>JAVUPR010000241.1:0-4995000 GCA_036785695.1 Gentiana straminea | reverse complement strand
CTGTGAAATCATATTCATATTTATGAAATTTTCATATGTTTGATTTGCATCATCTGTACCTTATTTTTTGAATGCGGACAAGCATGTGGATGGGTACCGGACCTAATACGCCGTCAACGGGAAGCATATCCGGATGCCTTTCATCCCCCGACCGTCATCTCCTCTCGGGCTCGCCCGCTTTGCGCACTTGGAGGGAAGGACCAAGGAAGGACGCCCGAGACGGTAGAGGTTTCGGATGATATGAGGGAGATCGCGTCAAAATGGGATGTAAACTCGGTGGTGTACATGCCCCGGGCCATATATCACGGACACCGGGCCGCTATTCAATTTTCTATTCCAAAATGGCAGGCCTTAGTGTTCGATTGTCCGGCGTGGACAAAGTACGAATCGCACCCAGAAATCCATGAAACTTTGAAACACTTTGGTGTGGTGTTGAGGAGAGTGCTTGAGACGAATGATCGACTACGTAACCACCCAAAAATGCTTGATCCGCAGCGACCTCCTGTTCCTGTCAAAATAGTTAAGGCTGAGAACGTACCACAAATGAAAATCCCGTAAGTGTTATTAACGTCAATGTATTTATAATACTATATAGTGTACATTATCTTATTATCAACTGATTAATCGCTGTGCAGGGGTGACTGTGGGGTGTATACGGTCAAGTTCATCGAGCATATGATGCACTCCACTACGTTTGAACTGATCAGACCTGAAAACATGATGTTATTTAGACATAAAATGTCTGTGCAGATGTTTAATCAGTGCATAGATCTTTAGATATGTAGTTATTTTTTGTGAATTTGATGTATATGGCATGACATTTTGTTTGTTTTATACCAAGTTATGTCGTTGTAATATTTATATTAACTTATGTTTATATCGGCTCGTTTTTTATGTTAGTTTCTTATTCGCTTGATTTATTTTTGTGGGATAGACTAGTGTAATGGGACACTAGTCTTGATATTATATTACGGGACGGACTAGGCTTCACATACTTACACCTCTTGATATTATCACTCAACGCCTTGATATTCACTTTCATTCCAAGTAGTACGGTTTACTCAAAAGTTTATCTATTACATGAGGCAAATGCACTTCCTCGTTTATCTATTACATTCATCATCGACCGAAGTTTCGGTAAGACATGTAGATTACGAAATCAAGAATTTACTTTAGAAACAAAGAGATAAATATATATAAATACAAGACATTAAACTTTAGAAACAAAGACATAGAAGAGCCAAAGCCTAGACAAACCAAGGAAAGTCACAAAAGGTAAACCATGCGTCCGCTCCTAAACAAACCACGGAAAGTCACAAAAGGTGATTGGGATACTTTCCTCACCAATGTCATCATTGTCATACTGCGGTACGTGAAATTCTCTTGCGAGAGCGGTGATAAGAAATGGATAATACGATAACCATCACCAAGCAAGTTAAGCGATATTTCACCAATCCTACGAACGATATCACTTCCAAAATCAACTTCACGCGTTAAAAAGGCAAACGAAAAAGCTTTTAAGGCATTGCTCGGATTAAAAGTGTGTACGGTACCATACACGCTACTACCAATCCATTCGAAGTAAACACGCAGCCATTCTTCGTGATAGTCGGGATACTCAAGGCGATTCTCGGAATTCGTAAAATTGGGTGTCCGAGATTTCGGTTGCTTCGAGTTCGGTATACGATAGTAGCGATTGATCCAATCGATGAAAAGAAGACATTTACTCCACGTAGCGTGTACACCCCCGAAGTTGGAATGGCCGCATCAATTTTAGACCTCACCAAAGTGTAGAATTCACGAACGATTGATCGATTCATAGTGGAGGTAGGTGGGGACTCTTAGCGAGGCGCTCCAATGATCTTCTTCGTATGAATCTCTCGCATCCCGGTAGGTAGGGTATCCCATTCCATCCTCCTCTCTGCAACAACAGCAATATCATGAAAATATGTAGACCAATTGACACGCTCGTGTTGTGTTGTGAACCGATATAGCAGCGTATCCTCGTCATACACATAAGGTATACTAGGCTGACTCACTGGCCGGTGAGGATGCCAAGCCGGGAGAATTAGATTATCGGGATTGTATATCTGAATGTACGAAGGAGGGGAATCGGAGTCAGACATTTTCACCGGAGTTTTTTTAAAATGTGACTGATTTCGGTACAAGGTGGGAAGTTACAGGCAAAGGAACTTGAAGAACGTGAGGACTAATGAGAGAGGGAGAAGGTATAGAGGGGGTTATATTGGCGTAAATATTGGAAATTTTAATCCAAATTGAATCAATTACGAGGTCATGGTATTGTCTTGTCAAGCAATCAATGTTTCCATTTAACTTGGACGGGCTACTTGGACAGTTGGACGATTACTGGGCCCCACATGAGTTAAGACCGTCCGAATTGGACGATTCCGTCCAAATTAGAAGATTCGGTATAGTGCAATAATAGACAGGGCCCCACATGTTAGATATCTTGTTCATCTATGACCGTCCAAATTGGACGACGCCGTCCAAATATTGGACGATTCCGTCGAAGATAGTGTGTGCATATATACGTCCATATGCATTTGGACGTGTCCCATCGAACTGACAAATGTGGTCACTATTGGACCATATGCATTTATGTCGTGGCCGTACGATAGTATAGTGCAATAATAGACAGGGCCCCACACGTTAGATATCTTGTTCATATATGACCGTCCAAATTGGACGACGCCGTCCAAATATTGGACGGTTCCGTCCAAGTTAGTGTGTGGATATATACGTCCATATGCATTTGTACAAAGTGTAGTCAATGTCGTTATAACCATGTTGTCCAATATGAAGACAAGACATGACACTGTACATATGTGTCCTACATATATAACATGCGTGGTCACTATCGGCGGGTCCCACACTTCAAGTGGTTGTGATTATTGCATTTAGGCAGGACACATATGTACAGTGGGAAGTTACGGGGACCCACACGTCAAATGGTGGTCAGTTATGGCCGTCCAAAATTTGGACGGAATTCGTCCAACTTTAGACGGATTCCGTCCAAAATATTGGTTAGTCGCTGAATTCGGACGGTTTCAATACTTTCAATCAATCAATGTTACATACATAAAAAGAAAGAGTAATGATACATTGGCTTTCATACAAGGCTTACAAACTTAAAAAGAAAGTGAGTAATGATACATTGGCTTAAATAGGATAGGACGACGTCTTAATAAATGCTCTTCAATGTCTAGTAATCACCACATTAAACACGACATGATTTTCTATAGGTTCATCAACGACTTCAAAGGTGCATTCATCTCCAACATTTAGGTCATTGTCGGTAATGAAATCATTCAACCCGGTTAAACGAACTTGTTGATAGTTTGAAATAGAAGCTACAATTCTAGCACGCCATGATCCCCCCGTGGCAATTCGTAGTTCAAATTGACTTGTTTCGCAACATGTCGTTTGTTCTAGCAAATGGCATTGGAATATTCTACAAATCACAAACAATTTTAAATACCGTTAAAAATTGCAATGAGGAAGAAAGCTACACAAGAAAACAACTAAACGACATCAAATCCATCTCTCACCACATAACCACGTGAAATTGCCCAAACTTGCCGCGTCATCCGAAAATGGGGATTTTGGTGACTTGCACCCGCATCATCTTCTTCACCATCGGAAACAGAAAAGTCTTCTCACAAGAAGTGTGATCCAAGACAATAGTGTCGAAAATGAAATTCCCTATGTGTTCAAACACTATAAACTCCCCCTCATTCAAGTCATGAGCGGCCACATACTCCTCCCAACCTTCCCCAAAGAAACAAAGAGTTCCATTGTCTGCGGCTCCAATCCTCACTTCCCATGTCCCTAATCGGCTTCTGAGAACGGTCATATCTATGTTCCCCATCGTGTCATTCCACCTATTATACCATGCTGGAGGTAGCGTCTATGAAAAAAGAAACATATCATGTTGGTTCAATCATAATATAAGTTATATAAATGTAAGTTAATTAATAATGACATACCAAACTTGTAGCGAAACCGCCATCAAGAACTTTAAAGAAACTTGGAAAATCCATTTGCTTCAGTGTATAGTAAAAATAACCGAAGTTCTTTTAATTGTTCGTTCTTGTATGATTATTTGGGATGTCTCATAGTATATATAGGGAGAATGGGGCGGGACTGAATATGATGTCACCGGTGTGTCATATGTGGTCGCCGTCCAAATATTGGTAAGTGAGTGGATTCGGACGGTTTCTATACTTTCAATCAATCAATGTTACTGTTGAATCCGTCAAATGGTGGTGAGTTATGACCGTCCAAGTTTCCGTCCTAATTTAGACGGATTTCGGCCAAAAATTCGACGGAATCCGTCCAAATATTGGTAAGTGACTGGATTCGGACGGTTTCTATACTTTCAATCAATCAATGTTACTGTTGAATCGTCATGGTGTCGACGAAATTTTTGAAAAAATTGAAATGAACGTGTAGTCAATGTCAAAGGATAAGACATGACATGTGTGGTCACTATCGGCGGGTCCCACACTTCAAGTGGTTGTGATTATTGCATTTAGGCAGGACACATAGGTATAGTGTCACTATAGACGGGGCCCCACACGTCAAATGGTGGTGAGTTATGACCGTCCAAATTTCCGTCCAAATTTAGACGGATTTCGGCCAAAAATTCGACGGAATCCGTCCAAATTTAGACGGATTCCGTCCAAAATATTGGTAAGTGACTGGATTCGGACGGTTTCTATACTTTCAATCAATCAATCAATGTCAGAGGTTAAATGGGCCTGATTTTCCAATTTCACAGGCGTACACATAGTATAGTGCAATAATAGACAGTGGCCCCACACGTTAGATATCTTGTTCATATATGAACGTCCAAATCGGACGACGCCGTCCAAATATTGGACGATTCCGTCGAAGATAGTGTGTGAATATATACGTCCAAATATTGGACGTGTCCCATCGAACCGACAAATGTGGTCATTATCGGCGGATCCCACCTTTTAAAGTTGTTGTGACGTATGCTTTTATGGCGGGCAAGACACGTACGTATAGTGCAATAATAGACAGTGGCCCCACACGTTAGATATCTTATTCATATATGACCGTCCAAATCGAACGACACCGTCCAAATATTGGACGATTCCGTCGAAGATAGTGTGTGAATATATACGTCCAAATATTGGACGTGTCCCATCGAACTATCGGCGGGTCCCACCTTTTTGGAAAAAAAAATCTATATATTCACAAATCCTCTAACAACCATTCAACAACCATTCATCTCTCCCATTTCTTATTTATTTTACTCTCTCATTATCTCATCTAGTGTTCCCTTCAATGGCTAACCCACATGCTCCTGTGTTCATTTCCAACGAGGAAATTGATTTGTCGTTGGATGAGCAGTCTCTCATAAGCCGTTTTAGAACAAAGAGGAGAGGCGTGAGTACGTGACTAACCGGATGGCAAGAGCCGTAGTTCCGGAGAGGCGATTGAACATAGATAGTCTTCCTACTTTGATTGCAAACTTGTTTCGAGATAACGGTTGGCATGGTGTCCCCCGTATGCCAATAAGCTTTCAACACGTGAATCGGTCTATTGTGCGTGAATTCTATGCTTGTCTATCTACCACACGGATCAATGAAAGGTGCGTCATTGTTCGAGGCGTTCCCGTCGTTTTAAATAATGCATGGATCAACAACGAGTATGACATTCCGTAAAATCCTCGTGGTTTGGATTTCTTTCTATTTCCCGATGTTCCGTAATTACTGTAGCGTGACATGGCCGTTTTGTTTGGGGAGACTCATCCGTGGGAACGTGTGAGGCGTACCCGCCCTTCACCCCGGTCATGGCGCGGTCGATTTCTTCCTTTCTTCATTAAGTTCTTGGCCACCAATATGTATGGCACGGTGAAATACACCCTACCTTCATTTGATTTGTATGCACTTGCGTACGCATCCATTACATCATACTTTGACGTCGGAGAGTATATTCTCTCCAGGATTCGACAGATAGCAAATGACAACGCAGGCGATGGATATATATTTTTTCCCTATCTCATCACAGCTATGTGCGTTAGGTCCGCCGGGGTGCCGGAATATGCTGACGATGATGTTTCATACGGTCATGATGACGACTATATATTTGTTGTATAATATTTCGTGTTGAGTAATCTTTTTTCTCGCAATTGTAATGCATAATATTTGAGTGCTAGTGCTAATCTTTTTTCAATGGATTTTGATAATCTTAATAAATTTATTATTTTCAATTTGCAGCTTTTTTAGCTGATAAATAATGATAGATACAAAGGATAAAATAACCATTCATTACACAGTTAGAGGCAAATACTATGAGAAGCACAATGTGATATAAAAATTACACAGTTAATCTCGCAGTTTTTGTACCACTGTTTACTTTCACATTCGCTCTAATCGTTCCGTGATATAACAATGTGATATAAAAATTACAATAGCTTATGTAAGGTAACAATTACAACTCACCCTCTAATTGATATAACAATGTCAAAATCAATGTGATAAAACAATTGCAAGCAAACAGAATAAAAAAAATTTATGTTACAATCATAATGTCTTATAAAATTAAATAAAGGTTTATTCAATTGGGAACAACTGCACGAGCGGGACATCTATTCCTTCTATGTCCAGGGTTACCGCAATTCGAGCAATTCCTACCGGAACCCGGAGTTGTACTCTCTCGTTGGCATTCTCGCTCGTCCTAGCACTCCGTAGGCTCACCTTGAGAAGAATCCTCAAGGTCCTAGGTCGGCCCCGCCTAGCTCCCATCCCGATTGTTTCTCCTCCTTCCCTCACTCTAGCTCGGGCGGAGTGAGGGAAGGTTTATTTTTTATCCAAATCGAAGAATCCAATCATCCTCCACAGAACCGGGAAAACACGTCCTTCATATGTACGTTGTAAACAGTACCGTGTAGTAATGGGAACAATAATCATAGGGACTCTCACAACGGTGACTTATAGCAAGACAAGCATGCACGCAAGGTAACTTTAGTCCCCGAAACCGCCCGCAATAACATTCTCTCTTACGCATATTCACTTTCTCACTAGAATCGATGTCTCCAACTTGATACCGGTCTCGGTCGATACTATGCAAAGGTGAAATTCTTTCTGGCACGAGCAACATCATTCAAGAACTTTTCAGGTTCAGGGGCTAAGACGGTGCGGCAAGATTCCGCGCTTTCTCTCCTCTCGCAATGCCACCGCTGACACAATGCCCGGATGTAATCAAAGAGATTCACGATACTCATCTTACGTGCATCCCTGATCACATTGTTGAAGCTTTCAACATAGTTGCTTGTCATGATTGAGTAACGTGTACTGGGGAATTGTGATCTGGCCCATTTATCGACTCCAATCTCCCGTAGGTAACGCGATACAGTTTGGTTGGGTCGATATCCATGTCTATTATCTTCCGGAATAATATTTGGAAGCGCGTTTCGAATACGTATAAGTCGCTTCCCGTAAGGTGAATGGACAATATCCCGTGCTACCAAATTTTTTATTCAGGTTCATGACAATGTGGTGGTAGCAAAAGTAGCCATGGTAAGCGTTTGGAAATATTCGTGTAACACCTCCAATTATACCCGGACCTCTCGTCCGAAATGAAAACCAAGTCAAGACGTTCCCCAATTATCGACTTCAAGTTAACCATGAAATAGGTCCAAGCATGAAGGCTCTCTCCGTCGGTCACAAAGATAAGCTAACGGAAAGATATGGTCGCCCGCGTCTACACCCACCGCTACTAACAATGTCCCCTCGCACTTTGTTTTAAGATGTGTACCGTCCACAACTAATATTGGCCGACGTACTTAAACCCCTCAATACTTGATCCTAATGCCATGAAACAATACTTGAACCTCGCCAAGCGCATCGTGAACAATGTCCGTAATGGTTCCTTCATTCTCTACCTCCAACATGTAAAAGTAGGCGTATAATTTACAATACGACATTTCAACGTTTCCGCCGATCGCTCCAATGCTTTCTCGTCTACATTGATAGGCCCTTTGATAATTCGTGTCTATGTTGAACGTTTTTTTCACCTCGGCTTGTAAAACTTTTGTCGTGAATCCGCCGCCGAGTTTTATGAGGCTATCCCTTACGAAACGACCTATAGGTCCGGGCTTGGCCTCGTCCGTGATTGTCGGTTAGTTGCTCTAGTCCACAAGTGTGGGTTTCAAAGTGTACGCGGTTATCTCAAAAATCATGCAACGTTGTCCGTCCCTTGCGTCCACATTCAAATCAACAACCCTCTTACCGACAACCTTCCATTCGCATCGGTCGGAAGTATAACATCGTAGTTTTAACGTTTCCTCGGTCCGACCCGACGAGTTTCCACATATAGTCATGCCTCGTGCGTGGTAACTCATTTTATCCTTCATATCCTCCTTGTCTCTATACCTTTTACCGATGAACAATACATCCGGATTATCGGTCCGAAACGTCTCGCACGTGGACATGGAGGAATTTGGGAAAGGTCCATTCCGACCCGAAATGAGCACCTCTATCGCGATTGACACTTGCCATACCAAATGTGTGACCACGGTCGGTGTTCTCGTTGCAAAGGTGCGCTCATATAACTCGTGAAAGATCCGCCGATAGTAGGGCCCGGTTGCATCGGTGCTTGCATCCTAGTTCGCATAAACCGCCCATACCGTGCGTGGGTCGTCCGATCTACATTCGCCTAGACGTTCCAGCCTTCATTCATAGATGCACACATCCGACCCATACGTTGTTCATTGTACGGTAAGTCCAATGGCTGACTAATGATATTTGCAATAAATCCCCAATCATAGCCACGTTCACTCGACACATCAATTACTTGATCACCGAAACATGTATTCGTTTGGATGACATTTTCATGAGTGGGCCGAGACCGGTGGAGTTTGTACAACATCATCACGGGGATTGCGAATATTATAAAGTTCGTGTGTAAAATCTTCAATCCCTCTATCAACTATCGGTTCTTCATTTAAGTTAAATGTGTTTTCCAACCCGTCTTCCGGCTCATCATCATCAATAACCGCCCGCCGTTAACACACAACGCTTTGTGTTCTTGTCTACGCACATCACGAAGGTATGCTATCCATGTCTCGTCATCCGAAACATCAATCGGTCCCTCGCAGCTTGGATACAAAAGTTTCATTACCAATCTATTTTTGGATACATCAATTCCTACTTTCGAACACACTTTCTCGTTTGACGTCATCCAATGTCGTATCGTTACTTATAAGAATCATATAAAATGTTCCTTTTCTATAAGACCATTTGTCGCTTCTTTCATCATATTTCCACTCTCCGCCAAATGCAAACCTAATAGACAAAATGTTGTCATCTCGTGAAAGAATAAAAATTTTGCATTAGTTTTCTGTGAAGAAATGAATATGAAATAATAATATTTATACATTGGGGGGTGTGTGTGTGTGTGAGTGTGTATATATATATATATATATATATATATATATATATATATATATATATATATATATATATATATATATACACACACACGTATATAGACACATATGTATTCATACATATATCCACATACATTTACATTTACACAAATATATACACACACACCACACACACACACACACACACACACACACACACACACACACACACACACACATATATATATATATATATATATATATATATATATATATATACGTATATAGACACATATGTATTCATACATATATACACATATACACACACATATTTATGTACATATATATATAGGTACATAAATACACACTTATATAGACACATATGTATTCATACATATATATACATACATTTACATATATATATGTACATATTTATGTACATAAGTATACACGTATATAGACACATATGTATACACTTAAACACACATGCATATACATATATATACCCATATATACAAGTACATACACATATATAGACACATCTATACATACATATGTATATACATATGCAAATATATACATATATGTACACATATACTATTCATCTCGTTTATTGTTTTTGGTCTATAATCGTTGTGTTCTCGTTGTGTTGTAACGTCGGGGGTAAGAAAGCATAAATTATGGTTTTTACCACGTCATAGAATACTTGATGATGACGAGGGAGAACAGAGGCCGTACGGAGCCGGCGGAACGTACCTTATATTTTCGATCTAAAGGGTGCCTCACTTCCGGCCGAGGATTACCAGTGCCGCCGAGGACAGAAAAGATGCTCTATCGAGCGTACCTAATGAAATTTTCTACGAGCTACCTACCAGGAGCCCCAATACAAAGCCCGGAGATTAGGCATGACACAAATGGGATCGAAGGAATCGAAAACACCCTAGTGGAAAGCATGCAATTCTAAGAACCTCGTCGTGCCGAGGCGTACCATAGAATTCGGTGCGAGATATTGATTTTTGGTTTTTCAAACAACAAGTAGTGTGTCGTTTGGTTCAATTTTTTAATTAACATAACTGTTACGCTAATTTAAAAAAATGTTCTCATACTATTACAAAATTCCGTAAAACAGATACCATATATTTTCAAGGCGGATTTGGCATCTTTCTCTACAACAACAACATAATCAACTAATAACCAAACCAATAAAACACGCTTGCTTCAACAACAAAGTGAAAATGTATATAATCAAAATATCAATTCCATTATCAAAAAATAACATCAAAATTAATCATTTCTCTACCCTAAATACCGCACATACTACACAACGCTAATTGAACACAAATTTAAACAAACACGATAAATAAATTTTTTCATTAAAAACAAGTAACAATAAAAACAAACACGCTAATTAAACGCGCTTTTAACATAATACATTCATGTGAACAATTAACAATAAAAACAAACACGATATATAAATTTTTTCAATAGTAAATAATTGCTAGGTGAATGAATGCTTACCCATTTCTTTGCAAAAACAACCCCCGGTATTGATTGTTTTATTGTTTATTTCGTTTGAAGGACCACAAACTCAACAATGGTGATTTTTGGGTCTGTTAAACGGTGAAGACAGAGGTCCGGTGAAAGAGTAGGTGAAAAAAGAAATAAAACTTGATAAGGTTCTTTGAAAGTGGACGAAACCGTCCAAACCTTCATCAAATCGTCCAAATTTGGACGGTGCGTTTTCGCTTACATCGTCCAAATTTGGACGATTTGATGAAGGTTTGAAAAGTGTACGGTTTTCGTCCGAATTTGGACGGTTCCGTCCACATTTGGACGGTTTTTGTGTATTTTGAAGGTTAAATGATGTCAATGGAATTAGACGATATGCGTACAAATTTGGACGTTTTTGACCCACTTCTTCCAAATTTGGACGTTTTACTCGAAAAAAAATTAGAGGGTCTGACACACCTAAAAAAAAATTGTGTTGCTACAGTTGCCTGAAACGCCAATTTCACATACATATAGTATCAGAAATGTATAAATGCACATTATGGCAAAGGACTAATATAGTTATTTATCTGTTTTAGGATATAAAAAACAAAAGAAAAGGCATACAACTTTTACACTAGATACATCATATATGTCATTCAAGGCCGATTGGAAGAAGGAAAAGAAGATATATCTTTAACTTTATATATATATATTATCCTTTGCTTAAAATAAAAATATATATTATACAGCACTTCACGTCTGTTTGCCTATCTAAAAGAATTTTGTAATTTATCAGGAAATGCATTCGAAGGGAAATTGAATTATCTTTCAGAAAAGATCATGCCAATCTGGCAATAGATAGAGATTATTGATTACCAACCCTAGGCAGGGGGTGGTGGATCCAGTTGTTGTGTATATTATTTCTGCCGCCTAGACCTTGTTCTTGTTATTATTATATTTTTCTGTTGTTGATACATGTTTTATATTCAAGGATGTCGTGAAGAGCAGCAAATATATATTATGATATGGCGATGCTGGATATCATTCGAGATATAATTTCAATCGTAATGCGGGTAATTGGACCTTTTAGGGATGATTCAATTAGTTTTTGAATGTGAGCTTGCAAAACAAACAAAACGTAAGGAGTCCCGGAGTTGTCTCGGGGCGGCCACTCCGACGCTCAAGTCAGTACTTGTAACGCCTTCAGACCCCGGGTCTGGTAGCGCTAAATAAGTCATAAATGATCCGGTCAACTGCTTAGACCGCCGTCCTCGCTTGGTCTAAAACGGCTAACCCGAGTTGATAAGATCTTTATGTCTCACACTTATATGGGGTGAAGCGCTTCCCCCACTTCAAATGTGGGATATCACATTCTCCCCCCCTTATAAGGGTCTGGCGTCCTCGCCATGATAGCTAAGACTTGTCCCACTAGACTTGTCCCAGTTCGTCTTTACCATAGGATTCTAGAGGTGGCCCCCACCGCCTCGGCTCTGATACCATTCTCTAACGCCCCCGGCCCCGGCCCGGTAGCGCTAAATAAGTCATAAATGGTCCGGTCAACCACTTAGACCGCCGTCCTCACTTGGTCTGAAAGGGCTAGACCTTTATGTCTCACACTTATATAGGGGGGATACGCTTCCCCCACTTCCAATGTGGGATATCACAGGTGTAAAAAAGTTTCCTAAGTGACTATAATTTCGAGCAGGGTGCGCATGTACCTAAAAGTGGGGATGAAGATCCCTTTATATGGAGCTCCATCATGGTGGGAGTGGAGTTCGTGGAGCAGATATGCTCATGCCATAATGAGAGTGACAATCATTATCGGAGTTACAATCATGATGTTATGTCTGAGTAATGTTTAGAATGTCCATTTAATGGAGAGTATCCGCCATCTGAGACCGGAGACGACCTACATCATATAAGAGACCGAGGTGACATACACGACGTCAGCAACATGAGACCGCATGACGACATGCGTCAAGTGGGTTGATCATTATAGGATGTGTTGACATGAACCTCACTGAGGTCTTCTGATATAAATCCCAATATTGAGTTGAGCCCATGTCGGCCTATTTGCTGAGGTGGCCATCAATACTCTGTTCGAGGCCCGATGAGTGTACCACGTGGCCAGTGACCGATTATACCCTTGTCAAAGGCCTCCAAGGCCTTAGTTGGGATGTACATCGTAGCTAGGTTAGGTTTGTTCATAGAAAACGTGGCAGGATGTAAGAGGTTGTGGTCGAGCTGCTTGTGATGCTAATGATGTGTGCCAACATGTATTTTAAAATTTGAATACAGAGCCGAGGTGAAGACTTGTAATAGGTTGTGGTCGGCGTTTCACATGCATAAAAAGGAAGGATATCTTAACCCGTTCATCTATTTTTCGTAATCAGATTTACAGAGCCGAGGTGAAGACTTGCCTCAATTTTTCTGTAAATGACAAAGTTCTCTTCTACTCTTATTATGTGAGTGTTCCTCAATACTATTTATACTTCATCTTCTTTGTTGGATAACGAAAGGAATCAAAACCTTTTTAAAGCACCCATGACTTAAATTCGAAGTTCTTCTGCCCAGCCGTCGGAGCCTTGAGCGAAGAAGGCTTGTCCGACAAAGGCTTTCTACAAAGGCTTTCAAGAAAGTACCCAACTGAGAGGGCTCCAGCCAATCAACCGGTCCGGTGGAAGAACGGGTTGGTCTGTCGGAGCCCAGTTAGACGGTCCATGTTGGAGATATCCGATCTTCAATCACATCGTAGTGATGCACAAAGTCTGCGAGTTACCTTGCAGACCCCTTCTCGGTTTATGTCCAACAACTTGCTCCCGAAAAATCGTTAATGATCGACACCTCATCCTTAAGCATGACTTTGACGAACACTACTCTATCCACATTAATCTTCAATCTACCATTATCCGGTAGGCCGCTGGCATCCGGTTATTAGTGGTAGGTACTTTAGACTTTTTAAAGTGCAACCGGATATCGCGAAGAAAAGGGATTCTATGATCCGGTTCAATGAAGCGACGGCGCCGCACCAAATGGCTTTGAAAATAATGTGATAATAAAGCCTGAAACTTCCTCGTAATGCAGAAAAACCTCTTTAAGTTTTGTAAGACCACGCTTGTGACATCGCGTATAAAGAATCATATTGTCTACCAATGCCGAATGATGAACATCCCCTAATCATAGCGTAGCTTTCTTTTTTAGGATCACAAAACAACTTTTGAGCGACTAAGATGTTGGCAGCAATATGAGCGTCGTTCCCAGTTTTGCGTCGCTCGTAAACAGTGACGCAAAAGGTAACTTTTTGAAGCCAGAATGCAACGTGTAGCAAAAAGAGAGCCATGGCAGAGCTTGAATAATACGATTAGTCACGATCTTACAAAAGGGTACATCGTCAGCCGAAAGTCTTTCCAAGCATTAGCACCCGGAAGCTTAGGTAACAGAATGACGGTAGAAGTAGAAAAATACCGAGGTAGATGTATATATACCTGCAAAAAAAAATCCGCCACTGCTAGATAAACAACGTCAGCTATAATATCCCGACATCATTGACAAAAGAAAGTCATGTAACCTCCAAGTGGACGATCCCTTCTCGGATACCAAGTTCTTATCCGGAAAAAATATGTCTGCCACGCTTATAATTAAACTTTCATCAATTATATATGTAAGCCTAACATCATTAACACATCACATTACAAAGCGGTAAATGGAACAATAGAATTGGGAACAACAAACGACATTCAAAAGTCAATATAAATACTACATATCAAACTAATTCATCTTACAACATCCAAAGGTTTGCAACAAACTTATGGTGTAATGCCAACCATACAAATAATTATGAACCACAAAGAGAAATGACATAACATGATAACATAGTTTCAGCATAATTAACAATAATGAACATCGTCAACTTTACAAGCATGCTCAAACATCAACTTCACCATAGACATCTTCACCATAGACATCGTCTTCCACTCAATGGAAGACCATAGAGGGGAAAACATAAAGTAAAACAACGGTAAGTACGAAAGTACTTAGAATAGTGTATAAGTACCGAATCACAACAACAACATTTCTCCAAAAATTTTGAACACGAATAGGCAAAGTTTCTCCAAAATGTTTGTACGGATTTGATGTCGAATCCAATCCAACAACCACACCATTTCATACCTATACTTACATAATAATTCATTCAATTTGTACCAACAACATATAACAAAATAAAGCACTAAACACACTTTAGAATCGGTTGAACACCCCTGTACCTTCCTGTTAAAACACAGACGAGAAACTTGCACTTGAAGAAAGATAAAACAGATGCAATCTAACACTAAAATAAGACGGAAATTGATAAAACACAGAAACAAAGAGAACACGGTGATTTAACGTGGTTTCTGGCGTTGTGCCGACTACTCCACGGACAGAAAATGAGATATTTTATCATGCACAGAATTACAAGGTTTTCACAAGTGTGTGAATAACACTTTGAAAAGACACACTTTGCATTGATTACAATTTCGGTATTTATAGGCACAAATCCCAAACCCTAACCGCCAAAGATCTTTGTCGGAATTATCATAAATACCCTAGATGTGGACCCCAGCTCCAGCTGTTATCCACCAGACGAAACTCAGCTCCAAACTGGCTTTCCCAGAAAACTCACTTTTCTTGAAAACTCACTTTTAATCACAATCAACAAACTCGATGTAGAACTCAAGAAACTCGCTTTCCACCAAAACTCGCTTCCTCCAAAACTCGCTTTCCACCAAAACTCGCTTTCACTTCACAAAACTCGGTTTCGAATTTTTCGTATTAGTTCCACCGCTTTAGAGATCAAGTCACAAAACTAACAAATCGCCACCTTGACTTGAACTCTCATTCAACGTCACCAGATTGCATAATTCATATGTACTTGTACCAGATGCTGTTGGGTATACAACACTTTGCCCGCCTGTGTGCATTCGACCCATGGTGCTGTGAAGGTGTGGTATAAGGAAATAAAGTAGCACCTTTACTAACACCAATTGGTTTTAGTACAACGGTAAGCGCTTGATCCTAAAAACTGGTAGCAGAGCAGGTCATGGGTTCGAATCCCGGTAACAGCATTCTGTGTTTAACCACGGTTGAGTGGGTAGCAGGTGTTAGGGGGAGATTGTTTGGTATACAACACTCTGCCCGCCTGTGTGCATTCGACCCATGGCGCCGTGAAGGTGTGGTATAAGGAAATAAAGTAGCACCTTTACTAACACCAATTGATTTTAATACAACGGTAAGCGCTTGATCCTAAAAACTGGTATCGGAGCTGGTGAAGAGGCAATCCTACCCTTCAATGACCAGTGGAATACTTTGGAGCAGCAATCCTACCGGTTTCAAGTGTTCAGTTTGTGAAGCCATAGTTATTGGTGAAGGACAGACAACTTAAGGATTTTTGTAACTGCACCTCAAAGATCTCTAGTGAATTACCTCCAACATCACAGGAGAAGAGTGGACTGACAGGATTACACCACCTCGGAACCACTATAAAATCTGCCTACTTACTTTCTGCATTTACTTTCTGCATTTAGTATATTAAGCACATCAACCTACTAAAACTAGCAACTGAATCACACACTTACACTACTGAGTATCTAATATTTGGTATCATATTTTAACAACAAGTAATAAGGCTTAATTTGAATATATTCCGTTGCAACAAATTCAGTAAAATCAACGATCGATACTACTGCGAGTGGTCGCGACTACCGAGCGCGGCGGTCGAAAGCAGGCTCGAACATGCTTTGAGTTTGTTAACTCCAAAAGTTTTAAGTGTTAAGTTTATTCACCCCCCTAAACTTAACCAAAGCCTTTTTAAGGGACCAACAGATGCATTCGTCAATGCTAGGATGTACTTGTACCAAACTTCTCCATAGAATCCACTCAACTGACCTGCCCTCAACTAAGTTTCCAGAAAACGGATTATAAGCTTTGAATGTTAAGCAAGTCCAGACACAACTGAAACTTGCTTTGTTGAACTGGTTTAGTAAACATATCAACAAGATTTTTCTTGGTGCTGATCTTCTTCACTACAACCCTTTTCTCATTTCTCAGAAAATAATATCTCACATCAATATGCTTGGTTCTCTCATGATGAACCTGATCCTTAGTTAGACAAATTACACTCAAACTATCACAATAGATCTCAGCTTGATCCTGATGCAGCCCCAAATCACTGACTAGACCCTTCAACCAAATTGCTTCCTTGGCTGCTTCAGTAAGAGCCATATACTCTGCCTCAGTTGTTGATAAAGCTACTGTTGCTTGCAGTGTTGCTTTCCAACTGACAATTGAATTCTCCAATGTGAAAACATAACCAGTCATTGATTTTCTACTGTCCACATCACCTGCATAATCAGCATCACAGTATCCTGTGACCAAACTCTGAGTATCACCTCCATAAATGAGACCAACATCAACCGTACCCCTAAGGTACCCGAACATTCTTTTCACAAACTTTCCGTTGTTCCTTTCCAGGTTGAGCCATAAACCTGCTGACAACACCGACTGCCTGAGCCAGATCAGGCCTAGTGCACATCATGGCATACATCAGACTACCAACTGCACTAGCATAGGGAAATTTTGACATATATTCCTTCTCCTCGACTGACTGTGAAACATAAACTGACAAATGAACATTTGACGCCATAGGAGTATCTATTGGCTTTGCAGCAGACATACCATACTTGGCCAAAATCTTCTGTATATAGCTCTACGGAGATAAAAACAGTTTCTTCTGACTTCTATCTCTCAAGATCTCCATCCCCAAGATTTTCTTGGCTGCACCCAAATCTTTCATTTCAAATTCAGCACTAAGAAGGTCATTCAGATTTTGAATATCAGACTTCTTTCTTGCAGCTATCAGCATATCATCCGCATACAAAACAAGATAGATGTATGATCCATCTTCAAGCTGACTATTGCAGACACAACAATCATAAGGACTTCTGCTATAACCCAACTGGATCATGTAACTGTCAAACCTTTTATACCACTGTCTAGGAGCCTGTTTCAACCCATACAAGGACTTTTTCAGCTTACAAACAAATCTAACTGCTCAAGTTCAAGGTCTTGCTATGCCACCATTGCTAGTAACACTCTGATTGAAGTATGTCTGACTACTGGTGAGAATATCTCATCAAAGTCCATCCCTTCTTTCTGACTGAACCCTCTAGCAACCAAACGTGCCTTATACTTGAATCCTTCTGCCTCAGTCATTCCTTCCTTTTTCTTGAAGATCTATTTGCATGTAACAACTCTTCTATCAGCTGGATGTTTAACAAGATCCCAAGTCTGGTTCTTCAGTAATGACTCCATTTCATCTCCTATGGCAGCAAGCCATTGAGATGACTCAGAACATGTCACTGCTTCCCTGTAAGTCGAAGGTTCAAACCATCCACCTCTTCTGCAACTTGAAGTGCATATCCAGCCAAATCTTCAAACCCATACCTTTTGGGAGGTATCCCAACATTGGATCTTCTAGCTCTGCTGATGGCTGTACTTTGCAAACCAATATCAGTTTGACGCTCAGCTGATCCTTGTTCACCGATCGGCTTGGATTCGCTTCGGTTCGCAACCGCATCGATGAAAACTGACTTTGTTCAGGTGAGTGTTGCATCTCAGCTGACTCCACCTGAAGCTCCACCTTACTGTCAGTTTTCTCAATTTCAGCACTGGTTTCAGTTTCAATTTCAGTAATCCTCCCCACTGATGAACCGAGCATAGAATTTTCATCAAAAATTGTATCTCTGCTGAGAATGACTCTATTTTCTGCTGATGACCAAATTATATAACCCTTAAATCCATCACCATACCCCACAAACACTTCTTTATTGGCCCTTGGTTCCAGTTTCCTTTCACTAACATGATAATAAACCGTGCTTCCAAATACCCTTAGAACAGAGTAATCAGCAGGCTTTCCTGACCACATTTCAACTGGTATCTTGAAACTGATCCTTGTATGAGGACTTCTGTTGATTAAGTAACAAGCTGTGCTTACAGCTTCTGCCCAAAATATTCTTGACAAACCAGCATGAGAGAACATGCATCTTGCTCTCTCTAGAAGAGTTTGATTCATTCTTTCCGCTACACCATTTTGTTGAGGAGTATTCCTGACTGTATGATGTCTGGAAATACCCTCATTTTTACACAACTCATCAAACTCATTCCAGCAAAATTCCAGACCATTATCTGTACGAAGCCTCTTGATCTTCTTCCCCAACTGATTTTCAACTAGAGCCTTCCATTGCATGAAGCTCTTGAATGCCTCACTTTTGTGTTTCATCATCACCTCCCAAGTATTTCTTGAATAGTTATCTATGAATGACACAAAATATCTATGACCACCCAATAACTCCACCTTTGATGGCCCCCAACATTCATAATGAATGTAATTAAGTGATGACTTTGTGCTATGTATCCCTTTTGAGAACTTGCCCCTATGAAGCTTCCCAAACACACAATGCTCACAAAAGTCCAGATTCTTGACCTTACATCCCCCAAGAAGATCTTTCTGAGAAAGAATCTGCATCCCCTTTTCACCCATGTGACCCAGTCTCATGTGCCACGCTTTGTCAACCGTGGGCGATGAACTTCGGCGAGATGCTACGACAGACGGATCCGTACACAACTGATCCTTGCAAAATATACAAGGTTCCCCTTTTGACTCCCTTGAAAACTGAAACTGAGTTTTTGTAGACACTCAGTTTTCTACCTTCACCCTTAAAACTGAATCCCTTGCTGTCTAAAAGACTGAGAGATACCAAGTTCTTGGTCATCTGTGGAACATGTCTAACTTCACTCAACATACATAATTTACCATCCTCTGTCCTCAACTGAACTGAGCCAATCCCAACTATCTTGCAGACCTTGTTGTTTGTCATAGCTATATGACCACCATCTATCCGTTGATAACTTGAGAACCACTCTCTCGTGTGGACAAATATGATAAGATGCTCCGAGTCCGTAATCCACACATCGCATGATGTGCGATTCTCCGCCTACTAGAACCATGTCCTCCTCTCGAATCAAACTCGGTACGCAATGGCAAAGAATCGTTCCAGAACTCGTTCTCATGTCGCTTTCTTTTCTTTGGACGGTTGGACTTCTAATGTCCCTGCTCCTTACAGTAATTGCAAACATCTGTGGATTTAGGACCTTTGGACCCTGTCTTCTTGGATTTCTTCTTCTTCCCAAACTGCTGCCCATGCTCTTTTCCACCACTGCTGCTGACTACTAGTCCAGCAGCCTGACTGTCTGCCCCAGCTGCCTTATGTCTCAGCTCCCTGACATGTAAAGCTGACCTTACATCTTCAATGCAACTGTATCCTTCCCAACTATGAAGGACTGCACAAAGTTCTCATATGAAGCTGGTAGGGATACCAACAAAATCAGAGCTGCATCTTCATCCTCAATCTTCACATCAATATTCCTGAGATCAAGTAATATTGTGTTCAACTGATCAAGATGATCTCTCAGCTGAGCCCCCTCGTGCATCCTTAGACTAAATAGCCTCTGCTTTAGCAGCAACTAGTTGGTCAATGACTTAGTCATATACTGTGTTTCAAGCTTTGGCCATAACTTAGCAGCGGTGTCTTCCTCAGCAACTTCTATGATAACATCATCAGATAAGCACAACATGATGGTGGAATGTGCTTTCTCCTCCAGACTGGCGTAATCTGTTGCACCGGCGTCTCCTTTACCGGATAAATGAGTCCACAATCCTTGTTGTTTTAACAAGGCCCGCATCTTGATTTGCCACAGACTGAAACTGTTCCTCCCTGTAAATTTATCAATATTTACGTTAAAAACTGACATCTTTCTTGCTAAAGAACAGACCTTTAATCTTGAAATCCTAGCACCGGTCACCGGTCTTGGTGAAGATCAACTCCGTTCAGCCTGCCAATCTCTCTGAATCTTGAACCTGACGCTCTGATACCAGTTTTTTAAAACATAGACGAGAAACTTGCACTTGAACAAAGATAAAACAGATGCAATCAAACAGTAAAAATAAGGCGGAAATTGATAAAACACATAAACAAAGAGAACACGGTGATTTAACGTGGTTTCCGGCGTTGTACCGACTACTCCACGGACATAAAATGAGATATTTTATTATGCACAGAATTACAAGGTTTTCACAAGTGTGTGAATAACACTTTGAAAAGACACACTTTGCATTGATTACAACTTCGGTATTTATAGGCACAAATCCCAAACCCTAACCGCCAAAGATCTTTGTCGGAATTGTCATAAATACCCCCGATGTTGACCCCAGCTCCAGCTGTTATCCACCAGACAAAACTCAGCTCCAAACTGACTTTCCCAGAAAACTCACTTTTTCTTGAAAACTCACTTTTCAGAAAACTCACTTGTAATCAACAAACTCAGATGTAGAACTCAACAAACTTAGTTTCCACCAAAACTCAGTTTCACTTCACAAAACTCAGTTTCAGCTTTCAGATTAGTTCCACCAGTTTTAGAGATCAAGTCACAAAACTAACACTTTCAATTTGTAGAAAAGCGATGAAAAAAAAGCAAACTATCAAAACATCCAAGAAATCCTTACAAACTTTCACACCTCTACAATTCCTAAAACACCAAACAACAATATATGATTACTAAAACAATCTATAACTTTAGAATAACAGGAAATTCTCTAAAACAACACCGAACCTAAGAAGGGGTTTGAATCTTACCTTATGGATCTTGATAAAAAGCATATCTACATAACATCCTCAACCTTCTGATCGTGCTAGTGTGATTTATCTATGATTTCAACAAGCGGATTAAGTGCAATTTTAAAGATTCCCTTTTATCTTCCTATTTCTCTCTTTCCCAGACGAAACTTCGACTTATGCATTTTTGACAAGGGGAAGTTAAGGGGTGGGGGTTATGAGACGAATGTTGAGTATTTTTTGATACCTATAATGTTGATTAATTTTCAATTATAACATCTCCCATGTTTTAAAGCTTTTATATAAGTGGCATTTATCTTAATATGTTTGATTATAACCGTCACTAATGAACATCATATGGCAAATACCATATTTAAGTGTTTTGCAGATATGTTAAGTTTAGTTATATTGGAAAATTAGGGATAAGGACACAATCCGAAATATTTTTAAGAACATACATATTTTTTATAGGCAAATAATTTTTATAGCGAGAAGGACAAACAAAGAATCCCGAAAATCGGTAATCTCCCCAGTGAATCCCGAAATCGGTGAATTTCGATAGTGAATCCCGAAAATCGATGAAAATTAGTGAATTTCGGCAAAGAATTTAAACAAGAATTTCGAACACAAGTGAATTTCGACAATGAATAAATAGTTTTGTCCTTTATGCAAAAGTTTCAAAAGATTGTTCTTCTACTCAATTGATGAAATATTTCTGTCATTCTCACTCATTCCCCCTAGTTATATTATGCAAAATACTCACTTAATGTCACGACATATTATGGGACTAGTGGTATTGTATATAAGGGAATTATATTGCAACATATATACAATGTATGTTGTAGTGTAAATAATGTTATACACATAAATGTGTATTATGGCATCTATATAGGTAATAGGGATCTACAGTTACTTCTGAACCATTACACATATTTTCGGCCAACCTTTATCTCTTTATTTTCAGTTGGACCATTGATTTATCATAGCCCACTATCTTTTTTTTTCCCCCAACCCAATGTACATCCTAACGGACCTAACCTATGCACAAGTATATCCTAAAACCCTAGATTACTACCCAAAGGGTTGAGAAATAAAATTTATCAACACCCTATGGCTCAAAATTGCAAAAGAGGTTCGTATGAAAAAGATGTATTAATCTTGTTCAAAAAAGTCCTGTTGAAGCATATTTCGTACATAATAAAAAAGATAATTTTAAAAAAACTCTTGATATGATCTACACTACCGTGAAATCCTCTGAAACTTTCATCTCCTCAATCTTTTCTCCTTGATTTGAACAGATGTTAAATTTTGCAGTGTGAAATTTTCGATTTTCTATCTCGATCTTCACAATTCACAATAGTACAAATATATAGCTATCTCTAGGGTTCCGTCATCTATATATAATGTCCAAACTACCCTTCCAGGAAAATACAATAAATACATAGTATCATAATACCCCCTCAAGGTGGAGCGAGAATGTCACAAACGCCTAACTTGCGCAAAAGAAAATCGAACTGTTGCTTGCCCAAAGCTTTGGTAAAAATATCTGCCAACTGCATCTTTGTAGGAAAATAGGATGGAAGGATCAAACCATTAGTAATAGCA
Organism: Gentiana straminea; assembly: GCA_036785695.1. Classification (NCBI taxonomy): domain Eukaryota; kingdom Viridiplantae; phylum Streptophyta; class Magnoliopsida; order Gentianales; family Gentianaceae; genus Gentiana; species Gentiana straminea. The sequence goes on along the minus strand of JAVUPR010000241.1, from coordinate 4,971,774 downwards.
TCACGCACGAAATGACAATCCGCCTCAATATGCTTCGTGCGGTCGTGGAGAACAGGATTCTGAGCAATAGACAATGCTGATTGACTATCGCAGAACATGCGAATCCCGGGAGGGTGGCGAACCCCGAGATCATCAAGGAGTTGCTTAAGCCATTTCAACTCGCACGTGATGGACGACATGGAACGATATTCAGCTTCCGCATATGAACGAGAGACTGTCACTTGTTTCTTAGACTTCCATGAGATGGGGGAAAGGCCCAGGAATACAAACCACCCACTCAGCGAAAGGCGAGTCAAAGGACAACTTGCCCAATCAAAGTCGCACCAACCTTCAAGGAGTAAAGAATTTTCGGAATGCAAAAGTTTCCCTGATCAGACCTCTTATTCAAATAACGAACTAGCCGCAATCCAACTTCCCAATGCTCAATGCGAGGTGTCTGCATAAACTGAGACAAAATATGGAGTGAGTAGGCCAAATCCAGCCGAGTAACACCGAGATAAAGAAGATGACTGATATACTACTTTTATATGATTAAATATACGTTATATTATTATGTTTTATCAACGAATTCTATATAAAATATATGAAATTATGATATAAATAGTATGAAATGTTAATCTTTATAATTTAGAGTAGTTAGTAGTAAAACTTAGTAATAATAGTAAAAAGTTATCATTTTGTACCGATTTTAGTAAATCGGAGTGTCGTGTCAGATTTACGTGGGTATTTGTGGTATTTTATTGCAGATTTATAAACCGAGACCCCGAGAATCGACATGTTGAAGTATAATTATATCTCTCGGAAGGATTTAGAGAGTGTCACAAGCTTAAGTGGTCAAGTGGCCAATCAATTTGGTTAAGTGGTAATCGAGAAATGTCTTCGACAAACGAATGGCTCATCAAAACGACGTTATCTGAAGAAGAGTCCTTCACGAAAGTTGTAGATTTTCCCGAGAGCTTTCCGATGCCGCTTGAATCATGATTTTTGGAGATGCAGAACTCGAGATATGAATTTTAGAAGTTTAATAATTATATATAAATATATATATAATTATCACCGCACATGCTGATTGTAATCAAGAAGGTGGAGATCATCATTACACCGGCCCGGTCCGGCCTACTACCGGCCCGGTCCGGCCAAGGACTTCACTTCTATATAAAGAGCTCATTTGCAAGCAGAGTCGAAATGTACCAATATATATAAACCATATCATATATATATATATCTTCTCCTCTTTATTTTCTTTTTATTTCGTAGTTTGTAAATAGGCCTTAAGCCAAAAATAATAATCTCGTAGTATCGTTGTAATGCTCGGGAAATTATCAGAAGTTCGGTGTTGATGAAGTCGTTGTAATGTCCGGAAGAATACAACTCTGATTCAGCATTTGTAATCGGGTAACTTTTCTTAAGTATTTATGTTTGTTTTTATCTTTTTCGTTGTTATAATGTTTTTAGGCTAACTCTAATAACTAGCCAAAGTTATGTAATCGTTTTATTTCGATCTTTTCGGTAAAGGAATGCTGTCTAATTAAAATTGACTAAAATTGAGTTAATTGAATCTTTTTCTATTTTGCAACGTATTGGTAATATTCGGATTGACGTAATTAACCAAGATGAATCGCACCATATAACCTAACGATGAACTGACCAGAGAAGTTAGGATATGAGATAAAAGATAGAAAAACCGGAGGGTAAAATTGGCCGTGCGAAAGCGTGACTACGGAATCCTATTTCCTACCCGGGGGCAGATTTGTCTTGGGAAAGATGGATCTTATTAAATTTGTGCTCAAGATCGTAATAATGTTAAAATCAACAGTTTAATTAAAACTAACACCGGAAAGTTAAATCGATCCGCCCGACAACCGGAGCCTTTTGAATAACATCGGCCGTCTGACAAATGGAATAACCTCTTTTATCCGGGGTAGATTTGTACTCGGTACCTGTTCAAACTAACTGAGATTAGCATGGGGCAGTTGTGGAGATTGAACCGATGACAATGACATATGACAATTTCATACGCTCGTGTGAGGAGGAATTGTTAACCTCGAGTGCACCGTTTCATTTACTCAATTGGACCTGAAATAAAAGGAAAGATCGAGCACATTCCGTTTACTGGAAAAAAATCGTATAATTCAATTATATAAACTTTGGCTAGTTCTATAAATTTATCTGTCTAGTTCTAAAATATATTGGTATCTATATATTTATATCTATATATATATTTTGCAATTTATGTACATCTATATATATTTATATATCTATATATATTATATTAGAATAACTTTTAAATTACGCATTTATTTTATGTTGACTAGAATAGTAGTGATCCGTGTTATAAAATTGCGGTTTAGATCGAGTTAATAATGCTCTTTGGTGTTTAACCACACTTAGAAGAATTACCAAGTTCCCCGAGGATTCAACACTCGACTCACCATACTAGCACTACAAGCTTGACCCGATACACCGTCGGTTAAGGACTGGTTTAGCACTAGAAAAGGCCACGTCAGCTCTCTGGCGCCGTTGCCGGGGAACGTCGCTAATTTCTTTTCTTTTTTTTGTGTCTATGGTTACTACTTGTATTAGCTCAAAATTCTCGAGAATAAGTCAACACTTTTCTTATCCCATTTCTATTTTATTTTTCGTTGGTACTTACCTTATAGGTAAGTTACCAATTTTTTCTACTACTATCAATTTCGTGTTATTTTCTATTTTCGTTAGTTGATGACCGTAAGTGTTAAGGCCCCACTCACTCCTTATAAGCCTGACATAAACACTTACGAAAGGCAAGCTAAGAGTGGAGAGTAAACGTGGTCATACTAGTCAGGGAAATCCTGACCAAGAATCATCTTCAAACAGAAATACGAGAATGGCTGAAACAAGTGATGAAACAAATGAACAAGGGCTGGAACATGCTCTAGGGCATGGACAAAACCCCGTTAACCCTAATAATAATAATAATAATAGAAATAATCAGAATCGGAACCAGAATAATCGTAATAACCCACCAAACCCGAGACCTATCCGTGATCAAACCATAAGAAGAAACCAGACTAATAATCCCATACTTTTACCCAATGAAGGAGCAAATAATTTCGAAATTAAATCTCATCTTTTTGGTTTAATTGACGCAAGAGCCCAATTCCTAGGAGAGGATGATGAAGATCCACATCATCATCTCTATCTTTTTGAAGAACTCGTGCAATACAACCAAAAGTCAAGGTGCTCATAAGGAATTAACGAGGATGACTATGTTTCCTTTTTCTTTAAAAGGACGAGCACGAGATTGGTTTATGTCTCTTCCACATCATTCACTTACTAGTTGGGAGGAGATTCAAACTGAATTTCTGAAACAGTATTTCACTCCTGGACGAAATTTGGAATTAAAAGTCGAGGTTGCTAACTTTAGACAATGATCTGAAGAAATGCTTGGGAATGACTGGGAAAGATTTAAAAAATTGTTAAGAGCCTGTCCCGATCATGGTTATTCCTTAGATATGCAAATTCAACTTTTCTGTCGTAAATTAAGAAAAGATTCACGTGCCGATGTAGATCATGCATGTGGTGGTTCTTTAATGATGAGTGAAGCTCAAATAGTTTACGATGCTATAGAAAAGATTTCCAAAAATAACAGAATGTGGGAAACCGGTTCTAGCACCAGAAAAGTAGCTTTTGCAGGAGAATGTACATCTAATACGGAAGTTCTAGCACATTTAGAAAATTTGAGTAGGAAATTTGATGGCCTACAATCGAACAAAAACCAAAGTTCAGAAAATAGTACACCAACTGAATACTCGAATCAGGAAAATATGCCATTAGGGATCGAAGAACCAATAGGTTATTCAAGAGAGGAGGTGAGTTTTCTTCAGCAGAATAGGAATTTGAACAATGCATACTCAAACTCGTTTAATGCTATAAGAAGAGATCACCCTACTTATCGATGGTCTGAAAACCCTAGTAAGCAAGGACAACCGCCATATCCAAATCCCATATAGGAATAATAATCAAGTTTATCAAGAAAACACATCTAATCAGAATTTACAATCATTACCTAGATCCTATCCTCAACATACCACTCAAAGTATACCAGTAACTCAAGGTTCAACTCAATCTGCAGAAGGAGTTGAAAAATGGGAAAAACTAATGGAAAATATGATGGGTGTAGTATCTACTCAAGCTAAGAATATGGAAACAATGATGACTTCTATAGGTACAGTCACTAAAGATATGACTACAATGAAAACATCTATGAGTGGACATGATACCAGAATGAGAACAATAGAAGCCTCATTAAGGAATATGGAAGATCATTTGAGTAGGGAAGGTGAACGTAATAACAGTAGACCTCCTGGGGGATTACCAAGTAATACTGAAAGAAACCCAAGAGAGGTAAATGTTGTAGTTACGAGAAGTAGAAAACTCTGTGGTAGTAATGGAGTAGAAAACTTCGGGAATAATGAAGTAGAAAATGATTTAGATGGAAAAAATGATGGAACTAAAGATGAAATTGAATTCACTGATGAGGAAGAAGAAATTATAGAGAATTTCTTGAAAAGAAATAGAAGTTTGGAACCTGAAAATGAAGGTGAGAAATGGGTAAAAATCCCTAGGATTTTGAAAGATCCCATGGATAAAGATTTAAGGAATTTATTCAAGGAACATGTTAGAATAGAGGATAATGAAAACAAGGATGAAAAACAGGAAGAACTGAAGGAATCTGGAGTAGAGATTGATTCAGGGAATGTTTTAAAAGAAAAAACTCAAGATCATGATACTTGGCGATCAAGTAATACTCAAAGGTTTAAGGAGAAAGGAAAAGAGAAAATGACTTTGGGATCAAAGGTTGTAGATTTAGAATCTTTACCTTACCCACCTAAAGATCAAATTAAAAAGATTAAAACTGATCAAAAGTATGCTCGTTTCCTTGATACTTTTCGTCATATTCATGTTAATATCCCCGTTATCGAAGCTCTAATTAGTATGCCTCGCTTATGGAAAGTTTCGAAAGATATTCGTCAAACAAGAAAAAATTAGAGGAATATGAGAATATATGCCTAAATGAAGAATGTTCGCATTTTTGCGATAAGTTACCGCCTAAACCGAAAGATCCCGGAAGTTTTACCATTCCATGTGAGATTGGAGGATTTCGTTTAAAAAGGTCTTATGTGATCTTGGAGCTAGTATAAATCTCATGTCTTATGAGGATTATAAGAAGCTAGGCATAGGAAATCTTACGAAGATCGAAATGACTCGCAAATGGCGATAGATCGATTAAATACCCTAAAGGAATTATTGAAGACGTATTGGTTAAAGTAGACAAGTTCTATTTTCCAAAGAGACTTTGTAGTTATGGAAATGGAAGAAGGATATTCGCGCCACTTATCTTAGGTCGACCATTTCTAGCTACAGGAAGAACTTTAATAGATGTCCGTAAAGGAGAATTAATTCGAGAGTCAATGAAGATGAAGTTACTTTCAATATTTTCAAAGCTATGAACCATCCATACAAATCACCGTAATCATGTTCTTTTATAGAAGATATTCATTCCGTCTATGATAATCGCTTAACAACTTTTGAAGACAGATTAGAAGAATGCTTAACTCTGTCTATCTATAAGGAAGATGAGAAAGACACCGAAATGAAAGAGATAATTCTTTCTCTAGATAAAGGAAGTTTTACTTTTAAACCATCATGGCATAAGTATTTGGAATTAGAACTAGAAGGACCAGCTTCTTAAACCATCACCGGAAGATCCACCTAAGAATCTAGAATTGAAACTCGTTACCTTTAAATCGAAATATGCTTTTCTTGAAACTAATAATCTATTACCGGTTATTATTTCATCATCTTTAACCGAGCAACAAGAAGATCAATTACTTAGAATGTTGAAAAAGCATAAGAAAGCTTTTGGATGGACAAATTGCCGATATTCGAGGTATTAGCCCCGAGATTTGCGTTCATAAGATAATTCGAAGGAAGATGCTAAACCTTGTATTCAACCGCAACGCCGCCTCAACCCAAATTTGCAGTTAATTGTTAAGAAAGAGGTCATTAAGCTATTAGAAATGGGGATAATTTTTCCCATATCAGATAGTGAATGGGTTAGTCTAACTCAAGTGGTACCAAAGAAATTAAAGGAGGTTTCACAGAGAAAGAGAATGAAAGGAATGAATGGATTCCGACTAGAGAGATTACCGGTTATCGAATGTGCATTGATTTTAGAAAACTAAATGATCATACTAAGAAAGATCATCATCCACTTCCATTCATAGTTCAGATGTTGGAACGTTTAAGTGGACATAAGTATTACTGTTTCTTAGATGGTTATTCAGGATATTTACATATATTCATTGCAGCAGGAGATAGAGAAAAAACTACTTTCACTTGTCCTTATGGAACTTTTGCTTATAAAAGAATGCCGTTTGGTTTATGTAATGCACCAGCTACGTTTCAAAGGTGTATGATAGCTATTGTTGGACTTATTTTTTAGTTTTGATGATGAGTGCCATACTAGCTGTTATAGTGCAAAGGCAAAAAGATGTCTAGATAAAATGTATAGGTTTATTAGAGTTTGATTCATAAATAGGTTTGATCAAACAAGCATCGTAAATGGTCGCGATTGTTTATCGCCAGACCGATCTAGGTCGCAGGGTAGATAGGTCGAGCAGACCGGTCTAGAACCCGCCGAAGACCGAAGACCGAAGGCCGAGGGTTCAAACTCGGTGAATGAAGGCTAAGGGATCAAACTTAGTATTTAATGTCAAGGATATGGAATCGAATTTAGGCAAGTCCGTGATGACCTAAACCGATTACATATACCTTGTGTGAAGGTCTAAGTTCCACAAGTTGGATGATGTTTGGAACTTGGTTATACTTTAAATGATGTAATCTAACTTCACATACAAAAGTTGGATAAAAAGATTCACTCGCATTATATTTTACGTACAAAAATATGATGTTCAAGAGATCGATTAGTTTTACAAAGACGATAGACCCGCCGATATATACCTCGATCAATTCAAGATTATTGGGAAGTTACATGGATAAGAACAGCCAACTACCTCGACTTATCAAGCAAATCAAAGGCCGAGATTAAAAAGACGTTGGGATGATCCATATTTTTATCCATTGGATACAAGTCAAAGGGGTGGACAGATCGCATCGTCAAAAAGTAATCCCGACGTTGTCGGCCCTATGAATAGTGACGATTTGCGTGCGTATGGGACAAATACAAGGAACGGTCACATTTGAATTTCAAATTCAAGTCACATGCATTCCTACCTATAAATAGAGGACTTTCAACTCAAGAAGAAGATGATGAATTTTGGGACAAATTTTAAGTGATAACACTGAGCTGAAAAACACCCTGCTGAACTTACTGAGCTTAAAGCTGCTGATCTAGTTATTCTCTTCAAGTGTATTCTGTGTTCAAGCTGCATCAAGCATACACACTTGAAGACTGCAAGCTGCTGATTATATCATCCTAATCAAGCCGCCGCAACCGAATCATTTATTTGATTCATTCTTTATTTTATAAAGAACCCGTCGAAGACAAGAAGCATCCGTTAGGTGTGAAAGACTCGTTGGTTTGTGGTGGAGCCGGTGAAGAGGCAATTCTACCCTTCAAGGACCAAGTGGAAGACTCGGAGCAAAGAATCCTACCTGTTCTTAGTTTTCAGTTTGTGAAGCCATAGTTATTGGTGAAGGACAAGCAACCTAGGATTCTTTGTAACAGATAACTCAAAGATTACTAGTGAATTTCCTCCAACATCACAGGAGAAGAGTGGACGTACAGGATTACATCACCTGGAACCACTATAAAAATCTCTCTACTTACTTACTGCATTTATTTTCTGCACTTAGTCTTTATTCATATCAACCTGCTGAATCTAGCAACTGAAATCACACACACACACTACTGAGTATCTAATACTTAGTAACATATCTAACAACAAGTAACAAGGCTTAATTTTGATATTATTCCGCCGCACAAATTCAAAGAAATCGAACCGTCGCAGACTACGTTTATCGCCAGGCTATCGAGGTCTCAAAGCAGACTATCGAAGTATCGCAGCCGCCGGGTTGCGTAATTTGTTAACTCCAAAGTTTTAATTGTTAAGTTTATTCACCCCCCTCTAAACTTAACTAAAGCCTTTTCAAGGGACCAACAATTGGTATCGGAGCAAAGGTTTCCGTTCAAGGAATCCTACTTGTTGTGCTTGTGAAAATTCTTTAAAACCTTCTTTCAAGTTACCGATTTTCAAGACTTGCATCATGGATAACACACGTATGCTAGAACCATGTTGATGTGTTCTCTTGATAGATTTGATGAGTATAAACGTCGAATGCGTGCATATCTTGCCGCTACTCATGATGAGATGATGGATGTACTAATCGAAGGACCACTCTGAGATTACAAAGGCAAGAATAAAGGGGTGACAGAATCCGAGTACATTCCTAAACCAAAGAGAGAATGGAATGCGAGAAGACAGAAAAGAGCAAACCTCAACAACATTGCTATTGATATCATCTACGTAACCTTGGATAGCAATATGTACATGAAAGTCAAAGATTGCAAGACCGCAAAGGAACTTTGGGATAAGATTCACTTAATCTGTGAAGGCACCGATGCAATAAAGAAGAACAAAATCAAGTGGCCGAAAAAGGTTTCAAAAGTTCAAAATGCTACCTAATGAAACCATTGAGCAAATGGAGTCCGCATTCAATGCAATCTTAGATGAACTTACTCGCCGAGTGTAAGTTATTCAAAAGAGGAAGTAAACACCAAAATCTTGGAAGCTTTACCCGCAAGAGATGTTTGGAAAATGAAGGTGACCGCAATTGAAGAAATGAGAAAGCCGCATGAGGAAGACACCTTCAAATTGTTCTCTCGATCTTAAGGCCTATGAATTTAGCAAGAAGTTAGTGCCCGAAATCGAAAAGGAAGAGCCAAAGACCACTCGCATTGGTCGCTTCACATCATGAAGAAACATCAGAGGACAGATGATATGCTAGATGAAATGCAAGAGCAAATTGCCCTACCGAGCAAGAAGATCGAATGATGAAGACCGGAAAGGCCCCTACAAGAAATTTCACAAAGAGGCCTACCGAGAGAAGGAAAGAAGAACCAAAGAAAGATAATGACTATCTATGCTTTCATTGCAAGAAACCAGACACTTCGCACCCGATTGTCCCGAATTGAAACAAGGCAAGGAACCCGATTATCTTTGCTTCAACCGTAAGAAGCCCGGACATTTTAGACCCGATTGTCCGTACCTACCGAAGACCAAAAGTCAACAAAGGAGACATGGCAAGAAGGCTATGGTTGCCGAAGATGAATCAGATATGAAGTGGGATCCGAAAAGGAAATGAGTCGATGACACAAAGACTGTTGCCGATATGGAGGATTATGCTTTGATGGCCAACATGGATGAAACCGAGGAGGTATACAACACCGTATCTATAAACACTCCCGCCGGAAGTGATTGTGAATCAACCCGTGGTTCAAATCCTAGAAATTCGACAACAATGAGACTTTGGATGCCATCCTTAATCAATCGAGGATAATACAATCTGGTTATGAGATTGTGAAGGCCGAAAAAGAGGCTCTTGAGTTAGAAGTTGGAAGATTGAAAGCTAAATTAAGGGTTTTCAAAGGTAAGGAAAAAGATGTTGGACGAATCAAGATAAGTCCGTCGCACATCCAAGAAATTTCTCGAATCGCCGAACCATCTTGTTCCAATACGCATACAAATCGTGAAAGCCTTATGGAGATAGAACTGGGCTTGGATTTGGAACTCAAAGAATCTAACAAGAGTGGATCCAAGAAGGTTACCGAACCTAGTACCGAATTGGTCCTAAGTTTGTGCCCGCACTAGATCCATCTCCCGCAAGGCCGCCGAAGCAAGAAAACCAAATGAGAATGCCTCAAAGAAGCAAAATCGAAGTCTCGAAGTCAACAAACTCCTAGTAAAAAGAATAAATCCAAAAATAGGATCCGCCGTACCTTCTAAGCCTACCGATAGCGCACTGCTACCAAGTCCGTTGGACCACGTAAGGGAAAGAAACAGAATATTCCAAGAATAAGAATCCCAAATCCAAAAATGTTGATCATTCAAGGGATACTTATCTCGGGGGAAAGGTAGACTGTTCCCCGCCGATAATGATTGGAATATTCCCGCATCTAATGCTAGAAACAACAAGATAACCATAATGCTAGTGGTAAAACCTAGACAATGGAATCAAGCAGAGGACTTACATAAGACCTCAAAGCAGACTCCATATTACAGTGGTCGCTCCTAACGTACAAAGACATCTATGGCTATGCAAATGTTTCTAACAACAAGAATCATGTCAAACAAAGATTATGTACCAAAAGGCCGTAAAACATATGTGGTTCCTACACAACCTACCGTTAGAACATATGGATGTGTGGAATACATGTATGAACCAAAGTATGAACCAAAGTATGACACATTTAGGAGAAGACCTTATGGAAACATACCAAGGGTCATGCTTGCCATCGACCACTATGGACCCAAACAGGTTTGGGTACCTAAAATGCATTAACTTTGTTTTGTAGGTGTCCGGTACTTTGACAAAGGATGTTCCGTACACATGACAAAGAATAAGCACCGTCTTACAAATTTTGTGGCAAAAGATGGTCCAAGGGTGAATTTTGGCAACAAAAATACACCCGGTTATACAAGAGGATATGGAACACTTATCGAAATGGACTTACAATCAAGAATGTTGCATATGTGGAAGGACTGGATTACAACTTGCCGAGCACCGGACAATTCGTGATATGGGATACAAGGTCACTTTTGACAAAAACAACCGTATTGTCATTAGTGAAAGAGGTGATCAAGTTGTACTTGCCGGTAGAAGGCAACAGAACATGTATGTTGTGGATTGGTCTACTCAGCCTCCGAAACTCGCCTCGATTGTGCATACCAAATCCGAACTCAATTGGTTATGGCACAAGAAGTTAAATCATCTAAATTTTGATGATATTAATCAAATAGTGAAGAAGAAGTTAGTGGTTGGTTTACCCGAGATTACATTCAAGAAGGATGCTATCCGTGATGCATGTCGCAAGGTAAACAGATAAAGTCAAGTTTCAAGTCAAAGACTAAACAATCAACTAACAGAGTGTTGGAGCTTATGCACATGGATCTTTTTGGACCTATAACTCCAACAAGTGTGACAGGGAAGAAATACACCTTAGTGGTTGTGGATGATTTTTCTAGATACACTTGGGTGATATTCATGAACAAGAAAAGTGAGACACTCCAAAGCTTACCTAATCTTTTGAAGAGATTACAAAATGAGAAAAGTTTAACAATTATAAAGATTAGATCGATCGTGTACCGAATTTCTCAACAAAGTTATAAGAGAATACCGTGAAATGTAATGGTGTACTTCATCAACTTGTCGTCGTGGTACACCTCAAAGAAAATGGGGTTGCCGAAAGAAGAAACAGACATTAAAGGAAGCAGGGAAGAACAATGATCCGTGAAGCTTTGCTACCCGAAAGATATTGGGTCAAGCAAGAAATACAAGATGTTATACACAAAATAGAACATCGGAAACAAGAAGCCGCCGAAGACACCTTATGAGATCCGGAATGGAAGGATACCTAATATATCCTATTTCCACCCTTTTGGAAGCAAATGTTTTATTCTAAATCATAAAGTTCATTTGAAAACTTTCCAACCAAAATCGATGAAGGAATTTTCTTAGGATATTCTTCGCCGTCAGAGCATTCGTGTGTACCGAACAAAAGAACACCGAAACATGAAGAAACAATCAATGTTGTGTTTGATGAACCTAAGTTTACCGGTATGGAAGATAAAGAGTGTGAACTCACGAAAATCAACAAATCACCGATCCAGATTGTGTTGAAGTTTTGGAAAGATTCAATGACCTAAAAGTTTCGATACGCCCTCGCCGAACACCCCGCCGACAATGTTACCGATGCAACAACCGAAGCAATTCAAGGATCTCGCCGACCCCCCAGAAGAAACTACAACAGACCCTACCGAAGATGATATTCCCGAAAATCAAAATAACCAAAATCCACAATGGTTAAGGAATCACCCCGTCGAACAAGTTATTGGCAATGTACAAAGCAAGGTGTGAGGACTAAAGACAACCGGAAGCTATGTTTACTTGTTTTCTATCTCAAATGGAACCTAAAGTTGTTGAAGAAGCAATTTCGCATCCAGATTGGATAATTGCTATGCAGAAGAATTAAATGAATTTGAAAGAAATCAAGTTTGGACACTAGTTGAAAGGCCAACTCATGCAAATATCATTGGTACTAAGTGGGTATACGAAATAAACTTGATGAATCTGGTACCATTGTAAGAAATAAGGCCGACTAGTTGCAAAAGGCTATTCTCAAGCGTAAGGAATAGATTTTGATGAAACTTATGCACCCGTTGCAAGATTGGAAGCTATCGATTATTCTTGGCACATGCCGCATATAAGAACTTCAAAGTATATCAAATGGATGTCAAGAGTGCATTTTTGAATGGTATCCTAGAGGAGGAAGTGTATGTTCAAAGAACCTCCTGGATTTGAAGTTAAAGATCAAGAAGATAAAGTGTATAGACTCAACAAAGCACTTTATGGATTGAAACAGCACCAAGAGCATGGTATGAGACTCTATCTCAATTCTTGGAGGACAATGGTTTTACAAAAGGGACCATTGACAAGACTCTTTTCGAATCAAGAAGGGGACAACACCCCGCCGGTACAAATTTATGTTGATGACATAATTTTTGGCTCTGAAAATGATTTACTTTGTGAAAAGTTTGCAAATCTAATGAAAAGTAAATTCCAAATGAGTATGATGGGAGAAATGAACTACTTTTTGGGATTACAAGTCAAACAAATAAAGGATGGAATCTTCATTCATCAAACCAAGTATACCAAAGAACTCGTCAAGAAATTTGGTATGGAAAACAAGACTAAGAGCTCAACTCCTATGAGTACAAACATCGATTGGATGAAGATAAAGAAGGCAAAGATGTTGATCGACTTTATACGAAGGATGATAGGCGTCCGTCGTATCTCACCGCCAACAGATCGATATATCCTTTGCCGTAGGTGTTTGTGCAAGATTTCAATCCAAACCTAAAGAAAGTCATTTAGGTGCGGTTAAGAGAATTCTCAAGTATCTTAAAGAAACTTTGGGAGTAGGGATATGGTATTCCAAGGAAGGAAGCTTCAAGGTAATATCCTACTCGATTCTCGATTATGCTTGGATGCAAGATTGATAGAAAAAGCACCTCAGAACCCGTCGCTAATGGGAAATAGACCGGTCTCCCGGTTTAGCAAGAAACGAATTCTATTTCAACTTCCACCGCCGAAGCCGAATACATTGCCGCCGGAAGTCAGTGCACAAGTACTATGGCTAAGACAACAATTAAGGGATTATGGAATTGAAGAAAAGGAAATTCCAATCATGTGTGACAACACAAGTGCAATTGCAATCACGTAAAATCCCGTTTTGCATTCAAGAACCAAGCACATTGATGTGAGACATCATTTTATAAGAGATCATGTTGAAAAGAAAGATGTGGTGGTTCTATACATCCCTACCGAAGATCAACTTGCCGATATTTTCACTAAGCCACTTGATAGTGAAAGATTTGCCAAATTAAGGACCGAACTTGGAATCATAAAGATTGACCGATATTCAAAGCAGTTGTACCGGAATTCACCAAGGGGATTAGTCTTTGCTATGTTGGGTGAGCTCACTTAGCAGATTAGTCATTGGTATCAACAATTCCATGTACTTATGTTTGAACAATTGAGCAAATGAGGTTGCCAAGGGGATTGGTCTTTGTCATGTTGGGTGAGCTCACTTGACAGATCGCTCATTGGTATTAAACTTCATCTTGTATTATCAATTGAACAAAACAAGGAGAAAACAAGGATCGCGAGAGTCACCCCGTCGCCAGGCCGCCGAAGCACATTATCGCCAGACCGCCGAGCCCACCCCGCCGAGGGATACCTTGCCGGAGGGAACGTTACTCGACCAAATTAATTAAAGTCAAAAAGCATATTGGCGGGATATTTATTTTATCCATTATTACCACAGCTTAAACCATCCAACGGTTACAAACGTTATGGTAGAGTAACGGGCCACGTGTCAAGACAGAATTTATTCGATTAATCGTGGTTACCTCAATGTACGTGCTATGACAGCTTTCAACTACCCACCGTCTATATAATCAGACTGTTACATAGCAGATTCACCACTTGCATCTTCTGCTTTATCTCTGCAAATTCTACTTCGTGTGAACACAGATTTGAGAGGAACTCTTCTTCATCTTTTTCTTATTTCAATGGCGGAAAGAGTTGAAGTTCAAATCGAATCTAGCCAAAGTGTAAGAGGCTATGTTGTTGATGCAAACCAAACAGAGTTGGCCATTAATATAGGTCGAAGAATAAGGAGGTTTGCAGGCTTGGAGAACAAGCTCAATATCAGACTAGACACAATTTCATACACCAATGTTGTTGATTTCTGGAAGAATATGGTGGTGGAAGAAGGAACTGAAGCATTCAATACAACTGTGAATGCCGAGGAGCTTGTTATCTCCCCCAGGTCCGCCGAGGGAAGTGTTTGGATTTGAAGAAGTGGAAAATGGTCCAAGAATCCCGAAGCAATGGGATTGGACAAGTTGGCGTTTGTAGATCAAATCAAGACAAATCAAACCACCAAATCGTTCCGGCATCAATTGCGTACACATTGGGAATGAATATAGTCCGTCGAGCAAGCTCATTGCAAAGAACATACTTGGGCTAACTGCGGTAAGATGGATACTCTATCGTGACCTAAGATAGAGTTAATGATCATCATCTCATAGGAGCATGAAGTTTGATCGGGCCGGATACTTTATTCACTATATGAAGAAAGTTGCAAAGGAGGACAAACTAGGGAAAAGGAAATCAAAGGCCTTACCCTTAGGTTTGATGATTCAAACCCCGCCGAATCACTTGGAGGTTCCCGACATTGAACCGCTTGATATAAATCGGTCCGTATACAAAAAGGAGATTGATTATGCAATCCCCGGACTTGATGATGATGAAGAAATTGTCAAGAAGCCGCGATGATAATGATGATGGAGATGATGGTGATACTCGGTGGTGAGCAGTTTCAACCAACTAAGAAGATTTCTATCAAACCCGCCGCACCAAAGAAAACTCGCCGGGAAGAGAAAGAAGAGTGCCGATGATAGAAAGATTACCGAAATCTTGAAATCAAAGAGAACAAGAAAGGAAACAAGACACTGACATCGTCGAGTCCGCCGAGGGTCAAGTGGAGGTTACCGACCCCGCCGTAGCCGCAAGAAGAACTCGTTGTTGAAATTCTTAGAGAACAACAAGAAGGAAGCAAGTAGAAAAAGAAAATTGACTAGAAAAGATGATGATGATGAACCCCTATCCAAGAGGATGAAGGAAGTTGCCAAAAAGAAGAAATATGGCAAGGGGAAAGAGTTGAAAGATTTGGAGGCACAGAGGGCCCAAGAAGAAGCATCGAGAGGAGGAAGAAGAGGTCAAGTTGAAGCCGAGCCTCTAACTATCATTCCACCGCTTGTTATCGCTGATTCCTCCAATGAAGAAGTTATCAAGTCCACCGATGCCGAACAGTTGTTTTTGAGCAATCCGTAGAGGGTGTACAAAGCAGCCTATCGACCCCGAGCCCGCCGTAGCATCCACGAAGAACCACAAGCAAACCACCGAACCCGAACCCGCCGTGGTGGTTGAAGAGGTGATTGGAGACTTGGTTGAAGACCCCGCAAATGTGGCAATAGTTCGGGGGAAGAGCGATCGTCGCTAACCCCGCTCGATGAGCATGTAAGTCGTGGGGAACCAAGTGTGATACGATGGAAGTAGTAGGTACAAATGCACCATCACAAAGAACTCCGCCGACTTTCAAACATCCGTAGAAGATACCTTGAATCTCGCTTGTTGGAACCTTTGGAGGTCAACAAGCTACCGGAGTCGCTCCCGTAAGATCTTTTATGCCATTTGAGAGGCATGTGAAAAAGAGCAAGAAAACCGAAGAGTTTGTGGATCCCAAACTTCAAAGAAATTGCCGATTACTTCCAAAGGAAGTTTGGGTTCTACAAAAGACAAAAACCAGCTGCTCAACCAATGACAGATTTTGAAGAATGGGTTTTTGACAAGTTAGGAGTGGAAAACTTGGTGGATCTGATTGATACAACCTTGCTGCAATCAAGACTGATGGATCTGTTTGATGAGCAACAGAAGGAGGAGGGTATCAAGTTTAGAGATCCAAGAGATGGTCCTGATGATTCCTCTTCATCATCGATAGTAGAGGAGATTTTCCCTCGTGACCGGAGAATCTAGTGGACCGCTTTGATAAATGATCCACCCGCACAACAACCCACCGGTATCGGTAAGTCCGTCGTGGGCCAAATAGATCGGAGAAATGGATGAGGATCTACAAGATCTCACCATGGATGATCTAGAAGCCTTGATAAATGAAGGAATAAATTTGAGTACCGGTAGGTCGGCCGATGAACCAAGTACATTTCATGTTGTAGAGCCTACTGCACAACCTGAAGATGTACGTAATGCTGATTTGGATGTGGAAAAGACCACTGACTTCAGTGAACCAAGTGCTAGTTCTGAGGAATCCATTGAATATCAAGATGAATTTGACATTGAAGGCACTCTCACCAAAACTGCCATGATTCTGACCAAGATTGGTCATGCTGAAGGTTTCCAAGTGGATAATACCAATATATTCAATCCACAGGAAGTTGAAGAGGAGGTACAGTTGCCGGGATACAAACAAGACTCGCACAAAGGTTGGAACAGAGGTACAAGCCGCCGAGTCTCAAACAAAGACTCCGGACAAAGGTTGGAACCAGGTTTGGGTTTGGAGGAAACCCCGTTATTGATGAGGCCGCCGTAGTGGAGCCTCGCCGGAGCCAATGCCACCGTAGGAAAAGATAGTCGCGACCGCCGTTAATGAGGATGAGCACCGCCGGACTATAATTACGTGATGAAGAATTTCAAATTTTTGGACAGAAGAAGTTGCCGAGGAACCCGCACAAGATCCAACCATGGAAGACATTCTTGGTGCAATGGTTGAGGAAGGACCTCTCCCCGCCGGGAGAGATTTGAGTAGGGCCATGGTCATCGCAGACAACAGTGCACAATATAGAGTTGAGAGAGCTCGTCGATGGATCTACCGATAGTAGAATGGCCAAGGTGGAGTGCCAATTGAAGTTGTCAATGAGTTAAGAACTCGTAAGAAATGATATGCAACAGCTTAAGAACTCAATTGGACAGTCAAGAACAGAGATTTGAAGAACTGATGAAGATGGTCAATGAAAACAGACAATCTGCTAATACAGCTGCTTCAAACTTTGCTTCCACTCAAAATGCTTTGAATGATATGATATATGATGTGAGATATATCAAGCAAGGGAACACACTGAAGGACAAGTTTTTGAAAGATCAATTTACATCCATTCATCAAAAACTTGACAAGCTTGCTGAAGCTGCTGAGCCTGCTGCTGCACAACAACCTGCTATGCCTGATCCCAAATTTACTGAAAGGATCAACAGACTGGAAGAGACTCTGCAATCAAGGATTACTTCTCTTGATACTAGAACCGGAACTATGGCAGTCAATTACACAGAGTGATAGTATCACAGAAGCTATTCATGGCCTCATCTCACGTTTTGTTGATGATGTCACTAAGGGGGAAGAGGGCCAATCACCGCAAAGAAAGGAGGCCGCTAGACTCTTTGCACAAAAGAGATGGACTGATGATACAAATGCCTTTAGGCAACCCGCACCGGCGAGTGCAACTTACCGATGATCTCCTATCACAAGACAAGAAAGAGTTTTACAACAGAAGGAGACCCTATCGTGACATGGGATTTCATGAAGGTCTCAACTCCTTATTGAGTTTGAAGTTTTGGGAGGCAAGGATTAGAGCTTTAAGAGCATCTACCAGAGACAGAAGGAGTAGCAGAGGTGAAAAGGTGCTGCCAATTACAAAAGCAAAAGATTCACTGAATGAATTTAAGGAGCTGTATATGAAGTTTGGCTTCAGGGTGAATCAGATCAATCTTGTCCTGCCTGAAGCATGGAATTGGTGGAAACAAGTCAATTCTTATATTGACTTTACACTTATTGAGAATGAATGGATGGTTGAAATGATAGAAGAGATCAGAGCCTATCAAGAGCAAGCTGAGAAGGCTAGACAAGAAAGAGAAAAGAGACAATAGATCAGCTACTTTTCATTGTTTATCTTTGCTGTATCTAGTTGTAATAACTGTGAACAAATATTTATAATGAGAATTGACTAAATTTGTTCTGTTTGTGTTTTTATCTTTTTGCTTTGCTGATTAGGTGAGGGTAGTGGCATCATCACCAAAAAGGGGGAAATTGTTGGACTTATTTTTTAGTTTTGATGATGAGTGCCATACTAGCTGTTATAGTGCAAAGGCAAAAAGATGTCTAGATAAAATGTATAGGTTTATTAGAGTTTGATTCATAAATAGGTTTGATCAAACAAGCACTGTAAATGGCTGCTGATTGTTTATCAGCAGACTGATCTAGGTCAGTAGGGTAGATAGGTCAGTAGACTGGTCTAGAACCTGCTGAAGACTGAAGACTGAAGGCTGAGGGTTCAAACTCAGTGAATGAAGGCTAAGGGATCAAACTTAGTATTTAATGTCAAGGATATGGAATCGAATTTAGGCAAGTCTCGTGATGACCTAAACCGATTACATATACCTTGTGTAGAAGGTCTAAGTTCCACAAGTTGGATGATGTTTGGAACTTGGTTATACTTTAAATGATGTAATCTAACTTCACATACAAAAGTTGGATAAAAAGATTCACCGCATTATATTTTACGTACAAAAATATGATGTTCACAGATCGATTAGTTTTACAACGATCGATAGACCCGCCGATATATACCTCGATCAATTCAAGATTATTGGGAAGTTACATGGATAAGAACACCAACTACCTCTCGACTTATCAAGCAAATCAAAGGCCGAGATTAAAAAGACGTTGGGATGATCCATATTTTTATCCATTGGATACAAGTCAAAGGGGTGGACGGACCGCATCGTCAAAAAGTAATCCTGACAGTGTCAGTCCTATGAATAGTGACAGAATGCAGTGCAGATGGGACAAATACAAGGAACGGTCACATTTGAATTTCAAATTCAAGTCACATGCATTCCTACCTATAAATAGAGGACTTTCAACTCAAGAAGAAGATGATGAATTTTGGGACAAATTTTAAGTGATAACACTGAGCTGAAAAACACCCTGCTGAACTTACTGAGCTTAAAGCTGCTGATCTAGTTATTCTCTTCAAGTGTATTCTGTGTTCAAGCTGCATCAAGCATACACACTTGAAGACTGCAAGCTGCTGATTATATCATCCTAATCAAGCTGCTGCAACCGAATCATTTATTTGATTCATTCTTTATTTTATAAAGAACCCGTCAAGACAAAGAAGCATCCGTTAGGTGTGAAAGACTCGTTGGTTTGTGGTGGAGCCGGTGAAGAGGCAATTCTACCCTTCAAGGACCAAGTGGAAGACTCGGAGCAAAGAATCCTACCCGTTCTTAGTTTTCGCCTTGTGAAGCCATAGTTATTGGTGAAGGACAAGCAACCTAGGATTCTTTGTAACGTATAACTCAAAGATTACTAGTGAATTTCCTCCAACATCACAGGAGAAGAGTGGACGTACAGGATTACATCACCCGGAACCACTATAAAAATCTCTCTACTTACTTACCGCATTTATTTTCTCGCACTTAGTCTTTATTCATATCAACCCGCTCGAATCTAGCAACCGAAATCACACACACACACTACCGAGTATCTAATACTTAGTAACATATCTAACAACAAGTAACAAGGCTTAATTTTGATATTATTCCGCCGCACAAATTCAGCAAGAACCGAACCGTCGCAGACTACGTTTATCGCCAGGCTATCGAGGTCTCGCGACTCATCGAAGTATCGCAGTGCCGCCGAAGTTGCGAAATTTGTTAACTCCAAAGTTTTAATTGTTAAGTTTATTCACCCCCCCCCCTCTAAACTTAACTAAAGCCTTTTCAAGGGACCAACAGCTATATTTGCTGATATGGTTGGGAAATTCCTAGAAATTTTTATGGATGACTTTAGTGTTTACGGAGATCCATTCGATATTTGTTTGTTACACTTAGAACGAGTGTTACAACGCTCGTGAAGATACCAATTTAGTACTAAACTCGGGAAAAATGTCACTTAATGGTATCGAAGGGATTGTTTTAGGTCACGAATCTCCGAAGAAGGTATTGAAGTTGATAAAGCTAAAGTCGAAGTAATTGAAAAGTTACCTCCACCAGTTAATTTAAGAACCCTAAGAGGATTTCTCGGACATGCAGGATTTTATAGAAGGTTCATTGCTGATTTTTCAAAAATAACAAAGCCCCTAAGTCATTTACTTGAAAAGGAAGTACCTTTTAACTTTGATAGTAAATGTATGGAAGCCTTTCAGACCTTAAAAGCGAGGTTGACTACTGCACCAGTGCTAGTAGCACCAGATTGGAGTTTTCCATTTGAGATTATGTGTGATGCGAGTGATTTAGCTGTAGGAGCTGTTTTAGGTCAAAGATATAACAAAATTCTCAAAGCTATTTACTATGCATCTCACACATTAAACGCAGCTCAACTTAATTATGCAACTACGAAAAAAAGAACCGTTGGTCGTGATTTTTGCCTTAGATAAGTTTCGATCGTATATTGTTGGTTCTAGGGTAATAATTTATACGTACCATTCGGCCACGAAGTATTTACTAAGTAAGAAAGATGCTAAACCTCGTCTTCTTAGATGGATTCTCTTACTTCAAGAATTCGATATTGAAATTAAAGATAAAAAAGGAAGTGAGAATGTAGTAGCAGATCATCTAAGTAGAATGGAAAATGAAGAAATAGGAATAAAAATTAAAGATTCATTTCCTGATGAACAACTATTTAGAATAGATACTCCTTCAACCATGCAGTTATTAAAAAATAGAATTCCTTCTAAGGAAATGTCACCTTGGTTTGGAGATATCATTAATTACTTAACCCGTGATTATATTCCGTCTCATTGGACTTGGCGACAGAAAAAAGTTCTTTTATGACTTAAAATTTTATTACCGGGAGGAACCGGACCTTTTCCGTAAATGTTCGGATGGGATAATCGAAAATGTGTGCCCGATAATGAAATTTTAAGTGTTTTATCATTTTGTCATGATCGTGAGGCGGAGGTCATCATGGAGGTTGGAAAACTCGCTTTTAAAGTTTTACAATGTGGTTTTTATTGGCCTACACTATATAGAGATGCTTATAAGTATGTTAAATCTTGTGAGTCTTGTCAAAAATGGGGAAATGTAACTAAAAAACATGAAATGCCTATGCAACCTATTTTAGAATGTGAGTTATTTGATGTTTGGGGTATAGATTTCATGGGACATTTCCCTATATCTTTTGGAAAAAGATTTATTCTTGTAATGGTAGATTATGTTTCGAAATGGGTAGAAGATGAAGCTCTTCCCACTAATGATACCAAAGTTGTCATACGATTCCTTAAAAAGAATATATTTACCAGATATGGCATTCCGAGGGCAATCATTAGTGATAGAGGGTCACACTTTTGTAATAGATCATTTACTAAGATAGTTGAAAAATATGGTGTAACGCATAAGTTAGGAACGCCCTATCATCCGCAAACCAAAGGACGAGTAGAGGTGTCGAATAGAGAGATCAAAAGAATCGTGGAGAAAACAGTTGATTCAAATCGTAAAAACTGGGCAGTAAAATTAGATGATGCATTATGGGCGTACAGAACAGCTTTTAAAACACCAATTGGTTGTTCTCCTTATAAGCTAGTCTTTGGTAAGTCTTGTCATCTCCCAGTTGAGTTAGAACACCGAGCCTTCTGGGCTATAAAATTTCTGAATTTCGATCCTAAGGCTATCGGTGATCATAGATTGCTTCAATTAACAGAACTAGAAGAATTTCATCTCGATTCTTATGAAAACGTTCGAATCTACAAGGAACGCACGAAATCTTTCCATGATAAGAGAATCTTTAAACGTGAGTTCCATGTAGGAGATCGAGTGCTTTTGTACAATTCACGTTTAAAGTTGTTTCCATGTAAGCTTAAATCAAGATGGACAGTCCATTTAAAGTAACACGGGTTTACAAATCGGAGTTTGTTGAACTAACGATGGAAATACAACTTTTATAGCCAATGGCCACGAGTAAAGTTATTTGTGGAGGAGAAGGAATCACACCGAAAGAAGAAATAATGCTACTGATTGATCCCCCGACAAATTGAAAAAGCAGAAAAACAAAAGAACTGAAAAGCAGAGAAACTGGAATCAGCCGAATACTAGGTGCTATCTATCTTTACTCTACTTTTCTGTATTTTTAATTATGTTTAAACTCTTTTCGTCTTTTACCGGATAGACGTAAAAGAACTGGATGCCTTTTTTAGATAGAATAGGAGTTTTTATTTTACTTTTGAAATTAGGCCTAGATAAAGATGTCGCGTTTGCTATAGAAGCTTTAGTTTTTGAACAAAACAAGAAATTGTTGAGAGAGATCGATTGAAAGAAGTTTGTAATGGAACATCAAGAAGTGCGATAAAAAGAAGGGCAAAGTTTCGATGAGATGCGAATCTGTGGAAAAAGTGAACATGTTGGACGCTGTGGGAAAAACACAACCAAATCCCATGATGAGTGTTTGAATATTGTTAGGAAGGGAACGATTAGGTGGTTATCCGAAAATCCCGATGGAATTCCGAGAGATAATTCAAATGCTTCATTTTTAGGAGTTAGGTTGATTGAGCGTTATATCAGAACTCTGGAAGATTTAGAAATCGAAGAATCAGGAACCCCTTAAGTTTCGAGTCTTTTTCTTATATTTTATTTTATAAAATTTTCGCATAACTTCTGAGAATTTTATAAAATTGGATCTTTATGAAATTTGAGAACTTTTATAAAAGTTTTATGAAAGTTTTCTTTAGTTTTTATTTAGATGTTTTATAAGAGTTGATATAAATTTATTAAATTTTTATAAGCTTTTTAAATGTTATAAAGATTTTATTAAGTTGTAAAATGTTATAAACTTATCTTTAAGAGTTTAATTAAGTTTTATTAAGGTTTTATATAAGTTTTTATCAAAAAAATCATAAAAAGTAATAAAAAAAATAATAAAAAAAAATTTCGAAAAAGTGAAAAAAAATTGGGCACGGACCGATCCGGCCCTTAATCCGGACCGGTCCGGGGTCTAAAAACATAAAAATACGGGGACCCTCTTTTTCTTCTTCTTCTTCCATAATTTTCTTCTAGCAGCCGCACCCCACACCAAACCCCACCACTCGAAAATTTTCTTCAATTCTTCCACAAAAATTCATCTCACACTACACCACTACTTGATTTCTTCTTACATTCATCTCCTCTCTTCCACAAAAATTACAAAATTCAAAAAGGATAAAAAACAAGCTACATTCTTTCCGGCGACTTTTATCACTTTTCTGGCCTACTTTTCAAAGTTTTCTTCATATTAAGGTATAATTTAGTTTATGTAGTTATCAATTTCGTATTTTTCTTTCAACTGTTTTGATTTTTGAGTGTGTTGTGACATTTTTATTTTTGTTTTTTGTTGTTGTTTTTGTTGTTGATTGGCATTACCAATATCGTAGAATGGCTGAGTCGAGTAGGAAGGTCTCTAAAAAGCGTAAATCAAACATTCCTATATCAACTCCTGTCGTAGGCACAGTACTTTTATCACCTGAAGAAGAAGCAGTAAGCTTCGATAAAACAGCATCACCTGAGGCTAAGAAAGCGTATGATAAAATTTATAGTAAATGTGATGTGTTGGTTGAAAAAGGATTAGACTTGGATGACTTAGGTGATGAAGTTAAGGACATTTTTAGAAAACGACAGTGGTTAGAACTAGCGACCGTAAGGGAAGGGGAGATAAACACGACTCTAGTAGCTGAATTTTATTCAGTTTTATCTACATTGTCACAAGATCGCCTTACTCGCCGCAACCGTACCCCTAAGAGCCGAAATATTCCTTTTAACCCCGAAGTCATAAATGCAATTCTAGGAGTTGAAGTTTTTCCGATGAGGAGGATTACGGGCGCTTTATAATTTAGATGATCCTGCAAGCTTGGAGCAGACTGCCCTGAGAGCTCAGAATGCTTTTGACCCAACCGCTGTGTGGGTAGAAAATCGGTTTAACTACGGGAATTGTTTTAGAGGTTTAAGGGCAATTAAAAGATTTATTAGCCATAATCTCTACCCTTCACGTAAACATACTGCTTTTGGAAAGGAAGATGTTTGTATCGCTTGGGCGATGGTAAACGATGTCAGAGTGGATGTTGGTAAGGTCATGTTTAAAAGAATTTTCGAGAGTATTGTCATCGCCAGACCAGGGAGTCATCTGTACTTCCCTTGTTTTATCTCTGATTTATGTCGTAGGGTGGGCGTACCAGTCTTGCGTAATGACAAGCTATCTCTGGCGGATGCACCGCTGATTGGACCGAGTTTGACTAGTCTTCCAGATGGTAGTATTAGCTCTTTGATTAGAAGACGTCAAACTCAACCAACTCCACCGGTCTTCACATCTTCTTCTTTTCCATCTTTTTCTAGTCAGCCTCAACAAACTCCTTTCTCCAACACTATCACCTATGATATGTTTCAATCTTTAGTGTCAGACGTTGCACGTGGTCAAGCCAACATGGCTTTATATGCTGAAAATAGTAGGCAGTGGTGTGATGATATTCGTAGAGGTTTAAGGAGGAACGAGCAGTTGCTTCGTAATCCTACTTTTAATGATCCTGCCTATCCACCTTGTCGCCGATCCTTATACCTTACCGAGTGGGTAACACCTATTCCACCACCTTCGAGCTTTCATCCATCGTCATATCCTTTTGGGAGCCAATCTAATGGGACGGGTGTATTTTCGACAGTGTTCGAGAGACCGCGCCGATGTCTAGTTGGGGAGGATTCACCGAGTTTGCACATATCACGACGGGCATGAGTTCGATGGGTCTTGATAGTTCAGTCAGGACCACGACTACAGTTCAGCCACCAGCTTCTCAGTCGCTCGTTTCCGAGTTCAAGCTTTCATGTCGATCCTGAGGAAGGCTATGAAGAAGATTGAATTTAATAACAATGTTTGATTAAACATTTTTTTACTGCACATTTCATTTTATTCGACGTTTGTCATTTAGATATTGGTTTGTTTTCATTTTCGTTTAGTTTGATTTTATAGTCGTTTTATCGAAATTTGGTTTGCATTTTAAATCGTTTTAGTTTTTCTAAAAACTATAATAAAAAAAAAACCCAAAAATGATTTTTGTATAATTATTACGTCATTTTACAAAAATATAATGTGTCGTTTTATCCGTTCGTATCAAGTTAGATTAATCATTATAGGAAGTAGGTAGTAATAGGCACGTGA
The DNA here is from genome assembly GCA_036785695.1 of Gentiana straminea. Classification (NCBI taxonomy): domain Eukaryota; kingdom Viridiplantae; phylum Streptophyta; class Magnoliopsida; order Gentianales; family Gentianaceae; genus Gentiana; species Gentiana straminea. The sequence goes on along the minus strand of JAVUPR010000241.1, from coordinate 4,946,243 downwards.
AGTAAAAAAACCAAAATACAATTTGACTTTCACCTCTGTCCTCAGTAAAAGCAGGATGAGGCCGGACCGGTCCGGCCTAGACTCGGCCCGAGCCGTGAAGGGAAATGGCATGAGTCATTTTTTGAGTCTGTCGAGTACATCCACGTATGTATAATTTTCTATCTATTTAAAGGAGGCCAGGGAATGAGGAAAACATACCAACTCTTTCATTGTCTATCTACTTTCAACTTTGTTTTTTTTTACTTTTTATCTAGTTTTAAAAATGTCGAACCGATCATCTCCTTCTGTCAATTCTTACGAGCCTCACACCCCGGATCTTCCGGAATCTCAAGCTTCTAATGAGAATATCATTTTACACCATCGTTTTGCGAATTCTCCAATCCAGTTGGAGAAAGGTTTAAATGTCGATAAGATTGATCAATGGGGAAAAACTATTATTCGAAGTTTTGGTTGGAAAAATTTTGTCAGTACGCCGAGAGGAAGGATAAATGTCTCGATAGTTCGAGAATTTTATTCTGCCCTCATGACGACGTCCATGATCGATATCACTCAAATTGTTTCGGAAGAGGAGTGGTCGTTCCCTTCTCTTCATCTATTATCAACCAAATTTTTGCAATTCACCGGTTTCAATGCATTTTGAGATAACATGGGGCTTACAAAATCCACACAATCATTTGAACAGAGTCCATGAGTCTTTCCAATGTCTCGTTTCCACTTTTCGACACAAATCACGAAATGTCTACACGTGCTTTACTTCCACACCTAGGCGTGGAAACATTTCATTAATTCTAGGGTGTATCCTACTTGGGATTTCGGGAGCCTTAGTGATAATGAAATGCTTCTGTTGTATGCTTTGACAGTTGGTGTATTTGTCGATTGGGGAATTTTGATTCAAAGGACGGTGTTGGAGTTTGCAATCACGAGAAGTAGTAGGGGCAAACCTATGCCTAATTCTTGGTTGATTTCGCGCCTGTGTACTTAGATGAGTGGAGTGGGAGAGCTGGAGACGGATGAGATTTTTCCGTCTAGAGATAGTCGAGTTGGATTATTGCCGGTTGATACACCGGGTTGTTCGTCTACGATCTAGATAGTTTGTTGGTGGTTTGTTGATGATGTTTAAGTTTTAATGAGTTAAAGTAAGTTAAGTTTGAAGTTTTTTTTTCTAGTTAGTTAAGTTTATGTTTTTCTTTTTAGTTTGTAATAATTTATCTTGTTTAATATATATATGTCTCAGTTTTTTAAGTTTGTTTGTTATTTAATGATATAATTAGTATACGCTAAAATTAAAATCGGAATAATAACGATAATAGAAAATTTTAATTTTATTTTCCAACCTACTTATTTAATACTCATTGAACATCGGGACGATGCCACTTCGTAAGTGGGGAGTAAGAGTTAAGTTAGAAAATTCATTAAAATTTTCGAAAATAGTTATAAATTATAAAATTATCAAAAAATTTATTACTTATTTTCTAATTTTTTTAGTAGTTAATATATAAATATGAATACGAAATGATATAATTTGGAAGAATAATTTTTTAATTAAGTAAAGTATATTAGATATATTATAATCATATTTTATGTCTAATTTAGATTTTAATAAGATTTTAAGTTTATATAATTGAGTAATTAATATTAGATATTGTTTTATGAAATTATATAAGTATGTTGATAATTATAAGTAAAATTTTTAGAATAATTTTTTCAATATGAATTATGAGTTTGGAATTGGACTAGGGATGTTGATTTTTGGCACCACAAAAATATAACTATAGCCAAATAGCCAACCTAAATTTCCAATTTTTGTTCTTATGTCAGCCTTGATTAGAGTGATCAAGACCTCACTCGAAATTGTCAATTGTGATTAAATAACCAACCTTTAGCTAATTTTGGTCTACATTTCCTTGAAATTCCGCAAGTTTGTACGTACTTATGAAAAGAAATGAAGACATAAAAGCTAAGTTTTGGTATATGCTGAGATTGGAAAAATTAGATAAGTATTAGTATATTCGATCTTACCTCATGACACTTGCAAGATAGTCGATTTTGGTAATTAGTTCGGATATATTCTGAATTAAGAACGAAGCACCATATTTACACAGAATTAATCAAATACCATGTATCTTCCTTATCTGTGATCGACAAATTAAAAGAAAGAACATATCGGTTGTAGCTACCAATGATTTGAGTGAGTAGGGTATTATCACGAAATGTCCTATATCACTATGAGGTCGAAAGCTCCCGATTGCCTGATGATAGTAGTTCAGCTAGGGTATTATCTCGAAATGTCCTATTGCTGGGAATGAAGGCACAAAATGAAAATGAAAAAGTCGAATCATAAGATCTCAAGAATGATTACAAGTTTAAGGAAACCGGACTTGTAATTTTCGATCGAAAGAGTAGTACTCCGATCAATCTTGATGAAGCAATGCTTGTAAGTTTGATTTTCTACACACACTCACGCTTTTAGTTCTTAATCCTAGCAACAACAAAAAAAAAATGCTATTAATCGATGATTATTTTTTTTGATCAAGAATATGAAGATGTAGGTACGTACGACTTGCCTCTTTTTCTTTTTGATTTCCTTTTTTCCGATTAGCCAACATCTTGAGCCTAAACTCTATAAGCCATTTTTGTCGACTACCTGACCAAGTTTCCGATTCCAGGATTTCATAATAGTTGCGATTAAAAATAATTCTAATATTTTATTTATACTTATTAAGTATTACATGTACAATTTCATCTAAATAATATTTAATGTTTAAGTTATTTAAGTTATATACACTTTCTGTCTTCTTACGATTTTAAATTAGGATGAGTAATATATTTATAATATTGACAATATAAATTACATTAAAAATTATAATCTGATCAATTATATTATCTTTTATTACCGCTTATTTTTGCTCGAGAACGATCAAAAGCTAAGTGGGGAGTAGTTGATATACTACTTTTATATGATTAAATATACGTTATATTATTATGTTTTATCAACGAATTCTATATAAAATATATGAAATTATGATATAAATAGTATGAAATGTTAATCTTTATAATTTAGAGTAGTTAGTAGTAAAACTTAGTAATAATAGTAAAAAGTTATCATTTTGTACCGATTTTAGTAAATCGGAGTGTCGTGTCAGATTTACGTGGGTATTTGTGGTATTTTATTGCAGATTTATAAACCGAGACCCCGAGAATCGACATGTTGAAGTATAATTATATCTCTGGAATGATTTAGAGAGTGTCGCAAGCTTAAGTGGTCAAGTGGCCAATCAATTTGGTTAAGTGGTAATCGAGAAATGTCTTCGACAAACGAATGGCTCATCAAAACGACGTTATCTGAAGAAGAGTCCTTCACGAAAGTTGTAGATTTTCCCGAGAGCTTTCCGATGCCGCTTGAATCATGATTTTTGGAGATCCAGAACTCGAGATATGAATTTTAGAAGTTTAATAATTATATATAAATATATATATAATTATCACCGCACATGCTGATTGTAATCAAGAAGGTAGAGATCATCATTACACCGGCCCGGTCCGGCCTACTACCGGCCCGGTCCGGCCAAGGACTTCACTTCTATATAAAGATCTCATTTGCAAGCAGAGTCGAAATGTACCAATATATATAAACCATATCATATATATATATATCTTCTCCTCTTTATTTTCTTTTTATTTCGTAGTTTGTAAATAGGCCTTAAGCCAAAAATAATAATCTCGTAGTATCGTTGTAATGCTCGGGAAATTATCAGAAGTTCGGTGTTGATGAAGTCGTTGTAATGTCCGGAAGAATACAACTCTGATTCAGCATTTGTAATCGGGTAACTTTTCTTAAGTATTTATGTTTGTTTTTATCTTTTTCGTTGTTATAAGGTTTTTAGGCTAACTCTAATAACTAGCCAAAGTTATGTAATCGTTTTATTTCGATCTTTTCGGTAAAGGAATGTTGTCTAATTAAAATTGACTAAAATTGAGTTAATTGAATCTTTTTCTATTTTGCAACGTATTGATAATATTCGGATTGACGTAATTAACCAAGATGAATCGCACCATATAACCTAACGATGAACTGACCAGAGAAGTTAGGATATGAGATAAAAGATAGAAAAACCGGAGGGTAAAATTGGCCGTGCGAAAGCGTGACTACGGAATCCTATTTCCTACCCGGGGGCAGATTTGTCTTGGGAAAGATGGATCTTATTAAATTTGTGCTCAAGATCGTAATAATGTTAAAATCAACAGTTTAATTAAAACTAACACCGGAAAGTTAAATCGATCCGCCTGACAACCGGAGCCTTTTGAATAACATCGGCCGTCTGACAAATGGAATAACCTCTTTTATCCGGGGTAGATTTGTACTCGGTACTGCTCGACTAACGAGATTAGCATGGGGCGCTTGTGGAGATTGAACCGATGACAATGACATATGACAATTTCATACGCTCGTGTGAGGAGGAATTGTTAACCTCGAGTGCACCGTTTCATTTACTCAATTGGACCTGAAATAAAAGGAAAGATCGAGCACATTCCGTTTACTGGAAAAAATCGTATAATTCAATTATATAAACTTTGGCTAGTTCTATAAATTTATCTGTCTAGTTCTAAAATATATTGGTATCTATATATTTATATCTATATATATATATTTTGCAAATTATGTACATCTATATATATTTATATATCTATATATATTATATTAGAATAACTTTTAAATTACGCATTTATTTTATGTTGACTAGAATAGTAGTGATCTGTGTTATAAAATTGCGGTTTAGATCGAGTTAATAACAGCTCTTTGGTGTTTAACCACACTTAGAAGAATTACCAAGTTCCCTGAGGATTCGACACTCTGACTCACCATACTAGCACTACAGTTTGACCCGATACACTGTCGGTTAAGGACTGGTTTAGCACTAGAAAACGCCACGTCAATGACCCACCAAGCGTCAATACTTCTCGGGATCATCCAACAAAGGTCCCTTAGATAACGCCAGTTTGTGATTCTTCTCGATAGGAAAGTCCGCAGGCTTAGCATCCAACAGGCCTGTCTCATGGATAATATCAAGTGCGTATTTGCGTTGACTCAAAAATATCCCATGTTTGCTTCGGGCAACTTCCAAGCCAAGGAAGTATTTAAGAAGTCCCAAATCTTTCATTTTAAATTACTTTCCCAAATATTGTTTAAAAATAGTTAGAGCCACTTTATCATTACCCGCCACGATCAAGTCATCAACATACACAAGAACATAGAGCTCAATCTCACCGCGATGTAGGCAAAAAAGAGAATAGTTTGAATAGGATTGGCGAAATCCGTATTCCTTGATAGTGGAAGCAAGCTTGGTGAACCAACAACGTGGTGCCTGTTTCAATCCGTAAAGAGACTTCCGCATCAGACAGACCAGGTTCGAACCCCGTTTCTTGAACCCCGGGGGAATCCGCATATAAATCTCTTCCTGCAAATCCCCATGAAAGAAAGCATTATGGACATCCATTTGATGAATGCCCCAGTTCTTGGCCGCAACTCCACTCAAAAATGTACGTACGGTAACCATCTTGGCCACCGGAGCAAAAGTTTCAGTATAGTAAATCCCTACAATCTGATGATTCCCAAATGCAACTAATCGGGCATTCAGCCGTTGCAACATTCCATGTTCATCATACTTCTCTGTTACACTCATTTACTCCTCAGTGCCTTTTTCCGGGAGGTAAGGGTTTCAATTCCCACGTTCCCTGATCTTCCAATGCCCGAACTTTATCAACCATGGCTTTACGCCGACCCTCGTGTTTAACCGCCTCTTTAAACGACGTAGGAGGATTACCTATAATGATTGCTGCGAGATACTTGCGATGTTTGTCAGAAAAAGAATCATAACTGATATAATGTGCAAGAGGATAAGGAGTACCTGAGGATGAAGACGGAGTGGACGAGCATGCAGTTGGACTTTTCTTTCCCACGAGAGTATGTGTAATAAAGACTTGAAACCGAGAGTTAGGGATCTTCTGTCGCCGTCCCCTCCCCAATTCTTATAATTCTTCCACAACTGGTTGGCGAGGTGGTGATGCATCATGAAAAATTTCCTCATCCTCGAGGGTCCCCCCCCTTAATGGGTACATCATCAGGAGAGAGAGGACCCACATGAGGATGGCTATAACCAACCTCCTCATCACAAACTATGGTATCATCCGGATATGTAGAATCATGAGGTGAAGGATCTCTGTCATCAGAGTGGTTCACAAACGGGAATACATGCTCAAAAAACTTAACATCACGGGAAACAAATATCTCCTCCGTGTCCAGGTCATAGAAAGTTCATCCTTTCTTCGCAAATGGGTATCCTAACAAAACATATTTCAACTTCGACTATCAAATTATGTTTGAGGGACGGTGATCATGAGCAAATCATAAACACCCTACAACTCGAAGCATGGACAAATCTGGTGGTTTTCCAAAAAGACATTCATAAGGGGTTTTAAAATTAAGAACACTAGAAGGAGTGCAATTAATGACATAGGAAGCGGCCAACACACATTCCGCCCAAAACTTAAGAGGTAAATGGCCGTCGAAACGAATAGCCCATGCATCATTCAAAATATGCCTATGCTTGCGTTCAATGCGTCCATTTTGCTGGGGTGTCCCGACACACGAGGTCTCAAAGATTATTCCATGTTCTCTAAAATAGGGTAGCAAAGGTTTCAAATTCGGTTCCGTTGTCACTTCGGACTCGCTTAACCGTCACTTCAAATTGACGAGCAATCAAAGCTATAAAATCCAAAAACACTATTTCAACATCCTTTTTATTCAAAAGTAAATAAACCCAGACAGAACGGGAAAAATCATCAACAATTGTCAGGAAATATGTGACCCCACACGTGGAAGGCACCGTATATGGACCCCATAAATCACAATGAACTAACTCAAACATTTACTAGCTCGGCTTTCACTAAGGGAAAATTGTTCACGTGGTTGTTTTGCCCGAAAAACAAACTTCACACCCATTTTTATTCAAATTCCTAGAGACAATAATATTTGGAACCTGTCGTAGGACCTTTTCTGAGGGACGCCCCAACCGCCGGTGCAACAATTCCATCGACTTTCCACCATCAATGACCAGAACACGAGCATCTGGAACTCCTGAGAAAAAGAAAAGTCCTTATATACGCTCACCCAGTCCAATCAGCTTCCTCGTCTCTCGGTCCTCCATAACACATAATTTATCCGTAAACTGCATAACACAATGATTATCATCGCCGAGAGCTAGTTACAATTCAACTTTGGTACATATAAAACATGATTAAGATACAAATTTCCAGATAGAATAACAGTTCCCTTATGAGTTGCAACCGACGAACGTCCATCTGGTAAGCCAATGGGACAAATCACAATAGATTGAGAATTAACCAACAAATTTAGATCACATGTCACATGATGTGTCACCCCGGTATCTATAATCCAACCCGACTTACCAGTCAATCGATCATGCGGTTTAGGAATGCTTAAAAAAATCCAAGATACCTTCCCATTGAGTCGGAGTAATATTTGTGAGTCCGGATTGCTCCAATGATTTTAGTAAAACCGATGAATCGAGCTGAGCCAAGCCCGCTGTCATTGCAATAGATTCATCACCCAAATTATTTTGTTCCCTCCGTAATTATACAAGGTCACCATTCTTTTTTTCACTTGATTCCTTTAAATCATCACCCATTGCTCTATCCACCTGCTCATCACCATCTTCTCTAGAACAAATAAATTCCCTTATCGATGATGTTGAGCTGCTTGAGCATGAACCAAACTCATCTACTTAGTCACTAGCAGGGGCGGATCTAGGTAGAGCATATGGGGTCCACGGATCCCGTTAAAAATAAAAATACTCTGCATTTTACTTATAGAAAAATATTTCGGACCCCGTGAAAAAAATTATTTACTGTGTTAAATATTTACGGACCCCGCTGAAAAAATGTTCTGGATCCGCCACTGGTCACTAGTACCGCCCGCTAGGGGTGTAATCGAGCCGAGTCGAGTCGATACCCTCTAAGGCTCGAGCTCGACTCGACTAAAAAAGTTCAGGTTCGAAACTCGGCTCGAGCTCGATCGAGTCTTAAAAAAGCAAGATCGAACTCGACTCGCTAAGTACTCGATACAGCTCGACTCGGCTCGTAAGCTCGATTATTTTCCTAGAATTCATTTAATTTTTAATGAAATATGGAAAGATCGAGCTCGACTCGTCTAATACTCGACTCGAATAATATTTTTTTTAACTATGAAAAAATAATATTTTATAATAAATTTAATTTTTTTTTATCAGTATAATAAATTTAATTAATTAAATAATTACTTAATCAAACTCGATTAAGCTCGCGAACTACTCGATTAATATATTATAAAACTCGAGCTCGGCTCGGTTAATTATTCGAGTAGCTCGACTCGAGCTCGAACTCGAAAAAAACCGAATCGAGTCGATCTCTCTTGCGAGTCGAGCACGAGTAGCTCACGAGTAGCCCAACTCATTCACAGCCCTACCGCCCGCTGTCCCTGTTTTAATTTTTTTCGGCCCAGATGGAGCGGCACTGCCACTCCGACCACCAGCACGGTGGCCTCGTCCATGGTATTTGACGTATGCGTCCTGCTCATGCGTTGTTGTATTTCATTGAGAATGGATCTCAGACGCCATCTCCACCGAATACTCCATACCTTTCCCGTCGTCCTGCAGTCGGAATGGCTGAAACAAGGCCTGGCAGCCCCGATCATGACTCGGCCATGAATATCGACTCACTGGTTGAGATCGAACGGCTTCATACATCTTCTTCTCTGCCTTGGAAATTTCTTCCATGGCCATGGAGAAGAGACGCAGCAGATCTGATTTTTCTTTTTTTTCTTTTTTTTTTTTAATGTGAAACTGTCTCTGATACCATGTTAAATTTTTTAATGTAACATTTCTGATTTTCTATCTCTTCACAATTCAGAGTAGTACAAATATATAACTATCTCTAGGGTTCCGTCATCTATATATAATGTCTAAACTACCATTCCAGGATAATACAATAAATGCATAGTATCGTAATAACAGACTATGCCGGATCCTTTCAGCTGCTGAGATACAGTGACTGTTATTGTAACGTGATATTCACGTCAGAAACTCTAATTTTTATCCCTAAAATAAGATAAAATATTATATATCCTTATTTTACAACATTGCAATTCAAAACACTCAACAACAGCATCATATCCCTATCTTTATTCCAAATACCATTAAAATATGGATAGTGCTCCACAAATGGTATACACTATTCATTGACTCTAAATATAGACATGGTGATGTTTCTATTGTGGAGGTATTTGAAAAATTTCCACTTATTATCTTTATTTTAGAGATAGAGGAACGTGTAAGGCTTCTGATGTAAATGTCTTAAGGGATTTAATCACCCTTTAAATCGTGCTATGATGGCTTGATCGTTTCTTTGCAGATTCTCCGTTTATCTCCTCGATTTAGCAACCACACTTCCACAACATTCAATATTAATATGTACCACCTCCGTCTCATAAAAAGCGTCCATTTTTTGTGGTGCACACAGATTCAGAAAGCGATTAATGTATTGTATTTTAAGTAAGTAATGGACATATACACCTCTATCACATAATAAACATTAAATGTTATCATATGAGATATTCGATATTATTTATTCATAATAAATACTAGAATATTAATTTACACTAAAACCATTTATATATAGTCGGCACAAATAAATCCTTACTCGGTTATCACTATAACCACAATTTAACTCCGGTCAGTTATCCATATGTGTGTGCCCGATAGCCTTCCGAATATGATTACCGTAGGTGTAAAGTGCATTTACTAAACTACCATTCACACTTAACGATTGTGATTGGCATCTGACAATGCATCGCAACCCTCAATCAGTGGAAGGAGTCAAGTGATGTGATTACAACCCTTAATGTGAAATGGTTACAGCGTAAATAGAATCATTTCGCATACGAAATATCCATGCAATCGTTACTCGAGTACTGTTGAAACATCAATTACCGTATCTTATAATCTGAATATTATATTCTCTTGAAGTCATACTTTACTTCCGCAGACTTTTAAGAATAAAACAGTCTTTATAAGAATGCTCTTTTAGATATACATTCCTACCATCGATAAGTAACATAAATCCTATGTATGCTTCAATATCACAATCACAACCATATATATTACTGGAATGAGTGGATATCAACCCACAAAACATGTTCCGATCAATTATTGAACGAGTCACAACATATTTTCCGCTTAATAATATTTTGGTAAAGCAAAGCAACTTCTCCGGCATACATGCGTACTCCACATCTTCCTTGCAATCCGTGAAACGAATCTATTGTGTTGTCTATACCCTTGAGCTAGCAAGTTGTCTGGTTGTATTGATTATTCTTTTGATTTTAGTGGGCTGCTATTTTCTTTTTCTTTTTCTGTTTTTTTATAAAAAAAATAAGCATAAACTTGCACGATGGATGACGCAAATGATGTAGAGTATACGACTAAAAGAGTACCCCCAATTCGAAGGAACAAACTAGAAAAAACTAGTCGGCAAGGGATATTTTGGGCTATTATTAGGACATCAGCAGTTCTAGTGGTGTACCCTTCCGTTTTTCAAAGAATCGATATTATGAAAGTCGAATTTTGATAATAAAAAAAAATCGATTTTTCTAAAGTCTATTCTAAGATTCTCAAAATCGACTTTATGGGAAGTCGTTTTGATTCCAAAACCAACTTTCATAACTTCGGTTGATCTAATGTGATACATAGACAATATGATTCACCGGTGGAATTAATGTGGTGCAAATAAAGGCCTTTATGGTACTCAAGACTAACTCATAATCGTGCTAGTTGATTTGTTATCCCATCATCTAAACGAACGGAAATAACATGAAAATTATTGAAAAAATAGCGAAAAAGTCAGACTCTGCAGTCACGACCCGAGCCGAACTCCGGATTAATCGGGTCAGTTGGTCCCAGATACCGAGGGCTTTAAGCAATAAAAAAAAATAGTGAAAAGAGACGCATGGACGGAACCAGGATTTTTTTTCCCGGATGGGCTAGAATCAGTGTATTGGTGATGTTATTTATAGCGCAATTTTTTTTGAATTATACAATTCAACGAAAAATCATTTTGAGTCTGTAAGACGGGAACACTCAAAAGATTTTCATTTTATGCAAGCAGTAAATAAAGTATAAAATATAATTTGGATGACTCACTAAACACGTGCCTACTATTACACAATTCATCTTTCGACAAAAGACACATTTCAACAAAATAATAGAACATCTAACAAATAAAAAACCAAACAAAAAAATAAAACTAAATTAAATCACAATAAACATTAAACATAAGAATTGTTGGACACTTAGAGTGATGGGTTGACTCAATGAACTGAAAGTGTTGGAGATGGTTAATGATGTGCTGAGCTAATTGTTTGAGTTGGTTGAGTTTAGATTTTGGGCTACATTCCAAAAAAAAATTTGTTAGGTGGGCTTAGCCCTCCCTACCCATATGTTGGGTCCGTCCATTTCGACTACTAAACGAAATTTTTATTTATCCAAATTGATTCATATACTCTGAGAATAGAAAATCGTCGATAAAAGATATTACAAAAAGAAAATCTAAAAAATGAAAAATCTGTTTGGTTATGTTTTAAAAAAAAATGATGAGAATAGGTTTGTAGGGATGGATGATGGTGAGTGTTGGTAGGGTAGATGCATAGTGGTAATTGGTGGTGGTGGGTTAGATGGATGATGACGGGCGGTGATGGTGGTCAGATGGTTCATTAATGATCGTAGGTGGTTATGGAGTCCATGCATGGGTGGTATAAGTGGTGATTGCGTGCATGGGTTGTGGTGGATGGTGGTATGTTAAATGAGGGTGCATGGTGGTTGTAGGGTGGGTTGGTGGTTGTGTGTGGGTGAGGTGTTGTGACGTGGTAAGGTAGGGTATGTGGTATCAATGTAAACGTTGATGGGTGGTGGTGTGGTGGGTTTGTGGTAGCACTGGTGCTGGATTGGGTAAGTGTAGTGGATGGTGTTGAGGTAGGGTGGGTGGTTTATAAGGTGCGTAATGACAAGTTGTGATAGGATGGTTATTGGGTGTTGAACTACCACCTCTTCCAAAATCTTAAGCTGGTGGGAGGTAGATAATTAACATTTTATATATCACAATACGCCCCTTAAGTGTAAGCCTGGAAGAAGAGAGAAAGGCCAACACTTGATTTTTTTTAATTTTTTAAAGAGAGAAAGGCCAACACTTGATTTTTTTTATTTTTTTTTTGAGTGTGGGTTTGTAAGAGGAAAGAAATACCCAACACTTGATTGACTTTTTTTTTTTTTAGTTTTGAAAATTTTGCCTGGAGCAGGGTTTGAACCCATGACCTATCGCTCTGATATCATGTCGAACTATCATCTCTCCCAAAAGTTTAAGCTGGTGGGGAGGTAGATAATTAATATTTTATATATCACAATATCGGGTATACGAATACGATGACCAGTATTTCATAACGTAAAGTGGTGGCAGGTGAGTGTCGGAGTTGGTTGTAGGGTAGATGGTGGTGGTGAAAATATATTGTTTCTTGCATTTTCGTCTTTGCACCAGATATGTCCATAATAATTTAATGCATTCCGCCACCATATTTATAAATGAAGTTTTGACATTTTTTTGGTCCCTCGTCTTTTAGTTTTGTCTCTTAAATAACCCACATATTTTTAACTGTCATTTTTGGTTTCCTGACTTAGTATAATTTCAATTTTAAGACAACTAAAGACTTACTCATTTAAACAAACGATTGACCTATCTAATATAAGGTCGAAACCACCTCCGACCTATCTAATATAACGTTCATCCCTTATATCGATTATTTTGGCTTTTTTTGCAAGAAACAGTGCAAGTTTTAGATCGGGATTTAATTGATAATGAAAATGCGTAGAAATTGAGGATTATTCGGTCACTTTCTTTCTGAATAGCCACATTTGCAAGACATATTTTTGCACCAAAAAATATTGAAAGATCGTTAGTTTAGGTCAGTGGATTAAATGTTATATTAGGCAGGTCAACCGTTAGTAAATAGTTAGGTGTCCTAAAATTGAAACTAAAATTCAGAGTTATGAAACCAAATCTCTCGTTAAAAAGATAAAAGCTATTTCACAGAAAACACTCAAAGATGGTAGACCAAAAATATCAAAACCCCATTTATAAACTAGGAAAAATTAGCTTATAGTCCATTTTTTTCCTTTTAATTAAGTGTTAATCCACACTACAAATAAAAGTTGCATTAAGGATAGAAAATATTTGCCCGGACTAAAATACCCCTGTTTATAATAATAATAAGAAAATAAAACTATCAATCTGAGGATTTGGAGAGGCCGGTTCATCTTCCATGGTTCCGGTGATTTGATGTTAATCTGAGGATTTGGTTGTTAAGCCCGCTTCTAGCTGTTCAATTGGACCGGAATCTATGCGCTTGAAATTTATCCCAGTTTTTCGACTGAATATGTATTAAATCCATATTCCCCATTTGGGTACTGCTTATCTCAATTGATGAAGTTGCAGAATTTGGAATCTGATGAATCCAGCACTATGGATTTAACTCTTAATATGGAATTTGGTATGCAGCTATGCAACTTGCGCTCGGTTTTGTTACTTGCTTCTTTCTTTAAGGGGTACAACATGAATGCCCTTTTTTTAGATGCCATTTCATTCTCAATATTTCTATCGTTTGCATATTCTAATGCCCATTTTTTTGATTGCAGGATTTATGTTCCATTTTTAGGTATGTTTTCCGACAACTTACGGGCTTAGACACTTCCTTTTTGAACGAAAGAAACTAGATACATATCCCTTCTGTCAAAAAGTGCTGAGAATGTAAATTTTCCGGCACCTCGATGTGCCTGAAATCGATTACAACTTCTTGTCCCGGAGGACCCGTGAATGTGTAGCTGAGCCTGAATTTAAAGGAAGTCGCGTGTAGCCATGACCGGTAAAGTTGTTCATCATTAAATTGATGAGCCGTTTGCACGTGCCGAAAGACTGCGAATCGGTATCGTTCTTCCCTTTCGGCATCCGAAGATCAAATGTGTTGAACAATGCAGCAAGCAGGGTACCTCTGTTATTTGATGGGAATGATCAAGGTCTGATGATACATTTTGTGCTCCGCGAAATCCTTCCGGATGAATTTCAGGGGTATCTGAAGCTTTCTTATTTGATTTTTGAATGATTTCACTGTGGTCATTTGAGCAGAGTAGTGATTGTTGATGACAATCCCAATTCTTAAACTTTTCAGCCTGATCATTACAAATCTGAAAATTCACAATCTGATTAGCAATGCAAATTGCTTTGAGGCCGCTGAAGAGTATGTCAAAATCAAAAAATTAAGTAGTATAGAGTATTTAGGATGTGTGGATATTATATACGTGGCCCAAGAAAACAACAGATAGGCAGAGAGCGATGTAATTTGATCATGTGATGAAAGTTTGGTTGTCATGGACACCTGATAATACGTGATTAATGTGAAAAAAGAAATGCACACCATGTATGTTTATAAAGGAAAAAACATGTTCCTTGAGTGAAGCATTTTACCAGTTGAGCCTCTCATTCATTATCATATTGTGAATAGTAGTTGTGCTTTGGTGAAATTAGTTGCTCTGTTTGGGAGAAAACTTAGAGGCTGCTGCATTGTAACTTGGAAGTTATGGGGTGCACTTATTCATATCAGTAACAATATCAGTACCGATAATGATAACGATGATAAGACGCATCGCATCGCATCGCATCGATACGTATGTATCCGTATCAGTAATTTTCCTTCTAATAATGTTTGAATGGCAATCGGCAATCAAAGGACCAAAAGATAGGTAATTCTTATATGTATTTTGATTTCCCTTTTATTTGATGGGAAAAACTTAAATTTGCCAAGAACACTCTATAAACAAATAGACACAAAACAAACAAACTGAAAATGGAGAAACATAGTCCAAGCAATGTGCTTGTCTGAATTCACTATTTCATTCTTGAACTTATCACCTACTAACATTACAGGTCCTCAAGCATGAACTTATAAGTATTTACCTCTATGAAATTGATGGAAGCATTCAGTAAAGTTGGCAATGCCCTTGAGCCTAAATATGCATCTCCATCCATTGACAAATGCTCATACCGTACTTCAATTTTCGGAATATCAATTCCAACCCTGTTCACAACTCAAAAATTTAATAACATTGAATTAAAGATATTCTATTCAAAAAACCGAAAGGAGAGTCCTTTTGAGCCTGATACTGATACTGATACTGCTGATACTGATACTGCTGATACTTTGTGCCTTAATACAATAGATAGGCCTAATTCAAGTGATTAACTGCTGAACATGCATGTTATAAACACCACACCTTAATCAAGTTAATCTATGATATTCCTTTTATCAATCAAAACCACATAAACTTGACATAGGCTTAATAGTTAATCACTTGAATTAAGCCTTAAATGAGTCTTATATGAGCCAGCTATGTGTGCCTTGAAGTAGTCACTTGAATTAAGCTTTAAATGAGCCTGATACTGATATTGTTACTGATACTGATACTGATACTGATACTGATACTACTGATACTGATACTGTGTTAGTGTAAATGTTGCAATTAAATTCGGCTTTCAAATACTACGTCGAAAAGGTATCAAACGCGGTCTCAAAATGAAGATTAAAAAAAATATATGAACTTTGGTGAAACAATTTTGATGATCGGTGTTCTAAATCAAAAGTTACGGTCGTTTATAAGAAAAAGCGCTCCGGTTAATACAAATATTTTTTCGTCTTTCAAAATATACGTCGGAAGGGTATCGTATTTGGGCTCAAATTGAAGAGCAAAAAAAAACATGAATTTTGGTGAAAAAATTTCGATGATCGGAGTTGTAAATCAAAAGTTACGAGTGTTTGAAAAAAGGAAAAAAAAAAACAAACAAACAAACCTGAAGCAGCGGAAGATTTAATACATATGTGCGCGTCCCTCTTTAATAAAATGGGTAATTTTGTCCGTCTGAAATTGTTTGTCCTTTTTGCAACTAAAAAATGAAAAGATGTCCTATTTATTTATTTTGTGTCAAAAAAAGGACTTTTGGCTCTTTATCTCTATAAACTATTGATATTGATTTATGTGTGAATTTCATCTCAGTCAATCTCTTGAACCATAATGAAAATTTATAATTATGTCGTAAATTGATGTGATTAAAGAATATAACATCTATCCCTGAAAAAAATATAACATCTATCTTTAGAAAATTATGAAAATTATTAGTAACATATAAGATTGCATTATAACTTAAATGTAAGATCCCACGTCGATAGAATAGTAGAACGGGGAAAGAATGTAAGATTCCATATATCGGTAAAATAGTAGAATGTTCACCCTCATATAAGTGTGAGACATATATATATTGTCAACTCGAGTTAGCTTTTTTAGATCAAGCAAAGACGACTGTCTAAGCAGTTGAACGGATCATTTATGACACATTTAGCGCTACGAGACCCAGGTCTGGGGGTGTTACAAATTGGTAGACGGACTTAAGTACCACACCGTGAGAGACGGTAGGGGGCAAACTCTAGAATTATCTGGTAGGGACGAGACCGGGACAAGTCCTGGCGAGAACGTCAATCCCTTATAAGGGGGGAGAGAACATGAGAGACGGTGGGGGCCACTTCTAGAATCATCTGGTAGGGACGAGACCAGGACTTGGGAGTTACAGATTGGTAGACGGATTTAAGTACCACACCGTGAGAGACGGTGGGGGCCACCTCTAGAATCATCTGGTAGGGATGAGACCAGGATAAGTCCTGGCGAGGACGTCCAAGCTTTATAAGGGAGAAGAGAACGTGAGAGACGGTGGGGATCACCTCTAGAATCATCTAGTCGGGACAAGACCAGGACAAGTCCTCGCGAGGTCGCCAGTCCCTTATCCCACATCAGAACGGACCTAAGTACCACACCGCGAGAGACGGTGGGGGGCACCTCTAGAATCATTTGGTAGGGATGAGACCGGGACAAGTCCTGGCGAGGACGTCCATGCCTTATAAGGGGAAGAGAACGTGAGAGACGGTGGGGGTCACCTCTAGAATCATCTAGTCGGGACGAGACCGGACAAGTCCTGGCAAGGTCGCCAATCCCTTATCCCACATCAGAAAGTAGTAGAATGTCCACCCCGATAATATTCTTGTTAACTCGGGTTAGCCTTTTTAGACCAAGCGAGATGATGATTTAAGCAGTTCAACGGATCATTTAAGACATATTTATCGTTGCCAGACCCAAATCGCGTTACAGTAAATGATAATTTGGCCAATCAATTTAGGTCAATGATAATTATTTAATTAATTATATATTCAAATGTTAAGCCGTTATAGATGGTGTAAAGTGAGAATACAACAGTTTCATAAATTAATTAAATAGAATAAACACTAAGTACTAAGATATAGCCGTGAGTTAATGGTTTAGAAAGAGGATGACAATTCTTATAAGTTAAATTCCTCAAGAGGAGTTAACCACATGACGTCCATTAAAATCTTGTTTAGGGTTGGGAAAATGCTTGTGTTAATCCTATTGAAGAAGACATATTAATTAGTTATAAGCTGGCAAAATGACAACCAATTACGTGCCTCTCACAAAACATACCAAAGCATTTTGCAAATACATATAATATAATAAGAATAAGAATTATCCTTACGTTTAGAGTCTTTCACACTACTTACCAAATACCTACAACTCCCACCTTACTCAAACACCTGGCTGCAACTACGTACACCACCGCCAATTATTTCAATCATTATCCCATTTATACAGTTACGGCTTGTTGTAGAACTGACTTATTAACTTTAAGAAACGATTTATTCCTTCAAATATTCTATCATCATCATTTCAAAGACATTAATTTGCATTTGATGGAGATATATAGTAGCAGGACTTGTACTACCTCCGTTGCGTCAGCTTACCCCCTTAAATTTGATATGATATTTTGCCTTAAATTCTCTTTATACTTACCTGTCACTATATCTTACTCCCTCCGTCTTAAATTATAAGTTATCCTGGGTGTTTTTAGTCATATTAGTGTATTTGAAGCCACACATAAAAACATATCTTATTAACTACTTAACTTAATCTTACATGTACTTGTTTGGTTTCATTAACTACTTATTTACTAGTTTTATCCTCTTTGTCAAACTTATGTAAGGTATTTGCCGGTCCATACATTACTGGTCAACTAACCATTCGTACTTATCTACATATATAGAATGTTCGTGTCTGATAAGCCGAACCCGAAAACGCTCCTTCTGATTCATATCAGATCACCTCGAGGGTCCAGCTGTGAATAGGGTCCTTGGTCTTTTCAGTTCGCACCCTCATAAGCCAAACCAGACTAGGTATAAGTCCATCCCACCTCACATCATTACGATACATAATCATTGATTAGGCAAAGGGCATCGATACTCAAAGCCTTCATCTCTCTTTCAAAGGGCGACTCGAAACATGGAGGGGCGACCAGCTCGCCCCTCAAATCAGAAGCCCGCCATATCAGGCAATCAAGTCAGGTTATGTGGTGCCCCGTCCCGGACACCGAGTCCTTATCCGAAAAGAACGCCCGGCATGCATATATTGAGTTTTTAAATCGTCAAAAGTAATATATACATAAGCCTTGTAACAATTAATCAAAATAAAAGCGGAATAAATAAAACTAAGGATATCTCGGAAAGAATGTGAAACGACAAATAACAGATCACCAAGTTCCAAAATCAACGTCTAAGAAAACTGAAAGACAAAACAACAAAATAAATGTTGTTTAACTTATTACATCCCAAATGAACTGAAAAGATCTAAAAGTCCGTCACTCAAAACTAAATCATAAAAAGGTGCATAAAATAAAAGTCCATCATCTAGAGCTTAAACCTCGGCTCCATCAACTCCATCGTCATCACCGTACTCATCATCGTCCTGACAACCACCTTCTCGGGGTGGGGACGGTAAATGGAAGGGGTAAGTACTTACGTACTTAGTAAATGGTAGAAGAAATGTACAATATATATCATATCATACATCATGATAAATTCTATAATCGCTACCACATAGGTTGTAATTGTGATCACTCTCTCCCTCTACTAGATCACATAGTATATCCTCACACACATACGTTTGTTACACCAATACTAGAGGACACTATGCATGGTGAGAATGCACCGAGACATATTAAGCACCTCTCAATGGGGCATGGACTCATGTTCCATGTAGGAGTTACACGTCGTCCACTGGCCTCAAAGCCAACTGGTGCCGTAAATGTCCCATGCTTCGATTTAAAAACGTGTCTTACCAATGATATTGACATATTAGCTTTTGGACAACCACATATGTATTTGCAAGTTAAGTTCTAATCACCTGATTCATTCACATAAAAGGCTTCCTAAGGACTTCTAGTCATAGACATCTAGTTACGCTACCTAGCACGTTGTAAAAGGATCAATGACTACTAAGTCAATGTCCCACAAGGCCTAAACAATGCCTTCCGGTGATGTTAGACATTGTAAAGTAACATGGAATGCCCTCAAAGGCACTCACAACAATCATATACACAAAAATCATCAAAAAGGGGAAACTGGGGCTAATAAGCACACATTTCCCTCCAATGCGCGCACATTACACGGCCTGGAGCCAACTTCACATTCTACCTCCCTAATGTGTGCACATCGCGCTTCAATGCGCGTACATTGAGCGTCTGTAACATTATGTTCCTATTCTTGTTTGTAATGTGCGCACATCATCCTCCAATGTGCACACATTGGTCGAACAGAGCCAAATCCCAAGCTTATGGACTGTCAATGTACGTACGTTACACAGAATGTGTGCATATCAATGGTTGAACCTTGAAATCGGTCCTTTTCGACCCTGATTTCGACCCATAAGTTATTCCAACGAATCCCACCTTATACGAACCTTAAAAACCTGCAATTTCTCATCAGAAAATAGTAGCAAATCAACACATTAAACACGTTTAAGAACACCCTCTTACCTTTGATCTTTCAAAAGCAAATTTGAAAGTAAAACGAAAGTAAATTCTTGAAATCCTTCTCCAATCTCCTCTACGATTATCCTACGATAATCAATTACGAGCTACGATTAGACAACCTTCTACTCACCAAAAATGCAGGCGTACATCTCATGAACACAAGAAATATATACTAGGGCTAGAATTGAAAGCTTACCGTTTAGCAAACCGCTTGTATAGAAACGATCGCCTCTTTGCGGTGATCGATTTATTCTACTATCGTATGCACTATGCACAAAAACTCAACCGATCAGCCCCGAATTGGAAGATTGTGTTCTTCCCTCTTTTCTTTGTTAATGCCGTCGACCTCTTCTCCAAATTTCAAAAATTAAACGTATAATGATTAATGAGTAAATTAGGTAATTAATCCCCTTTTATACTCATTAATTAATTCCATTAATTAATTCCATTAATAAATCCTTTTCAATTATTGAATTAGGTTAGGAATAAAATAGGAAAAATACTAATAAATTTCCATTTTACTCTTTTACCCTTCTTGAATTTTCGGGGTATTACATGTTACAACAGGAGTCCAAGACAGATGTGAATCAACCGCACATAACAAGCCCGACTCGCAGCTTTACAGTTATATTAACATCTCGCCATGTAACTGATGAAGTTTATAGAATTATAAACTGAAAGTAAAATACGGAATCATTATTGATGAACTGAAGGTTACAAGTTGAGATTACAATGCAGCTGATCATGGGGTATTTATAACTTCATACACCTCATATATCAGTTAGAAGTAAGTTACAACAAACTATAATTGAATAACCTCTATCTACATTACACTACACTAGATTACTCAGCAGTCAGTTGTGTCTTCATACTGTCAGCAGACTGCTGTGTCTTCACATTATCAGTAGAGTGTATCAGCTGACTTCACTCAGCATTCCCTTCAGCCTCTATACTGTAACACCCCTCAAGCTGAGAGTGGTACATAAACAGCTTGCACTCAGCATTCCCTTCCGCTACTTGAACTCTGAAATATCTTTGAGATTCCCAATTTGTCTAGCAAATAAGAGAAAATAGGTGCATCCAAGGCCTTGGTGAGAATGTCGGCTATTTGTTCTTTTGTGTTGACCGAAAGAAGTTTAACAAGTCCATATTTGACTTGGTCTCTTGCAACATGACAGTTAATTTCAATATGTTTTATTCTTTCATGAAAGACATGGTTGTGAGCATTATGCATGGCACTGGCATTGTCATAGAATAACACAGCAGGCAACTGAACTGGAACCTACAAGTCTTGTAGTATGTAGTTCAGCCATTGGATTTCACAAACTTCATTTGCCATAGCCTTGTACTCAGATTCTGATGAGCTTCTAGCTATAGTGGTCTGTTTCTTGGCCTTCCAAGAGATAGATGCATCTCTAGAAACATCATATAGTCTGATACTGATCTTCTTGTTTCAGGACAACCAGCCCAATCACTGTCTGTGAAACCTTTAAGGACTAGGTTATTTTCTGCTGGAACAAGATGCCTTGACTAGCGTTTCTTCAAATACCTCAATAATCTGTGTGCTACCTTTATATGATTTTCAGTAGGAGTGTCTGAGAATTGACTCATCTACTGGACTGCAAAGGCAATGTCTGGTCTGGTAAAAGTGAGATAGATGAGTTTGCCCACTAATGATCTATAAGCTGTATTATCTTCCAAAAGTGGTTAATCACCATGTTGTAGAGTTTTCCTAACTCAATGGGTGTCTTGGCAAGTTTTGCTACTAGAAATTCATATTCTTTTAGGAGGTTAAGAGTGTATTATTTGAGAGATTGATAAGCATGTAGGAGTTCTAGCAGCTTCAATACCTAGAAAATATCTCAATTTTCCAAGATCCTTAATAGTAAACTGTTGAATCAACTGCTTATTTGGGCTTGTGGCGATGATGTCATCTACATGGACCAACAAAGCAATAAAAGATTGTCCTGACCCTTTTGTGAAAAAGTTGTGGTAATTCTTAGATTGAATAAAACCCTAAGCTTCCAAGGACTCAGTTAATTTGCAATTCCATTGTCTGTTGGCTTGTTTGAGGCCATACAATGATTTAGTGAGTCTGCAAACTTGATTTGGTTTAGTTGCTACACAACCTGGGGGTAATTGCATATATACTTCTTCATGTAAATCTCCATGTAGAAAGGTAGTGTTGACATCCATCTGATGTAGATGGCAATTATTGGCTGCTGGTGTTGCAAGTAAAGCTCTAACTGTAGTAATCTTGACAACAGGAGATAAGGTTTCTTGATAATCAATGCCATATGTTTGAGTGTAGCCTTTTGCTACTAGTCTTGCTTTGTATCTCTCTTCTGAACCATCCGGATTATATTTGATACTGTATACCCACTTGCACCCTATGAGTTTCTTCCCTGGGGGTAGATAAACTATTTCCCATGTATGAGTCTTTTGTAGAGCTTCAATTTCTTTGTGCATTGCTTCTTTCCACTCATCATGCTTGATGGCTTGCTTGTAAGTCTTAGGCTCTTTAATGGAATCAATGGCATTGTTGAATCTGGCATATTCTGGTGAAAGGTTTTCCAGATTCATGACCTCACTCAGCAGGTGTGGAGTCTACTGAACTGTATGAGCACCATCTTGATAAAGGGTTGGTGCTTTTCTAACCCTTGTGAATCTTCTTAATTGTGTTTGTTCAGGTTCCTGGCTAATAGTAGCATGCTCTTCATGATATGCCTCAGCTGCAGCTGATCCTGTATCTGACTGGGCTGCTGACTCATTCAACAGATCATCAAAACTGTCCATTACTGGAAAACGAACTGGAATATCTGCAAGATATCTAGCCTTACATAATACCTATTGAAATAGAGGAAAATAAGTCTCTTGGAATTGAGTATTTCTAGCAACAAAAATATCTTTGTTTGTAATATCCAATTGGATAGCACTCTTAGTGGTGTTTGAATTTCCAAGATAGACACAAGTCCTACATCTTGAATCAAACTTAGTTATGTATTGTTGAAGCGTGCAAGAGAAAACCAAGCATCCAAAGACTTTAAACATAGAATAATCTGGTTTGGTGCCATAAAGCATCTCATGTGGAGTGCTTTCCTTCAGCAGTGATGGAGGTGTGGCATTAATTAATTTTACAGCATGTAAAAGACAAAAGCCCCAATACTTAATGGGCAAATTACTCTGGAACCTCAAACTCCTGGCAACATTTAGCAGATGTTGATGTTTCCTTTCAACAATGCCATTATGTTCTAGTGTGCTGACACATGATGTTTGATGGATAATACCCTGCTGAGCATAGGAACCAGTGAGCTGAAACTCAACTCCATTGTCAGATCTAATTACTTTAATAATTTTGTGAAATTGAGTAGTGATAAATTTAACAAATGATTTAACAAGATCAGAAGCCTCGGATTTATGCCTCATAAGGAAAACCCAAGTAAACCTAGAAAAGTCATCTACAACAGTCAAAAAATATTTTTGTCCATTGACAGTATGTTGTCTTAAAGGACCCCAAATATCTATGTGAACAAGATCAAATATACCATTCACAACAGTATTACTCAAAGGAAAAGGATTTTTCTTTAGTTTTTCTATAAGACAAACATAACAAAGGTCATGATTACAAAACTCGACATCAGCGGACTGTGAACTAATAACTTGCAATATCTTATCTGGAAAGTGTCTTAGTCTGTAATGCCATAAAATATCATCATCGAATCTTATCAGATAATGTGTGATTTTTTACGGCATTGGCAACAGAAAGCCTTATTGGTTGATCCATGACATATAGTCCTTTGTGTAACTCAGCTGAACCAATCACTTTCTTGTTCTGGTCCTGCAAAACACATTAGTTAGCAGAAAAAACAGCTGCACCTTTTGTATGATTAATAAAGAAAGGTATGGACAAAAGGTTATACTTGAAACTAGGAATGCAAAATACACCATGTAGGACCAACTGAGGGTTGACAAAAACATTATTTTCATTGTAATCTCATTTTTATACCAGATGAAAGTTTGGGATTACTTAATAGATCTAATGATCCTACAATGTGATATGTGGCACCAGAGTCCAAGATCCATTGTATTGATCTTACTAAATTTGGATCACCTGTCTCTGTAGCAGGTGAGTAATGTGTGACAATCTCAGTAGATTGGCCAACAACAAATCCAGCATGTCTAGGAGGATCGGCACTCTACAAAGCCATCAACTTATCTAGTTGTTGTGCAGTAAGATTTAGGAACCCTGGTCCAGTAGACCTATTTTAACCCGATCTTCTTCTGCTGACGGTTCTTCCTCTACCAAATTAGCCCTTTTTGACTTGAAACCATGAGGATAACCATGTTTCTTGTAACAAGTCTCTTCCGTGTGACCATTAAATCCATAGAAACTACATTGCATCTTATTGGGATTTCTAGGTTTGGCATGTGCAGTAGTGACAGAATTTGGTCTGCTGGCTGTTGGATTTTACCCATGTCCATTCTTTTGTGACAAGAGAATCATAGAATCTTGATTCTTGGCCTTGTTAGCCACATATAACTTATGTCTCTCAAATTTAATTGCCATAGCAAAGGCATCATGGATTTCTGGAAAAGGCACCATCATCATTGCCTGTGAAACCATTGGTTCAAACTCATCCCTTAAACCTTTAAGGAATTTCATGACATGTCCAGCCTTCATATGATCCATTAGTGTGCCGATTGCATTACGGTGACATTTAGGGACACAAGAACAGACTGACATAGGCCTGATGGTATTGATTTCTTCCCATAGGACCATTAATTTTGTAAAGTACTAATTGACAGAGTCATTGCCTTGTTTTAGTAGATGCATCTCTTCAAGAATATTTGAAAGCCTTAAGGCATCAACATTAGAAAATCTTATAGCAAGATTCTTCCAAACTGTATGTGCACTCTTGATATACATCAAACTTTGTACAATGGCATTCTTCACAGAATTCAAAATCCATGATCTTACCATTGTATCACACTATCTCCATGCATGAAAATCTGTTGAATCTGCTACTGGCTTTTTGATTGTGCCGTCTACGAAGCCAATCTTATTCTTGGTGATTAACACCATCTCCATAGATATATTCCATGGATTATAATTGTTGCCATTCATCAATGGCTGAACAAGTACCAAAGATGGATTCTCATTGGAACGGACATAGAATAGAATGGATGGACTTATTTATTGTTTCTTAGCTGCCATGGCTATCGAGAACTCCTAATTCTTATCAAAACAATGATATATCAAGGAAAAAAGATCAAGAAATCAAAAAATAAGGAAACGCTCACAGTTTACTCTCAAGAAACTGGAAAACGCAGAAAAGATGAAGAACACTCTCAAGATTCTTCAAAAAATTCCAGAGAAAAACGCAAGAAAATGTTCAGAAATTCTCAAATTTATGCTCTGATATCATGATGAAGTTTATAGAATTATAAACTGAAAGTAAAATGCGGAATTATTATTGATGAACTGAAAGTTACAAGTTGAGATTACAATGCAGCTGATCATGAGATATTTATAGCTTCATACACCTCATGGATCAGTTATAAGTAAGTAACAAGCGGTTACAACAAACTGTAACTGAATAACCGCTATCTACATTATACTACACCAAATTACTCAGCAAGCTATTGTGTCTTCATACTGTCAGCAGGCTGCTGTGTCTTCACATTATCAGCAGAGTGTATCATCTGACTTCACTCAGCATTCCCTTCAGCCTCTATACTGTAACAGTAACCGACTATGTAAGCCTTATAAATAGTGGCACCCTTTCTATAGGAAATGGATCAATAATTGAACATACGCAGCCAAGCTCTACAAATTTGTCGACAAACACTCTCTCTCATATAAATGCATATTGTTAATGCTAACTCATTAGTATTATCTTAAACTCCACGCAACTAAACATACAAACACTAAGCCATGTATCTTCATGATCATCGTAAACTGCTGCCCATGACATTTCCAGATGTATCAGTTGGATCCGTTACAGGGAAAGATTTTGTGAAAGCCGTCTTCTCCAGTCATACTTGATACTTGTGGCTGTTGTTATTCATCTCAGGATACATAAATCCATCTTTTTTGGATTCTCACTGTAATCTTCATCGTAATCACCATATAGTTAATACGGAATTACCAGATTGCCAAGATCTCCTTCCAGGATCTCCAGAATCTGAAAAAAAACCATCATCATTCACGATAACATGTCAACAACCAGATCTGTTGATGCTTCACTGTACGACGGCCTACCTCTAGTTGCTAGAAAGAATGGCAAAGGTACAACTTAAGATACTAATGGTATGACCTTAGGTCATAACGTCGCTACGCACGACCCCGAAGGCCATACTCCCAGCCCGCATGGTGAGACTAACCCTCAGTATGATGCGAGATCCTATCGCGATAATAGAGCAAAAACTAAGGAATCTCTAGGTCATCTCGCCACGATTGCAGGCGCCGATAAGGGAAAGGACGCGACTGAGGCTTCTGGGCCAGCTCGTTCTCAGCACATACCTTTCCGCAAAGAAATTAAGGCTTACGAAAAACTCTATGTAAGGGTATTAGAGCTCACGCCGCCTATTCCGAAAGGATACATCAAACCAATCAGGATCTGTTTCTTTTTGGAGATCCACTCCTCCCAATCAGCGATTTCGTCCCTCTATTGGGATCGGCTACCGTCACCAAACATGTTGTACTAGCAAGCCCCCCGACGATAGTATCTTCTTCCCACAATCTAGAAAATGAAGGAGGTGCACAATCATCTGTGAGTCGGCCTCACGGAAAAAGTTCGGTCCGAGGGCGCTTAGGTCTCAAGCAGGGCAAGTGGAATAAAGCTCCCCAAGAAGAAAAAAATGAAGAGGTTAACTCGAATCGTCGGAATATAAAGTCAAGGCTAGGTGATCGATTCAATGATCACAAGGCCCAATCCGAGAGGTCCAGGAAGGCGGGTAGTTTTTAGCACTATACGCCGCATCCGCTCAAGGATTAGTTCGAAATACTTTAGAGGCAAGTCGAGGACCTGCAGAAGACTAAGGTCGGAGAGGAAGACAAACAAGCATATGGAACCAACGTCATTGACGAACAGGTTCTATGAACAGCACCTGAAGGGCTTCATTACCCTTCTTTACAACTTATTCAGGGGCGACTTGCCTTATGATTGGATCACAACCTTTCAAAGAAGAGTCTCTCCAATAACAAGAAATCAATCGTCCTGGTGTATCGCCTTCGTAGGCACGATGCAAGATAGGATGGCCTCTTAGGTTCAGAATCTTCCGGTCGGATCGATCAAATCATGGGGTGATCTTCATGCAACAACACCGATTTTAAAACTGCCGGACAGCCAAAGAAAACACAGACTTGTCTGTTTGAAATATGATAGAGGGGAGACCGAGTCAACCCGTGGCTAGTACGAGCACTTCATTAAGGTATATGAGTTAACCGGAGGTTTGACCGACAGCGTGGTCATGACCAGCTTCAAAACCGGACTGGCGAAGAGGTATCTCAAGTCCAACTTTGCCCTTCACCTCCGGAAAATTTGCAGGGGATGCACAGTAAAGCTCGTAAGTATGGGGCATCCGAGCCCTCTTCCCAACCGTCATCCAACAAGGAAAGCAAAGAGCTGAGCCTTTCTCCACTAGGGAAAACAATAAAAATCAGGACTTCAAGAAGCCCAAAAAGTTTGCAGATGAGCATTACACCCCTTTTAATGCCCGTCTTACGCAAATCATGCATGAAATAAAGGGAAAACTCCATGATCCTCGCCACATGGCACGGGCATCACATGGTGATCAGGACTGCGAATATCACCGCGATCACGGCTACACCACTGATGATTGCAAACAGCTGAGGAGAGAGATCGAAATGTTGATAGCCCACGGATCTTTGAACCATTATAAACAAGACTGAGATAATGCAAACAGAGGTAATCCCTCAGCTCATCGATTTGGGTGAGAAATCCTGGTCCTAACTGAGATCCCTCTCAACAGTGATAGGCTCAAAAGTGAAATCAACTCTCTAGGCAAGTCCGAGAGAAACCAGATGTCCTACATGGAATTGAATAGCCTATCATGTTAACCCATTATGAGCCGGCGGACCTCCCGGATCTTTTGGACGTGCCCATCATAATTTCAGCAATAATCGACGACGCCCGTATTAACCGAGTGCTTGTAGACACTGAGGCCTGCCGAGATATCTTGTACTACGATTGTTTCAAGAAACTGGGCTATGGAGATTCGAGTCTACACCCATACAACAGTATACTCGAAGGGTTTACAAATGACAAGGTTCAGACCATGGGGACCGTCAACTTAAACGTGCGAGTAGGTGATTAACACAATCTTAGGTGTCCTCACACTCAGGCAATTGCAAATAGCTGCATCCATCCCTCACCAAAGGATAATATTCCACGTCCAAAATCGGGTCAGGGTTGCAGTCAACCAACCTCAAATGATGTGGGCATACATTCGAAAGCCTGTGGGGAATAGGTTCAATCTTCCGAAAGGTAGTTTTTTTTAAGGTACTGCTTGTAAAGTCGGCGCAGGTCGGGGCAGTCACTCTCTCGCACTTTAGCAAGAATGATTTCGCTCAAGTTGTGGGTTATGGCGATCATTATCTCGTGAGCTCACGTGAATGTCCTCGCTTTCTTGAATTTTCTGAACCGCCCATAAGGCGAGAGATGCTTAATAAAGGCAGACTTTACTTTTTTATCTTTGAAATATTTGGTTTTACCCTATGCGAGTGATCGACTCGATAATTATTTTCAACGAGCTCGCCTCAAATCCCCTCGACCTTGTCAAAAACAAGGGGGCCACTATGTCCTAAGATCTCAGCTACTTCGAAAGACAGCTAAAAATTTCGAAACAAAATTACACAAGTCGAGACAGAGACAAGAAAAATGATGATTCATAATCGGAGCCGAACAGCGGCCCAAAGGTTGAAGCGAAAACAACGAAAGTAAAGGCCAAAAGACACGGCCGGGTTAAAGTTATACAGGTACAATGCAAAAGCAAAATGGCAAAAATACGTCGTTACAAAATAGTTTGATTCAAAAGTTATCAAGGAAAAGAAGGTTCTCTAATCAAGATCGAGATGGATCGGGGCCCTTTTCAGCAGCGCTTCGATTCATGGACTTCATGAGTCCCGCGACATTCTGTTCATAAGCCTCCCTAGCCGCATCGGCACCCATGTAAAGAGACAATGAGTCCACATCAAAAATATGTTGATTCTCGGGAACCACCTCAACATCAACCTCTGCGCCAGTAATTAGAAATCGCAAGTTCTTTGGATCAACTGGAGGAGGAATCCATTTTTTTAGCGAAACCATCAAAATATTATTAAAGTAAATCAGAGGCACAAGCAGCCATAACATGTTCAGAGGGCGAAGTACCACAATCCACAGAGCCGAGATAAGCTAAGCCTCTTGAGCTAAGAGGTGAGTCGGCCTATTGTCCGTTCTTTTAACAAATGAAAAATGAAAGAGAATTAAAAAAAAACTCTGCCAAGTGCAAGCAATCATTCACCATGCAGCCAAGAGATGTGAAGTCATCGATGCAGGCGACTGAAGATGTTGAATGCAGGAAAGTGAGTCAGACTCTATGCAGATATAGCGGTACCCCTACTCACTGTCAGGATGAGGCCCATGTAAATAGCACCAAGATCCACAGCATCAACGTCAATACTTCTACTCAATCTACCTGAGCAAGCACACAGAATATGACCATCCGACCCACCAAACACAGCCCCAATGCCACAAGCATCCACAGAAAGCGATGCATCAACATTGATCTTAACTCGGTCATCTACAAGCGGCTGCCAAGTGAAAGGCCAAGTCGAAATAACCGGTGCATGGAGGGGAGACTGCAAGCAACCCGTATATTACCGAGCATCGCTCTCCGTAGTAAAAACAAGTCTATCGATATCCACTGCTTTTCCATCAAAGAGCCACGCTCACCTAGCTTTCCAAATGTACCACAGGGTCGTAACCAGATGTGCCAAATGAGAGTCATCGCACGCGGAGAAGAGGTACCCTAACAATGATCGGAAATCCAGGGTCCTTTGGGGGCCCTCCTCAAAGACTCCATCCCCTAACCGTCCCCACACAACACTAGGAATCGCACACTGGAACAAAGCATGACCAATGTCCTCCAAACAGGATCCACATGAGTCACACGCATCAATACTCATGTCCCGCTCACGTAATGAGTCTCCAACCGATAAACAATCATGTAGGCCCCTCCATAGAAAGTCATCAATTAATACATGGCCGAACTGGCAAAGACCAATCTAACACCATATCCCATCCTTCTTATAGTTTTAAAGTAATTGATTTGATACTCTAATATTATCATGGGGTGGCGGGAAAAAAAAGGACAATAAATAGATAAAAAAATAAGAAATGGGACACTAGGAAAAATAAATAGGCTATAAGGACATTAAACCGGTTCATTCTCCGAAACACACTTAGTTATACATTCGGTCAACCTATTAACAATTTCCCGCATTTAACGCATGGAGTTATTCCAACCTACTTCAAAAAAATTCAATTCCGCAAAATCTGATAATCTATCGGTATATCTTTAGAAATCGAGTCCAAATACATCACAATTACAGGTTAACCCATTTTGTAAAGGAGCAACAATGACGATTTCGTGATCGGTTGAGTTGATAATAATTAGAAGAGGAAGAAGCAGAGAAAAAAGGAATTTGATTAGCAGAAACAGTTGAATTGGTGGATGGTTTATTTTGGCGAGATTTAATGGTCGATTTGAAGACATCCATGTAAACCATTTAGGATTTGGTTTTCCATATCAGTGGAATCGATAATTTGTGTGGAATCTATATATTTAGTGTGGACTGAGTATGGTACTACACCATCTTTTGAGTGAATGTATAGTGAATGTATAGTGGATGGCATTTGTTTAAGTGGGATATGAATGTGTGTGTTAACATCCAATCTTTTTTACATTCTTCTGATTTGATGACTTTGCTAATAATTCCACTGTAATGTATTCCTCTGTAAGAGTGTGTTCCATATATGCATATTGTCCTGTTAAATAATGTGTACGTATTCCACTTTAAGCGTATTCCACTTTTAGTGTATTTCAAGTCTTTATTCCACTGTATGTTTTATCGATGCTATTGTTCGAATGCCGGTAGAAAAGGAATAGAGTATTACATATATTTTTTCCACTGTACGTGTGGAAGTCTACTTTGAAGTCCAATCTTTTTTACATTCTGATGCCATCGGTAATATTTCCCCTTCGTGTATTCCACTGTACATTTGACATCATTACATTTGTGTAGGAAAAAAGCAGTGGATCGAACAACTTAAAAAAACAACACAATGCAATAAACAATATCATTGTAATACACAATAAAGGAGCGCGGAAGAGTGTAAGCCCATGAATGTGAAACAGGCAACAGTGGATTATCAACCGCAGAACGACGAATAAGTGGAAATGACAAAGCATAAACCCTAAACCCATGAAGCTAGGGATTAGATCACAATGGTATTCATTCAAATGAAATTAAAGAAGAATAGAAAATCGACGAATACAAAACTTAGGAAACTAAATACAAACATTATTTCCGGAAAATATCATCCATGAAAGAACTGTAAATCGGCGAATTAATAGGAACAAGGAGAACTAACTTGAAGAAAATATGTTGATGAATAAATGCCAATTCAAATCAAAAAAAAAAAAAGTACATAAATAGAGAAGTAGACGATAAAAATTGGTGAAAAAAGCACCTACAATATATGCAGTTAGAATGAAATCATGGATCATTTAATGGGAGTAAACAACATCCGTAGAATCACGCCATCACAATAATCGGTTAGAAATCTGGTATTGAATGAAAGGTTGACAGGTATGAATGGAAGGGTAGAAATGTCCTGTGGAATATAATTATGTCCTTTATGACCATAAAAAAATTTCACTAGATTAAACACTCATTTCTATTGCTAGAATGTCCTTTTTAACATTTAAGCCTATTATCATTTTAATTGGATTTTATTTCTCAAACTGCGATTTAAACTAAGTGTAAAAGATACTAGGATTAAGTGACATAAATAGTAAGCATATACTATTAATTATCGTTTTTATTGAATACAAAGGATAAAAATGTGGTGTTTGAAATAACCAAGCCAACAAGGCATTGATCCAGTTGTAATTATTATGATCATTAATCCATGTTCCGGGTTCAAGGCTCGATAAAAACAAAAAGTGTGCGTGTGTATATTTTAGGGACGTAACCAGCCATAGGCTTGTGTGGGCGTAGCCCATCCGATTTTTATTTTCGGTACACCAAAAACCTTTGTTGGTCCCTTGAAAAGGCTTTGGTTAAGTTTAGAGGGGGGTGAATAAACTTAACACTTGAAACTTTTTGGAGTTAACAAACTCAGCAAGGTCGTAGCCTGTTGACTGCTCAGTAGTCTGCTGACCACTTAGTAGTCTGCTAACTGTTGATTTTACTGGATTTGTTGCATCATAATATATTCAAATTAAGCCTTAATACTTGTTGTTTAAATATGATACTAAGTATTGAATACTCAGTAGTGTAAGTGTGTGATTCAGTTGCTAGTTTCGGTAAGTGATGTGATAAGTGATGTGATAAGTATACTAAATGCTTTGAGGTTGCGAGTTAAAGTAAATGCGATGGGAAAGTAAGTAGGCAAATTTTATAGTGGTTCCGCCTTTTTAGATGGTGTAATCCTGTCATTCCACTCTTCTCCTGTTCGTGGCACGTGATGTTGGAGGAAATTCACTAGAGATCTTTGAGGTTGCGCTTACAAAAATCCCTAAGTCACGTCGTCGTCCTTCACCAATAACTATGGCTTCATATTTTCCAGGCGGAAACCGAATATTTGAAGCAGTAGATTGCTTTTGGTGGATTATTTCGCTCCAAAGTATTCCACCGGTCCTTGAAGGGTAGGATTTCCTCTTCACCAAACTCCACCACAAACAACGGTTCTTGACACCTAAGTGCTTCTCTCGTCTTCGCTTCACATAGGGTGGTTAGAGGTTTCTTGTAAAAGAAATTTTGAATCAAGTAAGTGATTCGATTTTCTATCAACAAACCGAATATTCGAAGCGTAGGATTGCTACTCCAAAGTATTCCACTGGTCCTTGACTTGACCAGGATGAAATTTTGAATCAAGTAAGTGATTCAGTCTTTCAGGATGAAATGACTTGATGGTAACTTGACGTCTTCAAGTATGTGAACTTGATGTAACTTGATAGAATGTTACACTTGAAGAGTTTTCTGGATCAGTAGCTTTAAGCTCAGTGATGTCAGTAGGGTGATTTACTTGATAAGAACTTGAAAGCCTGAGTTGATTATTTGTTTTTCATCACTTGTATCTGAATCCAGAGTCTTCTATTTATAGGTGAGAATCCTGTGACTTATGTTTGAAATTCAAACATAGCCGTTTCAGTTTTATCCCCATCTTGACTTGCTTTATGTCCATGTTTATAGTACTGACACTGTCAGTTTGCTTTTTGACAGTTTTCAGTCTGTCCACCCTTTGACTTGTGTCCATTGGTTAATCCTCTGCATCTTTCCAATGTCCCTTTAATCTTGACCATTGATTTGTTGACAATATCAAGGCTTGTAATCCATCCTTATTCTTGTAATCTTCCAATGTAACCTTTGATTAAATCGAGATTTATACTCAGTAGATACCTGTGTATATTGGTCTGCTGATGATCATGTCAGTCAGCTGTTTTAAGTCTACTGTGTTTATGAAACACTTCAGCTGACTGTCTTTTCATCTAACTTTTTTATTGTGAAGTTAGAGTACACCAATTTGAACAAAACTAAGTTTCAATCACCACTTAACATATGGAACTTAGACCTTGTACACAAGGTATATGTAATCAGTTTAGGTCATCAGAGACTTCCCTAAATTCTGCTTCCATATCCTTGACTTTAAATACTAAGTTTGATCCATTAGCCTTCAATAACTGAGTTTGAACCCTCAGCCTTCAGTCTTCAGCAGGTTCCTAACTAGTCTACTGACCTAGTTACCTTACTGACCTAGACAGGGTCTGTTGATAAAGTCACCTGACCTAATTACAATGCTTGTTTGATCAAACCTATACAAAGATCAAACTCTAATAAGCCTATACATTTGATCTAGACATCTTTTTGCCTTTGCTCTATAACCGCTAGTCTGGCACTCATCATTAAAACTTAAAATAATTCCAACAACCTTAAATAAATCAGTCCGACACATTTGGTTGTTTTAATCCAGCCCACCCGACCATATAAATATAGTCCATTAGCCCACCCGACCATCAATTCCTGGTTCCATCCTACTTCATATATCCGTTGAAAAAAACATAACAAAAAGAAAATCTACTCCATCCGTTCTTATTTAACTGTCGTAGTTGCCAAAACTAAAAATTCATTTTTGTTTGTCAGTTACATTTCCTAAGCATCATTTATTGTGTTTTTCTACATCTACCATCATTTATTAATAAAGCTGTTAACGAGCCAAGCTGAACCGAGTATTGGTGGTTCGAGCTCGAGCTCGTTTAGCTCACGAGATCGTTCGTTTGTTAAACGAACAAAAAACTTTGTTCGAACTCGGCTCGTTTCAAAGATTAAATGTTCGAGCTCGGCTCATTAAGCATATTGTTGTCTTCCAGCTCGAGTTCAGCTCGATTTTGGTTCGTTAAGGTATAAAACATAAAGTGCAAATGTAAAAAAACAAATTATAGATTAATATTACATATATCACACTACAATAATCATTATAAATAAATATAAATATTATATAAAATCAAACTATAATCTCAATTAGATGAATGAATGACTTATCCTCCTTTGAGTTATGGTTACTGTGTAAATTGATGTATTTATATAAGCACGTTAGCGAACATAATCGAACGTTCGCGAACCAAGCTCGTGTTCGTTAAGCGAGCAAGCTTACAATCATGTTCGAGCTCGGCTAATTGTTAAGCTAAACGAACAAACGATCACGAACACTAACGAGCCGAATACGAGTTTGTTCATGAACGGCTATGTTCGTTAACAACTCTATAATTATTAAAGGGTGAGAGATTGAAATAATATTGTATTAACTATATCCAATGGATGTTGTTGTTACGTTGTCATTTTAATTTGAGTTAAAAGCAATAATTTCTCTCCTTAAGATATGTGTTTTTGACAAATAAGACACTTAAATAGATACGAAGGGAGTACTAAATAGGGATCAAATTAAAGAGTCTACCGAGTTGGTTTGAATTTTTTTTTTCCACTCGCCTCAAAGAACAATTTCTTTTTGTTTTACTACAAGAATAATGTCACGACCTAATTCTTCATATCCCATCCATGCTTTGGAAAGAAAGGTAATAACGACTCAACAATTATTTTTAAAATAATAAATTACTGAACAAAGTACCTAAACAAAAGATTAGTTGATAATCCCTATATGTATCACTTCACTTGTAAGAAAAAATTCGTAATCCACCATAAATAATAATGGGGTAAGAGAAAAAAGTAGGACAACGCATAATACTTACTTCCTCCGTTTTAAAATATTAATCATATTTAAAAAATGTTGTTTTTTTTAGGTAAACAAGTTGTTGAATGTTATAAAACTGAATAAAAAATGCTAAAATATATTTGAACTATCATTAATTAAATAATTATAAATTATCACCGAAAAGTAGTTCATTATATATATATATATATATATATATATATATATTAACATATTAGCCGGCGTGATTAATTATTTGGAAATAATATAGATGGAGGAGGAGATGTACAAAGTGACCACTACTTAAGAAGCAAGTCAACTGCACATGCAATAGCTTGATTAATTGCCTAAAAACAGTAGCAAGTCACTACGCACCCTCTTCCTTGCTAGCAATTATCCATTTAGTTAGTTGGAAGCTAACAACATTTGTCCGAATATTTAATTAATTAAGGGAAA
The DNA here is from genome assembly GCA_036785695.1 of Gentiana straminea. NCBI lineage: Eukaryota > Viridiplantae > Streptophyta > Magnoliopsida > Gentianales > Gentianaceae > Gentiana > Gentiana straminea. The sequence continues at coordinate 4,910,217 of JAVUPR010000241.1, read as the reverse complement.
CATATGGCCAACCCTAAATTAATCAATTATGATAAGCATCTTTTCACATTCCTAATCTTGAGTAACACTGCCTAATACCTCACATGCCTAAGTTCGTTGATGTGTGACTTGCCGTGTTTAATTATCATCCAACTTTTCTCCATCCATAAAATAAAAAAAAAAAAAAGGGATATTCTTCGACTCCAATTTAATTTGAAAAAAATCAAATCAAATCAATGGTAAAAAAAACTCATCAAATTATCTGAAAAATATTGTGTGTCATGCATTAATTTTGTAGTGTTTTAAATGGTTAAACCTAACCACAAGGGTCTCATGTCTCACGGGTTGAATGGAGATATTCATCAAGTAACCTAATTGTTTAGAGTAATAAACTTGCTATTATACTAACAAAAAAAAAAAAAAAACTGAAAAAACTCCATCATAATACAGTGTTCGAACCCCCACACTCCAGCTTAAGAACACTTGCCCTTTCAAATGACATTATGGATGTGGGTTAAATTGCTAGATCTTTATCCAAACCCCTTCTCTTTTAGCATGATCATTTCTTCTATGTTTAGAGTTTAGATTTTTTTTTTTTTTTTTTTTTTTTTTTTTTTTTTTGACATCTAGAGTTTAGAATTTATAATTTGGTTCTTTCAAAATGTATATCATTAAAGAACTTGCAGTATATTCTATAAATTATTTAAGAGCTGTATTTAAAAGATTTTGACATTCAAATTTATGAAGAAAAAAAATTGCAATAGATACCCTCTTTTTTCCACTATAAAATACAGATTCTGTGGAAAAAAATTACATCCACTAACATTGATCTTGATTCTGTAAAATTTTCTTTTATATCCATCATAATAATTCAGATTATGTAAAATAATGATTCTGATTTATTTCATATTTAATTGAGATTTTGTAAACTCTAAAATATAGCATTTAAAATTGTAAAATAAAAAGTTGATTAAAAATGTGTACCATGATGTCATTTAGGTTACTATCCCTATTAACCATGATGTCTACCCTCCGGTGTTCAAAATGAACGTAAAGTATTAGTTACTTTGTATGGATATATAATAAGTAGGCACACCTAGCTAAAACTGAGGGGCAATTGCCTTTCATATTTCTTTTTAACACATTTACATTGCCTCTAACCGCCGTAATTGTCATTCTCTTGTCCGTATTTACATCTTGTCATAATGTTAGTATATGTAGGCAATAAAAAATCATACATTTTCAAATTACACTATATTTGAAACATATTTTAATTACTTTCTTATATTTGAGATATATTAATTACTTTCTTAATTTGTTTGAATTCTCTTTCTGCGACATATATAAAAAAACGGAGGGAGTATTATATTGAATCCAAAATAATTTCACACGTAAAATTAAAATAGAATATCTCTCTATATATATATGAGAAGTATATTGTTTTCTAAATTAATAGTAGTATTTATTTTAGAAGCGGAAATAGATAGAGTGATAACGCCACATCATAATGATGATACAATACGAACAACGTATTTTTATATTTTTGTGATCACTTAGTTTTTTTTTTTTTTTTTTTTTTTTTTTTTTAATAGTCTCTCCTTGTATAGTCTTTTCTCTACTTCAAAACAGTTGTACATACGTTTCATTTAATACAAATATCTGGTTTAAACCAAATGTATTTGTATATTTGTAATCATAGTGTGAGACTTATTAATTAATTGTTAATTTCTTATGAGTCTTGTAAACATGAACACTGATTTTACGGTGATCCAGCCAGCAACATCAAGTCATCATCCTCTCCACCAATCAATTTTTTTAAAAAGAATAAATATTTACTAAACTTGTGGGCCTAATCGTAAATAATAAAATATGATTGGCCACCAAATAATACTCATGGCCTGACCACCGTAAAATTTGCGGGTTGAGATCACCTGTCCAATTTAGATGTTTAATTTCGGTGTCTAAGTAAAAACTACGTAGTTTTTGTGTGTCTTAGCTTTTGGAGAAAAATTTATGGAAAACAAAAAAACAAGACCGAAAAATAAGACACACATAAAACTACGTAATTTTTACTTAAACATCAAAATTAAAACTCAAATTAGACAGGTAATCTCGACCCAAAATTTACCATGGTCCAATCTTGCACTCCAATCCTCAAAAAGGAATCGTGAGGGAAGAGCAAATGGGAGGGGATTTGCTTCTTCTAATTATACTCGCTCAATGATCAACCGAATCTCACTCTCTTACCCTTACCCTTACCCTTACCCTTACCCTTTCCCCTGATCTTCCTTCATCTTACGTTGCTTCCCTTTCTCTCTTTCTTTACGCCCAATCCTTTTTTATATTCTCCCATCCCCCCACCTAGCTTCTTTTTCTTAATTTCTTTTCCATTATCTCTATCTCCCTCTATATATATACACAACTGCACCACTTTTTAATATCACTACTATTCCAAAACCATCGCTCTCTCTCTCAGCTGATCCCTTGTATATATTGATCTATCTCTCTTTACCCACTAATTAAAAAGTTGGGCACTTTATTGAGAGTTGATCAGTTGCCAAGTATACATACAGTTGCTTTGGTTTCTTCTTCATCGTCGTTTGTAAAGAAAATATGATGGAGGATCAGTTTTATGATCAACAAACACTTGTATCAAAAGGGAAGCGGACTAAAAGACAACGGCCCATGTCGCCTCTTGTCTTAACCATGGCTACTACAACTTCTTCATCATGCAGCAGCGGTGGAGGTGGAGTAGGAGACGGTGGTTTTTGTGATCTAAACCTTTCTTGGTGGTGGTGGTGGTGGCGGCAGCGGTGGCGGTGATGATCATTTTATTGCATCACCGTCCACTTTATTACAAAGCAAGGTAGATGAAGAAGACATGGCGAATTGTTTAATTCTTCTTGCGCAAGGTCGACGTCATCATCCAGAATTTTTTGCCGGAATCAATGACGCAAAAACAATTTCTCCAGACGGTGGCGATGTGTACGAGTGCAAGACATGTAATCGTCGGTTCCATTCTTTTCAAGCACTCGGTGGTCACCGGGCGAGTCACCGGAAACCTAAACTCCTCGCCTTATCGGAAGATCATAAAAAGCAGCCGGAAAACAACTCGCAGCAGCTCCACCACAAGTTCAATAACAACACATCAGTTCTGTCTTTACAAGTTTCTAGAGGCAAGGATTCATGTAATAATAATAATAATAATAATAATAATAATAAGACTAGGGTTCACGAATGTTTAATATGTGGAGCTGAATTCAGTTCTGGACAAGCTTTAGGTGGCCATATGAGGAGGCACCGACCGCTTCCGGTCGCCGGAGCCGGAGCTAGCAGTAGTACTACACATGATGATAGTACTCAAGAACTTATTAAGAAATCAAGATTAGAGGTGTTGGGATTAGACCTCAATCTGCCGGCGCCGGCGGAAGATGATCAGCATCCACGGGGATCTGTGTTTACCTTTGCTTCAAAGGATCAAGTTCCTGTCTTTGCTACGTCTCAATTGGTTCATTGTCACTATTAGATTAAACTTTGATTTTTTTTTTCATTTATTTATTATTATTAATTGATTATAGAGAATTTGTGTATTCTTTGGATTTTATTAATTTATTGTTATATATACTGTCAATTCTTTTAAATTCTTTATGTACTTATTTTCATCATTCAAGGTGAATTAATAACTACGCATTCTTTGTTTGATTTTTTTTTTCCCTTGAATTATTATATTCAAGAATTAGAAGTTGGGATTCTCTTAAACAGTTCTACCCTCAAAAAAAATAATAATAACTACGCATTCTTTGTTTGATTTTTTTTCCCTTGAATTATTATATTCCTAAACGCATACTTAAAATATGAAAATATGTGGTTGTAGTTTTTTTAAACTACTTCGTTTTATTAATAATGCCTAAAAACAATTATACTTAAAATATCACTTAATCCTAGCACTTGATAGGAAGGTTGACTCTCAAAAGAAATGATACGGTCACAACGAAAACACATATCATTGATTTTTGTGGCAACATATTGATTCATCTAGGTCCCACAATAATCAATGGTATAAATCACCGTTGTGATAATTGATTTTGTAATTTCGTTGTGCCCGTATCATTCTTCGTTCTCAAAATTAGGCATTGTATTAATGGTTTTCTTCCAAGAAAAACATTAAGTAAAGTTTTTAAATGCTAAAATCTTAAATATTGTGTTGACTATTATTAATACAATATATATATGGAATTAATTAGAAGTTGTTGAATTCTGAAGATAGATAGTTCTCTCCGTTTCGAAATAACTAAAGCAGTTGTCGAAAATATTATTCTAAATAACTGAGGCAGTTATATTTCCAATTTAACATTTATTGTATTTTCCTACATCTATCATTATCTATTAAGAAGTGGGAGGATAAAAACAATATCGTATTAATTATAGACTACGGTTTTTTTTATAGTTATTTTGACATTAACTCACATTCTTATAATATGCGTATTTATGAAAATTGCTCAACTATTTCGGAACGAAGGGAATAATAAATAAGCGGGGTGTGATGAGAATTTCAGAACAAGCAATTTATGAAGTACTAAAAAAGAGGTATATTATATAATTTGAGATGGATTAAATACAATATTTAATAATATAACAGTTACTACCAAACTAGTTGAGTTTGCGTTAGGGTAGTCAGATTCACAAGAAAGTTACACCTTTAATACTATACGACGACTATCTCTTTATTTATGGATGGATGGATGTGCAAGCAAATAAGTGTAAGTGTAACAGCCCGCCCATCCTTTATGGAAGCCAGGTTGTATTTACTCACTTTTTAAGCTGTGGATCACGTTTTTACAAACAACTTTAAATTCGAGTAACGATACTGATATAATTGTTGTGACATAAATAAATAACATCAACAGTATAGATTATCATTGTGTCATTTTTATAATATAACTGGTTGTGCATGTTACCCTTTAAAATTCTTTGTTTGCTAGGTCACACAGCTGTAGTAAAATTCTCTTTTTTAACAACAACAAAAAAAAAAAAAAAAAGAGCTAAAAGCAGACAAAACAAAATTCAATTTGTATACTAGGAGTACATCTTACCATACTTAGGGCACACAACGGTTGTGTCACAATAAATGATACAACGGTGATCTGAATCGTTGTCTCTAAATTAATCAGATGTAAATCTAAATATTCAACGAAGTAGATTACCGTTGTGTTATTCGTTGTGACAAAACCGTTATGTCTGTATTATTACTCCTTCAAAATATTCACGTTCTTTTGAAGCCAACGACAACAAAATACTATTCCTAGTGTTATACGCGCACTATTTCCCGGGATAAAGATACAGCGGAGATCAGCCTGTCTCTAGCCAACTAATTTTATTCATTGTTTTTCCCGTTAAGTCTACGAGCCTTGAACAATAATTAATCACTCATTCATTGTTATTAAATGTATATTATATTGGTTTTCCCATTGAGTCTATGACCCTTGAACAATAATCACTCAAGTTAATAATATTATAAAATAAATATAAACATACTATATATTTTAAGATTCTTCATCCTATTAATTAAGCTAGAAAGAATGATATGAATCGGCAACATGTCTTCACACCGTTGATGTTGCACTTGATTTCCCTAGTACCATGTTATGAATCGTTTATGTGAAAATATATGACCTAATTTCTTTCCATTCCAAAGTTATGTTAACTTAGTAGTTCTGAGACCAAACATGATCAGGTTGATGATCTTACTAGATAGTTCAATCTTTTCCAGGGATTTTTATGTATCTAATGATGGCATATGACTAATTGATATCCTAACGTAATTCATGATGTAAAAATGTGTTATATCAATTGGTGTGATCATAGTATAAGGCTGGTTCTATTGTCACAACACTTTTTACTATCGGCACCATTTTACTTCAAGCAGTGAAAAAATTACTTCGTGCACCACGATTATTTTTCATGAAAACAACGTTAGTGGCACTGATGTTGCTATTGAAAACAAGAGTCAGTGGCACTGACGTTCCTTTTCCATAGTAACGTCAGTGACACCGATGTTTTAGTTATAAAAGTGTCACTTTTTAGTAACGTCAATGACACCGACGTTCGTAGTGTGGTGCCGGAAGTAAAAAACAAGAATGAATGTGTGGCGTCGAAAGTAGAAAAAAAAATAATCAAAAAAGAGTGTCACTAGTAAAATTGTGAGTGCTTTAAACGACCTAGTATAAATACATGAAGAATTTTGGACTTTATAGACATCCACAGGCCCATATATTTTATCTCTTAAAAAAGCCCATTCACAAACTCTATCTAGTTATTTGGGCCTGGATTTCATGGGAGGTTTAAGAAAGCAGATTTGAGCCACCCTTGAAAATTTAGCGTTGCAGACTATCGACACTGTAGAGAAAAGAGAAGACAGGCTGAGATGGCGGTTGGTGGACGCAACGGCATGATCGACGACGATGAAGAAGAAGGAGGCGGCGCCGTTGTATTTGAAGCCGACGCCGACACTCCTCCCCACCTCCGTGACCTCTTGCTTTCTTGCGAGCGCGGGAATATCAACGACCTCCGTCAAGCTCTAGGTTTAACTCTATTCTTGTCTTGCTAATTTTTTATTTTTTCTATAGAAATGCGTTTGATCAGAACCTGATTTTAGTATTTTACTGCCGCCCAATGTCGGTGTTTGAATTCCAATATCTGAGTTCCCGGTCACTTTGTTGTTGGATATATCCACTTTCATGTATGAGATTTCAGTATGTCCTGAGGTTATCATTTAAGAAGAACTCCAATTCCAGTTAACAGTAGTTATTTGCCAAGTATGTTCTTCTATAATACATCGAAATTAGGTGCTTAAATTGATTAGGAACTAAATTGCATGGTGCAAGCGAGCAGGTTTGTGGGGCTTCAGCCTTCAGGTCATGAATCTGTCGATTATTTTGATGTTTTCTTAGAGCTATAGGTTGGTTGGTTGCGGCGCTGGTGGAAATGGGAGAGTCGAATGCGTATCGTGCTACATTTGGCATGATGTATATATATTATATAGATGGAAAAGGACAACGAAGAAGAATAAAATGCAACCTGTCTTGTGGAGCAATTTTCTTTCTTCCTTAATGTTGTATAAGGCTACTGGTGAATTCCGTCATATGCTTATGCTGATTCATGTTCAATTTGGCAGTACACTTGTAATCCCTGTTTGGTTTTCCCATTTCTCATATTCATCTTGCTATGTTTTTTAAGTACACATGTTCATATATATATTTGGAATATGGAATCAAGTTCCTCTTGTTTACAGCCATGCCTGTTACCTTTATAATCAGTGTTTTTTGTACTGTATGAATATGTGCAGTGAATCTTGATGGACATATCGACGAACCATTGGAGGACGGTGATACTGCCCTTCATCTATCATGTTTGTATGGCCATTTATCTTGTGTGCAGGTCAGTGTTGTTGTGCTTCACCACTAAATAGACATTTGATTGCCATCCTATTTGATTGTTTTATATTTTTCATTTCTCCTGACAATAATATGCTTGGGGTCTCAGGATTTGAACCGAAGTGTTCAAGAGAGCCAAAGCTGTTACCTGGCTTAATGATATATATTTTACCGAAGCTGTGAAATCAGGCCGTAGTAAATCTTAAATTGAGCTTTACATAATTTTGCACTTGTCACTCTATACCTGTGAATTACTTATTCATGTGAGTCATGACTAATCACTCAAATGTTTCGAGCTGATTTATATCTGAAGTGCAGTACACCCTACTATCTTCACCTTGCAGCAACTCAATCGTGAATGATCTTGATACATTTATCTGCGACTTTGTTTTTTTTTTTTTTTTAAATTTGTTTGTGGTTTCTTCAATAGTTGGCTGTTACATTTTCATGAATTGCATGTATTGATAGTGTTACAATGCATGTATAATTAATTTCAGTTATTGTTGGAGAGCGGGGCTTCTTTGGAGGCAAAGGATGAAGATGGAGCAATTCCACTTCATGATGCTTGTGCCGGAGGTAGGATAAGACCTCAGATTTACTGATAATTTTTTGATTTCTTCTGCATGCCTGTCTTAATTAAAAACACTTCTCAGGTTATGTTGAAATTGTTCGTTTGTTACTTGATAAAGCCAATGATTCAGCAGATTGTACGATGAGGATGCTAGCGACAGTTGATGTCGAGGGTGATACAGTAAGAAAACTTTGACCTACAGTTTTCTCTTGCTTGGACTGCACTTGCATAAGTTCCATTTTACTGATTCTGTAATTTACAAACTCAAACACAACTTCTTTTTTTCTATTTGAAAGAATCTCTACTTGGAGTGAAATGCATAAAAATCTCTAGAACCCATAATTTGAATTGTGAAATTGTATCTTGTTCTTGTGCAATACATGTGTAGTGCACAATTTAGAGAATTTTGTATTTTATAAATCTGAATAGAGATCCTGCTGCACTGCAAATAGCTTTTTGTAGATTTGAATGATTCGATCTTTATTTTACAGATTTTTCTATTCCATAGTGTATTACTGAAAATCCCTGCTTTGATTGCCTTTCTCCTCTGTATCTAGCCTCTTCACCATGCTGCGCGGGGTGAGAATGTGGATGTTATTTCGTTGCTACTTGCTAGTGGGGCTTCCCCAACTAAGAGGAATATATATGGAAAGGTGTGTATCTGTTGAAATCTTTCATTTTATTCTCTCATGGCTTTAAATTTCAGTGACTAATGTAAAAAATTCTGGCAGCTTCCCAGTGAACTAGCAGATGAAGGCTCGGACGCAAGACGGGTTTTGGAGGAGGCTACCAGATCCGCAAATTAGGCTAGTGATTATTATATATAAAAGTTGAGTCCAAAATTATTGAATCCCTATTATTATGAGCACCAGACAAAATTGGGAACTATTTTCCTGAAACTGCAGCATGTAGGCTTTCAAGTTTCAATAGCTATAGTTTTTCATGATATGAGGGGAAATACTTGTGTGGGGAGGGGATTTTGAGGTGAAGTGACGGGTGAAACGATCAGAACCACACAGTTTAAATACAAAATGAAACTGTGTGGTTCTGATATGAGGTATAGCCGTATAGGCCTAGGTTGTTAGACCTCCTAAGAATGGGTATTCATATCAGATTTTGGAACTTAGCTGACCCTTTTGAATCTAAAATTTCGATTATCCTTGTGCTGGTATACTTGATATCAGCTTGTCCTCTGTGGTTTCACCCTGCAATTCTAGTTGCTCTTTCATTTGTAATTTGGTGCTTGGCTGCTGACAGGTTCCTCTAGACTTGTCTCGAATCAGAACCATTTGGTCTTGGAGTCTCAGCTTTGATGAATAAGTCAAGCCTCATCAGTGAATAGTATTGAATGGATATGATACATAGATTTGGTATATGGTTGTATACTTGTTAAGTTGTTATAAAAGTTCGATTTTAATGTATTGGACCCACCACACCACCCCCCACCCCACCGACAAACCACCTAACACTGGGCAGCAGTCATATAAAATTCCTTTGCTGCCACGTGGAGCCTCCTGCATGGAGGGGATAGTGGTATGTATAAGTACACTACTAATAAAAACAAGTGGCGTGGCACCTTTACTCTGAACAAAGCCCACGTGGGAGGGGAAGTTCTTGCCTACGCCCTCTATATGTAGAGATTTGGGATGTGATATAATCTATACCGTCTATTTTGAAATTAAAATTAAGCGGTGTTGTTTAGATCAATTCGAGTGTCACTACACAAGAACTTCCCATCCAAGAGTGCCTTATTTCTTTCCTTTACATAGGATATAGACTAGCAAAAATATTAGCTGTGTTATACACGGCTAGCCCATGATAGCTATTTGATATTAATGATGAATTAAAACTTGAATTATGAAAAGTTATAAAAATTCTAAACGCATTTCACGATGTGTAGTCGATAGTTCGATATTTACTACGCAATATCAGTTGTGTTTCAACAGGAAAATTTCTCATCCAAATGCATAGACGACCCACCATTTAAATAAGGTTATAAAAAGTCTGGCTATTATTAAACTATATTTATTTGAAAGTAATAACTCTTTCTAATAGAGGGAAGCTAACATGGTTGCTGACCATCTTGCTCTACATTTATATGTTGTGATCGAAGCCCGTGAAAAAAATGGTTGAATAAGTTCTCATCCAAATGCATAACTCACCATTTAAATCTATTTTTAGAAAGGTCGGGAAAAAAATATAGAAAATAAAGCCACTACAACCACCCATATGAAAAGTAAAGAGGCTCTGTGTTTAATCTTTTATGATAATCTTTTATGAGTCTTTGCGTCTCTAGGTCCCCTCCCCCACTTTCTATACCGTTGTTGGCCTCTTCGAAAATTATGCAAACTTATTCAAAAGTAGAGGGCACAGGTAGACCATTACATCCAAATACAATCGGCAAGGGCGCCAATCGAAAATCTGAATCATGAAGGATGGACAAAGGTTGTTGTTCGATAGGATTCCAGAAATTTGTGTCAGAAAATCTTCGCATCTGGACAAATTGTCAAAGAAATTCCCAGGGAGCTATGGTGAAGTGATTCATTTTAAAAGGGAACTGAATTAATCAAGATAGTCTTTGTATCATGCCGTTTCGTGTGTAAGTTTTCTGTACTAATTGCAAGTGATAAATATAGAAATAATAATAATCTATTAAAGAAAAAAATAGAAAAATTAAATATCGGCTCATACAACTTCTATCATTCCTTGTGAGCAAAACTAGCATTAACCAAGCACGGTGGTGATCACTCTGGCAGCTTAACCTGCACTATTCGAATATGAGATTCAGTGGAGGCAAAAAAATGTTCAAAAAAATGTTCGTATATTTCGTTTTAGAAAAAAAAAAACCTTAACTAAACTCTTAAATACAAGTGATTTTAGACACCAACAAAACGACTTAATTTTAAAAATAAAAAGAAATCTACGAATAAATCGTTTTAATAAATTTTTAGACATCAACAAAAACGACTTAATTTTTTTATTTTTTTTTCTTGTAGTATACTACTCCTTCCGTTCTAATTTATCTGAGGCAGTTGTAAAATCACACATATTAAGGAGGTGAATTAATGCAATAACTTTTATAATAAAATGACTAGAATGTCCTTAGATATAATTAATGTGACATTCTTTTTTATATCTTTTAGTGTAATAATTAAGAGATAAATCAAATAAAAACATAATAAATATTATATTGAAAATTATATTACCTCACATAAAAACTGCTTATTGTGAAACAGAGGAGTATCTTCTAAGTTAACGATCTAGTTGAGTGGATGCTAGCTCAATAGTTTGTATGCCGACGTGGCCAAATTGCCTTCTCTTCAATACTGAATTTTGCCGAAAAACTTGTCGGAAAGTTTGTACTGGCTATGCAATTCAGCAATGGTACACACTTCTCTGACTCTTTTGTCTTCAACAGTGCCATCCTCCTCCATTTTCCCTTCGAATTATTCCTATTACTCATCACCTTCTTCTGATTGGCCCTCCTCTCTAAACTCTTCCTCTTCTCGCCTTTTTTCCTTCAGGAAACGATTTTTTCCCAAATCCAATTTCTCTTCCAAACACCAGCTTTTGGTTGCTGACGATGGGGGTTCTGCACAACAGTTCCTTCAGAATAACTCTATTGCAGATTTCATGAGGTTCATCAAACGTAGCAATGATTCCAAATTTCAAGATGGGGATGGGAATGGTGATGGTGATGGTGATAGAGGCACGTCTGAATTGCAAACTGCTCTTGTTACTTACCGAAAGAAATTCCCTTGGTCCATTCTTCAACCTTTTCTTCAGGTCATTTCTGTATTATTCATTTTCCTTTTGTTCTGACTTAAATTGCTGTTTCTTCTTTTGGGATTCCATTAATATCATCTCTATTTATCGCAAACTGCTGTTGTTTCTTACCGGAAGAATTCCCCTTGGGGTCCCTTTTTCAACTTTCTCTTCAAGTATTTTTTTTTTCTAGGAGTTTGTTATCAGATTTTCTTTTTGTCTTGCATAATTTGTTGTTTCTCTATCTGGGTTGCCTTCAATTTCTCTAAATATTGCTTGGTTCCTCTTTTTTTATTTTTCCCCATGGTTTGCACTTTTGTTGCTGCAGGTTGATTTGGTCTCCACCATACATATTGCTGATAAAGAGTAAGTTTACGAGATGAGAAACTGATGTGAATGTAATATTTGGATTCTTCTATCCCATCCTTGTGAATATGATTGCATTTCTTGTGATGAACGAGTGACAATTTTCAGGTACTTCGTAACCTTGCAAAAGGAACTAGAAGCTTACGATTGCGTTCTTTACGAGATGGTTGCTAGCAGGGAAAGTCTAGAAAGCAGAAGGAACCCTGCGGCTAAGAAGATACTAAAAGCTTCACGCCCTCAAGGATTTAGTATACTAGGATGCATTCAGAGGCAGATGGCTCGATTGCTTATGCTCGACTTCCAATTAGATCGTCTTGACTATCAGGCTGAGAATTGGTACCATGCCGATCTCGACTTTGAAACCTTTCAGTTACTTCAGGTGGTGATTATGTCTGTACCTTATTCAATTGTTTGCTTGATTTTTTTAATCTTGTTTATAAGGCAATGTGGCTGATGTCTTGATAAACTGTTTACAGCTTGAAAAAGGCGAGAGCTTTTTTACCTTTGCTCGAGATATGACACTTAAATCAACAAAAGCTATTGTCCAAGCTACATCAATTCCGGAAAATCTTGATCCATGGCGATCCAAACTTTTATGGGCTTCTCGTGCGCTACCTATGCCACTTGTTGGCCTTTTCATCATTGGAAGTGTTTGTGCTGATATGGAAAGCCCGGCATCTGAATATCCTGAATTAGAAGCTTTGTCAAGGCTTGATTTTGGTGCTGCAATGAAAGTCTTTCTTGCAAAGAGACTAACATCTGAGTAAGATATGCTTCCTTATTTTCAGCTTTTTTTTTTTTTTAATCGAAATTTCAGAGTCTAACAGTTGAAAATGGTGTATAGGTTCACCCAAGTGACAGCTGAAGTGGAAGAGAAATCAGTAATCATTGGTGAAAGAAATAGAGCAGCAACAGAAGCACTTAGAAGGGCCTTTGAAAAAGGGCATAACAAAATCGCTATATTGTACGGGGGAGGGCACATGCCGGACCTTGGACGTCGACTTAGAGATGAATTCAACCTTGTTCCTTCAAAGGTTCAATGGATTACAGCTTGGTCCATCACAAACCAAAATACAAAAGCTTCTAATTCCCTACCATTCTTGAAGACAATGGCGAAAGTTTTGGGATGGCCATTGAATAGGTATCAGACTATTGCACTCCTTATATTTTCGTCTATCCTAGCTTTGGACCTTTGGTTTTGGGAGCTTTTTTTCAATACAACTGTTGATTGGCTGTCTAATGTTGTTTCAGACACTTCTCAATACATTGATAGGCTAGGAATGATGTAACGAGGGCGCTACAAACACATTGTCACATATGGATCTGTTGATCGGTAAATATGGTCGAGTCCTAGTCGTGTGATGATTGATGAGTCTTTGTTTGTCTTAGTCTTGTAAGGTCTTAAGTGCCCAAACACGTGGGTCGTTTTGTTTGAAGTTGCTGATCAGACCATTGAGATAGAGGTCGGTCCTGTTGATAGATGTTTGAAAGATTCTCCCATGTATTGCTTTGGGCCGAGCTTTGCTCGGTGTGTCTGGTGCAAGGAGACTTAAAAGTCTGAATGCGGACGGGTTTTCTTTAGCTCGTTCATGATGATAAGCCAGAATAGAAAGTTCATATGGAGATAGAGATCGAAACACGTTCAGCTCGTCCATATTGTTCGTTGAAGTGAGAATATAAAGATCGAGACTGAAGCATGTTCAGCTCACCCGTAATATAGCAGGATATGAGCTGTTGGGCTCATTTAAAGAGACTTATGAGTTATGAGCCGGAGGTCGAGATTGACCCTTTAATAATAATGGAAACTGAAAACTTGTTCCATTTTTTAGCAATAAAGAAGACATAATATATTTTGAATTCGAACATTTATTGAAACTTCAAATAAATAACTGCGCTCAAATAAAAATGAGATTGGGTCCTGCCCAGCTCAGTGAAACGATATATAAGTTTGAAAAGTGAAAAGCTTCTGGATGATCATTGCGATCTACTTGGGTCCCTTCTGATTGATGAAGGCAACATATCAGCTCACGGCTGCGTCCAGATCCCTTTGATAAAGGTTGTTCCCCAGACCGTAGGGAATTTCAAGCTGACATGTGCGGAATATATTATTGCATATAATTCGATGATGGCAGGTTTTCCCAGAATGATATTTTAAGCTGAGTTGTCTTTTGCAATCGCGTAGTTGACCGAAATGGTCCTGCGCTTTGCCCCTTTCCAAAAGTGGTGTTTAAACGGATCACGCCCAGAGGTCGGACTGGTGTCCCAGTAAAGCCATAGAGTGGCGTTACTACATGCATAGCTCTTTCCTTTTCAACCTCAGAATTTGAAAAATATTCTGGTACAGAATACTCACCGCGCTTCCTACGTCGTGGCAGATGCGCTTGATTAGAAAATTATTCACAACGGCTTCAATGACAAGCCCTTTGTTGCTCGTCACTATAAGGAACGGTTCCTCTGGCCCGTATGAGTTTTTCTTCGTCAACTTCACCTCGTTCTCAGCCCTGTCGGTAAAAGGGATTTTTCTTGAGTTGTTGAGCTGAAGGGAAGGTACATTGAGTCCTTTTGCAATAGTTAAAACAACTCCTGCCAAATTGGAGTTTCCCTCCGTTGGGTCACGTCGGGAGTCTTGTCCCGACGTTTGTTGCCCCTGTTCTGCCCGTCTTTGTTGTCGCACTTATATCGTCAGCAGTAGGTTTTGTGCCCTCGGGGCTGATCTACCATGTTCGGTAAGGAACTACTTTAGTTTTCTGGCCTCGAGTAGGCCATCGATCTTCATTTAAGCTGATATAAGGAAATATAGTAGCACCTTTACTAACACCAATTGGTTTTAGTACAACGGTAAGCGCTTGATCCTAATATGGTATCGGAGCAGGAAATCCTGAGTTCAAGCCCCGCTTCCAACACAATTAAAAACAAACAAAAAAAACAAGTGTTGTGATGATGCTAAATAATGCACCACCTATAAAACAGGGCCACGTGTAATCTAAGGGTGAGTTAAGGAGAAGAATATGCAAGGCAAAGACTGATAAAGATGATGTTTTTGGTGTTTTATGGCTGAGACCAAGAATGTATCTTGGATTGCCTACGTATCCTGTGTAATGTCCAGGAATCAAGCCTTACGTAGTTCCTGGAGCTATGTATTTATAGGCACATGTCCTTCTTCTACCCTAAACTTAGGGCGGTTTGGTCTATTGACATAAATATCCTTTAATGGGCTTTGCCTTCTTGCCCAAGTAACCTGCTGGATGGTGGGCCTAGGGATCTGGGCTGGAGGCCCTGGGATCGACTCGATTAACGCCGACATGGGTGATCGAGGTGAGACACTTGCAGAATCTGCCGGTTGCTGCGGTCTTCACTGGTACGTCTCGTATTCGATCCGATGTGGATAATTAACATAGACTTTTCCACATGCTAGCTGGACCAATCAGATTATTCCACGTGGAGGGGTGAAATCCCGTATCATCATGTTGGGCCCCACTCTCTTATTATGGGTCCACACTTCCCAAACAAAAAAAATAAGTCAAGTTTAGGGTCTCTCTCTCTTCTTATAGACCCAAACTTGAAGGGAAGTGATATAAGGAAATATAGTAGCATATTTACTAACACCAATTGGTTTTAGTACAATGGTAAGCGCTTAATCCTAATATAAGCTGACGACCATATTCATTGTAATGGCCGATGTCCTAGTGGTATTTACAGCAGAGACGCTCATCACGCATTCCGTAAGGACCTCTCATCGATGGGGGAGGTCAAGTCAATCCTTCTCTGTCCATGATAGCGAGGATGTGGGTTCTTGATTGGTTCAGGGAATTGAAATCCCTATCTTGTAGGCTCTTTTTTTCCGAGCTCATCGGTGTACTCATCCGATCCCACATTGCTTTTCTTTTCTGCCTTGCAGACATATCGTCAGTTCTTCCTGACTTATCTCTTCATTCGTCTTCTCTTTTTAGCCGGTTTGCCTCTTTGCCTTGCTAGTGCTTGTGCACCACATCTATACATTCGGCCAGGGTATAAAGCAGTTTTTTGTTTAGCTTTGCATATAGCCTTCTTTTCCTGAGACCTGTGATAAAAATGGTTACCACAATGCGCTCATCTGCGTCCAGAACCTGTCTGGATTCATTTATAAAGCATTTCATATTTTCCAATGCTGATTTTTTTATGGTTAGGAGGTGGGTAGCATTTCTCTAAAATGGCCGAGCTGTAATGACTTCTATACGGGTGAGGGAGAAGATGAAGAAGACATAGCTGATTTTATCACAATTGCGGAAAATTGGCGAGGTACGGATACACATGATGACCCAATTGATATACCTGTGGATGAATGTATCGATTTATGGTATCCTTGGAGGAGGGCGGTGATAGTTAAAGTGCTTGTCCGGACTGTCTCATTCAAAATTCCGCAGCAACGTCTTAACAGTATGTGAGGAAGAGCAGGTGAATTAGATATAATCGATCTGGAGCAGGACTTTTATGTTGTTCGATTTGTTAACAAAGAGGACTATAAATTGGCTCTGTCTATGGGACCATGGTTGATTCAAGGTCACTATTTAACTGTGATGAAATGGAGACCGTTTTTTCAACCATCGAAACAAATCATCTCGACGACGTTGGTATGGGTTAGATTCCCAGGCATGCCTACGGAATTATTTGAGAAGGAAAGCTTCCTATTAAGCTTAGCTAGAAGAATTGGTAAGACAGAAAAGTTGACAATGTGACTTCTAAAACAACAAGAGCAAAATTCGTAAGAGAGTGTATGGAAATGAATTTACATCATGTGCTGAGGACGAAAGTGGTACTAAATGGAAACACTTTTGTTGTTGAATATGAAGGATTGCAACAGATTTGCTTTGAGTGTGGCAAATTGGGTCACAGGACGGAAAGTTGCCCCAATTTACATCCCCAGATGCTCCCCAACCAGGGCAAACAGGTGCACCAGCAGTCACCACAGCTAAACCAGCCGGCCCCACACCTGAAAAGCCCTTCGGGTAGTGGATGATTGCAACGAATAAAAGGCGAAGACCAAATACAAGACAAAAAAATGGGTGATAGACAAAACAGACAACAGAATGAACAACAGGAATGAGTATCTGCACAGAACATGGGACATAACACAAGAGGTTCTGAAAATGTACGAAGAACATAAATGAGTTCCGGGTCAAGGTTCAACGTTTTGTACGAAGAGGAACCGGAGACAGAAATGGAGGAGCATCCGGGGTGCCCAGATAAGGAAACAGAACTTCAAAATGTGATGAAGAGTGCAGTTGCAGCCTTCAAGGAACCATTGATATCATTGCTTTCTAGAGAAAATCAACCAAAGAAGTCTAGCAAAACGAACACGATGGATACGGAAAGGAGCTCAGAGTTGAGCAAGGCTGCCCACCAAGAATCAGCAAAACGGAAAGAAACTTTTACCAATGAATCTACAAACACCATGCCCCAAAAACGCCCATCTACACCTGCAGGCAATCCAAAGCCCTCTGGAATTACAAACGGCCCGCTTTATGATATATCCAATGTGAAAGAAAGACAAACTAATTTGAGAGATGGCAAATTGGACTATACAGCTCAGAAAAGTGTCATTAGTATCTCTACAACTTTGGGGGATGATAATAACTACAAAGAAAAACCACCAGACGCCCGAAGTGATTACCAAAAGGCAAGAGGACGTAGAGGAAATGCAGGCATGTGGAAGTTACGAGATGAACCACCCGATACAGGTGCTGGAAATGATGGAGGGACTCCTTTCCACCCCTATTAATTTGTTAAAATGAAGATTATAACCTGGAACTGTAGAGGGGAAGCTTCGGAAGCGTTCCGTCTTAATGTTAAATCTCTGATTACAGAGCACATGCCGGATGTGTTGTGTTTGCTTGAACCTAGAGTCAACAGTACACAAGCATGGCGTATTTTGAATCCGTTCCATTTTAATAAAAGCGTGTATATAGAAGCTCGGGGTTTTGCAAGAGGTATATGGTGCTTTTGGACCGACACTAGACTATCTATTGATATTTTGACTAGTATGCACTACTGTTTGAACTTGGCAATACTTAAGGACATGCAAATTAGTTGGATTTTATCCATAGTGTACGCCTCCCCCATCCCGGCTGTAAGAAATGACTGCTGGTCCTATTTTGAACACATCTCATAGTCTATGCACTACCCCTGGTGCCTTATGGGCGATTTTAACCAGGTTATAGACCAAGCAGATAAGAAGAGAGGACGACCGTTGGGGGTAGCTAATGTGGAAAGTATGAAAAATATGATTGAATCATGCGAGTTGTTGGGCATTCAATTTCAGGGACCTCGGTTTACTTGGAAGGGGCCGTTGTACAAGGGAAAACCTATATATGAAAGACTAGGATCAAGCATGGTGTAATATGGAGTGGATTTCCATGTTTCCAGAAGCCACATTAACACATCTTACATGTACGCACTCAGACCATCATCCCCTCCTACTTCAGGTAGAGCAGACTAAGAAGAGATGGAAATGGCCTCCCCCTTTGATATTTCAAAATTCCTGGTTCGAACATTCGGGGTTTGGAGATTTTGTGGAGGCGAGTTGGGATCATCAGGAACTAGATTTTGGGGCAGCATCCAAGAAATTCATGATGAAAGCGAACATTTGGAACATAGATGTTTTTTGGAATATCTTTTGAAGAAAAAGAACCTGTAGTAAAAGGCTATCAAGAATTCAAGAAGCACTGGCAAAATATCCATCAACGTACCTTCTAAACCTCGAGGGAGAACTGAAAAAGGAATTTACAGATATCCTGGTTCAAGAAGAGAAATAATGGCACCAGAAGTCACACTTGGAATGGATTACAGAGGGGGAAAGGAACACTCATTTTTATCACATCACCTCCATTAAACGAAAGCAAAAAATAGAATTACAACACTCAGAAGACCTGATGGTTCCTGGAGCACTGAGGAGAATGAGGTACAAAATATGATGAGAAATTATTTCATGAGTTTGTACTCCAGAGAGGATGAACACCACTGTTGTAACTGTCAGCTCCTTATACCCGAATTGAACCAGGCCGATCAACGACACCTGAATAGACATATTTGCGAGCATGAGACAGTGGATGCTTGCTTTGATATGAGTACATATAAAGTTGCAGGACCAGATGGACTACCCCCGATATTTTTAAAAAAATGTACAATAGGGAGATCAGTTTTTAATTTTGTAAAAAGGGCTTTCGATACAGCATGGTTCCCCCCACATAAATGAAGTACTGATCACACTTATTCCAAAAGTCGATCATCCGAGTACCCTAGCCAGTTCAGACCAATTGCTTTAACAAATGTCATTATCAAAATAATTACTAAAGTCCTGGGAAATCGCATTCAGAGTGTGATAGGCAGTTTGGTTAATAATACGCAAAGTGCCTTCATCCCTGGGAGGGGTAGCTCGGAAATATAATTTTAGCGCACGAAGTTATCCACTTATTCACAAACAAGAAAAAAAAAAGGAAAGAAAGGGTACATGGCAATTAAATTAGATTTGGAAAAGGCATAGACCGGGTAAGCTGGACTTTCCTCAAGAATGTCATCAAATCTGTGGGTCTGTCAGAGCATCTTGGTAAGCTACTTATGCATAGCATTACCTCTACCAGGCTGGCAGTTTTATGGAATGGAGAGAAACTGGATGCTTTTAGCCCTGATAGAGGACTGAGGCAGGGTGACCCAATTGCTCCCTACCTCTTTGTCATTTGCATGGGAAATTCTAGCGAAAAAATTACTATGGCTGTGAATAATGGAAATGGAAACTAGTGAAGATCTCTAGAGATGGACCTCCTACATCTCATATTTTCTTTGCAGATGATCTTATTTTATTTGGGGAAGCTAGTGAGCAACAAGCTCAAGTGATTGAAGAGGTCATTGAAGATTTTTGCAGATGCTCTGGGCAAAAAATTACTACATCCAAATCCAGATTTTTCACAAGCACCAATGTGGGAAATACTCTGATCTCGGCCATAGCAGGCAAATTGCGCATGTCCTATACAAATGATCTCGGTAAGTATCTTGGGGTCCCTTTAATTCATGGCAAAATGCGAGTGTCACAATTTAGATTCCTAGAGCACAAAATGAGAACAAAGCTGCCAGCATGGAAGTCAAAAGCTCTATCGAAGGCATGTAAGTGTGTCCTCATTAAAAGTTCATTGGCTACGCAACCCTATTATATCATGCAAACTACTTTGATCCCAACAACCATTTTAAATAGCATGGAGAAGATCTGAAGGGGTTTCTTTTGGAGGGATGATGAACACGGAAGGAAAATGCATACAGGAGGAGGGATACCCTCTGCACTCCTAAACACGAAGGAGGGCTTGGGTTTAGAAAAATGATGTGCATGAATATAGCTCTTCTGGGAAAGCTTGCATAGGACCTTATATCTCGGAAGGAGGCCCTGTGGGTGAAAGTCTTGGCACATAAATACAAAGAATTGACACCTACGGTCAAAGCTGGTTGCTCTCCCTCTTGGAGAGGAATATGTAAAGCGTACTTTAGACTGAGAAGTGGAATTGAAATCAGCGTTGCAAGGATTGTGGGGAAGGGAGATGCCAAGGGTAAGTACACAGTTTCCTCGGGATATTCGTGGTAGTTGCAAGATCAGAATAGGCATGAGGGAAATGATCTTTGGAAACAAATCTGGGGTCTAAAAGGTCCAACACGAAGTAGCTTCCTTCTTTGGACAATCGCTCACAAATCCCTGCCTGTCAAGAACTTCCTATACCATCGGCATGTGGCAGAGAACCCGATTTGTACTATCAGTGAAGCAGAAGAGGAATCCATTCTTCATGCGTTACGAGACTGTCCCTGGGTGAAAGATGTTTGGAATAACTGTGTACCAGATGAAAGCATAGTGTGTTTTTTTGCTGCAAATAGTGAGACGGCATGGATAAATTTGAATATTGGGAATGAAAGGAGATCTCCGAATCGTGGAGCCAGATGGAAATATGTGTGGTCTGAGGCGGTGTAGGGATTTGGATGTGGAGAAATAAGATAATTCATGGGAGCGATGAGGAGCGACCACCGGCTTATGTTTTCTTATCGAAAGTTGTCAAACGCGCAAAGGACATCCGGCTAGCATGGTGCTTAGGCTAGAGAAAATCTCTATTGTTCACGTTGTGTTTCATTTTTGCTTTCATGGTTACACTAGATACTTTTGGAGACCGTGTATAGCTATTTTGTTTGTTGTCATTGAAGGCTAAGTTAATAAAATGATCTTTCTTAAAATAAAAAATAATAATTGATGAGATAAATTTTATTGAAATAAACTAAAGTGAAATAATGATTATAAAGTTAGAAATCTTGTATTGAAATTAGTGTAGATGAATAAATGATTGGTGAGTGAAAATTTAATGAAATATTATATTATATTGATAAAGTAATGGTTAAATAGTGTAGTGAGTGAATAAAATGAATTGATTAATATTAGTTTACTTTGATGATGATGAAATGATTGCTGAAAGAAATTATAATAAAATAATAAAATAAACAAAATAATGGTTAATAAGATATTTTAGTGAGTAAAATATTGAGTTGATGCCCTAAAAAAAATATTGAGTTGATCCAAATAGATTCAACCCAACCCGAAACCAAAGAGGGCTCAGAGGACCTGAGTTCAAGCCTCTCTTGAGGAAAAAAGGTGCGTGCGTTTAAGTTTTCATTTGGGTGAAAAATTGTTTTCTTCCTAATGTCTATTTAGTTGATTTCAAATTGTTTATCGTTTTCCCCATTTGTTGAGTGTATTTCTTTTTAAGAAATTTTGTTTCAAGACATACATGTTCTATATGAGTAGTACACAGACCATTTCTTTTTGTCTTTTGTTTTTTTTTTTTTTTTGAAACATACACAGACTTTTTCAATAGTAAGATTTTCTACAGCTACATATAAACTTCACATAAAAAAATATAGTAGAAGAATTGAACATTTCAATGGAATATTTGAATGGAACATTAGAAGACTTGGTTAAGAAAAGCCAAACGTGCAGCAAAAACACATTTCTTTTTTTTTATAGAGTTGAGTAAATAGCATATCAACAAATTACATGTTTTTTCTTGTGCAATAAGCCCATACACGTTGTATTTCTCTATGTATATGAAACACTCTGTGTGAATTCTTTGTGATGTTGGTTTTTTGTTTTCTTTACCAGTTGTAAAGAAGGTGTGTGTGATAGATTTCGATATTCTGCTGATGTAATCAGTGGCGGGGGCAAGATTTTGGTTCAGGATGGGCATAACTCTCCATCAAATGCTACAGAAAAATCGTTTAAGGAAATATTTCAGCGATGAAAATAAATAATAGTCGCATGCTTAAATTTTATAGAAATAGAAAATTCCTTATATATTAAATCCGTACCTTCATAGAAAATTTTGAGAACCCCACACCCTCGCATTGTATGTATATTCGCTAATGTTAATAAACTTATGTGATTACTCGGAAAGTTAAATAACGTATGTCTCTAAAATCATAATTTTACGTCATTCTTTTAACTTAGAGCAATCATATCAATATTTTATATAATAATTTTTATTTTACAAACTCAAATATCATATTTCTTCGTTTTTATGAATTTACTATGTAGAGAAAAAAATAATCGAAAATATATATAATGATGATGGTAAAATAAGTGTTATAAAGCTAGTTTGAAGTTTCAAATTATAAATGATTAAATAAAGTAGCAAATTATAAAATTGAAAATGCAATGGTAAAAATAAATTATGCGACAGGGATCCAACATTTGTCCTCCAGCATAAGAATAGAAGGATAACCACTCCGTGAATCATTAGAATCTTCCAATATAAGCGACTAAATAGTGTATATATACTAAAATTAAGCTAATATCAAAATATATAAGGATATACTAATAATTTTTCAAAAATCGAGAGGAGCATGCGCCCCTCCTCGGGCCTCGGTAAATCCACCCCCGGCTGTAATGATATTTGGTTAGACCTTTGCATATTCACTTTGTTTGAAAATCACTATTCACCTTTGACATCTATTTGCATATGTTAGAATATACAGTTTATTAATAAGATTATTAATTATTATTAATCTTTTAATCCTCCTATATTTTCTGTTTTTCCCATTGTAACTAGTGGATTAGTTCTCATTGTAAAACTGTCCAAACTAGTCGTTAGGAGCAATAAATTTGTCTAATCCAACTTGTTGTTGCCCCTGCCCCTCAAAAAAATAAAAAAAAAAAAAAAATAAAACATGTTGCTGGATGGCTCCCTCTACGTAAGAAGCCTTAGTTGTATACAAGTGTTCTAACTATTTTACTGAATAAGACCATTATTTCCTTCGCTTTCTTATATGGTATCAGAGTTCTTGTAACCCCCGTTCCCGAATACCGAGTCATTATCCGAAAAAAACGTTCAGCACGTATAATATCAAATAAATCCAATATTATACGTAAGCATCTACTACGTCGTATCGAGTTTAGTAAAACGGAAACTAAAAAGACTCGGCAAGCATCATAAATGTTACTAATTAAGAATATATTACAGACCGACTAAAGATGAAAAGTTTATCTTACAACAACGAAAACTAAAGGTTACAAAATGCGATGTCTTAAAGGAAAAGTACAACATTTGTCTTACAAAAGTCTTAACCGAAAGAACAACGAAGACTTAACCATAAGTGCTACAACAAAGTCTACTACAAAGTTCATGAAATAAAAGTAAGCTAAAGCACCAACAAGCATAGTCAAAGTCATCCTCGTGGTCCTTAACAACTCGTGATCAACATATTCGTCTTCTCACCCCACAATGCATACTAAACAAACATGCAAAGGAAGTAAGTACATATATACTTAGATAAGAGGAAGAATCTAATGAATAACTAAGTTCAACAACGGAAAGATTTACGTTATTATTATTATTATTATATTATTTTTGTGAGACCGACTCAAACTCTAGGGTTCAATTCATGCTCATCAACATGTCGTGACTATTGGTTTCTATCATAGCTTATCTTTGTTACAACGAATTCAAGGGTACTGCGCATGGTTTATATCCACCATGAGATATTACTGTGCAACCTATTAGTGGATCACACCGATAGCCACGGGATGAACCCGACAGTGTACGCGTTCGGTGAAGTCCCTCTACTCCCAGTGCCCTTTCGAGGCCAGTAAAGTTATTCATTCACGAGGTCCCTCCACTCCCAGTGCCTTTCAAAGGCCAACAGAGTTATTCGCTTTATCCGACCACCCACACATCGCTATCTGACCTTGTGCCTTACCAAGAATGACATGATGTTTAGTCTTTTAACTACACAAGTACGTTTGTTATTCATTATTAACTAGCCACCTAAGTATCTTCAAATAAGCTCCCTCACCTCTACTACTCTCTTTCCTAGACCCCTAGACATGGACAAGGCCTAGCACTAGCACATACACTGACATTGGTGAATGCTAATTCAACAAACCACAAGCCAATCATACTCTTCCGACGGTCCCGGACTTCAACTCTTAAGAAGAATCCATCCGGTGCCGGAACTAAATGCATCAGAAGCTTAATCAAGGCTTGTTCATGTTTATTTAATGTTATTAGATCAAGAAATAACAATTAAAACTAGACTCGGAGCTTAAAACACATTAAACACCGAAAACAGGTCCAATGCTCCCGAATGCTCGCACAATGCGCGCGCACAACCAATGTTGTATCACTTTTTCCTACTTTCTGGCCCCGTATGCGTACGCATTGTGATCTATGTGCGCGCATAAACCCAAAATCCACCCTAAACACAGTTTTTCAACACTTTACGATTTCCAACCCTTTCCCAACATGATCAACATCAAAATATACATCAAAACAACAACTAAATAGGTTATAAACACGCCATAACATATCAAAGCACATCAACAACATCTAGACATGAAGT
Organism: Gentiana straminea; assembly: GCA_036785695.1. NCBI lineage: Eukaryota > Viridiplantae > Streptophyta > Magnoliopsida > Gentianales > Gentianaceae > Gentiana > Gentiana straminea. The sequence continues at coordinate 4,885,209 of JAVUPR010000241.1, read as the reverse complement.
CTTGCTACAAATAAACACTAAAACTCAACCTAAGCATTGTAAAACCATAATTTTTCATTAGGAAGAGTCTCTTACCTTTTAGCAAGCAAAAACCCAATCAAAACCTGCAGCACTTATGTACTTTTCCAAGAAAACCTATTTGATCAACAATCAATCAAGGATCAATGGTGATCAAAAGACTCTACGCTGTTAAAACTATGAATTGAAGGATTCTAAGCAACCAAACATGATCAAACTTGAAGATTACCAAAAGTAGGGCAAAACCAACCTTTCTCAAAACTCTAACTTTCTTGTACCAAAACGATCCTTTTCTCCTGTTGATTCTGAATCTCTAATTTGATCTAAAATCGTTGAGTAGTTTGTGAGAATTTTGAAGAAGTCTTCTTGACTTGCTACATGTTTTTCCTTTGCTCTCAAAGAACGTATTCATACGTCCCTCGGCAACTTTTCACACATAATGGGGGGTTATTTACCAAAAATAACTCCCACCATTATTTCCCATTAATTCCCAAAAAATTCCAAATTAACTCCCTTTAATATATATATATATATATATATATATATATATATATATATATATATATATATATATATATATATATATTCAAATATACATATGAATACTTTAAATCCATAATTATAATAAATATAATATTTCGTGTTTCGCAAAAAAGACACGTCTGCCCTTTTTCGAAAAGTCGGGATATTACAGTTTTAGGCTCATTTTTTCCTGGAGTTTTTTCCTACCCTTTTCCGGGAATCCTTTTTAATCTCTTTTCCTAAAATTGTTGGTTCTTCTACTACAAGTCCAGCCACTGAGGTTGTTAATTCTGAGGCTCCAATAATCCAATGAGAAGTTCAAATATCCAAGTTGTTTATAGGCTAAATGGGAAGAACTACTTGAGATGGTCGCAAATTGTCAAAATCTTTCTAAAATCACCTAATGGGCACTGGTCCTTCCCAAGATGATCCCTAAGTATGCAAACCGGGATGAAAATGACTCTATGGTAATGTCCTGCTAAAGAGATCCAGACACTATCAAACAGACCTATTCTAAGGTCCAATGATGGAGCCTATGAGATTAAAACAATAATTTCATAGGGTTGGGGATTGCTTTACCGCATGATCACACATTCGTGATCGGAATGAGTCGAAAACATTTTAGGAAAACATGTATTTCTAAAAACCTCATCAGTTGACACGACGGGATAATGCGCGCATTAAATATGGTTAGTTAAATAATGATGGCTACATGCCGTCTGTATTATGATTTTAGTTACTTAATGTACTGGTGGATTTTAGTTTATAGCAATAGTTGTATTACAAAGATTTGATAGTAGATATTCTGAGCATTTTATTATTATTAAATGCTTACGCGTTGTTTTAATGTATTTATTAAATATCGGGCTGATGTGTTCCTTAAATAAAGTCAAGGGGCGCATGCCGACCGGTCTTTTTCCGGTTAATGACTCGGTCTCCGGAGTCACATTAACGATTTCATCTAATTAAATTTCAAAATTATTTTTAAATTATTTATGTACGACCCAAGTATTAATAGTAGGCTTTAATGTTAAAAATGACAAATTGAAACTTGAAATATGTAAACAGCATAGTGAAATTTTTTATTTGGTGAAAAAGACAAATGTATATTCCACTACAATTTAAATTCTCTCATGTTTAATTACAAAATGAATATATCTTTTGATCTAAACGTCAAATGATTGTAATTCTTTCATCATATTTTCATTTTCTCATTCTCTTTATTTAGACATTTCATTTGATTATTTTTTTGAGGTTATTTTCATAAAATCAACGAAATAGTTGAACAGTGGAACATTGGTTTTGAAATCAGTTCCACTGTAACAAACAGTGAATTTGGAGTAACGAACAGTAAAATTGTCCTTTATTGTAAAAAAAAAAATTTGAACATAGCAAATATACAAAGAGGACAGTGGAATATTTTTCTGGGTAAAAATGACATATCTTTATTTCACTGTGATAGTGAAACATTATATTTGGGGTCAGTTCCACTGCAGCAAACAGTGCGATGGATTTGGGTTATGAACAACGTATTTGTCCTTACCACCCAATTTATATTTTCATTGTTCTGATTCTCATTTTACCCATCTTTTTTGTCATTTTAAACCACTCCCCCAATTATTTAATCCCACATCCTCTGTATAGTGTTAGATATATGATGAACTATTACCGGTTTGTATTTAAGCTTCACATCAATTAAGCTTCACATCAATTCACCCGAGAAATTTAAGTAATAATTGCACAATTCCAGTAGCAAAAAAAATAGACAAATTAGGGATTATACCGCCAAATCAACCATGACTTATTGATATATTTTATTATTTTTTGCTTTTTTTGAGAATAATATAAGTTTTAAAGTATTAATAATTACTAGCATTTATGAATTAACGACATCATATATGCTGTGCAAAGAGATTCCATGCTCGAATTATACTTCATTCTAAGATAATGTTAACGTTCTCCCAATTTAATTATATACTTTATTAAATTAAAAGAAAAGACTATATGTTAATATGCTAGCAAGCAAACCATTCTTTGTCGCCGTTAAAAGCGGGAAGTTTTATATGGAGACTTCAACATAGAGACTGACTCATGTGGCTTAATCTGATCATATAATTTCATTTTACAATGTAATTGTGTGATCCATAATAAATCACATACGTCACTCTTCATATTGGATTCCGCGTATAAGAATTTCCCATTAAGAGCAAGAGAATATATTTCTGAAAAAAACAAGAGAATAGTTGTCCTTGAGTTTGAATAGACCAAACTATGACAAACCAAACGGGAAACGGTCAATGAAATATTTCTTCAATGCTAAGATTTGTCCATTAATATACAACTGAAAAACGCGCTATGAGAAAGAAAAGAAAAAGAAAAAAAAATGCTACCACTACAACGGTAATACATAAAAGAAAAAGTACTTGTGTGTCGAGAATATTATCACCGAAGACAAATAGTGTAGAATATTTTATTTATTTGTATTATTTATTTTACCTAAGGCAAATATAACTGTGCCTATAAATACTCATTGTAACACACTTTTACATTTAATGACAATACAATTACTTTTCTAAAACCTGATATGGTATCAGAGACTCTCTAATCAACAAAAAAAAAAAAAACCCTAGCAGCCGCCGCAATCACAGCACAGCCACCGCCGCCATGTCTGAAGTGGTAGAAGAAACCACCACCGCCGCCGCCGCTACACAATACCCCTCCTTCACCCCTTCTTCTGCTATCCGTATTACACAACACACACGTCAAAACTACAACCTTTGGCGAGCAAAAATCGTCCCATACCTGCGTGGACAGGGGGTTTTTGGCTATGTGGATGGAACCATACCACCGCCGCCGCCAACCATCACCACCGGCGAAGGTGCCGCTGCAACCGCCTCTGTGAATCCAGCATTCACAACGTGGACTCGAAACGACAATCTTATACTATCTACGATTACCTCTTCTCTCACTGATCACGTTTTATTGCAAGTTTATACGGCCACAACATCATCAGAAATTTGGTCGGCCCTCTCCACCTCCTTTGCGTCTCAAAGCCGCTAAAAAATGGTCCAACTCCGCACCTCCCTGGCATCAACACGCAAGGGTGACAACACCGCCTCTGAATACTTCTTCAAAATTAAAAATATTGCCGATCAACTCTCACTCGCCGGCCATCCCCTCTCCGATGAAGACATCATTGCGTATCTCCTCGCTGGTTTAGGACCTGAGTTCGAGTCCCTTGTCACCATGCTCTCTGTTCAGCCGACTCTCTCTCTTGATGAATTATACTAGCTCCCAGCTTCTCACTGCCGAAGCCAGAATTAACAACTACCAGCCCGTTGCTGTCACTGCTTCCCCAACGCCGCTCCCACCGTCCAACTCCATCGCTGCGAACTATGTTGGTAACTCTTCTCATGGTAATAATTCCTTTTCCAACAATTATGGTACTGGTTCAAATAATTATGGTAATGGTTCTGCAAATTATTCGTCTAATAACCGCAACCGAGATAATGGTAACGGGAACAACAGAGGCCGGGGGCGTGGTGGTCGTGGCCGAGGTCAACCTCGTCCATCACAACCCTCTCCCTCCAACCCGAATGATCCATTACCCAAGTGTCAGATATGTGCTAAAACAGGTCACACCGCTCAAGTTTGCTATTGGCGTTATGAGGAGTCCCATGGCTCCAATCCACGGCCTCCTGCTCCTCGACCACCACAGGCTTATGCTACGTACCCCTATCCAGAGCAACATCCTGCCACTCCTTCTGCATGGATTCCTGACACTGGGGCAACGCATCATCTCACGAATGATTTTCGCAACCTCAATCTCACCTTTGAACCGTATGGCGGCATTGATCAAATATACATAGGAGACGGTACAGGTTTACCCATCTCTCAGTCTGGTTCTTCTTCGTTTATTTCCCCCTCCCGCACTTACCACTTATCTAATATACTTGTGTCCCCTTCCCTCGCTAAAAATCTCCTCTCAGTCCACAAATTTACCTCTGATAATTCTATTTTCTTCGAGTTTCATGACACCTTTTTTGTTGTGAAGGACTACTCGGGCAACATCTTTCTTAGAGGTGTAGTCATAGATGGGCTCTACTACTTCTCTCCTCAGCCAAGCCGTCCTCCACCACACGCCCTCTCCGCCAATCTATGCTCCTCCACCACGTGGCATCGTCATCTTGGGCATTGCTCCTTCCCAGTGCTCCAACAAGTTTTCAAGCGTCTTCCTTTTAATGTTTCCAATAAGGCACCTCCTAGTGTTTGTGCCCCTTATCAGCTGGCCAAGATCCATCGTCAAACTCTTTATGTTTCAGATTTTACTTCTCATGCACCGTTGGATTTGATTTATAGTGATGTTTGAGGTCCTTGTCATGAAACTTCGACCTACGGGTCTCGTTATTATGTTAGCTTTTTGGATGATTTTACCAAATATATTTGGCTTTTTCCGATCAAACTTAAATCTGACGTTGAAACAATTTTTCCCGCTTTCCTAAATTTAATTGAACGACAATTTTCTACTAAACTAAAAGCCTTACAATCCGATTGGGGAGGTGAATATCGTCGCCTCTCTCAACTCCTTACTACACTAGGCATCCAACATTGCCGCTCGTGTCCACACACCCATGAACAAGTCGGTGCTATTGAACGCCGGCATCGCCAAATTGTCGAAATTGGCCTCTCCTTACTTGCCCAGGCCAATCTTCCCCTTCCATACTGGGAGGATGCCTTCATCACTGCCACTTACCTCATAAATCGCCTTCCCACCAAAACTCTCAACTACAAAACTCCTTATGAAATGGTTTACCGCCGTTCTCCCGACTACTCTTTCCTCCGTGTTTTTGGCTGTGCATGCTGGCCCTATTTGCGTCCTTATAACCACCACAAAACCGACTATCGATCCGTCACCTGTGTTTTCTTGGGTTACTCTCCCTCCCATTATGGCTACAAATGTCTTGATCTTGCCACGGGCCGCATCTATATTGCTCGTCACGTGGTTTTCGATGAAACTCTCTTTCTATATACTCCCTCTCATTCTTCCACTAATCCTCCCTCCACTACAGTTTCTTTACCCATCTTCGTCCCTTCTACGCCAACACCTATTCACCAACCTCACCCTCCTCCCACGTCTTTGCCCTTACCCACTCAACCAAACAGCCCCTCACCCGAGGCCTCTTCCACCTCTCCATCAGAGCCACCCTCCCCTGGCCTAATCGACGCCTTATCTCCATCTCCAACTAATCCGTCTCGTATGATTACCCGCACCCAAACCAACACACTAAAACCCAAACAAATGCCTGACTACATTCGCTATCCCATCTCCCGAGCACTGCTCGCTACCACTTCCACTTCGGATCCTACCTCTTACACTATTGCCTCTAAACACCAAATTTGGCGCCATGCGATGCAGGATGAGATTGATGCGTTATTGAAAAATCAAACGTGGGACCTTGTGCCTCGTCAGTCCCATATGAACATTGTTGGCAACAAGTGGGTTTACCGCACCAAACAACTTGCGGACGGGCGTCTGGAGCGCCATAAGGCGCGTTTAGTAGCCAAGGGATTTCATCAGGCCGAGGGCATTGATTACCAAAAGACCTTCAGCCCAGTTGTAAAACCGGTAACAATTCGCCTGCTTTTGTCTCTTGCTGTTTCGCAAGGTTGGTCACTTCGACAGGTTGATATACAAAATGAGTTCTTACATGGCCACCTCTCCGAACCTGTTTACATGCAACAACCCCAGGGGTTTGTTCATCCTGACTTTCCGGATTACGTTTGCCGCTTGAAGCGCAGTTTGTATGGTCTTCGACAGGCACCCCGAGCTTGGTTTTCCCGGTTTACTGATGCTCTTACGCAGTTTGGCTTCACTGGCTCAAAAGCCGACCCTTACTCTATATTTTCTCTCGTCATGGTGCTCGTATCTACATACTTATTTATGTCGATGATATTATTATTACTGGTTCTTCCACTCCGCTTATTGAGCAGGTTATTCAGTTTTTGGCTACACAGTTTCCGGTCAAAGATCTTGGTACGTTGTCCTACTTCCTGGGTATAGAGGTCCTTCTCTCAGCTGATGGCATCTTCCTCACTCAGCGTAAATATATCCTCCAAATTTTCTCCAGCGTGCCTCTATGGATAAGGCTAAGCCTTGTCAATCACCCATGAGTGCATCTACTCGCCTAATTCGTGATGATGGTCCTCCATGCTCCGATCCTGCACTTTACCGCTCCGTCGTTGGGGGCCTCCAATACCTCGGTTTTACTCACCCCGACATAGCCTTTGTTGTTCATAAGGTTAGTAAATACATGCATGAACCTACAGATGCTCATTGGACGGCAGTTAAACGCATCCTGCGATATCTTAAACACACTATCTCCGAGGGTTTGTTCTTCTCACGCCTGTCTCCGATTACTATTCATGCTTACTCTGATTCTGACTGGGCGGCCGACTCCGATAACCGTCGCTCAGTCGGGGCTTACTATGTCTTCGGGATCTAACCTCATCGCCGGCGCACCAAACAAAGACTTGACTCGTCTCCAAAAGTAGTACCGAGGCCGAGTACAAAACACCGTCGAATACCGCCGCCGAGATCCAATGGTTGTGCACCTCTCTGCGGGAAACGGAAGTCCCATTGTCCTCTACGCCGACCCTATGGTGTGACAACATTGGCGCAACCTACCTCGCTCACAATCCGGTGTTTCATGCTCGTACTAAGCATATTGAGATCGACTTCCATCATGTTCGTGAGCTAGTTGCGGCTCGTCTACTCACCAATTCCTTCATCAGCTCTAAGGAGCAACTTGCGGACATTCTTACGAAGCCTCTAGGGCATCCTCTCTTTCACACTATGAAGACCAATCTCCATGTACAGCCACTTCCCACGGGATTGCGGGGGCGTGTCGAGAATATTATCACCGAAGACAAATAGTATAACTGTGCTTATAAATACCCATTGTAACACACTTTTACATTTAATGACAATACAATTACTTTTCTAAAACCTGATATTGTGCAAGCAGGCCGGCTTCAGCATTTTTTGGGCCTAATGCCAAGTCGTTGATTTGGTTTTTCAGTTTGAAATTTTTTTTTTTTTCAAAAATACATACTTATGAAAAAATTGGGTATTTATCGATTCGAGTAATTTTTCTTTTGAGTCTTTATCAATTCAAATAAAAATAAATTTAACACATTATATTATGTTAGATCAGATCGAATCTACACGCTTTTAACGAAACATTTAATGTTGGGCCCCAACACCGTTGGGCCTAAGACCACCGTCTCCTCCGCCTTATTGGAGAGCCGGCCATGTGTGCAAGAAAATATTTACACAAATGATGTAAATCGTTGACGGACCTAGATTTTCTTTTCCGGTGGCTGGATTAGAACAAATTCGAAGATCGAGCGAAGACATTAACAATTTTTTTACATTTTTTATCAACAAAATTACATCATTTTTCGGATATCAGCGGTGGTGCTGGCCTCCACCCAAATACACATTCGTCCGCCCCATATCCAAACATTCAGTGTATTTAAATAATGTGAAAAGGAAAAAGGAAAACGAAATACTGACAACCCTTGGATTAATGTTATATGAATTTTTGTGCGGATAAAATATGTGTCTAAATCACTCTCGTAAATAAAAAAACAAAGTTTTAAATAAAATTATCTTCTGAATAATGAATTTGTATAGTAAGAAGGAAAATTTATTAAATGTTCTCTTATAATAAAATTGACTAATCGGTGGATGACAATGTTCTTGTGAAGCGAGCAGTTAGTTATGATGATTTGGCAGAGACAACAGTGCAGGCCCGCCGGGAGCAATGAATGTCCTACGTTGGAAATATCGGGGACTTGGCCACCCTCAAGCAGTCAATAATTTAAATGCTCTTGTTAGTAGTTGTTCTCCGTCTTTTGCTTTCCTTTTTGAGACTAAATTACTTTCATACAAGTTCGATTATATTCGAGTTGTCTTTGATTTTTTGTATGTTTATTCTATTAGTAGTACTGGGTCAAGTGATGGACATGCTCTTCTTTGGAATCCTCCCTCGACGCGGTGGTTAAGTCTAATATCAAAGGTCATATAGATGTTATTGTCAAAAGTGAGTTTGTCCCTCTATAGCATTTTACAAGAATTTATGGCAATCCAAACCACGATGATAGATGATAGCCATATGTCTAGGGAACTTCTTCGAAGGCTCAACAACCTTTTTCAGATGGCTTGGTTGTGGGTCGTAATACATCTTATTTTCATCATAAGGCATCGTCTAGGCAGAAGCATAATCATATTCAGGTGGTCACAACCCAGGTAGATCTCTTGCTATGACTGAGAAAGATATAGAGCACGTATTTGTGTCTACCTTCACCGGCATCTTTTCAAATCAGCGTGAGGGGGAGGTATTTTTGGATGACTTACACTTTTTCACACTTTGTGGAAGTGTATATAGCTGCACTGGATGCTACCTTTATGGAGGAGGAAATTGTGGCTACCCTAAAGTAGTTGTCCGGGCGGAAATCGCCAGGTCCGGATGGCATGCACGTCATCTTCTTAAAAAATGATGGAGCATTGTTGGCCCTTAGGTTGTCCTTCTTATTCTTGGCTTCCTAAACGGAGATCTGGATATTTTTGTGGTTAATGAGACATTTATAGCCCTTATTCTTAAAGTAAAGTGGCCGAATAGTGTAGCACATAACAATCCTATCAGTTTATGAAACTCAATTAACAGGCTTATCTTCAAGGTGGTTGTCAATAGATTGAAGTCGGTTATTGGTTCTGTCATCTCGAGAAGTCAGAGTGCGTTTGTTATAGGTAGATTGATTACTGACAATGCAATCACGTATTTTGAGGCTTTCATTCTCTTAACTCCGGTTTTCAGAGGTGTGACATGCAAGAGCCTTTTAAACTTGGTATGGCTAAGGCACTTGACAGGGTTGAGTGGAATTATGTTCAAGCGGTTATGCATGCTTTGCATGTTCCTGTTCGTTGGACGGCCTTAGTCATGCGGATGATTTTTTTTTTAATTCCGGGCCTTTATTAAAGGTTAACCTTCACAGAGATTTCTCCCTACACGTGGCATTCGACAAGGCAACCCCATATCACCCTTCTTGTTTATCCTTTGTGCGGAAGGACTCACAACTCTTATCAATAGAGATGTGGTGTATGGTGCCTTGCATAGACTTAGCTTTGACAAGAAGAAGGAAGTCTGAGTATCTCATTTGCTTTTCGTAGACGACAATCTTCTTTTCTTTCACGCTAGCCACCAGGGAGCTGAAATTGTTCGTGATATTTTGGACCGTTATGAAGCTCTGTCTAGCCAAGCAATTAATAGGCACAAGTCCTTTTTGTACTTCAGCAATACAGTCAAGAATGTAAGTGTTGATGAAGTTTTTACCATCCTTAATGTGCCTAGGGGGAACATAGTCAGGAAGTATTTGGGGTTGCCTTTATGATAGGCAGATCCAAAAGGAATTTTTTTTTGCATATCTCGAGGATAGAGTTAGGAAGAAACTTAGTGGATGGAAGGAGAAGTTCTTATCGCCCTCCGGGAAAGAGATCCTTATCAAGAGCTTTCTGCAGGAGATTCCCACGTATGTTATGCAGTGCTTTAGTCTTCTAGAGCCTTTAATCGTTGCGCTGGAAGCCATGATCTGACAATTTCACTGGGGAGGCACTGAAAACAAGAGAAATATAGATTGGAAAAAATGGGAAGTTTGTACTATGCCTAAAGATATACGAGGCTTAGGATCCAGAGACCTCAAGATTTTTAATCTCGCGCTGCTTGCTAAGCAAGTTTGGAGGGTTTTGAAGTTGCCAAATTCTTTGGTGAGCCAGGTATTGATGGGTTTATATTACAGTCGATCAAATGTTTTGGATGCAAGGCTAGGGGCGGGACCTTCTTTCCTCTAGAGATGTATGCTGGAAGGGCATGATCTGATTGTTAAGAGGCTGCGATTGAGGCTTGGTGATGGCTCTATTTCACAGATTTATTCGGATGCGTGGCTTCCCTTCCCCACATTCCGTGTTGGGTCGAAAATTTTGGATCCGGACGTGACGGTTATCACTCTTTTCCTCCATCATACTCGTGTTTGGGACCAAGAGCTTATTTTTAGCTCTTTTTATCCCGATGAGGCTCAGTCCATTCCAAATATTCCTTTGGCGAATGGGTTGCACACATATGATATTATTTGGTACTTCGATAAGTGAGGCCTCTATTGAGTGAAATCTAGTTATTTTATAGCTACGGAGTATCATCACAACGAACTTTCAGCACATAGGTCTTCTCCGTTGAGTGGATCAGATAGATTGTTGTGAAGGGTGTGGTCCATTCCTATTCGGCCTAAGAATCAACATTTTATCTGGTGTTTTCTTCTTGATTATCAATCTATTTACTCATGATTTCAGAAACGAGGCATTGGGAATGGTACTTATGCTATTTTTGAAGATAGTGTGAAAACAATTCGCCATGCCTTTTTTGATTGCTCTATCCCAGAGGCTATCTGGGGTAGGTTGTAGGATGTTGTGGTTGATGAGGCGACTCAGACATCTGACTTCTTTGGTGATATTGTTTGGTTTGTTCTAGAGTCATGTGATGCAAGGCGGTCTGCTACCATTTTTACTATTCTTTGGTACATTTGGAAGGCTCGGTGTGCCTGGATCTTTGAAGAGCAGCCGATGAGGGTAACATGGGATTTTTATGTTGTGTCTGGACCATCCTCTCAAAATGACTCTGTTCCTTGGACGTCTAGCTGGGTTCGGTCTAATCATGGATCCGTTATGGTAAATGTGGAAGCAGCTACAATGGAGAACTCTCAGGGAATGGGTGTATTCTCCAAGAATCATGAAGGGAGATTTTTCAGGTTTTTTTTGTACCATTTGGATGAATCATTTGAGGTGCTGACACTTGAGCTTCATGCTATGAAACTCGGTATTAGTCTTGCCCGTACCTTAGGCCAGGCTTTGAGAGCATCGTTGTGGAGTCGCACTCGCTATCGTCTATCCAGAGCCTTTCAACTCCGTCGAAGGATATTTTTTTCTTTTGGTTGCTCTTTCTCCTATATCAAGCATAGTGATAATTATTTGGTCCATTTCCCTAGCTAAGAAAGATTTAGTGTTTGTCAGTTTAGTCAGGTCTTCTCCCCCTTCTTGTGTCCCTTTAGCCTATATTTCTGATTTGAGTTAATAAAGTGTGTTCCTGAAAAAAAAAAAAACCAAATTATTTTATCTAAAAAGAATATTATTTAGAAAAATATGAAATACTATGAAAGTAAGACCTCTGATAAAGTGAGAAATTTATTTTTGAAGCAACCATAGGCAATCTGCCAACGTAGCATATATTACATCATGCGGGGGAGTAGCACCCCAAGAGACATTACCCAACACCGCAACACCATACCTAGCCAAAGGATGCGTCGGAATATTTCGAGAACGCTCAACAAAACTGACACGAAAGTAAAGAAGTCGACGCAGCCAGACAATCCTGAACAAAGCATCCTAACACTGACAAATCCTCCGAAGGTCAGGAAAGTGCCTGAACGCATAATAAGCGATCGCTTTAAAAACATAACCGAAGTAAGGCCTAACCGAGTGGCCTCCTCCAAAGCTAATCGAATCGCCTGCATCTCCAAAAGCATCGCTAAACAAAAGAGAACTGACACGAAAGTAAAGAGGTCGACGCAGCCAGACAACCCTGTACAAAGCAGCCTAACACTAACAAATCCTCCGAAGTTCGGGAAAGTGCTTGAACGCATAATAAGCAATCGCTTTAAAAAAAAAAAAAACTGAAGTGAGGCCTAACCGAGTGGCCTCCTCCAAAGCTAATCGAATCATCTACATCTCCAAAAGCTCTGGACTATCTTCAGGATCAAAATGAAAAGAAAAAAAAGTGTCACGATAGATCCAACACTGTCCCTGAAAATCAGACCGACCCATGAACCATCATTCTCGCCACATATGCATTCGCCCAAGATAAAGTGATAATTATTTAAACGATGAATAATTTCACATTAACCCAAAATATATGACAAAGAAAGTTGTGACTCCTTAACAAGTTTACGATCAAAACAAAACATTAAGTCATTAACAGCTAGCTAACTAAAGTCAAAAACTATTTTTGGTTCTAGTTCTAGACCAGATGCAAACTATATTATGGAAATTATTTTTGGAAATTCTTAGATGATATTTTAGTGATAATTTTTCCATAATATTAGGCGGCCGGATTACGGAAAAAAAAAATCTACTAATATCTTTGCAGAACAATAATGGCGGGTACTCCCGGTAGAGCAGCCGACTACGACTACCTCGTCAAGCTCCTTCTGATCGGCGACAGCGGTATGTTTTCTCCTCCTTCCCTCCCTCCCTACCTCCGATTCACTTCCTTTTTTCTTCCCAGGAAAAAAAACCATCCTTAACAATTATTTAATGTAGCTTACTTCTGATATTTTCGCATTTGTGGTGTAATTCAGTTTCTGAGAGAGCAAATTCTTATCGTTGCTTTGTAAAATGATCATGCACTCTTCATTTTCCAGTATACGAGTTTCAAAGTTTTTTTTTTTTTTTTGGCTATCAATTCATTGGCATGGCGGCTGAAGCGGATGTGTGTAGGCTAAGGACTTTTTAAATTGTAAAAAAAAAAAAATGTCAATTTAGGTGTGGAATTGATTATGAGAGCAGCACCTTACCTTAATTACATAGAAAGATTGTTGCTGTTTGTGATTATTTGTGAATTCAACAGCTTCATAGAATCATAAATGGAAGGCTCTCGGCTCAAATTCTGATGATGATAATGGTGCAATTACTTAATTTCTGATCTTTGTTGCTTATCTTTATTTGCTTCTTGGCCTTTTGTCATTGCAGGAGTTGGCAAGAGTTGCGTTTTACTGCGTTTTTCTGATGATTCGTTTACAACCAGTTTTATCACTACAATTGGGTATTATTATATCATTTGGTCATTCTTTGTTTCAGTGACCTTTTAAGCATAACCTTTCCATTTTGTCTCACACTTGATGCTTTTCTTTTCTCAGCATAGATTTCAAGTTTAGGATAGTCGATCTCGAGGGAAAGCGTGTTAAACTACAAATATGGGACACTGCTGGTCAAGAACGTTTTAAGACGATTACAACAGGTATGGTTTCATGTTATATCTTTGCAACTTTACTACAACAATGATTCTTGGTGCCCTTTTTCTGAGTTTTCTTGTGTTCCCAAAATTTATACCTTGGACATGGCAAGATACATGTGACCTATGCACCATTTTACTTTATATTTGAATTCGATCCTCAAGCGTAGCTGCGTAGTGCATAAAGATGGAGGACCTTTATTAAGAATGTAATCAATGTATACTAAAGTTGACAACTTTTGTGAAAAAGATCCCCTCAAAAAACCAACTATGATAATAACTAGAAAAAGTTTGATGTCTTGAATTCAATGTTACATTGGGGTTAATACTTAGTTTTCCATTGTAGCTTACTACAGAGGAGCAATGGGTATATTGCTTGTCTACGATGTGACAGACGAATCTTCATTCAACAGTACATGTTCTTTTTCATCATTCCTTTTATTACCTTCTAAAAAGTGGTAGTACGATTTCCGTGCTCTTGACATCTCTTCGATTTTTCTGTAGACATAAAAAACTGGATAAGGAATATAGAGCAACATGCATCTGATAATGTGAACAAGATTCTTGTTGGCAACAAATGTGATATGGATGAGAGTAAAAGGGTAAATGATGGAATTAATATTGAGCTATTCTTTTTAGCCTTGGTGCTTTATTAATTCAAATTTTTCTAAATTCTGAGTGTATTTGACATTGACAGGCCATATCAACATCGCGAGGTCAAGCATTAGCAGATGAATGTGGCTTGAAGTTTTTCGAAACAGTAAGTCCAGTAAACTCAAAATGAGTTGCATGATGCAAAAAAAGATTCGTATGATTGATTACCTGAAATATTGCTAATTTCTTGATCAGAGCGCAAAAACGGGTCATAATGTGGAGCAAGTATTCTTTTCCATTGCTAAAGATATAAAGCAAAGACTAGCTGAAACTGATGCTAAAGCAGAGGTACATTAATACACTCTTTCAAGACGACGATATAAGAATTCGATGTTTTGTTATTAAAAATGCTGTTGTTAACTTATTCACAGCCTTCAACAATTAAAATTAGTAAACCAGACCCTGTTAAGGCAACACCTGCTGGTCGCGTTGCTCCACAGAAATCAGCTTGCTGCAGCAGCTCATAAAGCTTTCTTGGTCGAAATTCAGAGGTCTGCACTATTTGTGAATGGGTGATAATTTAAGTTTTGAGGGGAGACTTGGGAGATTTGCAGTTCTTTCATTTCCAGGAATTCTTATATAAGGAGTCTTTTGTTGCATTACGCCGTTGGATGAAACTAATCTGACGGTTTGCCGCAATGCAATGCAACAGAGGACTTGTATATATTACATACAAGAAATTTTCGCCTTTTTCGTTTGTCTTGACATTTATTAATAAGATATCTACCATATGAAAAAGTAGATTGAGTTACTTAATACATTATGCCATTGCCTTACTGCAAATCTGCAGGCTGTTGTCCTCCTTTTAATACTAAGACACCAGTACTCGAATCTCTACCGTACTACAATAATAAAGAATCGTAAACCAAAATAATTATGACATATTTACAAAAACAAATACACATATAAATAATTTATTTTCTATTATTATAGTGATAAATATTACCTTGTATGGATATTCAAAATACGTATAAAGATCTTATTAATGAAATATTTCTAAAGATTTTTTGTACTTTCGAAATATATATATATATATATATTTGATGTTAGAAATAGAAAAACTCGAATCAGTAAAAAAATTCGATTGCGGTAGATATAGAGATGATGTCCAATTTTATCCGTAAATCATTGAATAGAGATCATGTATACGATTCGATGCAAAGACATTTTAGTTGGATCCGGAAATCAGTATATACAGATTTACCACTTTTTACAGATTCTAATGCGAGTGCTCTAAGACCGTTGGGAATATGTATTGTTTTCCTCCTTTTAATACTATGACCGTTAGAAAAACGAACCAGTACATGTTCCCAACGGTTTAGAAAAAGAAATGTTGAGTTAGCCCAAAAATTTAATACCAAGACTGTTAGAAAAATGAACCAGTACATATTCCCAACGGTTTAGAAAAAGAAATGTTAGAGCTAGCCCAAAAATTTAATACTAGGGCCGGTCCAAGCCCGAAGCCTAAAGCCCGACGAACGGCGGTGTGCGCGTGTGTGTTTTTTCTAAACCAAGCAAGATCTACGTCCTCCCTCCACGGAATTCACCTACCCTTCGGGGGTTGTCTCTTAGTGAAACACTACCACTTATATAGTTTGGGACCCCGATCCCCGAAACACTACAAAACGACGTCGCATCGACCCGAAACGACGCCGTTTCGGCTCCGACCTAAAAAAAAAAAAAAAAAAAAAAAAACACAATCAAAACGGCGTATATAGTCTGCGAGTCATATAGTCTGTTCACTTGTATCCAACTTTCTATTTGGGACAAAGGAAACACAATTCCTTTACAACAACCACATAAATCACACTACATTTAGGCGTTTATTTTCATTCCCGATATCGAATCGAATGATCAAAATCCAACCTCAACTACTATCTTAGTAGTTTCCTAATCTGTTTTTAGCTCCTAAAATTCAATACATAACTCAATCAAAATTGATGTCGAAATGGATTGTTCGCCACTTGTATAAAAGCTCATTCCAAGCTAAAAACTCCAACAAAACGAATTACGGGTGTCATCCGGAGACAAAACATGATATAATTTATAATATTTGAATATTTTTTAGACAGAATGACGCATGATACGCGTTAGTGTAGTCGTGTACAAGAAGAAGGTTCATGATTGTGTAAGAGTAATGATACATACACAACCGTTATACCACAACGAGTGACACAATGGTCATTTGCATCGTTGATAATGATGGGTTTACATAATGATCAATTTAGACTCATATTATAATCAACAACGCACGTGACCGTTGTGACACAACGATTTTGACCGTATCAATACTCATTGTGTAGGTAGGAATGGGCCACATGTGGGAGGAGGATAACACGAAGCCATGTGCAGTGCTTCTTTTATTCTTTCTTCTACCAGGTAGAAGGGGACAAGCCTGTCATTTTAATAATCAATATCATAACTTGCACACAAAATTCTCTTCGAAAATTTGTTTTATTTTTATTGTTTATCGGATGTAAAAAAAAATTACTAAAAAAAGGCGTAAATGTAAGCTATGGCAGATGACGACCCAATGAACAATCATGACGATCGTTAGAGTAGACTTCACCACGTGTCACTCAGAGAGTAATCACACAATAAGTAAATAGAGATACAAGGTCGATGAATATAAAGGCAGGCATGACCCCAGGAGGGAGGCCTGACCCTTCCTTCCAGCTAGACCACCGCAGGACGGCTCGGGACTAGCAGAGGTCGGGAGGTTCAGCTCAGCTCGAGAAGGCTTGAGTAGCTCATCGCAGGACGGTAGAGCTTTTCCTTATCTTGATATTTAACATGTGCCTATATAATAGGATAAACATGGAAAAAAATCCCATGATTATAGGACATTGATCCTGATACTCTGGTATAACCATAATTATCTCTAAGTATAAGGGATTTACTCGAATTAATCCTTAGGGTTAGGAAATAAATCCTAGATACTTGCAGGACAAGAAATAGGGACGTCCCCTATATAATTAAACCCTAAGGAACTACGAAAGACTTGATTCGAATTACATATATTGGATACGTATGCAACTTGAGAGAAACTAACTCTCAGGATCAGTCTAAAAAAACCACAATCACCATCTCCGTTGTAAAAGGTTCTTGATAAATCGTTCTAGGAGCAATTTAGGCCCGGATTATGTATTAAACGGTATCCAGCATCGTCAATTGACGCTAGAAGGAGGGCCTCTTTCAGCGATTTCATCAAGAATTAGCAATGGCACCACCAAAAAATACAGGAAAAAAGAACCAAACACAGGATCCACAAGTCCAGGAGACTGATCCTTCCGCCACCGCTTCCGGACAAACAGGCGGAGGGGAGACGGATCCACATGCAACTACAAGCCAGCATCAAACTCATCAAGAAGAAGTGCTGGCCGATTCTGCTCAACAAGCCCTGTTAGAGGCTCAGAGAAATCTCAACATGGCAGCATTCAAAAGTGAAAAAATAAGGGACTGGCAACCGCCTGGGGGCTAGCCTTGAAGGGGCGGGAAGAAGCAGACCCTGAGGACAATGCTCCCAAGACCAACCAGGCACGCAAAGACGATAAGGTGGATACGCTATCCTCCACATCTAATGCCTGGAGGAAAGAGGTTAATGCTCAAGCCCAGAAGGCTGCTCAAGCAGAGCTAGATGGAATACCAGGTCGTAAGTCTGACGATCGTTCATTTGAATCACCGTTTTCGGAGCAGATCCTGAACTACCCGCGTCCCGAGAGGTTTAAAGTCCTTAAGTTGGAACCTTATGATGGCACGAAGGATCCCCAGGATCATTTGTTTCAATACTTGGCGCATATGAATCTGGATTGTGTTGGAGAGGAGATGAAGTGCAAAGCCTTCCCCGCCCTACTCACAGGCAGAGCCCGTGAGTGGTTCAGGAAATCGCCACCTCATTCAATTCCTAACTTTGAGACGGTGGCTAAGAAGTTTTTACAAGCGTTCACGGCTAAGCCTTTTCAAAGAAACGTTACCTACCTTCTCACTATCCGACAGAGGAAGGAGGAGACAGCATTACAGGACTTGAAGAGGTTCAATGAAGAATCAAGGCAGGTCAGGAACGCAGAGGAGCATCTCTTGATCATCTCATTCGTAGCAGGACTACGAG
This sequence comes from Gentiana straminea, assembly GCA_036785695.1. Taxonomy (NCBI): domain Eukaryota; kingdom Viridiplantae; phylum Streptophyta; class Magnoliopsida; order Gentianales; family Gentianaceae; genus Gentiana; species Gentiana straminea. The sequence continues at coordinate 4,866,789 of JAVUPR010000241.1, read as the reverse complement.
AAGACCGGTTATACGCTAAGTTAATCAGTAAACTTCCTCGATCTATGGAAGAATGCATGGAACTGGCTTATAGATACTGCCCAACCGTTTGAACAGAGAGGCGGAAGGTTCTAAGAAAGATAAATCTGATGACAGATCTGACAAAAAATGCAAGCCAGTATGGGACCGAGTCGCTGCACCCATATCCGACCGATTGGGAAAGAAAGGAGCTCTTCAGGAAAGGGATTTTATCCCTCTCAACAGGTCACGCGAGCAGGTTCTCGCCAAAATGCAAAGAAAATGTATAGCCCGAGTCCCGCCTCCCATGAGGGGTCCTCGGGAGAAGCGAGATCAGACTAAGTATTGCAAATACCACGAAGATATTGGTCATGATGCAGAGCACTGTAGAGATTTGCAGAGAGACATCGATGCGGCTGTCATTAAAGGCAAGCTCGGATGAGGTCATCGACCGATCACAAAATGTGGAACCCCAAGGGAGAAGGGAGTTCAAGAGGAGGAACTTTGGGTAGGATCGAGATCGACGTGATGACTACCGACGGAGAAGAGACCAGTCCCCGGGACCCGACGGGCAAGTCAATAACCGACACATCAACATAATCAATATCATCTCGGGTGGCCCGAGTGCTGTGTCCTGACAGGAGAAAAGAGCAATAGTAGGACAACTGCCCCTGCAGACTCCAACAAAAGATAGAGACTGTCTGGAGAGGTAGTTTATGGTCTTCGAGACCCCTTGCCCTTAGTCACTAACAACGAGGGGCTGGTTATTGAAGTAGTAATCAGTAAGCATACAATGAAGCGTATCTGTGTTGATATAGGGAGTGCAGTCAACGTGTTATATTACAGCGTTTTTCAGTCAATGAAGTTAAAAGATACAGAGCTAACGCCTGTCTCAGCCCCGCTATTTGGATTTGCGGGACCTCCAGTCCATCCTATGGGCATGATTCAACTACCAACTACTTTTGGCCAAGAACCAATGGGCAGGACCCTTATGGTGGATTATGTTGAAGTCAAAGCACCATTGGCCTACAATGTTATCATGGGGCGACCTGCCCTGATAGACCTACGAGCTGTGATTATAAGTATGAAGTTTCCAACGCTACAGGGGTCAGCGGAGATCAATAGTGACTTGGAAACAGCCAGGAGCTGTTACACAGCCACCGTCAGTAGAAAAATGATAGTGCAGCAGGTCTCTGTTGAGGAACTACTCCTGGAGGAAGAAGAAGGCTAGTCTTCAAAAGACAACATAGAGATAGTAAGCCTTTGTGAAGGTCATAAAGATCTAACTGTGAACGTGGGATAATGGATCCCGGAGCAGCAAAAAGAAGAACTCGTCGAAGTGTTAAGAGAGTTCCGAGATGTGTAACGGAGGACATGCCAGGCCTGTCACCCGAGCTGGCTCTGCACAGACTTAACGTCGACCCAAACAGGAAACCAATTCAACAAAAGAAGAGACAATTCACGAAGGAAAGAATGGAGGCCATTCAGAAGGAGGTGGAGAAACTACTCCAGGCCAACATCATACGGGAAGTGGTTTATCCGAGCTGGTTAGCCAACCTGGTACTAGTGAAGAAGCCAGATGGAAGCTGGCGAATGTGCGTGGACTTCACCGACTTGAATAAAGCTTGTCTAAGGACTGTTACCCGCTCCCTAAGATCGACAGGTTAGTTGACCCAACTGTGGGTTTTGAGATATTTGCTTTTCTGGAGCATACAAAGGTACCATCAAATAGCAATGGACCCTGAGGATGTAGAAAAAACTGCGTTCATAATAGAGTCGGGCACCTTCTGTTACATCATTATGCCATTCGGGCTCAAGAATGCCGGAGCAACGTACCAAGAGCAGTAAATAAAATCTTTGACAAACAGATTGGAAGATGTATGGAGGTTTATGTAGACGATCTCCTTATCAAGAGCAGGTCTCTTGACCAGTACATACTACATGTCCAAGAAGTGTTCAGCGTGCTCAGAGACACTCAGATGAAGCTGAATCCCAAGAAGTATACATTTGAGGTCAGGTCGGGTAAGTTCTTGGGATATATGATCTCCAAGGAAGGCATCAAAGCAAATCCAGACAAAATTGAGGCATTGAGGATAATGCCACCTCCCAAGAACATCAAAGAAGTGCAAAGACTGACAGGGCGTATGGCTGCCTTGAATAGGTTTCTATCCAGATCGGCCCAGCGAGCCCTACCATTCTTTAAGGTCCTGAGAAAGACAAGTCCTTTCCAGTTGAACGAGGACAGCCAGAAAGCATTTGAGGACCTCAAGGCTTATCTAGCCAAGCTGCCAACCCTGACCTCTCATCGGGAAGGCGAAACTTTGCCCGTATATTTAGCAGTCGTGGAAGAAGCAATCAATGCATTCTTAATCAGAGATGAGGATCATGTACAGAGACCAGTATTCAATGTAAGCAGGGCCTTACACGGACCAGAAGTCAGGTACACCAACGCAAAAAAAACTAGCTTTGGCTTTGGTGCATGCTTCAAGAAGGTTGAGGCCATATTTTCAAGCACATCCGATAACTGTGGTAACAGATCAGCCTCTACGACAGATATTAGCTCGACCAGATACCTCTGGTAGACTAGCCAAGTGGGTCATAGAGCTTGCAGAGTATGACCTGGACTTCCAACCCCAAACTGCTATAAAGGCTCAAGCTTTAGCCGACTTCTTAGCTGAAGGAATTTCAGTGGAGATTGAGAAAGATCAACCGACAGAGCAGGTCGAGACATGGACCCTGTATATGGACGGGGCAGCAGGAAAAGATGGAGCAGGGGCAGGCCTCTTGCTCATAAGTCCAAAAGAATAAGAATTTCACTATGCCTTGCTTTTCCAGTTCAAGGCCACAAATAATGAAGCAGAGTATGAAGCTCTGATCACCGGGCTCCGACTAGCCAACAAACTCGGTGCAGCCAATCTACAAGTATTCAATGATTCCTAACTAGTTGTCAATCATGTCAAAGGGGAATATGAAGCAAATGAGGAACCAATGAAAAAATATTTGGCGGTAGCACAAGCATTACTCAGGAACTTCAAGTCAGTTCAGATCGAGCAAGTCTCTCGGTCTCAGAATAAGAGGGCTGACGGCCTCTCAAAGCTAGCCTCTAACTTCTTCTCAGACAAAAAAGTCTTGGTAGAACAGCTAGCCGAACGAAGCTATGCCCTCAGTGAAGTTCAGCCAGTCAGTCAACAGGCTACATGGATGGACCCTATAGTGTCCTATCTCAAGCATGGCATTATACCGACTGACAAGTCTCAGGCCAGGAAAATGAAGCTTTTAGCAAGCAGGTATTCCCTTTTCAATGAAATTTTGTACATAAGATCTTTTACATCCCCTTGGCTTAGATGTGCTTCAAAAGAAGAAGGAAACTATCTCCTTAGAGAAATTCACCTTGGTATCTGTGGAAATCATGCGGGTGCACGAACCCTTGCAAGAAAATGTCGTCTGTTCGGGTACTACTGGCGCACCATGCAGGCTGATGCAAACGACCTAGTCAGGAAGTGCAAGTCATGCCAGGTGCATGATAACTTGACTCATCAACCATCACAGGAGATGATTCCCATAGTTTCTCCTTGGCCTTCTATCAATGGGGGGTAAACCTGGTCGGACCCCTTCCTCGAACCCCAGGCAATCAGAGGTTCCTCATTGTGGCAATTGATTATTTCACTAAATGGATAGAGGCCGAGGCCCTAACTACCATCACTGGCAAGGCCATACAAAAATTTCTATGGAAAACATTGTTTGTAGATATGGTATACCCAAGGCCCTGATCTCAGAAAATGGTACCCAATTCGAAGACAGGACAGTCAGGGCATGGTGTGCCGAGTTGGGAATAACCCAGCATTTTACGTATGTTGGCCATCCGCAAGCTAATGGCCAAGTGGAGCAGACAAACAAACAGGTCGAGGTCAGTTTAAAGAAGAGAATAGAAGAAGAATGAGAGAATTGGGTTGAGCACCTACCCAACATACTTTGGGCGTACAGGACTACGCCAAACTCAGCAACGGGTGAAACACCTTTTTCTTTGGCTTACGGATGCGAAGCAGTCATTCCAGCAGAGATCGGGCTCCCCTCGCCGAGGACCGAGCTCCAAGACCAGACAGATCAAGAGGTCAAACTCAGGCACGTCCAAAGATGAATTGGAAGAAGCCAAGGAGGTGGCCTACATCCGAATGGCCAAGTATAAGCAAAGAATATCCCAGTACTACAATTCCAGAGTAAGGCACTCATATTTTAAAGAAGAAGAGACCCGGGTATTGAGAAGGAATGAAGTTAGCAGGCAAGACCCTCAAGGCAAGCTCGACCCGAATTGGGAAGGTCCCTATAAGATAGTCAAGGTTCATGGAAAATGAGCGTATCAGCTAGCCAATGCAAGTGGTAAGACCATACCAAGAGGCTGGAACGCTAACAATCTCAGAAAATTTTATGTCTAGGACATGTGCCAGACTTGCTTTACTTATTTTCTTTTTAGTAATGTTATTTTCAATAAAGATGTAGTCAAACATCATATTTTAATGAAAATTTTCTTTTAATGAGTACGCTTTCTTAATACAATGCCCTTTCAAGGGAAGGAAATTTAACTGAGTAAGTGCAGGTCAGACTCAGAAAATTTGCATACCACAAACTTCCCGAGTCTACAGGTCAGGCCAAAAATTTAACTGAGTACTGCAGGACAGACTCAAAAAGTTTGCATACCATAAACTTCCCGAGTCTGCAGGTCAGGCCAAGACCAACATCAGGCATACAAAGCACATAGAAAACCAAGTATGTCACCCACTACACTAAGTAATGCATGCCATACTGGGGGATGCACGGGGTACCAGGTAAGTAAGTACTCGATTTCAAAACAAAAGCTTAGCATAAATGTTAAAGGTAGCATTACTTAGCATAAATGTTAAAGCTTACAAAAGTTGACAAAATAAGTTTTAGTGAAATAAAAAGGTAAAGCTCAGGGAGGGACAACAAAACTTTGCTGCTCAACTAAAGCACGGCTGGCTAGTAGTCGGAGGTACAGGCCCAGAACTCTGAGCAGTAGGACGCTTCTTGGCGTATTTGACCCCAACATCTACGCCTTTTGAACTCTAGCAGACGTTCATCATAGACCTTACCTGCCTCCGGGTTATACATATGCCGATGAGGAAGGGTCTCAACGTCCATGCCAGGAAACTTCTCTTTAGATTCGTCAACTCCCACCGTGAAGCCATGCCACATCATAGGGCCTAGCAAAGCTTTCAGACACTCACCAAACTACTTTGAAGACTTGTAGTCTTGGACGGCCCGAGCGGCACTGTCAGGGAGAGAAGCTTCCAGCTCTGTCTTTTCAGCCCGAAGTCTGGCTAGATGCTGACCCAGTTCAGATGTCTCAGCAGTATATTTGTCATAAGCTGCCTGGAGCTCAACAGCACACTCTCCGCGAACCCTTTTCAGCTCAGCTTCATGAGTTTGAATTTGCCCTTTCAGGGCTTTGATCTCCTCATCTTTAGCTTTGGAAGACTCCATGTACCTCTCCTTACTTGCTCTCAACTCTTCAATGTTCTTCTTTTGAGCCTCTTTAGTAGCCGAGGACTCCGGCGAACCTTTGAAGAAATTCTTGCCAAATTTGGGCTCCCTAGAAAAGTTCAAAGGTTTTAAGAAAAATAAAGGTAAAGGTACATGGCACATAAAGTCAAGACACCAAGAGACAACTTACCACAGTTGCCAGATCTTGGTCGGATAGCTCGGCTAGACGCCCCTGGCCAACCGGTGGCTCATCCTCGGGATCGACATCTTCAACATCCTCGGTAGGACGATGGACAGTCTTCTTTTTCTTGGATTTACCCCTTCGAGGGGTATCGACGATCACTACTTACTTCCTCTTTTGAAACCGGAACTCATCTGTCTCTTCTTCTTCCTTATCATCCTCTACATCCATTGGGATGACACGAGAGGAGGAGGCAGGGGCATCCTCAGGAAGCTCGGACAAGAGCCTGGCCGCTTCAGGATACAGCACATTCCCGGCAGATTGAGCAACACCCAGGTCGGTGCTCACAGTCCTCTCGGAGTCCTGTTCCGGGTGGGCGTCAACAGGAACCTCCTCTTCCTCATCAACATCAGCAACCAGCTCAGCAAAAGATGACACTGTCAACGGGAAGGCATAAGGGCCAGTACAATTATTCCAAACACATAGAACAAATAAGGGAAAACAGCAAGTAACCACGGGTTTCATATTCTTTTTAGTTAGCTCCCTGTAAGGGTCAGGCCCAGCAGTAGGTAATTGGGCAGACTCAATCAGAGCAGATGAATACTTCTTCGCACGGATGTAGATGCCACTCTTCCTAATGTCATCTATCAACTTCTTATCAACGTCTATAGGCTTGGGGTCGCTTCCCAGGTCGGCAGAGTTCCATCTACCCAAGTTAAGCTCTACCTCGGGGTAGATAAAGAAAAACGGGATTTCCACCCCTTGTATGAAGTCTTTCCTTTCTCGGTGAATTGGACCTCTCTTAAGAACTCCCCTCGACGAGGGAAGCAGTAATAACCAGCCTGGTCAGGCACCTTCTTGCACTGGTAGAAGAGTCGGAAGTATTGGACGGTGAAGGGGATGCAAGCACATCGACACCAAATAGCGAAACCCACTATCGGCCTTATACCGTTCGGAACGATCTGGGCAAGCCCCAAACCATAATGTTCTAGAACAGCCAGTAAAGCAGGACACATCGAAACCTCAGGCCACAAAAGAGTTGCTCTTTGTAAACGGCACAGTAACCGGCCGGAGCCTGGTAGGCATAAACCCCGGGGGCTGGAACTATGGGTTTGAACAAAGGATTCTCTAGTTTGTATTGTTTATAAAGAGAGGCCAGGTCTTTCTTGGTCAATTTTGAATCGATACCGTGACAAGCGGCTTGAGACTTCAAAGCCATATGTGCTTTTAGGGTTAGAACGAATTTTGAGGTACCAGAGGAACGTGGATGGCCGGTGTAGGACGGATCGTACCGGGGGGGCTAGAACCAAGTGCTCGAATCCCTTACGATTGATTAAGGGTTTGGACACAGGGTTTTCGGCCGGTGGCAGGACAGGTTTCTCGGGGTTAACCGTAAGATAGGAGGACTCACTTTCCTATTCTGATTCAGACTCAAATAAGGCTTCGATTGAACTATCAGTAAGGATTACATGCTCACTCATTAACAATGCATAAATGAAAATAGAGAGGTCACATAATGCTTACTTGCTTTTGAAGAAGATGAAAGCTAGAATGGATACAGACCGACGACGATTCCAGGCTTAAATGAAGGAGTGTAACGTCTGAAAGGACGTGATGAGAGACTAAGGGGTTATAACCCCAAAAAAGCGGTATTGGGAAAAGCAAACATCATTAAGGCGTGTGTAGAAACACTTCGTTTCTTGTGTTTGCAATAGTTAACTGATGACAACAACGCAGCCACGTGGCAAGGCCACTCCAGACTCTGTAAAGTAGCCGAGTTGCGCTCCGCCTGAGTCAGATCTGCCCAACCCTAGCAGGGTCTAGTCAGACCTGGGGGGCTTATGACGATGGTTAGAGTAAACCTCACCACGTGTCACTCAGAGAGTAATCTCACAATAAGTAAATAGAGAAACAAGGTCGATGAATATAAAGGCAGGCTTGACCCTAGGAGGGAGGCCTGACCCTTCCTTCCAGCTAGACCACCGCAGGACGGCTCGGGACTAGCGGAGGTCGGGAGGTTCAGCTCAGGTCGAGATGGAAAGAATCCCATGATTATAGGACATTGATCCTGATAATATGGTATAACCATAATTATCTCTAAGTATAAGGGATTTACTCGAATTAATCCTTAGGGTTAGGAAATAAATCCTAGATACTTGCATGACTTTCCTATAATCTTGATATTTAACATGTGCCTATATAATAGGATAAACATGGAAAGAATCCCATGATTATAGGACATTGATCCTGATAATATGGTATAACCATAATTATCTCTAAGTATAAGGGATTTACTCGAATTAATCCTTAGGGTTAGGAAATAAATCCTAGATACTTGCATGACAAGAAATAGGGCGAGACCCCCCCCCCCCCCCCCCCCCCCCCCCCCCCCGATATAATTAAACCCTAAGGAACTACGAAAGACTTGATTCCAATTACACATATTGGATACGTAGGCAACTTGAGAGAAACTAACTCTCAGGCTCAGTCTAAAACAAACCACAATCACCATCTCCGTTGTAAAATGTTCTTGATAAATCGTTCTAGGAGCAATTTAGGCCCGGATTATATATTAGACAGTATCCACCATCGTCAAATCACAATGGCAGATGACAACCTAATGAAACAATCACATAGGTGAAAAGGTGGGAAAAAGTAGTCAATAACTCATCCAAACCACAACGGTCATACCGTCATAGTGGATGCTCTAATTAACCATTTTCAATCACCAGATTTTGCATGCTCAACTTTTCGGAGTCCATACTGCAGATTAGGACAGTCAAAATAGGCATGTATTCAGTGGTCCATGGTCGATCCAATGGATCAACCTAAATGAAGATTCTGCAACTTGGGAGGATGTCATTGTTATCAGATCCCAATTTCCCAAGTTCCCATTTCCATGAGGTCATGGGAGCTTTAAAGGGGGTATTGTCATGTATTGAGTTGTAAATATTTAATAAATAGTTGTTAACGGCTGTAAAGGTAGTTAATATGTTGTTCGTTAGTTAGAGAAGCAGTTAGTCAGTTGTGAATAGCAGTTAACAACAATTGCCAAATCAGGCGAGCTAGTGAATGGATTTGAAGCTTCTGAGTCCCGATTCAAGGAATATCGCTCGCCCATTCGGTTCAACAACATACTGGTACTAGTAGAGTGACAAATATGGCAGCTGAAACCACATGGAATTCAAGGTAATTCTAGCCAAGGGAGTCAGAAAAATGAGGCAATCCGTTTAACACACACACACACACAACACACAACACAATTAACACATACAGCCTTGTATATTTGACAAACCAGTTGAATGTAAACTGTACGAAAACTTTTTTTTAAAATAGAAATGTACAGAGAGCTAGATACATTGGAAGTTCACAGTAAATGCAGTTGCACATAGGACCCAAAGTGATGAAAGAGATTGATATTAGGAAGTGATGATACTGTGAAGTTGTACATTCGTAGACCATTGATCATGGGTCTAACTCATTGATCCGTGATCAATGATCTACAAGTGTATTATTTCGACACTTTTTATCATTTTCCGAGAGAATCTCATCACTCTTAATTACCGAAAAGGAAGTGACATATATATATATATATATACAACTAGGGTTCTAAGACGCAGATAAATTTGAAGGGAAAACCTTGTCGATGAAGTGAAGGATACGTCGAGAGTAATAGGTTGGATCCACAGCTGAGATAGAAAAAGAGTCAAAGTGAATGGATTTGTATGCATGTTCTATTTTCTTCCTCATGTTGTATTCTTGCAATATGTCGATGATTCCCAAGTATAAAACCACATCAAATACTTTATTCTCATCTTTACCCTCCTGCTGATGCTGCTGCATTTGTTCTGCTCTTGCTGGCATGTTCACTCCTAGCTGGATCTGGAGTCTGTTAAAAATAGCTTAACATAATTCATCATCCCTTCATACACAAGCATTAATGCTGAGAAAACTCAATTTTCTCGTGTAGATTCATATTCCCCCGTCAATGTGCTACAAATTTACAGCTTTCACAACTTGAAGAGTGTTGATACAGTCACTACAAGAAAGACACTGCAAATGTCACAACCTGATGTGAGACAGTGAGACCGGTGTTTATTAAAGAAACGGTTTTCAAAATTCCATGCACCGAGATCCCACTATGACATCAGGTCGTGACATTTAAGGGAAAAGCATAGAATAGAATATTGAACTAGACAGAGTACATTATACTCGGAATGAGGGATACCTTGCTGTACCAGGAAGGAGGAGATCAACTTCCTCATTGCCAGTTGTAGATGATGCTCGAAGTCTGCTACCTCTAATATGAGGGCCCACAGAAACGATATTATCATCAGATCCATGTGGAACCAATATCAGTCCTTGCGCATAAATCTCATCATCCATCGATTCTGACAGAGCATATCCAAACACTATGATTTAAAACCGTATCTGAATAAGAACTGGAAATCACAATTATTAGGATGCAACTGGCATGAATGAACTACATTATTACAAGGTGCCTCTTCCAATTTAATTTGGCAAAACACATGCTACGGCATCACATCAAAAAATTAATTTCAAGAAGTCGATTATGCACAGAGGACCTCTTCAAAGTCGAATGTGGATCATATAATCGATCTCTAAAAAGTCGATTATCAGAAATAACTTTTGGAAAATCGACTCGTTGCATTTTTTAAACAAAAAGGAGATACCTTCTTCAGCAACAACCTCCAATCTATCAGCAGTCATTCGTTGATTGTGTGATTTGTGAGATCTTAACCGTTGAGGTGCATGATAATGCACACCTAGCAGCATGCTGTAGTCCATTATGTTCAGTGATTCAAGAAATTTGCTGTCGGTTTCAATCTGTCTGCATTACAGAAGTCTATAAGCTACAGAGATGTAAAGGTTGTTGCAAACCAAATTCTGTTGAATTCGCACACTGGAAATACTTAACATCAGAAGAACAACTAGAAAAAAAAAGGGTACCGGTTTCAAAGGGAGAAAATGTGCAAGTTTAAACATTGGAAATAGAATTGAAAAATCGTGGAACATAAGGGATCAATAGTATCTTTATCCCTAACATCTGTTTAGGCAGATCACTCACTTTAACAAGGCGGCTCGCCAAGTTGATTCGAGATAGAAACGATAGTTGAGGTCAAGATCCTTAAGTATAGTGTTCTCATCAATTTCAACTTTGTTTGCAGAACGTCCAAGAGAAGAACCTTTTAAATCAAACCTGCGGTGGATTCTTAACTCTGTGCAGAACATGTTACCCATTACTACAAACTGAAACTGCAAGATATGAAGCATAATGATAACTTAGGATGTAGGAATACTATTTCCTATCAAAGCAACTCAAATAATTACATGGGAAGAATCACACTAAATTTTAGAAACACACATGTTCATCAGGAAGAGTAACACTAATCAGAGAGAAGCAATTTACATCTAAGCTCATCGTACCTTTCGACCACTTAAAGGTTCTATCCTGTGAAGGCCGAAGAATTTGGTTATCAACGTATTTTCATATTTCTGCACGTGATGATGATAAGCTGGAAGCATCTGGAGCAAAACCTACACTTACAGAAGCAAATCAATCAAATCTAGACAACTTTTATACATGCAAGTGAAGATTTGACCGGTTTAATACAGCAGACAACGTTTGAAAGAAAATTAAGGAAAAAACAATATAGAAGACAACGTTTACTTGCTGAGTGTGCAAGTTGCAAGAATTTCAATGCATGCAAGTTGGGATTTCAAACCTTTACTTCAGATTTGCGTAGCGTCTTAATCATGAAGCGATCATCTTGAGACAAGAAGAAGATACTACCACTTTTACCAGGAGAAGATAGTTCTCGAAGGGCATCATTTCCACAAATGGATATCATGTAATCAGCTGCATCAATCTTAAACATCTCCCTTAGATTCCTACATTGTGAAGTTAATTCTGAGATGGCTATCAAATCTATATAACAAAAGAAATAGAAATTTGCATCTGACATAATACCACTTCAAGGATTTGTCATTTTCAACACATAATACTCAGAAGCTCAACAGACTCTGATTTTCCCAGGTATGTAAGTACTCACTTAGATACATATAAATACAAATGAAGCTGAAATATCACAGACTCATTGCTACTAAAACAAAGTATCGTCCAATTGCTTGATAAATCACAATTAAGAGTTAAATAAATTCCATTTGAAGAAAACAACATATTTCTTAATTGTATTTATGTAAGGCGTACAAGATTTATCAAAAAACAACACCTTTGAACTGAACACAAAAACTTATTACAAGCAAAGTGTGCAGCAGTGCAGCACAAAACTACCACGCAATTCTCATATATATAGCTAACAGCCAGCATTACGAAATTTTACACTGATTGTTATCATAAAGTAAGCTTACTTTAAGAATGTTCAAAGGACATCCGGTGTGCAAATTACGGTGGATATATCAATTTTGAGAAAACCAGCAACTGACCTGAAAACCATGGGACAGTATTCTTTCCACCAGAAATCCTCTGATTGGTGTGGGGGTGTCAATTGTGATCCTTGTTTAGGAAAATTCATCCAAAAACTGGCATGGGAACCAAAATCTGAAGCCCTTACATCTCGCCTTTTTATAGGTGTAATTTTCCCGACAGTGTATCTGGTTAAGTTCCAAAAAAAATATACAGTTTTACAATTCAGTTGTTGCAGGCCAAAGCAAAACCTTTGGAAGAGGTAGGACAGACAAAAGAAGATGAGTTCACTCATGATAGAAAACAAGATTAATACCTAACTACAAGATTAATAAAGAACTAATTACCTTCTAAAGTATACACAGATACATGAATAATATCACTCCTATAATACCACTACAACATAGTCATCAAGATTTAAAATAAAAAAAAGAACCCAACAACTTTAAGAGGTTAAGCAGTTGTACCTGATCCCGAGCTGCAAACTGAGCATTAAATCATAACTCCTGTGTCCTTTAATGATTATTTCACCTATTCTCTTTATCCCCTTAGCAAGTTTCTTTTTTTTCTTTCTCTCTCCTTTTGATGATGGTGAAAACCTGTTGCTAATCACTACCTCACTGATCAACACACCCTGCATATATTCTCTTTCCAAAATTGGAGAATCTGTGACATCCTGTTGTCCAGCACCCCCTAAAGCCTCAGATAAACCTAATGAAAAATCATACCCTATTGCTTTCTCAATAGAGACGTCAAGACTATAATGTCTCTCCAATGAAACATTTATGGTGCCTGACTGTTCAAGATTCATCTGGTTTCCCTTGGACAGCTTGTCAGAGGAATGTTGTCTGGATCCCTGGTTCACGCCAACTGAAGAAGTGTGATTAATATGTGAAATTTGATTCTGTTTTCTCAAATCTGGCAGAAGCCCTCTTTTTCTAAGAGAATTTAGATATAGTTTCTGCCTTCTGGAAGCCTATCTCCTTTTGGATAAAATGTACCCTTCCCATCTTTCAAACCCTTAGTCCAGATTCCAATATAACAACTACCATCACTCCATGTGTAAACCCCAAAACCATGCATCATTCCATCTAACCAGCCTCCTTCAAAGGATTCACCATTGGTCCAAATAAGAGTTCCTTTCCCTGTCATTTTCCCGGCTTTCATGTTTCCCAAATACACGTTTTGATTAGACCATGTATACTTACTAGATCCTTCAGGAGTTCCTTGCATCCAGGCACCTTCAAGAATGTCACCATTTGAATACACTTGGTATCCCAAGCCATGTTTCAAGTTCAACCTCCACCGACCTTTATAAGTCATGTCACTGCAGGTATATGTACCAGTGCCATGCATATAACCACCTAAGAAATCACCCTCGTAAATGGCACCAGAAGCCCATTGAAGTTTCCCATATCCACTCCTCACCCCACATTTCCATTGGCCTTCGTACTTAACACCATCTGACCATATATATTTCCCTGAACCTTCAGGTAAATTATCAATTAAGGAGCCTGAGTAGAGATCTCCATTGGGCAATATGAACACTTTTTCACTGATGCAAAGGTTATCTTCGTCATCAATGACTTTTCCATTTCCTAATTTCAAGTAGTTACTGTCCTTAAATGATAAGCTTTCAGTAGTTGATGTTTTTTCGGATACTGATAGTGTCAACATTATGGACAATCGCTAAAGGGGATACATGCATAATTTGAGAAGTTCAAAAGTGCTGAACTTTAAAGATAGCTTTAGGAATATCCTCTAAAGTTAAAGCACCACATTACTTGGAAGATATTGCAGAATTTCTGACCTGTGTAGGAACAGCAATATATTGGTCAAAGCAACAACAAAAAACAAAAACAAAGAACAAAGAACAAAGAACAAAGAACAAAGAACAAAGAACAAAAAACAAAAAACAAAGAACAAAAAAAAAAAAACAAAGTGCCCATGGAAAAAGTACATTGAGATATAAGAAATTCTTTTTGGGCAGGTAAAAAAAACTGCATAAGAATGTAGGTACGTGCCGGAAAAAGAAACACAATTCTGTAAATTTTGAGCCTAAAATACTGAAAAGGGGAATGAAGCAATTTTATTTCAATCATAAAAGCATGTGGTGTTGTATTGGGTATTCTCTGCTACAGAATACCAGTATTGATGGTGCCAGAGAATACACAAACCGTTAAATTTTGTGTTACAACTCAACAAACATATGCATGATTCAATATCTAGAAAGATGAAGGCACAATAATTCTTCCGCAATGTAAACAACGCAAGAAAAGAAAAGAAAAAAAAATCAGATTACATCACACAACACAAAATTCAGCAGTAATCTTGGTATTCAACTGAAATAAATCAAACCTCAAAAAAAATAAAAAAAAACTAAATAAATCAAACAATTTAACGCACAAATTTTTCGAACAGACATCACTATTTCAAATAATACGCACAATAAGCGATTTCCATAATTCAAGCTTCAAATGCAACATACAAAATAACTTCAAATGCTGCACGCATAGCTTGCTGCTAAGAATAGGGAAAGAAAAAAAAAAAAAAAAAAAATTAAGCACCTGAAAACGTCAGGAGACAAATGGAATGAATGGACGTTGCAGAAGAAGATTCAGTGTTTTCACTTTTCCAACAATGGGGAGATGATTCGACTTCTTCTTCTCTTGTGAATAAAGTATTACTCCATTTTTGTATCCTTTACGAACGCAAAAAGCGATAGCAAACTATAAATTCAATCAAGTCTTTGGTGTCAAAAGAAAGCAACTCATTTACAAATTAGGATACACAGTTGACTACAGATATATGAGTGATTATTTTTTCCTTCCAGATTCTCTGTATAAATATCTTTCATCTAACAGTACTGGTACACCTAGATATATACTACTATATTAAAAGCCAACAACCAAATTTTTTTTTTTTAATCCAAAATCGGCACAACCGTCTTATTACTACGAATAACACAACAATCATATACTTAGTACATCGTTGATCATTATCGAGTTACATCCATGATCAACGGTTGTGCCCGTACATTATTATTATTTATTAAATTTTTTTTTTTTTTTTTTGGTAAAATAAAGTAAACCGATCATGATCAACGGTTGTGCCAGTACACTATTATTATTATTATTATTAATTAAAAAAAATTGTAGGTATGATGACTGTATCTCCATCAAAGCATATATAAATATCAAAGGCTCAAAGCTCGGCAGCTTTGACCTCTCTCTTTTCTAAGTTTTAACACTTAAAAGAAATGAACACGTTGTATATAATTAAACGTTATGGTCATCGTGTAAAATACGGAGTAGATGTTTTTTCTTGGAAAAAATAAAGATATTTTTAAAGATACACAATGATTCATGACAACGATAACAGGATGAAAGCATTATTGCTGGTACAGATTTGAGGGGTTAAAATTGGGAATAATTTATCACGGCGTCTCCGAGATTTGTAATGTCGGGTCATAAATTTATAATTTTTTTCTCTTTCAAATATATACGTTTATATTCAAATTTTCAATTAATTACTATAACCGTATCAAAATGTAAGTTTATTTAGGATTTTTCATACTACAGTTTAAGAAAGTAGTTAAATGTGATTAATTTTAATGATAAAAGTCTAAAATCTCTCTTGAATGTTATTAATGCAAAAGATGTGTAGTGGTGAAAATAATAAATATTTAATGTGTATGAATAAGTAGAATATATTTTATTTAATATTATTTGAAATGTTATAGGGATAATGATATGGATCTTGTTGATTTTTAAATTGTAAAATAATAAATTATTATTTTAGGATGGAAGAGAAGAAAATTTTAAAAAATGTTAATAAATTGAGGATAGAAGGAAGAAAACTGTAATAAATGTTACATTGGTGTTCGAAACGGACTTATATTATGTGACAAAATCAAAAAGCTTAATGGACTTATATTTTGGGACGAATGTAGTACCCCTCTGTCCCAAAATATAAGTCATTTTGACCGTTTTTACACAGATTAAGAAATTGATTGAATGTCATAATTTTGAAGGTTAAATGTCTAATTGACTATCATCAATGCAATATTTGTTAAGTAATGAAAAATTGTTAGATTGATAATAAATTAAGGATAAGATGGAGAAATGAGTAATAAATGTTGCATTGATAATGTAAAATACTCCCTCCGTTTTTTTTTTATATGCCGCATAAAAAAGATTTACATAGATTAAGAAAGTAATAAATATGTCTAAAAATATAGAATTGAGAATATATTAAAAAAAAAAATCAATTTTATTATTGGAGATGTAAATATTTTATAGGTTAAAGGTTGTGAATGACAGTTTTAATCTAAAATGGTTGAGAATGACAGTTACTATATGTGTTACTACATTTTTGTACATTTGTTACAACATTTTGTCATTCTCAACCATTTTGTATATTATCTTGTCCTTCTGGCCTCTGGTCCCATACTTTGTTGCAAAGGAGTTTTTAGTATTGGAAATATATATTTTTTATTGGAGATGTAAATACTTTATTGGTAAAAGGAAAAAAAGTAATAAATGATGCATAGGAAATATAAAATGACAATAAATAAAAACAGAGCGAATTCTAAAATGTGACAGATAAAGAAAAAGAAAAGAGTAACTTATATTGTGGAATAAATCTAAAAAGATAAAATGGCTTATATTTTGAAACGAAATTAGAATAAATCAAAATCTAAAAATAATTAGTGTTTATAAAAGGGCCAATTATTTAAAAGGACTAATTTTCAACTTATTAGGGGTAATAGGACACTCCGAAATCTTATTTAGTTATAAGGACATTCTAATTTCAAGTGGATAAAGAGGGGAAAAAAAAAAAGAAGAAAAAAAAAGAAAGAAGCGCTGAATGAGTTTAAAAAAAAAGGGGAAAAAAAAAAGAAAAAAAAAAGAAGCGCTGAATCAGGTTTTTTTTTATTTTTTTTATTTTAATTCACCATATTCTAAATGTCATATATTTTGATCTAAAGCTCGGATCATCATAATTTTTTCACTAAAATTCATATTTTTTCATCTTCTTTATTCTAAAATCATATTTGATTTTTTTTTCGAATAAATTTCATAAAATCAATTTTTTTCTTCATAAAAATCGACGTGACGTATTGATCACCGTCATGCATTGACCACCTACCCGGATGCATTGGCCACCGGGATCCATTAACCACCCCGATGCATTCACCGCCGCGATTCATTGGCTACCATGATGAATTGACTGCCACGATCCATTGACAACCTTGATCAGTGACATCTCATTGTAGCTATTTATGCAATGACGTCTCATTGTAGCGATTTATGCAGTGACTTCTTATTGTAGCGATCTATGCAGTGATGTCTTATTGTATCGAATTATGCAGTGACGTGTTATTGTAACGATTTATGCAGTGACGTGTTATTGTAACAATTTATGCATACCTTTGGTTGTAAAAATAAGCATTTAAACCAAAAAAAAAAACAAAAGAAATACAGTTATTTTACTATCGAAAATTTAAACCAACACTAATCAAATAAACCAACATCAATCAAGTATTTAAAGATAACAAAGAAATAAAGTTACTTTACAAAGTTATCAGATGTGTGTATCAAGTTGTATATGCGGTGACATCAATATCATTGCATCGATTATCTAATTGTAAATACAGTCATCAATGTCACTGCTTCAGACATCAATGTCACTGCAAAAGTCATCAATGTCCCTGCATCAGACATCAATGTCACTGCTTCAGACATCAATGTCACTGTAAAAGTTATCAATGTCACTGCATCAGACATCAATGTCACTGCATAAGTCGTCAATGTCACTGCATAAAACCTAACAATTGCATACAAAGACTCTTCACTATGACTCTTGTAATGGCCACACGTTGTTTGTGTCCTCCTGATAATTGGATTCATTGTGGAATCCCTCAATTATTTAACACGATCTTGAATCATTTGACGAGCTTGTTTAGCTTAATGTCCATGCATCATTCATCAATGTCACTGCATCGGACATCAATGTCCCTACATGAGACATCAATGTCCATGCATCAAACATCAATGTCACCGCCAAACAAACATCAACTCCAGCGCTTCATCTTTTTTTTTTTTTCCGGCGTTCTTTTTTTTTTCCGGCGTTTTTTTTTTCCCAACCAGCGTTTTTTTTCTTCTTTTCCTAGCGCTTCATTTTTTTTTGTTTTTGTTTTCCTTCCTTTTTCCTCTTTATCCAATTGAAATTAGAATGTCCTTATAACTAAATAAGTTTCCTTCTTAAAATTAGAATGTCCTTATAACTAAATAAGATTTCGGAGTGTCCTAAATGATCATTAATTCTCTAACGACGGCCTTATAACTAATTTGCACTTTATAAAAAAGTTATCCACATAGTTCGGCCGCCCACCCTCTAAAGGGTGGCGCCGCCTCTAGCTGTTGACCACATAAGGATAAACTTTTTGTCTTTATGTCAAATACTTCATTCCACATCATATTCTGTGTTTTTTTTTTTTTTTTGTCCAGCTCAATTGTAGATAGATGTGTATGACTTGAAACAATAATCTGGATCTATAAATTACACATATTTATCTATTTTAATTGGACATTTGTTTATAAGGATTAGTTTCAGTATTTAATTAGATATTTAGGACAAACTTAAAAGATAATTGATTACGAGGACAAAATAACACCAAACGGACAAAATTACCCTCATCTCTTAAAACAAAAATTCAGTTCTAGAAAAAGGAAAAAAAAATCCCCCTCCAATGGCCGGCGACCTGAGTACTACTAATCAAAGGGGAATCAAAATCACGAGGTTCAAATTTAGGAGAAGGCTTCTCCCGGATTTTCTTCCAAAATTCCCGTTTTTGAACATTTCTGCTCATTAAATGCGTCTATCTACTTTTTATTTCCACAAGGACTTATCGCTGTTATTATTACATCTTGAATTTACGCTGTCTGAATTTGGGGTTGTTTTGAACCATTTTATGCTACGAAATTAAAGGATTTGGATGATTCAACTCCAAGTGTTGCTCTCGCTGCTACCACGGATGCTTCTACTCAAGTTTCGGCGGTGGTCGCAGTCACAAAAGACGTTTTACAATCAACGCCGGCGATAGAAATTGCCGGAAAATCGAATTCAGCGGTAAATCTTCCTTTTTTGAACCCATTGGGTGAACATGTGGGGGAAGCGACGGCCTTAGCAGCTGATTCCTCCCTTACAATAGTAGAAAATGTGAATTTGATTGCTGTTTCAACAAATTACAGAGTTTAGGAAGCTTCGAAAAAAGCTACATGTGACAATATGATTTCTTTAGATGTTTCAAAGAAAAATATGCAAAATAATGACTCTGGGTATTGCAGACCAAGTCAAATTTGCTATGTGTAAATGATTTCAAAAAGGAAGCCCCGGTTACGGCTCCGATACTACCACCTCTGTTATTGATGTTGTTGGATATACAGAAACCCGAATCTGGATCCGATCCATAATTGGATCGTCAGATCTGATTCACAGCACCGATCGAGACACTCGATCATGCACAACGGAAGCAACGAATTAGATTCGTTTACGATTTTACCACGATAAGATTCACATGATTAATTAATTAACTACAACAAGGTTTAAGATTTACCCTGTTGGAAAGGTGTCCTAAACCCAATCGGGTTGGACCGGGTCGGGTCATTTACAGTCTATTTAGTTCATGTAATAACTTTATTATGATTAATAAAAGCACTTATGTTATTATATATTGTTTGTCTTCATATTATTTGTTGTATATATATAGTAACGTCCCTAGTATCAATCTGTGATAGAGAAACCATGATAGTGATTATGGTTGATGAGATCTCTAATCATTATAACAAGGTTGGTGCTTAAATGTCTCTAGTCTTATATATTATCAAATTGGACATTGATAGTATAATCAGACTAGCACGTATTGGATGTCTTCTATCTTTTAGAAGATAGGGATAGATCTCGTCTATCTAAGTGTAGAGACACTTGGACTGTACGTGGACGTGTATTGGAGAATGCGTACGTTAGACTGACCCACTTACATTAAGTGTCACACTATGTGGCGGTTGTGTAATTATCATTTTGACCGGAGTCTTCATGCCATCACGGTGTGGATTGTCATGCTTTGACACTATTGAGATTTCTCCTAACCACGGGGCGATCATGCGGTAGTGATTGGGTATGATATTGAAGCATGCGGAGTATACATGATTGGTCGTCCGGGAATCGCGTATCCTATGATTGGGATCGAATATCCGAAATGGCCTTCTTATAAGGAATGTCTAGCTCTCGAGAATCTTTGCAAAGTGGGAGTAAATGTGTTATTCTGAGAGAGCATGATATCCAGATTATAAGATACGATCATCAATGTATTGACACTCGAGATACGATCGTATGGATATTATTACAGCGATAGGATTGTAAGTTACACGGTAACTGCTTCACATGAAATGTAGTAGTCATTGCTTTTGACTCTTCCGATAATTGGGGGTGTCGGTGTGTTGCTAGACGCTATCCCGTGATCATTAGAAATGAAGGGCATTTTAGTAAATTGCACTTTGTGTCTACGGCCAACATATTCGGAAACCTATCGGGTTACACACATATGAACATCGAGTCGGATTAAAATGCGGTTATAGTTGATAACCAAATAAGGAAAGTTTATCTCTAGACTATAAAGGTTATAGTGGTAAATTAATATGGTGGTATTTATTTATTATGAATAAATAAAATACAAGATATTAATTATATACAAATTATGTTAATTAAAGAATATTCTGGAAGCCAATTAATTGGCATATGGGGCGCCACTTTTAAGTGTGTAAGATACACTTGGATTGTGCACTTTAATTAATAAGATTATCATAATATTAATATAAGATATTAATTGATTTTGAAAAATAGATTTATGGTAATAAGATAATTATAATCAATATAAGATATTGGCAAAATAAATTATAATTAAAGAGATAAATCAATCTAGTTGATTTTCCTTATTTTATTGGGAAAAAGTTTTCTTCTCCTCCACACCATATGGGGCGCCACTTTTGACTATAAATAAGAGGTGGGTGTCAAGCTCTTTTGTACATCACAATTGCAAGAGCTCATAGTTCTTGTGTAAAATAGAGAGCAATCCATAGTGAGTTTGTGAGAGAAGAAAAAGTCCGGTCTAGCAGCCGGAGTTTTTCCGATAGCAATCCAAGGAGGATTCCGGCAAGGGGTTCGTGTGGATTAGCGATAGAGGCCGGACACGTGGACGGCTTGTGCATTGAACTACTCTCCGTTGGCGGTCAAAGCGACGATCTTATAGATCATCTGAGGTATAACCGTCAAACTACTTAACGTGTTTATTGCATTAAACGAAGAACGATCTAGAAAAGGAAATCAAATTTTAAATTCCGCTGCGTTAAACTAGTGATTTCCTAACATACCCAACCGGAGAGAAGCTGTGATCTTCCGAGTTGTATCTCCAAGCGACGACTGGTGGACGTCGATCGCGCATTCGAACCTCCTCAAATATGCCTTCAAGAAAAACCTAGTTTTTCTTCTTCACAATGGCTAGGACAAGAAAACAAAATTTCTCTCATTTTTCACAAAAGTGGCGCTCAAAAATCATGTTGGAATCAAATAAATTTTGTGTTGGGAGAAACTCTCTTTATATAGGGTAATAACCAAATAGTTTGAAAGTTTATCTTATACACACATATTTATCTTTTCCTTTAAGGAAAATAAAACATTTATCTAATAGGAAAACAAATTTCCTATTTATCCAATAAGAAAACTAATTTCTTATTTTTAATTATTTAACACACAAATAATTATATTATCCACATTATAATTAATTAGGAGAAATTTTTTTTTTTCACAAAATCAATAAAATGTGGCGCCATTTTTTATGCCTTTTGGGATAATATAAAATGTATTTTCTATATTACGTATTATTTACCGTATAAATAGCATCCGCATATTCATTAAATAGACCAACTATTTAATGTACTCTCGGGTTCCAAAATACGAAATTTCACTCACGTGTTAGGAGCCAACCCGGGGACCACGGACCTATAACCAGTAGCTACAATAAATTGAATAAAATATTCATCGAACAGAACATTTCTACTCAATTATTAATTCTGGAATTAGGCCACCATAAATTCGAAACTGAACTCTATCGATTATAGATATAACTTATTCTCAAAGTGTCGAGTCAATAAGTTTCCATTGATATAATCATTACATACAGACTAACCCTCCATAGACTATCCGTGGCGAAACGGGAATATTTCCGTAAACCTTCTTCATTACATCTTATCATTATTTACCATTAACCCACTAGTGATCAATTAGTTCATAACCAATACGAACTCGGCCGATCGATCAATTTCTAGGATCAACAAATAAGGAGATTGTCTTTGTGCTTCCCGCAGGAAGGAAGGATTTCATATCTGTGACACACACACTCCTCACTCATTCCAGTTTCGGACCGCGCCTCTTAGCAATCCTTAATGAACACATCAAACCCTCTCTTGAAACAAGTAGGAGTATGCAATCACTTCAGGATTAAGGTTAATCCATATATATGTTGGATATATAGAAACCCGAATCCGGATCCGATCCTTAATTGGATCGTTAGATCTGATTCGCAGCACCGATCGAGACGCTCGAGCATGCCCAGCGGAAGCTACGAATTAAATTCGCTTATGATTTTACCACGATTTTAATTCACATAATAAATTAATCTACAAGAAGGTTAGAAGATTTACCCTAACCGGAGAGAAGCCGTGATCTTCCGGATTGTATCTCCAAGCGACGACTGGTGGACGTCGATCCCGTATTTGAACCTCCTCAAATATGCCTTCAAGAAAACCCCTAGTTTTTCTTCTCCCAATGGGTAAGACAAGAAAACAAAATTTCTCTCTTCTTTTTTTCCAACTAAAATGGCGCAATTTTTATCTAAAATGGCGTAGGTTTTGTTCCAATTTTGTGTTGGGAGAAACTCTTTTTTAAAAGGAAAAACAACTTATAATTTGAGAGTTTATCTTTTACACACCAATTTATCTTTCCTTTTAGGAAAATAAAAACCTTTATCCAATAGGAAAACAAATTTCCTTTTTATCCAATAATAAAACTAATTTCTTATTTATAATTATTTAACACATAAATAATTACATTATCCACATTATAATTAATTAGGAGAAAATTTATTTTCCCAAAATCAAATAAAGTGGCGCCATTTTTAATGCCAATTGGGATAATAGAAAATGTCTTTTCTATTTTATATATTATGTACCGAATAAATAATATTTCGCATGTTCATTAAATAGACCGACTATTTAATTTTATCTCGAGGTTCCAAAATACGAGAAAACACTCGCGTGTTAGGAGCCAACCCGGAGACCATGGACCTATAACCAGTAGCTATAATAAATTGAATAAAATATTCATCAAACAGAACATTTCTATTCAACTTATTAATTACGGAATTACGTCAGCATAAATCCTAAACCGAACTCTATCGATTATAGATATAACTTATTCTCAAAAAGTCGAGTCAATAAGTGTCCATTTATATAATCATTACATACAGATTAACCCTCCATAGACTATCCGTAACGAAGCGGGATTATTTCCATAAACCTTCTTCACTACATCTTATCATTATTTACCATTAACCCACTAGTGATCAATTAGTTCATAACCAATATGAACTCGGCCGATCGATCAATTTCTAGGATCAACAAATACGCGGATTATCTTCTACCTCACGCAGGAAGGAATGTATTTCATATCTGTGAGACACACACTCCTCACTCATTCCAGAATAGTGCCAACGTGAAAGTGATTCGGACCGCGCCTCTTAGCAATCCTTAACGAACACATCAAACTCTATCTTGAAACAAGTAGGAGCATGCAATCACTTTAGGATTAAGGTTAATCCATACATGATCATCTTGTGATTTAATAAGATTTCTCAATCACGGAATTATATAAGAAATGCAGATTAAATCGGTCCAGTCCTATATGAGTACATCATCTATAAATGCCCCACTTAGATAACCAATATCGATGGTCCGGATAAGACGGTCACACCTTAAAGTGCTCTGGGTGAATTAATGGTGGTTTAATCAATAGACCTCATACTTTGATTAAGTTCACCACGGACTAATAGTTCAAGTATATCACCATAAACTTAATCCTCATTTGTGACACACACTAAGTTATATGGCTATATATGATACGACTTGGGGTTTTCAGCGGTGTATTCCATATAAGCACGAAGCAAATAATAAGATGAGAATAAATTTGTCATTTATTAATTACAAAAACAATTACAGAAATTGTCTTTCGGGCGCTACTTCTAACAATCTCCCACTTGCCCGTATAGACAAGCAACAATTGTTTTTCGGGCACTACATCCAACAATATGATCATCTTGTGATTTAATAATATTTCTCACGGAATTATATGAGAAATACAGATTAATCGGTCCAGCCCTGTATGACTACATCATATATAAATGGCCCACTTAGATAACCAATATCGACGGTCCAGATAAGACGGTCACACCATAAAGTGTTCTGAACGCATTAATGGTGGTTTAATCAATAGACCACATACTTTGATTGAGTTCACCACAGACTAACAGTTCAAGTGTATCACCATAAACTTAATCCTCACGTGTGACACACACTAAGTTATATGGCTACATATGATACAACTTGGGGTTTTCAGTAGTGTATTACTTATAAGCACGCAACAAATAATAAGATGAGAATAAATCTGTCATTTATTAACTATAAAAACAATTACATAAATTATCTTTCGAGTGCTACTTCCAACAGATGCTTCTACTTCTGTTATTGCCTTATTGAATGCTGCTCCTACTGGAACTATTATGGGGAATTCGCAACATAATTCATATGATAATGTGACTACTTCTGTATGTTCGAGTATGGTTGAAAACAGTGGTTCTTGTCTTGGGGTTGCTGTTGGAATTTCTGTGGCTACTAAGGCAGGTGTGGTTGGTTCTATATCAAAAGATATAGCCGTTTGAATTGGGGTGAAAGAATCATGTTGATCGTAGTTTTATATCAAAAGATACAGCCGTTTGAAGTCGATTTTATGAAGAAAAGTAATCGATTTTCTGAAATTCAGTCGGAAAAATATCAAATGTCATCATGGTGTTGCATAATCAAATGTCACTGCATCGCAGTGGTCACTACATCACGATGGTCTCTGCATCGGGGGTGATAAATGTGTCTCGGTGGTCACTGCATCGCCGTGGTCCTTGCATTGCGATTCATTCTCGATTATTTTCTTAGGATTGCATAAGATGAACTAAGATGCTAATAATCATAAGAACTATTTATTATTGTGATGATGCACATGTTGAACTATGTTGTGTTTTTAGCCAGCTAGGATTGCATTGTCACTTCATTAGAAAATTGATGCAGTGACATTGATGTCACTGCATTTACAATTATAGAATTGATGCAGTGACATCAATGTCACTGCATATACAATTTGATACACAAATTTGGTAACTTTGTAAAATAAGTGTAGTGTCATTCACATTAGGGGAGTAATCGAGCCGAGTCGAGTCGATACTTCCTAAGGCTCGACTCGACCAAAAAAAATTAGGCTCGATCGAGCCATAAAAAGGCAAGATCGAACTCGACTCGTTAAGTACATGATATAGCTCGACTCAGCTCGTAAGCTCGATTGTTTTTTAGAATTCATTTAATTTTTAATAAAATATAACAAGATCGAGCTCGACACGTCTAATACTCGACTCGAGTAATACGTTTTGAATTATCAAAAACAATTTTTTAATAAATTTAATAAATATAATTATTTAATGAAGCTCAATTAGCATGCGAGGTACTCGATTACCATATTTTAAAACTCGAGATCGGCTCAGTTAATTATTCGAGTAGCTCGACTCAATCTCGACTCGGTCACTACAACGGGATGGTCACTGCATCGCGGTGGTCAATGCAACGTAGTGGTTAATGAATCGCGGTGGTGAATGCATCGCGGTGGTGAATGCATCGGGGGTGGTCACTGCATCGCGGTGTCTCTGCATCGGGAAGGTCACTGCATCATGGTGTCTCTGCGTTGGAGATGGCCACTGCATCGCGGTGGTCAATGGATCACGGTGTCACTTCATCGAAGCATCTCTGCATCACGGCATATTTTCATCGGGGGTGGTCACTGCATCACGGTGTCTTTGCATCGGGGGTGGTCACTGCATCGCGGTGGTCAATGCAACGTAGTGGTTAATGAATCTCGGTGGTGAATGCATCGCGGTGTCTCTGCATCGGGGGTGGTCACTGCATCGCGGTGTCTCTGCATCGGGAAGGTCACTACATCACGGTGTCTCTGCATTGGAGATGGCCACTGCATCGGGGGTGGTCAATGTATCATGGTGTCACTTCATCGAAGCATCTCTGCATCACGGCATATTTTCATCGAGGGTGGTCACTGCATCACGGTGTCTTTGCATCGGGGGTGGTCACTGCATCGCGGTGTCCTGCATCCGGGGTAGCCACTGCATCGCGGTGGTCAATGGATCTAGGGTGGCCAATACATCACGGTGTAATTTCATCGATGTGTCTCTGCATCACGGTGTCTCTACATCGGGAGTGGTCACTGCATCGCGGTGTCTCTACGTCGGGGGTGGTCACTGTATCGCGGTGTCTCTGTATTAAGGGTGGTCACTGCATCGAGGTGAATGCATAAAGTAGGGTCACTGCATAAATCATTGTAAATGTTGTTGTGAGTATATAAATCATTGCAAAATGTGTCATTGCATAAAACGATGTACAAGGTGGGTGGTGTCACTGCATAAACCGTTCATCTTCACATGTCACTACATCGGGGTGAATGCATCATGGTGGTGAATGCATTGGGGAGGTCACTGCATCGTGGTGGTGAATGCATTACAATGTCTTTGCATCGCGGCGTCTCTGCATCGGGGGTGGCCACTGCTCTTTGGAAATCAAACGAGTAGCGCAGCGGAAAATTAAAATTTGATTTATGATCCAAGGATCGACTTCGTTCAAACAACAAACAGATAACAAAGAGGACAAAGATTATACCTTTCTTGATCTTAAAGATCGAAGCTTTCACCGTCCGGTAGAAGTAGATGCACGCAAGCCGTCCAAGTGTCCGGCCTCTATCAGTTATCCACACGAACACCTCGCCGGAATCCTCCCAGATTGCTATTAGAAAAACTCGACTGCTAGGTCGACCTTTTCTCTCTATATTCTCTCTCTAAGAAGCACTCTTATTTTTCACAAGAACAAGTAACTCTTGGAATTATGATGTACAAAAGAGCTAGCCAACCCATTTCTTTTATAGATGAAAGTGGCACCCCATATTGTCCTAATCTGATTGGGAGACGCTTCCTAGTAGATTGATGAGAGAGAAAAAAATTCCTAATAAAATAAGAAAAATCACTTTGATTGATTTATCTCTTTTATTTTAATATCTTATATTAAATAATTTAGATATTGCCAATATCTTATATTGAATATCTTTATCTTATTACCATAATTCTATTTTTTTAAAATCAATTAATATACAATATTAATATTATGGTAATCTTATTAATTAAATTTCACAATCTAAGTGTATCTCATACACTATGACCTGCGCCCCATACGTCAATATTGGCATCCGGAATATTCTTTAATTAATCAATATAATTAATATCTTATATTTAATTTATTCATAAATAAATACCACCATATTAATTTACCACTATAACCTTTATAGTCTTGAGATAAAACTTTCCTTATTTGGTCATCAACTATAACCGTATTTTAATCCGACTCGATATTCATATGTGTGTGACCCGATAGGCTCCCGAATATGTTGGCCGTAGACATAAGGTGCAATAATGAAAATGTCATTCACATCTAACGATCATGGATAGCGTCTAGCAACACATCCATGACCACCAATCATCAGAAGAGTCAATACGCAACGACTACTACCTTTCATGTGCTCGGTTAGCGTGTAAATAGAATCCTATCGCTGTAGTAATATCCATACGATCGTATCCCACAATCTGGATATCAAGCTCTCTCGGAATAACTTACTACTCCCACTTTGCAAAGATTCACGAGAACTAGACATTCTTATGGAGGGCCCTTCCGGATATTCACACTTACTCATAAGGTACGCGATTCCCAGACGACCTAACATGTATACTCCGCATACTTCAGTATCATACCCAATCACTACCGTATGATCGCCCCATGGCTAAGGGAAACCTCAATAGTGTCAAAGAATGACAATCCACACCGTGATGCCATGCAGACTCCGGTCCTAAGGATAATTACACAACCGTCACATTGTGTGACACTTAACAGTGTAAGTGGGTCAGTCTAACATACACATTCTTTAATACACGTCCACGTACAGTCCAAGTGTCATTACACTTCGATAGACAAGATCTATCCCTGCCCTTAAAGACAGAAGACATCTAATACGTGCTAGTCTGTTCGTACTATCAATGCCCTGTTTAACAGTACATCAGCCTAGAGACATTTAAGTATCAAACTTATTAAAGTGATTAGAGATCTCACCAACCATAATCACCATCATGGTTTCTCTATCACAGTTTAATAGTAAGGGCGTTATCATATACGCAATATCACAATTGGTCTAATAAATAAACAAAGTATATAATAACACAAGTGTTTTTATTAATCATAATAAAGTTATCACATGAACTTAAATAAACTGTAAATAACCCGACTCGGTCGGATCCGGTCCAACCCGATTGGGTTTAGGACACCTATTCAACAATCTCCCACTTGGCCTAAAGCCAATCACCCATATGCCTAAGCCCATACATGTGAACATGTTTGTCATGTTTAGGCTGTGACAATGCCTTGGTCAATGGATCAACTATGTTATCATCTGTGTGGACTTTCTCTATCTTTACATCTTCTCTATCAACTATCTCTCTAATTAGGTGATAACACCGTAATACATGTTTCAACTTCTGATGAGACCTTGGTTCCTTTGACTGAGCAATTGTCCTATTATTGTCACAGTACGGTGGAACTGGACCTTCAATGGAGGGAACCACACCAAGTTCAGTAATGAACTTCTTCATTCAAACTGCTTCTTTTGCCGCCTCCGAGGCTTCTATGTACTCGGCTTCGGTTGTAGAATCTGCAGTAGTCTCCTTCTTGGAACTCTTCCAGCTCACTGCACCGCCGTTAAGTGTGAAAACAAATCTAGACTGTGACTTTAAGTCATCCATGTCAGTTTGAAAACTGGCATCTGTGTAACCTCATAATACCAAATCATTGTTCCCAAAGACTAAGAACATATCCCTAGTATGTCTCATGTACTTAAGGATATTTTTGACAGTAATCCAGTGACCGTGACCTGGATTCTCCTGATACCTACTAGTCATACTAAGAGGGTACGAGACATCTGGCCTTGTGCACAACATGGCATACATGATAGACCCTATAGCCGAAGCATACGGGACCTTAGACATGCGTGTCCTTTTCTCCTCTGTCTTAGGACACATTTCCTTTGACAGGTAGACCCCATGTGACATAGGCAACAACCCTATCTTGGATTGCTCCATGATGAACCTTTTCAGCATCTTGTCTATATAGGTGGATTGTGACAAACCAAGAAACCTCTTAGACCTATCCCTGTAGATCTTAATCCCCAAAATATAAGTTGCTTCTCCCAAGTCCTTCATAGAGAAGTTCTTGGATAACCAACCCTTGACCGACTGTAACATGGGCCTATCATTCCCTATTAGCAGTATGTCGTATACATAAAGCACCAGGAAAACGATGGCACTCTCTGTTGGATCGTTATAGGCGCAAACACACTCTAGAGGGGGGGGGGGGGTGAATAGAGTGTTTACGGATTTTTAAACTCTTTTTCGATTAAACACAAGTACTAGAAAATTAAGTGCGGAAGCTTACTTAATGAACTATTCGCTTGTGTTATAATCCTTAGTGATCAAGTGTAGAGTGATTTAAATTATGTGATCAACACAAGTTATAGCACGATGCAAGTATGTCAATTTATATATTATAAACACGTGTAAGGCAATTCAACATAGATGATAAAAAGACAAAATAAATATTATATATATATGATCAAGACCGAACGAGGTTCGGGGGTTAATACATACAAATCGAAATTGAGGCAAATGGAAAAATGGATTATGAGACGGATACAAAGTTTGAGTAAGAAAAAGGATTACGGTTCGACCGATCTAACGGATATAAACGAAAAAAGCAAGCGATGAAAATTAATTCTTAGATCGGTCAAGGGCCTTTGCTCGGACCGAAACTTATCGGATGTATTTTAGTGATGATAAACACAATTAACTTTGAAGTTTATCGGCACTTAAATGCACCCCGATTACGGGGGTTTCGGTGAGCACAACAAGAAGGGACCGGACTAGGCGATCAATCGGTTTCGATGCGAACGAGGGTCGATTTGAGTTACACCTCGATCGACTATCAAGGTCGATATGTAACCGATCACAAAATGATCGAGCGAGGTCCAAACTGTGGCCAACAAGGAAAAACAAATAAAAAGACCTATTACACGGTGTTCAAAAGAAAATGTAGATCAACAGATTATCGGGCGGCTCGGATGAACAGATTGTTGCAAGAGTCCAAAGAAAATAAGCGATGTGCACAATCAAGGATTCGGTCACAAATTCGGCAAGGTGTATATGTGCGGCACACAATGTGTGTACAAGGCAGGGAATGAATGATAAGGTTCAGCAGGTTTGTAACAGCAATTAAGCACAGCAACAGGGGCAGAATTTCAGAAGCAACTCACAAGTATATGCTGACTGAAATTCCCAACAGATATGTGGGAAAGACACTAGACCCTAAGCCAAGTCTTTTACCAGTGCAGATTTACTAAAGGATCAAAGATTCAGTCTGCTAATGCCTTATGCACAAGGCTGTGTGTAGGTAAAACCAAACACACTGTAGAGGCAGATCCTGAATTTTGATACAATGCAAATACACCACTGAATCAAAGACTTAACACAACAGCAAGTAGGTGATTTTTCTGAGTGTTGGATTTACACAAAATCAGATCACCATGAAATATAAGTCAATGGGGCCAGAATCCTCTCAGGGCCAGAACTTGACTTAAGCTTTCAATGGTGATTCCTGATTCTAAAACTCAAACACACAGATCAATTCACAGACTCAGACTCAATTAAAAGGACTACTCAAGTACCAACTTAATTGAATACAGGTTGAACAGTTTTAGTTAAACAAAGCCAATTTGAAAAGAGTTTTCTGTATTGGTTACCTTTTCACAAGTAGACAATGCGGACAAACGAACGAGGTCGTTCTCAAGATCCCGTGTATAGCTCGCGATCCTTGAGCTATACACACTTTTCTTCGAAATCCGGCCAATTCACTACACTTCGGGCAAGTGTATGAATTCGGACCACGAACTTTTTAGCGAAAGCAAAAGCTGTTTAAGAGAGAGTGGTAATGCTTTGTTTTTTTTGTAAAACGATGCAATTTGTGTATAGTGTGTGTTCCTATTTATAGGTTTTAGGGAGTGGGAGACCCTAAGACCGAACCAAGTGAACCAAGATTTAAAGACCGACTTTGGATTAAAAAAAACGGCGACTCGACTCACACGGACTTAAAACATTTATATTAAGGACATCATTGGGACACTTCCCTCGGCTTGACTCAACCCTTGACTTCCTAGGGTAGTACCCTCGATCAACTCACCTAGTTTATACACCAATTAAGGGTTAAGCCATATACACGAGCAAACCGGGTAGGGATTCACCGGTTTGTGAAAACCGAATCACTACAAGGAGTACCACACGTTGTTGAAACGGCACCACTTCAACTTACAATGAATCGGGAGATCGAACTTGGTGCGCATTCGGTCTTAACCGTCCATTTAAACCGGACATCACGTGTTGAACGTGTTTCTTGGTTGTACCTGCAAATCGGTATCAAAACGGCAAGTCAAGGTAATAATAAATTCAAATCGAATTAATACGAGATTAGACGATAATTAACTCGAAAGATACGACCTTGATTTAGGGGTTGACGCAAAATCGAGAAATCGGACATTTATGGATCGTAGCGATCACCGGACCGAATGAAAGATCGGTCTTCCATACATAAACCTTCAATAGACACAACCACTCAAGATCGGGACGAATCGGGTTCAAATCGAGTAATAAAAGAGGATATTAACAAAATAAAAGAAAAGATACGACCTTTAAACTTCGAAGCCGTCACGAGTGTGGCCTCTGCGTTTCTTCAAGCAAATCGGCGAGAATCGAGCGATCAATGCTCGAATCACCACGATTTGAAATAAAAGTGCAAGCTTTCACCTTGAAGCCTTCCTAATTCGGATTTCGTCACATGGTTGCTTCGGTTTTGAATGAGCCTTCATAGGATTACGATTCTGTGTAGCTTCGAAATTGTATTTCAACACGAGGGTTGAACGAAATAGGAAGGTAGAGGAAGCGATTAGCAGATTTTCAGGATCGTCCATTGAAGGAGGAGATTTGGTTCATTGAATGCGAAGGAGAAGAAGATAAGGCCGAGCTATGCGAGTGTAAGGGGAGGACGGCCGAGAGAAAAAATAGGGTTAGAGGTTCCCTTTTTTTTTGGTATATAGAAGAAAAAAGAAAAGAAAAAAAAATTGGGCCGGATAAAAGAGGGATGGATTGGGCTACACAAAAATAAGGTCCGGTCCTTAGCTATATAATCATACATATAATTAAATAATTTAATTTGGTTAATCAAACTTATAAAATCAACTAAATTGGTTTTATAAATTTAATCAAGGAAATTAAATAGATAATTACATATATTAAAAATCCTGCAGAAAAAGATTAGCCACAAAAGTTTGCCATATGATGTAAGTTTTAACTTCATGGCGGTTAGTTGTAGGGGTAATATAGTAAAAACACATATTAGGGGTATTTTGGTAAATTAATCAAACTTATACGCAACTGGGGCTCATAACTCAACAATCTCACTAACCTTCTTGTAAAAACACATATTAGGGGTATTTTGGTAAATTAATCAAACTTATACGCAACTGGGGCTCATAACTCAACAATCTCACAAGTACCACTAGTACTCTTCCGTTCAATACGACAGCCACCATAGTCGGCATCGCTGTAAGCGATAAGTGTAAGTCCTACAGCAAACTGTATGTCGGGTCGCGATGCGGTCAGGTATAACAGAGAACCGATCATGGATCGATATAAGTGAGAATCAAACGGCTCACCATCTTCATCAAGGGCAAGTTTGACCGACGAACTCATAGGAGTTGTGGCAGGTTTCAACTGGTCAAACTTAAACTTGGTGAACATATCTCTGATATACTTAGTTTGACTTATGTGTGTGCCGGATCGTGTTTGCTTGATCCGTAGGCCAAGGAAGAAACTTAACTCTCCCATGGCCGACATCTCAAACGAGAGGACATCAAGGTCTCAAACTCGGTGCACAAAGCGGGTCGGTAGATCCGAAGATAATGTCATCGACATAAACCCGGGCAACCAGGATGTTAGAGCCGAACTTCTTTATGAATAAGGTGTTATCCACCCTACCCCTAACGAAGCCATTAGCTAAAAGCACCGATGACAATTTATCATACCACGCTGCGGGCGCTTGTTTGAGTCCGTAAAGTGCTTTCTTGAGACGGAAAACATAATCGGGATGAAGTGTATCCTCAAAACCCGGAGGCAGTCGAACATACACTTCTTTATCGATAAGTCCGTTTAAGAAGGCGCTTTTGACGTCCATTTGATGGAGCTTTATTCTTAAGCCAGATGCAAATGCAATCAAAAGTCGAATGGCTTCCAGCCGAGCAACTGGGGCGAAGGTCTCATCGTAATCGATGCCTTCCTGTTGGGTATAACCCTGGGCCACCAGTCGAGCCTTATTCCGAACGACTTTACCATTTTCATCTAACTTGTTCCTAAAGACCCATCGTGTGCCTACCGAGGTTTTACCCTTAGGTAGGGGAACAAGTTCCCAAACATCTTGCCTTTCAAATTGATGAAGCTCTTCTTGCATAGCTATAACCCACTCATTATCTAAGAGGGATTCATCAACTTTCTTAGGTTCAATGTTAGAAACAAATGCATGCAAAGATGAGGGATAGAAAGTGGACCTTCGGGTGCTAACTCCAGCAGTGGGGTCACCAATGATTAAGTCTAGGGTGTGATAACTTTCCCATCTGTGTTGTGAACCACCACCATTTTCCTCTTGTATGTTTTCTTCGTTGGGAGCATCATTTGCTAAAATGTCATCCACAACGGGTGCTGTTGGTTCAACAGCTACTTCTTGTGCTACTTCCGTTTCAGGGGATGTTTCATTCTGTGCGGGTGGAAGCGCCTCGAGCTCATCCTCCAAGTCCAACTCGCCCTACACTTTCTTGCTTATCTTTCATACTAGAGCACATGTTAGTCAAGGAAACGGACTCATGAAATGAAACACGTATGGACTCGAGAATGCGTCGAGAAACTGGATCGTAGCATCTATATGCCCGTGAGGTCTCGGAATAACCAACGAATATGCATTCGATGGACTTAGATGCAAACTTATCCAAATTTCCCTTATCATTCAACACGAAACACTTACATCCAAAAACGTGAAAGTAATTAACTTTCGGAGACCGATTTCTTAGAACTTCGTAGGGTGTCTTGTGCAATCGTGTCTAATAGACACTCGATTAACAACATAACATGCACAAGCAACGCCTCGGCCCATAGAAATCGAGGCACCTTGAACTCATTCAAGCATGGTTCGAGCGATTCTTGCGGTGTTCGGTTCTTACGCTCTACGACGCCATTTTGTTGTGGAGTTCGAGGAGCGAGAGAATTCGTGACGAATACCAAGGTACTCACGAGAATTCTATGAGGCCGGTATCCACGAACTCACCACCTCTGTCACTCCCGACGGCTACAACGAGATATATCAAAGGTATTCTGTAGTTGTTTCACAAGAGTAGAGAATGCTTGAGCACTATCACTCTTATGAGTCAAAAACGAGTCCATGTATATCTAGAATAGTCATCAACGACGACGAGCACATAAGACTTTCCACTAAGACTTACTACTCTACTAGGACCAAACAAGTCAATGTGCAACAATTCTAGGATGCGAGTGGAAGACACTTCGTGTTTGGATCTGAATGAAGTTCTAGCTTGCTTACCATGTATACACGGCTCACAAGTGTCAAATTCATCCAGATCTAATGTTGGTATACCTCGTATGAGATTCTGTTTGCACAGCTTCTCAATAGTGGTAATACCAACATGACCTAAGCGACGATGCCATAGATTTGTGTCATCATGTTTAGATACGAGGCACGTTATCGGGCAATTAGTGAGGTTGTCCGCCCGATCGTGTAGAGATTATGCTCACGAAGACCAGTTAGGACAACATTCCCTAATTTATCAGATATCGTGCAACTATCCTCATCAAACACAATTTTAAGGCCTGAGTCACTTAACTGTGATATGCTTAGTAAGTTATACTCTAAATGCTTGACTAATAAGACATTATGAATAATAAAACAATTTGGGTTACCAACTGATCCTTTGCCAAGGATCTTGCGTTTTGAGTTGTCTCCAAAGGTGACTGACCCTCCATTTGATATAGCTTTGTAATCTCGGATGATTGCGGAGTTGCCAGTCATATGTCGAGAGCATCCACTATCCAAGCACCACTTTGTATTGCTTCTGTACAGTTTAGCTTTAAGACATGCCTGCAATACAGAGATTTTGTATAGGTACCCTTAGTTCTTGGGTCCTTGGGGGTTAGAATCAGGCTTGATCGAGTCCTTTCGAACCCATACCTTCTTAACCCTTGGTTTGCTAGCAGCCTTCTTTGTCCGGGAAGACTCGGGCTTCTCGCAGTGACGTGGGTCGGGTTGGTATGTGGTCGATTGCATTCGATTTACTTGATCTTGCCGAATAGCATCTGGGCCAAAAATGGGTCAAACTCGGGAAGTCGTGTGTATAGGTGTGTGCCTGGTGTATGCGTGGATCGTAGTGTGTAGTAGGGTAAAAACTGGGTGCAGCATAGTTGTTATGAGTGAAGTGGTTCTGTTGAGCAGGGATCCTTGAACCTCTTCGATCATAAGCGTATGCATGAGTATGGGGGGAAGAACGCTGTGATGTGTGTGCAGATGTTGATGGAGCGTTCTTACGTGAGGTGTGTGCCTTTTTCTTTCTATTTCTTCTTTTCTTTTTGATAGGTTGTGCGGTCGTGGTGTGTGCTAAGCCAATTGGCCTAGGCTCCAAGACTTTGGTTGAGGCGGGTGAGTTTTGTGTGTAAGATAAGCCTTCCACACAAATGTCCTTACCCTTTGAAGTCCGAGAAGTTGAGGGTTGCGTTTTGAGTGAGTAATTTGCTCTTCAAGTCGTGAGATGACTTGTTTAAACGCCGCAACCTTTCGCTTCAAAGATTCATTCTCAATCTCGGTCGTTTGGTGCTTAAGCTTCAATTTACTTAGTTCAATAGTTAAGGTGACAAAATCGTTGTCTTGTTGTACTTTAAACTTATTTAGTGTTTCGTTTTTATCCTTAAGTGTGAGGTTCTCCCTAGTTAATTGTTCATTTCGTGCAAAAGTGTCGGATACCTCACTATCACTTGAGTTCGTGGGTTGTGAGAAACCCATGAAGCACAAGTTTGCTTTTTCGAAGTTTCGGACTTATTGTCATTGTCGATTCGTCGCTTGCATCCCAAGTAGCCGCCATTGCCTTGCCATTTTTCTTGCCTTTACCTTTTTGAGTATTCTTGCTCTTTTGACCGGATGTAGGTTTGGGCTTTCCTCCTTTCTTATTTGGGCACTCGTTGGCAATGTGACCTTTACGGTTGCATTCGAAACAAGTCATGTCTTGCTTCCACCACTTTTGTTTTGGAACTTAGCATTTCCGGATGATTTTCCTCTTCGTTCATTTTTCAAGAACCTTCTGAACTTACGAACCATCATAGCGGTTTCCTCGTCATCTTCACTTTCATCATCCGCTTGCTCATTCTCAGATTCTGGTTCTTCACGAGCTTTCAGAGCCGGAACAGACATCTCACGATACTTTTGCTTGGGTGCGTTCAGATGTTGTTCGTATACTAGAAGCGTACCGATAAGTTCATCTTTAGTGAGGACCGAGAGATCCTTCGCTTCCTCTATGGCCGTAGCCTTAGGTTCCCATATAGGAGGGAGGGAGCGAAGTATCTTATAGTTTTGGTCCTCCATAGAGATGTCTTTACCAAGAGCGCTAAGTGCATTGACTATGTCAGTGAATCTATTATCCATATCAATAATGGATTCACTGGGTTTAGCTTGAAAAGACTCATATGCATGGTTAAGTTGACTTATTTTTGACTTTTTAACCTTGCTGGTGCCCTCATGACGTTTAATAAGAGCCTCCCAAATTTCTTTGGCAGTCTCGCATGCGGCAACGACTCGGTTCTCGGAGGGACTTAAGGAGTTGATAAGAATGGCGACGACTTTAGCGTTTAAGGACATTTTTCTACAGTCCTCCTCGTTAAATTCGTCCTCACTCTTATTAACCTTTGTAGTAGCTCCGGCTTCGATGACGTCTTTTGTGGGAACAAATGGACCTTTGTTTATGATAATCCATAATTGATAGTCCGTTTGTTGCACATGAGTCATCATCGAACGTTTCCACTGAATAAATCCAGAACCGTCAAAGTATGGAGGCCTTACCAAGGATAAGCCCTCCCTCGGGTTCATAGAATTATTTAGGGAAGCCATTACAATGCAATACAATGATATGCAACAAATATGAGATGAATGAATTACAATGCAAAATTTTTAAAAAAAAAATGATGTGAGTGTGTGATGAACAACACTTAAGCACAAAGGAGAGGATTTACTTGGTAACTAACACAACTGCAAAAACAGGTAAACACAAGACCAAGGTAAATCAAAGAAATAGAAAGCACTATAGATCACACCAAGAGATATCGTGTTATGATCACTAGGTAACCAAGCTCCGATACCAATTGTTGGATCGTTATAGGCGCAAACACACTCTAGAGGGGGGGTGAATAGAGTGTTTACGGATTTTTAAACTCTTTTTCGATTAAACACAAGTACTAGAAAATTAAGTGCGGAAGCTTACTTAATGAACTATTCGCTTGTGTTATAATCCTTAGTGATCAAGTGTAGAGTGATTTAAATTATGTGATCAACACAAGTTATAGCACGATGCAAGTATGTCAATTTATATATTATAAACACGTGTAAGGCAATTCAACATAGATGATAAAAAGACAAAATAAATATTATATATATATGATCAAGACTGAACAGGTTCAGGGGTTAATACATACAAATCAGAATTGAGGCAAATGGAAAAATGGATTATGAGACAGATACAAAGCTGAGTAAGAAAAAGGATTACAGTTCAGACTGATCTAACAGATATAAACAGAAAAAGCAAACTGATGAAAATTAATTCTTAGATCAGTCAAGGGCACTGCTCAGACTGAAACTTATCAGATGTATTTTAGTGATGATAAACACAATTAACTTTGAAGTTTATCAGCACTTAAATGCACCCTGATTACAGGGGTTTCAGTGAGCACAACAAGAAGGGACCAGACTAGACTGATCAATCAGTTTCGATGCGAACGAGGGTCGATTTGAGTTACACCTCGATCGACTATCAAGGTCAGTATTGTAACTGATCACAAAATGATCAGCAGGTCCAAACTGTGGCCAACAAGGAAAAACAAATAAAAAGACCTATTACACGGTGTTCAAAAGAAAATGTAGATCAACAGATTATCAGGCAGCTCAGATGAACAGATTGTTGCAAGAGTCCAGCAAAATAAGCAGTGTGCACAATCAAGGATTCAGTCACAAATTCAAGAGGTGTATATGTGCGGCACAATGTGTGTACAAGGCGGGGAATGAATGATAAGGTTCGACGGGTTTGTAACGACAATTAAGCACGGAACGGGCGAAATTTCGAAGCAACTCACAAGTATATGCGACCGAAATTCCCAACGATATGTGGGAAAGACACTAGACCACTAAGCCAAGTCTTTTACCGGTGCGGATTTACTAAAGGATCAAAGATTCGATCTGCTAATGCCTTATGCACAAGGCTGTGTGTAGGTAAAACCAAACACACCGTAGAGCGAATCCCGAATTTTGATACAATGCAAATACACCACTGAATCAAAGACTTAACACAACAGCAAGTAGGTGATTTTTCTGAGTGTTGGATTTACACAAAATCAGATCACCATGAAATATAAGTCAATGGGGCCAGAATCCTCTCAGGGCCAGAACTTGACTTAAGCTTTCAATGGTGATTCCTGATTCTAAAACTCAAACACACAGATCAATTCACAGACTCAGACTCAATTAAAAGGACTACTCAAGTACCAACTTAATTGAATACAGGTTGAACAGTTTTAGTTAAACAAAGCCAATTTGAAAAGAGTTTTCTGTATTGGTTACCTTTTCACAAGTAGACAATGCAGACAAACAGAACAGGGCAGTTCTCAAGATCCTGTGTATAGCTCTGCCAGTCCTTGAGCTATACACACTTTTCTTCAGAATCCAGCCAATTCACTACACTTCAGGCAAGTGTATGAATTCAGACCACAGACTTTTTAGCAGAAGCAAAAACTGTTTAAGAGAGAGTGGTAATGCTTTGTTTTTTTTGTAAAACTGATGCAATTTGTGTATAGTGTGTGTTCCTATTTATAGGTTTTAGGGAGTGGGAGACCCTAAGACCGAACCAAGTGAACCAAGATTTAAAGACTGACTTTGGATTAAAAAAAAACTGACTGACTCTGACTCACACAGACTTAAAACATTTATATTAAGGACATCATTGGGACACTTCCCTCAGCTTGACTCAACCCTTGACTTCCTAGGGTAGTACCCTCAGTCAACTCACCTAGTTTATACACCAATTAAGGGTTAAGCCATATACCTGAGCAAACCGGGTAGGGATTCACCGGTTTGTGAAAACGAATCACTACAAGGAGTACCACACGTTGTTGAAACGGCACCACTTCAACTTACAATGAATCGGGACCGAACTTGGTGCGCATTCGGTCTTAACCGTCCATTTAAACCAGACATCACGTGTTGAACGTGTTTCTTGGTTGTACCTCTGCAAATCGGTATCAAAACGGCAAGTCAAGGTAATAATAAATTCAAATCAGAATTAATACTGAGATTAGACGATAATTAACTCAGAAAGATACGACCTTGATTTAGGGGTTGACTGCAAAATCAGAGAATCGGACATTTATGGATCGTAGCAGTCACCGGACTGAATGAAAGATCAGGTCTTCCATACATAAACCTTCAATAGACACAACCAGCTCAAGATCAGGACAGAATCAGGTTCAAATCAGAGTAATAAAAGAGGATATTAACAAAATAAAAGAAAAGATACGACCTTTAAACTTCGAAGCCGTCACAGAGTGTGGCCTCTCGCGTTTCTTCAAGCAAATCGGCGAGAATCCGAGCGATCCAATGCTCGAATCACCACGATTTGAAATAAAAGTGCAAGCTTTCACCTTGAAGCCTTCCTAATTCGGATTTCGTCACATGGTTGCTTCGGTTTTGAATGAGCCTTCACGGGATTACGATTACGTGTAGCTTCGAAATTGTATTTCAACACGAGGGTTGAACGAAATAGGAAGGTAGAGGAAGCGATTAGCGATTTTCGGGATCGTCCATTGAAGGAGGAGATTTGGTTCATTGAATGCGAAGGAGAAGAAGATAAGGCCGAGCTATCTCGCGAGTGTAAGGGGAGGACGGCCGAGAAAAAATAGGGTTAGAGGTTCCCTTTTTTTTGGTATATAGAAGAAAAAAGAAAAGAAAAAAAAATTGGGCCGGATAAAAGAGGGATGGATTGGGCTACACAAAAATAAGGTCCGGTCCTTAGCTATATAATCATACATATAATTAAATAATTTAATTTGGTTAATCAAACTTATAAAATCAACTAAATTGGTTTTATAAATTTAATCAAGGAAATTAAATAGATAATTACATATATTAAAAATCCTGCAGAAAAAGATTAGCCACAAAAGTTTGCCATATGATGTAAGTTTTAACTTCATGGCGGTTAGTTGTAGGGGTAATATAGTAAAAACACATATTAGGGGTATTTTGGTAAATTAATCAAACTTATACGCAACTGGGGCTCATAACTCAACACTCTCACTAACCTTCTTGTAAACACATGGCTCATCTTCATTCTTGATGAAATCAAAAGTTTGATTGTCTCATCAAAGCGAAGATTCCAACTCCGAGAAGCTTGCTTCAATCCATAAATAGACCTTTGCAATTTGCATACCATCCTGGCGTCATTGTTTGTGAAACCCTCAGGTTGTGTCATATACACTTCCTCAGGTTGATTCCCGTTAAAGAAAGTTGTTTTCACATCCATCTTCCAGATTTCGTAATCATGGTATGCCGCAATAGCAAGCAGAATTCTAATGGACTTTAACATGGCAACGGGCAAAAAGGTCTCGTCATATTCAATACCTTGTCTTTGCTTATAACCTTTTGCCACTAACCTAGCCTTGTAGGTGACTACGTTGCCATCCATGTCGGCCTTTCACTTAAAGACCCATTTTCACCCTATAGGAACTATTCATTTAGGTGGATCAATTAAGTTCCAAACTTGGTTGTCTTTCATGGACTCCATTTCAGAATTCTTGGCTTCTAGCCATCTCTCTTTGTCAGGCCTTATTAACACCTCCTCGTAAGTTTTAGGGTCCTCATCTTCCATGAGGTATACGCCCGTGTACCTTTCGGGTTCATGGCGTTCCCTGGTGGATCTTCGAGGTGCTACTGTGATTAGAGCATGGACTTGCACAACCTCATTGGGTGGTACCTGCTCTACCTCCATAAACTGATTGTTTTCCGTAAGTGGTTCTTGAATTTCTTCAAGATCAATTTTACTCCCACTGACCATCTCCAGAATGAACTCTTTCTCTAGGAAATGGCCAGTCCTGGCAACAAACACCTTTTGTTCTCCAGGGTGGTAAAACTGGTATCCTCTAGTTTCTGTAGGATAGCCCAGAAATATATATTTATAAGATCTGGCTTCTAGTTTGTCAGGCATCATCCGCTTCACATAAGTCGGACAACCCCAAGGTTTAAGATATGCCAAATTCAGTTTCTTCTGGTCCAAACCTCGTATGGCATAGAATCAACCGTCTTTGATAGAGCACGGTTAAGTACGTAGGATGCTGTTTCGAGAGCATACCCCCAAAACGATTTTGGAAGAACTGCATAGCTCATCATGTATCATAGGCGGATCTACACTTGAGTAAGGGTGTCCGCGGACCCCATTAAAAATAGAAATACTCTACATTTAACCTATAGAAATATATTTCGGACCCCGTAAAAAAAATTTACTGTGTTAAATATATACGGACCCTGCTAGATAAAATTTCTGGATCCGTCACTCTCATGGATCGCACCATATCTAACAAAGTGCGGTTCCTCCTCTCAGATACGCCATTCATCTGTGGCGTCCCGGGAGGGTCCATTCAGGTAGAATCCTATTCTCCTTTAAGTAATCTGGAAACTCTCCATCTAGGTATTCACCACCTCGATCGGATCGAAGCGTTTTAATTTCTTTACCTAGTTATTTCTCAACCTAACTTCTGAATTCCTTGAACTTTTCAAATGCCTCAGACTTATACTTCATTAAGTATATAAAACAATAACGAGAATGGTCATCAGTGAAGGTGATAAAGTAAGAGTATCCTCCTTTGGCTTGAATTGACATTGGGCCGCACACATTAGTATGTATGAGCTCAAGCAATTCATTGGATCTTATCCATTTGCCACTGAATGGTGAATTTGTCATCTTGCCAAGTAAACAAGCTTCGCATGTATCAAAGGATTCATAATCGAAATGATCCAATAATCCATCTTTATGGAGTTTGGAAATGTGATTCTTATTTATATGGTCAAGTCTACAATGCCATAAGTAGGATTCATTCAAGTCACTTGTTTTAGCTTTCTTATTTTTTATATTAAGTACGTCAACATTCACATCTAATATGTAGAGACCATTGCTAGGCATGCCAGTACCATAAAATATTCCATCACGTGAGAAAGAACAACGTTTATTCTCAAACGTAAAAGAAAATCCTTCAACATCTAATGCAAAATGGAAATAATGCTCTTCGTAAGAGCAGGAACAAAATAACAGTTATTAAGCTCTAGTATTAGCCCACTGGGAAATGAAAGAAAATAAACTCCTACGGCTAGTGCAGCAACACTTGCTCCATTCCCGACTCGTAGGACTACCTCTCCTTTCTTCAGATCTCTAGTCCTTCTTAGTGCCTGCATATTTGTACAAACATGAGAACCGCAACCAGTATCTAATACCCAGTGGTTAGACTTAGAAGAAGCAATATTAATCTCAATCATAAAAATACCTGAAGTTGAAGCATCTGCATGCCTCTTCTTCGTGCTTAAGAAAGCTTTGCAGTTTCGCCTCCAATGACCAGTCTCACTACAATGGAAGCAAGCATCCCCGGACTTGTCTTTGGCTATTTTAGGCGCAGGCTTAGGGGGAGCCTTTGCCTTCTTGGTCTTCTTCTGGGCCTTTTTCTTTCCCTTTGTAGAAGTGACGAGCAACACTTGCTTTCCATTTTGCACAGTGCCCTCAGCAGTTTTTCAACATGTTCAATAACTCCGCAAGGGAGCAATCTATCTTGTTCATGTGATAATTCATCACAAACTGCGAGTATGAATCAGGTAGAGATTTCAAGATTAAGTCGATACTTAACTCGCGTTCCAACTTATGGCCAAGCTTCTCAAGCCTCTCAATATACCCGATCATCCTAAGCATGTGTGACCCCACTGAAGTCTCGGCCGCCATCTTACAACCTAAAAGTGCCTTCGAGATCTCGTACCTCTCAGTGCG
This sequence comes from Gentiana straminea, assembly GCA_036785695.1. Taxonomy (NCBI): domain Eukaryota; kingdom Viridiplantae; phylum Streptophyta; class Magnoliopsida; order Gentianales; family Gentianaceae; genus Gentiana; species Gentiana straminea. Next base: position 4,822,696 of record JAVUPR010000241.1, on the reverse strand, counting down.
AGACTGAGAAGCATAGAGCTCCTTTAGGTGACCAATGATCGAGTAGGCATCCATAGACTCATGTTGTTTCTGCAGTTCAGGTGTCATTGAAGCAAGCATGATACACGTAGCATCAGAACTGTCAGAACAATGCTTGTTGTACTTCTCGGCAACATCTGCAGCTGTGCCCTCTGCGGTCTTTTGCTGTATGGGTTCGTCCACATCATAGCCAATCTTTTCATGCCTCAAAACGATTTTGAGGTTTCTTTCCCAGTCGAGAAAGTTGGTTTCGTCAAGTTTGCTATCAATGATAAAACAGAGGTTCAATTTGTTCGACATTCTACAACAAATAAATAAAGATAGAATAAGTAAAGTTCATGTATACAAAACCTAAAAATTGCACTTTAAATTTTATAAGGCCTTGCTCCCACTAGCCAACTATTCCCTATTGGTTTTCAAGAATTCAATTAATTCTTTAGTGTCTGGAATCCTATCTAGTTGACTCTATCTCCGACGTGGGCCGATCGACCGGGTCAATTTCGACGGGTAGGTACAACTTACCAATCGCGTCCAACGTGACTTCCAGTGGTTTGACTAGTCAACTCTATGACAATTCACATCGTCTATGTGATAGCCAACCTCATGTCTCTAAAATCAAATGGTCCTGACGTGGGCCAATCACCACAAGATTCTTAGTTGAGTCGTAACCCAAATATTCATGAGATCTCATAACGATCATTTCTCGATAATAACGATATACCCGAGGTAGGTCAACTCCCGACGTGGGCCGATCAGTTGGATCCGAACAAGGGCTCTTCACCGTCATTATAATATTGAGAGACATATTTATGACTCGTTATTACATAAAATCTAACTATTAAATTTCTTTGCCTTCAACGCATTATTACATAAAATCTAACTATTAAATTTTACACCCGCCGCACACGGGGGGAGCTAACGGGAATGGGATAATGCAAAATAAAACTAGGTCACGTTCTTCATAACGACCTAGAACAACAATAAAATCCAAAATAAAAATAAAGCATTCACATCTATCCTATTGGTCGAGTTATTATCAATCGGGGTCCATATAATCGAATTATATCTACTATCTAATCCATACAATCACGTCTTATGAAAAAGATTAATTTTAAACTACTTTCGTCTTAATAGCATCCAATCAATTAATAATTTAATAACCATGTACTATATTGAAATTAAATACACAAAACAAGAACAGGGTGGGGTGGCGTCGGTCGGCAGCTGCCGACAGCCAGGGCCGCCGACGCCGTCGGCGAGTATTAAGGTGGCGGCGCCGCCGCTAGTCGGCCGAGCACCGCCGCCGTCCCCTCCTATTTTTTCTTTTTGTGCATCTTTAATTAATCAATATCAGACATGATTTAATCTATTGGATCTATTTACTACTCGAATTAATTATGGTCATTGCTTAAGCTCGAAATTGTCTCTGATACCACTGTTACGAAATCAAACAAGCAGCGCAGCGGAAGATTAAAATTTGATTTCCGATCCAAAAATCGACTTCGTTTAAACAATAAACATATAACAAGGAGGACAAATATTATACCTTTCTTATTCTTAAAGATCGAAGCTTTGACCGTCTGGTAGAAGTAGATGCACGCAAGCCATCTCAGCCTCCGGCCTCTATCAGTTATCCACACGAACACCTCGTCGGAATCCTCCCGGATTGCTATTAGAAAAACTCGACTGCTAGGTCGACCTTTTCTCTCTCTATAATCTCTCTCTAAGAAGCACTCTTATTTTTCACAAGAACAATTAGCTCTTAGAATTATGATGTACAAAAGAGCTAGCCAACCCTTTTTTATAGATGAAAGTGGCGCCATATTGTCCCAATCTGATTGTGAGAAGCTTCCTATTAGACTGGTGAGAGAGAAAAACCTTTACCTAATAAAATAAGAAAAAACACTTTGATTGATTTATCTCTTTTATTTTAATATCTTATATTAAATAATTTAGATATTGCCAATATCTTATATTGAATATCTTTATCTTATTACCATAATTCTATTTTTCAAAAATCAATTAATATCCAATATTAATATTATGGTAATCTTATTAATTAAATTGCATAATCCAAGTGTATCTCATACACAATGACCTACGCCCCATATGCCAATATTGGCATCCGGAATATTCTTTAATTAATCAATATAATTAATACCTTGTATTTAATTTATTCATAAATAAATATCACCATATTAATTTACCACTATAACCTTTATAGTCTTGAGATAAAACTTTCCTTATTTGGTCATCAACTATAACCGCATTTTAATCCGACTCAATATTCATATGTGTGTGACCCGATAGACTCCTGAATATGTTGGCTGTAGACATAAGGTGAAATAACAAAAATTCCCTTCATATCTAACGATCATGGATAGCGTCTAGCAACACGTCCATGACCCCCAATCATCGGAAGAGTCAATACGCAACGACTACTGCCTTTCATATGCTCGGTTAGCGTGTATATAGAATCATATCGCTATCGTAATATCCATACGATCGTATCTTGATCGTATCCCACAATATGGATATCAAGCTCTCTCGGAATAACTTACTTACTCCCACTTTGCAAAGATTCACGAGAACTAGACATTCCTTATGGAGGGCCCTTTCGGATATTCACTCCTACTCATAAGGTATGCGATTCCCAGATGACCTAACATGTATACTCCGTATGCTTCGGTATCATACCCAATCACTACCGCATGATCGCCCCATGGCTAAGGGATACCTCAATAGTGTCAAAGCATGACAATCCACACCTTGATGCCATGCAGACTCCGGTCCTAAGGATAATTACACAACCGTCACGTAGTGTGACATTTAACAGTTTAAGTGGGTCAGTCTAATGTACGCATTCTCTAATACACATCCACATACAGTCCAAGTGTCAATACACTTCGATAGACGAGATTTATCCATGCCCTTAAAGACAGAAGGCATCTAATACGTGCTAGTCTGTTCTTACTATCAATGCCCGGTTCAACAGTACATCATCCTAAAGACATTTAAGTATCAAACTTATTAAAATGACTAGAGAACTCATCAAACATAATCACCATCATGATTTCTCTCTCACAGTTTAAGACTAAGAGCGTTATCATATACACAATATCATAATTGGTCTAATAAATAAACAAAGTATATAATAACAAAAGTGCTTTTATTAATCATAATAAAGTTATCACATAAACTTAAATAGACTGTAAATGACCCGACCCGGTCGGATTCGGCCCAACCCGATTGGGTTTAGGACACCTATTCAACAACTGCATCGCAGTGGTCAATGGATCTGGGGTGGTCAATACATAGCGGTGGTCAATGCATCATAATGGTCACTGCATCGGAGGTGGTCACTGCATCGGGATGGTCACTTCATCGCGGTGCTCAATGCACCATGGTGGTCAATGAATTACGGTGTTAAATGTATTGGAGTGGTCTTGGCATCGCGGTGGTGAATGCCTCGCAGTGTCTCTGCATCGCTGCGTCTTTGCATCATGGCGTCTTTGCATCGTGGTGTCTCTACATCGGGGGTGGTCACTGCATCATGATTAGAGAATTGATGCAGTGACATTGATGTCACTGCATTTACGATTAGAGAATTGATGCAATGACATTGATGTCACTCCATATACAATTGATACACAAATTGGTAACTTTGTAAAATACGTGTAGTGTCATTCAAATTAAGGGTGTAATTGAGCCGAGTCGATACTCTCTAGGGCTCGACTCGACTAAAAAATTTTGGGATCGATTGGGCCATAAAAAGGTAAGATCGAACTCGACTCGCTAAGTACTCGATATAGCTCGACTCGGCTCGTAAGCTCGATTATTTTCTTAGAATTCATTTAGTTTTTAATAAAATATAATAAGGTCGAGCTCGACTCGTCTAATAGTGGTCAATGCATTGCGCTTGTTAATGCATCGTGGTGTCACTTTATCGCGGTGTCTCTGCATCGCGGGTGGTCACGGCATCGGGGGTGGCCACTGCATCGCGGTGGTCAATAAATCGGGGGTGGTCAATACATCGCGGTGGTCAATGCATCTCGATGGTCACTGTGTCGGTGGGGGTCACTACATTGGGATGGTCACTGCATCGTGGTGGTGAATGCATCGCGGTGGTTAATTCGTTAAGGTGGTCACTGCATCGCGGTGTCTCTGCATCACGGTGTCTCTGCATCGGGGGTGGCCACTGCATCGCAGTGGTCAATGGATCTGGGGTGGTCAATGCATCGTGATGGTCACTGCATCGGGATGGTCACTGCATCGTGGTGGTCAATGAGTCACGGTGGTGAATGCATTGGGTTGGTCATTGCATCGCGGTGGTGAATGCATCGCAATGTTTCTGCATCGCGGCGTCTGTACATCGCGGCGTCTCTGCATGGGGGGTGGTCACTGCATCGCGGTGTCTCTGCATCAGGGATGGCCACTGTATTGCGGTGGTCAATGGATCTGGGGTGGTCAATGCATCGCGGTGTCATTTCATCAAGGCGTCTCTGCATCGCGGTGTCACTGCATCGCGGTGTCACTGCATCGCAGTGGTCAATGAATCGCGGTGGTCACTGCATCGCAGTGGTCAATGCATCTCGACGGTCAATGCATCGGGGCGGTCAATGCATCGGGATGGTCACTGCATCAGGGTGGTCACTGCATAGCGATGGTTAATGTATCACGGTGGTCAATATATCGGGGTGGTCACCAGAAAAAAAACAAAAACAAAAAAAAATAAAAATTTACCATACAGAAAAAAAAATAAAAACATTTTTAGCATCCAGAAAAAAATAAATTAAAAAAACAACAATAGCTTCTTTCAGCTCCTATTGTATCTTCCGGCGCCGGCATTTTTTTCTTCTTAAATCAGCTCATTTTTTTAAATTAATTGTGGGTGGTTTGGTCTATGTACTAATTTTGTGTCCTTATAACCAATAAGATTCATTAATATCATATTTATCTAATTAAGTCTAATTTATGTTTTTTTAGACATTTGCCCATTTATTAATCTCTGTGTAAACTACACATCGTTCATCGAGAATAGCATAGTTTTAATGATGCTTAATAAAACATTTTTTATTTAGATGATACGCATGTAACATCAAAATATTTACACATCATGAGTCCATGACTCGATAGAAACGCAGTAATGATGTATAGGAAGGAATGGTCCCTTAAAACAACAACAATGTTTTATTTTAAGGGGAATAGGAATTTTTTTATTAATTGCAATCAGCAGAAATTGCCAAGAGTACATTAGAGGGGGGGGGGGGGGAGACGCTCCATTCCACATTACCTACTAGCCTAAGATGTTCTCGTGCTAATAAATGGACAGGAATATTTTCTTGTCTTTTAACAAATGAGAAGGAGACAGAAACAAAAGCTGGTAACAGATTATAACAATCGCTTATAATGCATCCTACTGGTGAGAGATCCTCACTATGAGATAAAAGACGAAGATAAGTAGTGAGCGAATCTCCCTCGAAGATAACTCGGAAAAATCCCCAACTGATGGCAAGAAGCAAAGCGTGGTAGATAGCCAAAGCTTCACCTGAATTCACATCAAACCCTCATTCCAATTTTCTGGAAAAGCTCTTTATGATAACACCCTCTCTATTTCTTAGAAGCCCGCCTACCGCTGCAATACCATTTCCAAAAGCAGCGCCACATTGAATTTGAGAAGGCTAGGATCTTGTGGTATTCACTTGACATGCAAAGACGGCGAAGTTGTGAAGTTAAAGAACTTTTATGAAGCACTCATGTATTCCTCCGATTCGGCCTTGGATTGAGCTATAATAGACTCAACCCGGACCTGTTTGTTGGACTTATTTTTATGTTTTGATGATGAGTGCCAGACTAACTGTTATAGTGCAAAGGCAAAAAGATGTCTAGATCAAATGTATAGGTTTATTAGAGTTTGATCTTTGTATAGGTTTGATCAAACAAGCATCGTAATGGTCACCGATTCATATCGACAGGATCGGGTCTATATCGATGGGGTAGTTAGGTCGGTAGACTTATCGGAACCCGCCGAAGACGAAGGCCGAGGGCTCAAACTCGCTTAATGAAGGCTAAGGGATCAAACTTAGTAATTAAAGTCAAGGATATGGAATCGAATTTAGGCAAGTCCGTGATGACCTAAACCGATTACATATACCTTGTGTAGAAGGTCTAAGTTCCTTAAGTTGGATGGTGATTGGAACTTAGTTATTTGCAAAAAGGTGTAATCTAACTTCACAAATAAAAGTTAGATAAAAGAAGTCTGTTGCATTGTGTTTTAAACACAACAAATTTCAGTTCAGCAGACTGATAGGTATTACAGCAGACTGATGAACCTGCTGATAATATACCTCGATTAATTCAAGATTACATTGGAAGATTACATGGAAAATGACAGCTAACAACCTCTTACTTATCAAACAAATCAGTGGTTGAGATTAAAAGAACGTTGGGATGATTCAGGATTTTATCCAATGGATATAAGTCAAGGGTGGACAGACTGCACTGTCAAAAAGGATTCTGACAGTGTCAGTTCTATGAATAGTGACAGAAAGCAAGTCAAATGGGGCAAAAACCAGGAACGGTTATATTTGAATTTCAAATACAAGTCACATGCAATCCTACCTATAAATAGAGGACTTTCAACTCAGAAAAACAAGATGAACGTTAAGAGAAAAATATAAGTGAAAATTCTGAAGCTGCAAAAACACCCTACTGAACCTACTGAGCTTAAAGCTACTGATCCAGAGAAAATCTTCAAGTGTATTCTGTATTCAAGCTACATCAAGTTTACACACTTGAAGACTGCAAGCTGTTGATTATATCATCCTAATCAAGCTGCTGCAACTGAATCATTTACTTGATTCAATCTTTATTTTATAAAGAACCTGCTGAAGACAGTGAAGCATCTTTTGGGTGTGAAAGACTGTTGTTTGTGGTGGAGCTGGTGAAGAGGCAATCCTACCCTTCAAGGACCAGTGGAAGACTTTGGAGCAGCAATCCTACCAGTTCCAGGTGTTCAGTTTGTGAAGCCATAGTTATTGGTGAAGGACAAGAAACTTAGGAATCTTTGTAACAGCTACATCAAAGATCTCTAGTGAATTACCTCCAACATCACAGGAGAAGAGTGGGCTGACAGGATTACACCACCTGGAACCACTATAAAACTTGCCTACTTACTTTATGCACTTACATTCTGCATTTAGTTTACTATACGCATCAATCTACTGAATCTAGCAACTGAAATCACACACATACACTACTGAGTATCTAATACTTAGTATCATATTTAACAACAAGTAATAAGGCTTAATTTTTGATATAATTCCGCTGCACAAATTCAGTAAACTTAACTGTCAGTAGACTACGTACATCGGCGGGCTGCGAAGTATCACGAGAATGCGAGACATCGGCGAGGCTGCTGAAGTTGCTGAGTTTGTTAACTCCAAAAAGTTTTAAGTGTTAAGTTTATTCACCCCCTCTAAACTTAACCAAAGCCTTTTCAAGGGACCAACAATTGGTATCGGAGCAGTGCTTCTGTTCTGAAGTAATCCTACTTGTTGTACTTGAGAAAATACTTTGAAACTTTTTCAAATCACTGATTTTCAAAGACTTGCATCATGGATAACAACCAGTATGCTAGAACTATGCTGATGTGTTCTCTAGATAGATTTGATGAATATAAACGTCGAATACAGGCTTACCTTGCTGCAACTCATGATGAAATGATGGATGTGCTAACAGATGGACCACTGGAGATTACCAAGGCAGTAACAGTGGGTGATGTGACTGAGTACATTCCAAAACCAATGAGAGAATGGAATGCAGAAGATAGAAAGAGAGCAAACCTCAACAATATTGCTATTGATATAATTTATAGAACCTTGGATAGCAATATGTACATGAAGGTTAAAGATTGCCAAACAGCTAAAGAACTTTGGGATAAAATACAGTTGATCTGTGAAGGCACTGATGCTATCAAGAAGAATAAAGTCAGTGTGGCAAAGAAGAGGTTTCAAAAGTTCAAGATGCTACCAAATGAAACCATTGAGCAAATGGAGTCAAGATTTAATGCTATCCTGGTTGAACTTACCCTACTGAGTGTAAGTTACTCAAAAGAAGAAATAAACTCAAAAATCTTGGAAGCATTACCTGATAAAGAAGTTTGGGAGATGAAAGTCACTGCAATAGAAGAAATGAGAAATTTACATGAAGAGGATACATTCAAATTATTCTCAGAACTTAAAGCATATGAATTCAGCAAGAGATTGGTTCCTACCACTGAAAAGGAGGAACCAAAGACAACTGCATTGGCTGCTAAACCTCAAGAGGAGACATCAGGAGCTCAGGATGATCTGCTGGATGAAATGCAAGAGCAGATTGCCCTACTGAGCAAGAAAATCAGGATGATGAAAGGTGGAAAGGGTTCTCCAAGAAATTTCAACAAGAAATTCAGTGAAAAGAAGAAAGAAGAACCAAAGAAAGACAATGATTATCTATGCTTTCATTGCAAGAAACCAGGACACTTCAAACCTGACTGTCCTGAGTTAAAACAAAGTAAGGAACCTGATTATCTGTGCTTCAACCGCAAAAACCTAGGACATTTCGGACCTGATTGTCCAGACCTACTGAAGACCAAAAGCCAACAAAGAAGATATGGCAAGAATGCTATGGTTGCTGAAGATGAATCAGGGTATGAAGTGGAATCTGAAAAGGGAAATGAATCAGATGACACAACATTGGTTGCTGAGATGGAAGATTATGTATTAATGGCTAATATGGATGAAACAGAGGAGGTATACAACACTGTATCTATCAATACTCCTGCTGGAAGTGATTGTGAATCAACTTGTGGTTCAAATCCTAGAAATTCTGACAATGATGAGACTTTGGATGTCATCCTTAATCAACTGAGGATAATACAATCTGGTTATGAGATTGTGAAGGCAGAAAAAGAAGCTCTTCAATTAGAAGTTGAAAGATTGAATGCTGAATTAAGGATTCTCAAAGGTAAAGAAAAGGATGTTGGACAGAATCAGTATAAGCCTGCTGAACATCCAGTAGCCTCTGAATCTGTTGAACCATCATTTTCATCTACTACATACAAATCTGGAAAGCCTTATGGTGACAGAACATGGCTTGGATTTGGAACTCAACAATCCAAAAAGAGTGGATTTAGTAAGGCTACTGAACCTAGTACCAGAATTGGTCCTAAGTTTGTACCTGCACAAGATCCAACTTCTAGTAAGGTTGCTGAGGCAGTAAAACCTACTGAGAATGCTTCAAGGAAGCAAAATCAGAAGTCAAAGAAGTCAACAGCTCCTAATAAAAAGAACAAATCCAAAAATAGGACTGCTGTGCCTTCTAGACCTACTGAAAGCAGACCTGCAACCAAGTCTGCTGGACCACAGAAAGGTAGAAACCAGAAATATTCCAAGGATAAGAATCCTAAACCCAAAAATGTTAATCATTCCAGGGATACTTATCTCAGGGGGAAAGGTAGATTGTTCCCTACTGATGATGATTGGAATATTCCTGCATCTAATGCTAGAAAAACAAGTATAACCATGCTGCTAGGGTAAAACCTAAGCAATGGAATCAGCAAAGGGCTCATCAGAGGACTTATACAAGACCTCAGCAGGGACCTCAGCAAACTCCATACTACAGGGCTATTCCTAACAGACAGCAAACTAATGGTTATGCTAATGCTTCTAACAACAAAAGTCACTTCAAACAACATTATAAACCAAAAGGCCAGAAAACATATGTGAATCCTACACAACCTACTGTTAGAACTTATGGATGTGTGGAATACATGTATGAACCAAAGTATGACACTTTTAGGAGAAGACCTTATGGAAACATCCCAGGGGTCATGCTTACCACCGACCATTATGGACCCAAACAGGTTTGGGTACCTAAAATGTATTAACTTTGTTTTGTAGGGTGTTTGGTACTTTGACAGTGGATGTTCCAGACATATGACAAAGAATAAACACTGTTTGTCAAATTTTATGGCAAAGGATGGTCCAAGGGTGAATTTTGGCAACAAAAATACACCTGGATATACAAGAGGATATGTCACACTTGTGAGGAATGGACTTACAATCAAGAATGTTGCATATGTGGAAGGACTGGACTACAACTTGCTGAGCACTGGACAATTTTGTGACATGGGATACAAGGTCACCTTTGACAAGAACAATTGTATTGTCATTAGTGAAAAAGGTGATCAAGTTGTATTGGTCGGTAGAAGACAACAAAACATGTATGTTGTGGATTGGTCTACTGCGATTCCTCCGAAACACTGCTTCGATTGTGCATACCAAGTCAGAACTCAATTGGTTATGGCACAAAAAGTTGAATCACCTAAATTTTGATGACATCAATCAGTTGGTGAAGAAGAAACTAGTGATTGGTTTACCTGAGATCACATTCAAGAAAGATACTATATGTGATGCATGTCAGCAAGGTAAACAGACTAAATCAAGCTTCAAATCAAAGACTAATCAATCAACTAATAGAGTTTTGGAACTGATGCATATGGATCTATTTGGACCAGTTACACCAACAAGTGTTACAGGAAAGAAATACACCTTAGTGGTTGTGGATGATTTTTCTAGATACACTTGGGTGATATTTATGAACAAGAAAAGTGAAACACTCAAGATGATGCCTGATCTTTTGAAGAGATTACAAAATGAGAAAAGTTTGACAGTAGTAAAGATAAGATCGACAAGGTGTACCGAGTTTCTCAATATCGTTATCGAGAATACGTGAACGTAATGGTGTACTACACCAACTTGCCGTCTTTGGTACACCTCAAAGAAAATAGGGTTGCTAAAAGAAGAAACAGGACCTTAAAGGAAGCGAAAGAACAATGATTTGTGAAGCTTTGCTACCGAAAGATATTGGGTCAAGCGATTAATACGACATGCTATACACAAAATAGAACCTCGGTGAACAAGAAGATGCTTTGAAGACACCTTATGAGATTTGGAATGGAAGGAAACCAAATATATCCTATTTCCATCCATTTGGAGGCAAATGTTTTATCTTGAATCATAAGGAGCATTTGAAGACATTCCAACCTAAATCAGATGAAGGAATTTTCTTGGGATACTCTTCAGTCAGCAAGGCATTCAGGGTACTGAACAAGAGGTCACTGAAACATGAAGAAACTATCCATGTTGTGTTTGATGAACCCAAGTTCACTGGCATGGAAGATGAAGGTTGTGAACCTGCTGAGAACCTACAAGTCACTGATCCTGATTGTGTTGAAGTTTTGGAAAGGTTTAATGACTTAAAAGTTTCTGATTCTGCCCCTGCTGAACACCCTGCTGGTTGAAAGGCCTAGTCATGCAAATATCATTGGTACTAAATGGGTATACAGAAACAAACTTGATGAATCTGGTACCATTGTGAGGAATAAGGCCAGACTAGTTGCAAAAGGCTATTCTCAAACTGAAGGAATAGATTTTGATGAAACTTATGCACATGTTGCAAGATTGGAAACTATCAGATTATTCTTGGCACATGTTGCATATAAGAACTTCAAAGTATATCAAATGGATGTCAAAAGTGCATTTTTGAATGGCTTTCTAGAGGAGGAAGTGTATGTTCAGCAACCTCCTGGATTTGAAGTTAAAGATCAAGAAGATAAAGTGTATAGACTCAACAAAGCACTTTATGGGTTGAAACAATCACCAAGAGCATGGTATGAGACTCTGTCTTAATTTTTGGTGGACAATGGTTTTACAAAAGGCACCATTGATAAGACTCTTTTCGAATCAATGAGAAGGACACACCTGGAGTACGTATTTATGTTGATGACATAATTTTTGGTTAAAAATGAATTGCTATGTGAGAAGTTTGCAAATCTAATGAAGAGCAAATTCTAAATGAGTATGATGGGAGAAATGAACTACTTTTTGGGATTGCAAGTTAAACGGATGAAAGATGGAATCTTCATTCATCAAACCAAGTACACCAAGGAGCCGCATTTGAAGAAGTTTGGTATGGAAAATAGTACCGGATATCAACTCCTATGAGTACAAATATCGGATTGGATGAATATAAAGAAGGCAAAGATGTTGATCGGACCTTATACGTAAGGATGATAGGCGAGGCCTTCATCGCCAATGCGGACTATATATCCTTTCTTTGTAGGTGTTTGTGCTATTTCAATCTAAACCTAAAGAAAGTCACTTAGGAAAAGAGTTCTTAAGTACCTAAAAGAGACTTTGGGAGTAGGGATATGGTATTCCAAGGATGGAAGCTTCAAAGTTATATCCTACTCAGATTCTGATTATGCTAGATGCAAGATTGATAGAAAAAGCACCACAGGAACCTGTCAGTTAATGGGAAATAGATTGGTTTCCTGGTTTAGCAAGAAACAGAACTCAATATCAATTTCCACTGCTGAAGCTGAGTACATTGCTGCTGGAAGTTGTTGTGCACAAGTACTTTGGCTAAGACAATAATTAAGGGATTATGGGATTGAAGAAAAAGAAATTCCAATTATGTGTGACAACACAAGTGCAATTGCAATCACAGAAAATCTTGTCTTGCACTCAAGAACCAAGCACATTGATGTAAGACATCATTTTATAAGAGATCATGTTGAAAAGAAGGATGTGGTGGTTCTGTATATCCCTACTGAAGATCAACTTGCTGACATTTTCACTAAAACACTTGATAGTGAAAGATTTGCTAAACTAAGGACTGAACTTGGAATTATCAAGGTTGACTGATAATCAGCAGTGTACTGGAATTCACCAAGAGGATTAGTCTTTGCTATGTTGGGTGAGCTCACTTAGCAGATTAGTCATTGGTTTCAACAATTCCATGTACTTATGTTTGGACAATTGAACAAATGAGGTTGCCAAGGGGATTGGTCCTTGTCATGTTGGGTGAGCTCACTTGACAGATCAGTCATTGGTATTAAACTTCATCTTGTATTATCAATTGAACAAAACAAGAAGAAATCAAGGATCAGCAGATTTACTATGTCAGCAGGTGTCTTTGAAGCATCTTTATCAGCAGGCTGCTGAGCCAACCCTGCTGATGACAAGTCTGCTGAATGAAATGTTACTCAGTCAAACTTATTAAAGTCAAAAAACAGATTGGCGGGATATTTATTCTATCCTTTATAACCGCAGTTAACACGATCTAACGGTTACAATACGTTTTGGAAAGTAATGGGCCACTCAGATTAATCGTGGTTAATATGGATGTACGTGCACTGACAGTTACAACCACTCTCTGTCTATTTATATAGACCTATTACACGAAGATACTTTACAAGTTGCAAAATCTCGCTTTATCTCTATTTTTACACTGTGTGAACACAGATTTGAGAAACTATCTTCTTCATCTTAGTTTTCTTTAACAATGGCCGAAATGATTGATGTTCAGATTGGAACAAGTCAAAGTGTTAGAGGTTTTGTTGTTGATGCTAATAAAACTGAACTAGTAATCAACATTGGCCGAAGAATAAGGAGGTATGAAGGTTTGGAGAATGTGCTTAACATAAGACTGGAAACAATCTCATACACAAATGTTGTGAGTTTTTGGAAGAACATTGTGATTAAAGAAGGATCAGAGGCATTCAAAACAACCGTGAATGCTCGGGAGATTGAGATTTCCCTCAAACCTACCGAGGGAAGTTTTTGGTTTTGAAGAATTAGTAGATGGTCCAGTAAATCCTGAGGAAATGGGATTGTCCAAGATGGATTTTGTTGATAAGATCAAGACAAATGAAGGCATCAAATCAACTCCAGGCATCAATGTTAGACACATTGGGTATGAGTACAACCTGCTGAGCAAAATCATTGCAAAGAATATATTAGGGCTGGTTGGAAGTATGGATACTCTATCAGGACCCAAGATAGAGCTGTTGATAATTATTTGCAGAAGTATGAAGTTTGATTGGGCTGGGTATTTCATTCATTACATGAAGAAGGTTGCAAAAGAGGAAAGAGAAGGAAAGAGAAAATCCAAGGCCTTGCCCTTAGGATTAATGATTCAGACCCTGCTGAATAATTTGGAGATTCCTGATGTAGCACCTGAAAAGATTAATCAATCCAGAGACAAGAAAGAGATTGATTATGCTATCCCTGGTTTGGATGATGATGAAGAAGGTGTTGCTGAAAGTGCTGATAGTGATGATAATGGAGATGATGGCGATGCTGGTGGTGAGCGGTGTTAAGCAAGTTAAGAAATCTTCAAACCCGCTTTGCACCAAAGAAGGCTACTGAGAAAAGAAAGGCTGCTGACACTAGAAAGATAACAGGAATGTAAAAGCCTAAAAGAACAAGGAAGCAAACAAAGACGAGATCGCCGAGTCTACCGAGGGTCCGAGTGATTGAGATTACCGACCCGTTATAGTTGAGAAAAAGACTGTTGTTGATATTTTGAGGAACAACAAAAAGAAGCCGAGAAAGAGGAAGCCTACCGTGGTTGAAATTGATGATGAGCCACTTTCCAAGAGAATGAAAGAGGTTATTCACAAAAAGAAACATGGAAAGGGGAAACAATTGAAAATCTTAGAGACTCAAAGGGCACAAGAAGAAGAAGAAGAAGCAGCAGTAGAAGAAGAAGTAGAAGCAGTAGGAGAGGCTATTGATGCTGAGCCATTGACTATTATCAAGCCTACTGAGGATGCAGAGGTTGTTCTTGAGCAACCTGCTGGAGAATCACAGCGCAAACTACGAGACTGAACCTGCTGTTGATGTTGTTGAATCCTCACCGCTAAGGTTGTTGAGCCTACTAAAAGTGAACAGGTTGTTGTCGAGCAATCTGTTGGAGAAACACACGATCCTATTGTACACGAGCCTCTTGTTATTGTTGAATCTACTCAAACTGCACAAGTTGTTGTTGAGCAACTTGTTGAAGAACCACAACAAACCACCGAATCCACTACCGTCGTGGTGAGTGAAACATTGTTCAAGACCCCGCAATTCCTGCAATAGTTCAGGGGGAAGAACAGTCTGATGTTAACCCTGCTGATGAGCATATAAGTCAGGGGGAACCAAGTGTTGTGCAAATGGAGGTAGTAGGGACCAATATTCAATCTGAGCAACCTACTGACCTTCATGCATCTATTGAAGATACTCTGAATTTGCTTGTTGGGACCTTTGGAGGTCATCAAGCTACTAAAGCTGCTCCCAGAAAGTCCTTCATGCCTTTTGAAAGACATGTGAAGAAGAAGAATGAAGAATTTGTGGATCCAAAACTTCAACAGGTGGCTGACTATTTTCAATGGAAGTTTGGATTCTACAAGAGACAAAAGCCAGCTGCAGAACCTATGACAGACTTTGAAGAATGAGCTTTTGAAAAGTTGGGAGTGGAGAATTTGTTGGAACTTGTTGATACCACTTTTTACGCAATCAAGATTGATGGATATCTTTGAAGATCAACAAAAATAAGAGGGTATCAAGTTCGGGGACCCCGAGAGATGACAATGATGATTCATCATCATCATCGATCCGAGGTGATTATCCATCGGTCCAGGAGGAACCGGTGGGACCGCAATGTTGATTGATCCTACCGAAAGGCGATCATCGGGTACATGACGCCTATCGAGAGACAAATGGAAGAAGATATGGAAAATCTCACCATTGATGAGATAGAGGCACAAATCAATGAGGGAATAGATGGTGGTGCAAACAGATTGGTTGGTGAGATTGATGATATGTTTGTGGTTGAACCTACTTGAACAACCCGAGGATCAAAAATGTAGTTTTGGATGATGAGAGAGTCACGACCACGGTGAACCTAGTGCCGCTTCGTAAGACTCAATTCAATATCAAGATGGATTTGACACCGAGGACACCTTAACTAAATCCGCAAATTTCTAAGAGGATCACCGATATGGGGAAGTTTCAACAATAAAATATGGACATTTTCCCCGATCAAGTTGTTGTAGCATTCATTGCACAAGATCAAAGAGTTGAAGAGGAGGTACGGAGTTGCTTTGAGGATCAAACAAAGACTCGGACACAGTTGGAACAGGAGGTACATGCTCGCTTGGGTTACAAACAACACTGGACAAAGGTTGGAACAAACTTTGGGTTTGGAGGAAACCCCCGTTGTTGTCTTGAAGAGGCCGCCGTAGTGGAGCCTACTGGAGACAAGGCCACTGTAGGGAAAGATAGTCAGCAGGCTGCTGTTGTTGATGAGGAAGAATAGATGCTGGACTATGATTACAGTGATGAAGAATTTCAGATTGAATGATCAACTGATGAAGAACCAATGATTGCAGAACCTGCAATTGATCCTATTCTGGAAGAGTACCAAGGACTACACCCTGCTGGAAGGGATATGAGTTATGCTGTGGTGATCAGCAATCAGAGGCAACAATATAATGTGGAGGAGCCTGCTGATGGTACTGATGGAAGAATGACTGGTGGAGTGCCGAGTAGAGTGTTGAATGAGTTGAGGACTATCGAAATGACATGCAACAGCTTAAGAACTCAACCGGATAGACAAGAACAAAGATTTGAGGAACTCGATGAAGTCGGTGAATGACAATAGAGATCTACCGAAATAGTTGCTTCAATTTTCACATCAACTCAAAATGCCATTGGTGATCTATGCTAGATGTGAGAGGAATCAAACAAGGAAATACACCGAAGGAAAAGTTTTTGAAAGATCAACTTGATCTATTCATCAAAAACTTGACAAACTTGCTTCGAAACTCCTAGACCCGCTTGAGCTCGCTTTGCACCACAACCGCCGTACTTGATCCTAAACTTACCGAGAGGATAACCTGCTGGAGCAAACTATGCAAGGAAGGATCACAGCAATTGATACTAGGACTGAAATCATTGAAAGTCAACTTAACAACCTAGTAATCACTCAGGAGAGTGTGCATGGCCTGCTGTCCCGTTTTGTTGATGATGTCAATAAGGAGGAAGAGGGCCAAACAGCTGTAGCAAAAGAGGCTGCAAGAATTTTCTATAAGAAGAGATAGGAAGCTGATACTAATGCATATAGGGAACCTGCACTTGGCAGACTTCCACTTACAGATGATCTTCTCAAACAGTACAAGAATGTGTACGATAACAGAAGGAGACCCTATCATGACAAGGGATTTCATGAAGGTCTAAACTCATTTTTGAGTTTGAAATTTTGGGAAGCTAGAGTGAAAGCCATGAGGGCATCAAAGAGAGGTGGAAGAGGTGGAACAGATGGAAGAGGTGGTAGAGGTGAAAGGAGTTTGCCTACCACAGAATGCAAAGGAATCACTGAAGAAATTTAAGGAAGTTTATATGAGATTAGGCTTCAGGGTTAATCAGATAAATCTTACACTTCCTGAAGCATGGCATTGGTGGAAACAATTGAACACTCATATCAACTTCTCTCGGATTTAAAATGATTCGATGAGAGAGATGATTATTGAAATTAGAGCCTATCAAGACCAAGTTGAAAAAGCAAGAGAAGAAAGAGAAAGAAGACAGTAGATCAGCATACTTATCTGTTTATCTTTGCTGATGCTAGACTATAATAATTTTGAACAAATGTTTATAATGAAAAATGACCAAATTTGTTCTTTTTTGTTTTAAATCTTTTTTCTTTGCTGTTAGGTGAGGGTATTGGCATCATCACCAAAAAGGGGGAAATTGTTGGACTTATTTTTATGTTTTGATGATGAGTGCCAGACTAACTGTTATAGTGCAAAGGCAAAAAGATGTCTAGATCAAATGTATAGGTTTATTAGAGTTTGATCTTTGTATAGGTTTGATCAAACAAGCACCGTAATGGTGTGTTTGATTCATATCGCGGATCGGTCCATATCGATAGGGTAGTTAGGTCGGTAGACTTATCGTCCGGAACCCGCCGAAGACTAAAAGGCCGAGGGCTCAAACTCGCTTAATGAAGGCTAAGGGATCAAACTTAGTAATTAAAGTCAAGGATATGGAATCGAAATTTAGGCAAGTCCGTGATGACCTAAACGATTACATATACCTTGTGTACAAGGTCTAAGTTCCTTAAGTTGGATGGTGATTGGAACTTAGTTATTTGCAAAAAGGTGTAATCTAACTTCACAAATAAATGTTAGATAAAAGAAGTCTACTGCATTGTGTTTTAAACACAGCAAATTTTAGTTCAGCAGACTGATAGGTATTACAGCAGACTGATGAACCTGCTGATAATATACCTCGATTAATTCAAGATTACATTGGAAGATTACATGGAAAATGACAACTAACAACCTCTGACTTATCAAACAAATCAATGGTTGAGATTAAAAGAACGTTGGGATGATTCAGATTTTATCCAATGGATATAAGTCAAAGGGTGGACGAGACATTGCACCGTTCTCGTCAAAAAGGATTCGACGTTGTTAGTCCTATGAATAGTGACAAAAGCAAGTCAAATGGGACAAAACAATGGGACAAAACAAGAATGGTTATATTTGAATTTCAAATACAAGTCACATGCAATCCTACCTATAAATAGAGGACTTTCAACCCGAAAAAACAAGATGAACCTTAAGAGAAAAATATAAGTGAAAATTCGAAGCCGCAAAAAAAGCACCCCGCTTGAACTTACCGAGCTTAAAGCTATTGATCCGCAGAAAATCTTCTAGTGTATTCTGTATTCAAGCTACATCAAGTTTACACACTTGAAGACTGCAAGCTGCTGATTATATCATCCTAATCAAGCTGCTGCAACTGAATCATTTACTTGATTCAATCTTTTTTTTATAAAGAACCCGCCGAAGACAAGAAGCATCATTTTGTGTGAAAGATCGTTGTTTGTGGTGGAGCTGGTGAAGAGGCAATCCTACACTTCAAGGACCGGTGGAAGACTTTGGAGCGAAGAATCCTACCCGTTCCAAGTGTTCGGTTGTGAAGCCATAGTTATTGGTGAAGGACAAGCAACTTAGGAATCTTTGTAACGCCTACATCAAAGATCTCTAGTGAATTACCTCCAACATCACGGGAGAAGAGTGGACCGACAGATTACACCACCTGGAACCACTATAAAACTTGCCTACTTACTTTCTCGCACTAACATTCGCATTTAGTTTACTATACACATCAATCTACTGAATCTAGCAACTGAAATCACACACATACACTACTGAGTATCTTATACTTAGTATCATATTTAACAACAAGTAATAAGGCTTAATTTTTGATATAATTCCGCTGCACAAATTCGAAACTTAACGTCGGTAGACTACGTACATAGCCAGGGCTACGAAGTATCGCGAGACTATCGAGACATCGCGAGGCCGCCGAAGTTGCTGAGTTTGTTAACTCCAAAAAGTTTTAAGTGTTAAGTTTATTCACCCCCCCTCTAAACTTAACCAAATCCTTTTCAAGGGACCAACACTGTTTTTGCTCAAAAATCCGATCACATCTCGACTTCCATATGTTCCAAAGCAAGCATACATAAAAAGTAACGTCCAACTCTTTCTTTTTTCCTATCATCTAGTCAAAAAAATCCAAGAGAGAATGAAGACAGAGAGAGTAGAGATGATTACCAAAATGGATCATTTTCCATAAAGAACTAGGCAAGTCACACTCTACCAGACACTGCCAAGTCGTTTCAATGGACTTTTGGCACAACTGGCACAATCCGTCGCCTAAACCTCGCGCATGAAGTCCAGAGGCCGTAGGAAGGGCATTTGAAAGAACCTTCCACAAAAAACGAACAATTCGAGGCATAACTTTTAGGCTCCAAAGAGAGTTCCAAGGATGACTTCCTGATGCCGAAGAAGAAGCTTCTACATTAGGACCCCTTTGGGTTTTGAGATCATAAGCTAGAAGATACCCGGATTTGACTGAATATGTGCCATTGCTACTGAAGTGCCAAATCAATTTGTCTGCTCTATGTTAAACTGACAACGGGATAGAGAGGATTTTTCCTGCTTCATAAGGATTAAAAGCCTCCCTAATAAGTTCTTGTCTCCATGAGCGGGTTCTTGGATCGATCAGGCAGCTCACTTTGTTGTCAGGTAGAGCCGCCACATTTGGTCTAGGGCGAAACACGGCCATGAAGGCGGACCTTGGAGTAGATTTAGATATATTAATTTTCGAGGAAGAAATAAGCCAAAATTTCCAAGATCACCATACAAGCATAGGTTGTCATCGAAATAGAATTCTCACGAGAGGTGCCTACAAAACTTTACACAAAGATGAATAAGAAAGATAACAAGGGGTCCCCTTGTCTAATACCCCTGCTTGGTTTAATGACTTCAGACGGGTTGCCATTTATCAAGAATCGATAAGTGGAAGATATGCTAGCCATAATAATGGAGATAATAGATGAGGAAAATCCATAGCTTCCATTACCACTCTTAAAAAACTCCATTCTACCCGATCAAAATCCTTTAACATATTGACGTTCAATGCCATGTGCTTATCACATCCTTTCTTTCCCAACTGCATAGAGTGGAATGCCTCGAAAGCTGCTATAACATTATCAGTGATGAAGCGCCCTTTTACAAAAGCTGATTGGTTTACAGAAATTAAAGAATCCATCACCTTCTTTAATCGATTCACCACAGTTCGAGAAATTAATTTATAAATCGAATTGCATAAGCTAATGGGTCGGAACTCCGTTGTTCTCTTAGCTTCTTTGATCTTTGGGACCAGAGTAATATACGTTTTATTGATATATGAGATGTCATGCCCCTCGTTTAAACAACCTAAAACAACTCGGGTGATTTGAGAACAAACAACATTCCACGTTTTTTGTAAAAAAATCATGTGCATACCGTCGGGTACGGGTGACTTCTTACCCGGCATTTGTGAGAGAGCAGCTTCAACTTCATGGGATGTAAATGGAGCAGCCAGCATATCAAAATCACCACATGTAATTTGCTTAAGCTGCCAGCCCTCGGGTAAATATGCACCATGTCCATTTGATGTGAAGATGTTATCAAAATAAGTAGCAGCCACCTTAAGGATATCACTCAAATCCTTGGTTGGGCATCCTTGATCATCAATGAGTTCCGTAATGGTGTTCCTCTCCTTCCTTGAAGACGCCTTATGATGAAAATAAGACGTATTTTTGTCCATTGAGGCTAGCCACTCGCATTTCCCACGAACCCGCCAGTACTCTTCATCCATGGCTAAGTATTTTTCAATGTCTTTAAGAATAATTTTCTCTTCATTTGTGTTGTAGTTCTCGCCTTCAAGAAGCTACTCCAACTTCTTATAATTCTCCTTTAATTTTTGGGGGATCTCTCCATTAATTCATTCTAGACCACTCTCGTAGCACCTGTCTAACCCTCAAAATCTCCTCTTTATAATTTTTGCGCATGGAAAGACGTTAGTCCTGCATGTTCTATGAAACACAGTACCAAATACATCTTCCATTAGCCAAAATGGCTCGTATCTGGGAACGCGATGCCATTTAGGAGCTTCAATATTATCCTTTTGACTTGCGAGGAGCAATGGCATGTGGTCTGAATGAAAGGTCGATAGATGAAAGACCTTATGGCTCGAAAAATCATCTTCCAATCGATGTTTGCTACCCCTGTCAAGCCTCACTTTGACGGATGTATCATCACTATTTCTTCTCCATGTAAACTTCGAGCCCACATATCCCAGGTTGAACAAGTCATAATTCGATAAGGCGGTCTGAAAGGCATTCATTGCTGATGTGGAGCGATCGTTCGGGCCATTTTGCTCGTGAGAGAAAAGAATCTCGTTGAAATCCCCCATAACACACCATGGGAGTTGGTGTGTTTCACTGAGATTTTTAAGGAGAGCCCATGAGTGGCTCCGTAAGGATGCTTCGGGATTCCCGTAAAATCCTGTAAACCGCCAAGAAAGGGATCATACCTAATCGATACGGACATCGATATGGCCAGGAAAGAAGTTATGTAGCGTAATTCTGATATCTGTAGACCACAAGAGTGCCAACCCCCCACTTATTCCTTTTGCTAGATCGTAAACACCACACTGAAAGCCACAAGAAATCCACAGTTTCTCCATCTGTCGTGAGTCCGATTTTGTTTCTGAAAGGAAAACTATTGTAGGTGATGATCCGAAATTAATTTACGTAAGGCTTTCTTTGCAACTATTTTACCCAATCCTCTACAATTCCAAGCGAGCAGCTGCATAAATAAAGGCCAATAAAACCTAAGTCTGAGACGATGACATCTATCGGACCAGAATCTTCAAAAGGAGAAGGAATTTATGCCTGATAAACCAGGGGTTAAGCCGTTGAAGACAAATAATTAGCCGGACGACCGGAGAAAGGCCCCAAACGGGGATTGTTGCCCTAGACAGGGATAGAATGTTGAAGCATGCTAATGTGAAGTGATTTTGTAATATCCGAGTTTAATTTCATGGATACGCCGGTTACGGGTCAAAGTGTCATCATCGAAATATTACATCTTATTAAACATTAAAATTCTCAAAATATAACGTACCGTCTTCGAATACTGAGTCCTTAATCGGAATTGAACGTTCGCCACGTATATAGCTTAAATTTAATTAACTTATATACGTAATATCTTCTAAAATCAACATTAGAGTATAATTGCGAAAAAGATTATGACTCGGGATTAACATAATAATAATGGGGTAGAATAAGGAATCGAAGTTGAATCCATACAACATCAAAATAAAAGAGTTCAACGATAATCACCAAAAGAACTTAATGTCTAAGTTATTACAAAGTTTCTCAAAACTTAACAAAAGTAGATCGAAACGTTTAAAGTCTATATTATTACAAAGGATAAATTATCAAAACTCTTCAAGGTGCCATGAGATCATTCCTCATAGAACTCGTGCACATCTTCACCTGCATTACCTTCTCGGGGTGGGGAAAACAACATAATAAAGATGTCAGTACAAACACACTTAGTAAATGGTAGAAGCATCGAATCTAAACATGCAACACAATGATTATCAATAATAGCAAGTATGTTCAAGTAACTCACTCCGCTCTACTAGTCTCATTAGTACACACAACAAACAAAGACATTGGTTACACAATTATCCCAGGTCACTTTGCATGGTGAGTATGCACCACGACATTTCATCAACTCCTCTAGGGCACGGTGGCTAACCATGTGAAATACTACCCGGTCTGCTCGGTATCTAACATTTGGGAGGGGTAATAGTTCCAAAGAGCTATACAAGAACGTGCCTCACCGAAGACCAATATTTCTTAGCTTTTAGACTCTCAAGTATGTATTTATATTGTTAACTATACACCTATCAATTGCACATAAAAAACATTAAAGACTACTAGACCTTAAACCAACTTTACAGTAGCTACTAGCACTTTGCACAGAATTATTGGGATATAATTCAATCTCCACAAGTCAAAGGAATAAGGTTTCCGATGATCCCGAGTATCTTCCCATAGAGGTTCTCTTCAAGGTGCTGAGCCAAATCCAACAGAAACCAAACCCTTAACTTTGCCACTAACTACCAAGTTCAACATCACGTAAGGTCAAATGAAATGTGTTGGTCCCTTGAAAAGTCTTTGGTTAAGTTTAGAGGGGGGTGAATAAACTTAACACTTAAAACTTTTGGAGTTGACAAACTTAGCAAGGTCAGTAGTCTGGTGACCACTCAGTAGTCTGCTGACTATTAATGTTACTAAATTTGTTGCAGTGGAATATATGTAAATTAAGCCTTATTACTTGTTGTTAAAAAAATGATACTAAGTATTGGAGACTCAGTAGTGTAAGTTTGTGATTCAGTTGCCAGTTTCGGTAGGTTGATGTGATCTATGTGCTAATTGCGGAAAGTAAAGTAGGCAATATTTATAGTGGTTTCAGGTGGTGTAATCATGTCAGTCCACTCTTCTCCTGTGATGTTGGAGGAAATTCACTAGAGATCTTTGAGGTTGCAGTTAACAAAATCCCTAAGTAGTTTGTCCTTCACCAATGACTATGGCTTCACAAACTAAACACTTGAAACAGGTAGGATTGCTGCTCCAAAGTATTCCACTTGTCCTTGAAGGGTAGGATTGCCTCTTCACCAGCTCCACCACAAACTACAATTCTTGACACCCTTAAGATGCTTCTCTGTCTTCAACAAACTTCTTGTAAAATAAGGGTTGAATCAAATAAAAGATCCAGCTGTCAGCAGCTTGAACAGGATGAAATGATCAGCAGCTTGAGGTCTTCAAGTGTGTATACTTGATGTATCTTGATAGCAGGTTATATTTGAAGAAATTTCTTGATCAGTAAGTTTAAGCTCAGTGTATGTCAGCAGGGTGATTTTCTTGATTGAGATCTTGATAGCTCCGAATAGATTATCTGTTATTCATCTTCTTCAAACTGAGTCAGGAGTTCCTTATTTATATGTGGGAATCATGTGACTTGTGTTTGAAATTCAAATATAGCCGTTTCAGACTTGTCTCCATCTTGACTTGCTTTTTGTCTCTGTTCATAGTACTGACATTTTCTTTAAGCTTTTTGTCAGTTTTCAGACTGTCCACCCTTTGACCTGTATCCATTGGATAAAGCTCTGAATCTTTCCAACTTTCCTTTTATCTTGACCATTGATTTGTTGACAAAATCAAGCCTTGTAATCCATCCTTATCTTTTTTATCTTCCAATGTAACCTTTGATTAAATCAAGATTTATACTCAGCAAATATCTGAAGTATATCAGCCTGCTGATATACATATCTGTCAGCAGGTTTAAGTCTGTTGTGTTTTAACAACACTTCAGCTGACTTCTTCTCATCTGACTTTTTATTGTGAAGTTAGAGTACACCATTTTGAACATAACTAAGTTCCAATCACCACTTATCATACGGAACTTTAGACCTTGTATACAAGGTATATGTAATCAGTTTAGGTCATCACAGACTTCCCTAAATTCTGATTCCATATCCTTGACTTTAAATACTAAGTTTGATCCCTTAGCCTTCAATAACTGAGTTTGAACCCTCGGCCTCTTCGAATGGGTCCCTAGTAAGTCTTCGACCTAGATAGGTCTGGCTAAAGTCGATTGACCTATTTACGTCTTGTTTGATCAAACCTAAACAAAGATCAAACTCTAAACCTATACATTTGATCTAGTTAGCCTTTGCTCTATAACATCTATTCATCATTAAAACTTAAAATATGTCCAACAAAATGTGTTTGTTGTAAAGATCAGCCAAGGCCACTAAACGTATATTCCACTTCCCATCAACGACTTTACGCTATAACATACTCACATATACATCTTTTCTAGTTAGGTGTCTCGGATTTTATCTAAGCAAATCATTTCCATACGCATTCTTTCAATAAATCATTTAAACACTTACTTTTCTATAAAAAGTAATAAAACACAAAGGAAATTGCTACGAAATAAAGTCGTATAAACCGTAAAAACCACCGTTAACATTAGGCATGCGCCTGAAGAGGCCTGAGGCGTGCGCCTAAAAAAGTTGTGACTTACCTGAGACTTTGTTGGGTTAGGCATGCGCCTGTCCATACCACTCACAAATTCAATTTTCTCCCACCTCCATTCTATTATGTTTAAAGGTTTAAGCAAACCTCATGGTCATCTATGTTCGGCTCTCACTCTTTGGCATGTGTCACATCTAGCTACAAAATCTGCAATTTCAAACTTCATTGATGGCCATCAATAGTACTGTTTCAACTCAATGTACATATTATTCGTCCCAGGGTGGACGACCAAAGCTATCTTGTGAGCTTTTTCCATTACCACTTGTCTTGGATCATCAATATTCGGTACACACAAACGGTTCATGTACCAATGGTCACTGTGTCTATCAATCCCATAGCCACGATCGGGCTTCGTCCTTGCCACACTCTTCAAATCAACCAAGACTGGATCTTCATCTTGATTCACTCGAATTCGGCCATTGACGTGGGTTTTCCTAGTGCTATTCCAGTCCTTAACCGACAGTGTATCGGGTCAAACTGTAGTGCTAGTATGGTGAGTCAGGTGTCGAATCCTCAGGGAAACGTATGGTAATTCAGAGTGTGGCTAAACACCAAGAAGCTATTATTAACTCAATCTAAGTCACAATTTTCTTTTTTTCTATTTAGTAACCTTAAAACAGTAAATAAATGCATCAAACTAGAACAGATATATATAGATACATAAATATATATATAAATATATAGAAATACATATATATATATAGATATAAATATATATAGGTACCAATACAATATATAAGATATAAATACTAGTAATATTATAAAAGACTAGCCAAGAATATGTCACCGAATCAATCGGTATCTCTTTTTAGTAGAAATAGATGTGCTCGATCTTTCCTTTTTTTTTTAAGGTGAATCAATTATATATGAATCGGTGTATTCCTAAGCTAGACAACTCCTCCTCACACGAGCGTATGAAATTGTCATATGTCAAATTTTCATCAGTTTAATCTCCACAACTGCCCCATGCTAATCTTAGTTAGTCTGAACAAGTACCGAGTACAAATCTACCCCGGATAAAAGAGGTTATTCCGTTCGTCAGACGGCCGATGTTATTCAAAAGGCTCCGGTTGTCAGGCGGATCGATTTAACACAAACGGTGTAGTTTTAATCAAACTGTGATTTTAACATTATTATGATCTCGAACACAAATTTAATAAGATTCATC
Source organism: Gentiana straminea (assembly GCA_036785695.1). Taxonomy (NCBI): domain Eukaryota; kingdom Viridiplantae; phylum Streptophyta; class Magnoliopsida; order Gentianales; family Gentianaceae; genus Gentiana; species Gentiana straminea. The sequence continues at coordinate 4,796,124 of JAVUPR010000241.1, read as the reverse complement.
TTTCCCAAGATAAATCTGCCCCCGGGTAGGAAATAGGATTCCGTTGTCACGTTTTCACTCGGCCATTTTTACCCTCCGGTTTTTCTATCCTTTATCTCATATCCTAACTTCTCTGGTCAGTTCATCGTTAGGTTATATGTTGCGATTCATCTTGGTTAATTACGTCAATCCGAATATTATCAATACGTTGCAAGATAGAAAAAGATTCATTATAATCGATTTTAATTCAATTTTAACGTAGTCATCATCTATTTCCCTAAAAAGATAAACTAATTCAATTTCATATCTTGGCTAGATATAGAGTTAGCCTAATATCATTATAACTAATATATAGATACTAATAACAACAAACAAACATAAATACATTAAAAAGTTACCGATTACAATTGTAGTGTCGAGTCGTATTCTCCGGAAATAGCAACTCCTTAAGCAACAACGAGCCTTGATAAACCTTCTAAGTATTAAAACGATACTTATACTACAGTATTATTTCGACAGAGTGTCGTTTACGGTATTTACAGAACTACACACTAGATTAAGATAATATATATATATATAGAAGTGATATATATATATTGGTACAACTTCCTCAAGCCGCAAATGAGGAGTATTTATAGAGTGGATGTCAAGGCCGGCGCGGGCCGGTGTAGTCCCGGCGTGGGCCGGTGCTACGGTGGAGATTCTCTCCCCGACGGTCCCCGTGTCTTTGGTGGCGAGAGAGATTCCGGCTCGGGCCGGATTTTTCGGTTCGGGCCGGATCTTGAAAAATATCTTTCTTCCGTTTCGTCTTGTTTCGGTTTTAATTCTTCGCTTTTCTATCACACGTACCCCGAAACGAGTCAAAAACACGAGCCACGGTAATTTTGATCATAAAAACTATAAGTTTTACTAAAATATTAACGATAATATCTATTTATAATGATTTCGATTTTTATGTGTTTTTAGATATATTTTTATAGAATTTATACGATATTATCGTAAATACGATATAAAAAGTCATATAATATGATTATATTTTTATCATACATCAACTACTCCCCACTTAGCTTTTGATCGTCCTCGAGCAAAATAAGCGATAATATATAAACTGTTATAATGCAAACAATATAGCTCTTCTAGATTAAATTTCTAACTCAGTAACGTATGCTGTCAACATTATAATCATATTAATTTTATCTATCTAAGATTATTAAAAAAATAAAAAGTGTGTATAACTTAATAAATCAGTTATAAATATTATCTAAATGAAATTCTACATGAATTACTTAATAACTATAAAATAAAATACTTAGAATAACTTTGTAATCGCCACTATATGAAATTTCGGAATCAAGGACTAAGTCAAGTAGTTGGCAAAATGGCTTATAACGTTCAGGCTCAGGGTGTTTGGCTAATCGAAAGGATAACAAAGGGAAATCAAAAGAAAATAGAGGCAAGTCGTACGTGCTTACATCTTCAACTTTTGATCAAAAAAATACCTGATTTAGTAACATCCCGACAACTCGTTTTTTTTTTTTTTTTTTTTTTTTAAAACAACAAACATATCCGAACTTATTACCAGAGTCGACTATCTTTCAAGTGTCATGAGGTGAGTACGGATACATCAGCAATTATTTATTCCAACTTTTTCTTTTCTAGAGAATAACACTTTTTGTTAATAGATTGCCTTCCGAATAATATTTATTCCAATCTCAGCATATACCATTATTGAATTTCGATGTCGTCACCGCTATCCATAAGCACATACTAAACTTGCGGGATTTCAAAGAAATGTAGACCAATTTAAGTTAAGGGTCGGTTATATCTAGTTAATCATAATGGCTAATTTCGAGTGAGGTCTTAATCACTCTGCAAGGCTGAGGTGGGGATAAAAATTGGGAATTACATTCGGGTAGGCTTATTTGGCCATAGTTAGTCAAAGTAATGCCAAAAATCTCATCATTCCTAATCTGATTCCAAATTCATACTTGTCTTGAAAACAAAATCATTCTAAAATTTTATTATAATTATAAGTAACTTTTGTCTAATTTCAAAAAAAAAAATATTTCATACTATTTATCTAGGTATACATACTTAAAATCTTGATAAAAATCTAACATAGATATAAATAATATAGAAATAATATATCGAGATTACTTTACTTAATTAAAAATTTATTCTATCCAAATATATCATTTTTATTATAATGATTATATATTATTTCGTTTATTTCCTTAAGATTGATTAAACTAAGTGCATCAGTAATTGATATATTAAATTTATTTTATTTACTAACCAATCTCTACTCCCCACTTACGAATTGGCATCGTCTCGATGTGTAATGAGTAGTAAAAAGTTGGTTTAGGAAATAAAATAAATTTTATAACGGGTGAATATTGTTACGTGTCATATAGATTAGCGTTTATATAATATAGCATATTAAAAAAAAAACATTAACACAAACAAATATATTACAATATTAAAAAGTACAAGTTAACTACTAAATACTACTATAAACTAAAAAACTAAAACTAAGTTAATCTAAGTTATTATTAAACTAATTTATTCTAAGTTAATTATTTCTACCATTATTATTATCTTTGATATTCCTTCCTTACAACCAACATAACTATCTAATTTTCTCCACTTGAAGATCCTCCCGGAATATCGACTGGTAGTAGCCCTACCTGAGGAAGTCGAGCTGGAAAGTACTCATCTGTCGCTCTTTCCGGTACCCTAGCCAAACGAACACTTATTCTGGAAATCAGCCATGCAAACGGCATAGGCTGACGGAACGGTCTGCTTTCTAAATGCAAAACTAACAATACCGCTTTCTCGAATCAATATTCCCCAATCTATAACATCCCCGCTCGTTATAGCATACAACAGTAACAATTCATCATCACTGAGTTCCGAGAAATCATCAGTTGGATAAACCCGTGAATTGATGAAACGTTTCCAGGTTCTCAAATGGGGAAGTAAAGCGGCAGTGGAGACATCTCTATCCCTATCATAATGTTGGAATAAAACTTGATAAGATTCCGAACATTTGTTAATAAATCCTTCAGCGGTGTCAAGTCTCCACTGATACTCATAATGACTAGAGAGTGATGTTTGGACTGGTGGTATATGAAAATTTTGATTGATTACGGTAGAAGTAAAAGGAACAACAGTACCTCTAATGGTAACAGACTGTAACGACTCTACAGTACTAGCCTCTGCAAGTACCGAGTAAAACTCTCTTACTATTGTAACATTAATTCTTCCTCTGGGCATACGACAAAAATAATCCCACCCATCTGCATCCATTCTTATGAATGCCCAATTATCCACTTTTCGAAAATTTAGACCTCTTTCAACCAAAGACCGGTGATTGGTTGAAATTACTCAAAAAGGGTGTGGATTTGCTTCATTCATATAATTGTAAGGAATGGGGTGGAAAAACGGATAATGCGAATTAGGGAGTACGGAGTTTGGGGTATGCGGAGGAGAATAACTGTTAACTGAAGAACGATCGGACATTTTATACGGAATATATAAGAAAACGAGAGGCTTAAGAGGTGAATTGGCAAGCTGAGGAGTGAGCCCTCAGTTTCCTTATATAGAAGTGCCAGAAATAGGTAAGAAACAACCTGAATGAGGTCGGTAGAACACCAGACCGGCGCGGGCCGGTGTAGTCCCGGCGCGGGCGGTGCTACAGTGCTCGGTCACTGATTTTTGCATTTCAGGATGTTCTATCAGGTTTACTCAGTGTGAATGTATGTAATTTTATCTAAAACAGGGGTGGAAAATTCTAATAATACAGAAACAACGAAAAAAAACGTAAAACTGCGCAGTGTACTAACCACAGAGTACATCAAATTGTCTGAAATAAAAATCAAACCAAAGTATATCGTCGTACATTGTAAAATAGGAAAAGTTTACTTAACTACTCATCTCCATCATAATCCTCATCTTCGTCATAAGATGAGTCAAAATGAGCCGAAAAAGATCCAAACATACTAGAAGTAAAATCAGCCCCGAGAGGCGAGTCGTACTAAAATCATAGTTAAACTGTTGTGGATCCACCGACGTAGAAGCTTGAAATGTAGCTCGAGTTTGCCTCGTCGTCATTGTCACCGAACCTTCTAATCCAAACGAGCCGAGACCCGCCGTCACATCCGCTGCGAAGTTACTCCTCCCATGCCCATGGATGCATCAAATGAACCCGTAAACATACTACCCCGTCCTACGGATGACGGCATATAGTCCTGGAATAAAACTGGTGGTGGGACAGGTGGAATCCAATCTGGCATAGTATACGGGTCAGGCTGACTCTGAGGATAACGTGTAGAAATCTCTGCAAATCTGGGTTCTATTGCACTGATGAAAGCTCTGTGACCTCTTTGGCCAATCCTAAGATCTTCAGCCCACTTTCTATTTTGTTCACAAGCTAAGGCTATATTAGCATCGCTTCTAGCCCGAGCTTGAATCATATGCTTGAAACATAGCCTCTACTTGGCTATTCGGCCCTAAAGTGGCCGCGGGCCGAGGTGATTGCCTAGGAACTTGAGATGTATGAATAGGAGATGGCCGTGGTGGTTGTTGACGTTGTCGGCGGTTGGGATCATTGTAGTTGATTCTACCAGCAGGCAAGGCGCTTAGTCTCCGACCAATAAGTGGAGCAAAAGGTGACATAATCCTATCCGAGGGTAGTACTGGTACTTCATGAAGATCACACAAGGCAGAAATAAGATTAGGGAACGGCAGACGTCCTCCTCGAGTTCTATTTTTTTACGAAATCACATGCCTTGGTAAAAATTAACTTCCCTAGATTTATTGGAATGTCATGCACCATAGCCCAGGCCAAAACAACATCCTCACGACCATAAGCACATAGATGAGCCGAAGGATTAACATTATACCCTATAAATTGCTTGATAGCCCTGATGTCCCTTATACACTGTCCATAAGGAAACCTATTATCCTTCCAAACTGCTTGTGGAATCAAAGGCACTTTCGAGCTTCAAATGATTTAGCTAGTAGTCTACCAAGCGAGTCTAAATTCCAAACGATCGATAATCATCATCCTCAAGTATCTCAGGTAACCCATAAAAAGAATTTATCATGACAGGATTGAAGGAAACATTAACCGTCCTAAGAGGGATATTTTCTAGTTCATCAAGAGTAGCCATATCATAAGTAGATAAAACGAGAATAAAATTCGGCTACCATTGTGACATTTATGTTACTAGTGCGTTCCATCGCAATTTCCATCCATTCCCTATCTTGGAAGATTTTCTTCACTTCTTCTCCCAAACAAATCAAAATAAATACCACGTTCTAGAGTGACCCCGCACTTACCGAAAAATCCATCATAGGCATTTTTAGCTTCAATACTAGCGGTTTTTTCAAAAGAAACGGCTTCTTCAAGTTCGCTTAAGGGTCGCGGTTCATGAACCGGTACTACTACGGGTTATCCGGTTTTCTTTTCTTAGAGCTTCTCCTAGATGATGAGGCCATCTACGATATTTGGTATGACAAAATAACAACAAAAACAACAACAAACAACAAACACAAACAAGTACTTAGACCAAATTATAGGAAAAATTAAAATTAAAATCGAAAGCTTGATAAAAAAAATTGAAATGATTGATATATATATATATATAGTTACCGTAGAGAGCTAGAAAGAGTAGATAGTTGCCGGAATAAATGGTGGTGCCACCGAAATTGTGTTGAAAAAGAGAGGAGCTTTGCTTGAAAAATCTATCCTTTTATGGAATGTTGATGAATTTGTGGAGTGGAATGGAAGAGAAGATGATTAATTAAGTAATTTGGGATAGAAAATTTGGTGAAAAGTGATGAAATTTTTGAAAAGGGGAAAAGGGGTGGGGGTCGGCCTCCTTGGTGAAAAAATGAGGAAGATGAAGATGAAAGTGTGATAATTTTTAGGTTATAAAGCTAATGAATCGAATCGAACTCCTATCGACTCGATTTGTTAGTAATTACTCGATTCTCCTTTTTTTTTTCTTTTCTTCTCTTTCTTTTTTTTTGTGTGTAATAATTTAGATTGTATCATAAAAATATTTTTATAAAATCATAAAATTATTTAATGATAAAATAAATTATTACGATTTTTATAAAAGCTTTTTAAAGAAAATATTTTTGGTATGATAAATTTTAATTTTATCATATAAACCATATATGATATAATCCTAAATTTATCATGAAATTTTTTTTTTTTTTGAAAAATTACATAAGAGAAAGAAAAATTTAATCTAATTCTACTCCTATCATCTTTAAATCTTCAAGATTTCTATAGTAACGGTCCATCAACCTGATTCCTAGAAATGATGCATTTGAATTCTCTCTTTGTTGTCCATCGGGATTTTCGGATAACCACCTAGTCGTTCCCATCTTAATTACATTCAAACATTCATCCTGGGATTTGGTTGTCTTGTCCCCACATTTTCCATTATGTTCACTTTTGCCACAAATTCTACATCTCTTTAGAAATCTTGCCCTTCTTTTTATAGCACTTCTTGAATTTCCATTACAAAGATCTATTTCTCTCGATTTCGCGTATCGGTTCCTTGTTCAAAGTTAGAAACTAAGGCTTCTATTCTAAAGGCAACATCCTTATCTAAACCTAATTTTAAAAGTAAAATAAAAACTTCTATTCTATCTATAAAAGGCATTCCAGCTTCTTTTACGTCTATCCGGTAAAAGACGAAATTACTTAAATTGCATATTAAAAAGTGAATTTAGAAAGATAGTACCCGTAATCGGCTGAGTTTAGAATTCCTGCTTCCTTAATCCGCTGGAGGGTCGTTAAGCACTAATATTTCTTCGGTTTGAGGTATCCCTTCAGTTTCCACGAATAATTTTACCCTGTGACCATTGGCTATAAAAGTTGTTTTTCCATCGCTTAGTTCAACAAATTTCCGTACTTATAGACTTTAGTTACGTCGTAGGGACCTGTCCATCTAGATTTAAGTTTTCCTGGAAACAACTTTAAACGTGAATTGTACAAAAGTACTCGATCACCTACATGGAACTCACGATTATAGATTTTCTTATCATGGAAAGCTTTCGTGCGTTCCTTGTAGATTCGAGCATTTGCATAAGAATCGAGTCGAAACTCCTCCAGTTCTGTTAACTGAAGTAATCTATGATCACCAACAAGCTTTAGGATCAAAATTTAGGAATTTAATAGCCCATAAAGCTCGGTGTTCTAATTCAACAGGGGAGATGACAAGATTTACCAAAAACTAATTTATACGGAGAACAACCAATTGGTGTTTTAAAAGCCGTTCTATATGCCCATAATGCATCATCTAGTCTTTCGCCCGCTTCTACGATTTGAGTCCACTCGTTTTCTCCACGATTCTTTTAATTTCTCTATTAGACACCTCTACTTGTCCACTAGTTTGCGGATGATAGGGTGTTCCTAGCTTATGAGTTACACCATATTTCTCGATTATCTTAGTAAATGGTCGGTTGCAAAAATGTGAACCTCTATCACTAATGATAGCCCTCGGAGTGCCATATCTTGTAAATATATTCTTTTTAAGGAACCTTAGCACAACCTTGGTATCGCTAGTGGGAAGAGCTTCAGCTTCTACCCATTTCGAGACATAATCGACCATTACAAGAATAAATCTTTTTCCAAACGATATAGGGAAAGGTCCCATGAAATCTATACCCCATACATCAAATAATTCACATTCTAAAATCGGTTGCATAGGCATTTCATGTTTTTTCGATACATTTCCCCATTTTTGACATGATTTACAAGATTTTACATATTTATACGCATCTTTATATAGTGTAGGCCAATAAAAACCACATTGTAAAACTTTGAATGCGCTTTTCCATCCTCCATGATGACCTCCCGCCTCACGATCATGACAAAACGATAAAACACTTAAAATCTCACTATCGGGAATACATTTTCTAATTATTCCATCCGAGCATCTTCGGAAAAGATCCGGTTTCTCCCAATAGTAAAACTTCAAGTCGTAAAAGAATTTCTTTTTCTCACGCCAAGTCCAATGAGACGGGATGTACTTACGGTGATTTTATACGTTTTTCTTTTATAAGGATATATTTTCTAAAAAGTTGTTCATGTCAATATTCCCCCTTCATATTCTTAGGTTTTTCATAGATTTCTAAATCGAGCTTATAATCGATTTTATTGAGTAAATGGTGTTTTTAAGAGGTTAATTGCGAAAAATGGTGTTTTTAAGAGGTTAATTGCAAAACGTAACGAATTATGTGCTTAAATGATGATTTTATGTTATTTTGGAAATACGTTACGCTTTGGTATGTTTTCCTATTGTTGTAGATACTCATTGATGATGGAAGAGAGGATTTTAGAGAGCCAAATTCGTTCTTGGAAAGGATCAATCAAAGTTATGGAAGATTGAAAGATATAAGGAAAGAAATCAATCAAGATAAATGTCGGAAAATCAGGATTCCGGGTAGTGCCGAACTTCCGATGCAGTTCTTGATATGATATACACTGATTTGACTCTCGACCTCAAGAGAAGATTTGTAGGTCTTGAAGAGAGGATTCTACAGGATTTTGAATCACTTCATTCCGACTTACGAGGCCCGAGATATGAGCGTTACAAGTTTGGATGTTGTTGCTGAAAATAGTGAACGGGCGTCCGACATTATGGACGGGCGTCCGGCACCTTTACTGTAGCAACCGACTTGATTTTTCTATAAAAGCAGCTGCGATTCCAACCCTAATTACATCAGATTTTTCATACGAAAATTACACACACAAGAGCCGCTTTCGGGAGCTTTCATAGGCCGATCACCCGAGCCTTGTGCTCGGGTGATCGGGGTTAGATTAGGTCTTTTATTTTGTTTGTTTTTCCTTCGTTTCTTGAACCATGATGATGTTTTGAGGTTGAATAAACATGGAGCAGCCATGGATATCTTTCTCGCAGCGTTTTTACTTTCTTTCTCTGGATATCTTGTAAGTTTAAATTCCAAGTTCGTATCTTTTCTATGATTATTTGTTATTGCAAATTTATATCGAAAGATGTTTGCGATTGATGTTTACCGTAGGACGAAAGTCGGTGTAAACGCGAGATCACCATAGGAAAGAATAGACGTTTTGATCTATGTCAAACGAAAGTTGATAGGTTGAATGTCTAGGTTGTTAGATCTAGAAATCTTGCACCTTGGTTTATTTTATGATGCGTTAATCTCCGTAAATCGAAAGATAGAGATTGATAGGCGAATTCATCTACGAAAGTAGGACTTCATACGTTTGATAGGTGAAACCACAACTTGAATTAAATCACTATAAGATAATCTAGGGAAGAAATTAAGGGTTGCGGGATGGTGGATTATGGTTCGTTCCATGTTTGATCGCTTCAGTCATTATCATGTTCGTTAGATAGATTTATTGTTGTAGTTTAGATTTATTTTATGTTTTTATCGCTTTTATCCTTCCTGGCTTTGGATTAACAATCCTCTGTCCAGTTTACTTTTCCGTTTTAGTTTAGGTTTAGGTTTTAGTTAATAAAGAGGATTAATTAAGTTAGATTCAACATCCCTTTTCCCCGAGGATCGATACCCGTACTTATCCAACTTTACTAGCAACTACCCGGTATTCGGCCGGTTAGGAGGTAGTTTTGCATGGTAGTATAGGTTTTATAAATTTTCTTTTGTTTTAATGATGCAAAATCTCCCCAACAAAAAATGGCGCCAAAGCTGCGGGTGATCGGCCTTGAAATCTAGTTTTGTTAGTTCTCGATTTTGTTATTTTTGTTTTTAATAAAAGTAGCGTATACCAAGTTGAGAGTTTTTATTTTGCCGTGTTTCGATGACCGTTAGGTTAAGAATGTGCAAAAGTTTTTTACTCAACTTGTTTTACGTGAAGTTTATATGTTTATGTGTTACCTAGTCTAACCCCCGTGCTTAATTTGATAAGCGGCCGCCGTGTGTGTAATTTTCGTATGAAAAATCTGATGTAATTAGGGTTGGAATCGCAGCTGCTTTTATAGAAAAATCAAGTCGGTTGCTACAGTAAAGGTGCCGGACGCCCGTCCATAATGTCGGACGCCCGTTCACTATTTTCAGCAACAACATCCAAACTTGTAACGCTCATATCTCGGGCCTCGTAAGTCGGAATGAAGTGATTCAAAATCCTGTAGAATCCTCTCTTCAAGACCTACAACTCTGCTCTTGAGGTCGAGAGTCAAATCAGTGTATATCATATCAAGAACTGCATCGGAAGTTCGGCACTACCCGGAATCCTGATTTTCCGACATTTATCTTGATTGATTTCTTTCCTTATATCTTTCAACCTTCCATAACTTTGATTGATCCTTTCCAAGAACGAATTTGGCTCTCTAAAATCCTCTCTTCCATCATCAATGAGTATCTACAACAATAGGAAAACATACCAAAGCGTAACGTATTTCCAAAATAACATAAAATCATCATTTAAGCACATAATTCGTTACGTTTTGCAATTAACCTCTTAAAAACACCATTTACTCAATTGATATAAAGATTATAAGCTCGATTTCCTATGAAAAACCCCTAAGAATATGGGGAATATTGACATAAAATATATCCTTATAAAACGTATAAAATCACCCTTTAACATAGTAGATAGCTTTGAGTATTTTGTTATATCTTTGACCTAAGACAAACTCCTACAAACTAAATCACTTGCATCACACATTATCTCAAAAGGCAAATCCCAGTCTGGTGCTACCAGTCCTGGTGCAGTAGTCAAATTTGCTTTTAGGGTCCGAAATGCTTCCATACATTTATTATCAAAGTTAAATGGTACCTCTTTTTCAAGCAAATGACTTAGAGGCTTTGCTATCTGAAAAATCTGCAATAAATCTCCTATAAAATCCCGCATGTCCGAGAAATCCTCTCAAAGTTCTTAGATTGACCGGTGGAGGTAACTTTTCAATTACTTCGACTTTAGCTTTATCTACTTCGATACCCATTTCGTAGATTCTATGACCCGAACAATTCCTTCGATACCATTAAGTGACATTTTTCCCGCTTTAATACTAAATTGGTATCTTCACGGCGTTGTAACACTCGTTCTAAGTGTGATAAACATTCATCAAAAGAATCTCCATAAACACTAAAGTCATCCATAAAGATTTCTAAGAATTCCTCGACCATGTCGAAAAATATTGCCATCATACATCGCCGAAATGTAGTTTGGTGCATTACATAAACCAAATGGCATTCGTTTATAAGCAAAAGTTCCATACGGACAAGTGAAAGTAGTTTTTTCTCTATCTCCTGCTGCAATGAATATCTGTAAATATCCTGAATAACCATCTAAGAAACAGTAATATTTATGTCCACTTAATCGTTCCAACATTTGTACGATGAATGGAAGTGGATGATGATCCTTCTTAGTATGTTCATTCGAGCTTTTCTAAAATCAATACACATTCGATATCCTGTAATTTCCCTTGTCGGAATCCATTCATTTTTATCATTTTCTTTTATCGTGAGACCTCCTTTCTTTGGTACTACTTGAGTTGGACTCACCCATTCACTATCTGATATGGGAAATATTATCCCCATTTCTAATAGCTTAATGACCTCTTTCTTAACAATTGATTGTAAATTTGGGTTAAGGCGGCGTTGCGGCCGAATACAAGGTTTAGCTCCCTCATTTAGGATGATCTTATGAACGCATATCTCGGGGCTAATTCCTTGAATATACGCACTTCGTCCATCCAAATGCTTTCTTATGATTTCTTAACATTCTAAGTAATTGATCTTCACGTTCATTAGTCAAGGTTGATGAAATAATAATTGGTAGTAGATTATTATTTTCAAGAAAAGCATACTTAAGATTTGTAGGAAGTGGTTTCAATTCCAGATTCCTTGGTGGATCTTCTACTGAAGGTTTTAGAACTGGTCCTTCTAGTTCTAATTCCAAATACTTATGCCACGGATGTTTAGAAAACAGCCCTTTATCAAGATAAAGGATCACTTCTTTCATTTCAGTGTCATTTTCATCTTCTTTATAGATAGATAATGTTAAACATTCCTCTAGCTTATCTTCATAATCTTGCAATTGATCACCACAGAATGTAGATATCTTATCTATAAACGAACATGATTCTGGTGATTTGTATGGATGATTCATAGCTTTGAAAATATTGAAGGAAACTTTATCTTCATTAACTCGTAGTATCAGTTCTCCTTTTTGGACATCGATTAATGTTCTTCCCGTAGCTAGAAATGGACGACCTAGAATAATTGGCGCTCGAATATCCTTCTTCCATTTCCATTATTACAAAATCTACTGGAAAGTAAAATTTGTCTACTTTAACCAACACGTCCTCGATGATTCCCTTAGGATGTTTAATCGATCTATCTGCCATCTGAAGGGTCATTTCAGTATTTGTAATCTCTCCTATGCCTAGTTTCTTATAATCATCATAAGACATGAGATTAATACTTGCTCCTAGATCACATAGTACCTTCTTAAACAGAAACCCTCCAATCTCACATGGAATGGTAAAACTACCTGGATCTTTCGCTTTAGGGGGTAACTTATGTTGGAGTATTGCGAGCATTCTTCATTAAGGTATATATTCTCATATTCTTCTAACCGTTTTTTGTTTGATAGGATATCTTTAAGAAACTTTCCATAGGTAGGCATGTTGATTAGGGCTTCGATAACAGGGATATTGACATGAATATGACGAAAAGTATCAAGGAAACGAGCATACTTCTTATCAACTTTTATCTTTCTAATTTGATCCTTAGGTGGGTAAGGTAAAGATTCTAAATCTATAACCTTAGGTTCTGAAGTTATACCCTTTGTTCCTTTTTCCTTAAATCCTTGAGCATTACTTGTCTGCCATGTTTCATTCTCATCCAATTTTTTCTTTGAAACATCTTCTGTATCGATTTTCCCTTTTTCGGTTATTGGCATATCTTCCTTCTTTTCTTCAGTATTGTTTTCTCTAACATGTTCCTTAAATAAGGTTCTTAGGTCTTTATCTCGTTGGATCTATTAGAATCCTAGGGATTTTGACCCTTTCCTTATTTTTACTTTCGAGTTCAACTTTGCTATTTTGTTTCAAGAAATCTTCAATAATTTCTTCTTCTTCATCGAAAATTCAAGTTCAACCGAGGTTTCCATATTCGTCTCAATTTTTCCATTTAAATCATTCTCTACTTCATTATCTCCCGATTTTTCTCGTTCCAAATATCTCCACAAAGTTTTCTACTTCTCGTAATAACAAGATTTACTTCTCTCGGGTTTCTTTCGGTATTACTTGGTAATCCTCCTGGAGGTCTAGTGTTTTTACGTTCTCCTTCTCTACTCAAATGGTCTTCCATATTCCTTATTGATGCTTCTATAGTTCTCATTCTGGTATCATGTCCACTCATGGATGTTTTTAACGTACTCATATCCTTAGTGGATCTGTCCCTATAGAAGTTATCATAGTTTCTACATTTTTAGCTTGAGTAGAAACTACACCATCATATTTTCCATTAATTTCTCCCATTTATCAACTCCTTCAAAGTTGAGTTGAACTTTGAGTGACCGGTATACTTTGAGTAGTATGTTGTGGATACGATCTAGGTAATGATTGTAGGTTCGATTCGCGGTATCTCCTTGATAAACTTGATTACTATATGAATTCTTATATTGAACCGGATATGGTGGTTGTCCTTGCTTACTAGGGTTTTCAGACCAACGATAAGTAGGGTGATCTCTTCTAATAGCACTAAACGAGTTTGAATACGCGTTGTTCAAATTCTTATGCTGTTGTAAAAAACTTACCTCCTCCCTTGAATATCCTGTTGGTTCTTCAACTCCTAATGACACATTATCCTGATTTGAGTATTCAAAGGGTATACTATTTTCGAACTTAGATTTTTGTTTGATTGTAGACCATCAAACTTCCTACTTAAATTCTCCAAGTGTGCTAGAACTTCCGTATTCGATGTACATTCTCCCCGCAAATGCTACTTTTCGTGTGCTAGAACCGGTTTCCCACATTCTCGTTATTTTTGGAAATCTTTTCTATGGCATCGTAAACTAATTGGGCTTCACTCATCATTAAAGAACCACCACATGCATGATCAACGTCCGCACGTGAGTCTTTCCTTAGTTTACGACGTAAAAGTTGTATTTGCATATCTAAGGAATAACCATGATCGGGACAAGCTCTTAATAGTTTCTTAAATCTCTCCCAAGCATTCCCAAGCGTTTCTTCAGATCCTTGTCTAAAGTTAGCAATTTCGACCTTTAACTCCAAATTTCTACCAGGGGTAAAATATTGCTTTAAGAACTCGGTTTGAATCTCCTCCCAACTTGTCAACGAATGATGTGGGAGTGACATAAACCAATCTCGTGCTCTTCCTTTTAAAGAAAAAGGAAACATAGACATCCTTGTTAATTCACGATGAGCACCTTGACTTTTGGTCAGTATTACACACGCTTCTTCGAAAAGATAGAGATGATGATGTGGATCCTCATCATCTTCTCCTAGAAATTGGGCTCTTGTGTCAATTAAACCAAAAAGATGAGATTTTATTTCGAAATTATTCGCTCCTTCATTTGGTAAAAGAATTGGATTATTAGTCCGATTTCTTCTCACGGTTTGATCACGATAGTCTCGGGTTTGGTAGGTTAGGATTATTATGATGATTCGGTTCCGGTTTTGATTATTAGGATTTTGATTATTTGGTATTGGTGGATTCTCGATTAATGTTTTGTCCATGTCCTTGGGCATGTACAATACCTTGTTCGTGTGTTTCATCACCGATTTCGGCCATTCTCGTTTCTCGATTTGATGATGATACGTCGTGATTTCCCCGACTAGTATGACCACGTTTTCTCTCTACTCTTAACTCGCCTTTCGTAAGTATTTATGTCGGGCTTATAAGGAGTGAGTGGGGCCTTACCGCTTCGGTCATCAACTATCGAAAACGTAAAATAACTTGATAAAGACAAGTAAAAAGATTGGCAACTTACCTACAAGGTAAGTACCAACGAAAAATAAAAAGAAATGTGATAAGAAGAGTGTTGACTTATCCTCGAGAATTTTGAGCTAATATAAGTAGAAACCATTCGAACACAATGAATTAGCGTCGTGATCCCCGGCAACGGCGCCGTAAAGCCGACGTGGGTTTTCCTAGTGCTATTCCAAATCCTTAACCGACAAAGTGTATCGGGTCAAACCGTAGTGCTAGTATGGTGAGTCGTGTCGAATCCTCGTGGGAAACGTATGGTAATTCGAGTGTGGCTAAACACCAAGAAGCTATTATTAACTCAATCTAAGTCGCAATTTTCTTTTTTTCTATTTAGTAACCTTAAAACAAGAAATAAATGCATCAAACTAGAACGGTATATATATAGATACATAAATATATATATAAATATATAGAAATACATATATATATATAGATATAAATATATATAGGTACCAATACAATATATAAGATATAAATACTAGTAATATTATAAAAGACTAGCCAAGAATATGTCACTGAATCAGTGTCTCTTTTTAGTAGAAATAGATGTGCTCGATCTTTCCTTTTTTTTTAAGGTGAATCAATTATATATGAATCGGTGTATTCCTAAGCTAGACAACTCCTCCTCACACGAGCGTATGAAATTGTCATATGTCAAATTGTCATCAGTTTAATCTCCACAACTGCCCCATGCTAATCTTAGTTAGTCCGAACAGTACCGAGTACAAATCTACCCCGGATAAAAGAGGTTATTCCGTTTGTCGACGGCCGATGTTATTCAAGAGGCTCCGGTTGTCGGGCGGATCGATTTAACACAAACGGTGTAGTTTTAATCAAACTCGTGATTTTAACATTATTATGATCTCGAACACAAATTTAATAAGATTCATCTTTCCCAAGATAAATCTGCCCCCGGGTAGGAAATAGGATTCCGTTGTCACGTTTTCACTCGGCCATTTTTACCCTCCGGTTTTTCTATCCTTTATCTCATATCCTAACTTCTCTCGGTCGCTTCATCGTTAGGTTATATGTTGCGATTCATCTTGGTTAATTACGTCAATCCGAATATTATCAATACGTTGCAAGATAGAAAAAGATTCATTATAATCGATTTTAATTCAATTTTAACGTAGTCATCATCTATTTCCCTAAAAAGATAAACTAATTCAATTTCATATCTTGGCTAGATATAGAGTTAGCCTAATATCATTATAACTAATATATAGATACTAATAACAACAAACAAACATAAATACATTAAAAAGTTACCAGATTACAATTGTAGTGTCAGAGTCGTATTCTCCGGAAATAGCAACTCCATAAGCAACAACGAGCCTTGATAAACCTTCTAAGTATTAAAACGATACTTATACTACAGTATTATTTCGACAGAGTGTCGTTTACGGTATTTACGTAACTACACACTAGATTAAGATAATATATATATATATAGAAGTGATATATATATATTGGTACAACTTCCTCAAGCCGCAAATGAGGAGTATTTATAGAGTGGATGTCAAGGCCGGCGCGGGCCGGTGTAGTCCCGGCGCGGGCCGGTGCTACGGGGAGATTCTCTCCCCGACAGTCCCCATGTGCCGGTGGCAGAGATTCCGGCTCGGGCCGGATTTTTTCGGTTCGGGCCGGATCTTGAAAAATATCTTTCTTCCGTTTCGTCGTTTCGGTTTTAATTCTTCGCTTTTCTATCACACGTACCCTGAAACAGTTCAAAAACACGAGCCACGTAATTTTGATCATAAAAACTATAAGTTTTACTAAAATATTAACGATAATATCTATTTATAATGATTTCGATTTTTATGTGTTTTTAGATATATTTTTATAGAATTTATACGATATTATCGTAAATACGATATAAAAAGTCATATAATATGATTATATTTTTATCATACATCAGCCATGTAATTCAGGTCTTGCTATCAAAGGTGCCACATAAATTGTTTGTGTTTACTGAATTGTGTCATGAATGCTCAATTCGTTCAACTACTTTTCAACCCCTTATAAATAGAACTTACTGACTTTTTGCTAAGAGAGTCTACTACAACATTCGACTTGCCTGGATGATAATGAATATCTAAGTCATAATCTTTAACAAATTCGAGTCATCTCTGTTGCCTAATATTCAACTACTTCTTAGTGAAGAAATACTTGAGGCTATGGTGATCCATAAAGATACAATTTCAAACCCCGTAAAGATAATGCCTCCAAATCTTCAAGGAAATAACCACCGTTGCTAACTCGAGGTCATGAGCTGGGTAATTCATTTCATGAGGTTTCAGTTGCCTTGAGGTGTAAGCTATGACCTTTCTATTATGCATCAAAATGGCCCTAAGGCCTTGTCTTGAAGCATCAGTGTACACTTCATAGTCATCAAACACTTTTAGAAAAGTCAACACCGGGGCTGAGGTCAACTTACTCTTCAACGTATGAAAGGTTTCCACGCATTCTTGACTCTACACATACTTGACATTTTTTCTGAGTAAGTCTAGTGAGAGGTGAAGAAAACTTGGAAAAATCCTGAAAAAAACATTTGTAACCTGCAAATCCAAGAAAACTGTGATTTTCAATCACTGTCTTCAATCTTGGCCAGTTGGTTACTGCATCAATCTTGGTCGGATCAACTCTAACACCTTCGTCTGATATCATGATGGCTGTTTACAATATAGCCAACTCTAACCAACAAGGCACCAAGTCGGTTATACTATAAATGGTGAGCAATGTCGTATCCTATAAGGAATCAAGTTAACTATCAAAGTCAGTATGTTTTTAGTTAATGTCAACACAGCTATTGACCATGGTGTTGTGTCAGACCACCGGCTCTAACAACTAATAAAGACAACAAAAATTTTAAACAATATAAGAGAGATAGATGCGTTATGATCCAGTCGTCTACTTTTGAACCTTAGTTCGTACCCGGAAATGATTTCGAACTACTCTAACATTCTTGGTATTGGGTGAAGTGTGTCATCTCTTATTCAAAACTAGACATTATGCAATAATCTAGCATTCAATGTCAGATTCAACAGTCCACTGTCCGGACACGATCGACACTCGAAAAGACACTCAATAACCTTGATAAAAACCTCACACAAAAAACCAAATCCAAACAATTCAGTCGGATTTACACGGCGATTCTAGAACTGTTCCCGTGCCCTCTTGCAAAATATATATGTAAATACGATACATGAAAATTTATTATCGAGTTATGAATTCAACAACCGTGATGAAGCACGAGCTCTAGAGCTACAACAACACCAAAAATCAACAATCAACACATCAAGAACACTTCAAACATCAAGCTAGGGTTAAATTCTGAATATTATCGCCTAACTCGGCTATAAAACGGTTAGATACTCATTTAACAGACGAAAAGCAAGAATTCATTATCAAACATTAATATGAGATCAAGAAATGAAGAAAGGACGTACCTTTATACTGAAAACCAAAAGGACAAGATCCAAATACAAGGAAACCATAAGAACTCTACAATCCGACTCCGGAAATCCCTAATTTACAATGATCCAAGCTAGAAATTATACAAAAGGAAGTGATTTTGATCTTCTAACCTATTTTAATGGTGATTAGGAGGTGGGAAGCTGAAGAAGACGACTTAGGGTCGTCAAGATAATGGTTACATTCCACCCAAAATGCCTTTTATAGTTGAGGGGGTGCAAGTGGACATAAACAACATAGGCATGCGCCTCAAGAGACTGACATTTTTTAGATAATTCTCTATTTTTCCATTGTAGGCGCGCGTCTAACCTTTGTGGGTGCGCGCCTGACATTACACACCTTCAGTAAATTGGCCATAACTTTGTGTTTATATTTTTGATTTGAGTGATTCAAAATGTATTGGAAAGATAATTCAATTGTCTACAACTTTTCTGAACATGTCCAGGGCAGAAAATTCCTCCAAGGTTGATCAAAATGCAGATGAAGTAAATGTAAGGTTAAAATACCGAGAAGTTCTGATCCGTTTGAACGTTTAAGCTTCGGGCCCACGCTCCTACTACTGTATCTCACCTTACGGTCATCTGGAAAACCTAAATCATGCGATGAATCACAACAAACAACAAGCATAACTCATATAGGACACTAGGTTGACATAGAATGCATAAAAAAAACGAAAGAAAAAAAGATGAAATTTCCGGACATTTGGTCCTTAGTCCCTGAGAAGATAAAAAAAAAATGGTGTAATAAGCACCATAATACAACCGAATGTCTTCAAAAACATATAAACGAGGTTTAAATGAGGTATAATCACATAAAAAAATGATAGCCAAGGTGACTCTCATCACATCACATGATCTATGAAACTGACTTGATCGAGCTAGAACTCACATTTACCGAATTTACCGTAGATATTATAATCTCTCAAACTATGAAGTAAAATCCTTAAATGCTTGATATGCTCTTGCTCATTCGTTGAATGGATCAAGATATCGTCGATGAACACGATCACAAACTTATCCAAGAATGTCATGAAGACTCTTTGCATTAAATCCATGAATGAGGATGGTGCATTAGTGAGTCCAAAAGGTAAGACCTGGTACTCATAATGACCATACCTCATACTGAAATCTGTAAATGATATGAACTTTTTCTTAATCTTCAACTGATGATAACCTGAACGTCGATATTTGAGAAAACTTTCTTCCCCAACAACTAGTTAAAAAGGTCGTCAATCATGAAATTGGGTATTTATTCTTGATATCGAGGTTGTTCAATCTGTAGTCAATGCACATCCTCATACTACTGTCATTCTTCTTAACGAACAAAACCGGTGCTCCCCATGGTGACTACTTGGTTGGATGATATTCTTCTCAAGCATATCTTTCAATTGTTCATTTAACTTCTTCAATTCTACAGGAGACGTCAGGTAAGGTGCCTTAGCTACTGAAAGCTGTAAACGAGATGTCCTTTTTCTTAATATTCATTTGATGATAACCTGAACGTCAATATTGGAGAAAACTTTCTTCCCCAACAACTGTTGAAATGATATCTTAAACCCAATCAGGTTGGACCGGATCGGACCGGGTCGAGTCATTTACAGTCTATTTAGTTCATGTAATAACTTTATTATGAGTAATAAAATCAATTTTGTTATTATATATTTTGTTTGTCTTTATGAATCAATTATGTTATTGTATATATAGTAACGTCCTTAGTATTAAACTGTGATAGAGAAACCATGATAGTGATCATGGTTGATGAGATCTCTAATCAGTTTAATAAGTTTGATACTTAAATGTCTCTAGTCCTGTGTACTATTAAATAGGACATTGATAGTACGATTAGACTAGCACGTATTGGATGTCTTCTATCTTATTGAAGATAGGGATAAATCTTGTCTATCGAAGTGTAGAGACACTTGGACAGTACATGGACGTGTATTGGAGAATGCGTACGTTAGACTGACCCACTTACATTAAGTGTCGCAGTATGTGGCATTCGTATAATTATCCTGAGACCGGAGTCTCCATGGCATCACGGTGTGGATTGTCATGCTTTGAAACTATTGAGGTTTCCCTTAGCCATGGGGTGATCATGCGGTAGTGCTCGGGTATGATAGTGAATCATGCGTAGGATACATGTTTGTTCATTCAGAAATCACATATCCTAATAGTAGGAGTAAATATCTGAAATGACCTTCTTATGAGGAATGTCTAGCTCTTGTGAATCTTTGCAAAGTGGGAGTAATTGAGTTACTTTGAGAGAGCATGATATCCAGATTATAAGATACTATCGTTGATGTATTGACACTCGAGATACGATTGTATGGATTGTTGAAATAGTGTCCTAAACCCAATCGGGTTGGACCGGATCCGACTGGGTCGGATCATTTCTACTATTTCTTTATGCTTATACATATATTAAATGGCTTTTATGTTGTCGTATATATGTTCTTTTAAAGGACCAATTGTGAATTGCTATATGATAACGTCCTTAGTATTAAACTATGATAGAGAAACCATGATAGGCGATTATGGTTGATGAGATCTCTAATCACTTTAATAAGTTTGATACTTAAATGTCTCTAGCCGATGTACTATTAAACAGACATTGATAGTATAAACGACTAGCACGTATTAGATGTCTTCGTCTTTAGGGCGGGGATAGATCTCGTCTATCGAAGTGTGTAGACACTTGACCGTACGTGGACGTGTATTAGAGAATGCGTACGTTAGACTGACCCACTTACACGGATAAGTGTCACACTATGTGGCGGTTGTGTAATTATCCTTTTGACCGGAGTCTTCATGGCATCACGGTGTGGATTGTCATGCTTTGACACTATTGAGGTTTCCCTAGCCACGGGCGATCATGCGGTAGTGATTGGGTATGATACCGAAGCACGCGGAGTATACATGGTTGGTCGTCCGGGAATCGCGTATCCTATGATTGGGATCGAATATCCGAAATGGCCTTCTTATAAGGAATGTCTTACTCTCGTGAATCTTTGCAAAGTGGGAGTAAATGAGTTACTTCGAGAGAGCTTGATATCCAGATTATAAGATACGGTCGTTGATGTTTTGACACTCGACTAACGACCGTATGGATATTATTACGGCGATAGGATTGTAAGTTACACGGTAATCGTTTCACATGAAAGGTAGTAGTCATTGCATTTGACTCTTCCGATGATCGGGGGTCACGGTGTGTTGCTGACGCTATCCCGTGATCGTTAGGCATGAAGGGCATTTTCGTAATTTGCACTTTGTGTCTACGGCCAACATATTCGGAAGCCTATCGGGTCACACACATAAGAACATCTAGCCGGATTAAAATGTGGTTATAGTTGATAACCAAATAAGGAAAGTTTATCTCGAGACTATAAAGGTTATAGTGGTAAATTAATATGGTGGTATTTATTTATTATGAATAAATTAAATACAAGATATTAATAATATTATATTAATTAAAAAATATTCCGGAAGCCAATATTTGCTATATGGGGCGCCACATTGAAGTGTATAAGATACACTTGGATTGTGCAATTTAATTAATAAGTATTACCAAATATTAATATAAGATATTAATATATATATATATATATCCAATATATAATTGGCGCCTAAGTTTTTGTGTGTAATTGACACACGTAAAAGCCAATTGATCAAGTTGACATGTTTGACTATTTGGGTATTAATAGATTTATATGTGTTATATATATGTGATATATACACATGCGTAAATTGATTTATGGTAATAAAATAAAGATAATAATATTAGATATTGACAATATCTTGGGAATATTCAATATAAGATATTGACAATATCCTAGATTTATTTAATATGAGATATTGTAATAAATGAGATAAATCAATCAATTATATTTTCCTTATTTTATTGGGAAAAGGTTTTCTTCTCCTCCACACTATAGGGGCCCCAACCACTATAAATAAGAGGTGGGTGTCAAGCTCTTTTCAGTACATCATAATTCCAAGAGCTAATAGTTCTTGTGTAAAATATGAGCATCCTATGAGAGTTGGAGAGAGGGGAAAAGGGCCGGTCTAGCAACCGGAGTTTTCCAATAAGCAATCCATGACGGGATTCCGGCGGGTCGTTCGTGTGGACTAGCGGTAGAGGCCGAACGCTTGGGCGGCTCTACGCGAACTACTCTCCTTAGACGGTCAAAGTGTCGATCTTATAGATCAACCAAGGTAACCACCGTCTACTACTCGTTTGTTTATTGCTTAAACGAAGTCGATCTTGGGTCGATAGGAAATAAATTTTTAAATTCCGCTGCGTTCCCGCGTAGATTTCCTAACAGTGGTATCAGAGCGAGCTTCGAGCTTAAGCAATAAGCATGTAATTTTGCGTAGTTAATTTTATCGTTTAAATCACGTGATTAAAAGATGAAAGATTTTTAATTCGCAAAATTGATACACGAAAAGAAAAAAAAAAAAGGGGGCGGCAATGGTGGTGCTCGGCCGATCGGCGGCGGCACCACCACCGTGTGATCGCCGGCGGCGGCGGCGGCCTCCGGGCTCCGGCGGCGGCCGCATCGTGACGCGGTGGCCCCGCTTTTGTTTTGTGTATTTTGTGATTTAATATGGTTCATAGTTGTGATTATTAATTTCCCTTTGTTTAGTTGTGTCATGCGGCTAACCAATTGTTCAAATAGTTTGGGCCATATGGGATGCCACACGACATTAAAATAATAATGGCCTTTCCAAAATTTGTTTGGAATAGCTTACGCCTCTTTCCAAATATTTGATTTGGTGCCCTAGCCACCACTTCCAAAATTTTGATTTTGGAAAGTGCCGCTGCCCTAAACCAAAATTATTTGGCCTTTCCAAATATTTGATTTGGAATAGTTTCAGCCCTTTTCAAATATTTGATTTGTAAAGCTTTAGCTTGCGCCACTTCCAAAATTTTGATTTTGGAAAGTGGCCAGCCTAAGCCAAATTTGGTTTAGGAAACCAAAGCGCATCCCTTTTGATTACGAATCAAAAGGAAAGAAACAAAAGAGAAATAATTTTAATTTTGATTTATTTTGGAATAGTTCTAATTAATTAAAATTAAAATTAAAATCGGTTTAAAATTAATCGTTAATTTTATTTCGATTAAAATCATTTAATTAATTAAATGTTAATTAGTTAATTGATTGGATAAAATTATTTAATAGATTAAATGTTAATTGATTAATTAAGACGCAAGTAGTTAAATTTTATCTTTTTCATAAGATTTTATTGTATGGATTAGATATAGTAGATATAATATGATTATATGGACCCCGATTGATCATGGACTCGACCGATAGGATAGATGTGAATGATTTAATTTTTCTGTTGGTTTAAAAATTGTCCTAGGCCGTTATGAAGAACGTGACCTAGTTTATTTTCTCGCATTTATCCCATTCCCGTTGGCTCCCCCCGTGTGCGGCGGGTTGTATTTATTTTATTAGATAGAATTAAATGTAACAAGAATGGAGCAGAAGATGGAGACCAAAGAAAGACGAAAATAAAGATCCCATTGGAGAATGGAGCATTAAAGATCCTATTGGCGGTTGCAAATACCTTAGATTGTGACCCGCGGTTTCGTCGCTTGTATTCGAAACCGCACCTAGAAAAGTCCATGATCATACCGGTTACTTTACGCATTTATTTATTTTGTGCTTGTATTTATTTTATATGATACGATAGATGCATGACTAGGCACGATCTAGATAAATGTGTAGGATGTATGTCTATAGAGATAGATATATTTGATGAGACCGTAATTAAAATTAATTAAGTGAATTAATTTATGTAAATACTTCCACAACAAAAATCAAGTCGAGAAATTGTCTCCCAATATTATAGCGACGGTAAGAGCCTTTGTTCGGATCCAACGATCGGCCCTCGTCGGGAGTTGACCTACCACGGGTATATCGTCGTTATTGAGATATGATCGTATGAGATCTCGCGAATATTGGGTTATGACTTGACTAGAGTATTGCGGTGATTGGCCCTCGTCAGGACCGTCTTATTCTAGAGGCAAGGGGTTGACTACCACATAAAGATGTGAATTGTCAAAGAGTTGACTAGTCAACCACCAAGAGTCACATAGAGATGTGATTGGTAAGAGTTACATACCTTTCGAATTATTCCGGTTGATCGGCCCTCGTCGGGAATCGGGGTAACCAGATGGGATCTTGGCCACTAAAGAATTTTTGAAAGATTCTTGAAAGTCAATTGGGAGTAGTTGACTAGTGGGAGCAAAAACATAAATCAAAAGACCATTTTTGATTTTGCGTGTATAAACAACAACACTCTTTTATTTCCATTTTATGTTGTAGTTTTAGCAAACTTTATATTTATGTTTTATTCTCGATTAGTAAAACCAAATTATGACTGTTAATTTTGAGAAACGTTCTCAAATATGGTTAAGTAATTTTAATCCTTTTAAAAGAAGCAATGACATGAGCCATCCCGTTGTAGTAGTTAGAGACAAGGAGGCTACATATTTGATGGAGTACTCCAAAGCTTTAATTATTAATGAAAGCGGAAGCTCATGATATGATTAAATCATTTGAAATGAGTTTCAACGAATTAGTCATATATTGGATACGATCCAAGATGATCATTCAGTCATACGATGACAATTAATTCAAACGTTGGATAAGAATGACCACATCTAATTTTCGAAAGGTTGTTTTCAAAATTGTAAGATTTAAGTATCGACTTATTTCTTTAATCATTGCTTAAAGGTTAATTAAATAGTTAATGTTTTAAATACGATTTAAAAGGTTAAATAAACTATTTAATAAACTTTAGATTTTCTTTATGAAAGGAAATCAAAGACATAGCTCTTGTGATCTTTCTTAAGTCTTATGAAGACTACAATAAGAAACATATTCAAGTGCTTAAAGGATTAAAAATGGAAGTTAGGGCATATGCTTAAATAGAGAACTTATTGAAGTTTCTATTCTAGGCAAGTGAGTTGAGATAAATCTGTCTAAGGTCAAAGTCAACTCTAAGATATATGATATCTTACGAGTGTGATTAAATTAGAAAGATTGAATACAGATATGGAAGGTGAAACAAACGTTGTAACACTTACCATATTCTGAATCTAGTAAACTGATAAGGGAACAAAATAAATGTTATTATGTTCCGGTTCTTATGAACAACATACTTTCAGTTATTTGTTAGGATTTAGTAAACATATTCAATTGTAAAGAATAAATGTTATTCCGATAAAGTTGAAAGGTCACTGAATCTAACATACTAGATTGATGTCACTATATAGTTGATATATGTGATGAGATCTCAACTAAATATTTGTATGGCTGTTATCCTTGATATTTGTAGTTGTTCTAGACATAGTCTCTCTGGAAGGGAAGCGTGTAATTAAACGTCATTCTGATGATGTTGAACCATATGATTATGAATCTTGTGGATAATACGTATCTTATCCAAAGAGGACTAAAATACCCTTTTAAGAAAAGGTTATGAAACCTAGAAGATTGACTAAAGCCTAAACATATTGATGTTTGTTGGCTTGTGACAATTTATACCATAAACAATTGTTTGTCTCTCTCTTGGACTATTTTTAGAAATAGTTGAATGTACTTATTGAAGTACGACAATTCGGAAAGCCCGAAAAGTTCGATCTAGTACGAATATGAGATTGATGAGCTACTTAGGAATTATTCTTCAATTGGATTAAAGTAATTAATACCTGAAGGGTGTTTCAGAAGTCGTCTGAAAATGAATAAGATTCTCCCTTGAAGGATACCATCTTTGGGATACGCAATTAGATTGTGTTCCCAAAATGGAAATAACACTTTATATGATAAAGGTGTGACGCAAGCCATGCGATGTATCCCTTACACATTTCGGGATAGTGCCCTTATACTTAACCGAGTTCCAAAGAATAAAGGTTGAATAAATTCCATATTAGATATGGAAGAAGATAATGTCGAATCTATCTTAACCGATGATTTGAAGTTGTCATAGGCAAAGTCAGAAAAGCTTGGAGCCTAGTACGACATATGCAACTTTGTGGAATATCTTAGCTAGCACGCTAGATATTATTTACTCGTCCGCGGAGCAAAAGGTGTTTGTCTCCAAACATGCCGTCTTCTGGGGAAGTGTTTCTTCCAAGAGAAACAAGTGGGAGTGAATCGATCTCAAAAGAGTTTGAGAACCACAAAGATATATTCAACCAATGGAACGTGAGCGTACGCCACATAGCAATGAGGTGTACATAATCGCTCGGTGCACATAAAAGTTCTGTAAGTCTGTGGATAACCTCAAGCCCAAAAGGGCTGCTGGTATGTTCATCTTGATGAATGAATATCTCACGACTTATGAAAGAATGTTTAAAAGGCAAGATTGAGAGATATGGCCAGGGGCCATAATATCTGAATTAGATTCCATTAGTGACAACCAGGTTGTGAACCTAGTCTGTCTTACCTAAGGGGAATGTCCCTGAAAGGCTGACATGGATAGTAATATGATTACCATAAGGCTATAGTGACGGCTGAAGGGTATGAGGTGTAAACCTTGTAATTATCTTTATGCTGCCAGCTGTGCCCAGTTCTATTCAGATAGTGCTTGTTATAACTTGATATCATGGCTATATGATAGTGTTGAAGACGTTGGGCATATAGCTCGATTTTCATAGACGTTAACATGATATGTAAGCCCACGAGATCCATTTATGGACTCAAACAAGTTTCTCTAGACGATTTCTTTGTTTGATAATCAAAGGAGTTTGATTTAGTCAAAAGAAGGATATGCCCAATGTGCAAGATGGATAGTGGGTGTGTTATGATTTTTGAGCAAGGTATTAGATATCTATCTCGAGAATTATCACCCCATGTCACAGTCAATTAATGTTTGGTAGTTCAAGGTCTTTGTTAAAGCACTTGGATTAGCAGCTCTTATTTTAGAAATAAGAATCTATAGTGATAGATTTAATCATCGTTAGATTATAGTTTACCTATATGATGTGATGCTAAAAGAAGTTTAGCATAGATCGCGAGATCTGTCTATGTTAGGACATTGGTCCTAAAGTTAAGGTGAAAGATGATGCTTATAGAAGGTTTCCTTCGCTATCGCGATAGAACCATCTTATAGGTGATGCCGTATGTTCATAGTCCATGAATAGTCATGAGCAAGTATGAAAGTAGATCCGGTGAAGGTTGAGAATACCCTTAAACAAGTTAAGGAAAATTTTCTAGTTTATTGAAACTTGGAATTAAATAAACGTAGATATACGTACGTATATCCCGAGTCTTACGAAGGTGAGTGGGAGCTACAGTCTGGGTTTGCAATCACTTTGATTAAGTGATACAAAGAGCCGGAAATGTTCTAGCATACGGGTCACCGTAAATTCTACAACTAGGCCAAAACACAAGAAGTGCCTTAGAGGCGCAGCGGGAGCAAGATATACGATCTAGAAGGTTCATTCCCGAACCTCGTACGGTTCTTCCACCTTTTCTATATAGCCGATATAGTAAGTGGATTCATTGCTTGAAGCAAGGACCGTGGTCTCGTCGAGATTCGTGTGTGTGTTGAGGCGGTTCCTTTGACTTGGTCGTTTGGAACATGATATGAAGATAGTCCGAGTCCCCACGGATAGCGATCCGTTTATGGCTGTGGCTAGTTGCGAGTATTGCATAAGATTCTTGTGTTTCAACTTGGTCTTGTGTGTGCGAGTGATTGGTTTTAGGCCAAGTGGGAGATTGTTGAAATAGTGTCCTAAACCCAATCGGGTTGGACCGGATCCGACTGGGTCGGATCATTTCTACTATTTCTTTACGCTTATACATATATTAAATGGCTTTTATGTTGTCGTATATATGTTCTTTTAAAGGACCAATTGTGAATTGCTATATGATAACGTCCTTAGTATTAAACTATGATAGAGAAACCATGATAGGCGATTATGGTTGATGAGATCTCTAATCACTTTAATAAGTTTGATACTTAAATGTCTCTAGGCTGATGTACTATTAAACAGGACATTGATAGTATAAACGTACTAGCACGTATTAGATGTCTTCTCGTCTTTAGGGCGGGATAGATCTCGTCTATCGAAGTGTAGAGACACTTGGACCGTACGTGGACGTGTATTGAGAATGCGTACGTTAGATCGACCCACTTACACGGATAAGTGTCACACTATGTGGCGGTTGTGTAATTATCCTTTTGACCGGAGTCTTCATGGCATCACGGTGTGGATTGTCATGCTTTGACACTATTGAGGTTTCCCTAGCCACGGGGCGATCATGCGGTAGTGATTGGGTATGATATCGAAGCACGCGGAGTATACATGATTGGTCGTCCGGGAATCGCGTATCCTATGATCGGGATCGAATATCCGAAATGGCCTTCTTATAAGGAATGTCTTACTCTCGTGAATCTTTGCAAAGTGGGAGTAAATGAGTTACTTCGAGAGAGCTTGATATCCGATTATAAGATACGGTCGTTGATGTTTTGACACTCGACTAACGACCGTATGGATATTATTACAAATGATAGGATTGTAAGTTACACGGTAACTCGTTTCACATGAAAGGTAGTAGTCATTGCATTTGACTCTTCCGATGATCGGGGGTCACGGTGTGTTGCTGACGCTATCCCGTGATCGTTAGGCATGAAGGGCATTTTCGTAATTTGCACTTTGTGTCTACGGCCAACATATTCGGAAGCCTATCGGGTCACACACATAAGAACATCTAGCCGGATTAAAATGTGGTTATAGTTGATAACCAAATAAGGAAAGTTTATCTCGAGACTATAAAGGTTATAGTGGTAAATTAATATGGTGGTATTTATTTATTATGAATAAATTAAATACAAGATATTAATAATATTATATTAATTAAAAAATATTCCGGAAGCCAATATTTGCTATATGGTGGCGCACATTGAAGTGTATAAGATACACTTGGATTGTGCAATTTAATTAATAAGTATTACCAAATATTAATATAAGATATTAATATATATATATATCCAATATATAATTGGCGCCTAAGTTTTTGTGTGTAATTGACACACGTAAAAACCAATTGATCAAGTTGACATGTTTGACTATTTGGGTATTAATAGATTTATATGTGTTATATATATGTGATATATACACATGTGTAAATTGATTTATGGTAATAAAATAAAGATAGTCAATATTAGATATTGACAATATCTTGGGAATATTCAATATAAGATATTGACAATATCCTAGATTTATTTAATATGAGATATTGTAATAAATGAGATAAATCAATCAATTATATTTTCCTTATTTTATTGGGAAAAGGTTTTCTTCTCCTCCACACCTAAATAGGGCGCCACTTATCACTATAAATAAGAGGTGGGTGTCAAGCTCTTTTGTACATCATAATTCCAAGAGCTAATAGTTCTTGTGTAAAATAGAGAGCATCCTATAGAGAGTTGGAGAGAGGGGAAAAGGGCCGGTCTAGCAACCGGAGTTTTCCAATAGCAATCCATGATGGGATTCCGGCGGGCTGTTCGTGTGGACTAGCGGTAGAGGCCGAACGCTTGGGCGGCTCTATGCAGAACTACTCTCATTAGACGGTCAAAGCGTCGATCTTATAGATCAACCAAGGTAACCACCGTCTACTACTCGTTTGTTTATTGCTTAAACGAAGTCGATCTTGGGTCGATAGGAAATAAATTTTTAAATTCCGCTGCGTTCCCGCGTAGATTTCCTAACATGGATATTATAACAACAATAGGATTCTATTTACACGGTAACTGTTTCACATGAAAGGTAGTAGTCATCGCTTTAGACTCTTACGATGATTGGGGGTCATGACGTGTTGCTAGACGCTATTCATGATCATTAGGTATGAATGATATTTTAGTAAATGCACTTTATGCCTACGGCCAACATATTCGGAAGTCTATCGGGCTACACACATAAGAACATCTAGCCGGATTAAATGTGGTTACAGTGATAACCAAATAAGGAAAGTTTTATCTCGACTATAAAGTGTTATAATGATAAATTAATATGGTAGTATTTATTTATTATGAATAAATTAAATACAAGATATTAATTATGTTAATTAATTAAGATTATTCCGGAAGACATTTATTAGTTATATGGGGCGCAGATCACGTGTGTATAAGATATACATGGATTTTTCAAATTAATTAATAGTATTATTATGTATTAATATTAGATATTAATATATATAGATTTACACACATGCATAAATTCACTTATGATAATACATTAAAGATATATTTAATATTAGATACGGAAATATATATCTTGGAAATGTTTAATATAAGATATTGAATATTAAATGAGATAAATCTAGAATATCTATTTTCCTTATTTTACTAGTAAAAGAGTTTCTTTCTCCTTACTCCACGCAAGAAGCTTTTCCCATGAGGAATGGGACACAGTGAGGCGCAAGCTCCCCTATATAAGAAAAGGGTTGCCTAGCTCTTTTAATTTGAACCAAAGGTCTCACAGGCAATGTTGATGGTGCCTTTTCCAGAAATTCATGATGCCTTTGCAATGGCAATCAAGTTTGAGAGACAGAAGTCATATGTGGCTAACAAGGCCAAGAATCAAGATTCCATGGCCCTATTGTCACAAAATAATGGACAGGCCCAAAAATCCCAAAAAGATGCAATGTAGCTTTTGTGGATTCAATGGTCATACTAAGAAGACATGTTACAAGAAGCACGGCTTGCCCCTGGTTTTAAATCAAAAAGGGCAAATATGGTAGGAGATGAGCAATCAGCAGAAGAATATCAGGCACCAAGCAGGTCTGCTGGACCAGGGTTTCCCAATCTTACTGCACAACAACTTGACAAGTTGATGGCTCTACTGAATGACCCTCTAAGACATGCAGAATTTGCTGTTGGCCAACCTGCTGACTTTATTACACATTACTCACCTGCCACAGGAATAGGTGACCTAAATTTAGTAAGATCAATACAATGGATCTTGGACTCTAGTGCCACAGATCACATTGTAGGATCATTAGATCTATTAAGTAATCCTAAACCTTCATCTAGTATAAAAATAGGATTACCTAATGGAAATAATGTCTCTGTCACACACATTGGCCAAGTGAGGATCAACACTCAACTAGTCCTACATAATGTGTTTTGTATTCCTGGTATTAAGTATAACCTCTTATCTTTAACTTCTTTTATTAATCATACAAAAGGTGCAGCTGTTTTTTCTGCTAACAAGTGTGTTTTGCAAGACAAGAACAAGAACATGATTGGTTCAGTTGAGTCACAGAGAGGACTTTATGTCATGGATCAGCCAATAAGACTTTCTGTTACCAATGCTGTAGAGAATCACACTTTATCTGATAGATTAGATGATGCACTTTTATGGCACTACAGACTTGGACACTTGCCTGATAAGAGACTGCAAGTCATCAGTTCACAGTCTGTTGATGTCAAATTTTGTAATCATGACTTTGTTATGTCTGTCCTAAGGAAAAATTAAAGAAAAATCCTTTTCCTTTAAGTACCACTACTGTAAACACTATTTTTGATCTTGTTCACATGGATATTTGAGGTCCTTTGAGACAGTATACTGTGAATGGACAACAATATTTTCTTACTGTTGTAGATGATTTTTCTAGGTTTACTTGGGTTTTTCTTATGAGGCATAAATCTGAAGCTTCTGACCTTGTTAAATCTTTTGTTAAATATGCTTCTACTCAGTTTCATAAAATTATTAAAGTGATTAGATCTGAAAATGGTGCAGAGTTTCAACTTACTGACTTTTATGCTCAGCAGGGTATCATACATCAGACATCATGTGTCAGTACACCTGAGCAAAATGGTATTGTTGAAAGAAAACATCGGCATCTGCTGAATGTTGCAAGAGGTTTGAGGTTCCAGAGTAATCTACCAATTGAATATTGAGGATTTTGCCTTTTACATGCTGTAAAATTGATTAATTCCACACCTACACCACTGCTGAAAGAAAGCACTCCACATGAAATTCTTTATGGCACCAAATCAGATTATACTGTGTTTAAAGTTTTTGGTTGCTTAGTTTTTTCATGTACACTTCAACAATATATAACCAAGTTTGATTCAAGATATAGGACTTGTGTTTATCTTGGGAATTCAACCACCTCCAAGGGTGCTATTCTCTTAGATATTACCAACAAAAATATCGTTGTTGCTAGAAATACTGAATTCCATGAAACTTACTTTCCACTTTTTCAGCAGGTACTGGGAAAGCCTAGACATCTTGCTGACATGCATGTTCCTTTGCCAGTAATAGACAGTTTTAATGACCTTCTGAATGATTCAGCGGGCCAACCAGTAATGGGATCAACAACAGCTGATACGTCCAATGCAAGGCATGAACCAGTAAATCGGGCACCTGAACCCACACAACTAAGAAGGTCCACAAGAACAAGGAAATCACCAACCTTTTATCAAGGGGGTGCTCATAATGTTCAGCAGACTCCACATCCGCTGAGAGAAGTAATGAGTCTGGACAACCTCTCAGCAGACTATGCCAGATTCATTAATGCAATTGATGCTATTAAAGAGCCTAAGACCTACAATCAAGCCGTCAAGAATGATGAATGGAATGAGGCAATGAACAAAGAAATTGAAGCTTTACAAAAAAAACTCACACTTGGAAGATAGTTGATCTGCTCCCAGGCAAGAAACCTATTAGATGCAAATGGGTGTACAGAATCAAATACAACCCTGATGGTTCAGTAGAGAGATATAAAGCTAGACTTGTAGCAATAGGCTACACTCAAACATATAAGATTGATTATCAAGAAACTTTCTCACCTGTTGTCAAGATCACTACAGTTAGAGCCTTACTTGCAGCAGCAGCAGCCAACAATTCGCACCTACATCAGATGGATGTCAATACTGCCTTCTTACATGGAGATTTGCATGAAGAAGTATACATGCAGTTACCACCAGGCTGTGCAGCAACTAAACCAAACCAAGTTTGCAAACTCACCAAACCATTATATGGCCTCAAACAAGCCACCAGACAATGGAATTGCAAGTTGACTGAATCATTGGAGGCTCAAGGATTATTCAATCCAAACATGACCACAGTTTATTTACAAAAGGGTCAGGACAGTCATTTATTGCCTTATTGGTATATGTAGATGACATCATAGTTGCCACTCCTAGTGAAAAGTTGATTCAGCAAGTTAAAGATGCTTTACATCAGCAGTTCACCATCAAAGATCTTGGAAAATTGAGATATTTTCCTAGGCATTGAGGCTGCTAGATTTCCCAAAGGTATATCTATTTCACAAAGAAAGTACACACTTAACCTCCCAGAAGAATATGAATTTTTGGGAGCTAAACCTGCTAAGACACCTATGGAGTCCAATCAGACCTTACAACATGGTGATTCACCACTTTTAGAGGACAACACTTGATAACGCCCTAAATGGTACCATTAATTATACCTATTTTCACCCCAAATTATGCTTAAGAGATGATAGATAGGCTCATTATTATGTGAAATATGTGTTAAATGCTATGTGCGTGTTCCCATGATCGTAATTCTGCATCTGTGTTATTTTCCCGAAGATTTGGTGCTGTTTTGCCTCGTTTTGTGTGTTTTATAGGATGTACCGAATCTGGAGTATTAGAGAATGGATATGGACCAAAAAAAGCATGTTGGGCCTAGTAAATAAAGTCCAAGAAGAAGTATGTTGAAGAAAAAAAGTCAGCCCGGTTTACTGAGGGCTAGGTCCGGTAAACCTAGGGCCTTGAGGAACAAGAAATCAATTCTGCCGCATTGACTAGGTCGGTTAGGGTTTCTATGAGTCATAAGTCGGTCATTGTATCTATATAAGGCCGCATTTACAGATTATTGTATAAGTTCTTGATAAATTTTCATAAGTTTTGCATATTATATTATATACATTATAATTTGATGAAATAAAGTTATTCCAAGCTTTGAGGAGATATTTCTGGTTTTGTCCCTTTCTCTACCATCTCTAGCTTGAGTAGATCGAGCTAGATCTCCATTGTTGAAGGTATGAAGCTTTGAACGTTCCTTTTTGTCTTCAATATGGTAGATCTGTTCGTATTTATGTGTTTTAGTTAATCTGCATGTTTAACAACCCCATGATTTAAATAGATTAGTCGTAATTGAGTAATGTAGATCTGGAATTTAAAAAAATGGCCCCGGTAAACCGGCGGTCTATACCGGTTTACGGAGGCAATATTTAGACAACTTAATCGGGAGGATTCACTACAGCTACGTTGATCGACAGGTTTAATTAACGGTAGGTTAGATCTGGCCAATCTGCTTATTGTAATCGTAAAACTAGCATGAAATACGAATAGTGAAGTGTTAGTTTGGACATAGTCTTGATGGACCTATTTACTATTTTCTACGATGTACCTAGTATTCTTACTAGTAATATCGACGTTTTAGGGATCGACTTACACGCGTTCAACACTTACACGCGTTCATATACGGATCCCTAGTAGATAAATTAATTTACCTAACTTTTACCAGACTAAACATTTCTTTTGTAGTCCAACAACTAAGTCAATTTCTGGACACTCCTACTGAAAATCATATGAAGGCAGCTTATAGATTGCTGAGATACTTGAAGACCAATCCTGGCCAAGGAATTTTTTTCCCAACAGACAACAATTTTGTACTTAAGGGTTTTACAGATAGTGATTGGGGTGGCTGTCCGGAAACAAGAAGATCAGTTTCAGGTTACATGATGTTTCTAGGAGATGCTCCAATCTCTTGGAAGGCAAAGAAACAAACAACATTTGCTAGAAGCTCATCAGAGTCTGAGTATAGGGCCATGGCAAATACAGTTTATGAAATCCAGTGGCTTATCTATATACTACAGGATTTACAAATTCCAGTCTAGTTGCCTGCTGTCCAATTTTGTGACATTGCCGGTGCAATGCACATTGCTCACAATCCTGTCTTCCATGAAAGAACCAAACATATTGAAATTGAATGTCATGTTGTGAGAGACAAAGTCAAATCAAGGCTCATCAAACTTCTTCCAATCAATACCAAAGAATAAATAGCTGACATCCTCACCAAAGCCTTAGATGCACCTATTTTCTCTTATCTACTAGATAAATTAAGATTTTCAAAGATCTTTCAGATTTCAAGTAGCTGATGGGAATGCTGAGTGCAAGCTGTTCATGAACCATTCACAGCTTGAGATGGGTGTTACGGTATAAAAGCTGGTAGGAATGCTGAGTGCACCCTGCTGATCAATCGAAGATATCATCGCCCACCGACAGCATGAACACCAACAGCCTGCTGACAGTGCAAAGACTCAGCAACCTTCTGATCAGTTTGATATAGTGTAATATATAATGCAATTATCTAGTTGTAATCTGTTGTAACAGTTTGTAACCAACTTCTAACTGACTCGTGAGGTGTATGAAGCTATAAATACCCCATAATCAGCCACATTGTAATTAACTTGTAACTTTTACATGATCAATAATAATTCCGCATTTTATTTTGTTTGTTTGTAATTCTAAAAACTTCATCAATGTTTGACACACAGACCCCAAAAAACATGGGAAAACCAGCCTAAAACCGAAGTGCCCTAGCCACATTCAATAAGTGTTGATGCTTTCTTTCCACCACA
Source organism: Gentiana straminea (assembly GCA_036785695.1). NCBI lineage: Eukaryota > Viridiplantae > Streptophyta > Magnoliopsida > Gentianales > Gentianaceae > Gentiana > Gentiana straminea. The sequence goes on along the minus strand of JAVUPR010000241.1, from coordinate 4,760,051 downwards.
CCATTTTGTTGTGGTGTGTGCACACAAGATGTCTCGTGTATGATACTTTTTTGTGCATAGTAAGCATCCATTTGAAACTCTAGGCCATTATCAGACCTGATTTTCTTTACTTGCTTGTTGAACTGTGTAAGAACAGTGTTACAAAAGGTTTGTAACATGCTCTAGTTTCAGACTTGTTTTTCATTAAATCAACCCAAAGAAATCTTGAACAATCATCAACCACATTTAGAATATAGTGTTCTCCATTATATGTACAAAATTTATTTGGACCCCATATGTCTACATGTAGCAAATCAAATACATCAGTAGAACAGAATCACTCTGAGGAAAACTATGTCTCTTTTGTTTGGCCAAGGGACAAACAAGACACTCAGTATCTAAACAAGTTCTATCATCAGGAATAGACTTGTGTAAAACATGTAATCTTTGTTTAGAAGGGTGACCAAGTCTATAATGCCATAGTAAAGAGTGTAGTAACATGACAGATTGGCAAGCCATTGGCTGTGTGGAAACCATAACAGTAGGGTCATCTTTTAGGATGTACAAGCCCTTGATTAAATCAGCTGAACCAATCATTTTCTTCAAGGTATTGTCCTGCACAGTACAACCATTAGCTCCAAAAAAACAAAGAATACTTCTCATTATTAGTTAACCTCCTAACAGACATTAAGTTGTATGTAAAATGCGTCACACACATGACATGATCCAGGATCCAGTTTTCATTAATTCTAACTTGTCCTATATGTGTGACTGAGGTGTGTGTTCCATTAGGCAAAGTTACAGTGACACCAATGACAGGCTTTGCATTAGTCATTAAGGATAATGAGCTAATGACATGATCAGTGGCACCTGAATCCACTATCCATTCATAGATAGTACCTGATGGAGCTGCAGTAGTGTGAACATTGGCAGTAAGTGCCACTGCTTGTCCAGGACCAGATGATTCTGCAATCTGTACATTTCTCAGCATATCCATGATAGTATCATACTGTGACCTAGTCATTATGTTTGAATTTGATGGCACCGTGTCTGATCTTTGTGAATCTGTACTTGGATAAGTGCCTGCAGCTGTGTCTTCTACATTTGGTAAAAAAAACCTTGATCCAGACTCACATGATATGCCTGTATCTGCCCCTACCCCTGCCTTTTGAGCCAATAGGGTATCCATATTTCTTATAGAATTTTTCAACAACATGTCCTTCTTTACCACAATAGGAACACTATGGTTTCTTGTTATTTCAAGAAAAAAACCCTTCCAGAGCCTCTTCCTCCACCTCTTCCATAGGAAGCATTAGTATGGGAGACTAAGGCCATAGAGTCTTGATTATCTTGCTTGAAACCAGTTGCCTGGGCATTTAATATTGTCTTGTCAGCTCTTATATCTGCATAAATGAGTTGACTCTCATGTTGCAAAGCCATATTGAACACTGTAGGAATGTCTGGAATAGGTTTGGCCACCAAGACTTGTGGTCTTACATTGCTGTAGGCATCATTCAATCCCTTCAAGAACCTGATGACTTTGTCAGTCTCATTCTGTTCTCTATAAACAGGTAGAGCAGCACATGTACAGGGTGGAGCAGGCCTCAGAACCAACATCTGATCCCATAACTCTTCAACTTTGTGAAATACTGGGTTATAGACATTGTACCTTGCTTTGTGGCATAAATATCTTCTTGGAGATTGGACAGACGATATGCATTACCAACTCCAAACCTATGATCAAGATCAACCCAAATATCTCTTGTTGTATTTAACCAGAAAATACTTTGTTGAATAAAAACATCCACAAAATTAACAAGCCAATTTGACACCATGTCATTGCATTGGCACCAGATTTCATAATGCCTGTGATTCTCTTCTGGTTTAGGCAATGAACCATCAACAAACTTCAATTCGCCCTTCATTGATAAAACCATAGAGATTGCTCTCTTCCAACAGTGGTAATTCTCGGCTCCCTTTATGGCTGGTTGAACATTCACAGCTGAGGGATTCTCCCCAGGATGAATGTGATAGGGATTGACAACACCATCTCCCTCTTCAGCCATTGCCAAGAAACCAATACCAGAAAACACGAAAACAGAGAAAAAAGAAAAAAAAAAAGAATTGAAGGATTGATTGTAGTTCCACACTACAGCTCAAGATTGCGATTCCACACCGCAATCAATAAGAAATGCACAGCATAAGCGTTGCTTTGATACCATGTTGAAAGAAACGAAAAACACAGAAATTATAAGAAAATGACTAATGGAGAAGATGAAGAAATTTGAAATGAAGAACATGCGGGAAACTTGCAAATTCTGGAACTTTATTCATTATCGAGAATTTTACAAAAAAACAGAAGTTTTCTCTTCGATCAGTTACATATATATATACATTCCTAACTTCCTACTAACTAAAATTGCGGTTACAACAACTTAATCCACCAATAACTACTCTCAATTGTTTCTTATACACGAGTGTTCTATCAAACGCCTAAATGAGTTTCAGTTTCATGTCTTGGAACATTTTGAACATCAGCTTGACCTTTATATCATGACTTAACTTCAACAGTTCCCGTTTTAGAGACGCAAAATGATTTTTCGTTGAATTGTATTCTTTGAAAAAAAATTGCAGTATAAATTAATATCACCAATACTTTGAGTCTAGCCTACCCAGAAGAAAAAAAAATCATGATTCCGTCTCTGGAAGTGACCACCACAATCTGCATAACACGCTTTCGAATCATTAATTATGATGTGAGATTTATTAATTCATATGTATTCCATAAAAATCAATAGTGTAAGAATATATTGTGACATGTTGTTGTGACACAACTTTTTTTATTTTTTATTTTAATGGAATAGGTAGGTAATATAACGGCCCGGATCTTGCGTCTTGCATTAACAGAAAAGGTAGAAAATCCTATTATTATTCTTGTTTGATCTTAATATCGTATATGTATTATTAATAGGATAATTAATATCATTCACATTGGTAAAAAAATCTACAAATTAGGATAGTATAGTCAGGGGTGACACAAAATCCATCATTTTAGCACCGTAAACAAATGTATATATATATATATATATATATACAACCAGAATATATATCTAAATCACAGAAAATTAAAGGTCCTTACGGAATAGCTAGTTAATTAGTTATAATTTATATTTTTCGTACAGTGAATTCACATGGGATCTGCCTCACTAGCCTTCGTCTTCTTGGTTTTCTTTTTTACTGGTAAGCTTTATATTCCTTTAAAACTTCCAAAATTCTCTTCGGATTATTTATTCTTCAGTTACATAAATTAGAAATGCTAGCTAATTTATGATACATAAATGAATTGAAATGAATGGTGTGGTGGAAAATTATGAAGTTGTGGCGTTTCTAGTAATTTCTGCAGAAATGAAAAAAAAAACAATTTCTGAGACCACGTTAAATATTTTTATTATTTTATACAAGGGAAAAAAAATTGCGTAAAATTGTTTTTATTTAACGATGATGATGGTGTGCAGGGGTAAAATCGGCAACGTTCACCTTAAAAAACAATTGCCCCTATACCATATGGCCAGCAACACTAACCAGCAAAGGAGCGGCCCCACCAACTGGATTTGAATTGCAATCTCAAGCTTCAATGAATTTTGACGTACCTCCAAATTGGAGCGGACGTGTATGGGCTAGATTTCTCTGCAATAATTCCGATTCAACCTTTACTTGTTATAGTGGCGATTGCGGCTCCGGTCAAATTCCGTGCAACGGAAAAGGAGGAAAACCTCCGGCGACATTAATAGAGTTCACTTTATTAGCCAATAATAATACATATTACTATGATATTAGCCTTGTTGATGGCTTCAATCTACCGGTTACGGTTGTTCCGACGAAGGATGCTTGCACGACGATCGCTTGTCCGGTGGATATATCAAACAAAGGTTGTCCAGATGAATTGGTTGTTCGGAGTAGTGACGGTGGCAGCATCGTTGGGTGTGATAGTGCGTGTATTAAGTATAATTCGCCGGAATATTGTTGCACCGGTGACTATGCTACGCCGGAGAAATGCAAGCCAACAAAGTACTCAACAATATTTAAGAATCAGTGTCCACAAGCATACAGTTATGCATATGATGATCCTACTAGCTTATTCACTTGCAAAGATGGATCATCTGGTTATACTATCACATTTTGTCCCTAAAAAATTATGTGGGTCGACTGTGGTGTATTTTTCTGATTAATATGAATTTAATAAATCGTTTGTTTAATTCTGATCATGGTGAATTCGGGTCGGTTTAGTTCAATTTTTTTTTTTAATATAAGTCGGTTTAGTTTGAGAAAAATAGTAATTCGCACCAAACCGGAGTATTATGAAAACTAATGGTTTGGATAGGTCTGATTTCGGATTTGTTCGATTTAATTTCGGTTTCAAGCAACATAATAATTTTTAGAGAACATATGTATACACATATGTATGCATGTCACACACTTACATATGTTTTTGTATATACGTATACATATATGTGTATATTGCAGGATCCAATATCACACCGTACTACTTGACGGGGGTGAATATTTAAATTGTTTGGTTTGATACCCTTTGAAATAACTAAACAACAACCACGACCACCGCCGCCATTTAAGACTTACCCGGGGTCGCTGTGGATGAAAAAAACCTGCTTACATAAAGAAAAGGTTGGACGAATTGGTCCATTTGCAATTAGCGGCGGTTGAACGTGGTCAGTGACGGCAGTGACGGCAGTGACGGACCCAGGAAAAAAGTTCAGTGGGGGCACAAACTGATAAAAGCCGACGGATTACAATTTTTTCGGGTGAAAAATTACAGTAAAAAGTCGATGATTTACAATTGTTCCAGACACAAAATTACAATACATTAGACAACAAATTCCAAATAATCCGTACACAAAATTACCAAACATAGCCCATGATTACAACTGTTTGAGGCACAAAATAACCGTAACCGATAAATTACAATTGTCCCCTACGAGGTTTCATGCTTTGAAATCGTTTAATTACAACATCGGTTGTAATACAACGTAGCAAATCTTTTTCAATGTTACAAATAAGACAGTCATTCAGAAATTCATCAGACATTCGATTCCGCAAATCTGTCTTAACGAGGGTCATTGCAGAGAAGCTTCTTTCTACACTCGTTGTTGCCACCGGCAAAACCAATGCTAATTTCAAAAGCCGATACACCAAATAATACCCCATATGCTTTTTTGTCTGCACCAACAATGTAGATAGATCGCCAATCCCATTCAACTTGCTAAATCTGATATCTGATCTCATATCCATGATATATGTCTCTAGTTGATCCTTTAAAGTCTCACATTCAAGATAAGAGAAGTCATTGGGATAAAACTCGGTTAACTTTATCAACCTTTGCAAATCAAATGCAGCAAAATTATCAAGTGGACTCAAGCTACCAATACAATGAAGCAACTCAGAAGTGATCTCATTGAATCGCTCATTCATCATTAAAAGTTTCATATCCACAATTCCATAAAAGCATTCCACACGATAATGAAAATCATTAGTAATGTGCTTGTTTGGATTACGGCGACGACTAGCTGGAGTACCATATCCATCATCCATCTTCAAACAATCAATCCCATGCTCATTGCAAAATGAAGTGATACTATTTAAAAGATCCTCCCATCCATGATCTCTTAATACTTGCAACCGGCACTTTGCATGTTCAACATATTTCATAGCATTCACAATGTCTTCTTCTTTCTTTTGCAAAGCTAGTGACAACACATTCGTGATCCTTAATATTTTCAACATCAATTGCAAATAGAAGACAAAATCAAATGATAAAAGATAGTTCAATAAACCGTCTGCTTGGGCCTCTTTTGCTGAATGTGTAGCATCACTTGAAACAATTGTAAGAACATCAAGAACAGTAGAAAATAAATTAACCAAGTTTATCAAAGAATCATGATGAGATCCCCAACGTGTATCTCCGGCTCTTTTAAGACTTAACTCTTGGTTTAACCCTTTCCCCGTGTCAATCAAACCACTATTGATGCCTTCCAATATGTAGTCTCTTTGGCTTTGTCGAATCATGTCTTTACGCTTACAAGAGGCCCCGACAACAGTCACCAACATGGATGTCTTATAAAAGAAATCTTCAACATCTTTATGTTTTCTAGCCACTCCAACAAGAACCAATTGAAGTTGATGAGAAAAACAATGAATATAATGTGCAGACTCATTTTCTCTCAAAATCAAAGTTTTCAACCCATTGAACTCACCATTCATATTACTTGCCCCATCATACCCTTGACCTCGGATTTTCATTACACTCAAGCCCAACTCAGCAAAGAATCCATCAATAGCAGATTTTAAGATCAAAGAAGATGTCTCCGTCACATGTACAACACCAATGAATCTCTCTTTTATATTCCCACGAGAGTCAACAAATCGAAAAACCACAGCCATTTGTTCTTTTCCTGATACATCACTCGACTCATCCACCAACAATGCAAAATAATCATCTTTAAACTCTTCAACTATCCTTTGTTGTATCTCTTTAGCAAAACACTGAATAACATCTTTCTGAATTTTAGGAGATGTCATTTGTTGATTTTTTGGAGCATTTTCAAGGACAACTCTACGAATAGCCTCACTTATATCAGCAGAATATTCAAGTAATGCAATAAAATTCCCCTTATTTAAAGAATCATCGGACTCATCATTACCACGAAAAGAAAACCCCTGATGTAACATAACCCTACATAAATTAATAGTAGCACTTAAGCGAACCAAGTAATCCTTTTTTTCAACATCTGTATGCTTATGAAAAGAAACCTCAATAGATCGCTCTTGCTTCATTAGATCCCCACATTTCCTCAATGACAAATTATGAGAACTCTTAGCCGTTCCAACATGGGCTTTTAACCTCTCTGTTTTATTCCAAGAACTAAAACCTTCACTTACAAATGCACCACCACTACCTTGATTACCAAATTCATTTATGAACAAATAACAACACAAGCAATATGCTTTGTCTTCTATAGTGCTGTATTCTAACCAATTAGAATGTTCATCAAACCACTTCACATTAAATCGACGATCTCTGCCACCACAATTTGTCAAAGGAAAATCATGACCACGGGGTTGACAAGGCCCCTTTAACAAATAAGCTCTTCTAATTTCATTAGTTTGATTGGGATGATATTCAGTTATTTTTTTCCTTAATGCAGGATCTGCTGGCAGGCTATTTAAATCAACAAATTCTCTAGCACCACTAGCTAAACCAGAAGTCATAGAAACCGATGCCGCAACACTAGATGCATTCACCCCTGAATTCTCAATCTCAATCGTATTTTTCTCCGGTGCTTTCCGACACTTCTTAAAAAAAGGATGTAAAGAATGTTCATGTTCCATTTTTCAATTATCTGTTAAAAAAAAACCATACTTTTACTACTTATTATCAATCTATCCGAGACTTAAAAAAGATGAAGATGTATGTTGTACATTCTACATTGTATAAATACATTAATACCTAACAAAAACACCTAATCAACTTAACAAATACTTCTCCAATCTCAACTTCAATTAAACATTTAAGTTGTATACACTACTACTACACAATCTACACTATTAAAATATTATTATTAATTCATTCATCCCAATTCCCCAAATCACAACGGATGAATGGACACAAACCCAATTTCTCTTATAAAATATTAAAGACTCAACACACTCTCCGATTCAACTTCAAAAAAGTTTAAAGTAGTTCCCACAAAGGCACAAACAGATAAAACTCAAAAGCATTTATTCAATTATACTTCATAAAATTTCATTAATAGAAATATATACATTACCTGCTGACCCTGCTCCTGGCATCCTGCTGGACGACTGACCAGTGGACCTGCTGCAAATTGCAATTGCAAAGTCTTCTCCTCTGAACTCTGAAGTTCCACACTGCACAGCACAGCCAGGGACGGTCCCTAGCTACTGCAACAAAACAAGAAGCCGATGAATGTAAATCGGGTCGGGGACTCGGGGAGACGATTAGGAATTTAGCAGAAGGAGGCTGAATTGAACTCTGCTTTTTAGAAGTAAAATTGTAGCAGGTAATGTATGGATTGATTGGATTCTAATAAATTGTAGACGGTAATGTACAATAAATAAGAAGAAGGTGAAGCCGCTGATTCGCTGAAGAGGGGAGGACCGGAGGAGGTGCAGCAGATCTGATTTTTGGAATGAAAATGGTAGGTAAACGATGGAATGGAGGGATAAGAGTAAGGGGCCGTTTGTTAAAACTGAAGACTGAAATCTGAAGTCTGAAATCTGAAGTCTTAATTCTGAATAAATTAAGTAACCGAATATTTTAAGTGCTTTGAAATTGATTAGATCGTTTGGTAACACTTATTATATCCGAAATTAGAATTTGTTTCGTCGGTTGTATGTGGGTGTGGGTGTGTGGAGGGTGGGTGTAGGGTGGGTGGGGGTGTTGGTGTGGGGTAATGGGGGCAGTAGGGGGTGGGGTGTGGGTATGGGTGGGTGTGGGGTGTGTTGGGTTGGGATGTGTGGGCGTGGGTGTGGGTGTAGGGGTGGGGGGTTTGTGGGGGTGTGCGGGTGTGGGGGGGTGGGTATGGGTGGGTAGTGGGTGTGGGTGTGGTGTGGTGGGTGTGGTGGGTGTGGGTGTGGTGGGTGGGTGTGGGTGGGTGGGAGTGAATAATCACTTATTCTTTTAAGAATAAGTGTGAAGTGGTGTAAGCAAACAGGCCCTAAAATAAAAAAAAATTACTTAACAGTAAAACGACGTCGTTTTACAAAAAAAAAAAAATCAAAATCCGTTAATATATGCTCGGTCCGTCCCTGAGTGACGGTTAATACCAGTTGACAGTTGTAGTCAATTTTATTTTTCTCCACGCATCAAGTCTTTTCGGACTTGGGTCAAAGGAATCTAGTCACCAAAACAAACTAACAAAAAATGAATAATATCTATCCTAGATTTGCCACCACACCAACAATACAAAAGGCATACATACCCTTACACAAATACTTTCATACTTTCATTCTCAAATTCATAGGCATATTCTAGGTAGACTTCTCGGTATTACATATTATAATGTAAACCGTTATTTCGCAACCAATATCTTAATTGAGTTAAGAAGTGTATTGTAGCTTGTCAATAACTATATAAGGCAATCCATGGTTTATCCTTTCAGTGAAATCGTTTCACTCGGAGGTAGGCCAAACATCAGTGTCAAAACCATGCCATAGTCTATATCTGAGCATGGAATACTCGTTTCTCTGGTAATATCAGAAATTCATCCAAATATTTAGATAAACTAATTGACGTTTCGAGTAGTCATTAGACAAAATGTCTATTACTCAAAAGCTCCCACTAGCTTGTATCCTTCATAAGACCCCAAAGGTCAATCTGAACAAGTTGTGACACTTCTTTAGCTCTATTACCCTCTCCTAATTGAAAAGCTACTTAGTCAATTTTCCTTTGAGATAGCGTTCTTATACTAGGAGATAGGAATCACCCTTAGCCAGTCTTAAGATCTTATTTTTAGGATATATGCATTAATAAATAGATATTGAAGAGTCGTTTATCTAAATATGGAAACCATTTGTCTTAATAGCTTATGATGTGTTACATGTACATTTCCAGCATTACTTAGTGGTTCTGACTTTATCAGACAAAAGTCCGAGTCTCAGAATCGTATACAAATGTCATATTCACTTTCTTTAAGGCAACTATATCATCGATTTGAAAGTGAATCAATTCGTTCCAACGAATCTGAAAAGAGAAATTAAATTTTTGCGATATTCAAGGATTAAAATCTAAAATTTCTTTCCCTATTTCACTCCCACTATCTCAACTGAAATAATTGTCCGTCGTCTACTCTTTAATCATTAATGTAGCTACCTTGTTTTTACAAAAGAACTTAGCTTCCGGGTCATAATCCCGGTTAAGAAAGTCTCTAAAGATTCATAGGTTAGTAATCCGTAATCACTTTCCTTATCCTATGCTTTCTTTTATTAATGTTTCGGTTCAGCCTTTAACTTATTTAGTTTAGATGACTTACACTAGTAAACATTTACCTTCCCATTCTCGGCTTTCTTTTAAAGGAAATGGCCGTGAACTAGCAGTTCATTTGAGTAGACATTACTCGTGAACTATGGGATATCTAAGTGAGAATGATACAAAATCATTCTTGTCATCTTTGAACTAATTTTAATTTGTCTCCCGTTCAACACGAGTGACAACAGTGACATACTTATCAATGTCACTTAAGTTTGTAGGCTCAAAAAGAACATCCTCTTCCGAAAAATTAATTTGCATTCTCGATTATTGAGTTCAATGTTCTTGTTACTTTTCCACTCTTACGAAGTCATCATCGGTAAATTTTAATTACTTAAGCAGTCTAGTCACCTTGAGATGATATGTAGTTGAAAAATAAATTATGACAGAAATATAAATCAAATCATACACCACAACATATAATGATTTTAGGATTTATAAATGTGATTTCATGCATGCAATTTATCCTACCATTCCAAGGATTTAATCTCACACCTCGAGTGCCGCCGTAGGGTAGGTCAAAGTGGTGACGATTAAATTGAGCAATCTCTCTCAACAATTAAACAAATTAAGAATCGAACATCTCCTATTTAATTGTTGATTACCTTCCTTTTTCAGCCAAGATATTTCCAAAAATATCCTTGTGAGTGTGACATATTGTTTCAGATTTTTAAGTATGCCCCGAGTATGCCGCCGTAGGTAGGTCAGTGACCCGACGAGTACTCAAAATCCTATCCTTTCGGAAACCAAGCCTTGAATCTTGATAGCGGTGAAGGCCATCCGTAAGGGGGCAAAATCAAAACGCACGAGGCGTCACCATTCTCTCATGTGCTTGTGTCAACAGTAGAGGCCGTGGGGTCGGTTGTCACATTCCCCGCTCTCACTCGTTATTTTGAAAAATAGGTAGTCTTATTAGGATTTTCAAAATTTCTTAAAAATCCGAAACACAATAAATCATGAATATTTAATATTAATCCCCCCACTAGTTCATCGGTTCCAAATGCAATCTAACTTGTGTCACTTATTCACGACTTTTCAATTTCTCGCATTTATAAATTTTGTGTAGACACTACACAATTAAAATTAGTCATGAATTTTATAATCCTAATACATTAGGACTTATGAATTTCTCAATAATTTGAAAACAATAAATCACGAAATTTCAAGCTCCCACTAGTTTATCAGTTCCAAATACCGTCTAACTAGTGACACTATATTTATGATTTTTCAATTTATCGATTATTTAGAAAATCTCTTGTGTAAACACTACACAATTAAAATTCACCAAAGAATTTTATAGTCCTAATAATGTCATGACAAAAATTTATGATCTCAGAATTATTTCAATAATCAAAAACAATAAATCATGAAAAGAAATCACCAACTTATCGGTTCCAAATACCGTCTAGTAGTGTCCTATTTTTTCATGACTTTCCAATTTTTTGGTTATTAAATCCTATATATGTAGACATTACATAATCAAAATTCTCAAATAATTTTAGATCCCAAAACAAAATTTAACCAGTAAATTTTATTTTATAATGTGAATTTTATATCCAGATAAAATTCTGTTTGTTCAATTAATTTAATTAATTATTAATCTAAATTAATTATCGTTTTCGTACATGTCTAATTAATGCAAAAATTAATTTTCTACTTGTATGCATATTCTAAAAGTGGAATTCATGAATATGATTTATGACATGGTTTTATCACATAAATATTCATATAAGAAAATAAATGCGAAAAAGTAAACCACTGAGATGGACCGTTGGTACCACCGTATCTAATCTATTAAATAAGAATTAATTTAAATAGATAAACCCTACTTTTAAAGGATTTACTAATTTCTAATTGAATCTGCCGCCATTGTGTATATTATTAAACTGATCCGTTTCTTGAACAAAAAAGCTCCAGCCGAGTTGGTTCTGTGCGTTATCCTCCCATTTGAGCGGCCTGTGTTCGAATAAATATTTCCTTCTTTATTCTCCAAAACTGCATCTTTTTCTGGAAAAATTCCCAAAAATAACATCTAGGGGAATCAAACCTGGGTCTTCATGATGTAGATCTTAAGCCTTCACCACCGCGATGCCACGTTTAATTGTGATGATGTTCTTTGAAATTTTTTATATACAACAGTGCCACCAAATTGATCTAAAATCTAATTACTTGGAAATTAAATCACAACAAATAAATTACATAATTTCCTATATCCGGAAAAATTTGGGTTTACAATAGATCTAACGGTAAACAAGTACCAACTCCAATCCATCTCGTCAACCAAGAACATTCAACCACGCATATATATATAATAAACGTATAAAAGATGTAATTTTATTCCATTCCACTCCTTATTAATTAACTATGCAATCAAAATCGCAAAATTGCCTTAACCTTGCTCCGATATCACATGCTGGATATACAGAAACCCGAATCCGGATCCGATCCATAATTGGATCGTCGGATCTGATTCACGGCACCGATCGAGACGATCGATCATGCATAGCGAAAGCTACGAATTAAATTCGCATGCGATTTCACCACGATTTAATTCATATAATAAATTAATTAACTACAAGAAAGTTGAAGATTTACCTAAGAGATCTTCCGGATTGTATCTCCAAGAAGCGTCGATCCCGAACTTTTACACTTCTTCCCAAAATTTATCTTTTCGTTGGTTTTGTTCTTTTAGAAAAATAAAACATTTATCCAATTTATCTTTTCCTTTTAGAAAAATAAAATAATTATCCAATAGGAAAACAAAATAATTAATTAGGAGACAATTTCTTTTTCCAAAATCAAAAAAATATGGCGTCATTTTATGCCATTTGGGATAATAGAAATTGTATTTTGCATATTACATATTATTTACCGAATAAATAATATTCGCATATTCATTAAATAGACCAACTATTTAATTTATTCTCGAGATTCCACAAAACGAGAAAACATTCGCGTGTTAGGAGCCAACCCGGGGACCATGAACCTATAACCAGTAGCTACAGTAAATTGAATAAAATATTCATCAAACACAATATTTCTACTCAACTTATTAATTCCATAATTAAGCCACCATAAATCCGAAACTGAACTCTATCGATTATAGATATAATTTATTCTCAAAGCGTCAAGTCAATAAGTGTCCATTGATATAATCATTACATACAGACTAACCCTCCATAGACTATCCGTAACGAAGTGGGATTATTTCCGTAAACCTTGTTCATTACATCTTATCCTTATTTACCATTAACCCACTAGTGATCAATTAGTTCATAACCAATATGAACTTGGCCGATCAATCAGTTTCTAGGATTAACAAATAAGAGGATTGTCTTTCTACTTCCCGCGGGAAGGAATGGATTTCATATCTGTGAGACACACACTCCTCACTCATTCCAGAATAGTGCCAACATGAAAGTGATTCGGACCGCGCCTCTTAGCGATCCTCAACGAACACATCAAACCCTATTTTGAAACAAGTAGGAGTATCCAATCACTTCAGGATTAAGGTTAATCCATTTATGATCATCTTGTGATATAATAAGATTTCTCAATCACGGAATTATATGAGAAATTCATATTAAATTGGTCTAGTCCTATATGACTACATCATATATAAATGCCCCAATCGACGGTTCGGGTAAGACGGTCACACCTTAAAGTATTCTGGGTGCATTAAGGGTGGTTTAATCAATAGACCTCATACTTTGATTAAGTTCACCACGGACTAATAGTTCAAGTGTATCACCATAAACTTAATCCTCATGTGTGACACACACTAATATTTCAGCAGTATTAAATATAAGCACAAAACAAATAATAAGATGAGAATAAATATGTCATTTATTAATTATAAAAACAATTACAGAAATTGTCTTTCGGTGCTACTTCCAACAGTTTCTTATAAGGGCAACATACTCATCTTTCATAGCTTGATACCAGTGGGATGTGTGATGGCTTCTGACACTTTAGTGGGATCACTAGGGCAGTGTGTAGAGTCTTTTACAACCATACAATAAAAGGTTTTAGGTTTTCTTATTCCACTCTTACTTCTGGTTTGCATAGGGTCCAAATTAATGGTTATATGAGTGGTGTTGTGGTATCAGGAATGGATGCAAATGATGAGCTATTAGAGGAATTTGATTGAAAGGACGAGGATGGTGATTGTGAGCTATGTGGTATGGATCTAGGAGTAAAAGGTGGTCTGGGTTTAATTTGCATACTGCCTTCAGTTTGGATCTCAGGTGATGTAGATCGGTCCCTTGTCAGATTGATCATCTCGATGGCTTGCAGAAATTGCAGTCTCTTCAAACACAAATTCAAAACAATGCTCAAAATCGGGAGAGTTTAAATATGACATCTTTAGACACATACGCTCTACCGGCGGCATCAAGACACAAATATCCTTTGTGACGAGGACTTGGACCTAGGAAGACACATTTTTGGTGTGAAAACGAAACTTTTGTTTTTGGAATGGCCGTAGGTAGGGGTAGCAGCTACATCCAAACACCTTTATAAGACTGGGTTCAAGAGCATGACTGTAAAGAGCTTGGAAAGGAGATTTGTCACTAAGGACAGGTGTAGGAAGTTTGTTAATGAGATAGGTTGCATATTGAAAGCTTCCCCACCAAAATTTTAGGGGCATGAAAGGTTGTGCTAGCAAAGTAAGGCCAACCTCAACATTGTGCATGTGTTTTCTTTCCACTTTTCCATTATGACCATGAGCATAGGGACATGAATGTCTAAAAATATTTTGATCTTGATCCTTAAGATAAGACTCAAATGTCCTAAATTCTCCACCCCAATCAGATTGTAAGCACTTAATTTGAGCATTCAACTGTTTTTCAACTAAGGATCTAAACTTCATAAAAGTTTTGAAAGCATCAAATTTATTAACCAAAGGGTATATCCACACAAGCCTAGTCATGTCATCAACAACACTAATGTAATGTTGGTAACCATTATAGATGTTACGGGGGCATGCCCTCAAATGCCATAATGGATGATTTCAAGCACAACATTAGTCTTAGTAACAGAGTGAGGATAAGGAAGAGAATGATGTTTTCCATGTTGGAAAGCATCACGAAAATTAAACATTTCATTCATTGCAACATTACAGCTTCTAAGAGGGGACTTTAAGACCTTGAAGAAGGAATGTCCCACCCTTATGTGCCACATATTGGCAGTTTCACTAGACTTAACATTTCCTACATTGGACTCTGAAACAAGACAACTAAACTTATACAACTTGACAGACTAGAGGACTGAAAACTTGATTCCTTTGGAGTGAAGAGAGTTATGGGAAGACATATTTGAGCACTACAACTTGTACAAGCCATATTCAAGAATTCCTTCCAACAGAGTTTTCCTTGAAATTTCGTCCTTCACCACCCAAAAGTTAGAGTGAAATTTTATAAACACAGGGTTACTGATCGTGTGTATGTCTCTTCTACTAGCAAGAGGACTAAGTCCATCGTAGTATAGAAAACGAACAAGGGTCGATCCCACATAGACATGGAAAATTCCCCAAATAAATGTACTAAAGCATGGCTAAGAAGACAAAGAGTGGTCGTTGACCAACATAAGAAGGGAAGCAAAACAAATAACTCTCCATTTTCTCTCCCCTCAAATCTTCCTTGTTTGGCATTAACTAATCTACCATAAGTAACCACTACTACATAATTCCCTAGTATACCAGATTCGTAAGTTTATATTGCTTGGCTACGGTTGCTATCCCATAAACTCGCTATGCTTCTCATTGATCAGACAACAGACATATATGGGCAGTTAACCAACCTTAGATTGTATTAACATCACATGCGGATGCCAGGATAAACCGGAGACATCCTTAGGCAGCCACCGACAATGGCTGGCAGTACAAAAAATCGATTAACTATGTCCTAACTAGCACTTCAACAATGCTACTTCATGTTAATTTATGATGACGAATACCAGACTGGACATATTTGACACACGTAAAGTTAACATGAAAATCAGACGTAGCCGGCACCAAACCCTCAGAAGGTTGCCTCACCATGGCGGTAAGTATTGCCGCTGCAGCGAGCGCGGCGAATCCTATATTGTGGGTTTACATATTACCATTCTGGTTTAACCGGTAAATTACAATGTGTTTAATCATGCAGATTAGTTAACAACACGTTAATTCATAGCTAAACTACCAAATTAAAAATACGAAGGAACGTTCAAAGCTTTATACTTTAACGATGGAGTCTAGCTTGATCAACTCAAGCTAGTTGATTGCTTGGGGAAGAAGGGAACAAAAGAAACTTGCAAGAACTCAAAAAAAAACTTTATTTCATATGAATTCATACACATGATAATTCCTTTAGACTTATGACTGCTACATGCTGTATATATCCTAGTAGCGACTTAAACACAGAAATAAACCCTAGCCGACTTAGTTTTTATGCGAAAAGGTGGTGCTGCACGTTCCCTGTCCTCGTCGTGGCCGACTGGACCACGCCGTGGCTGGGCCGGACTTCCACAGTTTGATCAGAGTTCTCTTCATGTACCTTTTCTCTCTAGCCCAAGCTCTTGTCCACAGCTCTGACCCGAATTCCCTGTGCTCTCAAAATGGCATTACCCAAAGACCATGCAAAACAAGGCAAAGCAATACCAATTCAAATGGGTAAACTATGCAAATGCAAAATTTATGCAAACCAATTTGAAAAGAAATATTTTGCAAGGATAATCTGAATTCCGGGGCACCACCATAAAATATTGTCCCGACTTTAAAAGAAATCTTATCCCAACCTAGGTTCATCAAATCCTTTTCGTGCAATGAAGATACTGACATGAAATTCTCACCATCAACAACAACTACAGATGCATTGGAACATTAAGAAACAATACGTACTGCTTTCTTCTATCACATCCACATGAACTATATGCCCGGTAAAGGATTGAGCTACAACAAACAATGTACGCAAATCTTCATCACAAGAAAAAACACTTAGAACAACCGGGTAATTTGTAGAA
Source organism: Gentiana straminea (assembly GCA_036785695.1). Lineage (NCBI taxonomy): Eukaryota > Viridiplantae > Streptophyta > Magnoliopsida > Gentianales > Gentianaceae > Gentiana > Gentiana straminea. Next base: position 4,743,007 of record JAVUPR010000241.1, on the reverse strand, counting down.
CAACTTAACGGATGACGAATTCAAATAACTCCATTTACTACAAATCCTATCCAAAATAAACATCAAACAGTCGGCTTCTAAGCACAAGTTAACATCACAGTAACACTTCACAAAACTATAGTAAGACTAACATTAACATCAGAATAACCCATCACTGTAATTCAAAGCAACAATTCACACCAACTCAGAGTAACATCACAGTAACACTTCAATACCCTTACTTCAAAATAAACAATAACAATATAATAGCACATTGCACTGATACTCAAATCAAAGTAACACTTCACAAAACTACAAATGTAAGACTAAGACATTACGATCATAATCAAATCACATTGCATTCATACTCAAATTACAAAAACAATACACAATTCACAGAAAATGACAACAATCATACTCAAATTACAATAACAATTGACAAATCACAGATTCGAATTAATGCAACAATTGACAAACAAAGCAGAAACAAAAAGTAAAGAAACGAGTTAATTGCAGCTTCAAAGAGAAAAAATGGAAGAAAAAAAACAACTCAAACAAACAGATTCAAAGTAATAAAAGATCTGAATGCTTCAAAAGCTAAAAATAGAATCGAAACACAAATCCGATTTCGAATATAAAAACTACCAATGCTTAGGATTTGAATTGAAAGATTACCTTGAAACGAAAAAATAAAACAGGACTTCGTCGAGTAGAAGCGAGAAGAAGATGAAATTCACACGAAAATCAGAGCAGAAATCGAATTCTAAAATAAATGTGCCGGATCGAAGAAAGAAGTGCCGGAATTGAATGAATCTTGGGCAATAAATGTGCCCGAACGAAGTAAAAGATCGAGAAAAATATAAGGCAGTTAATGTACCACGTAATGTAAAGGAAGGGCAAAACAGACCGTACACAATTATTTTGTCCTTATTGCTTCTAAAAACATATAAATGATTAAAACTTAATTTCCATGAAAAATGTGGATTTGTACTAATTTTTCCGTGGGAATAACACGTTAATGACATGTTTGTTACGCAGGAATTGAATAAATCATAGGAATGAAATGAAATGGAATGAAATAAATTTATTCGTTACTGCATTTGGCAAGTTAAGGAATGGAATGAAACAAATTATATAACATGTACACATTGAGTAATGAGTAGGGTAGTGTAGCGGATTAAGGTAGGTGGAATAGGGTATGATATGATTTATAAGGTAGGATATGATGGAAAGGATGGGGTTAGGTAGCGTGGGTGGGGTTAGGTATGGTGGGTGAGGTAGTCTACCCCACACCCCAGCGCATCTTAGCTCTCTACCCACCCTGCCCTACCCATCCTGCCCTACCCATCACCTCATCCAACTCTACCCTCCCACCACCCCACCCCACCGTACCCACCACCCCTCCCTAACTTACCCTACCCACCACCCCATCCCACCCTACCGTACCCACCACCCCACCCTACCATACCTTACCCACCACCCCATCCCACCCTACCTTACCCACCACCCCACCCTATCATACCTTACCCACCACCCTACCTTACCATACCCTACAATACTCACCACCCCACCCTACACTACCTTACACTACCCTACCCACCGCTAGTTTCGAAAAAGATATACGGGTTCGATAAACCCGAATCCGGATCCGATCCATAATTTGTATTATGAGTTACAACTTCTTATACATGTTTTGCCCGATCGTCGTATCGATTCACGGCACCGATCGAGACGCTCGATCACGGCATGCGTTCGATCACACAATGGAAACTACGAATTAATATTCATTTTTCGATTTTGCCACGATATGATTCGCATAATAAATTAATCTACAAGAAGGTTAATAGATTTACCCCAACCGGAGAGAAGCCGTGTTCTTCCGGACTGTATCTCCAATCGACGACTGGTGGACGTCGATCCTCGTAGTGAAACCTCCTCGAATATGCTTAAGAAAAACCGTAGGTTTTTTTTCCTCCTAATGGCTAGAACAAAAAAACTAAATTTTCTCTTCTTTTTAATCAAATGTGGCGCAAATTATAAGGTCCTATTGTGTTGGGAGAAACTCTCTTTATATAGGAAAATAATTAGTCAAGAGAGAGTTATCATTTTCACAATACAATTACCTATTTCCATAAGGAAAATATATTTGCCATAAAATAAGAGATAATCTCCATAAATGAGATAATGATTATAAAATCAATCTCTTATTTTTCCATTAATTATCTAACGAATAAATAATTAATTAATTACACATGTGACATAATCTAGGAAAATTTCTGTTGGTCCCATAAAAAGGCTTTGGTTAAGCTTTGAGGGGGGTGGTGAATAAACTTAACACTTAAAATTTTAGAGTTAACAAATTCAGCAAGTTCACTAGCTTGCCGATCGCTCGTAGTCTGTCGATTTCGTAGTCTATCGATCGTTGATTTAACTGAATTTGTTGCAGCGGAATATATTCAAATTAAGTCTTATTACTTGTTGTTAAAATATGATACTAAGTATTAGATACTCAGTAGTGTGAGTGTGTGATTCAGTTGCTAATTTCAGTTGGTTGATGTGCTAAATGTACTAAATGCAGAAAGTAAGTAGGCATTTTTTATAGTGGTTTCATGTGGTGTAATCCTGTCAGTCCACTCTTCTCCTGTGATGTTGGAGGTAATTCACTAGAGATCTTTGAGGTTGCAGTTACAAAAACCCCTAAGTTGTTTGTCCTTCACCAATAACTATGGCTTCACAAACTGAACACTTAGAACATGTAGGATTGCTGCTCCAAAGTCTTCCACTGCTCTTTGAAGGGTAGGATTGCCTCTTCACCAGCTCCACCACAAACAACAGTCCTTGACACCCAAAGATGCTTTACTGTCAGCAGGTTTCTTGTAAAAGAAAGTTTGAATCAAGTAAGTGATTCAGCTTTCAGCAGCTTGATCAGGATGAAATGATCAGCAGCTTGATATCTTCAAGTGTGTATAATTGATGTAACTTGATAGCATATTACACTTGAAGAATTTACTAGATCAGTAGCTTTAAGCTCAATAATGTCAGCAGGGTGATTTCTTGATAGAAAACTGATAGCTCAGGATTGATTGTTGTTTTTCAAAATTCATCATCTGTTTCTGTATCAGGGGTCTTCTATTTATAGGTGAGAATCCTTGTGACTTTTGTTTGAAATTCAAAACATAGCCGTTACAGATTTGTCCCATCTTGACTTGCTTTATGTCCCTATACATAGTACTGACACTGTCAGTTTGCTTTTTGACAGTTTCTATATTGTCCACCCTTTGACTTGTATCCATTGGATAAACCTCTGTTTCTTTCCAATGTTCTTTTAATCTTGACCATTGATTTGTTGACAAGATCAAGAGTTGTTATATGTCATTTTCCTTGTAATCTTCCAATGTAACCTTTGATTAAATCGAAATATGCATTTAGCAGGTTTTGTGTGTGTAAGTCTCCTGAAATGCTTATCAGTCAGCTGTCTGAAGTTTGTTGTGTTTATAAAACTCTTCAGCTGACATTCTTTTATCTAACTTTTAATTGTGAAGTTAGATTACACCAATTTGAACATAACTAAGTTCCAATCTTGATACATATCATGGAGGCTCAAGTAATGACCTTGAAGACGTTGAGAGTATGGATCCACTTCAACTTCAAGATGGTCCGGTTACGAGAGCTCGAAAGAGAAGATTTGAGGATGCTTTGAAGAACATCGTTTTGGCAAGCTCTCAACAATACGTTGAGGAGTTGAAGCATGAAGACTTGTCCATTTTATTAATAATAACTTGTAATTGGGGTTAAGGGGTTTTTTGGGAAGTTTTGTCTATTTTTAGTAACCTTGCCATAAATAGCCTATTTTGGCCAAACCCGACATCCACTTACTATTTTTGGATTTTGACCCTACCATCCACATGTCCTAAATCCTTTTAAGGTATACCTTACCTTAATTCTTGATGTCCTACCCATTTACCCTTCCTAAAGGTCAATAACCTTTTCACCTTAACTTTGGGAAACTTTTCTTTCCATTTTTGTTAAGCCCCAAGACTTGTCCAAGACTTGGCCTAGACATACCTTGGGCGCCTATCCCATTATCCCACATCGAAAATATGCTTAGCCAAACTTCCAAATCCCAACTATAAGTTGTTTTTCTACCACATTGCTAGTTTGTGGGAAGTTGCATTTTCTTGTTGCCTATATAAGGCTTTGTCTTGCTAATGTAATACTTAGACAATATTTTGAGTGAAAACTTTATGTTTGTTTTAGTTAAACAATTACCTTGCCGAATAGGTGAGTGTTTAATCTTGAGAACTTATCAAAAGTCCGAGCAGCTTTTGTGCGACGTTCTCAGCTTGGTGATCCCGAAGTGCTGATTCTTAGGGAGATCTAAGTTTGGCTCAATTATCCTTCTCTTTTCTATCATTTTTCATGTAAGTTCTTTTCTTTTCTTTGTTAAATTCGTGTTCTTCATGTTTAATTTTGAATACCTTAATCTAGATCATAGCTTGTTTCATACCATTTGGTATCAGAGATAGTTGATTTAGGTGTTCATATCTTTGTTTCCTTGTTTCTTCTTGTTCTTAATCATATCTCCCTTCCCAAAAAAAAAAAAAAAAAAAAAATTTCGTTACATATCTATAAAAATAAAAAAAAAACACGAATCCCATAGCCTTTTCCTCTCTTATATGTTCTGTTTGATTGCTTGTTATGTGATTGTTTGATTAAAACTGCAAATTATCATCTAATCAGCCTCTTCTTAGCCCTAAATTTCCAGCCCATTTTGTTCATGTCACACGGCTGTTTCAACTTGCTTGTTACCATTGCCTTTTTGTGTTCCTAGACATAAATTGTCATCAAGTTGCCTTTAGTAACCATTGTTTGATCATAACAGCACTTTTATTGTTTGTAAGTTTGAAAGTTGTTTAGCCTTCTCTAAATACAAAAAAAAAAAAAAAAAAAAAAAAAACGAATATTAAAAAAAAAAAAACAGGCCGTAATTATTAAAAAAAAATACGAGCCTAAAATTCAAAACAAAACAACAAAAAAAAAAAAAAAAATTTTTTTTACAGAGAAGAGAAAGTTAGAATACTTGTTTTGTTCTTGGGTACATGTCATTTGGTTACTACTTTGAGTAAATATTATTGGAACACACACCTTTATCTTGTCCGTTTTCACTCACCTTAAGCCTTTCTTCCATTCATTCTCAATTCTTAGATTGATTTGGGGGTTAGTCATTTTGGTGCTCATTCGAGTTGTGAATTGTTTGCCATACTTGCTTGTGTTTTTGATTTGTTTGACGGTTAGCACTCACCTACGGCAAGTTTTGAGCGTGAGTGTAAACACGAGCGTTTTTGTGAGGTATCATGGCTGAACAAGATGAAACTAATTGGGAAGGTAGATTTCGCCTTCATCAAGAGGCAGTAAATGGTGATATGAATCGTCGTTTTGAGGAAGTTCAACAAGGTATTGCGGATCAAATTGCTGAATTGTTCCAACAGCATGGTATTGGTAATGGTGGTGCACGTGGACGTGGTAGAGGTCATAGGGGCCGTGGTAATATGGCTGGTCGTGGTGATGTTGGAGGACGTGGGGGAGTTGGTGGACGTGGTAATATGGGGGGTAGAGGTCAGTTTGATGATGACTATAGTGACATAGCTGATAATTTTGAGCATGAGGATTATGAACGTGTGCAAGATGATAGTATGCGTGGCCTTAAGTATAAGATACCTTCTTTTGATGGTAAATCGATCCGGGTCGATATCTTGAGTGGGAAATGAAGATGAATCGATTTTTGCGGTTCATGATTATAGTGAAGCAAAGAAAGTTAGGATTGCTACCTTGGAGTTTACGGGTTATGCGATGAGTTGGTGGCATAGCTTTCAAGAGAATCGTCGACGTCGGGGTGAACAACCAATTAATTCGTGGACTCTTTTGACCGAACATATGCGTATCAAATGGGTCCCTAATCATTATTTTCGGGATCAAGGTTTTAAGTTGCAACAGTTATCACAATCGGGGAAATCGGTTGAGGATTTTTACGAGGAAATGCAAGTTACAATGCTTCGGGCTAATATTATTGAACCGAAGACGTAACCATGCGCGTTTTTTATGTGGTCTTCGAGATGATATAGCGGGCCAAGTTGAACTCCAAAACTATCAAACTTTAAGTGATATGGTTAATGGCGCATCGATGGTGGAACGTAGGCTTAAGAACCGACGTGAAGAGAGGGCCAAAGTTAATCGTCCTTTTGGTTATCGCAGCTCATTTACGCCTTCTTTTCAACAAGGAGGTTCGGCTAGTTCGTCTATTTCAAATTTCCTACCAAACAAAGTTGAAAGTTCTACTCGTTTTACGAACCATAAATCCAAGTTATCCGAGATTTTGACACCGAATAAAGGCAAGGTCGAAGTTGGACGTTCTCGGGATATTGAGTGCTTTAAATGTAAAGGAAAGGGTCATTATGCTTGCCAATTGTCCGAATAAACGCACCATGACCGTGGTTGGACATTCGGCATCAAGTATTACTTACGAGTCTCATTCCGAAGAAGAAGCCGAAGATGATGTTCTTGCCGATCATGCGGACGAGTTGGATGCACATGCCTCTTCTACTTATGGGGCGTGTTATGTCATTAGAAAGACATTGGTTTGTTCATGCAAAATTGGACGATTCTATTCAGCGTGAAAACATATTTCAATCAACTTGTGGTATTGCGGGACGGACGTGCAACTACATCGTTGATTCCGGGAGTTGTGCAAATTTGGTAAGTCATACTTTGGTTAAGGATTTTCATTTTCCTTTATTACCACATGCACATCCGTATAACTTGCAATGGATGAATGACAAGGTCGATATTCGTGTGTCACATCAAGCATATGTTAAATTTCGAGTTGGTACATTGGTTGATGAAGTTTTATGTGATGTAGTTCCGCTTTTTGTCACTCATTTATTGTTAGGTAGACCATGGCAATTTGATAGATCAAAGCATTGTATAATGGTCGTCTTAATACTTGGTCATTTTCATTGCATGGTCATACGATTACTTTGCATCCCATGACACCTACGCAAGTTCATTCCGAACAATTGCGTATGGCTAGTTCTAGGAAAGCTGCTTCTATAAGTGCAAAAAAAAATGTGAATGAGGGAGTAAAAGTTGAAAATCATGGCGTGAATTTGGAGAGAAAAAGACATGAGGGCGTTTTATCACATCTTGAGGGAAGTACTGTCGAAAATTGCAAAATGGCAAGGGAGGGCGTTACTTTTGAGGGCGATAAAAGGTTGGTGCAAAATTGGTAAGGGTGTGGGATCCTTCAAACACGAGGGTAAAATAAAAGTTGAAAAGAAAGAAAGTAAGGGTGTGAAGCACGCTTTCCTTGCGAAACCTAACTTGATCACTACCACGTTGAATAAGTGGTAACTTTGTTTTTCTTATCTATTTTAAGGAAGTCGTTCCAAGTTTTAAATGCTTGGTTTCTTTTGACGACTTAACACCTTCCCTCCCGAGTGTTGTTTGTTCCTTGCTGCAGGATTATGCTGATGTGTTCCCGGATGAAGAACCGAATGGATTACCACCTTTGCGAGGTGTGGAACATCAGATTGACTTGGTTCCGGGAGCTACACTTCCCAACCGACCTGCTTATCGAGCCAATCCCGAAGAAACGAAGGAAATACAACGGCAAGTTGCGGAGCTGTTGGAAAAAGGCAAGATCCGAGAGTCCTTAAGCCCCTGTGCCGTGCCAGTGATCGTTGTTCCAAAGAAAAGTGGGGAGTGGCGCATGTGCATGGATTGCCGTGCCATCAACAATATCACGGTTAAATATCGTTATCCGATTCCGCGTTTGGACGATATGCTTGACGAGTTGCACGGTAGTAAGTATTTTTCGAAAATTGATTTACGTAGTGGCTATCATCAAGTTCGTCTCCGTGAGGGTGATGAGTGGAAAACCGCTTTTAAAACTAAGTTTGGACTTTATGAGTGGTTGGTCATGCCTTTTGGACTTACGAATGCACCGTCTACATTTATGCGCTTAATGAATGAGGTCCTACGAGAGTTTATTGGTCATTTTGTGGTCGTATATTTTGATGATATATTGGTTTATAGCACCACACTCGATAATCATGTTGCACACTTACAAGCCGTTTTAGACACACTTAGGCGTGCTAAGTTGTATGCTAACTTGAAAAAGTGTGATTTTTGTTTGGATCGAGTTGTCTTTCTTGGTTTTGTAGTAAGTGCGGATGGAGTGGAGGTTGATCACGAAAAGGTTCGAGCTATCAAGGAGTGGCCACAACTAAAAAACGTGGCCGATGTGCGAAGTTTCCTTGGTTTGGCGGGTTTCTACCGACGTTTCGTGAAGGATTTCAGCACCATTGCTGCTCCATTAACGGAACTCATCCGCAAAAACGCACCTTTTACTTGGGGAGATCGCCAAAGGGAGTCTTTTGAACTTTTGAAACTTAAACTTATTTCTGCACCTATACTTGCATTACCTGATTTCGATAAAGTGTTTGAGTTAGAATGTGATGCTTCGGGTGTGGGTGTGGGTGGCGTTTTATTGCAAGAAAAGCGCACTATTGCATATTTTTCTGAAAAATTGAAAGGTGCTCACTTGAATTATTCCACGTATGATAAGGAGTTATATGCTTTAATTCGTTGTTTGCAAACGTGGCAGCACTACCTTAGGCCTCGTGAATTTATTATTCACACGGACCACGAATCTTTAAAGTATCTTAAAGGTCAAGGTAAGTTGAGTAAGCGACACATTCGGTATATTGAGTTTATCGAATCCTTTCCGTATGTCATTAAGTTTAAGAAAGGGCAAGACAATGTCGTTGCGGATGCTTTGTCTAGACGTCATTCACTTATCACATCTTTGCAAATAAATTACTTGGGTTTGAACTTATTAAGGAATTATATCCTAAGGATGTTGATTTTGGTGATGTTTATGCTAAGTGTCCATCTTCTACTTTTCCCGAGTATTCTATACATGATGGTTTTTTATACAAAGGGGATAAGTTATGTATTCCTCGGGCGTCTTTACGTGAGCCGTTGTTACGAGAATCTCATGGGGAGGGTTAATGGGACACTTTGGTATTGATAAAACTTACGAGATGTTACGCACTCATTTTTATTGGCCTAGGATGCGATCTGATGTGGCTAAGTTTTGTGATTCATGTCTAGTGTGTAAGCATGCTAAATCGAGGTTGAAACCACATGGCTTGTATACTCCTTTACCTATTCCTACATCTCCTTGGACTGATATTTCGATGGATTTTGTGTTAGGCTTACCTAGGTCTAAGAGTGGGAAAGACTCCGTGTTTGTGGTGGTCGATAGATTTTCTAAGATGGCTCATTTCATTCCATGTTCTAAGACTAATGATGCATCTTATGTGGCTGATTTGTTTTTCAAGGAGATAGTCCGATTGCATGGGATACCTCTAACCATTGTAAGTGATCGTGATACTAAGTTTGTGAGTCATTTTTGGCGTGTATTATGGCTGCGTTTGGGTACTTACTTGTTATTTTCGACTTCATTTCACCCACAGACTGATGGTCAAACAGAAGTAGTTAATCGTGTGTTGGGTCAATTACTTCGAACTGTTGTGAAAAGCAATCTAAAGAATTGGGAGTCATGTTTACCTTGTGTCGAGTTCGCATACAATCGTGCTAAGCATTCTGCTACTAAATACGCACCCTTTGAACTTGTTTACGGTTTTCTCGCCTTCAAAGACCTTTTGATTATGTTCCGTTGCCTCCAGTGATCAAGTAAGTTTGGATGGAGACGCTAAAGCTGAATTGGTGAAGAAGCTTCATGAGAAAGCAAGGCTGAATGTAGAAAAAGCAACGGAGAACTACGCAAAGCATGCAAACAAAGGGCGGAAAGAGCTGATTTTTGAACCGGGAGATTTGGTGTGGCTACACCTCCGCAAAGATAGATTTCCACATTTTCGAAAGTCCAAGCTCCATCCACGTGGAGATGGTCCATTCAAGGTCTTGGCACGCCTCAACAACAATGCTTACACGCTTGACATCCCTCCGGAGTGGAATATCTCACCAACATTCAATATTGCCGACTTGTCACCTTATACTGCTGTTTCTGATCTGAGGACAGATCCTTTCCAACCGGGAGGGAGTGATACATATCATGGAGGCTCAAGTAATGACCTTGAAGACGTTGAGAGTATGGATCCACTTCAACTTCAAGATGGTCCGGTTACGAGAGCTCGAAAGAGAAGATTTGAGGATGCTTTGAAGAACATCGTTTTGGCAAGCTCTCAACAATACGTTGAGGAGTTGAAGCATGAAGACTTGTCCATTTTATTAATAATAACTTGTAATTGGGGTTAAGGGGTTTTTTGGGAAGTTTTGTCTATTTTTAGTAACCTTGCCATAAATAGCCTATTTTGGCCAAACCCGACATCCACTTACTATTTTTGGATTTTGACCCTACCATCCACATGTCCTAAATCCTTTTAAGGTATACCTTACCTTAATTCTTGATGTCCTACCCATTTACCCTTCCTAAAGGTCAATAACCTTTTCACCTTAACTTTGGGAAACTTTTCTTTCCATTTTTGTTAAGCCCCAAGACTTGTCCAAGACTTGGCCTAGACATACCTTGGGCGCCTATCCCATTATCCCACATCGAAAATATGCTTAGCCAAACTTCCAAATCCCAACTATAAGTTGTTTTTCTACCACATTGCTAGTTTGTGGGAAGTTGCATTTTCTTGTTGCCTATATAAGGCTTTGTCTTGCTAATGTAATACTTAGACAATATTTTGAGTGAAAACTTTATGTTTGTTTTAGTTAAACAATTACCTTGCTGAATAGGTGAGTGTTTAATCTTGAGAACTTATCAAAAGTCCGAGCAGCTTTTGTGCGACGTTCTCAGCTTGGTGATCCCGAAGTGCTGATTCTTAGGGAGATCTAAGTTTGGCTCAATTATCCTTCTCTTTTCTATCATTTTTCATGTAAGTTCTTTTCTTTTCTTTGTTAAATTCGTGTTCTTCATGTTTAATTTTGAATACCTTAATCTAGATCATAGCTTGTTTCATACCAAATCTCCACTTAACTTATGGAACTTAGACCTTGTACACAAGGTATATGTAATCAGTTTAGTTCATCACAGACTTCCCTAAATTCTGATTCCATATCCTTGACTTTAAACACTAAGTTTGATCCCTTAGCCATCAATAACTGAGTTTGAGCCCTCAGCCTTCAGTCTTCAGCAGGTTCCTAACTAGTCTACTGACTCAGGTACCTTGCTGACCTAGACAGGTCTGCTGATGAAAGTCAGCTGACCTTTTACAATGCTTGTTGGATCAAACATATACAAAGATCAAACTCTAATAAGCCTATACATTTGATCTAGACATCTTTTTGTCTTTGCTCAATAACAACTAGTCTGGCACTCATCACTAAAACTTAAAATATGTCCAACAATTTCCCCCTTTTTGGTGATGATGTCAATACCCTCCTTACAGCAAAGCAAAAAGAGTAAAAACATAAATACAGAACAAATTCAGTCATTTCTCATTATAATCATGTTTGTTCAAAAGTTATTACAATCTAGATTCAGCAATAATAAGAAAACATGTGTGAGTATACTGATCTAGTTCCTCCTTTCTCTTTCTTGTTGCTCTTGATATTCCCTTATGTCTCTGACCATTTCTCTCATCTATTGATTTTCAATAAGGGAAAAATCAATATGAGGATTCACTTCTTTCCACCATTTCCATGCCTCAAGTAGAGTTAGATTAATTTGGTGTACTCTGAATCCTAAACGCATGTATAATTGCTTGAATTCTTCCAATGATTCTCTTGCTGAAGTAGTAGGTAGACTTCTTCCACCTCTTCCACTTCTTCCACCTCTACCACCTCTGTGTGAAGCTCTTAAGGATTTAACTCTTGCTTCCCAAAACTTAAGTCTAAAAAGGAATTTAACCCCACATAGAAACCCTTGTCAAGGTAAGGTCTCCTCTTATTGTAGTATTGCTTCTTATATTCTTTGAAGAGGTCATCGGTAAGCTGAAGTCTGCAAGTGCAGGTTCTTTGAATGCATTTGTATCAGCCTCCCATTTCTTTTGAGCAAAAATCCTTGCAGCCTCTTTTGCTACTGTTGTCTGGCTCTCTTCCCTCTTATTGACATCATCAACAAAATGAGAAAGCAGGCCATGAACACTCTCCTGTGTGATCACTAAATTATTCAGTTGACCTTCCATAATTTCTATCTAGTGTCAACTGTTGTGAACCTTCCTTCCTTTGTTTGCTCCAGTATAGTTATCCTCTCAGTGATCTTAGGATCTAATGCAGCAGGTTGAGATGTTCCAGCAGTGTCAGGTACAGCAGACTTGGGTGCTTCAGCAAGCTTATCAAGTTTCTTGTGAATGGAGGCAAATTGTTCTTTCAAAAACTGATCCTTCAGTGTATTCCCTTGTTTTATGCCTCTCACGTCTTTGGTAAGGTCAGCAAGAGCAAATTGAGTGGATGTGATATTGGAAGCAACTGTTTCAGTAGTCCTCCCTCTATTTTCCACTAAGTTCATCAAATCTTCAAATCTTTGCTCTTTTCTGTCAAGTTGAGTTCTTAACTGTGTAATGTCATTTTTGACTGTTCTCAACTCATCCAACACCTGTGGTGGTACTCCACCAGCCATACCTCCAGCCATATGTCCAGCAGCTTCATCAGCAGGCTCTTCAACATTGTATTGTGCCCTCTGTCTGCTGACAACCATGGCCCAACTCATATCCCTTCCAACAGGGTCGGGACCTTCTTCAACCATAGCACCAAAAATATCATCCAAAATGAGATCTTGTGCTGGTTGAGGTTCTAAGATAGGTTCTTCTTCAAACAGTGGTACATATGCCTGTTGGGGTTCAGCAGCAACAAGTTCTTCCTTAGGCACTTGAAACTTCTTATCACTGAAGTCATAGTCCAACAGCTCTGTTCATCCTCATCAATAACAGCAGTCTGCTGACTATCCTTTCCTTCAGTACCTTTTGCCACAGTAGGCTGTACTACCACAACCTGTTCTTCAATGATTGTAGGCGTTTCCTCCAAACCCATTGTGAGTTCCAACCTTTGTCCAGTTGCTGCCTGATCCTTAGCAACCTGTACCTTCAGTTCCGACCTTTGTTCAGGTGCTGTTTGTTCCTCAGCAGCCTGAACCTCCTCAAAAAGTATGGGTGATCCTTTAAAACCCATCACCATGTCCAATCTCTGTCCTATCACTGTTTGTTCCTCAGTGAGTAGACCCTTTCTTCTAAAGCAATAAAAGGAAAAATAGCCATATTCTCCTCTAGAAATCCTCCAGCATCAGTAATTTTCTGTAGATTATTAGTAGATTTAGATAGAGTGCCCTGAGTATCAATCCATTCCTAATATTGAGCTGAATCTTCAGAATTGATATCAGGCTCACTGTGTTCAATAACTTTCTCTTCATCTAAATTTTTAGTCTGCTGATAATCATGATTCACATTAGATTCCACAACCTTGAATGTATCAGATGTGCCAACCAACCTGTTATCTCCAAGATTTATTCCATCATTGATTAGAGCCTTCCATATCGTCTATAGTAAGATCTTCCAGATCTTCATCTATTTGGTCAGGTTGCTGGCCCTCAGCAGATTTGTCAGCACCGGTAGACTGTTCTACTCTTGGTTCAGTTGGCAATGAAGTTCCACTGGCTTCTCTTTGATGTTGGGGATGATCATCATCAGAATCAGATGATGATGAATCATCACAATCTGGTCCTTCCCTAGGATCCTTAAACATGATACTTCCTTCTCCCTTTTCTCTGTCAATGATTTCCATCAACCTCATTTCCAGCAAGGAAGTATTAACCAGGTCTAGTAGGTTTACCACCTCTAACTTTTCAAAAGCCCATTCTTCAAAATCAGTCATTGGCTCAGCAGCTGATTTTTGTTTCTTATAATATCTAAACTTCCATTCAAAGTAATCAGCAACTAGCTTAAGTTTAGGATCAACATATCCTTCTTTTCTTTTCTTCTTATTCCTCTCAAAATGCATTGAAGGCTTTCTAGCAGCTGGGTGTTCAACTTGTTGTCCTCCAAAGGTCTCAACAAGCAGATTCAATGTTTCCTCAACAGATGCATCTATGTCAGTAGGTTCTTCTGATTGTAAATTTGTACCTACCACCTCCATATGTTCCACACTCGGTTCTCCTTGACTTGTATGTGTGTCAGTCGGGTCTACAGCAGTGTGTTGTTCCCCCTGAGTTGTAGCATCCACAGCAGGGTCAGGAACAGGTTCAACAGCTTCTACAGCAGGCTCAAGTACAACAGTCTACTGTGGTTCTTCAATGTGTTGCTCAACAACAACACCAGCATCAGCAATAGGCTCAACAACCTCTACTTCTACTTCCCTTGATCTTCCAGAATCCTCAATTCTTTACCTTTTCCATGTTTCTTTTTCGTCACAATTTCCTTCATTCTCTTTGAAGGTTGTTCAACCTCAATCTCAACAGCTTTCCTCTTTCTTCTACCTTCCTTCTGTTGCTCTTTCAAAATTTCAAGTAGAGGACTTCTTCCTTATAACTTCACCAGGGTCAGTAACTTCAACTTCAACTTAACCCTCAGTAGAATCAGCAGTCTCTACTGATTACTTCCTTGTTTTCTTAGGCTTAAGCATCTCAGTGATCTTTCTAGTATCAGCAACCTTTCTTTTCTCCTTAGCTCTTTTTGATGCAGCAGGTTGCACATCATGTCTAACCTTTGCTCTCTTTTCTTGTCCATCATCATCATTGTCACCACCATCATTATCACTCTCAGTTGCCTCCTCATCTTCATCTTCATCATCATCTAACCCAAGAATATGAGTAACAACTTCCGGCTTGTATCTGGATTTATTGATTTTCTTAGATGCAACATCAGGTATTTGAAAGTGATTTAGTAAGGTCTGAATTAGTAGACCTAGAGGCTTGGCTTTGGACTTACTTATACCATCTCTATCTTCAGTAAACACCTTCTTCATATAATATATAAAGAATCCAGCCCAATCAAACTTTACACTTCTGCAGATGATGATCAATAGGTCTATCTTAGGTCCAGAAAGTGTATCTAGATTTCCACTGAATCCCATAATGTTCTTGGCAAATAACTTGCTAAGTAGATTATATTCAAATCTAATGTGCCTCACATTAATGCCTAGAGATGATGGTATGGATTCATTTGTCTTTATTGCATCAACAAACTTCATTCTTGGCAGATTCATCATTTCTGGATTGGTAGAAGCACCATTTCCAGGTCCAAAATGAAATACTTCTCTCAGTAGATCTGAAGTGATTTCAATCCCTCTACCATTAACCATTGTAGTGAAGGCTTCTCTACCTTCGTGTATGACCATGTTCTTCTAGAATTCCAAAACATTGATGTATGAAATTCTTTCCAATCTTCTATTAATAACATTTTCCAAACCAACAACTCTTCTGATTCTTCTTCTTCAATGTTGATAGCTAACTCAGTGGTGTGACAGTCGGTAACGTACCCTCTCACACTTTAACTTGTTCCAATATGAACATCACCTTTATCCGCCATTAGAAATGAAAAGGATGAAGAAAAAGCTTTCAAATCTGTGTTCACACGGTGTAATCTCAGAGAAAATCAATCTGAAGATTGTAAGTATTTTCTCTGTGTATATGTCTGTATATATATATAGAGAGAGGTGGTTGAAACTGTCAGATAAAGTATTGTACACGTACTGTAGCATTAACCACGATCAAAGTTGGAATTAATGAGATCTTGCCACGTGTCTCATAACTGATCCATAAAGAGTTTTCACCGTCTGATCGTGTAACTGCGGTTATAAAGATAAGATAGATATCCCGGTCATTTGCTTTTTAACTTTTGTTAAAGTTTGATTGTGTAACGTATGCTTCAGTAGCTTTCATCTTCTGTAGACTTGGATCAGCAGTCTGCTGATAAAGAATGACTCAGCAGCCTGCTGACAATGTAACTCAGCTGATTTTCAATTCTTCTTGTTTTGTCCAACTGAAAATACAAGATGAAGTTTAATACCAATGACTGATCTATCAAGTGAGCTCACCCAACATGACAAAGACCAATCCCCTTGGCAACCTCATTTGCTCAATTGTCCAAATATATATAAGTACATGGAATTGTTGATACCAATGACTAATCTGCTAAGTGAGCTCACCAAACATAGCAAAGACTAATCCCTTTGGTGAATTCCAATACATTACTGATCAAAGGTGTATCAGTCAACTTTTATAATTCTAAGTTCAGTCCTTAACTTAGCAAATATTTCACAATCCAATGGTTTAGTAAAAATATCAGCAAGTTGATCTTCAATAGGGATGTAAAGAACCACCATATCTTTCTTTTCAACATGATCTCTTATAAAATGATGTCTCATATCAATATGCTTGGTTCTTGAGTGCAAAACATGATTTTCTATGATTGCAATTGCATTTGTGTTGTCACACATTATAGGAATTTCTCTTTCTTCAATTCCATAGTCCCTTAATTGTTGTCTTAACCATAATATTTGTGCACAGCAACTACCAACTGCTATATATTCAGCTTCAGCAGTAGAAGTTGATATAGAATTCTGTTTCTTGCTAAACCAGGAAATCAGTCTATTTCCCATCAACTGACAAGTTCCTGTAGTGCTTTTTCTATCAATCTTGCATCCTGCATAATCAGAATCTGAGTAGGATATAACCTTGAAGCTTCCATCATTTGAATACCCTATCCCTACTCCCAAAGTCTCTTTTAGATACTTGAGAATCCTTTTGACTGCAACTAGATGACTTTCTTTTGGTTTAGATTGAAATCTTGCACAAACACCTACAGCAAAGGATATATCATGTCTATCGAGTCTGCGTTGGCGTACATCGGTCGCCTATCATCCTTCTGTATAAGGTTTGATCAACATCTTTGCCTTCTTTGTCTTCATCCAACCTAATGTTTTTATTCATAGGAGTTGATACCTTGGTGCTATTTTCCATACCGAATTTCTTCAGTAGCTCCTTTGTATACTTAGTTTGATGAATGAAGATTCCATCTTTCATTTGTTTGACTTGTAAACCTAAGAAATAGTTTATTTATCCCATCATCCTCATTTGGAATTTACTTTTCATCAGATTAGCAAACTTTTCACATAGCAATTCATTTTCAGAGCAAAAAATTATGTCATCAACATAAATCTGTATCAGCAGGGTGCTGTTTCCTTCATTGATTCTGAAAAGAGTCTTGTCAATTGTTCCTTTGGTAAAGCCATTGTCCACCAAGAATTGAGATAGGGTCTCATACCATGCTCTTGGTGCTTGTTTCAAGCCATAAAGTGATTTTTTGAGTCTGTACACTTTATCTTCTTGATCTTTAACTTCAAAACCAGGAGGTTGTTGAACATAAACCTCTTATTCCAGAATGCCATTCAGAAATGCACTCTTGACATCCATCTGGTATACTTTGAAGTTTTTGTAAGTAGCATATGCCAAGAATAATCTTATAGCTTCCAATCTTGCAACTGGGCCATATGTCTCATCAAAATCTATTCTTTCTGCTTGAGAATAGTCATTTGCTACTAGTCTGGCCTTATTCCTCACAATGGTACCAGATTCATCCAATTTGTTTATGTATACCCATTTTGTTCCTATTATATTTGCATGATTAGGCATTTCCACTAGTGTCCAAACTTGATTTCTTTCAAATTCATTCAATTCTTTTGCATGGCAATTATCCAATCTGGATCTGATATTGCTTCTTCTACAACTTTGGGCACTATTTGAGATAGAAAACAAGTAAACATAGCTTTTAATTGTCTTCTAGTTCTCACACCTTGCTGAATATTGCCAATAACTTGCTCAGCAGGGTGATCCCTTAACCATTGTGGATTTTGGTTAGATTAATTCTCAGGAACATCATCTTCAGTAGGGTCTGCTGTTACTTCAGCAAGGGGTTCAACAAATCTTTGAACTGCATCAGTAGTGTTACCAGCAGGGTGTTCAGCAGGGGCATAGTCAGAAATCTTTAAGTCATCTATCCTTTCCAAAACATCTACACATTCTGGATCAGTGACTTGTTGATTCTCAACATGTTCTGAAGCTTCATCTTCCATTCTAGTGAACTTAGGTTCATCAAATACAACATGTATTGTTTCTTAATGTTTCAGTGTCCTTTTATTCAGTACCCTGAATGCCTTGCTGACAGAAGAATATCCTAAGAATATTCCTTCATCTGATTTTGGTTGGAATGTTTTCAATTGCTCCTTATGATTCAAAATAAAACATTTGCTTCTAAATGGATGGAAATAAGATATATTGGGTTTCCTTCCATTCCAAATCTCATAAGGTGTCTTCAACAGCTTCTTGTTCACTGATATCCTGTTTTGTGTATAACGTGTTGTATTGACCGCTTCAGCCCAATATCTTTTAGGTAATAAAGCTTCATAAATCATAGTACTTCCTGTTTCTTTCAGAGTCCTGTTTCTTCTCTCAGCAACCCCATTTTGCTGAGGTGTACCCGCAAGGCGAGATTGATGCAACATACCATTCTGCTCACAATATTCTCTTATAACTTTATTGAGAAATTCAGTATCCTTGTCTGATCTGATCTTTACTACTGTCAATTTTTCTCATTTTGCAATCTCTTCAAAAGTTCAGGCATATTTTGAAGTGTTTCACTTTTCTTGTTCATGAATACTACCCAAGTGTATCTAGAATAATCATCCACAACTACTAGAGTGTACTTCTTTCCTATTACACTAGTTGGTGTTACTGGTCCAAATAGATCCACGTGCATCAGCTCCAAAACTCTTTTTGTTGATTGCTTAGTCTTTGATTTGAAGCTTGATTTTGTTTGTTTACCTTGCTGACAAGCATCACATATAGCATCATTTTTGAATGTGATCTCAGGTAAACCAATCACCATTTTCTTCTTCACCAACTGATTAATATCATCAAAGTTTAGATGATTTAACTTCTTATGCCATAACCAATTAAGTTCTGACTTGGTATGCACAATCAGGCATGTTTCTGGAACAGCAGTAGACCAATCCACAATATACATGTTTTGTTGTCTTCTTCCAGCCAACACAACTTGATCACCTCTTTCACTAATCACAATACATGTGCCTTTGTCAAAAGTGACCTTGTAACCCATGTCACAAAACTGTCCAGTTCTCAGTAGGTTGTAGTCCAATCCTTCCACACCTGATAGTTAATCAATTTCTCACAAGTGTGCCATATCCTCTTGTGTATCATGGTGTGTTCTTGTTGCCAAAATTCACTCTTGGACCATCCTTTGCCACATAGTTTGTCAGACAGTGCTTATTCTTTGTCATATATCTGGAACATCCACTGTCAAAGTACCTACAAAACAAAGTTAATGTATTTTAGGTACCCAAAACTGTTTGGGTCCATAATGGTCAGTGGTAAGCATGACCCTTGGCAAATTTCCATAAGGTCTTCTTAGAAAAGTGTTATACTTTTGTTCATACATGTATTCTACACATCCATAAGGTCTAACATTTGGTTGTGTAGGACTCACATATGCTTTCTGGCCTTTTGGTATGTAATGCTGTTTGGAGTGATTTCTATTGTTAGAAGTACTAGCATAACCATAGGTTTTCTGTCTGTTAGGAGCAGCCCTGTTATTTGGAGTCTGTTGAGGTCCCTGCTGAGGTCTTGTATAAGTCCTCTGCTGATTCCATTGCTGAGGTTTTACCCTAGCAGCATGGTTATACCTGTTGTTTCTAGCAGCAGGGGCAGGAATATTCCAATCATCATCAGTAGGGAATAATCTACCTTTCCCCCCTGAGATAAGTATCCTTAGAATGATTGACATTTTTAGGTTTAGGATTCTCATCCTTGGAATATTTCTGATTTTTGCCCTTTTGTGGTCCAATGGACTTGGTAGCGAGTGTCCGCTATCGAGTAGGTCTAGAAGGTGCAGCAGTCCTACTTTTGGATTTATTCCTTTTGTTAGGTACGGTTGACCTTTTTGACTTCTGATTTTGCTTCCTTGAAGTCTTCTCAGTAGGCTTCACTGCCTTAGCAACCTTTTTGGGAGTTGGATCTTGTGCAGGTACAAACTTAGGACCAATTCTGGTACTAGGTTCAGTAACCTTACTGGATCCACCCTTATTAGATTGTTGAGTTCCAAATCCAAGGCCTGTTCTATCATCATAAGGCTTTCCAGATTTGAATGCAGTAGTGGAACTAGATTGTTCAGCAAATTTAGTAGCTATTGAATGTACAGCAGGCTTATGCTGATTCTGTCCAAACTCTTTTTCCTTTCCTTTGAAAATTCTTAATTCAGCTTTTAATCTTTCAACTTCTGCTTGAAGAGCTTCTTTTTCAGCCTTCACAATCTCATAACCAGATTGTATTATCCTCAGTTGATTAAGGATGGCATCCAAAGTTTCTTCATTGTCAGAATTTGTAGGATTTGAACCATAAGTTGATCCATAATCACTTTCAGCAGTTATAGATACATAATTGTATACCTCCTCAGTTTCTTCCATATTTGCCATTAAAGCATAATCATCTATATCAGCAACAAGTGCAGTATCATTAGATTCATTTCATTTTTCTGATTCAACTTCATATCCTGATTCATCTTCAGCAACCATAGCTTTCTTGCCAGATCTTCTTTGCTGACTTTTGCTCTTCAGTAGGTCTGGACAATCAGGTCTGAAATGTCCAGGCTTCTTGTAATTGAAGCACAGATAATCAGGTTCCTTTTTCTATTTTAGTTCAGGACAGTCAGGTTTGAAGTGTCCTGGTTTCTTGCATTGATAGCACAAGTAATCATTGTCTTTCTTGGATTCATCCTTCTTCTTTTCACCTAGATTTCTTTGTGAAATTCCTTGGAGAACCCTTTCCAGTTTTCATCATTCTGATTTTCTTGCTTAGTAGGGCAATTTGCTCTTGCATCTCATCCAGTAGGTCATCTTGAGCTCCTGATGTTTCTTCTTGATATGTAGCGGCCAATGCAGTGGTCTTTGGTTCTTCCTTTTCAGTCTCAGGTACAAGTTTCTTGCTGAATTCATAAGCCTTGAGATCTGAAAATAATTTGAAGGTGTCCTCTTCATGTAGACTTCTCATTTCTTCTATTGCAGTCACCTTCATTTCCCAAACTTCTTTTGCCGGTAAGGCTTCTAAGATTTTTGAATTGATTTCTTCTTTTGAGTAGTTTACACTCAGTAGGGTGAGTTCATCCATGATGGCATTGAATCTTGATTCCATTTGCTCAATGGTTTCATTTGGTTTCATTTTGAAATCCTGGAACTTCTTCTTTGCCACACTAATTTTGTTCTTCTTGATTGCATCAGTGCCTTCACAGATTAATTGTAACTTATCCCAAAGTTCCTTTGCAGTCTTGCAATCCTTCACTTTCATGTACATATTGCTATCCAAGGTTCTGTAGATAATATCAATAGCTATAACCAGTAGCTACAATAAATTAAATAAAATATTCATCGAACAGAATATTTCTACTCAACTTATTAATTCCGGAATTACGCCACCATAAATCCGAAACTGAACTCTATCGATTATTGATATAACTTATTCTCGAAATTTCGAGTCGATAAGTGTCCATTGATATAATCATTACATACGGACTAACCCTGCTTCATAAGTGATTCGAATTTCGGCGTATAGACTATCCGTAACGAAGCGGTATTTTTCCCGTAAACCTTCTTCATTACATCTTATCCTTATTTACCATTAACCCACTAGTGATCAATTAGTTCATAACCAATACGAACTCGGCCGATCAATCAGTTTCTAGGATCAACAAATAAGAGGATTGTCTTTCTACTTCCCGCAGGAAGGAATGAATTCCATATCTGTGAGACACACACTCCTCACTCATTCCAGAATAATGCCAATGTGAAAGTGATTCGGACCGCGCCTCTTAGAAATCTTTAACGAACACATCAAACCCTATCTTGAAACAAGCAGGAGTCTGCAATCACTTCAGGATTAAGGTTAATCCATATATGATCATCTTGTGATTTAATACGATTTCTCAATCACGGAATTATATGAGACATGCAGATTAAATCGGTCCATTCCTATATGACTCTCATCATATATAAATGCCTACTTAGACAACCAACGTCGACGGTCCGGATAAGACGGTCACACCATAAAGTGTTCTGGGCGCATTAATGGTGGTTTAATCAATAGACCCCATACTTTGATTAAGTTCACCACGGACTAATAGTTCAAGTATATCACCATAAACTTAACCCTCATGTGTGACACACACTAAGTTATATGGCTAAATATGATACGACTTGGGGTTTTCAGCGGTATATTACATATAAGCACGAAGCAAATAATAAGATGATAATAAATCTGTTATTTATTAATTATAAAAACAATTACATAAATTATCTTTCGGGCCCTACTTCCAACACCCATCACCTCACCCTACCCTGCCATACCCACCACCCTTCCAAACCTTACCCACCACCCACCCTACCCTACCTTAACCACCACCACACCCTACCTTACACCCCATCCTACCCTACCCACCACCCACCCCTTACCGTACCTTACCTTACCCATAACCCCACCCTACCCTACACTACCTTACCTACCTACCCACCACCCACCTTACCCTACCCTTCTCACCAGCCCACCCCTACCCTACTTACCTTACCCTACCCTACTCACCCCTACTCACCATCTCATGCTACTCTACCTTACCCAACCTTATCTCATCATACCCTACCCTATGTATCCTACCTACCTTACCCCATCACCTACTCTACTCCATCATCATCTACCCTGCCCTACCTTACCCCACCCTACCCTACCCCACCCTACTTCATCACCTACCCTACCTTACCACCTACCCACTCTTACCTCATCACCCACGTGTTTTGTCGATTTTCATTTTATTCCATCACATTCCATCCATTTTTTGAAGGAATGAAAATTGACATTTTTCATTCTATTGAAATAAAATTTAATTCTATTCCATTATCTCATAATCATACACAAATATTGGAATGAAATGAAACCATTCCATTCCCGCCTAACAAATGTACCATAAACATTGAAATCTTTTGTAAAAACCTTTGCGCCTTCTACTAACGCCGGGCGTGAGGAATGCGCCTTTTTTACCCTCTCGCAACTGGCTTACGGCTCACCGTCGGTTGACAGCTCTCAACTATAAAAACAATTTTTTTTTGAAATGATGTATACTAGTGTTTGGGTATGCCATGCAAGGCACGGCATGCCCTTTCCAAGGATTTTCAATTATATACTGTTAAGTGCATATTCAACTTTTAAAATTTGTACATATATTACATATATGAAAGATGTTTGTGTATGTTGATCGAAATTAGAAAGCATATAAGGGTAAGTCATACATATTCATAATGAAGGACCTAATGAACCAGCTATGTTGAAAGCGGACAGCCTGGAACTAACCCTGCAATGCAGAAAAGTCAGTACACAATACAATACAAAGAATGTATAATTTTTATAGATGCATTCTCCATATTCAAACCAAGACGACCAGAAACGAACAACAGTGTTTAACTGGAAGACACATAATTAATCAAGCAACCTTAAACATAATTGTAGTAGAACGACACTTTAGCAATAAAGACTATAACCACTTTGACAACATGTTTTATAGAAGATCCACATATTCTTATCAACTAAGCACACTTGACCTTGGTACTGTATGTTTCAGTAAGAGCAAAGAGGAACCAACAACTTCAAGAGGCAAACACAAACTACACTTCAAATATAAAATCCCCTGTCAGGACAACTACCAAACATACTTTCTCTATTATTTAACAAGACAACAATGGATGATGAAAAACATTATGCAATCTTAACAAGACAACAACTAAAGTCCAAGAAAACCTCTTTTATCTAACTAAAACCGGAAAATCTAACCACCTCTTTCTTTTCAGCCGTTTAAGGTTTACTCTTAAAAAGAAATACGTGGAAACTTAGCTCAACAATGGAAAGCAACGGCAAGAAGAGACAACCCAAACTTACTAATAACACATTCTACCCCTCGGTAATTCAACAACAATAATTTCAAAGTAACCCTTTGAATGAATTAAAGAGACTGAGAAAGCACACTTCTAAAAAGAAACCTGCACACTCTTTTATACATAAGCAACTAGAACATGCCATAGTTTAAAAACCCTAACACAATAAATACATTCAAGCATTTATGAATTCCAAAACGAGCATGCAAGCGTAACAAAGAAGAATCAAAAGCATACCCTAAACGAGCAAATAAATACACAGCAAATGATAATTTCGGTAGTGAATAAAACCTTCAGAGGAGTATAAATTCAAGTGAATGCAAAAACTGTCTTATATAATGCAAAAAGAAACCCTTATTTGATACGAAATTTCGTACCTCGGATATACAGGTCTCTTCCAGAAGATCGAGCACAAATCCAGTGGATACAGTTGAGATCCTCGCCATATAATCTAAGATGTGACACATACAGCCCTCCTGGAGCAACCCATGTTAAAAACCACCGGATAATACAGAATTTCGGCCGCCTGCAGTGGGTTCAACTGACAGGGATTTCTTGGAATGACAGGAAGATCGATTGAAACGACCCAAAGAGTAAGCATCCGTTTTTTTTTCTTTGTTGTTTTCAAACAATTTGGAAAGATGAAGAGGCAAAAGCTGTATATCTCGATGATGCTCAACAGCTTGTAAAGGCCTGCACTATCGCACTCCACTAATAAAAATTTATTATATTATATTACTAAAAGGTATTTTCTGAATATCCATTTTTTTTCCTATTATTGTAATGCTTATCCTCAGCTACTTAAACGAAATAAAAATACTTATTATTATTAGATTATTCGATTAGATTAGAAGTTAATAATGCACCGACACATTTTAACAATTTCCGTCACGACACACGATCGACACGCACCAACACATGTCGGACATGTGTCGAATGCTTAAAATAACACTCTTTAAAAATTTTAATATCCGCCATGTTGTCGACACATCCCGACACTCCCGGCTACCCCCGAACATTTTAAGTTTTAAGAAAACATTAAAATGATGTAATCTTTATGTTTTAAAGGACCATTTAAAGAAATCCGTTTGAAGATCGATTTTCAACACGGCACCGACACCGACATGCGACCGACACCCCGGAACCGTTTTAAATAATATTTACTTATTACTTATTTAAGTTTTCTTTAACGGAACCATTAAAATACAAGCCCCCATTCTTAAACAAAGAAAAAACACTTATTAGATTAAATGAGAAGCTAATAATGCACGAACACATTTCAGACATATTTCCGATACGACACGCGATCGACACGCACTGACAATGTCCGACATGTGTCGAATGAATAAAACAATATTATTTAATAGTTTAATATCCGACACGTTATCGACACTCTCCTATATGACACCGAGACTCCCCGACACTCTTGAACCATTTTAAGTTTTAAGAAAACGTTTAAAGGAATAGAAGGTAACGTACCGACACTTCAATCTTGGGTGCCGTGCGCCACGGCGGATATATTTCATACACGACCCATGACCGACATGCCCCGACACATGTCCTACACGTGTCGACTAATTAAAATAACCGAAAACCCGATATGTTGTCGACACTCCCGACACGACACTGACACCCCCGCCACTCCCGAACGTTTTAAGTTATAAGGAAAACATTAAAACGATTTTGTTTTTTTTATTTTTAAGAAACCGTTTAAAGAAATCCGTCCAAACAACGGTTTTCAAGACGGCACCAACAACGACACACGACCGACACCCCCGAATCGTTTGAAATAAGATAAGATTTACTTATTTAAGTTTTTTTAACGGAAACATTAAAATACAAACCCCATTAATAATGACATAATAATAATAATAGGTAGAAAAAAAAGGAAAAAAAAAGAAAGAAAGAAAAAACTTATTAGGTGGCATTAGTGGAACATTCCCTAATTACTCTAACAGGGGACGTGGCAAATAACAATAATATAAGAGAGAAAAAAAGAAAAAAAAACAACAACACAAACTTATTACGTGGCATTTGTGGAACACTCCCTAATTTCTCTAAACGTGGGACGTGGCAAGGTGTGGGAGGTTTTTGCTTTGACAATTAATAAGCTTTGATGATTTGATTTGACAATTAATAGGTAGTAGTTAGCATATGATTGATGTAACGTAATGGAATGGAATGAAATAATATATTTTCATTATTGTGTTTGGTAGACAGTGGAATGAAATCGTTTCTTATTGCATGATTTATTTTTTCATTCTATTCCGATCATTCAATTGGATTTTGGACGGAATGGAATGAAAATATATTTCATTCTTCCGTTGCCAAACATGTCAAATTGATGAAATGGAATGAAAAAAACATTCTATCGCAATCCAAACGTGCCATAATTTCGGGAGATTTGCCGATCTACCATTATTTTGGAGGGCCACTTGTGCGACTACCACTCTCCTGTCGAAATACCACTCATATTTTCACGTTTTAGGTGTTTTTGGAATCAAACTAAACCCTAATCAAGGAGAACCCAATAGGGGAAGGGTGTACAAAGATCGTGTACAAAGGTGAAAAAAACGGGAGAAAATCGCGTTCCAAAATTATTTTTTTTACCTTGGATGGTATATCCACAAATTGTTCCAGAAATTGATGGCAACCTAGAAAAAATCCCCATAATTTCTCTAAACAGGGGACGTGGCAAGCTGTGGGAGGATTTTGCTTTGACAAATATTAATATTAACTAGATGGGAAGGCGCGCGAACGCGCGCAGGCATGCACATTTCGTTGGATATGAAATGGGGGATACATAAAAAATAAAATTAAAAAAAAAAACACTTTTTTTAAATTTACAGCGGTAGCCGATGAACGATAAAAAAAAAAAAAAAAACACGTGGAGTGCTTCTTTGACATTTCCCAAATGTTTAAATCGGAATCGGATACATCTTAAGACAACACACATAATAAGATTAAGAATAAATTAAAGCTAATGTGTAGATTAAAAATACGATTGAGTCATAAAATGGAACAATTTAACTCAAACCCTTAAAAAAAAGAAAAAAACACTTTTTTTTTTTTAAAACCGCCCAATAAACAAAAAAAAAAAAAAAAAAAAAAAAAAAAAAAAAAAAACTGGCGCCGATGAACGATAAAAAAAAAAATAAATACACGTGGACAGTTTGGTTGGAGTTTCCCAACCAAACATTATAAATAGGTATATATAAGTAGTAGTAGTAGTTAGTAGTAGGAGGAGGATAAAAAGAATTAGACGGTAGAAAAATAAATAGAAACCAAAGTCTTACAGTTGTCAATGCTCTGAGGCGGGTAAGAATCCTGGTTCTCGTCGGCCTCTTCACGGCATCAATTACAATGGCGTCGTCTAGTTCCGGCACTACTTATGCTATACCTGCTCCGGGTAGATTTTAATGATTTTATCGCTGATCAGTTTGTTTGTTTGTTTGTTTGTTTGTTTTTTCTTCTTTAAAAAAATGTTTCTTTGTTTGATTCTGCTTCTGGAGTATTGATTTCTGATAATAATTACTTTTATGGTGCCTCTTGTGATTTAGAGGCGGTACAAGTAATGGTTTCAGCATTGGGGGATGAATCCCCAATTGTCATGGAAGCTTCCTTGGCTGCTCTAAAGGACATCGCCCCTTTGTATATTTCCTTCTCTCCTCATTGTTTGAGTTATTCCCTTTTATCGTGCTTCTACCTTTTCTTTTACAATGATGATTCTAATGTGAAAATGCAACTTGAATTTTGCCGCAATACTCCTTCACTAGCTCGCATCATTGTCACTGCAAGTTCACATTTTTTTTTTCACTGTAAATTTCATTCATTTTATGGTTCCCAATTTGATAAGCTTTTGGCTTCTTTAGGAACCCATTACTTGTTCTTGATTGCTGTTCTGCTGTATCTCGAGGCGGCCGTAGGGTATAGTCTACTCTTTTGTCTTATTCTAGATTTTTGAGCTTCCCTGCTATAGTTTTACATTCGCCTATTGTATTTATTTGAATGCTATCTCTTTATTTTCTGTCTTTTTTTTGGGTTGCTTTTGTGTTTTCTTTTTTCGCTTATCCTGTGAATGTGGTTGCGCAGAGGTTTGGAAATATAGCAGGATTGTTCGATGTGATGTCAATTGCAGTTAGGGCTTTGGGAAAGCAGGATGCCGATCCTTCTCTTATGACAAGACTAGCCAAGATTGTAACTTCTGAAATAATATCATCCAAGGTTTGTACTTTTTCTAATGTCCACTTTTATATGGTCAACAAGAGTTTGATAATATTTGTGTTCACTTCATTCTTTGATGTGCTTATTATGCTGTGCTGAATTCATCAACTTAGTCACTCTTTTTACTGGAATAAATACATGAACTTGGCAAGACTATTTACCTGTCTTGCAAGTGTCGGATCTCAACATGAACTTCCTCTTGCACTTTGGTTGATTGATGGGGTATCATGTGCTCATTTATAAATATATTTACTAGATATTGGGAGGTTCTGAGTTGTTCTTGGAGGTTCCTTTTCCATTAAGTTGGATAATCCTGTAGTAGTTTCAGTCGGTAGTTCTATTCTGTTCATTATTGGCATGATTTTTATCAAGGAACTAGCATCTGCAAATGCGAATGAAAAGCTTCTGAATGCTCATATAGAAGTAATATCCTCTCATAATCACTTTGATTTGAACGCATATCGCAATCTTCGATCTTAAACAATTGCAAGACAAAACTTTAGTCCTAGTGCTCCTGTTAGTCTTTGTGGTTTGATTTTCAAATTCTTCACCTTCTACGGTAAATTTCCAATAACTTTTCCAAGATGGGCATGTGTTTGATTAGCCAGTTGGTAAGGTAACCTTGGAAGTTACTTATCCTTAATTGTGTCAAGGTTGCACACCATTTTACGGTCTTCCTTTATATATATATATAAGTAGAAAGATTTGCTTTATTTGAGGGTTCAGTCGAGTTAATCAACCTGGCCATAATCATGGAGTTGTCAAATCTCCAAACCCAGCTCTTGGATCACCATCTGCTGGTTTGGCACTTTCTCCAGTTAGGTAGCCCAGTTTCCCTTTGCCATCAATGGCCAACTTAATGGTCTGTGACCACTCCGAGTAGTTTTGGTCAGCTTTTGCGTAGTTAGCAGGATTGCAGAAGCAGTGGTGTTGAATTATGTTGAAATTATGGTTACATCTTAGTCTTTGTAGAATTATTACATCTTATTTTTATTATGTTATTACATTAATCATGTAATAGGCCCACCTGCATTTTCTAGCTGTTTATTCTCTTAAATCATAACTAGGTTGTTGGGAACACACATTTATTATGGTGGCTATCATCCCTATTTTCTGTCCATCCTGTTGGACTTTGGTGCAACTATTTAAACTCTCTCTTTTATCATCAATAAACAAAGAGTTTCATTCTTTGTTCATCTAAATTCTTCATGGTATGAGAGAAAAACCCGATTCTAAATTCTCCTCTGCAGTAAAAACTCTTCATCTTCCTTCTGAAAAATGAAAATGCCGATCACTGCATCGAAAATTGAAGGCAACACCTCTGAAAACTCCCATATTATCCTATCTGGATCCTCTAAACCCATGTCGTCAGCCATTTCAATCCACAAATTGAATGACAGTAATTTCCTTCAATGGTCAAGATCCATAAAAATGTTCGGTACAGGACAGGGAAAGATGGAGTAATTAACAGGGGCAACTACTCAACCTGAATCTTCAAACTTTGGAACACTAAGAATAGCTTGGTCATGTCATGGCTCATTCGATCCATGACCCCTGACACAAGTTCAATACTGAGATTAAAGCACTGAAGATTGATAATGGTAAAAAATACTTTGAAAAGAATCTCACATCTCTCTTTACTAAATAATGAATTGTGCACATAAGTACATGTGTGGATACTCCCAACAGAATGGGGTGAATGAGAGGAAGAACATACACCTTTTGGAAATTGGCAGGAGTGTCATGTTCACCATGAAAGTCCCTAAATTTGTTATGGGGAGAGGCTGTCCCAACAACTACTTATCTCATCAACATGATTCCTTCAAGGGTCCTGAATTTCAGAACACCATTCATGTTTTGAAGGAGTATACCATGAAACTCACCGTATGAGTTCTCTGCCTGTTAAGTGTTTGGATGTACATTCTTTGTACACATCCATCCATAAAACAGAGGAAAGCTCGATCATAAGGCTATCACGTGCATCTTTGGGTATTCATCCTCTCAACAAGGATACACGTGCTACTGTCCTACCACTAGAAAGTTCTATATTACTCCATCCGTCCCATAACATAGCCTTTTGGCTTTTTCACACAGTTTAAGAAACCTCATAAATGAGTTACTTTTTAACATGGGGGGTTCTATTGGCACATCCCTTTTTACTACTGGCACCCTCTTACTCCCGGCACCACAAAAATTATTTCGGCACCTAGTGATTTTTTATAAAGAATCGGTGCCAGTTCCTTGTTGAACACCAACGCCAGTGTCACTGACGCTGGTGTTCAACAAGGAACACCAATGGCACCGACGTTCCCTTTATAAAAAGTGTTAAAACTTAGAAACGTCAGTCCATGACTTTCCACTGGTGTTCCTTGTTGAACACCAATGTCAGTGTCACCGACGTTGGTGTTCAACAAGGAACACCAATGTCACGACGTTTTTTTCATCCGAAAAAATAATCAAAAAATGGGTGCCAATAGTAATTTGGGGTGTGCCGATAGAACCCACCTTTAACATTTCAAGATAAAATATTGTATTGTTTTCTGGGAGTGATGTATAATATTGCATTGTTTATTGTGAAAGTGAAAACAATGCATTTAATACTGAATTGGGATGTGAGAAGGCCTTATAATATGAGTAATGTTTAAAAAGCCA
This sequence comes from Gentiana straminea, assembly GCA_036785695.1. Classification (NCBI taxonomy): domain Eukaryota; kingdom Viridiplantae; phylum Streptophyta; class Magnoliopsida; order Gentianales; family Gentianaceae; genus Gentiana; species Gentiana straminea. The sequence goes on along the minus strand of JAVUPR010000241.1, from coordinate 4,712,149 downwards.
AAAGGCTTTATATTATGAGATGGAGGGGGTACTAAAGATGTCATTTTCATGGAGGAACAATCTTTCTATAACCCTGGGGTTCAAGGGGACAACTTCCAAGAACATCATCAACCATGGAACATTGAAGTACCTATTCCTTAAAATATGGTGAATATTGATCCTTTTTCTCATAATCCTGGAGAAAGGTCTCAGGATCAGTCTGGGAAATAGGTCATCAGAATCTACACCTCCTGATCAGCCCTGTGGGCAACTTGATCAACCTTGTACTACTGAACATAAAATTATTGTCTATTCTAGAAACAGGATGGCTACATCTCAAAATCTTGACATTGATACATTAGATCTGTACAATAACTTATAATGTCAGTTATGAACAAGCCTATGAGGATCAGAGTTTTGATAATCAAGAGTCATCCTCACAAGATACTGAAAATCAGGACTCTGATAACTCCAAGGAACCAAAAAATTGGCTATTAGTGATGCAAAACCAATTGCTCAAAGAAAAGGGATAAGAAGTTGTACTTCTCATCCTATTTACAACTTCCTCTCCTATAATCATCTATCGCTTAAGTTTCATGCCTTCATAGGTAATCTGGGCTCGGTCCAAATTCCCAAAGATATGTATGAGACCATGAGAAGTCCAGAATGGGAGGAAGCCATGAAAGATGAAATGAATGCTCTTTACAAGAATGGTACATTAAATATCAAAACTCTTCTTGCTGGAAAGAATCTAGTAGGCTGTAAGTGAATGTTTGCTGTCAAATGCAATGCAAATGAATCATTGAATAGGTATAAGGCTAGACTTGTGGCCAAAGGTTTCACCCAATCCTATGGGATTGACTATCATGAAACCTTTGCCCCTGTTGCCAAATTAGACACTATAAAGGTCCTAATGAATATATCAAAATATGGATTGGCAGCTGACTCAACTTGACATTAAGAATGCTTTCTTTAATGGTGATCTGGAAGAAGAAGTTTACATGCAATTGCTCCCTAGTTTTGAAAACCTGGGAAAGAAAGTAATGTTTGCAATCTAAGAAAATCCCAATATGGTCTCAAACAGTTTCCTAGAGCCTGGTTTGGGAGGTTAATCAAGTTTATGACAAAGTATGGATTTCATCAATGCCATACCGATCATACACTTTTCACCAAAACCACTAAACCTGAGAGTATACCATCCTAGTGGTCTATGTGGATGGCATCATCCTAACTGGCAATGATCAGGGTAGAATAAGAAAAATCAAAGACTTTTGCCCAAGAATTTGAGATAAAAGACTTGGAAAACCTCAAATATTTCCTTTGAATGGAAATTGCCAGAAATAAAGATGGGATTTCCATATCCCAAAGGAAATACACCTTGGATCTCTTGAAAGAAACATGAATGCTTGGTTGTAAACCAACAGACACTCTTGTTGAACGTGGTCTAGGAAAAGAAAGTGATAGTCTCTTTGTTGATATAGGGAGATACCAGAGATTTGTGGGAAAACTTATATATCTCTCGCATACTAGGCCTGACATATGTTTTGCTGTAGGTTTGGTCAGCCAATTCATGCACAAGCCCACTGAGAGACATATGCATGATGTGGAGAGGGTTCTTAGATTTCTAAAGAAGAATCCTGGGCGAGGTCTCCTATTCAAGAAGAACTGCTCATGAGAGATCCAAATCTATACAGATGCTGACTATGCTGGTGCAATATCATATATGAGATCTACATAGATACTGCATCAATGTTTGGGAAAACCTAGTTACTTGGAGGAGCAAGAAACAACACATGGTTTCAAGAAGTAGTGTAGAGTCTGATCTCAGAGCTGGCACTAGAAAAAAAATGTGAAGTGATTTGGATTAAGAGACTTATGACTTAATTGGGGATCTCTACTCCTAATCCTTTGTGATAACATTTTCGCACTATGCATTCCTGAAAACCCACTCAACATGACAAGAACATGTTGAGGTGGACAGACACTTCATAAGGGAAAAGGTTGACAATGGAGATATTTTCCTAATCCATGTATCCTCAAGAGATCAAGTGGCTGACATTTTGACTTAGGCTGCGTCTAGTCAAGTCTTTCAACATCTACACTACAAGCTTGGCTGCATAAATATCTACAACAAATCTTCAAGGGTAGTGTTGAATTATGTTGAAATTATGATTACATCTTAGTCTTAATTCTTGTAATTAGTCTGGTTAATTGTGTTTCTAGGCTAAGTGTTAGTCTGTTTTTACTATTCATGGCTGTTGCACCCTTTGCAACTTACAAATATAGCCGTTGGCAAGGCTTGTATAAATTTTTTGAGATCACTTATCTATTCTGATAAGTTGGATAAATAAAAACTCTCTTTCACAAGCTCTAAATCTCCTCTCTTCTTCCTAAAATATCTACAAGTGGTATCGGGATATGTCCCAGCAGTTTGATCAGCCCTAATCGCAGAATTTAGAGGATCTCCACGAGTTACGGCTTTTGTAGATACACTGCTTGAGGAACTGGATGAGGAATATCTCAGTTGCCCAGTCATCGCTGCTCTGTAACTCATTGTTGTGATTAATAAACCTGGCTCTGGTACCTTGTAGAAAAGATAAGAGAAGAACTTTTATGTATTATTGATTGAATTGTGTATACTACTGCGACTCCAAACCCTATAAATAGAACATAACTGGACCCTTGGCCAAGGCAAACTCCTAAAAACAAGGAGCCGTGTTTTACAAGACTAAACAACCCTTAAACTCTACTGCAGCAAATTTATTTAAGTAAAAATGACTTCACTGCCCTTACCAATAAAAAAATATAATTAACACGATATTCTCAACAGTCCATTTTCAACTAGCTTTAGATTTAACTACAGCCCTTCATGTAGAGACATAGAGCCGAACAGTATTTAGGACAAACCTCAACAACAAAACAAGGATTTACTCTGTGCTGAAAGATTCTTCTATTTTGCTGCCACACGATCATGTAGTTCCAGCTGAAACTTGTTGAGAAATCTGGCAGAATGAATCCAGTAAATGATTGCTTCCCAATCAGCTATCCTCATCCACACTCTAGCTTCGGTAGGAGCTTAAACCAAGTGGTAGATTGAGTAACCCCCCAGGCAGGTCCAAGGTGCTTAGTCTCTGCATACAGGTGAGCCATGCAACAAAGGCATGCTTGGGTATGCGTTTCTTGTGCCAAACCAAATTCCACCAAATAGTCTCCTGATTGTTCGATCTTTTAAGTGTAAAGATATTTTAACTATTCAGAGTCTAAATGACTATCATCTAGCTGTCTGCGGGAAAGAAGAGAAGGGATGCGGTGTCATCTATAAATCCTTTGAGCTCATCTGTAAGTCTGCCCCCAGGCTAAGTCCACCCCGCAACCCTAATTAAGTTATCCACAACTAGCCCCTTATCACTTTCCAGTTTCCTCTTAGCAGCCTCTGAAGGATGTCTCCAAAGCTTGTCCCATTGATGCCTATTATCATACCAGAACTGCTGTATCTTCCATTCTAGTACAGTTCTACTATAAGGGTTCATCGAAGTTGTCAATGCCAGAAAACTGCGCAACATCCATTGGGTCTGGGTTCCAGACCGCAGAAAGACTGACCCTACAGGAAGATAATGTGAGTGAAGTCTTAGTTTAGATTTGGGATATATGGTGTTTCAGGATTTTTTTGATGGACTGGTTCTTAATTGTTGTTAGTTTGCACGAATACTTATTATATAAGAATATGTAAGTTGTGGACAAGATAAGTGTTGGAAAAGATAGATAAAAGCTGTGGAATTATTTTATTAATATTCTGAAAAAGTACTGCCCCTTTTATAATAGGAAAAACAGAAACTCAGCCGACTAGAACTCCTAGGATTTAGGAGAACACACACAAAACCCTAGGCAGCCGCCTTCCATATTTAGCCCCTAAGAAACATAAATAAACTACACAAACCCTAATACCACATGTCTGTGCCCCAATTAACAAATAAAGATAGAAATACCCTTCTTAATTCAACACCCTCCCTCAAGTTGAGCATAGATATCAATCATGTTCAACTTGGACACATAATCATCAAATGCTTCTTCATTAGTGCCTTGATAAGACCATCATCTGCTTGCAAAGGTGATGGCAGGAAAGGAATACAGGTCAGCCCCTTCTCTAGCTTCTCCTTGATAAAATGCCTGTCTATCTCCACATGTTTAGTCCTGTCGTGCTGCACAGGATCATTTGCAATGGCAATGGCTGCCTTGTTGTCACATAACAGCTTCATAGGCATTGCCAAAGGCAAATGCAGATCATCCAGCACCTTTTTAGCCACAATTCCTCACATATGCCCTGTGCCACAGCCCTAAATTCAGCTTCATCTGAGCTTCTAGCCACCACATCTTGCTTCTTGCTCCTCCAAGTAACCTAATTGCCCCAGACAAACGAGCAACACCCTGTAGTAGACCTCCTTTCCTTAGAGCCAGCCCAATCGGCATCAACATAAACCTCCACAAACCTTTTAACCACCTTTTTGAACAACATCCCTACTCCAACAGTTCCTTAATACCTCAGAATCCTCACCACTGCTTGATAATGAGACTGTTTTGGGGCATGCATAAACTGACTCACCACTCCAACAACAAAGGAAATGTTTGGACTTATATGAGCCAAATAAATCAGTCTGCCTACTAACCCTTGATACTGCTCTTTGTTAGCCGGCTTTTCTCCATCACCTTGATCCAATTTCACATTCTGATCCATGGGTGTACTAGCCGGTTTACATCCCAACATTCCTGTTTCTGTCAGCAGATCCAACACATACTTCCTTTGGGACACAACCATCCCCTCCTTGGACCTAGCTACATCCATCCCAGGAAATACTTCAAAACCCCAAGGTCTTTGATCTCAAATTCCTTGGCTAGATTCATCTTCACCTGACTAATGCCATCCACATTATCTCCAGTAAGGATGATATCATCCACATATACCACTAGGACCACCATCTTCCTTTCTTTAGACCTTTTCACAAATAAGATGTGATCTGAGTGCCCCTGCTTGAACCCTTTCTTTAGGACAAACTGCCTAAACCTATCAAACCAAGCTCTTGGACTTTGCTTCAACCCATACAAAGACTTCCTCAGTCTACAGACCTTTTCTCCAAACTGATATGCAAGTCCTGGTGGAGGATCCATATACACCTCCTCCTTGAGTGTCCCAGAAGAAATGCATTCTTCACATCAAGTTGAAACAGTTGCCCGTCAAGATTCACATCCACAGAAAACACAACCCTCACAGTATTGAGCTTTGCCACTGGTGAGAAAGTCTCGAGTAATCAATTCCATATGTTTGGCTGTAGCCCTTGGCCACTAACCTGACTTTATATCTCTCAACCTCACCATTAGACTTGAACTTAATGGTGAATACCCATCTACACCCCACAACTCTCTTCCCCCATGGCAGATCCATTACTTCCCAAGTGCCATTCTTCTCCAAAGCCCAGATTTCCTCCTGAACAGCAGCCTTCCACTCAGGTACATATAGAGCTTCCTAATATCCTTTGGAATTTGATGTTTAGACACACTAGTAAGAAAGGCTTTGTGGGATGACGACACATTTTTGTAGGTTAAGTAGTTTTGTATAGGATATCTAGGATTTTTAGCGCAGACCATTGGTGGTTTTCTAATTGCAATAGGGACATCCAGTAAAGGATCTGGAATATTCACCATGGTCTGTTTTTTGGACTGTTTTTTAGGCTTTTGGAGTGGATGGTTCATCAAGTTCTGGGATTAAAGGTTCTGCATCATGTTGTGCATCAAGGTATGGGATTAGAGGCTCAAGGTTTGGTGACTCAAATTCATCCATACCGTTTGTTTGCCCAGGACGTGCAGGTTCAGGCTCTTGGGCAGTACTAGGTGGAGCTTCCACATGCTGTTTGGACTTAGGATAGGTCCTAAAATACGTTTTTCCCCAGAACCTTTGAGTAGAACTGAGAGTCTTGAGGGTTTTGTCACTCACAAGAGGTGACTTACCTTCTTTTTCTTCTAGATTTTCTAGCACTTGTTCATTATTTCATCACTAGATGACAAACTAGAAGACTAAAACAAAAATTCCTAGGAGCCAACTTATTTCTTGAACTATCCTCCTCCTCAAGGATATAGAGTCCTCAGTCTTTGTATGCCAAGGAATTTGAGATCAAAGACCTTGGGGTTTTGAAGTATTTCTTGGGAATGGAAGTAGCTAGGTCCGAGGAGGGGATGGTTGTGTCCCAAAGGAAGTATGTGTTGGATCTGCTGGCAGAAACATAAATGTTGGGATGTAAACCGGCTAGTACACCATGAATCAAAATGTGAAATTGGATCAAGGTGATGGTGAAGAGCCTGCTAACAAAGAGCAGTATCAAAGGTTAGTAGGCAGACTGATTTATTTGGCTCATACAAGGCCAGACATTTCCCTCGTTGTTAGAGTGGTGAGTCAGTTTATGCATGCCCCAAAACAGTCTCATTATCAAGTAGTGGTGAGGATTGGATTTGTGTCTGACTTGCTAGCAGGCTGCTCAGTATCTCTATCTGCTTCTTAGTAAATGGCAGTTGTCTAGGATTCTTCTGACCCGGATCGGATGACACTTGATTTCCCCTTATCTCACCAACACCTCCAGTATTTCCAGATTGGCCCCTTGGCTTCCTGTTGGCTGGTTTGGCATGAATTGCCCAACAATTGTCCCTGTTATGCCCCGGTTTCTTGCAGTGATCACACCACAATTTCTGTTTCTTGCTTCTGTTATCACCCTTAGCAGTCACCAAAGCAGATGATTCAAGATCTTGCCCCCCGGTTTTTTGATTTTGAGGAAACTGTGATCCACTATGCATCACCTTCATCCTTGCCTCTTTTCTTCTTACTTCTGCAAATACTTCTCTCAATGATGGGAGGGGATTCCTTCCAAGGATTCTACCCCTTACCTCATCCAATTCATAATTCAGCCCTGCCAGAAAGGAATAAACCCTCTTGTTTTCCTCTCTTTTCTGAAATTTGGTGTTGTCCCCAACACAATCCCATGTGTCCTCGTGACACATATCCAATTCTTGCCAAAGTGTGTCTATCTCATTGTAGTATGATGTCACATCCTTGCCTCCCTGCTTCAAATTCCAAAGTCTGGTTTTCAGATCATAGATCTGTGAGGAGTTCTCTAGATCGGAATACAGTTCTTTGACTGCATCCCATATGTCTTTGGCAGTTTTCAGATATATATGTGGTCTGGCTATGGTCCGCTCCATGGAGTTGATCAGCCATGCCTTGACCATGGAATTTTGTGACAGCCAAGTGCTGTGCTTGGGATCATTGGCAGGCTGGATCCTTGCTTGCTCCAGTCAAGAACCCTAGCTTGTTGCGTCCATCAATGGCTAGCTTGATGGTCTGTGACCATTCAAGATAGTTTTTGCCATTTAATTTACCGGAAACCAGCATCAGGGAGGAATCATTGAAGTTTCCTTCCTCATTGCTTGTTCCAGCGTTCGAAGATTGACCAACAGACGGGTTGATCAACTCCCCTGTGAAGGCTACACGGTAATTCATCTTCGTAGGGTTTAATCGAACCTACGCCCTGATACCATGTTAGAAAAGATAGATAAAAGCTGTGGAATTATTTTATTAATGTTATGAAAGTAGAAGGAAGGAAATTATTTTATTATTTCTTAGAAAAAGTATTTTACAATGATAGGAGACTTGATTTAAATAGGTAGAGGACCTGTAGAGCCTTCTCTCGAATTGAATTCCTTGATTTTAGGAATCAATTAAGATTGGTCACATTACAATCATAATAATATAAAATCAAGACAGAATATTCTAATAAAGGAAACAACGGCTACTAGTCCTAACAAACCCTACCGCACTCATTTTAAACAAGAAAAGACCAAACCGCCCTTTTTCTCAACACTCCCCCAAGTTGAGCATAAATGTTGATCATGCCCAACTTGCTCATAAACTCTTCGAAGTTAGCTTCATTAGGGCCTTAGTCAGTCCATCTGCTGTTTGTTGAACTGATGGCATGAAGGGAATGCATATAACACCATTTTCCAGCTTTTCTTTTATGAAATGTCTGTCCACCTCAACATGCTTGGTTCTATCATGTTGAACTGGATCATTTGCAATGTCAATTGCAGCTTTATTATCACAGTACAATTTTAGAGGTAGTTCTGGACTGAAGTTCAAGTCTTCTAAAACCCTTTTTACCCATAGTTCTTCACGATTCCATGTGCCATGGCTCTAAACTCGCTTCGCTCGTACTTCTTGCAACTACCGTCTCGTTTTTTGCTTCTCCAAGTTACAAGATTACCCCATAAATGTGCAAGACTCGTAGTTGACTCCGTCGTCCTTTGCTCCACCAGTCCGAATCGCAAACACTTCTACCCCTCTTTTTTTTGGTTTTTTTGAACATTAGCCCCTTTCCAACAGTCCCTTTTAGATACCTGATAATTCTGATGACTGCCTGATAATGAGACTGACTAGGGGAATGCATAAACTGGCTGACCACCCCCACAAAGATATGATATGTCATGCCTAGTGTGAGCTAGATATATCGCCTTTCCCACAAGCCTCGGAATTGTTCTCTCGTCCACTTCTTCCTCATTATCCGTCCTTTTTGTAAGTTTCGGATTAGCCTCCATAGGTGTACTAGCAGTTTACATCCCAACAATCCCGTTTCGCTTAGTAAGTCCAAAACATACTTTCTTTGAGATACCACCATTCCCCGTTCGATCTAGCCACCTCCATTCCTAAGAAGTACTTCGCCTTCCTAGGTCTTTGATTTCAAATTCTTCTTTCATCTCCTTCTTCACTTGTTCAATCCCGCTCTATCATCCCCCGTGAGTATAATGTCATCCACATACACCACAAGCACGAGTCACCTTGTTCCCTCGCTCCTTTCTTTACAAACAAGGTGTGATCGAATGTCCTTGTTTGAATCCCACCTTTAGAAGGAACCGCCCGAATCTATCAAACCAGGCTCGGGACTTTGTTTCAAATCATACGTTGATTTTCTCGCTTTACACCTTCCCAGGATTTTTAAGATCAAACCCCTGGGGCAAGTCCATGTACACTTCCTCCTTCGATTCCCATGGAGGAAGGCATTCTTCACATCCAACTCGGTACAAGGGCCAATCCAAATTTACGCCACGAGAAAACAATTCTTACAGTATTTAGCTTAGCCACTGGAGAGAATGTCTCAGAGTAGTCAATTCCATAAGTCTGACTGTATCCCTTGGCCACCAACCTAGCCTTGTATCTTTCAATCTCACCATTAGCCTTGTGCTTGATGGTAAATATCCATCTACAACCCACCGGTTTTTTCTGCTCGGTTTCTCCACCAATTCCCAGTGTCATTTTTCACCAATGCTTTAAGTTCTTCATGCACACCGTCCTCCACTCAGAACTTCTAGAGCCTCTGTATGTTGGAAGGAATTTTGTGTTCGAAATGCTGTAGAGATAAAGGCTTTATGTGTGGGAGAGAGATTTTTGTAGGTTAGGTAGTTTTGGATAGGGTACCTAGGGTGTTTAGTACATTCCCTAGTTGGTTTTCTGATGGCTATTGGGACATCAAGCATGAGTTCTTCATTTTGGTTTTGTAGAGTAGTGTCTGGATTTGGGTTGGTACTGGTGTGTTGGATTATGGATTCCGAACCAGTTTGGGAGTTTTTCTGTTTTCTTTGTGTGGAAGGTGAAGGTGAGTCAAGTGTTGTATTCCTGCCACTGCTGTCCATTTGCTCAAATGGTAGTTCTGGTTCTGGATCTTGAGCAGTCTGAACTTCAGTATCTCTCCCCATTTTGGACTTAGGATACCTCCTGAAGTAAGTGAGACCTTGGAATTTTGTTGCCTGATCGGGTGTCCTTGGGGTTGAGTTGTCCCCAGGCTGCCCGGTACTGCCCTCATCATTGTGTCTATCCATTACTTCTTCATGATGTGATATACTAGGTAAGTCGACCCCAAATTGGTTGTATTGAAAGTCAGCACTGTATTGAAAATCAGCACTATCTTCTTGGTTCATTAAATACTCCCCCTGAAGATGATGCTGATTGCAATACATTTTATTTTCAAAAAAGGTGACATCCATTGTTTCAATAACCTTTTGTTTTTGGAAATCAAAGACCCTATATCCCTTCTTGTTAGAGGAATATCCTACAAACATACATTTTGTGGACCTTGGGTCAAGTTTACCCTGACTGTATGTGTGAGCAAAAGTAATGCAGCCAAATTTTTTTAAAGGAAGTTCTTGGATCGCCTAGTTTCGTGAAAGCTCTTTTTTAGCTTTTCCAATGGCTTTTCAAAACCAATGCTCCTCGAGGGGAGTCCGTTGATCGATACACCGCCGTGAGCAAGCTTCTCCCCAAAGGTACTTAGGGCACCTTGAAGCAAGAAGAAGGGATCTAACCACCTCAAGCAAGTGTCTATTTTTCCTTTCTGATACACCATTTTGTTGTGGTGTATTGACACATGAGCTTTGATGGATAATTCCCTTTTCTGAAAAAAAACTCTTTTAAAACTTTATTATAGTACTCTGCTCCATTGTCTGTTTTGAGGATCTCTATTTTAGTGTGGAACTGAGTGTTAACCATGTTATAAAAGATTTTAAAAGCCTGTTCAACCTCAGATTTTTCTTTTAACAAATAAACCCAGGATACACGAGTATGATCATCAATAAAAGACACAAACCACCTCTTACCATTCACAGTGGACTGCTTGGATGGACCCCAAACATCACTGTGTATGAGTGTGAAGGGTTTGGTTGGTTTGTATGGTTGAGAAACATAGACACTCCTTTTATGCTTAGATAATTCACAGATTTCACAATGAAATTCAGAAATCTTTTTGTTTAAAAAAAGGTTAGGAAACAGTTTTTTCATATAACTAAAGCCAGGGTGTCCTAATCTAGCATGCCACATCATGATTTCATTGTTGGACACAATGGATGAGTGGTAACAAGCACTCCTTAGTTCTTCCTTATTCCTGGCATGATCTTTTTCCTCCAAAATGTAGAGACCATTCTGGACTTCAAGATCGCCAATCTCCTTCCCCAAAGTCACATCATGCAACTTACAACAATGGCGTAAAACATCACTCTACAATTGGTCTCTCGAGACCAATTTATTAACAAATCGATTGCAGGATAATTTTGGGATATGAAGCACATTATGTAGGGTTAAATTTGGTGAGATAGTAATGGATCCCTTGCCCGCAATGACAAAGATAGGATCCATCTCGCTATCTTAACCCTTTGATTTCCCCACATGGAAAATAGGAGTCAAATTTTTCGCAGGCATGTGTCATGTGATCTCGTTGCACCCGAATCAATGATCCAAAGTGTGTATCGGGGTGAGATTTATGAATGGAAAGGGCAAAGACATTACTAGATTCAGTGAGGTTGTATTGAGGTTTGTTGTGATTGGCTAGGAGTTGGCTTAGATGGTCTAATTGCTCCTTTGCGAGAGACAGCTGTCCAGAGACCTTTTCACTTGGTTCTGATGACACCTGATTTGCCCTGCTGTCGTCTCTTCCACCATTGTACTGATTCCTTGGTTTCCAGTTTGGGGGTTTTCCATGTATTCCCCAACAGATTTCCCTTGTGTGACCTTGTTTTTTACAATGATCACACCACATCTTTTGCTTCCTGCCTTTCTGGTCATTTCCAGTGGTTGCAACTAAAGCTGATGCTTCATTTAACCTTCGAGATACACGAATCGTAGGTGAGATATTGGTGGAATTTCCATCATCTCCTACTCCTCCCGGAGTTGTGACTCCGATGATCGATTTGAAGAGCCGGAACTCGCCGTTCGGGTCATTGCGGCTCGGAGATACATTTTGATCTAGGATTCTTGATTGAACCTAGTCTCTGATACCATGTTATGAAAGTAGAAGGAAGGAAATTATTTTATTATTTCTTAGAAAAAGTATTTTACAATGATAGGAGACTTGATTTAAATAGGTAGAGGACCTTGAGCCTTCTCTGAATTGAATTCCTTGATTTTAGGAATCAATTAAGATTGGCTGTTACAATCATAATAATATAAAATCAAGACAGAATATTCTAATAAAGGAAACAGCGGCTACTAGTCCTAACAAACCCTACTGCACTCATTTTAAACAGTAAAAAGACCAAACTGCCCTTTTTCTCAACAATTAATATTCTGAAAAAGTACTCATTACAATGCAGGCCTACTGCCCCTTTTATAATAGGAAAAACAGAAACTTAGCCGACTAGAACTCCTAAGATTTAGGAGAACACACGCAAAACACTAGGCAGCCGCCTTCCATATTTAGCCCCTAAGAAACAGAAATAAACTACACAAACCCTAATACCACGCGGTCTGTGCCCTAAATTCAACAATAAGTACAAGGTCTGTTGCTCTACAAATGGGCAGCAAAATGTTGGGTAGAGGGGCCACATAAAAGTACTAGGGAGTTCTCGCCTCTTTTCAGCGCATCAATTCCTAAGCATAGAAAAGTGACCAAGAGTGACCAACGAGATAATTATTTTTGTTTGGTTTGTTGGACTTAATTTGGTTCCGATATAGTTTGTTAGATGTTATTCATGTTTATTATACTCGATATTGATTAAATGTGATTATTTGCTGTTATATGGCTGTATAGATAAACGAGTAAGAAGAGTCCAATACACAACTTCTCATAGAACTTTTCTTCGATTTGTGTACTAATATATTATCATAGTTTTTCTAATATTTTGACCAAAGTGGCTTCAAATCAAGAATATTTATGGACGGAGGTTTGTTGCCTGAATTAAAACGACACTCATCCCCTTTTCCACATTTGAGCTCCCCCTCATCAACATTAATCTGCCATCATTCTTTTGGTTTGTTTCATTTAATATTTCAAGCCTTTTAAGCACATTGTAGAACAATTGCTAGTCTATAAATGATGTTGGTCGAATTCATGGTGTCAACGGTGACAACGAAGTGTTTTTTGTTCATTGGCGTATTGTTGATTCCGTCAACATGTTCCTTTACTGCGTTGCCTTCACATTTGCTTGGTCATGATGATGAAGGTTTAAATCTTTCTTTGCTCTCATAACTTAACTTATATCTTGGGATATATCATTTCTTTGGTGGTTCTATTGGATTTTCAACAATTCATGTTATTTTTTATCAAGAAGGGAGAGCGTATGGGACACAAGTTTGCAGTTTACTGTTGGGAAAAATATTTATTTCTTGTTTTGAGACCGGAGTATGCGTTCTTTGGGATTGAAGTACCCATTCTTTAGGGCTGAATGACCACTTTCTTTTGACCAGAGTACACATTTTTGGGATAGAGTACCCCTTTCGTTTAGGGACCCGAGTACGTGTTTGTTGTTTTGGGACGTCTTCAAGTATTTCCTTAGGCGATCGCCACCTCCTTTTTTTATGGTGAAAATTGAGTGTTTGTAAGAGCATATATATTTGACCGACATTACAATTGAAGCACTAGCATCAGAATCCTTTTTTTTTTTTTCTTCTCTGATGTTTGTCATCATGAAAGATATTAGTTTTAGTTATGTTTTGTAACAAGCTGCACATGGTGTGAATATCTAGTCTCCAACTTGAGGGGAGTATGAGAGATTTGATTTGTTAGGATTACGTTGGGTTGGATAAATTTTGTTAACTTATAATTTGTTGGATGTTAGAGGTTGGTTAAATGTCATTATATTTAAGGTGCTAAGTGGAAATATAAATTAATGAATAAGGAGAAGCTAATATGTAACTGCCCCCGTACTTTCCCTTCATTTGTGTACTTCTAACAATATTCTTGGATTCTTTTGGTGGATTCGTCGCGAGCTTAGTAATTTCGTCTGTAATATTTGTGAAGGACTTTAACACTGCATGGCAAAGAACTGCAGCAAGTGTGCTTGTGGCTATTGGTTTGCATCTACCTGACTTGGTAAGTTCTTCCTGAAGTTTCTAATAAGTTGAATATTTATCACTTGCATGCTTTTATAGGAGTAATGCTGTTCAATTTTAAAATAAAATGCAGCATATGTATATTCCGTAGTACTGATCAGCTCTGTGATATAGTCGGTACGCCATCAAGAAGAAAAAGTTTTGTTGGATGCTCATTTCTATCTTAAAGCTCATCGTATTTAACTATATATGGGTGTCAAAGTCTTGTTTTTGTCCAATTCATGAGTCGTGGCTTGGGAGATGTTAACTTGTCCACTTGCCATGTTTAATTGATTTTTCACATTTTATTTTTCGTTGGAAATAACAGTATTATCCATGCTTACAAACATCTCATATCGTTTCATCTGGTCAAGTAAATTGTTTGGCTTTTGCCAAAATTATGCAGTTTTAGATATATTGTGTATATCATACAATAGTCGCTTGTTGGATGTACTTTTTGAGCATAAATATACATGAATCTTTGTGGTTTTATAGAGAGAGGGTACGGAGATGTACCAGGTTGGTATATGTAGTGGAGAATAGGAGAAGCACCAACCTATATGAAAGTTTTACAAGACAGTCATGTTGGGTAATAAATTATGATCGTGAACAAAGGATGAGAGTAGCTGAATTGAGAATGCTTTGATGGATATCATAAGAAATGAAATTATTAGGAAATAAAGTCTGGTGATTTCTATGAATAAGAAAATGAGTCATGGCTGGAAGGCATAGTCATATGCACAGATGTCTGGTAGATACACCTGTAAGGCGTTGCGAGAGGCAAGAGGAGACACATGTTAAATTTGCAGAGGAAGACTATGGAGGACGTGGAGGGAGAAAATTAAAAAATATATGGTCTATATGGGCACCGGGAAGGTATGGTTTATGATATAGTGCAATAGAGACATGGGATTAAAGTACTTGACCCACGGGAATAAGACTTGAATGTAATGTTGTTGCTTCTGTTGCTTTTTGAGCTCTTTTGGTTGAATAAATGTGTATGGATTTATTTTCTTTCTCCTATCATGCTTGGGTTTGTTTTCATGTGCTTTCGGTACTTAGATTCAGTACCTCATCTTTTTGTTCTATGGATGCATGTTTTTTCCGCTATTAATGTGTTTTGTGCTCTTGGATTCAGCTATCCTTTTTTTCTTTTTGTTTAATGTTTTATATTTCTCTCTTTTGGTTGGTACAATTATATAACAAGAATGATACTGTGAGAAATAAGGGTGTTTCTGTCTTTTATGATATTTTTATTAATTTAGGGCTTCAGTAAAATAAAGGCGTGTAGGCTGTTTATTCTGTTTATTTGTTTATTTTGTTTCCTTTCTCGTATGATTTAGATCCCTGAAATAAAGGAGTTGTAATAGGCATGGTTCTTAGTGTAGGAGCTATTTATTTGTGGCCTGCCTTCTCTTC
Source organism: Gentiana straminea (assembly GCA_036785695.1). Classification (NCBI taxonomy): domain Eukaryota; kingdom Viridiplantae; phylum Streptophyta; class Magnoliopsida; order Gentianales; family Gentianaceae; genus Gentiana; species Gentiana straminea. Next base: position 4,696,863 of record JAVUPR010000241.1, on the reverse strand, counting down.
TAATTCATTCAGAAATAAAATAAAATAATTCTTCCAGTTTCTGACATGGTATCAAAGCTAGGTTTCTCGAAAAATCCTAGGTCAAACCCTAAATCAATCATGAACTATTGCGCCGCTATGGCAGGGGAATTGAGTAGCGTATCATCTACTCAGAACTTTGCAATTACAGGATCTGGAAACGGGGAAGATGGCACTCCAGTAAGCACTTCTTCCGTTCTCCTGGTTTCAAGAAAGTTAAAATAGGTCCAACTATCTAGAATGGAGCTGCTTCACCAGGCTGTTCTTGCTGCACATGAATGTTAGTAATGGCACCACTAGAAACAGGTATATCAAAGACATCCCAGTCACTAGAATGTTCAGAAAATTTATCAGTTTGCTGATTGTAATAAGGAGTATCCTCAAAAAATTTTACATCCATAGAATTATAAAATCTTTTGGTGATAGGTGAGTAACATTTATAACCTTTTTGGTTAGGTGAGTATCCTAGAAATATGCATTTTTGAGCCTTAGGATCTAATTTACTTCGATGATGAGCATGTAGGTACACAAAAACAGTACATCCAAATATTTTCAGGGGAATATCACAAGTAATGTGTGTGCAGGAGTGAACATTCATAAGAGTCTTGATAGGAGTCTGAAATTCCAGAACCCTACTGGGAAGTCTATTAATAAGGTAAGTAGCGGTCAGAATGGTTTCTCCCCATAGGTATTTAGGTACATTCATGGAGAACATTAAGGACCTAGCCATTTCTAATAAGTGCCTATTTTTCCTCTCAGCCACCCCATTTTGTTGAGGGGTTTCAACACAACTACTGATATGAATGATTCCTCTATCTTTTAGAAAACAGCACAAATTAGACTCAAAGTATTCTTTAGCATTATCAGTTTTAAGAATTTTGATTTTTGTGTTAAACTGAGTGGACACCATATTATAGAAAGTTTGGAAAACAGCCCCTACTTCAGACTTGTCCTTCATAAGAAATAACCATGTCACTCTAGAGTGATCATCTATGAAGGTTACAAACCACCTAGCACCAGTAACATGCTTAACCCTCGAGGGGCCCCAAACATCACTATGGATTAAATGAAATGGATGAGATTTTAGGTAAGGAACCTTAGCATAGACAGATTTAGTAATTTTGGCAAATTGGCAAAATTTCACATTGTAAAGCAGAAACGTTTAAGCCTTTAAATTTATCAGGAAATAGATTTTTCAAATAGGCAAAATTTGGATGGCCTAGTCTATAGTGCCATCTCAATACATCATTTAACATAGAATTACTAATATTAGAAGAAAAATAAGACTTGGTCTTCTCAATATCTTCATCCTGATTGATGAGGAAGAGGCCTGAACATGCCTCAACACTGCCAGTCATCTCCTGAGATAAGTGATCCTGAAAGATACATTTGTTAGCAGAAAAAATGACATTCCAATTAAGGTCCTTGGTGAGCTTAGACACAGAAATTAAGTTGCAGTCAAGTTTAGGAACATAGAGGACATCATTTAACACAATGGTGTCAGAGATGTTCACATATCCAGATCCTTGTGCACAAGACACAGATCCATCAGCAATCTTAATTTTATGTATGTAAGTACAGGGTTTGAAATTTGTAAGAAGGTTTTTATTTCCAGTCATATGGGAAGAAGCCCCAGAGTCGATGATCCAGGGGTTTCTTCCTAGGTAGGAGACAGTGTTAGCAAAAGAATTGTTACCAGATTGGGCATGAGTAGCAGTGTCGTTCTTGGTTGATCCAGTCATATGTTGGGCAAGCAAACATTTAAAAGCTTCATGCTGTTCATCTGTGATAGCTGATCCACCTTGTTTTTCTTCAGATGTAGCCTTCCCATGACTTTCCTTAGAGTTCAGTTTGGAGTTCTTCCAGTTTTCTGGTTTGCCATGGAGCTTCCAACAATTTTCCTTAGTATGGTTGGTCCTCCTGCAATGGTCACACCAGAGCTTATCCCTCTTCTTATTGTTTGAATTCCAAGTAGTGGGATTCTTGGAATTTTCAGTGTGTTAATAGGTATTTCCTAAGGACACAAGGGCAGATCCATCCAGAGTTGGTGAGGTGCTCCTTAAGCATCAGCTTCCTTCGACTTTCCTCATGCTTGATTATAGAAAAAACAGCCTTGAGAGTTGGAATGGGTTTAGTGGATAGGCCTCTTCCCCTGACATCATCCAGAGTAGGATTCAATCCCATAAGAAACTTAAACACACGCTTTTGTTCAATAACCGTTTTGTAGAGAGTAGCATCGTCAGCATTTTTCCAGGCAAGCTCCTCAAACATATCGAGTTGCTGCCAGGCTTTAGTCAGTTGATTAAAAAACTGAGTAACTGAAAGGTCACCTTGCTTGGCACCTTGAATTTGAGCTTCTTTTTCATTGATTTCAGAGGTGTTATCTTTCTTTGAATAGAGCTCTTTAGCATCATCCCAGATTTCCTGAGCTGTTTCATACAGCATAAAATTCTCATTGATGTCTTTAGTCATAGACCGAGTTAGGATGGTCATGACCTGGTTATTTTCAGTATCCCAAGCTTCAAACTTAGGATCTGTGACTGCTGGAGCAACTTTTGTTCCAGTGAGATAGCCCATTTTACTTTGTCCTGAGATGAGCATTTTTATTGATCTAGACCACAGGAGATAGTTGTTTCCATCCAATCTGTGGTTAGTGAGAAAGTGAGATGATTGTTCAGTGAGTTCAGAATTTTTTTGAACTAGAGGCTCACTTGAAGAAGCATCTGAAAGAGAAGACATTTTTGGAGAAAAAATGCAGCGGATTAAAAAATGGAAGAGTTTGGCTCCGATACCATGAAGAATTTGAGACAAGAAGATAGAGAAACTCTTGTATGTTTTATTAGATAAAAGAGACCTTAAATAGATTACACAGAGAGGGGAAGTTCAGGGGTTAAAGGGAAGTAACAGCTCTAATGAGCACTAAGCAGACAGAGCAATAAATGCTGTGTCCCAACTAACTTAGCAGCCAGACAAAGAATAGAATAGGCGGCTAAACTATAACTTTAATAAGGTAGTAAGTTAAATAGCATGCTTAACTTAAATAGGGAAAAAATATATTATAACATTAATATAATATTATAATATATTCTACAAAAACAAAGCAGGAAAGCATTTCTTTAAATACTCAAAACATGGATGTCCTAGCCTATAATGTCAAGATAAAACATTACAATTAGTACTGATACTATTGTAGCAACTAGCTAGGTTTCCTTTATCATGATCCTTGGACAAAATGAAGAGTCCACTGATTGCCTCAGCACTGCCGATCATCTCCCCCGAGCTCATATCCTGAAATTCACATCTGAGGGAAAAATTTGACACTGCATTTCAAATCATTAGTTAACTTGATAGATAGAATATTGCAGTGGAGTTTAGGAACATATAAAACACCTTTAAGAGTAATAGTATCAGTAAGTTTGATGTCCCCTGTCCCTACAACAGTAGATGTGGAGCCATCAGCCACTTTGACTGTATGGAGGGACTGGCTAGGGATGAGAGTATGGAAAAGGTTTTTTTCCCCAGTCATGTGAGCAGAAGCTCCTGAGTCAACAATCCATTGTTGACTAAGGCTTTTGGTCACAACAAGGGCATGTGAGATTTTACCTGTGAGAGCAAGAGAAGCAGTTTCAGAATTGGGAGCAGTGGTAGTACTAAGAAGCTTCTTCAGGGCTTCCAGTTGCTCTTTACTGAATATGCTGGGTTCCCCTGCACTCTTCTCACCTTGTACTTGAGTATGATTCCCATGGTTCTCTCTGAACTTTCCAGATTTAGGTTTCCAATCTGCTGGCTTACCATGAAGCTTCCAGCAGGTTTCTTTGGTGTGACCTTGCCTTCTATAGTGGTCACACCATGGTCTGTCCCTTTTTTGTTTGGAAGGGAACTGTTGGTTGGCAGCTAGAGCAGAGTTCCCATTGTTGTTGTGCTCAGGAAGAGGTGGTTCAGCTTTCATCATGAGTCTCCTTCTGCTTTCTTCATGCCTGATTTCTGAGTATACAGATTTCAGAGAAGGTAGAGGACATTTGCCAACGACTCTTCCCCTTACATCATCCAGGTTGGGGTTGAGTCCCATGAGGAACCTGAAGATCCTGTCCTTCTCAATCATTTCTTTGTGAAGTTTAGCATCATCAGAACACTTCCACTTACATTCTTCAAGAGCATCAAGTTGTTGCCATGATCTGTTCAACAGGTTGAAGTATTCTGTGACTGAGAGTTCATTTTGCTTCAGATCTTGGAGTTGGGATTTCAGCTCATTTACTTCAGACGTATTATGTCTTTTTGAGTAGAGATCACGAGCAGCTTCCCATATTTCACAAGCAGTCTCACAAAACATGAAGTTTTCTCCTATCTCACGGGTCATGGATCCAATAAGCCATGACATAACAAGGTTGTTTTCTCCCTTCCATTGTTTAAAGGAGGGATCCTCAGTCTTGGGTTGAACAACACTACCCATTAAAATATCATCCTTGTATCTTCCAGAAATAAACATAAGGATTGATCGGGACCAGAGAAGGTAATTAGTCCCATCGAGCTTTTGATTTGTAAGAAGATGAGAATCATTGCTCCCATGCTGGTTGACATTTGTTCCTTCTAAGTTTGGAACAACACCTGCAGAGGAGGAAATGTTGTCCTTTGACATTTTCAGAGAATGCAAAGAGTTGGACAGAAAAATTCAGAGTTTTAGCTCTGATACCATGTAGAAAAAAAAGAGAGTAGAGTTGAAAAGAGAGAAGAATTCTCATTATCTGAAAGAGAGCCACAAAGGCCAATATATACAAAGCACCAGAACCTAAGCAGATTATCTGAAGAATTCTCATTATCTGGTACAGCTGGCATTAATTAGCAGACAGCAACTCAACTAACAGCAGCTAATAAAGACTAAGCACCAGATCCTAAGTAGCTAATAAACAGCAGCTAATAAAGACTAATCACCAGAACCTAAGCAGATAATAAAAATACAGATGCAATGGTAATAACATATACAAATATCATAATAGTTATATCATAGCATAATTTATAATTATTATGTCAAGATGTAACATATTATAATATTCATATCTTTCAACAGAATCACATGAGACTTGCCGTCTGTGAAGGCCTCGTCTGTGCATTCATTTTGAGAGTATCACGAATCTTTCTGTCTCATTTTATCCTCATTTTCATTCGGTGTAATGATGTAGAGATATTTGAATGTTTTACTCCTCCAAAGTTTCAACTTCACCGGTCTGGTCGTTTGCAGATGATGGAAGAAATATTCCTTCATCTTTCTAGTTCCAGTTCATCTATGCCAGCTATGGTTCAAGTCCTTGCAGATTTTGCTTTAGTTGATGGTTGGTTCCTTTTATCATTTTGGCTTGATTAGGTTGAATTTATATAAGAGAAATTTGCTGGTAATGTAACCTGTGATGTTCATAGCTACCTATGTTTTTGAAGCCATACAGTTTATTCCAAGACTTAAACCGGTGCTTGCTCGAGTTTTGCCCATTTTGGGTAATGTCAGAGACATTCACAGGCCAATTTTTGCGAATGGTGAGCTTTATCTTATCATCACACTGGACGTTGATTGTATATTGTTTTAATATATAGATATATATATGTTGAGCATTTGGTTTTGATTACTTGAAGGTCGTTTAACCTCCTTGTTTCAGGAGTTGATCAATGTCTTTACACCTTTATCAGTGTACAATGAACATAGTTCATCTCATTGTTCACTTTAGTGTTCCATTGTTCCATTCCGCAATTAGAAAGTGTCTTGCTCATGTACACCAAATGTTGTATTTTTGCTGAATTAAACTTCATTTATATAATAGGAATGTTGCAACAACTAGGAGGAGCAGAACAAATGCTTCTCCGACCCCCCAAAAGCTAAGTTTAGCCAACCTAACTATTGCCTTTTACACTTTAAAAAATTATTATGGGTACGAGCAAATACCGGGTACGAGTCGCTCGTCCATGCCCCGAAATACAAACATTTCGAGACACGAAGCCTCATGCATAACCATTGGTGGCATAACGGAAGCATAACATAAAACGTGCATATGTGATCGGAAAATAAATGGGTCCTAAGACCTCCAACTCTAAGTGCTATCATCATACAAAGCCTACCTCACTATTACATATCCTATATGGTAGTTACACTACGATCCCACAGTCTAGTCCATTTAGATACATCATCTTAGAATGAAAGCACAACCCCAAGTACAACACAAAATAATAAATAGATACAATCCCAAATACATGAAAACCATAGCTATTACAAGTGCAATCCTCCAAAAGCTTGCTCTTCAAGATCCCAAGCTACAAACCTCACTTCCCCAACCTGTTACAGCCATTTCTGGGTAAATAATTTGTAGCACTATGTTAAAGTAAACATGGAAAAGAATTTGATCATGCAATGACAATACAATGACATTGGGTAATAGACCAAAATACGAGCTAACTTGCGTGAAGAAATCATAAAGATGCACCAAAGCTATAGTATAATACTTACAATTCCCCTTTTTGATAAGCTAAGTTTTCAGGTAGTTCCAAAGATGACATCCTTGAGTATTGCATGCAAAATTATAGTAACATGTTAACTATTTAATTTTGCACCGTTACGTATCGCCTTCGTGCACAAGTACTTCATTTAACTATGCACCGTTACGTACCGCCGTCTTACATAGTCATTGCTTCAACTATCCACCGTTATGTACCACCGTCATGTATAGTCAACTCACATCATGAACTACCTTAAAAGTCCTTAGCTTTTCATTTACTTGCAAAGCATATTTAACAAGACACACATTAAGGATCCAAAACTACATTGTTGCAAACGATTAATAACCTGTTTTGCAACACTATCCCAAAACAACCTGATATGGTTAATAATTATACTTGGTTTAAAAAGCTCTTCATGATACCGAATGATTATATATCTTTAGGGATCAGTTTGGGACAAGTTTCAAACTCAATTCATAGCAAAAAGGTATGCCGTTACAATGTTACACAAAACAACCCGGCTTAACCACTTTATACAACTTTATATAACGCGAAAAGTATCAATTTTAATTTATATATTATGGTAAATGACTTGATTAATAACTTATACTCCTCCTCAAGCAAGTTTATATATATCCAATAAACCAAGCTTGCAACCCGAAGTCTTGGAAAGGGCTTTGCACCCTTTGTGAAGACATCACCACTTGTTGCTTGGTGTTGATGTAGGAAAGGTTGAAATTTCTTGCTTTTCTCGATGAAGTGTATCAATTTCAATATGTTTGTCTATCATGTTGGAGTATAAATCACCGAACAAGTTGTTTGCACCCCTTTGAAGAAACCATATTCGACAGAAGGTCCATAGTATACTTCCTTTGAAAGAAGGATTCCTTGTGTAGATCTGGCAACTTCAATGCCCAAAAAATACTTCAGTGGTCCAAGATCCTTGATTTTAAATTCAATTTTCAGAAGGTGTTTCAGATTGTCAATATCAGAACTGGAGTTTCCAGTGATGACAATGTCATCAACATACACTATGAGGATAGTAACTCCTTCTGTTTCAGTATGCTTGTAGAATAGGGTATGGTCACTATGCCCTTGAGCATAACCACCATTTTTCATAACTTTGGAAAACCTTTCAAACCATGCCCTGGGAGATTGCTTGAGTCCATACAAGGACTTATGCAATCTACAAACATGGTTTGGTTTGTCAACAAAACCAGGAGGTGGGTGCATATATACCTCCTCTCTTAGATCACCATTAAGAAAGACATTCTTTACATCCATTTGATGTAATGCCTAATTATTCACAGCAGCAATAGAAATTATGATTCTGACAGTGTTAAGTCTAGCCACATGAGCAAAAGTTTCATGGAAATCAATTCCAAAGGTTTGGGTGTATCCTTTGGCAACCAATTTGGCTTTGTGCCTATTGATGGAGCCATCAGGATTGTGTTTTACAGTGACCAACCATCTACATCCAACAGGCTTTACACCTTTTGGCAGGAACTAAGGCCCAGGTGTGGTTGTCCTCCAATGCATTAAGCTCATCCAGAACAGCCTTTTTCCAGTTGGGACAACCAAAGGCTTGTTGAATGGTTTTTGGTATGAATACTGAGTCTATCTTAGCAATATAAGATTGAAAATCAGTGGTGAGTTTACCATATGAGACAAACCCGTCAATAAGATGTTTGGTGCATTCCCTTGTGCTTTTTCTCAAGGCAATGGGCAACTCTTGTGGTGGTGAGATCTTGGGATTTTGTTGTATTGCACCTGGTCTTTCATGGTCAGCCTCAGTTTCTCGAGACTCCTCATAATCAATGAGGGAGGTGTTGTCATTTTCCTGATGAGTGTGCTCAATAACTGTAGTAGGATTTTGAGATTCCTGCAAGGTTTGATTAGTACATAAATCAGGAGATGATATGGAAGTGCTAGTAATCCTTGAAGGTTTCTTTTGTCTAGTATAGACAAATAACTTCCTTTTCCGGCAAAGTGGTGGTCATGTCAGACTGTTGAGGGTGAGTCTCCCCAAGTAGATTAGTATCAGTAGTAGGGAGAATGACATCATTATTAAGGAAATTGTACTGATCATGTGCAGCATCTTTGTTCTTAGAGTAAAAGGGCTGATCGTCAAAAAAGGTGACATCATAAGATGTGTAAAAACGTTGATTCTTGGGGTCGAAACACTTAAAACCCTTTTGTGTAGGAGAATACCCCACAAAGATGGTTTTGACAGCTCTTGGTCCAAATTTGCTCCTATTATGGGAGTGAATATGGACAAAAGCTGTGCAACCAAAAACTTTAAGAGGTATGGAGGTGATAAGTTTTGAGGCAGGGTAGGAAGCATTAAGAGTTTCAATGGGTGATTTAAAACCAAGTATTCTGGATGGCATTCTGTTTATATGGAATGCTGCAGTGAGAACTGCTTCTCCCCAATAAACAGATGGAACATCATAAGAAAATAGGAGGGTTTTGGTAACTTCCAAAAGATGTCTATTTTTCCTTATTGCCACTTCATTTTGTTGTGGAGTGTGGTGCAGGAGGTTTGATGGACAATGCCTTTGTCAGTCAAGAAAGGTCCAAGACAAGAATTCATAGACTCTGTCCCATTATCAGATCTGAGTATTTGGATTCTTGCTTGGAAATGAGTTTCAACCATTTTTTATAGAAGTTTTCAAAAATTATGCTAACCTCAGTTTTGTGTTTCATAAGATAGACCCAACTTATCCTTGTGTGGTCATCTATGAAGGTCACAAACTACCTTTTGTGTGTGAGGTTAGGGTTTTGAGAGGGACCCCATACATCTGTGTGAATTAGTTTAAAAGAAACATATTCTTTATAAGGAACAACTTTAAAAGTGGTCCTAGAATGCTTTGAGAGTTCACAAAATTCACATTTCAAATCATCAACTTTTACACCGGAGAATAAAGTAGGATACATCCTTTTTAAGTAATGAAAATTTGGATGACCTAATCTTAAATGCAACATTTTAATTTTGGTACATTTAGGGGAATCAAGGAAAGCACTCAAACCCTTATAGTCTTCACACTCTTGCCATGAAGGAGATAGAGACCTTCTGTCTTTCTAGCACTGTCAATCTTCTCCAAAGATGCCATGTCCTGAAACTCACAATGAGTAGGATGAAAGTTAACAAAGCATTTTCTATCCTTTGAAAACAGACAGACAGACAAAAGATTACAGTCTAAATTAGGGACATATAGAACATATGTGAGGGTAAGGTGTTTATCAAGTGTGATAGTGTCTTTTCCTTCAACTTTGGAACAAGTGCCATCAGCTATTTTCACATAGTGTGGATAAGTGATTTTGTAGTATGATTCAAATAGTGAGAAGTCACCTGTCATGTGACTTGAGGCACCTGAATCAATGATCCAGGTGTTCTTACCATTCTGAGCTGAAGCACCCACTGATGTGTCTGCAGCAGGCTGTGGCATCCTTCTCTCAAAAAGTTGGTTTAATGCATCCATTTGCTCTTTGGAGAAGAGGCTTGGTTGCTTAGCAGCATTGTATGCTTTCTTTTGATCAGACCAGTTCCCAGCAGTCTTGTTATTCTGATTCTTTTGCAAATGGGGTGCTTACCATGGAGATTCCAGCAAGACTATTTTGTGTGCCCCTTCTTTTTGCAATGATCACACTGCAGGTTTCCTTTTTGCTCATTTTTCTTGTAGGATCCTTTGTTATGTCCTCCCATAAAGGCAGAGTCTTCGGTGGCAATTAGGGCTGACTGCTCTCCTCCTGGAGTAGTCCACCCATAACACCCTTATTACTTTCCTATTTTCTTAGTGTTGCAAAAGCTTCTTGCACAGAAGGTAAAGGAACTGTGCCAAAATTCTTTCTCTTGCTGCATCAAAGGTATGATTGAGGCCACTCGAAAGTCAAAGAGACTTTCTTTTTCAATGAGTTTCTGGAATTTTCGGATCACCAGTACAGTCCCACTGAGTGATGGTTAGTTGATCATAATCTAGCCACAACTTCTCGAGGGTGTTGAAGTACTTGGTAACATCAAGAGATCCTTGCTTAACCTATTTCAGCGTATTCCTGACACCAAAGGCTTGTGCAAAGTTTCCTTGGTCAGAATATGAGGCATCAATATTATCCCAAATTGCCTTAGCAGAGGGATAGAACAGGTGAACTTGGCTAATTTCATCTTCCATGGAGTTGAGTAACCATGAAAGGATAATTGCATTCTCTGTTTCCCAAGTTTCGTATGCTGCCTCATCATCTTTGTTTGGAATTTTAACTGAACCAGTAAGATAGCCCAGTTTTCTTCTTCCAGTGATGAAGATTTTAACAGATTGTACCCATTGAAGGTAGTTTGAGCCTCTTTTGAGTTTTACATAAGTGATTTGGAGAGTGGGATTATCTAATCCATTCATATTCTTTGATGGATTTCCGGAAGTAACATCAAATGTTGTTTTGGATTCCAACATTTTGATAAGGAGGAGGAAAGGAAGATGAACAGACGCGGCGGAATAGATCTGAAAATTTTCAGATAGGCTCCGATACCATGTAGAAATTAGGAAGATAGAAGAAAGAGAGGAGAATATTATTCTTCTTATTACAAATGAGCTGTGAAGCTAAGTATATAATGGGCAGATACAAGCTGGAGCAGACAAGGACATAAATGCAATGTTGGCTAATAAATTGGTAGTTGGGTAGTTGGGTAATTAGACATAAACTGTTATATAAAGTTTAATACAATATTAATAATTTATATAATATGGTAAATGACTTGATTAATAACTTATAATATGAATCATAAAACACCATTATTAACATCTTAAGCTATTGATTCTAAGCTTTAACATGCTGCTTTAATTGCACAAGCAAAACAACCCGGTCTTTAAAAGATTATAACAATATGCATGTCAATAGAGCCTAAAATGATGCTAGAACATGAAAGTACTTAAAATAACTTTTGAAGGAAATTCTTCTTTACCTTTAAGGATGATAACCTCCCAGTACTTGGTCAACTTTGATGGCAAAAAGCTTCTCTTAACTTCAGACTACAAAGGTATGCCACGAAAATCACTAACTAGTTGATGATTTCCACCCATTTTATCAAACATGAACATAGACAAGATCTTTCTTAAGGCTTATAACAAGGATTTACCTACAGGCAAACTTCATTTCATGGCTTTAAGTTGACAACTTACATTATAGTTGAATTTCACTTGGAAACTCAAGCTAGAAAGATGTTTTAATAGATTTTTGTCTAAAGACGATCTTGAAGACTTTTCATAGGGGTTAGGATCAAATATTTCAACACCTTATAATCATGGAATTGATGCTAAAAGTCCCCTTTTTAAACATGCAAAGATTTCCCCAAAAGCAGAGTAAAAGCACCAACATTTCTTCAGTATAACATGTTAATTAACATGAGTTTGAAGAAAGATCAAGTTTTCATTTAAAAAACACATGATATTAAGAACATGCATGATCCATTCCAGGTTTACCTTGAATATTAATCAAAATATTTATAATGTAAAATAAGTGTAAGTGGAGTGTATAACATATAAAGTGTTATGACTTTATGTAATACTTGCATTATGTAATTGGGTGACATCACGCCACCAACTTACATATATATGTATTTATAAAACATATAATCTTATCATTATTTATGAAATGACCAAAATACTCTTTGTTTCGTAAAACCGCTGAAACTACCATTTTTACCCTCACGGGTCATATAATATTATGACATAAATATCGTACGTGTACCATACACACACACACACACACACACATATATATATATATATATATATATATATATATATATATTATATATATATATAGATGGTTTCTTTTTTTCTATTGACACATCGCTTATTCCCGGCACCACAAAAAATTACTTCGGCATCCGGTGATTTTTTCCACTGGTGTTCCTTGTTGAACACCAACGTCACTGAAAGTCGTGGACTGACGTTATTAACACCAGTAGAAAGTCGGTCAACAAGGAACACCAGTAGAAAGTCGTGGACTGACGTTTTCTAAGTTATAACACTTTTATAAAGGGAACGTACGTTTTCTAAGTTATAATATTTTTATAAAGGGAACGTCGGTGCCACTGGTGTTCCTTGTTGAACACCACCGACGTTTTTTTCATCCGAAAAAATAATCAAAAAATGGGTGCCAATAGTAAAAAGGGTGTGCCAATAGAACACACCTATATATATATATATATATATATATATATATATATATATATATATGTTGAAAGATGGTCTTCTATTAGTGATAATCTATGTATTAATCTAGTGCTAATTATGTATGGATTAGCCGTTTTTCTGTCCTAGTAAGGCTAATGAACGAAAACTTTTTCCCGTTCATTAGCCGTTAGAAGACTTTCTCGGATAAAGTTTATAGCCGTTGGAGGCTTTTCTATAAAGTGTAATCAACACTTATCCTACCCGATAAGGAGTTTTATCAATAAGGAAGTTTCTCTTCTTCTTTTTCTCTCTTCTTTCTCTACTTCTACATGGTAGCAGAGCCTGTTCTTACAAAAACTCTGTAAATCTCTTTTTCTAAATGGCTACTGAGCATTCTTCAGAGGTTAACTCAAGGGAAGAAGCCACAAATCCTTCTTCCTGGACCACTGAACCCTCTATAATGTCATTCTCCACTCCTAAACTCAATGGTGATAACTATCTCCAATGGTCTAGATCCATCAGACTCCTTATCACAGGGAGAGACAAGGAAGAATTCCTTACCTTGGAGAGAGCAAAGCACCGTAAAAAGGTCAACCTAACTACAAGAAGTGGAGGGTTGACAACAGCCAAGTCTTGGCAACGACTTGACAAACTTTGGAAAATATTTCCTGGCGATCTCGATGATGCAAAGACTTATATGTCTTTGAAAAATCAAAGAAGAATCTTCAAGTTCCTAATGGGACTTAACTCCAATCTTGATGATGTGAGGGGGAGGATATTAAGTAAAAAACCCCTCCCCTCTGTCAAAAAGGTTTTTGCTGAGGTTAAACATGAAGAGAGTAGGAGGAAACTCATCTTTGAGTAATACTACTCCTCCTACATCTCTCGGAAAACGGTTCTTTTTACTAAGAGTGTATCCCAATCACAGTCCACTCAAAATCGAAACAAAAGAACATAAGGCACATGTCGTGAGCATTGTAAAAGGACGAGCCATACAAAGGAGACTTGCTGGAAAATCCATGGCAAGCCTCCTAATTGGAAACCTAAGAATTATGAAAATTCTGCCAAATTTGCTACCTTTGAGGAACCTAAGTCTGAGAATGAGTTCAGTAAAGAGCAAATTGAGGCTCTAAAAAGGCTTCTATCTGCTCAAATTTCTCAGACTGCTGCTCCTCAAGGAGTTGCAACTATGGCTAATGCAGGTGTGTGCCTTAATACCTATACCAGTAATCATGTGATTAGAAATATATGGCTTGTTGATTCAGGGGCCTCCAGTCATATGACTGGAAACCCTGAACTCTTTATAAAAATCACCAAGTGTGTTTCTCCTCATACTATAAAGATTGCTGATGGGACTTCTTCCCAGGTTTCTGGTACTGGGGATGTTATAATCAATGAAAAGATAACTCTTAAGAATGTACTTTATGTTCCTAACTTGCAATGCAATCTTTTATCCGTAAGCAAACTTGTAAAAGACTCAAAGTGTACTTGTCTTGTTTCAATCTAATGGCCGTAAGTTTCAGGACTTATGCTCCAAGATGGAGATTGGCGATCTTGAAGCTTACTCGGGCTGTTTGTATTCAAGACTCACTTCACTGACAAGTTTTTTGATGATATTCCTAGAGGCCTAGCCAGTTATAACAAGTCTGTTTCTACTTGTAATCAGATTATGTTATTACATTATAGGTTAGGACATCCTAATTTTGCTTATATGAAGAATTTGTATCCTGATCTTTTTAATGGAAAAGCTATTTCTGATCTTTCTTGTGAAGTGTGTCAACTTGCTAAACATACCAGATCTGTTTTTCCAAGTGGAGGTTATTCTCCATCCAGACCTTTTTCCTTGATACACAGTGACATCTGGGGTCCTTCTAAGAAAGCTACAACATCTGGAAAAAGATGGTTTGTAAGCTTTATAGATGACCATAGTAGAGTCACTTGGCTCTTCCTTTTAAAGGAAAAATCTGAAGTTGGTGAAATTTTTCAGAATTTCTATACCATGGTCGAACTCGCCTTGAATCTAAGATTCAAATACGAAAACGATAATGGCACGTAATATTTTGAGAAGTCGCTTGCTAAGTTCCTAACCGAACAAGGCATTGTTCATTTGAGCACTTGTGTTGATACCCCCCAACAAAATGGGGTGGCGAAAAGAAAAAATAGACATCGTTAGATGTGGCAAGAAGTATAATGTTCACTATGCATGTACCAAAGTATTTATGGGGTGATGCAATTCTAACAAAGAACCTACTTGATCAACAGGATGCCCTCGGGTCCTAAAATTCGAACTCCGATTGGAATTCTTAAAGATCACTACCCTAAGTCTCATCTTTTTGGTAGTCTTCCTATGAAGGTGTTTGGAAGTACTTGTTTTGTACATATCCATGCCCAACACAGAGGAAAACTTGATCCTAGATCTGTGAAATGTATTTTTGTGGGTTACTCCTCCACTAAAAAGGGGTACAAATGCTACTGTCCCACTTCTAAGAAAGTATACACCACTATGGATGTTACTTTCTCTGAAAATATGCCCTATTACAGTGCATCAACTCAAGGGGAAGGTTTTGATGAATATAACAACTCATGGAACATAGTGGTTCCTGAGAGGCCGATAATAGTGTGACTATTCCCGAAACTCAAGGAACTTCCAATGAGGAATCGAAAAAGAGGAACATGATGGTGTCCCTCCTCCCGGTCCCACAAATGAACCTAGTGTCATTGTGTACACCGAAAGAGGAAGGCGAGTTCATCAAAATCTCGAAGTTACCGACACGAGATCTTAATGATCAAGGGTCATCACATGAAAATAATGATTCAGAAGAATCCTCAGAAACTGATGACTCTGAGGGTTCCAATGAAATGGAAGGTGAACTTGATGAGAGGCCTATTGCCCAAAGAAAAGGGGTTAGGAAGTGCACCACTGATCATCCCTTGTATAACTACTTGTCCTATGACAAGTTGTCACCTGTTTTTTATGGTTTCACTACCAGCTTGGATAAAATTAGCATTTCTAAGAATGTTTACCATGCTATGCAAGTCCCTGAATGGAAAGCTGCACTAAATGAAGAAATGCATGCTCTCATTAAGAACAAAACTTGGAAGATCACTCCCTTGCCAAAGGGTAAACATCCAGTGGGATGTAAGTGGATCTTCACTGTCAAATACAATGCTGATGGAACTCTAAATAGGTATAAGGCAAGGCTAGTGGCCAAAGGTTTCACTCAATCCTATGGGATTGACTATCATGAGACCTTTGCCCCCGTAGCCAAGCCGAATACAATCGAATTCTCATGAGTATTGTTTGTTAACCTTGATTGGCCACTCACCCAACTCGGATGTTAAAAATGCCTTCCTATATGGAGAAATCCAAGAGGAAGTGTATATGCATCTCCCTCCCGGATTTGAAAGCCTAGGGGAGAAAGGAACTGTCCGCAAATTAGAAAAGTCACTCTATGGACTCAAACAAATCCCCAAGGGCCTGGTTTGGGAGGTTTACAACCTTTATGAAAAGGAATGGCTTTAATCAATGCCACTCGGATCATACTTTATTTACAAAGTTCGGATCGGGAAAACTACCGTGTTAGTAGTTTATGTTGATGACATCATTCTAACAGAAATGATGATGCTTTGAAATCGAAACATTAAAAATATGTTGGCTTCGAGTTTGAAATAAAAGACTTGGGAAATCTAAAGTATTTCCTTGGAATGGAGATTGCCGAAATTCGATGGAATCTCCATGTCCCAAAGAAAATACACCCTAGATCTCTTAAAAGAAACTCGGGATGCTAGGGTGTAAGCCTCGTTTGAAACACCCGTTGAACCCGGCCTAAAGCTAGGGAATGAGTCCGATAGCCCTCTCGGTGGACAAAGGGAGATATCAAAGGCCGGGTAGGGAGACTTATCTATTTATCTCATACCGGACACGATATCCGTTTTGCCGTAGGTTTGGTGAGCCAATTCATGCATCAACCTACGTAAAGACACATGCAAGTTGTTGAAAGAATTCTAAGGTTTTTAAAGAAAAATCTCTGGACGTGGCCTTCTCTTCAAGAAGGGTGTGTCAAGGGAGGTAAAGATCTACACTGATGCTGACTATGCAGGGGATAAAACCAATGGAAGATCAACTACAGGGTACTGCACCTATGTTTGGGGTAATCTCACCACATGGAGGAGCAAAAAGCAACATGTGGTCTCAAGGAGTAGTGCTGAATCAGAATTAAGGGCATTGGCACTTGGTGTTTGTGAAGGCATCTGGGTGAAAAGGGTACTTAATGAACTAGGGTTCAAAAATTCTGAACCTACTCAACTCCTTTGTGACAATACTTCTGCCCTAAGTATTGCTGAGAATCCTACTCATCATGATAAAACAAAGCATGTTGAAGTGGATAGGCATTTCTTAAGGGAAAAAGTTGACAATGGAGATATAACCCTTGTTCATGTGAAGACTCAAGAACAAGTTGCTGATGTTTTGACCAAGCCTGTTTCAACTCAAGTCTTTAACCATCTTCACTCCAAGTTTGGGTGCATCAACATCTACAACCAAACTTGAGGGGGAGTGTTGAAAGATGGTCTTCTATTAGTGATAATCTATGTATTAATCTAGTGCTAATTATGTATGGATTAGCTGTTTTTCTGTCCTAGTAAGGCTAATGAACAGAAAACTGTTTTTCCTGTTCATTAGCCGTTAGAAGACTTTCTGGATAAAGTTTATAGCCGTTGGAGGCTTTTCTATAAAGTGTAATCAACACTTATCCTACCCGATAAGGAGTTTTATCAATAAGAAAGTTTCTCTTCTTCTTTTTCTCTCTTCTTTCTCTACTTCTACAATATATATATATATATATATATATATATATATATATATATATATATATATAATGGGTGCCAATAGTAAAAAGGGGTGTGCCAATATATATATATATATGAAAAACATGGGTGTTACACTATGTGGAGCAAATCTTGTGTTGCTTCTTGGCAAATGGTTTTGTTGTTTCAGATGTTATTTTGGATAAATTGACTTCACTCCACATATTTATCAACATGATCTTTTCCAGCATTTAAGTGCTGGTGTCAGGCGTGCTGGCAGTATAGTGTGGACCACTCTCTCTCTGCTGTTTTGGATACCAATGTCATGTGAGTCTAAGTTCTGGTTTCAGTTCTTGCTTTTATTTAGATTCTTTATTGTTGATTTTGTGGGTTATTTTTTGTGAGCGGAAAATGACTCTTTGGTGGTGCAGGTCTTTCCTTAATTCAGCTTTTGAACTTTTCCTCAGAGTTTGGGCAGCCTCACGAGATATCAAGGTATGAAAGCATCATAGCCACTCCTGGTTGTCGTATTTGAGCTACATTTAATACTAGCTACAACCAATAAGCATGTTGCTGGATTTCATGTTTACTTATAGTCATGTTTTTATTTTTTATTTTTACTGATGGTCCTTAATTCAAAAATGTTGTGAGGCAGCTGGACTTTTTTGCTTTAGTTTCAGTAGCAATTTTGTTGCTTTTTGTCTTTTGTGTTTTGGGTTGAAACAATTTTCAGACCGTTAATTCTTTAGACAATATAAAACAGACAGTTATTCCCAAAAGCACATTGCTTACCTTGATATCTGTCTCTAAACCACATTATTTTTTTTTTCTTGTTCTGGAATTCTGACTTATTTTCTAAAGATAACTGGTGAACATATGATATTCTGTTTCCTGATCTGTGCAAGTTGTTTCCACAGGTTCGTGCATCTACAGTTGAAGCATTAGGTCAGATGGTAGGTCTTGTAACCAGAACACAATTAAAGATGGCCTTATCAAGGCTGGTTCCAACTATTTTGGATATGTAAGATACACTTCGTGAAATGTTATGATTTCTGCATGTCTTATGATTTAGGTGTTGTGAAATGACGTGTTGCTCTCCCTCACTTTTTTCTTGTTCATGCCATTTTGGTTCTGTTGGACTGGCATGTCTCTTCTATTTGTATGCACCACCCTGTAGATACCAAAGACAATCCTGAAGGCTTCTTTTTGTCACATTACAGGTATAAAAAGGATCAAGATATTGCTTTGGTGGCTACTTGTTCTCTCCACTATCTCTTGAACGCTTCTTTACTATCAGAAAGTGGCCCCCCTTTGCTTGATTTTGAGGTTAGCGGGTGGTCATTTGTGATCTAATTGAACCAAAGAAGACCATAATTTGAAGTTTACATTTGTAGCGCTTCCAACCGTTTGTAATTTACCTTTTCCATGCTTTGTTTCAATTGACCTGAAGCTTGTAAATTTTTACACTAATAACCTTCATGTGCCAACTTTGTCAAAGAAAGTCCCCAAGTCATTTTTTGTTGTTCTGCTATTTCATTTTAAAGCTTCTTAATTTGATGGCAGAGGGAATTGGTATTATTTCAAAGGCCACAAGTCATTGATTGTTATTTTTTGCTTATTCATTTTTTTAATTCCAAATTCGATTCCAAAGGGATTCGGTATGATTTCATGTCTGTCATTATTTGAAAATTGCAGGACATTACCGTAATCTTATCAACACTTCTTCATGTGGTCTGCGTTGGCAATGACAGCAAAGAACTTTCAGCTTTTTCGTTGGCACTGAAGGTGTGATTTTTCTTCAATTTTGTGTCTTGTTTGAAGTACTAGCAATTTGATAGTTTTTATGAATACCAGCCAAAATATAAGTCCTTCGCAAAACAATAAAATATTAAATGCTTTGTTTCCACTTTGACATTAAACAATGTAATATTTTATGGCACTCTCAAAAAGCAATGCAACAATTTGTTTTAAAATGTCAAAAAGTGATTCATTTATGATGTTTCTTAAACTGTGTGTAAAAGCTAAAAAAACCTTATATTATGGGACGTAGGGATTATTTATTTTCTACAAAACTACACACAAGGAATCAGAATTCTGACTCCTACTGTTTCATTGATATGCTTAAATAGAAAATATTACAATGAGAGTTACTGCTAATTGCCTTTTCTTTAGGTGTAGAATATTCTACTTATCTTGCTTGTAAAGTTGGGTTTAGTTTAAGAAAAGTAGAATATCATGGTCATAACCCTAAACCCACTATTGTTTGTCTACTTTACTGCACTGTTACTTAACAGCTTATAATGGTAATTTATTAGGGAGCTTTGCCAAATTTTACAAGCAAGAATAGTAACCCTAGTAGCCTACAGTTTATTGGCTGATGTACTTTGCAAGGAGTAGAATATCATGGTATTATACAAGGAAGTCCCTGTTATGAAGCCTCACTAAAAGACTTCTATTGCTGGCTCTACTACTATTGTTTGTCTACTTTACTGCACTTTTACTTAACAGCTTATAATGGTAATTTATTAGGGAGCTTTGCCAAATTACTCTGCATCTTCTATGCTTCCTATTGCTTCACCCTCGTAAAACCCCTTGTTGCTAATTTCATCAACAGAAACAATTCCCCCTATATCTCCAACCCTTTCAATCTACTTGATCTGCTTTAGAATCCCGAAGCCTCATCACTTAAGGTGGATTTAGCTATGTTTATAGCGTTCCTGATGTCTTATGTGACGTATGCAACAAAGAATATTTTATGGTATGCAACCTGTTGATTGGTCGAAGAAGATAATTGAATGGAAGTGAAAGCTGTTTTTCATTTATAAAAGTGTTCTGGACAAGTCTATTTATGTACATAGCAAATCACCTCTAAATCTCACCATATCGGTCTAAATAAGGTTGCTCCCTAATTTGTACAGAATCAAATCAATCTGTGATTCTTAGGGATCTGCACAATCAATCTCTAGCAACGGTTTCTGTTATTTTACATGTGCTATACTAGTAGCCCCTATACTATACTAAACTCTAATCTTCTTACAATTGACTATGAATTTGGTGAAGTACTCCCTCCGTCCCAAAATATAATTCACTCTACCTCTTTGGGTTTGTCCCAAAATATAAGGTGTTTTACATTACCATTGAAGCATTTATTACTCTTTTCTCTATCTTTCCCTTAATTTATTATCAATCCAATCACTTATCATTACTTTGTAACTATGGCATTAATGGTTGTCAAAAGGGTACTATAGTCATTTCACCATATAATTTGTGACATTTATCTACTTTCTTAATCTGTAAGAAAACACCTAAAATGACTTATATTTTGGGACGACGGATATTTCATTACAAAATATAATTTCCGCCTGCCTGAGTGTGAATTGGTGGCAGCTGTAGAGATGGTTTCTTTGATTTTCTGGAATTAAGAATTTGAGTGGTTTTAAGATACTGGTAATACTGAAATTTCCTTAAATATAGAATCAAACTATTTCCTCTACATTTAAACAAGAAACATATGTGTGACAAAATTTGTTAGTAACCCTTGGAAGAACCTTAAAGAAAAGGAAACAGAAATGTAGGGCCTACTATTTCATTTTCATAGAATTCAAGAGCTGACTGGTTTTCCTTTCTTTGCCACCTTTTCATCTGTGTTTATCCCCTTGATATTTGGTTGCAGGATGTTTCCCGTCTTCACTTACTATACCGAAAACGAGAATACTTCGTTGCTTTAAATTATGTAAAGAGTTGAAATATTTGGCTAAAAGAAAATGGGTAAAAATAGTGAAACTGGGAGCTTGGGTTTTGTCTACCTATTTCAAAATCCTTCATCTGCTGCTTTTTTGTTTAACTTATCATTGACTAACTTGTCTTTTTCTGATGATTGACAGACATATAATGAAGTTCAACATTGCTTTTTAGCAGTTGGTTTGGTTTATCCCGGGACTTGTTTGCGTTTCTTCTCAATGTAGGTATTGTTTATAATATCCACAAATTCATGAATAGTTATTGTTCTTTCTTCATATTTTGTGACCCACCCCCCTCCCCCTACACACATTGCGTGTGTTGTTTCTTTCTTCCTTTCATTCTAAACCCGTCAGTTGTGGCTATCAGAAATGCAGGTTTAAAGAAGAATCATTGACTTTTGGTGCACTTTCAGTACTAAAACATCTCGTACCCAGGTTTTATTTTGTTCTCTTCTTTTCCTACCCTAGTTCTTTTCTTGTTGGCATATTTAAATCTGTTTTTACTAAGTTTTCGAGCATTGATTTTTTGTTGTAGATTGTCTGAAGCTTGGTACCATAAAAGGCCTTTGCTGGTTGATTCAGTGAAGCTCTTGCTGGATGAAAATAATTTGGGCATACGAAAAGCTCTTGCAGAGGTGAGGCTTTCTTTACTAGCAGTTGCACACTTACAGTTATGAGTGACTTACTTCATCTTACTTTTTGATGTTTTTGTGTTTGTAGTTAATTGTTGTTATGGCATCTCATTGTTTCCTGATTGGTTCTTCTGGGGAGCTGTTTGTTGAATTTTTGGTACGAAATTGTGCACTAGAAGATGCTGTGGATTCAAACGAAGTTGCTAAGACTACGAGCAGTTATTATACTTTTCCATATAAGAAGCAAGAGGTTTGCATTTACTATCAAAGACCACACCTTTATCTTTTGCTAGAATATATTGAGTTTCTCAAGTATTAAAAAAAAAATCTATGCTGAAAACGTTGTATACTTTCCCAGATTCATAATGTTTTTTGTGCACTCTTTTACGTGGTGTTCAGCTACTCCGTGCATTTTTTGATGTACTCCTGGCATTTTTTCCATGCCTTCTGCATAAAATATCAGCATTGATTATCCTGGTTGCATATGTTCTTATTAAAGAGCCTGTAGTCACAGGTGAGAGGTGCGGTTGTTTGTCCCTCGGAATTGCGACGAGTATGTGAAAAATCTCTTGTTCTGATAACTGTTACCGTTCCTGAAATGGAGGTATATAGTGTAATAAAATTGATTTGGAATACAATACTTGTTTCTAGTTTTTCTTTGGGGGCCTTTAGGGGCACAACACATTATCTACTTGGGCACCCAAAGTAAGGGGCACCACACCTTCATCTGTTATTCTACCTAAGGCACCACTGTGATTTTTACATATACTCATTGTACCACAATTTGATTACTTTATTGCCATTTATACCATTGGCACCACGTGTGGCATTAAAATTTCACTCCTAACAAAATTAGTATAATTCAATCCTTGAACTTTTTGAATCTTACAAATAAACCCCTACCCATGACATCACACTTTATCCCTCCAAAATTCCTAATACCCAATTCGATCAACGCATTTCCCTCTTCCAATTTCTTCATCACATCATCATCTCATCCTTCTGCTCCTCCTCCTCCTCCTCCTCCTCTGCCTTCTTCTTCTTCTTCATTCTTAATTATATTTCATCTTCTCCATCTTTGTCTCATATCACCACCACCATCATTATCTTCTTTGTAAACTTTCCATATTCATCAAAAATTTTCACCAACTTTTGAAAATTGCTTGAAATCCCTTGTTATAAAAGAATTGGTCTTTTTGAGTTTTATACTCATTTGGAGACATCACATGAAGATATGAATACACCATATGAAGAATCAATGAAGATATGAAGAGTCTCCAAGATGATCAAAATTTTTCACCAACTTTTGAAATATTTTCATTTAATCACTTGCTTGAAATCCCTTGTTATAAAAGAATTGGTCTTTTTGAGTTTTATACTCATTTGGAGACATCACATGAAGATATGAATACACCATATGAAGAATCAATGAAGATATGAAGAGTCTCCAAGATGACACCATTGGAAAACGAATGAAGTAAACCCTAAATGCTTTAGAAGAGTGTGATTTTAGATTAATATTGTTTTTAAAAAGGGTTTATAGTGAGTATATGTTGTTTTGGATTCACATGTAAATTTGGTTCGGTAACATCCTGCTGACACATTCAACTTGGTGTCTAATGTGCACATTCGACTAGTTCATAGTTGAATGTGTCTGCTAATCATGCCTGAATCATTTTTTCACCACAAAACCATCTCAAAACTTCTTAATATTGAATGAATGCCACACAAAACGAGCCAATACATTAGTTTTCTTTCCATGTATAAAGGTCGGGTCAAGAAAGTGTATAATAATACATTCTACTGTCCCATAGTAGAATATAAATTAGAAATGGTGCAAGCACATTCGACGCTGAGGCTGTCTAATGTGTACATTCAACTGTTTCATAGTAAAACGTGTCTGCTAATCATGCCTGGACCATTTTTTTCACCACAAAACCATCTCAAACCTTCTTAATATTATTAAATGGAAGCCACACAAAATGAGCCAAGACATTTATTTGCTTTCCATGTATAAAGGCCGTGTCAAGAAAGTGTATAAAAATACATTCTACTGTTCCATAGTAGAATATAAAACAGAAAAAGGCTGACACATTCGAGTCTGAGGCTGTATAATGTGCACATTCGACTGTTCATAGTGGAATGTGTCTGCTAATCATGCAAATCTTCTTAATATTGAATGAAAGCCTCACAAAAAAGAGCCAAGACATTAGTTTGCTTTCCATGCATGAAGGTCCTGGCAAGAAAGTGTAAATACATTCTACTGTCCCATAGTAGAAATTAAAACAGAAAAAATGCTGAAATATTTGACTCTGAGGTTGTCTAATGTGCACATTCGACTGATTCAAGAGAATGAAGAAGAATGAGTCGTTTTTATGAATATATGTCGCTGAAGAGAAGGGGAAAGAGTGGGGGTCAAAACGTAGTGTTAATAATAAAAAATTATTTGTCTTTTTTTTTGGTTCAAAAAAATATTTGTCAATCGTTAAAATAAACTGGAAATAGTAATTTTGAATTTATTGAAAGTGGCGCCACAGGTAAAATCATCATTTAAAAAATTATTCTGTGGAGCCTTGGAGAAACACCTATTTTTTTACAATGCTGTGGTGCCCATGGTAGAAAATGTGTGGTGCCCTTAAAGGCCCCATTTTCCTTTCAGATGTGTTATTTGCAGAATTAATTATATTACTCCGCTAACTGCAGCTTGTTCTATGGCCATTTCTGTTGAAGATGATTATACCACGAATTTATACAGGCGCAGTTGCCACGGTAGGACATATTATTCTAATTATTTTGAGGATACTAGATGGAAGATGCTTTATTTCTTGCTTCTAGGCACTGCTCTAGTTTTTTTCTGTCTGAAATTACCATGTACCCCTTGTTTGTGATAAGCGGGGTATTCTGGACCTTGGAGTGTTGAGTGATAATGTGATATTCAGCATGTGATTTTGCAGTTTCATGATTCAGTCAGCTGCTGTATGATTTTGTAAATGTGCAATCATTTCATCAGTAAAATGATCATGTATATAAAAAATACTATAAATGTTCTCTTCATGTAGGTTTGTAGGTGTATCTCTGAATTGTGCAGACATCGATTTTCAACAGGCAGTGTGCTTCCTGAGTATAAAGCTCGTGCTGATATTCCTCATCCAGAGGTAAATTTTCTGTTCTTTTGTATAATTATGTTGTTACATTATGACGCCATTGACACATTATAGCTGAAAGAATTTTAGCTCCCGCTTAAAGCAACTCCGAAAATTGTGGGTTGGACACTTAACACGGTCGTGTGAACTTTATTTTTCCTACCGGTAATGATCAGGAAAACTATAATATATATATATATATATATATATATATATATATATATATATATATATATATATATATATATATTTTATCGAAATACACACATGTATATATATATGTGTGTGTGTGTGTGTGTGTGTGTGTGTGTGTGTGTGTAATATGACCAAATATAATAATAATAATAATATTAATACTTCGACAACATTACTTGCTCCCATACCTTGTACTAGAGCAGTGTAAATGTGCATTTAACAGATAATCTAACAGGACGTTTTGTAGCTTATTTTTCTTTGCATTCATCTGCACCTGCAGGAGCTTTTTGCCCGGCTGGTGGTGCTTCTACAGAGTCCTTTATCCAGAGACCAGTTAGCCACTCAAATCTTAACGGTCAGTTAAGAGAATATTTAGATATCATAACTCTGTGCTCATGGTGCAGATTTCAAGCTTTTAATTAGGTTTAACATACTTTTCATATCTGTTGTCTGCTCATTGTGTGTTCATTTTTCATTCTAACTGAGCGCATTGTTGACTTATCTGGATATTCGAAGAAGAATTGACTATGATTCATTGTTATTATACTTATTGCATTGTTGGCATAACTGGACGTTGACATGCAATTTGACATGGGTGCATTGTTGACATATTTGTAGGTTCTATGTTATTTGGCTCCACTGTTTCCAAGGAACATTAACTTGTTTTGGCAAGATGAGGTATGCTGTCTAAGTATATACGTGACCAGAAGATTTGTTTACTTCTCTTCTCTTTCCTTTATTTTAGCCAGCGCCAAATAAACATTCTGGTTTCAATTTTACTACAGATACTCCATAATTCACTTGAAAGTAGCTGCCCGTATTCTGCATATAGTATATGTGGCTGTCTGGTTTACCCAGATTTGTTGTTAAAATTTGTTCAATGAGTGGATTTCCCCCCTCACCCCCTTTGTACTATGCTGCCTGGATTTTACTGGCCATCTGGGGCCGAAATTATTCAGCAATAAACATTACATTCTTATGTAAAAAGTTAATGGACTCTGTAAATTATGACACAAATTTTTGAAGGTGGCTCAGTTAAAGGAAAGATTGGTGTTTGCCATTTTGCTATATTTGTCGTTGCTCTTTAGTATTTTGTTGGCGAAGGATGAATGCATCTGTTCATTATGTTTGTCATATTATAACTGCATCTTGTTTGGCAAGCTCTAGATTCCTAAATTGAAGGCATATGTGAGTGATGCGGATGATAATAAGGAAGATCCAATGTGTCAAGATACTTGGGATGACATGATAATAAATGTAAGATCCTTTACTGGTTGTTGATTAGTTTTTGCTGATGGCTGGTTAACGTGTAATGCCATGTGAATATCTGGTTGTCTCAAGTTCCCTCCTAATGTTGTTTTCTTTTGCAAGTTCTCAATCATTTGACATTGACTTATCGACTATTACCTCCCTCCCTCAGTATGTGTCCTTTTTTTGAAAAAAAAACTGTCCGCTATTATACGACATTTTAGAATACCGAAAAACACAAGTGTCCTTCTGACACTTTGCACACATGTTAAGAAAAACCTGAAAAAGACATATCTACTCTCATTAAAAGTATAGGATTATTTTTCTCTTTCATCATAACAACTCTGTTTTCTCTTTCCTATTAACAACTCACTTCTCTTTCTTCTTGAAGAAGACTTGGTTAATTCTTTAATTAAGTGAAGGAGACTTAGTTAAATTAATTAAGTCTTAGTTAAATCCTATCATAATTAAAGTTTGTAATCCTATTTGTCCTACTAGCCGTTTGAACACGGCCCCAACTGTTTCCCCCCTACCTATTTATGACTACCTGTCCTACCATCTTGTAACCTATTTATATTGATTGAATAAAATCATTCAGCATTCTCCATTTATGTAAACACTCTACATGATATCAGAGCCTATCTCGATCTTTTTTTTTTTTTTGAGTGGTGCCTATCTCGATCTTAAAAGCTCAAAATTCAAAATTTCCCATGGAATCTGAATCGACCATTTTTGCTGGATCTACCCCAAGAATCGAGCCACTCAACTCGTCTGCTGGGATCTCTGACTCCTTTTCCATACCCATGTCAGTCGTCAAACTGAATGGGGAGAATTACCCATGTTAGGATTTGTATCAATGACAGCGAGTAACCACTGAATTTCTTTCTGCAGTAACTTTCCTAATATCTCTTTTTTGGCCAACAGTTCCTTGCAGAAACGTTAGATGTGGTCCAAGACACTGATTGGATGATTACTCTGGGAAACGCTTTTGCTAAGCAATATGAACTTTACACATCTGATGATGATCACTCATCCTTGTTGCATCAGTAATGTACTTTTGCCTTATGGTCTTCAGTTATTTTTGTTTGTTTGTTTGTGTGTGTGTGTGTGTGTGTGTGTGTGTGTGTGTGTTTTCCCCAGATCTTCTTGTAGAGGTTTTCTTGGTTAATGACTACTTATGGGTTAAGGATGTCATAGTTTAGTTTTTCTTTTTGTCTTTTTTGATATTCATTTTGCTTGGATGAATTGTATTGCTTTACCCTTAGACAATTAGTTGAACAATTGTTTTTTTTTTGTGTGTGTGTGTGTGTGGGTGGACTGTTGCTTGTTGATGATGTCTTAATATTTGTTAGAAATAAGAAACTGAAGAGAGGAAAGATTCGTAAACTTCTTTGGGGAAATTGGTTGTTACTTCCATTAGCCAAAGGGTGTATTTATACAAGAGAGAGGGATAAGACATGATCCCTTAAATCAAGCGATTGATGTCTTAATGAGGAGGCATCATTATCCGTAATTGCCTCTGCCACATTTTAACAAATAATACATTTGGAAGTTAGCATTTGCTTATTGGAAGGCCGTTGCAAATAGATAATGCCATGTTAAATTTGAAACGTCCATCCTTTGCACATGGTATGGTTGAAGTAGACTTGGATAAGCCGCATTGTCATAGGATTTTGATTGGTGAAGATGCACTTTACGGGCATGGGCAACGTGTGGAAGCAGAATCATGGCCTAGATATTTGTGATTTTTGTAAGTGTATTGAGCATGGAGAGGTTTCCTGTGTTCGAAAGTGTAGAAAATAGCACTTAGAGAGGAGAAAGATAGGAGGAAACTCTTGTTTTATTACTTTGATGCTTATCGGGTAGATAAGAGACCTTTACAATATATAGAAGATGCCTCCAACGGCTAGAAAAGAGACCCAACGGCTCTATGCACGTAAAAGAAAAGCGAATATTGTTGCTAGAAAGATTAGGCACAAAACAAAGCCCAAAAACAGATAGAAACAAAGCATTAAACGAGATACCTTGACTAATAAAACAAGTCTTAATATATTTCTAATATATATCTAAAGTCTACACTCCCCCTCAAGTTTGGTTGTAAATGTTGATGCAGCCAAGCTTGAAGTGTAGATGTTGGAAGAATTGATTGGAAACAGCCTTTGTTAGGAGATCAGCCACTTGATCCTTTGTCTTGATGTGGAACAAGGAAATATCTCCATTGTCCACTTTCTCCCTCAAGAAGTGCCTGTCCACTTCAACATGTTTAGTTTTATCATGATGAGTGGGATTTTCTCGCAATGCATAAGGCGAGTATTGTCACACATGAGTTGTATAGGTTTGGTGACAAAGAAACCCTAATTCCTCTAGCATCCTCTTTATCCATAAGCCTTCACACACTCCCAGAGCTAAGGCTCTAAGCTCAGATTCAGCACTGCTTCTTGAAACAACATGTTGTTTTTTGCTTCTCCAAGTAGTAAGATTCCCCCCAAGTATAAGTGCAATAACCAGAGGTTGATCTCATATCTGGATAACCTCCTGCATAATCTGCATCAGTGTAGATTTGTATCTCTCTAGTCTGACTTTTCTTGAACATTATCCCCTGACCAGGATCCTTCTTTAGAAATCTGAGAATCCTTTCTGCAATTTGCATATGCTTCTCTGTTGGTTGATGCATAAATTGACTTATCAAACCTACAGCATAACATATATCGTGTCTAGTATGTGAGAGATAAATGAGCTTTCCCACAAGCCTCGATATCTCTCCTTATCCACAGTGGACTATCATTACTTTTGTCCAACTTTAACCCCGGTTCTACGGGGTGTTAGCAGAGTTTACACCCCAAAGATACCGCCTCTTTTAACGGATCTAGGGTGTATTTCCTCGTGAAATAGAAATACCAATGGCATTTCGGCAATTTCCATTCCAAGGAAATACTTAGGATTCCCAAGGTCTTTTATTTCAAACTCGAAGCTAGGACAAATTTTTAATCTTGCGATTTCATTATTGTCATCTCCAGTGAGGATGATATCATCCACATAAACTACAAGTATAGTAGTTTTCCCAGAATTTTTCCTTATGAATAAAGTATGGTCAGTGTGGCATTGGTGGAAACCATGCCTTTTTATGAACTTAGAAAATCTCCCAAACCAAGCTCTAGGAGATTGTTTTAGACCATACAAGGACTTTTTCAGTCTGCATACATCTCCCTGATTCCCTAGGGATTCAAACCCTGGGGGAAGATGCATATAAACTTCTTCATCCAAGTCCCCATACAGAAGGCATTTTTTATATCAAGTTGAGTCAAAGACCAATCTAAATTCACAGCCATACTCATTAGGATCCTGACAGTATTAAGCTTAGCAACTGGGGCAAAGGTTTCATGATAATCAATCCCATAGGATTGTGTGAAACCTTTTGCCACTAGTCTAGCTTTATACCTGTTAAGGGTGCCATCAGCATTATATTTAAGAGTAAAAATCCATCTACACCCAACAGGGTGTTTCCCTGGAGGTAGAGGAATGATGTCCCAAGTTTCATTTTTCACAAGGGCATGCATTTCTTCCTTTAGTGCATCATTCCATTCAGGGCTTTCCAAGGCATCATGGACATCCTTTGGAATCTGTATGGTGTCCAGATTACTTGTAAAAGCCAAAAACTGAGGACACAATTGATCATAGGATATAAAATTGTACAGGGGATGAGCAGTACAGCTCCTAACCCCTTTTCTTTTAGCAATTGGAAGATCTTCCTGAGAATTATCATTCTCATGGTCACTAGTTGAATCAATACTCTGATAATCAGTGTTAGTTTGATCATCAGACTCCAAACCTTCAGAAGTTTGTTCATCGAACTCAAATTATTTAGGTTTTCCTCATCCTCATGAACTTCAATCTCGGATTTTGTGAGATTGCCTTTCTTTTCTAGAGTACACAATAATATTAGGTACTTGATCACCTTCTTTTTCCACAACAGGATTCTGTTGTCGGGAAGTTCCAGCTAAATCTGGATCAGTAGGAGGTGCACTATTTTCTCCATTATCCTCAGCAGGGTCAATATTCCAAGATTCATAATGATCTTCAAATATCTCCCCCTGAGAAGGATTGACATCGTGGTAGTAAGATTGTTCTTCTACAAATGTTACATCCATGGTGTTATAGTATTTTCTGGTACAGGGGCAATAACATTTGTATCCTTGTTGGGAGGATGAATACCCTACAAAGATACATTTTATAGACCTTGGATCCAGTTTTCCTCTATTATGAGGATGAATATGAACATAGCACACACATCCAAACACTTTAAATTCCAGTGTGCTTATAAGGTGTGTTCCAGGATGTCCTTCCTTTAGCACTTGGATAGGAGTTTTGAACCCTAGAATCCTTGAAGGCATTCTATTAATGAGATAGGTTGCTGTAAGGACAGCCTCACCCCACAAATACTTGGGTACTTTCATAGTAAACAAGATGCTCCTAGCAACTTCCAGAAGATGCCTGTTCTTCCTCTCAGCCACCCCATTTTGTTGGGGGGTATCAACACAAGTGCTAATATGAATGATTCCTTTGTCGAAAAAAAATGAGGTAAGACCTTTCTCAAAATACTCCTTACCATTATCAGTCTTAAGTACTTTAATTTCAGTACCAAACTGAGTTTTGATCATGGTATAGAAGGTTTTGAAGATAGGTCCAACCTCAGATTTTTCTTTTAAAAGAAATAACCAAGTTACCCTACTGTGGTCATCAATAAAACTGACAAACCATCTCTTGCCAGTGATGGTCTTCAGTTTTGATGGACTCCAAATATCACTGTGAAACAGAGAGAAAGGACTAGAAGGAGCATAAATTCTTTTAGGAAAGTTAGTTCTAGTATGCTTAGAGAATTGACAGATTTCACAATGAAGAGAATCAATATTTATTTCCTTAAACATACTAGGGTACAATTTTTTCAAGTACAAAAAATTTGGGTGCCCTAGTCTATAGTGAAGAAGCATAATATTATTACAAGAAGAGGTACTTCTACAAACTAATAGATAGGCCCTTAGGAATGTTATCCATACACATCTTGAGTAAGGAGTCTTCAAAATAAACAGCGTATCTAACTTCAAGATCGCCAATCTCCTCCATTGAACTCAAATCCCGAAACTTACAAACATTAGTATGAAAAATCACGAAACATTTAGAGTCTTGTATGAATCTACTAACCGACAATAAATTGCATTGTAAGTTAGGCACATAAAGAACATCCTTTATTGTGATTTTTTCACTTAAAACAATGTTTCCAAATCCCCACCACTTGGGAAATGGAGCCATCGAATCTTTACATTGTGAGGTTGAGAACATTTAAAAAGTTTGACAAATAATTCAGGATTTCCAAATCATATGGTTAGATGCACCGAAATCCACAATCCATATGTTTTTAAGGATTTGATTTCCGAATAGGCATTAAGACACACACCCGTATTAGCCATGGAGACATTGCCATGAGGAGCGAGCGAGCCTGTGTGTTTTGAGCGACATCGCCTTTTATGGCTTCAATCCGATCAATGCTAAACACACCATCGACTTGTGTTCCTCAACATTGGCTAGTCTAGCAGAGCTTTCGGGTGTGTGACTGGGCCTAGAGGGCTTCCAGTTTGCTGGTTTCCCATGGATTTTCCAGCAGGTATCCTTGGTATGACCAGTTTTTTTGCAGTGTTCTCATACTGGTCTAGTACCTTTGGATTTCATGTTAGGACCAGTAGTGCTTTTGGTGAAAAGAGCACTAGAATCAGTAGAAGAACCAGGTTAGACACCCCATTTAGCATAAGTTTTATTCTACTTCATGTTTAATATCAGCAAACACACTCTTGATTGATGGAAGAGGTTTAGAGCTTAGTACTCTTCCTCTCACATCATCAAGAGATGAGTTTAGTCCCATCAGGAATTTGAAGATTCTTTTCTTTTCTTTAATTTCCTTATGTGTCTTAGCATCTGTACTAGACTGCCAAGATATATTTTCAAAGACATCCAGTTGCTGCCATGATCTTGACAGGAGGTTGAAGTAGTCGAAGAATCGACATCTCCCCCGTCTCGCATTATGCAAACTTTGATTCGATTTCATACTTGTTCGATGTGTTATCTCTTTTAGAGTAGAGATCAGCAGCATTGCTCCAGATTTCCTCCGCAGTATCATAGAGGAGAAAGTTCTCAGCAATGTTTGGAGTCATGGATCCCAGCAAGATGGATACCACATTGCTGTTTTCCACCCTCCATTTCTTGCTAGTCGGATCCCCTTCTGCATGGGCTTGAATCTCACCAGTGAGATATTCTTCTTTGCCCCTTCCAGTGATATAAAACCTCACTGTTCGGACCATTGGAGATGATTGTCACCATTAGTTCCGTGGGCAGTATTAGAGACTGCTTCATCCCTTGAGTTAACTTCTGAAGATTGCTCAGTGGCCGTAGAGGAAGAGAATAAAAACATACAAGAGTTTGGGACCTTAAGGCTCCGATACCATGTAGAAAATAGCACTTAGAGAGGAGAAAGATAGGAGGAAACTCTTGTTTTATTACTTTGATGCTTATCGGGTAGATAAGAGACCTTTACAATATATAGAAGATGCCTCCAACGGCTAGAAAAGAGACCCAACGGCTCTATGCACAGTAAAAGCAGAATACTGTTGCTAGAAAGATTAGGCACAAAACAAAGCCCAAAAACAGATAGAAACAGCATTAAACAGATGCTGACTAATAAAACAAGTCTTAATATATTTCTAATATATATCTAAAGTCTACAGAAAGAACCCCAACAATCGGAATGATCAACAACCTGTAAACATTCAGCAGAATACAGACAAAAATGCAGTCTGATGAGAATGGACGGCACGACAATGGAAGTCTAAGAATACTCTCCTTCATGAGGATGGGGAATAAACAATTCAGCAGCCCGAGGAACGTCCAGAGCAGCAGCTTGTTGCGTTGAATAGTGAGAATGAATGTACATGCATTTTGGACCATGGGAAAAATTTCAAGGTGTGTTGCGAAGATAATTCTGAAGCTCATTCTAGTCTCAATGAGGTCCTTAAAACTTTTGCTGATGACCTTCCTATTGATGAGAACTTGCTTGACTATCGACGTAAGGCTGAGGAACTGGAACATAAAGTACTCATTTTTCCCATATGGTTTTGCTGCTAAGAGGTTTTATTGAGGCGGGGTTAGATTCAGATGTGTTATGGACTTATGCATGGAGGGTTTGTTCGCTTTTTGTATTTTTTTTTCAGTTTGCCTGAATAAGAATATAATTTTTTGTTAATTTTTTTTTCTATAGAATAAGTAGAATTTCTAAATTCATTCAAAAAAAGCTAAATTGTTCGCGCTCTATCATAAACCATACTCTCCTCAAAGCCCATATAAGTTATACTCCCTCCGTCCCATAATATAAGACTCTTTGATCATTTCACACAGTTTAAGAAAACATAGTGAATGAGTTGTTTTTTAATATTTCAATGCAAAATATTGTATTGTTTTTTGGGATTAGCTAATAATATTACATTGTTTAGTGTGAAAGTGAAAACAATGCATTTAATATTGCATTGTTTTGTGAGAAAGACTTATATTTTAGGACATTATTAAAAAGCCAAAAAGACTTATATTACGGGACGGAGGGAGTATATTTTTTAGGTGTTTCCCTCCATGCTTCCTTTAGCCTTCCTCTTTTGTGTTTACTTTTTTCTCCTCTATGTCTTGATATGCCTAAGATGTGCATCTACATGATGTATCCACATGACGTTTCTGTCTAGTGGAGTCTCTCACACTAAATTGTCCCAGGCCCACATAAGAGGAGGCTTGCGTTAGGTTTGCATGGTCTTATTACCATCTCAATAAAAGATTAAATAGTTGACAATATGAGGAATTCAGACATTTGGATTTCAACATGCTCCTATATGTGTGAGCCTAGCACAAGGATCCTGAATAACAAATGACACAGAGATGTCTAAAAGGCTGCATCAACATTGTATACACAAAGCCAAATACTGTAGCACGACACATGTACAATTCAAATTGGGTGGCAATGTTGGAAAAGATGTTTGAACACATGAGCTGTGCTCTGATTCCATGTTTAATTATCACTCCCTCAAAAGCTTAAGTTGCAGAAGAGGTGACTAATTTAGACATTTCTAGACTTTTACATACATCCAACACAAAGCCTTGCCTCTAAGCATGAATATGGATCAAATAAGGAATATGTGGTTGGATAAACTAGAAAACGAGCCAATCTTGGAATTTGATGTTTTTAGATTTGTCCTTTAGTTAGACACTGGATCTGTAAGGTGCATTTACCTGTTTTGGTTATGCTCTCTCCATTCCCTTTTGTTATATCTTACTCCCTTTGTCCCTAAATATAAGTCATTCTATCACTTTTTTTGTCCCTTAATATAAGTCATTATACAATACCAAGAGAGCACTAATTGACATTTTCTCCCATATTACCCGTCATTTATATCCATCCAACCTCTTTTACTTACTTTGCAACTACTGTAGTCAAAGGGTGTATTAACCAACATTAACCACTTTCATAAACTACGTGAAAACTCTAAAACAACTTATATTTAGGGACAAAGGGAGTATGATGTAATTTGATACTTCCGTACTCTGAGTTGAAAGTGCAATCTCTCAATTTGTGTATTTGTTCTTATTATATCCCTCTTCAGGTTTTTGACTAATGCCCATTGTGGGTTAAAGAGTCCTACTTGTCTGATGTGTTGTACTTGTGCTGTCTTGGATTGTATTAATCATATTTTGAACTTGTTGGAAACCATCTCCCGCCGTCTTATGACTAGAGTATATGCAGCTATTATGTGGCAATTCGTCTCAAGTTGAAGGAGCTTTATCCTTTACATAACTCAAACCCTATTATTAGTCCCCTCTATAATTATTGCTGATCGGTCTTCTTGCAGTATTGTATTTACTTTACTTCCCTTCCTTTATTTGAAATATTGTGGGTTGCATCCCAGTTATCATGCACTATTACCTGTTGACACTGACTTATTATATTTTTTCTACTTTCTTGTAGAAGGTAGTGTATTAGTTGAATTTTTTGGTTGTTAGAATATATAGCTAGCTGTATATTTCTGTAATATGTTTTTTGAAAAAGTTAGAAACAGCAAGGCTGTTGGTTAGTTTGTTTGCTATAGATAAGGGTCACACTTACCCCAACAGAATTGTAACAGATTTGTGTATAAAGAGGGCTTTTATCCTCTCATCAATGATACTAAGTTATTCCTCCAAGCCTAAATTTCTTCCATTCTAAACACATTTATGGTATTATAGCACTGAAATGCACAGTCAGACTCTGCATTCCATTTTCCAAAACATTAATCTTATCATCATGTCAGTTACGGGTTCCAGTAATGTCACCAATCCCCAACCAGCAAATGCTGGGAATAACAAATCATCCTTAACAAATGACAGCCCATCTCATTAAATCAACCCACAAAACCAAGTCAACTTATATATTACTAAAGTAAAATGCAAGCAAATAAACACCTTTTTTTATTTCCCAGGTGAGCAATAGATTTAAGAAAAAATATTTGCTTGAACTCCCAAAATCATGCATGTGAACAGGTATGCTTACTTAGATAGTGAAGACCATCAATGTAGTCTTTCCTGCTGCAGGTGTCTTGGCATTTTGCTGCAAAAAGTTCACGACAAAAGTTATGTTTGTGCTGGAATTGATTTGATGTATAAGCAAGCTAATATTTCTTTACCAAAGAATCGTCTTGGTTTGGCAAAGGCCATGGGACTGGTAAAGCTGTGAAATTGTCTCTTTTGCTCTTCAAATTATTTTGCCACTTATCCGAGTTTTGTAAAGCTATTAAGTAACTGGAGGATATTAGAAGCAACCTGAAACCAAAATTAGAATCGGTCATGTTCTGTAATTATTTTCTATTGTGAATAATTAGTTACTATTATATATACAGGTTGCAGCATCACATCTGGATACAGTTCTGGAAAAGCTGAAGGACATTCTGGACAGTGCTGGCCAGAGTTTCTTTCAAAGGTATTTCCTCCCTTAGCCTTTATCATTTGTTTATGCACTAGGACTTGCCAAAGTGTAAACCTGTATCAGCAACCGAGGACTGATTGGTGTCATATGCTTAAAGCACTAATTTCAAAATTCAAACAGTGTCGTCTAATTTATGAAGCCAGTTAATGGATGGGAAAATAATCAGGGCTTAGTTATATGGTAACAGTTTCTGATTCAACTGTATATCATATCAATAATATTGTCTTGCTTACCATGCACACACACATACATATATATACATGCACACTTCAGCGGAAATCCTTCATTAACCAGATCTGGTGGAACAATTCTCTTTGGCACTTATTGCAGTGAAACTTTTGATACTGTTCATGTAAATTAATTTCACTGCTTCATTATAGTTGTCAGATTATGTTATCTCCTATGTATTAATTATTCTTGTTTATGCCTTATTATTCGGTCTTCTCTATTTATCAACAGCTGTCATAATTGCCCTTCTAAGAAATAGGATCTTGTTGTTGCAGAATATTCTCATTTTCTCGGACAGAGCTAAAATGGAAGAGTGTGATGATATTCATGCTGCTTTGGCTCTGATGTATGGGTATGCTGCAAAATATGCTCCATCGACGGTTATTGAAGCCAGAATAGATGCACTTGTGGTGAGGCATCCTAATTCTGGAATTTAATTACATTTTTTGTTTGCTGAATAAGTGAAAGATGTTTGTGTAGTGCTTCTATTTTGCTGTGGTTAAAGAAAATTTGTTCTGTGAATAATATATTTATGCTTTGTAATTGAAGAAAATGCGTTGTGATCTTAAAAATTTGTTCCCTTGGTGTATATTTGGATTTTGCCACACTGGTCTGAGAGTTTGTATCTAAAAATTCCTGCCATCACATCCCCGACTAGAGAATTTGGCCAAAAGGTTGCTCTCAGTTTTAGATAGCAAAACTGATTGGTCTAAGCTAAGTGGCATGAACAACTTATACTGATGTTCAACCCTGACTTTGATGTTGATGATCAGAATACTCCATTTGAAACTTGGTGAATATTATATGAGTGTATAATACGCGGTCATCTTCCGACTAATCTATCATGTTGCTCAGTCTTTTATCTGAATGCATTCTTTTGTTTGTGCTGTTCTTTGGCTCTGCTTTATGTTTCAGACTTGATTTGATTTGTTTCATTTATGGTTTTATGGTTCTCCTTTGGCTTGCATGATAAACTCAAGCATTATTTGGAAGATTTGACTGGTTCATGGTTGCATATTTGTAGGGGACTAATATGCTGTCACGTTTACTCCATGTACGCCATCCAACAGCAAAGCAGGCAGTGATTACTGCAATAAATTTACTGGGTCAGCTTTCTGAATGAATCATGTTCTTTTAGTTTTGATTTTGCTTTGCCAATACTTCTTGGCCATTCAGTTGGATTGTCAGTGTATTTGTGTTCTTGACGACCTGGTGATCTTTATTAATAACTATATGTTTTATCATATCCAAATTTTATGTTCGTTTGTGCTTCAGACTTGTTGCCAACCAAGCTATTCTTTCATTCTTACAATGGCAAAAGTCTTACTCAGTCTAAGTCGTTGTACTCTAGCTAAATTGATTCGTACTTTTTGAGTGAGATGCTTTGAAATACTCAGTGGCGGTCATTTATTTACAGAAGCAAGATGGCTTGTTCTCTTTTGTTATGAGCCATTTTTTTATTTTCTCATCATTTAAGATGTTTGGGCCAGTGTTTGACCCGGATGGCTTCATGAGGTTGTTCATTGATTTAAAAGTTGTGAGACTACAGGAAGATGTTTTGCTCACTACGCAAAAAAACTAAAAAAAAAAAAAAGGATTCAGAAATTTTCTGCAATTGCTTCATCTGCAAAACTTGTCTAGCTGAGTTTTCTGCATCTGATAACTTCCTGTTTCTGTTCTGATCTGCTCACCTAACCTTGTGTCCACTGATGATCATCTTTCCGGTGTAGAATATCGTTTGTGCAGTGAAATGAATTTTTTGTACAGTAAGCTTAAATGATCTGCACTTTCTTTGACCTCGACCTTGCATAGGCGGGATGCTTCCATGTATCGGGCTGCCACCCCACACCCACCCACCCTTTTGTTTGTGAACTAACAATTTCGTATTGCATCCTAAAGTCATTATCCATTGTAGCTTGCTAACTTTTTTCTATACAGGCCAAGCTGTCATCAGTGCTGCTGAAAGTGGTTCATCATTCCCACTGAAAAAAAGGGATACATTACTTGATTACATATTGACTCTCATGGGCCGAGATGATGAAGACACTTTTTCTGATTCTAGTCGAGAACTTTTGTGTACTCAGGTTTTCCAGCTTTAAAATGTTAGCTGAATGTAATCTGTTGGACAATTAGGATGGTTTTTGTCTCATCTTACTTTTATTTCCCATTTGCAACTTTGACTTCAATTTTTTTATGCAGTCTCTTGCTTTGAGTGCTTGTACTACACTGGTTTCCGTAGAGCCAAAACTGACTACTGAAACAAGAAACCTTGTAATGAAGGTGAATGATTTGGTTGGTTTGTTGGGCTGTTGAATCACATTTTAACATTTTCATCTAACATGTGTCATTTGACAGGCTACCCTAGGATTTTTTGGTTTGCCTAATGATCCTCTTGACGTTATCAATCCTCTAATCGACAATCTTATAACTCTTCTATGCACCATTCTTGTCACAAGGTGAGTTTTGAATAAATTTCCCTTCAGTAGGAATCTTCTTTGATATTTGCTTGCTCTTTCTACCTCATGAGTGTCTGCCTGAATATTTGGCTGTCCTTCCATGACTCACCATATTGAATACTACCTCTGCCCCTAAATAAGAGTCGTTTTAGACTTTTCCACATAGATTAAGAAAATGGATGAACGCCATAAATTTTGGTTTATAAAGTCTAGAGTACTCTGACTATCAATGATGCAATGATTTCAATATTTGTAAAGTTGTTGGATGACTAATAAATTATGGTAGGAAGAGGAAAAACCCTAACACGTTTTTAGATCTATATGATGTAATATTAGATTAATTTCTATTAGTCTATATTACTTAGGTTCCCAACTATCTAGTACAGCTGTTATAACAATTAATAAGTCATTAGTTGTTCTCTATGGAGGGATGAATGTTGATCCGCCTTCTTTATGGGCTTCTAGTCTTTACCTGTTTTTTGTATCTATTTATTTGAGCTTACTCTCAATCATTAATCAAGAAGTTTATTCTTTTACATTCTTCAAAACTACATTGTAATTGGTATCAGAGCTCTAGAAAAATACTTTCAAGTCTCTGTATCCTCTCTTCTTTTTCATCCTGAAAATGACAGAATATATACTTCCAGCACCGTTGCAAATTCAAACCAAAGCACTTTATGTTTCTCCAAAAGTTGGACTGAATAATCCAACTCTCCAGATTACAACAATGAAATTGAATGTTACATTCAGTGTTCCCAATCAGTGCGTATGCATGTAAGCAGAAGAGGAAAAATGGGTTATCTCAATGGTACAGTAAGAGCACCTGGTGCTAGTGAATCTGATGCTTTTGTGGCATGGGAAACAGAGTATGCAACCATTATGACCTTGCTTATTAATTCAATGGAGCCAGATATCGAGCAAATTCATCTGTTCTATCCTACTGCCAAGGATATCTGGGATGCAGTTGCTAATGTTCAAAACTCTAAAATTCCTAGATATTTTCCTTGGCCTTCATAGCTAGTGGTAACCACTAGGTGAATGTTTCAATCTGATGTCTTTTTTAGCTTCACAAACCTGCTGCTTTGAATGTAGGATTCCGTTTTTCCAAATATTTGTAGGACTTGGACAACGTTTGTGATAGATTACTGAATGTCTTGGCATATTCATTTATTTAGATACTTTTTGTTATTATTGTCTTTGACACTTTAGCTTGTTGTTGGTACATTTGTTTTTCTTTCTGATCTGTAGTACCTCAAGACTGATTAATTGTATTGCCTTGAGTGGCTTTGTAGATTTATCTGGTGATGTGTAACTAATTTGAGTAATTATTATAACCAGTGGAGAGGACGGAAGAAGTAGAGGGGAGCAGCTGTTGCATATCTTGAGACAAATTGATCTATATGTGTCCTCAGCTATCGACTATCAGCGGGAAAGAGGGTGCCGTGCTGCTCATCAGTTGCTCATCAAGTTCCGCACACTTTGTGTTAGTGGGTACTGTGCATTTGGGTGCCAAGGAAATTGTACACATGTAAAGCAAACTGACCGGGGTTCATCACGAAATGTTTCCAACTTACCATGTAAAATTTGTTAATCTTCTATTGGTAGAGGCTGATTTAGTAGTTTGGTGTTTAATTTCCTGGGTATCTTGTGCTTCCCTTATGCAGCTGCATTTGTGCTACCGAATCGTGCTGCATTATGTCTGGGGGAAAGGACTATGGTGTATCTTCCTCGTTGTGCTGATACAAATTTTGTGGTCAGAGAATCATCTGTGCAGGTTGGTGGTGATTGAGAACTTTTTAGGTTTTGCCTTGGCATCTTCACAATCAAAAGCTTGTGTATTAGTGTTTACGAGAATCCCTACTTCTTAATCCAAGTAGATTTTGGTTTTCTCTGCCTTCGCCCTTTCCCCTAGTCATGTTTTGCTCTTCTTGAACTCATATCCTGTCTTTTTTTTCCAATAGTTTATACCATTGCTTTATTTTGTAGGTTCTTGATCTTTTCTTTAGCATCTCTCTCTCTCTGTCGAGGCCTCTGAATTCAAATTTTGGCATGGATATTGAGCAAGCCTACAGCGCTTTGACCTCACTTGAAGAAGTCATAGCTATCCTAAGAAGTGTTAGTCTGCA
The DNA here is from genome assembly GCA_036785695.1 of Gentiana straminea. NCBI lineage: Eukaryota > Viridiplantae > Streptophyta > Magnoliopsida > Gentianales > Gentianaceae > Gentiana > Gentiana straminea. The sequence goes on along the minus strand of JAVUPR010000241.1, from coordinate 4,655,582 downwards.
TGCATTTGTATTCTTGTTTCATATATTTTGAACCAAAAATAATATTGTTGAAGCGTGCTGTGTTTAAATATATAATTTACTCAAATCCCCAACAAATTAAGCTTTTGAGAGGGGTAATTCAACATGATATCGGAGCAGAAAATAATGAGATCAGACCTCTCTGCCTCTCCTCCCCCCCCCCCCCCCCCCCTTTATATTGTCCAAGTGGTGGGCCTCCATATTGGCCTTTATATGCATTTGTGTGTCTTATGCTGGCCTAGGCTCTTTGTTATAGGCACACTTGAGGGGACATGTTTGTTGTGTTTACTATATAAATTATTTACCTCAACAACTTAAACTTTTGAAAGAGATGGCAACTCAACAAATAAACTAAAGTACTAAAAGCTACCCCTCCAAGTTCATAGTGATTATTTACAGCTTTCCACCATGATGCACTTCAATGCCTTCAGGATGCTTCAATTGACCCATCAGAGGTATTCAGCAGGGTAGTAAGCTGTGTCACCATCTTATTGACAAAGGATGAGGTAAATAATTCTGTATATACGTTAGGATCTTCATGTGGCGTTCTTTGTCCCATGCCTAATATGAGTTGTTCTGCCAACGTCCATCCTTGAACCTCAATTGTTTCTTATAACATTTACAGCTTGCTGCTGCATTGCATGGTTGCTCTACGGCACTTTGTGATAAGATCAAGCAGTCTGCAGAAAGTTCTGTCCTAGCTGTGGTTGAGTTTATTTCCAAAAGGGGAAATGTACTTAAGGAAGCTGATATTTCAAGGTGCTATACACAAATCTGTTGTGAGTTTAGTGGTTCAACTTTAGATAATTTCTCCACCCTGATTGATGTATTTGTTTTTCCATTTGATCAGGACTACGCAGTCTTTGCTGTCCGCCACTATGCTGGTATCAGAGAAGTATTTGCGCCAAGAAATTCTTGGTGTAGTATCCTTATTTTATTCTTTGCCATTTTTTGTTTTATTTTTTTAATATTTATTTTAATTGGTGGCGTCTGATCATATGATTGTTTGTAGCATAATTTACTTTTTTTCTTCTTGCTTTTGGAACCACAATTTTATTGCAAATTATGCAAGTCAAATGGTCCCTATATGGATTTAGAGATATCCTGGGGGTTACTTGTGATGTACTCCCTCCGTCCCTAAATATAAGTCATCCTAGCTTTTTTTATTTTGTCCCTTAATATAAGTTGTTCACAATACCAAGAGAGTATTTATTTCCTCATCTTAACCTCTAATTTATATCCATCCAACCACTTTACTTACTTTACAACTATTGCATTTATGATAGTCAAAGGGTGTATAGGCATTTTAGCCGTTCATTAATGTCATTCAACCACTTAAACTATGTGAAGACTCTACGATGACTCATATTTAGGGACGGAGGGAGTAGGTTCTTATTTTCCATCAAAAAGAATCCGACGCCCCTGAAGTTCTAGTCATTGAGAAGTTGCTAAGGAGATTTCCGTGGACTATTATTCAAATTTTATTAACCTGCAGTGGATATAAATCCTTATTTGGCTGTGGTCTTTTGACTATGGTTGCTGTCCTTCCTTTTATTTTTTTTATTTTTATTTTTTTTTGGTTTCTTTGACATCTCCTAGATTTCATCTCTGGCTGAGAACACCAATTCAAGAATTGTCTTCGATGAAGTATTAGCAGCTGCAGGACGTGATATAATCACCAAGGATGTATCTAGACTACGCGGTGGCTGGTCAGTACAGGATGCATTTTATGTACGTATTACTTTACCACCTTATGCAGTCACACTTTTGCATTAGTCGTTCACTTCTATACAGTCTGGCCCACCCATGTTCCTTTCGGTTGCGAACATATATAACCTGTCTGCATCCATGCAGTTCTTGAAAGCTAGGCTTTATGATGAAATGATTTTAAAAAGGTTCCTTTTAAGCAAAATAATCAAATATAGCTCGAGGAAACTTCACATAAAGTTCGCTGACAATCCAAAACTGGATGTGATTATCATTGCTTTATGAGTGAATGAATAAGGGGAGGCTATGATCTCCAAAGTTTTTTTTTTTCATATGTGTACTTTACATATACAGCCAGTTCATGAAGCCTCTTGTTATTTTTTGCCTTTGGCAACAGGCTTTTTCTCAGCACCCTATACTCGCAACTTCATTCTTGGAGCATGTGGTAGCGTTAGTAAATGAGACTTCCCTCATTAAAGGTGATTCTGGCCAAGGAGAAAGTACCACGCACTCTGCTGATACATCAGTAGTAGTGGAGGATATTTCACAGGCATCTGTTATTGCTTTGACTGCTTTTTTCAGGTACTTTATCTGGCTACAGCCTACATTACGTATTTTTCTACAAATATTGCATTGTTGTCAAGCCTTTTGCTTCACTTATTCAGAGGAGGTGGGAAAGTTGGAAAGAAAGCCGTTGAGCAAAGTTATGCTTCTGTTCTCGCCACTCTTGTGCTTCACTTTGGAAGTTGTCATTGTTTAGCTAGTTCTGGTCAGTCGGAACCACTGCGGTATGATTGTATTCCCTACACATAATAATTTGTACTATCTGTTTAAGCTTCTTCCAAGTTCGTATTGGCCATTCTTTTGTGTTCTCTAGGGCTCTGTTGATTGCGTTTCAAGCATTCTGTGAGTGTGTTGGTGATCTGGAAATGGGGAAGGTATGGACGATTTTGCAGGAGCTTTGAATAGATTGGACAGTTTTTTCTTCCAAAATTTTTAGTGCATAACTCTACCTTTTTCTAGATCCTCGCTAGGGATGGTGAACAAAATGAGAATGAGAAATGGATCAATGTTATTGGAGATCTTGCTGGCTGCATTTCCTTAAAGAGACCAAGAGAGGTATTTGTGATTAGATGTGCCCATTGATCTCTGTCAGAAATAGAAGATTTATGTTATTATTATCTTGTTCTCCTTCATGTTTCCTGCCTGTATTATGTTGGCAATAGCTTAGCCGTCTTTTTCTCTGTCTTAGACTAGAAGTTTATAGCAGTTTGAGTCCATTGCTGTGTTCTTTAATTCTTGTCTTTTGGTCTCAAGAATAGCCTTTAAATACCCATGTAATTATCTCTGATGTAATTAGAAATATTCAATAATCTTTCTTCTCACATTCTCTCTCTCTCTCTCTCTCTCTCTCTCTCTCTCTCTCTCTCTCTCTCTCTCTCTCTCTCTCCACCCGTTGTTTCTTCTTTTCCCTTTTTCCCGGTGATCAAAAGGGATCTAAATCTGTCAGTTGGTAGAAAAAGTCTTTTTTCTTGTTAATCTTTTTTGGTAATTGTTGTCAGAAATGTAATTCAAAAAATTTATCAGGTCCCTACAATATGTTTGTTCCTAAGCAAATCACTTGGGAGATCCCAAATATTTCAAAGAGAAGCTGCTTCTGCTGCAGTGTCTGAGTTTGTACGTTACAGGTTCGTGTTTTTTTTACCTTGACAGCATACCTCTAGGCTGGTCCCCTTGCTTGTGCTAGTTTCTTACCAAGTCATGCTAAAGCAAAACAATGCCCTAAATTACTCTACCCATGACGAAGGCTGACTGGTTTTCAGACACCTAGAGTTTGGAAATTATTTTGCTCTATAAGGATTAAGGTATTCCTCATTGTGGAATCTGTTGTTCAGACTTTATATTTACGTATCGTCACTGAAATTGCCCTTGAGTGCTGAGGGAAGATGTAGTTGCTCATGGTTTGATCATAACATTGGTACTTGCAATTTAGCTTGTAATTTTTTTCCCGCAGTGATGGCTTTGGTTCTCTGTTGGAGCAGATGGTTGAAGCACTATGTCAGCATGTGTCAGATGATTCCCCAGTAGTTAGACGGCTGTGTTTGAGAGGGCTAGTTCAGGTGCCAAATCTGATTTGCTTGCTGCTGTCAATATTCTCTGCTTCTGCTTTTTCGTTATTTATATTTTGGGTATTTGATAGCTATTATGGTAGGGCTAATTGTTTTGGATTCTATTTATATAATGTTACTTGATATATTTCATTCTCACTAAAGGAACATGATTTATATGATTAAATTAGGTTAGCCTGGAACAACCTCCCTTGAATGATTATTGGATTATTGATTTCTTGCAGATGCCATCTATCCATGTCCTAGAATACACTACTCAAATTCTTGGAGTAATACTAGCTTTACTAGATGATCCAGATGAGTCAGTTCAATTAACCTCCGTATCATGCCTATTAACGGTGAAACTTCTGATTTTTCTCTCTTGTAAAGCTGGACTATAATTTTCGGTGGTCGATATGAGCTGATATATATCTCTTTTTGAATTTTCCGTGTTTAGGTACTTGATTCATCATCTAACGATGCTGTGGAACCTATTCTCCTGAATCTTTCTGTTCGGCTTCGTAATCTTCAGGTTAGTCCTGTGTTTCTCTGTTACTTTGGACTTGTGTATTATTATTATTATTATTATTATTATTATTATTATTATTATTATTGTTCTAGTTATAGTTATAGTTATAGAAGGCCTGTTATGGATACTTGATGTTTTGGTGGAAAGTATTAAAGAATTTCTTGCTCACGAATTAGTATGAAAAGCTTGAGAGTAAAGTGGTCCATTTAGTTAATTGTTTTAATGTTTCCAAAAGGTTGGTTCTGCAGACTTGTTTTTTCATGAGGCTGGGGTGAGATGTGGCAAATGCTTGATGAAGCTCTTTGATTTGGGTTGCCTTTCCTCCTCCCAACCTCCCCCCTCTCCTTTTTCTTTGGAATCATCGACCAGGAAACTCTTACTTGACCTTCAAAACAGAGTGTCTGCAATAGAAAAACTGATACGTCAACCAAAACAAATATAAGCCATAGGATAATAGAGTAAAGGTTCTGGTGGCATAAACGCATGTAAAGAATTTGATGAAAGGAGGGTTTGTTACAACCTCAACAAATTACGGCCCATCACTAACAAACTAAACTCTATCTTAATCTCACAGTATCTAAACTATCCTGCATGTTTACAGCTAAGCTATTTTACAACAGTATAATATCACATCACATAATATACTTAAAATACAACTAAACAGAAAATAAATAAACTGTAATATTATATCTTTCTACACTCCCCATCAAGCTGGTTTGTAAAAAATATGCAAACCAAGCTTGCTAATGTAGGACTGAAAGTTTGATTTTGGAAGCCCTTTAGTAAACATGTCTGCAACTTGCTCAACTGTTCCTACGTAAATTAGGCACAAAACTTCTGATTCCAGCTTCTCTTTGATAAAATGACGATCCACTTCAACATGTTTAGTGCGATCATGCTGGACAGGATTGTTGGAAATGTTTGTAGCAGTCTTGCTATCGCTGAATAACCTTGTCAGTCAAGAAAGTTGTATTCTCAGCTCTGTTAACTTGAGCAACTGCTCGAAATTCTGCCTCAGCACTACTACGTGCTACCACACTTTGTTTCTTACACTGCCAAGAAATAAGATTATTGCCCAGAAAAGTACACCATCCAGAAGTAGAACGTCTACCGATCTTTGAACCAGCCCAATCCGCATCACAAAATCCTTGTAGACTGACCTGGTTTCCTGTTTTAAAAAGGAGTCCTTGATCAGGAGTGCCTTTGAGGTATCGCAACACTCTGAAAGCTGCCTGTAAGTGTCTTGTTTTAGGAGCATGCATAAACTGGGATGCATACTGCATAAGAAATGTCAGGACGCGCGTGAGCTAAGTAAATCAGTCTCCCCACAGGACGTTGATAAGTCTCCCTACTCACTCTTTATCCTCATTGGTCTCATCAAGTTTATGATTAGGATCTAAGGGAACATCAGTGGCTTTACAACCAAGCATACCAAATCTGAAAGGAGATCCAGAATGTACTTGCGTTGAGAAACAAAGATGCCCTTGATCTTCTAGCAACCTCCATGCCCAAAAAGTACCGTAAGGGCCCCAAGTCTTTAATTTGAAAACCTGTTACTAAAAATTGCTTAAGATGCTGATGATAATATCATCTACATAAACTGCCAAGATTGTGATACCACCTGTTGAGAGATGTTTATAAAAAAGAGTGTGGTCCTCTTGACTTTGTGCATAACCAGCCTGTTTCACAGCCTTAGAAAAACGCTCAAACCAAGCGCGAGGAGATTGTGTCAACCCATATAAGGTAAGAGCCTGCAAACTTTAGTCTTCCCAGAAGTGACTTGAAAACCGGGTGGAAGTGTGGAACCTGCATGTAACGTCCTCTTTCAGTTCTCCATTGAGGAAAGCATTCTTCACATCCATTTGGTGCAGATTCCAGTTGTTGAGACTTGAGAGCTGGCAAGGAAAGCAGAATCCTTATGGTGTTCATCTTGGCTACTGGAGCAAACGTCTCCAAGTAGTCTAGAGTTTAGACCATAAGTTTGGGTAAACCCCTTTGCAACTAGTCTTGCCTTATACTTGTCCACTGTTGCATCAGGTCTTCGTTTTATAGTGAACCCCCATTTATACCCAACTGGCTTCACTCGTTTAGAGGTGTGTGACAAGCTCCCACGTCTGATTCTTAGCAAGTGCTTGCATCTCTTCAAGAACTGCCTCCCTCCATTTAGGATCTTCCATAGCCTCATGAATAGTGTTCGGAGAACTTACCTGAGAAAGGTTAGAGAGATAACAACCATAGGATGGTGTAACAGTGTGATATGATATATATATTTGTGTTTAGGATGTTGTGTACAAGATCTAGTACCTTTTCGTAAGGATATAGGAAGATCAATACCAGACTGTGGTATTTGATTACCTTGTTCAGGACTGTCAAGAAGAGATATACCTGGGCTGTTTTGTGCCTCTGCAGGACTTGAGCTCAGATCATGTGATTGATGAATGCTAGAAGGGTCTGGCACTTGCAGCTTGGACCTTCTTGTGTAAACTTTTCTTGGGAGCTTCTTGTTTTTCTGTTTCAGTTCCTGTGTGAGTTTCTAAGAGATGCTCTGGATGTATATTCGAGTACGGTCAGAAGATAGAGACATGGAAGTAGTGGGTAGAACAGGTTGGACATCCGAAAATTTTCAGTGGTGATCTGCCTTTGATGTTGAATGTAGGGTTGGTTTTCAAAGAAAGTTACATCAGTACTAATGTACACGCTCTTCTAAACAGGATAAATTTGTAACCTTTCTTTGTTGAGGAAAAACCAATAAAAATAGTCTTATTTGCTTTTGGATCTAACTTGATTCTTTTATTTGAAAGAACATGGACAAAAGCTTGACACCCGAAACTTTGAGCTATGAATTTGTGATCAAGTGAGAGTTAGGAAAGGCTTGCTGGAATTGGAAAAGGTTTATAGGTGAGGAGAACTTCAAGACTCTAGAAGGCGTTCGATTTATAAGAAAAGTTGTTGTGAGAACTTCACCCCAAAATAGTTTAGGCATGCTCATAGTAAACATCAAACTTCTTGCAATTTCAAGTAAGTAGCGATTTTCCTTTCTGCCACTCCGTTTTGTTTAGGAGTATTGGTTCAAGAAGATTGGTGTATTATTCCATTTTCAGAAAAGAATGGACTAAGGACAGAGTTGTAATACTCTGTCCCATTCTCTGTTCTAATTAGTTGAATCTTGGTGTGGGTCTGTGTTTCTATCATGGAGTAGAATGGCTTGAAGATCTGGCTTACATCTGATTTTTCTTTCATGAGATATACCCACGTCATTCGGGTATGATCATCAATGAAGGTGACAAACTATTTAGTATGGGTGATATTTGGGATTCTAGGAGGACCCCATACATCTGTGTATAATATTGAACGGGGCTGAACTTTTGTATGGTTTAGGTTTAAAAGTAGTTCTTTGTTGTTTAGTCATCTCACAAATATCACACTGGAATTGAAACACACCTTTATTACGAAATAAATCTGGATACATTTTCTCCATGTAGGCTAAGCTGGGGTGTCCTAGCCTTTGATGAAGTATCCTAACAGCTTCTAAACTATTCTGACATTTATTCACTACTAGCCCCAGCTTCTTATCCTCCTTGTTCTTGTTTTCCTCCTTGTTGAAGTAATACAGTCCATCAACCTCCCTAGCACTGTCGATCACTTTCAAGTCCTGAAAAAACACAGGTAAATGAGTCAAATTTAGCTGTGCAGGTGTTATCTTTGGTAAACTTGCTATTAAGTTGCAGATTAGGACGTGGGAGATATAAGTTGCAGATTTTCCTCCTTCACCGGCTATTGGTGCTAATGTGCCATCACCATTTGAACCCTTGCACAATATAGGAAACAAACTTTTCAAAATTTGAAATGAAGGGTGACCTAGTCTCCTATGATACAAAAAGGATTTTATAAATATCAATATCAGCCTTAATAAAAAAAAAAGATGAATTTTGACAATCTATCTCTTCTTTACATCATGAATCACATAGAAAATAGTATAGAATGAAACATAACGGTTGGGGACCGTAGTTAATTTTTTGATAGAAACCAAATTAGCAAACAACTCTGCACATATAAGACATCCTTTAGAGCCAACAAATTATTTGGCGTAACAATTCCAATGCATGTAACCCTAATATATGAGCCATTAGCCACTGTAATGCTCCTATTGGTGTTGTTAGGAACATAGGAAGAAAACAACTCATGGGAATGAGTCATATGATCTGTGGCTCCAAAATCAGCCACCCAGTCCTTGGTAACTTTTTGTTTTAAAAGATTAAGGGAAGCCATACCTGAGAAAACCAAGGGATTTTCCAAGGTATCCAGGAATTTCCTTATGTTTTCAATCTCAGATTGCCCATTGCTACGAGTATGACTCAAGGAGGTCAGATTGGGTCCTTGACCACTTCAGATATTTTGGAGTTTGCAGCATGTGACAGGGCATCAGTGTTACTCTTGCCTGGTCTTCCATGTAATTTCCAACAAAAATCTTTGGTGTGTCGATTCTTTTTGCGGTGGGTGCAAAACTGAGTCTTCTTATCACCCGTCTTAAGATTATGCCTTTGATTAGGAACTCTTTTATCCAGAAATCCTTTAGACTCATTTGTCTTGGGATATCTAGACTTGTTCTGTCTGGCCATTATGGATGAGCTTTCATCAGATATAGTGTCTAACATGACACCTCTTATGCCTTCCTCAGCCCTTAATAATGGAGATAGTTTCATTTAAGTAAGAAGTTCCCTTCCCAGCACCTGAACTCTGACATGCTCAAATTCCTGATTCAGTCCGGTCAGTAAGGAGACAATCATTTCCTTTTCAATCATTCTTCTAAGGGTTGCAGCATCATCACTATCTTTCATCTGAATGCATTGATTGTGATCAAGCTCCTGTCCTTCAATGTCCCACATTGGTAAAGTAGTAGACTCCATATAAGTGTGAGACATAAAGGTTTTGTCAACTCGGGTTAGACCTTTTAGACCAAGTGAGGACGACGGCCTAAGCAGTTGACCGGATCATTTATGACTCATTTAGCGATACCAGACACAGGTTAGGGGGCGTTACAATTGTTATCAGAGCCGACACAGGTTAGGGGGCGTTACAATTGTTATCAGAGACGACTACCGGACGGAACTGTGCGTTGCACCATAAGAGATGATGTAAGGGTTGCCTCTAGTTACCTCTAGTAGGGACGAGACTGGGACAAGTTCTAGCCAAGTCTTGTCGAGGACGCCAATCACTTATAAGGGGGAGAATGTAATGGCCCACATCGGTAGTAATAGAATTATCACCTCCAATATAAGTGTGAGACATAAAGGACTTGTCAACTCGGGTTAGCCCTTTTAGACCAAGCGAGAACGATGGTCTAAGCAGTTGACCGGGTCTTTTATGACTCATTTAACGCTGCCAGACATAGGTTTCGGGGCATTATTCAATGATGGATTCGTTCCCTTGCTTAGCGTTATGGATCTTAGCTCTAATTTCATAGATTTGGGCATCATTGACCTTAGAATAGGTATGTTTTACAATATCCCATATTTCCTTATCCCTCGCACCATGGAAGTATCACTTATCTCTGACACCATGGATTTCCAAAGACAAGACATCACCATGGAGTCCTCATCTTAGTTAGCATACTTTGGATCATCTTGAAAAGGTCCAGTCCCTAGTTGATGGCTGAGTTTGCCTCTACCTTTCAAGAAGGGTCTGACAAACTGAGACCATTTTAAATAGTTTTTCCATTTAGCTTATAAGCTACTTATATGTTTTGGAGTTCTGAGATTACAGGAGCCTCCGAGTGGAGGATTTCGGTGGCTGAACTTGTAGCAGAGGAATCAGCCATTGAAGTTAAAAGGGAGTAGAATTAGAGTTTTGAGAAAAAATCCAGAAAATGAGCCTAAGGCTCTGATAGCATGTAAGAATGAGAGAAAAGTATTCTGTGATAACTAAGAATAGCTGGTAAAAGCTCATTATGTATTACAACTAAGCCTCTCCTATATTTAGTAGGAGAGGAGTCCAACGGCATGGTTCCAGCGGCTAGTTGGACAGCGGACAAGTGGTAAAAATTGTGAGGGAAAGAAAGCCTCCTTAAAAGGCTACTACTAATTAATAATTAGGACTAATAAAGACACTAATGAAGACATAAAAGATCACATATTCGACCGCTATTATATGGACATATATAACCCTTATTCAATACTTAATTGGTATAATGGTGTATTTGAAAAGACAATAAAATATGTTGAATATTATGCTTCTACTGTATTTATTTATTCTGTTTTAATAAGGGTAAAAGTGTATTTTTTTTGTATTATTTAAGTCAGCCGTCAGTACTAGGGTTTAGTGTGATCCTAGGGTATAGCAAAGTCGTCTCTTATGATTTAGGAGTTTACTTGTGCAAGTGTTTAAGGGGTATACATGCCCTATGATCTTGTTTTTGCAAGTATTTAAGAGAGCTTAGATGCCTCAGTTGTAAGACAGAATTCATTCGATAAAATAAATGTTTCTTGTTCTTTTATTTTTACAATTAATAATGCATTGGTTTTCTAAGACGGCAAATATTATGGGACAAATTTATTTTCTTTCAAAAAGTGACTTTTTGAGGGACAGTGGTAGTAGCATCTTATTTTGTAGTTCTTTAGTTTACATTTAAACCCCCTGGATGGAATAAAATATATCGCTAAGTTTCCTGCACTTGGGAGCATTAACTAAACTAGTGTCAAATTGCATTTTGGCTTTTTTTTTTCTTTTTTCTGACAGATATGCATGAATGTCAAGATTCGAACCAATGCATTTGTTGCTTTTGGAGCATTAAGCAGATATGTAGTTGAATCACGACATGAGGCATTTCTTGAACAGGTCAGTTCTTGAGAACACCATAAACTAGTCATTGTCTTGGCTATGCATCTTGTATTGTTCGGTAACCCATTTTATGGGTGGCACCTTCATGATATTTTGTTAGTTATTGCACATTCATTATTTGAATCTGTGATGTTACATTGTCATAGCCTTTTGTCTAACTTGCCTGATTGCTTATGATGCAAAAATGGTCAGATGTACTTCTTAGTGGACCATATACCATAGTGTTGATAACTTAAATTAACTTCGTATGGTATATATTTTATTATTATTATTATTATTTTGAGGTTTGATGGGTTCTGAATTTCTGACTCACTTACCAAGAACTATGCATGCCTATTCTTTTGGCAATGTAAATGTCCTTTTCCTAGTGAAACAAACTGGCTCCATGACTATATTCTTGACATCTGCATTACAATATATAACTGCTGTTCGTGTACTATTACCCCCATTACGACTACTTAGTTTTTCATGGTTATTTTACGACTAATTCTAGATTCACATGAATGTTTCTTATCATGTCAGGTGTACGCTCTGTTTCCTCGTTTGATTTTGCATCTTTATGATGAAGACCTTGGTGTCAGACTGGCTTGCCGTGTAAATATATCTCTATTCTGCCATATCAGTTTTTGTCCTGGCACAAATAGTGTTTTTCAATGTACATGTTTTTTTTTTTTTTACAGAACACATATAAATCTCTTGCACCACTGATGGGAATCGATGGACTGGTTGCACTTGGCAGCTCACATCGTTTTGGCTCTGATCACAGGCATGTGTTAACAGACTAGAATAGCCTTTCCATGTACTATATAATGATGCTACACTACACGTGCAGCCTTACTCTTTCCTCTTTTATTTATTTTCAGAAGTGACTACGAAGACTTGCTCAGGGATCTTGCCAAACAATATACTCAGCATTTGGCTTCAAGGATCGACACATGCATGGCGTCCGTAATACAGGTCTCTTCCTTTGTTTCTCTTGAGACTTATCTTCACATCTACGGATACATGGGATATAGGATACGCTGGTGTGCAATTTTTGAAAATATAGGATACGGGTTTGAAGGGTATATGCATATTTACTACAAAAAAGAAATAGTGGGATCAAACTATACATAATAAAATTGTAAGGACCAAATCATAAGTATTTAAATAAATCATCATATTTGGTATTTTTTTTTTCATAAATTATCTGACAAAGTTCTCTCCATTTTCAATAGAGTTCTTCATTTCACGTATCCTAGTTGTGGATATGCATAAGTCTGTTGTACAATTTTCAAAAAAATTACAAATTCGCCTACGTATTTGTGTCCAGTCTCGGATCCGAAAATGGATCCAGTGGGGGGTACCGATGGTGCACATCAGACACAAATGGTTTATTTTTTATTTTTATATATAGCATCAAAACTACATCGTTTTAATTACAAACAAATTCTCGGATCTCAGTGCGGGCACATGCAGTGTGCCCCCACCCCCAAATTAAAAAGAAAGGAAAATGTTGCCTTCCCTTTTTCTGGATCCACTTCTTGAACTCTTTTCTTGTTTAACTTTTATATGAAGATTATATGGATTTTTATTGCGTAGTCCATTACTTATAACAGTAACTTCTTTGGAGGATTTCAATTGTAAAAAGTTCACTGAGATGCACCACCTACTTTTAAAGCTAAAAAGCCATTTGAACTCTTATGCAGGCTTTTGAGGCTCCATGGCCAATTATTCAAGCAAATGCTGTGTATTTTTGCAGCAGCATGCTTGCCACATTGGATGATACACACATTTCCACTCTTTACCACCACCAGGTCATCTTGTCCGATCAAAAAACCTTTATTCATTTGTAGTACTTTTACTATACTGTATGTATATCTCTTTTAGTTTAAAAAAAACGAAATTTTATATTCTTAGGTGTTTGGAATATTGGTGGGGAAGATGAGTCATTCAGCATATGCAATTGTTCGAGCAACTTGCTCCCCGGCATTGAGTTTATTGCTAAAATCATCTAACTCGTCCTGGAGAGCTGTTCGTCTTGAACACGAATCAAGTCACAGGGGTTCGTGATACTATACACTATATTTATGAGCAGCAACGGCATTACAACGAGTTGTGTATATTCCAGAAACGAATAAAGCCCACAGTTTGTTTATTTGCTTGGGTCGCAATCCGTACTTACTCCTTAAGCCTCTACAAAATAATTCAGAAGGCAGTGTGTGGTAATATCTGATATGCCTGTATATGATTTAATTCAAGAATTTAGAATCTTCAGTTTGTAAAGATGGTGATCTACATTTGGATATTCATTTGTGTACAGCTGCTAGCTACTTTACTTGGCTTTGAGTTTCATATTTAGTGTTTGTTTATTTATTTATAATTTCTTGTGTGTGTACAGTAGTTGCTGATTTTAACTGGTATGATTCTTTCAATTCAATTTCATGCAATTTGTCAAACATTTAAATGATACAATTTTACACATTTTCTTTTAGCAATTTTGCGATTTTTTTTTTTTCCAACTTAAAATTTTACTTCCTTCAAGACATTGATTTTATTAATTTTGATTTTGTGACCAAGGACTTTTACTAACACAAATCAACTTTGAGAAGGACGAATCCCTGGAATCGACTTTGGTGGATACAAAATCTCCAGAATTGATTCTGCGGGGGTTGAACTTTGGATCAACGATCGACGACAAGTGTACAATCGAATGTAGCTAGGTTACATTTCATCTAAGATTCTGACCATTTAAGTCATTTAACCAAGTCATTACACAATTAACACAATTCAATTCATTTGATGATTTTTTTCAACTTATTATTTAGTGCTCTGTGAAATTATTTCAGCTTTGCATCCTTCAAACCTCGTTTGTCATTGTTTAAACGAAAGAAATGAAGTATAACAAAAACAATAGGGTAAAAGCAAACTTATAAAGTCATGTAAAGTTACATCTATAGCAAAATGTAATGTACGAATCTTTTAAAGGCAGTGTTTCAGCACATGTACAAACAGGCCGGCTCTGAGTGTTTAGAGGTCTTAAGTCAATTTATCAAAACGGGGTCTTCCGTAAAGGAATAAACGATTTTTAAAATATATGTAAAGTGTTTAGACGAATAAATGATCAAATAAAAAACCAGGGCATAAATTTTGATCCGTTTTTGGAGGCCCAATGCTGTGACTCTGTTACCCAATACCCAGGGACGGGTCCCAGGGACGGGTCCTAGGGACGGGTCCGTGTACAAATTTGAAAGAATAGAAAATTGTAATTAATTCCTAATTATTGATCAACATACATACGACATAATGCATACATATCTTCCCCCTACGCTAGCAATCCACAAATTGCATATTGCACAATTTTGCTATACAAAATATATAGAAGTCTCCATCCCATGGCCATATCAATCATTGTGTGTAAGGTCAAGTCCAATTTGAGGATGACCATTAGAGCAAACGTGTGGTGCTTGAAAAATTATAGAAGAATATTATAGATGTTTTTTTTGTTTGATAAGATGTTGTAGTTGTTGATTTACTGAAAGAGAAGAAAATGTGCATTGTACTATGGAAATTACCCATTTGAACAAAGAAAATAGAGGAAAGAGAGTATAAAGTTGATCGATACGCTGCAATGAAGCCATTATTTCGCTTCAAATGCTTACGAAAATGGATTTACCTTTTTGTTAGATAAAGTGCCTCAAAATATGCTTATTACGGTTGCTTTAGGCAATAACGATTATTCACTCATGTGCAGCTGTGCACACAACATTCGTAACCAATTATGCATCATTAACGTCTTTGGATACCAAGTAGGTTTCTTCCATCGATCCAAGGATGTACTACCTCCGTTTCAAAATATAAGTCCATCCTACACTCTTTGTTTTGTCCCACAATATAAGTCATTCTACATTACCAATGCAACATTTACTACTTTTTTCTCTATCTTACCTTTAATTTATTATCAATCCAATCATTTTTCATTACTTGACAACTATTGCATTAATGATAATCAAGGAGTATTTTAGACATTAACTGTTGGTCCCTTGGAAAGGCTAACACAAGTTTAGAAGGGGGGGGGGGGGGGGGTGAATAAACTTGTCCCTAAAACTGGATTTAAAACAAATTAAAGTTCAGTTAAAACTTGTGTGGAGTTAAGCTGACTAAGCTGAGTTCAAGTCAAACTGACTTAAGCTTAAAACTGAGTCAACCGGCAGCGGATATAATTCTAGCCTTTTTCTTGATCTTGTTATTCTATGTGAAAGTTTGAGTGTGTTAAACCGAATTCGAAGAATGTCAGTTCGTGAACTGTGAAATGTATAACAATCAATTATCAGAATGCTGTAAATAAATGCTGAGTAAATAAATAAGTGTGTAAAGTAAATAAACAAGAATTATAGAGGTTCCAGGTGGTGTAATCCTGTACGTCCTATCTTCCCCTGTGGTGTGGAGGAAAATTCCACTAGAACTTCTTCGGTGAATACAAAAAGTCCTAAACAATAGTCCTTGGCTAATCCCTAGCTTCACTATCTAAACAGTTGTAGAACATGTAGAATTGCTGCTCTTCAATTGCTTGAACACTGGTCCTTCCTTGAAGGGTTACGTATGCCTCTTCACCAGCTACCACCACAAACACAGTCTACCCAACTGCTTGTAACAACTGTCCTTGGCGAAACCTTCCCGGTTTGCTTCACAGTCTAAACATTTGATGTAGAATCAAAGTTGGGCTGAGAATCAATAAATTGATTCTTGTTTGTGGTTCTTCAAAGTGTCTGAATCTGGATAAATTCTGTGTAGCTTGAACACTTGAAGAAATTCTAGATGTGATCTTGTTATAGCACTGAGATGATAGCAATTCGAATAAAAAGACTAATGCACAAATATGCTTGTAAATCTGTTAAATCTTCGTATGTAATACTTGGTGCAAAGCCCTCTATTTATAGTGTGAGATCCAACGTTCATCTGGCTTGAATTCGAACTGTATCAACGTCTATCTTGTAACGGCTATATTTTTTGACCGTTCTGATCTGTCAGTAACTCATCCAATAAAATCGCTTATTTTTAAACGTTCGACTGTACTATCAGTTTGTTGGATGGCTGACATGTAAAACTGAGTTTCCTGATCAGTTTTATACTGAGTTTATCAGTTGTCAGTTTCTTGACTGACTTGGAGCATTAACTGAGATTTTTATCTTTTTCAAATATCAGTACTCCAGTTTACATCTGATTTTAATTGACTTAATCAGAGTACACCATAAAGAATTATCTTCTAAGAATTCATGTCTTTATGATTCTTAGGTCTTCATACAAGATCCATAAAGTCAGTTCAGGTCACCACAAACTTGCCTGAAGTCTAACTTCATAGTCTCGACTTGTAATCTTCATAACTGAGTTTGAACCCTCAGTTCTTCAGTCTTCAATAACTGAGTTTGAACCCTTAGTTTTTCAGTCTTCTAGATAAGCCAACTAAGCATGTGTCCCTCAGCGAACTTATTTTCTTCAGTTCAATACTGGTGTATTCTGAGTCAGTTTGTTTGTCTTAGTGATTTCCAGTTTTCTAGATGACTTCCGCTTTTTCGGTTTTACGACACACTAACTATTACGGTGCTTGTCGATGTAACTTATAAAAATATCGGACTCTAGTAAAACCTAAACATTCAATTCTAGACATCTTTTAGCTTTTCACTATAACAGCTGGCTTCAGCACTTCATCAATGGGGTTAAGAATACTTTGAATAAATATGATGAATTATCATCAAAACATAAATTTTATTTCCAACAATTTCCCCCTTTTTGATGATGCCAAAACTCTCCCTAAAAGAAAAGCTTAAAGATCAAATAAATGTAAAACAATGTATAAATGGAAACTGGATCTCATTAGAATACGCAAAAACTGGAATAGTTACATTTTGTTCAAATGAATTTTGACTAAAGACTAAGCCTTTTTCTGTGCTTTTTGTGTGACTAAAATAAACTTCATCTCTTTGTCGTGTAGACGATAATCATATTCTAGCTTGGAGTCTTCCTTAGAAAAGGTCTTGTTGTAGTCTACTTGACTTCCTTCTTTCCATTTCCTCCATAAGATTAACTTTGGTAAAGCTGATTCATTCACGTAGTATTTCTCAAATTCTACTACATCAGCTTTCATCTGTTCAGTTTTGTCTTTAATCTTCAGTTTGTCTTCGATCCTTTTAGTCTTTTTATATTGTGCCATTTTCTGATTGTAGAGTTCATCAGATAGAAAGTAGTTCAAGGATTCTTCAAAAGTCTTGTCCTTGTACTTGGCTTTGATAGGATTATGATCTTTGACAAACTTTAACCATAGATCCTTTGTAAGAGTAGCTCTCCGATCTCCAGGTTGACTATATTTTACAATGAGCTGCTCATTAGTTAACTCTTTCTGTAAGAATTTTGGATCTGATTTGTATCTTTCCAACTCGTCTTCAAGTTGCTTCTTTTCCTTGAGTAACTTCAGCTTTTCTTCTTCAGCTTCCCCCTTTTGGCATCATATAATTGATCTACTAGAGCATGGGTTTCCTTTTGATCGGCTGAGATTTGTTGCTAAGAAGCAAGTACTTCTTTGAGCTGAGTTTCTAACCCGTAGATATGCTGATTCATATGCCAGTGAGCTTGTGCATGTGTTTCCTTGTCTACTGCGGTTGAGTCCTCAAGTTTTTGTTTAAGTAACAAAATTTCTGAAGTAGAACTTGAACTTGACTTATGAATCATCTCTAGTCTTGCATGAACCGAGACATCTGTTCTAGTTCTATAATCTAGATATCCAGAGATGTTTGATAAAAGGCCATTTTGTATATCCTTTTGACTGAGCACTATCTTCAAGTTCTCATGAACTTTGGCCAACTCATCCTTTGTTAGGATATCAGAAGGATCATATGTAGCTTCTATTTGATCCTTGAACTGAGTGATACATTCAATGATCATAAGTTGTTGATTATCAATTCTATCAGCTGCTTGCTGTTCATCAGTTGTCTGATTTCCAACTGGCAAATCTTCTTGCTGAGTTACAGGTTGCGTTGCTTGAAGTTGTGGTTGGATATCTGTCTGCAAACATGTAGTCACATCAGCTTCTTTTCTTGAATCATCATGGTCATCATCATTCTTTGAAATAACTTTGGGGGTGGATGATGTGCCTGATTCTCTTCTTTTAGCTAGTTCAGTGAATCTTTTGAAGCGATTTTCAAGAAATTTCCGATTTCTCCAAGAGTAGTTCTCTTCAGTCTGTAGACTGACATCACGAGAATCTTCTGGTTTAAGCTTCATTTTCATCAGCTTGGTGATTCTATCAGCTTCAAAAACTGAGACTGGTTGCTGATCTGATTGGTCTTGTAACTGAGAAGTATGGTCAGCAAGAGATATTTTCCTTGAAACTTCAGTTTTCAGTTGTTGTTGTTCCCCCTCAGTTGGTGCTTTCTCTCTTGAAGTTCCTGGGTACAAACATTTTACAACTGATCTTCCTTTTGCTGAGTCAGCTTTCCGCTTGATGCCTTTGTGTTCAGCTTCCTGCTAAGACACAGTTTTCTGTCCAGCTTCAGGTTGGGAAGTTGTTCTTGTGACAACTGCTATTTCCTCTGCAGTTTGTCTTTCTTTCTTCCCTGACTTGAGTGTCTCCAGATAAAATTGAATGATTCCACTGAGTGTTTTCTTTAGTCGGACTCTGCCAATAGTTGCTTGACCTTCAGCTTGAGATCTTCTTACACTTTCTAATTCAGCTAAGTGTTGCTTCTTTATCTGATTGACTACATAACCTACCCAATTGAATTGTAGTTCATCCTAAATTATGTTCATCAGAAAAATGTTTTCATCGGATAGTGTACTGATTCCTTTGGATTTTCCAATGACGTGTTTCTTGAGCCATCTGAGCCATCTTCGCATGAGATGTATCAAATTCTCGGCTTGAGTTTGTCAACATGAATATCAATTTCTATCAATTTCTCTTTTGGTTCCTTAGAAAAAGTAAGTTGCTTACGAAAAGCGTCTCTTTTCAATGGTAGAGTAGTCAAATCTATTGATGTCACAGATGAATTTGTGAAACCAAATAGTGACTTCATGACTCGTTCAATTATAATAATACGATCTCCACGAACTGTAGTGATTAGGGAGTCTCGTACCAATCGCATATTCTCCCAGAATTGCAAAATCCCTTCCACATCACGTTCTTCGTTGAACTTAACTTCTAGAAGGTTTCTCAAACCTGGTTGTTTATGGATTTTATCACAGATGTAGCTTGCTAATAGAGTGTTCTTGCACATTGCTTAATAAATTTTGAATGAAAACTCATCTAACTCTGTGATCAATCTTTCTTCTTGTGATTTCTTTGAAGTGTCCATATCTGGGTGTGAACACAAAAATTGATTTTTGAGATGAAAGGATTGCGAAAAGTCTGATTTTGTTTTTAGGAAAGAGATTGATAATTTGAAATTTTGATTGAGGAGAGTG
Organism: Gentiana straminea; assembly: GCA_036785695.1. Classification (NCBI taxonomy): domain Eukaryota; kingdom Viridiplantae; phylum Streptophyta; class Magnoliopsida; order Gentianales; family Gentianaceae; genus Gentiana; species Gentiana straminea. Next base: position 4,635,950 of record JAVUPR010000241.1, on the reverse strand, counting down.
TGAACGAAGGTTGAATAAATAGGTAGGATGTACTGGCGGTTGATTAGTACAACTTTTCAAATTCCATGATGGTTTGGGTAACCGATGCATGTACTGTTCTGACAGTAGTGGGGTGTACACGTAATGTATTTTGACAAAAGAACTGCAGTAATTAAATGCGATATAACCGCTGTTGATTTTATCATATCAACCTTTGACTAAAGTTGACTGGAGTAGAAATTGATGCTGAGGTCAGTTTTAGAGTGAACTATCAATTCTGTCAAATTTCCAGTTTCAGTTAATCAGTTTGAGATTGTTGATGTCAATGACTAGTCTGTTAAGTGAGCGCACCCAACATAACAAAGATTAATCCCCTTGACGAATCTCTGGCTTGACTGACTTAACTGACTTTAATTATCCCCAATTCAGTTCTTAGTTTGGCAAATCTTTCTTTGTCTAATGGCTTTGTAAAGATATCTGCCAATTGATCTTCGGTGTAAAACTGGATTGTCAGTGGTGACGCACATCAATGTGCTTTGTCCTTGAGTGTAAAACTGGATTGTCAGTAATTGCAATTGCGCTTGTGTTATCACACATTATGGGAATTGTTCCTTCTTCTATCCCATAATCTCTTAATTGCTGTCTAATTCATAATACTTGAGCACAACAACTTCCAAATTTGCTATATACTGCGCCGTTGAAGTTGAGATAGAATTTTGCTTTTTGCTAAACCATGACACAAGTCTATTTCCTAATAACTGACATGTGCCTGAGGTGCTCTTTCTGTCCACTTTGCATCCTGCATAATCTGAGTCTGAATAAGATATCAGTTTGAATTCTCCTTCTATTGAATACCAAATTCCAACACCATATGTATCTTTCAGATATTTCAGGGTTCTTTTTACAACTGTGAGATGACTTTCCTTTGGTTTTGACTGAAATCTTGCATATACACCAACAGTAAAATATATATCTGGTCTACTTGCTGTAAGATAGAGTAGGCATCCAATCATTCTTCTGTAAAGTGTTTGATCAACATCTTTGCCTTCTTTGTCTTCATCTAGCCTGATGTTGGTCCCCATTGGTGTAGAAATTCCAGTTGATTTCTCCATACCAAACTTTTTGATAAGTTCTCTTGTATACTTGGTTTGGTGAATGAAAATTCCATCATCTAATTGTTTAACTTATAATCCAAGAAAATAATTCAATTCTCCCATCATACTCATCTGAAATTTGCTCTTCATTAAACTTGCAAATTTCTCACATAACTGTTCATTTTCTGATCCAAAAATAATGTCATCAACATAGATCTGAACAAGTAGAGTGCTCTCTCCATTTTTCATCCTGAATAATGTTTTGTCGATTGTTCCTTTGATAAATCCATTATCCACTAGAAGCGAGATAGAGTTTCATACCAAGCTCTTGGTGCTTGTTTAAGTCCATAAAGAGCTTTCCTTAGTTTGAAAACTTTATCAGCTTGATCTTTGATCTCGAATCCAGGTGGTTGTTGAACATACAATTCTTCTTCAAGAATTCCATTCAAAAATGCGCTTTTAACGTCCATCTGATATACTTTGAACTTTTTTCGAGCTGAAAATGCGAGAAATAGCCTGATTGCTTCCAATCTTGCAACTGGTGCATAATTTTCATCAAAGTCTATGCCTTCTGCTTGAGAATATCCTTTAGCTACAAGTCTAGCTTTGTTTCTGAAGATATTCCCATCTTTATCAAGTTTGTTTCTGAAAACCCATTTGGTTCCAATGATATTCACATGATCTGGTCTTTCAACTAATTCTCATACTTGATTTCTTTCGAATTCATTAAGTTCCTCTTGCATAGCTAGTATCTAGTATGGATCCTTCAAAGCTTCTTCTATTTCCTTAGGTTCAGATTGAGATAGAAAACATGCAATCATTGCATCTAGTTGATGTCTTGTTCGAACGCCAGTTTGAGTATCACCAATAACTTGTTCTTCAGGGTGATCTCTCATCCATTGATGAACTGGTGCTTGCATCAAAGGATTTTGCATTTTGTTCGACTGGTTCTACAAGAACTGGTACTTGAATTTCTTCAACTGAATCAGAGTCATGTTGTTCAGGTGTGAGTTGTTGAGTAGTTGGAAACGAGACGTTCGGATCCGAAGATTCGAAATTTGAAGTCTTCCAATATCAACGAAACGATTCTCGGCATGACCGTAGCCGAGGCCGAGAAATTGCGGTTACGTATGTCTTCAGTTGTTTCACCAGGAAAGTTTGGTTCATCAAATACTACATGTATTGATTCCTCATGCTTAAGTGTCATTTTATTTAGTACTCTAAAAGCTTTGCTGACACTTGAGTATCCTAGAAAGATTCTTTTATCAGCTTTGGGCTGAAAGACATGAAGATGATCTTTCCCATTATTGTGTATAAAACATTTGCTTCCAAAAGCATGAAAGTAAGAAACATTTGATTTTCTTCCATTCCAAATTTCATAAGGGGTCTTCTCATGACTTTAATTCATGAGAGTTCTGTTCTGTGTATAGAAAGCTGTGTTAACTGCTTCTGCCCAATATCTTTCAGGTAATTTTGATTCACAGATCATCATCCTTCCTGATTCTTTGAGTGTTCTGTTTCTCCTTTCAGCTACACCATTTTGCTGATGTGTTCCTGTGGCAGCAAATTGGTGTAAAACACCATTTTCTTCACAATATTCAATAATCACAGTGTTGAGGAATTCAGTTCCTTTATCTGATCTTATGTTCACAACTGATACTCCTTTTTGATTCTGAATTCTCTTAAGTAATTCTGTAAGTCTTTGCTTGGTTTCACTTTTTTTGGTTAAGAAGATAACCCAAGTGTATCTTGACAAATCATCTACCACCACCAATGTATATTTCTTGCCACTGATACTAATTGGTGTAATAGGTCCAAATAAATCCATATGTAGTAATTCAAGAACTCTAGTTGTTGAATGCTGAGACTTGGTCTTGAAACTTGCTTTTGTTTGTTTTCCTTGTTGACAAGCATCACATAAGCTGTCCTTCTTATATGAGATTTCTGGTAGTCCAATGACTAGCTGTTTCTTGACAAGTGTGTTGATGTCACCAAAGTTTAGATGACTTAGTTTCTTGTGCCATAACCAACTGATTTCTGATTTGGTATGCACAAGCAAACAGGTTTCAGCAACGGCTGTTGTCCAATCTACTACATACATATTCTCTTTTCTTCTTCCGGCTAAAACAACTTGAAATGATGTTTCGCTGACAAAAATGCAGAAGTCTTTATCAAAAGTAACTTTGTATCCCATATCACAAAATTGATTGGTGCTGAGTAGATTGTAATGTAATCCTTCTACATAAGATACATTATTGATTGTAAGTCCATTCCTGATTAAGGTACCATACCCTTTGGTGTATCCAGGTTTATCTTTACTTCCAAAGACTTTTGGTCCATCTTTTGCAATAAAATTACTGAGACAGTCCTTGCTCTTCGTCATATGCCTTGAGCAACCACTGTCAAAGTACCATACATCCTGCAATAAAAGTTAAAAAATTTTAGGTACCCAACTCTGTTTGGGTCCATGGGGGTCGGTTGTCAGTACAACTATGGGAATATATCCTTTAGGTATTCTTCGGATATCGTTGTACTTGTTTTCATATATGTAAGCCGCACTCCCATAGTATCTATGTTTGGATTGTGTCTTATTTATATGATCTCTCAGATCTTTTGACTGAAACTTATTTCCATGATGCTTTCTATTATTGAAGCTTGAATAATAACCGTCATTCCTTCTATACTGAGGTCTGGACTGACCTTGGTACTTTTGCTGAGAACTGAGATTTGCTCTCTGCTGAGTTTTGGAATGAAACTTGTGATAAGTTTTCTGTCTGGAGTGAATGTTATTATCAGTTTTGTTAATAGATGTAGTAAAAGTCCAATCATCATCAGTGGGATATAATCTTCCTTTCCCCCTGAATGTGTGAATCTTTGAATGATTGACATTCTTGGATTTACCTTGATTGTAATTTTTCTGGTTCTTGACTTGATTGGTTTTTGTGGATTTGGCAGTTGATTTGCCATTTCGGTTTTCTTTAGATACAGCTGATCTACCATTTGATTTACCTTTGTTGGTAGATACAGTTGTCTTCTTAGAAAACTGATTTATCCTATGTGATACTGGCTTTATTGGTTCAGCAATTTTCTCAGTTTGTGGAAGTTGCTCAGCTACAAACTTAATACCAGTTTTGATATTAGGTTCGGCGACTTTGCTAGTTCTATCCTTAGAAGATTGCTTTGCGTATCAAATCCTAAGCTTTGTTTTGTCTCTATACGGCTTTCTGATTTGAATCCGATGGCGAACTTGATTGAGCAAATGATTCGATTCTTTGCTTCTTGATGCGATGAGTGATCTTGAATCTTTTCTCTATCAGTTTTAGTCAGTTTCAACATTTTTAGTTCAAACTTCAGTCTTTCAACTTCAAGAATTAGATTCTCTTTCTCAGCTTTAATTGATTCATAACCAATTTGAATAGTTACAAGCTGATTCATCAATTCGTTAAGTGTTTCTTCTAATTCTAGATTTTTTGGATTGGAGTCAGCAGTCGAAGAACATGCATTATGCATGGAAATTTGAGCTGAAAAGTATTTAGAATTGGATTCACATACCTTATTTGTATCTTCCATGTGTGCCATTAAAGTTGTGTCATCTGATAGTCTTTCAGTACCAGCTTCATAGTCTGACTCATCTCCAGCAAGGAGTGCTCTCCTTCCAACTCTTCTTGGCGGAGTCTTCTTGGTCAGTTCTGGGCATTCAACATTGTAATGTCCTGGCTTCTCGCAGTTGAAGCAAATATACTCATCATCTTTTCTTTTCTCAGGAGTCTTCTTGATGAACTTTTGGGTTACAGGGTGACCATTCTTCATCCTTCTGATTCTGCCCATCATAAGAGCCATTTGTTCCTCCATTTCATCCAACTGTTGAAGATTATTTGTGAATGTTTCTTGAGAGTCATTTGATGCTGCTGCAAGTGCTGTGGTTTTTGGTTCTTCCAGAACTTTGATTATTGCAGCTGTACTTGTAAAATCTTCACTGAATTCATAGGCTTTCAAATCTGAAAAGATTTTAAATGAGTCCTCTATGTCAAGTCTTCTAGATTCTTCCATAGCAGTGACTTTCATCTTCCAGCACATTGGTAATGCCTTCAAGATTCTTGTATTGATAACATTCTTTGAGTATTCAATCTTGAGTAGATCTAATTCATCCATTATAGCACTGAATCTTGTCTCCATTTGGTCAATGGTCTCTCCAGATTTCATCTTGAAATTCTCAAACTTTTGTTTTGCAACTGAGATCTTGTTCTCCTTGATTGAGTCAGTTCCTTCACAAACTAACTGAAGTTTGTCCCATATTTCTTTAGCATTTGTGCATTCTTTCACCTTTAAGTGCATGTTGCTGTCAAGAGTTCTGAGGATAAAGTCTATAGCAACATTTTTGAGATTGTTTCGCTTGCGATCATCACTAGTCCATTCGGCTTTGGGCTTTGAAACTCGTACTTGTCTATCACCATCAGTTTGCATGTGAGTGATCTGAATTGGTCTATCAGTGAGTACGTCCATCATTTCGTCATGAGTAGCCGCCAGAAAAGCCTGCATTCGATGTTTATATTCATCAAATCTGTCCATGTTGCACATAAGCATCTATCTTGCATACTGATTGTTATCCATTGTGAGTGAGTGAAAACTGATTGTGTAATAACTGGAAACTAAGCTTTCTTATGAGAACAACTAGAGGAGATTAGAGCAAATGAGCTTTTAACAATGGCTTGTTAAAGAAACACTGCTCCGATACCAATTGTTGGTCCCTTGGAAAGGCTAACACAAGTTTAGAGGGGGGGAGGGGTGAATAAACTTGTCCCTAAAACTGGATTTAAAACAAATTAAAGTTTAGTTAAAACTTGTGTGGAGTTAAGCTGACTAAGCTGAGTTCAAGTCAAACTGACTTAAGCTTAAAATTGAGTCAACCGGCAACGGATATAATTCTAGCCTTTTTCTTGATCTTGTTATTCTATGTGAAAGCTGAGTGTGTTAAACTGAATTCTGAAGAATGTCAGTTCGTGAACTGTGAAATGTATAACAATCAATTCTCAGAATGCTGTAAATAAATGCTGAGTAAATAAATAAGTGCGTAAATTAAATAAACAAGAATTATAGAGGTTCCAGGTGGTGTAATCATGTACGTCCTCTCTTCCCCTGTGGTGTGGAGGAAAATTCCACTAGAACTTCTTGAGGTGAACTGTTACAAAAAGTCCTAAACAATAGTCCTTGGCTAATCCCTAGCTTCACTATCTAAACAGTTGTAGAACAGGTAGAATTGCTGCTCTTCAATTGCTTAAACACTGGTCCTTGAAGGGTTACGTATGCCTCTTCACCAGCTACCACCACAAACACAGTCTACCCGACTGCTTGTAACAACTGTCCTTGGCAAAATCTTCCCGGTTTGCTTCATAGTCTAAACCTTTGATGTAAAATCAAAGTTGGGCTGAGAATCAATAAATTGATTCTTGTTTGTGGTTCTTCAAAGTGTCTGAATCTGGATAAATTCTATGTAGCTTGAACACTTGAAGAAATTCTAGGTGTGATCTTGTTATAGCACTGAGATGATAGCAATTCGAATAAAAAGACTAATGCACAAATATGCTTGTAAATCTGTTAAATCTTCGTATGTAATCCTTGGTGCAAAGCCCTCTATTTATAGTGTGAGATCCAACGTTCATCTGGCTTGAATTCGAACTGTATCAACGTCTATCTTGTAACGGCTATATTTTCTGACCGTTCTGATCTGTCAGTAACTCATCCAATAAAATCGCTTCCTTTTAAACGTTCGACTGTACTATCAGTTTGTTGGATGGCTGACATGTAAAACTGAGTTTCCTGATCAGTTTTATACTGAGTTTATCAGTTGTCAGTTTCTTGACTGACTTGGAGCATTAACTGAGATTTTTACTCTTCTTCAAATATCAGTACTCCAGTTTACATCGATTATAATTGACTTAATCGAGTACACCATAAAGAATTATCTTCTAAGAATTCATTGTCTTTATGATTCTTAAAAACATTTTTATTTCACATTAACCATCAAATTTATGACATTCAACCACTTTCTTAAACTGTGTGAAAACACCTAGGATGATTTATATTTTAGAACGGATGTAGCATTATAAAAGGGTGTTGAAAAACACAAAACACACCCACACAAATTCTGCAAAAATTAGGTAAAAATCGAAGTTTTATTGAAGTATTAATTCTGTTTTCTTACTTTTACATCAATGTTGTTATGCTCTTCTTATACTTAAAGAACCCTAATTCGATTGCTTTGAATTTAGGGATAAAGCTTTTACATTGGAGATCAACAAAGAGAAAGGATAATCACTGCATATGGAGGCGGATGGCCTTTAAACTCCTGCTACAACACGTCCCAGATCTGTTCGAATTTTGGATGTTTGATCGCTTCCTTATCTCTCCACAAATCAGCCTTATCTCTTCCAGATCACGATAGTTCCCTCACTTTCTTGGACTCGAATTCATGTAGGACTCTCAATTGATCTTTATTTGAACAAATCTGCTAGCTTTTTTTAATTTATTCGAAAAACCTTTGATTTATTGATTTATCTGCAAGCTTTTGAATATTTGAATGCTTTCAACGGTCACTGGCAATGTTGACCTGTATTTTGCTCGCTATCACCCCCTCAAACGAGGCCGGGGTTGGGGCCTAATTTGTGCCAAAGCTGTTTGAAAGGAACTTAGGTATAACTTTAGTGAATATGTCTACAAACAGTGCAGATGCTTTGGGACACGTTTAGTAACTAGGAGATTTCGAGCCACCTGTTCCCTTACATAATGATAATCCAATTCTATGTGTTTACTCCTAGCATGGAACACTGGATTTATAGTCATATGTAGAGCACTGAGATTATCTGAGAAGAGAACATGATGAGAGTAAAGAGAGATGTGCAGCTCATGTAGTAAGTATGTAAGTCAGGTGATTTCAGCAGCTGTATGAGGCATAGCATTGTATTCTGCTTCTAAACTAGACCTAGAGACTGTAGGTTGCTTCTTTGCACGCCAATATATAAGATCATGTCCAAGGAAAATGCAATAGCCTGTTGTAGAATGCCTAGTGAACTGACAACTTGCCCAGTCTTCATCTAAGAAAGCCACTAAAGAAGGCCAATCTGCATCAGTATAGGAGAAGGCCAAAAGACATGTAGTAGGTGCCTTATGTAGAGTCATGCCAAGGGAAATTGTCCATTTGACATATCTTAGAATTTGGTGAACCTGAGTGAGATGAGCAAGAGTTGGTTGTTGCGTGAACTAAGATACATAATTAACACTGAATGAGAAACATGGCCTTGTAAATGTGAGATATTGTAAGGCTCCCACCAAACTTCTATACTAAGTAGGATATGGCTAAAGATCTGATGATGCTTATTGCTTATGTTTGGTGGCCAAAGGTGTTCTTACAGGTTTGCAGTCAAGCATGTGATCATTGTCTAGAATGGTATGAGCATAGTGAGACTGATTTAGGTGTAAACCTGTGGCAATGTGATGAACCTGGCTCCAAGGATATGATGAATGAGCCCCAGATCCTTCATAGAGAATTCTTGACTCGGAAGGTTAATGAAAGAGTCCTACAAGTTTGTATTGGATCCAGTAAGAAAAATATCATCCACATACGAAAGGACTGATGAAAAATAAAACAAGGAAGGATCAGAAAGACTGCAATGAAAGCCATATTGGACCAAAAAGGTACTGAATTTGTCAAACCAAGCCCTATGAGCCTTTTTTAATCCAGATAGAGCTTTATCCAGTTTGCAGACATGGTCTGAAAATGAAGGATGTGCCATACCTGGGGGCTGAGTCATATTTAAATCCTGTGTGATATAGCCATGCAGAAAATCATTCTTGACATATAGTTGTTTAACTGGCCAATACTGATTTAACACAATACTTAGGACAATCCTGATGCTACTAGGCTTGTGGGGAGTAAGTCTCTATGTAGTCAACCCCATCTATCTGGGTGTTGCCTTTAGCTACAAGTCTTTCTTTTAGTCTATCTAGAGTGCCATAGGTCCCGTTTGGTTTCGGGTTAGATTGGAGTTAAATGGATTCATGAGAGAAAATAAAATAAAATAAAATAAAGTGAAATAATGATTATAAAGTTGAGATATTATATTGAAATTTTTGTAGATGAAAAAATGATTGGTGAGAGAAATTATAATGAGGTATTATATTGATAGAATAATGGTTCAATAGTGTAATGGGTGAAAAAGTGAACTGATTGATATTATTTTATTTGTTGATGGTGAAATGATTAGTGAGAGAAATTATAATAAAATAATGGTAATAAGATAATAGAGTGACTGGTAATACTTGCCCCTCTCCCTCAAAAAAAAGTTCATTAGGTTAAATGGAGGGGCAAATCAAAATTAACTGTGATGGTTAATCATTAGGGAATCCAGGCCCTGCTGGTGGTGGTTTTGTGATAAGAGATCACACGGGTAAAGTGTTACAGGCTGGGTATGAAGCTTATGGGTATTGCACAAATATGGAGGCTGAGATACGAGATTTAAGAGCTGGTATAGATTGCTGCACTTATAAAGAATCTCATGCCATACCTGTGGAAGTTGATTCACAATGTTGATCAATCTGCTGGAAGATTCCTCCAAGGTTCCATGGAAATATTGTGATGAAATTCATGATCTCGAATTGCTTATTGATACATATAAGGTTCATGTCAGCCATGTTTTCCGTGAGGGCAACTCTGTGGCTGACCATTTAGTTAAACTGCGGAGTGCATCACATACTTCTACTGAACTGGATTGCATCAAATTGGACAGTACTACTAGTTTACTGGTCCTACGGGACACTTTGCAGTTACCAGCTTTGCAAGTTCGCTAAACACAATTTTTTATCCCTGGAAGCACTCATCATCCTATGAGGATTGAAAACAGGTTATGGACGCTCTCTTGGTTCTTTTTTTTTTGTTTGGTTCTTTTTCAATCCCATTGGTTTTGGGTGTTGCTGCTGTTGGCACCTCTGAAGACTACTATGTGTGAAGCTGGTAGCAAGATTCTTGATACAACTTTCTCACCTGGTAGCACTTTTCATTTCAAATGAAGAGTGCAAACAGGTTTAACTTCTTCTTCTTTCGTTTGTTGGCCTCATATTTTTGCCATTTTGATTTTTCTGGGGTGCACTTTGTCTATTTCCAGGGCTTGTCTTAGATGGGTCTTTACGGCGTGAAAAAGAGGAAATATATGTAGGATGCTGAGATGGGATAGACATAAAGGCTTGGGCTTACATATAAAAGTTTTGCAAATGCTGGATTGGGCTGTCCTTTGGACCAATTCTGCAAACCTGCAATTGCCTTGGATCATTTGGAAGCAGCTACTATACCTGCTAAATGATATGCTGCTGCTTGGATTGTGAAGGAAGCTGGATGCGTCTTTTTTGCACTTTTATAGGCTGCAATTTTTTGGTTCTTTTGCTTAGGCTGAGTTTGTTTTAGCAATAGGCTGGTCTTTTCTCTTTGCTTTAGTGTATTGGAGTTGCAACTAAAAAAAAACAGATAGTAGAGTGAATAAATTATTGAGTTGAGTTCAAATGGATCCAACCCAACCCAACCGAACCCAAAACCAAACAGGGCCATATGGCTTGAGTTTAGTCTTAAAGACCCATTTAGAACCTATGATATGCATAGCAGTTGTCCTAGGAACTAAATGTTGGGTGTGGTTATGAGACAGAGCATCCAATTCTTCTTGCATAGCAGCTATCCATCCTTCATGATTTAGGGCAGACTTTACAGATATGGGTTCTTTAGGGATAGCTAGTAGGGTTGTGATTAGAGCATATTTTGGATTAGGTTTGAATATCTCATGCTGAGCTATGCTTACTATATGGGGAGCAACATGGGATTCTAGTGCTTCTTGTTCTGCAGGAGCCGAGGATGCAGTGGAGGTGGTAGCACTAGATGAGTGAGACAGAGAGAAAGAGCAAGGTCTGCACTTATGGTTGATCTGGAGGATGCAGAGGTTTATGGGATAGTGTTGGAGTTATCTGTTTGAGGATGAAATTGTGGTGGTAGTTGTGAAGGGATATCACCGGGTGCGGATATATCCGAATCCAAGGGAAAGACTTGTGGAGGTGCAGGCCTTGGAAGTTGTAGGGCCTCTAGAGAATATATGTAGTTAGGGCTGGAAACAGAGTCTGTGGAGTCCACAGTAGGGGTCCAGGAGTCAAATATTGTATAAACAAAGTCAGTATTGAATGAGGACTTCACTTTATAAGGTAGCAAGGTCCACCAAAAGTCACATGTCTGGACATAAAAAACTTCCTAGTGGGTGGATGGAAGCATGTGTATCCCTTATATTGGGTGCTATATCCAACAAATACACAATGGACAGTTTTCGGATCAAACTTATGTCTCCTCGTGTCTCATGTATAGGGGTAACATCTGCTGCCAAAGACTCTGAGTGTTGAGTAATCAGGATGAGCATTGTGAAGCATGAAGTATGGTGTTTTCATGTTTAAGGTATATGTAGGTAGCCTGTTTATTAAGAATATAGCTGTGGCAAAGGTTTCTACCCATAAAAATAAAGGCAATCTGCTATGAAACAACGTAGTGAGGACTAGTTCTCTAATTGTCTTGTGCCTTCTTTCTACTACCCCAGTATGTTGGGGTGTGTGAGGATAGGAAATTAAATGAGTGATGCCAGTTTTAAGGAAATGATCTTAGAAGTTTAGTGTTAATGAATTCACCTCCCCCATCAGAGTGGAATTGCTTTATGTGTTTATTAAATTGCCTAAGGACATAGCTTCAAAATTAAAAAACACATTAGTAAATTCAGATTTTTGTCTAAGGGTGACCAACCAGATGTATTTGGAATAGTCATCAACAAAACTAACATAATATTTGAATTTACCAATAGACTCAATAGGGGCAGGGCCCCACAAATCACAATGTATCAAACCAAATAAACAAGAACTGGAAAGACTGGACTGACTAAACGGGAGTTTGCTTAGCTTGCCAAGTTGGCAGCTTTCACACAAATGCTCTTGTTTATTACACCCTAAAACCTCTCTAAGGCCTTTATTTTTGAGAAGTTGAACTGTAGGAAATTGGACATGACCTAAACGCTGATGCCATAACTCAGCTGATCCTGACTTGAAACGATGAGAAAAGTACACTTGTGGTGTACTGGATAAAACATATAACTCTCTTCTAAGAGCCCCCTTCCATGAGCACATGATCTGTCACTTTGTCCTTTAACATAAAACCAGTATTAGTGAACACACACTCAACAGAGTGTTGATAGGCCAATTGGCTGACTGAAAGTAAGTTCTTCTGAAAATTAGGTACATACAACACATTTATTACATATTTAGGTGAAGCATTTATGGGTAGGTGTATCTCACCTATACCTTGAATAGCCAGTTGTGTACCATCTTCAATAAGAACATATTCATATCCCAAGTATGGAGATAAATTATGAAGTATATTTTTGTTACCTGTCATATGGTTAGATGCACGTGTATTCATGATCTATTTTGTCTCAGCTATTATATTGTCCAATGTGAGTGCAAATAAGGCTTGAGGGATGCCATCATTATGTGCCCTTTGTCTGGTGTTACACAAACAAATCTTTGCCACATGACCCGTAACTCCACAACATTGGCAAGTCTCATCCTTGTACTGCTCTCTTTCTTCTTTGGTCATCCTTTTGAAGAATTGACCTCCAGTTTTCCCTTGATTGTTGGATGCAGTAGATCTGGAGGAAATCTGTTGTGCTTGGAATCCTCTATTTGCAGAGTTGAACCTGGGGTTGTTGGTGCTATGGTTGGAATACTGAGGTGCCATTTGTCCATAGAAGGCCATCTGAGATAGGTTGTTTGGTTCTTTGTTCATAGAGAACCATGTTCTCCTCTGATCTAGGCTCTGAAGTTGTGAGACAAATTCAAAGTATGTAGGTCTTAGAGGCTTCATCATTGTGGTGGTGAAGGTTTCATACTCGGGCCCCAAACTGGTGAGGAGATAGTAAACTTTCTCAGGATCTGTGAATGGTTTGCCTATTGCATCCAAACTATCACAAAGTCCTTTAAAGGCTCAAACATGTTCATTGATGTTTTTGCCATTTGTTTTCCTTAGGTAGGTTATTTGCTGCCTTAGATTGAACTCCCTCTTCTGGGAATCTTGAGCATAGGAATTTTTAGGGCTTCCCGAACAGCATGTGCAGTATCTAAGCCAATAACAAGCCCTAGAGATTCCTCAGACAGAGATCCAATGAGCCATCCTCTCAGCATCCTATCAGATTTCTTCCATGATGTGTTGTCCGGGTTTTTTGTGTGTGCAGTGACTTGATTGCCAGTTGTATCTGAAGCTGCACTTGTGATGGTGTATTCTGCAGGTGCAGGGGTTGGTGTTGGTGAGATGCCCTGATATGTCTTGGCTTTCAGTCAAAGCTAGAACTTGTTCACGCCATAGGGGATAGGTTTTGAATTTAACTTTAGGCGGATGAAGTTGGCTATATTGATGGACAAGGTTGCCATGGTGTTAGATCACCAATAGCTCTGATACCGTGTAAAAAAACACAAAACACAGACATGCGAATTCTGTAAAATTTAGGTAAAAATAGAACTTTTATTGAAGTATTACTTATGTTTTCTTACTTTTACATCAATGCTGCTGTACTCTACTTATACTTACAGAACCCTAATTCGATTGCTTTGAATTTAGGAATAAAGCTTTTAAATTGGAGATCAAAATAGAGAAAGGATAATCACTGCATAAGGTGGCGGATGGCCTTCAAAGTCCTGCTACAACATGTCCCAGATTTGTTTGAATATTGGATGTGTGATCGCTTCTTATCTCTTCTAAATCACGGTATTTCCTTCACTTTCTTGGACTATGCATTCATGTAAGACTCTCAATTGATCTTTATATGAACAAATCTGCTAGCTTTTCTTTAATTATTCGAAAAACCTTTGATTTATTAATTTATCTGCTAGCTTTTAAATATTTGATTGCTTGGAACGGTCACTAAGAATGTTGACCTGCATTTTGCTCGCAATCAAAGGGAAGTGGAATATAATCATGTTTTTACATATACCTGGGTGGGTACTTATTCATGTACTACCTCCGTCCCACAAAAAGTGTCCATAACGAAAAAATGAATTGTCCCATAAAAAGTATTCATTTAAATTTCCAATACATTATTAAATACATTTTTTCCAATCATACCCCTATTTTAACATTTAATTTTCCATAATCCTTTCATATTCCAAAACAAGCATTTATGATTAGTTAAGGGTATATTTGTCTATTCATTTTTAAAATACAATACATTAATTATTTCATTAATCTCCGTGTCCAACAAAAAATGGACATTTTTTATGGGATGGAGGTAGTACATAGGGTAGGGGGGAAAAGATGGAGATTTTGCTCTTTTTGTTGGAAAGCATGTTACATTTACCTCCGTCCAAAATATAAATCCGTTTAAATTTATGCACACTGATTAAAAAGTATAATAAATGATCCAGTTTTTATCATATTTAGACAAAAATACCTTTTTCTATCTTTAAAATGAATTCATCCAAAATTAACCCATGAAATGCACTAACATTTAATCATTTCCATTTGAAATGGCAAATGTAAGGACCTATGAAGCACGGACACGGACACGGGAACGGCGCACGACACGACACGGACACGGCGACACGGTTACTTTCAGAATTTGAGGGAACGATACGCCGCCGACACGTTTTAATATATATATATGTATATTAATATATATATTATTAAAAAAACATAGACGTAGGTTGATGCCAATTCGCGGGACGGATTGCGTTCGCTTGCGTGTCCTTACGTGTCCCCAACGTGTCCCGCCGTGTCCCTTGCGTGTCCCCGCCGTGTCCCGCCGTGTCCCTTGCGTGTCCCCGCCGTGTCCCCAACGTGTCCCGCCGTGTCCCCAACGTGTCCCCGTGTCCCCAACGTGTCCCCAACGTGTCGGGCCGTGTCCCGCCGTGTCCCCAGCGTGTCGGGCCGTGTCCCCAACGTGTCCCGAGCGTGTCGGGCCGTGTCGGAATTCAAAATTTGAATTTAACATTATTTTAATCGAGCGACACGTTTCCGACACGTGTCGGGAGCGTGTCGGGCGCGTGTCGGGCCGAAAATGTGTCGGACGCGGCGCGCGCGCGACTGGTGAAGTGTCGGTCTTCGCCAGGTAAGGACCGACCGTAACAATTCTCCAAATCATCATTGAATGTCACATCATTTTCAAACCCATCCCTCTTCCGTGTCTTAAATTCTTTGAGTGCAAATAACTCAAATTCATCATCTTCTTCAAAGAGAGATATCTTCACTTTTTTTTTGTTCTGAATTGTTGAAGGAATCCATTGTTAAATTTTTTTTTAAATTTATGCTCCGCAATTAATGGCATGGGAATCAGAGGAGTACGTAGTATTTTCTATAGAATTAATGCAAATTGGGGTAAGATTGTTGAATTGGGGTAAAAAGGAAAAATAGCATTATACATTGTTTTGGAGTGTGAGATAGACTTACACTTTGGAAAAAATCTAAAATGCTAAACGCACTTACATTTTGGGACGGAGGTAGTACTATTACTTAGCTACAGAAGACGAAGGATTATATTAATGGCGCGCAATGATTCAAGCACAAATATGTTCAGAAGTACATCCGTCCTAAAATGTAAGTCCGTTCAGCATTTTAGATTTGACCCAAAATGTAAGTCTATCTCTCACTCCAATACAACATTTAGTGCTATTTTTCCTTTTTTTCACCCCTATTTAACAATCTTACCCCAATTTGCATAATAATTACACAATATTTATCATTTGTAATATTTTACATTAATTGCTTGCTTAGCACCTAAGTCTTCACATGCTATTTATATGTAATATACCAGTTGAAATCATCAATGAAAAACACTTTTCCTTATACGTTGTTATGGTATCAGAGCTATTTGACTAATGTCATTTTCAGGTCTGATCAATCGTAAAGAAATTCGTTTGGGTGGGGGTTCATTACCATAATCTACACGAACTCTCACCCGTCTTCCATGTTCATGTTTTGAACATTTGTCCGTTGATTTTTTTCCGTCATCATTTTTTTCGTCGAATTTTCTTTTAGTCATCAAAATAAATTACTATCATTCATTATTATTTTTCAAACCCCATAAACACTTCTGCAAGCCATGACGATTTCTTTTCAATTCAATGGTAATCTTTTCAATTCAATGGTAAAGTGCAACTTCTGCTTTTTCAATCCAAATTTCTTTGTTTATCTTTATTCTACATCTTCTCTTCCCCTTCTTCTTATGGGGGCATAAGTCTCTTTCATCTATTAAGGTTCGTATGACCCTTCATTCCAAATTTTATTAAGGGTTTTACAATCCTTCATTTCAAAATTTTTCAATTAGGGTACAACCATCCATTCCAATTTTGTTAAGTTTTGTTTCAACCATGTGTTGATCACATTATTCAGCTATAAATTATTCTATTTTTAGGGTATTAAATCCTCTCAAAGATGATATTCTCCTCAAATATTTCTTCCTCTCCATCACTACTTTTATGACTCTTTACAAAAATTGAGCCATCCAATGTGAAGGAAGCAAGATTACCGCATTACGAGCCAATCTCCATGTTCATTCCATTTCCATGGGATTGCGGAGGCCTATTGAGAATACTCTAGAAGATCTCGAAGGATCTGCATAATAATTACACAATGTTCTGTATTTACCATTTGTAATATTTTACATCAATTGCTTGCTTAGCACATAAGTCTTCACATACTATTTATATGTAATATACCAGTTGAAATCATCAATGAAAATCGCTTCTCCTTATTTATACGTTGTTAAATGATAAAATGTTAGTGCATTTAATGGGTTGATTTTGGCTGAATAGATTACTCCCTCCGTCCAAATTTGTTTGGGACATTTTGGAACCCTAAAGATTTAAAGGGACATCATTATTAGCTTGTCTAGTCATTAAAAATATGACTAATTTACAATTATATCCTTCTTTTATTGTGCTTAAGCTTCTTAATAAATGTAGTTATGTGGGCATTTAAGGAATTTAAGAAGAATTTTCAATTTTAAATACTAGTTATGGGACTTGTTTTGGGATTCACAAAAGGAATAAGTCCCAAACAATTTGAGACGGAGTGAGTATAAAGATAGAAAAGGGCATTTTGCTCTAAATGTGATGAAAATTGGATCATTTATTAATCAGTGTGCATAAGCCTAAACGGACTTAATTACATTTTGAGACTGATGTATGAGTATTATTGAGCAGTCTTCATGCTTGAGAATTGATAATAAATTTGTTACTGAGAAATCCTAGTTACATAATAATGATAAAAATCCCAAAGGTTTAAGTAATTATTTCTGTGGGATTTGAAATTTCCATGAATACTTTCTCAAAAAAATAATTTCCATTTAGTTTGATTTTTGTTATCTAATGAGTATTAGAAAATAAAATGAGATTTAAATCGGTTTTTAACACATGTGTTATGTTAATTAGCGTGGATTGATCTACGCACTGATTGATTAATTATTAGTTTAATCGTTTCAAGTCTAGATTCTTTGACTTATAATATGTGTCTTGGTACATTTCTACACATGCTGCTTCGAGTTAAGTAGAATGGGAAATGGGAAATTATGTCCTTTTTAATTGTGATGCCTATACAAGGCACTCTTACCATTTGAAATGAGTAGCTTTTGATGATAATATAAAAATTATATTTCACAGTTTCTATCTATGTTTTCGTGTATTTTTATTACGATATATTACGATTATGAAAATAATTGATTTGTGTATTAATTTAGTAATGGTAGTTTTGGTGTACCAACTCCGACCGGCAGGGTACCGTGTCGGTTGTACTATAAATGGAGAGCGATGTCGTATCCCACATGAAATCTGGTCAAGTACCAAAGTCGGTATCGTCCCTAGTTTAGGTCAACACAACTACTAAACGTGGTGATTTGTCAGATCACCGGTTTTACAAACTACTATACACAAAGTAAAAGATTTTATACTATGAAAAACAAGATAGCCGAGCTATGATCCAACCAACTACTTTCTAGCCCTAACTCATTTCCGGAAGTGTTTCGATCTACTCTAATGTTATTGGCATCGTTGAAGGGTGTCGTCTCCTATTTCCGAGAATAGACATTATTTCAATAATCTACCCTCCTATGTCAGGTTCAACAGTCCGCTGACCGGATTTAACTGACCTAACACGGTCTACGCTCGATGAGACGCTCATTAACAATGATATAAACCTCACACACGAAACCGAATGTAAACAACTCAGTCGGTTTTACAGGGTGATCCTAGAACTCCGATTCCCGTATCCTCTCACAAAATACATATGTAAAGACGATACGTGAAATACGATTATCGAGTAATTAATTCAACAAAAGTCATTAAGAATAAGTTCTAGAAGAATAACAACACCGACAATCTAACAATCGACACATCAAAACACTTCAATCAACAAACTAAGGTTCGATTTCGAAAACTATCACATACTCGACTATCGGGAAATTAGCTACTCATTCTATCAACAAAAACAACAAGAAATTAACAATAAAAGTAACAAGCATCAAGATCTAAAGCAAGGAGAAATTGAAATTACCCAATCGAGACGAAGAACACCGGAAGAAAAACAAAATCCAAACTGAAATTGCAATAGCTAGTAGCACCGATCTTCGGATTACAACAACATAAAACTAATCTAAGCTAAAACTATATACAAATATAATCTAAGCTAAGAAAAGGGCTGAATCGCAGGATAAAGCAGAAAATTCGATCTATATATCTATATATGTGTAAGATGGGGTTTTTATAGTGTTTTGGGAGATCTGAACTCTAGGCGTGTGCCTAGGCTTTGCTAGGCATACGCCTAGCATGCTGAAATCTCGGACTGAAACTTTCTGGGCCAATTTAACCCGTAGGCGTGCACCTAGCATTCGTCAGGCGCACGCCTGCTGCCACATCTTCAGTAAATCGGCCATAACTTTGTGTGTTTTGACCTCCAAATCTAGTGATTCAAAATACGTTGGAAAGCTAATGAAATTGCCTACAACTTTCATGAAGACGTCCAGCCCAGTAAATGCCTCTAAAGTGGACCAAAGTGCAGATCAATGGAAGGTATGGTTGTAGTACCAACGAGTTTTGATCCATTTGAACGTTTAAGCTTCTGGCACACGCTCCAACTGTTGGTCCCAGAGAAGGGTGAAACTATAGTCGAGAGGGGGGGGGGGGGTGAATGACTATAGTGGAGTTTCAAAAACTTTTCTTTTGTTTAAAAGCTTTTGGGCGGCGGATAAGTCCCTTCTTACTATATTGTTTTCAAATCTATTTAGACGATCACGGATGTAAATTTTGATGTATGCAAATTAAATGAATGCCGTAAAGTAAATTGCGAAATTAAATTGACACAAGGCTTATAGTGGTTCGGGGTGGTGTAATCCCTTAATCCACTCTTCTCCCGTGATGATTGGAGGAATTCACTATTGTTTTCAACGATACAATAGTATGATTGTCCTTGGCTTCCCAAGCTTCACAATCTACAAGACTATCACTCCTTGACCGCAACGGCTTCGGTGATTCGGTCTTCCCTTTCTCGCTCCTTAAGATCAAGATCCTTCAACAGCTATCACAGATTCAACTCCTTCTCAGATTGCCTCTGATTCAGTTGCTTCAGTTTGATGTGAATGTGATTCACACACTTGCTTGATCAATCTCAGTTCTGAGTATGACTTTGTAGTTCTGATATTTGAGTTGATCACTAGATGTATCCTTGTAAGTTCAGAGAGAGGGCTTTTCAAATTGACAGAGTTTCTGCTTGATTTTTTCTTTTTTAATCGTTGTATGTTTTTCTGTCAATGCCTTCTATTTATAGCCTTGAGTAACTTTGGTTTTGAAATTCCGTCCGTTGGCTATATTAATGAGGGAATAATCCTTGATTTTATTCTTGATTCCCCCTTAATTGTATTCTCCTTGATTTCAGTGATCGGATTCTTTCTTCAAACGTATAGCAGAAAACCCGTCCTTGATTGATCCTCTATTGATTGTGCATTTAATGCATGATCTTCTGTATCTTCAACATATATCAAATCTGATCTGGTAAGTGTTACTTCGCCGTTTTTAGAACGGTCGAGTGAGCCTTCTGACTTAGCCGTTAGTTCTTTCTTCGCTGTTTTGTTTTCACTTTGCCGAAGGTCAGTCTACTCAGACGATTCACTGTTTCCTTCTTTGATCTAGTATTAGGAGAGTCTTTGTACTTCACTGATCCTTGATTTGGGTGAGACCAGTGTACACCATATTTGAACATTGAGTTTCATCACTTAAAAACATAACTTAGACTTATCCAAGGTCATCACAGACTTCCTTGGTTATAAGTCAGACCATAATGTCTTCATTACTTCTCTGCTGGTGCTTTGCTGGCTTCACTTTGCCGAATATCTGTTTTTGCTTTGCCGTCCTACCAACTAGTACAATACTTGTCTGACTCAACTTATACAACATGTCCGACTCTAAATAAAGACTTATACAGAGAGTTCTAACTTATTTCAGGCTTGCTATAACAGCTAGTATGGCCATCATCAAAACATAATAAAATGTTCCTAACAATTTCCCCCTTTTTGATGATGCCAAAACCCTCATAAGCCTGAACATAAGTAATCAAAATTTTTCATAATAAACAACTGAATAAAAACTCAACAATTTTATTCATCCATCTTAGGGCAATAAGATATTGCATCTTTTTATTTAAACGACAAAGGCAAATGATAAAATTAATTGAATTAAGCAACAGGTAACTGGTTTACTTCTTCATTTCTTCAAACCTGATGCTTTGCCTTTGCTGTCCTTGCCTTTGCTGCCCTTTTCCTTTCCACTGGAGCTCTCAGGCTTTGAGTTTCCTTCCCCCTTTGTGGCAGCATCAAAACGTGCTTAAAGGTCTGCAATTGCTGCTTCAGACTCAGGGAGAGGGCCATACTTTTTCTCCAGTATTTTGTTTTTGGCCTCACCAACTTTGATTAGAAAGTCCAACTGCTTGCCGAATGCTCCATTATCTCATCCAGACGCTGAATTTGTTGAGTGTGAGCATTTAGAGTGTCCACAAATGGTTTGAGATTATTGTCAGTTGTTTCAGCAAGGAACTCAAGATTGGTTTGGACATGATGAGGGATTAGTTGCTGTAAGTTGCAAAGTAAATTTCCTTGTCTCTCCATGACCTCATCTTGGATCTTGATATGGCTGATGAGAGCCTCAATCTTGTGATTGAAGGAGGTTGCTTCACTCCTTAAGGCATTCTTCAGGTTTTGCCTGCTGTAATATTGCCTTTCCATGTCCACAATGAGGGGTTGAATGTCCAGATTGAAGACTCTCTCTGGATCAATTTCTTCTGGTGTCACATGGACATCATCTTCATCCCCATCAGTTTCATCCTCAGCATCTTTACCTTGCTTCTTCTCATTTTTCAATTCAATTTCTTCCTTTTCTTCTTCTTCCTCTTCCTTCTCATTTTGTGCTTCTTCTTCTTTTTCTTCCATCTGTTCTTGTTGAGTGTGGACTACTTCATCTACCACTGTTCCCCCTTGTGCAATTGTGGGGGAGTTGACAAGTTCGGTTTGAGTGAGCTTTATCACCGGCTCACTTAGCCGGTTGTCAACTTTGCTCGTGCTTTTGAAAAGCACTTCTTGGAGAGTCAGTTCATCATCAGAAATCCCCAAATCTTCTTGAATTGCTTCAAGATTTCCTCCTTCTGATCGTTCATCCTCTGACTCATCCTCTTCCTCTTCAGATGAAGTGATTCTATATCATTCTTCACCTTCCTCTAGGTAGGTGATTTCCTCTTGTTGCTTTTCTTCTTCTGTTTCTGTGTCATCACTGATTGTCACAGAGTCAATTAAGTTGCTTTGGTTCCGGGCAGAGAGATGTTTTCATGCGCTGTCTGGGATCTGGTTCTTCGTCCCACTCCTGATCTACTGCCTTCAGGCTGCTTTCTTTTGCTCCCAGCTATGGGTTTGGGCTTCATGGAAGCCTTGATGTAAGTGAACATCGTCTTTGACTTGTGTGGGGGCTCCGCAGATTTGTGGGTTTCACGTTCAATGCGTTGAATAGGTGTTGAAGAGGGAACCCGTATGATTTCTTTTCCCAGAAATCACCTTTCTTCTGCAAACCCTTGTTTGGTGCCGTAATTGAAAGGTCAAATTCCTTTTGTATCTGATCCTTTAGTCTATTGAATACAAAAGTTGCCCAGTCGAATTTGATGCGTTCATAGATGATGGCCATCAATCTGATCCGAACCTCAGTCAGGTTTTCCATGGATCCTTTTCTGCCTTCGATATTCTTGGTGATGACTGGTGCAAACTCGGCAAACGGAGGTGTGAGTGTTGATCTAGGTAGATTGTATGTTTTGCTGTTTTTCCTCGGATTTTTGGCTATCTCATCCCAGAATTTTGTGATGTCAATCTGTACAAACTTGACAGTGTGCGGGCCTATCATTGGTAATTGTAGGAACCTATTGAGAAGTCCAGGCGTTATGACTATCTCTTTCCTAAAAATTGAACTTTTTATGCAGTCGACCTCAGTTTTCTTTGTGCTGGGCACAAACTTGGAATTTTTCCAGAATGCGATCAGGTTTTCATAGCAGATTCCCGTAATTGGGGGATTTAGAAAAGTCATCAGCCCCAAATTTGAACAACAATCAACCAAGCGTTGAGCTTTTGCATCATTATCACAAAACGATAGATAGTGTTCAGGTTTGAAAAAAGAACCAGTGATGATTGATTTTTCATAGTATTTTTCAGTGGGAGAAATTTTGGAAGATGAAGCCATTGATAATAGATAGATGTTTAGGAAGGAGTTCTTCAAGTTTTTTTTAGGGAAAATCAGAGATTGGGTTTGTAATTTGCAAGAGAGCGTAAAGAATTCTGAAAATCTCTAAGTCTGTTTATATAGTGTGATTTGGGTAGTGTGAACGTGGTTTGAATATGGAAGGATTTTGTGACATAATGGCGTGATTTTGTGTATGCAAATCACGATATTCGAGTGGAATGGGGGAGTGGTTTGAGGTAAGTAATGATAGAGCCCGGGAATCGAGGAGTTTATAATTCGGAAAATAATATAATTACCTCCATGATCATAAGTTGATCGCCACGTGTGTACAGAATAATCATCCATAATTTCCTTATTCTCCACGTGTAATCAGAATTGATTTTGTTCACACTTTTAAATTATCTAAGTCTTTATTTCGGTGAAGTGCCTTGGTGGTCACTTAGCCGATCCAATAAGTTCTTCACCGAGTCGCTTCATTTAACTTTCCTAACAATCGGTTAAGTTATCTTCGCCGGATACCGGTGCCTTACCCGCTACATCTCCCGTAATGGCAAAGGTTGTACCGATTGATGGAGTCACTTAGCCGATTACTCCGCTTAGCCGCTATTTGATACTTATTCAATTTCAATCATTCCTAACTCGGTTCTTAGCTTACTTGAATCTTTCATAACGAGTGGTTTAGTGAAGATGTCGCCCAATTGATCTTCGGTGGGTATGTGTTTTAGGATGACATCTCCCTTTTCAACATGGTCTCTGATAAAATGATGCCTCACATCAATATGCTTTGTTCTTGAATGCAATATTGGAATTTCTGTAATAGATATTGCACTTGTGTTATCACACATGATTGGAATTGTTTTCTCTTCCACTCCATAATCCCTTAGCTGTTGTCTTATCCAAAGTATTTGTGCACAACAGCTACCTGTTGCTATATATTCTGCTTCAGCTGTTGATGTAGATATGGAGTTTTGCTTTTTACCGAACCAAGAAACTAGTCTGGTTCCTAGCATTTGGCATGTTCCAGATGTGCTTTTTCTATCTATTTTGCATCCAGCATAGTCAGAGTCTGAATATGATATTAATTTAAATCCTCCATCTTTTGGATACCAAATACCAACATTTATAGTGTTTTTCAAGTATTTGATTATCCTTTTAGCTGCTAGAAGATGTGATTCTTTTGGTTGAGCTTGAAATCTTGCACACACTCCTACTGCAAATGCTATGTCAGGTCCGCTTTGCGATTAAGTACAATAATGATCCAATAATTCCTCTACATTTTCTGATCAACATCTTTTCCTCCTTCATCTTTTCCAAGTATGACTCTGGCACACATTGTTGGTGTGTCTGCTATGCCACTTGTATCCATCCCATATTTGTGTATCAAGTCTCTTGTATACTTGGCTTGACTAATGAAGATGCCATCCTTCATTTGCTTTACTTGAAGGCCAAGGAAGTAGTTTAATTCTCCCATCATGCTCCTCTGAAATTTGCTCTTCATCAGGTTTGCAAATTTCTCACACAGCTTTTCATCTTCGGATCCAAAGATTATATCATCAACATAGATTTGTACTAGCAAAGTGCTTGCTCCTTCCTCTAGTTTGAATAGAGTCTTGTCGATAGTTCCTTTGTTGAATCCATTCTTGATCAGAAATTGTGATAGTGTTTCATACCAGGCTCTAGGTGCCTGTTTGAGGCCATAGAGGGCCTTTTTGAGTTTGTATACTTTGTCTTCTTTTCCTTTAATTTGAAATCCAGGAGGTTGTTCTACATAAACTTCTTCTTCCAAAAGTCCATTTAGGAATGCACTCTTTACATCCATTTGATAGACTTTGAAGTCTTTGTGTGCAACAAATGCTAGAAAGAGTCTGATTGCTTCCAATCTTGCTACTGGTGCAAATGTTTCATCATAATCTATTCCTTTAGCTTGGGAATAGCCTTTTGCAACTAGCCTTGCTTTGTTTCGACAGCAGTTCCTTGCTCATTTATCTTGTTCCCGAATACCCATTTTGCACCAATGATGTTGGCCATTTCGGTCCGTCAACAAGTTCCCGGACTTCATTTCTTTCAAATTCATTTAGTTCTTCTTGCATGGTTTGTGATCCATTCTGCATCTTGGATTGCATCATCTATGGTCTTGGGTTCCACTTATGATAGAAAGCAAGTTAGCATGTGCTCCAGGTTGTCTTCTCGGTTCGACTCCCGTGTGAATATCTCCAATGACTTGTTCTTCGGATGGTCTCTTAGCCAATTTAGATCTGGTTGAAGTTGTTCTTCACTTGGTGCTTCCATACCTTCATGCTGAGCATGAACTTCAACTTCAGGTGCTTCATCTGTTGTATTGGTAAGTGGTTCTTCTTGATTTTCAAAATGATGATTTAGGATGGTAGCTGGTATGGTTGCATTTGTATAGATTTCCCTTTGTGCTGCTTTCTCTTCTTGATCTTGAAGATCTTCACCATTTGTATTTGGTTCATCAAAAACTACATGTATTGATTCTTCAATCACCAAGGTTCTTTTATTGAGTACTCTAAATGCTTTGCTGGTGTCTGAGTATCCCATGAAGATTGCTTCATCAGCCTTCTCATCAAAGGTATGCAACTGATTCTGTTTAAGACAAAACATTTTGATCCAAACATATGAAAATATGAGATATTAGGTTTTCTACCATTCCATATTTCATATGGAGTCTTTCCATGATGTTTGTTGATAATTGATCTGTTTTGTGTATGGCATGTTGTGTTAGCTGCTTCAGCCCAGAATCTCTTTGGTAAGCATGCTTCTGCTATCATTGTCCTGACTGCTTCCTTGATGGTTCTGTTTCTTCTTTCTGCTACACCATTTTGTTGTGGAGTTCCTGCTGCAGATAGTTGATGTAACACTCCATTTTCTTCACAATAGGTTCTGATAATTTCATTTAGAAATTCAGTGCCTCTATCTGATCTGATCTTGATAATCTTTAGCTCTTTTTCATTACGGAATCTTCTCGGCAAATCAAACCTTCTTGAGTGTTTCTTTCTTCTTGTTCATGAAAATGGTCCAGGTGAACTTTGAGAAGTCATCCACCACTACAAGAGTATATTTCTTACCACTCACACTTACTGGTGTGACTAGTCCAAACAGGTCCATGTGTAATAGATGTAGAACTCTTGTTGTAGATTGATGAGGCTTTGACTTGAATGAACTTTTTATATGTTTTCCTTTCTGACAAGCATCACATAGACTTTCTTTCTTGAATGTGATCTCTCGGCGTGCCTTCAACTAACTTGCTCCTTGATAGTTTGTTGATGGTCTTGAAATTTAGGTGATTTAATCTTCTGTGCCAAATCCAAATTGTTGATTGTTTATTTTTGACAAGTAGACATGTTTCTCGCCTTGGTCATTTTCCGATCCACCACATACATGTTGTCTTGTCTTCTACCCGCAAGAACTACCGTGTTGGTTTGATTGTGAATCATTTTGCATCCTTCTTTGTTGAAGTGCACATTGTAGCCTTTGTCACGGAATTGTGACCGATGCTCATCGATTGAAGTTAAGTCCCTTGACATATGCCACATTTTGAATCTTTAGATTGTTCTTGAGTATTGTGCCTTCCCCTTAATCTTGCCAGGGTTTTATTTACCTCCAAATGTGACTTTGGGTCCATCAAAAGCTTTGAAATCGGTGAGCCATTTCTTGTTTCTGTCATGTGTCCGGAACATCCACCGTCTATGTACCGGACATCCTACAAAACAGTTAATTAAGTTTAGGTACCCAACACTTTGTTTGGGTCCATACTGTTAGCAATCATGCCTCCCATACCAAGGGTGTATCCAAAAGGTCTTCTTTTTGGATAATTGAAGTCATCAACTTCATATGTGTAAGGCATGGCGAGAATAGCTCCTAGTATTTTTACTTGAAGGTACTCGATACTTTTCTCCACCTTTTGGTGCATTTACATCCTTCTTCACTTTCCAATATGCAGTAGGAAACCTTTCTTGCTTCATGTGTCTAGAAGCAGATTGGTTTTTCTTAAACATATGATGCATTTTTTGAAATGGTTTCCTCTTGTATTTTGGAGGTGCCACATTCCAATTATCCTCTGAGGGGTAAAGTCTGCCTTTACCTTTCGGATGGCCGTTGTTCTTGATTGATCGGAATGAGGATTTGATTTGTTTGTTTCACTACACCGGGTTTTGACTTCACCGGAACAGGGATGATGCTGTTGGAATCATGGTCCGTCCCTTTCTAAATTTTGGTCCACTAGTGGTTCTCGAATTTAGAATGGTGTTGACCATTATTCCTACTTTCATCCCGATCGTTGTAGCCAAGACCGTATCTGGATCCAAACCTTTTTGAGGGTTTGTAAGTTTGGTGCTTTTAGTGGTGCGGTGGATACCTTCACTTTGGTGAGGAGATTTTCTTAAGCGATCTGTTAGTAACGGATGTATGATCATCTCGCTTTTTGTTGATCATTTAAGTAGGTCTCCTTACTAGTTAATTCACTTTTGCTTTATCCAGTTCTTTCTTTAACCTCTTATTCTCTTTTCTTAGATCATTGCATTCCTTTTCCGAATTTCATGATTCTTTTCAATTTCATCAAATTTAGTCATGAGATTTTGGACTAGGTCTGCGTATCTAATGGGAGACTAGAGGATTGTGCGATGTTAGATGTGGATGCATTAGATGAAGAACGGGAACTAGATGTTACCTCGGTTTCATCTCGATTCTTTAGCCATTAAACATAGGCTTGTTCCATCGTTGTCGAGCTATCACTTTTATCTTCATCCAATTCTTTGGTCATGAGGCATAGGCATGCCTTTTCATTTTCTCGAGTTGTCTTCTTCATCACTATCGTCGAGTCATTATCGATGATTCTTCATGCTTTTCACTTCTTTGGATTCTCGCTTTAAGTGCCTTCTTGCTCTTTTTCTTTTCAGATGCTCTATATTTCTTCTTTTCATCATCTTTGTCATTCTCTTCAGGACAATCAGCCTTGAAGTGACCTTTCTTGTTGCAGTTGAAGCATTTGTATTCTTCATCTTTCTTCTTCATGTCTCTGTTTGAGCTTGACTTTTTGTTTGACGAAGAATTTCCTTTGAATGGTTTCTTTTTAAACTGTCAAAGCGTTTAACTAATAAAGCTACTGTTCTTTTAGTTCATGTGTCTCTTTGCTTGATGCATTCGGCAAAGTTACTTTCTTCAGGGATGCGGCTAATGCGGTGATTTTGTGTGTCTCTCGCCGGAGCACCATCTTCGCCGTTCAATTCGAATTCATGAGCTTTTAATTGGGACATCACCGTCGAGTGTCGGTTGCTTGCAAGATTTGTTGTTCCTCGATTACGATGTTATGATCTTCCATCTTTCGGGTAGTTCTCTCAAGATCTTCAAGCATACTTCTTTACGGGGATATATGTGTCCAAGTTTTTGTAATTCACGATGATGCTTGAGAATCATTTGTCCATTTGATCAATGGATTCACCACCTTCATTTTAAAGTTCTCAAATTTCGTTTTGCAACGGATAATTTGTTTTCTTTAATCTTGCTTCGATCCTTCATTTATCAATGATAGCTTGTCCCACATCTCCTTTGTTTGTTTTGCGCTCTTTGATTCTCATGAACATGTTGTTGTCTAGGGTCTTCAAGATCATGTCTTTTGCAACAAAGTCCAGTTTTGCTCTTCTCCTGTCATCTTTGGTCCAATCCTTTTTAGGTTTGTCAATTTCCTTTCCTTGATCTCGCTCTCCCGTGCTTACCACCGTAGTGATTTTGATTGGTCCATCATTGATTACATCCAGCATCTCTTCATGAGTTGCTGCAAGATGAGATAGCATTCTTATTTTATATTCATCAAAATTGTTAACATTAAACACAGGTACTTTTGACAAGAAGGTTGAGGAATCCATTAGTGCAATTGAAGATATAAATGTAAGTGTATGTAAAAACTCAGATTTGAAAACTACTTTGAAAATATGTGATCTCCTTATTACCAGAAATTAGATCTGAACAGGTTCTGATACTAGGAACACTGCTCTGCTACCAATTGTTGGTCCCAGAGAAGGGTGAAACTATAGTCAGAGGGGGGGGGGGTGAATGACTATAGTGGAGTTTCAAAAACTTTTCTTTTGTTTAAAAGCTTTTGGGCAGCGGATAAGTCCCTTCTTACTATATTGTTTTCAAATCTGTTTAGACAGTCACAGATGTAAATTTTGATGTATGCAAATTAAATGAATGCTGTAAAGTAAATTGCAGAAATTAAATTGACACAAGGCTTATAGTGGTTCCGGGTGGTGTAATCCCTTAATCCACTCTTCTCCTGTGATGATTGGAGGAATTCACTATTGTTTTCACTGATACAATAGTATGATTGTCCTTGGCTTCCCAAGCTTCACAATCTACAAGACTATCACTCCTTGACTGCAACAACTTCAGTGATTCAGTCTTCCCTTTGCTGCTCCTTAAGATCAAGATCCTTCAACAGCTAATCACGATTCAACTCCTTCTCAGATTGCCTCTGATTCAGTTGCTTCAGTTTGATGTGAATGTGATTCACACACTTGCTTGATCAATCTCAGTTCTGAGTATGACTTTCTAGTTCTGATATTTGAGTTGATCACTAGATGTATCCTTGTAAGTTCGAGAGAGGGCTTTTCAAATTGACGAGTTTCGCTTGATTTTTTCTTTTTTAATCGTTGTATGTTTTTCTGTCAATGCCTTCTATTTATAGCCTTGAGTAACTTTGGTTTTGAAATTCCGTCCGTTGGCTATATTAATGAGGGAATAATCCTTGATTTTATTCTTGATTCCCCCTTAATTGTATTCTCCTTGATTTCAGTGATCGGATTCTTTCTTCAAACGTATAGCAGAAAACCCGTCCTTGATTGATCCTCTATTGATTGTGCATTTAATGCATGATCTTCTATATCTTCAACATATATCAAATCTGATCTGGTAAGTGTTACTTCACCGTTTTTAGAACGGTCGAGTGAGCCTTCTGACTTAGCCGTTAGTTCTTTCTTCGCTGTTTTGTTTTCACTTTGCCGAAGGTCAGTCTACTCAGCCGATTCATTGTTTCCTTCTTTGTTCTAGTATTAGGAGAGTCTTTGTACTTCACTGATCCTTGATTTGGGTGAGACCAGTGTACACCATATTTGAACATTGAGTTTCATCACTTAAAAACATAACTTAGACTTATCCAAGGTCATCACAGACTTCCTTGGTTATAAGTCAGACCATAATGTCTTCATTACTTCTCTGCTGGTGCTTTGCTGGCTTCACTTTGCCGAATATCTGTTTTTGCTTTGCCGTCCTACCAACTAGTACAATACTTGTCTGAATCAACTTATACAACATGTCAGACTCTAAGTAAAGGCTTATACAGAGAGTTCTAACTTATTTCAGGCTTGCTATAACAGCTAGTATGGCCATCATCAAAACATAATAAAATGTTCCTTACACCAACCCTCGTATCTCGTCTTCCGGTCATCTCGAACACCTAATACATGTACAAAATCACAACATATACCACACGTAACCGCTACAAAACACTAGGGCAACCGAGAGTATAGTAAATACACCGAAAAAGACCGAGAATCCCGGACTTTACGTCCCAGGTCTCGAAATGATAACCAAGGTGTAAATACATCAAAATACAACCAAATGTCTCTGAAAACACATAAAACAAGGTATAAACGGGGTATAATCACATAGTAAATGATAACCAATTTGACTCTCATCAATTACCCCTACTTAGTGTTTTCTCGCCCTCGAGCAAATGTGAGTGCTTCAAAAAATAAAGATGGAGTCAACATTGCAATCATACATCTAGTATATAAGAATTGAAATGGTAAAACACAAAGTAATTGACACAAATGCATAGGATTTAAGTTCAACCTTGTAATGAGAAAATAATGTGTGTGTGTATAGCTTCTTCAACATTCATCACCTGCGACCGGTTTAGATTATAGACGTATAACGTACCGAGGATACCATAGGCTTATACTTCATAAACATCTCCACTAATCAAGGTCTATCGTCGTCTAGTACGGTCGAGCAAGACTTGAAGGGTTATAATGTTAGGCTAGGGTTCGGGGCTAACGAAAGGATATTTACGATAAAATAGAAAAAGATGGTGCAAAAGAGCTTTAATCGATAAATATAAACACGTACTTTGTTTTCAAATTTGTCTTCAATCCTTCCCGACTATTTACATTCTCGGATTTAAAACCGAGCCTTAACTCCAACTTCATATTTCTTCATTATACAACACTTAATTTTTAGACTTATATCAAACTATAAATATGCACATTTACTGCTTATGTTTCTTTTTTTCTTTTTTTTTTGATTGAAAGAACAAACTATACAGGATCGAATTATGAAAATATGACACTATACATCAAAATTCCGAACAAAACTGAAACCGACACATTGTTACACTCCTCATTCCGAATAACTCGTAAATCACGACACCATACCATTACTTACGTCTAAACAATACCTCGCAACATCATAAAATGTGCTGAATGAACAAGCTCAATTGCAAGGTAGTCAAGGATACATAGACCGAAATAAAGTTAGGGACATCGATTTTCATGGGTTAGTAACACGAAAGGATAGTTCGGGTGGCGGTCTAACCACCCTACAAAAGGCTGAGAGGGGTAACAATGGATTAATCGTTTTGGTTGGCCTTTGGCTCTGATCGGGTCAAAATAAATGCCAAAACCGTCATCCCGTACCTAACAACGATGACCTTTTTATTTCGCCTCAAAGTTACTAATATAAGTTCTAGGTAACCGGGTTATTAATAGCTACCATAATTGTTCACTAGTCTCGGTGAATCATGAATTCGAAGCTAACATGATAGAACTATTCCATTCCTCAATACAAGACCACAACACAAATGAATTGCATTCGTACAATCACTAGATGTTTATCAAAACAATGCTGAAGGCTCGATGTATCAAAACAATGTCAAAGCCATCAAAATTCTTGAAATCCGACTCATTTTACACTAAAGGAATAACAATCACTAAGTATAACTCGTTCCACATGAAAACAAACCACTGAAGCTAACCCAACCACCCCTACTTTAAAACAAAACACGAATGATAATGGTAGAAAAGTTAGCTTACAACTAGAAAAAGGCGCGAGTACGATCATGTGGCATCCATAAAAGTCCTCCCAGGGTACCTGTGCAAATATCGACATGAAACACAACATCCAAGAATACATATGTATGAAGATATAGAACCTAAACCAAATGGATAACCACAACTCCTCAAAACCAAAAACACCACACTAGCCCCCCCAAAACACACTTCTTCGGGTTATATTACAACAAAACTCACCCGAAGTATCATATTACAAACTGAAGAAATACAGTGAAACACGAGGAGAGAGAAAAGCAATAAAAGCACATTCTGAGTTTATAGTCCTTAGCTCGACTTTCTACCCCGAATTATGTCAAGGATAGCTATACCAGAGGAGATTGCTTCTCCTTACCAAAATCATAGGAATTGAGCACCCCCTGAAAATGAAATACAAGAAATATAGGGCTCAATCCCCACCACCATGATTTGTTTGATGAGTCCATTGCACAGAACAACGAACTCACTTTCCCCGAAATAAAACATATGCCAACTAACAATGACTCAAACACCAAGTATGAACATTTAGGCTCAACATCAACAACAAACTCAATAGGGTGCACCCCCGTAAGTATAATAGTAATTCTAGACGAAAAAGGAATAGATGATTCAATAATAACATGATTCATACCCTCTTCGTAGCATTCCTCAAGGGTGACTTCTACCAAAGTTTCACATTCTCTCATCTCAACCTCCTCTAACAGTTTTTTTACTTGATGTTCCAAGTTTCGTATAGCCGCTTGTATCGAAGTTACGCAATTTCAAACCTCTTGAAGCTCTTTACCTTGCTGTTCAACTATTTGTTCAAGTGCCATCCGTTGCTCTGTTAAGATCTCAGATTTCGGAGGTGGAGAAGCATCGAGTTGTTGATCGGAGTAACTTGGGGCATTCGCCCACTCATTTCCATATGATGCGATGGGTTGAACGGATAAAATGGTTGTGTTTGGTAACCCATAGCACCGTAGTTGTAATATCCGAATGAGTAAGGATAGGAGCCGTAATTGTAGTATGGATTCATTATCTGCAAACAAGAAAACAACACGAACACAATCACGGGTATCCTGTCACTACCACTACCGGAGTAGGTGGTGTGACACTTCAATAAAAACCAATAAAAACCAAATATACATAGAAAATAAATAAGAAAAATGACCTAATCCTAAGAACTCAACTAACTTACAAGATATCAACTGGATTCCCCGGAAACGGCGCCAGAAAGCTTGATGGCAGTTTTACAGCAAAGCCAACTCCGACCGGCAGGGTACCGAGTCGGTTGTACTATAAATGGCGAGCAAGGTCGTATCCCACAGGGAATCTGGTCAAGTACCAAAGTCGGTATCGTCCCTAGTTTAGGTCAACACAACTACTGAATGTGGTGATTTGTCAGATCACCGGTTTTACAAACTACAATACACAAAGTAAAAGATTTTAAACTATGAAAAGCAAGATAGCCGAGCTATGATCCAACCAACTACTTTCTAGCCCTAACTCATTTCCGGAAGTGTTTTGATCTACTCTAATGTTCTTGGCATCGTTGAAGGGTGTTGTCTCCTATTTCCGAGAATAGACATTATTTCAATAACCTACCCTCCTATGTTAGGTTCAACAGTCTGCTGACCGGATTTAACTGACCTAACACGGTCTACGCTTGATGAGACGCTCATTAACAATGATATAAACCTTACACACGAAACCGAATCTAAAAAACTCAGTCGGTTTTACAGGGTGATCCTAGAACCCCGATTCCCGTACCCTCTCGCAAAATACATATGTAAAGATGATACGTGAAATACATTATCAAGTAATTAATTCAACAAAAGTCATTAAGAATAAGTTCTAGAACAATAACAACACCGACAATCTAACAATCAACACATCAAAACACTTCAATCAACAAGCTAAGGTTCGATTTCGAAGACTATCACATAACTCGACTATCGGGAAATTAGCTACTCATTCTATCAACAAAAACAACAAGAAATTAACAATAAAAGTAACATGAATCAAGATCTAAAGCAAGGAGAAATTGAAATTACCGAATCGAGACGAAGAACACCGAAAGAAAAACGAAATCCAAACTGAAATTGCAATAACTAGTAGCACCGATCTTCGGATTACAACAACATAAAACTAATATAAGCTAAAACTATATACAAATCTAATCTAAGCTACGAAAAGGGCTGAAAATCGCAAGAAAAAGCAGAAAATTCGATCTATATATCTATATATGTGTATATAGATGAAGGTGGGGTTTTATAGTGTTTTGAGAGATCTGAACGCTAGGCGTGCGCCTAGGATTTGCTAAGCGTACGCCTAGCATGCGGAAAACTCGGATTGAAACTTTCTAAACCAATTTAACCCGTAGTCGCGCGCCAAGCATTTGTCAGGCGCACGCCTGCTGACACATCTTCAGTAAATCGGCCATAAATTTGTGTGTAGACCTCCAAATCTAGTGATTCAAAATGTGTTGGAAAACTAATGAAATTGTCTACAATTTTAATGAAGATGACCAGCCCATAAAATGCCTCTATGGTGGATACAAATGCAGATCAATGGAAGGTATGGTTGTAGTACCAACGAGTTTTGATCCATTTGAACGTTTAAGCTTCGGGCACACGCTCCAACCCTCGTATCTCGCCTTGCGGTTATCTCGAAAACCTAATACCTGTACAAAATCACAACATATACCACATGTAACGCCTACAGGACACTAGGGTGACCGAGAGTATAGTAAATACACCGAAAAAGACCGAGAATCCCGGACTTTACGTCCTAGGTCTCGAAATGATAACCAAGGTGTAAATACATCAAAATAAAACCAAATGTCTCTGAAAACACCTAAAACGAGGTATAAAAGGGTATAATCGTATAGTAAATGATAGCCAATTTGATTCTCATCAACAAACTATATCACCACAGACATCAACAATCTGCATCTCAATGGGGATTATACAGGATCAGATAATCTAACTGTTGGAAATGGTGAGCATCTTCCTATTAAACACATTGGCTTTTGTATTTTACCTACACAAACCAACACACCCCTTCACCTTAAAAACTCTTTACATGTTCCTAGTATGACAAAAAAATCTTGTTAGTGTGTCTCAATTAACCAATGATTAATTATCCTATTATAATTGAGTTTGACAATCAGTGTTGTTATGTCAAGGACCAAGAAACAAGGACCCTACTGCAAACAGGAGTTCTTAGGCATGGTCTCTACCAAATTCCTGTTGTTCAAAGCTCCAGTCAATAGATCTCTCTTTACTCCAAGAAGCTGTTTTAGCCTAATAATTATTCTTGTAATGCTTTTATTTGTTCCTCCTTTCTTGAGAAAAACTCTGATGTTTGGCACAAAAGACTTGGCCACCCCTCAAAATCTCTTTTGAAAACTGTGTTGAACTCTTGTGATGTTGCTTTCAATGATAATCTTTCTTTCTTTGAAGCCTGTCAATTTGGTAAAATGCATTGCTTGCCTTATGATAAGTCTACTTTTCATGCTAAGTCTATTCTTGATGTGATTTATACTGATTTATGGGGTCCTGCACTTGTCACTTCTACCTTAGGGTATCAATAGTACATTCACTTCATAGATGATCACTCTAGGTTCACGTGGATATATCCTCTTAAACACAAATCTAATGCCTTATCTTCCTTCCAGACCTTCAAAAAACTTGTTGAAAACCAATTCCAAACTACTATCAAATGTCTGCAGTCAGACTGGGAGGGGGAGTATAGAGTGTTTGAATCTTCTTTGAAAGAAAGTGGGATTACTTTTAGACATCCTTGTCCTCATGCACATGGTCAACATGGTAGAGCTGAAAGGAAGCATAGACATATAGTGGAAATGGGGTTAACACTTTTAGCTCAGTCTTCCATGCCCCTAAAGTTTTGGTGGAATGATTTTGAACAAGCTTTTCAGATTATCAATGATCTTCCTACCCCTGTTTTAAATAATCAGTCACCTTCTCAAGTTCTTTTTAAAGTCAACCCTGATTACACCAAGTACAAAGTGTTTGGATGTGCTTGTTATCCTAATCTCAGGCCCTACAATAGTCATAAATTCAGTTATCATTCTGTAAAGTGTGTGAACCTTGGTCTGAGTCCTCAATATAAGGGTTATAAGTGTCTTGACCAGTCTGGAAGGATCTACATTAGTAGAGATGTTGTCTTTAATGAGTCTGAATTCCCTTTTAGAAATGGCTTTGCACAGGGACCAACAGAGGTGTGCTTCTTGACCCTAATCTTGTCAATACCTTTCACGTGAATCTCACTGGATATGAGTCCAATGTCCATCCTCAAACTTTCAAGAGTAAGGACATCAATGTGTCTGTTAGTCAGGATGTGAAGGTGTCACCCAACAATTGTGATGATAACCAAAGTGATAATGTGAATAGTCCTACTCCTACCACCCAATCCAGAAATCCTAGTGTTTCACCCATGTCTCTCTCTCTCCTATCCTCTCATAGACATCTGAACATGAGTCTAAATTTTCTTCATTTTCCTCACCTGAAAGTGATGAAGCAAACCGGAGCCCTCCTAGACCTGTAAGACATCATATGCAAACCAGATCCAAAAATGGGATTTTCAAGCCTAAAGCTTATCATTCTTCTATCACCCAATCCAATATTCCTGCTCACCTTTCTGAACCTGTAAGGGTATCTGATGCCTTGAATAGCCCTCAGTGGAGGCAGGCAATGGTTGAAGAATTTCAAGTCCTGAAACAGAATCATACTTGAGACTTGGTACCAGCAGCAGCAGGTCAGAATCTTATAGGAAACATATAGGTGTTTAAGCGGAAGCTAAGAACAGATAGGACTATCTTGAAACATAAAGCCAGATTGGTGGCTAAAGGGTACTTACAGAAATATTGTGTTGATTTTACTAAGACTTTCAGTCCAGTAGCTAAAGCATCCACTATTCAAATTATGCTATCTGTTACAGTTATGTTTAAATGGTCTATTAGACAGATTGATATAAACAACGCTTTCTTGAATGGACCAATTCAGGAAAACATATTCATGCCACGGCCTGAAGGATTTGAGGATCTTGTTAAACCCCACTTTGTTTGTAGATTGAAGAAGGCACTATATGGCCTTAACAAGCACCCAGAGCTTGGTTTGGTGCTCTCAGATATCAAATGTTAAAATGGGGTTTCTCTCAGTCTAGAGCTGATAATTCCTTGTTCATTCTGCAAACAGACAATCAAATGCTATATGTTCTCATCTATGTAGATGATATCCTGGTGACTGGTAGTTCAGATAACCTCATTCAGAAGTTCATACATATGTTGAATTCCAAGTTTGCTCTCAAAGATTTGGGTCCCATCTCTCATATTTTAGGAATGCAGGCATATAGAGACACTGCAGGATAACTCTATCTCAAGAGCATTATGCAGGGCAGTTGTTACAAAGACTAAACATGCAGAATATCAAGCCCTGTAACACTCCTATGACAGTTGGGAGTCATCCGAGCCCAGGCCAAGAGGAACCTATGAAGAATCCTACTGTGTACAGAAGTGCTATTGGTGGTCTACAGTTCCTCACCTCAACTAGACCTGGTCTAACTTATGCTGTGAACTATTTAAGCCAGTTTATGCAGGCACCAACTGTGGAGCATTGGATAGCCTTGAAGAAGGTGCTCAGATATGTAAAAGGCACACTGCACTATAGTCTATTCATACCAGCAGGCGGATCAGTGTGTTTGCAAGGTTTCTCTGATGCTGATTGGGCTAGCCATCCTTCAGACAGAAAATCTGTAACTGGATACTGTGTTTGTCTTGGTTCTTCCTTGATTTCATGGTGTTCAAAAAAACAAGATGTTTTTTCAAGATCTAGTACTGAGTCAGAATACAGATCTCTAGCCAACATGTCTGCTGAATTAACATGGACTTCACAGCTGCCGCAGGAGATGAAGATCCGGATGTCCAAAGCTCCCATTGCTTGGTATGACAGTTTAGGAGCTGCTGCACTAGCTCAGAATCCAGTCTATCATGCAAGGACTAAGCATATAGAAGTGGATGTACACTTTATTAGAGATAAAATCATCAACAAAGAACTGTCAGTAAGTTACATTCCATCAGAGGCTCAGATTGCTAATGTTTTCACTAAAGCCCTTCCTGTTAATCAGTTTAGCAACTTCAGAAGCAAGTTAAATGTTATTCTAGGTGTATCTGGGTTTGAGAGGGGGAGTTAAGAAATGACTTGATATATATTTGTAAGGGTATTTATGGTATTGTGTAGATATGCCACCTATGTGTGTGATGTGGCATTATCCATATAAAAGTTTGTGCCAACATTCTGTTAGATTGAGTGAATGAATTATTATTCTCTGTTGTACTATCTCTCTCGACTAAGGGTGGTTCGCCGTTGGAGATTTCAGGTCGGCGGTCCTTTCTTACACCTCTCATTCTGGGATTTTGTCATGTTTAGGTGTTGGTGCTAGACGTTGGATCACCGGTGGTGATTTCTTGGTCCTTTTCGTGATCTGCCTTTTTCTTATTCGGGAGAGGATGTCAGGCTTGCAGGCTCTTTGTACCGTGCGGTGGCGGCGTGTGGCGGAGTTGGTTGGATTCTTTTTTGGAAATATTATTGTAATATTTGGTTTTTTTTTGTTGTTGTGTTGTCAAGTAATGAATTGGCCAAGAGGTCCCAGCACCCTTCTATCCTTGATAAATATTTTTATTCATTTCAGCTCAGCACGTCACTCTTTAATCCATTATTTGACTTTGTTGGATGTTGTGGTTTAGTTTGGTTCGTGCCTGTTGTTGTCTAGCCTTGTGCCAGGTCGTAGTCTAGCTTTTAGGCTGGATCGTAGTCCAGCGGTGGACTTGGTCTCTTCGTTTAATCAAGGTTCTTGATGTGAATTAGTTTTTGTTCGGTTTCGTGGAAAAAAATTTCAAGGACCTATTTGTAATAAAAGTTATTTGGTGTGAATATAGGGGTAAAGTAGAATGTATTAGTAAAAATGTCAAAATTGTAATACTATTAATATTAGTGTCAATAAAGGGTCTAAAAAATATGCACGTTAAAGTTGCTTTGTGAGGTGTGATGTCAAAGCAATTGTATTGTATGAATATATACGGTGTGATATGATTTACTTTCGAATCTTCTCAAAAAAAAAGTTTGTTTCCGAATCTTCTCAAAAAAAATTTTTGTTTCCGAATCTTCTCAAAATTATAAGTTGCAATTTATTTAATTTATTTTCCTTTTTCTAAAGTAACACCACGTCAGATGTTAAAATTTTTACTAAATTTTTTGTGGCTTTGCATTATTGTACGCAATTAGTGGATCCACCTGTAAATTAACTCCCTTAAATCTATATTATTTTTACATTCAACATAATTTTGTGGTTGTGATATTTTTAAGTTTCTTTTAAATCTTTTAATAATTGAAAAACATGTGGTGAGATTATGATATTGTAAAAATGACGTAGTCTGATTTGAAATAAAAATATACACTTAATAGAGTAATTCTATCACTTCCCGATTGAATAGAGCTTAATAATTCTAAGAATAGGTCGGATCATTTTAGTAGTTTTTGTTTTTTTGTGGTAAGTTGTTGTTTTAATATTTTTTTTGAGAGAACTTCAAATAGTTGATTTTTTTAGTTAATATTAGAACAGATAATTCATATGAGATAATATTGCCTCCAACCCCGACGTTGTTTGCAGAAAGATATTAGAACATATAATTTATACTATTATATAAAGATATATTCAAATGAAAGATACAATATAGTTGAATTAAAATAAATCACTTCAGATTATAGTATTTATATTTAGTTTTTAATTTAAATAAATTAGGATAAGATAAGAGTTTATCTTTAATCTTATTTATTTTGAATTTAGATATTATTTCATTTTTCTCATATATAAAGGGGATAACATTGTACGGTTTGGATTATTCAATAAAAACAAAAATCTTGCGTTTGAGTATTCTAGTATTTTTTTATGGTATCAAAGCAGTGGTGTGTTTCGACGCCTTAACAATGCCAAATCCCGCCTGTTCCTCTACCACTTTTACTAATTAGTTATACACAATCCCCTGGATATGGTCTAGTGGTAAACGGTTAATATGCCTTGCCATATCGAAAGCCGGAGTGTGGGGGTTAGAGTCCCGTAAAGGACCGGCCCCTTTCGGTAAGCGATATTTAAAGCAAGCCTCTTTCCCGAGCTGTTAGGTCCCTGATTAACCTCTTCTCACACTCCTGTGGGATCGGGGGCAAGAGGACCCTTCCGGTTAGGGTTTAATCGTTTTTACTAATTAGTTTTACACATCATTGTGTATTATTTCTTCATCAATCATATTCGTCCACAAAAAGTACCATTGTCATCTCATATGTTTGCATTTGTTTGTATATCGTTTCATTCTATTGATAAAATCATCTATTTTACCCCACCAACTGTCCATGTTTTGATTTTCTTTTTATCCACTTCACCGAGTCTCGTTCTGTTTACTTATGCGTCAAAAGAAATTGCTCTAATTCCTTCTTCCATTTATATTGTCATTTTCTCATCATCTAGAAAATCATATAAATGCCCGACCATAAAATTGAGTCGCACAACTTGGTCAAATTCATAAATAAAAAAAAAACTAAAACGTGAGAGTGATATAAGAAGCTGCGATATACTTAAGATAACATAGAGTCACAAACCAAAAGGCTAGGAGCCAAAATAAACCGAGAGCCAAGAGCTCACAGCCGCGAGCCTAAGATTCAAAAAGTGAATCATCTTCTCTGTTGATCAGACAAACATTGTCTCCAACCTCGACAATGTCTTAGAGATTGTATAATAGCACATTGTAATGTCCTCAGAACCCGGGCCTGGTAGCGCTAAATGAGTAATAAATGGTCCGGTCAACTGCTTAGATCGCCGTCCTCGCTTGGTCTAAAAGGGCTAACCCGAGTTAACAAGACATTTATGTCTCACACTTATATGGTGGTGATGCGATTCCCCCACTTCCAATGTGGGATATCACATTCTCCCCTCCTTATAAGGGACTGACGTCCTCGCCAGGACGGCCAAGACTTGTCCCTGTGGACTTGTCCCAGTTCGTCTCTACAAGAGGACTCTAGAGGTGGCCTGTGGCACTTAGGTTCGTCTAGAGGTGGTCTGTGGCACTTAGATCCTTCTGATAGTCGGCCCTGATACTATTCTGTAACGCCACCAGACCCCGGGCCTGGTAGCACTAAATGAGTCATAAATGGTCCGGTCAACTGCTTAGACCGCCGTCCTCGCTTGGTCTAAAAAGGCTAACCTGAGTTGACAAGACCTTTATGTCGCACACTTATATGTTGGTGATGCGATTCCCCCACTTCCAATGTGGGATATCACACACATAATTCTTATGAGATAACATTGCCTCCGACCACGACAATGTTGGTGGAGGTATTTGAGCACATAATTCATATGAGATAATGTTAAAAGTTATAGTGACTAGGACACTTGTAGAGTGCCAAGTGTCAGTGAATAAATGAGACATGTGTATTAGAGGATTAGATGGAATATTAGTTTGTTATGTTTTGTTAAGAATAGCATTATTAAAGGTAATGGTGATCACACAAATGTAATCAATGAAATGAATATTCTGTCAATCTAGAATAGATCATCTTCTTTACTAATCTTTCATGGTATCGGAGCGGGAATGGAGCAGACCTCTGCTCTGCCGCCGGTGGTGGATCTTCCACCGGTTACATCACAAACCCACCTCAGTTCTACCGTTGGCCTGTCTGATGCAACAAACACTGCTCGAATTTTAGCTACTCTTGTTACTACACCAACAAGATCTGATCCAACTATCATGTTTCCACCATGCACTGATTCTTTCACCTCTAGTCTCCGGCCACCATCATCCAACTGGCCAACCACATTTTCCTACCTTCCCTCTTGGCTCCACCAGTGCTCCGCCACCATCTTCACCAAAATTACCTGGTCGATCATCTCAGACCCCATTCTCTGCCACCTAAATCAACCGACGACTGTCAAATTGGACAGAAATAACTATCTCCTCTGGCGCTACACCATCTTACCGGTTGTTCGCGGCCATAAACTGAAAGATCATCTGTTTGGTCACCTCCCCAAACCACCAGAATTTCTCACATATCCTGGTCCCGGTGGTGTTGTTCTTACAAGTAACATCCCGAATCCAGCATTTGCAGAATGACACCAGATTGATCAGCTTCTCATGGGATGGCTCCTGGGTTCTATGACTGAACATGCTCTGCTTGAGGTTATGGGGTGTGATACCCCTTCTTAGGTCCGGAATACACTTGAAGATCTCTTCAATAGTCGATCTGAAGCTCGCATGTTGGAATTCAAGGACACCCTGACCAAAACAACTAAAGGCACAAAGACTATGGCCGATTATTTAGCTCTCATGAAGTTCTACGCTGACAGTCTTGCTGCTGCTGGGTATCCGGTGTCCAAATCTGAGCTTATCTTAGTAACTTTGGGGGGTTTGGACAAGGAGTATGAATCTGTAATTGTAAACATCACTATTAGGGTTGGTTCACTTACATGGCAGGAAGTGCAGTCCTAACTTATTACACATGAAAGGCTGCTTGCCCGGTTCAACCCTACTTAAACCCTAGATACTAGTCATCCTACTGCTCATATAGCTGCAAGATCTTCTCCCAGACCTGGTAACAGGCCTCAAAACTAGAATTAGTCCTCAAGAGGTAGAGAGTCCAGGGGAGGTAGATCAAGAGGTAGAGGTGGAGGTGGTAGAGGATCAAATGTAGGATCAGCTGGAAGTGGAAATGGCACTGGAAGAGGCATAGCTTGCCAAGTATGTGGGAAAAATTGGGCATAAAGCCAACATCCATTGGCATAGATATGAAGAGGACTTCAACAATGCTGCTGGAAATTCATAGGGAAATCAGAATCAAATTCAGCCTCCTAGACAAGTCTCTGCATATCTTGTACACCCCAATCAGTGGGAGATCAATCATGGTACATGTATAGTGGTGCATCTAACCATGTCAGCAATGACTTGAACAATCTGCACCTGAGCTCCAATTATGCAGGTAATGACACTTTAACTGTAGGTAGTGGTGAGAAACTGAGAATAGCTCACATTGGTAGTAGCATCTTACACACACCACACACTAGTCTCACCTTGAACTCCATACTACATGTTCCCCACATTACTAAAAACTTACTCAGCATTTTGATGAGCGAAAAATTCACCCACTAAAAATACATTTATAAAGACTCGCAACTGTGGGTAAACTAACTCTCTAACTGCCAGAGTACCAGGTCGATTGCTAGGATAGCTACAGGAGTACGAGGTCGTCCCAAGAGAAATGTGGTTGTGAGTACCAAAATGAACGTCGAACTTAGTCTAGGCGATCAAAGTTTTAGGTGGACTTTTTATACTAATGCGAAAAATAAATTTTAACTAACGAGATTAACTAGGTGATTAAAAAGCATAGCCGAGCCATGATCCAACAGGTTATCTCCCCACAGGAAAAACTTGATAAGGAGTGTGTTTTATCTGATTCAGTTCATATGACATTCACGGGTGTTAACTTTTTATTCTTGCGTTAAAATCTGAACAGCTCTCACTTAACCCCCACACTAGGTTTATTAACCCTCCCTTTAGAGAGCTAACTCGCCTAACATGGTTGACCGGAATAAAAAGCCGTTGAAAAACCTCACAAAAACATAATTTTAATGTATCACTTAGGTTGCCAATCTAACGATTAAGACTATGGTTTAGTGATTTTAAAACATGTTTCGCACATCTCGTAAAAATAAGAATTTCACTTAGGCATAGTCCGGATCGTCACTTAGATTGTCAAATCTAACAATCAGGACTATGATTAGTGATATCCATATCTCACATCTCACCGCAAAATACATTTATAAGCTCGATGTAACCGCGAACAAAGTTGTCAATTTTATTCAAAGTTATTAAAATGACCAAAACAAGTTTAAAACATGATTTTATCATAAAAACGTTAAATTAAGCACAACACAACTCCATCTCGTTTCCCGAGGGTTGATTTTACCCGTTTTCACATAATTCGGCTATGTTGAGTTTAACTACTCATATTAACGAAAATAACAACGAAAATAACAAAACGAAAGAAAACAAAACGAAAAAAAAACTACAAACTATATATAGATATACGTATAGATGTATATATAGATATATATAGATATAGATATATATATATAATATACGTATATATATATATTTATACTAATTGCATAAAATAAAAGAAAGCAATAAAAAGCGGAAACGAAATTATATTAAAACTATAACTAGTCGGGTTATTACACCGACATTATAACGACATATATATTACATATAGGCCCCCAAAACATAATTAAAAAGAAAGGAAAAGAAGAAGAGAGATGGGGAAGAAGGGGGCACCGTTGCTTTTGCTTCGATGCTCGCTATATATAGGCAAATATAAGGGGGCCGGATCGATCCGAAATTGTGCCGGATCGATCCGAGCTCATCATCACTAATGATTACAGTAACATGCAAAGCACATGCGTAGGAGAATATAATTATATATAATTATATATTAAACTTCTAAAATTCATATCTCGAGTTGTAGACCTCCAAAAATCATGATTCAAACGTCATTAGAAAGCTCTCGGAAAATTCTTCAACTTTCATGAAGGAC
The DNA here is from genome assembly GCA_036785695.1 of Gentiana straminea. Classification (NCBI taxonomy): domain Eukaryota; kingdom Viridiplantae; phylum Streptophyta; class Magnoliopsida; order Gentianales; family Gentianaceae; genus Gentiana; species Gentiana straminea. The sequence continues at coordinate 4,591,304 of JAVUPR010000241.1, read as the reverse complement.
ACTTCTTTAGAAAACGTCGTTTTGATGGGCCATTCCCATTACGTGTCGTTTGCGACATTTTCCTTAATACAAATCAATTAGCCACTTGACCACCATTTGAGTTGTAGAAATCCGATTGACTTGATTCAAAATCCATTGGAAAGCTTTCTTGAAGATATACAACTTTCATGAAAGATTCTTTTTCAGAAAACGCCGTTTTGATGAGCCATTCGTATGTCGTGTCGTTTTCGGGATTTTTACTATTACGAATCGATTAGCCACTTGGTCATAACTCGAGTTGTAGACCTCCAATTAACATGATTCAAAATGCGTTGGAAATCTCTATCAAAGATCTACAACTTTCATTAAGGCCACCTCTTCAGAAAATGCCGTTTTAATGGGCCATTGGTTCGTCGAAGATATAAATCGTTAGTGACACTACGAACCACTGATCCACTTGACCTTTTAAGCTTGTGGCACAGTCTTATATCCCTAAAAACACCTCTTTTAGGCCTCAAAACGTGTCGTTACTCGGGATTTTGGTTAACCTAAAATTCTGCAATAAACCACCAAAATACCAAACGTAAATCCGACACGACACTCCGGTTACTAAACCGGCACAAAAACTAGTAAAAACACATAAAAACACGATATTTTACAAAATAGTCACGACTTATATATTTTTATGAAATTTAGGAATTAATGACTTTAATTGATATAAAAGTGCTCGAAATGATATCAAAAGTGGGTTGAAAAGTTATAAAAATAACGGTGAATTTTTCCGTTATCACAACCCCCCACTTAGCTTTTGGTCGTCCTCGAACAAAATAAGCGATAAAATAAAATGAATGAGGAAAAATTCATGAAGATAAGATATGAATGACAATCGATTATGCAACCATTCGAATCATAACTACACGTTAACCGCAATATAAATGTATAACAGAGTGAGTGTGTGACAAGCCTTTTCAATTTCCACTATCCTCTCTTGAATAATTCAAGCAAACGCACAAATATCCATTCGACAAATCCTAATGACTTTCCTAGGTATAGACAGTAACAATTCCACACAAAGTCCTCCCGTGTACTTATTAGGATAATCCCTAAAGCATATCATTCAGTTTATACGGGGATAGTTAGAAGATAACTTCTCTTTTTTTTTCTTTTTTTTTTTCTTTTTTTTTTCCATAGAATACTAACATATCCGAACTCATTGCCAAAATCGACTATCTTTCAAGCGTCATGAGGTGAGATTGAATACATTAATACCTATCTAACTCTTTTTTTTATTATTTTTTTTTTTTTTTTTTTTTATGTGTAGCATATGCCCTCATTCCCGGCAATAGGATGTTTCGTGATAACACCCTAGCTGGACTACTATCATCAGGCAGTCGGGAGCTTTTAAACCTCATAGTGGTATAGGACGTTTCGTGATAACGCCCTACCGCACTCAAATCATTGGTAGCTACAACCGACATATATATAGTTTATCTTATTTTGACATTCTTTCTATCACATTCAAACCTTCAGATATTCACAGTACACGTTCAAAAGTTAGGTACTAAGTTACTGCAAGTCTCTCAGGATAATCACTAGGATACCGAATGGGTACGAGTTTAAAATTTTTCGCTTCAATATCAAAGGCTTACGTGAAGGAATTCATGTTACACAAATAAATTTGGGGTTAAAATGCACTTACGGTTCAAATTAGTTATACATATCAAATTGATCATTACATCTTTAAATCCATGAAATATATACCTTATACAAATTATTTTAATCAACTAAATAATGTTTGAAAAAGATCAAAAACTAAGGGTTTAAACACTTACCGCCATTTCTAGACCAACCACGACTCTACCCCCCACTTACGATTTTGCATTATTCTCGAGTGTAAATGAGATAGAGAGGAAGACTTAGCTTATAAACCTGGCGAAAAGATGCTATCAAATCCCGTAACGACCATGAGAAAGCACATCCCGAATCCCTATACAAAAATAACCAAAACAAAGCAAACACGGGACATGGTCCTCGTGCCAAAGTATGCAATAGAGATATGGGAATAATAAGATAATGGCAACGTCACGTCGAAAAATTCGATAGGCTATATAATAGCTTTAGATGGAAAAATAACCATACCGGTAAAGCACAAAACATCTAAGCATATACGTATCACATATATCATAGTCAAGTAAATTATTCCTAGATTCATTTTTATTACACACGCTTTATTAAAGCGGGAATACTTACCACTATACTACAACGACCGAAATTTGAAACGAGACTAGATCATAAAATGAAATGTGTGAAAGAGTATTGAGTCTTTTATACCCAGATCCTCAAGGGTTCAACAACCTAAGTCCAAGAAATGATGCATTTGAATGTTTTCTTTGTATTCTACCTCGGGATTTTCGGATAACCACCTAATCGTTCCCTTTTAATGACATTCAAACATTCATCCTGAGACTTGGTTGTGATTTGTGTTTATATTTCATACAGATTCTACATTTCATTAATACTAGTCGTATCCAAATTACTATTATTATTATTATTTCACACAATTTTATTAAGGCGGGGTTGCCTCCCCCCAAGCGCCTTTGTTTTACGTCTTTGGCTCGACTAATTACAAATTATCAACCAAAATCTGAACTTAAGAAGATCAATAGCTTAAGAAAAATTAACAAAGCGAGAACCAAAGAACTTGAATTGTCTAGAAACGTACCTCGTTTGGCCCTCGATGCTACCTTCTCCCGACGGAGAATCTTCTTTTATCGATCGTCGAACCATCTTCTTTGCTATTCTATATAGTTCACCCATCGGGGAGCACACAAAGCGGACCGCGAAAATTCATCCTTACGAGTGGATGAATGTAGTAATCCGGGACCGATATATTAACTATTACCAACTCTCCCAAAGTGGCTTTACTAAAGATGGCCAATCAATCTCTCGCTCCTCTAACTCTCTGTCATCTTCAAATCTTGCACTTTTTCTTCGCAAACTGAATTATCAACCTTATTCTCAACCTGAACTTCTTCAGTGATAACCTCATCATCATCCCTAACCACCTCACATGTCTCTGCCTCTTTCACATACCTCACTAATTCAATCAATTGCCCCACCTTGTCTTGAAGATTTCTTATGGCGTAGTCAGTACTTACCTTGAACTCCTGCATGTCCAACAGTCGCTCTTCCAGGCTCTGGTTCAATCGTTCTAGTTGCTCTATTTGACTGTCGGTGAAGTCTTCTTGTGGCATGGGGGAAAACTGATCATATTGACTTTGATTCATCGGAGGTGAGTAGCAGTCTTCTTGCCATTCCAGACACTGATCAGGTGGCTGAATCTGGTTGAAGCTATCAACGCATTGAGCATGAATACCGTAATCCTGATAAGCACCAGGGTTAGGACAACCCTCGTAATATTGTGGCTCAAAACTCGAATGACCATAATTCTGGTCCTGGTATGCATTAGGGCACTGATAATCCCATGAACCTTGGTTATTCTGCTGTTGATATTGAGGCTCAGACACGAACTGTTGTTGATAAGGTTGGTAGGGGTATTGTTGTTCAGGTGAGTAATATTGATTGAAAAATCCATCCATTTAAGCTCAAACTGCAAGATTTCAGAAAACAACACGAAAACAATAAAAAAATTTTTTTTTTTTTTCGTTTTTTTTATTTTTATTTTTAAAACACACGATATTTAGACCCCTCAAAAAGTTATGGTAGCCGAAGGCCCTAATCCCCAGTTTTAGCCAGACTTACAAGATATCACCCTCCGAAGAGGCTAAGTACCAAAGTCGTATTTAAACCGAGTTCAGGACAATATCACTTCAGCATCCATAGCTCTTATCGACATCTAAATAAAACAAAGAAAATAAAAACCTAGGCCCAAGCCTTCGGTTCACTTACAAGATATCACAACAATATCACACATTTCCCCGGCAACGGCGCCAATTTTTTTTGATGAGCGAAAAATTCACCCACTAAAAATACATTTATAAAGACTCGCAACTGTGGGTAAACTAACTCTCTAACTGGCAGAGTACCAGGTCGATTGCTAGGATAGCTACAGGAGTACGAGGTCGTCCCAAGAGAAATGTGGTTGTGAGTACCAAAATGAACGTCGAACTTAGTCTAGGCGATCAAAGTTTTAGGTGGAGTTTTTATACTAATGCGAAAAATAAATTTTAACTAACGAGATTAACTAGGTGATTAAAAAGCATAGCCGAGCCATGATCCAACAGGTTATCTCCCCACAGGAAAAACTTGATAAGGAGTGTGTTTTATCTGATTCAGTTCATATGACATTCACGGGTGTTAACTTTTTATTCTTGCGTTAAAATCTGAACAGCTCTCACTTAACCCCCACACTAGGTTTATTAACCCTCCCTTTAGAGAGCTAACTCGCCTAACATGGTTGACCGGAATAAAAAGCCGTTGAAAAACCTCACAAAAACATAATTTTAATGTATCACTTAGGTTGCCAATCTAACGATTAAGACTATGGTTTAGTGATTTTAAAACATGTTTCGCACATCTCGTAAAAATAAGAATTTCACTTAGGCATAGTCCAGATCTGTCACTTAGATTGTCAAATCTAACAATCAGGACTATGATTAGTGATATCCATATCTCACATCTCACCGCAAAATACATTTATAAGCTCGATGTAACCGCGAACAAAGTTGTCAATTTTATTCAAAGTTATTAAAATGACCAAAACAAGTTTAAAACATGATTTTATCATAAAAACGTTAAATTAAGCACAACACAACTCCATCTCGTTTCCCGAGGGTTGATTTTACCCGTTTTCACATAATTCGGCTATGTTGAGTTTAACTACTCATATTAACGAAAATAACAACGAAAATAACAAAACGAAAGAAAACAAAACGAAAAAGATAACTACAGCTATATAGATATACGTATAGATATATATATAGATATATATAGATATAGATATATATATATATATATACGTATATATATATATTTATACTAATTGCATAAAATAAAAGAAAGCAATAAAAACGGAAACGAAATTATATTAAAACTATAACTAGTCGGGTTATTACACCGACATTATAACGACATATATATTACAAATATATATATCAATATAAATATATAATTAAAATAAAATAGAAAGGAAGAAGAAGAAGAAAGAGGAAGAAGGGGGCACCGTTGCTGTTGCTGATGCTCGCTATATATAGGCAAATATAAGGGGGCCGGATCGATCCGAAATTGTGCCGGATCGATCCGAGCTCATCATCACTAATGATTACGGTAACATGCAAAGCACATGCAGGAGAATATAATTATATATAATTATATATTAAACTTCTAAAATTCATATCTCGAGTTGTAGACCTCCAAAAATCATGATTCAAACGTCATTAGAAAGCTCTCGGAAAATTCTTCAACTTTCATGAAGGACACTTCTTCAGAAAACGTCGTTTTGATGGGCCATTCCCATTACGTGTCGTTTGCGACATTTTCCTTAATACAAATCAATTAGCCACTTGACCACCATTTGAGTTGTAGAAATCCGATTGACTTGATTCAAAATCCATTGGAAAGCTTTCTTGAAGATATACAACTTTCATGAAAGATTCTTTTTCAGAAAACGCCGTTTTGATGAGCCATTCGTATGTCGTGTCGTTTTCGGGATTTTTACTATTACGAATCGATTAGCCACTTGGTCATAACTCGAGTTGTAGACCTCCAATTAACATGATTCAAAATGCGTTGGAAAGCTCTATCAAAGATCTACAACTTTCATTAAGGCCACCTCTTCAGAAAATGCCGTTTTAATGGGCCATTGGTTCGTCGAAGATATAAATCGTTAGTGACACTACGAACCACTGATCCACTTGACCTTTTAAGCTTGTGGCACGATCTTATATCCCTAAAAACACCTCTTTTAGGCCTCAAAACGTGTCGTTACTCGGGATTTTGGTTAACCTAAAATTCTGCAATAAACCACCAAAATACCAAACGTAAATCCGACACGACACTCCGGTTACTAAACCGGTACAAAAACTAGTAAAAACACATAAAAACACGATATTTTACAAAATAGTCACGACTTATATATTTTTATGAAATTTAGGAATTAATGACTTTAATTGATATAAAAGTGCTCGAAATGATATCAAAAGTGGGTTGAAAAGTTATAAAAATAACGGTGAATTTTTCCGTTATCACATTTCCAAACTTGATAGTGATAATTCCGTGTCTATTGAATTTAACTCCTCTCATTGTTTTGTTAAGGATCTGACTACAGGGAGGACTCTTCTAGTATGGGTACTTGATGAAGGCCTGTATAAGCAGCATGCTGCTGCAAGAAGGTCCATTCACTCCAAATCCTCAACACCTTTACCATCTTGTGCTCTCTCTTCCTTAGTCAGGTCTTACCATGTCTTATCCAGTTGTAATGTCTCTGCTTGTAATGAATTGAAGTTCTGTGAAGCCTGCCAATTTGGCAAAGGCCATGCTTTACCTTATAATACTTCTATCTCATATGCTAATTCTGTTCTTAACCTAGTACAGTTTGACATTTGGGGACCTGCCCCTCTAAAATCCACAACTGGCTATATATATTACATACACTTTATTGATGACCATTCCAGATTCACATGGATCTACCCCCTCAAACAAAAATCATATGCTTTGTCTACCTTTAAACAGTTTAAATTAATGGTTGAAAATCAGTTTGACACAAAAATCAAATGCTTACAAACAGATTGGAGAGGGGAATACAGAAGCCTAGTTCCAATCGTGAAAGAATCTGGAATCACCTTTAGACACCCCTGTCCACATCTTTATGAACAAAATGGTATGAGTGAGAGGAAACACATGCATATTGTAGGATTTGGCCTCACCTTGTTAGCTCAAGCTTCCATGCCCTTAAGATTCTGGTGGGATGCCTTTAAACACTCTGTCACCCTCATTAACATACTTCCCTCATATGTGCTTCACTTTAAGTCATATTTTGAAACTCTTTATCACACCAAACCTGATTACTCTATACATAAGGTGTTTGGATATGCTTGCTACCCTCATCTTAGGCCTTACCACAACCATAAGTTCAATTTTCACCCATATAGATATGTATATCTAGGCACATCCGCTGATCATAGAGGCCACATTTGTCTTTCTGAGTCTGATAGAATTTACATTACCAGGAATGTAACCTTCAATGAAGCCTCCTCCCCCTTCCATGATGGTCTCTCTCAAGGCCCTCATAGGTCTGTGCAATCCGATCTTACCACATCCAACTTTTTCCCTGCCTTGCCTCCCCTCACACTCCCTCCAACCAGCAGCAGCAGTAGCAGTGACATCTCAGGGTATTCATCATCACCAAGTGCACCTCTCTACTCCTCCTCACACACACACACACACACTCTTCCTCTTCAAGTGGGGAGCACACAACACTACACTCACCATCACCACAAAGCTCCACACAAAGCTCACTACCAAGCTCACCTATGAATGCATCACTGAATGTCCACTCACCTGCACCTGTTAGCAATAATACACATGAAGAAGAAGAGCATGTTACATCTTCAACTCAAACCCTTCCTGTCACCTCCACAAACACCAGACCTTACCCATCCATGTCAAAGAACCCTACTACTGACCAGATGCAAACAAGATCCAAGAGTGGGATCTTCAAACCCAAAACCTATATTTCCAGTGTTAAGCCACTCACAGAATCTCACCCTAATGAACCTGTTAAAGTGTCAGAGGCCCTAGCTATACCATAATGAAAGCATGTTATGGAGGAGGAATATAATGCCTTGTTGAGAAATGGAACTTGGGAGCTGGTTCCACCAAACACAAAGCAACAGTTGGTGGACAACAAATGGATTTTCAAACTAAAATTGAATCCTGATGGATCTGTCCTAAAATATAAGTCAAGACTGGTTGCCAAAGGGTTTCTACAAGCCTATGGGGTCAACTTCACTGAAACATTCAGTCCAGTGGCAAAGGCATCAACCATCAGAGTCATTGTAGCCATAGCAGTCACCCTAAACTGGAGCATTAGACAAGTGGATATCAATAATGCCTTCTTGAATGGGCCACTCAATGAAACTGTATATATGCCCCAACCTGAAGGATTCGTAGATGCATCAAAACCAACTTATGTGTTTAGACTCAAGAAGGCACTTTATGGACTGAGACAAGCACCTAGGGCATGGTTTGATGCCCTCAGAATTCAGATGTTACACTGGGGATTTATTCAGTCTAGAGCAGATAACTCCTTATTCATATTTAGAAAGGAAAAGACACTGATGTATGTGTTGGTCTATGTTGATGACATACTAGTCACAGGCATCGCAGCTCTCTGATTCAAAAAATCATTCAAGTCTTGCACTCAACATTTGCCTCGAAAGACCATGGAAATCTGTCACACTTTTTGGGAATGGAAGCACACAAGAACAGTACTGGACTCTACCTCACACAGAAACATTATGCCACACAGCTCCTTAAGAGTCTTGACATGGAGCATGTCAAACCTTGCCCCACACCTATGGTTGCAGGTAGACATTATGAGCAGATCAAGGCACTCCCATGGCCAACCCCAGCTTGTACAGGAGTGCCATAGGAGGATTGCAGTATCTGACCCTTATAGATGTGCATTGGAATGCACTCAAAAGAGTGCTAAGATTTGTAAAAGAGACCATTGATCAGGGCCTGCATTTTAAACCTGGTCTCACTCTGCATGTTAATAGCTATTTTGATGCAGACTGGGCTTGTGATGAGTCAGACAGGAAATCCACAGGAGGTTATTGTGTTTATATGGGAGATTCACTGGTGTCATGGAGCTCTAAAAAGCAGAATGTAATCTTTAGATAAAGTGCTGAGTCAGAATACAGATCACTAGAAAACCTGTCTTCTGAACTCCAGTGGTTACAACATCTTATGAAAAAGTTATACCTGAAGATTCCTGATATACCTGTGGCCTGGTGTGACAACATCAGTGCAACATTTCTGGCACACAATCTAGTCTTTCATGCTAGGACAAAGCATATAGAAGTTGATGTCCATTATGTCAGAGATCTGGTGCAGAAGAAGTCCATTTCAGTCCAGTATGTTCCATCAGCAGACCAAGTAGCAGATTGCCTTACAAACGCCTTACCATCCTCACAATTTCAGCTCCTCAAAACCAAACTGAATATGGTCATCCCACCATCCAGTTTGAGGGGGGATGTTAAGAGTAATAGTGACTAGGACACTTGTAGAGTGCCAAGTGTCAGTGAATAAATGAGATATGTGTATTAGAGGATTAGATGGAATATTAGTTTGTTATATTCGTTAAGAATAGCATTATTAAAGGTAATGGTGATCACACAAATGTAATCAATGAAATGATTATTCAGTCAATCTAGAAAAGATCATCTTCTTTACTAATCTTTCTGATAAAGATGACATTCAATTGAGAACTAGGATAGAGTTGATTTAAAATAAATCATTTCAAATTATATTATTTATCTTTAGTGTTTTATTTAAATAAACTATGATAGGATAAGAGGTTATCTTTACTTTTATATTTAATTTGAATTCAATGATTATCTCGTTTTTTCTCTCCTATATAAACGAGATATATGGTATTATTTGGATTATTCAATGAAAACAACATTTCCGTGTCTTTTGTTTTCGTATTATGGTTTTTCTTTACTTAAATCAATACTTTAATGATAGAATTATACTTATATTCATTTAAACCCTCAAAGATTGATAAAATCTTCATAGTCATTTGTTTACCTAATATACAAAATGTTTACTTCCCCGTTCATCTTTAACCGATGGAGTTGCCAAAAAAAAGTTTGTTTTTATTTGACATAGTTACATTTTCGAAACAATATTTCTTGTGTTTTTTTCCTCAAATCTAGCCTTATTTATAACATAATGAGAGAATAAAATAACACTGAATTTGTAATGGCCCCAGATCTCGAGCCTGGTAGCGCTAAATTAGTCATAAATGATCCGTCGTCCCCGCTTGGTCTAAAAGAGCTAACCCTAGTTGACAAAACCTTTATGTCTCACACTTATATAGGGATGCGCATGTTATTACTTTACATATGTGAGACTTTACATTACCGTGGCTCCCAGTACCTCTCACGGTGTGGCACTTAGGTCAGTCTGATAGTCGGCTCTGAATACCATTCTGTAACGCCCCTAGACCCGGGGTCTGGTAACGCTAAATAAGACATAAATGATCTGGTCAACTGCTTAGCCTGGCGTCCTCGTTTGGTCTAAAAAGGCTCACCCGAGTTGACAAGAATTTTATTTCTCACACTTATATGATGTTGAGCGGACTATTACCTTTACAGACATGGTACTTTACAGAATTAATTATACTCAACAATACATAAAAAAAAGTTATATTCATAAAAACAGTTATATTCAATAAATTTATCGGGGACTTTCGGATAAATTCTACGCAGACACGACCCGAATCGAATTTCAGGTTAGTCAAGCCAATGGATTCCGAATATCGGGGACTTTAAGAAAAAAAAATTGAATCAACCCTATAATTTGTGTGTTTTGCTTATAACTCTTTCAGTTAAATATGATCGAAGAGTGCATAAAAGGCGTATCAAAACATCAAGATAATTTGGGTGGATGTGATTCCTTATTTTTAATTTTCACAAAATTCAGTCTTGCGATGATGGATCACACCGAGATATAACATGGAAATACTACTACTTTAGTTTAGTTGACTTTTTCGTCATATTAGTACTAAGTACTACTTTATTATTTTCCTTTCCGCATCATTAGCAAACCAGACAAGTGAGATTAGCTGCGAAGTTTCTACTCTAAAATAAGCGTGGACAGTTAGCTAAAGGCATTAAAGATTGAGATGAAGAATTTTATATTTAAATTTTACGGATTTTTGTCGAGAAGGACCAATTACAAACTTAATAAGGCATTTAGGACATGATTATAAGATAATTGATAAGCAGGACACGGGTTTTTTCTTGCCTAAAATACCCATGTTGCCTTCTCACGCCATGTAACTGCCATACCTGTATGGCGTGATTTTAGGCTGACATTAAACCCAATTTAATGTAATCAATGCCTAGCAACAGCTTCACAATTGTGAATCTCATGTGGTTTAATTTATGAACATCAACACAATTTTTTTAATCTCCTTGCTGATTCAACAACGAATTCCTAACGAATTTTTGGCGATTCTTGCGATTGTTAATGTTGGGTTAATTTTTTTTCTTCTGTATACATGTACGAACAATTTCCGGCAAATGTTTTGGTTCCGAATCTCATGCAGAAATTTCATTTTATTGGGAGCACAATTTTCATTTTATTGTTCGGTTTCAATAATATGTTCACTAAAATTTCCGGCAGCTTTTTCGGGTCAATATTTCTTTTCATCGTTGCACCGATTTTATATCGATATGTGTCACTACACTTACAATATGAGTGACAATTTTCAAACAATTGTCACTGCATCAATGTAACTGAAAACACATTGACAACTGATTTGATCTATATGAATTGTTACTAAAGAAGTAGTAATATAGTACCTAATTTGGTTTTCGTAAATCAAATGTCACTGTATATTCAACTGTCACCGCAACTTCAATTGTGCCCGTCACTGCATGTTTAGATCCAAGCAACTTCAATATCACTACATCCATCGTCAGTGCATGTTTATATCGTAGCAACTTCATTCTACGTCCATTGCATGTCACTACGTCCGTCATTGTATGTCACTGCATCCGTTGCAATTAACAAAATCCATCGTCTATGCATGTTTAGATCCTACCAACGTCAATGTCACTACATCCAATGTATGCCACTGCATATGTTGTGAACCATTAAAAAAATCGAATTTCAGAAATTACGTCACAAAAATATCAAATTGATATAAAAATAAAGAAGATAATTTTTCCTTGAATTATCGTGAAAATATAAAGATGATCGGAGATGTATATAAAAAGATATGGATTTTTGAAAATTCAAGTAGAAGAAATAATGCAATAATGATTTTTTTTTAAAGATGGCGTGAGTTCTTTTTTTTTCCCCTCATTTTCCAGCCATTAATTTAAGGGCAATTTAGTACATTTTCATTGTATTTGTCCATATAAACAATAAAAAAATAAAAGTTGTCCTTTTGGCTACTTCTCCCTAAATTTTACTCCCTCTGTTTTTTAATATATGTCTCATTTGATGTAGAGCCGTAAACTAAAAAAATAATTAACGTGTCTGAAATTGCTTGTTAAAAGGCAAAATTAGTCTTCCTTTAACATTAAATATTGTCGTACGTATAAAACGATTTTTTGCTTTCTTATTGTATTTAAATAAAAAATAGTCTAGAAAATTGTATTTTATTATTATGACATTGAAAATTTAAACTATGGTATAATTCAAAGAAAGAATATAAAGGAAAAATAATAATAAATGATGTATTGATATTGTAAAATGACAGATTGCATTTACATCATTCGGATTCTTCTCAGTATTACTTGACAATCCTCCCGAAGGACGTGCTGACACTTGTTCTACTATTTGTCCCACTTGGTATGACAAATCCTATGCTAAAGCTTCTTGGCTCGTTAGTCTAGCATCATTCTTCTGACAGTATTGCGTGAAATTCGCACTTAGCTCGCTCATGGACTTCATCAGTTGATTGCCCATATCGGTCACGGTTGAGCTCATGTTGTCCACAGATGCTTCCCAACCACCGGACCTATTTTATTGAGGCATGAACCACCAGTTTGCTTTGGTCTCTCGCCACCATTAAGATCACTATATCTGAAAGCAGGATGATCGTGAGAGCCTGGTGATATCCGCCCCCATAAGGATTTCCTTGCCTTCCTTAGTATTTCACGTCCTCACTGTTGGTTGCTTCTACTCCTGAACTATTTCCACTTTGGCGATGCGATCTTGAATGCCATCCATCTTCTCATTCATTACTAACAGCTGGTATAAGATCTGTTGAGAGGTACGTTCTCCAAATACGCTTTCAGGTGATCGTGTGGTTTCAACTTCATGTGTTCCCGATTGACTTGTAAGTGCTATCTGCTCCAACTTTTCCAAGGCTTCGTCAGGTGATAACAACGTAAAACTCCCATTGCTTGACACATCAACTTACATCTTCTCACTTGGCCGCAATCCATGGTAGAAACTGTGCATCCTTACTGGCAAAGTGAGGCCATGATGTGGGCATCTCCGTTGTGCCTCCTTGAATCTTTCCCAAGCCTCTTCAAACGTTTCATTTGGTTTCTGCTTGAAATTCATAATCTATTGCCTCATTTGAAGTGACTTCCCAGCTGGACAGTACTTATTAATGAACTTCTACAGGAGGTCTGTCCAAGTTTGGACAGAACCTGCTACTAGAGACAAAATCCATTATTTCGCTTTATCTTTAAATGTGAAAGGAAACATCTTCAGCTTAATATTATCCTCTAGTACTCATGCTGGCCTTACTGTGCTGATTATCTCCAGAAAGTTGAAGACATGTACACTTGGATCTCCATTTGTCATTCTGTGAAAAGTGGTGTAGTTGGTCACCATTTGAATCGCATTGCGCTTCACATGATAAACCTTAGTCACATTCTCTGGCTGAACAATCGCTGGTACAAATTTCTCAATCGTTGGCAAGGCATAGATCTATAGAGTTCTCCTACCTGCAGCTATGACTGCTCCGTTTCTTCCTTCATTGGCACCATTTTATCCTTTCACTCCTCCGTTTCTCTTGCTGCCATCGTCTCGTCAGGATCTTTCAAATGTGGAATTTCCTCGTCTCTATCCTTCTCATTTTGATCTCATTCGTGTGAGCTCACGTCGTTCGCCAGCCTTTCTGTCCTTTCTCGAGATTCCTTTAGATTTTTGTTCGCGAACTTTTCAATCTTAGGTATAAACCTCTTGAGCTTGGCTGCTGAACTCCATGTGGCGTACTACAAGACAAAAAAAGAAAAAAATAGTTACTTGCCTCGGCGGCTGTTACACTTACCTGGCAGACTCGAAAATATACAGACTCTAACTACTGACTCGACTCTGACCGAATATAAACGATTATATTATATCCCAGAATGCTCGCAATTACGGGAATATGTCTCGCAATTTCAAGGCAAAAATTTCCAGAAACGAACTGAATAGAAACTGTTACGACTCAAATATGCACAGACTCAATAAACAGGAAACAAAATAATTTACAAAGACAAAAATATATATACAAATTCTCAAATTAAATTAAAAAGTATTATGGACACGAGTCCCCGACAACGGTGTCGTGCGATGTGCATTCATGAACTACTAGCAATAGGACGGTCTATCATAGTAGAGTGAACGGCGTATCAAGGGTCGAATCCACAGAGACATCGTTAGATACCAATTAATTAAGATTAAGAATAACAAGGACAGACAACGACCAACAACGGTGCATAAGAGTAATAATGGTGACAATCAATCACAAGATTATATATGCAACACAATACTATGAGTTTCAAATGTATTAGTTCTAACTATGAGTTATTAGTTATTTCCCCAATTTTATGCATTGATCTACCCCGCGGTGAATTTTAGATCTTTGATGGCTACGCGTGTTATCCCATAATATTACGCTACTTCAATGGGACGGACAGTAGGTGCCTATATGCAATTAATCTCCTTCGTTTGTTGTATTAATTTATATGCAATAAGATCTAGGAATAGTCAGCTCAAGACCGAAGACCTCCCTAAGCAGCCATCGTGGATTGACCGGCATGTTTCTAAGGATTGACCAAGACTATGTCCTAACTAACACTTCACCTTGTAAGTCCTTCATGCTAATTTACGATAACATGCAAATAGTTGATCAGGCTACTATCATGTAAATTAAATCTATCGATCAGACATAGCTGGTGCCGATTATCATGAATTTAGGTTTACTAGGTATCTCGCAATTGCGATAAAGACGGTCGCCCTTGCGAGAGAGCGCAACCACTATTCCATGATTTCTTCACCAACGATTCACATTTATGCACATATGGGGTAAATAAGTTAACTACTACATAGAAAAACTAATAATAACAATCAAATCATACTAATCACATAAGAACAACGACATACCTACATCTTGAAAAAGCCAGAAAATAATACCCTCAAGGCCGAGCGTAGATCCTCCGTAGATCTCTCCCTAAAATGCGAATCCGTCGGATCCATGACTATAACTCATATAAAATAAATAACTAAAAGAAAAGAACAAATGAACTTTTATTGCATTATATATGTGTCTTGGAAAAATTGTACATTGAAATTTAGGTCTGATGCCTCTTATTTATAGCTGAATAAACCGACTTAGCTAGACTAAAAACTACCCATCATCCAAGAAAATGCATTTCCCGAAGCCTCTAGGATGCTCGAATTTGCTATGGAACTCCTCGCAATTATAGGGGCAATTTTGTACTTTTTCTCTCTGCCGACTTAACTGAATGTTCTGGAACACCCTAGGCCCAGTTCTTCATCCAGTCTGCTCAAGAATCCATCTCTAACACTTGGCCCAAATCTCGTTATCTGAAAATGTCCAATAACACACGAAATAATACCAATTCTAGGAATAATAATGTGAAAAGAAAAATACTTGACTCATGAACCCAACATAGACCATTCAATACAAATGGTTCATAAGTGGCCGAAAACAACTAATTTTATCTTAGAATGGTGAAATGTTGATGCCGTAGGATGTATCATTTTAAGTGTCATCAAACATACAGTCAAGAATACTCCTTAGTAGAATGGGGTAGCTGAGAGGCTAAATCAAACTCTTTTGGAGAGGGCAAGATGCATGCTCTTTAATGCTGGTTTATCAAGGAGATTATGAGTAGAGGATGTCAGCACAACTTGCTACTTAATCAACAGGAGTCCTCACACAAGGATCAATCTCAAGACACCAATTGAGATGTGGTCAAGTAAGCCTGCTGAATACCCACTTCTAAGAGTTTTTGGAAGCACGGTTTACTATCATATGAGTGAAGGGAAGCTGGAGCCAAGAGCCAAGAAATAAGTGTTTGTAGGGTACACTGATGGGGTGAAGGGCTATAGATTCTGGTCATTAGAAGAGAACATAGTTATTCTCAATAGGGATGTTGTTTTTGATGAGATTTCTATGCTTGGCTCATCAGTAGGGAGGTGTGCTGAATCTGAAACCAATACTGAATTTGAGGGAGTAGACACTAAGGTGGAGCTTCAGGTGAAGTTAGCTGAGATGCAACACCCACCTAACAATAGTTAGCACTCATCTGGTCTGGTAAGGCACCTGCCAGAGTGTAGTCCAAGCTAGTGAGCTGAATAAGGGGGTCAGTTGATAATCAAACAGGGGACATGGTTCAGTAGAGTATATTTGTTAGAAGTGCAAGAAGATCCAATGTTGGGATACCTTTCAAGAGGTATGGCTATAGTGATAGCTGAAGGGTATAGGGTGTAAACCTTGTAATTATCTTTATCCTGCTAGCTGAGCCCAGTTCTATTCAGACTATGCTTGTTATAACTTCATATCATGGCTATATGATAGTGTTGAAGATGTTGGGCAGACAACTCGATGTTCATAGACGATAACATGATATATAAGCCCATGAGATCCATTTATGGACTCACACAA
This sequence comes from Gentiana straminea, assembly GCA_036785695.1. Lineage (NCBI taxonomy): Eukaryota > Viridiplantae > Streptophyta > Magnoliopsida > Gentianales > Gentianaceae > Gentiana > Gentiana straminea. The sequence continues at coordinate 4,574,716 of JAVUPR010000241.1, read as the reverse complement.
GTTTATCTAGACGATTTCTTTGTTTGATAATCAAAGGAGTTTGATTTAGTCAAAAGAAGGGATATGCCCAATGTACAAGATGGATAGTGGGAGTGTGTTACGATTTTTGAGCAACGTATTGGATACCTCTCTCGGGAATCATCACCCCATGTCACAGTCAATTAATGTTTGGTAGTTCAAGGTCTTTACGAAAGCACTTGGATTAGAAGTTCTTATTTTTTGGGAATAAGAATCTATAGTGATAGATTTAACTAGCTGTTAGATTATAGTTTGCCTTTATAGATATGATGCTAAAAGAGTTTAGCATAGATCGTGACAGGAGATTCTGCTAGACGGTGTTCTCAAGATCTATCTATGTTAGGACGTTATTCCTAAGTATAAGGTGAAAGATGATGCTTATGGAAGGTTTTCTTTCCCACTGCGATAGGAACCATCATAAAAGTAGTGCTAGATGTTCATAGTCCATGAAGAGTCATGAGCAAGTATGAAAGTAAATCTGGTGTATGTCGAGAATATCCTTAAACTAGTTAAGGAAGAGTTCCTAGTTTATCGAAACTTGGAATCATATAAATATAGTTATACAGACGTATATTCTGAGTCTTATGAAGGCAAGTTACGGTCTGGGTTTGCAGTCACTTTGATTAAGTGATACAGTGAGCTGGAAATGTTCTTGGCTATGGGTCACTGTAAATTCTACAACTTAGCCAAAACACTGTATTGCCTTGGAGGTGCAGCGGGAGCAGTACATGGATCTAGAAGGTTCATTTTTGAACCTTGTACGGTTCTTCCATCTTTTCTATATAGCTGATATAGTAAGTAGATTCATTGCTTGAAGCAAGGACCAGGGTCTCGTTAGAAATTCATGTGTGTGTTGAGGCGGTTCCTTTGACTTGATCATTTGGAGCATGATATGAAGATAGTCTGATTCCCCATGGATAGTGATCCGTTCACGCTTAGGGTTGGTTGCGAGTATTGCATGAGATTCTTGTGTTTCAACTTGGTCTTGTGTGTACGCGTGATTGGCTTTAGGCCAAGTGGGATTGTTGAAATAGTGTCCTAAACCCAATTGGGTTGGACCGGATCCGACCGGGTCGGATCATTCCTACTATTTCTTTATGTTTATACATATATTAAATAGCTTTTCTGTTGTCATATATTTGTTCTTTTAAAGAACCAATTAGGAATTGTTATATGATAACGCCCTTAGTATTAAACTGTGATAGAGAAACCATGATAGGCGATTATGGTTGATGAGATCTCCAATCACTTTAATGAGTTTGATACTTAAATGTTTCTAGGCTTATGTACTATTAAATAGGGCATTGATAGTACAAACAGGCTAGCACGTATTAGATGTCTTCTGTCTTTAAGGGCAGGGATAGATCTCGTCTATCGAAGTGTAGAGACACTTGGACTGTACGTGGACGTGTATTAGAGAATGCGTACGTTAGACTAACCCACTTACACTGTTAAGTGTCACACTATGTGGCAGTTGTGTAATTATTCTTAGGACCAGAGTCTACATGGCATCACGGTGTGGATTGTCATGCTTTGACACTATTGAGGTTTTCCCTAGCCATGGGGCGATCATGCGGTAGTGATTGGGTGTGGTACTGAAGCATGCGGAGTATACATGTTTGGTTGTCCGGAAATCGCGTACCCTATCAATAGGGGTGAATATCCGAAAGGGCCTTCTTATAAGGAATGTCTTGCTCTCGTGAATCTATGCAAAGTGGAAGTAAGTGAGTTACTTCGAGAGAGCATGATGTCCAGATTGTAAGATACGGTCGTTGATGTTTGACACTTGATGAACGACCGTATGGATATTATTATAGCGATAGGATTCTATTTACATGGTAACTGTTTCACATGAAATGTAGTAGTCATTGCATTTGACTCTTCCGATGATTGGGGGTCACGGTGTGTTGCTAGACGCTATCCCGTGATCGTTAGGCATGAAGGGCATTTTCATAAATTGCACTTTGTGTCTACGGCCAACATATTCGGAAGCCTATCGGGTCACACACATATGAACATCAAGGCGGATTAAAATGTGGTTATAGTCGATAACCAAATAAGGAAAGAATTTATCTCATACTATAAAAGTTATAGTGGTAAATTAATATGGTGATATTTATTCATTATGAATAAATATAATACAAGATATTAATTATGTTGATTAATAAAATATAAATATATTAGATATGTAAAGTCAAAAATTATGTATATATGATATACATGTATTTTGCAAATTAATTAATCATAACATTATATTAATTAAAAAATATTCCGAAAGCCAAAAAGTGTCTAAAGGGGGCGCAAGTTTGTAGTGTATTAGATACACTTGGATTGTGTAATTTAATTAATAAGATTACCATAATATTAATATTAGATATTAATTGATTTTTGGAAAATCGATATATGGTAATAAGATAAAGATAGACAATATTAGATATTGACAAACATCTTGGAAACATTTAATATAAGATATTAAATTAAATGAGATAAGCAATCAAATGGATTTTCCTTATTTTATTAGGAAAATGTTTTCTTTCTCCCCAATCTACTAGGAAGCTAATCCCAATCAGATTGGGACTACAGTAGGGGCATACCATCTATTATATATATGTAGTGGGTGTCAAGCTCTTTTATACATCACAATTAGAAGAGTTCTAATTTACTAGAAAATATGAGAGCTTCTTAGAGAGAGATTTTGAGAGAGAGAAAAGGCCAGTCTAGCAACCGGATTTTTCTAGTAGCAATCTAATGGTGGATTCCGGAGGGTTGTTCGTGTGGACTAGCGGTAGAGGCCGAACGCTTGGGCGGCCCGTGCACCGCTACTCTCCTTAGACGGTCAAAGCGTCAATCTTTTAGATCAAGCAAGGTATTCACCGTCTACTTCTTTTATGCTTGTTGTTTAAATGAAGTCGATCTTGGGAAAAGGAAATCAAAATTTTGAATTCTGCTGTGTTCCCGCGTTGATTTCCTAACAGTATGGTTTCAAGAGGGTTCAGTCAGAGAGAAGGGGTGGACTTTGATGAGATATTCTCACCAGTGGTCAGACACAAATTCAATCAGAGTGTTACTAGCAATGGTGGCACAACATGATCTTGAACATGAACAGTTAGTTGTGATGTGAGGTAGATAAGAAGATATACATGACTCAGCCAGAGGGGTTCCAAGTTCCTGGAAAGGAAGCTTTAGTTTGTAAGTTGAAGAAGTCTTTGTATAAATTGAAGCAAGCTCCAAAGAAGTGGTATAAATGGTTTGACAGTTACATGATCCAGCTGGGTTATAACTAAAGTTCATATGACTGTTGTGTTTACCACAGTCAACTGAGAGATAGATCATATATCTATCTTGTCTTGTATGTGGATGACATGTTGATAGTTGCTGAAAAGAAGTATGATGTTAAGAATCTAAAAGGCATTCTCAGTGCTGAGTTTGAAATAAAAGATTTGGGTGCAGCCAAGAAGATATTAGGGATGGAGATCGGGAGATAGGAGTCCGAGGAAGATGTTCTTGTCTCAGCAGGGTTATATACATAAGATTTAGGCCAGGTTTGGCGTCTGCTGCAAACCAATATATACTCCTATGGCATCCAATGTTTATTTGTCTGTTTATACTTCACAGTTAGCAGAGGAGAAGGAATACATGTCAAAGTTCCCCTATGCTAGTGCAATTGGTAGTCTAATGTATGCCTTGGTGTGCACTAGGCTTGATCTGGCTCGGGCCGTCAGTGTTGTGAGCAAGTTTATGGCTCAATCTGGAAAGGAACACTGGAAAGTTGTGAAAAGGATGTTCAGGTACCTGAGAAGTACAACTGATGTTGGTCTCCTTTATAGAGGTGATACTCAGGGTTTGGTCACGTGGTACTGTGATGCTGATTATGCAAGTGATGTGGATAGCAGAAAATCAATGATTTCACATTGAGGAATTCATTGGTCAGCTGGAAAGCAACTCTTCAGACAATAATAGCTTTATCACTACTAAGGCAGAATACATGGCTCTTACTGAATCAGCCAATGATGGGATTAGGTTGAAGGGACTAGTCAGTGATTTAGGGCTACATCAGGATCAAGCAGAGATATATTGTGACATTTTGACTGCAATATGTTTGGCTAAGGATCAGGTTCATCATAAGAAAACCAAGCATATTGATGTGAGATATCATTTCCTAAGTGGTGAGAAGAGGGTTCAAGTAAGAAAGATCTACACCAACGAGAATCTTGCTGATATGCTCACTAAACCATTTTAGTAGAGAAAGTTTTAGTTGTGCCGGGACTTGCTGAACATCAAGAGCTTATAATCTGAAGTATGGATACTAAGCTGAGGGCAGATCAACTGAGTGGATTCTATGGAGAAATCTGATACAATACATCTTGGCATTTATGAATACATCTAGTACTATACATATGGTTATGCAATCTGGTTGATTTGAATGGGAGTTCAAGTCAAGGTGGAGACTTGTCAGCAATGTGACTTGATATCTACATCTGGTGGAACTAATATAGGATCATTTGAGAATGGTCGTCTGCTGATCGAAGGTATTCAAGTCTGGAAGTCAGCTAGGTTGAAGTGCAGCTGAGTTCTGACAGTAGAATGAGTCTGCTGAGTTTGGTGAATATTGCTGAGTTCTAGATATGAGCTGGTGGAGTCAGCTAATGCTGGGGACACATCTGAGGCATTTATGGCAATTCTGTAACACCTCGTTTCCGGACACCGAGTCCTTATCCGGAAATTGAATGTTTGGCACGTATAATATAAAATAAATCTCATATTATATGTAAACCTCTACTACTTTGTATCGAGTTAAGCAAAACGGAAGCAAAGACTCGAGTATATATATTTTTTCCAAATAACCAAGAATAGAAACTCCATGTCTAAAGATAGAAATGTAAATTTATTACATTGGAAAACCAAACGAAAACGTAAAAACAACGAAACCTCCAAAAAGAAAACTAAAAGAATAAAATACAAATCTCAAGGGAAATGTATCATATCCGAAACCAAGCAAAACAACTAGTCAAAAAATTCATATGAAACTGAATAAAATTACATGCTCCAACATCGGAGTCCTCAAACGTCGTCATCAGAGTCCTCATCGAAATCCGTGTCAACTTGTTCATCTTCTCTCCCCTAAACACATAGAAAACATGTATTTGAGGTAAGTACAAAGTACTCAATAAGAGGTAGAAGATATAAATTAATTATGATTTATAATTATGAGATTATCTTGATAAGATCGACTCGATCTAGGGTTCACTGCATGTCCATCAATATGTCATGACTATATGTTTCTGTCTCAACTTATCTTGGTTACATCAGCACACAAAGGCACTACACGAGGTGTGTCCACCATGAGATGTTGCCAACCAACAGTATTATGCGTTATTTGTCTCGGGATTCCCCGGTATGCATCACGTCCGGTGAAGTTCCCCTGTCATTTGGCTGCTAGTAGGTCACAGAGTTATCCACCTGTCTAGACGAGTCACATAGCCGATGTTCACATGTGTCTATCCAAAAGTGACATGACGTTTAATCTTTTTACTATGCAAGTATGTACTTATTATTTGTTGTTAACTAGCCACCTAACTGTTTTCAAAGATAAAGCCCACCTTAATAACTCTACTCCCTAACTTAGACATCTAGACACCATATCCTAACAATTACACAGACATTGACGAGCTCTAGTTCATCAAAGCACAAGCATATCATGCCCTTCCGACGGTCCCGAACTTCAATTCCCTTGAAGAGTACATTCGGTGCCGGAACTAAACTCACCAGAAACTCAATCGAGGCGTGTTTATGTATAATTAATGTTATTAGATCAAAGAACAACATTCAAGACTAGATTCATGGCTTAAAACAAGCTATTCCTAAAAAAACAGGGCCAGTGAGCCCGCACTAGGATTCAATGCACCTGCACTGAGCGACCAGAAGCTCATCAAAATTCATTGCTGAGCCAGTACGCCCGTACTGGCTTCTGGGGCATCCGCACCAAGCCTCTGAACATAAAATCGGACTTTCTGCCTACCCAGTGCGCCCGCACTGGCTTCAGTGTGTCCGCACTAAGCACAGTAACCCCCAAAACTCAGTTTTTCTACCCTTAAACAATCCCTAATCGTTCCCAAACATGTTCAACATCATAATACTCAGAAAATAGCAGAAAAACATCATTTTTTTAAACCATAACAGCTCTTGATCCTTAAGCAACATGAAGGTATGATTTCTAGCATAAAATCACATCAAATCTCAACATAAACCCTAATAAACCGTAATTAATTCGTAGGAAGATCCTCTTACCTTTTAGCAAGCAATCCAACTCCAAACTCCTAGAAAAACAGCAACAAAACGACCATTTTCTCACTGAAAACCTATATGATCAATTCCAAAATAGGTTAGATTCGATCACATGCTTCGATTATAACAAAACTACGAAAGTTATGAGTTTGAATCTCTAAAACTCGTCGATGAACACATCTAGGTCGAAATGACATACCTTGACAAAGCTCCACACTTTTAGTACTGAAACGACTCCCTCTTCACGACGATTCCAATGCTCCACTCGAATCTGAAAATGGTTGATAAATCCAAGAGAAATCGTAGAAAGTCTCCCTGGCTTCACTCATGCTCCCAGCCATTTCTCAATGTACGTAGAAGTCTAAAATTTGATTATTGGTAGGTTAAAAGACTAATAGTGGTTTATTTATCCTTAATTAATACTTAATAATTAAAAATCGGATTTTCTCTTCCAATATATATATATATATATATATATATATATATATATATATATATATATATATATATATATATATATATATATATATATATATATATATAAATATAGAAACGAAATGCTTAAATCCACGAAAGAAGTAAAGAATATAATATTTCGTTTTCACAAAATGACACGTCTGCCATTTCCCGAAAATCAGAATATTACATTCCTCCCCCCTTAAGAGGAGTTTCGTCCTCGAAGCTAGAACATACCTAGTAAATCCACAAACTCCAGAAGCTCACTGATCATATCCTCTTCAACTTCCCAAGTTGCTTCATTCGGTGATTGATTTCTTCTTTGCACCAAAACCAAAGGGATCATCCGTCTCTTGATCATCTTTTCTTTTCGGTCTAGAATCCTGGTCGGCTTCTCATTATATGCAAGATTGTCTTGAAGAACTTCCGGATCAACTATTGTTTCAACATCAGTCTTTGTCAAGCACTTCTTTAACATTGACACGTGGAAAACGTTATGTACTCTTGACATTGATTCCTGTAATTTGAGCTTATAAGCCAAATATCCAACTGTTTCCAGAATCTGAAACGGTCCAACATACCTTGGACTTAGCTTTTCTTTTTGTCCAAAAACATTTAACTCCTTTCATTGGTGAAGCTCGTAGATAAACCCTCTCACCAACATCAAACTCAAGAGGTCTTCTTCTAACATCTGCCCAACTTTTCTGTCTATCTTGTGCTGCCTTCAGATTATTCTTAACCAACTGAACCCTTTCTTTAGCTTGCTCAACCAATTCCGGCCCGGTGACTTGTCTTTCCCTGACTTCATCCTAAAACAGCGGCGTACGACATCTTCTCCCATACATAGCTTCAAACGGTGGCATACCTATTCTTGCGTGATAACTGTTGTTGTAGGCAAACTCTGCTACGGGTAGGTAGTCATCCCATAATCCCCCTACTTCTAGAACACAAGCTCTTAGCATATCTTCAAGTGTTTGGATTGTTGTTTCTATCTGTCCCTCTGTTTGAGGATGAAAGGTCGTACTTAAAACCAACTTTGTACCTAAATTCCTTTGCAAACTTTTCCAAAATTGACTGACAAACCTTCTGTCACGATCCGAAACTATCGAGATAGGTACCCCGTGCAACTTCACTACATTATCCAAGTATAGTGTCGTCATCTTCTTCAAGGACATATCAACCTTTGTTGGCAAGAAGTGGGATGATTTGGTCAATCTATCCACAATCATCCAAATCGCATCGTGTCCACTCTTCATCTTCGGTAAACCGGTGATGAAATCCCTCGTGATCTTATCCCATTTCCATTCAGGGATATCTAATGTCTTAAGCATTCCTCCTGGCCCTTTATGCTCCTCTAACTTTCTGGAAAGTATCACATTCTGCTACATACTTAGATATTTCCACTTTCATGGAAGGCCACAAAAAATTTTCCTTCAAATCTCTGTACATCTTAGTACCTCCTAGATGTACTGCAAAAGAGATCCTATGTGCCTCTTCCATGACTCCCTGTCTTAGATCACCGACATTAGGCACACACAAACGATCCTGGCACCAAAGGTTCCTATTCTTATCTAAAACATAACCCACTATAGGCTTTTACCTTGCAACTCGCTTCAGATCAACCAACACTTGATCTTCATCTTGCTTTTCCCGAATATCATCCATCAACTCTGATCTTGCTAACAACGGTGCCGCAAATTGTCGATCTTCAATCTGCTCAAAACATCGGATTTTCAGCCCATCTAACCTTTCTGCCACATCTTCAACGCTTGAAAATACTGGTTTTCTACTTAAGGCATCTGCAACCATATTGGCCTTACCCGGATAGTATTGAATATCCAAGTCGTAATCCTTTACGAACTCTAACCATCTCCTTTGTCTCATATTCATATTCTCCTAAGTGAAGAAGCACTTTAAGCTCTTGTGGTCTGTAAAGATCCTAGCCTTAACTCCATACAAGTAGTGCCTCCAAATATTTAAGGCAAACACCACCGCTACCAACTCCAAATCGTGTGTTGGATAATTCTTTTTATGCACTTTTAACTGTCTAGATGCATAAGCAATCACTTTTCCTCCTTGCATCAACACACAACCTAAACCTTGTCTAGAAGCATCAGTGTAGACGTCGCACTTATCAAAGATCTCCGGAACTGCCAAAACTGGGGCTATAATCAACTTCTTCATCAGCGTCTGGAAAGCCCATTCACGTTCACTAGTCCACTCAAACTTAACATTCTTTTGCGTGAGTTGGGTGAGTGGGTAGTTATCTTTGAGAAGTCTTGTATAAACTTCCTATAATAGCCAGCCAAACCGAGAAAACTTCTCACTTCTGAAACTGTAGTCGGTCTGGACTATTTCTCAACTGCTTTGATCTTAGGCGGGTCAACTTGAATGCCATCTCCAAAAATGACATGACCCAAGAAACTGACTTGCTTCAACCAAAAGTTGCACTTTGAGAACTTAGCATACATCTGGTTCTTCTTCAAGGTATTCAACACTATCCTTAGGTGTTCTTCATGCTCTTTTTCATTCTTTGAGTAAACTAGGATGTTATCTATGAACACTATCACAAACTTATCCAGGTATGGCATGAAAACCCGCTGCATTAAATCCATAAATGCAGATGGAGCATTATTGAGTCCAAAAGGCATAATTAAGAACTCATAATGTCCATACCTCATACTAAAACCCGTCTTAGGTATATCCGCTAGCTTGATCTTCAACTGCTGATACCCTGACCTATGATCAATCTTAGAAAACAATCTCTTGCCTTGCAACTGATTATAAAGATCGTCAAACCTTGGTACAGGGTACTTATTCTTTATGGTAAGGTTATTCAAATCTCTGTAGTCATTGCACATTCTCATGCTACCATCTTTCTTCTTAACGAACAAAACAGGGGCTCCCAGGGTGAGGTATTAGGCTGAATTATGTTTCTTTCAAGCATATTCTTAAGTTGAGCTTTCAACTCCTTTAATTCAGCCGATGCCATCCAATAAGGTGCCTTAGCAACTGGTGCCGCTCCTGGTGTCAACTTGATCTTGAACTCTATCTCTCTATCCGGAATGTTTCCTGGTAACTCTCTGGAAACACTTCTGGGTACTCCTTTACTACAGGGATTTCCTTTAACTTAGGCTTCACTTGTTCCACATCCACTGCGTATAGCAAGTATCCTTCACAACCATTTTGACAAGCTCTTATCGCCTTAACTGCTAATATTATCGGATGCCGCTTCTTACTAGGCTTGTAAACATTACCTTGATAAGTCTTAGACGATTTTCTGTGTACTTTAAAGGTCACTCTCTTTTCCCTACAGTCCAAGTGCATATAATTCTCGGATAGCCAATCTATTCCAAGAATTACATCGAAATCCGAAAAGTCAAAAACTGTGAAGTAAATTTTACATCGATATGATCCAACTCGAACATCCACTTGAGGTATCGTTCTAGTTACCTTAGTTACCTTTCCTAGTGGTGTAGTTATTTCCAAAGTGTTTCTTAAGGTCTCTGTAGGTAGATTCAACTTCTTAGCTCTCTAAGACGACACAAACGTGTTAGACGCTCCAGTATCAAACAAAGCTGTGACCGCTAAGTTATCTAATATTATTGTACCTAAGATGTGAATTCATTTATTTAAATTCAAATACAACATGATTTAATGTGCTATAAAAGTACTCTAATAAATTAGAATAAACAATTAAAGGTACCTGAAATAACATTATCATCTGGTTCTGCATACTCTACATCTACAACAAAAACTCGAACCGGGTGACTTGAACCTCCTGTGCCATTTCCTTGGTTCTGAGCTCCCTTGTTCCCCTTTGATGGATAATTATTTGCTATGTGTCTATGTTCTTCATAGATAAAGCAACCATCTGTGCCCACTCGGCATTCACAGATGTGGTTCCTCTTGCACTCTGGCACAGTGGTGCGCTTGACGATGGTGGTACCGATGTCTTCTTCACCTTTTGCTGGGGTGCTGCCCGACTATTACCTTGGCTTGTTCCAAAATTCCTCTTAGTGCCGATGACGATGGTAGGCTTCTTCTTGAAGGTCTCAATCTCCAAAGCTTTATTCAATAGTTCAGCCATGTTTCTCGCTGTGAAACCCAGCATGCCAGATTGTATTTCGTGGGTCAACCCATCCTTGTACAGTGCCATCTTCCTCTCTTAAATCCTCATAAGCTCCGGGTAGAACCTTACCAACTCATTGAACTTGTTTGTATACTGAGATACCGTCATATGAATGCCCTACTTAAGGCTTAAGAACTGGCTTGCTTTGTTTGCTTGCACTGTTGCCGGAAAATACTCATTATAGAACAAAACCTTGAAACCTTCCCAATCAGCCACTTTCCCATTGCTGCTCTTTATGGCATCGATCCAAGCTTCAGCTGCACCAAAAATAAAACCAATGGCTAACTAGGCCATCTCAGTCTCGAGGACATTTATGTTTTCTACACGCGAAAAAGCTTTACAACCATGCTTCAGCCTTGACCGGTTCAACATTCCCATGAAAATCTTGAACCCGATTCCTCTTCAACTTTGAGTACCACTCAACCGGCTGTGCTTGATCATACACCGGGGGTGGTCTAACTGGTGGGGCTGGTGGGTAGACTGAGGGTATACCAGAGGTGCCTATTGTTGATACGGTTGTTGTTGAGGATATTGTGGTGGTTGAGGCTGCTGAAGAGGGATCACCTAAGGCTTAGTCTGATAGGGATGTTATCTTTGATGATGAACTGGGGTGTGATGGTGCTGGTGGAAACCATAGGTGGGTATCCTACGCCTTGCTGGTGGTCAAAACATGGTGAATGTGGTAAAGTAGGTCGAGGGGTGTGATGACGGTCAAATTGGTATCATTATTTACCATCAATCTATCCCGGATTTGTGTTCTCAATGGGAATAATATGTATGAAATCATGAGTTAATTAGCTAAATGTCACTAAGCCATGTCCGGGGTGACGAAATTGGTATTATGAGTATTAACCGTGTATTTTATGCGTTATTTGCTAGAAATAGAAGCTACTATGTGTGGTATGGTTTTATTGACAGATGGGTGAGTGTTCGAAGCATCATTTGGGCTGAATATAAGAGTTAATCGATAAAGAACTGAACTGATCTGAAGGTTGAAGTGTTTTGAGCGGAGATTGGACCCGACAATCTGATTGGTGATCTTGCAATGCCGTTTATGAAGCTTTACAAGACGAATTGGGCACGGACTTCTTCATGAAAGTTGTAGGTCTTGAATCATGGATTCCAAAACACTTTGAATCACCCAAATCGGAGTTGCGTAGGCAAAGTTATGGTCCAAATACCAAAGCGGGGCCTAGGGTATTCCCGAATAAGTCGGCAGCAAGAAAAAGACAAAAATACACTCGGTAAACCGTGAGTTACCCGCGGTTTACCGAGGCCCAGAATCTTTCAGAAACACGTTTTCTTGTCCTCCAAGAATTGGGTTTACCCCTAAGTCGGTTTATACACCTATTTAAAGCCATTAAGAGCTGTGAAATTGTATTCGTCCTCCATTCATCATCTATTCCATTCATTCTTCATCTCTTTTCTAGTTCTTTCATCAACTAAATACAATGTAGTCTTTTGGGAATAAAGTCTTCTTTTCTTTTCTTCTTTTCTTTCTTGCAAATAAGTCATGAGTCTTTCATTATTGAATTGTGCTTGGTTTACGATCTTCATTGATCGTCTTGAGTCGCCGGAGGGAGAAAGAATAGAAGAGTAGATTTGTTCTTCGTCATGGGTAAGATCTATTCCAATGTTTTATTTCTTTCTTAGATTCATGATTGTTCTTGTGCTAGATCTAGATTATGCTTGCATCTAACATCTATGAATTAATTAAACGAACCTTAATCTTTATTCGATTCGTTAATATGAAACGCAGAATTATGGGTTGCGCTCTTCAGATCTGCGATGGTCTTTATCGCTAGATCTGAATACCTAGTAAATCCTATTTCTGTGGTTCGGCGTCAGCTACGTTGATCGATAAGGTTTAATTTACATGTTAGTAGCCTGATCAACTATTTGCATGTCATCGTAGACTAGCATGAAATACGAATAGTGAAGTGCTATGTTTAGACAATATCTTGATGGACCCTAGGAACGTGCTGGTCAATGTCGACAGCTGTCTAGGCGGGTTTGCGGTATGAGTTAGCGTTGAATATCGGAAATTCTAGTTCTTTATGCGTATGGGCTATTCTGGACCAATTAAGGAGGGTAGTTGGCGTATAGATTATCTACTGCCATTGTCGGAGGAGATAGGGTTAGGAATTGCACCCGTAGCTTAATTACAAATATGGATCAGATGAGGATTAAGGGGAGATTAGTTATGAATAGTTTGGTTAATGCCTTTTCGATATATGATTGATGATTGGTTTATTTGCATCTCTTTTATTTACTGTTATTTTATGTTGGTCAATGGCCATCCCTATCCGGTTGACCTATGAATTGTGGTTTTGTTTAGCATTATTAAATAATAGTCTCTGTGGGATCGACCTTGACTCGCCCTTGCTATCCTACGATTGACCTAGTACTCTTGCTAGTATTTCGTGTGTGTTATCGACTTACACGCGATCAGGTTTTTGGCGCCATTGCTGTGGGTTATTTATTTAATAGTTAGGCATAGCCATTAATTTATAGTTAACCTTTTTTGTTTTTTTTTGTCTTTGTTTTCGATGATTGAATAAAATTGTGAAGGTTTTTTTTTCATCACCATGTTTCTAAGGCTATTGAGCAAATGATGTGTGGGAGTATTTTTTACTTCGCATGATTATTTGATTATTATTTTGAGTCTTCAGTCTTTTTTATTTTTATTTGGAGTCTTGTAATAGTTTTGTTGTGTTTAGGTAATTATGTTGTTATGTATTGGCTTAAATTGTTTATTGCACTTCATCCATATAGTTGTGCTATTTACTGCCACATGACATAATTATTTTGTTACTTATTCGCGTCTCGCGGTACTAATGGCCTTTGTGCAAGAATCGTTTGTATTAGCTGACCAAGTGCAGATTAGTCCTTTGAAGAAGACAACCTTGGTTCCAGTTCAGTGATATGATTTGCTTCAGACAGTTAGCCGAGTTCTTCTATTTTCCAAAGCTAAGTGTTCTTCTTCTTCCGACTTTTTTTTCCTTTACTTTTCACATTGGGGACAATGTTGAGTTTTAAAGTGGGGGGTAGGCATAACACTTAGTTTGAAAATTTGAGACACACTTACACTTACTTTTGTGAATTTCGATTTTTTTGAATTGAATGAAATAAAAACCTTAAATCGTTGAAATTGCTTAATTACATACTTAATTCATTAATGTTGGATAAGGGTTTTGTCAACTATTTGAAGTAGTGGTTTATTAATCATCTATCTTGTTGTGGACTCGACCTTTTTAAGCACGTATAACTCACTTTTTCAGTGTGTAGTATAGATGACGCATTATTCAATTTAGTAGGGAAGAATGAGCATGTGTTATGTTGCATGAAGTAGTGACTTATTAATTATTATCTTACCGTTGCATTCAATTTTTGAGCACGCAATCCGAGTGAGAAGTATGTAGATGAGATGAAGAGTTATCCTAGATCGGGAATCGATATTTGTCAGTGAATATACTTTAACCAATTGTTGTAGGAGGATGGTAGCAACTTGAATGCTAAACAAGTTAAACCGGGACAAAACGGACTTGTGAGTGAGAGAGAAAAAATAGTGAGGAAATCTGCCAGAAAAAAAAGAAAAAAGAAAAAATAGATATGCAATAAAGGCAGTGAGTGAAGCGAACTCGTGCAAAAAAGGGCACGACCCTCGCATAAAAAGAAACAAACGAGGACTTAAGAGCGATGCTCAGTCCCCAAGTCCTCCCGGCCCAAGTAAGGTTTCATGTTGTTTGCCTGAGTCTGAAGGCAAGAGGAGTGAGTGTGCACATTGGTAAGTAAGTATTGTGGGGTCTCTATAACTTCATTATTTTCTTGAATGCACTATCACAAAAGATTTATCACACGACACATTGATGCATTGGTAGGTGATGATTAATGGGGAACTTATGAATTGTAGTATGATACATGTTTTGCCTAAAATTCTTATTGATATAATGTGATTCTGTCTGCATCACTGTTGTGTGAGAGTTATTGCACACACACGTCGGTTCTACTATGAGATGGTGCTTAATGGATTACTGATAGATATGTGTTGACCCTCATCTTATTTATCATTCTTGAATGAGTCTATTCTTAATTAGTTTGTAATTGTTTAGGGGGTTTGTTTGATTTGGTTTTTGCTCGGGACGATCAAAAGCTAAGTGGGGTAGTTGATGACGGTCAAATTGGTATCATTATTTACCATCAATCTACCCCGGATTTGTGTTCTCAATGGGAATAATATGTATGAAATCATGATTTAATTAGCTAAATGTCACTAAGCCACGTCCGGGGTGACGAAATTGGTATTATGCGTATTAACCGTGTATTTTATGCGTTATTTTCTAGAAATAGAAGCTACTATGTGTGGTATGGTTTTATTGACATATGGGTGAGTGTTCGAAGCATCATTTGGGCTGAATATAAGAGTTAATCGATAAATAACTGAACCGAGCTGAAGGTTGAAGTGTTTTGAGCGGAGATTGGACCCGACAATCTGATTGGTGATCTTGCAATGCAGTTTACGAAGCTATAAAAGACGAATTTGGCATGGACTTATTCATGAAATTTGTAGGTCTTGAATAAAGGATTCCAAACCACTTTGAATCACCCAAATCAGAGTTGCATAGGCCAAGTTATGGTCCAAATACCAAAGCTGGGCCTAGGGTATTCCCGAATAAGTCGGCAGCAAGAAAAAGACAAAAATACCCTCGGTAAACCGTGAGTTACCCGCAGTTTACCGAGGCCCAGAATCTTCCAGAAACGCGTTTTCTTGTCCTCCAAGCATTGGGTTTACCCCTAAGTCGGTTTATACACCTATATAAAGCCATTAAGAGCTGCGAAATTGTATTCTTCCTCCATTCATCATCTATTTCATTCATTCTTCATCTCTTTTCTAGTTCTCTCATCAACTAGATACAATGTAGTCTTTTGGGAATAAAGTCTTCTTTTCTTTTCTTCTTTTCTTTCTTGCAAATAAGTCATGAGTCTTTCATTATTGAATTGTGCTTGGTTTACGATCTTCATTGATCGTCTTGAGTCACCGGAGGGAGAAAGAATAGAAGAGTAGATCTGTTTTTCGTCATGGGTAAGATCTATTCCAATGTTTTATTTCTTTCTTAGATTCATGATTGTAATTGTGCTAGATCTAGATTATGCTTGCATCTAATCATCTATGAATTAATTAAATGAACCTTAATCTTTGTTCGATTTGTTAATATGAAACGCAGAATTATGGGTTGCGCTCTTCAGATCTGCGACGGACTTTATCGCTAGATCTGAATACCTAGTAAATCCTAATTCTGTGGTTCGGCTTCAGCTACGTTGATTGATAAGGTTTAATTTACATGTTAGTAGCCTGATTAACTATTTGCATGTCATCATAGACTAGCATGAAATACGAATAGTGAAGTGCTATGTTTGGACAATATCTTGATGGACCCTAGGAACGTGCTGGTCAATGTCGTCAGCTGTCTAGCGGGTTTGCTGTATGAGTTAGCGCTCAAATATCGGCAATTCTAGTTCTTTATGCGTATGGGCTATTACGGACAAATTAAGGAGGGTAGTTGGCGTATAGATTATCTACTACCATTGTCGGAGTAGATAGGGTTTGGAATTGCACCCGTAGCTTAATTACAACTATGGATCAGATGAGGATTAAGGGGAGATTAGTTATGAATAGTTTGGTTAATGCCTTTTCGATATATGATTGATGATTGGTTTATTTGCATCTCTTTTATTTACTGTTCTTTTATGTTGGTCAATGACCATCCCTATCCGGTTGACCTATGAATTGTGGTTGTGTTTAACATTATTAAATAATAGTCTCTGTGGGATCGACCTTGACTCGCCGTTGCCATACTACGATTTCGTGTGTGTTAAGCGACTTACACGCGATCAGGGTGTGACCTACTGATGGAGGGTAGAAGGTCTATTGTGGTTGATGATGGAGAACTGGTGGAGAAGGGTGGCTCACCGGTGGCGGGTAGACACTGATCAGTGGAGGGTAGATGTTGGTCACTGGAGGTACATACCCTGGTGGAATATCTCCTATCACAATGACTCGTATGGGGACTTTCCCCGGTTCACCATAGATGTAGGTATACCTTGGTTCTTGCTGAAACTGAGGTCGTGGTGTTGAGCTCCGCTGAAGTCGTGGGGTAGGATTCTGACGAGGTCGTGGTGACTGGCTTGCCTTCGGCCTTGGAGTGTGGGTAGGGTGAGTGGATTGATTCTACCACAAAAAACCACCTTCTACAACATGTGTCAGACTATCTTATCGTGCTCTAGAGGTCTCTTCACCATGAACTCCAGTTCTCATGGTCACCATCCTGATGATCAAAGGAAACCAGAACGTTACTAAAAGATCTAAAGAAGTCTAATCTTAAAAGAAAGGAAGCATAAAATACGCTTCGCTCTGATACCAACTGTAACGCCCTGTTCCCGGACACCGAGTCCTCATCCGGAAATTGAACGTTCGGCACATATAATATAAAATAAATTTCATATTATACGTAAGTCTCTACTACGTCGTATCGAGTTAAGCAAAATGGAAGCAAAGACTCGGGTATATATTTTTTTTCCAAACAATCAAGAATAGAAATTCCATGTCTAAAGATAGAAATGTAAATTTATCACATTGGAAAACCAAAAGAAAACATAAAAAGTAAGAAACCTCCAAAAAGAAAACTAAAAGAATAAAATACAAATCTCAAGGGAAATGTATCATATCCGAAACCAAGCAAAACAACTAGTCTAAAAAGTCATATGAAACTTAATAAAATTAAATGCTCCAACGTCGGCGTCCTCAAACGTCGTCATCAAAGTCCGCATCAAAATCCGGGTCAACCTGTTCATCTTCTCTCCCCCAAACACATAGAAAAACATGCATTTGAGGTAAGTACACAGTACTCAATAAGAGGTAGAAGATACAAATTAATTATGATTTATAATTATGAGATTATCTTGATAAGACCGACTGGATCTAGGGTTAACTTCATGTCCATCAACATGTCATGACTATACGTTTCTTTCTCAATTTATCTTGGTTACGTCAGCACTCAAGGGCACTACACGAGGTGTCCACCATGAGATGTTTCCAACCAACAGTATTATGAACTATTGGTCCCAGGATTCCCCGGTATGCATACACGTCCGGTGAAGTTCCCCTGTCATTTGGCTACTAGTAAGTCACATAGTTATCCACCTGTCCAGACGAGTCACATAGCCGATGTTCACATGTGCCTATCCAAAAGTGACATGACGTTTAATCTTTTTACTATGGAAGTATGTACTTATTATTTGTTGTTAACTAGCCACCTAAGTGTTTTTAAAGATAAAGCTCACCTTAATAACTTTACTCCCTCACTTAGACAGCTAGACGCCACATCCTAACAATTGCACATACATTGACGAACTCTAGTTCATCAAAGCACAAGCCTATCATGCCCTTCCGACGGCCCCGAACTTCAACTCCCTTGAAGAGTACATTCGGTGCCGGAACTAAACGCATCAGAAACTCAATCAAGGCTTGTTTATGTTTAATTAATGTTATAAGATCAAAGAAAAACATTCAAGACTAGATTTGTGGCTTAAAACAAGCTAATCATAAAAAATAGGGCCAGTGCGCCCGCACTGAGCGACCAGAAGCTTATTGAAATTCTCTGCTGAGCCAATGCGCCCGCATTGGCTTCTGGTACGTCCGCACCAAGTCTCTGAACGTAAAAACAGACTTTTTGCCTACCCAGTGCACCCGCACTGGCTTCAGTGCGTCCGCACTAAGCGCAATAACCCCCAAAACTCAGTTTTTCTACCCTTAAACGATCCCTAATCGTTCCCAAACAAGTTCAACTTCATAATACTCATAAGATAGCAGAAAAACATCACTTTTATAAACCATAACAGCTCTTGATCCTTAAGCAACATTAATGTATGATTTCTAGCATAAAATCACATCAAACCTCAACATAAACCCAAATAAACCGTAATTAATTCGTAGGAAAATCCTCTTACTTGTTAGCAAGCAATCCAACTCCAAACTCCCAGAAAAAAAACAGCAAAACGACCATTTTCTAATAGAAAACCTATATGATCAATTCCAAAATAGGTTAGATTCGATCACATGCTTCGATTCTAACAAAACTACGAAATTTATGAGTTTGAATCTCTAAAAATAGTCCATGAACACATCTAGGTCGAAATTACATACCTTGACAAAGCTCCAAACTTTTAGTACTGAAACGGCGCCCTCTTCACGACGATTCCAATGCTCTACTCGAATCTGAAAACGGTTGATAAATCAAAGAGAAATCGTAGAAAGTCTCCCTGGCTTCACTCTTGCTCCCAGCCGTTTCTCAATGTATGTAGAAGTATAAAATCTGATTATTGGTAGGTTAAAAGACTAATAGTGGTTTATTTTTCCTTAAATAACCATTCCCAAAAATAATTACTCATTATTTTTCCTTAATTAATCCTTAATAATTAAATATCAGATTTTCTCTTCCAATGTATATATATATATATATATATATATATATATATATATATATATATATATATATATATATATATATATATATATATATATATATATATATATATATATACCTATATATATATTAAAAAACAAAATACTTAAATCCATGAAAGAAGAAAAGAATATAATATTTCGTCTTCGCAAAATGATACGTCTGTCATTTCCCGAAAATCGGAATATTACAAGTTCCGACAAAGATTCTATGACGGTTATGGCACGTTTGGATAGATGGAATGGAATGACTATATTGGAATGGAATGAAATGGACTTTATTACATTACTACGTTTGGTGCACGCTGGAATGGAATGTCCGATACTAAGGAAGATGGCAGGTGATGGGTGGTGACGGCAGCGGGATATGAGAGGTGATTACGGTGTGTGGTGGCGAAAGCGGTAGTGACATCGACAGGTGACGGCGGAGGGTGGTGATCGTGGTAGCGGTGGTGGCGGGTGATCGGTGGTAAGTAGTGATCGTGGTGGCGGTGAGTGATCGGTAGTGGTGGCGGGTGATCAGTGGTGACTGTGGTGATAATGGTGGCAGCGGATGATCAGTGGTGACGGCGTTGGGTGGTCATCGTGGTGGCCGTGACTGCGGGTGATCGGTGTTGGGTGGTGATCGTGATGGTGGGATGGCGGGTGATCGGTAGTGACGGTGGTGGGTGGTGATCATGGTGGCGGGGTGGCGGGTGATCGGACGGTGATGAGTTGTGATCGTGGTAATGCATTCCATTCCATCCGATTTTTTATGGAATGAAAATGACCAAATTTAATTCAATTGGAATGAAAAAGATTTTCATTCATTCATATCCAAACACGTCAAAATGATGGAATTGAATGAAAAAAGAATTTCATTCCATTCCGGCAATACAAACGCGCCATTAGGGTTTGGAGATTTGTGTTTATAAATACCAACGTTGTAAATTGTAATCAATGCAGTGTCGGTGCAAAAACTTTGTAACTTTCATGCATAATAAAGTATCCTATTTTTTGACCGTAGAGTAGTCGACACAACGTCGAAAACCATGTTAAATCGATATGTTTTTTATTTTTATATTTTATCAATATCTGTCATATTTTAAGTTCTGAATTGCTTCAGCTTTGTCTTGTTTAGTTGTTTGTCATTTTTTCGGCACAACAACAATTGAATCACTTATTTTAAAATAGATGGAGTAGATCATAAAAATGGGCTGTGCCTCTGTTTAAAAAAGGAAAAAAGATAAATGGGCGGTCCCATTGTTTTCTCGAATCTAGTGTACATACTACTACTATATTTTCGATCCTTCTTGGAACTTCCTCTCTTAAAATAAAACCTGTCTCCCTCCTTTTCTGTTGTTTACAGTTGTTGAAACTTGGACCCGATATTCTTTTTTAAGTGCCTATTGAATTTAGTACTCGAGCAACGATACGGCCACAACGAATTAGCACAATAATCATTAATATTTTTGATTGTTATGTGATCTATATTAATTGATTTAAGTCCCACAACAAACAATGACATTAATAATTATTGTGTGAATTGATTGTAACAATCCGTTGTGCCTGTATAATTTCCTCTAGTACTCCAACTTTGTTTTTTTTTTTTAAATTTGTTTTTGTTTTTGTTTTGTGTGTTTTTCTTATTTTATTTTATTTATAAACCATTAGACTTTGTTTCAAACCTTACCTACTAATTTCTTCCGTGTTTTAAATCAATTAGACTTTATAAGATGATTGATATCAACCCTAATTTCATTATTTTTTTTTAGAGGGTTTCATTTAAAAATTTTTTTTTAGAAGATTATACTACCTGTCTCAAAATGTAAGTGCATTACTTTTTGGTTTCGTCCTAAAATTTAAGAAACCAATTAAGTATTTATTTTATTTTTCTCCCTCTATCTTTAATTTATTGCATACTGAACAATTTTTTATTATTTTATATTAATATCAATAAAATGTTATTTTTGTTTTTTTATTTATAATTAATAATAAATGACAAATTTAACTAACTTTTTTAATATGTATGAAAAAATCCAAACGAATTTACATTTTGGGACAGAAACAGTATTGATTTCATTGATAATACGATCATTATTCTAATATTAGATTAATGTGACGTCGATCAAAAAGAAAATCTGAATTATAATTATGTCAATGTTTCTTCTCCATTTTCCTTATAAAATGGAATCCAACCAGCCAATCCCTTCATCATCACCACTCTCCAAACCATGACTATAGAAAACATCTCCCGGCCGGTACACTTTGTGCTAGTGCCTCTAATGTCCCCCGGCCACCTCCTACCAATGGTGGACATTGCCAAATTACTAGCTCAACAAGGTGTTATCGTTTCCCTTCTCACCACACCTCAAAACACCCTTAGATTAAAACCCACTATTGATCAAGCTCTTCATTCGGGCCTTGTCATTAAACTCCTTCAATTCCGATTCCCAGCTGTTGAATCTGGATTACCAGAAGGATGTGAGAATATGGACTTGCTTCCTTCACGGGATCTAATCAAGAACTTCTTTTTAGCATCTAGCATGTTGCAGAAACCCTTTGAGTCTATATTTGATGAGCTTAGTCCAAGGCCTAGCTGCATTATTTCCGGCAAAAACTTAGCCTGGACTGTGGAAACCGCTCGGAGATTCAAGATTCCACGCCTTTTCTTTGATGGAATGGGATGTTTTGCTTTCTCATGCACCCATAATTTGCAGGTGTCTAAAGTAATCAACGAAAGTATTTCCAGGTTTGAGCCCTTTACTGTTCCCGGTTTGCCACATAAAATCGAGCTGACCCGGGCTCGTTTACCGGAGAGCTTGAATCCTGGCTCGTCTGATTTGATCGACGTTCGGAACAAAATGGTGGCAGCTGAATCTGTGGCAGATGGGATCATCGTCAACACTTTTGAGGAACTGGAATCGGATTATATTCAAGAATATAAAAAGATCAAAGGTTGTAAAGTATGGTGCATTGGACCAGTTTCAGCCTGTAATAGATCATTGAAAGAAAAGTCCACAAGAGGAAATAAAGCATCAGTAGATGAAAGAAAATGTTTAGATTGGCTAGATGATAAACCTTTGAGATCTGTAATCTATGCTTCTTTAGGAAGCATTTGTGGGCTCACTGCTAAACAGCTTATAGAGCTTGGTTTAGGCTTAGAAGCATCAAAAAGGCCATTTATATGGGTAATTAGAGGTG
Organism: Gentiana straminea; assembly: GCA_036785695.1. NCBI lineage: Eukaryota > Viridiplantae > Streptophyta > Magnoliopsida > Gentianales > Gentianaceae > Gentiana > Gentiana straminea. The sequence continues at coordinate 4,552,121 of JAVUPR010000241.1, read as the reverse complement.
GGGAGAAATCAAGAGATCTAGAAAAATGGATTGAAGTAGAAAGATTTGAAGAAAGAACAAAAGGTAGAAGCTTGTTAATAAAAGGTTGGTCTCCTCAAGTATTGATCTTGGGACATCCATCAACAGGGGCATTCTTAACACACTGTGGATGGAACTCAATGTCAGAAGGGGTGTATGCTGGCTTGCCATTAGTAACATGTCCATTGTTTGCTGAGCAGTTTATAAATGAGCAAATGGTAATACAAGTGATGAAGACTGGTGTGAGTGTAGGTGTGGAGGCAGCTGTGGCTTGGGGAATGGAAGAAAAGTTTGGATTGGTGTTGAAAAGGGAAGGTGTTAAGGATGCTATTGAGAAAGTTATGGATAAAGGGGAAGAAGGTGAAGAAAGAAGGAAGAATGCAAAGAACATTGCTGAAATGGCTAAAAAGGCTTTAGAAGAAGGAGGGTCATCTTTGCTTAACTTAAAACTTCTTATTAAGGACATCATCCAATCATCTACCAAGTATTGATGTTTTCCATGTTTTCTTTTCTAGATTTCTCATGAAGTGCTCGGGGATGAGGGTGATTCAAATGAGCCCGGATCCTCTGCAATGGATTGTTTGCAGTTATTCTTTTATGAATGCATAACGTAATTTTACTTTGTGTTTTGTATAAAAACAATGGAAGTAAAGTTACTTTATATTTTACGCATAAAAAGCTTGCGTAGAATCAGTGTATAAGCTTCAAATCAAAAGGATACAATTCGATTCATAACTTGGATTTTACTGATGTTTATGATTACAAAGATTAATGAAATTATGATCGTACGGTATGTGCGTGTCAGTGACATACTTTTAATGTGCATCATTCGATGTAATTATAAACGTTTAATGGGGAGTGGTTTAAAATGACAAAAAAGATGAGTGTTATTACGGATCGATCAAGAAGTGATGGTGATTGTGAGTAAAGATAAAAGATAAACAAGCATGCAAACACAGAATGAAGAAGAACACGGATTTAACGTGATACAACCAACTATCATTAAGAATTTCATCTTTAGACCAAAAGCAGGCTAAAGGTGGAATACCAGAAAGAGAAAGTGTACCTAAAAAAAAAGACATTTTTGTAATGAGTATATATTTTCCTAACCCTCCCATAAGAACCATATTTTGAATAGATTGGATATTCACCTTATCAAGATCTCCAATTCATGATAGGGTCTAGTTGGTGCCTAGATTTGATTGTATGATAAATTCCCCGAAAAACATTGGCGCACGTGTAAACGAGGCGCTCTACCAACCGAGCTATAGCCCTTATTGCTTTGCTTGTGATACATATTTTATCGTGTAGATAATTTCTTGTCAAGGGGGGTATTAAACGATCCAACATCATAAATCTTTGATCCGTCCGGCAATGTGCCGACTACTCCACGGACAAACTTGGAGATTTTATTATCACCAGAAAGTTACATTAAGTTACAACTAATACAGAAGGTATTTATAGCCTTGGAAATCGAACCATAACCAACTAAACAGCCAACCCAGTAAATGACTGAAATACCCCAGAAGTAACTCCACCGAATTAGGAAACCATGCAGACGTGTTCCTTAAGTCTGCTGATACCATGTATCAGTAGACTCAGCTCCAGCAGACTGATCAACTCTGCTGCTGCCCCAGACGAACACCAGATTCAACAGATGCTTCATGCTCTGCTGACCACCATAATTTCCACACCAGACCTCAATAGCATAAGTTTAAGTCACCATTATAAATCTCCACCTTGATTTCAACTACATGCAAACTGACCAGATGCACAACTAAGTGCCAGATGCATAAGCAACTAAGCAAGTGCCAGAAATCCTCTTTGTCTTCAGATTTGAATACCTCAGCAGACCTCCACCTTCAGCTGAGTATTCCCAGATTCAAATTAACAGCTTTGGATATTTAGCAAGTCCAGACACAACTGAAACTTGCTCATTGAACTGGTTTAGTGAACATATCAGCAGGATTCACATCAGTGCTGATCTTTTACACTTTAACCCTCCTCTCATTCCTTAGAAAATAGTACCTAACATCAATATGTTTGGTTCTCTTATGATGAACCTGATCCTTAGCCAAACATATTGCACTAAGACTGTCACAATACAATCTAGTCTGATCTTGATGCAGACTCAGATCATTGACTAGCCCTTTTAACCAGATTGCCTCTTTTGCCGCTTCTGTCAGTGGCACATACTCTGCTTCGGTAGTAGACAATATCACTGACCCTGTAAAGTTGCCTTCTAACTTACCACATAATTGATGACGGTCAAATTATACCCGTAAAAGTCATCAACGTTGACCTTAAATCGAGATTAATAATATATATTTCATATTAAATCACACGTTTATATTTAATATTTAATGTTATGTGATTTATATTATGTAAATTGGTATTTACTCGTTTTTATCCGATTTACTGTGCGTTTAATGTTGATTTTACAGATCATTACAAATCGAGAAGATTAGTGTCATTCAATCAATTATCTCAAGATAAGGAAGGAAGGAAATCGGAGCATTAAGTGGAAGATTAATCGGATCAACATGCAAGCGTGCAGTGGGGAACAAGCTAGAAGAAGACGTGTTAAACATGCAAACTTAGGTTCGGTCGACCGAGCCTATAGCTTCGGTCGACCGAGTGCAGCTCTTCGGTTGACCGAGCCTTAGGTTTGGGTCGGTTTCCGGCTTATATCGTGCTTATCTTCTAGAACCACCCTAAGTCGGCAAAAACCTCTATATAAGCAAGCGAATACGAGAATTGTAAAATACACCAACATATCCCTTCATTCTTTCTTCAATCTTACAATTCATAATATAACTTTGATACAATGTAGAATAATTTGAGGGTTTCCAGCAATTTAGGGGCTTCAATATGTAAGCCTTTATTTTCTGTCTTTTTATTTTCAGTAATTAATTTCCCAATCATGCTTTATTGTTTGAGTTAGTTAATTCATAGCTAGATGATGTAGATCTAGCTTATGTCGTTATGGATGTGGCGACTCCTTGTCTATGGGGATCCCATAACCTACGTCATACACTTAGTGTTTATTCATGAATCCACTTGATTTAATTAATGCGTATCTATGTTAGTTTATATGAATGCTGTGCGAATTCATCGTTTAATCGTTTCGTATGATGAAATGCCGAGAGATATGTTCGTAGATGTAATGGGGACGAAATTGATTCGTGTGACCGAATGAGTTCACTCGGTCGACCGAGCCCACCTATTCGGTCGACCGAGCCCCGTTTTATCCGTTAAATAGCCACGTCTTTATGGTTAGGTTAACTTAATAAAATTTATCATCTCAGTAGGTATGGCTACGGCTACGTTGCTCGTCTGTTTTAATTAGCGTATGATTAGGAAATACCAATATAGGGCTCATAGGTTGGCTCATGAATGATCTTCCGGGACTTTCAGCGAGATCTAGGTAGGTTTTGTATTTGGGAATTGAGCTCACCTAGTTATACGTAAATCGTAGATTAACATGAAACCGTGCAGGTAATTGTTAATAGGACAGAGACTGATGCGATCGTTTAGGAAGTACGCCTAACCATAGGAATGTTGCCTAGACGAGGTGTACGGTCAATATCGGCATCCTTAGAGTCGTAAGCGTGTGAGTTATATGAGATGGAGGCACTAAAAAGCGAAGTCACGTAATGTAGCACATTGATCTAGTAACCTAACCGGTGCTAAGTCAAGTTTAAGAGGATGACTCCCGTAGCCAATCTAAGATAGATACAAACGGATTGACAAGCTTAATAAGTTCAGTTTATTATATAAATTATCTAGGTCCAAACGATAAAGACTATAATTGGGGAGGTTAATTACGTTGTGTCGAGTCGTGTCTTTACCTTTCTTGTCTTATATTGGTCGTAGACCGCCTCTATGTCCTTGACATGTTTAATTAATTGTTTGTATATAAGATGATCCACAATTGGTTCCCTGTGGGATCGACCTTGATTCACTATAGCTATACTACGATGGGCCTAGTCCTCTTGCTAGTATTGGTTTATGGTGGTCAAGTATATTATAACCTGATTGACCCCGATCAAGTTTTTGGCGCCGTTGCCGGGGAACCAACGGTCAATCTTATATATAAATAATTTTCTTATTCATGTCAAGTTTTCTGTTTTAGAGTCTGTTTTTACGTTTTGAGTCCCTCTGGTTGTCTGCTCTGTCTGAAAATTCCAGATTTAAAAAAAAAAAAAAAAATTAAAAAATTTATTCGGTCGACCGAGAGACCTCATTCGGTCGACCGAGAGTTTACAATTTTTTTTGTTTTGTTTTGTTCTTGTTCTGTTCTGTTTACACGGTTTCTGATTTGTGTTTTTCGAGTCTGGAATTTCGCATGTCTGTTTATCCCCGTATGTTTAATCCGTAGGTCTGATAGTAGCATGGGAAACCATGTTAAAATCGTCTACGGTCCGTTTTGTTTTTCTTCTCGTTTGCAGAAACCAGGGAAACAATAATCCAAGTCAATAATTTTTCACGGGCGCTGAGAAAATAACCCAGCAAACATGTAGAGCTACGAATCTAAGATGGGAAAAGCGATGGAAGCAATACCTTTAAAGCACCAAGATGGCTCTGAAAAAATTTTAAAGGCTTAAATTCTTCATGGTACAATGTTGAAGGCAAGGTACTACCTTTTTTTGCTTATGTTTTACTACCTTTTGGTTTTTTGAGCATAAGTTAGCCTATACATGAACCTTAGTATGAATCTTGGCCCGGAGTGGTTTGTAAGATTAATTCTATTAGTGTGGAAGGTTCTGCCCCAAATCTGTCTCATCTGTAGGGGTGTAAGGAAACATGTAGTCGTTGAAAGGAAGCGGTGAATAAAGAGTTCCTAGTAGTTCGTTAAAATCTCTTTGTCCTATGCATGAGATTGCTTCTACGGCCGGGGAGCAACAAATTGTGTAGTTTAAGCATTCACAATCTAAAGAAGACGTTGAGTTTTGAGAGAACACAATCTTCTGGCTTTCGTTGAGTTTTATGGTGATGGCTTCTCGGTGAACCCACCTTAAACGAAACGAGATTATGCTTTGGGTGACAATGTAGAAATCGGAGACTCTTAGTACATTGGTTCGGAAATGGTCTAACCATGGCTGGGCGAGTTTAACCGAGCCTCGGCTCAATCGACTCCCCTCCACGTGTGATGTACGTTACAGCGGTCCACAAGACTTAGCATAGCCGATAAGCCTTCGGGCTAAACGGGGCTTAATCTTGACGGATTGGCCCGAACCGTCACATATGTTCCAACGAATAAGACGGCATAGGCTTGCCTACATAACCGACCTTATTCGGAGTACTTTGATTCATTGTTTCTTATTGTCAAGGCCAAAACCGTAATTTTAACCAAATTCACTAATTCCTAAAACGAGAGCCGAGGTAAGAGCTTTGGATAAATGGTATGGGTAAATGTCATTTCCTAGGTCTCACAACCAAGGGAAGGGTATTAATCCGCAAAAGCAGCAAGCCCACCTCTTATAGTGCTCATAGGGGTCAATATCTTGTGCTCCAAGAATAATGACTGACAAGGATACTTTTGGAAATTCGAGCTGAGGACTCTAAACTCAGAACTACTTCTTTAAAACCCATAGGATTTCTTTTTAGGATTTTAGGTTTTGTTTTCTTTGAGTCAAATAAGAGTAACGTGAAATATGTTGAGGTTTTTTATTTTGCCGTGTTCCGATGGCCATTGGGCTAAGGATGTGCAAAACTTTTTTACTCAATATAGGCCACGTGAATTAGAGTTCCATAGGAGAGTCAAGAAATTGCTAAAGAAAAGGAAATTTAGCAATCCACCTTAAGATGGAAGCATTAAGAGAGCTTGAGAATTATTGAAAATGTAACAGAGAATGATTGGTGTGAACAAGAACAATTTTGGTCAACTTCTAAAACCTTTTAGAAAGGTGATCCAAGTGAAAATCCAAAGTGATGTGCAATTCATTCTGCAATTATCCTTATCTTTCCCTTTACACTTTTTCACCTTCAAAATTTTCGATCCTCTCACCAATCTGCCCCGAAAGTTCACATTTCTGACCATTCTTTCATCGCCTCTCTTTCTTTCCATCTGTTTCACTCTCCCACCCAATCTCAATGCCTTAACCATTTTCAACTCACCCATAAACACAATTTCTTACCCACCCTTTATCTTTTCTTCCCAACCTTATGTGTATCTTTTTCTAAACCCATCATACTCTCAACCTCCATTTTGGTTACAAAATACCTTTGTGTTGCGGAATTTGAAATATTGCTAAGCTTTAATGATTATTTTTTATCATTTTGATTTTCATGATCCTAGTTGAGGTAAGTGTAGCTCTGACCCTAGCTAGATTTTAAAGGTTTTTGGTTCGATCAAAGTACAACTTATCTTTCTACCGGAAGTTTTAAATTTCACATTTTTTTCCGCCTATTCCGGCATTTCTAGATGATAAGTTTTGTTCTGAACTATCACACCGATCCGACCATGTTGATGACGGTTATGACTTTTACGTGATACATTGGGTTATTAGTAATTTCGAGGAGTAGCTACATCTCCCTAAGTTGTTGATATCCAATGCAAGCGAGAAGTTTCTGCGCTAAGTATTTGATTTTATCTTTAGCCAATAGGTCGCATTCAATCGTTATACCTTACCAAGTTTCTCTTTTCCCCGGATTGAATACCTTTTCGATCGAGTCACCCTCGTGTTTTCTCACGATGGGTAATGCTTTTTGATCTTTGTCTTCTCCACCCAGTTTTAAGAATATTTAGGCGGTGGAGGTTGTAGATGAAGACCACCATCTTTAGTTGCTTGTTTATTTTTCTTTCTATTTAGTATTTTTCTTTTTGGTTTCCCTTGTCATTGGTTGTATAAAATAAAGTGGCTTAACTGTTTTTAGGTATTTATACCTCATTACTGCCACATTATTTTATAACTTCCATAGACATGGTGTTATTACTGGTTTCGTGGAGTTTGTCTGCTTATACAGGTTTTCACTTGCTTCTCCACAACGTGCTGACATTTACTCCGATCTCTTTCCTTTACTTGAGAGCCGTTTCCAGAGCTAAGTCTTTTTCTTAACTTCTCATTTATTTTTGTCATTGAGGACAATGCCATGTTTAAGTGGGGGGTAGGAGACTTAGCCATGTTATGTTATAATGGAAAATTGAATGAAACGGTACAAAATTGAAAATTTTGAATACATACCATATTATTTATCTCGTACCCTTAGAATTGTGAGTTCCTAGCTACGAATTGATAGGAAATAAACCAAGTTTCATGAGTACGTGATCATTTTATACTTATGTTAAGTAAATTTAAGGATATTCATGCCCGTTTTTGCAAATAGTTATTTATTATTCAATTACTCAATCTGTGAATCGAGTATATCGCGCAAATCATAATAACTAAAGAAATTATGTGTACATTGCATAGATGATTGGTTATGTGAACTTAGTATCAATATCTATCTGCTGATGTATTCTTATCTTCTAGCCACAAAAGCGGAGTAATAAGCTTGAGACGTACCTGTGTTTTAGCAAAATGTTAGACACTGAGCTTGTAGTAACATTACCAAAGTAGCCCCGCGCTTGTGGTAATATTCGATGCTATACATGATCTAAGATAGGGGGATACTCTAAAAAGTTTTCTTCCTTGAGATCAGTAGTATCTGAAAAATATGAAAAGAATTGAAGAAATTCAACTTTTTAAGAGGCTTTGAGTAGTACTCGGTCTCTAAGTCCAAAATCCCTATAGATACGCTCTTGCTTATTGCTCTAGTGCTCTAACCATTGCGAGGCATAAGAAGTATGAATGCTGAGGTTGGTAGGTTGAGATTGCGAAGTTAGCATAAACTCTGATCTTGCCACGAATATATAAAACTAAATGCACATGCACACATCACTTCGATTCATAGTCAGTAGTGAATAATGGATATCTTATGAGCATGACTAGTATGAGTTGACTTGAGTTTCTTGTGTAAGTATGATTTGACCATAGAAAATGTTGTCTTGGGGAATGACTTATTGATGCTTTGTTCGGGACGATCAAAGTCTAAGTGGGGGGTAGTTGATGACGGTCAAATTATACCCGTAAAAGTCATCAACGTTGACCTTAAATCGAGATTAATAATATATATTTCATATTAAATCACACGTTTATATTTAATATTTAATGTTATGTGATTTATATTATGTAAATTGGTATTTACTCGTTTTTATCCGATTTACTGTGCGATTAATGTTGATTTTACAGATCATTACAAATCGAGAAGATTAGTGTCATTCAATCAATTATCTCAAGATAAGGAAGGAAGGAAATCGGAGCATTAAGTGGAAGATTAATCGGATCAACATGCAAGCGTGCAGTGGGGAACAAGCTAGACGAAGAAAACGTGTTAAACATGCAAACTTAGGTTCGGTCGACCGAGCCTATAGCTTCGGTCGACCGAGTGCAGCTCTTCGGTTGACCGAGCCTTAGGTTTGGGTCGGTTTCCGGCTTATATCGTGCTTATCTTCTAGAACCACCCTAAGTCGGCAAAAACCTCTATATAAGCAAGCAGCTACGAGAATTGTAAAATACACCAACATATCCCTTCATTCTTTCTTCAATCTTACAATTCATAATATAACTTTGATACAATGTAGAATAATTTGAGGGTTTCCAGCAATTTAGGGGCTTCAATATGTAAGCCTTTATTTTCTGTCTTTTTATTTTCAGTAATTAATTTCCCAATCATGCTTTATTGTTTGAGTTAGTTAATTCATAGCTAGATGATGTAGATCTAGGTTATGTCGTTATGGATGTGGCGACTCCTTGTCTATGGGGATCCCATAACCTACGTCATACACTTAGTGTTTATTCATGAATCCACTTGATTTAATTAATGCGTATCTATGTTAGTTTATATGAATGCTGTGCGAATTACTGTTTAATCTGTTCTGTATGATGAAACGCCGAGAGATATGTTCGGAGATGTAATCCGGGGACGAAATTGATTCGGGTGACCGAATGAGTTCACTCGGTCGACCGAGCCCACCTATTCGGTCGACCGAGCCCTGTTTTATCCGTTAAATAGCCACGTCTTTATGGTTAGGTTAACTTAATAGAATTTATCATCTCAGTAGGTATGGCTACGGCTACGTTGCTCGTCTGTTTTAATTAGCGTATGATTAGGAAATACCAATATAGGGCTCCTAGGTTGGCTCATGAATGATCTTCCGGGACTTTTAGCGAGATCTAGGTAGGTTTTGTATTTGGGAATTGAGCTCACCTAGTTATACGTAAATCGTAGATTAACATGAAACCGTGCAGGTAATTGTTAATAGGACAGAGACTGATGCGATCGTTTAGGAAGTACGCCTAACCATAGGAATGTTGCCTAGACGAGGTGTACGGTCAATATCGGCATCCTTAGAGTCGTAAGCGTGTGAGTTATATGAGATGGAGGCACTAAAAAGCGAAGTCACGTAATGTAGCACATTGATCTAGTAACCTAACCGGTGCTAAGTCAAGTTTAAGAGGATGACTCCCGTAGCCAATCTAAGATAGATACAAACGGATTGACAGTTAATAAGTTCAGTTTATTATATAAATTATCTAGGTCCAAACGATAAAGACTATAATTGGGGAGGTTAATTACGTTGTGTCGAGTCGTGTCTTTACCTTTCTTGTCTTATATTGGTCGTAGACCGCCTCTATGTCCTTGACATGTTTAATTAATTGTTTGTATATAAGATGATCCACAATTGGTTCCCTGTGGGATCGACCTTGATTCACTATAGCTATACTACGATGGGCCTAGTCCTCTGCAATCACCCAAAGTAAACACATACCCAAATATAGACCTCCCCCGCCGTCCACGTCGCAGCATAAACAGAATCACAGTACCCCGTGACAAAACATTTAGTACCATCTCCATAAATGAGTCCAATATCTGATGTACCCCTAAGGTACCTGAATATCCTCTTTACTGCTTTCCAGTGTTCCTTTCCAGGTTGAGCCATAAACCTGCTAACAACACTGACTGCCTGAGCCAAATCAGGCCTAGTGCAAACCATGGCATACATTAAGCTACCCACTGAACTAGCATATGGAACCTTAGACATGTATTCTTCCTCTTCAGCTGACTGTGGAGCAAACACAGCAGACATATGTAGATTTGGTGCCATTGGAGTATCTATAGGTTTGGCTGCTGACATGCCAAACTTGGATAATACCTTTTCAACATACCCCTACTGAGACAAGAACAACTTCCCCTGCTTCCTATCTCTATAGATCTCCATTCCCAGAATTTTCTTTGCATTCCCCAAAATTTTCATCTCAAATTCAGCCTTGAGCAGATTCTTCAGATCTTGAATGTCAGACTTGTTTGCAGCAGCTATCAGATATCATCTACATACAGCACCAAGTAGATGATTGATCCATCCTTCAACTTGTTGTGATAAACACAACAATCATATGGACTCCTGCTATAACCCTGCTGAATCATATAGCTGTCAAACTTCTTATACCACTGCCTTGGAGCCTGCTTAATTAAGTCCATATAAGGATTTCTTCAACTTGCACACATATACTTATTTGCCAGGAACTTGGAAACCCTCTGGCTGAGTCATATAAATCTCCTTATCTACATCTCCATGTAGAAAGGCTGTCTTCACACCCAATTGCTCAAGTTCAAGATTCTGATGTGCCACTATTGCTAACAGCACCATGATTGAAGTATGTCTGACTACTGGAGAAAATATTTCTTCATAGTCTACCCCCTCTTTCTGACTGAACCCCTTTGCAACCAAACATGCCTTATATCTAAAACCCTCAGCAGATGTCATTCCTTCCTTTTTCTTGAATATCCATTTGCAAGTTACCACCCTTATGTCTTGCGGTTGTTTGAACAGATCCCAAGTCTCATTCTTCTGAAGTGACTCCATTTCTTCTCCTATAGCAACAAGCCATTGGGATGCCTCAGAACATGTAATAGCTTCCATGTAACTGTTAGGTTCAAAACCATCCACTTCTTCAGCTACCTATAGTGCATATCCAACCATATCCTCCTCAAACCCATATCTTCTTCGAGGTCTGATATTGGTCCTCCTAGCTCTGCTGAGAGCTATACCCTGCTGACCAACAGCAGCAGTTTGAGTCTCTGCTGACCCTTGTTCAGCAAACTGGCTTGGATCATGTTCTGGATCTGCTGACTGTTGACTGTCTCCTGCTAAGTCTTTTGATTCAGTAGACTCTACTTGAAGCTCCATCTGTTTGTCAATCTTCTTCTAAATAGCTACCGTCAACATGAGTACGTTGGTCATTGATCATTGTGAAATTTGATAACAAGATCAATCGATTATTAACTCCTATTACATAGAAGAAGTAGAAAAATGGAATAAGCTAGTTTTGATTTTGTTTGTTTGTTAACGATGTGTCCATGTTGTGTCTCTCCTAAGAAAAAAAAAATGAGACATGGAAAAAAAACTTGTCAAACATGTTTATAGAGTATGTATATGGCATGATTTCAATACTCAAATTGATGAGTTCGTCGTAGTTGAGATTGTTTAAGAAAAAAGGCCCAAAGCCCATGTAATGGGTTTCATGAAGGGTAAAACGGTTAACTCTAGCACCAATTTCGGATAGTCTAGAATGTGTATCATCGAAGAGCTTATGCACTTAGCATTGAAGTCTAGAATGTGTATCATCCGCGCTAAAGCTATGAGAAATTAATGTATGAAGTTGGTAATTGTGCGTGGTTAGGGGGTTGAATGGTGGCTCAACTCCCTCATCCCTCATTGGTTAAGCATGAGTATTTGCCTCTATTGAAACGGGGATATGTCCGGGTACGTTGTAATTGAGCGTGATCCGGGTAATTGAGCCTTTAAATGATGACACAAGAGACATATAGGCGAGTCGGGAAAACTAACAAGACATAAGAGAGCCCATAGTTGTTCTCCTAGCAGCCACTGTTACAATATGTGGATAAATGAGTGTTGGATGCAAGGAGATGTGCACACACTCAGAATCTATAAAAGTCAGCGTATATGATTCAGTTGTGCTGATGTGCTCAGATAAGTGAAGAGTTCAGATGAGGCAACAGACTTCAGTAGAGTATACTTCAGCTAAAGAATGCGAAGCTGAATTTAGACAGTTTTCTATATTAACTACATGTAACTTCATGTATCTGACTCATGAGAACTATCGTCTATAAATACTCTGTCACCAGCCACATTATAATTCAACTTTTTCATTTTCTTTGATTAATGAGAATTTCGCATTTTATTTTGTTTTGTGTTTTCAATTCATCAATTTCAACAACCACTTCGACGGTCAAATCAGTATGATTATTTAGAAATTCTTGGAGGAATTTCTATTGACCGTAAGTAATTGTGAGCAGGGGATGAAGATCCATTTTTATAGCACTCCATTGTGGGATGGTTATAATTAAGCATTAATTGAAGTGGATAAAGATATTACCGAACGTTTTATAATTAGGGTGCTTGCATTAAGCCATTATAGCTTAGGCCATAATGGGGCAAATATCTCGAAACCATTATTGATGCAGTTACAAAGGTGGTGTAATATTTGCGTAATGTCCGAAACGCTCATTAATGAAGTATACTTGTTGTTTGTGTCCAAGGGCGACTTGCACCACGTGTGATGTAAAGGACTGTGGCGATAGCATTAAGTCGTCTATTAGAGATAGAGGACGACCTGCGCCGTGTCTGTTATGAAGGACCAAAAACGTCATATGTATATACAGGGACGACCTACGTAATGTTTAAGACAAATATTGCTGATAAGGCCTGAATATCAAGCTGAGCCCATGTCGGCTAGCCTAAGATATGGTCGTCAATATCCTGTACAATGCCCAATTAGTTCGTGTACGGTGACCGATCTCACCTATAATTTATATGAGATCATAATACCAATGTACATATAAAATTTTCTTTGTTTTTCTTTCTTTATTATTATCATATTTTTAAAGAGAGATCGATAGATAATTAACATCTTGAAGGGAAAGAAAATGCAGGGGATATAAGTGATAGCACTGTGTTAGCAGGATTCGGATCCGGCGTAGTGGTACGGGGCATTGGAATTGTGATCTCCTCCCGTGTACAGATTGTTCCTGTGTAATCTCCTCAGCCTTAAAAAAAAAAAAAAAAAAATCTTCTCCTTCAACACAGTCTCAAGTGTGAACCTGACATACTCCTCCCGTGTACATGAGGGATCCAATCTCCGAGGCATTGTATTTTTTTGTTTTATGATTAAAAAAAATAATAATAAAGTTGTGTTTGCAGCTTATGCACCATCGCACTTTCCATATTCTAAACATTCATTAAAACTGTAGCCCTGAACACTGGCTTGAGACTCGTACATGTGGAATATCGTGCTATCCGTCAATTATTTAAATCAACGACCACGCTGTCCTCAAACTCGACAGCCTAACTACCATATTATTATAAGTATTTGTTCCTTATAAAAAAAATGAAGATACAAAAAGAATATAGTGTAGGGACGGTGCAGTTTTTAATTTCAAAGTGGAAGAATCATTCAAACTGTTTCCGCAAGAAATGTTATCTTCCAGTGTGCGACAATGTGCTAACTTCCAAGTTCTATTAGACATCCAGATTCTAGTGCTGTAGTGCATGTCTTTCGCCGAACATCAATACTATTACGCCTAGCTTTTATTAGAATAATTTGCCTCAAGATAGACAATCATACGTGTTAATTTCTTTAATGTTGAAGAAGATAACGAGACCACAAAAGTCATCGGCAAGTTCTGGATCAAAATGAGTGTGCCAAGATTCAAAAACAAAAAAATTGGTCTAACGCCTTAAGTTCATCATATACAGTAGAACCTCGATAAATGAATACTCTCGGAACCAGAAAAAAATATTCGTTTAGCGAGTTTATTTATTTATCGATAAATAAATATTTATTCATTTAGATAATAATTTTTTTTCTTCTTATGATTAGTATTTTTACCTTTAATATACAAATGTATTTAGAAATGTGATGAACGTCGAACATCTTTTGAACTATCCTAACGAGAATGATGCAGTTATGGAATCGCCTACAGACGAAGAAATTATTGAGTCCGTACTAATTGATGAGAATGATCCTGAACCAGATAATAGTAGCGTCATACCAAATGTGTCATCAAAAGAAGTATTTCAGTCTGTAGTCGGCATACAAAATTACTTTCTACAACATGAGTAAAACATTCCAGAAGTTGTGCATGCATTGCAAAATATTAAGGATGTATGCATTTTTGTGATAGGCAATAACAAACAACTCTAGATGCATTTTTTAAGAAGAAATGAATTCTTATATGAAAATTATTGATTGGAAGAAAAATATTTTTGTTTATTATACACACACACACACACACACACACACACACACACACACACACACACACACACATATATATATATATATATATATATATATATATATATATATATATATATATATATGAAATTTAGTGATTATTCATTTATGTTTACATATGGTCCTTAAAAACTCAATTTTTTTTTATTCGTTAATGCATTTAGCGAGGTTATTCATTCTCCAAGTCGGGACCGGAGAAAATTATTCATTTGGCGAGGTTATTCATTTATCGAACATTCATTTATCGAGGTTCTTAGGGACGGCCCTACTTAAAGGCCGCCGAGACCCGGGTCTTAAGCCCAACGGTACCGGGAGGCCAAACAGTACATGTTTCGCTAAAAGAAAAAAAAAATTGTGTAGATTTAATCCGATCCAACCTAATATAATATGTTAATTTTCTTTTTTGATAAAGGCCCAATTTTTTTACTCGAATCGATAAAGATTCCAATAAAAAATTTTACTTGGCCGAAAAAAAAAGACATACAAACAAGTTTTATTAATTTTTTGCATTTACGGATGTTAAAAACGCGACAAGTGTTGGAAAAAATGTAGTACTTAGGATTTGACAGAGAATTAGAAACTCCAAGGCACGTTAATAACGTTGTCTTTTAAGAGATGTTTCGTCCCACACGATTTGTCACTATGGGATAAAATGAAAATCTTTTTCAGGATACAATGAGGGTGTTTGATTCAAACAGTGACTTGTTTGAATGAAACCCGAGGACAATCAAAGTTTTTCTGATGATGCTGTCAAACTTATGAATTTTCGTCTGCATACTTATGTCTTTTATAGGTTGCAAGTATTCCATAAACGAATGGAGGTACTCCTTGCACGAAAGGGTAGGGTTGTCATTGTTCACCGGATGAAAGCATGCAACCCTTACACGAAAGGGTAAGTACATATTAGTACCCCGTTTCGTTGCGATAACATTAACTCGTACGGAAACTCGTATGCAAACGATAACCAAAATATTTATTTATGAAAAAATATCTAATAATAAGTATGTTATAAAAAAAAAAAAAACTCAACTAAAGATCCAATTCGGGGACTTGGTCTTAAGCCCAACAAATGCGAGGGCCGGCCCTACTTCTGGATCCAAATGAGTGTGCCAAGATTCAAAAACAAAAAAATTGGTCAACGCCTTAAGTTCATCATATACAGTATAACCTCGATAAATGAATACCCTCGGGACCAGAAAAAAATATTCATTTAGCGAGTTTATTTATTTATCGATAAATGAATATATTATTCATTTATCGATAAATGAATATTTATTCATTTAGATAAAAAAAATTTCTTATGATTAGTATTTTTACCTTTAATATAAAAATGTATTTAGAAATGTGATGGACGTCGAACATCTTTTGAACTATCCTAACGAGAATGATGCAGTTATGGAATCGCCTACAGACGAAGAAATTATTGAGTCCGTACTAAATGATGAGAATGATCTTGAACCAGATAATAGTAGCGTCATACCAAATGTGTCATCAAAAGAAGCATTTCAGGCTGCAGTCGGCATACAAAATTACTTTCTACAACACGAGTAAAACATTCCAGAAGTTGTGCATGCATTGCAAAAATATTAAGGATGGATGCATTTTGGTGATAGGCAATAACAAACAACTCTAGATGCATTTTTTAAGAAGAAATGAATTCTTATATGAAAATTGTTGATTGGATGAAATATTTTTATTTATTACACACACACACACACACACACACACACACACACACACACACACACACACATATAT
The DNA here is from genome assembly GCA_036785695.1 of Gentiana straminea. NCBI lineage: Eukaryota > Viridiplantae > Streptophyta > Magnoliopsida > Gentianales > Gentianaceae > Gentiana > Gentiana straminea. The sequence goes on along the minus strand of JAVUPR010000241.1, from coordinate 4,535,982 downwards.
ATATATATATATATATATATATATATATATATATATATATATATATATATATATATATATATATATATATATATATATATATATATATAATTTAGTGATTATTCATTTATGTTTACATAGGGTCCTTAAAAACTTAAAAAAATTTATTCGTTAATGCATTTAGCGAGGTTATTCATTTAGCCCATTTGCCCAAGTCGGGACCGGAGAAAATTATTCATTTGGCGAGATTATTCATTTATCGAACATTATTTATCGAGGTTCTCAGGGCCGGCCCCACTTAAAGGCCGTCGAGACCCGGGTCTTAAGCCCAACGGTACCGGGAGGCCCAACAGTACATGTTTCGCTAAAAGAAAAAAAAATTGTGTTGATTTAATCCGATCCAACCTAATATAATATGTTAATTTTCTTTTTTGATAAATGCCCAATTTTTTTTTACTCGAATCGATAAAGGTCCCAATGAAAAAATTTACTTGGCCCAAAGAAAAAATAGACATACAAACAAGTTTTATTAATTTTTTTGCATTTACGGATGTTAAAAACGCGATAAGTGTTGGAAAAAAATGTAGTACTTAGGATTTGACAGAGAATTAGAAACTCCAAGGCACGTTAATAACGTTTTCTTTTAAGAGATGTTTCGTCCTACACGATTTGTCACTAAGGGATCAAATGAAAATCTCTTTCAGGATACAATGGGGGTGTTTGATTCAAACAGTGACTTGTTTTAATGAAACCCGAGGACAATCAAAGTTTTTCTGATGATGTTGTCAAACTTATGAATTTTCGTCTGCATTCTTATGCCTTTTATAGGTTGCAAGTATCCCATAAACGAATGGAGGTACTCCTTGCACGAAAGGGTAGGGTTGTCACTGTTCACAGGATGAAAGCAAGCAACCCTTACACGAAAGGGTAAGTACATATCAGTACCCCGTTTCGTTGCGATAACATTAATTCATACGGAAACTCGTATGCAAATGATAACCAAAATATTTATTTATGAAAAAAATATCTAACAATAAGTATGTTTTAAAAAAAAAACTTCAACTAAAAGGCCCAATTCGGGGACTTGGTCTTAAGCCCAACAAATACGAGGGCCGGCCCTGTCGGCAAGAATTAACGAAATTTAATAGGGCTAGCGGTCTAAAAGGACACAAAATAGACTTAATTAGACAAATTGGATGACGAGGGTCAGATCAGCACCTAGCCACGTGTCATCTCAATGATAGTCCAACTATAAATGACGATAGAAAAACATCCACCTTAAGGGCCAGAACCCCTGTTATCCGAGCCACCCAAGCTCGGCTAGTCTCTCCTGACCTTTCCAGGTCGGCCAATGCCAAAGGTCAGCTTACCCATGCTCGATCCTACAGGTCTGCCTTGGTTCTTCTAGGATATAACCTCTTACGCACGCACTAAATCGGATAATTAAATACGGGAATAATCCTCAATCATAACTACTCTGATTCTGATATTCAAAATTCCATAATTATCTCCTAAAAATAATGGTGATCAAACCATCATTATCTTTTCCTTAGGGAACACGAAATTAGAGTCTACATTGGACACGCTATACGCAAACTCTAGGGCATAAAGTCCCTCTATATAAACAATCCCCAAGGAACTACGAAGACTTGATTCCAATTCATAAATTGGAAACGAAGGCAGCTTGAGGGATAACTTCTCAAGTGCAGTCTAAACCACCATAAACTCCCCCTCTTTTTTTATCACCTTTATCGTTTTTATTGTTCTTAAAGCTTTGACAGGTTGTCGTTAAGAAGAAGAAGCCCGATGTTTGTATAGACGATTTCCAGCATCATAAATTGGCGCTAGAAGGAGGGTCTCTTTTCGTTGGCAATCTGTTCAAAGAACTTCACTATGGCAAGTGATCTTATTGAGAGAATAAACACCATCTCCGGAGGATCTGGTAACCGGATCCTGGAAGAAGAAGATGATCCATGTACCAACATCGCAGTACCCTGCAAAAGGCGAGGGTTCTTGAAGAAGTAGCTTACAGCGCCAGAGATCCTCTCCCATTGACAGTTAACAACGATGGCCTGATGATTGAAGCCGTGGTAGGCCGGAGTCTGGTAAGGCAAATCTGCATCGACATAGGAAGTGCGGTTAGTGTCATATATTACTCTACTTTCCAATTAATGCACCTAGAAAGCTCTGAGTTGATGCCAGCATACACCCCTCTGTTCGGCTTCACCGGGCCTCCGGTCCGCCCCGAAGATACAATTGTGCTCGCCACTACATTCGGCCGACCACCCAGGGGCCGGACGCTCTTGATCGAGTATGTCGTGGTTAAAGCGTCACCCTCTTATAATATCATTATAGGCCGATCTCCCCTGATCGGCTTACAAGCTTTAATCTCGCCCGTATATAACAACTTAAGGTTTCCTACCCCGGGCGGCCCCATAGAGATCAGAGGCGAGGTGGATAGGGTTTGGAGCTGCTATGCATCTGATGCGAATAAAAATGCCACGTCAACACATGTGCTCATTGAAGAATTTCTGCGCGAGGACGAGGAGTCCTGGTCCAGCCTATAGGAAGATCAAGTGGGTCTGACCGTGAGGATAGGTTCCTGGATTCCCGATCGATGCAAGAAACAGCTGGTGGAGCTATTGAAAGAATTTAGGGTTCGTCTGGAAGATAGATGATGACGGTCAAATTATACCCGTAAAAGTCATCAACGTTGACCTTAAATCGAGATTAATAATATGTATTTTACATTAAATCACATGTTTATATGGACTATTTAATGTTTTGTGATTTATAAAATATAATTTGGTATTTATCCATTTTTATTAGTATTTATCTATTCTTATTATATAATTTGGTATTTATCTGTTTTTATTTATATTTTGGTATTTATCCGGTTTATTATTTTATTATTTATTTTTGGATAAATATCTATTTTGCAGATTTGGATAATTATGGAGGATAAATACAAATGGAAGAATTAAATCTCAAGATAAATCAAAGGAAAATCAAGATAAATATCGGATTAGCACGAAAAGATAGGATAAGCATGATAATAGACTCCAAGATGGCGCCACTTTAAGGATATGCATGAAGAGGGGGGCGCACTTCATCTTTTGGAGATCGGCCGGGAGTTATCTCTTATTTGTTGTGATATTTTGATGTATATCTCTTAATTAGCTTGAACCCCTATAAATAAAGGCATGTTATACACGCCTTTTACACACTTCTTTACACAATACATTTTTTACACTTCTCGCCTTATAATAAAATCTTCGGTTTTGCTTAGAGCGAGTTTTATGCAAGATCTGCAATAATGTAAGTTCTTGTATTTATTTGTTCTTAGTTCTTTGTAATTAAGCCCCAATTATTGTTTATCGTTTGAGGTTGTTCGTTCTTCACCGAACGATGTAGATCTAAGGATACGATATGAGGCGATGTGGGGATTCCTTGTCTATAAGGATCCACACGCCCGGATATCGTTATCCGGTGACCTATAGATGACTTTGGTATGATCAACAACCGTGTTTTTAGTAGATCTATATAATTGCTTTATGAATCTCTATTTTATCCGTTACGTATGTAGAAACGCTAAGATTTAGTTTTTCGCCGCGTCAATCTAGCCACGTCTTTATGGTGTGATTGTCCATTTAGAATTTCTTATCTTAGTAGGTATGGCTACGGCTACGTTGCTCGTCTTTTTAATTAGCGTATTATTGGGAAATACCAATATAGGACTCCTAGGTCGGCTCATGAATTGATCTTCCGGGACTTTCAGCGAGATCTAGATCTGTTCTATATTCGGGAATTGCATGCACCTAGTTATACGTAAATCGTAGATTAACATGAGACCGTCCAAGTAATTGTTAATGGGACGAGACCGATGCGATCGTCTAGGAAGTACGCCCGAAAAAAGGAATGTTGCCTAGGTGAGGAATACGGTTAATATCGGCATCCCTAGTTTTGTAAGCGTGCAAGTCATATGAGATGGAGGCCGAAAAAGCGAAGTCACGTGATGTAGCATAGTGATCCGGATGGCCTACCCGGAGCTAGATCTAGTCTAGGGGATGACTCCCGTAGCCAATATAAAAGAAATACGAATCGGATTAATAGTTGTCGAGTCTAGCTTAATTATATAGAATCTACTAGATCCGGACGATAACATGATAATTGGGGAGGTTAATTACGTTGTTTATGTGTTGTGTCGAGTCGTGTCCTTTACTTTTTCTTGTACTTCGTTGGTCGTAGACCGCTTTGTGTCCTTGACATGAATGATTAATTGTTTGTATATAAATGACCCACAATTGGTTCCCTGTGGGATCGACCTTGATTCGCTATAGCTATACTACGATGGACCTAGTCCTCTTGCTAGTATTGGTTTATGGTGGTCAAGTATTTTAATTACTACTTGATCTACGTGCATCAAGTTTTTGGCGCCGTTGCCGGGGAACCAACGGTCAATTTTATATATAAATAATTTTTTTATTCATGTTAAGTTTTATGTTTTAGAGTCTATTTTTTTTCGTTTTTGAGTCCCTCTGGTTATCTGCTCTGTGTAAAAGACTTCGCGTGTCTGTTTATCTCCGTATGTTTAATCCGTAGGTCTGATAGCAGCATGGGAAACCATGTTAAAATCAGTCTACGGTCCGTTTTGTTCTTTTTACGTTTGTAGAAACCGGGGAAATAATAATCCGAGTCGGTAATTTTTCGTGGGCGCCGAAAAATAACCCGGCAACATGTGGAGCTACGAATGCGATGGGAAAAACGATGGAAGCAATACCTTTAAAGCACCAAGATGGCTCCGAATTTTTTAAGGTTCGAATTATTCGTGGTATAATGTTGAAGGCAAGGTACTATTTTTTTGAACATAAGTTAGTCTTTACATGAACACGAGTATGAATCTTAGCCCGGAGTTGGTTTGTAAGATTAATTTTATTAGTGTTGAAGGTTACGCCCCAAATCGTCTCATCTAGAGGGTGTAGAGAAACATGTAGTTGTTGAATGGAAGCGATGAACAAAGAGTTCCTCGTAGTTCGTCAAAATTTCATTGTCCTATGCATGAGATTGCTTAGTGGCCACGGGAGCAACAATTTGTGTAGTTAAGCATTCACAATCTAAAGAAGACGTTGAGTTTTGAGAGAGCATAATGACGCAGCATTATAGAGGATGTTATTAAAATAAGTCCCTAGGACTAAATCTCCTAAGAATTCACTAATTCCTAAAACGTGAGCCGAGGTAAGAGCTTTGTATAAATGGTATGGATAAATGTCGTTTCCTAGGTCTCACAACCAAGGGAAGGATATTAATCCACAAAAGCGACGAGCCCACCTCATATAGGGCTCAAGGGGTCAACATCTAGCGAACCAAGAAGGATAACTGACAAGGATAACTTTTGGAAAGTCGAGCTGAGGACTTTAAACTCAGAACTACTTCTTTAAAACCCTTAGGATTTTAGGTTTTGTTTTCTTTGAGTCAAATAAGAGTAACGTGACATATGTTGAGGTTTTTTATTTTGCCGTGTTCCGATGGCCATTAGGCTAAGGATGTGCAAAACCTTTTTACTCAATATAGGCCACGTGAAATAGAGTTCCGTAGGAGAGTCGAGAAATTGCTAAAGAAAAGGAAATTTAGCAATCAACCTTAAGATGGAATCATTAAGAGAGCTTGAGAATTACTGGAAATGTAACAGAGAATGAGTGGTGCGAACAAGAACAATTTTGGTCAACTACCAAAACTTTTTAGAATGGCGATCCGAGTGAAAATCCAAAGTTGTGTGCAATTCGTTCTGCAACTATCCTTATCCTTTCCTTTGTACCTTTTCACCCTTAAACCTTTCTATTCTCTCACCAATCTAGCCCAACAGTTCACATTTGTAACCATTCTTTCATCCCCTCTCTTTCTTTCCATCTATTTCACTCTCCCACCCTAACCCAATCCCTTAACCAATACCCACCCATAAACGCAATTTCTTACCCACCCTTTATCTTTTCTCACCATCCATATGTATATCTTTTTCTAAACCCAACACACTCTAAACCTCCATTTTGTTTACATTATACCCTTGTGTTGCGGAATTTGAAATATTGCTAAGTTTTACTGATTATCTTTTATCATTTTGGTTTTCGTGATCCTAGCTGGGGTACGTGTAGCTCTGACCCTAGCTAGATTTTAAAAGTTTTTGGTTCGATCAAAATACAACTTATCTTTCTACCGGAAGTTTTAAATTTCACACTTTTACGCCTATTCCGGCATTTCGAGATGATAAGTTTTGTTCTAAGATTATCACATCGATCCAATCTGTTATACCTTACCAAGTTTCTCTTTTATGCTGGATTAAAATACCTTATCAATCCGGTAAACCTCGTGTTTTCACACATGGGGAAATGCTTTTTGATCTTTGTCTTCTCCACCCGGTTTTAAGTATATTTTTTGTGGTGGAGGATTTCGATGAAGACTATAATCTTTTGTTGATTGTTTATCTTTCTTTCTATTTAGTATTTTTCTTTTTGCGCCTGAACGAGTAGTTTTAACTCTTTGGTTTTCCTTGTCATTGGTTGTATGGAATAAAGTGGCTTAATTTGTTTTTGGATATTTTATATCTAATTACTGCCACATTATTTTATATCTTCCACTGACATGTTATTAACGGTTTCGTGGAGTTTCTGTTTGGTTTGCTTGAACAGGTTTCACTTGCTTCTCCCCGACGTGCTTGAATAACTCCGATGTTCTGCATCTACTTGAGAGCCGTTTCCAGAGCTAAGTCTTTTTCTTAAATTCTCATTTTTATTTGTCATTGGGGACAATGCCGAGTTTAAGTGGGGGGTAGGAGACTTAGCCATGATGCTATGATTGAACAATTGAATGAAACGGTGAAAAAATGAAAAAAATTGAATAAATGCCAAATTAATTATATCTCGTACCCTTAGAATTGTGAGTTCCTAGTTAAGAATTGATAGGAAAGGAACCAAGTTGCATGAGTACGTGATCATATTATACTTATGTGAATGTAAACTTAAGGATATTCATGCCAACTATTGCAAGTAGTTATTTATTATTTGATTACTCAAAATGAATCGAGTTTACCGCGCAAATCATAATAACTAAGAAGAATTATGTGTACATTGCGTAGATGATTGGTTATGCAGACCTAGTGTCGAAATTTATCTGCTGATGTACTCCTATCTTCTAGCCATCAAAGCGGAGTAATAGGCTTGAGAATTATCTGTGTTTTGACAAAGCGTTAAACACTGGGCTTGTAGTAACATTACCAAAGTAGCCCCGCGCTTGTGGTAATATTCAATGCTATGCATGATCTAAGATAGGGGGATACTCTAAAAAGTTTTCTTCCTTGAGATTGATAGTATTTGAAAAATATGAAGATATGAGAAGAATATTCAACTCTTTAAGAGGCTTTGAGTAGTACTCGGTCTCCAAGTCCAAAAACCCTATAGATACGCTCTTGCTTATTGTTCTAGTGCTTTAACCATTGCGAGGCTTAAGAAGTGGGAATGCTGATGTTGGTAGGTTGAGATTACGAAGTTAGCATAAACTCTAATCTTGCTTCGATTATATAAAATTGAATGCATATGCACACATCACTTCGGTTCATAGAGAGTAGTGAATAATGGATATCTTATGAGCATGGCTGGTATGAGTTGACTCGAGTTTCTTATGTAAGCATGATTTGACCATGGAAAATGTTGTCTTGGGGAATGACTTATTGATGCTTTGTTCGGGACGAGCAAAGTCTAAGTGGGGGGTAGTTGATGACGGTCAAATTATACCCGTAAAAGTCATCAACGTTGACCTTAAATCGAGATTAATAATATGTATTTTACATTAAATCACATGTTTATATGGACTATTTAATGTTTTGTGATTTATAAAATATAATTTGGTATTTATCCATTTTTATTAGTATTTATCTATTCTTATTATATAATTTGGTATTTATCTGTTTTTATTTATATTTTGGTATTTATCCGGTTTATTATTTTATTATTTATTTTTGGATAAATATCTATTTTGCAGATTTGGATAATTATGGAGGATAAATACAAATGGAAGAATTAAATCTCAAGATAAATCAAAGGAAAATCAAGATAAATATCGGATTAGCACGAAAAGATAGGATAAGCATGATAATAGACTCCAAGATGGCGCCACTTTAAGGATATGCATGAAGAGGGGGGCGCACTTCATCTTTTGGAGATCGGCCGGGAGTTATCTCTTATTTGTTGTGATATTTTGATGTATATCTCTTAATTAGCTTGAACCCCTATAAATAAAGGCATGTTATACACGCCTTTTACACACTTCTTTACACAATACATTTTTTACACTTCTCAGTTTATAATAAAATCTTCAGTTTTGCTTAGAGCAATTTTTATGCAAGATCTGCAATAATGTAAGTTCTTGTATTTATTTGTTCTTAGTTCTTTGTAATTAAGCCCCAATTATTGTTTATCGTTTGAGGTTGTTCGTTCTTCACCGAACGATGTAGATCTAAGGATACGATATGAGGCAGTGGGGATTCCTTGTCTATAAGGATCCACACGCCCAGATCTGTTATCCGGTGACCTATAGATGACTTTGGTATGATCAACAACCGTGTTTTTAGTAGATCTATATAATTGCTTTATGAATCTCTATTTTATCCGTTACGTATGTAGAAACGCTAAGATTTAGTTTTTCGCCGCGTCAATCTAGCCACGTCTTTATGGTGTGATTGTCCATTTAGAATTTCTTATCTTAGTAGGTATGGCTACGGCTACGTTGCTCGTCTGTTTTAATTAGCGTATTATTGGGAAATACCAATATAGGACTCTAGGTCGGCTCATGAATTGATCTTCCGGGACTTTCGGCGAGATCTAGATGCGTTTCTATATTCGGGAATTGCATGCACCTAGTTATACGTAAATCGTAGATTAACATGAGACCGTCCAAGTAATTGTTAATGGGACGAGATCGATGCGATCGTCTAGGAAGTACGCCCGAAAAAAGGAATGTTGCCTAGGTGAGGAATACGGTTAATATCGGCATCCCTAGTTTTGTAAGCGTGCAAGTCATATGAGATGGAGGCCGAAAAAGCGAAGTCACGTGATGTAGCATAGTGATCGGATGGCCTACCCGGAGCTAGATCTAGTCTAGGGGATGACTCCCGTAGCCAATATAAAAGAAATACGAATCGGATTAATAGTTGTCGAGTCTAGCTTAATTATATAGAATCTCTAGATCCAGACGATAACATGATAATTGGGGAGGTTAATTACGTTGTTTATGTGTTGTGTCGAGTCGTGTCCTTTACTTTTTCTTGTACTTCGTTGGTCGTAGACCGCTTTGTGTCCTTGACATGAATGATTAATTGTTTGTATATAAATGACCCACAATTGGTTCCCTGTGGGATCGACCTTGATTCGCTATAGCTATACTACGATGGACCTAGTCCTCTTGCTAGTATTGGTTTATGGTGGTCAAGTATTTTAATTACTACTTGATCTACGTGCATCAATAGAAGACATGCCAGGGCCGCCTCCCACGTTAGCTTTGCATAAGCTGAACGTTGACCCGAGCCGGAAACCCACCCAGCAAAAGAAAAGGCATTTTTCCAAAGAACAAATGGATGCTATCGAGAAAGAAGTGGCCAAGCTACTTTAACCCGACATTATCCGCGAGGTAAACTATCCTGAATGGTTGGCGAATCCGGTCTTAGTCAAAAAGCCGTATGGAAGTTGGAGGATGTGTGTGGACTTCACCGACCTCAACCGAGCCTGCCCCAAGGACTGTTACCTATTACCTAAGATAGACTGTATGGTGGATTCAACCATAGGTTTCAAGGTATTCGGCTTCTTGGACGCCTACAAGGGCTATCACCAAATAGCCATGGACCCCCAGAACGCAGAAAAAACCTCGTTCATCACTGAGTTCGGCACATACTGCTACAAAACCATGCCATTTGGTCTCAAGAACGCTGGCACAACCTACCAAAGGGTGGTTAACGCGATATTTAAAGACCAGATTGGAAGGTGTATGGAAGTATACGTGGACGATCTCTTGATCAATAGTAAGTCCCTTGAACATTACTTGATCGACGTGAAAGAAGTTTTTGAAGTACTCAGGAAAACCCAGATGAAGTTTAACCCCAAGAAGTGTACGTTCGGAGTCAGGACCGGCAAGTTCTTGGGGTATATGATATCCAAGGAAGGCATCAAAGCCAACCCTGATAAAATAGAAGCATTAAGAACTATGTCTCCACCAAGGAATATCAAAGAAGTTCAAAGGTTGACATGAAGAATGGCCGCCCTCGACCGGTTTTTATCCAGATCGGCGTAGCGAGCCCTTCCCTTTTTTAAAATCTGAGGCAAGCCAATCCGTTTAAATGGGATGAAGAGTGCCAACATGCCTTTGAAGATCTGAAAACCTATTTGGACAAGCTACCTACGCTCACCTCGCTGCAGGAAGGAGATACCTTGTTGGCCTACTTGTCAGTATGCAACGAAGCCATAAGCGCAGTCCTCGTCAGAGAGCAAGATAATATACATAGACCAATCTTTTATGTCAGCAAAGCACTACACGGTCTGGAGGTCAGATATTCAAATGCCGAGAAGTTAGCACTTTCCTTGGTCCACGCATCTAGAAAGCTAAGGCCTTGTTTTCATGCCCATCCGATAGTTGTGATTACGGATCAGCCCCTTCGGATTATATTAGCCCGGCCAGAAACATTAGGGCGATTAGCAAAATGGGTGGTTGAACTAGCGGAATATGACTTGGACTTCCGCCCTCGAACTGCAGTTAAAGCTAAAGCATTAGCAGATTTCTTGGCAAAAGAAACGGCTATAACCATCGACCAGAATCAACCAAACTGTAAGGCAGAGCACTTGACTCTGTACGTCGATGGAGCCTCAAACAAGGAAGGAGCCAGAGCAGGACTCCTACTTATTAGCCCTAAGGGCGAGGAGTTCCCGTATGCTCTTGGATTTAGCTTACAGGCCACCAACAATGAAGTTGAGTATGAAGCGTTAATCACCGGGCTCAATTTGGGCAGGTAAGCTTAGAGCAAAACATTTGCGGGTCTACAGCGACTCCCAACTGATCGTCAACTATGTTAACGGAGAATACGAGGCCAAAGAGGAACCCATGAAAAAGTACTTGGCTGTAGCTCGTGCTCGGCTACAAGCCTTCCAAACCGTTCACATTAAGCAGGTATCCCGATCTCAGAACATGCGAGTTGATGGCCAAAATAGTGACGGTCCAACTTTAACCGGCAGAGTACTGAGTCGGATGCACTATAGTAGCGAGCAAGGTCGTATCCCACGGAGAATCAATCGAATACCAAAGTCATAATCGAACTTAGTTTAGGTAAATCAAATGTTGTTCTTGTTTTCAATTATGCTAAAACGATATGCGAACTAAAGATAATAAGAGATATAAAGAGACATAGCCAAATCACGATCGAATTGAATACTTTCGCCCCTCTAATCGATTATTTGGGAATGGAAACTACCAACCAGCCATCCTAATGCTTATATCGACTCGTTCATGGGTGCAAACTCCTAAGATAGTACTAGACGCCATGCAACGACCTAGTACCCTTTGCCCGGTTCAACAGTCCGCCTTTAAGGATTTAACTGACCGGAACAAGATAAACGCTCTAGAGCCGCTCGATTTACACCGACAAACCTCGTTACCAATCGATCTAAACAACTTAGTCAATAAAAATAACGATCTTAAAACTCTTTTTCTCACACCCCTTCGCAACATACATTTATAAAAGTGGCATGTGACTTCATGAACTAGGTGATCAAACTAATTCACGCATTAAGAACAAGTTTAAAGACATGAATTCATCGCTATAACAACAATTAAACACTACCCATTCCCAAACACATCAACTAGAGGGGGATTTCTTCAACTTTCACATGATTTGACTATGTAGTAAATTAGCTACTCATCACAAAGCATGAAATAACAATCAAAACAAGAATTAAAGCCATAAAAATGAAAGAGAAATGAAATAGATTACCAATAATGCAGAAATTTGAGATTTACATCAAGTATCTTCAACACTCTTGTCCAAAGATGGAGAAGAGAAGCGAAAATGTAAAATCTAACTTGATTGAGCTAAAATCTAATGTTGATTTATCTCAATATAAGAAAAGGAGAAGTAGAAATTAATCTAAGGGAAAGAGGGGGAAATTTCGACCTAAAAGGGTAAAGGAGTGTCTAAGAGTGTGTGTGTCGAATGGGGTGAGAAAAATACTCTTTTTTTCCTAAAAAACCGCAGCTATCCATTTTGCAGAAATCGTGGTAAGCACCCAGAATAGTCTGGTAACTACCGAGATTTCTGTACACCCTGTCCAAAATATGGTGAGTTCTGGTGATCACCAAGGTGGCTTCGGTAAGTACCAGGAATGCAGAGTTGCAAATTTAAGCTTTTTTTATCAACTTTTCTAACCCCGAGCTTCGGTTTCATCTTTCTAAGCCCGACGCCTTAACTTCCGGGTTCACGAGTCACCTATTTCCTGTATCACAATATTCAAACACATACCGAGCATTATTCCACAAGATAAATAGGTCTCGAAAAGGGTAAAAAAAAATTGCAAAATGCCGATATATTCCATCAATATGACGGTTCACCTCAAAGTGAGTGCTCAATGTCTTTTTACCCTATAAATTGTCTAAAACTACCCAATATAAGCCAAAAGTGTCTTAAATGGGGGTTAAAACATGCACCAGAGCATAGTGAAGTTGACTCTCATCAACCACCCCCACTTAGCGTGGCATGAACCGGGAATGGTTAACACGAGTTCGATTTTAAAAAGGATCGTTGATTGGAGGTAAGAATAGAAGAATAGAAGGATGGATAATCGAGCACCTTGACCTCTAAGTAACTGGTACTTAGCAATCTTGGTATAACGTCGACCTCTAGATAACTTGTATCTAGCAATCTTCGTATAAACTGGCAAGACCCGCTCAAATCTTGTTTAGTCGGGGATCGAATTCTCGCAAGAACTCTCAAATACACTTTAAAAAGTGAACAATATTTTATATCAATAATAATATGTTTTTACAAGGTACAATACCATGCCTATTTATAGGATCAAAAATAGACTACAAAAGAAGGTAAAAGGACTCAAAATGGCGCCATTTATGGAGCTTGTCCATGTTCCAAGTAGAGCACGCTACGGCTCCGGCCACATCGGATGATTTGATCGGTGTTAGATCTATATTATAATATAGATCTCAACGGTGCAATCCGATGTTCCAAACTATCATTTCCGTTCCAAGTATCTCCATAATTCTTTGTATCTTGAATTGTTCCAAATGCAATGTATCAAGCTTGACAACTCTTCATATTTGTGGCGCCACCTTCTTTGAATTCTAGCCAATAATTCTCCAATTTATATACTAATAGATACTTATAAAATACTTATAAATATAAAAATAGTTAATCTTTATTTGGAGATATAGAACGAGCTAGCTTCAGTCCATTCAACGTGCGTAAATGATAAGTTTAATTGGCATTTCTCCAATTGTCTGTGATTCTTCATGAGTCGAATAAATGTCACGTATCAAGACATTCATGGCTTCTCGGACTCTTTTTGCTTGAAGTCTTGTCATAGGACCATCCATGATTAATAATGGATCTTGACTGGGTATAAGTGCTACTGGTGAAATAAGATCATTATGATTCATATCAGTCCCTCCCGGTTGCGGAGGATTTGTCCTCAAATCAAGTGGATTGTCAAAGAGAGTTAAATCAGCAACATTGATCGTGTTTGAAACACCCCACTCCTCCGGAATAGCGACTTTGTAGGCATTATTATTAACTCTTTCCAACACCTTGAATGGACCATCACCACGCGGATGCAACTTAGTCTGGCACTTGTGTGGGAATCTCTCTTTCCGAAAATGTAGCCAAACCCAATCACCAGGTTCAAAGATGACTTCCTTGCGGCCCTTGTTTGCTTGCTTGATATAGCGTTGTGTTTGTGCCTCCACGTGTCGTCGAGCTTTAGTGTGCAATTCGCGGACCAGATCGGCCTTACGATCTCCATCAATGCTTGCTTGATCCCCTGGAGGTAGAGGGATAAAATCAAAAGGAACATTAGGATTGAATCCATACAAGATCTCAAAGGGAGAATATTTAGTAGCTGAATGCACACATCGGTTATAAGCAAATTCAACAAATGGTAAACAAGATTCCCAATTTTTTAAATTCTTTTGCACCAAAGTTTGAAGAAGTTGACCCAAAACACGATTAACCACCTCAGTTTGTCCATCTGTTTGTGGGTGATAAGCAGTAGAATACAAAAGTGTCGTGCCTAATCTCATCCATATGACACGCCAGAAATGTGAAATGAACTTAACATCGCGGTCGGAGACAATAGACTTAGGGACACCATGAAGGCGAACAATCTCTTTAAAGAATAAATCGGCTATGTGCGAGGCATCGTTAGTTTTATTACATTCCACAAAATGAGCCATTTTTTAAAAACGATCAACCACAAACAAATACACTTTAAAAAGTGAACAATATTTTATATCAATAATAATCTGTTTTTACAAGGTACAATACCATGCGTATTTATAGGATCAAAAATAGACTACAAAAGAAGGTAAAAGGACTCAAAATGGCGCCATTTATGGAGCTTGTCCATGTTCCAAGTATCTCCATAATGCTTTGTATCTTGAATTGTTCCAAATGCAATGTATCAAGCTTGACAACTCTTCATATTTGTGGCGCCACCTTCTTTGACTTCTAGCCAATAATTCTCCAATTTATATACTAATAGATACTTATAAAATACTTATAAATATAAAAATAGTTAATCTTTATTTGGAGATATAGAACGAGCTAGCTTCAGTCCATTCCACGTGCATAAATGATAAGTTTAATTGGCATTTCTCCAATTGTCTGTGATTCTTCATGAGTCAAATAAATGTCACATATCAAGACATTCATGGCTTCTCGGACTCTTTTTGCTTGAAGTCTTGTCATAGGACCATCCGTGATTAATAATGGATCTTGACTGGGTATAGGTGCTACTGGTGAAATAAGATCATTATGATTCATATCATAGCGTTTCCTCGCCCTCGAGCAAAATGAGCGTTTTAAAAGAAAACAAAGAGTCAACGTTACACGTGTAGGTCAAGCCAATCACATATCAAAGATATCCGACAAGTAAATGAGTAAATGCATGCAAATTTAACCATACCTTATCAAGCAAACGAGATGTGTGTGAGTGAATAGCTTCTCCTACATTTACCACGGTTTACCGGTTTGGATTATGGATGCTAGGTTATTGCGACTACACCATAGACTCATACTTCATAAGCATCTCCACTAATCGAGGCCAAACCGAGGCTGAGCAAGGTCGAGTATGACTTGCACGGTTGTAACGTTAGGCTAGGGACGGGGCTAACCGAAGGGAATTTCTGGGGAATAAACAAGAAAGCTTAATCAATGGGCGTATCAATACAAAACATAGCTAGCTCTATCCTTCTCTAGCTCAAAATGAAACTCGAAACATGATCCAAGAAATAAAATGCCATATCGCACTATGTCTCAAGTGTAACGAGGCAAAACTAAGGACTCATCCCAAACACCAACATCATATAACAAAATCAAAACATGAATCCTAAAACACTTGGCTTTCTTTGACTCAACCTTTATTACACTTTTATTGACTTTATTGCAAGCTTTCTTTGATTCATTTCATTTTCTTTTCTTTTTTTTTTGAATTTTTTTTGATTTTCTTTTTCTTTTTTTTTTATATTTGTTTTTTGAATTTGAACTTGAATTTTGATTTGGTTTGAGTCAAAGGCCATCACACATACATCATATGAATCGAGCTCCTACCCCCTAAGATGTGAAATAGCTCTTAATACCAACTCCTTTAAACATACACACCACTCTACCACTCCACACTTGCCTAAGCAAGTGTGATAACAATAAATGATTCAGCTCAACTCGTAGGGTATTCAAGGGAATGTAGACCTTTAAATAAGGCTCAAGGGTCGGGTAATTACAGGCTAAATAGTCTAACCATCCTACCAATGTTTAGAGGGGTTAATGTGGAATATGTCACGGGATGGCTATTTGGCTCTGGTTGGGTCAAAGAAACGCCATAACTGTCATCCCAACCTCTACCAAGGTCGGCTTTTCTATTTCGTCTCGAAGTTAATGATATGAGTTCTAGGTAGCCGAATTGTGCCTAAGCCTACCATAATCGGTCACTAGTTACCATGGTTCATGAAATCAAAGCTATACGTGCATAAGTATCCCGTTCACAAGGCAAGGTAGTAAGCGAAATAGCATGCATTTAAACGTTTACTAAAACGTTTATCCTATCAATGTGATGGCTCAACATACGAATGCATCATCAAAACCTTGGAATTTTTTTTAAAAATTGCTCAAATTTGCTAAAAAGTGACCAAACACTAAGCATACAACACAAAGTCCAAAATATCAATGAATCACATATCAAAGCTAAGCCTACTACCCCCCACTATAAATGCAACACTGTCCTCAGTGTGTGAATGATAAAGGAGAAATAAGTCTTAGCTTAACCCAGCAGAAAGGCGCAAATGAGTGCATATGACATATCCAAGAAGCACCATCTCGTACACCTAAAGCCATGAAACCAAGAAACACGAAAACGCATGCACGGAGAATAGCCACCGTGCCAAAAGCAGGCAATAGATAACGAGATATAAGGAAAAAGCGCAAAGTCACATACACGATCATTGTATAACTGAAAGTACCGAACTCGAATCATATGAGATGAAAGATAATAAAAAGTGAAACAAGCATCCATGCATAAAATAAGGGCCAAAAGGGGCCAAAGTGATACCAATCCAAGTCCGGTCAAGGGATCAAAAGGATTTTTCCACTCGAGAGCTCTTTTCCTAGGCCAAAATTCTACACTCTTTTACCTAAAACTCACTCCTACTAGTACCAATCAAAGAAAAAGTGGGTTGCCTCCCACACGTGCCTTTATTTTACGTCATTGGCTCGACTTATTAAGAAACTAAAAGAAAGCAACAAAGCACGAGTGGAATGAAAGAAAAAAATTGCATATCTTTTGCTCAATAGCCTCAAGAACATGGCAAAATTAAAAAAAACTTTTATCTACTTTTATTTAGAACACAAAAAAATTCTACCTAAAACATTCTAAGTTTAAAAGTCCTTAGTTCGACTTTCTACCCGCAACAATGCTAAGGATAATTATATCAAATGAGAGAAAACCGTTGCGTCTCCCTACAAAAATCAAAAGAATTGAGCACACCATTAAAATGGGGCAAGACAACTAAAGGGCTCAATCCCCACCACCAAGATTGGTTCAAGAAATTCACCGTGAAACATAATGAATTCAACTTCCCCGAAAGAGAGCATATGGCAAGTAACAAAGATTCAAACACCAAGAAATAACATTTTGGCTCAACCACAACATCAACATATTCCATGTGATCCACCACCACAATTTTTTCAATAAGGTTCAAAGAAGAAGGAATAAATGATTCACTAGTAGCATGATTCATACCTTCTTCATAACACTCGTGATGGGTGATTTCCTCAAGAGTCGACGGTGGAGCAAATGAAATTTCATCATTTTTAGCACTCATATCAACCTTCCTCTTCTCAGTCAATTGCTCTACCCGGTTCTCCAAGTTCTTTATTGCCGATTGTAGAGTAGTAAAGGTGTTGTTGGAACTAGTCTAAAAATCTCTCAAATCACGGCCTTGCTCTTCTATCTCACGGCCTTGCTCTTGCAAAGTCTTGTTGATTTGCTCCAATAACACTTCAATCGTACTCTTTTGCGCTGGAGAAGCTATTTGTGGAGGTTGAGCATATTGCGAGTAGGCATTGGTGTGTTGAAACTGAGAACTTGAATGACTCTCCCACTCATTGTTGTATGGTGATATGTATGGGTTGAACTGATAAAATGATTGGAATCCAAAACTCATACCACCGAAATTAAAGCCTCCAAATGAGTAGGGAGAAGAACCATTATTGCCATATGGACCCATACACTGCAATTCAAGGAGACAACAAGAACACAATCACGGTATCCAATCACCACCACCACAATAGGTGGTGTGACTCTTCAACAAAAATCCAACATCAAGAAAAACAAGAAAAAAAAATGAAAGAAAAAAAACAACCTAAGCCTAAGTCTACAAACGACTTATGAGATATCGATTTGATTCCCCGGCAACGGCGCCAAAAAACTTGATGGCCAAAATAGTGATGGTCCAACTTTAACCGGCAGAGTACCGAGTCGGATGCACTATAGTAGCGAGCAAGGTCGTATCCCACGGAGAATCAATCGAATACCAAAGTCATAATCGAACTTAGTTTAGGTCAATCAAATGTTGTTCTCGTTTTCGATTATGCTAAAATGATATGCAAACTAAAGATAATAAGAGATATAAAGAGGAATATCCAAATCACGATCGAATTGAATACTTTCGCCCCTCTAATCGATTATTTGGGAATGGAAACTACCAACCAACCATCCTAATGCTTATATCGACTCGTTCATGGGTACAAACTCCTAAGATAGTACTAGACGCCATGCAACAACCTAGTACCCTTTGCCCGGTTCAACAGTCCACCTTTAAAGATTTAACTTACCGGAACAAGATAAATGCTTTAGAGCCGCTCGATTTACACCGACAAACCTCGTTACCCAATCGATCTAAACAACCCAGTCAATTGTAAATAACGATCTTAAAACTTCTTTTCCCACACCCCTTCGCAACATACATTTATAAAAGTGGTATGTGACTTCATGAACTAGGTGATCAAGCTAATTCACGCATTAAGAACAAGTTTTAAGACATGAATTCATCGATATAACAACAATTAAACACTACCCATTCCTAAACACATCAACTAGAGGGGGATTTCTTCAATTTTCACATGATTTGACTATGTAGTAAATTAGCTACTCATCACAAAGCATGAAATAACAATCAAAACAAGGATTAAAGCCATAAAATGAAAGAGAAATGAAATAGATTACCAATAATGCAGAAATTTGAGGTTTACATCAAGTATCTTCAACATCCATGTCCAAAGATGGAGAAGAGAAGCCAAATGTAAAATCTAACTTGATTGAGCTAAAATCTAAGGTTGATATAGCTCAATCTAAGGAAAGGAGAAGTAGAAATTAATCTAAGGGAAAGAGGAGGAAATGTCGACCTAAAATGGTAGAGGAGTGTCTAAGAGTGTGTGTGTGGAATGGGGTGAGAAAAATACTCTTTTTTTCCTTAAAAAACCGCAGCTATCCATTTTGCAGAAATCGTGGTAAGCACCCAGAATAGTCTGGTAACTACCGAGATTTCTGTACATCCTATCCAAAATAAGGTGAGTTCTGGGGATCACCATGGTGGCTTCAGTAAGTACCAGGAATGCAGAGTTGCAAATTTAAGCCTTTTTTTTATCAAATTTTCCAACTCCGAGCTTCGGTTTCATCTTTCTAAGCCCAACGCCTTAACTTCCGGGTTCACGAGTCACCTATTTCCTGTATCACAATATTCAAACACATACCGAGCATAATTCCACAAGATAAATAGGTCTCGAAAAGGGTCAAAAACTTCGTAAAATGCCGAAATATTCCATCAATGTGATGGTTCACCTCAAAGTGAGTGCTCAATGTATTTTTACCCTATAAATAGTCTATAACTACCCAATATAAGCCAAAAGTTTCATAAACGGGGGTTAAAAGATGCACCAGAGCATAGTGAAGTTGACTCTCATCACGAGCCGACGTTCTTTCTAAATTAGCATCCAACTTTGTCTCTAATAAAAGAGTACTGGTAGAACAACTACAAGAAAGAAGCATGAGACCTAAAAAGTTCAGCCTATCACACAGAAGGACACTTGGATGGATCCTATCATGTCCTACCTCCACAACGGGATCCTTCCCGAGGATAGAACATTGGCCAGTGTTAGGAACTTTTTATGTTTTGATGATGGCCATACTAGCTGTTATAGCAAGCCTGAAATAAGTTAGAATTCTCTGTATAAGTCTTTACTTAGAGTCTGACATATTGTATAAGTTAAGTCAGACAAGTATTGTACTAGTTGGTAGGACGGCAAAGTAAAATAGACATTTGGCAGAGTGAAGCCAGCCAAGCACCAGCAGAAAAGCAGTGAAGACTTAATGGGTTGACTTATAACCAATGAAGTCTGTGATGACCTTGGATAAGTCTAAGTATGTTTCAAGTGATGAAATTTAATGTTCAAATATGGTGTACACTGATCTCACCCAAATCAATGATCAGTGAAGTACAATGATTCTCCTTAAACTGAAGTGATGAAGGAAACAGTGAATCGGCAGAGTAAACTGACTTTCGGCAAAGTGGAGGCAAAAACAGTGAAGGAAGATCTAAACGGCAAGGTCAGATGGATCACTTGACCGTTCAAAGAATGGCGAAGTAATCCTTATCAGATCAGAATTAAAATATGATGAAGATTCAGAGGATCATGCATTTAATGCACAATCAATAGAGGATCAATCAAGGACAGTTTTTCTGCCATACATTTGAAGGAAAAAATCCGATCACTGAAATCAAGGAGAATATAATTAAGGGGGAATCAAGAATAAAATCAAGGATTATTCCCCTCATAAATATAGCCAACAGACGGAATTTCAAATAAAGGATACTCAAGGCTATAAATAGAAGGCATTGACAGACAAATAAAAACAACAATTAGAGAAAGAAAACGAAGCAGAAACTCTGTCAATTTGAAAAGCCTTCTCTCCGAACTTACAAAAATTTATCTAGAGATCAACTCAGACATCAGAACTACAATTTCATATCCACCACTGAGATTGATCAATCAAGTTTGTGAATCTCATTCACAATCAACTGAAGCAACTGAATCAGAAGTCATCTGAGAAGGAGTTGTGCGTGTGATAGCTGCTGAAGGATTTAATCTCAAGGAGCAATGAAAGAAACTGAATCACTGAAGCTGTTGCAGTCAAGGAGTGATAGTCTTGTAGATTGTGAAGCTTGGGAAGTCAAGGACAATCATACTATTGTATCTGTGAAAACAATAGTGAATTCCTCCAATCATCACAGGAGAAGAGTGGATTAAGGGATTACACCACCCTGAACCACTATAAGCCTTGTGTCAATTTACTTTCTGCAATTTACTTTACTGCATTCATTTAAATTGCTTAGATTATAATCTATATATGTGATTGGTTAAACTAATTTGAAACAACTTAGTAAGAATGGACTTATCCGCTGCCCAAAAGGTTTTAAAGACAAGAAAAGTTTTTTGAAACTCCACTATAGTCATTCACCCCCCCCCCCTCTCTGACTTTAGTTTTACCCTTCTTTGGGACCAACAATTGGTATCGAAGTAGTGCTCCTAGTATCAGAACCTGTTCAGGTCTAATTTCTGTTAACAAGGAGATCACATATTTTCAAAGTAGTTTTCAAGTCTGAGTTTTCTATTCATTCACATATAAATCTATTATTTGTACTTATGGATTCCTCAAACTTTATGTCAAAAGTACCTGTTTTCAATGTTAATAATTTTGATGAATATAAAATAAGAATGCTATCTCATCTTGCAGCAACTCATGAGGAGATGCTGGACGTAATTAATGATGGACCAATCATGATCATGACCGTGGTATCTACAGGAGCAGATCAAGGGAAGGAAATAGACAAACCCAAGAAAGATTGGACTAAGGATGACAGAAGAAGAGAAAATCTAGACTTTGTTGCAAAAGATATGATTTTGAAGACTCTAGATAGCAACATGTTCATGAGAATCAAAGATTGCAAAACAGCAAAGGAGATGTGGGACAAGCTAGCATTGATAAACGAATGATCCGAAGCAGTTAAAGAGAACAAATTATCTGTTGCAAAACAGAATTTTGAAAATTTCAAAATGAAGTCTGGTGAATCCATTGATCAAATGGACAACAGATTCTCTAGCATCATTAGTGAACTGCAACAGCTTGGACACACATATCCCCAGAAAGAAGTATGCTTAAAGATCTTGAGAGGCTTACCTGAAAGATGGAAGATCATAACATCAGTAATCAGAGGAACCACAAACCTTGCAAGCACTGACACTCTGACACTGATGTCCCAACTTAAAGCTCATGAATTCGAACTGAACGGTGAAGATGGTGCTCCGGCGAGAGACACAAAAATCCACCGCACCGATTGCACCCCAAAAAGTAACTTTGCCGATTTGTATCGACAAAGAGACGCATGAACTTAAAGAACATGTAGCTTTATTAGTTAAACGTTTTGACGGGTTTAGCAAAAAGAAGCCATTCAAAGGAAACTCATCATCAAACAAGAGGTCAAGCTCAAAGAAAGACATAAAGAAGAAAGATGATGAATACAGATGCTTCAACTGCAACAAGAAAGGTCACTTCAAGGCTGATTGTCCTGAAGAAAACGATAAAAATGATGAAAAGAAGAAATAAAAAGCATCTGAAAAGAGGAAAGGCAAGAAAGCACTCAAGGCTGAATCTAGCAGTGAAAAGAATGAAGAATCATCTGATAATAACTCAGATAACAGTGATGAAGAAGACATCTCAGACAATGAAAAAGCATGTATATGCCTCATGACCAACGAATTAGATGAAGATGAAGGTGATAGCTCAGACATTGAGAAAACAAGCCTATGTCTAATGGCCAAAGAATCATATGAAACTGAGGTAACATCTAGCACTTACGCTTCATCAAATGCATCCACATCTAACACTGCACAATCTTCTATTCTCCCTTTAGATCCAGCAGACCTAGTCCAAAATCTCATGACTAAATTTGATGAAATTGAAATGAATCATGAAATTCTGGAAAAGGAATGCAAGGATCTAAGAAAGGAAAATAAAAGATTAAAGAAAGAACTAGATAAAGCAAAAGTTGAACTAACTAGTAAGGAGATCTACTCAAATGATCAAAAAACAGCAGAGGTTCATACATCTGTTGTTGACAGATCAGTTGAGAAAATCCCCCTACCAGTTAAGATAACAAATGAACCAGTTTACAAATCCTCAAAAAGGTTTGGATCCAGATCTGGTCTTGGCTACAACAGTCAGGATGAGAGTAGAAACAATGGTCAACATTATTCTGAATCTAGGATCAACATTGAACCAAAATTCATAAAGGGACAGACCATGGTCTCAACCACTCATCCTGTACCGGTGAAGTCAAAACCCAGTGCAGTAAAACAGCAGACTAAATCATCAATCAAGTCAATCAAAAGCAATGACTTTCTGAAAGGTAAAGGAAGACTTTATCCTTCAAAGGATGATTGGAATGTTGCACCTCCAAAATACAAGAAGAAACCATTCCATAATATGCATCATGTGCTTAAGAAAAATCAAACTAGGTATACTCCTAGACACATGAAGCAAGTCAGGTTTCCCACTTCATATTGGAGAGTGAAGAAGGATGCAAATGCACCAAAAAGTAGAGAAAAGTATCAGAATAATTTCAGTAGAAATACTAGAAGCTATTCTGCCATGCCTTATATATATGAAGTTGATAACTTTAACTATCCAAAAAGAAGATCATTTGGATATACACTTGGAGTAGGAGGCATGACTGCTAACAGGTATGGACCCAAACAATGTTGGGTACCTAAACTTAATTAAATTGTTTTTTAGGATGTCTGGTACATAGACAGTAAGTGTTCCAGACACATGACAGGAAACAAGAGATGACTCACTGACTTCAAAGCTTTTGATGGACCCAAAGTCACATTTGGAGGCAAAGAAAACCCTAGCAAGATTAAGGGGGAAGGCACAATGCTCAAGAACAATCTGAAGATTCAAAATGTGGCATATGTCAAGGGACTTAATTTCAATCTGATGAGCATTAGTCAATTTTGTGACAAAGGCTATAATGTGCACTTCAGCAAGGAAGGATGCAAAGTCATTCATAGCCTAACCAACAAAGTAGTACTTGCAGGAAGAAGAAAAGATAACATGTATGTGGTGGATTGGAAAAAAGCCAAGGCAGAAACATGTTTATTTGTCAAAAACAAACAATCAACTAGCTGGTTATGGCATAGAAGACTAAATCACCTGAATTTCAAGACCATCAACAAATTATCAAAGAACAAGTTAGTTGAAGGCCTGCCAGAGATCACATTCAAGAAAGAAAGCCTATGTGATGCATGTCAGAAAGGGAAACAAATCAAAAGTTCTTTCATGTCAAAACCCTATCAATCAACAACAAGAATTCTACATCTGTTGCATATGGACCTGTTTGGACCAGTCACACCAGTAAGTGTAAGTGGTGAGAAATACACCTTGGTAGTGGTGGATGACTACTCAAAATACACCTAGACCATCTTCATGAACAAGAAGAAAGAGACACTCAAAAAGCTGCCAGATTTATTAAGAAGACTCCAAAATGAGAAAGAACTAAAAATCATCAAGATCAGATCAGATAGAGACACTGAATTTCTTAATGAAATTATCAGAACCTATTGTGAAGAAAATGGAGTACTACATCAATTATCTACAGCAGGAACCCCACAACAAAATGGTGTAGCGAAAGAAGAAACGAGAACTCTCAAAGAAGCGATCGAACAATGATTGCAGAAGCATGCTTGCCAAAGAGATTTTGGGCTGAAGCAGCAGACACAGCATGCCATACACAAAATAGATCAATTAATTATCAACAAACATCATGGAAAGACTCCATATGAAATATGTAATGGTAGAAAACCTAATATCTCATATTTACATATGTTTGGATCAAAATGTTTTATTTTGAACAGGAATCAGCTGCATGCCTTTGATGGAAAGGCAGATGAAGCAATCTTTATGGGATACTCAGACACCAGCAAAGCATTCAGAGTACTAAACAAAAGAACATTGGTGATTGAAGAATCAATACATGTAGTCTTTGATGAACCAAATACAAATGGTGAAAGTCTTCAAGAATGAGAAGAAGAAGCAGCACAAAGACAAGTGTATATGAATACAACAGTACCAGCAACTATTCTGCATCACAATTTTGGAAATCAAGATGAGCCACAAGTAAATACAACAGAAGAAGCACCAGAACTTGAAGCTCATGCACAGCATGAAACTACAGAAGCACCAAGTGAAGAACAACTTCAACCAGGCCTAAATTGGCTAAGAGACCATCTTGAAGAACAAGTTATTGGAGATATTCACACAGGAGTAAGAACCAGAAGACAACTGGAGCATATGTTAACATGTTTTCTTTCACAAGTGGAACCCAAGACAATAGATGATGCAATTCAAGGTGCAGATTGGATCACAGCCATGCAAGAAGAACTAAATGAGTTTGAAAGAAATGAAGTCTGGGAACTTGTTGACAGACCAGATATGGCCAACATCATTGGAACAAAATGGGTATTTAGAAACAAGATGGATGAGCAAGGAATTGTTGTCAGAAACAAAGCAAGGCTAGTTGCAAAAGGCTATTCTCAAGCAGAAGGAATAGATTATGATGAAACATTTGCACCAGTAGCAAGATTGGAGGCAATCAGACTTTTTCTAGCTTTTGATGCACACAAATATTTCAAAGTCTATCAAATGGATGTCAAGAGTGCATTTCTGAATGGACTTTTGGAAGAAGAAGTATATGTGGAACAACCCCCTGGTTTCCAACTCAAAGGAAAGGAAGACAAAGTATACAAACTAAAGAAAGCTCTTTATGGACTCAAACAGGCACCCAGAGCCTGGTATGAAACATTATCACAATTTCTGATCAAGAATGGATTCAACAAGGGAACTATAGATAAGACTATTTTCAAACTAGAGGAAGGAACAAGCACATTGCTAGTACAAATCTATGTTGATGACATCATCTTTGGATCAGAGGATGAAAAGTTATGTGAGAAATTTGCAAATCTGATGAAGAGCAAATTTCATATGAGCATGATGGGAGAACTGAATTATTTTCTTGGCCTTCAAGTAAAGAAAATGAAGGATGGAATTTTCATCACTCAAGCCAAGTATACAAAATACTTAATACACAAGTATGGTATGGACACAAGTGGCACAGCAGATACACCAATGTGTGCAAGAGTCATTCTTGGAAAAGATGAAACTGGAAAGGATGTTTATCGGAAAATGTATAGAGGAATTATTGGATCCCTACTATACTTAACTACAAGCAGACCTGATATAGCATTTGGAGTATAAGTGTGTGCAAGATTTCAAGCCCAACCAAAAGAATCACATCTTCTAGCAGCCAAAAGAATAATCAAATACTTGAAAAACACTATCAATGTAGGAATCTGGTATCCAAAAGATGGAGGATTCAAGTTGATATCATACTCAAACTCTGACTATGCTGGATGCAAAATAGATAGAAAAAGCACATATGGAACTTGTCAAATGCTAGGTAGCAGACTAGTTTCATGGTTTAGCAAAAAGCAAAACTCCATATCTACATCAACAACAGAAGCAGAATATATAGCAGCAGGCAGTTGTTGTGCACAAATACTTTAGATTAGACAACAGTTAAGGGACTATGGAGTGGAGGAGAAAACAATTCCAATCATGTGTGACAACACAAGTGCAATATCTATCACTGAAAATCCAGTGTTGCATTCAAAAACAAAACACATTGATGTGAGACATCACTTTATCAGAGAACATGTTGAAAAAGGAAATGTCATTCTAAAATACATACCCACTAAAGATACTTTAGATGACATCTTCACTAAACCACTTAGTCATGAAAGATTCAGCATGTTGAGAACTGAGTTAGGAATGATTGAAATCGATTAAGTACAAAAGAGCGGCTAACTGGAGTAATCGGCTAAGTAACCTCTTCAGCTGTTCAAACCTTTGCCATTACAGGAGATGTAGTAAGTAAGGCACTGGTATCCAGCAAAGTGACTTAACTGATTGTTTGGAACAGTCAAATAAAGCGGCTCAGTGAAAAAGTCACCACACCGGCTAAATGGCCAGCCAAGGCACTTCACCGAGATAAAGATTGGAATCATGGGTAAATTAAAGTGTGAACATAATCAACTTTTATACACGTGGAGAATAAGGGAGTTATGGAAGATAATCCTGAAGATGATTACACACGTGGAGATCAATTTATAATTATGAAGGTAATTATATCATTCTTTTCGAATTACAAACTGTTGGCCCCTTGAAAAGGCTTTAGTTAAGTTTAGAGTGGGGGGGGGGGGGTGAATAAACTTAACACTTAAAACTTTGGAGTTAACAAATTCTGCAACTTCAAGGCCCTGGCTCGATACTTCGAATAGTCCGCTCGAGACCTCGCAGCCCGCCGATAAATAGTAGCCTACGACGGTTCGGTTTTGCTGAATTTGTGCGGCGGAATAATATCAAAATTAAGCCTTGTTACTTGTTGTTAAATATGTTACTAAGTATTAGATACTCGGTAGTGTATGTGTGTGATTTCGGTTACTAGATTCAAGGGTTGATATGGATAAAGACTAAGTGCGTAAAGTAAATGCGGTAAGTAAGTAGAGAGATTTTATAGTGGTTCCGGGTGATGTAATCCCGTCGGTCCACTCTTCTCCCGTGATGTTGGAGGAAATTCACTAGTGATCTTTGAGTTATCTCGTTACAAAGAATCCTAGGTTGCTTGTCCTTCACCAATAACTATGGCTTCACAACCGAAAACGGGAACAGTAGGATTGCTTTGCTCCCGAGTCTTCCACCGGTCCTTGAAGGGTAGGATTGCCTCTTCACCACTCCACCACAAACCAACAGTCTTTCACACCTAACGGATGCTTCACTTTGTCTTCGGCGGAGTTCTTTATAAAATAAAGAATGAATCAAATAAATGATTCGGTTGCGGCGGCTTGATTAGGATGATATAATCGCGGCTTGCGGTCTTCAAGTGTGTATGCTTGATGCAAATTTGAACACGAATGCACTTGAAGAAAATAACTAGATCGAAAGAGTCTTAAGCTCGGTAAGTTCAAGGCGGGTGTTTTTTAGCTCACTATTGTTACTTAAAGTTTATCCCAAAAATTCATCATCTTGTTTCGAGTTGAAAGTCCTCTATTTATAGGTAGGAATGCATGTGACTTGAATTTAAAATTCAAATGTGACCGTTCCTTGTATCTCGTCCCATCCGCACCGCATTCCGTCACTATTCATAGGATCGACACTTTATCGGATTACTTTTTGACAAGTGCGGTCTGTCCACCCCTTTGACTTGTATCCAATGGATAAAAATAAAGATCATCCCAACGTCTTTTTAATTTCAGCCCTTGATTTGCTTGATAGGTCGAGGTAGTTGGTCATTCTTATCCATGTAATCTTCAAATAATCTTGAATTAATCGAGGTATATATCGAGCGGGTTCATCGGTCTCGTAATACCAATCGATCTGTTGAACATCTTATTTTTGTCTCCGTAAAATAGAATGCGGTGATTACTTTTATCTAACTTTTATTTGTGAAGTTAGATTACATCATTTTAAATATAACCAAGTTCCAAACATCATCCAACTTGTGGAACTTAGACCTTCACACAAGGCATATGTAATCGCTTTAGGTCATCACGACTTGCCTAAAATCCGATTCCATATCCTTGACTTTAATTACTAAGTTTGATCCCTTAGCCTTCATTAACGAGTTTGAACCCTCGGCCTTCGCCTTCGGTCTTCGGCGGGTTCCGGACCGCCCATGCGACCTATCTACCCTATCGACCTAGACCGATCCTGGCCGTCGATAAATCGAAGAACCTTTTACGTGCTTGTTTGATCAAACTTATTTATGAATCAAACTCTAATAAACCTATACATTTTATCTAGACATCTTTTTGCCTTTGCACTATAACGACTAGTATGGCACTCATCATCAAAACTAAGAAATAAGTCTAACAATTTCCCCCTTTTTGGTGATGATGCCACTACCCTCACCTAATCGGCAAAGCAAAAAGATAAAAACAAAAACGAACAAATTCAATCAATTCTCATTATAAATATTTGTTCACGGTATTACGATCTAGCATCGGCAAAGATAAAATAATGTAAATATGCTTGATCTACTCGTCTCTTCTCTCTTTCTTGTCTAGCCTTCTCGGCTTGCTCTTGATAGGCTCTAATTTCTTCTATCATGTCCCTCATCCATTCATTTTCAATAAGTGTGAAATCAATATAAGAGTTGACTTGTTTCCACCAATTCCATGCTTCAGCAGACAAGATTGATATCATTCACTCGAATCCAAATCTCATATAAAGATCCTTGAATTCATTAAGTGAGTCTTTTGCTTTTGTAATAGGCAACACCCTATCACCTCTCGCCACTTCTTCCACCTCTCCTCCTCTCGTAATTTGCCCTTAAGGCTCGACTCTTGCCTCCCAAAATTTCAAACTCAAGAAAGAGTTAAGGCCTTCATGAAATCCCATATCATGGTAAGGTCTCCTTCTGTTATAAAATTCTTTCTTGTATTGTGACAGGAGATCATCGGTGAGTTGAACTCTACCAGTGTGCGGGTCTCCCGAAAGCATTTGTATCATCAATCCATCTTTTCGTGCAAAGAGTCTTGCGCCTCCTTTCTTTGCGCAACTGATTTGCCCTCTTCCCCCTTAGTGACATCATCAACAAAACGAGAGATGAGGCCATGAATACCCTCCGTGATACAATCACTCTATGCAATTGGCCTTCCATGGTTCCGGTTCTAGTATCAATGGTAGTGATCCTAGATTGCAATGTCTCCTCCAAATACCGTTGATCCTTTCAAAGAGTTTGGGATCGTGCATAGCAGGTTGTTGTGCGACGAGCGAGGCTCGGCGAGGTTTAGGAGCTTCAAAGAAGCTTGTCAAGTTTCTCATGTATAGAAAGAAGTTGGTCTTTTAGAGACTTGTCTTTGGCTTTATTTCCAACTTTGATACCCTTGACATCTAGTATCAAATCATTCATAGCATTTTGAGTAGATGCAAAGTTTGAAGCAACGTATCGGTAGATTGTCCGTTATCATTTACCATCTTCATCGCTTCTTCAAATCTTTGTTCTTGCTCATCCAATTGAGTTCTTAACTCGTTGCATGTCATTTCTTACGAGTTCTTAACTCATTGACAACTTCAATTGGCACTCCACTAGTCATTCTACTATCGGTAGGTCCATCGACGAGCTCCTCAACTCTATATTGTGCCTCGTTGTCTACCGATGACCATTGCTTTACTCAAATCTCTCCCGGCGGGGGGAGGTCCTTCCTCAACCATTGCACCAAGAATGTCTTCCATGATCGGATCTTGTGCGGTTCCTCAAAGAACTTCTTCTTGTCCAAAAATTTGAAATTCTTCATCACCGTAGTCATAATCCGGCGAATTGTTCTTCTTGATTAACACCGGCGGCCGCGATTATCCTTCCCTACGGTGGTCTTGGCTCCGAAGGCTCCACTACGGCGGCCTCGGCAACGGCGGGGTTTCCTCCAAACCCAAAGTTTGTTCCAACTTTGTGTCCGTGTCTTTGTTTGAGACTCAGCAACCTATACCTCCTGTTCCAACCTTTGTCCAGGTGCTGTTTGTACCCCAGCAACCTGTACCTCCTCTTCAATTTCCTGTGGATTAAAGATATTGGTATTATCCACTTGAAAACCTTCTGCATGACCAATCTTGTGCAGGATGATGGCAGTTTTAGTAAGAGTGCCTTCAATGTCAAATCCATCTTGATATTCAATGGATTCCTCAGAACTAGCACTTGGTTCACTAAAGTCAGTGGCCTTTTCCTGATCCAAATCAACAATCTGTTCATCTTCAGGTTGTCCAGCAGGCTCTACAACATGAAATGTAGCAGATTCATCAACTAGCCTACCATCACTCAATGTAATTCCCTCATTGATCAATGCTTCTAGATCATCCATGGTGAGATCCTGTAGATCCTCATCCATTTCTTCAGTCTGCTGGCCCTCAACAGACTTACCAGTACCAGTGGACTGTTGTGCGGGTGGATCATTTATCAATGCAAATCCCACCGGGTTCTCTCGGTCCCGAGGGGAAATCTCCCCTTGAGTCGCTTGATGAGGAAGAATCATCATCTCCATCTCTTGGATCTCCGAACTTAATACCCTCCTCCTTCTTTGCTCATCAAATAAATCCATCGATCTGGATTGCGGCAGGGGTGGTATCAACCGATCCAACAAGTTCTCCACTCCCAAATTGTTAAAAGCCCATTCCTCAAAATCGAGTCATAGGTTCAAGAAATGCTTTTGTTTCTTGTAGAAACCAAACTTCCATTGAAAATAATCGGCAATTTGTCAAGTTTGGGATCCACAGATTCTTCGCTTTTCTTCCTCTCTTTCACATGCCTTTCAAAGGGCATGAAAGATCTCCCTGGGAGCAGCCTCGGTGGCTTGTTGACCTCCAAAGGTTCCAACAAGCGGACTCATGGTCTCTTCTACGGATGTTTGAAAATCGCGGGTTGTCGTGATTGTGTAGTTGTACCTACTACTTCCATCCGTATCACACTTGATTCCCCCGACTCACATGCTCATCGAGCAGGGTTAGCACGGAGATCGCTCTTCCCCCGAACTATTGCCAAACTTGCGGGGTCTTCAATCAAGTCTTCAATCACCTCTTCAACTACCACAAGAAGTTCAATAGATTGCTTGTGGTTCTTCAACAGATTGCTCAACAACAACTCGTGCGTGCTTCGCAGATTCACCAATAACATCTTCTACGGCAGCTCGGTACAGCCAGACCGTCGTGATTCTTCAACAGATTGCTCAACAACAACCCGTTCACTTCCGAGACTTAATAACCTCATCGGGTGAGGAATCACCGATTACAACCGGGTGGAATAATAGTTAAGGGCTCACCTCAACAAATCTCTTCTTCTTCTACCGACACCTCTTCTTGGACTTTTTGTTTTTCCAAGATTCTCAATTCTTTTCCTTTGCCATACTTCTTCTTTTTGGCAACCTCCTTCATCCTCTTGGATAGGGGTTCATCATCATCATCATCATGTCCAAGAGATTTTCTCTTTCTACTATCTTCTTTCGTTGTTTTGTCGAATTTCAACAACGCTTCTTCTTGCGGCTACTACAAACAGGTCGGTAACCTCCACTTGACCCTCGGCAGACTCGGCGTCATGTCTTCGTTTCCTTTCTTGTTCTCTTTGATTTCAAGATTTCGTAATCTTCCTAACATCGCACTCTTTCTCTTTCCGTGCCAGCTTTCTTTGGTGCGGCGGGTTTGATGGATATCTTCTTAGTTTGCCGAACTCTGCTCACCACCAAGATCACCGTCATCTCCATCATCATTATCACCAAGGCAGCTCTCCA
This sequence comes from Gentiana straminea, assembly GCA_036785695.1. Lineage (NCBI taxonomy): Eukaryota > Viridiplantae > Streptophyta > Magnoliopsida > Gentianales > Gentianaceae > Gentiana > Gentiana straminea. The sequence continues at coordinate 4,503,749 of JAVUPR010000241.1, read as the reverse complement.
AAGCAACCTCTTCATCATCATCTAGTCCAGGAATCGCATGATCAATCTCCTTCTTGTATCCGGACCGATTTATGTCAACTCGGTTCAAGATCGGGAACCTCCGGATGATTCAAAGGCGGTCCGAACCATCAAACCTAGGGGTAAGGCCTTTGATTTTCTTTTCTTTAATTTGTCCTCCTTGGCTACTTTCTTCATATAATGAATGAAATAACCACCCCAATCAAATTTCATGCTTCGCAAATGATAATCATCGGCTCTATCTTGGGTCCCGATAGAGTATCCATACCGCCAACTAGCCCAAGTATGTTCTTTGCAATGAGCTTGCTCGCAAATAGATCGTATTCATTACCAATGTTTTTGCAATTGATGCCTGGTACCGATTTGATAGTTGCATTTGTCTTGATCTCGATCTACAAAAGCCATCTTGTCCAATCCCATAGCTTCGGGATTGACCGAACCATCAACAACTTCTTCAAAACCAAACACTTCTCTCAAAGCAGACGATTGGAGGAGATTACAAGCTCCTCACCATTCACAAGTGGTTTTGAATGCTTCGGTTCCTTCTTCTATAACAATATTCTTCCGTAAATCAATAACATTGGTGTATGATATCGTTTCTAATCGATATTGAGTTTGTTCTCCGGCCCGCAAACCTTCTTATTCTTCGACCTATATTAATGGCCGCTTCCGTTCGTTTGCATCAACAACATAGCCTCTTACACTTTGGCTTGATTCGATTTGAACATCAATCTTTTCCGCCATTGAAATAAGAAAAAGATGAAGAAAAATTGCTCTCAAATCTGTGTTCACACGATGTAGATTTTGCAGAGATAAAGCAGAAATTGCAAGTGGAGAAATTGCTGTATAACAGTCTGATTTTATAGACAGTGGGTAGTTGAAGCTGTCACAGCACGTACATTGAGGTAACCACGATTAAATCTGATTAAATGCTGTCTTGACACGTGGCCCATTACTCCTCCATAACGTTTGTAACCGTTGGATGGTTTGACTGTGGTAATAAAAGATAGAATAAATATCCCGCCAAACTGCTTTTTGACTTAAATAACTTTGACCGAGTAAAGTTCCCTCCAAATAGATAAACCTCGGCGGGGTGCCCTCGGCGTCTGGCGATAAGTAGGCTTCGGCGACTTTGTTGATAAAAGTACTCTGCTGATCCTTGTTTTCTTCTTGTTTTGTTCAATTGATAATACAAGATGAGGTTTAATACCAATGACTGATCTGTCAAGTGAGCTCACCCAAAATGACAAAGACCAATCCCCTTGGCAACCTCATTTGCTCAATTGTCCAAATATAAGTACATGGAATTGTTGATACCAATGACTAATCTGCTAAGTGAGCTCACCCAACATAGCAAAGACTAATCCCCTTGGTGAATTCCAAGACACCGCCGAATATCGATCAATCTTTATGATTCCAAGTTCGGTCCTTAATTTAGCAAATCTTTCACCGTCAAGAGGTTTAGTGAAAATATCGCAAGTTGATCTTCGGTAGGGATGTATAGAACCACCACATCTTTCTTTTCAACATGATCTCTTATAAAATGATGCCTCACATCAATGTGTTTGGTTCTTGAGTGCAAAACAGATTTTCTCGTGATTGCAATTGCACTTGTGTTATCACACATAATTGGAATTTCCTTTTCTTCAATTCCATAATCCCTTAATTGTTGTCTTAGCCATAGTACTTGTGCACAAGAACTTCCAAAGAAGCGGCAATGTATTCAAATTCAAGCGGTGGAAGTTGAAATAAAATTCTGTTTCTTGCTAAACCAGGAGACCAGTCTATTTCCCATTAACTGACAGGTTCCTGTTGTGCTTTTTCTATCAATCTTGCATCCAGCATAATCAGAATCTGAGTAGGATATAACTTTGAAGCTTCCTTCCTTGGAGTACCAAATCCCTACTCCCAATGTCTCTTTGAGATACTTGAGAACTCTCTTAACTGCACCTAAGTGACTTTCTTTAGGCTTAGATTGAAATCTTGCACAAACACCTACAGCAAAGGATATATCAGGTCTGCTGGCAGTGAGGTACAGCAGACTGCCTATCATCCTTCTGTATAAGGTCTGATCAACATCTTTGCCTTCTTTATCTTCATCCAATCTGATGTTTGTACTCATAGGATTTGAATTCTTAGTGCTATTTTCCATACCAAACTTCTTCAGCAACTCCTTGGTGTACTTGGTTTGATGAATGAAGATTCCATCATTCACTTGTTTGACTTGCAATCCCAAAAAGTAATTCATTTCTCCCATCATACTCATTTGGAATTTGCTCTTCATTAGATTTGCAAACTTTTCACAAAGTAAATCATTCTCAGAACCAAATATTATATCATCCACATAAATTTGTACCAGCAGGGTGCTGTCCCCTTCACTGATTCTGAAAAGAGTCTTGTCAATGGTGCCTTTTGTGAAACCATTGTCTACCAAGAATTGAGATAGAGTCTCATACCATGCTCTTGGTGCTTGTTTCAATCCATAAAGTGCTTTGTTGAGTCTATACACTTTATCTTCTTGATCTTTAACTTCAAATCCAGGAGGTCCGCCGAACATACACTTCCTCCTCTAGGATCCCATTCAAAAATGCACTCTTGACATCCATTTGATATACTTTGAAGTTCTTATATGCGGCATGTGCTAGGAATAATCTGATAGCTTCCAATCTTGCAACAGTGCATAAGTTTCATCAAAATCTATTCCTTCTGCTTGAGAATAGCCTTTTGCAACTAGTCTGGCCTTATTTCTCACAATGGTACCTGATTCATCAAGTTTATTTCTGTATACCCACTTAGTACCAATGATATTTTCATGACTTGGTCTTTCAACTAGTTTCCAAACTTGATTTCTTTCAAATTCATTTAATTCTTCTTGCATAGCAATTATCCAATCTGGATCTGAAATTGCTTCTTCAACAACTTTAGGTTCCATTTGAGATAGAAAACAGGTAAACATAGCTTCCAGTTGTCTTCTAGTCCTCACACCTTGCTGTACATTGCCAATAACTTGTTCACAGGTGATTCCTTAACCATTGTGGATTTTGGTTATTTTGATTTTCGGAACATCATCTTCAGTAGGGTCTGCTGTAGTTTCTTCTACAGGGGGGTCAGCAGATCCTTGAACTGCTTCAGTTGTTGCATCAGTAACATTGTCAGCAGGGTGTTCAGCAGGGGCAGTATCAGAAACTTTCAAGTCATTGAATCCAAAACTTCAACACAATCTGGATCAGTGACTTGTTGATTCTTAGCAGGTTCATGATCTTCATCTTCCATTCCAGTAAACTTAGGTTCATCAAACACAACATGGATTGTTTCTTCATGTTTTAGTGACCTCTTGTTCAGTACCCTGAATGCTCTGCTGACTGAGGAATATCCCAAGAATATGCCTTCATCTGATTTAGGTTGGAATGTTTTCAAATGAACTTTGTGATTTAGAATAAAACATTTACTTCCAAATGGATGGAAATAGGATATGTTGGGTATCCTTCCATTCCAAACCTCATAAGGTGTCTTCAGCAGCTTCTTGTTTATTGAAGTTCTGTTTTGTGTGTAGCATGCTGTATTTACTGCTTCAGCCCAATATCTTTCAGGTAGCAATGCTTCACAAATCATTGTTCTTCCTGCTTCCTTTAATGTCTTGTTTCTTCTTTCAGCAACCCCATTTTGCTGAGGTGTACCAGCAGCAGCAAGTTGATGTAGTACACCATTCTGTTCACAATATTCTCTTATAACTTTGTTGAGAAATTCAGTACCCTGATCTGATCTTATCTTTATGACTGTTAAACTTTTCTCATTTTGTAATCTCTTCAAAAGATTAGGCATGCTTTGAAGTGTTTCACTTTTCTTGTTCATAAATATCACCCAAGTGTATCTAGAAAAATCATCCACAACTACTAAGGTGTATTTCTTTCCTGTTACACTTGTTGGAGTTATTGGTCCAAAAAGATCCATATGCATAAGCTCCAACACTCTGTTAGTTGATTGTTTAGTCTTTGACTTGAAACTTGACTTTATCTTGTTTACCTTGCTGACATGCATCACATATAGCATCCTTCTTGAATGTGATCTCGGGTAAACCAATCACTAACTTCCTTTTCACCAACCGATTAATATCATCAAAATTCAAGTGATTTAACTTGTTGTGCCATAACCAATTGAGTTCGATTTGGTATGCACAATCGTGCAGTGTTTCTGGAACTGCAGAGACCAATCCACAACATACATGTTCTCGTTGCCTTCTACCAAAGCAAGTACAACTTGATCACCTCTTTCACTAATGACAATACAATTGTTTTTGTCAAAAGTGACCTTGTATCCCATATCACGAGAATTGTCCAAAGGCTCGCAAGTTGTAGTCCAAATCCTCCACATATGCCACATTCTTGATTGTAAGTCCATTTCGATAAGTGTGCCATATCCTCTTGTATATCCAGTGTATTTTTGTTGCCAAAATTCACCCTTGGGCCATCTTTTGCCACAAAGTTTGTTAGACAAAGGCTTATTCTTTGTCATGTGTCCGGAACATCCACCGTCAAAGTACCGTACACCCTACAAAACAAAGTTAATGCATTTTAGGTACCAAACCCGTTTGGGTCCATAGTGGTCGGGGCAAGCATGACCCTTGGTATGTTTCCATAAGGTCTTCTCCTAAATGTGTCATACTTTGGTTCATACATGTATTCCACACATCCATAAGTTCTAACAAGAGGTTGTGTAGGAACCACATATGTTTTCCGGCCTTTTGGTACATAATTCGTTTGAAATGATTCTTGTTGTTAGGAACATTTGCATAACCATAGGTGTGCTTGTCCGTTAGAACACCATTCGTAATATGGAGTCCGCCGAGGTCTTGTGTAAGTCCTCTCGCCGATTCCATTGCCTAGGTTTTACCCTAGTAGTATGGTTATACTTATCGTTTCTAGCATTAGATGCGTGAATATTCCAATCATTATCGCGGGGAACGCCTACCTTTCCCCCGAGATAAGTATCCCTTGAATGATCAACATTTTTGGATTTAGGATTCTTATCCTTGGAATATTTCGTTTCTTTCCTTCGTGGTCCAAACTTAGTAGCAGGTGTCCGTTTATCGGCGAGCTTAGAAGGCACAAGAAGTCTATTTTTAGATTTATTCATTTTACTAGAGCCGTTGACTTCGAGACTTCGATTTTGCTTCCTTGAGGCATTCTCATTGGGTTTTACCGCTTCAAAAGCCTTTTACGGGAGATGGATCTAGTGCGCACAAACTTAGGACCAATTCGGTACTAGGTTCGCAACCTTACCGGATCCACTCTTGTTAGATTGCCGAGTTCCAAATCCAAGCCCAGCTCTATCTCCATAAGCCTTTCCCGATTTGTATGCGGTATTGGAACAAGATGGTTCAAATAGATTCGAGAGGTCGCTGGATGTTCGACAGACTTATGCCGATTTTGTCCAACTTCTTTTTCCTTACCTTTGAAAACCCTTAATTCAAATTTCAATCTTCCAACTTCTAACTCAAGAGCCTCTTTTTCACCTTCACAACCTCATAACCAGATTGTATTATCCTCGCTGATTAAGGATGGCATCCAAAGTCTCATTGTTGTCGAATTTTTAGGATTTGAGCCACGGGTTGATTCACAATCACTTCCAAAGCGGAGTGTTTATAGATACGGTGTTGTATACCTCCTCGCCATCCATATTGGCCATCAAAGCATAATCCTCCATATCGGAACCGCGTTGTGTCATCCGATTCATTTCCTTTTTCGGATTCCACGTCATATCCCGATTCATCTTCGCAACCATAGCCTTCTTGCCATGTCTTCTTTGTTGACTCTTGGTCTTCGCAGGTCCGGACAATCGTGTCTAAAATGTCCAGCTTCTTACAGGTTGAAGCAAAGATAATCGTGTTCCTTGCCTTGTTTCAACTCGGGACAATCGGTGTCCGAAGTGTCCTGGTTTCTTGCAATGAAAGCATAGATAGTCATTATCTTTCTTTGGTTCTTCTTTCCTTCTTTCGGTAGGCCTCTTTGTGAAATTTCTTGTAGGGGCCTTTCCGCCTTCATCATTCGATTTTCTTGCTCGCAGGGCAATTTGCTCTTGCATTTCATCTAGCATATCATCCCGTCCTCCCCGATGTTTCTTCATGATGTGAAGCAGACCAATGCAAAGTGGTCTTTGGCTCTTCCTTTTCGCTTCGTGCACCACTTCTTGCTAAATTCATAGGCTTTAAGATCGTAGAATAATTTGAAGGTATCTTCTTCATGCAACTTTCTCATTTCTTCAATTGCGGTCACCTTCATTTTCCAAACATCTCTTGCAGGTAAAGCTTCCAAGATTTTGGTGTTTACTTCCTCTTTTGAATAACTTACACTCGGCGGGGTAAGTTCATCCAATATAGCATTGAATCTTGATTCCATTTGCTCAATGGTTTCATTAGGTAGCATCTTGAACTTTTGAAACCTTTTTCCTGCCACACCGATTTTGTTCTTCTTTATTGCATCGGTTGCCTTCACGATTAAGTGAATCTTATCCCAAAGTTCCTTTGCGCCTTGCAATCTTTGACCTTCATGTACATATTGCTATCCAAGGTTCGTAGATGATATCAATAGCAATGTTGTTGAGGTTTGCTCTTTTTCTCGTCTTCTCGCATTCCATTCTCTCTTTGGTTTAGGAATGTACTCGGTTCCGTCACCCACCGTTATCGCCTTTGTAATCTCCAAAGTGGTCCTTCGCTTAGTACATCCATCATCTCATCATGAGTAGCAAGCAAGATATGCCCGCATTCGACGTTTATACTCATCAAATCTGTCAAGAGAACACATCAACATAGTTCTAGCATACTGTGTGTTGTCCATGATGCAAGTCTTGAAAATCAGTAACTTGAAAGAAAGTTTTAAAGAATTTTCACAAGTACAACAAGTAGGATTCCTTCGGTAACGTGAAGCACCGCTCCGATACCAATTGTTGGTCCCTTGAAAAGGCTTTAGTTAAGTTTAGAGGGGGGGGGGGGTGAATAAACTTAACACTTAAAACTTTGGAGTTAACAAATTCTCGCAACTTCGGCGAGCTCCGCGATACTTCGCAGTCCGTCGAGACCTCGCAGCTCCGTCGATAAACGTAGTCTACCGATTGGCCCGCCTTGCTGAATTTGTGCAAATGGAATAATATCAAAATTAAGCCTTGTTACTTGTTGTTAAATATGTTACTAAGTATTAGATACTCGGTAGTGTATGTGTGTGATTTCGCTTACTAGATTCACAGGTTGATATGGATAAAGACTAAGTGCGTAAAGTAAATGCGGTAAGTAAGTAGAGAGATTTTATAGTGGTTCCGTGATGTAATCCTGTCGTCCACTCTTCTCCCGTGATGTTGGAGGAAATTCACTAGTGATCTTTGAGTTATCTCGTTACAAAGAATCCTAGGTTGCTTGTCCTTCACCAATAACTATGGCTTAACAAACGAAAACTCGGGAACAGTAGGATTGTCGCTCCCGAGTCTTCCACCGGTCCTTGAAGGGTAGGATTGCCTCTTCACCACTCCACCACAAACCAACAAATCTTTCACACCTAACCGTATGCTTCACTGTCTTCGACAGGTTCTTTATAAAATAAAGAATGAATCAAATAAATGATTCAAATTGCAAATAGCTTGATTAGGATGATATAATCGAAGCTAGCTTGCGCCTTCAAGTGTGTATGCTTGATGCGATTGAACACATAATGCACTTGAAGAAAATAACTAGATCGGCTAGCCTTAAGCTCGCAAGTTCAAGCAGGTGTTTTTCACTCACTATTGTTACTTAAAGTTTATCCCAAAAATTCATCATCTTGTTTCGAGTTGAAAGTCCTCTATTTATAGGTAGGAATGCATGTGACTTGAATTTAAAATTCAAATGTGACCGTTCCTTGTATCCGTCCCATCTCGCACCGCATTCCGTCACTATTCATAGGATCGACACCGTCGGATTACTTTTTGACAAGGTGCGTCTGTCCACCCCTTTGACTTGTATCCAATGGATAAAAATAAAGATCATCCCAACGTCTTTTTAATTTCAGCCCTTGATTTGCTTGATAGGTCGAGGTAGTTGGTCGTTCTTATCCATGTAATCTTCAAATAATCTTGAATTAATCGAGGTATATATCGAGCGGGTTCATCGGTCTGTCGTAATACCAATCGATCTCCGTCGAACATCTTATTTTTGTCCGTAAAATAGAATGCAACGATTACTTTTATCTAACTTTTATTTGTGAAGTTAGATTACATCATTTTAAATATAACCAAGTTCCAAACATCATCCAACTTGTGGAACTTAGACCTTCTACACAAGGCATATGTAATCGCTTTAGGTCATCACGACTTGCCTAAAATCGATTCCATATCCTTGACTTTAATTACTAAGTTTGATCCCTTAGCCTTCATTAACCGAGTTTGAACCCTCGCCCTTCGCCTCTTCGGTCTTCAGGGTTCCGGACCGCCTACGACGACCTATCTACCCTACCGACCTAGACCGGTCCCGGCGATAAACAGTCAGCAACCTTTTACAGTGCTTGTTTGATCAAACTTATTTATGAATCAAACTCTAATAAACCTATACATTTTATCTAGACATCTTTTTGCCTTTGCACTATAACAGCTAGTATGACACTCATCATCAAAACTAAGAAATAAGTCTAACACAAACGCCTCGATTCCCGGGCTCTATCATTACTTACCACAATCCACTCCCCCACTTCACTCAAATATCGCGATTTACATACACAAAATCACGCCATTATGTCACAAAATCCTTCCATATTCAAACTGCGTTCACACTACCCAAATCATCCTATATAAACTACACTTAGAGATTTTCAGAAATTTTTACACTCCCTTGCATTTCATACATTCCTCTGCAAATTCGCATCTTACTCTCAAAAACCTCTTTTAACTTCCAACAATGGCTTTATCCTCCTCAACCACCAAAACTGGGTATGAAAAATCGATTGCCACTAGATCATTCTTCCAAGAAGAACACTGCATAAAGCTTTGTGGAGATGATGAAGAAGCAAAACGACTGGCAGCTGGATGCAAAAACCTAAAATTATCAACCTTTCTCAATCCCCCAGTAACCGAAGTCTGCTATGAAAATCTAATTTCTTTCTGGAAATCTACAAAATACGTCTCTGGGATCCTTGCAGAAGAAGGTGACGAATGGGAAGAAGATAAGATTGTTGCATCTGTCAACGGCACAGACATAGTAATTACAGAAAAGGTAATCCGAAAACATCTTAAACTTTCAAATAAGGGTCAAGCAAAAGTTACTTTGGTACCACAAAACCTGGATGATTTCTGGGTAACCATCTCTAAACAGGCAAACCCAGGATCTAAGAAAGTCAATTGTCTTAGATCCGCTTTAAAGAAGCCATTCAATGAATTCAGTGCCCTAATTGGCAAAACCATTGAAGGAAAGTTGGGAGCAAATAATGCAATGACAGAGATCAGAATGCGGTTAATAGGAATCATCAACAATCTGGAGTTCAATTGGGCAAAATACTTATTCTTAAGACTCAAAGAACAAATCCAAGGTGAAGTCAAAGCAGCCAAAAAGGGAACAACAGAAGGAAAGACGAAGAAAGGACAATTCTGGGTGAAAAAGTCATATGGGATTCAGTTACACTATCGGATGCAATGTCTCAAGGTTCCTGTTGTACAACTTCACAAACTGCAAGAATCTAAGGTCATGTTCACCTATGACAAACAGCAAAAACAAGCCGGAGGAGGGAAGAGAAAGAAAACAACAACTAATCCCTCCGGTCAAAGAAAGAAACAAAAGGTTCAACACAATTTGGACAAGACAGCCTTTGGAAAATTAATCGATGAAGAAGAAGATGAAGAAGAGGACACTGATGTTGAGGCAGAACAACATGGAGAAGAAAATGAAAGTGAGGATGAACAACCTCTAAATGAGGAAGTTATAGGAGACATTGGAGATGATGAGGAATCTCCAGAAGAACCTGCACAATTTTCTGCAAACGATATTGATGATCGAATTGCAGAATATCTCGAATGGAAAGAAGGCGATTCCAGAAATCGGATTCAAGATTCGGAACGCATGTTGGCTGAGGAAGCATGGCTCTTTGATTTTCTTGAAATCACCACTCTGGTTGGTGTACATGATGAATCTCCTCTCTGGGACATGGTAGATGCGGCAAAGGCAAAACTGCCCCAGATCTCTAACAGCCACAATGATGCTCAGAAGATAGTGGAGATGATGATGATAACACTGATCAAGATGGGGGAGATGATCAGGATGACGATGATAATGATGAGCATCATGCTGATTATAATAAAGAACATGGAGAAGAAGTTACTCCTACACCGGATGCAATTGATGATGACGTTCTTCTAAGCAACTTCCTATAGCCACATGCATCCCACAAGTCCACAACACCAGCTAAGACAACCACTCAACCACTATCTGCTGCAACTCCGGCTGATAGCATAAACATAGTGGACACGGCTCGGCGGCTCACCGCGCAAGACAGAGGACAAAAACGGATCCGAACCGGTGACGACATCTGGCACAAACTCTCTCAGCTGGCCACTGGTATCTCAAATGAAAACTTTGAAAAAGCGGCAGATCTACTGGCAGAAGAACTAAAGCAGCAAGCCATGAATCTTAGATCCATGACCTCGGCATTCAATGACAAAAGCTACTCCATTAAACGAAAATTTGAGGCCATTGCTGAATACATCGAGGCACAGAACATTCTTGTTCAATGCCAAGGAGACATGATGAGACAACTCAACATCAACATCACAAACAATCTCGCAGGTCTCATGCAACACATCTCTCAGGAAAATGACTCCATGGCAGTGGCATTTGGAACAAAACTCCGCAGTGTCACTGAGAAGCTAATTAGTCATGATAACAGATTCACATCTATCGAATCAAATCTGGACTCTCTGATTGGAATAGCTGAGGCAACAAATAGCATCTTACTCCAGCAAAGGGATGATGCTGCCAAAAAGGGGGAAAATCAGGATAAGCCTGAAGGATCAACTATTAGACCCCCAAACTTCACTGAAGAACAACTGAGAGCAAGGGACAGAGAAATAAGGATCAGAAATGAAGCAGAAGAACAGCAAAGGAGGGTTAGAGAAGAAAGAGCCCTAAATGAACCCTGCACTGGATTTCCTCTTCCTATGCAAAGAAGAGATGATGACAGAGACAGATCCGGCAAACAGCAAAGGCAAGGATCTAGTCAATCAAGGGGATTAGCAAGTCAACATAGACTTAGCACCAGAGGAAACACCAGCAGAGGTAGTAGCAGCTCCAGATACACTGGTGGGCACAAAACGTACACTGGCCACAAAAGCAAAGCAGAATATGAAGCAGATGTACTGGACCATGTAAGAGAATTTTTCAGAGTACAAGAAGGACTTTATCCTCATTTGCCACAAGATGAAGCATGGGCTAATGGCTAAGCTATCAGGATGAAAGGATGAGAACTGATATGGCCAAACTCTACAATGATGTCAAAAGGGAGTTTGCACTTCTAAAACAATCCAACAGCAAACCTAGTTCAGCCATACCACTTTCGAAAAGGACCGGAAGACTTGCCAACCGAACAACAAGAAGACTTCAACTATATGGCAAAATTCTTCAACCCTATGGGAGGAATGGACAAACAGGAGCAGTGGAGTCTCTACAAAAGTCTCAAGTTTGCTGACTCACATATTGCTGAAGCTAGGGAGAGACTTGAGAAGTACTTTGGAGAACCTAGGGCAAATGAGACCATGCCAGATTTCAACAGACTCTTTGCTAAGAAAGTATTCAAGGGAGTATCAGAATACACTGCTATGGCATACTGGAAGTGGAAGTTTCCAGAAATTGATTGGAAGGACATTGAAGAGGTTCAGACTACAAAGTTCAAAAGGTACAAGGCTGAATTAAGCAAAATGTAGTTTGTAACACTTGAATAAATTTTTGAACTTATTACCCTTGAATGGATGAATAAAATTGTTGAGTTTTGTTCTGTTGATTATTATGAAAAATTGGCTTACTTATGTTCAGGCTTATGAGGGTTTTGGCATCATCAAAAATGGGGAAATTGTTAGGAACTTTTTATGTTTTGATGATGGCCATACTAGCTGTTATAGCAAGCCTGAAATAAGTTAGAATTCTCTGTATAAGTCTTTACTTAGAGTCTGACATATTGTATAAGTTAAGTCAGACAAGTATTGTACTAGTTGGTAGGACGGCAAAGTAAAACGGACATTGGGCGAGTGAAGCCAGCCAAGCACCAAAGCAGGCGAGAAAAGCGAGTGAAGACTTAATGGGTTGACTTATAACCAAGGAAGTCTGTGATGACCTTGGATAAGTCTAAGTATGTTTCAAGTGATGAAATTTAATGTTCAAATATGGTGTACACTGATCTCACCCAAATCAATGATCAGTGAAGTACAATGATTCTCCTTAAACTGAAGTGATGAAGGAAACAGTGAATCGGCAGAGTAAACTGACTTTCGGCAAAGTGGAGGCAAAAACAGTGAAGGAAGATCTAAATGGCAAGGTCAGATGGATCACTCGACCGTTCAAAGAATGGCGAAGTAATCCTTATCAGATCAGAATTATAATATGATGAAGATTCAGAGGATCATGCATTTAATGCACAATCAATAGAGGATCAATCAAGGACAGATTTTCTGCCGTACATTTGAAGGAAAAAATCCGATCACTGAAATCAAGAAGAATATAATTAAGGGGGAATCAAGAATAAAATCAAGGATTATTCCCCTTATAAATATAGCTAACGGACGGAATTTCAAATCAAGGATACTCAAGGCTATAAATAGAAGGCATTGACAGACAGATAAAAACAACAATTAGAGAAAGAAAACGAAGCAGAAACTCTGTCAATTTGAAAAGCCTTCTCTCCGAACTTATAAGGATTTATCTAGAGATCAACTCAGACATCAGAACTACAATTTCATATCCAGCACTGAGATTGATCAATCAAGTTTGTGAATCTCATTCACAATCAACTGAAGCAACTGAATCAGAAGTCATCTGAGAAGGAGTTGTGCGTGTGATAGCTGCTAAGGATTTAATCTCAAGGAGCAGTGAAAGAGACTGAATCACTGAAGCTGTTGCAGTCAAGGAGTGATAGTCTTGTAGATTGTGAAGATTGGGAAGTCAAGGACAATCATACTATTGTATCTGTGAAAACAATAGTGAATTCCTCCAATCATCACAGGAGAAGAGTGGATTAAGGGTTTACACCACACTGAACCACTATAAGCTTTGTGTCAATTTACTTTCTGCAATTTACTTTACTGCATTCATTTAAATTGCTTAGATTATAATCTATATCTGTGATTTATTAAACTACTTTGAAACAACTTAGTAAGAAGGACTTATTTGCTGCCCAAAAGCTTTTAAACACAAGAAAAGTTTTTGAAACTCAACTATAGTCATTCACCCCCTCCCTCTGACTATAGTTTTACCCTTCTCTGGGACCAACAGCCAGAAAATTGAAGTTCAAAGCAACCCGATATTCCCTTTTCGATAATATACTATATAGGAAGTCCTTCGTAGCACCCTGGCTTAGGTGTGCATCTGAGGACGAGGGGAACTATTTGCTCTGAGAAGTTCACCTAGGAATTGATCGTGTGTAAGTCACTAATGTCGATATTACTAGCAAGAATACTAGGTACGTCGTAGTATATTAAATACGAGTCTAGGTCGATCCCACAGAGACAATGCAACTATAAGTATAATGATTATATCCTAATCAAGAAGCAACATAAAGGTGGTCATGGACCAACAATGAACAATAAGAAAACAAACCTGGTATTTCTCCCCCTCTTCTCACCGATCTACAAACTTGGATTAGTTAATCGTTACGTTTACTTCCCCACATAATTTCCATAAATTAATCGTGAGCTGTCGTTTTAATTATCATTATCAGCTACGGGTGCAACTCCTACTCCTATCTACTCCGACAATGGTAGTAGATAATCTATACGCAAGCTACCCTCCTTAATTGGTCCGTAATAGCCCATACGCATAAAGAACTAGAATTGCCGATATCGAGCGCTAACTCATACCGCTAACCCGCCTAGACAGCTGTCGACATTGATCAGCACGTTCCTATGGTCCATTCAAGACTATGTCCAAACTTTCCAAACTTAGCACTTCACTATTCGTATTTCATGCCAGTTTACGATTACAATAAGCAGATTGGCCAGATCTAACCTATTGTGAATTAAACTTGTCGATCAACGTAGCTGTAGTGAATTCCAGTTTTAGGTTTTCGAAATAATGCCTCGGTAAACCGGTATAGACCTCCAGTTTACCGGGGTCAGCTTTTCCTATTTCTGGATCTACATTGCTCAATTACGATTATTCTAAGTAAATTATGGGGTCTTTAAACATGCAAATTAACTAAAACACATAAAAATGAACAGATCTACCATATTGAAGACAAAAAGGAATGTTCAAAGCTTCATACCTTCAACAATGGAGATCTAGCTCGATCTACTCAAGCTAGAGATGGTGGAGAAAGGGATTAAACCAGAAATAACTCCTCAAAAGCTTGGAATAACTTTATTTCATAAAATTTGTATAATGTAATTGAATATAATTGATAAGATATAAAATTTTTCAGTATATGCGGCTTTATATAGATACAATAGATGACTTAAGACTCTCTAAAACCCTAAACGACCTAGTAGAGGCGGTAGAATCAATTTCGTGTCCGACAAGTCCTCTGTAAACCGGGCCGACTTTTCTTCCTTTTCTTCCGCAGACTTCTTCTTGGACTTTAATCACTTGGTCCAATATACTTATTTTGGTCTAGATCCATTCTCCAACGCTCCAGATCCGGTACATCCTATAAAACATGCAAAATGAGACAAAACAGTACCAAATCTTTGGGAAAATAACATAGATACAGAATTACGATCCTGGAAATATGCACATAGAATTTAACATATATTCCACATAATAACGAGCCTATCTATCCTCTCTTGAGCATAATTCGGGGTGAATAAGGGTATAATTATTGGTACCGTTTAGAGCATCAACTACCCCACTTAGCTTTTGATCGTCCCGAGCAAAAAGGCGAAAAGAAAATACGACACTCTGATCAATATACAAGTTAATTAAAAACAAATATGCCTTACAAAGTCAAGATCGAGATCATGCCACTCATATCTATCAATAACGCATTAATCACTATTCACATCATGAGCCAATGTGTGTGTGCAATAACTTTCACAACCGCTTAGTAATGCAGACGATCTCACATTACGTCAACCCGTAGTCGAACTAACCAGTCTCGAACATGTTATTTATTAATTAATTGAGCTGGCAAGGCTGATCGAGAACCGAGTATATATTACTCTTAGGCTCACGTTTATCGGTCTATGCAAAAGTCGTGCGTTTTACGCTCCATCGACTCGGATTTTGCCAAAGAGAATATAGCTGTATATATTTCAATGCACTTCTGTTTCTTGGCGGGTGAACTCTCGTTGATTTAGCTATCCTCACGGTCCCACTCAAGATAAACTACCGAATCCGAAATTCCTTTGCCTTTATAAGCGTTGGTGAAACATGATTCATGATGAAGACAGGGTCAACTCTAGTCAAAGCAATATGCTATCGACTACACACCAAGGAAAGTGAGTTATACGTGCTTAAAATGGTGGCTCATAATAGAATATGTGCTTAATACGCTACTACTTCAGAAGTGGGCATTTACTCTTACTTGTGCAAAGTGAAACAAAGATGAAGTCAATTAACTCGAAAAGATCAAAGATGTCATTTTTTTTTTGAAATTATGTCGAAATGAATCAAATTCTAAGTGGTGAATCATGCATCAAAGAGAATCAAGATAATCACGCAATTCATGGAATATAGTGCTAAGAAGCTAAGTGACATTCCTTCCTTACCCCCCACTTAAACGAAACATTGTCCCCAATATGTAAGGTGAAAAATGAAAAATGAAAAGGAACTTAGCTTCGGTTAAGGACGGAACCATGAAGAATCATATCGTCACGTAATACATCGAGCTTATATAAGTAATCCGTGAAGAATCTGCGCTAAGCATCTCAAACAAACCAAGAAGAATAGTGGTGACAAGAAACCGTATAATAAAATTGCGGCAGTAGAAGAGAAAATAACTAACTCCAAACAAATTAAGCCGACAAAATCATTATGTTAATAAAATTCTGCTACAACAACTAGACAGGAAAGAAAAAGAAAAAGAAAATGGAAAACAACAACAACAAAAAGAAAAAACTAATCCTCATTAGAATAACCCTCTCAGTCATCTCTAGGCTCAAAACCGGGAGGTGTACCAGAACTGGAGGCATCAGTGGCCGAAAAGGAGGCTCGGTGATGTGGGGCAGTCCTAGGTGGTGGGGTCGATGGAGGTGCGCCAAAGAAGTCTATAATCCTATCTATTTTGAGATGCAAACTCGCAATCTCTCGCGAGTGCTCCTCTAGCATAGCTCTCTGAGTCCGGGGTGCTCCGAGGACCGGAGTACGCTCCCTCTTAGCTCTTCCAACCCATCTTGGTACTCTTTGAACCGACTGCAAACTGATCTTCGGCTCAGGGTCTTCCCAATCATCACTGACGAGAATTTTCACCTCGTCCTCTAAAGCAAACATGTCAATCATCGGCCCGTATGGCAATAGTTCACGCACAAATGTGGCAGCAAGCTCGTGAATACGGTTGTGCATTAGTAGACCGATGTTGACTGGAGATCCTTGCTCCTGATAGAACATCAACTCCGCCCTGTTGGTTGTGACAGATACAGTATGCTTGGTCGGTAGAAGGCGGGCACAAACAAATATGTTGACCGTCTTCCGATCCCAGGATAATTGGCTCTCTAGGAAGATGGTGGGGGCTCCCATAGGGTTGCGCTTCCATTGCACCCTAAAAAAATTTAGCTATCATGTTCATCCTCTCAAGATCTTCAATGTTGCTTGAGGATGTGTACTCATCCGGGCTCACCAATAGATTTCGAACCCCAAAATGAGCATTGATCCGCTTAATAGTGAAATCAACTTTAACACCACGAACCATAGCATATGTGGCTCCTGGGTTGTGCGAAACATAAGCATAGAATTCCCGCACCACCGTAGCGTTGAACCGAGTCGGTGCCTCAGCCATACCCAAAATATCTTGATATTGTAAGGCTTGTGGCAAGATTGACCCGCAATCATCCAGGTCTACGCCCCGTTCTCGAGCAACTGGCCTTGCGTTCCAATGCCCTCGGAACGATTCATAGATCTCTAAAGAATGGAATTGCTCAACCCCATCTATCAATGGGTTAGCATCTCCGTATATGCTCTGATAACCACTGGGATGAACAGCTGATCGGCTACGCTTGGGAGCCATCCTGGATGATAACATGACCTGATAGTGAAGCTGTTTCTGAAAAAGGTACATCGGTAAACCGGCAGGTTCTTCCGATTTACCGGCCTGAATTTTTCTGATTTCCTTCTGGGACAGTGCCTCTGATGATAAAAGATGAAGAACTGCAGCACCTCACTAGCACAGCAGCACTAGACAGCAACAAGGGTGAAGAAAATGGGTGTTTTGGTTGGTGAAAATTGAAGAAAGGTTTGATTTTGGTGGAGGTTTGGTGGTGATGGTGGCCGACTGGTTTTTAGAAGAAGAAGAAATGGGAGAAGTTTGGTGATTTGAGGAGAAGATGGTAGATGAGAGTGATGAGAATGGTGGTGAATGGGTGGTTTAAATAGGAAAAATCAGTGAAGGTGGAAGGATTGGGTGGGATAATGGGTATAGGAGTAATTAGGGTGAGGGATTTGAGGAGGTGATTGATGGGATTGAGGTGGAGTTATGGTGGAGTGTGGGAAGGGATGAAAATTTTGAAAAGAGGGGAAAATGGGATGGTTTCTGCTGATTGGTCATGCCTGGTGCAACGTGTGTCCTCCATGTGTCTCTAAAAATTCAGCTTTTCAATCAGACGTTCAGAAAACTGAAAATCCATGCTCGGTAAACCACATGTAATCCTTGGTTTACCGGGGGTTCTTTTTCCCCAGATTTCTCTGCCTGCCTTTTCTGCACTCTTTATTCAACCTCTCTGCTCAATTCTGACCTCAAATTGACTAGCCTCTTACTCTTTCTATTGTTATTTCCAACTCAATCCTAACCTACTTCACTAGTTACCACAACGAGTAAAAAAACCTTCCCACAACCATCGGTTTCAAGCCTAAGGGTGCGATAGGATGAAAAAAATCTCGTCCCTTTATCCGGCTACTTTTATTCATTCCTAATCTACCTAGGGGTTTAAGAAAATAGTTCTGAGTTTATAGTCGCCAGCTCGACTTTCTTCAGATCTTCGATCATTCAGGGTTTGGAGCTTTAACTCGCCAAACTTTTGCTCCAGAGATTTGCACCTTTATATAACCTTTTTGAGCTCTCTTCCTAGCACGCCTCTCTCTCTCTCTTTGCTTGCGTACTAGGTCTGCATCTACGTCGAGATTTAGACTTTAGACCAAAGGACTCCACATTTCCTTCTTTAAGCTCAAAGCATTCACTACGCAACACGGAAGGACTAGCTTCTGTGAGCATCTTTTTGTGGTCCTTATCTTCTCTCTCTCTCATCATTAGTCTCATAAACTCCTGCTCAACGGTTTCTACTACAACCTTTCTATGCTTATGCCCCTCTATCTCTATAATTTCCACTTTCCCTGAATCATAAACCATCTTGCATCCTTCCGGCCTATTATCTTGGGGCTCTAAGATCTTGAAAGATACTGCATCATTATTCAACCTCAAAGTAATCCTCCCTTATCAAAATCCATGAGTGCCCTGCTTGTCCCTAATAAAGGTCTTCCTAACAAAACTGGGGCACTTGGGTCCTCTGGTACGTCTATAACCGTGAAATCAATTGGAAAAGTGAACCCTCCTGCCTTAATTGTGCACTTCCTAAGCAGACCGGCAGGCATATCTCTAGTTCTATCGACAAAAGTCATGGTTCGAGTTTGATTCATAACGACCGGAAGCTTAATCTTTTGGCAGAGGGAAAAAGGTAGAATGTTGCAACTCGAGCCAGATTCGCAGAGACCTAATCCTACTGATATACCATTAACAAAAATTGGAAGTCGGAACGTGCCAGGGTCTCCTAACTTCACTAAGGTGTCTGAGTCTGGGTAATCCTCAGGCTCAGAAAATATCGTTTCCGGATGCTCTTCAGGATCATCAGAATCATAATCTGAAGACGATATTTCGATTAACTCAATAGGGAACTCACCCGGACGATACGTGCCATACTCCTCTAAGTTCTCTTCAGGCTCTTGCTTGATTGCTTCTTTCTCTTTTTCCAACCGCTTCTTAATAACTTCATAATGCTCTCTGGCTTTAGATCCAGGGTACATAGAAATCGGTTTAACGTTCAATATTGTCTGAGGCATATTGCTTGACTTGTTTGCTCCTTTTCAACTCTGGTTTGATCGAATCTCTGAAGTGTCCGGACCTTCCTGTGAAAAAGACAAAATAAAACAAAGAAAAGGTTAGCAACTTCCGCTTCAGTTTGGTATGATCCCAACTGTTGCGGACCTACTAACTAAAATCAACAGGGAATAACACAGAATAACAAAGACAATTCATAATTTGATTTTCCAGGCCTCGGTAAATCGGGGGTTACCCTCAGTAAACCGGCCCTGAAATTTCCTTTTCTGGCAGTTTAACAGGTGCAGGTTTGATCCAGAACAACTCAAGACTCAAAATAAAATAAAATAAAAATGACTTCTTAATCAGAATTAAAACGTTTATATTTAAAATTGGCCATTGTCCCCGGCAACGGCGCCAAAAATCTTGATCACGTGTAAGTCACTAACATCGATATTACTTGCAAGAATACTAGGTACATTGAAGTATAGTAAATGCGAGTCAAGGTTGATCCCCCTGAGACAATGCAACTATAAGTATAAACGATTCTAACCTAATTAAGAAGAAACATAGAGGCGGCCATGGACCAACAATGAACAATAAGAAAACAAACTTGGTATTTCTCCCCCTCTTCTCACCGATCTACTAACTTGGATTAGTTAATCGTTACGTTTACTTCCCCACATAATTTCCTTAAATTAATCGTGAGATTTCGTTTTAATTATCATTATCATCTACGGGTGCAACTCCTACTCCTATCTACTCCGAAAATGGTAGTAGATAATCTATACGCAAGCTACCCTCCTTAATTGGTCCGTAATAGCCCATAAGCATAAAGAACTAGAATTACCGATATTGAGCACTAACTCATAACGCTAACCTGCCTAGACAACTGTCGACATTGATCGGCACGTTCCTAGGGTCCATTCAAGACTATGTCCAAACTTAGCACGTCACTATTCGCATTTCATGCCAGTTTACGATTACAATAAGTAGATTGGCCAGATCGAACCTACTGTAAATTAAACCTGTCAATCAACGTAGATGTAGTGAATCCCAGTTTTAGGTTTTTGAAATAATGCCTCGGTAAACCGGTATAGACCGCCGGTTTACCGGGGTCAGCTTTTCCTATTCCTGGATCTGCATTGCTCAATTACTATTATTCTAAGTAAATTATAGGGTCTTTAAACATGCAGATTAACTAAAACACATAAATACGAACATATCTACCATATTGAAGACAAAAAGTAACGTTCAAAGCTTTATACCTTCAACAATGGAGATCTAGCTCGATCTACTCAAGCTAGAGATGGTGGATAAAGGGAGAAAACCAGAAATAACTCCTCAAAAGCTTGGAATAACTTTATTTCATTAAATTTGTATAATGTAATTGAATATAATTGATAAGATATGAAAGCTTTCAGTATATGCGGCTTTATATAGATACAATATCCGACTTAAGACTCTTTAAAACCCTAACGACCTAATAGAGGCGGAAGAATCAATTTCGTGTCCGACAAGTCCTCAGTTTACCGGCCCTATCCCTCGGTAAACTGGGCCGACTTTTCTTCTTTTTCTTCCGCAGACTTCTTCTTGGACTTCAACCACTTGGCCCAATATACTTCTTTTCGTCCAGATCCATTCTCCAATGCTCCAGATCTGGTACATCCTATAAAACATGCAAAACGAGACAAAAGAGTACCAGATCTTCAGGAAAATAACATAGATGCAAAATTACGATCCTGGAAAATGCACATAGTGTTTAACATTTATTCCACATAATAACGAGCAAATCTATCCTCTATTGAGCACAATTTGGGGTGAATAAGGGTATAATTATTGGTACCATTTAGAGCGTGATCAGGAATATACGGAAATCACCCCGGAGCTCAAACGTTTTTTTGAAAATGTTGTCAGTTTGGCTACTACTAGCCGACCATGCAGCAAGATGCTGAGGATCTTGTCCGTATATGTCAATCATGCCAAGTACACGATAACATATCGCATCAAGCTTCTCAACAAATGGTCCTTATAGCTGCAACATGGCCTTTCAATCAATGGGGGGTCGACCTGGTCGGGCCCCTACCTCGAGCACCGGGAAACCTCAGGTTTCTAGGTGTCGTAGTGGATTACTTCACCAATTGGGTAGAGTCCGAAGCACTTACGACGATCACGGCCAAGACCATTCAGAAATTTCTCTAGAAGAACATAGTGTGCCGGTATGGAATACCCAAGACACTAATTTTGGATACGGCACGCAATTCGAAGACAAAAGGGTCCGATCATGGTGTGCCGAGCTAGGGATATCTCAACACTGCATGTCCGTTGGGCACCCGCAAGCGATCGGACAAGTGGAGCAAACCAATTGACAAATAAAGTTGGCCTGCAGAAAAGACTTGAATAAGAAGGAGAAAATGAGGTAGAACATCTGCCCAGCATCCTGTGGGTATATTGGACAACACCAAACTCGACAACAAGAGAACCGCCGTTTTCCTTAGCCTATGGAAGCGAGTCGGTCATACCTGCTGAGATCGGACTATCTTCACCAAGAACCCAGCGGTACGCGGAAGCGGATCGGGAAATAGAGCTTAGGGCATTCTAAAGATGATCTGGAAGAAGCCCGAGAGGTGGCCTTCATCCGAATGGCCAGATACAAACAGAAGATCTCCCAGTACTACAATAACAAAGTAAAGCATGCATACTTTAGAGAAGGGGACCTGGTGCTGAGAAAGAACGAAGTCAACAGACAGGGTCCACAAGGCAAGCTCGATCCGAACTGGAAGGGCCCTACAAAATACTCAAAGTACATGGAATGGGCGCATATCAGTTGGCCGACTCCGGTGGCAAGACCATCCCGAGGAGCTGGCATGCTAACAACCTCTGAAGGTTCTATCCCTGAACCAAGTGTTAGGAGCGCCCCACTTTTATCATTGTTATGTCAATTTTTTCTTTTTCCAATTTTATCGCTTTAAATAAAGTCACTTTAATTCTACCGGAATTTCGTACGAATGATTATAGCATTTTATCGGCACATCGCATAAACACGTGAGAAGTCAGTCCAAAATGGCCCTTCTCACCGTGCTTTAAAAAATGAGAAGTCAACACCAGTCTGGCCCAGCTCGCCCTTAATACTTTCACGCGAGAAGTCAGTCCGACCTGGCCCTGCTCGCCGTGCTTTTAGAAACGAGAAGTCAGCACCAGTCTGGCCTAGCTCGTCCTTAAAACTTTCACGCAAGAAGTCAGTACAACCTGGCCCTGCTCGCCGTGCTTTCAGAAACGAGAAGTCAGTACCAGCCTGGCCCCGCTCGTCCTCAAAACTTTTACGTGAGAAGTGATGAGAATCAACCCTTCTATGCATTTCACACCTATTATACACTATTTTATAGCATTTCGGGCCGTAATTTCATATTTTTGATGCTATTTCACGCTTATCCTATCACTCCCGGATCCACATTGCACTTAATATAAATTCTCATTTTTTCTCTCATAAAATGTGGATCTTTTATCGCACACAAGGGGTACGTTGTACCCCATGATTTTATGGGGTAGGTTCGTGTTGTGTTTTGCAGATGTAAGGTCTTACTAGGCCCTAAAAGTGTTTCAAGCTTGTATGTCGGGATGGTTGTTGATTTTGATCAAGCTCCAAAGAGGAAAAAGCTTAAATTTGCAACTCTGCATTCCTGGTACTTACCGAAGCCATCTTGGTGATCACCAGAACTCACCACATTTTGGGCAAAAAGCACAGATTTCAGTCCTCACGAGGAAGACCTTGGTAGCCACCAAGCTGCGAACTGAATGTTTAGAAAACCCGGCAGTTACCAAGTAAACTGTGGTGCTCACCAAAATCAGTTTTTATTAATGAATTTTCTGAACATATAAAAAGTGAAAAATGGGGATTCACCTAAAGAAGAGTCGAGATTGGAGAATAGAATTAGATTAGAAAAAACCCCATAAAAACCCTTCTCTTCTTTTCATCATTTCCTTAGCTTAAAAAGTAGGATCTTAGTTCTGCATATCCCAAATTAGTTTGTAATTAAGCTTGGGCTCTACTCAAAATGGTGAATTCATCTTCTTCGATGAATCTCCATGGGATTGGACCTAAGTTCATGCTTTTTACTTAATTGCGGTATAAATCCGAATTTAGCTTTACTTTTTTATTTCATGACTTTATTTAGTTTAATTTCATCTTTGCTTTGTGTTTTTGTTGAAATCATGAGTAGCTAAACATATTTGTGGCTTGGGTGATGTGAAATTAGGCTAGATTACTTGTAATTGCTTGGATGCATGTTGGGTTTTCTTGTATGGTCTAAATTTGTTCAAGTTATGGTGATTGATCTTGATGGGTGTAATTAATTCGCGACTAATTCCATAAACTAAGTGTTAATTCGAGGCCTAATCGTAAGAATTGACATTGAACTAGTCACCATGAACACCAAGTAAAATCATCTAGATATAGAATTGATTTCTAGTGTGTGTTGCCTAATCTTGAATTGGGAATTTCATAGTCCTTTAATGCAAAGCCATTCATCCTAATCTAGTCCTAGCCGACAGGTTTGGTGTTTGGTTGTAGTACGTTAATGCGAGAGATCGATCGACGTGAATATAGTGAATTGCACCTTGAATGTGTTGAGAACTCATTAGTGAAACTTGATTCCAAGCAGTCACGAGAATTCACATATAGCTCATTGGAACATCACCCGAGTCACCTCGTTCTATATCATTTTTCTTTGTCCAAATCATCACATTTCTAGTTAATTTCACCTTTAGTTCTTTTTCATCACTTTAAGCGGTCCAAACATTTAGTCTAGCGAGTCGGTCATACCTGCTGAGATCGGACTATCTTCACCAAGAACCCAGCGGTACGCGGAAGCGGATCGGGAAATAGAGCTTAGGGCATTCTAAAGATGATCTGGAAGAAACCCGAGAGGTGGCCTTCATCCGAATGGCCAGATACAAACAGAAGATCTCTCAGTACTATAATAACAAAGTAAAGCATGCATACTTTAGAGAAGGGGACCTGGTGCTGAGAAAGAATGAAGTCAGCAGACAGGGTCCACAAGGCAAGCTCGATCCGAACTGGGAGGGCCCTACAAAATACTCAAAATACATGGAATGGGCGCATATCAGTTGGCTGACTCCGGTGGCAAGACCATCCCTAGGAGCTGGCATGCTAACAACCTATGAAGGTTCTATCCCTGAACCAAGTGTCAGGAGCGCCCCACTTTTATCATTGTTATGTCAATTTTTTCTTTTTCCAATTTTATCGCTTCAAATAAAGTCACTTTAATTCTACCGGAATTTTGTACGAATGATTATAGCATTTTATCGGCACATCGCATAAACACGTGAGAAGTCAGTCCTACATGGCCCTGCTCGCCATGCTTTCAGAATGAGAAGTCAGCACCAGTCTGGCCCAGCTCGTCCTTAAAACTTTCACGTGAGAAGTCAGTCCAACCTGGCCCTGCTCGCCATGCTTTCAGAAACGAGAAGTCAGCACCAGCCTGGCCCCGCTCGTCCTCAAAACTTTCACGTGAGAAGTCAGTCCGACATGGCCCTGCTCGCCGTACTTTAAAAAGAGGGAATTCAGCACCAGTCTGGCCTAGCTCGTCCTTAAAAATTTCACGTGAGAAGTCAGTCCGACCTCACCCCGCTAATTGAAAGTCTAGTACTAAACTAAGTTAGTTTGTTCATATTTGTTATCTGACCTACAGACGTCCGAGCTCCGCATGACGGGCTCAGCCTTATGTGTACACAATGCACAAACACAAGTATGCCATCCAAAACCATAAGTTAAAGAATGGTATACTGAGGGGCAACATACCCCCCATCAACAATAAGACAAAAAGAAAATACACAGAAAAGAAAAAGTCATTCTTCAGAAACTCTTATAGAAAATTACTTTCATTAATAAACAACGAAAATTACAAAGTCTACACAGAGATAGGCCTAGACGCTAAAAAGCCTGATCTTATCAGGAACCGGGGGATGAACTTGAGGGCTCGCTCCCCTTAAAAGGTCGGCGAGGTGGACCGACCATGGGATACTTAGCCGTGAGGTCCACCCCTGCTTGAAACTCTTTCAGCCGAAGGGAATACATCGTGTCCGCACCAAGAATGTACAAGTCTGGGTGGGCCAGGTTGTCAAGAGAAAGGTCCGGAAGATGAGCCCTGCAGTCATCTACCCTCAGCATATAGCAAGCCCTCATGGCAGGGCTCATTAGTCGCTTTAAAGACTCGATGAAGTCAGATGAAGCCTTCTAATCTCAAATAGCTTGGACGGAGGCCTCTTGGAGACGAGTGGGGAAAGCTCAGACAGTGGCATCCAAAGTAAGCTCCCCTCGGATCTTTACATTATGACTGTCAAGCTCAACCTCCCTCTCTAAGTGTCCAGTCATGAACTCTTGAAGACGAGTGTCGTAGTCCGACCTCAGATCCTCCATCCTCTTTGTCTAGGCTTCCAGTTGTTCCTCAAGTTCCCGTATCTTCTCATCTTTAGCCTTCAGATCAGAAGTTTTCTTCTCCCGCTCGGTGATCGAACTCGCAAGTCAGCAGAAGATCTCTTGACCCACGACCGATCCCAGTGTAAACACAACATACGGTAAAAACAATCTAATAAAGATGAACACCAAATGTACAAAGAAATGGAACTTACGTATCTCATGGCCTCAAAGCCCGCCTCGAGCAGCTCCATGTCGGACATCTGAGAAACCTCTTGCGCCGGAGCACCTAAAGAAATCTAAGTGCTGGGATCGACCTCGGACTCCCCATCCCCTCGGTGGGTCTCAGATGTTCCCCCATCATCAGCCTCATTTATCGGACCCGATCCACACTCGGTCCTGCTCCTTTTTTCTGACCTCTCTTCAGCATCAACCTCCCCCGACCTAGGGTGAGAAGATTTTCGAATGAGAGGTGTCTCCAGCCCCTCCTCTTCCTCCTCGTCAACCACGATAGTAGGAGCGTCCAAGTCCTTCTCGGAAGAATAAGGACCTGCCAAAGCATCGTCCTCCAGTTCGGATAACAGACGAGCTGTATAGGCCCCGAGAGATGATCCCATGGTCCGGGTCGCCAGGTTATGGCTAGAACGATCTCCAGCCACGGCCGCTCTCTCGGTTTGACGTTCCACCTCCTCCCTATGGGTGGGGGCTTGAAGGCCGGCCAGGGTCCTCACTACAAGAAGAAAAAGTCCATTAGTTATGCTAATTCAAAAATCTAAAAGAACAAGGAAGTAGAGGTACTCACAAACATCCCGGCCGTCACTGCTTAAAGGAACATGGAGATCGGGGCCGGCCTCGTCCAAGTGAGCTGCGTTGATCAGCTCGGATGAAAGCTCCCGTAGCCTCAGGACGATTCCCGCAATCTAAATATCGTCCACCGAAGTAGAGTTTGGAATGGTCGGACACTTGTCCTTTTTCAAAGAGCTCGTCTTCCAATGTCCCAACCAAGAACTCTCCCCGTCTCTAACAAAGAAGAAGCGCCCTCGCCACGAGGTATATTTAAGGCCTTCGAGCAACATTTCCTTTACTCCCGACCGACGAGAGAAGTGATACCATCCTTTCAACCCCGGACTCTGCGTGATGCGGTGAAAAACCCGAAAGAGGCCTACCGAGAAACGCACTCCGACCGATCGGCACAAGATGGTAAACCCTAGAACGGTCCTAACACCTGAAGGAGCCACTTGAGCTGCACCTATCCCGTAATGCCGCAACACAGACAAAAAGGCCGGGCACAAAGGCAACCTCAAGCCAGCCTTTAATTGGGACTCGTAAATAGCAAAGTACCCTTCGGGAGGACGCGACGCGTATGTACGCAGGTCAGCAGGGAGCAGGGGTGCAAATTCTTCCAGATTTACCCCATATTCATTGCAGATGTAATCCATACTGCTCTGAGTCAGAACCGAGACTACTCCGTGACTACCCGTAATATCTTGAGTGGCCCGTTGAATTTTGAGACTCAAAAAGGGATCAAAGGTGCTTGATGAAGGACCGGAAGCAGGAGCGCTAGAAATCGGCTGTGGAGGAACCCATGGGATTTCTTCGAAAACTACAGGTCTAGTCCCTTATAATAGCTTCGGTCCTAGGGGAAAGCGGTTCCTCTTCAGATGGATCGGGCGAAAGTGACCTCCTCATCAATTATAACGCAAAAATGAACAAGATGGAAGAGAAATCACGATAGAAATCATCGAAAGAATGGTAACTACAAAGAGGGGATGGGAAATGGTGCTTGATATGACAAGTTAACGCCCTTCGAGTTTATCTTGGAAACCGTTCCAATTTTAACGTGCAGATTGTAACGCCTCGAATTCCGGGACGGTCATAACTGTGGTGTAACGGTCCTCGGTCTTCATTCAGAAACCTACAAATTTATATGGCCAAGCCGAGCTGCAGTCTAGGCAGATCCGAGCCAACCTCAACAGGATCGGCTGGATCTGGGAGGCTTATGACGAGGGTCGGATCAGCACCTAGCCATGTGTCATCTCCATGATAGTCCAACTATAAATGAAGATAAAGAAACATCCACCACAAGGGCCAGAACCCCCGTTATCCGAGCTACCCAAGCTCGGCCACTCTCTCCTGACCTTTCCAAGTCGGCCAACGCCTAAGGTCAGCTTACCCGTGCCCGATCTTACAGGTCGGCCCAGGTCCTTCTTGGACATAACCTCTTACGCACGCACTAAATCGGATAAATACGGGAAGAATCCTCAATCATAACTACATTGATTCTGTTATTCAAATATTCCATAATTATCTCCTAAAAATTAGGGTGATCAAACCATCTTTATCTTTTCCTTAGGGAACACGAAATTAGAGTCCACCTTGAAAACGCTATACACAATCCCTAGGGCATAAAGTCCCTCTATATAAACAATCTCTAAAGAACTACGACGACCTGATTCCAATTCATATATTGGATACGTAGGCAGCTTGAGGGATAACATCTCAAGTGCAGTCTAAACCACCACAAACTCCCCATCTTTTTATCACCTTTATCGTTTTTATTGTTCTTAAAGCTTTGACAGGTTGTCGTTAAAAGGAAGAAGCCCCATATTTGTATAGACGATTTCCAGCATCGTCATAGGACATGCTAAACATTTCGTTGTTTATAAGGATACAAATTAGATAGATAGACAAAAATAGCCTTAATGACAAAAAAGGAAAAGGAAAAGGCGTTGGAGCTGGAAGGTTGTTTTTTTTAAATTTTGAACGGGCGCTAAAAGTTTGTGTGTTTTTTTATTTCTATTACTTTTTTTTATGGACGCTGAAAATTTTGGGAATAAAAAGAAAAAAATGTTATTTTCTCTCTTTTACTCAATATTTCAAACGGTTATATCTTTTGATATAAAACTACGATTATCGTAATTCTTTCACCATAATTCATATTTTTTCGCCCTCTTTATTCTGATATGTCATTTGATATTTTTCGACTTAATTACTGAAAATCGAATTTTTTTCATAAAAATCGATACGATGCAGTGACACCGTGATGCCGAGACACCGGGATGCAGTGACCATCGCGATGCACTGACAACCGCAATGCAGTGACACTGTGATGCAATGACCACCACGACGCAGTGGTCATCGCGATGCATTGACCAACGCGATGCAGTGACCTCCCCGATACAGTGACCACCGCGATGCATTGACCACCCCGATGCAGTGACCACCGCGATGCACTGACCACCTGCGATGAACTGACCACCCCCGATGCACTAACCATAGCGATGCATTCACTACTGCGATGTAGTGACCACCCCGATGCAGTGACCACGGCGGTGCAGTGACCACCTCGATGCAGTGACATTTTATGATGAGAGACCACGATGAAGCAACACCGTGATGAAGTGACACCGCAATGATATTTGATATTTTTTCGACTTAATTTCAGAAAATCGATTTCTTTTCTTCATAAAATCGACTTCAAAAGGGTATATCTTTTGATATAAAACTACGATCAACATAATTCTTTCACCCTAATTCATATTTTTTCATCATCTTTATTCTGATATCTCTTTTTATGAAGTGACACATTATGCAGTGACACTCAATGACACCAACATTTTTCTAAATGACACCCAATGACAACAACATTTTATGAAGTGACATCCTATGCAGTGAGACACAATGACACCAACATTTTATTCCAAATCATGCTCAAACCCACCATCAAATTCATGTCACTGCATCAATTTTCTTCCAAATCAAACTCAAACGCACATCCAACTCCATCTCAAATCACCAATTTTCTTGAATGTAAGTTGAAGAGTCCAAGTTTACACACCTTATACAGTCACTGCATCTTCAATGTCACTACACATCAAGTATATTCTTCCTCTAGTGTCACTGCATCTTCACTCACATTTTATGAATGTCACGTCAGATGTCACACACCTTTATAGTCAATTAAAGATACAAAGATAAATGTCATATACAAATGCGGTAACATTTTTTTTATGCATACCTTATTATTATTTTTGAAAACATGTAATATTTTATTAAATGATTGAGAAGAATATTACAAGGTTTTTTGCCACTCCCGGAAACTCCTCAACACATGATGTCATTAACATACATACCCCTCCTCCTTAAAGCCCTAGTCCGGAAAACTCATAGTGGGAAAAACCGAATGCTAGAGAAAGAGTGTGGGCATGTGTATGTTGAACATAAACTACTAAAATATAATCAAAAGGGCTACAAACCAGTACCAGCAAAAGCAGCCATACAATGGGCGAAAAAACAAAAGCAAGAAACAATAAAAAGACTACTAAAACCCCAGCAGCCTATCACCAGCAGCAAGGATATTTGGAGAATAATCTCAGCAGCAATATAGGAGCTCCTCGTGAAGGCACATTGTGTCATTCAATTGAGAATTAAAACTTGTTTAACCATTTTTTTGATTATGAAGCCTTCAATCACCTGGGCATTAAAAAACCGCACCACAGGAAAATAGAGAAATCAAAGGTTCAACCAAAAGCTTTAGATCCAT
This sequence comes from Gentiana straminea, assembly GCA_036785695.1. Taxonomy (NCBI): domain Eukaryota; kingdom Viridiplantae; phylum Streptophyta; class Magnoliopsida; order Gentianales; family Gentianaceae; genus Gentiana; species Gentiana straminea. The sequence continues at coordinate 4,473,364 of JAVUPR010000241.1, read as the reverse complement.
CCTTCCAAAGACACAAGCCAAATATAGCCTAAATTAGACCAAACAACAGCATTTTACTAGCAACATGTAAAATGGTTAAACAATGCAAATTTGCAGCAGAGTAAAAAAAAGGTTATATTTTACCAAGAAAAGTAGCTCTATAGTTTATAATCAATCGACTTTGAAATGTAATTAATAATCAATCAACCGTAAAAAGTAGCTCTATAATCCAAACATTCAATCCACAAATGCGAAGAACAGCACCAAAACCAAAAGGCAACAAATTGAACAGTAAACTATATCAAATTGAAGCAAAAACAAAACATGAAGACACCCTCAAAAAAGTAACATGAAGAGATAAAAACTAACCAAGATATCTTGAGGCAAGCCTTCCAGTGGAGATTTCTCAACACTAACACCTTCAAATTGAGCATAAGGCAGCTTCTTCTTCGTAGGTGAAGAAACGTAAAAATCCAACTCCATTAAATCATTTGAAGTTAAAGCAACTCTTTGCTCCCAAATGATGTGCTTCTCACAAACTCTTCTCCTCTTCTCCTCTTCTCTCCATAAAACAATCTTTATCCATTTTGTTATTTTTTTACCATGAATTAATTGTACAAATACAACCTTGTCCACTACCTGATTTTGAAAAGAAATAAAAAAATCAATCAAATTCAATTAAGAAAAAGTAGGAGCGGAAACAACGGAGAAATATTCTACCCTTATTTTAAGTAAACAAATACACAATATAACACTACAAATTCATCACAGCGAATGAGTTGCCGGTGAGTTTGAGTTGTGAAGGCATCGACGTCCTTATAAAAGTGAGAAAAAGATTAGAAGAATGGGGTAATTTAGGAAAGCTAAATAGAATGTGTCTTTATAACCGAAGATTTTTTTTTATTGACCTAACAGTCTAATTAAGTCTCAAAATCAGTCATTTTAAACAAATATCCATAACATGACAATGCATTAATTTTTAGGTGTATTGTTAAAAAAGACAATTTGAACATAAAAATATGGAAAAATGACAGTGGAATTTTTTTCGGGTAAAAAGGACATTTCGTTATTCCACTGTGATAGTGAAACATTAGATTTGAGGTCAGTTCCACTACAACAAACAGTGGATTTGGGGTTATGAATAGTAAATTTGTCCTTATCACCCAATTTATATTTTCACTGTCTTGATTTCTATTTTCCTCCTATTTTTTTGTCCTTTTAAACCACACCCCATAATAATTTTCTATGAGTCCGATATCTACGTGCAAGAATGGTGATTAATTGTGTCATAGATATGCCATTAATGTCATATCCACAAACACCAATATGTGTAAAGATATCTAATCTTGGGGAAGATATAGAGTCAAAGCAATTATGCTATAGCCATAGCATTTTACCGGATTATCCTTATTTCGGTTGACAGTTTTTAAAATCCAGTCACAAGGTAATCAACTTTTAATCCCTAGCTGTTAGTTTAGATGATGATCAGATCAGCTGTGATAAAAACCCGTGAGATTTGATATGATCTATGTATAGAATTTACTAGAGTCTAAAGGTATACATGATCCGGTTGTTCAGTTTTTTACCACTTATGAAACCAAACCATTTTTTACAGTTTCAAAATTTACAAACCGAAACCGAATCATAACTGGGTAAAACCATTTTATCTGGTCCGGTTTGAATAGGGTTGGTTTTTATTGCATTTGGTCATATGTCCTATTAGTTTGGACCACAAACTACATGTGTGAAGTTGTTGGTTAAAGTATTAACAGATAAATCACTGAGATATTCCTTATTTAATGGAGTGGTAATTAGTAATGTCGATATAATATACATACATATATATACACACAATGTAAATATATTATTACACACATATATATATATAGGTTATTACGTAACACGTGTTCAATTATGGTAAAAAAATGAATTCTCTCCCAAATTCTCTCAAACGCTCCTCCCCATGCATCACCGCCAAATCCATCGACAATGGCGTTTTCTAGGTTTTCTCCTACCAAATCTCCATGGCAATGGCGACTAGTTCACCTCTGGCAACGACGACTGATTCCCAACTGTCCGATATCCATCCTTCAGCGAACGCCCCGATTTCTCCAAAATTTATTCACGCATCTTCAAAGAGGAACCGGAAATCACAGATTCACAATCCCTCATGCAATTGAAGAATCTATGGCAGTGAAGTTCCAAAAAATGCTTGTAGGGAAATTTTCTCAAGGCAAGCTTGGAATGGATTCGATTCGAAGATTCATTGTTACATAATTTCAAAGGTACTATGCTAGTTGGTTTAATTGATAGAAAACATGTTCTTCTTAGATTCAAAACTACAGAGGAATATGTAAGATTATTCTCTCGATCAATCTGGAATGTTGAAAGGAAACCAATGAGAATCTTAAAATGGACTTGAAATTTCCGAGTTGATCGATAATCGTCTATTATCCCAATTTTGTTGTCATTTCCTATGCTACCGATACATTTGGTTAATCACGAGTTTATTTTCTCCTTAGTATCATCCTTTTGTAAGCCTCTAAGGATTGATAGTGCCACTGAATTGCTTAAACGGCCCTCGGTTGCAAGGGTGCAGGTAGAATTTGATTTATTAGTTTGTTGCCATCTCGTGTGTGGGTACAAAGTGAAAATGGAACTGGTTTTTGGCAAGAAGTAGAGATTGAGGAAGCGTTACCTTCTTACTGCACTTATTGTTGGCATATTGGACACAATGAACAGTTTTGTGCTATTAAGCACCCTGAATTACACCCCTATGCTCACAAAATGGGTCCAAGTACCCACAAAGAATTTAGGCCGAAACATCAGCAATTCAATGCAGCAATGGATCGATATCAGCAAGTTGATGGATCAATTGCTCCTATTTTTGGAATTCAGCAGACTAAAGATGGATCTGCAGCTCCATTTGCCCAGGTTCCTATTGAAGCTCTGCAGGAACAAATGATAAGTCAAGAAATAGAGCAGGGTGCACATCAAATATTGGTAAATGAGGAAGCAATAGGGGAATTTTTTTGTAATGGATGAACAACAATGCCCATCAAATAATGGTAATGCTCCACAGATTTCTGTTACTACAGCTTTTGTTGAAAATCAGGTAATATCCAAGAAGCATGAAGAACCACTTTTCTTGACTGAAAATACCCAAAATCTTAATGCTGCATCCCTTTCCTTGGTCATGAAAGCGGAAGCACGAAGGAAGTATGAAACATGGGCTGAAAATGAAATGTTGGGAAGGATGGATGGTGGAAATCACCAGCAGGGCCGGCCCTCCCCTAAGGCCTTCGAGACCCGGGTCTTAGGCCCAATTCTGTCGGGAGGTCCAACGGTACATGTTTCGCTAAAAGAAAAAAAAAATCGTGTAGATTTAATCCGATCCAACCTAAAAAAATATGTTAATTTTCTTTTTTGGTAGAGTCCCAAATTTGTTTTTATTCTAGATTTAATCCGATCCAACCTAAAAAAATTTGTTAATTTTCTTTTTTGGTAGAGGCCCAAATTTGTTTTTATTCTAATTGATAAAGCGCCCTAATAAAAAAAATTTACTTGACCCAAAAAAAATAGATATATACAAACAAGTTTTATTAATTTTTTACATATACGGATGTTAAAAATGCGATAAGTGTTGGAAAAAATGTAGTACTTAGGATTTGACAGAGAATTAGAAACTCCAAGGCACGTTAATAACGTTGTCTTTTAAGAGATGTTTTGTCCAACACGATTTGTCACTAAGGGATCAAATGAAAATCTCTTTTAGGATACAATGGGGGTGTTTGATTCAAACAGTGACTTGTTTGAATCAAACCCGAGAACACTCAAAGTTTTTCTAATGATGTTGTCAAATTTATGGATTTTCGTCTTCATACTTATGTCTTTTATAGGTTGCAAGTACCCCATAAACGAATGGATGTACTCCTTGCACCGGATGAAAGCATGCAACCCTTACACAAAATGGTAAGTACATATCAGTTCGAAAATGCGTGTATCTGAAAATGCATATCCCTTCATGAACTGATGCATGCATTGATTTAGGTTTCGGGGCGTTGCCCCGAACCCCCACGAGTTGGCGCCGCCCTCGACCCCTCGAAGGGACGCCGTCCCCGACGACCCACCGCGACGACCGGGCAGGTCGAACCCCGTTTCGTTGCGATAACATTAATTCGTACGGCAACTCGTAGCAAACGATAACCAAAATATTTATTTATAAAAAAATATCTAACAATAAGTATGTTTTAAAAAAAAACAATTTCAACTAAAAGGCCCAATTCGGGAGTTTGGTCTTAGGCCCAATACAAGCGAGGGCCGGCCCTGATCACCAGTTTGATGTTGCTACAAGTAATGGTCAGGTGCTGCTGACAACAACATCCAAAAATCAATTAGCATGGGGGGCCATGCTGCAGCTGTGCAAGATCTAATTGCACCCCCTGTTTTGGCAATGGAAGAGGTCACTAAATCGATCTCGGTTGCACACTCTTCTGGCAAAGTAATCGGGAATTCAGAAGCATTAACCACAAGAAACACTTTCGAAATGCTTTCTAATTTGGAAGCGGAGCATTTACCTCAGTTGAGTGTCGAAAGTCTCCAAGCCGAGCTTCAGCATTTGAACTTGTATAACCCTAAAGTTAGGAGGACTGGCTATACCTCTGACAAAGACTCCAAAGTAAAACTAACGCCCCGTCAGAGGCTGACTAGGACCCGAAGGCAAAAGAAGTTTCTAGATTTGTAGGTTTTTGGTTTTTTCACCTAAAGCTAGGAACTGAGCTTTGTGAGTTTCACATTTTTTTTTCTTTTATAGAATAAACTTTGTTTTAAAAATAATAATATATACACACACACACACACAAACATACATACATATATATATATATATATCCAGTTTGATCCAGTTTTTATTCTAGAAAACTAAAACAGAATTGTTTTTCACGGTTTGGTTTTTTATGATACGAACCAAAAAAAATCATGGTTTACGCTTTTTCGGTTTGGATTGGTTTGGTTTCGACCGTTTGGTTTGGTTTCTAGTTTATTTGTTCACCCGTACTAGTGTCTGATATTGTATAAGTTAATTAGAAAAGCACTACACTAGAAATTCTATAGCCCTTCACAATGCAATCAAAGATTAGATCTAGAAGATGTGAAGTTTGAGGAACCAGAGACTCAGTGGTGAAGATTGAAGATCTGTAGACTAAGGGTTCAGACTCAAGTTTGAAGAACCTAAAAATCGAGGTTATAGAGTTATCTTCAAGTAAGTTTGTGATGGATTGAAATAACATTCTGATACATGTATATCATGTGATGAAAAGATAAATATGGAGTACTCTTATCTCACTATATAAAGATCGGAGAAATGGAAAGTCATATTTAAAGAGGATTAGATCTGATAGCAGAAATCAAGTTGAGTAGAAAGCGAGATTGAGACTTGAAGATATTCAAATCAGACGTGAAACAATAAGTCAGACTTGAAACATCGGATCCAAATATATATTCTTAAGAAAAGACAAAATATGACAGGCATTAATCTTTCACGTCTGAGGAATGATCGGATCCAAATATATGTTCTTAAGAAAAGACAAAAGATTACAAGCACTAAATGCGGAACATAGATACAATGTCAGAAGACAGAAGCTATGACAACCGACAAACAACGTTCAAATCAGAATTTCTGTCATTACAACGGCTATATTTAAAGATATATATATATGTTGATGATTTACATCGGTCAAATATGCCACGTCAACATTCAGACTTGAAGAAGCACATTCAGACTTAAAGGATCATATCTAAATGCAATATATTTCCAACCAATAAATACAGGGCTTAAGCCATTTTGAAGGGCTAACTTTGAAGAAGTTTGATAAGCAATCTGGTAAGAAATAAATGAGAATATACTAAGATTATTGGACTTAAAAGTTGTATCTAGAAAATTTCAAAAAGTTGCAAACACTCAAGCTACATAGTTAAACCAAGCAGAAACTCTTGAATAAAGTTGAGCACATACTGAAGCTACATCGACATATCCAACAAGTCTTAACTCATTGAATCAACTTGTTGATTCAATCTCTACTCTAATTTGATTATTCAACAAGGAGTGATTCTATGAAGTTGTGCAAGCAGTCAAGGACAGAAGTTTGATCAGTGAAGAAATAATTTTCTTTAAAGGACTAAAACAGTTAAAGCAAAAGGGAAACTGTCAAAGAACTATGTTTGTGGTGGAGTTGTTGAAGAAGCAATCCTACATTCGAAGGAACAATAATGCAATTTTAGTGAAGCAGCAGAGAGTGTTGTGAGGGATTGATTGTTCAGATTGAGAAGCAACTAGGGGAGTTTTCAAGGACAATCATACACTATTGTAACGGAGTAAGAGAACTATAGTGAATTTCTCCTGCATCATAAGAGAAGCGGTGACTAAGGGATTACTCCACCCTGAACATCGATAACAAATTATGAGTCTATTTACTTTCTGCATTTTCATTCAGACTTTACATTCTGCAAGGTTAGTTTAGCATTTACATTCAGTTCTTACGCCGCACAAGGTTTGAAAACAGAGTTTAAAAATGCTTTACTTCCGCAACACATTAATCTGATAAGTGTTTTACACTTAGAGAAAAAGTTTTAAAATACAACAAGTTCATTCGCCCCCCTTGAACTTGTTCAAACCTTTACCTGGGGACCAACAATTGGTATCGGAGAAGTGTTTCCTACAATCAGTATCAATTGAAGGAACTATGTTCTAGATCTGATTTGGAAGATATAGTTTTCAATCTATTTTCAATATAAGTGCATATTTTATCCGATGTCAACACCTGGTATCAGAGCAAGACTTATGTTTGTGAAGAAATCCAGTTTTCAAATTTTGTTTTAAATATCTTATCTTTTTCAAAGTTCATTTCATCATGGAATGTCAGTATATCATTCCCAAATATTTTATTGAAAACATCGATGGGAGGAAAATGAGATTACAAGCATATCTAGCAGCAATGCATTAAGATATGAAGGATGTAGTCATTGAAGTCTTACAAGCTCCATGGATAAGCAATGAAGGCGATTTGTATGAGACTGCCAGACTAGAAATTATGAAAACTTTTGATAGGGTAAGAGGTGATGAAGCTATATAGGTGATGTCTTCTCATAAATCTGCATATGCATCTTGTTCCTATGGAGATGTTGAGATTTTATCTTTCAATAAAGTAGACTTACAAGACTCTCAAAAGAATCTTCTGTCAGGAAATCAATGCGGGAACACAACGGAATTTAAATTTTTGATTTTATTTTGACCAAGATCGACTTCGTTTAAATAATAAAAAATTAGAAGTAGACAAGATTTCATTTCAGATTAACCTTAGAAAGATCGTCTCTTTGTCTACAGTTGTAGTTTGTGCACGAAGCCGCGCGCCTAAGTGTTCGGCCTCTACCGTTGATAGACACAAACAACTGTTGGAATCCTCCCATAGGGTTTCTACAGGAAAAAGTCGACTGCTAGGTCGGCTTTTCTTTCTCCCACAAAACTCTCTCAAGAAGCTCTCTTTTATTTCTCCAAAATATTACAAGAATATTGTGTTACAAAAGAGTTGACACAACTCTCCTTTTATTGGAGTAGATGGTGCCATTTACTTCTCCCAATTAGCTTGGGATTAGCTTCTTTCTTGGAGTAGAGATTAAGAAACCAATTCCCAATAAAATAAAGATTAAGGAAATAAAGCATTTTAATTGATTTATCCCATTAATATTTAATATCTTATATTAAATATTTCCACGATATATATTGTTAACATCTAATATTAAATATATCTTTATTATCCCCAAGGCAAAGGTAAAATGTAATAGGCTGCTCGACACGTGCACATCTTGTGACCAAATGCACACGTAAGCCTTACGAAACAGTTGCATCATACGCAGAGCGGAATAATAATAGAATATAATACATCATAATGCGTGGAAATCGATACAAGCATTAATGCGGAACTGATCAAACTCAAACCATAGGCAAGGCAAAAATGGTAAAAGGGCCGTTCGTCAAATGCGCATATCGTGACCAAATGCACATGTAAGCCTTACGAAACAGATGCATCATACAAAAGAGCGGAAGTTCAAAAGAAACAATCATCAGCATATGCGGAAAACAAAACAAGCATTTAATAGCAGAAGTGATCTGACCCAGAACTGAACGGATAGAGCATAAAATGTCAAACTATAAACCAACCATGCCGCCGGTGTAGGGCCCTTCTACAACGTCGGTAGGTCAGATCCCTAGGAATTAACATTCTCTGATATAGATGTATCTACAACTAAAATAAACAAAAGAACCATCCGACTTCCATAACAGTTCCCAATAAAACTACATACTTCAATTCCATTAAAATAAAAAATACAACTAATTACTATCTATTATCTCTAGGAAAGAAACTGAAAAGACATAAATGCCAGAGCATCAACTACGGGCACACAACCCAAGAAATAAAATAAAAGTACAATTGATATCCAAAGAAAAATAACAACATAGACATGATAAATAGTAAGTGGCATAACAACCGTCTTCTACGAGTCATCTCCTGTCTCTTCGATCTCAACAATACTTTAACTGAAAATGTTAATTAATAGGTAAGCATGACGGCCCAGTAAAGAATATATAATTAAAAGGGACTATGGTAGCGTCTGGTAAATGCACCCATAGTTCTCTATTAATGCAAATATACTTTCAAAATACTTATCAATAATTATCATGGTTAAATACCATATGAATAATGGAATAGGGAATTGGACATGACATAATTCAATTACACATGTGTATATATATACTACACACACACATACATACATATATATATATATATATATATATATATATATATATATATATATATATATATATATGTGTGTGTGTGTGTGTGTGTGTGTGTGTGTGTGTGTGTATTAATATGTAATATTAATACACAATAATATAATACTATGATTAATTAATTTGCAATATAAATGTATATCACATATACACATGCGCCATATACATATTCACATAATGTGTATATTTATTAATCTGTATAATTAATATCTTGTATTATTTATTCATAATAAATAAATAAATACGTCTATATTAATTTATCACTATAATATTTTATAGTCGGGATAAATAATTCATCATTTGTTTATCACTATAACCACAATTTAACTCCGGCTAATTGTTCATATGTGTGTGACCTGGTAGACTTCCGATTATGTTGGCCGTAAGCATAAAGTCCATTTACCAAAATGCCCTTCACGCCTAACGATCATGATCAGCATCTTGCAGCACGTCATGACCCCCAATAATAGGAAGAGTCAAGTGCATTGACTACTACCTTTCATGTGAAACGGTTACAGTGTAAATAGAATTCTATAGCTGATATACTATCCATACAGTCGTAGCTCGAGTGTCAATACATTAATGACATTATCATATAATCTATATATCATACTCTCTCGAAGTAACTCATTACTTCCGCTTTGCAAAGATTTTCGAGAATAAGACATTCCTTATAAGAAGGCTATCAGATATTTACTTATACTATTAGGAAACACGATATTCGGATGAGCGACATAAACGCATTCTTCAATATTATACCTAAACACTACCGCATGATCACCCTATGATTAGGGGAAATTTCAATAGTGTCAAAACATGACAATCTATATTGTGATGTTATGAAGACTCTGGTCTAAGGGTAATTACACAACTGCCACATAGTACGACACTTAATAAAGTAACTGAGTCAATATAATGTACGCATTCTCTAATACATGTCCACGTACAGTCATTGGCAGACCCATGATTTTATTTCAGTGGGGGCCGAATTCTCACTAAAATATAGTAGTGTAAATTTTTCTTGAAAAATTTATAAATGTTAATAAGAAAAGAGGAAACATAAATTACAAATACCTAAAATGAGAAAATAAAACATAAATTACACATAATAGAAAAGAAAAAAAAATTTCTTGAAAATTTTATAAATCTTAATAAGAAAAGAGGAAACATAAATTACAAACACTTAAAATGAAAAAATAAAACATAAATTACACATACTAGAACAGAAAAATTAAAAAAAACAAACAAAAAAAAGGAGAAAATAAAAATTAAAAAACAAACAAAAAGAGGATATAAAAAAAGAGGCTGCCAAAATTAGTACTCTTGACCACAAGGTCAATGACTAGGCACTTCATCAATTGAGCTATAAGGAGAATTTTATTAGAAGTGTTCGAAATGATATACACGGTTTTTTAATATTATTGGAGAGGTATATTAGTAATTTCGCACCGAAATTTGAGAGAGGACCATGGACCCCATGGCCCCATATGGGTCCGCCCCTGCATACAGTTCAAGTGTCTCTACATTTCGATAGATGATATCTATTATATTCATTAGATAAAAGACATATAATACGTGCTAGTCTAACCGTAATATTAATCTCACATTTTATAATTAATACATACGACTAGAGATATTTAAGTATCAAACCATTTAAAGTGAATCGAAATCTCATCAACTATAATCACTATTATGATTTCTCTATCACAGATTGACACTAGGAACGTTATCATTTATACAATATCATAATTGGTTCGTTAAACGAACAAATATATAATAACATAACAACCATTTATTATGTGTATAAATATAAAAGCGGAGTAAAAATTATCCGACCCGATCGCATCCGGTCCAATCCGTTTGGATTTAGGTCACAACACTACATAGTAGAATGAACTATATAATTTCTATCAATTCATCTTCATAACACCTTTATGTATGCATTCCAATTAAAAACTTTAAAAATAAACTTTGTTTACGTATATCGAGAATAATTCTTTAATTTTTTGAGGGAATAATTTTTCAAATTGTCCTTCAAATAACACAAATTCTAATACAATTTTTTAATTACCAACTGATGATGCTGGGTTTCATCTAATAAATAATCCGGGCCGTATTCAATTTGGTGACAATAAATCCAAGAAAAAATAATCGAGGTGGTATTTTGGTGTATTTTCAGACTGAGCCTGGGATGTGATTTCCCAAATTGCCTACGAATCATGTTAATCAGTCAGGAATCATGTCCGTCGTAGTTTCTTAAGGATTGTTTATATAGAGGACGTCTCATATTGTCCAACAAGGACTTTGATTCTTAATCCCTGAGGATTATTACGTATGTATCCCTATAATTTAGAAGATAATCACGGATATATTTGAATACCGGGATCAGAGTCTTTATGACTCAAGATTCTTTCCATATCTATCTGATAATATTAAGAATGTGTGCTAAATTCGAGCATGGAAGGCTCTGGCCGACCTACGTCGAGCCCCCAGGCCATTTCATCATGTACTGCGTTACCCGACCTACGGTGGTTTGCTGAGAAGGGCAGGGCAGACCTCCCACCTGGGGTTTAGGTCAGCTTCTTCAGTTAGACTTACGGCTCCTGGCCTTTATCACTCGTTAATTCTCTCATTCTGCAATTGACACGCGGCAATGGCTAGTCCGACCCTCGTCACCAGCGAAACATAGGAATGTCAAATTCAATAAAAAAAATTCCTATATTAACATTTGTTAATATTCAACATAATTTTAAATTCACAAACACATACACACATCAGTGCGGCAGTAGTTCTGTCTGAAAGAAAAATTAAGTGTTTTGTTTCTTTTTTTGAAAGGAAAAGAATTATTATTAAAATAGGAAATCAGCCGAAGCGGCTAGGAAAACACGTGCGGTGGAGAAGATCCCCAGCAATTGCAACCAGCAAACGGAAAACCTTCGTTCGCTAACAAGTGGGTAGGGACATTCCCCTCCATATTAGTCCAAGAAAATGAAACGCGAGAAAAACAAGGCACAAGGTCAAGACAATCAACTATGATATTCCCGAGAGTGGATCTATCCTCAACTTCATCGAAAAGTCGATGGTGGATTAGGAGAGAGTCGCCCTAAAACATGATGTCGAAAAACCCCATTGAATCGCCTTGGTCATAGAATGATAGATGGCTAGAGCCTCTCCGTAAGAAGAATCCGGGTATAGTCCCAAGTTCTGAGAGAAGGATGGAGCTATTTTCCTTTACCGTTTATAATGAGACCTCCTATTGCAAAGTGATCATCCATAAGAGCGGCGTCCACATTAAACTTCAATGACCCGAAGGGATGAGCTTTCCAGCATGCCGAGCTTGGCCTACGGCTTAACCCAACATTTTGGGTTTGCATGGCGTTGATATATTCAGCAGTTTCATTGTCTACTTAGGCTAAAATTTGGCGGACATGAATAGCATTTGATTCAAAAACCCAAAAGCATCTTGATTTCCATATGTATCCTAGAAGATAGGTTACTTTTGCTAAGTGACGATACAGGGTTTCACTCCCTCCACGTGTCGTCTATCGGTTGGTCATCACATTATGAATGAGCTACAACATACTCATGTCGAGACCCAGGACCGAGGCTAGGACCATCCAACCGGCTCCAGGTTACGACTATCGACTACCGAGCAGTGTGAGATGACAAGTCCATAAGGATAGAGTCCACACCAGCTAGCAGTGTAGGACAATGAGTCTAGGGTCGATCACCGCAAGTCGGCAGTATCGACACCGAGGACAGTGTCCGCGCCAGCTGTCCAGGCCCACCCACAGCGATAGCTTGGGCAAGGGTCAAGGCCCATTTAAGGGTAAAGATGACAATAACACAAGCCGACTTAACCTTAGGGTTTAGGCAAGTATTGTCATTATAAATACCCCCAATCCAGGAAATACGTAAGGCTTGATTCCTGGAACCTAACAGGATACGTAGGCAATCCAAGATACAGTCTTGGACTCAGCCGCATACATAAAATCCACCCCCTCATTCCTCTTTTTGGCATTAGGGTTCTTGTGTGTTCATCACTAGATTAAATTAGGGCTCAAATCATTAAGGTGACATAATTTGTCATCGTCATTGGCGCTAGAAGGAGGGCCTCTATTGATTGAAGACGCAAGAAACACGATGCCTCCCAAGAAAACTGCGTCCAAAACTGCATCCAAAGCAGTCGATCAAGGCTCTCAGATGAACGAGCCGATCGATCCTGATATGCAAGGAGACGAAGATCCCGCCTTGGATCTTATTCAGCACGATCCTCAGCAAAAACAAGGGGAAAAAGATCAAGCTTTGAACCCTATCCAGAAACCCACCAACCGAGAAAAGCAAGCCCTTACTCCAGAATATCGGGCGCTTGCGGATCAGTTGGCAGGGGCAGATTTGGAAGTAATGTCCAGGATAATCGCCGAGGCAGTTACGGCGCGAAGGCGGCGGACGCCGCCCGTAAAGAAGCAATGGCGGAAGGCGGTCGAAAGATATAGTGGACAAGCCTAAACGGACTCGGGGACGAAATAAGCGCATCATCTAGCTCGGTGGAAAGGAAGAGACGTGAGATCCACCAAAAACACCGAGAGAGGGATGATGATAGCGCTAGGGAAGAGCTGAATGCAATTTTGGGAAAGAATCAGGTGTCGTTGTGGCTCGAGTCTCCCTTCACAAAGGAGATCGAGAGCTTCCCTAAACCCAAAGGGTTTAAGATACCAAAGATAGAGCCTTATGATGGCACCACCGACCCGGAGGACCATCTCCACAGTATCTATCTCAAATGAGGTTGGATGGGGCACCCGATGCAATGCGCTGTCGGGCATTCGAGACGTTACTCGTGGGTCGAGCAAGAGAATGGTTCACGAAGCTACGACCGGGGTCGATCTCCGCTTTGCCATGCTCGCTCGAAAGTTCCGAGATGCATTTATAGTCAATAAGAAGTTTCATCGAGTGCCACGCACCTCATGAACGTGAGGCGACAAAAAGATGAGACGGTAATGGAGTATTTGAAGAGGTTTAATCTCGAGGCCATGCGAGTCAAGGACGCGGATGACCGACTTCGATCACATCGTTCGTAGGGGGCTGCGTAATACTAAGTTGTACATGAAGTTGAGCGAGACGTTCCCCATACCATGGACGAATGTGTCAATGTGGTGCATAGATTCTGTCAAGGGGAAGAGGCAGTGCGGCGGCACACCCAATCCGACTGGATGGAATCCAAGAAGGACACCCGAGGTCTGAACAGGAATCAGCCCAAGAGGCAGGATGTCGAAAGTAAGCCATCGGTCTGGGACCGTATCGACACGTCCACCTCAAACCGTGGGGGCAAGAAGGGACTCTCACGTGATAAGGACTTTATCCCACTCAATCGACCTTGATCTGAGGTGTTGTCGATTATGCTTTCAAAAAACTTGGCGAGGAAACCGCCACCGTTGAAGAAGCCTCGAGAAAAGAGGAATGCAAGCAAATACTGTGACTTTCACGAAGACATAGGCCATACAACAGAGGACTGTATCGACCTGAGGAGAGATATCGACGTCTGTATTCAGGAAGGAAAGCTAGACGAAGTTGTTGACAGATCTCGGTATGATGGGCCCAGGGGGCGTGGGGAATTCAAGAGGAAAAACTCCGATCAAGACAGGAACGAGGTCGAGATGCCCAGAGACGAAGGGATCGGTCACCTCGAGGAATCGATCCCCGGGTCGGGAAGGAAACAACGAGAGATAACTTTGGTCGGGACGATACGAGGAAAATCGACCCGTAAACTATGTTAATACGATCTTTGGTCCAGATGAAAGTGATAAGGATCAGACCATTGAGGAGCCAGCTAGTAGTTCGAGAGAGCGCAAGCAGCTCAGATTCACGACAGAAGTCGGATACGGCCCTCGAGATGATATCCCCAAGTCGAGGAGTCATAGCGAAGGTTTAGTTATTGAGGCAATTATTAGCCGAGCCCGTGTATCAAGAGTCTGTATTGATAACGGGAGTGCAGTGAACATCATATATCACTCGGCGTTTCAAGCGATGAAGTTGAAAGAGAAGGATCTAGCCCCCATAGCGTCTCCCCTGTTTGGATTTACAGGGCAAGCGATCCATCCTATGGGCTCGATAAAGTTACTCACGACAGTTGGGGATGGCGAGAAAGGAAGGACACTTAAATTAAGCTATGTAGTAGTCAAGGCTCCCTCTGCGTACAATGTTATCCTAGGTCGACCTGCGCTCTTCGACTTACGTGCTATCATATCAACCTTTCATAATAGCATGAAGTTTCCCACTAGGAACGGTTCCCACGAAGTAAAAGGAGACGTTGAAGTCGCTCGGAGTTGTAACTCTGTTGTCATGAATGGGAAGATGGCGGTTCAACAAGTTTTAGTCGAGGAACTGATTCCAGAGGAAGAAGAGGAGAAGAGTTGGGTCTCCAGCGACGCAGTTGAAAATGTCCGACTCTGGGAGGGAGAGGACGATCAATGTGTGCAAGTCGGGATTTGGATCCCAGAAAAAGAAAAACAGCTACTGGTCGAACTCTTAATCGAGTTCAGGGACATTTTTGCCTGGAAAGCCACCGACATGCCGGGACTATCCACCGACATCGCGGTTCATAAACTCGAGATTGACCAGGCTAAAAGGCCAGTCAAACAGAAGAAGAGAAGTTTTGCGTCAGATCGACTTAAAGCTATTGAGTTAGAGGTCGGCAAGCTACTAGCAGCCAAGATAGTAAAAGAGGTATTATATCCGGAATGGCTAGCTAACCCGGTTTTAGTCAAGAAGCCTGATGGTAGTTGGCGCATGTGTGTGGACTTTACAGACCTTAACAAAGCATGCCCGAAAGACTCGTATCCGCTGCCCAAAATCGACAGGTTAGTAGATTCAACCATTGATTTTGAAGTTTTTGGTTTCTTAGATGCATATAAAGGATATCATCAGATTTTAATGGATCCTCGAGATGCGGAAAAAACAGCGTTTATCACAGAATCGGCACCTTCGCTATGTGACCATGCCATTCGGATTAAAGAATGCTGGGGCAACATACCAGAGGGCAGTCAATAAAATTTTTGCAAGACAAATTGGTAGATGTATGGAGGTTTATGTAGACGACTTGCTTATCAAGAGTCGATCTATGAGACAGTACCTGGTCGATGCTCGAGAGGTTTTCGAAGTGTTGAGAGAAACGCAGATGAGATTAAACCCGAAGAAGTGCACTTTTGGAGTTAGGTCGGGTAAGTTCTTGGGCTATATGATCTCGAAGGACGGGATTCGAGCAAACCCGGATAAAATTGACACATTGAAGAATATGCCCGCACCTCGAAATGTAAAGAAAGTGCAGAGACTCACGGGTAGAATGGCGGCCCTCAACAGATTTCTATCGAGATCAGCACAGCGTGCACTACCATTTTTCAAGATACTCCGAAAGGCCGGTCCTTTTAATTGGGATGATGAATGTCGACAGCCTTTGAAGAGTTGAAGACTTATTTATCAGAATTACCTACCCTCACTTCTCCTCGAGAAGGGGAAAAGTTGTTGGTCTATCTGGCAGTATGTGAAGAGGCAGTGAGTGCGGTCCTAGTTCGAGAAGGGGTACATGGGCAAGTACCGATATATTTCGTCAGCAAAGCATTACATGGCCCCGAGGTCCGATACTCGCCAGCCGAGAAGTTAGCATTATGTCTTGTTCATGCCTCGAGAAAGTTGAGGCCCTATTTTCAAGCTCATCCCATTGTGGTAGTCACTGACCAACCACTAAAGCAAATATTGGCAAAACCCGACACCTCAGGTCGATTGGCAAAATGGGTGATTGAAATGGCCCGATGCGACATCGAGTTCGTCCCTCGAACTGCGATAAAAGCACGAGCCTTGCGCGATTTTTTGGGCGAAGGGATCTCGGTCCAACTCGATCGGGAAAAGCAAAGCCCGGAGGAGAAATGGACTCTTCGGGTCGATGGAGCATCGAGTAAGGAGGGGGGAGCGGGGCTCCTTCGGTAAGCCCGAAAGGCGAGGAATTCCCCTACGCCCTTCGATTCGACTTTAAAGCAACGAACAACGAAGCCGAGTATGAGGCTATGATTACTGGTTTAAAGCTCGCCTTAAAGCTGGGTGTCGAAGATTTGTCGGTTTACAGTGACTCACAGTTAGTGGTCAATCATGTGAAAGGGGAGTATGAGGCTAAGGAAGAAACCATGAAGAATTACTTAGCAAATTGTCCAAAGCCTCATACCAAAATTCAAGACGAGTTCGGTTTGAGCAAGTCCCCCGAAGCCAGAACAAGAGAGCCGATGCGCTCTCCAAGTTGGCATCAAACTTCATGTCAAGTAAGAAGGTTCTAGTCGAGTTATTGACCGACCGGAGTTACATCGAGACGGAGGCCCAACCGATCACTCGGCGGGCCACGTGGATGGACTCGATCGCTCTTTACCTCAAGGACGGAATACGCCATCCGACAAAGTGCGGGCCGGGAAAGTCCGACTTCAATCACTCGATATGCATTTTTTGACGATATCTTGTATCGAAAATCTTTTGTGAACCCCTGGTTGAGATGTGTTTCGAAAAGTGAAGGCAAATACCTCTTAGAAGAGATTCATAGAGGAGCTGTGGGAATCATTGTGGAGCCGAATGTTGGCTCGAAAATGCAAGTTAGCTGGGTATTTCTGGCCGTCGATGCAGCGAGATGCGAACAACCTAGTCCAGAAGTGCAACGCTTGTCAGATTCATGATAATATCTCCCATCAGCAAGCGCAAGACATGAACGTCATCTCGTCGCATGGCCATTCGATCAATGGGGAGTCGATATTGTTGGACCTCTTCCTCGAGCACCGGGGAAATCTCGGATTCGTGGTCGTTGCGGTGGACTACTTCACAAAATGGGTAGAAGCTAAGGCTTTGCCCGACATCCGAGCCGCAACCATTAAAAAGTTCTTGTGGGTCGACATTCTATGTAGGTACGGAATTCCAAAGGCTTTGATCTCGGATAACGGTACCCGGTTTGAAGATCGAAAAGTTAGAGAATGGTGCGGCGAGTACCAAATCGACCGGCGATTCACCTCAGTGGCTCACCCCCAGGCCAACGGTCAAGTCGAGCAAACTAATCGACGGATCAAGTCGGGTTTAAAGAAGAGGCTAGAGGCGAAGGTCGAGATTGGGCAATTCAACTTCCGAGCATCCTATGGTCATATAGGACAGCTCCTAATTCATCAACAGGGGAGACTCCTTTTCTCTTTGGTGTATGGGTGTGAAGCGGTGATTCCCGCCGAGATCGGAGTCCCCTCTCCTCGAGTTCTGGCCTACAATGTTGAGACAAACGATCCCGAACTCCGACAGGAAAGGGACAATGTCGAGGAACGAAGGGAGATAGCCTCAGCCAGGATGGCAAGGTATAAGCAAAAGATCTCTCAGTATTACAACTCGAGAGTAAGACACAGGTACTTCAAGGTTGGCGATCTGGTTCTAAGGAAAAATGAAGCGAGTCGACAGGAAGCAGTCGGAAAGCTGACCCCGAATATGGAGAAGGCCCATATCGGATTCGAAGGTTCACCCCAAAGGGTCTTATCAACTTGGTCGAGCGAGATGGAACCACGCTTCCTCGACATTGGCACGCCAACAATCTGAGGAAGTATTATATTTGAGATAAGCTTTACTTTGATGAACCTGTTTACTTTTCAATTCTGAATCTTGTAATAAGTCCATGAGACAATTTTATGAGTATTCTAATAAATTTGTATCTTTTCGAGATGCTTTCTGTGTTTGTTAGGATTTATAGCCAAAACAATACAAGTCCAATGTGACAGAAAAGTTAAAGGCAAAACGATCGAAAACGAGTAGAGAAATCCGCAGGTCGGACATCTCGATAAAGCCAAAGCAAAGTTAGCCTAAAGGGCGACGAATGCAAAGGCACAGAGACGGTTCGCAGGGTCGGGCCAAAGGTCCAAGCTAAGAGCCGAACGAGCCCAAAGAGGCAGACAAGGCTAAAGCAAAGGACGGTTCGCATAGTCGGGCCACCTGTCCCAGTCGAAAGCCGAATAAGCCCGAGGGGCGAAAAAGGCCTGGACAAAGGACGGTTCGCATAGTCGGGCCACCTGTCCCAGTCGATGGTCGAAAGAGCCTAAATGGCAAAAAAGACTTAAAACCAGGGACAGTTCACATTAAAATGCTCAGCCTAAGGTCAAATAAGCCTAAGGGGCAAAAAACTAAGGCAAGCAAGTCGATCTCAAGTGCAATAAGAACCAAGGGTTCATAATACACTTGGGGGGCAACACAACATTAACAACAAATACAGCAAATAAAACGAATAGCGAGTAGCGAACAGAGCCAGGAGATCGGCAAAGCGAAAGGCTATGAAACATCAAGACAAGCAAAGCAAAAATCACAAGAAAGAGAAATCAAATCTCAAAAGCAAGTCAAATTCAAAACAAAGTTAAAATAAATATGGTTACAAATCAGAAGTTCGAATATCAAAAGAAGAAGATATAAAAAACATCAAGATCGGGGGTCGGCTTCCGGAGTCGGCTCAGTTGTGGCAGGGGTCGGATTGGCGGCGGTCGGATTGGCAGTAGGGGCAGACGAGGAAGGAGCATACTTTATAGCCAAGGACTCTCCCCGCTGAAACTCCTCGAAGTACTGATCATACAGCTTCTCCGAGTCAGGATTGTAGAACATAGGCGTCTCGAGGGACGAGAAGTCGAATCCTGAGACGACAGCCTTCACCTGATCAACGGCCAGAGTGTAGCCGCCCATCATCGAGGCGCGCATGATCACCTCCAAGTCGTCTTCAAGATTTGCTGACTTGCGATACTCCATGATCGCGTCGGCCTTAGCCTCTTCGACCTGCGCGCGCGCTTGATCCAATTCAGCCTGTAGCGCATCTCGATCACGACGGGCCTTCCTAGCTTCATCATCTGCAGCCTTATGCCCTCTCTGTAGCATCTCATAGTCTTGAGCCAGCTTGAGCGGCTCCCTGCCCTGATCATGCCTTTCCTCCTGCAATCGCCCCAGCTCTTTTTCAGTAGTGGCCAGTTTTGTTTCAGCAGCCACCAACTTATCTTGCAGCTTCTCGAGCTCGGCGACCGACTCAAGCTTCAGCGCGTTGTATTGTTTTTCTACAGCAGAAAGGGCAGCGTTTTTGGCAACATTGTCTTGAAGCAGCCTGCCATTCTCCTTCTTGATCTCATCCGCCGACTCCCCTGTCTTGGCTAGCCGTCGGGCAGCCTCCCGACCAACAAGGGTATTCTGCAAAACGTAAAGAGTGTATCAGAAAAGGGACAAGGCATGGAATTCGACAGAAGTTAATAGGAAAAGAAGGATCGACTTACAAGACGATTTAATTTTCACGACGAAGGACGGGTTCCCGTCGTCCACGCCGCCGTAGTCATCGGCAACCCAATCTGTACCGATCCCCGACTCGGTGCAGGTCTCGCCGACCCTCTTCCTCTTCGACTCTCGAAGCCGTTCCCTCACCACCTCGGCAACGGATGGTCTTTTCTTTGTTTGCACCGCCGGCTCTTCAACATTAACCTCGATATTCGAGGTCAGATCGATAGGCTCCTCCTCGTCTTCATCTCGAAGAGAGCCGAATCGGACAGTTAACTCGCCGGTGGTCGAGGGCACTTCAGTCGATCCAGCCGCGGCAGACGACTCGATTGCAGCAGGGCTTTTCCTAGGTGGATGGACGGCCCCCTCTCGAGAAGAGGAAGGCACACTGATCTCAGCCACTGGCAAATCGGTAGCGGCCTGACCCTCGAGAGGTGGAGCAGCCACGACCGTCGATTCAGGAATGCGCTGGGGGTTGGTGACCTTGGAGAATTTGCCCACTACAATACAGAAAAAAGACAAGTTAGTTTTGACCAACAAACAACAAGTTATCGACTTAAAGAACAACTAGTGTGTAAAAGCAATCCTACGATTCTCGTGATCAGGAACGTTCAGGCCTACGTATGGCATGGGCCCAGCTTCCTCCAAGCGAGCCAGGTGATACAGGAGACTCAGGTCTCGAGTACACACCTCGAAGTTGTGTCCACTCAAGAGTCGAGCCTCGTGAGGAGCCGGTTCCTTCCCAAGCTTGTCTTGTTTCCCCTCTCTCGACCTCCATTGACCAATGTAGGGGTTATCTAGGCCATGACGGACAAAGAAAAATCGAGGCTTCCACTCCCCATGAGAAGAAGGCCCCCTCGTAATAAACTCATGGCGATTTGCTCTCCTCTGGAAGGAATACCATAACTTGTCGGGTGTGGCAGCAATCTTATAGTAGTGTCGGAACACGGGCACCGAAAAGCATACCTGGGCCACTCGACATGCTATGATGAACCCCATCAGAGTTCTGATGCCATTCGGGGCGAGTTGAGAGACGCTTATCTCATAATGGTGAAGGATGGCCAGAACGGCTGGACAGAGTGGAAACCTTAGTCCACTCGCCAGCCTTGATTTTCATAAACAAGTGCAAAACCCCTGCGGGGCTCATCCGCGAATCGATGCAGGCCTGACGGGAGTCGAGATTCGAACGGAGGATGAACGATGTTATACTTTCCACAGATTTCAACAATGTCCTCTGGAGTAAGTGTACTAAGACACCCTTTTGCACCCTTTCCGTCCATCCTAGTTACTAGTCTTTTAGGCTGGTTAGGGACATGAGGAGGGGAAGCTACGGGCTCACCGGAGTCTCCCCGGAGAAGAGGATCGGAGATGACAAAGCCGGAGATTGGCTATGAACGGGTGTATCACTACCCCTATCTGATTCAGTTGCGCTACTACTAGACATGAACAAAATCAAAAGAAAAGATGAAGAACGCTAAGATAAAAGAAATAATCTTACTTGGTGTTTTGAATTTGGGGATGATGATAAGAAATAGCAAGCAAGTTGCAGCGGCGTCTATCCTCCCTCCTTTTATATACTAATGAAGAAGTTACAAATGATTTGAGGGGACGTGGGTAATGGGGGTTATAACCCCTGGAAATCGCGGTAATCAAGGCAGTGACGCGTCTTTTGTGGGATTCGAAGCGTTTCGTGTGCTAGATATCGCTCCACGTGGATACTAGGCAGTTAGGGTTATGAAAAGGCGGGCTTTCTCCCGCCCAAAGAAAAACCCAAATCGATGACGATTCAAGTGACAGACTCGACCTCGGATAACGGGAGTCACCTCTCTCAAGTCTGGGGGGCTTATGACGATACAGGGTTTCACTCCCTCCACGTGTCGTCTATCGGTTGGTCATCACATTATGAATGAGCTACAACATACCGGTGTATTCATGTCGAGACCCAGGACCGAGGCTAGGACCATCCAACCGGCTCCAGGTTACGACTATCGACTACCGAGCAGTGTGAGATGACAAGTCCATAAGGATAGAGTCCACACCAGCTAGCAGTGTAGGACAATGAGTCTAGGGTCGATCACCGCAAGTCGGCAGTATCGACACCGAGGACAGTGTCCGCGCCAGCTGTCCAGGCCCACCCACAGCGATAGCTTGGGCAAGGGTCAAGGCCCATTTAAGGGTAAAGATGACAATAACACAAGCCGACTTAACCTTAGGGTTTAGGCAAGTATTGTCATTATAAATACCCCCAATCCAGGAACTACGTAAGGCTTGATTCCTGGAACCTAACAGGATACGTAGGCAATCCAAGATACAGTCTTGGACTCAGCCGCATACATAAAATCCACCCCCTCATTCCTCTTTTTGGCATTAGGGTTCTTGTGTGTTCATCACTAGATTAAATTAGGGCTCAAATCATTAAGGTGACATAATTTGTCATCGTCACTAAAGTTTGTTCATCCTCAGTTCGGAAAAGTAAATCAAAGAAATCAGTCATGCTACCAAATCAAAATTAAGTGTTTTAAAAAGAAATTCCGATGATAATAACTCTATTTTTTTATGATGATACTAACTCAATCCATTAAAATAATAGTTCAATTAATTTACTTATGGATATTTTTTTTTTTTTTTTTTGAGAGGATGGATCTATTTTCTTGACACAAAATAAATTAAAAACAACCAAACTTTTTTATACTACTTATTTTGAATAGGCACAAATAGTACTAATTTTGAATAGAATAAACTACTTTTGTTTTGAATATGTGATGGATAAGAACAAAGAAATATTTATAAGTTATAATATTGTCACATAATCATTCTTTGTCCCCCTTTTTTTTTTTTTTTTTCCCCGGGAAACGAAAGATTCTTTGTCCCCTTTATAAGGTTGTTTTTAAGCAGAAAATACGTGGGGAAACAGATCTGGTCTAGTGGCAGGGGTGGTGTCACCTTCAACAAACTGGGTCATTTGACCCCAATTCAAAAAAAAAAAAATGTATTTTTTACACTATTTAAAATTTTTATGTACTAATATTTATTGACGGACCCGCTAAAATTTTAAAATATTGACTCTTGACCTATAATTATACATATTTTTTATATAATACATTAGAAACTTATAACGTTATCGATTTCTGACCCGTATCATATACATCATTGCACTCTTGATGAATACCAGGGTTCATTCTCTTCCTTGCCCACAATATAATAAACATTCCCCGTTCCCCAATTTAATAAAAATAGAAAATACGTTTGATTTTTTATTTGTTCCTTTCATAACAAATGTAAATGTTAATTATCACTTAATGTACTATCTTTTTTTTAGCGTTCTTAATGTACTATCTTTAACTCACAATTTATGAGAAATGCATTTAACAATATTCGTACGGTTAGTTTATTTATCGTATAATAGTAAGAAAATAAAAGAGAAAGAACTAGAGGGAAAACAAAGATGAAGAAGGCAAATAATGCTCGTGTATTATTTCACTAGTATATATAAGGAGTATTTATAATACATTCTAGGGTGTGAATACAATAAATGAATAGAATCGTAATATTACAAATGATCAATCAGAATCAATCAATATCAATAGACAATCCAAAATATATTATTACATAATACTCCATCTTGGATGCCTCATTAAAACCTTACTAAGAAAAAAACCCAGCGGGGAAAAATCTTAGTTAAGGAAAAATAGTACATATTTATCTGTGTTTGATTCACCCCCCCCCCCCCCTGAACCAAGCATCAATTTAAATTTAAACCTTTCAAGCGTCGCATCCCAATGCTCTTTACCAGTCTTTCAAATGTTTCCACCAGCAATGTTTTGGTAATAAATCTATCAGATTGTCGGTTGACTAGACTTTCTATACATTATTCTCTCAACTCTTTTACAAATAATGAGTAAAGAATACTTTAGCTGAAATATGTTTTGTTAATCCCCATTAATATAACTTCAATTCAATTGAGATATGTAAGATGCATTGCCTTCATATAATACATTTGAATTATTTTCATTCTCATGTAGACAATGTCTCAATAAAGAAGTGATTGAATTGATTTTCTCGATTGTAGTTGCATAACGCATATGTCATGTACTATTAACTTTGCTAGAAAAAACCAGTGGTAAAAAAACTAGACAATGTAAATAGTTCATGCCATATGCGTTTCTATGTGTTGTACTGACTGCCTCGTTAAAAATCTTTAACTAAGAAAACCCTGTGCGAAAAACTTGGTTAAAGGAAAAAAGAGTATAGTCATTGGGTTTAAGACCAAATCCACAAATAAGTTTTGTAGTCGTCGCTCTCCCTAACGACAACAGTAATTCAAATGCACGCTATCCAGTATTATAAATACATTTATATATTCAAAATAAATGTAGGAAGAATCTCACTGACCAAATCTGCTAGATTGTCACTAGAGCGTACTTTGTCTATCACTCTCTTCTAGAGTTCATGTAGATAATTTAATGTAGGGGCTAAAAATTGTCATGCCCACTACTAATTCGTGCAACACATGCAGCTCAATCAGCACTATAATCATAAACAATAGGGGTGTAATACAATCACAGTTTGCATGCATACATTTTCACTATCACGTGTCGTAGTACTATAAATTCATGACATAAAGCATAAGCTACATATATATTCCTTCATCAATAGGAATATACTCAACTAGTCATATTGTTTCCCCTAAAAAAAAACTAGTCATAATGCATTCACCATTAATGTTAACGACATTTACAACTTTACAATATGCATATTGCGTTTGTCATATTATTTCATTTCTGAAATCCATCAAGGATTTTCATATAATATTAATGTCCAACGACACATAAATATGCGGTCATAACATATGAAAACTCAAAATTACTTCCAGATATATTAATTAGCGGAACATAACATTATCTATAATGGGAGAATATATTTTATCATTAACAAACAAATATTTTCCATTCAAATTCATGCTCAATTGCTTATTTCATTTTTACCTAGTCTGAGTGTTTCTGACACTCTGCTAATGACTTAGGTATTGGATCCAGATATAATAATAGTAATTAAAGAGGCAAATATGTCGTCGGTGACTATGATATTTTATTACAAATTTCTCCCATAAATTCATTGTTAATTCGATATTAGCATAAACCAATTCCTCATTAATGTATGGATTGATTGTTCTGCAACCCCAATATTTAATCATTTGATGCCCGTACAATTTTATTTTGGGTTTTTGTCTTCAAGACGAATCTCTTTAAGAGATTTCATTAGTGACTGAATATGATTTCATTTTCCGCGGATTTTTATCTTTTACACCGATCGGTCTTCTACGCTTCTGTCGTAGAGAAATATTATCAATAATACTTTTGGTGCATTTATAAATGGTCACTCTTTTTATTCAATTATGGCATCTGGCAAATTACTTGCTAAATATCACAAGTAAAATTATTTTCGGACTTCAGTTAAACTGATGCGTAGAAGATCATTTATGTTGTTAAATTTTCTCGACATTCTTTTATTCTAACATGAGGTTTTCTTTATCTCCCCCTAACAGCCGAGAATCGATCTTCATCAAACATGTTGCACCGATCTATACATTGATGCTCTTTTATTCGCTTCAAGCGATTTACACATTTAAAACATAGTGGTTTCATTAAATATCTCATTTTATGAGATTTTTGAAAACATCATCTCTTTTGCGCTTTATATACCACTATATGATTTCGGATTCTTCAAGAATCGTTCAAATTATACATCATATGTGGAGAAATCACTAGAATGTGACATTGAACTTTTGGTTCATTTCTCCATTTTCTTAGAAAATATTTGATATATGCAAAATGTGCATAAAATCTACCATTCATGGGTTTTATCAATATCTAGAAAATTTGCAATAACCCGTGACAGATTCAACATTTTAATATGCAATTCTCTTATGCGGGTATCAACAAACTTCTTTGATATTCTTCGAGCCGGGGATTTCAATAATCTCTTATGTAGATTTTATATCCTTTATCACAAGTAATAGAATAAATAAAATGATTATAATATGCCGGGTTATGCCAACATTCAATAATCACCAACCACTTTTTCATGATGAATTTCTCATAACAAAATATTAACAACCACGGCAATAGATATCACTAGAAGAATGTAATCTTGCCACATTCATTCATGGAACCGACTCGATGCATTATAATTTGGTCGCATTCACTTCACGGATTGGACTTGTACAATATAATTGCTGAATAAATGCATTTTGTATTTGTCATATTATCCTCTAGGAATGGACATGTCTCATCATTTTCGAGCATATTGCTCTTTATTTGTCTCAATCTCGGTATGATACTCATATTACTCAAAAAGATATTTTTTAGATTTGGAGAGAATAGTGTTTTATTTCAAACAATTTTGTTTCAATATAGCACTTGCGTATTGCATTAACATTTGCATCTCCCATTTATTCTTTTGAGAATTTGTTTCTCAACATAACATGCGTGTCGCACTATCGACGAGTCAAATTAATTGACCTCACATTCCGCCTCCATTTCTTCTTCAGAACGAAATGAGCAATAATTCAAATAATATAAATGATTTACAATAGTTAATTATTTCGAATAACAAATTATATTATGTATCAATTCAAGAAAATCAAATTGATATTATAAATGCTAGTGGATCTGAGAGACAATTATTACAATTAGTGAATCATCATTCTGTTAGTTATGACAGGTATAAATTTTCACACACTAATGATGCATTATAATCTGTTGTCATATTCATTCTTACCACAACTAGGCAACGAATTTCGAATTCAATAACAATATAGAGCAAATGCGCCTTATAATGAAAGACCATATACATGATATCGTTTTTTAAAACCGCATCTTGAATATTTTTCTTTTCTAATAAAAAGATATGTATAAATAATCACATTACTGATTATCATTATTCTGACAATTAATCAAGCAATATAATATCTTTCATTGAATGAACAAATATGATTTTATTTATTAAATTTAATGCAAATACGGTTGCCAAAAATAAAATGAATGCATCAATTACTACAATGATCATGCAAATATTGTAAAATTATGATTAATATCAATCCAATTAACTAAATGATATGACAATATCATGTGTTTTCTTTTTCATACAATGTCAACTTTTAGTGGGAAAATATATTGCTAAGTTATAAAGCAACATATATAAAAAAACCAAATCTCACGCCGTATCAAAATAAATATCATATGCGCGCATCACGTAAGTGATTAACATAACTACACAATCATGTAAAGTATAATCTATTTAATTTTAACAATTTAAAATGATTTTATTTACTTTGATTTATACGAATATGATTGCCAAAAGTAATATATACATTAATTAATCCACCGATTGAGAATCATATATTATCATTGTGATCAATATCAAGATCTACTTAACAAAAGTACATCACAATTCATTTATTTTCCTTTTTTTTTTCTTTTTAGAAGAAAACTAGCAACACGTATCCATTATACACAATCGATAAAATAAAATCTATAGCTTTTATATATATATATATATCACAAAAAACTTTAGCCATATCAAAATAAGGCCAAGACAAGAAACAATTTATTTATTAATAAACGATGTTTGAATTTTAAATGCATCGTATAAACAATTTCTGGAAATCGCCACTAACTCTGACATGTGGCGTGATCTTCTAAAAGATCACTTTTTTCTTGTCATGATTATTGTCTTAATCATGTAAAAATAATTTTGTGAGGACTGTATAAACCATGTCCATGTCCACGACCAAATCAAATATTTAAAATTATGCCACATTCACTACAAGGAACTGACTGTCATCAATTAGTCGGGACTAATGAGTCATCATTATATTTTTCATTTATGACATAATTTCGTTGGAATCATAAATCATTTCAAAGGGTATTGCTACTTCAAGAGCATACCATTACAATAAAAAGTAAAGTTTCTTTATCGGTGATCACAAAAGTCTAATGATATATTCAAGAGATTTCTTATCTCTGAATTCCAGATCACTCGTGGAACATGTCTTTTTCTATAGACTTCAGGTCATAATCTATTTATATGAAGGACATGTCCATACTTTTTCTGTGAATTTCAAATTCGATTTCACGATATTTCAACATGTCTGAAATTTATAATGTGAATTAAATATTCACTTTCGTTAGTTTTTGACATGCCCACTTATGTGAATTTTATATTCACTTTTACGAGCTTTATATTTTTATATGGATCTCTGGTCCATTATATGCTCGTTTCAAATATTGATAAGTCCGTGTGATCATATCTTATTTTCCAAATTGCATAAAAGACAAATCCTTTTGTCTCGGGTATATATTTAGCCTTCAAGGCTTTATATGAGTGATAGATATCAATTATCACGATGTTGACTTGATCCATCATTATATTGATGTCTTCAATATAATTACCATCAACATCATACTCATATTACATATGATATATGATAATATAATCTCATGACACAATTGACATCCTATATATAAATTATAAAATAAATAAAATAATCAAATTTTACCTCAACTTTCAATGATCTTTATCAATGATTTTTGGGTGATTCTGTTGCATTGCTTCACTGAGTTTATACTTGGTTGTTTATTGGGAAAAGCTAATGGTTTAAAATTATTGATAAAGTCTCGTGCTGATAACGTGTTGAAATAACTATACTTTAGTCCCTACAATTTATAAAATAATAAAACACACCCCAAAATTCTCTACAACCCTAAATCCTCCCCTTCACTAATAACATTCTTCCCTCCTCCTTAATTCAAAGTTCAAACACAACATTCTTCCCTCCTCCTCCTTAATTCAAACACACCATTTCCTCATCACCCAGAAGAAGAAAAAAAAACGATTCCTCAATAAAAAAGGTAGCAATGGGAGTTGTTTTATTGGCTCCATAATTCATCACAAAAAATGATTGGAATTGGTAGTGTTCTTGGCTCATTAATTCATCCAAAAAACGATTGGAAGAACCGGCGATTGGAGGAACGCGATAAATTGTTGTAAACTTATCTAAGTACGTTTTTTGTTGTTTCATTACAATGGGTAATCGTTCTTGGTTAAAATGGGGTTCAAATCGGGTAGTATTGGTGGTTTATTTTCGATTTACACGATTTTCCGACAGGTTATCCGATTGGGTCTGTGGAGAAGATGAACGGGGTTGGGAACGTCACTCGTAGTGACGTTGTTGTTGTATAACGAGCGTCCCTATGATTGACGTCTACGTCACAATTACCAATTAGGGTTTATAATTTAGACGTCAATGATGTTGGCGTTAGTGGTTGATCAGGAACGACACTGTTACTGACGTCCCAGAAACGTCGACACCGAGAACGTTTAAAGTGAGCCAGGAACGTCAGTGCGCTTGACGTTTCTGTGGTACCTTGAACCTCATCAGTGTTGACGTTTAGGGGACGTTAGTCACAACGGCGTTTCTGATTAACAAGTAACGTCAACATCGATGTCTAAAGAAGTAACCCTAATTGGTTATTGTGACCTACACGTCAGTCATGGTAACGTTGATTCTACAACAACAACGTCACCACGTATGATGTTTCTAGTCCCGTTCATCTTCCCCAATAGTCCGGTCGGAATACGGCTGGGAAACCGAAAAAATGAAAAACTTCACTGACATTTTCCCCGGAAGAAACATATAACTTTCATTTTTTTTAGGAAAAAGGAAAATGAAAATGAAGAATTTAAAGATAAAATTCACAAAAAAGAGGATTATGCATCTCGATTCAACCGCATTTCCCCATTTGAATTCATCTTTCATCGTTTGTGAATATCAATTTTCGTGGTGATGAAGAAGAAGATGAAGTGGTGGTGGTGGTGGTGGAAAGTGGTGGTGGAAGAAGATGGGTTTATTTTTTGGTGTTTAAGAATTGTATTTGTATTAGAATTAAGTTTATAGATAAAATGGTTTAATGTTTTTTTAGTTTGATTAGATTAGTGAATTAGATTAATGGAAGGATAATATTGTTTGATTAATTTTTTAGAGGACTAGTTTACATTTTCTTAAAGTTGTGGTGTAAGAAATAGTTTTCTTATTATTTTTGTGGTGTGTGAAGTAAGAAAATAATAAAATATTCATATGGTGTCAAAAGTATGTTTTCGTGGTGCCGGGAGTAATGTGGTGCCAGTAGTAAAAAGGGGTGCCAATAGAACCCCCCTATTATTATTAGAGGTCTTTATTTGCACACAATGAATCTACCGGTGTAACACACTACATGTATACCACAGTAGAATGGACCTTGTGAAAGTCGAAGGAATCCATACAACTTCCGCTCTTCCGTTTATTGGTTCTAAACTGCTATATGAATTCTTACATCTTTTTTTGTAATTTCATCGGTTTTTTCATTCAATTCACAGTAACAAGTAAACGGAAAGTAAAGGACTTATATATTCTATTGCTGAAAATGAGATGTCTTCTTAAACGAACACTTTTGATGTTATTTGACGTACAACAATCTCTACATGCCTATTATGAAGATATTTCTCTATGAAAAATATGAATCGGAGTTTGAAAAGGGGGAGGCAGAATGACCCCTTGACCCGCAACAGATAAAAGAGGGTTTATTCAATCACACAGTTTGGGCTCCTAAAATATGGCGCCCTTGGGCCTTTCTATTTGATTGTATCGAAAGGCCCAATTAATTGGGATTTCCCTATTGGGCCAGGTCATTTCGGGTCAAGCGGATCATTTGTGAGGAAGAGGCAATAACCACGTCCACTGAATAGAAACGTTAAAAAATATATATGTAACATTCGACCTTCCAAGAGTTGATCCTAGTTCGACAGTGCACGAAGTCGAATGTTGCCTATACATTCGACTTTCATAGTGTCACTTTTGTGAAAATGATATGGTGTACCGGTAGATGTGGGACAACGAGTAGATCAATTATGGTGCATATAAAAACCCCCTTGATATTATTTAGAATATGCCCTTAAAGCTTCATGTGTAAGTTGATTTTAAATAAAAAATGCAAAATGGAAAAGGCATACATGCTTTGAGTCTTTTCTTTTCTTGATCGAAATAATTATGGGGTCTATTGACATCATGTTTTTTATTTCTAGCACCACGATTACTCTCGGCATTCTTTAAATTAATTTCGGCACCACTATTATTTTTCATGAAACTAATGTCACTGCCACTTACGTTATTTTGCGAAAATATCGTTAGTGACACTAATGTTACTTTAAAAAAATTCCGTTAGTGGCACTAACGTTATAGTTATAGAAGTGGCACTGGTTAGTAACGTCAGAATCATCGACGTTACTTTTACAAAGTAACATCAGTGGTTTTGACATTCATAATGTGGTGCTAGAAGTACTGAAAAATACATGTGTGGTGCCAGAAAAAAAAAATGGTGCGGGAAGTAATTTCTTGATGCCAATAAAACCCACCGTAATTAGGGAAATGACTATCCCGATAAACTTTAAGGTTCAGATGGGGTAAGTACACTTCCTAGGAGACTCCAATAGAACTTTCAACTTTATCTATTTTCATCTTCCGTTGTTTGAGGTTGAGGAATTGAGATCGATGGCAGGAGTTCTTCATAGTACATGTCATTTGACAACGATCATGTGCTGTGGTTTTCAAATGGTTAATCACAGGTCGAGACATGTCTATTACGTTGTATATCCTATGGATTTAAAGACGAGTCTCTATTATCTGATGCATATTTCGGTTGTCCATCATGTAAACAAGAAAAGGTACTTTCTTTCACATTTCCATTGGTTTTTTATTTGGTCAGTAATGTTTAAATAAGAGGTGTCATTGTTCATTACTCTAAACACACAGTTAAACTTTAGCTCTGGTCATTCATTTTCCCTTGATGCATGCTTAATTTTGATACTTTTACTCTTCAGTGTTAGTTTATAACCTTATTATTTATCATTTATTGCATCAGGAACGAATGCAACAGTGTTTGAAATTACAGTTTTTCTCAGTACAATTCATACCTTTTATTGTAACGCCCATGTCCCAAACACCGGTCATTATCTGAAAAAAGAGACGTTCAACACGTGACATTTAGAGTAAACCCTAAATCACACGTAAGCCTCGTATCCTATTAGGAAACGTGGAAGAAAAGAAACAAACATGAGACTCAGGAAACTAACACTTAAGACTTTCCATTAACAAACTCAACCGATTACAACTGCTGTCAAACTAAAACATAAATAACTACTAATATTTATTACAACCCAACTTGTCTGAAAGAGGAAACCACTGGAACTCAACGAACCCCGCGGCTTCAGTCCTAAGCTTGCTCTCCATGCTCATCATCCAACTCGTTTTTAACCTGCATTCTTCTTATTCCAAATAAAAGGAGTGAACACCAGTTGTATGCTAAATAAGGAGAAATAAGATCAAAAGAGATATTCATGCAAGTCGGAAGCCGGGAGACATGACATGAATCTATTTATCCACTTTCACAAATTGTTTAATGCCTCTACTTGAAACATTAACGAAACTACTTTTAAAACATAACTTGGAACATAAGAACACCCACTTTAAAACCAAACTTGACTACAAGGGAAACCACTTGGAAACCAACCTTAAACCATGCATAGAAAACATGACCTATTATCTATATTCAATTCATCTTGCAAGTACTTGTTTGTTACACTAATTACCTACTTTCTTTGTTTAGCCTACAGATCAAACTTGCGTAAATTGTCTATTAACACATACTTTACTTGTCAACGAACTGTAGCATGTTCATGATGTCTGTCCTGATCATGTTTCATGTCTACTTAACATATCTTTGTTCTTGTCCTGATTCTTCTGTTTCACTAGTGGGACTTAAAACCCATGGGACATAGCATATCTTACTGACTTATCATGGGACTTAAAACCCATGGAACTTAACATAAGCGCTTTTTGGTGCAACACGGCTAATATGTCTAACTAGGGCTGATCATGGGTTGGTTCGGATCGGTTTGAAAATTGTGTGGTCGGTTTGGGGGCTATACTTTGTAACCTAACCCAAACCAAAATGAAGTCAGTCTCAACGGTTTGGTTCGAACCGGTTTCGGTTTGGGTTCGGTATGGGTGGAGACTACATGGGAAACATAAATAGGCACATATTCCAAAACCTCCTGCCAGGTAAAACTGGGCTTGCATTCTGCGCTAGAATTCGTAATGAATAATCTTTTCATAATGCGTTTTCTTACATAGAAGTTGGTTAGCTATACCTCTCGTCTTGATGACAAAGATCTTGTTCTGTCAAGGATTGGCGCTGGTTGGTACCAGGTCAGTAGTAGTGTCATGTGGTCTGTGATTACTCACAGGTCACAACAATGCTATTGATGTGGAAGTTGATAGAATGCATATGCACGCAAATGCATAAACCTCCATCAGTGTCTGGCACTACAATTACGATATTCGGTTTAACAAGTGTAGTCTTTAGAGAAGTTATATTTATGGTTTGGTTCGGGTTATTTCATAGTAAGTTTGGATTAATGCTTGAAAATGATAAACCAATCCAAACATTTCGAAATAAACCAACCCAAAAGACTAAAAAGTACACTTACACATCATTAATAATGTTTAAAACATATTTCCTTACCACACACAAAAGATATGGCACACACACAATAAGTGTGCGTGTGTGTGTGAATATATATGTATGTATATATATATATATATATATATTAGAATTCGGTTTTGTTTCGGGTTGGGTACAAAATTAAATATCCGAATCCAAACCATTTTTATTCGGTTTGGTTACAAACCGAACCAATTCATTCGGTTTGTTGCTGGATTGGTTAAATTCGGGTTGATTCGGAACGGTTTTCGGTTCGGTTTGGATTTTCAGATTATTTCTCAGCCCTATGTCTAACCATACCTCCAATCATGGGACTTAAAATCCACAGCATCTAAAACCGTCGTCTTGGGAACGACATGGTGAGCACGGTTAACCAAACCTCCGACATGGGACTTAAAACCCATGGTACTCCGCTCAGTACATTGCAAGACACTAACTATAACACGTAGGAGCACATAAAGCACATAGATTCAACGTTAAAGTCAATAACTTACCAAAAAGAACTTACTAAGGCCATAACAACAACAAACTCCCAACCTATCTTCACTAATAATATCCAAAACATCTAAAATAGTTTACAAAAAAGTAACTAGCAAACAAATTTAAGGCTTTGAAAACACCGTTGTCTGTGAATTAACTAGAAAACAGAATAACGATATGAAAACAAAGTTTAGCATATACCCGGTTACACGAAATTATTTCTAGTTTCATGAAGTTTACATTAAAACAACATTCAGAGCAACTTAAAGGCATAATCTTTAAATTAAAAACATAATCTTTTGATAAAATTTGATAAAAAAGAACTCATTACCTTAAAGAAGAGCCGAACTACAAGCCGACAACAGCTACTATTGCAAATCTTACGTGAATCTATCAACCAACAACAAATCTAACAACGATTTCCCATTTTCGATCCTACATCAATTTCAAATAAGCAATGATTAACAACACAATTATTAACCCTAAATATAAAACTAAAACTCTTAAAAGACTGTAAATAATATAACTCAAACTTATCCACAAACCCACTCGTAAAACAGATTGAAGAACGATGTACCGAATTGTAACCGGACCATCTTCTTTTCTTTTCTTTTTCTTTTTCTTTTCCCTCTCCTTCTTTTCATCTTTGGCCGAACCCTTTCTTTTCTTTTGGTTTTTTGTTTATCTAAAATAACCATAATACAACATATTTATTTATAGTGTTGTAATTTTTTCTCCAAGTAATTAATTAATTATCCAAATCCTAACTATTAAATATATTACCTAAAATAATGGATCCCAGTAATTATTTCTTTAATTAAAAGAGTCACAATTCAATCACGTCTTTGTCGGTGATTTTTTAATTAAAAAAAGGGGAGTGGTTTAAAAGGACAAAAAAGATAGGGAAAATATGAATCAGGACAGTGAAAATATCAATTGGGTGATATGGACAAATCCACTGTTCATAACCCCAAATCCACTATTTGCTGCAGTGGAACTGACCCCAAATCTAATTTTTCACTATCACAGTGGAATAATGATATGTCATTTTTATCCAGAAAATTTTTTCACTATCCTCTTTGTATATTTCTATGTTCAAATTGTCCTTTTTGACCAAAAAAAAACCCTAAAAAAATCACTTATTATCAAAAAGACACAAATACCCTTAATAAAAGTTTAGGGTTTTACATTTATAAATGGTTTGGGTGTGTTATTTAAAAGAAGGTTTTGCGTTGTTCAACTTAGAAATAAATGCATGCATACCTCTGTAACGGGAAGATTATGTGATGGGTTTTCCTGTGTTGAACGGAAATTTTTAATTGGTCATGGAACAAGAATGAATCGGTGTCCAGAACAGGGGCGGAACCACCTTAGCAAAGGGGAGGTCTCAAGCCCACCCCAAATTTTGAAATTTTTTTTTAGTAGTAGTGTTAATATTAGTATGTTATGTGTATTTTTCTTGATGTTATCAAGCCCAAGACCACCCCGAAATTTCTATCAAGACCACCCCGAAATTTTTACACCAAGACCATCCCGAAATTTTTTCCTGGTTCCGCCACTGGTCCAGAACTAAAAGAAAATTAGAAAAATAAATATATCGCCTGATATTTACATATATGCTCTTATTTTAACAAATTTCATTGGTAGAATATGTATGATATGGTATAGCAGGACCGCCATAAATGTTGTACCATGAGACATGGTAGCATGGGCCGCTATATCATGTCACTATAACACTTTATAGTCGGGATAAATAATTCTTTACTTGGTTATCTCTATAACCATAGTTTAATTCCGGCTAGATGTCCATATGTGCGTGACCCGATAGACTTCCAAATATGTTGGCCGTAAGTATAAAGTACATTTACTAAAATGCCCCTCATACTTAATGATCATGATCATCGTTTAGCAACACGCCATGACCCTCAATTATCATAAGAGTTAAGTGCATTGACTACTACCTTTATTGTGAAACGGTTAGCGTTTAAATAGAATCCTATCACATATATACTATCCATACAGTCATAGCTCAACTGTCAAAACATTAACAACCATATCTTATAATCTAGATATCCTACTCTCTCGAAGTAACATATTACTTCCGCTTTGTGATAGGAGTCAACTTAGCATGACTCCGGCACTCTTTTAGCCCCCATTTTGATGCATATTTGGTATATTTTGACACATTAAGGTCCCAAAAAGGGTTGGTATCACATGTTTTAGAGCACAAGGGCTTTTATCATCTTTTGATGGTAAAGCCTCATTTTTATTGATATTAACCTCATACCGAGCACTTTTACCCTCCGGAATTGTTTGTGTGTCTTGTCCGTTCATGAGATTGTAGGGTCTAGGTGTCATGAGAACCCGGAAGGCGAAGATTTATGATGAGAAGTATGATCAAGGTGCAAAAATGAGCCAAGGAAGAAGAAAAATGAAGAAAATGAAGAAAAATAGTTGTATCTTCACGCTACGTTCTGTTCATCAGCAATTTGACCTATGATGGAGGCATTTTCTGGTCATGGACTCTTCATGAAAGTTGTATATAATTGAAAGATATTTCCAACGCATTTTGAATCACTCAAATCGGAGTTCTACACGCGAAGATATCATGGTTTTACTGCGCCAGAAAACTGCCTCATCTAAAACGCGAGTTTCAACTCTCAAACGAGCGTTTCAAACCGTTAATTTTGGACAAAGAGCACATGAAGCGAAACGCGCGTTTGGGAACCTCCAAACGCGCGTTTGGAGTCATTTTTCTGCAGATTTTGCCCCTATAAACACCCCCTTCCATCGAATTTCATTGGATATTCTCCCCTCTCTTAGCTAAACTATACCCACTCTTTAGCACGAATTTTGTAATGGATTATTCCACTTTTTCTTAGTATAGATTAGCATAAACATAGATTAATTATTCCATTTCCAAGCTCAAATTCTCATTCTAACTTCAAAGCATCCACCTTTTAATTAGTTCTTTATTTTGTACTTTTGGATCTCAAACTCAAATTTCTTCAAATTAATGGTAAATTTCTCTTCTCTTTTACTTATTATGGCTTTCATTTTCCTGTTTTATGTATGTTTTTATTAGTATAATGAGTAGCTAATCCCTTTTCATAGTCGAATCATGTGAAATTTGGTGAAATCACCCTTTGGGTGATGAAATTATGAGTGGGTAGTACTTTTTATTGATTAATCTTGCTTGTTTCACATCTTAGAACTTATTATAACATCGTTAGATTAGATTGATCACCTAATTTAGTAATATCACATACCAATCTTACATATGTATTTTGCGGGGAGGTATAGGAAAAGGGGTTCTAAGATCGCGGAGTAGACCCGGCTTAGTTGTTAAGCCCGGGCCCAAAGTGAGGTTACTCGTTTTAACGTTTAAGCGGCTCTAGTGCATAACATGTCTTGTTAGTGAATCTTCTTTACGGAAGGGTAGTTATTAGTTAACATGGCATAAGGTGTTAGGAGAGAGTTGTTCAGACCTTAGCACCGGAATTAGGAGTACGTACCCGTGAAATTGATTGCGAGAGTTCGTTTGTTATAATGCACACTCCCGGTTTTGTCTACCCTTAGGGTTGAAACTAGCTACTTTGATCATGGTTCGGCTATGTCCCTTAGTATAACGTTAAAAACCGAGTAGTTAATCTTCTTTTCTTCCTTTTCTATCTTTAGACTCGTTATTAAGAATCACCTTAGTGTCGTTGTAGTATACAAGCACTTTAAAAAGATTGATAACCTAGACTAAGTAACACGTTCGCATTGGTACTCACAAAAACTTTTCCTTTGGGTTCGACCTCGTACTCCTGTAGCTACGCTAGCAATCGACCCGGTACACTGCCGGTTAGAGAGTTAGTTTGCCCATGGTTTTGAGTCTTTATAAATTGTTTTTGGAGGGTGAATTTTAGCTCAATCAAAATGGCGCTGTTGCCGGGGATATGTTTTTGTGATATCTTGTAAGTGAACCGAAAGCTTAGGCCTAGGTTGTTTTCTTTTTCTTTTTTTTCTTGGTGATGGTTTTTTGTTGAAAAGTCACACCACCGATTGCGGTGGTGGTGGTGACTAGATACCATGATTGTGTTCATGTTGTTTTCTGAGATCTTGCAGCTTGAGCTTAAATGGATGGATTTTTCAATCAATACTACTCACCTGAACAACAATACCCCTACCAACCTCAGGCACTTGAACAATGTTATCAACAACAGTTCGTGCCTCAGCCTCAGTATCAACAGCAGAGTAACCAAGGTTCATGGGCTTATCAGTGCCCTAGTGCATGCCAAAGTCATAATTTTGGTTATTCAAGTTATGAGCCACAACATTATGAGGGTTGTCCGAACCCTAGTGCTTATCAGGATTACGGTGTTCATACTCAACACGTTGATAGCTTCACCCAGATTCAGCCACTTGATCAGAGTCTGGCATGGCAAGAAGCTTACTACTCACCTCCAATGAATCAAAGTCATTATGATCAGTTTCCCCCTATGCCACAAGAAGGCTTCAACGACATTCAAATGCAGCAGTTGATTCAATTGAACGAGAGTTTGATTCAAATGAACAAGGATATGCAAGTGTTCGATAGAAGCTTTGACTCCAACATAAGAAATCTTGAAGACAGGATGGGGCAATTGATTGAAAAGAGGAGGCATGAGAAAGAGGAAGAGACATGTGCAATAGAGGTGGTCCGGGATGATGATGTTATTAGTGAAGAAGTTCAGGTTGAGAGTGAGGTTGATGATTCAGTTTGCTATGATGAGGTTTCTGAGCCAGACAGTGAGTTGGGATCGCCTATATTTCCATCACCTCCAATTGCGATATTTGATTATGGCAGGTTTCACGTTCTACCTATTGCACCTTCACCCCTTGAGATGAAAATTGATGATACCTTGGTGGAGTGTGTAGTGGAACCTACCATCATGATGACTGAGCAAGAATTTTTTGGTGATGAGGATAGCTCGTTTTGGGATGAAGAGGAGTTGCAAGACTTGGAAATGGAGGAGGTGCAACTTTTATCTATTACACCGTCTCCCGAAGAAATGCAAAATGATAACCTCGAAGGGTGTATGATAGATTTGAGCACGCTGTTTGATGAGACAGAATTAGAGTCGGAAGAGAAACTGGGATCGCCCATTTCACCCTCACTCCCAATTAAAGTAAATGAAGATGTCATTATGAAGAGTGTGGTGAAATCGTATGAGACTGAAGAGCCATCTATGGTAGAGCTACCGGGAGAAGTGGAGATTATTAGCATGCCGGTCCCGGATTATTACACTCTTCCACCTTGTGTTGATGAGTATTATGCGATCGATTTTGTGTACTCACCGGTAGATTGAGCTCATAGAATTTGTAAAAAGGGACAACTACCATGGAATGGCAATTACAAGAAGAAGGTGATGAGAGATTTTGACAAAAGAGGACTCCCGAGTTGGGAAGAGGTAGCATCGAGGGCCGTGAGAGGTAAGTTTCTAGTGAACTCGTTTTCCGTGATGCTTGCTATTTTTAGTCTTCTTGCGTTGTTGATCTTTTTGAGCTCGGATTTTGGTTGATGGTTTTGGTGATACTTGTTTGAAATAAAATATTTGAATTGTTGTTTTGAGTCTTTTGAGGTATGAGTCCGTTTAGTGCCACTATGTCGATGCTAACGACGTTAAACAAAGCACTTCTACCTTTTCTCGCATGTGCCAATAGTATAACTTTGAAAAAATTGGCACTGTTAAGTCATCCCGTCGAGCCAACGACGTAAAACAAAGGCGCTTGGGGGAGGCAACCCACCTTTTTGGTAGTTTTTGGTAGTAATAATGTGTTTGGAGTGGTCTTTGGGTGCAAGAGGGGAGAGTTTTGTCTTAAAAGAGAAGTTGGGGTGAGAATTTCCTTTTGGTTCCGGCTTTTGTACATTGGCGGGGATGTTTTTATGTGAGCCTCTATGGACTTATTTTATGCGTGGATGCTCTGTGTTTCTTTTGATTATCTTTACATCCAGTGCGATTCCCGTCTAGTATAGTGGATATGCTTTGATACTTTGTTTGTGGCATGGCTTCTATTCCTATATATCTCGTATCTATCACCATCTTTTGGCACGTGGACTTTTCCCGTGCATGTGTTTGCCTTGGTTTTTGTTTCTATGGTTTTAGATACTCTAGATGGAGCTTACTAGAAGATGTCACGTGGGCTACTAGTGCACCTTTCTGCCGGGTTTTGGTAAAACAGCTAAGTCTTTTACTCTTTCTATCTCTCACACAGTGAGGACAGTGTTTCGTTTAAGTGTGGGGTGGGAGACTTAGCCGTTTTCTTGTTTTTGTTGTTAAATGTGCTATATATGTGGTATGCTTAGCCTATCACCGGGCTCGAGTCGATTTTAGACAATTTTTAAAATATTTCAAGGGTTTTTAGCACCGTGTTGTGTGTGTTATTTTCACATTCGAGTGGTGACCACCTTAGTGGGGACCCCGAACGTGTACACTGCGGTTTGATATTATCTTGAGAATGTAGATTATTAATTTCACGTAAAGCTACACTTTGTGCACAATTTGATTACTACTACCTCTCATACCACTAGTCTCGAGGCGAAATAGAAAGGTTCACCTAAGTAGGATATGGGATGACGGTCATGGCGCTTCTTTGACCCGACTAGAGCCAAATAAGCCTAATCCCGAGCATTAGACCTTCTTAGCCCCTCTCAGCCTTGATAGAATGGTCTGACCACCATTCGTTTTATAGCCGATTTGTTACTTAGTCAGAAACCTAGCCCTAGCCCTTATTTTGGTCACGTTTCCTTCATTCTATACCCTACGAGTGGATCTAGTCTTTTGTTAGACCACACTTGCTAAGGCAAGTGTGGGGTGGGGGAAATGGTGTTTTAAGTTCGGGTTGGTGGTTTCTCGGTTTTGTGCTATAATGAGAGGAGTAGCTCATTTGGGCCCAGTGTTTGGATTTGGCCCAAGAAGAAAAGAAAATTCTCTTTTTCTCTTCAAACAAACAAAATAAAACAAAAAACAAAAAAACAAAAAATCAAAGTTCAAAATAAATTGAAAAATTCTCAATGAATAAAAGCTCAAAGTATATAGAAATAAAAGGTTGGAATCAAAGGAATGACCTTATAAGTGTTTTATATGATGTTAGAGTTGGGATAGTTAGATAGGTGCTAATGTATTCAATCTCGCCTCATGACGCTTGAAATATAGTTGAGTTTGGCAATGAGTTCGGGTATGTTAGTATCATATATTTCCCAAGTGCTTAAAGTAATCAAAGAGGAGTTTGGATGGTTTGTATGGTATAGATGAAGTGGTACACTTGTTGATTAGGTTCACTCGTACTTCTTTTTCTCCAGTTCCTAAATATCCTTTTCGGTTAACCCCAGTACCCTAGCCTAACGTTATAACATTAAAGTCCTACTTGATCGTATCTATCCTTTGTGGCCTCGATTAGTGGAGATGCTAGGTGGTATGAGATTTGAGTGTAGACATGTTGATTGGGATTCAAACCCAATAACCTTTTTGGGTACTTGTTCTAGCTTTGCTCACACACACACTCCATTTGCTTTATAATATTGTATTGCGGTGTACATATTCGTTATCTTACTTGTCAAGTACCTCGAAAGTGTGAGTATTACACGTACGTCACAAAGTTGAATCCCTTGGTTTGTTTTAAAATTCCTAATTTACTAGAGGACGAGCAAAGGCTAAGTGTGGGGTGGTTGATAGGAGTCAACTTTGCATGACTCCGACACTCTTTTAGCCCCCATTTTGATGCATATTTGGTATATTTTGACACATTAAGGTCTCAAAACGGGTTGGTATCACATGTTTTAGAGCATAAGGGCTTTTATCATCTTTTGATGGTAAAGCCTCATTTTTATTGATATTAACCTCATTCCGAGCACTTTTACCCTCCGGAATCGTTTGTGTTTCTTGTCCGTTCATGAGATTGTAGGGTCTAGGTGTCACGAGAACCCGGAAGGCGAAGATTTATGATGAGAAGTATGATCAAGGTGCAAAAATGAGCCAAGGAAGAAGAAAAATGAAGAAAAGGAAGAAAAATAGTTGGTATCTTCACGCTACGTTCTGTTCATCAGCAATTTGACCTATGATGCATGCATTTTCTGGTCATGGACTCTTCATAAAAGTTGTAGATAATTGAAAGATCTTTCCAACGCATTTTGAATCACTCAAATTGGAGTTCTACACACGAAGATATCATGGTTTTACTGCGCCAGAAAACTGCCTCATCTCAAACGCGCGTTTCAACTCTCAAACACGCGTTTCAAACTGTTAATTTTGGACAGAGAGCACATGAAGCGAAACGCACGTTTGGAGTCATTTTTCTGCAGATTTTTGCCCCTATAAACACCCCCTTCCATCGAATTTCATTGGATATTCTCCCATCTCTTAGCTAAACTATACCCACTCTTTAGCACGAATTTTGTAATGGATTATTCCACTTTTTCTTAGCATAGATTAGCATAAACATAGCTTAATTATTTCATTTCCAAGCTCAAATTCTCATTCCAACTTTAAAGCATCCACCTTTTAATTGGTTCTTTATTTTGTACTTTTGGATCTCAAACTCGAATTTCTTCAAATTAATGATAAATTTCTCTTTCTTTTACTTATTATGGCTTTCATTTCCTGTTTTATGTTTGTTTTGATTAGTATAATGAGTAGCTA
This sequence comes from Gentiana straminea, assembly GCA_036785695.1. Classification (NCBI taxonomy): domain Eukaryota; kingdom Viridiplantae; phylum Streptophyta; class Magnoliopsida; order Gentianales; family Gentianaceae; genus Gentiana; species Gentiana straminea. The sequence goes on along the minus strand of JAVUPR010000241.1, from coordinate 4,430,495 downwards.
ATCCCTTTTCATAGTCGAATCATGTTAAATTTGGTGAAATCACCCTTTGGATGATGAAATTGGGAGTGGGTAGTGCTTTTTATTGATTAATCTTGCTTGTTTCACGTCTTAGAACTTATTATAACATCGCTAGATTATATTGATCACCTAATTTAGTATTCTCACATACCAATCTTATATATGTATTTTGCGGGGAGGTATGGGAAAAGGGGTTCTAAGATCGCGGAGTAGACCCGGCTTAGTTGTTAAGCCCGGGCCCAAAGTGAGGTTACTCGTTTTAACGTTTAAGCGGCTCTAGTGCATAACATGTCTTGTTAGTGAATCTTCTTTAGGGAAGGGTAGTTAACATGGCATAAGGTGTTAGGAGAGAGTTGTTCAGACCTTAGCACCGGAATTAGGAGTACGTACCCGTGAAATTGATTGCGAGAGTTCGTTTGTTATAATGCACACTCCTGGTTTTGTCTACCCTTAGGGTTGAAACTAGCTACTTTGATCATGGTTCGGCTATGTCCCTTAGTATAACGTTAAAAACCGAGTAGTTAATCTTCTTTACTTCCTTTTCTATCTTTAGACTAGTTAGTAAGAATCACCTTAGTGTCGTTGTAGTATACAAGCATTTTAAAAAGATTGATAACCTACGCTAAGTAACACGTTCGCTTTGGTACTCACAAACACTTTTCTTTTGGGTTCGACCTCGTACTCCTGTAGCTACGCTAGCAATCGACCCGGTACACTGCCGGTTAGAGAATTAGTTTGCCCACGATTTTGAGTCTTTATAAATTGTTTTTGGAGGGTGAATTTTAGCTCAATCAATTTGCAAATACTTTCGAGAATAAGACATCTCTTATAAGAAGGCCTTTTCAGATATATATTCCTACTATCATGAAATGCGATTTCCGGACGAGCGACATAAATCCTCCGCATTCTTCAATATCATACCAAGCACTACCACATGATCGCCCTGTGATTAGGGGAAACCTAAATAGTGTCAAAGTATGACAATCCACACCATGATGTTATGAAGACTCCGGTCTAAGGATAATTACACAACCGTCACATAGTGCGACACTTAATAAAGTAAGTGGGTCAATCTCACGTACGCATTTTCTAATGCACGTCCACGTACAGTCCAAATGTCTCTGCGCGCACTTTGACATATGAGAATTGCCAATATCTTCACAAGATAGAAGACATTTGATATGTTCTAGTCTCACCATACTATTAATAACACATTTAATAGTATATATGACTAGAGATATTTAAGTATCAAACCATTTAAAATTAGTCGAGATCTCATCAACTATAGTTAGTATTATGGTTTATGTATCACAATTTAACACTAGAAATGTCATCATATATATAATATCATAATTGGTTTGTTAAACGAACAAATATATAATAACATAAATTCCATTTATTATATGTATAAACATAAAAGCATGGCAAAGTCGATCCGACTTGGTCGGATTTTGTCTAACCCAATTGGGTTTAAGACACTACACTAACAGAAACAAACATGAATAGATCGTTCCATGATAGAATCTAAGTTTTTTAGAATTGCATTAGGCTGGAGAAGAAGCTGAATGACTTCATAATTTCCTTGAGGATATTCCATGTTAGCTAAGCCAGTGCCTGCTATCATCATACTGCAATAGTCATTCAGCTATAGGGAGGTCATAGAGAAGCATGTATAATGGTAAGTCTTGACACATATGTCAAAGACATAATATCCTTAAACAATTTATCTCTAATGCATGGAACAATTTCCGTCGATTATGTAAAAACGAAGGAGAATCTCCCGGAACCACTTACAAAAGGTTTAGCTAGAGATCATATGTCAAGGTTGAAATACAAAATGGTATTGAAGTGTATTATGTATGAAGCCTTGTAATGGAAACCCAATCATGTTGACCGGAAATAATATGATCATGGTTCAAAAGGGACAACTATGTTACAATGGACAACTAAGAACTTACTCATTCTGCTAAGTAAAAGTATCGGCTGTCGAGAGTATGAGGTTAAGCAAAGTTTTTAATGATTCCTATATCTTGGACATCCAAGTGGGGTATGAAAAACGACTCTTGATAGGAGGTAACCTATGTAAGTGTGAAGTGAGGCCGCTTTTGAAAGAATTTTGAGGTTTGAATTCTCTAAAACACTTTTTGAAACCACATATTGTCCAGGACCATATTGGACATTACCATGTGAACCGAAAGGTGTTAGGGGAAATATTGTGTGAGTGATATTGTTATGGTTACTTTAAAGGTTGAAACCGTTCAAGACATAGTTCAATAATTAACCGAATAAATCTGATAGTATTTCACTAAGGTAGATTCTATGCCATAAGCTACCTAACCTGATGCAATGTTTTTTGTATGACTTCTCTTCGAAGTCTGCATTCGCATATGCATTAATATTCATTCTCGTGGGGATTGTTGGAGAATTTGGCCCATGAGTAGGGTTTGTTAAAATGTTGAACAATTAAAATTAACGCTAATTTCAGATAGGCTACAATGTATATCATCAAGAGTTTATGATATCATTAAATACTACGTATGGAGTAGTCTGTGATAGGATTTTGAATTACTCGATTCAGATATCGGGTGAATGAGAAATTAATATCTAAATTTTATAGAAAATGTAGGCGGGAGAGGTGTTCAAGAGTATTAATTCCCCAATCCCACACTTCTTGTTTGGAGTCTCTTGGCTTTATATTTAAGGGCTAGGTCGAGACTTAGGGATCTGTCCCAAGAGGCAAGAGCACTTTTGTGCAAGAGAGAGAACTTAGATAACTCATAGTTAACCACCGCATGCTGTCCTGCCGGCTCGGTTCAAGTTCGAGTTGTTAATAACTATTAATTTTTGGACAAATTTCTTTGAAGTTAAACCATAAATTAATTTTTTATGAACATTAATTAAGGCGCAGGCGAAGTTAAGTCGGTTTTCATGTCTTGAGTAACATGAAAACACGTTTAATATAGGTGACTTAATTAATTAAGTCGGACTAATTAAGCTTCTCCTTTATACTATATAAAGACCCTTTAAGACTGAGAATTAGAACAATGAATTTACTCATCTTCTTCCACTACAAATATTATGCATTCATCATAGTTGAGCCGTGTCGAAAAAAAGAAGTCAAAGCATCTAGTAGTTCGTCGGGTCTTGAGTTTCTGAAGTGTCTCTAAACTCGTGACGAAAACCGTTGTATCTTGAAAGACGATTGTTACAATTGTGGGCACGTGATCAGAGCAATAATGTCTTAAGGATAGAATAAATACACTCGTCTCGGCTTGCAACTTTCACACTGTTTTCAGCATCTTTACGTTCATATTCTGCGTCTGTTGTTGGATTTTTTTTTTTTTTTGGGGAGTAAAATCCACAGATATCTTTTATTAAATACTGGAATCATTCAAATTGTTTCCTCCACGGTAAGCCAGGCAAAGTGCTAACTTCCAAGGTCCAAGGGAAATCATCATCCATGCATCCTGTCGGTCCTTTTCATGCAAGTATTTATTTGCAGTCAGTGGCCACAAATGTTATTACAGAAAGCGATCTGACAGCGCCAGCCGGCTGCCAGGCAAAGCCGTTTGGGACACGAGACGAGAGCCCGGCCCCTAAAAAAAATCGGGTCTGCCGTAGCCATAATGAGACCACATCTTTGCTTTTGCTTTGCCCGCTAAGTTTTCTGTTAGCTTATGCACGCACTTACATCACACCCTAATGAAGACAAATGAGGAATGTGAATGAAATGGGGAGATTATCTTGTCCCTTATGGAACTGTTCCACACCCTTCAATTAGGATAACGAGCTTCATCCAACTATTAGAGAGACAAAATATATATTTAAAAAAAGAAATGGCTTCATATTGTGGATTTCCCGATTCATCAATAATATATTTTTTAGGAATAATAATAATAATAATAATAATAATAATAATAATAATAATAATAATAATAATAATAAGAATAAGAAGAAGAAGAAGAAGAATAATAATAATAATAATTCATAGGGATGTATAACAATAATAATTCATGGACCATAACGAAATGTTAGAACATGACCGTCAGGGATCAAAACGGATTGCAATAATCAAGAATAAACAAAAAAGCATAAAACACATAAGAAACTATAACACATTATTTAACGTGGTTTCCGACAATATGCCGATTACTCAACGGGCAGAAAGAGGAGAATATATTATCACTGGAGATTATTAAATACTCTGCAATTGTTCTAGACAGTTGCTTCTGCAACTACTGCTTCTACTGCAAATGTTCTAAGTTACAACAGACGTGTATTTATAACCATAAAAAACTAGACCTAGCCGCCATAAAGACATACTAGCATAATGACTAAAATACCCTAGATGTGATCTCAGCTCAACTGACTCCACCAGATGTAACCAATGCTGACATTTGCCCAAATTGAGATTTGCCCAAAGCTGACTTTCTTAAAGCTGACTTTCTTAAAGCTGACTTCCCAAAGCTGACTTCTGGCAAAACTGACTTCTGCCCAAAGCTGACTTCTCCTCAAAGCTCACTTTTGGTCAGCTGACTTTGCTCAGCTTAGTACTCAGCTTTGAATGAGAGGTCAAGTCACATTTTCTAACAAATCTCCACCTTGACTTGAACTCTCGTTCAAACAGATGTATAACCAGATGTACTATATCAGATGCATTCGTCAATGCCCGATGAAATGTACTAGATTCTTCCTCTTCATTCAGACTTGATTGAGTTGAGAACAGATGTGATCAAAGACTTGATCGCCAGATAAGATGTGATTACAAGATTCAGATGTAATCACCTCAGCTGAGCACACTCAGTTGAGTTCTCCAGATTCAACTTCAACCAAACAGATTGAAAATTCAGATTCAGTTCCTGAGCTGACCAGATGTGAATACAACAAATTCAGGTTAGACTTCTCCAGACGAGACTTAACTCCGGATGAGAACTCCACCCCATATTGTTCACCAGATGCTTAGCTGACTTCACTCAGCCATACATATCAGATTTGTCTTACTCAGCTGACTTCACTCAGTTTAGGCTTCCAGACACAGATGCAGAACCAGCGCAGACTAATGGGAGTCAACTTTACTGTACTTTGGTGTGCAGTTTAACCCCCGTTTATCACCGTGATGGCATGTTTTGGGAAGATATAGACCGTTTCGAGAGTAATATCGAGAATTATATACACAGGGAGTCAAACTGTCATATCGATAGTAAACTCCGCCTTTTTAGCAATATTTCACTCTTTTCCGAGCGCTTTTGTCTTGCGGAATTATGCGTGGTGTTTGTTTGTCTATGTTGTTGCAGGACTTAGGTGACTCGAGGATCCAGAAGGCGATGTTTTGGAATATGAGACGTAATCGTGGCCCGAATGTAGTATAAAAAGTGAAGAAAAGCCAAGTTTGGAATGAGGACAAGCCAGACGGGCGTTTGCTATACCTCAGACGGGCGTCTGAGGAAAGGCCACATCAAACGGGCGTTTGCCCATACCAGACGAGCGTCCACAGAAGTAATGCATCATTCAGAAAGTTATGTTTTCAGCTGGACGTTCGTCCAAAAGACCCCCAGACGGGCGTTTAAGTAGGTTCAGCCCGATTCAAAAAGCTCATACAACACATACGGACGTCCAGGGTTCCAGACGATCGTCCAGGGGTGAAAAAGCCTCAAGTCATGGTATACCAGACGGGAGTTCAGAGGAATGCGAACGCCCGTCCATTGAAGATGGAACACTAATATCTCCTTATTTTCTAGTCAGACGGGCGTCCGGGACCGACAGTAGCAGAATTTCGACCTACTCTATAAAAACGCAGCTCATTCAGCCCCTACTCATCTTTGGCAGACTTTAGACTGTTTTTAGGCGATTTGTGTGCGATTTTAGTGTAGTGTGATCACCCTTTGATCCCTTGATCCTATAAATTACATCCTTTGATTCTAATCACTTTTCATAGCTTAGATTTACGTTTCAAGTTCAAAAGATTGTCTTTTTGGTGGATTATTTCTTCGTACTGTTTCAGATCAGATTTTTCCTCAGTTATATGGTAATGAATACTTTCTCTTTTATTATTTCTAGCATGATTTCAATTCTTATTTCGTTTATTAGCATGATTATGAGTAGCTAAATTCATGTGTAGTCAAATTATGTGAAAGCGAGCGAAAACCCTAAGGGGGATGAGATAGGGAATTGTGTAGTGCATAATTGAATGTTTTAACGATTAATCCACGTCCTAAAACTTATTTTAACGTCTTTGAATTAGATTGATCGCCTAGTTCATTGTCACACACATCAAACTTATAGATGTATTTTGCGGTGAGATGTGGGATAAGGGGTTTTAGGATCGTTGCGTATATTTGGCCTAGTTGTTAGGTCCGAACCCAATACAGAGGTTTGTCATCGTTGTTCGAGCGACTCTAGAGTTTAATCATGTTAGGTTAATCAGTTTTCTAACGGGAGAATTAATTAACTTCACATAGGGTGGTTAGATCGAGTTGTTCAGTCTAATCGCTAGAATTAGGAGTTGGCACCCGTGGCTGTCGTTAAACTACATTGGATAGGTAGGTCGGTTAAGACACACTCCATGTTAAGTCCTTCCTTAGGGGTAAAAGTAGCTCGTGGGATCATAGTTTGACTATACCCTTTAATACTTAGAAGTAAACTCGTTAGTATAATCTTTACTTTTGCACTAGTATAATACTCTCCACTATTATTTTGACCTGAACTAAGTTCCAAGTCGACTTTGGTACTTAGACATTACTCCCTGTGGATTCGACCTTGAAACCACTATACTACCATTGACCCGATACTCTGTCGGTTAAGGTTAGCGGTTAGTTATTTTGCTATCAAGAATTTTGGCGCCGTTGCCGGGGAGTAACGTTTAATATCTTGTAAGTTGACCGAAAGCTTGGGCTTAGGTCATTTTTATTTTGTTTTCTTGTTGTTTCTTGTTTGTCAGTGAATAACCCGAAGCTCCAAAGAACCACTCATCGAGCCAATTGAAGAAATTGAAGCTTTTGCACGTCATAGAAATAGTCAACACAGAGGAGAACCTCTAATTGCTCGTCCAAACCCGTTGTTTGAAGAAGAAGGGACAGTAGAAAGCTTACCCTCATTTTCAGATTCCTCGGCAGCAATGGACGACATGACGACTCGACGGAATGGCAAAGATCCCTTAATCGAACATAATGCACCAGGGCAGACCTCAGACATTACATGTGGTAATGCAACACTACCATTGCATATTCCACCGAGGACCCCTCGTCAAGAACCATTAAAGGAAGACAACACGGTGTTACAGCAGTTGAATGCCCCTCTTTTTAACCAGGGAGCAGGAATTGGACAGGATAGGGGAAGACAGAATCTCCAGAATTTCATACCAGAACTTGACCAAGAAACTGTGAATCGAGTACTGCAGATGCTAGGGAATCAGGGGAATCAACAGGGGTTCCAAAACCCATATAACCCATATAATCAACCACAGCAGTTCTATCAGCAGCAACAACAGCAGAACTATCAGCCGCAGACAAGAAGCATAGAGACCGAGAGTCTATCGAGACTATGTTACCACCCCACGGGAAGTTATAGGGCACAATCCCATTAGAGTGCCCCCGATTAATGCGAACAACTTGGATATCAAGTAGAACATTTTGAATATGTTGGGGAACATGCCCTGTTCCACGGGAAGTCGACTGAGAACCCAAATAGCTTCCTTGACCATTTTCTCCAAATTTGTGGGACGATGAGATATAATGGGGTTAGCGAAGAGGCGATAAAGCTGATAGTTTTCCCGTTTGCGCTGAGAGGAACTGCTAAAGATTGGTTCGATTCATTACCCAATGATTCACTACATACTTGGGCAGATGTAACGCGAGTGTTTCTGAAGAAGTATTTTCCTCCGGCGAAGATTCTAGATCTGAAAGAAGAAATCTCTTCGTTTGACGGTCTCGAGGGAGAGACCTTAAAAGAGACATATGAGAGATTCAGGGGTCTACTGAAGAGATGCCCTCCACACGGTTTTTCTCCGGTGGAACAGGTTATTATATTATTCAGGGCCTTAGAGCCGATGGACCAGAATAAGCTGAATGCCACCAGTGGCGGAGATATCATGAATCTGCCGCCGGAACAAGCTATGAGACAGATTGAGAATGCGGAAGATGGAGAAGGACAATGGGGGTCGAGCAGAAAGAAGAAGAAAGCCCCCATGGAAAGTGTGAAGTCGCTAAAAGAGGAACTCGATCGAGAATCGGCCATGCACGACAAGATGCAAGAAATGGTGCTGAAGATAGACCGAATGGAGTTAGAACGGAAAAAGGCACAGCAATGCCAACTTTGTGGAGGTGGACATTCTGCCATGGAATGTGCATCATCGAAAAAACCCACTTATCCCCAACAGTTGACACCTACTCCAGTACAACAACAGTCTGGAAATCAGAATGACCAACAACGAATGGATATCTATGCAATGGGGCAAATGAATATGAATCAGCAAGAGTTTGGCCAGCAGCAGTGGAAGCAGAACTTTGATAATCATCAAGGGCCTCAAATGGATTATGGTATGGGTGATGATTCACAACAATATGATGTGAATTATGTTGGACAAGGAAATCAGGGGCAATGGAATCAGAATCAGCAGAATCAAGGTTGGAACCAGGGGCAGAATCAGAATTGGAATCGAAACAGTAATCAGAACCAAGGTTTTAGGCAAAACCAAAGCTCGTACAACCGACCTTGGAATCAGAACCCCCAGAATCAGAGTTCATACCAGAATCAGAATCAAGGCTGGAATCAAAATAGTCAGAATCCGCAATCTCAGTCACAAGGCCAACAGCAACAACAAGGGCAGAATTGGGGCAAGAATCAAGGTTGGAATCAGAATCAGGGCCAGCAAAGTAATCAGAATCAGCAAGCGAGCCAGCCATCGAGAAATAATAATTCTGGCACCTATCAGCATCCGAATGCTCATCTGCACCAGAACAACCAAAACAGTCAGCAATCAAACAATTCTGGTGTTCAGAAGACACCCTCTGAGATACTTCTGGAGATATTAGACAGGACTGTTTCTGAGCTAAATAAGAATGCTGTAGAGCAAAAAGTGGTCACACATTCTGCCATTCGGAACTTGGAGACCCAAGTGGGTCAAATAACCGACACATTGAAAACAAATCTGAGTGGTGGACTTCCGAGTAACACCGAGAGGAACCCAAAGGGTGTGAATGCTGTGTTCACACGAAGTGGTAAAGAGGTTGCGCTGAGTGACAAGAGGAAGGAATTATGGGCCGAGAAAGCAGAAACAGATAAGGCTGAGAAAGAGAAGGCAGTCGACCGTGAAAGGGCTATGTATGGTGAAGTCGAGATTGAGGACTTGGAAGTTGGCAGTGTCGAGAAAGAAATGGATGCAATGAGGAAAGAATTGGAAGCCATGAAAAAGGCATTGGCTGAGGCAAACCAGAAAGCAGTGGAAGGGGCAGCACCGAAGAAAGACTTTGTGGTCTTGGACATTAAAGAAGAAGAAGCCTCACCACCTAAAGAGAAAGGTAAGAAAAACAGAATTCCTCCCCCTCCCCCTGATTTTGATGTTAATAATTTACCCTATCCTCCTAAGGGACCCAGAAAGGACATACTGACCCAAGGTCAGGCGAAATTTCTGAATCTCTTAAGAAAAGTAGAGGTGAATATTCCCCTACTAGAGGCAATTTCGAGCATTCCCCCATATTTTAAATGAAAGGAATGTTGTCGAGTAAGGAGAGGATGCAGCAGATGGTGCATTTGAGTGAGGAATGTTCTGCAATATTTGAGAATAGGATACCCCCCAAGCTACAGGATAGAGGTAGTTTCACTATCCCAATTACCATTAGAGAAACTGTGTTTAAAAATGTGTTATATGATCTAGGGGCTTCTGTGAGCCTGATGCCTAGAGGAGTTTATGAGAAATTGGGGTTGGGTAAGTTGGAACCAACAGGGATGACCTTACAGATGGCAGATAGGTCTGTTAGGAAACCTATGGGGGTAGCTAAGATGTGTTAGTGCAGGTTGACAAGTTTGTTTTCCCCGTTGACTTCGTAGTCTTAGATATGGATGCCAACGCCCCGCTTTTGTTAGGTCGGCTTTTCTTGAACACAGGAAATACCTTGATAGACGTAAATAGGGGAGAGATCATACTACGAGTCGGGAAAGAGAGGTGGCCATAAATGTTTATAATGCTATGAAGCATCCTGATGATGAAAAGAGTGATTGTTTTTCTGTTGATGCTATATATCCTTGTATTTTGGAGCACACTAACCTGTAGGGATACCAAGAACTGATGGAAGAATGCTTGATGAAATCAAGCACCGCTGAGGATGACGATCCGAGAATGAGAGCTCAAGTATACCATTTGGAGGCAACTCCTTTTGTCGATGCAAGCTGGAACAAGAAGCTAGAGCTCGGTTTGACTGGCAAGCTGCCAAAGCCGTCAATCGAGGAACCACCAACTGATATGGAGTTGAAGCCACTTCCTGAGCATTTAAAGTATGTGTTTTTAGAACTTGATGAATTACTTCCTCTTATTGTTTCGCCTGCACTAACCGTTTTGCAGGAAGCTAAGTTGATCCACATTCTGAAAAAACACAAAAAGGCCTTCGGATGGAAGATGGTTGACATAAAAGGGATTAGTACTGATATATGCAAGCACAAGATCATCCTTGAGGAGGGTGCCAAGCCGGTCAGGCAGTTTCAGAGACGGCTGAACCCACACATGCAAGAGGTGGTGAGGAAAGATGTGGTAAAGATGCTGGAATTAGGGATAATTTATGCGATCTCGGACAGTGAGTGGGTGAGTCCCACACAAGTCGTACCCAAGAAAGGAGGCATCACAGTTGAGCTTAATGATAAAGATGAGCCCATTCCTACTCGTTTAGTTACTGGTCACAGAGTTTGTATTGATTTCCGTATGCTAAACGATAAGACTAGGAAAGATCATTTTCCCCTCCCCTTTATTGATCAAATGCTAGAGCGTCTAAGTGGTCATGCTTTTTACTGGTTTTTTGGATGGTTTTAGTGGATATTATCAAATTCACATCGACATACATGACCAGGATAAGACTACTTTCACGTGTCCGTATGGCACATTTGCATTCAAAAGAATGCCGTTTGGGTTGTGTAATGCACCCGCGACATTCCAGCGATGCATGGTTGCCATCTTTGCTGATATGATAGAGCGTTTCATGGAAGACTTTATGGACGACTTTAGTGTTTTTGGTGATACTTTTGATGAGTGTTTGTCTAATATTGATAAGGTACTTGCGCGTTGTGAGGAGACAAACTTGGTTTTAAATTGGGAAAGTGTCACTTCATGGTAACCGAGGGGATTGTGTTATGACATAAGGTGTCGGGGAAGGGAATAGAGGTCGATAGTGCCAAGATAGAGGCAATTTCCAAGCTTCCTATGCCTACAAATCTGAAGACTCTAAGGTCATTCTTGGGTCATACAGGTTTTTATCGTAGATTTATTCCGGGTTTTTCCCAAATTGCCAGACCTCTTACTCTTCAGTTGATGAAGGGTGCTCCCGGGGTTTTTGATGCGGCATGTCTAGATGCTTTTCGAACCCTTAAGAAACTTCTTACTTCCGCCCCTATCTTGCTGGCACCTGATTGGTCCAAGGAGTTCGAAGTGATGTGTGATGCGAGTGACTATGCCGTAGGAGCTGTCCTAGGTCAGAAGGTAGACAAGCTGTTTCGACCCATTTACTATGCAAGCCATACCCTGAACTCGGCTCAACAGAAGTATGCCACAACTGAGAAGGAACTTTTAGCTGTCGTTTTTTCTTTCGACAAGTTCCGGTCATACTTGGTTGGGTCGAAAGTCATAGTTCACACTGACCATGCTGCGTTGCAATACCTATTTGCCAAGAAGGATGCGAAACCACGCTTGTTGAGGTGGATCTTGCTCCTTCAAGAGTTCGACGTAGAAATTAAGAATATAAAGGGATGTGAGAATGTAGTAGCTGACCATTTGAGTAGGATGGAGCCGGGAGAAGAGAGATGTTTTGTCAAAGTTGACATTGATGACCGTTTTCGGGATGAGCAGTTGTTCGTAGTGGATACGATGCTCCCGGTTAAGCGGGGAAACTTTATTCAGAGAGGGAACAAAGTGAATCCATGGTATGCCCCTTTTGTGAATTACCATGAGTGTGGATTCGTAGATCCTGAATTTGATGAGAATCAGAAGAAGAAGTTCTATAGCGAGGTGAACCGATATGTGTGGGAAGACTCCTTATTGTTTAGGTTGTGTGCAGATGGAATCTTGAGGAGGTGTGTTGATGACAGTGATATAGTGAGCATTCTCTCGTTCTGCCATGATAAAGAGGCCGGTGGCCACTTCTCGGGCGAGATAACGGCGTTGAAGGTGTTACAGAGTGGGTTCTACTGGCCCACTATCTTCAAGGATGCACATGCGTATTTTAAGACGTGTGACGCCTGTCAACGCTCCCGAAGGATTTCCAAGAGAAATGAGATGCCCCAGAAACCGATTATAGTGTGTGAAGTTTTTGATATATGGGGTTTGGACTTCATGGGACCATATCCGTCTTCTTTCGGGAATAAGTACATTCTTGTCGCCTGTGACTACGAGTCAAAGTGGGTTGAGGCAATTGCTTCGCCTACTAATGACAAACATGTAGTCATAAGGTTTCTTAAGAAATATATTCTATCCCGGTTTGGAGTACCTCGAGCGATAATAAGTGACAATGGAAGTCACTTTGCCAATAGAGAATTTGATAAGCTTTTAATGAAGTATGGGGTCACTCATAAATTAGACACTGCCTACCACCCCCAGACTAGTGGCCAAGTAGAGGTATCCAATCGGGGAATCAAGAGAATCCTGGAGAAGACAGTCAATTCCAACCTTAAGGATTGGTCAAAGAAGTTGGATGATGCACTTTGGGCACACCGAACTGCGTTCAAGACACCCATAGGTATGTCACCCTACATGCTTGTTTTTGGCAAGGCTTACCATCTCCCCGTAGAGGTAGAACATAAGGCATATTGGGCGATAAAGAATCTGAATATGGACGATGCATTAATCGGTGAGAGAAGGATGGCATAGTTTAACGAGTTTGATGAGTTTCGCCTTCAAGCTTACGACAGTTCGGAAAAGTATAAGGAGAAGACCAAGATGCTTCACGATAAGTTAGTCAAACCGCGTTTTTTCAACGTAGGTGATGAGGTCCTTCTCTACAATACCCGCCTCCATTTGTTTCAAGCCAAACTTAAGTCGAGATGGTCGGGACCGTATAAGGTATTGCGAGTTTTCGACTCGGGAGCTATCGAGGTAACACACCCGAAGCACGGGACGTTCATCATGAACGGCCCTCATTTTAAAAAGTATGAGAAGTTACCATTCGATGAGGCTCTCAAGATTGTGCATTTGACTGGTCCCGAGCCTTGATCAATTTATTCTGAGTCTCGTCATGGACTTTAAACTTTGACGATTCTGTTATTATCACTCCACCATCACATCTTTCTATCCTCGCTTCCTCGTTCGTGCCGGTAGTATAACTTTGAAAAAACCGCCACAGTATAAGTCATTTGTCGAGCCAACGACGTAAAACAAAGGCGCTCGGTGGGAGGCAACCCACCATTTTCTGAGTTTTCCGAGGTTTTGATATTAAATGGTGTTGGAATAAAGGTTTGAATCAAAAGGAATCAAAGTTTTTGTGTTTTGCATAGAACTGGGGTCGGACGAGCGTTCACCCTCGTCAAATGCCCGTCCGTCTGAGTTGTCCATCAGACGGGCGTCTGCTCTAGGTAGACGCTCGTCCGTCAAAAATCACCCAACTCTATATGTGATTCTGAGAAGTCAAACGAGCGTCCGGCATGCCCCAAACGCTCGTCCAGTTCTTCAATGCTCAGGCAGACGCCCGTCTGGATGAGCCAGACGCCCGTCTGACCCTCCTTCTATAAATACCCCAACCTCATCGAATCATTGCGAATCAGTTTCAAAAATTGCCAAACCCGACTTTTCACGCCCCTTTGCACCTAAAATCTTCGTTATTAACCCGATCGGAGCGATTCAAAGTCCCCCAAACACCTCTTCATATCCTCTTTTCATTTCACAGAACCAAATCCGCCAACAAACACTTTTTGGCCGGATTCGAGACCCTAGCAAGGGCGGTTTTCCAAGTACAAAAATCAAAGCTTTGGCCATTTCGTGCATCGTTCGGACTTCTAATCACTTCCATCATCATCCTAGCATCCTTTTTGGTAAGAATCTATAAGCTTTTCATGTTTTAATTCACGTTTTGTTTTGGTTCGATTTTCGAGTCGGCCCTTAAACGAACTGCCACTGATTGGGCTTGTTCTTCTTTGTTTTGTGTTGTTTTTGCTTTGATGATGATCTGGGGGTGCTATTGATTGGTTGTGGACGTCTGCATTACGTTTGTGGGTCGGTTTTGGTGTGTTTTGATTGGTGTTTTGTTCGGAAATCCCGTTTGGACGATAATCGGGTTGTGCATTGTGTTCTGTGTGTTTGGGTCTACTGTGGTTGTCCAGTGTGAGATATAATGGTGCGTACTGGTGGTAAGGAGGGAGCCTCGGGTCAAAAACGTTTTGGGAAAGAAATTGCTCGGGATGCCGGTAAGAAGAAAAAGGTAGTTGAACCTAGACAGGTGAACCCCAACCGAGGGATTGAGATCCGAGAGAGGCAAAACCCCATTAGGGCAGCCCAGAGTCAGGCTAGGGTGTCCTTGAGAGATAAGTCAGAATCTGAGACGGATGATGAGCCGTTGGTGAGGAAGAGAACAATTGAGCCGGGACCTAGGGTTGAGCAGACAATGAGGGAGCCTAGGGATACACCTAAAGCTACGGTTGAAGGGGGTGAGCCAATTGTGGAGCCGGTTAGAACTCAGAGAACAGGAACTGGAGGACCCCTGATCCCGTTTGCGAGGAGGTTTGTGAATTCTAAGGCTTTAGAGGTTTATAATAAGCACTACCTGACCCGCACAATGCTTACAGAGCGAGCTTTCCATGAATATAATGTGGACAAGGACTTCGTGAAGAACCTAACTGATAGGAAGTGGAAAGCGTTGATGACAGACCCGGAGGTGAAAGTGAATGCAACTTTGGTGCGTGAGTTTTATGCAAATCTGTCGGAGTCAAGCCTAGAAACGGGGATGGTTAAGGTTCGGGGGGTCCAAGTCCCACTTAGTGCCAAGGTGATCAATGATAAATATGGACTGGCCCCTTTTGAGGGTTTAGATTATAAGGAGGCAATAAAGGCGAAACAGCATGCGGGCGAGGACCTGTTAGATGATCTCCGGTTGTTGGTATGCCCGGATGTACCTTGGACTCTTGGCGGCGGTGGGGTGAGAAAAGAGTTGGTCACGACGACGTGGGCAGAGGATTGGAAAGTCCAATGCCGATTTATTCAGAACCGGTTGCTACCTAAGAACAACCTGACCCATTTCCACATCGGCGATCTTGGGATGTTGTATGCCCTCAATTTTAAGTTAAATGTGGATGTGGGTCAGGCCATTTATGATGAGTTGGCCATGAACCAGAAGATCTACACCCGCTGCCTGATTTGCCCTCATCTGATTTATAGCTTGTGTCAGGACGCTCGGGTCCCAAAGTATAATGAGGATCACCGGCCGAAGAATCCTCGGTTGTTGCAAAGAGAGAAAATAAGGCCCCTGGCACAGCTAGAGCGTATGGCATCGCATCAGCCCAGTTCGTCCTCGGCTCCGACTCCGGCACCACCAGTTCCTTCTATTTCTCCCTCCATGAGGATGAGGTTGAGCATGGCTAACAGTTTCCGGAACTGGATGGAAGATCAACAGCAAACGCAGAACAATATTCTGACTCTCCTAATGCTGATGAGTGAGGGTCGACTACCGAGGGATCCGGCAGCTTTTGCCCCGAGCACCATGGACTACCATTTTTCGGATGATATCGAGCGGGCCATCACACAGATCGTGGCGGAGGATGCATTGTCATCTGACGAGGAGACAGCTGAGGCTGAGGCGGCCGAGACCGGGGCTCCCACTGATGCTCCTATAGACAGTGCCAACACTGCTGGTGATGATGTTGCACCCGGCTAGACGTGATTTTATCTGTTCTATGTTGTTCCTTTTATCGTCTGCGCCCGGTGTTAGGGTTGTTTAGGAGCTATTGAGTCTATTTGATACATTTGTATGTTAGTTGCTGCTACTATCGGTTTTGAGTTGATACTTTTATGATGGGTTTTGTAAGCCTTAAGGCACATTCGTACTTGTGTTTTGATTTTGGTACACGTTGTGGATCATTTTTATATGTCAAACCTCTGTGGTTTTATCTTTTACACGTAGATGTTCTGTGCTTTAACCCGTTTGGGTCATTTATCCATCTATAGCAATCCACTGTGTGCTTTACACTTGTATATCGAGTTTTCTGACGTGACAGGGCCGTTGTATTGTTATTCCTCTTCCCTGCCCACTATTTTGGCACGTGGACCATGTCCCGTGCATGCTTTGCTATGGTTGTTTTTGTTTGGAATAGGGATTGGGGTCGTGTCTTCTCACGGCTGTTACGGGATTCGATAGCGCCTTTCTGCCGGGTCTAAAGCTAAGTCTCATTTTCTATCTCATTCACACACTGAGGACAGTGCTTCATTCGAAGTGGGGTGTGGAGACGACTTAGCTTTATTGTTTCGATTGATAAATGTGCCATTAATTGTGATATGCTTAGTTAATGTCCGTTTTCGAGACAGTTCGTGGCTTAAAATTTTAAAACTTTTCACGGTTTGACACCGCGTTATATGCATGTTTTCTTGATGGATTTGGTGGATGTCTTAGTAAACGAGTAATGTATGCCGGGTGATTTTATTTTGTCACGATACGAACCCTTTTTATTGCACGTAGACCTTGGTTGCACTTAGTCTGGTTACTATACGCACTTGTACCACTAGTTTCGAGGCGAAATAGAAAGGTTAACCTAGGCCGGATACGGGATGAGAGTTATGGCGCTTCTTTGACCTAGCCAGAGCCAAATAAGCCAAAATCCCAACATTATACCCTCGTAACCCCTCTGAGCCTTGAATAGGATGGTCTGACCACCGTCCGAAATGAGCCATTTGGTTACTTAGCATGTATTACCCTAACCCTAAACTTTATTATTGGTCACGTTTCCTTTGATCACCCTGCGAGTGGACTTAATTGTTACTTTAGACACACTTTCTGAATCAAGTGTGGGGTGGGAGATGGTGCATGTTTCGAGAGGAGTTAGTGAGTGCGAGCTAGTATATGAAGGGGAGGAGCTCGAGGAATGTATTGTGAGGCTTGTGGTTTGAAAAAAATTTTAAGAAAAAAAACAAAAGGAAAAAAAATGAAAAGCAATGGGAAAAAGTGAAGAAAAAAAAGAAGTTTGAATAAAGTTGAAAAAGAAGGAGTCAAAGAAGGATGTTTTGAATAAATAAGAGTATGATGTTAAGGTTGTGGTTGTTTATAAATGAGTACAGAAAGAATCGAGAGAATTTTGGTGTGGTTTGGTATGGTTTCAAAGCAAGAATACATGAAATGATTAGGTTCACTCGTGTTTCTCTCTTTCTCCAGTCCCAAAATTTCCTTTCGATTAACCCCGTCCCGAGCATGACATTATAACCCTTCAAGTCCTACTTGACCGTATTTAGCCTCGGTTGCCTCGATTAGTGGAGATTCTAGCCCGGTATGAGCTGTGTGTAGTCGTTTGGCCGGTATTCAAAGCCGCTGATCATTTTGAGTGTAGCCCTCGGTTTATATCACACACACTTCGTTTTCGTGGTAAGATAGAGTCAAGCGGTGTACGTTCAGTGTCTGTTTTGCTTTTTCCTTGATGTCGTGAGCGCTATGCATGTATCGTAAAGTTGATCCCATGGTTTGTTTTAGAGCGTCTAACTTACTCGAGGACGAGCAAAGGCTACGTGTGGGGTGGTTGATGGGAGTCAACTTTACTGTACTTTGGTGTGCAGTTTAACCCCAGTTTATCACCGTGATGGCATGTTTTGGGTAGATATAGACCGTTTCAAGAGTAATATCGAGAATTATATACACGGGGAGTCAAACTGTCATATCGATGGTAAACTCGACCTTTTTAGCGATATTTCACTCTTTTCCGAGCGCTTTTGTCTTGCGGAATTATGCGTGGTGTTTGTTTGTCTATGTTGTTGCAGGACTTAGGTGACTCGAGGACCCGGAAGGCGATGTTTTGGACTATGAGACGTAATCGTGGCCCGAATGTAGCATAAAAAGTGAAGAAAAGCCAAGTTTGGAATGTGGACAAGCCATACGGGCGTTTTCTATACCTCAGATGGGCATCTGAGGAAAGGCCACATCGAACGGGCGTTTGCCCATACCAAACGGGCATCCACAGAAGTAATGCATCATTCAGAAAGTTAAGTTTTCAGCTGGACGTTCGTCCAAAAGACCCCGAGACGGGCGTTTAAGTAGGTTCAGCCCGATTCAAAAAGCTCATACAACACATACGGACATCCAGGGTTCTAGACGAGCGTCCAGTGGTCGAAAAGCCTCAAGTCATGGTATACCAGACGGGCATTCAGAGGAATGCGAACGCCCGTCTATTGAAGACGGAACCCTAATATATCCTTATTTTCCAGTCAGACGGGCGTCTGACATGGGCCAGACGGGCGTCCGGGACCGACGGTAGCAGAATTTCGACCTACTCTATAAATACGCAGCTCATTCAGCCCCTACTCATCTTTGGCCGACTTTAGACTGTTTTTAGGCGATTTGTGTGCGATGTTAGTGTAGTGTGATCACCCTTTGATCCCTTGATCCTATAAATTACATCCTTTGATTCTAAACAATTTTCATAGCTTAGATTTACGTTTCAAGTTCAAAAGATTGTCTTTTTGGTGGATTATTTCTTCGTACTGTTTCAGATCAGATTTTTCCTCAGTTATATGGTAATGAATACTGTCTCTTTTATTATTTCTAGCATGATTTCAATTCTTATTTCGTTTATTAGCATGATTATGAGTAGCTTAATTCATGTGTAGTCGAATTATGTGAAAGCGAGCGAAAACCCTAAGGGGGATGAGATAGGGAATTGTGTAGTGTATAATTGAATGTTTTAACGATTAATCCACGTCCTAAAACTTATTTTAACGTCTTTGAATTAGATTGATCACCTAGTTCATTGTCACACACATCAAACTTATAGATGTATTTTGCGGTGACATGTGGGATAAGGGGTTTTAGGATCGTTGCGTAGATTCGGCCTAGTTGTTAGGTCCGAACCCAATACAGAGGTTTGTCATCGTTGTTGAGCGACTCTAGAGCTTAATCATGTTAGGTTAATCGGTTTTCTAAAGGGAGAATTAATTAACTTCACATAGGGTGGTTAGATCGATTTGTTCGCCTAATCGCTAGAATTAGGAGTTGGCACCCGTGGCTGTCGTTAAACTACATTGGATAGGTAGGTCGGTTAAGACACACTCCCTGTTAAGTCCTCTTAGGGGTAAAAGTAGCTCGTGGGATCATAGTTCGACTATACCCTTTAATACTTAGAAGTAAACTCGTTAGTATAATCTTTACTTTTGCACTAGTATAATACTCTCCACCATTATTTTGACCTGAACTAAGTTCTAAGTCGACTTTGGTACTTAGACATTACTCCCTGTGGATTCGACCTTGAAACAACTATACTACCGTTGACCCGATACTATGTCGGTTAAGGTTATCGGTTAGTTATTTTGCTATCACAGACATGTTCAACAGACTCAGCAGACGCCACTCCACTGACAGATGGACTCAGCTGACTCTTCATTCAGCTTACTTCCCAGACTTGAACACTCCACTTTACACAACTGACTTTTACTCAGATTTTACTAGATCAACTGAGCCTCACTCAGCCAATCCTATATTTTGGTTCCACTCAGATTCAGCTCTTAATTCTTCAGGTTCAGATGCACAACTAAGTGCCTGATTAGTGTTGACTGTTCTCAGCTGAGTTCTACAAACTCAGCTGAGTATGGACCTGAAACTCCACCTACTTGTCAACACTCCAGATTCAGATTCAGACCAGATTTTTGCATTAGGGTCTTTGGAATCACCCTTCTTGAATGTCTTTTTTTCCAGGATTTCCATTCCCTTTGCAACAGCTATTAGCAACTAGACCAGCAACCGCATGTCTGTACCTGTGCAGCCTGAATTATGCCTTAGCTCTCGATTATGGAGAGATACTCTACCATCCTCCAACGACAATGTGTCTCTTCCAACAATAAAAGACTTCACAAAATTCTCATATGATCCTGGCAGTGATACCAACAAAATTAGAGCTGCATCCTCATCTTCGATCTTAACACCAATACTCCTTAAATCAAGCAATATTGTGTTCAGCTTTTCCAGATGATCTCTGAGAGGCATTCCTTCATGCATCTTTAAACTGAACAGACGTTGCTTCATCAACAACTTGTTGGTCAATGACTTTGTCATATGCAGACTCTCAAGCTTCAGTCACAGCCCCATTGCTGAATCTTCTTCAGCAACTTTAGTGATAACATCATCAGACAAGCACAACAAAATCATTGAATGTGCTTTCTCCTCCAGATTGGCCATCTCAGCGTTTCTGGCATCCATCGTCTTTGTCAATAGAGCCCAAAGCCCTAGTTTCTTCAACAGAGCATGCATCATTGAAATTGTTTTTTCGTGTGAATTTATCAATCTCTACATTTAACCCAGACATCTTGATCTCGCCAAACAACAGAACTTTTATCACAGAATCCTAGCAACGGTGAAGGTCTTGGTGAAGATAAAATTTTGCTCAAACAGATGATTCCAAAATAGAACCTCAGATTCCCTAATGATAACCTGGACGCTCTGACACTTGTTAGAACAAAACCATCATGGATCAAAACGGATTGCAATAATCAAGAATAAACAAGAAAGCATAAATCACACAAGAAACAATAACACGGGATTTGACGTGGTGTCCGGCAATATGCCTACTACTCCATGGGCAGAAAGAGGAGAATATATTATCACTAGATTTTATTACAGACTCTACAATTGTTCTAGACAATTGCTTCTGCTTCTACTACAAATGTTCTAGGTTACAACAGATGTGTATTTATAGCCACATTAAACTAGACCTAGCCGCCATAAAGACATACTAGCATAATGACTAAAATACCATAGATTTGAACTCAGCTCGTCTGACTTCACCAGACATAACTAAAGATGACATTTTCCCAAACTGAGATTTGCCCAAAGCTGACTTTCCCAAAGCTGACTTCTGGCAAAACTGACCAAAGCTGACTTCTGCTCAAAGCTGAATTTGCTCAGCTTAGTACTCAGCTCTGAATGAGAGGTCAAGTCACATTTTCTAACATGAAATGATACAAAAAATAATGATAATGATTGTAATAAATTAAACAACAACAACAACAATGAATATCATATTAGAGGGGAAAAATTGTGTATCGGTTGAAAAAATATATTTCAATGCTGATGTAAAATATAACTCAGTATGAATAGAATTAGTCATGGAGATAACAAACCAGCTTTGCTACTTATAACGTGCCGTTACCAGTGAATTCCACACTCATAATCGTCCCTTTTTTGATTGTTGAGGTATAGATCAAGTTTGATTTGTTTAAGATTCAAAGAAATCAAAGAAAAATGAAGATTCATGAATAAAACTAAGAAAGAAGATGAAGATTCATCTCAAACAAGAATTGAATTGAGGAATAAAGAGATTCTTAATTAGATGATGAACAAGTATGAAAGCTACATGAAGGAATTGCAGAATTACATCAGAATTTGATTCAATTGAACTATTAAATGTTAGTTGGTGAATCGCTCCTTATATATAAGCTTTAGTGACAAAATAAAACCGTCACTAAAAGTTGTTAATAGAAATAACCGCCACTACTAACTACCTAAAAGCTTTGTCAAATTGATCAACTTCCAAACGTCCATCTTAGTGTTGTAACACGCCCCTCAAGATGAAATGTGGTTACATATCAGTTTGCAATTGATTAACTTCCAAACTTCCATCTTAGTGTGTAGATTGCTCCAAATTTTGTATGTTCTTGACAGGATAAGAGCTCAGCTACATGTTCAGTGTAACTTTGTGTATGGGTTTAGTTAGAATGTCTGCTAGGTAATCATGTGCATAGATTGGTATAAGCTTAAAGAACTTATGTTGGTACTTCTCCCTTACAAAGTGACAATCTATTTCTATATATTTTGTTATCTCATGAAACACAAGATTTTCCACAATGTAGAAAGTACTTTTGTTGTCACGGAAAAAGGTACTAAAGTGTCATGTGGAAGCTAATAATCTATCAATAGATGAAGGATCCACTGAATTTCACATGTTGTGATTGTCATTTCTCTGTATTCTGCCTCTGAAGAACTTAGGGTGGCAGTTTCTTGCTTCTTGCTCACCAAGAAATCAAGGAATCTCCTAGAAAAACATTGACGCGTGTCAGTGATCTTCGTGTTATTGAACATCTGGTCCAATTTGAATCAGTGTATCATTTAATTTGCAAGTGTTTTGGAGAAGGAAAGATTAAACCTTGACCAGTAGCATCTTTTACATATTTTAACACCTTACGTAGTGCCGCAAAATGATTTGCAATAGAAATTGAATGAGTTGGTGAACTGCATAAGCTATGTCAGGTCTGGTGTTTTCTAAGTACAACAACTTTCCTATCTAGCTCTTGTAGTATGTATATATTCTAATAAAGGGTGGGGTCTGCTGGTTCCAATTTCTGTGTAAGATCCATACGAGTGTTTGATGGTTTAGCCACTAGATAACCAAAAGTAGCGAGAATATCTTAGCAATGTTTCCTTTGATTGATCACAATCTGATGCTTAGATCTTGCAACTTCAAGTCCAAAGAAGTCTTTGAGATTGCCAAGATCCTTAAAGTAAAAGTTGCATGCAAAAGATCCCATAAACTCTGAATTTGTTGCATAGAGGGGCTGCCTACTATAATATCACAACATATACCATCAAGGCAATAAAGGATGTCCCATTTTTTTTTAGTAAACAAACAATGGTCATTCTTGGACTGAGTATAATCATCTTGAATTAGGCACCGTGTGAGTTTAACATTCCGTTGTCTGTTTGTCTGTTTAAGTCCATACAATGACTTGTTAAGTCTGTAACCTGTGTTGGGATGCGGAAGATCAAGACTTGTGGGGTTTTCATGTAGACTTCCTCATGTAGATCACCATGCAAGAAAACATTGTTGGCATGTAGATGATGTAGGTTCCGGTTTTGTAATGATGCTAAACTAAGAAACAATCTGATTGTTGTCATTTTAGCCACATGTGATTATACCAATGAATGCATTATCGAATCCCGACAGGCGCAATATAGAAGTTAGCTCTAATTTAGGCTGACTCCGGTCCAGGTCCTTCCCTTAAGGACTGCTGAGTCACCGTGATTAACCTTATCTCTGTCGGGCCGGGGTATAAGGGTCATGTGGGCGAGGGATATCGCATTCTCGGAACCAAAATTGAGTAAAAAGTTAGGCGGGTACATATTCTATCCCTATATATATGAGTACATTGTTAAGGCTTTCAGGAAACTTGCATTTGCACCAATCATCCATTGGCCTTGAACTAGTTCAATGGCAATACATGTAGTACAGCCACCTCACTTTGTCTTGATACCATTCTTAGCTCAAGGCCACTTGATCCCCATGGTTGACATAGCAAGAATGCTTGCACGCTGTGGTGTTATTGTCACCATTCTCACCACCCCTCACAACGCCAATAGATTCCAACCAATAATCACCCGTGCAATCGAAAATGGTCTCCAAATCCGTATAATCCAACTTGATTTTCCTTGTGTAGAAGCTGGGCTACCACAAGGATGCGAGAATTTCGATTTGCTTCCATCGATAGATATGGCTTTGAAATTCTTTACCGCCACTAAAATGCTACAACCCCAAGTTGAAAAATGGGTTAAGGAGTTGAACCCTCCACCTAGCTGCATGATTTCAGACTTCTGCTACCCATGGACAATAAATGTTACAGAAAAAATTGGTATTCCACTGATAATTTTCCATGGATTTAGTTGTTTCTCTCTCTTTGTTATCCACGTCACCAGAAAATTCAAACATGTATTGGATGGCATAACAAGTGATACGGAGTATTTTGAGATTCCTGGTCTCCCTGATCGAATCGAATCAACAAAATCTCAGCTCGGAGGATTTGCCTATGATACCAGACATCAATGGAAAGATGTGCATGAAGAAATGATGGAAACAGAAGATAAAGCATATGGGATAGTTGTCAACACATTTGAGGAGCTGGACACTGAGTATGTTAAAGAATATACAAAAGCAAAAGGCAAACATGTATGGTGTATTGGTCCTGTTTCACTCTGCAACAAAGCAGACAAAGATAAAGCTGAAAGAGGAAAGAAATCTTCAATCAGTGAACATGAATGCTTGAAATGGCTTGATTCTTGGGAACCCAACTCAGTTATTTATGTTTGTCTAGGGAGTTTGACTCGGCTCGCCACATCTCAAATGATACAGCTTGGATTAGGCTTGGAGTCATCGAACCGACCCTTTATATGGGTAATAGGACATGTCTCAGAAGAACTTAAAAAATGGTTTCTTGAAGAGAAGTTTGAAGAAAGGACTAAAAGCAAAGGACTTATTATCCAAGGATGGGCACCCCAAGTTATGATCTTATCACATCCATCAATCGGAGGATTCTTGACGCACTGTGGATGGAATTCAACTCTTGAAGGAATATGCTCGGGCGTTCCAATGCTTACAATGCCAGCATTCGCGGAGCAATTCATAAACGAGAAGCTTGTTGTAAAGGTACTTAAAATCGGAGTGGAATCCGGGGTTGAAGTTCCTGTTATATTCGGGTTGGAAGAAAGCGTGGGAGTGCAGATCAATAGTGATGATATAAAGATAAAGATTGAAAAATTAATGGATGACGGAGAAGAGGGACTGATGAGGAGGAACCGAGCAAAAGAGATAGCCATTTTAGCCAGAAAGGCAGTGGAGGAAGGGGGATCATCTCATGCAAATTTGAAACGTTTGATTCAAGATATGATGGAGCAAGCTAATTTGAAAACACAGTGTAATAACGAGACACTAGAAGGATAATGACTAATTAGTCATTGATTAGTTTACAAATTTCAATTTATTATAGGTGATTTATAGAAAATGTTCACATGCATATTTGTTGAACTTGATAGTTTTCTTTATGGTTATTATCTTATCGTCTCACATCCATACAAATCTCTCTGAACCAACTGATATGCATCACTGAATCTCGCATCACATCTCAAGGAATGAATCGTTAGAGGTATATTGAGCATTCGTTGTTTTTCATAGTTGTCGTTGCCCAATCTCTCTGCATAAATCTCTTGGATCACTCATATTGTCGCGGAAATGAAGCTCATGTACTTCTATCCTAGTTGTATAGTGTTATTGTGACACTCTGTTTATGCACACCGAGTCCTTATCCGGAAAAATAAACGTCCGGCAAGTATAGAACTCGTATTTAATCCAAATTATATGCGTAAGCTTTACAAATACGTTATCAGAGTATAATTGCGGAAATTAAGACGACTTGGGAATACATACATAACTAAGGGTAGAATAGGAAAATCAAATGTCGATACCTTTACAACATTTATAGCCCGGAAAAACAACGATAATCCACAAGTCCAAAAGGTTAAAAGTTTACAACTTACAAAACTATACAAAAGACAAAAGAAAGTCTAACATATTACATACTTAACAAAAGATAAGAACAACATTTCATCAAAGCTGCCCGAGGTCACTCCTCGAAGTAGACATACTCATAAACGTCTTCGTAACATGTGTCACCTTCGCATGGTGGGAACAACATAACAAGGAAATAAGTACATACGTACTTAGTAGGGAGTAGAAGAATCGAATATGTTCAAGCAACACACACACACACACACACACACATATAGCACCGAAAGTCTACATACGCTTCCGAGTATGTTATAGAAGCACACTCCCCTCTAGCTAGCCCAACTAGCACCTTACAAGACAAAGAATGTGTTGCAAAAAAAGTCCAAGGAAACTTTGTGAGGTGATGAGTACACCACGACACATTCAACCCCTTAAAAGGCATAGGGCTCTCTGCCCTAAGTGAAGTCTCAGGCCCCGAGTCTCCCCAACCTAAGGCATTGACCCTTCTGGTTGAGATATAAAAATGTGCCTCACCAAAAACTAGAATGCTTTATCTTTTAGGCTCTCAAATATGTAATTAAGTGATTAAGCTAACCGCCTAAGTTCATTGCATATAAATGGCTTCCTAAGGACTTCTAAACCCTAGACCGTTCTAATTAAACTACCACGCACGTGTCACAGAAAATACCTGATTCTAATCCAATAACCACAAGGCTAAGGTATAAGGTTTCTAATGATCCCAAGTTTCTCGCCACATAGGGTCTCCACAAAGTGCTGAGCCAAATCCACCAGAAACCGAACCCTTAACTTTGTCATTCAACAAGTAAGATATTGACATCCAAAGTCAACATCATGTAAGGCTAAATGAGACATGCTCCAATGCTTCCATGAGTCACGATGCGGAGACAAAGCCACTAGAACATACTCATTTAACTTTACTACAAACCTCAAAAGGTTACTACACAAACATATTCTCAAAAAGAGGTCAATACCACAATTCAGGACATTCAGGGCCATAGGCCCGCGCCTATAAATTCATAAGCATGCGCCTATAGATGGAAAGAGCTGCCTGAACCTTCGTATCTATGGGCATGTGCCTATCTATGTATAGGCATGAGCCTATACTATCAGCAGCCCAGAATAAATCCGCAACTTTTCTACTTTGATATTAAGGCAATTTCTCCCAAATGCAATGCCCAAGACAGCCCCAAAACCATCCAAAAACATGTCTCCACATAATATACAAGTTATAAATCATGTTTCAAAAATTTAATCAAGATATAAGGCCTTGTAACATGGTATAATGATCTAATAATGTGACAAGGCTCTAGATAGACTACCAAGTCCTACAACATGATTTAAAGGTCCACGAACATGGTGTAATGCCTAGTAACATGGCTTAAAGATTTTAATCATGAGAAAGAGTTATATAAACATAATATAAAATCTTTAGAACATGATCAAAACATAAAAGATCCCAATGAAAGACCCCATTACCCCAAAGCACTTTCAAGCAAGCTCCAAATCCAAAGCCCATCATGAACCCAAAAATCCTGGTATGTTGAAAACCCAAATCTCTAGGATTCCTCTTCAAGTTCCAGAATATGATATTCTTGAGACAAAGGAATGACCACCTCTTCCTGATTCTCTAGAATAGAAGAATCTACAAACCCAAAGAAAAAGATCTTGAAGTACTTGATGAAAACCGTCTTCTTCTAAAACCTTTACCCAAGATTAAACCTTCCTCTCTCCATTAAATTGGCATGAAATATGAGATGGTGGTGTATTTTGAGTGTGGTGTTCTTGGTAGTGAAGTGATGGTGGAAGTTGTAGAGAAAATGCAAGAAACTTGTGAAATAATGTTTTGGGGAGGTGAGTGGGAAGTGCAGGGAATGTGCAAGTTTTTATTTGGTGGAGGTGGAGTGTTTGAGATGGTGGAGTGTTTGTGAGATAAGTGGAATGTGTAGAGAATTGATGTGGGTGGAGTGATAGAATGGTAATAAGAGGTGGAGGGTGAGGTGGTGCAAGAGGGTAGTGGCATGATGATAGAGTAGGTAAGTGGAAGTGTGTTGGTGATGTATTTGATGCAAGGGTGTTTTTGTTTTTGAGGGGATGGTGCAAGAGTGTTGGTGCTGAGAAAGAGCTGTTGAGCTAATCGTCAAAGTTTAATGATGGTCAAATACATCATTAAATGTTTTATGACCGTTAAGACATCATTACAAGCTATACCTATGAAGTAACGGTTGTTCCGAATTTTGAGGAAAACGACAGAATTAATGCAAAAGTTCCTCCGCCTTCTCAGCAGAACGTTTTTCAAAAACTCTAACTGTTGGGGAAAGAAGTCTATATATACCTTCTCGATCAAGGATATTGCATTTTAAGCAAAAATCCTCTTAATCCACAAAATCTCTCAATGAAACCCGGGGTTGGATTTTGAGACTCCAAAGTTTCTTCAATAAATTATTTACCGTAGATGAGGACGCTATGTTGCAGATTCAGATTTCTTCCTCCATCCCTAGAAGAAGCATATCCACTAGTTCAATCACCCTAGAGCTCAATCACTTGCTGCCATTACTCTTCGCCTTTCGTCGAGGTCTATCCCGTAGGGGACTCAAATTGGATCGTTGATCGATTTCTAGGTTTCGTCGTAAACCTAATTGGTTACTTCCAATTACGTAAATCAATAGTTCAAACCGCACTCAAAGGTAGGGCATTTCCCATTTTTATAGGAACTTTCTGCCTTTCTTTCCCATGACGACTAGGAAGAGGCAAATAAAAATTTTCACTTCGAATTTCGGACCTCAACATCCTGCTGCTCATGGTGTTTCACGATCAATATTGGAAATGAACGGAGAAGGCCCTCGCTTGGCGCCCGGACCTAGCAGCAGACAGGCGGGCCGTGCCTGAATTCAGACCGGACCAGACTCTTCTGTCTTTGAGCTGCTCCCAATATTCCGAAAGAGTGTTGAAAGAGTGGGCCAACACGGCACACTTTATATATTTCCTTCGTCTAGAAGCAGATTCAACAAAGCAAGCTGGTGAACAAATATTCTCTAACACTGAGAGTAAGTCAAACCAATCAAAGAAGAAGCATGGAGCAAGCAAGAGTGATGAGGTTCCAGGAGTTCAGAAAGCTATATCTAAGGGGGGGTACCTTCACAAGATGCCATGCAAGTGGATGTTGCTGACCCAACAAAGGATAATGCAGGAGCTGTTTAAGTACCTGTTGAGTCAGTCCCCACCAAATCCACTTCAGATGACATGCAATTGAAAGTTGTCGAAGTCTTAGTTCTTTTGGATAAAGAAAAATAACTCCAGTTAAATCCTTACTAGTGGTTGAGACAAAAGCATCAGAGCAAACCATTGAAAATCCTCATATTGCTAAAGAGACAGTTTCAGAACCAAGAGCTGAGGAAGGTTTTGCATCTTTATCAGATACTGATAGACTGCCCAATTATGTTGATTGGAGTTGAGCAAATTCAATGATCAAGTGTTGATAGCTTATTTGATGAATCCAGAAGAAGAATGGGTATTCAATATGCTAGGAATCAAGCATCTGTCAGAAAATCTACATACATCTATGTTTTTGTCAGATGGATATGCTATCAAGCCTAGTTACGGAGGCGGGATTGCCGTCCAGAGGGACACGATTAAGTGTCGGGAATTTAGAAAAAAAATGAAAATACGTAATTGTAAAAATGTATACGTAGTTGTTGTTGTTACCTCGAATTTAAGAGATTTCAAAATATATATATTGATATATTTTTTATAAAAGCTGGAAAAAAGGAAAAGTTGGGGAAAATATGAAAATTGTTATGAAATATATCATATATAGTAGTATACTATTTAAATTTGCGTCTTTGGTAGTACGGCTTTTTGCGACTTTTTGGTCGTCCGGCTTTAGTGACGTTTTGGTCGTCGCTATAGGTATTAGATTAGTATAGAAGTATAATAAAGCGCGAGCATCTTTGGTCGTCCAACTTTCGTCGTCCCCTTCCCCCCTATTAAAAAACGACGCCGTTTTTTAAAAATTCGACTGGAAAATTGCCTATAGGCCCCTATCAATAACATAAATTGCCTATAGGTCCTTTTTACTGAAAGAAACAGCCGGATGTCCTTTTTAGCCACTTGTCACATGAAAAATTCCTATGATGGACACATACCAGCTTCTACAAACTTCATCACCGCCTTTCTTTCTCTAATTTTTTTTTCTTTCTAGCCATTTCTTTCAGAATTGGCATCTATTTTCATCTTGCAATCTTTCCTCCAATTGCACCGGCGAAGGTAAAGGAAGACGACGGTATTAACGGTAGCAAAAAGTGAGATTGATTAACGCATATAGGTAAAAATGAGGGGAGGTTAAGGCATAGATGAATAGATGATTATGGTTCATTATTATAGATTTGCTTTGCATTTTGCTTTCTCGATGTATATTTTTATTTGTTTAATTTGTTTGTTGTTTATAGTTTTCCAGATTTTATAAGTATGTTGATTTTCAAAGAATGTCCTTTCCAGTAAGGCCTTCAAGATCTTAAATCGATAGATTGATTTCTTTTTCTTTGCTGCACAGAATTGGACGAGACCGACGGTGGCGGTAGCGGTGGCGGTGGCCGTGGCCGGTGGCAGTGAACCTAATGATGGTATCCGTTTCATTTCCACGCTGCCATGTTCTATCCCGTTTTCATCTTTTGTTGTTTCATCTCTCCTCTCTCGATTTTCTTCTTTAATTTTTTTTTCCATTTTGCAGATCGCATAAAAATTAATGATGATAATCATGTGGGTCATTTTAATTTTAACAAAAGATTAAAAAATGTAATGTTTCGCCATATACTTTACGGGTATTTCTAATTTTTACAATTATAATCTTGGCCTTTACTTTTATGATGTAATACAAATGTGAAAATGTGAAAATGTGAAAATATGAAAATATGAATTTTTTTTTTTTTTTTTGCAAGTACTTTGTTCACCAAATTCCATGAGCTTATGCATTGTGGTATAAGCCTCTCTATTGCGTTTGCAGGTAGCTTGTATTTTTATTATATTTCGAAGAAACAATAGGATTTGTTATGCTGCTTTTACTTAAGAGAGACATATATATTTTTTCAAAAAACAAAAAGAGACATATATACTAAGTTCTTCTTGGGATTTTATACAACGGAAAATAGCATTAATTAAATCATCATACAATGAAGTCGGCATGATTCGTTAACCGGAGTCTGATTTATTGCTCCTAACTATTTGCTTTTTATTAGCAAGCTGCTATGTACTTAAATGTTTTATTTCATTCTTTAGGATCGTTAATTGATAAGAGTGTTATTGCTGGTAGGTAGAATAAAGAAAAATTCCAAGAAACCTGGTATCCCGAAGCCTTTGATCAATATTAATACGTCTTTCTTTCTTCCGTGTTATGCTGTGTGTATTTATTACTTTGAACTGCACGTGATCCAAGTTCTTGTAGATGAAGAACAAGAACCATGAAGCCAGAAGTGTATACAAATTCAGGTATTCTTTCACTGAGCTATGAGGACTGTTATGTACTGTTATGCATCCGAAATACCCTCTCTAATAATTTCCTTTCTTGGTTTGGGATATTTTTGACAGTTTTTTGGTTCTTTTTGTCCCCCACCCCGGTTTCACTATGTTGCGAAGGTCTGAATATATTTTCTTAAAGATAATCATGTATGTCATAGTAAAACTCAAAAGGTCTCATTTAGTGTTTTTGTATTATCATGTGAAGCTCCTTTTCCATTGACAATTTCGTGCTGTCCATTGCCACAAGATTTATGAGAAAAGGAAAGATCGCCTTTTGGTTCAAATGTGCGGCTTGGTTTTGCATAAAATGTTTTATGATTTTTTTCTCGGTTTTCTTCCAATTTGAAATTGTGAATTCCACATGAATATACTCTTACATGAAAAGATCATGATGTGATTTTGACACTAAAACATCGCTGTTTTTTCGTTCTTTCTATTATTGTATGTGTTTATGCTTTATGATACTGTTTTTTCTTTTTAGCGGGTTCAAAATTATCTTGGTGTGTTTTTTCTTTTCAAATAGAAACGAAGATGTTTTGAGCATATATATATATATATATATATATGCAAATCTCTAGATTATTCTACTGCAAATCTCTAGATTATTCTACATAAATGGAGAGTACAAGCGTCCTTCCCCTGCATCTTAGACTAGACCATTTGTTGAGGTTTTCCTTTTCATGTTCATATCCATTTTCTTACTCATATTCATTCTCTCATCCTTTCTCTTAACGAATACAAACAAAAGAGTTGGCCTGAATCAGAAGCAGAAGTGTTAAAACATAGATTTTCAAAGCCTAGACAATTTCTTAGTTGATTGATAAATTTTATGCCCCTTTTACGATGCGGGTTTTGCAGAGTCAGGAGATACCACCAATATGTCAGGCCGTGGATCTCCATATCCTCCTCCGCCGGGTATCTTCACCATCACGATCATGTTTCTGTTTGTTTATCCTTTTGCACGGAAGTTTAAGTTTACATTTGTATACTATCACTTCTGCTTTTATGGAACTTTTTTGGTAGGTTTATCTATTTATTTGAGATTGTCAAACCAATTTAATTCGCACATTCTATGGATTGTTGTTACTCTATTTGTTTGATATCTTATTTTGTATTGATGCTGATAATATACTTTTGTTTTGATTATGCAAAGCTTCTTGCAGAGGTTTTTGAGGCAGTTAAAGTTGTGTTCTCCCCATCAAATGAGGTATGCAATCTGTCAAAAATTGCTTCTTTGTATAAGCGTTGAGATATATGTTGTAGCAAATCCATGTAATTCGACAAGAGCATGCATCATTGTATGGTTTGGTTTTATAAATAATATCTTAGACCGCATATAATTAACCGAACCATGATCACCACAAGCCACAATGTTGTTGTTGTTTGCTGCTATTAATTTTATACCTATGACCGCACCGTAAATGGGCTTTGAAAATGAAGACACAAAGGGAAAAAGTCTTGATTAAAATATGTGTGTTGATTCATAATCGAACTTACTGGTATATTGATATGCTTTGCTTGATTTTGGTGCGTTTAAGGAAAGGTTGTTGGCTGCTGATATTTTCTTGACTAAAGTTGCCATTGAATGTGGCGTTGGCATCTTAAAGAAAGGTATGGAATTGAGTATCAACATTTCTTTTATTCACCTCTGTCTATAATGTATTTGCATTTTCTGTTAGTTATCTGGTATGTTCGTATAATATGTTTATAATTTGAGTTATCTAGATCAATGCCTCAATCATTTGCGAAAATGGATTGATTTTTGTCATATATAAATGAAACACTTTGTACTTTCAACAAATTGGTACAATAGTCAACTCCTAATATTCGATCAATGTCATGTATTCTTGGAGGTTCACCTAAATCAGAAGACACTGAAACTAGAAGCTATCTCTGGAAAAAAGAGAAAGGTAAACTAAAGTAAGGAAGTATTTGTTGTATATCTATCTGTGTGTGTACATGCAGGTTTCATTCCCAGTTGGGAATGAGAATGAAAATGAGATGGTAGATTTAATGATTCAAGTATCATTTCTTATGTTTTCTCGGATTTGAAGGATCTTAAAGTTGTAAAAAGGGTAGTTGACTGTGACAAAAGGTGCTAGTTTATAGTATTAATTGCCCAGATGGTTTCCCTCTGAATTGTAAATATATCTTGAAAGATGTCATCTATCTTCTGTCTACTATAAACAATTGTGTTAGCAGATAAAGTTTGGCTGTAGATTAACCAAGAAAGTTGGATGTGTAAGGGCTTTCCTTTGTTGGGTATCAAATCCCTGCAGTAATCTGGCCGGTTCAGTCTCCGTACATACAACTCAATGACTGCATCAGAGCTCTAACTAAAGTACATTGTACAGCGACCATTGACGGCAATCATGATTGCAGAATTGGTGGGTTCCGGGTAGGGGTTTCTCGCAATGTTTACACAGTCAATATGCAATCCCTCAATCTGTAAGTTTATTTTTTCCAAAAAAAAAAATCAGTTTCCAATTCATCCCTCCATCTCTTCTTCTTGATGATTCACGGCAATTATGATATTTTGTATCTATACGATTCATTTCATTTAGTTATTTTGATGAAGATCTTGAATGTTTTGGTAATTTCATCTTAGCATCGTCGTCATATAAGATTCAAGATATGATATTTCCCCATTTTGATTTACAAATCGGTGAGAATTGGCTATATCTAATTATGCAGGTACAGCTATGTCTAGAGTTGTGTACGTAGTTACGGCATCTATGTATAAATCATATTTTTACAGACCAGGTCTATCAATCGAATCGAATTTCCTCAAAAACGAGGGCAAAAACGTGCAGAGCACATTGCCGCCACTAGTATAATATATATGTGTATATATCACTAGTACAAACTAGTACTGAAAGAGAAGGGAAAATAAAGCTTGTATGCTACTGTATTATTGATTAGTGCTGATGTTTTTCAAAGTCTATCTCATTTACATAGTTGAACACTCATATATACACTAAAAGAAAGAAGGATTTCGGCTAGTAGTACCTTATCACACCATGGGATACCTTAGCATTTAAGCAGATGATTTCACGTGGAATGACGTACGGCTAAAGATAATTATTATAGATAATTATCTAACGCAGTACCGTCTAATAAAGACACGACATATTACACGTGACTTTAAGATGTAAATACATCCGTCGATTACACCATATATTTACGTTGATACTTATCTACTTTGCCGGGCTTGCGTCGGAACTTAGCTATTAAATAAACTAGCTGCGGGCTAGTACTTTACACGGAGGAGATAGATAGTATATCTAATGGACATCCACATATTACAGGTATATTTATAACACTCCCCTTGGATGTCCATCCACAAAGAATCTGCCTCGTTAAAACTTTCATTATGAAAAAACCCTGTGGGAAAAAATCATAATGAAGGAAAAAGAGTACAGCCTTCATTTGTGTTTTACTCCCCCTGATTTCAACATCCCTTCGGCTGTTTGAGTCAGTGCATCCCGATTTTCTTGATCAAATCCTTGGACATAGCGATAGCCAATACATAAGTGAACAAATCTTTGGATGGTCACTTGATCTAATTTGCTAAACATCAATATGGCCTTTCTTCTGAGATTCGGTGAAATATGTTTTCTCTGATCGTCTTTTACGTAGCCATCATTTAACCGAGCAATACACGCAGTTTTATCTTCGTATAATCAAGCCGGTTTCTCTTTCTTTATGACTAAATCACAAGTTTCTTGGATCTAATGAGCCAATGATCTGAACAAAACATATTCTCGGTTGGGTTCATGAATAGCTATTACTTCGCCATGATTTAAGGATGTAGCAGCCGAAACTTGCTAATTCCAACGCCATGAAGTTGATATACCACTACCGGTGGATGTACAACCAATTTGAGGTATTGCTTTGTTGGTGTTCGATAAATGTCGATCATTTGTGTGGCTAACAAGTCCTCGACTTGCTTTCCGTTTGATCTGAGTTGTATAACGTATATGGCATGTACCAAAAACCTTGCTTGGAAAAACCCAGTGGGAAAAAACCAGTCAAGGGGAAAAGATTCATGACATATGCGCTCTTGTGCACTGATTGCCTCGTTAAAAACCTTTAACTAAGAAAACCCGGTGGGAAAAACTTGTTAAAGGGAAAAAGAGTTCAAACATTAGTCTTCGAGACCAAATAACATCTTGCATGTGCATTTAATGGATCTTAACAGTATAAGTCAAATACTCATATTTTATCATCTTTTGTAACTCTTTTAGAGTTCAATTATAGATCCAATTTCTCTCAGATCGAAATCATTTATCCCGCTTTTGGGACAATCTATGTATTTTGTGTTTCACACACATTGTATGCTTCACACATCTCATGTGCTTCAGGCACTATAATGGTTTCAGGCGATTTCGAATTTTCGAAACATGTTTGCCTCATTTTATGAACCTCGTTCATAAAACTAAGTGTTGCATTTGTTATCATATCACATTGCTCAAACGATGATAACATTCATTCAATATCTCAACACTAGGAGATTTATGTTTGTTGGAACTAATATGTTTCTCGCACTCTAAGCGTTAACATAATTAACAATTCGGCAATGCGCAGTTTCAGATTCTCCAAGAATCATTACTTTTCCTCGGGGGGGGGGGGGGTAGCAAGAAAATAACACGAGAGAATGAACTTCATGTTCGTTTTATCCCACCTCATGTGTGTATGACAACCGCGTATTCTTTGTTCCACATATTATTAAATATCAACACTTGTTGACATTTTCTAGCCTTGACCTCGTCAAGGGTTTATGATTTCGTTACTCATTTAAAGTACGTCATCGCTCTTCTAGAGCTCTTTAGACTATATATTTTTCTGCTCGAGCATATGCTTTCTCTTCCAGAGTTTGCATAGATCATATAGTCATAACCTCTTCTGAGGAATTTCATTTATTAAGCCAATTGGTCTTTTACGCTTACATCATCATTTTCATTAATTTGATACGTATCATATTCTGTCCTTCTTGGACTTTCCTTTCTGGGATGAATATAATCTTCCCAGGATAAACCTTTCAGCGACATTTATTCCAACCAGAGCATTTGCAGCTGCTCACTCTCTCAGAGTAATTAAATGCATCCGGTGATTAAATGTGCGTTCATATAATGTTTTTCCCACGAGATTTATAAACTCCATGTTTACTTTCCTCCCCCTAATCTCGGAAAAACATTTTATCTCAAGTCATATCTACTTAAGTTTGCAATAACCCTTAGTGGGATTCAACATTTCGATGTGATATCCCTATGTGGGATTCTACATTTCAATGTGTATCCATTTATATGAGTATCAACAAACATTCCGAGATATTTACTCAATCAGGAAGGAGTATATTATCTCTTCTAGAGATTTATATCTTTTCAATCTTTCCGATGTCTCATTTGAGTATCCATGCCATGGGATATCAACATAACCTAGTATGTATTTGAGACATTGAAAATGATAAACCAATTTTATCACATACGCATCATCTTCGAGATGACTCGTAACATATAGTATGACTGTCTTTACTATTATTTGAAACTTTTTAAAGTTTAACCAGATATTTCGTGATACTCCAAGTACGCGACAGTGATCTTTCAATGCCACATCATGAAAATCAATTCGCCGTACGCCAAGTACGCGATTAGTGGTATTTCAATACCACAGTATGAAAATCGATTTTCATTATTCATCTGGAATCTAATTTTGTTTTGTTCCACTTCTGGTGGACAATACTTCCCCTCCAAGGAGACAAATGTTATGATATCCCCAGGGATACATTAACCTTGACTTTTGTTCATGAATATGGAAAATCATTTCCTTTCATATGAACTCCAAGCCCATATTCATTCTTGTGAATTTCAGATTCACTTTTATGAGTATCCAAGTGCTTCTGACGAACTCTTAGTCCATCAATATATATTAGAAGAAACGACCATCTTAAGGTGGTTTGATCTTTTGATCCAATTTGTCTACCGAACAAATGATCATTTATGTATGTTGGTTTGCATACCGATGTATCATTTTCACAATGGCATCATCAACTCACTCCTAGTGAGATTTATTATGATAATTTTAAAATCAAAGTCTCATATATGGCATATTCACTCCAAGGAACTGAATGACGTGATTCGATACATCTTTAAATATCGGTATATCTAGATTATGTCACGTTCACTTTAGGGAACTGACTTGTGTATCTCAACACATCTAGATTATTTAACTGTCCACATTCATTTTTAGCGACGGACACGTCATATATATTGATTTTTGTCACATCCACTTCAAGGGATTGACATGTATAATCCGATACATTTCAAATATTTCATTTGGTCACATTCACTTCTAGGAATGGATGTGTGTCAATCGACACATCTTAATTATATAGTTTAGTCACGTTCACTCCCAGGAACGGACCTATATAATTTGATGTATTTTACACCAACAAAAGGAAACTACTGTATCACAAGGAAAATTAATTTACAAAATTACGAGAAAAGCATAAAAATAAATTTAAACTTTCTCTTGATCTTTTGATCCCCTATGGATCATCAAGAGACTATCCATATCAAAGTTCATCATATTAGCATCATCATCTTCAGGATGATCACGACATACAAGATTCGTCTCATGATCTTCAGTATGTTTTCAAAGATGCTTCATAGATACGGACAAAAGGATCTGTCGCATGACGGTCACGGGCTCAATGATCTTCCATTCCACAACAGAAGCATTTTTTTCACGAGCTTTCTTTTCATTATGTTTCTTATGGTCTGCCTTCTCGGGACCATTTTATTTCGGTGGGTTCTATTTGGACCCCCCTTATTACTACTTACACCCAATTACTACTTGTACCACAAAATTTTACTTTTGACACCACAAGATTATTTTGATTATTTTTATACTTCTTACACTACACAATTAATAAAACAATTACTACATACACCACATATTTTTGAAATTATAAACAAGTCCTCCTAACAAAATTAAACAAAACCCCCATTTCTCCATCTTCCTTCTTCTACATTTTCATACAGCCACCCCCCACCTCCCCAAATTTTCCGGCGACCCTGTTTTGCCGGCGCCCACCACTGTCCCATTCACAAACCAACCGTCCCTGCTACTTTAATGGCGGAATCCGGCCGGCCAACCTCCCAAACCACCCCGAAACGGAACCCTAAACCTTCTCATTCTCTTGAAACGGCTCCTTGTAAAGTCTCTCCTAGAAACCCGGTGCCATTACTCTCCTCAATTGACCCCGATCTCTGTAACTTCCTAAATCAATTTCGTTGATTTGATTTACAAATCAGCTCTGTTTTGGAAAGTCTGCAACACGATGTTCGATTTCATGAAGGCTAGTGCCTTTCCTTCCCAGAATCGTGTTTTGCTCAGTCACCTTGAGCAACCACGTGCAGCATACGTTTATGGAAGTTTTGAGTGTGAAAAGGAATCATCTTTCTTGCTGATTCAATGAATTAAAAGCAGAAGATTTCGCAGTCCTCATCTCCATTGATGGCATGGCGTCTCTGCATTCAAAATTGAAGTTTCTCTCTTCGAATCTTTGACAAATTCAGGGAAGTTTCGTATTTCTCTTTTATTTGAGTTAATATCGAGATATCGGCTTTATTTGAATCATTTGTTGCCTGATTTTGTGCTTGATCCGTTTATGGAAGGTTTTTCCCGATTTGGCAGCCTTGGCGATTTAAAGACATGGCCTTTTCGATATCCCTGTTTCTTTTCGATGTCCTTGTTTTTCACGTGGTTAAAATCGAGCAGATTTGGGGCTGCAATTTTGCTGCGATTTGGAGGCTCGATTTGCTGCGATTTGGGAAGAAGATTTGCGATTTGGGGCTGAGATTTGGGGGTTTGATTTTGCTGTGATTTGGGGGCTCGATTCCCTGCAATTTGGGAAGAAGATTTTCGATTTGGGTGGTTGAGGGAGGAAGGGGCGGCGGCTGGAAGGTGGGGGAATAGGGTGGAAGATGAATTAGGGTATGGTTTGGAGAAGAAAAGAGAAATTTGTTTTTGTATTGTTTAAGGATTAAAGTGTAATTATTTAAGGACTAAAGTGTAATTGAAGGGACCAAAGTGTATTTTTTATTTTTTTTTATTTTTATGTGGTGTAATAAGTAAAATGAGAGTGTGTAGAAGTAAAACAAAAATAATCAAATAATGGGTGTAAGTAGTAATAAGGGGGGTCCAAATAGAACCCACCTTTATTTCTTGCCATGATTTACATCATTGTGATATGGCATATATCATCCACGACCGTGTCCTCGACAACGGCCTCGTCTATGGCATCTTCCACAGCCACAACAACGTCCACGACCACGATCAAAATTTGAAGAGCGAGTCACATTCACTTCAGGTAATGGGCTAGCACCAGTCGGTCGGGACTGATGATTTTTCAACAAAACCTTTTTTTTTTTTGTTCAACTACCAAGAGGCAGATATAAGTTCAGAATATCTTCTGAATCATTTTTTCTCGATACTGCTGGTGCTGGAGCATGTTCGGGATATGAAATGTGGAAAACTCTTTTCCAACATGTAATCAGTTACTTTATGACCACATAATTGATATTTTAATTTCAATATAAAATATCACCGTATGATCATACTGATCATATTAAATAAATTGAACAAGATAAAGTTTTACCTTGATACTTACCTCAGATATAGCGTCAAATGAGATAGAAGGATCACCATCATAATTATTGACTCCGTCAGCCAATAATAGACATCCATATATCGCATAAGATGGATCCATAAAATATCCAGATGAATACCAATATAGAAATCCAAAATAATCGATCACCGTCAATAATATATAACCATCGATTGATGATTAAATCATAGAAATCTAGAATATCCGATTTACCGAAATACCATATATCTTAATACGGTAGGTGAGATTTATCGATCCGTTGTTTCTTTCGGTCGGTGCTTCTCAGTGGAACTGCAAACAAATTTCCCACATAGTGTTTCCCTTTTTATTGCACCATCTCTGTATGCAAACTTGAGAGAACCATTACAAGAAAGGAGTTCCAAGTGGATTGGAGCTGTGACTGTGAATGAATGAATCTCCTCCTTCATGGCATATTTTCTTGTTTTGTGCTCTGTAGCTTTTACGGCCACCAAAATATATTGAAGAATTTATTAGCAGGAGAGCTTGCCGGATCGGAGGAAGAAGATTTCGGCAACGGAGGATTTTACTACACGGCTAACTCAATCGGTAGAGACTCGTCCTGATAACGTGTTATGAAATATATATAATATATATGTGTATATATCACTAGTACAAACTAGTACCGAAAGAGAAGGGAAAATAAAGCTTGTATATATGCTACTGTATTATTGATTAGTGCTGATGTTTTTCAAAGTCTATCTCATTTACATAGTTGAACACTCATATATATACCAAGAGAAAGAAGGATTTCGGCTAGTAGTACCTTATCACACCATGGGATACCTTAGCATTTAAGCAGATGATTCACGTGGAATGACGTACGGCTAAAGATAATTATTATAGATAATTATCTAACGCAGTACCGTCTAATAAAGACACGACATATTACACGTGTTTTCAGGTGTAAATACATCTATCGATTACACCATATATTTACGTTGATACTTATCTACTTTGCCGGGCTTGCGTCGGAACTTAGCTATTAAATAAACTAGCTGCGGGCTAGTACTTTACACGGAGGAGATAGATAGTATATCTAATGGACATCCACATATGACGGGTATATTTATAACAAAAATACATATTAGTATTTTTTGTTTATCAAAGCTAGAACCCGTGCAATAAATCTCTGCCTCCAGTGTACTGTGCCACATAAACGACGGCCGAGAGCCCAGTCCAGCCGATAAGATAGTGCCCACATATTACACTATTCATTTATTATGATGATTACATATGATATGAAGGATTAATGGGTCAAAGGGTCAAATTGCTTGGGGCATATCCCTCCTCCAAATGATGTAATCTCCATCTTGCTTGTGAATTTGATTTTGATAAAAAAAAGTTGTTTAAAAAAACAATCTAACATATAGTGACGTGGCTTACTAAAAAAAAGCTAGGAAAAAGGAGAAGTTAGGTAAAATGATTGAAGTTGGTGGGACTTGAACCCGTGCACTAACTATCAAAAACTAGGTGTTAAACCATTCTGCCAATATGCAACAATGTAACATTTTCGGCAGACATTTGATATAACAAATTCTTTGCCATATTACTATTTGCCAAGGGTATTTTGGTCATTACGAAAATCCGAGGGAGGGCACGAGCCCCTCCTAAGCCCTCTGTAGATCCACCCCGGATCAAGCCGGCTGATGAAGTAGTTTTGCAGCAGAAGAAGGTGAGAGCGAAAGATAAATGCTTCGATCACTTAAGGCCCATGTTTTGTCCTATTGACTTGATTTTAAAAGCGTGTGCACGGAAAAAATTTTTTTCTTTTGCTGTTGAATTTTGGGAGGGGTGAAAAGAGACTATGGACGTAGGCAACTTAAGGAATTTTTTGAATAGATGAAATAACATAAAAAGAAATGTTGCCAATGGGACTTGATCTTTACATCTGGTGGAACTAAATCTGGGGTCAACTGAGGAAGAGTATTCAAGACTGGGAGGTCAGCTGGGTGAAATGCAGCCGGGTTCCATCTGTCAGCAGAGGAGTCTGCTGAATCAGTTGAATACTGAAGCATCTGGTTTGCTTGGATGCACAACTGGTGGAGTCAGCGGTGCTGGGGTTCATATCTAGGGAATTTATGGGAATTCCGACATGACTTAATTGCGGTTAGGGTTCAAGATTCATTGGTTATAAACACAATGTTGTAATCTGTGCATAATAAAATATCTCCGTTTCTCTCCGTGGAGTAGTCGTCACAACACCGGAAACCACGTTAAATCATGTGTTCTTCTTGTTTCTATTATTTATCAGTGCCATTATCCTTTATTCTTTCTTGGGTAGCAAGATTCACACATCTATGTTCTAACAAACTGGCATCGGAGCGTACGTTCTGTGTGTGGATTTGCAGTTGAATGAAGTTGATCTTCACCAAAACCGGAGACCGGTGCTAGGATTCTGTGATCAAATGTATGTTCTTTAGCAAGAAGGATGTCGGCAATCAACGTTAATATTGACAAATGTACAAGAAGAAACGGTTTTACTCTGTGGAAAATCAAGATGCGGGCCTTGTAAAAGCAACAAAGGTTGTGGACTCCTTTATCCACTAAAGGGGATGCCAGTGCTGCAGATTATGCCAGTATGGAGAAGAAAGCATATTCAACCATCGTGTTGTGCTTTTCAGATGATGTTATCACAGAGGTTACTGAGGAGGACACCACTTCCAAATTATGGTCAAAGGTAGAAAGCTTGTATATGACTAAGTCATTGACCAACAAGTTGCTGATGAATCAGAGGTTGTTCAGTCTGAGGATGCATGATAGGACTTAGCCGAGAGATCATCTTGTTCATCTAAACACATATTGCTATATTTGAGGAATATTGATGTGAAGATTGAGGATGAAGATTGATGTGATCGTAAATGAATCCGACCCGAAAATGCCCGAGGACTTGACTGATGCCACCAATAGAACGAGCACCGCGACCCTTAGCTAACCCGTAACTACAAACCTTGGTATGACCTCAACTTTAGATAACCTGTACATAAGAACCTTGGTATACGAACGCCACAAGGTATGCTCAGAACCTTGATAAGTTCATGATTCGAATATTCTACACAAGAATACTCACGAAAAGCTTAAAAGCTTAACATAAATTTCACTCAATAATGTTTGAACTGTTTATTACAATGACTCTACTCACCTTTATATAGGCTACAGACGCTAAGACCAATTGCTAATTTTGCAATATGAGACAAAATAACCATAAATAATAAAAATAATAACAAAAAGAAAATACTATCTATCCAATGTGGGATAATAAAAGATAACTAAAAATAAATAAAAGACTCCAAATAAATTTAATATGTATCTGATCTCAACGGGAATCACATCATTCCCTCCCGGCTCCGAAAGGATTTGACCTCGAATCAAAATGATGTCGTAAAATGCAGCAACAAGGGAAAAACAGGTTGAATCAAATACGGACACCGATGATATGCCAGGATCAAATAAAAAGCGGACAGACCACTTCAAATCAATGGCTCGT
This sequence comes from Gentiana straminea, assembly GCA_036785695.1. Classification (NCBI taxonomy): domain Eukaryota; kingdom Viridiplantae; phylum Streptophyta; class Magnoliopsida; order Gentianales; family Gentianaceae; genus Gentiana; species Gentiana straminea. Next base: position 4,387,131 of record JAVUPR010000241.1, on the reverse strand, counting down.
TTTGTTGTTGAACTAAGTGTCACAAAGGCAACATCAAAGAAGGCTTCCGACGTGCTAAAAAATCGGAGAAATCCATGCAATGTAGCAACAGAACGATAGCAATGCGTAGTCGGACGGTCATCAACATACTCAGAAAATGGATCAATGAAATTATGCTCCGGCTTGCCACCAACGTCAACATGATCAAAAAAAAACCATAGGCAATATAGAGGCTGAATGGGGTACAGTAAGTAAACCTGAGCCATCCTCAAATGAATGCTCGTCAGGTACTTACAAATCAGACAAAACAGAACTCGAACAAGTGGTCGGTGTAGTAGGTTTAACTTCCTCATGTGCCTCAATATTCTCCACCGCTAATGCGATGTCCTCAGTCTTTTTCCCAACATCACACTCCTTTGCAACATTTATCTCCACCATCTTTGCATTCTTCTCGGGGATTGCCTTTTCCACAATCGACTCTTGGACTACCTCCACTAATTCTGCTCCAACAACCTCCTCCTCTCGAGTGTTAACAAGCTCTACGGTGGTCTCTACACTCTTCTGTGGGATATTAACAATCTCCTGGTCATCCGTAGGTGATCTCTCACATAAACTATGCATTTTCTGCTAAAAATGAGAGCAATCATAATAGTAATGATCACTCCCGTGACAATAATCGCAATAAACAAAAAACGGCCCTGTAGAAGTTTTCTTAACAACATCCGTACTACCACGGTTACCTCTACCACCATGATTACCTCTACCATCACCTCTTTCTGTTAACATGTCTTGAAATTGAGCCCTCATCTCTTCAAATTTCCTATCTATCACGGTAGCTTGGGCCTCCACGAATATCCGAAAATAAGCATCTACATGACTCTATTTTGACATGACTCACGAACTAAATTCACCAAAAAGTTGATCGTATATTTTTTTCACGGATAGAGTGAACTTGCTGCACCAGGAACTCAAACAAAGTATTCAACCTTTTTTTTTTCAACAATCTCTTAAGTGGCCTTGCACAATCACTTTAGTATATATGGTGCACAACGATGGATGTGGGGTTTGGAGTTGAATATTCAAACACAAAAATTTAGGACTATTGTCGACACATCAGATGTTCCAACAACAAACCCTGGGCGACGAGGAAATTAATTTTTTTTTGGTACAACTACTCAACGAAAGAATAAAGATATTCAATATTAATTCACAAAGACACTCACGGCTTGGACAAAACTGACAAATAAGGATGAACGGTACTGCGAAGAAGAAGAAATAAAGCTGGAAAAAGGCTAATTTATTTTTATTTTTATAATGAAAGTACAAACGCAGGAACAAGACAAGATCAAGAAAATGGATTTTTTTTTTGTAATGATGCTGATTACGCATAACAAAAAAACAAGAAGGCCTACTTTTTTTTTTTGTAAACGGAAAAGAAACGCAAACGCAAGAATTAAGAAAAAGGAAACAGAGGGATATTTGGATAGCGTCACTGACTAGTTCTGCTATAAACTGATGTGATCCGTAAAAGAATCAGACCCGAAAATGCCCGAGGACTTGACTGATGGCACCAATAGAACGAGCACCGTGACCCTAGCTAACCCGTAACTAAGAACCTTGTATGACCTCAACCCACTAACCCCTTGTATACCTCAACCCTGATAACCCGTACCTAAGAACCTTGGTATACGAACGTCATAAGGTATGCTCAGAACCTTGATAAGTTCATGATTCGAATATTCTACACAAGAATACTCATGAAAAGCTTATAAGCTTAACATGAATTTCACTCAATAATGTTTGAACTGTTTGTTACAATGACTCTACTCGCCTTTATATAGGCTACAGACACCAAGACTAATTGCTAATTTATCAATGTGGGACAAAATAACCATAAATAAAAATAATAACAAAAAGGAAACACTATCTATCCAATGTGGATAATAAAATATAAGTAAAAATAAATAAAGACTCCAAATAAATTTAATAAGTTTATGATCTCAACGGGAATCACATCAAAGATGCAACTCTGATTTTGTTGGTGTCATTACCAACATCATACGAGAACTTTGTGAAGTCCTTCATAGTTGGGAAGGATACAGTGGCTTTGGAGGAAAGGTCAGCCTTGAATACCAGGGAGCTGAGACATAAGGCAGCAGGGGCAGACAGTGAGGTAGCTGGCTTGATAGTCGCAGCACCAGTGGGAAAAGGCATGTGCAGTCTGGAAAGAAGAAGTCCAAGAAGACAAGGTCCAAAGATCATGGGTCCACGGATGTGTGCAATTACTGTAAGGAGCATGGAAAATGGAAGTCCAATTGTCCAAGGAGAATGAAACAACACGAGAACAATTCTGGCACAACTGATGTAACAGATGAGCATGACTCAGATGAGGACATGGTTCTAGTGGCACGGGTGAACTCTAGCGCTTCCTATCATATTCGTCCACACAGGGAGTGGTTCTCAAACTATGAGCAGAAAGATGGAGGACATATCTCTATAACCAACATCAAGGTCAGTAAGGTAGTGGGGATTGGCTCAATACAGGTGATGACAGAGGATGGTAGATTCTTCACACTGAAAGATGTAAGACATGTTCCACAGCTGACAAAGAATTTGGTATCTCTTAGTCTAATAGAGTCAACGGGTTTAATTTCAAAGGTGGAGTGCTAAATGTCTACAAAGTTCAGTTGTGGTTCTTAGTGGAATCAAGAGAGGGGCCTTGTATATTCTACAATGGTATGTTATGTCTCGGTCTACTGCTATGGCATCCGCTTAGGTTCACCAGTCTCAACTGACTAAGCTGTGGAAAATGAGATTGGGTCATATGGGTGAAAAGGGGATGCAAGTTATTTTTTAGAGTGATCTTCTTTGGGGATGTAAGGTCAAACACCTGGACTTTTGTGAGCACTGTGTGTATAGGGAGCTTCATAGTGGCAAGTTGTCAAAGTGGTACACAACACAAAGTAATTACTTGTTACATTCATTCTGATTGTTGGGGGCGTTCAAAGGTTAAGTCATTGGTTGGTCACAGATACTTTGTATCTTTCATAGATGATTATTCAAGGATGACTTAGATAGTGATGATGAAGCATAATAGCGATGCATTCAAGAGCTTCAGAAAGTGGAAGACTCTAGTTGAGAATCGGACAGTGAAGAAGATCAAGAGGCTTCGGACAGATAATGGTCTACAAATTCTGCTGGTCTGGGTTTGATGAGTTTTGCAGAAATGAGGGTATTTTCAGACACCATACAATCAGGAATACCTATCAACATAATGGGGTAGCTGGGAGGCTAAATCAAACTCTCCTAAAGAGGGAAAGATGTATGCGTTAATGCTGGTTTGTCTAGGAGATATCGGTCAGAGGCAGTAAGTGCAACCTGCTTCTTAATCTACAGGGGACCTCACACATGGATCAATCTTAAGACTCAAATTTAAATGGGGTCAGGTAAGCCTACTGACAACTCAGTTCTAAGGGTTTTTGGAAGCACAATCTACTATCATGTGAGTAAAGGTAAGCTGGAACCAAGGGCTAAGAAGGGAGTGTTTGTAGGGTATGAAGATAGGGGTGAAGGGCTATAGAATTTTGTCATCAACGGTAAACAGGGTGATTCTCAGCAAAGATGTGGGTTTTGATGAAAATTCTATGCTCATCAATGGGAAGGTCTGCCGAATTTAAAACCAGCGCTGAATCTGAAAGAACTGAAAGAGATGTGGAGCTTCAGGTGGAGTCAGCTGAGCTGCAACACTCAGTTGACATTAAGCAGTCATCTGGTCTGGTCAATCATCTATCAGAATTTGATCCAAGCCAGTCAGCTGAACGGAGGTCAAATGAGCATCAAGCATGATACATTGGTCAGCACAATATAGCTGTCAGCAGCGCTAAAAGGACTAATGTTGGGATACATTTCAAGAGGTATAGGTTTGTTGAAATGGTTGGCTATGCACTTCAAGTTGCAGAGGAGGTGGATGTCTTTGAACCACCTACTTTCATAGAAGCGGTGACATGTTCTGAGTCATCTCAATGGCTGGCTTCCATGGACATGAAATAGAGTCATTATTGAAGAATCGGACTTGGGATCCAATCAAACAGCCACAGGGCAGGAGAGTTGTTACTTGCTAATTGGTCTTCAAGAATAAGGAAGGAATGACATCCGCAGAAGCAGTCAAGTATAAGGCACGTTTGGTTGCAAGAGGTTTCAGTCAGAAGGAAGGGGTGGACTTTGATGAGATATTCTCACCGGTGGTCAGACATACTTCCATTAGGGTGTTACCTGCAATGGTGGCACATCAGGACCCTTAACTTGATCAATTGGATATGAAGACAACTTTTCTACATGATGAGGTAGATTAGGAGATATACTTGACTTAGCCAGAGGGGTTTCAAGTTTGGCAAGGAAGGTTTTGTTTGTATGTTGAAGAAGTCCTTGTATGGACCGAAGCAAGGTCCAAAGCAGTGGTTTAAAAGGTTTGACAGTTACATGATCCAGTTGGGTTATAACAGAAGTCCATATGGCAGTTATGTTTATCACAGACAGTTGAGAGATGGATCTTCAAGGAAGAAGTATGATATTCAGAGTTTGAAGGACTTTCTCAGTGCTGAATTTGAAATGAATGATTTGGGTGCAACCAAGAAGATTTTGGGATGGGGATCTTTAGAGACAGGATTCGGAAGAAGTTGTTGCTATCTCAATAGGGTTATATACATAATATTTTGGTCAGGTTTGGCATGTCTGCTGCAAAACTAATAGATACTGCTACGGCATCAATGTTCATTTATCTGTTTATGCTTCACAGACAACAGAAGAGAAGGATTAAATGTAAAGACTTCTCTATGCTAGTACAGTTGGCAGTCTGATGTATGACATGGTTTGCACTAGGCCTGATCTGGATCATGCAGTCAATGTTGTCAGAAGGTTTATGGCTTAACTTGGAAAGGAACACTGAAAAGCTGTTAAAAGGATGTTTAGGTACCTGAGAGGTACAACTGATGTTGGTCTCATTTACGAAGGTGATACTCCGGGTCTAGTCACAGGGTACTGACGTACTGTGATGCTGATTATGCAGGTGATGTGGACAGTAGGAAATCATGACTGGTTATGTTTTTACATTGGGCAATTTAGTTGTCAGATGGAAGGAAACTTTGCAAGCAACGGTAGCTTTCCAACTGAATGGCTCTTACTGAAGCAACCAATGAGGGCATCTGGTTGAAGAGGCTAGTCAGTGATTTGGGTCTACATCAGGATCAAGCTGAAATATATTGTGACTGTTTGAGTGCAATTTGTTTGGCTAAGGACCAGGTTCATCATGAGAGAACCAATCATATAGATGTGAGGTATTATTTCCTAATGAATGAGAAGAGGGTTCAAGTAAAGAAGATCAGCACCAAGGATAATCCTGTTGATTTGCTCATTAAACTAGTTCAGAAGAGCATGTTTTAGTTGTGTTTAGACTTGCTAAACATCAGGAGCTTATAATCTGAAGTCTGGATACTCAGTTGAGGGTAGATTAGTTGAGTGATATGGAGAAGTCTGGTACAGTACATTATGGCATTGACGAATGCATCTGGTACAATACATCTTATTATGCAATCTGGTTTATTTGAATGAGAGTTCAAGTCAATATAGAGATTTGTTGTCAATGTGGCTTGATCTCTACATCTGGTGGAAATAAATTTGGGTTCAACTGAGAATGATGGTCAGCTGAGCAAAAGTATTCATGTCTGAGAGGTCAGCTGGGTGAAGTGCAGCTGAGTTCCATGTCAGCATATGAGTCTGCTGAGTTCTGCACCAGGTTTGCTTGATGGCACAGCTGGTGGAGTCAGCAGTGTTGGGGTCCACAACTAGGGCATTTATGGGAATTCAGACATGACTTAATGGCGGTTATGGTTTAGGATTCCAAGGCTATAAATACTCAATGTTGTAATCAATGTAAAGTGTGTGAATCTTCATATATTTCCGTGCATAATAAAATATCTCCGCTTATGTCCGTGGAATAGTCGACACAACGCCAAAACCCACGTTAAATCATATGTTCTTCTTGTTTATATTATTTGTCAGTGTCATTAATCTTTTACGTTTGAACTGAATTTGTGTTTGTTCTTTCGTGGGTAGCAAGATTCACACATCTTTGTTCTAACACGAAAAAATCAAAGAAAGATGTGGAGTGATGGTCCGTTTAGACTAATGTACGGATTTTCTAAAAAAAATCTCTGGACCCGAAAAGACGTTAGTCGAATGATTCTGATACAACAATAGAGGAATATAATAGATTGCATTGATTAATAATAGTAAAATAATATAATATTGATTGACTAATTGATTATAAGGATCTATTCAAATAAAACTCTATCTAAACAAAATAATTTATTTTAACAACTCTATCATAATTCAAATTCAAACAATATTATGTAAAGAAACTATTGACTATCATTATGTCTGACAATTTGAATGACGCGTTAAAGTGTGCCATAATTAAATAGGTAAATGATTCAACCAAAAAACGAATAAAAAAATGTGCATTCATATTGAAATTCTATCCCCAAAATGTTTGGCTCTTATATTTGGTAGCGTTTCCTTGTCTTAGCTAACTGACTATCATCCTTACATTGGCAATTGGCAAGTAATTTTCATTAGCACCAATAAAGTCTCCATAGAAGTCTCCGACAATGAACAATCACTTCACATAACCACAACTATCACTATTGATTGAATAAATTAAACACGTACTTGCTTCTTCCTTGTGCCCCCACCCCTCCCCCATTCCCCCTTCCATATGGTTCAAACTTCTTGGCTGTATCACATAATCCCATTTATTCTACAAAAAAACGTGTCTATAGAACAGTTAATGCTATATATAGTATATATGTCTTAGACGTGATTCAGAGTATCCTGATCATTCACAAAACAGGAAAGTGAGTTGTTGCCATGGCTTTTGAATTCGGAAAAATGCAGGAAAAACCTCATTTTGTCTTGTTTCCTCTAATGGCTCAAGGTCATATAATTCCAATGATGGACATTGGTAGATTGTTGGCAAGACGTGGAGTGATCGTTACCATACTCACCACTCCACTCAATGCTAAAAGATTCAAGAATGTGATTGAGCGTGAATCAGAATCTGGAAAACAAGTTCAAATAATCGAAATCCCTTTCCCTTGTGTTGAAGTTGGCTTACCAGAAGGAAGTGAGAATCTTGATTCTCTCCCTTCACAGAGTTTACTCCCGAGGTTCTTTGCAGCCGCGAGGATGTTAAAACAGCCCATTGAACAGCTTCTTCCGAAGCTAAATCCGCGTCCGTGTTGCATCATCTCTGATCTTAGCTTTCCATGGACAAACCAAGTTGCTGACAACTTTCAAATCCCAAGAATTGCTTTTCAAGGGGTCTGTTGCTTTGTGTTAATCTGTGTACACAATCTGTTATCATCCCGGCTTTTGAAACGGTGAAATCGGATTCAGACTACTTTGAAATCCCGGGATTGCCGCACAGAGTTGAGCTGACAACAGCACAAATGCCGGGATCTGTGGTCACCAGTGTAACTGGAATGGATGATTTAGGGGAGGAAATGAAAGAAGCTGAAGCAAATGCATTTGGGGTGGTGGCGAATACTTTCGATGAGTTGGAAACAGATTACATTCAAAAATACCGCAAAGTAAAGAACAAAAAGGTCTGGTGTATTGGCCCTGTTTCACTCTGTAATAAAAACAACATGGATAAAGCTGAAAGAGGTGGAAAGGCTTCTATTGATCAACACCATTGCTTGAATTGGCTTAGTTCTAAGGAACCTACCTCTGTTATCTACGCGTGTTTGGGTAGCCTATCTCGTTTATCAACAAGGCAAATGATAGAGCTTGCTCTTGGACTAGAAGCGTCCCGGTTTCAATTCATATTGGTTCTAAGGTACAAATCAGATGAATTCGAAAAATGGCTTTCGGATGAGAATTTCGAAGAAAGGATTAAGCTTAAAGGACTCCTAATCCATGGTTGGGCTCCTCAAGTACTAATACTATCCCATCAAGCCATCAGTGGATTCTTGACACACTGTGGATGGAACTCGACACTAGAAGGAATCTCTGCAGGTGTACCGTTGATAACATGGCCGAATTTTGCAGAACAGTTTTGTAACGAGAGGCTAATCGTCGATGTTTTGAAGATCGGATTGAAAGTTGGTGTAGAGATTCCAGTCAAGTTTGGAGATCAAGAAAAGGTTGGGGTGCAAGTGAACAAGGGTGAGATAAAGGCAGTTCTTGATAGGTTGATGGATGAAGGAGATGAAATAAGAGAGAAAGCAAAAAGGCTTGGGGAAATGGCAAAAAGTGCACTTGAGGAAAAGGGCTCCTCTTGTCTTAACATGACACAGTTGATCAAAGATGTTATGGAACATGTTAACTATAGGAAAGAGTGTACACTTTGATATGTTATTCTAACACTACTACATCCCAATATGTGAGATGGTTCAGCAAGAACAAATATTTCTAATGCTTTACTGTATATACCAATAAGAAAAAATGATTAACTCTGTCATTCAGAAATGGAAAAAGAATGGCTCAGAAATCATGTGACAATCAAAGCAAGATATAACACTTTATGATTTACATGGAAATGACTATCATTTTTATGATTGTGTTCTTATTAAAGTTGTGATTTGTAGGGATAGGTGTATCGTGTGTGTGGAGTGATTTACGGAACAGATCCGTAATTTACAGAACTAATTACGGATTATTAAATTAGATAATAAATAATGCGAATAGAAATAGTCATATTATCAAACAGATCTAACACAATCTATACTATCATACAGATCTAACTCGAACAAGGAACAATAAAAGTTTGATGCAGAAAACAAAGGACTAGAATTCAAACCGAGGCGAGTAGTTACTCTTTCCTTAAGACAAATTGCTCCGGTATGGTGCCCACGGTAGTAGCAAATGTCTCCCAAGATACAACGGCTTTACGTCTCGGATTTAGAGGCACTTCAAAAATCCGAGCTCCGGCGAACTTACAGAGTGCTCCGACTTCTCTTCGACTCAATATCTAGATCTATATGCTAGACGTTTTGTGGTGGAAAAGACTAGAGAAAATTCGATGATTAAACTTTCATCCATGAGGTTCTTTATATAGTGGAGATGAGGAGCCAATGCTCAAATCTGATTGGCCGAAACACATCATCAAACTTTTCCCCTTGGAAAAGTAACGACCGGCTTTTCCCCCAAGGAAATCATCTAGGCCGAAATTATAAGGTTAATTTCGAAATAACCAACTCCTCTGATTGGTCGGATGATGTGTCGTCTGAATTCTGATTGGTCGAATGACTCAATGAATTCTGATTGGTCGAATGACACAATAATATTCCAAAATTAATTTTATGGTTAATTTCATAAAGAAACTTTGTCCAAAAAATTAATAGCAACCCCCGAGCCGAGCCGAGCTCGAGCACGAGCCGGACGGACGGCAGCGGCGCGCGCGGGCGTGTGGAATAAACTAAGTCCTCCCTCCTGCACAAAAGTGCCTTGCCCTTGGGCACATCTATAACACTCAAGTTTCCAAATGGGGTGAGGTCCTCCCTTCAACTTTCATCTCCTACATATTTTCTACCAACTTTAGCCATTAATTTCTCATTCACCCGACATCCGAATCGAGTGATTCAAAAGCCCATCATCAACTACTCCGTATGGAGTATTTAATGATATCATTAACTCTCGATGACATACATCGGAGCCTATCCGTAATTAGCGCTAAAGTTGACCGTTCAACCCTTCAAAAAGGGCTTTTTCTCCAACATGATTCTCGAGTTTAGCTACTAACTCCCCACTTAAAAACCGTGGATATCTATAGTCGATTATACTATGTGATCATGTTAATCGTTTCCCACACAACATCTTGATTCTCATATTAAAATCTCAAATTATAAGAGAACGTTGATCTTATAGGTCACCATACACGTGGCACTTGTTAGTATATGTATTGTATTAGATATTTTGTATTTGCCATAAGAGCATTTTTGTATTTTTGACATTTGGCTATATAAGCCTTCATTTTGTAACATAAACCTAGGCTTCCACACACATTTACATTCACATTTTGTAGCATCTTCTCTTCCATTTACATTTCCATAATATACCAATCATAACGTGGTATCAGAGCTTCGTTCTAATTCAAAGATAATCTCAAGCCCGACAATCACGGATGAATCACGAGCATTTTTCTGGGTTCAGGATGAATTTTTCTAGTGTTTGGTGTGTTTCTATTTTTAATTTCTGTGATATCTCATGGTATGTGGTTGAATCTGCCTCTTTGGATATGTTTTTCCTTGGTGATTTTATGCTCCAATGATGCTTGTAACAGTCATTTAAACTTGTCCATTGATTGCTCATTGATCAGACATCTCAAATTAATCATTATCATGAAATATATCTCCTGAATATACTATTTGAAGGATTAATCGTACTTTTCACTTTTCAGCTTAGCAAATGATTCTTCTCGACTGATATCGTAAGCCTTACTCAGCTCTACTGACTTGTATGCTCGACTGCAAATGTGCTTCAGCTGATCTAGTCCCGGTTAGCTCAATTGAATCTGGATTCTTGATATTTCCTCTGATCTTCATTCGTGAGATCAATGTACACCATATTTCTCATCACTTGAAGTTTATCTTCACATTTACTTGAACTTCAAGCCTTCTACACAATATCTATAAAGTTATACCAAGCCATTACAGACTTATTTGAAGATTACTTTATAGTCTCAGCTTAAATCTTCATTACTGAGTTTGATCCCTCAGCCTTAAGCTCTTCAGTGTTCATTACTGAGTTTGATCCCTCGGCCGTCAAGTCTTCATAACTGTGTTTGTCATACCAGCCTTTGACTCGTCTCAACTTAGCTTAGGTCTTAGACTCTACTGGATTTTAAACATGTCCAAGTCTACTGAGAACCTATCAGCTGACTATTACAATGCTTGTCTGATTAACCTATACAATATCAGACTTTAGTAAAGCATATACATTAGATTTAGACATCTTTTTACTTGCCTCTATAACAGCTAGTCTAGAACTTATTATCAAAACCTATACATTTCTAACAGTCCCTTACAAAATAAATTCCTAGAATATATATCCCTCATGCAAAATCCACAAAGTACTAAAATACCCCCAGATGGTAACATACAATAATATAAAGAAGAAAGGACAAAAATGACCCTCATGGATATATAAAAAAAGACAAGATAATAGGTCAAACTGCATCATCTCCATACTCCCCCAAAATGATAAACTCATCCTCTAATTGTTCTTGAGTAGTTGGTGTTCCATCAAGAGCTTGATATAGTGTGAAGTGTGCAACATCAAATGTTCGGGAAACATACCAATCAGCAGGGATGTCCACTTCATAAGCATTTTCTTTGATCATCTTCACAATATGGTAAGGTCCTATCTTATTTGGCTTCAACTTGTTGGAGGTCCTAGGTGGGAATAGTTCCTTTTGCATGAAAACCATCACCAATTCCAAGTATCAAAGTGTCTAACCCTCATATGATTATCACTTCACCTATTATAGACAACATTGGCTTGCTCAATTTTGTTGCGCACATCCAAATGCATCTGTTAGATAAATTGAGCCAAGTTTCCGGATGACTTGCTCTTTGGATGGGGAATATGAGCCAGGTCTACAGCAAATTGAGAGCCTTTGTGTACACAATAGTGAATGGAGATTTACCAGTGGATCTGTTTACCATAGAGCTGAAAGCAAATTAAGGTTGAGCAGCCAAGTCCCACTATTTTTGGGAGCCACCTGCTAAACATCTCAACATGTCTCCCAAAGTACGGTTGACCACCTCAGTTTGGCCGTCTGTCTTGGGGTGACACACAGTACTAAGCTGCATTTCGTTTGGAATCTCTGCCACAATTCCTTCCAGAAACGAGAGACAAACTTTACATCCCCGTTAAAGGTAATGGACTTGGGTAGTCCATGAAAACGCACCACTTCTTTGAAGAAAAACCATGCCACATAATTGGCATGATACAGCGTAGCTTTATTTTTATTTAGTTTATCTGCTTGTTTACTACTTGTTTGTTATATTTTATTATGAGTAGTAGTTTCGTCTTTTCCTTTTTAATTTAGCCATGGGTATTTAAGCAGCTTGTTCATCTTGTAAAAGGGTACTTTTTTGACATCTATATCTATATATATTTGAAAGGATAATTTAACCCGATTACCCAATTGACCCGCTCCATTTCCAGATAAAAAAAGGCAACACCAAAAAAAAAAAAAAAACACAAAAAATAATAAGTATCCTACAAAATCTACAAAAATAACAACTATTCTTCAAAATCTCTCTGCGAATCTTTTATATTAATTTTTTTAAGAGTTCAAAAAAAGACCGATGACATAAATTTGTTTTTAAAAAATACACTTTTCATCCTGATTTTGTGCCATTCTTCTCAAAATTATATTTAAAAAAAATTGATTTACATAATAGTTTAAAAAGAAAAATAATTTCCTTCCTGATTTTGCGCCATTTCTTTGCGAAATCATAAAAAAAGAATTGATTTACCAGCGGTAAGAGTTGAAAAAAATATTTTCCTTCCTGATTTTCCACACTTTCTTTGCGAAATTATTAAAAAAAAGAGTTTTTTAAAAAAAAAAAAACTTTCCTAATTTTGCGACCTTGATTACTCATATTGCACCGTTCTTTTCGTGACTATATCTTTAATTAGTTATCTTTATGTAATCTTCTTTTCTCTGCAATCGCTGCCTTTTATATTTCGTAGATGTATATAATTGTTTGCTGTTTTTTTTATTCAATTCCAAAAATTGGTGGAAATCGCATTATGCTTGTGTCTAACTTCGCATTTAGAATTAACCACTGTGGATTCAATATTTTATTGTTCTCTTTTCGGTTCTTGATATTTAACATTTTTTTTCCGTTTATTTGCATTTGTGTAGGGTTTCCATAGATGCGAAGAGGATCGAGAGATGCCTAGAGGATCAAGGTAGGTTTTCCAGATTATTCCTCTTCTCTCACAACACCAGATTTTTTTTTTTGGCTCAAATCAATGAATAGTTTTATTTTTTAAGATACTTAGGTTGTAATTGATTCTAATCGATCATTCTTATTCTGAAGCTCTTGATAAAGATTTCTTCTTAGTTTTTCTAAATGCTTGCAGATTGCAAGTTCATCTTCGCCCGAATGGCTCCAGCCTCCTTAACAGAGAGTAGGAGAGGTTTTTTTTTGTTTTTGTTTCTTTGTTTTTTTTTAGCGCAAAAAAAAAGGATTTTTATAATATTAGAGGTGGATTTCTCTATCATTTTTGCTTTAGTGTTTGAATTATCGAAATCTATAATATTGGATTTTTATATCGGATGTGGAGGAGATTCATCATCGTCAGTGGCGGATGCACATAGGGGTAAATTGGGTCCGCGGACCCCGTTAAAAATAAGAAAATCCTACATTTTACCTATGTAAAAAATATTTCAGACCCTATAAAAAATTTATTTACTGTGTAAAATATTTACGGACCCCGTTGAATATAATTTCTGGATCCGCCACCATCGTGTTTAGGTAGTATTCATGGTGTTTGCTCTCTTTTTTTCCCCTGATTTAGCATTCCTATGGGCCTTTGAACAAATGGATATTTCGTTTTCAGATTGGGGAGGACATTTATCTATGCCGGATTACTTGGGTTGACGATGTCAAATGTTCCCCTCAAGATAAGAAAAAAAACGACATCAAATTTGGATCGGAAGTGAGAAAATGATGGCTAAGCTTTAATTTAAACCCAATAACTTCTATGCACACACTGATCTAATTGATACGGATTATTTTGTGAAATGTACATCTGAGCTGAGTGATCATTTGTTGCCAATTGTGAAGTAATACAAGCGGGTTGATCGCTATATTTTATTTGAGATATTTTACGAGTTTCAATTTATGTCACGCTTTTAATATTTTTATATATCTGCAAGCCTAATTTGTGACAACGGGGAGGTTATTGGAAACCGACAGGTACATATAAGTGGATTTGTAAAGAATCTGGATTTAAGAAAGTGATGTTGCTCTACTCTATCGATTTTTTTGTCTATTTCGTGTCAGTTGCTCTATTTTTTTTCTTTCTTCTCACTTTTCCTTTTTTTTTCCCTTTTTTTTCTCTTTTTTTTTTAATTCAATCCCAATGAATATATATGCTTGGGTGTATGTGTGTTTTTTAATTTTATTTTATATGCTTTGTGTGTTTGAGTATGAAGCTTGGGATTTTTTTATAGATCATGTATGTTTCATTTGATTTTTTTTTATTAGTTGTAAGTTAGTTTAGTTTTGCTATCTTTTAATACTTTGATGAAAGTGCTGCCAAAAATTGTTATCTTCTTATATGAGCTATTTGGAATTATGAACCTTCTAATTGTCTACATGTTATCACATGTTTTACTAGATTTATCTTAGACATTTATATGATCATGAAGAAACTTCTAAAAGATAAATGCTATTGTTACATTTGTTTATTTCATTTTTAAATGTGACTTTTATGTTTTTTTTTTTTTTTTTTTGGGTGTGTGATCATGTCTGAGTGACTATTGATGATGGATAAGTTTTATTGATGATGTATTGTTATGTTGATAGATTTTACGAGCCTCGGCTGCAAACACTACTACAAGATGAGGTTATATTACATTAATTACTTATCTATAGCTACCACAATTAACTCCTTAAAGGTATTGTGATCTGACGATACTAATATATAATACTGCTTCCGTTTTTTTATCTGTCACATTTCAGAATTTGATCTGTTTTTGTTTACCTGTCATTTTACATTTCCTCAATGCATCATTTATTTTTATTTTTTTGTCTCCTTCACCAATAAAGTATTTACATCTCCAATAAAAAAATACATTTCCAATACTGAAAACTCATTTACCAACAAATTATTTATATCTCCAATAAAAAAATACACTTTTAATACTATATTTTAGACATATTAATTCTTTTTCTAATCTATGTGATTTTTTTTCTCTACGACAGATAAAAAAACGGAGGGAGTAGCAATGTAGACGTGCATGGGAATTTATGGCTCACATGATGGAACTTTTATTTTGGACACCTTTATTTTCATCCAAACGATTCTACCGTATACCACATTACATGTACACCGTCTTGAATTCACCTATAAAATTTGCTTTTAATGTCAAAATTTGACTTTTCTAAAGTCGATTATCACATTTGACTGATTGAAGGTCGATTCTTATTTAATAACTAATTGTAAAAAAAAGATCGAGTCAGTGGTGTAAATGTACTATGATAGAATCGTTAAAAATGAATGCTCCATTTTTTAGATGTCTCCAAGAGACGGAAGTCAATGTGCATATTACACAATGCAAAACTATTCAAACTATGTTTTTATGTATGTGTGTTAAAAAAAAGAGTTGTTTCATGAAAGTGGTTTAAGATGGAGCTCCCACTATTGTTGTAGAGTTCAAATAATGAATCGTGCTGGATGACTTGATAGTTGCAGCCAGGAAAATTACACTGCATCTTATTTCATTATTGTGACGCACGTTTTTCTTTTATATTAATTATGTAAAAATGTATGGCCAATGTTATCTAACATCAACTTTATACTTATGAAGAACTTAACATTTCAATTCGTATCTTATTTCCCCTTATTGATTACCATGGAACACACATATTTGTATTGAAGTTTTATTTATGATTCGCTATTAATTAATTCATAATAATTTTTTATCGTTTCATGTGTATAAAATTGTATATCTATAATTTAGATCCACACATATATAATCTCTTTCCCCGTGCATCACACGGGTAAAAGACTAGTTTTGATATATTAGTATGCAACCTAACCATCAATTGCTAGGGTTTTGTTCATTTTTTTCTTGAGTGTTAGTATCAGAGATCGGAGTTCAGGGTTTCTCCCTTTGTTGATCGATGGCTGGCGCCGATGGAACGAGGCAAGTTCGCGACGGAGTTTGGGACTTGAAGGCCTTTCTGGGTGCAATTTCAAAGCTCGATCGTACCATGCTTGAGGTACGTGAAGCTGTGGAAGAGATGAAGCTAGAAGCTAATCGTGATCGCCGACAAGCAGAATGAGTCTTTCCTCGTACTCAAATTGATGAAATCAACGAGAGCTTTGAATGAAGATACATCAGGAGCAACAGATTAGAATATGTTCGACGACATAGAAGTTTATTGGTAGAGCAAATGCACAAAATCTACACACCCACTGGTACGCACAAGATCAAATTCGTAAAATATTTACCGATGTTCGATGGGTTCTCTTTTATGTTGAATTTTATTGACTGGGTCGACACCATTGATGACTATTTTGAAGAAATGAATACACATGATGTCTTGAAATGTGAATTAGCAGCTTCCAGATTAAAAGGAACAGCTTATTCATGGTGGAAGAGACTGCAAGACAAGAGGTTCATTGAAGGTAAGAAGCTCATTTCTTCTTGGGTCCGAATTAGAAATTTGTTGTTTAAACGATTCTCACCCACCAAGTGTTCGATGAAAGTCCCCTTCCAACTCCACATCAGTGAACAGAAGCAGGTAGAAGAACGTGATTCCACTGATAAATTGCACTACCCGGTATCGATCCGAGATGATAGTTGTAAGACTCCTACAAGCAAAGATATGCCATCCAATGCTTGCAAACATGACATGGTTCTTGATAGTAAGGAGACAAAATTTCGTAATACTATTGAAGAAACTGATAAAGCTGTGGAGGATGGAACCGATGAGAAAGGAAGTTTTCACCCACCAAATGCAATTGGCATACCCATGGCTGCTGAATTTGATAAGGTGATGCTTGGTTAATATAAGACGATTATAACTGAAGACCAGAAGGTTAGGCCAGAAAATGAAGCTGCAACAACAACTAAGGCGCTAAAAATGGGATCTTTATCTAGCGATGTATTGGATGTTATTAAGGACTGGCTGGAATTGGCTCGTCCTCCAAGAGGTGGTTCGATTGAATGGCTTATACCCATTCAGCCCTCCAATTTGGAGGCAATGATTTCTAAGTTGTTAGTTAATGAATTAACTGAGGAATGTAGTTCAAAAGTCTTTAGAATGAAATACGATATCGGTGTTTTTATTGGTGATATGATGATGACCAATTTTGATCCCGAAGGTGTTAGGAGTAACAATCCACTTTAAGAACGTTGGCAAGCTTTAGTTGTCAACAAAGAGGGATGTATGCGGAGATACCATATTGGTATTGTGTTTGGCCCTAAAGATTTTGAAGGTTTACAAGACTTGAAGGGATATGGTGATTGCAAGTCACGCATTTCAATTATAACTATCATGTGTATCGGTTGTGTAACATTGGGATGTTGGGTGAGATTCTAATTGAGAATTTTGATCCTAGAGGGCATGGTGTACCGTGTGGAAATTTACTATGACTGGTCTTGATCAATGCAATATAAAGAATACGACGTTGACCAACAACTAAGGAAGTGAATGCTCTTCGCATTGGAACAATGAAGTTCTTTATCTCACCCATCGCCTCTGTTGCGGTTTTCACTTATTCTAAATGTAGCTCCCACGATATCTGCATTCATTACAAGAATTCCTTGGCAGGATACCCGTTGTTATCTAAAGAAAATGCAATTTGGCACTCATTGGATAATCTTGATGATCCTTTTAGTAGCTATTACTCAGCAGGATTGGTAAAGCCTCAAGTTGATCAACTTACGTCAAAAGAGGTGGAAACAGAAATACAATTTAAGAGTCTAGGTGTACGCTATAAAGTAGGGGGAGGTACAGTAGTGAAGGCTGATTTAGAGAACAAAACTTCCCAACAGTTTGAGGATCTTGTTCAAGTTTATTGTTTTCTTCGAAGTAAAGTTACCTTTGGAAGTTTGACATTGTCATCCCAGATTGAAGAATCTCCTATGAGAGTTCAAGGACTTTCAGGTGCATGTGATGGTTTATAATTACTTCACCACAAATTACCACCTCGTTGATTCATCTGGTTTCCCAACCACATGCCTTAGTTTGAACATCCTTAAGAGAAATGGATCAAGCATCTTATTCAAACTTCTTCTTTATTTCCCACATGGTGGCCACATTAATGCAGCAGTCACATGTGGACAATTTTTAGTAAGGAAATTGTCGCTAACCAGGGAAATTTTCCACATAATGATGCAATACCATAGTGCAATTTATGGTGCTATCATGGTTAAAGGTTCTCAGCAGTCACCTTTTGAAATCAACAGTGAAGGATCAAATATTGTGAGTCATGAATATACCAAAGGTGATGGTCTTGGAGCAGAAAGAAATATTGGGTACTTTTATTCTTGTCTACATAGTGTTCCCTGTTAATGATGCAAAAGAAATGCAAGATATTATCACACCCCCATTATGGCTCCACTTTCAATTGGGTTCACAGTGCTTTTTAGTCAATTTGGCAACAATTTTAATAACTGGGACATGAGGCAATCCTACAAAACACTTCGCAAAATCGCTTTAACCTGACTCTGCTACCACATTCTTGATATACAGAAACCCAATCCGGATCCGATCCATAATTGGATCGTCAGATTTGATTCACAGCACCGATCGAGATACTCGATCTTACACAGCGGAAGCTACGAATAAATTTACATGCGATTTTACCACGATTTGATTCACATAAATAATTAATGCAACTATGAGATGGTTGAAGATTTACCTTATTTAAGAGGAATAGTAAATCAACAGATGGAGAAGCCGCAGTCTTTCGGATTGTATCTCCTTGCGACGACTGGTGGACGTCAATCCTCGCCGTAGAACCTCCTCGAATATGCACAAATGACTAGAAAAAGAAACTAAATTTTCTCTCCTTTTTTCAAGTGTGGCGCAAATTATGTGTCTATTGTGCTAGGAGGAACTCTCTTTATATAGAAAAATAACTAACCAAGAGAGTTATTATTTTCGCAGCACAATTACCTATTTCTACAAGAAAAAGATATTTGTCAAAAGATAAGAGATAATTTCTAAAAAAATCAATCTCTTATTTTTTCATTAATTATCTAACAAATAGATAATTATTTAATTAATTATACATGTGACATAATCTAGAAAAATTTATTTTCCTAACTTATCACTAAATATGGCGCCGCATGGCCATTAGTTTTAATAGAAAATGTATTTTCTATTTTACATATTTATTTATCAAATAAACAATATTGCATATTCATTAAATAGACCAACTATTTAATTTATTCTCGAGGCTCCATAAAATGAGAAAACACTCACATGTTAGGAGCCAACCCGGGGATCATAGACCTATAACCAGTAGCTATAATAAATTAAATAAAATATTCATCGAACATAATATTTCTACTTAATTCATTAATTCCGAATTACGCCACCATAAATCCGAAACTGAACTCTATCGATTATAGATATAACTTATTTTCAAAACGTCGAGTCGATAAGTGTCCATTGATACAATCACTACATACAGACTAACCCTCCATAGACTGTCCGTAACGAAGCATGATTATTTCCGTAAACCTTCCTCACTACATCTTATCCTTATTTACCATTAACCCACTAGTGATCAATTAGTTCATAACCAATACGAACTCTGTGGATCGATAAGTTTCTAAGATTAACAAATAAGGGGATTGTCTTTCTACTTCCCGCATGATGGAATGTATTTCATATCTGTGAAACACACACTTCTCACTCATTCCAGAATAGTGCCAACGTGAAAGTGATTCGGACCGGGCCTCTTCGCGATCCTTAACAAACATATCAAACCCAATCTTGAAACCAGTAGGAGTATGCAATCACTTCAGGATTAAGTTTAATCCATATATGATCATCTTGTGATTTAATGAGATTTCTCAATCATGGAATTATATGAGAAATGCAGATTAAATCGGTCCAGTCATATATGACTCTCATCATATATAAATGCCCTATTTAGACAACCAATGTCGACGGTCCGGATAAGACGGTCACACCATAAAGTGTTCTGGGCGCATTAATGGTGGTTTAATCAATAGACCCCATACTTTGATTAAGTTCACCACGGACTAATAGTTCAAGTGTATCACCATAAACTTAATCCTTATGTGTGACACACACTAAGTTACATGGCTACATATGATACGACTTGGGGTTTTCACCGGTGTGTTACATATAAGCACGAACCAAATAATAAGATGAGAATAAATCTGTCATTTATTAATTATAAAAATAATTACATAAATTGTCTTTCGGGCGCTACTTCCAACAATCTCCCACTTGTCCGTATAGACAAGCAACAATTGTTTTTCGGGCACTATATCCAACAATCTCCCACTTTGCCCGTAATGACAAGCAACAATTGTTTTTAGAGCACCACACCCTTATTCTTTCTATCCACAACATTCTCACACTTGCTCTAAAGCAAATGAGACATATCTCCCAATTTTATACCCGTCAAGCGCTTATCAGTGACAACAGATGCCACGTGACTTGGTAAACTGATCAGCTAGGTTGTCGGCTCGAGGCGATCTTTAGGACCGAAATGTCGCCTTTCTTCACGATCTGTCTGACCTGGTGGTACTTACTTTCAATATGCTTTTGACCTCTTGTGATTGCGAAGATCCTTTGCATGAGCTACTTCTCAACTGTTTTCATAGTAAAATGGTATCGGCTCATCGAGACCTGGAATCACTTCCCGATCCAACAAAGAACTTCTCAAGCCACACTGCCTCTTTAGCTGCTCGGAAGCTGCTATGTATTTGACTAACAGAGTCAAATTGGCAGTGCTGGATTGCTCCAGACTATAGCTCCATCACAATGAGTAAACACTGAGCCTGAGATCGATTCACGATCATCCTTAATCCGACTAATAATCGGAATCAGTGTAGTCAACAACACTCAGGTTTGCACTCGAAAACACAAGCATATGATTCCTCGTTCTCTAAAGATACTTGAGGATGCACTATACTGCTATCAATACTCAAATCCAAGATTCGATTACAATTGACTTTTAATAATCTGACATTTTCTATCCAAAAGAGAACTTATCCCATTTTCTCTATATCCGAAGATTTGAGAGAATTATTCCGTGAGGGGTTGGGTAGGAAACCTCTCGTTGAATGTTGCATACGAAAATGCATTAGCATCTTAAACAATAAGATGGATGGGATACTGCCACAACTTGTTCTCATGAATTCGACCGAATCGATTTTTAAGAATATAGTCCACTTCTCTGATTCAGAGAAACTTTGGCTCGTCAGTTCTTGACTTTAGATAACACACTCAATTTGTTCTCTCAACTGTTGCAGTGTTATCCTTTATAAACACTAACGTCTACTACTTTACCAATATTGATTCTCCAGTCTATAAAAGATTCATCAATACTTTTGGTCAAGCTCACACATTTTAAATATGTGGCTTTTAATGACTAGAGGTTTGCTTTAGTCCATAAATGGATATAAGCATATACAGTCAATCTTCCATTGGCTTCTATTCCGAATGAATTCAAGCTCCGTGGTTAGGCAAGAAAGTTTCAGGGCATCACCCCTGTTAATCTTTCTGCTTTTCATGGAGTCAAGCAAGGTTGAGTGGTGAGAAAGTTTAAGAGCATCACCCATTTTAAATTATCTACTTCTCAGGGAATTACCCCTAGACCATTTGGCTTTGCCTTGAAAGATAAACTTTTCATTCATTCTCATCACATAGATCCAATTACACCCACTGGGCCTGAGACTCTCAGGTGGTTCTAAAAGATTGTTAGCAGAACTGGAGTATCAAAACTCCATTTATAGGTTTATTGTTTTAAACCAACCTCCTATTGTCAGAATCCGTATACAATCCTTCCAGAAGGACCATAGGTGATCGATCACCCCAAGCAGTCTGTAAAGACTGCATAATCACAGCGGGTCAATGGTTAGACCATACTCCCACTGCATTTGGGTGGATTGATATTCTGATCCAGTTCAGTAGTATTAATCAGCGTAATCCCCAACAACCAATGTTGGATATGGTCTGATTAAATTAGATAGCAACTCCTTGAGTATCTTTACTTCAAGGTCCAAGGTTGTTATTTAAACATTCTTTCGAAAAGGGTCCGTTGGCGCCGTATTGGGGCAAAGGATTAATGGTAAATTCCAACCTATTTCCTACGCAAGTCATACCTTGAATCCACCCAAGCAAACTATACCACTACGGAAAAGGAACTTGTTAGCGGTTGTGTTTTCCATGGATAAGTTCCGCGGCTATTTGCTTGGTGCCAAGGTGATTGTATGGACTGATCATGCGGCTTTGCGTTACTTGATGAACAAGAAGGATGCTAAACCGAGACTGCTGAGGTGGATTCTTACACTACAAGAATTCGATGTTCACATCAAGGATATACGGGGTAGTGAGAACACCGTAGCGGACCATATTTCGAGAGTATTGCCAGTGGCTGAGGAGGATCCCCAGGACATTGATCTTTATTATCCCTTCGAGAGCGTTATGAATATGGATATCCACACTCCCGACCCCCCTTGGTATGCTTCGATTGTCAATTACCTTCATTCTGGCTATCTGAATCCTGAATTCTCTTACCAGGGAGAAGAAGAAGTTCTTCTCTCGATCTAAAGTACTATGTCTGGGAAGAACCATATCTGTTCAAGATCTGCAAGGATGGGTTGCTTCGCCGGTGTGTCCCTGAATCCGAGCAACGGGATATTATTGAGCAATGTCATAGTGGTCCCACTGGTGGCCACTTCAATCCATGGAAAACCGTTGCCAAAATATTTCAATGTGGTTTTTACTCGGCCTAGAATCTTTAAAGATGCTCTTGAAGCTTTTACGCAAAGGCTGTGATAGGTGCCGAGAGAACCGGCACTTTGACCGAGGCGGTATGATATGCCGCTTAACCCCATTTTGGAGTGTGAAGTGTTTGACGTATGGGGCATTGACTTTATGGGACCATTTCCATCTTCGTGCGGAAATAAATACATTCGTCCGTGTAGACTATGTATCTAAATGGGTAGAAGGCGTCGCAACTCCACCGAATGATCATAAAACGGTCATGAAATTTACGAAGAGAAACATTTTCACGAGGTTTGGTCGCCCTATAGCTCTGATCAGCGATGAAGGGTCACACTTCATTAATAACCCCCTGGATAACCTGTTAGCTAAGTATGGTGTTAAGCATAAGACTGGCACACCATATCACCCTATGACCAGTGGGCAAGTTGAGCGTAGTAATCGAGTATAAAGAAAATTCTTGAGAAACGGTCAACTCCCATCGGAAAGATTGGAGTCCGAAGCCGGATGATGTCGTGGGCTTACGGGACCGCATACAAAAACCTATGGGTACATCACCATACCAAATGGTTTATGGAAAGCCACGTCATTTGCCGGTAGAATTAGAGCATAGAGCTTATTGGGCAACTAAGTTCCTAAACTTCGACTCCCAAGCTTGTGGAGAACGTAGGCTCCAAAGCGGATACATGAATTAGACGAATTCGGGCTCCAAGCTTATGAGAGTTCACGGATAAGCAAGGAAAGGATGAAATTCCTTCATGATAAAAAGATCAAGAAAAGGGAGTTTCGGGCGGAGCGGCGGTCTTGTTATAACAACCTTCATTATCCGATCTTCAGAATATTATAACCAACCTTCACTCATTGTATTAAGATATTTCATGATCAGTCAACATCTGAACGTGTATGCAAAATCTCCACTCCTACCTTCAAGCATAAATGCTAAATGCCTCTATTTGCGGAAGTGGAGTAAATATACTTCACTCCTTATCCATAAATTCATAAGCATCTTCTAGATACACTTCTCGGTATTACATAACAATGTAAACCGTTTACTTGGCAATCAATATCTTAATTGAGTTAAGCAGTGTATCGTAACATATCAATGACTATACAAGGCAATACATGGTTTGTCCTTTCAGTGAAATCGTTTCACTCGGAGGCAGGCTGAGCATCTGTGCTGAAACTATGCTACAGCCTATACCTGAGCATGGAATACTCGTTTATCTGGTAATATCAGAGATTCCTCCAAATATTTAGATAAACTAATCGGCGTTTCGATTAGTCATTAGACAAAATGTCTATTACTCAAAAGGTCCAACTAGCTTGTATCCCTCATAAGACCCCAAAGGTCAATATGAACAAGTTGTGTTTCTTCTTTAGCTGTATTACCCTTTCCTAATTGAAAGGTTACTTAGTCATTTTTCCTTTGAGATAGTGTTCTTAGACTGGGAGATAGGAATCACCCTTAGCCAATCTTCAGATCTCGGCTTTAGGATATATGTACTATTTAATAGATGCGAAGAATCGTTTATTTAAATATGGAAACCATTTGTCTTAATAGTTTATGATGTGTTACATATACCTTTTCAGCATTACTTGGTGGTTTTGACTTTATCAGACAAAAGTCCGAGTCCCAGATTCGTACTACAAATGTCATATTCACTCTCTTTAAGGCAACTATATTATCAATTTGAAAGTGAATCCATTTGTTTCAACGAATCTGAAAATATAAATTAAACTTCTACGATATTCAAGGATTAAAATCCGAAATTTCTTTCCTTATATCACTCCCACTATCTCAGCTGAGATAACTGCCCGTTGTCTACTCTTTAATCATTAATGCCTAGCTACCTTGTTCTTACAAAAGAACTTAGCTTCCGGGTCATAATCCCGGTTAAGAAAGTCTTTAAGGATTCATAGGTTAGTGATCCGAAATCATTTTCCTTATCCTTTATTTTCTTTTATTAATATTTCGGTTTAGCCTTTAACTTATTTAGTTTAGATGACTTACACATGTAGACATTTACCTTCCCATTCTTGGCTTTCCTTAAAAGGAAATGACCTTGAACTAGCAGTTTATAGGAGTAGACACTACTCGTAAACTGTGGGATGTCGGAAGAGATTAATATCAAATCATTCTCGTCATCTTTGAACTAATATCGGTTGTCTCTCGTTCAACACGAGTGACAGCAGTGACATACTCATCTATGTCACTTAAGTTTGAAGGCTCAAGAGGAGAATCCTCTACCGAAAATTAATTGCATTCTCGATTAATGAGTTCAACGTTCTCGTTACTTTTCCACTTTTACGAAGTCATCATTAGTCAATTTTAACGTGTTTAGCCGTTTAGATACCTTGAGATGATATGTAGTTGAAAAATAAATTATGACAGAATTATAAATCAAATCATACACCACTACAAATAATGATTTTAGGAATTTTAAATGTGATGTCATGTATGCAGTTTATCCTACTATTCCAAGGATTTAATCTCACACCTCAGTGCCGCCGACAGGTAGGTCAAAGAGGTGACGATTAAATTGATATAATCTCTCTCAACAATTAATTGAGAATCACATCATGATTTAATTGTTGATTACCTTCATTTTTCAGCCAAGATATTTCCATAAATACCCTTTAGAGTGTGACCTAATGTTTCAGAATTTTAAGTAGACCCCGAGTATGCCGCCGAAGAATAGGTCAGTGACCCGAAAAGTACTCAAAATCTATCCTTTCGGAAACCAAGCCTTGAATTTTGATAGCGGTGAAGGCCATCCGAAGGGGGCCGAAATCAAAGCGGCACGAGGCGTCACCATTCTCTCACGGTGCTTGTGTTAACAGTAGAGGCCGAGGGGTCGGTTTTCTCCTTCCCCGCTCCCACTCGTTATTTTGAAAATTAGGTAGTCTCATTAGGATTTTCAAAATTTCTTCACAATCCGAAAAATAATAAATCATGAATATTTAAGTTAATCCTCCCACTAGTTAATCGGTTTCAAATACCGTCTAACTAGTGTCACTTACTCACGACTTTCCAATTTTATGGATTTATAAATTCTTTGTGTAGACACTACACAATTAAAATTCATCAAGAATTTTATAATCCTAATACATTAAGACTTATTATTTTCCAATAATTCGAAAAACAATAAATCATAAAATTTAAACCTCCTACTAGTTTATCAGTTCCAAATATCGTCTAACAAGGGTCACATCATTCATGATTTTCCAATTTTCTGAATATTTAGAAATCTCCTGTGTAGACACTACACAAATAAAATTCACCAAAGAATTTTATAGTCCTAATTTTTTATTTTTTTCATGATAAAAATTTTGGATTGTAGAATTTTTTTCAATAAATCAAGAAAAACAATCACTAACTTATCGGTTTCAAATACCGTCTAGTTGGTGTCCAATTTTTCATGATCTTCCAATTTTTGATTATCAAAATTCTAATTTATGTAGACACTACATAACCCAAACCCCGAAGGATTCATGATCCCAAAGTAAGTTTATCATGTGAATTTTATATCCCGATAAAATTCCGTTTCATTTAATTAATTTAATTTATTTTTAATCTAAATTAATTATCTTGTTCATACATGTCTAATTAACGTCAATATTAATTTTCTACATGTATGCATATGCTAGGAGTGAAATTCATGAATATGATGCATGGTATGATCATATCACATAAATAATCATACAAGAAAATAAAGGCTAAAAATAAACATGAGATGGACCGTTGGTACACACGTATCTAATCTATAAATTAAATAAGTAAACCCTACGTTCATAAAATTTCTAATCTTTAATGAACCGCCGTCGCTGCTTGGTATATAATTTTCTGGTCCAGATCTTCAATAAAAGTCCTTCTAGCTGAGTTGGTTGAAGCTTTTACTTCCTTCATCACCACCCGAGTTTTATTCCCCTTCGTTTTTTTTTTCGGTCGTAATTTTTTTTTTTCCGTCGTATTTTTTTTTTGATCGTTTAAAAAAAATTCGAACACAAAAAAAAGGATTTCCGAACAGGAAAAAAAAATACAAAACAAAAAATTCAGAATTTTATACGGCCAAGGGGATTCGAACTCAGGTCTGCGCACAATTAAACCTGTGATTTGACCACCGTGCTGTGGCTTTTATTCTTCAGAGTCTTCGTCCGAATTAGTTAAATAGGCCTTCGGCCGAAATAAAAAAAATTGCAGAAAATTAAAATTACAAAAATAAATTACATGATATCCTATACCCAAAAAAACGAGTTTACAATAGATCTAATGATAAACAGATACCAACCCCAATCCATCTCGTCAACCAAAACATTCAATCGCATAAATTAAATTAAAAGATGCAATTTTATTCTGTTCCACTCCTTATTAACTAATTATGCAATCAAGATCGCAAATCGCTTTAACCTGACTCTGATACCACATGCTTGATATACGAAACCCGAATCCGGATCCGATCCATAATTGGATCGTCAGATCTGATTCACAGCACCGATCGAGACACTCGATCCTACACAGCGGAAGCTACGAATAAATTCGCATGCGATTTTACTACGATTTTATTCACATAAATAATTAATGCAACTATGAGAAGGTTGAAGATTTACCTTATTTAAGAGGAATATAAAATCGACAGATGGAGAAGCCGCAGTCTTCCGGATTGTATATCCTAGCGACGACTGGTGGACGTCGATCCTCGCCGTAGAACCTCCTCGAATATGCACAAGGAAAACCCCTAGGTTTTTCTTCCCTTAATGACTAGAAAAAGAAACTAATTTTTCTCTCCTTTGTTCAAGTGTGGCGCAAATTATGTGTGTCTATTGTGCTAGAAGGAACTCTCTTTATATAGAAAAATAACTAGTCAATAGAGTTATCCTATTCACACCACAATTACTTATTCCCACAATGAAAATATATTTGCCAAAAGATAAGAGATAATTCCAAAAAATTCAATCTCTTATTTTTTCATTAATTATCCAACAAATAGATAATTAATTAATTACACATGTGACATAATCCAGAAAAATTTCTTTTCCTAACTTATCACTAAATAAGGCGCCACATAGCCATTAGTTTTAATAGAAAATGTATTTTCTATTTTACATATTATTTACCAAATAAATAATATTGCATATTCAAAAAATAGACCAACTATTTAATTTATTCTCGAGGTTCCATAAAACGAGAAAACACTCGCATGTTAGGATCCAACCCGGGGACCATGGACCTATAACCAGTAGCTACAATAAATTAAATAAAATATTCATCGAATAGAATATTTCTACTTAATTCATTAATTACGGAATTACGCCACCATAAATCCGAAACTGAACTCTATCGATTATAGATATAACTTATTCTCAAAACGTCGAGTCGATAAGTGTCCATTGATATAATCACTACATACAGACTAACCCTCCATAGACTATCCGTAACGAAGCAGGATTATTTCCGTAAACCTTCCTCACTACATCTTATCCTTATTTACCATTAACCCACTAGTGATCAATTAGTTCATAACCAATACGAACTCCGCGGATCGATCGGTTTCTAGGATTAACAAATAAGGGGATTGTCTTTCTACTTCCCGCATGAAGGAATGGATTCCATATCTGTGAAACACACACTTCTCACTCATTCCAGAATAGTGCTAACGTGAAAGTAATTCGGACCGCACCTCTTAGCGATCCTTAATGAACACATCAAACCCTATCTTGAAACCAATAGGAGTATGCAATCACTTCAGGATTAAGGTTAATCCAAATATGACCATATTGTGATTTAATTAGATTTCTCAATCACGGAATTATATGAGAAACACAGATTAAATCGGTCCAGTCCTAATAGACATCAAAGTCGACGGTCCGGATAAGACGGTCACACCATAAATTGTTCTGGGCGCATTAATAGTGGTTTAATCAATAGACCCCATACTTTGATTAAGTTCACCACGGACTAATAGTTCAAGTGTACCACCATAAACTTAATCCTTATGTGTAACACACACTAAGTTACATGGCTACATATGATACGGCTTGGGTTTTCACCGGTGTATTACATATAAGCACGAAACAAATAATAAAATGAGAATAAATGTGTCATTTATTAATACAAAAACAATTACATAGATTGTCTTTTGGGCGCTACTTCCAACAAATACGTCCTATAAGAAGCATGCTGATACTCACAAAAGGCTCCAAAGTTTAACATTGGTGATTTGGTTTCATATGCGCAAAGAACATTTTCCAGATGATGCAGCCACAACTCACAGCTCACTAGAGGACGAATTCATTATTTTGGGGAGGATGGAGATGATGCAGTGTAACTTTATTTTTATTTAGTTTATCTGCTTGTTTACTACTTGTTTGTTATATTTTATTATGAGGGGTAGTTTCGTCTTTTCCTTTTTAATTTAGCCATGGGTATTTAAGCAGGTTGTTCATATTGTAAAATGGTACTTTTGACATTTTGATATATTAATCTCCAACATAGCCGTCAATTGCAAGGTTTTGTTCACCTTCATCTTGAGTGTTACATCATGGCATCAACAGCCTTCTTACAAGCGATGAAGTTAGTAGTTTAGAGTACCTATTTACCACTACAAACACAAAATCAGAACCCCTCACAGTCCTGGGCAAACTGAATACAAAATCCATAGTTTGGTCCTCCCAAATAGATTCTAGTATAGGTAAAGGCGTATAAATACTAGTGTTGTTCTTACACCCTAAAACATATTTTATGGTGTCTCTTCTGAGCTGTGGCCAATAAAAGCGCTTGTATTGGAGAGCAATGGTCTTTTCCCTACCTGTGTGAGCTGATAATCCACCCTCATAAAGTTCTTTCATCAATACTCCCTCAATGAAGTCCTGGGAATAGAGACTAAGACCCTTGAACGAATAGCACTATTGAAGATTGCAGTCTGCCTTATAATCACCTTTTTACATTGTTGCCAATTTTTCCCAAATCAGGATCGTCCGCATAATTATCCACCATGGATTCAAAACTGACCAACTCAGTTTGTAGTAAAGATAGTAGCCGCTGCTTCCTACTAAGAGCATCTGCAACAATATTTGAACTCCCAGCTTTATGGGTCACGACAAAGGTAAACTTTTGTAAGTAGTGGAACCACATGGCATGCATCCGGATAGTATGCTTATGGGTGGTAATGAATTGCAGTATTCTATGGTAACTGTTTAGGATGAATTCTTTATGGACTAGATAGTGCACCCGCTGCTGAAGTGCTCTAACAATAGCATTAAACTCTTGCTCGTATGTAGTCCATTTAGCCCTGGCCTCGGACAATTTTCACTAAAGTATGCAACAGGCTGCCTTCTTGGCTCAAAACTGCTCATATGCCATGCTTAGATGCATATGTGTCAACTTAAAAGATATTATCAAAGTTGGGGAGGGCCATAATAGGAGCTTGAGTCAAGTGTTCTTTACTTTCTGCAAACTGGAATCCTGGCATGAAGTCCAATTGAACCTTCCATTTTTGAGGCTGTCTGTCAGAGGTGCTACCAAAACACTATATTGATTGATGAATCTCTTATAAAATGAAGCCAGACCTAGAAATTCCCTTAATTCAGTTATTGTTTCAGGGACAGATCAATCCATTACTGCTAATATCTTCTTGGGCTCTGTTTGTATTCCATCAGCACTAATGACAAATCCTAAGAAAAGAAACTTGGATGTTCGACATGGAAGTCGGGCCGAGGTGAGCATAATCACACCCCGACACCTCGCCCCTCCATTTCTTTAAAAACAATAAATAAACCCTAAGAAACCCCCATAAACCCAAATATCGTGGGGAAATCTATCTCCAGGAAAGGATGAATATTTGGGGATAATTAGGGAAACCCATGCCTTTTGAGGACCAATGCTTCGAATTTAAGACTAATTTTCTATAGCATTTCTACCGATCAAGCTTCAAATAAAAGAAAACATCTTGAAATCAAAGAAGGAACAAAATCATACCTGGAAGATGTGAAAAGTTTGATGTAAAACTCTAATGAATGGTCGGAAACTGGGAAAATTCACCGGAAATTGCTTGCCCTCACCGGATTTCTCTTGCCCTTCTTGCCGGAATTATTTTTCAGAAATGGGGAAAGTGTAAATATGAGGGTAAGAACCCCTTTTTATAGACAGAGAAAAGGAGGGAGGCGTCGTTTCAGATTCAAATTTTGAAAATAATTATTATTGGGAACCGTTCTCGATGCCTCTCTGCCAATCGGGAGAAATGATGTTTCATGTCAAACGTCATGTCATTAAATGGAACTTAAGTGACGTTTCGTGAACCAACGCGACCATGACATACTCCACCAATCGGAATAACCGTAAAACGGTTAGCAGTCTTCTCTTCATGTAATGGCTAACGGCCTTAGTTCACAATGGCTAACGGTCACAGTTCAAATGGTTTACGACCTCAGCGCAAAATGGTTTGCGGCCTCGGCTCACGGCCCTCTAAACCCGTTTTCTCCATAGCACGGTACCTAAGCCTATCCGCTACAATGCATGTCATATATCAGTAATTCGCAACGCGACATCAACACTGATTTAAGCCCGATAGCCATTATCGGCATGTAAGCCCGTTCACTCCATAGCGCGACATCTAAGCATGTCCGCTACAATGCACAACATATATTAGTAGTTCGCAACGCGATATCAACACTGATTTAAGCCCGATCGCCATTATTGTCATGTAAGCCCGTTCGCTCCGTAGCGCGGCATCTAAGCCTCTCCGCTACAATGCACAACATATATCAGTAGTTCGCAATGCGATATCAACACTGATTCATGCATGATAGTCAGTATTGGAATATCTTTGTCATAAACAACAACAATAGGGTATGGTATTTTACTGCTTCACTGACATTAGGAACAACATAGGGGCTTAGGCTGGGTCTAATCAATTGTTTGGCCAAGACTTCATCCACCATGCCTTGTAAGATAGTGTGCTCATTAGGACTCATGTAGTGTGGAAGATTTGGAATTGAGGCACCAGGTTGGAGGTATATGTTGTGTTGTATGTCTCTCATTGATGGTAAACCTGTAGGCAACTCCGTGGGATAGAGATCCTTGAACTCTTCAAATAAAGATTGAATGTGGGTTCTACTGACTATCCCTTGTTGTGACTGCTCTTGTTCCTTGAGAACTAAAGCAAACAACATTGAATCATTGTTCAATTCATGTTTGAACTCGTGTCCATATGTGATTAACAATTGTGGTCTATCTTCTTCTTTCTTCTTAGTAATTTTCACAGAATCAGGTAGTAGAACAATCTTTTTACCTTTCAATCTAAATGAATAAATGTTGTCTTTCCCTTGTCTTTCACATATTTGTCACATTGTTAGGGCCTGCCCAACAGTGAGTGACAAGCGTCCATTTCCATTACATCACACACCATTTCATCTGAATAAAAATTACGAATAGAAAATGGAACAACGCAAGTCTCAGACACTTTGATTTTCGGCCCCCTTTTTATCCATCCAACCTTACACGGGTGGGGGTGCTTCCCTCTCTTTAAACCCAAGGATTTCATAGCATTCTTTGCTATTGAGTTGTCACTAGCTCCATTATCAATGATAACATCACATACCTTTTTGTTAATCATACACCGGGTCCTAAATAAATAGTTCCTTTGAGTTGTAATCGATTGAACCAACAAAACTCCTTCCACAATGCAGACTGATGAGACTCAACTTTTCTATAATTTCGTGTGCATTTTACCTCCTATTTGTAGCCTATTCGATGTAATTTTGGGGTAGTTAAGTGGTTTTTATAGGCACATTTCACCATGGGTTGAATCACGAGATGGCAAGACGTTTACGTCCAAAATCTCCAAATTTTTGGGTGAATCATGTGTGTTTTATTGGTATGTGTCACGCTTGGTTTTCTTGTTATTGTTTGTTATAGGCACGGCGTGATAGAGGGCGTGATGAGGATCACTACGGTTAGGGGCGGACGAAGAATCCTGAGTATGGGGAGGGTGCGAGCGATAATAGTAGAGATTTTTTGCAATCTGAAAAACGTATACTCACTTAAACAAAATTTTCGGCATTGTTTGGGAATATGGAGTTTGAGCGAAGAAGAAAGAACGTCAAGAATTTTTTTTTTTTTTGTAGATTCTGTTTGTTGTAGGTAATAAAAAAATTCATTTTTTAATACATTAACTCGAGGCACATCTTTAGCAAGTTCAGAGTAAATGAGTAATAAAGCCTAGCCACTTTGTGGACTTTTCACTATTCTTTTTGACTTTATAATATATTTTATTATTATTATTATTCTTTCATAATTAAAATGTTTTTATAAAGTGATAAATGTATCACTTTTGTAATGAAGATGTATTTATTTTTTACGTGATAATTTTATTTCATCAAATAAAATTAATATAAAGTGTAGGGACGAATACAAATTTTAAGAGGGAAAAAAAAGAAATTGTTATTTATTTATAAGGACTGGTTTTGAAACTTAATAAACATTTATGACAATTTAAAAGATCGGTGATTATAAGGACAAAAATATATCTCTTGGACAAAATTATCCCTATTATCATTTCTCCCAATTTCTTCATCGTCTGGTCTTTCTCCAGCGGCGTTTTGTGCGATGATTACCAGCAGCAAGCCTGCAACGATTACGTCTCCGAAACTTGGAGATCACCGCTTCTCCAAACTTCCGTTCAGGCCGGAAGCCATACTTCCCACCTTTTACAAATCTAACTATAGATTTGAAATGGTGTTATGGTTTCCTTCACTGTATTTCAATACGTTGGATCCTCTTTTATCATTAAAGTAGATGTTAGCTTTCCTATATGGGCTCAATTTTGTCTTGAGGTTCCATTGGAACTCATAACTCCAATGAAGCAGTGATAGCAGAGTCTTTGTCCAAGGAAATTTAGAAAGACCCAGCTACGGAATCTGTCTCTTTACTTCAAAGGTTGGATTCTCATATTGCTTTCATTCCATCGCTAGTGCTCACTACACTCAATAACTCCCCTGAAGCTGGCCGTGAAGTTCTTAATTTTCTTAAATGGGTTAGTTCAAGGCCTAATTTCACTGTCAGTGACGAATTTTATTCTTATTTTGTGGATTTTTTTTGGGAGGAAAAATGATTTTAAAGCTTCCCATAATGTGCTTGTTGAAGAGCTTGAGAGAACAGGGATTAAATGCTTTGTGTGGGAGCGACGCGTGAAAAATAAACCCTCGAAATCGTAGACTTGAGGTAACGAAGTAGACGCTTTACCGCGAGCCAATGTGCCTCGGTTGGAGCATGCATAAATTTACTAGCCTTGTGGACCGCAAAGGCAATATCTCGGACGAGTAAAACTTAAGTATTGAAGACCCCCACGACCGTGCGATACAAGGCCGGATCCGAGAATAAGGGGCCCGGATCATGATGGAGGCGGGTGGAGGCGCCATAGGGGTGGAGCATGGTTTGGACTTATCCATATTGGCCTTTTGCGGGAGGTGGAAGATATACTTTCGTTGTGTCGGGAATAAGCCATCCGACGTGTGAAGAGCCTCAATACCAAGGAAATAAGACGACCGGCCGAGATCTTTAACCGGAAAATGAGTGCTAAGAAACTTGATAACCTCTTCAACGTGAGCAAGGCTATTGCCGGTAATAATAACGTCATCTACGTATATGAGAATGTAGAGCCGAGTGGTGCCCCGAGAGTAAACATACGGAGACGTATCGGCCTTAGAGCCATGAAATCCGAATTGGGTGAGTACATCGTAAACCGAGAAAACCATGCCCGAGGGGCTTGCTTCGAGCCATATAAGCCGCGTTTCGGCCGGCAAACATAATCGGGGTGATCCGGATGGGCAAAGCTCGGCGGCCGGGCCATGTAAACGATCTCGGTAAGATGGCCATGAAGGAACGCATTTTGGATGTCAACTTGGCGGAGAGACCACCCCTGTGAGATAGCAAGAGACAACAAAATGCGAATAGTAACGGGCTTAACTACTGGACTGAAGGTCTCAGTGTAGTCTATACCTTCCGACTGATGAAAGCCTTTGGCAACAAGGCGGGCTTTGTGACGCTCAATGTGACCGTTGGCATGAAGCTTAGTGCGAAATACCCATTTATTTCCAACCACATTCATATCCGTGCGATAGGGCACAAGCTCCCATGTGTTAGTACGAAGTAATGCATTAATCTCATCTTGCATAGCATCACGCCACACCTTATGTTTGACGGCTTCTGTATAGGAGGTGGGCTCGGAGGAAGATGCAGTGGTAATAAGAGCTTTGGGCAAAGGGTAACGGATAAAGTCCGGGTTTTGTTTGGGTTTGAGGGTCTGGGTTCGGGTACGGGTGGTCATAGGGTGAAGCGGGGGAGGAGGGGGTGGGGGAGGAGGTGTCGGTTGTGGTGGGCTCTCGGGTTCAGGCGAAGAGGGAGTGATGTCGGTTGGTGGGAGGGGTGGAGGGTTGGGTCTTTCAGAGGGTGGAGGTAAGGAGGTGTTTTTGATGGTGCGAGGGGCCGTAGGGTGGGAAGGAAGGTAACACGGAAGGGGTACAGTAGGTGTAATGGGTGGTGGGGTATGGACGGTGGGTGTGTAGGGAAAGACCCTCTCATCAAAAACAACATGGCGAGCGATATAGACGCGCCCGGTGGAGATATCAAGGCACTTATAGCCATGGTGAGAAGGACTGTAGCCAAGGAAGATACACGTTTTGGAGCGAAAGTCGGTTTTGTGGCGATTGTAGGGTCGAAGGTAGGGCCGGCGGCGCAACCAAAAACGCGGAGAAATTTGTAGTCAGGAGTGCGGTGATGGACGAGTTCATATGGGGATTTATTGTTGAGGACACGAGAGGGAAGGCGATTTATAATATAAGTGGCGGTGACAAATGCATCCTCCCAATATGGTAATGGGAGATTCGAATGAGCAAGGAGAGAGAGGCCAACTTCGGTGATTTGGCGATGTCGACGTTCAATGGCACCGCCTTGTTCGTGGGTATGAGGGGCGGAGCGACGATGCTGAATGCCGAGTTGGACTAAGGTGCGAGAGAAGTGACGGAATTCGCCGCCTCAATCGGTTTGTATTGCTTTAAGTTTACAATTAAATTGACGTTCAATAAGGGAGAGGAAGGTGGGAAAAATAATCTCAACATCAGATTTGTGTTTTAACGGATAGAGCCATATATATTTGGTGAAATCATCAAGAAAACTCACATAGTAGTAATTACCATAAATAGAGGACTCGGTGGGTCCCCAAACATCCGAATAAATCAAATCTAAAGGTGCACTTGGAAGTAAACGAAGAAGTACGCAAAGTATGACGATGACTCTTGGAAAGTTGACACGGAGCACAAACCGCTTCCGGTGATTTATTAGGAATAAAAATAGACAAACTACGCAAAGCTTGGCAGAGGACGGGATGAGAGCAATGGCCAAGACGTTGATGCCACGGAAGCGTACGGCGAGGCGAAGAATGATGAGCTTGGGCCTGGGGCTGCGAGTGAGGTTGGGGAAGTGGTAGAGACCGTCTTGGACAGAACCTTTAAGAAGGGTGGTTCCCGAATGATCCTTCACAAGAAAGAAAGAGGCGTGAAATTCAAAATAGACAGAATTATCAGCACAAAAACGTTGAACCGATAACAAATTTTTGGTTAAATTTGGAGAAACAAGGACATTAGAAAGGTGGTACGTGTGCGGAGGTGAGTAGTATTTAGAGGAACCAAAGTGAGTGATAGGCAAACCTGAGCCATCGCCGATGTGAATTTGATCAGTGCCATCATAGGGTTCGGATTGAAGGTTGAGGTTGCGGAGATCATTGGTGAGGTGATGGGTGGCACCGGTGTCGGGAATCCATTCGAGTTGGGAGTATAGTGTGGGTGACGGCATACGCTTGGGGTGGGCGGTGTGGACGTGGGTTGGGTGGGGGAGGTGCGGCGGATGGGTCGGCAGATTCAGAGTACCTGTAATAACACGCATGGGCAGTATGCCCTACTCTAGCACAAATTTGACAAGTGGGAGAAGGTTCGTTACCAGTATTATTGGAGCGTTGATTGCCACGACCACGACCACGACCACCACGACCTCGATAATTCGGAGAGTGACCCCCACGGCCACGAGGACCGGTATAACCATTGTTATTGTTGGACGACATCTTGTTGTTGTGTCCATAGGTCTTGTTGGTGGTAGGGGCACGGCCGTAATTTGCTGTGCCGATGATGCAGCGATAGACGACGCAAGGGGAGAGGGCCGATGGTGCTAAATTCTTGATTCAGTGGTGAGAAGGAACGCATATAATTCATCAGGAGTGAGATTGGCGTTGGTTGAAACCATGGTGACTAGAGAATCATATTCACGATCAAGTCCGGCGAGCAAATAGGTGACAA
This sequence comes from Gentiana straminea, assembly GCA_036785695.1. Taxonomy (NCBI): domain Eukaryota; kingdom Viridiplantae; phylum Streptophyta; class Magnoliopsida; order Gentianales; family Gentianaceae; genus Gentiana; species Gentiana straminea. The sequence goes on along the minus strand of JAVUPR010000241.1, from coordinate 4,350,064 downwards.
AGTCGTCGTTGGACGAGGGGATGGCCGGCGAGATGAAGTTCATCGACAAGGTTCTTGAGTTTAAAATAATATTCGGTCGCGAGAGTTCGTTTTTGCGGGTAGAAGCCAATTCGGTGCGGAGGCGGACCCGCTTTGCACGGCTTTGGGACGCAAACGACGTACGGAGCGCCGTCCAAATAGCGGCGGAGGTGGTGGCTGTGTAAACTTGAAGAAGGACTTCATCTCGTTAACGAGGAGGTGATGGTGGAGAGGATCATCGATCCGTTTTTGTCCAGTGCCAGTGTCTTCGTCGTAATCCGGGTTGTCTTCAATTTTTCCGGCGGCGGTGGCGGCGGGGGTATGGTGCCGTCGATGAAGCCAAAGACGCCCGGCCACGTAGGTAGGGCAACACCGGGCTCTCCGAGAGGTTGTAATCTCGCCGAGTTAATTTCTTGATATGCAGCGAGGATGATCTGGTGAAGGTTGGGTATCGAGTGCCGGTGGAGGAACCATCTTCAGACATGGTGATGTCGGAGAAGAAGAGGGTGATGGCGGCGGCGGCAGGTAGTTTAAACGTAGGGTTTTTTTTTTTTTTTTTTTTTTTTTTTTTTTTTTGAAGATCACTTAGGGCTCCGATACCATGTGGTAATTGTGTATTATATTAATTGATGTAAAAGTGTTTACAAGGTACAATATATATACTAGTTTACAGAGGGTACAACGGTAAGAATACGTTAACTAATAGTATTATCTAAAATATCTTCAACACTTTGAGTGTCTTGTTGATAGGCTTGTTAGAGCTGGGAGGTTTACTCATGTAGTAGCATTTTTTGATAAAATGGGAAAAGATTATAAATTTGTGAGGAATATGGATTCTTTGAAATTCATTGTTCTGAGATTGTGTGAACATGGTTTTGCTGGTTTTAGTGAGAAAATGGTGAAGAGCTTAGCTAATGAGTTCTTTCCGGATGAAGTACGATGATCGGAGTCTTGTTACTTTCTTCTTGTCCATTATAAACTTGTACTCATTTTTTTTAATGCGCTGCTGTATTTCAGGCTAGGTAAGTTGTTTCTCAAAATAAATTCAGGGCAAAAAAGGTCGTTTGAGATCACATTATGATTATCTATTGACCAGGATTGTTTCTTCATTTAAGTGTCACTGCATTCGTTGTTGCATATTACTCCATGAGAGGGGATAAAGAGCTTAAGATCAAAGGACCAAGGTTACAATGGATGATTGCTTGGACTTTTAGATGGAAGCTATAAGTTGGATACTTGGCTGCTGTTGATTGGAAGAAGACTTGCTGTGTTTTTTGGGATCTATAAGTATCTATATTTGGTTCTAGTTTTTCTTTTATTTAAAAAAAAGGGATCATCAAAATGGGATGATATTTAAATGCTGCTTAGCCTTGCCATCTTTGAGGTTCAAGACAAAGATATAGGCTTTCTTTTGCTGCTAAGGTCGTGGTGAATTGCTGTAAGTCTTTTTAACATGTTTGCTGAGAACAAATTGAATGTTGCTGCTGCTTTGCTGGTGCATTTATTTTTTATTGTTAGTGTTTTATTTTTGGCAAAGTGTTTTGCTGGTTTCTTATTTTTGTAGAAGCCATAAGCTAGTTTTTTTTTATCCTTGGAGTTGTAGCTCCGGTTTTGGTTTTTTGTTGTAATGCCAATGTGTTGAGGCCTATATTTTTTCCCTAGCACCCGGTTTTTCCCATGTTGGGTTATTCCAGACTAGAGTTTTAAGGAGGTGGGGGATACACATTCATGATCATCTGTAAGCATTGTTTTTTTATGTTTAACAAGGATGCTACATGGCATAAATTTGAGTTTGATTTGGAAGAAAATTGGTGCAGCGACATTAATTTGATGGTGGTTTGTGTATGATTTTGAATAAAATTGATGCAGTGACATTGATGTCACTGCATTTACAATTGAAGAATTGATGTAGTGACATTGATGTCACCGCATATACAATTTGATACACAAATTTGGTAAATTTGTAAAAATAAATGTAGTGTCATTCACATTATTTGTGTAATCGAGCCGAGTCAAATCGACTCTTTAGAGCTCGAGCTCGACTACAAAAGTTTGGGCTCGATTGAGCCATAAAAAAGCAAGATCGAACTTGACTCGCTAAGTACTCGATATTTCTCGACTTGGCTCGTAAACTTGATTATTTTCTTAGAATTCATTTATTTTTTAAATAAAATGTAACAAGATGGTGGCATAATATTCCATTGTGCGTCTTCATTTATTGTGTGTCTTTAAAGGTCTTTTTGATGGTGGCATAATATTCCATTGGTGTTTTGATACTTGCTATTTTTTATGGACCAAGTTCTGCTGCATTGAAGTGGCTTCAATGATGTTGTGTTTCTAGGCATGGTAGCTTGCTAAGTTGGATGTATTTGCTGCATATTTTTCGAGGTGGCACAAAATGTAGGTTCATCGATTTAGAGCATCTGTTTATGTCTACAAGTTGATGGGCAACCCAAATCTCATGAATTGAATCAAAGAAAGCATCGACTTGAGCAGCCATCATTCCGAACCGAGAAGGTGTACCAAATATAAAACCATCATCTTCTACTAGTTGTTCAGGCCTTATCTCAGGCACATCATCTTCTTTAGGACCAAACTTAATGGTTTTCCATTGTTTATGCCAGAAAATTTTCTAATTCTAATGTATTGGAAATGTGAAAAAATAGAAATAAAAGTTGGATGCTTTGGTATGATTATGAAAGGCTTTGGATGATTTTTTTTTTGAGTAATGATCTGGTCACAACCGTTGTGACACAACGAGTGTCACATCGTGTATCGACACCGTTGATCATGATGTAATAATGATCAATTAGTTTAACATGCATCACCTTGAAACAAAGAAAGAAAAGCTATACGTTGATGGTGGGTTTGTGTATGATTTGGAATAAAATTGATGCGGTGATATTAATGGCACTGCATTTACAATTAGAGAATTGATGCAGTGACATTGATGTCACTGCATATACAATTTCATACAAAAATTGGTAACTTTGTAAAATAAGTGTAGTGTCATTCACATTAGGGTGTAAACGATCCGAGTCGAGTCGATACTCCCTAGGGCTCAAGCTCGAATCGACTAAAAAAGTTCAAGCTCGATTGAGCCATAAAAAGGCAACATCGAACTCGACTGGCTAAGTACTCGATATAACTCGACGCGGCTCATAAGCTCGATTTCCCCTGAAAAATCTTCCTAATTTCGGGACAAAAAGTTCAACAAAAATGTTGATGTCACTACATATTTGATTGCCAATGTCACTACATAAATTGTTGATGTCATTCATATATGATTGTTGATGTCACTGCATATTTGATTGCCGAAGTCACTGCATAAATTGTTGATGTCACGCATATATGATTGTCGATGTCATTGCATAAAATGTTGATATCACTGCATATATGATTGCCGAGTTCACTGCATAAAAATATGAATTAAGGTGAAAGATTTATGGTTTTGTTTTGCAAAATTGAAAGATATATGTTGATTGTAGTTTTATATCATAAGATATAGCCATTTGAAGTCGATTTTATGAAGAAAAGAAATCAATTTTATGAAATTAAGTCAAAAAAATATCAAATGTCATCTCTGTGTTGCTTCATCAAATGTCAGTGCATCCTGGTGATCATTGCATCCCGATGGTCTCTGCATCGGGGGTGGCCACTTCATCGCGTTGTCTCTGCATCGGGGGTGGCCACTACATCGCGGTGTCATTTCATCGCGATGTCTTTACATATATGATTGCCGATGTCACTACATAAATTGTTGATGATTCGTATATGATTGCTGATGTCACTGCATAAAATGTTGATGTCACGCATATGATCGCCGATGTCACTGCATATATGATTGCCGATGTCACAACATAAAATATTGGTATCACTGCATATACGATTGCCGATGTCACTGCATAAAAATATGAATTACGGTGAAAGATTTATGTTGATCGTAGTTTTATATCAAAAGATATAGCCATTTGAAGTCGATATTATGAAGAAAAGAAATAGATTTTATAAAATTAAGTCAGAAAATATCAAATGTCATCATGGTGTTTCTTCATCAAATGCCACTGCTTCCCGATGGTCTCTGCATCGTGGCGTCTCTGCATCGAGGGTGTCCGCTTCATCGTGGTGTCTCTGCATCGGGGGTGGCCACTGCATCGCGGTGTCACTCATCGCGATGTCTCTGCATATATGATTGCCGATGTCACTACATAAATTATTGATGTCATTCATATATGATTGCGATGATGTCACTGCATAAAATGTTTGCCGATGTCACTTCATAAATTGTTGATGTCACGCATATATGATTGCCGATGTCACTGCATAAAATATTGATATCACTGCATATATGATTGTCGATGTCACTGCATAAAAATATGAATTAAGGTAAAAGATTTATGTTGATCGTAGTTTTATATGAAAATATATAGCCATTTGAAGTCGATTTTATAAAGAAAAGAAATCGATTTTATGAAATTAAGTCAGAAAAATATCAAATGTCATCACGGTGTTGCTTCATCAAATGTCACTGCTTCCCGATGGTCTCTGCATCGTCGTGTCTCTGTATCGGGGGTGGCCATTTCATCACGGTGTATGTGCATCGGGGGTGGCCACTGCATCGCGATGTCTCTGCATATATGATTGCCGATGTCACTACATTAATAGTTGATGTCATTAATATATGAATGCGGATGTCACTGCATAAAATGTTGATGTCACTGCATATCTGATTGCCGATGTCACTGCATAAATTGTTGATGTCACGCATATATGATCGCCGATGTCACTGCATATATGATTGCCGATGTCGATGCATCGCGGTGGTCAATGCATCGGGTGTCACTGCATCACGATGGTCAGTGAGTCGAGGTTGTCAATGCATCACGGTGGTCAATGGAAAAAAGAAAAAATAAACTTACACCGTCCAGAAAAAAAAAAAAAAAAAAAAAAAAAAGAAAAAAACCCAACCTATTTCAACGTCCAGGAAGAAAGTTAAAAAAAAAAAAAAAAAAAAAAAAAAACAAACAAATTACAACAACAGCAGCCTGACATTCAAATTAAAAAATAATAAAAATAAAAACATTCAGCGTGTGATGCCGGCCTTTTTATTTTTTGTTTTTTTTTTTAAATTAAGAGTATTTTGGCCTATCTATCTAATTTATGTCCTTATAACTAAGTGTTTGTTTTGAATGTCCTTTTTGCCTAATTAAGTCCAATATGTGTCATTTTGAATAATTATCCCAAAAAAATACATTACATATATATACTAGTGTTTTCCCGAATCTAAGGGCGCCGACTGCCTCCTATTGTAAGGGTACGTCCGCCCCCGACAACGACACGAAAATCGTCCAAAACAAAATTCGTATGAGAAAATTACGCGAGATTCAAGTTCAGATGTTCCGAAATAAAAAAAATATATATTATTATTGAGTTTTTGTGGGATCTCAAAAGTTGTTGATTGTTGACAAGGAAAGCAAGTCTCAATATCTATGATGCACCGACACTTCAATCTGAGCGCCGTGCGTCGTGTCCGACACAAGACACGACACGACACGCTCCGACACCGTGTCCGACACGTGTCGGATGATTAAATTAATATTATTTAAAATTTTAATATCCGACACACCTCCGACACGTTGTCGACACACCTCCGACACGGTGCCGACACCTCCCGACACCCCTGAACACAATTTTTTCAATCTTTTTTTGATGAAACCTGAAAATATACAATTTCTATCTTGATTACTCTGTATTATGTTTATATGTTTTTTTGTTATAGACAATCATTTTTGCACTTAATTTGTAATATTTTGAAAGTCAATCATAATTTTATTTTTATTTTTGACACCGTATAGATAAAATATCTATTTTAGATATTGATAGAGTTTAAGTATTACATCTTAGAGATACATATATATATATATATATATATATATATATATATATATATATATATATATATATATATATAAAGTGAGAGATATATATATAGATGTTATATATATACATATGTGTGTTTTTGCATTATGAATATATATATATATATATATATTGATATATTTAGAGAGAGAGAGATATGTATATATAGATGTATATGTGTGTGCATATATATATATATATATTATATGTAACGTGTCGGGGCGTGACGTATTCTTAAATTTTAGAATTAGCGGGCGCGTATATATCGTGTGTCTACGCGGCGTGTCCGTATCCGTGCAACATAACTGAATATCCTCTCCGTTCCAACCACAAAGTTTTTATCAAAATAAAATAAATAAATAAAAAGGTAACAGCGAAAGGACGGACAAATATCAAGGAGCATTTAATGAAGGTGGGGACAGCCACAATGAAAAGGAGGCACACCCGTACTTTTAGGGAGGTCCTATTATGAAGACTCCAAATAAGAGTGACCCGTGTGACATAATTTGGAACACATATTTTCATTTTATAATGAAACTGTGTGGTCCAGATTGTGTCAAATGAGTCACTCTCTATGTTGGAGTCCTTTAGGTTAGAATTTCTCGTACTTTTAAGGAAAATTAGTGATAATGACAGTTTTTAAATATTTTGAGTAACAATACAATTTAATATTTTTTATGAGGAGAATGACAACTCACATAATTTTTATATCCGGAAGGACAACACCCAAAAAAAAATTAAAAAATACAAAAAAATTACGACGCCAGCAGCTCCAAAATTTTTTTTGTTTTTTTGTTTGTTTTTTTTCTCTTTCCACCCCGATTTTCAAAGACTAATATCTTTTTATCTAGATTTTTAAACGTGATGAAAATTTCACTGATTTTTTTTATGCTCTTTGTTTTGAGTTTTGGTTCGATATAATTACCTCATTTTTCGTGAGATTCACTGTCGAAAATCATTCAGTGAATCTCTCTAATGAATCCCGAAAATCGAATATCAAAAGTGAATATCGAATAATAGTGAATTTCGATAGCGGATTTTCTGAAATCACGTCGGAATATGTTGAATGTGGTTTTAAAATAAAGAGCATAAAAAAATAACAAAATATGTAAAAGAATTTTCAAATAGAGTTCTACAGTGAGAGATATGAGTGTTTAAAAAAGATAGATTAGAGAGAATGTGTGTTGGTTTTTTTTTATTAGAAAAAACATGCGCCTGAATATTAAAAAATAAAATAAAAATAATTTTGTCCTTTATGCAAAAATTTCAAAAAACCGTCTTTCTTCTTAATCGATGAAATGTTTGTGTCGTTCTCCTCCATTCCCCCTTACTTTTATTTGGCATGAATTTTTCCGGAGGCTTTAATTCGTCTATTGATTTATATAAAAAGCCACTTAGGTTAAATTTTAACAGACATACTCCTTAGAACAATTTTATTTTTTCTCTACAATAGTTCTTTACTTTTCTTAGAATTAGATCTACTATTTATTTTTTCCAATTTCTGCAAGAACATTATATTTTTTCTTCAATTATTTTGCGATTGATAAACATCGAAGTGACGAATCGAGTGGAGATTGCTACAATTTTTCTTGGTAATTTAATTTGTGTCTTTTAGAAGCTCTTTCATGATTTCTTGTGTTATTGATTGATTTAATTATGAATAGTTAACTTTATTATAGCTGGATTGTGTGATGGAACTACGAAATTAATGCATAAACGATGATCTAAGGATGAGCAGGGCTTAAAAATTGAATATTTTGAATGGTTGGTCCTAAAACTTGAATCTAATGCCTTTAATGGAGTAGCTAACCATTAATTGATCACACACACGAGCTCTATAAAAGTATTTTGCGAGGGAGTGTGTGAAATAGGGTTTTCGGATTGCCATTCACGAACTAGTCGAGATTTGGTTCAAGACAGCTGTGATTCAGTTGGAACATGTTGATCAGTTTCATAATCCGGTATCTCACCCTTGTTTTTGTAAGAACAACCTCAAGGATCCTTTGTTTATAGAAACACCTTTTGGATAGAGTAATCAAGGTTACTAGGATGTTACTACAAGTGGTTGGATGTGTTGAAATATACCGTTGTAAGAACAAAGTTATAGTTTTGCATTCTACGGCCTTGGTGTGTCTCTTGGTACATGTTGGCTACCCAAGAGTTTTTCTACTTGGACTGTTGAACTAGGAATGTGTTCTTCATAAGAAGGGAAGACGAGTACAAGATTGATTAGTGTGGTGTCCGTGGTTCAAGAATGGTTAATCAGTTTTGGTTTGTGTTGAAGAGAGTGTGCTAAGGAAGATCAACGGATTGAGAATGTTCAAGTTTCGAGGACGAAACTCCTCTTAAGGAGGGAGGAATGTAATATCCCGACCTTTCGTAAAAGGGCAGACTTGTCTTTTTATGAAAACGAAATATTATATTTAATATTTTATGGATTTAAGTAATTACATTGTTGGTATAAAAAAAGAAGGGAAATAAAAGGGCAATTTTTATCGGGAAAATAAAAGGGATTTAATGGTAATAACTTAGGAGTTATTTCCTGCTAATAAAACCTCCCATTAAGAATGGGAGTTGTCAGAAAAGAGGTTTTCAGAAAAATCACGATATTCAGAAAATTGAGAGCAAAAGGGACTTCTCCAAAATTCTCACAAGTCCGTTAACGGTTTTCAGAATCGTTTGAAGATTCGGAGTTAGCGGGAAGAGAGCATCGTGGTGATACAGAAAATTCGAAGCTTTGTTAAGGTTCGTTTTTTTGCCCTAGTTATGGTTTGTTCACGTTTCAAGGCTCCGTTTGGTTTGAATTCGTAGTTCCATTTGTTTAGAAGCTTTGATCATCAATTAATCCAAGTTAATTGTGATCAAATAGGTTTCCAGTGGATGTCTTAGAAAGTGCTGCAGATCTTCTTGTGGTTTTTGCTTTGGTTTTTCTTGCTTTTAAGGTAAGAGACTCTTTCTAATGTGTAATTATAGTTCTATGATGCTTAGGTTGAGTTTAGTGTTGTTTTGTAGCAAGAATTCATGTCTAGATGTTGTTGATGTGCTTTGATATGTTATAGCATGTTTAGAACCTGTTTTGCTTCTGTAGTTTTCTTTAAAGAACCTGTTGTACTTTCTTTTGAGATCTTTGTAACACAAGCGCTGTATCTTTTCTTTTGGAACATCGTATGTTGTAAGTTTTATATCGTCGTTGTAAGCTTTTCCATCCTACCCTTGTCGGTTTGTATTCCAATCTTAGTAGCATTTACGATGTTTTGCCGAGTCTTTTTAGCTTCCGTTTGTTAAACTCGATACGACGACGTAAAGGCTGGCGTATAATGTTAAATTTATTTAATGTTATACGCGCCGAACGTTTCTTTCCGGATAAAAGCTCGTTATCCGGGAGCAGAGCGTTATATTTAGATAGTTAGTTTTTTTTATACTACATTTCAAAAATTTATTTTTTTATTTCATTTGTCAGGGATAACCAATTGAGATTTGGTCCTCGACAATGATAAAATTTGTGTTTGGCCCGGATGCTTGTATCTTCGATTGTTTTGAATAAACAATATCTTTAAGTTTCAAATACATGTATATATATAGATAGATAGATAGATAGAATAAAATAAGGGGGTTAACCCTCAATTTACTACCGACACCTTATTACTCCCGCACCATAAAAGATTACTTGCGTTCGATCACACTTGGTGTTCGCTTGTTGAACACTTTGGTGTTCACAAGCGAACACCAGTGTTCCTTTTGTAAAAAGTGTTAAAACTTAGAAACGTCAGTCCACGACTTTCCACTGATGTTTCTTGTAGCACACACCAACGTCAAACTGACGATTTTTTCATCAAAAAATAATCAAAAAATAAATGTCAATAGTAATTTAGGATATGCTGATAGAACCCACCTAAAATAAATTAAAAAGTAATTATAAGCTATCTAGACGAGGGAAAGATAAGTGAGCATGTGGGTGAGAGTGATGGCAGTTCAAGTGCATTACCCTCAATCAGCCACACTCAAGTATAACAGAAATCTCACCCAAAACTTCTGCATAATATCTCCCCGTTCAGCAACTCTTAGGATAAGTGGAATCGCCGGCGGCAAAGCTCAGCAACTAATAAAGTCCGGGACAGTACGGCCCATAGCACCAAAAGATGCAGCCTCAGCTATGGATACCGGCGGCTACATTCTCCTCGATGTCCGGCCTGAATGGGAAAGAGAGAAGGCTCGAGTTTCAGGCTCCGCGCACGTCCCTCTGTTTGTGAAGGACATGGATAATGGCCCTATAACCCTCCTGAAAAAGTGGGTGCATTTCGGCTACATAGGACTATGGACTGGCCAAAGTTTCACTACAATTAATCCGCATTTTGTCGAGCAGGTGGAGGGCGTAGTTCCTGATAAGGAAGCCAAAGTACTCTTAGCTTGTGGGGAAGGCCTAAGGTATATATATTTCATTCCTTAATCCAACTTCTTGAATTGACTGCCATGTTGATGGGCTTAATTAAATCAGATTACTTCAATAATTTGAATGATAAAAATGATAAATACTTACTTAAATAATTTGAAGCTTGCAAGTAGTTGCTTTAATGTCTGCCATGGCGTGATGAATTTTGGTATCTACAGGTCTGTAATGGCTGTATCAAATTACATGAAGGAGGGTACAAGAACTTGGGGTGGTTGGCAGGTGGATTTAATCGTGCGGAAGAGAGTGATTTTGCTCAAGTTGAAGGAACCGAGAAATTGAAATATGCTACAATAGGAGGAGTGTCGTACTTCTTCCTGAAATTGATTCTTCTTTTGCAGAACAAAAGTTGATTTTTGTAAATTTAGTCCAATATTTCAACAAAGCACATTTTCTCATCTACATTTTTCCATCTTCAATGGTCTGTCAGATTACAATTCTGTAAGGATTGCTTATGAATCATACCCAAAATGTTAGTTTGATACTTTGATTTGTTACGATTAAATCAATATCCCAGAAACTCGTTAATGTTAAACCAATGAAAAAAAATTCGGGAAATTAAATAAAAAAAGTGTACATGAATCCATTAAAAAGATCGTAATGTTGTGTAGCCGTCGGGTATTGATCATCCAAGATAGTACACCAAACCCTAGATCTTTATGTAGATGAAAACATAGAAGAAAAGTACTGTATGTCTTGAGACCATAACTCATATTTATATCTTTAGGTATCTACGTTTATGTCCGCACTAAATAAAAAACGTAGAATCCAACTCAGATCGAATGACTATTTTATTAGGATTCTATAATAACGGACATTGTAAACAAATATTTGTAGACCTGCAATTAGATTATTAAATCAAATAAATATCCAACAATCTCCCACTTGGATCATATATATTTAGCTAAGTATATTATTACCTTATGAGCTCAACCAAAACCGTTGTTATCACATGTATTTTCAACAATCCCATCCACCAGCCACGTCAACACAGGATCAAAACAGATTTTGGCACAATAAGTGGAGCAAAACCAACAGTTGTCTTCATCAACCTCATTGAATGACATGGATCAACTATGGTAAAGTAGCATGAAAGTTACATGCAATGTGACCGTAACATGTGTATTTCAATCGGTTATCATTATATAGATCGCAAAACCTTAACCTTATGAGCTAAAATGTGAAACTTTATTTCTTGAAATTTTGTCTACTGCAAACCGAGCATTAGACTCCAACCCAACCTCATTATCATAGAAAATGATACAACACCCATACCAAATTAATGACAAGTACGTAAAGACCTTGGGTGCAAATGATTTAGTCGGCGGATCCGGCATCATGGAGTCTGTACCTATATGATCAATAGACAATGTATCATTTCAAACTCTACATTCACAACACGAAACCTTATGCCAATGTTCTTTGACATTGACAAACTCCTGTTGTTATGGGATACAACAATGCGAAATTATAATCACAAAATTCCTTAGCGGTCTTTCATTTGCCAAAACTTGTAGCTAGGAAATGAAATTCCGCCCCCATATCCCATGACCAATGACTTCAACACAAGCCCCAAATTTCGTTTCCAAATGCAAAGAAGCTATAAATGTATACTTAGCATTTTTCCATATTTAGCTCATCGTGCCAGAATGATGACAAACCTGATGTGGATTTAAGTGTAATCATATTCACCAAAACCTGAGCTGGAATACCAAATGATATCTTCTTGATCAGACTCCATATATGTGAGGATCCTTTATTGTTACAATATATGGATAAATGAGTATTGAATACAAGAGGATGTGCATACATTCAGAGTCCATAATAGTCAGCTGAGAAGATTCAGATGTGTTGATATGCGGAGTTGAAGAATTCATCTGAGTAGATAGGCTTCAACAGAGATGAGTAGGCAGACAGAGCATGAGAATCTGAAACACCGACACTTCAAAATGGGTATCATGCGCCGTATCAGACACAATTCTGACTCGACACGCTCCGACACATGTTGGACATGTGTCGGTTGATTAATAATTAAGTTAAATGAAATTTTACAAACCGACACGGCCGGACACGTCGTTGACAAAGAAGACACGGATTGACACATAAATTTATTTATTTGTTTATTTATTTATGTTTTGTCATAATAAAACAAACATATACATTAAAAAGGGGGGAATGACACGTTTAAGCTTCCGGAAATTTGGAGTTGCACAAATGAGCTTTGACCGTTTTTAAATTTTTAAAGAAAATGAAAAAGGGTAAAAACCTTATAAAATCCTGGACAGACTGAAATACCCCCCCTCTATTTATCCCCAAATACCTAAGTCCTTCAGCCATTTCGCCCATTCCTCCCTAACTATTCTCGATTTCATCCACCATAATTTAATTACCGCGAAATCCCCAAAACTTCACCGTCCAAAATCGGCACACATACCCAGATTCGAACCTGTGATCAACAATATTCTTCAACAATCGAGCAAGTGTGCAAACTCACCGGTAGTAGAGGAAGCTGATCGGCCAATTCCCCAATAAGAAGTTGAAGAAGCTGACCGAGAAATCTACAAAATGTATGATTTTGTGGGTTTGGTATGTGCATGTAGATTATAATTCACTCGAGCTTAATGCATTTACACATGTTTGATTTTGTGAGTTGAGTTTAAATTTTGTTATATATATGATTTTGGAGATTAGGAAGATGTGTGATTTGTTATGGTGTTGAATTGGTTTAGGCAAATTGTGTAACCAAATTTGTTAGCTTAAACAATGACGGTGATGTGTCATTAGTTATTTGCTTCAACTATATTCAAATTTATTTGTTCTTTAATTCGATTGATACCTTTTGTTTATTTTTTGTCGATTATAGAAAATTGGTTGAAAAATGGCGTTGGTTTATGCACTTAGCGCACAAGATAGGACTGCAAAATGTGAAATTGTAAACCGATGTCAAATTGGTAAATCAAATGAAGTTTATCAAAAGCTTGACACCAAACACAAAGAAAAGTTGGAACAACCTTGTTTTGGACATTAATCAATTTGAAGGATTTGCAATCCAACCAGATAGTACATCAGTTGATAATGAGGTTGACGAACTCTGTAAATCGAGATGTTTTTGGGTTCAAAGTTGGAGCCAAAAAGATACGATTCAATGTAGAAGAATTTGCGCTTGTTACTGGTTTCTTGGTTGGCGATGATAGCAATGTCGATAAAGGTGTAGGAAAAGAGTCTAAATTAGTTAAGAAGTATTTTAAAAACCTTACGTCGGTGTATATGAAGCATGTGTGGCAAAATTTTAATAGCATTAAGAATACTGTAGACCGTTACATGTTGGGGTTGATCGTTATCTTGACGTACGTTGTGTGAGCATCAGAAGAGAAACGTGCGGTGGATTGGTGGATTTTTCAGTTGGTTGATGATTTGGATGCTTTCAACAAGTATCCATGGGGAAATGATTCTTATGAAACCACTGTCCATGTTTTGGGGAGGGTTCTAAGAGTTCTTTTCAAAAAGGTCCCGATCGTATATACTTTCTATTGTTTCCCGCATACTTTGAAGGTATGTAAAAGCCAAATCCGGTGTTTTAATTCATAATATATATATATATATATATATATATATATATATATATATATATATATATATATATATAGTTTGTTAAAGTATTGGTTATGTTTGGTCAATCACTTGTATGTAAATGCATCGTAGGTTTGGGCACTTGAAACGATTCCTTCTTTAAGGAAGTTTTTAGAGATTATTTACGAGAATGCTCTCCCAAGGATGATGAAGCGGGGAAAGGAAAAAAGGGTCAACTCTGCACTAGTTGAAGTTGTTCTTGAATCGGAAGAGGTAGTGATGTTTAATTTGTATCATAAGTTTGGTATGTACATGCATCCTTCATATTATTTATGAGTAGTAGATAATGTAGGTGGATGTAGTTCGAAAGTTGGTTCCATCCGAAGCTGAAAAGGAAAAAGCTTATTGTGTGATGCCCCGGGAAGACGAAGTTGAAGATGATGAAACTACTTATGACAATGCACCAGAGCAATCAACGGGTAACGTTGATTATGAAAAGTTAAAAGAATTGGTAAAAATTATTGTGAGTGAAGAGAAGAAAAGAATGTGCGAAGAATTGGTAAAAATTGCTGAAGAGAACAAAAGAATGTGCGCTTTATTAGATACTCTCTAGCGTAAAGTTGAATTGATGGAGGTTCGTCTTTCTGGTGCATGTGAAAAATGCAAAAATGATGGTATACATGTAAGGGCTATGGAAGGTAATGAAGAGTTGAATGAAATGGAAGATGAAACTATGGAGGCATCCCTAAACGGCAACGGTATAAAGTTCTTGAAATTATGATTAGGAAATGCCGTAGTTGAAGAGAAGGAAGCTTGGGAAGGTGATAGAGAGGTAGGGGAGGTCCCACCAGAAAATGTAAGCGAGGGTGAAGAGAGAAACGAGGCTGCTACTATTGTAAAGGAGGTTGGGGAAGGTGATAAAGAGGTAGGGGAGGTCCTACTAGAAAATGTAATCGAGGGTAATAAAGAGGTAGGGGATGAACCTGATGCCCCGGTTGAGGAAACGGTCAAGGAAACCCGAAACGGAGAATGTATTATGGTTTGATTCAGTATGTTGTTTGATTTGAGAATTAGTTCATAACATTTTATTTCTTGAAATTATGATTAGGATATGCCGTGGGTGAAGAGATAAACGAGGACATTGAAATGGAGGAGGAATCTGCTGAAAAGGTAGACGAGGTTATGGAAGGTGATGTAGAGGTAAATTGTGGCATAGAGGAAGAGAAAGCTGATATAGGGGAGGAAGAAGCACCAGCAATTATAAATGAGGAGGGGGAAGGTGAGGGAAACCCAAACGGCGAAGGTATAATGTTAAATTTGTCCTTTATGTGTTTTGGTGAGAGAAATAATTTATTCATAAAATTTTGTTTCTTGAAATTATGATTAGGTAATGTCGTAGGAAAAGAGAGAGCCAAGGTCAGTGAAAGGGATGTAGGGGAAATCGCAGATGAAGATGATTTGGGAAAAAGGGCGGGAAAAAAGTTGTAAAAGGTAGTTCTACAAAAAAAAATTAATTTGAGTTTATGTTAGTGGATATATGTATAATCCAAACTAATTACGTCATTGAATGTTTTATATAGTCGTACGTTTCGATCTACCGACGCTGAAAAGAAAAGCAATTAGGAGCCCTTATATTAAACCACCGAAAAAAGGCAAGTGATGAAGTTTGATGCTTATGATCTGTTCCAAAAAATAGATCCCGTGATGACGAACCGTGTTGATCATTTTGTTGAAGACATGTATCAATGTCATACGGTTAAAGTGAACCCTAATTTGTAAACCCTATTTTGATGATTAATCAGTTTTTTCTTCCTTTTTATTTACACAGTGTACATGTGAGTTTGGTTGACTGTGATATCCAAGCAAGTATTTTGAAAAGACTTGCGAGGGCGGACAGCTTGTCAAGCAACGTTAGTAGTATATGCTTTAGATTGTAAATTAACAAAGAATTAAGAATTAAAAAGTATGCTTTTGTTATCTAGTATATATATATATATATATATATATATATATATATATATATATATATATATATATATATATATTTGATATTCAAGTATTGGATAGTTCATTGTGTGAAATTTGCCGGCGATGCTTAGAGTACCCGAATCTGTTTGACCAAAATGCATGTGTCCGATACGCAATTTGCAAGTTATGTCAAAGACTTCTACACACGACACAGTAAGAAAAAGACGATTTAATAGAGTATTTATCAATATTGTGAAGGGGACAACTCTGGAATTTAGCAAATCATGGGAAGTTTGCACAACTTTGTATGTGACGATGATAATGAGGGATCATTGGTTTCTTTTGAAAATTGATCTGAGTGGGAGGATAATTTATGTGTATGACAGCCTTCCGAGGCATATCAGAAAAGTGTTTCTTGCAAGTTGTATCACGCCTCTGCAAGTTGTGATACCGCTTTTAATGAAGAACCATGTAAAAGGCTATGAGAATTATTTTGTGGGAAAACTAGCGGTGAGGAGCGTGGATTGTCCATCTCAAGAAGATGGGTATGTTTCATAATTTTATGCAATATATATAGGAGATTATTAAGGTATTCGATGTTGTGACTAACTTATCTTGTAATTTTTGTAATTTGGTAGGAGTGATTGTGGCATGTTCATTCTTAAATTCGTGGAGTTCATGCTCGGAGGAGTGGATCTATCATTGATTCGGAGTGCGCATATGCCGGATTGGTGAAAGAAGTTGGTTGCGGAATTGTTTTAATGGAACTTTCAGCCATAGAAATTGCATATGCTAGTGTTAACCATCTATGAGGGTTTTGGTTATGATAATCATTAAACTATGTCATTTTATAAACAATTTAACTTGTTTTTGCAGAAGAATGGTTTGAAGTTTGAAGGAGAACAATAATTTGTAATTTTTGTTTTGAAGAAGGATGTTTTAAAGGAGAACTATGGTTCCTTTATTATTAATATGTATTGTATTGGTAATTGTTATTTTGAAGAAGAATGTTTTGAAGGAGAAATTTGGTTTCATTCTTATTATTATGTATATTGTATTTGTAATTCTTATTTTCTTCCATGTTTGAGAACTAGGGTTTGATTCATTAGTTGGTTAACACTATTCGTTAGAAAATTTGACCCTTGAAATGAAGAAGTTAATACAGTGAATGTGAAAGAATTATACAAATCCATATAGTTAACGTAAGGTGTAATTATAATTGATTGACATTATACAATTCCATAATTCATACTATGGTTTGATTCATTAATTGCTTAACATTATACATGATGATTTGTTAGAATATTTGACCCTTGAATTGAAGAACTTGATGCACTGAAAACGACAGAATTATACAATTCATAATGAATTCATTTCTTATGTTTAATGTTACAAAAGTTCAAGATTGTTTCGGTAAATGACCCAAGTTTGAGTAAGAAGTATTCATTTCTTATGTTTAACATTACACAAGTTCAAGATTGTTTCGGTCAATGACACAAGTTTGAGATTGTTGCGGGTAAGAATTGGAATTAAACCCTATATACAATAAAATTTACTTAGAAAATTGATTAATTTGAAAAAAAAGAAGTAAATATGAGTTAGATAAATTTGTAAATCGAAGTAAATATGAATCTGAAGGGTCTCATGTTAGGGTAAATCGAAGAGAGGCCAACACCTTTAAAAAAAGATAAAATGGGCCTATGAATAAGCATAGTAACGAGATTGAAGATTTAAGAAACCATGTTGAAGAATCGCAAAGAAAATTGGACGCCCAAAGACATGAATGTCATTATGAAATTGATCAATTGAAAATATGGATGACCCAGGAGACGTAAGCCATGTACGTTGAAGTGGCGTATATCAATGACAGCATCAAACAGTCAAAAAGAAAATCAACGATCAGATACGACTGTGCAATGATGCTTACAAAATTGCAGTGGGATGTGCATGTGCATGTGCATTTGTGCACTATCGTATGATGCCATGGCCGGGGAACAATAATGTTTCTTTGGCCCCAATTGGAGTTGAGGTTCGAGCACAAACTCTCCCAATAAGAGAGTATGTTATAGAGTTCTCGGACCATAGCCTGTATCAAATCCCACTCCCATCCAAACCCCACTTCATATTTACGAATTTGTATTTTTGTTTAATATTATTATGTTATAAAATATTGTTATGAGAAATCATTTATAATATTATCAGTCCGTTTTTTATTGCTTGTTTGAATGATATTATATGTACGTAGTTCCTCGTGAGATGTAGTTGTTGCATACAAATGGCGGTTTATTAGGGTTTGCAATTAATAAAAAAAGTAGAATAAGAAACGAGGGGAATTGCGATGAATAAAAACCGGAAGAAGAATCAAGTGGGTTTGAAATTAATAAAAAGTAGGATAAAAACGAGGGGGTTTGCAATTCATAACAAAACTGAAGGAAAAATGAGATCGTTGCATAACTAATTAATTTAGACCAAAAGGTTCTTCATCAAATTCCTAAAATACCCATATAACAAGAGTAATAAAAATAACAAGGGTTTAGGCCAGGAATCTTTTTTCCTATTCATAGTATTTTTTTCTTTTTATAATAATGTACTTAGTTCCTCATACCTATAGTTGTTGCATGCAATTCTATAATTTATTAATGTTTGCAATTAGTGAAAAAGCAAAAGAAGAAACGAGGGGATTTGCGATTAATAAAAAATCTAAAAGATGAAACGAGATCGTTGCATAACTATCATAAAAATGTTGGATGATGGGATAATAACCAACAGTTAGTATCTACAGTTTCTTTTTTTTTTTTCATAATTGCATTTTCTAGGTAATAGCTTTTTGCCTTTTTAGGTTTGCTTTTCTAGGCCAGGAATCTTCCAGCTGGTAACACGACAACATGACTCATTTATTAAAATTTTTCAATATGAAGAGTGGAGACAAGTCACTTATAAACCTCAAACAAAGCAACAAGGGAGTTTTAATAAAAATCGTCCAGATATCCTTATTGATCAGAGAATGGCGAGAATTTTATGGCACAGGACCAAACTAAACTCATATATACGTCTTGTTGGGGAGGT
This sequence comes from Gentiana straminea, assembly GCA_036785695.1. Taxonomy (NCBI): domain Eukaryota; kingdom Viridiplantae; phylum Streptophyta; class Magnoliopsida; order Gentianales; family Gentianaceae; genus Gentiana; species Gentiana straminea. Next base: position 4,331,076 of record JAVUPR010000241.1, on the reverse strand, counting down.
GGAGTCTTGTGTGATATTGGAATATGTGCACATGGTGAAGGACTGCTCAATAGCCATAGAATGGAAGGAGATGATGCAGATATGGAATGTAGTGTATCATCAATAGAACTGAAGGATCCCAAGTTGGAAATCTTGGAAAAAATGATTCATAGTAATTTTTCTTCTTTTGAGAAGATCCCCTCTCCTCACACTGGTATCATGAAGATCCTCACTTGGAATTGCGGAGGTGCTGGCTCTAAAGAATTCAGGAGGCACATCAAAGAGCTGTTTCTTAATCACAGACCTGAAGTGGTAGTCATTTTTGAAACCAAAGTCCAGGCCAAGAAAGCCCTTAAAGTCATTGCCAAGATTGGTTTTATAGGTTCCATACAATCTCCTTCTAGAGATATTTGGATCCTTTGAAATTCGGATTTGTTGGATATTAACTGTTATGTAGCATATCCTAATGTTATTCATGCACACATCTCCGAGAAAGAGGAACAAGCCGATCTTTGGAATAATCTTTCTAGGATTGCTAACTTCGACTCCAATATTAGCAATTGTACCTTGATAGATTTGAGCTACTCTGGGCCTGCCTTTACTTGGAGGATTGTTAGATTTATGGCTAATGTATAATGGAGACTCTTGTTCCATCAGTATGAGGTGACCATCTCCCTAAAGTCCATTATGATCATCATCCTTTGATTCTTAATTGTAATCCTTTGATTAAATTTTAACATAATCTAATTCGCTTAAAGTTGTTGATTTAAATACTGCCTTCTTTAAAATCCATTTTCTTTTGGTTGTTCTCAAGGATTTATTAACATTAGCTGTTCTAATAAGTGTTAACTTGTTGTGAATGAGCCTCATTGGATTGCTTGGGAACCTCCTGTGGAGGGTTGGATTAAGTTTAACATTCATGCAAGCTGCATGGAGTATGACGAGAATGGTGAAGGCAAGGTGGCTGTTGGTGGGGTCTCCTGAGACATGGAAGATGGATTAAAGGATTCATGAGCTTAATGGGAAGAAACTCCATAATTCAAGAGGAATTGATGGCTATCAAAGAAGCTTTGTGGATTGCTAAGGACTATGGTGTCTCCCAGGTTGTTGTGGAATCTGACTCTTTCTTTGCTGTTAGGACTATTGCTAGTAGATCTAGGAATGAAGATGGTAGAGTTCTTGTTGATGATATCCTTGCCTTAAAGAATTTTGGCATAACTACTAAGGTGTGTTATTCAAATAAAAGGCAGGATAATGGAATAATAGCCAATGGTTAGTATCTTCAAATTTGAAAATTCGGTTTGTTCATGTAATTGTACTTCATTTCTTGCTTAGGTTCGGAGTTGATTATCAAGTTTAGATAATAAGTTTAAACACTTATCAGTATATAAACCCTATAATTGTTACAGAATCAAGTTTAAACCATATATAACTTGTGATAAAACCATATAATTGTTTACACACGTTTAATTGACATTTAAAAATATAGTGATAAGATTCATGTTTAAAAATGTGGCCATAGAATTAAACTTAAATCGAATAATCACGATACAATATTTGATTTTGATAGATATAATAGGATAAGTAAAGATCGATTGTTAAATCGAGTAATCACGATAGAATCAAATAAAATCATAGTTGATTGGGTTGTGATATAATTGAAGGGTTTCGAATGGATTAATTAATTATATGAATTTCCTCAAGAACAAAAAAAAATTATATGAAGGGTTTTCAAATGGATTTTTTTATTACAATAAAAGGGTTCTGGATTTGATTTACAAAATGTGAATATGAAGCGGTTCTTGATTTGATTTCAATATTGGGAATACGAAGCGTTTGGTGGTTTTCAATTACCAAGGTCGCCTTAATTATATGGATGGTTTCGATAACTACTAGTATAATGTAACTAATACTCATACAAAAACCACGGGTCACATCCATTTAATTGCAAGTTTGAAACACTACATTCAACCTAGCCCTTTATACATGCTGAGATAAATACAGAGATTATAACTACCGTAAATCACAATATAAATCAGAAATTAAATCAAAGAAAAAGGATGGCCATGGAGAGGAATGAATTCATGAAAGTACTGCAGGAAGAGAGGCAACATATGAGGATCGTATTCAGGCAACAACTAGAGGAAGAGAAGAAACGGATGAGGAATGAATTCATGCACCAACTGGAGAAACTAAGACAAGACATGCTATCACAAAGATGGGAACTTTTGCATGAGACGGAAATCATCAACATGAAGCCGGTTGAGGAGGTAGAATCAAGAGATTGTGAGTTGGCAAATGTGAAAGAGACAATGCAGACCTACAAGAGGAAGATCAATCAAGATGTCCAAGTTTGCAACGAGTCATCGGTGAAAAAGATTGCCTACATACCGCATTATATGTAATTTCTTAAAAAACTTTGTTGTTATTTGAGGAACTTTTTTTTTTTTTAATGTTCATGTCTGAAACTTTGTTTTTTTTTATTGTTTTTATATTTATGTTGATGTCCTGAAACAGGTGTTTTTTTATGTTCATGTTTATTCTATCTATTTATCTAATTTCTTTTGTTTGGAAAAAATTTCCTACCTACCCAAGTTTAAGTCTGCGTCAATCTTCATCACGAGTTTAAGCTACTTACAATATCCCTTTTTTTTTTTTTTTTTTGAATCGTATGTTTTTCACAGACTTGAGAAATGAGGAGATAATCAAAAATAAAACCGTATATATATATATATATATATGGAAATGAGGAGATAATCAAAATAAAATCTTCCAGATATACGAGAAGATATTTAAAATCAAATAAAAGCTTCAAAAAGAATCTCATATTAGAGATGATTCATATGAATTAAGGAAATGTTGGAAATAATTAGGGAGTTCACACAGATTAAGAAAATTAAATGAAAAGTTGGGTTAGAACTGGAAATGTTGGGTTACAATATTAAAAACTCTATTACATCCCCATTAAATCATGCTCTTTTACATCCTCAAAGTAAAGTTGGGTTAGAACTGAAAAATAACAATTATGAGTTTATATATTATCAAGGCCATTTATATCTTATGTAATAGGATAAATAAATAAGTTGTTTTTTCAATAAAAATAAAAGAAGAAACGTGAAACAAAAAAAAAAAAAACGAAGAAGAAAACAAAAAACTAGAAAAATAAAAGAAACAATAATATTATAATAATTATAATATAATAATAATAGAGAAAATAAAGAAGAAGAAAACGAAGGGGAAGCAAATCAATCGGCTATATGAAAAGAATAAGACAAAAGAAGGAATATATTTCATTCCAAAAGAAAAAGAGAGAAAACGTCTCATTCCCATTGCAAGGCGTGACAATCACAGTTAAAAAGAGGACAAAAGAGGACAGAATCAACTGGGCATTGGCAGTGGAATGTCGGTCAAGTGTTGAAGATTGTGCCATAGTTGACTGTGTACATTCCCCCTTCATTTCATATTATTAAGCGAGAGTAGAAGTAGTAGTAGTATCGTTTGAGTTCATGGGGGCCCGATTTGTTTTAATTTTATTTTTTATATTTATATAATAACTTGGAAAGGGGATATCTTACGTGAGTATGTCACCCATAAGTGGTCCTAATCGAATCGGAAGTACGTTTTTGGTATCTTACGTGAGTATGTTAAACATAAGTAGTACTAATTGTATTAAGAGTCCGTTTTTGATATCTTGCGTGAGTATGTCACACATAAGTGGTCCTAATCGAATCGGAAGTATGTTTATGATATCTAACATAAGTATGTTACACGTAAGTGGTCCTAATCGAATCGGAAGTACGTTTATGGTATCTTACGTGAGTATGTCACACATAAGTAATCCTAATTGAATCGGAAGTATGTTTATGATATCTTACGTGAGTATGTCACACATAAGTAGTCCTAATTGAATGGGAAGTACTTTTATGGTATCTTACGTGAGTATGTCACATATAAGTAGTCTTAACTGAATCGGAAGTACGTTTATGGTATCTTACGTGAGTATGTCACACTTAAGTAGTACTAGTTGTATTAAGAGTATGTTTATGATATCTTACATGATTATGTCACACGTAAGTGGTCCTAATCAAACCGAAATTACGTTTATGGTATATAACGTGAGTATGTCACACATAAGTAGTCCTAATTGAATTGGAAGTATGTTTATGATATCTAACGTGAGTATGTCACACATAAGGAGTATTAGTTGTATTACGAGTCTGTTTATGTTATCTTACGTGAGTATGTCACACGTAAGTGGTCTTAATTGAATCGGAAGTGCGTTTATGATATCTAACGTGAGTATGTCACACGTAAGTGGTCCTAATCGAATCGGAAGCACGTTTATGGTATCAAACGTGAGTATGTCACACGTAAGTGGTCCTAATCGAATCAGAAGTACGCTTATGGTATCTAACGTGAGTATGTCATACATAAGTAGTCCTAATTGAATCGGAAGTATGTTTATGATATCTAACGTGAATATGTTACACATAAGTAGTACTAGTTGTATTAAGAGTACATTTATGATATCTAACGTGAGTATGTCACAAGTAAGTAGCACTAGTTGTATTAAGAGTACGTTTATGACATCTAACGTGAGTATGTCACACGTAAGTGGTCTTAATTGAATCGGAAGTACATTTATGGTATCTTACGTGAGTATGTCACACATAAGTTGTCCTAATTGAATCGGAAGTACGTTTATGGTATCTTACGTTGGTATGTCACACATAAGTAGTCCTAATTGAATCGCAAGTATGTTTACGGTATCTTACGTGAGTATGTCACACATAAGTAGTACTAGTTGTATTAAGAGTACGTTTATGATATCTTACGTGAGTATGTCACACGTAAATGGTCTTAATCGAATCGGAAGTAAGTTTATGGTGTCTAACGGGTATGTCACACATAAGTAGTCCTAATTGAATTGGAAGTACGTTTATGATATCTAATGTGAGTATGTCACACATAAGTAGTACTAGTTGTATTAAAAGTCCGTTTATGGTATCTTATGTGAGTATGTCACACGTAAGTGGTCCTAATTGAATCGGAAGTACGTTTATGATATCTAACGTGAGTATGTCACGCGTAAGTGGTCCTAATCGAATCGGAAGTACATTTATGGTATCCAACGTGAGTATGTCACACATAAGTAGTCCTAATTGAATCGGATGTACGTTTATGATATCTAATTTGAGTATGTCACACATAAGTAGTACTTGTTGTATTAAGAGTATGTTATCTAACGTGAGTATGTCACACGTAAGTAGTACTAGTTTTATTAATAGTACGTTTATGGCATCTAACGTGAGTATGTCACACGTAAGTCGTCCCAATTGAATTGAAGTATGTTTATGGTATCTTACGTGAGTATATCACACATAAGTAGTCCTAATTGAATCGGAAGTATGTTTATGGTATCTTACGTGAGTATTTCACACATAAGTAGTACTAGTTGTATTAAGAGTATGTTTATGATATCTTACATGAGTATGTCACACATAAGTTGTATTAAGAGTACATTTATGATATCAGTACGTAATATTAATCGGAAGTACGTTTATGGTATCTTACGTAATGTCACACATAAGTAGTCCTAATTGAATCGGAAGTACATTAATGATATCTAACGTGAGTATGTCACACATCAGTGTTCCTAATGAGTATGATACACATGTTACCCCTACAGTAACATGAGATAAAGGTCTATTTGAAACTTGCCTTACACCCAAACACCACACACACAAAGTCCCAAAAAATCCATTTCAAAAATGCCACGATGGTGGCAACATTAGTTTGTCCCGACTCCAGCCAAATTCATCGTTATCATGACTATGAAGGAATTCGGTATCACATAGCCGATGGTGTGTTCAATCACGATCCTCCTAATCGTTTTGAGTACTTGTTCGTGGCATTGTTCGTGGCAAGAATGTTTGTGGTGAACTGGGAAATGCAACACGTCCATTCAGAAGAACAATTCATGGATTTTCTTGGTCAAAACGCAGATGCAATGAGACGCGTTCGTCGTCGGTTGGTCAATCGAGGTTGGCAAGGGTTAGCTCAGCACCGTGCTTGTGTTAATGTCGATGTGGTTCGTGAATTTTATTGAAGTGCTTCTACTAGGTTACACTTACGCAATTGTACGTGGAGTCCGTGTGGATTATAGTCGTAGTTTTCTCAACGACTATCTTAATTTACCTCAATATCCTCTCGATGTCAAGTATGTAGATGATGATAGCGCCCTTCTTGCTGCATCGACTTACGTTTGTCCGGGAGCATTTTGGATTTTAGATCGTGATTACAACGAGATGGCGTTGCCGTTTACCCGCATGAGCGGTGAAAGCGAATATTGGCGTCGTTTTGTCCAATTTAGGTTATTGCCACCTCGATAGTCATACACCATCTCAGCTCATCAACTTCGCCTCATTCATACTATAATGACTAATGCACCTATTAATTTTACTGACATAATGTTTTCTGAATTTAGAAGAGTGACCGTGAGTACACGTGAAGTCGGACTTCCTTACGGGACATTCATCACCGGCATAGCAGAGCAAGCTGGTTGATGAGCATTAAATTCACCCTCCAAAAACAATTTATAAAGACTCGAAACCGTGGGCAAACTAACTCTCTAACCGGCAGTGTACCGGGTCGATTGCTAGCACAACTACAGGAGTACGAGGTCGAACCCAAAGGAATATGGTTGTGAATACCAAAGCAAACTTGAAACTTAGTCTAGGCGATCCATATTTTAAGGTGTTTTATAACTACAACGACAATTAAGCATTTCAATTAACAAGTCTAAAGATAAGAGAAGAAAAAGAAACTACTGAGAGGATTAGATTAAGGATTACGAGCATAGCCGAACCATGATCCCACTAGTTACTTACGCCCCCTCGAGTGACTTAACCGGGAGTGTGCATTTACCGACCAACCATAACCAAAGGTGCTTAACGATTATTCAAGGGTAACGGTGTCTAAACTGGTGATGCTATCTGAACAACTCTCCTTCATCACCCTATGCTAGGCTAACCAATTCCCTCTTAAGGAAACCGGAAACCCCAACACGATAAGCTCTAAACCGATTAAGCGTTAAAACGAGTAACCTCACTTTGGGCCCGGGCTTAACAACTAAGCCGGGTCTACTCCGCGATCCAGAACCCCTTTTCCCACATCTCTCTATCTGAACAACTCTTTAGATTGATGTGTGTGACTTTGACCTAGGTGATCAATCTAGCCCAAATATGTTAAAACAAGTTCTAAGACAAGAATAAATCATTAAAGCATGAAAATAAGCACTACCCACTCCCAATTTCGTCACCCAAAGGGTGATTTCCCTAGTGTTCACATGATTCGACTATGTTAAGGAACTAGCTACTCATTATACTAATCAAAACATACATAAAACAGTAAATGAAAGCCATAATAAGTAAAAGAGAAGAGAAATTTACCATTAATTTGAAGAAATTCGAGTTTGAGATCCAAAAGTACAAAATAAAGAACTAATTAAAATGTGGATGCTTTGAAGTTGGAATGAGAATTTGAGCTTGGAAATGGAATAATTAAGCTATGTTTATGCTAATCTATGCTAAGATAAAGTGTTCTAATCTATTACAAATTTCGAGCAAAAAGTGGGTATAGTTTAGCTAAGAGAGGGGAGAATATCTAATGAAATTCGATGGAAGGGGTATTTATAGGGGCAAAAATATGCATCAAAATGACTCCAAACGCCAGTTTGGAGGTCCCCAAACGCGTGTTTCACTTCAGGTGCACTCTGTCCAAAATTAGCAGTTTGAAACGCCGGTTTGAGAGTTGAAACGCGCGTTTGAGATGATGCAGTTTTCTGGCTGCAGTAAAACCATGATATCTTCGCGTGTAGAACTCCAATTTGAGTGTATCAAAATGCGTTGGAAAGATCTTTCAATTATCTACAACTTTCATGAAGAATGAATGACCAAAAAATGCCTCCATCATAGGTCAAATTGCTGCTGAACAGAACATATGGGGTTGAGATACTAACACTTCTCCCCCATTTTCTTCATTTTTCTTCTTCCTAGGTTCATTTTTGCACCTTGATCATACTTCTCATCATAAATCTTCGCCTTCCGGGTTTTCGTGACACCTAGACCCTACAATCTCATGAACGAACAAGACACACAAACGATTCCGGAGGGTAAAAGTGCTCGGAATGGGGTTAATATCAATAAAAACGAGGCTTTACCATCAAAAGATGATAAAAGCCCTTGTGCTCTAAAACATGTGATACCAACCCGTTTTGAGACCTTAATGTGTCAAAATATACCAAATATGCATCAAAATGGGGGATAAAAGAGTGCCGGAGTCATGCAAAGTTGACTCCTATCACTGGTGTAGGGGCTTATGACAGTGATGAGATTATCGAGCAATGAATCATGAATCCGTTATAGCAATAATTTAGTAGTACCACGTGTTAACTATTATTTTTCTTTTTTTAATTTTCTTAATTTTGCTTTAATTATTTATTTAGTAGTAAGATGCAATAACTATTATTTAGTAGTAGTAGTGCTTATGTATATGTATTAACTAACTAGACTATCTTTTTTTTTTAATTTTCTATTTTATTTTTATAATTTATGTGACCGGAACTCCTCCGTCCCCGTCCCCCTCCATTCGTTTGGTTTCGTTTCCCGCCATCTTAACATCATCATCAATTCCTGTTCAAAAGCCAAAATGCTGCTCCCACTTTCAATTTGCTACCAAATAATTGTTTTCCCGCTATGAATCCCCCAAAATTTTGAAATTATTTGATTCAAATACTCCATAATGCATCCAACTAATGCATCCATCCCCTAACCCAACCCAACCCAACTACACCCCCTTTCTTTGATATCTTTTCCTAATTTATTCTTCAGATTCAACCTTCAAAATCTCCATTAAAGCAACCAAACATTCACACTCTACAATATAATATTAATTAATACTACCATTTAACAAAGCGACTATCCGAGGTAACTTAGTTTTTCCATAATTTTGTTATAGTTTTGTGAATCTGAGCTAATTTCTAACATATTGGGGCGAATTAACAGAGACATCAATGACTTAACAGAGCTAACTTTGGTGAGTTACTCTGCTCTTTTGTTTTTATCTTTTCTTCCAAAGTTTTTCCCTAAATGTTTGTCCATTTGCGCTAAATTTTGGTGAAATGTGGGCTAATTTCTACATATGATCTATTTCCTCCACGGTGAATACTCACGTATCATAATGGGGAAATTGTTTGAGGTTCGTATTTGAATATTCTTTGCATGTATGCCCTCTTGTAGTTCTTTTATTTCCTTATGTTGTTTGAAACGAAGAAGCAGTCAAATTTAGTCACTTTACTTAATGTCAACCGTATGTTTACATAGATTTCCATATTGTGAACATATTATCGTTCGAGTGATTTGGTGATTGGTTATTTTGATATAATCTTTTCATTTGTATTATAACTTGCTCTCTTAGAAGTACTTTTGTTGAGTTATGTGTCAGTATAACTTGACTTTCTAAGTCCTTGTGCTATTTTGAATTGAAAAATCAGTCAAATTCACTCATACTCTTGTGAGGATATCCTAGTTATTGGTGGCTTGTTAATATTTTGGTCTAGTCTTTGTAAGTCTACCTTTAATCGCTTTATTTGTATTCCAATCCTGTTTTTTAGTAGTACTTTTGTTGAGGTATGTGTCACTATTAGTAAATGAAAAAATCAGGAATCATTTTGGGAGCCCGATCATTTAGGTTTATTCATTTTACTATGAATTGTATTCTTTGTATTCATCGGTGAAATTGAGTTAATCTTACGTATTAATAAAGTTTTTTTCCCTTTTCATAGTTCATGCAATCTCTAGACCAAACCTGAAGCAAAACATGAATACTTCTCCGATTTTCAGTTGTTCTAGCAAAGTAAATGAATCTGGGCTATCTCATGAAAGTTCATTGTTATGAAAATATGGTATTCCTGCAATATTGGTGAAATCCGACACAAATGTTAACCCAGGGAGACTGTTCTACGGTTGCAGTTATTTTCCGGTATGACTATTTACTTGGTTATATTTTCCAGCTGCATTTCCATTTCTTTTAAGGGATAATGTCTTTATAATAATTGGAATTTCTTATTTTGCAGGCAGAATACAGATGTGACATTTTCAAGTGGCATGACAAGGTATCTGTATCTCCTGGGCCATATGGCAAGGTGTCTTCATCTACTGGGCCACATGGCAAGGTGTCTTCATTTACTAGTCCAGGTGAACATGTTACCTCTGTTAACTTGATGAAGAAAACGAAAAACTTGAATACACAATCGGTGTCCTTCAAAATGATATTGAAATGATAAAGTGCATGCGAGACACTGATGCCAAAAAAATTGAACAAGTTGAGATCAACGTCACTGAATTACTGAAAGGTCACAATTCAGATTCCATGGTTCAACTTTTACTCCAGGACAGAGAAAGGATTGCTCGTTTGGAGACACTGCTTAAGAATATCATGCTAGGGAATGATTGCTCTCCAACGAAACTTGTATTATTGACTATCACTTGTCTAACCTTTTATTTCGTATTTCATCTTACGAAATAAAAACTTGAGTTCTTGGATTGTTTTTCTGTATTTTTCATAATCTAGATTTGGTTTTATTAGCTAATGGTTAGATGAATGGTAATCGTATTAACTTTCAAGAAATTTTATTTATTTAAGCTTGTTTATAGTGTGACATATGTTTAAACTTGTTTCCAGAGGCGGCACAAGTTTAAACCTGTTTCCAAGGGTGACACAAGTTTAGAGTTGTTTCCAGGATGACAATGTTTTGCAATACATTCCCCCTTAATTAATGGGACGTAAGACACCACATTCATAACACTCAAACATCTTCCCTTCAAGATCATTTACATCTTCGAAATTTAAACACCAACACATCAATTTTCCATTATTCAAAATACAAATCCCCTAGATATGGCTTAGTGGTGAGCGGGTGAGGTGGTGTTGTGCCTTGCTATATCTAAAGCCGGAGGGTGGGGGTTCGAGTCCCGTAAAGGGCCGGCCCCTTTCGGTAAGAGATATTTAATGCAAAGCCTCATCCCTGAGCTGCTAGGTCCCATGATTAACCTCTCCTCGCATTCCTGTGGGATCGAGGGCGAGGGTCCCTCACGGTTAGGGTTTAACCGTTTTTTTCAAAATACAACCACTAAAACAAATGAGAACAACCAACACATCACTTTCCATTATTCAAAATACAACATCATTTACATCTTCGAATTTTAAACATCAACCAATCATCTTCAATGTTCAAATACCCACAAAATGTAAACATCTCGTCATGTTCATCAACATTAATACAATCATCCACAATATGTATCTTGAAATCTTCAATGATACAACCAAATCATCAATTTATCTCGTAGCGCGTATCGTCAAGAATACCCATCACCTTCCTGTAATATTGTCAACAAAAAGGTAACAGAGCTTAATGCAATGTAACATGACTGAATAAAAAAGAACGCCAAATATTAATACATACAATACATACAATTATCATGGCAAAGTAGGAGTATCATTGGCGGGCATTTCTCCACCAATCAAATTCTTACAAGTGGAAGCGTAATGACTATTGCTAGCGCATAGCAAACCAGTCCTATAACATCTCCCGGATATGCTCAATCAAACCAACTATTGAAAATTCCCGAGCATGCTTTAGCCTACCATTCAAAGACTCGGCATGGTTTGTGGTCATTATGTTGTACGTAATCCCTTAATATGAGCTCTATCCCTCATAGGGAATTCTTCTGCTTTCAAATATTCATCAGCTTTAAGACATTTACTACATAAATTGTCGAAATGCAACTTAAAATCTGCTTCGGTATATAGGCCTCTGCAGCTTTCTGAAAGAGCATTCCCGCTTTACGTTTCCGATATTTACTCTTCACATTCTTTTGCATGTGATACATGCAATGCCCATGGTGCGCATTCTCAAACACTGCCTTGAAAGATGCTTTAATACTATCGGCACGATCAGAAAGTATCGAAGTCTCATCCGTGTCACCAATGATGGGTTTTAGCTTATCAAAAAACCATGTCCAAGATGGTATACTTTCAGAATCAACAACACTTCAAGCAAGTGGAAATATTTAATAATTTTCATCTTGACACGTTGCCACAAGTAAGATCCATTTATTGCTCGTTTACAAATGCGTGCCGTCCACAGAAATGACTTTCCGCATCGCTGAGTGATAACCATATATACTTTGACCAAGTGCCATGAAAAAGTATTGGAAAGAATTCACATCACTTTTTTTAATATGTGTCACAGTGCCCAGGTTTGTATCCTTCAACCTATAACAATATTCGGGTAATTCTTTAAAAAATTTCTTTGGATTACCCCTTATCAATCATTCTGCATAACCCTTAGCCTTGTACGCCCTTACATCATATCCAAAATCTTGCTGGAAATCATTCATCAAGTCCCTTGGTGCGTAAATACGATTGCCATACCTCATGGCAAAGTATGTGCCAATTAGCTTGTGCGTAGCATGTCTATGATTTTTTCGAGGAACAATAGGTCGGCATCTATGCTTATTTGCATACTTTACCACTACAAATCGATCAGAAGATGCTTCAAGTTTGGTTCCTCGCAAATGTCATTTGCATCCGGCGACTTCACATAAAACTGAATAAACGTTTTTGTTGGATGTTTGTGTTTTGAATTCAAACGTGTACTTCGTAGCCAACTTCTCAACTTTGAATACCAATAAGCTTTTGCATTTAAACCGATCATTCAAACGAAAGTCTTCATGTTCGGGAATGCACACTAAAGATCATCTACATGATCATCTACAACATGGCTAAAACCTTCAATTCTTTGCACGTCAACCACAGTTGGGGGTGCATTCAAGGCATCAAAATTCCCGTTTCGCACAACAAGGCCATCAACATTCTCATTTGACATTTCATCAGCCCCGTTCATGCTAATTCTCTGACATGATTCTTCTAATAAACATCTTCACCCAAATTCAACAATAAAGAGTCTTGAAGTAGATAATTCATGTCCATATCGTCACTCCCTGTGTTCAAATTATAATCTTCTACATATGTCTCTATGCTTTCTCTTCTTACATCCAACAGCTCTTTCATCCCATTCCGAACAACATCAACATCTGTCACTTCATTACCATTCATTTCAACAAATGTCTCTTCATAAACACCATCAACATACGTCTCTTCCTTAACATCCATTTCAACATATGTTTCTTGAGTTTTCGACACATATACTAGTTCACATGTTTCTTGACTTTCATAAACCTCAGTATACTTTTCTATTTCCTTTTCATTTTCTATTTCCTTTTCCTTTTTCTTCAAAGATATTAATAAATAATCTTCCATTAAATTACAAATAGATATAAACCAAGTCACAAGCTTATCGCAATTAAGCACCAACGGTCTAGCTTTACTAATGGGGACCATATATTTCATCTCAAAATCATACAATGTTGTATCGATTTTCAACTCATTTTTACCATATCATACAATTCTTCAAATGTAATTTTTTTTTGACACTCAAAATCGTTGAGACTTCTTCGGATTCACATCTACATACTTCCAAGACCATACACCGTTACCGTTTCTTTCAACCTCTACCAGGTAAAATATAAAATACAAACAGTATCTTCCATCACGTTTTACGCTTTACCGAGATCCTGTTTTATTCAATATAATAATTACAATACAATGATTACAAAACAATATAGCATTGCATTCAATTTCAAGCACAACAAAACAATTTCAATTCAGTTCAAATAGCTATTAACAAGTTTAGACTTGTGTCACACTATAATCAAGCACGCATACATAGATATAGCATTGCATTCAATTTCAATTCAGTTCAAATAGCTATTAACAAATTTAAACTTGTGTCACACTATACTCAAGCTTTTAATACGATTACGTTTCTCCTGGAAATGCAACTAGAAAATAAACCAAATAGATAGATATAGATAGTCATACCGGGTAATGAATGGACAAATCACCAATTCAACATATAACTAATTGAATTCAGCTCAAATAGCCATTTACAATTTGGGTCGCCCAATTTTCAATTCAATTCAGATCAAATAGCCATTAACTAAAGGTAAACACATGGTTTAAGCTAATCCCGCAATTCATTTGTTTAAACTAACAATTGAATGGTTTTAGCTTAATTTACATTCACATACCGATATAGACAGCGAAGAAAGGGTTTCGATTACCACCCGCCTTAATTTAAGGGGGGGGAGTGTATTTGGCTGGTTGGAATATGATTTAATTCGATTTAGGGTTAAGAATCAGCCCCAAATCAAGAAGCCATGAAGGGTATTTTTGGTTTTTCACATCCCTTTAATATTCCAAGCTTATGGATGCAATGATTTATATAAGAAACTTATTGATGCTAGAACTTTGGTTGACAAGTTCATTTAACTAAACGCCCCATAAAAAAACGAGAAATTTTACTGTACATCCGTTGCACTACGTGGAAATCTGATGTGGTACAACTTTACCACTTATTTAATGACAACACATACTATGGCCCACCTATTTTTACCATTTCTTTTAATTCCAATATAACATTAACGGAGCTTTGACGATTGACGGAAAAGTACTGCTATTTACAAAATCTTCTTAGCTCCTTTTTCTGTTCAATCCGCATCTGCTCATCTTCAACATACCTTTCTCCCCAATCCCCATCTTCAACATGCAGGTTCTCTCATTTAGTTTTAATTTGAAGCGATTTTGTTTTTTTCTTTTTCATTTATTTGCCATGTTTTCATATACAGATGAATGTGAGAGACGGTTGGATTCACTTTCCATGGATATGAAAAACCAATTTGAAAATCAACTAAAAGTCATGGAACATCCTTTTGTCAAATAAGTATTCTCTTCTGGGTTAAAAAAAAAAAAAAAAAAAGAGAAATGTGGCATTTTTTTTGTCTTTTAGTTATACATTTCAATATTGCTGGATTTTAATGAAATTCATTTTTGTTTATTTTTAACTTTTTTTTTTTATAGAATCTGAAATGGGGTAGATGAAAGCATAAAAAAAGAAGCTGGATTTCTCAATTTTAGCAGCCTTATATTTAAGACTATTTTTTGTTTCTTCTGGAAAAAGGTTATTTGCAATGTTATTTCATTCACCTTTGGTGCACAAAGATATTAGATATGAACACGGGATAAGAAAATGCTCAAGCTGACAAAGATGTCTTTTTCTTAATTTGTTTTGTGATTAGTGTTGCATAACTATTTATGCTAAGTTTTGGAGCTATTTGTGTTCATAATCAAATTAACATATTACAGCAGCAGTAGTGCAGTATGTTATGATTCTTATCAATAATCAAATTTAAGGTTGACATGAACTGTAAGAATGAATTGGAAGCCTATGATGCAGACAAAGAGATTCAACAAGGCCAATAGTTTGACTACTTGTGAAAGAAAATGTTGCTAGCCTGCTGCAATTAGAACTAGATTCAAGATATTGATGCTCGACCTGCTCTGAAAGCTAGAAAAAACCAAGAAGAACCAATTTAAATCCGTCTTCCACATGTGTTATAGCATTACATATCTATTCAAATTTCAAAGGCGAGAAGCGTTCAACGACACCTCATAGGCCAAGAAAGGAAGGAATATGTGGTAGCAAAAGAAATGTTTGTTCACTCTTTTGTAATTACTGATAAGGCAATTGGTGTCCCCTTTTTTGAAGCACAAACTAGTATTGTATTAATCAGTTGTACAATTGAAATGTGAGTTTTCTGCAACAATGGATATCAGATTGATGTATTTTCATTCAATAGCTTTCTTGATTTTGTATGGAGTTAAGTTGTCTTCAATACTAAAATCTGATTAGAAGATTATTAATTGGCAGCTGCTGAGTTTATGATTGAAACTCATTACTCAATTTTGTCAAGTGTGTGTTTTTTTTTATCATATACTATGAAATCTTTTGTCAATATTGTTTGTTATACTATGAAACATGACATGCTAAATCATTGGGTAAGGATTTAGATACAACATCATACTTGCTTATGTTAGTCTTGATCTCTGATTATCACTTAAGCTAACGGTTGCTTCCATACACCACACACTTGGCTTGGGCATTGACCATGTATACAAAAAGTTAGTAGGTGGACAAGTGGTAATAGGCTAATAACCAAAAAAAAAACATTCTTTTGGAGCCATTCTCCCTTTCAGAATAATCTGCAAATCAATACCAATAAAGAAAATGACAATTTAATCATATCAATAGATACATCTCTCCCATTAAAAGGAAAAACCAAGCTTTGATTTCTTTTGAACTTCTAAATGGAGTGATATGTGGAAATCAATCAAGTGCAAATGCTTGTTTCTGTTAAATAGATTAGTGATTGTTTTTACTTTTTAGCTATTTGCATCTACATTTTGATGTTTAATCTTTTTTCTATCAAATTATTTTAGTTTTATTTGATGTGTTGTATTTTCTGAGGTATTTTGAATGACCCTCAAGCTGGTGAGGATGTCACAAACAATACAAGTTATGAGGATGGTAAACCCCCGTGCCAGTATGTTACCAAATAGAAACAAACAAGTAATGCACGAGGAAGTATTTTTTTAAGATGTCACTTTTGTAACACTGTCTTCAAAAGATCGTATTAACGAGGAAATTGCTAGGATGTTTTAATTTAGCTAGAAATCCTCATTATGTTAGGGCCTTTCAGCTTGCTTGCAAACTTAATTTAAGTGGTTTTGTTCCTTCTGGTTACAGCACTTTAAGGACTATCTTGCTTGAGAAAGAAAGATCACATGTTGAAAGTCTGTTGAACTGATTAAAGATACTTGGAAAAACAAAGGAATTAGCATTGTGAGTGATGGTTGGACACATTGTCAAAGAAGACCTTTGAAATAATCTATTATTGTGTTCTGAAAGTGGTCCTATGTTTTTAAAAGCTGTGAATTGTGAAGGTGGATATAAAGATAAGTTTTTTTATTGCCGATAAGATAAAGGAAGTGATTGGTGAAGTTGGTTCTCAAAAGGTTGTTCAATTTATCACTGATATTGCTCAGGTTTCCAAGGTTGCTGGTTTACTTGTTGAAGCCCAATATTCACATGTGTTTTGGACACCTTGCATTGTGCACACACTTAACCTTGCTTTGAAAAATATTTGTGCCGCAAGAAATACTGAAGCTAATGAAGTTACTTATGAAGAGTGCAATTTTATAATTACCGTAGTAGGGGATGCTTCTTTCATTAAGAACTTTATCATGTATCATAATATTAAGGGAGGATGATATTGGTAAGGTTGCTTTCGTAAAAGGAAATATACTAGATGATTTATGTTGGGGAAAAGATGATTACATTTTTTCGTGTACTGGTCCTATTTATGAGACGTTGAGATTCTTGGACACTGATAAACCTTCTCTTCACTTATTATATGACTTGTGGAGTACCATGATTGCTAAAGTGAAGAAGTCACTTTATCTTCATGCGAATAAGCATGAATATGAAGAGTCTATATTTTGGACAGCGGTAAATCAAAATTTTCTTGATAGGTGGACAAAAAGTAAAACACCTTGAATCCAAGGTATGTAAATATGATTTTCAGATTTTTAATTATCCAATATCTATTAATTTAATGCACAAAATGTTTTTGTCAGTTATCAAATCTCACCTGTTTGTGTTTATGATTCATTTTTAAGGTATTATAGTCCAGAATATGTTAATGAAGCTGCTGGTAATATTGAGCCACACAAGGATAGGGACATTGCAGTCGAAAGAGAGAAATGTAAAATCAATATTTTCCCAATGGAGTGGAGCGTTGAATGGTTAATAGTGAGTTTGCTAGATTTTCATCACTTATGGATGAATTTGGTGATCAAGATTCCATTCACAATAAGTATCTTGTGGATCCAAAAATATGGTGGGTAATACATGGTTCATCTACTCTTACTTTACAACTTTGGCTCTTAAATCGCTTTGTTAGCCATGTTCATCTTCATGCTCTAAATGAAAGTGGAGTATCTAGTCATTTATTCACTCTCTCAAAAGAAATAAATTGACTCCCCAACGTACTGAAAATATTGTGTATATCTATCAAAATCTTCGCCTCTTGTCAAGAAAAACAACACAATATCAAGAAAGGGATTATAAGATATGGTATATAGGTTGTGATGCTTTTGATTCTCTTGATGATGTTGGAGTACTTGAAGTTGCATGACTTTTTTGGATGAACCAGAAATGAAGGTTGTTTGGATGGACGTGGAAGATGACTATGCTTGATGTGGTAAATCATAAATTGAACGATAAAATCTCGATTTTTTAGGTTTAACCTTATCTTTTGACAAATATTGTATCTAAAGTAAGTAGAATATTTCGGAAAATGGTGTCTGTAGTAATCATCTGGTGCATACTGGTACTATTAGCAAGTGGTTTGCACTGAATACATGTACATGCTAGAAATCATTTGTAGTGGTGTACATAGTCCAGTCCAGTCATTTTTTCATAAATTTTCGAACCAAGCAGTTTGGACGGTTTTAAATTTTTCAGAACCAACTGGACTGAACTCACCTATGAAACCGACCCAACAGTCTGGTTTTGTCCGGTTTAAGTTTTTAAACCGTGTTTTAGTTTTATCTAAGAAAAGATTTCTTTGTTCAATTCCTTATAAACGAGGACTTTAAATCAGTAAGATTTATGCATATTCAAAGTAATGAATACATGAATACAACAAACAATCAAACACAGCAAACAATAATTCGCCCAAATCGAAATGATAAGTTGATAATTTTTTAGCTCTTTTCCTTTGATTTCAAAGATCTCACACCGTTGCACGAATCGATTCTAATGAAGATAGAAAATACATTAACGCTGATTGATGATGGATGGTGGTGGTGGTGGTGCCATTGTTTGGTGGCATTTTTTTTTCGTGAAGAGGAGTGAAGGCTGAAAGGAACTGAGGAAAGTTAAAAGTTCAATTCCGTTAAGTTGAATGTGGTGGAAGAGTGGAAGGATCTAGAGAGAATTTAGGGAACATGGAGGGAACTGGGAAAAGTTGAAAGTAAAAGTTGAATGTGGTGGAAGCGTGGAAGGATCTGGAGAGAATCGAGGGAACATGGAGAGTGACGGATATGTTTGGAGGTTGGCGCTTAGGGTTAAGGGCGTGTAGTGCTTATATATTGGGATTAAAAAATATTAAATATATATAATGTATGTATATATATCATTTTTAATAAATATAAGATTTTAACCGGTTCACTTCGGTTATTACCGGTTTTTCTAGATAAAACCAAAAATTGGACTGAATTCACTGTTCGGTTTTTGTCCACTTAAAAAACCAAATGGAAAATCGCAATTTATGATTTTCAATCCGGTTTGGTTCAATCCAATCAGTTAGTCCAGTTTTCCAATTTCTTTGTACACCCCAAATCATTTGGTACTGTTAGCATAGTTGCTAACTTGCCAAATGCTAAATCATTGACTTCTGGTTAAGTCCGTATAATGATATGAAGGCTTAGCTTTTTACAGTAAAGCTAAGGAAAATAAATGTTATCATGCTCGAGATCACACCAGCGAACCCATTTAGACCCTCGACATGAGGATGAATATTAGTAATGTGATCAGTCAGTGCAATCCGATTCGCCACGCCAACACACGCAGAAAAGGTTGTCACATCAAAATTGGAGAGGTCAATATTCTTCAGCAGCGGGACCCCTTCAGTGATAATGGCAGCCAAAAGCCTGCCTTCAGTTCGATCTTCGGATTGGTGAAAGTTTTCTCTTTTCCAGTGATCGCGAGTAAGTCGCTTGATACTAGCAAGAATACTAGGTCAATTGTAGTATAACAAGGGTGAATCAAGGTCGATCCCACAGAGACAATGCAACTCAAGTATAAACGAACTCAATCTAATTGGGAAGACAAATACGGTCATTGACCAACAATAACATAGAAACAAACATGGTACTCCTCTCCATCCCCACCTATTTACTAACTTGGTGTAGCTAATCCTTATGTTTACTTCTCCACATAATTTCCCTAAACTAATCGAACGTTTTAATTCAGTTTAGCTACGGGTGCAATATCCTTACCCTATCTACTTCCACTGTAAGGACAACAGACAATCTATATGTAATTAACCTCCTTCGTTGGTTGTATTAGTCCATATGCAATAAGTTTTAGAGATGCCGGTGCAAGACCGAAAACCTCCCTAAGTAGCACGTTCCTAGGGATCCATCAAGACTATGTCTAACTAACACTTCACTAACAATCCTTCGTGTTAATTTACGACGTACGAATTTTAGATTGGCCAGACCTAAATAATTGTTTTAATTAATCCTGTTGATCAACAAAGCTGACGTTGAATCATCCAGATTAGGGTTTCTAAATATTGCCTCGATTAATCGGTATAGACCGCTGATTAATTGGGAGCGTCGGTTCCTTTTCTGGGTTCTACATTGCTTCGTTATGATTAATTTAAGTAAATTATGGGGTTGTCAGACATGTAGATTAACTATAACACGTAAATACAAGTAGATCTACCATAATAAAGACATAAAGGAATATTCAAATCTTCATACCTTCGGTTATGGAGATCTAGCTTGATCTACTCTATCTAGAGATGGCATGGAGATGAGGAAACCAGAAAATAAATCACAAAAGAGCTAAAGGAACTTTATTTCATCAAATCTATAAAGTATATATGATGACTATACTTGTATTGTATATCTATGATTACATCGAATTCTAACACTTTAAATAGGCTCAATGGCCGACTTAAGACTCAATAAAACCCTAACCGACCTAGTAGATGCGGCAGACTTCAGTTTCTTGTCCTCCAAGGCTTTGATTAATCGGGCCTAGCCCACGATTAGTCAGGCCAGTTTTTCTTCCTTTTTGTGACAGATCTCTTCTTGGACTTCATCCTCTTGGCCCAATGCTTTCCGTCCGGTCCAGATCCAGTCTTAGCTGCTCCAGATTTTGGTGCATCCTAAAAAGTGTACAAAACAAGACAACACAGTACCAAATCCACGGGACAGTAACACAAATGCAGAATCATAAACCTAGGATCATGCACTTAGTATTTAACACATATTCCTCACAATAATAAGCCTACTTATCTTCTCTCGAGCATAATTCGGTGTAAATAAGGGTTCATTTAATGGTAGTATTTAGAGCATTATCACCCACATTGGACCCTTCCCAAGAGGAGGGAAAGGCAATCGAGTTGCGCCTCCAGTATTGTCAGGTTGGTTTCGCACAGAGTCCTGACCGACCTCAACACCTTCTATAGCAAGATTTTTGTCAGGCCTCCTCAGGTAGTTCTCAGCTTCGACCTCGATCCCGATAGATGGATTAAGAGAAGAGCCAACGAGTCCATGATTACCAACATTACTGTCGGACCTCACCTTCTTAGCGCTCTCGATATTAGGCTCAACGTCGCCAGAATCCTCCAGGTTCACAACCTCACCAGTTCGGCCTCTCTTGGGAGCGGCAGTGTGATTCACCTTGATCTCAGTTTGGACCTCGCTTGGGCCAGTTCAACCACGTTAGCACCTCGCACAACCATTGGCGGGGTAAACTCTTGTTGCAGCCAGCTCCTGCTCTCTCATTTCTCGCTCACGTTTAATCTGCCTCCTCCTCTTATCTCGCAAGGCAGTTGGGGTCCATGTTACCTGCGCAAAAATGAGATCATCAGTTCGTGAAGACAAGAATACGGTTTAAGCTACAGCGATTAAGTCCTAACACATACAAGACATATATGCTTAACGTAAATAAAGTTGCAAGTCGAATTGAAAGAGAAAACCATTACCAGGGTTAGGGGAACGATCACGCCGATGCCCAGAACAGTGCCCACATGGCAGGTATCAATCCAATCAATATTAGAGGAAGTCGGAACGACCTAGAGTAAAGGTCACACATCCAAAACCAGGGGCTCGCTATTCCCACCAGAGCAATATAGCGAGCATCGGTCCCCAAAATCCTTCAATTAAGCACAGACTGTTGGGTCTTGTTCTTCATATCCTAGCGAAGAAGTCTCTCAACCAAAGTTTTGAAATATTTATCTCGCGCGGATCGATCCTTATACGCTGTTGTCATCTTCGGCTTATCGGCACCTCGGCTGCCTATCTAGACGCCTTCGTAAAGGCCAACCAACTCGAGACTCAACCAGCAGGGCTTTATCAGCCCAATCCCTCACCATGGACGAAATGATAAAAAAAATAGCTTTATCTTACTCGCCAAGCTCCTCTCCGTGGCTTGACCAGCTGCCTTGGCAACAGGGAATGAATAAAAATACCCTAGTACAGTAAGGGTTGGCTCGAACCCTAGAATGAAATTTAACGCAATAAAGGCTGTGATGATTCTCACTGCCCCTAGACCAAGATCGCTGGGCATAATCTTGACTGTGTTCATAAACTCTACAAGGAACGGGTCGAAAGGTGGTTGAAGTCCACTGTATATGGTATCGAAGTGGAGAAGGATACGATCTTGTTCATCCATGTATCCGGCACTCTCCGCCGCCTCCTCGAAGTAATCAAACCGATAATCTGAGCGCATATGGAACCTACCCAAGAGTACCTCAACAGCGGGTCAAGGAATTGTTTATGTCGATCTCCACCATTCGATCACCCTGCTCTCCAAATACTCCTGTCGGGCCTTTTCCCAACTCGTTGTGCGAACAACCGGATTGATAAGCTCAATCGGCCATTATGCCTCTAGCAAAACTTGATCAACTACCTCACCTTGGTCCACCGGTTCATTGCACCACATAGATCCGCTAATACTCACTTCGTCGCCTCGGTTTTCTAACATCCTGTAAAAGAGGGCGAGGTGGACGGTTAATCGCTTAAACTCAGAGTTGAGCCGAGATGAGCTAGCTTGCTCACCTCGACACCTCACCCCTCTTTCACCAAGGAAACATAAAGTACAGCTAACCCTTATCTCATAGAGGGCCGGGCACGACGCTGAAAAAGTGATAAAGTCTAAGCTAAGGGAACATGCAGATATCAGTTTCTATATCCATCAACGAGAAATCAACATGGTATGACCTTTAAAGCTGGACTCACGGTACTTGATTCAAACCAAAGAAAACATGAAGGTTCTACAAACTTGGATATTCAAGGAAAATATAGGCATGTTCTTCATGGAAACACTAGAAATCAAACGTAAATCGGACCACCTATCGACAAAAACGTGTTATGAAATGTAATTCAAAGAAGTCGAAAGAGTTTACCTTAAATTGGTTGAAGGAGACGGAAGGAACACTTGACGGGGTGGTCGGAAATCTTCACCAGAATCTCCTCTCTCTGGCCAGGAAACTCAACAAGCCTGCCGGATTTCTTGCCTAAGGAAAATCAGATTTTGCAAAAGTGTGAAAGATAGGGAGTCCTTACCCTTTTATAGAGGCCCACAAACATTTCGAATCATGTGCCCTGAAAGGGAATTTCGAATTCGAAAGTCACATTCTGAAAGACACAATAATGGCGCCGTTTCAGAGATCAAGGCAATAATGGCAGCAGTTATAAAGACGCTCCGTTACTAGGGGAATGTGGGCCAATCATTGGCCATCACACCAGACGTGGACTGTTACGACAAGCCACGATTTTGAGATAACTGTTAGACAAATGATTAGGGCGAGATCTGCCAGCCCGCTCTCAGCATCGAGCTCACCAACTCGCTATCCTCTAGATCGACAAATAAATCCGCACGCTTCAGCACAAAATCTTGCAAACTAATGCGTTTTTAGCATGATGCATCAAGTTTGTCGATTCATCCCGGCATCAAACTGCCTTTCGCGTTTTAGCATGGAAAAACAAGTCCGAACGATTCGCACGAACTTATGCGGCCTTACGCATTTTTAGCATGACGCATCGAGTTCATCCGCTTCAAAGACGGCACCTCACAACAAGTCACTTTCGAACCGTAAAATCTTGTAAAAACCGATCGCTCACTAGCTCGGCACCAAACTACGCTAGCGATTTTTACACTAACTTAGCAGTCACGGTATCCGTGGGTAAGTCAACTCGCAAAATACTAGAAGTACTAGGTCAATCGCAAGTGATAGTCAAGGTCGATCCCACAGAGACGATTCAACACAGATAATACCTCACAAATCTAACTAAGAAGACAAATAACGGTCCCAGGCCAACATAAAGACAGAAAAGTAATTAGTATATCATTCCACACCGATCTCCTAAATTGGTGTAATTAATCATTATGTCTATGTTTCCTCGTAATTCCCCGATTCAACCAGAACGCGTGTTTCTAATTCAGTTTTAGCTACGGGTGAAATCTCCTAACCTTATCTACTTCCATTGAAAGGACAGTAGACATCTATACGCAGTTAACCTCCTTCGTTGGTTGTATTAAATCACATGCTATAAGTTCTTGAAAGTGCCGGCTCAAGACCGAGAACCTCCCTAAGCAGCTATCGTGGATTGACTACCACGTTCCTAAGGATTGATCCAGACTATGTCCTAACTTACACTTCACTTTATCTTCATTCATGTTAATTTACACGGTACAATAAGCAGATTGGCCAGATTTAACCTACTGTGAATTAAACCCGTCGATCAACGTAGTTGACGTCTAATCTCCATACTGAGAGTGACTTAAAAGTTGCCTCTTAATTGTGGTAAAGACCGCCGCAATTGCGGGAGCGGTGGTTCCTACTTCTGGAATATAATCGTTCTATTCTGATTAATTCTGGTTAATTACGGTTCGTTTAGACATGCAGATTAATTACGTAGCGTTAATCTAACTAATCTACCATGATAAAGACATAAGGGAACGTTCAAAGCTTCATACCTTTAACAATGACGGATCTAGCTTGATCAACTCAAGCTAGTTGATGGATTAGAAAAGATAACCAAGCAAACAAACTCAAAATAAAAGCAAGAACTCTTTATTTCATAGAAGTATGTAATATTTGTGGTACGAATTCGAGTATATGTTACAATAGACTGGCACGGCCTTTATATAGAGCTGTAAACCGACATAGTTAACCTAAACCTAACCGACTTAGTGCAAATTACGGCAGCTTCAGTTTCGTGTCCTCCAAGGTGCCGCAGCTGCGGCTAGGGTTTCCGCAATTGCGGGCCTGATTGCCTCCCTCTCAAGGCCAGCAGACTCTTCGCATACTTTATTGACTTCGACATCTTCTGACTTGGATCCACTCTTGTTCAGCTCCAAATACGGTATATCTGAAAAGCATAGAAACGAGACACAAAAGCACCATATTTACGGGATAAAATGTGTAGGTACATAATTAACAACCTAGGAACCGATACTAGGCATTTGACATGTATTTCATACGATAATCCAACTCACTTATCACTTGATCATAATTCAAGACAAATAAAGGTATAATTTATAGTACTAATTTCAATGCTCAAGTGATAAGTGACAGTTAGTATGTCAAACGCTGTTAATTTTAAAAATAAAAATTAAAACACTCATTACGCATTCCTTTTTTTACCATTAATTTTCGAATTCGTTTGTTGTGGTTGTCTCATTAAAACGCGGGCCATTTGCTGAGCTACAATGGATCATCCAAGTCCATTGTACTTGTTTGATTTATAGTTGTTAAGCAAAGTTATTAAATACAATATATCTTTTTTATTTAGGGAAATACAATATATCTTAACATTCATGTTTCTTCTACTTCCTCAATTTGGATAATACATTACCAATGATCTAATTATTCTCAAATCATGAATCTTTTTCTCATATCGGCGGGAAAATTTTCAAAATAAAAATGAGGGCACCAAATAACTCTCCACTTAAATATGACGATTATATAAACTTTAGTCACTAATGAACATTGTATCATTTTATAATTCTTTGTCACAATCCGTAAAATTTTCACAAAACTTAGAAAAATGGAGATTGTGATTATACTGGTTTGGTTGCTATTGGGAATTCTGTGCAGTTTGATTTTATTGTTTCAATGGAATGCAATGAGGTATAACAGAAAAGGGCTGCCCCCCCCACGCACTCGGGATTGCCGTTTTTGGTGAGACTATCAAGTTTGTCCGTAAAGGGCCAAAATTCATAAATAAACAACGAATAAGGTTTTGTTTTTGTTCTACTATTACAGTGTTGTCTTTTTTTTTTTTTCCTTCCCTTTTTTGGATAGGAGCCAATATTTTGCACCATACTTACCGGTGCACCACAGTACGTAGAATCTGTGGAAATCTAGACCCAAACCCATATAAGAGGAGTGCCTCATCCCCAAAACCTAGGTTGTGAGGTGAGGGAAGTCCATCTCTTAATATGGTGGGTTACACAATCACAAGTTCCCAATGTGGGATACTTTAATACGCCCCCTCAAGTGTGGGCCTGGGCACTCTCAAGGCCAACAGAGGCCCAACACTTGCACAATAATGGGGTGGCTCCGATACCATGTGGAAATCTAGGTTTTGGGGATGAGACCCTCCTCTTATATGAGTTTGGGCATAGATTTCCACATGGTATCGGAGCCACCCCATTATTGTGCAAGTGTAGGCCTCTTTGTTGGCTTTGAGAGTGCCCGACCCACACTTGAGGGGGCGTACCCCATTATTGTACAAGTGTTGGGCCTCTTTGTTGGCTTTGAGAGTGCCCAGACCCACACTTGAGGGGGCGTGTTAAAGTATCCCACATTGGGAACTTGTGATTGTGTAACCCACCATATTAAGAGATGGACTTCCCTCACCTTACAACCTAGGTTTTGGGATGAGGGAAGTCCATCTCTTAATATGGTGGGTTACACAATCACAAGTTTCCAATGTGAGATTCTTTAACAAAAATCGACCTTGTGAAAGTCCGACTTCCCATAGGTGTATTGTGTGAATCGACCTTGGGAAATTCGATTTTTGGCTCCAGAGCCGACTTTGACAATATCGATTCTACGTAACCGGTGGGGTACAATGCAAATGATAAGCCCTTATTTATAGAAATGAAGATTATCTAATTAATGGAATTTTTGTGACTGATCACAGATATGGAGAAGTATTCAAAACACATATTTTAGGTGTTCCAACAATAGTGTCTATGGACCAAGAGCTGAATAGGTACATATTCTTGAATGAAGCAAAAGGGTTTGTATTAGGGTATCCAAGGTCTGTATTGGACATATTAGGGAAGTATAACATTGGTGCCACAGTTGGGACTGCTCACAAGAAAATTAGAGGATCAGTTTTACAGCTCGTTGGCCCTCCTGCTATAAAGGATAAATTGTTCCTTAAGCTTGACAATTATATGAATCATCACCTTGAAGGTTATGAAGACGGTAAAAGTATTGACATTCAAGAACTAACAAAAGATGTAAGTAGAACCAAAATAGTTATATAATGATCATTACAATATCTCTGCACCACAACAGAACGACCTTCAGAAAGTCGTTTCTTGAGTCAAGAATTGACTTTCTTAAGGTCAATTGATCGAGTCAAGAATCGACTGTGATATCCCACATTGGAAGTGAGGGGGAGCGCATCACCATTATATAAGTGTGAGACATAAATGTTTTGTCAACTCGGGTTAGCCCTTTTAGACCGAGCGAAGACAACGGTCTAAGCAGTTGACCGGACATTTATGACTCATTTAGCGCTACCAGACCTGGGGTCTGGGGTCGTTACAGAATTGTATTCAGAGCCGACTATCAGACGGATCTAAATACCATAGGCCATGCACCTCTAAACGAACCTAAGTGTCACGGGCCACCTCTAGAGCTCTTTGATAGAAACGAACAGGGACAAGTATTGGCCATCCTGGCGAGAACGCCAGTCCCTATAAGGGAAGAGAATGTGATATCCCAAATTGGAAGTGCATCATCACCTTATACGTGTGAGACATAAATGTCTTATCAACTTGGGTTAGCCCTTTTAGACCAAGCGAGGATGACGGTCTAAGAAGTTGACTGGACATTTATGACTCATTTAGCGCTACCAGACCCTGGGTCTGGGGCCGTTACATCGACTTTCCGAAGGTCTCAAGAATCGACTTGTGAGATATAACTTGGGTTAGCCCTTTTAGATCAAGCGGGAATGACGGTCTAACCAGTTGACCGGATATTTAAGACTCATTTAGCGCTACCAGACCCTGGGTCTGGAGGCGTTACATCGACTTTCCGAAGGTCTCAAGAATCGACTTTGTGAAAGTAGTTCTGGTATGATGCACACAAAGCGCGGTGCATTGGTAAGTGTAAGTTGGATGTGGTGCAAACAATATGCCATTTTTTTCTATCTTAATGCATGATTTATGTCATTCATACATTTTCAGATGGCTTTCTCTATATCCTTGAAGCTAATCATGGAGCAAGAATATGGTGTTGAATGTAAATATCTTAGAAGTGAGTTTGATAAGTTGGTTGCTGGAACTCTCTCTCTTCCCCTCAACATTTATGGCACTGATTACTATAGAGGACTTCAGGTAATTATATATAGTCTTAATTTACATAACATTTTCATCATTTCACATCATAATCCTATCAATACTTTATTCATCACATACACATTACAACTATGTTAGAGGTCACATCTCCATATACATTGGAATTTTATATAGTTATTTAATTATTACACCGGTCCCAAAATGTAATTTCGTTTAGCATTTTGGATTTGTCCCAAAATATAAATCCATTTAGATAATCAATAAAACATTTTTTTTAGTGAACCAATAAGGGGTAAAATGAAAAAAAATTTACTACATCCGTTCCAAAATATAAGTCATCCTATGTGTTTTCACACAGATTAAGGAATTGGTTGAATTTCATAAATTTGATGGTTAATGTCTAAAATGCCCATTGACTATCATTAATGCAATAGTTGTTAAGTAACGAAAAATGGATGAATTGATAATAAATTAGGGGTAAGATAGAGAAAAGAGTAATAAATTTTACATTGATAATGTAGAATGACTTATATTGTGGGACAAAACTAAAAGCGTACGATGACTATATTTAGGAACGGAGGTAGTAATAAAACCAATGAAGCATTTATTATATTTTTCATCTTTTACCCCTTATTTATTATACACTCACCAACTTTTCATTACTTTGCATTAATAACGGTCAAAGGTCATTTCAGTTTTTTTTATCAAAATTTATAACACATAACCAATTAGGTTAAAGGTTGTAAATGACTGTTTTTAATCTAAAATGAGGAAAAAGGACAAGAAAAAAATATAATGGTTGAGAAGGACAAAAACGCGCCTGTTACTACATGTGTTACCACATGTTGCTACAACCACATGTAGTAAAACATGTAGTAACATGTGCGTTTTTGTCCTTCTCAACCAATATTTTTTTTTTTTGTCATTTTTTCCTATTTTGTATCTTATTTTGTCTTTCTGATCTCTGACCCCTAACCAATTTAACTAACTTTCTTAATCCGTATGAAAACACTCAAACAGACTTATATTTTGACATGGACGTAGTATTATTTGTTTTTTTTTTTTTTTTAAGAACGTATTTTCTGTTGAAGGAATTAAATACACATAGTATTTTAAAAACGGAATTTACATCTTAAATGTGTCCAATTTTCCTTTAAGAAAAAAAGCATTAGGTTGAATCGAAAAAATAAAAAATAAAACATTAGGTACCCTATAACAAAAGGGTTTATTGTTAAAAATTACAAAATGAACATAAAAATATTAATAGAGGACAGTAGAATTTTTTTCGGGTAAAAATGACATGTATTTATTTCACTGTGATGTAAATTCTCTCGTATTCAACTACTAAAATAAATATATCTTTTGTTCTGATTATCGAAAGAAGGTAATTCTTTCATCGCATTTTTCCTTTTTTCGTCCCCTTTATTTAGATATCTCATTTGACATTTTTTTCAACGTTATTTTTGAGGAATAGTGAGACATTGGATTTGAGGCCAGTTCCAGTACAGCAAATAATGAATTTAGGGTTATAAATAGTGGATTTGTCCTTATCAACCAATTTATATTTCCAGTGTCCTGATTCCTATTCCTATTCCCCTTCTTTTTTTTTTTCCTTTTAAACCACTCCAAAACAAAAAAGCATCACGTAAATTGCAAACAAGGTTCATGTAAGTGATAATAACTGTCAGTAATGTGATTTAAACTCTACATCTGGTGGAACCAATCTGAAGACTCAGCTGTGTGATGGACAGCTGAGAAGGGTATTCAATTCTGTGCGTCAGTAGGGTGAAGTCTACTGAGCTTCTGTCAGCGGGGTAACTATCGGCAGGGTGATAGTCCGCGAGTTGGGAATACGACGGGGTCCCACATCCGTTAATTTCGTTATGTGACGGCCTATACGGTGTCATTAAAAGGAGGACACGTGTAGGGGTATTTATGGTGCGTCAGACAAAGATTCCTTGCGGCTAGGGTTTAGGGATTTGTGCCTATAAATACAGTTGTTGTCTCATTATCTGTGTGTGTTGAAATCTGTAAAATTCAGTGCATAATAAAATATCTCTCTTCTGCCCGTGGTTTTTTACCTCTCCCACTGAGAGGTTTTCCACGTTAAATCTGTGTTCTTCTTGTTTCTGTTATCTCCTTTGATTGTTTATGTTTGATTGCTTCTGTTTCTGTTTCTTGCATATGAAGTTATCTCCATCGGTTTTATAACAATAACATTAAAATTCAGACGCGATGTAGGACAAACATAACTGGATGCATTTTACTACAATTTTGCCCGTTTTTCATCCTCTATTAAATTGGCTAATTATTCAAAGAATTTATGCCGTTTTGATTTCCCTTTTGTATTTTTTATTTTACAGGCAAGGAAAAATGTGATTAAAATCTTGAAAAGAATCATGAAAAATAGAAGTGCTTCCTCAATGGTTCATGATGATATGCTAAACCACCTACTTAACGACGACGGAAGATATATGCTTAATCCTGAAGAAATACTTGACCAAATAATTACGATTATATATTCTGGATTTGAGACCGTCTCGACTACAACAATGATGATTATCAATTATCTCTATGATAATCCAACGGCTTTACAAGAATTAAAGGTCAGTCAGACACAGTGTCTTTCACCATATATTTTTCATGCATATTTGGAATTTATTTAAAAATAACATTTCCGATTTTATTTTCTATGTTATTATACATAATGATTTTTCAGGATGAGCATTTTATGATTTTTCGTAACAAGTCGAACGACCAAACAATTGACTGGAATGATTATAAGATGATGAGGTTTACTCGCGCTGTAAGTTGCTTAATATTTATGATATATTTTCTCGCTATATTAATTTTGTATGAAATGCATGTTCTAAAAAGATTTATATTAATTTGTCTTTCGTATCTGCAGGTAATTTATGAGGCAATGAGATTAGCTACTGTGGTTAATGGGGTTTTGAGGAAGACAACCAAGGATGTTGAGTTAAACGGTATACAATTAAAGGATAGCCTGATGAATTAATCTTTTTTTTTCAATTTAAGTCTAATTGAAATCACAATCGAATTTATTCTTTTTTATTGTACATGTTTAGGTTTTCTTATTCCAAAAGGATGGAGAATTTACATGTTCATCAGAGAAATCAACTATGATCCAAATTTGTACCCCGGGCCATTGAAATTTAATCCTTGGCGATGGCTGGTATGGTTTTTCATTAGAATTAATTAACTTAATCGCAATCTACACGTAAATATATATGCATATTTACATATACATGTGTGTGTATATATATATATCTGTGTGTGTGTATATTTAAACTTTTGTGTATGTATTTTATAGAGGAGGCTGATATGCTTATAAGAATTAATATACGTTTTTGAAGGAAAATAATGGTTTGGAGAACCATGATTATTGTTTCTTATTTGGAGGAGGAACAAGGCTTTGTCCAGGAAAAGAAATAGGAATTGCCACAATTTCTTTGTTTCTTCGATATTTCGTCACAAGATACAGGTATGTACAAAAATTAAACCTAGCTAAATGAGCTAATGTCTGGTACCGTTGTGAACTTGTGATCATGATGTAAATCCATGCATCATGATCAACGATGCAGATAACTCTTGTGCCACTAATAATGACGCAACGATTGTGCCCGTTTTGTTACTGTATATACTCTACATCCTACACCGGGAAGCCTGAAGGTTTGAAATTATGTGTTTTCCCAGGTGGGAACCCACAGGGGATTGGAAGATACATCAATTTCCTAGGGTTGAAGCTCCAAATGGATTGAAAGCGAGGGTGTTCAAAAACCATTGATTTTAATTTTCCAGTATTGCTGGTGAATGATGACGACCAGGGCCGGCCCTGACATATTTTGGGTTTAAGGCCAAGTCTCCGAATTGGGTCTTTTAGTTGAAGTTTTTTTTTTTTTTTTTTTTTTTTTTTTTTTTGTTGAAAACATACTTGTCGCGTTTTTAACATCCGTAAAAAAAAAATTCAATTTATTGATAGTCTCAAAACATACCTACAAAGTAGTCTTTTGGGCCAAGTAAAATTTTTTTATTGTGACCTCACTACTACAATTACGCTTTTTTGGGACGACAAAATGTCGTCCCTAATAAACAATTGTCGTCCCGCTTTTCTATTTAGGGACGACATGTCGTCCCTAATGTATCGTCCCTAAAGGTTCGTCTCGAAAAATAGGAGGATTTTTTTTTTTTTTTAGGACGACATGTCGCCCCTAAAGATCCATTGCCGACGTGGCAAATTTTTTATTCAACGCCGACGTGTCGTTTATTTTTTTGACGACATGTCGTCCCTAATATTAAATGCCGAAATTAATTTATATTATTTCACAAAAAACAAATTAAATAATTTAATTTTTATTAGGGACGACATTGTCGTCTCTAAAAAATTTACGATAAATTTAATCTAATTTCCGAAAATGGAATATTAAAAAAATAATAATAATATTAGGGACGACAAATGTCGTCCCTAATGATCGGCAATAATTTTCTGGGGATTTAGGGACGACAAATGTCGTCCCTTTTTCTTTTTTTTATTTTATTTTATTTTAGCCGGAAAAACAAAACGCAGCATTAACATGAATCAAAAATCATCCAAATGAACCAAAACTACTAGCTAGGGGATGAATAAACATAATAATAATATGAAAATCGTAAATTCCATCGTAACGTACGGTTAACCAACAAAATATTTAAAACAAAGTTATAAGTTATGTTTGTGATCCATCGTGTGTACCATCGCCCTGATCCTCATCACCATCCTCATCACCATCCTCATCACCATCATCATCATCATCATCATCATCTATGCCAAACGTTGTATTATTTGTTTTGTTGTAGTGGGCGAAAAGAAGTCTAGCATAGTCTTTTGTTTCATTTTGGCTTTTTCCAACTTTGCCAACTTCTTCTTCAGTCCATCTACTTCAAAGATCACGGTATGATGAAGTGGCACAAATTTGGATGAGGATGGTATGGACGATCCCGATGCTCGTGAAATGGCCATCCGAGGCCCGCGTCCAATATAGTAGTCGTGCCTCTCTCCCAACGCACTACTAAAAATCATATCTTCTTCTTCTTGAGTCGGCTTTCTTCGGGGTCCTGGAGCGATGATGGAGCGATAATACTCCAACATTCTCTACATTTATACCACAAATAATAAAAGTATGTCAAAAGCTATATGTATATATATATATATATATATATATATATATATATATATATATATATATATATATATATATATATATATATATAGAAAAAAATATCACTTATATGTATAGCTTGTGTATGTATGTATATATATATAGAAAAAAATATCGATCACTTACATGGTCATCTTCGGCTTGAGCATCAACCCATGTCCCATCCGCATGTCGACGCACTTCCGCCCATAGATCTATGGGATCACGCTCAATGACATTCTCGCCGATAACCGTATCATTCTTTCAAATAAGAATACATATTATTAGTTATTAAAATTAAAATATAAAAAATATAAAGATATAAATGTTATTAGTTATCAAAGTATTTTTTGTTTTCGTGTGTTTACGTTACTTACATCTTGTATGCCTTGATAACGGCGTTGGTCGATAGTCTTTCGCCCGTGTGTGCCTTTCTTGTTTCCACGAGCATTTTGGCTATTCAATTCTGATTTCTCCTGTTTAAAAGGAAGAACAAAAGTCATATACACAAGATAGATAATTTATATAGACCTATCGATTATTGATTTACCTGAAACTCAGGTGTATAGAAATAATCTAAATACTTGTCCCAATCCTCATCCAATAGGACATCTCGATGTCGTGGGCAAGACACTTCATTGTCCCTATGATCTTGTTCCCATTTTTTTACATAAGAGCTTAACCTTCCTTTCCATCTTTTGTACAAAACGCCGGCGCTCTCAAGCACGGCGTGCCGATGTTCGGGTTCAATATTATCAAAATGTGCACGAAAAACAATATATATATATATATATATATATATATATATATATATATATATATATATATATATATATTTACAACTTGGAAGTGTTAATTATAAAAATACGCACCCTCATCTCCTCGAAGAGTAAATTCTTCGATTGTTTATCAACATCCCGCCAAGTTGGAAAATAAGGTCTAATATGGCATCTTATTGCCTTTCCTAAAGCGGATGATAGTTTTCCGTGGTATTTTCCAACATCATTCCGCATTTTAGGAAATCGTGGATGCCATACTATTGGGAGTTTGTTTACCCCCTGTTTCTTTTTTTCTTTCTCAAGGGAAAGCCCCTTGGCAGTGCCGCGTTGCTGTTAAGGGTGATTTTATACGTTTTATAAGGATATATTTTATATCAATATTCCCCATATATGGATGTTTTTCGTAGAATTCGAGCTTATAATCGATTAATTGAGCAAATGACGTTTTGAATAGTTAAAATGCAAAATCGAGTAAATATCGTGGTTTTATTATCTATTTTGTATGGTTTTACGTTTTGCTCGGTTTTGTCGTCTTTTAGGTGCACAAATGTGGAATGGAAGAGGTCTAAATGATGTTTGATTGAAGTTCAAATGGAAGGAAGAGGATGCAAGTTGAAGGTTGAAGTGAAGCTTTGAAGAGCCGAACGAGCGTTCACTTTTGCATGGGACGGGCGTCTTGTCAAGCTCGGGCCAACTCAAAGAATCATACAAGCTTGGACGGGCGTCCGATCATTTAAACCGGCGTCCATGGAGTTCTAAAAGGCTAAAGTTGGAATCATCTCTATTTTTTTATCTTTACTAGGGTTAGGTTTTATTTGTTTTAGGAAAAAGAGATAATCCTAAAACCCTAAGTCGGTTTAAGCACTTATATAAGACGGGCATGCGAGCGAACGATCGAGAACTTAACCTAGAGATAAAAAACGACCGAAAAACCGAGAAGAAGTACACTCGGTCGACCGAGTGCCTCTCTCGCTCGGTCGACCGAGCCATGTTTTCCTTTTTTATTTTATTTTTCTCGTTCTTCGATCCCGAGGATGAGCCGAGGCCGTCCCGAGCATGCATGTGAAACTCGTTTCAAAGAACTCGATTTCTTCACTTTGGACGTTTTGTAAGTTTTATTTAAAGCTTGTTTCTTTATCATGTTCTTAATGTTATTTTGCAATTAGATCGAGAGATTGTTGCTGTGTGATGTTTAATGTGATGAGAATCATTGTTAGACTAGATCACCATGATGAAGATTAGATTTTTAACCTAAAAATAACGAGAGTTGATAGGTTGAATTTCTAGGTTGCTAGATTGAGAAATCTTACACCTTTGTTTTGGAAGCGTTAATCTTTAAGATCGAGAGATGAGAGATTAGTAGGCGAATTATCTACGAGAGTAGGAATTCATACCCTTGATAGGTGAACCACAACCTTTATTAAATCTTCACTAAACGATCTAGGGTAGAAATTGAGAGTTGCGAGATAGGTGGATCATTGCTTGTTCTTCGTTAAAATTAATTGAAATTATCTTTGTGCCTTGTTCTTCGTTGTTTTCTTAGAAGTTTGCTTTCTTTTTAGTTAATAGAATTAGTTATTTTAGATTTAAGTTCGCAATTATCGTTTCCTGGCTTTGGACCGACAATCCTCTCGTCCGGTTTATCTTTTCGTTCTATTATATTAGGTTTAATAATAATAGTAACAACTTTAGGAAAATTAATGAACTAGATACCCCGATTCCCTGTGACCGACTCCGGTATTAATCGCTATACTACGATCCCTACACTTGGGGAATACCGGATTTATAAATTTTATTACTTGTTTGTTTTGCATAGATAAAATCCGTGACAAGTTGAGGACAAGTTGAGGACAAGTTGCAACTAAGTGTGGGGGAGAGGATGGTTTATATGTATCTATGAGTCGTTTGCTCAATTTCTGTTATACTTCTATAAAAAAGTGCTAAATTTTCAAAAATTTTTGTTTAGTCCTGAGTAACATTTCACTGGCATGCTAGTTTTATAATCTGGCACCTTTAGTTGTTATCAGTAGTCATATCATGTTCTGAGAATAGGTTTAGTAAGTCGATACTCAATTGAACTTCATTTCACGAACCTATTAGATGAAGAGCCAAATATAGAATAGTTTCCGGTTAGTTAAAGGGAAGTTAATTCTTGATACAGATAACACTTATTTAGCATTAATGAAAGTTAAGAACTTGTGCTATACTCACAGTTAGAATCTCAGTACCTTAGTGTTCTTGAGAACTTTGAGAGTCTTGAATGTGTTAGAAATATATTTGACCGAGAGTTTCCAAAGAGTTTGGGATTAAATATAATACTATATATCTATAAATAATAAATGAATAAAATTTCTTTGCGGGAATTTTGTTTATATCTATCACCTCGAGTCCATTTGGATACTGCCCCAATTGGGGAGTGTGGTTTACCTTGGACAGTAAGGGATTGAGTGATCTCAGGGTGACTGCCTCTAATGTAGGGGAGTGTGTTATACTTTTGAGACGCGACGATAGGAAATATAAAATATACGTTTTTTTTGGAATTCTAAGTCAAGTTGATCTAAACCCAGTAGAGACCCGAAAGGTATTTTCTTGGTACTAAGCAAAGGAATTTAGTTGTGAGTTAGTTACTATGTTCTTGGTAATTAGTTTTTGTTAGGTAAGTGCTGGTAGATAGAATGAAGTTTTCGTTTAGTTGACCGGATAACGTTAGTGCTTGATGTATTATATCAAGAGAGGATCGGTGGAAGTTTAGTAGGTTCTGCACACACATCACCGAGTGAGGTCGATTTGCTGAATACTAGCTTGTCATGATTTTGACTATATCTCGTGTCAGGTTATGTGGATTCTTGATAGTATGTTCTTGTTTTGTTTTGCTCGGGACGAGCAAAAGTTTAAGTGTGGGGGTGTTGTTCAGGGTCAATTTGTAGTGTTTTTAATGATATATTTTACATCAATTTCCCCCGTATATGGATGTTTTTCATAGAAATCGAGCTTATAATCGATTAATTGAGTAAATAGTGTTTTTAATAGGTTAATTGCAAAATGTAACGATTTATGTGCTTAAATTGTGATTTTATGTTATTTTGGGATTGTGTTACGCTTTGGTATATTTTCCTATATTGTAGATACATATTTTGGCATGCAAGAGGATTAAATGATGAGGTTTTGCATGGAAGAGAAGTGAAATGGAAGGAAGATGGAGATAAAGCTTGGAATGAAGCTTTCAAGCAGCCGAACTTCCGATGCAGTTCTTGATATGATATACACTGATTTGACTCTCGACCTCAAGAGAAGATTTGTAGGGCTTGAAGAGAGGATTCTACAGGATTTTGAATCACTTCATTCCGACTTACGAGGCCCGAGATATGAGCGTTACAAGTTTGGATGCTTGTTGCTTTGAAACTACTGGAAAATCCCGAAAACGACTCGGAATACGACGGGCTAGTCAAAAAGGCGTTTTCTGAAGAAGAGTCCTTAATGAAAGTTGTAGAGTTTTCCGAGAGCTTAATTATGACATTCGGATCATAATTTTTGGAGGTCTACAGCTCAGGATATGAATTTTAGAAGTTTTATTCCAACAAATATCTAATCCAAGGATTCAGTACAGAGCCTTCAGCTTTCCATCAGACGAACGTTCACCTTCGGTCCAAGTACTATGGACGGGCGTCCATGGAGTTAAACGAGCGTTCGGCCACCGACCGGAGCAAACCGACTTAAGCTTTCTTTTAATTACCGCATGCAAAATCCCGATTGGTCAAAAATAATTCACCGACATATTCCAATTAATTCCGGCCGCCTTTCATCTCTATATAAGCATGCGACGGGGAACCCTAATCCATATACATTCATACGCGACGGTGAGAAGAACACCTTATTTTCTCGAGCGGGGCTTTGCTCGGTCGATCGAGCCTTGTGCTCGATCGACCGAGGGTTAGATTAGGTAGATTAGTTATTTATTTTCGTTTCTTCTTTCCCATGATGATGTTTTGAAGTTTGTCAAACTTGGAGCACCATGGTTAATTTTTCCAGCAGCGTTTTTATTTGTTTCTTTGGATGATCTTGTAAGTGTTTAATTCAAAGTTCGTATCTTTTCGAAAAAAAAAAAAAAAAAAAAAAAAAGCCGCGGCAGCCTCCTCCGAAACTCTAGAAATCGAGCGGCAAAGAGCTCGGCCGGGCCGAGCTCCATGCTTGGCCGGCCGGAGATTAGTTAGATTAGGTGTTCTTTCAATCCCGTGTTTCGAAGTTTTTCTTGTTCGTTTGGAGCCGGCAGCCATGAACACGCTCCGAGCTTTCTTATTTACGGCGAAGACCTTAATTCTTTTCTATGGATTAATTTTGTAAGTTTTAATTCAATTGTTTATTTCCTATGTTTAATTTGTTAATTGCATATAAATCGAAAGATGATTGCATGATTTGATTTCTACCGTATGACGAGAGTCGGTGTAGTCTAGATCACCGTAGGAAAGTTTGGATTTTTAATCTACATATAACGAGAGTTCGTAGGTTAAATTTCTTGGTTTACGAGAGAACCACAATTTGAATTAGAACCGATGCAAAATTATCCTAGGGAGAAGTCGAGTATCATTATCACCAGAAAGATGAGATTTTTCATGTGTTTATTTTATCGAGTTAATTTGTTCTACTTCATGTTTATATGCCGTATGTTAATCGAATTTAGATAACGGAAGTTAATAGATTCATTAGATTATCGTGAGGGAGATTGACAATAATTATTCCAACAAACGGAAGTTGAGGGATAATGTTGTTAGGTTAGGATTCAATCCATATCTTTGATTTGTATCGATATTAGTTAAGACCGGAAGGTAAACTAATGAATGGCGTGATAAATCGGAAGAGGAAACGCTTCTTTAGATAAGATAATAATCCAAGATAACTTGTGAATGAATATGTGTTAATCTTATTTCTTTCGGTGAGGTGATGGTTGTTGGGAAGAGGTTGATCATGGTTTGTTTATGGTTGTTCAGTAGATAGATTTACCGCTTTCGTAGATGTAGTTTTATTTATGTTTTTATCGCTTTTATCCTTCCCGGCTTTGGATTAACAATCCTCTCGTCCAGTTTATTTTCCGTTTTAGTTTAGGTTTAGGTTAATAAAGAAGAATTAATAAGCTAGATTCAATAGCCCTTTTCCCTGAGGATCGATACCCGTACTTATCCAACTTTACTAGCAACTACCCGGTATTCGGCCGGTTAGGAGGTAGTTTTGCATGGTAGTATAGGTTTTATAAATTTTCTTTTGTTTTAATGATGCAAAATCTCCCCAACAAAATTGGCGCCGTTGCCGGGGAATCGGTGCGGTTGTCTAGTTTTATTAGTTTTTCTAAGCTGTTCCGCTTTTCTTGTTTTAATTTCTTTATATTTCTTGTTTTTAGGTAGACTTTAGTTAGGTTATTAGGGTTTTTAATCGTTTAGGTTTTGTAGTATTCTATTAGGTTTCTCCCACTTTATCTCGTTTTTATTTTCCTATCTGTTTCTGTTTTTCTGTCCCCCGTTTTCCTGCTGTTTTTCTGTCTCTGTTTCTGTTTTTTTCCTGTCCCAGACGGGCGTCTGAACAATCATTAAAAAAATGAATAGTTTGATAGGTTTACATATCCAAATCTTAAACTAACAAGCAGTGTTTCGTTGCAAATAAGATATTCAAGAGACAACATTCATCACAAAAATGACTCGTTTGATAGGTTTACATAGCTTCAAATCATTCACCATCATTTGGTGCGTTCGGGTCGTATGTCACGTCATCATCGATGTCGTTATCATCATCTTCATCATCGACGAAGCATATTTGTCAGCATCGATGTCGTTATCAACATCATCATCGTAATTGTCATCATGTTCATGCGATTCTATCTCATTTGCACTCATGTATAAGGCTTCATCCGCTCGTGGAAGTTGAACAAAAAGTTGGAAATTTGCGTGCGTTGTTTCGTCAATTACCAAATCATCAACAACATTGGTGTCAATAGTTGGAGCCTCTACGATATGACGGTGTTGGAAATGCTCAACAACTTTCCAACCGGATCCATTATACAAATCATCTATGTAGAAGACTTTTTCAAATTTGTGAGCAAGAATGAATGGCTCATCTTCGTAAAATGTGTTTTTAGTGTTTATACTTGTTCTATTCTTATACACTCTGACACCCCTCTTATTCGGGCTAGTGTCGAACCATGTACATTTGAAAAGAACAACATTGTTCTCCCGTGGATAACCTACTACATAAATGTCTTTTAAAACCCCATACCACATAGTGTCTTCTGGCCCTTTGACAACAATCCCACTATTTTGAGTTATACGTGAGCTATCTCGTTTTTCTGTATTGAATCTAACACCGTTCATCACGCAACTCTGAACGATTTGCACCGAGGAAAAAGAGCTAGTGGACAATGCTAATAGTTGGGCTTTCAAGTGTGAGCGATCATGTCGATGTTGTGACACCATCTGTGTAGGTAGTATACATACATAAGAGTTCGTATAATGGTTATAAATGTTCACCTACATAATAAATGTGACACCATCTGTACCTTAGAGTAGAACCATTTACGGAAGGTTGCACGGTGTTGTTTCTCTAGCATCTGTAATGTGCAAGTCCTTGCTAGATATGCACGATGTTCTCTGAGCCATACATGTAGAAGTATAGAATATTTAGGTTCATTGAAATTCTAAAAACTAAATATTTTGTCAATACGCTTTTGCCACTTACATGAGGTATTTATCGATCTCAAAGACGCTTTGCAACACATACCACTCTATCTTCTCTCTCTCAACAAAGCATCAAGTGACAAGATTGTTTTTGCCCCCATTGATCGAAAAGGAGTCTTGAAGACGGATATATTGTTCTTAATTGCATCTTCATTCTCAACCCGCTTTCTTTCGGGCCTATTAAATTTTGTCTCTAATCCCGAGAAATACAATGAGATAAATGTCAAGGTTTGGTTAGACCGGTATCCCTCTGCAATCGATCCTTCTGGCTTTGCCCGATTCCTAATGTACTTTTTCAGCTTACCCAAATAACGTTCGATTGGGTACATCCATCTCAAATGAACTGGTCCACCCCTAATCGCCTCTTCAGGCAAGTGCATAATCACATGTATTAGAATATCAAAAAACGCTGGGGGGAATATAGTTTCCAGTGTACACAAGATTTCCAGGATCTTCTCTTTTGCTTTCTCCAATTCACTAACCCTCAACGTGCGTGCACAAATTAGTCTGAAAAAATCACTTAGATCAGTGATTGTATCAGAAATCTCTTTCTTCAAAAACTTACGCAGCCCAACAGGTAACAGTCTCTGCAGTATGATATGACAATCGTGAGATTTTAGGCCGGTCAATTTGTCTTTTCCACAAAAATTCTTTCGTAGGTTTCCCGCAAAACCGTCTGGAAACTTAACATGTAATAAGAATTGGTAAAATTTTGTCCGATCTGATTGTGACAATGTGAACAAGGCTCGCGGTTTTAAAAACTTATTATTGGCCAGCCGAGTCAGATGTAGTTCATGTCGGACGTTCATTTTTTCCAGATCCTTACGTGCCTTGATAGTGTCTTTGGTCTTTCCATCAACATCCAATACCGTATTCAATATGTCTTGTCACGTACCTTTTTGTCAATATGCATAACATCTAGATTGTACTTGAGTTTTTTCGATCCCCGCAAGGCAACCTATTAAGTATGGTGTCTTTCCTCCAATTCAAACAAGATTCTGGACGCTTAATATTTTTACCACCATACTCTTTGTGTTTACCTGACAAACATTCAGGTAGGTTACTAATTTGGTGCATAACCTCCTCCGTGGTTTTCTCAAGTGGACGGCTTAATGTTTCGATTTCTCCATTAAATCCCTTATTCCTTCGCATTGGGTGGTCCTCCCGAAGCCATCTACGATGTCCAACATATCCAATCTTACTATCTAACCCTACCGAAGGTGTGTCATCATTGCAAGTTAAACATGCTTTATATCCTTGACCGCTCCATCCTGAGAAATAACTACGGGCGGGAAAGTCGTTCACGGTAAACATAACAAAGAACTCGCGGCCTAAAGGTGGTATTTGTAGAAGCATCACGTACAACTACCCCTTTTGACCACAGCTCTTCCAATTCATCAATCAAAGGCCTCAAATAAACGTCCAAGTCCTTTCCAGGAGATTCTGGTCCTGGGATAAGTAAACACATATACTTATACAGTTCGTTGTTGACAACCCATGATGCCGGATTCAACACTTGTGTTAGGACAGGCCACATGCTGTATGTTTGACTAGAAGTACCAAACGGACAAAAACCATCTGTAGCAAGGCTGAGACGTACATTTCTAGGTTCAGGATGTTGCTCGTCGAATTCTTTCCATTCGAGCCATCCACTGGATGTCTCATGACATCCTCATCAGTAGAGCGTCCCGTCTTGTGCCATGTCATTGACTGAGCTGTGTGACGGGAAGCAAACAAACGTCTTAGACAATTCTTTAATGGAAAATAGCGAAGCACTTTGTGAGGTACCTTCATCCCTTTGGACTCCTTATAACGGGTCGTCTTGCATACTGGACATGACTGTAAGTTAGCATTTTCCTTATAATAAATGCAACAATCGTACAAGCATGCATCGATTTTTTCATACCCCAGCCCCAATTTGTTCATAAGAGAATTTGCCTTGTAGAATGAATCAGGTAAATTTGACCCTTTAGGAAGAACTTCTTTCAATTTCTTTAAAAGAACGTCAAAACTCTCATTTGGCCACTTATACAACACTTTGATGTGCATTAAGTCCGCTAAAAACTTCAAGAGCGATGAGTTTTCGCATCCCGGTTAAACTTGTTCATGCAATGCGGAGATGAGTTCTTCATACTTGTCATCATCCTCTGGTTGTAAGATTTCTTCTTCCGGGTCTCCACCCATAAAATCATTAATAATCGGTCCCATTTCGTCTCCAGATTCAACAACAATTTCGGTCTTCGTGCACGTTTACGGGATGATTGCTCGCTTTCACCATGCAAAAACCATGTATCATACCCACGTGACCACCCCCAAGAATAACAGTGATCATACATTTCATCTAAAGTTTGCAAAGTGGTATTACAACACTTTGCGCATGGACAACGAACCGTACCTTCACTGGTTAGGAATTGTCGTGCATATTCTTTGAAGGCTGTCAACCCTTTTGCAAACTCAGGTTTTACTCAATCGATATATAGCCATGACTTGTCCATCTAAAAAATTGCACCATGCACAAGGTTTATCAACGCACTATGAAACACAGGGTCAAAAGGTCAACGCTCATAATAACTAATCGATGGTCTTTGATCACAAAGACCACCCAGTACCATTTTTCCATTTGGGTAGGAACATCACCCTTTGAGGACCTTTTGTATGTTATGCTTATCAATAAGCACATACTTGTAAACCATTTCAATCCCAAATCAAATAACTAGCCTAAACTCCGATTTCTACACTAAAATCATCAACACATTAACCTTAATTTTCAACACAGGTTGTAAACCATTTCATTAAGGCACAAGAAAAAGTTAGTATCTCATTTTTAGGCACAAGGTCATGTCTAGTTTCATACGTGTTAAGTGTTAATAGACAATTTAAATACAAGCTATCAACTATAAGGCAAAGTATTGCATAGATTCTACATGTGCAAGGAAAGCGAGATTTTCTGTAGATCTCGTAACTACGGGGTTTGCAATAGATCCCCTAACTATTGAGATTTGCAGTAGCACCTCTAACTACACTGACCTCAAGCAATTTCTTTGTTTGCTAAGCCGAGTAACTACAACACCTTCTTCGGAAACTGTAAAAAAAGTGCAGCAAATTAAGTGGACCTGCCAAAAAAATAAGTTAGGTAAGTATAGCCGCACACCGAGTACCATAAGAGCACTACATTTATGGTTATTTCACGTTTTAAGTGGATTTTTCAAACTCGTGGGAGGTGTTTGTTAAAGAACAAGTCAATATAGCAATATCAATATCAATATCAATATCAACATGGAACATTTTCAAACAGAATTGCTTACTACTTTCTTCAATCTAATAATTAAAACATAAAATTAGACAATTAAATGATGATTCAAGAAATTGTGGAAATATTATTAACCCAGTATTCAAGAAATTGTGGAATGTAACCTTGTTCTTACAACAAATA
The DNA here is from genome assembly GCA_036785695.1 of Gentiana straminea. NCBI lineage: Eukaryota > Viridiplantae > Streptophyta > Magnoliopsida > Gentianales > Gentianaceae > Gentiana > Gentiana straminea. The sequence continues at coordinate 4,286,602 of JAVUPR010000241.1, read as the reverse complement.
AGGATCACACAAACCATACAGCAATGCCACAAGACTACACACTGCTCATTTAATGTTACATCCTATTCATATCAAAAATTCAATGTTTCTTCACAAAAATACAAGTACAAGCATCCGATATATTATAACAGAAGCATATAGATTGGATATAAGATTAGTAACAATACTATCTAGTACTCATGAAATTCCATTAACATAAACAAGTCATATTTCAATGACTTAATTATCAACAGCTTTCACCACCCTCACCCTGCAAATTAAACAACTATTAATTTTTTAAAGCTCCCAAAAATTGTTCTATCAAAGTGTTGCACCAAGACATTTAAACAAAAAACAGCCTTCCTATTGCAGTAGAACACTCAACCCCTCTTCATTTTCATATTTCACGAGCAATTCACAAAATTAACTACTTACTCACCCACACTTCAACAATGTATTTCACACTCCATTTTACTAAGTCAGTCACACTGTAAAGTCAAGGCAAAAGTCGAAATTACACATTCAACACACTGTGATGCCCAGTAGTAGATTTGTTTCATTCAACTTGAAATGAAACATGACAACTTTAAATGGATGCCATTTCAATCGTTACTCATGTAATTCCATTAACATAAACAAGTCATATTTCATGTAATTAATGTGACAAAAAAAAAAGCCTTACCGAGCTATGGCGGCTGGCCGGAGCAATGGCGGAGGACCCGTTGGTGCGGCTAGCCGCCGGAGGAGTTGTTGGTGCGGCTGCCGCTTGCCGGAGGAAGGAGGGGGCGGGTGGTTGAAGGAGTGGTGACCGGAGGAAGAGTGGGGGTAGGGGTGGTGACCGGAGGAGGGGAGGGGCGGGATTGAGATCGGGGGGGGGGGGATTTTTCTGAAAGTCGAATTTTGAAGGAGAAAGAAAAGAAAGAAGAAGAAGGGGGCTGCCCTTTTTATTTTAGGTATTAACTTATTAGGGACGACATATTGTTTTTTGGGACGACAATGTCGTCTCAATAAAGTTTTATATTTTTTTTATTTTTAAAAACATATTGTTAATATTATTTATTCAATATTATATATATATATTTAGAGTATCAAATATTTATAGTATCAATATAATTATATAAATTACATATCGGTTTGAAATCACTTAATCGATTTCGGTTTGAGATCAATCGCTCGATAACGAACCCCGATATTCAAATCAATCGCTCGTTAACGAACCCCGAGATTCAAATCAATCGCTCGATAACGAACTGACGATCTATAGTAGATAGTACTATCAAGGCACGTCTGTAAGAAAAGATATCGGTTTGAAATCACTTAATCGCTTTCGAATCTCGGGATTGAGATCAATCGCTCGTTAACAAACCCCGAGATTCAAATCAATCGCTCAATAACGAACTGACGATCTATAGTAGATAGTACTATCAAGGCACGTCTGTAAGTAAAGATATCGGTTTGAAATCACTTAATCGCTTTCGAATCTCGGGATTGAGATCAATCGCTCGTTAACGAACCCCGAGATTCAAATCAATCGCTCAATAACGAACTGACGATCTATATAGTAGATAGTACTATCAAGGCACGTCTGTAAGTAAAGATATCGGATTGAAATCACTTAATCGCTTTCGAATCTCGAGATTGATTGATCATTATTGAATTCAAGCCCGAGACTCGTTACTTAGGAAATTATTGATTTCAAACTCAAGATTGATTGATCATTATTGAATTAAAACCCGATGCTCGTTACTTAGGAAATTGTTGATTTCAAACTCGAGATTGATTGATCAATATTTAATTCAAGTCTGATGCTCGTTACTTAGTCAAATGTTGATTTCAAACTCGAGATTGATTAATCAATATTGATTTCAAAACCCTTAGGCTCGATACTTATAAGTCAAATGTTGATTTCAAACTCGAGATTGATTAATCAATATTGATTTTCAAACCCTTATACTCGATAATAATAAGTCAAATGTTGATTTCAAACTCAATATTGATTAATATGTAGTAAATTCAAACTCAATGCTCGTTACTTATAAGTCAAATGTTGATTTCAAACTCGATATTGATTAATAAGTTGTAAATTCAAACTCCAATGCTCGTTACTTATAAGTCCATTGTTCATTTCAACCTCGAGATTGATTAACGAGTACTGGTCTTCAATCTCGAGGATCGTTACTTATATGTCAAATGTTGATTTCAAACTCGAGATTGATTAATGATTACTGATTTTCAAAACCTTTAGGCTCGTTACTTATAAGTCAAACTCGAGACTCGTTACTTATAAGTCAAATGTTGATTTCAAACTCGAGATTCATTAACGAGTAGTGATTTTCAAACCCGATGCTCGTTACTTTTAAGTCAAATGTTGAATTCAACATCGAAATTGATTAATAAGTAATAAATTAAGCCTCATTCTCGTTACTTATAAGTCAAATGTTGATTTCAAATTCGATATTGATTAATGAGTAGTGAATTTAAAATATTAAATATAATTTTTAGATACAAAAATATAATTATTAAATATTAAATAAAATTTTTAGGTTAAAAATTTGAATTTTAAATATTAAATATAATTTTTTTTTAAAATACTTTTTAATAAAAATTTCATTTTTAGGGACGACATATGTCGTCCCTATTAAATAAATAAAAATTCGAATTATTTCATTAAATTTTGGGTGGGAAAAAAATTAAATCAGGGACGACTTTGTCGTCCCTAAAGAGTTTCCCGGGTAAAATTTGCCACTCCGGAATCCACGTGGAAGGGCGGGAAATTTAATAATTATTAGGGACGACATTGTCGTCCCAAAAGATAAAGTTTCTCATATTTAATTAATCGAACGTTGACCGATCTTTAGGGACGGCATGTCGTCCCTAATAATCTACATTTTGGGACGACAAATGTCGTCCCTAAAGGTTCGGTCTCTAAAAACCTAATTTGTTGTAGTGCCTTTTGTTATATATTTTTTTCATAAATATTTTTTGTAATCTCTTGCATACGAGTTGCCGAACTAAATAATGTTATCGCAACGAAACGGGGTTTGACCTGCCCGGTCAAGTCGCGGTGGGTCGAGTTCAATTGGGTCGAGGGGGCAACTCCCCCGAAACCTATACCAATACATGCATCAGTTCATGAATGGAGTAAAATTTTTTTGGCCTTTATCAAAAAAAAAAAAAAAAAAACCCTATTATATTAGGTTGGATCGGATTGAATTTACACGGAATTTTTTTCTTTTAACGAAACATATACCGTTGGGCCCTTGCGATACCGTTGGGCTTATGACGGTCGTCTCCTTGGCCTCACTGTAGGGCCGGCCTTGATGGCGATCATCCTGTTACAACCTTTACTTCTCTTCCTTTAGCAATACTAACTCTTTGGGGTTTTTCCACGTATGGGGTTATCCCATTTTCTCTTCTCAGATGTTTGGATGCTAAGTTACATGTAAACATTAGGTTCTTCCACGTCTGGGGTTATCCCATTTTCTCTTCTCAGATGTTTGGATGCTAAGTTACATGTAAACATTAGGTTCGTGAGAACCATTGTAATCACTTGTGTTTGGTTGCTAAGTTACATGTAAAATTTGGTTCGTGAGAACCATTGTAATCAACATTTTCATATGATGAATGTTTATTTGGTGTGACATTTTTTCTTATTTCAGAATTTTCTCTTTTGAAACGTTGATCGCGAGTGAATGACAAACGCGTACTTTCCGTTTCATTTAACGTCAAATTCGAAAAAGGGTGTTTTTTTTGAAAAATATTACACAAGATAGAGGGTAAAATTGCTAAATTTAAAGATACGGGGCAAGTCCCAAAGTTGACCCAAAGAATTGGTGTTTTGCGCTAATTACTCTTTTAAATATTATCTATTTTAGAGATCCGATAAGAGACCCTCACATGGGATGTTATACCATTGCCAGATACAGACCAAGACAATATTCTTGAACATTCTATAAGGCAAACACACTATCCTCCAGAACCTATACAAGAGTAACATGAGCACATAAGGTACCACAAAAGGAACCAGCAGTGCCACAACTTAGGCACTCCTCTAAAGAGGCGATAAAAATTTTGGATGATTACATTGTATATCTCATTGAGCATAAGGATCTTGGTATTATGAAGGATGATCCGGTTACCATCCGCTAAGCCATGGAATGTTCTAACTCTCATAAGTGGATTATGATTATGCAAGAAGAAATGAAATTGAAAACACAAGACAAAATAAAATGCGGAATTTTCATTAATAAAATAAGCAATCAAGTTGAATTACAATAGAGTTGGTGATGGAGTATTTATAGATGATACTCCTTAGGAAACAGTTTAAAGAAGTACAAAACGGTTATAACAGAAACTTGTCTAAATGGACTTCAACTTAGCTTTGCATTCACATGCTTTGCTGAAGTCTGTCTACTCAATTTTGTTGAAGCCTATCTCGCTCATCCGAATTCTCGTAACTCGCATATCAAGACATCCGAATCTTCCTAGTTGGCCGTTCGGATTCCGAATGTATGCACATCCTCTTGCATTCAACACTCTTTTATCCATATATTGTAACACCCCCTCAAGCTGAGAGTGGTGAAGGAATTATCTTGCACATCCTTCTTGATCCAACACTCCTTTATCCACTGGCACTTGGTTGGAAAATTTTGGAATTGTCCAGCTTATCCAACAGATAACAGAAAATAAGTGCATCCAAGGCCTTGGTGAGCTGAATATCAGAAAGTTGTTCCTTGTTATGAACTAGAATAAGTTTGATCAATCCTAATTTTACTTTGTCTCTGACAAAATGATAATCAATCTCAATGTGCTTTGTTCTTTCATGAAAAACATGATTGTGAGCAATGTGAAGTGCACCGGTATTGTCACAAAATAAAATAGCAGGAAGCTGGAATGGAATCTTTAAATCTTGCAAGATGTAAATGAGCTATTGGATTTCACAAGTTGCATTGGCCATTGCTCTGCATTCAATTTTAGAAGATCTTCTATAAATAGTTGTATGTTTCTTTTCCTTTCATGATATGAGAGTATCTCCTAAGAACATTGATCGCGTGCAAAGCACTTACTAGCAATAGGACCAGGTCTATCGTAGTAGAGTACTGGCGAGTCAAGGTCGATCCCACAAAGACTCGTAAGAACGTCAAATTATCAAGATTGAGCTTGTCACAATTATGGTCTAAGACCAACTAAAATATAGACAGTAGTAAAATTGGTCTCACACACTAACAAGGTTACGCTAGTTCACACGAAGTAAACAAGAGTTTCTAATGTATTAGTTCAATTATAAGTAATTAGTTATTCCCCCCACACATGCAACAGTCCTCCCCATTGGTGAATGTTGGACTTATTTCTTAGTTTTGATGATGAGTGCCAGACTAGCTGTTATAGTGCAAAGGCAAAAAGATGTCTAGATCAAATGTATAGGTTTATTAGAGTTTGATTCATGAATAGGTTTGATCAAACAAGCACTGTAATGGTCAGCTGATTTATTTCAAAGAGATCGGTCTAGTCGCAGGGTAGATAGGTCGCAGACTAGTCGTAATCGCTAAGACCGAAGACCGAAGGCCGAGGGTTCAAACTCGCTTCGAAGGCTAAGGGATCAAACTTAGTAATTTAAGTCAAGGATATGGGATCAAAATTTAGGCAAGTCTGTGATGACCTAAACTGATCACATATACCTTGTGTAGAAGGTCTAAGTTCCATAAGTTGGATGATGTTTGGAACTTGGTTATAATTAAAAGGTGTAATCTAACTTCACAAATAAAAGTTAGATAAAAGAAGTCAGCTGCATTGTATTGTATACACAGCAAATTGGAGTTCAGCAGACTGATAGGTATCTCAGCAGACTGATGAACCTGCTGATAATATACCTCGATTAATTCAAGATTATTGGAAGATTACATGGATAAGGACAGCCAACTACCTCGACTTATCAAGGAAATCAAAGGTCGAGATTAAAAGAACGTTGGGATGATTTATATTTTTATCCATTGGATACAAGTCAAAGGGGTGGACAGTACCGCACCGTCAAAAAGGAATTTCGACGGTGTCGATCCCTATGAATAGTGACGAGAATGCAAATCGACGGGACAAAAACAAGGAACGGTTACATTTGAATTTCAAATACAAGTCATATGCATTCTTGCCTATAAATAGAGGACTTTCAACTCAGAAACAAGATGATGAAAATTAACAAACTTTGAAGAAATATTACTGAGCTGAAAAACACCCTGCTGAACCTACTGAACTTAAAGCTACTGATCCAGAGAAATTCTTCAAGTGTTTTCTACATTCAAGCTACATCAAGCATACACACTTGAAGACCGCAAGCTACCGATTATATCATCCTAATCAAGTTGCTTTGCAACCGAATCATTTACTTGATTCAATCTTTATTTTATAAAGAACTCCGCCGAAGAGTGAAGCACTTTGGTGTGAAAGACCGTTGTTTGTGGTGGAGCCGGTGAAGAGGCAATCCTACCCTTCAAGGACCAAGTGGAAGACTCGGGAGCGAAAATCCTACCGTTCCCGCTTTTCGGTTGTGAAGCCATAGTTATTGGTGAAGGACAAGCAACTTAGGAATCTTTTTAACGACTACATCAAAGATCTCTAGTGAATTTCCTCCAACATCACAAGAGAAGAGTGGACCGACAGGATTACACCACCTCGGAACCACTATAAAATCTCGCCTACTTACTTTCGGCATTTACTTTACGCACTTAGTTTATTTTACACATCAACCTACCGAATCTAGCAACCGAAATCACACACATACACTACGAGTATCTAATACTTAGTATCATATTTAACAACAAGTATTAAGGCTTAATTTTGATATTATTCCGCCGCACAAATTCAAAACCTCAACTATCGCAGACTATCGTTTATCGCCAGCTTACGAAGTCTCAAAGAGACTCTGAAGTATCGGTAGGTCGTTGAAGTTGCGAAATTTGTTAACTCCAAAGTTTTAAGTGTTAAGTTTATTCGCCCCCTCTAAACTTAACCAAAGCCTTTTCAAGGGACCAACAATTGGTATCGAGCGAAAGTTAGCTTCGTTCAAGTAATCCTACTTGTTGTGCTTGTGAAAATTCTTTGAAACTTTCTTTCAAGTTACCGATTTTCAAAGACTTGCATCATGGACAACACCCAAGATGCTAGAACTATGCCGATGTGTTCTCTTGATAGATTTGATGAGTATAAACGACGAATGCGGCATACCTTGCGCAACTCATGATGAGATGATGGATGTACTAACCGATGGACCACCGGAGATTACCAAGGCAATAACAAGTGGGTGATACAACTGAGTACATTCCTAAACCAAAAAGAGAATGGAATGCAGAAGACAGAAAAAGAGCAAACCTCAACAACATTGCTATTGATATCATTTATAGAACTTTGGATAGCAATATGTACATGAAGGTTAAAGATTACAAAACTGCAAAGGAACTTTGGGACAAGATACATTTGATATGTGAAGGCACTGATGCAATAAAGAAAAATAAAATCAGTGTGGCCAGAAAGAGGTTCCAAAAGTTCAAGATGCGCCAAATGAAACCATTGAGCAAATGGAATCAAGATTCAATGCAATCCGGATGAACTTACCCCGCCGAGTGTAAGTTATTCAAAGGAAGAAATAAACACCAAAATCTTGGAGGCTCTACCCGCAAAAGATGTTTGGAAAATGAAGGTGACTGCAATAGAAGAAATGAGAAAGTTGCATGAAGAAGACACCTTCAAGTTGTTTTCAGATCTCAAGGCTTATGAATTTAGCAAAAAGCTTGTACCGAGACTGAAAAAGAAGAGCCAAAGACCACTGCATTGGCTGCTTCACATCAAGAAGAGACATCGGGAGGACAAGATGATCTCGCTTGGATGAGATGCGGGAGCGGTTGCCCTACCGAGCAAGAAAATCGGATGATGAAGACCGGAAAGGCCCCCGCAAGAAATTTCACAAAGAGGCCTACCGAAAGAAAGAAAGAGGAGTCAAAGAAAGATAATGACTATCTCGTGCTTTCATTGCAAGAAACCAGGACACTTCAAACCCGAATGTCCCGAGTCAAAACAAAGTAAGGAACTCCGATTATCATTGCTTCAACCGCAAGAAGCTCCGGACACTTTAGACTCGATTGCCCGGACCTACGAAGACCAAGAGTCAACAAAGAAGATATGGCAAGAAGGCTATGATTGTCGAAGATGAATCGGGGTATGAAGTGGAATCGAAAAGGGAAATGAATCGAGATGACACAAGACCAAGGTTGCCGATATGGAAGATTATGCTTTGATGGCCAATATGGATGAAACTGAGGAGGTATACAACACTGTATCCATCAATACTCCTGCTGGAAGTGATTGTGAATCAACTTGTGGTTCAAATCCTAGAAATTCTGACAACAATGAGACTTTGGATGCCATCCTTAATCAACTGAGGATAATACAATTTGGTTATGAGATTGTGAAGGCTGAAAAAGAAGCTCTTGAATTGGAAGTTGGAAGATTGAAAGCTGAATTAAGGGTTCTCAACGGTAAGGAAAAAGATATTGGACAGAATCAGTATAAGTCTGCTGAACATCCAGCAGCCTCTGAATCTGCTGAACCATCTTGTTCCACTACTGCATACAAATCAGGAAAGCGTTATGGGGATAGAACAGGGCTTGGATTTGGAGCTCAACAATCTAACAAGAGTGGATCCAGTAAGGTCACTGAACCTAGTACCAGAATTGGTCCTAAGTTTGTACCGCACTAGATCCAACTCCCGATAAGGTTGCCGAGGCGAAAAACCCAATGAGAATGCTTCAAGGAAGCAAAATCGAAGTCAAAGAAGTCAACGACTCCTAATAAAAAGAGTAAATCTAAAAATAGGACTCGTTGTGCCTTCTAAGCCTCGCCGATAGCGGACCCGCTACCAAGTCCGTTGGACCACGTAAGGGTAAGAAACGAAATATTCCAAGGATAAGAATCCTAAACCCAAAAATGTTAATCATTCAAGGGATACTTATCTCAGGGGGAAAGGTAGACTGTTCCCTACTGATGATGATTGGAATATTCCTGCATCTAATGCTAGAAACAGTAAGTATAACCATGATATTAGGGTAAAACCTAGGAAATGGGATCAGCAGAGGACTTACACAAGACCTCAGCAGACTCCATATTACAGGGCTGTTTCTAACAGATAGCAAACAAATGGTTATACTAATGCTTCTAACACCAAGAATCACTTCAAACAGCATTATAAACCAAAAGGCCAGAAAACATATGTGAATTCTACACAACCTACTGTAAGAACATATGGATGTTTGGAATACATGTATGAACCAAAGTATGACACTTTTAGGAGAAGACCTTATGAAAACTTACCAAAAGTCATGCTTACCACTGACCACTATGGACCCAAACAGGTTTGGTACCTAAAATGCATTAACTTTGTTTTGTATGGTGTCTGGTACTTTGACAGTGGATGTTCCAGACACATGATAAAGAATAAGCACTGTTTAACAAACTTTGTGGCAAAAGATGGTCCAATGGTGAATTTTGGCAACAAAAATACACCTGGATATACAAGAGGATATGGCACACTTGTGAGAAATGGACTTACAATCAAAAATGTTGCATATGTGGAAGGACTGGACTACAACTTGCTGAGCACTGGACAATTCTGTGACATGGGATACAAAGTCACATTTGACAAAAACAATTGTATTGTCATTAGTGAAAGAGGTGATCAAGTTGTATGACGTGGCCTTTTCTAGTGCTAATACCAGTCCTTAACCGACAGTGTATCGGGTCAAACTGTAGTGCTAGTATGGTGAGTCGAGTATCGTATCCTCGGGGAACTTAGTAATTCTTCTAAGTGTGGTTAAACACCAAAGAGTCATTATTAACTCGATCTAAGTCTCGCTTTATAACACAGATCACTACTATTTTACTTAACATAAAATAAATGCATAATTTAAAATTTATTCTAATATAATAGATATAGATATATAAATATATATAGATATGCATAAGATGCAGAATATATATAGATATAAATATACATATGCCAAATATATTATTAGAGAACTAGCCAAAGTTTATATAATTGATTTATACGATCTTTTCAGTGAATGGAATGCGCTCGATCTTTCCTTTTATATTAGGTTCAATTGAGTAAATGAAACGGTGTACTCCGAGGTTAACAATTCCTCCTCACATAAGCGTACGAAATTGTCATATGTCCATTGTCATCGACTCCAAGATCCACAACTCGTTACGGTTTTTCGAACGGGTCCCGAGTACGATTCTACCTTTGAATAAAAAGGAGTCATTCCGTTCGTCAAACGGTCAATTTTATTTAAAGGCTCCGGTTGTCAAGGCCGGACGATTCAACTTTCCGGTTTAAGTTTCAATTAAACTGATGATTTAACATTATTACGATCTCGAGTACAAATAAGATTCATCTTTTTAGGACAAATCTGCCCCCGGGTAGGAAACTGGGTTCCGTTGTCACGTTATTCACTCGGCCAATTTTACCCTCCGGTTTTTCTATTAACGAGTTCATAACCTAACTACTGAGCGTCAATTCATAATTAGATTATGAATTCTTTCGAATCAAACTTTATCAATAGAAAAAGATTCAATTAACTCAATTTTAGTCAATTTTACTTAGACAACATTCACTTACCGAAAAGATCGAAATAAAACGATTACATAACTTTGGCTAGTTATTAGATTTAGCCTACTAACATTATACAAAAATAAAAACAAACATAACAAACATAAATACTTTAGAAATTTTACCCGATTACAACAATTGAATCAGAAGCTGTATTCTTCCGGATGCTACAACGACTTCAACAACATTGATCTTCTGATAATTTCTCGAGCATTATACGATACTACTTTATTTATGGCATAAGGCCTATATACATACCTACTACTAATAAAAAGAGGTAAAGAAAATATATTTGGTACCCCCCTATGTGCCTGCAATGCTGCTCTATTTATAGGCAGATTTTTCCAAGCCGGATCGATCCGGGAATAAAAATCTTATCCCCTGGATTTTTCTCTGCAGGGCCACATGCTGGGTAATCATCATGTCTCTTCGGATCGATCCGAGGTAATTCCGGATCGATCCGGATAGATTTTTTCCAAACTTGATCTGAAACTTGATAAAATCATAACTTGAGCTATGGATCTCCAAATGACATAATTCAAGATGCGTTGGAAAGCTCTTGAGAAGATCTACAACTTCCCTGAAGGTCTTTCCTTCAGAAAATGCCTTTTTGATGGGCCATTTGTTCGTCGAAAATATAACTTGATACGGTGTCACGAACCATTGATCCACTTGAACTTTAAAACTCGTGGCACTTCCTTAATTCCTTCAAAAGATATGATTTTACTCCAAAAAGTGTCGTCACTCGGGGTCTTGGTTTACCTAAGATCTCGTAAATAAAATACCAAAAATACCCACGTGAATCTGACACGACACTCCGGTTATTAACCCGGTACAAAATTTATAACTTTTTATCATTTTTACTTGATTTTTATAGTATTTAGATTTATTCATAACTATTAATATTTTATAAGATTATCGTTATAATTACTTATATTTTATATAAAAAGAGTCGATAATATCGTAATTTTTATCATATAAATGTTATACATCAACTACTCTCCACTTAGCTCTTTGATCGTCCTCGAGCAAAATAAGCGGTAATATATATAAAAATGACGATAAAAATAATATACGTGGTAGATTATATTTCAAATTAGTAAAATATCATTTCAATATTATAACCATATTAATTATATCTTTCTTAGAAATTAACAAGATAAAAAGTGTAGATAACTTTGATAAATTATTTATCAACTATTATTCAAATGAAATTTGTCACGGATTTTATTAATACAAAATAAACAAGTAATAAAACCGGTTAACCTCAAGTGCAAGGATCGTAGTACGCAGGCTATGCCGGGTCGATCTTACGGGGAACTAGACGAATGTTAACCCTAGCTTTTGTTTTTAGCTAATTACTGTCACGATTACCAACCTAACGAATGACTATCTAAACAAATACGCAGAAAATAACTAGACAGAGGAGATTAATCCAATGCTAGGAGAGATTTGAAAGCGATAAAATAAACTAAAAGTGCAGGAGAATAGATTAACTAATCTAAACTAAGCTATGAGGATTGTAAATCAAGTTTATAAAAGACAAACGAGGATTGATCCACCTATCAACATGCATTGATCTCCTATCTCGATTTTACGTGGTATTTACTGAAGTTGTGATTCACCTTCTCTAAACATGAAATCCTAATTCCTTAGGTATTTCATCTATTAACCTAGTATCTTCCAATGCTAGATTAACGCGTTTAAAAGACCAAAGATGTCAACTTTTATGTTTAACCTAGTGATCGAACCTATTAACTTCCGTTACTATAGATTCAAAGACTATTCCTATTCATGGTGATCTACAGGTTTAACATGACTCCCGTCAAGCATAAATACAATCAAAAACATGCAATCTTCCGATATAGTGCACTAAAAACATGAGTAAAGCATGAATAAGAAACAACCATACATAAATACTCACAAGACTAATCGAGATAAACAGATCAATTCACGTTGATGGCTTCACAACTCTCGTTTGATGGAGGTTCTAGCCTCTCGAACATCCTCAAGAACTCAAAGAATGTATAAAAACAAAGATAAAACTAGCCTACTTTGATTGAATTTAAAGTTGCATAAAACTCGGAAATAAAAAGTGTAAAATCGCAGCCAAAGCCGCCCCTAGGGTTTAGTGGTTTTAAGATTGTAAAAACTCGTGTCTCAATGTGTGAAAATAGGCAAGTATTTATAGGGATTTGAGGCGGTTTCACTAAGTCGGCATTCCGGACGCTCGTTTGATGGAGTGGACGCTCGTTCGATATTTCGAACTCCCCTCGCCCGCTCGTTCAAACTCCGTTCGTACTCTCTCGTATCAAGATTGTTTCCATGGACGCCCGTTCGGTATTTCGTACGTTCGTTCGATATGGACGCCGCATGGACGAACGTTCATAATGACTTGAATGCGATTTTTGCATCTTTATCTCCTTCCTTCTCTCCACTCGATCATTATCTCTTCCTTAAACCTTTGTAGCTCGAAATTTATCTCCTTTGATCATCATTTGAGCACAATAATCATACCTATAACACATGGTAAACATCGCAGATCGTAATAAAGTCCAATTAATTATAATTCATGATGAAAACACATAATTTATTCGATATTGCGAATAAGTCCTTAAAAACCTAGTATGCTCAATATTTCCATACGAGGGCCATTAATTATGAAATCAATCCAATTAAAAGGGAAAATACCGTAAAATATATCATAATAAAACATAGATTTTCACCCTTAACAACTCCCCCACACTTATCTTTTGCTCGTCCCGAGCAAAACAAAACGAAAATTAGGCTCGAGAAAGGAAAGCATGCATCTAAACAAATATAACATACATCCAATAACTTAGATGTCCACCGGTGTGTGAGTGCATAGCCATAGGGAACTTCCACTAGATCCAAACTTGAACAACTCAAGCAAAACTAGCTATTACCCCCTCGCGTAATAGTAATAAATGACACTCATAAGGTGCACCCTACAAACGTGACATATCCCGAAAAGGATGATCGAATATATCTAGTGGCCTTTCGAAATACTCGTAGGATAATCCCTACATCATATCCATCGGTTTATACTCGGGGATAAGATTAACGAGAACTAAGCCTTATTCATTTCGTAACCATTTCTTAGTCGATTTAACTATTTCACTTTAAACACACATTAGAAGAAGCTATTGCCCTCATAGCGTAATAGGACATTTCGAGATAATCCCCTACCTTACTCCAATCATAAGGCAGCTTTTCCTAACCGTCGTGAGCTTTTAGTCATCATAGTGGTATAGACATACGTGGTATACCCTACCTCACTCAAATCATCGACTAGCTTTCGACACACACGAATAATTTCATATTAATTCAACTTTTTCAATTGGACAATAGTTACGTGTACTTATCACATTCAAACTTCTAGATATTCACAGTATATCATACTTCGGAACTAAATACAAACTATCATAAATCTCACGATATGCACGTAGCACTAAGCACATGACTTATAAGATAATCAAAAATCACTAATCCAAAACGGGGTATAACTTTATAAAAATAGCTCATCGTTCACTATGGCTCGTGAAATGTAAATCTTGGTGAAACAACTAACTTATCAAACATATGAAATATCGCATAGATGATTGCAAAAACAACGAACTTCACGTTGAATTGCCTACTCGGGACAAAACAAAAACACAAGTATAGGAAAATTTTTTGAAAATTTGAAAATTGAGCATATTTTTGCATAATAAACAAACTAACGTAGTACTTAAACGTATACGCATCGAACTATCCCCCCCCCACACTTAAAAACTCAACATGTCCTCATGTTGTGCGTAAAGGAAAATGAGAAGAAACTTAGCTGTATTTGCGTAGAAAAATCGAGATGATGGTCAGGCTGGAGCATGAAAAGGCCAACGCTCGCAAAAAGCGCGGAAAAAAACGTCCAAACGTAACTCAACGAGTACTCGACAAAAACCACCTCTCGCAACACGCGAGAAAACAAAAACTCGGGGGAAACGGGGTATAATATGGCCGTAGAGATAATAATTCAAACGGATGACAAAGATAGGACCATCAAATAAATATGTCAACACAAGTCAAAGAACGAGAAACCGTAAAGTACAAGAACCATGAAAAGTAACCAAAAGGAAAGTAACAAAATGTATAGGTACAAACCAAATCGAATGAAATGTATCAAAAAGTGCAACAACCGTAAAGATGCAAAGCAAATAAAAACTCAAGGTAGCCCCGGAGTCGTCTCAAAGAACAGAACATCAACAGGAGGAGGATCCGGAGTTGGGACAAAGAACAAGGGACGGCGTCGGTGTAGGCTCGGGCCGCGTAGTGTAGACGCAAGAGCGTGCTCTACCGGGGGCTCATCCTCCTCATCCGACTCGGGCTTCCCCTCCATCTTGACCACCTCGCCTATCACCCTCTCTATCCGCTCCGAGAAGACATAATCCATACTACTCGCAAGGAATACCCTCCGATCTCTCGGTTGCCTTCCATCAACTAGACACTCCAAAACCGATAAGATATTATCCCGGCCATCCCGGATATCACTCAACATCGCCCTCAAACTATGAGCCATACTATGCCGAGTAATCTCGGAAGAAGATAATCCGTAAAGAACCGAGGCTTGAGGCGGTGCCGATGTGGAACCAGGCTCGAAACGGGAACAAATTTTCTCTCTACGAATAAAGGGGGGGTAACTCTTAGTCCCGTGGTCCGATGTATACTCGAACCCCAAAGCATCTAAACATAACCGATGTATCAAATGGGGCACTATCAAACTCCGGGTAGATACCTTCGGTTTGCCAAAACATCATCAAACAAAGCTCGCCCAACATCAACATTCAACCCGAAAACCAACGCATACAACATCCCAAGATCACCGATATAGAAATGTGTGAGATTATTCTTAGAATCAACCGACTCGGATAAACCGACAAGAGACTCGCCAATCCTCGCCCAAGTCGTGGTGATTAACTCCTTCCTATCACCATTCGGTCTCAACACCCATGCCACATCCGGACAAACTTTCAATCGCAGCCTCCTCCATCGGATCCTTACCCTCCTCATTTTGCCGTCTAGCCGATCTCCTCCTTGTAATCCAAGCCGCGAAACGCCGGCAACTTATATTTCGGTTGATCACCTTGGCGGAAAAAGGCACTTTAACACCTCGAACCATCACAAAACCGCCATCCAAATCGTCTCGAACAATTCGCATAGAACTCTCTCACTATAGAATCATTGACCGGGTTGTGAGGAATTTTCGCAACTCATCCCATTTCCGAGCCTTTAGCATCTTCACGAAGGCGGGATCCACTTGTTGTGTCTTGACCTCTCTCGTCAAAAATCATACTCCGAGTCACATAATCCTTAGTGTAGGCACTATGAGCTCGTGGATTGACGAATCGACGGGGCATAGCAAGAGGGGCAACATTCTTAGCTTTCTTCTGTGGGTGCACGTGTAGCTTCGGTTTCACCTCGCTCCCCCAACGACATCCTCGCACCAACCTCGCTCTAGAAGATTCACCACCCCGAGTGCCTCGAGACATCCTAACGAGAGGACCTCATCATCTTCCTCGCCGTAATCGGAAGGGGAATCATCTCTTAAATTGGTTCTTGTTTGTTGAGATGTTCTAGGCGGTTGATCTCGAAAGACTATTCCTCCGTTAGTGGTCCAATTCTCGATGGATCAAACTCGTGACGTTGCCGTTTACCTCTCTCCCCGGCCAAACCTTTACCATAACGCTTCACAATTTCCTTCTTACGCACCATTGTCCACTAAACTAAACTAAACCATTCACACAAATGGTTACCCGTTTATCGTCCAAATCGGGATTTCAATTCAACAATACCAACCCATCCACCACAACCAACATCACCACACCATCACAACACCAAAACAAGAAGAAAACAGCAACAAAATGAGAGAAATTTCAAGAAAATGAGCCGACCCGAAGATCGAACCCACAAAAACGTGAAAGGAATCAAGACAAGTTGCTATAGACTTACCAAATGCTATGTAAGGATGATGATCGAATGGATTTGAAGCCCAGAAACACCAAGATCGGCACCCAAAATCGGAAATTTTGTCCAAATGGCCGCACTGAAAAATCTCTGATTCTCCAAATTCCGTTGATTGTTGGAGGAAATGGACTAGAAAAATGTAAAGAAGGTGCAAGGACCGTTCTTTTGCAACAAGAATCGTTGAATTTGGTTCGAAACGAAGATTTGAGGTTTGGAGGAGGGGAAAAGTCGGGTTCTCCTTTTGAAAATCACGTAAAATGAGGGTTCACGCCTAGAACAGTATATATAGGCCCATAGTGGACGCTCGTCCATCCCGACGGACGGGCGTTCACTAGTAATCGCATGAACCGGACGGGCGTCCATAAATTCGTACGCTCGTCCACGGGGCATTTTTACATACAGATAGAGGGATTTTTGCGTACGGGCGTCCACCATGTTGGACGAACGTCCATAAAAACAAGCAATCCGGACGGGCGTCCATTTTTATGAACGGGCGTCCACCAGAGAGAGTGGTAAAAATCAAACTTATTCACACATAAGCTAATTAAAATTGAAGTGCAATTCTTATTAACGTCAAATAGAATTCAAAAGTACAATGATGAAATATTAAAGACCTAAAATAGCTTAGAAGTAACTAAAAACATAACTAAAACAAAGGGGTTGCCTCCCACCAAGCGCTTCGTTTTACGTCGGGGCTCGACGAAAACCAAACTAACTAAGAACTCACTAGTCTGCGTAGATTTCGTCCCAATCCACTACGCGAATGAGACGTCGAAGCATGTCGACAGCTGGAGGAAAGTCGTACTCATCTTGCAAACACCAATCCTCACCGGCTACCTCAACACCTCTCGAAATGCTCACCGCAAAGCACTAGTGCCAAATCCGTCAAGATAGGATCATTAAGGATCGTGTAGGACGTCCTATGGCCTCCCGCAACTCCTCGCCGTGAAATCGCCGCCTCCCGAACAAGGTGGAACTATGATAACGTACGTGATGGTCTTAACCCGAGTGCCAATGTCAAAATCTACATGAAGGACTATAGTGCCTCCCGGTCCATCATCTACCGTGATCGCCGGGATCCGACTAATGAGGGGGAACTCCTCGTGAAGAACTCCGTAATCCATACCTAAAAGCACACTAACCGACGATAAAAACGTAACAACTTAGTTAGCTAAAACTTAATCAAACTAAAACTTAAAGAAATAAAACACTAATAGCGTGAACGTAACCTAGCTAATAAGGGATATCTAGGATGCCTCCTAGTAGCGCTTTTGGTTAATGTCGTTAGCTCGACACGCCTAAGCTCACTGGATCGTGCCATTTGACTTTTCTCGCCACCCATTACCTCGTGTATGCTTTGATCGCCAGTGTGGCCGCAGTAAATAACATCGCACACATGGGGGAAAAGTTTTAATAGCCCTCCACATACGCTTGAACCTCCCCATGGGTGACCTCTTCATACTCGAGTCCTCTCGATGACGCTTCACTGTCGCTCCCTTTCAAACTCTTCCATATCAAGACTACCAAATAGAACTTCTTCGTACGGATCACTACCGTCATCCTCGGAGAACAAGTCGGGTGATAACTCGTTAAATTCTTCGACTCGAGTAACACCACATCCGAGAATATCGAGAAATTTAACAATCAAAGATGTCTCTTTAGGTTCACCGATATAGTGTTTGCACCTTTGACCGTTGACTCGAAACGGGTCACCACTATAACCACGAAGTTCTAGAACGCCTCCAGAATGATTTGGAGAATCTCGAAAGGGCCGGACCAACGAGTCCTCAACTTTCCAGAAACAAATGTAACCTAGAATTGTAGAGAGAACTTGTTCGCCGACTCGAATTCTCGCTTCCTAATTTTCGCATCATGGAGTAGTTTCATCTTATCTTTGCCGATCCCGGCACTTTCATAGGCCCGGAGTCCGACTTCGTCCACCTCATGTAACCGCCGTAGTCGATGTTTCCCACAAGCTTGGGAATCAAAGTTCGTAAACTTTGTAGCCCAATACGCTCTATGCTCTAACTCGACAGCAGATGACATGGTTTCCCGTAGACCATTTGATATGGAGATGTACCCATAGGAGTTTTATAGGCGGTCCTATAAGCCCATAAGACATCATCCAACTTCGTACCCGGGCCCTTGCGATGATCGTTCGCGCTTTTCTCCAGATCTTTTTAATGCTTTGGTTGCTTCGCTCAACCCGACCGCTAGTCATCGGATGGTATGGGGTGCCGGTCTTATGGCGTACACCATACTTTTCGAGAACTTTTTCTAGAGGTCGGTTGCAAAAATGCGTTCCTTCATCACCGATCAAGGCTCGAGGACATCCAAATCTCACAAAGATATTCTTTTTTAGAACTTCATGACCGTTTTATGATCATTGTGAGGAGTGGCTACCGCCTCCACCCATTTCGAAACATAGTCGACGCAGTACTAAGATGTATTTGTTACCGCAGGATGATGGGAAAGGTCCCATAAAATCGATACCCCATACATCAAAGACTTCGCATTCAAGGATGGGTTTCAACGGCATGTCAAAACGCCTTGTCGAGTTCCGGTTCTTTGACACCTATCGCAAGCTTTACGTAAGGCTTCGTGTCCTTAAAAATCGTAGGCCAATAGAAACCGGACCGGAAGATCTTCGCAACCGTTTTCCAAGGACCAAAGTGACCACCCGTGGGTCCACTATGGCATTGCTCGATAATCTCTCGTTGCTCGATTCAGAACGCATCTCCTAAGCAAACCATCTTTGCGCATCTTGAACAAATAAGGTTCATCCCAAACGAAATATTTCATATCGAGAAGAACTTCTTCTTCTCCCGATACGACATCTCGGGGTCAAGGTAGCGGGTACGAAGGTAATTCACAATGGACGAATACCATGGAACATCGTGAGAGCGGCCATCGATCATCATGATGTTTTCCAGAGGAAAGTAAAGATCTATATCTTCAGGATCACCCTTTTCCTTACTTATCATCCTAGAGACATGATCCGCCACTACGTTCTCACTGCCCTTCTTATCTTTGATTTGAACGTCAAATTCTTGGAGGGTCGCATCCAACGCAAGAAGCGCGGTTTAGCTTCCTTTTTGGTCACGAGATAACGCAAGGCGCGTGATCGGCCCACACGATCACTTGAGCACCTAACAAGTAACTTCGGAACTTGTCCATAGCAAACACTACGGCCAATAATTCCTTTTCGGTAGTCGTATAGTTAACTTGCGATGGATTCAACGTGTGGTCGGCGTAGTAGATAGGCCGGAACTTTCCTTCGATGCGCTCGTCCTAAGACCGCACCAACAAGATAGTTGGATGCATCGCACATAAGCTCAAAGGGCAAGTTCCAAATACCGGCGATATAAGAATCGGAGCAGAGATCACCCTACTTTTAAGCTCTTCAAACGCGCGCTTGCAATTCTCATCAAAATCAAAGGTAACGTCTTCTTTGAGTAAAGTAGACAGGGGGCTTGGCAATCTTTGAAAAGTCCCGGATGAACCTCCTATGTGAAGCCGACATGCCCGAGGAAACCTCGGATCTCCCGAACATTCTTGGGATAGCTCATCTTCTCAATAGCTTCAACCTTGGCTCGTCTACTTCTATACCTTTGGCCGACACTTTGTGGCCGAGGACTATGCCTTCATCTACCATGAAATGGCATTTTTCCCAATTAAGCACTAAGTCCTTTTCCACACATCTAGACAACACATGATCAAGATTATCGAGGCAATCATCGAAGGATTGACCAAAGACCGAGAAATCATCCATAAAAATCTCCATGCACTTTTCAACTAGCCCGTCAAAGATGGCCATCATACACCTTTGAAAGGTGGTCAGGGCATTACAGAGACCAAATGGCATCCGCCCGTAGGCGAATGTACCATAAGGGCAAGTGAAAGTGGTTTTCTCTTGGTCAACAGGATCGATGGGTATCCGGAAATATCCCGAATATCCATCCAGAAGCAAGAGAATGCGTGCCCCGCCGTACGCTCAAGCATCCGGTCAATGAATGGAAGGGGAAAATGATCTTTCAAAGGTGACCTCATTGAGTTTTCTATAGTCAATACGTACCCGATAGCCCGTAACGAGCCGCAATGCTATCTCCTCTCCCTTCTCATTTTTCTCAATCGTAATTCCACCCTTTTTGGGAACCACTTGAGTTGGGGATACCCACTCACCGTCCGCAATGGCGTATATGATACCCATATCTAAGCTTGATAATTTCCTTCTTGACTACCTCTTGCATGTGAGGGTTGAGTCTTCTCTCCGAGGTCGTCTAACTCGTTTTGCGCCCTCCTCAGTCTTGATCTTATGCATACAGATGTCGGGAGATATCCCACGGATATCTCCCACCTGCCATCCAAAGGCTTTTTCATTTTTGCGCAAGACGTTTAACAGTTTTAGCTCTTCTATACGAGATAGCTTGGCAGAGATGATCAAGGGAAGCTTGTCACCCTCTCTTAAAAACACATACTTAAGATGTTTAGGTAACGGCTTTAGTACCAAATCTATGGGAGGATCCTCTAGACTTGATTTAAGATCGCCACTCTTCAACTCAACATTGCTGAGCTTACTCAGTGGCCCTACTGCCAAAGCTTCTTCTCTTAGCTCATCCTCGAAATCACCGCTAATTGGTCTAGATTGACCACACCATGACTATTCAAATTATCAATTAGTCGCTCATATTCCGATTCTACAACCCATGACTTGCTTATCCATGAAGTCGTCGAAATCATCGAAGTCTCCTCAACGGAAAAGCCGGTTGGAGCTCCGTAAGGTACATTGATAGATTTTGATACACTATAGCTCACCTCCTGGTCACCAACCCGAATGGTCACATGCCCGCCATCACAATCGATGAGGGCTCTAGCTGTAGATAGAAAAGGCCTTCCAAGAATTAACGGGACATTTTCACTTTTCTCAATATCTAAGACGTACCAGTCAACTGGAAAGGTAAACCTATCTATTTGAACTAATACGTCCTTTAAGATCCCCGAGGCTTTCTTAAGATCGATCGCCGAACCGCAAGTTCATGGTCGTGGGTTCTAGAAGACTTTGTAAACCCAAATCGCTTGCACACGTACAATGGCATCAAGCCGATAGATGCGCCTGTGTCACATAAGGAATTTGGGAAGACTAGGCCTCCCATCCGCAATGTGAGCACAAATTTCCCCGGGTCGCTTCTCTTGATTGGTAAGCTTTCATTATTGACCGCAGAACATTCCTTACCAACCGCTTGGTCCATTCCTCGCTAACTTCTTCTTGGAAGATACAACATCCTTGATGAATTTTGTATACTTAGGCATCTCGACCAAGACCTCGGATAATGGCGTATTTACCCGAGTATTTTTCGTAGGTTTAGCACCTTCTCGTACTTTTTGTCTTCAACCAATGGAATGTTGCTCTTCCTCGGTGGAAACGGAAGCTTCTTCGCATCACTCTCGGAAAAGACTCTCTTTGAGGATGCGCCGATAGCTTTGTCTTCCAAATCCTTCCACCGAACCGTCTTTTCGTAAGTTTTCGTAGTCGTGGATCAGCCACCGACTTTCTTTCCTTTTTCGGGCTCGGGGGGTCGCCACTTGAGGATTTCCACTTTGCGCAAGCCCCGGGGAACAACCCACCCGAGGATTTGCAACCTTTTCACCTATCGTGGGGTCGCCCACTCCGAGTACTTGCTTGCGCCTGCGGGATGATGGGTGCTCAACTTCCCTCCCCGCCTTATCAATGGCAGGGAGGGGCTAGTGGTTTCCCCCCGGAAGCCGTGGGGACCACTCACCGTGTACCACTTCTTAAACTCATTGTACCGGCCTCCTCTTGTCCATAATGCGTTGTTGGTACGAGGTCAAGACATTGGCCGTTGCTCAAATCGGCCCGAGCAACATGACCACCCTTAGGATTTTTCTCGGTAAACCGGCGTATGCCCGTGGGGTCTTGATGCTAATTGCTCACCACCGCCCGATCCGTCTCTCAAGATTCTTATTGGTACTCATTAGAGCTGAATATTCTTGTTTTGCTCTTCTTTGAATGAGTTCCATTCAAATTTTTAAGATCATTTGAATTCGAGGGACTTTGAGAGGCCGGAAGTTTGAAGAGTATGGCTCGGCCGGGCCGATTTTGAAAATTGGAATTGGAATTAAAGGCCAATTCGATTGAACCTTTGTGTTTGACTCGGAAAAATTAGAGTTTTGGTTTTGAGCGGAACCAGGGTTCTTATTGAAACTTGAATTTGAATTAAAACTCGAATTCGGATTGAAATTGGAAACTTGATTGAACCCTTGGTTCTGGAATTGATTCTGGCCAGATGGTTGATTAAATCTTTGGGTGTTCTGGCCATAGAACGCATTTACTTCAGCATTCTGCCCATTCATAGGACAGAATCTGGAAGTATGCCCCATATTATCGCAGTTTTGGCATTGGACCTGAGTGTACTGTCCATCAGCATGGACAGTATTGACTTGGTATGAAGAATTGGGGTTTAATTGACATTGGCCATTTACGTGACCAAATTCGACAAAGAAGATTCGCAATACGTAACCCGAGGGTTCTCGCGGAAACGAAGGAGTTTGATTCATAGGATTCGGAGTTTGAGGATTGGCCATCCGCCTCCGCGCAAAGATGGCAATCAGACTTTGAACATTTACTTCCTCCACCTTAGGAGGAGGAGGAGCTTGAATTGCCTGATAGGATGGAGCATAGTTATATTTGGCAATGTCTTCGAACAATGCCCATCCTTCGTCTGGAGTCTTCCTCAAAAACGTCCCTCCAGATGAACTATTGACCATGCCCTTGGTGAGCTCGGTCAATCCGCTAAAGAAAGTAATGACTAACCTCTCCAAAGGCAAGCCATGATGGGGGCACCTTCTAAGAAGAGATTTATACCTTTTCCAGTGCCTCGAAAACGATTCATTTTCCTTCCGAGAAAATGTGAAAATTTCATTTAAGCAATGGGCCGTCTTAGAAGGTGGAAAATATTGACTCAAAAACTCCTTCTCGAGTCCAAATGTAGTGATGGAGTCGTGAGGAAGAGAGTGATACCATTCCTTCGCCTCCCCTTTTAAGGAAAAAGGAAAAAGTTTGAGCTTGATAGCATCCTCACTTACACCTTGGATGCGGGTAGTACCGCATATCTCTAAGAACGTGTGTAAGTGGGTATGCGGATTTTCTGATTGGTAGCCGTAAAAAATTGATGCATGCTGCATCATCTGGATAAGCCCCGGCTTGAGCTCGAAGGTTTGAGCAAGAATGGCGGGCAAGACTATAGCCGGGTTGACAAGGATCGCACTGTGCATGGCGTAGTCCGCCAACGTCCGTCGATCCTCTCGTCGCCATTATTACTATTTCTTCGATTTCTTCATCAACTTTTGTTCAATTTCTTGGTTGGCCGAGCTTCCTTCGTCCGAAGGATCGGTGAAACGAAGTTTCCGCCTATTAGGTCCGACTATGGTCCGCTCGAGGTCGTGTAAAGAGTAATGGCCCTTTCTGACTTCGAGTTTGCATAAACCGAAACCCAACTCTATTGAACAAAACCTGTAAACTACGAAATTAAAAACTTAAACTACGAAAAGGGAACCTAAGAATCTATCTAAAAGGTTTGAAATCTAGAACTATTATCAAAACCTAGGGAAAAAAAAAAAAAAAAAGAAAGAAAGAGAAGGAGAGCAGACGGACGGGCGTCCAACAATATGGACGAGCGTCTGCCTGGTTTTCAGAACGGACGGGCGTTCAACGTATGAACGCTCGTCTGATTTTTCAGAATTTTTGGACGGGCGTCCAAATGTATGAACGCTCGTCTGTAGGTCAAGAATTGATACAGATCGAAATTTTACAAAGGGACGGTCGTTCATAGGTATGGACGCTCGTTCATATGCAAAATTTCCCAGAAACGTAAACGATTTCCGTAACGTAGACAAGTAAAGAAAACAGAAAGCAGAAAAACAGGGAAAAAGAACTAATCACAAAACAAAAACTTTAACCCTATTCCAAAACACTAAATTCCTAACTACTTAAAGGTTAAACCCCCCTAGAAATCGACCTAAAAACAAGGATTAAAATGCAGAGAATAGAAAGAAAAACTGAACAAAAACAGAAAAACAAAAACACACAAAAACAAAACTAGGCAAACCGTCCGGCTCCCCGGCAACGGCGCCAAAAACTTGTCACGGATTTTATTAATACAAAATAAACAAGTAATAAAACCGGTTAACCTCAAGTGCAAGGATCGTAGTACAGAGGCTATGCCGGGTCGATCTTACGGGGAACTAGACGAATGTTAACCCTAGCTTTTGTTTTTAGCTAATTACTGTCACGATTACCAACCTAACGAATGACTATCTAAACAAATACGCAGAAAATAACTAGACAGAGGAGATTAATCCAATGCTAGGAGAGATTTGAAAGCGATAAAATAAACTAAAAGTGCAGGAGAATAGATTAACTAATCTAAACTAAGCTATGAGGATTGTAAATCAAGTTTATAAAAGACAAACGAGGATTGATCCACCTATCAACATGCATTGATCTCCTATCTCGATTTTACGTGGTATTTACTGAAGTTGTGATTCACCTTCTCTAAACATGAAATCCTAATTCCTTAGGTATTTCATCTATTAACCTAGTATCTTCCAATGCTAGATTAACGCGTTTAAAAGACCAAAGATGTCAACTTTTATGTTTAACCTAGTGATCGAACCTATTAACTTCCGTTACTATAGATTCAAAGACTATTCCTATTCATGGTGATCTACAAAGTTTAACATGACTCCCGTCAAGCATAAATACAATCAAAAACATGCAATCTTCCGATATAGTGCACTAAAAACATGAGTAAAGCATGAATAAGAAACAACCATACATAAATACTCACAAGACTAATCGAGATAAACAGATCAATTCACGTTGATGGCTTCACAACTCTCGTTTGATGGAGGTTCTAGCCTCTCGAACATCCTCAAGAACTCAAAGAATGTATAAAAACAAAGATAAAACTAGCCTACTTTGATTGAATTTAAAGTTGCACAAAACTCGGAAATAAAAAGTGTAAAATCGCAGCCAAAGCCGCCCCTAGGGTTTAGTGGTTTTAAGATTGTAAAAACTCGTGTCTCAATGTGTGAAAATAGGCAAGTATTTATAGGGATTTGAGGCGGTTTCACTAAGTCGGCATTACGGACGCTCGTTTGATGGAGTGGACGCTCGTTCGATATTTCGAACTCCCCGCCCGCTCGTTCAAACTCCGTTCGTACTCTCTCGTATCAAGATTGTTTCCATGGACGCCCGTTCGGTATTTCGTACGTTCGTTCGATATGGACGCCGCATGGACGAACGTTCATAATGACTTGAATGCGATTTTTGCATCTTTATCTCCTTCCTTCTCTCCACTCGATCATTATCTCTTCCTTAAACCTTTGTAGCTCGAAATTTATCTCCTTTGATCATCATTTGAGCACAATAATCATACCTATAACACATGGTAAACATCGCAGATCGTAATAAAGTCCAATTAATTATAATTCATGATGAAAACACATAATTTATTCGATATTGCGAATAAGTCCTTAAAAACCTAGTATGCTCAATATTTCCATATATCGAGGGCCATTAATTATGAAATCAATCCAATTAAAAGTGGAAAATACCGTAAAATATATCATAATAAAACATAGATTTTCACCCTTATTCTAAAAAAATTCATTAACTATTTTTATTCATATTAATTATATATTATCTAGTTATTTTGATCCAAAACAAATTAAACTAAGTATTAAGCAATTAAGTATAACTTTATATAAGAAAATTTTAATTTGTATTTACTAACTTACCTCTACTCCCCACTTACGAAATGGCATCGTCCCGATGTTCAGTGAGTAAATAAAAGTAGTTCGAAAATAAAATTAAAATTTTACACAATTTTGATTTTTTTATTATTTTATTATTATTATTATTATTTTTTTTTTTTAACAAACATATATTATTTTGATTAAAGTAAATGACATATATATTAAACATTAAGGAAACTATTACAAACTAAAAAAAAAAAAAAAAAAAAACGATTAAACGATCAACTTAAACGACTATCACATAAAAACATAAACTTCTAACTGATTATCAAACCATAGATGAACATCCGGGAGTATCCACCGGAAGTAATCCTAACTGAGAATCACGAGATGGAAAAATCTCGTCAGTAGTAAACTCAGGCACGTGATTCAGGTTGGACACAAAGATGAGAGATAACCCAGGCAAACGGTAACGGTCTTCCCCTATTACGTCTCTCTACTCGCAAAATTAATTGCGCTTTTAAACATCAAAACTCCCCAATCAATGTATGCCCCGATGGTTAGTGCATACAACAAGAACATTTCATCATCCGTTACCCCATAAAAATCTCTAGTTGGATAGATCCGAGAATTAATGAAGCGTTTCCACGCCCTTAAATGAGGGGTAAGGCCGTAGTTGAAGAATCATAGTTATGATCAAACAACGGAAATACGAACCGAAAGGCTTCGCAAAGACGATTTACAACATTATACGCATCTCCAAGTTCCCAAAGAAACTCGAAGTGTGGGTTTCGATCAAAAGTACATGGTGGGATTTGATAGATTTGATTTATGATGACTGGTGAAAATGAAATAACGATTACCCTAACTGTAATAAGTTGAGACGAGGCTACTGACGTTATCTTAGTGAGAGACGCATAAAAATCTCTGACAATCGAAATGTTTATTCTACCTCTGGGAGTCCTAATCAACTTTTTCCATCCGCAACCTCGGATTAGATTTCGTCCCCACTGATCAATTTTTTCTGTGTTTAAGCCTTTCTCCATCAGAATAGGAGAACGGACGAAATTTAGATGTCTCGGGACGTCATTATGAAAACAAGAGGCATGCCCTTCAGGAACCACACCATCAGGCGTATGTGGTTCGTAACTATTAACCGAGGGAGAGGAGCGGTTAGACATTTCTGACACAGAGATTTAAACTAAGCTAGATAGAAGGAAAGAAGAAATGAGCAAAGGTCAAGGCTGCTGCTCTTTCCTTTTATAGAAATAAATCCATCAAGCAAAAGTAGAAAAGATCTCTTGTTTTGGCGTTTTTGTACTTGCCGGATCGATCCGAGAAAGGGCCGGATCGATCCGGCCTCTGAACTAGTAATCCTGTCAGGTCGGTACACTCAGGTCGGATTGATCCGGTAAAAGGCCGGATCGATCCGGAACACTACTGTTCACGGACAGAGTTGATTTTGCTTGTAAAATGCCTAGATTTTTCTAGATGACACATTTTCTCCCTATCTTTGGTTCATTTTCATTGTGTTATAACCATAAATTTTACTACATGATGCGTAATACCATAATAAGTAACGAAAACATGAAGATCGTATTAAAATAAAATCCTACCAAAATCAAAATAACCTAAAATTTTACGAAAACGAAATTGTACGAAAAATAAAATGTTTCAATGTCAAAAATCATAGAATGTTTAAAATTACTCCTCTTCATCACTCATCTCGACGTGGCTTGAACTTGGCATAGCTTGATAACGGGTCGATTCTTGGGAGGGATCTTGAAAATAAGTGGACATCCGTACCGAGCTATCTAGTCCCATCGAGCTCATTTCTCTCGTAATATCGTAAAAAAGTGCTTCCCCATCCCGTCGTGGTATGGCCAAATGATCCGGATCCGGCCCATTCGGATGTCGCATTTGCCGTAGTACTGTCGAAAAATCCCCTACACCACTAGTTTGAAATCCAAAAGAATGTGGCATTTGTTGGAAGTCTGAGCGAGGTGGCATCGGTGGAATGAAATCGGGCAAGGTATAAGGCTGGGTTTGGCAATGCGGAAAATCCATCTCGGCATAGGTAGGGTTTTGCATTAAATTCATTTGATATAAACCTCGCATGCCTTGACGTAAATCTTCAGACCATAATTTATTCCTTTCCGCAAAAACAGCCATATTGGCATTAGCACGATGAACATCATAGGCCAAGGATTGAAACATGTCGTAAGTGATGGTATTCGGAAGTTGAGTTTGAGTTTGACTGGATGAAGGAGGGACAGCAGTGGATGGAGTAGGCTGAGGTCGTCGACGGTTAGGGTCCAAAAAATCTATTCTTCCTGCCGGCCTAAGTGGTAAACTAGGACCTATAAGCGTGTCATCCACCATCATCAAATTATCACTTGGGAGCTCACGGGCACCTATCTGGCGACACAAGGAAGAAATAAAACATGGAAAAGGCATGTGACTGCCGGGTCTAGCGATCGGGGCAAATTCCTTGGCCCTTCTACACATTACTCGCCTACATCCACGGGTATATTATTAACTATAGCCCAAGCAATACACAAATCCTCTTTACCAAAAGATGTAAAATGTCGAGTAGGGTAAAGAGTGTGACTAATAAAACGTTTAATGGCTCTCATATCCCGTATACATTTTCCATAAGAAAACCTCCGTTTTCATGCCAAACGGCGGTGGGATCTAACTCATTCGGGCTAGTGAAACAATATAATCAAAGTCTCGCAGCTCATCCAAATTCCAAACTCGTATAATAATCCTCATTCTCTCGGTACATCGGGAATACCATAAATAGCATTTATAATGTGAGGAGTAAACGGCACCGTCCTAGTTCTTAGGTTGACGAAGTTAACTCACCATCTTCCGTAGCATTGTGAGTTGCTACCAAAGAATAAAATTCAGCTACTAAGGTGGTGTTAACTTCTCCCGACCTTAAACGGCTAATTCCATCCACTGTCGCCTTTCAAAGATCTCTTTTACCTCCCTTCCCAAATCCTTAAAATCCAAACCCCTCTCGACCGCAACTAAACACTTTTCCAAATTTATTTTTTAAGGCGTTTCTAGCCTTGTAGACGCGGTTCTATCAAAACTAACAGTTAATTCTTCTTCTGTTAAAGGCCTAGTTTCGATGACTGGAATTTGGGTAGGGATATGCGGTTTACGTTTTTTACTGGCTTTTGATGATTCGGCCATTCTACGATAATGACAAAATAACAACACAACATCAAAACAACACAAATGAGTTACACAAAATAGTGAAATTAAAAAAAATTGCTAAAAAAACGAAATTAACAAAATAAGGGACTACAATGTTACCTTCTAAAGCTTAAAAGGTTGAAATTTGGCCGGAAACGATGAAAATTCGCCGGAATAAAAGTTGAAGCTTCCCTTGAAAAATTCTTCAATTTAAATGAAAATTTGAAGAGAGTAGAGGCAAATGAGAGAAGTTTAAGAGTTGGGGTAGTTTAATGGTGATGTTGTGTGATGATTTGAAGAAAAAAAAAATCGAATTGGGGGGAAGAGGGGAGGGGCGGCTGTTTGAGAAAAATAAAAGAAGAAGAAGAAGGAGGGACCCCGTCCCTTTTTTTTAGGTTTTTCAGGTTCCGGATCGATCCGGGGTTAGGTCGGATCGATCCGACCACTTTTTTTTTTTTTTTTTATTTTTATTTTAAAACTTAATAAAACTTTTTAAGTAATTTCATAAAGATCCTATTTATAAAATTTCCAAAAGTTATATAAAAATTTTATAAATATTACAAAATTCACGAGGGTCCTAATTCCAATACTTCTAAATCTTCCAGAGTTCTGACGTAACGTTCTATCAACCTAACCTTAAGAAATGAGGCGTTCGAATTTTCCCTTTGATCTCCATCGGGATTTTCGGATAACCACCTAATCGTTCCCTTCTTAACAACATTCAAACACTCATCCCGGGATTTGGTTGTGCTTTCCCTACATTTCCCTTCATGCTCACTTTTTCCACAGATTCTCGCATCTCCTTAAAAACTTTGCCCTTCTCTTTATCGAACTTCTCGACTTTCCATTACATACTTCTCTCAAT
The DNA here is from genome assembly GCA_036785695.1 of Gentiana straminea. Lineage (NCBI taxonomy): Eukaryota > Viridiplantae > Streptophyta > Magnoliopsida > Gentianales > Gentianaceae > Gentiana > Gentiana straminea. Next base: position 4,256,099 of record JAVUPR010000241.1, on the reverse strand, counting down.
CGATCTCTCTCAACAATTGCTCGTTTTTCTCAAAAACCGAAGCTTCTATTTTAAACGCGACATCTTTATCTAAGCCTAATTTCAAAAGCAACATAAAAATTCCTATTCTATCTAAAAAAGACATCCAGGTTCTTTTACGTCTATCCGGTAAAAGACGAAACTAATTTAAACATAAATAAAAACACGAAAAAGTAGGGTAAAGATAGATAGCACCTGGTATTCGGCTGAATTTAGTTCCTCTACTTTTCGGTTTCTTGATTTCTCTCGCTTTTTACTTTGTCGGAGGATCGCTTAGTAGCATTATTTCTTCTTTTAGTGCGGTTCCTTCTCCTTCCACAAATAACTTTACTCTATGGCCATTGGCTATAAAAGTTGTATTTCCATCGCTTAGTTCAACAAATCTCCGTTTGTAAACCCTTGTTACTTTAAATGGACTGTCCATCTTGATTTAAGCTTTCCCGGAAATAACTTTAAACGTGAATTGTACAAGAGTACTCGATCACCTACATGGAACTCACGCCTATAGATTCTCTTATCGTGAAAAGATTTCGTGCGTTCCTTGTAGATTCGAGCGTTTTCATAAGAATCGAGACGGAATTCTTCTAGTTCCGTCAATTGAAGCAATCGATGATCACCGACGACCTTAGGATCGAAATTCGAAATTTAATAGCCCGAAGGCTCGGTGTTCTAACTCAACTGGGAGATGACAAGACTTACCAAAAACTAACTTATAGGGAGAACAACCAATTAGTGTTTTAAAAGCTGTTCTATATGCCCATAATGCATCGTCTAGCTTAACTGCCCAGTTTTTTCGGTTTGAATCCACTGTCTTTTCTACAATTCTTTTGATCTCTCTATTAGACACCTCTACCTGACCACTGGTTTGCGGATGATAGGGCGTTCCTAACTTATGCGTTACACCATATTTTTCAATTATCTTGGTAAATGGTCTATTACAAAAGTGTGAACCTCTATCACTAATGATAGCCCTCGGAATGCCATAACGTGTAAATATATTCTTTTTAAGGAATCGTATGATAACTTTGGTATCATTAGTGGGAAGAGCTTCAGCTTCTACCCATTTCGAAACATAATCTACCATTACTAGAATAAATCTTTTTCCAAAAGATATAGGGAATGGTCCCATGAAATCTATACCCCAAACATCAAATAACTCACATTCTAAAATAGGTTGCATAGGCATTTCATGTTTATTAGATACATTTCCCCATTTTTGACAAGACTCACAAGATTTAACATACTTATAAGCATCTCTATATAGTGTAGGCCAATAAAAACCACATTGTAAAACTTTAAAAGCGCTTTTCCAACCTCCATGATGACCTCCCGCCTCACGATCATGACAAAATGATAAAATACTTAAAATTTCATTATCGGCACACACTTTCGATTATCCCATCCGAACATTTACGGAAAAGGTCCGGTTCTTCCCGGTAATAAAATTTTAAGTCATAAAAGAATTTCTTCTTCTCGCTGCCAAGTCCAATGAGACGGAATATAATCACGGTTAAGTAATTAATGATATCTCCAAACCAGGGTGACATTTCCTTAGAAGGAATTCTATTCTTTAATAACTTTGCATGGTCGAAGGAGTATCTATTCTAAACAGTTGTTCATCGTGAAATGAATCTTTAATTTCTATTCCTTTCTCAACATCATTTTCCATTCTACTTAGATGATCCGCTACTACATTCTCACTTCCCTTTTTATCTTTAATTTCAATATCAAATTCTTGAAGTAAGAGAATCCATCTAAGAAGACGTGGTTTCGCATCCTTCTTACTTAGTAAATACTTCAAAGCCGAATGGTCCGTATAAATTATTACCTTAGAACCAACAATATACGATCCGAACTTATCTAAGGCAAAAATTACGGGCAAAAGTTCTTTTTCGTAGTTGTATAGTTCGGTTGAGTGCAGCTTAATGTATGAGATGCATAGTAAATAGCTTTGAGAATTTTGTTATATCTTTGACCTAAAAGCTGCTCCTACAAACTAAATCACCGGCATCACACATAATCTCAAATGGCAAATTCCAATCCGGTGCTACTAGCACTCGGTGCGATAGTCAATCTCGCTTTTAAGGTCCGAAAAGCTTCCTTACATTTACCATCAAAGTTAAAAGGTACTTCCTTTTCAAGCAAATGACTTAGAGGCTTTGCTATCTTTGAAAAATCGGCAATAAATCTCCTATAAAATCCTGCATGTCCAAGAAATCCTCTTAGAGTCCTTAGATTAACCGGTGGTGGTAATTTTTCAATCACTTCCACCTTGGCTTTATCAACTTCAATTCCTATTTCGTAGATTCTATGGCCTAGGACAATTCCTTCGATACCATTAAATGACATTTTTCCCAATTTAAAACTAAATTGGTATCCTCACACGTTGTAACACTTTTTCTAAGTGCGACAAACATTTACCAAAAGAATCTCCGTAAACACTAAAGTCGTCCATAAAAATTTCTAAGAATTTCTCAACCATATCGAAAAATATAGCCATCATGCATCTTTGAAACGTAGCAGAGCATTACATAAACCAAACGGCATTCTTTTATACGCAAAAGTTCCATAAGGACAAGTGAAAGTAGTCTTTTCCCTATCTCCTGCTGCAATGAAAATCTGTAAATAACCTGAATAACCATCTAAGAAACAGTAATATTTATGACCACTTAAACGTTCCAACATTTGAACTATGAATGGAAGTGGATGATGATCTTTCTTAGTATGATCATTCAGTTTCCTAAAATCAATGCACATTCGATAACCTGTAATTTCTCTTGTTGGAATCCATTCATTCCTATCATTCTCTTTCACTGTGAAACCTCCTTTCTTTGGTACCACTTGAGTTGGACTTACCCATTCACTATCTGATATGGGGAAAATTAGTCCCATTTCTAATAGCTTAATGACCTCTTTCTTAACAATTAACTGCAAATTTGGGTTGAGGCGGCGTTGCGGTTGAATACAAGGCTTAGCATCTTTCTTCAGAATTATCTTATGAACGCAAATCTCAGGGCTAATACCTCGAATATCGGCAACTGTCCATCCAAAAGCTTTCTTATGCTTTTTCAACATTCTAAGCAATTGATCTTCTTGTTGCTCAGTTAAAGCTGATGAAATAATAATCGGTAATAGATTATCAGTTTCAAGAAAAGCATATTTCAGATTTAAAGGTAACGGTTTCAATTCCAGGTTCTTTGGCGGATCTTCTATTGACGATTTAAGAATTGGTCCTTCTAGTTCTAATTCCAAATACTTATGCCATGGTGGCTTAAAGGTAAAACTTTCGTATCTAAAGAAAGAATTATCTCTTTCATTTCAATGTCTTCCTCATCTTCTTTATAGATAGACAGAGTTAAGCATTCTTCTAATCTGTCTTCAAAAGTTGGTAACTGATTATCGTAGACAGAATGAATATCTTCTATAAAAGAACACAATTCTGATGATGGATGATTCATAGCTTTGAAAATATTGAAAGCAACTTCATCTTCATTGACTCTCAAAATTAATTCTCCTTTCTGAACATCGATTAAAGTTCTTCCTGTAGCTAGAAATGGACGACCTAGAATAAGAGGTGCTGAATAACCATCTTCCATTTCCATAACTACAAAGTCTACTGGAAAATAGAATTTGTCTACTTTAACCAATACGTCCTTAATAATTCCTTTAGGGTACTTAATCGATCTATCTGCCATTTGCAGAGTCATTTCAGTCTTAGTAAGCTTTCCTATGCCTAGCTTTTTATAATCCTCATAAGACATTAGATTTATACTCGCTCCTAGATCACATAAGACCTTCTTAAACAGAAATCCTCCAATTTCACACGGAATGGTAAAACTACCAGGGATCTTTCGGTTTAGGTGGTAACTTATCTTTGCAAAACTCGCGGAACATTCTTCATTTAGGCATATATTCTCATATTCCTCTAATTTTTTCTTGTTTGACGAAATTTCTTTCGAAATTTTCCATAGGCGAGTATATTAATCGAGCTTCAATAACGGGGATATTAACTTGAATATGACGAAAAGTGTCAAGGAAACGAGCATACTTCTTATCGGTTTTTGCCTTTTTGATTTGATCTTTAGGAGGGTAAGGTAAAGATTCTAAATCTATGACCTTTGGCTCCTTTGTCGGTTTCTCTTTTCCTTTTTCCTTAAACCTTCGAGTATTACTCGGTTGCCATGTTTCGGGTTCTTGAATTTTTTCTTTTAAATTGTTCCCCGAATCAATCTCTACTTTAGATTCCTTCGAGCTTCTTCCCGTTTTTCATCCTTGTTTTCATTATCTTCCATTCTAACATGTTCCTTAAATAAAGTCCTTAAATCTTTATCCATGGGATCTTTCGTAATCCTAGGGATTTTTACCCAAATTTCCTTTCACTTTCGGGTTCCGAACTTTTATTTCTTTTCAAGAAATTTTCTATAATTTCTTCTTCCTCATCCGTAAATTCAAGTTCATCTTTGGTTTTATCATTCTTACCATCTAAGTCATCTTCTACTTCATTATTCCCAAAGTTTTCAACTCCATTACTTCCACTGAGCTTCTTACTTCTCGTAACTACAACATTTACCTCTCTTGGGTTCCTTTCGGTGTTACTTGGTAATCCTCCCGAAGTCTGCTTGTTATTACGTTCACCTTCCCTACTCAAATGATCTTCCATATTCCTTAATGAGGCTTCTATCGTTCTCATCCCGGTATCATGTCCACTCATAGATGTTTTCATTGAACTCATGTCCTTAGTGACCGTACCAATAGAAGTCACCATCGTTTCTATATTTTTAGCTTGAGTAGATACTACCCATCATATTTTCCATTAGTTTTTCCCATTTTTCAACTCCTTCTGCAGGCTGAGTTGAACTTTGAGTTACTGGTATACTTTGAGTGGTATGTTGAGGATAGGATCTAGGTAATGATTGTAAATTCTGATTAGACGTGTTTTCTTGATAAACTTGATTATTATTCATGTTCCTATATGGAACTGGATACGGCGGTTGTCCTTGCTTACTATAGGGTTTTCAGACCATCGATAAGTAGGGTGATCTCTTCTAATAGCATTAAACGAGTTTGAGTAAGAATTGTTTAAATTCCTATGCTGCTGAAGAAAACTCACCTCCTCTCTTGAGTATCCTGTTGGTTCTTCGATCCTTAGTGGCATTTTATCCTGAATTGAGTATTCAGTTGGCGTACTATTTTATGAACTTTGGTTTTTGCTCGATTGTAGGTCATCAAATTTCCTACTTAAATTTTCTAAATGTGCTAGAACTTCCGTATTAGACGTACATTCTCCTGCAAAAGCTACTTTTCTAGTGCTAGAACCGGTTTCCCACATTCTGTTATTTTTGGAAATCTTTTCTATAGCATCGTAAACTAATTGAGCTTCACTCATCATTAAAGAACCACCACATGCATGATCTACATCAGCACGTGAATCTTTTCTTAATTTACGACAAAAAAGTTGAATTTGCATATCTAAGGAATAACCATGGTCGGGACAAGCTCTTAACAATTTTTTAAATCTTTCCCAGGCATTCCCGAGCGTTTCTTCGCATCCTTGTCTAAAGTTAGCAACCTCGACTTTTAATTCCAAATTCCGTCCGGGAGTGAAATATTGTTTCGAAATTCGGTTTGAATCTCCTCCCAACTTGTAAGTGAATGATGTGGAAGAGACATAAACCAATCTCGGGCTCGTCCTTTTAGAGAAAAAGGAAACATAGTCATCCTTGTTAATTCCTTGTGAGCACCTTGACTTTTGTCCGTATTGCACGAGTTCTTCAAAAAGATAGAGATGATGATGCGGATCTTCATCATCTTCTCCTAGAATTGGGCTCTTGCGTCAATTAAACCAAAAAGATGAGATTTAATCTCGAAATTATTCGCTCCTTCATTAGGTAAAAGTATGGGATTATTAGTCGATTTCTTCTTATGGTTTGGTCACGAGATAGGCCTTGGGTTTACCGGGTTGTTACGATTATTCGGTTCCGATTTTGATTATTTCTATTATTATTATTATTTTGATTATTAAGGTTAACGGGGTTTTGTCCATGCCCTAGAGCATGTTCCGGCCCTTGTTCGGGTGTTTCATCACCGATTTCGGCCATTCTCGTATTTCGTTTGAAGATGATTCGTCGGGATTTCCCGACTAGTATGACCACGTTTTCTCTCTACTCTTAATCGCCTTTCGTAAGTGTTTATGTCGGGCTTATAAGGAGTGAGTGGGGCCTTACCACTTCGGTCATCAACTAACGAAAATAGAAAATAACACGAAATTAATAGTAGTAAAAAATGGTAACTTACCTATAAGGTAAGTACCGACGAAAATAAAAATAGAAATGAGATAAGAAAAGTGTTGACTTATTCTCGAGAATTTTGAGCTAATACAAGTAGTAACCATAGACACAAAAAAGAAGTTAGCGTCGTTCCCCGGCAACGGCGCCAGAAAGCTGACGTGGCCTTTTCTAGTGCTAATACCAGTCCTTAACCGACAGTGTATCGGGTCAAACTGTAGTGCTAGTATGGTGAGTCAGAGTATCGTATCCTCAGGGAAAACATGGTAATTCTTCTAAGTGTGGTTAAACACCAAAGAGCTGTTATTAACTCGATCTAAGTCTCAGTTTTATAACACAGATCACTACTATTTTACTTAACATAAAATAAATGCATAATTTAAAATTTATTCTAATATAATAGATATAGATATATAAATATATATAGATATGCATAAGATGCGAGAATATATATAGATATAAATATACAGATGCCAAATATATTATTAGAGAACTAGCCAAAGTTTATATAATTGATTTATACGATCTTTTCAGTGAATGGAATGCGCTCGATCTTTCCTTTTATATTAGGTTCAATTGAGTAAATGAAACGGTGCACTCTGAGGTTAACAATTCCTCCTCACATAAGCGTACGAAATTGTCATATGTCCCTTGTCATCGAGTCCAAGATCCACAACTGTTACGGTTTTTCTGAACAGGTCCCGAGTACGATTCTACCTTTGAATAAAAAGGAGTCATTCCGTTCGTCAAACGGTCAATTTTATTTAAAGGCTTCGGTTGTCAAGGCCGGACGATTCAACTTTCCGGTTTAAGTTTCAATTAAACTGATGATTTAACATTATTACGATCTCGAGTACAAATAAGATTCATCTTTTTAGGACAAATCGCCCCGGGTAGAAAGCGGGTTCCGTTGTCACGTTATTCACTCGGCCAATTTTACCCTCCGGTTTTTCTATTAACGAGTTCATAACCTAACTATCGAGCGTCAATTCATAATTAGATTATGAATTCTTTCGAATCAAACTTTATCAATAGAAAAAGATTCAATTAACTCAATTTTAGTCAATTTTACTTAGACAACATTCCTTTACCGAAAAGATCGAAATAAAACGATTACATAACTTTGGCTAGTTATTAGATTTAGCCTACTAACATTATACAAAAATAAAAACAAACATAACAAACATAAATACTTTAGAAATTTTACCCGATTACAACAATTGAATCAGAAGCTGTATTCTTCCGGATGCTACAACGACTTCAACAACATTGATCTTCTGATAATTTCTCGAGCATCATACGATACTACTTTATTTATGGCATAAGGCCTATATACATACCTACTACTAATAAAAAGAGGTAAAGAAAATATATTTGGTACCCCCCTATGTGCCCGCAATGCTTCGCTCTATTTATAGGCGATTTTTCCAAGCCGGATCGATCCGAGAAAGGGCCGGATCGATCCGGGAATAAAAAATCTTATCCCCTGGATTTTTCTCTCGGGGCCACATGCTTTGGGTAATCATCATGTCTCTTCGGATCGATCCGAGGTAATTCCGGATCGATCCGGATAGATTTTTTCCAAACTTGATCTGAAACTTGATAAAATCATAACTTGAGCTATGGATCTCCAAATGACATAATTCAAGATGCGTTGGAAAGCTCTTGAGAAGATCTACAACTTCCCTGAAGGACTTTCCTTCAGAAAATGCCTTTTTGATGGGCCATTTGTTCGTCGAAAATATAACTTGATACGGTGTCACGAACCATTGATCCACTTGAACTTTAAAACTCGTGGCACTTCCTTAATTCCTTCAAAAGATATGATTTTACTCCAAAAAGTGTCGTCACTCGGGGTCTTGGTTTACCTAAGATCTGTAAATAAAATACCAAAAATACCCACGTGAATCTGACACGACACTCCGGTTATTAACCCGGTACAAAATTTATAACTTTTTATCATTTTTACTTGATTTTTATAGTATTTAGATTTATTCATAACTATTAATATTTTATAAGATTATCGTTATAATTACTTATATTTTATATAAAAAGAGTCGATAATATCGTAATTTTTATCATATAAATGTTATACATCATTGTACTTGCTGGTAGAAGACAACAAAACATGTATGTTGTGGATTGGTCTCTTGCGGTTCAAACTCGCTCGATTGTGCATACCAAGTCCGAACTCAATTGGTTATGGCACAAGAAGTTGAATCACTTAAACTTTGATGATATCAATCAGTTGGTGAAGAAGAAGCTGGTGATTGGTTTACCTGAGATCACATTCAAAAAGGATGCTATATGTGATGCATGTCAGCAGGGTAAACAGATAAAGACAAGCTTCAAGTCAAAAACTAAACAATCAACTAATAGAGTGTTGGAGCTGATGCATATGGATCTTTTTGGACCAATAACTCCAACAAGTGTAACAGGAAAGAAGTACACCTTAGTGGTTGTGGATGATTATTCAAGATATACTTGGGTGGTTTTTATGAATAAGAAAAGTGAAACACTCCAAAGCATGCCTAATCTTTTGAAGAGATTACAAAATGAGAAAAGTTTGACAGTAATAAAAATAAGATCAGATCAGGGTACTGAATTTCTCAACAAAGTAATAAGAGAGTACTGTGAACAGAATGGTGTACTACATCAACTTGCTTCGTCGGTACACCTCGGCAAAATGGGGTTGCTTTGAAAGAAGAAACGGGACTTTAAAGGAAGCGGGAAGAACAATGATCCGTGAAGCATTACTACCCGAAAGATATTGGGTGAAGCAATCAATACGGATGCTATACACAAAACAACATCGGTAAACAAGAAGCCGCCGAAGACACCTTATGAGGTTTGGAATGGAAGGAAACCTAACATATCTTATTTCCATCCATTTGGAAGCAAGTGTTTTATCCTAAATCACAAAGTTCATTTGAAAACATTCCAACCAAAATCAGATGAAGGAATTTTCTTGGGATATTCTTCAGCCAGCAAGGCATTCAGGGTGCTGAACAAGAGGTCACTGAAACATGAAGAAACAATACATGTTGTGTTTGATGAACCTAAGTTTACTGGTATGGAAGATAAAGATTGTGAACCTGCTGAGAATCAACAAGTCACTGATCCAGATTGTGTTGAAGTTTTGGAAAGATTCAATGACTTAAAAGTTTCTGATACTCCCCCGCCGAACACCTGTTTGTAATGTTACCGATAAAACAATCGAAGCGGTTCAAGGATCTGCCGACCCCCCCCGTAGAAGAAGCTACGGCGGACCCTATCGAAGATGAGGCTCCCGATAATCAAAATAACCGAATCCACGGATGTTAAGGAATCACCCCGTCGAACAAGTTATTGGCAATGTACGGCAAGGGTGTAAGGACTAGAAGACAACCGGAAGCTATGTTTACTTGTTTTCTATCTCAAATGGAACCTAAAGTTGTTGAAGAAGCAATTTTAGATCCAGATTGGATAATTGCTATGCAAGAAGAATTAAATGAATTTGAAAGAAATCAAGTTTGGACACTAGTTGAAAGGCCAAGTCATGCAAATATCATTGGTACTAAATGGGTATACAGAAATAAACTTGATGAATCTGGTACCATTGTAAGGAATAAGGCCAGACTAGTTGCAAAAGGCTATTCTCAAGCAGAAGGAATAGATTTTGATGAAACTTATGCACCTGTTGCAAGATTGGAATCTATCAGATTATTCTTGGCACATGCTGCATATAAGAACTTCAAAGTATATCAAATGGATGTCAAAAGTGCTTTTTTAAATGGCATTCTAGAGGAGGAAGTGTATGTACAGCAACCTCCTGGATTTGAAGTTAAAGATCAAGAAGATAAAGTGTATAGACTCAACAAAGCACTTTATGGATTGAAACAAGCACCAAGAGCTTGGTATGAGACTCTATCTCAATTCTTGGTGGACAATGGTTTTATAAAAGGCACCATTGACAAGACACTTTTCAGAATCAGTGAAGGGGACAGCACCCTGCTGGTACAGATCTATGTTGATGACATTATCTTTGGTTCTGAAAATGATTTACTTTGTGAAAAGTTTGCAAATCTAATGAAGAGCAAATTTCAAATGAGTATGATGGGAGAAATGAATTACTTCTTGGGATTGCAAGTTAAACAAATGAAAGATGGAATCTTCATTCATCAAACCAAGTATACCAAGGAGTTCTTTGAAGAAGTTTGGTATGGAAAACAAAGACTAAAAATTCAACCCCTATGAGTACAAATGTCGATTGGATGAAGATAAAGAAGGCAAATATGTTGATCGGACCTTATACGGAAGGATGATAGGCGATCCGTGTACCTTACGCTAGCGCGTACTGATATATCCTTTGCTTTGTAGGTGTTTGTGCAAGATTTCAATCTAAACCTAAAGAAAGTCATTTAGGTGCAGTCAAGAGAATTCTCAAGTATCTAAAAGAGACTTTGGGAGTAGGGATATGGTATTCCAAGGAAGGAAGCTTCAAAGTTATATCCTACTCAGATTCGATTATCTTGGTTGCAAGATTGATAGAAAAAGCACCTCGGGAACACAATGTCGCTTAATGGGAAATAGATTTGTCTCCCGGTTCGGCAAGAAACGAAATTCTATATCAACTTCCACCGCCGAAGCCGAGTATATAGGCTAGCTTTGGAAGTTGTGTGCACAAGTATTATGGTTAAGACAACAATTAAGGGATTATGGAATTGAAGAAAAGGAAATTCCAATTATGTGTGACAACACAAGTGCAATTGCAATCACTGAAAATCCTGTTTTGCACTCAAGAACCAAGCACATTGATGTATGACATCATTTTATAAGAGATCATGTTGAAAAGAAAGATGTGGTGGTTCTATACATCCCTACAACATCATTTACATCTTCGAATATTAAACATCAACCAATCATCTTCAATGTTCAAATACCCACAAAATGTAAACATCTCATCATGTTCATCAACATTAATACAATCATCCACAATATGTATCTTGAAATCTTCAATGATACGGCCAAATCATCAAATTATCTCGTAGCGCGTATCGTCAAGAATACCCATCACCTTCCTGTAATATTGTCAACAAAAAGATAACAAAGCTTAATGCAATGAAACATGACTGAATAAAAAAGAACGCCAAATATTAATACATACAATTATCATGGCAAAGTAGGAGTATCGTTGGCGGGCATTTCTCCACCAATCAAATTCTTACAAGTGGAAGCGTAATGACTATTGCTAGCGCATAGCAAACCAGTCCTATAACATCTCCCGGATATGCTCAATCAAACCAACTATTGAAAATTCCCGAGCACGCTTTAGCCTACCATTCACAGACTCGGCATGGTTTGTGGTCATTATGTTGTACGTAATCCCTTAATATGAGCTCTAGCCCACATAGGGAATTCTTCTGCTTTCAAATATTCATCAGCTTTAGGACATTTACTACATAAATTATCGAAATGCAACTTAAAATCTGCTTCGGTATAGGCCTCCGCAGCTTTCTGAAAGAGCATTCCCGCTTTACGTTTCCGATATTTACTCTTCACATTCTTTTGCATGTGATACATGCAATGCCCATGGTGCGCATTCTCAAACACTGCCTTGAAAGATGCTTTAATACTATCGGCACGATCAGAAAGTATCGAAGTCTCATCCGTGTCACCAATGATAGGTTTTAGCTTATCAAAAAACCATGTCCAAGATGGTATACTTTCAGAATCAACAACACTTCAAGCAAGTGGAAATATTTAATAGTTTTCATCTTGACACGTTGCCACAAGTAAGGTCCTTTTATTGCTCGTTTACAAATGCGTGCCGTCCACATAAATGACTTTCCGCATCGCTAAGTGATAACCATATATACTTTGACCAAGTGCCATGAAAAAGTATTGGAAAGAATTCACATCACTTTTTTTAATACGTGTGACAGTGCCCAGGTTTGTATCCTTCAACCTATAACAATATTTGGGTATTCTTTAAAACTTTTCTTTGGATTACCCCTTATCAATCATTCTGCATAACCCTTAGCCTTGTACGCCCTTACATCATATCCAAAATCTTGCTGAAAATCATTCATCAAGTCCCCTGGTGCGTAAATATGATTGCCATACCTCATGGCAAAGTATGTGCCAATTAGCTTGTGCGTAGCATGTCTATGATCTTTTCGAGGAACAATAGGTCGGCATCTATGCTTATTTTCATACTTTACCACTACAAATCGATCAGAAGATGCTTCAAGTTTTGTTCCTCGCAAATGTCATTTGCATCCAGCGACTTCACATAAAACTGAATAAATGTTTTTGTTGGATGTTTGTGTTTTGAATTCAAACGTGTACTTCGTAGCCAACTTCTCAACTTTGAATACCAATAAGCTTTTGCATTTAAACCGATCATTCAAACGAAAGTCTTCATGTTCGGGAATGCACACTAAAGATCATCTACAGGATCATCTACAACATGGCTAAAACCTTCAATTCTTTGCACGTCAACCACAGTTAGGGGTGCATTCAAGGCATCAAAATTCCCGTTTCACACAATAAGGCCATCAACATTCTCATTTGACATTTCATCAGCCCCGTTCATGCTAATTCTCTGACATGATTCTTCTAATAAACATCTTCACCCAAATTCAACAATAAAGAGTCTTGAAGTAGATAATTCATGTCCATATCGTCACTCCCCGTGTTCAAATTATAATCTTTTACACATGTCTCTATGCTTTCTCTTCTTACATCCAACAGCTCTTTCATCCCATTCCAAACAACATCAACATCTGTCTCTTCATAAACACCATCAACATACGTCTCTTCCTTAACATCCATTTCAACATATGTTTCTTGAGTTTTCGACACATATACTAGTTCACATGTTTCTTGACTTTCATAAACCTCGGTATACTTTTCTATTTCCTTTTCCTTTTTCTTCAAAGATATTAATAAATAATCTTCCATTAAATTACAAACAGATATAAACCAAGTCACAAGCTTATCGCAATTAAGCACTAACGGTCTAGCTTTACTAATGGGGACCATATATTTCATATCAAAATCATACAATGTTGTATCGACTTTCAACTCATTTTTACCATGTCATACAATTCTTCAAATGTAATGTTATTTTTTGACACTCAAGATCGTCGAGACTTCTTCGGATTCACATCTACATACTTCCAAGACCATACACCATTACCGTTTCTTTCAACCTCTACCAGGTAAAATATAAAATACAAACAATATCTTCCATCACGTTTTATGCTTTACCGAGATCATGTTTTATTCAATATAATAATTACAAAACAATATAGCATTGCATTCAATTTCAAGCACAACAAAACAATTTCAATTCAGTTCAAATAGCTATTAACAAGTTTAGACTTGTGTCACACTATAATCAAGCACACATACATAGATATAGCATTGCATTCAATTTCAATTCAGTTCAAATAGCCATTAACAAATTCAAACTTGTGTCACACTATACTCAAGCTTTTAATACGATTACATTTCACCTGGAAATGCAACTAAAACATAAACCAAATAGATAGATATAGATAGTCATACCGGGTAATGAATGCACAAATCACCAATTCAACATATAACTAAATGAATTCAGCTCAAATAGCCATTTACAATTGGGGTCGCCCAATTTTCAATTCAATTCAGATCAAATAGCTATAATACTAAAGGTAAACACACGGTTTAAGCTAATCCCGCAATTCATTTGTTTAAACTAACAATTGAATGGTTTTAGCTTAATTTACATTCACATACCGATATGGACAACGAAGAAAGGGTTTCGATTACCACCCACAGCCAATTCGCTACCCAGCTCGGACAATGATAGTCGGAGAAGAAGAAGAGATGGACACAGCAGCTCGGACAATGATGGTCGGAGAAGAACGAAAAAGGGACATAGCAGAGATGTGTTATGCGAAGGGGGAAATAGGAAGAGGAGGGGGGGCTGGATTTGGCGCGTAAATTAGGGTGGGATAATTTACCCGCCTTAATTTAAGGGGGCGGGGGAGTGTATTTGGCTGGTTGGAATATGATTTAATTCGATTTAGGGTTAGGAATCAGCCCCAAATTAAGAAGCCATGAAGGGTATTTTGGTTTTTCACATCCCTTTTATATTCCAAGCTTATGGATGCAATAATTTATATTCGTATATTAGGTGTACTAATTAAATTCACATCCTATGTACTACTAATTTGTCGTTTTCTTGTTCTGCTTTTCCTTTTTTTTTTTCTTTCTGAAGAGCTAAAACGACGTCGTTATACCTTCTCATTGTAGTCCTCACACGTACCGGGTACGTGTACTTCCCACTTCCATTTTCCATTTTACAGCTCCACCACCGTCTGCAAGGGCCAATCGTCGGGCTTCTTCTCCACCGAAGGAGAGCAATGGAGTGTTGAGGATGGTGGGTTGTTATCATCCTATATCCTATATGGATATTAGTTTCCCAGATAGATTCTCATCACTCTGTGTATGTGCGGGAGGTGATTTCGTTTTTCCGGTAGCTGAATCTTGTTCTCCGGTAGGTTCTTCGGTCTTATCTCTTCTTCTATGCTTTCTTTCTTTCGTCTTCTGGTGTTCTGGCTTACGAATTGCTCGTTGTTTGGGGGTTTGCATAGTTTTTGTCAGTCCAATTTATTAAAATCTGTTTCATTCTTCGTTCTGGCTTCAGCTTTGATGATATTCAATTGCAGAGTTTTTGTTGTATTAGTTTGCCTTGATGAGGCTGTTTTGCTGGCATTATGCCTCATCTGTCACTTTTCCGCCGTTTGCTTCATATCTTTTTATAAGCTTTTTTACACCTGTATACTGCCTTTATTTTTATTTCTAAAGGTTTTTTTAGGTGTTGTTAATCACTGAGTATGTGCTCTGTGTATTGCATGTATTTATTTACCCCTGTCATTGGGTTGGTTTGGTGTTCTACTAAACAATATTACGACTGCTGACTTACTTGACTGTTATTTTCAAAGCTTTTTTTTTGGCTATTAATTATTCAGTCTGTGTTCTGTGTATTGCATCACCATATTTGCCCCTCATGTATGAATGGTTTGGCAAAGTACTTTTTTTGGTTGCAATAATGCTACAGACAGCTTTCATAATGGAGGAATGAAAATTACAAACCATGAAATGGAACATAATGCTTACAACTGGAAATGAAATGTAGGAAATTAGACAATAGTCATACTTGTTTGGTTGTTCCTTCTCCTTGCTAATACTCTGGAACATCTCCGTTTGGTAATTCACTGTTATGGGTGTCAATTGTTATTGCATCTGCCGTTTGCATCTGCTGCTGTTCAGTTGTTCTCTCCAGCAAACTATTCTCCACCAGGTATGCTTCTTCTTCTTTTGTATTCCTTTTTATTAATTTCAGATTTCTGAAATGGAAAGTCGAATAGCAACACGATTTGACAAAATCGTGAGGATTTTCATTGAATCAAATTTCGAATCAGCGCTGCAAACGTTTTTCCAAAAATCTGGATGGCTTATGGTGCAATCTTTGAAGGTTTGATTCACAGCTATCAAAGCATTAATGGCTGGGCGTTTCAGTGTTCAAAATCGAATCTTTACACTCGTATTCATCTATTTCAGGGAAGTAACCGTTAACCTTTTGTTAATATCGATTATGCATTTATTTTACTGATTAGAACTGATCTCTGCCCAGATTTTTGGCTGAATGTGTTTTGTGAAGGATTGTGTATGAAAGGCTTGACCTTTCTTTGATACGGCGGTGATTTGAGCATTTAAACCTCGGAATTCGATGAATCGGGATCAAAAGCCTTCAGTTCATCTTTTTGACAGGGAAGTTTCTATTACTTATAATATTTTTTTTGGCTGTCATTTTTATTATATTAAGTGCTATATAACATGTATGTTATAAAAGTCTATGAAAGCCCTTTGTGATATAAACGTGTCTGGTCTCTATATGTGTATTCACTTAGTCTGTGATAATAAGCCATAAAGCATGACTCTGTTATTATGTTTTGTAATGTAGCATGTAACTAGCTTACGAGCAACTTGAATTGCCAGATTGAGCTTGATATATGGAAGGTTTGTGAATATTGACTGAGATGTCATGTGTATATTGACTGTCATGTGTCATATATGGAAGGTATGTTGAAGTTACATATATGGAAGGTCTGTGAACATTGACTGAGATGCGGACTTTTCTTGCCCTATGTACAAATGATACTACTATATTGCAGAAATCCTATTAGAAGGAAATAGATTGTTCATGTTTTGCGGGGTGATACCATCTGGAGTGAGCAGTGGTGATGAAACTTATACATTTCTGTTATGATTTCTGACCGGCAACTTGGAGATTACTATCTCATAACAATATAAGAGCTGTATTTTGTACATCAGATGTATATTCAACCGGATGTTTTATCTCGCTTCTTGATGTATGTTCGGTTAGATGTGCATCATGAGTAAACCAATTCTATTTTGACATTGTGCGGTTCGGTCAAGTATCCGAACCGTAATAATATTATCTCGATGTTTTCATAAGTTACTGTATAAGATGTGATGCACGCGTTTTGAACTGTAAAGGTATTAATTTTGTAGGCTTTCTCTGGGACACAAAATGTCTCGGGGCCGCAAAAGAATGAAGCATGGAGAGTGAATGTGCGAATTCAAGGTTGTGACTTGGAACACGTATATTTATGTGGGACAATGGAGGCCCTAAATGTTCCAATATCAGCTACTCCTGTAAGAAACAGTTGTTTCCCACCTGTGGAAAACGGGGTCTAAAAGCCAGGCTCTGTGGATTTTATGATGCTCGTAACTTTTTACCGTCTCTGTGTGTGTCTTCTGATTTAAATCTCATTTTCAAGTCAATAGACATGACTGTTTAAGTGCTGAATGTATTCCTGCTTTCTCTAGTCTTAAAGAATGAACTTTTGATATCAAGAATTTAACTCCATTAAGTTTCAAATTTATTTCATTATGAATAAACAAAAGGTTTTTGTCCCCTCTTCTTTCGCTATATCAAAACATTAATGGACTTCACTTTGTTCGATCCCATGAAGTAGTCCTTTTTGCTATAGGGGAAACAAATCGTGTATTTATTTTTGTTGTTATGTTCTTGTTATTGAAGTTATTCTTTCATCTTAGCCCTGTTGTTTGACTTATTATATAATTTCATGTTAGTGGCAACAATGATAAATAATCTGATGATAACTCTTTGTATATTATGAAAATATCTTTATCTTGATAACATTTTCCTCTGTCCTATTTATCGTCTTGTGCATCTTTTTTACATCTCATGTAGGTATTCATTTGCTTGACATTGTCGCACACAAGTTGCTTTTGTTTGTATTTTAATAGATTTATTTTTATCTTTGTATTAGTTGACATCACCTAGCACATATGGTATGCACATATTCATTTCCGTTCCCTAACCATACTGCTATCCTGGTTAATGAAACCATTACATTTTAACCGAGTGTAGATCTCAATGAAGCTGAATATATGTATATATGTGTTCTTTCTGATCTCTTCAGGTAATTACTTTCTGGGAAGGGGAGAATTGTTGACGCCAAGAACTTCACATTTTTAACTAGCAAGTGGGGAGCAACGTATGTGATTGTGCCTTTCCGGCATTCGACTGTGCTTGTATATTTTTGTTATTGTTACGGTCATGAAAGTCCATACGCAATTATTGTTAGGTTAATCGCTAACTGAATGGTTTTGATATAATGAGCAGCAGGTCGGAAGACGACATAAAACACTGGGCCAAGTTTCCATCTTTTTCTCCTCTTCTCGTAAGTTTAGCGTAGAATGTTCTTTTATCTAATGTGTATTTACGGGTTGTTGACCTAACTAGCCTTTACACCAGAGCCAAGTGGAATCTGATGGAGGAAAATCTATGGACTTGAGCAGCTACCTTTTTATTTTTATGGTACTAAAACTCGTTTATAAGTCATCTATGCAATTGCATCCATCCCCCTATAATTTCTGCAAATTTTATTGATCTTTTCGGATTTTTTCTTTGTAGAGATGGAAAGAGCAGTATTTTGTTAATGTGGGAACATATTGTGGCTTGACAATTGCTGGATTTTATTATGTTTGCTTTTCATGTTGCGATGGATCCGTCAATGGCTTCTATTATGACCCTAATAGC
Organism: Gentiana straminea; assembly: GCA_036785695.1. Lineage (NCBI taxonomy): Eukaryota > Viridiplantae > Streptophyta > Magnoliopsida > Gentianales > Gentianaceae > Gentiana > Gentiana straminea. The sequence goes on along the minus strand of JAVUPR010000241.1, from coordinate 4,237,670 downwards.
AGGTATGCTGATTCTTTCGGGAAATTCTATTACAGAGAACACAATTGTGACACATCTAATGGCTTGGATTGGATGGATGAAATCTCCCTAAATTAGAATTTCTTGATTCTTTCTGCCCTACTCATTAGCCGAGAGAAATATAGTACCAAGTGGATGGACTTGAAGCAACCATTTTGTTTATTTTCATTCACACAGTATGAGTGTGAAATTGTGAGTTGAATGCAACTCAAAACTCTAAAATACAAATTTATAACCATTTATGGTATCTGCGGTAAGTGCAACAAGTGCTCTTAGATTGTTGTCTAATTGAAACACTTCAGGTAAGACGTGTCAAATTCATACTATCAGTCATCATTTTAATACAGTAACTACCACTAAAATGCTGCATTATATTTGCTTATTATAGATAAAGAGGAAGGAAAGAATGTGAGAAGAATGCTACAAGGATGAACGTCCGGGTGAATACGGTTTTCGGGTCTAAAACAACTAAAGCGAGGCTGCAAATATTAACTGACAACCTTGTACATTTTAAAAAAAACAGGGCCTACCGTGCAACGCACGGTACGCCTACCTAGTAAGAAACTTAATGATGCTAGAACTTTGGTTGACAAGTTCATTTAACTAAACGCCCCTTAAAAAAACTTACTCCTCGTCCGTGCTCTTCAGTTCCGCAAAAATGAAAAAATGGCGAGAAGACTGCTCCTGGCTCTTCCAACTCTAAACTTCTTCTCCATTGACTAAGCCACTTTACAAGCCTACAAGTGCGCGATCTGCATAGCGTAAAGGTCCACATTTCCTTCTTTTATCATTTATGAAACTTATTTCTCTTGTAATTTTGATTTTTTTTCTTGTTTGATTTGAGTATGTCTGCAACTATATACGTAATCTTAGATTCTTTTAACTTTTAAGAAAGGATAGATCTTTTATGACAAAGCTTTACATGATCAAATTGATATTTTACAACTTAAATCCTGAATTACAGTGTTTTTTTATTTTTTATTTTTTAAGATCAAAATAGTATTCGTTTGAACTGATTAGAAAGTCAACTTTGTTCAAAACCTGATAAAGTGATACTCTGATAGTCGATCTAGTGTGAAAATGCAATTCGGACAAATGATCTAGTCCCCAAAACGTTTATCTTAATTATTTTGAAGTAATACAAAAAAAATACGGAATACTATTGTATTTTGTAAGGCACCCACAATTCATATCATGACATAAAATAATTTGTAATATTGTTTAATGCTTGTTTCTGTTAAATAGATTAGTGTTTGTTTTTACTTTTTAGCTATTTGCATCTATATTTTGATGTTTAATTTTTTTTTCTATTTTTTTAGATGTTTAATTTTTTAAGGGATCTTTATCAAATTATTTCAACGCATTAAAACGTTTTTTATTTGAAATGTGTTGTATTTTCGAACCGCTGAGATAGTATTTTAAAATAGTGAGGATGTCACAAACAATACAAGTTATGAGGATGGTAAACTTTATTAAAATATAAACGAATTAAACAACAATTTTATTGAAAATAAAACGAATTACGAATGAAAAATGAAATATACTAAAATAAAGGTGGATACAATAACTCCGAGACGAGTAGGACACTCGTCCTTAAACAAATTTGGTCCGGTGTGTACGCCGGTTAAAACCAATTGTCTCCCGGATAACTCGATTATTCGTATGAACTTACACGAACCTTCAACGAACTCTTCTAGTGCTCGAATCTCTTCTTCAAACTCGTATGCAACTTCTTCTATATGAATGTATGAAGCTTTCGGTGTTGTATTTCCAAATGTGTATGTAGCTTCAATCCATATGGAGGCTATATATAGGAGAGGGTCTGGCTCGAATGAATTAATTACGTACGCCGTTTCATCGATTCTGACAGAATGAATTACCATAACTCATCTTTATTACGGCCGTTTCATCGCTTTCTGAGAATTAATTATTCTTTGAACCGAACTATGTTGGATAACCGAACCGAGCTCAACTCTTGAATCTTCAATCGAGATATGAACTGGACCAAGCCCAATTAACTTTGTATAAAAAGTTTAACACGAGCTTCGGCCCTCAGGCCTCGGCCCGAAGGCCATTCAACCGACTTATATCGGGGACCAAGCCCAATTAACTTTGTATAAAAAGTTTACACTTCAAGCTAGTCAAGCCCAGGATCACGTCACGGGCGGGCGGCGGCGCGCGCGCGTGTGGCCATTTTAGCGGAACGTTTGAAAAACCAACCCGCTATCTCTCCTTCTTCTAGGAGCTTATACCACATATAACATTCAATATTTTCTCCCTTTTTCCAATGAGGATGGTAATACCCCCGTTCCAGTTCTGTTCCCAAATAATTGAATGATTCAAACAATTCATCTACGTAATGCACTAGGAAGTATTTTTTACAAGAATATAATCATGTCACTTTAAAATGTAACACTGTCAAACAAGTAATGCAAAAGATCGTAAAAGATTCACGAAGAAATTGCTAGGATGTTTTAATTTAGCTAGAAATCCTCATTATGTTAGGGCCTTTCAGCTTGCTTGCAAACTTAATTTAAGTGGTTTTGTTCCTTCTGGTTACAACACTTGCTATCTTGCTTGAGAAAGAAAGATCACATGTTGAAAGTTTGTTGAACTGATTAAAGATACTTGGAAAAACAAAGGAATTAGCATTGTGAGTGATGGTTGGACACATTGTCAAAGAAGACCTTTGAAAAAATCTATTATTGTGTTCTGAAAGTGGTCCTATGTTTTTAAATGCTGTGAATTGTGAAGGTGGATATAAAGATAAGTTTTTTTATTGCCGATAAGATAAAGGAAGTGATTGGTGAAGTTGGTTCTCAAAAGGTTGTTCAATTTATCACTGATATTGCTCAGGTTTCCAAGGTTGCTGGTTTACTTGTTGAAGCCCAATATTCACATGTGTTTTGGACACCTTGCATTGTGCACACACTTAACCTTGCTTTGAAAAATATTTGTGCCGCAAGAAATACTGAAGCTAATGAAGTTACTTATGAAGAGTGCAATTTTATAATTACCGTAGTAGGGGATGCTTCTTTCATTAAGAACTTTATCATGTATCATAATATTAAGGGAGGATGATATTGGTAAGGTTGCTTTCGTAAAAGGAAATATACTAGATGATTTATGTTGGGGAAAAGATGATTACATTTTTTCGAGACGTTGAGATTCTTGGACACTGATAAACCTTCTCTTCACTTATTATATGACTTGTGGAGTACCATGATTGCTAAAGTGAAGAAGTCACTTTATCTTCATGCGAATAAGCATGAATATGAAGAGTCTATATTTTGGACAGCGGTAAATCAAAATTTTCTTGATAGGTGGACAAAAAGTAAAACACCTTGAATCCAAGGTATGTAAATATGATTTTCAGATTTTTAATTATCCAATATCTATTAATTTAATGCACAAAATGTTTTTGTCAGTTATCAAATCTCACCTGTTTGTGTTTATGATTCATTTTTAAGGTATTATAGTCCAGAATATGTTAATGAAGCTGCTGGTAATATTGAGCCACACAAGGATAGGGACATTGCAGTCGAAAGAGAGAAATGTAAAATCAATGTTTTCCCAATGGAGTGGAGCGTTGAATGGTTAATAGTGAGTTTGCTAGATTTTCATCACTTATGGATGAATTTGGTGATCAAGATTCCATTCACAATAAGTATCTTGTGGATCCAAAAATATGGTGGGTAATACATGGTTCATCTACTCTTACTTTACAACTTTGGCTCTTAAATCGCTTTGTTAGCCATGTTCATCTTCATGCTCTAAATGAAAGTGGAGTATCTAGTCATTTATTCACTCTCTCAAAAGAAATAAATTGACTCCCCAACGTACTGAAAATATTATGTATATCTAACAATTTAAGGTGAATTTTCGGAAAATGGTGTCTGTAGTAATCATCTGGTGCATACTGGTACTATTAGCAAGTGGTTTGCTGTGAATACATGTAAATGCTAGAAATCATTTGTAGTGGTGTACATAGTCCAGTCTAGTCATTTTTTCATAAATTTTCGAACCAAGCAGTTTGGATGGTTTTAAATTTTTCAGAACCAACTGGACTGAACTAACCTATGAAACCGACCCAACAATCTGGTTTTATCCGGTTTAAGTTTTTAAACCGTGTTTTAGTTTTATCTAAGAAAAGATTTCTTTGTTCAATTCCTTATAAACGAGGACTTTAAATCAGTAAGATTTATGCATATTCAAAGTAATGAATACATGAATACACCAAACAATCAAACACATCAAACAATAATTCGCCCAAATCGAAATGATAAGTTGATAATTTTTTAGCTCTTTTCCTTTGATTTCAAAGATCTCACACCGTTGCACGAATCGATTCTAATGAAGATAGAAAATACATTAACGCTGATTGATGACGGATGGTGGTGGTGGTGGTGCCATTGTTTGGTGGCATTTTTTTTTTCTTTCGTGAAGAGGAGTGAAGGCTGAAACGAACTGGGGAAAGTTAAAAGTTCAATTCCGTTAAGTTGAATGTGGTGGAAGAGTCGGAGGATCTAGAGAGAATTTAGGGAACATGGAGGGAACTGGGAAAAGTTGAAAGCAAAAGTTGAATGTGGTGGAAGCGTGGAAGGATTTGGAGAGAATCGAGGGAACATGGAGAGTGTCGGATATGTTTGGAGGTTGGCGCTTAGGGTTAAGGGCGTGTAGTGCTTATATATTGGGGGGATGAGGAGAGAATCGAAGGACGAGTCTTTTAAATTTTTTGCATAAAGGACAAAACTATTTATTCACTTTGTCGAAATTCACTTGTGTTCGAAATTCACTGTTTAAATTCACTGCCGAAATTCACTTTTGAAATTCACTAATTTTAAAAGTTCGTTGTCGAAATTCACTAATTTTCGGGATTCACCGTCGAAATTCACTTGTCAGATTTCGGGATTCACTTGGGGGATTCATTCGTCTTCTCGCTATAAAAATTATACGGTTGTCCTTCTCCCTATAAAAAAATATGGGCGTGTATCTAATTTTCCATATATATTGGGATTAAAAAATATTAAATATATATAATGTATGTATATATAGCATTTTTAATAAATATAAGATTTTAACCAGTTCACTTCGATTATTACCGGTTTTTCTAGATAAAACCAAAAATTGGACTGAATTCACTGTTCGGTTTTTGTCCACTTAAAAAACCAAATGGAAAATCGCAATTTATGATTTTCAATCCGGTTTGGTTCAATCCAATCAGTTAGTCCAATTTTCAATTTCTTTGTACACCCCTAATCATTTGGTACTGTTAGCATAGTTGCTAACTTGCCAAATGCTAAATCATTGACTTTTGGTTAAATCCGTATAATGATATGATGGCTTAGCTTTTTACAGTAAAGCTAAGGAAAATAAATGTTATCATGCTCGAGATCACACCAGCGAACTCATTTAGACCCTCGACATGAGGATGAATATCAGTAATGTGATCAGTCAGTGCCATGCCAACACACGCAGAAAAGGTTGTCCCATCAAAATTGGAGAGGTCAATATTCTTCAGCAGCGGGACCCCTTCAGTGATAATGGCAGCCAAAAGCCTGCCTTCAGTTCGATCTTCGGATTGGTGAAAGTTTTCTCTTTTCCAGTGATCGTGAGTAATTCGCTTGATACTAGCAAGAGTACTAGGTCAATTGTAGTATAGCAAGGGCGAATCAAGGTCGATCCCACAGAGACAATGCAACTCAAGTATAAACAAACTCAATCTAATTGGGAAGACAAATACGGCTATTAACCAACAATAACATAGAAACAAACATGGTACTTCTCTCCATCCCCACCTATCTACTAACTTGGTGTAGATAATCCTTATGTTTACTTCTCCACATAATTTCCCTAAACTAGTCGAACGTTTTAATTCAGTTTAGCTACGGGTGCAATATCCTTACCCTATCTACTTCCACTGTAAGGACAACAGACAATCTATATGTAATTAACCTCCTTCATTGGTTGTATTAGTCCATATGCAATAAGTTTTAGAGATGCCGGTGCAAGACCGAAAACCTCCCTAAGTAGCACGTTCCTAGGGATCCATCAAGACTATGTCTAACTAACACTTCACTAACAATCCTTCGTGTTAATTTACGAAGTACGGATTTTAGATTGGCCAGACCTAAATAATTGTTTTAATTAACCCTGTCGATCAACATAGCTGACATTGAATCATCCAGATTAGGGTTTCTAAATATTGCCTCGATTAATCGGTATAGACCGCCGATTAATTGGGAGCGTCGGTTCCTTTTCTGGATTCTACATTGCTTCGTTCTAATTAATTTAAGTAAATTATGGGGTTGTCAGACATGTAGATTAAATATAACACGTAAATACAAGTAGATCTACCATAATAAAGACATAAAGGAATATTCAAATCTTCATACCTTTGGTTATGGAGATCTAGCTTGATCTACTCTATCTAGAGACGGCATGGAGATGAGGAAACCAGAAAATAAATCACAAAAGAGCTAAAGGAACTTTATTTCATCAAATCTATCAAAGTATATGTGATGACTATACTTGTATTGTATATCTATGATTACATCGAATTCTGACACTTTAAATAGGCTCAATGGCCGGCTTAAGACTCAATAAAACCCTAACCGACCCAGTAGATGCGGCAGACTTCAGTTTCTTGTCCTCCAAGGCTTTGATTAATCGGGCCTAGCCCACGATTAATCGGGCCAGTTTTTCTTCCTTTTTGTGGCAGACTCTTCTTGGACTTCATCCTCTTGGCCCAATGCTTTCCCTTCGGTCCAAATCCAGTCTTAGCTGCTCCAGATTTTGGTACATCCTAAAAAGTGTACAAAACAAGACAACAAAAGTACCAAATCCACGGGACATTAACACAAATGCAGAATCATAAACCTAGGATCATGCACTTAGTATTTAACACATATTCCTCACAATAATAAGCCTACTTATCATCTCTCGAGCATAATTCGGTGTAAATAAGGGTTCATTTAATGGTAGCATTTAGAGCATTATCACCCACATTGGACCCTTCCCAAGAGAAGGGAAAGGCAATCGAGTTGCGCCTCAAGTATTGTCAGGTTGGTTTCGCACAGAGTCCTGACCGACCTCAACACCTTCTATAGCAAGATTTTTGTCAGGCCTCCACAGGTAGTTCTCAGCTTCGACCTCGATCCCGATAGATGGATTAAGAGAAGAGCCAACGAGTCCATGATTCAAGTTCTCTGTCACAACAAAAGTACCAGCATTACTGTCGGACCTCACCTTCTTAGCGCTCTCGATATTAGGCTCAACGTCACCAGAATCCTCCACGTTCACAACCTCACCAGTTCGGCCTCACTTGGGAGCAGCAGTGTGATTCACCTTGATCTCAGTTTTGACCTCGCTTTGGGCCAGTTCAACCACGTTAGCACCTTGCACAACCATTGACGGGGTAAACTCTTGTTGCAGCCAGCTGCTGCTCTCTCATTTCTCGCTCACGTTTAATCTACCTCCTCCTCTTATCTCGCAAGACAGTTGGGGTCCATGTTACCTGCGCAAAAATGAGATCATCAGTTCGTGAAGACAAGAATAAGGTTTAAGCCACAGCGATTAAGTCCTAACACATACAAGACATCTATGCTTAACGAAAATAAAGTTGCAAGTCGAATTGAAAGATCGAGAAAACCATTACCAGGGTTAGGGGAACGATCACGCCGATGCCCAGAACAGTGCCCACAATCAATCGGAAACCCAACCACATGTCAGGTATCAATCCAATCAATATTAGAGGAAGTCGGAACGACCTAGAGTAAAGGTCGCACATCCAGAACCGGGGGCTCGCTATTCCCACCAGAGCAATATAGCGAGCATCGGTCCCCAAAATCCTTCAATTAAGCACAGACTGTTGGGTCTTGTTCTTCATATCCTAGCGAAGAAGTCTCTCAACCAAAGTTTTGAAATATTTATCTCGCGCGGACTGATCCTTATACGCTGTCATCTTCAGCTTATCAGGCACCTCAGCCTGCCTATCTAGACGCCTTCAGAAAGGCCAACCAACTCGAGACTCAACCAGCAGGGCTTTATCAGCCCAATCCCTCACCCTGGACGAAAGGATAAAAAAACCGCTTTATCGACCACCGCCTCGGCAACAGGGAATGAATAAAAATGCCCGAGTACAGTAAGGGTTCGCTCGAACCCTAGAATGAAATTTAACGCAATAAAGGCTGTGATGATTCTCACTGCCTCTAGACCAAGATCGCTGGGCATAATCTTGACTGCGTTCATAAAATCTACAAGGAACGGGTCGAAAGGTGGTTGAAGTCCACTATATATGGTATCGAAGTGGAGAAGGATACGATCCTGTTCATCCATGTATCCGGCACTCTCCGCCGCCTCCTCGAAGTAATCAAACCGACAATCTGAGCGCATATGGAACCTACCTAAGAGTACCTCAACAGCGGGTCAAGGAATTTTTTATGTCGATCTCCACCATTCGATCACCCTGCTCTCCAAATACTCCTGTCGGGCCTTTTCCCAACTCGTTGTGCGAACAACCGGATTGATAAGCTCAATCGGCCACTATGCCTCTTGCAAAACTTGATCAACTACCTCACCTTGGTCCACCGGTTCATTGCACCACATAGATCCGCTAATACTCACTTCGTCGCCTCGGTTTTCTAACATCCTGTAAAAGAGGGCGAGGTGGACGGTTAATCGCTTAAACTCAGAGTTGAGCCGAGATGAGCTAGCTTGCTCACCTCGACACCTCACCCTCTTTCACCATGGAAACATAAAGTAACCTAACCCTAATCTCATGTAGGGGCGGGACGCGGCGAAAAAGTGATAAAGTCTAAGCTAAGGGAACATGCGGATATCGCTTTCTATATCCATCAATGAGAAATCAACACGGTATGACCTTTAAAGCTGGACTCACGGTACTCGATTCAAACCAAAGAAAACATGAAGGTTCTACAAACTTGGATATTGAAGGAAAATATAGGCATGTTCTTCATGGAAACACTAGAAATCAAATGTAAATCGGACCACCTATCGACAAAAAATGTGTTATGAAATGTAATTCAAAGAAGTCGAAAGAGTTTACCTTAAATTGGTTGAAGGAGACGGAAGGAACACTTGACGGGATGGTCGGAAATCTTCACCAGAATCTCCTCTCTCTGGCCGGGAAACTCAACAAGACTGCCGGATTTCTTGCCTAAGGAAAATCAGATTTTGCAAAAATGTGAAAGATAGGGAGTCCTTACCCTTTTATAGAGGCCCACAAACATTTCGAATCATGTGCCCTGAAAGGTTGGAATTTCGAATTCGAAAGTCAAATTTTGAAAGACACAATAATGGCGTCGTTTCAGAGCTCAAGGCAATAATGGCAGCAGTTATAAAGACACTCCGTTACTAGGGGAATGTGGGCCAATCATTGGCCATCACACCAGACGTGGACTGTTACGACAAGCCACGATTTTGAGATAACTGTTAGACAAATGATTAGGGCGAGATCTGCCAGCCCGCTCTCAGCATCGAGCTCACCAACTCGCTATCCTCTAGATCGACAGATAAATCCGCACGCTTCAGCACAAACTCTTGCAAACTAATGCGTTTTCAGCATGATGCATCAAGTTTGTCGATTCATCCCGGCATCAAGCTGCCTTTCGCGTTTTAGCATGGCAAAACAAGTCCGAACGATTCAGCACGAACTTATGCGGCCTTACGCATTTTTAGCATGACGCATCGAGTTCATCCGCTTCAGCACGGCACCTCACAACAAGTCACTTTCGAACCGTAAAATCTTGTAAAAACCGATCGCTCACTAGCTCGGCACCAAACTACGCTAGCGATTTTTACACTAACATAGCAGGTCGCGGTACTGTGATCCGTGGTGTAAGTCACTCTACTCACAAAATACTAGAAAGGGTACTAGGTCAATCGCAGTATAGTAAGGGCGAATCAAGGTCGATCCTACAGAGACGATTCAACACAGATAATACCTCACAAATCTAACTAAGAAGACAAATAACGGTCCCTAGACCAACATAAAGACAGAAAAGTAATTAGTATATCCTTCCACACCGATCTCCTAACTTGGTGTAATTAATCATTATGTATATGTTTCCTCGTAATTCCCCGATTCAACCAGAACGCGTGTTTCTAATTCAGTTTTAGCTACGGGTGAAATCTCATAACCTTATCTACTTCCATTGAAAGGACAGTAGACATCTATACGCAGTTAACCTCCTTCGTTGGTTCTATTAAATCACATGCTATAAGTTCTTGAAAGTGCCGGCTTAAGATCGAGAACCTCCCTAAGCAGCTATCGTGGATTGACTAGCACGTTCCTAAGGATTGATCCAGACTATGTCCTAACTAACACTTCACTTTATCGTCATTCATGTTAATTTACACGGTACAATAAGCAGATTGGACAGATTTAACCTACTGTGAATTAAACCCATCGATCAACGTAGTTGACGCCTAATCTCCATATTGAGAGTGACTTAAAAGTTGCCTCGTAATTGCGGTAAAGACCGCCGCAATTGCGGGAGCGGTGGTTCCTACTTCTGGAATATAATCGTTCTATTCTGATTAATTCTGGTTAATTACGGTTCGTTTAGACATGCAGATTAATTACGTAGCGTTAATCTAACTAATCTACCATGATAAAGACATAAGGGAACGTTCAAAGCTTCATACCTTTAACAATGACGGATCTAGCTTGACCAACTCAAGCTAGTTGATGGATTAGAAAAGATAACCAAGCAAACAAACTCAAAATAAAAGCAAGAACTCTTTATTTCATAGAAGTATGTAATATTTGTGGTACGAATTCGAATATATGTTACAATAGACTGGCACAGCCTTTATATAGATCTGTAAACCGACCTAGTTAACCTAAACCTAACCGACTTAGTGCAAATTACGGCAGCTTCAGTTTCGTGTACTCCAAGGTGCCGCAACTGCGGCTAGGGTTTCCGCAATTGCGGGCCTGATTGCCTCCCTCTCAAGGCCAGCAGACTCTTCGCATACTTTATTGACTTCGACATCTTCTGACTTGGATCCACTCTTGTTCAGCTCCAAATACGGTATATCTGAAAAGCATAGAAACGAGACACAACAACACCATATTTACGGGATAAAATGTGTAGGTACATAATTAACAACCTAGGAATCGATACTAGGCATTTGACATGTATTTCATACGATAATCCAACTCACTTATCACTTGATCATAATTCGAGACAAATAAAGGTATAGTTTATAGTACTAATTTCAATGCTCAAGTGATAAGTGACATTTAGTATGTCAAACGCTGTTAATTTTAAAAATAAAAATTAAAACTGTCATTACGCATTCCTTTTATCATTAATTTTCGAATTCGTTTGTTGTGGTTGTCTCATTAAAACGCGGGCCATTTGCTGAGCTACAATGGATCATCCAAGTCCATTGTACTTGTTTGATTTATAGTCAAGCAACGTTATTAAATACAATATATCTTTTTTTTAGGGAAATACAATATATCTTAACATTCATGTTTCTTCTACTTCCTCAATTTGGATAATACATTACCAATGATCTAATTATTCTCAAATCATGAATCTTTATCTCATATCGGCGGGAAAATATTCAAAATAAAAATGAGGGCACCAAATAACTCTCCAATTAAATATGACGATTATATAAACTTTAGTCACTAATGAACATTGTATCATTTTATAATTCTTTGTCACAATCCGTAAAATTTTCACAAAACTTAGAAAAATGGAGATTGTAATTATACTGGTTTGGTTGCTATTGGGAATTCTGTGCAGTTTGATTTTATTGTTTCAATGGAATGCAATGAGGTATAACAGAAAAGGGCTGCCCCCTGGCACTCTGGGATTGCCAGTTTTTGGTGAGACTATCAAGTTTGTCCAGCAAGGGCCAAAATTCATAAATAAACAACGAATAAGGTTTTGTTTTTGTTCTACTATTACTGTGTTGTCTTTTTTTTTATTATAGGGGCCAATATTTTGCACCATACTTACCGGTGCACCACAGTACGTAGAATCGACCTTGTGAAAGTCTGACTTCCCATAGGTGTACTGTGTGAATCGACCTTGGAAAATTCGGTTTTTGGCTCCAGAACCGACTTTGACAAGATCGATTTTACGTAACCGGTGGGGTGCAATGCAAATGATAACCCCCTTGTATATTTATAGAAATGACGATTATATATCTAATTAATGGAATTTTTGTGACTGATCACAGATATGGAGAAGTGTTCAAAACACATATTTTAGGTGTTCCAACAATAGTCTCTACGGACCAAGAGCTGAATAGGTACATATTCTTGAATGAAGCAAAAGGGTTTGTATTAGGGTATCCAAGGTCTGTATTGGACATATTAGGGAAGTATAACATTGGTGCCACAGTTGGGACTGCTCACAAGAAAATTAGAGGATCATTTTTACAGCTCGTTGGCCCTCCTGCTATAAAGGATAAAATTTTCCTTAAGCTTGACAATTATATGAATCATCACCTTTAAGGTTTTGAAGATGGTACAAGTATTGACATTCAAGAACTAACAAAAGATGTAAGTAGAACCAAAATAGTTATATAATGATCATTACAATATCTCTGCACCACACTAGAATGACCTTCCTTCAGAAAGTCGATTCTTGAGTATGTAAGTAGAACCAAAATAGTTATATAATGATCATTACAATATCTCTGCACCACACCAGAATGACCTTCCTTCAGAAAGTCGATTCTTGAGTCAAGAATTGACTTTCTGAAGGTCAATTGATCTAGTCAAGAATCGACTGTGATATCCCACATTGAAAATGGGGGAAGCGCATCACCACCATATAAGTGTGAGACATAATTAAAGATCTTGTCAACTTGGGTTAGCCCTTTTAGAACAAGCGAGGACGGCGGTCTAAGCAGTTGACTTGACATTTGTGACTCATTTAGCGCTACCATGCCCGGGGTCTGGGGCGTTACAGAATTGTATTCAGAGCCGACTATCAGACAGATCTAAGTGCCATAGGCCACCTCTAGACGAACCTAAGTGCCACGGGCCACCTCTAGAGTCCTCTGGTAGAGACGCACATGGACAAGTCCACAGGGACAAGTCTTGGCCGTCCTGGCGAGGATGTCACCATAGGCCACCTCTAGACGAACCTAAGTGCCACGGGCCACCTCTAGAGTCCTCTGGTAGAGACGAACATGGACAAGTCCGCAGGGACAAGTCTTGGCCGTCCTGGCGAGGATGTCAGTCCCTTATAAGAGGGGAGAATGAGATAACCCAAATTGGAAGTGGATCACCACCATATAAGTGTGAGACATAAAAGTCTTGTCAATTTGGGTTAGCCCTTTTAGACCAAGCGAGGATGACGGTCTAAGTAGTTGACCGGACATTTATGACTCATTTAGCGCTATCAGGCCCTGGGTCTGGGGGTGTTACATCGACTTTCCGAAGGTCTCAAGAGTCGACTCGTGAGACATAAAGGTCTTGTCAACTTGGGTTAGCCCTTTTAGACTAAACAAGGATGACGCTCTAAGCAGTTGACCGGAAATTTATGACTCATTTAACGCTACCGTACTCTGGGTCTGGGGGAGTTACATCGACTTTCCGAAGGTCTCAGGAATCGACTTTGTGAAAGTAGTTTTGGTATGATGCACACAGAGTCCGGTGCATTGATAAGTTGGATGTGGTGCAAACAACATGCCATTTCTTTCTATCTTAATGCATGATTTATGTCATTCATACATTTTCAGATGGCTTTCTCTATATCCTTGAAGCTGATCATGGAGCAAGAATATGGTGTTGAATATAAATATCTTAGAAGTGAGTTTGATAAGTTGGTTGCTGGAACTCTCTCTCTTCCCCTCAACATTTATGGCACTGATTACTATAGAGGACTTCAGGTAATTATATATAGTCTTAATTTACATAAACATTTTCACCAATTTTTTTTTGGAAGCGAAAGAATAACACCACACATACGCCCTAAGCGGGGATCGAACCCTGGACTTCCTACTAGGAGCCAGGTTAGACCCTAGTGGATTACCACTAGGGTATGTACCCGAGTACAACATTTTCACCATTTCACATCATAATCCTATCAATACTTTATTCATCACATACACATTACAACTATGTTAGAAGTCACATCTCCATATACATTGGAATTTTATTTAGTTATTTAATTACTACATCCGTCCCAAAATATAAATCCGTTTGGCATTTTGGATTTGTCCCAAAATATAAGTCCATTTAGATAACCAATGAAGCATATTTTTTGTGGACCATTGAGGGGTAAAAGGAGAAAATTATACTACATCCGTTTCAAAATATAAGTCATCCTAGGTGTTTTCACACAGACTAAGGGAGTGGTTGAATGTTATAAATTTGATGGTTAATGTCTAAAATGTCTATTGACTATCATTAATGCAATAGTTGTTAAGTAACGAAAAGTGGTTGAATTGATAATAAATTAGAGGTAAAATAGATATGGTAATTTAAATCACAATGAATAAAGAGGAATTTAAATCACAATGAAATAGTTAATAAGCACATGGAATTTTTTCGGGTAAAAAACACATGTCATTATTTCATTGTGTTTTAAATTCTCTCGTATTCAACTACCAAACGAATATATTTTTTGTTCTGATTATCGAAAGATGGTAATTCTTTCTAGGGGTGATAATGGGTCGGTTTGGGCTGGTTCGGTTCGGTTTGAAAAGCGCGAGGTCGGTTTGGGGGCTATACTTTGTAACCCAAACCAAACCAAACTAAATTCATCCCCAATGGTTTGGTTTGAACCGGTTTCGGGTTGGATTCGGTTTGGGTTCGGTTTTAGCATGCCTGGATTTTTTAAAGAGATACTTTTATGACAAACAAGCAATTTCATCTTAATTTTTAAATCTGTAGTGTACGTTGTTGTAAAAAAAACATACTTGGTGCAAAGGTTGTTGCTCTTTCATGTATTTAGTTGAAAAGATATGTAGAATATATGATGCATGATTATTCTACAAAACATAATGGACCGGACATGAAAACAAAAAGATCAGAAGACGTGACAGGGAGCAACGTTATCCATGAAAAAAATGAGTACAAAAGTGTAATGGATCAAGACAATATCTGATCATTTAGAATTTTGAAGACCAATTTGCAAGACAAAACATTCACCCAGATACACTTGAACAAAGTTATACTTTGTCAACAGTGGATTAAAACAATCAGCTACAACAAAGGATGAGAAAAATAATACACAATATAAAAGAAGAAACCCATCTTTTTTATGTTATGTGCTCACTATTTTTTTACCCAAAGACTCGATAGATTAAGCAAAGAAGAAAACAGTCAGGATTAAGAATCTATTGATGTAAAACTACAATAAAATTACTAAGAGGGAAAAAAGCACATTAACTGATGATGATAGCATATTAGAAGGGTCACTAAATGGTGTATGAGGCAAATGATTATAATAGAAGCTGAAATGAAGCAGATAAAGGAGGGGTGTCGATATGTTTGATTAATGATGAATGGAATGAGTTGGGTTGAGGGTTATCTTATATGCTTATATATCAATAACAAAAATACGTCTTTTTTGTAGTAATGATTTTGGTTTGGGTTCAGGTTGGGTTGGGGTAAAATAAAAATTACCAAATCCAAACCAGTATTATTCGGTTTGGTTTCAAACCAAACCGATTCATTCGGTTTGTTACTGGTTTAGTATTTTGGTTTTTTTGCTCACCCATAAATTTCTTTCATCACATTTTTCTTTTTTTCGTCATCTTTATTTAGATATCTAATTTGATATTTTTTAACGTTATTTTCGAGGAATAGTGAGACATTGGATTTGAGGTCAGTTTCACTGCAGCAAATAGTGGATTTGGAGTTATGAATAGTGTATTTGTCTTTATCATTAAATTTATATTTCCACTGTCCTGATTCCTATTTTTCTCCTCTTTTCTGGTTTTTTAAGCCACTCCCAAAACAAAAAATCATCACGTAAATTGCAAACAAGGTTCATGTAAGTGATAATAACATTAAAATTCAGACGCGATGTAGGACAAACATAACTGGATGCATTTTACTACAATTTTGCCCGTTTTTCATCCTCTATTAAATTGGCTAATTATTCAAAGAATTTATGCCGTTTTGATTTCCCTTTTATATTTTTTATTTCACAGGCAAGGAAAAATGTGATTAAAATCTTGAAAAGAATCATGAAAAATAGAAGTGCTTCCTCAATGGTTCATGATGATATGCTAAACCACCTACTTAACGACGACGGAAGATATAAGCTTAATCCTGAAGAAATACTTGACCAAATAATTACGATTATATATTCTGGATTTGAGACCGTCTCGACTACAACAATGATGATTATCAATTATCTCTATGATAATCCAACGGCTTTACAAGAATTAAAGGTCAGTCAGACACAGTGTCTTTCACCATATATTTTTCATGCATATTTGGAATTTATTTAAAAATAACATTTCCGATTTTATTTTCTATGTTATTATACATAATGATTTTTCAGGATGAGCATTTTATGATTTTTCGTAACAAGTCGAACGACCAAACAATTGACTGGAATGATTATAAGATGATGAGGTTTACTCGCGCTGTAAGTTGCTTAATATTTATGATATATTTTCTCGCTATATTAATTTTGTATGAAATGCATGTTCTAAAAACATTTATATTAATTTGTCTTTCGTATCTGCAGGTAATTTATGAGGCAATGAGATTAGCTACTGTGGTTAATGGGGTTTTGAGGAAGACAACCAAGGATGTTGAGTTAAACGGTATACAATTAAAGGATAGCCTGATGAATTAATCTTTTTTTTTTAATTTAAGTCTAATTGAAATCACAATCGAATTTATTCTTTTTTATTGTACATGTTTAGGTTTTCTTATTCCAAAAGGATGGAGAATTTACATGTTCATCAGAGAAATCAACTATGATCCAAATTTGTACCCCGAGCCATTGAAATTTAATCCTTGGCGATGGCTGGTATGGTTTTTCATTAGAATTAATTAACTTAATCGCAATCTACACGTAAATATATATGCATATTTACATATACATGTGTGTATATATATATACTAGTCATAAACCCGTGCATTGCACGGGGACGTATGACAATGTGATTACCTCAGATAAAATCAAAAACAGACCACACAACATGTTCAAAAATTATACTGATGCCAATAATTGTGGTTATATTACTGCTTTTAGCATTGCACAAGAGAACAAATATTTCAATAGAAGAATTTTTTTAAGGATGAAAAAAAAGATTTTATTGGCATATTTGTTACGCAGGAATTGAATTGAATAGAATATGCAGGATTGGAATTAAACAAATTATATAAAAGATGACACATTGAGTGATTGATAGAGTAATGTAGTGGATTAAGGTTGGCTTGAGTAGGGTATGATATGGTTCATAACGTATGATATAGGCGAAGGGGTGAGTAGTCCTACGTCATACCCCATTACACCCTATCTCTTTTCTACCCGGCCCTGCCCACCGATATCATACCCTACCCACCACCATATCCTACCCTACCGATATCACCATATCTTACCCTCGACATCCTACCTACCTTACCCATTACCTACTCTACTCCACTTTCATCCACCCCAACCCTACCCTACCCTACCTTACTCATCATTCCACCCCACCTTCCCACAACCCCTTCCTTCATAATCCTACCCAACCCACCACCCCACCGGTACCCTACCACCACCCAACCCTACCCTATCCACCTTTCCACTTTACCATATCTTACCCACCACACCACACCACTATACCTTACCTTACACACTACCCCAACCTATCATACCCTCCCCAACCCTACCTTACCCAACACTTCACCCTACCTTACCCACCATCTTACCCTGCCCTACCCACTGCTATCATACCCTACCCACCACCCTACCTGATATCACCATATCTTACCCTCGACATCCTACCTACCTTACCCATTACCTACTCTGCTCCACTTTCATTAACCCTAACCCTAGCCTACCCTACATTACCCATCATACCACCCTACCTTCCCCACCCCTCCATTCTCTACCCTACCCAACCACCACCCCACCGTACCCTACCTACCACCCAACCCCACCCTATCCACCATTCCACCATACCTTACCCACTACCCCAACATATCCTACACTGATCGCAATCTACACGTATGGTTTTTCATTAGAATTAATTAACTTAATCGCAATGTACACGTAAATATATATGCATATTTACATATACATGTGTGTGTATATATATATATATATATATATATATATGTGTGTGTGTGTGTGTGTGTGTATTTAAACTTTTGTGTATGTATTTTATAGAGGAGGCTGATATGCTTATAAGAATTAATATACGTTTTTGAAGGAAAATAATGGTTTGGAGAACCATGATTATTGTTTCTTATTTGGCGGAGGAACAAGGCTTTGTCCAGGAAAAGAAATAGGAATTGCCACAATTTCTTTGTTTCTTCGATATTTCGTCACAAGATACAGGTATGTACAAAAATTAAACCTAGCTAAAGGAGCTAATGTCTTGTACCGTTGTGATAATGATGTAAATCCATGCATCATGATCAACGATGCAGATAACCGTTGTGCCACTAATAGTGACGCAACGATTGTGCCCGTATTGTTATTGTATATACTCTACATCCTACACCGAGAAGCCTGAAGGTTTGAAATTATGTGTTTTCCCAGGTGGGAACCCACAGGGGATTGGAAGATACATCAATTTCCTAGGGTTGAAGCTCCAAATGGATTGAAAGCGAGGGTGTTCAAAAACCATTGATTTTAATTTTCCGGTATTGCTGGTGAATGATGGCGACCAGGGCCGGCCCTGACATATTTTGGACTTAAGGCCAAGTCTCCAAATTGGTCTTTTTTTTTTTTTTTTTTTTTTTTTGTTGAAAACATACTTGTCGCGTTTTTAACATCCGTAAATACAAAATTCAATTTATTGATAG
The DNA here is from genome assembly GCA_036785695.1 of Gentiana straminea. Taxonomy (NCBI): domain Eukaryota; kingdom Viridiplantae; phylum Streptophyta; class Magnoliopsida; order Gentianales; family Gentianaceae; genus Gentiana; species Gentiana straminea. The sequence continues at coordinate 4,218,676 of JAVUPR010000241.1, read as the reverse complement.
TCTCAAAACATATCTACAAAATAGTCTTTTAGGCCAAGTAAAATTTTTTTATTGTGACCTTTTGTTAGATATTTTTTTCATAAATATTTTTTGTAATCTCTTGCATACGAGTTGCCGAACGAAATATTGTTATCGCAACGAAACGGGGTTTGACCTGCCCGATCAAGTCGCGGTGGGTCGAGTTCGCAGGGGTCGAGGGGGCAATTCTCCCGAAACCTAAACCAATACATGCATCAGTTCATGAAGGGAGTAAATTTTTTTTGGCCTTTATCAAAAAAAAAAAAAAAAACACTATTATATTACGTTGGATCGAATTGAATTTACACGGAATTTTTTTCTTTTAACGAAACATATACCGTTGGGCCCTTCCGATACCGTTGGGCTTATGACGGCCGTCTCCTTGGCCTCACTGTAGGGCCGGCCTTGATGGCGACCATTCTGTTACAACCTTTACTTCTCTTCCTTTTGCAATACTAACTCTTTGGGGTTTTTCCAATTATGGGGTTATCCCATTTTCTCTTCTCAGATGTTTGGATGCTAAGTTACATGTAAACATTAGGTTCGTGAGAACCATTGTAATCACTTGTGTTTGGTTGCTAAGTTACATGTAAAATTTAGGTTCGTGAGAACCATTGTAATCAACATTTTCATATGATGAATGTTTATTTGGTGTGACATTTTTGCTTATTTCAGAATTTTCTCTTTTGCATTAGCATATTGTTGTAACTTACGTGAGAACGTGTTTTGTTGTGACTAGTATTAGTGTCACAATAAAATAGTCATAATAAGATATAAGACACATTTTCACTCAATTGATAATGGTGTAAAACATAATAATTGAAATATGTAAGTCATATCATGATTATTGACGTAAAAATATAATGTAACACTTTGTTGTGACATTTTAAAAAAAAAAAAGCTAATTAATTAGAAGTGAATACCTGTCATGGCTCAGTCTCAATGAAGTGCCGTCGTATTATTATTATTATTGTTGTTGTTGTTGTTGTTGTTGTTGTTGTTAAGATCAAGCGCTTACCATTCTACTAAAACCAATTGGTGGTAGTAAATGTGCTAAATGTGCTACTATATTTCTTATACACATTAAGAGTGTGTGCAATCTGTCACAACACCCCCTCAAGTATAAGATCAAACGCTTACCATTGTACTAACCAATTGGTGGTAGTAAATATGCTACTATATTTCTTATACATTAAGAGTGTGGCAATCTGTCCCAACAATTATTATTATTAAACAAACTAAAGCATAATTTTTTTTATTTCACAAACTAAAACATAAAATTTTTTTTGCTTACTTTTATAGATATCCATTTAAGATGAAATATATTGAAATCTCTATTTAAAAAGATAATTTGGATGATCGAGAAGAAAAGTGATACATGTAACACACATTTTAAATAGAGTAATTAGCGCAAAACATCCTTATCTATAGGTCAACTTTGGGACTTTCCATGTATCTTTAAATTTAGCACATTTACCCTCTATCTTGTGTTTTGTTGGACTTATTTCTTAGTTTTGATGATGAGTGCCATTAAATTTAGCACTTTTACCCTATAGTGCAAAGGCAAAAAGATGTCTAGATTAAATGTATAGGTTTATTAGAGTTTGATTCACAAATAAATTTGATCAAACAAATCCCCCAAAACCATTTTCTTCCTCAACGTTAAATTAATTAGCTTTTTTTGATTTTGTTGGATATTTCTTAGTTTTGATGATGAGTGCCATACTAGTCTAGTGCAAAGGCGATGGGGTAGATAGGTTTGATTCAGTTTGATCAAACTAGTCGGGAACCTAGCGAGGGTAGATAGGCGACTAGTCGAGAACCCGCCGAAGACGAAGACGAAGAAGGGGCCGAGGGTTCAAACTCGGTAAATGAAGGCTAAGGGATCAAACTTAGTATTTAATGTCAAGGATATGGAATCGAATTTAGGCAAGTCTGTGATGACTAAACCGATTACATATACCTTGTGTAGAAGGTCTAAGTTCCATAAGTTGGATGATGTTTGGAACTTGGTTATATTTAAAATGATGTAATCTAACTTCACAAATAAAAGTTAGATAAAAGTAATCGAGTTGCATTATATTTTACATACGAAATATGATGATCGACGGACGATTGGTACTTCGACGGACTTACGAACCTGGCGATATGTTACCTCGATTAATTCAAGTTTATTGGAAGATTACATGGATAAGGACATCCAACTACCTCGACTTATCAAGAAAATCAAAGGCCGAGATTAAAAAGACGTTGGGATGATCCATATTTTTATCCATTGGATACAAGTCAAAGGGGTGGACGGACTTGCTTGTCAAAAAGGAATTCGACGGTGTCGGTCCTATGAATAGTGACGGATCGCTTATCGGATGGGACAAAAACAAGGAACGGTCACATTTGAATTTCAAATACAAGTCACATGCATTCCTACCTATAAATAGAGGACTTTCAACTCGAAAGAAGATGATGAATTTTGGGATAAACTTTAAGTGACAATGCGAGTTTGAAAAACACCTGCTGAACTTACTTGAGCTTAAAAATTTCTTGATCTAGTTATTTTCTTCAAGTGCATTCGTGTTCAAGCTGCATCAAGCATACACACTTGAGAGGCTTGCAAAATTTCTTGATTACATCATCCTAATCAAGCTGCTTTGCATTTGAATCATTTATTTGATTCATTCTTTATTTTATAAAGAATCTGCTTGAATACGATGAAGCATACGGTAGGTGTGAAAGACTGTTGTTTGTGGTGGAGCTGGTGAAGAGGCAATCCTACCCTTCAAGGACCAGTGGAAGACTCAGGAGCAACAATCCTACCTGTTCCCAGTTTTCAGTTTGTGAAGCCTTAGCTATTGGTGAAGGACAAACAACTTAGGAATCTTTGTAAAAGGCTGCATCAAAGATCTCTAGTGAATTTCCTCCAACATCACGGGAGAAGAGTGGACGACGGGATTACATCACCTGGAACCACTATAAAATCGACTATTTACTTTCGACATTTACTTTACGCACTTAGTTTATTTCACTCATCAACCTACTTGAATCTAGCAAGCGAAATCACACACTTGCACTACGAGTATCTAATACTTAGTATCATATTTAACAACAAGTATTAAGGCTTAATTTTGATATTATTCCGCTGCACAAATTCGAAAACTCAACTATCGGTAGACTACGTTTATCGGCGGAGCTACGAAGTCTCGACGGACTCTGAAGTATCGACGAGGCTATTTTGAAGTTGCTGAATTTGTTAACTCCAAAGTTTTAAGTGTTAAGTTTATTAACCCCCCTCTAAACTTAACCAAAGCCTTTTCAAGGGACCAACAATTGGTATCGGAGCGATTAGCTTCGTTACGAAGGAATCCTACTTGTTGTGCTTGTGAAAATTCTTTAAAACTTTCTTTCAAGTTACGATTTTCAAGACTTGCATCATGGACAACACACGGTATGCTAGAACTATGTTGATGTGTTCTCTTGATAGATTTGATGAGTATAAACGTCGAATGCGAGGCATATCTTGCTGCTACTCATGATGAGATGATGGATGTACTAGCGAAGGACCACTTTGGAGATTACAAAGGCGATAACGAGTGGGTGACGGAAGCGAGTACATTCCTAAACCAAAAAGAGAATGGAATGCGAGAAGACGAGAAAAAGAGCAAACCTCAACAACATTGCTATTGATATCATTTACGAGAACCTTGGATAGCAATATGTATATGAAGGTTAAAGATTGCAAGGCTTGCAAAGGAACTTTGGGATAAGATTCACTTAATGCTGTGAAGGCAACGATGCAATAAAGAAGAACAAAATCGGTGTGGCCGAAAGAGGTTTCAAAAGTTCAAGATGCTACCTAATGAAACCATTGAGCAAATGGAATCAAGATTCAATGCAATCTGGATGAACTTACCTGCTTTGAGTGTAAGTTATTCAAAAGAGGAAATAAACACCAAAATCTTGGAAGCTCTACTGCAAGAGATGTTTGGAAAATGAAGGTGATTGCAATTGAGGAAATGAGAAAGTTGCATGAAGAAGACACCTTCAAATTATTTTCGATTTAAAGGCTTATGAATTTAGCAAAAAGCTTGTGCACAAATCGAAAAGGAAGAGCCAAAGACCACGATTGGGCTGCTTCACATCATGAAGAAACATCGGGAGGACGGGATGATATCTTGGATGAGATGCAAGAACAAATTGCCCTACTGAGCAAGAAAATCATGATGATGAAGACTGGAAAGGCTCCTGCAAGAAATTTCACAAAAAGGCCTACTGAAAGAAGGAAAGAAGAACCAAGGAAAGATAATGATTATCTGTGCTTTCATTGCAAGAAACCAGGACACTTCAAACCTGACTGTCCTGAGTTAAAACAAGGCAAGGAACCTGATTATCTTTGCTTCAACTGCAAGAAGCCTGGACATTTTAGACATGATTGTCCTGACTTCTTCGAAGACCAAAAGTCAACAAAGAAGACTTGGCAAGAAGGCTATGGTTGCTTGAAGATGAATCGGGCTATGAAGTTGAATGCGAAAAGGGAAATGAATCGGATGACACGGCATTGGTTCTTTGAGATGGAAGATTATGCAACGATGGCCAATATGGATGAAACGAGGAGGTATACAACAACGTATCTATAAACACTCCTGCTAGAAGTGATTGTGAATAAACTTGTGGTTCAAATCCTAGAAATTCTGACAACAATGAGACTTTGGATGCCATCCTTAATCAACTAAGGATAATACAATCGGTTATGAGGTTGTGAAGGTGAAAAAGAAACTCTTGAGTTAGAAGTTGGAAGATTGAAAGCTTGAATTAAGAGTTCTCAAGGGTAAGGTAAAAGATGTTGGACGAGAATCAAAATAAGTCTGCGAACATCCGGCGACCTCGAATCTATTTGAACCATCTTGTTCCAATACTGCATACAAATCAGGAAAGCCTTATGGAGATAGAACATGGCTTGGATTTGGAACTCAACAATCTAACAAGAGTGGATCCAGTAAGGTCACTGAACCTAATACCAGAATTGGTCCTAAGTTTGTACCTGCACTAGATCCAACTCCCGATAAGGTTCTTTGAAGCGGTAAAACCCATTGAGAATGCTTCAAGGAAGCAAAATCGAAGTCTAAGAAGTCAACGCTCTAGTAAAAAGAATAAATCTAAAAATAGGGCTGCTTGTGCCTTAAGCTGCGATAGCGGACACTGCTACTAAGTCTGTTTGGACCACGAAGGGTAAGAAACGAGAAATATTCCAAGGATAAGAATCCTAAACCCAAAAATGTTGATCATTCAAGGGATACTTATCTCGGGGGAAAGGTAGATTGTTCCCTCTTGATGATGATTGGAATATTCCCGCATTTACTTGTTAAAAATAGTAAGTATAACCATACTTGCTAGGGTAAAACCTATGCAATGGAATCAGCAAAGGGCTCAGCAGAGGACTTATGCAAGGCCTCAGCAGAGACCTCATCAGACTCTATATTATAGGGCTAGTCCTAACAGACAGCACACCTATGGTTATGCAAATGTTTCTAACAACAAGAATCATTTCAAACAGCATTATGTACCAAAAGGCCAGAAAACATATGTGATTCCTACACAACCTACTGTTAGAACTTATGGATGTGTGGAATACATGTATGAACCAAAGTATGAACCAAAGTATGACACATTCAGGAGAAGACCTTATGGAAACATACCAAGGGTCATGCTTGCTACTGACCACTATGGACCCAAACAGGTTTGGGTACCTAAAATGCATTAACCTTGTTTTGTAGGGTGTACGGTACTTTGACGGTGGATGTTCCGGACACATGACAAAGAATAAGCAACTTGTCTAACAAATTTTGTGGCAAAAGATGGTCCAAGAGTGAATTTTGGCAACAAGAATACACTGGATATACAAGAGGATATGGCACACTTATCGAAATGGACTCACAATCAAGAATGTTGCATATGTGGAAGGAATTTGGACTACAACTTGCGAGCCTTTGGACAATTCGTGAAATGGGATACAAGGTCACTTTTGACAAAGACAAGCTTGTATTGTCATTAGTGAAAGAGGTGATCAAGTTGTACTTGCTTTGGTAGAAGACAACGAGAACATGTATGTTGTGGATTGGTCTCTGCGGTTCCGAAACTGCTGATAGTGCATACCAAGTCGAACTAAATTGGTTATGGCACAAGAAGTTGAATCACTTAAACTTTGATGATATTAATCGGTTGGTGAAGAAGAAAGCTGGTGGTTGGTTTACACGAGATCACATTCAAAAAGGATGCAATATGTGATGCCTATCAGCAAGGTAAACAGATAAAGTCAAGTTTCAAATCAAAGACCAAACAATCAACTAATAGAGTGTTGGAGCTGATGCACATGGATCTTTTTGGACCAATAACTCCAACAAGTGTAACAGGAAAGAAGTACACCCTAGTGGTTGTGGATGATTATTCTAGATACACTTGGGTGATATTCATGAACAAGAAAAGTGAAACACTTCAAAGCATGCCTAATCTTTTGAAGAGATTACAAAATGAGAAAAGTTTAACAGTCATAAAGATAAGATCAGATCAGGGTACTGAATTTCTCAACAAAGTTATAAGAGAATATTGTGAACAGAATGGTGTACTACATCAACTTGCTGCTGTTGGTACACCTCAGCAAAATGGGGTTCTTTGAAAGAAGAAACGAACCTTAAAGGAAGCGGGAAGAACAATGATTTGTGAAGCATTGCTACTGAAAGATATTGGGCTAAAGCGATAAATACGACATGCTATACACAAAACGAACATCGGTAAACAAGAAGCTTGAAAGACACCTTATGAGGTTTGGAATGGAAGGAAACCTAACATATCCTACTTCCATCCATTTGGAAGCAAATGCTTTATTCTAAATCATAAAGTTCATTTGAAAACATTCCAACCAAAATCGAGATGAAGGCATATTCTTGGGATATTCTTCGGTCGGCGAGCATTCGAGTGCGAACAAGAGGTCACTAAAACATGAAGAAACAATCCATGTTGTGTTTGATGAACCTAAGTTTACTTGATATGGAAGATGAAGATTGTGGACTGTGCCGAGAATCAACAAGTCAACGATCCAGATTGTGTTGAAGTTTTGGAAAGATTCAATGACTTGAAAGTTTCGATATCGCCCTGCTTGAACACCCTGCGACAATGTTACGATGCAACAAGCTGAAGCGGTTCAAGGATCTGCCGACCCGCCCGTAGAAGAAACTACGGCGGACCCTACGAAGATGATGTTCACGAAAATCAAAATAATCATAATCCACAATGGCTAAGGAATCACCCTGCTGAACAAGTTATTGGCAATGTACAGCAAGGTGTGAGGACCAGAAGACAACTGGAAGCTATGTTCACTTGTTTTCTATCTCAAATGGAACCAAAAGTTGTTGAAGAAGCAATTTCGGATCCAGAATTTGGATAATTGCTATGCAAGAGGAATTAAATGAATTTGAAAGAAATCAAGTTTGGACACTAGTTGAAAGGCCAAGTTATGCAAATATCATTGGTACTAAGTGGGTATACGAAAATAAACTTGATGAATGCGGTACCATTGTGAGGAATAAGGCCGGACAAGTTGCAAAAGGCTATTCTCAAGCGAAGGAATAGATTTTGATGAAACTTATGCACTTTTGTTGCAAGATTGGAAGCTATCGAGATTATTTTTGGCACATGCTTTGCATACAAGAACTTCAAAGTATATCAAATGGATGTCAAGAGTGCATTTTTGAATGGCATTCTAGAGGAGGAAGTGTATGTTCAGCAACCTCCTGGATTTGAAGTTAAAGATCAAGAAGATAAAGTGTATAGACTCAACAAAGCACTTTATGGATTGAAACAAGCACCAAGAGCATGGTATGAGACTCTATCTCAATTCTTGGTAGACAATGGTTTTACAAAAGGCACCATTGACAAGACACTTTTCGAATCGAGTGAAGGGGACAACACCTGTTTGGTACAAATTTATGTGGATGACATAATTTTTGGTTCTGAAAATGATTTACTTTGTGAAAAGTTTGCAAATCTAATGAAGAGTAAATTCCAAATGAGTATGATGGGAGAAATGAATTACTTTTTGGGATTGCAAGTTAAACAAATGAAGGATGGAATCTTCATTCATCAAACCAAGTACACCAAGGAGTTCTTTGAAGAAGTTTGGTATGGAAAATAGCACTAAGAATTCAACTCCTATGAGTACAAACATCGATTGGATGAAGATAAAGAAGGCAAAGATGTTGATCGGACCTTATACGGAAGGATGATAGGCGATCTGTTGTACCTAATTGCCCGACGGACTGATATATCCTTTCTTTGTAGGTGTTTGTGCAAGATTTCAATCTAAACCTAAAGAAAGTCATTTAGGTGCGGTTAAGAGAGTTCTCAAGTATCTTAAAGAGACTTTGGGAGTAGGAATATGGTATTCCAAGGAAGGAAGCTTCAAAGTTATATCCTACTCGGATTCGATTATCTTGGATGCAAGATTGATAGAAAAAGCACAACGGGAACTGTCGGTTAATGGGAAATAGGCGGTTTCATGGTTCGACAAGAAACATAATTCTATATCAACTTCCACTTTTGAAGCCGAATACATTCTTCTTTGGAAGTTCTTGTGCACAAGTACTATGGCTAAGACAACAATTAAGGGATTATGGAATTGAAGAAAAGGAAATTCCAATTATGTGTGATAACAAAAGTGCAATTGCAATCACAGAAAATCTGTTTTGCACTCTAGAACCAAGCACATTGATGTGAGACATCATTTTATAAGAGATCATGTTGAAAAGAAAGATGTGGTGGTTCTATACATCCCTACGAAGATCAACTTGCTGATATTTTCACTAAACCACTTGACGGTGAAAGATTTGCCAAATTAAGGAATTTGAACTTGGAATTATCAAAGTTGACCGATAATCGAATGGTGTCTTGGAATTCACCAAGGGGATTAGTCTTTGCTATGTTGGGTGAGCTCACTTAGCGAGATTAGTCATTGGTATCAACAATTCCATGTACTTATGTTTGGACAATTGAGCAAATGAGGTTGCCAAGGGGATTGGTCTTTGTCATTTTGGGTGAGCTCACTTGACGGATCGGTCATTGGTATTAAACTTCATCTTGTATTATCAATTGAACAAAACAAGAAGAAAACAAGGATCGACGAGTACTTTTGTCGGCGGCGGTTTCTTTGAAGCCTACTTATCGATCGCCAGACCGCGAGCCCACCTGTTGAGGATTACCTGTTTGGAAGGAACGATACTCAGTCAAAGTAATTAAAGTCAAAAAGCATATTGGCGGGATATTTATTTTATCCATGATTACCACAGTTAAGCCATTCAACGGTTACAAACGTTATGGAGGAGTAATGGGCCACGTGTCAAGACAGAACTTGTTCAATTTAATCGTGGTTTACCTCAATGTACGTGCAATTACAGTTTCAACTACCCACTGTCTATATAATCGGTATTGTTACACGACGGAATCGTCACTTGCAAATGCTGCTTTATCACGCAATCTTTTACACTTGTGTGAACACAGATTTGAGTTTCAATCTTCTTCATCTCTTCTTTCTCATTAAAATGGCGGATAAAGTTGATGTACAAATTGAATCAAGCCAAAGTGTCAGAGGTTTTGTTGAAGATGCAAACAGAACTGAGTTGGCCATTAATATAGGTCGAAGAATAAGGAGGTTTGCAGGCTTGGAGAATAAACTCAATATCAGATTAGAAACAATCTCATACACCAATGTTATTGATTTACGGAAGAACATGATCGTGGAAGAAGGAAGCTGAAGCATTCAAAACAAGCGTGAATCTTTGAGGAGCTTGTAATCTCCTCCGGTCTGCGAGAGAAGTGTTTGGTTTTGAAGAAGTTGTAGATGGTCCAGTCAATCCTAAAGCAATGGGATTGAACAAGATGGCATTTGTGGATCAGATTAAGACAAATCAAGACACAAAATCAGTTCCTGGCATCAACTGCAGGCATATTTGGCACCGAGTACAACCTGTGAGCAAGGCGATTGCAAAGAACATCTTGGGGTTGGTTGGCGGTATGGATACTCTATCCGGACCCAAGATAGAGTTGATGATGATCATTTGCGGGAGTTTGAAGTTTGATTGGGCTGGTTACTTCATTTTTTATATGAAGAAAGTTGCCAAGGAAGAGAAAACAGGGAAAAGGAAATCAAAGGCCTTACCCCTAGGTTTGATGGTCCAGACTCTGTGAATCATCCGGAGGTTCCCGATCTTGAACCTTGTAAACATAAATCAGTCCAGATACAAGAAGGAGATTGATTATGCAATTCCTGGACTTGATGATGATGAAGAGATTGCTGGAGAGGCTGATGATGATGATGATGATGATGATAATGATGATGATGATGGTGATGCTGGTGATGCTGGTGGTGAGCAGGTTCAGCAAACTAAGAAGATATCTATCAAACCTGCTGCACCCAAGAAAACTGCTGAGAAAAGAAAGGGTGGAGATACAAAGAAAGTGACTGAAGGTTCAAAACCTTCAAAGAAAACAAGAAAGGAAACGACACGGAGGCTAACGCGAGTCTGCTGAGGGTCAAGTGGAGGTTACGACCTGCTTTGTTCTTTGCAACAAGAAGCTGTTGTTGAAATTTTGAAAGAACAACGAGAAGGAAGCTAGTAGAAAGAGAAAATCTCTTGGAAAAGATGATAAGGAACCCCTCTCCAAAAGAACGAAGGTGATTACCAAAAAGAAGAAGCATGGAAAGGAAAAGAACTTAAAAACTTGGAGGCTCAAAGAATCCAAGAAGAGGCATCGATAGAAGAGGAAGAAGAGGTTTGTTGGGTGAGCCCTTAACTATCATTCCGCCTGTAGTAATTAGTGACTCCTCACCGAAGAGGTTGTCAAGACTACGATCTTTGGACGGGTTGTTGTTGAGCAATCGGTTGAAGATATACGACGATCTGTTTGCACCGAGCCTCTTGTTATATCTCTTGTAGAACCACGACAAACCACCGAACACTGAACTTTCTTTGTGGTAGTTGAAGAAGTAACAGAAGACTTGGTTGAAGACCCTGCAAGTGTGGCAAGAACTCAGGGGGAAGAGCAGTCTGCTGCTAACCCTGATGATGAGCATGTAAGTCAGGGGGAACCAAGTGTGGTACAGATGGAAGTAGTAGGCACAAATTTACAATCACAGCAACCTACGACTTTCAAACATACGGTGAAGAAACTTTGAATCAACTTGTTGGAACCTTTGGAGGTCAACAAGGCACGGAGCTTTGCTCCCGAGAAGATCTTTTATGCCATTTGAAAGGCATGTAAAAGAAAGTAAGAAAAGCGAAGAGTATGTAGATCCCAAACTTGAGAAAATTGCGATTACTTCCAATGGAAATTTGGTTTCTACAAGAGGCAAAAGCCGATTTCTTGAACCTATGACGATTTTGAAGAATGGGCTTTTGAAAATTTGGGAGTAGAGAACCTGTTGGATCTAGTTGATACCACCTTGCTTTGCAATCAAGGCGATGGATTTGTTTGATGAACAACGAAAGAGGAAGGTATCAAGTTTAGAGATCCAAGAGATGGTGATGATGATTCTTCCTCATCATCGGATTCGATGACAATCACCCCTCGGTCCGGGGAGAAACCGGTGGGACCGCAATGTTAATTGACCCTGCGAAAGGCGATCTGCGGTCTTTGGAGTGTCTACCGAGAGAGAGGTGGCGGAGAGATGGATGAGGATCTACGGGATCTCACCATGGATGATCTGGAGGCATTGATCAATGAAGGTATTACTGCGAGTGCTAGTAGGGTGTGATGCACCAAGTACTTTCCATGTTGTAGAGCCTCTTGCACTAGCGATCTTTGGACGAGTGAGGATTTGGATGGAGAAAAGGTTGCTGATTTTAATGAACCTAGTGCCAGTTCTGAAGAGTCCATTGAATATCAAGATGGATTTGACATTGAAGGCACTCTAACTAAAACTGCCATCATCCTACACAAGATTGGTCATGCTGAAGATTTCCAAGTGGATAATACCAACATATTCAATCCACAGGAAATTGAAGAGGAGGTACGGAGTTCTTCCGGGATACAAACGGCACTGGACAAAGGTTGGAACGGGAGGTACATCTGCTTGAGTCTCAAACGACACCTGGACAAAGGTTGGAACTTTGATTTGGGTTTGGAGGAAACCCCTGCTTGTTGATGAGGCTTTCTTGTAGTGGAGCCTTCGGAGGCAAGACCACGAAGGAAAGGCTGGTCGACGGGCTGCTTGTTAATGAAGATGAGCGAGTGCTTGGACTTTGACTTCGGTGATGAGGAATTTCGGATGCTGAAGAAGAAAATATTGATGTTGATCCACCTCGGGCATTTGTACTGTTTTTGAGGAACACCGCCATTGATCCTATCCTGGAGGAATATGAAGGACCTAACCTGTTTTGACCGGATAGGAGTAGGGCAATGGTGATAAGCAATCGAGAGGCCACGGTACCATGTAGAGGAGCACAACGATGACGTCAACAGGTGGAAGGATGACCAGTGAAGTACCAGTTGAAGTACTAAATGAGTTAAGAACTATAAGGCTTGATATGCAACAGTTAAGGACACAACTGGATAGACAGGAAGAGAGATTTGAAGAACTGATGAAGATGGTAAATGAAAATAGACAATCTACTGCCACAGTTGCTTCAAACTTCACATCTACTCAAAATGCTGTGAATAATCTGATATTAGATGTGAAGGGCATCAAGGTTGGAAATACTGCAAAAGATCAATTTCTGAAAGATCAATTTATTTCTATCCATCAGAAACTTGACAACCTTGCTGCAACACCTAAATCTGCTGAGCCTGCTTCTTTGCACAACAACTGTTGTGCACGATCCCAAACTTCTTGAAAGGATCAACGGTACTTGGAGGAGACATTGCAATCCGGGATCAACTGCTATTGATACTAGAAGCTGGAACTATGGAAGGTCATTTGAATAGAGTGATAGTATCACAAGAAGGTATTCATGGCCTTATATCCCGTTTTGTTGATGATGTCACTAAGGGGGAAGAAGGCCAATCGAGTACAACAAAAGGAGGCTGCAAGACTCTTTGCACGAAGAGATGGACGAGATGATACAAATGCTTTCGGGCAACTTTGCACACAGCGAGTTCAACTCACTGATGATCTCTTTAGACAGTACAAGAAAGAGTATTACAACAGGAGGAGACCTTATCATGACATGGGGTTTCATGAAGGTCTTAACTCCTTTTTGGGTCTGAAATTTTGGGAAGCAAGAATCAGAGCCTTGAGGGCAAGCAACAGAGGCAAGAGAAGTAGCAGAGGTGAAAAGGTGACACCTATTATAAAAGCAAGGGACTCACTGGATGAATTCAAGGAGCTGTATATGAAGTTTGGATTCAGAGTGAATGAAATTAATCTTATCCTCCCTGAAGCATGGAACTGGTGGAAGCTAGTCAATCCCTACATTGATTTTACACTAATTGAAAATGAATGGATGAGGGATATGATAGAACAAATCAGAGCCTATCAAGAACAAGCTGAGAAGGCTAGAAGAGAAAGAGAAAAGAGACAATAGATCGGCATATACTTATTATTCTTTATCTTTCTTTGTATCTAGTTGTAATAACGAACAATGCTTATAATGAGAATTGACCGAATTTGTTCTTTTTTGTCTTTATCTTTTTGCTTTGCTTGATTAGGTGAGGGTAGTGGCATCATCACCAAAAAGGGGGAAATTGTTGGACTTATTTCTTAGTTTTGATGATGAGTGCCATACTAGGCTTGTTATAGTGCAAAGGCAAAAAGATGTCTAGATTAAATGTATAGGTTTATTAGAGTTTGATTCATAAATAGGTTTGATCAAACGAGCACTGTAAAGGCCTGCTGATTAATATCAGCAGACTGGTCTAGGTCAGTAGGGTAGATAGGTCAGTAGACTAGTCAGGAACCTGATGAAGGCGAAGGCGAAGGCGAAGGGCGAAGGCCGAGGGTTCAAACTCGGTAAATGAAGGCTAAGGGATCAAACTTAGTATTTAATGTCAAGGATATGGAATCGAAATTTAGGCAAGTCGTGATGACCTAAACGATTACATATACCTTGTGTAGAAGGTCTAAGTTCCATAAGTTGGATGATGTTTGGAACTTGGTTATATTTAAAATGATGTAATCTAACTTCACAAATAAAAGTTAGATAAAAGTAATCAGTACATTGCATTATATTTTACATACGAAATATGATGATCGAGCGGACGATTGGTACTTCGACGGACTTACGAACCTGCGATATGTTACCTCGATTAATTCAAGTTTATTGGAAGATTACATGGATAAGGACAGCCAACTACCTCGACTTATCAAGAAAATCAAAGGCCGAGATTAAAAAGACGTTGGGATGATCCATATTTTTATCCATTGGATACAAGTCAAAGGGGTGGACGGACCCTTGCATGTCAAAAGGAATTCGACGAGTGTCGATCCTATGAATAGTGACGGATCGCTTATCGGATGGGACAAAAACAAGGAACGGTCACATTTGAATTTCAAATACAAGTCACATGCATTCCTACCTATAAATAGAGGACTTTCAACTCGAAAAAAGATGATGAATTTTGGGATAAACTTTAAGTGACAATGCGAGTTGAAAAACACCTGTTGAACTTCTTGAGCTTAAGGCTCTTGATCTAGTTATTTTCTTCAAGTGCATTACGTGTTCAAGCCGCATCAAGCATACACACTTGAAGGCGCAAGTGTGCGATTACATCATCCTAATCAAGGCTGCTTTGCAAGCTTGAATCATTTATTTGATTCATTCTTTATTTTATAAAGAATCTGTTTGAAAGACAGTGAAGCATACGTTAGGTGTGAAAGATTGTTGTTTGTGGTGGAGGTGGTGAAGAGGCAATCCTACCCTTCAAGGACCAGTGGAAGACTCAGGAGCAGCAATCCTACCTGTTCCCAGTTTTCAGTTTGTGAAGCCTTAGCTATTGGTGAAGGACAAACAACTTAGGAATCTTTGTAAAAGCTGCATCAAAGATCTCTAATGAATTTCCTCCAACATCACAGGAGAAGAGTGGACTGACAGGATTACATCACCTGGAACCACTATAAAATCTGACTATTTACTTTCACCATTTACTTTCTGCACTTAGTTTATTTCACTCATCAACCTACTGAATCTAGCAACTGAAATCACACACTTGCACTACTGAGTATCTAATACTTAGTATCATATTTAACAACAAGTATTAAGGCTTAATTTTGATATTATTCCGTTGCACAAATTCAGCAAACTCAACTATCAGTAGACTACTGTTTATCGACGGCGAAGTCTCACCCGACTCTCGAAGTATCGCGACTGCGAAGTCTTTGTTAACTCCAAAGTTTTAATTGTTAAGTTTATTCTCTAAACTTAACCAAAGCCTTTTCAAGGGACCAACACTATTATATCCCCCTCTCCCCGTTAAACCCAAATTTGTCGACCAACAATTGCCTCTCGCCAAGTTCCCATCTCTCTCGGGTGAATAGTTGTTATTTTATTCTCATCCTTCAAAGTTTTAAGTGTTAAAATCGTTTATTCCTCGAAGTTCCATCTTGAGTACAATTCTCGCCGACGCCGGTAGACACTTGGCGGTGTTTAAAAAGTATTCACGATTGATTACCAAAGCCTTTCAACTTATCTTTTATTCATTGATAATGTGGAGTATATGTAGATACAATTGAGGAGTTTGAAAGGTCAGACAAGATATGAGTTCGGCGGGTTCGGTTCCGCACCTGCTCGAACCTCGGCGAACTTATCGATGTCGAATATTGCCACACCCCCTCAAACCGGGGCTTTGTATATGTTGATGCGGCCAAGTTTGTCGCTTAGTCTGCTTGAACATGAGAGGTGGAATAGCTTTGGTGAGAATATCTGCATTTTGGTCTGCTGAGGGAACATACTGGAGCTGCATAATCTTGGCATCAATCTTTTCCTTTAGGAAGTGTCTGTCAATGTCCACATGTTTTGTTTTGTCATGATGGACTGGATCCTCTGCCATGCATAGTGCTGAGTGATTATCACAGCAGAGTGTGATAGGTTGCTGAAGAGGCTGCTGAAGTTCAGTAAGTACTCTTTTGAGCCAAAGAGCTTCACAAATGCCTAAGACAAGTGCCACGAGTTCGGCTTCGATCGCTTCTGACACGATAGGTTGTTTCTTGCTTCTCCAAGTAACAAGATTGCCCCATACATAGGAACGTGCTTTGTGGTCGACCTTCTATCTATGTGGCATCCACCCCAATCAGCATCGGTGTAGACCTTGATGGATCTATCAACAGACTTGGTGAAGTGTAACCCTTGGCCAGGAGTGGACTTCAAATACCTCAGTATTCTATTTACTGCATCCCAATGTTGCTCAGTAGGGCAATGCATGAACTGACTAACCGGACCGACACCATATGCAATATCGGGTCTTGTATGGGAGAGGTAGATGAGTTTCCCTACAAGCCTTTGATATTGTTCTTTCCCGACAAAGAATGTCACCATGTAGCAGTGGTATGACGGGGTCTACGGGGGATATAGCAGGTTTGCACCCCGAAGATGCCGCTTTCCTTCGACGGATCCAAGTACATATTTCCTTTGGGAGACGAAATGCCTTTGCTTTGTTTCTTGCTACTTCCATGCCAAGAAAATATTTGAGAAAACCCAAGTCTTTCACCCGAAACACCTTTGCCACGAGTCTTCAAATGTTGGATCTCGGTAGAGTCATCTCTAGTGAGGATGATATCATCCACATAGACAATAATAATAGACCTCTTCGGTTGGTTGTCTTGATGAACATAGTGTGATCGAATTGCATTGGTGATATCCGGCGGCTTTGACCACGGTTGTTAATTTTCCAAACCATGCCCTTGGTGATTGCTTCGGGCCATATAGAGATTTCCTCGGTTGCACACCTTGCCTTGAGTATGATGATTGATAAAACCGGGAGGTACATTCATATAAACCTCCTCGGTGAGGTCCCCATTTAGAAAAGCATTTTTGATGTCCAATTGGTGAAGAGGCCGGTCAAGTTGGACAACAGAGAGATCGAACCCTGACAGTGTTGAGTTTTGCCACTGGTGCAAAAGTTTCCTTATAGTCAATGCCATAAGTTTGAGTGAATCCCCTGGCTACGAATCTGGCTTTGTATTTGTCAATAGTGCCATCAGCATTGTATTTTATAGTGAATAACCATCTGCAACTGACTGTCTTCTTGCCCTGTGGGAGAGGTGTCAAATCCCAAGTATGATTATCCGTAAGTCTTGTCATCTCTGTTTTAACGACGACCTTCCATTTATCATTTTGAAGGGCCTCCCGAATATTTTAAGGAATAGAGTGAGAGTCCGTGTCCCGTGAAAACATGGCAAAGGCGGGAGATAACTTATCATAAGATAAATAAGAATGAATAGAGTGATCGGTGCATGATCTCTTTCCCTTCCTAAGAGCAATAGGCCTATCATCAATGTCGGCGAGTGCTGCCGAGGATCCGTAGATTGCCGAGTGTCGGTAGGCTCGGGATCGGCGGGCTCGGGTCGGTAGACTCTTGTTCGGGGAGGTTGCTTTGAGGAGTATTAGGTGTAGAGAGTCGGTAGGTGTACCGAAGTTCGATCTGCGAGAATCGGTAGGTTGCTTTGAGGGTTAAGAGTTTGCTTTGAGGGAAGGGGTTTAGGTCAATTTCAATCGGGTTTCCATCGGTGAATGGCTCGGTAGGTTTGCCGTAATAAGGGTCCTTTCAAAGAATTTTACATCCATAGAATTGTAAAATTTCTTTTCGATAGGGGAATAACACTTGTAACCTTTTCTCGTCCTTTGCATAACCTAGGAAAATGCACTTGTGAGCTTTAGGATCAAGTTTACTTCGTGTTGAGCATGGATATACACAAACACGGTACAACCAAAGATCTTTGGAGGCAAGCTGGGAAACAAGATGATGGCGAGTGTGTGGTCGGTATGGTTTGGAGTGGAGTTTTGAAACCTAACACTCTGTTTGGAAGTCTCGTTGAGTAAATAAGTTGCGATCAAGTATAGCTTCACCCCACATATATTTAGGAACATGTGTGGTGAACATGATTGATCCGGCCATTTCCGGCAGTGCTGTTCTTTCTCTCGGCAACCCCATTCTGCCGAGGTGTTTCCACACAACTACGATATGAACAATTCCTCTATCTGTCAAGAAGGTACGAGATTAGACTCATAGTATTCTAGAGCATTATCGGTCTTTAAGATCTTGACCTTAGTATCAAATTGAGTGGAGACCATATGATAAAATTCTTGAAAGATAGGGCCAACTTCGATTTGTCTTTCATTAAAAAAACCCAAGTGTTCCTGGTATGATCATCAATAAAGGTGACAAACCACCTTTTCCCTGTTATACTTTTCACCCTGAGGGTCCCCACACATCACTTGTGTATTAAGGTGAAGGGTGAGGAATGCAAATGAGGTAACTTAGCATACACGAGATTTTGTAAGTTTAGCAAATTGACAAATATCACATTGAAGGTCATTCGGATTACATCCTTTAAACAATTCGGGAGTTAAAGATTTTAAGTAACCAAAACTTGGATGTCCTAATCTATAATGCCATAACATGATATTGTCTAAAGTCTGGGAGCGAGTGCCGAGGCATATTCGGTCTTCGGTCTTGTCTTCAGCAGGGTTGACCAGAAACAATCCAGCGCAAGGTTTAGCCTTCCCAATCACTTCTGTGAAGTAGGATCCTGGAATGTGCACTGATTTTCCTTAAAAACAACAGTCCAATTCAAATCTTTAGTGAGTCTACTTGACGAGATATAAGATTGCGGTCTAAGTTTGGAACAAATAGGACATCCTGTAGGCATATCTTATTAGTGAGTTTAACATTTCCAACACCTTTTGCACGAGAGATAGATCCATCGGCGGTTTTAATGTTATGAATTTGGTGACAAGGCATATAGTTGGTTATAAGGTTTTTATTACCAAATCATATGGGAGGATGCCCCGAATCAACAATCCATGTTTCATTGCTAAGGGAAGAGTAGAATTTACCCGTATGAGTATGAGTAGCAACATCGGTAGAGTGACTACCTTCCTTTTGTTGATTCGGGAAGGCTTTGAATGCAGCAAACTGAGCATTCATCTGGTTGTCATTCTCCTCCTCACTGATGTGTCTGCCTTGACTTTCCCTGATAGTTTTTGAGGAGTTAGGCTTGCCATGGAGCTTCCAGCAGTTGTCCTTGGTGTGATTTGTGCGTTTGCAATGATCACAGAACAGTTTTCCAGTTTTCCCAGTAGGCTTCTTGTATGTCTCAGCAACCTCAGCAGCCTTCCTGACAGTCAGCAGGGCAGCACCTTCAGTAGGGTTGTCAGTAGGGGATTTCAGAAGCATGACTTTTCTCCTAATTTCTTCATGTTTGACCTCAGCAAACATGGATTTGAGATTTGGAAGAGGTTTGGTGGCAAGAATTCTTCCTCTAACATCATCAAGAGTAGGATTCAGTCCAGTGAGGAACCTGAATACTCTCTTCTTTTCTATGATGTCTTTATAAAGAGCAGCATCCTTGACATCATTCCAAGAGTGAGTTTCTAACATATCTAAGTGTTGCCAAGCCTTAGATAGTTGATTGAAATATTGAGTTACAGACATATCCCCTTGCCTGCAAGTTTGAATCTGAGCTTCTAGTTCATATACCTCAGATGTATTATCCTTCTTGGAGTAAAGATCTCTGGCATTATCCCAGATTTCTTTGGCAGTATCATACATCATAAAGTTTTCACTTATCTCTTTTGTCATTGACCTCGTGAGGATGGTCATGAGTTGATTATTTGTTGTGTCCCATGCTTCAAAACTCGGGGTCGGTTTCGAGCGGGTGCGAGTTTTGTTCCGGACAAGTATCCCATCTTACTTTGTCCGTAAAATGTACATTTTCATAAACCTTGACCATAACGGATAGTTGTTACCATCAAGTCTATGGTTTGTATAAGAAGAGGAGTTGTCGGTACTCCCCGGTCGGTGAGGCCGCCGAGAGTCTCGCGAGGTTGAAGTAATGTCGGATGTGGAAGACATTCTTCAGAAATATGAGTTTTGCAGCGGAAAAAGTTAGAACACAAATGGCTCTGCTACCATGAAGAGAGTTTGAGAATGTGTTAACACAAGAGTAAACTTCAACTTATCTTTTATTCATTGATAATGTGGAGTATATGTAGATACAATTGAGGAGTTTGAAAGGTCCTAGACAAGATAGTGACCTTTTATAGAAAAAGTAAAAGCTATAAACGAGGCTAGATGCTTTTTAGTCTCTTACATAATAAATGTCTATGACATAAAGTGAACTAGAGTAAAAGCTATGTCTATGACTAGAGTTTGACATATTAATTGTTTATATGTACTACAACTAATATGTCTCTTTATAAATAAATAAAGTGTACACAGAAAATCCGGCACATGAGTTCAGCAGGTTCAGTACCCTGCTGAACCTCAGCAGACTTATCGGCATGCTTGAATATTGCCACAGTAGTTTTTGTAGATGGGGTTAGAAATCGGGAATGACAAGGGTTGGTATTCAAACATTGGGTTGAGAATGAATGAGGATTTTAGAGAAATAATAAAAATAAAGTTTATTTTTCCTTTTTTTGTTAAGTTGTGAAACGTTGATCGCGAGTGAATGACAAACGCGTACTTTCCGTTTCATTTAACGTCAAATTCGAAAAAGGGTGTTTTTTTTGAAAAATATTACACAAGATAGAGGGTAAAAGTGCTAAATTTAAAGATACGGGGCAAGTCCTAAAGTTGACCCAAAGAATTGGTGTTTTGCGCTAATTACTCTTTTAAATATTATCTATTTTAGAGATCCGATAAGAGACCCTCACATGGGATGTTATACCATTTCCAGATACAGACTAAGACAATATTCTTGAACATTCTATAAGGCAAACACACTATCCTCCAGAACCTATACAAGAGTAACATGAGCACATAAGGTACCACAAAAGGAACCAGCAGTGCCACAACTTAGGCACTCCACTAAAGAGGCGATAAAAAATTTGGATGATTACATTGTATATCTCATTAAGCATAAGGATCTTGGTATTATGAAGGATGATCCGGTTACCATCCGCTAAGCCATGGAATGTTCTAACTCTCATAAGTGGATTAGGATTATGCAAGATGAGATGAAATTGAAAACACAAGACAAAATAAAATGCGGAATTTTCATTAATAAAATAAGCAAACAAGTTGAATTACAATAGAGTTGGTGATGGAGTATTTATAGATGATACTCCTTAGGAAACAGTTAAAAGAAGTACAAAACGGTTATAACAAAAACTTGTCTAAATGGACTTCAACTTAGCTTTGCATTCGCATGCTTTGCTGAAGTCTGTCTACTCAATTTTGTTGAAGCCTATCTGCTCATCTGAATTCTGTAACTCAGCATATCAGCACATCTGAATCTTCCTAGTTGGCCGTTCTAGATTCTGAATGTATGCACATCCTCTTGCATTCAACACTCTTTTATCCATATATTGTAACACCCCCTCAAGCTGAGAGTGGTGAAGGAATTATCTTGCACATCCTTCTTGATCCAACACTCTTTTATCCACTGGCAATTGGTTGGAAAATTTTGGAATTGTCCAGCTTATCCAACAGATAACAGAAAATAAGTGCATCCAAGGCCTTGGTGAGCTGAATATCAGAAAGTTGTTCCTTGGTATGAACTAGAATAAGTTTGATCAATCCTAATTTTACTTTGTCTCTGACAAAATGATAATCAATCTCAATGTGCTTTGTTCTTTCATGAAAAACATGATTGTGAGCAATGTGAAGTGCACCGGTATTGTCACAAAATAAAATAGCAGGAAGCTGGAATGGAATCTTTAAATCTTGCAAGATGTAAATGAGCTATTGGATTTCACAAGTTGCATTGGCCATTGCTCTGCATTCAATTTTAGAAGATCTTCTAGAAATAGTTGTATGTTTTTTTTCCTTTCATGATATGAGAGTATCTCCTAAGAACATTGATCGCGTGCAAAGCACTTACTAGCAATAGGACTAGGTCTATCGTAGTAGAGTACTGGTGAGTCAAGGTCGATCCTACAGAGACTCGTAAGAACGTCAAATTATCAACATTGAGCTTGTCACAATTATGGTCTAAGACCAACTAAAATATAGACATTAGTAAAATTGGTCTCACACACTAACAAGGTTACGCTAGTTCACACGAAGTAAACAAGAGTTTCTAATGTATTAGTTCAATTATGAGTAATTAGTTATTCCCCCCACACATGCAACAGTCCTCCCCATTGGTGAAGTTTAATTCATTGTTCAGCTATGGGTATAACTCCTAACCCTATCTACTCCGACCATGGTAGTAAACAATCTTTACGCAAGCTACCCTCCTTAATTGGTCCGTAATAGCCCATACGCATAAAGAACTAGAGTTGCCAGTATTGAGCGTTAACTCATACCACTAACCCGCCTAGGCAGCTATCGACACTGATTAGCATGTTCCTAGGGTCCATCAAGATAATGTCCAAACTAACACTTCACTATCAGTACTTCATGCAAATTTATGATGATATGCAAATAGTTGATCAGGATACTAACATGTAAATTAAATCTATCGATCAACGTAGTTGGCACCAATTATCATGAACTAGTAATTTACTAGGTATTCAGATCTAGCGATATAGACCGTCGCAGATCTGAAGAATGCAACTACTATTTCATGATTTCTTCACCAACGAATTATATCTATAACACATAGGGTAAAATAAACTAACGACTACATAATTAAACTAAATAAACAATTAGCACATACTAGTCGAATGGAACAACGACAGATCTACATCTTGGAAAAGACAGAAAATCATACCCTCGAAGACGAGCGTAGATCTCCCTCGGATCTCTCCCTAGGCGGCGACTCCGTCGTCTCTCCGACCAGAACTCATAAATAAAGAAAATAAAGAACAAAGAACTTTTATTGCATAATACTTGTAATAGTTGTGTGGTACACTGAATTCTGAGGCGAAGCCTCTTATTTATAGTTACATAAACCGACTTAGAAACACCTAGATCTACCCCTCATCCAAGAAAACGCGTTACGGATGATTCTGGAACCTCGGTAAGTCGGCGGTAGCTCTCGGTAAACCGAGGGTATTTTGGTCCTTTTCTCTCTTCCGACTTAGCTTGGAATGTTCTGGAATACCCTAGGCCCAATCCTTTCGTTCACTCCACTCCAGATTCGTCTATGATGCTCAGCCCAATATTTTGTATCCTGAAAATAATCAAATAATGCACGAAATATTATCGAAATAGGGAAAATAAACGTTAAGTGCAAATCACTCGACACACGAACCCGACATATGATATTCAACTTAAATGGTTCTTATTTATTGGTCGAAACAACTATTTTTAGCTGATAATGGATAGAATGTTGATGTCGTATGATAGACTATTTTGAGTGTCATCAACTACCCCCACTAGCCCTTTGCTCGTCCTCGAGCAGAGTATGAAGGCTGAATGTACCTCCAAGAACAATCCCCATCAACTACCACATGTTCAATAAAGATTTCCGGCAGAACACATATCAAGCCACAATCCATAAGCTCCCCATTAATCACTACTTACCATGCATCAACGTGTCGTGTGATGAATCAGTCGTGATAGTGCGTTCATGAGGAGAATCAAATTGTATTAACCCCACAATCTTAACTTACCTGCTCATACACTTGCTCATCTTGCCTTCAGACTTGGTTACACAACATGGTACCTTATTTCGGACGGGCGGACTCGGGGACTGAGTATCACTCTTAAGTCCTCGTTTGTTTCTTTTTATGTGATGGTTGTGCCTTTTTTGCTAAGATTTTCTTCCCTCACTGCCTTTATTGCATATTTTTTTTCTTTTTGATTTTTTTTTTCTGGCAGATTTTCTCACTATTTTTCTCTCTCTCTCACAAGCCCGTTTTGTCCCGGTTACCTCTTTGGCATTCAAGTTGCTTCCCTTGTCCTACAACATTTTGTTAAGGTAAATAGACAGACAAATAGTGATTCCAATTAAAACAATTTATCATCTGATCTTAAACACTTCTCACTCAGATTATGTGCTCAAAGATTGAGTGCAATGATAGAATAATAATTAATAAGTTACTACTTCATGCAACATAATATATGCTCATTCTTCTATACTAAATTGAATACGCTATAGCTAACTTCAAATTGAACTTAGGCTCCTTTTCCACCGATTCCTTACTCGGAAACGTGCAATGGGCAAGCTAAAAAAAGTGTTAAAAATTTCAAAAATTATTCCCTTTATTGATTATCCAGCTAAGACCGCCTACCCCCCACTTATTATAGGCATTGTCCCTAATGACAAACAATAAAGAAAAAGAAAGGTACTTAACTCTGGAATTGGTCGGCTGAGTCACAGTGAATTCCGGAGCAGAATCATGAGCTCCTATGTCATCCATCTTCCATGTTGTTACCTGTATTCCAAAATACTTCCGAAAACAATGAGTAACATGTGAAGAGAAATAAGAAAATAAGGTTGCGGTAATTGTGCATACTAGAGGAATGCGCAAAAACAGTTTAAGCCACTTTATTCTTTTACCAGCCTAAGCAAGACGCGAAACTTTTACGAGGGTATCACATGATAATCGTGAAGGAAAATACCACATATATCTCTAGCCAGACGACCGAAGATATATGTGATGAAAAAAACCTTGTGATTGTCATGCTACTTTATTGACTCAAAATAACTAAAAATAACCAAAAGCAATAATTAAGGGTTTAGAAATAGTTTTGAGTTTATAGTCGCCAGCTCGACTGTACTAATAGGGTTCCTTTATTCGTACTTGGGATCCGTCAACGTAAAGACTTCCAACTCAGGGTTATACTTGTGCTCTAGGTAATGCTTCAGCCTGTGGCCGTTGATTATGAAAGTCTTCCCAGTGTATTCATTTCTAACTTCACACGCACCTGAATTGAAAAATTTCGTGACTACATGTGGTCCATACCATCTAGACTTCAGTTTCCTAGGAAAAAGACGAAGACGTGAATTATATACCAGCACTTTATCTCCAACTTGAAATTTGCGGTTAAGAATCTTCTTATCGTGCATGCACTTCGTTCTTTCTTTGTAAATCTTTGTATTCTCATACGCTTGAAGTCTAAACTCCTCCAGTCTATTCAACTCTAGCATTCTCTTCTCACCGGCTAAATTCTCATCCATATTTAAAAACCTCGTAGCCTATAGCACTCGGTGCTCGAGTTAATTATGAAGAGCGCAATTGGATAATTACCATAGCATGGGATGCCTCTTTCATTAAGAACTTTATCATGTATAATAATATGAGTCTAGCTATGTTTAACCGATTTGTAAAGCTAAAGCTGCTTGATAGTGCTGACACCCAGTTCAGCTCTCGCTTACTCATGCTTAAAAGGTTAGAAATCATAAAGAAAGGACTTCAAGGTTTGGTTATTAGTGAGGATTGGAATTAATAAAGAGAGGATGATATTGGTAAGGTTGCTTTCGTAAAAGGAAATATACTAGATAATTTATGTTGGGGAAAAGTTGATTAAATGTTTTCATTTACTGGTCCCATTTATGAGATGTTGAGATTCTTCGACACTTATAAACCTTATCTTCACTTAGTATATGATATGTGGAGTACTATGATTACTAAAGTGATGAAGTCAATTTATTTTAATGAGAATAAGCATGAATATGAAGAGTCTACATTTGGGACAGTGGTAAATCAAATTCTTCATGATAGGTGGACAAAAAGTAATACACCTTGAATACAAGGTATGTAAATATGATTTTCAGATTTTTAACTATCCAATATCTATTAATTTAATTCACAAAATGTTTTTGACAGTTATTAAATCTCACTTGTTTGTGTTTATGATTCATTTTTAAGGTATTATAGTCAAGAATATGTTAAGAAGCTGCTGGTAATATTGCGCCACACAAGGATAAGAACATTGCAGTCGAAAGAGAGAAATGTATAATCAATATTTTCCCAATGCAGTGGAGCGTTGAATGGTTAATATTGAGTTTGCTATATTTTCATCACTTATGGATGAATTTGGTGATCAAGATTCCAATCGCAATAAGTATCTTGTGGATCCAAAAATGTGGTGGGTAATACATGGTTCATCTACTCTTACTTTACAACTTTGGCTCTTAAATCGCTTTGTCAGCCATGTTCATCTTCATTCTCTAAATGAAAGTGGAGTATCTAGTCATTTATTCACTCTCTCAAAAGAAATAAATTGGCTCCCCAATGTACTGAAAATCTTGTGTATATCTATCAAAATCTTCGCCTCTTGTCAAGAAAAACAACACAATATCAAGAAATGGATTGTAAGATATGGTATATAAGTTGTGATGCTTTTGATTCTCTTGATGATGTTGGAGTACTTGAAGTTGCATGACTTTTTTGGATGAACCAGAAATGAAGGTTGTTTGGATGGACGTGGAAGATGACTATGCTTGATGTGGTTAATCATAAATTGAACGATAAAATCTCGATTTTTTAGGTTTAACCTTATCTTTTGACAAATATTGTATCTAAAGTAAGTAGAATATTTCGGAAAATGGTGTCTGTAGTAATCATCCGGTGCATACTTTGGTACTATTAGCAAGTGGTTTGCACTGAATACATGTACATGCTAGAAATCATTTGTAGTGGTGTACATAGTCAAGTCCAGTCATTTTTTCATAAATTTTCGAACCAAGCAGTTTGGACGGTTTTAAATTTTTCATAACCAACTGGACTGAACTCACCTATGAAACCGACCCAACAGTCTGGTTTTGTCCGGTTTAAGTTTTTAAACCGTGTTTTAGTTTTATCTAAGAAAAGATTTCTTTGTTCAATTCCTTATAAACGAGGACTTTAAATCAGTAAGATTTATGCATATTCAAAGTAATGAATACATGAATACACCAAACAATCAAACACAGCAAACAATAATTCGCCCAAATCGAAATGATAAGTTGATAATTTTTTAGCTCTTTTCCTTTGATTTCAAAGATCTCACACCGTTGCACGAATCGATTCTAATGAAGATAGAAAATACATTAACGCTGATTGATGACGGATGGTGGTGGTGGTGGTGCCATTGTTTGGTGGCATTTTTTTTTCTTTCGTGAAGAGGTGTGAAGGCTGAAAGGAACTGAGGAAAGTTAAAAGTTCAATTCCGTTAAGTTGAATGTGGTGGAAGAGTGGAAGGATCTAGAGATAATTTAGGGAACATGGAGGGAACTGGGAAAAGTTGAAAGTAAAAGTTGAATGTGGTGGAAGCGTGGAAGGATCTGGAGAGAATCGAGGGAACATGGAGAGCGACGGATATGTTTGGAGGTTGGCGCTTAGGGTTAAGGGCGTGTAGTGCTTATATATTGGGATTAAAAAATATTAAATATATATAATGTATGTATATATAGCATTTTTAATAAATATAAGATTTTAACCGGTTCACTTCGGTTATTACCGGTTTTTCTAGATAAAACCAAAAATTGGACTGAATTCACTGTTCGGTGTTTGTCCACTTAAAAAACCAAATGGAAAATCGCAATTTATGATTTTCAATCCGGTTTGGTTCAATCCAATCAGTTAGTCCAGTTTTCCAATTTCGTTGTACACCCCAAATCATTTGGTACTGTTAGCATAGTTGCTAACTTGCCAAATGATATGATGGCTTAGATTTTTACAGTAAAGCTAAGGAAAATAAATGTTATCATGCTCGAGATCACACCAGCGAACCCATTTTGACCCTTGACATGAGGATGAATATTAGTAATGCGATCAGTCAGTGCAATCCGATTCGCCACGCCAACACACGCAGAAAAGGTTGTCACATCAAAATTGGAGAGGTCAATATTCTTCAGCAACGGGACCCCTTCAGTGATAATGGCAGCCAAAAGCCTGCCTTCAGTTCGATCTTCGGATTGGTGAAAGTTTTCTCTTTTCTAGTGATCGCGAGTAAGTCTCTTGATACTAGCAAGAATACTAGGTCAATTGTAGTATAGCAAGGGTGAATCAAGGTCGATCCCACAGAGACAATGCATTTCAAGTATAAACGAACTCAATCTAATTGGGAAGACAAATACTGCCATTGACCAACAATAACATAGAAACAAACATGGTACTCCTCTCCATCCCCACCAATCTACTAACTTGGTGTAGCTAATCCTTATGTTTACTTCTCCACATAATTTCCCTAAACTAATCGAACGTTTTAATTCAGTTTAGCTACGGGTGCAATATCTTACCCTATCTACTTCCACCGTAAGGACGACGGACAATCTATATGTAATTAACCTCCTTCGTTGGTTGTATTAGTCCATATGCAATAAGTTTTAGAGATGCCGGTGCAAGACCGAAAACCTCCCTAAGTAGCACGTTCCTAGGGATCCATCAAGACTATGTCTAACTAACACTTCACTAACAATCCTTCGTGTTAATTTACGACGTACGAATTTTAGATTGGCCAGACCTAAATAATTGTTTTAATTAATCCTGTTGATCAACATAGCTGACGTTGAATCATCCAGATTAGGGTTTCTAAATATTGCCTCGATTAATCGGTATAGACCGCTGATTAATTGGGAGTGTCGGTTCCTTTTCTGGATTCTACATTGCTTCGTTCTGATTAATTTAAGTAAATTATGGGGTTGTCAGACATGTAGATTAACTATAACACGTAAATACAAGTAGATCTACCATAATAAAGACATAAAGGAATATTCAAATCTTCATACCTTCGGTTATGGAGATCTAGCTTGATCTACTCTATCTAGAGGTGGCATGGAGATGAGGAAACCAGAAAATAAATCACAAAAGAGCTAAAGGAACTTTATTTCATCAAATCTATAAAGTATATATGATGACTATACTTGTATTGTATATCTATGATTACATCGAATTCTAACACTTTAAATAGGCTCAATGGCCGACTTAAGACTCAATAAAACCCTAACCGACCTAGTAGATGCGGCAAACTTCAGTTTCTTGTCCTCCAAGGCTTTGATTAATCGGGCCTAGCCCACGATTAGTCAGGCCAGTTTTTCTTCCTTTTTGTGGCAGATCTCTTCTTGGACTTCATCCTCTTGGCCCAATGCTTTCCCTCCGGTCCAGATCCAGTCTTAGCTGCTCCAGATTTTGGTACATCCTAAAAAGTGTACAAAACAAGACAACACAGTACCAAATCCACGGGACAGTAACACAAATGCAGAATCATAAACCTAGGATCATGCACTTAGTATTTAACACATATTCCTCACAATAATAAGCCTACTTATCTTCTCTCGAGCATAATTCGGTGTAAATAAGGGTTCATTTAATGGTAGTATTTAGAGCATTATCACCCACATTGGACCCTTCCCAAGAGGAGGGAAAGGCAATCGAGTTGCGCCTCCAGTATTGTCAGGTTGGTTTCGCACAGAGTCCTGACCGACCTCAACACCTTCTATAGCAAGATTTTTGTCAGGCCTCCTCAGGTAGTTCTCAGCTTCGACCTCGATCCCGATAGATGGATTAAGAGAAGAGCCAACGAGTCCATGATTACCAGAATTACTGTCGGACCTCACCTTCTTAGCGCTCTCGATATTAGGTTCAACGTCGCCGAGAATCCTCCAGGGTTCACAACCTCACCGCCCGGCCTCTCTTGGGAGCAGCAGTGTGATTCACCTTGATCTCAGTTTGGACCTCGCTTTGGGCCAGTTCAACCACGTTAGCACCTCGCACAACCATTGGCGGGGTAAACTCTTGTTGCAGCCAGCTGCTGCTCTCTCATTTCTCGCTCACGTTTAATCTGCCTCCTCCTCTTATCTCGCAAGGCAGTTGGGGTCCATGTTACCTGCGCAAAAATGAGATCATCAGTTCGTGAAGACAAGAATACGGTTTAAGCTACAGCGATTAAGTCCTAACACATACAAGACATCTATGCTTAACGGAAATAAAGTTGCAAGTCGAATTAAAAGAGAAAACCATTACCAGGGTTAGGGGAACGATCACGCCGATGCCCAGAACAGCGCCCACATGGCAGGTATCAATATTAGAGGAAGTTGGAACGACCTAGAGTAAAGGTCGCACATCCAGAACCAGGGGCTCGCTATTCCCACCAGAGCAATATAGCGAGCATCGGTCCCCAAAATCCTTCAATTAAGCACGGATCGTTGGGTCTTGTTCTTCATATCCTAGCGAAGAAGTCTCTCAACCAAAGTTTTGAAATATTTATCTCGCGCGGATCGATCCTTATACGCCGTCATCTTCGGCTTATCGGGCACCTCGGCCTCGCCTATCTAGACGCCTTCAGAAAGGCCAACCAACTCGAGACTCAACCAGCAGGGCTTTATCAGCCCAATCCCTCACCTTGGACGAAAGGATAAAAAAAATAGCTTTATCTTACTCGCCGAGCTCCTCTCCGTGGCTTGACCAGCTGCCCCGGCAACAGGGAATGAATAAAAATACCCTAGTACAGTAAGGGTTGGCTCGAACCCTAGAATGAAATTTAACGCAATAAAGGCTGTGATGATTCTCACTGCCCCTAGACCAAGATCGCTGGGCATAATCTTGACTGCGTTCATAAACTCTACAAGGAACGGGTCGAAAGGTGGTTGAAGTCCACTGTATATGGTATCGAAGTGGAGAAGGATACGATCTTGTTCATCCATGTATCCGGCACTCTCCGCCGCCTCCACGAAGTAATCAAACCGATAATCTGAGCGCATATGGAACCTACCCAAGAGTACCTCAACAGCGGGTCAAGGAATTGTTTATGTCGATCTCCACCATTCGATCACCCTGCTCTCCAAATACTCCTGTCGGGCCTTTTCCCAACTCGTTGTGCGAACAACCGGATTGATAAGCTCAATCGGCCATTATGCCTCTAGCAAAACTTGATCAACTACCTCACCTTGGTCCACCGGTTCATTGCACCACATAGATCCGCTAATACTCACTTCGCTGCCTCGGTTTTCTAACATCCTGTAAAAGAGGGCGAGGTGGACGGTTAATCGCTTAAACTCAGAGTTGAGCCGAGATGAGCTAGCTTGCTCACCTCGACACCTCACCCCTCTTTCACCAAGGAAACATAAAGTACGGCCTAACCCTAATCTCATGAGGGCCGGGCACGACGCCGAAAAAGTGATAAAGTCTAAGCTAAGGGAACATGCGAGATATCGCTTCTATATCCATCAACGAGAAATCAACACGGTATGACCTTTAAAGCTGGACTCACGGTACTTGATTCAAACCAAAGAAAACATGAAGGTTCTACAAACTTGGATATTCAAGGAAAATATAGGCATGTTCTTCATGGAAACACTAGAAATCAAACGTAAATCGGACCACCTATCGACAAAAACGTGTTATGAAATGTAATTCAAAGAATTCGAAAGAGTTTACCTTAAATTGGTTGAAGGAGACGGAAGGAACACTTGACGGGGTGGTCGGAAATCTTCACCAGAATCTCCTCTCTCTGGCCGGGAAACTCAACAAGCCTGCCGGATTTCTTGCCTAAGGAAAATCAGATTTTGCAAAAGTGTGAAAGAAAGGGAGTCCTTACCCTTATATAAAGGCCCGCAAACATTTCGAATCATGTGCCCTGAAAGGTTGGAATTTCGAATTCGAAAGTCACATTCTGAAAGACACAATAATGGCGCCGTTTCAGAGCTCAAGGCAATAATGGTAGCAGTTATAAAGACGCTCCGTTACTAGGGGAATGTGGGCCAATCATTGGCCATCACACCAGACGTGGACTGTTACGACAAGCCATGATTTTGAGATAACTGTTAGGCAAATGATTAGAGCGAGATCTGCCAGCCCATTCTCAGCATCGAGCTCACCAACTCGCTATCCTCTAGATCGACAAATAAATCCGCACGCTTCAGCACAAACTCTTGCAAACTAATGCGTTTTTAGCATGATGCATCAAGTTTGTCGATTCATCCCGGCATCAAACTGCCTTTCGCGTTTTAGCATGGAAAAACAAGTCCGAACGATTCAGCACGAACTTATGCGGCCTTACGCATTTTTAGCATGACGCATCGAGTTCATCCGCTTCAGCATGGCACCTCACAACAAGTCACTTTCGAACCGTAAAATCTTGTAAAAACCGATCGCTCACTAGCTCGGCACCAAACTACGCTAGCGATTTTTACACTAACTTAGCAGGTCACGGTACTGTGATCCGTGGTGTAAGTCACTCTACTCACAAAATACTAGAAAGAGTACTAGGTCAATCGCAGTATAGTAAGGGCGAATCAAGGTCGATCCCACAGAGACGATTCAACACAGATAATACCTCACAAATCTAACTAAGAAGACAAATAACGGTCCCAGGCCAACATAAAGACAGAAAAGTAATTAGTATATCATTCCACACCGATCTCCTAACTTGGTGTAATTAATCATTATGTCTATGTTTCCTAGTAATTCCCCGATTCAACCAGAACGCGTGTTTCTAATTCAGTTTTAGCTACGGGTGAAATCTCCTAACCTTATCTACTTCTATTGAAAGGACAGTAGACATCTATACGCAGTTAACCTCCTTCATTGGTTGTATTAAATCACATGCTATAAGTTCTTGAAAGTGCCGGCTCAAGACCGAGAACCTCCGTAAGCAGCTATCGTGGATTGACTAGCACGTTCCTAAGGATTGATCCAGACTATGTCCTAACTAACACTTCACTTTATCTTCATTCATGTTAATTTACACGGTACAATAAGCAGATTGGCCAGATTTAACCTACTGTGAATTAAAACCGTCGATCAACGTAGTTGACGTCTAATCTCCATACTGAGAGTGACTTGAAAGTTGCCTCTTAATTGTGGTAAAGACCGCCGCAATTGCGGGAGCGGTGGTTCCTACTTCTGGAATATAATCGTTCTATTCTGATTAATTCTGGTTAATTACGATTCGTTTAGACATGCAGATTAATTACGTAGCGTTAATCTAACTAATCTACCATGATAAAGACATAAGGGAACGTTCAAAGCTTCATACCTTTAACAATGACGGATCTAGCTTGATCAACTCAAGCTAGTTGATGGATTAGAAAAGATAACCAAGCAAACAAACTCAAAATAAAAGCAAGAACTCTTTATTTCATAGAAGTATGTAATATTTGTGGTACGAATTCGAGTATATGTTACAATAGACTGGCACAGCCTTTATATAGAGCTGTAAACCGACCTATTTAACCTAAACCTAACCGACTTAGTGCAAATTACGGCAGCTTCAGTTTCGTGTCCTCCAAGGTGCCGCAGCTGCGGCTAGGGTTTCCGCAATTGCGGGCCTAATTGCCTCCCTCTCAAGGCCAGCAGACTCTTCGCATACTTTATTGACTTCGACATCTTCTGACTTGGATCCACTCTTGTTCAGCTCCAAATACGGTATGTCTGAAAAGCATAGAAACGAGACACAACAGCACCATATTTACGGGATAAAATGTGTAGGTACATAATTAACAACCTAGGAACCGATACTAGGCATTTGACATGTATTTCATACGATAATCCAACTCACTTATCGCTTGATCATAATTCGAGACAAATAAAGGTATAGTTGTAATATCCCGATTTTTGAAAAATGGGCAATTCGGTCTTTTAGCAAAAATCAGAATATTATGTTATTTTTAATTAAAGGATTTTCGAATAAAGAAAAAAAAGGGATAAACAAGGATTTTTCTTTTTAAAGAAAATAATTAGATAATTGGGATTATAAAAGGAAAACTAATCCTAATTTTAACCTAGTTGTTTTTGACAAAAAAAAGAGAGAGGGACGCAGGGAGGAAAAAGGGGCGCAGCTTTTGAAAAAAAAAGAGGGAGAAGAGGCTTTCGATTTTCGAGGCTAATCCGTTGTTCTTTTAATCAGACTCATCAAGAGAGAAAGGATCACCGCGAGACGAGGATCGTTTTGATATCAACAATCCTTAAATCCATTAACGTTTGGATTTAAAGGTTAAACTTTTGACGGGTTGAAGCTTTGGTTCGTTGTACCACGCAATTAAGGTAACGTGGTTTTCTTATCGTATGATTAAGGTTTCGTAAAGTGGTAGAGCAATTTGTATGATTGTTTTTCGTGGTTTTAATTCGTTTAAGTCGAGTTTGGGTTGAATTTGAGTAGAAAACGCAGAGTGCAGAAAACTGTCCTCTGTGGTGCAAGAAAACGTGTATCTGTGCAAGCGGGAGGCTCGGTCGACCGAGCCTGTCCATTCGGTCGACCGAGTGGTGGTTCATCCGTACGGATGAGGTGTGTATCCGTACGGCTATTTCTCTGTATCGTACAACAAGTTTAATCGTTTGGACAGGGACTGTTCCAGTACTGTTTTTCTTTGATGTGTTTCAAGCTTTATAGTAGCATACTTACTGCTTAACCTTATGTGACAAAGCTCTGAATTAACTTTTGATGCGTTTAGTTCCGGCACCACATGGATTCCCTAAAAAGACGAAGTGTGGGACCGTCAAAAGCTTTGGATTTGCCTTGTGCTTCGATAAGCTAGAGTTTATCGATGTCTATGTAATTGCTAGGGCTTGTCCGTGTCTAGTGGTCTAAGTACGAGAGTAGGAGATGTGAGGGAGCTTACTTGAAAACACTTAGGTGGCTAGATAAACATTTAATCAAACGTATGTGCTAGATTAATAATCTTAAACATCATGCAATGCTTGGTAAGGCATAGTACAATATCGCGATGTGTTCTCTGACCAGACAAAGTAGACTGTACCCACGCCGGTCAATCGATTGGCTAGATAAAGCGTCTGGTACATTCTGCCGGTTATCACACCATCGGGACTCAGATATTCCCGGGGCTACTAGAGCGTGTCTCTAAGTAGGTTGCACCCGATTGTCCTAGTACATCCTATTACTAGGCGTAGTGCCCTTGTTATTCATGATGTAACAAACTTGAGCTAAGTTAGATACCTTTTGGAACCTCATGTTATGCTATGAACATAATATGATAGTTAGCTAGGGTTAATAACGGAACAAATTAATAAAAGACGGCGTTGCTTTTATTTCTTTATGAGATCATAGTTATACGATCTTCTACGCGTTACTAAGTACTTTTGTACTTACCCCGTTACTTTTCGTTTGTCTTCCCTTTCCCCAAAGAAGATGAACAGGTTGCTAATGCTGATGAGTTCTTTGACGAGGACGTGTGAGATGGAGCTCGTGAAGACTTAGTTCTTTTACTTTTGACTCTTTCAATAATGTTGTTGACTTAGTTTCAAACAATGTTGTCTTTCTTTTGGATTAGTTCTGGTTAAGTTCTTTTGAGATCTTTTGGGATTTGAATGTCGGATGATATTGGATTTAGTTTCACAGCATTGAAAACCGTGTGTTCGATCTTTTGTCTTTTGTTTTTCCCGAGTCGTTTTATCTTCCGTGTCGTTTTAGTTCTGATGTATGACGTAAGGCTTACATATATTATTGAATTTATTTGATAATATATGTGCCGAGCGCTCTTTCCGGATAAGGACTCGGTGTCCGGGAACGGGGCGTTACAGTTGGTATCAGAGAGAAAGGTTTTCCTTGCTGTGTAGGACTTGATTTCTTCTTTAAGATAAGGTTTAGAGCTTTAGTAACCTCTTCTCTTTTCTTAGTTACAGAATGGTGCTTACTAGAGGTGGAGCTAATACGAGTAACACCGAGGCGGCTAACACCCGGACGGGTAACGCCGAAGCGGGGATTTACCGAGGTTGTGATTCCGAGAAGGAGAAGAAGTGGACCCGCTACTCGGGGCCCTACGGTGTCTCAAGTGAACACCCCGTCTATGAACAACATCATGCGTGGGGTGAATCGGGGACCGTACATTGTCACCGAGAGGTAGGGTGGAACAAGGGGTCCTTCACGGTTTAACACCCGCATACCGGTTACTACTTCGGCTCCAAGGACCACGAGTTGGACCGGGTTGGGACTTTCTCATCCACCGGCTAGTCGGTTTTTTTCGAGTTATCCACGGTATCGACGTTTCCTTCGCACCGCCGAGTTTTACACCGCAACCGACGGTTCTACCTCCACCGCCACCTAGGTCGGATTCTTTTGTAGCACTGGCTACACTCATCCCCAACGAGACTATCGCATCGAATGCCCCACCGGTGCGGCGGCCGGTACGACATCATCGGTTTGGGGGTTATGACGGACCGGTGGATTGGTATGAGAAGATGAAGAAACATAGGGTGCCGAATTCTTTGGCAATGTTGAGCCGGCGGCGCGATTTATGGATTCGTGGGTTCGAGAAGGCGTGCGTAAATATGAAAGCTCCGAGAATGCGAGTGGGCTCATTTAGCAATATCCTTGTTGGCGGGAAATGCGAGAGTTGGATGGAAGCCTATGAGCGGGTTAATCCGAGGATCACGGATTGGGCAGTGTTCAAAGATCTGTTCTACAAGGAATACTTTCCTAGAACAGCTCAGAGTGCAAAGGCTAATGAATTTCTGAGTTTGAAACAAGGGAGATATACTACGGTGACTCAGTACTCCCAGAAGTTCCATGAGTTGGGCAGATTCTACCCTGAGATCATGAAAAGTGAAGAGAAAAAGATAGACAAGTTCATGGAAGGATTGTCACATGAAGTGGCAAAGGGCATGCTAGGAGATAGACCTACGAGCATGGCAAGCGTCATGGATAGAGCTTTGACTGCGGAGAGATTTGCCAGTAGACAGACGGTTGTAGTTGGAGATAAGAGGTCTTTCTCAAATTTTCAAGGAAGTAATAGAGGAGCACCGCAACAGAATGTTAAGAGGGCAGGAAATCCGGCTACGAAGAGTTCAGCAAGTGGAACGCCAACGGTTTGTGCTAAGTGTAACAAGACACACACAGGAGAGTGCATGGCAGGTAGCGTGAGTTGTTTCCACTGTGGGGAAGTGGGACATTACTCGAGAGCGTGTCCTAAGAAGCTCTCTCAAGGTAATCGGAGTAGGAGGACGAGGTAACCGGCGGGGTAATCGTACTACGGGTAGCGACCGCTTCGTGTCTTCGCGGCGGATGCGGAACCGGAAGAGTTAGATGACCTTGTGGTGACGGTACTTTTCGGTGTTTGTGTTTATTATAGATATTTAATATGATATAGCGCGCATATGATATTACATATTTATACTTAAATAGATTCACTTGTTAGGTACCATAATCATAGATAATCTAGCGAGTTTCACTTCGTTTGATACCGGAGCATCGGGGACTTTTGTTTCCTCTAAGATAGCTAAGAAGTTGAACCTACCCCTTAAGGAATTGGAGAGACATTTGAGTATAACCACACCTTTGGGCAGAGTCACTAGATGTGCTCAGGTCACACCACAAGTTGTTATTAGAGTTGGGACTTACAAGTGCCAGTATGCTTTGACGGTGTTGGATTTCTCGGATTTCGATGTTATCCTGGGGATGGACTGGTTGTCCAAGAATTATGTCTACTTGGATTGTAGGGGTAAGAGGGTGATCTTTAAGGCCCCAGGAAAATCAGCTAAGACGTTTCAGGGTAACGTATGCAAGCCTAGCAAGGGTCGTTATCCGATTATCTCGGCGGTTAAAGCCCTAAGAGCTTTGAAGAGGAGTTGCCAGGGTTTCGTTGTTTATGCATTAGATAAGGAAAAGCATAGGCCCGAGTTAGGAGAGACTCGTGTAGTTAAGGACTTTCCCGAAGTTTTCCCGGAAGATTTGCCAGGACATATGCCTGATAGGGCCATAGAGTTCGAGATCGAATTGATTGCCGGAGCATCACCAGTGGCTAAAGCACCTTATAGGATGGCACCAGCGGAGTTGAAAGAGTTGAAAACTCAGCTTAAGGAGATGCTAGAGAAAAACATCATCCGGCCAAGTACATCACCGTGGGGAGCACCGGTCTTGTTTGTGAAGAAGAAAGATGGGAGTATGCGCTTGTGCATCGACTACGAGAGTTGAATAAACCGACAATCAAGAATAAGTATCCTTTACCAAGGATTGATGATCCGTTCGGTCGGTTGCAAGGTAAGAAGGTGTTCTCTAAGATTGATCTTAGGTCCGGTTATCATCGGTTGAAGATCAAGGTGTCGGATATACCTAAGACAAACCTTCGGTACGAGATATGGACATTATGAGTTTTTGGTCATGCCGTTTGGACTCACTAATGCTCCATCGAAATTCATGGACTTGATGCAAAGAGTTTTCATGCCTTATCTCGATAAGTTTGTGATAGTTTTCATAGACGATATCTTGGTGTACTCTAAGGACGAGGAAGAGCATGAAGAACACCTAAGGATAGTTTTACAGACCTTAAAGGAGAACAAATTATATGCCAAGTTTTCTAAGTGCGAGTTTTGGTTGGACCAGGTGAGTTTTCTTGGGCATATAATTTCTGAAGAAGGCATTAAGGTGGATCCAGCGAAGATAGAAGCCGTTTCTAAGTGGCCTAGACCGACATCGAATGTAGAGATAAGAAGTTTCTAGGGTTTAGTTTGGTACTACCGGAAGTTTGTAAAGGATTTCTCTAAGATAGCCACACCTCTCACGAGGCTTACTCAAAAGAACGTTAAGTATGAGTGGACTGTGAATGTGAGGAAGCTTTTCGGACTTTGAAAGAAAAGTTGACCACGGACCCGTGTTAGCATTACCGGAAGTTTTTGATAACTATGATGTATATACGTACGCATCGGGTCAAGGTTTGGGTTGTGTTTTGATGCAATCGGGAAAGGTGATTGCTTATGCATCTAGGCGAGTTAAAGGTGCATGAGAAGAATTACCCTACACACGACTTGGAGTTGGCGGCGGTGGTTTTTGCTCGAAGCTTTGGAGACACTATCCGTATGGTGTCAAGGCAAGGATCTTCACGGATCATAAGAGTCTTAAGTTCTTCTTTACTCGGGAGAATCGAACATGAGACAAAGAAGATGGTTGGAGTTCGTGAAAGATTACGACTTGGACATTCAATACCACCTGGGTAAAGCGAATGTTGTAGCGGATGCACTTAGCCGGAGAGCGGTTAATGCTATCACTACCTTGCAAGAAGTCGTAGATCAGTTGGATATGATGCAGATTCAAGTAATTGAAAGGAAGGGTGAAGCTCGGAATTTGGCGCCATTGATGGCAAGGTCAGATTTGCTAGATGAGATTCGGGCTAAGCAGGATAAAGACCTTGTGTTGTTTAATTTGAAGCGAGTAGCTCGAGAGAAGCCTACAGTGGGTTATCAGTTGGACAAGAGTGGTCATCTTTGGTACGGAGACCGTTTGTGTGTGCCCGATGTGGATGGCCTAAGAGAGAAGGTTATGGATGAAGCTCATAAGATTGGTTTTGCGGTACATCCAGGAGCCACTAAGATGTATAGAGATCTCAAGGAAAGGTATTGGTGGCCTGGTATGAAGTTAGGGATCGCGAGTTTGTGGCAAGATGTGATACATGCCGAGAGTGAAAGCGAGAACACGAAGGCCAGGAGGTTTGTTGAAACCCTTGGAGGTACCGGAATGGAAATGGGAGAATATTACGATGGATTTCATCACCGGTTTGCCTAAGACTAAGGGCGGTCATGACATGATTTGGGTGATTGTGGATAGACTCACAAAATCAGCCCATTTCTTGCCGTGTAAAGTGGACATGCCTATAAAGAAGTTCGCTACTATGTATATCGACAATATAGTGAAGCTTCATGGTGTGCCTCTATCTATTGTATCCGACAGGGATAGTAGATTTATCAGTCGCTTCTGGAAGGGCTTACAGAAAGCTTTTGGGACGAAGACTGATTTGAGTACAGCGTTTCATCCGCAGACGGATGGGCAGTCAGAGAGAACAATTCAGACTCTCGAGGACATGCTTAGAGCTTGTGTTTTGGACGCCGGAGGATCATGGATAGATTACCTCAACTTGGCTGAGTTTGCTTACAACAATAGTTATCATGCAAGTTTGGGAATGCCACCTTTTGAGGCCTTGTACGGTAGGAAGTGTAGAACTCCACTTTACTGGGATGAAGTGGGGGAGAAACATATCACAGGGCCGGAGATGGTTCAGCAAGCCAAGGAGAAAATTGAGTTGATAAGGAAAAATGCGAAAGCCGCTCAAGATCGTCGAAGAGTTGGGCCGATGTTAGAAGAAGACCGCTAGAGTTTGAGGTCGGGGATAGAGTTTACCTTCGAGCGTCTCCGATGAAGGGTATCAAGAGGTTCGGACGAAAGGAAAGCTAAGTCCAAGGTATGTAGGACCTTTTGATGTCATCGAAAGAGTTGGGAAGTTGGCTTATAGACTACGGTTGCCAGAATCAATGTCTAGAGTCCACAATGTCTTCCACGTATCGATGCTTAGGAAGTGTCTATCTAAAGTGGACGTGGAATCCGAGATTGATCCGGAAGTTTTGCAAGATAATCTAACATACGTGGAGAAACCGATAAAGATTCTGGATAGGAAGGAAAGGATGATAAAGAGGCGGGTGATCCCGTTAGTATTAGTGCAATGGAGCAATCATGCACCGACGGAAGCCACTTGGGAAGTGGAAGCGGACATGTTCAACGAATTCCCAGAGTTCCCTCATCTACCAGGTACGATCTAGTTTCGAGGACGAAACTCCTCTTAAAGGGGGAGGAATGTAATATCCCGATTTTTGAAAAAGGGCAATTCGGTCTTTTAGCAAAAATCAGAATATTATGTTATTTTTAATTAAAGGATTTTCGAATAAAGAAAAAAAAAGGGATAAACAAGGATTTTTCTTTTTAAAGAAAATAATTAGATAATTGGGATTATAAAAGGAAAACTAATCCTAATTTTAACCTAGTTGTTTTTGACAAAAAAAAGAGAGAGGACGCGGGGAGGAAAAAGGGCGCAAATTTTTGAAAAAAAAAAAGAGGGAGAAGAGGCTTTCGATTTTCGAGGCTAATCCGTTGTTCTTTTAATCAGACTCATCAAGAGATAAAGGATTACCGCGAGACGAGGATCGTTTTGATATCAACAATCCTTAAATCCATTAACGTTTGGATTTAAAGGTTAAACTTTTGACGGGTTGAAGCTTTGGTTCGTTGTACCACGCAATTAAGGTAACGTGGTTTTCTTATCGTATGATTAAGGTTTCGTAAAGTGGTAGAGCAATTTGTATGATTGTTTTTCATGGTTTTAATTCGTTTAAGTCGAGTTTGGGTTGAATTTGAGTAGAAAACGCAGTGCGCAAAACCGTCCTCTGTGGTGCAAGAAAACGTGTATCCGTGCAAGCGGGAGGCTCGGTCGACCGAGCCTGTCCATTCGGTCGACCGAGTGGTGGTTCATCCGTACGGATGAGGTGTGTATCCGTACGGCTATTTCTCTGTATCGTACAACAAGTTTAATCGTTTGGACGAGGGGACTGCTCCAAAGATCGTTTTTCTTTGATGTGTTTCAAGCTTTATAGTAGCATACTTATCTTGCTTAACCTTATGTGACAAAGCTCTGAATTAGCTTTTGATGCGTTTAGTTCCGGCACCACATGGATTCCCTAAAAAGACGAAGTGTGGGACCGTCAAAAGCTTTGGATTTGCCTTGTGCTTCGATAAGCTAGAGTTTATCGATGTCTATGTAATTGCTAGGGCTTGTCCGTGTCTAGTGGTCTAAGTACGAGAGTAGGAGATGTGAGGGAGCTTACTTGAAAACACTTAGGTGGCTAGATAAACATCTAATCAAACGTATGTGCTAGATTAATAATCTTAAACATCATGCAATGCTTGGTAAGGCATAGTACAATATCGCGATGTGTTCTCTGACCGGACAAAGTAGATCGTACCCACGCCGGTCAATCGATTGGCTAGATAAAGCGTACGGTACATTCGCCGGTTATCACACCATCGGGACTCGGATATTCCCGGGGCTACTAGAGCGTGTCTCTAAGTAGGTTGCACCCGCTGTCCTAGTACATCCTATTACTAGGCGTAGTGCCCTTGTTATTCATGATGTAACAAACTTGAGCTAAGTTAGATACCTTTTGGAACCTCATGTTATGCTATGAACATAATATGATAGTTAGCTAGGGTTAATAACGGAACAAATTAATAAAAGACGGCGTTGCTTTTATTTCTTTATGAGATCATAGTTATACGATCTTCTACGCGTTACTAAGTACTTTTGTACTTACCCCGTTACTTTTCGTTTGTCTTCCCCTTTCCCCAAAGAAGATGAACAGGTTGCTAATGCTGATGAGTTCTTTGACGAGGACGTGTGAGATGGAGCTCGTGAAGACTTAGTTCTTTTACTTTTGACTCTTTCAATAATGTTGTTGACTTAGTTTCAAACAATGTTGTCTTTCTTTTGGATTAGTTCTGGTTAAGTTCTTTTGAGATCTTTTGGGATTTGAATGTCGGATGATATTGGATTTAGTTTCACAGCATTGAAAACCGTGTGTTCGATCTTTTGTCTTTTGTTTTTCCCGAGTCGTTTTATCTTCCGTGTCGTTTTAGTTCTGATGTATGACGTAAGGCTTACATATATTATTGAATTTATTTGATAATATATGTGCCGAGCGCTCTTTCCGGATAAGGACTCGGTGTCCGGGAACGGGGCGTTACAATAGTTTATAGTACTAATTTCAATTCTCAAGTGATAAGTGACAGTTAGTATGTCAAACGCCGTTAATTTTAAAAATAAAAATTAAAACACTCATTACGCATTCCTTTTTTTACCATTAATTTTCGAATTCGTTTGTTGTGGTTGTCTCATTAAAACGCGGGCCATTTGCTGAGCTACAATGGATCATCCAAGTCCATTGTACTTGTTTGATTTATAGTCA
Organism: Gentiana straminea; assembly: GCA_036785695.1. NCBI lineage: Eukaryota > Viridiplantae > Streptophyta > Magnoliopsida > Gentianales > Gentianaceae > Gentiana > Gentiana straminea. The sequence goes on along the minus strand of JAVUPR010000241.1, from coordinate 4,175,969 downwards.
AGCAACGTTATTAAATACAATATATCTTTCTTTTTAGGGAAATACAATATATCTTAACATTCATGTTTCTTCTACTTCCTCAATTTGGATAATACATTACCAATGATCTAATTATTCTCAAATCATGAATCTTTATCTCATATCGGCAGGAAAATTTTCAAAATAAAAATGAGGGCACCAAATAACTCTCCACTTAAATATGACGATTATATAAACTTTAGTCACTAATGAACATTGTATCATTTTATAATTCTTTGTCACAATCCGTAAAATTTTCACAAAACATAGAAAAATGGAGATTGTGATTATACTGGTTTGGTTGCTATTGGGAATTCTGTGCAGTTTGATTTTATTGTTTCAATGGAATGCAATGAGGTATAACAGAAAAGGGCTGCCCCCTGGCACTCTGGGATTGCCAGTTTTTGGTGAGACTATCAAGTTTGTCCAGAAAGGGCCAAAATTCATAAATAAACAACGAATAAGGTTTTGTTTTTGTTCTACTATTACAGTGTTGTCTTTTTTTTTTTTTCCTTCCCTTTTTTGGATAGGAGCCAATATTTTGCACCATACTTACCGGTGCACCACAGTACGTAGAATCTGTGGAAATCTAAACCCAAACCCATATAAGAGGAGGGCCTCATCCCCAAAACCTAGGTTGTGAGGTGAGGGAAGTCCATCTCTTAATATGGTGGGTTACACAATCACAAGTTCCCAATGTGGGATACTTTAATACGCCCCCCTCAAGTGTGGGCACAGGCACTCTCAAGGCCAACGAGAGGCCCAACACTTGCACAATAATGGGGTGGCTCCGATACCATGTGGAAATCTAGGTTTTGGGGATGAGACCCTCCTCTTATATGAGTTTGGGCATAGATTTTCACATGGTATCGGAGCCACCCCATTATTGTGCAAGTGTAGGGCCTCTTTGTTGGCTTTGAGAGTGCCCAGACCCACACTTGAGGGGGCGTACCCCATTATTGTACAAGTGTTGGGCCTCTTTGTTGGCTTTGAGAGTGCCCAGACCCACACTTGAGGGGGCGTGTTAAAGTATCCCACATTGGGAACTTGTGATTGTGTAACTCACCATATTAAGAGATGGACTTCCCTCACCTTACAACCTAGGTTTTGGGATGAGGGAAGTCCATATCTTAATATGGTGGGTTACACAATCACAAGTTTCCAATGTGAGATTCTTTAACAAAAATCGACCTTGTGAAAGTCCGACTTTCCATAGGTGTATTGTGTGAATCGACCTTGGGAAATTCGATTTTTGGCTCAAGAGCCGACTTTGACAATATCGATTCTACGTAACCGGTGGGGTACAATGCAAATGATAAGCCCTTATTTATAGAAATGACGATTATCTAATTAATGGAATTTTTGTGACTGATCACAGATATGGAGAAGTATTCAAAACACATATTTTAGGTGTTCCAACAATAGTGTCTATGGACCAAGAGCTGAATAGGTACATATTCTTGAATGAAGCAAAAGGGTTTGTATTAGGGTATCCAAGGTCTGTATTGGACATATTAGGGAAGTATAACATTGGTGCCACAGTTGGGACTGCTCAGAAGAAAATTAGAGGATCAGTTTTACAGCTCGTTGGCCCTCCTGCTATAAAGGATAAATTGTTCCTTAAGCTTGACAATTATATGAATCATCACCTTGAAGGTTTTGAAGACGGTAAAAGTGTTGACATTCAAGAACTAACAAAAGATGTAAGTAGAACCAAAATAGTTATATAATGATCATTACAATATCTCTGCACCACAACAGAACGACCTTCAGAAAGTCGATTCTTGAGTCAAGAATTGACTTTCTTAAGGTCAATTGATCGAGTCAAGAATCGATCGTGATATCCCACATTGGAAGTGAGGGGGAGCGCATCACCATTATATAAGTGTGAGACATAAATGTTTTGTCAACTCGGGTTAGCCCTTTTAGACCGAGCGAAGACAACGGTCTAAACAGTTGACCGGACATTTATGACTCATTTAGCGCTACCAGACCCGGGGTCTGGGGTCGCTACAGAATTGTATTCAGAGCCGACTATCAGACGGATCTAAATACCATAGGCCATGCACCTCTAAACGAACCTAAGTGTCACGGGCCACCTCTAGAGCTCTTTGATAGAAACGAACAGGGACAAGTATTGGCCGTCCTGGCGAGAACGCCAGTCCCTATAAGGGAAGAGAATGTGATATCCCAAATTGGAAGTGCATCATCACCATATAAGTGTGAGACATAAATGTCTTATCAACTTGGGTTAGCCCTTTTAGACCAAACGAGGATGACGGTCTAAGAAGTTGACTGGACATTTATGACTCATTTAGCGCTACCAGACCCTGGGTCTGGGGCCGTTACATCGACTTTCCGAAGGTCTCAAGAATCGACTTGTGAGATATAACTTGGGTTAGCCCTTTTAGATCAAGCGAGAATGACGGTCTAACCGATTGACCGGATATTTAAGACTCGTTTAGCGCTACCGCACCACGGGTCCGGAGGCGTTACATCGACTTTCCGAAGGTCTCAAGAATCGACTTTGTGAAAGTAGTTCTGGTATGATGCACACAGAGCGCGGTGCATTGGTAAGTGTAAGTTGGATGTGGTGCAAACAATATGCCATTTTTTTTCTATCTTAATGCATGATTTATGTCATTCATACATTTTCAGATGGCTTTCTCTATATCCTTGAAGCTAATCATGGAGCAAGATTATGGTGTTGAATGTAAATATCTTAGAAGTGAGTTTGATAAGTTGGTTGCTGGAACTCTCTCTCTTCCCCTCAACATTTATGGCACTGATTACTATAGAGGACTTCAGGTAATTATATATAGTCTTAATTTACATAAACATTTTCATCATTTCACATCATAATCCTATCAATACTTTATTCATCACATACACATTACAACTATGTTAGAGGTCACATCTCCATATACATTGGAATTTTATATAGTTATTTAATTATTACACCGGTCCCAAAATGTAATTTCGTTTAGCATTTTGGATTTGTCCCAAAATATAAATTCATTTAGATAATCAATAAAGCATTTTTTTTAGTGAACCAATAAGGGGTAAAATGAAAAAAAATTTACTACATCCGTTCCAATATATAAGTCATCCTATGTGTTTTCACACAGATTAAGGAATTGGTTGAATTTCATAAATTTGATGGTTAATGTCTAAAATGCTCATTGACTATCATTAATGCAATAGTTGTTAAGTAACGAAAAATGGATGAATTGATAATAAATTAGGGGTAAGATAGAGAAAAGAGTAATAAATTTTACATTGATAATGCAGAATGACTTATATTGTGGGACAAAACTAAAAGCGTACGATGACTATATTTAGGAACGGAGGTAGTAATAAAACCAATGAAGCATTTATTATATTTTTCATCTTTTACCCCTTATTTATTATACACTCACCAACTTTTCATTACTTTGCATTAATAACGGTCAAAGGTCATTTCAGTTTTTTTTATCAAAATTAATAACACATAACCAATTAGGTTAAAGGTTGTAAATGACTGTTTTTAATCTAAAATGAGGAAAAAGGACAAGAAAAAAATATAATGGTTGAGAAGGACAAAAATGCGCCTGTTACTACATGTGTTACCACATGTTGCTACAACCACATGTAGTAAAACATGTAGTAACATGTGCGTTTTTGTCCTTCTCAACCATTTTTTTGTTGTTGTCATTTTTTCCTATTTTGTATCTTATTTTGTCCTTCTGACCTCTGACCCCTAACCAATTTTACTAACTTTCTTAATCTGTATAAAAACACTCAAACAGACTTATATTTTGACATGGACGTAGTATTTTTTGTTTTTTTTGTTTTTTTTTTTTTTTAAGAACGTATTTTCTGTTGAAGGAATTAAATACACATAGTATTTTAAAAACGGAATTTACATCTTAAATGTGTCCAATTTTCCTTTAAGAAAAAAAGCATTAGGTTGAATCGAAAAAAATAAAAAATAAAACATTAGGTACCCTATAACAAAAGGGTTTTTGTTAAAAATTACAAAATGAACATAAAAATATTAATAGAGGACAGTGGAATTTTTTTCGGGTAAAAATGACATGTCTTTATTTCACTGTGATGTAAATTCTCTCGTATTCAACTACTAAAATAAATATATCTTTTATTCTGATTATCGAAAGATGGTAATTCTTTCATCGCATTTTTCCTTTTTTTCGTCCCCTTTATTTAGATATCTCATTTGACATTTTTTTCAACGTTATTTTTGAGGAATAGTGAGACATTGGATTTGAGGCGCCCCTAAAGACAAAGAAATAATGAATTTAGGGTTATAAATAGTGGATTTGTCCTTAAAAAATATGAATTTAGCATCACGTAAATTGCAAACAAGGTTCATAAGTGATAATAACTGGATTTGTCCCAATCCGAAGACTCGAGTTTGTCATGGATCAATTTATATTTCGTGCGTCGCAGGGTGGAGTCTACGATTCCTATTCGCCAGGTAACTATCACGCGGGGTGATAGTCCGTTTTTTTTTTTTTGTCATTAAAAGGAGGACACGTGTAGGGGTATTTATGGTGCGTCGACAAAGATTCCTTTGCCTATAAATACGCTTGTTGTCTCATTATCCGTGTGTGTTGAAATCCACTCCAAAAAAAAACCTCTCCCAGCATCACGTAAATTGCAAACAAGGTTCATGTAAGTGATAATAACATTAAAATTCAGACGCGATGTAGGACAAACATAACTGGATGCATTTTACTACAATTTTGCCCGTTTTTCATCCTCTATTAAATTGGCTAATTATTCAAAGAATTTATGCCGTTTTGATTTCCCTTTTGTAATTTTTATTTTACAGGCAAGGAAAAATGTGATTAAAATCTTGAAAAGAATCATGAAAAATAGAAGTGCTTCCTCAATGGTTCATGATGATATGCTAAACCACCTACTTAACGACGACGGAAGATATAAGCTTAATCCTGAAGAAATACTTGACCAAATAATTACGATTATATATTCTGGATTTGAGACCGTCTCGACTACAACAATGATGATTATCAATTATCTCTATGATAATCCAAAGGCTTTACAAGAATTAAAGGTCAGTCAGACACAGTGTCTTTCACCATATTTTTCATGCATATTTGGAATTTATTTAAAATAACATTTCTGATTTTATTTTCAATGTTATATACATAATGATTTTTCAGGATGAGCATTTTATGATTTTTCGTAACAAGTCGAACAACCAAACAATTGACTGGAATGATTATAAGATGATGAGGTTTACTCGCGCTGTAAGTTGCTTAATATTTATGATATATTTTCTCGCTATATTAATTTTGTATGAAATGCATGTTCTAAAAACATTTATATTAATTTGTCTTTCGTATCTGCAGGTAATTTATGAGGCAATGAGATTAGCTACTGTGGTTAATGGGGTTTTGAGGAAGACAACCAAGGATGTTGAGTTAAACGGTATACAATTAAAGGATAGCCTGATGAATTAATCTTTTTTTTTTTTTTTTTATTTAAGTCTAATTGAAATCACAATCGAATTTATTCTTTTTTATTGTACATGTTTAGGTTTTCTTATTCCAAAAGGATGGAGAATTTACATGTTCATCAGAGAAATCAACTATGATCCAAATTTGTACCCCGAGCCATTGAAATTTAATCCTTGGCGATGGCTGGTATGGTTTTTCATTAGAATTAATTAACTTAATCGCAATCTACACGTAAATATATATGTATATTTACATATACATGTGTGTGTATATATATATATATATCTGTGTGTATATATTTAAACTTTTGTGTATGTATTTTATAGAGGAGGCTGATATGCTTATAAGAATTAATATACGTTTTTGAAGGAAAATAATGGTTTGGAGAACCATGATTATTGTTTCTTATTTGGCGGAGGAACAAGGCTTTGTCCAGGAAAAGAAATAGGAATTGCCACAATTTCTTTGTTTCTTCGATATTTCGTCACAAGATACAGGTATGTACAAAAATTAAACCTAGCTAAATGAGCTAATGTCTTGTACCGTTGTGATAATGATGTAAATCCATACATCATTATCAACGATGCAGATAACCGTTGTGCCACTAATAATGACGCAACGATTGTGCCCGTATTGTTACTGTATATACTCTACATCCTACACCGGGAAGCCTGAAGGTTTGAAATTATGTGTTTTCCCAGGTGGGAACCCACAGGGGATTGGAAGATAGATCAATTTCCTAGGGTTGAAGCTCCAAATGGATTGAAAGCGAGGGTGTTCAACAGGGCCGGCCCTCGCTTGTATTGGGCTTAAGACCAAGCCCTCGAATTGAGACTTTTAGTTGAATTTTTTTTTAATACATACTTATTGTTAGATATTTTTTCATAAATAAATATTTTGGTTATCGTTTGCATACGAGTTGCCGTACGAATTAATGTTATCGCAACGAAACGGGGTTCGAACTGATATGTTCGAACCTAAACCACTGCATGCATCAGTTCATGAAGGGATATGCATTTTCAGATACACGCATTTTCGAACTGATATGTACTTACCCTTTTGTGTAAGGGTTGCATTCTTTCATCCGGTGCAAGGAGTACATCCATTCGTTTATGGGGTACTTGCAACCTATAAAATGCATAAGTATGAAGACGAAAATCCATAAATTTGACAACATCATTAGAAAAACTTTGAGTGTTCTCGGGTTTGATTCAAACAAGTCACTGTTTGAATCAAACACCCCCATTGCAAAGAGATTTTCATTTGATCTCTTAGTGACAAATCGTGTGGGACAAAACATCTCTTAAAAGACAACGTTATTAACGTGACTTGGAGTTTCTAATTCTCTGTCAAATCCTAAGTACTACATTTTTTCAAACACTTATCGCGTTTTTACAATCCGTAAATGCAAAAAAATAATAAAACTTGTTTGTATATATCTATTTTTTTGATCAAGTAAAATTTTTTATTGGGGCCTTTATCAATTAGAGTAAAAAAAAAAATTGGGCCTTTATCAAAAAAGAAAATTAACATATTATATTAGGTTGAATCGGATTAAATCTACACGAAATTTTTTTTTTTTTTTAGCGAAACATGTATCGTTGGGCCCCCCGACAGAATTGGGCCTAAGACCCGGGTCTCGCCGGCCTTAGCATAGGGGTGTTCAAAAACCATTGATTTTAATTCTCCGGTATTGCTGGTGAATGATGGCGACCAGGGCCGGCCCTGACATATTTTGGACTTAAGGCCAAGTCTCCGAATTGGGTCTTTTAGTTGAAGGTTTTTTTTTTTTTTTTTTTTTTTTTTTTTGTTGAAAACATATTTGTCGCGTTTTTAACATCCATAAATACTAAATTCAATTTATTGATAGTCTCAAAACATACCTACAAAGTAGTCTTTTAGGCCAAGTACAATTTTTTTATTGTGACCTTTTGTTAGATATTTTTTTCATAAATATTTTTTGTAATCTCTTGCATACGAGTTGCCGAACGAAATAATGTTATCGCAACGAAATGGGGTTTGACCTGCCCGGTCAAGTCGCGGTGGGTCGAGTTCGCAAGAGTCGAGGGGGCAATTATCCCGAAACCTAAACCAATACATGCATCAGTTCATGAAGGGAGTAAATTTTTTGGCCTTTATCAAAAAAAAAAAAAAAAAAAAAAAAAAAAAAAAACCTATTATATTAGGTTGGATCGGATTGAATTTACACGGAATTTTTTTTTCTTTTAACGAAACATATACCGTTGGGCCCTTCCGATACCGTTGGGCTTATGACGGCCGTCTCATTGGCCTCACTGTAGGGCCGGCCTTGATGGCAACCATTCTGTTACAACCTTTACTTCTCTTTCTTTAGCAATACTAACTCTTTGGGGTTTTTCCAAGTATGGGGTTATCCCATTTTCTCTTCTCAGATGTTTGGATGCTAAGTTACATGTAAACATTAGGTTCGTGAGAACCATTGTAATCACTGTGTTTGGTTGCTAAGTTACATGTAAATTTTAGGTTCGTGAGAACCATTGTAATCAACATTTTCATATGATGAATGTTTATTTGGTGTGACATTTTTGCTTATTTCAGAATTTTCTCTTTTGAAACGTTGATCGCGAGTGAATGACAAACGCGTACTTTTCGTTTCATTTAACGTCAAATTCGAAAAAGGGTGTTTTTTTGAAAAATATTACACAAGATAGAGGGTAAAAGTGCTAAATTTAAAAATACGGGGCAAGTCACAAAGTTGACCCAAAGAATTGGTGTTTTGCGCTAATTACTCTTTTAAATATTATCTATTTTAGAGATCCGATAAGAGACCCTCACATGGGATGTTATACCATTGCCAGATACAGACCAATACAATATTCTTGAACATTCTACAAGGCAAACACACTATCCTCCAGAACCTATACAAGAGTAACATGAACACATAAGGTACCACATAAGGAACCAGCAGTGCCACAACTTAGGCACTCCACTAAAGAAGCGATAAAAATTTTGGATGATTACATTGTATATCTCATTGAGCATAAGGATCTTGGTATTATGAAGGATGATCCGGTTACCATCCGCTAAGCCATGGAATGTTCTAACTCTCATAAGTGGATTAGGATTATACAAGATGAGATGAAATTGAAAACACAAGACAAAATAAAATGCGGAATTTTCATTAATAAAATAAGCAAACAAGTTGAATTACAATGGAGTTGGTGATGGAGTATTTATAGATGATATTCCTTAGGAAACAGTTAAAAGAAGTACAAAACGGTTATAACAGAAACTTGTCTAAATGGACTTCAACTTAGCTTTGCATTCGCATGCTTTGCTGAAGTCTGTCTACTCAATTTTGTTGAAGCCTATCTGCTCATCTGAATTCTGTAACTCAGCATATCAGCACATCTGAATCTTCCTAGTTGGCCGTTCTGGATTCTGAATGTATGCACATCCTCTTGCATTCAACACTCTTTTATCCATATATTGTAACACCCCCTCAAGCTGAGAGTGGTGAAGGAATTATCTTGCACATCCTTCTTGATCCAACACTCCTTTATCCACTGGCACTTGGTTGGAAAATTTTGGAATTGTCCAGCTTATCCAACAGATAACAGAAAATAAGTGCATCCAAGGCCTTGGTGAGCTGAATATCGGAAAGTTGTTCCTTGGTATGAACTAGAATAAGTTTGATCAATCCAAATTTTACTTTGTCTCTGATAAAATGATAATCAATCTCAATGTGCTTTGTTCTTTCATGAAAAACATGATTGTGAGCAATGTGAAGTGCACCGGTATTGTCACAAAATAAAATAGCAGGAAGCTGGAATGGAATCTTTAAATCTTGCAAGATTTAAATGAGCTATTGGATTTCACAAGTTGCATTGGCCATTGCTGCATTCAATTTTAGCTTCTATTCAATTTAGAAGATCTTCTAGAAATAGTTGTATGTTTCTTTTCCTTTCATGGTATGGGAGTATCTCCTAAGAACATTGATCGCGTGCAAAGCACTTACTAGCAATAGGACTAGGTCTATCGTGGTAGAGTACTGGCGAGTCAAGGTCGATCCCACAGAGACTCGTAAGAACGTCAAATTATCAAGATTGAGCTTGTCACAATTATGGTCTAAGACCAACTAAAATATAGACAGTAGTAAAATTGGTCTCACACACTAACAAGGTTACGCTAGTTCACACGAAGTAAACAAGAGTTTCTAATGTATTAGTTCAATTATTAGGAATTAGTTATTCCCCCCACACATGCAACAGTCCTCCCCATTGGTGAAGTTTAATTCATTGTTCATCTACGGGTATAACTCCTAACCCTATCTACTCGGACCATGGTAGTAAAAAATCTTTACGCAAGCTACCCTCCTTAATTGGTCCGTAATAGCCCATACGCATAAAGAACTAGAGTTGCCGGTATTGAGCGTTAACTCATACCGCTAACCCGCCTAGGGAGCTATCGACATTGATTAGCATGTTCCTAGGGTCCATCAAGATAATGTCCAAACTAAAACTTCACTATCAGTACTTCATGCAAATTTACGATGATATGCAAATAGTTGATCAGGCTACTAACATGTAAATTAAATCTATCGATCAACGTAGTTGGCGCCAATTATCATGAACTAGTAATTTACTAGGTATTCAGATCTAGCGATATAGACCGTCGCAGATCTGAAGAATGCAACTACTATTTCATGATTTCTTCACCAACGAATTATATCTATAAAAATGGGGTAAAATAAACTAACTACTACATAATCGTCTCTCCGACCGAACTCATAAATAAAGAAAATAAAGAACAAAGAACTTTTATTGCATAATACTTGTAATAGTTGTGTGGTACATTGAATTCTGAGGCGAAGCCTCTTATTTATAGTTACATAAACCGACTTAGAAACACCTAGATCTACCCATCATCCAAGAAAATGCGTTACGGATAAACTAAATAAACTAAATAAACAATCACCCGAGCCTTGTGCTCGGTGATCGGGGTTAGATTAGGTCTTTTATTTTGTTTGTTTTTCCTTCGTTTCTTGAACCATGATGATGTTTTGAGGTTGAATAAACATGGAGCAGCCATGGATATCTTTCGCAGCGTTTTACTTTCTTTCTCTGGATATCTTGTAAGTTTAAATTCCAAGTTCGTATCTTTTCTATGATTATTTGTTATTGCAAATTTATATCGAAAGATGTTTGCGATTGATGTTTACCGTAGGACGAAAGTCGGTGTAAACGCGAGATCACCATAGGAAAGAATAGACGTTTTGATCTATGTCAAACGAAAGTTGATAGGTTGAATGTCTAGGTTGTTAGATCTAGAAATCTAGCACATACTAGTCGAATAGAACAACGACAGATCTACATCTTGGAAAAGACGGAAAATCATACCCTCAAGATGAGCGTAGATCTCCCTCGGATCTCTCCCTAGGCGGCGACTCCGTCGTCTCTCCGACCAGAACTCATAAATAAAGAAAATAAAGAACAAAGAACTTTTATTGCATAATACTTGTAATAGTTGTGTGGTACATTGAATTCTGAGGCGAAGCCTCTTATTTATAGTTACATAAACCGACTTAGAAACACCTAGATCTACCCATCATCCAAGAAAACGCGTTACGGATGATTCTGGAACCTCGGTAAGTCGGCGGTAGCTCTTGGTAAACCGAGGGTATTTTGGTCCTTTTCTCTTCCGACTTAGCTTGGAATGTTCGGGAATACCCTTGGCCCACTTATCCAACTCCTTTTTGCATGGTAGTTTCGTTCAATGTATGATGCTCAGCCCAATATTTCGTATCCTGAAAATAATCAAATAATGCACGAAATATTATTGAAATAGGGAAAATAAACGTTAAGTGCAAATCACTCGACACACGAACCCGACAAATGATATTCAACTTAAATGGTTCTTATTTATTGGTCGAAACAACTATTTTTAGCTGATAATGGATAGAATGTTGATGCCGTATGATAGACTATTTTGAGCATCATCAACTACCCCCCCACTAGCCCTTTGCACGTCCTCGAGCAGAGTATGAAGGCTGGATGTACCTCCAAGAACAATCCCCATCAACTACCACATGTTCAATAAAGATTTCCGGCAGAACACATATCAAGCCACAATCCATAAGCTCCCCATTAATCACTACTTACCATGCATCAATGTGTCGTGCGATGAATCAGTCGTGATAGTACGTTCATGAGGAGAATCAAATTGTATTAACCCCACAATCTTAACTTACCTGCTCATACACTCGCTCATCTTGCCTTCAGACTTGGTTACACAACATGGTACCTTATTTGGGACGGGCGGACTCGGGGAATGTGTATCACTCTTAAGTCCTCGTTTGTTTCTTTTTATGCGATGGTCGTGCCCTTTTTGCTAAGATTTGCTTCCCTCACTGCCTTTATTGCATATTTTTTTCTTTTTGATTTTTTTTTCTGGCAGATTTTCTCACTATTTTTTTCTCTCTCTCACAAGCCCGTTTTGTCCCGGTTACCTCTTTGGCATTCAAGTTGCTTCCCTTGTCCTACAACATTTTGTTAAGGTATATAGACAGACAAATAGTGATTCCAGTTAAAACAATTTATCATCTGATCTTAAACACTTCTCACTCAGATTATGTGCTCAAATATTGAGTGCAATGATAGAATAATAATTAATAAGTTACTACTTCATGCAACATAATATATGCTCATTCTTCCATACTAAATTGAATACGCTATAGCTAACTTCAAATTGAACTTGGGCTCCTTTTCCACCGATTCCTTACTCGGAAACGTTCAATGGGCAAGCTAAAAAAAGTGTTAAAAATTTCAAAAATTATTCCCTTTATTGATTATCCAGCTAAGACCGCCTACCCCCCACTTATTATAGGCATTGTCCCTAATGGCAAACAAAAAAGAAAAAGAAAGGTACTTAACTATGGAATTGGTCGGATGAGTCAAAGTGAATTCCGGAGCAGAATCATGAGCTCCTAGGTCATCCATCTTCCATGTTGTTACCTGTATTCCAAAATACTTCCGAAAACTGTGAGTAACATGCGAAGGGAAATAAAAAAATAAGGTTGCGGTAATTGTGCATACCATAGGAATGCGCAAAAACAGTTTAAGCCACTTTATTCTTTTACTAGCCTAAGCAAGACGTGAAACTTTTACGAGGGTATCACATGATAACCGTGAAGGAAAATACCACATATATCTCTAGCCAGACGACCGAAGATATATGTGATGAAAAAAACCTTGCGATTGTCATGCTACTTTATTGACTCAAAATAACTAAAAATAACCAAAAGCAATAATTAATGGTTTAGAAATAGTTTTGAGTTTATAGTCGCCAGCTCGACTGTACTAATAGGGTTCCTTTATTCGTACTTGGGGTCCGTCAACGTAAAGACTTCCAACTCAGGGTTATACTTGTGGTCTAGGTAATGCTTTAGCATGTGGCCGTTTATTATGAAAGTCTTCCCAGAGTATTCATTTCTAACTTCACACGCACCTGAATTGAAAACTTTCGTGACTACATGTGGTCCATACCATCTAGACTTCAGTTTCCCAGGAAAAAGACGAAGACGTGAATTATATACAAGCACTTTATCTCCAACTTGAAATGTGCGGTTAAGAATCTTCTTATCGTGCATGCACTTCGTTCTTTCTTTGTAAATCTTTGTATTCTCATACGCTTGAAGTCTAAACTCCTCCAGTCTATTCAACTCTAGCATTCTCTTCTCACCGGCTAAATTCTCATCCATATTTAAAAACCTCATAGCCTATAGCACTCGGTGCTCGAGTTCTACCGGTAAATGACATGCTTTTCCAAATACTATCATATACAGTGACATCTCAATCATGGTCCTATAAGCTGTTCTGTTCGCCCAAAGAGCGTCATCTAATTTCAAAGACCAATCTTTCCTCTTGGATCACAGTCTTCTCTAAGATCCTTTTAATCTCTCTGTTCGTGACCTCCACTTGTCCACTTGTCTGGGTGATATGCTACTGCAATCTTATGTCTAACCCCATATCTCAACATCAATTTCTCAAACAACCTATTATAGAAATGACTCCCTCCGTCACTAATTATGGCTCTGGGCACTCCAAACCTCGTCAAAATGTTTTTCTTAAGAAATATCAGGACAACCCTGGCATCATTAGTAGGTGAGGCTACCGCCTCCACCCATTTAGAAACATAATCGACTGCTACTAGGATGTAACGATTTGATTCTGACAATGTAAAAGGCCCAACAAAATCAATTCCCTAAACATCGAATAACTCCACTTCTAAGATACTCTGCAGTGGCATCTCATTCCGCTTGGAAATGTTACCGGTCATTTGACAGGAATGACAGGCTCATGTAAACTCATAAGCAGACTTATGAATTGTTGGTCAATAGAATCCACACTATAGTACCTTTGCTGCTGTCTTGTCTGGACCATAATGACCTCCAGCTTCTCTAGAATGACATAGGCTCAAAATACTCGGAATCTCATCATCATGGATGAATCTCCTAATAATGGCATCAGGGCACAGCTTGTATAGGTAGGGACTGTCCTAATGATAATGCTTCAGATCCGTAAATAACTTTTTCTTATCTGCATTCGTGAATTCCGGTGATAGGTACCTTCCTGCTAGATAATTCACAATGTTATCAAACCAAGGGTATACCTTGCCCACTCTTGATGTATTATGTCGGGGCTGAGATTCAATTGGAGCTACCACTGAGACGACAAAAAGTTGTTCATCAAGAAAGCTCTCCCTGATCTCAGTCGGTTGCTCGGTTGCTCTTCTTCTAGCAAAGTTAATCTTGACAGGTGATAAGCCACCTGGTTCTCATATCCCTTTTTATCTTTAATCTCCACATCAAACTCTTGTAAGAGTAGAATCCATCTTAACAATCTCGGCTTAGAGTCTTGCTTGGTTAGAAGGTATTTCAGAGCTGCATGGTCTGTGAATATAGTGACTTTCGATCCTATCAGGTATGGTCGAAACTTATCAAATGTGAAGATAACAGCTAAGAGTTCCTTCTCTGTAGTCGTATAACTCCTTCGGGCACTGTTAAGGATACAACTGGCATAATATATAGGTTTAAAGATTTTATCCTCCCTTTGTCCCAGGGCTGCTCCAATTGCCGTGTCTCTTGTATCACTCATAAGATCGAAAGGTTTGTTCCAATCTGGGGCTACCAGAATTAGGGCGGTTATAAGCATTTGATTCAACTTGTTGAATGCTTGTTTGCACTCTTCTCCAAACACAAAAGGCACATCATTTGCAAGTAATTCCGTCAAAGGCCTAGAAGCTTGAGAGAAATCCTTAATAAACCTCCTATAGAATCCTGTGTGGCCAAGGAAGGCTCGCAATGTCTTTAGGTTTGTTGGATGGGGTAAATGATTGAGGCTAAATTCACCCTTCAAATTTTTTTTTATAAAAACTCGAAACCGTGGGCAAACTAACTCTCTAAGCGGCAGTGTACCGGGTCGATTGCTAGAATAGCTACAGGAGTACGAGGTCGAACCCAAGGGAAAAGTGTTTGTGAGTACCAAAGCGAACGTATTACTTAGTCTAGGTGAACAATCTTTTTAAAGTGCTTGTTTACTACAACGACACTAAAGTGATTCTTACTAACGAGTCTAAAGATAAAAAGAGAGAAAGAAGATTAAACTACTAGGTTCTAAAGATAGATTAAGGGACATAGCCGAACCATGATCAAAATAGCTAGTTTCAACCCCAAGGATAGACAAAACCGGGAGTGTGCATTAAACAAACGAACTCTCACATTCAATTTCACGGGTGCGTGCTCCTAATTCCGGTGCTAAGGTCTGAACAACTCTCTCCCAACACCTTATGCCAAGTTAACTATCCTTCCCTAAGGGAGAATCACTAACAAGTCATGTTATGCACTAGAGCCGCTTAAACGTCAAAACGAGTAACCTCACTCTAAGAAGTGATCCTAGAACCCTTTTCCCACATCTCTCTATCCGAAAAAATCTCAAGATTGATGTGTGTGATTTTGACCTAGGTGATCAATCTAGCCCAAATCTGTTATAACAAGTTCTAAGACGTGAAACATGCAAAATACAACAATAAAAAGCACTACCCACTCCCAATTTCATCACCCAAAGGGTGATTTCACTAAATTTCACATGATTCGACTATGAAAAGGGTTTAGCTACTCATTATACTAGTTAAAACATGCACAAAACAGTAAATGAAAGCCATAACAAGTAAAAGAAAGGAGAAATTTACCATTAAGTTGCAGAATTCAAGATTAGATCCAAAAAGTACAAAATAGAGAAGTAATTAAAAGGTGGTCTCTTAGTGTTTGGAATGAAAATCTAAGCTAAGAAATGGAAAGATTAAGCTAAGAGAAAGTATTCTAAGCTATTACAAAAATCGAGCTAAGAAATGGGAAGAGTTTTGCTAAGAGAATGTTTTTTTTTAAGAAATAGTCTAAAGGGGGTATTTATAGGTGGGGGAAACATCTGCAGAAAACGTCTTCAAATGCACGTTTAGAGTGCTGAGACTGGCGTTCATCATCTTCAAACGCACGTTTAGCATAGGGCAAACGTGCGTTTAGCTTCATTTTTGGGCAGGGTCTTGACTATCTTCATCTTGAACGCACGTTTAAGGAGGGTCAAACGCGTGTTTGGAGGACTTGAAACGCACGTTTAGGAAGTCAAACGCGCGTTTGGAGAGTTTTGAAACGCGCGTTTAAGGTGGTTTCAAACGTGCGTTTGGAAGGCTTGAACTCTGTATCAGCTTGTGGTCCTTTGAACGCACGTTTGGGGGGTTCAAACGTGCATTTGAACCCCTGTTGCCCCAAAACTTCACTTTTCTTCCTTTTGATCTCTCCTCTTGCCTCTATCATGCCTTTTTCCACAAATCATCGCCTTCCGGGCCCTCGAGACACCGATACCCTATAACATCATACATGACCAACAACATCCAAACAATTCCGGAGGGTAAAAGTGCTCGAGAATGGGGTTAATATCAACAAAAAGGGGTGATAATCCATCAAAGTAACGGATCCATTCCCCATGCAATGAGCTCACGATATCACCCCGAAAGCGGTCTAAAAACACCGAGAATGTGCTAAAAGTGGGATAAACGGGGGTGGAAAATACACCGGAATCACGTAAAGTTGACTCCCATCAGTAACTTCTCTATTACCTCTATCTTTGCCTTATCAACCTCCATTCCTTTCCTTGAAATCCCATGACCCAACAATATTCCTTCTGTTACCATGAAATGGCATTTCTCCCAGTTAAGTACAAGGTTGGTCTCTTCACATCTCTTTAGCACTCTACTCAAGTTGTCCAAGCATTTATCAGGGCTATATCCAAATACAGAAAAGTCATCCATTAAAATCTCCAAAATCCCACCATGTCCGCAAATAAAGACATCGTGCACCTTTGGAATGTTGCTGGTGCATTACAAAGTCCAAAAGGCATGCGATTGTACGCAAAAGTTCCATAGGGACATATGAAGGTTGTTTTCTCTCGGTCCTCGGGGGCAATATGGATCTGATAGTAACCAGAATATCCATCTAGGAAACAATAAAAAGCATGACCGCTTAATCTTTATAACATCTGGTCAATGAATGGTAGGGAAAATGATCTTTACGAGTTGCGTCATTCAGTTTCCTGAAATCAATGCAAACTCGATGTCCAGTAATCAGCCTCACAGGAATTAACTCATCAAATTCATTAGGCTGGACAGTGAATCCTCCTTTCTTGGGCACCACATGAATCCGGCTCACCCATTCATTGTCTGCAATTGGGAAAATGATTCCAATTTCCAACATCTTTATAATATCCTCCTTAACAACATCCTTTACCTGTGGCGTCACCCTCTTTTGAGGTTGTGCTACCGCTTTCTTCTCGGGATCCACAGAGATCTTATGCATGCACACCGATTGGCTTATCCATCTAATATCTGCTATCGTCCACCTGAATGCTCCCTTATGCTCTCTTAGTACTCTTAAAAGCTTCTCATCCTCTAAAGGTGATAGTAATAATGAAATTATGAGGGGAAGAGTATCATCTTGCAAGTAACGTACTTCATGTGAGATGGCAAAGGTTTCAACGTTAAGTTCCTTGGTGGCTCTTCTAGTGATGATCTTAACAGTTTTCCAGTCAATTGTAAGTCAAAGAACTTATGCCACGAAGGTCTATGAATTGTTCCTCCTAAATCCACAGAAGATATAGGCTCGACTTCTTGCACTTGACCTTCGCTACACCCAGGCCAGGTTTCCTCATAACATTCTTCATCTTCTTTTAGGAGTAAAGTCTCTGCTACTTCAGGGTCTAGTGCCATTTGCTGATATAATTCCAAAACAATCTCGTCTATGGTATCTAGCATGTAACATGCTTCTCCTTCATCTTGAGCATACCTCATTGAATTCATCACATTGAATACTACTCTATCCTCATTCACTCTCAGAATTAGCGGACATATATCAATGTCTTACTTGTCGCTAGGAATGGTATTCCTAAGATTAATGGAACATCATGGTTAGCCTCATGTCTAGCACCACAAAGTCTACGGGGAATACAAACTTATCAACTTTTACCAGAACATCCTCCACCACTCTACAAGGTTGCTTCATAGATCTATCAGCCAATTGAAGGGTTATAGATGTTTCGTTCAACTCTTTCATGCCTAACTTATGAAAGATGGAGAGTGGCATTAAATTGACACTGGCTCCAAGATCACACAATGCTTTATTTAGGCAACTCCTCCAATTGTGCAAGGTATGAGGAAACTCCCAGAATCTTTACACTTAGGAGGCAGTTTGCTTTGTAAAACTGTCGATCATTCCTCGTTAAGGCAAATAGTCTCAATGTCTAATAATTTCCTTTTGGTAGAGATTGCTTCTTTCAAGAATTTCACATACTCTGGCATTCCGGCCAGAGCTTCTACCAAAGGTATATTCACTTGCAACTTCTTAAACATCTCTATGAACTTTTTGTAACGAGCATCATCATTATTCGGTTTATATTTCCTAGGGGGATAGGGTAAAGTGGTAGGATTAATAGTTACAGTTCATGAAGACTTACTGCTGCCTGCTACTACTCTGCTTGTTCATCTACTGAATTTGCAGACGCCCGGTTTACCGGTGTAGTGTCCCGGTTTACCGGCCCCTCTTTTTCTCCGGATTCTGCTACGTTCTGATGCTGATCGCTTTCTGATTCTTCCTGGACAGTTGGTATAACTGGTCCAGTAGTTTCTTTCCGCTTCTAGTCATGATTGCATTCACGTCCTTCGATTTTTTTTTCAGTATTACTTGGCAATCCTCACGGAGAATGGGCTGCCATTTGTTCGGCGATCTGCTCCACTTGGTGCGATAGATTCTGCACTAAGGCTTCCTGATTGGTCAGTCTTATATCATTCTTCTGACAGTATGTGGTGAAGTTTGTATTCAGCTCAGGCATGGATTTTGTAAGTTGATTGACCGTGTCGGTCACAGTTGAGCTCATTTTTTCCATGGTTGCTTCCCAACCACCTGACTTGTTGAATTGAGGCATGAATCCACCAGTTTGTCTCGGTCTCTCTCCACCGTTAGCGTCACTTTGTCGATAACCCCCAGTAGGGCCACTCAGTCGAAAATAGGGTGGTCATGAGAACCTGGGCGATATCCGCCCTATAAGGATTTCCTTGCCTCCCTATATAGTTCATATCTTCGGTGTTGGTTACTTCGATTTCTTGAACCTTCTCAACCTTGGCATTGCGATATTGCATGCCATCTATCTTCTCGTTCATTGCCATTAGCCGGTATAAGATCTTTTGAGAAGTATCTTCTCCAAATACACCTTCAACTACTTTGACAGTTTCAATTTGATGCGTTCCCCATTGGCTTGTCAGTGCGATTTGCTCCAGTTTTTCTTCATCTTCTTCAAGTGATAATAACGCAAAACATCCATTGCTCGATGCATCAACTCTCATTTGTTCACTCGGCCGTAACCGTGATAGAAACAATGCATTTGTACAGCCAAAGTGATATCATGGTGAGGGCATCTCTTTTGTGCTTCCTTAAATCTTTCCCAAGCTTCTTTGAAAGTTTCAGGAGGTTTCTGCTTGAAATTCATAATGTCTTGTCTCATCAGTAGTGACTTCCCAGGCGGTCAGTACTTGTTCATAAACTTCTACAGCAGATCGGTCCAAGTTTTGATCGACCCTAGTGCTAGAGACAATAACGATATCTTCGCTTTGTCTTTCAGAGTGAATGGAAACTACTTCAGCTTAATGTTATCTTCAGGCACTCCTGCTGGCTTGACTGTACTGACTATTTCCAAGAAGTTAGTGACATGTACACTAGGATCTTCATTTGGTACTCCATGAAAGGTTGTGTAATTAGTCACCATCTGAAGATCTCAGCCGCATCCTCTGGCTGAACAATTGCTGGCATGAATTGCTCAATCATCGGCATTGCATAACTCTGTAGAGTTCTCCTATCTCCTTGTACCACAACTCCTGCTCCGTTTTGTCCATTTTGTCCGTTCCGCGCCATGTTGATTTCTATATCCTCCAACGGTGGAATCTCTTCTTCCTTCTCACTGTGATCTCCTTCGTGCAAACTCACGCCATCCACTAGCCTAACCATATTCTCTTGAGTCTCCTTTCTATTTTTTCTATCAAACTTTTCGATCTCGGGTATGAATCTCTCGATTTTGGCTGCTGAACTGCGTGTAGTGTACTAGAAGACACAAAAAGAAAATAAAAAGTTAGTGACTAGCCTCGGTGGCGGTTACACACACCTGGAAGACTCAAAAAATATAGACTTTGACTACTAACTTGACACTGAACTGACAGAACCGATTCTGCCAAATCTGGGACCCTCGGTTTACCGCAGTATACCCCCGATAAACTGGAAGCAATTTTTTTTAGATTTCAACAGAACTGACTCTATACGACTCCAGTATAAATAGAATATAAAATAGACTCAATAAAACAGACTCGAATATATACAAACACTCAATCTCAAATAAAAAGTATTCTTGACACGACCCGACAACAGCGCCAGAAAATCTTGATCGCGTGCAAAACACT
Source organism: Gentiana straminea (assembly GCA_036785695.1). Classification (NCBI taxonomy): domain Eukaryota; kingdom Viridiplantae; phylum Streptophyta; class Magnoliopsida; order Gentianales; family Gentianaceae; genus Gentiana; species Gentiana straminea. The sequence continues at coordinate 4,155,438 of JAVUPR010000241.1, read as the reverse complement.
TACTAGCAATAGGACTAGGTCTATCATAGTACGAGACCGGCGAGTCAAGTTCGATCCCATAGAGACTCGTAAGAACATCAAATTATCAAGATTGAGCTTGTCACAATTATGGTCTACGACCAACTAAAATATAGACAGTAGTAAAATTGGTCTCACACACTAACAAGGTTACGCTAGTTCACATGAAGTAAACAAGAGTTTCTAATGTATTAGTTCAATTATGAGTAATTAGTTATTCCCCCACACATGCAATAGTCCTCCCCATTGGTGAAGTTTAATTCACTGTTCAGCTACGGGTCCAACTCCTAACCCTATCTACTGCGACCATGGTAGTAGACAATCTATATGCAAGCTACCCTCCTTAATTGGTCCGTAATAGCCCATATGCATAAAGAACTATAGTTGCCGGTATTGAGCGTTAAATCATACCTTTAACCCACCTAGATAGCTATCAACACTGATTAGCACGTTCCTAGGTTCCATCAAAATAATTTCCAACTAACACTTCACTATCAGTACTTCATGCTAATTTACGATGACATGCAAATAGTTGATCAGGCTACTAACATGTAAATTAAATCTATCGATCAACGTAGCTGGCGCCGAGGTATTCAGATCCTGCGATATAGACCGTCGCAGATCTGAAGAACACAACCACTATTTCATGATTTCTTCACCAACGAATTAGATCTATAACACATGGGGTAAGATAAACTAACTACTACATAATTAAACTAAATAAACAATTAGCACATAGTAGTCGAATAGAACAACGACAGATCTACATCTTTGAAAAGACAGAAAATCATACCCTCGAAGATGAGCGTAGATATCCCTCGGATCTCTCCCTAGGCGGCGACTCCGTCATCTCTCCGACCAGAACTCATAAATAAAGAAAATAAAGAAAATAAAGAAAATAAAGAAAAAACAAACTTTTATTGCATAATAGTTGTAATAGTTGTGTGGTACATTGAATTCTGAGGCGAAGCCTCTTTTTTATAGTTACATAAACCGACTTAGAAACACCTAGATCTACCCCTCATTCAAGAAAATGCATTTCGGATGATTCTGGAACCTCGGTAAGCTGGCTGCAGCTCTCGGTAAACCGAGGGTATTTTTGTCCTTTTCTCTTTGCCGACTTAGCTTGGAATGTTTTGGAATACCCTAGGCCCAATCCTTTCATTCAGTCCACTCCAGATTCATCCATGATGCTCAGCCCAATATTTTGTATCCTGAAAATAATCAAATAATGCACGAAATAATATCGAAATAGGGAAAATAAACGTTAAGTGCAAAATACTCGACTCATGAACCCGACATATGATATTCAACTTAAATGGTTCCTATTTATAGGTCGAAACAACTATTTTTAGCACATAATGGATATAATGTTGATGCCGTATGATAGACTATTTTGAGCGTCATCAAACATCATATAACCTAAAATTGATTTCCTGGTCTCAGGACATCCTGCCCAGTCACTGTCAGTGAATCATTTCAAGATGAGGTTGTTCTTATATGGAAAGAAAATTCTTTGTCCTAGGTTAGATTTTAAATATCTCAGGAGCCTATGAGTTGCATTCATGTGGTTTTCATTTGAGGTATCCAATAACTAACTCAGTTTTTGAAACAAAAGCTATGTCAGGTCTGGTACAAGTTAGGCAAATTAGTTTGCCAACCAGGGTTCTTTAGGAAGTATTGTCATCAAATAAAGGTGATATCCCATGTTGTAATGCTTGTTTGGATTCCATTGGAGTTTTGACAAGTTTAGCACCTAAAAATCACATTCATGCAAAAGATTGGGAGTATATATCCTTTGTGAAATAGAAATTCCATTAGGTCTTCTAGCAGCTTCAATTCCTAAGAAATGTATGAGTTTAATAAGATTCTTGATAGTAAAATGTTTGTGGAGATGATCTTTGACTTGTTAAATCTGATTCAAATCATCACAGGCCGTAATAATATCATCTATATAAACCAATAAGGCAATGAAAGTCTTGCCCGATCCTTTGGTGAACAATCTGTGATCGTTTTAGGATTGAACAAAACCCTAACTCTTTAAGGACTCCATCGGCTTGCAATTCCTTTGTAAGATGGCTTGTTTCCACCCACACAATGTCTTGATCAATCTATGAAACTGATTTGGTTTTTCAGGCTTAAATCCTTGAGGAAGCTTCAGGTATACTTCTTAATGAAATTCTTCATGCAAAAAGCAGTAGTAACATACATCTGATGAAGATGCCAGTTGTTGGCTACTGCAGCTGTCAACAATGTTGTGAATGATAAGTTCTTCACAACTAGAGAAAATGTTTCTTGATAATCAATGTCATAATTCTGAGTGTAGCCATTTGCTACTAATTTGGCCTTATAGTGCTCTAATGATCCATTGGGGTTGTATTTTATCTTATACACCCACTTGCATCCAATGGGCTTGTTTTTCAGGGTGGCAAAATAACAATCATATCTTGCACGTACATGTTCAATTACATTAATTACTCACTTGCTATGTTTGTGTCCTACTGATCAAACTTATGTAAACCATCTACCAACCCATACTTTACTCGTCTACTAACCATATCATGTTTGTGTCTTGTCTATCTTTTTTTTGTCACTTACTTAATATGTCTCTGTTCTCGTCTTGACTGTTCTGTTCATATTTCGTATTGACTTGACATAGGGCTTGGTGCAACACGGGTAATATGACTAAAGATAAATCCAACATGGATATTGGTCACTGTACCCCGCTCGGTACATTGTGTTGGGGACTACATAGGTAATACAACTAGTAATACATATGACGTGGTCCTCTGCTCAGTATCACGGTACGTACGCCGCTCAGTATGCTGCAAGGCCAGTAACTATAAACAAGTAGGGGCACATAAAGAACAAAAGTTCACGTTTAAGTCCATATCTAACATATGGGAACATACAAAGGCCATATCAAACACCGAACTACCACACTATATCCACTATTAACACAAAAACAAAACAAAAACGTAACCAGAACTTGAAATAACTATATGAAAACACTGTAGACAACACAGAACGACCATGAGGCCAATATGGTAGTTTCTAGCTTGATTAACTGAGAGAGACTCTTAGTTCAACGAGCTAGTTGATGCCTGTTGGGGAGATTTTGCATCATTAAAACAAAAGAAAATTTATAAAACCTATACTACCATGCAAAACTACCTCCTAACCGGCCGAATACCGGGTAGTTGCTAGTAAAGTTGGATAAGTACGGGTATCGATCCTCAGGGAAAAGGGATGTTGAATCTAATCTAATTAATTCTTCTTTATTAAAACACATAACTAATCCTAATCTAAAACAGAAAATCAACTGGACAGAGGATTGTTAATCCAAAGCCAGGAAGGATAAAAGTGATAAAAGCATAAATAAAACTACGAAAACGGTAAATCTGTCTAACGAACATGATAACGACTGAAGCGATCAAACATGGAACGAACCATAATCCACCATCCCGCAACCCTTAATTTCTTCCCTAGATTATCTTATAGCGATTTAATTCAAGTTGTGGTTTCACCTATCAAACGTATGAACTCCTACTTTCGTAGATGAATTCGCCTATCAATCTCTATCTTTCGATTTACGGAGATTAACGCATCATAATATAAACCAAGGTGCAAGATTTTCTAGATCTAACAACCTAGACATTCAACCTATCAACTTTCGTTTGATATAGATCAAAACGTCTATTCTTTCCTATGGTGATCTCGCGTTTACACCGACTTTCGTCCTACGGTAAACATCAAACATGCACATCTTTCGATATAAATGCAATACAAAAATAAACATAGGAAAAATACAATCTTTAAATTAAACTCATCCATAAAATATCCAAAGAAAGGAAATAAGAGAAAGCTGAAAAATCTCACATGGCTGCTCCAGTTTGATCATCTTCAAACCAACACCATGATCGAACCAAAGAAGAGAAGAAACGACATAAAATAAACACCTAATCTAACCCCGGATCACCCGAGCACAAGGCTCGGGTGACCGGCCTTGTAGCCAAGTTGCCGCTGCTGTTTGCTAATTTGCGGCTGAAATATTTTTTTGTGGAAATGGGATGTCAATTAGGGTTGCATGCGTGCATATATATAGGAAAAGAGAGGCGGCTGCTCAATGGCGGTGGTGAACGGACGCTGGACGTTCGTTTGAGGCACGGCCGAACTCTTTGTATGTGAATTAGCTCCCCGGACGCCGCCTAAACTTCTAAAATTCATATCTTGAGTTGTAGACCTCCAAAAATTATGATCCGAATGTCATAATTAAGCTCTCGGAAAACTCTACAACTTTCATTAAGGACACTTCTTCAGAAAACGCCTTTTTGACTAGCCCGTCGTATCCCGAGTATTTTTCGGGATTTTCCAATACCACAGCATCATTATCCAAACTTGTAACGCTCATATCTCGGGCCTCGGAAGTCGGAATGAAGTGATTCAAGATCCTGTAGAATCCTCTCTTCAAGCCCTACAAATCTTCTCTTGAGGTCCAGAGTCAAATCGGTTGTTATCATATCAAGAACTTCGTCGGAAGTCAGGACTACCCGGAATCCCGATTTCCCAACATTCATCTTGATTGATTTCTTTCCTTATATCTTTCAATCTTCCATAACTTTGATTGATCCTTTCCAAGCACGAATTTGGCTCTCTAAAATCCTCTCTTCCATCATCAGTGAGTATCTACAACAATAGGAAAACATACCAAAGCGTAACGTATTTCCAAAATAACATAAAATCATCAATTACGCACATAAATCGTTACGTTTTGAGATTTAACTATTAAAAACATCATTTACTCAATATTTCAATATAAAGCCCTATTTCTATGACAATAATACATATACGGGGGAAATTGATATAAAATATATCGTTAAAAACACTATAAATTCACCCTAAACAACACCCCCACACTTAGCTTTTTGCTCGTCCCGAGCAAAACAAAACATAATCAAGCTCGAGACAAATAAACACTTATGTAAATATAAAGCATATTCAAGTAGTTTAGAAGTTCACCCAAGTGAGTGTGTGCATAGCCATAATAGATTTCCACTAAAACCACACTTGAAATTGATTCAAGCAAAACTAGCCAACATCCCATTTGAATCAGAAATATAAAAACGATTATAACATGCACCTCACAAAACATACATATCCCGAAAAGATAATAGAATACATCTAGAATCTTTCCGACATACTCAGAGGATAATCCCTACAGCATATCTATCAGTTTATACTGGGGGATAAGACTTACGATAACTAAGCTTTTCATTCAATTCATAACACTATTCTCATAAGTTGATTTAATTATTTCACTTAAACACACATTAGAATGAGCTATTGCCCGGTCATAGCAGAATAGGACATTTCGAGATAATCCCCTACCTTACTCCAATCATAAGGCAGCTTTTTCTAACTGTCGTGAGCTCTTGGTCATCATAGTGGAATAGGACATACGTGGTACACCCTACCTCACCCAAATCATAAACCAGCTTCCGACACACACAATATATTATTAATTCAACTTCTTCTTAACAACCTTAGTTACGTGTTACTTATCACATTCAAACATCTAGATATTCACAGTATGTCATACTCTAACTCTAAATACAAACTATTAAAATTTCAAAATTAGTATGGAAGCAAAGAATCATGCGATAATCATCAGAAATCTCTAATCAAATGGGCATAGCTTTAAAACATAGCTCATCATCTACTATGGCACGTGAAAAAGTAGTGTCGGGTGAAACAACTAAATTTACTAAATATGCAAAATAACGCACCAATGATATAAAATCTCGAATAAAGATATGCATTTGTTCACTCGGGACAAAACAAAAATTTGAAAAAAATTAGCACTTTTCCATAGAAATATAGTAGTATAGCAAACGAATGTAGATACCACATAAACCATCCTCTCCCCCACACTTAAACGACAACATGTCCCCAAGTTGTGCAGAAATAAAGAAAGAAAATACTTAGCTGATTGTAGTTCGAAAGTGGCAAGTCTGGAAGTGGTAGCGAGTCAGATCCAGAAATGCTCGACGAAAGCAGTAGACTGTGGACCATCCACCGGAAAACTGGCTTCATCTAAAATCTCACAATTGCTATTGCAAACACCCTGCACACTTGACAAACATGAAATACCTCGGGGGAAAGGGGGAATAGAACATACAGAGCACAAAATAGAATCGCTTCAGATGGAAAAATCAAACAGGGAAAGTACAGAACATCTAAGCGTCTAAATATGGAAGTTTGATATAAGCACAAAAAGAAATAATAGCTCAGATGGAAAGATCAACACTTAAACTCAGGACATCTAAGAATAAAGCCACAGAAGCTTGTAGAATAATATAGACCACATGTACAAACAGAAACATCAAACTCCAACTAATAATGATAGAGGATTATACATGGAAAAGAAGTCAGAAAGATTTTTCAGATTAAGCTCATATAGAGATGGAACATATACATGGAATATTACAAAATAGTAGGCTAGGTGCAACTACATGAAAATATACTACAATGCAGCCTACATGATATGCAATCCTAAAAATAAAATAAATAAATAAAAATGAATTCTGACAGGCTCAGGCTGAGCAGGTTTCGAGGACAACCCTACAGTGACTACGGCCTATGCAGAAACTAAAAAAAACGAGGTAGTATTACGGAAACCGACAGTTAACTACACTCAAGAAAAATAAAAGAAAAATAGAAAAACAATGCAACTAGATGATATGCAGCTAAATGATATGCATCTATATGATATGCAAAAATAAAAGAAAATAAAAGAAAGAAAACTAGCCCACTCATTTGCAACATGACATGTATATAATAAACGTCTACCAGATAATGACAGGTTACGATAAACGACAGTTCTGTTCATTACATGCAATGTAGACGCGCCTTAAGACTCATCAAAGGTGATAGCATTATGGAAACCAACGAGTTAGCTATACTAAACGGATATAACTCATATGGAAAAGGACGTAGCATACGGAAACCGACGATAGCTACCCATATGAGTTACATAAACAACAAGAAAGCACATAAGTCTCAAAGCTTAAAAGATTCATCACAGCGGTAAGTAGCATACGGAAACCGACATTAGCTACTAAATAACAATAAGAACAGTTATAGCATACGAGAACCGACAGTAACTATAACTTGCATAGATGAATCAAGTATATAAAAATAAATCAATTATTTAACACGGATTCGTAGATGGAAAGATATAAATATGCAAGTTCAGATCATCTACGTAAAAACAATTAGCCACAGAAGCTCAAATTAAAGTATCCATATCAAATAAAAGCATTGAAAATAAAATCAAGAAATTTAGAACCTGGACTGAACCCCGGACGAACGTTCACTTAGCGTTCAGGACTGGACGGGCGTTCCACTTTGCAGACGCTCGTCTGCCTTGAAAACCGACCGGACGGGCGTTTAGAATTACGGACGCCCGTCGATTCTTCAAATCGAGCGCGGATTGAAACTTTCGGACGAACGAACGTCCATCCAACCGGACGCTCGGTTACCTGCATGTTAGGGTACTGGACGGGCGTTCACTTACGTGAACGCTCGTTCAGTCATCGAATTTGCACAGAAAACGAAGAGGAAAAACACATAAACCCTAATTATCCTAAACAAAATCATCACGAAACCTTATCACATTAAAGCACGAGGGGTCGATTAGATAACACAAACATGTAATTCACGTGTCATAAATCGAGTAAAAAAAACTTTTGCACATTCTTAACCCAACGGTTATCGAAACACGGCAAAATAAAAAAAACCTCAATTTATTCAACGCTACTTTTATTGAAAAACAAAAACAAAAAACACGTAACAAAATAGAAAAATTAATTCAATTAGATTCAACAAAACACCGATTCCCCGGCAACGGCGCCACTTTTGTTGGGGAGATTTTGCATCATTAAAACAAAAGAAAATTTATAAAACCTATACTACCATGCAAAACTACCTCCTAACCGGCCGAATACCGGGTAGTTGCTAGTAAAGTTGGATAAGTACGGGTATCGATCCTCAGGGAAAAGGGATGTTGAATCTAATCTAATTAATTCTTCTTTATTAAAACACATAACTAATCCTAATCTAAAACGAGAAAATCAATCGGACGAGAGGATTGTTAATCCAAAGCCGGGAAGGATAAAAGTGATAAAAGCATAAATAAAACTACGAAAACGGTAAATCGTCTAACGAACATGATAACGACGAAGCGATCAAACATGGAACGAACCATAATCCACCATCCCGCAACCCTTAATTTCTTCCCTAGATTATCTTATAGCGATTTAATTCAAGTTGTGGTTTCACCTATCAAACGTATGAACTCCTACTTTCGTAGATGAATTCGCCTATCAATCTCTATCTTTCGATTTACGGAGATTAACGCATCATAATATAAACCAAGGTGCAAGATTTTCTAGATCTAACAACCTAGACATTCAACTATCAACTTTCGTTTGATATAGATCAAAACGTCTATTCTTTCCTATGGTGATCTCGCGTTTACACCGACTTTCGTCCTACGGTAAACATCAAACATGCACATCTTTCGATATAAATGCAATACAAAAATAAACATAGGAAAAATACAATCTTTAAATTAAACTCATCCATAAAATATCCAAAGAAAGGAAATAAGAGAAAGGCTGAAAAATCTCACATGGCTGCTCCGGTTTGATCATCTTCAAACCAACACCATGATCGAACCAAAGAAGAGAAGAAACGACATAAAATAAACACCTAATCTAACCCCGGATCACCCGAGCACAAGGCTCGGGTGACCGGCCTTGTAGCCAAGTTGCCGCTGCTGTTTGCTAATTTGCGGCTGAAATATTTTTTTGTGGAAATGGGATGTCAATTAGGGTTGCATGCGTGCATATATATAGGAAAAGAGAGGCGGCTGCTCAATGGCGGTGGTGAACGGACGCTGGACGTTCGTTTGAGGCACGGCTGAACTCTTTGTATGTGAATTAGCTCCCTGGACGCCAGTCTAAACTTCTAAAATTCATATCTTGAGTTGTAGACCTCCAAAAATTATGATCCGAATGTCATAATTAAGCTCTCGGAAAACTCTACAACTTTCATTAAGGACACTTCTTCAGAAAACGCCTTTTTGACTAGCCCGTCGTATCCCGAGTATTTTTCGGGATTTTCCAATACCACAGCATCATTATCCAAACTTGTAACGCTCATATCTCGGGCCTCGGAAGTCGGAATGAAGTGATTCAAGATCCTGTAGAATCCTCTCTTCAAGCCCTACAAATCTTCTCTTGAGGTCCAGAGTCAAATCGGTTGTTATCATATCAAGAACTTCGTCGGAAGTCAGGACTACCCGGAATCCTGATTTCCCAACATTCATCTTGATTGATTTCTTTCCTTATATCTTTCAATCTTCCATAACTTTGATTGATCCTTTCCAAGCACGAATTTGGCTCTCTAAAATCCTCTCTTCCATCATCAGTGAGTATCTACAACAATAGGAAAACATACCAAAGCGTAACGTATTTCCAAAATAACATAAAATCATCAATTACGCACATAAATCGTTACGTTTTGAGATTTAACTATTAAAAACATCATTTACTCAATATTTCAATATAAAGCCCTATTTCTATGAAAATAATACATATACGGGGGAAATTGATATAAAATATATCGTTAAAAACACTATAAATTCACCCTAAACAATGCCTGAACCAACTTTATGATCTAGCACGTACCCGGTAGACTGTCCTAACCACATAACATGTCCAATTCCATGCACTTTAACCATAAAGTAGAGCTAAAACATCTTGAATCATAAACTTTAAAACATAGATGAAACCTTTTGATAAGAATAAATTCTTACCTCTTAGACGAGCCGAACCCAAAAACCAGACGTACTACGATTACCCTTTTGAACCTTGACAACCTATGAACAACCGAAACCCTAACATAAATCCTACGGATCCTTACTTTAAACGAGATTGAAACTGTGAATAATTGAACAAAAGGCTACCATAATTACCTTCTTGAGATGAACCGAGATTCGATACTGCTCTATGACCTAAAATCCCTTTCAAACTAGCACTCTAACCTGTAAAAATGAACTAGAACAATCATAATTGAGCCTACAATCCAAAGTTAGGTCTCTTAACCGACCACGATGCTTAGTTCAGTGAGCTGGATGTCCTAGCACACTCTAGGATTGTCCTGAGCTATCTGGGACACGTCCTAGGATATCCAGACCTTGTCCTGGGCACCTCTGGTCGCTTAACCAAAGGGTCTTCTTGGTTTAGCGAGCCAAAAAAATCGAAAAATCTAGAATGCTATTGTTTTGATTTCTAAGGCTATTTATGTTAGGAAATCAATCGAGTAGCGCAGCGGAATTTAAAAATTGATTTCCCGATCCAGGATCGTCTCCGTTTAAACAATAAACATATAAGAGAGGGGACGGTACTATTACCTTGCTTGATCTAAAAGATCGCTTTGACAGTCCGGTAGGAATAGATGTGTGCGAGCCATCCAAGCGTCCGTCCTCTACCAGTAATCCACTCGAGCAACTCACCGGAATCCCGCTAAGGATTGCTACTAGAAAAACTCGACTGCTAGGTCGGCCTTTTATCTCTCTACAACCTCTCTCTAAGAAGCTCTCTTATTTTCACAAGAACAATTAGCTCTTGGAATTATGGTGTACAAAAGAGCTAGCCAAGCCCTTGCTTTTATAGGGAGCGAGGCGCCACTTAGTAGAGTAGAGAGAAAGAAAACCTTTTACTAGTTTAATAAGGAAAATATATTTGATTGATTTATCTCATTAATATTCAATATCTCATATTAAATATTTTCAATATATTGTCAATATCTTATATTGAATATATTTATCTTATTACCATAAATCAATTTACACATGTGTATATATCACAAATATATATTTAAAAATATAATCCGTATATATTTACTACAAATTGTAGTCTACAATTGTGCACAGGCAAATGCATGTCACGCATGTCCATATATATCTATATAAATATTAATATCTTACATTAATATTATTATAATCTTATTAATTAAATTACACGATCCAAGTGTATCTTATACACTATAAATCTGCGTCCCTAATAGCCAATAATTGGCTTCCAGAATATTATTTAATTAATAATATAATTAATATGTTGTATTTAATTTATTCATTATAAATAAATACCACCATATTAATTTACCACTATAACCTTTATAGTCTCGAGACAAACTTTCCTTATTTGGTTATCAACTATAACCATATTTTAATCCAACTCGATGTTCATATGTGTGTGGCCCGATAGGCTTCCGAATATGTTGGCCGTAGACATAAGGCACAATTACGAAAATTCCCTTTACATCTAATGATCACGGATAGCATCTAGCAACACGTCCGTGACCCCCAATCATCGAAAGAGTCAATATGCAATGACTACTACCTTTCATGTGCTCGGTTAGCGTGTAAATAGAATACGGTTGTACGTCGAGTGTCAAGCATTGACGACCATATCTTATAATCTGGATATCATGCTCTCTCGAAGTAACTCATTTACTTCCACTTTGCAAAGATTCACGAGAGTAAGACATTCCTTATAAGAAGGCCCTTTCAGATATTCACCCCTACTATTAGTGTACGCGATTCCCAGACGACCTAACATGTATACTCCACATGCTTCAGTATCACACCCGATCACTACCGCATGATCGCCCCATGGTTAGAAGAAACATCAATAGTGTCAAAGCATGACGATCCACACCGTGATGCCATGTAGACTCCGGTCCTAAGGATAATCACACAATCGTCACATAGTGTGACACTTAACAGTGTAAGTGGGTCAGTCTAACGTACATATTCTCTAATACACGTCCATGTACAGTCCAAGTGTCTCTACACTTCGATAGACGAGATCTATCCATGCCCTTAAAGACAAAAGACATCTAATACGTGCTAGTCTGTATGTACTATCAATGCCCTGTTTAATAGTACATCAGCCTAGAGACATTTAAGTATCAAACTTATTAAAATGATTAGAGATCTCATAAACCATAATCGCCTATCATGGTTTCTCTACCACAGTTTAATACTAAGGACGTTATCATATAACAATTCATAATTGGTTCTTTAAAAGAACAAATATATGACAACATAAATGCCATTTATTATATATGTATAATCATAAAGAAATAGTATAAATGATCCGACCCGGTCGGATCCGGTCCAACCCGATTGGGTTTAGGACACTATTTCAACAATCTATGCCTTTTTTTATAGCCCTTTCTCAACATAAGTTGGTTTTCAAAGCCATGAGGGAAAAGAAAACCTAAAAAAAGGAAAAAGGGGAAACAAATTTGAAAAGGCTGAAATACCCTTACAAAAAGGTGATGAGTTTTACATTCTCCCCTCCTTATAAGAAGGTTTGTCCTCAAAACTTAACGCATCTAGCATAGCATCCAAAGAGAATATTAGAGAAGGTCCACCTATTTTGTCTTTAGCAGCTTCCGAAGAGGGGGTCGTCTGAACCTGCCTCTTGGGACAATTATTGAACACATGTTTGATATGCCCACACTTGCATAACCCCGAAATACCAACCCTACACTCTCCATAGTGAGGCCTAAAACACTTCGGGCACACAGAGGAAGAAGCACTTGTCATAGTTGGGTCTTTAGAAGCAATTGGATCCTTATTTTCATGTATGTCATCATCGTATGACCTATTATCTCCAACACGCACCGAAGAGGACTTGTAGATGCTCAACCCTGGTGGTCCGATCCAACAAATCTACCATATCCACTGGAGGAACTCCTAATAACATGTCCTAAATATCTTTCAACACATTCTCATCAGTCAACATCCCTGGAACATACTGACTTAGCTCATCAAACCTGTGGGGGTATTCCAAAATTGACATATCTCCTTTTTTTAATCTAAAAAACTCTGTAGCCTTTTGTGAATGCGCTGATGAGGGGAAATACTTACCATAGAACAATTCCTTAAAGGTCTTTCAATCTGGATACGGTCCATAGGCTCACTCCACTTTTGAGCACCTTCTTTCAGAAATGATACACCTAGGCTAGCCCACACATTTTCTCCCACTTCCAAAATCTCTAAAAGCCTTTCCATTTCCCTAACCCAATACTCTACCTTTTCAGAACCACCGGTATCTGTAAACTCTGGGGATTATTATTTTTTAAATTAGTGAACCAATTGCCTTCCTTGGGTGATTGTAATGTTGACCTTTCAGCCCAAAGCTACCTAAGCATCATTCCTTCATTTCATCCGCATTTCTCATCTAGGCCATGAACATTTGCATCATCAAATCATTATGAACTCCGGAACCACTTCCTAAACCTGAACCTGTATGAAAGACCGTTGGACCTGGGGTAAACTGCATCCCAAACTTGCAAATCTGTAACGTTCTGGTAGCGCAAATTGAGCCATAAATGATTCGGTCAACTGCTTAGCTCGTCGTCCTTGATTGGTCTAAAAGGGATAACTCGAGTGGACTAGATATTTCTACCTCACACTAATAAGGAGGTGATGTTTCTCCCACCTTCACAATGTGGGATATTACATTCTTCCTCCTTTAAGCAACTGGCGTCCTCATCAGCACTTGGCCAGGACTTGTCCCAGTCTTGTCCCTACAAGAGGTATCTAGTGGCGACCCTTACACCATTTTTTTACTGTGCCCTTACCCCTTATCTTATGGTGTAGCACATAGTTCCGTCTGGTAGTCGTCTTTGATACCAATTTGTAACGCTCCCAAACCTAGGTCTGATAGGGCTAATTGAGCCATAAATGATCCAGTCAATTGTTTTGACCATCGTCCTCGCTTGATCTAAAAAGGCTAACCCGAATTGACAAAATATTTATGTCTCACACTTATAAGGAGGTGATGCTTATCCCACCTTAGCAATGTGGGATATTACAGTTAGCAATTTTAAGAGAACTGAATATGATATTTGCATGATCTATTGATAATGATAGTTAATGTTTGAATATTTAAGAATTATATATTCAGTAATGTAAGATAAATTTCTTTGTTCAAATTCCTCTACACAAAGCCTATTGATATGGCTTATCATTTATGCTCTTTTCAATCTAAACAATGTTGTTATTTATTGTACATCGTACTTTTCGTTTTGATAATTCAAATAAGAAATAAATATTTTATGAGCCATATATTTTCATGATCATTTTACTTTCCGGCTGTGGCTAAACAAAATGATTGTATGTGTTTAAAATAAAATGTGCTTTTCGATGCCAACTGAATTGGATAATTTGTGTAGGCATCTTAATTAAATACACACCCACATAACAGTTTTTGCAAAAGGCTAAATTTACAGCAGTTCAGTTTATGTTCTCAGTTTTTGAAAAATGATGATATCGACTTTTATTTATTCTAACACAATTATCTAACAAATTAGGTAAGATTATGTATGCTTGATCAATCTAATTGATACTTGTTTAAATTAAGACATAGAAATATGATTTTATGATCCATTTTGTTTTAAATCAGTTTGACGATATGCTTGTAATATATACTCTTGAATACGATAGTGTTCATTGGTCCGACCATTTATATATATGGCAATTGCATAATCTGACAATTTTAGTTTTTTTTCTCTATATTATACTTGAGCGTGTGGATCTTAGCTTTTGTTTACTTTGTTGATATTGCACTTGATAATCAGTTTAACACTTTGATTGAAAATTTAAATGTAAAAGTTTCTTGCACTAATGAATCTACCTAAGTGATTTTATCGTGTAGTGTCTTGAATTAGTGAACTTAAATATCATTTGAATTCCTATATTATTATGAGATTACCAATCAAGTTGGTTATACTTGGTTTTGCAATTAATTGAATCTCGAGTTTTACTGTGTGTAAAAATTTGCATCACTAAAATTGTAATATGTTATTCTTAACTGGAAGTTATTTTTGGATCATTTATGTGATAAATTATTTTACTTCCACAGTTCATCTTGCACTTAATCTCTTTGAATAAGACCAAATTAATTAATATTTAAAATGCATGAATCCGCTAAATGAAGCGAACGTGACAAAAAAAATCATTCGAGGATAACAATTACCGTGGTTCTTGTCATGTTTCTTACGAGAAATTTATCATGAAAAATATCATCAGAAATGGTTGGCAATTTTTAACTTGGCATAACCCCGTGTACTGTGTCATTTTAAACTATAATGAGACAACAGAGGAAGTAATTATTTATTGAGATATCAATATCCATAAGAGATTATTTAAATTCTCCCTCTCGGAAAATATTAAAAAAGTTTGTTGATACCCGCATAAGAGGTTCACACATTAAAATGTTGTATCCGTCACGGGTTATTGCAAAATTTGAAGATATTGATTGTGAAAAAGTGTTGTCTCGGAATACGAGGATGAAAATCCATTATGAATTATATCCCGTGACAAACATTGACATAAATGAAGCACGAGTTCATATATTATTCATTGACATACTCCCCCCCCCCCCCCCCCCCGAAGGGTAGATTTTGTGAAAATTTTGCATACATCAAATAATTTTCTAAGAAAGTGAACCAAGTCTCATTTTAATGATTTCCCTAAATATGATGTGAAAATTAATTTGAATGATTTCTAGAGAATATGAAATCATATAATGATGTATTTAAACGCATGAAGCATAAGAGATATTTTGTTTCCAAAAGATGTAAACCCATAGAAATGAGATGGTTAAATAAATCATCAATGGAAACAATTTTGAAAAAACACTTGATCATGAGGTTTATAACATGAAATTACTATATTTTAAATGTGTAAATCGCTTAAAGTGAATGACAGAGCATTAAGGTATAACTCGGTGCAATTACTACATGTTTGATGAAAATCATTTTACAGCATTAGGGGAAGATAAGAAAATTTCATCTCAAAGCTAAAGAATGCTAAAAAAATTCATAAAATGTAATGATCTTCAATGCACCAGTCAAACTGAAGTGGAAGTTTTCAATATAATATTACTTGAAGTATTTAGCAAGTAATCTACCATATACCTTTAAGTGAACATAAATAAGTGACTATTTCTAAATGCACCAATTCAAAATTGATTGACAATATTTCTCTACGCCCGAAACGTAGAAAACTGGTCGTGGTAAAAGATAAAAATTTGCAGAAAAAGAATATATTTAGCCACTCATGAAACATCTTGTAGAGATTCGTCTTAAAGACGAAAACCCCGAACAAATTAGCATTTGCATCAAATTATTAAATATTTGATTTGCGGTACAACCAATTCATACACTGATAAGGATTTTGTTCATGCTAAATTTTATGAGAGAAACTTATGATAAAAATATCATAGTCATCGACAACATATCTGCCGCATTAATTTGCTATTATAATCTAGATCCAGAACCCAAGTCAGTAGTAGATTGTGAGAAGCACATAGACGGAGTGAAAATGAAACAAGCAATCAAAGCTGATCTTGAATTGAAAATTTTGGTTTTGTTGTGACCAAATATTGATTTTGATCAATTATATTCTCCCATTACAAATAACATTATGTTTCACTATATTTCTTCCGCAATTATTAGTTTTTGTTACAATAGATGAGAAATCCAAACGCGGAAACAGACAACAAGTAGATAAAACAGAAGCAATTCAAACGTAATGGATGGCAGAATTGACAAAACACAGAAACAAGAAGAACACAATGACTTAACGTGGTTTCTGGTGTTGTGCTGACTTTTTCCACGGATAAAAACGGAGATATTTTATTATACACAGAAAGTGAATAAGTTTTTCACACACGCTACATTGATTACAATTTTGGTATTTATAGGCACATATCCCTAAACCCTAACCGCCATAAAATCTTTGTCGGAACTGCCATAAATGCCTCAGATGTAGACCCAATTGCTAGGAGTAGTACCAACCCCAATGCATCTCGTCAACCACAACATTCAATCGCATATATACATAAAAATTATATAAAAGATGCAATCTTATATGCAATTCCACTCCTAAATTAATTAATCATGCTCTCGATATCGTAAAAAATTTAACCTGGCTCTGATACCACATGCTAGGAGTAGTAGCACCGATCGAGACACTCGATCTTTGCACAGCGGAAGCTTATGCGATTTACGATATGAGACATAACTAATTAATCCTACGAGAAGGTTAAAGATTTACCTTATCGGAGAGAGATGATAAAATCAACCAAGGGAGAAGCCACAATATATCTTCCGGATTGTATCTTCTAACGACGACTGGTGGATGTCGAACCTCGCCAAAGAACCTCCTCGAATACGCACAAGAAAAACCCTAGGTTTTTCTTCTTCTAATGACTAAGGCAAGAAACTAATTTTTCTTCCTTTTCTATTTGAGTGTGGCACATTTTTTGTTATGTTATTGTGCTAGGAGGAACTCTCTTTATATAGGAAAATAACTAGTCAAGAGAGTTATCCTTTTCACACCACAAAAATCTATTCCCATAAGGAAAATATATTTTTGCTACAAAATAAGAGATAATTCCCAAAAAAATCAATCTCTTTATTTTTCTATTAATTATCCAACAAACAGATAATTAATTAATTACACAAATGAGATAATCTAGGAAAATTTATTCTCCCAATTAATCCCAAAAGTGGCGCCTCACATGTCATTAAAATTTAATAGAAAATGTCTTTTATATTTTACATATTATTTACCAAATAAATAATATTGCACATTCATTAAATAGACCAACTATTTATTTTAATCTCGAGGTTCCATAAAACGAGAAAACACTCGCGTGTTAGGAGCCAACCTGGGGACCATGGACCTATAACCAGTAGCTACAATAAATTGAATAAAATATTCATCGAACATAATATTTCTACTCGACTCATTAATTCCGGAATTACGCCACCATAAATCCGAAACTGAACTCTATCGATTATAGATATAACTTAATCTCAAAAACGTCAAGTCGAGTTGATAAGTGTCCATTGATATAATCATTACATATAAACTAACCCTCCATAGACTATCCGTAATGAAGCGGGATTATTTCCGTAAACCTTCTTCAATACATCTTATCCTTATTTACCATTAACCCACTAGTGATCAATTAGTTCATAACCAATACGAACTCGGCCGATCGATCACTTTCTAGGATCAACAAATAAGGGGATTGTCTTTCTACTTCTAGCAGGAAGAAATGGATTCCATATCTGTGAGACACACACTTCTCACTCATTCCAGAATAGTGCCAACATGAAAGTGATTCGGACCGCGCCTCTTAGCGATCCTTAAAGAACACATCAAACCCTATCCTAAAACAAGTAGGAGTCTGTAATCACTTTAGGATTAAGGTTAATCCATATATGATCATCTTGTAATTTAATAAGATTTCTCAATCACGGAATTCTATGAGAAACTCAGATTAAATCGGTCCAGTCCTATATGACTCTCATCATATATAAATGCCCCACTTAGACAACCAATGTCGACGGTCCGGATAAGACGGTCACACCATAAAGTGTTCTGGGCGCATTAATGGTGGTTTAATCAATAGACCCCATACTTTGATTAAGTTCACCATGGACTAAAAGTTCAAGTGTATCACCATAAACTTAATCCTCATGTGTGACACACACTAAGTTATATGGCTACATATGATACGACTTGGGGTTTTTAGTAGTGTATTACTTACAAGCACGAAGCAAGTAATAAGTTGAGAATAAATCTGTCATTTATTAATTCTAAAAACAATTACATAAATTGTCTTTCGGGCGTTACTTCCAACACCTACATCAGCTGACTCCACCATCTCTGTAATCAATCAGCTCAGATGTAGAACTCAGCAGTATTCAACTTACTCAGCATACTACTCTGCCCACAAACGAAACTCAACTGCACTTCACTCAGCTAACTTCCCATACTTGAATACTCTTGTTCAGCTGACCTTCATTCTCAGTTGACCCCATATTTGTTCCACCAAATGTAAAGATCAAGTCACCTTTGCTGACAAATCTCCACCTAGACTTGAACTCTCATTCAAAGTCACCAGATTGCATAACCAGATGTACAGTACCAGATGCATTCGTCAATGCCAGGATGTACTGTACCAGACTTATCCTCTGAATCCACTCAGCTGATTTGTCCTCAGCTAAGTAACCAGACTTAAGATTATAAGCTCTTGATGTTCAGCAATTCTAGACACAACTGAAACCTGCTCTGCTGAACCGGTTTAGTAAGCATATCAGCAAGATTCTCTTTGGTGGTGATCTTCCTTGCATGAACCCTCTTCTCATCTCTAAGGAAATGATACCTCACATCTATATGCTTGGTTCTCTCATGATGAACCTGATCCTTAGCCAAACATATTGCACTCAAACTATCACAATATATCTCTGCTTGATCATGATGTATCCCAAATCACTGACTAGCCCCTTCAACCAAATACCTTAATTGGCTGCTTTAGAAAGAGCCATGTATTCTGCCTTAGTAGTTGATAAAGACACTGTTTCCTGAAGAGTTGCTTTCCAGTTGAGAACTAATTCATCCACATAAACATGCTGACAACACTGACTGCATGATCCAGATCAGGATTAGTGCAGACCATTGCATACATCAGACTGCCCACTGCACTAGCATGGAAACTCTTGACATGTACTCCTTCTCCTCTTCTGATTATGAATCATAAACAGATAAATGAACATTGGATGTCATAAGAGTATCTATTGGTTTTGCGGCATACATGCCAAACTTGGCCAGAATCTTATGTATATAACTTGCTGAGACAAGAACGGTTTTCTTTGACTCCTATCTCTCCAAATCTCCATCACAAAAATCTTTTGGTTGCACCTAAATCTTTTATTTCAAACTCATCACTGAGAAGGTCTTTCAGATTCTAAATATTAGACTTCTTTTCAGCAGCTATCAACTATTGGATCGTATATGCGCAATATATATCCTAGAAGGGGGGGGGGTGAATAGGATATTACGGCTTTTTTAAAATTTTATTAAGCCTTTTGGAGTTTAAATTAATTAACCTAATATTGATAATAAACTAGGCGGAAGATCTAGTTAAAATCAACGTGTATAGATTAATGTTCTTGTGATCAACTATTGATTAAAGATTTTAACAGGTTAAAACTTAGTCAATTAGCATGCAGAGTTTTTCAGTGTGTTTCTAATTTGATTCCAAATCACATACATTTATTTTAATAGTTGTTTAAACTATCATACAGTCCTATGTGTCAATATCAAACACACATCCACAGATTTCACTATATGCTTTTGCAGTTACAGATTACAGTAGATTTTCAATCCTGAAAGTAAGATACAAGATGGATATACTTGTTCTAACTTATTGAACCTTTTCAGATCACACTGTAGTGTATGAATCTTGATTTCCACAGTGATATAATCACTAGGATTCAGATACAGTTCTGTTTCTGAAAAATTCAATACATAGAACAGATACAACCTTCGTTTCCTTTTTCTAACCAAGTTCTAAGAATCAAAACACACAGAGAAATTTAGAAACTTGAAAGCAAAAAGAAAAACGAGAACTTACCGATATGAACACACAGTTCAGGCTGTGAGATGACTGGTGCCAGAAACAAACTTTAGTGCAATCCTAAAGCTCAAACTGGATCCCTAGAAGATATCACCACAACCTAATCTCAATCCAGATTACTCAGATAAATCTGAATCAAGACACGATATTACAACTCAGAATAGATGTAAACTGAGATGTAAGAACAGTAAACAATTTCGTAAATACAAGGAAAGATTTTAGTAAATAAGAAAATGTTTGATCACCTTGTTGACTGATCAGTTTGGTATCACTGAGAATTTATAGGCAAGTAAATGGTAGAGCATTTACTGAACCACTTTGAAAACATAATATGCAATAAATATGGTTATTCAAAGGTCTTCCATTGGTTTTAAAAATAATAATAAGTGTTGCTTTAATCGAAGAAGGCTGTTGAAAATATTGAGAGAAAACTTTTCAGATGCGGCATTGAAACAACACAAGTAGTAAATGCATTGTATTGGGAACACAGACAGTTTTCTTGACTTATTTACTTGGAATTTCGAATTCATAATAATACAAAGCCTTGTTTATTTTAGCAGTATATATATAGACATAAGATGTGTGAGCATTTTTTAGAGCAAGAAATTCATATAGACACTAAGTGTATATATATATATATATATATATATATATATATATATATATATATATATATATATATATATATATATATATATATATATATATAAATATAAAAGAGAGAATTCTCGGTGTGGCGGTAAGGAGAGTATGAGTGTGTCATGAATATAGATGTAGGTTCATAACACATTGAATCCGAAGGCACATGAGACCCGAAACATGCTTCATCTCGGCTATATCCTGAATTCATAGCAGATGAGCATGGAGTATATCATTTTATAAGATCAATACTCTAGATTTGATTCATGAATCACAAGATTTCATCAAATCTTTATCCGAATGGGACATGCAAGTGATGCAAGAACTAATGAATCATTAATCAGGATTTTGACACAAAGATAAACATAACACATAACCTGATTTCATCAATCTAATAACTTATTCATTTTGTCAAATTCGACTGAATATGTCATAAAAATGAATTTTATTTTCACCAAAACCTTTTCTTGTAATGCAGAGACTTCTAACTCATTTAGTCGAAACAAATCAATATCATTATTTGATTTTAGCACAAAATAGCATAGTACTCAAATTGAACCTAAGTGCAGACTCGAAATTTAGAGAGGAAGAAAGACACTGTCTTAGCTATGATTTCTAAACCAGATGCAACTTGATCTGGTCGTTACCCGAGTTCTTATAGTGGCCGGAAAAGTCACCGGAACAGAAAAGATTGCAGCTTCTCTTGTTTTGAAGCTTTAATAAATGAGATAGAGGGTGAAAGATATCATCTTTTCGTTCAAAGAGCATCAATTTATCAACCCAGGCTTTTGATTCATCAGATAATCGAACTGAAAGCATGGTTTGGCTTAGATAGAAGATTCGAATGATGAGGATTTAGTTCATTAGGGATTTGCTGACCTTTATCTAAAATGGATAGGTTTTCTTAGTTGATTAGGTGATTGAAGCATTCAGAGATGCAGTTTGGACAAGGATTATAGACTGAAATCGAGGGGATCTTATTGTCTGAAAGGTTGGAGATGGAGAGTGAGAGATTTGGGGCGGCAGGCTTATGGAGGCTGGAGTGTGTCTGAATGTATGTTAGGGTTAGGATATGAATTAAATAGGTAGGGTAAATGGGTGGACAAGTTTAAAAGGCCGGGTTTTAGTGTAGCAAGGATTGGATTAGTTTATTAGCCCAAAAGAGAGTTAGACTTGAATAAAATGGTGATGACGTAGATCAAGTGAAATTAAAATACTTGACCACGAAAACCAATACTAGCAAGAGGACTAGGTCCATTGTAGTATAGCTATAGCGAATCAAGGTCGATCCCACAGGGAACCAAATTGTGGATCATTTTATATACAAACAATTAATTATTCATATCAAGGACACAAAGGCGGTCTACGACCAACGAAGTACAAGAAAAAGTAAAGGACACGACCCGACACAACACATAAACAACGTAATTAACCTCCCCAATTATTATGTTATCGTTTGGCTCAGAGATTCTATATATTTAAGCGATACTCGACAACTATAAATCCGATTCGTATTTCTTTTATATCGACTACGGGAGTCATCCCCAAAATAGATCTAGCTCCGGTTAGGCCATCTAGATCATCATGTCTCCATTACGTGACTTCACATTTTTAGTCTCCATCTCATATAACTTCTGACACATTTACGAAACTAGGGATGCCGGTATAAACCGTAACCTCATCTAAGCAACATTCCTATGATTAGGCGTACTTCTTAGACACCGATTCAATCTCTGTCCTAAATAACAATCACTTTTTAGGTCTCATGTTAAATTACGATGACAAATAATTAAGTTGATCAAGTTTAATTACTCGTTTAAATTACAAAGCAGAGAACCTGACGTAGTCGTAGCCATACCTACTAAGATAAGAAATTCTAGGTGGACAATCACACCATAAAGACTTGGCTAGATTGACGCGGCGAAAACCTAAATCTTAGCGTTTCTACATACGTAACGGATAAAATAGAGACTCATAAAGCAATTATATAGATCTACTAAAAACACGGTTGCCGATCATACCGAAGTCATCTATAGGTCACCGGATAACGTATCTGGGCGTTTGGATCCTTATAGACAAGGAATCCCCACTGCCTCATATCGTATCCTTAGATCTACATCGTCCGGTGAAGAACGAACAACCTCAAACGATAAACAATAATTGGGGGCTTAATTACAAAGAATAAAGAACAAATAAATACAAGAACTTATATTATTGCAGATCTTGCATAAAAACTGCTCTAAGAAAAACTGAAGATTTTATTATAAACTGAGAAGTGTAAAAAAAATGTATTGTGCAAAAGAAGTGTGTAAAAGGCGTGTATAACATGCCTTTATTTATAGGGGTTCAAGCTAATTAAGAGATATACATTAAAATGTCGAAACAAATAAGAGATAACTCCCGGCCGATCTCCAATTAAAAGATAAAATGCGCCCCCCTAGAATGCATATCCTCCATTGGCACCATCTTTGAGTGGTTTGCCATGCTCATCCGATCTTTTCGTGCTAATCCGATATTTATCTTGATTTTCCTTTGATTTATCTTGAGATTTAATTCTTCCATTTGTATTTATCCTCCATAATTATCCAAATCGCAAAATAGATATTTATCCCAAAATAAATCATATTTAAATAAAACGGATAAATATAATAAAAACGGATAAATACCGATTTATATAATAAAAACGGATAATCACCAAATTATATCTTATAAAATGGATAAATACCAAATTATATTTTATAAATCACAAAACATTAAATAATACATATAAACATGTGATTTAATATAAAATACATATTATTAATCCCGATTTAAGGTCAACGTTGATGACTTTTACGGGTACAATTTGACCGTCATCAACTACCCCCCACTTAGACTTTGATCGTCCCGAACAAAGCATCAATAAGTCATTCCCCAAGAAAACAATTGCCATGGTCAAATCATACTTACGCGAGAAGCTCGAGTCAACTCATACCAGTCATGCTCATAAGATATCCATTATTCACTACTCTCTATGAACCGAAGTGATGTGTGCATGTGCATTCGCTTTATACTTTCGTGGCAAGATTAAAGTTTATGCTAACTTCGCGGTCTTAATCTACCAACATCGCATTCCCACTTCTTAAGCCTCGCAATGGGTAAAGACATGGTGCAATAAGCAAGAGCGTCATCTAGAAAGTTTTTGGACTTGGAGACCGAGAAAAATACTCGAAGCCTCTTAAAAATTTGAATTTTTCGCATTTCCGTAGTTTCAAGCTTTAACACCTCTCAAGAAAGAAACTTGCTTTAAAAGTAAAGTATGCATTGCAAGAATCCTCCTCTCACGGATTAGTGGAAGCATTAAATATTACCACAAGCGCGGGGCTACTTTGGTAATGTTTCTACAAGCCCAGTGTTTAACTCATTGTCAAAACACGATAATTCTCAAGCTTATTACTCCGCTTTGATGGCAAGAAGATAAGAATACATCGACGGATAAATATCGACTCTAAGTCTCAGCATAACCAATCATCTACGCAATGTACACATAATTCTTCTTAGTTATTATAATTTGCGCGGTATTCGTCGATTCAAATTGAGTAATCGAATAATAAATAACTACTTGCAACAATCGGCATGAATATCCTTAAATTTACTTCACATAAGTATAAAATGATCATGTACTCTCGCAACTTGGTTCCTTTCCTATCAATTCTTAGCTAGGAACTCACAATTCTAAGGGTACGAGATATAATTAATTTGGCATTTATTCAATTTTTTCAATTTTTTTTCACCGTTTCTTTCAATTTTCAATTATAACATATCATAGCTAAGTCTCCTACCCCCACCTAAACATGTCATTGTCCCCAATGACAAATAAAAATGAGAATTTAAGAAAAAGACTTAGCTCGGGAAACGGCTCTCAAGTAGATGCGGATCATCGTAGCACGTCGTGGAGAAGCAAGTTAAAACCTGTTTAAGTAAACCAAACGAAACTCCACGAGATCGTTAATAATATGTCAATGGAAGTTACAAAATAATGTGGCGTAATTAGATATAAATATCCAAAAACAAATTAAGCCACTTTATTCCATACACCCAATGACAAGGAAAACCAAAGAGTTAAAACTACTTGTTCGTACGCAAAAAGAAAAATACTAAATAGAAAGAAGGATAAACAAGCAACTAAAGATGGTAATCTTCATCTATAATCTCCACCGCTTAAATATGCTTAAAACCGGGTGGAGAAGACAAAGATCAAAAAGCATTACCCCATGGGAGAACACGAGGTTTACTTTGGATTGATAAGATATTTAATCCGGCGTAAAAGAGAAACTTGGTCGGGTATAACGGATCGGATGTGACCAATTGGTAAAAGATAGGATCAGAAACTCGGTGCAGACGCTTCACGTTTAGATTGGATATCAACAACTTAGGGAGATGTAGCTCCTCCTCAAAATTACTAATAACCCAATGTATCACGTAAAAGTCCTAACCGTCATTAACAAGGTCAAATCGGTGTGATGGCTTAGAACAAAACTTATCATCTTGAAATGCCGGAATAGGCGTAAAAGTGTGAAATTTAAAACATCCGGTAGAAAGATAAGTTGCATTTTGATCGAACCAAAAAAACTTTTAAAATCTAGCTAGGGGTCGAGCTACACGTACCCCGCTAGGATCATGAAAACCAAAATGATAAAAGATAAACATTAAAAACCGAGCAATGTTTCAAATTCCGCAACACAAAGGTATTTTGTAAACAAAATGGAGGTTTAGAGTATGATGGGTTTAGAAAAAGATATACATAAAGATGGAAAGAAAGAGAGGGGATGAAGGAATGGTTAGAAATGTGAACTCGTGATGCGATTGGTGAGAGAATAGAAAGGTTGAAGGGTGAAAAGGTACAAAGGAAAGGATAAGGGTAGTTGCGAACGAATTGCACACAATTTTGGATTTTCACTAGGATCGCCATTCTAAAAAGTTTTGGAAGTTGACCAAAATTGTTCTTTGTTCGCACCAATCATTCTCTGTTACATTTTCAATAATTCTCAAGCTCTCTTAATGCTTCCATCTTAAGGTTGATTGCTAAATTTCCTTTTCTTTAGCAATTTCTCGACTCTCCTAAGAAACTCTATTTCACGTGGCCTATATTGAGTAAAAATTTTTTGCACATCCTTAGCCTAATGGCCATCGGAACACGGCAAAATAAAAAACCTCAACATATGTCACGTTACTCTTATTTGACTCAACAAAAACGAAACCTAAAATCCTAAAGAGAAATCCTAAGGGTTTTAAAGAAGTAGTTCTGAGTTTAAAGTCCTCAGCTCGACTTTCCAAAAAATATCCTTGTCAGTCATCCTTCTTGGATCGCTAGATGTTGACCCCTTGAGCACTATATGTGGTGGGCTCGTCGCTTTTTTGCGGATTAATATCCTTCCCTTGGTTGTGAGACCTAGGAAACGACATTTATCCATACCATTTATACAAAGCTCTTACCTCGGCTCTCGTTTTAGGAATGAGTGAATTCTAAGAAGATTTAGTCCTAGGGACTTATTTTAATAACATCCTCTATAATGTCGCTTCATTATGCTCTCTCAAAACTCAACGTCTTCTTTAGATTGAGAATTCTTAAACTACACACATTGTTGCTCCCCCGGTGAAGCAATCTCATGCATAGGACAATGAGATTTTGACAGAACTATGAGGAACTCTTTACTCACTTTGCTTCCTTTAACGACAACATGTTTCCCTACACCCTCTGATGAGACGATTTGGGGCGTAACCTTTCACACTAATAAAATAAATCTTACAAACCAACTCCGGGCTAAGATTCTCATTCAAAGTTCATGTAAAGACTAGCTTATGTTCAAAAGATCAAAAGATAGTAAAATATAAGCAAAAAGGTAGTACCTTGCCTTCAACCTTGTACCACGAATAATTCGAACCTTAATATTTATTTTCTCGGAGCCATCTTGGTGTTTTAAAGGTGTTTCGTCCATTGCTTTCCCGTCGTAGATTCGTAGCTCCACATGCTGCTGGGTTATTTTCTCAGCGCCCACGAAAAATTACCGACTCGCATTATTGCTTCCCCGGTTTCGCAAACGTAAGAACAAACAGACCGTAGACCGACTTTAACATGGTTTCCCATGTCGCTATCGTACCTACGGTTTAAACATACGGAGATAAACGTACACGCGAAATCCCGTAAAACGAACTAGGCTCGCGGGAGTGAAACCGTGTTCCGTTCTCGGAATTTTTACAACTTACGTACAACCGTAGGGGACTCAAAAACATAAAAAAAAAACAGACCCTAAAACGTAAAAACTTAACATGAATAAAAAATTATTTATATAAAATTGACCGTTGGTTCCCCGGCAACGGCGCCAAAAACTTGATGACGTAGATCAAGTGAAATTAAAATACTTGACCACCAAAACCAATACTAGCAAGAGGACTAGGTCCATTGTAGTATAGCTATAGCGAATCAAGGTCGATCCCACAGGGAACCAAATTGTGGATCATTTTATATACAAACAATTAATTATTCATATCAAGGACACAAAGGCGGTCTACGACCAACGAAGTACAAGAAAAAGTAAAGGACACGACCCGACACAACACATAAACAACGTAATTAACCTCCCCAATTATTATGTTATCGTTTGGCTCTGAGATTCTATATAATTAAGCGATACTCGACAACTATAAATCCGATTCGTATTTCTTTTATATCGACTACGGGAGTCATCCCCTAAAATAGATCTAGCTCCGGTTAGGCCATCTAGATCATCGTGTCTCCATTACGTGACTTCACATTTTTAGTCTCCATCTCATATAACTTCTGACACATTTACGAAACTAGGGATGCCGGTATAAACCGTAACCTCATCTAAGCAACATTCCTATGATTAGGCGTACTTCTTAGACACCGATTCAATCTCTCGTCCTAAATAACAATCACTTTTTAGGTCTCATGTTAAATTACGATGACAAATAATTAAGTTGATCAAGTTTAATTACTCGTTTGAATTACAAAGCGAGAGAACCCGACGTAGTCGTAGCCATACCTACTAAGATAAGAAATTCTAGGTGGACAATCACACCATAAAGACTTGGCTAGATTGACGCGGCGAAAACCTAAATCTTAGCGTTTCTACATACGTAACGGATAAAATAGAGACTCATAAAGCAATTATATAGATCTACTAAAAACACGGTTGCCGATCATACCGAAGTCATCTATAGGTCACCGGATAACGTATCCGGGCGTTTGGATCCTTATAGACAAGGAATCCCCATCGCCTCATCGTATCCTTAGATCTACATCGTCCGGTGAAGAACGAACAACCTCAAACGATAAACAATAATTGGGGGCTTAATTACAAAGAATAAAGAACAAATAAATACAAGAACTTACATTATTGCAGATCTTGCATAAAAACTGCTCTAAGAAAAACTGAAGATTTTATTATAAACTGAGAAGTGTAAAAAAAATGTATTGTGCAAAAGAAGTGTGTAAAAGGCGTGTATAACATGCCTTTATTTATAGAGGTTCAAGCTAATTAAGAGATATACATTAAAATGTCGAAACAAATAAGAGATAACTCCCGGCCGATCTCCAATTAAAAGATAAAATGCGCCCCCCTAGAATGCATATCCTCCATTGGCGCCATCTTTGAGTGGTTTGCCATGCTCATCCGATCTTTTCGTGCTAATCCGATATTTATCTTGATTTTCCTTTGATTTATCTTGAGATTTAATTCTTCCATTTGTATTTATCCTCCATAATTATCCAAATCTCGCAAAATAGATATTTATCCCAAAATAAATCATATTTAAATAAAACGGATAAATATAATAAAAACGGATAAATACCGATTTATATAATAAAAACGGATAATCACCAAATTATATCTTATAAAATGGATAAATACCAAATTATATTTTATAAATCACAAAACATTAAATAATACATATAAACATGTGATTTAATATAAAATACATATTATTAATCCCGATTTAAGGTCAACGTTGATGACTTTTACGGGTACAATTTGACCGTCATCAAATGGGCAGGCCGATTTTAATATGTGTAGGGACTAGTGAATTTGAAATGTGGCTGGATTAATAGATATCGAGTCCAAGCGTGTTGATGTATTATCCATTGGTATGACACCATTTCATATAAAATGGTGATGATAAAAATATGTATCATAACAAAAAATATATAAAAATGCCGTTGTAAGTCATACGACTTCTTGGCAGGGTTAGTCACAGATAAAATATATATGGCATATAAATAATGTACTGTAAAATTAATCAAACCATATACGGATGATTGTGGGCACAACAATATCCCAACATCAACATGTCATTCACATACAAGACAAGATAGATATGTGATCTATCTCTCAGCTGACTAAGATACGCACAACAATTATATGGACTTCTATTATAATCCAGCTGGATCATGTAACAGACAAACCTTTTATACCATTGCCTTGGAGCTTGCTTCAGTCTATACAATGACTTCTTCAACTTACAAACGAACCATTCCTTGCCAAGAACTTGGAACCCCTCTGGCTAAGTCATGCATATCTCTTTATTTACCACACCAAGTAGAAAGAATGTCTTCATATCTAAATGCTCAAGTTCAAGTCCTGATGTGCCACCATTGCTAGTAAAACTCTAATTGAAGTGTGTTTGTCCACTGGTGAGAATATCTCATCAAAGTCAACCTCTTCTTTTTGACTGAAACCTCTTGCAACCAAATGTGCCTTATACTTGATGTCATTATTTCCTTCTTCTTGAATACCTATTTGCAAGTAACAACCCTCCTGCCAAGTGGCTATTTGACAAGATCCCAAGTCTGATTCTTTAGTAATTACTCCATTTCATCTCCCATGGCAGCAAGTCATTGAGATGACTCAGAACATGTCACGGCTTCCCTATAAGTAGATGTTTTAACACAATCCACTTCTTCTGCAGTTTGGAGTGCATATCCAACCATTGCATTAAACCCATACCTCTTGGAATGTTATATAACATTGGATCTTTTAGCTCTGCTGATAGCTATACTCTACTGACCCATGTCCCCTTTTAATTATCAGCTGACCCATGTTCAGCTGATTGGCTTGGACCAGATTCTGGTAGATGTCTTACCAGACCAGATGAGTGTTGACTATTGTCAGCTGAGTGTTGCATCTCAGCTGAATCCACCTGAAGCTCCACTTTAAAGTCAGCTCTCTCAAATTCAGCACTGGTTTTTAGATTCAGTAGACCTTCCCACTGATGAGCCGAGCATAGAACTCTCATCGAAAACAATATCTCTGTTGAGAATGACTCTGTTTTCCGCTGATGACCAGATTTTATAACCCTGTACCCTATTTCCATACCCTACAAACACTCCATTTTGGCTCTTGGATCCAGCTTACCTTCACTAACATGATAGTACATTGTGGTCCCAAAACCCTAAAAACTGGGTAGTCAGCAGGCTTTCCTGACCACATCTCAATTTGTGTCTTGAGATTGATCCTTGTGTGAGGACTCATGTTGATTAAGTAGCATGATGTACTAACAGCCTCTGCCCAAAATATTCTTGACAAACCAGCATTAGAAAGCATGCATCTTGCCCTCTCCAGAAGAGTTTGATTAACCTCTCAACTACCCCATTCTACTGAGAAGTATTCCTGACTCGTATGAGGTCTAGCAATACCCTCATTTCTGCAAAACTCATCAAACACAGACCAGCAGAATTCCAAACCATTAATTGTTTGAATCCTCTTGATCTTCTTCTTTGTCTGATTCTTAACTAAAGACTTACACTGCTTGAAACGGTTAAATGCCTCACTCTTGTGTTTCATCATCACCACCCAAGTCATCATTGTATATTCATCTATGAATGACACAAAATATCTGTGACCACCCAATGATTCCACCTTTGATGGACCCCAGCAATCAGAATGGATATAATCAAGTGATGACTTTGCGTTGTGTACCCCTTTTGAGAACTTGTTTCTATCTAGCGCTTCCCAAACACACAGTGCTCATAAAAGTCCAAATGCTTGATCTTATATCCCTTAAGAAGATCACTCTGAGAAAGAACATGCATCCCCTTTTCACCTATATGACCCAGTCTCATATGCCACAACTTGGTCAGCTGTGACTGGTGAACCTTAACAGACGCCACAACAACAGACATAGACATAGTAGAGCCAAATATACAAGGTTCCCCTTTTGTCTCCCTTGAGAACCACAGTCGAATTTCTATCGACATTCAGCACTTCACCTACACCTTTGAAATTGAACCCCTTGTTGTCCAGTAGACTAAGAGATACCAAATTCTTGGTCATCTTTGGAACATGTCTCACATCATTCAGTGTACAGAATCTACTATCCTCTGTCCTCAGCTGAACTGAGCCAATCCTCACTGTCTTGTAGACCTTGTTGTTGGCCATAGATATATGGCCCCCATCTATCTGCTCATAGCTTGAGAGCCACTCTGTGTGGAAAAATATGATAGGATGCCCCGGAGTCTAGAATCCACACATCAGCATGATATGCTGATTCTCCTGCCACCAGGACCATGTCCTCTTCGAGTCATGCTCAGCTGACACAGTAGTTGTGCCAGAACTGCTCTTCTGCCGTTTCTTTCTCCTTGGACTTCCAATGTCCCTCCTCTTTACGGTAATTGCAGACATCTGTGGACTTAGGACCTTTGGATCCTGCCTTCTTGGACTTTTTCTTTCCAGACTGCCCATGCCCTTTCCCACAGGTGCTGTTGACTATCAAGCCAGCTGACTGACTGTCTGCTCATGTTGCCTTATGTCTCAACTTCCTGGCATGTATAATGCTAACCTTACATTCTCCAAAGCCACTGCATCCTTCCCAACTATGAAGGACGGCACAAAGTTCTCATATGATGTCGGTAATGACACCAACAAGATTAGAGCTATATTTTCATCCTCAATCTTCACATCAATATTCCTAAGATCAAGTAATATTGTGTTATGCTGATCAAGATGATCTCTCACCGTCCCCCTCATGCATCCTTGGGCTAAAGCCTCTGCTTCAGCAGCAACTTGTTGGTCAATGACTTAGTCATATACATGCTTTCTAGCTTTGACCATAACTTGGCAGCGGTGTCTTCCTCCGCAACCTCTATGATAACATAATCTGACAAGCACAACATGATGGTTGAATGTGCTTTCTCCTCTGTAGCACTGGTACCCCTTTACTAGTAAAAGGAGTCCACAATCCTTGTTGCTTCAACAAGGCCCGCATTTTGATTTGCCACAGACTGAAATTGTTTCTCCCTGTAAATTTGTCAATTTTAACGTCAATTGACGGCATCCTTCTTATCAAAGAACAGACCTTTGATCACTAAATCCTAGCATCGGTCACGGTATTGGTGAAGATCAACTCTGTTCAACCTGTAGATTCCTCTGAACCAACACTATGATACCAGTTTGTTAAAACAGATGAGAAAACCAAACGCGGAAATAGACGACAAGTAGATAAAACATAAGCAATTCAAATGTAAAGTACGATGGAATTGTCAAAACACAGAAACAAGAAGAACACAGTGATTTAACGTGATTTCCGGCGTTGTGCCGACTACTTCACGGACAGAAACTGAGATATTTTACTATGCACAGAAAGTAATAAAGTTTTTCACACACGCTACATTGATTACAATATTGGTATTTATATGCACAGATCCCTAAACCCTAACAACCGTAGAATCTTTGTCGAAACTGCCGTAAATGCCCCAGATGTGGGCCCAGCATCAGCTGACTCCACCAGCTCTGTAATCAATCAGCTCAGATGTAGAAATCAACAACATTTAACAAACTCAGCAGGCTACTCTGTTGACAGACGAAAATCAACTGCACTTCACTCAGCTGACTTTCCAGACTTGAATACTCTTGTTCAGCTGACCATTATTCACAGCTGACCCCGGATTAGTTTTATCAGATGTAAAGATCAAGTCACCTTTGTTGACAATTTTTATAATTTAATTGATGTAATGACCGCATATTAATGGGTCGTTAGACATCAATATAACAATCGAAACATGCATATTGTTATGTTAAAAAGGTCGTTAACATTCATGTTGAATGTAATTTGGCCAACTAAATATATTCTTATTGAGGAAGGAATATATAATTAGTCAAACTTAATGTTATGAATTTATAATACTACGATGCGTGATAGTGAAAATATATGCATGCAACATGCGACTGTAATACACCTCCCACTGTTTTCTTGATTATAGTGCTGAAGTCACTATAATCAAGGTGGGTCACTATAAACACTACAAACTCATAATCATGGAGGGTCACTATAAACACTTAAAAATCATGTCAGATGTCGTGTTTTGATTGCATCCAACTTTATACATAGAATTTCCTAGAAATTCCTACCTTTGGTTACTTTGAATGCATGAATTTCGGTCCAAAAGTCAAGAATCATTTCACTAACATCATGTGCAAAAAAAGATAACGAAAAACGTTTATAATAATACATCTATACAAATCACAGTACAAGTAACTTGAGATGATCACAGGATATATATATATAGGTTAAGGTTGTGTTACTTAGTTGAAGATGCTATAGTTTTCCAATGTTTGTTCAAATATACCACCATGAACAAATTGCTCTCTTTCTCGGCTTTTATTGCTTTGAACTTCCCATTTACCTATTTATCCCTCTGATTCGTTCACAATGATGCATATATACCTGTGTGAAGAACTTACAATTTTGAAATGACACAACGCAACCTAAATGGGATGTCAATTAATGTATACATACAGACATATACATATACATGTATGTATGTATGTATATACGTGTGTGTGTGTGTGCACGTAGAGGCAGTGCAGCCATCAAAACCAAAGCCTCCCTCCTCCCTTGGCTGCCTTAAGTTTCATAACAAGATCCTCGCGTTCAGCCTCTACTTCAGCATATTTAAGGCTCATCTGCAGGTACCGTTCACTAAGGTCTTTTAACTCTGTCTCCAATGAGGACTTGCTTCGTTGAAAGGTTTCTTGCGTCGTACGATTACTTCCATCCTGAAAAAAAGGTACAGATCAGAATGAAGAATTCTTTTTAAGTAGCCGGAAATTTTCTCATGTGAATAAATGAATTACTGACCTCTGCATTATTGGATTCTTTTAGCAGCAAAGCACCCTCCATTTTCTGCAGCTTTTCTTCTAAGAAAGCTTGATTCTTTTTGCAGTTCTCATGGTCGAGGATCGATTGCTCTAGGGTCATGATTTTTTCCACAGATGAATCTTTTTCATGCTTCAAAACTTCATAATCTGCAGAGATAGAGTGTAAAGAATCCTCAAGTTTATCCTTTTCAGACTTGCATTCATCTATTCTGTTCTTTAAGTTTGAGATTTCATCTTGAAGGTCAGAAGTTATTTGAAGATGATTTTTCTTGTTCGCATTCTCTTCACGAAGTTGTTGGTTTTCGTAATCAGAAACCGTGAGCTTCAGTTCAAGATCGTTTACAGCTGTCGTAAGTTTTTCTTCACTTTTTCTGTAACTACCTAATTGTTTCAACAACTTTTCATGTTCTGAAGTCAGTAATGCATGGTTCTTGACTTCGGCTGACATCTCGAGTTGCAGACTTTCTTGTTCAACAAGCATTTTCTTTACGTTTTCATTTTCTTGAAGAAGGGCCTCTAATTCTGAAGTCATGTTTTTCTCTTGTAAAGAAAAGTCATCCACCATGAGAGCAAGATTTTTCTCAAGATATTCCATCTTTTGGGAGCAAGCGAAGAAAGTTTCTTCTAATTCCTCAAATTTACTCTCTAATTTAGTACAGTGTTTTTGCAATTCCATTTCCTTCATCTTTAGTTCTTTATTCAATCTCTGTAGAATTCTGCATTCTTCACTGAGTCTGAGATTAGATGCTTCGAAATTTCGATTCTCAGTTTGAACATGTTCAAACTCTATTTGATCAGCCAAAAATTGATCCTGCTTATCTTTTAATTCTTTCTCCAGATTTCTCCTATCGGTTTCATTTCAATCTCCATATCTTTGATCTGAGCTTGCAAATTCATTGAATGAGATTCTGATTTTTGCAACTCGATTTGACAGGATTCATATTCCTCCTTTAACTGCAGAAGATCTTGTTCCAAATTAATTTGTTTGTTCTCTAACTCAAGCTTCTCCATTTCAAGATCAGATACTTTCTTTTCAAGAATTTCCTTTGCAGAAACGTTTGTCTCCAAACTGCTCCTAAGGGTTGAAAGTTCATTCCGGACTTCATTCAAACACTTGGCGGTCACATCACTTTCCCCTTGAACTAATACATTGTTCTCTTCCATTAGCCCTTTTTGCTTTTCAAGATCAGAAATTTGATCTTCTAACTCCCCTTGGCGAAGACTAAGAGTTTCGATTTCATTGTCTTTTCTGAGCAAAATAGCCTCAATCTCATCTATTTTATACCTCTGTTGAGTACATTCATTCAGCAAATTAGAACGATCAGATTCAAGTTTTGATCTTGACTGTTCTTGTTCTTCAATCTTTTGAATTAGATCTTTCAAATTCTTCTCAGCTTCTAAAATGGTAGCATCTCTTCTTTGTGTCTCAAGCTCATCATACTTAAACCCCCACTCATATTCCGCGATTCTATCTTCCACGATTTTGTTTACCTCGAAAAAACATTTCAAAGCTGATTCATTTAGTAATTTTGAATTGTAGGTGGGCATGTCTATCCTTCTTATATTTACTAAATCTGCAAGAAGATATTTGCACTTCTCAGTTACATCAGAAGAAGTTCCGAACAACGGCTTCATTAAATGTTGCAAAGTAACTTCAATTTGCTTCAGTACTTCAAAAACAAATTCAGAAGCTTCTTCTTCATTCAGTTTTCTCTTCGATTCTTGGTCGTAAACGGGGTCATGGTCACTCAGTTCAGACATAGCACTAGCAGATTTACTTGGAAGTTCACTGGATGTAGAGCTAAAGGATGAACATTTCTTTAAATCCTTCAGCTTCAATACAAGCTCGAGGTTTTCATCAGTGAGTTCGTTGCAATCTCTTTCAAGTTCCTCAACTTTTTCCCTTAACGATTCGAGTTCTCTAACAAGTTCGACATCACCGGCATTATTATTGGCTCTATTTTGTGAGCCATTTTCAAGAAACTGAACTCTCATTTGCAGTGTTTTTTCTGATTCCTGAAGGTGTTGAAGCTGCAGCAATAGATTCTTGGTTTGATACAAATCTTGTTCCGTCGAATTATCAACTTCGGATAACTTCAATTGTCCTTCTTTAATAGTTTGGATCTCAACTTTTTGCTGTTCAATAGTTTCTTCTAGCTCTTGAAGAACAGAAAGAAGTTCGATATTCGATTCTTGACTTCTTTCTAGTTGAGAAGCCAAATTAGCATTTGTTTCATTATGAAATTTTATTTCACTTTCCAACTCCCTTTGAATATGAGTATGGCTTCCATATTGAAAACTTGAATTCTCAAAGGCTTTCTGCTTAACACTTAATTCATCCAACGTAAACTTCAAATTCTCGATTTCTTTCTTTAAAGCATCTTTTTCTGTATACGAAGCTGACAACTCCATAGCTACATCAGCCTGCTTCTTTGATTGATCCAAGAATTCCTTTCTCAATAATTCCAAATCAAGCATTAACTTTCGTGCATTTCTTTCCCACATTTTCGCTTCTGCCCGAAGTTCATCAATGGTTTTTTCAGCAGCTTCCAGGAGATTCACAGATCCCCCGTTTCTCATAGATACTGGACTTGATTCTTTTCCACTGCTCTGTAGTTCCATTCTTGGGCTCATTTCCTCAGAATTGTTACAGGAAGATTGACTTGATAAAGAATGACGAGCAACGGGATGATGAGGAAGTGGTGAAGTAGGTCCAACATGCCTCTGATCAGGACTAAAGCCGTCACTCGGTAAACTGTGATGAGAATTAAGTCCCCTTCTAACAGAAGCATCTGTAATTCTTGAACCTTTACTAGAGACAGATTCTGAGTAACTTGATTCCTACAGCAATTTAATAAGTAATTCAATTCAATAGAATGGTTTTTTGGTTTGAATGAAAGATACAAAGCAGAAATAAAGAGAAAAAATCTCATGCAGACCTTGCTGTCATAACCTCCATGTTGACTATGTGAAGTTCTAGCACCATTTGCAAATGTATCATCAAATCTGCTCGGCTTATGACCCGTGTCGTGATAATTGGCAGCCTGATTCTTTTCATAAGAGCCAGAATGATTCAAGTTTTCTTTCCTGGGTAAATCACCAGAAAAATCAATTTAAAAAAAGAGTTTTGCGATTGAAAAACACATTCACTGCATCCATGAATACTACAAACCTGAGAGGAGACATAACAGTTAAACACTGAATTTTCACCTGTAAAAGATTAGACATGGAAAATGAAGGTTAGAGCAAGAACCAGCTTGACATATTATCCATATTTCATCAAAGTCCAAACATTAAACTAGTCGAAACGTTGTCCTCATACTGCCACAACATTATGTCACTACACGTTTGTACACCATTGGTCATGGTCCCACAACATATTGATCGATGGTCTAAATGTGTGCAGTGATGCAATGTTGAATCAGTATCATTACCCGAGTCTTATGGACATCACTTTGACACAGGGTGATCAAGTAAACGATGATCTAACATATCCGAAAGAGTTATTTACGCGCAGACAACTAAACCTCCTTAAGTCAACAAAGTACTGAGAGATTCATCCACAATGTACCTGAAAAACGGTTCCATAACTGCACTTTGCCAAAGGACATAAAACTGGAGAAGAAGACCTTGAATTCATGAAACTTGAAAAATTGATGATTGCCTCTCCCAATATGCCAGCTCTAGATGAACCCTGTAATCAAGAAAATCCTCACAAGGTTAAAAATGTGAGAAGGATGCTACAGAATTTTCACCCCAAAAAAAAAAAAAAAAAAAAAAAATTTAAACTGAAGTGAAGAGTTATGTGTTTTACCATGGAAACAACAAACTTAAAGAGACACTCTTCAAGTTCGTGTGAAGAATCTTCTTTTGATATCCAAACAGATTCCAAAAGGGTTTCTGTCCATTGACAATTCCCATTTCGCACCGTTGATTTCCCTAATTTAGCAATTGTTTTACCCGTTTCTACAGAGATCACAGCCAGAAATAGCTTGTCCCATCCCTTTGGGACCTGCTATCACAAATTCAGAATCACTATATGCATCTTTTCTTGGTGATAAAAATTAAAGAAACACAACCCATAAAAAAAAAAAAAAAAAAAGGTAGAATCTTGATAAAGCATTGATCTTTGAAAATTGTAAAGCAAACCAAAAGCAGGATCACCATTATAAGCAGCTAAAAATTAATTAATTTTATCATACACTAACGTGTCAATGAATCATCATGAAAGCTTGCAATCAAAGTCATAATAAATCATCATTAAAGCTTGCATAAGAAAAGGGTTACTCTTAATTTACCTGAATTGCTTGAAAATTGGAGAACTTGAAATCAACCCTTTCTCCAGATTTAGGTGATGACCCATTATGTTGCCTGTGTAACTTAAACATTTTTTTGTTTGGCACCCTGTTTTTTTTTATTTTTCTTGGCTTGAAAAGAGCAATGCAGTTAAGTTACCGAAAGAGAAAGCAATATAATTCACGATAATATAATAAGATCAGACAGGAAGAATTTCTTGGTAACAAAGGGACAGAACAAAAACAATGAAGAATGACAGAAACAAAGCTTAGAAAAAATAATAAAAATAAAAGTAAAAAATTGAAGGTGAAGAAAAAGATGGAGAGAATTATTCAGCTAGCTAAGTCACCAACAATCCTATTTGGGTGTTACAAATTAAGTAATTTTGTGTGATCTTTGTTTGGCAGTTTCAATAAATGCATTGACATTATCTACCTAACTGTTCACTAAGTGCATCGAACACGCAGAAACACGGTGTTGAAATGTGAGAGAGACGGAAGGTAAGAGGAATTTGCATAGTCAACTCAGTTGTCATATTTTGACAAATTTTAGAAATACTACTGTTTAGATATGCAAAAATATATATGTGACATATTATATTTGTCACATACTAATTAAATCTCTTAATTTCTAAGAGATTAAATAATATAAATTTTAAGTTAAAAAAATGGTTAAATAATATAAATTTTAAGTAGAAATGATTAAAATATCTTTTGATTATCATTAATTAATTGAGTATAAAGTATTATAAAATAGTTGGATTGTTAATAAATTAAAGGTAAGATAGAAAAAATAAAATAAATGTTTTATTCGTAATTTAGAATGACTTCTAATTTGTGACACTTAAAAATAGATAGAATGACTTGTATTTTGAGATAAAGGTTATATTTTTTTGAAAGGAATTTTAGAAATATAAATACGACATTTTACATTACAGTTAAATACTACTCCCTCCCCTCCCGAAATAACAGGGCCATTGAAAGAATGGTTTCAAAATAGCGAGGCAATTATATTTTTAAGAAAATATTTATTGTGTTTTTCTTATATCTATATTTATTTATTAAGAGATGATAAAATAAATATAACATTGTATTTATTATAGGCTAAATGGTTTTTTTTAGTTATTTTGGAATTCAAATTAAAGTTTTAACTCACATCATTAATATGCGTGTTTTTGAAAACCGTCACAGTCGTTTCGAAACGGATAGAGTAGTATGTAATAACACAAGAACCTGAGAAGAAAAATATATTATATAATGTACTACTCCCTCCGTTCCAAAATAATTGAGACAGTTGTCAAAAAATTTTGTTCCAAAATAGTTAAGGCATAACACATTCCAATACAAAATTTAATACATTCTTCCTCTTTTACCCAATTTTTTTAATTTTTTCCATACAATATCTTAAATGCACTAGAATTATTTACTCAATTTCCAATAGGGTATTTTAGTCTTTATTTAATCAAAGTCAAAACAATGAATTACTTTCTTAATCTGCGTATTTTTGACAACTGCCTCAGTTATTGTGGAACGGGAGAGTAGTAATTTGTAGGAAAAAAAATTAACCAACTTTCCCCAGATAATAGTAGTAATTTTAACTAAAGTCGTTTGTTCTTTATTTTTTTAACAGCTTTTTTTGATTTTGCATTAACTACATTAATGTTATTTAGAAAATATGTTAGATTTTATTCTTTATTATTAATGATATTTATCGATATTTTTTAGTATGTGCAAAAACTTTTAAAGCGGCTGTTAGTCAGGAAAAGAGGTAGTATGAAGTAACCGATTTTACACTCAATTCCAATGATGGAAACCAACCAGCAACCACTGATATATATATATATATATATATATATATATATATATATATATATATATATATATATATATATATGGTCCATCATTTATTTTTCCAAGACAATGACAGGTAATATTGTCCATTGTCCAAGAAATATTATAGTAGTAAAAAACATATTCGTAAAAAAATTTAGACTCTTTTGTATAAGTTGTGTTAAATATATTTTTTAAATTTGTTTTAACCTACTCTTTAAAAAGATTTAGTTGTAATTTGTAAATTTTAAAATTTCCCCCAGCTGATGTACTAAGCATCAACTTTGTCGTCCAAACGGGATTGACGACTGACAAAGCAAAGCAGATGAAACGGTATTGTAGGAATATTTCTCGTCTGTCTTTTTTATTTTTTTATTACTGTAATAGTCGATAATAGCCCGTTTCTGTGATTTTCTAATAATTTAATTTATATTACTCGTGTGTAAAGTGTAAACAATGACAAATTTTATTGTCCGGTCACAAGTATAACTAATAAGATTTTATGAAGGTATAGTAGTCAGTTAGTCACCCTAATTGTGTAAAAGAAATACTGTCCTTTTTCAGTTTATTCTTATTTTTTTACACATTATACCAATGATTACATAATGTGATTAGAACATAATAAAACTACTTGTAAACTATATACATTATATATGACATTGTGTGGCTCGAACATAATAAAGCTACTACTAAACTATATACATTATATTATACGTGGGTTTAAATTATTTTTTTTTAAAATAAAAAGTTTTATTAATTAAAATCCGCAAAACACGCGGCTAAGTTACATCGGTTTAAGTTAAGTGTGAGTTATACATTTTCATTATATATGGTAATTTTGCTTCCAGAAAAAAAAAAAAAAAAAAAAAAAAAAAATATATATATATATATATA
Organism: Gentiana straminea; assembly: GCA_036785695.1. Taxonomy (NCBI): domain Eukaryota; kingdom Viridiplantae; phylum Streptophyta; class Magnoliopsida; order Gentianales; family Gentianaceae; genus Gentiana; species Gentiana straminea. The sequence continues at coordinate 4,114,029 of JAVUPR010000241.1, read as the reverse complement.
TATATATATATATATATATATATCACTCCCTCCGTCCCGTATTATAAGTCCTTTTGACTTTTCACACAAATTAAGAAAAATCATAAATGAGTTACTTTTTAATATTTCAAGGTAAAATAGTGTATTGGTTTATGGGATGGACTTATAATATTGCATTGTTTAGTATGAAAGTGAAAACAATGCATTAATCATGTATTGAAATGTGGGAAAGACTTGTATTTTGGGACACCACAAAAATGTTAAAAAGACTTATATTACGGGACGGAGGGAGTATATATATATATATATATTCGTTGGATCAATTTTATTTTATGATAGGAAATAAAAATATGAGATATGATTTCACCACACTATGTTGCAGGAAATATTAAAATACAGCATAACTAAACAAACAATTAGATCACGGGTTGACCAGTTCGAATGTGAAGATAATGCAGCAAGTAAAGTTGGATCATAAAAATGAAAAGGGAGGATAAATGTTTTTAGAGATAGGCTTATCTTCTTAGATAGTGGTTTTTTTTTTTTTTTTCTTTTAAGGAAATAAAGTATGTGTTACGTATATATTGTACGACGGAAGATTCTAGAGACATTTACACATACTTAGTTAGTGAGAGGCCGTGCGATGCACGGACCATGTCCTCATCACTATTTTTTTTATACAGATTAAGAATATAATTAATTGGTTGGCGTTGATTAAATAATGCTAGTGAATTTAAGATAGTGTGTGCCAAAAATAAAAGGATGTGTAAAAAGGAAAAAGGAAATAATTTTTTTTATATAGATTAAGAATGCAACTTGGTTTGGCTTTGATTAAATAATGCTAGTGAATTTAAGATAGTATGTGTCAAAAATAAAAGGATGTGTAAAAAAAGAAAAATAAAATAAATTATTTGAAACAGAGGGACTAACCATTTTTTTTTTTATGGAAGAAGAAATTAAGGAAATTTTCAGTTTTGATGGGGAAGGTGAGGAAACACCGTAGCAGAAGGTTAAGGAGGATGCAATGGATTGGGTGATGGTGGAAATTGGGCAGCCGTTTCTTGTTTGAAGCTCTTTCCGTGTTTTCACCAAATCCACCGCCACGGTTTAGAAGGCTTGCATATTCTCGTAAGTGAATTCTTTTTAATTTCTTCACTTGTTTCATTTTTCTTAATTTTAACGCACTGGTATAAAGAGGATAAAAAAATGCCCATAATTGAAAATCAACAGGAATTCATATCTTACATTAGAACACTACAAACCCAGGAACACAGAAACAAAACCATAGAAACACATACAAACAATAGAAACTGGTAAAAAAAAAACCCTGAAAGGATTGAAAAGGAAGGCCATGATCAACCAAAACCAAAACCCACCAAAATTTGCCCAATATTTTGCACGTATACATAGATCCCAACAGTTTTATGCCTGCCTACGAAACACATGCACCAATCGGAATCACTTCATAGCTGTTGAAAAAATGGGTGTAAGCATTATTCGGTGGTGGTAGGGGTGTGTGATAGTGGAAGAAAGTGTGGTTTAATGCAAATGGGAATTCAATCAGCAAGGATTCTGATCAACACACTATCCAATATAACCAAAAAATCATGAAAGAGACATGAGAGTATGGAGAACTCGTCAAGGAGCAAGAATAGCTAATTTGTAATGTTGCACACTTATAGAGTGAAGGAATAATCTTGTCAAAAAAAAGGTCTACTCACGCCAGGCGAATGGTGGCTACCCCACAAGTAGCTCTTTCAAGATCTTCATGTAGAGGAGCCACAAGGAACTATACAATGGCCATTATTTATAAACAGCATATTATAATGATTTCATGAGGCCTAAATTGACCGATTTGCGTCTCATACTCTCCAATCTATAAAGAGCACCACTGATCCTAAAATTTAACCACAGAAAGCCTCGAAGGAATCACAAAAAATGCTAATTATACTTTGAAAAGTTAGTGATTAGGTTAATATTTTCCCATTAATCATGCCAGTTAAGCAAAAAGAAACATTAAACAGATTTGTACAAATCAAAAGAACCAATAACATTGAATAGATATATAATGATTGTATACATATGCATACACATATTTTGAGTATTTAAATTTGTATTGGACCTCAAAAAGAATATTAAAAAAAATAAATTAAAAAAAGGCACAGGGACAAAGTTAAAAAGCAAGAAGTGAAATACCATTTGTTTAACAACTTCAATTGCATCACCAAGATTGGAAGTCTGAAAGCCAATAGAAACTATAGATTTGAGAAGCTCAGTATAGTTCACTCCGTGATTGAAATTGTAGCCCTCTATTTTCTTGCAAATACCTTACAAACTTTCTGAATCTTTAAAAGTAGCTGAATACACCGGCATCAGCACGTTTTTCGCCATTGCTTCTCCAATTTCAGAGGAAATGTAGCTTGCAGCAAAGTCCTACCCCTGCCTAATTGGGGAGGATGGGAGGAATGGCGGACTCAGGATAATTAGCTCACTGGGGCCACAAGAACACTACAAAGCGACGGATTACAAATGTTTCAGCGAAAAATTAAAGCAATAGGCAAAAAATTACAGTAAATAGTCGATGAATTACATTTGTTCCGGACAATATTACAATACATTAGACAACAAATTCCAAGTAATCCGGAATCCGGACACAAAAACACTTAATCAATCTAACAAATACTACCCAATCTCCCTTCCCTTTCATGTATGCAATGCAACCTTACTTGATGAAGGCCGTAAAAGAGCTCACCAAACTTTGAATTTAAAAAATCACAAAGCAAATAGGAAAAACTAAATAAGGAAATATACTTCCTTTTAGTGCCTCTTATCTTCATCTTACTCTATTCGGTCAAATATATTAATGGGGAAAAGACCAAAAGGATACAGGCAGGCATAGATACCTAAAAATGGACACGAAATAACAATAGAAAATGCATAACCGAATAACAATCCATGAAGATGGTTTTGATGTTTCTATTGTTATTTCGTGTCCATTTTTAGGTATATATGCCTGCCTGTATCCTTTTGGTCTTTTCATATGTTGCTCGTCTTTTCATATGTCCATTAATGGTTGCTCCGCATCAAAACCATCAAAATCTCGTGTATATGTTGCTCCATATGTTGCATCTCTCTCTAGATTCAATTGGTTTTAGTCTCGTATCTGCCTTTCAGTTATTCGGTTATGCATTTTCCTAGCACCACTACACACCTGGAATATCCATCTTCCTCAATTGCACACCCTTCCACCCACGTAGCGCTGAATATGGAGAGAAGATATTATTAAACGAAAGAGACAGCAGAAATACAAATAGAAAGCGCCATAACAATAGCCACAGAAGATACAAATTGTTAATGAAATAAGACACAGAGAAATCCAACACAAGTAGATCCAACGTCACCTCCGGTACCGGTACCACCACCCCACCGCCACCACAACCTGCTCTATCGGATCCAAAACCATCTATGCTTCCTCTCTCACGGCAGCCGAAGCCACACGACCTGGGCCTGTTAACATGGCTTCAATCTGGAATTGAGATTTTGCTGGTGATCTCATCAAAGCTTGCAATTGAGCAACTTCTTTTCAGTTCTCAAATCATTGTTTGTCAAAATTTACATCGCATTAAACCAATCGGCACCGGCACCGGCACCGGCACCATCTATGTGTCTACCATCACCGCATTTGTTGAAATCGCAACAACCACCGACCTAAGATTAAGCACCAGAAAATTCAACAAAGGAGAAACAAAACAACAAGAAAGATATTAACTTCTATTTCAAAAAAACTTTGGAAAAACGCTGCTTTAGACTTTAATGCGAATGCCTTCAGAGACATGAAGTGAGACGGTGGTGCAGCAGCAATACGTTGGAAGTGAGGAATGGAGAAAGGTGAAAGTGAGTGAGACTTGAGATCAATGATGCATCGAACAGTCCGGCGAGGCGGTGAGGGCGTGGAATGGTCTAGAACGAAGGGTATGCAGTTAGTTTTTTTTAGAGGGGCGTGGTATGCAAATACTTATTGATACGACGTCGTTTTTGAAACAAGAAGGAGGAATCAAAAGTGTACGACGAAATTCGGACGACGAAAAGCAAACTCCTCTTATTATTACTATCAACATATGCTAAATTACAGAGGATTCTATGCTAAGGGAAATATGGTAAGAATCAATCTATAATATCTACAATAAATACACAATGTTCGGTCATTAATGCCTAATACGCCCCCTCAAGCTGTACGGGCGGAGTGAAGTCCAAGCTTGAATTTAAATTGCTGGAACGAGGTTCGAGGAAGCGGTTTGGTGAGAGCATCCAAGTTGGTCCGGAGTAGAGATATGTAAAACGCGAGCTAGACCTTTGTGAACTTGATCTTGGATAAAATGGTAGTCAATGGCGACATGCTTCATTCGCGAGTGGAAGACCGGGTTAGCAGAAAGCTGTGTGGCACCGATATTATCTCAAAATATAACAGGAACCGGTGTGGAGGGCAAGCCAAGGTCACGAAGAAGGAAGGTGAGCCAATTGAGTTCCGTGGTGGTGGCAGCAACGGCACGATATTCGTCTTCGGTCGAGGACCGAGCAATAGAAGACTGCTTTTTGGAACTCGAAGAAATTCAGTTGCACCCAAGAAAAACAAGGAAGCTAGTGGTAGAAGAGTAATCCTATTTATTGACACCCCAATCAATCGGAGAATGCATGAAGGTGAGGGAAGAAGAGGTAAATAATTGAAGACCCTCAGTGGTGGTGCTAGCAAGATACCGAAGGATGCGTTTAACCAAGGCCCAGTGATTGATTGTCGGAGCATGCATATATTGAGACAATTTATTAACGGCGTAAGATAAATCAGGACGAGTGAAGAGAAAATATTGTAGACTACCGAGAGTCTGCCGATACTGGGATACATCTGTGGGAAGAAGAGTAGTGAATGGTCGAGCATCCTGCATATTAGTTTTGTGTAGTAAATCATGAATATAACGATGCTGCGTAAGAAGTAGACCATGCGAGTTGTATTGAACCTCGACACCAAGAAAGTAGGATAGAGGAACTAAGTCCTTAATAGAAAACATGTTACCACGAAAATCAATACATGTTAAATGCGAGTAAAGTCACACCCTGTAATAAGGATATCATCCCCATACACAAGTAAAGCGGTAAGAGTGGTGCCCGAGTGATATATAAATAAAGACGAATCCGCAATAGAATTAGACTAGACAAGTGTGAGAATAAAAGTCTTCAGCTCCTGGTTCCAGGCCCGAGGGGCCTGCTTGAGGCCATAAATGTCCTTACGAAGTTTGCAGACATGAGTGGTGCATCCGATTCTTCAAAGCCCGGAGGTTGGGCCATAAAAACATCCTCAGTGACCGAGCCATGTAAGGAGGCATTACTAACATCAAGTTGCCGCAAAGACCATTTGGAGGCCACAAATAAGCTAAGAACAAGGCGACCCGTGGTTGGTTTGGCAAGTGGACTAAATTTCAAAGTAATCAACCCCGGGGCATTAGGTGACCCCTTAGCGACTAAGCGAGCTTTGTACCGATCAATAGAACCATCCGGTTTGTGTTTGATTTTAAAAATCCATTTGCAGCCAACAATATTGAGAGAAGGACCAGGAGGCACTAATTCGGCGGACGGTGGTGGAGGTAAGAGAGATTTAGAAGAGGGTACAAGAATGGGAGGGAGGGAAGGCGGGAGAGTAGGGTGAGTAAACCAGTCGGCAGGGGAGGTATGAGAGGAAGGAGCTGGACGGGAAGCAGAATGAAAGACATCTTCAACAAATTTAACATCCCTAGAGACATACATCCTACCCGAGGATAGGTCGTGATAGGCACTTTGTGTAAGGGAATAGCCTAGAAACACACATGAGACGGAGGAGGGCTCGAGCTTGTGATGACTATAGGGTTTCAGCCAAGGATAGTAATAGCACTCTAAGACCCGTAACTTGTTGTAATTAGGGGGTTAGAGAAGAATTTTTCATAGGTTGTGAGCATGTTGAGGGTTTTGGTAGGTGATGTGACTTTTCTAGGTGTCCAATCTAACCGGTAGTGTACCGGTTCAATTGTAGTCTAGTCCAGTGGTCAAGGTCGTATCACATGAGGATTTGTGAGGTTAAACACCAAAAAGCTTTTATTATCTTGATCTAGGATGCAATAAACAAGTAAGTAAGTCCATAAACGATCCTTCTAGTAATAAGGGTGATAAATGATAAAAAGAAACCTAACCAAGACAATGTGTAGATTATGCAAACCTCTATTAGTATCATGGGAGTGGTTTCCTTCCAACCTACCAACGATGTTCAAAAGTGTGAAACGGTGCATTCCTAAGAAAGTAGTTCCCCATCATACGAGTGTATGAAACTACTCTATGCCTCCTCCTTGGTCTAGGTGTCCTAGACCTAATGAATTGAAACGATACAAACTTGAATGCGATGAACAAGCAATAATCCCCGGATAAGAAATCGAGTTCCACTTAAGGTCGATTTTACCTTCCGGTTCTCCTGCCCTTTTTCTCACACCTTACATCTCCTTTTGGTCTCTATTAAGTGTGTGTATGCAAGCATTAGTTAATTACTCCAACACAAGCAACCATACAATTCATGTAGGAAAAGATTCACAACAATTGAAACTAAACAATACAAACAACCATTCCCAATTAACATAAGAGATTATACTATTTCTACAACATCATCTTGGCTAGTGTAGAACTAGCCACTCATGACTATGAACACCAACTTGTCAAGGTTAGTATTCATAATGATGAGAAGAATTAAATCTAGGTAAATGCTAAGAATTTTACCAATCACAAGCTATAAACTCGAAAATGGAAACCTTTCTTTAATATTCAAAAGCCTTCAATGGATTTTGATACACAAAGTTTTAATCTTGCTCCAACTAAAGTAGTAGAAATCAAACTAAGAATTCTTAATGTTTACACTTGCAATTAAAAGCTAATTTTATGCTAAAATTCGGCTAGAGTAGCCTTGGGGGTTGGGGTGCTTTCAAGGAAGAGTGAGAGTGGAGAAGATGAAGTATATGGTGATATGGTAGGTGAAGTGAATAAATTAGATCATTAAGTGCTGACTCTGCAACAATGGCGTGTGCCATATGCCTTGGTGTGCACCATTTTTGCTCTTTGTGAATACTTGGCGTGGGCTTATATCGATTGGCGTGTGCCATGCTCTGATTTGGTAGTTGGCTGATTAACACCATGCATTAATTGTTTCAGCAGACTTCGAATTCCTTAATTGGCGTAGGCCAATGTGCCTTGGCGTGCGCCATATACACGTGGGATACTCCCTGTCGTGTTTATTCTCTATTTGGCGCGGTCCAAATCCTCGGGCGTGCGCTATTTTGTCTTCATGGGTTGGAATCATTGCCTAAATGCGTTGAATCATCTCTCAATCAACCTTTTAGCATCAACACATCAAAAATACAAGCTCTAAGCCTTTATACCTGTGCTGCAAAACAAACATGAAGATACTGCGCGTAAATCCGATAACAAAATTGGCTAAAAAGCTTATATCAGAAGCAAAAATTAGTTTTTTGTGATATTTTCTATGTACACAAAATGGTCCAAATTATCAACAATTGCTCAAGTTGTTGTAAAAAAATCAATAAATGCATGAGAAACGGGAATAAACCATCAAGAAATGCATCATCTGGTTGACTCACATCAACCACTCACCACGTAGCTTTTGATCGTCCTCGAGCAAATAAAGGGATAAAACAACTAGAGTCACAAAATAGGATAATGCAACATCAAGAGATGAGAGCTCAACTAGATGATGCAACCAATCAGAATCATAAGCGCATGTTTCCCACAATCTAAAAGAGTAGCGGGGTGTGTGTGTGAATATCCCTCAAACTTGTTACCAAGCAGACAATCATGCAATCATGCAATCATGCAAGCCTCACTCAAAATATGTGACTCTAAGCTTAAGAATGATATTAATCTCCACTAATTAAGAATTTAGAATCAAGGAGTTAGGTCAGGTAGTTGACAAAGCGGCTTGTAACGTTTATGCCCGGGTAGTTGGCTAACCGAAGGGATAAAAACGGCAGTCAAAGAGAATAAAGCAAGATAGAAAGTATCTACACCTTCATCTCGCCAATCATGAACCACCTCAATTAGTTACTTCCCAAGATTCACATCACCAAGATTTGTGCAATTGAGCTTCAAAATTGCCTTCAATGACTCTCCAATTATTGCCATTTCTTTTCACTCTTTACTTGAGCTTTACTTGATTGTTTTGTGGACTTTTGAAAGCTTTATTAAAATGTTTTGGATATATATACATAAATCAAGAATAATATTTTTTTTTTACCTCGAAAATGGAATTGTCGAATCAATGGATACCGGACAACATTAGATGTCATCTCAACTTGTGCGAACTAAAGTCGTCGAACTCCTACTTTTGATGTCACCACCCACACAATCCATAGAAACTTGCTAAACTTGTGGGAGACCAAGGGAATGTAGACCAAAACTGGGCTAAGGGTCGGATTATAATGAGGCTAATAACGATGGCTAGTTTCGAGTGGGGTCTCGCCTCTCTACAAGGCTGAGATGGGAACATAAGGGAATTTTATGTTCGGGACGGCCATTTGGCTATGGTCGAGTCAAAGTTATGCCAAAAATCGTCATCCTTCCGATTCCAAACACCTTTTATTTCGTCTCGAAAGAATAACAAGCTTAAAATCTAGTTGCGAATAAGAGTATCCATGCACAATTTCATGAAAAGTGGCATGTTAACAAAATATTGGAATATAGGTACTCAAAGATTCACACTACAATCGAAGATTAGTGACTAAAATGCCCTTACGTTTCATCAAGGTTACTCACTTTGTTGAGGTACTCATTCCATCAATTACAAAATCATAATTAATGCCAAAAGATGGTTTGTTCAACTTTAATTACTCGAAAATTCTCCAAGCTAAGTGTTTCTCAAACGTTTAACGAAATTACCCTTTGTTGGACTTACTACTTTCCCACTCCCCACTTACGAACTTTCATTATCCCTAATGGACAGTGAGTAGTAAGAAAGTAGTCAGGGAAACAAATGTGAACCAACCGAAGCAGAAATTGTGATATCAGGGTACGAAAATTCGGTGTGGCGCACGCCAAAGGTGATGGAGCACGCCATTTCTTCTGGTGTGCATGAATAGGGAGTGGTGTGACAAACGGAGCATGCCAAAAGGAGATGGCGCATGCCAACATGGTATTGTAGCAATACCGAGACTTCTATTATGTAAATGGTGTACGCCAAAAAGATATGGCGCGTGCCAACAGCCTGATAGGAGGAAGTTGGTTTACACCAAGACACATTGGTGTATGCCATTTAGACAAGAACTCAAAACAAATAAGGGGGATTGCATGCATGGGGGAAAACTGGACATCAAGCATTGATGAAGGTTAAAATAGTCTATCCTACGGCATCAATATTATATCCATTATGAGCTAAAAATAGTTGTTTCGACCTATAAATATGAACCATTTACGTTGAATATCAAATGTCGGGTTCGTGAGTCGAGAAATCTGCACTTAGCGTTTTTTTCCCTTATTTCGATATTATTTTGTGTATTATTTGATGATTTTCAGGATACTAAGTATTGGGCTGAGCATCATGGACGAATCTGGAGTGGACTGAATGAAAGGAATGGGCTTAGGGTATTCCAGAAGCATCCAAGTTAAGTTGGTTGAAGAAAAAATGATGAAATTACCCTCGGTAACCCGAGAAGCGGTGCCGACTTACCGAGGATCCAGATCCTTCCGAAACGCATTTTCTTGGACGAGGGGTCGAACTAGAAGTTCCTAAGTCGGTTTAGATAGCTATTATTAAGAGGCTTCTCCTCAGAACACAATGTACCATAAAATTTACAAGTATTATGCAATAAAAGTTCTTTGTTCTTTATTTTATTTATTTTATGAGTTCTGGTCGGAGAGACGACAGAGTCGCTGCCTAGGGACAGATCCGAAGGAGAACTACGCTCGTCTTCGAGGGTATGATTTTCTGTTTTTCCAAGATGTAGATCTATCGTTGTGCTATTCGACTAGTATGTTTTAATTGCTTATTTAGTTTAATTATATAGTAGTTAGTTTATTTTACCCCACGTGTTATAGATCTGATTCGTTGGTGATGAAATCATGGAATAGTAGTTGCGTTCTTCAGATCTGCGACGGTCTATATCGCTAGATCTGAATACCTAGTAAATTACTAATTCATGATAATCGGCGCCAACTACGTTGATCGATAGATTTAATTTACATGTTTTTAGCCTGATCAACTATTTGCATGTTACCGTAAACTAGCATGAAATACGAATAGTGAAGTGCTATGTTTGGACATTATCTAGAATGGACCCTAGGAATGTGCAAGTCAATGTCGACAGTTGTCTAGGCGGGTTTGCGGTATGAGTTAGCGCTCAATATCGACAGCTCTAGTTCTTTATGCGTATGGGCTATTACGGATCAATTAAGGAGGGTAGCTTGCGTATAGATTGTCTACTGCCATTGTCGGAGTAGATAGGGTTAGGAGTTGTACCCGTAGCTGAACAATGAATTAATTCACCAATGGGGAGGACTGTTGCATGTGTGGGGGGAATAACTAATTACTCATAATTGAACTAATACTTTAGAAACTCTAGTTTGCTCCGTTGAACTTGCATAATCTTGCTAGTTGATTGTTACCAAATTTACTACTGTCTATATTATAGTTGGTCGTAGACCATAATCATGACAAGCTCAATCTTGATAATTAGACATTCTTACGAGTCTCTGTGGGATCGACCTTGATTTTCTAGTACTCTACTATGATAGACCTAGTCCTATTGCTAGTAAGTGCCTTGCACGCGATCAAAATTTTTGGCGCCATTGCCGGGGATTCATGTGAAGAATACTTTTTATTTAAGATTGAGTTTTCTGTATATATTTGAGTCTGTTTAATTGAGTCTATTTTATAGTCTGTTTATACTGGAGTCATACAGTATCGATTTTGTTAAAAATCTAGAAAAATTGCTTCCGGTTTACCAAGTGTCTGCCCCGATAAACCGAGGGTCCCAGTTTCAACAGAATCGTTTCTGTCAGTTCAGAGTCAAGTCAGTAGTTAGAGTCTGTATTTTTTGAGTCTGCCAGGTGTTTGTAACAGCCGGCGAGGCAAGTAACTAACCTTTTTATTTTCTTTTTGTGTCTTGTAGTACGCTACATGAAGTTCAGCAGCCAAACTCGAGAGATTCATACCTGAGATTGAAAAGTTTGTTAGACAAAAGAGAAAAGAAACTCGAGAGAGATCTGTTAGGCTGACGGATGATGTAACTTCATATGAAGGAGATCACAGCGAGAGAGAAGAAGAAGAAGATATAGAGACCAACATGGCACAGAACGGACAGAATGGAGCAAGAGTTGTGGTACAAGCAGATAGGAGAACTCTGCAGAGTTATGCAATGCCGACGATCGAGCAATTTGTGCTAGCAATTGTTCAGAATGAGGATGCAGCTGAGGTATTTCACCCGAAACCAAATGTGATACAAATGGTGACTAATTACACTACCTTTCATGGAGTAATGAACGAAGATCCTAGTGTACACGTCACCAACTTTCTGGAGATAGTCAGCACGGTTAAGCCAGTAGGAGTGCCTAAATATAATATCAAGTTAAAATTGTTTCCATTCACTTTGAAGGACAAAGCAAAGATATGTTTTTGTCTCTAGCACGTGGATCGATCCAAACTTGGACCGATTTGTTGCAGAAATTTATGAATAAGTACTGTTCACCTGGGAAGTCACTACATATGAGACAAGAGATTATGAATTTCAAGCAAAAACCCACTGAAACGTTTGAAGAAGCATGAGAAAGATTTAAGGAAGCACAGAGGAGATTCCCTCACCATGATATCACTTTGCCCGTACGAATGCATAGTTTTTATCACGGATTGCGGCCAAGTGAACAAATGAGAGTTGATGCCTCAAGCAACAGATGTTTTGCGTTGCTACCACCTAAAGAAGCCGAAGATAAATTGGATCAAATCGCACTGACAAGTCAATGGGGAACACATCAAGTTGAAACCGCCAAAGTAGCTGAATGCGTATTTAGAGAAGATACTTCTCAAAAGATATTATACCAGCTAATGGCAATGAATGAAAAGATAGATGGCATGCAAGATCGCATAGCCAAGGTTGAGAAAGTTCAAGTTATTGAAGCAACCAACATTGAGGATGTGAACTATATAGGGAGGCAAGGAAATCCTACGGGGGCGGATATCGCCCAGGTTCTCATGACCACTCTGGTTTTAGACAGAGTGACCCTACTGGGGGTTTTCGACAAAGCGATTCTAATGGTGGAGAGATACCGAGACAAACTGGTGGATTCATGCCTCAATTCAACAAGTCTGGTGGTTGGGAAGAAGCCATGGATAAAATGAGCTCAACTGTGACCGATACGGTCAATCAACTTACAAAATTCATGATTGAACTGAATACAAACTTCACCACTTATTGCCAGAAGAATGATACAAGACTGACCAATAAAGAAGCCTTAGTGCAGAATCTGTCGCACCAAGTGGGACATATTGTAGAACAAGTGTCAGCCCGTCCTCCGGGAGGATTGCCAAGTAATACTGAGAAGAATCTGAAGGACGTTAATGCAATCATGACTAGAAGCAGAAAGGAACTGCCTGGACCTGTTATACCAATTGTCCGGGTTGCATCAGAAAGCAGTCAGCAGCAGAATGCAGTAGAATCTAGAGAAAAATAGGGGCCGGTAAACCGGGACACTACTCCGGTAAACTGAGAGTCTGAAAATTCAGCAGACAAACAGGCAGCAGCAGTCAACAGGTAAGTCTTCACGAATTGTAACTATTAATCCTGCTACTTTACCCTATCCCCCTAGGAAATATAAGCCGAATAATGATGATGCGCATTATAAGAAGTTCATAGAGATGTTTAAGAAGTTGCAAGTGAATATACCCTTGGTAGAAGCTCTGGCCGGAATGCCAGAATATGCAAAGTTCTTGAAAGAAGCGATTTCTACCAAAAGAAAATTGTTAGACCTTGAGGCTATATGCCTTAACGAGAAATGCTCGGCAGTTTTGCAACGCAAACTGCCTCCCAAGTGTAAAGATCCTGGGAGCTTCCTCATACCATGCACAATTGGAGGAGTATGCCTAAACAATGCATTGTGTGATCTTGGAGCCAGTGTCAATCTAATTCCACTCTCCATCTTTCTTAAATTAGGTGTGAAAGAGTTGAATGAGACATCTATAACCCTTCAATTAGCAGATAGGTCAATGAAGCAACCTTGTGAAGTGGTGGAGGATGTTTTGGTGAAAGTTGATAAGTTTGTATTCCCTGTAGACTTTGTGGTGCTAGACATGGAAGCTAACCATGATGTTCCATTGATCTTAGGAAGACCTTTCCTAGCTATGAGTAAAACATTGATAGATGTTCATAAGGGTGAGCTGATTCTGAGAGTGAATGAGGACAAAGTAGTGTTCAATATGATTAATTCAATGAGATATGCTCAAGATGAAGGAGAAGCATGCTACATGCTAGATGCCATAGATGATCTTATATTGGAATTATATCAGCAAGTGGCACTAGACCCTGAAGTAGCTGAGACTTTACTCCTGAAGGAAGAAGAAAGCTATGAGGAAACCTGGCCTGGATGTAGTGAAGGTCAAGTGTGAGAAATAGAACCTATATCTTCTGTGGATTTAGGAGGAACCATTCATAGACCTTCGTGGCATAAGTTCTTAGACTTACAGTTGACTGGTAAGCTGTTAAGATCACCGTTAGAAGAGCCACCAAAGAACATAACGTTGAAACCTTTGCCATCTCACCTGAAGTACATGTACGTACAAGATGATACTCTCTCCCTTATAATTTTAGCATCATTATCACCTTTAGAGGAGGAGAAAATTTTAAGAGTACTGAGAGAGCATAATGGAGCATTTGGGTGGACGATCACAGATATTAGAGGAGCCCATTAGTGTGCATACATAAGATCTCTGTAGACCCTGAGAAGAAAGTGGTAGCACAACCTCAAAGGAGGTTGACACCACACTGAAGGATGTTGTTAAGGATGAGATCATAAAGATGTTAGAGATGGGAATCATTTTCCCAATTGCAGACAGTGAGTGGGTAAGCCCGATTCATGTGGTGCCCAAGAAAGGAGGATTCACTGTCCAACCTAATGAGTTTGACGAGTTGATCCCTGTGAGACTAATTACAAGACATCGAGTTTGCATTGACTTCAGGAAACTGAATGATGCAACTCGTAAAGATCATTTTCCCCTACCATTCATTGATCAAATGTTGGAAAGATTAAGCGGTCATGCATTTTATTATTTCTTAGATGGATATATGGTTATTATCAAATCTATATTGCCCTTGAGGACCGAGAGAAAACAACTTTCACATGTCCCTATAGAACTTTTGCGTAAAATCACATGCCTTTTGGGTTATGTAATGCACCAGCAACTTTCCAAAGGTGCATTATGTCATTATTTGTGGACATGGTGGAGGATTTTCTAGACATTTTCATGGATGATTTCTCTGTATTTGGAGATAGCTTTGATAAATTCTTGGACAATTTGAGTAGAGTGCTAAAGAGATGTGAAGAGACCAACCTTGTACTTAACTAGGAAAAATGCCATTTCATGGTTACAGAAGGAATAGTGTTGAGTCATAGAATTTCAAACAAAGGAATAGAAGTTGATAGAGCAAAGATAGAGGTGATAGAAAAGTTACCTCCTCCAACAAACTTGAAGACGTTGCAAGCCTTTCTTGGCCACACAGGATTTTATAGGAGGTTTATTAAGGACTTCTCTAAAGTTTCTAAACCTTTGACGGAATTACTTGCGATGGATGTACCTTTCGTATTTGGAGAAGAGTGCAAGAAAGCTTTCAACACATTGAAGCGAATGCTTATTGATAAGCGGATTTTCTACGGTCCCGTCGATCAAGTAAAAACTCGAAACCTTAGCAAAATCTACTTTCTAACCGGCAGTGGACCGGGTCAATTGCAGGATAGTGCTTGAGGAGTCCGAGGTCGAACCCACAGAGATTGGTTTTTGAGTACCACAGTTGACTTAGCGCTCAGTTTAGGTCAAACAGATAGGTGTGAAGTTATACTATTGCGTAAAAGAAAGATTACATTACTCGAAATTCTAAACAATTAAAAGAAGTATGGCCGAACTACGTTTCAGCGGATTACTTTACCCTCAGGAAGATTGCCCCGGGAGTGTGCCTTATTCTACCTTGCCGTCTAACGATAACTCATAGGACAAACCCCGTATTGGAACTGGACTTGATGACTAGGGCGTCAATCTAGTACACGGGTAGGTGTCAGACTACCTTTCAAGCCCAAAACTTCTACGGTCCCGAAACCCCGTTCCCACACGTCGCCACAACATACATTTATAAGCTACGTGTGTGCAACAATGAACAAAGTTGTCAATCTCATTCAAAGCTATTAAAACAATCAAAACAAGTTTCGTGATGTGGATTATCGATTAGAACGTTAAATTACGCACTACACTACCTCCCGGTTCATCGATCTAACGGCGTTTCACCCGCATTCACGTGGTTCAACCATATGACAAATCTAGCTACTCATAATCGAATCTAAACAACAAACAAGGTAGAAAAACCTAGCAATAACCATAAAAGAACAAGAGAATAAACTTACTTGATTAAGAAATTAAGAGTACCAAATTCGTGCTCCAAAAGATCAAATTTTGACAATTGAAATGTAACAAATCGAAGTTCTAAGTTAGATAATCAAAGAGAGGATCGAAAGACGATTCTAATGATATATAGCACTAATTCTAACTCTAAGAAATGAAGAAAATCGCCCAAAAGAGGCCCAAAGTCGCCTAAAAACCCCCTCCCTCCTGTTGCTGCAATGTTTGAGGTGTTTATATAGTCCAGGGTACTTGTCCGTACGGATAAAAGGCTATCCGTACGGATATTTCATCATTTTCCAGTCGTCCGTACGGACAAAATGTGTCATCCGTAAGGACAACTCTCTGGTTTTGCCTCCAGATTGCTCCATTTCTGACAGCTCTGCAGTAAACACTTCATAACTTCTTCATCCGACCTCTGATTGGGGTGATTCAAAAACCATTAGAAAGATCTTTGAATTATCTACAACTTTCATGAAGACACCATGACCACAAAATGCCTCCATAATCGGTCAAAATGCTGATGAAGTGAACATATGGTGAGAGGAACAACTATTTCTCTTCCTTTTCTTATTCTTTCTTCTTCCTTGGCTCATTCTTGCACCTTGATCACACTTATCATCATAAATCTTCGCCTTCCGGGTTCTCGAGACACCCTAGTCCTGCATCCATATGAAAACAACAAGCAAACGCATAACCCCGCAAACTACGGGTGCTCGGGAAAAACGAGTATAAAATGCTAAAATAAGGTCGAGTTTACGTAAAACCGACGAGTCACTCGCCGTACAATAAAACCTCATTTAATACTCAAAATAGGGTCTAAACTCACCCGAAACATGCCAGAAATGTGATAATCGTGGGCTGAACTGTACAGAAATATACTGTAAAGTTGGTTCTTATCACTTATAACTGCCCCACTTCTGGTGGCACCAGATTGGAACAAACCTTTTGAGCTAATGTGTGATGCTAGCGACACGACAGTCGGAGCAGCCCTAGGAGAAAGGGAGGATAAAATATTTAAGCCTATCTATTACACCAGTCGTACCCTTAACAGTGCCCAGAGGAATTATGCGACTACAGTGAATGAACTCTTAGCTGTCATATTTGCATTTGACAAGTTTCGACCTTACATGATAGGATCGAAAGTCATTGTATTCACTGTTCCATATAGCTTTGAAATACCTTCTAACCAAGAAAGACTCCAAGCCGAGATTGTTACGATGGATTCTACTCTTACAAGAGTTTGATGTGGAATTCAAAGATAAAAAGGGATCTGAGAACCAGGTGGCTGACCACCTGTCGAGGTTAACTTTGCTAGAAGAAGAGCAACCGACTGAGATTAGGGAAAGCCTTCCTGATGAACAACTATTTTCCGTCTCAGTGGTAGCTCGAGTTGAATCTCAGACCTGACAACATACATCAAGAGTGGGCAAGGTATACCGTTGGTTTGCCAATATTGTGAATTATCTAGCAGGAAGATACATACCACCGGAATTCACAAATGCAGATAAGAAGAAGTTCTTCACATATTTGAAGCATTACCATTAGGACGATCCCTATCTCTACAAATTGTACCCTGATGCCATTCTTAGGAGATGCGTCCACGATGATGAGATTCTAAGTATTTTGCACATGTGTCATTCTGAGAAGCTGGAGGTCATTATGGGCCAGACAAGACAGCAGCAAAGGTACTGCAGTGCGGATTCTACTGGCCAACAATTCATAAATCTGGTTACGAGTTTACAAGATCCTGTCATTCCTGTCAAATGACTGGTAATATTTCTAAGCGGAATGAGATGCCACTGCAGAGTATCTTAGAAGTGGAGTTATTCGATGTATGGGGAATTGATTTTGTTGGGCCTTTCACATCGTCAGAGTCAAATCGTTACATCCTGGTAGCAGTTGATTTTGTTTCAAAATGGGTGGAAGCAGTGGCTTCACCTACTAATGATGCCAGGGTTGTCCTCGAGATTTCTTAAGAAAAACATTTTGATGAGGTTTGGTGTTCCCAGAGCCATAATTAGTGACGGAGGGAGCCATTTTTGTAATAGGTTGTTTGAGAAGTTGATGATGAGATTGTTGGATGTAATATCGCCGGATGGATAATAGATCCACCCGATTACGCAGCGGAAAGTACAAGATCTAGATCTAACAACTAAAATATGTAAATACAATAGATCTAAACCTACAAGGGGGTTTAGGAGCCTACCTTTTTATGATGCTTAACTCCAAGAACAATAGATCTCCAAGAACACGTGTATTGAGAAGCCACAGCCTTCCAACGTGTGTCTCCCAACAACACCAAGTGGATGGTGTTTCCCACCGCCGGACCTCCTTGATATGCTACCGGAATAATCCCGAAGATTATCCCAACTCGAAACCCGAAGAAAAATAGCCGAAAATTCTAAGCTATTTTCTTCCAATATGGCGTGTTTTTATGAATGTGTAAAAGGCTTGGGAGAACTCTCTTTATATAGGAGAGTAATCATTGTCCTCCAAAGATTTATTTAATTAATACAAAATCAATTGAAATAATCCTTTTCCTAAAAAGATATATCTAGAATATTCCAAAAATAAATAAGGATATATAAAAGATATTCTTTTCCTTAAATTATTTAACACATAAATAATTTAATCACATGTCTTATTATTTATTGAGAAAACAAATTTCCCAATAATAAATATCATAATATGCGCCCCAAACCCTAATTAATTGGGTCATGCGCATTTTCCATTTATTTGGGCCGAGTCCATGAAAAATGTATTTTCATATATTTAATCATCTAGTCCAACTAAACAATTAATCCACATATCAATTAAATAGTCCAATCCAACTATTTAATTATAATTGAGGTGAAGCGACGAGAAAACCTATATGCTATATTAGGAGCCACGCCGGGGACCATGGACCCATATTCAGTAGCTACAATAAATCGAATAAAAATTATTCATCAGACAGAATAATTATATCCAACCTATTAATTCCGGGATTACACCACCATAAACCCGAAACTGAACTCTATCGAATATATATAACTTACACTCAATTTATGAGTCGAAAGCGTCCACTGATATAATCATTACATGTGGATAAATCCTCCATAGACTGTTCACTTCGATTCGGGATATTTTCGTAAACCCTTCTCGAAACATATTATCCTTATTTACCATTAACCCCTAGTGATCAATTAGTTCATATCCAATATAATATGAACTCGGCCGATCGATCAGTTTCTAGGGTTAAGAAATAAGGGAACTGTCTGTCTACTTCCCTAGGGAAGGAATGGATTCCATATTTGTGATAACACAGACTACTCACTCATTCTAGAATAGAGCCAACGAGAATGTTGGACCACATACTATGAAGTGATCCTTACTAACACATCAAACCCTACCCTAGTCTAAGCAGTTGTCTGTGATCACCTCAGGATTAAGATTAATCCATATATGATCATCTTGTGATTTGATAAGACTTCTCGATCACGGAATTATATCGAGAACTCAAATCAAATCGGTCCAAATACTATATGATTATCATCATATATAAATGCCCCATCAGGTACCCTATTACCGACAGTCCGGATAAGACTGTCACACCTAAAGTGTTCTAGGCGCATTATTAGCAAATTAATCATGAGACACGTATTCAGATTAATAAACTCTACGGACCAAGTTAATTTTTAGTACATCTCACTAACTCAATCCTCGTGTGTATAGCCATACACTGAGTTATGTGATTACATAAACGAGGTACTTAGGGTTTTCAGTAGTGTGTTAATTATAAGCATACATGCATATAATAAGATGAATTATTAATTCTGTCCTAAAAAAATTACATAATTGTCTTTCGGGCACTACACCTAACAGAGATATGGGGTTAGACATAAAATTGCAGCAGCATATCACCCCAGAGACGAGTGGACAAGTAGAAGTCACGAACAGAGAGATTAAGAGGATCTTAGAGAATACTGTGAATCCCATAAGGAAAGATTGGTCTTTGAAATTAGATGACGCTCTTTGGGCGTACAGAACAACTTATAGGACCACGACTGGGATGTCACCGTATATGATAGTGTTTGGAAAAACATGTCATTTACCGGTAGAACTCGAGCACCGAGCGATGTGGGCTACGACGTTTCTAAACATGGATGAGGATTTAGCCGGTGAAAAGAGAATGCAAGAGTTGAATAGATTGGAAGAGTTTAGACTTCAAGCATATGAGAATGCAAAGATTTACAAGGAAATAACGAAACGTATGCACGATAAGAAGATTCTACACCGCACATTTCAAGTGGGAGATAAAGTGCTGGAATACAACTCGCGTCTTCGTCTTTTTCCTGGGAAGTTGAAGTTGAGATGGTACGGACCACATGTAGTTACGAAAGTCTTCAATTCGGGTGCATGTGAAGTTAGACATGAATACTCTGGCAAACTTTCACGGTAAACGGCCATAGGCTGAAACATTACCTAGAGCATAAGTATAACCCTGATTTGGAAGTCTTTGCGTTAGAAGAGCCGGAATATGAATAAAGGAGCCCTATTAGTACAGTCGAGCTGACGACTATAAACTCAGAACTATTTCTAAACCCTTATTTATTGCTTTTGTTTATTTAGGTTATTTTGAGTCAACAAAGTAGCATGACAATCACAAGGTTTTTTTCATCACATATATCTTCAGTCACTTGACTAGAGATATATGTGGTTTTTTCCTTCACGATTCTCATGTGATACCCTCGTAAAGGTTTTCGTGTCTTGCTTAGGCCGATAAAAGAATAAAGTGGCTCAACTGTTTTTGCGCATTCCTCCGGTATGCACAATTACCGCCACCTTATTTTCTTATTGCCCTTCGCATGTTACTCACAGTTTTTGGAAGTATTTTGGAAAGCAGGTAATAACTTGGACAGAGGAATGACCTAGGAGCTAATGATTACACTCCGGGGTTCATTTCGACTCAGCCAATATTTCCAGAGCTAAGTACTTTTCCTTTTCTTTATTATTAGTCATTGGGGACAATGTCTATAATAAGTGGGGGGTAAGCGTCTTACCTGGTTAATCGAAAAAAAGGAATATTTTTGAATTTTTAAACACTGTTTTTAGCTTGCTTATTGAACGTTTTCGAGTAAGAAATCGGTGGAAAAGGAGCCCAAGTTCAATTTGAAGTGAGCTATAGCATATTCAGTTTAGTATGTAAGAATGAGCATATGTTATGTTGCATGAAGTAGTAACTTATTAATTATTATTCTATCATTGCAATCAATATTTGAGCACATAATCTGAGTGAGAAGTGTTTAAGATTAGATGATGAATTGTTTGAACCGGGAATCATTATTTGTCTGTCTATATACTTCAACAAATTTTTGTAAGACAAAGGAAGCAACATAGATGACGAAAGGTGACCGGGACACACGGACTTGTGAGAGAAAGAGAAAAAGTGAGGAAATCTGCCAGAAAAAAAGAAAAAAAAAAAAAAAAAGAAAAGAAAATAGAGATGGAATAAAGGCAGTGAGGGAAGCGAACTCGTGTAAAAAGGGAACGACCCTCACATAAAAAGAAACAAACGAGGACTTAAGAGTGATGCTCAGTCCCCGAGTCCGTCCAACCCAATTACGGTACCATGTTGTGTAAACAAGTCTGAAAGCAAGATGAGCGAGTGTATGCGCAAGCAAGTTAAGATTGTGTGGTTAATACAACTTGATTCTTCTCACGAACGCACTATCACAACTGATTCATCACACGACACATTGATGCATGATAAGTAGTGATTAATGGGGAGCTTATGGATTGTGGCTTGATGTATGTTTCGGCCGGAAATCTTTATTGAATGTATGGTAGTTGATGGAGATTGTGCCTAGAGGTACATTCCGCCTTGATACTCTGCTCGCGGATGAGCAGAAGGCTAGTGTGGGGTAGTTGATGATGGTTAAAATAGTCTATCATATGGCATCGATATTCTATACATTATGAGCTAAAAATAGTTGTTTCGACCTATGAATATGAACCATTTACGTTGAATATCATATGTCGGGTTCGTGAGTCGAGAAGTATGCACTTATCGTTTATTTCCCTTATTTCGATATTATTTTGTGTATTATTTGATGATTTTCAGGATACGAAGTATTGGGCTGAGCATCATGGACGAATCTGGAGTGGACTGAATGAAAGGAATGGGCCTAGGGTATTCCAGAATCATCCAAGTTAAGTCGGTTGAAGGAAAAAACACGAAATTAACCTCGGTAACCCGAGAAGCGGTGCCGACTTACCGAGGATCCAGATCCTTCTGAAACACGTTTTCTTGGATGCGGGGTCAAACTAGAAGTTCCTAAGTCGGTTTAGATAGCTATAAATAAGAGGCTTCACCTCATAACACAATGTACCATACAATTTACAAGTATTATGCAATAAAAGTTCTTTGTTCATTATTTTATTTATTTTATGAGTTCTGGTCGGAGAGACGACAGAGTCGCCGCCTAGTAAGATATCCGAAGGAGATTTACGCTCATCTTCGAGGGTATGATTTTATGTCTTTTCCAAGATGTTGATTTATCGTTGTTCTATTCGACTAGTATGTTTTAATTGCTTATTTAGTTTAATTATGTAGTAGTTAGTTTATTTTACCCCACGTGTTATAGATCTGATTCGTTGGTGATGAAATCATGGAATAGTAGTTACGTTCTTCAGATCTACGGCGGTCTATATCGCTAGATCTGAATACCTAGTAAATTACTAATTCATGATAATCGGTGCCAACTACGTTGATCGATAGATTTAATTTACATGTTTTTAGTCTGATCAACTATTTGCATGTTATCGTAAACTAGCATGAAATACGAATAGTGAAGTGCTATGTTTGGACATTATCTAGAATTGACCCTAGGAACGTGCTGGTCAATGTCGACAGCTACCTAGGCGGGTTTGCGGTATGAGTTAGCGCTCAATATCGACAGCTCTAGTTATTTATGTGTATTGTCTATTACGGACAAATTAAGGAGGGTAGCTTGCGTATAGATTGTCTACTGCCATTGTCAGAGTAGATAGGGTTAGGAGTGTACCCGTAGCTGAACAATGAATAAATTCACCTATGGGGAGGATTGTTGCATGTGTGGGGGAATAACTAATTACTCATAATTGAACTAATACATTAGAAACTCTAGTTTGCTTCGTTGAACTTGCATAATCTTGCTAGTTGATTGTTACCAAATTTACTACTGTCTATATTATAGTTGGTCGTTGACCATAATCGTGACAATCTCAATCTTGATAATTAGACATTCTTACGAGTCTCTGTAGGATCGACCTTGATTTGCCGGTACTCTACTACGATAGACCTAGTCCTATTGCTAGTAAGTGCCTTGCACGCGATCAAGCATCATAAAAGATGGAGTACAGTGATGTATGTCAACCGGATGATGAAATTCCATGATGTTTTACCCTATTTCTTTAGTATATAGTGACATTTTGTATCAATTAAAGTAAATTTTGTGATAAATCGAATCACTTTTGCTTTGTGTAGACACAACCAATACCCAAGCATTTCATCACTTTTTAGAGCTTATTAGTTATAATCTATTGTCGGAATTACGTGTGGTATGTTCATGTTGGTGTTTTGCAGTGTTTAGGGAAGCATGGAGTAAAAATATCAAAGTTAGACCGAGCCTCGTGTCACCATTGGAGCGATTGAGGAAGTTTGGGAAGAAATAAGCTCGATTCTATATGATTGGCAATGCAATCTAAGGTAAGTCGCACACCGTTGAGACACAAGAAAACCAGAAGCAATCACGGTGTGAACCGAGACACCCTCGGCGTGAGCCAAGAAATAAATGGCACAGGCCGAGACATCAGTTCAAAAGTGGTTGCTTGTGCATTAAATGCTGAAGTCATTTCTCAACCACCTTGTCAGTACCCCGGCGCACACCGAGACATTCACGACGCAAGCCGTAATGTAAAAAAGCAACAAACTAATTAGGATTTTGAGCTCTTTTCGGGAATCATATCTTACAACATATCAACAGAGAAGAAAAACACCATCTTGAACTCTGCAGGCATCTCCACCTCAAGTCTCCCCTAGCCAAAAGTTCCTCATTTAGCACTTAAAATCCATTGTAAAACATTGTAGAATTATCATTTTGATGTTTGAAGCACCTTGGTGGATGTAGGAAACAACTATTTTGTGTTCTATCTTCATTAAAACACTTTGAAGGTTAGATGAAAGCCCCTAATTTCGAGTTCACAGCTTGAATTAGGTAAATTCTTAATCTTTACTTTGATTTAATTGTTCTTGTTGTTATGAATACTAGCTTCAACATGTTAGTAGTTATAACTATGAGTGGCTAGTTCCCTTACTAGCTAAGATGATGTAGTAATGATAGTTAATCCCCTTGGTTGTTTGGAATTGATTGTTTATGTTTCTAGTTTCTATTGTGTTGAAATTTTTCTTACTTGCATTGATTGATATTGTGTATGTTTGAGTAATTAACTTACATATGCACCTACACAACTAGTAGAAACCGAGTGGAGACGTTAGTCATGAGAAGAGGGTAGGAAGAACGGAAGGTTGAATCGACCTTAGTGGAATTCAGTTCCTTATCTAGGGAGTTTTGCATTCAAGTGTTTATCTTGTCTGTTCATTAGGTTTAAGGTACTTAGACCAAGGAGGAGACAAGGAGTGGTTTCATTCACTCGTATGAGGGGAAACCACTTGTTTAGGAATGCACCATTCATATATTAGAACACAATTGGAAGGAGGTAGGTAGATCGTTTCCAAGGAATTAAGGGGAGATAACTTGAACTATGAATCATCTTGGCTAGTTTCCTTTATCATTTGAACAACCTAGCACTTTCTTGTCAGAATTTGATTTTTTGGGTCTCGGTAAATCGGGGGTAACCCTCGGTAAACCGGACCTAAAATTTCTTATCCTGGCCGATTAACATGTGCAGGTTTGATCCAGAACGACTCAAGACTCAAAAGAAAATAAAGTAAAATAAAAACGACTTCTTAATCAGAATTAAAATGTCTATCTTTAAAATTGGCCATTGTCCCCAGCAACGGTGCCAAAAATCTTGATCGTGTGTAAGTTACTAGCGTCGATATTACTAGCAAGAATACTAGGTACATCGTAGTATAGTAAATGCGAGTCAAGGTCGATCCCACAGGGACAATGCAACTTTAACTATAGACGATTCTAACCTAATTAAGAAGCGACATATAGGCGGTCATTGACCAACAATGAACATAAAAAAAAACTTGGTAATTCTCCCTCTATTCTCACCGATCTACTAACTTGGATTAGTTAATCGTTACGTTTACTTTCCCACATAATTTCTTTAAATTAATCGAGCGAGCTTTTGATTTAATTATAAAGCTACGGGTGCAACTCCTAACCCTATCTACCCCGACAATGGTAGTAGATAATCTATACGCAAGCTACCCTCCTTACTTGGTCCGTAATAGCCCATACGCATAACGAACTAGAATTGCCGATATCGAGCGCTAACTCATACCGCTAACCCGCCTAGACAGCTGTCGACACTGATCAGCACGTTCATAGGGTCCATTCAAGACTATGTCCAAAATAACACTTCACTATTCGTATTTCATGCTAGTTTTACGATTACAATAAGCAGATTGGCTAGATCTAACCTACTGTTAATTAAACATGTCGATCAACGTAGCTGTAGTGAATCCCAGTTTTAGGTTTTCTAAATATTGCCTCGGTAAACCGGTATAGACCGCCGGTTTACTGGGGTCAGCTTTTCCTATTCCTGGATCTACATTGCTCAATTACGATTAATCTATGTAAATCACGGGATCTTTAAACATGCAGATTAACTAAAACACATAAATACGAATAGATCTACCATATTGAAGACAAAAAGGAACGTTCAAAGCTTCATACCTTCAACAATGGAGATCTAGCTCGATCTACTCAAGCTAGAGATGGTGGAGAAAGGGAGAAAACCATAAATAACTCCTCAAAAGCTTGGAATAACTTTATTTCATCAAATTGTATAATGTATATAATGTAATATGCAAAAATTATACAATAATATGTTAATGCGGTCTTATATAGATACAATGACACTTATGACCCATGATCGGCCTTTTCTACATGTCCAATCTTACCGGCAGTGTACCGGGTCAATTGTAGCCTAGAATTGATGAGTCAAGGTTGTATCCCACAGGGAATCTGGTTGAGTACCAAAGCCGGTCTCGTTCTTAGTTTAGGTCAACACAGTCTTTTAAAAGGGGGATTTGTCAAATCACCGGTTTATTAACTAAATATACACAAAGAAAGAGTTAAAACTATACAAAAGAGATATCCGAGCTATGATCCAATCTAATAATCACAAACCCTAGCTAAGTCCTGAGGTATTCTTGATTCACCTAAACGTTCTCGATGTCACGTAGGGTGTCGTTTCCTGGCTCTGAGAATAGACATTATTTCAATAATCTACCCTCCTATGTCAGGTTCAACAGTCCGCTGACCGGATTTAACTGACCTCACACGGTTTACGATCAATGAAACGCTCGACAAGTCGATACAAACCTTACACACGAAACCGAATCTGAACAACTCAGTCAGTTTTACAGGGTGATCCTAGAACCCCGGTTCTCGTATCCTCTCACAAAATACATGTGTAAAGATGATACGTGTGATACGATTATCAAATGGCCAATTTAACAAATGTGATAAGAATAAGATCTAGAACCACGGTAACATCGAGAATCAACAGTTAAACATCAAGAACACCACATGAACAGGCTTGGATTCGATTTCATAGACTATCACATAACTCGACTATCGGAAAATTAGCTACTCATTATAACAATAAAAAAACAAGAAATCAACAATAAAAGATTAAAAGCAAGAACAACGAAAGAAAACGAAATACCGAATATATATATAGCTGTAGAAAATTGAATCCCTTAGCGAAATCCCGTTAATAACGTGTCAAGCTATCGCCGAGATCCTCCAGATTACAACGATCTACCACTAAACTAAGCTAATCTACCTACAAATCTAATCTAAGCTAAGAAGATGAAGAAAAACACAACAAAAAACTCTGAAAAATGATCTATATATGTATATATATCTATTTATATCATAGGGGGGGGGGGGGGGGGGGGTATTTATAGTGTTTTGTGAGATCTGACTGTTAGGCATGCGCCTAGGATTTTCTAGGCGTACGCCTAGCATGCTGAAAACACGGACTAAAAATTTTTGGACCAATTTAACCCGTAGGCGTGCGTCTAGCATTTGTCAGGCGCACGCCTGCTGATACATCTTCAGTAAATCGGCCATAACTTTGTTTGTAGACCTCCAAATCCAGTGATTCAAAATGCGTTGGAAAGATAATGAAATTGTCTACAACTTTAATGAAGATAACCAGCCTAGAAAATGCCTCTAAAGTGGATCGAAATGAAGATGATTGGAAGCCAAGGTTGTCATCCCAATGAATTTCGATCCGTTTGAACGTTCAAGCTTCGGGCACACGTTCCGACCCTCGTATCTCGCCTTGCGGTCATCTAGAACACCTAATACCTGTACAAAATCATAAAAAATACCACAAGTAACCCCTACAGGACACTAGGGTGACCGAGAGTATATTAAATACACCGAAAAAGACCGAGAATCCCGGACTTTACGTCCTAGGTCTCGAAATGATAACCAAGGTGTAAATACATCAAAATACAAAAAAATGTCTCCGGAAACATATAAAACAAGGTATAAACGGGGTCTAATCACACTGAAAATGATAGCCAATTTGACTCTCATCAACCCTAACCGACCTAATAGAGGCGGCAGAATCAATTTCGTGTCCAACAAGTCCTCGGTTTACCGGCCCTAGCCCTCGGTAAACCGGGCCGACTTTTCCTCTTTTTCTCAGCAGACTTCTTCTTGGACTTCTTTTAAGTGGCCCAACATGCTTCTTTTGGTCCAGATCCGTTCTCCAATGCTCCAGATTCAGTACATCTTATAAAACATACAAAATGAGGCAAAACAGTACCAAATCTTAGGGAAAATACTACAGATGCAGAATTACGATCCTAAGAATACACACATAGCATTTAACACATATTCCACATAATAACGAGCCTATCTATCATCTCTTAAGCAAAATTAGGGGTGAAAATAGGTATAATTTATGGTACCATTTAGGGCGTTATTAGTGGTCTCCGGTGTCATGACCATGTCAAAAAGTGAGTATACTCGAGATTTCATTATTAGGAATGCATCTCCTAATGATGCCATCCAAACACCTCCTAAAAAGGTTCGGTTACTCCCAATAATAAAATTTCAAATCGTGAAATAACCTCTTCTTCTTTTTCCATGTCCAATTAGATGGAACATACTCACATGAAATATAATTGACAGTGTTTGCAAACCATGATGAGCTCTCCTTCGGTGTAGAACCGGCATAAATTGCATGGTTGGGGGAGCATCCACCATCAAGAGTTGTTCATCCGGGAATCGGTCTTGGATTTCTCTTCATTTCCCTTCTTCTTCAAAGAATTCCAACCGGCTTAAATGGTCCGCTACGACGTTCTCACTACCCTTCTTATCCTTGATCTCAATATCAAACTCTTGGAGTAGCAGGATCCATCAAACGAGTCTAGGTTTGGCATCCTTCTTGTTCAATAAGTATTTCAAGGCTGCATGATCGGTATAAACAATCACCTTGGACCCAACGAGATAGGATCTAAACTTGTCAAGTGCGAACACTATTGCTAATAACTCCTTTTCGGTTGTTGCATAGTTGACTTGAGCAGAGTTCAATGTGTGAGAGGCGTAATAAATTTCCTTAAGCACTTTTTCATGATGTTGGCCTAGTACGGCCTTAACCGCCAAATCACTAGCGTCGCACATTAACTCAAAAGGTAAACTCCAATCCGGTACTACAAGAACGGGTGCACAATCAACTTTTTCTATAAGGTTTCAAACGCCTACATGCATTTTTCATCAAAAACAAATGGCACTTCCTTCTCAAGTAGGTGACTAAGAGGCTTGGCAATGCGAGAAAAATCCGCAATAAACTCCTATACAAACCGGTATGCCCAAGGAAACCTATTAACATCTTCAAGTTAACCGGAGGAGGCAATTTCTCGATCACTTCAATCTTTGCTTTGTCTACCTCGATACCTTCCTCAGAAATTCTATGTCCTAAAACGGTGCCATCAGAAACCATTAAGTGACACTTCTCCCAATTAAGCACCAAGCTTGTATCTTCACAACATTGTAACACGCGTTTTAAATGAGAGAGGCATTCATCAAAAGAATCTCCAAAGATGCTAAAATCATCCATGAAAATCTCTAAAAATTTCTCCACCAGATCGGAGAAAATCGCCATCATGCATCTTTGAAAGGTGACTGGAGAATGTCCCATATGGACAAGTGAAAGTCGTATTTTCTCTGTCTCCCACCGCAATGAATATTTGTAAATGTTGGACATATTTTAAGTTTTAGTGATGAGTGCCAGACTAGCTGTTATAGAGCAAAGGCAAAAAGATGTCTAGATTAAATGTATAGGCTTATTAGAGTTTGATATTTTTATAGGTTTGATCAAACAAGCATTGTAAAAGGTCAGCTGACTTTCATCAGCAGACCTGTCTAGGTCAGTAAGGTACCTGAGTCAGTAGACTAGTTTAAGAACCTGCTGAAGACTGAAGGCTGAGGGCTCAAACTCAGTTATTGAAGGCTAAGGGATCAAACTTAGTATTTAAAGTCAAGGATATAAAATTAGAATTTAGGGAAGTCTGTGATGACCTAAACTGATTACATATACCTTGTGTACAAGGTCTAAGTTCCATAAGTTAAGTGGTGATTGGAATTTAGTTATGTTCAAATTGGTGTAATCTAACTTCACAATTAAAAGTTAGATAAAAGATAGTCAGTTGAAGTGTTTTATAAACACAGCAAACTTCAGACAGCTGACTGACAAGCATTTCAGCAGACTTACATACACAGGAATCTGCTAATGCATATTTCTATTTAATCAAAGGTTACATTGGAAGATTACAAGGATAATGACAGAAAACAACTCTTGATTTTGTCAACAAATCAATGGTTAAGATTAAAGAGATGTTGGAAAGATTCAGAGCTTTATCCAATGGATACAAGTCAAAGGGTGGACAGTCTGAAAACTGTCAAAAAGTAAACTGACAGTGTCAGTACTATGTACAGGGACAGAATGCAAGTCAAGATAGGGACAAATCTGAAACGGCTATATTTGAATTTCAAACATAAGTCACAAGGATTCTCACCTATAAATAGAAGACCCCTGATACAGAAACAAGTGATGAATTTTGATGAAAAACAACAATCAATCTTGAGCTATCATATTACTATCAAGAAATCACACTGCTGACGTTACTGAACTTAAAGCTACTGATCTAGTAAATTCTTCAAGTGTAACCTGCTATCAAGTTACATCAAGTAAACAAAATTGAAGATTACAAGCTGATGATCATTTCATCCTGATCAAGCTGCTGAAAGATGAATCACTTACTTGATTCAAACCTTCTTTTACAAGAAACCTGCTGAAGACAGTGAAGCATCTTTGGGTGTTAAGGACTGTTGTTTGTGGTGGAGCTGGTGAAGAGGCAATCCTACCCTTCAAGGACCAGTGGAATACTTTGGAGCAGCAATCCTACCTGTTTCAAGTGTTCAGTTTGTGAAGCCATAGTTATTGGTGAAGGACATACAACTTAGGGATTTTTGTAACTGCAACCTGAAAGATCTCTAGTGAATTACCTCCAACATCACAGAAGAAGAGTGGACTGACAGGATTACACCACCAGGAACCACTATAAAATCTGCTTACTTACTTTCTGCATTTACTTTATGTATTTAGTATATTAAGCACATTATCTTTACTGAAACTAGCAACTAAATTACACACACTTACACTACTGAGTATCTAATACTTGGTATCATATTTTAACAACAAGTAATAAGGCTTAACTTGAATATATTCCGCTGCAACAAATTCAGTAAAATCAACAGTCAGTAGACTATCGAGGCTGTCGACGGACTGAGAAGCGGTCGGCGAGCTGCGAACTTGCTTTGAGTTTGTTAACTCCAAAAGTTTTAAGTTTTAAGTTTATTCACCCCCCCTCTCTAAACTTAACCAAAGCCTTTTTCCAGGGACCAACAATTGGTATCAGAGCAGTGCTTCTATTCTGAAGTAATCCTACTTGTTGTGCTTGTGAATACTTTGAAAACTTTTTCAAGTATTTGATTTTCAAAGCTTTGCATCATGGATAACAACCAGTATGCTAGAACAATGTTGATGTGTTCTTTAGATCGTTTTGATGAGTATAAACGTCGTATGCAGGCTTTTTTAGCTGCAACACATGATGAGATGATGGATGTGCTGACTAATGGACAACTGGAAATCACAAAAGCAATAACTGTAGATGGTCAAACTCAGTACATTCCAAAACCAAAAAGAGAATGGAATGCTGAAGATAGAAAAAAAAAAAAGCAAACCATCAACAATATTGCTATTGATATCATATATAGAACCTTGGATAGCAATATGTACATGAAAGTGAAAGATTGCAAGACTGCAAAAGAACTTTGGGATAAGTTACAATTAATCTGTGAAGGTACTGATGCAATCAAGAATAACAAAATCAGTGTGGCAAAGAAGAAGTTCCAAGATTTAAAAATGAAACCAAATTAAACCATTGAACAAAATGAATCAAGATTCAATGCCATCATGGATGAACTCACCCTACTAAGTGTAAACTACTCAAAAGAAGAAATCAACTCAAAAATCCTAGAAGCTCTACCTGCAAAAGATGTTTGGGAAATGAAGGTGACTGCAATAGAAGAAATGAGAAGTCTACATGAAGATGATACCTTCAAGTTATTTTCAGATCTCAAGGCTTATGAATTCAGTAAGAAACTTGTATCTGAGACTGAAAAGGAAGAGCCAAAGACCACTGCATTGGCTGCCACACATCAAGAAGAAACATCAGGAGCTCAAGATGATCTACTGGATGAGATGCAAGAGCAAATTGCCTACTATGCAAGAAAATCAGAATGATGAAAAATGGAAGGGGCTCTCCAAGGAATTTCACAAATAAATCTAGTTAAAAGAAGAAGGAGGAATCCAAGAAAGATAATGATTGCTTGTGCTTTGAATGCAAGAAACCAGGACACTTCAAACCTGACTGTCCTGAGCTAAAACAGAAAAAGGAACCTGATTGTCTTTGCTTCAACTGCAAGAAGCCTGGACATTTTAGACCTGATTGTCCAGACCTACTGAAGAGAAAAATTCAGCAAAGAAGATCTGGCAAGAAAGCTATGGTTGCTGAAGATGAATCATGATATGAAGTTGAATCAGAAAATTGAAATGAATCTGATGATACTGCACTTGTTGCTGATATGGATGATTATGCATTAATGGCAAATATGGATGAAACAGAGGAGGTATACAATTCTGTATCCATAAACACTCCTGCTGAAAGTGATTGTGAATCAACCAGTGGTTCAAATCCTAAAAATTCTGACAATGAAGAAACTTTGGATGCCATCCTTAATCAACTGAGGATAATACAATCTGGCTATGAGATTGTGAAGGATGAAAAAGAAGCTCTTCAAGCAGAAGTGGAAAGGTTAAATGCTGAATAAAGAATTCTCAAGGGAAAGGAAAAAGAGTTTGGACAGAATCAACATAAGTCTGATAAACATTCGGTAGCTGCTGAATCTGCTGAACAATCTAGTTCCTCCACTACATTCAAATCTGGAAAGACTTATGGTGATAGAGCATGTCTTGGATTTGGAACTCAACAATCTAATAAGAGTGGATCCAGTAAGGTTACTGAACCTAGTACCAGAATTGGTCCTAAGTTTGTGCCTGCATAAGATCCAACTCCCAAAAAGGTTGCTGAGGCAGTGAAACCTACTGAGAATGTTTCAAAAAGGCAAAATCAGAAGGCAAGAAGGACATCAGTACCTAACAAAAAGAATAAATCCAAAGCTAGGACTGCTGGACCTTCTAGACCTGCTGATAGCAGACCTGCTACCAAGTCTGCTGGACAACAAAAGGGCAAAAATCAGAAATATTCCAAGGATAAGAATCCTAAACCTAAAAATGTCAATCATTCTAGGGATACTTATCTCGGGGGGAAAGGTAGATTGTTCCTTGCTGATGAAGATTGGAATATTCCTGTTTCTACTGCTAGAAACAACAGATATAATCATACTGCTAGGGTAAAACCTCAGCAAAGGACTCAGCATAGGACTCAGCAGAGGACTTATACAAGACCTCAGCAGACTCCATATTACAGGGCTGTTCCTAACAGACAGCAAACCAATGGTTATGCTAGTGCTTCTAACAATAGAAATCACTCCAAACAGCATCACATACCAAAAGGCCAGAAAGCCTATGTGAGTCCTACACAACCAAATGTTAGACCTTATGGATGTGTAGAATACATGAATGAACAAAAGTATAATACTTTTCAAAGAAGACCTTATGGAAATTTGCCAAGGGCCATGCTTACCATTGACCACTATGGACCCAAACAGTTTTGGGTACCTAAAATACATTAACTTTGTTTTGTAGGGTGTCTGGTACTTTCACAGTGGATATTCCAGACATATGACAAAGAATAAGCATTGTTTGACAAACTATGTGGCAAAGGATGGTCCAAGAGTGAATTTTGGCAACAAAAACACACCAGGATACACAAGAGGATATGGAACACTTGTGAGAAGTGGATTAACTATCAGGAATGTTGCATTTGTGGAAGGACTGGACTACAACCTACTGAGCACTGGACAGTTTTGTTACATGGGTGACAAGGTCACTTTTGACAAAGGCACATGTATTGTCATTAGTGAAAGAGGTGATCAAGTTGTGTTGGCTGGAAGAAGACAACAAAACATGTATGTTGTGGATTGGTCTACTGCTATTCAAGAGACATTCCTGATTGTGCATACTAAGTCAGAACTAAATTGGTTATGGCATAAGAAGTGGAATAATATAAATTTTGATGATATCAATCAGTTGGTGAAGAAGAAACTGGTAATTGGTTTACCTGAGATCACATTCAAAAAGGATGGTATATGTGATGCTTGTCAGCAAGGTAAACAAACAAAATCTAGCTTCAAGTCAAAGACTAAGCAATCAACAAAAAGAGTTTTGGAGCTGATGCACATGGATCTATTTGGACCAGTAACACCAACTAGTGTAACAAGAAAGAAGTACACTCTAGTAGTTGTGGATGATTATTCAAGATACACTTGGGTAGTATTCATGAACAAGAAAAGTGAAACACTTCAAAAGATGCCTGAACTTTTGAAGAGATTGCAAAATGAGAAAAGTTTGACATTAGTGAAGATCAGATCAGACAAGGGTACTGAATTTCTCAATAAAGTTATAAGAGAATATTATGAGCAGAATGGTGTGCTGTATCAACTAGCTGCTGCTGGTACACCTCAGAAAAATGGGGTTGCTGAGAGAAGAAACAGGACTTTGAAAGAAGCAGGAAGAACTATGATTTGTGAAGCTCTATTGCCTGAAAGATATTGGGCTGAAGCAGTCAATACAGCATGTTATACACAAAATAGGATCTCAGTGAACAAAAAGCTGCTGAAGACACCTTAAGGGATTTGGAATGGAAGGAAACCTAATATATCCTATTTCCATCCATTTGGAAGTAAGTGTTTTATTTTAAATCATAAGGAGCAATTGAAGACATTCCAACCAAAATCAGATGAAGGAATCTTCTTAGGATATTCTTCTATCAGCAAGGCATTCAGGGTACTGAATAAAAGAACACTGAAACATGAAGAAACAATACATGTTGTATTTGATGAACCTAAGTTCACTGGAATGAAAGATGAAGCTTCAGAACCTGCTGAGAATCAACAAGTCACTGATCCAGAATGTGTTGATGTTTTGGAAAGGATAAATGACTTAAAGATTTCTGATTCTGCCCCTGCTGAAGACCCTGTTGGTAACACTACTGATGGAACAACTGAGGTAGTTCAAGGATCTGCTGACCCCCTTGCTGAACCTACAACAGACCCTACTGAAGATGATGCTCCTGAGAATCAAACTAACCAAAATCCACAATGGTTAAGGGATCACCATGCTGAGCAAGTTATTGGCAATATACAGCAAGGTGTAAGGACTAAAAGACAATTGGAAGCAATGTTTACTTGTTTTCTATCTCAAATGGAACCTAAAGTTGTTGAAGAAGCAATATCATATCCAGATTGAATAATTGCTATGCAAGAGGAATTGAATGAATTTGAAAGAAATCAAGTTTGGTCACTAGTGGAAAGGCCTACACATGCAAATATAATTAGAACTAAATGGGTATACAGAAATAAATTGGATGAATCGGTACCATTGTGAGGAATAAGGCCAGACTAGTAGCAAAAGGCTATTCTCCAAGCGAAGGAATAGATTTTGATGAGACATATGCCCCAGGTTGCAAGATTGGAAGCTATAAGATTATTCTTGGCATATGCTGCTTTCAAAAACTTCAAAGTATACCAGATGGACGTCAAGGGTGCATTTCTGAATGGCATTCTAGAAGAAGAGGTTTATGTTCAGCAACCTCCTGGTTTTGAAGTTAAAGATCAAGAAGATAAAGTATACAAACTCAATAAGGCACATTATGGTTTGAAACAAGCACCAAGAGCATGGAATGAGACCCTATCTCAATTCTTGGTGGACAATGGTTTTACCAAAGGAACTATTGACAAGACTCTTTTCGAATCAATGAAGGAGACAACACCCTGCTGATACAGATTTATGTTGATGACATAATTTTTGGTTCTGAAAATGAATTGCTATGTGAGAAGTTTGCCAATCTCATGAAAAGTAAATTCCAAATGAGTATGATGAGAGAAATGAACTATTTCTTGGGATTACAAGTCAAGCAAATGAAAGATGGAATCTTCATTCATCAAACCAAGTATACCAAGGAGTTACTGAAGAAATTTGGCATTGAAAATAGCACTAAAGTGTCAACTCCTATGAGTACCAACATTAGATTGGATGAAGACAAAGAAGGCAAAGATGTTGATCAGACTTTATACAGAAGGATGATAGGCGATCCGTCTTGTACCTTCTCGCCGACGGACTCGATATATCCTTTGTTGTAGGTGTTTGTGCAAGATTTCAATCTAAACCTAAAGAAAGTCATATAGTAAAAAGGATTCTTAAATATCTAAAAGAGACTTTGGGAGTAGGGATATGGTATTCAAAAGATGGAAGCTTCAAAGTTATATCCTACTAAGATTCTGATTATCTTTGGATGCAAGATTGATAGAAAAAGCACCACGAAACTGTCAGTTGATGGGAAATAGACTGGTTTCCTGGTTCAGTAAGAAATAGAATTCAATATCAACTTCCACTGCTGAAGCTGAGTATATTGCTGCTGGAAGTTGCTGTGCACAAATAGTTTGGTTAAGACAACAGTTAAGGGATTATGGAATTGAAGAAAGAGAAATTCCTATAATGTGTGACAACACAAGTGCAATTGCAATCACAGAAAATCCTATTTTGCACTCAAGAACCAAGCATATTGATGTGAGACATCATTTTATAAGAGATCATGTTGAGAAAAAAGATGTGGTGGTTCTTTACATACCTACTGAAGATCAACTTGCTGACATATCCCAAAACCATTGGATAGTGAAAGATTTGCTAAGTTAAGGACTGAACTTGGAATCATAAAAGTTGACTGATATACTTTAATGATCAGCAATGTCCTGAAATTCACCAAGGGGATTAGTCTTTGCTATGTTGGGTGAGCTCACTTAGCAGATTAGTCATTGGTATCAACAATTCCATGTACTTATATGTGATTGGACAATTGAGCAAATGAAGTTCCCAAGGGGATTGGTCTTTGTCCTATTGGGTGAGCTCACTTGACAGATCAGTCATTGGTGTTAAACTTCATCTTGTATTATCAGTTGGACAAAACAAGTGTATTTGAAGATCAGCAGAGTTACCTTGTCAGCAGGCTGCTGATCCAGGTCTACTGAAGTTGAAGGCTGCTGATTTATACGTTACAAGACAGTCAAAACCTAAATGAAGTCGACAAGAATTGGATATTATTCTTATCCTTTATAACCGCGAGCTACAAATATATAACGGTTACAACTCTTATGGAATCAATTAGTGGGACACGTGGCAACATCACATTTATTCCTACTTTAATCGTGGTTAATGCTACGGTGCACGTACAAAGACTTTATCGGACGCTTACCACCCACTACTTTCTCTATATATACGTATATATACACGGACATTATATACAACTTTCGGATCGTTTTTCTCTCGCAAATACACTTTGTGTGAACACGGATTTGAAAGTTTTCTTCTTCATCTTTTTCATCTCAAATGGCGGATAAGGATGATGTTCACATTGGAACGAGCCAAAGTGTTAGAGGGTTCGTTGTTGATGCTAATAAAGCGAAATTGGCTATCAATATTGGTCGGAGAATCGAAAGATATGAAGGATTGGAAGATGTCCTAAATCTAAGATTGGAAAGCATCTCCTACACGAGTTTTGCAAATTTTTGGAGAAACATTGTGATAAGAGATAATAGAGACACTACAAGAAAAGCGTTAAATTACGACGGGCGTTTTACGACGTCTTTTAATGCGCGTCGTAAGTTTTAACATTTATGGCGTTCTACCATTTGCACGTCATTACTTGTGGGAATACTTCATAATTTACTACGTGCTTTCTCTGCACGTCGTGTTTTAAAAAATATTTATGACGTGCGTATGTGTACACGTCGTAATTCCTTAAGCGGGAATATTATTTCCTTCTCAACATAACATTTATTTCCCTAAGTTTTTTCCTCAAAATCACTTTTGTCCGACGGCCGCTACTAGCAAAATCAGACGAGAGCTCTAGCCGCTCCTAGCAAAAGCTCACCTCCGTCCATTCAAATCAGTTCCTGTACTTCACCCCTAATCCCTCAAATCAGTTCTTGTACTTCAATTTCTCGCTGTCCATTCCTGTTGCAGACCGACACCTACATTGCCATCGTTCTGAGGCTTTTCCTGCTGGTCTCTGCTGCTGCTATTTTCCCTCCCATGGAATCCTTCCTGAGCATCGTTTTGACCCTCATACGGTAAGGATGGCTCATCTTTTCTAGTCAATTTCAATTTTAGGGTTTGTCATCAATTTTTATTTCTTCTTTTGACCCCGTTTTGACCGAAATTTGACTTGAGTATTTGCTTTGGCTTGTGGTGGCTTGGATTGTGATCTGTTGATGTTGTTGGTGTTTTGTGATGGATTGTATTGGATTTTTGATATGGTGTTCACCATACCGTACAATTTCAGGTATGGTCTTTTTTTTGGTCTTCATATCATATGATTTCTTATTTCAGTTTCTGTTTTTGTTGTTATTTTTGCTTTTTTGTTCTACATTTGTTCTCGTGTGGATTAAGAGTTGAAGACAAAAAAACGACATTAAATGCAATTGCCTGTTTGTTTTAATTATGTTTTGTTCTGTGATTAGTTGTTGATTGAGTGTATTATTATGTATTAGAATTCCACAGCAGCAATTGATGATTATTTTGATTATTTTTCTGCAATTTATAATACGTTTTCTTGTCCCTGCAAAATTTCCCCCAAATCTCGTGTGTAGTGCATTTGATATCACATGCCATGGATCTCCTCATCTAGGAACACTTTGCACAAGAATATCCTTTGAAAATGAGCCAATATATATGGATAATGAAATGCATTGGATTCAACCTCCAAGCTACTAACTCATTTACAGGGGCTAAATCTACATGGGCATTACCACATACAAGTATCCAATACCAAAGTTAGAGCATTTGAAAACTGCAGGGAAAATTTGAACCATTAGGGTACCGGTGATAGATAGCGTTGTTTTCAAATAAATCTCAATTTCTCATGTAGCTGAGTTATGATGAAATTCTAAATAAATCTCAATTTCTTTTCATTTCCTCTTTCGTTGTCACCGGCATTTTATATATAAAAACAAGAGATTTTGCCCACTAAACTTCAACTTTTAGAGGTGGGTTTTACTTCTTCATAGCAGAAAGGTCAATGCTGTTGAGGTTGAGCAACAAATCATCAGAATTCAGATAGATCTTGTTGGCAGAGCTGTTGAGAACCTGAGCAATTTCTCTTGCTGCTTCAATCCTCCGTAGGGATATGAATGCTGGATTGTTAGCAATTGCTTCACCAATCAGTTGTGCACTCTTCGCTTCACCCTGGTCCCTAATAATTGCACTTTTCTTTTCTTGCTCCGCTTTTTCAGCAGCAAACTTGGCTCTCTCAGCTTCTTGTGCAGCTACCTACTTAGCTTCAATTGCAGCAGTGAATTCCTTACCAAAAGTCAGGCTTGTAATGGACACATCATCCAATGCAACTTAAAGTAGGAAGCCCTTTCTTTCAAAATCTTTCGGATCTCTCGACTCACAGCCTCTCTGTGTGATAAGCTGGCTAGCATTGTACTGAGCAACCACAACCTTTAAGGTCTCATGAATAATGGAAAGCAAGACTCTTTCATTGTAGTTCTCTCCCAAGCCCCGATAAATAGTAGGCAATTGGTCTGCCACTGGTCGAGTAAGTACTCGAAGACAAATCTTCACAATTTGAAGATCACGACTTCCAGAAGTACTCTCCACCAGATGAGGTCGAGCACGGACATCATAGATAATTGGTCTCTCAAACCATGGAACGATCAAGTGGGTTCCCTCTGGATAAACCTTATCTTTAACACATGTTTTCTATTTACTTTGTTTTTTTTCTGCTGAAAAAAAATGGCTGAGATTTCGGCTAAAGATGCAATGGCGGAATCGTTTTATGCTGTATCACTATATGGAAATAGCCTCTGTTGTTTTTCTATTAATTTTTCGGCATTGTACTTTTCTCCCTGGTTGTGATCATTTGCTGAGTGATGTGTACTGTTTTGAGTGATGTGTACTGTTTTGTGAGAAAGGGATTCACTTGTTTTAGAAAAGATTGACTAATTATTGTACTGTGTATGATCATTTGCTGAGTAAGTGATTCACTTTTTTTTAGTTCTGTAACTTTATATTCTTCTGTTTAATGTAGGTAAATACACAAGCGCCAGCAAATATAACCGACTTTAGTGATCGAAACAACTCGAAGTATTATGTGGCTGTAGTACAGGTAATTTTCTTGTTCATCCATGTTCTTAACTTTCGAAATGAAACTTGTTTCTTGAATATTATAATTGCTTGAACTGATGAATCCAGAAGTTGAAGGATCTAGATTTAAAGACTAATCAATATTTGTGAAGTAAAGGGAACACATCTTTTGTGAAGGCATAAACCACGTAGAGATGGATACAGAATGGATATACTACCCCAGGTTATATGCAACACCTTTAGCATGTAGTTCAAGTGTAGTTTCATAGGCATTGCTAACAACTTTGCAAATGATATAGGGACACAAAAACATATCGTGATGGAGCTCAACGATATGTTGATAATCTTTCCTCCAGTTTAGGAAATCCACCTACCATAAGATGCCCATGTTTCAAGTGTGTAAATATGAAATGGCATGAACCTAAGATGGTTTTTGGTCACATATGTATGAATGCAATGCATCCCGTTGAAGTTAATCAAATTCTACATCCGGAGGAGACAACGAAATTGCGATTCCGCCCGTTCACATTGACAACTCCATGGATGACACAATAGTACCTCAGAAGAGAAAAGAAGTACCGGGTGTTTCAACTTCTTCCAAACAAGTTAAAATCTCGAAAGGTGAAGATCAATCAAAATTAGTTGAAAATGTTAATAAAAAAACTCCGCAAACACAACATTTGCTCTTGTTGAGATGGTATGGTACCGAGGAGAAGATTGTTGCTTTTGGAGACCTTGCGTCTAAAGATCCAGACGATAAAGTACATTGTATTCGTCTCGGTACTGGTATTTGGAAGGTATGGGTTCGGGAAGTGATTGAAGACATTGCTTTGTATCGACAGAACGAAGAATTCGATACCCTCTCTTCAGCCAAAGGAAGCACAGTGGCTTGGCCCTCTGAGTACATTAAATTACTTTAAGGTAAGTCCTTGATTTGATTCTTAAAATTTCACATTAATTTTGCTTGTTAATGTGTTGTTGATGTTGAGTTGAGACATGGTAGGGTTCCAGAAATAGTTGGGTGCATCGCAGTGATTTCTTTGTGTTTTAATGTTGAAATTGTTTTTCCTTGTTTGTTTCTAGTTGTATTTCTAGTGTAAGACTGAAGTTAAGTTGTTGCTAGTGTGGTTTGTTCCTAATGTATTTCTTTCCCACCTTTTAGTGTGGTTTGTTCCTAATGTATTTCTTGCTTTGTACTTGTTATCAACTAGGTTGAACTTTTAGTTGGATGGGACTGTAATGCAATTTAGCGAACATCTATTATCATTGGCTATTTCATGATGTGTATTAGCAAACTTATATGTGTGTGTGTCTCTGTATCCATGGATATTCCGTTTGAGATGATTATAATTCCATTTATGATAAAAGTAAAAGCCTTAATATGTAGTGTTAGGGGTCATAGAAGTATTATGTGGCCGTGTGGTTTGAAAATTGGCTAATGCTTTGCTTATTGTAACTTCTGTTGGGTATTTAGTTGCCTACTGCCTGCCTGATCATGCTGGTACTAGTGGCTAAATTAATGTCTTGAATCCTATTTTATTATGGGGCTGAAACAGAAGCCAATATGCTATTTTCAGATGATTGTACATGTCTTTGATTGTATGTGTCCTTTTATAAGTGGTTTGACAGTTGGGTTTTATATGTACTCAACGTCCCTAGCATAAGCCTTGACTCTGATGTAGTTCATCATGTTATAAGTTGTTTTTAAATTGATATTACTATCTTCATTATGAATTTTAATCCATAAAATTGGTTTTACAACCTTTAATCTTCACAATTGATCGATTGTGAGTGGTAGCATAGGATTACAAAAAGCTTTGATCTTGTACTGTACATATGTTGGTGGAGTGACAATATAACGGGTTACCTGGATTTGTGGATTGAGGATAAAATTTCAATCTAGAATGAAAACTCATCTATGTGATAGGACTTTACTTCAACGTGAACTGTATACAGATTTATTCGTATGGATAAAATTTCAGTCTAGAATGCAACTGTTTGTATTGTATGTATGTATGATGTTTCCGGTGGTTTTTGTGCTTCACTTAGTTCACTTTGTGCTTGTTTATACCTCAATTTTGTTCAAATTTGATCTCTTATTTTTCTCTAGGCAGTGTGATCATCATTAGTGGCTGCAATGGATGGATGCGGTGGCTTTGCTGATTACATTTTGAAAGATGGGAAGGGCACGCTTTGAATGTAATTTGTATTAGCTTTTGGATTAGACTTCCAATGTTTAAAACTCCCTTTTGCTAGACTTCTTTTTGAAGCTAGTGGTTTTTATTATTATTATTACTACTAAGAAGAATTCGTAATGTAGTATTATTTTGTTTAGATTAATGATCAATTTGCAACTTGATAGAAAATTTTATGTGACGTTTTGAATTTGGTGTGTTATGATATGTAATTGGTGGGAATTAGTGTATGCACAACACGTCGTAAAATTGTAATTACAATAGCTGGAACTAATTACGACGTGCAAAAGCATGTTGTGAATGTCTATTACAATTGGTGGGAACCGATTTACGACGTGCACGAAACGTCGTAAAGTCAAAACTTACGACGCACATTTGCACGTTGTAAATAAATTGGCGGGAACTAATTACAACGTGCCAAAACATGCCATAAACGAGACATATACGACATGCCAATGCACGTTGTAAAGGTCACTTACGACGCGCGTGGATGCATGTCGTAAGATAAATTCAATTTTACTACGCGGTGTTTTACGACGCGCGAATGCACGTTGTAAAAGATAAATTACAACGCGCATTGCACGTTGTAAAAACGTGATTTTCTTGTAGTGAGAGGCATTTACTACCACAGTTAATGGCCAGGAGATTTAAATTTCCTCAAACCTGCTGAGGGAAGTGTTTGGTTTTGGACCTGGTAATGATGCTCCAACCAGTCCTGAAGATATGGGGTTTCCAAGATTGGAGTTTGTTGATAAAATAAAGTCCAATAATGCTATAAAATCATCTCTGAGCATCAATGTGAATCATATCAGGATGGAGTATAATCTGCTGAGTAA
This sequence comes from Gentiana straminea, assembly GCA_036785695.1. Lineage (NCBI taxonomy): Eukaryota > Viridiplantae > Streptophyta > Magnoliopsida > Gentianales > Gentianaceae > Gentiana > Gentiana straminea. Next base: position 4,071,217 of record JAVUPR010000241.1, on the reverse strand, counting down.
GATTATCGCCAAGAACATTTTGGGATTCAGTGGAAGTCTTGACACTTTGTCAGGACCCAAGATTGACTTGCTGATTATCATATGCAAGAGTATGAAGTTTGATTGGGCTGGATTCTTTGTTCAATAAATGAAGAAAGTGATAAAAGAGGAAAGAGAAGGGACAAGAAAGTCCAAAACACTGCCTTTGGGTTTGATGATTCAGGCCTTGCTGACTCATTTGAGGGTTGCTGATGTTGCACCAGAAAAGATCAACAAGTCAAGATACAAAAAGGAGATCAGTTATCTCATCCCTGGATTTGATGATGATGAAGAACTGGACACTGAAAGAATAGAAAGTGACAATGATGGAGATGATGATGCTGGTGGTGAGCAGGTTAAACAAGTTACTAAATCTGCTGCACCTAAGAAAGTTACTGAGAAGATAAAGGCTGCTGACACTAGAAAGATTACTGAGATGCTAAAGCCTAAGAAAACAAGGAAGCAATCAGTAGAGACTGTTGAGTCTACTGAGGGTCCAGTTGAAGTTGAAGTTACTGACCCGGCTGATGTTGTAAAGAAGAAGTATGCTGCTGAAATCTTGAAAGAGCAACAGAAGGAAGATAAAAGAAAGAGGAAGGCTGCTGAAATTGAAGCTGAACAACCTTCAAAAAGAATGAAAGAGATTGCTAAGAAGAAAAAGCATGGAAAAGGCAAATAGTTAAGGGTTCTGGAGGAACAAAGGGAGATAGAAGAAGAGGCTGTTGAGCCTATTGCTGATGCTGGTGTTGTTGTTGAACAACACATTGAAGAATCACAGCATCATGCTGAGAAAACTGTTACAGACCCTACTGTGGAAACTACTGAGGTTGGAACTGAACAACAGGATGAAGCACCACACAAACCTGCTGAACCAGAACCTGTTGTTGAGGTTATTGAATCTAAGCAAATAAAAGTTGTTGAGCCTACTGAGGCTGGAGAAGTTGTTGTTGAGCAACTTACTGAAGAACCACAACAGACTACTGAATCTGCACCTACTGTGGAAATTGATACAACTGTACAAGACCCTGCCATTTCTGCAATAATTCAGGGGGAAGTGAAATCTGTTGCTAACCCTGCTGATGAGCATGTAAGTCAGGGGAACCTACTGTTGAGCAGATGGAGGTAGTAGGGACAAATTTGCTATCTGAGGAACCTACTGACCTGATGGCATCTGCTGAAGAAACACTGAATTTGATTGTTGAGACCTTTGGAGGACAACAAGCTGATCAAACAGCCACTAGAAAGCCATCAATGCCCTTTGAAAGGAAGGAGAAGAAACGGAAAGACGGGTATGTTGATTCCAAACTCAAGCTGGTTGCTGATTACTTTCAATGGAAGTTTGGCTATTATAAGAAATAAAAACCAGCTGCTAAGCCAATGACAGATTTTGAGGAATGGGCCTTTGAAAAATTAGAAGTTGAAAATCTACTTGATTTAGTTAATACTTCCTTGCTGGAAATGAGGTTAATGGAAATCATTGAAGGAGAAAATGAAGAAGGAAGTATCCGGTTTAAAGACCCTAGGGATGCACCAGATAGTGATGATTCATCATCACCTGATTCTGATGATGATCATCCTACACATCAAGGAGAAGCCAGTGGAACTGCATTGTCCACTGAACCAATAGTAGAACAGTCTACTGGTCTTGGCAAGTCTGCTGAGGGTCAGCAAATTGACCAAATGGATGAAGATCTGGAAGATCTAACCATAGATGATTTGGAGGCTCTAATCAATGATGGAATAAATTTTAGAGATAACAGGTTGGTTGGTACGTCTGATGCTTTATTTGTTGTGGAATCTGATGAACATCCTGATAACACATGGTTTGAAAATATGGATGAGGAGACTGTCATTGCACATAGTGAGCCTGACATCAGTTCTGAGGATTCAGCTCAATATCAGGAGTGGATTGATACTCATGACATGCTATCTAAAACTACTGATACTCTACAGAAGATTGCTGATGCTAGAGGATTTCTAGAGGAAAATATGACAACATTTCTTGAAATTATTGTACAGAGAGTCCTACTCACTGAGGAACAAACAGTGATTGAACAGAGATTAGATTTGGTGATGGGGTTGGAAGGATCACCCAAACATTTTGAGGAGGTTCAGGATGCTGAGGAACAAACAGCATCTGAACAAAGGTTGGAACTGGAGGTACATGTTGCTGAGGATCAGATAGCACCTAGACAAAGGTTGGAACTTACAATGGGATTGGAGGAATCCCCTGCAATTGTTGAAGAACAGGCTGCTGTAGTACAGTCTACTATGGAAAAAGGTACTGAAGGGAAGGATAGTCAGCAGGCTGCTGTTGATAAGGATGAACAGCTGCTGGACTATGATTTTAGTGATGAGGAGTTCCAAGTGCCTGAGGAAGAACTTGTTGCTGCTGAACCTCAACAGGCACATGTACTAATTTTTGAGGAGGAACATGTTTTGGAACCTGCACGAGATCCAATTTTGGAAGATATTTTTGGTGTTATGGTTGAAGGAGGTCCTGACCCTGCTGGAAGGGATAAGAGTTGGGCTATGGTTGTCAACAGACAGAGGGCACAGTACAATGTTGAAGAGCATGTTGATGATGTTGCTGGACACATGGATGGAGGTATGGCTGGTGCAGTACCAGCACATGTTTTGGATGAGTTGAGGGCAGTCAGAAATGACATTACACAATTAAGAAATCAACTTAATAGACAAGAGCAAAGATTTGATGAACTTGGTTGAAAATAGAGGGAGGACTACTGAAACAGTTGCTTCCAACATCACATCCACTCAGTTTGCTCTTGCTGATCTAACCAAATATGTGAGAGGCATAAAACAAGGCAATACACTCAAAGAAAAGTTCTTAAATGAGCAGTTTGCCTCCATTCATAAGAAACTTGACAACCTTGCTGAAACACACAAGCCTGCTGTGGCTGACCTTCCTGAAACACTTCAACATGCTGCATTGGATCCTAAGGTTACTGTTAGGATAAATTTGCTGGAGCAAACAATAGAAGGAAGGATCACTGCAGTTGACACTAGAACAGAGATTATGGAAGGTCAACTAAAAAACTTAGTGATCACACAAGAGAGTTTCCATGGCCTGCTTTCCCGTTTTGTTGATGATGTCAATAAGTGGGAAGAGAGCCAAACAGCAGTAGCAAAAGAGGCTGCAAGAATTTTTGCTCAAAAGAGATGGGAGGCTGATACAAATGCATTCAGAGAACCTGCACTTGGCAGACTTCAGTTGACTGATGACCTCTTCAAAGAATACAAGAAGAAATACTACAATAAGAGGAGACCTTACCATGACAAAGGTTTCCATAAGGGGCTAAATTCCTTTTTGGGACTTAAATTCTGGGAAGCTAGAGTCAAGGCTTTAAGAGCTTCACACAGAGGTGCTAGAGTCAAGGCTTTAAGAGCTTCACACAGAGGTGATAGAGGTGGAAGAGGTGGAAGAATTCTACCTACTACATCAGCAAAAGAGTCACTGGAAGAGTTCAAACAATTGTACATGCGTCTAGGATTCAGAGTACACCAAATCAATCTAACTCTACCTGAGGCATAGAAATGGTGGAAGGAAGTCAATCCTCATATTGATTTTCCCTTATTGAAAATCAATGGATGAGAGACATGGTCAGAGATATAAGAGAATATTAAGAGCAACAAGAAAGAGAGAGACAAGAAAGAGAAAGGAGGAACTAGATCAGCAAACCTTCATAATTCTTTATCTTTTGCTGAATCTAGTTTGTAATACTGTTGAACACATTTGATTATAATGAGAAATGATTGAATTTGTTTTGTTTTTGTTTTTATCCTTTTTGCTGTGCTGTAAGGAGGGTATTGACATCATCACCAAAAAAAGGGAAATTGTTTGACATATTTTAAGTTTTAGTGATGAGTGCCAGACTAGCTGTTATAGAGCAAAGGCAAAAAGATGTCTAGATTAAATGTATAGGTTTATTAGAGTTTGATCTTTGTATAGGTTTGATCAAACAAGCATTGTAAAAGGTCAGCCGACTTTCATCAGCAGACCTGTCTAGGTCAGTAAGGTACCTGAGTCAGTAGACTAGTTTAGGAACCTGCTGAAGACTGAAGGCTGAGGGCTCAAACTCAGTTATTGAAGGCTAAAGGATCAAACTTAGTATTTAAAGTCAAGGATATAGAATCAAAATTTAGGAAAGTCTGTGATGACCTAAACTGATTACATATACCTCGTGTACAAGGTCTAAGTTCCATAAGTTAAGTGGTGATTGGAATTTAGTTATGTTCAAATTGGTGTAATCTAACTTCACAATTAAAAGTTAGATAAAAGATAGTCAGTTGAAGTGTTTTATAAACACAGCAAACTTCAGACAGCTGACTGACAAGCATTTCAGTAGACTTACATACACAGGAATCTGCTGAATGCATAATTCAATTTAATCAAAGGTTACATTGGAAGATTACAAGGATAAGGACAGATAACAACTCTTGATTTTGTCAACAAATCAATGGTTAAGATTAAAGGGACGTTGGAAAGATTCAGAGCTTTATCCAATGGATACAAGTCAAAGGGTGGACAGTCTAAAAACTGTCAAAAAGTAAACTGACAGTGTCAGTACTATGTACAGGGACAAAATGCAAGTCAAGATAGGGACAATTCTGAAACGGCTACATTTGAATTTCAAACATAAGTCACAAGGATTCTCACCTATAAATAGAAGACCCCTGATACAGAAACAAGTGATGAATTTTGATGAAAAACAACAATCAATCTTGAGCTATCAGATTACTATCAAGAAATCACACTGCTGACGTTACTGAACTTAAAGCTACTGATCTAGTAAATTCTTCAAGTGTAACCTGCTATCAAGTTACATCAAGTATACACACTTGAAGATTCCAAGCTGTTGATCATTTCATCCTGATCAAGCTGTTGAAAGCTGAATCACTTACTTGATTCAAACCATCTTTTACAAGAAACCTGCTGAAGACAGTGAAGCATCTTTGGGTGTCAAGGACTGTTGTTTGTGGTGGAGCTGGTGAAGAGCCAATCCTTCCCTTCAAGGACCAGTGGAATACTTTGGAGCAGCAATCCTACCTGTTGCAAGTGTTCAGTTTGTAAAGCCATAGTTATTGGTGAAGGACAGACAACTTAGGGATTTTTGTAACTGCAACCTCAAAGATCTCTAGTGAATTACCTCCAACATCACATGAGAAGAGTGGATTGACAGGATTACATCACCTGGAAGCACTATAAAATCTGCCTACTTACTTTCTGCATTTACTTTCTGTATTTAGTATATTAAGCACATTATCCTACTGAAACTAGCAACTGAATTACACACACTTACACTACTGAGTATCTAATACTTGGTATCATATTTTAACAACAAGTAATAAGGCTTAACTTGAATATATTCCGCTGCAACAAATTCAGTAAAATCAACGGTCGACGGACTGCGAGCCGTCGACGGACTGCGAGTGGTCGGCGGACTGCGAGCGATCGGCGGGCTACTGAACTTGCTGAGTTTGTTAACTCCAAAAGTTTTAAGTGTTAAGTTTATTCACCCCCCCCTCTAAACTTAACCAAAGCCTTTTTCAAGGGACCAACAGTAAATAACCCGAATAACCGCCAATAAAGCAATAAAATTTGTGCCCACACAACCGCTCCAACATTTGGACAATATACGGAAGTGGATAATGATCTTTCTTGGTATGGTCATTTAGTCGTCGGAAATCTATACACATGCGGTATCCTGTGACTTCCCTTATTGAGATCCAAAGGGTATTACTAGGAACTCATAGTGACCATACCTTGTGCTAAAAACATTCTTCGGGATATCCTTTATCTTGATCTTTATCTGATGATACCTTGTTCTCGGATCTATCTTCGTAAACACGCTGGCTCCCTGTAACTGGTCAAACAATTCATCAATACGAGGTAAAGGATACTTATTCTTAACTGTCAACATGTTTAACTCCATGTATTCGATGTATTATCTCAAATTTCCATAAAAGAGAACATATGCGTCCCATAGTGAGACACTAGACTTGATGTTCTTCATTATCCAACATCTCTTGCAACTACTCTTTAAGTTCTTGAGTTCTGTTGGGGCCATTCTATACGGTTGTCTGGAAACTGGTCGAGCTCCCGGATCCAAGTTGATCTCGAACTCAACTTTCTATTGAGAGGAAGGCCGGGTAACTTCTCAGGAAACACTTCAGGAAACTCTCAGACTACTATAACATCTTCCAACTGATGCTGAAGCTTCTTTAGATCCACTATATTAACTAGATAACCGATACATCCATTCCAAAGAGCTCGCATGGAGGATAAGGCAGAGATGACAGGAACGGAAGCTCTAGATGATTTACTAAGCCATGGACGATTTCCTTGGAAAGACATCTCTGACCCATGAGGCGGTCTGAAGTAGGCCTCCTCAGAGTGACAGTTTAGACGAATGAACTGATTAGATAACCAATCAATTCCCAAGATAAGCTCAGATCCATGAGGTCCAAAATGATGAGTCTGTAGCAAAGTCTTTCTCCCCAATATGAAAAGTACAACCACAAAAAACATCACCAACTTGGGCTGACTTCCAAAGAGAAGTTGAAACAAACAAAAGAGACTCTAACTTGCTATTAGTGCGGCTTAACTTCTCATAGAAACTTCATGACTAAAGGTGTGTGATTCCTCGGTATCAAACAAATCAATAGTTGGAAATGAATCAACAAGAATGGAACTTGTGATGACGGTGTCATCTTCATCAGCATGAACTGCATCAATAGAAAACACACGAGAATGATTAGTACGTGCCTTGGCAGCTACGGTAGAGCTGTTAACGAGCCGAGCCGAGCTGAGCCAAGTATTGGTGGTTTGAGCTCAAGCTCGTTTAGCTCACGAGCTCGTTCGTTTGTTAAATGAACAAAAAAATTTGTTCAAACTTGGCTCATTTAAAAGATGAAATGTTCGAGCTAGGGTCGTTAAACATATTGTTGTCTTCCAACTCGAGTTCGGCTCGAGTTCGGTTCGTTAAGGTATAAAACATAAAGTGCAAATGCAAAAATAACAAGTTATAGATTAATATTACATATATCACGCTACGATAAGCATTATAAAATATGTAAATATTATATAAACTGAATCTATAATCTCAATTAGATGAATGAATGACTTTTCCTCGTTTGAGTTAGGATTATAGTGAAATTGATGTATATATAAGCATGTTTGCAAACATAATCAAACATTCGTGAACCAAGCTCGTGTTCGTTCATTAAGAGAACGAGCCTATAATCATGTTCGAGCTCGGCTTGTTAAGCTAAACAAACAAACAATCACAAACACTAACGAGCTAAACATGAGTTTGTTCACGAATGGCTCTGTTCAATAACAGCTCTAAGCTACGGGTTTACCCTTATTCCTATATGTTAGCGGTGTTATATAAAGCTGGTGGTGCTGTAGCTGAAGATAACTGAGGGCATTCCCTCCTCATGTAGTCAAAATAACGGCAAATAAAGCAAAGTCCCATGCGACATTCCTCTAAATGTTTCTTCTCTAACTTAAGGCAATCTTGAGCGAATGCAAGAATTGGTGCCCTGAAAGGAGCTGTAGCTAGTCGATTAATAGGAAGAGCTGGCTGACCTCTTTCCTCTGATCTGTCTCAAACTGTCTCATAATACCCTGAACTAGCCCTGGTGCAAATTTCTTGATGGAAAACTATGTATTAAGAGCCCGAGAACATAAGGCTGCAAATGAACCATGAGTAGTGGTACCCGAGATTATCAGAGTGATAGATGGACTCAAACTTGATGCGTACCTCTCCATCTTTTTCTGCTCATCTGCCATAACGTATGTAACATGCTTCCCTAACTCATTGAACCTACTGGTATACTATGCCACTGTCATAGAACCATGTTTCAAACTCTAAATCTGTCTCTGCATCTCTGCTCGGTGTGTAGGAGGGACAAACATCTCATAAAACCGTGTCTTGAAATCATTCCACAAAAAATCTGTCTATGCTCCCTGATAACCCATAGAAGCCGTCATGTTTGTGAACATTGCGGTCAATTATTAATTCTTAGTTAAATGATGTAGATCTAGGATTACGACGTGAGGTGGTGGGGATACCTTGTCTATGAGGATCTACATGCCCACGTCTATGTTTTATGTTCTATGTATGATTTTATTTTGAGTTAGTAATCGTGTTTCTAATTAGTATATATATGATTACTTTATGAGCTTCTATTTTATCCGATAAGTATAGAGGGACGCTAAGATTTAGGTTTTCGTCGTGTCAATCTAGCCACGTCTTTATGGTGTGATTGTCCATTAGAATTTCTTATCTTAGTAGGTATGGCTACGGCTACGTTGCTCGTCTGTTTTAATTAAAACGTGTAGTAAGGAAATACCAGTATAATACTCCTAGGTCGGCTCATGAATTGATCTTCCGGGACTTTCAGCGAGATCTAGATCGGTGTTATATTAGGGAATTGCGCGCACCTGATTATACGTAAATCGTAGATTAACATGATACCTAAAAAGTTAGTGTTAATGGGACGGAGACTGATGCGATCGTCTAGGAAGTACGCTGAAAAAAGGAATGTTGCCTAGGTGAGGAATACGGTTAATATCGGCATCCCTAGTTTTGTAAGCGTGCGAGTCATATGAGATGGAGGCCGAAAAAGCGAAGTCACGTGATGTAGCATAGTGATCTGGATGGCCTACCCGGAGCTAGATCTACTTTAGGGGATGACTCCCGTAGCCAATATAAAAGAAATACGGATCGGATTGATAGTGAGTAAGTCTAGTTAGTTATATATAATCTATAGATCCGTACGATAATATAATGATTGGGGGAGATTAATTATGTTGTACTTATTTGAGTTGTGTCGAGTTGTGTCACTTTACCTTTTTCTCGTTCTTTGTTGGTCGTAGACCATTTCTATGTGTTCGGCATGTTTAATTAATTGTTTATAGAATGACCCACAATTTGGTTCCCTGTGGGATCGACCTTGATTCACTATAGCTATACTACGATGGACCTAGTCCTCTTGCTAGTATTGGTTTTGGTGGTCAAGTATTTTAATTTCACTTGATCTACGTCATCAATTGCCTTAGCTTCAACTTGCAAGAATGGAATGATGACACCCACCCAACAATTGGTCAGAATGAACATGGATCGAAGATACGTAACCATAAGCTTGAAAAACTCATCAGCCTTCTGAGCATCAATGTCTCCCTTAAATAATTCTAACCATGACTTTTTAAGGTTAGATAACTAGCTTACGGAGTCACCTGAATGCGGTTAGGGTTGCGTATGAGGAGGTGCAGCTGGCTGAGCTTGCATCTAGCCTGCATAAGAGCTTGAGTCTGAGCCTGTTGCTGAATGAGAGTTAGCAAAGCGGTGGTGCGAGCATCTCGTTGTGCCTTAGGCATAGCCACCATAGGCAGGAAAAATGGTGGTGGGGGAGGTGGAGCAGATCCCTGAGTCATAGAAGCTATGGCTTCTTGAGAGGGAACTGTCCCAAGGGGTAAATGAGCTGATTTTACTTAAGGGGGTACTGTGCCCTGAGGCAAAGAGACTAGTCCATTTAGGGGTAGAAACCCATACGTTTGGTCTTGGCTTTGGTTTCCATTTTATGGGCTTGCTTCATATGTAGAGAGTGTGCACCATCCAAAAAGAAAGAACACCCAATAATTAAGTAATGGAAAGAGCCTAAGTAATATCAAACTTAACTCTAAAGATCATAACCTAACAAGAATAAACGCTGATCACATGAACCCGGTGCTTTGACACCAACTTTAACGACCCAAACCATAGGCAAAGCTAAAAAGGTAATAGGCCTCCGGGCTCATGCACATCTCGTGATTAAACGCACACGTACGTCTTACGAAACATTCGCATCACACAAAGAGCAAAGCATAAAAGAATTAAATATATCAGAATTCACAAAAATTGAAAGAAGCATTTAATACTGAACTGATCAAGCTTATAACTGAACCTATGAAACAATATAAAGAACCCGAAACCCAACACTATCGCCGGAACGGTGGCCAAGTCGTACCGTCGGTAGGGCCAAATCCAGAATTTCATATCCTGTTACAAACACATCTACTACTCCAAAATAACAAAAGAATACTTCAAATATTTCCATGATAAATCCCAAATTTATTCCATACCTCGATTCCACTAACAAAAGAAAATACAATCAAACAACTATCTATTGTTCAACGAAAAGAAAGTTAAAAGACATAAATGTCGACCATTATGCGGGTGCGCAACCCAAGAAACAAAATAAATCCGGTGCAATATATCAAGATGAAAAGTAAATGAACTCCTACAACATTATAAACTAAAAAGCGTAGTAATCACTCTCTTCCATCAGTTCTTCTCGTGTCTCCTCGGATTCTACATAATCCTCATCTGAAAATGTTAAGTAAGGGGTGAGCACGACTACCCAATAAATCATATATATTCAAAAGGGAACAATGGTAGTATCTGGGAAAATACACTCATAGTTCTCTATTAATGCAAATATACTTTCAAAATACCTGTTAATAATCATCATACTTAAATGCTTCATGGGAATAGGGAATTGAACATGACATAATTCAATGCATCTAACAATACTAATGTATAATTGTAAATTATCTTACTTACCGTATCTTCCATTAATTTATGTAACATTAAAATATCGTGCATAAACTGGGAAACCACTTTTGTTTCCAATAATAATAATTACTTCCAATAATTGTGAACGACTTTTGTTTCCAATAAAACATTCATTTCCATCAATGAAGTAATTCAATTTAACAAGTGTGACTAATAATAGTGTCCCACGTGTAACAAGTTGTCAAATGATTTTAGGGTATTACGTGTTTGTCATCGCACAAATGGAAAGCTTAATGTGCCTTGTCATGTCACTAGGGGAAAACGTAATGCCATGTCATGCCCATAAGAGAAGAGTTTGTCATGTTTTCTATGACCCCATATAATAAATAATAATAAATGGAAAGCTAACCGGCTTGTTATTCTTTTCGACCCGTATGTGGGCACCTAATACCGGCCCAACATCCGTCTAAATTAAATTGACCCTCAAGCGTGTGGTGCGTCATATGATGCTTAGGATTTTCGAGAACTCATAGCATAATAAGGATATGCCAATACCTAACCAAGACGCATTTGACATGCGTAATGCATGTGATCCTAATCTGCATATAAAATCTCTACATGATATAAAATTGAATAAAATAATAATAATAATAATAATAATAATAAATAATAATAAAACCTAATATTCCTAATAATAATAATAATAATTAATCAAATTCATAAATTAATAATTCATGCTGATAGAACCCTAAATGATATGTACTGTGTACTAGACATGCAGTCGACCGAGACAAAAATCGGAAACTGGGACCCAGGCCGTAGCTAAATGCTCCCGGATGCGGCTCGGGTTGCGATTTCCATCTTTTCTCCGGCGATCGATCTACCTTTCCCGATAAAATATCAACGTGAAATTAATGCGCATAATTAATTAATTACAGAGAACTAAATACAAATTTAATCAATTAAAATTCATAAATTTAACCCAGCCCTTCAATTATATAATCCTCACATCTAACAGATGCCAGCTGTGAAACGACTTAGATTCATGAAAGGCCCCGAACGATGGATCACCAAGAAATGCAAATGAAACGACAATTATTACTCTTGAATTCCTTGATCCGCATGTGGTTGATCAACTACAAAGACAGAACGATTAGATTGCGTAAGACTAATTTTTTAGAGGTGAAAATCTGTCAATATGCGGCTATACCTCTAGGGTTTGGAAAAGATAATGTGATACCAAGATCTGTAACGAGGGGCTTTAATAGTTGTGAAAGTCGGTCATTTTTATGTTTTAGCTGACTTAATCATCCCACAAAACCCTGGCCGACCTAGGAAACCCGTGAGCTAACTCGGTGCAAATTTCAAGGGCCAGGCCGCATCCCGGCTGGGCTAACTATGGGCTACCAAGTTTTTTTGTTTTATATTGCTAAAAATAGCCAAAATGACTTAAACGCCCTTATTACAAATCAGGGGTATTACAGTTTTGGTTTAGAATTTAGAACATTGTGTAGTTATTCTTTTAATGGCTCGGCTCGGTTTGGCTTCTGGCTCGTGGCTCTACATATAAGATGCGGATTTATACTTAGAGGTTATCCCCAAAGGGCAAGATAATTTGTTGAGGGAGGACTTAGATCTTTGATTACTTCAGAAAATACATGTGCACGCCGATGCTGCCTGCCCATCCGGCCGGCTTGGCTCGGGCTTGTGGCTTAGGGTTGGGCTTTGGGCATTGCATAGCCCGGTCAATTTATATATATATATATATATATATATATATATATATATATATATATATATATATATATATATATATATCCTAGACGAGTACAAGGAACTACCTTGTACTGGTGGAATTCACAACACGTTTCAAATTATCCTCTTGACATTATACCTGTCGAAACTCAAATTCAAAATCGTTTTAATGCATCATATGTTTATAATTGGAACTTAGACACTATGAATGAATATCAAATTCTATCCCCCCTACAACAAATGACAATGGCTACAAATGCATATAGGACACAACACAGAGTCCAAGATAGGACTACCGCAGAACTCCTATTTGCAGGTTTCTCAGGACAATTAAAGAGATGATGGGATTTTTATTTAACACCTGGCCAACATGACCAAATACTTAGTTCACTAAAATACGATGAAGAACAAAATCTAATTCTTGAAGAGCATCAAGAACCTTTACAGGATGTTGTCTCTACTCTAATACATACCATCTCAATACATTTTCTTAGAGATCCAACAAAATTAAAAGAGAGAAATACTGAACTCCTCTCAAACCTACGTTGTAAAAAACTCAGTGATTTCCAATGGTATAAAAATAATTTTCTCACAAGATTAATGCAAAGGGATGATTCCAATCAGCCTTTTTGGAAAGAAAAATTCTTAGCAGGACTAGTTGCATCAAAAACAGATGATGAACTACAACAAATTATGTTCCAATATGCGTCAAATTCACAGACGAAGAAGACGAGGATCAGTAAACATTGACGAAGAAGACGAGGATTATCTACCGATACCCTGGAAAAAAAAACAAACACTACATTCCAGAAAGTTTACCTGCAACACTATTTGCTAGTTTCTTCTGCCAAAAACACACCTACACAATACTTTTCACCAAATACATATATTTTATATATAAAAAATATATGTATCTACACACACACAAACACAAAATTTATACGTATATATGTTAAGAACAAGTTCTTACCGTTGTACTAAAACCAATTGGTGCCAGTAAAGGCGCTACTTTATTTCCTTATCATTTAAGAGTGTGGACAATCAGTCCCAACACCCCCCCTCAAGTGTTGGCAATCTGTCCCAACACCCCCTCAAGTGTGGGCAATCTATCCCAACACTTGCACAATTTCTTTTAAAATAATGTTCCAACCAAGGTTCGATCTCGTGACCTCTGGCTTTGATACCATATTAAAGATCAAGCGCTTACCATTGTACTAAAACCAATTGGTGGCAGTAAATGCGCTACTATATTTCCTTTATACATTCAAGAGTGTGAGAATCTCTCCCAACACCCCCCCCCTCAAGTGTTGGCAATCTGTCCAACACTCGCACAATTTTTTTGTTCAAGAGTGTGGGCAATCTGTCCCAACACCCCCTCAAGTGTGGGAAATCTCTCCCAACACTTGCATTTTTTTAATATTTTCATTCAAGAGTGTGGGCAATCTATCCCAACACCCCCTCAAGTGTGGGCAATCTCTCCCAACACTAGCACTTTTTTTTAATAATGTTTCAACCAGGGTTTGATCTCATGACCTCTGGCTCCGATACCATGTAAAAGACCAAGCTCTTACTATTGTACTAAAACCAATTGATTGTAATAAAGGAGCAAATTTATTTCTTTATCACTGTAAGAGTGTGGGCAATTTGTCCCAACACCCCTCTCAAGTGTTGGCAATCTGTCAAACACTTGCACCATTTTTTCATTCAAGAGTATGGGTAATCTATCCCAACACCCCCCTCAAGTGTGGACAATCTGTCAACACTTGCATGATATTTTTTTTAAAATATTGTTCCAACCAGGGTTCGATCTCGTGACCTCTGGCTCCGATAACATGTTAAGAATAAAGCGCTCACCGTTCTACTAAAACAAATTGGTTATAGTAAAGGCGCTACTTTAAGAGTGTGGACAATCTGTCCCAACAATATACATACACACACAGATATACAAAATTATATTATTCTGAATTATTGCAACAGTTTATGTGTGAACCGATGCATCGTTTCATGTTTTTGAACTAATGAAGCAACCGAAACAAAACATATATTGTCATTCTTAAGTGAGTAACTCCTTACGAAAATTTTGTGCTATTTTGAAGACATATCACTTATAAATAAACATGAATTGTAACACACCACTCCCAGATACCAAGTCTTTATCCGGAAATGAAACGCCCGGCATATATAATATTACATAAATTCAATATTATAGGTAAGCCTCTACTACGCCGTATCGAGTTTAGCAAACGAAGCTAAAAATACCCAGCAAAACCTTATAATTGCTACTAAGAATAGAAACACCAAACATACTAAAGATAGAAAGGTAACTTACAACAACGATATGAAGCTTACAAATTACGATGTTCCAAAAGAAAGATACAACACTTGTCTTACAACCTTGAAATAAAAATACAACATTTAATAGAAAGGTAAAAGGAAAGCAAAAACGTCATCAAATCATCAACGAACTCCTCAACGAGCTCAAGGCTAACCTGTTCGTCTTCTCACCCCAAAAGCACACAAAACAACATATGCTATTGAGGTAAGTACAAAGTACTTAGCAATAGAAAGAAACTAATGTATAATTAAGTCTTACAAGGAAATATTCATATTATTATTATTTTGTTATCTTTGTGAGACCAACTCAAACTCTAGGGTTCACTTCATGCTCATCAACATGTTGTGACTAACTGTTTCTAGCTTATCTTATCTTGGTTACATCATCATTCAAGAGCACTACGCATGGTGCTACTCACCACGAAGTATCTGGGTGCAACATATTGATGGATCATACCAATAACCACATAAATCAATTCTAGTAGAATCCGATAGTGCACGCGTTCGGTGAAGTCCCTCTGCCATTTAGCCATTTAGAGGCCAGCAGAGTTATTCACTTTATCTGACCGACCACACATTGCGATATAGACAGTGCCTTACTAAGAATATATAGCATGATGTTTAATCTTTTAACTACACAAGTACGTTTGTTATTAATTGTTAACTAGCCACCTAAGTGTTTTCAAGTAAGCTCCCTCACCTGTACTACTCTCTTTCCTAGACCATTAGACACGGACAAGTCCTAACACGTACACATACATTGATGAATACTAATTTATCAAAGCACAAGCCTATCATGCCCTTCCGACGGTCCCGAACTTCAACTCCCTTTAAGAGTACATTCCCTGCCGGAACTAAACGCATCAGAAGCTCAATCAAGGCTTGTTCATGTTTAATTAATGTTATTAGATCATGAAACAACATTTAAGACTCATACCATAGCTTAAAACAACTTATTTATTAAAAACAGGGGCGATGTGTGCACATTCCATGTAATGTGCGCACATTGGGCACAAAAGACATTCAGCCCGGCCAGTGTGTGCACATTCCAGGGGAATATACGCACACTCCAGAACCTGTCCAACTTCAACAACAATCAGCCTCTGCAATGTGTGCACATTGCCAGTCAATGTGCGCACATTGAGCGCATAACACTCCATAAACACGCTTTTATTCACTTTTACGATTCCCAACCCATTCCATACATGTTTATCAGCAAAATACACATCACAACAACAGAAACACACACCTTTAAACATACAGTAGCATCTTATACTACAACAACAACAACTAATATGATTTCTAACTATAAATCATACTTAAAACACAACCTTAACATCATAAGACCTTAATTAGACTTTAGGAAGAGCCTCTTACATGATTAAAGCAAACAAAGCAAGAACTACGAGAAAGACTGCAACTACACTTCTCCAAAACCTTGCTGAAATCTGAAACGTTTTATATCCACATGATCCTTGTCCTTTCACGAATTCATTGCTCTGCTTTGATCTAGAAACCGGTGAAAATATGATGAAGAATGTAAGAACTCTCCTCTTCCTTTTTAGTTTTCATTCTCCTCTCAAGTTTGAACAAAGCCAACTCATCTGATTTCCTAGCAACTTCCCCTTTTAATGGGAAGTTATTTCCCTCAAAAGAAACCTCTAGCCACTAACTCTATTTAATTACCACTATTTCTATAATTTTTAAAAAGTCTCCCATTAATTTCTTTTTTTTTATTCCAATAAAAACCTTTTCTTTTTATTTAAAACACACTTAAAATTCCACGATTAAATAAACATAATATACCGAACTTTACAAATTGACACGTCTGCCATTTTCTTTTAGGATATTACATTCCTCTCCCCTTAAGAGGAGTTTCGTCCTTGAAACTTGAACATGCTCAAACCGTTGACCTTCCATAACAATTCTCTCTTCAACACAAACCAAAACCAAGGCTTCACTTGTTTTTCCACAAACAACAACTAACCGATTCTGATCTTGCTAACCACTAAACTAAAACTCTACCGATTCTCAAACCGTTTAAACCCTTGTACACAAAGCCAAATTTGACGAACCACAACTTGAACCGCTGAAACTGCACTAGCCCATTTTCTACTCTGTGCATCCCTCACCGAAAGATACTTCCTTATGTTTACAATCCAAGTAGACCAAATTCCTGGATAGCCGACCTATACCAAGAACTACACCATGATCCGTAGAATCCAAAACTATACCTTTATTCTTGCAGCGGTAGGTTCCAACATAACCAAAAACTTGTAGTGGCATCCTAACAACCTTGATTTCTCTATCCAAAGGTTCTAAAACTGAGGTGGGGTACCGTATTCTAAAACTGATCAACATGTTCCAACTGACTCACAACTGCCTGACCCCTGTCTTGAACCAAACCACTCGCTTCTTACTGAGCCCTAGAACTTTCAGTTCCAAACTTACCAACACGGGTATCTCTGAGGTTACCTACCATTCTGAAAGATCAAGGAAGGATCAGAACGGTACTATGTGGTCTAAAGAGATCTTATCTTAAAGGGAAAGAATCCTACGACAGCAAGGAACGCTGTTCTCTGATACCAACTGAAACGCCCCGCTCCCAGATACCAAGTTCTTATCCGGAAACGAAATTCTCGGCACGTATAATATTAAATAAATTCAATATTATATGTAAGCCTCTACTACGTCGTATCGAGTTTAGCAAACGGAAGCTAAAAAGACTCGGCAAAACCTCATAATTGCTACTAACAATAGAAACTCCAAACATACTAAAGATACAAAAGTAACTTTCAACAACGATATGAAGCTTACAAAGTACGATGTTCCAAAAGAAAGATACAACACTTGTCTTACAAACTTGAAATAAAAGTACAACATTTAATAGAAAGGTAAAATGAAAGCATCATCATGGCATCAACGTCATCAAATCATCATCAAACTCCTCAACCAGCTCAAGGATAACCTGTTCATCTTCTCACCCCAAAAGCACACAAAACCACATATGCAATTGAGGTAAGTACAAAGTACTTAGAAAGAGGAAGAAGCAAATGTATAATTAAGTCTTACAAGGAAAGATTCATATTATTATTATTTTGTTATCTTTGTGAGACCGACTCAAACTCTAGGGTTCACTTCATGCTCATCAACATGTTGTGACTAACTGTTTCTATCTTAGCTTATCTCTGTTACATCTTCATTCAAGGGCACTACGCATGGTGCTACTCACCACGAAGTATCTGGGTGCAACATATTGATGGATCACACTAATATCCACTGAAGTCAATTCTAGTAGACTCCGATAGTGCATGCGTTCGGCGAAGTTCCTCTGCCAGTTAGCCATTTAGAGGCCAGCTGAGTTATTCACTTTATCTGACCGTCCACACATTGCGATATAGACAGTGCCTTACCAAGAATAGCATGATGTTTAATCTTTTAACTACACAAATATGTTTGTTATTAATTGTTAACTAGCCACCTAAGTGTTTTCCCTCACCTCTACAACACTCTTTCCTAGACCGTTAGACACGGACAAGTCCTACCATGTACAGAGACCTTGATGAATACTAATTCATCAAATCCTAAGCCTATCATGCCCTTCCTACTGTCCCGAACTTCAACTCCCTTTAAGAGTACATTCGGTGCCGGAACTAAACGCATCAGAAGCTCAATCGAGGCTTGTTCATGATTAATTAATGTTATTAGATCATGAAATAACATTTAAGACTCATACCATAGCTTAAAAAAACTTAGTTATCAAAAACAGGGGCAATGTGTGCACATTCCATGTAATGTGCGCACATTGGGCACAAAAGACATTCAGCCCGCCAATGTGTGCACATTCCAGGGGAATGTGCGCACACTCGAGAACCTGTCCAACTTCAACAACAATTAGCCTCTGCAATGTGTGCCCATTGCCAGTCAATGGGCGCACATTGAGCGCATAACACTTCATAAACACGCTTTTATGCACTTTTACGATTCTCAACCCATTCCAAACATTTTTATCACCAAAATACACATCACAACAGCAGAAAACACCCTTTAAACATACAATAGCATCTTATACTACAACAACAACAACTAACAGGTTTTCTAACCATAAATCATACCTAAAACAAAACCTTAACATCATAAGACCTTAAATAAACTTTAGGAAGAGCCTCTTACTTGATTGAAGCAAACTCCAAAGCAAGAACTACGAGAAATACTGCAACTACACTTCTCCAAAACCTTGCTAAAATCTGAAACGTTTTGTATCCACACGATCTTTGTCCTTTCACGAATCCATTGCTCTGCTTTGATCTAGAAACCTGTGAAAATATGATGAAGAATGTAAGAACTCTCCTCTTCCTTTTCAATTTCCCTTCTCCTCTCAAGTTTGAACAAAGCGAACTCATCTGATTTCCTAGCAACTTCCCCTCTTAATGGGAAGTTATGTCCCCCAAAAGAAACTTCCAACCACTAACTCTATTTAATTACCACTATTTCCATAATTTGTAAAAAGACTCCCATTAAATTCCTTTTTTTATTCCAATAAAAACCTTTTCTTTTCTTTTCCTTTTATTTAAAACACACTTAAAATTCCACGATTAAATAAACATAATATACCGAACTTTACAAATTGACACGTCTGCCCTTTCCTAAAGTTCGGGATATTTAATGAACTCTGCCTATTTATACCAACAACAGACAGAATGAAAATAAAAATAAATAAATAAAAAGAAAAAATTTGTATCATTTACTCTAGAATCTCTGCGTAAATTTATTCTTCATCCAAAAGTCTTGAGATAATTAAGTAGAACCGGTTTGAAGTCGATCTTCTTCACGTTCAAGTGCTTGAATTGGAAAAAAAAATAAAGACCGTTGTATCTTAGAAATTAATTGTCATCACCGTGAGCAAATAGTTGAGGTAATAATATCATAAAGACAAAATTCTAAACCCGTCTCAGTGTGAATAAGTTTTTGTATTTACTTTTGCTTCCGGTTGTAATTCAATATGTAAATAATATATAACACCTTATGCACATGGGATGAGTATAGCATTCAATCTTCTTCGTTTTCTCTATTTTCTATTTTCTTTATTCTTTATTCAATAATATATAAAATTATTCAGAAATAATATATAAAACACCTTAGTACAACGAACCTCTTCTCAATCATGACATTGCACCTGTATTATAGTGATCCGATGACAGGAATGAAACATGTTAGTAATTAATATGACCAGTTTTCCCACAAAATATAGCTGTTTTTTTTGTCTCCATCTCTATAGCCTTGCTGCCGCACCTACATCATCAAGTCTCAAATCTATATTAATAGAAGTATGTTATTTATTACTACTTCCGTCCCAAAATATAAATTAGAATTACTTATATTTTGAGACGGAGGTAGTATATAGAACAAGCAGAAACATAATCTACAACAAGGTCACCAC
This sequence comes from Gentiana straminea, assembly GCA_036785695.1. Lineage (NCBI taxonomy): Eukaryota > Viridiplantae > Streptophyta > Magnoliopsida > Gentianales > Gentianaceae > Gentiana > Gentiana straminea. The sequence continues at coordinate 4,051,087 of JAVUPR010000241.1, read as the reverse complement.
TTTACACTTGATCACCAATAAAATAAAATAAATTAATAACATGGTGTATACAAGAATGAAAAAGCGGATTTATACATTATTGAGTTTCTACAACATTATCATAATGTAGCTTTGTTAGGGAGACATGATCTTCTCAAGTATTACCCTAAATTGATCTCTCAAATACAAGTGATCTAACCACACACGCATTCAAAATGTGAAAATGATCTAGCCATATTTTTTTTTCAAAACTACGTCGTTTTGTTGATAATTTAGAAAAACACATGTACCTGAGAGCACTAAAGGCTAGCACTTGAGAGGATCCTTTTACTCCTTTGTTAGGTAAGTGGTTTTCAAGATTTAAGGTGGAACCGATGCTTTGCGGGTGAAAATCATTAAAGAACTTTATGACGTTGATGGTGGCTTTAATGGAAGGAGCATTCAGGGGTGGATTTGGAGAGGCATTCAAAATATTTGTAGGAATTTTGAGAGATGGAAAGTTGATCTTCTTTCTTCAGTAGTGTGGCATTTTGGTGAGGATGTTTTGATTAGATTTTGGCATGATCCGTGGTTAAGAAATTTTAGTTTAAAGACTATGTTTCATAGACCATTTTCGTTAGATCTTGCTAAAGATGTCTTGGATAAGGTAGGGGTAGTGGGAGGGAGGAAGTTTGGCTTTGGAGTTGGTCTTGGAGGAGGGAGTTGTGGGGTAGAGAGTGTGGTGAACTATCTAATTTGGTATTGCTTCTTCATAATGTTTCCCCTTCTTCAGGTGTTTTCGATAAGCTGCTTTGGAAATTCAACATTGATGGAACTTTCTATGTTGGTGCCTTAAGAAAGATTACAGATTCCACTCTTTGTTTGTCATCATCTTTCAAAGATGCTTGTAGGTCGGATGGTTCCCTGTTTGTTAGAAATCGACTCATTCCTTCTAAGGTCAATTTCTTCATATTGAGAATCATGCTAAATTGTTTGCCCACATATGTTAATTTGGTCAAGACAAATATTTTGTTATCGGTGAATTCATGTGTCTTATGTTATCTTTTTTATGAGTCTCAAGATCACTTGTTCGTGTGGTGCACTCACTCGTGGCCCTTGAGGTCGAATATTTAGGTGTGGTGTGGAATCAGCAGTCCTACTACGTCTACAGCTTGGGATCTTTTGTATGAACCTGTTGATTTGATTCATATATTTAAGGCCACGTCTTCACAAAAGGTGGTTTAGAATGCAATCAAATGCACGGTGTGCTAGTGTTCATAGAGAACAAGGAACAAAATCATTTTCAATGATGCTAAGATTAATCAGAACTCCATTTTCTCCGATATTTAACAAATGTCTTTCTTGTGGTTCAACTCTAGTGGAAAAATTCTCGTGAAATTGGACTCAATGGTGTATGAATCCTCTATTTGGCTGCAATGGTGCATAGCTTTAATATCCTTCTATTCATGTTAGTTGATGACGGTTAATTTGGTACTATATTTTATATCTCGTTTTCCCCCTGAATTATGCATGATTAATAAGAAACAACCCATGAATTGTATGATTTATGAGTCGATTGCATAGCAAATAGTTCTTGGCTTACAATTCTGAATTTATATGATTTACCCATGGAATTGGTATTGAATTGCCTTGTTTTGCATGATTTTTAGGTGATGCCATTATGGGAGCAAGAGACAATCGGATTAGAGTTGTTGCATGAAAAGCATAGTTTAGAGAAGGTAGGCAAAATGTGAAGAATCTACGGGAACAAAAGAAGTCCGGCCTAGCCGCGGCGAGACCCATTGGGCTATGATGACATTTTATTTAGAACTATATTTTATATCCAATTTGCCCTTAATTTATGCTCAATTAATGAAAGATAGTATGATTATCGTATGAAATGCATGTTATATGCTTAGTGCATAGTCTTGGTATCGTAATTTTGCATCTATATGTTTATCATTTGGAATCGGTACTGTTTTGCTCCGTTTTGTATGATTTCAGGTAGTATCATTTTCCAGGAGCAATGATGAAGCGGATCCGGGCTAAAAAGAGTTACTGGGCTGAAAGAAAAGAAGTCCAAGGAAGAATCTATGGAAAAGGATCTTGAAACGAAGGCCCAACTCGGTGAGGGCCGGGTCCGATGCAGCGAGATACATGGATGACACGAAACCGCCTTACGAGATCAAAAGTTAGGTTGGCTAGGGTTTCTTTTAGCTTAAGTCGGCTACAACACCTGATATAAGGCTTGTAGTAATCCTTTGTAACATATACTTAGACACACTTTTCACAATTACAATTTTATTGATGAAATAAAGGTTCTTTTGGAGTTCTTTTGATTTCTTGTTGGTTCCCTGTTGTGTGATTTTCACTATAATCACTAAGACCCGCAAGCGCACGGCTTATCGCGCAGTACTTAGGATGTCGATCCTACGGGGACTTAGAACAATCACCGAATAGTTATCAACTTATATTAGCTAAAGAAATCAAATTTGAGGGGTTTAGAATTATTGAAGAACTAAAAAATAAGGATCTATTTAAAACTCAACACAATTCCAAGAAATTACTAGAGATCAAGTTGGAAGAACTTCTAGGATGTCGCATTACCACGGTAACGAATATATGACTTTTACAACGACATTTTCATTTACTATGAATTTTTACTTATGTTGACTAATAATCAAAAGTGATTAACAATATTCTTTCAAACTACTATTAATCGTGCCTAAATCAATATTAAATCCGATTTCCCACTCATTTCATTAATTAAGACCCATTAAATATCATTATTCATATTGTCAGAAGAAATTTCAATTAACTTTCGATCTCATGAAGTTTTTGATTGAAATTAGGGTTTTAACCTATCAATTAAATTTCACATTTCAGTCCATCACCTAATTGATAATAAATTCTTCATATAAATCTATGGAAATTCATCTTACGATCCATCAATCCATGAATTCATACGAAATAGCACACCAAAATCAATACAAAAGCATATCGATCCATAATGATAGGAAAGATCAAATATTTAACTCATGTATCCATTTACCGGGCTCTCATAATCCTAGAAAATTAAATCTACTCACACATTAATGATCACAAGAATCATGGATTTAAGCATTATGAGACGTAAGAATAAAATAAAAGAGTGAAAATTAAGAAAGAGAAAAGAGAATAGTCTCACCAATATCATAAAACCAAGAAATTCACGATCTTTCTTCGTTCTTGAGCCTTAAGTGATGTAAGTCAACCATATGACGCATTTTATTGTGTTTTACTCCCATTTCTTGAGCATTTAGTGATGTTTTCGTATCAAAATGAGCAAATACTGTCATAATTTGGACCATCTTTTGTATATAGTAAATATAATAAAAAAAATCAACTAATCGAGTACTTATTAACCAACTTTTTGTTATCGGATTTAATCGTGGTATCTTTGTATTTTCGCTTTGTAGCACAGATACTGAGGCTTGGATCTTGAATCTTTGGAGATATTAAAGCTTAACGAGTGATTGAGAAGTAATCAAAAGCGTTTTGAGTGAAGTCCATGTTCCTGTTGTATAAATGGCCCACGCCAAAAGCCAGTGGCGCACGCCGGACACTTTTTTGATGAAAACAGAGGGTTTTTCCTTATAATTGGCACGCGCCGGGACCTCAGTTGGCGCACGCCGGGATTTAGAACCACCTATGCTAGAGCATTTAATGCATGATGTTAGTCCCTAACAACCGTGTCAGCATGGTGCACACCGAATACATGAAAAGGAGAGCCGGCGTACGCCGAGACTGGACTGGCATGCGCCGAGTTGCAGATTCAGCAATTAAAATATTTCATTTACTCTCTCACCAAACATATCTCATCTACACACTCTCACTCATCTTGAAGGAACCCCAACCTCTAAGGCTCTTCTAGCCAAAATCCACATAAATTTAGCTTTTAATTCAAGTTGTAAAACATTAAGATCGAATTCTAAGTTTAATCTTTGGTTTACTTTTGTTGGAGCAAGACTACCACTTTTGTGTATCAAACTCCATTGAAGTCTTTTAAAGTTGAATGAAAGTTTCTTCTTTTCAAGTTGATAGTTGATTGGTAAATTATTAACTTTCACTTTGTTTTAATTGTTCTCATAAACATGAATACTAACCTTGACATGTTGGTGTTCATAGTCATGAGTGGCTAGTTCTTTACTAGCCAAGATAATATGGTAGAGATAACATAATATTTTGGTTGATTGGGAATGGTTGCTCATATTGCTTAGTTTCATTTGTTGTGAATCTTTTCCTACTTGCATGGTATGGTTTGTTTGTGTTGGACTAATTAACCAATGCTTGCACACACACACTTAATGAAGACCGAAATGAGATGTTAGGTGTGGGAAAATGGGTAGGATAACCGGAAGGTAAAATCGACCTTAAGTGGAGCTCGATTTCTTATCCGGGGGTCATTGTTTATTCATTGCATTCAAGTTCGTATAATGTTGAATCATTAGGTCTAGGGAACTTAGACCAAGAAGGAGACATAGAGTAGTTTCATACAATTATATGAGGGGGAACTACTTGCTTAGGAATGCACCGATTCACACACTTGAACAAAATTGGTAGGTTGGAAGGAAATCATTCCCATGAGACTAGAAGAGACTTGCTTGATCTATGCATTATCTTGGTTAGGCTTTTTACGTTTTATCACCGTTGGTAATAATAGAATCATAGAATCATTTACCTTCTTGTTTAATTGCGATCTAGATCGAAATAATAATAGCTTTTTAGTGTTTGACCTCACAAATCCCTGTGGGATACGACCTTGACCACTGGACTAGACTACAATTGACCCGGTACACTGCCGGTTAGATTGGACACCTGGAAAAATCGCATCAAGTTTTTGGCACCGTTGCCGGGGATTTGTGTAATGGTTAATACTTGTACTAGCTTAAAATTTTTCGAGAATAGATCAATCTTTTCTAATCTCTTTCCTATTTTATTTCTTTGGTGCTTACCTCTTTGGTAAGTTACCAAGTGCTATTTTATTGTGTTCTTGTTATTTCTCTCTTGTAGTGGATGACAAAGACTCGACATGATAAAGCACCGCTTACTCCTCTCATTCCGGATATCAATACGTATATTAGGGAATGAGTTGCTGAGAATAAAGTTGGTCAAGCTCGTCATGGTTTGGAACTTATGGGAGAATCCTCTTAAGGATCATCTAGTCAAGAAGTAGAAATGAATGAGAATCTTGAGAATGCACAAGTTGGGCAAGAACATGAGGATTCCCAAAACAATGAACGAAACCCAAACCTTCACATTCTTAACCCCAAAATCCCAACAACAATCCACCACCACCACTCAACAATAACCAAAACCGCAACAACAACCAAAACCGGAACCAAAATAACCGGAACAACAACAATAACCCTCCAAATACAAGACCCATTTGTGACCAAGCCGTGAGAAGAAATGAAACCAACAATACAATTCGTTTACTGAATGTGGGTGCAAACAATTTCGAGGTTAAGGCTCAACTTTTCAGATTAGTTGGAACAAGAGCTCAATTTCATGGGCGTGACAATGAAGATCCACACCACCATCTTTATAATTTTGAAGAGTTATGCAATACAGCCAAGAGTCAAGGTATTAAAGAGAGTTCATAAGGATGTCAATGTTTCCCTTCTCGTTGGATAGAATTGCTAAGGATTGGTTTATGTCACTCCCTCACCATTCTCTGATGAGTTGGGAAGAAATCCAAAATGAATTTTTGAATCAATACTTTTACTCCGAGCCGGAATTTGGAATTGAAATTTGAAATTGCTAGCTTCAAGCAACGCGGGGGTGAATCACTTGGGGTTGCTTGGGAAAGATTCAAGAGGTTGTTGAGAGCATATCCCAATCATGGTTATCCCTTGGATAAGAAAATCCAATTCTTTTGTTGGAAGCTAAGGAAAAAATCACATGCGGACGTTGATCAAGCATGCAATGGTTCTTTGATGATGAGTGCGGCACAAGATGTATATGATTCTATTAAGAAAATTGTGAAAAATAACCGAATGTGGGACACCGGTTCGAGTACTAGAAAAGTGGCTTTTGTGGTAGAATCCACCAACCAAGTGGAAGTGTTAGCTCAATTGGCATCCATTAGTAAGAAATTCGATAGTATGCAAGCAAGCAAAAATTTGGAATGAAATGTGTCCAATGAGAGTGGAATTGATGAAATGAGAAATGAGGACAATGTGCCATTGGCATTGATTGAATCCGGTGACTACTCCAACGATGAGATTAGCTTTATGCAACAACATCGGAATTTAAACAATGCTTACACCAATGCGTACAACGCCATCCAAAGAGACTTTCCTACTCAACATTGGAATCCCAACCCGAGCAAACAAGGATCATCATCATCATTTGCTCCTTAATACAAGAACCCGTACATCAATAACATGCAAGGTCAAGGCAATCAAGGCAATAATCCAAATCAACCACCAACACACTCTCACCAACAACGTCCTACACAAAGCATTCACATCACACAAACGCCAAGTCAACCTACGGGTAACGAAGAAATATGGGAAAAGTTGATGGAAAACCTTATGGGTGTTGTCTCTACTCAAGCCTCCGATATGCAAACGATGATGAATTCTATAAGAACGGTGACAGATGTTAGCACTTTAAGGACCTCAATGAGTGGCCATGACATGAGACACTACAAGAAAATCACGTTTTTACAACGTGCAATGCGCGTTGTAATTTATCTTTTACAACGTGCATTCGCGCGTCGTAAAGCACCGCGTAGTAAAATTGAATTTATCTTACGACATGCATCCACGCGCGTCGTAAGTGACCTTTACAACGTGCATTGGCATGTCGTATATGTCTCGTTTATGGCATGTTTTGGCACGTTGTAATTAGTTCCCGCCAATTTATTTACAACGTGCAAATGTGCGTCGTAAGTTTTGACTTTACGACGTTTCGTGCACGTCGTAAATCGGTTCCCACCAATTGTAATAGACATTCACAACATGCTTTTGCACGTCGTAATTAGTTCCAGCTATTGTAATTACAATTTTACGACGTGTTGTGCATACACTAATTCCCACCAATTACATATCATAACACACCAAATTCAAAACGTCACATAAAATTTTCTATCAAGTTGCAAATTGATCATTAATCTAAACAAAATAATACTACATTACGAATTCTTCTTAGTAGTAATAATAATAATAAAAACCACTAGCTTCAAAAAGAAGTCTAGCAAAAGGGAGTTTTAAACATTGGAAGTCTAATCCAAAAGCTAATACAAATTACATTCAAAGCGTGCCCTTCCCATCTTTCAAAATGTAATCGACAAAGCCACCGCATCCATCCATTGCGACCACTAATGATGATCACACTTGCCTAGAGAAAAATAAGAGATCAAATTTGAACAAAATTGAGGTATAAACAAGCACAAAGTGAACTAAGTGAAGCACAAAAACCACCGGAAACATCATACATACATACAATACAAACAGTTGCATTCTAGACTGAAATTTTATCCATACGAATAAATCTGTATACAGTTCACGTTGAAGTAAAGTCCTATCACATAGATGAGTTTTCATTCTAGATTGAAATTTTATCCTCAATCCACAAATCCAGGTAACCCGTTATATTGTCACTCCACCAACATATGTACAGTACAAGATCACAGCTTTTTGTAATCCTATGCTACCACTCACAATCGATCAATTGTGAAGATTAAAGGTTGTAAAACCAATTTTATGGATTAAAATTCATAATGAAGATAGTAATATCAATTTAAAAACAACTTATAACATGATGAACTACATCAGAGTCAAGGCTCCAAAAATAAATGTAAACATATGCTAGGGACGTTGAGTACATATAAAACCCAACTGTCAAACCACTTATAAAAGGACACATACAATCAAAGACATGTACAATCATCTGAAAATAGCATATTGGCTTCTGTTTCAGCCCCATAATAAAATAGGATTCAAGACATTAATTTAGCCACTAGTACCAGCATGATCAGGCAGGCAGTAGGCAACTAAATACCCAACAGAAGTTACAATAAGCAAAGCATTAGCCAATTTTCAAACCACACGGCCACATAATACTTCTATGACCCCTAACACTACATATTAAGGCTTTTACTTTTATCATAAATGGAATTATAATCATCTCAAACGGAATATCCATGGATACAGAGACACACACACATATAAGTTTGCTAATACACATCATGAAATAGCCAATGATAATAGATGTTCGCTAAATTGCATTACAGTCCCATCCAACTAAAAGTTCAACCTAGTTGATAACAAGTACAAAGCAAGAAATACATTAGGAACAAACCACACTAAAAGGCGGGAAAGAAATACATTAGGAACAAACCACACTAGCAACAACTTAACTTCAGTCTTACACTAGAAATACAACTAAAACAAACAAGGAAAAACAATTTCAACATTAAAACACAAAGAAATCAATTGCGATGCACCCAACTATTTCTCGGAACCCTACCATGTCTCAACTCAACATCAACAACACATTAACAAGCAAAATTAATGTGAAATTTTCGAATCAAATCAAGGACTTACCTTAAAGTAATTTAATGTACTCGAGGGCCAAGCCACCGTGCTTCCTTTGGTCGAAGAGAGGTATCGAATTCTTCGTTCGTCGATACAAAGCAATGTCTTCAATCACTTCCCGAACCCATACCTTCCAAATACCAGTACCGAGACGAATACAATGTACTTTGTCGTCTGGATCTTTAGACGCAAGGTCTCCAAAAGCAACAATCTTCTCCTCGGTACCATACCATCTCAACAAGAGCAAATGTTGTGTTTGCGGAGTTTTTTTATTAACATTTTCAACTAATTTTGATTGATCTTCACCTTTCGAGATTTTAACTTGTTTGGAAGAAGTTGAAACACCCGGTACTTCTTTTCTCTTCTGAGGTACTATTGTGTCATCCATGGAGTTGTCAATGTGAACGGGCGGAATCGCAATGCTGCTGTCTCCTCTGGATGTAGAATTTGATTAACTTCAACAGGATGCATTGCATTCATACATATGTGACCAAAAACCATCTTAGGTTCATGCCATTTCATATTTACACACTTGAAACATGGGCATCTTATGGTAGGTGGATTTCCTAAACTGGAGGAAAGATTATCAACATATCGTTGAGCTCCATCACGATATGTTTTTGTGTCCCTATATCATTTGCAAAGTTGTTAGCAATGCCTATGAAACTACACTTGAACTACATGCTAAAGGTGTTGCATATAACCTGGGGTAGTATATCCATTCGTATCCATCTCTACGTGGTTTATGCCTTCACAAAAGATGTGTTCCCTTTACTTCACAAATATTGATTAGTCTTTAAATCTAGATCCTTCAACTTCGGATTCATCAGCTTCAAGCAATTATAATATTCAAGAAACAAGTTTCATTTCGAAAGTTAAGAACATGGATGAACAAGAAAATTACCTGTACTACAGCCACATAATACTTCGAGTTGTTTCGATCACTAAAGTCGGTTATATTTGCTGGCGCTTGTGTATTTACCTACATTAAACAGAAGAATATAAAGTTACAGAACTAAAAAAAAGTGAATCACTTACTCAGCAAATGATCATACACAGTACAATAATTAGTCAATCTTTTCTAAAACAAGTGAATCCCTTTCTCACAAAACAGTACACATCACTCAAAACAGTACACATCACTCAGCAAATGATCACAACCAGGGAGAAAAGTACAATGCCGAAAAATTAATAGAAAAACAACAGAGGCTATTTCCATATAGTGATACAGCATAAAACGATTCCGCCATTGCATCTTTAGCCGAAATCTCAGCCATTTTTTTTTCAGCAGAAAAAAAAACAAAGTAAATAGAAAACATGTGTTAAAGATAAGGTTTATCCAGAGGGAACCCACTTGATCGTTCCATGGTTTGAGAGACCAATTATCTATGATGTCCGTGCTCGACCTCATCTGGTGGAGAGTACTTCTGGAAGTCGTGATCTTCAAATTGTGAAGATTGGTCTTCGAGTACTTACTCGACCAGTGGCAGACCAATTGCCTACTATTTATCGGGGCTTGGGAGAGAACTACAATGAAAGAGTCTTGCTTTCCATTATTCATGAGACCTTAAAGGTTGTGGTTGCTCAGTACAATGCTAGCCAGCTTATCACACAGAGAGGCTGTGAGTCGAGAGATCCGAAAGATTTTGAAAGAAAGGGCTTCCTACTTTAAGTTGCATTGGATGATGTGTCCATTACAAGCCTGACTTTTGGTAAGGAATTCACTGCTGCAATTGAAGCTAAGTAGGTAGCTGCACAAGAAGCTGAGAGAGCCAAGTTTGTTGCTGAAAAAGCGGAGCAAGAAAAGAAAAGTGCAATTATTAGGGACCAGGGTGAAGCGAAGAGTGCACAACTGATTGGTGAAGCAATTGCTAACAATCCAGCATTCATATCCCTACGGAGGATTGAAGCAGCAAGAGAAATTGCTCAGGTTCTCAACAGCTCTGCCAACAAGATCTATCTGAATTCTGATGATTTGTTGCTCAACCTCAACAGCATTGACCTTTCTGCTATGAAGAAGTAAAACCCACCTCTAAAAGTTGAAGTTTAGTGGGCAAAATCTCTTGTTTTTATATATAAAATGCCGGTGACAACGAAAGAGGAAATGAAAAGAAATTGAGATTTATTTAGAATTTCATCATAACTCAGCTACATGAGAAATTGAGATTTATTTGAAAACAACGCTATCTATCACCGGTACCCTAATGGTTCAAATTTTCCCTGCAGTTTTCAAATGCTCTAACTTTGGTATTGGATACTTGTATGTGGTAATGCCCATGTAGATTTAGCCCCTGTAAATGAGTTAGTAGCTTGGAGGTTGAATCCAATGCATTTCATTATCCATATATATTGGCTCATTTTCAAAGGATATTCTTGTGCAAAGTGTTCCTAGATGAGGAGATCCATGGCATGTGATATCAAATGCACTACACACGAGATTTGGGGGAAATTTTGCAGGGACAAGAAAACGTATTATAAATTGCAGAAAAATAATCAAAATAATCATCAATTGCTGCTGTGGAATTCTAATACATAATAATACACTCAATCAACAACTAATCACAGAACAAAACATAATTAAAACAAACAGGCAATTGCATTTAATGTCGTTTTTTTGTCTTCAACTCTTAATCCACACGAGAACAAATGTAGAACAAAAAAGCAAAAATAACAACAAAAACAGAAACTGAAATAAGAAATCATATGATATGAAGACCAAAAAAAAGACCATACCTGAAATTGTACGGTATGGTGAACACCATATCAAAAATCCAATACAATCCATCACAAAACACCAACAACATCAACAGATCACAATCCAAGCCACCACAAGCCAAAGCAAATACTCAAGTCAAATTTCGGTCAAAACGGGGTCAAAAGAAGAAATAAAAATTGATGACAAACCCTAAAATTGAAATTGACTAGAAAAGATGAGCCATCCTTACCGTATGAGGGTCAAAACGATGCTCAGGAAGGATTCCATGGGAGGGAAAATAGCAGCAGCAGAGACCAGCAGGAAAAGCCTCAGAACGATGGCAATGTAGGTGTCGGTCTGCAACAGGAATGGACAGCGAGAAATTGAAGTACAAGAACTGATTTGAGGGATTAGGGGTGAAGTACAGGAACTGATTTGAATGGACGGAGGTGAGCTTTTGCTAGGAGCGGCTAGAGCTCTCGTCTGATTTTGCTAGTAGCGGCCGTCGGACAAAAGTGATTTTGAGGAAAAAACTTAGGGAAATAAATGTTATGTTGAGAAGGAAATAATATTCCCGCTTAAGGAATTACGACGTGTACACATACGCACGTCATAAATATTTTTTAAAACACGACGTGCAGAGAAAGCACGTAGTAAATTATGAAGTATTCCCACAAGTAATGACGTGCAAATGGTAGAACGCCATAAATGTTAAAACTTACGACGTGCATTAAAAGCACGTCGTAAAACGCCCGTCGTAATTTAACAGTTTTCTTGTAGTGTCTCTATTATCTCTTATCACAATGTTTCTCCAAAAATTTGCAAAACTCGTGTAGGAGATGCTTTCCAATCTTAGATTTAGGACATCTTCCAATCCTTCATATCTTCTGATTCTCCGACCAATATTGATAGCCAGCTCAGTTTTATTAGCATCAACAACGAACCCTCTAACACTTTGGCTCGTTCCAATGTGAACATCATCCTTATCCGCCATTTGAGATGAAAAAGATGAAGAAGAAAACTTTCAAATCTGTGTTCACACAGTGTATTTGCAGAGAAAAACGATCTGAAAGTTGTATATAATGTCTGTGTATATATCTGTATATATAGAGAAAGTAGTGGGTGGTAACTGTCCGATAAAGTGCTGTACGTGCACTGTAGCATTAACCACGATTAAAGTAGGAATAAATGTGATGTTGCCACGTGTCCCACTAATTGATTCCATAAGAGTTGTAACCGTTATATATTTGTAACTGCGGTTATAAAGGATAAGAATAATATCCAATTACTGTCGACTTCATTTAGGTTTGACTGTCTTGTAACGTATAAATCAGCAGCCTTCAACTTCGACCTGGATCAGCAGCCTGCTGACAAGGTAACTCTGCTGATCTTCAAATACACTTGTTTTGTCCAACTGATAATACAAGATGAAGTTTAACACCAATGACTGATCTGTCAAGTGAGCTCACCCAATAGGACAAAGACCAATCCCCTTGGGAACTTCATTTGCTCAATTGTCCAATCACATATAAGTACATGGAATTGTTGATACCAATGACTAATCTGCTAAGTGAGCTCACCCAACATAGCAAAGACTAATCCCCTTGGTGAATTTCAGTACATTGCTGATCATTAAAGTATATCAGTCAACTTTTATGATTCCAAGTTCAGTCCTTAACTTAGCAAATCTTTCACTATCCAATGGTTTTGGGATATGTCAGCAAGTTGATCTTCAGTAGGTATGTAAAGAACCACCACATCTTTTTTCTCAACATGATCTCTTATAAAATGATGTCTCACATCAATATGCTTGGTTCTTGAGTGCAAAATAGGATTTTCTGTGATTGCAATTGCACTTGTGTTGTCACACATTATAGGAATTTCTCTTTCTTCAATTCCATAATCCCTTAACTGTTGTCTTAACCAAACTATTTGTGCACAGCAACTTCTTCCAAAGAAGAATATACTCGGCTTCAAAGAAGGAAGTTGATATTGAATTCTATTTCTTACTGAACCAGGAAACCAGTCTATTTCCCATCAACTGACAGGTTCCTGTGGTGCTTTTTCTATCAATCTTGCATCCAGCATAATCAGAATCTTAGTAGGATATAACTTTGAAGCTTCCATCTTTTGAATACCATATCCCTACTCCCAAAGTCTCTTTTAGATATTTAAGAATCCTTTTTACTGCAGCTATATGACTTTCTTTAGGTTTAGATTGAAATCTTGCACAAACACCTACAACAAAGGATATATCAGGTCTGCTGGCAGTAAGGTACAGCAGACTGCCTATCATCCTTCTGTATAAAGTCTGATCAACATCTTTGCCTTCTTTGTCTTCATCCAATCTAATGTTGGTACTCATAGGAGTTGACACTTTAGTGCTATTTTCAATGCCAAATTTCTTCAGTAACTCCTTGGTATACTTGGTTTGATGAATGAAGATTCCATCTTTCATTTGCTTGACTTGTAATCCCAAGAAATAGTTCATTTCTCTCATCATACTCATTTGGAATTTACTTTTCATGAGATTGGCAAACTTCTCACATAGCAATTCATTTTCAGAACCAAAAATTATGTCATCAACATAAATCTGTACCAACAGGGTGTTGTCTCCTTCATTGATTCTGAAAAGAGTCTTGTCAATAGTTCCTTTGGTAAAACCATTGTCCACCAAGAATTGAGATAGGGTCTCATTCCATGCTCTTGGTGCTTGTTTCAAACCATAATGTGCCTTATTGAGTTTGTATACTTTATCTTCTTGATCTTTAACTTCAAAACCAGGAGGTTGCTGAACATAAACCTCTTCTTCTAGAATGCCATTCAGAAATGCACCCTTGACGTCCATCTGGTATACTTTGAAGTTTTTGAAAGCAGCATATGCCAAGAATAATCTTATAGCTTCCAATCTTGCAACTGGGGCATATGTCTCATCAAAATCTATTCCTTCTGCTTGAGAATAGCCTTTTGCTACTAGTCTGGCCTTATTCCTCACAATGGTACCAGATTCATCCAATTTATTTCTGTATACCCATTTAGTTCTAATTATATTTGCATGTGTAGGCCTTTCCACTAGTGACCAAACTTGATTTCTTTCAAATTCATTCAATTCCTCTTGCATAGCAATTATTCAATCTGGATATGATATTGCTTCTTCAACAACTTTAGGTTCCATTTGAGATAGAAAACAAGTAAACATTGCTTCCAATTGTCTTTTAGTCCTTACACCTTGCCGTATATTGCCAATAACTTGCTCGCATGGTGATCCCTTAACCATTGTGGATTTTGGTTAGTTTGATTCTCGTGGAGCATCATCTTCGCAGGGTCTCCGTTGTAGGTTCGGCAAGGGGGTCGACGGATCCTTGAACTACCTCGCTTGTTCCATCGGTAGTGTTACCAAAGCAGGTCTTCACGGGGGCGAATCGAAATCTTTAAGTCATTTATCCTTTCCAAAACATCAACACATTCTCGGATCGGTGACTTGTTGATTCTCGAAGGTTCGAAGCTTCATCTTTCATTCCGGTGAACTTAGGTTCATCAAATACAACATGTATTGTTTCTTCATGTTTCGTTGTTCTTTTATTCAAGCACTCGAATGCCTTGCCGATAAGAATATCCTAAGAAGATTCCTTCATCCGATTTTGGTTGGAATGTCTTCAATTGCTCCTTATGATTTAAAATAAAACACTTACTTCCAAATGGATGGAAATAGGATATATTAGGTTTCCTTCCATTCCAAATCCCTTAAGGTGTCTTCAGCAGCTTTTTGTTCACTGAGATCCTATTTTGTGTATAACATGCTGTATTGACTGCTTCAGCCCAATATCTTTCAGGCAATAGAGCTTCACAAATCATAGTTCTTCCTGCTTCTTTCAAAGTCCCGTTTCTTCTCTCGGAACCCCATTTTTCGAGGTGTACCAAAGAAGAATAGTTGATACAAGACACCATTCTCGCTCATAATATTCTCTTATAACTTTATTGAGAAATTCGCACCCTTGTCGATCCGATCTTCACTAATGTCAAACTTTTCTCATTTTGCAATCTCTTCAAAAGTTCAGCATCTTTTGAAGTGTTTCACTTTTCTTGTTCATGAATACTACCCAAGTGTATCTTGAATAATCATCCACAACTACTAGAGTGTACTTCTTTCCTGTTACACTAGTTGGTGTTACTGGTCCAAATAGATCCATGTGCATCAGCTCCAAAACTCTTTTTGTTGATTGCTTAGTCTTTGACTTGAAGCTAGATTTTGTTTGTTTACCTTGCTGACAAGCATCACATATACCATTGAAGTGAGAATGAAAAACATTGAAGCATCCGTGCGGAACATGGAAGAGCACCTTAGTAGAGAAGGCGATCGAAGTGCTAGTAGACCACCGGGTGGACTACCAAGCAATACCGAGAGAAACCCGAAGGGGGTGAAAGCCATCATTACACGAAGTGGACGAGTGTGCGGAAATAGATAGTTCTATGCCAATCAAGTGGGCAATGAGGTTGAAAATGATTTGCATGACACGGATGAGGAAAGGGAGTAGAGTGAAGAAAAAGAAGAAATTGTGGATGGTTTCATAAGAAATGGTGGCTATGTTGAAGTTGAAAAAGAAGATGAGGAATAGGTGAAAGTCCCAAGACTTTTGAAAAAATCCGACGGCAAGTGACTTGAGGACCTTATTTAACGAACATGTTGGAGAGAATACCGTCAATCGGAAGACGGCGCACGCCGAACCTGATATGGCGCACGCCGAGAATGGGCTAAAAGTCTCTGGAATTCACATAGATAAAATGGCGCACGCCGAAAATGCGGGGAAGGAAACAAAGAGTTTTATAGAGAAAGTGGCACACGCAAGCAACGGCTTGGCCCACTCCGAAGTTCGGAAAAAAAAAAAAAAAAAGGTTCTAAGCACATTTCAAAGAAATTGATGCACGGTGATGACACATGGCGCCCACCAAATGCGCAAACGTTCAAGGAAGCTTCATCATCTTCATCCAAAGACAAAGTTAAGGGAGGTATGACCTCTAATCCAAAAATTAATGATCTTGAGTCATTACCCTACCCCCCGGGAGAGCAAATTAAGAAGATGAAGTTGGACAAAAAGTATGCACAATTCCTTGAAACATTCCATCACTTGAATGTTAATATCCCTGTCATCGAAGCACTCACGAGCATGCCTACCTATGGTAAGTTTTTGAAAGACATCCTCACGAATAAAAAGCGTCTAGAGGAGTATGAAAATATTTATCTTAACGAGGAATGCTCCGTTGTGTTACAACATAAGCTTGCACCTAAGCTTAAAGACCCCGGGAGTTTTACGATGTGAGATCGGGGGATGTTTGTTTAAGAGGGTGCTTTGTGACCTTGGTGTGAGCATAAACCTCATGTCTTATGAGGACTTCATGAAACTTGGAATAGTATAGTTCAAGAACACGGAGATAACTCTCCAACCGGCTGTCTATTAAACGTCCTAAGGGGGTCATTGAAGATGTGTTGGTCAAGGTTGATAAGTTTTACTTCCTGGTTGATTTTGTGGCTATGGATATGGAAGAAGGGTATTCAATGCCCCATATTCTTGGTCGTCCATTCCTAGCCATATGAAGAACTCTTATCAATGTCCAAAGTGGATAGTTGATTTTGAGAGTAAATGAAGATTAGAGGTTAAGTTTAACATCTTCAAAGCCATGAAACATCCATACAATTCACAAGAGTCTTGTTGTTTTATAGATACGTTGTCTTTTGTTTGTGTGGAAAACACTAACTTGCAGGTTTATGAAGATAGGCTCGAGGAATGTTTAGCCTTGTCAATCTATGAGGGTGAATATGATGATGAGGAGATGCAAGAGGTGATCTTTCACCTAGATGCCGGTCATACATTCAATAAGCAACCATGGCAATTATATTTGGAGTTGGAGCTTTGGAGCTCAATGGTTCGGTATTGAAACCTTCGGTGAAGGAGCCACCAAGGAATCTTAAGTTGAAATACCTCCATCCTAACTTGAAATATGCTTTTATTGAGAATGATAATCTACTTCCTATTATTATTTCTTCGTCACTAACCAATGTGCAAAAAGACTTGATATTAAGGATGCTCAGAAAGCATAAAAAGGCATTTGGATGGACCGTGGCGGATATTCTGGGAATCAGTCCGGAGATTTGTGTTCACAAGATTATTATAAATGAAGATGCAAAGCCATGTGCCCAACCACAACGCCGTCTGAATCCAAACATGCAAGAGGTTGTCAAGAAAGAGGTTATCAAGCTGTTGGATATGGGTATTATCTTTCCAAATCAGACAGTGAATGTGTGAGTCCTACCCAAGTTGTCCCAAAGAAAGGCGGATTTACAGTGAAGGAAAATGATAAGCATAAACTGATCCCAACAAGGGAAGTCACATGTGTTGAAATAGTGTCTTAAACCAATTGGGATGGACCGGATCCGACCGGGTCGGATATTATACATATATATAAATGGCTTTTTAGTTGTCATGTATTTGTTCTTTTAAAGAACCAATTATGAATTATTATATGATAATGTCCTTAATATTAAACTGTGATAGAGAAACCATGATAGAAGATTATGGTTGATGAGATCTCAAATCACTTTAATAAGTTTGATACTTAAATGTCTCTAGGCTTATGTACTATTAAACAGGGCATTGATAGTACAAACAGGCTAGCACCTATTAGATGTCTTCTGTCTTTAAGGGCATGGATAAATCTCGTCTATCGAATTAAAGGGACACTTGGACTGTACGTGGACGTGTATTAGAGAATGCGTACGTTAGATTGGGTGTGATACTGAAGCCTTCGGAGTATACATGTTTGGTCGTCCGGAAATCGCGTACCATAATAGTAGGGATGAATATCCGAAAAGGCCTTCGTATAAGGAATGTCTTACTCTCGTGAATCTTTGCAAAGTGGAAGTAAATAAGTTACTTCGAGAGAGCATGATATCCAGATTATGAGATACGGTCGTCAATGCTTGACACTCGACGTACGACCGTATGGATATTATTACAACGATAGGTTTCTATTTACACGCTAACCGAGCACATGAAAGGTAGTAGTCATTGCGTATTGACTCTTCCGATGATTGGGGGTCATGGACATGTTGCTAGACGCTATCCGTGATCGTTAGATGTGAAGGGCATTTTCGCAATTGCGCCTTATGTCTACGGCCAACATATTCGGAAGCATATCGGGTCACACACATAAGAACATCAAGTCGGATTAAAATGTGGTTATAATTGATAACCAAATATGGAAAGAATTTATCTCATACTATAAAGGTTATAGTGGTAAATTAATATAGTGGTATTTATTTATTATAAATAAATATAACACAACCTATTAATTATGTTGATTAATTAAATAGGTATATAGATACATATATTTCGAAAATATGTATATATGATATACATGTATTTTTTCAAATTAATTAATCATAGCATTATATTAATTAAAGAATATTCTAGATGCCAATAATAGGCTAAAAGGGGCGCAAGTTTTAGTGTATAAAGATACACTTGGATTGTGTAATTTAATTAATAAATTGTCATATATTAATATTAGATATTAATTGATTTATGGAAAAATATATTTATGGTAATAAGATAAAGATATTCAATATAAGATATTGGAAATATCCTAAAATTATTTAATATGAGATATTAAAATAAAAAAGATTAATCAATCAGAGTATTTTTCTTATTTTACTAGAAAAATGTTTTCTTGTTCCTTAATCTACACAAGAAGCTTTTCCCATTGGGAATGGGAGACATAAGTGGCGCCATCTCCACTATATATAGGAGGGCTTGGCTAGCTCTTTCGTACATCATAATTCCAAGAGCTAATTGTTTTTGTAAAAAATAAGAGAGCTTTTTAGAGAGAGATTATAGAGAGAGAAAAGGTCGACCTAGCAGTCGAGTTTTTCTAGTAGCAATCCTTGGCGGGATTCCGACGATGTGCTCGTGTGGATTACTGGTAGAGGCCGGACACGTGGATGGCTCACGCACATCTACTCCTACCGGACGGTCAAAGCGTCGATCTTTTAGATCAACCAAGGTAGTATTACCATCCCATCTCTTATATATTTATTGTTTAAACGAAGTCGGTCCTAGATTGGGAAATCAATTTTGAAATTCCGCTGCATTACTCGATTGATTTCCTTACAGTGGAATCAGAGATAGGTTTTCAAGCTTAAGCAATAAGCATCTTTTATTCGTGTAGTAAATTAGATCCAATAGATTAAAACATGTATGATATTGATCCGTAATAGATATACATAAAGAAAAAAAAAAGGCGGAGAGGCGGCGGCGGTGGCACAACCCCCATATCGGCGCCGGCGCCGGCCTCCGGGCTGCCGGCACCACCGTCCCCCTCCCTTTCTTGTTTTGTTTTGTGCATCTTTATGTTTTTAATACGGTCCATATTTCATGGTTTTTTATTGTTGGGGGCCAATGGTTCAAAAGGTTTGAACCATTGGTCAACCTAGGCCTTTCCAAATCTGTTTGGAATAGGCCTAGGCCTCTTCCAAAATTTTGATTTTGGAAAAGACCTACATGCCTTTTGGTTTGATTTTAATTAAACCAAAGGCATTCTTTTTTATTATGAATCCAAAGGGAAAAGAACAAAAGAGGACCACATGATTTTAATTTTTATTTAAAATAGTTTAAATTTGAAAAATTGAAATTAAAGTTATTAATTAATTAAACGTTATTTAATTAATTGATTGGATGCTTCATGACGCAAGTAGTTAAAATTTAAATTTTATCTTTTTCATAATATATTGATTGTATAGATTAGATAGTAGATATAATATGATTATATGGATCCCGATTGATCATGGACTCGACTAATAGGATAGATGTGAATGCTTTATTTTATGTTGGTTTTCATTGTTGTCCTAGGCCGTTATGAAGAACGTGACCTAGTTTTATTTATGCATTATCCCACTCCCGTTAGCTCACCCCCGTGTGCGGCGGGTGTAAAATTTATTAGATAGATTTTTTGAAATAAATTGAAGACGAATATGGAGACCAAAGAAAGAAGAATAAAGATTCCATTGGAAATGGTGCATTAAAGATCCATTGGTGGTTGCAGCTACCCTTAGTTTGTGACCCACGGTTTCATCAGTTTGTATTCTAAATCATACTTAGGAAAAGTCCATGATCATGCCGGTTAATTTTGTGCGCGGAATGTTGTGTATGTTTTACTTTATACGATATTGTAGAAATATGCATGTAAAAGATGAGACCCTAATTAAATATAAAATTAATTAAGTGAATTAATTTAAAATTACTCCACGACAAAAATCGAGTTACAATATGTCTCCCAATATTATAGTGACGGTGAAGAGCCCTTGTTCGGATCTAACTGATCGGCCCACGTCGAGAGTTGACCTACCTCAGGTATATCGTCATTATCGAGATATGATCGTTATGAGATCTCATGAATACTTGGGTTATGACTCGACTAAGAATATTGCGGTGATTGGCCCATGTCAAGGCCGTCTGATTTTAAAGACATGAGGTTGACTATCACATAGACGATGTGCATTGTCAAAGAGTTGACTAGTCAAAACACTGGAAGTCGCGTTGGGCGCGATTGGTAAGAAGTACCTACCCGTCGAAATTGACCCGGTCGATCGGCCCACGTCGGGGATCGAGTCAACTAGATAGGATTCCAGCCACTAAAGAATTTTGGAAAATTCTTGAAAGTCAATTGGGAGTAGTTGACTAGTGGGATCAAAATCATAATCTCAAAGACCATCTTTGATTTTGCATGTTAAACAATAACACTCTTTTATCTTTATTTTATGTTGTAGCTTTAGCAAATTTTATTTATGTTTTGTACTCTCGATAGTTAAAAAACAAAATTAAATGACTGTTACCTTTTGAGAAACGTTCTCAAGATGGTTAAGTAATTTAATCCTTTTAAAATAAGCAATGACACGAGCAAATGCATTTTCGTAGTTGAAGACAATGAGGCTACATATTTGATGGAGTCCTCTAAGACTTTATTTATTAACGGAAGCTCACATATTGGACATAACGATATCCAATGGGTCACTCCGTCATACGATGATGATTATTCAAACATTAGATGGATTGGATAAGGATGACCACGTCAAATTTTAGAAAGGTTGTTTTCAAAACTGTAAGATTTAAGTATCGACTTAATTCTTTAATCATTGCTTGAAAGTAAATTAAATAGTTCATGTTTTGAATATGATTCAAAAGGGTTAAATAGACTATTTAAAAAACGTTGGATTTTCTTTATGAAAGAAAATTGAAGACACAATTCTTGTGATCTTTCTTAAGTCTTATGAAGACTAAATTAAGAAATATTTACAAGCTCTTGAAGGATTAAAATGGAAAGTTAGGGCATGTGCTTAAATAAGAGAACTTATTGAAGTCTCTATTTCAGGCAAGCACGTTGAGATAAATCTATCTAAACTCAAGTCAACTCTCGGATATATGATATCCTACGCGTGTGCTTAAATTAGAAAGATTAAATACAAATTTGGAAGGTGAAGCAAACGTTGTAACACTTACCATATTCTGAATCTAGTAAACTGATAAGGGAACCAAATAAATGTTATTATGTTCCGGTTCTTATGAAGAACATATTTTCAGCTATATGGATTCAATGAACAAATTCAATTGTAAGGAATAAATGTTATTCCGATAAGGTTGAACAGTCACTGAATCTAACATGCTAGATTATTATCACCATATAGTTGATATGAATGATGAAATCTCAACTAAACATTTATATGGCTGTTGTCCTTAATTTTGTGGTTGTTCTAGACATAGTCTCTATGGAAGGGAGGCGTGTAATCAAACGTCATTCTGATGATGTTGAACCATATGATTATGAATCATATGCGTTACGTATCTTATCCAAAGAGGACTAAAATACCAATTTATGAAAATGGTTATAAAATCTAGAAAATTGACTAGAGCCTAAACATATTGATGTTTGTTGGCTTATGACAATTTATACCATAAATAATTTTTTATCTCTCTCTTGGACTATTTTAGAAATAGTTGAATGTACTTATTGAAGTACGACAATTCAGAAAGCCCGAAAAGTTTGAGCTAGTATGAATATGAGATAAATGAAACATTGGAATTAATCTTCAATTAGATTGAAGCAATTAATAATTGTAGGGTGTTTCAGAAGTCGTCTGAAAGGGAATCTGATTCTCCCTAATAGGATATCATTTTGAGATGCGCGACCGGATTGCGGTTCCGAAATGTAAGCAACACTTTATACGATAAAGTTGTGATGTAAGCCGTGCAAAGAATCCCTTACCCGTTTTGGGATAGTGACCTTAATCAAAACACATACTTAACTGAGTTCCAAAGAATAAGGTTGAATAATTTCCATAATAGATATGGAAGGGGATAATGTCGAATCTATCTTAACCGATGATTTGAAGTTGTCATAGGCAAAGTCAGAAAGGCTTGGATCCTATTACGACATATGCAACTTTGGGGAATGTCTTGGCAAGTACGCTAGATATTGTCTACTTTCCCGCGGAACAAAATGTTTTGTCTCCAAACGCGATGTCTTCTAAAGGAGGTATTTCTTTCAAAAGAGATAGTTGGAGTAAGTGAGATCTCAAAAGAGTTTGAGAGCCACAAGGAGAGATTCAACCATAGGAACGTGAGCAGACGCCACATAGTGATGAGGTGTAGAACACTGCTCAGTGCACACAAATGTTCTATAAGTCTGTGGATAACCTCAATCCTGAAAAGGCTGCTGGTATGTTCATCTTGAAGAATGAATATCTCACGACTTATGAATGAATGTTTGAAAGGCAAGATTGAGAGATATGGCCAGGAGCCATAATGTCTGAATTAGATTCCCTCAATGACAACTAGGTTGTGAACCTAGTATGTCTTACCTAGAGGGAATGTCCCTGAAAGGCTGACATGGATAGTAATATGATTACTATAAGGTTATAGTGACGGCTGAAGGGTACGGGGTCTAAACCTTGTAATTATCTTTATGCTGCCAGTTGAGCCCAGTTCTATTCAAACTATGCTTGTTATAACTTCGTATCATGGCTATATGATAGTGTTGAAGACGTTGGGCAAACAGCTCGATGTTCATAGACGATAACATGATATGAGAGCCCAAGAGATCCATCTATGGACTCAAACAAGTTTCTCTAGACAATTTATTTGTTTGATAATCAAAGGAGTTTGATTTAGTCAAAAGAAGGGATATGCCCAATGTGCAAGAGGGATAGTAGGAGTGTGTTACTATTCTTTAATAAGGTATTGGATATCTCTCTCGGGAATTATCACCCTATGTCACATTCAATTAATGTTTGGTAGTTCAAGGTCTTTACTAAAGCACTTGGATTAGCAGTTCTTATTTTTAGAAATAAGAATCTATAGTGATAGATTTAACCGCTGTTAGTTTATAGTTTACCTGTATTGATGTGATGCTAAAAGAGTTTACCATAGATCGCGACAGGAGATAGGTGTTCTCAAAATCTATCTATGTTAGGACGTTAGTCCTAAAGATAAGGTGAAAGATGATGCTTATGGAAGGTTTCATTTGCTGCTGCGATAGGAACCATCATAAAAGTAATGCCAGATGTTCATAGTCCATGAAGAGTAATGAGCAAGTATGAAAGTAAATATGGTGAATGTCGAGAATATCCTTAAACAAGTTAAGGATGGTTTTCTAGTTTATCGAAACTTGGAATCGGATAAATATAGATATACAGATCTGTATCCTGAGTCTTATGAAGGCGAGTGGGAGCTACAGTATGTGTTTGCAGTCACTTTGATTAAGTGATACAGTGAGCTAGAAATGTTCTTAGCAAGAGATCATTGTGAATTCAACAACTAAGCCAAAACACAGTATTGCCTTGGAGGCACAGTGGGAGCATTACATGGATCTAGGAGGTTCATTCGTGAACCTTGTACGGTTCTTCCACATTTTCTATATAGCTGATATGGAAGTGGATTCATTGCTTGAAGCAAGGACCAGGGTCTCGTTGGAGATTCATGTGTGTTGAGGCGGTTCCTTTTGACTTGGTCATTTGGAGCATGGTATGAAGATAGAATGAGTCCCCTGGATAGCGATCCGTTCATGGCTAGGGCTGGTTTCGATTATTTCTTGAGATTCTTTTGTTTCAACTTAGTCTTGTGTGTGCGAGTGATTGGTTTTAGGCCAAGTGGGAGATTGTTGAAATAGAGTCCTAAACCCAATCGGGTTGGACCGGATCCGACCGGGTCGGATCATTTCTACTATTTCTTTAATTATACATATATATAAATAGCTTTATTGTTGTCATATATTTGTTCTTTTAAAGAACCAATTATGAATTGTTATATGATAACGTCCTTAGTATTAAACTGTGATAGAGAAACCATGATAGTCGATTATGGTTGATGAGATCTCTAATCACTTTAATAAGTTTGAAACTTAAATGTCTCTAGGCTTATGTACTATTAAACAGGGCATTGATAGTACAAACAGGCTAGCACGTATTAGATGTCTTCTGTCTTTAAGGGCAGGGATAGATCTCGTCTATCAAAGTGTAGATACACTTGGACTGTACGTGGACGTGCATTAGAGAATGTGTACGTTAGATGACCAACTTACATTGTTAAGTGTCACACTATGTGATGGTTGTGTAATTATCCTTAAGACCGGAGTCTACATGTCATCACGGTGTGGATTGTCATGCTTTGACACTATTGAGGTTTCACTTAACCATGGGGCGATCATGCGGTAGTGATTGGGTGTGATATTGAAGCCGGCGGAGTATACATGTTCGGTTGTCCGGAAATCGCGTACCATCATAGTAGGGGTGAATATCCGAAAGGGCCTTCTTATAAGGAATGTCTTACTCTCATGAATCTTTGCAAAGTGGAAGTAAATAAGTTACTTCGAAAGAGCATGATATCCAGATTATAAGATACGGTCGTCAATGCTTGACACTCGACGTACGACCGTATGTATATTATTACAGAGATAGGATTCTATTTACACGCTAACCGAGCACATGAAAGGTAATAGTCATTGCGTATTGACTCTTCCGATGATTGGGGGTCATGGACGTGTTGCTAGACGCTATCCGTGATCGTTAGATGTGAAGGGCATTTTCGTAATTGCGCCTTATGTCTACGGCCAACATATTTGGAAGCCTATCGGGTCACACACATAAGAACATCAAGTCGGATTAAAATGTGGTTATAGTTGATAACCAAATAATGATAGAATTTATCTCACACTATAAATGTTATAGTGGTAAATTAATATGGTGGTATTTATTTATTATGAATAAATATAATACAAGTTATTGATTATGTTGATCAATTAAATATGTATATAGATACATATATTTAGAAAATATGTATATATGATATACATGTATTTTTGCAAATTAATTAATCATAGTATTATATTAATTAAAGAATATTCCGGATGCCAATAATAGGCTAAAGGGGAGCAGGTTTCAGTGTATAAAGATACACTTGGATTGTGCAATTTAATTAATAAGATTACCATATATTAATATTAGCTATTAATTGATTTATGGAAAAATAGATTTACGGTAATAAGATAAAGATATTCAATATAAGATATTGTAAATATCCTAAATTTATTTAATATGAGTTATTAAAAAAAAAAAGATAAATCAATGAGAGTGATTTTCCTTATTTTATTAGTAAAATGTTTTTTTCTCCTTAATCTACACAAGAAGCTTTTCCCATTGGGAATGGGAGACATAAGTGGCGCCATCTCCACTATATATAGGAGGGCTTGGCTTGCTCTTTCGTACATCATAATTCCAAGAGCTAATTGTTCTTGTGAAAAATAAGAGAGCTTTTTAGAGGGAGATTATAGAGAGAGAAAAGGTCGACCTAGAAGTCGAGTTTTTCTAGTAGGAATCCTTGGCGGGATTCCGGCGAGGTGCTCGTATGGATTACTGGTAGAGGCCGGGCACGCGGACGGCTCGCGCACATCTACTCCTACCGGACGGTCAAAGCGTCGATCTTTTAGATCAACCAAGATAGTATTACTGTCCCCTCTCTTATATGTTTATTGTTTAAATGAAGTCGATCCTGGATTGGGAAATCAATTTTTAAAATTCCGCTGTGCTACTCGATTGATTTCCTTACAACAGGGCACCGCATGTGTATTGATTTTCGAAGATTGAACGACCACACAAAGAAAGATCATTATTCACTTCCGTATATTGTCCAAATGTTGGAGCGGTTGTGTGGGCATAAATTTTATTGCTTTCTTGACGGTTATTCAGGATATCTGCAAATATTCATTGCGGTGGGTGACAGAGAAAAGACAACTTTCACTTGTCCATATGGGACGTTTTCTTACAAAAGAATGCCTTTTGGTTTATGCAATGCTCCGGCCACATTTCCAAGATGCATGATGGCAATTTTCTGCGATATGGTGGAGAAGTTTTTAGATATTTTCATGGATGATTTTAGCATCATTGGGGATTCTTTTGATGAGTGCCTCTCTCACCTAAAACACGTTTTGCAACGTTGTGAAGATACAAGCTTGGTTATTAATTGGGAGAAGTGTCATTTGATGGTTTCGGATGGCATTGTTTTGGGAAATAGAATCTCTAAGAAATGTATGGATCTTATAAGGGCTTATGATTCACGGATTTGGTAGTTTATCAAAATGAGCGAATAAGTGAGGATCCTAAGAAAAATAACGAGTGAGTGGCATTAAAATCACAATCCTTTGGCAGGAGGGTAGCAAGTTCGGTGTTAGGTTTGAGTGATTTTCTTGCTAGGCACCCACCATTGCAAGTTTCTTATAGATAAACTACCCGACCCTCGCCTTAATAAATAAACAAATGCGAGCCTTGAGCAGTATTCGGATCTTGATCCGCCTTGTCCAGCTGACTTGAACATGAATACTAAATTCTTAAAACAATGTCGAGAAGGAACAAGCAGGCTTGTGACTAGCTAAGTAAACCCTAGGTAGGTATAATGTGATTCTGCCTACAACATTGTTGTTCGAGAGTTATCCACACACACTCCGGTTCATGAATAGAATAGTGTTTAATACATTACTGATGGATATGTTGATACGTTTCTTGTTTTGACTTTTTGACCGGAGCTATTTTTAATTAACTTGTATATTGTTCCGAGGGTTCATTCTTTCCTTTTTCGCTCGGGACGATTTCTTGTTTTGATTCTTTGACTAGAGTTGTTTTTAATGAACTTGTATATTATTCTGTGGGTTCATTCTTTTCTTTTTTGCTTGGGACGATCAAATGCTAAGTGAGGGGGGGGGTAATTGATGGCAGTCTATGGGGTACTATATTTTGTATCCGGTTTGCCCCTAATTTATGCTCAATTGATGAAAGATAGTCTGAATATCATATGAAATGCATGTCAAAGGCTTAGTGCATAGTCCTGGTATCGTAATTCTACATCTATGTGTTTATCCTTTGGAATCGGTACTGTTTTGCTCCATTTTGTGTGATTTTCAGGTTGTACTATTTTCTAGGAGCAAGGATGAAGCGAATCTGGGCTAAAAAGAGTTATTGGGCTGAAAGAGAAGAAGTCCAGGAAGAATCTGCGGAAGGATCTGGAAATGAAGGCTCGACTCAGCGAGAACCTGGCCCGATGTGGCGAGAACCTTGACGACATGAAACCTCCTTACAACATCAGAACTTAGGTCGGCGAGGGTTTTTTAGCTTAACTCGGCTACTACACCTTATATAAGGCCTGTAGCAGTCCCTTGTAACATATAATTTGATACGCTTTTTATAATTAAAATTTTATTGACGAAATAAAGGTTTTTTTTGGAGTTCTTTTGATTTCTTGTTAGTTCATTTCTCCCCCAAGCCATCAACTAGATTGAGTTGATCAAGCTAGTCCTCCATTGTTGAAGTTATGAAACTTTGAACGCTCATTCATGTCTTTACTATAGTAGATTAACATGTTTGAACACGTTGTAATTAATCTGCATGTTTAACGAACCAGTAATTCACAAGAAATAACCAGAAAATTGTAATATGTAACCCAGAAATAGGAACCACCGTGCTTGACGTAGTGGTGGTCTATACTGACGCGGAAAGTCAACCTTTAGATAACCATAATTCTAGAGATTCGGCGTCAGCTACGTCTGATGGACATGATTAATCCAGTTTTATTTGGATCTGGCCAATCTGGTATTCGTATTCATAAACTAGCATGATGGAGCATTACTGAAGTGTTAGTTAAGAAGTAGTCTGGATCGATATTTAGGAACGTGCTAGTCACCGTCGATGGCTGCCTAAGAAGGTTCTCAGTCTTGAGCCGACACTTTAAAACTGTATGCATTTAATGTTAATACAACCTAAGGTAGGTTAACTGCACATAGGCGTGTGTTTTCTTTACAATGGAAGTAGACAAGGTTATAAGACTGCAACCGTAGCTAATAACGAAGATAAAAAATTTGTTTTGGCATTCTGGGGAATTACAAAAGGAGTAAACATGATAGATTAATTACACCAATCTAAGAGACCGTTTTGGAAGGGAAGGTGTTACCGTTTTTATTTGTCTAGTCTTTATGTTGGTAAAAGACCACCCTTTTGTGCGTTCTTAGTTATTGTTTAGTACATTTAACTATGGAATTTGCATTGTCTCTGTGGGATCGACCCTGCTCGTTCATTATACACAATGGACCTAGTCCTCTTGTTAGTATAAGCGACTTACACGCAATCAGGCCGTCACCTGGACGGGGAAGCTGTGCCGACTATGCACGTGAATTTTCTAATTAGGCCAGGGTTTTAATTAAGTTGTGAGTCGGATACAGGGCTATATAAAGCCTGTAGCAGTCATAGGTACATATACATACAATGATATTGAAGTGTGTTCATTATTCATGACTTGTAAGAGATAGTTATTTATGTGATTTTGAGTTCTTGAAGCAAGTTCTTTCTTCCCCTTCTCCCAAGCAATCACTATCTTGAGTTGATCTTGCTAGACCCACTATCCGAAGCTATGATACTTTGAACGTTCTTTCATATTCTAGAACAGTGAGCATCTAACAATGTATCGACGCGCTGTTAACCAATCTGCGTGATTAACGCACAATAATTAACTAGTAGAATCAGAATCGTAATAATGTAACACGGAATATAGGTTGCACCGTATTAGCCATGACGGTGGTCTATACTGCCGTGGCGGGCAACTCGGAAAACCTAATTGTGAAGGTTCTGCACCAGCTATGACTGATTATCAGGTTTAACCTGCTACGTGCGTCAGATCTGGTCAATCTGGTATTCTTCCTTGTAGTTTAACATGATGGAACAATGTTGAAGTGTTAAACTAGACATAGGTAATCTGTTGTTTAGGTACTGCAAGCCAAAGACAGTGGCTACGTAGATGAGGTTTCGGGTTAAACCAGCATCCATAATTCATAATGCATGAGATGTTAATACAACCTAAGGTAAGTTAGCTGCAAATTGGGATAAGTTGTCTAGCAAAGAAGTTTAGCTAAGTTCGGGGAGCACAGTCGTAGGTGAATAATAAAAGAATAATTACAAATCTAATATACCAGGAAATTACGGGAGTCGTTAGTTATAGTTGATTGGTTGGTACCAAGCTTGGTATATTGGCTGGGAGGAGAATGGGTAGTTGTGATGTTTTGTTACCATGTTTTGTTGGTCAACGACCACCGATTATTTCCTTAGCCATGCCTTAGTAATATTATTTGAGAATTACTTATGTCTCTGTGGGATCGACCCTTACTCGTTTGTTATACAACGATGCACATAGTCCTCTTACCAGTATCAACAAATTACATGCAATCAAGGTTTTTGGACACGAGTGTCAAATTCTTGGATAAAATTACTGAAGTAAGGTCAGGATTTCTATTTCTGTGTTTTAGTATTTTATTTTAGAGTCTAAAGTCGATTCTACAGGGGTCCGTGCCATTGTTTTCCACCAGGAATCATTTCTTCTTCTAGGCCGCAGCTTGTACCTTGCAGCCACGGCTGGGCAAGACATCTGTGTTTCTAAGTGCTCGTTGTGTTTCTGCTTTATTCTCTATTCGTTTTAGTTAGTAGGTCTGCTAAATTTGGGTTCAAACCCAGCTGAAGTGGAAGCTGCTAACCGTGCTTTTGTTTTATTTTCTCTTATGTTGCAGGTTGTTGCAGGAGCAACACCTGATCTTGAGTAGTTAGATTTCTTGTATAATCGAACTTTCACTATGCAACTTGTGGGTAAATTTGTGTTTGACGCCAAACCTCTCTCGGTGAATCTTGGAACATCGAGGAAAGAGTCGAAGCTGGAACGAAAGAAATAAAAGAGACTAAATCAAGCTGCTGATTCTGCCAGGAGGGCAAGAGAAGCCAACCTGAGGTGGAGACAAGGTTAGTGTCCGATATCCGTTATTGAAATTTCTTCCGATTCTGAACCGGAGTACTACCCGGCATCTAAACCTTCAGAGGCTGAGGAGCTCTAAAACCCCGAGGAGGTTGAGAAGCTTGGTGACCTAGTAGTTCTGGTTAGCTATATGGATTAATGATAAATTCCAAGGACTAGCCCTATGTGATTTTGGTTCAAGAATGCACGCAATTCTTTTATTGTTCTAACTTAAAGCGGGTTTTAAGGTCGGGATGAACCTCCCCATAGGGATGAGGTTTGTCGACCGCCATGTGAACATGCTCACTGGCAAGCTGGAGGACTGCACAGTTAGTGTAGGCGGATTTAATTTCCCTACCGATTTTACAGTTCTGGATGTCCCTGATGACCCAGGTGCCCCCATTATTCTGGGACGTCTGTTTCTAGCTACCAGTCGAGCCATGATGGACATGGACCAAGGGAAAAATCTTAAGAAAGTATAATGATTAAGAATCGTATAAGATTTTAAATCCCTTGAAAAATAGACCAGGAACCAGCTACATGATGTATTCGAGTATGGAGGTAGTCCCGAGTTCGGGCCGACAAGGTCTCAAAGGAGTTTGGAAACATGTTGCAATTCTAAGGTCAGGCGAGAAGGAGTTCCTCACTGTTCTACTTAGAAAAAAAGATGAGCAAGTTCACTCCCAAGCGTCACGGGAGGAGAGTCTTTCTATGCCTATGGAAATAGACCAACCCACCCCCCGCAATGATGGAATGTGTGAGAACTTTGAAATAGTGGATGCTATGGACGTCATTGTTAAGAAGCAGTCCAGGCGAAGGAAATCCAAGAAACGGTCCATGAGGACCAAAAGAGCTGGAAGAAAATCGTCAGGTCCTGGTGGGCGAGTTCGAGAGAGAGCTCTCCTAGACGGGATTGATGAGTGCCCCTTCCTTGACCTTAAGGGCAAAGGAAGGGCCCGGGTTGAAAAGGGAGGAAAGAAGCTCTCTATAAAGGCTCATAGAGTGAAAGTTTGGCGGACTAAAGTCCGGAAATCTGACCCGGAAGGGTTAGAGAAAGTCGACATGTAGACTATAAATTCAGAACTACTTCTTCAACCCTTAGGATTAGTAGTTTTCTTGAGTCAATAAATTAGCACGATGCACATCAAGCATTTTTTTTTCATTCTATCACATCCAAAGGCCAAAAGACAATGGACGGAAGGAAGGTTTTTTTATTTGATGGGCATTCGTGTGATGTTAGGTTAGTGTAGTGTCGAAGAAAGCTACAAGATGAAATGTTGGGTTCATTTGGAGCTGTATTAAGGAGAAAGATTTGATGAAGAGCCAGCATGAGGATTTCTGGAAAAATTTGCCAGGCCTCGGCGTGGACATTAAAGCCGCGGCGAGACCTGGGAATTTAAATACATTCTTTATTTGAGTTTCTAGGGAAAGGTACCTCGAGATTAATACCGACGTAAGAAGCCACGCGATACGGTTGACGTGTGCAGGTCGGAATGTAATGTTGCATCCAAGATTCCCCATTACTATTTCCCACTTCCCCATTCCAACCCTACCACTCCTCCACTACTCAATCACCAGGAACCCCTTAATCACCCCCATTACTCTCCCATCTACTTCACCACCTTCCTCTACACACCACCTCCTCTTCCCCCCTCTTATAAAAGCCACCATTCACCATTTCTCCTATTCATTTCACATCCACCATTCTTCTTCTTCTTCTTTAAAATTTTCGGCCACTATCATACGCCATCACATGACCACCATCACCACAACTAAATCCCTCCCCACATTTAACCATAACATTTACTTTTCTCATTTCACCACCCAAGCCACCAACCACACAACTGAATCTCGTAACTGCGTCACTTGCAGAATCGATTTTCCGGCCATCCTCCAAATTATGCGTGCTGCTGCACTTCGAAACATGTTCCCGCACTTTAGTCGAGGCGAGAATGTTGTAGCCGTGGCTCAGTTTCTCTTTGTGTCAGAATACGAGCAACCTATATACATTCACTGTTGAACCTCTCGGGCGGGGCAAGACCTTCCGCGCCGCGGCTAACTTCTGCAGTTTTCTAAAACAACTTACTACCTTTACTATGTTTCACTCATGGTGAAAAGAGCTTGTACTTCACATCGTCCAAGCGGTCAACAGTCCCTACGTGGAGATGGAATGCAAAAATCAATGGGGTGGACCAGTTTGATTCCATCGAGCTTTATAAGACGTTCCGGACACGTTGGAGTAGCCGTCCATTGGCCCGGGAGTGTGGCATCGATCTAAAGGCTTGCGATAGGGAGATTGCTTAAGCCTTGAGGCGTTATGGTGGGGCAGACATGGCTGCTAGGCTAGTGAATTTCAATGGCTATATTGTATGTGAGTTTTATGCTTATATGTCGAGCCACCCCAACACTGCCGTTGTTATAGTCCGCGGGGAGCCCATTGACTTCTCAATCGGGCATGAATTACAACAATCTTCCATTAGATCAATACGGATACAATCTTTGGCAAATCCGACTTAGTCACATAGCAATTACAATCAATATTTCCTTGCCATTACTAGCATATAATGATAATTGCCCATTGATTCCTTTTTGGGATGAAGGGAAAAGGGTGCACTTGGTGCATCGGCCTAGTAGTTAATAGGCTATAACCTGACAAGGAGACGAGGGTTCGAGCCCCGCTTGGAGCAAATATGTGCGTGTGTAAAATCTTTCATTTCCGGAAAAAAAAAAAGGGTTTTTATTAGGGATGGGATGGGAACCTTCTAAATTATTTAGCATGTATTTGATTAATTTCTTAAAATATTTTTTAAAAAAAAATTAAGAAATAATAATTTGAATTGATTGACCAATAATTCAAAATATGTTATAAGAGTACAATGTTCTGAATGTTGTAATCTACTACTCTCTCCGTTCCCTATTATAAGAGTTTTTAGAAATTTTACACAATTTAAGAAACCTTATAAATTGGTTACTTTTTAACCCTTCGAGATAAATACTGTATTGTTTTCCGGAATGACCTATAATATTGTATTGTATAATGTGAAAATAAAAATAATACAATTAATATTGTATTGCGATATGAAAAAATCTTATACTATTAGCAAAGTTTAAAAACCAAAAAAAAACTCTAAAGTAGAAAAAACCCAAAAAACTCTATATTACGGGGAGACGGAGGGAGTACCCCGACATATTAATATTCTTCACAAGGTCAATAACCCGGTTCGTTGACCAAGGGCAAACACCGACGTAGCTTGGAGGCAATTTAGTTGACTCCATAGTCAACGGATTGCCCTTCTGGAAGCGTAGGGGATCGAAGAAAAATGGAATGCCATGTCAATTTTATGAAGGGAGAAATTGTAAGGCAGAAGTTCCGCTTATGTTTGGTCAATTTATTGAGCTCTTCAATAATAATTGCCATCCACATGTATAAGATTTACAGCAACATGAGTAGACCCTAAAGTTGAAAAAATATCAAAAACAAGACAAAAGAAATGCATTAAAAAAAAAATTATTCACAAATTTTAATTTGATCATGAACCAAATTCTACTTGTGTACCAGAACCAATAGAAATTTTTATATTTAAAATAGGTTCCTGCCTATAGAAAAAAAACCACCAATGAATTATTTTGAAAATGATAACTTGATGATCCAATACTTGCACTAGAGCACCCTATTTAAGAAAAAGATGATTCCATTCTTAAAAAAAAAAAAAAAAAAAAAAAAGGAAAAATGACACTTTTTGTAACATTTTTAACCAAAATGATCCTCAAATAATTTTTATGGGAAAAATGACAATTGCTGTAATATTTATAGCTTAAAAGTACACAAAAAACCAACAACAACCGTGGTTTCTTTATTTTAATTTTTTTTTCCCTTTCATCATTGCTTTTCAAACACTCATATTTTTTATATAGATATCTCAACGTGATAAAAAAAATTCACCGAAATTTTATTTTTTCATGTTCTTCTTTTTGAGACTTGGTCGATATCATTACTTCATTTTACGTGAGAAGTGAATTTCGACAGTGAATCCCGAAAAACAATGAATTTCGACATTGAATTCCGAATATTAACGAATTTCGACAATGAATTTTCGAAATAACGTCAGAATATGATGGATGTGGTTTTAAAATAAAGAGCTTGAAAAAAAAAAAAATTTGGTGAAAAAATTTTCAAGTTTGGAATTATAGATTGAGAGATATAAGTGCTTAAAAATGATGGTTGAGAGAGAAAGTATGTTGTATTTTTTTTAGGGGAGGTGTCTAGCGCCTTTTTCTTTCTTTTCTCTATTTCTTTTTTTTTAATAATTTTGTCATTTATTCAGAAGTTTTTTAAAATGTGTCATATTAACACTTCTTGATTGATCCGTCATAACAAACTGGTATCAGAGAGTCCAGGTTCATCAAGAAATTTGTTTATCTGTTTTAAGCAAGGTAGATTGGCACCAAGGTCATAATTGACGCTAGGATTTGAGATCTACGCAAGATTTTTTGGTGAGAAAGATGTCTGCTTTAAATGTTAAGATTAACAAGTTTACAGAAAGGAACAACGTTAGTCTATGGCAGATCAAGATTCGTGCTTTGTTGAAGCAGCAGGGATTATGGGGTCCCTTGTCTAAATCAACAGAAGGAAGTGCTGTTGAGAGAGCCAGTCTGGAGGAGAAAGCACATTCAACAATTATGTTGTGCTTGTCAGATGATATTATCACAGAGGTTGCTGCAGAGGACACTGCTGAGAAGTTGTGGTCCAAACTTGAGAGCGTGTATATGACTAAGTCTTTAACCAACAAGTTGTTGCTAAAACAACGTTTGTTTAGTTTAAGGATGCATGAGGGTACTCAGCTGATGGATCATCTAGACCAGTTGAACACAATATTGCTTGATTTAAGGAATATTGATGTGAAGATTGAAGATGAGGATGCTGCATTGATTCTACTTGTATCATTGCCTGCATCATATGAGAACTTTGCACAGTCCTTTATTGTTGGTAAGGACTCGGTATCATTGGAGGATGTAAGGTCATCACTCCATGCTCGAGAGTTATGCCATAAGGCATCTGGATCTGGGATAGATAGTCAGTCTGATGGATTGGTGGCCAGTGGAGTCAGCAGGGGGCCAGGAAATTCTAGAAAGAAGAAATTCAAGAAGAATTCCAAGGGTCCTAAAGCTAAGGATATCTGTAACTACTACAAGGAGCAGGGACATTGGAAAAATGAATGTCCAAAAAAGAAGAAGCGACGGGTACTCAGCAGGGTACAGCTTCTTTGGCAGAACAAGCTCTGAAGAAGATCTGGCCTTAGCAGTTTCAGAGTCAGTAGGGCACAGAGATGTGTGGATTCTGGACACTGGGGCATCTTATCATGTGTGTCCAAACAGGGAGTGGTTTTCAACTTATCAGCAGGTGGATGGAGGCCATATTGCTATGGCTAACAGCAAGGTCTGCAAAATAGTTGGGATTGGATCAATCCAACTTAGGACACATGATGGTAAATTATGCACACTGAAAGAGGTTAGGCATGTTCCACAAATAACCAAGAATTTGATATCACTTAGTCTACTGGACATCAAAGGGTTCAAGTTCAGGGGCGAAGGTGGAGTGGTGAATGCCTATAAGGGTTCAAGTGTGATTGTGAAGGGTATCAGGCAGGGGACATTGTACATACTACAAGGGTCTACTGTATCAGATTCTCCTGTTGTTGCATCATCAGAGGTTCACCAGTCATAACTGACCAAGTTGTGGCATATAAGATTGGGTCATATGGGTGAAAGATGGATGCAAATTCTGTCTAAGTCTTATCTACCCGGGGGACATAAGATCAATGAGCTAGAATTTTGTGAACATTGTGTGTTTGGGAAGCTACATAGGAGCAAGTTCCCAAAAGCAATTGACATCACAAAAGGGACACTTGATTATGTCCACTCTGATTGTCGAAGACCTACAAGGGTGGAGTCATTGGGTGGTCACAGGTATTTTGTGTCTTTTATAGATGATTATTCAAGGATGGTTTGGGTAATTATGATGAAGCACAAGAGTGAAGCATTCAAGAACATCAAGAAGTGGAAGGCTTTGGTTGAGAATCAGACAGGGATGAAGATCAAGAGACTTAGAACTGATAATGCACATGGAATTCTGTAGGTCTGAGTTTGATGAATTTTGCAAGAATGAAGGCACCATGCTGTCAGAGATACTTCACAACAGAATGGTGTTGCAGAAAGAATAAATCAAACTCTTCTGGAGAGGGGCAAGGTGTATGCTCTCTAATTCTGGTCTTGCAATGAGATTTTGGGCAGAGGCTATTAGTACAGCCTGCTACTTAATCAATAGGGGCCTCACACTGGGATAAAACTTAAAACACCACTTGAAGTTTGGTCAGGAAGGTCAGCAAACTACTCTGAACTTAAGGTTTTTGGAAGCACTGTCTGTTATCATGTCAGTGAGGGTAAATTGGAGCCTAGGGCCAAGAAGGATGTGTTTGTTGGATATGGAGATGGAGTTAAGGGGTATAGAATATGGTCATCAGCTGAAAATAGGGTTATACTCAGCAGGAGTGTAGTCTTTGATGAAAACTCTATGCTTAACTCATCTGTGAGAGCCACATCTGAATCTGAAATTGGATCTGAGACTGAGAAGGTTGACAAACAGGTGGAGCTTCAAGTAGAGTCTACTGAATCAAAAAACTGTTGAAATAGTGTCCTAAACCCAATCGGGTTGGACCGGATCCGACCGGGTCGGATCATCTCTACTATTTCTTTATGTTTATACATATATTAAATGGCTTTTATGTTGTCATATATATGTTCTTTAAAGAACCAATTGTGAATTGTTATATGATAACGTCCTTAGTATTAGGCGTGATAGAGAAACCATGATAGGTGATTATGGTTGATGAGATCTCTAATCACTTTAATAAGTTTGATACTTAAATGTCTCTACGGGCGATGTACTATTAAACGGGGCATTGATAGTATAAACGGACTAGCACGTATTAGATGTCTTCTGTCTTTAAGGGCGGGGATAGATCTCGTCTATCGAAGTGTAGAGACACTTGGACCGTACGTGGGCGTGTATTAGAGAATGCGTACGTTAGGCGACCCACTTACACGGATAAGTGTCACACTATGTGGCGGTTGTGTAATTATCCTTAAGACCGGAGTCTTCATGGCATCACGGTGTGGATTGTCATGCTTTGACACTATTGAGGTTTCCACAGCCACGGGGCGATCATGCGGTAGTGATTGGGTATGATGCGAAGCATGCGGAGTATACATGATTGGTCGTCCGGGAATCGCGTATCCTATGATTGGGATCGAATATCCGAAATGGCCTTCTTATAAGGAATGTCTTACTCTCGTGAATCTTTGCAAAGTGGGAGTAAATGAGTTACTTCGAGAGAGCTTGATATCCAGATTATAAGATACGGTCGTTGATGTTTTGACACTCGACAAACGACCGTATGGATATTATTACAGCGATGGGTTGTAAGTTACACGGTAACTGTTTCACATGAAAGGTAGTAGTCATTGCATTTGACTCTTCCGATGATTGGGGGTCACGGTGTATTGCTAGACGCTATCCCGTGATCGTTAGGTATGAAGGGCATTTTCGTAATTTGCATTTTGTGTCTACGGCCAACATATTCGGAAGCCTATCGGGTCACACACATATGAACATCTAGTCGGATTAAAATGTGGTTATAAATGATAACCAAATAAGGAAAGTTTATCTCGAGACTATAAAGGTTATAGTGGTAAATTAATATGGTGGTATTTATTTATTATGAATAAATTAAATATAAGATATTAATAATATTATATTAATTGAAGAATATTCCGGATGCCAATTTATTGGCTAAGGTGGCGCAATTTGTGTGTGTATAAGATACACTTGGATTGTGCAATTTAATTAATGATATTACCATATATTAATATTAGATATTAATATTTATATATCTTTGCTCCCAGCGTGTGATGCATATAATATGCATGTGCATGATTGTGTCCAAAATATATATATTTATATAGATTTATTTGTGCAATATATATGTGATATATACACATGTGTAAATTGATTTATGGTAATAAAATAAAGATAAATATTGTTAATATAAGATCTTGACAATATATTGGAAATATTCAATATGAGATATTGACAATATCCTAGATTTATTTAATATGAGATATTGTAATAAATGAGATAAATCAATCAATTATATTTTCCTTATTTTATTGGGAAAATGTTTTCTTCTCCTCCACACTATATGGGGCGCCACTTTCGTTATAAATAGAAGGTGGGTGTCGAAATTTCTTTTGTACAACACAATTCCAAGAACTAATAGTTCTTGTGTAAAATAGAGAGCATCCATAGAGAGTTGGAGAGAGGGAAAAGGCCGGTCTAGCAACCGGAGTTTTCCAATAGCAATCCATGATGGGATTCCGGCGGGTCGTTCGTGTGGACTAGCGGTAGAGGCCGAACACTTGGGCGGCTCTATGCAGAACTACTCTCCTTAGACGGTCAAAGCGTCGATCTTTTAGATCAACCAAGGTAACCACCGTCTTTAGCTTATTTGTTTATTGCTTAAACGAAGTCGATCTTGGGTAAAAGGAAATCAAATTTTTGAATTCCGCTGCGTTCCCGCGTAGATTTCCTAACAGTGGTATCGGAGCGAGCTTCGAGCTTAAGCAATAAGCATGTTAAATTGCGTAGTTAATTTTATCGTTTAAATCACGTAATTAAAAGATGAAAGATTTTAGATTTGCAAAACGATACACGAAAAGAAAAAAAAAAAAAAAAAAAAAAAAAAAGGGAGATCGGTGGTGCTCGGCCGGCGGCGGCGGCACCACCAACGGCGGCGGTCGGCGGCGGCGGCGGCGGGGCAACTGCGCCGGCGACGTTTGACCGGTCAAAGGGTTGTGGATCTCCAAATTTTTGTTTTGTGTATTTTGTGTTTCTATATGGTTTATAGTTGTGATTGGTAAATCCTCCTTTGTTTAGTTGTGTCGTGTGGCTAACCAATGGTTCAAATAGT
The DNA here is from genome assembly GCA_036785695.1 of Gentiana straminea. Taxonomy (NCBI): domain Eukaryota; kingdom Viridiplantae; phylum Streptophyta; class Magnoliopsida; order Gentianales; family Gentianaceae; genus Gentiana; species Gentiana straminea. The sequence continues at coordinate 4,011,462 of JAVUPR010000241.1, read as the reverse complement.
TTGGGCCATTGGGATGCGCATATGACATTAAAATAATAATGGCCTTTCCAAATATTTGATTTGGAATAGGCCTAGGCCCTTTCCAAATATTTGATTTGGGAAAAGGTCTCGGCCTAGGCCACTTCCAAAATTTTGATTTTGAAAAGTGGCCAGCCTAAACCAAAATTATTTGGCATTTCCAAATATTTGATTTGGAATAGGCCTGGCTTCTTTTCAAATATTTGATTTGTAAAAGGCGCAGGCTAGCCACTTCCAAAATTTTGATTTTGAAAAGTGGCGGCTAATTTGGTTTAAATTTGGTTTAGGAAGCAAAGGCATCCCTTTTGATTACGAATCAAAAGGAAAGAAACAAAAGAGAAATAATTTTAATTTTGATTTATTTTGGAATAGTTCTAATTAATTAAAATTAAAATTAAAATCGGTTTAAAATTAATCGTTAATTTTATTTCGATTAAAATCATTTAATTAATTAAATGTTAATTAGTTAATTGATTGGATAAAATTATTTAAAAGATTAAATGTTAATTGATTAATTAAGACGCAAGTAGTTAAATTTTAATTTTATCTTTTTCATAAGATGTTATTGTATGGATTAGATATAGTAGATATAATATGATTATATGGACCCCGATTGATCATGGACTCGACCGATAGGATAGATGTGAATGATTTAATTTTTCTGTTGGTTTAAAAATTGTCCTAGGCCGTTATGAAGAACGTGACCTAGTTTATTTTCTGCATTTATCCCATTCCCGTTAGCTCCCCCCGTGTGCGGCGGGTGTATTTATTTTATTAGATAGAATTAAATGTAACAAGAATGGAGCAGAAGATGGAGACCAAAAAAAGAAGAATAAAGATCCCATTGGAGAATGGCGCATTAAAGATCCTATTGACGGTTGCGAGCTACCTTAGATTGTGACCCGCGGTTTCGTCGGTTGTATTCGAAACCGCACCTAGGAAAAATCCATGATCATACCGGTTACTTTACGCATTTATTTATTTTGTGCTTGTATTTATTTTATGTGATACGATAGATGCATGACTAGGCACGATCTAGATAAATGTGTAGGATGTATGTCTATAGAGATAGATATATTTGATGAGACCGTAATTGAAATTAATTAAGAGAATTAATTCGAAATTAATTAAGTGAATTAATTTAAAATTACTCCCACAACAAAAATCGAGTTATAATATGTCTCCCAATATTATAGTGACGGTGAAGAGCCTTGTTCGGATCCAACGATCGGCCCACGTCGGGAGTTGACCTACCACGGGTATATCGTCATTATCGAGATATGATCGTTATGAGATCTCATGAATACTTGGGTTACGACTCGACTAGAATCTTGCGGTGATTGGCCCACGTCGGGACCGTCGATTTTAGAGACATAAGGTTGACTATCACATAGACGATGTGAATTGTCAAAGAGTTGACTAGTCAAACCACCGGAAGTCGCGTTAGACGCGATTGGTAAGAAGTACCTACCCGTCGAAATTGACCCGGTCGATCGGCCCACGTCGGGGATCGAGTCAACTAGATAGGATTCCAGCCACTAAAGGACTTTGAAAAATTCTTGAAAGTCAATTGGGAGTAGTTGACTAGTGGGAGCAAAATCATAATCTCAAAGACCATATTTGATTTTGCGTGTATAGACAACAACACTCTTTTATCTTCATTTTTAATGTTGTAGTTTTTAGCAAACTTTTATATTTATGTTTTTCTCGATTAGTAAAACCAAATTATGATTGTTTGAGAAACGTTCTCAAGAATGGTTAAGTAAATTTTAATCCTTTTAAAATAAGCAATGACAAGAGACATCCCGTTATAGTAGTTAGAGATAAGGAGACTACATATTTGATGGAGTATACCAAGGCTTTAATTATTAATGAATGCGGAAGTTCATGATATGATTGAATCATTTTCAACGAATTAATCATATATTGGATACGATCCAATATGATCATTCAATCATATGATGACAATTAATTCAAACGTTGGATAAGAATGACCACCTCTAATTTTGGAAAGGTTGTTTTCAAAATTGTAAGATTTAAGTATCGACTTAATTCTATCATTGCTTAAAGGTTAATTAAATAGTCAATGTTTTGAATACGATTCAAAAGGTTAAATAAACTATTTAATAAACTTTAGATTTTCTTTATGAAAGGAAATTGAAAACTTGGCTCTTGGGATCTTTCTTAAGTCTTATGAAGACTACAATAAGAAACATTTTTCAAGTGCTTAAAGGATTAAAAGGAAAGTTAGGGCATGTGCTTAAATAGAGAACTTATTGAAGTTTCTATTCTAGGCAAGTGAGTTGAGATAAATCTATCTAAGTTCAAAGTCAACTCTAAGATATATGATATCTTACGAGTGTGATTAAAATTAGAAAGATTAAATGCAGATATGGAAGGTGAAGCAAACGTTGTGACACTTACCATATTCTGGATCTAGTAAACTGATAAGGGAACTAAATAAATGTTATTATGCTCCGGTTCTTATGAAGAACATGTTTTCAGTTGCTTGTTAGGATTTAATAGACATATTCAATTGTAAAGAATAAATGTTATTCCGATAAAGTTGGATGGTTACTGAATCTAACATACTAGATTGTTGTCACTATGTAGTTGATATATGTGATGAGATCTCAACTAAATATTTGTATGGTTTGTTATCCTTGATTTGTGGTTGTTCTAGACATAGTCTCTCTGGAAGGAAGCGTGTGATTAAACGTCATTCTGATGATGTTGAACCATATGATTATGAATCATGTGGGTTATACGTATCTTATCCAAAGAGGACTAAAATACCCTTTTTCGAAAAGGTTATAAAAATCTAGAAAATTGTCTAAAGCCTAAACATACCGATGTTTGTTGGCTTGTAACAATTAATGCCACAAATAATTGTTTGTTAATCTCTACGACTATTTTTTTAGAAATAGTCAAGTGTACTCAGTGAAGTGCATAATTCGGAAAGCCCGAAAAGTTCGAGCCAGTACGAATATGAGATTGATGAGCTACTTAATTAGGAATTAATCTTCAATTGGATTGAAGTAATTAATACCTGAAGGGTGTTTCAGAAGTCGTCTGAAAGGGAATAAGATTCTCCCTTGAAGGATACCATCTTTGGGATACGCAATTAGATTGTGTTCCCAAAATGGAAATAACACTTTATATGATAAAGGTGTGACGCAAGCCATGCGATGTATCCCTTACCCGTTTCGGGAGAGTGCCCTCATACTTAACCTAGTTCCAAAGAATAAAGGTTGAATAAATTCCATATTAGATATGGAAGAGGATAATGTCGAATCTATCTTAACCGATGATTTGAAGTTGTCATAAGCTAAGTCGAAAAGGCTTGGAGCCTAGTACGACATATGCAACTTTGTGGAATGTCTTAGCTAGCACGCTTGGATATTATTTACTTGTCCGCGGAGCAAAATGTTTGTCTCCAAACATGTTGTCTTCTAGAGGAAGTGTTCTTCCAAAAGAGACGAGTGGGAGTAAATAAGATCTCAAAAGAGTTTGAGAACCACAAAGATATATTCAACCAATGGAACATGAGCAGACGCCGCATAGCGATGAGGTGTAGATCACTGCTCAGTGCACACAAAAGTTCTGTAAGTCTGTGGATAACCTTAAGCCTAAAAGGGCTACTGGTATGTTCATCCTGAAGAATGAATATCTCACGACTTATGAAAGAATGTTTGAGAGGCTAGATTGAGAGATATGGCCAGGAGCCATAACATCTGAATTAGATTCCATCAGTGACAACCAGGTTATGAACCTTGTCTGTCTTACCTAGAGGGAATGTCCCTGTAAGGCGAGCCCGATCTATTCGGATAATACTTGTTATAACTTCGTATCATGACTATATGATAGTGTTGAAGACGTTGGGCAAACGGCTCAATGTTCATAGACGATAACATGATATGTGAGCCCACGAGATCCATTTATGGACTCAACAAGTTTCTCTAGACGATTTCTTTGTTTGATAATCAAAGGAGTTTGATTGAGTCAAAAGAAGGATATGCCCATGTGCAAGATGGATAGTGGGATTGTGTTACGATTTTTGAGTAAGGTATTAGATATCTCTCTTAGGAATCATCACCCCATGTATCACGATCAATTAATGTTTGGTAGTTCAAGGTCTTTACGAAAGCACTTGGATTGGCGATTCTTATTTTTGGAAATAAGAATCTATAGCGATAGATTTAACTTCTTTGTTAGATTATAGTTTACCTATATAGATGTGATGGTAAAAGAGTTTAGCATAGGTCGCGACAGGGGATACTGCTAGTCGGTGTTCTCGAGATCTATCTATATTAAGACATTGGTCCTAAGGATAAGGTGAAAGATGATGATTATGGAAGGTTCCCTTTGCTACTACAATAAGATCCATCATAAGAATAGTGCCGGATGTTCATAGTCCATGAATAGTCATGAGCAAGTATGAATGTAAATCTGGTGAATGTCGAGAATTTCCTTAAACAAGTTAAGGAAGAGTTCTAGTTTATTGAAACTTGGAGTTAAATAAACGTAGATATACGGACGTATATCTGAGTCTTATGAAGGCGAGTGGGAGCTACAGTCTGGGTTTGCAGTCACTTTGAATAAGTGATACAGTGACCTGGAAATGTTCATAGCGATGGGTCACTGTAAATTCTACAACTAGGCCAAAAGACAGTAGTGCCTTAGAGGCGCGGCGGGAGCGATACATGGATCTAGAAGGTTCATTCTTGAACCTTGTACGGTTCTTCCACCTTTTCTATATAGGCGATATAGTAAGTGGATTCATTGCTTGAAGCAAGGACCAAGGTCTCGTCAGAGATTCGTGTGTGTGTTAAGGCGGTTCCTTTGACTTGGTCATTTGGAACGTAATATGAAGATAGTCTGAGTCCCCACGGATAGCGATCCATTTATGGCTAGGGCTGGTTGCGAGTATTGCATGAGATTCTTGTGTTTCAACTTGGTCTTGTGTGTGCGAGTGATTGGTTTTAGGCCAAGTGGGAGATTGTTGAAATAGTGTCCTAAACCCAATCGGGTTGGACCGGATCCGACCGGGTCGGATCATCTCTACTATTTCTTTATGTTTATACATATATTAAATGGCTTTTATGTTGTCATATATATGTTCTTTTAAAGAACCAATTGTGAATTGTTATATGATAACGTCCTTAGTATTAGACTGTGATAGAGAAACCATGATAGGCGATTATGGTTGATGAGATCTCTAATCACTTTAATAAGTTTGATACTTAAATGTCTCTACAGGGCGATGTACTATTAAACGGGGCATTGATAGTATAAACGACTAGCACGTATTAGATGTCTTCTGTCTTTAAGGGCGGGGATAGATCTCGTCTATCGAAGTGTAGAGACACTTGGTACGTGGACGTGTATTAGAGAATGCGTACGTTAGGCCGACCCACTTACACGGATAAGTGTCACACTATGTGGCGGTTATGTAATTATCCTTAAGACCGGAGTCTTCATGGCATCACGGTGTGGATTGTCATGCTTTGACACTATTGAGGTTTCCCCAGCCACGGGGCGATCATGCGGTAGTGATTGGGTATGATGCGAAGCATGCGGAGTATACATGATTGGTCGTCCGGGAATCGCGTATCCTATGATTGGGATCGAATATCCGAAATGGCCTTCTTATAAGGAATGTCTTACTCTCGTGAATCTTTGCAAAGTGGGAGTAAATGAGTTACTTCGAGAGAGCATGATATCCAGTTATAAGATACGGTCGTTGATGTTTTGACACTCGACTAACGACCGTATGGATATTATTACGGCGATAGGATTGTAAGTTACACGGTAAGCTGTTTCACATGAAAGGTAGTAGTCATTGCATTTGACTCTTCCGATGATTGGGGGTCACGGTGTGTTGCTTTAGACGCTATCCCGTGATCGTTAGGTATGAAGGGCATTTTCGTAATTTGCACTTTGTGTCTACGGCCAACATATTCGGAAGCCTATCGGGTCACACACATATGAACATCTAGTCGGATTAAAATGTGGTTATATATGATAACCAAATAAGGAAAGTTTATCTCGAGACTATAAAGGTTATAGTGGTAAATTAATATGGTGGTATTTATTTATTATGAATAAATTAAATACAAGATATTAATAATATTATATTAATTAAAGAATATTCCGGATGCCAATTTATTGGCTAAGGTGGCGCAATTTGTGTGTGTATAAGATACACTTGGATTGTGCGATTTAATTAATGATATTACCATATATTAATATTAGATATTAATATTTATATATATTTGCTCCCAGCGTGTGATGCATATAATATGCATGTGCATGATTGTGTCCAAAATATATATATTTATATAGATTTATTTGTGCAATATATATGTGATATATACACATGTGTAAATTGATTTATGGTAATAAAATAAAGATAAATATTGTCAATATAAGATTTTGACAATATCTTGGAAATATTCAATATGAGATATTGACAATATCCTAGATTTATTTAATATGAGATATTGTAATAAATGAGATAAATCAATCAATTATATTTTCCTTATTTTATTGGGAAAATGTTTTCTTCTCCTCCACACTATATGGGGCGCCACTTTCGTTATAAATAGAAGGTGGGTGTCAAGCTCTTTTGTACAACATAATTCCAAGAACTAATAGTTCTTGTGTAAAATAGAGAGCATCATATAGAGAGTTGGAGAGAGGGGAAAAGGCCGGTCTAGCAACCGGAGTTTTCCAATAGCAATCCATGATGGGATTCCGGCGGGGCATTCGTGTGGACTAGCGGTAGAGGCCGAACACTTGGGCGGCTCTATGCAGAACTACTCTCCTTAGACGGTCAAAGCGTCGATCTTTTAGATCAACCAAGGTAACCACCGTCTTTAGCTTATTTGTTTATTGCTTAAACGAAGTCGATCTTGGGTAAAAGGAAATCAAATTTTTGAATTCCGCTGCGTTCCCGAGTAGATTTCCTAACAAAAACTCAGCAGGGGATAATCAACACTCAGTAGATCCAGAACAGGATCCAAGCCAGTTTGCTAAACAAGGGTCAGGAGAGACTCAAACAGCTGATGTTGGTCATCATGGTATATATAGCTCTCAGCAGAGCTAGGAGGACCAATATCAGACCTTTAATAAGATATGGGTTTGAGGAGGATATGGTTGGATATGCACTACAGGTAGCTGAAGAAGTGGGTGGTTTTGAACTTAACACTTACAGGGAAGCTGTGACATGTTCTGAGGCATCCCAATGGCTTGTTGCTATGGGAGAAGAAACGGAGTCACTTCAGAAGAATGAGACTTGACAGGATAGAAGGGTGGTCAGCTGCAAATGGATATTCAAGAAAAAAGGAAGGAATGACATCTGCTGAGGAAAGAGGGGGTAGACTATGAAGAGATATTTTCTCCAGTGGTCAGACACATTTCCATCAGGGTGCTGTTAGCAATAGTGGCACATCAGAATCTTGAACTAGAGCAATTGAACGTGAAGACAGCCTTTCTACATTGAGATGTAGATAAGGAAATTTATATGACTCGGCCAGAGGGTTTCCAAGTTCCTGGCAAAGAAGGATATGTTTGCAAGTTGAAGAAGTCCGTGTATGGACTTAAGCAGGCCCCAAGGCAGTGGTATAAGAAGTTTGACAGTTATATGATTCAGCAGGGTTATAGCAGGAGTCCATATGATTGCTGTGTGTATCACAACAAGTTGAAGGAGGGTTCAATCATCTATCTGGTGCTGTATGTAGATGATAAGCTGATAGTTGTTGCAAACAAGTCTGACATTCAAGATCTGAAGAATCTGCTCAAGGCAATTTGAGATGAAGGATTTAGGGAATGCAAAGAAAATTTTGGGGATGGAGATCTATTGAGATAGGAAGCAGGGGAATCTGTTCTTGTCTCAGCAGGGGTATATTGAAAAGGTATTATCCAAGTTTTGCATGTCAGCAGCCAAACCTATAGATACTCCAATGGCACCAAATCTACATCTGTCTGATGTGTTTGCTCCATAGTCAACTGAGGAGGAAGAATACATGTCAAGAGTTCCATATGCTAGTGCAGTGGGCAGTTTAATGTATGCCATGGTCTGTACTAGGCCTGATTTGGCTCAGGCAGTCAGTGTTGTCAGCAGGTTTATGGCTCCACCTGGAAAGGAACACTGGAAAGCAGTAAAGAGGATATTCAGGTACCTTAGGGGTACATCAGATATTGGACTCATTTATGGAGGTGGTACTCAATATTTTGTCACAGGGTACTGTGATTCTGATTATGCTGCTAATGTGGACATTAGGAGATCTATGACTGGGTATGTGGATACTTTGGGTGGTTCTATAGTAAGGTGGAAGGCAACTTTGCAGGGTACAGTGACATTGTCTACTACTGAAGCAGAATACATGGCACTGACAGAAGCAACAAATGAGGCAATCTGGTTAAAGGGGCTAGTCAATGATCTGAGTCTTCATCAAGATCAAGCTATAGTGTATTATGACAGTCTTAGTTCAATATGTTTGGCTAAGGATCAGGTTCATCATGAGAGAACCAAGCACATTGATGTTAGGTATCATTTTCTGAGAAATGAGAGGAGGGTTAAAGTGGAGAAGATCAGCACTTATGTGAATCCTGCTGATATGTTCACTAAACCAGTTCCAAGAGGCAAGTTTCAGTTGTGTCTAGACTTGCTGAATATCCAAAGCTGTTAATCTGAATCTATGAATACTCAGCTGAAGGTGGAGGTCTGTTGAGGTATTCAAATCTGAAGACAAAGAGGAATCTGGCACTTGGTTGTGCATATGGCACTTGGATGTGCATCTGATCAGTTTGCATGAAGTTGATGTCAAGGTGGAGATTTGTAATGGTGACTTAAACTATGCTTCTAGTCTGGTCTGCTGAGTGTGGCATTCAGCAGAGCCTGTGGAAACATATTCGGGTCAGCAATGTATAAAGCGTTTGCTGAAATCTAGTGTTCAGCTGGGGGCAAGATCAGCAGGGTTCATCAACCTGCTGATGGCTAGTCTCCTGAAGACTGCTCAGCAGACTGCTCATCAACCTGCTCTTGTAGAACACGTCTGCTGCATGTTTGTTCGAGTTACTTCTAGGGCATTTCAGTCATTTACTGGGTTGACTGATTAGTCGGTTAGAGTTGGGTTCCCAAGGCTATAAATACCGTATGTATTAATTGTAACTTAATGTAACTTTCTAGTGACAATAAAATATCCTCGTTTGTCCGTGGAGTAATCGGCACATTGCCGGAAACCACGTTAAATCTGTGTTCTTCTTGTTTCTGTGTTTGTTTGATTGTTTATCTTTTATCTTTTCTCACAAATCACCATCATTTCTTGATCGATCCGTTATAACAGTTTACTCATCTTTTAAGTCTCCACATGGCCACTTCGTGCGAGAAACGAACATTGTAAAGGGCGAATAATCTCAAAATTCTATTTTATTCAACCTATAATTAAGGATTACAATATAACATGCTATCCGATGCCTTTACGTTTATACATTTTGTCTAATACGTATATACAGACTCTATATTAACATTTTTTTGACTCTTTTTTTCTTCATTACAATTTCCTAGACTCGAGGAAATTCTTGGCCTGAGAGTCACACGATTGAATATAGCTCAGAAAATCCTTGAAATCTGTATCCATATAACGCCTTGGATTTGCCTCACTTATAATCTTTTCTGCGGGTCGCACTATGCCTTGATATGGAATACTGTGCAAAGATGCCACGGAAATCCGAGGCTTAATCGAGTTCGCCAGTACTCTATGGAGTACGCTCTTGTATCTGCCATTGCTGAATATCTATCAAACTCAAATCAAAATATATATAAAAAATTAGATTTACTGCATAGTCTATAAATGTCATTCTGTTTATACTCGACTTGTCTTTATATGAGTAATTATACGAGCACAACCTGTAACACATAACGGATTACACAAACATCATTTGCATCCTTGATCATCATGTATGATCTAGTGATTATGATGTAAACCATCATAATCTATGATGTAAATGATGGTTGTGTTACTCGTTGTGTCTCATAGATTGTGTTCGTATCATTACTCGTTTCTATATATGAAGATATTTGAGTTTTAATGTGCTCATTATTCATCATATTGTACTCGTTTCATCGATCGAATATTTAAATATGAAGTTGAAACTTAAAATATTAGAATATATATGCCTGATGTTATTTCTTTGGATATTTGATCCGGCTTGTAATTTTTTCATGCTAAAGCAATAAAATTGATCGTTCTCCACAACAAAAAAAAAAATGGGATCCACAGTTTTTTTTCTCTTATTTTATTGGGATACTTATAATTTTGTTCTCTTATCGACCTTTCTTCATTTTCTTTTCACTGGTTTATATCTTTCGTATCGGCATTTTTTGGTCCCCTAACCATACTTTTACGTTACAATTTTAAGACACTTAACGAAAGAATAGAGTGTGATGTTTAATAACCCTACTACATTTCTCTCGTGTCACATTACTATTAGTTGATAAATTATTAATATACGATACTTTTAGTCTCTTATATTTCATATTGTCTAAAAAATAACTATTACATGTATCATAATAACGTTTTTGGTCTCATAACTGTATATCCTTTTGTACACTTTTTGGACACTTAACGAATCTAGCGTAGAGTCAAAATGTAAGTGGTCTAAAAGTGTAAGGAAAAAAATTATCGTTAGGAAACCAAAAATACTAAAAGATAGTAACTTGTGACGAAAAGAAAAATAGGGGTCCAAAAGTATAATTCTTCCTGTACGAAAGAAGTGAATGTCTTTTACACAATAAAAAGTCTTAATACACAACTTTCTTTTCCCTTTAAATTTATGTTTTTTCAGAACTCGTTGATTCTGACCGAATTTCAGACAGAATGTTAATAATTTTATTGACTCGATCAATTTTAGTCAGAAAGTTATTCTAACCGGTTTTGTGTATGGAAAACATTCAAAATTCTGTCTCGAATTCAATCAGAATAATCTCCGTCTTCTGACTCGAATTAGGTCTGAATAATTTGTAAACTCGTTGATTCAGACCGAATTCAGATAGAATGTTAGGAAATTTCTTGACTCAATTTTAGTCAGAAAGTTTTTCTGACGGGTATTGTGTATGAAAAACATTTAAAATTATGTCTCAAATTCAATCAGAATAATCATCGTTTTTAGATTCGAATCGAGTCAGAATAATTTGCTGTGTGAAAAAACATTCTCCGAAAGAATCGGCGTGCGTACGTACCTCAAGGTGGTCACCAACATTGACAACAAAAGAGCCAGGAATGGGGTCAACGGTCAACCAATTGCCATGGTGTTGTATCTGCAAACCCTGGACTTCATCTTGAAGAACAAAACTTAGGAATCCATAATCAGAATGGGGTGGCATTCCAAGTGTCAAATCAGGTTCTGGGCATGGAGGAAAACAGTTCAGAATCAATAGTTGGCTTCCATCTTTCAGTTCTTTTAAGAATAATATGGTACTACTGTCCTCTTCTTCTTCTTCATCATCTACAGTCATTTTCTCAAGTAGACCTAGGCTCTCGAAGATGGCATCAACCATTTTCTCAAATAAATTTTTGGTTTCTTTAGAGTAAGTCACCGTCATTTCCCTGTTTCATTAATTACAATAATCAATTTTCAAATCGCCGGCCCGCCTTTCGATTAATTACCTTAAACAATGACAAATAAGTATGCCGACAATTATCTAGACGAAAATAGGCAGTTGAACATTTAAAATGGAAGGGTTTTTTTCCGTTCTAAAAACAAGGGTCCATCTTAAAATTTATTCACTTGAAAACCATCAAATAGGATTTGGTGTGAAGCAATCTAAAATTTATGCAAAGTTCCTTATATATATATATATATATATATATATATATATATATATATATATATATATATATGTATACTAGTCGATAACCCGTGAATTGCACGGGAGCGTATGACAATGTGATTATATTCAATTAATATGCATAATATGTACTACAAAACAAAGAACTTTCAAAGTTATACTGATGTCAATAATTGTGGTTATATTCTGCTTTTAGCATTGCGGGATAACGTATATTTTAAAAGAAGAAATTTTTTGAAGGATGAAAAGAAGCTTTTATCAGCATGTTTGTTACGCAAGAATGAAATTGAATGGAATAAAATAATAGAAACGAAATAGAATGTAAAGAATAAATTGATTCTATTACTCCACTTGGAATATGCAAGATTGAAATGAAAGGGTGGGATAGCCCTACGTCATACCCCATTGCACCCGACCTCTCTTCCCACCATGCCCTACACATTGCTACCATACCCTACCCACCACCCTATCCTACCCTACCATATATCACCATATCTTGCCTTCGACATCCTAACTACCTTACCTACTCTACTCCACTATCACCCACCCCTACCCTACCTTACCCATCATACCATCCCACCTTACCGACCACCCCACCCTTATCGACCCTACCTACCCTACCTTACCCATCATACCACCTCACCTTACCGACCACCCCACCCTTATCTACCATACCCTACCCACCATCCCATCGTATCCAACCCACCACCCAACCCTAACCTTACCATGTCCACCATTCCACTCTACCCTATCTTACCCACCACACCACCCTACCTTACCCTACCAACCATACCTTACCCACCACTTTACCCTACTTACCCTACCCTACCAACCACCGCCCTTACCTACCCTACCCACCACGCCATACTACCCTACCCATCACTATACCATACCCTACCCTACCCACCATCATATCATACCCTACCTTACCCACCACCCCACCTTATTCAAATACGTTTCCTAACTACTTACCGTACCCACCACATCATTACATGAGGTGACTAATTCATTGAGGATGACATAATCTAAGAATATCTCGTATTAATTGACATATTTGAATTTAGTTATTTTTTAAAATGTTATTTAATTTCTGAATATTCTGTATCAATTTAGGACTCTAATTTGTACGGAATTATTTTTTCTTAACATATTGAATTTATTTATGTTCCACATAATTAATTTAAAATAGTTTTAATGGATTATTTTCTTTTTGCATATTCGAATAATTGAAACTGCCTTAATTGTTGTGGATGTTAATGGCATTGTTTTCAAAATAAGTTAATTATAGAAATCATAATTTAATTATAGTAACATTTACAATAAATGCAGGAATATTCGGTTGAAATTTTCGTAATAATTGAAATTAACATAATAAGTTGGGATGTGAATGAGATAATTTTCAAAATAAAATATTTAAAAGAATATGGTTCAAATTTTTGGATTAATTAAAAATGACATAATTGTAATTATATGAATCGTTATAATTAATGCATGAATATTTGAGTGTAGATTTTTCGTAATAATTAATAATGGCATAATTGTTAGGATGTTAATTGCATGACATAATTGTTGGGATGTCAAAGAATTAATTCTCGAAATAATTTAATTATATGAATCATTATATGGCATAATTTTCAAAATAACCTAATTACACGACATATTATAATTAATGTAGGAATATTTGGCTTGACATAATTTTTTCTTTGATCTATTTATAGGAATGATTATAATTTTTGAATATATATTATGCAATGTTGAGTTTCTTGTGTTACACATTTTATATATTTATAGATCATTGATCAACGAGAAATAATTTTATTGATCTACTCCCTCCGTTCTTAAATAACTGAGGTAGTTGCCAAAAAGTCTTGTCGAAAATAACTGCGGCAGGATATTTCCCAAAGCAGCATTTATTGCTAATTTTCCTATTTTACATTTATCTAATATTATGTAAGAAATTAAAAAGAAGACTGCATTAATTGTATCATAAGGATCTTTTAGTCATTGTATCTTTAAAGTCATAGTATCAAATCACATTTTTAATAAGCGTGTTTTTAACAACTGCCTCTGATATTTCAGAATAGATAGAGTATTAACTTTGTCGTAAATAATTAATATACAAATATATTGTGAACAAATATATTGTCATACAATTATTAATGGTGTAGTACAATCTAGTTTCCATATCATCTTCGCTAAAATTTACTTAGGACAATATGAAAATGATAGATACTTCTCGTTTTTTAGGTTCACACCTCGAAAATTAAACACCTATCATATATAGTGCAAGTACTACTTATAAAGATACAGTAATAATATATATATCTGCGGTTTATCCACCGATTCAGAAACTTTAGATTCCACCAATTAAGAGGAATTTTGTGGTGAAGAATAAGTGTTAAGTAAAAAATGATACGAAGTGGAGATTGAATTACGTGGAAGAAATTATATGGATATACCCTTATCCATAATGCCTTGTTGAAAATAAAAAACCTATGAGAACTCCTCTCATTTTGGGAATAATTAACAAGTGTACATCTCAAGGTGGTCCTTCAATGTAAGCCTCCAAGACTGCGGTCTGACAGCGCTTATTTAATTTGAGGAATAATGAAACCGATAACTAATTATGTCCTCTTATAAGAAAGAGGCATCTCGTTTAGACCGTTTCTTACGGTATGAAACTTGTAACACGCGCAGCGTAGAATAATGAAATTGATAACTATTATTCCTGTAAAGTCCAACATCGGTAAGTAAATTCATGCTCACCCCCGTATAAATATGAGATATAAAGATCTTGTCAACTCGGGTTACCATTTTAGACCAAACGAGGACGGCGGTCTAAGTAGTTGACCGGACTATTTATGACTCATTTAGCGCTGCCAGACTCGAGATCTGGGGGCGTTATAGAATTATAGAATGGTATTCAGAGCCGACAATCATACGGAATTAAGTTACACACCGTGAGAGGCGGTAGGGGCCACCTCTAAAATCCAATGATAGAGACGAACTGAGACAAGTCTTGGCGTCATCCTGGCGATGACGTCAGTCCCTTATAAGGAGGGAGAATGTAATGTCTCACTTCTTTAAAGTAAAGTCATGCTCACCCCATATATGTGTGAGACATAAAGGTCTTGTCAACTCGGGTTAGCTCTTTTAGATCAAGCGAGGACGACGGTCTAAGGAGTTGATCGGACCATTTATGATTCATTTATCTCTGTCAGGCCCGAGATCTGGGGCGTTAGGGGCGTCATAATCCCCTCTTATAAGGAAGAGCATCTCGCTAGAACCTCGCTAGAACCCTCACACCGCCTCTCACAATTGGCACTTGTAACGCCTCAAAGCTGTGGTCTCACAGCGCAGATTAAAATAAGACAAGATTGAAACTGAATAATTACTTGTACTCGTCGTCATTACTTAGTTTAAAAACGTTAACTGAGATAACCATTCCATTATGTTTCACGTTATATGAATACGATGTTTCTCTCATATTCCCTACGTGGGACATCACAACGAAAGTACTAAAGTCTTACATATGAGAATAAAAGAATACCCAAAATCTAGTATTGTGGATTTACATTAAAATGGATTTACCTAAAGTCCATGGGAGAAGCAGGCCAAAGGGGTAAGACATCTGCTAGAGGTTGACAAGCCAACTTCAAGAAATCCCTCCAACAAAGAACACCATCTTTTGTCTGATTAAAGCTTGTTCCATAACGTACTTTGTTTCCAATATCCGATGACATATACTTTTCTCTCTCAACCAGTGGTTGTTCAAAGAACCTCTTTGCTACCTCCATCGTATTCCTTATAACCTCCTCCGTAATGCCATGATTAACCAGCTGCGTACGTGAAATTCATAGTTTAAAAATCTTAAAATCTTATTTAGATATATATATATATATATATATATATATATATATATATATATATATATATATATCTTGTGCATGAAATATGATTCAAAACGTAGCTACCTGGAAAAAACCGTAATTTTCACAAGCCTTGGCCAGAGAAGAGAGGACTTGATTCCTGTTAGAACCCTGCAACTCGGCAAAGTCAATAACCGGAAGTTTTAAATTGTCATCGTCGGCGGCGGCAGTGGATGTTTTCCCGGCCTCAGCCGTTGTTTTTGGTCGTTCAGAAACCGGTAGCACATATTTCCGAGGAACACTCGTGATCCCGGTTTCATACAAATGTCTCACTCCCTTGGTATATTGCGTTTCATCATCATCCATAGACATTTCTGTTATCAATGCCGGAGACATGAATGATCCTACCCTGCAGGCTGCTGCAAACATGCAAAATAAATGAATGATATGCCCATCATATCCTACATGTCGAACATTCTAAAGGATCATCAAAGAGTATTAAGAAATTAATGAAAATTTCCAGTAGCTAGAGTAGGGACAGTACCTATGAAATTTTTTTTGGCGTGCAGAGCGTAGGGGGGGAATGGGGGATGGATGTGGAATATAGATATATTGAATAAGTGGCAATTGAATAGGGAAAGGAAATGAGTGTTTATATGGAGAGAGGATATGGCCTAGTGGTAAAGGTAGTGGTGGATCCAGGAATTTATTGCAGTGGTGTTATTGGTATTTAAAACTACATTTTTTATTTAAAAAAATTTCAATAGGGTCACCGGAATCTAAAACATCAATTTTTATCGACTAAACGACATTTTTCAACAACAAAACTACATCGTTTTAATACTAAAAAAAATATTTTTTTTTAAATCCAGTGGGGTCACGTGACCCCGGGGTACGTGGATCCGCCCCTGGCAGTGGCGGACCTACATGGCCTGGCAAGAAACCGCCCTTAATCCAAAAAAAACACACTAAAAGTTGTACGATACATATAGTTTGCTCCCTTTAAATTTTTTATTTGCCTTTACAAATTTTATTGTCCCCCCTTATCCGAGATCCTACGTCCGCTCCTGGCTCCTGGGTAAAGAGTTTGTGTGTTAGAGCGAGAGTAATGGTAATCGGGAGATAAAGCCTATTGGTAAAGAGTTTGTGTGTTATAGTGGCAGTTCGACCGGGAACTGGAGCGTGGAGGTTCGAATCCCGTAAAAAGACGACTCCTTTCAATATTTTGATATAATGATAGCGCTCTATGATTACGAAACTAGGCATAGTGGCTTAGATTATCGATTAACCTCTTTCGGTATTAATAATTTATGGAACGGAGGAGCGAAGGAGGAGCGAAGAACTTTCGGTTAGGGTTTAACTATTTTTTATATAAAGAGTGAGGAATCCAAGTAAACGGACTTTTAACTTTTAAGACAACTGGATTCTAGAGAGATGGGACATGTGTGTTAAAATGATTGGAATTTTCAAAAGAAATTTGACATATGTCACCTAATATTAAACAACAGTTTTACAGTGGTATTGGATCACTATGTCATATTTTTTTTTTAATAGGAATTTTTAAAAGATAGGAAAATTTGTAAATTCTTAGAATTTATATTTTACACTGTCGGACCTCGTGTATTTTTCTGATTTTTTATTGATTCTGGATCACTAAATCATACTTGATCTCCACCTTAAAATCCGCCGAATGCAGTAGATAAAGACGGTATATAATACTATTAGTTTCTAATTACGTGGAAACTTGGGATATTCATATGTTGGTTTTGCACAACATTAATATCAATATCAAATGAACTATCATTTTCTTTTTTTCTTTGGGGTAAAGATGTCATTCATCCACTACTATAAAAAGTGATATACGTTACACTTGATAAATTTTAACCGTAATTTAATTGATGTGATGTTTAATATTTAGATAATGGTTTAAAACAGTCACTACTACAAAAATGTTAAATATCACATTTAAAAAATGATAAATATCTCACACTTAATTCTTTTAATTAATCACAGTTATTAAAAAAACGAGATAAATTATATCAATTAATTTCACTTATTAACCGTAATTTAAAATATGTGATGTTTTATATTTAGATCACGGATTTTAACTGTCACTACTACCATTACAACAAAAAGGAACATAGATAGCACCTATAGAATGATAGCTGTTCAAAAAAAAGCACCTATAGAATGATAAATATCACACTTTTAGAAAAACTAAGACAAGGAAAATGTAGGTATCACACTTTTTTTTCCCAATGTCTATTTTAACTTTTTCAGGAAAATGGGGTTTCTTCAAAAAAAAAAAAAAAAAAGGAAAATGGGGGTTCATTTGACATTTATTGAGGCAATATTGCTTTGCCAAGTCGTGCCTATATATACGGCAAAATGCTGTAAACAGAAACCCTCGTTTAATTAGTGGGAAAAATGAATCTTAAGGTTCTATAATTTTATTGAATGGAGACTTGGTCTAAGATTAAAATCACGTAGATAGTTTTGTCGTTGATCTAGCACACTTTTCTTGACAAGTATAGTATTTATTAAAGAAAGTTAAAACTGCAAACTTGGGCTGAATTATATTATTATTAATTAATACTACATTCGTCTCATATTATAAATCATCATAGTTTTATGCATACAGATTAAGAAAATCAATAAATGATCCAATTTCGATAATTTTGGATTAAAATGCCCTTAGGTTGATTAAGACTAATGTAAAACTTTGGAATAAGGAATAAGGGTAAAACAAGTAATTACTTATAGAGAATGTTAGGATGACTTACAACATGAGACGAAAGTAATAGAGAAGTAATTAGTAACCAATCAGTGAAGGACAAGTGCCTATTACAGATTTGTTAGTTTGTTACTAGTGTCATGTCTTTGTATTTACCATAACAAAAATCTTATCCTTTTTGACCGAGTCCTAAGATACTATTGTACCAAGAAAATACGATGAAGACAATATAAGTTGTTGATGTATGTTACGTCACGTTTTTGGATATCGAGTTTCTATTTAGAAACAAACGTCTAACACGTATATAATTACAACTTAATTCAACTATATACGTAATCCTCACGTAATCAACATTAGAGTTTAAGCGGAAACATGAAGAGACCCGGGAAACTAAAAGATTATTACAAGCGATCGAAAATAAACACAAGTTGCGGCTAAAACGACATTCAAAAACTAAAGCACAATGATCAAAACATCATTCAACTGTTACAACTCTTATATTACAACCAAGGAGCACTACTAACTCACACTATTACAAAAGATAGGAAATAATCTATACCCCAAAATTACAAAAGATTTAAAGAAGACGATAACTTCATCAGGAACATCTTCTGGAATCACTCCCTAACAAACTTGAATGCAACCTTCAATTGTAACGCCTCTGTCCTAGATATTGAATCCTTATCCAGACATGGAACGTTTGACCCGTAACATTTAGAGTAAACCTAAAATCCCGCGTAAGTCTCGTATCATATCAGAATAATAAATGATTCACGCAGAAGAAAACAAGCAAAAGACTCGGAAAAATAAACCCCTCAGAGTCTTCCATACAACCAACTCAATCAGAACTACAACTGTTGTCAAACTACATTATAAATAACTGAAAGCAAAAACTATTATCCATTAAAACTCTCTTGTCTTAAAAGAAAGAACAACTATAAAAGAAACTAAAACATTAATTCCATTGCTCCGCCCTAATCTACCACTCCAAGCTCGTTGTCAAAACAACATGTACCTGCAATATTCTTATTTTAAATAAAGGAGTGAGCCCGTGCACAAACTCAGTAATGAGAAAGAAGATAAAACGGGAAATTCATGTATGTAGGATGCCAAGAGACATAACATGAGTCTACTTCATCGAGTTCACAATAGTTTGAAAGTCATAACTTGTAACATTTCAGAGAACTACTTTTAAAACAAAGTATCTTGAATCATAAGGAATGCCACTTTAAAACCAAACCTTAAACCATGCATAAAATGTCTATTAACTACATCAAGTTCATCTTGCATGTACTTGTTTGTTACATTAATTACTTACTTAACATACTCATGTTCTTGTCTTGATTGTTCATGTTCATTTCTTATCTAACATAACAAAAGGGTCTGGTGCAACACGGCTAATATAACTAACCATACCTCTAACTTTAGGACCTTAAGGTACCAAAGGTACTCAGTACAATACGTCGTCTTAAGAACGACATGGCTTACTACAATACGTCGTCTTAAGAACGACATGGCTAATACAGTTAGTCATACCTCCGACACAGGACTTACGTACCCATGGTACTATGTAAAGTACATTTCTAGGTCACTAACCATACACAAATAGAAGCACGTCAAGCACATAGATTCCACGTTAAAGTCCTTAACTAACCGATTAGAGCATTCAAAAACCATACCAATACCAAACTCTCATTCTATCTCCACTATTGGTACCTTAAACGCATAAAACATTTTACATAGAAGTAACTATGAAGCATAATAACTTTCTATAAATATAGTCTAAGCAAATACCCTACAACACATAATTATGTCCGGTTTCGTTCAACTTAACATAAAAAATATTAAAACAACTCAAAGGCATAATCTTTGAACTAAAAACAGAACTTTTTGATAAGAAGAACTATTTACCTTAAAGACGAGCTAAACTACGAACCGAACAACATCTTACTTCCAAAACATACGTGAATCTACAAATACCCGGAACCCGAACCTCAAAGCCAAGAACTACAACTTAAAAAGATCAATCTAGGAATTAACAAGTGATTACTATAATTACCTTTTTGAGAAGAAACAATTCTCAAAGCTGCTCACGAATCAGGATCTTCCTTGAAACTGAGACTCTGACCTGCAGACACGTCCCGGACAATATCAGATGCGTCATGGGCACCAAAACCTGGCCGCTTAACCGAGAGCAGGGCTCGGTTCAGCGAGCCGGAAGACTGGGCTTGTCCTGGGATGTCTAGGACTCGTCCTGGGCACTCTGGGACATGTTTGGCGCATGTCTGGGACGCTTAACCGAGGGCTACGCTCGGTTTAGTGAGCCAAACACTCACAGAACACCAAAAAGGAGAACACCATGTATTCTGGGCTGTGTGGGAGCCTTTTTTTGTAGGTCCTAGACAACCTTAGGTCGTTTTTCCATAAAATTTGAGGAAACGAACCTAAAAATATAAAGATTCCGCTCAGAACGTTGTCAAGCAAGGACGATGGATCTAAGTAGTTATCGGATCAATTATGCATCAAGTAACGCTTATTTGTTAGACCGCAGTTTTTACGGGCCTTACACCTTCTTTTTGTATTGTTGTACTTTGAACTTAAGGCATCCCGCTTCTCTCTATGTGTACGTCTTATTTTTTTGACTTGTATGTGTATGTATTATTAAGATGTCTTTCGCTGTTCCAAAAACTACTTAACTACTTGTATGCCGAAAGGTAAAGTTGTTACATCATATTCAATGGACGGTATAATTAATTAATTGCATTAGTTATGTCTTTTTGTTTATTTGTGCCTAACACGTGTACCGTGTATAAACCGAAGGGATTTTAAATAAAAAAAAACACTCCACTAAATATATTCCTTATCTTTTTAACTCTTCATGTAATTCCTCATGCATTCGTCTTTGTTTTTATTTCATTCGATTTTGTACTGCCCTTGTCATTCTTAAAGCTGTATGATATACTCTCTCTGTTTTTTTAGTCATTTTTCAGAATTTGTTTATTTTTATTTATCCAGAGTCTTTAAACACTTTCCAACAGCTGTGAGTATTTATTTATTTATTTCATTTTTTATAATAATGTTCAAACCCGAAATAAATGTTGTATATATCCAGGAACAATATTCTGCGTGTTTCTCAAAAAAAATATATTCTGCATGGCACAACGCCTTATGAAAAACAGAACGAAAATGTAGAAAGAAAAAAAAACAGTACGAAAATAACAGAAGTTAGACATGAATACGCCAAATATCAAAGCTAACACTTCGCGTATTATGACCATATTAATCAGTAAGTGTTATGGATAATTCAATGTCTCACGTCAAATAATGTGTCATTGACATGTATTTTATATCGTGTGTGTACAAGTATGTTGTGTGATTTTCACTTTAATCACTAAATCCTACCGCAGCGCGAACTTTATCGAGTAGTCTTGGATGTCGATCCCACAAGGGACTTGGGACAATCACCGCATAGTTTTCAATTTATATTAGCTAAACTAATCAAATTTTGGTGTTTTAAGATATAAGATAACTAAAAACTAAGGTCCTATTTAAATCTCAACACAAGTCCAAGAAAATGCTAGAAATCAAGTTGGAAGAACTTCTAGGACGTCGGATTACCACAGTAAGAAATATATGACTTTTACAACGACCTTTCCATTTACTATGAATTTTTACTTATGTTGACGAATAATCAGAAGTGATTAACAATATTCTTTCAAACTACTATTAATCGTGCCTAAATTAATATTAAATCCGATTTCTCGCTCATTAACTTAATCTAGACCCATTAAAACATCATTATTCATATTGCCACAAGAAATTTCAATTAACTTTCGCTCTCATGAATTTTCTTGATTGAAATTAGGGTTCTAACCTATCAACTAAACTTCACCTTTCAGTACATCACCTAATTGATAATAAATTCTCCATATAAACCTATGGAAATTCATCTTACGATCCATCAATTCATAAATTCATACAAAATAGCACACCAAAATCAATACAAAAGCATATCAATTCATAATAACAGGAAAGATCAAATCTTTAACTCATATGTTCATTTACCGGGCTCTCCTAATCCTAGAAAATTAAATCTACTCGCGCATAATCAAAGAGATCACAAAAATCATGGATTTAGGCATTGTGAAACGTAAAGATAAAATAAAAGGAAGAAAATTAAGAGAAAGGAAATAGAATTGTCTCACAAATATCATAAAACCAAGAAATTCACGATCCGTTCTTCGTTCTTGAGCCCTAAGCAAAAATCTTGTTCTTCAAAAGTTGAGGGAAAATAATCGATGGGATTGTGAGTGCAAATCACGCCTAATGGAATGAATATGGCGTCTATGATGATTTCTTTTATTTAAGGAAATCATTTTAGGATAAATAGGAATTTTCCTTAATTCAAATTGTGTAATTTATCTCCTAAAATAAAATCCCCTAAAAATATGAAGATAATGGCGCAATATTCCTTATTTTTGCTCTCTTTTTTCACGCCAATCTCTTGAAATCACGTTGGGAATTATCTCCACCAATCAGAGCATTTCGTTGGCCTGTAGAAAATCTGGATAGTTTCTGCATTTTTTCACACCCTGTTCCATTCTTCCACACCTGGGTGTTATTCTTCTTGCCTTCATTACTTTGACTCCTTTTTAGCTCAATTTCATTGTCTTTTATGCTCGGATTCATCATATCTGTAAAATATCAAAGCCACAGCAGTAATCTAGTCCAAAAAGGCAATTTATCATACGAATATCACAAAATGGGCATTAAACAGGCCAAAATGATCCAAGAATAACCACATATGGTGGACTTATCAAACTCCCCCAAGCTTAAACCTTGCTTGTCCCCAAGCAAGTCAAAAGGACTCAAGACGAGACGGACTAAGAAGATCACACATGACATAACATTAGACAAAGATGCACAACACACGAGCATTAATAAAATTCATCCCATCATTCAAAACACAAGATATAGACTAACTAATCCTTTTTATCATATCATGAGCAAAAGTGAACAAATATTGTCAATGGGAAACAAGATAGACCAAGCAAATAGACCCTCACGGGATAAATCACTCAACGCTCAACATTTGTGAGGTGACTAAACTCTCAAGCTCATTCCATTGGAAATGCCCTACTATAAGCTTGTATATCGTCTCATATCAATCACCAAGACATTGTGCAACACATAAATCATAAGGTCTTTGGAAAAAGAGAAAAAAAACGGTAAGTGAGGATAGCCCAAGTGAGAAAAAGAAAGTGATAGGTGTAGGAAAAGGTATAAGAGATGGCAAAACCATTAGAACTAGCGCGACACGTGACATTTAGACTTCAACATCACACAAGTGCAAGGGGGTCATACACTTTATTCCAAATAAAAGAGAATACAATGGATAATTTTTCTACTTTGGAGAATAATGATACAACTCCATCTTTATTTTTTTACAAATAAAACAAACTAGACTTATGAGGTTATTTTTTAAGATTTCCTCCTTTATTGACTCTATTTCTTTTTTCTTTTTTTTCTATTTTCTTTTTTTTTCATTTTTTTTTTCAGATTTTTTTTTCATATATATTTTATTTTTATTTTCAACTAAGAAATGAACACGTAGTACCGGTGTGGATTTCCCCCAAGCTTGACCATTACATACTAAGTAAAAGAAATTTGATAGCCACATGTCCCTATTTGTTCTAAGGTTGGGTGAAAAGAATTGGGCTATCTGTTTTAGGGATTGTTCAATGTATGGTGTAGTGAAATAAGGTAAAGTGGAAAAAAGGTGTACTAAAGATTAAGGCTTGAAAGGTATAAGGTAAATAATGTGGTGGAAGGTAGAAACGAATGCCTCAATCATTTCTACGTGTATGCACATACCAAAGTAACACCAACAAGACTCAACACAAGTTCTAAATGAACAAATCCAAGGAAGAGAGAATACGCACAAATTTAGGGTGAGACTGAAGTGGTCAGTCATATGGCCGGAACAATACCTCACCGGGTCAATTTGTCTATTCACTCGGACTCTATTGTTTCCAAAAGAAAATAATGGCACTTCTAAACATGATATTTCAAAAAGGATTTTTCACTCCATGTCATGCATTTATCTTGTCAAAACAAACCATATCAATTTTCATGCATTGCAAATCTCATCTAAAGTAGATATGTGTGATCGCCAAAACCATCAAGACAAAATGACACAACTGACACTGACTAAGACTCTAAATTGCACAAAAGTGACTTTTATTGACCCCTAAATTTATTTATTTATTTTATTTTTTATATACCCTAAGATAAAAGACTCGAATAGCAGCCAAGGAAACTACACAAGTGACCCCCCCACACGTAAATATTACATTGTCCCCAATGTAATTAAATTAGAACAAGCGAGGGTAAGAGTGAAACTCACCGAATTAGGATGCCAGAAGGTCAGACGGATTGAGGAGACAACACGAGCGATCAAGGTGGCATGCACGACGTTCAGCTCTCGAAGAATCTGTATGTGCATGGAGCACAGTGTGTGCAGTGTTCAGTTTGGCCGGAATCCGGCAAAAAGGGTGGCTGACCGGATTCCGGCACGGTGGTGGTGTGTGTGGCGGGTTTGGGAAGAGGAGGGGTGGAGTCGGGCTGTGTGTTGATGTCCGGCAGGGGTGGCTCGTAGGGAACCGTTATGGTGGTGGGAAGGTCGCCGGCGACCATGGAGGTGGAGTGGTGGTGGGCGGTTGGTTTCTTGTTGGGTGGGCATGTGAAGGTGTTTGATCTCATGGTTGAAGAGAGGAAAGAGGGGGGAGAAAAAGGAGTAGAGTGGTGGTGGCAGGCCGGAGGTGATTGACGCCGGAAAGAGGGGTCGCCAGCTGAAAGGGTGGACAACAGCAATGGAGGTAGGGGACTATTGACGGCACAAATGATACAGCCGAACCTTCCTCTCCAAGCAAGGCCGCCTAGGGCACTAATGATACATTGTTTTACATTTATACCCTTGATGTAATCTGCTATATATATGACACAAGTGTCAACGAATAATCAATGAAATACAAACAATATTTTATTTAATATGGTATCGGAGCGGTTCGATCTCGTCTCTCGTGTTTTCTCTCCTATCCGATAAACCCTCTTTTTTTTTTTGTTCGCAGCCAACTCTCATCAGCATCCATGGCTGACTCCACTTCTACTCCTACCTCCGGCACCTCCACGCCGGCTTCTGCTTCTTCCCTCTCTTCCTATCCGACCTTCACTCCTTCTTCCTCCTTCCACATCACCAAATTGACACGTCAAAATTACCCACTGTGGCGTGCTCAAATCTATCCCTATTTTCGTGGCCAAGGAGTCACCGGTTATCTCGACGGCAACATTCAGGCACCACCGGAAACTGTTACAACAGAAGGCATCCAGCAAATAAATCCGGCGCATGAACACTGGTCTAAACAGGACGCTCTCATTCTTGGAACCATCACCTCCTCCCTCTCTGATGATGTTTTATCACAGGTTTACAGTTCCGAAACCTCTGCTGAAATTTGGCAGGCATTACAGACAAGTTTCTCGTCCCAGTCTCGTGCACAATTGGTCCATCTTCGCTCCAAACTTGCAGCCGCACGCAAGGATACGATGTCCGCCTCGGATTATTTCATGTATGTCAAACGTATTGCAGATGATTTACTCTTGGCTGGTCATCCATTAACAACAGAGGATCACATAGCTTACCTTCTCGCCGGACTCGGATCGGATTATGACAGACCTTGTAACCATTCTCACTTTGCCCGCACCGATTTAACACTTGATGAGGTTTATTCGATGCGTTAACCACCGAGGCTCGCATAAACCGTAATCGCCCACCTCCCATTGCTCCGCCGCTGCCTTCGAATCCGGTGCCTCCCACTGCTCACGTCGCTGCTTATCAAAACAGGTCCGTCTCTTATTCTGATCGTGGCCAACGTGGTCGTAATCAATTCACCTCTCAGCAAACCCGAGGCCGGGGGCGCAATTCCAACCGTGGCCGAGGTCGTGGTCCATCACCCACCACTCCGTCTGTGCAATGTCAACTCTGTGAACGCTTTGGCCATATGGTACATGACTTCTTTGGTACCGGTTTGACTCCACCTTTGTTCCTCGAAGCCCCTCGGCCTTCACTTGCTTGCTCCTCCACGAGGCACATATTACCACTCCCCAAGCTTCTCCATCTGATTGGATTGTTGACACCGGCGCCACTCATCACACTACCAATAATTTCCGCAACTTGAATCTCTCTGCAAACTCTTATGATGGCCCGGAAAAACTCCATGTTGGTGATGGTACAGGTTTGCCCATTACGCATTATGGTTCTTCCATTATTTCTACTCCCACCTCCTTTTATGTGCTTAATAATGTTCTCCTAGCTCCCTCCCTTTATACCAACTTATTATCTGTCTCTCAGTTTGCTAAGGATAATTCCGTTTTCTTTGAATTTCACCATAATTATTTCCTTGTGAAGGATTACTCGGGCCACATCCGTCATCGGGGCTACCTTAAGGATGGCCTTTATCACTTCTCTCAGTCATTCCTCCGCTTCCCTGCTCATGCTCTTGTTACCAGTCGTACCAGCGTCTCTCAGTGGCACCTTCGTCTAGGACATTGCTCATCACCAGTTCTTCGTCAAGTTTTGCGTCAAAATAATATTTCGGCACCCTCCCCTGCCCCTGCGTCTGTTTGTGTCCCTTGTCAAATGGCCAAGAGCCATCGTCAGTCTTTACCCTTGTCATCTTTTACTTCTTCGCGTCCTTTGGATTTAATATACTCTGATGTTTGGGGCCCTTGTGCCGAGGATTCTATTTATGGTTCTAAGTATTATGTGAGTTTTCTTGATGATTACACTAAGTATTTGTGGGTATATCCTTTGCGTCTTAAATCTGATGTTGAATCTGTTTTTCTGCAATTCCATGCTTTGGTTGAACGCCACTTTAACACCAAAATAAAATCTGTTCAAACCGATTGGGGGGTGAATATCGTCGCCTTAACACTTTCTTTTCCAATATTGGTATCGATCATCGCCTCACGTGTCCCCACACCTCGAGCAAGGTGGTGCCATTGAGCGACGTCATCGGCAAATCGTTGAAATTGGCCTTGCACCTTTGCCCATTCCAACCTTCCTCTTCCCTATTGGGAGGATGCTTTCCTTACCGCTGCCTACCTAATCAATCGTCTTCCTACCCCGGTTCTTGCTAAAAAATGTCCCTATGAAATGGTCTACGACCGACCCCCTGATTACTCCTTTCTTCGTGTTTTCGGTTGTGCCTGTTGGCCTCATCTCCGTCCTTACAACAACCACAAAACGACTTCGGTCTAAAACATGTATATTCTTGGGCTACAGTCCTCACCACCATGGCTACAAATGTCTTGATATGAGCTCGGGTCGCATTTATGTCTCTCGCCATGTCGTTTTTGACGAGTCTTCCTTCCCTTACATATCCCCCTCTTCCACTCCTTCTCTCACCTCTTCTACTATTCTTTTACCATCCACTATTTCTCTTCCCCATCCGTCACCTCCACCCTTGGCCGCCCCCTCTCATTCCGCACCCTCACCTTCCTCTCCGTCCACCAGCCCAGCTCTCTCGACTTCCTCCTCCTCCTCTACCTCCTCTTCCTCTTCGTCCTCTCCCCCTGTATCCCCTCCCCCTCCAGCTCCTCGTATGACCACTCGGTCCCAAACTAACTCCCTTAAGCCCAAACCACTTCCTGATGACTTCGTTCGCTATCCTCTACCCAAAGCCTTTACTGCTACCACTCAGGCTTTAGAACCCACTACTGTTACCGAAGCCTTGAAACATCGTGAATGGAGAGACGCCATGAGAGATGAGTTTAACGCTTTGGTCCAAAATGATACCTGGGATCTTGTGCCTAATTCTCCGTCTTTGAATGTTCTGGGCAATAAATGGGTATTCCGGATTAAACGTCATGCAGATGGTCACATTGAACGTTATAAAGCACGTCTTGTGGCCAAAGGATATCATCAAGAAGGCCGGTGTTGATTTCTCCGAGACTTTTAGCCCGGTTGTCAAGCCGGTCACTATCCGTATACTACTATCTCTTCTGTTACTAATAATTGGGTTGTTCGACAGGTTGATATACAAAATGCTTTTCTTCATGGTTATCTCCTTGAAGATGTCTATATGCAGCAGCCACAGGGTTTTCGCCATCCTGACTTTCCTTCTCATGTCTGCAAACTTAAACGGAGCCTCTATGGACTTCGTCAAGCTCCTCGTGCTTGGTTTTCGCGATTCACTGATGTCCTCAGTCAATTCGGCTTTACTCCCTCTCGGGCCGACACTTCACTTTATATCTACACCTGTGGTGCCCAGTCTGTATATGTATTGATTTATGTGGATGACATTCTTATTACAGGTACCTCTGCTTCCTTTGTCCAGGATACTATTGATCATCTGTCTGCTCATTTCCCGGTCAAAGATCTCGGGACTCTTTCTTACTTTCTTGGCATTGAGGCTCTTCCGACCTCGGATGGTCTTCTCTTAACGCAACGGAAGTATATTTGCAACTTATTGGAACGCGCAGGTATGGCGAACTCTAAGCCATGTGTTACACCCATGGCCAGTAATCTCCGGCTCAGCGCCTCTTCTGGTCAACCCTTCTCGGATATCTCGCTTTATCATAGTATTGTTGGCAGTCTTCAATACCTTGCCTTCACTCGCCCAGATATTGCGTTCGCTGTTCATAAAGTCAGCAAATTTATGCATTCACCTCGAGATACTCATTGGATTGCAGTCAAACGTATTTTGCGCTACTTGAAATCAACACTTACCGATGGTTTGCTCTTCACTCGTTCTTCCTCCCTACATCTTCAAGCCTTCACCGATGCTGATTGGGCGGCTGACCCGGATGACCGCCGTTCTATTGGTGCCTTCTGCATCTTTCTTGGCTCGAATCTTATTAGTTGGCGCTCCAAGCAACAACAGACCGTAGCTAAAAGTAGCACCGAGGCTGAATATAAAGCTCTCTCTCATGCCGCTGTTGAACTTCAGTGGATCCAGACTTTACTCCGTGAGCTTTCTATACCCCTGCCTGGTCCGCCAACCTTATGGTGTGACAACATCGGTGCCACCTACTTGACTGCGAATCCCGTCTTCCATGCCCGTACCAAGCACATAGAAATCGACTTCCATTTTGTCCGCGAGTTAGTTGCCATGAAGAAATTGCATGTCGCCTTCATCTCCTCCAAAGATCAACTTGCGGATCTCCTCACCAAACCATTGGGCCATCTTCGATTTCATGACCTTAAGCACAATCTCCATGTCCGTCCTACTCCCATGGGATTGCGGGGGCGTATTGACGGCACAAATGATACAGCCGAACCTTCCTTTCCAAGCAAGGCCGCCTAGGGCACTAATGATACATTGTTTTACATTTATACCCTTGATGTAATCTGCTATATATATGACACAAGTGTCAACGAATAATCAATGAAATACAAACAATATTTTATTTAATAGGGACGGGGAGAAGGGTCGCTGAAGGTTTGTGAGGGGGTGGGGGGGTGTGTGTGTGTACGGGAATTGGAGGAAAAATAAAAAATAAAATAGAATAAAAAAGTGATAGGTAAAATGTACGCTGCTTTATTGATTTTATTTTTATTTTTTTTATTAATTTTTTTTTTTGAAATAAATAGGATCAGGGTGTGAAACAAATCACACCCGGGTGTGAGAGTCACGTTAAATGCAGCAGCGAATTTTTTTTTTTTTTTTTTTTTTTTTTGAGACAAAGAATCACATGGTGTGATAAAAATCACACCTGAATGTGAAACGTGCGTCAGTTTTGCTCTTTTTTATATATTTTTTTAAATTTTTTTTTTTTTTTTACACATGTGGTTGTGATAAGATTCATACCGTAGTGTCATTGTATCGTATGCTCCTCCCCCGTTTTACTTGAAAAGACCGGCTCAAATCACACCACGAAATTTCTTTTCACCTCGATTGTGGCTATCTCCATGCTAAATATTCCACACCATGGCCTCAAAATCCGCAAGTTCCCCTTATGCAAGTTACCTGGCTGCAAAACCGACACCAAAAACCAAGACGACACCAGACAAAGCAAATGAAGAGACCTATAAAATAGTAGAAAAACTTGGGTTGCCTCCCAAGAAGCGCTTGTTTAAGGTCATAAGCTCGACCCCTGTTTAATTCAATCCGGAGGTCGAGGTGGAGAAGAGGTAGGTGAGACCTTTATCTTCACTTGAACTCCCTCAACATGCTTCCTCGAGCCCCATATTCTCACACCATTACCTTTAGGTATACTACCCTTATTGTCCCTATCTCCTTTACGGGACTTAAATCCCACGGGATGTTTATCATTTTCGTGCCGCATACCACTCCTACTTGGCTTAGGATTTGGAAGGATGGGTTTTGTCTTCTCCCGTATGACTTCTCCTTCTTTAATCATCAAAACATCAGGCCTATGATCATCCGCCTTAGCCTTCACTTTGTTGACTGAGGGATAGCAGTTAGTCTCGAGCAAGTGGATACTCGCAATGAATTCAGCGCTCCCATTGATGCTTGGTTCACCATAAATCATGTACCTCTCTAAAGGGTCACTCACAAAAGGTTTCATAGTGTCATCTTTCTCACACCCCTTCTTAGAATCAATTCTATAACATGACTTCTCAACCAAAGAGCAATCGGGGTGACTGGACAAATTAAACTGAGCTTTCTCTTCTCCAACATTCAAGGATAGACTTCCACTTTTCACATCAATAACCGCTCCCGCCGTAGCCAAGAAAGGTCTACCAAGAATGATTGGGATGTTGGTATCCTCATCCATATCAAGAACAACAAAATCAGTCGGTATGGAAAACTTACCCACTTTAATTGGAACATCCTCCAATATACCTTTCGGATGTTTGACGGATCGATCCGCCAATTGCAGTGATATCGTAGTGGGCTTCAAATCACCCAGTCCCAACTTTAGGCAAACAGATAGAGGCATCAAACTGACGCTAGCACCCAAATCGCATAATGCCCGATCAATGCTCACATTTCCAACCATGCAAGGTATAGAGAAGCTACCAGGATCTTTAAGTTTTGGAGGCATTTTATTTTGAATTATTGCACTACACTCCTCCGTTAAAGCAATTGTTTCATAGTCCTCTAGCTTTCTTTTATTTGACAGAATGTCCTTCAAAAACTTAGCATAGGTTGACATTTGGGAAAGTGCCTCGGTGAAAGGTACATTGATGTAAAGCTTCCTTAGAACCTCTAAAAACTTTCCAAATTGCTTATCTAGATTTGCCTTAGCCAATCTTTGAGGGAAAGGCACAGGAGGCTGATAGGGTGGCGGTGGGACGTACTTAGGCTCTAGTTCCGGTTCTTTCTCTATAGGGATTTCAACCTCAAACTTAGGTTCCTCATTCTCATGCTTACCTACCTCAACATCCTTACTCTTACCAATCAAGGTCTCGGGCTCCACAAGTTGTTTTCCACTCCTTAAAGTCAGTGCATTACAATGCTCCCTAGGGTTCAATTCTGGTTTTCCTTGCAATATTCCGGGGGCACTAGAGGAAGCAACCGCTTGTTGGGCAATCTGGCTCTCTAATATCTTATTGTGGGCAGCTAGGTTGTCCACCTTAGACGCTAGAGTCTTAATCATAAACTGGTTCTCCTCATTTTGCTTTGCTTGGTTCGCCATAAAATTTTCTATTAAACTCTCAAGATTGGACTTTTGATGAGGTGGATTGGACGGCCTAGGTTGGAAACCAGGAGGGTAAAATGGGATAGGTTGTGAAGTATCATTCCTATATGGGAAGGTGTTGTAGGCATTGACTTGCTCATGGGGTTGGGTAAGCGAGTTGACATCCCGGAGCGATATGTCCAATCACTCCACAAACTTCACAAGGTATTTCGCATAACTCAAAGCACTCACATTCATTTTATCAAATTTAGAGCTAAGAGCATCTACTTTAGCGAAAGAAGGGTCAAAGCGTCTACCTCATACTTACCCGGCTCCTTCTTTGATGTGCTAGGGATTACGTTTCCGACCACATGGAACTTTTTGTTGCCATATCTTCAATAAGATTGTATGCATCATCGGGATATTTATTATGTAGTGCCCTCTCCCGCCGCGGCATCTATGTTCATCCTGTCTCTATAATCCGGTCCATTATAAAATGTCTGCACTAATTGCCATTTTTCCAACCCATGGTGAGGACAGTTCCTCAACATTTCCTTAAACCGCTCCCAAGCTTCATAAAGGGATTCATTGGATTGTGTGAAGCTTGTAATCTGATTCCGCAACTGAACTGTCTTACCGGGAGGAAAATACTTGGCACAGTGCCTGGTGGTATGGAATGGTACCAGGCTCTTGCCTTATCTCTCAGGGAAAACTTGAACAGCATGGTTCTAATCTGATATGAAGTGATGTTGTTCACTTTGAGGGTATCACAGTATTCCAGGAATATCTTTATATGCATATTAGGGTCTTCTGTAGGTGATCCCCCAAAGGAATTTTGTTGAACCATCTGAATAAGAGCAGGTTTCAGTTCGAAGTTGTTTGCTGCTATGGTAGGCTGCACAACCCCTGGCTGTAAACCCTGTGCAGTAGGCACTGAGTAATCCCTCAAGGTCTTATTATTGTTCTCAGCCATCTCTGTTTCAGATTTAATTTCCTCTGTCTCAGATTCCAGCTTAAACAGTCTTCTCCTCCTGTGAAAAGTCCTCTCGATTTCTAGATCTAACTCAAAAATATTGTCAAGATTTCGAGATTTTCGCATAAACAAGAAGAGAGAAACAAAAAAGGATAACACTACCTACTAACACTGAAAATAAAATAAAAATGTCTAGTCTAACAAAATTAACAACCGGCTCGATGTTGGCACTCAAGTCCCCGGCAACGGCGCCAAAAAACTTGTTGTGTGATTTTCACTTTAATCACTAAATCCTACCGCAAGCGCACGGCTTATCGAGTAGTACTTAGGATGTCGATCCCACAGGGACTTGGGACAATCACCGAATAGTTATCAATTTATATTAGCTAAACTAATCAAATTTTGGTGTTTTAAGATATAAGATAACTAAAAACTAAGGTCCTATTTAAATCTCAACACAAGTCCAAGAAAATGCTAGAAATCAAGTTGGAAGAACTTCTAGGACGTCGGATTACCACAGTAACAAATATATGACTTTTACAACGACCTTTCCATTTACTATGAATTTTTACTTATGTTGACGAATAATCAGAAGTGATTAACAATATTCTTTCAAACAACTATTAATCGTGCCTAAATTAATATTAAATCCGATTTCTCGCTCATTAACTTAATCTAGACCCATTAAAACATCATTATTCATATTGCCACAAGAAATTTCAATTAACTTTCGCTCTCATGAATTTTCTTGATTGAAATTAGGGTTCTAACCTATCAACTAAACTTCACCTTTCAGTACATCACCTAATTGATAATAAATTCTCCATATAAACCAATGGAAATTCATCTTACGATCCATCAATTCATAAATTCATACGAAATAGCACACCAAAATCAATACAAAAGCATATCAATTCATAATAATAGGAAAGATCAAATCTTTAACTCATATATTCATTTACCGGGCTCTCCTAATCCTAGAAAATTAAATCTACTCGCGCATAATCAAAGAGATCACAAAAATCATGGATTTAGGCATTGTGAAACGTAAAGATAAAATAAAAGGAAGAAAATTAAGAGAAAGGAAATAGAATTGTCTCACAAATATCATAAAACCAAGAAATTCACGATCCGTTCTTCGTTCTTGAGCCCTAAGCAAAAATCTTGTTCTTCAAAAGTTGAGGGAAAATAATCGATGGGATTGTGAGTGCAAATCACGCCTAATGGAATGAATATGGCGTCTATGATGATTTCTTTTATTTAAGGAAATCATTTTAGGATAAATAGGAATTTTCCTTAATTCAAATTGTGTAATTTATCTCCTAAAATAAAATCCCCTAAAAATATGAAGATAATGGCGCAATATTCCTTATTTTTGCTCTCTTTTTTCACGCCAATCTCTTGAAATCACGTTGGGAATTATCTCCACCAATCAGAGCATTTCGTTGGCCTGTAGAAAATCTGGATAGTTTCTGCATTTTTTCACACCTTGTTCCATTCTTCCACACCTGGGTTTGATTCTTCTTGCCTTCATTACTTTGACTCCTTTTTAGCTCATTTTCATTGCCTTTTATGCTCGGATTCATCATATCTGTAAAATATCAAAGCCACAGCAGTCATCTAGTCCAAAAAGGCAATTTATCATACGAATATCACAAAATGGGCATTAAAACAGGCCAAAATGATCCAAGAATAACCACATATGGTGGACTTATCAAAGTATAAATGGTTATGTAAACATCATGACTAAATTTGAATTGCAAATGATATATATATATATCAATGGTGTTATAACACGGTTTATGTACTCGTCAAATTATATATATATCAATGGTGTTATAACACGGTTTATGTACTCGCACACATCCTCTAAAACCTCTGGATACAAAAAGGCGTCTGTGAATTGAGGGACAAAAGATATCGATTAAGGACTTGCACATCAGAATTTGACATGGGATGATCGGTTATGTATACGTGGCATTCATTGAGATTAAGGACGGAGCCAGAATTTTTTATTCGGATGGGCCGGACTATAATGATATTTAAGTGTAATTTTTTTTAAGTGTGGTGTTTAGCATAAAAGCACTCTAATCCATAGAACGGAAACAACCCTTGGACATTCACTCATACAAGAGGTAAACACAGTTTGAATGACTCACTAAACGCGTCTACTAGTACTTCATTTATCTTTCGACACTTGAAATTATTTTAAACGCAACATGACTTAATACTAAAAACTCTAACTCATTTCAGTACTCTACGAGGCCTTTGAGAATAGAATTCATCGATAATGGAAACAATATCAAGACAAAATAAATATGATATAAGTATCATACTCCCAAATTACACCCATTTGGCTCGATTTGATGGATTGATTCTTACGCATAAGAGAACCCAATATTTTTAGAGGGGCAAACTCATATTTTATTCAAAACATCCCTAAATGAAAGTATGATATATAAGTTTTTTAATTGTATATATGGATCAAGTATTTCGTTTTTGTATGAAGAAAATAGAAATGAATCAATAATGGAAAAGTTGTAATGTGTTGTATATTTTAGTGTATGGCTACAAGTGGATAATCATTTGTTGGTCCGGTGGGCTAGTTCATTGTTGGGCTGAATTTACACACTATCTATTAAAAAAAGGGAGGTGTAGGGTGGGCTTAGCCCCCCAAGCCTTTATACTACCTCCGTCCCTGGTTGAGATGGACTTAGCTCAATATTGAACTATATATCAGGCGGCTTGAGCAAGGCTCATCTCGGTACAGTGCAGGTCGCCCATACATCCAATTAACCGATATGACGTAGGTCGTTTTCTGTCTTGTAATATCGACATAGTGTAAGTCGTCCTCTAGCCGACATAACCGGCGGCGTAGGACATCCACGGTCTCATATAGCCGACATGGTGCAAGCTTACCTAGGTCATTTACATTCCAAAAGCGGCCGAGTCAGTCTCAACTTCAGATGAAGGTTACACTCCATTAGTGGGACATTATCCCACTGACGATACCGGATAACGTCCGGTATAATTCTAATTATACTATGGGTAAATGGACCTCGTGTGGATTGATCCATATATTTATTTGGTAGATTTGAATATGGGCTTGCAAAACACACAAAGTGTTAGGAGTCCCAGAGCTTGCCTCTGGGGCCACTTGGACACTCAAGTTAGTATTCAATAGCGGAATGTCTAAAGTAATGACACTAAGTAGGAGTATTTTTAGTTATATAATATACGTACCTTGATTATGAAGATGAGAATCGTATATATAGACTTTCCTCGTGGGGGAGTGAATCAATCAACATTGAAATCGTGGTTAACGACATGGAGCCGTTATAAGGCTGTAGTAGAGCAATCATGGCTCATGAGGCGGTTATTACGGAACACGTGGAGGATGTGGGTAATTCCCAATAAACAAAATGTAACTACCATCTAAGATCAATGATGAACTGCACAAGATTGAGTATAAGTGACCAAGCTGGGATCGAAAAGATTAATTCACGTTTAGTTCGATCCGGCCAATCTGCTTTTCGTCACATGAAAGACTATTAGTGAAGTGTTAGTAGGACGTTCTAGTCATCGTCGATAGCTGCCTATGGAGCTTCTCGGTCTTAAGTCGGCACTCTCTAAAACTTAATGCATGTGAGTTAATACAGCTTAAGGTGGGTTAATGACACATTGACATTTACTTTCCTTGAAAATGGAAGTAAACAAGGTTAGGGAATGCACCCGTAGCTAATAATGAATTAAAACATATGTTCTGATTGATTAGAAGGATTATAAAGGATGTAAACTTGACGATTAATTACACCAAGCTTGGAGATAGGTTTGGAGGGGAGGAATACCGTTTTCTTTTTTGTTCTTACGTTGGTCGTATACCGCCCCTATGTGTTCTTAGTTAGGCTTTAGTACGTTTATCTATGACGAATTGCATTGTTTCTGTGGGATCGACTATTGCTCGTTTGCTATCTACAATGGGCCTTGTCTTCTTGCTAGTATCAGTTACTTACACGCGATCATACGGGTGAGTTGAGCCGGACCCACACGAATTTCCTCTTCTGACTAAAGATCGGTCTTCATTTTTGCTCCACATATCACCTATTTCATCTTATCTTTTTAGCCTATTCGCTTCTTCTCCCTGGCAGTGTCTATGAACAAATTGTGTCCATTCTGCCAAATAATGAAGAAGTTTAATGTTCAACTTTGCATAAACCGGCATCCCTTCCCTAAAACCTCCTATAATCGGGGTTACCACTATGATTTCTTCAGCATCCAGTTTCCGCATAGATTCATCCATAAACCTTCTCATGTACGCTAGTGCAGACTCTTTCTTTTTCTATTTATTGGTTAGGATTTGAGCAACGTTCCTCTTGAAAGGCCGAGCTGATATAAAGACCTCACAAAACTGCTTTGACAGCTCATCAAAACTGTGTACAGAGTGAGGTGAAAATTTTTTGAACCATTCTCGAGCTT
Organism: Gentiana straminea; assembly: GCA_036785695.1. Taxonomy (NCBI): domain Eukaryota; kingdom Viridiplantae; phylum Streptophyta; class Magnoliopsida; order Gentianales; family Gentianaceae; genus Gentiana; species Gentiana straminea. The sequence continues at coordinate 3,973,894 of JAVUPR010000241.1, read as the reverse complement.
TCCATGTTAGCAAACCTAGATAGGCTTTGCACCTCATCTCATCGGGTGCACAGTACAGAATCATATTTTGCACGTATTGGTTCCAATGATCTTCATGATCTTTGGTCCCATCGTATGGCTTTATCTTAGACATTTTAGACCCAACAAGTCTCGGATAATGATATATGTTGGTTGTGAATGGAGATGTGATCTACACCTTTTTCTTGGACATCTTGAATTGAACACTTAATCTTAAATGTCATCACAATTTAATCACACATACATGATTCATTATATCACACGTGATCAAATTATGTCACAATGTGTTCATGTATTATATCATATATGTACTGATGTCATTGAAGTTTTAGACTTATAGTACATGAGGAAAAGATTAATGATCTTATACAGATGATATGAAGATGTTTTTACAAGATCTACAAAGCTACATTGATATACAAGAAATCGATACATGAAGACATCAAATATTCAAGTGATACATTGCATATATGAAGATTATGATAGTGTAGACATGGTGTAAACATTAGAAAGTAATTCTATCATTATCCAAAAGTGGAGAAACATTATCTCTTTCATTTTTGGATTTGATTGTTTATATTTTTCCAATCTTTTTAACAAATGAAAATTGTATGGATTATAGGAGAAGTATTATTATCAAGATGTAGAACATAATGAATTTGGTAATTTTATTTAACACTTTTACCATTTTACATCAAAGGATTACGTTCGAATTAAATAAAATTAAATTGAGTATGAGATGTTACGATATATATATAAAGTCATCATCTTTTTAGTATTTGAGAAAGTATTCTCTCAAATAGAAATGATCTAACCATACATCCAAAATATGAAAATAATCTAATCATAGATTTTTTCTTTTAAGAATAATGTGTAAAAACTATTATACTTGATCTCTAAATACTTGAGAGAATCTTTGTTACCAAGATAATATATAATAGTATTTTTTTTTTTTTTTTTTGGCCAGGGACAATATATAATATTGTTGTTTTACGTCTTTCTTACGACTTTCAATATTCATTAACACAAGGCTAAAAATAAAAATTAAAAAAAAAAAAAAAAAAAAGATAGTATTCATTAACACAAAACTGAAACTCTTTTAAATCACACCCACTCGACAAAACGAAAATCAAAATCAATCATGAAAAGGAAATTTGAACAGAATAATCATTAGCGGTTAATTAATTAGCCCTTCAATATTTACCATCGTGTGATGATAATTCATTTGTAGAAGAAGAAGTATCAGGCTCATCGCACATAGGGGTAGTGTAATAGAAAGGACCCATCATATATTTGATGGAGTCACGATATATAACGTTGGGCTGCCGGAGCTTTACACCGCTCTTTCCTCCATTGAAATCGGTGGCAATGTTGCAAACAAGGTCAGACGATGATACTAGCCTTAAATAGCAGTTATGAGGCTTCAACTCCTTCCCCGCGTACATGTATTTGTTAATAATCTGTATATCGAAATCTCCGGCAATGTCGGTTTGATCGCTTTCGTAGTACACAACTCTGCTCCGATCATCTAGGCAAGTTACAGATACCTTGCTACCTGCATTTTCATTGAAAAGAAAATAGTGTTTAAACAAAAAAATCTATCACGTCTGACGACGCTAAATGAGTCATATGATTTGGTCAACTGCTTAGACCGTTGTTCTCATTTGGTCTAAAAGGCTAATTAACCCGAATTGCCAATTTCATCTCTACCGTCCGGTCCGTCTGATATCATTTTGTAACGCTCCAGAACTTTGGATCTGGCGGCGCAATGAGTCATAAATGATCTGGTCAACTGCTTAAACCATCGTCCCCGCATGGTTTAAAAAGGCTAACACGAGTTGACAATACTTAAGTATGTCTCACATTTATATGAAGTGAGCATTCTATTACTTTACACATATAGGACTTTACAGGATCTTGTGAAAGTTAGATCTAGAGACTAGAGCTAAAAACTGATTTTTTTTATGTTCTAAAGAACAAAAACAGACTTTCTCAAGATAGATTCCTACAATACAACTACTGAAATTCCATATTTGATTTCAAAACCGACTTCTAAAAATGTCGATTATACTTTTGCGCCTTCACGATGCAAATAATATCCTCTCAAAAAATAAGAAAAACAAAACAAAGAGAATACGCGGAGTTACTTTGAAGAGGCTTGGCGTCGTGAACCCACTCATTATAGCCAAGGGTGCAGTCTTGGCACAGAACTTTTCCACCAACATGGATCACCTGATTTTTTCCGGCATAATATGATGCTTCTTCAGCAGCTGTCGGCGCCGGAAAAACACTAAAATATAAAGGTGATGAAATTATAAGTATATAAGCTATAACTCTATTCATCTCTGCTTATTTTCTTCCTCGATCGGCAATCACAATATGGAGGCAGTTAGAGATGAGTAATTGCTAATAATATATACAGTGATACCTTTTTTTTTTTGCTTAGAATAAGAACAAAAAAAATGATACTTTTAAACGACGTGAGTGCACACAAAGGACATACCTTCCCGTCCTATTATTGCTTAATACCCAACGTGAACGCACGCACGAAATCGTTTTATTTTATTTATTATTATTTTATTTCTTTTTAACAAAACATAAAGTTATCATATTAGTGAATTGGACTACGGTAGAAAAGGATCAATTTAGGGCAAAAAGAAACATAGGAAAAAAAGACAAAGGCTAAATCGAAAATACCAAGAAAAGTGAACGGCAACACTTTGTAAACAGATTTACTGAGATTGAAACAAGACAAAGGCTAAATCATTTATAACATGTTCCAAACAAAACAAAAATAAATAAATAAATAAAAATTACCGTGTTTGTCATGACTGGTAAATTGGGAATTAGGGTTAGGGCCTTTCAATTTGGGAATTGCTGATGTCATTGCTGACATCAGCCTTCTTCTCCCCCGTCCCCCACTTCCTTAGTTAGTCGGCATCCAGCTAAGCGTGGTGTTGGTCCCTTGAGAAAGGCTAACACAAGTTTAGAGGGGGGAGGGGGGTTAATAAACTTGTCACCAAAAACTTTCCTAAACTGGAAGTACCTCAGGAACTGAGTTTCTCCGAAACTCAAACTGACGCTCAGTTCAGTTTTGTTCTTGTCCCATAACTTGTGCGGAGTTCAGCTAACTCAACTGAGTATAAGTCAATACTGACTTATTCTTAGTCTAATTAACTGGCAGCGGATAGAACTAGCCTTAGTGCAATAGATGTGTCAATGAAAATCTTAACCTCCTATGTATCAGTTCTGTGCTGACTCAGTGTCTAGTGTTTGCTGAGTGAAATGATGAGATGATTATGCAATAAATAAAACAAACATAAATGCATAAAGTAAATGAGTGCGTTAAGTAAATAAGACAAATATTATAGAGGTTCCAAGTGGTGTAATCTTGTACGTCCTCTCTTCCCCTGTTATGCGGAGGAAAATTCCACTAGAACTTCTTTGAGATGGCCCAGTTACAAAGAGTCCTAAACTGATAGTCCTTGACTAATCCATAGCTTCTCTATCTAAACACTTGTAGAACAGGTAGGATTGTTGTTCTTCAATTGTTTGAAACACTGGTCCTTGAAGGGTAGAATCGCCTCTTCACCAGCTCATCACAAACACAGTCTTCCTGACCGCACTCAACTGTCCTTCACACCTTCTTGGTGTTTCACAGTCTAAACATTTGATAAAATCAAAGTTGAGACTTGAATCAATAACTATGATTCAATTGTGATTTGAGCTTTTCTTCTAGATATAAGTGTTATGCTCGGCTCTGTATTTCTTCAAATGAGTGATCTTGGTTTTCCTTGAATGCTTAAGAACACTTGAAGAAATTTCTTGATCTTGCAATAGAGTATTTAGCAGGAATTCTTTTGAACTTGGCTTTCCCCCTTTAATTTTATCTTTCTTGACTAGATTGATTCTTTTTAATTCCTCCTGCTCACACACACTTCTTGCTGTTGTAGAAGTAGTCTATTTATAGGGGTTTATTCACCGTTTATCCTGCTTGAATCTTGTAACGGCTATATTTTGTGACCGTTCTGATATGTCAGTATTTCATCCAATAGAATCGCTTCCTTTATAACGTTCGACTGTACTATCAGTTTGTTGGATGGCTCACATATAAAACTGAGTTTCCTTATCATTTTTATACTGAGTTTATCATTCCATGAATGATCTTCATTTTTGAATGGATATGGCTTGAAGATTTTTCTTACTGATCTCTGATCAGTTCTGCCTTTTTCAGCCTTCTGAGTCTTTCTGTAAAATCTATTGGCTTGGTGCATTTTACCAACTGATTTTTCAGTTCTCTCATTTTGTGCATTGGGCTGTGCTGAGTTCGTGTCAGTTTTATCAATTTTCTGAGTTCCTGACCGTTGTGCAGTCATAAATTTTAATGCAACTGAACATGATCTGAACTTAGAATTATTCTGATTAACAAATCCTAAACCAGATCTGTCTCCAAAAGGTTTTCCAGGTTTGTACTGAACACTGGGAATTTGATCAACTGATGATTCTATGGCATTTATTACTTCTGTCAGTTCATCAGTTGGTCGAATTACCTTGGTTTCATTATTAGACTTGATTAAATTGATCACAACATTCAATCTCGAAATTTCAGATTTCAATAACTTTTTCTCCTTTTTGACATCCTCATAATTCTTTTGAATTTCCTCTAATTCCTTTATGAGTATGTCCAAGGATTTATTGAAATCTTCATTTTCTGATTGTTCATGGCAGTGTGAGTGTTGGATGTAGATGCAATTACCTCCTGATTTATGATGGATAGATTTTCTGTTGAGGAGTCATCATCAATTAAAACTTGCTTCCCTTTTTCATTAGCATTTGGCTGTGCTGCTCCTAGCAGTATGATTTCCTCATCACTTTCCCCTCCATAACTCATGGGTAGTATAGCATGTTTGGCCTTTGCAACGGATGGATCTTCAGTAATGTTTACAGTCAACTTTTCTACTATATAATCTGCTACTCGCAGCCATTCTTTTTCTGCTTCTTCTGAGAGATCACTTAGGGATGGAAATCCTCTTGATTCATCTTTATATGCGTTACAGTCAATATCTTCATCATAACTGAAATGAGGTTCTGGATTTGTGTGAGAGCTTGTAGTACTGAATTTTTCAAATACTTGATCCTGAATATCATAAACAACATTATGCAAATAGTCAGTTAGGGGGTTATTCAGCCAACTTCTAATTCTAGATGTATCCATTTAATTTCACTAAGGTATTTCTACGACTGATACAGTGAGGGGTCTTCAACAACTGGTTTGTATCAGAAATAACTGATGGCCAGTTACTTCAAGTAAACAAACTGATACTGAGATTTAGTAATGGATCTCTTCAAAACAGAAGCACCGCTCCGATACCAATTGTTGGTCCCTTGAGAAAGGCTAACACAAGTTTAGAGGAAGGGTGAATAAACTTGTCACCAAAAACTTTCCTAAACTGGAAGTACCTCAGGAACTGAGTTTCTCCGAAACTCAAACTAACGCTCAGTTCAGTTTTGTTCATGGCCCTTAACTTGTGCGGAGTTCAGCTAACTCAACTGAGTATAAGTCAATACCGACTTATTCTTAGTCTAGTTAACAGGCAGCGAATAGAACTAGCCTTAGTGCAATAGATGTGTCAATGAAAATCTTAACCTCCTATGTATCAGTTCTGTGCTGACTCAGTGTCTAGTGTTTGCTGAGTGAAATGATGAGATGATTATGCAATAAATAAAACAAACATAAATGCATAAAATAAATTATATAAGACAAATATTATAGAGGTTCCAGGTGGTGTAATCTTGTACGTCCTCTCTTCCCTGTGATGCGGAGGAAAATTCCACTAGAACTTCTTTGAGATGGCCCAGTTACAAAGAGTCCTAAACTGATAGTCATTGACTAATCCCTAGCTTCTCTATCTAAACACTTGTAGAACAGGTAGGATTGCTGTTCTTCAATTGTTTGAAACACTGGTCCTTGAAGGGTAGAATTGCCTCTTCACCAGCATCACAAACACAGTCTTCCCGAGAGCACTCAACTGTCCTTCACACCTTCTTGGTGTTTCACAGTCTAAACCTTTGATAAAATCAAAGTTGAGACTTGAATCAATAACTATGATTCAATTGTGATTTGAGCTTTTCTTCTAGATATAAGTGTTATGCTCGGCTATGTATTTCTTCAAATGAGTGATCTTGATTTTCCTTGAATGCTTAAGAACACTTGAAGAAATTTCTTGATCTTGAAATAGAGTATTTAGCAGGAATTCTTTTGAACTTGGCTTTCCCCCTTTAATTTTATCTTTCTTGACTAGATTGATTCTTTTTAATTCCTGCTGCTCACACACACTTCTTGCTGTTGTAGAAGTAGTCTATTTATAGGGGTTTATTCACCGTTTATCCTGCTTGAATCTTATAACGGCTATATTTTGTGACCGTTCTGATTTGTCTGTAGTTCATCCAATAATATTGCTTCATATGCAACGTTCGACTGTACTATCAGTTTATTGGATGAACGACAAATAAAACTGAGTTTCCTTATCAGTTTTATACTGAGTTTATCACTTGTCTGTTTCTTGACTGACTTGGAGCGTTAACTGAGATTTTACTCTTCTTCAAATATCAGTACTCCAATTTTCATCTGATTATAATTGACTTAATCAGAGTACACCATGACTTATTATCATCTAAGAATTCATTGTCCTTATGATTCTTAGGTCTTCATACAAGATCCATAAAGTCAGTTCAGGTCACCACAATCTTGCCTGAAGTCTAACTTTACAGTCTCGACATAGTCTTCATAACTGAGTTTGAACCCTCAGTTCTTCAATCTTTATAACTGAGTCTGTGACCCTCAGTTCTTCATCTTCTAGATAAGCCAACTGAGTCTGTGCCCCTCAGCGAACTTATCTTCTTCAGTTTTATGGATGTGCTCTGTATTTCAGTTTCTTATTGAATCTCAGTTTAACTAAATCTCCTTTTCTTAATTTTTCTCAATTCACAGCCTAGAACTATTACAGTGCTTGTCTGATTTAACCTATACAAATATCAGACTCTATAAAATCCAATACATTAGTATCTAGACATCTTTTTGCTTTGCACTATAACAGCTAATTATGACACTTCATCAATGGGGTTAAAAATAATAACTTATTAAGCGATGAATCATCATCAAAACATAAATTTTATTTCCAACACGTGGGGATTAGTATAAATACTAATCCAATATATTGTAATCGAAACTTTTTGGATGAAATAAAACTTCTTGCTCTTTCTCTCTAATTTCTGTTCTTTTCCTTCCCTGTTCTTTCTTCTAAAGCCCTAGTTTCCTTTTCGAATTCTTCGAGTCTTTACATCTGGTATCAGAGATATCTCCTGTCCACCTGTGGTTAATAATGGCGGAAGGAACACGCACCAAAGCTACTAACGAGCAATGGAAGAATTTTCACCAGCTAGAGAAGAGGCTCACCGAGTGTACGGAAGAGGTGCACGAACACCGCGCCGGGTTGGATGCTGTGAATGCTCAATTGACTCAATTGAACTCACAGCAAACTCAGATAAGCTTGTCAATTGAAGGAACAGAAGCTGCAATCGGATGCTGTGATACATCAACTTATAAAGAAGATCAAAAATTTAACAGAGGCATTTGATCGAACACCTTCGGTGCAAAGACATTACGCTGAGACAAGTTACCAAACACCTTTTGTGCAACATGAGTTCGCTGGAAATAATCATCAAACACCTCATCTGCATAAAACTCAAGCTGAGGACTACACTGTTAAGGGCAACGGTTTACTCCCTACTCCAACACGCTATAAGCAAGTGAAGTGTAACTTGTTAGTCAAGACACCAAAGGTTGATTTTCCACTGTTTTCTGATGAAGCTCCTAAGGAATGGTTGAGGAGGGGTGAAAGATAATTCAATATGCACGAGATTGAGGATGATGAGAAGAAGCTAGGATTTGCTAAGACGCATCTTCGGGGAAGGGCTGGCGTGTGGTTTGATGGTTTGAGGAAGAGTTCCCCTCATCTATCCCGGCAGTTGTTTCAATTGGAGTTCATTCATAGGTTTGGGGCTAAATCCTTAGATACTGCACTTGATGATTTCCACCAGTTAATACAGAAGGGACTGTGGATGAATACCTAGTAGACTTTTTGAAGATCTTAAGAGTCTGGTTCAAATGCAGAATCATCATCTGTCTGAGCCTTACTATATTGACTGTTTTATCAGAGGTCTAAAGAAGGAGATTAAATCTATGGTGAGGTTAATGGCCCCCACTCTATGCTAAAGGCTGTCCAAGCTGCTAGATGCCAGGAATAGATGGTGGATTCATTAAAACCTAGATATGCTGTCAGAGAATTGAAACCTGCCTCAGCAGTAGGAAGAAATTGGGAAGGATCTTCCAAGATGCCTGAGGTTAAGCAATCTGTGCAAAAGACCCTAACACCCAATGAGCTCCAAGATATGAGAGCTAAGGGGTTGTGTTTTAGATGTAGTGAGAAGTACCTTCCTGGTCATCAATGCAAACAAAAGCAGCTGCATATTTTGCTGGCAGATGAAGATGGGGTCTATGGGGGAATAGTAACTGAAGAGTCTACTGAGAAGGTAATGTTGAATGATGAACCTAGGGAGACTACTCAGTTATCTATGTATACTCTCTCTAGCCAAGTCTCTGCCAATACTATTAAGATTCGGGGATGGTTAAAGAAAAAACCTATCACTGTTCTTATTGATAGTGGGGCCTCCCACACCTTTCTTGATCAGCAGGTGGCTAAGGAGGTTCAATGGATAACAGAGCCAACCTACCCTATGGTTATCACTGTGGCAGACGAGAATAAGATGATGAGTGAATGGCAGTGCCCAAATCTGCCATGGACTGTGCAAGGGGCGAGGTTTTCTCATGACATTAGGCTGATCAAACTCAAAAGGTAAGATATGGTCCTTGAGAAGGTAGGGTGAGATAGGGTGAGAGCATGCTATTCAGTTGAAGGAAGGGGCTGATCTTGTGAAGCTTAAACCTTACAGATACCCACACCAGTTAAAAAATGAGATTGAACAGCTAGTGGAGGAAATGTTACAACTGGGCATCATTCAACCCTGCCATAGACCTTTTTCTTCCTCACTTCTATTGGTTAAAAAGAAAGACGGTTCTTGGAGGTGCTGTGTGGACTACCGGAAGCTCAAAGATATTACAGTTAAGGATAGGTATCATATTCCTATCATTGATGAGCTCTTAGATGAGCATGGGGAAGCCAAAGTTTTCTCTAAAATTGATTTGAGATCTGCATTTCACCAAATTTTAATGGTTGAAGCTGATGTCCAAAACACAGCATTTGTCACCCATCATGGCCACTTTGAGTTTAAGGTGATGCCATTTGGGCTTACAAATGCCCCAGCCACCTTCCAAAAAGTATGAATGAGATGTGGAGACCATACTTGAGGAAGTTTGTGCTGGTGTTCTTTGATGACATCCTTATATACAGCCCAAATATGACCTCTCGCCTGATACACCTGAGGGAAGTTTTGAGGACACTCAGAGAACATAAATGTATGCTAAGTTGTCAAAACGCTCATTTGGGCAGAATCAGGTGGAGTACCTAGGTCATATTATTCCGGGAGGGGTAGTTAAGGCAGGTCCTAAAAAGCTACAGGCCATGGACAGTTGGCCAATACCATAAAATGTTATAGAATTGAGGGGGTTCCTTGGGTTGACAAGCTTCTATAGGAGGTTTGTACCTCACTATGGTTCCATTTCCAAACCACTTACAGAATTGCTCAAGAAATATGGGTTTAAATGGACAGATAGCGCCACCGTAGCTTTCCAAACATTGAAAACATCAATGCGTAGCTCCTCAGTTTTAGTCTTACCCAAGTTTGACATGCCTTTTGCATTGAGACTGATGCTTGTGGACTAGTGTTAGGAGCAGTCTCGCTCCATGGAAAAAGGCCTATTGCTTACCCCAGTAGGGCATTGAACTCCAAGGAATTAGGACTCTCCATATATGAAAAAGAGCTCATAGAAGTACTCATGGCTGTTACAAGGTTGAAACAATATATCCAAGGAAAACACTTCACTATCAAGACTGATCAACAAAGCTTAAAGTTCTTGTTGGATCAAAAAGCTTCTACTACATTACAGCAGAAAGGGGTGACCAAAATTTTGGGATTATATTTCCGATTGAGTAAAAAAAAGGGGCAGAAAATGTGGTAGCAGATGCACTGTCAAGGCAGCCACACCATGTGTCCCAGTTATGTGCTATCAGTTTGGTAACCCCTGATTGGATACAAGGAGTGGTTGCAAGTTATCGTGGTGATCAGTGGGCTGCAGAAAAGTTGAGGATGCTGATGATAAAGTCTGATCCAGATTTCAGCATCCAATAAGGGGTTTTGAAATATAAAGGCAGGATGTATGTGGGAACTGGAGGAACACGTAAAGGTCATCTTTTGGAACAACTGCATTCCAGCCCTTTAGGAGGACATTCTGGGGTACGGTCATGTTATAGCAGAATAAACCAGCTATTTTATTGGCCCAGACTCAAGACAGAAGTGCAGCAGATGATCAAGCAATGTATCATCTGTCAATAGTGCAAACACTCACATGATCACCCTCAAGGCCTCCTTCAGCCATTGTCTATACCGGATCAGGCTTGGTCCCAAATCAGTATGTATTTCATCGAAGGTCTCTCTAATTCAGAAGGAAAGGAAGTAATCTTGGTTATTGTGGACAAGTTGACCAAGTTTGGCCATTTTCTAGCTCTAGAAAAGCATTACACCTCTGAATCAGTGGACTTGGTGTTCTTTAATGAAGTGTATAGGTTACATGGGCTACCTGCTGGGATAGCATCAGACATGGACAAGGTTTTTACATCAGAATATTGGCAGCACCTACTCAGAATTGCAGGGGTCAAGCTATCTTGCACTACAACATATCACCCTCAAACTGATGGGCAGACTGAGAGGGTCAATAAGTTCTTGGAAATGTACCTTAGGTGTATGACATTTCAAAGGCCCAATCAATGAAAGAAGTGGTTCCCTATGGCAGAGTTATGGTATAACACAAATTATCACACTTCTCTGGATTTAACACCTTTTGAGGCCTTGTATGGGTACAGACCCACACCCTTTCCTATTGGATCCTTGGTTGCTGAGCATTTCCCAGTTGTGGAGGCATTTCTCCAGCACAAACAGGTTTTGCAGAGGGAATTAAGGGCCCATTTGGAGGTAGCACAAGCAAGGATGAAGTTATATGCCGATAAGCACAGACCTGAGAAAGAATATGAGGTGAGGGACTATGTCTTCCTCAAATTGCAGCCCTACATGCAAAATACAGTTGCCCTGAGGAGAATTTTAAAGCTGTCTGCTAAGTTCTTTGGGCCATATAAGGTGATTAGCAATATTAACTTTGTTGCTTACAAGCTGCTATTACCTCAGGGGGCCAGAGTCCACCATGTATTCTATGTCTTCATGTCAAAAGAAGGCATTGGAGCACATGTTGTCCCATCAGAACAGTTACCTATTACTACAGAGGATGGTCATATGGTTATATACCTAGAAAGGATCCTGGAGATTCAGACTATTAAGAGGCACAACCATGATGTCGTGCAATGGAGGCTCAAGTGGGTCAACTTGAATGAAGACCAGTTTACATGGGAAGATGCCAGCTTTTTCATGAAACAGTTTCCTAAATTGCACCTTGAGGACAAGGTGTTTCCTAAGAGGGGAGGGATGTCATGACTGGTAAATTGGGAATTAGGGTTAGGGCCTTTCAATTTGGGAATTGCTGATATCATTGCTGACATCAGCCTTCTTCTTTCCTGTCCCCATCTTCCCTTAGTTAGTCGGCGTCCAGTTAAGCGTGGGGATTAGTATAAATACTAATCCAATAGATTGTAATAGGAACTTTTTGGATGAAATAAAACTTCTTGCTCTTTGTCTCTAATTTCTGTTCTTTTCCTTCTCTGTTCTTTCTTCTAAAGCCTTAGTTTCCTGTTCGAATTCTGCGAGTCTTTACAGTGTTAGTAAAACATTTCTGTAGTGTGATTATATCATTACAAAACAAAAAGAAATAAATAAAAATTATGGTGTTAGTAAAATATGTCACCAGTGTGACTATATCATTACATTACTACTATTACAAGTGTCACCAATATCACTACATCATTACAATGTCATGATACGACTTCTGCATTAAATTAACAAACAAGCATGACAATGAGACATATCTATTTTATATTTAAAAAAAACAAGTAAATGAGAGCATGTAGCAATAGAATGTAAAATAGGCTGAGTTGGATGACCCATCCGATGATGCCAGGTAGCTCTCGATGATGTAGATGTTACGAAAGCCAAAATAGGTAACTGGGACCGAGTATAAAGACCATTTTTAGAGGGACCCTTCATTAGACACGTCCCCGTGAGAAATTCATTTACATAGAATTCATTCAGAAAAAATTCAACCAACACATGGTTAGTATTTCAAAACTAGGACACAAATAATAAGTACTTGGACATTCCGGGAGCGCATAATATATTACTGAGATGAAAATTAAAATGCGGAGACGGGATAAAAAGTGAGCCAGTATGCGTGATATGAGACTAGTTCCATCACCAATCATAATGTATTCAATGCCATGATATGGAGAGTGGAGAGCCAGATTTTCCAGATCATTTGTTATATGATGTGAATCACTGCTATCCAGTAGCCATGGTTCACAACTAGGTTAAGGATAATGAGAGGTAGCCATATACACTTTAGGTCCACGAGGCCGTTAATTGTCTGTCGGCGAACATGGTAGGGGTAGGGGTGAGATATGGACGAACTGATAGTATGGGCATCGCGGAACACTGTTGGTTTTATAAGAAACTTAGTGTTGCTCTTGGTACCACATAACCTGAGTATGTGGCCTTGAGTAACGATTGTGCACAAATCTTGTGGCTAAAACAAAAACTTTGTGATTTCAATATTCACATTCAGGTTGTGTCTGTATATTGTGATAGCACTAGCTCAATAATCTTTTCTCATTATCAAGTTCTTCATTCCAGAGAAAAACTTTCCTTTTGAAAAAGTTATGCAGTGGACTAAAGCCCTGCAAAATCAAGTTTTCAAAGGTATATGCACACACAATTAAATAGTAAATGTGGAATGTAAAGGCAGAAATAAAATGCGTAAAGTAAGTGCACAAATATAGAGAACACAAAGCCATATAAAAGTTTGGGGTGGTGTAATACCCTAATCCTCTTTTTTTGTGATGACGAAGGAATTCACTATTGTATGTACACCAATACAACAGACAACAATCCTTCACAACAGATGCTTCACTGTCTTGAGTTATCACTCCTTGGAAATACACAGTTGCTTCAGTGATCCAACTCCACCACTGTTCCTTCGGATTTATCCTTCAACAACAATCATGAACTGCAACTCCTTCACATATGGCTTTACTTCAATTGCTTCAGTCCTTGGAAGCAACATATGATTCTTCTCTGATTGAGGATCTTTTGATAGAGAAAGCAAGGGTGTGAATCAAAGATTCACAATGATGACCAAGATCAGGCTAGATAAAACTTTGAAGCCTTATTTGATTTCTGAAACTTGTTCTCTAGAAGAAGCTTTTAAGATCAAAGGTTTTGAAGGCTTTTTGGAAGAGCTTTTGCACTTAATGAATTTGTAGAAACTTGTTGTTCTGTCCTTCTGATGAACCCTTATATTTATAGGTTTGAATTCATGGATTTGAAGTTTCCATCCATTGGATGTGATCTTTAGAAAGTGATTCCTTGATTATCTCCTGATTTAATTCTCCATGATTTGTGCAATTCTTGATTCTGATTTTATTTCCAACGTTTGTCCTTGATTTTCATCCTTGATTTCCTCTTGTAATAAATTCTTGATTGCATTATGATTTCATCACATGTTTTGGAAAATGCGATTCTTCTGACAATTTACTTGATCAGTCAAAGTAGTCACTTGGTTGACTTCTCTTGCGCTGATTCTTTAGTCGGCTGATCCTTCTTTACTGATTCTTACTTAGCCGATTGGATTTATAACTTCTCCGTTCCTTATTTGATGTAAGATCAGAGTACACCACTTTGTAGAAAACATCACATATCAGATAACTTAGGTTTACCCAAGGTCAGCATAGAATTCCTTGGTTATAAGCCAGTCCACATGTTTTCTTCACTGATTCTGGGTCCTCGGCCTTCTAACACAGCTGATCTTTATTGTTAACTTCACTGAGTTGACCTACCAGACTACTGATTACATAGCTTAGTCTGACAAGTCTATACAATGTCAGACTTCTAGTAAACCTATACATGATCATATTATGCTTATTTTAGGCTAACTATAACAGCTGGCCAGGCCATCATCAAAACTAATAAAATGTTCCTAACACAAATCATTTTTTGAATTGATCAAAATGATTTTCAAATGTTTTAAAATACCGGTATCTAACAAGAACAACTTTATCATCTTGGATTGATAAAAGTATATGTATTAGAGAAAATTATATGGGCCTAATGGATCTGATCTAAGTCTACATATGTGTATACATGTTTGCTTTATGTCTACTATGCATATGTTAAGGCGGAGCCCTGTTAAGGGGATATCCTTGATTTGTTTGAAAAAAATATGTGTTATTTTGAAAACAATCAAAAAAGGGTGTTTGTTGTGAAATGATCTCAATCCCTTTATCTGAATCGAATCTATGTGTGTTTGATTGTTTCCTACATAACACATGATCCGAAATGATGTTATATGGCATATGGAAAGGTTTTATATTGAAACAAAATGCTTAGGATTTGATCTAGATGAGGTAATCTGTATTATGTTATTATTTGTCATTTCCCCTAGTTAAAAGTAAATCTAACTGTTAAATTGTAGCAACCTCCTCCTTATTGATTTAATTTAAATTCGTATGATTTATAACAATGCAATCTGAAGTGTATCACTTCTGGATAAATGCACAAGTCTTCAATGTTTTAATTGCAGTTTAATACAAGTGTTTTGGATTATTTTATCAATTCGAACCAAGATCAAAACACATATTAAAGGCTAACCAAGATAAAACAGAAAATCACGAACATGTTTTCTACTATTCATTTATAAGATTATAATCAGGCTAGCAAGCACCGACACTTCAATCTGGGTGTTGATTTTTTCGACACGACACGCCTCCGACATGTGTCGGCTGATTAAAAAATGTTATTAAAACTTTAGTATCCGACACGTTGTCGATGCTCCCTGACACACATGATCGCAATTTTTTTTTCTTTATTTAAGTTTCAATGAAAACATTAAAATATTTTACAATTTGTAAGATTTTTAAGGCCTATCATATGTCGTATTCAGTTTATATGTTCTCGGTTGATAAACAATCATTTTTTACATATTGAAAGATTTTTAAGGCCAAACATATTTTTGTATTTTCTGTTTGAACCATATAAATGTCAAATATATGTTAGGCATTTCTATTGGCACCACACTTTTGCTTTTGACACCACGATCACTCCCGTCACTCTTTAAATTGCTTTTGGAACCACGATTATTTTTGTGCAACATAATGTCGGTGTCATAGATGCTTTTTCGGTACGCGCGTCACTGGCACTGGCGTTGATTTTGTTGAAATTGTGTCCTAAACCCAATCGGGTTGGACCGGATCCGACCGGGTCGGTCGATTACAGTCTATTTAGTTCATGTAATAACTTTATTATGATTAATAAAATCACTTTTGTTATTATATATTTTGTTTATCTTTATATATATATATATATATATATATATATATATATATATATATATATATATAGTAACGTCCTTAGTATTAAAGCGTGATAGAGAAACCATGATACTGACTATGGTTGATGAGATTTCAATTCACTTTAATAAGTTTGATACTTAAATGTCTCTAGTCATATGTACTGTCAAACGGGACATTGATGGTATGATTCGACTAGCACGTATTGGATGTCTTCTGTCTTATTGAAGACAACGATGGATCTCGTCTATCGAAGTGTAGGGACACTTGGACTGTACGTGGACGTGTATTAGAGAATGCGTACGTCAGACTGACCCACTTATATTAAGTGTCGCAGTATGTGGCAGTTGTGCAATTATCCTGAGACCTGAGTCTTCATGGCATCCCGGTGTGGATTGTCATGCTTTGACACTATTAAGGTTTCCCCTAGCCATGGGGCGATCATGTAGTAGTTATTGGGTGTGATACTGAAGCATGCGTAGGATTCATGTTGTTCGTCCAGAAATCGCGTATCCTATGTTTAGGAGTGAATATCTGAAATGGCATTCTTATAAGGAATGTCTAGCTCTCGTGAATCTTTGCAAAGAGGGAGTAAATGAGTTATTCTGAGGGAGCATGATATCCAGATTATAAGATACAATCGTTGATGTACCGACACTCGAGAAACGATCGTATGGATATTATTACAACGATAGGATTCTATTTACATGGCAACTGTTTCATATGAAAGGTAGTAGTCATTGCTTTTGACTCCTCCGAGGGTTGGGGGTCACGGTGTGTTGCTAGACGCTATTCCGTAATCGTTGGGTATTAAGGGCAATTTCGTAATTTGCACTTTGTGTCCACGGCCAACATATTCGGAAACCTATTGGGTCACACACATAAGAACATCTAGCCGGATTAAAATGCGGTTATAGTGCTAACCAAATAAGGAAAGTTTATCTCGACTATAGTATTTATTTATTATGAATAAATTAAATACAAAATATTAATTATATTGATTAATTAAAGAATATTCCGGAAGCCAATTTATAGCTATGGGGCGCAGGTGACTAGTGTGTAAGATACACTTGGCTTGTGCAATTTAATTAATGATATTATCATATATTAATATTGGATATTAATTGATTTTGGAAAAATGGATTTATGGTAATAAAATAAAGATATTCAATATTAGATATTTGCAATATCTTAGATTTATTTAATATGAGATATTAAATTAAATGAAATAAATCAATCAAAGTGATTTTCCTTATTTTATTAGGAAAAAGTTTTCTTTCTCATCAATCTACTAGGAAGCTTCTTGTAATCAGATTAGGGGCTAAAGGGGCGCCACTTTCACCTATAAAACAAAGGGGTTAGCTAGCTCTTTTGTACATCACAATTCCAAGAGTTCATAATTCTTGTGAAAAATAGAGAGTTTCTTCTAGAGAGTTTTAAAGAGAGAAAAAGTCGGTCTACCAACCAGATTTTTCTAATAGCAATCCAAGGAGGATTCTGGCGAGGAGTTCGTGTAGATATCGATAGAGGCCGGACACGTGGACGGCTCACGGGCACAACTATTAGATCAAGCAAGGTAATCACCGTCAACTACTTAACGTGTTTATTGTATTAATGAAGTCGATCTTGGGAACGGAAATCAAAATTGTAAATTCCGCTGCGTTAAACTAGTTGATTTCCTATCAGATTTTCAATAACAACTTCAATAGCATTGATATTATAGTTATAAATGTATCATTGGTGAAAAAATCAGTCCCACTGACATTGTTATCAAAAAGGAAGCGTACCATGGTGCCGAAAAGTAATTTGGTGGTATGGTGAAGTAAATGGAAAATAATATTAAAAAATTGTGTCAATAGTAAAAGTGTGTTGCCGATAGAAGCCGTCTATATATTTTAGATATTTAAAGAGTTTACGTATTACATATTTTACTTTGTTTAGTTATTCATATTTCTTTGAATCTTATTTTTTATAAACTGAATCTTATTTACATCATATATATATATATATATATATATATATATATATATATATATATGTGTGTGTGTGTGTGTGTGTAACACGTATCGTTGACGTGACGTGTCCATAAATTATAGAATTAGTCGTGTTCCCATGTGCGTTTCGTGTCGTGCGGCATTTCCGTGTTTGTGTTTGTGTCGTGTCTGTGTCTGTGTCTATGCTTCATAGCAATCAATCATAGTGTAGGTCATTTTGATGTTGTTGAGCTGTCGTACAACTCTTATTGAGTGCTTATTATTAACACTACTTAGCATACACAGATAGCCATTGGATCAAGATAACAATCAAGGTTTAGAGATTGAGTCAACATTCCTTTGCAAGTATAATGTCACTTCTCATATTGTTCTTGATCTTGTGCATAAGATACAAGCTTCAATATTGAACCAAAAGAGCCGTTTGAGAGCTTGTTTTAAAGAGGAAGGTGTGAGGAAGCTTCCTAGATCCACTAAGCCAGCTTTCTTGAAAGTTGAAATTGGTTCAAACAGATACATTTTGAATCATGACGAGCCATCTGATTTTTCTATAAAAGGAACCCAAATGATTTTAGAGAGGACTATTGTTGATCTAGCCAAAGCTTATGTTTTATTAAAACCCTCTGGCCTTCAATTAAGCTCATACATTTATCTTCTTCTAAGAAATCTAATAAATTGAGACATGACACTTGTTGAATAGTTTGTCTTATGATAGTTGTTGGTTAAACCGAGATCATTGTAGAATAGTTGCAAGCCGTTCAATATCATTAGAAGGAAAAGGCACTTCTTAGTTGCATTAATAAAGAAGTGATGAAGGTGTTTATGCCGGTGGTGCACGGCGGCGTAGATGAATATGTGGTGGTCGGACATAAGTTGTAAATGGCGAGATCGATAGTCGACAAATTGGCAGAGTATATCTGCTTTGTATAATATTATAGATGTCTATATTGTTACATTGAGCCACTATATATAGGCGGATTGCTAAGTACAACTAAGCTAATGATGACAAGACATAATAATGTGTGATGTGACACTAATCAGACAAGACAGCTGTCATAGCGGACTGTTGAGGGGCGGACCCAACACTTGGCCGTTCGCTGAGTCTTTTTCTTGTGATCGTCATGTGGTAGCTTGTTTGCCTCGTATTTTGGGCTCGGTCCGAAGGTGGACTTGTCGATCTGTGGGGCGGACTGGCTGGCCTCTTGCTTTTCTTTGCACTGCGTGAGGCGGACTGAAGGCCTCGGATGAACCTGATCATGCCCGGCCTGATCCAGCTTATGCTGATGCGGACTCATTGGGCCGAGGTATCCACTGTTCGGGCCGTCGGACTGACCCGATTGTGGATCCGTAGGCTCTTTTGCGAGCCAGGCATATCACTAGGGAGGTTTGAAAATCCAGATCTAACAGTCTGATAAATGATTGACTTCAACAATTGGGGGTGTTATATATCTAGTCGAAGGAACTCGTCAAAATATTGTGTCATCCACATTTTGTATTGATTGAGCCTTGATATTGTATGATTTGAATGCTTTACTTATTTGTTAAATTAATCCCATAAAAGAAAGCATTGTAGTATCTCAAAGTTCATAAGAGTTTAAGCATTTTCAGTGGAAAATCTTTATTAGAAGATCAGAACGTTAACACCATCTAGAAGAATTTGGAAAAAGGAAGTGTTTGTCAAAATTCATTCTCCCCACTAGTTTGTTTAAACACATTCATTGATCTTATCATTTGATATGCTTCAAGCTTACGTCTTTAAAACAATTTTGTAAACTGGGTGAAGTTGATTAATGTCATGTCTCCTGGCATTTGATAAACATGAATCTTCCTTTTTTGATCTTTCACTCCTTACTAAGTTTCAAGCATGAGCTTATTCCTTTATTTGGAGAAGATATGCAGGTTCAGGAAGGTCATAATGAAGAGTTTGGAGAACAAGCGTATGATGAAGTCAAATAGTCTCATTATGTTTCAATAGTTACTTTTAGTAGTGTTTCCTACGAATCAAGCGTGTGTGCTAAGTAGTTATGGTAGTTTCTCTTTTTGAGACATGTTGGTTGTATGATATTCTAGTATTTGTTTAAGTCATTTATGATTTTAGTTTGAGAGAAGTGACTTTTTTGTTGATAGTGTTTTTATGGAAGACTTGAGGGTCTGTCTCCATGTCTCAATACGTTTCTTTCTTCCGTGATGTCTTTAATTATTCTAGTATTACGTCAAACTTATATAAGATTTAGAGTTTTATCTAAAAATCACATGCCGAATATTTGGTTTCCATATAAGAACTCCATATATATATATATATATATATATATATATATATATATATATATATATATAGAGAGAGAGAGAGAGAGAGAGAGAGTGCGGCTACGGTCCGATTCTTTAAATTAAGAGGATGATCCAGTTTTTAATCTTTGAAAACGTATGTAAATAACTATATGCGTTGGATTATTTTTTTATACAGCGTAACTAATGTGTACTTTAACACACTTAATCAATTGTTTTAATATGCTAATCCGGTAAACTATTCCATGATTTTTTCCAATAAAATTACATTGATTTTTTTTCCAATAAAAAAACACGCAAACAACAAGAGAGGATTACCAACTGATGAGAGTTGAACTAGCCCTCAGCCACGTGTCCTCCCTATATTAGTTAAGCATTAAATAAAGACAGTGAAATTACAACAGTAAGGGTCAGGAGCCCCCGTTTAAGCCTAAGGGAAGATCAAAACCCCAGGTGGGAGGTCGGCTTGGTCTGCTCTTCAGTCCACCGCAGGTCGTTTAGGGCGCAACAGAGTTGGACCAGCACAGTTTGGGGAATAGCAGCCTCGGGAGCTCGACACAGGTCTGATGAAGTTTATAGAATTATAAACAAAAGGTAAAACATGGAATTATAATTGATCAACTGAAAGTTACAAGTTGGATTACAATGTAGCTGATCATGGGGTATTTATAACTCCATACACCTCATGAATCAGTTAGAAGTTAGTTACAAACGGTTACTACAAACTATAACTGAATAGCCGCTTTCTACATTACACTATACTAGACTACTTAACAGGCTACTGTCCTCATACTGTCAGTAGGCAGTTGTGCCTTCATACTATCAGTAGAGTGTATTAGCTGACTGCACTCCGCATTCCCTTTAGCATCTATACTGTAACACCCCCTCATGCTGAGAGTGGTATGAACACCTTGCACTCGGTATTCCCTTCAGCTACTTGAACTCTGAAAGATCTTTGAAATTCCCAATTTGTCTAGTAGATAGGAGAAAAGAGGTGCATCCAAGGTCTTGGTGAGGATGTCAGCTACTTGTTCTTTTGTGTTCACCGGAAGAAGTTTGACAAGTCCTGATTTGACTTTTTCTCGCACAACATGGCAGTCAATTTCAATATGTTTTGTTCTTTCATGAAAGACTGGGTTATGAGCAATGTGCATTGCACTGACATTGTCGCAAACTTACACAGCAGGAAACTGAACTGGAACCTGCAAATCCTGTAGTATATAAATCAGCCACTGAATTTCACAAACTGCATTTGCCATAGCCCTGTACTCGGCCTCTGATGAGCTTCTAGCTATAGTTGTTTGTTTCTTGACCTTCCAGGAGATCTCTTAGAAACATCATATAACCTGATACTGATCTTCTTGTTTCAGGACAACCAGCCCAATCACTGTCTGTAAAACCTTTAAGGACAAAGTTGTTGTCTACTGGGAATAAGATTCCTTGTCTAGGATTAGTCTTCAAATACCTCAGCAGCCTATAATCTGCCTTCATATATCTTTTAGTAGGAGTGTCTAGAAACTGACTTAGATGCTGAACTGCAAAGGCAATATCTGGTTTGGTGAAGGTAAGATAAATAAGTTTGCCCACTAAGGATCTGTAAGCAGTATTATCTTCCAAAAAGGGTGAATCACCATGCTGTAAAGTTTGCTTAGACTCCATAGGTGTCTTAGTAGGGTTTGCTCTCAAAAATTCATATTCTTCTAGGAGATTAAGGGTGTATTTTCTTTGAGAGATTGATATGCCTGCAGGTGTCCTAGCAGCTTCAATGCCTAGGAAATATCTCAATTTTCCAAGATCCATAATAGTGAATTGCTGATGTAGGGCATCCTTGACCTGCTGAATTAACTTCTCATTAGGGCTTTCTGCTATGATGTCATCTACATAAACCAGTAAAGCAATAAAGTCCTGTCCTGACCCTTTTGTGAAAAAACTGTGGTCATTTTTGGATTGAACGAATCCTTGAGCCTCCAAAGATTCATTCAACTTGCAATTCCATTGTATGCTGGCTTGCTTAAGGCCATACAATGACTTAGTAAGTCTGCAAACTTGATTTGGTTTAGTTCTGCACAACCTGGGGGTAACTGTATGTATACTTCTTCATGTAGATCTCCATGTAAGAAAGCACTGTTGACATCCATCTGATGTAAATGCCAATTATTAGCTGCTGCTGCAAGTAATGTTCTGACTGTGGTAATCTTGACAACGGGAGAGAAGGTTTCTTGCTAATAAATCCCATATGTTTGAGTGTAGCCTTTTGCTACTAGTCTAGCTTTATATCTATCTACTGAGCCATCAGGGTTGTATTTGATTATGTATACCCATTTGCACCCAATGGGTTTCTTGCCTGGGGGCAGATCAACTATTTCCCATGTATGAGTCATTTGTAGAGCTTCAATCTCTGTTTGAAGTGCTTCTTTTCATTCGTCATGCTTGATGGCTTGATTGTAAATCTTAGGTTCTTTAACAGCATCAATAGCATTAATGAATCTGACATAATCTGCTGAGAGATTGTCCAGGCTCATGACTACACTCAGCAGGTGTGGAGTTGCTGAACAGTATGAGCACCCCCTTGATAAAAGGTGGGTGATTTCCTTGTTCTTGTGGACCTTCTTAAATGTGTGGGTTCAGGTGCCTGATTAACTGGTGCATTGGATGCCTGACGGACGTTTTCTAGACTATTACAATCCTTACCGGCAGTGTACCGGGTCAAATTGTAGTGCTAGTATGGTGAGTCAGGTGTCGAATCCTCAGGGAACGTGGTAATTCTTTTAAATGTGGTTAAACACCAAACAACTATTATTAACTCGATCTAAATCGCAAGTTTATCATACGAGTCACTACTATACTAATAAACAGAAAATAAATGCATAAATTAAAACTAAACTAATATAATATATATATAAATACATAAATATATATAGTAATACATAAATAGTAAAATATATATATATATAGATATATAGATACCAATATATTAAATACTAATAATTATTATAGAACTAGCCAAGATATATGTAATTGATTTATTCAATCTTTTTAGTTTAATGGATGTGCTCGTTCTTCCTTTTTATTAGGTCCAATTGAATATATGAAACGGTGCACTCCTCAGCTCAACAGTTCCCTCTCACACGAGCGTACGAAACTGTCATATGTCTCATCAACTGTCCATGTCATCCAAAAGATTGGGTACTCCGTTTTGTCATGCGGTCAATGTTAAGGATCTTGATCAGAACGAGTGAATTAACGTAGTTAGATCTCGAGTACAGATAATTTCAAGAAGTGTTTCTCTTTTCAAAAGATAAAACAATTCTACCCCCGGGTAGGAAATAGGATTCCGTTGTCACGTTTTCACTCGGCTATTTTTACCCTCCGGTTTTTCTACCTTTTTCTCATATCCTAACTTCACCGTTTAGTTCGTCATTAGGTTATGGTGCGATTCATATTGGTTAATTACGTCAATACGAATATTTTCAATACATTTCAAGTAGAAAAAGATTCAACAAATTCAATTTTAATCAATTTTAGTTATAGTCATCATCCATTTTACCAAAATGATCGAAATATTTCAATTACTTATCTTGGCTAGTTATAGATTTAGCCTACTAACATTATAAAGAAAAACATAAAAACAACAAACATAATACTTTAGAATATTACCAGGTTACAACTGCTGATTTAGAGGCCGTATTCTCCGGAAATTACAACAACTTCTTCAACATCGAACTCCCGATAACCGTCCAAGCATTACAACGATACTACGGCTTCTACATTATTTATGGCATAATGCCTACTAATATATACATTACTACTACTAATTTAAGAGATTAGAAGATATATATAAGCTAGTATATATATATTGGTACCTCTCCCAACAGCCTGCATGAATGCTGTATTTATAGGAGAAATTTTCAAGGCCGGATCGATCCGGAGTTAGGTCGGATCGATCCGGGAATAAAAAATATTATCTCCCAGGCTTATCCTCTGCATAACCACATATTAATCATCATTATGCTTCCTTATCAAATAAGCCGGATCGATCCGGGGTTAATCCGGGTAGCATTTTTCCAAATCTTGATATGAAACTTGATAAAATCATAACTTGAGCTCTGGATCTCCAAATGACATAATTCAAGAAGCACTGGAAAGCTCTTTAAAAGATCTATAACTTTCATGAAGGACTCTTCTTCAGAAAATGCCTTTTTGATGGGCCATTTGTTCGTCGAAAATATAATTCGATAATAATACTACTAATTGATGATCCACTTGAATTCTTAATCTCGTGGCACTTCCTTACTTCCTTCAAAAGACATGTTTTAACTTCAAAAAGTGTCGTCACTCGGGGTTTTGGTTTATCTAAAAATCTGCAATAAAACACCAAAAATACCCACGTAAATCTGACACGACACTCCGGTTACTAAACCGGTACAAAATTTATAACTTTTTATTACTTTTACTAGATTTTTATATTATTTTAGACTTATTCATAACTATTGATATTACATAAGATTATCGTTATAATTTCTTATATTTTATATAGAAAGAGTTGATAAAATATATAAAATATCGTAATTTTTATCATATAAATGTTATACATCAATGCCTCAACTGCAACTGATCACGTGTTTGGCTGGTCTGCTGGGTCATTCAGCAGATCATCAAAATTGAAAATTACTGGTAATGGAACAGGCATGTCAGCAAGATATCTAGATCTTCCTAATACCTGTTGAAATAGAGGAAAATAAGTCTCATTCAATTGAGTATTTTTAGCAACAAAGATGTCTTTGTTGGTAATATATAAAAGAGTAGCACCATTGGACGTATTTGAATTACCAAGATAGACACAAGTCCTATATCTTGAGTCAAATTTTGTCATGTACTTCTGAAGTGTGCGAGAGAAAACCAAGCAACCAAAAACCTTGAATACATAATAGTCTGGTTTAGTGCCGTAAAGCATCTCATATGGAGTGCTCCCTTTCAGCAATGATGTAGGTGTAGCATTAATTAATTTTACAGCATGTAAAAGACAGAAACCCCAATATTCAATGGGTAAATTACTCTAAGACCTCAGTCCCCTGGCAACATTCAGTAGATGCTGATATTTCCTTTCAACAATACAATTATGTTCAGGTGTGCTGACACAAGATGTCTGATGTATAATGCCCTACTGAGCATAAAAGTCAGTAAGTTGGAGCTCAGCTCCATTTTCAGATCTAATAACTTTAATAACTTTGTGAAACTAAGTAGAAACAAATTTAACAAAGGATTTAACAAGGTCAGAAGCTTCAGATTTATGCCTCATAAGAAAACCCAAGTAAAGCTAGAAAAGTCATCTACAACAGTTAAGAAATATTGTTGTCCATTGACAGTATATTGTTTTAAGAGGCCCCAAATATCTATGTGAACAAGATCAAATATAGCATGCACAACAGTAGTGCTCAAAAAGGAAAAGGATTTTTCTTTAGTTTTGCCACACGACAAACATAACAAAGGTCACGATTACAAAACTTGACATCAGCATACTCGGTACTAATGACTTGCAGTCTCTTATCTAGCAAGTGTCCTAGTCTGTATTGCCATAAAAGAGCATCATCTAATCTATCAGACAATGTGTGATTTTCTACAGCATTGACAACAGAAACTCTTATTGGTTGATCCATGAAATAGAGTCATTTGTGTAACTCAACTGAACCAATCACTTTCTTGTTCTTGTCCTGCAAAACACACTTGTTAGCAGAAAAAACAGATGCACCTTTTGTATGATTAATAAAGGCTGGTAAAGAAAAAATGTTATACTTAAAACCAAGAATGCAAAACACATCATGTAGGACCACCCTTACTTAAAACCAAGAAAGCAAAACACATCATGTAGGAGCACCCTTACTTGTCTTATATGTGTGACAGAAACATTATTTCCATTAGGTAATCCCATTTTTATACCAGATGAAGGTTTGGGATTGCTTAACAGATCTAATGATCCTACAATGTGATCTGAGGCACCAGAGTCCAAGATCCATTGTATAGATCTTACTAAATTTAGATCACCTGTCCCTGTAGCAGGTGAGTAGTATGTCACAATCTCAGCAGGCTGCTGGCCAACAGCAAACCCTGCATGTCTAGGAGGATCAGAACTCAGCAGAGCCATCAACTTATCAGGCTGTTGTGCAGTAAGATTGGGAAACCCTGGTCCAACAGACCTATTTTGGGCCTGATCTTCTTCTACTGATTGTTCTTTCTCTACCAAATTAGCCCTTCTTGACTTGAAACCAGGAGGATAGCCATGTTTTTTTAAACAAGTCTCTTCAGTATGACCATTGAATCCACAAAAACTACATTGAACCTTCTTGAGATTCTTAAGTCTGGGATTTGCAGCAGATGCAGAGTTAGGTCTGCTGACTACTTGATTTTGCCCCTGTCCATTTTTCTGAGATAAGAGAACCATAGAATCTTGATTCTTGGCCCTATTTGCTACATATAACTTTTGTCTTTCAAATTTAATGGCCATTGCAAAGGCATCATGAATTTATGGGAAAAGGCACCATCAACATTGCATGTGAAACCATTGGCTCAAAATCATCCCTTAAACCTTTTAGGAATTTCATGACATGTTTACCCTTCATGTGATCTATTAGTGTGCTAATTGCATTGCAGTGACATTGAGATCACAAGAACAAACTAACACAGGCCTGATAGTCTTGATTTCTTCCCACAGAACCATCAATTTTGTGAAGTATTGATTGACAGAATCAGTATCTTGCTTCAGCAGATGCATCTCTTCAAGAAGATCTGAAAGCCTCAAGGCATTAACATTAGAAAATCTAGCTGCAAGATTCTTCCAAACTTCATGTGCACTCTTAAAGTACATCAAACTCTGGGCAATGGTGTTCTCTACAGAATTCAAGATCCATGATCTCACCATTGTGTCACATTGTCTCCATGCATGAAAATCTGTTGAATCTGCTTCTGGCCTTTTGATTGTGCCGTCTACAAAGCCAATTTTGTTCTTGGTAATTAACACCATTTCCATAGACATTTTCCATGGATTATAGTTGTTGCCATTTGATGAGAGTCAACTTTACTATGCTCCGGTGCATGTTTTAACCCCCAGTTACAACTCTTTTGGCTCATTCTGGGTAGTTTTAGATCTATTATAGGGTAAAATCACATTGCACACTCACTTATAGGTTAACAATCACAAAGATGGGAAACCTCGGCATTTTTCGGTGTTTTAGACCCTATTTGAGCCCTACCTTTCTTGCGGAGTTATGCTTGGTATGTGTTTGGATGTTGTGACGCAGGATAACGGTGACTTATGAGCCCGAGAGACAAGGTATGAGATTTAGAGAGGCATAACCGAAGCCCGGGAATGGAAACGGATCAAATATAGTTGATGCTTTCGCCTTACATTGACTTTATCTGCAATTTGAGCTGTGTTGGAGGCATTTTCTGGACTTTCAGTCTTCATAAAAGTTGTATATATTTGAATGAGCTTTCCAACACAACTTAAATCACTCAAATCAGAGCTCTACACGCAGAGATATTGTCAAATTACTGAAGGCCTGCCAATGCTGAATATTAACACAGAAGGAATGTGCGCACATTCAGAAAGGTGTGTGCACATTGGATGGACAGGTTGTATTGTGTGCGCACACCAGGCGGAATGTGCGCACATTAGGCCGTTTTCAAGTATAAGTTTTGGAGCATATATATATATATATATATATATATATATATATATATATATATATATATATATATATATATATATATATATATATATATCTTTTTGCACAGATTTTTACACACTTTTCCTTTTACTTTCTACACTTCATAATCCACTCCTTGATCCCCAAATTCATCTCTAGGTCGAAATTCTTCTCCCTCACCCTTAGATTAATTCCTACACTAGATACTACTTAAATTTAGCATAATCTAGCATATATTTCTACTCTACTTTTGGATTTCGTCATTTTGGATCCTCTTCATCATCAATTGACAATGGGTGGTGTTGAAACTTGATGTAATCCGGATTTGCTGCGATTTTGGCAATTAATAGCATCTTTCTTCTTGTTTTATGGCTTCAATTCTTGTTTTGATTGTTATTTCTTGTTTTACTATGAGTAGCTAACCATATCATAGTCAAATCATGTTAAAATTGAAGAAATCCTCCTCTAAGTGATGAAATTGGGAATGGGTAGTGCTTAGTTGTTTTTATATTGATAAATTCATGTCTTAAAACTTGTTCTTAATGCTTGAATTAGACTGTACACCTAGTTCATGAACTCACACACCACTTTTATAAATGTATGTTGCGAAGGGGTGTGGGAAAAGGGGTTTTAAGATCATTCCTTATAATCAACTGAGTTGTTTAGATTGATTAAGGAGTGAGGTTCAATCGGTTGTGAAATTGAGCAACTCTAGTGCGTTAATCTTGTTTCGGTCAGTTAAATCCTTAAAGGTGGACTGTTGAACCGGCCAAAGGGTGTTGGATTGTTGCATGGCGTCTTACACTAGCTTAGAAGTTTGCACACAATGAATGAGTTGATATAAGTGTTAGGTTGGTAGGTTGGTTAATCCCATTCCCGAATAATCGATTAGAGGGGCGAAAGTAATCAATTGGATCATGGTTTGACTGTGTTTCTTTCTCTCTTTATTTCTCATTTAAATATCGTTTTAGCATAATTGAATACTTGAAATATCTTTGGTTAACATAAACTAAGTCCAAAAACGACTTTGGTATTCGATAAATTCCTCGTGGGATACGACCTTGCTCACCTCTATAGTACTTCCGACCCGGTACTCTGCCGGTTAAGGTTGGTCGTTACTATTTTGATCATCACCATTCATCAATGGCTGAACAATAACCAGAGACGGATTCTCATTAGGATGAACATAAATTGGATTGGAGGGACTTATTTCTTGTTTCTTAGCTGCCATGGCTATCAAGAACTTCAAAAAAGATCCCAAATCAACAATAAAAGTGAGATTATAAAAAGAAAAATGATCAAGAAATGATCAGAAACCTTAGGAAATATGATGACAATTTACTCTCAAGAAACTGAAATTGCAGAAAAGATGAAGAACACACTCAAGATTCTTCAAAAAACTCGGAGAAAAACGTAGGAAAACATTCATAAATTCTCAAATTTCTGATCTGATACCATGATGAAGTTCTTAGAATTATAAACTGAAAGTAAAACACGAAATTATTATTAATGAATTGAAAGTTACAAGTTGGATTACATTGTAGTTGGTCATGGGGTATTTATAACTTCATACACCCAATGAATCAGTTAGAAGTTAGTTACAAACGGTTACTACAAACTATATCAGAATAACCGCTTTCTATATTACACTATACTAGACTACTCAGCAGGATGCTATCCTCATACTGTCAACAGGCTGCTGTGCCTTCACACTATAAGCAGAGTTTAGTAGCTGACTGCACTCAGCATTCTCTTCAGCCTCTATATTGTAACAAGGTTGGCCAGAGCTATCCCCGTCACTTAGCACATATTTTAAAGATAATTATGGGAAGATCCTAATGATCCTTCACCCATTAGGACTCTGATCCGATCATTTAAACCATTATTCAAACCCTGTGATTATCTCCTAAAATCAAGGAGATTAACACGTACAAATCCAACCATTGAGGAATACGAGATAGAGTCCAGCTTGGACACGGCACATGCATGCCTAGGGCACAAGGCCCTTTATATAAATGATCCCAAGAACTACGAAGAGACTTGATTCCTGAATAATTACAGGATACGTAGGCAACTTGAGATAAACATTATCTCAGGCTCGGTCTAAACCTAAACAAAAACCACCCCCGTTCAATCTTTTTCTTTACTTTTTGATCTCAAACACATTGTCACTAGGTAAATACGGACCGAATTATCACACCAACAAAATCCAACATCGTCACCAACCTATTCCATTGCGCGTGTGTGTGTGTGTGTTTCCCTAAAAAATCTAAACAAAACAAAACGCAAACCGGCAACATCTCAATCAGGCCAAGAAAAAACGGCCAACGCGGAGGGAAAAACGGCCAAGCCGAGTACACTCAAAGGAGATTTTTTTTTTCTTCCATTTTCATTGGAACAGAGGTTTAAGAATCCACACGTTGGTTAATGATATGATTGTCACCAACGAATTTCATTTCATTCGTTCATTCTATCGATAACGGTGGCTGATTATTGAAACCTTAATCCCTAAATCGAGGTTTCCTCACAATAGGTCACAATCTCTATGAAATTAATTCTATATATGATTATATTTTGATGCAATCGATAGTTGATGACCGGATTTGTTAAAAAGAGGATAAAGAAGGCATGTTTTATTTTGTTTCTTTTTTTTTAATTACAACCCAGGCAGCCAAACCATGGCAGTTGCTGGGGAAGGAGACAGGCGGTAAAAATAGTTCTTTTTTTCTTTTTTATCACATGAGGTTGAATGTAATGAATTATCCGTAACTTGTTTAATGGGTTAAAAAAATTTATGGTACATAATAACGAATAATGCAACATATTCAATTTAATGGTCCCTAATTATTTAAAACTTAATCTAACGGTAAACTGGACGGTCCAGTTTTATAACTTTTGTTAATTGCATTTTAAGTTTGTAAGCAAAGCTTAAAGTGTTCATTGTAATCTTTGGTTTAAGGATCATTGGAAGGGTTTTGGCTTCTTCATAGTCATTGGTTCTTCTAGTCTCATCCTTGAGTTAAACTACTTTTGCTCAAGTCTTTTCATTCATCTTATTTTATTTTTCCATTTTATTTTGGGATCTAAACGTAGTTATTCATTATGTTACTTAGGATTCTTGACAAGGTATGTCATCCCTATACTTAATTGTCATGTAATTTTGTGAAAACCTTGGTCAAACAATAAGCAAGCTAAGTATGATGGTAAACGTAACAGGTTTTGAATTAAGCATAATAGTAAAACAATTATACTAACTTCTTCGAATAATCAACAAGTTCTTGAAACTCAATTTAAAATGCCTGATTCAAGAAAAGAGCATCTTTGAAATATTTAATCCAAACAAATGAATTTGTTGGACCAATGGTGCATGATAATGGCATGGGTTGTAATGTGCTTGAACCTAAATTTGAACTTAATTCTTTGAATGAAAATTGCGATTTGCGAGCAGGATTTAGACATGGATCCAACAAATTCTATGCTTGAGAATGGATCTAATGTGTGTTTGGATGTAAATGTTGAAAGTCTTGAAATCAAGTGGTATAACAAATTTTTGTTTGACGATGTAGAATCAAGTGTAAATGATTCCAGTGTCGTTGATAATTTTCATGTTTATTATAATGATCCTTGTGGTATAACAATTGTTTGTTTCACGAGGTAGAATCAAGTATAAATGATTTGAGTGTCATTGATAATTTTCATGTTTATTACAATGAATCTTTTCAAAGGAACTTGATGCACATAATTCTAATTTTTTATGAAAGGATTCAATTTTTTTTTATAGAGACGGAGATATATATATATATATATATATATATATATATTTTTTTTTTTTTTTTTTTTGCTGAACTTATCTTTATTACTAGTCTGAACTTATCTTTATTACTAGTCTTTATTACTAGTTACAACTTAAAAAAAGAGTGGACCCGAGATTGTGACGGAGGTCCAAGTAAAAGATTATTTGTATTAGCGTTACATATGTCCCCTTAATTTCCACACCACATAAATCAACAAACAGAATTTTAAGACCTAGGATCCCGCCGCCGCCGCCGCCGCCAACAACCACCTCTGCTTACACTTAGCATCCTCCGGGTCGAAAATGGCGACTTCAACTTCACACATCTCCCCCGCTAACGCCTCCCACCGGTATTCTTCGTTCTCAAAGTCCAACCAGATCCGTCCATTTTCTAAATTTACTCTCCCATTTTCTCCTAATCCCGGCAAGCCCCGTCATCCTCCCCACCACCACACCGTCCGCCTATGCGCCACCACCCCTATTATCCCCGCTACCCTCTCCACAACCCTTGAAAATCCCCTCCCTTTTGAAGAAACCGGTGCGACAACATTCATTTCCAGATTTCCCCCCAATGAACCACGGAAAGGCTGCGATGTCCTCGTCGAAGCCCTTGAACGCGAAGGAGTCACCGACGTCTTTGCCTACCCCGGTGGAGCTTCCATGGAGATTCACCAAGCTCTTACACGCTCTAAAATCATCCGCAACGTTCTCCCCCGTCACGAACAAGGGGGTATCTTTGCCGCTGAAGGCTATGCTCGGGCTTCCGGCGAACCGGGGGTGTGTATAGCTACATCTGGACCTGGTGCTACCAATCTCGTGAGTGGATTGGCTGACGCTCTTCTGGATAGTGTCCCCATTGTTGCTATTACCGGCCAAGTTCCCCGGAGAATGATCGGTACCGACGCATTCCAGGAGACTCCCATTGTCGAGGTAACGAGATCAATTACTAAGCATAATTATCTTGTAATGAATGTTGAGGACATTCCTCGTATTGTAAAAGAGGCATTTTTCCTGGCTAAGTCGGGCCGACCCGGCCCGGTTTTGATAGATATTCCTAAGGATATACAACAGCAAATGGTTGTTCCAGATTGGGACCAGCCAATTAGCCTGGCTGGATATGTTTCCAGGCTTCCAAAGCCCCCAAAGGATATGTATTTGGAGCAAATATTGAGGCTAATAGGGGAGTCAAAAAGACCTGTTTTGTATGTTGGTGGAGGATGTTTGAATTCTAGTGAGGAGTTGAGGAAATTCGTCGAGCTTACCGGGATTCCCGTGGCAAGCACTTTGATGGGGCTGGGATCATATCCTTGTTCAGATGAGGAAATTTCTTTACAAATGTTGGGAATGCATGGGACTGTTTATGCTAATTATGCTGTTGATAAGAGCGATTTGTTGCTTGCATTTGGGGTAAGGTTTGATGATCGTGTGACCGGTAAGTTGGAGGCATTTGCAAGTAGAGCTAAGATTGTCCACATTGATATAGATTCAGCAGAGATTGGGAAAAACAAGCAGCCACATGTGTCCATTTGTGCTGATGTGAAGTTGGCGCTCGAGAAATTGAACTGGATGTTGGAAAACCGGAAAAACAAAGAAAGCCCGGATTTTTTAGAGTGGAGGGCAGAACTGAATGATCTGAAGACAAAGTATCCGTTAACTTATAAAACATTCGGTGATGCAATACCGCCTCAGTATGCGATTCAGGTTCTTGATGAATTGACGAATGGAAATGCAATCATTAGTACTGGTGTTGGACAACATCAGATGTGGTCAGCTCAGTTTTACAAATACAATAGACCTAGACAGTGGTTAACATCCGGGGGTTTGGGTGCTATGGGGTTCGGGTTGCCTGCCGCCATTGGAGCCGCAGTGGCAAGACCTAATGACGTTGTTGTGGATATTGACGGAGATGGTAGTTTTCAAATGAATTCACAGGAGCTTGCTACGATCCGTGTAGAAAATCTACCTGTGAAGATAATGATATTGAACAATCAACATTTAGGCATGGTGGTTCAGTGGGAGGATCGATTCTACGGTGCAAACAGGGCACATACTTATTTAGGAAATCCTGCAAACGAATTGGAGATATTCCCGAACCTGTTGAAGTTTGCAGAGGGTTGTGATATACCTGCTGCCAGAGTAGTAAAGAAGGAAGATGTTAGGGCAGCCATTCAAAAGATGCTGGATACTCCTGGGCCATACTTGTTGGATGTGATTGTGCCTCATCAGGAGCATGTTTTACCTATGATTCCTAGTGGTGGAGCGTTTAAAGACGTGATTACTGAAAGCGATGGGAGATAAATTATGCTTTGAATTTCGCTTGTTTGCTATTCCGAGCTCGTTCTGGAAAAACCCAAAACAAAAACTAGGCTTCTTGCTTTCATGTGTGCGCTTTAATATGTAATTTCATAAATTTCATGGTTGGTTGACAGTTCTCTATGTAATACAATTACTACATGTCAAAGTTAGCATTTTGGTTGAGGTTGTTAGCTCCTTTCAGTCTAGCATGTTTGATCTGTAACTTTGCCTGACTTTCTCATTTGAATCAGTGTTCATTTTGATGGGGTTTGATTGTTACAAAGTACACTAAAACAATAATACATTTTCGAATCTGTCATGGTTTTCCATGTTCTTTGGTGCGAATCAATTTTTTTTGTGTATTGTTTTTTCATCTCAAAATCCATAGTTGTTGTGAACACAATGAAATGGAATCGTGATTTCCTTTGAACGTTTATTGCAGAAAACACTTCATAAAATCTTATTAGCAGATTCTCAAAAAAAAAAAAAAAATCTTATTAGCAATATACCTTATTAACATCTTCATGAACGAAAATGAGTACAATACCCACTAGTGGTTTTTTTCCTTCCCAAGAAAGACAGACGTAAGATTTTATTAAGAAGTCAGTCTAAAACTATAAAGTATAAACGCAAAGTCAGACAACCGCTAGACATTGCCGGAGCTTAGTGTGGATAAACACAAAGAAAAACTAAAAACAAAACAAACAGAACCTTTGACATGTCAAGAACAAGATCTCGGATGGAAGGTCTTGATATAAGAAGGTGAAGAAGACGCTCTCGGATAGAAGGTCTTGACATAAGAAGGTGAAGAAAGACCAAGGAGCTGATCGCTGCATCCGAAACAAAGTTAAAACAAACAAAGAAAAACAACATAACAAGAGACTAGCAAATAGAACTATGAGCAAGATAGAAACCATGGCAAATGGGAAGCAAAAACAGAACATACGTCACAGCTGACCGCCGCCACCAAACGAAACGAGAAGACTCAAAGAGTGGCAACAGCCGTAGCCGCTGTCTAAGAGCACAGAGCCTTAGAGGGTGGTCACCGTCTAAGAGCCCAGAGCCTTAGAGGGACTATGAGAGCCAACGCCGCTATATAGACCACCATACCACCATCAATCACCATAGTTCCGTTGCTTCATGCGATAGCACCGTGATGATGACAAAGTAGCCCTCGCCATGTGTCACTCAAAGAGTGGCTTTGTAGTAAATACATGGGAAGATATTGGGGCCAGGGGTCTCAAGTTAATCAACCTTACCCCAGGTGGGAGGTCGATTTCAGTTCTACCTGAGCTGACCACCGCAGAGCGGTTCGGTCACAAGGGGAGATCGAGTAACCCTGGTCGAGACGATCTGAGGAACCTGACGCAGGACGTCAAGGTTTTCCCTTATGAGGGTAATTCAAGCACGTGCCTATATTATCGGATAACGATGGGGAGAATCCCTGGATTATAGAACTCATATCTTATAGTTTAAATGCAGGCGTATTTATCTCTTAATAAAAGATATACACGTAATGATCCTTAGGGTTTAAGGATCCTATACTTGTCCAACAAGAAAAGGGGCGAGACGCTTCCATATATAAACAACCCTAAGGAACTACGAAATACTTGATTCCAATTACAAACATTGGATACGTAAGCAACTTGAGAGAAACCAACTCTTAGGCTCAGTCTAAATCATATCATACACACCATCTCCATTGTTAAGGCTTCTTGACAGGTCGTTCTAGAGTATTTCAGACCACCCGGATTATATACTCGACGATATCCAGCATCGTCAATTGGCGCTAGAATGAGGGCCTCTCTCAGCGATCTCATCAAGAACAAGCAATGGCACCCCCAAAGGGCTCTGGGAAAAAGACTCAGACACATGAGGTTGATCCCACCGCAACTGTGGTTGGCCAAACAGGTACTGGGGAAGTAGATCCAAACGCAACCACCAGCCAGGCCCAAACTCATCAAGAAGAAGTCCTAGCGGATTCTGCTCAACGAGCCTTGTTGGAGGCCTTACGAAATCTCGATATGGCTGCGTTTAAGAGCGTGCTGGGTCTAGCCCTAAAAGGGCGAGAGGAAAAAGCTCCAGGAAATAACGTTCCTTAGAACAACCAACTACATAAAGATGATAGGGGAGATAACATATCATCTACCTCTAACATCGTGAAAAGAGAGGTCAACATCCAAGCCCAGGAGGCTGCCCGAGCAGAGCTAGATGGAATTCTAGTTTGGGGTTCAGACGATCTTTCGTTCGAATCCCTATTTTCCGAACAGATCTTGAACTACCCACGTCCCGAACGGTTCAAGGTTCCAAAGTTAGAACCCTATGACGGCACGAAATATCCTCAGGATCATCTGTTTCAATACCTGACACACAAGAAATTGGATTGTGCGGCAGAAGAGATGAAGTGTAAAGCTTTTCCCGCCCTGCTTACGGGCAGGGCCCGTGAGTGGTTTAGGAAGTTACCGCCTCAGTCAATCGGTAAGTTTGAAACTTTGGCTAGAAGGTTCCTACAGGCTTTCATCATGGCTAAACCGTTCCAGAGGAATGCTACGTACCTCCTCACCGTCCGGTAGAGAAAAGAGGAGACTGCGCTGCAATACCTGAAGAGGTTTAATGAAGAGTCCAGACAGGTCAAGAACGCGGAAGAGCACCTCTTGATTACCTCTTTCGTAGCAGGTTTGTGAGAAGGTAGATTATACGCTAAATTAAATAGCTGACTCCCAAAGTCTATAGAAGAATGAATGGACCTGGCCTACAAGTTCTGCAAGGGGGAGGAAGCCAACCGCCTAAAGAGGGAAGCAGAGGGCTCCAAGAAAGATAAATCCAATGATACATCCGACAGAAAATGCAAGGCTGTATGGGACCGAGTCGCCGCGCCCATATCCGACCGACTAGGAAGGAAATGAGCTCTTCAGGAAAGGGACTTTATCCTTCTCAACATGTCACACGAGCAGGTCCTCGCTATAATGAAGTGAAAAGGCAGTGCCCGAATCCCTCGGCCATTGAGGGGTCTTTGGGAGAAAAGAGATCAAACCAAATACTGCAAATATCATGAAGATATTAGTCATGACGCAGAGCATTGCAGAGACTTGCAAAGGGACATTGATGCGGCTGTCATGGAAGGGAAATTGGATGAAGTTATAGACCGATCACAGAATGCAGAACCCAGTGGGAGAAGAGAGTTCAAGAGAGGTAACTTCGGTCAGGACCGAGGCCGACATGATGACTACCGCTGAAGAAGGGATCAGTCCCCGAGTCCTGATGGGCAGGTCGATAACAGTCCCGTCAACACGATTAACACGATCCCAGGAGGCCCGAGCACCTATTCCCGACCCGAGGAAAAGGACGGTAGCAGGTCAGCTACTCCCCAGACTCTAACAAAAGGCAAAGGCTCTCTGGAGAAGTAATTTATGGTCCTCAGGACTCCTTACCCTTAGTTACTAATAACAAGGGACTAGTTATTGAAGTTGTGATCAATAAGTTCACGGTGAAGCGTATTTGTGTTGATACGGGTAGTGCAGTCAATGTGATGTATCACAGTGTTTTCCAATCAATGAAGATGAAGGATACCGAGCTGACACCAGTTTCAGCTCCGTTATTCGGGTTTGCTAGACCCCAAATCCATCCCATGGGCATGGTTAGATTGCCGACCACTTTTGGACAAGAACCCAGAGGCAGGACCCTTATGGTGGATTATATTGTAGTCAAAGCGCCATCAGCCTACAACGTTGTTGGTCCCTTGGAAAGGCTAACACAAGTTTAGAGGGGGGGGTTTGAATAAACTTGTCCCTAAAAACTGGATTCTAGCCTTTTTCTTGATCTTGTTAAGCTGACTTAAGAAAACTGAGTCAACCGGCAGCGGATATGATTCTAGCCTTTTTCTTGATCTTGTTATTCTATGCGAAAGCTAAGTGTGCTAAACTGAATTCTGGTGAATGTCAGTCTGTGAGCTGTGAGGTGTATAAAAATCAATTCTCAGAATGCTGTAAGTAAATAAATAAATCCGTAAAGTAAATGAACAAGCATTATAGAAGTTCCAGGTGGTGTAATCATGTCAGTCCTCTCTTCCCCTATGATGCGGAGGAAAATTTCACTAGAATTTCTTTGAGATGGCCCGGTTACAAAATGTTCTAAACTGATAGTCCTTGACTAATCCCTAGCTTCACTATCTAAACACTTGTAGAACAGGTAGAATGGCTGCTCTTCAACTGTTTGAAACACTGGTCCTTGGAGTGTTGAATTGCCTCTTCACCGGCTCATCACAACCACAGTCTTCCTGACTGCACTCAACTGTCCTTCACACCTTCTTGGTGTTTCACAGTCTAGAACCTTTGATAAAATCAAAGTTGAGACTTGAATCAATGACTATAATTCAATTGTGATATGAGCTTTTCTTGTAGATAAAGACGGTTTATGAACAACTCTGATTTCTTCAAATGATAGATCTTGATATGCTTGAATGCTAATGAACACTTGAAAAAATTTCTTGATTTTGCAATTAAGTGTTTGGCATGAATTCTTTTAGATTGCTTTCCCCCTTAGATATTAAACCTTCTTGACCAAATTGATTCTTAGAATCTCCTCTCTCTTCTTTCTTTTTACAAAGAAGCAGCCTATTTATAGGGGTTTATCTAACGGTCAGATTAATTGAATTTGAATCCTTGTAGCCGTTAGTGGTCCTGCTTTCTTGCTTGTACGTTACTGTCAGAATGGATAGATTATCCTCCAATCATAATGCTTGTACTGTAACGGTTGGATTCTTCTTCAGTTTTACTTAAGCATCAATTCCAAAACTGATTTACTGAGAACATTGTCAGTTCTCAGTTCCTAAGAGCTTGAACTGAGTCTTTACTCTTCTTCAAAAACTCAGTACTCTTCCTTTCATCTGATTATTAAAGATCTAACCAGAGTACACCATTTTAAACGTAATTAGCAATGACATCATTGTCCTTATGTGTCTTAGCTCAAGATCTACATAGTCAGTTCAGATTATCACAATCTTTCCTGAAACCTAACTTATATAGTCTCGACTTAGTCTTCATAAACTGAGTATGAACCCTCAGTTCTTCTGTCTTCAATAACTGAGTCTGTGACCCTCAGTTCTTCATCAACTGAGTTTGAACCCTCAGTTCTTCAATCTTCTATATAAGTCAACCGAGTTTGTGTCCCTCAGCAAACTTATCTATTACAGATTTTCTTTGTTGTGCTCAGTTTTCCAGTTTCTTATAGAATCTCAGTTTAACTAATTTCCAGTTTCTCATTTTCTCAGTTCACAACCTAGAACTATTACAGTGCTTGTCTGATTTAACTTATAAAAATATCAGACTCTATTAAATCCTATACATTGATGTCTAGACATTTTTTTGCTTTGCACTATAACAGCTAGTTATGACACTTCATCAATGGGGTCTAAAAACAATAACTGAATAAACGACGAATCATCATCAAAACATAAATTTTATTTCCAACAATTTCCCCATTTTTGATGATGTCAATACCCTCCTTAAAAGCAATGCAAAAAGATAAAACAAAATACAGTAAATAACACGATGAACTGAGAAACTGAGAATTTATTGATAACTGAGTTACAAAGCTGGGTAATAAAATGCAACATAATAAAAAGAGCTAAAAGGCAGCTTCTTTTTACTTAATAGTTAAACTAAATTGATTGCCATAAGCTTCAGCAATATTCCT
This sequence comes from Gentiana straminea, assembly GCA_036785695.1. Taxonomy (NCBI): domain Eukaryota; kingdom Viridiplantae; phylum Streptophyta; class Magnoliopsida; order Gentianales; family Gentianaceae; genus Gentiana; species Gentiana straminea. The sequence goes on along the minus strand of JAVUPR010000241.1, from coordinate 3,934,374 downwards.
CATAGCCTCATTTGTTGTAGTGCTTTCGATTCCATGGATGCTTGCCCATATGTTCCATGATTCAAACAAATTGTGCTTGCCGAAAAACTTACTCTTGAATAGGATTGCGAAAGTAAAAACAGATGTCCTCAGCCTTTCACTGGTGGCTGTTTTTAATAGATTCTGAACAAACTCATGTTCAGTCTTTTCAATCTTGTCTGATTCTTTGTCTAGAATCCCATTCTTTTCCCACTTTTTTAAGTTTGTTCCAGTAATGCATGAGAATCTTTTTCATATGTAGGAAAATTTCTAGAGATTCTTGTCTTGATTCTCCTTCTCTGGCTGGTAGATTATTGAATAGGCTGTAGAGACGAGAATCCAAGCAAATTCTTTTGTCAGTTGGCTCTAAGTATTTAGCAATCAGCTCCATCTCCTCATCAGTGAATTCTCCTCTAGCTTTCTTCAGTTCAGTCAGATTATCATCAATGTTTCCAAGGACTTGTGGCATCTCAGTTGCATGGACTTTTAAGATATCCAAACTTTCCCCCTTATTGACATCATTTTTATCAATCAGGCTCTTGATGTAATTGTTCAGGTTCTGCTGAGTTGATGCCAAAATGGTTTGAGCTACAACTGAGTCTTTCATGCCATTTTCCATTAGAGTCATTCTATCAACCAGATTATTGAGAATCCCTTCCCATCTGTCTTGGATTTCATCTCTCCCTTGCATCATTTTCAATGGTTGTTTTTCGAAGCTCAATCAGAGTGTCTTGGCAGTTGCTAGTGACGATATCCATCTTCTTTTCCAGTTCGCTTCTTTCATTTTTGCTAGCCTCTAAGGATTTTAGAACTTTTCCAAACAAACTGTTATCGTCCTTCGGAATTCTGATTATCTCATTATGATAGAACTTAATAAGATCAACTTGAGTTGAGATGTCTTTTGAGGTTCCGGCTTGTTGTTCATTGACTTTTCTTGTCTCAGCCTCAGTTGACTTAGATTGCTTAAGAGGTGAGAGAACAACTTGCTTCAATTTTTCTTTATATTCTACAGATCTTCTCCTTTCTTCAGATTGTTTTCTAATTTCTTCCAGATTTGATTGATCAACATTTCTTGCAGGTGACATTTGCACGTTGAATTCATCATCTGATCCTTTTCCAGCCATGTCTGCTACAGTTCTTGCTATTTCTAGCATAGATTTATCAGTAGGAGATTGATAACCTCCTTCTTCTTCTAATTGTGCATCAGATACAGTTCTAGAACTAGAACTTCCACTTCTTTCGTCAGAATTACTAGAATCATCATCAGTATTTTGATCAGCTTCAGTTTTCTTTTCTTGTAAGGAAGCGAGAATCCCTTTCTGCAAACTGGGATCTCCCTGTGAATCATTATCATCATCATCATCATTCTTTTTGGAACTTCCTCCCGTTGTGGCTTCCTTCCAGTAACTGTTTCTGATTAACACATATCCACGATTTAAGAATTCATCGGATATTGATCATTTCTGATAGATTGGTAATACTGTAGAGTTCAAATACCCATTTCTCAGTGACTTCCATTTCTACTAGCTGATTTCTTTGATTTGCGATAGAACTGAATTTCCAGATTTGATACTTGCTCTCCATTATCAGGTGAGGATTTAGTTTGAGTGACAATTTTCTCAGTTCCTCTTGATATCTACTGGGCAACTTCCAGAGTATCTCCAGTTCTCACAACATTTCCAGATTTGATACTTGCTCTCCAGTTTTGCTGGTTTCTCCCTCAGCGGTAACTGGGATGACTGATGATTTTTTTTCAATAGCTGAAACTGAGATTATCGGCTCAGTTTCCAAATCTTTGTTACTAACAAGTTCTTCAGCAACTTGTTCTCCAGCAGGCTCAAGTTCCAGTTCGGTAACTGGGACTTCTTTCATCATAGATTTAGTGAGTTCTTCTTCATTGACCAGCTCATCCAAGTGGATGACTTTAGTCGATCTTGATTCTACTTCAGCTCTTTTTTCCTCAGAATGAGAAGCTGAAAATTCTTTGATTGATTCTTCAAATTCTAATCTGGAAGCAGACTTTTTAGGTGTGGATTTAGATTTTGAAAGTAACATCAGCATGTCCATTGTTGCTTTGTCAATTAACCTTTCTTCACTGTCCGATCCTTCATCGTCGTGCTCAACTCTTAGGGTCTGTTCCCCCTGAGTGCCAGCTTCCTTCTGTAAGTCAGCTTCAACATCTTGTTCTCTGTTGACAACTACAGTTTCCTTTGTCATTTCAATTTCTTGTGAATGTGTAACTGGTTCTTGAATTGGTAAAGCTTCAGTTACAGATGCTGAAACAGATTCGGTGAGAGTAACTTCACTTCAGTCTTTTTGTGCTGATCCTTCAGCAACTAAAGTAGTGACTTTTGTTTGTGAAACTTCTATTGATTTCTCAGTAACAAGATCAGATTTGTCCTTTTCTGGTTCTTCTAATTTTCTCCTTCTTTCTCTTAATTCTTCAACTTGTTCCAAAGCTTCATCCCCAGTTAAGACTTTCTTCAACTTCCTGCTTTTCTTCGTTTTAGGTTCACTCTAGTTATGACACTTCATCAATGGGGTCTAAAAACAATAACTGAATAAACGATGAATCATCATCAAAACATAAATTTTATTTCCAACAAACGTTATTATGGGAAGACCTGCACTGATAGATTTACGAGCTGTAATCTCCCCAGCCCATATCAGTATGAAGTTTCCAACAAGTCAGGGTGACTTGGAAACAACCAGGAGCTGCTACACGGCCACTGTGAATGGAAAGATAATGGTGCAACAGGTCTCTGTTGAAGAACTACTCCCGGAAGAGGAAGAGAGCTGGTCCTCAGAAGACAAAATCGAAACAATTCGTTTACGGGAAGATCACAAGGAGTTGACTGTGAGTATGTGATCATGGATCCCAGAGCAGCAAAAAGAGGAACTCGTCAAAGTATTAAAAGAGTCCAGGGATGTAATCGCATGGAAGACTTAAGACATGCCAAGCTTGTCACCCGAGCTGACCCTTCACAGACTTCACATCGACCCGAGCAGGAAGCCAGTCCGGAAAAAGAAAAGACAATTTGCCAAGGAAAGAATGGAGGCCATTCAGAAGGAGGTAGAAAAACTCCTCCAGGCAAATATCATAAGGGAAGTGATGTACCCGAGCAGGCTAGCCAACCCAGTATTGGTGAAGAAGCCAGATGAAAGCTGGCGAATGTGCGTGGACTTCACTGACTTGAATAAAGCTTGTCCTAAGGACAGTTACCCGCTCCCTAAGATTGACAGGTTAGTTGATTCAACTGTGGCTTTGAAGTCTTTGCATTTTTAGATGCATATAAGGGATACCATCAGATAGCTATGGCCTCCGAGGATGCAGAAAAAACTGCCTTTATCACCGAGCTGGGTACTTTCGGTATGTCACCATGCCATTCGGGCTCAAGAATGCCGGAGCCACTTATCAGAGAGCAGTGAATAAAATCTTCAAAAAATAGATTGGAAGATGCATAGAGGTCCATGTGGATGACCTCTTGATCAAGAGCAGGTCCCTTGATCAATACATGATAGACATCAGGGAAGTATTCAGCGTGCTCAGACTGACTTGGATGAAGCTAAACCCTAAAAAGTGTACTTTTAGGGTCAGGTCGGGTAAGTTCTTAGGGTATATGATCTCCAAGGAAGGCATCAAATCAAACCCCGAAAAGATCATGGCATTAAGGTCAATGCCACCTCCAAGGAACGTCAAAGAAGTACAAAGACTGACAGGGCGTATGGCCGCCCTGAATAGATTCCTGTCCAGATTGGCACATCGTACCCTACCATTGTAGGTCCTCAGGAAAACCAGTCCTTTCAGTGGAATGAGGACAGCCAAAAAGCATTCGAGGATCTTAAGGCTTACTTAGCCGAGTTGCCGACACTGACATCTCCTCAGGAAGGAGAAACTTTGTTAATATACTTAGCAGTTGTAGAAGAAGCAGTCAGTGCAGTTCTAATCAGAGAAGAGGACAACGTGCAGAGACCAGTGTTCTGTGTAAGCAGGGCTTTACATGGACCCGAAGTCAGGTACACTAACACAGTGAAACTAGCTTTGGCTTTGGTACATGCTTCAAGGAAGTTGAGGCCGAATTTTCAAGCACACCCAATAACTGTGGTAACTGATCAACCTCTACGACAGATATTATCTCATCCAGACACCTCTGGAAGACTAGCTAAGTGGGTCATAGAGCTCGCCGAGTATGACTTGGACTTCCAACCCAGAACTGCTATAATGGCTAGCTAAAGGAATCTTAGTGGAAATTGAGAAGGATCCACCAACGGAACAGGTTGAATCATGGACCCTGTATGTGGACGGGGTAGTAGGAGAGGAAAGAGCAGGAGCAGGCCTCTTGCTCATAAGTCCGAAAGGAGAAGAATTCCCTTATGCTTTGCGTTTTTAGTTCAGGGCTACAAATACTGAAGCCGAGTATGAAGCTCTGGTCACCGGGCTCAGGTTAGCTAGCAAACTCGGTGCTGCCCATCTACGAGTATTCATGATGACGGTCAAAATATACCCGTAAAAGTCATCAACATTATCCTTAAATTGGGCCGAATAATATACATTTTATATTAAATCATATGGTTATATTTATTATTTAATGTTATGTGATTTATAAAATATAATTTGGTATTTATCCATTTTTTATTATTTAAATGTGATTTATTTCGAAATGATTATTTATTTTGTAGATTGAGATAATTTTTTGAGGATAATTATAAATGGAAGAATTAAACTACAAGATAAATTCAAGCAAATACGGATGCATTAAAGATAAAGATCGGATAAGCACGGAAAAGAGGAGTAATGCAAGACAAAAGCCGGCAAGCCAATCAAAAAGAGTTGGCGCCGACTTTAAGAGAGGGGCCGCACGCATGAAGGGGGCCAAAATTGGCCTTATCCCGAGATTAGCCGGGAATTATCTTAATGTATTTTCAAACTCCTTTTGAATTTAGGAAAACTATTTCAGATTGGTTTAGGTTTATCCTATGTAAATTTCTCTCATATATATATATATTTTTTTTTAAAGCAACTTTATTTTATTAAAAATCGAAATAAAGAGCTACAAAAGTCAGTGCCATATCCCGGCCCGCCCCCAGTTTGCGTGATAGGGTACATAGCATGGCCTCCTTAAACCCTATGTGTGGCAAACCCAGTGTAGGAAAATCCACCACATAGGGAAGAGTACTCGCTCTATGTACCCCCAAAAAAGTCCCTAGCCAAAAAGTAATTACACCAGTGAAATGCAAAAGGGTACAAAAACTGCCTTCATGGTCAAGCTGCCCTCGACCGCTGTGCCTCCTCTGAGAGGTCTTGGATCGGTGATGCTTGCCAGTCGTCCTCAAGAAGAGCCGCCACGTCCTTCCGAAATTGCTTTCAAGTGCAAGCGTTCTGTATTCCAATCCAGAAACGGAGGGATCAAGAGTAGATGAAGTCATACGCCAATATATAAATAAGCAAAGCATTTGTGTGAAGATGAAACAAAAACACCTGGATTGCACCCCTAGCATTGTGATAGGGGTGCGTCCAATAGTGAGCATCCAATGGCCGCTGTCATGCGTGAACTTCAAGAAGCCAGAAGAAAGTGGTCTGTACGCCACACAAACATACCATGGGTGAGGTAAACAACAAGTATACACTTTAGACGAAGTAGGGATGAGGAATAAAAACACTGGTTTGCACCCCATCAAAATGAGGGGTGCGTCCAATTAGTATGATGTTGTCCGGTCATTGATACGGCGGACATGAGGCGGGCCAAAAAGATCATCGTGCATTAGACTCCGAATATGTGGTGGGACTTCCGCTTGATTGTAGAAGAGCCGATCATTTCCATCGAGGGCCGCCAGTGCGTCGGCAACTCTATTGCACTCTCTATATATATGTGAGATAGTAAAGTGTTGAGAGCGCAGAATAGTGCATATCTGGGTGATAGAGAGACACAGGGGCCAGCCCCCTGTACTAGCTTCAGAGATCATACGATAAGCATAGAGTGAATCTGTTTCAATATCCAAGGTCTGTGAATGATTTCGCATGCGAAGGCCAAACAGCAGGGCTTTTACCTCAGCATCCACCACTGTCCCTTGTCCAAAGCAGGCATGGAAGGCCAAAATAAACTCACCATCAGAATCTCTGACGATCCCACCACCATAAGCCATGCCGTTCCGGACACTCCCATCTACATTTAATTTAACATTGCCCGTACTCGGTGTCTTCCATCTCAGCAAAGTCACTCTCATTCTTGGGTTAGGTTTGAGGCGGAAAGGTTGGAAGAAGGGAGTGTCCTTATCAGGACCTAACACTCTATATCCAAGGCTCTTCCGAAAGGCAAGCTGCCTAATAGTCCGCTCAATGTGTATAATGGTACGCTGTGTAGACGGTTGAGCATTATCGTGTCGACACCTGTTCCTTTCAGCCCAAATGCCCCAGCACACAGTGATCGGCACAATGAGCCGAAGACGGTGAATACTAGAAACCGAGTTCGCGCCGAAGTGAAGCATGGGTACAATCCCTGATGTAGGAGAAAACCGAAGTCCAAAATGTTGCATGAAATACGTCCAAACATATCCTGCAAAATGACAGTCAATAAAGGTATGTCTCAGGTCCTCCCCGTAATGGCACGCGAAGCACTTAGAAACCAAGGTGATGCCACGTCGTTGAATGTTTTGGTCAGTGGGGAGGATGTTATGCAGCAGACGCCAACAGAAGAACGAGATCTTGAGAGGAAGGATGTTGTTCCAAACAATCTTGAAAATATCATTTGTAGGGTGAGGGGTCCGGAGCATGTTCCAAGTAGATCGGGTGTTAAACCTGCCATCGTGACTGAGCATCCAAATAAGCTCATCCCCATTTTCACACGTGAAAGGGATAAGGGTGATCTCGTCCACTATATGATTAGGTAGGTGAGTGCGGAGGAGCTGTATATTCCACTGACCATCCAACCAAAATTCACTGACTTTCCAATATCGTTCGTCAGGGGGGTTTCCCAAATCAAGGGTCGTCCATTTGTCACGCCAGAAATCAATGTTCCCCGCATTAAGCTTCCAAGAAATAAACTGCTCAGCTTTGTCTCTCATCTGCCACACTCTTCGAAGCATTGGCGCGCTGCCTTTGGGTTCTGGGACATCCAAAGGTGAACTGTCTTGAATGTAGGTATTGTAGATGGTCTTAGCCCAAATACCCTGTCTCTGCCGAAGCCGTACCCAAAGTTTGATCGCAAAAGTATCAATAACATCGAAGAGATTCCGAACACCTAAACCGCCTTCGTCAGTCGGCGCACAGACTTTTTCCCAGGAGCGCCAGCGGATATGGCTACCATCCGGCCCACTGTCCCATAAGAATTTATTAAATATGCGGTGGAGGCGATGGATGACCGCTTTAGGGGGAGCCAGGACTTGTAGAATAAAAATCGGAATGGACGTGAGAACATGCCTGAGGAGAATAAGTTTACCTCCAAAAGAGAGAAGCCTGTTACCCCAATGATGTAGTTTATTCTGAACTTTGTCGATTATGCCTTGATAGAAGATAACGGAATTTCGGCCCCGAAAAAGAGGCGCCCCTAAGTATCGAAAAGGCATGTTTTCGCGTTGAAACCCCAAAATACTGCACACCCATCTAGCCTTAAGATTAGTCAACTTCTGTCCAATAAAGGTACTTTTAGTGGAGTTGATACGCTGTCGAGACACAAGCTCATAGTGTCTAAAAAGCTCTTGAAGGCCCCTCAATCCTTTCTTGTTACTTGGAGCAGTTTTTTACAAGTTCTTCAATTATGTAAGTTCTTGCATTAATTTTCTCTTAGTTTCGTTTAATTAATTTTCCCCAATTATTTAGTTATCGTTTGAGATTATTATTTCTTAGTAAGTGATGTAGATCTAGGATTACGACGTGAGGCGGTGGGGATTCCTTGTCTATGAGGATCCACACGCCCACGTCTATGTTTTGTGATCTATGTGTGATTTTATTTCGATTTAATAATCGTGTTTCTAGTAGGTATATATAATTACTTTATGAGCTTCTATTTTATCCGATAAGTATAGAGAAACGCTAAGATTTAGGTTTTCGCCGCGTCAATCTAGCCACGTCTTTATGGTGTGATTGTCCAACTAGAATTTCTTGTCTTAGTAGGTATGGCTACGGCTACGTTGCTCGTCTGTTTTAATTAAAACGTGTAGTGAGGAAATACCAATATAGTGCTCCTAGGTCGGCTCATGAATTGATCTTTCGGGACTTTCAGCGAGATCTAGATCTGTGTTATATTAGGGAATTGCACGCACCTGATTATACGTAAATCGTAGATTAACATGATACCTAAAAAGTTAGTGTTAATGGGACGGAGACTGATGCGATCGCTTAGGAAGTACGCCTGAACAAAGGAATGTTGCCTAGGTGAGGAATACGGTTAATATCGGCATCCCTAGTTTTGTAAGCGTGCGAGTCATATGAGATGGAGGCCGAAAAAGCGAAGTCACGTGATGTAGCATAGTGATCTGGATGGCCTACCCGGAGCTAGTTCTAGTTTAGGGGATGACTCCCATAGCCAATATAAAAGAGATACGAATCGGATTAATAGTTGTCGAGTCTAGTTTAATTATATATAATCTCTAGATCCAGACGATAATGAGATAATTGGGGAGATTAATTATGTTGTATTATTTGAGTTGTGTTGAGTCGTGTCAATTTATCCTTTCTGTTCTTTTGTTGGTCATAGACCGTTTTATGTGTTTGACATGCTTAATTGATTATTTATAGAATGACCCACAATTTGGTTCCCTGTGGGATCGACCTTGATTCGCTATAGCTATAATACGATGGACCTAGTCCTCTTGCTAGTATTAGTTTTGGTGGTCAAGTATTTTAATTTCACTTGATCTACGTCATCAATTCAGTGACTCTCAGCTAGTGCTCAATCATGTCAAAGGGGAATACGAGGCAAAGGAAGAGCCAATGAAGAAGTATTTGGTGGTAGCCCAAGCCTTACTTAAGAGCTTTCAGTCAGTCCAGATCGAGCAGGTCTCTCGATCTCATAATAAGAAAGCTGATACCCTCTCCAAGCTGGCCTCCAACTTTTTCTCAGATAAACAAGTCCTGATAGAGCAGCTAGCCGAACGTAGCTACATCCTGAGTGAAGTCCAGCTTGTCAGTCAAGAAGCTACATGGATGGACCCCATAGTGTCCTATCTCAAACATGGTATTCTACCGGCTGGTAAGTCCCAATCCAGGAAGTTGAAGCTTCTGGCAAGCATGTATTCCATTTTCAATGAAATTCTATACAGACGATCTTTTACATCACCCTGGCTCAGATGCGCTTCTATGGAAGAAGGAAATTATCTCCTTAGAGAAATCCATCTAGGCATCTATAGAAACCATGCCAGTGCACGGACCTTGGCAAGAAAGTGTCGATTATTCGGTTACTATTGGCCCACCATGCAAGCAGATGCATTCGAACTGGTGATGAAGTGTAAGTCGTGCCAGCTGAATGATAACTTGACTCATCAACCCTCACAAGAAATGGTCCCCATAGTTTCTCCGTGGCCCTTCTATCAATGGGGGGTAGACCTGGTCGGACCTCTTCCTCGAGCACCTGGAAACCTGAAGTTCCTCGTCGAGGCAGTCGATTATTTCACTAAGTGGGTAGAGGTCAAGGCTCTAACTACCATCACAGGCAAGGCCATTCAGAAATTTCTATGAAAAGTATTGTCTGCAGATATGGAATACCTAAGATCCTGATCTCGGATAATGGAACGCAGTTTGAAGTCAGGACAGTCAGGACATGATGTGCTGAATTGGGTATTACCCAACACTTTACCTCTGTCGGCTACCCACAGGCTAATGGCCAAGTTGAACAGACAAACGGACAGGTCAAGTTTGGCTTAAATAAGAGACTAGAAGAAGAGGGAGAGAATTGGGTTGATCACCAACCCAACATACTTTGGGCGTACAGGACTACGCCAAACTCAGCAACTGGAGAAACACATTTTTCCTTAGCTTATGGATGTGAGACGGTTATCCCCGACGAGATCGGACTTCCTTCTCCGAGGACCGAGCTCCATGCCCAGTTAGATCAAGACAGTGAGCTCAGAAAAGCCAAGGATGACTTGGAAGAGGCCAGAGAAGTGGCCTATATCCGAATGGCTAAATATAAACAGAGGATATCTCAATATTATAACTCAAAAGTCAGACACTCCTACTTTAAAGAATGAGACCTGGTGCTACGAAAGAATGAGGTCAGCAGGCAGGGTCCTCAGGGCAAGCTCGACCCGAACTGGGAAGGCCCCTACCGGGTGGCAAGACCATACCTCGCAGTTGGATTGCCAACAATCTCAGAAAATTTTATGTCTAGGACAGGTGCCAAACTTGCTCATTTACTTTTCAGTTCGGTCTTTTATTTTCAATAAATGATTTTCTTTTTTTCTTTTTTTTTTTAAGCGAAATTATTATATATATATATATATATAATATATATATATATATATATATATATATATATATATATATATATATTATTAAAGGATGAAATAAAGAGCTACAAAGCATTCGCCATATCCCGGCCCGCCCCAAGTTTACGTGATAGAATGCATAGCATGGCCTCCTTAAACCCTATGTGTGGCAAACCAGGTGTAGGAAAATCCACCACATAGGGAAGAGTACTCGCTCTATGCATTCCCGAAAAAACCCCTACTCCAAAAATAAATACATCAATGGAAATCCGCATGAAATAAGTGGTGGTTCTCTGTCTTCTGTCTTTCAAAGTGGAAGTGAAAGAAGAATTCCATTCTCCCCGTCGTGTCCTCGTGTGAGCTTTCTTCGATCTTCGCATCCTCTTGGAAGTGAAATTCCGACATGACCGGTACGTAAAGTGGTCAGCAATAGCCGAGGTAGAAGCTGTACCAATCATATAAGGGAGTGTATCAAATAGCAGAAGTAACATGAGCACAAAGAGAGGCCTTAAAAGCAACAAAAACACCTGGATTGCACCCCTAGCAAAACGGTAGGGGTGCGTCCAAAGGCTAACGTGGTCCTCAAAGACGAATCCAGAGATGAACCGCATGCACGCTACGCGTTGATAATCTATCTGCAAGAAAAACACATGGGGAGTACAAAAACCAGCAAGCAACCTCCAGGCCACAATAGAGAAATGGAACAAAAACACCTGAATTGCACCCCAACCAAAGATGGAGGGTGCGTCCGGCTGAGAAATTTTCAATAAATGATGTAACCATGCATCGCTGCAAATTTTAATAAATTTTTTCTTCTTTTTATGAGTATTATTATACTATTAAGCTATCACCCGTACTAGGGAACACAAATTTCAACTGAGTACTGCAGGACATACTCTGAAAGTTTGAATTCCACAAACTTCTCGAGTCTGCAGGTCAGGCCAAATTTCAACTGAAACTGCAGGTCATACTCAGAAAGTTTGAATTCCACAAACTTCCGAAGTCTGCAGGTCAGGCCAAATTTCAACTGAGTACTGCAGGTCATACTCAGAAAGTTTGAATTCCACAAACTTCCCGAGTCTCCAAGTCAGGCCAAATTTCATCTGAGTACTGCAGGTCATACTCAGAAAGTTTGAATTCCACAAACTTCCCGAGTCTGCAGGACATGCCAAATTTCAACTGAGTACTGCAAGACATACTCAGAAAGTTTGATTTCCACAAACTTCCCGATTCTGCAGGACAGGCCAAATTTCAACTGAGTACTGCAGGACATACTCAAAGAGTACTGCAGGATATACTCAGAAAGTTTGAATTCCACAAACTTCCCGAGTCTACAGGCCAGGCCAAATTTTAACTGAGTACTGCAGGACATACTCAAAAAGTTTGAATTTTCCACAAACTTCCCGAGTATACAGAGCGTATCAGCTCAATTTCATATCTAAGTATGCCATCCACTACACTAAGTAATATATGACGTATTGAGGGGTTACACAGAGTACCAGGTAAGTACTCGTTTTCAAAACAAAAAACTTAGCATAGCATGAATGTCAAAGGTACATTACTTAGCATAAATGTTAAAGTTGACAAAATTGATAGCTTACAAAAATTGATAAAATAAGTTTAGCAAAACAAGAGCAGAAGGCAAAGCTTAAGAAGGGGGAGCAGAACTTTGATTCTTGGCTGAAGCAGGCTGCTAGGCAGTCGGAGGAACAGATCCAGAACTCTGGGCAGTAGTGCACTTCTTGGCGTATTTGACTCCAACATCTAAGCCCCCCTTGAACTCTAATAGGCATTCATCGTAAACCTTACATGCTTCCATGTTGTACATGTGCCTGTGAGGTAGGGTCCCAACGTCTAGGCCAGGATACTTCTCCTTGGATTCGTCAACTCCCACCGTGAAGCCATGCCAGATAACAGGACCCAGCAAAGCTTTCAAACATTCACCGAAGTGCTTGGAAGACTTGTAGTCTTGGACTGCCTGGGCAACTTGGTCAGGGAGAGAGGCTTCTAGCTCTGCCTTTTCCGCATGAAGTCTGGTTAGATGCTGCCCCAGCTCAGAGTTCTCAGCGGTGTACTTGTCGAATGCGGCTTGAAGTTCGGCCGTACATCGAGTCTTGACCTCCTCAAGCTACTTCTTTAGGACCTTGATCTTCTCATCCTTGGCCTTAGAAGACTCCTTGTACCAATCCCGACTTGCTTGCAGCTCCTCGATGCTCTTCTTTTGAGCTTCTTTAGTGGCCGACAACTCAGCCAGTCTTTGCAGGAATTCCTGGCCAATTTGGGCTCCCTAGGAATGTTAACTAGTTAGATCAAAATAAAGGCACATGGTATATGAGGTCAGGGCACCGAAGGACAACTTACCACAGCAGCCAGATCCTGGTCAGACAGCTCGGGTAGACGCCACTGGCCCACTGGCGGCTCATCCTTTGGATCACCTTCTTCAATCTGCTCGACAGGACGATGGACGGTCTTTTTTTCTTTGATTTACCCCTCCGCGGCGTGTCAGCAATCACTATTTGCTTCCTCTTCTAGAGCCGGAACTCCTCTCTCCTTTCTTCCCCTCCCTCAACATCCTCCACCTCCAATGGAGTGGCCCGGGAAGAAGAAGCCGGTGCATCCTCAGGAAGTTTAGACAGGATACTAATCCCCTCTGGATTTAGAATGTTCCCGCCAGATCGAGTCGCACCCATGTCGGTACTCTCAGTCCTCACTGAGTCATGTTCAAGATGGATATCAACAGAAACCTCTTCCTCCTCATCAACATCGGCAACCAACTCAGCAAAAGACGACACTGTCAAAAGGAAGACATAAGAAAATTAGTACAAGAATTTCATAAACCCGACAGCAAAAAACACAGCAAAAGTAAAGGTCTTACGAGTTCTATACTCTGCCCTGGTTAATTCCCTTTAAGGGTCAGGCCCAGCAGTCGGCAGAGGGGCCGATTCAATCAACTCAGAGGAAAATTTCTTCACACTGACATAGACGCTTCTTTTCTGGATGTCGTCTATCAGCTTCTTGTCAACATCTGTGGGTCGAGGATCGCTACCCAAATCGGCAGAGTTCCACCTGCCCAGGTTGGTCTCCACCTCAAGGAAAATGAAGAAAAATCGGGATTTCCATCCCTTGTAAAAAGATTCACCCTTCTCGGTGAACTGGATCACTTTGTAGAAGTCTCTTCGCCGTGGAAAACAATAGCACACAGCTTGATCTAGCACCTGTTTGCATTGGTAGAAGAGTCGAAATGTTTGAACAGTGAAAAGGATGCAAGCGCACCAGCACCAGATAGCAAAACCCACTATTGCCCTTATCCTATTCGGAACAACCTGGGCCAGACCCAGCCCATAATGCTCTAAGACGGCCAGTATAGCTGGACATATGGGAAACCTTAGGCCACAGAGGAGTTGCTCCTTCTAAACGGCACAGCACCCGGCCGCAGCCCGATAGGCATAGACACCAGGAAGCAGGAATGGTGGGTTTGAACAAGGGATTCTCCAGATTGTACTGCGTACAGAGCGAAGCTACATCTTTTTTGGCTAGCTTGGTATCAATACCGTGACAAGCAGCTTGAGATTTCAAAGCCATGTGCGCTTTTAGGTTCAGAACGAATTGTGAGGTGCCAAAAGAATGCGGCGGACCAGTGTAGTTTGGATCGTATCGAGGGGCTAGAACCAAGTGTTCGAATCCCCTGCGATTGATTAAGGGTTTGGAGACAGAGTTTCCGGCCGGTGGAAGAACAGGTTTCTCAGGATTAACCCTAGACTGGGAGGTTTCATTTTCTGACACTGATTCGGATTCAAATAAAGCTTCAATTGAACTATCAGTGAGGATAATTGGCTCACTCATTAACCATAAAGGAAATTAAAATAGACAAAGTACGAAGAGCTTACTTGTTCTGAAATGGTTGAAGGTAAGAATGGCAACCGTCCGACTTCAATCCTGGTTTTAAATGGAGTATGGTAACGTCTGAAAGGACGTGATGAGACTAGGGGGGTTATAACCCCTAAAAAGTGGTATTGGGAAGGTCAAACATCATTATAACGTGTAAAAGAACGCTTCATTTTGTGTGCCTATCATAACTAACTAATAGCAAATACGCAGCCACGTGGCAAGAACAACCTCGGCTCTGTGAAAAGACAGAGCTGCATCCCTCTTTAGTCAGGTCTACCCTACCCTAACAGGGTCCAGCCAGACCTGGGGGGCTTATGATGATGACCAAAGTAGCCCTCGCCACGTGTCACTCAAATAGTGGCTTTGTAGTAAATACAAGGGAAGATGTTGGGGCCAGGGGTCACAAGTTAATCAACCCTACCCCAGGTGGGAGGTCGATTTCAGTTCGGCCTGAGCTGACCACCGCAGAGCGGCTCGATCACAAGGGGAGATCGGGTAACCCTGGTTGAGACGATCTGAGGAACCTGACGCAGGACGTCAGGGTTTTCCCTTATGAGGGTAATTCAAGCACGTGCCTATTATCGGATAACGATGAGGAGAATCCCTGGATTATAGGACTCATATCTTATAGTTTAAATGCAGGCGTATTTATCTCTTAATAAAAGATTTACACGTAATGATCCTTAGGGTTTAAGAATCCTATACTTGTCCAACAAAAAAAGGGGCGAGACGCCGCCATATATAAACAACCTTAAGGAACTACGAAAGACTTGATACCAATTACAAACATTGGATACATAGGCAACTTGAGAGAAACCAACTCTCAGGCTCAGTCTAAATCATATCATACACACCATCTCCATTGTTAAGGCTTCTTGACAGGTCGTTCGAGAGTATTTCAGACCCGGATTATATACTCGACGATATCCAGCATCGTCACACCGCTGCCAGCCACCAACCAAATAAAACGAAAAAGAGTAGAAGAACCAACAAAACTCCAAGCCAGAAGCAAACAAGAAGCTACCGATTTAAACTCCGTCACCACATGCAGGACGAGGATCATTCAGATCTGACGGGGAAGAAGAAGAGCCACCTCAAAAGCCTTGGAGCTCCACCGATATAAGAAAAGAAACAAAAGAGAAGACTAGACAACAAACAATAGAAAAGAAAAGAAGGCAGGGAGTGGACGCCCGCATCATTACGCCTCCGACGCCAATGTGAGGAATGGAGAAAAAAGTTGGCAAACGAGAGAGCTTTGGAGAAAATTTTCTAAAGAGAATGTCTTTTTTTTCCCCGTTCAATTCCACCCACTCGTGCGGCATATACGAATATTTTTTTGGTTTATTTTTGAATAAGATCATTCTATAAAAAAAAATTAGATCATTCTACAATTTAATTATGCATTAATGACACACTCATTAGATCAATGATATTAAGAACAAAGTGGACTGTTTTTTATATGAATCGTTCATGCATATAACAAGCAATCAAATAGTTTGAAATCCAAATTTCCAATTTTCAGTTCCAACATTAAAAAAAATATCGTTCCATACACAATCTCACCAACGCTGCCATATCTTATCGTTTCCACCACCTATCTCCACCGGTAGCCGCCCTTCTCCTCCATTGAAATCCATTATCTTCATCTCTTCTATCCATGGGAAGAACAAAGCTAACAGCGATGAAGATGTTGGATCGAGGGAGCAAGCAAAAACACTTCGGTGAATGTGTGTGAATGAAATGTTTACCATAATTTAAACTTTAATTCATTTTAGGGTTCCTAGGTTCTTTATATATAAGAATTAAACCTACTTAATTTTAGTTTGAATTAACTGGCAAAAGATAAATTAAAACAAACTACTAAGTAACTAAGACCTAATATGAGGTTTCTACTCAGGTTAAAACAAAGATCAAAATTTTTAGGCTGATTACCAGATGCTTTGATTAACCTAAGTGAAACTAGAATGCATAGATCCTAAGTTGAACAAACACACTAGAAACAAGAGAAAAGAAGAACAGGAGTTCAAGTTTTAACTTGAATATTCAAGAGTTTATCTGCGATGAATCCCAGATGAACTCTTCAGAATAGACTCAAGAAATAACACGAATGAACAAGCAACAACTAGAATCTATTTTATTACAAAACCAAAATAAAAAGAAGACCATTAGAGCCTTAAGAGAGACCTGGCAACCGGAACGAAGTTGACTCCACTCCAATCAATGTAATATTTCGATGTTCGAGAAATGGCAGACGTGTCATTTTGCGAAAACGAAATATTATTAATCTTTACTTCTTTTATGGAGTTAAGTATTTTGTGGATATATTTATATATCTGTCGAGATTATATGTATATTGGGAAAAGAAAAATCTGATTTTAATTATTAAGGGCAATTAACGAAAAGGAAGATAGGTTATTATTTTGAGAATGGTTATTTAAGGAAAATAATCACCTCATTAGTCACATAACCTATCAGCCAAAAATCAGACTTAAACGAACTCTGGGAAACGCTTTGGAGCAATAGAGAAAGGGCTAGGAGACTTCTTCCAATATCTAAGCCGTTTCTCAACCGTTTTCAGATTCGAGTAGAGCGTTGGAATCGTTGTGAAGAGGGCGTCGTTTCAGTACTAAAAGTTTGGAACTTTGTCAAGGTATGACATTTCGACCTAGATGTGTTCTTGGATGAGTTTTAGAGATTAAAACTCATAGCTTTCGTAGTTTTGTTTCAATCGAAGCGTGTGATCGAATCTAACCTATTTTGGAATTGATCACATAGGATTTATGTGAGAAGAAGGGTCGTTTTGCTGCCGTTTCTGGGAGTTTGAAGCTTGGATTGCTTGCTATCAAGTAAGAGGATCTTCCTACGAATTAAATTACGGTTTAAAGGGGTTTATGTTAAGGTTTGAGGTGATTTTATGCTAGAAATCATACCTTCATGTTGCTTAAGGATCAAGAGTTGCTATGGTTTATAAAAGTGATGTTTTTCTGTTATTTTTTGAGTTTTATGATTTTGAACATGTTTGGGGGCGATTAGGGATAGTTTAAGGGTAGAAAAACTGAGTTTTGAGGGTTTTCTGTGCTTGGTGTGGACGGCCAGTGTGGGCGCACTGGACGAGCAAAAAGTCCGTTTTTACATTCAGAGGCTTGGTGTAGACGCACCAGAAGCCAGTGCGGCACACTGGCTCAGCAGAGTGTCTCGGGTTGCTCAGTGCGTGCGCACTGGATCCCAGTGCCGGCGCACTGGCCCTGTTTTTTATGAATAACTTGTTTTATGCTATGAATCTAGTCTTGAATGTTGTTCTTTAATCTTATAACATTAATTTAACATGAACAAGCCTTGATTGAGTTTCTGATGCGTTTAGTTCCGGCACTGAATGTACTCTTCAAGGGAGTTGAAGTTCGGGACCATCGGAAGGGCATGGAGGGGCTTGTGCTTTGATGAACTAGAGTTCATCAATGTCTGTGTACTTGATAGGATGTGAAGTCTAGCTGTCTATATGAGGGAGTGGAGTTGATAAGGTGAGCTTTTTCCTTGAAAACACTTAGGTGGCTAGTTAATAACAAATAATAAATACATACTTGCATAGTAATAAGGTTAAACGTCATGTCACTTTTGGTTAGGCACATGTGAACATCGGCTATGTGACACATCCGGAAAGGTGGATAACCCAGTGACCTTTTAGAGGCCAAATCACAGGGGAACTTCATCGGACCTGTATGCATACCGGGGAAACCCGGGACTAACAGTGCAAGCCACTGTTGGTTGGCACCCTCTCGTGGCCACTTGGCGTAGTGCCCTTGAGTGCTGACGTAACCAAGATAAGCTAAGCTATAAACGTATAGTCATGACATGTTGATGGACATGAAGTGAACCCTAGATTGAGTCGGTCTCAGAAAGATAATTTATTAAGCATAAAACTTGAATTATAAACCTTAGTTAATTTGTACCTTCTACCTCTTATTGAGTACTTTGTAATTACCTCAAATGCATTGTTTTTCTATGTGCTTGGGGGAGAGAAGATGAACAGGTAGATCCGGAGTTCGAGGAAGACTTTGATGATGACGTTTGAGGACGCCGGCGATGAAGCATTTTAAGCTCTGTTCTTTATTATTATATTAGACTTGATGTTCCTTTAGAGAACCTTTGTATGTCTTTTTAGTTTCTTTTGGAGGATTTCGTACGTTATACGATTTGTTTGGTTTTTCAATGTAATAAATGTTACATTTCTATCTTTAAATTTGAGTTTCAATTCGTGTTTGTTTGGAAAAAAAAATATACCCGAGTCTTTGCTTCCGTTTTTGCTTAACTCGATACGACATAATAGAGGCTGACGTATAATGTTAGATTTATTTTATATTATACGTGCCGAACGTTCTTTTTCCGGATAAGGACTCAGTTTCCGGGGACGGGGCGTTACAATCAACAACACGTTCCTACACCGTAACTTACTAGATACAAAGAATCCTTCCTGTGGATTTTCTTCATGGGTTCACTGTGTGGATTGGCACCACCTGAGAATCACTCTCAGACCTTCAAACGCCTATTCTGAGTATCACACCTAAAATAGCTATGAACTCCATCGGAGAAACACTCTCCGAGCTCCAACATACAGATTTTCAGTCTCTGAATCTCACTTTACAAACTCTAAAAAAGAAAGAAAGAGAGCTAATGAAAAACTAAAAAAGAGAAAAAATCAAATAATTCGAAAGTTGAAGCAAATGTGACATGTAACGTGTTACATATTTTTTAATTGCTACACACCTATTTTTTTTCTTTTCCCAGCTTCATTGTTATGCAGAGCACTCGTTGTGGCTGCTATTCTTTTCTTGCAGATGATGATCATTTCCAAGAAGATTCAAAGAGGAAGGGTGCATGGTAAAGTCAAATTGTTGGAGCACATTTTTTTGTGTGCTTGGCCAAGATTGCAATAGAGAATTGCCTAGTTTTAGTTGTTTAGATATCTTGGTCTTGTAATTTTCAGCTTAGGATTGTGGTTTGATTTGCAGCCTATATGATGTCTATTTTCTTGGATAGGATGTTTTACGTAGTCATAATTCTTGTTTTGGTTATTGATTCACATTGTTTGGTTAGGAACCTTTTGAGTAGTCGTAGTCCTTGTCTTGGTGACCGACTCGCCTTGTTTTTTTAGGGTTTTTTCTAATGATCAGAGAATTGTACTCTTTCCTTAACACTCTGTTTTTTCCACATTGCTTTTTCGGACTAGGGTTTTAAGGAGGCAAGATTGTGCATTGATGACGCTTATTGTCAGTATTGTGATTTGATCTCTAAAACTGATGGAACTAATCTGAAAGTCAATTTTGTGAAGTAAAACTGAGTTTGGAGAAAACTTAGAAAACTGGGTTTTGGTGGAAACTGAGTTTTTTGAGTTCTACATCTGAGTTGGATGATTACAAGGGAAAAGTAAGTTTCTGGAAAGTGAGTTTATGGAAAAGTGAGTTTCTGAAAAAGTGAGTTTTCATCTGGTGGAGTCAATTTGAGCTGGGATCCACATCTGGGCCATTTATGACAATCCGACAGAGATCTTATGGCAGCTAGGGTTTAGGACTTGTGTCTATAAATACCATCCGTTGTAACCAATGTTGTGTGTGTTTTTCAAAAGTGTGAAAATTCTTGTAACTTCTATGCATAGTAAAATATCTCATTTTCTACCCGTGGATTAGTCGTCGGCACAATGCCGGATACCACGTTAAATCTCCGTGTTCATTTTGTTTATGTGTTTTTATCATTTTCCGCCTTTTTTTGTTAGATTGCATCTGTTTTATCTTTCTTAAACTACAAGTTTCTCGTCTGTGTTTCAACAAATTGGTATCAGAGCTTGAGGTTCAAGATTCAAAGAGATTTGCAGGCTGAATGGAGTTGATCTTCACCAAGACCGGTGACCGGTGCTAGGATTTTATGATCAAATGTCAGCAATTAACGTAAAGATTGATAAATTTACGAAGAGGAACAGTTTCAGTCTATGGCAAATCAAGATGTGGGCCTTGTTAAAACAACAAGGATTGTGGACTCCTTTATCCGGTAAAGGAGATGCCAGTGCAGCAGATTACGCCAGACTGGAGGAGAAAGCACATTCTACCATCATGTTGTGCTTGTCTGATGATGTTATCACAGAAGTTGCTGAGGAAGACACCACTACTAAGTTATTGTCAAAGCTTGAAACACTGTATATGACTAAGTCATTGACCAACAAGTTGTTGCTAAAGTAGAGGATGTTTAGCCTAAGGATGCATGAGGGGCTCAGCTGAGAGATCATCTTGATCAGTTGAACACAATATTACTTGATCTCAGGAATATTGATGTGAAGATTGAGGATGAAGATGCAGCTCTGATTTTGTTGGTATCACTACCAGCTTCTTATGAGAACTTTGTGAAATCCTTCATAGTTGGGAAGAATACAGTTGCATTGGAAGATGTAAGGTCAGCTTTACATGCCTGAGAGCTGAGAAATAAGGCAGCTGGGGCAGACATTCAGCCTGTTGGACTGGTAGTCAGCAGTAGTAGTGGAAAAGAAAGTGGACACTCTAGGAAGAAGAAATCCAAGAAGATATGGTCCAAAGGTCCTAAATCCATATATGTCTGCAATTACTGTAAGGAGCAGGGACATTGGAAGTCCAACTGTCCAAAGAAAAAAGAAGCGACAAGAGAAGCGATTCTGGAACGGCCTATCGTTGCGTTGCGGTGAGTATGATTCAAGAGAAAACATGGTTCTATTTGCTGGAGAATCAGCACATTATGCTGATGTATGGATTCTGGACTCTGGAGCATCTTATCATATTTGTCCACACACAGAGTGGTTCTCAAGTTATCAACAGATATATGGGGGTCATATAGCTATGGCAAACAGCAAGGTCAGCAAGATAGTTGGGATTGGCTCAGTTCAGTTGAGGACAGAGGAAGGTAAATTCTCTACGTTGAGTGAAGTTACACATGTTCCATAGATGACCAAGAACTTGGTATCTCTCAGTCTTTTAGACAATAAGGGACTTAGTTTTAAGGGTGAAGGTGGAAAATTGAGTGTCTAAAAAACCTCAGCTTCAGTTCTCATGGGAGTCAAAAGGGGAACCTTGTATATTTTGCAAGGATTCTACTGTGTCTGGATCTGCTGCTGTAGCATCTACTGAAATTCATCAGTCGCAGCTTACAAAACTGTGGCATATGAGTCTGGGTCACATGGGTGAAAAAGGGATGCAGATTCTTTCTCAGAATAATCTTCTTGGAGGATATAAGGTCAAGAATCTAGAATTTTGTGAGCATTGTGTGTTTGGGAAGCTTCATAGAGGCAAGTTCTCAAAAGAATACACAACACAAAGTCATCACTTGATTACATTCATTCTGATTGTTTGGGGCCTTCATAGGTGGAGTCATTTGGTGGCCACAGATATTTTGTGTCATTCATAGATGACTATTCAAGGATGACTTGGGTGGTTATGATGAAACACAAGAGTGATACATTTAATAACTTCAAGTTATGGAAAGCTCTAGTTGAAAATAAATTGGGTAAGAAGATTAAGAGGCTTCGTACAGATAATGGTCTGGAATTCTGCTGGACAGAGTTTGATACATTTTGCAAAACTGAGGGTATTGTTAGACATCACACTGTAAGGAATACACCTCAGCAAAATGGTGTAGCTAAGAGAATTAATCAAAGTCTTCTGGAAAGGGCAAGATGTATGCTCTCTAATGCTGGTTTGTCAAAAAGATTTTGGGCAGAAGCTGTAAGCACAGCTTGCTACTTAATCAACAGGAGTCCTCACACAGGGATCAATTTCAAGACACCAGTTGAAATGTGGTCAGGAAAGCCTGCTGATTACTCAGTTTTAAGGGTTTTTGGAAGCACGGTTTACTATCATGTCAGTGAAGGGAAACTGGAACCAAGGGCCAAGAAAGGAATGTTTGTGGGGTATGGTGATGGAGTGAAAGGTTATAGAATCTGGTCATCAGCAGAGAACGGAGTTATTCTTAGTAGAGATGTTGTTTTCGATAAGAATTCTATGATCAGCTCATTAGTGGGGAGGATTGCTGAAATTGAAACCAGTGCTGAAACTGAGAAAACTGACAGTAACGTGGAGCTTCAGGTGGAGTCAGCTGAGATGCAACACTCAGCTGGAAAATGTTAGTTTTCATCTGATCTAGTTCCTGAACTAGAACTGAATCTAAGCCAGTCAGCTTAACAGGGGTCAGTTGAGCATCAAACTGATATTGGTCAGCAAAGTATAGCTGTCAACAGAGCTAGAAGATCCAATGTTGGGATACCTCCAAGAAGGTATGGGTTTGATGATTTCGTTGGATATGCACTTTAAGTTGCAAAAAAGGTGGATGGTTTTAAACCTTCTACTTACAGGGAAGCAGTGACGTGTTCTGAGTCATCTCAATGGCTTGCTGCTATGGGAGATGAAATGGAGTTATTACTGAAGAATCAGACTTGAATCTTGTTAAACATCCAGCTGAAATGAGAGTTGTTACATGCAAATGGATCTTCAAGAAAAATGAAGGAATTACTGAGGCAGAAGGAGTCAAGTATAAGGCACGTTTGGTTGCTAGAGGGTTCAGTC
Source organism: Gentiana straminea (assembly GCA_036785695.1). Classification (NCBI taxonomy): domain Eukaryota; kingdom Viridiplantae; phylum Streptophyta; class Magnoliopsida; order Gentianales; family Gentianaceae; genus Gentiana; species Gentiana straminea. Next base: position 3,911,473 of record JAVUPR010000241.1, on the reverse strand, counting down.
AAAAAGAAGGGCTGGACTTTGATGAGATATTCTCACCAGTAGTCAGACATACTTCAATCAGAGTGTTACTAGCAATGGTGGCACAGCAAGACCTTGAACTTGAGCAGTTAGATATTAAGACAGCTTTTCTACATGGTGAGGTGGACAAAGTGATATACATGACTCATCCAAAGGGATTTCAAGTTCCTGGTAAAGAAGCATTTGTTTGTAAGCTGAAAAAGTCCTTGTATGGATTGAAGCAGGCTCCTAGACAGTGGTATAAAAGGTTTGACAGTTACATGATCCAGCTTGGTTATAGTAGAAGTCCTTATGATTTTATCTACAATAGTCAGCAAGAAGATGGATTATACATCTATCTTTTTATGTATATGGATGACATGCTGATAGCTGCAAGAAAGAATTTTGATATTCAGAATCTGAAAGACCTTCTTAGTGCTGAATTTGAAATGAAAGATTTGGGAGCAGCCAAGAAAATCTTGGGGATGGAGATCTGAGAGATAAAAATCAGAAGAAACTGTTTTTTCTCAGCAGAGCTATGTACATAAGATTTTGGCCAAGTTTGGTATGTCAGCTGCAAAGCCAAAAGATACTCCCATAGCATCAAATGTTCATTTGTCAGTTTATGCTTCACAGACAGCTGAGGAGAAGGAATATATGTCAAGAGTTCCCTATGATAATGTAGTTGGCAGTCTGGTGTATGCCATTGTTTGCACTAGGCCTGATCTGGCTCAGGCAGTCAGTGGTGTCAGCAGGTTTATGGCTCGACCTGGAAAGAAACACTGGAAAGCTGTGAAAAGAATGTTCAGGTACCGTAGAGGTATAACTGATGTTGGTCTCATTTATGGAGGTGATACTCAGTGTTTGGTCACAGGATACTGTGATGCTGATTATGTAGGTGATGTGGACAATAGAAAATCAATGACTGGTAATGTTTTAACATTGTGGAATTTAGTTGTCAGCTGGAAAGCAACTTTGCAAACAACAGTAGCTTTATCAACCACTGAGGCAGAGTATATGGCTCTTACTGAAGCAGCCAAGGAAGCAATCTAGTTGAAGGGTCTAGTCAGTGATTTGGGGCTACATCAGGATCAAACTGAGATTTATTGTGACAGTTTGAGTGCAATTTGCCTGGCTAAAGATCAAGTTCATCATGAGGGAACCAAGCATATTGATGTGAGATATCATTTTCTAAGGAATGAGAAAAGGGTTGTAGTGAAGACGATCAACACCAAGGAAAATCATGCTGATATGCTTACTAAACCAGTTCAAAAAAGCAAGTTTGAGTTGTGTCTGAGTGGATTCTATGGAAAAGTCTGGTACAAGTACATCATGGCATTGACGAATTCATCTGGTACAAGTACATCTGAATTGTGCAATCTGGTGACGTTGAATGAGAGTTCAAGTCAAGGTGGAGATTTGTCAGCTTTGTGACTTGATCTCTAAGACCTGAAAGTCAGTTTTGTGAAGTGAAACTGAGTTTTGGAGAAAACTTAGAAAACTGAGTTTTGGTGGAAACTGAGTTTTTTTTTGTGAAACTGAGTTTGTTGAGTTCTACATCTGAGTTGGTTGATTACAAAAGAAAAGTAAGTTTCAGGAAAAGTGAGTTTTCATCTGGTGGAGTCAGCTTGAGCTGGGATCCACATCTAGGGAATTTATGACAATCCGACAGAGATCCTATGGCGGCTAGGGTTTATGGATTTGTGTCTATAAATACCTTCCGTTGTAATCAATGTTGTGTGTGTTTTTCAAGAGTGTAAAAATTCTTGTAACTTCTGTGCATAGTAAAATATCTCATTTTCTGCCCGTGGATTAGTCGGCACAATGCCGGATACCACATTAAATCACCATGTTCTCTTTGTTTTTGTGTTTTATCCTTTTCCACCTTTTTCTATTAGATTCCATCTATTTTATCTTTCATAAACTACAATTTTCTTGTCTGTGTTTCAACACTTATTTTGGGAGGGTCAGAATGGCTGAAAACGTTGTAATTTTCTCCTCATATTAATATAATTATAGGTTTTTATAAATAAAAATACATATATGACAATGCTGGATCTCGTCTAGTAAATAATCCGGGTCGTATTTTCCTAATGACAATAAATCAAGACTATGAACCCTAGAAAAAGTATGAAACTAGGGGTGGATTGAGTGTTTTAGACTGAGCCTGAGATTGATAATCCCAAGTTGCCTAAGTATCATGTAATTGTCCAGGAATTAAGTCTTTTTGTAGTTCTTGGGATCATTTATATAGAGGGGATTTTGCCTTAGGCATGTTTGTGTCCAGGATGGACTCTATTTTGTGCTCAATAAGGATTGGATTTGTCCATGTTTATCCCCTTGATTTTAGGAGATAATCACGGTGGTTTAAATGACAGGATCAGAGCCTTTATGGCTAAATATTCTTTCCATAGTTATCTTTCACATTCAGCACGTGGGCTAACTACCAGGGGTAGCTCTGGCCGACCTGCGTCGAGCTTCCGAAGCCATTATAATCCGAACTACACTGACCCAGCTCCGTTACGCCCTGACCGACCTGCGGTGGACTGAGAAGCAGGCCAAACCGATCTCCCACCTAGGGTATATATCTCCTCTTAGGCTTGAAGTGGGCTCGTGGCCCTTAATGCTATGGTTTTATTATATGCTTGGTCAATACGAGGGTGACACGTGGTGAGGTGTAGTCCGACCTCCATCATAAGCCCCCAGACCTAGTTAAACTCTTGGGGTCAGTTCAGATCTGCCAAGGATGTAGATCGGCTTGGTCATCTAGACTTGTAGACTTTTTGATATCTTACCCTGCCAGTTGGCAGAGTTCCGTTATGACGATGTCATAACTGTTCCGAGATTCAAGGCGTTTATACCCACATCTTTGAAGTGGGACAATTTCCAAGGATGTGCTTAGGGTTTATATCCCCTCTCATATCAACTGTTCCCCATTATCTCTGCCATTAAATCAACAAATTGAGGTTAGCCGATGTCGGGCCCAATCCTTTCGTGGCTTTCAGTGATGAGGAGAGGGATGCTTGTAGGCCTTCTCCTATCTTACGCTTTTTGTGCTTGCATTAGTCTTTGTTTTTGGACTAATTGTTCCCATGTTTCACTTATTTGTAGTGGCAGACGTTTCTGCACTATTGGCCGGTGCTGGGGAATAAGGGACAAAAGAGAGTCAGTCTGAGCAAATTCAGGATACGGAGAGGACCTCAAGTGTTGATCCTCCTCTGGCCCGATCCGCAGGCGTGAATCTAAATGCTGCCGGAGTCCAGACGCTGTCTAATCTTCCTGATGGTGCAGCTATTCTATCTACCTTACAATCTGCTCTGATGGAGGGTGTTGATCACGTCGCTCTGGATGACTCCGAAATAGAGGGCGAAAAAGATGGCCTCCGTCTCCTGAGGAATGGCCTAATTGGGTTGCTATGAATCCCGGGGAGGGTAGGCCCAAGAAAGGATGCAGGTCAAATACCTTCCTTGATGAGACCCAGGACCGTTCTGGTCAAGAGGAGGATGCCACTACCAAACGGAAGAGGATCTCTGAGATGACCGATGCCCAACTCGACCCAGCTGGCTTCGTGGCCATGGAATATGTGAGTTTGTTTTTTCTGCTTGAGCTTTGCACTTTAACTTGATAGCATTTCTCATATCTGCCCTCTTGTCATGCAGGGAACCTGGATTGTCCAAGAAGTTTTCCAGAGACTGGCTAAGTCTTCAATCACCTATGAGGGTCTGAAGAAGAAGGTTGCCAACAAAAGCTTAAGGGCTCTATTGAATCCAAAGATAAAGAGATTAAGGTTCTCAACGAGCAACTCTGAGCTCAGGAGGCTGAGCTAAGGTCCATGAAGGATAAGTGTGCCACTTATCTCCAGGCAACGGAGGACAAGTTCATGGCATATAGAACCGAGCTGGAGCAAGCCATGGCCAATCTCCGAGCTAAGAAGAACGAGCTAGAAGCTGCTATTCCAGCTCAGATTTCTAAAGCCATTGTGGAGTATAAGGCGTCGGGCGAGTTTTCACAGGCCCTTAAGTTATTACTTACTCCGGTCTTAAACTATGGCTATACTCTGGGAGTTGATGAGGCCAATGCCCAATCTGCTGACCTTTCCACTGAAACTCTGTCCAGCAAGGCCTTGTACAAACCTGGCATGAGCACGGTCTATGACAACCATCTGAAGGAATTTAAAGTGGGTGTACATTGTGTCCAAGTACTCTCGTCGTGCTATGACTTCTCGTCACACGGCTGCTGGGTCAGAACCTGCTGCTCCACTTCAACTCCTCCTTCAGAGCAACGATAGAGATCGAGTTGCTTGTGGACTTGTGTTTTTTTTTTGTTCTGAAAAACTTCCCAAACTGTAATAACTTAATGACATATATAAATATATGCTACTTCGCTTTTAACGAGTATTTACTTTCAGTGCTATTTTTAGTGCTTTGAGTTTTTTACTTTTGTTGGGCCACCTCTTGCCCCCAGTATGCCATGCATTAACTTATAGTCTTTGGATGTCATACGTTTATGTTTGTTTCTCTTTTGGACACGATCCGTGTCCTGAGTCTGATCTGCGGACTTAGGAATTGTTCAATCGTGAACTTACTTAATCCGACCTACGTAGCTCAGCTTGAATCGATCCTGAAGAAAAAGAGTTTGTCATTTGCAAATTTTGTTAAGTCTGACTTGCAGGCCTCAGTTCTAGTCTTCCCCGAGACTTAGCAAATTAGATTGAGTCCATCATTCGGAGCTCTATTTGTTTGTCCTAAAGACTTAGTAAATTAGGTTGAGTCCATCCTGCGGAGCTCAGTTCGTTTGTCCAGCAGACTTATGAGAATTTCAAATGAATCCGACCTGTGGAGCTCAGTTTGTCTGTCCTACAGACTTATTGAATTTCAACTAAGTCCGACCTATGGAGATCGGTTTGTTTTTCCCGCAGACTTATTTAATTTCGACTGAGTCCGACCTGCGGAGCTCAGTTTGTCTGTCCTGCAGACATTGAATTTTGACTTAGTCCGACCCGCAGAGCTCAGTTTGTCTGTCCTGCAGACTTATTGAATTTTGACTGAGTCCGACCTGTGGATATCAATTTGTCCGTCCTATAGACAATGAATTTCACCTGGGTCCAACCTGCGGAGCTCAGTTTGTCTGTCCCGCAGACTTATTAAATTTCGACTGAGTCCGACCTACGGAGCTTAGTTTGTCTGTCCTGTAGACGTATAATATCGTCTGAGTCCGACCTGCGGAGCTCAGTTTGTCTGTTCTACAGACTTATTGAATTTTGATTGAGTCTGACCTGCGGAGCTTAGTGTGTCATTCCCGCACACAGCGAGTTTGACTTTTGCAAACTTTATTGAGTCCGTCCTGCGGAGCTCATTTTGTGTTTGTTCAACAGACCTTGTGAATTTGTCTTTTGAAAACTTTAAGTGTGTTCATTCTGCAAAATTAATTAAAGCCATTCACATTACGAAAAATCAAAATGTAATTGGAGTAACATAAACTGGGCACTCACTGAGTGCAACTTTATGGTAGCATAGGTGAATTAAAAGAACTGTACCGAAATTGCAGCAATAGAATATAAAACTAGAGCAAATTATAGGCATCTGGAACATGTCCTTGCATGTGTGACCTAACTCTTTATCGAGATCTGCCTCTTCCCCCGATCACTTTAGGTCGGAACCATTTCCTTTATTTTGGTTGTAGCTGTGTAGCATTGTCACGGATTTTATCAATGGAAAATAACAAGTAATAAATGTATAAATCCGGTATTCCCCAAGTGTAGGGATCGTAGTATAGCGATTAATACCGGAGTCGATCTCAGGGAATCGGGGTATCTAGTTCATTAATTTTCCTAAGATTGATACTATTATTATTAAAACCTAAAATAACAAAACGAAAAGATAAACTGGACAGAGGATTGTCAGTCCAAAGCCAGGAAAGATCGTTGCGAACATAACTAAACTATAAACGAGAAAAACAATAAAACAATAAAACGTATGATTATGACTATAGCGATTAAACATAGAACAAGCAATGATCCACCATCCCGCAACCCTTAATTTCCTCTCTAGATTATCTTATGATGATTTAATTAAAATCGTGATTCACCTATCAAAGGTATGAACTCCTAATCTCTTAGAAAAGTTCGTCTATCAATCTTTTATCTCTCGATCTTAAAGATTAACGCTTTCAAACCAAGGTGCAAGATTTCTCAATCTAACAATCTAGATATTCTAACCTAATCAACTCTCGTTACTTATAGGTTAAAAAGATCTATTCTTTCCTATGGTGATCTAGTGTTTACACCGATTCTCATCATATGGCAAACATCAATAGCAACCATCTCTCGATATAAATTGCATAACAAATAATCATGGAAAAGAAACAAACTTTAAATTAAACTCACAAAATATCCAAAGGAAGAAATAAAACGCTTTGTTTGAAAAGTTTCTCATGCTTGCTCAAGGTTGCACAAATTGCTTCAAGCCATCATCAAGATCGAACAAGAAGAAAGAAATAAAATAAAAAACTAATCTAACCCTCGGTCGACGAGCACAAGGCTCGCCGACCGAGCCCGCCTACGCTCGCTCGAATTTAGGGTTTTCTCGGTGGCCGCAGGTCGAATTGATATGATATGATTAGGGTTGAGATAATGCGGCTATATATAGAATTTTAAGTCGGTTCCGGATGTCGGCCGCGGACGCCCGTCCGAGTGTTGGACGCCCGTCCACTCGCTTGAAATCTTCGAATCGGGCCGAGTCATGATCAGACGCCCGTCCTTCTTTAAATCAGACGCTCGTTCACTAAAATCTTCACAACTCTGAATCAACTTCCCTCTCCTGGACGCTCGTCCACTTCTCCAGACGCTCGTCCACTCTGGACGCCAGTTCAAGCTTCTGGACGCTAGTCCAGATGGACGGATGGCAAACGCTCGTTCAGTCAGTCTTGCATGCAATTCTTCATTCCAATCCTCAACTTGCATCTTCCTTTTCCATTCAAACTCCTTTTATGACATGTTTATGCACCTTCAAAACCACAAAAACACGCAAAGTGTAAAACCATAGATAATTACCAATAAAATCATGAAATTAGCTCAAGTTTACACTTAAAGACTTTTAAAACTCATTTGCTCAATAATTCGATTAAACCCTTAATTTCTATGCAAATAATACGAATATGGAGGAAATTATTACAAAATATAACGATATAAATCATATAAAATCACCCTTAACAGCAGCTCCTGGCTGCTTCCATATCCCCTTTAATTTCTACCGAACCTTTTGCGGCGGGGAACTTCAGGCTGATATGAGCTGGTGAGATTACAGCTCGGAGGTTGATCAGGGTTGGCATGCCCATGATAATGTTGTATGTAGACGGGGCCTTGACCACCACATAGCTGATCATAAGAGTCCTACCTTTTGGTTCGTGCCCAAATGTTGCGGAGAGCCTTATCATCCCCATGGGATGAACTGGGGGTCCTGCGAATCCGAACAGTTGTGTTGAAACATGTATTAGCTCTGAGTCCTTCAGTTCCATGGATTGAAAGAACGAGTAGTAGAGGACGTTGACAGCACTTCCCGTGTCCACACAAATCCTCTTGAATAGATTTTTGTGCACTACGGCCTCTATAACTAGGCCCTCATTACTTGTAACCAGAGAAAGGGGGTCCTTGGGACCATAGGTTATCTCACCCACATGCCTCTAATTTCTATTAGCTGCAGAAGAACTTACATGTCGATTGTTCTACTTACTCACTTTCCTGAATACATTATCAGGACCGCCTATAATGGTATTGATAGTGTTGATAAGGTGGTTGTCTAGATGCCGATCGTGACTCGGAGAATGGTCTCTTCCTTGCTAAGGCTCGTCCTTCCTGCCCCTGTCTTGGTTGTAGTTTCGACGCTTGAAGTCTCTACAACCTCATGGTTCGGGGTTTGGAGATCGGTCGACGACCTCATCCAGCTTTCCCTCCATAATTGCTGCATCAATGTACCTTTTCAACTCCTTACAGCGCCCAACATCTTTGTGGTAGGCGCAAAATTTACTTGGTTCCCTCCTCTTCAGAGGTCTGCTCATCGGTGGCAGAACTCGGGCCAAGCCATTCCTTTCCATTATCGCGAGAACCTGGTCGCGTGATCGATTGAGAGGGATGAAATCCCTCTCCTGCAAAGCTTATTTTCTTTCCCAGCCAATCTGTGATTGGGGTTGTCGTGTGGTCCCAGACCGGCTTCCTCTTTTTATCGGACTTTTCATCCATATTGTCCTTTTTGGGCTCTCATTTTTCAGACTCTCTTTTCAGCTGATTAGCTTCCTCTCCCTGGCAGTGCTTGTAAGCGGATTCAACACACTCCTCCATAGTCCTAGGGAGCTTGCTATTCAACTTGGCATTTAACCTTCCTTCTCGTAGTCCTACTACGAAGGAGGTTATCAAAATATGCTCATATGCGTCCCTAACTCATGCGGACTCCTCATTGAATCTCTTCAGATATAGCAATAAAGTTTCTTCCTTCTTCTGTTTGATAGTCAGAAGATGAGTTGCATTCCTCTGGAACGGCTTTGTTGTGATGAAAACGTTCATGACCTTTCTCACCAGAGTCCCGAAATCGGAGATCGATCTTGGCAGTATCTTTCGGAACCACTCCCGAGCCATGCCCATGAGTAGTGCGGGAATAGCTTTACACTTCATATCATCTGGCGCACATTGCAAATTCATGTGTGTCATGTACTGTTGGAGATGATCATGCGGATCATTAGATCCATCATAAGGTATAAGCTTTGGCATATTGAACCCTGCAGGTCAGGGAAAATTCTCGATTTGCATTTTAAACGGAGATACGAGCGAGAACTCATCCCATCTCCTTCCCAATATAACATCTAGCTCTGCCCTGACTATATTCAGAGCTTGTGGATTAAGCTATTTTTTCTCTAGGTTAGCACTAGATGAATGATCATCCTGCTTGCTTTGCTTAGGGTCAGGAAGAGGTGTATTTTCAGTTGTGCCCTCTTCTAGATCTTCATCCTGTTGGGCTGCCGAGAGGATGGCTTGTCGAGTTGCTGCATTTATAGCCACTAGCTGGTCTACCAACGCTTGTTGGGCTGGGTCAAATTCAATCTCCTCATGCTCTTAAGGCTGACTTTCAGAGTTGGTGGTTGTTTCCTCCCCTCGTCAGTGTTTTGGCCTCCCTGGGCATTTTCTACTGTTATTTGTTTACGTGTCTTTGGTGGCATGATGATAAGGATGATGATGATGGCAAATCTTGAATGAATTTGTCAGTAGAAGGCCCTCCTTCTAGAGCCAATTGGCGATGCCGGATCTGGTCTAGTAAATAATCCGGGTCGTATTTTCCTAATGACAACAATTCAAGACTATAAACCCTTGAAAAGTATGAAATGAGGGGTGGTTTTAGTGTTTTTAGAGTGAGCCTGAGATTGATAATCCCAAGTTTCCTACGGATCTAGTAATTTTTCAAGAATCAAGTCTCTTCGTAGTTCTTGGGGTCATTTATATAGAGGAGATTTTGCCCTAAGAATGCTTGTCCGTGTCCAGGGTGGACTCTATTTCGTGCTCCCTAAGGATTGGATTTGTCCGTGTTTATCCCCTTGATTTTAGGAGATAATCACGGCGGTTTAAATGACAGGATCAGAGCTTCTATGGCTAAAGATTCTTTCCATAGTTATCTTTTGCATTCAGCACGTGGACTATCTACTAGGGGTAGCTCTTGCCGATCTGCGTCAAGCTCCCAAGGCCATTATTATCACCTGAACTGCGCTGACCAAGCTTCGTTGTGCCCTGACCGACCTGCGGTGGACTGAGAAGCGGGCCAAACTGATCTCCCACCTGGGGTTTAGATCTGCTATTAGCTTTGAAGTGGGCACCTGGCCCTTAATGTTATGGTTTTATTAAGTGCTTGATCAATACGGGATCACACGTGGCGATGTGCAGGTCGACCTCCGTCAACATACATACATACATACCTATATATATATATGTGTGTGTGTGTGTGAACATTCAAATATTAGAAATATAAATGGTAAGAAGTAATTGTTTTCCCAAAGTTGCAAACGAAATCATATGTTAAATTTTATATTTAATCGGATAATATGCCATTTTCTTGATGATTTTCATTTAATAGGACTACCCGATATGTTTTAATTGAGAGTCTTTATTCGCACTACGGGTAATCTACCATTATACCACTCCAATACATCACATCATACCTAAAACTCATATCTATCTTTGCACCACACTTAATTTTCAATATTTTTCCTTTTTTTATTACACCACGATTTTTTACTTTTACACCACATTTTTATATTATTTCCACACCAACTTTTAAAAAACAATTTAATCCAACACTTTTAAAATAATAAATTAATCCAATAACTCAACTTCTTCGTCCATCTCTTATTCTCCCTAAAGTTTGGCTTAAATAATCTTTTGCCGTATGTATCACATAAAATACACATCATATATCACAAGTTGGAAATCAATTCTTTTGCCCCTTTTTTGGGGCAAACATTTTTTTTGCCATTTTAAGCTATCAATTATGGAATTATAATCATTACATATCATATAGTTAAAAGATCAAGGGTAGATATTCATTATTACAAACAAATTGAACAATCATTGAGGTAACTATGGTATGTAAATAAATCGGCATTCACCAGTAAAGACCTTACATAATATTTTTATTATATTTTGATATTTGTGCTACCATAATTAGACCGTATCTATCTATCTATCTATATACTAGGTAAATAAACAATCGTGTTCCGCACGAGCGTTGTCCCGGTTTGTATTTAATTAACTCTGATACATTACGATGGCATGTCCGTCACGTGTCAGCTGATGAAATGAATATATCCGACACATCTTTGACACCTCCCGACATCGTATGGATACTTTTCGGCACTACTGAACAATTTTTTTTCAATTAACACTTAAATCTATTTTAACCGGAAAAAATGAAGCTATCTTCGACATTATTTGCAACAACACGTGTTCTACCAAAAACACGACACGACACGCTTCGATACACCCCGACGCCATAACCAACAGGTGTCGGTTGGTGAAATGAATATTAATTAAAATTTTAATTAAAATCTAACACACTGTCAACACTCCACGACACAAAACAAGGAGATGGAACAAATTACTTATCGCAAGCATGCTTTGTAATCCGTATTTTTTGTGACCAAGTTTAGCTTCTATTTTTTTTTTCATTTCGTAGTGGGGTTTACGTGTCGGTTGATGAAATGAATATCCGACACATCTTCGATACCTCCCGACATCGTATGGATACTTTTCGACTCTACTGAACAATTTTTTTCCAATTAATACTTAAATCTATTAAAACCGAAAAAATGAAGCTATCTTCGACATTATCTGCAACAACACGTGTTCTACCAAAAACACGACACGACACGCTTTGATACACCCCGACGCCATATCCAACAGGTGTCGGTTGATGAAATTAATATTAATTAAAATCTAACACACTGTCAACACTCCACGACACAAAATCGACACATTTCGACACTACCGAACCCTTTTTTTGTATTTTCAGATCTAGGCTAATTTTAACGGCCACGGTAAAATACACAATTCGAATTTCCATAGAAATTAAATCAACAATACACTATAGCCAGTTTAACAGTATTTGTGGCCGAAATAATTCTTTTTCGGGATATTTAATATTTTATATAAACGATATGTTTTTATAAAAAAAAAATCATTTCAAGAAATTTAATATTTCATGTAATCGTCAAATCAAATATCTTTAAGCATGATATAAAGATCGTGTAGGCAACATGTTGTGGCTTTATATCCTGAAACTAGTCATATCGCCGTGTACAAACGATATGCTTTTTTATGAAATGAATTTATTTTAAAAAAATTATAAGATTTCATGTAAACGTCAACACAATTTTTTTGGTATGATACAAAGATCGTGTCGGCAACAAGTCGTGAGCTTATATTTTGAAAATAGTAATACATTTGCTACATATATTCGCACATTAAAAGGTGATACAATTGAGTCCTCCAAAATGGAACAATTTACTCAAACCATTCTCTCAAAAAAAACAAAAAAAACAAACTGGACTGGGCCAATGAACAGTAAATATATTTTTTTAAAAATCTTTAATTTTGGGCTGGGCCTATGAACAGTAAAAAAACAACAACCAATAAAAAAAATACATGTGTCACCAAGGGCCAAACCCTTGTCTTCTTATTAATAGTAAAATTGAATGCCGTGCAAAGCACGGCGTGCCCATGCTAGCCGTGTAAATTTATCGAGTATTTTAATAATCATAGAGGACTGAAATAATAACATAAAAGGTATACGATACGTGTCCAACAACCAACACGACATGATACGCTCTGATACATTACGATGGCATGTTCGGCACGTGTCGGTTGATGAAATGAATATCCGACACATCTTCGACATCTCCCGACATCGTATGGATACTTTTCGACACTACTGAACAATTTTTTTTTCAATTTCTACTTAAATCTATTTTAACCGAAAAAATGAAGTTATCTTCGACATTATTTACAACAACACGTGTTCTACCAAAAACACGACACGACACGCTTCGATACACCCCGACGCCATATCCAACAGTTGTCAGTTGATGAAATGAATATTAATTAAAATTTTAATTAAAATCTAACACACTGTCAACACTCCACGACACAAAATCGACACCTTTCGACACTACTGAACCATTGACCAAAGAAAAAAAACCAACACACACAATATATAGAAGTAAAACAACGAAGACGGAAAAAAAATAATAAATACGTAGCACCCCAAAAAACGATGCTCCTAAAAAAACCGGCATAGACACACAATGTAAAATATATATGCAAAAAAGGAAAAGAACACACACACAGACAAACTATAGTATATATAGTATATTGAAATATCACGTGGTCGTATCGTATTAGGATAAAAGCCAAAAAAAAAAAAAAAGAAAGAGATCTAGATGGAAAGCAAAATAATATGTAATTAAATTGGAATCGGATACATCTTAAGCACAACACACATAATAAGATTAAGGCTAAAATGTAGATTAAAAAAAATTTTGAAAAAAAAAAAAAAAAAAAAAAACCCCGATGAACAGTTAAAATGGCTGGGCCGATGAACTGTGAAAAAGAGATGAACAGTAAAAAAAAATCGGTGGGCTTCTGGGCCGATGAACAAAAACGGATGAACCAATAAAAAAAAACAAGTGTCACCAAGGGGTGAACACTTGCCTTCTTATTAAGTAGAGAGAGATGGATATAAAGAAGAGCAAAATTAACACAATTACCCGTAATTTTGATCCAAACCCAGTTTTCGACCCAGCTTATACCTGCATATCTATGTTTCTGATCACGCCAAAATAAAAATAATAAAGAAAACAAAATAGAAATAACAACAAAACATCCGCAACAAACTCATCATGTTCTTTAAAAAAATCAATAAATAAATAAAACATTGGAATAGGATCCTCTCAAGTAACTTGAGTAAATATTCTCCCAAGTATGCATGATCCAACCACACACCCCAAAAGTGTAAAACATCTAGCCATTGATTAACTTTTTCCAAAACTACGTAGTTTAGTTCATTATATGTAAAAACACTAACTTTACCTTAAGTTACTTGAGAGAATATTGGTTAAAACATTGCAATAGATAAAGCTTTCTACCCGGATAATTCATTTTGCAAGTGTATATATGTACGACGTATTCAGATGAATATATAATATATAATATTAAAGAACCATTTACCTCCTTATCTTTATCAACAACCCTTTGATATTATTATGTTGATATTGAGTTAAATGTCGAATATACTCATTCAATTCAAAATTCAATACGAGGAAAATATTCTTCAATTTGTTGTTTTCAGATTTATCTTTGTAATGAAGTAGACAAGAGAGGATTATTAAACTAATTGGACGTAAATATTCCGTTTTATGCAGACCTGATACGAAGAACATCAAGAATGATGATGATGGAGAAATTAAGCTGCAAGAATGGGGTTTTACGGCAATAGAAAGACTACAAAGGATTCCAATACTGTTATTTAGGGACAGGGCGACTGCATGCACGATTTTTACGATATAGGTCAGAGATCGAGAATGACACACTCTATTACAAGTTTTAACGCATTAACTATCCAAGTATATATATATATGGGTTAAGGGTCAATATTTAAAAATTTAGCGGTTCAATTATGTGTATAAAACTTTTCAATTAGTGAAAAAATACATATAAACAAATTTTCTTTTTATTTTTTAAGGATCAATTGATTCTTTTTCTTCCACTTAGCGCCGCCCCTGTTTAGGCAAAGTTTTAAAGTTTTAATTGAAGTGATACACTACAATATGTCATTTCTATTGTTTTTTTCCAGATCACAACCGTAGATTTTGTTCATGGTTATAGTTGTATTATTTTTATTTTATTTTTTAATTAGTATAGTATTTTTTTTCATTAACACACCCCACCCCGTGGACACGAACCTTCTTGCTAGATTCCCTCTTTATTTAAAAAAAAGTTTCACTTTCAATGCTCTCATTATTTTCTTCTTAAAAATAAGTTTCAATGCTCTCACTATATATTATGATCATTATCTGCATTTTATCTTAAGAAATTCATGTCCTATATATAGCTTAAAGGCTAATGGGTTTTGCTGTCAAGCTAACATGCATGCCTTGATGGGTAAAAAAAGTTATAGATAAGTTTGTATTGCATTTCGAAACACGTTCTTTAATTTCATAGACACCGTGTTGTGTGTGTGTGTGTTTATTTTTATTTTTATTTTTTTACAATTTTTCGATGACTTCATGAACTTTGGGGCTTTATATATTTTAGGTGGCAACAATGAATCCATCTGATCTTCTTGGTGATGATGATACCGAGAGTCCAACCAAACTAATTGTCATTAAGAAGGCAAGAGCGGAAGGTTTAAAGGAATGTGTGAATTTTGAAATGAAGTGTAAATGGATGTGTGAATTGTGAAATGATAATGAATAGACATGCAGTTTCTATGGTTTAGATGTTTTTTACCTTAAACTATAATTTGTTTTTTTTTGTGCAATGTCAAAGACTTCGTTAGTCTTTCAACTAATCAACTACTATATTCCTTATATACACATTTGTTTGTACATTTAC
Organism: Gentiana straminea; assembly: GCA_036785695.1. Lineage (NCBI taxonomy): Eukaryota > Viridiplantae > Streptophyta > Magnoliopsida > Gentianales > Gentianaceae > Gentiana > Gentiana straminea. The sequence continues at coordinate 3,896,331 of JAVUPR010000241.1, read as the reverse complement.
CTTCAGAGTTTAAGGTTTTTAGCGATATGGAATCTTTAAATTTACATGTAATCAAGCTTTTTGTATTTTCCGTGCACAGTACGGATATGCACGGATTTTATTCAAGATAATGAATTTTATTTTAGAAGTAATTCGTGTCCAAACGAAGTTTCTTGATAGATTCCCTTTTTATTTTCAAAAAACGTAGAAGTATCAAATTTTCAATGCCCTCGATATTTTATTTTTAAAATTTTCATTTATCCCATGCATTAATGCATGGGTTGGTTTCTAGTATATGTAGCTTATTTAGCATAATGATTGAAAATATAGCAAATATAAGTGCAATTTACAATTAAAGATCATGACATTTTTCAAAAACTACACGTGTAGGGAAGATAAGGCCCATCCACAGTTTCCACATAGCTCCAAAGGTTTTTGGATGTGCAACCATCGACCGTTTTATGTTTTTTTCCAACAATATGGTGCACCGGAATACTTAAACTGGCCATAAAACTCAGTACATAAAAGGTTTACATAGAAGTAATAAGTTTATGGTATACTACCTTAAACAATAAATATATGGTAAATTTAATAAAGTTCATAATTGACTGGAGTTCGGATCTCACAATCAAATCACCATTAGTGCCCAGAACACTTAAAGTGTGACCGCATGATCCGGTCATCGGTGTAAGACACCTCAGTGGCTGCACTTATACGTGAAAGAGTTCACGTAGGACTACACTGATTTGATATGATGATCCCGTATTAAGTGCGTAACGAGAGATTTTAATTGAATCATTAAATGACCATTTATGGATTGAATCTTAAACTCATGTGATTATAGACTCATGCATTTTCAATGGTGGCGTGTTGCTTCTGAGTATGTGATCGTCGATATGAAAATAAGAATACAGGACCCTCGAGTTGTAATATTAAGAGATCTTTTGTTTGAATTAGCCATTCGGATGTCGGTCACTTCTCTTCGGTCCTCCAAATCATCTTTATCTTCATACAAGTTCAGCTCGTTATTTACTTCCGAAAACAGCTCAGTCCTTGGTGTGGGCACTCATAACTCTGTTGGGATAACGGCTTTAGACCTATAGGTCAACGAAAAAAGTGTTCCTCGGTTGATGTAGATGGGTGGTTCTACATGCCCATAAAATGTTATAAAGTTGATCTACCCAATAAAGGTCTTCATTCTCCAATCTTGTTATAAATCCTCTGTTTAAAGTTTTGTTAGCTTGCTCAACTTGTCTATTGGCATGTGGATGGCCAACTAACATGAAGTGTTGTTGAATATTCAGCTCGACGCACCATTCACGTACTATCCCATCTGTGAACTAAAATCAATTATTAGAAATAAGAACTTTAGGCAAGCCAAATCTGAATTTCTGGATCGCTCCGGCCGTGATAGCTGCAAGTGGTTCAGCCTCAATCCACTTAGAGAAGTAGTCGATGGCGACCACCAAATATTTGACATTACCGAAAGCTTGGGAGAGAGGACCCATGAGATCCATTCCCCACTGGTCGAAGGGCCAAAGGCTTGAGACTGGTATCGTGTCTGGGATGCTTGATACGGGATAACATCATTGAGCTAGCAAGATAAGTATGCTTGTACTATAGCCTTTGCATATATTTGCATGGTTGGACAAAAGTAGCCAAATAACCTACATATCTCACCAAAGAACGAGCTCCTAGATGATTTCCACAGATGCGTTCATGGATTTATCGGAGTAGGTAATTCCCTTCATCCTATGTAACAAACCTTTGCCAAGGTGAAGTGAATGACATGCGATAAACTACAACATTAAGCAAAGCATACCGAGTTGTGCACATTTTGGGTTTCCTTACCTCATTCTGATATGCCGGGTAAATCTATTTTTGGGAAATGAAACGATATGATCTATCCAGATCGCTCTTTGATCAACTGGTAAAACATCCTCGCTTTCATATCTTCATTCATTGAGTAGCCCTACTAAAACCTTCCTCTATAATAAGGACGATGATGCCAACTTGGATAAAGCATTGTCCTTTTGTTTTTGGACCGAGGTTCATGCTCGATCTCAAAACATTCGAACTGAGCTGCCATTTGCTTGACTTTGGTCATTCTTCATTGGTTCTTTATTGCCTCATACCACCTTTAAAATGATTCACCACCAGCTAGGAGTCCTTGTATACTTTGAGATTTCTTGCTCCCAATTTGTTGGTTAGGTTCATTCCCGTTATAAGAACTTGTTGAACCTGCTATATCTATTTTTGTTTAATGACAGTTGTGTAGCAGTTCTTGGATACTTCCATATCGCCTTGATTTTAGTTTTTTCCTCTAAAGTTGCAAATTTCATACGGATGTGAGTTGGAGATATTAATGCCCTTGGTTTGATCAAGGCAGTCATTACCATTATAATATTATAAGACAATGCCTCGTTGACCACCACATAAATTACCAACAAAGTCCTTCTCTTTGGTCCATTTCCAAAAGTTGTATTCAGACGAACCACACCTAAGTGTTGTATGGCACCTAAGTGATGTATGGCTGGACCTGTGAAACTGAATAAAGCATTTGACACCGGCGTGAGGTCCTTATTCGTGAGTTTTAAGGATCGGAACACATTGTGATAAAGCACATTCACTGCACTCCCAGTGTTAACACAGATACGATTGACTTATGTACTACAACATCAATAATGAGCCCTTCATTGTTGAATACGAGACGGATCGGGTCAATCGGCTCATAGGTAACTTCTCATGTCAGCTTTTCCTTTCTCCCTGTTCGGCTAGAACCATATAGAGCCATGTTTGATGTCTCAGATTGAATAGATAACGAGTTGGGTCCCCTACTATTTTTAAGATAGTGCCCACTATCTAAATATTTTCTTTTTCCTAGTCTTTCTAGGGACCGATCTCGACTTTGATCATTTTTTCCTGGTTTACACTGATCATCGTTTCCTTGACATCGATAAGCTCTTTGACTTCATGGTTGATCACCGTCAGTTTGGTCAGAGAACTGATGAAGATTTCCTACCACGATGAGAGAATCAATTTCTCTCTTCAATTCTCTGCAATCTTCCATAGCATGTCCGATGTATAAGTGTGATACTTGCAGTATAGACGTTCATCACATTTATCACGAGGTACCCTTATAGGTCGTAGGGGGCATTGACAGTCCTTTCTTCTCCATAACTGCAAGAATATAAGTCCTGGATTGATTGAGGGGAATCGGTAATCGTCCTTGTTCTGAAAGGCTCTTTTCTTCGCCAACATGTTTGTTACGTGGGTGTTGAGCTTATCCAATTGGCTTTTCTTTTCTGCCAAGATCGGTCATCATTCCAATCTCTTTTCCTACCTTGATCGGCTTCTCTCTTAAGACAATTTTCTTTTTTTCCTTGGAAATGCTTGTAAACCATCTCCACACATTCATTCATAGTACAAGGAATCATGTTGTTGAAATTTGCATACAATCTTCCCTCTCTTAGACCTCCAATGAATAAGGTGATTAAAACATGATCACTTGCATCCTGGACCAACCTAGACTGATCGGAAAACCTCTTCATGTATTCCAATATCGTCTCATTATCCTTTTGTTTTATTGTAAAAAGATGTGAGTGGCATTTCTCTAGAAATGCCGAAGAGATATGAAAACGGTCATGAATTGTTGCGCTAGATTGGAAAAAATAATAATTGATCGAAGTGGGAGTCTTTTGAACAACTCCATATATTTCCTTGTCTCTAACTTCATTTTATTTCTAGGTTGTTACATTCTCCCCTCTCTATTAATACTAATTTTCCCTCAAAACTGAACAATACCTGAAGCCATAAAAATGATGGATACATTGCATGCATTTGGGACTCATACTCATAAGTAGCCTCTTGTTCAGTTCATAAAGATCACAAGAAACCAAGGCGATTTTCTTCCCACTATCCATCTCCTAGTTTTTGTCTAGAATCTAAACATGATGCTCTTCATAAGTGATATTGCCTTGAAGAACTTTGGTGCTACCTGAAGCATCTGATGGGACTCTGAAAGACAATGGGAAAGATTTGCAAATCATTTCATCAGGAGCACGAAATATGATCATGTATCTCCGGTAGCTTGAAGCCATTAGGCTTTGGAAACTGCACAATGTCCTTTGTGAAGGGAGATCTAACGTATATCTCTTTTCCCTCTTCCTAGGTTAATTTCATCTTGGACTGCCTCATGCAGCCCTAAACCAAAAACTATTTCTCCCCATTTGGTAGGTCGGTTGTTCTTGGTGCTGAAATTAGCAGGCTCATGCCGAATGGATGATCTCGTTGCATAAGGCCTCTGTAAATTTTCATGCATCGGACCATTTCCTTTCCCCACATGATTGACCAATGAGACGAATAAATCTAGATTGATGCTCACTAATTATTGAGCCATTTGAGGCATTGCCTGAGCAACATATATCTACTCAGTTTCCTGTATAAGCCTAGCTAAATGTCCCTATTGTGTCCTGCTCAAGTGGTTCATTTATTACCTGTGTGTCGATTCCCCATATGACCTGCACGGAAGGCCTTGGATGGTTCATTCTATATTGGACTACTGGTTTTTGCTTTTGGGGGCCATGTTTATATTTTTAATTCGCAAGGCCATTTTTTAGCATCAATTGACAATGTTGAAAATCGTTTGGGTTGATTTTAACTATATGACCAGGTAATTGGGCCACCAAATAATGATCCAAGAAGCTTTATAATAAGCCTTCGAAACAAACAAGACATAAGAGGGCTAAGAGTTTCTCTCCAGGTAGCCACTTGGACGGTCAAGTTAGTTTGGTATAGTTGTATTTTCTATTGAAACGGTGAGCACAGTATGTAAAAGTGTGCGTACTTGTAAAATGAGGACGATGATCCCTTTAAATAGTGTCATATCATGGGCAAATATGTTACTACGTATTAAAGTAGTGGGGAAAAGTCTTCATAAAAAAAGATTTGAAATTTGGCAATGGCACCTAAGAAGATTTATTGCAATCGTATTGCTTATGATGGAGGGATTTACGTTCGTAAATCTACACATATATATGTTTAGAACACCCTTCAATGCAGGGGCGCGCCCAAATCCAAATGGGTGAGGGCCAATGCACCCACTCAGATCCGAAAAATGATGTAAGGTGTCTCCCCGACTAATCGTCATTTTTACTCTGGTGTCCTCGCTGAGAAAATTTTCTGGATCCACCATTAAATTCAATGCATTTCAAGAGATTTTATGAGACAACGGTTGTAGAAAGATTGTATCAAGTGTCATATACTAGAGTCTTTCATTTTTAATCTCTTTCATATAATTCACGTTTATCGTGTATGAAAGATTATAAATATAAGGTTGTAATGTATGTTATTTAACACAACCCTAATAGAACGGTTGTTTATAAAATTTGTCATGTTAAATTGGTATATGAAAAATATTTATATAAAACACCAACTAAAAAAAATAAAATTATAATAATAACTAATAAGCACTATTCACATACATTACTCAAAATATGACTTAAGAGTAAAAAGAGAAATAATCCCTCATACATCCATTTCATATCTTCCTCTTTGGTAACAAGATGAACAACCTAGAAATTTCAACCTATCAATTAATCCTTAACCATTTCTGTTGATTCCCCATTCATTCACGACCAAATTCAGTTCATCCTCTCTTTATTACATATAAACGCCGTTTATCTCTCCACAAACGCCATTATCACTTCCTTCACACCTCTTCATTTTTCCTTCACACCGTATCGACCTCTCTTTTTTGCAGACGAAGAAATCATGGAAGGAATGGCAGCTCCATCGATGTTGTATGCATCACTCTACATTGGGGACCTACACCCGGACGTAACGGATAGCCAGCTCTACGATGCTTTCAGTGAATTCGGTACCATTTCTTCCGTTCGAATCTGTCGCGACTCCACCTCTGGCCGTTCACTCGGTTATGGCTACGTTAATTTTGGCGCAGATCAGGACGGTATGAATTATTTAACTTCTATTACTCTTTTTGTGTAATGATCGTGTTTTTGTGTTGGAGTAATGTAATGCATCGGCGAGTAATCACCGGCATGCATGTACGGACATGAGCGGCTATTTTTTTAAATTTTTTTTTTTTTTTGGCAACTGTAGATTCTTTAATGCTGATTATTTTTTAAAAAAAAAATTCTTGTGTGTGTGATCGAATTGGTTTTATTCCACTCGAAAATGCTAAGATAATCAGGTTTTACTTAATCTGATGTCCGAGCATCTCTAATTTCTATTCAATTGTGCATTTTTACTCTTACATTACATGATCTGTTTGCGAGGCTTTACCCAAGGATAGCTGGAGATTTTTTCCCCTGATCATGACGGATTTGCATCTCATATGACGATTGATCCGATTTTTTGCTATAAAAATAGGTTTACCAAGATGATAAGAAATGACTCACTTGAGGGCTTTTATGATTACCCTGAAAATGCCTAGAAATGAATACTTTCCTTTTGTAGTTTTGGGTTGTTTGGTGAAATAATCTGAAATCCTGTACCATGGAAGTACTTGGAAAAGTTTTTGGGGCACTATTCTCTCTTATGAACTTTCACTGTAGGGAAGAATCATTCTTATCTTGTGTCTTTCAAATAAGTCATGTGTTTATGCATCAAGTGCTAGAAGGAATTAACTTTTTACTATTATCTTTTTCCCTTTCTGCAAAATGATAGTGTCCTTTTCGCTGCGGTTTGAATATATTGCACTGTGTCCTGAATTAATTGTTCATTGATCTTTGTTGTTTGTGGTAATGAAAAATTCAAAAAAAAAAAAAAAAAAAAAAAAACAGGTCAAGCTTTACAGTACATACATGTTTATTAATTAGTCCTTGACCTTTGTTTCTGACTATCTGTCCTCGGATAGATTCTTGCAAAGGTTTGTTAGATTCTTTGTGCACTATCTGTGTATGATCGTGAAACCTCATTATTCTTGGCCTTTTTTGCAGCTATGCTTGCTATTGATGCAAAGAATCACTCCACTCTAAATGGGAAAGTTATAAGAGTTATGTGGTCAAATCGTGATCCAAGGGCTAGAAACAGCGGAGTTGGGAATGTTTTCGTAAAAGTATATCCTATGAATGTATTCTTATTTTCCTGTAGCACGCATATATATATGGCTTCTCACATACTTGTATTTGATTGATTTGCTTCAGAACCTAAGCGATAACATCAACAATGTGAAGCTTCAAGAACTATTCCAGAAATTTGGAACTATTTTATCTGCCAAAGTTTCCATCTCTGATGATGGAAAGAGTAGAGGACATGGATTCGTGCAATTTCAGTCTGAGGACTCTGCCATTGCTGCCATTAAGGAGCTCAATGGAATAATCCTTGAAGGCAAACAAATGTAAGACCCATAGCATCTCATGATTATCACTACCCCGGAAATGTAACTCCTTTCCAATTGTTTTATGCATGTGACCACATTATATGTTGTAGATGTCACATGAACATATTCCATTTCGGTCTTTGACAATGATTTTTTTCTTGATTGATTTGATGTTGTAGTTATGTTGGCAAGTTTGTGAGAAAGACGGACAGAATTGTGCCCAGTCCCGATGCTAAGTATACTAACTTGTATATGAAGAATTTGGATCCTGAAGTCTCAGAAGAGAAACTAAAGGAAGTGCTTTCCAAATTTGGAAGTATTGTTAGCTTGGCCATATCAAAGGATAATAATGGAGTCTCAAAAGGATTTGGATTTGTGAACTTTGATAACCATGAGGATGCTAAGCGAGCAGTTGAGGTTCTGAATGGCTCACAATTGGGTAGGTGATAATTCTGAATTGTGGAGTAACACTTGCAGCTTAAATGAATTTCCAAATTATGCGAACTTTACTTACGAGACTTTGATATGTATCTTGTAGGCTCAAAGGAACTGTATGTAGCTAGAGCACAAAAGAAAGCAGAACGTCTAGAATTCCTCCGACGTCAGTTGGAGGAGAGGAAGGAGCGTTTTCTCAAGTACCAGGTACTCAATTACTGATGACATTACTTTGGAGGTTTTAATCATGTCTTTACACAACTAGTTTCATTTTTATGCTAGGTTTCAAATGTCTATATCAAGAATCTCGATGACTCAGTCACTGATGAGCAGCTGGGTGAACTCTTTAAAGTGTGTGGAACAATTACTTCTGCAATTGCGATGAGAGATAACAAAGGAATAAGTAAGGGCTTTGGGTTTGTTTGCTTTTCAAATCAGAATGAGGCATTAGCAGCAGTGAACAAATTTAATGGTAAGTCTTTCAGTTAATCAGAGTGTCGACATACTATTCTTTGCCGCCTTCCATACCTACCTAATGAGGCATACTCATTTAATGTGCCAATAACCATACTTGCTTTTGCATGGATACTCGACAGGATACATGTTTCATGGAAAGCCACTGTATGTGTCATTTGCTCAGAGAAAAGCTGACAGGAAGGCACACTTGCAGATGTTTTATGCGCAACAAATGGCGGGGCTAGCAGGTTCTTCACCTGTTATTCCTGGTGGATACGCACCTTTTTATTATCCAGCTGCAGGCGTTGTTCCACAGGTACCTGCACAACATGGTCTTATGTATCAACCTTTGGTTATGAGTCCAGCATGGAGGCCTCTTGCCTTTGCACATTCAAACAGACAAACTCTACAACCACCTCCTGCTCCCAGGGTGAGTTCTTGAATAAAAACCCCTTTCGCTGCTATTTCAGTCTTGTCCATCCGTAACGTTCTACTTGAGTTCGTTGATTACTAAATAACTTGTGTAAATTATCTGACTATATGATTCTTCACCCTTTCTTCCACCTGATTCATAATAAGCAGAGACAGCACACACAAAACAGGGGAAGGATGTCCCAAGCAGGTGGTCAAATTGCTTCATATGTGCCACGTGTGCAACAGTCTACTCAACCAGTGAATGCACCAAACGAACCGAGTAGTGTGCAGGTTTGGATAATTCAGTATTTTGCATCCACTCTACACAGTCAATGGACTGCGTGTTTGTGTGTCATGGCTTGTCCTCTAACTAGTGGTTTTACTTGACACATTTGTTTACTTATATATACCTTTCTTAAATCATCTTAATCTCTCATGGCTTGCTCCATGAAGTCCTAAGTCTTTTATTTGAGAACATACATTTGTGAACAATTTTGCAGCAGGCTAGATCTCCAACTGATGGACGTGTAAGAGAGGCGAAAAGAGGATCTGGGACATCTTCGAATCCTGGAAATGATGTTATGTACGGGCGAGGAGAGTCGTATATTTTGAGTAGCATGCTTGCTGAATCAACTCCAGAAAAGCAGAAACAGATATTAGGGGAGCGTCTTTACCCTCTGGTCAGCCAGCAACAGGTTAATGCACAATAAATAAACTACATTTTGTGACATTTATATCCAAGTTATCGTGATTCTCGCCCAGCCAATCTAACTACCATACATACATGTCGTATATGCACAGCCCGATCTTGGTGCAAAGATAACAGGCATGCTTTTGGAAATGGACAACTCAGAATTACTCTTGTTACTGGAATCGCCTGAATCACTGAGTGCTAAAGTGGCAGAAGCTTTTGAGGTGCTTAAGCGTGCAAACACGAGGGTGTCAAACCAAGAGGCTGTTGAGCAAACTTACCTTTCTGCTGAGGTAGCTGTTAATTGAGGACTCTTTGTCACAGCTGGCGCTCAAATGGAGCAAGATTTTGTAGTTGTTTTTGTTGTGTTGGGAGGGTATCTTGAACTTGGGAGTATCCTCGATACAGGGAGGTTACAGAGTTGTTATTGAGACTTGAATACAAACTGCAAGTCATTTTAAGCAGAAAATTTAATTAGAATTTATATGGATTTTGAACGGATGTTTGCACATATGGCATGTGCGTGGTGGATATGTTTGCATTATTTTGATTGGATCTTCTGATTTTATGGTTTTTTTCTTACCTTTGGCTTTAGTTGCAAGTCATTGATTACCCTTTCTTGCTCATTATTTCCTTGAGATGATCTTTCTGCATTCAATCATGACATAGCCTATTAGACTTACTTTTATGTAGTAGCATTTAAGGAACAAACCCCTATGATCTTTCCCCATAATGGTCTTCTATACTTGGGGGTTCAACCAGAACAATAACACCATAAGAAAAACTATGCCCTACACTAGTTAGAGCATCTGCTAATCTGTTATCTTCCTTGAATTGTAATGACTCATTTGTTTCGCAAATAATGTAATATAACACAATGAAATGAAAGGAATGGAATGGAATAAATTTAATCTATTACTGTGTTTGGAATAGGGAAGAATGAAATGAAACAAATTTCATAATGGCTGACACATCAAGTGATGGTGGGTGGTGAGGAGTAGGGTGGGGTGGCTTAAGGGTAGAGGTGAGATAGGGATGAGGTGGTAGGGTAAGGTATGTTAATGATGGAGAAAGTAGGATAGGGTAAGGTAGGGTAGGGTAGGGTTGATAGGGATACATGGTAGAGCGGGTGTGAAGGGGACACATGGTAGAGCAGGGTGTGGGTGAGGTGGTAGCGTGACGCGGGTTATGATAGGGTGAGGCATGTGGGGATGGGATGTGGTAGGTTATGGTATAATAGGGTTGTGCGCATGTGATGTGGACGCGTCTGATGCGAAGCTATCGGATTCCACATTAACCGCAATTGAATACCTAGACAAAATAGAACGTTCAGGCATGTGGTAGTATTTTGACCGTAACATTGGGGCTCCGATATTTGCTTGTTTAAGAAGGTCTGTGTAATCAGGGTCTAGATTTTTGTGTTGACTGGTTTTTGTAATTATTCTGCGTTTTTCTATTTTTGGAAAGTCTCGAATTGGGCGGCTATAAATATCCTGCCTTGTGGGATTGTTTTAGACATACTTGAATAATACACAACTATGTTGCTTCTCACAGCATATTCTGAAACCTTGTTTGTGCGTTCATCTCTTATTTCTCTTCCTTGTCTGTTTTCCCAGCACACTCCGGCGTCAACATGGTAGAGTGGGGTAAAGAGAATGGTGTAGGATAGGGTAGGGTAGTGTGCGGTGGTGTAAATGTCCATGGTAGGGTGAGGGTACGTGGTGAGGTTAGGATTATGTAGGGTTAGGCGGGTGATGATGCGGGGTATGATGGTAGGGTAAGGTGGTGTGGTTGGGTAGGGTATGATAAGGTGAAGGTGGGTGGGTGGGATAGGGTATGATAAGGTGAAGGTGGGATAGGGTGCTGTGGTAGGATAAGTGGTAGATATGGTATGGTGAGATCAGGTATGATAAGGATAGTGGGTATGGCGGGGTAAAGTGAGATAGGGTGGGGTTGGGTAAAGGAAGGGGTAAAGGTAGTGGTGAGGTTAATAGATGATATGGTAAGGTGGGTAGAGTAGGATATGACGAGTGTCAGTTGCGTATGATGGTATAGTACGTTAGGTGGGAGTGGTGCTGGGTCCAATGGAATTCATAGGCAATGTGAGTGGAGTGGAGATAGTAGAGGACCACATATTTGTCAAATTTTATTTCATGCCACCAATTTTTGAAGGTAATGAAAATTGACCTTTCAATTCCATTCCTGTTGAACTGCCTTCCATCTCTCAATGAAAAATCATTTCATTTGTGTTGCTTGGAGTGAGGTTTAAAGTCAGGATACTCTGATACCATGAACTACCATCGCAAAAGCTTAAGCTAATGAGTTGATAAATAATTTACGTATTTCAACAGTTCCATTCCATTCTTATTCTTACGAAACAAACGAGTCATAAGTGTTTTTCACCTCCCAATCTTTAATCAATACACAGGAGCTGTGCAGCAAAGGATAGAATTCCGCCACATGAAGCCTACTCAACAACTGTTCCATTATTAGCATCTCGGAAAGGTCTCTTCGAGTGCAATATGGCCTATACTTTGAATTCTTTACTTTCTACAATTGACATTTGTTTTTAACTTTACTGCAAGATAAGTACAAAAGAATGGATATATAAAATGTAAGTAGCTATTAACAAGTGCAGCTCGTGCTCAGGGGAGAAGCATATGCAAACAGCACCACTTTACATATACGTTTTGCCAATTCCAGGCACGGATGATATGAATGTTATCCTTCAACGACTTTAACAGGAGATCTGCACGCACGAATACAAAGAAAAAGAAAAAAGCATTATTTTTTTCATGATATGATATAACCCTTTTCTGACAAACAAATGTTTCAGTTCCCATAATACAAAAAAAAAAGGCGAAAAGAATCTGTTTTGCTTACCCAAATGCACTATCTTTGATGGACAGTAATTCAACATCGATCTGCATATCAAAATAGTAAGTATGACCAATAAGCAAACGTCAAGAAAAGCTCTACTTTCCACACACACAGAGATATATCAAACTCTAAAAAACAAGCAGACGTGGCGTTACATTTAATAGCCAAAGGTCATTCGATGTTTGGAATCAAAGCTAAGACAGATCTATTGCGAGCATATTTAGTAAATGAAACTGTAGCCTCTCTTTGGAAAAGGAAATCTAGTATTCCAAAGTTGTAAAGAAAAAAAAAATGGATGCAAGTACATTAATATCCATGAGTCATTTGTACTGAAACTCCTTCACATAGTATTTAAATCCCAGAATTCTAACAGAATACATATAGAGATTTAAGTTGAGCATAGCCAAGTTATTCTGTAATAAAAACAAACAAGTAATGTTACCTCGATAGTTGCATTTGGAGGAATTTCTTGCACACCTTTACGTCCATAAGCTAGCTCAGGAGGAACTATTAGCAAACGCTGCAAGAAAGATATAAACGACATATACAGTGACATATACAAATCATTGCTTTGAGATAAGATAGCAGTTTACTAACCTATAGGGTAAAAGTGCTTGAAATACCTTCTAAAGAAATGGAATTTATAGTGCTACTTAGTTACTGCATCATGAAGAAGTTTTTTTTTTCTAAATAAAGAATTTTCACATTCAACTTTGGTAAATTTAAGAATGTTTGTTAAATCCAATGATTTAAAGCATTTTGAATGCAAATATCCTTGACAGACTAACGAAATTACTGTTCAGATTATCAGTTTTATCTGTCAGAGCTAAGATCATATATATTCACGTAATAACTTCGTCACCTGGCCTCCAACTCGCATGCCTTCAACGCCCAGGTCCAATCCTTTTAGAACTTTTCCTCTCTCTGATTGGCCAACATCAAATCCATATGGCTAAACCAAGAGATTAGAGTAAGAGAGGTTGGCCTTTTACATGGAAAAAAAATAACACTTTTACTGTTTTGTGTTATATGATATTAGCATACCAAGGATGGAAACTAAATATATGAAATACACGGATGGAAACTAAATATACGAAATACACCACATAGAAACTAGATTTAGTCATGGTTTTTCACGCTTGTATGTTGTATAACAAGGAACTCTTACGTATGATACCATACGCAGAATCTTATGACTTCTATTTTCAATTATTGTTTGATACCATACGCGGAATCCTATCTTCATTTATTGTCTGATACCATATCTACCAAAACCATGCATCGTTCTGCCAACACGGTCATCTAGTAACTCTGGTCCAAATAAGGGCAAAAACTTTCTAGGCAAATGCTGTGTATGTGTTTACTAAAAACGTGTGTTTCATGAAGAAAATCGAACAAATGTAAGCACAAAAATATAATAGATTCAAGGCACTGCCTTTGAACATACCGTTCCACCACCAACACCTAGTCCTTGTCTACTGGTCATAAAAGTTATACCCTTCCATTTGGCAACATAGTGTACCTATATCCAGAAAATGTGAAATTATACAGCCTCTCAGTATAAGGAAAGTAATGAAAGCAAGAATTGAGGATTCAACAAACACGCTAACAAGACAAAGTCGTAGTGATTTTCCCGTTGAAAGTATATGGATCAGTTATGATCACTATGCTCATTGGTAATGAAAGGTCTCAAAGGTTATCTACCTTCTACAGAAACACGCCCAAGAATGCTCAAAATGAATCAAAAAAATGGAAAAGAATAAGAACAAGAACTTCAAGGGAGAAATTGCTCGAAAACTCAATACAAATGATAACGGGCTGGATATCTGAGATTCCAAATGAGCTGAAATTAGGATAAAAATACACATAAAAAAGAAAAGTTGGGAAATTTTCGACAGTGGCTTGTAACTAAAATAGGGCACAAACTATCATCAGAAAACTAATGGTGCCACAACCATACTGCAACTCGAGATCCTTTAACCGCTTTTGCTCCGCCACCAATCTTCAAATCATAGTACCTGAAAAAAATGTCTCTACTTTAGAACTCAATGAACACCAAAGATTGCAAAATGCAAACACTTTAAACATGGAGGCCACTAACTTAAGACCATTTGGCAAGGTGGTAAATTCACTCTCAGGTACTTTTGCTCCTTTGAGCTACAGGAAGCACATCACAATCCAAGAGTTAGTGAATCAAGGAAGGCTGGAAAAAAAAAAGTTTCTTTTTTTAAACACTGCAAGGTAAAGGGGGAAAATCCTACAGCTCGTCGACTTGTACTAGCAGCGGTAGCTGCATCACAGATAAGGGACATTGCACCTGCGCCAACACCAAGTATAGAAGCAAATTATCCAACTGGCAATGCCACTGTGCCAGTGACTAGAATGATATAATTAATTAGAATGTGATGTGTGAGTAATTGAAAAGATTTAACAACCTATCTCAGCAATTAATAAAGATCAGAACAGCAGAGAAGTAGTAAGTAAATGATCCAAAATCAAACCACTGAGTAGCAATTACTGGCTGCACAAAGAATTAGTAAGTAACTAACTAACTTGAGGAAAGAAGGCAGCCCAGTAAAACCCGTCTTCCATCATGCTTTACTGATGATGACAATGAGCAATGACAAGGCAAAATGAACGCATTCCACCTGAAGGATCTTCTTCTTCCTGTTCATTCAAAATCAAAACTTTTTTAGAAGCAGAGGGTAGATTCAGATTTTAATTGCATGTACGAATGTATATGTAATTGTGGGGTGGTGTCCGATTGAAAGAGAAATCGAAAGAAACTGACTTGTTGTGAGAATTAAAGAAGAAGGATGGTTGTTTAAGTGAAGAAAAATGGGTTTAAGAGGATGATTCAAGTGAAGGGATAAAGAAATCTCCATTAATTTGTTTTCAAGGGTGGTGTGACCGTTAAGGAAGTTGGGTTGGGGAACACTTGATTGAAGAATGAACAACGCTCTGCACAAGAACGATGTTGTTGAAGATAATACAACGGATATGGAGAGGTCTTTGCTGGTCTCGTTTTATGTTTTCAGATAATATAAACGGTCCACAAGAACGAAAAACCAGGAAATCGTTGATATAGTATAATTTTCAAAGTTTCTTTTTTTTATATGGTACTCCACAAAGCCGAGGTCATAAAAAAATAATGCAAAAAGATTATTATTTAGAAAAGATAAAGAAACATTTCATTAAACTGTTACAATTTTAAAAATTCAAACATAGGGCTACAGGAAAAAGGAGGGAATAATTACTTACACTATTGTTAGGGGGACACGTGTCGGCCACACAAGCAAAACCAGTAATTTTACATGGTTTTGTGTGGCCAGAAATAAGCCATGTGGCATTACATGAATGGCTTACACCCAAGATTATATAAGTCCTCAACTCGTCACAAAAACCATAGTAGAATAGAAGTTGAAAACCCAAAAAATTTCTCTCTCTACTTTCTCTCTTGTAAAAATAGCCTAACAACCCAAATAATTTCCTGAAGGTAAATTATTAATTTAAACTGGGTATTCCAAATAAATAAAATATTAAATTTTATTGCTCCCGCCCACCCCTTTTTAAATTAAAAATTAAATTTAATATTTTCATTAACGAAATATTCTTCTGGATTTAATTCAGATATCATGGACCTATTTGAAAATATTCATTCATTAATTTAGAGTGTTGGGACTATGAATCTGATACACGTTTATGAGAACGGGATAAAAGGAAAACTTTTTAGAATGGAGAGTGAAATCAGTGAGTAATCCTCCTTAATACCTTGAATCTATCTGTCATGTCTTCTTTAATCATTGCCTTAAAACATTAATCCCTGAAATAAACCCTCTTTAAACCCCTGAATCTGCCTGTCATTTCTTCCTTAATCATTAATTGCCTTAAAACATTAATCCCTTAAATATGATCAACTGGGTTTAGGGCAACATTTTCTATTAATGTTAATTTAACTGGGTTTAGGACAACGTTTCCCATTAATGTTAATTTAACAAATGTTAACACCATGAACTAAGGCTTGAATCTGAACCTGTAATCTGATTAATAAAATTCAACAATGCAGGAGAATGCAATTTGTTGAATGGTCATTTAACCATGAATTTATTAAATATCTATCGTAAAAAATGGGTTATTTTTGTTTTTACGAATTATGGGGCTATTTAGGGAAGTATTAATTTATTTTGAATAATGTTGTGTTCACGATACTATATACACAAGAACTCTTGTAGAAATACTATTTAAACAAAAATCTTTTAGAAAGTAGTAAATAAACAATTGCCCCAAAAAATAATAGTAATAAATTTCTTTAACGACGCCAAATTGATGAAAATTACCACAATCCAAACGTGTCATAAAATTAATGACATCTAACAACTTTTTTAATCTGTGAAAAAAATTCTAAACGGATTTATATTTTAATACGGATGTAGTATGTGTTTGACTGATTTTTTTTTTAATTTAAATGAATAATTATTAAAAGATATTCGATGATCCGTGAATCAAGGATAATTGCCTAAAATTTGAAATTTGACTTGTGATCCACATTCGACACAAATAACTTAAAAGAGCGGTTAACACATCATAAACGGTGTATGTATTGTATTGTATGTATTGTGTTAAAAAAAAAAAGAATAGACGGTTGGGGTCGAAGCAATAGGAGGAGGAAATCATATGTGTAATGCGTATACTGTATGTTGACCGATGAAACAAGGTAAACAATCGAGGGAAACTTGAAGAAATATGCCCGAAAAGAAAAATGTTGGAAAAATATGCTTGAAAAGTAAACATTTGAAAAATATGTCTGCTTCGGCCGCACGAGGCCCGCACGCGCGCCGCACGAGGCATGCACAGGGCCGGCCCTCCCCTAAGGCCTTCGAGACCCGGGTCTTAGGCCCAATTGTCGGGGCGCAATCGCATAAAATAATATGTTAATTTTTTTTTTTGGTAGAGGCCCAAATTTTTTTTTATTCTAATTGATAAAGGCGCAAGTATTTTTTTGTTTTATGTTATTAATTTATTATATATATCTATTAATAAAGAACGCTTCGCGATACGCATGCGCGATATCGATTGAGAAGCGTGAAATCGACAATTCTACTTTGATTAGTGATTTTTTTATTTTGTTTTAATACGTATAAATTTGGTTTTACTTATTTTGAGGCGCTATCAATAACTTTAATTTTGTATTTACGGATGTTAAAAACACGATAATTATGTTTTTCAAAAAAAAAAAAAACTTCAACTAATGCGCCCAATTCGGTGATTTCTGTTCTTGCCCAAGTTTGACGCATGCGTGCCGCACCCAAATTTTTCCCAAATATTTACTTTTCGGACATAATCGATAACGATAAATTAGAGCACCTATAATATTACCAAAAAAAAAAAACTGAAACGTTCGGAGCAAAGCTCCATTAATGCCAAGCATAAGTTACCAACGATAAAGGAAATGAGGGGACTGATAGTTAATAAATTGATGGGACATTTTAACGGGACAATTCATCAGCATTCCAAAATATTGCAATTCCCCACTTGCATTCTCCCATTTTGTCCAAGTATTCCAATATTTCTTTCAGGAGACTCTTATCAGTCAAGCCATTGAGGAAGCTCATTGGGCGAAGGAGTGTCTTTCTTAGTGTCTGTCATTTAGATATTAAAATTTAAAATATTATTATTTTTATCTACACGCGTCGGAGCGTTTGTCGTGTCGTAAATATCTATCTTTGCCTCTTTTGGTAAGTAATCATCATTTAATTTTGCTTTTATTTAGGCGGTTTCTATCGGCACAACTAATTTACTATTGACACCTTTTATTTTATTATTTTTCATTTACTTTCATACACCATCAAATCATTAACGGCACCACATCCATTTAATAACTTTAAAAAAATATACACTTTAATCCCTCAGTTTTTATAAATTATAAATTAACACTTCTTAATATTTTAACACACTTTAATTAATTTAACCAATTCATTTTAACATAATACTAACTTCCCTTTTTTTCATTTTGAAAAAAATAATAATAATCGCCGGAGAAGACGATATTTCACCGGAATTTTGCCGGAGAAGACGATCTTTTCGCCGGAATTTCGTCGGAGAAGACGATATTTTGCCGGAACTTCACCGGAATTTGGCCGGAGAAGATAAATATATCGCCGGAAAACCGTAATTGAAGCATTGGTTGTAAGAATCAAGCTAAGAAGAACATAACTTTGAACCAAATCACGTATGTATCTTTTTTGTAAAGAAATTCGTTGGTAATTTGGTAGAAATCGAGGGTTTTCATGGTTGTTTTAGAATTTTTTCCGTCAAGAAAAAAACCGTTCATGCGTTTGCGATGAAGATGACTCGTAACGTCACATGTACTGACGTTGATTTGGTGCTACAATGTCAGGACAACTGACGTTTTAAACAATCGAACTCAGTCAAATGTTGAAACGTCGATAGGCCTGACGTTGTAATAGCAAGATAATGCCAGTATGAGTGACGTTTTGGTAACGTCGATTACCTTGATGTTGTTATACATTTGGAACGTCAGTTTGGCTGACGTAAAAATTTGTTCCGACGTTATTCATACATTTGTAACGTCGAAAATTTCGACGTTCGTGTTTACATAAAACGTTTGTGTTGCCAAGAGTGATTTATTGTAGGATGTAATATCACCGGATGGATCTAAGATCCACCCGATTACGCTGCGGAAATTACAAGATCTAGATCTAAACAATCAAAATACATAAAATAATAGATCTAAACTTACGAGGGGGTTTAGATTACCAACCTTTTTATGGTGCAATTACTCCAAGAACAAAGGTCAATCCAAGATCCAAGCTAGATGAGAAGCCACAGTCTTCCAACGTGTGTCTCCAAGCAACACCAGGTGGATGGTGTTTCAAGCCGCCGGATCTCCTCGATATGCTACCTTACAAAACCCGAAGTTTTCTAAAACTCGAACCCTTAGTATAATGGCCGAAATCTCTAAGCCAATATACTACCCAAGAACTCGAAATTATGTGATCGAAAAGGCTTGGAAGAACTCTCTTTATATAGGAGAGTAATCCTTGTCCTCCAATGATTAATTAATCAATACAAAATAATCATTTTCCTTAAAAAGATAAATCTAGAATATTCCTAAATTAATTAGGATATACAGAAGATTTTCTTTTCCTTAAATTATTTAACAAATAAATAATTTAATCACATGTATTATAATTATCAAGAAAAGAAATTTCCTAATAATAATAACAATACAAATTTCGGCCAAACCCTAAGGGAATAGGGCCACACGAAATCACCATCACATTGGGCCGAGTCCACGAAAAATTTCTTTTCCATGTATTTAATCATCTAGTCCAACTAAACAATTAATCCACATATCAATTAAATAGTCCAATCTAACTATTTAATTATAATGAGGTGAAACGACGAGAAAACGTATATGCTATATTAGGAGCCACGTCGGGGACCATGGACCCATATTCAGTAGCTACAATAAATTAAATAAAATTATTCGTCAGACCGAACAATTATATTCAATCTATTAATTCCGGGATTACACCACCATAAACCCGAAACTAAACTCTGCCGAATATAGATAACTTACACTCAACTATGAGTCGAAAAGGGTCCACTGATATAATCATTACATATGGATAAATCCTCCATAGACTGTTCGTTACGATTCGGGATATCTCCGTAAACCCTTCTCGAAACCTCTTATCATTATTTACCATTAACCCCCTAGTGACCAAATAGTTCATAACTAATATAATATAAACTGCGCGCATCGGTCAGTTTCTAGGATTAACAAATAAGGGAGGCGTATGTCTACTTCCCGAGGGAAGGAATGGATTCCATATATGTGATAGCACGGACTACTCACTCATTCCGAATAGAGCCAACGAGAAGTGTCGGACCACATACTACGAAGTGATCCTTACTAACACATCAAACTCTACCCTAGTCTAAGCAAGGTTGTACGTGATCACGTCGGGATTGAGATTAATCCATGTATGATCATCTTGTGATTCGATAAGACTTCTCGATCATGGAATTATATCGAGAACTCAAATCAAATCGGTCCGGCCACCTATATGATTATCATCATATATAAATGCCCCACTAGGTACCCTATTACCGACAGTCCGGATAGGACTGTCACACCTAAAGTGTTCTGGCGCATTATTAGCAAATTAATCTTGAGACCCGTACTCAGATTAATAAACGCTACGGACTAAATCAATTTTAAGTACATCTCACTAACTCAATCCTCTTGTGTATAGCCATACACTGAGTTATGTGATTACATAAACGAGGTACTTAGGGTTTTTAGTAGTGTCTTAATTATAAGCATACATGCATATAATAAGATGAATTATTAATTCTGTCCTAAAACAATTATATAATTGTCTTTCGGGCACTACAACTAACATTTATAAGGTACCAAGAGTAATCGTGGTGCCGTGAGCAGTTTCGTGGTGCCGATAGAAGCCGTCTTTATTTATAAATTATATCAATAGCAATTAAAATAATCGTAGAGAATCCATGTTTTGTAGGCGGTGAGATAGAAAATTAGGAGTGAATGTTTCTCATTACATGATTCATTCAATTGTCTACAATGACTGCATACAAAATATATATGTGATCCAAAAACTAGGGTACAACAACCACATCCTATCATAGCATGCCACATGACACAATGTAATATAAATATATTTAACACTATTTCTCAACACCCCCTCTCAAACGAAATGGTGAGTACTCTACATTGAGCTTGCCTCTGAATGGTATAAACTTTGTACTTGAAAGAGCTTTAGTAAAAACATCAGCAATCTGATCACATGAAGAAATGTGTTTGACATCCAACTTACCATCCAAAACCTGATTTCGAACAAAGTGCACATAAATTTCGATGTGTTTGGTCCTAGCATGAAAAGCTAGGATTTTGAGACAAGGAATTTGCATCTGTGTTGTCACAAAATATCACTGGTTTGTGAACCAACCGTATTCCTAGTTCCTTAAGCAAGGATTGCAGCCATATTAACTCAGCAGAAGTATGAGCCAAAGATCTATATTCAGACTCCGTACTAGAACGAGAGACTACTTGTTGTTTCTTTTAGCTCCAAGACACCAAGGATGGACCCAAGTACACACTATATCCAGCCACATATTTTATATCAAAAGGACAACAGCCTCAATCAGCATCTGAGTAGCCTTTTAAGACAAGAGGTCCATGTGCTCTGAAATGCAGTCTATAGTCGAGGGTTCCTTTAACATATCTCATCATCCTTTTAACTGCACTCCAATGAACATATGTTGGGGAGTGCATGAACTGGCTTAGACTATTGACTGCAAAGGCCAAGTCAGGCAGGGTAAAAGTTAAATACTGTAAAGCTCTCATAGCTTTTCTGTATATTGTAGGGTTTCTCATGGGTGTCCATTGATCAGGAGTAAAAGTTTTGCCTGTCACCATAGGAGTTAAACAAGGCTCTGTGTTGCTCATCCCAAATCTCTCAAGTATCTAAGCTTCTTACTGTTTCTGTGTCAGCAATATTCCCCAAAGATCATTATGCACAAGCTCAAGAACTTTATCAGCAGATTTTGTAGAAACAGGAAAAGAAAAGGCATGTCCCTTGCCATACTTACATGCTTCACAAAACTTAAGATAGTTTAACTT
This sequence comes from Gentiana straminea, assembly GCA_036785695.1. Taxonomy (NCBI): domain Eukaryota; kingdom Viridiplantae; phylum Streptophyta; class Magnoliopsida; order Gentianales; family Gentianaceae; genus Gentiana; species Gentiana straminea. The sequence continues at coordinate 3,874,458 of JAVUPR010000241.1, read as the reverse complement.
TTCAAAATTAACAGAAACAACCTTGAAGAACTTTGTTTAAAACTTTGACAGAGGGATGACCAAGACGCCTGTGCCAAACATTGACATCACTATTGACTTTAACAAGAGACAAGGCAAAAGACTCAGATTCTTTAATACTAGACTCAGAACTAACAGACTTGGACTTGGAGTTGCAACTCTGGACTGAAGACATGATAGAAAGCATAGACTGAAGGGAACTTGATTGAGTGGAAGCAGGCTTGATAGATTGAGTAGAAGCTGGCTGGAAAAGTCATGGAGACCATCCTTAAGTATTCCTTCCAGAAGAACTTCCTTGGTAGTTTGATCCTTAACATAACATTTAGAATGATTAAATTAACATATCACAGGATTATCAGCAGCTAATTTTGAAACACTAATGAGATTTTTGGCTATTGAAGGAACACATAGAATGTGATTGAGTTTAAGTTGTGTGTGAGGAGTGTAAAGTAAAGATTGACCAACATGAGTGATGAAGAGCTTATCATCATTACCTATTGCCAGGTCATCATTGCCATCATATTCTGACCTCAAATAGAGATTGTTCAGATCTGAAGTAACGTGGTTAGAAGCACCACTATCCATATACCAGCTTGAGTCATTTACTACATCAGGTGCTAAGTAAGCTGCAACTTGACCTCCATTGTGTTGTCCATTAAATCCTTGCCCAGGTCTGTTTCCATAGTTGTTATTGTCACTTCCATTGTATCTGTAATAGCATGAAGCTGCTACGTGACCACTCATGTTACAAATTTGACAGATATGTTTTGGTCCATTGTTGGAATTGTTAGCACTTTGATTTTGAGAGCCTCCTCTGCCCCATCTGCCTCTGGATCTTCCTCCTCCACAATAATTTCCTTGATAACCTCTGCCTCGCCTTGAATATTATACCATTGTTGCCTCTGCTGGAACCTCGCATCATTCGGTTTAGTTACAACTGCATTTGCTGTTGCATTTGATAAATTTGGGGCAGAAGTAGAATGGAAACGTGCTACTAGACGTTCATGAGTAAGAAATTGAGCTTGAACTTCAGGCCATGACAGGGACCCAACCCTAGATGTGATATTCACAATCGCTGCTTCATACTCTTTGGATAATCCTCATAGGGTTGCAAGAATTAGTTCAAACGTGTGATAGGACAACCTGCAGCTGCTAGTCCGTCAGAGTAACCTTTCATCTGTGCAAGATAATCCGCCATATTCTTAGTGCCTTCGGTGGATTTAGTGAGGGACTCCTTAAATTCAAGAATCCTTGATTCAGCTTGGCTATTAAATAGAATCTCAAGGATTCTCCAAACCTCCGCCGCTGTCGAGCATCCAACAACCTCTAGAAGGGCATGTTCGGTCATTGATCCGAGTAGCTACCCAAGGAAAAGACTATCAGTGGAGATCCATTCATCGAATGCTGGATTAGGCTGTGTGACAAGATTTGAGCTGGTTCCAGGGATCGGAATGCGTTCTGGTGGTACTGGCTTCGTTCCAAATAAATGTCCATCACACTTGTATCCTCGAATAACCGGAAGAATGGAATAACGCCGCAGCAGGTAGTTGTTACGATCTAGTTTCACATTGAAGGATTGATTCAGATTCACTCCAAACGGCGACACTGAGTGAGTTTATGGTGGTGCTAGGGTTTGTGGAAAGTACAAGAGAAATGAAGGACGTGCGTATAGGAGAAATGAAGGACGTGCGTAAGGCGGAACTGTTGTGAAAGATGAAGTATTAGTGGTTGATAGAGGCAGAGTGTTAGTTCTGAAAATCGGAATCTGAGTGGAGGTCAGAATTGGTGTGGAGGTGACCGGCGGTGCACTGGTGATGGGCGTGGTAGGTGTACTAGTAGTCATCTTGACAGCCACCTACTGGCTCCGATACCAAGATAGAAAATTAGGAGTGAATGTTTCTCATTAAATGATTCATTCAATTGTCCACAATGACTGTATACATAATATATATGTGATCCAAAAACTAGGATATAGCAACCACATCCTATCACAGTATGCCACATGGCACAATGTTAAATATATTTAACTCTATTTCTCAACAAGGTGTGATACCCTAACAATTTTAGAGATTGCAATTGCTTAATTCTCAAGTTTTAAAAGGTAAGAAAAACTATATCAATTGGATCATTTTATTCCATGTATTATTATTTGATGCTTTTCTATAATTTTTTTTTCACACTTAGACAACACATTTTATAAGTGTACAGGGTATATATCTTTTATCTGCGAGAACGGATATGTTGCTTTAGTGATATAATATATATATATATATATATATATATATATATATATATATATATATATATATATATATATATATATATATATAAAGGAAAAGAGTATGGAAAATGATTAAAGCACTTAAATTTTGTACTTTTATCTCCGAAAATTGCAAATTGTGGTCCAAAACTTTTGTGTTTTTTGTTTCTTAATTATAAAGGAATGGCCAAAAAATGTTCGGGGGATGTGATCGGGGGACACCATCGGTGCCTCCAACACCCTCCAATGTTCGTGACTGGAGATAACTCTCTTCAATTATTCCTGGGATGGGAGGGAGTAGGTCTTACTTCATATTTGTTAATTCATTTCTGGTTTACACGACTTCAGGCAGATAATGCAGCTATAAAAGCTATGCTTGTCAATCGATGTTTCATTTACACCGGAGGTTACATCTCGTGGTGACCGTGCTGTGATGGCCAACCTTGTGAAGCTATACCGGGATTCTCGTCTTGGAAAGAGACTTCTAGCATATGAGACTGCAAGGTAGAAAATTTTGTTGTAATTAACTAACATGGAACTTTATTTTCCCATATGGTCCTTCACGAAAGTGCTGGTACATGTATGTATTTTTTTAAAGATATACTCTATCAGATTTTTGATGTTTTTGAAAAGAATTTTCATTTGATACATTTTACATGTAATTGTCAGTTCTTGTTACTGACAGTCGTATATATTATAGTTGCAAGAATTTTACGGTCAGAAACATTGATTCAAACATCAAGGATAAATTATGACACTAGTAAGGAATAACAAATGTGACGGTTCGTGGTTAAATATGATATTAGACAGAGCAGTGAATCATCGAGGTCACCGGCACTAATTTCCCTGCTACGGGCTATAATAGTGAGAAAATGCCGGAGCTGGTCAATTTCCCCGTTCACGGGCGATAATAGTGAACATCCGGTCTGCTAAATATGTTAGTTTCCCTTCTCACGGGTTATAATAATGAGACGCAATACTCGTGAACCGTTACATGTCAGATCAGTATAAGCCTCTCTTAGTAGGATGAATTTTATGTCATACAGATACAGTAAATAACTAAATAGCCATACTCTGTTTACATTAGACTCATTCATCTCTGCACAATATTTATTTATATATTTTCAGCATTGGTTTTGGTAGTTTTTTTAAACTATGCTAATTGCTTTATACAAACATTCATATTTTCTTTTAACTCAAAAGTGAACTTTGGCGTGTTTGCCCAATGACTGCCTTAGTTCCCATTTGATGCATTTTTCCTTACAGAGCAATTGTCCTCACCCCTTACCTCTACCATGTTTTTCAAATGAGTGTCAGATTCTCAGTGCGGAGGAGTGTTAGATGTGATGCCCGAAAGACAATTTTTGTAATTGTTTTATTTAATAAATGAAATGATATTATTATTCATATTTATTATTCTCATATTCACCGATGTGACAATAGTATTTACACTACAGAAAACCCTAAAGTATATCGTTTATGTAATCACTTAACTCAGTGTATGGGATATACACGGGAGGATTGAGTTAGTGAAGATGTACTTAAAATACAATTAGCCCGTAGTGAAGTTAATCGAGAGTATCGGGTCTCTCCTTTAACGTACGATTAATGCGCCCAGAACACAATATGTGTGATTGTCTTATCCGGACTTTCGGTTAAGAGAACCTAGTGAGGCATTTATATATGATAGATATATCATATAGGGTGGACCGATTTGATTAGAGTTCACGATATAATTCCGTAATCGAGAAGTCTTATCGAATCAATCGATGATCATATTTATGGATATATCTTAATCTGAGGTGATCACGTATCAAGCGCTTGAATCGGTATGAGGTTTGACTTGACGGTTAAGGATTACACCGAGTCGTGATCCGAATTACCCAATCTTGGCATTGTCTTGGATTGAGTGAGTAGTGTGTGTTGTCACGTATACGGAATCCATTCCTTCCATTTATGGAAGTAGATAGACAGTTCCTTATTTGTTAATCCTAGAAACCGATCGATCGTACGAGTTCATATTACACCGATTAGCTACCGGTGAGTTGTATGAATTAATTGATCACTAGGGGTTAATGGTAAATAAGGATAAGAGGTTCTAAAAAGGGTTAACGTTAACTTCCCGATTTAGAATGAACGATCTATGGAGGATTAATCCATATGTAATGATTATATCAATGGACGCTTATTATAATTCTCGTGAGGAGATAAATATAATCTTATAATCGGAGGAGTGCGATCACGGGATTATGGTGGCATATTCCCGTGATTGATTTATCGAATATAATTATTCTTTCGTAAGATAATTATTTATTTGATTTATCGGAGCCGGCGATTATTAGTCCATGGTCCCCGACGTGCCTCCAATATAGCATAGCTATTCTCGGACGTCGAATCCTAATAATATTAATTTAGTTCTTATTAGAATTTAATTAAAACGATATATGAATTAATTGTTTAGTGGACTATTAAATTAGTTGGGCTAAATAATTAAATATGTGAAAAATACATTTTTCATAATCTTGGCCCAATTTAGTGTGTTAGTCGAAATTATTGTGACTAGGTCACAAATAAGAATTTTCGGCCCCCCCTCATGTATTATGGAACAATAAATTATTTTCTTGTGTGTTAATAAGACATGTGCACAAAATATTTATTGGATAAATATTTATGGTAAGAAATAAAGATAAATATTATTCTAGATTTGTTCTAGAATATTATGGGATTATCTTTTATTTATTGGATTTATTTATTTGCAAAATAAAATCCTTGGAGGACAAGGATTACTCTCCTATATAAAGAGAGTTCTCCCAAGCCTTACACACACACACATAATTTCGACTTCACCTCTTAGAGAGGAGAAGAATAAAATTCGGCCAAGGGGGAAAATGAGGAAAATCTTGGAGGTTTTTCCGGGTAGCATATCGGAAGGATTCGAGACGAGGATTTCTTTCCACCGGGAGTTGCTTGGATCACACGTACGGAAGATCGTGGTGCTCTTCATACAATCTTTTAATCTTTCTATTGCGGTTCTTCTACTTGGATTTTGAGATCCAAGAGGTATGTTCTACAACCCCCTTGTAGAGTAGATCTAGTTATTTTATTACATGTAATTTATAGATCTAGATCATTAAATCGCTTCCGTTGTGGATGATATAACAAACAGTGGTATCAGTCGCCTGGTGATCTATATTTATACGTATAAAATATTAGATCTAGGAGTGGTAAACATGTAGATTTTTTGTGTCCCAATTTTTTTTTATTATTGGGGCCAATGCACATACATAAATTTTTTTTTATGTTGCGATTGTTGTGTTTTGAAGAGATGGATTGGGGTTGGTACTGTTTACTCGTTAGATCTATTGTAACTCTTTTGTTTAGTAACAATTGAGCATAGGAATTGTATTTTTTTATGTCAATTTTCGAAAATTCCATGTAAAAGTAGTATCTTTTATTGTAATTTTGTAAATCCGGGCTCGAAAAGATGAAGATCTTGCTGGAAAATTGAAGATCAAGACGAAACCAAGGTATGAACGAGAAGAAACGTTTAAAAGAAAAATTTAAAAACTGCTACAGGACTTTCTGCAACGCTGAAAAGCGTCGCTATAAGTCCTGTTTAATAAAACTAGCGTGCGGCTAGGGTTTTTTTATGCGGCTGTATGAAACTTTTTTTTGACCTAATTTTTTTTATAACATACTGCCGTTTGGCAGATTATTAAAAATAAAATCAAAAAACAAAAAAAAAACACATTATTTTGGGAAATAATTTAAAACAGCCGCATGTAACAATAAAAAAAAATTGATTAATTAAAATAAATTGGGTTTATTTAATTAAAAAAGGCCTTTCTCCTCTCGGGTGTTCGTGGTTCGTGATCCGGAAGTTTCAAGTTCAAGGTTCGAAGATCGAAGACTTGACGACAACAAGATTGTAATTTATTTTTTTCCTAGGATAGATTAGATACGGGGGTACCAACGATCCATCTCGGTGTTTAAATTTTCCGCAATTTATTTTTTATGTGTTTGATCATAAAATAGATATAAAATCGGAATTGCCATGACATGCATCATATCATAAATCCACTCCATGCATACATGTAGAATTTTAATTTTGGTAATTAAAATAGGCATGTATACAAACTCGCGTAATTAGTTAAAATTTAATTAATACGTGGTAATTAATTAATTTAGTAACTAATTAAAGATCCGAGGACGGGTTATGAAATCGTTAAGCCTTTCGGTGTGTGTTCTCGGTGAACCGCCGTAAAAGCCCAAACGAGATCACGTTTTCGATTCGTAGTGTCTACGAGATTGAATGATGATAAAAGAACAATAAATCTTGGATAAAAACGGTTCGCCTATAGGTTGGGTGGTCAACTGAGCTGGGCTCGACCGACTTAACCCTCATAGTGTGATGTATGCACGGGGGTCCGGCAAGACTAAGCAACATCGGCGAGCGGATGGGTGATTCCTTCTTATCTCAATGGGGCTCTCTTGACCCGACTTCGTCCGACTGTCACATATGTTCCAACGAATAGGACGGGTAGGCTTGCCTACGTTACCGACACCATTCGGAATCCTTGATTTGAAGTGCTTTTATGTTAACATCAAAAAGACGTGGTTAGTTAACCTACCACCACTTCCAAAATATTGAGTGGGAGCGGGGGAGACGACAGCCAACCCCACGGCCTCTACTATAGATACAAGTAAGTGAGAGAAGGGTGACGCATCGCGGCGCTTTGATTTCGTCCCCTACGGATGGTGTTCACCCCTATCAACATTCATGGCTTGGTCTCCGAAAGGATAGGATTTCCGGGTACTCGTCGGGTCACCGACCTATCCTACGACGGCACACTCGGGGCGTACCTACCAAGAGATCCGATATAGTAGGTCACACTCATCAAGGGTATTCTTGATAATATCTAGGCTAAAAAAGGAAGGTAGTCAATGAATAAAGGGATGTTCGATTCTCGTGGGATGTTCGATTCTCACAAGTTATTCATTGATGAGATTGTCTCGATTTAACCGTCATCTCTTTGACCTACCCTACGGCGGCACTGAGTTGCGAGGTTAAAACCTTGGAATGGTAGAGTAGACTTAATTTTAGTTTACAATTCCTAAAATAAACTTATATAGTAGTGTTAAACTTGAATTAATATATGTCATTTTATTTTCAGCAAAAATGTCTGCTCAAATTTCTGCTTTACTGTCTGAAAAATTATCGGGAAACAACTTTAAGAAATGGAAGAGTAATCTAAATGTGGTACTCACATACGAGAATGTGCAATATGTACTCACTTCTGAATGCCCTACGGTGGCGATCCAAAAACCCGGAAAAACTGAGATCGAACAGCGTAATCGCTGGATCGAGGCAGATAACCGGGCTCGTAAGATCATCCTAGCGGTAGTGTCGGAGGTTATTAGGACCCAGATTGAAGAGTTTGAGACTGCAGGAGAAATCATGCGGAAACTTACTTCGATGTTTGGATCACCTAGCAACCAAGCAAGACACGATGCCATCAGGATGGCTGTTAACACGAAATTGAAGAAAGGTCAAGCAGTGAATGGTCATGTTTTGAATATGATCAGTTACTTCAATGACGCCGGTATTCATGGATCAATGTTCGTGAAGCAACTCAAGTGTCGATGATTTTGGAATCGTTGACTCCTGAGTTTATCCCGTTCAAAACTCGGTATCTGATGGGAAAACATGAGTTGACCATGACACTAATTCTTAATGAACTGACTATCTACGAGGGCCTGCTATTGAAAGATAAGGTCCAAGTAGGGGATAAGAAAGTTGAAGCAAATATGGCCGAAGCTAAGTCATCAAACAAGCCTAAGGCCAAATCAAAGAAGAAGGGTAGTGTTGCACCTGTGCCCAAGCCAATGAAGAAAAAGAAAGCCAAGAAAGTTGACGAGGCCAAGCCCAAGGGCAAATGCTTTTACTGTAAGGAGGTAGGACATTGGAAACTCCATTGTCCGGAATATCTTTGTGATGTAAAGGATGGTAAAGTCAAGGCTGTCACTGGGAAAGATAAGAAATGTAATTTGGAATTACTATTCTTGGAATCTTTTAATGTAGCTAAAGATGTGTCCACTTGGATACTTGATACTGGAGTTACTAACCATGTATGTTCTTCATTGCAGATTCTTAGTTCGTACGAGGAGCTGGAAGAGGGTTCTCAAGTGATGCGAGTAGGCACTGGGGCGCCCATTTCGGCTAAAGCAGTGGGAGCTGTGGACTTGCATTTTAATAATAGAATTTTACATTTAGAGAATGTTTATTTTAGTCCGAATTTCAGGAGAAATTTAATTTCTCATTCTGGCCTTGGTTGAACAATCATTTTCGTTTCAAATTTGAATGGTGAATTTGTTATTTCGAAGAATGGCTTTGAATTGTGTTCAACTACGAATGAAAACGGTTTATATTTTGTAAGACCACATAAAGCTCCCCTACTTAATACTGAAATGTTTAAAACTGCTCATCAAAGATCTGATAAAAGGCGAAAAGTTTCTCAAGTAAAAGAAGATAAAACATACTTGTGGCATCTGAGGCTCGGCCATATTTCCTTGGAAAGACTCAAAAGACTAGGAAAGGTTCATGCTTAGGTGAGTCATCTGTTGACACACTGCCTGTCTGCGAGTGTTGCCTGAAGTGAAAAATGACTAAGCGTCCCTTCTCATCAAAGGGTAATAGGGCCACGGGAACTCTAGACTTAGTGCATTCGGACCTTTGTGGTCCGATGAACGTACAAGCTAGAGGCGGATACGAGTACTTTGTGACTTTCATTGATGACTACTCGAGATTCGGTTATGTTTATCTCGTCGCATAGGAAGTCCGAGGCTTTTGGTAAGTTCAAGGAATTCCAAGCGAAAGCCGAAAGGCAACTAGGAAAGTCATTGAAATGCCTTCGCTCGGATCGTGGAGGTGAGTATTTAGATACTGAGTTCATTGACTACTTGGCTGAAAAAGGAATTTGTTTCCAACGTTCAGCGCCTAGGACACCTCAGCAAAACGGAGTTGCTGAGAGGAGAAACAGGACATTGATTAACATGGGTAGATCAATGATGAGCTACGCCTCACAACCTATATCCTTTTGAGGTTATTCTTTAGAAGCAGCGGTCTACATTTTGAATGCAGTACCGTCAAAGTCTGTCGAGAAGACAGCCATTGAGATGTGGTTTGGACGTCGCGAAAGCATGCGTCACTTCCGCATATGGGGTTGTCCTGCACATGTGCTGATGGACAAGACTACCAAGCTACAATCGCGTACGAAAGTATGTTTGTTTGTAGGCTATCCAAAAGGTACACGTGGTGGTCTATTTTACGATCCGGAAGATAACAAAGTGCTAGTCTCGACTAACGCTACGTGTTTTGAGGAAAGTTATATGAAAGACCACAGACCTCGAAGTAAAATTGTACTAGAGGAATTACTCTCCGATGACGTCAGGCCTATTGTGGCTGTTGATGTTCCTATAAACAACACTACTAATACAACAGTCAATTCCGACATTCCTGTTCCACCCAGACATACTGCGAGAGTGGTTCGGCCACCGGCTCGGTACGGCATGGATTTAGAGACGAACGTAGTCGCCTCTGATGGGGTGGAAGATGATCCTCCGACCTATAAGAAGGCCCTATTGGATCACGATAAGGATAAATGGATTGACGCAATGAATCAAGAGATGGAGTCTATGTACTCTAACTCAGTCTGGAAACTTGTAGAACTTCCTAAGGGTGAAAGGACCATTGGATGTAAATGGCTCTACAAGCGAAAGAGAGGAGTAGATGGGAAGGTCGAAACCTTCAAAGCACGGCTGGTAGCCAAAGGTTACACACAGCGATAGGGTATAGACTACGAGGAAACCTTCTCACCTGTGGCCATGATGAAAACCATCCGCATCCTCCTTTTGATTGCTGCATGTCTGGATTTTGAAATCTGGCAAATGGATGTTAAGACAGCATTTCTAAACGGCTTTCTCAACGAGGAAATCTATATGAAGCAACCAGAAGGATTCATTGAAGAAGGTCGAGAGCACATGGTGTGCAAGTTGCTCAGATCCATTTATGGGTTGAAGCAAGCATCTTGTTCCTGGTATCATAGATTCGATCACACGATCATGTCTTATGATTTCGAACAACACTTTGCTGAATCTTGTGTGTACAAGAAGGTTATCAAAGATTGTGTTTTTCTAGTGTTGTACGTTGATGACATACTCCTAATTGGAAACGATAAGGGGATGATGTCCGACGTAAAAAGTTGGTTAACCACGCAATTCCAAATGAAGGATTTTGGAGAAGCGAGTTATGTTCTAGGGATCCAAATTATAAGGGATTGCAAGAACAGGATGTTAGCTCTGTCCCAAGCAACTTATATAGATAAGGTGCTACCACGCTTCAGTATGGAGAACGCAAAGAAGGGTTTTCTACCAACCCGTCACGGCATTTACCTCTCTAAGACTCAGGGGCCTCAAACTCCTGAAGAGACTGAAGCTATGGGAAGAGTGCCATATGCCTCGGATGTTGGTAGTCTTATGTATGCTATGAGGTGTATGAGACCTGATATTTGTTACAGCGTTGGATTAGTCAGCCGTTTTCAGTCAAACCCAGGGCAACCGCACTGGACAGCAGTAAAGAATCTCATCAAATATTTGAAGAGAACCAGAAATTATATACTCGTCTATTCGAGTGGGAGTTTGGAGTTAGCGGGGTACACCGATTCTGACTTTCAGTCAGACATAGATGATTCTAAATCAACCTCTGGTTCAGTGTTTACGCTTGGTGGAGGTGCAATAGAATGGAGAAGCCAAAAGCAATCTAGCACAGCCGATTCAACAATGGAAGCTGAGTTCATAGCGGCCTCCGAGGCAGCTAAAGAAGCAGTTTGGTTAAGAAAGTTCATCAGTGGATTAGGCGTTGTCCCGAATGCTGAAGATCATATTACTCTCTATTGTGATAACAATGGGACCATTGCCAACTCTAGGGAACCTCGAAATCACAGTAAGTCAAAGCATATAGAGAGGAAATACTGGGTGATCAACGATTTTGTCGATAGAGGGGACGTTTCCGTCCGAAGAATCGCCTCCGCCGATAATCCTGTTGATCCATTCACCAAGACACTGTCGATTGAAGCTTTTAGTCGACACTTGGAGACTATAGGTATAAGAGACATGTCTCATTTGCTTTAGAGCAAGTGGGAGTGATAGTTTGCTGTATTGTAAATAATAGGGTGTGCTCTAAAACAATTAATCACATGCTTTCGTGCAAGTGGGAGATTGTTAGGTGTGATGCCCGAAAGACAATTTTTGTAATTGTTTTATTTAATAAATGAAATGATATTATTATTCATATTTATTATTCTCATATTCACCGATGTGACAATAGTATTTACACTACAGAAAACCTTAAAGTATATCGTTTATGTAATCACTTAACTCAGTGTATGGGATATACACGGGAGGATTGAGTTAGTGAAGATGTACTTAAAATACAATTAGCCCGTAGTGAAGTTAATCGAGAGTATCGGGTCTCTCCTTTAACGTACTATTAATGCGCCCAGAACACAATAGGTGTGATTGTCTTATCCGGACTTTCGGTTAAGAGAACATAGTGGGGCATTTATATATGATAGATATATCATATAGGGCTGGACCGATTTGATTAGAGTTCACGATATAATTCCGTAATCGAGAAGTCTTATTGAATCAATCGATGATCATATTTATGGATATATCTTAATCCCGAGGTGATCACGATCAATTTGCTTGAATCGGTATGAGGTTTGATTTGACGGTTAAGGATTACACCGAGTCCGTGATCCGAATTACCCCATCTTGGCATTGTACTTGGATTGAGTGAGTAGTACGTGTTGTCACGGATACGGAATCCATTCCTTCCATTTATGGAAGTAGATAGACAGTTCCCTTATTTGTTAATCCTAGAAACTGATCGATCGTACGAGTTCATATTACACTGATTAGCTACCAGTGAGTTGTATGAATTATTTGATCATTAGGGGGTTAATGGTAAATAAGGATAAGAGGTTCTAAAAAGGGTTAACGGTAACTTCCCGATTTAGAATGAACAGTCTATGGAGGATTAATCCATATGTAATGATTATATCAATGGACGCTTATTATAATTCTCGTGAGGAGATAGATATAATCTTATAATCGGAGGAGTGCAGTCACGGGATTATGGTGGCATATTCCTGTGATTGATTTATCGAATATAATTATTCTGTTCGTAAGATAATAATTTATTTGATTTATCGGAGCCGCTGATTATTAGTCCATGGTCCCCGACGTGCCTCCAATATAGCATAGCTATTCTCGGACGTCGAATCCTAATAATATTAATTTAGTTCTTATTAGAATTTAATTAAAACGATATGTGAATTAATTGTTTAGTGGACTATTAAATTAGTTGGGCTAAATAATTAAATATGTGAAAAAGGCATTTTTCATAATCTTGACCCAATTTAGTGTGTTAGTTGAAATTATTGTGACTAGGTCACAAATAAGAATTTTCGGCCCCCCCTCATGTATTATGGAACAAGAAATTGTTTTCTTGTGTGTTAATAAGACATGTGCACAAAATATTTATTGGATAAATATTTATGGTAAGAAATAAAGATAAATATTATTCTAGATTTGTTCTAGAATATTATGGGATTATCTTTTATTTATTGGATTTATTTATTTGCAAAATAAAATCCTTGGAGGACAAGGATTACTCTCCTATATAAAGAGAGTTCTCCCAAGCCTTACACACATACATAATTTCGACTTCACCTCTTAGAGAGGAGAAGAATAAAATTTGGCCAAGGGGGAAAAGGAGGAAAATCTTGGAGGTTTTTCCGGGTAGCATATCGGAAGGATTCGAGACGGTGATTTCTTTCCACCGGGAGTTGCTTGGATCACACGTACGGAAGATCGTGGTGCTCTTCATACAATCTTTTAATCTTTCTATTGCGGTTCTTCTACTTGGATTTTGAGATCCAAGAGGTATGTTCTACAACCCCCTCGTAGAGTAGATCTAGTTATTTTATTACGTGTAATTTATAGATCTAGATCCTTAAATCGCTTCCGTTGCGGATGATATAACAAACAAGGAGGATAATAGTCTTGCCTACTATTTTAGCTGAATTTAGAGCCCGAGTGGAGCTGTGTGGATTTATAGTCTTCTAGTTGATGGAGATGATAATAATATTTTGAGAGTTCTATTTATGTTTGGACTTAAATTATATATTGTTTTGTACTTGATGGATTGTGATGTAATAATTGGGATTAGACCCGAGAATTTGATTTCCTACCTTTTAAGCTTCCACATTTTTTTAATATAGTAGCTAAGTACGAGGCTTCGTGTCCCGATATTCTATCTTGAGACATGGCCGAACGATTCGTTTCCCAAAAAATACGTAGTTTTTGGGACGTGTCGTTACAGGTGGTATCAGAGCCAGGTTAATAGGAAATAAGTGGAGACCATTAGGTTTGAGTTATTCTAAGATATAATCCATAAGAATTGATTTTTAGGATTTCGTTAGGTCTTTGATTTCTTACTGAGTGCTAATCTTTATTTGTAGTAAGTTTGATTTCCACCTTTGTCTTGACCTTTCTATTTTGTATAGATGTCGCAAGGAAGTAATTCCAACGAAAGTCATGCTAACAACACGCCACCTTTGGTTGATGACCATCAAAATGTTCCATCAGTTATAGCCCCGGTACCGCCAGAAGATCTTAACGCTGTTCTTTACACATTCATTCAAGGAAGAACAACAACCTCAGCCAAAACCCCAGCCCAAAGGTCCGACAAATTGGTTTTTAAAGTTGCAGTAGGCTAGAACAACAAAGTTTGATGGTAAGGCTGATCCGATGGCTGCAGAAAAATGGGTGAAGAGAATGAAGACATTTTTTGAGGCTATGGATGTACCTCAAGGAAATGGGTCAGTGTTGCTATAGGGTTTCTTGTTGATCGGGCAAAGAATTGGTTTGAGACAATCATGGCTACCTATATGGCGGGTGGACAGACACTAGAGTGGTCAAAGTTCAAGGACTTGTTTGATCAAGCATATTTTCCATCGACTATTAGGGCTCAAAAGCAAAGGGAGTTTTATAATTTGAAGCAGTTAAATATGACCATGCTGGAATACACTAATATGTTGAGAAGCTGGTTCAATTTGTTCCTACTATCATGAGAGGTGAGGCAGCTAAGATGGAAAGGTATGAAGCAGGACCATAGTTATCAGACCCGGCCCGGCCCGGCGGTCGAACCGATCGACCCGGTGACCCGGTCCCAAACCCGGGCCGGGTCAAGCATTCGACCGTTTAAGCAAGTGAACCGTTCTGGCCCGGTCGACCCGGTGGTCGGACCGGTCGACCCGGTGACCCGGGCGGTTTTCCATTAGCCCAGTTTTTTTTTTTTTTTTTTTGTGTCATCAGGATTTCATTCACTTTCAGCCGGTTCTAAAAAAAAGGCTTCAGTTCTAAATAGTATAAATCTCAAAACATCGAGCAAATTTTTTCAAAAAAAAAAAAAAGAACATCGAGCAGATCTCTAACCAAAAAAAAAAATCAAGTAGCAGTATGTATTCTTTTTTGCTTTATAGGAAATAATTATTGGTATATAGGGGTATTTGTACTTTTTTTAAGCTCGAAAACTTGAAGTGAAGATAATGAACTTGTTTTCATTATGGAATGAATGTATTGCTGTGTTTCTTTTAGGAATGTATGAAATTGTAGCAGAAGTTACAATACTTACCTAAAGAAAAAACTAATTATTTGCGCTTTAACTTGAACAACAATAATCATTTGAGCATTTTACGTTGTCTAATTTGTAATTGTGTTTGTTGGAGTATTTTGAAAATAATTATAATTGTCATATTTTATTTTATCTTTATGTTTTGAATATTCAATTATATTTTTTATGTATATGATGTGACCCACCGGTTGAACCACTAACCCGGTGACCCGGTGTCTTTCCCGGGTCAATGACCGGGCCGGGTCTGATAACTATGAGCAGGACTCAACCATGCTATACCAGTGTCATTTGCTAGTGCCAAATTCGATTCTTATCAGGAGATTTTTTAGCGTGCCCTCAAGGCAAAAAGTGTTCTTAAGAACGCTCAACCTCATGTTGGTTCATCAGGAGTGAAGAGAAGCTGGGAGGCCGCTCATAAGGGTAATTCAATAGCTCCTCCAGGAAGCAAGAAGCCAGCAGTTGATCGGAAAAAGTTTCCTCAGTGCTCGAATTGTCACCGCTAGGGGTGTACACGGTTCGGTTCGGTACGGTTAATGGCCTTATCGAAACCAAACCGAAATTTTCGGTTAATTGAAATTCGATGCCGAAACCGAACCGTTTGTTCTTGGTAACCGAATTAAACCGAACCAAAATATTCGGTTTGGTTCGGTTCGGTTAACCAAAAATTTAAATAAAAATAACAATTCTATACGGCTATAAACAATTTAGTTTTTATTTGAACTTTTAATTCGGTTAAAAAATTGTTCGGACATCGGTTCGATTATATGCAATTTTTCATGAACGCTTATAATATTTTGATTATGAAAACTAGTAATACAAGTTAATTATAGACATTTTGGTTAAAATTTTCTATTCATAACCGGTCGGTTTTTTATTCGGTTCGGTTACGGATAATTTATAGAGTTATCCGTAACCGAACCGAAAATTTCGGTTTCTTTATAATACTAACCGAAACCGAACTAAAAGTATTACTAGCCGAACCGAATTGAACTAAATGACCTCGGTTCGGTTTTCGGATAATCCGTATCCGTGTACACCCCTAGTCACCGCCATCACTTGGGTGAGTGCAAGTATGGCCAGGGAGTATGTTATAAGTGCGGTAAGCCTGGCCATATAGTTCGAGATTTCCCGTCACTCAAACAAGTTATATCTGCACCATCTGCTACACCAGCACCAAATCAGAAGAAAGATAGACCGGTCAACGCTAAGCCATCTACTGCACCAACACGAGTTTTCGCTATTGATGCACAACAGGCAATTGAGGATGAGACAGTCGTGACAGGTACCATTACAGTAAATAATTTACCTGCAAAAGCTTTATTTCATATTGGTGCTTCGCATTCTTTTA
This sequence comes from Gentiana straminea, assembly GCA_036785695.1. Classification (NCBI taxonomy): domain Eukaryota; kingdom Viridiplantae; phylum Streptophyta; class Magnoliopsida; order Gentianales; family Gentianaceae; genus Gentiana; species Gentiana straminea. Next base: position 3,858,072 of record JAVUPR010000241.1, on the reverse strand, counting down.
TGTCTCGAAAATTTTATAGCAAGCTATGGGGTTGTTTGAGCAAGATATGTAAACCTATGTCTACACCTCTAGGAAAGATAGTATTGGTTAATGAGGTTGTGGGAAATTGTCCACTCCGGGTCGGGAATAAGGAGTTCATGTCAGATTATATGATTTTAGATTTCCTATACCTAGATATTATCTTAGAAATCGATTGGTTGTCACATAATTATGTTCATCTTGATTGTCGTCGAAAGAGAGTTACTTTCCGTTGCCCAAAAGAGGATGTAATGTTTTCCAAGGGGATCTGCCAAGTAAAAGTTCAGTGCCAATTGTCTCAGCTATCAAGGCTATGCGATCATTGAAGAAAGGATGCGTTGGTTACATGGTGTATGCTATGACTTCAGAAATGAAGGTTGTGAAGCTAAAGGATATTCCTATTGTGATTAATTTCCCGATGTTTTTCCGGAAGAGCTGCCGGGACCTATGACAGATCGTGAGATAGAATTTGAAATTAATTTAGTTCCGGGGGCAACACCAATTTCAAAGAAACCTTACCGGATGGCCCCAGCTGAGTTAAAAGAATTGAAAGAACAACTGCAAGATATGATGGAAAGAGGAATCATTCGACCAAGTGTCTCTCCTCGGGGGGCTCCTGTTCTATTCGTGAAGAAGAAAGATGGAACTTTGCGGATGTGTATTGACTATAGGGTCACCGTGAAGAACAAGTACCCGCTGCCAATAATAGATGATTTGTTTGACCAGCTTCAGGGATCAAGAGTTTATTCTAAGATTGATCTAAGATCTGGGTATCATCAGTTAAGGATTCGAAAAGAGGATATACCCAAGAGTGCTTTTCAGACCAGATATGTCATTTTGAATTCGTGGTGATGCCATTTGGTTTGACTAATGAACCTGCTGCTTTTATGGACTTAATGAACAGAGTTTTCAGTCCATACCTTGATAAGTTTGTAGTGGTGTTTATAGGATATCCTCATTTACTCAATGAGTGAGAAAGAGCATGCAGATCATCTAAGGATAGTTCTTCAAACTTTAAGGGAAAAAGAACTTTATGCAAAATTCAGTAAGTGCGAATTCTGGTTGAATAAAGTTACTTTCCTTGGATATGTCATATCTGGGGACGGAATTTCAATGGATCCTGCCAAAGTTGAAGCTATAGTTAATTGGCCAAGACCAACTAATGTCCCAGAGGTTCGAAGCTTTCTGGGTTTAGTGGGTTATTACCGTAAGTTTGTTGATGGATTTTCTCTTCTGGCCACACCTTTACACACACGGAAGAATATGAAGTTTCTTTGGAATGAGGATTGTGAAAAATCATTTCAAGAGTTAAAGAGGAGATTGGTGTCAGTGCCTATCCTCACACTACCCACCCCTAATGCAGATTATGAGATTTACAGTGATGCTTCGAATCAAGGCCTTGGATGTGTCCATATGCAAAAAGGTAGAGTAATTGCTTATGCATCACGACAGTTAAAGCCGTATGAGAAAAATAATCCTACACATGACCTTGAATTGGCTGCTGTCATTTTTGCTTTAAAGATTTGGCGACACTATCTCTATGGTGTCTCATGTAAGATATTTACCTATCATCAAAGTCTTAAATATATTTTCACTTAGAAAGAACTAAATTTGAGGCAAAGGCGTTGGCTAGAGTACATCAAGGATTATGATATATCGATCCAGTATCATCCAGGAAAAGAAAACTTGGTAGCAAACGCATTGAGTAGAAAGTCAATGTCTGAGACAGTTGCAGTATTATCAGTTCAGCAGCAGTTAGTTTTAGATTTTGATCGTCTTCAAATTGAGGTTGTGAAACATGGTTCAGAAGCATTTGTAGCATCATTGATGGCACATCCTACACTTATTGACCGGATCAAAGAAGCACATGTTAATGACCCTTTTCTTCAAAAAAAGAAGTTAAAGGTAACAAGTGATTCAGATTTTCAGATTAGAGCGGATGGGTCCGTATTGTACCGGAATCGCTTATGTGTGCCGGAAGTATTGGATCTTAAGACAGAGATTATGGACGAGGCTCGTCATCTAGGCTTTGCTATCCATTCGGGTAGTAACAAAATGTATAAGGACTTGAAAGGCCATTATTGGTGGAGAATGATGAAAATGGACATAGCAGAGTATGTGGAAAAATGTTCCACTTGTCAACAAGTTAAAGCTGAGCATCAACGTCCAGCAGGTTTGCTTAAGCCATTGGAAATCCCAATTTGAAAATGGGAACACATAACCATGGATTTATTACGGGCCTTCCGAAGGTCCTTGGAGGGTTAGACACCATTTGGGTAATAGTTGACCGTTTGACAAAGTCTGCACACTTTTTGGCCATCAAGAGTACAGTTCCTTGGATAAGTTGGCAGAGTTATATATCAAGGAAGTAATTCGTCTTCATGGTGTTCCGGTTTCAATAGTTTCCGACAGAGATCCCAGGTTTGCATCACGTTTCAGGGAGAGTCTTCAGAAGGCGATGGGAACGAAGTTAAGTCTAAGCACGGATTTTCATCCACAAACGGATGGTCAATCCGAAAGGACGATTCAGACGCTTGAAGATATGCTTTGAGCTTGTGTTCTTGAATGTAAAGGAAGGTGGAATGACTATTTGACCTTGGCAGAATTCGCGTGTAATAACAGTTACCACTCAAGTATAGGCATGGCACCATTATAAGCACTTTATGGACATAAATGTCATTCACCATTGTATTAGGACGAGGTTGGACAAAATTAATTCTTGGACCCCAACTTGTACAAGAAACCATTGATAAGATCTCCATTGTGAAACAAAATTTAAAAGCAGCTCAGGATCGACAAAAGAGTTGGGCTGATTCAAAACGGAGACCTCTTCAGTTTGACGTTGGTGAAAAGGTGTACCTTAAAGTCTCTCCAACAAAAGGAGTCAAGAGATTTGGTCAACGAGGAAAGTTAAGTCCGAGGTATGTGGGCCCTTTTGAAATCCAAGCAAAGGTCGGGGAGCTGGCATATCGCCTACAATTGCCTTCCAGTCTATCCAAGGTCCACAATGTTTTCCATGTTTCTATGTTACGTAAGTGTTTATTTGATCCAGAGCTTGCAATTGAGATAGAACCAGGGTTGCTTCGGGATGATTTGACGTATGAGGAGAGACATGTTCGTATTCTTAAGCGTAAGGAACAAGAAAATGATGGGCATATGACTTCTCTTGTCAAGATCTTGTGGTCAAACCACACCGAAAATGAAGCCACATAGGAATCCGAGGAGGAAATGCAGACAAAGTACCCTCAATTCTTCGGAAGTTCAGGTATGACAAGTTTCGAGGACGAAACTTTTATAAAGAGGAGTGAATGTAATATTAACAAAAAAAAAAAAGTACTGAAACGTTTGGAGCAAATCTCCATTAATGCCAAGCATAAATTACCAACGGTAAAGGAAATGAGGGGACTGATAGTTAATAAGTTGATGGGACATTTTAATGGGACAATTCATAGCATTTCTATATATTGCAATTCCTCAGTTGCATTCTCCCATTTTGTCTAAGTATTCCAATATTTCTTCCAAGAGACTCTTATCAGCCAAGCCATTGAGGAAGCTCATTTAGATATCTACCTTTGGCTCTTTTGGTAAGTAATCATCATTTAGCTTTGCTTTTATTTATAAGTTATATCAATAGCAATTATAGTAATCATAGAGAATCCATGTTTTTTAGGAGGTGTGATACCCTAACAATTTTAGAGGTTGCAAGTGTTTAATTCTCAAGTTTTAAAAGGTAAGAAAAACTGTATCAATTGGATCATTTTATTCAATATATTATTATTTGATGCTTTTCTATAATTTTTATTTCACACTTAGACAATACATTTTATAAAGATCAAGTGTACTGGGCATATATCTTTTATCTGCGAGAACGGATATGTTGCTTTAGTGATATAATATATACATATATATATATATATATACACACACATATATATATATATATATATATATATATATATTGGATATTGGAGAAAGGTTTATGTATAAGGTGTATAAACAGACATTTGCTTTGCCGAATAAGTCATATTTTTAAGGTAAAGAGTAGATGTATGCACAGACTGCAAGGTAGAAAATTTTGTTGTAATTAACTAATACTGTAGTGAACTATATTTTCCCATATGGTTCTTTACGAAGGTGCTGGTTATTGACGGCACAAATGATACAGCCGAACCTTCCTCTCCAAGCAAGGCCGCCTAGGGCACTAATGATACATTGTTTTACATTTATACCCTTGATGTAATCTGCTATATATATGACACAAGTGTCAACGAATAATCTATGAAATACAAACAATATTTTATTTAATATGGTATCAGAGCGGTTCGATCTCGTCTCTCGTGTTTTCTCTCCTATCCGATAAACCCTCTTTTTTTTTTCGTTCGTTGCGACCAACTCTCATCGCATCCATGGTGACTCCACTTCTACTCCTACCTCCGGCACCTCCACGCCGGCTTCTCGCTTCTTCCCTCTCTTCCTATCCGACCTTCACTCCTTCTTCCTCCTTCCACATCACCAAATTGACACGTCAAAATTACCCACTGTGGCGTGCTCAAATCTATCCCTATTTTCGTGGCCAAGGAGTCACCGGTTATCTCGACGGCGGCATTCGCACCACCGGAAACTCGTTACAACGAAGGCATCCAAAGAAATAAATCCGGCGCATGAACACCGGTCTAAACAGACGCTCTCATTCTTGGAACCATCACCTCCTCCCTCTCGATGATGTTTTATCACGGGTTTACGCTTCCGAAACCTCTCGCCGAAATTTGGCGGGCATTACAGACAAGTTTCTCGTCCCAGTCTCGTGCACAATTGGTCCATCTTCGCTCCAAACTTGCAGCCGCACGCAAGGATACGATGTCCGCCTCGGATTATTTCATGTATGTCAAACGTATTGCAGATGATTTACTCTTGGCTGGTCATCCATTAACAACAGAGGATCACATAGCTTACCTTCTCGCCGGACTCGGATCGGATTATGACAGCCTTGTAACCATTCTCACTGCCCGCACTGATTTAACACTTGATGAGGTTTATTCGATGCTGTTAACCACTGAGGCTCGCATAAACCGTAATCAGCCACCTCCCATTGCTCCGCCGCTGCCTTCGAATCCGGTGCCTCCCACTGCTCACGTCGCTGCTTATCAAAACAGGTCCGTCTCTTATTCTGATCGTGGCCAACGTGGTCGTAATCAATTCACCTCTCAGCAAACCCGAGGCCGGGGGCGCAATTCCAACCGTGGCCGAGGTCGTGGTCCATCACCCACCACTCCGTCTGTGCAATGTCAACTCTGTGAACGCTTTGGCCATACGGTACATGACTGCTGGTACCGGTTTGACTCCACCTTTGTTCCTCAAGCCCCTCGGCCTTCACTGCTTGCTCCTCCACAGGCACATATTACCACTCCCCAAGCTTCTCCATCTGATTGGATTGTTGACACCGGCGCCACTCATCACACTACAAATAATTTCCGCAACTTGAATCTCTCTGCAAACTCTTATGATGGCCCGGAAAAACTCCATGTTGGTGATGGTACAGGTTTGCCCATTACGCATTATGGTTCTTCCATTATTTCTACTCCCACCTCCTTTTATGTGCTTAATAATGTTCTCCTAGCTCCCTCCCTTTTTACCAACTTATTATCTCGTCTCTCGCCTTGCTAAGGATAATTCCGTTTTCTTTGAATTTCACCATAATTATTTCCTTGTGAAGGATTACTCGGGCCACATCCGTCATCGGGGCTACCTTAAGGATGGCCTTTATCACTTCTCTCGCCATTCCTCCGCTTCCCCTCGCTCATGCTCTTGTTACCGGTCGTACCGGCGTCTCTCGGTGGCACCTCGCGTCTAAGACATTGCTCATCACCGCTCTTCGTCAAGTTTTGCGTCAAAATAATATTTCGGCACCCTCCCCCGCCCTCGCGTCTCGTTTGTGTCCCTTGTCAAATGGCCAAGAGCCATCGTCGCCTCTTTACCCTTGTCATCTTTTACTTCTTCGCGTCCTTTGGATTTAATATACTCTGATGTTTGGGGCCCTTGTGCCGAGGATTCTATTTATGGTTCTAAGTATTATGTGAGTTTTCTTGATGATTACACTAAGTATTTGTGGGTATATCCTTTGCGTCTTAAATCTGATGTTGAATCTGTTTTTCTGCAATTCCATGCTTTGGTTGAACGCCACTTTAACACCAAAATAAAATCTGTTCAAACTGATTGGGGGGGTGAATATCGTCGCCTTAACACTTTCTTTTCCAATATTGGTATCGATCATCGCCTCACGTGTCCCCACACCTCTGAGCAAGGTGGTGCCATTGAGCGACGTCATCGGCAAATCGTTGAAATTGGCCTTGCACTGCTTGCCCATTCCAACCTTCCTCTTCCCTATTGGGAGGATGCTTTCCTTACCGCTGCCTACCTAATCAATCGTCTTCCTACCCCGGTTCTTGCTCAAAAATGTCCCTATGAAATGGTCTACGACCGACCCCCTGATTACTCCTTTCTTCGTGTTTTCGGTTGTGCCTGTTGGCCTCATCTCCGTCCTTACAACAACCACAAAACTGACTTCAGGTCTAAAACATGTATATTCTTGGGCTACAGTCCTCACCACCATGGCTACAAATGTCTTGATATGAGCTCGGGTCGCATTTATGTCTCTCGCCATGTCGTTTTTGACGAGTCTTCCTTCCCTTACATATCCCCCTCTTCCACTCCTTCTCTCACCTCTTCTACTATTCTTTTACCATCCACTATTTCTCTTCCCCATCCGTCACCTCCACCCTTGGCCGCCCTCTCATTCCGCACCCTCACCTTCCTCTCCGTCCACCACCCCCCGCTCTCTCGACTTCCTCCTCCTCCTCTACCTCCTCTTCCTCTTCCTCTTCGTCCTCTCCCCCCGTATCCCCTCCCCCTCCAGCTCTCCTCGTATGACCACTCGGTCCCAAACTAACTCCCTTAAGCCCAAACCACTTCCCGATGACTTCGTTCGCTATCCTCTACCCAAAGCCTTTACTCGCTACCACTCGAGCTTTAGAACCCACTATCGTTACCGAAGCCTTGAAACATCGTGAATGGAGAGATGCCATGAGAGATGAGTTTAACGCTTTGGTCCAAAATGATACCCGGGATCTTGTGCCTAATTCTCCGTCTTTGAATGTTCGGGCAATAAATGGGTATTCCGGATTAAACGTCATGCGTATGGTCACATTGAACGTTATAAAGCACGTCTTGTGGCCAAAGGATATCATCAAGAAGCCGGTGTTGATTTCTCCGAGACTTTTAGCCGTTGTCAAGCCGGTCACTATCCGTATACTACTATCTCTTGTTGTTACTAATAATTGGGTTGTTCGACAGGTTGATATACAAAATGCTTTTCTTCATGGTTATCTCCTTGAAGATGTCTATATGCAGCAGCCACAGGGTTTTCGCCATCCTGACTTTCCTTCTCATGTCTGCAAACTTAAACGGAGCCTCTATGGACTTCGTCAAGCTCCTCGTGCTTGGTTTTCGCGATTCACTGATGTCCTCAGTCAATTCGGCTTTACTCCCTCTCGGGCCGACACTTCACTTTATATCTACACCTGTGGTGCCCAGTCTGTATATGTATTGATTTATGTGGATGACATTTATGTGTATTGATTTCTGCTTCCTTTGTCCAGGATACTATTGATCATCTGTCTGCTCATTTCCCGGTCAAAGATCTCGGGACTCTTTCTTACTTTCTTGGCATTGAGGCTCTTCCGACCTCGGATGGTCTTCTCTTAACGCAACGGAAGTATATTTGCAACTTATTGGAACGCGCAGGTATGGCGAACTCTAAGCCATGTGTTACACCCATGGCCGCAATCTCCGGCTCGCGCCTCTTCTCGGTCAACCCTTCTCGGATATCTCGCTTTATCATAGTATTGTTGGCGCCTTCAATACCTTGCCTTCACTCGCCCGGATATTGCGTTCGCTCGTTCATAAAGTCGCAAATTTATGCATTCACCTCGAGATACTCATTGGATTGCAAAAACGTATTTTGCGCTACTTGAAATCAACACTTACCGATGGTTTGCTCTTCACTCGTTCTTCCTCCCTACATCTTCAAGCCTTCACCGATGCCGATTGGGCGGCCGACCCGGATGACCGCCGTTCTATTGGTGCCTTCGCATCTTTCTTGGCTCGAATCTTATTAGTTGGCGCTCCAAGCAACAACGGACCGTAGCTAAAAGTAGCACCGAGGCCGAATATAAAGCTCTCTCTCATGCCGCCGCTTCGAACTTCGGTGGATCCGGACTTTACTCCGTGAGCTTTCTATACCCCCGCTCGGTCCGCCAACCTTATGGTGTGACAACATCGGTGCCACCTACTTGATCGCGAATCCCGTCTTCCATGCCCGTACCAAGCACATAGAAATCGACTTCCATTTTGTCCGCGAGTTAGTTGCCATGAAGAAATTGCATGTCGCCTTCATCTCCTCCAAAGATCAACTTGCGGATCTCCTCACCAAACCATTGGGCCATCTTCGATTTCATGACCTTAAGCACAATCTCCATGTCCGTCCTACTCCCACGGGATTGCGGGGGCGTATTGACGGCACAAATGATACAAACCGAACCTTCCTCTCCAAGCAAGGCCGCCTAGGGCACTAATGATACATTGTTTTACATTTATACCCTTGATGTAATCTGCTATATATATGACACAAGTGTCAACGAATAATCTATGAAATACAAACAATATTTTATTTAATATGGTAGTCATGTATGTATTTTTTTTTTAAGATATTAACACTCAGATTTTTGATGTTTTTGAAAAGAATTTTCATTTGATACATTTTACATGTAATTGTTAGTTCTTGTTACTGACAGTCGTATATACTATAGTTGCAAGAGTTTTACGGTCAGAAATATTGATTCAAACATCAAGGATAAATTATGACACTAGTAAGGAATAACAAATTTGACGGTTCGTGGTTAAATATGATATTAGATAGAGCAGTGAATCCTCGAGGGTCCTCTGCACTAGTTTTCCTGCTCACGGGCTATAATAGTGAGAAAAGGCCGGAGCCGGTCAATTTCCATGTTCACGGGCGATAATAGTGAACATCCGGTCTGCTACATATATTAGTTTCCCTTCTCACAGGGCTATAATAATGAGACGCAATACTCGTGAACCGTTACATGTCAGATCATTATAAGCCTCTCTTAGTAGGCTGAATTTTATGTCATTCAGTAAATAACTAAATAGCCATACTATGTTTACATTAGACTCATTCATCTCTGCACAATATTTATTTATTTATTTTCAGCATTGGTTTTGGTAGTTTTTTTTAAACTATGTTAATTGTTTTATACAAATATTCATATTTTCTTTTAACTCAAAAGTGAACTCTGGCGTGTCTGCCGAGTGACTGTCTTAGTTCTCTTTTGATGCATTTTTCCTTACAAAGCAATTGTGCTCACCCCTTACCTCTACCATGTTTTTCAGATGAGTGTCAGAGTCTCAGTGCAAAGAAGGATAATAGTCTTGCCTACTATTTTAGCTAAGTTTAGAGCCCGAGTGGAGCTGTGTGGATTTATAGTCTTCTAGTTGATGGAGATGATAATAATATTTTGAGAGTTCTATTTATGTGTGGACTTAAATTATATCTTGTTTTGGACTTGATGGATTGTGATGTAATAATTGGGATTAAAACCGAGAATTTGATTTCCTATCTTTTAAGCTTCCGCATTTTTTTTATAGTAGCTAAGTACGAGGCTTCGTGTCCCGAGATTCTATCTTGAGTCATGGCCGAACAATTCGTTTCCCGAAAAATAAGTAGTTTTTGGGACGGGTCGTTACAGCACCTCCAAGGGAGGTTTAAAATTTTGTGTTAAGCTTTAACAAAAGCTTTATACCATTGGAGCCCAGATGACTCAGCAAAGTTTTTGAGAAAAGCTTGAAGAAAATGAACCGGTTGAAAACTCTAATAAAGCTGCTGCAACATTTTTTTTTGTCTTTTTTTGTGTGTGTGTAGTTAACAAAATGCTTTGTAAAGTTGTAAAAAGATTATGTAAAGGTTTATAACATGATGACGTGGCATTGTAAAAAGCTTTAGGATTGTAGAGAAAATGTTTATAAATGGTATGACGTGGCGTACCAATAAAGCTTTTAATAGCTTTATGAATGGAGATACTCTTGGTGGCAGCAAGAAGAAAGGATCAGCGGAAGGACTGTCCAGTCGAATCGAAACAAAATAAAAGAAACAAGGATGATCTGATCATCGTTTAGTACAAGAGCGGACGTAGGATCTTGAGTAAATGAGCAATAATTTTTTTAAGGCAAATAAAAAATTTAGGGGGGGGGGGGGAGGGGAAACTATATGTATAGTTCAAATATTCGTGTATTTTTTCCATATCAAGGGGGGCAGTTGCCCCCTTGGTTGTATGTAGGTCGCCACTCGGTTCAGTACATCGTTGTTCGATCTGATTCGTGAGTGATTTGCAGGTAAGTTAAGTTATGATATGTGATTGTTTTCAAGTTGGTAATGTCCGGGTCGAGACGCCTTCTGTTTAGTCTTCCGATGAGCCGCTAGTGATGATCGAGAACGCAGAGGCGTCAGCTTTTCAGGGTACCTCGGTCTTGCAGACCCTGAGGGTGGTGGATGACGTGATCGAGATTGATTTGGGTGATTCCGAGGGTGAAGATGTTGAGGGTGATGCTGCGGGTACGGTTGTTGGTGCTTCTTTTAATACAGTTTGTGATGCTTCTGCTACTGCTTCTACTTCTTCGAGAACTCCTGCTTCGACTAATGTTGTTGCACCGAGTTCTAAGAGCGCTCTTGAGAGCTGATTATGGGGTTTGAACCAAGATTTCCAGATGGATCGGATGGGGTATTCGTATATCTAACACAGAATGAAAATGTGAAAAATTGTCCTCTAAGAAAGAAAATATTGAATGAATTGATTGTAAACTTTGAAATTTTAATATACCCTTATGTGCTTCATAAGGTATTAAACGTATAGAAAACGGGATTTCTACAATAAACGAAAATACCCCGGATATAAGCTCTTTTAGGTACTTGAATATTTCCTAACTGTTCGGGGCCATTTACCGTTATTGCATCTGTGAACATAGTCGCTAAATAATGCCAGGGTTACATAAGGTAAATATTGTAAAATTGTTCGATTTTCCACAATTTTCTCCATCCCTCTATGTAAATAACCCAATATTGGTTCACAGTCACTTTCTATTTTAGTACTTTCCATAATTTGACAACCGCCTGTGGCCCTATTTACATTGGCTTTGGACAATTCAAGATACATTGTGATGATGTCGAAATCATCTCGGTTGTTTTAGCGGTGTTTATATATATAATATCTGGCTATAAAAGTGTATAAAAGTGGTGTTTGCCGGTGGTGCCCGGTGGCGGCAATGGATTCCGGCGGTGGTGTTTTTATAAGAGAAGAGAGAATGGGGCAATTTGGCTTTGCCATCTATTTTATAGATTATGATCCGGTCCTTTAAATGGGTTACACGCTCCTCTATTTATAGGGGGAGCCACCGACCAGAGTCGGTTTATTTACAATCGAGGACATACAATATAATAGATATTTATCTACAGCAGCGGACTCGTAGTGGAGCCGATAAGTCACGCTCCTGATGGCCTCGCTGACCTTTGTATCTGTTATATCATTGTTTTGTTGAACTTGAGGTAGCTCTTACTCTAATGGTCGAGGTCGCTGGCGGACCCGTTTGCCGAATGAGATCGCGTGGCGGCCCCCTAATCCTTTCTGTCGTCACATAGGGTTGAGGGATTGGAATGGATCCGAAGGCTCGCGGTCCTAATTTGGCCTGTGAGTTTGCGGGCTGTAATGGCCGGTGGCCTCATCCACTAATGTCGGTGGTCGGCCAGACCCGAATAAGGATCCGCGGACCGAAGTATGATTTAGGCACATCAATGGCCCCCTACTCCGTGCCTTAAATCATTTTCTTGAAATGTTAGGCGGGGAGTAATAGTCTGTTTGCGGATCTGTTACCTTGAAATACTGTGATGGCTCACTGTTGTGGCGGATCGCCAGTTTGCTTTGGCTAAATGCCGTACTCAGAGTAGGTTTTTTCGTTGCTTGCGTGTAGTTGATGAACTTCGCTTCTTGTGGCTTGTGCCACAAATTGATTCTGACTTTGTGGTTTTTGCATCGTGAATCGATTTAGCCTTTGGTGGCTTGAGAGCTTTTAGTCTTGTAGGGGGCTCGCTCGAAGACGAGTTCCAAAATATGATGCCGACCTAAAGGTCGGTCTTATAAAATGCTCGCTCGTGGGCGAGTTCCAAAATATGATGCCGACCTAAAGGTCGGTCTTACAAGAAGGTTCGCTTGTAGGCGAATTCCAAATATGATGCCGAGCTGGGTGTCACGGATTTTATTAACACAAAATAAACAAGTAATAATCCGGTTAACCTCAAGTATAAGGATCGTAGTAATAGTGGTTAATGCCGGGTCGATCTTACGGGGAACTGGCGATTGCTAACCCTAGTTTTTGTTTAACTAACTAACCTATGTCACGAAACTAATCTAAACAAGTGAATAAAAACCAAACAAAACAAAAATAAAACTAGACAGAGGATATAATCCAAAGCTAGGAAGGATACGGGCTGCGAATCAATTTAAACTAACTAAACAAGTCTAAGATGCAAATAAAAGTAAACTAACTAAACAAATTCAATTTTTAAGGATTTAAATCAAGTTTATAACGAACAAACGAGGATTGATCCACCTATCCAACAAGCATTGATTTCCTATCTCGATTATATTGTGGTTTTTATCTAGGTTGTGATTCACCTTATCTAAACATGAACCCTAATTCCTTAGAAAGTTCATCTATTAATCTATTATCTTCCAATGCAAGATTAACGCGTTTTCTAACCAAAGGTGTAAACTTTATGTTTATAATCTAGCAATTAAACCTATTAACTTCCGTTATGATAGATTCGAATTACTATGCTTATTCATGATGATCTAGGGTTTATTAAGATTTCCATCAACAATAAACAATCACACATGCATATCTTCCGATGTAAAAGCAATTAAACGTGATAAACATGAATAAGAAACAACCTTTAAATAAAAACTCACAAGACAACCGAGGAAAACGAAATCAACAATCGTTGGACGGCTTCACAATACTCGTTTGATGAAGCTTTTAGCCTCGAACATCCTCGCAACTCAAATTTGCGTAAATAGTACATAAAAAGTAACTAGTTTAATCTAGATCTAAAGTGCATAAAAACTGGAATAAAAGGAAGAAAAACGCAGCCTAAGCCGCCCCTAGGTTTAGGGTTTTGAATAATGAGTGTATGGTCTCTCATAGGTGGAGAAAACAGCCGCTATATATAGATATTGAAGTCGGTTTCACTAAGTCGGCCGACGGACGCCCGTCTGGATAGGTGAACGCCCGTCCACTCTTCAATAGAACTTCAAATCGGGCCGAGTCATGACCAGACGCTCGTTCACCCAGCGTCCACTTCAGCGTCCAAACATCCTGAATCAATTTTCCATCCATGGACGCTCGTTCATTTTCATCAGACGCCCGTCCACTGGACGGGACCTGGACGCCAGTTTGATATAATTGAATTTCGATTTATTGATCTTTATCTCTTCTATCTCTATCCCACTTCTTCATTATCTCTTTTATCATCAATTAGCTCGAACTAAATCAACTTTTGATCATCTTTTGAGCCTCAATCATGCATCTACAACACATAAAAACATCGCAAAGTGTAATATCATCCAAATAAACATAAAATCACAATTTAAAACACATAAATTAACCTATTTTGCGATTAACTCATCTAAAATATCATTTACTCAATATTTCCATTAGACACACGTTTCTTATGCAAATTAATACAAATATGGGGAAAATTAACATAGAATATAGCCTTATAAATCGTGTAAAATCACCCTTAACAACTCCTCCACACTTAGCTTTTGCTCGTCCCGAGCAAAACAAAACGAAGGTGAAGGCTCGAGAAAAGATAGACATCTAAACATATATAACACGTATCCAATAAATCAGAAGTTCACCAGTGTGTGTGTGCACAGCCATAATAAACTTCCACTAAATCCAAACTTGAGAAACTCAAAGCAAAACTAGCTAATACCCCCTTGTAGGCTAGCGAATAAATGACACTCATAAGATGTACCCTACAAACGTGATACATCCCGAAAAAGATGATCGAATATATCTAGGGCCTTTCTGAAATACTCAGAGGATAATCCCTACAACATATCTATCAGTGTCTACTGGGGATAAGATAGACGATAACTCAGTCTTATATTCATTTCATAACAATTCATTCGTTGATTTAACTATTTCACTTGTAAACACACATCAGAATGAGCTCTTGCCCCGTCATAGCGAATAGGATATTCGAGATATACCCTACCTTACTCAAATCATAAGGCAGCTTTTCTCGATCGTCGTGAGCTTTTAGTCATCATAGTGGTATAGGACATACGTGGTATACCCTATCGCACTCAAATCATCGACTAGCTTCCGACACACCCGATTTACTTCGTATTTTTTTCAACCTTTTCATTTGACAATAAGTTACGTGTTACTTATCACATTCAAACCTTAGATATTCACAGTATAACATACTCCGGATCTAAATACAAACTATCATAAATCTCAAGATATATACGTAGCACTAAGTACATGACTTATAAGATAATCAAAAATCACTCGTCCAAAAGGGGTATAACTTTATAAGTAGCTCATCATTTACTATGGCTCGTGAAAAATCGATCTCAGGTGAACAACTAACTTATCAAACATATTATATACAGCTTAAATGACTGTAAAAATAACGAACATTGAATCGAATTGCCTACTCGGGAAAAAACATAGAAACATAGAAACATATGATATACTGCTCATTTTGCATAGAAACATAGAAACATTACGAATTAAGCAAATGTGTAGATACATATCGAAACATTCCCCTCCCCCACACTTAAAAATCAACATGTCCTCATGTTGCGCAGAATGAAAGAAAAGATAAAAGACTTAGCTGATTTCAAGCGTTACTCGAAACGTCGGTCAGGCCGGAGCCTACATAGTGACACTTAGAACTCGGAACCGGAACCATACAATGTAGCGTGACAAAACCGCTAAAAAGATACCTGCATGACTTGACAGACACGGAAACATCTCGTCCAAAAATTGGTCATGGAGGACGGGCGTCCAGAGTTCTGGACGGGCGTCCAAGCGGGAAAATGCACAAAAATCATAAAATTCCCATATAACTCAAATTCAAAATTTCATCTCTAATTAAGCTGAAATAAAACTTCAAAACTACAAACAAAAATCAACGAAGTACATAAAATTTCTAGAGAATAAATAAAAACAAATAGAGAAACGGGGGTTGCCTCCCACCAAGCGCTTTTGTTTTACGTCGTTTGCTCGACGAAACAAACCTAACTAACGCTAGTCCGCATAAATCTCGTCCCAATCCACCAAATGGATGAGACGACGAAGCATATCAATAGCGGGGAGGGAAATCATAGTCGTCTTGTACGCCCCGGTCATCTCCGGCTACCTCTAAACCTCTAAAATGTGAATCCCGTAGTACCGCGCTAAATTTGTCGGCATAGGGTCATTTAGGATCGTATATGGACGTCCTATAGCTTCCCGTAGCTCCTCGCAGTGAAGTCACTACCTCCCGAACAAGCGGGGAACAATGAGAACATAGGTGATGGTCTTCGTACGGGTACTAAGCTCAAAATCTACGTGCAAGACTATAGTGCCTCCCGGTCCATCGGCCCTATCGTAATCAATGGGATCCGACTAATGATGGGGAACTCTTCAGGAAGAACTCCGTAATCCATATCTAAAAAGCAAACTAACTGACAGATGTAAACAGAAAAACTTAGTCAACTAAAACTTAATTAAACTAAAACTTAAATAAATATAACACTAACAAAGATAAACGAATTTAACTAATATAATAAGGGATATCTAGGATGCCTCCTAGTAGCGCTTTTGGTTAATGTCGTTAGCTCGACACCGTTTAAAACTCAGCCTGGATCAGGCCATTTGACTTTTCTGCCAGCCACTACCTCGTGTAAGCTCTGATCAGTAGTGTGGCTGCAGAAACAAGCATCTCACGCATGGGGTGAAATCTTTAATAGCTTTCCAAATACGCTTGAACTTCCCCATGGTTGACTTCTTCATTCTTTGAGCTCTCTGATGACGCTTCAACTGACGCTCCCTCTCCAATTCTTCCATATCCCAACTACCGGCTAGAACTTCTTCAGAATGATCACTACCGCCATCTTCTGAAAATAGGTTGGGTGAAAACTCGTCGAATTCTTCGACTTCCGTAGCACCACACCCGAGGATATCGAGGCAACGAACATTCAAAGGTTTCTCTTTAGGTTCACCAATATAGTGCTTGCACCTTTGGCCATTCACTCGAAACGGGTCACCACTATAACCACGAAGTTCTAGAACGCCTCCAGGAATGATTTGGAGAATCTCGAAGGGGCCGGACCAACGTGTCCTCAACTTCCCAGGAAACAAATGTAACCTAGAATTATATAGAAGGACTTGTTCTCCGACTCGAAATTCTCTCTTCTTAATCTTAGCATCGTGGAGTAGCTTCATCTTATCTTTACTAATCCTGGCACTTTCATAGGCCTGGAGTCTGAATTCGTCTAACTCATGTAACTGCTGCAGTCGATGTTGTCCACAAGATTGGGAATCAAAGTTCAGAAACTTTGTAGCCCAATAGGCTCTATGCTCTAACTCGACAGGCAGATGACATGGCTTTCCATAGACCATTTGATATGGAGATGTACCCATAGGAGTTTTATAAGCAGTTCTGTATGCCCAAAGTACATCATCTAATTTCAAACTCCAGTCTTTTCTATGACTATTCACCGTCTTCTCCAGGATTTTCTTGATGCTTTGGTTGCTCCTCTCAACCTGACCACTAGTCATCGGATGATAAGGTGTGCCTGTCTTATGACGGACACCATACTTTTCAAGGACTTTCTCCAGGGGTCGGTTGCAGAAATGCGTCCCCTCATCACTGAGCAAGGCGCGTGGACATCCAAACCTCACAAAGATGTTCTTCTTTAGGAATTTCATGACCGTTTTGTGATCATTGTGAGGAGTGGCTTGAGCCTCCACCCATTTAGACACGTAGTCTACACAGACTAAGATGTATTTGTTACCGCAAGATGATGGGAATGGTCCCATAAAATCGATACCCCATACATCAAAGACTTCGCATTCTAAGATGGGTTTCAAAGGCATGTCAAAACGCCTTGTCAGAGTACCGGTCCTTTGGCACCTATCACAAGCTTTACAGAAAGCTTCTGTGTCCTTAAAGATCGTAGGCCAATAGAAACCGGATTGGAAGATCTTAGCAACGGTTTTCCACGGACCAAAGTGACCTCCCGTGGGTCCACTGTGGCATTGCTCAATGATATCTCGTTGCTCAGATTCCGGAACATCTCCTAAGCAAACCATCTTTACAGATCCTAAAAAGATAAGGTTCATCCCAAACGAAATATTTCAAATCAGAGAAGAACTTTTTCTTCTCTTGATAAGACATTTCTGGATCGAGATAATGGGCATGAAGGTAATTTACTATGGAAGAATACCATGGAACATCAGGAGGACATCCGTCTATCAGCATGATGTTCTCTAGAGGAAAGTAAAGGTCTATATCATCTGGAGCATCCTTTTCCTCACTTAACATCCTTGAAATGTGACCAGCCACTACGTTTTCACTGCCCTTTTTGTCCTTTATTTGAACGTCAAACTCTTGTAGGGTCAATATCCAACGTAGTAGGCGCGGTTTGGCTTCTTTCTTAGTCATCAGATACCGCAAAGCAGCGTGATCAGTCCACACAATCACTTGAGCTCCTAACAAGTAACTACGGAACTTGTCCATAGCAAAAACTACGGCCAAAAGCTCCTTTTCAGTAGTGGTATAGTTAACTTGAGAGGGGTTCAATGTGTGGTCGCGTAATAGATGGGCGGAACTTCCCCTTGATCTTTTGTCCTAGAACAAAGCACCAACCGCATAGTTTGATGCGTCGCACATAAGCTCGAAAGGTAGGTTCCAAATAAAGCGATATAAGAATTGGAGCGTATATTAAACGGTCCTTGAGCTCCTCAAACGCTTGCTTGCGTTTTCATCAAAATTGAATTCAACGTCTTCCTTCAGTAAAGTAGACAGGGGCTTGGCTATCTTGGAGAAATCTTGAATGAATCTTCTGTAGAAACCGACATGTCCAAGAAAACCTCTAACTTCACGTACATTCTTGGGGTAGCTCATCTTCTCGATAGCTTCCACTTTTGCCCTGTCAACTTCTATACCCGTGGCGGAGATTTTGTGGCCAAGAACTATTCCTTCATCAACCATGAAATGGCATTTTTCCCAATTGAGTACTAAGTTCTTTTCCACACATCTGGATAACACAAGATCAAGATTGTCAAGGCAATCATCAAAAGACTGACCAAAAACCGAAAAATCGTCCATAAAAATCTCCATACACTTCTCTACAAGCCCGTCAAAGATAGCTAGCATACATCGCTGAAATGTAGCTGGGGCATTGCAAGAGACCAAATGGCATGCGCCGGTAAGCGAATGTACCATAAGGGCGGTAAAAGTGGTCTTTTCTTGGTCAGCTGGATCAATGGGTATCTGGAAGTATCCTGAATATCCATCTAAGAAACAGTAAAATGCGTGTCCCGCCAGACGCTCAAGCATCTGGTCAATGAATGGAAGGGGGAAATGATCTTTCATGGTTACCTCATTGACCTTGCGATAATCGATGCAGACTCGATAACCAGTGACAAGTCTCAATGCAATTTCCTCTCCCTTCTCATTCTTCTCAATCGAAATTCCACCTTTCTTGGGAACTACTTGAGTCGGGGAAACCCATTCACTATCCGCGATGGCATAAATGATTCCCATGTCCAAAAGTTTGATGATTTCCTTTTTACGACTTCTTGCATATGAGGGTTTAGCCTCCTCTGGGGGCTGTCGTACACATTTGGCACCCTCATTTGTCTTGATCTTATGCATACGGATGTCCGGAGATATCTCTCGATATCTCCTACTTGCCATCCAAAGGCTTTTTCATTTTTCTTCAAGACGTTGATTAATTTCATTTCCTCTAAACGAGACAAACTTGCGTATATGATCAATGGAAGCTTGTCACCTTCTCTTAAAAACACATACTTAAGATGTTTAGGCAACGGCTTCAACACCAAATCAGGGGGGTCTTCTAAACTCGACTTGAGATCTCCACTTTTCAACTCAATATCACTGAGTTTACTCTGTGGTCCCACTGCCAAAGCTTCTCCTTCCAACAATTCTTCCTCAAAATCAGCTGCTAATTGATCTAGATTTACCACACCATGAGTATTTAGATTTTCAACCAATCGCTCATACTCCGCTTCTACAGCCATAACTTGCTTATCCATATAGTCGGTGAAATCATCCGTCATATAATCAATGGAAAAGCCGGTTGGAGGGCCAGAGGGTACTTGAATGGATTTTAAGACATTGTAGCTCACCTCTTGATCACCAACTCGGATCGCAATCGATGAGGGCTCTAGCTGTAGATAAGAAAGGTCTTCCAAGAATCAAGGGGACGTTTTCATCTTTCTCCATATCTAAAACATACCAATCAACTGGAAAGGTAAATCTATCAATCTGAACCAAAACGTCTTTCAGGATCCCTGAAGCTTTCTTAGAAGATCTATCCGCGAATTGTAAACTCATAGTAGTGGGTTCTAGAAGGCTTTGTAAACCGATCTGTTTGCATACAGACATTGGCATAAGGCTTATAGAGGCACCTAGATCACACAAAGAATTAGGGAAGACTAGACCTCCCATTAATACCGTAAGTACGAATTTGCCGGGTCACCTCTTTTAATTGGTAAGTCTTCATAATTAATCATGGAGCAATCCTCACCAATTTGCCTTTCCATGCCTCGCTAACTTCTTTTTCGAAAATACAACATCCTTGATGAATTTTGTATACTTAGGCATCTCAACCAAGACATCCGATAGTGGAAGATTTACCCGAGTGTTTTTCAAAAGGTTCAAGACCTTCTCGTACTTTTTGTCCTCAATCAAGGGAATGTTGCTCTTTCTCGGTGGAAATGGAAGCTTCTTAAGGTCACTCTCGAGAAAGACTTTCCTTGAGGATGCACTTACAACTTTATCTTCCGGATCCTTCCATCGAACGACTTTTTCGATCTCTTTTTGTAGTCGGGGATCGGCCTCTTGACTTTCGTTTGCTTTTTCGGGTCTCGAGGGATCACCACTTGAGGGTTTTCATATTCTTCACCTCTCATGGGATCAGCCACCTGAGTCTTTCCTTGCGCTGAGGGGAGTGTAGGTGCTCAGCTTCCCCTCCTACCTTATCAATGGCAGGAGGGGCTAGTGGTTTCCCGGATGGGAAGGACCACTAACTTGAGTACCACTTCTGAGGTTCATTGCACTGGCCTCTTCTTTACCGTATTGAATTGATGGCACGAGGTCGGTACATGGGCCTTTGTTCAAGTCGGCTGAGCAACTTGACCACCCTTTGTATTCTTCTCGGTGAAACGGGCGGCGCTCTCGGGGGTCTGAAGCTAACTGTTCACCCGCCTTGCCCAATTTGCCTCTCTAGATTCTTCATTGATCTACTTTGCTCCTCCAATTTAGCTTCAAGATTGTTAGATTGGGAGGAGCTTTGAGAGTTTTGGAAATTTGAAGAATAGGGCTGGCTGGGCCGACTTTGGACTGCAGAATTAGAATTGGCGGGCCAATTCTGATTGAACCTTTGAGTAGGGTTTGAAAAATTTGAATTTTGGTTCTGATTAAACCCAGGGTTTCTATTGAAATTCTGATTCGAGTTAAAATTGGAATTAGGATTAAAACTCGAAGATGGATTAAACCCTTGGTTTTGAAAATTATTCTGGCCAGGAAACTGATTGACCTTTGATTGTTCTGGCCATAGAATGCATTCACTTCCGCATTCTGTCCGTTCATAGGATAGAATTTAGAAGTGTGCCCCACCTCGTCACAATTCTGACATGTGACTTGATTGTATTGTCCATAATCATGAACAAAGCATTAACTTGATAAGGTGCGGGGGATTAAATTGACACCGGCCATTCATATGGCCGTCCGACAACAAGCGCGATGCGTACGAACCTGAGGGTTCTGTGGAAAAGAAGAAGTTTGATTTATCGGATTTGAAACTTGAGGTGGTACCATCTGCTTCTGTAGCATGGCGATCAAACTTTGCAAATTGACTTCCTCAACCTTAGGAGGAGGAGGTGCTTGAATTGCTTGATAAGAGGGGGCGTAGTTGTACCTTGCAATGTCCTCAAACAATGCCCATCCCTCATCAGGCGTTTTCTTCAGAAACGCCCCACCAGATGAACTGTTGACCATGCCTTTGGTGAGCTCGGTCAATCCACTGAAGAATGTATTGACTTGCCTTTCCAGTGGCAAGCCATGGTGGGGACACTTTCTAAGAAGAGACTTGAATCTCTTCCAACATTCGAAGAAAGATTCATTCTCTTTCTGATAGAAAGTGAATATTTCGTTTAAGCACTGGGCCGTCTTTGAAGGTGGAAAATATTGACTCAAGAACTCCTTTTCGAGTTCTGCCCAGGTGGTGATAGATTCAGAAGGGAGAGAGGTGTACCACTCTTTAGCCTCTCCTTTCAGAGAAAAAGGAAACAGTTTAAGCTTGATCGCATCCTCACTTACTCCTTGGATGCGTGTAGTACCGCTTATCTCTAAGAACGTATGTAAGTGGGTATGCGGATTCTCTGATTGATATCCATGAAAAATTGATGCATGCTGCATCATCTGGATAAGTCATGGCTTTAGCTCAAAGGTTTGTGCAGTAATGGCTGGGATAACAATAGCCGGGTTGACTTTGACTTCGCCTGGCATGGCGTAGTCTGCCAACGTACGTCTATTATTAGCGGCCATTATCACAAAATCAGTGATTTCCTTTGCTAATTGATCTTCAAGATCTTGCTCGGTTCGTTCGCGTAACCGCGAACGGAAAATCCGCCTGTTTGGCCGGACTACGGTTCGCTCGGGGTCAGGGGTGTATAATAACGGTCCCTTTTGACTCCGAGTTTGCATAAACCGGACCAAAAACAAGTGGAAAGAAGCCTAAAAACTAAGAAATTAAAAACCTAATCTAAAAAATTAAAAGCCTAAAGAAAAAAGAGGGAAAGAAGAAAAAGGAAAAAAATTATTGAAGAAAAAGGGACCGGACGGACGTCCAAGGGTTTGGACGGGCGTCCGGGTGGAATTTGGACTGGACGGGCGTTTAGTGGTCCAAACGCTCGTCTGAAAGGCAAAATACTTGAACGGGCGTCCAAATCTTATGGACGCTCGTCTAAGTGAATACAAACAGAACAGAATTGATAATTTTCCAGCGGACGGGCGTCCAAGATTCCAGACGCTCGTTTGGTAGCGGGAAAACAAGAACAGAAGCAGTAATTTGCAGAAAAGAAAAGAAGGTAAGATAGAAAGACAGAAAAACAGAAAGAAAGACGATCTAATCTCAAAGGAAACTACTAAGGGAAGGTCTTAAACCCTAACTAAACCCTACTTATCTACTTAACAATTACCTAAAACAATTATCAACTAAAAACAGAATTTAAAACGAGATAAAAACGGGAAAAAATAGAAACAAACGAAAAAACGAAAAACAAAAACTAGACAACCGTCCGGTTCCCCGGCAACGGCGCCAAAAACTTGTCACGGATTTTATTAACACAAAATAAACAAGTAATAATCCGGTTAACCTCAAGTATAAGGATCGTAGTAATAGTGGTTAATGCCGGGTCGATCTTACGGGGAACTGGCGATTGCTAACCCTAGTTTTTGTTTAACTAACTAACCTATGTCACGAAACTAATCTAAACAGTGAATAAAAACCAAACAAAATAGAAAATAAAACTAGACAGAGGATATAATCCAAAGCTAGGAAGGATACGGGCTGCGAATCAATTTAAACTAACTAAACAAGTCTAAGATGCAAATAAAAGTAAACTAACTAAACAAATTCAATTTTTAAGGATTTAAATCAAGTTTATAACGAACAAACGAGGATTGATCCACCTATCCAACAAGCATTGATTTCCTATCTCGATTATATTGTGGTTTTTATCTAGGTTGTGATTCACCTTATCTAAACATGAACCCTAATTCCTTAGAAAGTTCATCTATTAATCTATTATCTTCCAATGCAAGATTAACGCATTTTCTAACCAAAGGTGTAAACTTTATGTTTATAATCTAGCAATTAAACCTATTAACTTCCGTTATGATAGATTCGAATTACTATTCTTATTCATGATGATCTAGGGTTTATTAAGATTTCCATCAACAATAAACAATCACACATGCATATCTTCCGATGTAAAAGCAATTAAACGTGATAAACATGAATAAGAAACAACCTTTAAATAAAAACTCACAAGACAACCGAGGAAAACGAAATCAACAATCGTTGGACGGCTTCACAATACTCGTTTGATGAAGCTTTTAGCCTCTCGAACATCCTCGGAACTCAAATTTGCGTAAATAGTACATAAAAAGTAACTAGTTTAATCTAGATCTAAAGTGCATAAAAACTGGAATAAAAGGAAGAAAAACGCAGCCTAAGCCGCCCCTAGGTTTAGGGTTTTGAATAATGAGTGTATGGTCTCTCATAGGTGGAGAAAACGCCGCTATATATAGATATTGAAGTCGGTTTCACTAAGTCGGCCGACGGACGCCCGTCTGGATAGGTGAACGCCCGTCCACTCTTCAATAGAACTTCAAATCGGGCCGAGTCATGACCAGACGCTCGTTCACCCAGCGTCCAATTCAGCGTCCAAACATCCTGAATCAATATTCCATCCATGGACGCTCGTTCATTTTCATCAGACGCCCGTCCACTGGACGGGACCTGGACGCCAGTTTGATATGATTGAATTTCGATTTATTGATCTTTATCTCTTCTATCTCTATCCCACTTCTTCATTATCTCTTTTATCATCAATTAGCTCGAACTAAATCAACTTTTGATCATCTTTTGAGCCTCAATCATGCATCTACAACACATAAAAACATCGCAAAGTGTAATATCATCCAAATAAACATAAAATCACAATTTAAAACACATAAATTAACCTATTTTGCGATTAACTCATCTAAAATATCATTTACTCAATATTTCCATTAGACACACGTTTCTTATGCAAATTAATACAAATATGGGGGAAATTAACATAGAATATAGCCTTATAAATCGTGTAAAATCACCCTTAACACTGGGGTCGGTCTTATAAGAAGGTTCGCTTGTAGGCGAATTCCAAATATGATGCCGATTTGGGGTCGGTCTTATAAGAAGGTTCGCTCGTAGGCGAATTCCGAAATATGATGCCGAGCTTAGGTCGGCCTTATAAAATGCTCGCTCGAGGGCGAGTTCCAAATATGATGCCGAGCTTAGTTCGGTCTTATAAAATGCTCGCTCGAGGGTGAGTTCCAAATATGATGCCGACCTTAGGTCGGTCTTATAAAATGCTCGCTCGAGGGTGAGTTCCAAAATATGATGCCAACCTAAAGGTCGGTCTTATAAAAGATTCGCTCGTAGGCGAATTCCAAAATATGATGCCAACCTAAAGGTCGGTCTTATAAGTTTGGCATATGAAGCCTTAGTCTTGGCATTGGTAGCCTGTTTGTGCCGTGCTATTAAGCGGACGGACTCATAGGGTCTTGGGCGACCTTGTCGTCTTATGTGACCGGTTTACTTAGGACCGCGCTATCAAGCGGACGGCCTCAAAGTGATTTTGGGTCTATTGGGACCGTGTCGTCTAAAGCGACTTATTTACTTAGGACCGTGTTGTTCAAGCGGGCGGCCTCGAAGTGATTTTGGGTCTATGGCGACCTTGTCGTCTGAAGCGACTTGTTCACTTAAGACCGTGCAGTTCAAGTGGGCGGCCTCGAAGTGATTATGGGTCTATGGCGACCTTGTCTTCTGAAGCGACTTGTTCACTTAGGACCGTGCGGTTCAAGCGGGCGGCCTCGAAGTGATTATGGGTCTATGGCGACCTTGTCTTCTGAAGCGACTTGTTCACTTAGGACCGTTCAGTTCAAGCGGGCGGCCTCGAAGTGATTATGGGTCTACTGCGACCTTGTCTTCTGAAGTGACTTGTTCACTTAGGACCGTGCAGTTCAAGCGGGCGGCCTCGAAGTGATTTTGGGTCTATGGCGACCTTGTCGTCTGAAGCGACTTGTTCACTTAGGACCGCGCAGTTCAAGCGAGCGGCCTCGAAGCGATTGGCTTAGGACCGCGCTATCAAGCGGACGGCCTCGAAGCAATTGGCTTATAGCCTATTTGTGCGCTATTAAGCGGACGGACTTTTGTTGAAGAGAAAATCCATGTTGATGGCGAGCTTGTAGTTAGAGAGCTCGTAATAAGAGGGCTTGTAATAAATGAGTTCGATGATAGAGAGCTTATAATAAATGAGTAATAAGTGAGCTCGATGATAGAGAGCTTATAATAAACTAAGCTCGATGATAGAGAGCTTATAATAAACTAAGCTCGATGATAGAGAGCTTATAATAAACCGAGCTCGATGATATGGAGCTCGTAATCTTTATCAACTCTTTTGGCCTTTGGCCTTTTTCGAATTTTCATTTGTTTGTAATAATCTTTATTTTTCCGAATCCGACTTGTGGCCGCTGATTTGGGCTTTGAATGTATGTTTATTTTGCTATTTTGACGATTTTCCCAAAGTATTTTTGAGCTCGCATCTTTATTTTTGCTCGAAATATTTCATCTTTTTCGAGTCCGCTATTTGGGTCCGACATATTTGTTTGTATATATATACATATATGGCCCCCTTATTTTTTGCGAGGTCGAGGAAATTAAAGCATCGAACTTGCTAAAAATAATTGAGCTAAAAACCTTACTTGTTTCGGTTGAGCTCGACGACTGAGTCAAAAAATTCCAAAGTGCGGCCCCCTTGTTTCAAACAAGGTCGTTGCGGGCTTGGTTGAAATAAATGTCGTGTTTGGGTCGTTCCTGGTTGTTTGAAAATTTCCCCCTCCGGCCCCTTGTTTCAAGCAAGATTGAGGATGAACTTGGTTGAAATAAGTTTTGAGTCTGCGCAATCATATGCCCGTGTGAAAATTTTCCACTCTCGGCCCTTCGTTTTAGTTGGCTCGATGATTGGATCGAAAAATTCCAGTATGCGGCCCCCTTGTTTCGAGTAAAATTGGAGCTATGAGGTCGGGCTTAGAGCTAGCCGATGAGGTCGGACTTAGATCTAGCCGACTGGGGTCGGGCTTAGAGCTTGCCGATGAGGTCGGACTTAGAGCTAGCCGACTGGGGTCGGGCTTAGAGCTAGCCGACTGGGGTCGGGCTTAGAGCTTGCCGAGCTGAAGGTCGGGCTTAGAGCTAGCCGATGAGGTCGGACTTAGATGCTAGCCGACGAGGTCGGACTTAGAGCTTGCCGACCGGGGTCGGGCTTAAAGCTAGCCGAGGAGGTCGGACTTAGAGCTTGCCGATGAGGTCGGACTTAGAGCTAGCCGACTGGGGTCGGGCTTAGAGCTGGCCGAGCTGAGGTCGGACTTAGAGCTTGCCGAGCTGAGGTCGGGCTTAGAGCTTGCCGAGCCTTTCAACTAGAAGCGAGCTAAAAAATAGTACAAAAGATAGCTCTACCCTCTACTCATGGTGAGGTGAGTTTCCAAAAATAAGATAGCTCGACCCCCACGTTCGGTGGTGAGTTCCGAATAATGAAGCATAATTATTCAGGTCGTAAAAAACGGGAATAAACTTCAATGAGCTCATACCTTGAGAGGTTGTAATAAGAGAGCTCATATGCAGTGGCGGACCCAGGAAATTTTTTCAGTGGGGGCCAAATTAAAAAAAAATAGTTGGAAAAAAATGCAAGAGCCAAGTTTTGAACCCATGATCTTGGGATATGTATTCAAACTTTTACCGAATTGATCTAAATGGAGAATTAAACTATAAATTGTCTGAAATAATATACATACACAGTTTTAATATTATTAGAGAGGTATATTAGTAATTTCGTCGGAAATTTAAGTGGGGTCCATGCACCCCACTCCTACCATGCTGGGTCCGCCCCTGCTCATATGGAGAGCTTATAAATGACGCCCCGTGTCCGACGAGCTCATATCTTGCGTCGCCACCAAGTTGAGGATGCTAAAACACTCTAGAAAGTTTTGACAACTTTGCTGAAAAGAAAGACTCCCAATGCTTGTCTTCTTTGTAAGTTTGGGATCTGACCATAAAGATGCTTCAATTTGTCGAGTACTTTGATGAATCTTCGCCTCCAATTCAACATTCATTTCCATCACAAATCCATACAATTTTCTGTTTTTTTTTGTTTTTTTTGTTTTTTGTTTTTGTAATGATGGGTGAGAGAGTGAAAAGTGACGATTACTCCACCGGAAATTGCAGCGGCGCCGGAGTTGAAGACAGAGTATCGGAGTGGGAGGTAGGACTTCCAACCGCTGATGATTTAACTCATTACCCTTATCGGGGAGTGATAGGTTTACTCCCTTAAGTCTACACCATTTTTACACCATCATCATCTCACCACATATTTTTCACTTGTGAAAAAAATTGAAAAAACTTGAAAAAATCACAACCACAAGATTATCTTGGGTGTAAACATGGTGTAGAATTTAGCGAGTAATTCTATCATTACCCTTATCTCAATCTTTGATCCCGCCTGAGCTAGCATCTGCTTTCAAAATCTCTCCGGAACCTTCCCGTAGCATGCTCGATGTCAATTGTGCTTCTCAGAACACCTTGTCCTCCCTCCTCGCCGCCGGAAAGGGAGGCGATGGAGGTGGCAGTCAAGGCTCCAATAAGTTCATATTATTTCATGATGAAACCTCTGGTCCCAAATATACCACATTAATTTGGACACCCTTCTCAAATAATTGTGGCGGATGTAGATCTTGATGTAGATCCAACCGGAAAATAAAATAAAAAAAAGAAGGGATTTTAGTTCGCCGGAAATCTAGACCTGGCCGGAAAAATGACGAAAAATGTCGATTTCCCTATAACGGAGCCAACTGATGATGTCGAAATCATCTCGGCTGTTTTAGCGGTGTTTATATGTAGGATATCTAGCTATAAAAGTGTATAAAAGTGGTTTTTGCCGATGGTGCCCGGTGACGGCAATGGATTCCGGCGGTGGTGCTTTTATAAGAGAAGAGAGAATGGGGCAATTTGGCTTTGCCATCTATTTTATAGATTATGATCCGGTCCTTTAAATGGGTTACACACTCCCCTATTTATAGGGGGAGCCACCGACTAGAGTCGGTTTATTTACAATCGAGGACATACAGTATAATAAATATTTATCTACAACAGCAGACTCGTAGTGGAGCCAATAGGTCGCGCTCCTGATGGCCTCGCTGACCTTTGTATCTGTTATATCATTATTTTGTTGAACTTGAGGTAGCTTTTCCTCTAATTGTCGAGGTCGCTGGCGGACCCGTTTGTCTAATGAGATCGCGTGTCGGCCCCCTAATCCTTTCTGTCGTCGCATAGAGTTGAGGGCTTGGAATGGATCCGAGACTCGCAGTCCTAATTTGGCCTGTGAGTTTATGGGATGTAATGGCCAGTGGCCTCATCCACTAATGTCGGTGGTCGGCCAGACCCGAATAAGGATACGCGGACCGAAGTACGATTTAAGCACATCACATTGCATTTTTGGAAGCATTAAATGAAGTTACACTGAACTCATCTCACCACAATATTGGCGCCACCTTCTTGGAGTTTTTGAGAAGATTTTTCATCTTATTTATGCTATTATTCATGTACTTAGCTTTGCAAGTGTCTTTTGTAACCTATAAATAGCCATCCATTTGTAACTTGAAAATAAGAATTCAACTTTTATCAATATAATTTATATATTCTCACTTGGAAAAGTGTGTGTTGAAATTCTCTGGAAAGAGGTTTCTAAATCTGGATTATCAAGGGCCTAAGCAACCCTTGTGGGTATCCATATACCAAGGTGCTTAGAAACGAGTTTTCTAAGTGTCGAGGTGATTCCAAGGTGCTCTCACATAGGTTGTGATTGTGTCAAGGAGCTTAGTATTCCAAGATGCTTCCACACAGGTTGTGGGTTGTGTTGAGGACTTATCTATCCATCAAATATCTCAATCCTAGATCATACATCGAAATCGCATCAGTTGGTATCAGAGATAAGGCGGATTGACGGTTTTATATCCAACTTTTTTTTTCTTCTTAGTCAAAAAAAAAGAAGTTCAAAAAAAAATATTGCATCAATAAATCTTATTTGGAATTAGATTCGAAAGGGATAAACAATGTTTATTCCTTGGGATTATACGGATATAGAGGCCGAAGAATATTGTGAATGGGTAAAGAATAATATATGGAGAAAATATCCGATCTTTGATGAGAGTCAAATTGGCTATCATTTTCTATGTAATTATACCCCGTTTTATACCTCGTTTTGTATGTTATCTGAGAAATTTGGTTGTATTTTGATGTATTTACACCTTGGTTATCATTTCGGGACCTAGGACGTAAAGTCCGGGATTCTCGGTCTTTTTCGGTGTATTTTACTATACTCTCGGTCACCCTAGTGTCCTGTAGGGATTATGTGTGGTATTTGTTATGATTTTTTACAGGACTTAGGTGTTTGAGATGTCCGGAATGCGAGTTACGAGGATTGGAATGTGTGCCCGAAGCTTAAACGTTCAAACGGATCAAAACGCGGTGGTACTACAACCATACCTTCTATTGATCTGCATTTTGATCCACCTTAGAGGCATTTTCTGGGCTGGACATCTTCATAAAAGTTGTATACAATTTCATTAGCTTTCCAACGGATTTTGAATCACTCGATTTGAGGTCTACATAAAAAGTTATGGCTGTTTTTCTGAAGGTGTGTCAACTAGCCGCGCGCCTGAGAAATGCTAGGCGCACGCCTAGCAGTCAATTTTGGCCAGAAGTTTCAGTACGTGTTTTTATCATCATAGGCGTGCGCCTACACTTTCCTAGGTGCACTCCTAGCGTCCAGAACACATAAAACACTATAAATACTCCCATTTTGGATCTAGATCCATACTATCTTCTTCCCCAACTCGTTTTTTCACAATTTTCTGCAATTTTCATTAGTTTAGCTTAGTTTTTAGGTAGATTAGCTTAGTTTAGTTGTAGATTGTTGTAATCCGTTGATTCTCGAAGATAGCTTGACGCATTATTGACGGGATTTCGTTCGGTGAACCGATTTTCTACGGCATAATATATTTGGTATTTCTTTTTCATTTCTTGTTCTTGCTTTCAATCTTTATTTTCGTTATGTTTATTGTTGATTTCTTGTTGTTTTTGTTAATATAATGAGTAGCTAATAGCCGATAGTCGAGTTATGTGATAGTCTTTGAAATCGAACCTTAGCCTGTTCATGTGGTGTTCTTGATGTTTGATTGTTGATTCTCGATGTTACCATAGTTCTAGAACTTATTCTTATCACGTTTGTTGAATTAGCTACTTAATAAACGTATCACACGTATCGTATTTACATATGTATTTTGAAAGAGGATACGGGAACCGGGGTTCTAGGATCACCGTGTAAAACCGACTGAGTTGTTCAGACTCGGTTTCGTTGTGAGGTTTTGTATCGACTTGTCGAGCGTTTCATGAATCGTAGACCGTGTGAGGTCAGTTAAATCCGTTGAGCGGACTGTTGAACCTGACATAGGAGGGTAGATTATTGAAATAATATTTATTCTCAGAGCCAGACACCCTACGTAACGTCGAGAACGTTTAGGTGAATCAAGAATACCGCGGGACTTAGCTAGGGTTTGTGAGTATTAGATTGGATCATAGCTCAGATATCTCTTTTATATAGTTTTAGATCTTTATTTTCTTTTGTATATTTAGTTTGTAGAACCGGTGATCTGACAAGTCACCGTCTTCAATATTTGTGTTGACCTGAACTAGGGACGAGACCGACTTTGATACTCGACCAGATTCCCTATGGGATACGACCTTGACTCACCAATTCTAGGCTACAGTTGACCCGGTACACTGCCGGTGAGATTGGACACTTAGAAAAGGCCGATCAATCTTTCAGTTTCAAAAAGAGACGAAAGAAATGTTTGACAAGAGAACTTCCCTGATTGGACTTATTTTCACAAAGCCATCATCTAACCATAAGCCAATTCGAACTCAAGATATATATTTCCTTGTATGTACAGGAAGAGGCCATTACTCCGAAGAATGCCCTAACTTGAAGCATCAACCTGAAAGTGTACTTGAAGAGCTTCTTAAGGAAGGTAAGGTAAATATTAAAACCGTTGAGAAGATAGTTGAGAAGGAAGTGGATGGTGAAACCTTTTGTCCTCCAAAACCCATGGAAATTTTTTTGGGAGATTTAACTGACGAGGCATTTGTGAAAACATACAAAGAGGAAAATGAGAGTGAGGTGGAGCTGGCAGAAGAAATTAGTCCTATATTTGTTGGTGAGGAAGTGGAAATGGGTGCGCCTGAAATTGTGGATGAAAAGGTACATGATGATCGGCCTCATGAAGAGGACACTGGCCGTTGGATACCTTCAATGCAACCCCTATATTGCCTTTGATTTGTGTTGATCCTGATCATGTTCATGGCAAACCGGAGCATACATTCTTTGATCCGTTTTGTGCGCATGCTGTGACCTCACAGTATCCGACTTACGGTGGTTATATTGCTTCTTTCAAGGTCTTCAACCATATTTACATCAAGCTGAGAGCTATTTTTGATTTTTCATTAGTCAACATGGATCGCCATATCACCATGCCTATAATTTGAAGTTGTCTCTTCGCATTATATTTGATCCCAGAATAACAATGGCATTTTATGTGGGTTCTCTAGACTTTATGCAAAGTGATCAGCTTTATGATGTCCTTCTGATTCGAGAACGAATCCTTCGCAACCGGGAGGGTCTGATATGAATATAGAACCAAATTCAACTCAAGATACACTAGCATTTCGGGTTGGTCCTGAAACTCGACTACAACGTAAAAAGAAGTGATGACGGTCAAATTATACCTGTAAAAGTCATCAACGTTATCCTTAAATCGAACTTAATAATATATATTTTATATTAAATCACATGTTTATAATGTTTATTTAATGTTATGTGATTTATAGAATATAATTTGGTATTTATCTATTTTTATTATTTAAATACGATTTACTGTGTGATAATTATTGATTTTGTAGATTACGGTAAATCGGAGGATATCTACCAACGAAGGAAGTAAATCTCAAGATAAATCGGAGCGGAATCGGATTGCATTAAAGCTAAATATCAAAGTAGCATGAAGAGTGGAGTGCCAATCAGATCAGAGAGACTCGCCGGTAGCGAAGTGAGGACTCACTGGGAGCGAGTTGAGAGGCAGACTGAGGATCGGCTCGGAGTTATCTCGACGCGTTTTAGACTCCTTTAGTGGTTTAGAAAACGTAAATTAGGTCGGCTGGAGTTTATCCTAAGTCGATTTTCCAAGCCTGTATATACTTATTTCATTGTATCACTTTATATCTTGAATATCACTTTTTCATAACACAAATTCTCAGTTTCTCAGAGCAGTTTTTATACAAGATTCTAGCAGTAATTATGTGAGTTTCTTGTGTTAATTTCTTCTTGTTCTTTGTAATTAAGTCCCCCCCCAATTATTGTTTATCGTTTGAGGTTGTTCGTTCTTCACCGGACGATGTAGATCTAAAGATACGATATGAGGCAGTGGGGATTCCTTGTCTATAAGGATCCACACGCCCAAATATGTTATCCGGTGATCTATAGATGACTTTGGTATGATCGACAATCATGTTTCTAGTAGATCTATATAATTGCTTTATGAATCTCTATTTTATCCGTTACATATGTAGAAATGCTAAGATTTAGGTTTTCGCCGCGTCAATCTAGCCACGTCTTTATGGTGTGATTGTAGTAGGTATGGCTACGGCTACGTTGCTCGTATGTTTTAATTAGCGTATGATTAGAAAATACCAATATAGGGCTCCTAGGTCGGCTCATGAATTGATCTTCCGGGACTTTCAGCGAGATCTAGATATGTTCTGTATTAGGGAATTGAGCCCATCTAGTTATACGTAAATCGTAGATTAACATGAGACCGTGCAGGTAATTGTTAATGGGACGGAGACTGATGCGATCGCCTAGGAAGTACGCCTAACCACAGGAATGTTGCCTAGGTGAGGAATACGCTTAATATCGGCATCCCTAGTATTGTAAGCATGCAAGTTATATGAGATGGAGACCCAAAAGGTGAAGTCATGTAATGTAGCACAGTGATCTAGTGTCCTACCCGGAACTAAGTCAAGTTTAGGGGAAGACTCCCGTAGCCAATATAAAAGAAATACGAATCGGATTAATAGTTGTCGAGTCTAGCTTAATTATATAGAATCTCTAGATCCAAACGATAACATAATAATTGCGGAGGTTAATTACATTTATAGTGTCCTTTATCTTTCTTGTCTCTTGTTGGTCGTAGACCGCTTTGTGTCCTTGACATGAATAATTAATTGTTTGTATATAAATGACCCACAATTGGTTCCCTATGGGATCGACCTTGATTCGCTATAGCTATACTACGATGGACCTAGTCCTCTTGCTAGTATTGGTTTATGGTGATCGAGTATTTTATTATCACTTGATCTACGTCATCAAGAAGCTCGAATCCTTGGAAAAATTTGGTCCATTTAATAATGCAAGAATCCAAGTCCAAGAATGAAGAAGATTTTGAGGTCATTAAGTCCGTCATTTATGCTTGCGGACTATCGGAATAATATTACTTATAATATTACATCTTATTATTAAGTAAATATTGGCTGAATATTTAGTAAACACGGCGCCATTTTTTCGATAAGAAGCAAGCTTGGAAGAAACTAGATACATTGGCTTTGGACAATTCAAGATACATTGTATTTTTGGAAGCATTAAATGAACTTACATTGAACTCATCTCACCACAATATTGGTGCCACCTTCTTGGAGTTTTTTTGAAGACTTTTCATCTTATTTATGCTATTATTCATGTACTTAGCTTTGCAAGTGTCTTTTGTAAACTATAAATAGCCATCCATTTGTAACTTGAAAATTAGAATTCAACTTTTATAAATATAATTTATGTTTTCTCACTTGGAAAAGTGTGTGTTGAAATTCTCTGGAAAGAGGTTTCTAAATCCGGATTATCAAGGGCCTAAGCAACCCTTGTGGGTATCCATATACCAAGGTGCTTAGAAACTAGTTTTCTAAGTGTCGAGGTGATTCCAAGGTGCTCTCACACAGGTTGTGATTGTGTCAATGAGCTTAGTATTCCAAGATGCTTCCACACAGGTTGTGGTTGTGTTGAGGACTTATCTATCCATCAAATATCTCAATCCTACATCAAAATCGCATCAACATGTCTTTCTTTTTCCGTATTCTTTTGCTCTGGGGCTGCACTGCGGACGTTATCCGCCGACCCTAGGCGATGCAAAGCCAACTTTCATCCTTGCTTGGCTGTGAAGTAGCATGGCTACCCTCCTCTTGATCCTCACGAAGCGACCTTGTTGACTTCGGATGAAGAACAGTGTGTTGTATTTCTTTTCGAGCTGGAACAGGTGGGATGAACTTGCTAACGGGAACTGGAGGAAAGCCCTGTGCTATAAGACTTTTATTAGTTTGTCGCATATCCTCCAAATATTCCATATGGTTCCTTAATGCCGTTGCGTGGGCATTTTGAACTGCATTTGCTTCTGCGTCTAAGTTAGTTTGCTACTCAAAGTTTTGATGAGACGCACCGGCTACATACTTCCCGCGGGCCTTTCTTGTAGCCGCTTCCTCTATCTCACGGGCCTTTGTCTTTTCATTTAGGACATTTTGCATGTACTTGCAAAGCTAAGTACATGAATAATAGCATAAATAAGATGAAAAGTCATCTAAAAAACTCCAAGAAGGTGGCGCCAATATTGTGGTGAGATGAGTTCAATGTAACTTCATTTAATGCTTCCAAAAATGCAATGTATCTTGAATTGTACAAAGCCAATGTAAATAGGGCCACAGGCGGTCGAGCCGAGCGGGAAAAACTCGGACAGCTGCCTCTGAAGCCGAAAGCTCTCCCCGAAGCCTCGCAACATGACCGTCCAGTTCGGCTTCTTTCTCTAAGTGTTCATTCGTGAACTCTTGAAGGCGAACGTCATACTCAGACCATAAAGTCTCTGTCTTTTCCACTTGTGACCTCAGTTGCTCTTCAAGCTCCTTTATTCGATCATCATTGGACTTCAGATCAGAAGTCCTCTTCTTCCGTTCAGCAGACGAACGCGCAAGTCGGAAAAAGATTTCTTGACCCACAACCGACCCTTGAAAAAGCACGACATATGGTCAAGATTACTCTTTAAGGATAAATGCTAAGGACGCAAAGAAATGAAAATTACGTATCTCATGGCCTCGAAACCTACTTCAATCAGATCCATGTCAGACATCTGGGAAACAACCTGCGTTTGATCGGCTGAACGAGGTGAAGTGCAGAGGTCGACCTCGATCTCCCCATCCTCTCGGTGAACCTTAGATGTTTCTTCGTTGTGTTTATCTGAGTCCGACCCCACGTCAATCCTGCTTCTATTTTCCAGCCTCTCTCTTACGTCAACCTCTCCCGATCTAGGGCGAGAAGATCTTCATATAAGGGGAGTCTCCGGCTCCTCCTCATCCGCCTCGTCCACCACTATGACAGGAGCATCTGAACCCCTCTGAAGAGTCTTAGGATTTTTCAGGGCGTCATCCTCCAACTCGGACAACAAGCGATGTGTGAGGCCCAAGAAAGGACCACACGGCCCGGGTCGCCTGGTCTCGAGAAGCATGTTCATCGGTCTCGACCATTCTCTCGGTTTGGTGTTCTACCCGCTCCCCGAGACCGGGGGCTTGGAGACCGGCCAGAGCCCTTACTGCAAGAAATAGGAACACACATTACTTACGCCAATACAAAGTAAGTATACAAGAAAGTAGCGGTACTTACCCATATCGTGGCCATTGTTGTCTAAGGGAAGGTAAGGATCAAGGCCAGCCTCGGCCAGATGAGCTGCCGTGATCAGCTCGGAGGGTAGTTCACGCAGCCTCAGGAAGATACCCACGTTCTGAATATCATCCACTTGAGTGGAGTTCGGAAGGGTCGGACACTCGTCCTTTTGTAGGGAACTTGCTTTCCAACGTCCCAGCCTAGAATCCCCGCCATCTCGAACGAAGAAGAAACGCCCTCGCCATGAGTTGTATTTAGGGCCTTCAGGCATTATTTCCTTTATTCCCGACCGATGGGAAAAGTGATACCATCCTTTCAACCCTGGGCTCTGTGCTATGCGATGGAAGACCCTGAAGAGGCTTACCGAGAACCGCACTCCGATCGCTCGATATAGCACGGCAAAACCTATCACTGTCCTGACTCCGGAAGGAGCCATCTGATCCACGCCCAAACCATAGTGCCATAACACGGACACAAAAACAGGACACATCGGTAATCTCAGGCCCGCCTTCAACTAGGCTTCGTAGATGGCAAAGTACCCGTCCGGAGGACGGGATGCGAACGGACGAGGATCTACATGAAGCAGAGGGACGAATTCCTCCAAGTTTACCCTATATTCGTGGCAAATATACTCCACGCTACCTTGCGTCAAAACCGAAACCACTCCGTGACTCCCCATGATATCCTGGGTAGCCTTTTGAATCTTGTACCTGAAAAGATGATCAAAGGTGTTTGATGATGGACCGGAAGAGGAAGCGATAGAAGTCGGTTGAGGAGGAGCCCAAAGAATCTCTTCAACCACCACATGTCTAGTCCAGGACTCCCTGATGATTGCTTCGGTCCTGGGGGTAAGCGGTTCCTCTCCAGATGAATCAGACATCTAGCAGGAAACATAAGCGGATGAAGAAGCAGGAAGGTGGTGATAGGAGGTTGCAGTAGAACGATAGTTAGTAAACTAGAAATGGGTGAAATGACGTTTGATGTGATGGATTTATATCCCCCAAATAAACCTAGGAAACCGCTCCAATACAAACGTGCATGTAGTAACGCCTCGAATTCCGGGACAGCCATAACTGCGCTACAACAACCTCCAATCATCACTCCGATACCTACTAAGCCGAGCTCCAATCCGAACAGATCCGAACCGACCTCCCAAGGCTCGGCTGGATTTGGGAGGCTTATGACGATGCCAAGAATTGAACACACCTACGTGGCACTCCTTTAGTGGCCCAATATTAAGAATAGAGAGAAAGGTTGTCTAAAGGGTTAGAACTCCCACAGCCGAACTAGGAGTAGTTCGGGTGCTCCTCCTAGTTCCTCTAGGATGGCCCGTGCCTAGGGCCGACCTCTAAGCGATATGGGTACAAACAATATCCCGACCTTTGCCGGTCGGCCAATACTTGTGTGCATTCATGCCCGCATCCGACCTATGAGGTCGGTCTGAGTCTACCTTGGACCGAACCCTCGACGCACGTTCTGAATCAGATAATTATGGAAGGAATCCTGAGTCATAAAGGCTCCAATCCTTACCTCTTAAATACGAATATTTGAATGTCAAAATTATCTCCTAGAATCAAAGAGATTAACTAGGCATAATCCTTTTCTTTAGGGAACACGCCAATGAGTGTCCACCATAGACACGCCACACGCTAACTCTAGGGCATAAGCCCCTCTATATAAACCATCCCTAAGGAACTACGGAGACTTGATTCCAATCCCAACATTGGATACGTAGGCAGCTTAATCACTATCAAGTGCAATCTAAAACATCTTACAACCACTCCCCTCCTTTCATCGTTATTGTGTTGTTCTTGAAACTCTGATGGGTTATCACCAAGAGAAAAACCTTAAGTTTGGGACAAACGAGTTTTTGGATCGTCAACGATCAAAAGCTAAGTGATGAGTGATTGATGTAAGTCAACTAGATGATACATTGTATGATGTTTTATCCCCATTTGTAATGAGGTTATTGGTATTTTCGTATCATTTCAAGCAACTCTTGCGATAATTTGGAACCTCTCGAGTAAATAGTGAATATTATTAAATCATATTTTTGTTAATTATTGAGGTCTTAATGGCCAAATTTTGTTATCGAAATTACGCGTGATATTCTTATGTTTTTGCTTTGCAGCACAGATAACTGAGGTCAGAAGCCTGGTTCGTGAAAATGTATAGCCAAGGATTTTACCGCGATTCTATTTGATATGCAAAAGATAGGGAAATCATTTTGAAACTTTTGGCATCTGCCAACATGCCTATGGCCAGGGGTGGACCGCGTACATCTTAAAAAATTTAGTATTAAAACTTATGTAGTTTTGTTGTTAAAAAGTGTCATTTTGTAGATAAAAATTGATGTTTTAGACACTGTTGGAAATTTTTTTTGGATAAAATATATAGTTTTAGGCCGGTGGCCCCACCGCCATGCCTATGGCGTCCGCCATCTTCAGTTGGAGTTCAAGCTGCAGATTTTGTACTGTTGGCAGGCAAAACCACATGATGCAGGTCTCCTATTGCCGACATAGTGCATGTCTCTTTGATCTCTAGTATTTACTATTGCCAAGAAATTTTTTAAAAATACCAATTGCAATTGCTCTTATATCCATCTATTTTCATTCTCTTACAACATTTTCAAGACGTGTTTGATGAAAATTAATATTTGAACATATATATAAATTTTATTTTTTTTTTGAGAGGAGAACATAATTAATTAGAAAGGAAGAAATGTGGTAGTCGAATAAACGCACATTTTTTAAGCCAGACACGTTTGTTAGGCGTGCTGTGACAATCATTCCCGTAATTATTAGTATTCCGTATTAGAAAGGCGACACCAAACCCGTGACTCGGAGACTGGCGGCTACTTCCCATTTGAGCTTTCTTTTTCTTTCATTTGTCCCATTTGTGTTAAAAAATGGAAAATATTTAAGACACCATTCTTTGTCCACACACATCCTCGATTGTGTGTTTGTATGGTTATAATTTTTATTTTTTTTAGAGAAATGAAAAGGTATGGTTCAAAATGGATGTGTGCACACATTTTGTGTCAATATTCGGTGCCTCTATCACTATCCTTAAAAATTTGGCGCTCATCATAATTGCTAGCTCTCTACAGCAAAACAAAAAAAACTTTTTTTACGGGTTCTATCGGCCTCCAGTTTTATCATCGACATTTTATTTAATATTTTTTTTTAATTTCCGGTACCACATATATATTCTTGTTTTTACTTTCGCACCACACTAAAAACATCAGTGTCACTAACGTTTCTTTTCAATATCAACGTCAGTGGACTGACGTTTTTAAGTTGTGATACTTTTATAACGTAAACGTCGGTGTCGCTGACTTTCGTTTTTAAATAGCAACGTCAGTGTCACTGACTTTGATTTTCAATAACAAAGTCGGTATTACTGACGTTATGTTCATTAAAAATAATCGTAATGTTAATTTAATTTTGGTGCCGGAAGTAATAGTGTACCAGTAGTAAAAATGAAGGTGCCGATAGAACATTTTTTTATTACACAAACTAAAAAATTTAATGCATATGTTGTTTTTTCTATAATGTGTATGTACATATACATCTTTTTGTATATTCAATCTTTTATTTTGTAAAGTGGATTTTAATTTTATAGTTAATGAACAAATGAATGATTAAGGACATCATTCATAGTTCCTTCAAAACTATGAATAAGAGTATGTTTTTTATGTTTCAATGACTTATGCTTCTATAATTATAGTGATATTATAATTTTGTTTGAATTATAAATGACATTAATATAATGTTGTGATAAATTTATCTTTTAAATTTTTCTATTTTACATAAGGTATTGCTCGATTATTAGCCCAACCCCGGAACTCCGTTTGGTTTCGGACTGACTGGATCCATTTGGATCCAACTTAATATTTTATTCACCAGTATCTTATTTACTATTATTTTACAATCATTTCACCAATCTGACGATGCAGAAATCGTCACGATGGCGTAGCGGCGTTGGTGGTGTGGATATCTGGCTTATTTGTGAGTAGATTATTTATAAGTTGGCCGGAGACAGGTAGTGATGAGAGGAGGGCGGTGAGATAAGCTTGTTCTTGCAGAGCTTTGGCCTGTTAATTTGGTCTTTTTTCTTATATCCCTTTATTAGGTTACACAAGACTTCCTTTTATAGGGAGATAAAACTTAGGGATGAAGCAAAGACTGGCGGTGCGGAAGCAACTTAGTCACTAGTCTTAATAGCTAAGCAAATGCTAAATATCAGACATCAAGTGGGTATAATATCTAGTAGCAAGTGGATGTAATATCCCGGCGACGACAATTAGAGGTCGCCCGGTGCCGCCGCCTTCGTCGCCCGGCCTTCGCCCCCGTTTCCTCTCAAGTCTTGTGCGGCTTCCTTAGAGAGCCTTATCTTTATGATCGCCCACCGACCACCTAGCTCGGCGAGGCGCTAGGAAGGGTTGTTGGCGACGGCCTTGATCTCAACACCCGTTGGCGTCGCCATAGATGTAGTCGCGCTTCCTTGGTGTGGCCCAACCGATGGCGATATAATTTGTATCATCAATGGCCCCCTACTCCATATCTTGATCATTTTTCGTGAAGATATCGAGTGTGGAGTAGTGAACTTTTGGACGAAGTATGTGCGACCCCGTCGTCGATGCGACTCGTTCACTGGGCCGTGCTTTCAAAGCAAGCGGCCTTCGAAGCAACTCGGGCTGTTTTGCGACCTCGTCGTCTGATGCGACTTGTTCACTAAGGGCCGTGCTTTCAAAGCAAGCGGCCTTCGAAGCAACTCTGGGCCTATTTTTGCGACCTCGTCGTCTGATGCGACTTGTTCACTAAGGGCCGTGCTTTCAAAGCAAGCGGCCTTCGAAGCAACTCTGGGCCTGTTTTTGCGACCTCGTCTTCTGCGAGGCCATCCGTTAAGCTTCAATGGGCGGTTAGTCGGATCGTGGTTGACGTCGGCCCCCCTTGATAACGCAATTACGTGGGTAGTAACGCCTTGCAACCGCCGCAAGCATGTACGTGGACATTGATTGGCCTCCATAATGATTGCGGTTTTCGAATTTCGGAATTTGAATCGACCGCGCAATCCCCAACCGTTGGATGGTTTAACTCCTAGCCCCACGATCACCACTTGCTTGCCTATATAAGGCTAGCCTTCTCAACACTTCCTCACTTTCCACTCCTCTACTTTCCCACAATTTTTCTCCGAGTTCTCTCCTCTTTCTAGGATTAGCAAAAGCTTCCGGCGGAGGCTAACGGTGGGTTTGGCGGTGGTGGAAGTGGGTTTCGAGGCTTTCCGGTAGGAGTTTGAAGATTCCGACGTGCTCTTGAGGTCGCTCCTTCTACTTTTCCCGAGAAAACGGAGTAAATTCTTCTCCTTATCCCTTTTTTCTTGTTTTCCTTTTGCTTTTCGAGCCACTTTCCTGGTATTTGATCCAATGTTTGGGCAATGTGTTTGGATGTAAGATGTTTTTCCTGAGAAAAGTTGAGGTTTTTTGGGTTGGTGTTTCTATTGTGGTTCTTCCTGGGTGGAACCATTGCGCCCAGAAAACTCTACTTATTATGCTTGCTTTGGAGTCTGTATTTCCCTTTCTGGCAATTTGCTTTCCGTTTCTCCTGTAAAAACGGAGGGCGTCGAGATGGGTGCGATTACCTTCCTGGTTTAATTTCCATTATCCCGAGTGCGAAAGCTCCACCTTTTCCTCTTGTTTTTGCGGGATGTCGGATGGAGAGCATTCGTCGAGAGGTGACTCGGACGAGGAGCGGGGAGGTTTACGATTACGCTCGTGAGGAAGAGGGTGATGACCCTCTCTAGTCTGAGAAGTCCGCCGGGGACGACCACTATTGAAGAGATAACCGGCGCCGAGGCCGCCATTCGAACAAGTAGCGATCCCTTTGAACTAGATTCTCTGTTTCCTGACCCCCCGTCCGGCGACGCAGGAAAAGTCGTAAGGAAATGGCACGAGCTCGAGGGACGACCACCAGCGAGGCCGGTGAGAGAGGGATGTCGGACGTTGAAGAACAGGTTTCCGAACCGAGTCCCAGTGGCTCCGCTGATCATAACGAGGCATATATTGAGGACGCCGCTCTTCACGAGCTAATGGGGTCGAGCGAGGACGAAAATGCCCCCCTGCCTCGCCAGATTGTTTGGGAGCTCCCTAAAAAACCAAAAAAGAAGAAAGATCCCAAAATCACTGTTGGGGAGGCCGCCGCTAAAGCGAAGAAACCCGTGCCCAATAATCCCGAGGCGATGAGAGAGTTCGCTATCCTGGCGGAGTACGAAAAGGCGCTGGAGAAGAAGTGGGCGCAGCTTTGTGATAGCAGAGACCTTAACCAATTTATCCATCGTCGATTTAAAATTGACACGAGCGAGTATCAATTTTCCCT
Source organism: Gentiana straminea (assembly GCA_036785695.1). Classification (NCBI taxonomy): domain Eukaryota; kingdom Viridiplantae; phylum Streptophyta; class Magnoliopsida; order Gentianales; family Gentianaceae; genus Gentiana; species Gentiana straminea. The sequence goes on along the minus strand of JAVUPR010000241.1, from coordinate 3,815,614 downwards.
GCTTGATTATTCGAAGGAGGAGGATAAGTTTAAACCTGGGGATCGCCAGGATTACGTGTGTGCCGCCGCTCAGACGACGCCCTGATTCTGCACTTTGATCATTTTTACGCGGGGCTCCGACCTCCATTCGATCCTTTCTTTGTGAGAATTTGCGAACTGATGGGAGCTCTTCCTTCCGATTTTGCCATTGGGACCGTTATTCAAATCATGGCCTTCATTGTGATGTGTCGAATGATGAAGATAGAACCTTCGGCCGACCTTCTTTGGGCCACTTTCCTTTGGTTTTGTGGGACGAGCATCGCGGGGCAAATATCTTTAAGGTCCAAGACGCCCCGCCTACTATTCTTGTTACCAAATAAGATTCACGGATGGCGAAGCGGATCCTCGAGGTGGAATCCAAGGTTGGTGGCCGTTTCTAGAGCCACAAAACGCACGGGGAAATCTACCCTCCCGATCGACGAGCCTCCTATACCGAACGGCGTTTTGTTAAAGGGATCATGACCCTCCTTCAATCTGATGGGGTCGAGGCCTCCTTAAGAAACATTGCTTGGGTCGATCTCCTGGATCTGGCCCTTCCATTTGCGCGTATGGCGGGTCTCGCGGGCCCGGGTAAGGCGGGGCCAGTGGTTGCCATGGTTCCTGAGGAGAGCGACCCCGACTGGATAGGGGATTGTCATATAGGGCAACGCTTTCCGTCTAAGTGTCCTGTATGCGGAGGCGATCCGGAAAGAAGGCCGCCTTGTAAATTTCCTTGCATTTATTAGATCTTTAAAGAGCTCAAGGTGTAACTTTCATGCGTTGTTCTTTCTTTCGAATCTGTTTTTAACGAACCCTTTCTGCAGGTATGGATGCTAATGAACGCCGTGCTCAAAGGCAGAGGCTGGCTGAGGAGCAGGCCAAGGCTCGGCAAACGACCTTGAAACAAATCCTTGGGAAAGTTCCCCGTATTGTGGACGCCACTATCATTGACGAGGCGTATGATCCTACGAAGGTCGCAGCGGCGCCCCCAGGTGCGAGCTCCAGTCAGACCATTACCCAAAAAAGGTCGCAAGTTGATGAACCCGCAAAAGAGAGTCAGGGCCAGAAACGACCAAGAGTTGAGAAGACAAAAACAGCTGGCGCTGGTAAAGCATCTGATCGTGCGGATAAGCGAGCTGCTGATAAGGACTTTGTACGGCCCGAGGCCATTGTTGAGGAGATCCCCGAGGGGATGGAGCCGTTGCCGGGCCGGGACACCGCCCCGCGGCTACAAGGGGAAAGAGGCGGTGTGGGCCGGACCCCAACTTCACTCAAAACCTTGGACATGAACAAGGCGGGCCGGATAAGAGAGGCCATCGCCGATGTTATCCCCTTGGGTTGCACCGGCATGGGACTCGCCGCACGGGGTTCAGCTGGAGATTGGGAGGGGGATTACATCTCGCGTCGTGATTCAAGAAGACGCCCCCGCTGGAGATGAGGTCGCCGAACTTAAAGACCTTTCAGGCCAATTCGGAATCGCCGCTTCAATGGTAAGCTTGTTAATCTTGTATTTTTTCCTTTCGTATTTTGTGCTTTCCTCAGGCTTATCATTTCCTCTTTTTCAGCTCGGGACTCGTATACACAAGGCGATTGACGCCGTAGAGAAGGGCAAAGCTAAGCTTAAGAAAGTAACGGCGGCCCTTGGAGCCTCGGAAAAAGCCAGGAGCGCCTCTGAAAACAAAGGCTCGCAGGCTGCAGCTGAGGTTGAGCGGATGAAGAAACTCATGGCGGAGAGCGCTAAACTGGATGCGGAGCTGCAGGAGAAGGTGCAAGCCACGAAGGATGAAGCCCGCAATTCCGGCGAAGGGCTAGCGGCCGCACGTGAGGAGGTCGCAAATCGCGAAGGAGAAACTTGCTCGCTGCGAGAGAAGGCCGCGAGAGATGGCGGGTCCGGCCGCGGTGGAAGCCTTCAAGCTTTCTGATGAGTTCGGCGATTTCCAGGAGGCTAGCTTCGATCAAGGTTTTAATCACCTCGCTCGTTGTCTTTGGGCTTATCATGGCCGGGAGAGCATTACCTTGGAGGAAATGCTCCGTTGGGTTAACATGTCCTAGCGATCTCCCGACTTGTTGGCCATTCACCCGGATATCCCTTATGCAGCAGATCATATCGTCGCCATTCAAACCAACCAGATAGAGCGCGGCGACCCAGTGTGGGATCCTCCTCCAGTCAATCCTGTTAACTTTGCGATCTTGAAGAATCCTCCGGCAAGCGATCAACCTGGTGATGAGTACATTGACACTCCCCCCGGCTCCGTTTAAATGCCTTGTGCTTTTGTTTTCTATATTTCTGTGGCTTTGTAATAATAACTTTGGCTCTCACTTTTTTGAACTATTTGGCGTCCTCATTTGATGATTGTAATAACTTAAAACCTTTTTACTTTCTGTATTGACATTGTGGCCGTTTTGGCCCTCTTGGTTTATCTACTTGTGCTTGTTTTTCGATTTATTTCTGCTATCTTGTCTCGTATGTGTGCGGCCCCCTTTATTTTGGTGAGATTTGTTGAGCTCGCTAAAATAACTAAGGTTGAATCAGCTGAGAAGATTGAGAAATTCATGTTGTGCGTTAATATTTTCCCGTCCCTCCTGTTTTGATCGAGGTGCGAGGAGACTTGAGCAAAATAGATCGTCGCCGCAATTCATTATAGCTTGTCTTTGCGGACTTGTTTCAAGTAATGAGGGTCTATATTTTGCAAAGCTTGTTTTTCTGCGGCCCCCTAGTTTCGAGGCGGAGTGAATGCTTGCCGGCAATTTAGGAGCTGAGTTGATTTGACTGAACTAGCCTCTCGGCCGTCGTGCTTGCCTGGAATCCAGGGATCTGGATTGATTTGACAGCTCACTGGCAGTGTATGTGTGTTCAAAACGGCCTAAAATCTCGGGCTAGTAACTGTGCATGAATATGGCCAAGAATCGTGGGTAGATAACCGATAGGCATTAAATGCGTCCTTTGAATTTCAAAATTCAGATAAACCGCGGTATGCCCGGCCGTAGGATCTGATTGATCGTGGCCGTTCCTTTTGCTAACCTCTGCTATAAAAGGAAGAGGCACACTAACCTTATTTTTACTCTTTTTCTTGCGTAGATTTTTGTTGCGAGAACCATGTCTCTTCCATCTGGAGAGGGTAGAGTGCGAGTTTTTAAAGCCCGTTCTACTCGTGATGTATCCCCTTTCTTCTTTACTGCCTCTGACGTTGCTAAAGATCATTTCTGGCGCTATTTTGAGTGGGTTGAGCCTGCGAAGGAGAGGGGTTTAAACCAGAGCAAGGTCGAGGGTGACGGCTCTCTTCTACGCGTACGTTTCTCTGGGTGGGCAGATTTTGTTGCACCACCTTCATCAATACTTCCCAATCTTACAATAGTGAGGGAGTTCTATTCCATCTTGTCTGAAGCTGCATCCGAGGGAGCGCGCCAGTGTATTACCCTTCGTGGCGTCGCGGTCATTTTTACTCCGGAATCTATCAATGGTGCCTTGGGTATATCGACCCCTCATCCCATTATGAGCGCGTTTGGAACCTTGCCGATGAGTTAAGTAGACAAACTTGCTTACGACGAGCCCTCCGCGAGCTCTTTCACGCTTACGAGCGACCTCGTGTCTTGGGACTGCGTCCGATCTTTCTCGCGGCAATCGTGAGTGGAAGAGGTTCATCAACTCGCGCGCCCTCCCATCCACGGATAACGAGGCCGTAAGTGAAGCCGAAGCCGCTTTGCTTTTGTACGCTATTCGCGATCATCATGTTGACATTGATTGGGGAATCTTGATTCATCGTGAAGCGGTTAATTTCGCGGTTTCTATGGACCGACATCGTCGCTTCCCTTTTGCTTCACTAATAACGAAGCTATGCAGCTTAGCGAGGGTGCCGAAGCATTCACTGGATCGTTATAGGTACACTCATTAGATAGAGTGTACCACCCCCCCCCCCCCCCCCTTTTTTTTTTTTTTTTTTTTTGTAGATCGAAGGGCATGGTAGGCCGTAGATTTGCCGGAAACAATTGTATCTCTTAATAAATGAAGATGCCCTTTTATTTTGATTACCCTCTCCACATGCTCTGCTCGTACGCGGGCAGACGTACGCTTTACATATAATATTTTTTCAGATTATCTGCATGCCAAGGTCGGTTGTACTCGCGACCCTGGTTATCACTTAGTACGTAAGTTCCTTTCTTGACTATCCGAGCGATCCTCTCCGGGCCCTCCCAATTCTCCGATAACTTCCCTTTCTTGGCTTCGTGGCCGGTGGCCTGCCTTTTTCGCAAAACGTAATCCCCAATGACGAAGTGATGACCCCGAACGCGCTTGTCATGATGTCGTTTGGCGGTCTGTTTGCAATTGAGCAAACGTCCATATGATTCGATCCGCCGCTCCTCTGCTAAGTCGAGATCGAGCTTCCTTTTGAGCGGGTTATCTATTTCGCTGAAATGTGCGACCCTTAAACTTGGTAAGGCCATCTCCACCGGAGCCATAGCTTCGGATCCGTAGGTTAAGGCGAAAGGAGTCTCCCCTATGGTAGTTTTTCGCGACGTTCTGAGTGCCCATAAAGCCGCGGGGAGGTGGTCAGGCCATTTACCCGCTTTTTCGCCCAGACTCTTTTTTAGCACGCTGAGTACTTGTTTGTTTGCGTTCTCAGCCGACCATTCCCCCGTGGATAGCATACGATGATTGCCAATGTTTGACATTGTTTTCTCCACGAGAATGTGTCGAACTCCTCCCCGAATTGAGGCCCGTGATCGACACTATTACTGCGAGACGCCAAATCGGTCCATATTTGGTCGAGCGAGAAAATAAGTTATGTCCTTGGTACGATTTTTACCAAGGCTTTGGCCTCGATCCACTTGGTGAAATAATCCACTGTGACCACCACATACTCGCATCCTGAGCGCCCCTTTTTTAATGGCCCGATGAGATCGATGGCCCACATGTCGAAGGGCCATGCGGCTATGACAATGCTTTGTTCTACTGATGGTAGCCTGGGAATATCCGCGAATTTTTGACACACGTCGCACGCTTTAGTATATTTCTTGGCGTCCTCTGCGAGTTTCGGCCAGTAGTATCCTGCTAACAAGACTTTCGAGCGAGGGTGCGGCTAGGCGGATGGCCGCCACATACCCTTCATGCAACTCAATGTGGATACCATCGACCTCCTCGGGTCGCACGCACCTTAGTAATGGTTTAGAGAATGATCGTCGGTACAAAACGTTGTTTAGGATGGTGTATCGGCGGCTCTTCGATCGGGGTTTTGCCTCGTTCGGCTCTTCGGGAAGTTTTCCAGAATCGATGTAGTCCCTTATGAAATCAATCCAGCAAGGGTTGGTGGATTGCAAGTCCATCACCTCGATCCTGTCGATGGCGGGTCCTGACAGATATTCTACAATAATCGAGGGGTTGCTTACCTCGTCCTCGCTGGTTAGCTTGGATAAATAATCAGCTCTGTGATTGTCCTCTCGGGGAATGTTGGTAAATTTTCAGTATTCGAAGCTGCTCTCCAGCTTCTTGACGAGGTTAATATATTTTTGCAAAATTTCGCAGTGGATACCGAACGACCCGATTATTTGATTGACGACCAATTGGGAGTCGCAGAAGACTTGCACATTTTCGACCCTCATGGCTCTTGCGAGCTCAAGTCCCGCGATGACCGCTTCATATTCTGCCTGATTGTTTGACGCAGTGAAATTAAATCTCAAAGCTTTCTCGATTTCTTCTGAAGTTCCAGGCTCGAGTAAAATGATCCCCGCACCGCAACCTTTGAGATTGGCGGCGCCATCGACGTAGAGTTGCCAACAGTGACTTGGCCGCTTAGGCTCGTCCGTTGTGGTAGCTCTGTCGGGTACTATGCCTTGTCTTGGTTTCTTTGCGGGTTATCCCCGTTGAAGCTTATTTCGGCGATGAAATCGGGCAATGCCTGAGCTTTGACGGCCTTACGAGGTTCGTATCGGATATCGAATTCAGTGAGCTCGATGGCCCAGCGTAGCAAACGACCCGACAAGTCCGGCTTGTGGAGGACCTGCCGTAGCGGCGCGTCTGACAGTACTATTATTGAATGTGATGAAAAGTAAGCCCTTAATTTTCGGGCGGCGATAACAACGCAGTAGGCTAACTTTTCGATATTAAAATAACGACTTTCTACTGGGCTTAAAGCCTTAGAAACATAATAGACGAGTTTTTGCAAGGTACCCTCTTTTTGATAAGTCTTTGCGGCGCGGCCCCTGTCCGGGCGGCCGGATATAACGGCAAGACGTCTCCGATTACGGGATTTGTAAGCGAGAGGCGGGCTTGACGGATAAGCTTTGAGCTCTTCGAAAGCTTTGAGAGCATTCTTCGTCCACAAAAAAAGGTTTTATTTCCTTTTAGAATTTTGAAGAAGGGTAAGCTTTTCTCGGCGGATTTCGATATAAACCTTCCCGGTGCTATCACTCTTCCATTCACCTTTGTACCTCCTTAACGTTGGTTGGCTCGCTCATATTTATTAGCGCCTCGATTTTTTTCGGATTTGCCTCGATTCCCCTCGACTAACCATGAAGCCCAAAAATTTACCCGCTGGACCCCAAAAGTGCATTTTGCGGGGTTTAACTTCATCGAGTGTCTTTTCACGTTTGTCGGGGTCTCGCGAAGGTCTTGCGGATGATCCCGTCGACTTGATTTCACGACCATATCGTCGATGTAAGCCTCCATATTTACGCCTTTGTTTGTGTACTAAAAACTTTGTTCACCATCCTTTGATATGTCGAACCCGCGTTCTTTAGACCAAACGGCATCATCTCGTAGTAATATAGTCCACCGGCGGCCACGAAAGCCGTTAGCTCCTTGTCCTCGTCGGCCATTTTGACCTGGTGGTAGCTTTGAATAAGCATCAAGAAAACTCGGCGTTTCAAAACACCGCGATCCCGTCGACCATCTTGTCTATTCGGGGCAATGCGTAAGGATCCTTGGGGCAAGCTTTATTTAGGTCGGTGAAGTCGACGCACATCCGCCACTTGCCGTTATGCTTTTTTACCATTACCACGTTTGCCAACCATGTAGGGTATTGCAGCTCCTTGATAATGCCAGCTGTTATAAGTTTTCCGACCTCATTCTTTATTGCGACCTCCTTTTCTGCAGAGAATTGGCGCGCTCTTTGTTGGATCGGCCTGAAGTTGGGATCGACATTTAGGTGGTGCAAAGCGATCTCCGACTCCACTCCACTCATATCTGTCACTTCCCAGGCGAAGGCGTCCAAGTTTGCTTTCAGAAGCCCGATCAGGTCCTCCCTTTCTTTCTCGTCGGCCTGCGATCCTACCTTGATCTTCTAGTCAGGATGCTCGTCATGTATAATGACCTCGACCAATTCGTCCTCGGCGATGAAATCCGGATCGTCGCGGATTTGTAACGTTTCAACCTCTACTGTTTCTTCTTCAATCTCCTTGATCGCGGCGATCCGATTTGTGATATTAAAACCCTCTACTGCGGGTTGCTTGGAATCGACTCTATTCTTGGTCATGTATTCGAGGAAGAATCCGGGTCGGCTTAAGGCGACCCCAATTTCATCCCCTATGTTGAATTTGACCCTTTGGTGAGGAACAGATGCCACCATTTGAAATTTCCTCATAGCTGGGATCCCCAAAATCATGTTGTAGTATGAGGGGAGATCGATAACTAGGAAAGTGACCACCTCCGTACGACATGGTTCGTAATCGCCGAGGGTGATGCTGAGGTCGATGGTGCCTTTGACTCGTACCGTATCATTGGTGAAGCCTTCGAGTACCCTGAGGTAAGGCTTCAACTTGGCCTCTCCAAATCCGATCTGTTTTAAACGGTCGAAATAGATGACGTCGCGGCCGGCCCGGTGTCGACCATTACCCGTTGACGCCGTGCTTATCGTTCACCCCGACTTTGAGGATGAGGGGTATTTCCATGGGACCGTCGACTGTGGTCAGCTCACTTTTAGTGAATAGAATTCCCTTCTCGTTTTCCCCCAACACTATTTGTTTTTCAAAACCGCGCGTATTGATTTGATGTATTTGTGATTTCAGCTGATTGTTGCTGGGAATATTCCCATGGATAACTTGAACTTCCCTCTGATAGACGCGGGGTTGGCGACCTTGTCCCGGACTAGTATTCCCATCTCGCTTATACTTAGTCGCCGGTCCCTCACGGATCAGTCTCTCTATTTCTCGCCTTAATGTGAAGCATTCACCTGTGATGTGACCGTGATCTTTGTGGTAGTCACAGTATTTCGATTTATCGCGAGCATCGGGATCACCCCTCATGGGTTTGGGTTTGTCGAAATGTTCGCGAATCTCGAACAAAATCTGGGATGCTTTCGTGTTATGCGGGGTAAAGTTATCCTCGCTGAATTTGTAAGGTTTCTTTACCTCACGATCACGGCTAGCATCCTGTCCTTTTTCCCTCTTACGATCCTCTGTGCGATCCTCTTTGTGTGAAGGTGGCTCTGCTTTTGTTTTGGTTTTCCCAGGGGATGGCGCTTCGCTGACTCCCATCATCCGAGCCCTTTCTAGCATCTCCCTGAGACCCGCTTTTGGGGGTCGCAGGTTAAACTCTGTTTTCATCGGACCCTTAGCAATCCCCGAGGAAACACGTTATAAGCTGCGTCATCGGAATGTTTCTTGTACGGTCGTACACTCGGATGAAACGCTCACGGTATTCTTTTCCGGACTCGTGCCCTCCCATGCGAACCTCATAAAGGTCCTCTATGGTTTTCTTAGGTCTACTCGCCGATTCAAATTCTCTGACGAATTTTTCCGATAGGTCCTCCCAACTTTTAACCGATCCGCGGGGAAGCCCGCGTATCCGGACGCCGCGCCGCCCGTGTGCTGCATGCTTCCGACCGAGCGATGCACCGGGCGGACTTGTTCGAGTTGCTAAGGTTATGCGGCCTTGGAAAGCGGTGAGCCGGTCGTTCGGACAAGAGTTGCCATTATAGTAATTATAGGCGGGGTAGCTAACCTTTTCATTACTGGTAGGTAATGTCTCTGTGATTCTTCTAGCGAGCACGTCGATTCCTGAGACCGGAGCGGCCCTTTCGACAGGCCTTGATTTCCTTAGCTCTGCGAGCTCATTTTTCATTATCTCTATTTGCTCTGCCAAAGCAGAGTCGAATCTGGGTCGAGACAGTGCCTGCCTATCAGCCCGCTCCTGCCTGCGCTCTGATTCCTCATAGTCCTGCGATCCCTCCTGGCGAGCTCTTTTCTTCCTTATTATTATCCGAGCGTCCTGTGCGCTCTTATCTGGTCGTGGGGGTATTCCCCCTCCGGAAGGCGAGACGACTTGGGGCCGAGGCCTTGTCCTTCTCACCTAACCTCTTGAAAGCGATCCTTTTTCGAGTGTCTTTCCTCTTTGGTGATCGCGATGCGAGGGTCTTGAGTTTTGTGCGATTTCTCTCCCCAATCCTTTGCGACCCGACGAATGCACACTCTCCTCTATCTCGATTTCTTGGATCGACTTTGGCGGGCTTTATTTAAGTTCGCGGGAGCAGTTTCATTCCTAGGAGGATTCGGGGGTCGTATCGCCATTGGGGCCTGGCCCTTTGCTACCAGGCGAGAGTTAGTCAAGTACATAGCTTCCGCATACTTCGCATATTCTCTCATTTCCGCAATCTCAGGATCCTCCCGGGAGCCTGGTCTTGTCTCGGGGGTCGACTTTTGACTCTGTTGCGACCTTGCTCTCTCTTTGCGAGCCTCATCTAGCGCAACAGCGTTGGCCTCTTTTGACTTGGCCTTTTGGTTAATGACATTCCTGGCGTCGCTAGGAGATAGGACTCCTCGTTGTGACCCTTCTCCTTCTGCGGGAAAGTTGTCAAGTGTTTCTCCCACTCCTTCCCCATGAGCCTGATGTTGCATGGCCCCCTTTGCCGGGGTCTTGGGAGTCAGATGCCCTTTACTTCCTGTCATTTTTTTTTGAAGTGCTTCGCTTAAATGGAGGTTTTAAAGGCTTTTCTTTGCAAGATTACCTCTTTCTTGGACGCGACTTAGGACGACTGAAACTGGCCGGATGCTCTTGGCTGGCGGAGGTGAGCTTCCTTTGATCCGCCGTGTGTTATTGTTCTTTGATGATTTTCACGCTTGGAACTGAGCAAGTTGCAGCGTTGGTTTCCCGGTAACGGAGCCAACTGACGATGCAGAAATCGTCACGATGGCGTAGCGGCGTTGGTGGTGTGGATATCTGGCTTATTTGTGAGTAGATTATTTATAAGTTGGCCGGAGACGAGGTAGTGATGAGAGGAGGGCGGTGAGATAAGCTTGTTCTTGCGAGCTTTGGCTTTGTTAATTTGGTCTTTTTTCTTATATCCTTTATTAGGTTACACAAGACTTCCTTTTATAGGGAGATAAAACTTAGAGATGAAGCAAAGACTGGCGGTGCGGAAGCAGCTTAGTCACTAGTCTTAATAGCTAAGCAAATGCTAAATATCAGACATCAAGTGGGTATAATATCTAGTAGCAAGTGGATGTAATATCCCGGCGACGACAATTAGAGGTCGCCCAGGTCGCCAGCTTCATCGCCTGACCTTCGCCCCCCGTTTCCTCTCAAGTCTTGTGCGGCTTCCTTAGAGAGCCTTATCTTTATGATCGCCCACCGACCACCTAGCTCTGGCGAGGCGCTAGGAAGGGTTGTTGGCGACGGCCTTGATCTCAACACCTGTTGGCGTCGCCATAGATGTAGTCGCAGCTTCCTTGGTGTGGCCCAACTGATGGCGATATAATTTGTATCATCACAATCATTTCACCAATCATTTCACCATCAACAAATAAAATAATATTAATCAATTCATTTTATTCACCACCTACACTATTCAACCATTACTTTATCAATATAATATTTCTCTCACCAATCATTTCACCAATCATTTCTTCATCAACACAAACTTTAATACAACATTTCAACCTTATAATCATTACTTTACATTATTTTATTTTATTTTCTCTCTCATGACTCAAATGGATCCAGTCCAGTCCGAAACCAAACGGAGCCCAAGATGCTTGCGATTTTGCTTGCTATGGCAGAAGCATTCCCGGCTGCGGTTATCTTTTATGATCTTCGAAAGTGATTGCTTGTCTTGTGTTCAGGCCTTATCTTCTCCGTCGAAGGATTTGTCGGTTTTGGGTTGCCTTGCTCGTGACCGTCTCTCAGCTTCAGCTTCCTTTGCCTTCCGTCGTTTTTGTTTTGTTAAACGCACGGGTAATGTCCCCGCACACCTTGCCCGACATGATGTCGCGTCTGAGAGGTTTATTTCTTGAGGTACTCATCCTTTTTTGATATAATCTCCGTCTCATATGCGGATTTGATTTAATAAATGGAAAATTAGGGATAATGACACAATCTGAAATATTTTTAAGTAACAGGACAACTACATATTTTTTATAGGGAGAAGGACAACCGCATAATTTTTATAGCGAGAAGGACAAACAGTGAATCCCGAAAATCGGTGAATCTCCCAAAGTGAATCCCGAAATCGATGAATTTCGACGGTGAATTTCGACGGTGAATCCCGAAAATTAGTGAATTTCGACGATGAATTTTGAAAATTAGTGAATTTCGACAGTGAATTTCGTCGAGTGAATTTAAACGGTGAATTTCGAACACAAGTGAATTTCGACAGCAGTGAATAAATAGTTTTGTCTTTTATGCAAAAGTTTCAAAAAACTGTCCTTCTACTCAATTGATGAAATATTTCTGTCCTTCTCCCTCATTCTCCCTTTAATAAATTTGGTTGGTTTTTCTTTAAATAAAAAAAAAAAAAAATTTATTAGCCCAACCCAACATTAATGTTGAGTGTAACATGTTTCGCAGCCATCAACGAAAACGAAAAGCCCGCGCGCCTCAATAATCACATTGGCCGTTTCCGTTGACGACCTTCTTTTCTCTTCATCGCCACCACCGCCACCAGCATCGCCGCCGCCTACCCCTCCGTCTATTTCATCAATATTCAATACAAATGAAAATGGGGGTTCTACATGTCTCCCCTTCCCAGTCACTACTGGTTCGCTCTGATTTGACCTCCGCCACCACTTCTAGCTGTAATGAAAGATTCAAAACGGCCTCCACGTTCAATCCCAAGAGAGACAACAACCGCCGCCAACGGCGTATTGTTGTCACCACGGTTTCGCAGACGCCACCTGCTACTGCTGATACGAATTTGCGTTCCCCACCATCGCAACCAGCATCTTTTGTCAGCCCGCCTCAAACTCAGCCTCTGTTGAGGGTGTCCCCGAGCTCTCTTCAATGTGAACCAGGTTGTTTGTTGCCTAATTATCCGGTTAAAGAGGCTGGTTCGTCGGACAAAATGGAATATTTAACAAATATTATAGTTTCTAAGGTGTATGAGGCGGCGATCGAGACGCCATTACAGCTTGCTCCAAAGCTATCTGAGAGGTTGGGTGTTAACGTATGGCTCAAGCGTGAGGATTTACAGCCGGTGAGCTCATTTTTTGTCTTCTTTACGTAGAAAATCCAAACACAACAATCAGTTTTAGCCTTTTCCAGTTTCGAATTTGGGAGGTCAATATTTTAAGTCTCTTGTTAAAATCTTGGATTTTTGTGCTTATGGTGAATTTAAGGCACCAATTTGAGAATGTCAATTATCAAATCAGGGCGATTTTTTAAGCTGTCTAAGAAAAGGTGATTTTAACGTTGATGTTCTTACTCATCTTAGACAACTTAGTTCGTTACTCATCTAAGGTGTCTAAGAAAAGGCGAATTTCTACTGGTGTTCAAGTAATTGTTACTGTTTATGAGATGGCATATTGATTGGCAGGTTTTCTCTTTCAAGCTTCGTGGGGCTTATAATATGATGGCCAAACTCCCAAAGGAGCAGCTAGAGAGAGGTGTCATTTGCTCTTCAGCTGGAAATCACGCACAAGGGGTGGCCATGTCTGCCAAGAGATTGGGTTGTGATGCTGTAATTGTTATGCCCGTTACAACACCGGAGATCAAGGTATGAAGTTACTGCAGTTCTTTTCCAAATTACTTATTTCTTTATGGTGTCAGAAGTATTCAAGTTTTGCGTTTTTTTGGTTTTTGAATGACAGTGGAAATCAGTGGAACGTTTGGGTGCTACTGTTGTCCTTGTGGGTGACGCTTATGATGAGGCACAAGCTTATGCAAAAAGGCGAGCTGAAGAAGAAGGCCGTGTGTTCATTCCTCCATTTGATCATCCTGATGTCATTATTGGACAGGGAACAATTGGAATGGAGATTGTCAGGCAACTGAAAGCGCCAAAAACAACGCATGCTATATTTGTGCCTATTGGGGGTGGTGGTCTCATTGCTGGTATTGCTGCCTATGTAAAGCAAGTTTCTCCCCAGGTTAAGATAATCGGGGTGGAGCCAATGGATGCAAATGCAATGGCCTTATCATTACATCATGGTCAAAGAGTAATGCTAGACCAAGTCGGCGGTTTTGCAGATGGTGTAGCTGTTAAAGTGGTTGGGGAAGAGACATTTCGATTGTGTAGGGAGCTGATAGATGGTGTAGTTCTCGTGAGTCGCGATGCTATTTGTGCATCAATAAAGGTCAGTTTTCCCCGCTGTTGATTCTTATTTTGATCCCACCCACCACACACACACACACACACACATTAAGCAAAAAAACCTGACAGTTCCCCCTCAAATTAATCTTGAGATTTTTTATTTGTTTCTTGTTGTGATCTTTGGGGCTGGGATAAGTAAGAAAAAGTAGTAGCTTTATGCAAGATTCTTTTTTGTCTTTGTTTGTGGTGCTCCCTTAGTGTTATTTTATTTTACTTTTCCTGCCCACTAGATCTGGGAGATTCATCATCATGAGCACTAGGAGAGTCAGGAGTGTGAGGGAAGGCCATCTAATTCCCTCATCTGACTTTCTATAGATTCTCTATTTTGACTCGCTCTTGAAAGTTTATACTGTAGGTACTTGTATGCCATGTGTTATTGATGATTGTATCGATGTGTTTTGTTTATTCTGGTAGTGCAAAAGCTCCTAATTGAGTGCCCCATTTGAAAAGTTTAAAATCAATTGTAGTGTTGATGATTGACGTGTAAGTATATAATCCAGTGAACCATGACATGTTGCCTGGAAAAAGGGGTAGAAGAGAGTTGCTCGACACGATGATCATAGCCTTTTGCTAGTAAATGTAGTAGAGCAGTACTACTAAGAATTGCTCCTTTTCCTTGTAATATTTCAATCTAATTACTTTTTCTGTCATGGAAAGGTTGGCACATGCATGGTCACTCTTATATAGGGGACCAAAGATTCGTGTTTTAGTAAAATTTGGTTTCATTGGTTATGCTGGTCTTGCAGGACATGTTTGAGGAGAAGAGGAGCATATTAGAACCAGCTGGTGCTCTTGCATTAGCTGGAGCAGAAGCATATTGCAAGTATTATGGCCTCAAGGGTGAAAATGTAGTGGCAATAACAAGTGGTGCAAACATGAATTTTGACAGATTGAGATTGGTTACTGAACTTGCTGATGTTGGTAGGCAAAGGGAAGCCGTGCTTGCCACTTACATGCCAGAGGAGCCTGGCAGCTTCAAAAAGTTTTCTGAACTTGTCTGTCATTTCATTTCAATAATTTATTAGTTTCATTTCCTCTTTAGTGCTGGTCAGTTTTATGAATTTATGGCTCTTGTCCTGCAGGTTGGACCAATGAATATCACAGAATTTAAGTACAGATTTGATCCGAAGCAAGCAAGAGCTCTTGTACTATACAGGCATGATAAAATTTTCAATTCCCCCTCCTGTTTACAAATAAGAAATGTACTTGGCTTTTTCTCATTTGCTTAGTGTTATCTTTGTAACACCATTAGAAATAAGGTATTTTGTTTTCTTTATGTACAGTGTTGGCCTTCACAAAAAGAATGAACTGGAAACGATGATTAGCCGGATGGAATCATCTGAGCTAGAAACCATCAATCTTACAGATAATGATTTGGTCAAAGATCACCTACGCCATTTGGTATTTTCTCTCCAAAGTCTGTCCTTAATATTCGTTGTGCAAGACACAAGCAGCATCATAAATTCATAATCTTACCTGGCAACATTTTTGCCTTGTTTTGTTTCTTATTGTCTCACATATTCACTGAGCGTATCAAGGATACTGTCTGTTTTTGGTGTTTCTGTACAATAACTGCTGTTGCATCCTTTTTTATTTGAATGATTAGCCTCCCATCTCATGATAAAGCCAATCATTTTAGCCCTTTCCTGGTTTTGGAATTTTCCTCTGTATCTTAAGTCAACAGTATAGTTCTGCATATCTATAAGCAGCGGTACTTACTTTTCCCTTGACATGAAAGATTTTATACATTTCACAGAAGCTTTGCTGCATATAACCTAAATCTCACAACATTATCTAATCTCTACTTATTAACTCTGATGCTGGATGTTCATCAAAAGCTGATCATGCTTATTAAATACTTACGAAATGTTATCTTCTCCAATATATATAACTTTGGGAATCTTTCAGATGGGGGGTCGATCTTATGTTGAGGATGAGCTTCTTTGTCGGTTTGTTTTCCCAGAAAGGCCTGGTGCTTTGATGAAATTCTTGGATGCTTTCAGTCCTAAATGGAATATAAGTTTGTTCCACTACCGAAGTCAGGTAGTAATCTCCTTAGTACTTTTTTTTCATAAAGAGCGACCATACATTACCTTATCTTAGTGCTTCTTCTGTGCTTTACGTTATCTCTGTCACTGACAAATTTTGCACTTTTGTTTTGTATGTATCCTCCTTTCAAAAAAGGGAGAGACTGGTGCAAATGTGCTGGTCGGGATTCGAGTTGCACCAACTGAGATGCACGAGTTTGAAGAACGTGCCAACAACCTTGGATACGAGTTTGCAGTAGAGGGAGCTAATGAGGCATTCAAGATTCTGATGCGTTGATCTATGGTTTCCGATGTGCAGTTCTTTGAAGTTCGGTCATTTCATATTCAGGAAGATGATAAAAAGGCTTCAGGAAGGTTTTTTCTCTTTGCTCACTCAACTTGCTCAATTTATCCATGTCTTCTGCTGACATATTGTTTAGTGGTGAATTAAGTTAACCATTGAGTTTCAGAGTTATTCTGATGATGAAAGAAAGGCTAGTGTGTTTTCTTTGAGTGCTTTATATTTACCCTTTGTGAGTTGAGCATTTGATGATGTAATTGTCATTTTTGGTGTTTTTTTTTTTGTATAATTTATGCCGATACACTCTAGTTGTCCCACCTGATTGTTGTTTTGATCTAGTTGTAAAAACGATTGTAAATCTGTATTTTTACAGATTTAAATCTTTTAGTTCTATAAAATAAATGTATTTTGCATCAGAATCCGTTAAATTTTACAAATTTTGTACATTGTACTCTACATGTAAATCTAGTTTTCATTCGTAACCAAGTGTTCATCATCCTTTCAAGATGTAAATATCTAAATTTCATATGCATACACAGAGAATTAAAACATATTTTTTCCATCAAATAATCACCTTATGGGGCTCAGTGTAACATGTTAGCCAACAATGATGCACAAAAAATACGTAGTGTAACCCCAAATACAAAATATACTACTAAAACCTATTAAAAAAACCGTTAAAAAAATTAAATATTTATCAAGTGAAAAGAATCTACAAAGTATTCAATGTATCTTATTACTAGTGAATGTGAGCGGTGCAAGCGCGGCTCAACATAAATCGTTATCAATGATAACATTAAATAATAGATCTCCAATCGAAATAAATCGCGTAAAGTTTTTGCTAAAACCGTAATAATTCAAGCGCAAGACAAATAGAACAACCGAAACATATCACATTCTCTCGCAAGAGGTAGGTAAATATGTCTTTTTTAGAGACGTGAATATTGTGAATCACTTCTCTTCCATCCCTATCAGGAGTTTTTCCCTACAAAATAAACCACAATATGATGTATCAGAGAACAATGTTATAAAATCTATCCTTTTAGTTTCGACTTTACGTAATGAAACATTATAGAAAAACAATAAGCGGACCATAACTACACGGTCAAATCTCCCGGGACGCCTTAGCTTCCAAATCATTAATATGCTTGAAAATGCGTTTCATTCATTTTCTATACGACATTTCTCTTTCTTATCATTAATAAATACGTCATTGATCTCATGTTCATTCATTTGGTGGGAAAAAAAACGCGTGTCAAACGGTCCGAAGAATATAAAAAGTGATTTTGTATTCCAACGTCAATTTTAGTGACGTTCGTACTGCAAACGCCCATCGGGTCCACCGACGTTATGTTGTTCAAAATAATTAAAACATTTAATGTGGTGTCTACGTGGTCACATGCGGGCACACCTTCTTGACGCGGATATTTGTTTGCCCTTTTTTTTGTTGTATTTTATAGCTAAAATTGACTCATCTTCTATCGTATACTACACAGTAGAACTTCAAATCCGCCGGTCTTTCCCATTTTTTTTTCCTTTTCTGCACATACTACTAACGGTACACGTTTGGTTAAAAAAAATTACACATTTTTATTCAATTGTTGTGCCGAAATCGAATCGAAATTTTTCGGTTGATTGAAATTTAAAACTGAATCTCGCACTGTCTGTTGGAGATATTAAAAATGAACCGTATCGAAATATACACTTTGTTGTGTATATTCAATTGTTTTGTCGATCTCGAATCGAGAAATCGAAAATTTTCGGTTGATTGTAATTTAAATTTGAATCCACACTGGCTGTTGGATTTACTAAAAATGAAACGTATCGAAATATACACTTTGGTTCGATTTACGTAGCGGAGAGTCGAAAAAGAAATCGGTTTATATATAACCGAAATTCTGGTTTTTACCGAGGAGAAAAAAGAAACCGCTGTAAAAAAAAAGGGGAAAATGAATCGAAAAGTTACACATTTGATAAATAAATAAAAAAAAAAACACAGTTTTATTTAATTGTTGTGTCGAAATCGAATCAAAATCTAAAAATTTCGGTTGATTGAAATTTAAAACTGAATCCGCAATGTCTGTTGGAGGTAATAAAAATGAAGCATATCGAAATATACACTTTGTTGTGTATATTCAATTGTTGTGTCGAAATCGAATCGAGAAATCGAAAAATTTCGGTTGCTTGAAATTTAAAATTGAATCCGCACTGTCTATTGGAGGCACTAAAAATGAACCGTATCGAAATATACATTTTGGTTCGATTTATGTAACGTAGAGTCGAAATAAAAAATTTGGTTTATATATAACGCTTACCGAAATTCCAGTTATTATCGAAAGGAAAACAAAAAAAAAATATTAAAAAAAGTATTTGATAAAAAAAAAAAAAAAACACGTTTTATTCAATTGTTGTGCCAAAATCGAATCGAAATAAAAAAATTTCGGTTGATTGAAATTTAAAAATGAATCCGCAATGTCTGTTGGAGGTACTAAAAATGAACCGTATCGAAATATACACTTTGTAGTGTATATTCAATTGTTGTGTCGAAATCGAATCGAGAAAACAAAAAATTTCGGTGGATTGAAATTTAAAACTGAATCCGCACTGTCTGTTGGAGGTCCTAAAAATGAACCGTATCGAAATATACACTTTGTTGTGTCGAAATCGAATCGAGAAATCGAAAATTTTCGGTTGATTGGAATGTAAAACTGAATACGCCCTGTCTGTTGGAGGCACTAAAAATGAACCGTATCGAAATATACACTTTAATTCGATTTATAAAACGGCGAGTCGGATAAAAAAACGGTTTATATATAACGAGATAACCGAAATCCCGGTTTCTACCGAAGAGGAAAAAAAAACGAACCGTATCGAAATATAAATTTTGTTGTGTATATCCAATTCTTGTGTCAAAATCGAATCGAGAAATCAAAAATTTTCGGTTGATTGAATTGTAAAACTGAATCCACACTGTCTGTTGGAGCACAAAAAATGAACCACTTTGGTTCGATTTATGTAACGGAGAGTTGGAAAAAAAATCGTTTTATATATAACGAGATAACCGAAATCCCTGGTTTTTACCGAAGGGGATAAAAATGAACCGTATCGAAATATACACTTTGTTGGGTATATTCAATTGTTGTGTCGAAATCGAATCGAGAAATCAAAAATTTTTGGTTGATTGAAATGTAAAACTGAATCCACACTGTCTGTTGGAGGCACTAAAAATGAAGCGTATCGAAATATACATTTTGGTTCGATTTATGTAACGAAGAGTCGAAAAAAAAAGAAATCGGTTTATATATAACGAGATAACCGAAATCAAGGTTTTTTACCGAAGGAAAAAAAAAATTGCTGCTGTAAAAAAAAAATTTAAAAAAAATTAAGTGCCACGTGTCAGCCACAGGAGCTGCCACTTGGCCAATTGTGGGAAGAGCTCCTTAGCTCTTAATAGATACTCACTCCGTCCCATTTTATTTGTCCTGTTTGATTTTTCACACAGATTAAGAAAAGTGTAGTTAATGCTTTGAATCATATTAAATGATCTAATATTTTTACACTTATGCCCTTTAAGTTGTTGTTGGAGAATTTAATGCTACATATTTTTTATTGTAAATATTGTAAAGAGAAAAGGATATTTGAAGAAATTTAGCAATTAATGCACAAAGTGGACACTTATTTTGGGACAAACTAAAAAGAAAACATGGACAAATAAAATGGGACGAAGGGAGTATAAGATACCTTACTTAGTTACTTTACTCCACCACCTTACGTTACCCAACACCCTACCATCTCATACCTTACCTCATCTCACCAATATATCCTGCCCCCATATCCTACCTCTCCACTCATTCTACCCTACCATACCATACTACATTAACGTACCCTAATACTTTTCTACATAACTTTTCCTTAGGACATTCATACCAGATGCATCATTTTTATCCTTAAAATAATATAAAATAATACATATATTTATTTTACAACATGTCAATTCAAAACAGCTTCAACAGCATCTCTATCTTTATCCCTATAGCATTTCAAATACTATTAAATAATATATATTCTACCGCACAACCCTATTCATACACATTAAATATTTATTATTTCACTCCAACAGCATCTCTATTTTTATCCCTATAATTTTTTATAATTAAATATTTTAGATACGTGAATAGTGCATCCTCAAATGTATGGATACACTGTTCATATTCCTAAAAATAAATAGGGATAGAGATTCTCTTGTATAAGACTTTTGGGTCTTATCCTAAAATTTTAGGGCGCTTTAGTTATATGAGCTTGTCAACACAAATTGTTGCAAGAGTAAGCTTATCACATAATTCATATCATTAATAAGCTTGGACTACACAAGTTGAGTGAAAAACCAATAATGCCCTTACCCTTCTTGATTTGGGGGGATTTACTTAACCCTAAAAATGTAATTAACCCTTAATTAAAAATCCTGTTAATTATTTCTTAACCTGACCCCCAATACCACCCCCTAAATTAGGGCGGGTAAAATAACCCACCCTAATTTACGCGCCAAAATCCGATCAAGCCCTTTTCTATAGCGCCAAAATCCGATGAAACGGACTATTCCTCCTTTGCAAAGCCAATTACTCTACTCTGTCCCTCTCTCCGCAAACCCAATTACTCTGCTCCGTCTCTCTCTCGGTGTTCGGTCATTGTCCTCGCCGGAACAGCCCTCTGTTTTCTTATTCTCCGTAAATCATTGTCCGAGCCGAGGTGGGTGGTAATCGAATGGGTTTCTTGGATCTCCATATCGGTATGTGAATATAAATTAAGCTAATACCATTGAATTACATGTAAATGATTGAGTTTGTGGTGTATATGATTTTGTAGATTAGGAAGGTGTGTATGTGGTGTTGAATGATTTAGGCAAATTGAGTTTGTTAGTTTACTTACCCTGGCGGGAGTAGCTTAAACCGTGTGTTTAACTCTGAATTGAATTGAAAATGGGGGCGACCCCTATTGAAAATGGCTATTTGATTTGAATTGAATTGGTTAAATGTTGAATTGGTGATTTGTGCAGTTATTACCCGGTATGACTATCTATATCTATATCTATCTATTTGGTTATATTTTCTAGGGCTGAGCAGAAAACCCAATGAACCCAATCCAACCCAAAACCCAAACCGAACCAACCCGAAAACCCAAACCAATTGAAACCCAAATTTTTTGGGTTGAGTTTTGAACCGAACCAAAAATATTTTGAGTTGGTTTGGTTTTTTTTTTTCCAGGTTGACCCAACCCAACCCGATATATATATTTTTATATATATGTATGTTGTATGCATTCCGTCCAAAGTAAAATGATGTTGTCATATTGTTGATATCACTTCATTTTCAGTTTCGGTCTACAATTCTTTGACCGTTCTTCGGAAAAAAGAATCCGTGTATGTATTTTTATGTATGACTATTGGTCTTTAATTATTATCTTTATACGTTGTTTGTTTGTTATATGTTGTTGGACTCTTAATTATCAAATTTTAACGTTTTCTTTCATAAAAATAGTGGTTTCTTTAACGGTTATTGTTATGAACATATGAGAACTCGAATTTGGATATATACATATGTGTGGATTTTATAGCATAAAAGTGTTATTATAGATGCATGTTTTATGGATGAAAACCCGAAACCCAACCCAAACCAACCCGAACCAACCCATTGGGTTTTATAGTCATTTGGTTTGGTTTGGGTTAGTGTTTTCTTGAACCAACCCGACTTATACTATGTAAAAACCCAACCCAAGTCGACCCAACCCAACCAAGCTCAGCCCTAATATTTTCTAGCTGCATTTCCTGGTGAATAGTAATCGTATTAATCTTAAAATATTGATTATAGTGTGACACAAGTTTAAACTTGTTAATGGCTATGTGAACTTGTATCTGCATTTCAAGGTGGACTAATTATAATGTGACACAAGTTTAAACTTGTTAATGGCTATTTGAACGGAATTGGAATTGATTTGTGATTTAAAATAAATTGAATGCAATGCTACATTCAAACATTCAAGCGTTAAGGATTTTGTCTATGTGTATATTGGTTTGTAATTATTGTATTGAATAAAAACAGGATCTAGGTGAAGCGTGATGGAAGATAAAGTTTTTTTATATTTTACCCTGTGGAGATTGAAAAAGACGTCAATGGTCTATGGTCTTGGAAGTATGTAGGGTGTGAATCTGAAGAAGTCTCGACGATTTTGAGTGTCAAAAAGAACATTACATTTAAAGAATTGTATGACATGGTGAAAAATGAGTTGGAAATCGATACAACTAACTATGAGTTTGAGATGAAATATATGGTCCCCATTAGTAAAGCTAGACCGATGGTGCTTGATTGCGATAAGCTTGTGAATCGGTTTATATATGTTTGTAATTTAAAACAAGATGCTTTATTAATATGTTTGAAGGAAAAGGAAAAGTGTACCGAGGTTTATGAAAGTCAAGAACCATGTGAAGTAGTAAATGTGTCGGAAAGTCAAGAAACATGTGTTGAAAGAGATGAAGAGACAGATGTTGATGTTTTGGCAAATGGGATGAAAGAGATGTTGGATGTAAGAAGAGAAAGCATGGAGACATGTGTTGAAAAGAATGCTAATGAAGAGATAGATGTGGATGTTGTTGGGAATGCCATTGAAGAGATGTTGGATGTAAGAATAGAAAGCATAGAGGCATGTGTTGAAAAGACTATTAATGAAGAGATAGATGTGGATGTTGTTGGGAATGCCATGGGAAGAGATGTTGGATGTAAGAATAGAAAGCATAGATACATGTGTCGAAGATTCTCATTTGAACACGGGGGGTGACAACATGGACTTTAATGAGCAACTTGAAGACTCCTTATTGGTGAATTTGAGTGAAGATGTTTATTTAGAAGAATCATATCAGAGAATTAGCATGAGCGGGGCTGATGAATTGTCAAATGAGAATCTTGATGGCTTTGTTGTGAGAATCGAGATTGTTGATCCATTGAATGCACCCCCAACTGTAGTTAACGTGCAAAGAATTGAACATGAAGACTTTCTTTGTAGCCGTACTGTAGGTGATACTTTAGTGTGCATTCCCGAACATGAAGACTTTCGTGTGAATGATCCATTTAAATGAAAAAGTTTTTTTGTATTCAAACTTGCGAAGTTGGCTACGAAGTACAAGTTTGAATTCAAAACGCAAACTTCCAACAAAAGCGTTTATTCAGTTTTATGTGAAGCCGCCGGATGCAAATGGCGTTTGCGAGCCACCAAACTTCAAGCACCTTCTGAGCGATTTGTAGTGGTAACGTATGCAAATAAGCATAGCTGCCCACCTATTGGTCCTCGAAAAGACCATAGACATGCTACGCACAAGCTAATTGGCACATACTTTGCCAGAAGGTTTAAAGATGCCAATCGTATTAACGCACCAAAGGACTTGATGCATGATTTCCAGCAAGAATTTGGATATGATGTAACTTATTGCAAGGCGTATAGGGCTAAGGGTTATGCAGAAGGATTGATAAGGGGTAATCCAAACAAAAGTTGGGGAGAATTACCCAAATATTGTTATAGGTTGAACGCTAGAACCCGGACACTGTATATCATATTGAAAAAAGTGATGAGAATGTTTTCAAATACTTTTTCATGGCACTTGGTCAAAGTATTGAGGGTTTTTATTTGGCGATGCGGAAAGTCATTTCTGTGGACGGCACGCATTTGAAAACGCGTTATAAAGGGACCTTACTTGTGGCAACATGTCAAGATGCAAATCATCAAATATTTCCACTTGCTTGGGGTGTTGTTGCCTCTGAGAGTATAGAGTCTTGGACATGGTTTTTTGATAAGCTGAAACCCATCATTGGGGACACGAATGATCTTGCGATACTTTTTGATCGTGCCGATAGTATTAAAACATCTTTCAAGGCGGTGTTTAAGAATGCGCACCATGGGCATTGCATGTATCACATGCAAAAGAATTTGAGGATGAAATATCCGAGACGTGGTGTGGGAAAGCTCTTTAAGAAAGCTGCAGAGGCCTATACATAAGCAGAATTCAAGTTGCATTTCGACACTTTATGTAGTAAATGTCCGAAAGCTAACGAATATTTGAAAGAAGCAGAATTCCCTATGTGGGCTAGAGCTAAATTTGAGGGATATCGTTACAACATAATGACCACAAACCATGCCGAGTCTGTGAATGCTAGGCTAAAGCGTGCACGAGAATTTTCAATTGTTGGGTTGATTGAACATATCCGGGAGATGTTACAGGATTGGTTTGCTAAAAGAAATGAATCATCTACAAATTTCCAAGATGCTCTTACTCCCAAAATTGAAATCGAAGTGAACAAAAGCTTCGAGTCAGCCAAACGATTTTTAGTTAATACACTTTCCTCAAATAAGTATGATGTTCGTGATAAGGATGCTGTTATTTCTTACATCGTTGAGTTGGATTTGAAGACGTGTACATGTAAAAAATTCTAGATGGATATGTATCCATGCGAGCATGCAGCTTCCGTTTTGAAGTACACAGGGAAGCAAGCCTCCAATTATTGCACTTGGTATTATAGCGTCAGTTGTTGGAGGCTAGCTTATTCCAAATGTGTGTATCCACTTCAAAATGAAGATGAATGTGTGTATCCCGATGATGTGCTTAACGATGTGGTTTTGTCACCGAAGGTGCCAAAGAGACAAAGTGGACGGCCATCAAAAAAGAGAAAACGCTCAGCGGGGGACAGAAAAACGAAGTATGTTTGTGGCAAATGCGGTGTCAATGGTCATTACGCTTCCACTTGTAAGAGTTTGATTGGTGGAGAAATGCTCACCAACGATACTCCTACTTTGCAATGACAAGGTATTATGTATTAATATTTAGAGTTCTTTTTTTATTCAATCATGCTACATCGCATTAAGCTTGTTACCTTTTTTCTTTGACAATGTTACAGGAAGGCGTTGGGATACATATTGTTGCTGTTTAAGTATTAATGTTGATGAAGAGGATGATTGGTTGATGTGTAAGCTTCGAAGACGTAACTTATGTTGTATTTTGAATAATGGAAAGTGATGTGTTGATGTGTTTGTTTGTTATTGTATTTTGAATAATGGAAAATTCTAAGTGTTGGTTGTTCTCCTTTGGTTGATTGGTTGATGTGTAAGCTTCGAAGACGTAACTAATGTTGTATTTTGAATAATGGAAAGTGATGTGTTTGTTTGTTATTGTATTTTGAATAATGGAAAATTCTATGTGTTGGTAGTTCTCCTTTGGTTGATTGGTTGATGTTTAAATCTGGAAGATGTAGATGATGTTGAATTTTGAATGATGGCAAATTGATGTTACATCGCATTAAGCTTGTTACCTTTTTTCTTTGACAATGTTACAGGAAGGCTTTGGGATACATATTGTGGATGTTTAAGTATTAATGTTGATGAAGAGGATGATTGGTTGATGTGTAAGCTTCGAAGACGTAGCTTATGTTGTATTTTGAATAATGGAAAGTGATGTGTTGATGTGTTTGTTTGTTATTGTATTTTGAATAATGGAAAATTCTAAGTGTTGGTTGTTCTCCTTTGGTTGATTGGTTGATGTGTAAGCTTCGAAGACGTAACTTATGTTGTATTTTGAATAATGGAAAGTGATGTGTTGATGTGTTTGTTTGTTATTGTATTTTGAATAATGGAAAATTCTATGTGTTGGTAGTTCTCCTTTGGTTGATTGGTTGATGTTTAAATCTGGAAGATGTAGATGATGTTGAATTTTGAATGATGGCAAATTGATGTGTTGGTTGTTCTCATTTGTTTAATGTGAAGGGAAGTTGTTCGAGTGTCACGAATGTGGTGTTTTGCATCCATTAAGGGTGTTGTAAAACATTCACTCTGGAAACAGGTTTAAACTTGTTTCGGCCTTGGAAACAAGTTTAAGCTTGTGTAGCCCCAGGAAACATGTTTAAGCTTGTAAAACATTGATGTGTTGGTTGTTCTCCTTTTTGTTTAATGTGATTACCATTCAAATCCTTCAAATAACCATTAGATAAGAAAACCAAATGAAATGTACAGAAATATACAGGAAATACAGAATTCCAAGAACTTAAGTTTTTATTTCGTAAGATGAAATACGAAATAAAATGTTACACAAGTAATAGTCAATAATACAAGTTTCTTTTGAGATGAATTTTTCCCTAGCCTGGTCTTCTCAAGTAGTGTCTCCAGGCGAGCAATCCTTTCTCTATCATGGAGTAACATTTGAACCATGGAATCTGAATTGCGACCTCTCAATAACTCAGCGACGTTGATCTCAACTTGTTCAATTTTTTTGCATCATTGTCTCGCATGCACTTTATCATTTTAATATCATTTTGAAGGACACCGATTGTGCATTCAAATTTATCTGTTTTCTTCATCAAGTTCACAGAGGTAACATCTTCATGTGGCCTAGTAGATGAAGACACCTTGCCATATGGCCCAGTAGATGAAGACACTTTGCCATATGGCCCAGTAGATGCAGACACCTTGTCCTGCCATATGAAATAGTCACATTTGACTTAATCATCCTGCAAAATAAGAAATTCCAATTATTATACAGACACTTTATCCCTTGAAAGTAAATGGAAAGTATAACCAAAATAATTAGTCATACCGGCCAATAAGGACATTCGTAGAACAGTCTCCCTGGGTTAGCCTGTGTTCCTGAAGTCACCAATTTTGCAGGAATGCCACATTTGTATAACAATGTACGCTCATGAAATGTCCCAGATTCATTTACCTTGCTAGAAGAACTGGAAATCGGAGAAGTACCCTTCATATTTTGCTTCAGGTTCATTTCAGAGATTGCAGGCACTATGAAAAGAAAAAAAAACATTGTGCATAATTGAGTATTAATTGGTCTGTCTATATCTCAAATAAATAACTAAACACCCCTAACAAGTACTCCCGGTTCACAAGAGTGCAATCTATGAGTGAATTTGACTGCTTCTTCGTTTCAAAAAAAACATAATTCATAAGAGCATAGTAACTCACCAAAATTAGCTCTATTAAGTAATTGATGTCTCGGTTAATTCACCCTAATATGTTAGAATTTAGCTCAAATTCAGAAAAATGTAACAAAATTTTGGAAAAACAAAAGAGTTGCCTCAGAAAGCCCCTGGAAGAAAAGCTAAAACAAAATAGCAGAGTAACTCACCAAAATTAGCTCTTTAAGGCATTGATGCTCTGTTAATTCACACAAATATGTTAGAAATTAGCTCAAATTCAAAAAAATGTAACAACATTCTGGAAAAACAAAAGAGTTACCTCGGAAAGCCCCTAGAAGAAAAGCTAAAACAAAAAAGCAGAGTAACTCACCAAAATTAGCTCTGTTGGTTTCTTTAATGGAGATTTTGAAGGTTGAATGGTGGGAAGTTCAAATGAGGGAAACACATCAATGTTGGGTTAGGTTAGAGGGGTTAGTTGTGGGTGAAGAATTCGAATCAAATCAAATAAGGGAATTTGAAAATTTGAAAATTTTGGGCGATTCTTAGCAGGAAAGCAAAAATTTTGGTTGCAACAATTGAGAGGGGAGCAGCTTAAGGGCGGGAATTGATGATGATGGAGGGGGAGAGTAGGGTTCCGATCACATAATTAAAAAAAATACAAAATAAAAAAAATATTTATTCGAGTTACATCATTTGATTATTAAAAAGAGTAGTTAATACATCTTCTTACTACTAAATAATAATTAATAATAATAATTAAAACAAAATTAAACGGACTTCCGATTCCATTAGAACTACTTATCATGTGACATATACTCACGTAAGACACCATAAACGGACTTATCGTGTGACATACTCACGTAAGACACCATAAACGGACTTCCGATTCCATTAGGACTACTTATCGTGTGATATACTCACGTTAGATACCATAAACGTACTTCCGACTCATTTAGAACTACTTACGTGTGACATACTCACGTAAGACACCCTAAACGGACTTAGTGAGTGACATACTCACGTAAGACACCATAAACGGACTTATTGTGTGACATACTCACGTAAGACACCATAAACGGACTTATTGAGTGACATACTCACGTAAGACACCCTAAACGGACTTATTGTGTGACATACTCACGTAAGACACCATAAACGGACTTATTGAGTGACATACTCACGTAAGACACCATAAACGGACTTATTGTGTGACATACTCACGTAAGACACCCTAAACAGACTTATGGTGTGACATACTCACGTAAGACACCCTAAACAGAATTATTGTGTGAAATAGTCACGTAAGACATCCTAAACGGACTTATTGAGTGACAGACTCACGTAAGAGACCCTAAACGGACTTATTGAGTTACATATGTTAGTAATACCATCCGCAACGGAAGCGATTTAAGGATCTAGATCTATGAATATACGCAATAAAACATTAAATCTATATCTACAAGGGGGTTGTAGATCATACCTCTTGGATCTCTAAATCCAAGTTGAAGAACCGCAAGAGAAAGATCGCAAGAAGATGTGAAGAGCACCACGATCTTCCGCACGTGTGATCCAAGCAATTCCCGGTGGAAGGAATTCTCGACTCGAACCCTTCCGATATGCTACCCGGAAAAATCTCCAAGATTTTCCCCAAAATCCCCTTGGCCGAAAATTTTCCTTCTCCAAATAATATGGTGAAGTCGAAATTTGCTTGTGTATTATTTGGCTTGTGAGAACTCTCTTTATATAGGAGAGTAAAACTTAAGCCCCAAGGATTTTATAATTAATACAAAATCAATTATGATAATCCTATTAAATAAAAGATAATCCCAAAATATTCTAGAACAAATCTAGGATAATCTTTATCTTTATTTCTTACCATAAATATTTATCCAATAAATATTTTATGCACATGTCTTATTAATCACAAGAAAACTAATTTCTTGTTCCAAAAATAAGAGGGGGGGCGCCACTTTTAATTCATGACCTAGTCATAATTAATTTTTGGGCTATAACACAATTGGGCCAAGTTTATGAAAAATGTCTTTTCCACATATTTAATTATTTAGCCCAACTAATTTAATAGTCCACTAAACAATTAATTCACATATCGTTTTAATAAAGTCCAACGAGAACTAAATTAATATTATTAGGATTCGACGTCCGAGAATAGCTATGCTATATTAGGAGGCACGTCGGGGACCATGGACTAATAATCAGCGGCTCCGATAAATCAAATAAATAATTATCTTACGAACAGAATAATTATATTTGATAAATCAATCACGGGAATATGCCACCATAATCCCGTGATCGCACTCCTCCGATTATGAGATTATATTTATCTCTTCATGAGAATGATAATAAGCGTCCATTGATACAATCATTACATATGGATTAATCCTCCATAGATTGTTCATTCTAAATCGGGAAGTTACCGTTAACCCTTTTTAGAACCTCTTATCCTTATTTACCATTAACCCCCTAGTGATCAATTAATTCATACAACTCACCGGTGATCAATCGGTGTGATATGAATTCGCGCGATCGATCGGTTTCTAGGATTAACAAATAAGGGAAGCTGTCTATCTACTTCCATAAATGGAAGGAATGGATTCCGTATCCGTGATAACACGGACTACTCACTCAATCCAAGAACGCCAAGATGGGGTAATTCGGACCACGGACTCGGTGTAATCCTTAACCGTCAAGTCAAACTTCATACGATTCAAGCGGTTGACTCGTGATCACCTCGGGATTAAGATATATCCATAAATATGATCATCCATTGATTCGATAAGACTTCTCGATTACGGAATTATATCGTGAACTCTAATCAAATCGGTCCACCATATATGATATATCTATCATATATAAATGCCCCATTAGGTTCTCTTAACCGAAAGTCCGGATATGACTATCACACCTTTTGTGTTACGGGCGCATTAATAGCACGTTAAAGGAGAGACCCGATACTCTCGATTAACTTCACTACGGGCTAATTGTATTTTAAGTACATCTTCACTAACTCAATCCTCCCGTGTATATACCATACACCGAGTTAAGTGATTACATAAACGATATACTTTAGGGTTTTACGTAGTGTAATTACTATTGTCACATCGGTGAATATGAGAATAATAAATATGAATAACAATATCATTTCATTTATTAAATAAAACAATTACAAAATTGTCTTTCGGGCATCACACCTAACAATCTCCCACTTGCACGAAAGCATGTGATTAATTGTTTTAGAGCACACCCTATTATTTAAAATACAACAAACTACATCTCCCACTTGCTCTAAAGCAATGGAGACTCATCCCGTATTCTAGTACCCACTAAGCATATCATAACCATTTCGATTCCAAAGTACACTCCGAGTATGCCGTCGTAGGATAGGTCGGTGACTCGGGGAGCACCTACATCTAAATGTCATGGGTCTTAATGATTAGTCGGGTTGTCGGCTCGAGACGATCCGTAGAATCGAAACGTTACCGGTCCATCTAATCATGTGGTGCGAGTAAACACCGAGCCGAGATCGACTTAACGATCATCCTCAATCGACTTAAAGTCAAAATCGGTGTATCACACATATCCAAGTTCACACATGAATATGTCCGCATATTGTTCCTCGTTCTCTCAAGATACTAAAGGACATACTAAACTTGCTTTGTTAAGCGCCGAATCTAAGATTCGATCAAAGTTGACGTTCAATAACCCGACCATCTCTTACAAGAAAGAGAATCTATCCCATTTCTCTTGATCCGAAGATTTAGAGAGTCATTCTGAGGCATAGGGTAGAACTTCCTCGTTGAATGTTGCATACACGGATGCATCATCTTAACCAATAAGATGGATGGGAAACCAGTGACTGATTCTAATGAATTCGACCGAGTCAAACTCTTAAGAATGTTGTCCAAATCTCTGTTGCAGAGAATTGTGGTATTGTCAGATTCTGACTTCAGATAACACACCCATGTTGATTCCAACTGGTGCAGTGTTATCCTTCACAAACACTAATTTATATATTCAATATTGTACTAAAATTGATATCCAGTCTACAAAAAAACTTATCAATAGTCTGGTCAAATCCACATATTGTAGAAATATATGACTTCTAATGACCGAGAGGTTTGCTTTTTATCCACAAAGGACATAAGTCTTGACAGTCATCCTGTCATAAGTTCATAAGTCAATACCCTTGTTTCGAATGAATCCGGACTCCGTTTGTTTGGCAAGAAAGTCTCGGGGAATCACCCCTATTTTACGCTTTTGAACGAAATCATGCAATACCGAACTCATTCTACTCTTTTCCGTGTAGATCCAATTACTCCCACCGGGCTGAGACACTCGGGTGGTTCTACAAGAGTATGAACGAGGGTGGAGTACCGAACTCCATTCACGGGGTTATGGCTATTAAACCAACCTCTATTATCGAATCCTATCTTGCTCACAAAAGAGCCATAGGTCATCAATCGATCCTCGGACTACAAAGTCCGCGAACCCGTAATGGGTAATGGGTAAACCATACTCCCACTACATTCGGGTGGATCGAAATTCGATCTAGTTTAGTAGTATTTAGTGTTATCACCAACAACCGATGTTGGATGTGGTCGATTTTAATCGGTTAGTAACTACCTTGAGTAAACGTACTTCAAGGTTTAAGGTTTTACTTGTTCATAGACTCTATCGAAAGGACGCAACGGTATAATCGTCCCTTCCCGATTTCAAGAATCTTATAACAAACCTTTTTCTCAATGCTACAAGATATAGAACGATTGGTCAGCGACCGAACGTGTTCGCGAAATTTCCAGACCTACCTTCAAGCACCGTGTGCTAAATGCTTATATTTATGGAAGTGGGGTGAACCGAATCCACACCTTATCCGTAAATTCCAAAGCATATTCTAGGTAGACTTCTCGGTCTTACATTTCAACGTAAACCGTTATTTTGCTTCCAATAGCTTTATTGAGTTAACCAGTGTATTGTAGCACATCTAAAAACATATATAAGGCAATTTTACGGTTTCTCACTTAGTGAGAACATGTCACAATGAGGCAGGCTGAGCATCAGTCTCGAGGACTATGAATGGCCTATTCCGAGTATAGAATACTCTATCTCTGTTGAAAACGAGAGAAACCTCAAAATATTTTGGATAAACTTACCGGAGTGTTTGAATAGTTATCAGACAAGAAGTCACTACTCGGAAGCTCCTACTAGCTCGTATCTTTCATCAGACCCCGAAGGTCGTCATGAACAAGCTATGTTAATTCTTTATATCCATTATCCTTTCCCGATTGAAAGGAAACTTAGTCATTGAACCTTTGAGACAATATAACCGGACGGGAGAAAGGAATCACCCTGAGCCGGTCTTCGGTCTTGTCTTTTAGGGACTATGCACTAACTATGGAATATTAAAAAGCGTTTATCTAAATATAGAAACCAATTGCTTTTAATAGTTCTTAAGATGTGTTTTATATACATATTTCAGCGGTTGTAAGTGGTTTTGACTTTATCAAACAAAAGTCCGAGTCTTGGATTCGTACTACAAATGGTATATGCACTTTCATACGACAAACAAATTATCGAATAGAAGGTAAATCCATTCGTTCCAACGAGTCTTAAACGAGAAAATAAATTTTCCGCGATATCCAAGGATTGAACCCGAGATTCATTTCCTTATATCACTCCCACTATTCTAGCTAAAATTAACGCCCGTTGTTTACTCTTTTAATCGTTAAATGCACTTGCTACCTTGTTCTTCCAAAGAACTTAGCTCGAGAAAATCACCAAGGATTCATAGGTTGGTGATCCAAAATCACCGTCCTTATCCTATGATTTTCGGTTAATTAATTTTCGGTTCGACCTTAAAATTTTCTCGGTTTAGGTGACTAACACTTTTAGACATATTCTCCCATTCTTGACTTTCAATGAATGGAAACAGTCTTGAACCAGCGGTTCGTTTGAGTAGACACTACTCTTGAACCGTTGGATGTCTATTTCGAGTGTTACTCGTCGAGACTTCTCGGATTTTCTAATATACCAGAAAAAACAACAAATCATAGCATTAAAGCTCCCACTAGTTTATCGGTTCCAAATACCGTCTAACCAGCAATGCTTTATTTTATGATTTTCCAATTTTTCAATTTGAAAATCTCTCGTGTAAACACTTACACGAGTTCTAATGTTTCCGAGAAAAATACAAATCATAAAACTCCCACTAGTTCATCGATTCCAAATATCGTCTAACTAGCAACATTTCATGACTTTCCGGTTTTTCAATTAGAACGGTTACGTGTGTAGTCAGTTACACTTTTCTAATGTTCTAGAAAAACAACAAATCATAAAGCTCCCACTAATTCATCGATTCCAAATATCGTCCAACTAGTAACACTTCATGATTTTCCGATTTTTCAATTAGAAAATTGCACGTGTGTTTCCTACACACTCAAAATTCACTAAAAGAATTTCAAAGTCCGAAATCACCTTTGATCAAACTAAGTTTGTCTCTCGTTTGACACGAATGACACTAGTGACATACCTATATGTCACTCTGGTTTTTAAAAGTCTTAAGAGAAAATATCTCTTTCGAAAAATAATTGCATTATCGATTAACTAATTCAACGTCCTAGTTACTTTCCACTTTTTAACGAAGTCAATACTAGTCAATTATAAATTGTAAGCAATTTAGTAAGGGATAATGCTGTAAATGAAATGACATAAATTAATTCAAGTTTAACACTACTATATTATTTTATTTTAGGAATTGTAAACTATAAGTAAGTCTACTCTACCATTCCAAGGTTTTAACCTCGCATCTCAGTGCCGCCGTAGGGTAGGTCAAAGAGATGACGGTTAAATTGAGACAATCTCATCAATGAATAACTTGTGGGAATCGAACATCCCACGAGAATCGAACATCCCTTTATTCATTGACTACCTTCCTTTTTAGCCTAGATATTATCAAGAATACCCATGATGAGTGTGACCTACTATATCGGATCTCTTAGGTACGCCCCGAGTATGCCGTCGTAGGATAGGTCAGTGACCCGACGAGTACCCAGAAATCCTATCCTTTCGGAGACCAAGCCATGAATGTTGATAGGGGTGAACACCATCCGTAGGGGGACGAAATCAAAGCGCCGCGAGGCGTCACCCTTCTCTCACTTACTTGTATCTATAGTAGAGGCCGTGGGGTTGGGCCGCCTCCCCCGCTCCCACTCAATAATTTGGAAGTGGTGGTGGGTTAACTAACCACGTCTTTTTGATGTTAACATAAAAGTACATCAAATCAAGGATTCCGAATGGTGTCGGTAACGTAGGCAAACCTACCCGTCCTATTCGTTGGAACATATGTGACAGTCGGACGAAATCGGGTCAAGACAGCCCCATTGAGATAAGAAGGAATCACCCTCCGTTCTCCGGTGTAGCTTAGTCTTGCCGGACCCCCGTGCATACATCACACTAGGAGGGTTAAGTCGGTCGAGCGAAGCTCAGTTGACCACCCAACCTATAGGCGAACCGTTTTTATCCAAGATTTATTGTTCTTTTACCATCATTCAATCTCGTAGACACTACGAATCGAAAACGTGATCTCGTTTGTGCTTTAAGGCGGTTCACCGAGAACACACACCGAAAGGCTTAACGATTTCATAACCCGTCCTCGGATCTTTAATTAGTTACTAAATTAAATTAATTACCACATATTAATAAAATTTCAACTAATTACGCGAGTTTGTATACATGCCTATTTTAATTACCAAAATTAAAATTCTACATGTATGCATGGAGTGGATTTATGATATGATGCATGTCATGGCAATTCCGGTTTTATATCTATTTTATGATCAAACACATAAAAAATAAATGCGGAAAATTTAAACACCGAGATGGATCGTTGGCACCCCCGTATCTAATCTATTAGAAAATAAAAAACAACCAAAACCCTAACTAGGGTTTACTACTTTCTAACTAAATCTGCAGCTGTTCGAACTCTTCGACGATCGGGAAACCAAACGAACTCGGATCGGGACGAAACTTTCCAGATCTTTTCTTCACTCCTTGAACTTCAATATGGACGGTTGGATCGGTGCTTAGACTTACCAATTTTCTCCAGTAAACCGCCAAACTTGCTGCTGAATCTGACTTTAACTGCACTGCATCAAGGACTTCCTGAGGCAGATCGGGAATCGAGATGAATCCCGATCGACCTGAAATTTTTATTGTACGTCCAAAACTCATATTTGATCAATCTGAACGGCCGGATTTGCTTTTCAACGGTCCAAACTCTCCCAGAAAATCGAGGAAGTCACAGATAGTGTTTCTGTGAATCCTGCGTTTTTCTGTTACAGCAGCCTCTTTGCAGCATCAAACGGATATCGAAACGGACTCTGATCGATGCCAAAATTTGTGGAGTTGATCATCATCTTCTGATCTTGATTCTGACCGGAGGGATCTTCGTTTCAACGGTTCGATCAACGGGAAAAGAAAAATACTAAACAGCTACTAAACAGATCTATTTTCTGGAAATTAAAATTGCAATAAAAAAAAAAGAATTACATAATTTCCTATCTTTCATATGGACGAATTTTCATCGTTTATATGAGTTTACAATAGATCTAACGGGTAAACGTGCCAACCCCAATCCCTCTCTTCAACCCCGACATTCATAAGCATAAAAATTAAACCTATGCATCGGCCCCCAAAAAAAAATTGGGACAAAAAAACTCTACATGTTTACCACTCCTAGATCTAATATTTTATACGTATAAATATAGATCACCATGGCGACTGATACCACTGTTAGTAATACCATCCGCAACGGAAGCGATTTAAGGATCTAGATCTATGAATATACGCAATAAAACATTAAATCTATATCTACAAGGGGGTTGTAGATCATACCTCTTGGATCTCTAAATCCAAGTTGAAGAACCGCAAGAGAAAGATCGCAAGAAGATGTGAAGAGCACCACGATCTTCCGCACGTGTGATCCAAGCAATTCCCGGTGGAAGGAATTCTCGACTCGAACCCTTCCGATATGCTACCCGGAAAAATCTCCAAGATTTTCCCCAAAATCCCCTTGGCCGAAAATTTTCCTTCTCCAAATAATATGGTGAAGTCGAAATTTGCTTGTGTATTATTTGGCTTGGAGAACTCTCTTTATATAGGAGAGTAAAACTTAAGCCCCAAGGATTTTATAATTAATACAAAATCAATTATGATAATCCTATTAAATAAAAGATAATCCCAAAATATTCTAGAACAAATCTAGGATAATCTTTATCTTTATTTCTTACCATAAATATTTATCGAATAAATATTTTATGCGCATGTATTTATTAATCACAAGAAAACTAATTTCTTGTTCCAAAAATAAGAGGGGGGGCGCCACTTTTAATTCATGACCTAGTCATAATTAATTTTTGGGCTATAACACAATTTTCGGGCCAAGTTTATGAAAAATGTCTTTTCCACATATTTAATTATTTAGCCCAACTAATTTAATAGTCCACTAAACAATTAATTCACATATCGTTTTAATAAAGTCCAACGAGAACTAAATTAATATTATTAGGATTCGACGTCCGAGAATAGCTATGCTATATTAGGAGGCACGTCGGGGACCATGGACTAATAATCAGCGGCTCCGATAAATCAAATAAATAATTATCTTACGAACGAATAATTATATTTGATAAATCAATCACGGGAATATGCCACCATAATCCCGTGATTTGCACTCCTCCGATTATGAGATTATATTTATCTCTTCATGAGAATGATAATAAGCGTCCATTGATACAATCATTACATATGGATTAATCCTCCATAGACTGTTCATTCTAAATCGGGAAGTTACCGTTAACCCCTTTTAGAACCTCTTATCCTTATTTACCATTAACCCCCTAGTGATCAATTAATTCATACAACTCACTTTGGTGATCAATCGGTGTGATATGAATTCGCGCGATCGATCGGTTTCTAGGATTAACAAATAAGGAACTGTCTATCTACTTCCATAAATGGAAGGAATGGATTCCGTATCTGTGATAACACAGACTACTCACTCAATCCAGTACAACGCCAAGATGGGGTAATTCAGACCACAGACTCAGTGTAATCCTTAACCGTCAAGTCAAACTTCATACTGATTCAAGCAGTTGACTGTGATCACCTCAGGATTAAGATATATCCATAAATATGATCATCCATTGATTCGATAAGACTTCTCGATTACGGAATTATATCGTGAACTCTAATCAAATCGGTCCACCCCTATATGATATATCTATCATATATAAATGCCCCATTAGGTTCTCTTAACCGAAAGTCCGGATAGGACTATCACACCTTTTGTGTTACGGGCGCATTAATAGCACGTTAAAGGAGAGACCCGATACTCTCGATTAACTTCACTACGGGCTAATTGTATTTTAAGTACATCTTCACTAACTCAATCCTCCCGTGTATATACCATACACCGAGTTAAGTGATTACATAAACGATATACTTTAGGGTTTTCTCGTAGTGTAATTACTATTGTCACATCGGTGAATATGAGAATAATAAATATGAATAACAATATCATTTCATTTATTAAATAAAACAATTACAAAATTGTCTTTCGGGCATCACACCTAACAACATACTCATGTAAGACACCATAAACGGACTTATTGTGTGACATACTCACGTAAGACACCCTAAACGGACTTATGGTGTGATATACTCACGTAAGACACCCTAAACGGACTTATTGAGTGACTTACTTATGTAAGACACCCTAAACGGACTTATTGTGTGACATACTCACGTAAGACACCATAAACGGACTTATTGTGTGACATACTCACGTAAGACACCCTAAACGGACTTATTGAGTGACATACTCACGTAAGACACCATAAACGGACTTATTGTGTGACATACTCACGTAAGACCAATAGTGAAAATCACCGTTATGTCACTCGTCTTGACACATCGGTTGTCCCTCTATCATACTCGTCTCAGAAAATGGTACTACTATTTACTCGCTTAAAACAAAATGAAATGAATGGTAATGAAGGGGGAATGGACGGTCCCCGGTCAACAATGGCCCCCTGCCACTGTTTCTGTCATGTTTTGTCCTCTTTCTACTTTTTTTCACGCCTTCTATGCATACGATGGGACTGTATTCTCTATTTTATTTCCTTCTTGTTTATCACGCAGAGTAGTTTTTTTCATGCAATCCTCTTTTGTTATTTTTTTCTTCCTTATATTCTTTATTCTTATAATTTATAAAGTATGAGAATCCTATAATTACATTAATTCACCCCGTTAATTAATATAATCTTTTTTCTTTCTTTTATATCAGACACTAATTAATTTTTTCATTCAACTTACATAAGAAATACAAATCATTTTATTTTCTTATAAACTACATATGATTCAAGTCTACTCATTTCCAAGTCTGTTAAAATAACAACATACGATTCAAATTGACACAGGCTTAAACTTGTGTAACATATACAAACCAGAACCAACCCCAAAGAAAAAGCATAACAAACCAAATTGGACTAGGTGGACATTAGAACCAAAAGCAAACTCAGGCAATTTCCAAAGAACAGAAATAAATTCAGATAAATATATTATACAATAAACATGAACATAAAAATAAAAGAAGTAGTTTCAGGACATGAAAATAAATTATACAAACAGAAAATTTTAAACCAAATTAAAACCAAAGTTTCTGCAAACAAACAGTAAAATTAAAATTAAACAAACACACATAACAACAACAAAGTTTTTCAGAAATCACAGTTAATGTGGCAGATGTGCAATCCTTTTCCCCGTCGCCTCGTTGCAAACCTGAACAACTTGATTGATCTTCCTCTTGTAGGTCTGCATCGTCTCTTTCAGATTTGCAACCTCACAGTCTCTTGATTCAACCTCCTCAACCACCTTCAAGTTGATGTTCTCGGTTTCATGAAGAAGTTCCCATCTCTGTGCCATCATGTCTTGCTTTTGCTCCTTCAATTGGTGCATAAATTCCTTCCTTAACCGCTTTATCTCTTCCTCCAATTCTTGCTTGAATATGATTCGAATCTGTTGCCTTTCTTCCTCCAGCATTTTCATGAATTCGTTTCTTTCCATTGCCATTTTTTTTCTTTGATGTGCTTCCTGATTTAGAGATATACGGTATTTATCTCAGCATCATCCCAGAATAAATATATAGCCTAGGTTAACCCTAGGTTAAGTGTAGCGTTGCAAGCAATTAAATGGATACAGCGTTTCACTTTTCAAAAACTAACTTTGTAGTTGAAACAATTTCAACGCTTCGTAAACCTTCGTGACTTTGGTAGTTGAAACGAATCAAAGTCTTGTATTCACATTTTCTAAATCAAATTCCACCTTTTATTTTTTTTTTAAACAAAACAAATTCATTTTGAGAACCTTTCCTATAATAATTAATCCTTCAATAATATCACAACGTACTCAATCAACTACCTTATTATATCGTGAGTATTTTAATGTTAAACCTTAGCACTAATTAAGGAGTATGGTTTTATTTTATTCTATCGTGATTATTCTTTAATTATCTTAATATATCTATCAAAATCAAATTTTCTACCCAACTTTAACTTTGTGTCTAGTTATATGGTTTTGTTTTAAACATGATTATAGGGTTTAAACTTGATAATCAGTTCCAAAATGAACCTAAGTAAGAAATGAAGTACAATTACATGCACAACCAGAAATCTAAATGTTGATGATACTAACCTTTGGCTATTATTCCATCATCCTGCCTTTTATTTGAATAACATACCTTAGCATTTATGCCAGAATTCTTTAAGACAAGGATATCATCAACAAGCAGTCTGTCATCATCATTCCTAGATCCACCGTTAATCGCCATTACAGTAGAGATAGAGTCAGATTCCACAACAACCTGGGAGACACCATAGTCCTTAGCAATCCACAAAGCTTCTTTGATAGCCAGCAATTCCCCTTGAAGGATGGAGTTTCTTCCCATAAATCCCACGAATCCTCTATACAATCTTCCATTACCGTCTATAAAGACCCCACCAATAGCCACCATGTCTCTACCATTCTCATCAATATCCATGCAGCTGGAATAAGTGTTGACCTTAATCCAACCCTCAGCAGGAGGTTCCAAAGCAATCCAATGAGGCTCATTCACAACAAGAATACATTAATTAGAACATCCAATAGTCATAACAACATTATACATGTGTTAAAATCAAATTTAAAGGAGGATTTTTTTAATACTAAGAATGGACTTTAGAGAGATGAGTCCCCACATGCTGATGATACAAGAGTCTCCAGTCTGCAGTTGCATGGTTGCTCCAATTAAAGGCAGGTCCAGAGTAGCCCAAATCTATCAACTTACAATTGCTGACATTGAAGTTGAAGTTATCAATCCTACAAAGATTATTCTCAGAGATGACAACATGAATTCTATTTGGGTGGGCTTCAATACAGTTAATATCGAGCAAATCTGAATTTCAAATGATACAAATACCTCCAGATCTTCCAATAGGAGGAGGATGCTGTATGGAACCTGTAAAATCAATCTTAGCAATGACTTTAAAGGCTTTCTTCACCTGGACGGTTTCAAGAAGGACTGCCACATCAGGTTTCTGTTTCAAAAGAAACTCTTTGATGTGCCTCCTAAATTCTTTGGAGCCAGCACCTCTGCAATTCCAAATGAGGATCTTAATGATACCAGTGTGAGGAGAGGGGGTGTTCTCAAAAGAAGAAAAATTACTATGAATCATTGCTTCCAGGAATTCCAACTTGGGATCCTTCGGTCCTACTGATGATAGACTCACATTCCACATCTGAATCATCTCCTTCCAGTCTATGGCTATTGTACAGTCCTTCACCCTGTGCACATATTCAACCATCACCCAAGACTCCACCTCCCTCAGTAGATGTATATTTGAGTTTAGTTTGGTCTGTGCCATAAAATTCTTGCCATTCTCTTCAATAGGGGCTTGGAATTGTTGCTTTGTTTAAGGTTTACAAGTGACTTGTCTCCACTCTTTAGATTGAAAAATGTTATATACGAGGCTTTTTTTTAAAATGATTCACACTAGCTATTTTAAGAGGCATTTTTTAAGGGCTTGGTAGCACATGGTCATTTTAGGAATTTAAGCCATGACTGGAAAAGCAATGACCTAGAAAAGCCAAAAAGATTCCTGGGGTCATTTTACGAGTTTACTTTAAGCAATGTCTGTGAAATTGTACCATTATTGGTACAACAATATTCTTTTATTAATTGTACTTTTCATTTGCAGACCCCCCCCCCCCCCTCTTTTATTGTACTTTTTATTAATTGCACAAACATAAAGGTTCTTCTTCTTTATTCATCCAAATTCCCTCCTTTCTTATTCTACTATTTTATTAATTGCAAACCTTAATACCCTAATTTATTTGCATGCATGCAACAACTGATGTATAAGAAACTACATCCATACGTTTCAAAAAAAAAAAAGAAACTACGTCCATGATATCATTCAAACAAACAATAAAACACTTAAAAAGATAATATTATTAATGATTTCATAAGAAAAAGTTATTACATAAACTATAATCTTAAACAAAGTACAAATTCATAAATAAAAAGTGGTGTTTGGAATTTGATCACAGGCTATGGTGCGGAAACTCGGTAACAAACTCTCTTATTGGGAGAGTTTGAACAAATCAAAAGTTAAAATTAAGAAAGAAAATACAAATTTGAATTCATTATGTTAAGGGTCAATAACAAATCATCATTTATAACTACGTACATAATATCATTCAAACAAGCAATCAAAAAGATCGGATTGATAATATTATAAATAATTTCAAGTTCATACCAAAATTTTACAACATAATATTATGAAAGAAAATACAAATTTGTAGATAAAGTGGGGTTTGGATGGGGGGGGGGGGGGGATTTGATCACATGCTATGGTCCGAGAACTCTATAACATGCTCTCTTATTGGGAGAGTTTGTGGTCGAACCCCAACTCCAATTGGGGCCAAAGAAACATTATCGTTCCCCGACCATGGCATCATGCGATAGTGCACGAATGCAGATGCACATCGCACTGCAATTTTGTAAGCATCATTGCACAGTCGTATCAGATCGTTGATTTTCTTTTTGACTGTTTTGATGTTGTCATTGATATACGCCACTTCAATATACATGGAATCCGACTCCTGTGTCATCCATATTTTTAGTTGATCAATTTCATAATGGCATTCATGTCTTCGCGCGTCCAATTTTCTTTCCAATTCTTCAACCTGGTTTCTTAAATCTGCGATCTCCTTAGTATGCTTATCCATTTTCTTATTCTGCTTTTCTGTTTTTATTTGTAATAAATATGAATTGTACACCTGTGGTTATACTACTATTTATAGGCCCAATTTATCTTTTTTTAAAGGTGGTGGCGTCTCTTTGATTTACCCTACCATGAGACCCTTCAGATTCGTATCTGAATCTCTTCGATTTACACTACCATGAGACCCTTCACATTCGTATCTCTTCGATATACTACTATTTATAGGCCCATTTTATCATTATTTAATAGTTTAATTCCAGTTCTTACCCGCAACAATCTCAAACATGTCTCATTGACCGAAACAATCTTGAACTTGTGTAACGTTAAATCAAACTTGTGTCGAAACAATCTTGAAACTGTGTAAAGTTAAAATTAAGAAATGAATCCATTATGTAAGGGTCAATGAAAAATCATCATATTCCCTTATTATCTTCTTCATATCAAGGGGAAAATAGTCTAACGACCCTAATGATGTTATAAGCAAACTAATGAATCAACCACTAGTTCTCGACATGGAGAGAATTACTTCTTTATTTCAACGGAAACATATTCTAACGAATACTGTTATAAGAAACTAATGAATCAAACCCTAGTTCACAACATAAGAGAGAATTACAATTACAACTACAATACATAATAATAATTACACATTTTTCAAACACCATGGTTCTCCTTTCAAACACCCTGATTCAAAAGAACAATTACACATTTTACTTCTCCTTCAAACCGTTCTTCTTAAAAAATGAGTTAAATTGTTTATAATGACATCTTAGTTTATGGTTTTCATAACCAAAACCCTCATAGACGGTTAACATCTATGGCTGAAATTCCCATGAAGGCAATTCCCCATCCAACTTCTTTCTCCAATCTGGAATATGCTCCTTCCCAATCAATGATATATTCACTCTTCCCAGCATTAACTCCACGTATTTAAGAACGAACATGCCACAATCAGTCCTACCAAATTACAACAATTACAAGATAATAAGTTAGTCACAAAATCGAAAACCTTAATAATCTCTATATATATTGCATAAATATAAATTATCAAACATACCATTCTCTTGAGAGGGACACTTCGCGCTCAACACCGCTAGCTTTTTCTCAGAATACTTCTCATAGCCTTTTACAAGCTTCTGCATTAAAAGCGGTATGACAACTTGCATAGGCATGACACACCTTGCAAGAATCACTTTTCTGATATGCCCCGGAAGGCTGTCATACACGAAAATTATCCTAGCACTCAGATCAATTTTCAAAAGAAACCAATGATCTCTCTCTATCATCGGCACATACAATGTCTTGCAACCTTCCCATGGTGTGCTACATTACGGAGCTGTCCCGTTCACAATATGCCTAAATATTGAATTAAATTCTGCTTCTCTTGAGCGTTTCATGTTTAGTGTGTGGAAGTTTTTGACATATGTTGCAAATTGAGTATCAAGGACACATGAATCTTGGTCAAACATATTCGGGTACTTTAAGCATCGCCGACGAATTTCACACAATGAACTATTCAACACCTGAATATAAATAATACTACTTAACAAAAGCATACATTTCAATCTAAACTGCTGTCTTTTTGTAAAATCTAAAGCATATACTACTTACGTTGCTTGGCAAGCTCTGCCCGCGGTTCGCAATTCCTTTCAAAATCCCTACTTCGATATCAGCGTCAACCAACTTCACACGTTCACTGTGTAAATCAAATTAATCATCAAAATAAGGTTTAAACGCCCCTTACTTTAAGTGTATGAAATTGATACATGTCTTCACATGAATCCATAAACTTGTCAACACGCTTCATCAGCACGGTATCCATTTTTCGGAACGGATCATACTCATCAAACTTCTTCACTTTCCTATTTTTTGCTAGTTTGATAGGAGGGCTGTCACAAGCTCTTCTTTTCTTTGGCGTCAGCGGTAGATCGAAACGTACGACTTCATAAAACATTCAATGACGTAATTACTTTGGATTACACATATATGCCTACTGACATAAACTCAAATTAATTATTTTTGTAAAACTACCTTTTACACCTTTTTTCCTGCCCTCTTCTTCCAAATCATCCCGATCGTCTTCGTTTTCGATTTCCAAAACATCCTTTTTACTCACCTCACCTCTCTCTTCTCTTAAGGCATTACCTAGTCATAATTTCAAAAAACAAAATTTTATGAATAAAATTAATTCTCTCACCAAAACAAACAAATATAGGACAAATTTAACATTATACCTTCGCCGTTTGGGTTTCCCTCAAGACTTTGGCCTACAGTACTCGCAGCAGGTTCCTCCACGATGCTCACATCTTCATCACCTTTCCCCCTCGTTTATAA
Source organism: Gentiana straminea (assembly GCA_036785695.1). Lineage (NCBI taxonomy): Eukaryota > Viridiplantae > Streptophyta > Magnoliopsida > Gentianales > Gentianaceae > Gentiana > Gentiana straminea. The sequence goes on along the minus strand of JAVUPR010000241.1, from coordinate 3,771,127 downwards.
TAGCTGGTTATTCTTCCTCTCTTATCTCATCTTGCTCCTCCTCCATGCCACCTTCTATACCCTCGTTTATGATTTCATCAGCTTCCTCCTCCATCTCTTCAACTACGGAATTTCCTAATCATAATTTCAAGAAACTAAATGTTATGAACTAATTAATTCTCTCACCAAAAACAAACACATATAGGACAAATTTAACATTATAAACTAATTCTCTCACCAATCTCACCAAAACACATAAAAGACAGATTAATTACCTTCGCCGTTTGGGTTTCCCTCACCTTCCTCCCTTATATCAACTTGTTCCTCCTCTATGCCACCATTTACATCATAATTTCAAGAAATAAAATGTTATGAACTAATTCTCTCATAAAAATACATAATGAACAAATCAAAAGGACAAGATTCACATTATACCTTCACCGTTTCGGGTTTCCTTGACCGTTTCCTCAACCGGGGCATTAGGTTCATCCCCTACCTCCTTCTCTTCAACTACGGCATTTCCTAATCATAATTTCAAGAAATAAAATGTTATAAACTAGTTCTCTCCTTTATAAACAACATAAAGGACAAATTTAACTTCATACCTTTGCCGTTTCGGGATGCCTCCACAGTTTCATCTTCCACTTCATTCAACTCTTCATTACCTTCCATTTCACTTGCATGTATAGCATCATTTTTGCATTTTTCACTTGCACAACAAAGACGAACCTCCATCAATTTAACTTTACGCTAGAGCGTATCCACTAAAGCGCACATTCTTTTGTTCTCTTCAGCAACTTTTACCAACTCTTCGCACATTTTTTTGTTCTCTTCTCTCACAACAAATTTTACCAATTCTTTTAACTTTTCATAATCAACGTTACCCGTTGATTGCTCAGGTGCATTGTCAGTTTCATCATCTTCAACTTCATCTTCCTGGGGCATCAAAAAATAAGCTTTTTCCTTTTCAGCTTCAGATGGAACCAACTTTCGAACCGCCTCCACCTGCATTATATACTACTCATAAATAATATGGGGGCTGCATGTACATACTGTCACGGATTTTATCTAATGAAAATAAACAAGTAATAAATTTATAAATCCGTATACCCCAAGTGTAGGGATCGTAGCATAGCGATTAATACCGGAGTCGATCTCAGGGAATCGGGGTATCTAGTTCATTAATTTTCCTAAGTTTGATACCATTATTATTAAAACCTAAAATAACAAAACGAAAAGTAAACTGGGACAGAGGATTGTCAGTCCAAAGCCAGGAAAGATCGTTGCGAACATAACTAAACTATAAACGAGAAAAACAATAAAACTCATAAAAGCATGATAATGACTATAGCGATTAAACATAGAACAAGAAATGATCCACCATCCCGCAACCCTTAATTTCCTCTCTAGATTATCTTATGATGATTTAACTAAAATTGTGATTCACCTATCAAAGGTATGAACTCCTAATCTCTTAGAAAAGTTCGCCTATCAATCTTTTATCTCTCGATCTTAAAGATTAACGCTTTCAAACCAAGGTGCAAGATTTCTCAATCTAACAATCTAGATATTCAACCTAATCAACTCTCGTTACTTATAGGTTAAAGATCCAATCTTTCCTATGGTGATCTAGGTTTAACAACGATTCTCATCAAACGTTAAACATCAAATAGCAACCATCTCTCGATTTAAATTGCATAATCAATAAAGCACATAATAAAGATACAAACTTTAAATAAAAACTCACAAAACAATCCAAGATTCGAAATCAAAACGCGGCACGATCGGCTTCACAAGGCTTGTTCAAATTGCTTAGCCTCTATTCATCGTTGGAATACAAATCATATAAATAAAAAGAAGATAAAAAGATGTTTATGATGGCGGGAAAACGCAGCTAGGGTGCCCCGAAGGGGCCTGGGGCGGCCAGGGATCGAATTGTGGTGTTTAGGGTTGAGAAAAACGCAGCTATTTATAGATTTTGAAGTCGGTTTAGGCTGAGGCGGTGCTTGGACGCCCGTCCAAGGATTCTGGACGCCAGTTTAAAGGGGTGAACGCCCGTCTGGATTGTCGGACGCCCGTCCACTGTGCTGGATTTCTTCGAGTCGGGCCGAGCCGGGATCGGACGCCCGTCCTATAGGTTTTTGAACGCTCGTCCATAGAAAATCTGAACATCCCGAATCAACTTCTCCTCCCGGACGCCACCCACTTCTTCGGACGCCGGTCACCGGACGGGACCTCAAACGTGCGTCCAGACTTGTGAAGCTTCATTCTACCTTCGACTTGCATCTCCTTCCTTCCATTTAATCTTCAATCAAACATCTTTTCAGCTCATTCCTTGCCATGTAAATGTACCTACAAGGTAATAGAAACGTGCAAAATGTAGAACCATATATATTGATGAAAAATCACTAATAAAATCACGTAATAAGCTCGATTTTGCATTTAAACCAATTCCATATGCATTCTCTCAATAAATCCTTTAAACACTTACTTTTGTATAAAAAGTAATAAAACACGAAGGAAATTGCTACGAAATAATATCATATATATCGTAAAAATCACCGTTATCAACTCCCCCACACTTAGCTTTTGCTCGTCCCGAGCAAAACAAAACAAGAAAAACCATGGACTTACTTGAACATTGAACCACATAAAATCCCATATATCAAATCACAACTAGTCGACTAGCATCAAAAACATACATCCAATGTAATAAACGATTACTCAAATGTGTAGTGTGCAAAGCCTTCTTCAACTTCCACCGATTCCACACTTGACAATTAAAATCAAGCTAACCAACCAATACCCATCAAAGACAGATAATGAATCACCCTGACTATACATACACCCTACAAAACTACTCACGTCATGACTAGAGTAATATATGTGTTTTCGAAATCTTTTCAGTTGTACCCAGAGGATATGCCCTACAACATATACCTTGGCTTATACTGGGGATAAGGTAGGCGATAACTAAGTCTTTCACTTATTCATACCACTTTCTTTCGTAAGTTGATTCAATTAATTCACATTTATACGCACATCAGAATGAGCTCTTGCCCGTCATAGCAGAATAGGATATTCGAGATATACCCTACCTTACTCCAATCATAAGGCAGCTTCTTCTGACTGTCGTGAGCTTTTGGTCATCATAGTGGTATAGGACATTCATGATATGACCTACCGCACTCAAATCATCGACCAGCTTTCGACACACACAATTAATTCATATATTTTCTCTTAAAACAACTTTTCCAAAGCACAGTAGTTACGTTTCACTTATCACATTCAGGCTTCGGTATATTCACGATACTTCCTACTTTAATTCCAACTACGCACATATTACAATTTCCATGACATGAGCACTAAGCGAACGGTCTGATAACCAGAATCAAACATCATCGGTTCAAATGAGTACAGTTTCCTAAGTTCAGCTCGTCATCGAAGAGGCTTACGTGAAAAGAATTCGAGTAAAGGCTTATCTAACAAAGGTCTATGCAAAAATACTAGTCAACCAACACAAGTATGAGAATATAACAAGCAAGTAAGCCAAAATAAAATCATGCTCGGGACAATTTCAACAAAAATTTCAAAATTTGTTGAATTTTTTGAAGAATGGTAATGGTGGTAAGCATAATAAATTAAGCACATTGTAGGTACAACCAATCCCTCCCCCACACTTAAATAAAAACATGTCCTCATGTTGTGCAGAATAAGAAAAACTTAGATGATTTGTCGTTCGAAGGTGGCAATTCTGGAAGTGGTCATGAGTCAGATCCAGAAATGCTTGAAGAAGTCGGTAGACTGTGGACCATCCACCGGAAAACTGACATCGTTTTAAAGCTCACAAGTGCTATCGCGAATATCATGCACACTTGAAAAAAACAAAACAAGACGGACCTCGGGGGTAGGGGCATAAAAGATGATAGACAAGGCATTACCATGGAACAAAGCATAAGCAATGCAAAAATTGACAAAAACCGAATCTATGTGAAAAGTAGTTCACAAATGTAACATCGGTAGGAAGGAAGGAATCACATGGATTTTTCAAATTCAGCTCATGCAAGTTACCTGGCCACAGAAACGGACTCCAAAAACCTAGACGACACAAGACAAAACTAGCCCCCCTTATTCAACAAAAAAAACAAAATAATCCAAAATAATAATAAAAAAAGAAACTATTCTTATTATTGGGTTGCCTCCCAACAAGCGCCTTTCTTTAGTGTCTTTGGCTAGACACACGTACTATTCAGCCTGGATCAGGCCACTTAATCTTCCTTCCGGCCACTACTTCGTGTAAGCTCGGTCATTAGTGTGGCTACGAAACAACATCTCACACATGGGGTCGGGTTCTTTCGCTTTCCAAACATTCTTAATTTTCCCCATTGCGGACTTCTTCTTCTTCAATCTTCTCTTTAACTCGTGCCTCCCGTTTAAACTCTTCCATATCCCAACTACCAAACCGGAACTTCCTCTACCGGACCACCGCCGTCATTCTCGGAAAACAAATCGGGCAAAAACTCGTCAAACTCATTGACTTCGAAGTACCACACCCGAGGATGTCGAGGAAGTGAACAATCACAGCTTCTCTTTGGTTTGACCGATATAATGCTTACACCTTTGACCATTCACTCGAACGGTGGTCACCATGACCTCTTAGTTCTAAAACACCTCCAGGGAATGATTTGGAGAATTTCAAAGGGACCGGACCATCGTGTCCTCGGCTTACCGGGGAACGGATGTAACCTGGAATTGTACAATAAAACTTGTTCCCCTACTTGAAATTCTCGCTTCTTGATTTTGGCATCGTGAAGGAGTTTTGTCTTTTCCTTACTTATCCTGGCGCTTTCGTAGGCCTGAAGTCTAAATTCGTCTAACTCATGCAAATGTTGCAATCGACGTTTTCCACAAGATTGGGTATCGAAGTTTAAAAACTTCGTGGCCCAATACGCTCTATGCTCTAACTCGATTGGTAAGTGGCATGGTTTACCATAAACCATTTGATAGGGTGATGTACCCATGGGGGTCTTATAGGCAGTTTGATATGCCCATAGTACATCATCCAACTTTAGACTCCAGTCTTTTCTATGACTGTTAACTGTTTTCTCCAGGATCTTCTTTAAACTTTGGTTGCTTCTTTCAACCTGACCACTAGTCATAGGATGATATGGTGTGCCAATTTTGTGCCGGACACCATATTTCTCAAGAACTTTCTCCAGAGGTCGGTTGCAAAGGTGTGTCCCTTCATCACTAATCAAGGCGCGTGGACACCCGAATCTCACGAAGATGTTTTTCTTTAGAAACTTCATGACCGTCTTATGATCATTGTGAGACGTGGCTTGAGCCTCCACCCATTTCGATACATAATCCACGCAGACTAAGATGTATTTATTTCCACAAGATGATGGGAATGGTCCCATAAAATCGATGCCCCATACATCAAAGACTTCGCATTCTAGGATGGGTTTCAATGGCATGTCGAAACGCCTTGTCAAAGTTCCGGTTCTTTGACACCTATCACAAGCTTTACAGAAATCTTCTGTATCTTTAAAGATCGTGGGCCAATAGAAACCGGATTGGAAGATCTTAGCAACGGTTTTCCAAGGACCAAAGTGACCTCCAGTGGGTCCACTGTGACACTGCTCAATAATATCGCGCTGCTCAGATTCTGGAACACATCTTCTAAGCAGACCATCTTTACAGATCTTAAACAGATAAGGTTCATCCCAAACGAAAGATTTCAAATCAAGAGAAGAACTTTTTCTTTCCTGATAAGACAAATTCGGATCAAGATATCGGGAATGAAGGTAATTGACAATGGAAGAATACCATGGAACATCTGGAGCGCAGCCATCGATAAGCATAATGTTTTCTAGAGGAAAGTAAAGATCTATATCATCTGGATCATCCTTTTCCTCACTTAACATTCTAGAAACATGATCCGCCACGACGTTTTCACTGCCCTTTTTTTCTTTAATTTGAACGTCAAACTCTTGTAGGGTCAGTATCCAACGCAGTAGGCGCGGTTTGGCCTCTTTCTTCGTCATCAGATATCGCAAAGCAGCGTGATCAGTCCACACAATCACTTGAGCTCCTAACAAGTAACTACGAAACTTGTCCATAGCAAAGACTACGGCCAATAATTCCTTTTCGCAGTAGTAGTATAGTTAACTTGAGAAGGATTCAATGTGTGATCGGCGTAATAGATTGGCCGGAATTTCCCTTTGATTCTTTGTCCTAAAACAAAGACCAAGCTTGCATAGTTTGATGCGTCGCACATAAGCTCGAAAGGTAGATTCCGGTCGGGCGATATAAGAATTGGAGCGAGAGATTAAACGGTTTTTAAGCTCCTCAAACGCCCGCTTGCGCTTTTCATCAAAATCGAACTCGCCGTCTTCCTTAAGTAAAGTAGACGGGGGCTTGGCTATCTTGGAGAAGTCTTGAATGAATCTTCTGTAGAAACCGACATGTCCAAGAAAGCCTCTCACTTCACGCACATTCTTCGGATGACTCATCTTTTCGATGGCTTCTACTTTGGCTCTGTCTACCTCAATACCTTTGGCACTAATCTTGTGGCCAAGAACTATTCCCTCGTCAACCATGAAATGGCATTTTTCCCAATTGAGTACTAAGTTCTTTTCCACACATCTGGATAACACTTGATCTAGATTGTCAAGACAGTCGTCGAAGGACTGACCAAAGACCGAAAAATCGTCCATAATGATTTCCATACACTTTTCTACTAGCCCGTAAAAGATAGCCGAATACATACATCTTTGAAATGTAGTCTGGGCATTGCGAGACCAAATGGCACTCGCCTGTAAGCGAATGTACCATAAGGGCAGGTGAAAGTGGTCTTTTCTTGGTCAGCTGGATCAATGGGTATCTGAAAGTATCCTGAATATCCATCCAGGAAACAGTAGAATGCGTGTCCCGCCAGACGCTCAAGCATCTGATCAATGAACGGAAGGGGAAAATGATCTTTCATGGTTACTTCATTGAGCTTTCTGTAATCAATGCAGACTCTGTAACCAGTAACAAGCCTTAATGCTATTTCTTCTCCCTTCTCATTCTTCTCAATCGTAATCCCACCTTTCTTGGGAACTACTTGAGTCGGGGATACCCATTCACTATCAGCGATGGCATAAATGATTCCCATGTCCAGAAGTTTGATGATTTCTTTCTTAACTACTTCTTGCATATGAGGGTTGAGCCTCCTCTGGGGCTGTCTAACACATTTCGCACCCTCATTAGTCTTGATCTTATGCATAAAGATGTCGGGAGATATCCCTCTGATATCTCCTACTTGCCACCCAAAGGCTTTCTCGTTCTTTTTCAAGACGTTGATTAATTTCATCTCCTCTAAACGAGACAACTTGGCAGATATAATCAAAGGAAGCTTGTCACCTTCTCTTAGAAACACATACTTCAGATGTTTAGGCAACGGCTTCAACAACAAATCTGCAGGGGGTCTTCTAAACTTGATTTAAGATCTTCACCTTTCAACTCAACATCACTGAGTTTACTTAGTGGTCCCACCGCCAAAGCTTCTCCTTTCAACAACTCATCCTCAAAATCGGCTTCTAACCGATCTAGATTGACCGCACCATGATTATTCAAATTATCAACCAGTCGCTCATATTCAGTTGCAACATCCATGACTTGCTTTTCCATTAAATCATCGAAGTCATCAGACATATCCTCAATGGAAAAGCCGGTTGGAGGACCAGAGGGTACTTGAATGGATCTCGGAGACATTATAGCTTACTTCTTGATCACCAACTCGTATCGTCACTCGCCCACCATCGCGATCAATGAGGGCTCTAGCGCCGTAGACGAAAAAGGTCTTCCAAGTATCGGGGGACATTTTCATCCTTTTCAATGTCTAGGACGTACCGGTCAACGGGAAAGGTAAATCTATCAATTTGAACTAGTACGTCTTTTAAGATTCCCGCCGCTTTCTTAGAAGATCTATCGGCGAATTGCAAATTCATGGTAGTGGGTTCTAGAAGATCAATTAAACCCAAATTGTTTGCACACGTACAATGGCATGAGGCTTATAGATGCACCCGTGTCACACAAAGAGTTACGGAAGACCAGGCCTCCCATTAACACTGCGTAAGCACGAACTTTCCAGGGTCACCTCTCTTGGTTGGTAAGTCTTCATAATTGATCATTGAACAATCCTCACCAATCAGCCTCTCCATGTCTGACAACTTCCTTTTTGAAGAAACAACATCCTTGATGAATTTTGTATACTTAGGCATTTCAACCAAGACCTCGATAATGGAAGATTCACCGAGTATTTTTCAAGAGATTCAAGACACCTTTTCATACTTCTTATCTTCACTCAAAGGGATGTTGCTCTTTCTTGGTGGAAATGGAAGTTTTTCGAGATCACTCTCGGAAAAGACTTTCTTCGAAGATGCACCGACACTTTGTCTTCCGCATCCTTCCACCGAACAGCTTTTTCAATCTTTTTATTAGTCAGGGGATCAGCCTCCTGACTTCCACTTGATTCTTCACTCCTTAGGGGATCAGCCACCTGAGGACTTCCAGCTTTTTCACCTCTCAGGGGATCAGCCACCTGAGTTTTCTCTTGCAACAGAGGGGGTGTAGGTGCTCAGCTTCCCCTCCTGCCCTATCTCTGGCAGGGGGGGCTAGTGGTTTCCCTGGTGGGAAGGACCACTAACTTGAGTACCGCTTCTTAAATTCATTGTATTGGCCTCCTCTCTACCGTATGGAATTGATGGTACGAGGTCAGTACATTGGCCATTGTTCAAGTCGGCTAGAGCAACGTGACCGCCCTTTGGATTTTTCTCAGTGAAACTGGGCAGTTGCCCTGGGGGTCTTGAAGCTAACTGCCCAGCCAGTTGCCCAATTTGTCTCTCAAGGTTCTTATTTGTACTCATCAGGAGTTGGATACTTTTATTTTGCTCCTCCAATTTAGCTTCAAGATTGTTAGATTGGGAGGGGCCTTGAGAGTTTTGGAAATTTTGAGAATAGGGCTGGCTGGGCCGACTTTGGACAGCAGGATTAGAATTGGCGGGCCAATTCTGATTGAACCTTTGATTAAAATTGGAAAAATTATTATTTTGGTTCTGAGGAAAACCAGGGTTTCGATTTTGATTCTGATTGAAATTAGAATTCGGATTGAAACTTGAAGATTGATTGAACCCTTGGTTTTGGAGATTATTCGCCAGAAAATTGATTAAACCTTTGATTGTTCTGGCCATAGAATGCATTTACTTCAGCATTCTGTACGTTCATAGGACAGAATCTAGATGTGTCCCCCATATTGTCACAGTTTTGACATGTGACATGATTATACTGTCCATAATCATGAACATCATTCACTTGATAAGGTGCAGGGGGATTGAATTGACACTGGCCAATCATGTGGCCAGTCTGACAGCAGCTCTCACAATACAGAACCTGAGGGTTCTGTGGAAAGGAAGAAGTTTGATTCATCTGATTCGAAACTTGAGAAGTTGCCATCTGCTTCTGCGGCATGGCGATCAAACTTTGCATGTTTACCTCCTCGACCTTGGGAAGCGGAGGAGGTGCTTGAATTGCTTGATAAGAGGGGGCGTAGTTATATTTGGCAATGTCCTCGAACAAGTGCCCACCCTCATCGGCGTTTTCTTTAAAAACGCCCCACCGATGAACTATTGACCATGCCTTTTGTAAGCTCGGTCAATCCACTAAAGAAAGTGTTGACTTGCCTTTCCAGTGGCAAGCCATGGTGGGGACACTTTCTAAGCAGAGACTTGAATCTTTTCCAACACTCGAAAAAGGATTCATTCTCTTTCTGGTAGAAAGTGAATATCTCATTTAAACATTGGGCCGTTTTTGAAGGTGGGAAGTATTGACTCAAGAACTCTTTTTCGAGTTCAGCCCAAGTATTTATAGATTCGGCAGGGAGAGAGCTATACCACTCCTTAGCTTCTCCCTTCAATGAAAATGGAAAGAGTTTCAGTTTAATGGCGTCCTCACTTACTCCTTGGATGCGTGTGGTGCCGCATATCTCCAAGAATGTATGCAAGTGAGTGTGTGGATTTTCGGACTGAAACCCGTGGAAAATTGATGCATGCTTGCATCATCCGAATGAGGCCGGCTTTAGCTCGAAGGTCGAGCATTAATGGCCGGTAGGATGATAGCCGGGTTGATCGTGATCGCGCCAGGGCATGGCGTAGTCTGCCAACGTACGTCTATCATTAGCAGCCATTATTACAAAATCTGTGATTTCCTCGGCTAACTGATCCTCGAGATCTTGCTCGGCTCTGTCTGCCAGAACCGCAGAACGGAAAATCCGCCTGTTTGGCCGGACTACGGTTCGCTCGGGGTCAGGGGTGTATAGTAACGGTCCCTTTTGACTCCGAGTTTGCATAAACCGGACCAACAACAAGTGAAAGAAAACTAAAAACTAAGAAATTAAAAGCCTAAACTAAAAATTAAAGCCTAATAAAAGAAAAGAAAAGAAAAGAAGAAAAAGAAACAAAATTATTGAAGAAAAGAGGGACCAGACGGACGTCCAAAGGTTTGGACGGGCGTCCGGATGGAATTTAGACTGGACGGGCGTTTGGCGGTCCAAACGCTCGTCTGTAGGGCAGAAGACTTGGACGGGCGTCCGAAACCTATGGACGCTCGTCTAAGTGAGCAAAAACGGTTCAGGATTGAAAGTTTTCCAGCAAACGGGCGTCCAAATGTCCAGACGCCCGTTTGGAAGCGGGAAAACAAGAACAGAGCAGGAAAGATAGCAGAAAAGAAGGGAAAGAAGAAAGACGAAAACGAAAAGAGGAAACAGATAGAAAGGAAAAACTAATCACAAGGGAACTACAAAGGGAAGACCTTAAACCCTAAACTAAAACCCTAATTACCTAATTAAAAATCTACCTAAAACATGAACAAAAACGATTAAACACAAAAAAAAAAAAAAACTAGGCAACCGTCCGGTTCCCCGGCAACGGCGCCAAAAACTTGTCACGGATTTTATCTAATGAAAATAAACAAGTAATAAATTTATAAATCCGGTATACCCCAAGTGTAGGGATCGTAGCATAGCGATTAATACCGGAGTCGATCTCAGGGAATCGGGGTATCTAGTTCATTAATTTTCCTAAGTTTGATACCATTATTATTAAAACCTAAAATAACAAAACGAAAAGTAAACTGGACAGAGGATTGTCAGTCCAAAGCCAGGAAAGATCGTTGCGAACATAACTAAACTATAAACGAGAAAAACAATAAAACTCATAAAAGCATGATAATGACTATAGCGATTAAACATAGAACAAGCAATGATCCACCATCCCGCAACCCTTAATTTCCTCTCTAGATTATCTTATGATGATTTAACTAAAATTGTGATTCACCTATCAAAGGTATGAACTCCTAATCTCTTAGAAAAGTTCGCCTATCAATCTTTTATCTCTCGATCTTAAAGATTAACGCTTTCAAACCAAGGTGCAAGATTTCTCAATCTAACAATCTAGATATTCAACCTAATCAACTCTCGTTACTTATAGGTTAAAGATCCAATCTTTCCTATGGTGATCTAGGTTTAACAACGATTCTCATCAAACGTTAAACATCAAATAGCAACCATCTCTCGATTTAAATTGCATAATCAATAAAGCACATAATAAAGATACAAACTTTAAATAAAAACTCACAAAACAATCCAAGATTCGAAATCAAAACGCTGCACGATCGGCTTCACAAGGCTTGTTCAAATTGCTTAGCCTCTATTCATCGTTGGAATACAAATCATATAAATAAAAAGAAGATAAAAAGATGTTTATGATGGTGGGAAAACGCAGCTAGGGCGCCCCCAAGGGGCCTGGGGCGGCCAGGGATCGAATTGTGGTGTTTAGGGTTGAGAAAAATGCAGCTATTTATAGATTTTGAAGTCGGTTTAGGCTGAGGCGGTGCTTGGACGCCCGTCCAAGGATTCTGGACTCCAGTTTAAAGGGGTGAACGCCCGTCTGGATTGTCGGACGCCCGTCCACTGTGCTGGATTTCTTCGAGTCGGGCCGAGCTGGATCAGACGCCCGTCCTATAGGTTTTTGAACGCTCGTCCATAGAAAATCTGAACATCCTGAATCAACTTCTCCTCCTGGACGCCAGTCCACTTCTTCTGGACGCCAGTCCACTGGACGGGACCTCAAACGTGCGTCCAGACTTGTAAAGCTTCATTCTACCTTCGACTTGCATCTCCTTCCTTCCATTTAATCTTCAATCAAACATCTTTTCAGCTCATTCCTTGCCATGTAAATGTACCTACAAGGTAATAGAAACGTGCAAAATGTAGAACCATATATATTGATGAAAAATCACTAATAAAATCACGTAATAAGCTCGGTTTTGCATTTAAACCAATTCCATATGCATTCTCTCAATAAATCCTTTAAACACTTACTTTTCTATAAAAAGTAATAAAACACGGAGGAAATTGCTACGAAATAATATCATATATATCGTAAAAATCACCGTTATCACATACCAAACTTAATATACATATTAAACATCACTACCTCTCTCGATTGAAGAAGAAATTGAATTACACAAGAACTGACCCTTTTTACCGCTCCCCACTTCATCAACCTTGGGAGAGCATTTTCGTCAACAATCTCGGCAAACTTCCTTAAGAAGGAATAGCTTCAAGTGCCCAAACCTACGATGCATTTACATTCAAGTGAAGGACCGAACATAATCAAAAAACTTTAACAAGCTATGTAAATATTCAAGTATATATATATATATATATATATATATATATATATATATATATATATATATATATATATATATATATATATATATATATATATATATATGTATGTATGTTATGAATTAAAACACCGGATTTGGCATATACGGTACATACCTTCAAAGCGTGCGGAAAACCATATAAAGTATATCCGATCGGGGGAAAGCATCCAAATCCTCAACCAACTTAAAGATCCACCAACCCACCGCACGTCTCTCTTCCGATCCCCACACAACGTACGTCAATATAACGATCAAGCCAAGCTTGTAACGGTCATTAGGATCCTTAATGCAATTAAACTTTGCCCACACATCCTTCCTATACACTTTCGATAAGTTTTTAAAATACTTATTAACTAATCTAGACTCTTTTCCTACCCCTTTATCGACATTGCTACCATCGCCAACCAAGAGACCACTAACCAGCGCAAATTCTTCTACACTAAATCGTATTTTTTTGGCTCCGACTTTGAACCAAAAAACATTGGCATCTACATTCCATGGACTCGCCAACCTCATTAACAACTGATGTATTATCATGTTGGCTTGCATATCCTTCAAATGAATTAAGTGTCCAAAACAAGACTGCTCCAACATTTCTTTGTGCTTGTCGTTAAGCTTTTCTTAAACTTCAATTGTTTTACCAATTGAACATCGGGAAACAACTTCACATTTTTTCAGACCTTTCTTCTTCGCTAAGTGCATAAATCAACGACATTTTTTCAACTTATCTATAACCAACAAAATAAGAAATTTTAATTCAATCAAATTAAAGAACAAATGAATGTGAATACAGTATGAAACAAATAAGAAATTTCAATTCAACGCCAACAACTAATAACACATCACCGGCATTGTTTGATCTAACAAATGATTCAACACCACAAAATTTAATTAATCACATCCCAAGATCATACATGCACACCACAAAATTTAATTAATCGCATCCCAAAATCATACATGCACATAAATATGCGTGATTTATAACCCACCAACAAAATCATACCTTTTGGAGATTTGCTCGAATGTTCCAGTTGGCTCCTTCAAGTTTCTGTTGATCAGCTTCCGGTTGGAGAATAAAGAATGTTGATACAAATTGTTGATCACAAGTTCGAGTCTGTGTTCTTGCGGTGAATTTGGAAAGAATTGGAGGGTGAATTTGGGAGCTCGCAGTAGTTTTAATCGAAGGGGCCAGAATTTGGGGAATTTTGTTAATATAATTAAGGATTTTGGGATAATAGATGAAGGGAATTCGATGGGGGTATTTATGTCAAAGCAAGGTTTTATAAGGTTTTACCTTTTTTTCCTTTTCTTAAATAAAAAAAAATGGTCAACCCTACCATTAAGGGTCCCCTCACCCCCGATCCCACAGGAAAGTGAGGAGAGGTTAATCAGGTAACCTAGTAGCTCCAACATGGGTTGCCTTTTCGACCACTGCACTGAAGGGTGTTATCAATCGGAAATCAACCCCATTACGGGAATCGAACCGCTGACCTCCAGCTTATAGTCCAGGCTGCACTACACACCCATGCCGCCACCACTAGGCTATATCCAGGGGATCCTTTTTTCCTTTTCTTTCATATATGCATGGGGGTCTGTTAAGGGTGAAAATCTATGTTTTATTATGATATATTTTATGGTATTTTCCCTCTTAATTGGATTAATTGCATAATAAATGGCCCTTATATGGAAATATTGAGCATACTAGGTTTTTAAGGACTTAATCACAATATTGAATAAATTATGTGTTTTCATCGTGAATTATAATTAATTGGACTTTATTACAGTTTGCGATGTTTTCCATGTGTTATAGGTATGTTTATCGTGCTCAAATGATGATCAAAAGGGTTAAAATTCGAGCTATAAAGGATTTAAGAAGAGATAATGATCGAATGGAGTGGGCAGGAAAAGAGATAGAGATGATTTAATCAAGTTTTATTCCAGCTAAACTGGCGTCCAAGTCCCGTCCGGGGAGTGGACGGGCGTCCCCGACAATCCAAACGGGCGTCTAGAGGAAGAATTCAATGCGAGGCATCATGAACTTGCGAACGAACGTCCGAAGGAGCGACGAGCGTCCAAGGTGCAAAAAGAAGATCAGAGAGTTTGGACGCTATCCAGACGAACGTCTACATTGGAGTTCAGAACACTTGGACGAGCGTCCACTTCACCGGACGAGCGTCCGGATTGCCGACTTAGTGAAACCGCCTCAAATCTCTATAAATACTTGCCTATTTTCACACATTGAGACACCAATTCTACAATTCTCGAACCCTAAACCCTAGGGGCGGCTATAGGCTGCGTTTTTACTCAGTTTTTTCCCAGTTTTATGTTCTTAAATTCCTAGATAAAATTAGTTTAGTTTATGCAATTTACTTCAACAATTCAAGCTATTCAAGGATGCTAAGAGGCTAGGCTTCAATCAAACGAGCATTGTGAAGCCATCCAACTTTCATTAATTTTGATTCTTCGGTTATATTGTAAGTTTTTATTCAAGTTGTTTCCTTTATCATGTCTTATGTTGATTAATTGCATTTATATCGAAAGATGTGCATGTATGATGTTTTATATTTGATGAAAATCTTTATAAACATTAGATCACCATGATTTAGGAATAGATCTTTAATCTATGTCAAACGAAAGTTGATAGGTTGGAAATCTAGGTTAAAACGTTAAAGTTTACATCTTTGTTTATGTTATGACGCGTTAATTTCCGTAAATCGAAAGATAGAAATTAATAGGCGAATCATCTACGAAAGTAGGATTCATACCTTTGATAAGATGAACCACAACTTGGTAGAAGCGCAATATAATCGGGATGAGAGATTAGTGTTTGTTGGATAGGTGGATCAATACTCGTTTGCCCATATTAAACTTGATTTAACCCTTGAGACTTGAACTTGTTTAGTTAGTTTATTTTCTATTGCACTTTTAGAGTAATTTGTTCGCAACCAAACCACCACTAGCTTTGGATTCGTCCTCTCGTCTAGTTTATATTCAACATATATGTTCGGTTTAGTTTTGTTTAATCGCTGTTTAGTTTAGTTTTCCGTGACATAACTTAGTTAGACAAAAACTAGGAACCACCATCGTCTAGTTCCCCGTAAGATCGACCCGGCATTAACCACTAGTACTACGATCCTTATACTTGGGGTTAACCGGATTATAAATTTATTACTTGTTTGTTTTGCATAGATAAAATCCGTAGACAGGGTCAAAGCTCAATCTTGCAAACCACAAAGTTCATAAGTTTAAACTTGCTATTCCCCTATATTATTTTATCCCTATTTTAAGGATATGACAACTTATAAGGACTCTGCTATGAATGCCCTTACCCACCAGCTTACCCTATCCACATTACTCTACGTACCTTACCCCATTCATGCATCCATAATACCCAACCTTACCCTACCCACGGCTCATCCTTCTCTATCTCACCTCACCACCCCATCTTATCCTTCCCTAACCACCACCCCGATCTACTATACCCTACCTTACCCCACCACCTACCCAACTTCACCCCTCCCCACCCTACCTCACCACCCAACCCCACTTTATTCATACCCACATCTCACATGTTATATCTTTTCCATAAAGTTTTGGGAGTAATGAAAATGATAATTTTCATTCTATTGTAATAAAATTTCATTTAATTTTATTGCATTACTTCGCAAGTATACACAAACAATGGAGTTGAATGAAAAATCATTTCATTACTGTACATTCCTATCGAAAGAAACATGCTATTATGATCGGGTTGAGGTCATCTGTCTAATATTGATGTCAAATTCGATGTCCAAGTAAAAACTATATCGTTTCATGTGTTTTTATTTTTTTGACAAAATTTAAGTAAAACAAAAAAATAAAACTAAAAAACAAAACACATATGAAACTACGTAGTTTTTACTTGGACACCGAAATTAAACACTAATATTGGACATGTGATCTGAAGATTCTGAACCCATTGGTAGGAAAATTGGTAAATCAGGCCACTGCAAGGTGTGATATTTAGTTTCATGTCAAACTTTTTCTGACATTTTTTTTTCAGGTTCCGCGTCTAAATTTGGACGATTTCGTCCAAATATAGATAAAACGTCACAATATTCATTTTTTCCCGTGAAAATTCACTCACTGACCAAAAAAAGACGGAATCCGCCCAAAATTTGGACGGAGCGTCTAAATTTTGGACGGATTTCAGTGAGTGAATTTTGACGGAAAAGAATGAATATTGTGACGTTTTATCTATATTTGGACGCAATCGTCTAAATTTAGACGCAAAACCTGGAAAAAAAAATGTCAGAAAAAATCTGACCTGAAACGAAATATCACATCTTAAAATGACCTCATTTACCAATTTCTCGTTGTGAGAGGTGCGTACGCCGCTCGTCACCGTTGTATTCACCTTTGGCTTGAAAAACAGAGTGACCACCAGACTTCACCGTCGACTATGCTCGGCGCGGCCTTGCTCTTTGATGGCGGCCGTTATCTACCCCACCACCTTCATTACAGCTTCCTCACCATCTCTTTTCTCTTGTCATTTTTCAAAACCAGTAGCTTCACATATCTCTGCTTTTCTTTCTCCCGCAAACCAGAATCCCAATCCCAATCCCAAACTCCATCACCTTCCTCTCGTCCCACAATCCCCCTTAAAGCCATCAATTTCCTCCTCACCTTCTAAACCCTTTTTCCCTTCAAACCCTTTCGAAAACCCCGGCGGCGACGACGACCGTGAGCTACATAATGCGTCTGATTTCTCTCACTTACTTCATCTCTCAGTCCGTTACGGAGACTCTGAGCTCGCTAGAGCTATTCATGCTTCAATTCTCAAGCTTGAAGGGTCCACTTACACTTCCAACGCACTTCTTGTTGCTTACCTTAAACTTGGCCGTCTTACTTATGCCTCCCGGTTTTTCCGCAGCATTTTGGTGCCTGATGTTGTGTCCTACACTGCAATGATTTCGGGTTTGGCTAAGTCGAATCGTGAGAGGGAAGCTATTGAGCTTTTCTGTGGAATGAGAGACTCTGGTGTTGAGCCGAATGAGTACACTCTTGTTGCTTTGCTGACCGCTTGTATTAGTTTACACGAGCTAGAGCTGGGTTTCCAAGTTCAGGGTTTTGCTGTCAAATCGGGGTTTTTGGAGTGTACTTATGTAGTGAATGCTCTTATGGCTTTGTACAGTAAGTGTGGTTGTTTGGATAATGTAATTGAGTTGTTCAATGAAATGCCCGTGAGGGATATTGCTTCTTGGAACACGGTGATTTCCAGTTTGGTCAAGGAGCATAAGTATGATGAAGCATTTGAATATTTTTATGATTTGTTGAGAATCAATTGTCTTAGAGTCGATTATTTTACTCTTTCTAGTATTTTGGCTGCGTGTTCTGCTTCTCTGAGGTTGAAACAAGGCAGGGAACTTCACGCATTTGCAATTAGGATTGGGTATGGAGGCCATTTGAGTGTAAACAATGCTCTTATTGGGTTATACAGGAAGTGTGGGACTGTGGAAGATGTCGTGAATTCGTTTGGCCAGATGCCTAGGAAAGATGTTATCACTTTAACGGAGATGATAACAGCTTACATGGAGTTTGGACTTGTTGATTTGGCAGTAGAGACATTTGACAGGTTGTCTGAGAAGAACTCTGTATCGTTTAATGCCCTTTTAGCTGGATATTGTCAAAATGGTATGGGTTGGAACGCTTTGTGCCTATTCTGTAAAATGGTTGAAGAGGGTATAGAGTTGAGTGAATTCACTTTGAGTACCACTTTGAAGGCATGTGCCTTGCTAATGGAAAAAAAGACCAGCGAACAGATTCATGGATTTGTTCTAAAATTTGGTTATGGGGTCAATGAGCAAATTGAATCAGCATTACTTGAGATGTGCACATGGTGTGGGAGAATGGCTGATGCTAAGAAGATGTTCCTCAGGTGGCCAATAAATCAAGACAAATCCATTGCTTTGACATCATTGGTTGGTGGATATGCTCGAATCGGGAAGCTAGATTCAGCAATCTCCCTCTTTTCTGCAGGACAATCAGAAGGATCATTGATCATTGATGAAGTAGCGTCAACATCTATTCTTGGTGTCTGTGGGTCTCTAGGGTTCCAAAATTTCGGGGAGCAAATGCACTGTTATTCAATCAAAAAGGGCTATGAAGCTGATATTAGGTTAGGGAATGCAACAATCAATATGTACTCCAAATGTGGTCATCTAAATGATGCAGTTAAAGTCTTTGATGTTATTTTATGCCATGACATAGCTTCATGGAACAGCTTGTTGGATGCCTATGTCTTTCATAGGCAAGGTGATGAGGCGTTGGCTATATGGGCAAAGATGGAAAAACTAAGAATAAAACCTGATTCTATTACCTGTCTTTACATAATTTCAGCTTACAAATACACCAGTTCGAATTTAGTATGTCTGTGCCGTGAATTCCTTGACTCAATGGAGTCAACTTATGCCATTAAACCAACTTCTGAGCACTACACACGATTGGTAAGAGTTTTAGGCAAGTGGGGTCTGCTTGAAGAAGCCGAGGAAACAGTTCGCCAGATGCCTTTAGCTCCTAACGCCCTTGTTTGGCATGCATTGCTTGATGGATGTAGAGTACATGGGAATGCCATTGTTGGAAAAAGAGTCATGAAAGAAATCATGTCAATCGAGCCACATGATCCGTTCACTTTCATACTTAAGTCAAATCTTTTTTCAGCATCTGGAAGATGGCATTGCTCTGATATCCTCAGAGAGGAAATGAGGAAGAAAGGTTTCCGAAAGCTACCTAGCCAAAGCTGGATTATACATCAGAACAAGATACATTCTTTCTTTGCAAGAGACCAATTACACCCAGAAAGCAAAGACATGTATAGCGGACTGCGAATTTTAATCATGGAGTGCTTAAAAGCTGGGTATGAACCTGATACAAGCTTCGTCCTTCATGAGGTGGAGGAGTATCAAAAGAAGGAGTTTCTGTTTTACCACAGTGCAAAGCTAGCTGCCACATACGGACTTTTGAAAGCTAAGCCAGGGAATCCGGTACGTATCATTAAAAACATCCTTCTTTGTGGAGACTGCCATTCATTTTTCAAGCATGTTTCAGTTGTTACCAAAAGGGAGATACATGTAAGAGATTCTTCAGGTTTCCATTGTTTTTCAAATGGCTTATGCTCATGCAATGATCATTGATGTTCTTCACGTTTCAATCCTTTTATTTCGTACTTTTCACTAGTGCAGTATAGGAAACTTGTGAAATACATGATATTGAGTTTTTCTAGTATACAAGATCTTGTTTCTTTTTTGAGAGCTCTTTTAGATATTAGTATCTCTGTTGTAAGAGTATAGATTTATATGTTATGTTGCATAAGCATTTTTGCAGTAGGAGAAAACCCTTTCAAGAAAAATAAAATCTTGAAACTAAACAAATGAAAAGAATCGAATTTATTATGAACTCATAGTGAGGGTCAGAAAACCGACCCTAAATTACATGGTAGTTTGTCTTGAGAGAAGACATAGGGATGCTGATAACACACAATACAATTAAAAATAAAGCAATAAACAGAGTCCTAAGAAAGAATTGGTGGGCAAATCTTCTCTAGCACAACGCCTCAACAGCAAGCCTGTATGAGGCAGCACAACCGAGTTGGCCAAATGTTTTCTCTGATACATCAATAGAACAGCTTTGTTTCCCTACACAATGCTGTTCTACAATTGTATTGCTTCTTTCAGAATGGCAGTTGCCTATCTGGAATGATTCAGGGGAGACATCTGGATTACCATAGCTTGCAAAGTTGATCTTTGATATTTTCTTTCCATGGCAAGATAAACTTAGAGTCTTTCCTTCTTCAGCATTCCCAGAAACTTTTACACTGATTGTTTGGAAGTTTATACTGTGAGGATTTCCTCCCAACTCTTCAAATAAAACCAGTGTGTTTGGTCTGCCATCATTCAAGTATTCCCTTGGAACATGGTACCTGATTCATTTCAAGAAACACAAATATTAATTTTTTTAAAAATAAAATATCATTTTAAAACTGTTATAAATTTTTATTTTTATTTTAAGTTCTTACCATCTCTGAGAAGAATTTCCACAGTTGTGCGACATTTATCGTTGGGATGATATGCTCCACGGTAATCACATGTGCTGCATGAAGCATCATTAGAAGCAATAAAGCTAGGCCAATAACGTCCGAGGTTATGTCCATTAACCCAAAATGTCCCTTTGCCCATATGCAATAAATCAATAACTACTGGTTCATCTCCCAATGGTGCTTCAAAATGTGTCTGCAAACAAAACAAACTGAATTCATTTTCTGAGTGTAAAAAAAGACAGTTCATTTAAATCCTGAACTTGACTTGCCTTGTACCAAACAAACATCTGGTTTTGTGGAACAGGGCCTTTATGCCAAATAGCTTTTGACTTGGAGTCATCGAAAAATTCTTGGTTAAATCCTTCTAGTCCGATCTTGTATGACCATTTGTTTGTGCTCAAATCCTTGAATTCACCGTTTGGTGCCACCAATTTCACAGCATCAACAATTCCAGCTGGTCCTTGCTCATAATATGCTCCGTAGTTCTGTAAAAAAAAAAGAAGATAAATACTTACATAAACAATCTGATTATGATAAAAAATACATAATATGTAGCAGTTTTTGTTTACCCCCAATCCAACAGTGCCACTAAGTAGAGATATTGTGTTGATCCCGGCTTTAAAGTGAGCTATTCCATCAAACTCAAAACTGTACTGTCCATGTTGAGCCCAGTGGGAGCCTATGTGAACCCCATTTACAAATGCATGAAGAACATGCCCACTACTCTCCACTTGTAGTGTAATCTCTTTTCCATACACTGGCTCGTGAGGGCGAATCGACACACTACAACATCAAAAGTAGTAATTATCATTCAGAAATCTAGAATTTACTAGTAAAGCTAAGTGAAAATGCTGCAAAAGTTCACCTTGTCAAGTACCAAAGATAATCGGTACTGTCATTTGTGACGGATTTCTGTTCAAGTAGTTTAGGGACAGTTAAAGATATATCTTTGTCCTTTTTACTAGTGAGACGCTGTGTTTTTTCACTTGTCCATTGCCAAGTCAATTTACGATTCATTGCATTTGGGACCTTCTCCTTAGTTGATGTCTGGGTGGTTATCTGCAAATCAAGTGAAATGTATTAAAGAGGCTTTATGATACAACCGTTGCAAGTAAAAGGAAAAAAGACGTACACGAGCAGTGTTGTAAATTTCCTTGTTGCAATCGTCAAGAAAGCTAACAGACCAAGCTGGTGTAGTGTACACATTCCCTTCAAAGTTTATGGATATGTCATTCTTATCGTTTGCATTCCCGAATAAGCATACCCTCTTCCCTTCATACTCATATACTGTAGACTACATGTTTTATCATTTCAAATATGAATCAGGATTCGAACCGCTATAACCATTTGCTGTAAGTTTATTATCGCATACTACTTACAGTCATCATGTTCCCGTAATCATTATCTGTAAAGTTACCATAGGTGAGGACCTTCTCATATGATTTCAGTACTTTGTGTAGCTCCTTCAGATGACTCCATTTGGGTTCATTCTCGAGCCCGTATTCATCGAGTGGGGCATCGTAGTCATAAGTTGTGGCGATATAGGGCCCGCCAGAATACCGTCTAAAATTAGTACCTCCATGATACTGCAATCAATGGTGAACCAAATTTCAATTCTATGTGGCATGTTAATTATAGGTATATATATATTTTTGTTTTTAGAATAGAAAAAAACATTAATTACCATGTAGTAATTTTGAAGAGTGCCACGGTATTGAAAAAAGCGAGCAACAGCGAAGGCAACATCTTCTGCTGTTCTATGAGGATCCGGATCACCCCAGCCCTTGAACCTAATTAATTAATTTGGTAGATTGATTTAAATGAAAATAATAATAATAATCAAAAAATTGGATCACACACTTGTTTTTTTTAGGGACGGTCTTTTCACATTAAAAATGTTTTACATATTCCAAGAGCGAGAGTGGGTTTTGTTTTGAAATTTAACACGCATATCATTTTGACGCTTAAATGAGTCGAAAATTGTATATTATTATTCACACTATGTTACAGGCCAAGAACATTATGTTTTTTGGATCAATGTTTGGTCTAAATAAAGAGACATCGTTATGTACGCTAGAGAAACAATACGGACTATTTTACTGGTCGAAAAATTATGTTTTCTGCTCTTATTTAAAATCAGAATATAACAACGACGCTATGAAAATTTCGAAAACTTATCGGACCATTTTAGAGGCCGAAAATGTAATGTTTTTTGACCATGTTCGGGTTAAAATAAGGCGAGTTGTTCTGACCACATTTGAGTAGGTATAATCTTATTTCAAGTTAGAATATAATCATGACGCTATGAAAATTTTGAAATGTATCGATCGGACCATGTTTTCGAAAACGTGGATGTGGTTGTTTATTCTGATAATGTTTTCACGACCACGTTCATGTCATAATAAGCTGAATTATTCTGACTACATTTGGGTAAGTATAATATTTCTCATTTTGACCGAACTTCGGTCAGAATATAGGCATATAAATAAAAAAATTTAAGAGCAAAATTTGAAATTAATTACTGTGCAATAATACAAATCACTGCGTGAAAAGACATTTCTATTTTTTACTACTCCATTGTAAGCGTATTTTATCTATTGATTAACAAACTGAAGTGTGTAAATATCACATTTTGAAATGTGATTATAACTTTTTAATAGCTTTGTCAAAAAAAAACTTTTTAATAGCAAAATAGCAAAACGATAAATTAAGAGTATAAACTATAAACTAACCATCCAGTCCAGTTTTCCGTCCAAAGCTTAGGAATTTTTGGATTTTTGGGGTTCCACTGATCACAATAGAAGCCATTGCATGTATTGATCTGGTCACCGAGTTGGAGAGTGAAAATAGTTTTAAAAAAAAAATTGTTTTGTAAAAATAAAAAATATCATCAAAAAAGAAAAAAAAAAAAAAAGAAGTAAAGAATTATTTTAATTCGTACAATATAATCAGGAGCATCATTTTCTTGACACATAATCCAGGGGACACCAATATTGAGAGATTGAGCCATGTTAGCACACCAATTGAGATAAATTTGGCCGTCCACCCCAAATTTCCAATTTATGTCTCCATATTCATTCTCTATCTGCATTTCATAAAAATTAAATAAATGTAATTTCAAAAGGAAAAAAATAAAATAAAATCAAAGATCATAATAATTCAGCAATCGAAAACCTGAGCAAGAATTATAGGGCCTCCTTGTGAAGCAAACAGTTTCTCATATTTCATCTTGTGGACAATTAAAGAAACGAATGTTTCATTTCATCCTGTAATGTTAATTTCATTTAATTTAATAAAAATGAATTAGTAAAAATAAATAAATAAATTCAAAAAAAATTATTGGGTAAGTTTTGAATCAATTAGTTATGCGAAAATGAACGCACCATAAACACTTGATTGTTTGTCCTGAAAGTTACGTTGGGCATGTTGTGCAACCATACCGGTATCCCTCTGTGACACAAATGTTATTATAATAGAAAATTAAGTTTTCAAACAAATAAATAATTAATTAATTAAATTTTTTTTTATTTTTTTTTGGGTTGAGAAATTTAAACAAACAATCAAAAAGCAAGAAATCTCCATCTCCCTACCCGTTGTTAAATTCAGCACAAATGTATGGACCAATTCTAAGAATGGCGTATAGGCCTTCTGCTTGTACTGTTTTCAGAAACCTCACAATGTCTTCTTGTCCCTTCCAACGATACTGTCCAAACACGATTTCAATACTATCCGTCATAAATTATAATCTCATAAATCAAGAAACGTAAAATTTGAAATCAATATAATTAAACAAATTGATCGAATTAATCGTACATCACGACGGCGTGGCTCATGCTCACTCCAGAAAACGTAAGTTTCTATAGCATCCAGACCTCCTTCTTTGGCCTTTCTTATCAGAGAAGGCCACATCTACAATGAACCCAAAAAAAAAAAAATTGAAATTATAAATAAATATATGTATATATAGAAAATAATTAGAAATGATGAAAGACAGTGATATATATAAATAAACCTCAGGAGTGCTACGGGGATAGTGAATGGAGCCAGAAATAAAAACTCTCCTTTGGCCATCAATTGTGATGGCTCTATTATCATATGAAACATCAAAGGAATAGCAAAGGGAAAGATATGAAGCCAAGAAAATTATTATTGCAAAAGGAAAAACCCTAAAGTAGCTACCCATTAATTATATTCTCTTTGGATGTGAGAATTATTATGCATGCAGATTATTGCTCTAATTAAGTAGATCTCCCCCCATTTATATAGAAGCTGTGGATGATATTATATGATGATAGGAGGATAATGATATATATCTAAACTAATAAGATTTCAAATCAAATCATTCCAACAACTACTATTTTGCATCGATCTCGTACCTTACCATGCAGTTGATACGGTTAATCACTTTATCCTTAGAAAATTTTGAAGTTTGGTGAATATAGTAAATATATGTAGGGGGAAGTCTCATGGTATAAACAAACATACATATGGCGATTCTGTAAAACCCCGAATCTTCGTGTATAATATATAAGGGTAAATATGTCTTTTTAAAATGGTTGTCTCATCTTTTTCTTAAGTCCGGCCAACTTGATTAAAGTTAAATAAGTTTTTCTTTAGCTCTCTAAGTCAAGTTAAATTGACATTAAGAGTTCTAATAAAGCCTATAAAAGGGCTCAAAGCAACCATATGACCTCAGTTCTCCTCAAGCATCAAGGGTTTTTTTTTTTTTTTTTTTCTTCTCTCTCTCTCCAGGTTTATGAGTTTCGAGGAGTCTGCCTAGCTAGGCTTGGTAAGACCCCGCCTTAGCAAGTTGGTTTTTTTTATTTTATTTTAATAAACTTGGTTGTTCCGTCGTCGTTTGCTTTCGTGTCTCTTTTTCCAGAAGTTTGGCACGCTCGCCTAGGCGGGAGCATCTCTCGCCTTATCTAGCGTCATGAAATTCGACTGGAAGATCTGGTTATGTCTTCCACTTCACAATTTCGAGTTTGAAGCTAATATGGTTGCAATTTCGTCTTGACAAGGTAATGAGGCTTACATTTTCTTAAGTTCTTAGGTTCGATCTTGATTAGGGTTCGTTTAAATCATAGAATTTGGTTCTTATGTGTAGTTTTTCGTGGAAGTTAAGATTAATTGTTGTTTGAGTTACAATTTGTTTGCAAGAAGTGTTGCTTAATAAGGTAAGGATGTCTTCTATCAAAAGGAACCTATTTTTAATTTAAAGTTGGTACTTTTACTACTGTTTTCAGGATATATGCATTGAATTGGTAGTTTATGAATTTTGTGTATGCATTATGCCGGTTTTTGTCGAAGCAAAAACTGAATCTAAGGGTTGTCCAAGCTCGCCTAGGCTAGCCCATGCCACGCCTTAGTGAGACAAGCTAAGTCCAAGAACAACTCTAGTTTTGTTTTATGTGTTTATTTTGTGTTGTACGATGTATTTCCAGGCATAGGAAATTTTCTGGAAATTTTTGTAAATCGTTTTTATGAATATTGCTACAAGTTGTGAAGATAGGTTTGTAGTATGGTGTTGTTATTGTATTCGTATGATCGGTATGGACTCCAACATGAAATTATGTGCTCTTTATGTGCTCATATGTGCCTTATGTGACTGTTAATATATTCATGGTAAGGTATAGTTATTTACCCAGCAACATACTGAACGGAGTACCATGGTTTAATATCATGTCGGATGTATGTCTAGTTGTATTCCCTATGTTGTATTACGACAATGTATTGAACGGGGTACCGTGATCTTACTTGTGACATTGGATGTATGGCTAGTCGTATTCCATGCGTTGCAACATGCCCTCGTGCTATATGGTAGCATGCGTTGCACCCCTTACTCTTCCTTTTTGTTTGTTATGAAAAGAAACAAGAAACATGAACAAGATAGATAGATAGAGAGGGAAATAATATGAGCAGATTAAGTAACTAGTTAATGAACATAAATAAGTACGTTCAACTGAAGTAGTTAATATGAGTTTATACTTTCAACTTGCTTCGTATATTGTGTGAAATAGAACCATGTCATATCTCCAACATTCGACAAACACAAATTTCTCTTTTTGGTCTTCCCCTGCTAGGAAGACCGGAATGCTTACTCTTATCTTTTGAAATAAAAAGATATGCATGTACCTGAAAGTATGATTGTGAGCTTGAGGAGCAAACTTATGATGATGTTCTTGGTGATTAACTACGTTTAGCTGGTTGTTGTAGTTTGTTTCCTTTGAGTAAGGCATGTATGCCAAGATAATTATAGTAGTTTCTTTTTTTGACATGTTGAGTTATATTAGATTTAATAGTGATTTCATTTATGAATCTAGTTATGGAAGCAATGATATTGAAGGTGTTGTATTTATGGAAGACCCTGAGGGTCTTTCCCTTGAGTCTTATCATATTTCTTTTCTTTCGTGATTTTTCTTATTACTCAGATTTTACGTCAGACTTAAAGTTATAGGGTTTTCTCTAAAAGTCACTTGCCAAACATTCCATTTCTGGATTAGAACTCAGTATCCGAGAGGAGGGTGTTAGAGTTGGCATCAGAGCCTAAGTTAGAAAAAATTGGGCATAGCACTGCTACATAGGATTTGAATTAAGTTGTAATCTCCAGAAGTATAGATCTCTCAAGAGTTGATCATGTTAGACTAGAGGTGCGGGTACATAGGATTGACGATATAGGTTTGAATAGCTTTGGTAAGGATCATGTTTGTAGATCTCTTAGGAGTTGATCATGTTTGTAGTTCCTAGATTACACTATAAATATTGTACTATTGTGATGATGGATTATATGAGAAATAATATCCCCAAACTTCTTGACAGAATTAAATGTAGCATTACAATTTCCATCTTTTAAACCAATACCACTTCTAGCAGCCAATATATCAGGATCTACATTGGTGTTAGCATAATTCAATTGCTATTCATGGTTTAATGCCATGACAAAGACAATCTTAACATCTGGAAGATGTTGAGTCATCAAGACTTGTGACTTAACATTCCCATAGTTTCCATTCAGGCCTTTTAAGAATCTAGTAATATATGAGTTAGCATAATACTCCTTAATAGTCTGCTGTGCAGCACATGTACTATTGATGTTTGTAGAAACAAATGAAAAAAAAAGAAAAAAAAATCGGAAGTATATTATTCAAAGAAATAATCAACAAGTTTAGTTAAATTGCTATTATGGTATTTATAGCTTCATACACCCCATGAGTCAGTTAAAAGGAAGTTACAAACGGTTAAAACAGTATTTAACTAAATAACCGTTTTCTGACTGTTGCTAAACTATTGACTTCCTCAGTAGGCCGCTGAGTCTTCAGTGTCTGCTGTGTTCTTTAGTGATTTGCTGAGTCTTCAACACTCAGTTGTCTTGCACTCAGCATTCCCTTAAACACATGTACTGTAACGCCCCCTCAAGCTGAGAATGGTGCATGAACAACTTGTACTCAACATTCCCTTTAACTACTGGAACTTTGAAATATTTTTGAACTTCCTAACTTGTCCAGCATATAAGAAAAGATAGGTGCATCTAAGGCCTTGTTGAGGATGCCAGCAACTTGTTCTTTGGTGTTGCTTGGAAGCAGTTTGACAAGTCCAGACTTAACCTTGTCTCTAAGAACATGACAATCAATTTCAATATGCTTTTTTCTTTCATGAAACACAGGATTATGAGCAATATGCATAGCACTTGCATTATCATAAAAGAGTAGAGCAGGCAACTGAATGAGAACTGTCAAATCTTGTAAAATATAGACCAACCACTGAAGTTCACAAACTGCATTGGCTATGGCTCTATACTCATCTTTTGAGGAACTCCTGGCTATAATTGTCAGTTTTTTAGCTTTCCAAGAAATATGAGCATCTCCTATAAACATCCTGTATCCTGACACTGACTTTCTTGTTTCTGGACATCTAGCCCAATCACAGCCCGTAAACCTTTCAAAACAAAGCTATTCTGGGCTGGAAAAAATATGCCTTGCCCTTGATTGACCTTCAAATATCTCAGCAATCTGTGTGCAGCTTTCATAAGATTTTCTATATGAGTGTCTAAGAATTGACTCAACTGTTGAACTGCAAAATCTATGTCTGGTCTGGTGAAGGTAATACAAATCAGCTTACCCACCAGTGATCTGTATGCAGTATTATCTTCCAATAATGGTGAATCTCCATGTTGTAAAGTCTTCTTGGATTCCATAAGTGTCTTGGTAGGTTCCCCCCAACCCAGAAAAATTCATATTCTTCTAAAAGATTAAGTGTGTATTTCCTTTGAGAAACAAAAATGCCTTCAGGGTTTTTGGCAGCCTCTATACCCAAAAAATATCTCAATTTTCCAAGGTCTTTAATGGTAAACTGCTGATGCAAGGCATCTTTGACTTGCTGAATCGATTGGTCATCAGGACTTGCTGCTATGATGTCATTTACATAAACCAGCAAGACAATAAAAGATTGTCCTGACCCTTTGGTGAATAAACTATGAGCATGCTTTGACTGAATGAACCCTTGTCCCTCAAAAGACTCAATCAACTTGGAATTCCACTGTCTGCTGGCTTGTTTCAGACCATACAAGGATTTTGTTAGACCTGATTTGGTTTATCTATCGCAAAACCTAGGGCAGCTGCAGATACCCTTCTTCATGTAGATATCCATACAAGAAGGCCATGTTGACATCCATCTGATGAAGATGGCAGTTGTTAGCTGCTGCTGCTAATAAAGCTCTGACTATGGTAATTTTGACTATAGGAGAAAAGGTTTCTTGATAATCAATGTCATATGTCTGAGTGTACCCTTTTGCCACTAATCTAGATTTGTATCTCTTTACTAAGCCATCAGGGTTATACTTGATTGTGTACACACATTTGCATCCAATAGGCTTATTTCTTGCAGGTAAATCATCCACTTCCCAAGTATGAGTGTTCAGTAAAGCTTCAATCTCTTTTTTCAAAGATTCTTTCCACTCATCATGTTTGATGGATTGATTGTAAGTCTTAGGTTCTTTGACAACATCAATTGCATTAATTTATCTGACATACTTTGCTGAAAGATTTTCCAGATTCATCACCTCACTCAGCATATGTGGTGTCTTTTGAACTGCATGAGCACCACCTTGGTAAAAGGTTGGTGTTCTTCTTGTCATTGCTGACCTCCTTAACTAAACATGTGCAGGTGCAGGTACTTGATTGACAAGAGCATTTCCTTCAATGGAAATCTCGGCATCTACTCATGTGTCTAACTGCTCTGTTGACTCACTCAGCAAATCATCAAAAGTGTTCACGACTAGTAATAGGACTTCCATATCAGAAAGATATCTAGCCTGGACTAGAACCTGCTGAAACAATGGAAAATAAGTCTCATGAAATTGAGTATTTCTAGCAACAAAGATGTCTTTTTTGGTGATGTCCAAGAGTATAACATCCTTGGATGTGTTTGAGTTTCCAAGATAAACACATGTCCTGCATCTGGAATCAAACTTAGGTTTGTACTACTGAAGTATGCAAGAAAAAACAAAGCAACCAAACACTTTGAAGACAAAATAATATGGTTTAGTTCCATAAAGCACTTCATGATGAGTGCTTTCCTTCAGTAGTGGTGTGAGTGTTGCATTAATTAACTTTACACCATGTAAAAGACAAAAACTCCAATACTCAATGGGTAAGTGGCTCTGAAATCTTAAACCTCTGGCAATTAAGGGTGTAAACGATCTGAGCCGCTCGTGAGCCGCTCAACGCTCGGATCGTTAAATGCTCGCTCGAATATGGTTTTAGTCAAACTCGAGCCGAACTCAGCATAAGTCGAGCAGCTCATCATAATTAACGAGCCAGACTCGAGCAAGTTAATGCTTGACTCGACATGCTCGCAAGCCTTATCGAGCATTTTTATATTATATTAAAACATATCATATTTATTATTATTGTGCTGTTGGACTTAATATTTTATGTGCATAGTTAGCATTTGCATCATTTTTCCGAACTGCTCAAGCTCGAGTTTGAAAGTGCTAGACTTTTTTCAAGCATGATCAAGCCGAACTTGAGCATGATTAATATCTTATCGAACCGATCTCGAGCAATTTTTTTCCTACTCGAGCGAACTTGAGCCTTGTACGAGCATCCCCGTTTTAAGGGGGTTGCTTGACTCGATAATTAAATAATTGATTCGGATCGGATCATTTACACCCCTACTGGAAATATTCAGCAGATGACGATGTTTCCTTTCAACTACCATTCTGCTCAGGTGTGCTGACACATGATGTCTGATGTATAATGCCATGTTGATCATAAAATTCAGTTAGTTGAAATTCAGCTCTATTGTCAGACCTAATCACGTTAGTGGTCTTATTAAACTAAGTAAAAACAAATTTAACAAAGATTTAACAAGATCAAAAGTTTCAGATTTGTGTCTAATAAGAAAAACCCAAGTAAATCTAGAGAAATCATCCACAATAGTCATGAAATATTGTTGTCAATTCACAGTATAGTGCCTCAAATGATCCCAAATATCTGTATGAACAAGATCAAAAATAGCATTTACATTTGTAGTACTTAAAGGAAAATGATTTTCTTGAACTTGGCCACATGACACACATAACAAAGATCATGCTCACAAAATTTGACGGCAGCAGATTCAGAACTGATAACTTGCAGTCTCTTATCTGGCAAATGTCCTAGTTTATAATGCCACAAAAGAGCATGATCTAGCCTATCAAGCAAAGTATTGTATTCTACATCATTGATAGTAGAAATCTAGACTGGTTGATTTAAGACATAAAGTCCTCTCTGTAGCTCAGTTGAGTCAATCACTTTCTTGTTATTGTCCTGCAAAACACACTTGTTCGCATAAAAAACAGGGTCACCTTTGGAATGGTTAGTCAATGAAGGCAAAGACAACAAATTATACTTAAAACCAGGAATGCAAAATACATCATGTAAGACCAGCTGAGAATTTACTCTCACTTGTCCTATATGTGTAACAAAAACATTATTTCCATTAGGTAATCCCATTTTTATACCATTTGAAGGTTTAGGATTACTTAACAATTCCAAAGAACTTACAATGTGATCTGTGGCACCAGAGTCCAAGATCCATTGAACAGGTCTCACTAAATTCAAGTCACATGTCCTTATAGAAGGTGAGAATCGACTGATGACTGCATTAGGCTGCCCAACAACAAACTCTCCATGCCTAGGAGGACCAGAACTCAACAGAGCCATCAACTTGTCAAGTTGCTTTGCAGTAAGATTAGGAAACCCTGGTCCAACAGACTTATTCTGAGGCTGATCTTCTTCTGATGATTGTTTCTCTTCTACCAAGTTGGCCATTTTGACTTGAAACCAGGAGGATAGCCATGCTTCTTGTAGCAAGTTTCTTTAGTATGACCATTGAATCCACAAAAAAATGCACTGTACTTTCTTAGGATTCTTGGGTCTAGTATTTGCAGCAGTTACAGATCCTGGTCTGCTGACTTCTTGGTGCTGCCCCTATTCATTCTTCTGAGACAAGAGAATCATAGAGTCTTGATTTTGGCCTTATTTGCCACATATAACTTCCGTCTTTCAAATTTAATGGTCATTGCAAAGGCATCATGGATCTCTGGGAATGGTACCATCTACGTTTCCTTGGAAACCATAGGATCAAATTCATCTCTCAAGCCTTCAAGAAATTTCATGACATGTTCAGTTTCCATTTGATCCAGTAGAGTATTGATGGCATTGCAATGGCAATGTGGATCACATGAACATACATACATTGGCCTAATAGTCTTGATTTCTTCCCAAAGAACCATCAATCTTGTAAAATACCGATTGACAGAATATAAGCCTTGTTTTAGCAGATGCATTTCTTCAAGAAGATCTGAGAGCCTAAATGCATACACATTGGAAAATCTAGCAGCAAGATTCTTCTAAACTTCATGTGTACTCTTAAAATACGTCAAACTTTGTGCAATGGTGTTTTTTTACATGATTCAAAATCGGAGACCTCACCATTGTATCACATTGCCTCCATGCATAGAAATCTGCACAATCTGCTTCTGGCCTCTTAATTGTGCCATCTACAAAGCCAATTTTATTCTTGGTGATCATTACCATCTCCGTGGACATCTTCCATGGATTGTAATTGTTGCCATTCATCAATGGCTGAACAACACCAATGACGGATTCTCATTAGGATGAACATGGAATGGACTAGAGGGGCTTAATTCTGGCTTCTTAGTTTCCATGGCTATCAAGAACTCAAGTAACAGCGGTTTACAGTACCAAAACACAAAGAACTATCAAGAAATGATTGAAACAGAAAGAATAACCGCAGTTTTCTCTCAAGAATATGTGGAAACTTAGCGAAAGTGAAGAATTCTCCCAAAAAATCAGAAATAAACGCAGAAAAGCATCAGAAATTCTCAAGTATCTGCTCTTATACCATGTTGAAGTTTGTAGAAACAAGCGAAAATGAAAAGAGAAAATGCGGAAGTATACTATTCAAAGAAATAATCAACAAGTTAAGTTACATTTGTTAGAGATATATCTATTGTATGATTGTGACTATGGTAGTACTGTGACATGTGTCACTTAGATATGATGCCATGTGTAGTCTGTTAGATTTATTGTTAGATTTGATCCTATGTAATGGTTCCCAAGTACTCTGCTATGATTAATGAGATAATTCTCTTCCAATACAAACTTTAACTTAGTATCAGAGACTTACATCGCTAACGCCGACGAGGCGGCGACACCACCGTCCTCGGCCATGAAGACTACATTATCCATGGCTACAACAACTGTGATCCATTCACCGTCCACAACTCCACCGTCTCTTTCTCTACCACAATTCTCCTTCCCTATTTCTTTTCCGTTTTCTTCTGGTTTTTCCGGTCAATTTTCAACACCACCGATCTCTCTTGGCCCAGGTTTTTCCTCTCCTTTTACTGGTGTGCCCTCGGCTGCTCCAACTATTCTTTCCAACTC
Organism: Gentiana straminea; assembly: GCA_036785695.1. NCBI lineage: Eukaryota > Viridiplantae > Streptophyta > Magnoliopsida > Gentianales > Gentianaceae > Gentiana > Gentiana straminea. The sequence continues at coordinate 3,737,347 of JAVUPR010000241.1, read as the reverse complement.
TCTGTTTGCTGCTACTCCGGGAACACCACCGTTTGGTAGTAATCTCAGTCAAACATGCACCGTCAAGCTTACCAGATCCAATTATCTCCTGTGGTGGTCCACTATCCTACATGTCGTTCGTGGCCACCCATTGGATGGTTTTCTTTTTGGAATTACTACTAGACCACCGTCACTTTACGGCCACTCTGTTTTCAATCCGGCCATCGAGTTGTGGAATCAAACAAATCAGCTTCTTCTCGGATGGTTAAAAAGCTCAATGACAGAGGAAGCTCTTCTTAAAGTTATGGGATGTGAGACATCTCATGAAGTATGGCGAACCCTCGAAGCCCTCTTTAACAGTCAATCCTAGAGAGCTTTGGCTAAAGCAGAAAAAGGCTCTACTACTATGCATGATTACTTGTCTAAGATGAAGTCTTATTCCGACGATCTTGCTGCAGCAAGGTACCCCATAACCTCCTTTGAGCTCAAGCTCGCTGCCCTCTGTGGTTTTGGAAAGGAGTATGAATCAGTCATCGTCAATTTGACTTCTAGGGTTGGTTCTCTGACATGGCCGGAGGTCCAATCACAGCTCCTCACTCATGAACGTCTGATTCTTAGACTCAACTTCTCTACTATCACTGATTTGGGTCAAAATGTAGCTCATGTTGCTACCACCAGGAATGCAGGAAACCAATCTTCAAACAATGGCTCTAGGGTCAGTGGAATTCAAACCGTGGTAGAGGCAATCGAGGAGGTAGAAATATGGGTGTGGTTGGGGAGGAAGGAGAAATTCAAACACTGGGAACTCTAACTCTCACACCAACAACAGCAATGCCAACATACCAACCTGTCAAATCTGTAAAAGGTTGGTCATACTGTTGTTGAATGTTACTTCAGATACTCTAATCCAAACTCCAATGGTGGTTCTGGAGGGAATCGATCCAATGGTCCTAGATACAATGCAGCTTACCTGGCAACCCCTGATACTGTCAATGACCCTTACTGGTATGCTGATAGTGGAGCAACCAGCCATGTGACATCTGACCTCAGCAACATGCACATTAACTCTAGATACAAGGGCTCTGAATCCTTGACTGTTGGATCTGGTGAGAACCTAATAATCGATCACATAGGTCATTCTAAGCTTCCCACATCTGATAACTCTCACATTTATCTTCATAACATCCTTCATGTTCCATCTATCACTGATAATTCTGTATTTGTAGAATTTCATGATAACTCTTGTTTTGTGAAGGATACCTTCACCAAGAAAATCATTCTGGAAGGAGTGCTTAAGGATGGTCTCTACCAAAAAAAATGTTCCAGCCTGTTCCCTTCAATCCAAGACTCATCTTGCTAAGAATTTTTTTTCAATTTCTACCAATAATAGTATGTCTTTAGTTGCTCAAATGTCTACTAAGCATGATACCAACTTGTGGCATCAAAGATTAGGACATCCTTATGTTTCTGTTTTAAATCAAATCAAGAAATTATGTAATATCTTTCATTTCTGCTGTAGATTTATGTGAATCTTGCCGATTTGGCAAACATCATGCTAGGCCATATCCTGCATCTGCATCTAACACTTGTTATGTTCTTGAAATGATTCATACTGACTTGTGGGGTCCATCCCCTATGCACTCTAAATCTGGTTATCTATATTATATTCACTTCCTTGATGATTTCATTAGGTACACCTGGGTTTACCCCTTTAAACACAAATCTTATGTCTTTCTTGCCTTTAAACAATTTAAGGCTTTGACTGAAAATCAGTTTAACACTCACATTAAGGCCCTTCAATCTAACTTTGGTGGTGAGTTTAGAACCTTTATTCCCTTTCTCCAAGAACATGGCATTCAAACTAGGTATGCTTGTCCTTATGAACATCATCAGAATGGTAAAGCAGAGTAAACATAGGCACCTAGTTGAAACATGCCTTACTCTTCTAGCTCAGGCATCTTTACCTCTAACCTACTGATGGCATAGCTTCTATCATGCCATTAGGTTAATCAACATGCTTCCTACCCCTGTACTCAATAGTATCTACCCTTTTGAAGCTTTATATCACAAGACCCATAATTACCTTAGTCTTAGGGTGTTTGGTTGTGCCTGTTATCCTCTCCTTAGACCATATCATAACCATAAATTCTAGTTCCACACTGAGAGATGCACATATCTAGGTCAAAGTCCCAATCATAAATGAGCTTTATGTCTTTCCCCACTGGCAGGATTTATGTTTCTAGTAATGTCACCTTTGATGAGACTTTGTTTCCCTTCAAGTGTGTCATTTCCAAATCCATTCCAGCATCTACTTCACAATCCACCACATATCTCTTGCTACAACCTGTGACTGCCACTACCTCTCCTACTTCATTTGGTCCACCACTCACACCAACATCTGGTCCTGTTACCTCTTCAGTGCCCTCTCCTACCTCTAGGTCCTTCTGGATCTGTGTGTCCTGGAACCCCTGGTTCCTCACCTTCTCACACACCAACTTCATCCATCTCTACAACACCTCTATCTTCTCCCTCCAGTTCTACATCTTCTAGCTCTTCTCCTACTAGTTCTCCGTCTCCTGATCCTATATCACCTCCTCCAGCCTCCTCCTCTCTTCCTGTCCATCCTATGCAAACCAGATCTAAATCTGGCATCTACAAACCCAAAACATTTTCCTTCCTAGCCTCTAAGGTTTCCTCACCTTATCCAACAGAACCTACAAAGGTTTCAGAGCCTCTTGCCCGTCCAGAGTAGAGCAAGGCCATGACAGAAGAGTACTCAGCTCTTATTAAAAACCACTCCTAGGATCTGGTCCCTGCTTGTCCAACTCAGAGATTAGTTGGCAATAAATAGGTGTTCAAGGTTAAATTGAGCAGTGATGGTACAGTCCAAAAGTACAAAGCTAGACTTGTAGCCAAGAGGTTTCTACAAAAACCTGGTTTGGACTACGATAAAACCTTCAGTCATGTGGTTAGGTCATCTACCATTAGGGTGGTTCTTTCCCTGACTGTTGCTAAAAACTGGAGAATACATCAAATAGACATAAACAATGCCTTTTTAAATGGCACTCTCTATGAATCTGTGTTTATGCCTCAACCAGAGGGTTTTGTGTCCAAGGATCAGCCTACTCATGTCTGCCACTTGAAGAAGGCTCTTTATGGCCTCAAATAGGCCCTTAGGGCCTGGTTTAAAGAACTCAGATCACAATTGTTGCATTAGGGTTTTACACAAGCTAAATCTGACTCATCCTTGTTTGTTTTCCACACTAACAACTTTCTCTTGTATGCTTTAGTCTATGTGGATGACATTTTATTAACAAGGAACAACTCAGCTCTCATTCAGAAGTTCATTCAACTTCTGAACTCTAGATTTGCACTTAAGGATCTAGGCCAACTCAGTCACTTTCTGGGGATCCAAGTTTTCAGGGATGATACTGGACTTTATCTATCTCGGAACATGTATGCCATGCAGCTTCTGGACAAAATAGGCCTTTCTAACTTAAAGCCTGTGACCACCCCAATGTCTGTTGGTACCAAACTATACAAAAACACAGGTACTCTTATGCATAATCCATCCCTCTATAGAAGCATCCTAGTACCTTACTTATACAAGGCCAGATATTGCCAACTCTGTGAACACTCTTAGTCAATTCATCCAAGAACCCACTATTGTTCACTGGCAGGGTCTTAAGCGTTTGTTGTGTTATATTAAAGGCACCTTACACTATGGATTGCACTTTAGTCCTCACTCATCTTTAAACCTTATTGGTTTTTAGGATGCTGATTGGGGTTGTGATACTGTGGAAAGAAAATTTGTTGCTGGATACTGTGTCTACATTGAGGGGTCTCTTGTTTCTTGGTGCTCTAAAAAGCAACAAGTTGTTTCTCACTCAAGTACTGAGTCAGAGTATCGGGCCTTTGCTCATTTAGCAGCAGAAATGCCGTGGATCTAATCCTTGCTGCATGAACTCAAAATGCCTCTAAACTCAAAACCTATAGCATGGTGTGATAACATTGGTGCTCAGTCCTTGGCTTATAACCCTGTGTTTCATGCTAGGACGAAACACATTGAGATTGACGTCCATTTTGTTAGGGATCAAGTCCTTCAAGGCAAGCTGCAAGTCCATTTTGTGCCCTCATCTGATCAAGTTGCTGATGTCTTTACCAAGGCAACTTCTGGATCCAAATTTGAAGATTTTCGACACAAACTCAATGTAGTCTCCACCCCCTTGAGTTTGAGGGGGGCTTTAGAGATATATCTATTGTATAATTGTGACTGTGTTAGTACTGTGACATGTGTCACTTAGATATGATGCCATATGTAGTATGTTAGATTTATTGTTAAATTTGATCCTATGTAATGGTACCCAAGTACTCTGCTGATGATTAATGAGATAATTCTCTTCCAATACAAACTTTAACTACATTGCTACTGATGATGAAGTATTTATAGCTTCATACACCTCATGAGTTAGTTAAAAGGAAGTTACAAACGGATCTAAATAAATAACCGTTTTCTGCCTATTGCTAAACTACTGACTTCCTCATCAGGTTGCTGAGTCTTCAGTGTTGGCCGAGTTCTTCAGTGGTCTGCTGAGTCTTCAACACTCAGTTGTCTTGCACTCAGCATTCCCTTCAACACATATATTGTAACATGTACAAGGTGGAATATGTCTCAAAATCAAATAATGATCCCATAAGGTCTTTAATTTGTGAAGTAATCTGTGACATATAATGATCCCTGCTTCACTTTTTCAATTTCTTCCTCAAGATTAGACAGCCTATATGCATCACCCTTACCAAACCTATCTTGCAGATCTAACCAAATCTCTCTAACAATATCAAAATATAGCACACTTTTAGAAATTGAAGGAATCATAGAATTCAAAAGAGAAGAAGTTACCAAATCATTATGTTGCATCATGTTTGTAATAGCATGATCATTTGCATGAGGCATGGTAGAGGTCATTGATGTAGCATAACTTCTCTTTGAAAGATAATGCCTTAGAAATCGTCCTTCTCCAATAATGGAAGTTCTCAGAACCTTTAAGCAGTGGTTGAACCAATACCAAGCTCGGATTATCCATCCATATTAGTGCCCAACAACTGCCATATTCACACCAAGAAAAACGATCCTCCAGAAAATGATCAAGCAAACAGCCAAGAAGAAAAGTACAGCGGATCAAGTAATACACTCCGATCGCAACATAATTCCATTGATGAAGGTTTGAAGATTTGAATTGTGGAAAAGTCATGAATACAAATCGATCAAGAATTCTCAGAAATTAATGATGCTAAACTCAAATTGAACCTTCTAACGATTGCTGATGGTCCTAATTGCACTATTTATACAACAATTAGTCATAATCAGTTCTAGCTAACTCTAACCGTTTTTCTGCTTAAGTGTTCAACGAAATACCTTAATGAGCCAAATCACCTCTCCTCACTGTATGCATCAACACATTGATGGTTAATTTCCTAGTGCCCCATGTAATGCGGAATTTCTGGCTCTCTTTTACTCATTTTGTTTTCTCGGTTGTATTTGTTACCGGACTTCCGACTTGATATATAAACAAACTAGGAAAATAAATAATCGTGCTTCGCACGAGCGTTGCCCCGGTTTGTATTTAATTAACTCTGATAAATTACGATGGCATGTCTGGCACGTGTCGGCTGATGAAATGAATATCCGACAAATCTTCGACACCTCCCGACATCGTATGGATACTTTTCGACACTACTGATTTTTTTTCTTTCAATTTCTACTTAAATCTATTTTAACCGAAAAAATGAAGATATCTTCAACATTATCTGCAACAACACGTGTTCTACCAAAAACACGACACGACACGCTCCGATACACCCCGACGCCATATCCAATGAGTGTCGGTTGATGAAATGAATATTAATTAAAAATTAATTAAAATCTAACACACTGTCAATACTCCACGACACAAAATCGACATCTTTCGACACTATTGAACCCTCTTTTGTATTCTCAGATCTAGGCTAATTTTAACGGCAATGGTAAAATACATTATTCGAATTTTCATAGAAATTAAATCAACAATACACTATAGTCAGTTTAACAATATTTATGGCCGAATTAATTTTTTTTCAGGATATCTAATATTTTATATAAACGATATGTTTTTTTACAAAAAAAAATTCATTTCAAGAATTTTAATATTTCATGTAATCGTCAAACCAAATATTTTTAAGAATGATATAAAGATCGTGTAGGCAACATGTCGTGGCCTTATATCTTGAAAATAGTCATATCGCCGTGTACAAACGATATGTTTTTTTATGAAATGAATTTATTTTAATAAATTTATAAGATTTCATGTAAACGTCAACACAATTTTTTTGGTATGATACAAAGATCGTGGCAACAAGTCGTGGCTTATATTTTGAAAATAGATACCTTTGCTACATATATTCGCACATTAAAAGGTGATACAATTGAGTCCTCCAAAATGAAACAAATTAATTCAAACCCTTCTTCTCAAAAAAAACAAAAAAAAAATAATAATAATTAACTCAAACCATTCTTCTCATAAATATATATACGGGTACGTAAAAAAAAAAAAATAATAAAAAAAAATAGTTTGGACTGAGCCATGAACAGTTAAAAAAAAAGGACCAATAAAAAAAATACAAGTGTCACTAAGGAGAAAAAATAGTCTTCTTATTAATATACTAGTAAGATCAGGCACCGTGCCCAGCACGGTGCGGCCCATGCTATATGATTTAACCTATTAAGTGTAAATGAATTATGAAGTTAAATACTTATTTGTTAAAGTAGAATAGAAAATTGTGTGTGCGAATATGCCACATCCCAATAAATGTGCAATCCTATTAGAAAAGGATTGTGTAACATCATACAATTTGACTACACATAATATAGTAAATGATGAAACTAAGGCCCAAAATTTATTATACATAAGCGTTCGGATATCAATCATTTCACATGATGACATGATAAGGCAATTGTTTTAGCCATGCCTACATCTAGATAGGGTTGTATTATAGTGTGGTCTTACACATTAATTTTTTAGATAGGAATGAGCACATTATGTGTCAAATTTTCTTAAAACTTATATTACATGGAAAAACCAAATTAAGATTTGACAATGAGGCAAAATCAATGAATATTTATACAATTTGTAGTAGTATCTTTATCTTATTTTTATGATAAATTGTTTGATTTTTACACCACTTTGTAATTTTTCATACATGTGCATGATGCACGGGTTTTTAGATTAAGGCTAATAAGATTAAATTAAGGCTAACATGCAGATTTTAAAAAAAAAATTTGAAAAAAAAAGCACGATGAACAGTATTTTTTAAAAAAAAATTGGGCCACATAGTAGAGATAGAGAAAACGCGGCTCCGTGCAACGCACGGAGCGCCCATGCTAGCCGTATGTATTTATGAGGTGCTATTAAACACAAAGCAAAATAATATGTAATTAAATTGAAATCGGATACATCTTAAGACAAGATACATAATAAGATTAAATTAAGGTAATATGCAGATTTTAAAAAAATTGAAAAAAAAAAAAAAAAAAAATGAACAATATGTTTAAAAAAATTGGGCCGATGAACAGTATCTTTTTTATAGAAAAAAAAAAAATCGATGAATTTGGGAAATCGTGAATTTCGACAAATGAATTTTCACAGCTCGAATTTCGACAATGAATTTTGAAAATTAGTGAATTTCGACAGTGAATTTCGGCAAACAATGAACGAACAAATAGTTAAAAAAGTTTCAAAAGCGCTGTCCTTCTACTCAATTGATGAAATATTTCTGTACTTCTCCCTCATTCCCCCTAAAAAAATTGGGCCGATGAACAGTATCCTGAGAAAAAAAAAAGGTTTGGCCTTTGGGCCCATGAACAGTAAAAACAGGGAACCAATAAAAAAAAACACTTGTCACAATTCTCCCAAAAGTCCTTTCTTATTACATAGTAAGGATAAGGATAAGGAAATGGATGGATATCGTTTTTCTTAGATAAATATAAAAAAAATTCTGAAGATATACGCCGAAGGACCACAGTTGTTTTCCTATAAAAAAAAATGTAGCCTCTAATACTTTGCATAAAATATCTGAAATTAGCAAGTCCTTAAAGTCAAAAGAGACCATGCTCGACGTGTATAAATTGAAAAGTACTACTACTGGTCCTACTTCTAGGTTATCCAACAAATCTAAGACACTTCCATGACTAAAAAAATTAAGAAAAAGAAAAGAAAATTAAACGGCCCCGATTTATGACTTTATTGGATTAATATCAATCACATAATCTCCTAATTTTCTATTGATAAACATGGTATGTACGTCCCAGTGTGTGTGTGGTTTTTTTTTTTTTTTTTTTTTTTTTTTGAGGGGAGTCCCCATTGTGTTGTAATAATATTTAATTAATTTTATTATCCCATCTCCCTATGATGATCATGTTGTATCAAAATGATTTCATTATTTATTATATTGATCAATCAGCGTGAGTCTTATATATTCATTAATTGGTTTTATTATAAGAACGATCAATAAGTGTATAGTGTATAATAATCAGCGTGAGTGATATATATATATATATTCATTAATTGGTTTTATTATGAGAAGATCAATAAATGTATAGTGCATACTCGATCATTTAATGTGTTGGCCGGAGCCGGAATCCTCTAAGAGCATCAACGATTCTCTCAAGTGCAATTAACCACACACTCACGATATGAAATTATTCTAACCGTATTTTTTATTTTTTTTTTCAATACTTCAATGGTTTGCTGATAATGTCAAAAAAATATTACATTTAAGAGATCACTCGACACTCCCACGTGAGAGAATCCTTGCTCGTATTAGTTGTATATATAAATTATTTGGGATGGACGACCGTTACTAAGAGCACTTGCAGTAGATACTATTAAACAAGACAAATATTTAAAATACAGATTTAAAAAATCAAAATTTACTGAAAGCGATAGAGTCTATATTCTAATTTTTAAAATACAGAATCTATAAATTTGCGGTACATACTATAAATTAAGACAAATTTTAATTCAGAATACTATAAAACAAGATAAATTTTAATCAGAATTTACTAAAAAACATAATTTTAAAATACATAATTTGGAAATTTTGCGCTACATATAGTGCATAAAATACATATTTTGTATATAAATTATATCAAAATTTTATAATACAAAATCTGTAAATTTTACGATACATATTCTCTATACAAATTATACTTTTTAGAGATTTTGATGTATTTATTTTAAATAGAAATACGGTAAAACAAAAACAAATTATAAAAAAAAACTCTATTGATACACTAGTTTTTGCCACACAAAAAAAAAATGTGGCTAAAAGCACTTGGTTAAACTTTTTTGTCACGCTCATGTGGCTAAAAGTAAGTCTATAACAACATTTTTTTTTTGTTGTGTATCGAATAATAGTGTAGCAAAAAACTGTTTTTCTTGTTAATGATAATTAATTAACATAGTAAAATAAAAAATAATTTTGAAACAAATGATGGAAGACGTCTTGAAGCGACGCTTCTAAGATGAAGAATTCATGTATATAACGATTCCATTATAAAGTGGTTCATGTACCAAAGATGTCTTATATACGAAATTTACCTGTTCATACAATCAAAGTTTAAGCTCAAAAAAAAAAAAAAATGAAAATGAAAAACATTTAGCTTAATAAAAATAAAAAAACAAATCCACCTATTAATTGAATCAAGATTTTGACAAAATTTATTTATTTGCATAAATTCCCACAATATTCTCTCAAGACAGCGAAAGTAAACGAATAAAATAAGAATTTAAAGGGAGTACGTCGGGGATTGTGTTAGACCCCGTGCGCAATTAAAATAAATAAACGAAAATTAAATCAACAATTTAATTTAATATATTTAAATGACTATATTACAATAGTAATTGAAATAAAATACGATGCAATACAAAACCGAGACGAGTCGAAACTCATCCTTAAGACAATTTTGACCCGTATGTATACCCGGTTGTTACTAATTGTCTCCCGGGATAACTCGGTTATACTGTTCAAGTAGAGGTACTTCAGACTTGAACCACAACGAACTTTGACAATGCCCAGAATCTCTTCGACTCGTGAATGGACTCGAAATGAACAGAGCTCGAAAAAGCTGCAAAACTACAGGACTCGAAGAACTAAGCTGTATGTGTATGATGCAATTTCTGAACTCTCTCCTTTCTCCATACATTTGAGGATGTTTATATAGTGAACCATATTGTGAAACTCATGCCTTTCCATTTCTTGAATTAATGCTCAAGCATCCATGGCATTAAATTAGGCATTCATGGTTGAATATTAACTGAAAATGATTCAGCTCCTCCACTCATTAATTCGATTTGCTTCAATTTCGAACTACCGAGCTGAGCTTGTGTTGGACAACCGAGATTATATAGCTCATTCTGAATGTGTATTGATATGGGCCAAGTCCAATAGACTTTTGTATAAAAAGTTTAATACTGTCCTGGGCCTAGGGCCCCCAGGCCCATTCCCCAAAGCCAAAGCCTAAGGTCACGGTCACGGTCAACGGTCAACGGTCTCAGGCTCGGGCACGGGCACGGGCGGCGGCGCGCGCGCGCGTGTGGCCATTTTAGCAGAACACCTGACCGCTAAAACCAACCCGCTATCTCTCCTTCTTCTAGGAGCTTATACTACATACAACATTCTTCCCACATATATACTAGGAATTGATCCTCTCAACTCCCAATGTGGTACACTGTTTAGTTGAATACTCTTCAACAATTACTTCCAACATTAGCTCTTTCAACCACCCGACTTTAAGCGTTAATTTCTCATTCACTCGTTATCCGAATTGAATGATTCCAAATCCTGAATTCATCAAGAATATATTCAAATTACGCTTACAAAGTCACAGAATAAAATGATTATAAAATCATTTTTAATTCATTTTTTAATTCAATTCCTCTATATCTCCAACAATCCCCCACATGAATTGAAATTAATGCAAATGCAGACTCTGAAGAGATTCTGACAGAAAAATATTGCATCAAGAGAGGTAGCTTCTGGCTTTGAACCTGCCTTAGTGAAGTACTATCGGATCTACTCGGCCATTCAGTGAACTTACGTCTTGAACTGTTCAGCCTTTAGTGTAGAACCAGACAATAATACTCACACAATATTTTCCTTAACACTGTACTTGGTTCTCATGACTGGACTCGTTTTGGCCCTGAATCACACCTGGTTTCAGAAAGTGCGTTAGAGAATTCTAGCCTCTGAATTCTCATAGAAGCGGCCCCACTTCGCACTTACATAGGTGACCTCCTATCAAGAGTATTCTGCCATACCCTACTCGAATTTAATCAAATTATAGGAATCATTAAAAGATTTCACTTAACCTCAACACTTCTGGCAGACAACACTTTAATTCACAGAATGGGAAAGTGTTCATTGACTGCTTCATAACTTAGTTGTCCCTTTGAACCAAGATCTTGGGATCTCCAGTCAACATGGTAGGGTTACCATTACAAAGCTTATCTTTCAATAGGCTTAAGTCCCATTCTGAGTGTCAAAACTGACAATCGATCTCTAGTAAACATTTTGAAAGCAGATCTGCAAGATTTTCCTTTGATCCAATATAATCGATGGAAATCATACCACTAGAGATCAATTATTTAACGGTATCATGTCATTGATGTATATGTCTAGACTTACCATTATACAAACTATTTTGTGCTCGGTGTAAAGCCGATTGGCTATCACTGTGGAAGCAATCGGTGTAGTCCATCATGAAATCTCCTCTAGGAAATTTAGAAGCCACTTAGCTTCTTCACCAGCTTTGTCAAGTGCAATGCACGTTTGCTTTGTGGACTTCCATAACGCCGCAACATCACCAATCATGTGAATTGTAATTCTTTAGAATCAGAAATCCACTTGGCATCACTCTAGTCCCAGATTCATTGAATATTTCAAGTACTCGTGTACTGTAATATCGCTTTCCAATGATCCTCACTAGGATTACTTGTAAACCGGCACAGTTTATTCACAATATGTACATTAGACAATATGTGAATATTTTAACTGAGGCACAGGCTCACCCTTGGTTTTGACTAAGTGGATACTTAAGTCAATGTGTGCTTTAGGACTTTCATCAAACATATAGAATTCCTCAGGATGAATTCAATATAATGAGACTGTGATAACACTAGTCCCTCAGATATTCTAGGATTTTTTTTTTAATTTTTTTTCCCCAGAATTACATCTATAAGTCCCATATCATGAGTACTCCTCATTATTAGCATATATTCTTCTAATTCACTATTTAAGACAACAATCTTAATATCCATTTGATGGATTTCAAGCTTGCATACCACAACATCTGCGATAAATACTCATGTTGACGAAAGTCGAGTTTCTAGTGAATTTGTATGAAGAAATCAAGACCCTCTTTTGGTGATAACCTCTGGCTACCATCCTGGCCTTACATTGTTTAGTTTAGGTATTCCCACCTTTGCTGAACACCCCCACATTTCCAAGTATTCGTAGATAAGCTCTCGAACCCTCAACTCATATGGGATCTTTATCCATATGTTCGATGTAAACCTATAGAGAATGAAATCGGTGGAAACTATCGCTTCCCCCACAAGTTCGGAGATTAACTCGAACAATTCACCATGCTTTAACCAACTCTTTAAGAGTTCGGTTGAAATTCAAAGATTTCTCGGATAACATCTGAAAACAATCAACACCGGCTGTAAAACTAGCAGAAATAGCATTTTTCTGAAAATCAGCAGCTTTTGTTTAAAGACAGCAGCCTTTGCTGAAACCAGCGGCTTTTGCCGAAAATCAGTGAACAAAAGAAAGAGTGTGGCCAGCACTTTTTTCCACTACGATTCTGCTAGGTTTATGCGCTTAGTTGTTTTTCCAACTTCATTCTTATAGGTTTATAACTCCTTTGTTGTCTTATCTTTGCTATTTTAGCAAAATTAGACACAACTTTATTTTATACAATGATCGATAAATAATCTTTACCGACTCTCGATTAGCATAAATATTTAAATCACACAACTCGTATAATTTAACTTTTACATGTCTATGTTTCTTTCCACAGAAGGAAACCGTGCCTAAGTCATATTTGCTTTGACACATCTATGGCATGTTTAATAAATCATTCGACATAATGATTTATATTCATCCATTTTTAGATTAGGAAATAAATAATTTCCACTCCTAATCATTATGCCATAGGCTTGTGACACCACATTGTATCACCAACCATTTCAATTTTAGTCATATTTCAACTCACGGTAAAAAAAAAGACTATTATTGATTCAACAACTTGTACCACCACTAGTACGCATTTCAAATCAAAACACCTCGGTGTTCATTTCATTTATATTCAACGAATAAAAGTTCTACGAGTCGTCACCAAAATGAGAATTTTATCATGAAGATAATTTCTCCAACTTACACCGCACGTCAAAATAATGTTTTCACTAAACATTTTGGCATATTTTCCTTATGATTAATCTGCCAATTAAATAATTTTTAGGTACATTCGTCATACGAAATTATTTCTCGTTTGCAACGTATTAATCATATACGCCTCAACTGACAACAACGGTTCAAAACGTAATAAGAAAATTATTTGAACCAATACACATTAAGAATATTTATTATTCCATTAAAATAGAAATTACAATTTCTACTTTATGTAACAACACGGAGATCCATCATCCATAGACCTCCATCTATCGTTCCTTCAGCAATTACCTCGCCTTCATCTATTAGTTTGAATTTGAATGTATCAAATACCAACACAGACCCTAGGTAGGTAAGCTGGCTTCCAGAAACCACATTCATCAGTAAGTCCGGCACATGCAGGACATCTCGAAGAATCAATGCTCTCCCAGACGTCAAATTCAACTGAACATGACCGCATCCAATGATATCGGATGTAGTTGAATTTGACATTATTATTTTCTCACCTTTGAGATGTTGGTAACTAAAAAACGATGATATGTTCGCACACATATGTCGGGTAGCCCCAGTGTCTACAACCCAAGCATATTCCTCTTCCTCGAGGTCTCTGTCAGGCTCAATTTTGACCTGTTTTAAAACCACTTCACTTCCCGCAACCTGGGAGCTTTCTCCTCGGATTGACGCACCAATAGGAGTCATCTGATTATAAAAGTCCATTTCTGTTCACAAACAGAAGATAAACAATTTTAAGGCTCGTTTTTAAACGACCATTTTCTCAAAAGGATAATTTAAATACCAAAAAATGATATTTAACACATTTTATATCAACTCGATATCAAACGAAGTAAATTTGTTTTCAACTCGTCAAAATCAAACTTGATAAAACAGACTGGGGCCTGTTTTCAACTCGTAAAACATACTTAAGATTGTTTTTAAATTCGTAAAACAAATTGAAGATTGTTTTGACTCGTCAAAACAAGCTCGAGTTTATTTCAACTCGATTCTCCAACCGTTTATCAAATCGTAACAATATCAACAAGTTTGAACTTGTTATTCCAAATATCAGCTCTTTAAATTTGTTTATTTCAATTCACTTCGTCCAACTTATAATCAAAACACCAAAGCGGATGGTAGTTTTTACCAGAAAACCCCAAAAGGAGATGGACCGATTTTACCAGAAATCGATACCAAAAAGGAAGTGGACCGATTTTACCAGAAATCGATACCAAAAAGGAAGTGGACCGATTTTGATTACTCACGGGTTCGAATCAGAACAACGGTTCTTCAGAAAAAATTGTCTTAAGTTGTTAGACCCCGTGCGCAATTAAAATAAATAAACGAAAATTAAATCAACAATTTTATTTAATATATTTAAATGACTATATTACAATAGTAATTGAAATAAAATACGATGCAATACAAAACCGAGACGAGTCGAAACTCTGTCCTTAAGACAATTTTGGCCCGGTATGTACCCCGGTTGTTACCAATTGTCTCCCAGGATAACTCGGTTATACCTGTTCAAGTAGAGGTACTTCAGACTTGAACCACATCGAACTTTGACAATGCCCAAAATCTCTTCGACTCGTGAATGGACTCGAAATGAACAGAGCTCAAAAAAGCTGCAAAACTACAGGACTCGAAGTACTAAGTTGTATGTGTATGATGCAATTTCTGAACTCTCTCCTTTCTCCATACGTTTGAGAATGTTTATATAGTGAACCATATTGTGAAACTCATGCCTTTCCATTTCTTGAATTAATGCTCAAGCATCCATGGCATTAAATTAGGCATTCATGGTTGAATATTAACTGAAAATGATTAAGCTCCTCCACTCATTAATTCGATTTGCTTCAATTCTCATTTGAACTACCGAGCTGAGCTTGTGTTGGACAACCGAGCTTATATACCTCATTCTGAATATGTATTGATATGGGCCAAGTCCAATAGACTTTTCTATAAAAAGTTTAATAATGTCCTGGGCCTAGGGCCCCCAGGCCCATTCCCCAAAGCCAAAGCCCAAGCCCAAGGTCACGGTCAACGGGCTCGGGCACGGGCACGGGCACGGGCGGCGCGCGCGCGCGTGTGGACATTTTAGCAGAACACCTGACCGCTAAAACCAACCCGCTATCTCTCCTTCTTCTAGGAGCTTATACTACACACAACATTCTTCCCACATATATACTAGGAATTGATCCTCTCAACTCCCAATGTGGTACACTGTTTAGTTGAATACTCTTCAACATTTACTTCCAACATTAGCTCTTTCAACCACCCGACTTTAAGCGTTAATTTCTCATTCACTCGTTATCCGAATTGAATGATTCCAAATCCTGAATTCATCAAGAATATATCCGAATTACGCTTACAAAGTCACAGAATAAAATGATTATAAAATCATTTTTAATTCATTTTTTAATTCAATTCTCTATATCTCGAACAGATTGTAGTACAATTGGTGAGAGCACCGTCCAGATGAGGTGAAAGCTATCGGTTTGAGCCTGTCCGGATTTTTGAGACAGTGCACCCGGGATTAATTGTAGTTTAGGCTCTGTTTGATTTGAATGAAATAAAAAGAAAAGAATAGAGAAGACCGTGACCGAAGAGAAATGAGGGGTAACAGTGATTTCAATATCCATTTGTACTGTTTGGATTCAATAGAGGAAAGAAAAGCAAATATCAAAGCCTCTTTAATTTTTTAATTAATTATATTGTATCATTTTCATTGGTTTCCACATTTTCCCTTTCTTTTCTTTGCCAATACAGAATACCAAACACTAGACATAAATCCCTCCATCCCATTTCTTTTCTTTTCCTTTAGTTTCCTTCAAACCAAACGGAGCCTAAGGCCCTGTTTGGTTTGAAAGAAACAAAAGGAAAATAAAAGAAATGAGATGGAGTGATTTATGTCTAATGTTTGGTATTCTGTATTGGAAAAGAAAAGAAAGAGAAAATGTTGAAACTAATAGAAATAATATAATGTAATTAATTAAAAAAATAAATGGACTTTGATATTTCCTCTGTTCAATCTAAACACTACAAAGGGATTTTGAAATCACTCATTCCCTCTCATTTCTCTTCGATCACAGTATTCTCTTTTCTTTTTCCTTTGTTTCCTTTAAACCAAACAGAACCTAATTGTTCAGAGCACCGCCCTGTCAAGGCAGAAGCTGCGGTGTCAAAGCAGAAGCCACTGGTTCGAGCATGTCCGCCCCGACAAAAGCCGAGAATAAATTAGAAAGAC
This sequence comes from Gentiana straminea, assembly GCA_036785695.1. Classification (NCBI taxonomy): domain Eukaryota; kingdom Viridiplantae; phylum Streptophyta; class Magnoliopsida; order Gentianales; family Gentianaceae; genus Gentiana; species Gentiana straminea. The sequence goes on along the minus strand of JAVUPR010000241.1, from coordinate 3,720,636 downwards.
GACGAGTAATACGTAGTGGCACAACAAAATAGGCATATATAAATTTACAACTATTGATTGATTATAAAGAGAGACGTTTATTTTCTAATCGATGTAAGAATTTGTTATCACGTTTTATTGTGATCAACGTTTATAAAGAGTAAAAAATCCATTTAATTATTATTCGATTGAAAATTTGACAAAATCTATTTCTTCCATAAATACCTCCAATATTCTCATGCATCTCATTTGGACTTGGAGTTGGGATTAAACTAGGAAAGACGACAAAAAAAATTAAAAGCGATATGCTAAAAATCAGTAAATTTGCATGAAAAACTCGAGAATATAGGCCAATGGAAGTAGACGCTTGTCCAAGAGGTGCAATCATCTCTTAACAGATGTTATATTTTCTCCCTAAACCCTCTGCTTCTCTTCCTTTCACTTTCCCGAAAAAACAAGAAAAGTAATCTTTAAAAACCATTCTATGTCGACGACCGTTACGTTTCTAGTAATCTCTACAAATTAAAATCACGAGAAAAATACATGGAGGTGGTTGTGGGGTGAAAGAAAAAGATGAAGATTTCGTCTGTAAGTCTTTTATGGTTTATGGTATCCTTTGTTTTAGTGGTTTTAGCAAAGTGGAGTCATCAGCCATGGCTTTGGCCGTCTTATGTAATCACGAGTACACGTGTTTCTGGCGGCGGCGGCGCCGGAGCTGATGAAGAGTCAACATCAACACAGTCGCCGCCCGTGGAGAGTTATGATGGTAATGAAACGGGAGTTTTTGGCGGCGGCGGTGGAGGCGGCGGCGGAGTTAGTGAAGAGGAGACGGCTGGTTTGGTTTTTGGTGAATTGAACCGATCGGTTAATTCGCCGCCAACGCACGGCTTTCCAGAGAAAAAATTTGGAAAACCGGTAAGGAAAACTATTTGATTACGGAATATGATCTTTTAATTTTGGAAATATTTTTATTGACATTATTTGTTACGCATTTATTTATTTTGGTTATTATTATTATATTCAGTTTGTTATTTTATGACCCTTTAATTTCGTATTTTAAGCATTTATTTATAGCCTCATAAAATATCTATTAATGTTATTATAGAAATAAATATTCAATTAATACAGAGAGATTTTATTCAACAGAAATGATACACCTAGAAGTAATAATGTATCTCAAAAAAATATTCAAAGCCCTAAATTATTGTAAAACCCATTGATAAGATGTTTTAATTAGTGATCCTTTGCTTGTTTAATTAGCTTAATGAACCCAAGCTTGAAGCTTGTATGGTAAACGAACGAACACAAGCTTAATTACTGGCGAACGTTCGATTTGTTTATGACCCCTTTTGAATTTTCGAAAAATAACGGGAAAGATCTTTTATTATAGGCGATACAACACGGAGAATCAATGAATTCTACATCAAGCAACACGATAATTAGGAGAAGATATAGCAAGTTAGAAACGATAGAAGCTAAAATGCAGCAAGCCCGAGCCGTGATTAGAGATGCGAAATCCGGAAATGAATCGCTCGACCCTGATTATGTTCCTAGTGGCCCAATGTACTGGAATGCAAAGTCCTTCCACAGGTATATATCTTGATCTTGATCTTGATTGACAACTTATTTCGTGAACACGGTGGAACCCGACCCGTCAATTTCGTTGTTTTGAAGCAGGAGCTATCTGGAAATGGAAAAGCAATTCAAGGTATTTGTTTATGAAGAAGGGGAACCACCTATCTTTCATAATGGTCCTTGTGGAAGCATATATGCCATGGAAGGAAACTTCATTAATCAAATGGAGAATACTCGGTTTCGGACTCGAGACCCTGATCAGGCACATGTTTTCTTCCTCCCGATTAGTGTAGTATCGATCGTACACTTCATTTTTGAAAGGATTACTGGGGATCAATGGCATCCAATGAAACAAACAGTTAAGGACTACCTTGACCTCGTTTCCGGAAGATACTCGTATTGGAATCGAAGCCTCGGAGCCGACCATTTCATGCTTTCTTGCCATGATTGGGTATATATAAATCTAACTTATTCCATTGTTTTGTTATTCATAAACATAATAGAGATTTGAATGATTTGAATATCTATTTTTACAGGGGCCAGAACTTTCAAAATCTGTTCCCAAGCTATACGGGAACTCGATTCGTGCATTGTGCAACGCGAATACAACAGAAGGATTCGATCCCGCAAAAGATGTATCAATACCAGAGATCAATCTTCCAAGAGGCACAACAAAAGGTCTCATCGGAGGGCCGTCTCCGTCAAAACGTCCGGTTCTGGTCTTTTTTGCAGGTGGACTTCATGGACCAATTAGGCCAATACTTCTACAACATTGGGAAAACAAAGATGAAGATGTTCAAATTCATAAGTATCTACCTAAAGGTGTTTCATATTATGGGATGATAAAGAAAAGCAGATACTGTATCTGTCCAAGTGGATACGAAGTCGCGAGTCCACGAATGGTGGAGGCGATTTACATGGGCTGTGTTCCGGTACTAATCAAGGACGGATATGCACCGCCTTTTAACGATGTTTTGAACTGGGAATCATTTGCTGTTATAATTCCAGTTAGAGATATTCCTAATCTTAAGAAAATCCTTTCGGCGATTTCGTCGAGACGGTACATAAGATTGCAGAAAAGAGGAAAACAAATTAGGAGACATTTTGAGGTTAATTTTCCGCCCAAGAGATATGATGTATTTCATATGATATTGCATTCTGTTTGGCTTCGAAGACTAAACCTCAGAATTCATGGCGTTGAGGAACTATGACCAACACCTTTTACTTTATTTTTTTTTTTTTTTTTACTTTTCTCATGGCCTGCTTGGTAGGATGTAAAAGATGTGTTTTCCATTTTTTTTGGGAAGTCTGAAAATAGCAGATATCACCATAGTTAGTGGATATAATACGTTAACTTTGTATTGTTAGTTGCATAATTTTTTTATTTTTTTAAAATTTTTTTTGACATCAAATTGGTGAGCTTGTTTTCGGTCAGAGTAAAGATACGGACACAACGGTTGTGCCACAACGAGTGACACAACGATGATTTCCACCGTTGATCATAATGACGATTTCTTGTCATTATTTTCGGTCATTTGCTTAATGGAATAGGGTTAAGGACAGTTTTTAAAATATTTTTAAATAACAAATGATAACATTTATATTTTTTATAATCTGAAAGTCCAAAAAAAAAAAAAAAAAAAAAAAAAAAAAAAAAATTCCTCACGTGAGATCCGGGACTTGTTTTTTCCTGGGAATGTTTTTTTTAAAAAATTATTTCTCTTTCTTTCCCGGTTTTTAAACGATCATATTTTTTGATCTAGGATCCAAACGCGATACAAATTTCGCTGATTTTTTTTTATGCTTTTCGTTTTGAGACTTGGTTCGATATAATTAGTGAATTTCGATAACGAATTTTCTGAAATCACGTCGAATATGTTGAATGTTGTATCAAAATAAATAGCATAAAAAAATAAAAAAATTTAGTGAAAGATTTTTCAAATTTAAAACTCTAGATTTAGACGAATGTTTAAAAAATATGGATGACAGAGAAAGTGTATTGATTTTTTTTTATAGTGAAAATTGTAGAAAAGGACAGTTTAGATTCACTATTTAGTAATCAGGACATACTCATAATGTTTTTACCATTAAGGACAAATCAAAAGATTAGTAGACAATACTACCCTTCCTCTTCTCCGTGTTATCATTTTCACGTTTCTGCTCTTCCTCGTTAAATTACTCCCGTAACTCCTCACACACCATTCAGTTTCTTCTTCGCCACAACCATTTCCTCCCTCTAGCCGAAAATCACTTGTCAATACTCGTAGATTAGTAGTTCTAGTTTGGCCATGTAAAATACCTTCGATGTCCTTCTTCTTTCTATGCTTTCTATTATCATCTCAGCCTTTTGATTTGGCAGCCATCCGGGCGTTCAGATTCTTGAAGGTAATCTTCGGGAAACAAGGATTATTTTAAGGACAAGTTCTTGAGTAGATCGAATGAGCAACGCAAATCAAAGGGAAACTGAAACTTTTGTAGGTGGCGATTTTACAGAACAAGGAGAAATTGAAGAAATGGTTTTAAGATTTTTTTTTTGGGTGGGTCTTGGTAGAAGAACTAGATCAAGAAGAAATCAAGATGGACAAAAAAAAATTGATGGGTCATGTGGTAGATTTTGAAGAAAATCAGCAACAATAATTTAATGTGTCCTGTCCCCATTATGTGTCCGATTATCCAATTCGATTGTGTGGCTATTTTTTTGTCAAAATTGCATGGTAATTTGTTTGTATCGTTTATCCTTGGATGAATTTTGTAACGCCCCCAAACTTGCGCGCAGTAAGCTACATAGTCGTAAATTGTCCGGTCAATTCTTAGGCTTGCCGTCATCGTTTTGTCTAAAAGAATTACTTAGGAGTTCTGAATATATTTATGTCTCACACTTATATGGAGGTGAAACTTTCATTTAATTTCCGATGTGGGATTTTACATTCTCACCCCCTTAGAAAAGGACCCAGGTGTCCTCGCCAGACGACCAAGATGCGCTAGTCTGGATCGTCCCTACTGGAGGCAAGTACACCATCTTTCTTAAACGGTCGTGTACACTTAGGGGCCGTCGATAGTCGGCTCGATACTGGTCTATAACGCCCCGGACACGCGCGCGCAGTAACGCTAAAATGAGCCATAAATTGTCCGGTCAACCGCTTAGACCGCCGTCCTCGCTTTGTCTAAAAGGGCTAACCCGAGTTAACAAGATATTTTATGTCTCACACTTATATGGAGATGAACTTTCTGCTAATTTTCCGATGTGGGATTTTACATTAATTCTGTAACGCCCCCAGACCTGGCGCCTGGTAACGCTACATGAGCCATAAATTGTCCGGTCAACTGCTTAGACCGCCGTCATCGCTTTGTCTAAAAGGGCTAACCCGAGTTGACAAGATATTTTATGTCTCACACTTATATGGAGGTGAGCTTTCTGCTAATTTCCCGATGTGGGATTTTACATTCTCACCCTCTTAGAAGGGGCCCAGCGTCCTCGCCGGGACGGCCAAGCCCCAGTCTGGATCGTCCCTACCGGAGGCAACTACACCATCTTTCTTATACGGTGCGGCGCTTAGGGCCGTCGATAGTCGGCTCGATACCATTCTCGTAACGCCCCAGGACACGGCGCGCAGTATGTTACATGTACATGAGCCATAAATTGTCTGGTCAACTGCTTAGACCGCCGTCCTCGCTTTGTCTAAAAGGGCTAACCCGAGTTTACAAGATATTTTATGTCTCACACTTATATGGAGGTGAGCTTTCTGCTAATTTCCCGATGTGGGATTTTACAAATTCTTTGTTAATTTTAGTTGGGTAAAATTTCTGTTATTCTGTATATTTTGGTGAAACTTGTAGATTTGTAGTCATTCCCACTTGTTTCATCTCTATGGATTTCTTGCTTTTCTTTTAAGCTAAGTAGTAATGTCACTAATGCTATCGTTGTGTCTTTGTTTAGGGTCGTTCTATCTTGTAGGGGACTCCAGTAGGAAGCTGCTCTACGTGGCGGATCGGGCCACACGGTTTCGAGGTGGAATACACAGTGCCCCGTGTGTGGAAATTTTGTGGTCCAGATGCTGCCACGTAGACAGTTCCCTAGTAGGGAGTCCCTATGATAGAATTTTCCCTTTGTTTAATGTAAATTCTAAGTGTCCTTTCTACATTCGTTTCATTTCAAAATATAGAATTTTGAAAGATTCGTTTCGCTTAACGTTTAAGTGACACTGCTAAGTGTTAATTTTAAGGGTTACTGCTCACTGTCGTTGGTTAGTATCATTGTTTATTGTCATTATAAAGTGTCATTTCAGTGAATTAGTCTCACAAGTAATGGTAACATATTGTCTGATAATGGTTATTGTCACTACCGTCATATTGTCAATAACCAGTGTCAATTAGAAGTGTCATTATCTTTTGAAATTGAATGACACTACTTTTCGGCAATTAGTGTGATAATTAGTTGTGAAAATCGTCTGAAACTGGCTATTGTCACGTATTTTACAATGTCAATTAGAAGCGACACATTGTGTAGCACTGCTTATCGTCACTGGTGTTGTAGTGTCAATTGATAGTGAAAGATATGGCTCATTAAAATTTTCAGTATATATATATATATATATTGAAAGTGGGAAGAACGTGGGTAGAATATTGCTTCTTGATTTGAACGTGGTCATCAGCTTCTGTGCGGCAGTTTTTAAAAAAAAAATGATTTGAGGGCAATTTTGTCATTTTAACCGCCAGTTTATTTTTTTACTAAAAAAATATTGTGTATGTCATTTTTGCTAATTTCTAAATTGTTTTTGTCCTTTTCAAAAACTCTCCCTTTTTTTTTATTTTCGGAAAAACATGCGCATGGATATAAATTTAAAAAAAAAATAGTTTTGTCATTTTTATACAAAAATTCAAAAAGATGTCCTTTCTCTTAATTAATGAAATATTTGTGTCATTCTCCCTCATTCTCATGCTTAATGATCATAGTGAAAACTCTCTTCAGATTGGCCGCCATAGATGGCATTTACACCGGTTGGACATGAATACTGTCTTAAAACTAGGTTTGAAACAAGCATCACATCGATGGTTTGCTAAACTATCTAATACTTTAGCTAGTGCAGCCGTGTAGGTTTTCAACAGTCACAAATGGAGAGAAATTGGTAAATCAGACAACTGTAGCAACGATATTTATTTTCAGGTGTGTCAGAGTCTGACATTTTTTTCAAGTAAATCGTCCAATTCGGACGACGTCGTCTAAATTGAGTCAAGTCCGTCCGAATTTGGATACATGATGCCGTCCAATTCCATGAGATAATTTTAGACGTCCAAATTGGACGGCCGTCGTCCAAATTGGACGCTCCGTCTTACAAATTTGGACGGAGTCGTCCAATGTTTAAACCTTTTCACTGTCATCTTCCCCAATTCATCTCATTTCGAATTTCAGAGCCAAAAAACACTGTAAGTCCGGCGAATTTGGGCGATTTTACAGCAACTCAGGCGGATTTGGACGATTTACAACTCAGGCGGATTTAGACGGATTATACAGAGGCTAAATCACAATGGCTACTCCCTCTTCTTCGCATAGCTCAGAGGCAATCAATGTGAGTGTTTACATGTATTTGATTTCTTGTTTTTGGATTAGGTTTATGCTTTTTTATATTTGAAATGCCCGAATTATGATGTAATGATTTTGAACAGCCGAATTGTATGTTATTAATAGGATGAATTCATGTGTATGATGCAAATGATTATTATGTGTAGATGAATGGGATAAAATTGTTGGATATGTGGTTTGTCTAAGTTTTAGATTTATGTATATGTATATGCGGCCATTGTAGACATATTCATGTATATGTGCTTTGTCTAAGTTGATGTATATGAATTGTAGGAGGATAAATGCCCGATTAAAATCATTTTATCCGTCATATTCCATGTTTGAATAATTGTGTATGTGGTTCATGTAAAATTCAAAATATGTGATAATATGGATATAATTTGTTATAAATTTTGATTTGATAATGTAGTGTGATCTATGATAGTATGATAGTAGTATTGCTAATGACTTAGAAATTATGGCTAACATGGGGAACAATAAAAATGCCCTTGAAATTATGGCTAACATGTATGTTAATTAAAAAATTGAACCAAACGACAAACTACTGTTGTTTGAAAATCCAAAAATCAATATCTCGCACTGAATTCCATGGTACGCCTCGGCCTGACGAGGTTCTTAGAATTGCATGCTTTCCCTAGGGTGTTTTCGATTCCTTCTGATCCGCTGTGTCATGCCTAATCTCCAGGCTTTGTATTGGGGCTCCTGGTAGGTAGCTCGTAGAAAATTTCATTAGGTCTGCTCAATAGAGCATCTTTTCCTGTCCTCAGCAGCCTGGTAATCCTCAGCCGGAAGTGAGGCACCCCTTAGATTGAAAATATAAGGTATGTTCCGCCGGCTCCGTACGGCCTCTGTTCTCCCTCGTCATCATCAAGTATTCTGTGACGTGGTAAAAACCATATTATCTTCTTTCTTACCCCCCTAACGTTACAACACAACACGAAACAACGATTATATACCAAAAACAAAAACAGATGATAAGTATATGTGTATATGTATATATATATATATATGTATATATGTATGTATATATGTATATATATATATCTATGTATATTTGCATATGTATATACATATGTATGTATACATGTATCTATATATGTGTATGTACTTGTATATATGGGTATATATATGTATATGCATGTGTATATAAGTGTATACATATGTGTCTATATACGTGTATACATATATGTATGTGTATATATATGTATGTGTATATTTATGTACATATATATATATATGTACATAAATATGTATGTGTATATATATATATATATATATGTGTGTGTGTGTACATGTATGTATATATACGTGAATATACACATATATGTATATATATATGTATATATGTGTATATATATATATATATATATATATACATTTATGTATATATATATATATATATATATATATATATATATATATATATATATATATATATATATATATATATATGCATGTGTGTGTGTATATGTATGTATGTATATATGAATATATATAGACATATATGTACATATATATGTATATATGTGTATGGTGATATATATATATATATATATATATATATATATATATATATATATATATATATATATATATATATATATATATATATATACTTATATACTTTAGAAGTGTGATATATATGTATATATATATGTATACATTTATGTATATATATATATATATATATATATATATATATATATATATATATATATATATATATATATATATATATATATATATGCATGTGTGTGTGTATATGTATGTATGTATGCATGTGTGTGTGTATATGTATGTATGTATATATAGACATATACGTACATATATATGTATATATGTGTATGGTGATATATATATATATATATATATATATATATATATATATATATATATATATATATAAATAAATACAAAGGCGTTTTTTTATTTTTAATAAACAAACTTATTTACTTTAGTAATACTATATATATATATATATATATATATAATAAATATATTTTTATTTTATATATAATAAACTTATTTACTTTAAATAAGAATATATATATATATATATATATATATATATATATATATATATATATATATATATATATATATATATATATATATATTTATTTTGGTAATATATACATATACATATACACACACATATATACATACATACATATACACACACATGCATATATATATATATGGTTATATTTATTTTGGTAATTTAAAAATGATTTATAATTAAAAAATGACTTGCAGCTTTCCACATTGGGGACACACGGAGAATATATTCATCCGCGTGAATTTTGGTCGATAAAGCGAAGTTCAGATTTCATTCGGAGAGGGCGATATATGAAAGATTACGAGCTACCTTGGAGCTCCATCCATACGGCCAGGGTACTTTGTTAAACAGACTAGAAGAATCGGTCTTCGGTGATTTTATTTGCTGGTATCGTACTAGCTGGGCATTCAAAGGGCGGCTCGTAGCATTTTTATATTTCCAAATGGTATATCCCGATTGTGACGACGAACTGCATTTTAATGTTAACGGGAAGAGAGTAAGTTTCGGCCGAAGAGAGTTTGGATTGATAATGGGCTATAGATTCGGAGATACAAACCTTGAGATTACGCCCGTATCACGGTGTTTCCAGGAGCCGTGTGAACTAAGTAAGTGCGTAGGGTCGGTAACGATGGAAAAAATCATAGCCGCGATGAAAACAAACCGACTCGACGTCGAAACTGTTTATCGGTTGGCTCTCGTTTATGTTATTTACGGGCTTTTAATGGGACAAGACCCCCGAACTATAATACCGAATCGTATTTTTTATATCGTCGAGGACCTAAGACTCATGACAACTTATCCGTGGGGGCAGTACGTGTTTGATAACCTTATGTTGAACTGGAGTAGACAAGTACAGACCCTACGTACATACGGTCCTTCAGATGATGACAAGGCTATGCAGCCCACTATAGCCGGGTGTCTTTATGCATTGCATGTGTGGGCATTTTACGCCATACCGCCGTCGCTTAAAGGGAAATATGCGGTTTTGAGGCCGGGACATTTGAACGATCATCCTAAGTATTTGAGGTGGCAGTTTTCGAGCGGCGGTGTATATTACGGTACACTGAAATCAACACAATTTAAAATATCGGTAAGTATCGACTATCAGATTTTTTATTGTCCACATTTTAAAGATATTGAATCTAAAATCGTGTTTTTTTCATATATGCAGGAAGGAATCCCCAATGATATTCTGACCACCCCGGAAGATAGGGAGTATGTGATTTCACTAGGGTTGCCGGCGGCGTACGTTACGGCCGTACCTCGTCAACTACCGGTACCACCCGGTACCTCAACGGCCGTACCTCCCGTTACAGACAGTCCACCGGTCCCTCCTCTCAGAAACACACGACCGGTCTCTCCCGAAAGAAGCACACCGACTCGTCCCTCCGGCCATTCATTACAACGTGAGCGTCCAGAAGTTGATGAAGAGGACGCTCGACGTAGGCAGTCGAGGCGGACAGAGGATGCGACTACCTCCGCCAACCTGCAAGGCGATCGCACGATATCCGTAAACGCGCCGGGTTGAGCCACCGAGGCCGATCTTATTCGAACTCATCCAACAAGAGTTGGATGGAACTAACTCGGAGTTGAGAGCTTTGAAGAGTGCGTTGGTAAAAACCGACTCCGAGTTAAGAGAGACGAAGGTGAGTTATCGAACTCAAGGCGAGTATAGATTGTTCGAGAGAGGAGCATACAAAATTTGTGGAATTCATAGCACGAGCGGTTGCTAGACGGGTATGAATTATCTTGCATATAATAATTTGACACCCGTATTTATATTGTTCACACACGAATCTAAAATATTAATGTGCTTGTAATCAGGGATCCGGGTCTCAGGCTCGACCCTCTGAGGGTGGTTTTGAAATCCCACAAGCTGGCCGAGAGACTGATACACCTCGAGGCCGTGATACGGAACCCGGTCATACTCAAGAGAGCCCTGAGAAACGTACACCCGAGGAGGTATTCGACACGGACGATATGATAGGTATTTCGCGACATCAACATACGTATTTTATTGTTTCTTATTTTGTAATTGAGAATATCGATTATAATTTGCATAGGTACTCCCGTTGGCCATGTCACCAGTCAGGGATTTGTTTCAACGCCCGAGATGAATTACGGTAAGTTGTTTGATTTCCTTATTTAATCGTGAAAGTAGCTTATATTATTGCAGTCGTTAATTCATTATCTCCTTTATAAATGGTACAGAAACTCCCGACCAAACGTCAAGGGCCTCTATGACAGAAACTCCAGTGCAGACTGGGATTCATTACAGTAAGTTTGTAGATTTTTTATTTGGTAACTAGAAATTAGTTTGTCAAAAAGCATATAATATAACTCGAATGCTGTATAGCGGGTGGTCCGAGTGAACTGGAAGTGGGGAAAGGAAAGGGTGACGGTGCACCGGACAGAAGATTGACGACCCGTCAGACTATTAACCCACCAAGACATCTAACTGACGGGTCGTACGTAGTCAGTCTTCCAGCTGGTACCAGATGGACGCCATTGAAAAAATTTACTCAAGATTTGGAAAATCGTTTCAACACATGGTACAGGCAAGAGAACCCACCCGTTGTAGAGATTCCTACAGGCTGGTATGTTGGAGGATTGACTATATATGAAAATGCGGACAAAGCGTTTTTCGCTCGCCTCCACGAGAAGTTGAAAGAGTTAGATGGAGTGGTATGTTACCGTAAAATCATATTGATATTTATGAAATTTTCATATGTCTGCTTTGCATCATCTTTACCTTATTTTTTGAATGTGGACAGCATGTGGATTCGTACCTGGACCTAATACGCCGCCAACGGGAAGCATATCCAGATGCCTTTCAACCCCATTCGGCCGTCATCTCCTCTGGGTTAGCCTCATTTTGCGCACTTGGTTATAAGGACCAGGGAAGGACGCCTGAGACGGTAGAGATTACAGATGATATGAGGGCCATCGTTTCAAAATGGGATGAAAATTCGGTGGTGTACATGCCTTGGACCATATATCACGGACACTGGGTTGCTATTCAATTTTCTATTCCAAAATGGACGGCCTTAGTGTTCGATTGTCTGGCGGGGAAAAAGTACGAATCGCACCCAGAAGTCTATGAAATATTCAAACACTTCGGGGTGGTGTTGAGGAAAGTGCTTGAGACGAATGATCGTCTCCGTAGCCACCCAAAAATGCTTGATCCGCAGCGGCCTCCTGTTCAGGTCAAAGCAGTCAGGGCTGAGGATGTACCACAAATGCCAATCCCGTAAGTGTTATTAACGTCAATGTATTTATAATACTATATAGTGTACATTATCTTCTTATCATCCGATTAATCGAAATTTACATTCTGTGCAGGGGTGACTGTGGGGTGTATACGGTCAAGTTCATCGAGCATATGATGCACTCCACTCCGTTTGACATGATCAAAGATGAAAATATGTTGATGTTTAGACATAAAATGTCTGTGAATCTGTTTAATCAGTGCATAGATCTTTAGATATGTAGTTATTTTTTGTGAATGTACAAGCACTTGTTGTTGTATAAGCCATGACATTTTGTTTGTTTTATATCAAGTTATGTCGTTGTAATATTTATATTAACTTATGTTTATATCGGCTCGTTCTTTATGTTAGTTTCTTATTCCATTGATTTATATTTGTGAGATAGACTAGTATAATGGGACACTATTAAAAATACCGTAAAAGGACATATATTACGGGAACGGAGTAGGCTTCACATACTTACACCTCTTGATATTATCACTCAACGCCCTTAGTAAACCTTATCTAAGAGAGAGACGTCACCGGGCGGTGTGTGTGTGTTGATCACATGTGAACTGAAGGATGATGTATTTCACCATTAATGCTAGCATCATTGGGTGAAAGAGAAGCATATGAAATAGTTGCAAGCTTTCAAAGTATGTCCAGAATCCGTTAGAAATTTGACTAGAACATATCTTACCATCATCGAAACTTCATTATCATTATGATTAAGAAACTAACCTATAGCCAATCATCAAGATTAAGAAACTAAGAGATAAAGATATATAAATACAATATATTAAACTTTAGAAACAAAGAGATATAAATTTAAAGGGATGGGAAGCGCGCAAAATAGAAGAGCCAAAGCCTAGTTTATGACTTTTATTTTACAAACAAGCAAAACACTTGCATAAAGGAATACATAACGACTCTAAACGATAAGGGGAAGAAATGGATAAACCACGCGTTTGCTCCTAAACAAACCAAGAAAAGTCACAAAAGGTGATTGGGTCACTTTCCTCACCTTTGTCATCATTGTCATACTGCGGTACGTGAAATTCTCTTGCGAGAGCGGTGATAAGAAATGGATAATACGGATAACCATCACCAAGCCCGTTAAGCGATATTTCACCAATCCTACGAACGATATCACTACCAAAATCAACTTCACGCATTAAAAATGCATACGAAAAGGCTTTGAAGGCAACGCTCGGATTAACGGTGTGTACGGTACCATAGACGCTACTACCAATCCATTCGAAGTAAACACGCGGCCATTCTTTATGATATGCGGGATACTCTGGCGATTACGGAATTCGTAAAATTGGATGTCGAGATTTCGGTTGCTTCGAGTTACGGTATACGATAGTAGCGATTGATCCAATCCGAAGAAAAGAATACATCTACTCCACGTAGTGTGTACACCCCTGAAGTTGGTATGGTATAGTCCGCCACATCAATTTTAGACCTCACTAGAGTGTAGAATTCACGAACGATTGATCGATTCACAGTGGAGGTAGGTGGGGGACTCTTAGCGAGGCGCTCCAATGATTTTCTTCGTATGAATCTCTGCATCCTAGTAGGTAGGCTATCCCATTCAATCCTCCTCTCTCCAACAACAGCTATATCATGAAAATATGTACACCAATTGACACGCTGGTGTTGTGTTGTGAACCGATGTAGCAGTGTAGCCTCGTCATACACATGAGGTATACTGGGCTGACTCACTGGCAGGTGAGGATGCCAAGCCGGGAGAATTAGATTCTCGGGATTGTATACCTGAATGTACGAATAAGGGGAATCAGAGTCAGACATTTTCACCGGAGTTTTTTTAAAATGTGACTGAGAGGGTACAAGGTGGGAAGTTAAAATGTGGTCACTACAAGGTGTGTGAATATATACGTCCAAATATTGGACGTGTCCCATCGAACTGACAAATGTGGTCACTATCGGCGGGTCCCACCTTTTAAAGTTGTTGTGACGTATGCTTTTATGGCAGGGCAGTACACATAGGTATAGTGCAATAATAGACGGGGCCCACACGTTAGATATCTTGTTCATATATGACCGTCCAAATCGGACGACGCCGTCCAAATATTGGACGATTCCGTCGAAGATAGTGTGTGAATATATACGTCCAAATATTGGACGTGTCCCATCGAACTGACAAATGTGGTCACTATCGGCGGGTCCCACCTTTTAAAGTTGTTGTGACGTATGCTTTTATGGCAGGGCAGTACACATAGGTATAGTGCAATAATAGACAGGGCCCCACACGTTAGATATCTTGTTCATATATGACCGTCCAAATCGGCCGACGCCGTCCAAATATTGGACGATTCCGTCGAAGATAGTGTGTGAATATATACGTCCAAATATTGGCCGTGTCCCATCGAACTGACAAATGTGGTCACTATCGGCGGGTCCCACCTTTTAAAGTTGTTGTGACGTATGCTTTTATGGCAGGGCAGTACACATAGGTATGTGCAATAATAGACAATATATCTTGTTCATATATGACCGTCCAATAATCCAGACGGGGCCCCACACGTTAGATATCTTGTTCATATATGACCGTCCAAATCGGCCGACGCCGTCCAAATATTGGACGATTCCGTCGAAGATAGTGTGTGAATATATACGTCCAAATATTGGCCGTGTCCCATCGAACTAACAAATGTGGTCACTATCGGCGGGTCCCACCTTTTTGGAAAAAAATCTATATATTCACAAATCCTCTAACAACCATTCATCTCTCTCATTTCTCATTTATTTTACTCTCTCATTATCTCATCTAGTGTTCCCTTCAATGGCTAACCCACATGCTCCTGTGTTCATTTCCAACGATGAAATTGATTTGTCGTTGGATGAGCAGTCTCTCATAAGCCGTTTTAGAACGAGAGAGGAGAGGCGTGAGTACGTGACTAACTGGATGGCAAGAGCTGTAGTTCCGGAGAGGCGATTGAACATAGAGAGTCTTCCTACTTTGATTGCAAACTTGTTTCGAGATAACGGTTGGCATGGTGTCCCCCAGATGCCAATAAGCTTTCAACACGTGAATCGGTCTATTGTGCGTGAATTCTATGCTTGTCTAGCTACCACACGGATCAATGAAAGGTGCGTCATTGTTCGAGGCGTTCCCGTCGTTTTAAATAATGCATGGATCAACAACGAGTATGACATTCCAAAATATCCTCAGGGTTTGGATTTCTTTCTATTTCCTGATGTTCCAGAATTACTACAGCGTGACATGGCTGTTTTGTTTGGGGAGACTCATATGTGGGAACGTGTGAGGCGTACCCGCCCTTCACCCTGGTCATGGCGCGGTCGATTTCTTCCTTTCTTCATTATGTTCTTGGCCACCAATATGTATGGCACGGTGAACTACACCCTACCTTCATTTGATTTGTATGCACTTGCGTATGCATCCATTACATCATACTTTGACGTCGGAGAGTATATTCTCTCCAGGATTCGACAGATAGCAAATGGCAACGCAAGCGATGGATATATATTTTTCCCCTATCTCATCACAGCTATGTGCGTTAGGTCCGCCGGGGTGCCGGAATATGCTGTAGATGATGTGTCATACGGTCATGATGACGACTATATATTTGTTGTATGATATCTCGTGTTGAACATTCTTTTTTCTCGCAATTGTAATGGATAATATTCGAGTGCTAGTGCTAATCTTTTTTCAATGGAGTTTGATAATCTTTATATTGATAATCTTAATAAATATAATATTTTAATTTCGCAGTTTTTTAGCCGATAAATAATAATAACAATGGAGAAAAGAAACCCGACATATGTATTTATGGACAATAAATAATCATTCATTACACAGTTTGATGCAAATACTATGAGAAGAAGATGAAAGAAAGAGGGGGACGTGGTGGGTGGTTGTAGCACTGTTCACTTTTACAGTCCCTCTAATCGTTCCGTGATATAACAATGTGATATAAAAATTAGAATAGCTTATGTCTTTGTAACAATTACAACTCAACAGAATTGATATAAAAATGCCAAATTCAATGTGATAAAACAATTGCAACCAAACATAATAAAAAATTTATATGTTACAATCATAATGTCTTATAAAATTAAATAAAGGTTTATTCAATTGGGAACAACTGCACGAGCGGGACATCTATTCCTTCTGTGTCCAGGGTTACCGCAATTCGAGCAATTCCTACCGGAACCTGGAGTTGTCCTCTCAGTTGGCATCCTGCTAGTCCTAGCACCTGGAGGCTCACCTTGAGAAGGAATCCTCAAGGTCCTGGGTCGGCCCCGCCTAGCTCCCATCCTCTGTGTTTCTCCTCCTTCCCTCACTCTAGGCTCAGGCGGAGTCAAGGAAGGTTTATTTTTTATCCATTCAGGCAGAATCCAATCATCCTCGACGGGAGAACGGGGAAAACACGTCCTTCGTATGTACGTTGAAAACAAGCGACTTTGTAGTAGTGGGAACAATAAGCATACGCACTCTCACAACGATGACTTATAGCGAGCGCAAGCATGCACGCAAGGTAATTGAAGTCCACGAAACGCCCGCAATAACATTCCCTCGTACGCATATTCACAATCTCACTAGAATCGATGTCTCCAACTTGATGCGGGTCTCGGTCGATCTTGTGTAGTGTGAAGTTCCTTCGGCACGGCACGAAAACATCATTCACTAACTTTTCGGGTTCGGGGGCTAGCACGGTGCGACAAGATTCCGCGCGTTCTCTCTCTCACAATGCCAACGGCGGCACACTCCCCGATGTAGTCAAAGAGATTCACGATACTCATCTTACGTGCATCCCTGATCACGTTGTTGAAGCTTTCAGCATGGTTGCTTGTCATGATTGAGTAACGTGTACTGGGGAATTGTGATCGCCACAGTTCTTGATTCCAATCTCCTGTAGGTAACGCGATACAGGTTTGGTTGGATCGATATCCATCTCTATTATCTTCTGGAATAATATTTGGAAGCGTGTTTCTGAATATGTATAAGCTGCTTCCCAAAAGGTGAATGGGCAATATCCCATGCTACCAAATTTTTTATTCAGGTTCATCACAATGTGGTGGTAGCAGTAGCCATGGTAAGCGTTTGGAAATAGATTTCTAACGGCTCCAATTATGCCTGGACCTCGTCGATATGAAAACCAAGTCGATACGTTCCCCAATTATCGACTTCAGGTTTTCCATGAAATACGTCCAAGCATCAAGGCTCTCTCCGTCGGTCACAGCAAAAGCTAACGGAAAGATATGGTCGCCCGCGTCTACACCCACCGCTACTAACAGTGTCCCATCGCACTTTGTTTTAAGATGTGTACCGTCCACAACTAATATTGGCCTACAATACTTAAACCCCTCAATACTTGAACCCAATGCCATGAAACAATACTTGAACCCCCAAGCGCATCGGGAACAATGTTTGTAATGGTTCCTTGATTCTCTACGGCAAGCATGTAAAAGTAGGCGTATAATTTACAATACGACATTTCAACGTTTCCGCCGATAAGTTCAATGCTTTACGTCTGCATTGATACGCACTTTGATAATTAAGGTCTATGTTGAACGTTTTTTTCACCTCGGCTTGTAAAACTTTTGTCGTGAATCCGCCGCCGAGTTTTATGAGGCTATCCCTTACAAAACGACCTATAGGTCCGGGCTTGGCTTTGTCTATGATTGTCAGTTAGTTGCTCCAGTCCACAAGTGTGGGTTTCAGTGTACGCGGTTATCTCAAAATTCATGCAACGTTGTCCGTCCCTTGCGTCCACATTCGAATCAACAACCCTCTTACCGACAACCTTCCATTCGCATCGGTCGGAAGTATAACATCGTAGTTTTAACGTTTCCTTGTCTGACCTGACGAGTTTCCACATATAGTCGTGCCTCAGTGCGTGGTAACTCATTTTATCCTTCATATCCTCCTTGTCTCTATACCTTTTACCGATAAACAATACATCCGGATTATCCGTACGAAACGTCTCGGCACGTGGACATGGAGGAATGCAGGAAAGGTCCATTCCGGACCCGAAATGAGCACCTCTACTGCGATTGACACTTGACATACCAAATGTGTGACCAGTGTCGGTGTTCTGTTGCAAAGGTGATGTCAGATAACTCGTGAAAGATCCGCCGATAGTAGGGCCCGTTTGCATCGGTGCTTGCATCCTAGTTCGCATAAACGCCCATACGGTGTGTGGGTCGTCTGATCTACATTCTGCCTAGACGTTCTAGCTTCATTCATAGATGCACACATCCTACCCATATGTTGTTCATTGTACGTTATGTCCAATGGCTGACTAATGATATTTGCAATAAATCCCCAATCGTAGCCACGTTGACTCGACAAGCCAATTACTTGATCACCGAAAGTTGTATTCGGTTGGATGACATTTTCATGAGGGGCTGAGAATGGTGGAGTATGTACAACATCATCACGGGGATTGCGATTATTATAAAGTTCGGGTGTAAAATCTTCAATCCCTCTATCAACTATCGGTTGTTCATTTAAGTCAAATGTGTTTTCCAACCTGTCTTCCGACTCGTCATCATCAATAACCGGTTCGGCGTTAACACACGGTTTACGGGTTCTTGTCTACGCGAGATCATGAAGGTATGCTATCCATGTCTCGTCATCCGAAACATCAATCGGCCCCTCACGGTTTGGATACAAAAGTTTCATTACCAATGTATTTTTGGATACATCAATTCCTACTTTCGAACACACTTTCGTTTGACGTCATCCAATGTCGTATCGTTACTTATAAGAATCATATAAAATGTTCCTTTTCTATAAGACCATATGTCGCTTCCTTCATCGTATTTCCAATCTCCACCAAATGCAAACTTAACGGACAAAATGTTGTTATCTGTGAAAGAATTAAAAATTTACATTAGTATTCGGTGAATAAATGAATATGAAATTATATATATATATATATATATATATATATATATATATATATATATATATATATATATATATATATATATATATATATATATATATGTGTGTGTGTGTGTGTGTGTGTGTGTGTGTGTGTGTGTGTGTGTATATATATATATATATATATATATATATATATATATATATATATATATATATTAAGGGTGTGTGTGTGGTGATATATATACATATATAATCGTTGTTTTGTTTTTTTTGTTGTGTTCATGTTGTGTTGTAACGTTAGGGGGTAAGAAAGAAGATGATATGATTTTTACCACGTCATAGAATACTTGATGATGACGAGGGAGAACAGAGGCCGTACAGAGCCGGCGGAACAGACCTTATATTTTCAATCTAAGGGGTGCCTCACTTCCGGTGAGGATTACCAGTGCCGCGAGGACATGAAAAGATGCTCTATTGAGCAGACCTAATGAAATTTTCTACGAGCTACCTACCAGGAGCCCCAATACAAAGCCTGGAGATTAGGCATGACACAGCGGATCAGAACGAATCGAAAACACCCTAGGGAAATCATGCAATTCTAAGAACCTCATCAGGCCGAGGCGTACAATGGAATTCAGTTCGAAATTTTGATTCTTGTATTTTTTCAAACAACATTAATTTGTCGTTTGTTTCAATATTTTTAAATCACATAACTGTTACGCTAATTTAAAAGGATGTTCTCATACTATCACAAAATTCCGTAATACAAATACCGTATATTTGAAGGCGGATTTGGCATCTTACACTACAACAACATAATCACCTAATAACCAAACCATTAAAACACAATCGGTAAACAAGTTTCGTTTATTAATACGAACGATCACATTTGCTTCAACAACAGTAAAAATGTATATAATCAAAAAATCAATTCCATTATCGAAATGTAACATCAAAAAATCATTTCTCTACCCTAAATAACGCACATACTACACTACGCTAGTTGAACAAAATTGTAAAAGGTTAACATACTACATTCATGTGAACAATTAACAATAAAAACAAACACGATAAATAAATTTATTCAATCGTAAATAATTGCTAGGTAAATGCTTACCCATTTCTTTGCAAATACAATCCCGGTATTGTTTGTTTTATTGTTTCTTTTGTATGGATGAGAACAAGGTCAACAATGGTGATTTTTGGGGCTGTAAACGGTGAAGACAAGAGGCTGGTGAAAGAGTAGGTGAAAAGAGTAAATAACACTTGATAAGGTTTAAAAGGGGACGAAACCGTCCAAATTTGGATGAATCCGTCCCAATTTGGACGACGCGTGTCATTTAGGTCGTCCCATTTGGCCGGCCTCATTGTTTAGAGTGAATCGTACGGGCGTCGTCCATTTTGGCTGAAGCCGTCCGAACATGTACCCAAATTTGGACGGTTTTGACTCAAATTAGACGAGTCCGTCCGAAATTGGACGACTTACCTGAAAAAAAATGTCAGACTCTGACACACCTGAAAAAAAAAATATCACATGCTACAGTTGCCTGATTTACCAATTTCTCACAAATGATGATTCCCTATTCACCCGTGGGAAAATTATGATGCAGGGACTTTTTATTAAAACGGATCGTCGGATAACTGCTATATGTAAAAAAAAAACAAAATTGTTTTGTTTTTAGCAGTCATCTGACGGTCCGTTCTAATATGCCGGGAGTCCCTACACCAAAATTACCATCACCCGAGACACATGTAATAACATGTTGATTACATTGGTCTATGTACATAGATGACGTAATTATGACAGGTATATAATAATTTACAGAAATTTTAAAATGTCGAAACCACTTTGACAAAAAGCTTAATAATAAAGAATTTTGGGAGAACTGAATTATTTTTTGGGATTGAAGTAGCACGTGTTAGAAATATTAGTAGTGTATCGGTTTGCTAATTTTATGTGAGATGAGCAATATGAATTTGTAGAAACATAAATCTAAAAAGATGAACACATAACATGAAGAATTTTATTCATATGTTCATAGTATGCAACACATAGAAACAAAAAATGCAGAAAGCAAAGGTAAAAACCAGGGATTTCGGTTATCTCGTTATATATAAACCGATTTTTTTTCCGACTCTCCGTTACATTAATCGAACCAAAGTGGTTTATTTTTTATGCATCCAACAGACAGTGCGGATTGATTTTTACATTTCAATCAACCAAATTTTTTTTGAATTCTCGATTCGATTTCGACACAACAAAGTGTATATTTCGATACGGTTCATTTTTTTCCCCTTCGGTAAAAACCGGGATATCGGTTATCTCGTTATATATAAACCGGTTTTTTTTTTTTCGACTCTCCGTTACATAAATCGAACAAAAGTGTATATTTTGATACGGTTCATTTTTAGTGCCTCCAACAGACAGTGTGGCTTCAGTTTTACATTTCAATCAGCCGGAAATTTTCGATTTCTCGATTCGATTTCGACACAACAATTGAATATACACAACAAAATGTATATTTCGATACGGTTCAATTTTTCTTTCCTTCGGTAAAAACCAGCGATTTCGGTTATCTCGTTATATATAAACCGATTTTTTCCCGACTCTCCATTACATAAATCGAACCAAAGCGGTTCATTTTTTGTGCATCCAATAGACAGTTCGGATTCAGTTTTACATTTCAATCAACCAAAAAATTTTGCTTTCTCGATTCGATTTCGACACAACAATTGAATATACACAACAAAGTGTATATTTCGATACGAGTCATTTTTTTTCCCCTTCGGTAAAAACCGGGATATCGGTTATGTCGTTATATATAAACCGAATTTTTTTTTTCGACTCTCCGTTACATCAATCAAACAAAAGTGTATATTTCGATACGGTTCATTTTTAGTGCCTCCAGACAGTGCGGATTCAGCTTTACATTTCAATCAACCGGAAATTTTCTATTTCTCGATTCGATTTCGACACAACAGATAGTGCGAATTCATTTTTAAATTTCAATCAACCGGAAATTTTCGATTTCTCGATTCGATTTCGACACAATAATTGAATATACACAACAAAGTGTATATTTCGATACGGTTCATTTTTATTACCTCCAACAAACATTGCGGATTCAGTTTTAGATTTCAATCAACCGAAAATTTTCGATTTTGATTCGATTTCGACACAACAATTGAAAAAAACCGTGTATTTTTTTATTTATCAAATGTGTAACTTTTCGATTCATTTTTTCCCCTTTTCTTACCGCAGTTTCTTTTTTCCCCTCGGTAAAAACCGGAATTTCAGTTATATATAAACGATTTTTTTTCCGACTATCTGCTACAACCTGTGGATTAAAGGGATATATTTTATAACATTGTTCTCCGATACATCATATTATGGTTTATTTTGTAGAGGAAAACTCCTGATAGGGCTGGAAGAGAAGTGATTCACAATATTCACGTCTCCACCTCTTGCAGACAGGGGCGACTGCAGGATTTTTGAGATACGGGTCAAGGTTCGAGAATAACACATCTTATTATAAGTTTCTAATACATTAACTTTAAATTTTCAAGTATAGATACGGGTCAAGGGTCAATATTTTAAAAAATTTACGGGTCAGTTAGTACATATTAGTGATAAAATTTTCAAAAGATGAAAAAAAATACACTGAATTATTTTTTTTTTTGGTTTGGGGGTCAGTTGACCCCAACCCCCCTGAGTGGCGCCGCCCCTGCTTGCAGAGAATGTGATATGTTTCGGTTGCTCTATTTGTCTTGTGCCTTGAATTATTACGGTTTAAGCTTACGCGATTTATTTCACGTTGGAGATCTATTCTTTGATGTTATCGTTGGTAACGATTTATGTTGGGCCCGCCGTGCCTTGCACGTGCTCATGTTCACTAGTTTTAGAATAAGAAAAAAGAGTGGACGGGGACGTGAATAAAAAAAAAAGGCACAATATGATGTCTTTTCTTTGACATTGGTGTGGTTTTTCTTTCTTTGATTTATTTTATTTTATATTTTAATGATTACGTAGTTTTTCTTTTCCAGATTATTGATTATTGAATTATCGATTTCATGTGATTGTGAGTTTTTTTTTTCTTGTTTGATTATTAGTATTTGTCTATTTTCTCTTTTCACGTATATATGATTAGAATTATTTGTTTAATTGTTGGCGCGGGATGATTAAACGGTTATTTTGATCTAGCACAAAAATCCTTCTTAGGCGGTTTGCCATAAAAGATTGGATTTTTAGTGGTAAACAAGAAATTGTCTGCCGGTTCGTAGCCCGCAGGATTTCCTGTTGTGGAAATAGATAATACTATGGTTAAAATTAAGTCGGTTGGACTAATACCTAGTAATTGGGTATCTCTAATCTTTAAGGCTGTTATGTCACCAAACTCCGGACGTTCGTTGCGGGGTGTGCCATTATTATGGTGTGATTAGTGGCGGTTGTCCTAATTAACGAATCTAGGAGAGATTGGGTGATTCACGTTTGTGGTCAACTATAACTAATTTAGTGATAATTTAACGAGTAATCGTTGAATCGATGATCAATCGTATTAGTTGAGGGGAAAATAATTAGTTAGCTGGATTTCTTCTTCGTTTATTTTTCTTTACTTTATTTTTCACTATTCCCCGTGGGTTCGACCCGTACTTAAGTTCTTTTTATGATACATTCCTGACAACTCCCAAGATACTTGGGAGTTTTATTTGCCAAATAAAAACTTCCACAATTATCTTTTATTTGTTTATTTATTTTGAGAATAGGGATGAAAGTGATTAAATTCCAATTATGTTCTTAAAAACAAAATTGCTCTTTTTCGAAAATCCGGGATGTTACATTTACTAGTATTTGAGAATGGTATGAATATGATGATGATATCTTGAATGAATGTAAGAAAGGAAAATTTCTTGGTTAAGTACCAGACATTTATGAAAGGACAATGAATTCATGAAGGTCTCTAGCATCAGGCCCTGCTCTCGGGAATGAATAGAGAGAAAAGGTTGGAGCTAGCCAGGCCCCGTCCACATGATAAAACAGTAGACATCTTCGGTCTATCAATAAGTTATATTTCAAGTCCTCCACATTTAGAATGAATAAATGTGGCGTAGTACTCATGAACCAAAACAAGAAAGGACACAATATTGATTTGCCATGATATGATACGGAAATGATGTTACAGTGAAATGAAAGTTCAAAGTAAATGATAAATGTATGTTATTGCTATTTATTTTCAGTTACTTTATGTGATCTTGTATGAACTAGTAAATATGTTAATTGTTATCTTTATGTATTATCTTTATTTTATGCATTTCATTTTACGAAAGAGAATTCTGAATTTTATCATGATCCCAATAAGTGATATTAGTTTCCGTTGATGCTATGTTTCCTTACTCAGCGTCATAACTCACCTATTACATTAACTTCTTTTCGATGATTAGCTTTAGTAGAAATGGAAGATCGTGGATGAGAGTGAGTCTTACCTCTATCGCTCTCATTTCAGTATACATTTCATGAAGTCAATGCATCTTCTATGATTATCTAATATTTCACGAGTTTAGAGTTATCTTCTAAATCCGCAACAGAGAAGAGGTGAATAATCATAAGTTCTTGTTCTAGTATGCGATGGATGTGGCAAGGTAACATGGTTGCCCTGTATGTGGTAATATGGTAACAAATGATGTATTCTTTGTGTTGAAACATATAACCTAAGTAGTAGTAATGATGATGTATGTTGTAAGCATGACGGTGCTTTGATTGTTAATTAATTACTTATTTGGAAACCAGTAACGGTTCGGATCCGAAACAATACTCAAGCAGTTCGTCACAATTTGTAATATCAACTCATAATATCAATTTTGTGCGGACATCGCCTACTAACTTCCTCTAAAGGTAATTGATATTGCATTTATCTCACATACAAAACGAATAATTAGTTATGTACTCTCTGTTTCTACTTATATTATGTAGTTGACAAAAAAACAAACATATTAAAAAAATTAGTTAATTAATGC
Source organism: Gentiana straminea (assembly GCA_036785695.1). Classification (NCBI taxonomy): domain Eukaryota; kingdom Viridiplantae; phylum Streptophyta; class Magnoliopsida; order Gentianales; family Gentianaceae; genus Gentiana; species Gentiana straminea. The sequence goes on along the minus strand of JAVUPR010000241.1, from coordinate 3,695,299 downwards.
ATTGACTTTAACAATAAAATGAATAAAAAATAATTGGATATAATTAATTTGACACTTTTTTTTATCTCCTAGTATTATATTGAAGAATTCGATGGTTCTTCATACATAATAATGAAGAACACAAGAATACTTCTGAGAATTAAGAAAGCGGGAAAAGTAAATAGAAATAGAATTGAGATTTTATTAAACTGGAAAACTTAAACTTTACAAGAGTGTTTCTATATAGCTGCATTATCTAGCTAGATCACATGAGAATCTGTTATAACTAACTAATCGGTTATAACCACTTCCAACCGCTTTAGTTGTAAGTGTTCGACGTCATGTTACTAAGAGGCTGTTGAATGAGTTCAGCACCTTGCTGATGTTGTCCGCTGAAGCTATTTACTGAATATGCTCAGCACCCTGCTGATGCTGTCTGCTGAGGTGTTTGATAGACTATTTCTGAGCACTTGATCACTTGATTGATCACACCTTTTTATCACTTAGTTGATTGTATAATCCAATACCCCCCATCAAGCTGAAACTAGGGTGAAGCTTGCACTTGATTGATCACACCTTCTTATCACTTAGTTGATTGTTGACTGTACTAGATGTCTTGAAAACTGAGTATATGCCCAGGTTGTTGAGCAGGTAGTGAAAGATAGGGGAGTCCAATGGTTTTGTTAAGATATCTGCCAGCTGGTGTGTAGTCCTGACTGGCATTAACCTTAGGAAGCTTGCTTGAACATTTGCTCTTGTGATATGGAAATCGATTTCAATATGCTTAGTTCTTTCTTGAAATATAGGGTTCTTGGCAATGTGAATGGCACTTGCATTGTCACAGAAAAGGAGAATAGGCAAATGAACTGCTATTTATAAATCCTCCATTATGTATACTAACCATTGGAGTTCACATGTAGCATTGGCCATTGCCCTATATTCAGCTTCAGAAGAACTTTTGGCTATAGTACTTTGCTTCTTTGATTTCCAAGAACCTGGTGATGTACCTAGGAACATAATATACCCTGATATGGATTTTCTGGATTCCTCACATCCTGTCCAGTCGGAATCAATGTATCATTTTAGTTGAAGATCATTGTCTGTTTCAAAAAGAATTCTTTGACCAGGGTTGCTTTTCAGATACCTCAAAAGTCTGTGGGCAGCCTGCATATGATTTATTGTAGGATGTGACAAAAACTGACTAAGTTGTTGGACTGTATATGCTATATCTGGTCTTGTGAAAGAAATGTAGATTAGCTTTCCTACCATGGATCTATAGATTGTGTTGTTTGGTAGTAGTTCAGAGTCCCCTGATGTCAGTTTTGCTTTGAATGCATTGGTGTGCTGACATTTAGATTCTAGGAATCCATATTATTCTAATAGATGGTGTATTTTCTTTGGTTGATGTAAATCCCTTTTTCAGGTCTTGCAACTTCAATGCCTAGGAAGTATCTTAAGTTGCCAATATCCTTGATTTGAAATTTTTGGTGAAGTATCTGTTTAACCTCCTGTATTTGGGTTAGTGATGAACTTGTTGCTATAATGTCATCCACATAAACAAGTAGGGCTATGCAATTTTCAGTTGTTCCTTTAATGAACAGGCTATGATCATGTTGGGACTGAATAAAACCACTGTCCTTCAATGCTTCTGTCAATTTTGAATTCCATTTTCTGCTAGCTTGTTTCAACCCATACAATGATTTGGTCAATTTGCATACTTGATTAGGTTTTTCTGTCTTGAATCCAAGTGGAAGGTCCATATATACCTCTTCATCTTGTTCTCCATGTAAAAATGCATTATTGACGTCTATTTGATAGATGTGCCATTGTTTGGAAGCTGCTAGTGCTAGCAGTGTTCTGATTGTGGTAACCTTGGCCACAAGTGAGAATGTTTCCTGATAGTCTATACCATAGGTTTGTGTGTAGCCTTTTGCTACTAATCTTGCCTTATATCTTTCTATGGAACCATCATCATGATACTTGACTTTGTACTCCCACATGCAACCTATAGTAGACTTTCCTGGAGGTAGAGACACAATTTCCCAAGTTTTTGTTGCCTGCAAAGCACTAATTCTTTCTGCATTGCCTCTTTCCAGCAATCATGTTTAATGGCTTGATTGTATGTCTTAGGCTCTTGAATCTGATCCGGTCAGGCATACAAACTTCTTATATGCATTGGTAATATTCTGATAGGAAACTACATTATTAATCTGATGTGATGATCTTCTGGTAGGAATGACATATTCCTTAATGATATACCCGAATCGGAATGGGGCCATGTTCTTATAGATTGGGCCTATTATCATGGCCCATTAACATAGATATTGGGTCTCTATCCGTTGTCACTAGCTATATCCAACCCGCTGTTCACTAACCCGGGCCTGCCCGCTAACAATAAGATGGATCCTGTCCGCAAGTCATAAGCCGGACTCCTCCTCTCCGTGTGATTTCTACCCATATGGTCAAGATGATTCCAAGACAAGGCACAAATGAGTCCGTTGTTCGTTGCTTTCTGCTCGCCGCACTTATCAATCCAGCTGGTCAATCCTGACAGCTGGCTAGGACACTTGTATTGCATGCATATTTATCTTTAATTATATATACTTAATTGTCTTGTCGATGAACATTAAACCGACATAGCATTAGCCTACAAATATGGGATCACAATGTAATAGAAAATCTAATCCAAGATCTAATACAAGCAGATACACTCTGCCAATTTGCCGACTCACTCAATTGTTCTTCACAAACACTTATCCGCCGCCCATGTTCTTGTCCACCACCATACTCTCGCCGGAGAAAACACTCATACTAAGCCTTTTATCCTCAAGATAAACACTGTTACCGCAAATCTGGTGTTCAGCGCAACATTAGTTGGCTCCGTTACCGGGAAAACCATCATCATTCAAATAAATCTTTTGGAGATCATTTGCTCCACCACAAAGACGATTTCACGGTGTCTCGTGGCGGGGATACCATCACCTTTACTCCATCGGTCACCAAAGCTTTGATTTTCTAGGATAATCCAGCCCAAAAACCGTTGCTTTCCTCATCTCGGCAACATACACAGAGAAGAGATCATCAAATTCACTACAAACTCGCACTCGAGTCCATCTTTAATACCCAGGTTGGTTTGTTTATCATTTGTCGGTTTCAGATCCTCAAGTAGTAAGAAAATTTGATTATTCAGCCACAAACCACCTGGAAATGCACACCCCTTACCTTAATATTTTGAGCCAGAAATATCTAAAATCCATAGCCAAAAATCTCCGAAAAATACCCACATAATACCATAAACCATGGCTGGCGGGAAAAACCTAAACCCAGCAACACCGACTAAGGCAGTCAATCAAGGCCCGCCACGTGGAGCGAGCACGCTGCGTGGAGAGGCTAGTAGGAGGGTTATGTCTGATGGGGCAGATGCCATACTTGCCCTCACGACCGACATGCGGTCATACATCCGGGAAAGAACCAGAGCTCGTGAAATACATGAGGAGGCAATTAGAAAGAATAAAGGAAAATGGGTCGCTGGGACTTCTGACCCGAACAACGAACAAGAGGCTGTTTCAGCAGGGGAGGCGTCCCCACGGCAAGACTCGTATAAGATAGCTCTACAAGCACACATGGAATATGTAGAGGAAATGCGAGTAGGAAATGCTTTGCTGATTGCTGAGGGACTACCACCCCAACCTATCCACAAATTCAATCCTCCTCAACCCGCGCAAACAGAGCTACATCTCACTTTTATTCCCCAAAAAATAGTTCAACCCCAACGGTCAGAAATGGAAGGAAGCAGCCATGCAACCTCACATCCAAGGGGAGACAGAAAATCAGCACTTGGTCGGTTGGGGCCCGTGGTCGACGATCGCGGTGCAGCCCCAGGGCGACCAAGGAATCCTCGACAGGTCCGTACTCGCACAGAAGGACACGGGGACTCGCAGGATCAAGGAGGGCATCTTGCGTTCCCGCCTATTCCCCCGAATCAAGTGGAAATGGGCATAATGAAAAAACAGATAGAGGAGCTGCAGAAGAGTACGAAGGGTGTTAAAGTGGTTCCGACATGGGGAACAAGTGTGCTTCATCCCAGTATACTAAAAGCAGCGCTGAGAGGGGGAACTCACTACCCCAATTTCATTAACTACCATGGAGCTACAGATCCTCTGGATTGGCTATCAGCCTTTCAAAGCAGAATCAGCTTATGTACATCTAGCGACGAGGCCTGGTGTATAGCATTTGTGGGGTCGATGCAAGACAGGGCAGCATCATGGATCCGCAGCCTTCCTCCGGGTTCGATTCTATCATGGGATGATTTGATCAACAAGTTTATAGCAGAGTTCAAGTCAGTAGGAGGACCTAAAAAGACACACATCGACCTGCATGAGGTCCGACAAGGCGAGAATGAGGGTACTCGCAGCTACTATGAGCGGTTTTACAAGGTGTAAGAGCTAACAAGGGGTTTAGCGGACAACGTCGTTATGAGCAGCTTTGAGACAGGACTGAAACCGGGGTACTTGAAATCTTATTTTGCTTTATCCCCGCCAGCGAACTTACAAGAAATGTTGAGCTCAACCAGAAAGTACATCGCCACTGCGGGAAACGAAGGAGCGTCTTCGTCAATAAAGGCAAACAGAGGACTGAGCGCAGTCCGCCTAGAGATACCCACAGGAATACAGATCGGGATGTAAAAAATCCGGAAAGATTTAAAGAAGAGCACTTTACGCCGCTCCGAATATCCTATACTCAGATGCTGAACGAAGTAAGAGATGAAATACCTGAGCCCTACCCGATGGTTCCGGACACACGTCGCGATGCATCCAAATATTGCGGCTATCACAGAGATAAGGGTCATACGACTGATGAATGTATCCAGTTCAAACGAGCAATAGAAAAATTACTCGCTCGCGGACAACATGATCACAACAAGCTAGATGCCGGTGGTCCGGACAGGAGGAATCAGCAAGCTCGCCAGTTCGACCAAAACATTAGAATGATAACAGAACCTCCTCCTAGTAACAATCAGATCAAGAGCCGCATCGGCTCCATTAATAAGCATGTGGAGAAGCCTGTAGTTTTGCGAGGGAACGAACAACCTCTTGCTTTTACTCGAAGTGAGCTTGTGACTTCGGTCAATACAGACGATATGTGTTTGTGTATTTCGGTAGTCATCAATTGGGTTTGCGTGAACAGGGTAATGGTCGACACGGGAGCATGCCGCGACATCCTATACTACAACTGCTTCAAAGAGCTGGGGTTTGGCGACTCCAGTTTGAGGCCGCATAATGGCACCCTTGAAGGGTTCACTTAATCACAAAATACAAGTCAAGGGGGCATCGACTTAGATGTACATATGGGAGATTATGCACCCTTTCGCACTGAAAAGGTGATGTTTCTGGTGGTCGATCTTCAGTCCAATTATAACATGATAAATGGAACGCCAGCTTTGAAACAGTTTCAGATGGTAACTTCCATTCCGCATCAGCGGGCAAAGTTTTATGTTGGGGACAAGATCGGAATGTCGATCAGCGAGCCTACAACTGTCCTAACATATATACATGAAATGAGGACAGGGAATAAAAGGGCACAAGTCGAACAGCCGCAGAACATGGAAAACATCGACATGATCAGGGTCGTTGTCGAGCCTGTGCCAGTTAAAGTGGAGTGTGAGACATTGCAAGTTAGGGATGAGCCTAATTTTACAGCAGAGGATGAGTTAGTCGAGGTAATCATCAACGACGAATATCCCGAGCAGAAGGTCAAGATTGGAGCTCGGCTGAGTTCCTTCGAAAGGGAAAAATTGATAACATTACTCAAAGAAAATTTGAGTGCATTTGCCTGGGTAGTCACAGACATGCGAGGGGTCGAGGCCGACGTCGCCCTTCATCATCTTAACATCGACTCTAATTTCAAGCCGATGCAACAACGAGCGCGCCAGTTTTCAACTGAAAAGGAAGCGGCTGTGAAAATAGAGGTCGGGAAACTCCTACAAGCAGGGATAATAAAAGAGCTCGCCTATCCTACTTGGCTGGCAAATGTTGTTATGGTAAAAAAGCACAATGGCAAGTGGAGAATGTGCGTCGATTTCACGGACATCAACAAAGCTTGTCCGAAAGACCCTTATCAGCTTCCGCGAATCGATCGGTTAGTAGATTCCATCTCTGGTTTTGAAGTTCTAAGTTTCTTGGACGCATATTCTGGGTATCATCAAGTGCGGATGGCTGAGGCTGACAAAGAAAAAACGGCTTTCAGAGCCGCTGGAGGTTTGTATTATTATGAGATGATGCCATTCGGTCTGAAGAATGCGGGTTCGACCTATCAACAAATGGTCAACAAGGTCTTCAGTTCGCAAATAGGCAGGAATATGGAAGCTTACATTGATGACATGGTTGTCAAGTCCGCGGGGGACGGTCACGTCGCTGACCTTCAAGAAACTTTCAACAATGTCCGAAAGCACTCAATGAAACTCAATCCGGCCAAATGTACTTTTGGTGTCCAGGCAGGCAAGTTTCTTGGGTTTATGGTTAGTCGTCGTGGCATCGAGGCTAATCCAGAAAAAATTCAAGCTTTGATTAACATGCAAGAGCCTACGACTATCAAGGAAGTTCAGAGGCTCAATGGCCGCATCATCGCACTAGGTCGCTTCATATCAAAATCAGCGGAGAAGTGTCTTCCCTTCTTCAAAATTCTCAAAGGCGACAGGACTTTTTCATGGAACGCAGAGTGTTCGCAGGCGTTCCAAGCTTTGAAGGAGTATCTAGGGAAGCCACCTCTTTTGGTTAGCCCTGTAGAGGGAGATATTTTGTTTTTATACCTGGCGGCTTCGGACCGGGCTGTTGCCGCCGTTCTTGTCAAGGAGGCCGGAACCCTTCAAAATCCCGTCTATTATGTAAGCAAGGCTCTCAGTCCGGTGGAGAGTCGCTATTTTAATGTCGAAAAATTAGCCTACTCGCTTGTCATTGTTGCCCGCAAACTCAGGGCTTACTTTACTTCACACACAATAATTGTTTTAACGGATAGTCCAATGCGCCAAATACTACATAAACCGGATCTATCAGGTCGACTCCTCAGATGGGCAATCGAAATTACTGAATTCGACATACAATATCAACCTAGAAAAGCTATCAAGGGTCAAACACTGCCGGATTTTGTTGTAGAGACAAGTTTCAGCTCACCACAACCCGGTTCGCCTTTATCACAAGAGCCCGCTGCGGCCAGGAGTAAACCCAATCAGTGTTGGCAGTTATATGTCGACGGGGCATCTAATCGAAATGGTTGTGGGGCCGGAGTAATTTTGATGGAACCCGGAACAACGGAGGAAATCGAAAAAGCTTTAAGGTTCGAGTTCCCGGCCATGAATAATCAAGCCGAGTACGAAGCAGTTATAGCCGGCCTCAAACTAGCAAAAGAGTTAAACGTGGAAAATGTTGAAATCTATTGTGATTCCCAGCTCATCGTCAACCAAATCTCAGGGGACTATAACACGCATTGTGGTATCCGAGAGAAGTATGGTGAGATTGTTCGACGATTGAAAGCCGGCTTCAACTATTGCGAGTTCGTCAGAATTCGGTGAGAGGACAACGAGCGAGCGGACTATCTCTCTAAACTATCACTCAAAGAAGAGCTTGCGGATCCCTCAATAATGATAGAATATCTTGATGTACCCGCTATCGAGGAAACACAAATCATGGAAATCGACACACCAGCGCCGATTACATGCTGGATCGACGAGGTTCAGGTTTACATAGAGTCAGGCATCTTACCTGACGGAGCGGACAAAACTCGCGCACTTAAGAAAAGAGCGGCCATGTATATTATAAACAACGGAATACTCTATAGGAGGTCCGCGACAAAGCCTCTATTACGATGTGTTCGAGAGGAAGAAAGCAAGACAATCCTTATCGAGCTTCACCAAGGGGTGTGCGGGGGCCACCCCGCTAGCCGCTCTTTGGCCCAGAAGGTTATAACCGCAGGGTATTATTGGCCGACAATCCTTAAAGACTCACAAAAGTTAGTTAGAGAATGTCCGGAGTGTCAAAAACATGCAGACATTCCCCGGATACCATCTGTCGAACAGAACATCGTAGTCGCACCTTGGCCTTTCGATATGTGGGGACTCGATCTCATCGGACCTTTTCCACCAGGAAGAGGCGGATGCAAAGTTATCATAGTGGCTGTGGATTACTTTACAAAATGGATCGAAGCAAAACCTATGGTCAAAATAACCGCAAAAGCTGCGGGTTACTTCTTACACGATCAGATTTTTTCACGTTTTGGCGTCCCACGGGCAGTTGTATCAGATCACGGCCCACAATTCAGGAAGGATTTCTCAAATCTCTGTGAGGAGTTCAAAGTCAAACACTGGCAGTCATCGGTAGCTTATCCTCAAGGAAACGGCCAAGCTGAGGCCGGCAATAAACAAATAATCAAGATGCTCAAAAAGAGCGTGGATGACAAGGTAAAAGCAGGAGGATGGGTTGATGAGTTACCCGATATACTTTGGGCACTCCACACCACAATCAAAACACCCACAGGAGAAACACCTTTTGCTCTCACTTATGGATCAGAGGCCATGACTCCCGTCGAAATGGCTCTACCCAGCATCAGGGTCGCCTTATACAACCCAACGGATAATTTGTTGAACAGGCAGATCGACTTGGATCTAGTGGAAGAAAAAAGACTAGCGACGTATCATCGACTCGCGAATTACAAGCAACTCGCTAAACAGCAACACGAAAAGCGAATCCACGACCATTCATTTAAGGTCGGGGATTTTGTTCTTCGAAATAGAAAAGCGACTGGAATGGAGCCGGATAAAGGCAAGCTAACGGCAAATTGGGAAGGCCCTTATCAAGTCGCAAGAGAGATCAAAAAAGGAACTTATGTGCTCAAAAATCATCAAGGTCATGAGCTCAATAGGCCGTGGCACGCGGACAACCTCAAAAGGTACTACATGTAATAAATCGGTTAGGGTTATGGCTATCCTCTCGTTTACGACGTGAGTGGTTAAGCTTTCTTACTTGCTTGTAATCTTCACTCATCTAGCGGGATGAGTCAAAATTAATAAAGCCCGATTTTACATTTTCTCTTTTAAAAATGCAAATTATTATGAGTATATGCGGGTAGAAAATGAATGGTGTTCGAAAAAATTTCAACAAAACCTTCGGCCGACTTCGACTTTGTTAAAAATGGGGGCAATATTTGGAAAAATTCAAAGCAGTCACGAGCGAGCAAAGTCTTCAGGGCTCGACTTCGAATCTCATCTCAAACAGGGGACCACCCTCCAAAAAATTCGAGTTTGTTAGCGAGCAAGTTATTTGAGATCAGATTCGAAGGGCGGACAGAAAATTAACATGACTCGGACGAGCAGTTATTTCAGATAAGATTCAAGGGGGGCATATCTCGAAGATGAGTCCGCTCAAGATCGACTTGGAATCTTATCTAAAACAAGGGGGCCGGATGCTATTACTATCGGACTCAATTTAGGCAATAAATTCGAGCACAAGCAAGCATACATTAAGCGGACAGAAAACAAACTTGAGAAATTGTTATTACAAAAACAAAGTGCGAAAGGAAAAAGAGTTAGACAAATACAAATTCAAAATAGTTTTTACAAAACAGAGACTATGAATCTAAGAATTCTCAGGCCGCATTTCTTCATTATGAACATTCTCCTCGCGGAGGGAATGGTGCAGCATCTGATCAGCATTTGTCTCAGACTCAGTAGGCTCGATAGTCTCTCCACCGGGTTGCTCGACCTCTTCTCCCGGCCTCTTCCCAACTGCCACCTTCTTCCCATCGTTTTTTCGCCTCGGTAGCCAGGCGCACACGCTCCCTTAGGTTCGCTTCCACCACAGCGGGCACCTCCCAATCCGGATCATACATTGGAATATATCGTTCAAGCTCAACATCCGAAAAAGGTATTTGCGGGTGGAAGTCCTTCAGATGATCGGAAAAGGGATGGGTGAGAATCCATTCTTGCAAAGTATCGAGATCAGGAGCGTCGCCACCGCGGGCTAAGATACACCTTGCGATGTGATAGAACCCTTGGTCATATCCCATCAAAAAATTCTTTCCAGCAGCAGCCTCGCTTGCGGCCTCAATCTGGCCTTGGACACTTGAGCTCAGATCCTCCAGCTGATTTTCTCAAATCCGCGCTTACTGTCTGCTCGGCTTTCCAATGATTTTGAGCCTCGGTAATCTTCTGCTTCATCTCCTTCATGGTTTGAGCTGTTGGCCTATCCTGCTCCGCGAGTTCAGAGTTAACCTTCTCCAAATGTTTGGTTTTCTTATGGGCCTCAGCGAGCTGCAATCTTAACTTCTCGTTCTCAGCCTCAGCCGCGCTCAAACTTCCACGAAGCCCAGCCCCCACTTCATTTGCGGCATCGAGAGCCTTCTTAGTATCGGCCAGCTCTTTTGCGACATTGGTGCTCGCAGAAATGGTGCTTCTATAGTCAGTGATGAATTGCGCCAAGCCGGTGCCGACCTAAAGGAAGAAAAGATCAGCGAGGTCAATATCGACTTGAGAAAAATATAACAGTAAGAAAAACAAAGCAAAGGGCAGAAGGATGTTTACCATGCTCACCGTGGCGCTATATAAACCCCATGAATCTTCGATGTTTTGGAGGAAGGTGCGGCGTGGATCGGTTTGATCCGCCATCACAACTCTGTTCACGATCCCGTGACCTATCTCCAGCTGGACGTCACTGGGGAGACCCCATCTAAAATGCCTCAGTGGGGGCACGTCAGCGATTCCCCTTGAAATTGTCTGCGCCTTGGGCATGTCGAGAGGCTGTTGGCGGATGAACTATTTGTCCAACCATGCGGCGGGACACCCTCCAGGCCCAACAGGGACTCCAGCAAAAGGCACCATCGTCCTTGTCCCCGCACAGAAAGTTTCAGCGGCCACAGATTTGCCTTTATCAGAGGGTTTGGCTTTGTCAGCGGCCTCTTTCCTCTTGGAATCATCAGCTTTGGATTTTTTGGGAGGAGGAACATCTGCTCACCGCTACCACCCCCTACCGGGTCAGACTCTTCAACAACGGCTCTCTTCTTCTTATCACCCGCCGGCGGCTTCGTCAGGGTTGTCTGCTTTAGGGTTCTGCTCGCCGCGGCTTTATCCCTTACTGGCGGTTGGGTTGATTTCACAACCTGAGATCCTGAGGCTCCAGCCGCCCCCGCCTTTATATCGACCATGGGAAGTGGGGTTTTGATCCCCCTCAGCTCAGCGGCTCTTTTCACTTCGCCAGTAGTCTTCCTCCTGGTCAGCTGGCTGCGTTGAGCTAGTGAGTCCATGGTACCTGCGGAAAGCAATATTTATTAGCGACCAGAAGATATGAAAGAAAACAAGTTATAAGAAATAGCAAAAAAGAATACAAGTAGAAATCCTACTCGGTGCTCGCATAGAAGGGTCGCCGCCACAGATTACGCATTGAGAAGGCATGTGCTTGCCGTGATGACACTCCCCATACCAATCTGGGTCCGTCGGCAATGGGCCAACTACCACTAAGGGTTCGCCAACACCGGCTCCAGAAAGTCCGGCTTGTCTAAGATAAGGCTGGCCAACATCTAGCAACAACCTCCAATTGAATGCGCGGGCTTGTTCTTCGCCCTTACGGGTATAGCCCAGGTCGTCTTTCAGTTCGGATATAAACTCATCATCATCAGATTGGGTTTTTATCTTTAGCAGGTGGTCGGTCTTAACAGAATTTACCGGTAGCTTTTGGAACGGCCATCCTATCCGGGATTCAACATTCATACATCTTTTATCCCAATCCGCCACCTTGTCGGGAAGATCAAATAACAGCCGGGGCCTACCGCTGCTCGACCGGCTGCACAGCTGGATTTGACCGGAAGCGCCTTTCCGCAAAAAACCATAAAAATATAAAAGCGCCGCCATCGACGGTTCGCGTCCGTTTAACCTACTGATTATGATGAAGGACATAACCACGTGGACTACCCCCAGACTGAGGTCGCAAGGCATCACCTGCAGCTCCTCCATGAACTTAACAAAAAAAGGGTCAAAGGGAGGTCTGAGTCCGGCAACTAGGTGATCATAATGCAACCACAAATAATCTTGTTGCTCCCGACCACAGATCCAAGATACGTTGGTCGCGCCCATGCTGACAAACCTATAATCTTCTGGAATGTCATACGCGCCCACCGCCAGAGTATAATCTTCTCGATCTCGAAACTCCCTCCATCGAGCAATGAGATCGCTGTCTGCCCGCTTTTGTTCCATGAGTTCCATTTCAACGGCAACGGACCTCTTCTTAGGCACCCTCTTCTTCTTTGCGGGCTTATCAGAGACAGCTTTCCTCTTGGACACAACAACCTTTTGAGACTTTTTTGGCCTCTCCGACGGCTCGACGATTTCCACGGCTTCCTTGACCTTTTTGCTACGTTTAGCGGCTCCAGGGGTAATTACTTTTTCCATCCTCTCAAGAAGGCCGCTCAATACCATCTGGTCTTCATCTTCGACCTCGCCCCCAGTAGCGCCCTCACCAATTACTGTGACCTCTGGGTCGGATTCTAGGTCAATGGGTTCTTGATTTCTCTCAATCTCCTCTTCGACGTCGCTCGAGCTAGCATCCTCCATGCTCGCCTCATCTGAGCCATAGCCCGCAGCGGCCCTAGCCTCTTCGTCTGATTCTGTATGCTCTGAAGACATTCTGGAAAAGGAAAAGGGCAAGGTGGATTAGTCAATCACCCGGGTATGGAAATCGGGCCGAGGTGAGAGCAATCACACCCCGACACCTCGCCCTTCCATCTTCCTTAGCAAAACACAGCCCAGAAAAACCCCCAACACAGCCCAGAAAAATCCCTAAATTTACACAGAAAAAACCCCAAACAAATGCAAACACAAACACTCAAGCATAAACGAACAACAGCAATCTGAACACATGCATACAGGGATATTTATGGAGAAAAAAAAGAAGCATGAAATCGCAAGAAGGCATGAAGGACAGGGCTCATGGTGTTCATCAGAGAAAGATAAAGTAAAAATTACAGGGGCAAATCCTCAACATTGCGATTTCTAACAAGGGAAATAGATGAAATCATAATCAAATCGAAAAACAATAAGGAATTGCAAATTCGTACCTGATTGATAAGAGAAGAGGTAAAGTGTTGATCTTTGACTAAAATAAACGCTTGCCGGAGCCTGCTTGCTATTACCGAAACCTGCTTGCAAATCGCTGGAGTTTCTTTGCTTTTATCGACGGAAAAGATTATCAGAGATAAGAAAGGGGAAAAGTGGAAGAGTTGGGGGGGATACCTCTATTTATAGAGGGAAAACCATGAGGGAATAACGTTTGGGATTTTCAAAATTTGAATGTCATAATGACTGGAACGGTTACCGATTCTCCTCCGCCAATCAGAGAAAAGGACGGTTTAGTTCAACCGCTATGTCAGTGCACGTGACGGACGTGACGTTTCGTGAACCGATACATCCGTTTATCCTTTCCAACCGTTCAAGTCCCCTCTGGCGACCATCCAACCTGTTCGAGCCTACGGCCTTAGCATATTACTCCCTACAGATACTTCTTCAAGCACCCACCGCCGTTGTGGCCTATTCAACAAACCTCCTCTGATAGAACGCTATCACTTAATTAAGTCCGACAGAGCGTTGTCGGCGATTGAGCCTGTCCGCTACAATGCGCAGCATATAATCGGTAATTCGCTACGCGATACTAACACTGATTCAAGCCTAATAGAACATTATCGGCGATCAAGCCTGTCCGCTACAAATGCACAGCATATAGCTAGTGGTTTTCAGCAACACTAGTTCAAGCCCGGTAGAACATTATCGGCATACCTCAGTCACGAGCGACAACATAAAGATGCGGCTCCCATTTTCTTCTTCAGGTTCTACTCTCCGCCTAGGCGGACTCGCCAGGCACAGAGTAGGGGGCCATTGATATACCCGAATCGGAATGGGGCCCTGTTCATCTAGATTGGGCCTATTATCATGGCCCATTAACATAGATATTGGGTCTCTATCCACTGTCACTAGCTATATCCAACCCGCTGTTCACTAACCCGGGCCTGCCCGCTAACAGTAAGATGGATCCTGTCCGCAAGTCATAAGTCGGACTCCTCCTCTCCGTGTGATTTCTACCCATATGGTCAAGATGATTCCAAGACAAGGCACAAATGAGTCCGCTGGTCGCTTTTTTCTGCTCGCCGCACTTATCAATCCAGCTGGCCAATCCAGCTGGTCAATCCTGACAGCTGGCTAGGACACTTGTATTGCATGCATATTTATCTTTAATTATGTATACTTAATTGTCTTGTCGATGAACAGTAAACCAACATAGTATTAGACTATAAATATGGGATCACAATGTAATAGAAAATCTAATCCAAGATCTAATACAAGCAGATACACTCTGCCAATTTGTCGACTCACTCAATTGTTCTTCACAAACACTTATCCGCCACCCATGTTCTTGTCCACCACCATACTCTCGCCGGAGAAATCACTCATACTAAGCCTTTTATCCTCAAGATAAACATTGTTACCGCAAATCTGGTGTTCAGCGCAACATCACTTAAGATAAGAGGGTACATGTCTTTGTCTTGTGGACCTCATTGTATCAGATTGTACCACCGGTGGTTGATTGTCTGTTGTCATTTGAGTAGATGTTGTATCCATGCTTTGAGGATCCTGGACAAACTCATCTGATGTTGCATCGTATGGCACTGGTAATGGAACAGATGCTGCTTCTGTGCCTGTCTGTCTAATGTGTAAAGGAAAAACATGTTCATAGAACTGCACATCCCTAGATACAAAAATTTCCCTAGTTTGTTTATCTAGCATAATATGTCCTTTGGTGAATTAGACACCCCAATATACACACATTGTCTAGCCCTAAGATCAAATTTTGATGTATTATGTGTAAGTGTACATGCATATACAAGGGAACCAAAAACTTTCAATTTAGTATAATCAAATTGCTTTCCATATAATAGGAAGTGAGGTGTATTAAGTTTAATAACTGGTGAAGGAGTGATATTAATCAAGAATGTGGCATGTAAAACACAGTATCCCTAATAGGACAGAGGTAAATTGGATTGAAACTTTAGAGCTCTAGCAATATTCACGATGTTCTGATGTTTTCTTTCTACTATACCATTTTGTTGTGGGGTATCCACACAAGATGTTTGGTGAATGATACCTCTTTCAGCATAATAGTCAGGCATATGAAACTCAGGTCCATTATCAAACCTTACTATCTTAACATTCTTTCCAAACTGAACAAGATAAAATTGAATGAAAGATTAAACTAATTGTCTAACTTCAGACTTGTGTTTCAACAGAAAAATCCAAGTTTATCTGGAAAAATCATCCACTACTATTAAGAAATATGAATGACCATGCACAGTCTGCTGTCTATAGGGTCCCCAAATATCAAAATGAACAAGATCAAAAATATTTTGCACAGAAGATTGACTCAAAGTAAAGGGATTTCTCTTTTGTTTAGCTAATTGAGAAACATGACAGACACCAGAGTTATGTTTACAAGAAGAATCAAGAAAATTCAAATCTAAAAGCCTTTTATCTGTCAAATGACCAAGTCTGTAGTGCCAAACTTGTTCTTTTGTGATTGTAGGTCTGTCTTCTAGAAAAGACACATTATGAACTACATTGTTAGTGTGTGGAAGCTTCTGATACGTACATAGCATATACAAGCCTTTGGATTTCTTAGCTGATCCAATCAGTATTTTAAGTTTCTTGTCCTGTATCAGACAAGAATCATGATTAAACATAACAGACAAAGAAGGATTAGCTGTTAGTTTGGCCAATGAAATCAAATTGAAGTGAAAATCTGGTATACATAATACATTGGTAAGAACTAACTTGTCATTCAAACAAACATTACCAATGTGTGTGATTGAGACACGGGTACTATTGGGTAAACCAACTAACGTATGAGAGACGGGTTTAGAAGATTGCATACAAGCTTTATCAATGACAATATGATCTGTCGCACCAGAATCTATTATCCATGATAAAGACCTGATATGATTAGACAAACCTGACACATCTGCATTAAAAACAAAGTTGTTGGTCAAAATTGTAGCTTGATTGGCCATATGATCATAAGATTCCACCTTCTGAGTATCCAGTAACTTCATCAACTACTGATATTGGGTTTTATTCAAGGTGAAAGTATCCGAATCTTGAATGGAAACCATTGAACCTTCAGGATTGCCACATTGATCCTCTGACACAACCTCTGCCATATTCACTTTACTTCTTGGTTTCCAACCGGGTGGAAAACCATGCTTTTTATAGCATTTGTCCACAGTATGTCATGTGTAACCACAGAAGGTGCATTATATCTTTTTACCAGTTTGATTAACCCCTGCATTTTTCTTGAAACTTGCATTGTTGCCATTGATCGATCTATTGAAATTGTGTTGAAAACCTGTACTCTGGGGATTTGAACCAGTATTATTGTTGTTAAAAGACCTATTGTACAAGACTGTAGCCTCTGGATACCTATTCACATTATCCCTTTGATCCTTTAATTTTAAGGCCTTAGCAAACACGGTTTCTAAGCTAGGTACAGGGACCATCAACTGAGCTTGTGTTAAAACTTGAGAAAATTCATTATTCAAGCCTCTCAAGAATTTCACAACCCTTTCTGTCTCTGCATAACCTGTAAAAGTCTTGATTACATCACAAGTACATCTAGGGTACAAGAACAGAATGGATCAGGCTTCATGATTGCAATTTCATCCCATAGACCCTTCAGTTTTGTGAAATTGGTAGTAACATCTGAATCTCCTTGTTTCATAGCATGAACTTGATCCAATAAGTCTCCCAAAAGAAAAACATCTAACCTAGAGAACCTAGACTGCAAATCTTGCCAAACTTCTCTAGCAGTCTCCTTATACATTACACTTTGAGCAATATTTGGCATTACAGAATTTAGAATCCAAGTCTTAACAAAAGTGTTACATTGAAGCCAAACCTGGAAATATGCAGAAGTTACATGAGGCTTGTGAATCGAACCATCGATGAAGCCAACCTTGTTCTTGGTAATCAAGGCCATTTTCATGGAATAACTCCATGGATGGTAATTCTTGTTGTTCAACAGTGGTTGAACTAAAACCAGCGTAGGATTCTCATTAGGATGTAGAAAGAATTGACTCCCATGTAAGACACCTTGATTCTCTATGATTCTTCAAAGAAAACGACGAAGAAAAACAACAAGAAACAAATAGAACAAAGAACCTGATCAAGAACAGTGGCAGGAACCAAATAGAATAGCTCCTCCAAGATCTGAAAAGAAATTTCCAGAGATTCACGCTAAGAAGCAATTCATCATTGCTCTGATACCATGAAGAATTTGATGGTTCTTCATACAGAATAATGAAGAACACTAGAATACTTCTGAGAATTAAGAAAGCGGGAAAAGTAAATAGAAATAGAATTGAGATTTTATTAAACTGGAAAACTTAAACTTTACAAGAGTGTTTCTATGGGTATATATAGCTGCATTATCTAGCTAGATCACATGAGAATCTGTTATAACTAACTAATCGGTTATAACCACTTCCAACCGCTTTAGTTGTAAGTGTTCGATGTCATGTTACTAAGAGGCTGTTGAATAAGTTCAACACCCTGATGTTGCCCGCTAAAGCTATTTGTTGAATATGCTCAGCACCCTGCTGATGCTGTCTGCTGAAGGTGTTTGATAGACTGTTTCATTGAGCACTTGATCACTTGATCACTTGATTGATCACACCTTCTTATCACTTAGTTGATTGTATAATCCACTATATATTGTGATAAATTAGGGTAAAAAATACGATAAAGAATGCATTGAAAATAATAACATCTCAGATAAAAAGAATATTGCCAACTAAAGCGTATAAATTGAAATTGAGGAAGTTTATTGTCTATTAAGTCATTGGAAAAAGTTAAATTTTTCTAAAACAGATTGAAAGTTAAATAATCGGCGTCTTTATTACTTATTTTATGTCTTTTTTCTGATGACAATTCAAAGAATACCAGAGCTAAAACTTTTGTAGCTGACACAATCACACTTTATACATTTATACGCAATTATTTATAATAGTGAACTTCAATTATTATCGTATATACTATCTCCGTCCCAAAATATAAGTTTTTTTAAATTTTTAATTTTGTCTAAAATATAAGTCCATTTACAAAACCAATAAAGCATTTATTACATCTTTCTTCTTATATCCTTCATTTATTATATACGCAATCACTTTTTACTATTTTTCATTAATACCAATGAAAGGTCATTTTAATCCTTTTAATTAAAATTAATGACAAATACCAAATTTACGTGACTTTTCTTAATATATGTGTAAAAGCCTAAAATGACTTATATTTTTATGTTAATTGTTATAGCACCCTTGAAAAAAAGACGATTCGATTCCTTGTAAATATTTTTCCTTTATTCGCAATTAAAGGGAGTAGGGCGGGGGAGGAAATTTTGATGTTATTGTATTTTGTGATGTCATCTTTTCAAAAAAAAAAAATTATTCTCTTTTTTTTTTCTCTATTTCTATTTGTTGTGGTTGCTTTTGGAAATGAAACAAAATCAAGTTAAAAAAAAAACAAAAAAAACAAATAAATAAATAGCAAACGCCTCAATTGATAAAGAACAAAGTGAGTAATTTTTTTTTTTTTTGGTGCTTTTCTTTTTCTAATCACCCCATCTTGTTATTTATTTTATTTTATTTAAACAATTCATTTATTTTTACATATGAATCTTTTTATTTAATTTTATATTTTTATATGTGAATTGATGAATTAGTGTTATTATAAAATATAATAGTAAGTGTTACAAACTATAAAATAAATGTGCAAAATATGAGAATACAAATAATTAATATAAGACACAATTATTGCATACATCTTAATGTCATGCTATTATTATAATTTTAGAATTACTTTTAAATAAATTGAATATTTTAATAATATATTAAATTTGAATAAATTATTTTTCATTTTAGCTAACTTTAATCTACTGGATTAAAATTAATATAATACATTGCATTTAATAATTGATATTAAATAATTATTTATCTATTTTTCATAAAAATTAAAATACAAAATACAAGAATATTCCAGGAATATTCCTTTTTGCCGTTATAACCGTTGGAGCTACCACATCGTAACTGAACCGAAAATTTCATTTTCGTATAATACTAATTGTAATCGTACCGAAAGAAGTTATTAACCGAATCAATCGAACCAAAAGACCTCGGCTTAGTTCTGTTTTCGGATACTCTGTATCCTTGTACACTCTTAATCACGCATAATCTGAAGTTAGATCAAGGTTCAATCAAGTCGTTCGAGTTTGGTCAAGGAGATTACTGTGCTCGGGATTGATCACACATAATCTGACGTTAGATCTTGGTTCGGTCAAGGCGATTATTCTCGCTCGGGATTGATAACTAATCCGACGTTCCGATGTTCGATCAAGAGTGCTCGGGGTTGATCGTACATACCAACGTTAGATCGAGGTTCGGTCAAGTTGATTATTGTGCTAAGTATTGATTACGCGCATAATCCGATGTTAGATCAAGGTTCGGTTAATGCGTTTATTGTGATCCGGGTTGATCACACATAATTTGACATTAGATCGGGGTTATAATCAAGGAGTGCTCGGAGGCGATCACACATAATCCAACGTTGGATCGAGGTTCGGTCAAGGCAATTGTTGTGCTTAGAGTATCACACGTAATCGACGTGGATCTAGGTTCGGTCAGGCGATTATTGAGCTTGGGGTTGATCACTTCCGACGTTGGATTTAGGTTTAAGTGAGTAATTTTTTAACTAGTCTAATAAACAAAATTAAATACAAGTTTTGTTTTAGAGAAAGAAATGAAAAAATACTATTTAAATAAACATCTATGTAAGAACACTAAATAAACAAACATCTTTCAACCCAACACTAAATAAACAAATACCCCATTTATTTATTTATTTATTTTTTTTTAAAAAATTTTTTTTTTGTTGGCATAGAGGATTGAAATTTTCTAACTAGTCTCTTAAATCTCCACAATCTCATGTTATTTGTAAAACACTTTAACTTTGAAAAAAAAAAATCATTCAGCAAGAATCATTAATTATATGGGAAATAGTACTAATTTATAAGTATTTGGAAAGCAATCAAAAATCAACGTCCGGATTTATGATTGAACTACTTGCAATTACTACACTTTTATAAGATTAATACGACACCGGGCTCGTTTCAAAATGTAAATCATTATAGGGATTTTCACACACATTGAAAAATTTGGCGAATGTCATAAATTCTATGAAAAAGTTTACTAATGTATCATTTGAAAATTATTAATAGAATATTTTTAAAGTAAATATAAATGGTTGTCTTGATAATAAATTAAAAATAATATAAAATGAACTTATATTTTAGGAAAAATCAAAAGAGGTATAGTCATTTATATTTTAGGTCGGAAGAGTAGTAAATTTTCAGTAGATAGTGTAAATCCTTTAGAAACTCTATTTCAGATGTTTCAATAAGAAAAAACACTACAACATGTATTCTATTTTTTTACTATATTTACAGATTCTGTAAAATTTTCTTTGCATATAGCATTCATTCATATTCTGTAAATTTTCATTTATAACTAATGTCAATATACTACAAAAAAAGCATAATGATCACAGTTTTTAAGTGTGATATATTCACATTAGTCACAAGTTTCAAAGTGTGGCATATTGAGGTGTGACATATAGTACTTTAATTCAATCACATTAAAAAACTGTGATCTATTTTAGTTGTTATCACACTTGAAAACCGTGATCTATTATAATTGTTGACACACTTAAAAATCGAGATCTATTATAATTTCAATACATTTAAAAATTGTGATCTATTTTAGTTGTTATCATACTTAAAAACTGTGATCTATTATAGTTGTTATCACACTTAAAAACTTAGATATATTTTAATTTCAACACATTTAAAAACTGTGATCTTTTTTAGTTGTTATCACACATAAAAACCGAGATTTATTATAATTTTTTTTTTGAGGAAAGATCTATTATAATTTCAATCACACCTATAAAATGTGATCATTCTTTTTTTTTAGAAAACAAAATATACGCACACACATTTTTTTCCCAGTGGGACTTGAACCTGGATACTCTGGATTAACGAGCCACACTAATTACCACTGGACCGAAGTCTTCTTTCTTCTTGTTTTCGACCACACTAAACTTCGATCTCATTATAAAATATCATATTATTTTAATCACAGTTAAAAACTATGATAGATTGATGTATTCGTCTCAGTTTTCCTAAGACTGTGATAATAAAAACTATAATCTATTTTAGTTGTTATCACAGTTAAAAATCGAGATCTATTATACTTTCAACGTATTTAAAAACTGTGATCTATTTTAGTTGTTATCACACTTAAAAACCGTGATCTATTATAGTTGTTATTACACTTAAAAACCAAGATCTATCATAATTTCAACACATTTAAAAACTGTGATCTATTTTAGTTATTATCACACTTAAAAACCGAGCTCTATTATAATTTCAATCACACCTAAAAAATGTGTGATCATTCTTTTTTTTGAAAACAAAATATACGCACATACATTTTTTTTCCCCAGTAGGACTCGAACCCGGATACTCCGGATTAAGGAACCACACTAATTACCCATGGGCCGATGCCTTTTTTCTTCTCATTTTCAACCACACTAATCTCATTATAAAATATCATATTATTTTAATCACAGTTAAAAATATGATTAATTGATGTTTTTGTTTCAGTTTTCCTAAAAACCGTGATAATAAAAAGTTAATGTGTTAATTTTACTTTCTTTGTCTCGATTTTAAAAAAATGAGATCTTTTTCATTGTAAGTTGTGATATTTATCCTTTTTGTAATAGGGAAATAAAATCAATCACACATAATAACCGAAACCTAAAATATCTAATCATTTTAATCACAGTTAAAAACTGAGATTTATTGGTATAATACATCTCGGTTTATTCAATAACTGTGATAAAAAATTTAAGTATGATATATATTTTTTCCTTGTCTCAGTTCTTCTAAAAGTGTGATCCTTATCATTCTATAAGTGTGATCTATGTCTTTTTTTGTATTAGTGGATATAATTTGTCTCACTTTTTCTATAACTGTAACAAAAATATTATATGAATTTAGTCACAGTTTAAAAATGAGATTAATTGATATAATTTATCTCGTTTTTCAATAACCGTGACAAAAATATCATATCAATTAAGTCATAGTTTGAAAGTGTGAGTGATTGGTATAATTTATCTCGTTTTTTTCAATAACTGTGACAAAAATATCATATCAATACAGTCATAATTTATCTCGTTTTTTAATAATTGTGATAGAAATATCATATCAATTTAATCATAGTTTAAAAATGAGATTGCTTGAGATAATTTATCTCGGTTTTTCAATAACTGTGACATAAATATTATATCAATTAAGTTACACTTTAAAATGGGATTAATTGATATAACTTATCTCAGTTTTTCAATAAGTGTGATAGAAAGTGGTAAGTGTGATATATATATTTTCTTTGTCTTAGTTTTAGTAAAACTATGATTGTTATCATATCTTAAATGTGACCTATTGTAGTAGTGTGTATTTTTTATTTTTTTTTTGGATAGAAATTTTGTAAATTAGGAAAAGCATGTATTTAAAAGTGTAAAATATAGTACTACATCCGTCCTAAAATATAAGTCATCCTACACTTTTAGATTTGTCCTATAATATAAGTCATTCTACATTACCAATTCAACATTTATTACATTTTTCTCCATTTTACCCCTAATATATTATTAATCTAAGTATTTTTCATTATTTAACAACAAATGCATTAATGATATTAATCAAGGGGCATTTTAGACATTAACCTTTAAATTTATGACATTCAACCACTTTCTTGATCTGTCTGAAAATTTCTAGGATAACTTATATTTTTGGACGGAGGTAGTTATCGGGACGAGATCACCTGTCTAAGTTGTGTGTCTAATTTCGGTGTCTAAATAAAAACTACGTCGTTTTATGTGTATTTGATTTTTCAAAGAAATAAGAAAAAACAAAACATAAAAATCAAATACACATGAAACAACGAAGTTTTTACTTAGAAATCGAAATTAGACACACAACTTAGACAGGTGATCTCATCCCGGTAGTATCCATTGACATGATGTAATGCAAGTGCTCTTAAAAACACTCCAACCGTATCGCATAGTTACTTTTTCAATGCATCTCAATATTCTAACTTCTTCCTAACTTAATTCCTCACCATTAAAAAGTCAAGAAAACCATTATATTATATATATGCATAACAATATTATTATTGAAGACTAAAATAGAGAAGAGAAAAAGCATGGGGGATTCCGAGCGATTTCCTTCACTTTGGCTCTCATCAAGGCTGCTATGTATTATGCTACCGGTTTTTATAGTGGCCGGAGTTGTAATCTTGACGACTCCATCGCCGGCTACCACTTGGAAAAATCGAAATGCAAATATGGATTCACCTCTACATTTTTTCACAAATGATTCAATAACATTTCTTCGTTCAAGGTTTAATGATCAAAAGACTGAGGTATTTTTGTTGTATTTATTATTTTTTTTTTTTTTGTGTTTTGTTTTGTTTTGTTATAAAGAATGTAAGTATGGTTGGTTACGGCAGAAGACGATTTTTTTTTTGTTGAGAAACGGTAGAAGACGATTTGAATTGAATTTGGCTTGTCGTCTACTGCATTTTTTTTTTCAGTTATGAATAAATATTTGATTACTAGTGTACTTAATTCAAAATAGGAGGACAAAGGGTCTATTGGGAAATTTGGCAGCAATCAAAGGAAAAACTACAGCAAATTGCAAGTTTTAGAAGCCCGTCTTGCACAATCAAGAGCAATAATCAGGAAAGCTAAATATTCCAATCAAACATATAATGACGAATTTGTCCCTAAAGGTCCTATGTATAAGCATCCTAAAGCCTTTCACGGGTACTACTATATAGCTAATCATCTTATTATATTCAACGGGTCTTCAATTCAGTATTTTCCTTACAAATTGACATTTTGTTTTTAGTCTAGGAGCAGGTGGAAAATTCTAAATTGGTTTCTCTATCACTAAATACTTATAAAAAAAAAAAATAAAGATACTGTTTAAGATAGATATTAGTTTGGGTAATCACTACCCCCCCCCCCCCCCCCTTAAAATTAAATTTGCCTAAAGCACGTGGTGAGGTGTGTTCCTCACATATGGTTTTTAATCAGAAGTTTGACCCTCTCAAATGCATTTGATGGTTAAATGTAAAAAAAAACATATAAATCGATGTCGTTTTATTTGTAGTTTACACATAAAACTACATCGTTTATTAGGTTGTACTTGACCGTCAAGTACATCGAAATAGATCTTTTTCCATTTAATCAATAATGTGGACCATTTCTTAAATAACAACCCATAATCAATATTGTGGACCCTTTTCTATATTATATAACAAAACTAACATGAAGATGTTAATTAATAGGAGTTGAGGAGAAAGACAAAAATATTTTATCACGTAGAAAATAGGACAAAAATTTCAATTAGGGAATAGGATAAACATTTCAAAATTTTGCGTAAAAGACTTATTTACTGTATTTTCTAATTCTGGACGCCTCATTTTCAAAAAAAAAAAAAAAAAAACACACTTTCTCTCTCATCTATTTTTTTAAACACTTATCTCTCAACCTAAATTTGAAAATTTTTTCACCAAAATTTTATTTTCTTATGCTCTTTATTTTGAGACCACATTCACCATATTCCGACGTAATTTCTGAAAATCCACTGTCGAAATTCACTATTATTCGAAATTCATTGTTTTTCGGGATTCACCGAGTGAATTTCGATAGTGAATCTCACGAAAAACGATGTAATGATATCGAACAAAGTCTCAAAACGAAGAGAATGAAAAAAGGGACTATCTTTTCACAATAAACATGTTTTACACAATCCAAGGGCGAGAGTGAGCTTCGTTTTAACTTTTAACACACATATCATTTTGATCATAAATGAGTCAGGAATTATATACAGGCCAATAACATTATGTTTTCCGGACTAAAATTTGGTCTGAATAAAGAGACATTTTAACGTATGTTTGGGAAACAATACGGACCATTTACAGGTAGAAAAATTACGTTTTCCGCCCTTATTTCAAGTCGGAATATAACCACGGCACTATGAAAATTTCGAAAACGTATCGGACAATATTAGAGGCCAAAAATGAAATGTTTTCCTGACCACGTTCGGGTCAGAATAAGTTAAATTGTTCTGACCACATTTGAGTAGGTATAATCCTATTTCAAGTAAGAATATAACCACGACGCTATGAAAATTTCGAAAAATGTGGACTATTTTAGAGGCCGAATGTAATATTTTCCTGACCACGTTCGGGTCAGAATAAACTAAATTGTTCTAACCACATATGAGTAGGTATAATGTTTCACATTCTGACCGAACTCCGGTCAGAATGTAGGCGCGTAAATGAAATTAATTTATGGGTAAAATTGGAAATTATTTATTGTGCAATAAGACCAATGTCTATGTGAAAAGACATTTCCATAAAAAATTCAGTGAAATTTTCATCACGTTTGGATAGCTAGATCAAAATATATAAGTGTTTGAAAATATAAAATGAAAGAAAAAAAAAAAAGAACAGTGTACAGCAACAGCGGGATGAGATCACATATCCAATTTGTGTGTTTAATTTCGGTGTCTAAGTAAAAATGATGTCGTTTCATGTGTGTTTTATTTTTTGGTTTTGGTTTTTGTTTTTATTTTATTTTCTTCAAGAAATAAAATACACATGAAATGACATAATTTTTACTTAGACATCTAAAGTAGACACACAAATTGAACATTTGATCCCCATCCCAGCAACAGCCGTACATGCGTGAATTAATTTTTTTAAAATTTTTTTTTGTCCTTTAGACTATAAATTTTATAGAAGTTGTCCTTCTCTGTAAAAAAATATTTAGGTGTCCTGTTATTTAAAAATATTCTAAAGATGTCATTTTACCCAATTTTCTATAATTAGTATTATATCAGTCAATGAAGTGTACCTTAATGGTTAAATTGAGGCCCCGTGCCAAGAGGTCATGGTTCGAGTCCTCTAAACAAGGTGATTTCGTTTCGGTGCATGTAGTGTAGTTCATGCCTTTTGATCACGATAATATGACACTGAGGTTTTTTGTAATATCCTTTCTTCTTTTTCTTCGAAGTTTTGTCTTGCAATGTTGAAGATATGTTGTCTTATTGTAGTTGGTAATCCAAGTATTTGTGATTGATGATGCAAGAATGTTTTTATTAGATCAAGAAGTGCTGATCCAAAATTTTTTGGTGGGTTTATAACAAGTTTATTTTTGAGATCAAATATTTCTTTGTGGAGCTTATGATAATGTAGTTGGAGGGAATTTTTCTCAAAACCCAAGATTGTCATATCAACTAAGTTACTAATCTCAGTTCTAATGACTTCTTCAATATAGAAATTGGCTTTATGTTTTTTAAACGCCAATTGTTTAGCTGGTTCTAATGTATGAAATCCATAGAAGACAGGTCCAGGAACATTAATTGATTCTTTCACATAAGACCATGTCTTATATATTCCAAGGGTTTTTCCCTTCAATATCCGTATCCTTCCCTGTCCCGTTGTCCCCCCTTGATCGATCGTTGTCCCCCCTTAATCATATTTTCAAATATCTATAAACAAGTATAAATAATTTTATTTGATGCAAAATTAAGTTTGCTTTCGCGATGACGCGAAGCAAAACACAGTAAATTAACTAAATTTATGATTTTTTTTAAAATGATCATGCAGAAGCTATCTGGAAATGGAGAGAAAATTTAAAGTGTACGTATACAAGGAAGGCGAACCTCCTGTTTTTCATTATGGTCCGAATAAGCACACAATGGCAATAGAAGGATACTTCATTGAACAAATGGAGATTAGCAGCAAGTTTCGGACAACCAATCCTCATGAAGCTCATGTCTATTTCCTTCCCTTCAGTGTCGATATGCTAACTCATGTCGTCTTCATTCCTGAAACCCATTCTTGGACCGAAATGAAAAACACTGCTTCTGATTATATCGATGTGATTTCTCATAAATACCCTTTCTGGAACCGTAGCCTCGGCGCTGATCACTTCATGCTTGCCTGTCATGATTGGGGTCCTGAGATTTCGTATGCGATTCCGTACCTATACAAGAATTCAATCCGGGCGTTATGCAATGCAAATACATCGGAGAAGTTCATTCCGACAAAAGATGTTTCCATACCCGAAATCCTCCTCCCCAATGGCAATATGGAAGGACTACTAGGCGGTCCATCGCCTTCAAAGCGTTCGGTTTTAGTGTTTTATGCCGGAGGGATACATGGTCCGATTAGGCCGATTCTGTTAGAGTATTGGGAGAATAAAGATAAAGATGTTCAAATCCATCAGTACTTACCGAATAACATATCGTATTATGGGATGATGAGAAAGAGTCGGTATTGTATATGTCCTAGCGGGTACGAGGTTGCAAGTCCAAGAATGGTGGAGGCATTGTACATGGGGTGTGTACCTGTGCTGATTAAAGAAGGTTATGTTATTCCATTCAGTGATGTTTTGAATTGGAAGGCGTTTTCGGTTATAATTCCTGTTAAAGATATACCGAATTTGAAGAAAATACTGGAAGGGATACCGCAGAGGCAGTATATAAAGATGCAACGAAGAGGGATTCAAGTGAGAAGGCATTTTGAAATCAATTCTCCTCCGAAACGTTATGATGTTTTCCATATGATTCTTCATTCTATTTGGCTGAGGAGACTTAATTTTAGGATTAATTAATGACCATGGTATATCATAATAAAGAGAAATGTTTGTTGTGCCCGTATCATTACTTCTAACCTTTTGTTAGGCATAAGTCTGTCTTTATTTCTTAAGTTTTGTGTAATTTCATGTATCTTCCTATAAGTGTACGTATAAGCGTAAATTTGTCAATCGAATAATATTCAAAATTTCGTAATTTTCTTTTGTTTGAATAATTTTGAAATTTGTAGCAGCACATGAATGGCACAGGCTCTTACAGTTAATAAAGATTTACAGTTAAGTTAGAATTAGCAGTTAAGTTGTTAACTAACTACTTAAGTGATCTGGTTGTTATATAAGTGGAATGAGGGTGAGGAGAAGTGTTTTGGTTTTCAAAAATGATTAAGAAACTACCACTTGTCCACATACCTCCCTCGAATTGACTACCATCTTTTATCCACATACCTCCTCGAGATCCTACACGCTCAACGGTTTCTGTGGTGTCTGTTTTGCTTTTCTGTGGTGTCTGTTTTTCTATTTTTTTTAATCCTTCTATCTATATAAGAAAGGAAAAGTTGTTGTTTGTTGACATTTGTTTTTTTATTTGATTGGTTCTCCGTTTTTTTTCGTTCATCTACCTGTACTGCGAGCGGTTTTTTTTTATTTTTTTTTATTATCGTTCGTAGGCGCGTAGGCGGCCAGAAAAGTAAGGTTTTTTTTTATTTTTATTTTTAGAAAAAGGTTTGAGTTAAATTGTTCGATTTTGGAGGACTCAATTGTATCACATTTTAATGTGTGAATATATGTTGCCTCTTCCCCAATAGTCCAACATCGCCCCCTATCTAAACAATTATAGGACCTAGCCTCTCATTATGGTTATTTCACTCTCAATAAATTCATTTCATAAAAAAACATATCGTTTGTACACGGCGATATGACTATTTTCAAAATATAAGTCAACGCGTTGCCTACACGATCTATATTTCATGCTTAAAAAATATTTGGTTTGACGATTACATGAAATATTAAAATTCTTGAAATGAATTTTTTTTTTGTTAAAAAATATATCTTTTTTTTCTTTCCTATCTAAATAACAAAGGAAATGGTATGCCACGTGGCACCCTACCTTTTTTTTCTCCCGGCTCCTCACCTGTATAAACCACCAAAAAAATCATCTCTTCTACTCTCATTTGTTGCTTTTTGTGTTTCGGCCATTTTTGTTATTTTTGACCGTCTGGTTTTGTAAGGCCTGATATTGTATAATTATTTTTTTTTTTCATAAAATGAAAATTGACCAGGATGAAATCGGATGGAATGAAATGAAAATCGATAAAACACGTGGTGGTGTGTAAGAGGAAAGTGATGTTAGGTAGGTGGTGGGTAGGGTGGGTTGGGTTGGGGTGGTGGGAAGGGTAGGGTATAGTAAGATGGGTGGTGGGCACGGTAGGGTAGGGAGTTGTAGAGTAGAGTAGGATGGGGTGGTGGGTAAGATAAGGTAGGGTGGGATGAGATAAAATAGGGTGTAATAGGCTTAGCTAGGATAGTGAATTAATATGTAGGTTGAGAGATAGGTTAAGGTTTGTAGGTAGATAGAGAGGTAGGGTGCGGTAGGGTGTGCTAATGTAGGTGAGGCGAGGTATGAGATGTAATGCGGTGATGTATGGTAGGGTAGGATGGTATGGTTGGATGATGTGGCGTAAGTTAAGTAAAGTTTGGTAGGTTGAATAAAGTACGTAATATAGGATAGTGTGGTAAGATAATATGTGGTAAGATAATGTGGTGTAGGGCATGGTCAGGTAGGATTGGATAGGTGAGTGTTAAAAAATGTTGGGATAGGGTGCGGTTGGGTGATTGATAATGTGTGTAGTAGATAAGAAAGAGTGTGTTGACTAGGGTAGAGTTGTGTGGTAGGTTGTGGTATCCGAAAGGAGATCGACGTAAAATGTTTTATTTTTCATTGTTGCACTTAAAAATTACGTTCTGAACGGTTCGTTACTTGCTACATTTCTTCGTATTTAATATCGTCAAATAAGTTAAAACTTATAGCATGGACACTCCGTACGCTGCACGGAGTCCCGTTTCACTAGTTAAATAAACAAAGTGTGGTTTGGTGTGTTTCTCGGTACATTTTTATGTGGATAAGTCGGTACCGGAATCACTGTCCTTCGGTTTTAGGGTATAGAGGGGTACCGAGTATGCCATGAGAGAATTGGGCCGAGCTGGTAGATAAAATGTTTAGGTTAATTAGAAATATCAACCCAAAATAATTAAACTACTTAGTTTAAATAAAAAAAAATCATCTGGATTAGTTAACTTATTCAACCCCAAAAGAAATAATATCCTCACAATATTATTTAATTATGTATTATATCAAGTATACATTCACATAATTAAATACTGCTTTATAAAAACAATATTCATTTTCAAAAAAAAAGGACAATATTCTATTGCAATATTTATATAACATAATGTCTTATATGCTATACATGTGATAAAGACTTAAACTTATAAGATTTAATCAAAGGAAGTTAGGTTTTGAAAATTAATCAACACCACAAAATACTAAACATAATATTCGCGAATATTGAATTGTTTTATTTCCTCTAACTTATCTACAGTCTGATAGCAACTCTTTTTATAGTTTGAGCTAAGACCGAACAGAAAACCCAACAAACCAATTCAACCCAAAACTCAAACCAAATCAACTCGAAAACCCAAACCAATTGATACCCAAATTTTTTAGGCTGGGTTTTGAACCGAACCAGAAACATTTTGGGTTGGTTTGGTTTTTTTTATTTTTTTTTTCGGGTTGAACAACCCAACCCGATATTGGGTTTTTTTTTTAATTTTTTTTTCGGGTTGACCCAACCCAACCCGATATATATATATGTATGTATGTATATGTATGTATGTATGTATGTGTGCATTCCGTCCAAAGTAAAATGGTGTTATCATATTGCTGCTATCACTTCATTTTCAGTTTCCGTCTTTGATTCTTTGACCTTTCTTCGGAAAAAATAATCTGTGTGTTGTTTTTTATGTATGACTATTGGTCTATAATTATTATCTCTATATATTGTTGGACTCTTAATTATCAAACTTTAACGTTTTCTTTCCTAAAATTGTGTTTTTTTAACGATTATTGTTATGAACATATGGTATGGAACTCGAATTTCGATATATACATGTGTGTGGATTTTATAGCATAAAAGTTTTATTATAGATGAATGTTTTATGGATAAAAACCCGAAACGCAACCCAAACCAACCCATTGGGTTTTATAGTCATTTGGTTTGGGTTAGTTTTTTCTTAAACAAACCCGACTTATACTATGTAAAAACCCTACCCAAGTCGACCCAACCCAACCAAACTCAGCCCTAGTTTGAGCTCTTCAATTAGAGTTTAAGACTGTTTGAGATTCTAATCCATTCCATTTGAGTTGAATAATGCCCATTAAAACACAGAGTTACAATGTATTGAAAAGCAATAGAATAAAGCTTCCTTTAAGTATGTAACAAGTTTGGAGCTTGGTTAGGAACATCAAATTTGAATCCAATGGCCAGACTTGGGACCAAAACAAAATTTCAGCAAATCATGCTTGGTTTTGTCCAATTTCAGCAAAATTTCGTACAAAATTTTAAAAGTTTAAGGATCGTAGTGTAGTTATTTTGTTAGGAATGATTTTTTTGACATATGTGGTGCTTTATGTAGAAATGACAATCAAGTAATTACAATGTGGTGCATTGGTATAGGCAGCAATCAGTGTGGTGTATAAGATAGAATAATATATGTAGGTGTGGTGCCCTTTAATTTGGATGTCAAGTAAAAATATTCCAGTTCCCTTAAAGCCTAAAAAATAAAAAATAAAAAAGAAAAAAGAAAATCATTATATGCATTGGTTAAATTTCTCACTTTCTCAAAAGGGCGCTTAAATGTAGGTCGAATAACTACATTTAAACCTCGATAATTGAATAAATTTATTAAGTGAATTATTTTCTTCTATTTCGATTTAGGCAAAGGGCTTAAAATAATATTCGATAAATGAATAATCTCGATAAACGAATATTTTTTTCTGTTTCTGAGAGTAATTATTTACCGAGGTTTAACTGTAATTGGAAAGTCCCAGGCCTTTCCCGCCCATTAACTAATTGGGCCATATAACATTTTCTAAGCCCATCCATCTCCAAGATTCAGAATAAAAACCAGTCGCTTTTGCCTATTTCAGAGGATTCCAAGCATCAGCAAAGAAAACATCGATCGCCAAGGTTCTCAAGTATGCTCTCTACCATTTCTTTCTCCTTTGTCTTCGTTTGTTTTTCTGTTGCTTTAATTTGATATACGCCTTCCAAGATCTGCACCTACTTATCTTCTTGCACACCAGATAGCGTAGTAAAATTAGCCTAGCTGAATCACGCAGATTTAATTTCAATATATATGTATTTTGATTGCAGTAAAATGAATTTGGAAACTTGTTTGCCGCACAGTAATTTCCTTACGCTGTGTTGATTTTGTTCATTGGCCGTGCAAGAGAGAGATGGGAACACCTTTATTCTATTGCTTTTCAATACATTGTAACTCTGTGTTTTGAAATGTTATGGTTTACAGAACAGAACTTTGTCGCTTCAGCGGGGCCAAAATTTACCCTGGTAGGGGCATCAGGTTCATTCGTTCAGATTCTCAGGTAATTCTCTTTGAAATATTAAAGTTCTTAGGACTTTTTATTTAGCATGTTTATGTTGTAGTAATTCAAATTTGTACATTGGCCTAGTGATGCTCATCTGGAGTATTTTGTATGGGAAAAATTGAATGTAGAAAAAAAGGAGATTAATTATTATTTTTTTGGCATTTGAAATTGTCTAGATAATTGGTTTGTGGGTGGGCGGCAGCGGCCAGGTGGTAATGGATTTACAACAGATTGTAGAGGCTTGTCCAAGTTATGCCTGACAGTGTTTGATGTGTATGTGTTGCCTGTATTTCACACTATTGTTTTATCAGGTCTTTCTGTTTCTCAATTCAAAATGCAAGCGGTACTTCCACAATCGTCTGAAGCCGTCAAAACTCACCTGGACAGCTATGTACAGGAAACAACATAAGAAGGTAGGAACTTTTTTCATCAATTAATTTCCTGTGATCTTCTAAGCTTTTGTTTACATAGTATTAAGTGGTTTATTTGTTTAGAGGGTAGGAAAAGACGTGTACTGTGGACACAAAACATGAACATCAGTTTCAGACCACCCTATTGTCTTACTGCTTCTTGCCTTATGCCTTTGCTGGTCTCATCTTTACACATAAAGTGAGCTTAATGTAAATTTGTGTTTTAACACAGGATGTTGCTCAAGAGGCCGTGAAGAAGAGGAGACGTGCTACCAAGAAACCGTATTCTAGGTCTATTGTTGGTGCTACTTTGGAAGTTATTCAAAAGAAAAGAACTGAGAAACTTGAAGTGAGAGATGCTGCAAGGGAGGCTGCACTAAGGTTAGGTTTCTGTGCTTCTCTGTATACTTGATTGATTGATGGCTGTTTATTGAATATATCGTATGTGTGCTGAATAACATTCATTTGGTGAATCCATGGTGTAGAATATTCGTTTTAGAGTTCGGTGTTACTGTATTTATATTGACAAGTATGTCTGATAAGCTATACAAATTGATATTGATAGAGAGATTAAGGAGAGGATCAAGAAGACAAAAATGAAAAGAAAGCAAAGAAAGCAGAGGTAGTAGCCAAGTCTCAAAAGTCTGGTAAGGGGAATGTCCCGAAGGGCGGTGCACAAAAAGGACCTAAGCTTGGAGGTGGAGGTGGAAAACGCTGATTCTCTTCTTTTCTATTGGTTTTTATTATTACCTTTTCCATATTAAGGACACTGTTGAATTTTTGAATTTGCGTTATCATTTTTGCGAGGAAATATCATACTAATAGACTCAGTTTTGAATATTTTGATTCTGGATGTTCTAACTTTTGCCTGGACCTGATGGTCTTTCAGTTTACTCCCTTTGCATATGCTATATTTTTCTTCTTTGTTTGGTATACTATTATAAGAAATTAAACCAACATAGACCCTCAACAACAACAATAAAGAGATGGGATGACAAATGAAATAGTCATGCCTTGCTTTATCACAGTTTGGTATGAAACCGGATATTTTTATTATAAGCAAAAACTGTACAAGGCTGTACAACAGAGAGCAAAGTGCATAATTAAAATAGGAACCAAAATAGACACTAAGGCCAAGCTTGCCTAAGTTCACGCATTTTGCGTATTGCATTAGAAATGCCGTTGTTGGGGGTCTTTGGACACCGTTTTGATGAAATTCTTCATTACGCCAGTACCAAATGCTAAAGATGAGCTCCCGAAAGAGGAAACGCCAAAACTCGATGGTCTCATGTTTAAGCATATTCACATCAAGGCACAAGTCGAGCCAGCTCGGTATAACAGCTATTGAAATGAAATCATACCAATACGTTTGGTGTATCACCCCTTTCCAAATTTTTCTAACCATCGTACAATTGAGTGCTTTGCTTTGCTATCTTTACTTTGCAATACATAGGATAACAACTTCTAGTTTGAATAATCTACAACTAATTTTGTAGATACAATTGTTATTGAATTATCAATCTTGTGCAAAAGTGAAACAACGTTTAGATCAACTTAACATAACAATCTCATAATTCCTTGTCTATCTTGAAATTGATCTAAGTAACTAAAAGTGATATAAAGCCGATCTCCAAGTTAAACTTAGGATTTTCATGTTAACTGGCTATAGATCTTACGCCCAATTTGGTTTACCTTATTCCAAGTGTCGGAAACTCTGTTATAATGTAAAAGGTTTTAAACTAAGTTTTTAAAGTCAAAGAAAAAGTTTTAAAATCTCAATACTCCAATCAAGTCTATTGTACTTTGCAGGGCCGGCCCTCGTTTTTTTGTGGTTAAAACCAAGTCCCCGAATTGCTTTTAGTTGAAGTTGTTTTTTTTTATCGTTAGATATTTTTTTATAAATAAATATTTTGGTTATCGGTTGCATACGAGTTGCCGTACGAATTAATGTTATCGCAACGAAACGGGGTTCGACCTGCCCGGTCAGGTCGCGGTGGGTCGAGGGGGCAGCGTCCCTTCTTAGGGGTCGATGGGGCAGCGCCAATTCGTGGGGGTTCGGGGGCAACGCCCCGAAACCTAAACCAATGCATGCATCGTTCATGGGATATGCATTTTCGGATATGCATTTTTGAACGGATATGTACTTACCCTTTTTAAGAACGGCATTCTTTCATCCGTAACTTACCCTTTCGTGTAAGGGTTGCATGCTTTCATCCGGTGAACGGTGACAACCCTACCCTTTCGTGCAAGGAGTACTTACATTCGTTTATGGGGTACTTGCAACCTATAAAAGACATAAGTATGCAGAAGGAAATTCATAAGTTTGACAACATCATCAGAAAAACTTTGAGTGTCCTCGGGTTTGATTCAAACAAGTCACTGTTTGAATCAAACAAGTCACTGTTTGAATCAAACACCCCCATAGTATCCTGAAAGAGATTTTCATTTGATCCCTTAGTGACAAATCGTGTGGGACTAAACATCTCTTAAAAGACAACGTTATTAACGTGCCTTGGAGTTTCTAATTCTCTGTCAAATCTTAAGTACTACATTTTTTTCCAACACTTATCGCGTTTTTAACATATGTAAATACTAAAAATTAATAAAATTTGTTTGTATGTCTAATTTTTGTTTTGGGCCAAGTAAATTTTTTTGACCTTTATCGATTGGAGTAAAAAAATTGGGCCTTTATCAAAAGAAAAATTAACATATTATATTATGTTGGATTGGATTAAATCTACACGATTTTTTTTTCTTTTAGCGAAACAAGTACTGTTGGGCCCTCCGACACCGTTAGGCTTAAGACCCGGGTCTCGCCGGCCTCACTATAGGGCCGGCCCTGGTACTTTGAAAGTCATAATGGATGGTAATATTATCTCGATGTAAGCTATGATCACCATACAAATTCTTCAACCACAAAGCTTCTTTGACTACCTCACTCATTGCCAGATACTTTGCTTCAGTGGTAGACAAAGAAACAATATGTTTTAACGTAGCTTTCCAACAAACAACATAATTTCAAATACAAAATACATTGCTAGTGATAGATCTTTTGTCAATATTAGCTACGTGATCCGAATCCACAAAAACAACCAATGTGCCCGAATTTATGTCAAACTCCAAATACGTGTTTGAAGTACCACATAAATAACTGAGAATCTATTTCACCATCTACCAATGAGTTTTTCCTGGACAAGACATAAATCTTCCAACCACACTAACTGCATGTGAAATATCTGGACGTGTGCAAAGTATGACATACATAAGGCTATTGACTGCAATCGATTATGGAACATTCTTCATAAACCTCTTCTCTTGATCTAATTTTGGTGACTAAGTAAACAATAATTTTTAATTGACTAGCAAAGAGAGTGCCAACAGGTTTTACATTTTTCATGCGAACTCCCGTCAAGACATTTTAAATACAACTCTTCTATGTTAGGTATAACTTGCAATCTTCACAAATCCTTTTGATCTCCACGTTTAGGTGCCTTTATCTCAAACTCACTAGTGACTACTCAACAAATTTTTCAAAGAGTGAATATCTGACTGATTCTTGGCAGCAATGTGCACATCATCAACATAACACAACAAATAAATAAACGATGCTTCATCTAACTTTTGAAAGTATACACAGCTATCATGCACGCTTCTTGAGTATCCATGAATCAACAAAAGAAATCAAATCTCTTATATTACTGTGTTGGAAATTGCATAAGTCCATACAATGATTACTTCAACAAACAAACATGGCCTTATTTACCTTCAATTTCAAAACTCTAGGGTTGCCTCAGAATGATTTTCTCCTCTAGCTCACCATGTATGAAAGTTGTCTTAACATCGTGTTGCTCCAACACGAAATCATACATGTCCATCAAAGCAAGAAAGACACAAATGAAACAATGTTTAAAACACATGTGAAAAACATTATTATAATCAACACCTTGTACTTGATCAAGCCTTTTTCTACTAAACGCGTCTTGTATATTGCATATCCAACCTCTGGTGTGCCTTCTTTCTTTTTAAAGACCCACATACAGTCAATGTTTGCTTTCCCATAAGCGGCTTCAAAAGAACCCAAGTGATATTCTTCGGGAGAGATTTGAATTCTTCATTCATTGCGACCAACCACTTAGATGACTCAACACCTGAACAACCTCTGAATATGTAGACCGCTCTCCACCTTCGTTGGTTTTTTTGTGCAATATGAAGAGCGTATGAAAATTAATCATTATTCTTATGTGGCGGTCTTGTCTCTCTTTTGGGTTTGTCAATGGCTATATATAGAATAATCTTTCTCTCTTTCTTCAGTTTGATCTAAAATGCCTCATGAATTTTAATGAGTGCTTGAACTGGCTGTTAGGCATCATGTCTAACTTTAAACTCCACCCGCTTTGACATATCATCACCTCTATATGCATCAGAAATACTAGACGACTCTCTTTTCAGAAATGTAACATCTCATCTGATCACGAAATCGGTTTAATCAATACACCACAAACGATATCCATTGACTCCAAATGCATACCCAAGAAATATGCATTTCTTAGCTTGAAGTTCTAATTTCATTCATTAACATGCATGCATATATACAGGACATCCAACTATCTTGAATTTGGAGAAATCATTAGAAGTATCAATTGAAGATATTATCAATGGATAAATATTTAGATGATTATTTGAATTATTTTGAATATTATTTGATTTATCTTGTACTTGTTCTCCAAGACAATGAGTACTATAAAATACCGCTTGAACCAGAACTATTGAATCAATGAAAAATATCTTTTACTATTGTCAATAGTATCTGATTAAAGTTCCTCAGGAGTCTTAAACTCAATAGATGCTGAAGGTGACCAATTAATTATATAACAAGCTGTGGAAACTACATATGTTAAATAAACCATTGATAAATCAGCATTTGAAATCATACATCGAGCTCTCTTTGAAATTGTTCAATTCATGTGTTCTACAACGCCATTTTGTTGATGAGTCTCTCTAACCGTGCGATGATGAAAAATGCCTTCACTTTCATAAAACTGATTAAATTCGCCTGTGCAGAATTTCAAGTCATTATATGTTCTAAACCGCTTAATATGTTTCCATTTCTGCTTTTCAGTCAAAGCTTTCAAATTATTGATGTTTTAGAAAACATCATTCATTTGTTTCCGAAAGAAAACCCAAATTTTTCTCGAATGATCATCAATAAATGTCAACATAAATCTGGAACCTCCTTTTGATGAAACAAGAGATGGCCTTTCAAGATCTGACTGAATATAATCCAAAGTCTCTTTTTTTTTGTGAATTGCTGAAGACTTAAAAATGATACGCTTCGACTTCCCAAAGATGCAATGCTCAAAGAATTCCAACTTCCTAGTATGCTGTCCACCCAAACGACCCTTTCTGGTTAACATAGATAGACCCTTTTGTTCTTGTGCCCAAGACGCATATGCTATAGCTTCATAGTATTTGCTTCTAAAGATGATGTAGAAACTACATGTCCTTATAACTGTAGATCCATGTATAGTGTACAAACTGCCATACCAACAAGTTTCCATCACAACAAGAGCACCTTTAAGAACTTTCAAAACTCCATCTTCACCGGTGTACATATAACCAAGAGCCTTAAGTGTGTTGTGATGGTGGATTTTTCGATGATTAAGAGCTAAATGTTGAAGAAGGAGGAAGGACAATGAAGCAGAAGAAGGAAAGTGTGATTTTTTATTTTTATTTTTTAAACTAGAAAATTGGAGATGGTATTGCATTTTTGCAATGAGTGAATCACTCCCTTGCTTGCTCTTATACCATATTGAAGTGAATAATCATTTGATTTCCATAGGTTTTCAGTAATTACAATTGTGGTACTTATAGTGCAATTATAATGAGAATGCAATGAATGCGCGCTGAGATTACTATATAATTACAAGTGATTACAAAATGATTATAGGGATATTCTGATCTTGTAGAATATTCTCAACACTCCCATTCCCAAGCAACATAATATCGAATCGAACTTTTCAAAATAATACTACTCCCTCCGTTTTTTTTAACTGTCACATTTGATATAACTTTTTGGATGAACCTGATCACTTTTTAGCTTAAGGTGAGTCATTTTTTGGATGAACCTGGACATCAAAGTGACAGTTACAAAAAAAACGGAGATTACTTAGTAACCGTTATATGGACTAATTTCAAAGTTCAAACAACCAAAGCTATGATACCCGTTTGTTGGAGAAAAACATGAATGATACCTCTTAACGACACAAAAATAAATGACGAAAGAATATGACAAAACACCAAAATTATGTGGTTTGGGCATTTGATAAGTCCACGGGCGAAAAAAATATTACTATATCGAAAAATAAAAAATAAAATTCCCGTAAAGTCAAAAGATTAAAGACAAAATTAGGCTAAGGCTATGAGAGTTTAATTTATGCGGTACATCTTAGAACAAAAGGCTAAAAGCCTATTTAAATATGAGGTCTTTGTTTGTACCACTGCTCGATCTACCGTGTATCACACTATTTGTGCATTAGAGTAGAATCGACCCTGTGAAAGTCGAATGTGCAAGGCAACATTCAACCTTCCTAGTGTCAATTCTAATTTGACAGTGCAGAAATGTTGCATTGTACATTCGACTTCACATTATCGATTCGATGAAAATTATGTGGTGCACCAATAGGTGTTGGACAATGAGTAGATGAACTGTCATGCGAGTAAATGCCCTCTTTAAATAAACCAAAGTCGGCTGCTTCTCCTACACTTGTGATGTGGGAAGTTGACCCCTGAACTTCAACAAATTTTATTAGCTGCAATCAGCAAAATAAGCCAAAAGTATATGAGATGACGAAGAAATGCCCAATTCCACATGTCTTACAAGTTTAAGACCTTCTCGACTTAATAAACATATAGTGATATTAACTTGCTTTTTAACAAAAGAGAAAGAGATTAAGATCGAGTAATGATACGGGCACAACGTGTGATACACAACGGGTGACATAACTATCATCTACATCTTTGATCATGGTGTATGATCTATTGATCATGATGTTAACCATCACAATCAAGGGTGTAGATAGTGATTGTGTCACTCGTTGTGTTTCACAGGTTGTGTGCTCGTATCATTGCTCGAAAGAAGTTAAAGACAAAAGCAAGCAAACGGTTCTTGCAATCTTAGTAATAATTTGTTAGGTGTAGTGCCCGAAAGACAATTATGTAATTGTTTTAGGATAGAATTAATAATTCATCTTATTATATGCATTTATGTTTATAATTAAGACACTACTAAAAACCCTAAGTACCTCGTTTATGTAATCACATAACTCAGTGTATGGCTATACACAAGAGGATTAAGTTAGTAAGATGTACTTAAAATTAACTTAGTCCGTAGCATTGATTAATCTGAGTACGGGTCTCATGATTAATATGCTAATAATGCGCCCAGAACACTTTACGGTGTGACAGCCTCATCCGGACTTGTCGGTAATAGGTACCTAGTGGGGCATTTATATATGATGATAATCATATAGGTGGACCGATTTAATTTGAGTTCTCGATATAATTCCGTAATCGAGAAGTCTTATCAAATCACAAGATGATCATATATGGATTAATCTCAATCCCGAGGTGATCACGGACAACTTGCTTAGACTAGGGTAGGGTTTGATGTGTTAGTAAGGATCACTTCGCAGTATGTGGTCCAACACTTCTCGTTGGCTCTATTCTGGGATGAGTGAGTAGTCTGTGCTATCACAGATATGGAATCCATTCATTCCCTCGGGAAGTAGACAGACAGTTCCCTTATTTTTTAGCCCTAAGAAAATGATCGATCCCGGGAGTTCATGTTAGACTAATTAGCTACTAGTCCGGTATGTGAACTAATTGATCACTAGGGGTTAATGATAAATAAGGATAAGATGTTTCGAGAAGGGTTTACGGAAATATCCCGACTCGAAATGAACAGTCTATGGAGGATTTTTCCGTATGTAATGATTATATCAGTGGACGCTTATCAACTCATGGTTGAGTGTAAGTTATCTATATTCGGCAGAGTTCAGTTTTGGGTTTATGGTGGTGTAATCCCGGAATTAATAGATTGAATATTATTGTTCGGTCTGACGGATAATATTATTTAATTTATTGTAACTACTGAATATGGGTCCATGGTCCCCGACATGGCTCATAATATAGCATATAGGTTTTCTCGTCGTTTCACCTCAATTATAATATTAAATAGTTGGATTGGACTATTTAATTGATATGTGGATTAATTGTTTAGTTGGACTAGATAATTAAATAAATGGAAAATAAATTTTTCGTGAACTCGGCCCAAAATAATGAAACATGCGTGTGACCTAAATTTGTTTTAGGGTGGGGCGCATGTTTTAATTGTTATTTATTAGGAAATTAGTTTCCTTAATAAATAATAAGACATGTGATTAAATTATTTATGTGTTAAATAATTTAAGGAAAAGAAAATCTTTTGTATATCCTTATTAATTTGGGAATATTCTAGATTTATCTTTTTAAAGGAAAATGATTAATATGATTGATTTTGTATTAATTAATTAATCATTGGAGGACAAGGATTACTCTCCTATATAAAGAGAGTTCTCCCAAGCCAATATCATCATCACAAAAGTCGAAATATTGGGAGTATTGGAGCTTAGAATTTTCGGCTCCTATACTTGGGTTCGAGTTTTAGAAAAACTTCGGGTTTTTCTAAGGTAGCATATCGAGGAGGTCAAGCGGCTTGAATCACCATCCACTTGGTGTTGCTTGGAGATACACGCCGGAAGAAGGTGGCTTCTCAATTCTTGGATCTTGGATCTCTGATTGTTCGGACGTTTATTCGCAATAAACCGGTAAGCAATCTAACCCCCTCGTAGGATTAGATCTTTTTATTTATGTATTTTGGTTGTTAGATCTAGATCTTGTACTTTCCGCTGCGTAATCGGGTGGATCTTTGATCCATCCGGCGATATTACATCCTACAAGTGGTAGCAGAGCCTCTTTGATCTATCAATCAAAATATGTGAATTTTAGATCTAAGGAGTGGAATAGCATGTGTAGATTGCTTTATTTTTATTTTTTTTTTATGAATCGAAAATATCATGTATGTATGCCTTTGTGATTGTTGTGGTTGAAGAGATGGAATTGGGTTTGTACTGTTTACCCGTAGATCTATTTTGTAGCTCTTTTGATTAGTATCAATTGAGCATATGATGTGTAATTTATTTTATGTCATGCGAAAAAATTGTAAAAGGTAGTACCTTTTGTATTTATTTTTGGTTCCGGATTCGAGACGACGAAAATCATGGTATTAAAGATCATTAAGAAGATAAAACGGGAGGAGGCCGAATTGTTTATTTTAACGCGTCCTCGCCTACATGATACATGAGTACATTGATCAGTTTGATCTGTTTGTTTCCGTTTTTTTTTTTTTTTTCAAACATCCGTAACTTTTGATTTACAACCCCGATCATCGAAATTTTTTCACCAAAATTCATGTTTTTTTTTGCTCTTCAATTTGAGCCCAAATACGATACCCTTCCGACGTATATTTTGAAAGACGAAAATATATTTGTATTAACCAAAGCGTTTTTTCTTATAAACGACCGTAACTTTTGATTTAGAACACCGATCATCAAAATTGTTTCACCAAAGTTCATATTTTTTTTATCTTCATTTTGAGACCGCGTTTGATACCTTTTCGACGTAGTATTTGAAAGCCGAATTTAATCGCAGCATTTACACTAACACAGTATCAGTATCAGTATCAGTAGTATCAGTATCAGTATCAGTAGTATCAGTATCAGTAGTATCGCATCGGTAGTATTAGTATCGATCGATTATACAAGAATATGCGGGAGAACATTCCACCAGACTGTTAACAAACTCAGCAGATTAATAGCAAGTACAACAAACTATAGATTTAGTACAATATGTACATCAGTTAACAACATGAAAAATAATGAAAAAAAACAGGATTTCTGCTTGTTTAGTCTCTATTTACCATCATCAAAGCTATTTAATCACCTGAATTTGCTGTAAGGTCTTTATCCAGAGATAAAGATCATTCTCCAAATGCAAAATCCAGATACACTAACACACCGTGTTAAATTGGTTTATATGATACAATTTAGAAGAGATAGAATCATTAACAGATAACTTGATTAAGGTGTGGTGTTTATAACATGCGGGTTCGGTAGTT
The DNA here is from genome assembly GCA_036785695.1 of Gentiana straminea. Classification (NCBI taxonomy): domain Eukaryota; kingdom Viridiplantae; phylum Streptophyta; class Magnoliopsida; order Gentianales; family Gentianaceae; genus Gentiana; species Gentiana straminea. The sequence continues at coordinate 3,652,172 of JAVUPR010000241.1, read as the reverse complement.
AATCACTTGAATTAAGCCTAAAAAGTACATCGACTAAAAGGTAATACATAGAAGATCAATACAACGACTATAGATTTAGTACAATAGGTACATCGGACTAAAAGGTAATACATAGAAGAACAATACAAGTCGAAACGATCGAACTATCACCAAATTATAAGAAGGATATTCAAGTTCAAAGAACTAAATTATCATGCCCGGAATTCACAAGGTGATGAATTACAAGTTCAGTAAGCCAATGAACTAGGCCTATCTATTACATGATGATACAATGTAGATCAAAAACCTCAGCACACCAAGGCACATAGTAAGCCTATGAACTAGGCCTATCTATTGTATTAAGGCACACAGTATCAGTAGTATCAGTATCAGCAGTATCAGTATCAGAAGTATCAGTATCAGTAGTATCACAAAATCAGCCAATAAAACGCAGAAAATAGAGCAGGTTATGTGCACTATAAATTCAGCAAAATATTAAGTGCAGTACAATGTGATATTAGGGAGTGCAAGGCAGCTTACAAGAATCAATTTCACACAGCCAAGCACAAAGATACAGACACTGAATTTCAGCCCTTGTACTTAATATCATATCTGGCTCATATAAGACTCATATAAGCCATACAATATCACTAACGGTATCATATAAGGCACACAATATCGAGAAACAAAGATGTATCGGTATCGATCGCATCGCGAACAAAGATCGGGCTCATATAAGGCTTAATTCAAGTGACTACTTCAAGGCACACATATCCGCTCATTTAAGGCTTAATTCATTTTCCCCTTCAACAAAGAAGGAAAAAATAGCTCAAATTAATCAACCATTTTCCAAAGTGATGAACTAGTTTATCATGGTTGCCGAACAAAAATGATTCAATTTCACAATACCATGAAATTGAATTCCTCACCGCTACTTCAAATCTGTTTGGAGGTATGATACTTTCCTGGTTAACCTCCTCGTTTTCATTTGGGGGCATTTTTTTGCTTCCTTAGATGCCTCATACATCATGATGAGTGCTATCTTCATGTATCGTGTTATCATTATCAGCACAGTTGTTATGAAGGGATAATAATCCCAGAAATGCCTTCTAAATGCTAATGGAAGGTTAAGAAATGCGAAACGAAAGTAAAACTACAATTTACATATATATTGTTTAATATATCTACTATCTGAATTAATCATAAGAGCAGCAGGTGCTAGGAGATAAAAATGGATGACTGAAATAATTCATTACACCATAGACTGTTAGTGCTACCCAAGAAACAAAGCATACATATATTGAACAAAAAAAAATAAAAAATCACACATGCTAAAGCAATTCATAGATACAATTGGAGAGAAAATGGGACACCTTTGGAGTGCACAATGGATCCGTAAACAAAATTTGATCTTCATTGCCAATTTCCCACCCAATTCCCGTGTAAAGAGTATGGTGCGGCAGAAACTTCCATGGCATCCCAATCGAAATAAAACCTCTAACAATTGGTTCTATCTTGTCATGCTCTCAACTTCAATAGGATCATCTATAGAAGCGTCGTCTGGGATACGTTTTATTTGTGTTGGGAATATCTAAAAACACACCTCGCAGGTGCCGGAGATGTTTCTCCGGCAGCGGAGTTGCCGGAACCGCCGTCGCTTCGCTCAATTACGGGAAATGGGGCTATTGAAATTTTTCCTTATTTTAATTAAACTGATTCTCGGCAATTTTTCTTGTTTGCGGCAGCAATCACTTTTTGACCTAATTTTTTTTGTTGGCCGCAAGGCCTATTGTTAATAAAAAAACTATAAAAAAAAATTGCATAACAGCCGTAATAATAATAAATAAATAAAAAATCCTATTTTTTTTTTTGATGAGTTTTGCCGAGAAGCTTTAAAAAAAAATAAAAATTAAAACAATTATTAATATAAATATATTTTAAATATATTGGTATATTATGGCCTCCTCTCCTCGTCATTCGTGGTTCGTATCAAGATCGAAGCTTTGAAGATCCGGAAGATTTGAAGATCAAGACTCGAAGATTAGATTAGTTTTACTTTTCCTTAGAAAATAGGTTAGTCGAGGTACCAACGGTCCATCTCGGTGTTTAATTTTTTCGTTTATTATTTCGTGTATGATCGAAATTATGTGATAGAACCGGAAAATTGCCATGACATGCATCATATCATGATTCCACTACAATGCATACATGTAGCTAGTTTATTTCGAATAAATTAGACATGTATAACTCGTATAATTAGTTAAAAAGCTTATTTAATTAATATGTGGTAGTTAATTAATTAAGCAACTAATTATTAAAAACCGAGGAACCGGGTTTTGTCAATCGTTACGATTTTAGTGATGGATTCTCGGTGAATCCCACTTAGATAAATCGTTGAGTTTTCGGTGAATCTACCTTAAACAGAAACGAGATTACGCTTTGGTTGACAACTTAGAAATCGGAAAATCATTGTACACGGGTTCGGAAATGGTCTAACCATGGTTGAGCGAGTTCAACCAAGCTTCGGCTCGATCGACTCCCCACCACGTGTGATGTACGTTATAGTGGTTCGACAAGACTTAGCATAGCCGATAAGCCTTCGGGCTAAACGGGGCTTCTCTTGCCGGATCAGCCTGAACTGTCACATATGTTCCAACGAATAAGACGGCGTAGGCTTGCCTACATAACCGACCCTGTTCGGAGTACTTTGATTTATTGTTTCTTATTGTCAAGACCGAAACCGTAATTAGTAAACCCACCACTTTTTCAAATTATTGAGTGGGAGCGGGGAAGGCGACAGCCGACCCCACAACCTCTACTATAGGTGCAAGCACGTGAGAGAAGGGTGACGCCTCGTGCCGCTTTGATTCCGGCCCCCTAAGGATGGTGCTCACCCCAATCAAAATTCCAGGCTTGGTCTCCGAAAGGATAGGATTTTGGGTACTCGTTGGGTCATTGTCCGACCCTAAATACGGCATACTCGGGGCGTACTTTGAGATCTGATATAGTAGGTCATACTCTTTGTGGATATTTTCGAAATATCTAGGCTAGAAAAAGGAAGGTAATCAATGATTAAGGCCCGGGATGTCTGATTCCCATGAGATGTTCGATTCTCGAAGCTTAATCATTGAGAGAGATTGTCTCAGTTTAACCGTCATCGTGCTGATACCGACCCTAAAGGCGGCGGTACGATGCGAGGTTAAATCCTTGGAATGGTAGGATAAACTTTTTATAGTTTATTATTCTTAAAATAAAAATCTAGTAGTGAAATTTTAATTTTTGAATTTAACTTTCTGTCATGTTTATTTTACAACTATATCTCTAGGCTACTAAACTGTTAGTAATAAGACTTCATTAAAAATGTAGAGAGTAACAAGTACGTTGTAATTATCAAAAGAATGCAGTTAATTTTTCGGAAGAGATTTTTCCTTGAGCCTTTAAAAACTCAAGTGACATAGTATAGGTATGTCACGGATGTCACTCGTGTTGAACGAGAGACGACCATACTTAGTTTACAAAAGATGATATAGGACTATCAGACAAATTCATTTAATGAATTTTAAAAGTGTAATTACACAACAAATTTCTAATTGAAAAAATTGGAAAATCATATACATATGGCGTTGCTAGTTAGACGGTATTTGGAACCGATAAACTAGTGGGAGCCTTAGCCTTATGATTTGTTGTTTTTATGAATCATTAACAATGTGTAATAGACTACACAGAAGTTTCTCCATTTATCGGAAAAACAAGAATAAAGCGTTACTAGTTAGACAATATTTGGATCTGATAAACTAGTGGGAGCTTAGTTCTGGAGATTTTATAATCTTTGAAACATCATGAACACGGCATTGCTAGTTAGACAGTATTTGGAACTGATAAACTAGTGGGAGCTTAGTTCTAGGTGATGTTCTAATCTTTGAAAAATCATAAATACAAAGTGTTGCTAGTTAGACGGTATTTAAAACCGATAAACTAGTGGGAGCTTTGGTCTAATGATTTGACGATTAAAAAAATCGATAGTCCAAGCAAGTAACACTGAACATCCCACAGTTCAAGAGTAGTGTCTACTCAAACGAACTGCTAGTTCAAGACTGTTTCCATCTAAGGAAAGTCAAGAATGGGAAAGAATGTTTATACGTGTTAGTCATCTAAACTAAGTAGTTTTAAGGCTAAACCGAAAAATTAATAAATTGGGAATTAGAGGATAAGGAAAGTGATTTCAGATCACTGACCAATGCATCCTTAGAAATTTTCTCGAGAGCTAAAGTTCTTTGGAAAAACTAGGTAGCTTTGCATTAAACGATAAATAAAATAGACAACGGGCAGTTATTTCAGATAGACTAGTAGGAGTGATATAAGGAAATGAATCTCGGATTCAATTCTTGAGTATCACAGAAAATTCATTTTCTGTTTTCGGATTCGTTGGATCGAACATATACATTTTCAATAGGATAATTTGTTTGTCTTATTGACAATGAATATAACATTCGTAGCACGAATCCAAGACTCGGACTTTTGTTTAATAAAGTCAGAACCACTAAGCATTGCTGATAAGGTATTAGTAACACATCTTAAAATATATAAACGCAAATGGTTTCCGAATTTAGATAAACGCAAATGGTTTCCGTATTTAGATAAACGCTTCTTTCTATTAATTAGTGTATGTCCCATAAATACAAGATCTGAAGATTGGCTTAGGGTGATTCCTACTTCCCATTCAAAGGAACCCTGTCTCAAAGGAACAATTCCTAAGTTTCCTTTCAATCAGGAAAGGGTAATAGATTTAATGAAGTAACATAGCTTGTTCATAACAACCTTCGGGGTCATATGAATGGTACAAGCTAGTGGGAGCTTTTGAAGTAGTGACATCTTGTCTGACAACTATTCGAGACTCCGGTAAGTTTATCCAAAATATTTGGAGGAAATCTCTGATTTCACCAGAGATAGAGTATTCCATACACAAAAATAGGTTATTGCGTAGTCTTCGGGACTGTTGCTCGGCCTGCCTCCCAGTGGAATGTTTTCACTAAGGGATACACCATAAATTTGCTTTACATAGTTATTGATGTGCTACGATACGCTGTTGAACTCATTTAAGATATTGGTTGCAAATTAACGGTTTACGTTGTAATGAAAAACCGAGAAGTCTACCTAAAAGATGCCTACGCATTTGTGGATAAGGTTTGAATTCGGTTCACCCCACTTCCGTAAATAGAGGCATTTAGCACCGAGTGCTTGAAGGTAGGGCTGGAAATTTTGCGTACACGTTCAGATCGTGAAATATCTTGATGCATTGAGTAAATGTTGGTTATAAAACTCGTAAAAACAGAGAATGACGGTTATACTGTCAAACTCGGTCTAATAGAGTCTATAAATAACAACCTTGGATCTTGAAGTCTTTGTACTCAAGATGTTACTAACTGATTTGTTCACTCCACATCCAACACCGGGAGTTGGTGGTAACACTAATAAAAACTACTAAACTAGATCAGTATATCGATCTACCCCGAACGTAGTGGGAGTATGGTTTGTCCATTACCCATTGCAGGACCTTACGGTCTATAGGGTAGATTGATGACCTATAGTCCTTTGTGGGCCGTGTATGATCCCGATCATAGAGGTTGGTTTAAAAGCCATAACCATGTGAATGGAGTTTGATACTCCAGTTCTGTTGAAACTCTTGTAGAACCACCTGAGTATCTCAGGCCCAGTGGGAGTAATTGGAACTACATAGAGAAGAGTCGAATGAATAGGAAAGTTTAACTTTCAACGCAAAGCTGAGTCATTTAGGGGTGATTCCCTAAAAGGTAGAGAGTTAACCAGACCGTGATCTCTCTTACCACTCAGTCTTGCTTGATTTCGTTAGAAAGTGGGAAATATGGGTGATTCCCTAAGACTTCCTTGCCGAACAATGGAATCTGAATTCATTTAGAACAAAAGGGTTTTAGCTAAGAACAAATGGTGGATTCGTTACAAAGCATAAAATAGGGGTGATTCCCTCAGACCTTTTTGCGAGACTAATGGCATCTTAATTTATTCAGAAAGAACCTTTGGCAGGATGCCTGCCATAGCTTATATCCTTTGGGGATTAAAGCAAACATCTAGGTCATTTCAAAGTCATATATTTTAATATGTGGACTTGACCAGAATATTGATAAATCTTTCGTAGACTGGGCATCAATATTAGTAAAGTAGTATGTAGATTAGTGTTTGTGAATAGTAACACTGAAACCGTTGGAAACATCATGGGTGTGTTATCTGAAGTCAGAGTCTGACATGCCATCGGGATTCATTCTTAAGGATTTGATTCGCTCAAATTCTTGAGAATCGATCATTACCAATCCCATCTACTCACCTGGTTAAGATATTATTGCATTTATGCAACATTCACGATGTAGTCTACCCTACCTCTCAGGAATGATTATCTAAACCTGTGGATGAATACTAAATGGGATGTTTAATGAATCCTCAAGTCTCTTCGGGATAATGAGTAATAATATGCAAGTATATTCAGGTGCAAACTAGAATATAAGTGATGACACTGATTCTGACTTTAGGTCAGATTTCGGATGATCGTTAAGTCGATTTCGTCCTCAGTGTTGAATCAAAGGCATATTGAAATCGTACCACCGGATTAGATGGAAAGGCGACGTTTCGATCCCAAAGATTGACTCAAGACGCCAACCTACCTGATCAGTGTACCAAGTCACATGGTATTCGGATTCTAAGTACGCGCCGGGTCACTGACCAACCCTACGGCGGCACACTCCGGTCGTGCTTGGAAGGATGAATTACTAAGATGCGCTCGGAGGGTATGAATCTTGGGGATATGTCTCACTTGTTTTGAGCAAGTGGGAGAATGTTGTAGATATAGATATAAAGGGTGTTCTCTAAAACAATTAATCCACTTGCCTTTCGTGCAAGTGGGAGATTGTTAGGTGTAGTGCCCGAAAGACAATTATGTAATTGTTTTAGGACAAAATTAATAATTCATCTTATTATATGCATTTATGTTTATAATTAAGACACTACTGAAAACCCTAAATACCTCGTTTATATAATCACATAACTCAGTGTATGACTATACACAAGAGGATTGAGTTAGTGAAATGTACTTAAAATTAACTTAGTCCGTAGCATTGATTAATCTGAGTACGGGTCTCATTATTAATATGCTAATAATGCGCCCAGAACACTTGACGGTGTGACAGTCTCATCCGGACCGTCGGTAATAGGGTACCTAGTGGGGCATTTATATATGATGATAATCATATAGGGCTGGACCGATTTAATTTGAGTTTTCGATATAATTCCGTAATCGAGAAGTCTTATCGAATCACAAGATGATCATATATGGATTAATCTCAATCCTGAGGTGATCACAGACAACTGCTTAGACTATGGTAGGGTTTGATGTGTTAGTAAGGATCACTTCGCAGTATGTGGTCCAACACTTCTCGTTGGCTCTATTCACTACTAAAAAAAAACCTTTTTGCTACACTTTTGTTTGCCACGCTCCAGCGAAAAAGCGCCTCAAATAGTTACCTTTTGCGTCACTGTTTACGAGCGACGCAAAAGGTAACTTTACTGTAAATTTTTTGATAAAACAGTGACGCGAAAACAACTTTTTTGCGACGCTCATAAAAAGTGACGCTAAAGGTTCATTTTTTGCGGCGCTTATTTTGTGGCGTGGCAAGCTGTAGTGTAGCAAAAAAGTATTTTTTTTGTAGTGATTCTGGGATGAGTGAGTAGTCTGTGCTATCACAGATATGGAATCCATTCATTCCCTCGGGAAGTAGACAGACAATTCCCTTATTTGTTAGCCCTAAGAAAATGATCGATCCCGGGAGTTCATGTTAGACTAATTAGCTACTAGTCCGGTATGTGAACTAATTCACTATGGGGTTAATGGTAAATAATGATAAGATGTTTCGAGAAGGGTTTACGGAAATATCCCGACTCGAAATGAACAGTCTGTGGAGGATTTATCCGTATGTAATGATTATATTAGTGGACGCTTATCAACTCATGGTTGAGTGTAAGTTATCTATATTCGGCAGGGTTCAGTTTCGGGTTTATGGTGGTGTAATCCCGGAATTAATAGATTGAATATTATTGTTTGGTCTGACGGATAATATTATTTAATTTATTATAGCTATTGAATATGAGTCAATGGTCCCCGACGTGGCTCCTAATATAGAATATAGGTTTTCTCGTCGTTTCACATCAATTATAATATTAAATAGTTGGATTGGACTATTTAATTGATATTTGGATTAATTGTTTAGTTGGACTAGATAATAAAATACATAGAAAATAAATTTTTCGTGGACTCGGCCCAAAATAATGAAACATGCGTGTGACCTAAATTTGTTTTAGGGTGGGGCGCATTTTTTAATTGTTATTTATTAGGAAATTAGTTTTCTTAATAAATAATAAGACATGTGATTAAATTATTTATGTGTTAAATAATTTAAGGAAAATAAAATCTTTTGTATATCCTTATTAATTTGGGAATATTCTAGATTTATCTTTTTAAAGGAAAATGATTAATTTGATTGATTTTGTATTAATTAATTAATCCTTGGAGGGCAATGATTACTCTCCTATATAAGAGAGTTCTGCCAAGCCAATATCATCATCACAAAAGTCAAAATATTGGGAGTATTGGAGCTTAGAATTTTCGGCTCCTATACTTGGGTTCGAGTTTTAGAAAAACTTCGGGTTTTTCTAAGGTAGCATATCGAGGAGGTCAAGCGGGTTGAATCACCATCCACTTGGTGTTGCTTGGAGATACACGCCGGAAGACGGTGGCTTCTCAATTCTTGGATCTTGGATCTCTGATTGTTCTAGTCGTTTATTCACAATAAACCGGTAAGCAATCTAACCCCTCGTAGGATTAGATCTATTTATTTATGTATTTTGGTTGTTAAATCTAGATCTTGTACTTTCCGTTGCGTAATCGGGTGGATCTTTGATCCATCCGGCGATATTACATCCTACACATAATTCCTAAAGGAGAAAGGTCCTCATCATGAGATACATGAGACGGTGATATGTTGTTGTGATTGTATCACTTGTTTTCAAACTTTTTTTTTTTTTTCTTTTCATCATTATCGAAAATTTTATGAATGTATGAATATGTAGAAGCATAGCACTGAATTGCGATCAACATCAACTAGAGCAACAGAAAAAAGAAGAAAAAAAAAAAGAAAAGAAACACACTAAAGACTGATAAGTGATAACAATTGCCATGGATAGCCTGCATCTAATTTCTCAAAGTAAGTTAAAAACTAGTCGAACTTGTACAATGGAAATGAAAGTCCAGATATATAAAAACTAGACATAAAACAGTAGGAGGAAACACATTTCATGATCGTCTATCAAACCCGGTTACATCATAAAATCTAAATAAGTAGCAAACATCCAATACAAAAGTGGCACTTTTTCAATGATACGTTGGAAGACCAGCTGCCCAATAAGCTGACGACGGCAAAATGACAGTACTGTTATAGTGATCTATGTAGGTTCCCGGCGGCATGTGTTGATGATGAAGATTGTTGTTAGTGATTGAAGTAGTAGAGGTTTGCATGATGGATGTGCTTTCAACTGTCTCCTCTCCTCCTGAGATTTCTGTATTATTGTTATAACCAGCTGACACTGCCTTTATCCTACCTCCTCCTAATTGCTCTTTTATCACACTTCTCAGTGCCACAACCTTAATCAAAAGAAAATAAGCATGTACTCTTTTAGGTATATATATATATATATTTCAAAATGGGCAATTATTTGCATCATATCGATTCTACCGGTGCATCACAATAGAATTTTGGGAGAGATTGCCCACACTCTTGAATTTATAAGGAAATATAGTAGAGCATTTATCAATATAGCACCAATTGGTTTTAGTAGAACGGATTTTCCGTAAGTGCGTTGTGAGAATCGATTTTGAAAAAGTCGGTTATTGACTCCAGAACCTATACATGAAATTGGTTTTTGGTTTCAAAACCGGGTGTGATAAATTCGATTCTACTTTGATGCACGGGTAGCGCCTGTACTAGCACCAATTGATTTTAATAGAAATGATTTTCCGTAAGTGCATTGTGAGAATCGACTTTGAAAAAGTCGGTTATTGACTTCAGAACATATACACGAAATCGGTTTTTTGGTTTCAAAACCGGGTTTTACAAATTCGATTCTACTTTGATGCACATGTAGAGTTAATCGATTTTGGAAAAGTCGGTTCTTGGCTCCAAAACCGACTTTCACAATATCGATTGCACTGTGGTGTACAGGTAAAGTGGTAGAATCAGTGTGATAATCGACAATGGTAAAGTTGGTTCTTGGCTCAAGAACCTAAGAGAAGTTGGTTTTTCGTTCCAAAACCGACTTTCACAAGATCGATTCTAACGTGGTGCACAAATAATATCGTAAAATCAATGTAGTGCAAATACACGCCCTTATTTCCAGATTTCAAATTGTGAATTCTTGGTTATATAATTAATAGACTAGTAATTAGTTATTAAAGTAATTAATTAATATATATACCTCCTGTTGAAGCTTGTCCTTTTCCCTGGAGACAGCATCGTATTCCAATTTAAGGGCATCATAAAGTCGCTCAAGCTCCTTGGTTCTCCATCTAGCCCTTCTGTTCTGGAACCAAACTGCTATTTGGCGTGGCTCCATACCTAGCTCCTTAGCAAGCTTCATCTTTCTATCTGGATCCAGCTTTATCTCTTCCTGAAAGCTTTTCTCTAATGACTCCATCTGCTCACTTGTCAGCCTTTGTTTCTTCTTTTCTTGTTGTTGTTGATGATTATTATTAATATTATTATTATTCCCATAATTAATGTTCTTGTTTTGATGATGATGATGATGATCCATCATCATTGTTGGAGCAACCATTGATGCCGCCTGTCCTCCTGTCTGCATCTCTATGTATCGCTCCCAAGAAAAACCCACATGCATAAGTTAAAAATACCTTAGAAAACCGGGAATTTCTTAGGTGAAGAGTGTATTTTGGGCGACGAAATGATCAGAACCACACAGTTTAAGTCCAGTTTTAAAACTGAAGGTCCCGATTCATCCACCTCCACATACACCTAAGAATTTCCCGGAAGAAAACACTGGAAATGCAAAACAAGATGAAAGAAATAGAAGACTCTGACCTTGATATGGATCATAGTTGTAGTTGTAGAAGAAGCTCAAGTGATTATTGTCAGGAAGAGTAACAAAGGGTGGCCTCAGATTGCAATTCCAATCCATTTTTTTTATACCCTTTTTTATTTCCCTTTTGTTTCTTGACTTTATAATCCAATGGGCGAAAAAAGGTTACCCAATGCATCCTGAATATATAATAATACACCAGTCTTTGCCTTAATTAATCCATACAGGAGCCTGGACCACCTTCACATATGATAACACAAGAGAGAGAGATAAAAGAAGAAGTAATTAAAAGGATGCGTGAAACATTCAACCTTGTCAAAACTTTTTAGTTTTCTTTTGTGGAAAAAAAAAAGTAAAGAAAAGTTATTCTGCGAAAGAAAGATATGTAGAGGGCTTTTGATTGCATAGGCACTGCCAAGCACAGTCAGATATTGAAATGTCCCTATTTCTTTTGGGTGTGTATGATATAGGCACCAACAAATACCAATACGTATTAATTTGGCAATTTTTTAACTTTTTATTTACGTAACACTGATTCTACTGATGCACCACAATACCTGTGAATCACATTATGATCGATTTTTTGAAAGTCGATTCTGAGAAGAAAAAAATCGACTTCCCGCAGGTGTATTTAGTGGCGGTCCCGAATTTTCTTTTCTGTGCAAACAAATTCGAAGATCGAGGGATGACATTATTAGTTAACTTGAGTCCGCCCCTGGGTATATTGTGATAATCGACTTTCACATATTCCCAGAACCGACTTTTAAAAGATTTATTATGTGTAGTAGGTGTGGTGCACCAGTGAATCAGTGTAGTGCAAATCAAAACTCATATTTTTCATAGCTACACTCCCTACCCATCCTTAAATATAAGGATACACGATGGATGATTAGAAAGCGACAAAACCTAATTAAACTTACCAAAATACCCTTTTTCACATTAACCTATTTCTTTTTTTTTTTTTTTTTTAAAACACATTAACCTATTTCTATTTAACAACATATCATAAATAAAAATAAAATGCTCTGCAAACGTCCCTGTTCAAAGCACCCCCACCCCAAAAATCTCTCCGACAATGGCTTATAGGGTTCGATTGAACCTCCACGGCGCGGCCTCCTCCTCCACGGCGCAGCCTCCTCCATCGAAATCCCCGAGAGAATGGAGGCATGGGGCGTCGGAATTGCGTACCGGAGAGAATGGAGGCACGGGGCGGTAGAGGGCGAGTGCGGTGGCGTTTGGGGGCCGCCGTTCCGCTGTTCCGTTTGCTCCTCTTTCGAGGTCACAAATCCACTGTTCCGTTCAATCCGGACGGCGAGGGTTTGTTGGGGCTGGGGCTGAATTGACAGGGGAACCACCGGAGGTGCAAATGTACGGAGCCATTTATGTGTTTTTTTGTCATTAAATTTATGAATATTTGTCTATAAGTACTAGTTTGAGTACTTAATACGTATTTAGGACACTAATGAATCTTATTTGTTTATAGGACACAAAATAAGTAACTAGACAAAACTATCATTTTTTTTTTTCCTGGAGCTAAAAATGTTTTTATTTTTATTTTTATTTTCTGGACGTGAAATTTTTTTTTAAATTTTTTGGGCCCGTTTTTTTTATTTTTCCTGGACGCGTTTTCTTTTTCTAGCCGCGTTTTTTTTTGGACATGGCTTTTTTTTTAAACGCTAAAGAGACATCGCGGTGTCTCTTCATCACGGTATCTCTGCATTGCGGTGTCACTTCATCGCGGTGTCTCTGCAATGTGGTGTCTGTCTCTGCATCGCGGTGTCTCTGCAATGCGGTTTCACTTCATCGCGGCGTCTTTACATCGCGGAGTCACTTCATCGCGGTGTCTCTGCATTACGGTGTCACTTCATCATGGTGTCTCTGCATCGTGGTGTCTCTGCAATACGGTATCACTTCATCGTGTTGTCTTTTAATCGCGATGTCTCTGCATCACGGTGTCTCTGCATCTTCAAATGTTATAACATCGCGATGTCTCTGCAATATGGTGTCTTTGCATTGCGGTGTCACTTCATCGTGGTGTCTCTGCATCGCGGTGTCACTTCATCTCGGTGTCTCTTAATCGCGATGTCTCTACATCATCAAATGTTATAACATCGCGATGTCTCCGAATCACGGTGTCACTTCATCGCGGTGTCTCTGCATCGGGGGTGGTCACTACATCGGAGGTGGTCACTGCATCGAGGTGGTCAATGGATCTGGGGTGGTCAATGCATCGCGGTGTCATTTCATCGAGGCGTCTGTGCATCTAGGCGTCTCTGCATCACGGGTGGTCACTGCATCGCGGTGTCACTTCATCGAGGTGTCTCTGTAATGCGGCGTCTCTGCATCGGGGGTGGTCACTGCATCACGGTGTCTCTGCATCTAGGGTGGTCACTGCATCACGGTGTCTCTGCATCGAAGGTGGTCACTGCATCGAGGTGGTCAATGGATCTAGGGTTGTCAATGCATCGCGGTGTCACTTCATCGAGGCGTCTCTGCATCATGGCGTTAATGCATCGAGGTGGTCAGCGGGAAAAAAAAACGTCCAGAAAAAAGACGCCATTAAAAAAAACAACTAGAAAAAAAAAGTAGACATACCATACTTGGCCAAAATCTTCTGTATATAGCCCTGCTGAGATAAAAACAGTTTCTTCTGACTTCTATCTCTCCAGATCTCCATCCCCAAGATTTTCTTGGCTGCACCCAAATCTTTCATTTCAAATTCAGCATTAAGAAGGTCTTCTAGATTTTGAATATCAGACTTCTTTCTTGCAGCTATCAGCATATCATCCACATACAGAACAAGATAGATGTATGATCCATCTTCTAGCTGACTATTGTAGACACTGTTAGATGTAGAGTGCCCGAAAGGCAATTGTTGCTTGTCTATACGGGCAAGTGGAAGATTGTAGGAAGTAGTGCCCGAAAGACAATTTCTGTAATTGTTTTTATAATTAATAAATGACACATTTATTCTCATCTTATTATTTGCTTTGTGCTTATATTTAATACACTGCTGAAAACCCCAAGTCGTATCATATGTAGCCATATAACTTAGTGTGTGTGTCACACATAAGGATTAAGTTTATGGTGATACACTTGAACTATTAGTCCGTGGTGAACTTAATCAAAGTATGGGGTCTATTGATTAAACCACTATTAATGCGGCCAGAACACTTTATGGTGTGACCGTCTTATCCGGACCGTCGACATTGGTTGTCTAAGTGGGGCATTTATATATGATGTAGTCATATAGGACTGGACCGATTTAATCTACATTTCTCATATAATTCCGTGATTAAGAAATCTTATTATATCACAAGATGATCATATATGGATTAACCTTAATCCTGAAGTGATTACAGACTCCTGCTTGTTTCAAGATAGGGTTTGATGTGTTCGTTAAGGATCGCTAAGAGGCACGGTCCAAATCACTTTCACGTTGGCACTATTCTGGAATGAGTGAGAAGTGTGTGTCTCACAGATATGGAATCCATTCCTTCCTGCGGGAAGTAGAAAGACAATCCTCTTATTTGTTAATCCTAGAAACTGATCGATCTACGGAGTTCGTATTGGTTATGAACTAATTGATCACTAGGGGGTTAATTGTAAATAAGGATAAGATGTAGTGAAGAAGGTTTACGGAAATAATCCCGCTTCGTTACGGATAGTCTATGGAGGGTTAGTCTGTATGTAATGATTATATCAATTGACACTTATCGACTCGACGTTTTGAGAATAAGTTATATCTATAATCGATAGAGTTCAGTTTCGGATTTATGGTGGCGTAATTCCGGAATTAATAAGTTGAGTAGGAATATTCTGTTCGATGAATATTTTATTCAATTCATTGTATCTACTAGATATAGGTCCATGGTCCCCGGGTTGGCTCCTAACATGCGAGTGTTTTCTCGTTTTAGGGAACCTCGAGAATAAATTAAATAGTTGGTCTATTTAATAAATATGCGAATATTATTTATTTGGTAAATAATATATAAAATAGAAAAGACATTTTTTATTATCTCAATTGGCATAAAAAAATGCGCCACATTATTTGATTTTGGGAAAAGAAATTTTCTCCTAATTAATTATAATGTGGATAATATAATTATTTATGTGTTAAATAATTATAAATAAGAAATTAGTTTTCTTATTGAATAAATAGGAAATTTGTTTTCCTATTGGATAAAGGTTTTATTTTCCTAAAATGAAAAGATAAATTTGTGTGTAAAAGATAAATCTCAAATTATTAGTTATTTTTCTATAAAAAGAGAGTTTATCCCAACTCAAAATTTAACCAGAACAATATCAACGCCATTTTTTATGATCAAAATTGCGCTATTTAGTTGGAAAAAAGAGAGAAATTTTGTTTTCTTGTCTTAGCCATTGGGAAAAGAAAAACTAGGGTTTTTCTTGAGCATATTCGAGGAGGTTCTACCACGAGAATCGACGTCACCAGTCGTCTCTTAGAGATACAATCCGGAAAACTGCGGCTTCTCCATCTGTCGATTTACTATTCCTCTTAAATAAGGTAAATCTTCAACTTTCTCGTAGTTAGATTAATTGTTTATGCGAATCAAATCGTGGTAAAATTGCATGCGAATTTATTCGTAGCTTCCGCTGTGCAAGATCGAGTGTCTCGATTGGTGCTATGAATCAGATCTGACGATCCAATTATGGATCAGATCCGGATTCGGGTTTCTGTATATCCAGCATGTGGTATCGGAGCCAGGTTAAAGCGATTTTGCGATCATGATTGCATAATTAATTAATAAAGAGTGAGATAGAATAAAAAAATGCATCTTTTAATTTAATTTATGCGATTGAATGTTTGGTTGACGAGATGGATTGGGGTTGGTACCTGTTTACCGTTAGATCTATTGTAAACCCGTTTTTCGGGTATAGGATATCATGTAATTTAATTTTGCAATTTAATTTTCTGCAATTTAGAATTATTTTATTTATTTCTTTTCGGCCGGCATCCCTATTTTTTTAAATCGGATGCATTCTTCATCAAATCTGAACACCGGTGAAGTTGTCAAGTCACAGTTTCAATGGTTTGCAGACCCGAGTTCGAATCCCCTTGGCCGGATTAATTCTAGAATTTTTTTTCCCTTCCGTTGTTTGGATTTTTATTTTTTTTTCTAAGGGGGGCGGATGCTGCTGCAAGGATTCGAACTCGGGTGGTGATGAAGGAAGAAAAGACTCTTACCAACTCAACTGGAGCAATTTTTGGTAAAGAAACAAGAGCAGAAATGTAATTTCCTGAAGCGGCTGAAGAATATAGTAGATTAACTTTTATTCTAAGTTTAGGGTTTATTTATTTATAGATTAGATACGGGGGTACCAACGATCCATCTCAGTGGTTTCTTTTTCGCATTTATTTTCTTTTGTGATTATTTATGTAATATAACCATGCCATTCATCATATTCATGAATTCCACTCCTAGCATATGCATATATGTAGAAAATTAATATTGAAATTAATTAGACATGTATGAACACAATAATTAATTTAGATTAAAATTAAGTTAAATTAATTAAAGGAAACTGAATTTTATCGGGATAAAAAATTCACATTATAAATTTAATTTGGGATTATGAATCCTTCGGGGTTTGGGTTATGTAGTGTCTACATAAATTAAAATTTTGATAATCAAAAATTGGAAAATCATGAAAAATTGGACACCAACTAGACGGTATTTGGACCGATAAGTTGGTGATTGCTTTTCATGATTTATTGTTTTCGATTATTGGAAAATTCTGAGATCGTAAATTTTTATCATGATAAAATTAGGACTTTAAAATTCATTGGTGAATTTTGTTGTGTAGTGACTACACAAGAGATTTCTAAATAATCGACAAATTGAAAAATCATGAATATAGTGTCACTAGTTAGACGGTATTTGGAACCGATAAACTAGTGGGAGCTTTAAACTTGTAATTTATTGTTTTTCGATTTGGTGGAAAATTCATAAGTCCTAATATATTAGGATTATAAAAATCTTTGTGAATTTTATTTATGTGGTGTCTACACAAATGAATTTTAATCCATAAAATTGGAAAGTCATGAATAGAGTGTCCCTAGTTAGACGGTATTTGAAACCGATGAACTAGTGGGAGGATTAACTTAAATATTCATGATTTATTATTTTTCGGATTGTGTCGAAATTCGAAAAATCCTAATAAGACTACCTATTTTTCAAAATAACGAGTGGGAGCGGGGAATGTGACAACCAACCCCTCGGCCTCTACTGTTAACACAAGCACCGTGAGAGAATGGTGACGCCTCGTGCCGCTTTGATTTCGGCCCCCTTCGGATGGCCTTCACCACTATCAAAATTCAAGGCTTGGTTTCCGAAAGGATAGGATTTTGAGTACTCGTCGGGTCACTGACCTACCCTTCGGCTGCATACTCGGGGTCTACTTAAAAAATCGAAACAATATGTCACACTCTAAAGGGTATTTTTGGGAAATATTTTGGCTGAAAAAGGAAGGTAATCAACAATTAAATCGGGATGTATGATTCTCATTTAATTGTTGAGAGAGATTGTCTCAATTTAATCGTCATCTCTTTGACCTACCCATCAGCAGCACTGAGGTGTGAGATTAAATCATTGGAATGGTAGGCAGGGCCGTTCCTGACATTTAATAGGCCCGGGCAAGATTAAAACAAAGGCCCCCTTTTATTAACAAAAGCAATATCCATATATAAATGACATGAATCAAATCGTGTATAAGGAAAGATTAAGGCGAAATTATAATAATGGTATCTAAAAACCTTTTACAAATGTCAAAACAACAAAATTATTGAATCGGTAATGAGAATATAGCAATAGTAGAGACAAAATAACGACCCGTAATTAAAAACATCAACAGATTGAAATAGAGTTCCATTTGAAAAACACAACAAATCGTACCCGAACACAGAAGCCATGAACAACAAAACGGAGGAAGGATGAATTAAATTGTGGATATATATATATTTTTTGAATGCAAATAGATTGTTGTTGTGGAAGTGCCGAAGTGATAATGCAGGAAAGAGATGAGGCTGATGGGGTTTAATATGCAGTTACAACATTTATATATACATTTAAAAATATATAAGAACTTAAAATATGCAGTTACAACATTTATATATACATTTAAAAATATATAAGAGAACTTAAAAAAAATGTAGTTAGCAAGATTTGAACTTGCATTAACAAGATTCGGTAACAACCTCTCCTCCACTACGCCAACATGCCTGATTGTAAGAATTACTCATTTCGGTCTCTTTATATAAACCAACACAATTGTAAAACATGTAGTTATGGGCCCCTCTTGTATCATGGGCCCGGGTCGGTCGCCCATCCCGCCCGGGCCCAGGGCCGGCCCTGATGGTAGGATAAACTGCATGCATGACATTACGTTTATAATTCCTAAAATCATTATTTGTTGTGGTGTATGATTTGATTCATATTTCTGTATAAAATTTATTTTCGCAACTACATATCATCTCAAGGTATCTAAACTGCTAAATACGATAAATTGACTGATGATGACTTCGTAAAAGTGGAAAAGTAACAAGAACGTTGAACTTGTCAATCGAAAATGCAATTAATTTTCGGAAGAGAATTCTCCTCTTGAGCTTTCAAACTTAAGTGACATTAATAAGTATGTCACTGATGTCACTCGAGTTGAATGAGAGACAAACGAAATTAGTTCAAAGATGACAAGAATGATTTGGTATCAATCTCACTAAGACATCCCACAGTTCACGAGTAGTGGCTACTCAAATGAACTGCTAGTTAACGGCCATTTCCTTTAAAGAAAGCCGATAATGGGAAGGTAAATGTCTACAAATGTAAGTCATCAAAACTAAATAAGTTAAAGGCTAAACTAAAATATTAATAAAAGAAAGTAAATGATAAGGAAAGTGATTTCGGATCACTAGCCTCTGAATCCTTAGAGACTTTCTTAACCGAGTAATTTGACTTAGAAGCTAAAGTTCTTCTGTTAGAACAAGATAGCTGGGTATTCATGATGAAGATTAGACAACGGGCAGTTATTCAGCTAACATAGTGAGAGTGATATAAGGAAAGAAATTTCACATTTTAATCCTTCAATATCATAGAAATTTAATTTCTGTTTTCAGATTCGTTGGGACGAATGGATTCACTTTCAAATCGATAATATAGTTGCCTCAAAGAAAGTGAATATGACATTTGTATACGGTTCTAAGACTCGGACTTTTGTCTGATAAAGTCATAACCACTAAGTAATGCTGAAAAGGTATATGTAACACATCATAAGCTATTAAGACAAATGGTTTATGTATTTAGATAAACAATTTTTCAACATTTATTAATTAGTGCATATATCCTAAAGATAATATTTGAAGACTGGCTAAGGGTGATTCCTATCTCCCAGTGTAAAACACTATCTCAAAGGAAAAA
The DNA here is from genome assembly GCA_036785695.1 of Gentiana straminea. NCBI lineage: Eukaryota > Viridiplantae > Streptophyta > Magnoliopsida > Gentianales > Gentianaceae > Gentiana > Gentiana straminea. The sequence continues at coordinate 3,632,589 of JAVUPR010000241.1, read as the reverse complement.
TGACTAAGTAACCTTTCAATTAGGAAAGGGTAATAGAGCTGAAGAAGTATCACAACTTGTTCATATTGACCTTCGGGGTCTTATGCAAGACACAAGCTAGTGGGAGCTTTTGAGTGGTAGGCATTTTGTCTGACGGCTACACGAAACGCCGATTAGCTTATCTAAATATTGAGAGGTATCTCTGATATTACCAGAGAAAAGAGTATTCCATGCTCAGATACATGCTATAGCATGGTATTTGGCACTGATGCTTGGCCTACCTCCGAGTGAAACGATTTCACTAAAAGGATAAACCATGTATTGTCTTGTATAGTTATTGATATGCTACATTACACTGCATAACTCAATTAAGATATTAGTTGCAAAATAATGGTTTACATTATTATGTAATACCGAGAAGTCTACCTAGAAGATGCTTATGAATTTATGGATAAGGAGTGAACTACGTTTACTCCACTTCCGTAAATAGAGGCGTTTAGCACTTGGTGCTTGAAGGTAGGACTGGAGATTTTGCATACACGTTCAGATGGTGACTGTCATGAAATATCTTAATGCAATGAGTAAAGGTTGGTTATAATATTCTTAAGATCGGATAGTGACGGTTACACTGCTGCATCCTTTCTAAAAGAATGTTTAAATAACAACCTTAGACCTTGAAGTACAGTTACTCAAAGATTTACCATCTGATTTAATCAGACCACATCCAACATTGGTTGTTGGGGGCTACGCTGATAAATACTACTACACCAGATCAGAATATCGATCCAACCAAATGCAGTGGGAGTATGGTTTAACCATTAACCCATTGTGATCTACTTTACAGTTTGCTGGGGGTAATTGATAACCTATGGTCTTTTACAAGGACTGTATAGGATTATGATAAAAGATGTTGGTTTAAAGCCATAAAACCTGTAAATAGAGTTTTGGTGCTCCAGTTCTGTTCACAATCTTGTAGAACCAATGTGAGTAATTGGATCTACGTGGAAAAGAGTCGAATGAATGAGAAAGTTTATCTTTCTAGGCAAAGCCAAGTGGTCTAGGGAAAATTCCCTGAGAAGTAGATAGTTCAATAGGGGTGATGCCCTGAACTCTCACCATTCAACCTTTCTTGACACCATTAAAAGCGGGAAGATTACCAAGGGTGATGCCATGAAACTTTCTTGCCGAACAAAGGAGCTTGAATTCATTCGGAACGGAAGGGTTTTAGCTTAAAGCCAATGACAGATGCTTATATCCATCGGTGGATTAATGCAAACGTCTAGGTCATTAAAAGCCACATGTGGGCTTGACAAGAATATTTATAATTCTTTTGTAGATCAGAGAATCATTATTGGTAAAGTAGTAAACGTTAGTGTAAATGAAAGGTGACACTGCAACAGTTGTAAGCAACATGAGTGTGTTATCTGAAGTCAAGTACTGACGAGCCAAAGCTTCTCTGGATCAGAGAAACGGACTATATTCTTAGAATTCGATTTGGTCGAATTCATGAGAACAAGTTTTTGGCCGTATCCCATCCATCTTATTGGTTAAGATGATAAAATGCATTTTCGAATGCTAGATTCAACGAGAGGTTTCCTACCCAAATATAGAGAAAATGGGATAGATTCTCTTTTGGATAGAGAAAGTCAGATTATTAAAAGTCAATTAAAGTCGAATCTTGGATTCGAGCAATGTATAGCAGTATAGTACATCCTCAAGTATCTTAGGAGAAAGAGGAATAATATGCGTGTATATTCGGGTACGAACCTGAATATTGTTGACTGCACTGATTCTAATTTTATGTCGGATTAAGGATGATTGTGAATCGATCTCAGGCTCAGTGTTTACTCATAGTGATGGAGCTATAGTCTGGAGCAATCCAGCACTGCCAATTTGACTCTATTAGTCGAATACATAGCAGCTTTCGGAGCAGCTAAAGAGGCAATATGGCTTGAGAAGTTCTTTGTTGGATCTGGGAATAATTCCACTTCTGGGTAAGTCGATATCACTTCACTGTGAAAACAGTGGAGAGGTAGCTTATGCAAAGGATCTTCGCAATCATAAGAGGTCAAAAGCATATTGAGAGAGAGTACCACCTGATCAGGCAGACCGTGCAGAGAGGCGACGTTTCGGTCTTAAAGATCGCCTCGAGCCGACAACCTAGCTGATCAGTTTACCAAGTCGTGTGGCATCTAATGTCACTGATAAGCGCTTAAGCGGTGTATGAAATTGGGAGATATGTCTCATCTGCTTTAGAGCAAGTGGGACAATGTTGTGGATAGATAGAATAAGAGTGAGGTGCTCTAAAAACAATTGTTGCTTGTCTATACGGGCAAGTGGGAGATTGTTAGATGTAGAGTGCCCGAAAGGCAATTGTTGCTTGTCTATACGGGCAAGTGGGAGATTGTTGGAAGTAGCGCCCGAAAGACAATTTTTGTAATTTTTTTTATAATTAATAAATGACACATTTGTTCTTTTCTTATTATTTGCTTTGTGCTTATATTTAATACACTGCTGAAAACCCCAAGTCGTATCATATGTAGCCATATAACTTCGTGTGTGTCACACATAAGGATTAAGTTTATGGTGATACACTTGAACTATTAGTCCGTGGTGAACTTAATCAAAGTATGGGGTCTATTGATTAAACCACCATTAATGCGGCCAGAACACTTTATGGTGTGACCGTCTTATCCGGACCGTCGACATTGGTTGTAAAGATACGAAAATAAAACGTTGAAAACTAAAACGAAAAACGAAACTACAAATAAGAATAATGAATGAGAAGATCGAGATCTAAAGCCAGGGCAAATATGGTTGCGAACAAATTATCTAAACTAAATCTATTCTAAATCTATTACGAAATAAAGATTGTAAATTTACTAAGCAATCGATCACAAGTGATTTAATCAATGAAATAAAAGACGAACAAGCAACTGATCCACATATCCTACAACTATCAATTTCTATCTAGATCGTCTCGTGATTCTTAATCAAGTTGTGATTCACCTAGCCAAGGTATGAACTCTTAATTTCTTAGACAAGTTCACCTATTAATCTTCTATCTTTCGATCTAAAGATTAATGCTTTCTATCCAAAGGTGTGAAATTTATAAGTTTCTAACCTAGAGATTCAACCTAATAACTCTCGTTAATTAGATTAAAGGTCTAATCTTTATTATGGCGATCCAGGGTTTAACATGATTCTCATCAAAATCAAACATCATACATGCAAAGATCTTTCGATATAAATTGCATAAGAACGAAATAATAAAGATACAACTTTGAATTAAAAACTCACAAGACAATCGAAGATGAAATCAATACGTTGGTTGGTTGGCTTCACAATGCTTGTTCAAGGGAGGTCTAGCCTCTTAGCATCCTCTTGTAGTTCTAATTACTTAAGTAAAAATACATAAAAAGTGTTTGAATCTACTAGAAAAGATAAAAGTATAAAAACTGAGCCGCCCCTAGGGTTTGGGGTTCGAATTTCTGATCATATTGTTGTAAATAACGCAGCTATATATAGAATTTTAAGGCGGTGCTGCTATGTCGGCCGACTGGACGCCCGTTTGATGGGTTGAACGCCCGTCCATATAGCTTGAAAACTTCGAATCGGGCCGAGTCATGATCAGACGCCCGTCCTTCTATAAATCAGACGCCCGCCCATCAATTTTGGGAGAACTCTGAATCAAATATTCCAGCCCGGACTCCCGTTCAGCAGTTGGACGCCCGTTCACTGGACGGGGAATTGGACGCACGTTCAGTTACTTCAAATCTGATTTTTCCATCTCTATCTTCAATCAACTTTATCTCTATCTCTTTTTCTTCATACAACTCCGATCCTTAACATCTTTTAATCCTCTTTTGAACCAATTTCGTGTATCTACAAGATAATAAAACATGGCAAAGTGTAATATCATCCAAATCAATATAAAATCAACAGTAAAACCCCATAAATCCACTAACTTTGCGATTAACCCGTTTAAAAACTCATTTGCTCAATAATTCAATTAAACACTTAATTTCTATGCAAATTATATGAATATGGAGGGAATCACTATAAAGTATAACGTTATAAATCGCATAAAATCACCCTTAACAACTCCTCCACACTTAGCTTTTGCTCGTCCCGAGAAAAACAAAACGAAAATCAAGGCTCGGAAAAAGATAGACATCTCAGCACATATAACACATATTCAATAACTTAGAGGTTCACCCCGGTGTGTGTGCAAAGCCATAACAAACTTCCACTAAGTCCAAACTTGAAAATTTCAAAGCAAACTAGCTAATACCCCCTTCAAACTAGAGATAAATGATACTTATAAGATGTACCCTACAAAACGTGACATATCCTGAAAAAGATGATAGAATATATCTAAGGCCTTTCTAAAATACTCAGAGGATAGTCCCTTCAACATATCTGCCAGTTTATACTGGGGATAAGGTAGACGATAACTAAGTCTTTCATTCATTTCATACCACTTCTTATATAAGTTGATTTAACTATTCATTCACATGTAAACACACATCAGAATGAGCTCTTGCCCTGTCATAGCAGAATAGGATATTCGTGATATACCCTACCTTACTCAAATCATAAGGCAGCTTTTTTTGACTGTCGTGAGCTTTTGGTCATCATAGTGGTATAGGACATTCGAGATATGCCCTACCGCACTCAAATCATCGACCAGCTTCCGACACACCCAATTAATTCATTTAAAATTCAACTTTTTCAACAACTTTAGTTACGCTTTACTTATCACATTCAAACCTCAGATATTCACAGCATATCATACTTTGGATCTAAACACAAACTATTATAATTCTCACGATACATACGTTAGCACTAAGCACATGACTTATAAGATAACAAAAATCACTAATCAAAAGGGGTATAGCTTTATATTATAGCTCATCATTCACTATGGCTTGTGAAAAATATATATCGGGTGAAACAACTAACTTACTGGACATACAGTATACAACATCGATGACTATAACAATAACGAACAAAGATTATGCATTGCTTACTCGGGACAGAACAAAAATTTTGAAAAATTTAGCTCATTTTGCATAGAAGCATAACGAAGTATGCAAATGAATAGATACATATAAACCATTCCCCTCCCCCACACTTAAACCACAACATGTCCTTAGGTTGTGCATAATTTAAAAAGAACAAAGATACTTAGCTGATCGTAACAGATACTCGAATCGTTGGTCAGGCCGGAGCCTTCATAGTGACAAATAGAACTTGTATCAGCACGATGTAAAAGCTAGCTTGACAATACAGCTAGAAATATACCTGCACTACTCGATAAACACGGAAAAATCTCGGGGAAAAACGGGGAGAGTATACCAAGACGAAAGTTAACGGAAAGATAATGCAAAATCGAAGTATATCAGAAGATGAAACATTCAATACAATGAAAATTCAAAGCAGAGTAAAGTCAAATGAAAGTACGGAATGCCTTATGGCTTACATGATTCACCGAGAAAAATAGACAGTAGCTAACATGAAAAGTACAATGAATCAAGTACGGAAAAGTAGCAGGACAATACAAGCATCTCAAAAAGAATTACATAAGCTAGAATCAGAAACATAACATCAGGTCTGCCCCGGTGCCGCAGAATCATCAGCAGGAGGTGATCCACCCGTAGGAGAGTCAGGCTGCTCCTCATCCGAAGACGACTCGGAATCATGAAGAACATCCGCAATGGCTTGCTCAATCTCATCCGAATAGACGTAATCTATAATGCTCGGGTTGAAGACTCTGTCGTCCCTCGGAGGCCGGTCCTCACTTATACACCGCAAAATAGTTAAGATATTGTTCGAGAAGTCCTCATATCCTCCATCCAGCTTCCGTATACTATTAGCCATACTCAACCTCATCCGGACCGAGGGAGATAAAGATGGAAGGGAAGATGCTCGAGGTGGTGCTGAAGATGAACTGGGCTCACGCGCTGCCTCAGCCTCAGTCTGACCAGAAGATTTCACTTTCTCCCGCTGCAAGTACCTCGGATTCTTCGGCTTGTGATCATTTTTGTACTCGGGAACCCTAGCATTTTGACAGAGACTGTGGATCAAGTGCGGACAGATCAAACATCTCGTATATACTTTCTAATTCGTGGCTATCTCATCAAAAATTGCTTGTCCTACATCCACATTCAGCTTGAAATTCAAGGCATATAACATTCCAAGGTCACCAATGTGAAAACGAGTCAGGTTGTTCTTAGGTAACAACCTGTTCTGGATAAACCGACATTGGACCTTCCAATCCTCTGTCCAACTCGTTGTGACTGAAGGATGCAGGTTCTTAGATCTAAACGAGTTAGATCTACGCACAGCGGATGGATCACGATTTATATATCAAAACACATAATTAAAGGACTTAAACTACTACAAGGGGGTTTAAGATCATGTTACCAATAACGGGAAGAGAAGCCTTGATCTTCCGATGTGTTCTCCAAACGGCGGTTGGTGGACACCCTTTTTGATACACGAACCTCCTTGATATGCAACACCAAGAAAAACTCAAAGTTTTTCTTCTTCCAAAAACCCTAGGCAAGAGAAACTAATTTTTCCTCTCCTTTTACAAGTGGTGGTCGAAATTATGCCTTTTAATTTCCCTTGGAATAACTCTCCTTTTATAGGAGAGTAAATCCTTGGTCTCCAAGTTTTAATTAATTAAACAAATAATTAATTAAATAAAATAAAAAGATATTTTCCTTAATGAATAATTGTGACATGTATTGACCAATAGGAAACCAAATAACATGTCATACAACCAATCACATAACAAGAATATCTTTTATTTTTCCATAACACAAGAAAATTAATTCTTGTGCTAAAAAAGAAGACCTTAGGCGCCACTTTTAGGGTTTATTAGCCCACACAAAATGCCTTTTATGTGTATTATATTATTTAGCCCAACTAAATAATATTCATGCATATCAATTAATTAGCCCAGCCAATTAATTATCACTTGAGGCCCAAATAACAAGATTATTAGTCCGAATTACATAAGCCACATCGGGGACCATGGACCTATAACCGGTAGCTCCAATAATTAATTATTCATCGAACGAATAAGTACATTAATTATTAATTCCGGGATTACGCCACCATAAACCCGAAACTGAACTCTACCGATTATAGATGTATACTTATACTCAAACACTAACTAACACATCAAACACTACCCCGGGACAAGCAGCACCCTGTGATCACCTCAGGATTAAGGTTGATCCATATATGATCATCTAATGATTTAATAAGATTCCTCAATTACGGAATTATATCGAGAAAAACGATTAAATCGGTCCAAATCCTATATGAATGCCATCATATATAAATGCCCCACGTAGGTACCTCTACCGACAAACCGGATAAGACTATCACACCCTAAGGTGTTCGGGCGCATTATTGGTGTTTTAATCAAGAGACCCTAAACTCGATTAAGTTCACCACGGACTAACTTTGTTTAAGTATATCACCACTAACTCAATCCTCACGTGCATGCCATACACTGAGTTAAGCGGTTACATACTGATATACTTAGGGTTTGCAGCAGTGTATTACTTTACAAGCACAAAGCAAGTAATAAGGTGAGATAAATTCTGTCATTCATTATTAAAAACAATTACACAAATTGTCTTTCGGGCACTACACCTAACAATCTCCCACTTGCACGAAATGACAAGCAACGATTGTTTTTAGAGCACACCCTTTCTCATCTTATTCACATCACTCTCCCACTTGCTCTAAAAGCAGATGAGACATATCCATCAATGCCGTACCCTCCAAGCACTCGACTTGGTACACTGATCAGTTAGGTTGTCGGCTCGAAACGATCTTTAGGATCGAAACGTCGCCGGTCCATCTAATCAGGCGGTACTCTCTCTCAATATGCTTTTGATCTCTAGTGACTGAGAAGATCCTTCTAAGCTATCACTTCACTGTTTTCACAATGAAGTCATATCGGCTCACTAGACCTGGAATTGCTCCAGATCAGAAAGGAAATTCCTAAGCCATATCACCACTCTAGCTCCGAAAGTCGCTACGTATCCGATTAACTAAAATCGATTGGCGATTCTGGATTTCTCCAGACTATAGCTCCATCACAATGATTAAACACTGAGTCTGAGATCGTCCCAACGATCATCCTTAATCTGACTATAAGTCAGAATCAGTGTAGTCAACTATATTCAAGTTTGCACCCGAATATACAAGCACATTATTCCTCGTTCTTCAAAAATACTTGAGGATGTACTAAAACCGCTATTCAATGCTCGAATCCGAGATTTGACTATTATTGACTTGTGACAACCTGACTTGCCGTCATCCAAGAGAGACCCTATCCCATTTTATCTTTATCCGAAGATTTAGAGAATCATTCCTGAGAGGTAGGGTAGGACTACTCTCGATGAATGTTGCATACGTATATGCATGATCATCTCATGGGATAGCCAATGACTCATTCCTGTGAATTTGACCGAATTAAATTCTTAGAATATAGTCCCATTCTCTCATCCAAAGAATCTTGGCCTGTCAGTTTCCAACTTCAGATAGCACACACATGTTGTTTCCAACCGTTTCAGTGTTATCATTCATGAACACTAATACTACTACTTTACCAATATTGATATCCAGTCTACTAAAGACTTATCAATACTCCGTCAAGTCCACATATTTTAAAACATGTGACTTTTAAATGACCGAGAGGTTCTCTTAAATCCACAAAGGATATAAGCCATGACAGGCTTCCTACCAATGGTTCTTTCTGAATAAATTAAGATATCGTTAGTCTCGCAAAAAAGGTATTAGGGAATCACCCCTATCTTCTGCTTTGTAACGAATCCGTTATTCATTCTTAGCTAAAACCCTTCTGTTCTGAATGAATTCAGATTCCGTTGTTCGGCAAGAAAGTCTCAGGGAATCACCCCTATTTTTTGCCTTTTAACGAAATCCAGCAAGATTGAGTGGTGAGAGAGTTCAAGGTCTGGTTAACTCTCTACTTGTCAGGGAATCACCCCTATACCACTCAACTTTGAGCTGAAAGTTTAAACTTTCCTATTCATTCGACTCTTTTCCGTGTAGATCCAATTGCTCCCACTGGGCCTGAGGCACTCAGGTGGTTCTACAAGTGGCTGAACAGAGCTGGAGTACCAAAACTCCATTCACAGGGTTAAGGTTTTCAAACCAACCTCTATGATCAGAATCCTATACAGCCCACCAAGAGCCATAGGTTATCAATCACCCCAGCAGACTGTAAAGTCCACATAACCACAATGGGTCAATGGTTAAACCATACTCCCACTGTGTCTTGGGTGGATCGATATTCTGATCTAGTAGTATTTATCAGTGTACTCACCAACAAATGATGTTGGACGTGGTCTGATTAAATCAGATAGTAACTACCTTTGGATAACCGTACTCCAAGGTTTAAGGCTGTTACTTATAGATTCTATCAGAAGGCTTGTGACAGTTCAACCGTCAATTTCTGATCTCAAGAATCTTATAACCAACCTTTACTCGTCTCATTAAGATATTTCACGAACATTCACAATGCGAACGTATGCGCAAAATCTCCAAATCCTACCTTTAAGCATTAAATGCTAAATGCCTACATTTACGGAAGTGGTGTGAACCGAAGTCACTCCTTATCCATAAATTCACTAGCATCTTCTAGGTAGACTTCTCGGTTTACATAATAATGTTAACCGTTATTTTGCAACCAATTATCTTAATCGAGTTTAGCGAGTGTATTGTAGCACATCAATAACTATATAGGGCAAGTCTATGGTTTCTTCCTCGGTGAGAAACGTTCCACTAGAGGCGGAGCCGAGCATCGGTCCCAAGACTATGCGATAGCCTATTTCTCGAGCATGGAATACTCTATTCTCTACTGAAATCAGAGACTCCTCCTCGTATTCTTTCGATAAACTAAATCGCGTTTCGAGTAGTTATCAGACAAAATGTCACCACTCAAAAACTCCTACTAGCTTGTGTCTCTCACTAGACCCCGAAGGTCATGATGAACAAGCTATGTTACCCTTCAAATCTATTACCCTTTCCCAATTGAAAGGAAACTTAGTCATTGTTCCTTTGAGATAGTTTTCCTAGACTGGGAGATAGGAATCACCCTTAGCCAGTCGTGAGGTCTTTTCTCTAGGATATATGCACTAATTAATAGATATTGAAAGGTTGTTTATCTTAATACGGAAACCTTTTACCTATAATAGTTTAAGACGTGTTACTTATACATTTTCAGCATTTCTTAGTGGTTCTAACTTTATCAAACAAAAGTCCGAGTCTCGGATTCTTACTTCAAATGTCATATTCACTTTCTATGAGACAACAATATATCGAGTTGAAAGTGAATCCATTTGCTTCAATGAATCTGAAAAACAGGAAAAATAAATTTTCCTGTGATATTCAAGGATAGAATCCGAAATTCATTTCCTTATATTACTCCCACTATTGTAGCTGAAATTACTGCCCGTTGTTACTCTATTAATCGTTAATGCACAGCTTCCTTGTTCTTCCAAAGAACTAAGCTACCGAGTCAAGTTACTCGGTTAAGAAAGTCGCTAAGGATTCATTGGTTAGTGATCCGAAATCACTTTCCTTATGCTATACTTTCTTTAATTAATGTTTCGGTTTAGCCTCAAAACTTCGCTAAGATAAGATGATTAACACTTATAGACATTCTTTCCCATTCTTAACTTTCCTTAAAAGGAAATAGTCTTGAACTAGCAGTTCGTATGAGTAGACACTACTCGTGAACTGTGGGATGTCTAATGAAAGCGTTACCCAGTGGGACTAATTTTCTAAATTAGAAAAACATAAGACAAAAGCTCCCACTAGTTTATCGGTTTCAAATACCGTCTAACTAGCGACACTTTAATTTATGATTCTCCAATTTTTCTATTATAAAATTTCTTGTGTAGACACTACACCATTAAAATTCACTAGAAGAATTTTATCGTCCCAATCATCTTTCAACCGACTACGCCGTCTTTCGTTCAACACGATTGACAACGGTGACATACTTATTTACGTCACTTAAGTCTTGAAGGCTCCGGAGAAATATCTCTTCCGAAAAATTAATCGCATGTAAGATCAATAAGTACAACGTTCTAGTTACTTACCACTTTTTAACGAAGTCATTACTAGTCAATTTTACACTAGCAGTCTAGCACCCTAGAGAGATATATAAATAGTTGTAAATAAAATTGACAGAAGATAAATCCAAATCATACACTACTAATAAATTTTAGGACATAAACTAAGTACTTATAGTCTATCCTACCGTTCCAAGGATTTAATCTAACGCCTCAGTGCCGCCTTAGGGTAGGTCAAAGAGGTTTCGATTAATATTGAAGATCAGATTGAGAATCGAACATCTCATTTGTGATCGTCAATCACCTTTCCTTTTTCAACCAAGGTACTACCAAAAATACCATTTATGAGTGTGACCTACTGTCTCAGATTTTTAGATAGACCCCGAGTGTGCCTCCTTAGGGTCGGTCAGTGACCCGGCGAGTACCCAAAATCCTATCCTTTCGGAAACCAAGCCTTGAATTTTGATAGCGGTGAAGGCCTTCCTTAGGGGGCCGAAATCAAAGCCGGCACGAGGCGTCACCATTCTCTCACGTTGCTTGTGTCAACAGTAGAGGCCGTGGGGTCGGATGTCGCCTCTCCCGCTCCCACTCAATATTTTGAAAAAGTGGTGGGTTTACTGATCACGTTTTTGGACTTGATGTTACATTAAGGAACAATAAATCATAGGCCCGAATGTTGTCGGTTATGTGGGGCTAGCCCACCCGACCTATTCGTTAGAACATATGTGGCCGTCGGACGGGTCAAGGCTAGGAGAGCTCCGTTGAGCCGTAGTGGTTCTTCGGATGGCTCAGTATTGCCAGACCCCCGTGCAAACGCCACACGTGGAGGGTGAAGTCGATTGAGCCGTAGCTACTGTTGACCACCCAACCGTGGTTAAACCACTTTCGAACCTGTTTGCCCGTGATTATCCAATCCTTAAACATCAAACATTCACGTAGCACTACGGAACACAAACGTAATCTCGTCTTAGGTAAGGTGGAATTCACTGAGAATCCAACACCTTAACCACGAGGTTTCGGGATTTTACTCCTTATGCTTTCGCAGAGTGGGATTCACCGAGAATCCATCACCCAACCTCGACGATTGAAAAAACCCGTGTTCCTCGGTTTTTACCCTAATTAGTTTCTAATTAATATCAAACAATTAATTAAAACTAATCGTGTGTTTTATACATGTCTAACTAATTCCTCGAAATAATTTCTACATGTATGCATATGGAGTGGAATTCATGATATGATGCATGTCATGGCAATTTTCCGGTTCTACTCATACAATCTACACATGTATACTAGTGCGTAAAATAAACACCGAGATGGACCGTTGGCACCCCCGTAACTAATCTATTCGAAAATAAATTAAAACCCTAATCTGCAGCTGTTTAGAATCTTCGACGATCGGCATATCAAACGAACTCGGATCGGGACGAAACTTTCCAGATTTGATCTTCATTCTTCGGACTTCAAGATGGACGGTCGGATCGGAGCTTTGACTTGTCAATCTTCCTCAATGAGCCGCCCAACTTTCTGCTGAAACAGACTCTTACAACAGCGCATCATTTACTTCCCGAGGCCGATCCGGGATCAAGATGAATCCCGATCGTCCTGAAAATTTTATCTCACGTCCAAAACTCCATGATTATCGATCTTACTGGTCGTATATTCGTTTCAACGGTCCAATACTTTCCAGAAAATCGAGGAAGTCACAGTTAGGGTTTCTGTGAATCCTGCGTTTTTTCTGTTACAGCTGCCTCTTCTCATCACGAACGGACATCCAAACGGACTCTGATCGACACTAAATTTTATGGGATTGTTCATCAACTTCCAATCTTGATTCTGACCGGAGGGATCTTCGTTTTAACGGCTCAAACAACGGAAAAAACGAAAAGACTAAACAGCTAGTGTACAGAACTATTTTCTGGAAATTAAACTTGCAATAAAAATAATTTACATAATTTCCTATACTCATGTAAACGAAATTTTCATCGTTTATATGAGTTTACAATAGATCTAACGGGTAAACAGTGCCAACCCCCAATCCATCTCTTCAACCATAACAATTTATCACTATCAATGCATAAAACAATAAATAAGATTTACCTACATGCAATTCCACTCCTTTAAGTCGTTTAATTACGATTATGACTATATAAATCGTGGAACCTGTCTCTGATACCACATGAAGGATGCAGGTTCTTAGATCTAAACGAGTTAGATCTACGCACAGCGGATGGATCACGATTTATATATCAAAACACATAATTAAAGGACTTAAACTACTACAAGGGAGTTTAAGATCATGTTACCAATAACGGGAAGAGAAGCCTTGATCTTCCGATGTGTTCTCCAAACGGCGGTTGGTGGACACCCTTCTTGATACACGAACCTCCTTGATATGCAACACCAAGAAAAACTCAAAGTTTTTCTTCTTCCAAAAACCCTAGGCAAGAGAAACTAATTTTTCCTCTCCTTTTACAAGTGGTGGTCGAAATTATGCCTTTTAATTTCCTTTGGAATAACTCTCCTTTTATAGGAGAGTAAATCCTTGGTCTCCAAGTTTTAATTAATTAAACAAATAATTAATTAAATAAAATAAAAAGATATTTTCCTTAATGAATAATTGTGACATGTATTGACCAATAGGAAACCAAATAACATGTCATACAACCAATCACATAACAAGAATATCTTTTATTTTTCCATAACACAAGAAAATTAATTCTTGTGCTAAAAAAGAAGACCTTAGGCGCCACTTTTAGGGTTTATTAGCCCACACAAAATGCCTTTTATGTGTATTATATTATTTAGCCCAACTAAATAATATTCATGCATATCAATTAATTAGCCCAGCCAATTAATTATCACTGAGGCCCAAATAACAAGATTATTAGTCCGAATTACAGAAGCCACATCGGGGACCATGGACCTATAACCAGTAGCTCCAATAATTAATTATTCATCGAACATAATAAGTACATTAATTATTAATTCCGGGATTACGCCACCATAAACCCGAAACCGAACTCTACCGATTATAGATGTATACTTATACTCAACCCATGAGTAAATAAGCATCCATTGATATAATCACTACATACGGATTAACCCTCCATAGATCGTCCATTCCGAGTGGGAAGTCTCCGTGAACCCGACTCGGAATATCTTATCCTTATTTACCATTAACCCCCGATGATCAATTAGTATGCATATCGACTAGTAGCTAATTAGTCAAATGCGAAACTCCCGGGATCGATCACTTTCTTAGGGCTAACAAATAAGGGACTTTGTCTCTCTACTTCCCGCGGGAAGGAATGGATTCCATGTCCGTGAAAATCGAACTACTCACTCATCCTGAGATAGTGCCAATGAGAAGTGGCTTGGAACACATATTTAAGTGAACCGTAACTAACACATCAAACACTACCCCGGGACAAGCGACCCCAGTGATCACCTCGGGATTAAGGTTGATCCATATATGATCATCTAATGATTTAATAAGATTCCTCAATTACGGAATTATATCGAGAAAAACATATTAAATCGGTCCAAATCTATATGAATGCCATCATATATAAATGCCCCACGTAGGTACCCTCTACCGACAAACCGGATAAGACTATCACACCCTAAGGTGTTACGGGCGCATTATTGGTGTTTTAATCAAGAGACCCTAAACTCGATTAAGTTCACCACGGACTAACATGTTTAAGTATATCACCACTAACTCAATCCTCACGTGCATGCCATACACCGAGTTAAGCGGTTACATACGAGATATACTTAGGGTTTGCAGCGGTGTATTACTTTACAAGCACAAAGCAAGTAATAAGGTGAGATAAATTCTGTCATTCATTATTAAAAACAATTACACAAATTGTCTTTCGGGCACTACACCTAACAGTGACCAATTCCTTCCTATCTCCCCCCGGTCTAAGTGTCCACGGCACCTCTGGGCACATTAATAATCTCAACTCCTCCAACGGATCTTGACCGGCATCCTACTTGGCCTTTATCGCCTCCTTGTAGTCCAACCCCTCAAAAGGTGCCAAGTTATACTTCTCGTTTATAACCTTAGGCGTAAATGGCACCTTTACTCCCCTAACCATCACAACTCCGGCTTCCAAATCCGTTTCCGAGCAATTGGCATAAAACTCTTAGACCAATGTAGCATTAACCGGAGTCGTCGGGGTTACCATCAATGCCCCCCACTTCCTATCCTTTAACAACTTCACAAACAAAGGATCAACTTGAGTTTCTATAACAGCCCTCTCAATTAGCATTGTTCGGGCTATATAATGCTTGTTGTACACATCAAGAGCTTTAGGGCTTATGAACCGACGATCTAATGGCATAGGAACCGGTGGTCTAACGTTCTGTCTAGGTGGCTCAACCCTCTCACTTGCATCCTCCTGTCTAGGCCTAGATGCCTCACCACTCCGGTCACCCCTAGGAAATCTCACCAAAGGCACATCATCATCAGTATCCGAACTAGATTCCGACTCATCACGTAATGGTGCTCTATATGGAGCTTGTGTAGCCCTAGGAAGGCGTTCTCTTATAAGCACACCCCGGTTAGGATCAACTGAGGCAGGATCTACGACCTTTGCCCTCTTACTTGGTTCAGTGGAAACTCCTTTACCATGCCTCTTTTGTGCCCCTTTACGCACCATGATTAACTTAGGCTAAACCAACAACCATCCCCAAACCACAATTCAAACAAACCACCCGTTTATCGTCCAAACGGGATTTCAAAACCAATTCATACCAAACCAACACCAAAACCACAATGCAACCCATCCATAACCATCAACATCACCCCAATCATCAACAGAACAAGAGACAAAAACAAAACAAGAGAAAAAAAACAAATAAGTGAGGATTCATATAAAAGAGTCAACTCAAAGATCGAACTCAGAAAAACGTGAAATAATCTAAGAAAAGCTGATAAAAACTTACCAA
Organism: Gentiana straminea; assembly: GCA_036785695.1. Lineage (NCBI taxonomy): Eukaryota > Viridiplantae > Streptophyta > Magnoliopsida > Gentianales > Gentianaceae > Gentiana > Gentiana straminea. The sequence continues at coordinate 3,616,525 of JAVUPR010000241.1, read as the reverse complement.
ATAGGATGATGGGATGATGAGAAAGAGGATTAGAATCCCAAACAATGCCAAATCGAACACAAAAATCGAATTTTTCTTCAAAAAAGTCGGACTATATAGGTCACTAAATCCGTTTAAATGGTGTTTGTTGGAGGATTTGGAGTGAAAAACGAAAAGAGGGGATTGAGAGCTGTTGATAGTGCCTTGAATCGCCCAATTTGGTTTAGAAATGAAGAATTTAGGGCAAAAGGAGGGCAAAAGTCGGGTTTTGCAATTTGAAAATTATGGTTTGAAATGAATTAGGGAAGCAGGGGTATTTATAGACGCAGGTCCGAATGGGCGTCCATGAAACTGGACGGGCGTTCAGCTGGGGATCTTATGAACTGGACGGGCGTCCAGATATTCAGACGCTCGTCCAGGTTGTCAATTTTTGAACAGAGTTGGAGGGAATCTTGCAGACGGGCGTTCAAGAAACTTGGACGCTCGTCCAAGGCAGACACAGATCAGACGGGCGTCCAAAGGCATGGACGCACGTCTGAGGCAGAATTCAGCAAAAACTATGAATTTTTTTTCATTAAAAACAAATTCAACTCTTATTCCATTATAAAAATTCATACATAGCTTCAAATAATAAATAAAAACTGAAGAACACATAAAAACACTAGAAAATAGTGGGTTGCCTCCCACCGAGCGCTCTTGTTTAACGTCGTTTGCTCGACGAAACAACCTAACGACGTTAGTCATCGTAAATCTCCGCCCAATCCACAATCCGGATCAGACGGCGGAGCATGTCAATAGCAATCAAACTCGTCCTGTAGAGCCCAGTCCTCGCCAGCAACATCCACTCCTTGGAAATGCTCATCTTGCGCAAGACTAGCGCCAAGTCGGTCGGCATCGGATCATTGAGGATTGTATACGGTCGTCCTAAAGTCTCCTGCAGGTCCTCTGAACTAAAATCTCCACCTCCCGAAGATCGGGGTACAATGAGAACATAAGTAACGGTCCTGAGGCGGGTACTAATATCGAAGTCGACGTCCAAAATGATAGTCCCTCCGGGTCCGTCACCTAGAGTGATAAGTGGAATCCTACTAATGAAAGGAAACTCCTGTGGTAGAACTCCGTAATCCATATCTAAAAACACAGCTAAACTGAACAGATTCAAACAAAATCTTAATTAGACTTAAGATAAAAACTAAATCAAAGAAAAGAAACAACGTAAAAGAGAGTCCTAATATAATAAAGGATATCTAGGATGCCTCCTAGTGGCGCTTTTGGTTAATGTCGTTAGCTCGACACTCGTCCTAGCTCACCCGGATCAAGCCATTTAACTTTTCTGCCAGCCACTACCTCATGTAGGCTTTGATCAGTAGTGGGGCTGCTGAAACAGCATCTAACACATGGGGTTAATTCTTTAATTGCCTTCCACACATGTTTAATTCTCCCCATGGTTGATTTCTTCTTCTTCTGACGACGTTTCAACCGTTGCTCCTTTTCAAACTCTTCCATGTCCCAACTACCTGCTAGAACTTCTTCAGACGGACCACTACCGTCATCCTCAGAAAACAAATCGGGCAAAAACTCGTCAAATTCACTGATTTCTGAAGTACCACACCCGAGGACATCGAGGAATCGAACCATTAAAGGCTTTTCTTTGGCTTGACCAATGTAATGCTTGCACCTTTGACCATTCACTCGGAACGGCCGGTCACCATAACCTCGTAGTTCTAAAACACCTCCAGGAATGATTTGGAGAATTTCAAACGGACCGGACCATCGTGTTCTCAGCTTACCAGGGAACAGATGTAACCTGGAATTGTACAATAAAACTTGTTCCCCTACTTGAAATTCTCGCTTCTTGATTTTGGCATCGTGAAGGAGTTTTGTCTTTTCCTTACTTATCCTGGCACTTTCGTAGGCCTGAAGTCTAAATTCGTCTAACTCATGCAACTGCTGCAATCGATGTTTTCCACAAGATTGGATGTCGAAGTTTAAAAACTTCGTGGCCCAATATGCTCTATGCTCTAACTCAACTGGCAAGTGGCATGGTTTACCATAAACCATTTGATAGGGTGATGTACCCATGGGGGTCTTATAGGCGGTTCGATATGCCCACAGTACATCATCCAACTTTAGACTCCAGTCTTTTCTATGACTGTTAACTATTTTCTCCAGGATCTTCTTTAAACTTTGGTTGCTTCTTTCAACCTGACCACTAGTCATAGGATGATATGGTGTACCAGTTTTATGCCGGACACCATACTTCTCAAGCACTTTCTCCAGGGGTCGGTTGCAAAAATGTGTCCCTTCATCACTAATCAAGGCGCGTGGACACCCGAATCTCACGAAGATGTTTTTCTTTAAAAACTTCATGACCGTCTTATGATCATTGTGAGACGTGGCTTGAGCCTCCACCTATTTCGATACATAATCCACGCAGACTAAGATGTATTTATTTCCACAAGATGATGGGAATGGTCCCATAAAGTCGATACCCCATACATCAAAGACTTCGCATTCTAGGATGGGTTTCAATGGCATGCCGAAACGCCGTGTCAACGTTCCGGTTCTTTGACACCTATCACAAGCTTTACAGAAAGCTTCTGTATCTTTAAAGATCGTGGGCCAATAGAAGCCGGATTGAAAGATCTTAGCAACGGTTTTCCAAGGACCAAAATGACCACCGGTAGGTCCACTGTGGCATTGCTCAATAATATCACGTTGCTCGGATTCTGGAACACATCTTCTCAGCAAACCATCTTTACAAATCTTGAAGAGGTAAGGTTCATCCCAAACGAATGTTTTCATATCCGAGAAGAATTTCTTCTTCTCCTGATAAGACAATTCTGGATCAAGATATTGGGAATGAAGGTAGTTTACGATGGCAGAATACCATGGAACATCTGGAGCACAACCGTCGATAAGCATGACATTCTCCAGAGGAAAGTAAAGATCTATATCGTCGTGGTCATCCTTTCTCTCACTCAACATTCTTGAAACGTGATCGCCACTACGTTTTCACCGCCCTTTTGTCTTTGATTTGGACATCAAACTCTTGTAGGGTCAGTATCCAACGTAGTAAGCGCGGTTTAGCCTCTTTCTTAGTCATCAAGTATCGCAAAGCAGCGTGATCAGTCCACACAACTACTTGAGCACCCAACAAGTAACTACGAAACTTGTCCATAGCAAAGACTACGGCCAATAATTCCTTTTCAGTCGTCGTGTAGTTTACTTGGGACGGATTTAGCGTGTGACTGGCGTAATAGATTGGCTGGAATTTCCCTTTTATTCTCTGTCCTAAGACTGCGCCAACAGCATAGTTTGACGCATCGCACATAAGCTCAAAGGGGAGATTCCAGTCAGGAGAAATAAGGATCGGCGCAGAGATTAATCGACTTTTAAGCTCCTCAAATGCTTGCTTGCAACTTTCATCAAAATCGAATAAAACGTCTTCTTTAAGTAGTGTAGACGGGGCTTGGCTATCTTGGAAAAGTCCCGAATGAATCTCCTATAAAACCGACATGTCCAAGAAAACCTCGACTTCGCGCACATTCTTAGGACAACTCATCTTCTCGATAGCTTCTACTTTGGCCCCGTCTACCTCAATACCTTTGGCGGAGATCTTGTGGCCAAGAACTATTCCCTCATCTACAATGAAATGGCACTTTTCCCAGTTTAGGACTAAGTTCTTTTCCACACATCTGGATAAGACCTGGTCAAGATTGTCAAGGCAATCATCGAAGGATTGACCAAAGACCGAAAAGTCATCCATAAAAATTTCCATACACTTTTCAACTAGCCCGTCAAAGATAGCCAGCATACATCTTTGAAATGTAGCTGGGGCATTGCAAAGACCAAATGGCATCCGCCTGTAAGCGAACGTACCATATGGGCAGGTGAAAGTGGTCTTTTCTTGGTCAACTGGATCGATGGGTATCTGAAAATATCCTGAGTATCCATCCAGAAACAGTAGAATGCATGTCCCGCCAGACGCTCAAGCATCTGATCAATGAAAGGAAGGGGGAAATGATCTTTCATGGTTACCTCATTGAGTTTCCTGTAATCAATACAGACTCTATAACCAGTAACAAGCCTCAATGCTATTTCTTCTCCCTTCTCATTCTTCTCAATAGTAATCCCTCCTTTCTTGGGAACTACCTGAGTAGGGGATACCCATTCACTGTCAGCGATTGCGTATATGATACCCATATCTAAAAGCTTGATAATTTCCTTCTTGACCACCTCTTGCATATGAGGGTTGAGCATCCTCTGGGGTTGTCTAACACATTTCGCACCCTCTTCAGTCTTGATTTTATGCATACAGATGTCAGGAGATATCCCTCTGATGTCTCCTACTTGCCAACCAAAGGCTTTCTCATTTTTCCTCAAGACGTTTACCAGCTTCATTTCTTCTAATCGGGACAGCTTGGCAGATATAATTAATGGAAGCTTGGCACCTTCTCTTAAAAACACATACTTTAGATGTTTAGGCAACGGCTTCGCACTCGCATCCGCAGGGGGTCTTCCAAACTTGATTTAAGATCTCCACTTTTCAACTCAACATCGCTGAGTTTACTTAGTGGTCCCACTGCCAAAACTTCTCCTTTCAACAACTCATCCTCAAATTCAGCTTCTAACTGCTCTAGATTCACCACACCATGATTATTCAGCTTCTCGACTAGTCGCTCGTATTCGTTGCAACAAACATGACTTGCTTTTCCATGAAATCATTGAAGTCATCGACATATCGTCAATGGAGAAGCCGGTTGGTCTTTCGAGGGTTTCGGCTAGCTTTGGAGACATTGTAACTCACCTCTTGATCACCAACTCGTATCGTCACTTGCCCACCATCACGCTCAATGAGGGCTCGGGCGTAGACGAGAAAAGGCCTCCCAAGAATTAGAGGAACATGCTCATCCTTCTCTATGTCCAGAACGTGCCAGTCCACCGGGAAGGTAAATCTATCAATTTGAACTAACACGTCCTTTAGTATTCCCGTAGCTTTCTTAGAAGATCTATCCGTGAATTGAAGATTCATGGTGGTGGGTTCTAAAAGATTGTCTAACCCAAGTTGTTTTTGCGTACGTACAATGGCATCGTGCTTATGGATGCACCCGTGTCACATAAAGAGTTTGGGAAGACTAAGCCTCCCATTAGCAATGTGAGAACAAATTTCCCAGGGTCACCCCTCTTGATTGGTAGATCTTCATAATTGATCATAGAGCAATCCTCACCAATCAACCGATCCATGTCCGCTAACTTCTTCTTAGAAGAAACAACATCCTTGATGAATTTGGTATACTTAGGCATCTCAACCAAGACCTCGGATAATGGAAGATTAACCTGAGTATTTTTCAGAAGGTTTAGCACTTTTTCATACTTTTTGTCCTCATTCAAGGAGATGTTGCTTTTTCTAGGTGGAAATGGAAGCTTTTTCAAGTCACTCTCAGAAAAGGATTTCTTCGAGGATGAACTGACAGCTTTGTCTTCCAAGTCCTTCCACCTTACTACCTTTTCATTATTCTTACTAGTCGGGGGTCAGCCTCCTGACTCTCACTCGATTCTTCATTCCTCAGGGGTTCAGCCACCTGAGGAGTTCCAACTTTTTCACCTCTCAAGGGATCAGCCACCTGAGTATTTTCTTGCAGCCAAGGGGAACGTAGGTGCCCGACTTCCCCTCCTGCCTTATCGCTGGCAGGAGGGGTTAGTGGTTTCCCTGGTGAGGGGGACCACTTAGTTGAGTACCTGAACTTAAGTTCATCGCACTGGCCTCTTCTCTACCGTACGGAATTGAAGGCACCAGGTCAGTGCATTGGCTATTATTCAGATCGGTCTGAGCAACTTGACCACCCTTTGGATTCTTTTCCGTGAAGCTGGGCAATTGCCCTGGGGTTCTAGAAGCTAACTGTTCAGCCAATTGCCCTATTTGCCTCTCAAGATTCTTGTTTGTACTCATCAGGAGTTGGAGGTTTTTATTTTGCTCCTCCCTAAAAGAGTTCCATTCAGCTTGGATATCATTCGAGTGTGTGGGGCCTTGAGAGTTTTGGAGGTTCTACGGATACGTCTGGCTGGACAGATTCTGAAATGTAGAATTAGAATTGTTAGGCCAATTCTGGCTGAACCTTTGATTCTGATTGGAAAAATTGGAGTTCTGGTTCGGGTTGTAAGTAGGGTTTCGATTGAAGTTTTGATTTTGATTAAAATTTGAATTAGGATTGAAATTTTGATTCTGGCTGAAACCCTGGTTTTGAAGATTACTCTGGCCAGAGAATTGATTGTTAAACCTCTGATTGGTCCGGCCGCAGAAGGCGTTTACTTCATCAGATTCGTCCGTTCATAGGACGAAACAAGATGTATGCCCCACATTGTCACGGCTTCGACATGTGATCGGATTATACTATCCATTGTCATGAACAAGTATTAACTTGATAAGCGAGAGGGGGAACAAATTGACACCGGCCAACCATATGGCCGGTCCGACAACAATTATCACATACGTAACTTGAGAGTTCTCGTTGAGGAGAAAGATTCTGATTGATCGGACTAGGGGAAGTTTGAGAAGCTGCCATCTGCTTTTGCGCATGGCGATCGACTTTGCATGTTCACCTCCTCGATCTTGGGGGGAGGAGGAGGTGCTTGGATAGCTTGAGAGGAGGGGGCGTAATTGTACTTGGCAATATCCTCAAATAGTGCCCATCCCTCTTCAGGTGTCTTTCTTAAGAATGCCCCACCAGAAGAACTATTGACCATGCCCTTAGTGAGCTCGGTCAATCCACCGAAAAAGTATTGACTTGCCTCTGCAAGTCAATACCATGATGGGGACATTTACGAAGAAGAGATTTGAATCTCTTCCAAGAATCAAAGAATGACTCGTTTTCCTTCTGATAAAATGTAAAAATTTCACTGAGGCATTGGGATGTCTTGGAAAGTAGAAAAAATTGACTTAGGAACTCTTTTCGAGTCCGCCCAAGTGGTAATGGATTCGAGGGGAGAGAGTTATACCACTCTTTTGCCTCCCCTCTTCAAGGAAAACGGAAACAATTTCGGCTTAATGGCATCCTCGCTTACACCTTGGATGCGAGTCGTACCACATATCTCCAGAAATGTGTGTACGTGAGTGTGCGGATTTTCAGACCGAAAACCGTGAAAGGTAGATGCGTGTTGCATCATTTGAATGAGCCCATGCTTGAGTTCGAAGGTCTGAGCATTTATGGTTGGTAGGACAATAGCCGGGTTGACCTTGACTACGCCAGGCATGGCGTACTCAGCCAACGTACGTCTATCTTCAGCAGCCATAATGACTATATTTTCGATCTCTTGAGCTAAATCTTGCTCGATATCTCGATCGACTGTGTTCTCTTCGTCAGGGAGGTCCGCAAAACGTAGCCTTCTCCTGTTTGGTCGGACTATGGTCCGCTCGAGGTCAGGGGTATAGAGCAGTGGCCCATTTTGACTCCGAGTTTGCATAAACCGAAACCAAAAACTAGTTGTTTAACCTTTTAATCAAAGGTTAAAGCCGAGAAAAGATTTTTAAAGAACAAGAGGTCAGACGGGCGTCCAGATTACTGGACGGGCGTCTGCCTGGAAGAGGAACAGGACGGACGTCTGGATAACCAGACGCTCGTTTGACTGGGTAAAAATACGAACAGTTATAAAAACTTGACCGGACGGGCGTCCACTACTCTAGACGCCCGTTTACTGGAACAGAAACGAAACAGAAACTAAAACAAAAATATCTAAATTAACTTACTAACGAAAATAAAAACTAGACAACCGTCCGGTTCCCCGGCAACGGCGCCAAAAACTTGTCACAGATTTTTGCAATGAAAATAAACAAGTAAAAAATTTATAAATCCGGTATACCCCAAGTGTAGGGATCGTAGTATAGAGGTTGACACCGGGTCGATCTTACGGGGAATCGGGGTTGTTTAAACTAGTTTTTATTATCTAACCTAACTATGTCACGATTAATACTAAAAAGATACGAAAATAAAACAGTGAAAACTAAAACGAAAAACGAAACTACAAATAAGAATAATGGACAGAAGATCGAGATCTAAAGCCAGGGCAAATATGGTTGCGAACAAATTATCTAAACTAAATCTATTCTAAATCTATTACGAAATAAAGATTGTAAATTTACTAAGCAATCGATCACAAGTGATTTAATCAATGAAATAAAAGACGAACAAGCAACTGATCCACCTATCCTACAACTATCAATTTCTATCTAGATCGTCTCGTGATTCTTAATCAAGTTGTGATTCACCTAGCCAAGGTATGAACTCCTAATTTCTTAGACAAGTTCACCTATTAATCTTCTATCTTTCGATCTAAAGATTAACGCTTTCTAACCAAAGGTGTGAAATTTATAAGTTTCTAACCTAGAGATTCAACCTAATAACTCTCGTTAATTAGATTAAAGGTCTAATCTTTATTATGGCGATCCAGGGTTTAACATGATTCTCATCAAAATCAAACATCATACATGCAAAGATCTTTCGATATAAATTGCATAAGAACGAAATAAGCATAATAAAGATACAACTTTGAATTAAAAACTCACAAGACAATCGAAGATGAAATCAATACGTTGGTTGGATGGCTTCACAATGCTGTTCAAGGGAGGTCTAGCCTCTTAGCATCCTCTTGTAGTTCGAATTACTTAAGTAAAAATACATAAAAAAGTGTTTGAATCTACTAGAAAAGATAAAAGTATAAAAATTGAGCCGCCCCTAGGGTTTGGGGTTCGAATTTCTGATCATATTGTTGTAAATAACGCAACTATATATAGAATTTTAAGGCAGTGCTGCTATGTCGGCCGACTGGACGCCCGTTTGATGGGTTGAACGCCCGTCCAGATAGCTTGAAAACTTCGAATCGGGCCGAGTCATGATCAGACGCCCGTCCTTCTATAAATCGACGCCCGTCCATCAATTTTGGGAGAACTCGAATCAAATATTCCAGCCCGGACGCCCGTTCGTGTTGGACGCCCGTTCACCGGACGGGGAATTGGACGCACGTTCGCTTACTTCAAATCGATTTTTCCATCTCTATCTTCAATCAACTTCATCTCTATCTCTTTTTCTTCATACAACTCCGATCCTTAACATCTTTTAATCCTCTTTTGAACCAATTTCGTGTATCTACAAGATAATAAAACATGGCAAAGTGTAATATCATCCAAATCAATATAAAATCAACAGTAAAACCCCATAAATCCACTAACTTTGCGATTAACCCGTTTAAAAACTCATTTGCTCAATAATTCAATTAAACACTTAATTTCTATGCAAATTATATGAATATGGAGGGAATCACTACAAAGTATAACGTTATAAATCGCATAAAATCACCCTTAACAATCACTAGTGGGTTAATGGTAAATAAGGATAAGATGTAGTGAAGAAGGTTTCCGAAAATAATCATGCTTCGTTACGGATAGTCTATGAAGGCTTAGTCTGTATGTAATGATTATATCAATGGACACTTATCGACTCGACGTTTTGAGAATAAGTTATATCTATAATCGATAGAGTTCAGTTTAGGATTTATAGTGGCATAATTCCGGAATTAATAAGTTGAGTAGGAATATTCTGTTCGATGAATATTTTATTCAATTTATTGTAGCTACTGGTCATAGGTCCATGGTCCCCGGGTTGGCTCTTAACACGCAAGTGTTTTCTCGTTTTACGAAACCTCGAGAATAAATTAAATATATGGTCTATTTAATGAATATGCGAATATTATTTATTTGGTAAATCATATATAAAATAGAAAAGACATTTTCTATTATCTCAATTGGCATAAAAAAAATAACGCCACTTTTTTTGATTTTGGGAAAAGAAATTTTCTCCTAATTAATTATAATGTCGATAATGTAATTATTTATGTGTTAAATAATTATAAATAAGAAATTAGTTTTCTTATTGAATAAATCGAAAATTTATTTTCCTATTGGATAAATGTTTTATTTTACTAAAAGGAAAAGATAAACTTGTGTGTAAAAGATAAATCTCAAATTATTAGTTATTTTTCTATAAAAAGAGAGTTTATCCCAACACAAAATTTAACCAGAACAATATCATCGCCATTTTTTATGATCAAAATTGCGCCAATTTAGTTGGAAAAAACAAAGAAATTTTGTTTTCTTGTTTTAGCCATTGGGAAAAAAAAAACTAGGGTTTTCCTTGAGTATATTCGAGGAGGTTCTACCACGAGGATCGACGTCCACCAGTCGTCGCTTGAAGATACAATCCGAAGACTGCGGCTTCTCCATCTGTCGATTTACTATTCCTCTTAAATAAGGTAAATCTTCCACTTTCTCGTAGTTAGATTAATTGTTTATGCGTATCAAATCGTGGTAAAATCGCATGTGAATTTATTCGTAGCTTCCACTGTGCAAGATCGACTGTCTCGATCGCTGCCGTGAATCAGATCTGACGATCCAATTATGGATCGAATCTGGATTCGGGTTTCTGTATATCCAGCAAACACAACAATCATAAGGACTTCTGCTATAACCCAACTGGATTGTGTAACTGTCAAACCTTTTATACCACTGTCTAGGAGCCTGCTTCAATCCATACAAGGACTTTTTCAGTTTACAAACAAATGTTCTTTACCAGGAACTTGAAATCCCTCTGGCTGATTCATGTATATCACTTTGTCTATCTCACCATGTAGAAAAGTTGTCTTCACATCTAATTGCTCAAGTTCAAGGTATTGATGTGCCACCATTGCTAGTAACACTCTGATTGAAGTATTTCTGACTATTGGTGAGAATATCTCATCAAAGTCCACCTCTTCTTTCTGACTGAACCCATTAGCAACCAAACGTGCCTTATACTTGACTCCTTATGCCTCGGTCATTCCTTCATTTTTCTTGAAGATCCATTTGCATGTAACAACTCTCCTATTAGCTGGATGTTTAACTAGATCCCCAGTATGATTCTTCGGTAGCCAAATCTTCAAACCCATACCTTCTTGGGAGGTATCCCAACATTGGATCTTCTAGCTCTGCTGACAGCTATACTTTGCTGACCAATATCAGTTTGACGCTCAAATGACACCTGTTCAGCTGACTGGCTTGGATTCAGATCTGGTTCAGTTACCAGATCAGATGAAAACTGAATTTGTTCAGCTGAGTGTTGCATCTCTGCTGACTCCACCTGAAGCTCCACCTTACTGTCAGTTTTCTCGTTTCAGAACGGGTTCCGTTTCCATTATCCTCTCCACTGATGAACTGAGCATAGAATTTTCATCAAAAACTGTATCTTTGCTGAGAATAACTCTCTTTTCTGTGGATGACCAAATTCTATAACCCTTAACTCCATCACCATACCCCTCAACACTCCTTTCTTGGCTCTTGGTTCCAATTTCCCTTCACTGACATGATAGTAAACTGTGTTTCCAAATACCCTTAGAACTGAGTAATCAGTAGGCATTCTTGACCACATCTCAACTGGTGTTTTGAGACTGATCCCTATGTGAGGACTCCTGTTAATTAAGTAGCAAGATGTGCTTACAGCCTCTGCCCAAAGTCTCCTTGACAAATCAACATGAGAGAGCATGCATCTTGCTCTCTCCAGAAGAGTTTGATTCATTTTTTCAGCTACACCATTTTGCTAAGGAGTATTCCTGACTGTATGATGTCTGGAAATACCCTCATTACCATACAAATCATCAAACTCATTCCAGCAGAATTCTAGACCATTATCTATACGAAGCCTCTTGATCTTCTTCCCCAACTAATTTTCAACAAGAGCCTTCCATTGCATGAAGCTCTTGAATGCCTCACTTTTGTCTTTCATCATCACCACCCAAGTCTTTCTTGAATAGTCATCTATTAATGACACAAAATATCTGTGACCACCCAATGACTCTACCTTTGATGGCCCCCAATAATCAGAATGAATGTAATCAAGTGATGACTTTATGCTGTGTATCCCTTTTGAGAACTTGCCCCTATGAAGCTTCCTAAACACACAACGCTCACAAAATTCCAGATTCTTGACCTTACATCCCTCAAGAAGATATTTCAGAGAAAGAATCTGCATCCCATTTTCACCCATGTGACCCAGTCTCATGTGCCACAGTTTTGTCAGCTTTGACTGATGAACTTCAGCAGATGCTACAGCAGCAGACCCAGACATAGCTGATCCTTGCAAAATATACAAGGTTCCCCCTTTGACTCCCCTGAGAACTGAAACTGAGTTTTTGTAGACACTCAGTTTTCCACCTTCACCCGTTAAACTGAATCACTTGCTGTCTAAAAGACTGAGAGATACCAAGTTCTTGGTCATCTGTAGAACATGTCTAACTTCACTCAATGTACAGAATTTACCATCCTCTATCCTCAACTGAACCGAGACAATCCCAACTATCTTGCAGACCTTGTTGTTTGCCATAGCTATATGACCACCATCTATCTGTTGATAACTTGAGAACCACTCTATGTGTGGATAAATATGATAAGATTCTCCAAAGTCCAGAATCCACATATCAACATGATGTGCTGACTCTCCTGCTACTAGAACCATGTCCACCTCTGAATCAAACTCAGCTGCTACAACAGCTGTTCCAGAACTGTTCTCATGTTGTTTCTTTTTCTTTGGACAGTTAGACTTCCAATGTCCCTGCTCGTTATAGTAATTGCAAACAACTGTGTATTTAGGACCTTTGGACCATGTCTTCTTGGATTTCTTCTTCTTCTTAGACAGCTGCCCATGCCCTTTTCCACCACTACTGCTGACTACTAGTCCAACAGCCTGACTCTCTGCCCTAGTTGCCTTATGTCTCAGCTCCCTAGCATGTAAAGCTGACTGATGGGAGTCAACTTTACGTGACTCCGGTGCATTGTTTATCCCCGTTACCACACTTTCAGCACATTTTTGGGTGAATTAGACCGTTTTCGGGGTATTATCGTGAGCTTATGGCACGGGGACTGAATCCGTCACTTTGATAGATAACTACCCCTTTTTGTTGATATTAACCCCATTCCCGAGCAATTTTACCATCCGGAATTGTTTGGATATTGTTGGTCATTTATGATGTTATAGGGTATCAGTGTCTCGAGGACCCGGAAGGCGATGATTTATGGTAAAAAGCATAACCGAGGCAAGAGAAGAGATCAAAGGAAGAAAAGTTGAAGATTTGGGGCAACAGGGGTTCAAACGCACGTTTGAACCCCCCAAACGCGCGTTTCAGAAGTCATCATTTGATTCAGAGTTCAAGCCCTCCAAACGCGCGTTTGAAACTACCCCAAACGTGCGTTCCAAGTTCTCCAAACGCGCGTTTGAACCTTCGAAACGTGCGTTCCAGATGAAGATCAGTCAAGTCCCTGCCCAGAAATGAAGCAAAACGCACGTTTGCACTAAGCCAAACGTGCGTTTGAAGATGTTAAACGCCAGTCTCAGCCCTCCAAACGTGCGTTTGAAGCCAAATTCCTACAGATTTTCCCTCACCTATAAATACTCCCCCTTAGACTATTTCTTGGATATCAACCATTCTCTTGGCAATACCCTACCTATTTCTAGCTCGAATTTTGTAATTTTTGGATCTAATCTCGAATTTCTACAAATTAATGGTACATTTCTTCTTTCTTTTACTTGTTATGTCTTTGATTTACTGTTTCTTTCATGTTTTAACTAGTATAATGAGTAGTTAATCCCTTTCCATAGTCGAATCATGTGAAATTTAGTGAAATCACCCTTTGGGTGATGAAATCGGGAGTGGGTAGTGCTTTTTATTGCTGTATCTTGCATCTTTCATGTCTTAGAACTTGTTATAACAGATTTGGGCTAGATTGATCACCTAGGTAAAAATCACACACATCACTCTAAAGAGTTGTTCAGATAGAGGGATGTGGGAAAAGGGGTTCTAAGATCACGGCGTAGACTTGGCTTAGTTGTTAAGCCCGAGCCCAACGTGAGGTTACTCGTTTTAACGTTTAAGCGGCTCTAGTGCATAACATGTCTTGTTAGTGAATCTTCTTTACGGAAGGTTAGTTAACATGGCATAAGGTGTTAGGAGAGAGTTGTTCAGACCTTAGCACCGGGATTAGGAGTTTGCACCTGTGGAATTGAATGCGAGAGTTCGTTTGTTATAATGCACACTCCCGGTTTTGTCTATCCTTGGGGTTGAAATTAGCTATTTTGATCATGGTTCGGCTATGTCCCTTAATCTATCTTCAAAACCTAGTAGTTTAATCTTCTTTCTTTCTTTTTGTCTTTAGATTTGTTAGTAAGAATTACTTTAGTGTCGAGGTAGTATACAAACATTTTAAAAGGATTGTTCACCTAGACTAAGTAACACGTTCGCTTTGGTACTCACAAACATTTTTCCTTTGGGTTCGACCTCGTACTCCTGTAGCTATTCTAGCAATCGACCCGGTACACTGCCGGTTAGAGAGTTAGTTTACCCACGGTTCCGAGTCTTTACAAATTGTTTTTTTTTTTGAAGGGTGGATTTAACCTCAATCACTGACCTTACATCTTCCAATGCAATTGTATCCTTCCCAACTATGAAGGACTGCACAAAGTTCTCATATGAAGCTGGTAGTGATACCAACAAAATCAGAGTTGCATCTTCATCCTCAATCTTCACATCAATATTCCTGAGATCAAGTAATATTGTGCTCAACCGATCAAGATGATCTCTCAGCTGAGCCCCCTCATGCATCCTTAGGCTAAACAGCCTCTGCTTTAGCAGCAACTTGTTGGTCAATGACTTAGTCATATGCATGTTAGGAAATCACTAGTTTAACGCGGCGGAATTTAAAATTTGATTTCCTTTTCTAGATCGTTCTTCGTTTAATGCAATAAACACGTTAAGTAGTTTGACGGTTATACCTCAGATGATCTATAAGATCGTCGCTTTGACCGTCAACGGAGAGTAGTTCAATGCGCAAGCCGTCCATGCGTCCGGCCTCTATCGCTAATACACACGAACCCCTTGCCGGAATCCTCCTTGGATTGCTATCGGAAAACCTCCGGCTAGTAGACCGGACCTTTTCTTCCCTCACAAACTCACTATGGATAGCTCTCTATTTTACACAAGAACTATGAGCTCTTGCAATTGTGTTGTACAAAAAATCTTGACACCCACTTCCTTTATATAGAGGAAGTGGCGCCCCATATATAGTGTGGATGAGAAGAAAACCTTTTTCCCAATAAAATAAAGAAAATCAACTAGATTGATTTATCTCTTTAATTATAATTTTTTTTGCCAATATCTTATATTGATTATAATTATCTTATTACCATAAATCTATTTTTCCAAAATCAATTAATATCTTATATTAATATTATGGCAATCTTATTAATTAAAGTGCACAATCCAAGTGTATCTTATACACATCAAAAGTGGCGCCCCATATCCCAAAAGATTGACTTCCGAAATATTCTTTAATTAACATAATTTGTATATAATTAATATCTTGTATTTTATTTATTCATAATAAATAAATACCACCATATTAATTTACCACTATAACCTTTATAGTCTAGAGATAAACTTTCCTTATTTGGTTATCAACTATAACCGCATTTTAATCCGACTCGATGTTCATATGTGTGTGACCCGATAGGCTTCCGAGTATGTTGGCCATAGACAAAAAGCGCAATTTACTAAAATGCCCTTCATACCTAACGATCACGGGATAGCGTCTAGCAACACACCGTGACCCCCAATTATCGGAAGAGTCAAAAGCAATGACTACTACCTTTCATGTGAAGCAGTTACCGTGTAACTTACAATCGTATCGCTGTAATAATATCTATACGATCGTATCTCGAGTGTCAATACATTGACGATCGTATCTTATAATCTGGATATCATGCTCTCTCGGAATAACACATTTACTCCCACTTTGCAAAGATTCTCGAGAGCTAGACATTCCTTATAAGAAGGCCATTTTGGATATTCGATCCCAATCATAGGATACGCGATTCCCGGACGACCAATCATGTATACTCCGCATGCTTCAACATCATACCCAATCACCACCGCATGATCGCCCCGTGGTTAGGAGAAATCTCAATAGTGTCAAAGCATGACAATCCACACCGTGATGCCATGAAGACTCCGGTCAAAAGGATAATTACACAACCGCCATATAGTGTGACACTTAATGTAAGTGGGTCAGTCTAACGTACGCATTCTCTAATACACGTCCACGTACGGCTCCAAGTGTCCCTACACTTCGATAGACGAGATCTATCTCTACCTTCTAAAAGATAGAAGACATCCAATACGTGCTAGTCTGATTATACTATCAATGTCCCATTTGATAATACATAAGACTAGAGACATTTAAGTACCAACCTTGTTATAGTGATTAGAGATCTCATCAACCATAATCACTATCATGGTTTCTCTATCACAGATTGATACTAGGGACGTTACTATATATATACAACAAATAATATGAAGATATATAATAACATAAGTGTTTTTATTAATCATAATAAAGTTATTACATGAACTAAATAGACTGTAAATGACCCGACCCGGTCGGATCCGGTCCAACCCGATTGGGTTTAGGACACCTTTCCAACAATCTCCCACTTGGCCTAAAGCCAATCACCCATGTGCCTAAGCCCGTGCAAGTGAACATGTTTCTCATGCTTAGATTGAGACAATGCCTTGGTCAACGGATCAGCTATGTTATCATCCGTGTGGACTTTCTCTATCTTTACATCTCCTCTATCTACTATCTCTCTAATCAAGTGATAGCGCCGTAGCACATGTTTGGACTTCGATGAGACCTTGGTTCATTTGACTGAGATGTCGCTCCATTATTATCACGGTACGAGGCACCGGAACTTCAATGAAGGGAACCACACCAAGTTCGCAATGAACTTCTTCATCCAAATCGCTTCCTTTGCCGCCTCCGAGGCTGCTATGTATTCGGCTTCCGTTGTAGAGTCCGCGTAGTCTCCCGCTTGGAACTCTTCCACTCACCGCTCCGCCGTTAAGCGTGAAAACAAATCCGCATTGTGACTTAAAGTCATCCTTGTCAGTTGGAAACTGGCATCTGTGTAACCTCGTAATACTAAATCATCATTCCCGAAAACCAGGAACATATCCCTAGTACGTCTCAAGTACTTGAGGATATTCTTGACAGCAATCCAGTGACCATCACCTGGATTGGACTGGTACCTACTAGTCATACTAAGAGGGTACGAGACATCTGGTCTTGTGCATAACATGGCATACATGATAGACCCGATTGCCGAAGCATAAGGGACTTTACTCATTTGTGCCCTTTCCTCCTCTGTCTTAGGACTCATTCCTTTCGACAGGTAGACCCCATGTGACATGGGCAACAATCCTTTCTTGGACTACTCCATGCTGAATCTCCTCGGCATCTTGTCTATATAGGTGGATTGCGACAGACCAAGCAACCTTTTAGATCTATCTCTATAGATCTTTATTCCCAGAATATAGGCTGCCTCACCCAAGTCCTTCATAGAAAAGTTTTTGGATAACCAAGCTTTGACTGATTGTAACATAGGCACATCATTCCCTATAAGCAATATGTCATCTACATAAAGCACTAAGAACACAATGGTACTCCCACTAACCTTCTTGTAAACACAGGCTCATCTTCGTTCTTGATGAAATCAAACTCGTTTGATTATCCCATCAAAGCAAAGATTCCAACTCCGAGAAGCTTGCTTTAATCCATAAATGGACCTTTGCGCTTACACACCATCCCGGCGTCATTGGTTGTGAAACCCTCAGCCGTGTCATATACACTTCCTCGACAGTTCCCGTTAAGGAAAGCCGTTTTCACATCCATCTGCCAGATTTCGTAATCATGGTATGCTGCAATAGCGAGCAAAATTCTAATGGATTTTAACATGGCAACAGGCGAAAAGGTTTCATCATAGTCAACTCATTGTCTTTGCTTATAACCTTTTGCCACTAACCTAGCCTTGTAGGTAGTCACGTTACCGTCCATGTCGGTCTTTCTCTTAAAGACCCATTTGCACCCTATGGGAACTATTCCCTCAGGTGGATCAAATAAGTTCCAAACTTGGTTGTCTTTCATGGAGTCCATTTCAGAATTCATGGCTTCCAGCCATTATTTCTCTTTGTCATGCCTTAATAGCACTTCCTCATAAGTTCTAGGGTCCTCATCTTCCATGAGATATACGCATGTGTACCTTTCGGGTTCACGGCATTCCTTGGTGGATCTACGAGGTGCTAGTGTGTCCACGGTAGAGGCTGGTGTCACATCTGTGTGTGGCAAGTCCTCTACTTCCATCAACTGATTGTTATCCGTAAGCGGTTCTCGAATTTCTTCAAGATCAATTTTACTCCCACTGACCCTATCCAGAATAAACTCTTTCTCCAGAAAGTGGCCAGTCCTGGCAGCAAACACCTTTTGTTCCTCAGGATGGTAAAATTGGTACCCTTTGGTTTCCCTAGGATATCCCACAAATAGACATTTGTCAGACCTGGGCTCTAATTTGTCAGGCATCATCCGCTTCACGTAAGTCGGACAACCCCAAGGTTTTAGATGACCTAGGCTCGGTTTTCTCTTAGTCCATACCTCGTATGGCGTAGAGTCAACCGTCTTTGATGGAACTCGGTTCAGTGTATAGGATGCGGTTTCTAGAGCATACCCCCAAAACGATTTTGGGAGAACTGCATAGCTCATCATGGATCGTACCATGTCTAACAAGGTGCGGTTCCGCCTCTCAGACACGCCATTCATTTGTGGCATCCCGGGAGGGGTCCATTCAGCCAGAATCCCATTCTCCTTCAAATAGTCTTGAAACTCTCCATCTAGGTATTCTCCACCTCGATTGGATCGAAGTGTTTTGATTTCTTTACCTAGTTGTTTCTCCACTTCACTTCTGAATTCCTTGAACCTTTCAAAGGCTTCAGACTTATACTTTATTAAGTATATATAACCATAACGAGAATAGTCATCAGTGAAAGTGATAAAATAAGAGTATCCTCCTTTGGCTTGAATCGACATTAGGCCACACACATCAGTATGTATGAGCTCAAGTAATTCATTGGATCTTATCCCTTTGCCACTAAAAGGTGACTTTGTCATCTTGCCAAGTAAACGAGCTTCGCATATATCAAACGATTCGTAATCGAATTGATCCAACATTCCATCTTTATGGAGTTTGGAAATGCGATTCTTATTTATATGGTCAAGTCTACAATGCCATAAGTAGGATTCATTAAAGTCATTTGTTTTGGCTTTCTTGTTATTTATATTAAGTACGTCAACATTCATATCTAATATGTAGAGACCATTGCTAAGTATACCAGTACCATAAAAGATTCCATCACGTGAAAAAGAACAACATTTATTCTCAAACGTAAATGAAAAACCATCAACATCTAATGCAGAAATAGAAATAATTCTCTTCGTAAGAGCAGGAACAAAATAACAGTTATTGAGTTCAAGTACTAGCCCACTGGGCAATGAAAGAAAATAAACTCCTACAGCCAGCACAGCAACATTTGCTCCATTTCCAACGCGTAGGTCCACCTCTCCTTTCCTCAGATCTCTAGTTCTTCTTAGTGCCTGCATATTCGTACAAATATGAGAACCACAACCAAGTATCTAATACCCAGTGGTTAGACTTAGAAGAAGCAATATTGATCTCAATCATAAATATACCTGAAGTCGAAGCATCAGAATGCTTCTTCTTGGTACACAAGAAACCTTTACAGTTTCTCCTCCAATGTCCGGTTTCACCACAATGGAAGCAAGCATCATTGGATTTGTCTTTCGCTATCTTAGGCGTTGGCTTAGGTGCAGCCTTCGCCTTCTTGGACTTCTTTTGGGCTTTTGCCTTGCCCTTGCTCGAAGTGACCAGCAACACTTGCTTTCCCTTCCCCACGGTGCCCTGCGCCTTCAACATGTTCAATAACTCCGCAAGGGAGCAATCTATCTTGTTCATGTGATAGTTCATCACGAACTCGTGAGAATGAATCGGGTAGAGATTGCGTAATCAAGTCAATACTCAACTCTCGTTCCAACTTGTGGCCCACTTCCCAAGCCTCTCTATGTACCCGATCATTTTAAGCACGTGTGACCCCACAGCAGTCCCAGATGCCATCTTACAACTAAACAGGGCCTTCGAGACCTGTCACGGATTTTATCTAACAAAGCAAACAAGTAATAAAATTTATAAATCTGGTATTCCCCAAGTGTAGGGATCGTAGTATAGCGATTAATACCGGAGTCGGTCACAGGGAATCGGGGTATCTAGTTCATTAATTTTCCTAAGGTTGTTACTACTAAAACGAAACTAAAAACGATAAAATAAACTGGACAGAGGATTGTCAGTCCAAAGCCAGGAAGGATAATTGCGAACGAAAATAACTCTAATCTATAAACTAAAAAGAAAATAAACTTCTAAGAAAACAACGAAGAACAAGGCACAAAGATAATTTCAATTAATGTTAACGAAGAACAAGCAATGATCCACCTATCTCGCAATTCTCAATTTCTACCCTAGATCGTTTAGTGAAGATTTAATAAAGATGTGGTTCACCTATCAAAGGTATGAGTTCCTACTTTCATAGATAATTCGCCTATTAATCTCTCATCTCTCGATCTTAAAGATTAACGCTTCCATAACAAAGGTGTAAGATTTCTCAATCTAGCAACCTAGAAATTTAACCTAGCAACTCTCGTTATTTTTAGGTTAAAAATCTAATCTTTACTACGGTGATCTAGGTCTAACAATGATTCTCATCAACATTAAACATCAATAAGCAACAATCCATCGATATAATTGCATAATCAATATAAAAACATAATAAAGATACAAGCTTTAATAAACTCACAAAACAAATCCAAAGAAGAAATCAAGTTGATGCTCGATCGGCTTCACAAGCTTGTTCAAAACGCTTAGACTCTATCCATCGTTGATATGCAAATAATATAAATAAAAGTAGAAGAAACGATGTTTTTGGTAGCAGGGAAATGCAGCTACGGCGCCCCCAAGGGGCCTAGGGCGGCCAGGGATCGAATTGTGTGTCTTTAGGGTTGGAAAAACACGTCTATATATAGATTTCGAAGTCGGTTTTGGCAATGGCGGCGGCTGGACGCCCGTCCAGAGGGTCTGGACGCCACTCCACTCTGCATAAAAACTTCGAGTCGGGCCGAGCCGGATCGACGCCCGTCCTCCTTTATTTTGAACGCTCGTCCAATTTTGATCCAATCTGTCCAATTTAACATCATATGGACGCTAGTCCACTCATATCAGACGCCATTTCACTCTAGCTCACCCCGGACGCCGCTTTGATGAATCGGACGCCTTGATCCCGGCGATTTTGCCTCCAATGTGATTGAATTCTTGAATCAACTCCTTCTTCATCCTTCCATTAAACCTTCAATCAAGTATCTTTTCAGCTCCTTCAATCCCTTTCCATGACATGTAAATGTACCTTCAAAACCATAAAAACACGCAAAGTGTAAAACCATAGATAATCACCAATAAAATCACGAAATTAGCTCAAGTTTACACTTAAAGACTTATAAAACTCATTTGCTCAATAATTCGATTAAACCCTTAATTTCTATGCAAATTATATGAATATGGGGGAAATCATTATAAAATATAACGTTATAAATCATATAAAATCACCCTTAACAAGACCTCGTACCTCTCAGTGCGAGACTGAGAAGCATAAATTTCCTTCAGGTGGACCATGATAGAGTAGGCGTCCATAGACTCATGCTGTTTCTACAGTTCAGGTGTCATAGACGCAAGCATGATACATGTAGCATCAATACTGTCAGAACAGTGCTTGTTGTACTTCTCGACAACATCTGCAGCCGAACCCTCAGCGGGCTTTTCCGGTAGGGCCTCGTCCAAGACATAGCCAATCTTCTCGTGCCTCAAAACGATTTTGAGGTTTCTTTCCCAATCGAGAAAATTTGTCTCGTCAAGCTTGTTTTCGATGATAAAACGAAGGTTCAATTTGTTTGACATTTTCTACAACAATAAATAAAGATAGAATAAGTAAAAGCTCATGTATGAAAACCCTAAATTTGCACTTAATAAATCTATAAGGTTTTTTACTCCCACTAGCCAACTATTCCCTATTGACTTTCAAGAAAATAATTCCTTTAGTGGGCAAGATCCCATCGAACTATCCCGACCCCCAACTTTGGCTGATGGGCCAAAAATAATTAAACAGGTGGACAACGATTTGTCGATCGTATCTTATACGATTCTTGTTGTTTGACCACTCAACTCTTTGACAATATTTCATCTTATGAAAAATAGTCAAACCCTTGCCTCTAAAATCCAAACGACGCCGCTTTGGCTGGTGGCCGAGAGAATTCTTAGTCCAGTCATAACCCCAATATTCATGAGATCTCTTTCGATCATATCTCGATAACGACGATATACCCGAGGTAGGTCAACCCCCGCTTTGGCTGGTGAGTTGGGTCCGAACAAGGGCTCTTCACCGTCATTATAATATGGGGAGGCAATTCCGACTTGATTTTTGATGTGGGAATAATTTTAAATTAATTCACTTAATTAATTTGGTTTAATTACGGTCTCATCTACTATGTGCATATTACTACTATATCATATAAAGTAAAACATACACAACATTCCGCGCACAAAATAACCGGTATTATCATGGACTTTTCCTATGTGCGGTTTCGAATACAAACAGACGAAACCGCGGGTCACAAACTAAGGGTATCTGCAACCGCCAATAGGATCTTTATTGTTGTACGCCAATGGGTTCTTTATCTCTCCTTGGTCTTCAACTTCTTGCTCCATTCTTGTTACATAATAATTTATCTAATAATTACACCCGCCGCACACGGGGGAGCTAACGGGAATGGGATAAATGCAAAAAGTAAACTAGGTCACGTTCTTCATAACGGCCTAGGACAATTTTCAAAAACCAACATAAAGAAAACATTCTCATCTATCATATTGGTCGAGTCCATGATCAATCGGGGTCCATATAATCACATTATATCTACACATCTAATCCATACAATTTTATCTTATGAAAAAGATTAAATTCTAATTTTTAACTACTCATGCGTCTTTATTTTATCACATCAAATAATTAAATAACTTTTAATTAATTATATGACTTAATCGAAAATTAAAATTAACATTTAATTTTAAATCGATTTTAATTTTAATTAAATTTGAACTATTCAAAATAAAATTAAAATTACTAAGTCTCCTATTTGTTTCCTTTCCAAAACTAAATTTAGCTTAGGCCTGGCCACTTTCCAAAATCAAAATTTTGGAAGTGGCCTAGGCCTAGGCCTTTTACAAATCAAATATTTGAAAAGGGCCTAGGCCTATTCCAAATCAAATATTTGGAAAGGCCAAATTATTTTAGTCTAGGCCTGGCCACTTTCCAAAATCAAAATTGATTTTGGAAGTGGCCTAGGCCTAGGCCTTTTACAAATCAAATATTTGAAAAAGGGTCTAGGCCTATTCCAAATCAAATATTTGGAAAGGCCAAATAATTTTGGTTTAGGCCTAGCCACTTTCCAAAATCAAAATTTTGGAAGTGGCCTAGGCCTAGGCCTTTTACAAATCAAATATTTGAAAAGGGCCTAGGCCTATTCCAAATCAAAATTTGGAAAAGCCAATATGCCATATGGTTTCCCAATGGCTCAAACCATTTGAACCATTGGTTGGCCATGTGACACAACTAAACAAACGAGATATCTATGCACAATAAATATCACAAAACGAAAAAGGGTCGATCTCCCCCATTGGAAGAGGACAGCCGACGGAAGGCAGCCCTAGGGCCACCGCCGCCGCCGCCGCCGCAGAGGGAGGGGGCCGCCGCCAGTCGGCCGAGCCCCCATAAACCCTTTTTTTTTGTTTCAACGTTTCGTGATTTAAATCTTGCATCTATTGATTAAATACTACGCATTTAAATTATGCTTATTGCTTAAGCTCGAAGTCTGTCTCTGATAACACTGTTAGGAAATCACTAGTTTAACGCAGTGGAATTTAAAATTTGATTTCCTTTTCTAGATCGTTCTTCGTTTAATGCAATAAACACGTTAAGTAGTTTGACGGTTATACCTCAGATGATCTATAAGATCGTCGCTTTGACCGCCAACGAAGAGTAGTTCATTGCACAAGCCGTCCACGCGTCCGGCCTCTATCGCTAATCCACACGAACCCCTTGCCGGAATCCTCCTTGGATTGCTATCGGAAAACCTCCGGCTGCTAGACCGGACCTTTTCTTCCCTCACAAACTCACTATGGATAGCTCTCTATTTTACACAAGAACTATGAGCTCTTGCAATTGTGTTGTACAAAAAAGTTTGACACCCACTTCCTTTATATAGAGGAAGTGGCGCCCCATATGTAGTGTGGAGGAGAAGAAAACCTTTTTCCCAATAAAATAAGAAAAATCAACTAAATTGATTTATCTCTTTAATTATAATTTATTTTGCCAATATCTTATATTGATTATAATTATATTATTACCATAAATCTGTTTTTCCAAAATCAATTAATATATTATATTAATATTATGGCAATCTTATTAATTAAAGTGCACAATCCAAGTGTATCTTATACACATCAAAAGTGGCGCCCCATATCCCAAAAGATTGACTTCCGGAATATTCTTTAATTAACATAATTTGTATATAATTAATATCTTGTATTTTATTTATTCATAATAAATAAATACAACTATAACATTTATAGTCTAGAGATAAACTTTCCTTATTTGGTTATCAACTATAACCGCATTTTAATCCGACTCGATGTTCATATGTGTGTGACCCGATAGGCTTCCGAGTATGTTGGCCGTAGACACAAAGTGCAATTTACTAAAATGCCCTTCATACCTAACGATCACGATAGCGTCTAGCAACACACCGTGACCCCCAATTATCGGAAGAACCAAAAGCAATGACTACTACCTTTCATGTGAAGCAGTTACCGTGTAACTTACAATCCTATCGCTGTAATAATATCCATACGATCGTATCTCGAGTGTCAATACATTGACGATCGTATCTTATAATCTGGATATCATGCTCTCTCGGAATAACACATTTACTCCCACTTTGCAAAGATTCTCGAGAGCTAGACATTCCTTATAAGAAGGTCATTTCGGATATTCGATCCCAATCATAGGATACGCGATTCCCGGACAACCAATCATGTATACTCCGCATGCTTCAATATCATACCCAATCACCACCGCATGATCGCCCCGTGGTTAGGAGAAATCTCAATAGTGTCAAAGCATGACAATCCACACCGTGATGCCATGAAGACTCCGGTCAAAAGGATAATTACACAACCGCCACATAGTGTGACACTTAATGTAAGTGGGTCAGTCTAACGTACGCATTCTCTAATACACGTCCACGTACAGTCCAAGTGTCCCTACACTTCGATAGACGAGATCTAGCCCTACCTTCTAAAAGATAGAAGACATACAATACGTGCTAGTCTGATTATACTATCAATGTCCCATTTGATAATACATAAGATTAGAGACATTTAAGTACCAACCTTGTTATAGTGATTAGAGATCTCATCAACCATAATCACTATCATGGTTTCTCTATCACAGATTGATACTAGGGACGTTACTATATATATACAACAAATAATATGAAGATATATATTAACATAAGTGCTTTTATTAATCATAATAAAGTTGTTACATGAACTAAATAGACTGTAAATGACCCGACCCGGTCGGATCCGGTCCAACCCGATTGGGTTTAGGACACCTTTCCAACAATACAGTGTTTCAAGCTTTGACCATAACTTAGCAGCGGTGTCTTCCTCAGCAACTTCTGTGATAATATCATCAGACAAGCACAACATTATGGTAAAATGTGCTTTCTCCTCCAGACTGGCGTAATCTGCTGCACTGGCATCTCTTTTACCGGATAAAAGAGTCCACAACCCTTTTTGTTTTAACAAGGCCCGTATCTTGATTTGCCACAAACTAAAACTCTTCCTCTCTATAAATTATCAATCTTTACGTTAATTGCCGACATCTTTCTTGCTAAAGAACAAACCTTTGATCACAAAATCCTAGCATCGGCCACCGGTCTTGGTGAAGATCAACTCCGTTCAACCTGCAAATCTCTCTGAATCTTGAACCTGATGCTCCGATACCAGTTTGTTGAAAATACAGACGAGAAACTTGCACTTGATGAAAGATAAAACAGTTGCAATCTAACAGATAAATAAGGTGGAAATTGATAAAACACAGAAATAAAGAGAACCCGGTGATTTAACGTGGTATCTGACGTTATGCCGACTAATCCACGGGCAGAAAAGGAGATATTTTATTATGCACAGAAGTTACAAGAATTTTCACACTCTTGAAAAAACACACCCTTGCATTGATTACAATTGATGGTATTTATAGACACAAATCCCTAAACCCTAGTTACCATAGGATCTCTGTCGGATTGTCATAAATGCCCCAGATGTGGATCCCAGCTCAAACTCCACCAGATGAAAACTCACTTTTCCCTTTTAATCAACAAACTCAGATGTAGAACTCCACTAAAACTCAGTTTCCACTAAAACTCGGTTTCCACCAAAACCCAGTTCCCACTAAAACTCGGTTTCTACCAAAACTCAGTTTTCCCCAAAACTCAGTTTTCTCAGCTTTTCCCAAAACTCAGTTTCACTTCACAAAACTCAGTTTCAACTTTCAGATTAGTTCCACCAATTTTAGAGATCAAGTCACAAAACTGACATGTGTGCCTTATTTTTTATGACATGAAAGTACTCAAAAATTGGTTGGGTGCCTTTACAGTGCTTTGGAGATTGGCTGAGTAGTTTGATTTTCCACGAGAGAGTTTGGGTGCCGATTTTTTTTTTGGGAAGAGAGAACAGATGGATCCGAGCTCTGATACCATATAACGTTAAGAATGAAAACATAAAAATAGTAAATTTTTTTTGAATCTCTGTGTTGTTTTTTTTTAATGAGAGACAAAATTTAGGATGGATGTAATAAAAAGATTAGATTTTTGTCCAGAAAACAAAATCATCAAAAATCAGGATAGAAGGAAACTGTAATTTAATCAGGACAAAAGTAACAATTATGAAGTAACAAATATGAAGTAACAAATGTGGAATAAAGTAATTATGAAGTAACAATTGTGAAACACAAAGTAACATTAACACGTGAAGTAACAATTTTAAAATAACAATTGTGATTTTTATCCTTAATAATCATAAAAATGTTACTTTGTCCTTCCATTCTTATTTATTAATTTTTTTGTCTTTGTGGCCCCTTCCCCCTAAAAAGATAACAGTACTATTTACTATAGGAGTGAAGTTAAATGTGTGCTGGATATCATACTTTAGCAATAGAAGTCAGCCACCCGGCCCCTGCAATCTGCTGCATCTGCATGCAATACAACTAGTATGGAAAAAGAGATTTTGTCATTTGGGTAAGGCACCCCCCACATCACTTTTGAGAGTAGGGTAATAAATACTAAGTTGTAGTCTTCCTGTGGCATGTGAGTAAGTGTATACAGTAAAGGAGGCAAACTTTGTCGGTTGATTGGGGTGGGGGGTGGGGGTGGGGGGTGAGGGGTGGGGCGTTGAAGAAGACGAAAATATTGTAAATAAAAAGTCACCCTCTCTCTACGTACCATTTGGTCCCCTTTGATCGAGCCTGGGAGCTGCTTCTCTACTACTGACAACCATTGTATATTGCTGGCTACCTTCCCCTATCTCACGCCTCTTCTAAACGGGTAATTAATTCTTCTTTACTCACTCCATTTACACCGTAGATACACGTGAATGATTCTGGACCATACAATTTGAATTTGAGTTGAAATTGTATGGTTCAAGTTCATCCACGTGTTTTACTTCTTAAATGTACTCATCATAGAAGAACTTCCCCTTCTAAACTAGCCTGGATTAGGCCAAAATGCTATCACAGTAAAAAGATGTTGGACTGGACCTTCTTCCAGATGGTAACATGTATTTAGTACTATTTTTTTAAACACCGTTCGATTATATTTTCCCACATATTTTGAGGTTCACCAGTCACACCGACTCACCGTACACGTGACACTCATCAGGTCTCACACAGGATGACAAATCATCTCATCATATGAGTTTGATTTATAGAAATGTAGAAATCATAAAAACATCATGGATGAAGAGCTTCATTAGGAAGAAGCTTTCTTGTTCATTCATTCAATAATAATAATAATAAGCAACGGTTACAAGCTGAGCCTTATAGGCTATATCCAAAACTAACAGCTGACACACATACCTATGCATAACAAACTAATACACTTGTACACAATGACTCAACACTATGTATTACCAGAAATACCTTTTATATTTTCACCACCCTCTCAAGCTAACATGTGGTTCAAAAACATTTAGCTTGTTCATAAAGTTGCAAAAGGCTGTAATGGGCAAAGGCTTGGTGAATATGTCTGCTATGTGGTCACCAGAAGGGATGTAGCAGACCTTTAACTTTTTGTCCAATACCATATTTCTAACAAAGTGCACATCCACATCTATGTGTTTTGTCCTAGCATGATACACATGGTTTTGAGCCAGAGTTGTTGCCCTTGTATTGTCACACCATATTATAGGAATGCTAGGCAATTTGAACTTTATCTCATTCAACAACTGCATGATACATTGGATTTTTGCTCCCAAGTTAGAGAGTGATCTATGTTCTGATTCACAACTAGACCTGGCAACAAATGTCTGCTTCTTTGAGCTCCAGGTGATAAAAGACTTTCCCAAATAGATGTAATATCCTCATGTTGACTTTCTGTCTAAAGAACTAGCAACCCAGTTTGCATCTGTAAAGCCATGTAGTTCCAGACCCGAGCTAGGTATAAAATGCAAGCCTTGTCTCAAGGTGCCTTGTACAAATCTAAGCAATATCTTGAGTGCTTGCCGGTGTTCAGTGTATGGCTCCTATATAAACTGACTTAGGGTGTTTGCAGTGTAGGCAATATCAGGCCTAGTCAAGGTAAGGTATTTGAGGGCTTCAATAGCACTTCTGTATATTGCAGGATTAGCCAAGGGTTCACCTTGCTGAGGTACAAGTTGTTTGCTAGCAACCATAGGAATAGGGCAAGGTTTCAAATATTCCATATTCACTCTTTTAAGGAGTTGAGATGCATAGTATTTCTGGGTAAGATACAATCATGTGTTGTCTCTTGTCATTTGCATCTCCAGAAAATATGAGGCAGGCCCTAAGTCCCTAAGTGAAAACTTTGTGTCCAGCATTCTGATGAATTTCTGGATCAATTTTGTAGAATTACCTATAAGTAGTATATCATCCACATACACAAGGGCAAATGACACTTTGTCTTCAGTTTTTAACATGAATAAGGAGGTGTCACACACAGACTGAGTAAATCCCCAACTTATCATCTGGGATCTCAAGGCTTCAAACCAAGCCCTTGGTGCTTGTTTGAACCCATATAGGGCCTTGTTGAGTTTGCACACAAAATGAGGCTTTGTTGTGTCCATAAAACCTTCAGGTCGCTTCATAAACACAGGTTCCTGCAAGGGTCCATGAGGAAGGAGTTGTTTATGTCTATTTTATGGGCCAATTCATAGACACTGCCAAGGTGAGCATTGATTTATAAAATATAATTTGGTATTTATCCAATTTTTTATGGTATTTATCTCGTTTTTATTTATAAATCGGTATTTATCCGTTTTATTTAAATATGATTTATTTTTGGGATAAATATCTATTTTGCGATTTGGATAATTATGGAAGATAAATACAAATGGAAGAATTAAATCTCAAGATAAATCAAAGAAAATTCAAGATAAATATCGGATTAGCACGAAAAGATCGGATAAGCATGGCAAACCAACCAAGATTGGCGCCAACATACGAGGATACATTCTAGGGGGGCGCATTTTATCTTTTAATTGGAGATCGGCCGAGAGTTATCTCTTATTTGTTTTGACATTTTAAAGTATATCTCTTAATTAGCTTGAACCCCTATAAATAAAGGCATGCTATACACGCCATAAACACACTTCTTTACACAATACATTTTTTTTACACTTCTCGCCTTATAATAAAATCTTCGCTTTTTCTTAGAGCAGCTTTTTATGCAAGATCTGCAATAATGTAAGTTCTTGTATTTATTTGTTCTTTGTTCTTTGTAATTAAGCCCCCAATTATTGTTTATCGTTTGAGGTTGTTCGTTCTTCACCGGACGATGTAGATCTAAGGATACGATATGAGGCAGTGGGGATTCCTTGTCTATAAGGATCCAAACGCCCAGATCTGTTATCCGGTGACCTATAGATGACTTCGGTATGATCGGCAACCGTGTTTTTAGTAGATCTATATAATTGCTTTATGAGTCTCTATTTTATCCGTTACGTATGTAGAAACGCTAAGATTTAGGTTTTCGCCGCGTCAATCTAGCCAAGTCTTTATGGTGTGATTGTCCACCTAGAATTTCTTATCTTAGTAGGTATGGCTACGACTACGTCAGGTTCTCTGCTTTGTAATTTAAACGAGTAATTAAACTTGATCAACTTAATTATTTGTCATCGTAATTTAACATGAGACCTAAAAAGTGATTGTTATTTAGGACAGAGATTGAATCGGTGTCTAAGAAGTACGCCTAATCATAGGAATGTTGCTTAGATGAGGTTACGGTTTATACCGGCATCCTTAGTTTCGTAAATGTGTCAGAAGTTATATGAGATGGAGACTAAAAATGTGAAGTCACGTAATGGAGACACGATGATCTAGATGGCCTAACCGGAGCTAGATCTATTTTAGGGGATGACTCCCGTAGTCGATATAAAAGAAATACGAATCGGATTTATAGTTGTCGAGTATCGCTTAATTATATAGAATCTCTAGAGCCAAACGATAACATAATAATTGGGGAGGTTAATTACGTTGTTTATGTGTTGTGTCGGGTCGTGTCCTTTACTTTTTCTTGTACTTCGTTGGTCGTAGACCGCCTTTGTGTCCTTGATATGAATAATTAATTGTTTGTATATAAAATGATCCACAATTTGGTTCCCCGTGGGATCGACCTTGATTCGCTATAGCTATACTACGATGGACCTAGTCCTCTTGCTAGTATTGGTTTATGGTGGTCAAGGATCTACGTGCATCAAGCATTATTCTGATGATTGATGTTTAGCTACTGGACTAAATGTCTCATTGTAGTCTATCACATAGCTTTGACTGTAACCCTTTGCAACAAGTCTAGCCTTGTGCTTTAAGATTGTACCATCAGGCTTGAGCTTCAACTTGAAGATCCATATGTTACCCACCACACTCTGTCCTGGGGGTAACCTCATTAGATCCTAGGTTTTATTGTGCATAAGTGCCATATACTCATGGGCTATAGCTTTTTCCACTCTGAACTTTGCATGGCCTCTTGTCACACTAGATGGTTCAACAGGGAAAGAATGTGCACTTGCAATGGATGCAGAGTAAGCTTTCGGTTTGAAAATCCCACTTTTTGATCTGGTCTTCATGGGATGAGGTCTATTTTGGACTACAAGTGGTGGGGGACTGGAAGATACATCACTCTGTGTGTCTGGTGATGATGTATTTACAACATCTCTAGTGTTTGGTGTAGTAGGTGAAGACACAATTTGTGTGTTTGATGGAGACCTAGCAGGTGAGTGTGTGGGTCTAATGATAGGAGTAAAAACAGGTTCATCATGTGGCACATTATTTGTTACCTGACCAGTAGCAGGAACATCAACAACACTCTCTTTAGGCAATCTGCTCAGGATGTCTGTCTTTTACCCCTCTGACTGAGTAGATTGTAGGGTAATGATAGAAGTGGTGAGAGCAGGATAACAAGGACTTGAGTAGAAGGACCTTGAGAAAAACCTTGAGAATGGGGAAAAAGAAAAACTACATTGTTGGATACATAGATCATGCCTGTTTCATCAAGACACATGTATCCTTTGTGATAGGGACTGAAGCCCAAGTTAACACATCTTTTGGTGTGAAATT
Source organism: Gentiana straminea (assembly GCA_036785695.1). NCBI lineage: Eukaryota > Viridiplantae > Streptophyta > Magnoliopsida > Gentianales > Gentianaceae > Gentiana > Gentiana straminea. Next base: position 3,584,563 of record JAVUPR010000241.1, on the reverse strand, counting down.
GAAACTTATGGGTTTGATAAGGTCTGAGGTTAGGGTATACAGCACATCCAAATGTCTTGAAAACTTTGTAGTTAGGTTTAGTGTAATACATGCATTCTTTTGGAGACTTATGGTGAAGAACATGTGTAGGGAGACTATTTATGAGTTGAACATAGGTCTAAAAGCTATGCCACAAATACCTCAGTGTCATACTAGCTTGAGCAAGGAGTGTCAAGCCAGTTTCAACAATGTACCTATGCTTTCTTTCCGCCCTACCATGTTGGGCTTGATCATAAGGACAATGATGTCTGAATTGAATCCCTTCAGTGTCAAGATAGCTTTGGAAAGTCCTATATTCTCCTCCCCAATCACTCTGAACACACTTAATCTTACTGGAAAACTGAGTTTCTACCAATGCCTTAAAATTCTGAAAGGCATTGAAAGTGTCAGACTTAGACTTCAAAGGATAGATCCATGTGTACCTAGTGTGATCATCTATAAAGTGCACATAGTAAGAATAACCTTCTACAGAATTAACTGGTGAAGGACCCTATAAATCAATATGCACAAGATCAAACACAGTTTTGGCATGTGAAGTAGATACATGATGAAATAAACTATGACTTTTGCCAAACTGGCATGGTTCACAAAAAGATAAAGCACCAACAGGTTTTTACATCACAATCATTCAAAACAAAAAAGAGAATCAGACTAGATGGATGGCCCAGTCTCTTGTGGCAAACATCAGGATTCTTATCAGGGTTATTACAACTCACAGAAGTCTCAGACACAGAGTAACAAGAGATAGTGGATTGGATTGAAGGGAACTCTGACTGCATCCATCAAGAGGCATTGCTATCTTGTACAGACCATCCTGGAGCTGACCCCTGAGAAGCATTATCCCTGTAAATGCTTAGGAGATTTTTGGTAATTTGTGGATAGAGCTGTAAATGAGCCGAGTCGAACTGAATACTTAATGTTTGAATTTGAGCTCGTTTATCAAACGAACATGTTCGTGTTCGTTCGTTAATTAAACAAACAGAAAATCATGTTTGGGTTCAGCTTGGTTATAGAAGTGTAATATTCAAGCTCGGCTCGTTTCGCTCGTTTAGCAATAATTTTCCTTCTCCAATATCTATAAATGAGCCGAGCCAAACCAAAAACCTCTTGTTTGAATTAAAACTCGTGATCGTTTGTGTATTAAACAAACACAAAATCCTAATAGTAGTATATTTTTTCTTTTCAACTTTCTATACATGATATATGGATCGCGAACTTAATCGAGCGCTCGCGAGCTTGATTGTTAGTTTGAGCTCGATTCGTTATTCCTCGCAAACAAACGATCACGAGCTTTACCGAGCCAAACACGAGCTTGTTCGCAAATAGCTCGGTTCGTTTACAGCACTATTTGTGGAACATGAAGAATATTATGCAGATATAAGGAACCATGTGAGGTGTGAAAAACTGTGTGACCAATGTGTGTTATTGCAAGTTGTTCACCATTTCCCACAATTAGTGTGTCTTTACCATTGTAACTGTGGTTTACAATCAGATTACCTAGGTCGGATGTAACATGGTTTGTGGCTCCACTGTCCATGTACCAGGAATGATCTGAAACAGTGTTTCGTGTAGCTACAAAGGCAGATATTTGCTTAGGTCCACCAGTTTGAGTAAATAAAGGTCCTTGAAAATCTTGTTCAAACCTATGCCAGTAGTCAATCACAGTGTGTCCATTCTTTCCACATAGTTGACATGTAGGCATGTTCCCATTTGAAGTTCTACCCCCAAATCTTCCACCTCTATTTCTACGACCTCTAGAGCCCCTTCTGCCTTTATTGTTGTTTTGACCACCACTATAGTTCGGTCTCACAACAGGCCAATTCCCAGCATTAGACCCCTGTGAGTAGGTAGCGAGATGTGCAACAGCATTAGATTGACCACCAGTACCAGGATTAGTGATGAAAACACTTGGATTGAACCTGGACAAGAGTCTTTCATGAGTTAAAAGCTGTGATTGAACTTCATGCCAGGTGAGAGATCCTATCCTTGAGGTTATATTAACTATGACAGATTCATAGTCTTTGTCTAAACCACTCAAAGCAACTAATATCAGTTCAGATTTAGTGATAGGGTAACCACCAGCAGCAAGATTATCACTATAAGACTTCATTTGAGCTAAGTAGTCACTCATAGACTTGGATCCTTTCTTAGTTTTTGTCAAAGCACTCTTGTATTCGAGCATTCTAGCCTTAGATTGGTTATTAAAAAGCACTTCAAGAGTATACCACAATTCATGTGAAGTAGAACAACCTATTACCTCTATCAGAATTGGTTCTGTCATGGATCTTAGAAGTCACCCCATTAGCAACTGATCTGCTGTCTTTCATTCTTCTACAACAGGATTTGGAATAGAGCTGAAGATGCTAGTGTCCAGAGGTCTAGGCCTGTTCCCAGAAGTAGATCTTCCATTTTGTGACCCCTAACAATAGGTAAGATAGTATAATTCCACAGAAGATAATTGTCTATGCCCAACTTCACAGTACAAGTTTGATTCAGATGCCCTTGAAACGGAGAGGAAGTTTGCATGTAGGGGTTTGGTGATAATGACTGGAAAGCTGAGGACATCACCGGAAAAGATGGTGGTATTATAGATCCACTGATTTGAGAGAGAGGGAAGCTCCCAGAAAACACATGAGGTGGATAAATAAAGCCTGGATATGAAAATAAACCATAAACTGAGCTAGGGTATAGCTTGTTGATGATCATCTGCTGCTGAAGCCACAGTCGATCATGGGATCGATGTTGTAACTGTGTTTTCTTCCGTAGTCGCAGCGATGACCAGAAGAGTCATTGTTCCTGAGCTCATGACGTTTGTCTAAGGCTCCGATACCAAGTTTGATTTATAGAAATGCAGAAATCATAAAAACACCATGGATGAAGAGCTTCATCAGGAAGAAGCTCTCTTGTTCATTCCTTCACTAATTATAATAAGCAATGCTTACAAGCAGAGACTTATAGGCTATATCCAAAACTAACAACTGACACACATACCTATGCATAACAACTAGTACACTTGTACACAATGACTCAGCACTATGTATTACCAGAAATACCCATTATATTTTCAATATGGGTCTACATAGTCTCAACTCACCACCGGGGCTCAATCAACAATGCTCATATTCAACATAGCGCAGGTCACACTTATATCCAATCAACCGACATGACGTAGCTCATCCTCCGTCCAACATAACGCAGGACGCCCTTGTATATACACACCATATAGAATAATAAAAATATTTTTTTTCGCAAACATTTTTTATATGTCAAACATGTCCTAAATGCTATAGAAGAAAAAGAGAGACAATTTAATTCCACTTTTAAAGGTCGTTTTGAAAAATTTTAAATGGTATAAATTTCAAACTAACTCATGACCTTACATGTGGCATGAATCATGTGGAACATCTAAGATATTCAACTACACCGAGCTTTACCGAGCTTTCTATATATATACTAGTGAACGTGAGCCGTGCAAGGCACGGCGGGCCCAACATAAATCGTTATCAACGATAATATCAAAGAATAGACCCCAAACGTGAAATAAATCGCGTAAACTTAAACCGTAACAACTTCAATGCACAAGACAAAGAGAGCAACAGAAACATATCACATTCTCGGCAAGAGTTAACTTTTTCTTAGAGACGTGAAGATTGTGAATCACTTCTCTTCCAACTCTTTCAGGAGTTTCCACTACAAAATAAACCACAATATGATGAATCGGAGAACAATGTCATAAAGTCGATCCATTTATCTCTGACTTTACGTAATGAAACATTATAGAAAAAAATAAACGGACAATAACTACACGGTCAAATCTCCCGGGACGCCTTAGCTTCCAGATATTAATATACTTTAAAATGTGTTTCACTCATTTTCTATACGATCTGAAAAATATAAAAAGTGATTTGGTATTCCAACGTCAATTTTAGTGACGTTCGTACTGCAAACGCCGTCGGTTCCAGCGACGTTATGTTGTTCAAAATAATAAAAATATTTAATGTGGTGTCCACGTGGTCACATGTGGGCACGCCTTTTTTGCGTGGATATTTGTTTGCCCTTATTTTTTTGGTTGTATTTTATAGCTAAACTTGACTCATTTTCCATCGTACACTATACAGTAGAATTTCAAATCTGTCGGTCTTTCCTTTTTTTTTTCTCTTTTCTGCACAAACTACTAACGGTACACGTTTGATAAAAAAATACACGGTTTTATTCAATTGTTGGGTCGAAATCGAATCAAAATTTTTCGGTTGATTGAAATTTAAAACTGAAATCGCACTGTCTGTTCGAGGTACTAAAAAATGAACGGTATCGATACACTTTGTTTCGGTTTATATAACGGAGAATCGAACAAAAAATTTTGATTTCTATATAACGCTAACCGAAATTCCAGTTTTTACCGAAGAAAAAAATAAAAAAAAAAAAAAAGCCGATGTTAAAATAAAAAATTAAAAAATGTCACGTGTCTGCTCAGGAGGTTGCCACGTGGCTAATTGTGGAGCAACCTCCTTAGGTCTATATAGATATAAGATATGATATAAGATAAGATAAACGAAATTTCGGTTTTTACCGAAGAAAAAAAAAAGCTGCTGTTAAAAAAAATGTCACATGTCAGCTCAGGAGGTTGCCACGTAGCAAATTGTGGAGCAACCTCCTTAGCTCTTTATAGATATAGATATAAGATATATATGGCAACAAAGACATGAACAGAGTGGATGAAGATGAACTATACGTATATGTGTATGTCGCCCTATTGTATACGTAGATTACGTAGGTTATGAGTAAGTTGGATTAGAATAGAAAAAAGCTGAACCTTCTCTTCAAACTCTGTCCGCTTTTAGTAAGACTGCATTGAATGACTATGGTCAGATGCACAGAGGCTCAAGAACGGGAGGTTGAAAAAAGTGGTTATCATCCCAAAAAATACAGGGAGCAGAACTTAAGCGAGAAAACCCTTTGGACAGTTGGTAATCTTGCAACTTTTTTTAACCTTGTGGTCCAGTGTAATTGGCCAATAAAAATAGGGAAATTTCTTGTGGAGTTAGCACTTACAATTGAATCATAATCGTCACTTAAAAATATTGATACACAATGAATGTCATATGTCTGTGATATGATTAAATCACATCCACATGTGACATGTGACATGTGCTATCATTGATTAGTCTCGTTCGGTTATTTATATTGTAAAGATTTAAACTAATACATGAAAATCTGAATTGAGGAATCCGTTTCATCTTCTTGATGTTTTCTTTTCTTGAATACACCCAAATCAGTCTACTTTGCTTAATATGCAGTTCAACAAATCTAAGAGAATAACGACTAGCTAGGACTCAATCTATCAAAACAACCAGTTATCTTACGACACTTGCATTAACCTCTAAGGCTCCGTTTGTTTTGGGTTGGAATTTTTTTGGAGTTTTTTAGGAGTTTTTTTAGATAAAGTGATTGAAGTAATATTAGAAAGTTAAAATGTTTTTTTTTTAAATTTGTGTAGATTATGATTTGATTGGTGAAATAAAGTAGTATAATAAATAAAATAATGGTAAAAAAATTATAAAGTTGATAAAGTGAAATGATAAGAGATAATTTAATATTTTTTTATTTGTAGTTGTAGAAATAATTGGTAAGAGAATTGTAAAGATATGATGGATGATGTGATGTAAAAAAAACCTCAAAAAAACTCCACCCAAAACCAAAAAAAGGCTTAATGACTCTTGGGCCCTCGGCCCAATGACGAATAGGATCCTCCGCCCAATCACTTCGCATCTTCATAAGCCGAGCTGGGTTCGGGTACAATCCAGTACGTCTCATCCATTATGATCCATATGATTGGCTAGACAACGGGCGTCGATAAACAAAGCCTCCAGCTCGCCGTCTACAATAGTTGTTATTGAACAGAGCCGTTCGTGAACAAGCTCGTGTTCGGCTCGTTAGTGTTCGTGATCATTTGTTCGTTTAGCTTAACGAACCGAGCTCGGGCTTTGATTGTAGGCTAGTTCTCTTAACGAACGAACACGAGCTTGGTTCGCGAACTTTCGATTATGTTCACGAATATGATTATATAAATACATCAATTTACACGGTAACCCTAACTAAAACAAGCATAAGTCATTCATTCATCTAATTGAGATTATAGATTGACTTTATAATATTTACATATTTTTATAATGATTATTGTAGCGTGAAATATGTAATATTAATCTATAACTTGTTATTTTTGCATTTTATGTTTTATATCTTAACGAGCCGAACTCGAGCCATACTCGAGTTGGAAGACAACAATATGTTTAACAAGCCTAGCTCGAACACGAGCTCCAACATTTCATCTTTGAAACGAGCCGAGTTTGAACAAATTTTTTTGTTTGTTTAACAAACGAACGAGCTTGTGAGCTAAATGAGCTCAAGCTCGAACCACCAATACTCGGTCCGTCTCGGCTCGTTAACAGCTCTACCATCTACAGAGCGACACGAAGCACTGGGGGCCAAGCTGCTCGCCCCTCAACTCGCTGTCCGCTCCCTCGGACCAAGCTTGCTTGACTAGGCAACAGAGTTCATACATGTCGGTTACAGGTGAACAGCCCACAACGGTGAGGATACGAGCTCGCCTCGCCAGAGCTTGCCTCGTGCCCTTGTATTTGCTTGCACTATTTGTATTTCGTTTACCACCATTGTAACCGCCAACTCTTAACCCCTATAAATAGCGGCACTTATTACCCTTCAAGAGGACACTTAATGAAAAAACACAGACAACCTCTGTCAATTTATCGACAGATTTGTGTTCTCATATCTTCATATATTCTTCATAGTGTTCTTGCATGTCTTCATCTTGTTCCTGAGCATTCCCGGAGAAAACACTCACTTTAATCCAGATATCCACCGTTGAATCCCTCTAAACTCGTTTGTGATATTTTCGACAATATTAAATGTATAAATGACTTGTCATATTTTGAGTTAGAGTTATTAGATATTGTTTTTTTTTATTTATATAAGTAGGTTCGCGAATACAATCGAACGTTCGCAAACCAAACTCATGTTCGTTTGTTTAACAAACGAGCCCACAATCATTTTCAAACTCGGCTCGTCAACAATAACGAACAAATGATCACGAATACTAACTAGCCGATCACGAAGCTAGTCCTCGAACGTCTTTGTTCATTTAACAACACTATATCATGGTTGATCATGATAAGTTTAAATTGATCATAATTTAACCTATCATGACTGATTATACCGATGATAATTGTGTCATTCGTTGTGACACAACTTTAATGTCCGTAGCATAACTCTTCAACTACTAAAAACCATAGTCGTGTATACTCATTTGACTCAATAGGTTAAAAAAAAAAACTGTTCATTTTTGTACGCAGGCGGCGCAGCGGGGACCATCTTCCTTCACAATAAGCCTTTTTGGGTCTCCTATAAATCCCATTCAATAGCAGAAGCCACTAGTAGAAAACAGAGTTTCCACAACGTTATAAAAAATATAAAACAACCGATATATACATATACTACAAGAGCATTGGGTGTTTTTCACCACATAATACAAGGTTGTAGATGATGCATGGTAGAAGTGCAATGTTAGTAACATGCTTGCCTAGGTTTACAAAAGTCTAAAGACATAACCTTTTTGAAGGGATTAAACAAAACATTCAAAAGACACATATTACGACCATTAAGATTCATTAGACTTAGAACCTTAATGATGTAATATGTTGCCGATAGGTAGAGACATTAATACTTCTGGTGTTCAAAAGTTGTTTCAAAAGGTTTTAGCTTTAATATCTACATTTACAGATGCTAGGTTTCTGTGTTGTCGGCCTTTGTCTTCTTGATTGGGGTTGTTTCTGATGGATCACTGATCTGTGCCTCCATAGCTTTGGTTGGCTCTTGTGTACTCTGGGAGATCAGGTGCAGCTTTATCACTGGGCTGATTTGCTGCCTTGGTAAGTCTGCTTTCTCCAAAAGGCAATTTACGTTTTGTTTCAGACTGCTGTGCTTGCTTTTTTCCAAGGAGCGAACTTATCTCAGGTGTATCTGCTATGACACTTTGGATTGTAGGGGTGTAGACCTCTTTGTTAGCGGGAGTTTTTGGTGCGGTTGTTGATGATCCAATATGGTCAAAACAAGTCCCATCTTCGAAGCAACTCGCAGCAAGTGCACCGTTTGTTGTGATGCATTATACTCGTGCATTTCGCTTCGAGTAGATCTTTAGCACGGGATAGCGTCGGTGCATTGTACCCCGGGATTGTTTGTCATAGTACTTCAAATAGCGTATAACGTGTTTCTTTTGGAGAGCCGCTTCTATCTCGGCTTGTCGGTGGTTTGTTCTATGAAATAAGGCAACAACATAAACTAAGAAATTGAATAAAAAAAGAAAGTTAAAGTAAGTTATGATTGAGATTATGGGGTACTTACCGCAAAGAAGCCAGCAAGCTCGACTTCATTGGTCATGTGAAGGGTAGCGACTTATCAATTTCGGAGACTTCACAAATACCTCAACGTAGTTTTTCCATGGTTTAAGAAGACTCCAATTTTGTAGCTGAACCATTTAAATTTATGTGTGTTATAGTGTAAATACGGAAAACATAGTAAGAACAAGGCATGAAACGAAAACAGATGAGCAAAGTATTTACCGCATAGTGACCTTAGTGTATTCTTGGCAATATGAGCACATTATTTTCCAGTCTATGTCCACATCTAATTCTGTGGAGCATTGTTCGCATGCTTCATACCAGAAATGTTGTTGTCCAGGTATAAAAGTTATTGAGCCTTCAGTCCAGACTGCTTTTACCTGCATTTTAAGATTAGTATTGATTTCAGTGTGAACTTGGTAAATGGAGAATTGATTGTATCTTAGAATATGAGTTACATTTTCAATAGAGGCAATGGCAAAAGTTAATGGCGATTTCGTAAGGACGGGGTGGTTGGAACAAGATAGCCGGATTCCTATAAGCGTGAGTTTGGATCATTGATGAGATCTTCACCGAGTGTGCATCATACCCGTTATGCGGCGATTATCAAACATCGCTTAAATACGACATAAGTAAATAATAACGGAGATCGAATGTGCCTACCATTCTTTTAAGGGCTTCTCTTCTATCGCCGGTGGGTTTTCCATGAAGTAGGCATTTGTCCTTGTTCGGAGTGATAGACCTACATTGGAGTGGAATGATATGAACACTGGTTTAAGCATCCGTAGATTTTTTTTATAATTGTGCTGGTGTTTAATGATCGAAGGGAAGATTTCATATACTTGAGGTGGACATTGTAAGGCTAGTTCTGCATAATTATTTAGGCTCTTTGCACACACAGCAAATTTGTTATAAATATAAGAAGAGTAACCAAATAAACAGAAAGAAACATCTGAAGAGGAGTATTGTATTTCATGAGTAAGTGAATGAATATATGGTAGTGAGTCATTACATACCATTCTGTGTGCTCACGTTCAGTCCATATGCAATAATCAATGTCGGACATTTGTATTTTGCATACACGTTCACATCACTATCGAGGTCCACATCGTCCCAGACTCGAACCAACATGGGAATCATTCTACAATATTGTTAAAATTATTGTCTGGTGGGATAAATTCTTCAAAGGGTTAAATGACTGGATCAATACATGTTAGTATAGTGAAGGAATTCATTGCTTACTCTTCATTAATGACCACACAGTCCCTGTAAGTAGATTTAGCGCTCGCTTGTTGAACTGGTAAAGTATGCACAATCAGTGCTTTGATGCCTAATTCAAGTGTCAATGTTTTTATGTAATTAAGAAGCAATATATGCACATCAATATTGAGTTTTAATGTAGCTCGGTGGGAATGAGTGCTTACGCATTGGCTTCTCATGATCCGCATAATGGTAGAAGTCTGCAAATTTATCTAGCTCAAATTTGCAAGGAAGTGGAGGTGGGATTGGTTCCTCATATGCTTCCACAAGGTTTTTGCGTTGCAGAGTCCAAGTGTAGGGATACTGAAGTGATTTGAACTGAGTCGGAGTGTCTTTGACAACAGCATTCGAGACATAGTATCTTTTGTATGGCTCAAGTGTGTGGGCAAAGTGGGCCACAGTCCCGTTGAACATGACAATAGGGACTAAGGTTCCCTGTAGTAGATATAAAATTCATTAAGATTAATCTTTTTAATTAGGAGAATAATATTTTTGAATGGATGTACAGTACCTTTGTGTCAGTAACCACGTAATTTCGAAACAGAGGGCCGTTCTCCTTTTTCTTTGGTTTGCGCCGCAGGATAACCTGAATCAAGACACACCATTTCGTTGCTATCGAAGGGGTGATCTGAATGGCATCCTTTAGTCCTCGTGCCATTTCCTAAACAAAATAGGAATTGTTGTTTTTCATGACTGTCTAACATAAGTGTGTGCTAAACATTTTTTCTGTTCATTCCAAGTAAAAACGTGCAGAAATATCGGGCAAATTGAAATGGTGATCGGTACGTGCAAACATTCATGTAAGACTGAATACTTTTTTTTCCCGTTTGTATACAAAGGCATGAAACAATCCTTATTTTACGGCCATAGCATTTGGCAAAGTCGTTGCGTATCATACGAGAGAACATGTGTAATATTTACAGGCAAAATACGTTAAATGGAATGTGTGGTTTCCCCTGTACAGTATTATAACCAAATTTTTTGTACAAACATAGGTGTGTGCAAATTTGTGCTGGTTTTTTTCATTCTGTACATGTGGAACTGGAGCTTACTACAACTGCAGCACCTCTTTGTACACAACATTTCGCGTTGCCCGTTGCACGGACAAAGCCGCACGTTTTGTTGCTTATGTAAACTTTGACATTCGAAGAAGTACGTGCACGGGACAGGGCTACATACAGCTGACCATGAGAAAATACGTGTTCCTTAAGGTACACACCCACAAAGTCCGGGTCCGACCCCGAGATTTGTTTATTGTCATTGCGAAGCACAGACGGACTGGAAACTGAATTCTTTTATAAGGAAGTGGGCAGAATTCACCTTTCGTTGGTTGCAATGGTATTCTTGGTAGGAAAACTTGCTTGCCTGCAAAGTCTCCAATGACTATCTCAGCGTGGATCACATTTTTGGAGAAAGACCTGCAAATTAATCTTGTCCCGTTGCATAAGCCCTCACCAGGATCTATATTCCTTAGCAGAATAATAGGAGCATGTTTTTTTAGAATAAGTCTGTGTGGAGGCAAACCATTTGGGGACAAGTTATTGACTAAATCTTCATACAGTCCTTGGTCCGAAGGATTGAGAGTTTGGTCTGAACCTATGTACTCAACTTCGGGGCCCGGATATTTCGAATAACGAGTGAGTTTATCTCATCGACAAACAAGTTTTTAGTTGTCAAGATAGCTCTATTCAGAAAAGGGACATCAGAACTGGCCATTTGATCTAGGTTAGGGTAGACAAGTGAAATGAATTCTTCGAAGTCGTTTGTTGGAGAGATTTGGGTATAGCAAATATGATCTGGGAGCAAAACAGAGTCAATATCTTTAGACTGGTGGACACCATCACCGATGCCTAAGAGAAATGACGTGAATTCTGGATCTAATTGCGCGCGCATGTTGGAGACCAAATGTAGTTGCCTAAGATTTGGCCACAATGGAGATCTAATTAATGAGGTGTTGATGGTTTCTGTTTTTGTGCCTTTAGGAACCACCGGTAAAGTTTGCCGGAAATCACCCCCTAAGACAACAACCTTTCCACCAAACATTTCTTTGGATTCCATTAAATCTTGGAGTAAACTATCCAAAGCCTCAACAGCAGTTCTTTTTGCCATTGGGGCTTCATCCCATAGGATTAACTTTGATTCCTTAATAAGCAAAGCTAAGGAGGATTGTTTGCTTATCTTACATGCTGAGATATCTTCCACATCAATTGGTATTTTGAATCTTGAATGAGCTGTTCGTCCTCCGGGCAATAAGGAGGCAGCAATACCTGATGTAGCTGTTGCCAATGCAATCTGGCCTTTGGCTCTAACATGTGCCAAAAGAGCTCGGTAAAGGAAGGTTTTTCCAGTACCACCTGGCCCATCTATGAAGAAGGCCCCGTGTTTGTCTTCAGGTCAACAATCGCAATAATGCAGTTAAACGCTGTCTTCTGTTCAGCATTTAACAACTCCACTGATGCTAGATCCGTAGCAGAGACTAAGATAGATCTTTCCACCATAAGTTCTTTAGTTGTGTCATTAAATTCATCAAAGGTATTTGCAAAGAAACCTTGACAAATATTATAATGCTTGAGGCTCTTACCCATGCCAACTAAATAAGAATTGATATGTTGCAAAACTTGCTTTCTTATCAAGTGCTTAGGCAAGCTTGAACAAAAAGCCAAGTCGTGTGACATGTCATCCTCAAACTTGGACCACAGTTGAGAAGGATTGTTTGGGCAAGAATGTACAAGCAAATCTGCAAATAGCTTTCTCAATGCAGCTGGCATGTTGTACAAAGCAGCTTCTGCCATGCATTGTTCTTGGCTATTATCTTCTACAAGTAAGCCATACTCTAAGGCAGCCTCATGAAATGTGCCAAATACCTGACCATTGATGGTTCTAAGGTCTATGTATGATGTTGGGCAGCGAACATTGGCTAGAAGTAAGCGCAGAAAATAGCGTTCTCCTTCTGCCGGCTGTACTGTGACCATCCTACCAACTGAATTTCCCCTTGCCCGAAGTTTCCATTTTTTTTGGTCAACCAACCAGACAAAATGGTCAGGAAATTCTGAGTAAAAATAGTTCCTTGCTTTTGCATCGGAATTGGTTTTATTCATGTAGAAAAATTGTGTCAGCATTGTTCTTTGATTTAGTGGATTGTTAAGAACAGAGGATAGGAGTTCTTTGTGCTTGAAAGTAACAGGCTGATAATTTTCGAGGTGAACGTGCATTTGAATGACAGGGGGTTTTATTTCAGTAATTGGGAACCTAAACATGCGCCACAAAGACTCAGGTGCTGAAATCCAACGGCCACTTTGATATTGTTCAATCTCATTGGCCTGACCACAAGTGTTAGGAGCAGTGTCATGCTGATTCTGGTTTGACACATTGAACAAGATGCGGTCGCTACCTTTGCATATATATTTATATATGTATTTGATAGCTTTGATTGTTGAGCAAATCTCAACATTCATATGGCAGTCAAACTTGGCAAGAAGGTAGGGGTTGTACGGCACAACCCAACGATTTTCCAACCAAACACCTCGCACTTTCTCCCTAACACCATTATTGCGCCTGCGATAACTTGGGTATGCATCGTCAGTGACGCATGTCTCATCACAAAAGGCTCTTGGGTAAAAGTCTTTGCACGTTGCATTTTTTTTCATGCAAACATTCGTAGGATTATGATCACCACATGGACCATGCAACATGTGCTTTATGACCACTTATGCGGTATGAGGGTGTTTCGGTTTGTCGTGTATTTCAAAGACACACAAACATATCAAATTCCTCGGGCCGGTAAATTTTGGATTCGGTTTAAGAATCAAGAGGATGTGTGCATGGGGAAGGCCTCTTTTCTCGGTACTCAATGACATATGTGTACGCCGCAACCTTTCCAAAGACATTGTTTTTAAACAACTCATTTTTCGCTCTTCTTCTAGCTTAGCTCTAAAGACTCTACAAACTATATCGTGCCTATCTTGAGATTGTTCATTGTACTTCACCGCTCCTTTATCTCGTGCCAATTAGGATTGGACGTCACGGTGATAAAGATGTCGCTTCCCAAACTTTTTCACCAAAGACATAGCATCTAAATATTTTTTTCTCATGTGCCTAGGACCACCAATAAAGGTAGCAGGTAATACAACGCGCTGGCCTACTTTGCCACAAGACTGCTCGCCTGTGGCAACAGCGTCAGCAAGGCCTTGTCGGAATTCTTGTCTAATGTTGTCTTGTTGGGATTTAAAATAATCAAGCCTCTGTGTTTCTAACTTGACAAACATATCCACTGCATATTGCTTTGGAACAAAGGCGGCAAAATGCAAAGAAATATGACCGATCCGAAGGCCTTATTTGAAACTTATAGCAATAGTACTCACGGATCGACACATTATTAGGATTATCTAAGGATGCATTCAGTATTTGCTCTTCATGGTCAAGTAAACTCTGAGCATCACATGCATGCGCAGGATTTAACACAGTACTACTATCCTCACATCTACCTCGTTTTCTATTTTTTTTTTGTCACCCCTTGTTTGAGGATACCTTGGTGCCAACCAAGTTGTCCGTAAGGGAACAATAAAGGATATTGCAAAGGGTCATAGCAACCATAGTAGTATTGTATGGTGTGAGGATGGCCAGCAAGAGTGTAGATCCTAATGCTCCTATGGTGGTTCTCGGTACCATCTACTAAGATCCCAGCAACTTGGTTAACCGAAGGTTTGTTGTAGATGCGTTGGTCCACATTTGGATTACAATAGAGCAAAACGGCATGTTCTTCAAGATTAGGCTCAGCCCTTAGACTTCTAAAAAACCTAGCATAAGGATTTTCTTCAAGGACCAAAGCAAGATTTTTTGTAGTGACATTTCATACAATCCCAGACAAACCTAACAATGTACTGTTTGCAAGTTCATGCTCGGTATCATGAAGATAGAACTGCAAGTTCTTAGTGGAATCACCTTCACCAAACAAAGGTGGCATGAAGTGGTAAACCTGCCATTGTACTCTAAAGGTATAGATGCCTTTATTTCGGCGGGATAGATCCTTATCATAGGTTGCACCCAGTGAAGTGAAGGCTAAATGATTATTATAGGTCCGGATGCATGACCTAAAACTCTTAGATTCATCAGAACCTGATGTCAACATGTTAGCTAAGATGCTAGGAAGAGGAGTGCTGACAAGAACTATGTCACCTCCATTACAGCATGAACTGGGAGGTTCATGAAAAAATCTAACTGCTCCACACGAACCACAATTGGTTGTAGCAGGTAGAATATCAGCAAAAGGCGGTACATTGGACAAGGCATCTGCTGTGCAGAGGTCACGTATGTCCATCTTGTTTTTTCTACGGTGGACTCTTTTCTTTGGAATTTGTACAGGGCCATGAACGAAGACAAGCAGACCGTGATTGTGAGTCGGAACACGAGTGCCGCTATGTGTGTAAGCTGCAACGCTTGGATCGATGCCGTAGAAAGCAACAAGGCCTCGTGCATTATTCGAGATGAAGATGGAGTGCCACGAGGGGAACCGGGTATGCTCAAATGCATAGCATGCTTCCACCGTGGCACCGAAGGGCACACAAGCAGGTTGTATTTGAGCCTAAAAGCCGAATGTTTTGTGAAAGAGGAAGGGAGTGAACTGGTTGGTTACTACAAAATGGTATCTTGACCTTTTTATGCATATTTAAAAGACCTCGAGTCTTTGCGAGTTTGTTCCTAGCAGATATTCTAATGGGAGAAATAACATTGCTTTCCTTGGTGTTAGTAGAAGCAGAAATGCTATGGCCGAGTTTTTTACGTTTTTTTTTGTCTAGCCATCTAATTATTGCTAACCTGCGATACGCACGAGCTGTTATTATTTTAGCTAAAGAAGAGGGACACACTACATCAACAGGACACTGTAAGGGTCGCGGAGAAGATTGCATCGTTTGTAAAGTACTGGGATTTGTAACAGAAACAGGTAACCTGACCCTCCCTATACTAACTCTTACCATAATGAAACAAGATGGGATTTGCTGTAGATCCCGTAACTACGGGGATTTGCAATAGATCCCCTAACTATGGGGTTTGCCGTAGTACCCCTAACTACACTTACCTTAAACAAGTGTTAACCTTGGGCACAAAATCCGTAAACCAAAGGAGCAAACCGGCCTTTGACAAGTAGAAACCGCACAATCATTCATATGTTTAGTTTCGGAACGTACCCCAACTATTATGTGCGTACGCTTTAAAGTGGACACTCATGATAGGACAAGAAGAGAACATGGTTTACAACCGTGAACTCGGTATAAGGTATGTACATATCCGGCTAACTCGTTTTTTGGTACGAGCACACGTGTGTGTCCACATGTAGTTAGTACATATGTAAAATAGGGAACCCATACTGTATGCTGAATATACTTGTTATATGAACATAAGAGTTTGATGCAAGAAAGTAAAAGCTGTCAGTTAGTGTAGTTTTAAGAAGGGAAAGCGTTTCAGGTGCGGAGAACTAACAGAATGGGAAAAAATAAACAGGTTCTAACAACAAGAGAATCTTAGGGTAGATGCAGATCATATAAGCACTATAATGATATGTTCGCAAGCCTTTGGAGTTAATAATCTCTCTATTAAATAACAGAGGTAACTTTTTTTTTTTTTCCCTTTCTGACTTTTAACAGAGAGACAAAGGGAAAAAGAAATTCTTAACAACAGCAACAAGAAAAGTAAACTAATGTATGACTCTTAATTCTTCAACCTATGAGATCCATCTTAAACTAACAAACAAAAGTAACCTCAAATTTGAGCACCAGCTTTCATCACAACACAAATCCATTGAAAACAAGAGGCATGCAGTTCTTCTATTCCATAACAGATTAGGTTTAAAAAAAATGTAAAAATGGGAAAAGCCAATAGATCCACAATCACTATAAACTTATCAAAAAAAATGGAAACTAATGGATGTAAAAAATGAAAAGGCGGTTGAATCACATAAAACTCTTGTAAAGAAGATGAGCAAACCTGGGAAAACAGCACCTTTAGCAAACCGACAGTTCTTGTAAGTCGAAAATGGAGCCCTGTTAGACACAAGAAAAAACAAGAGCCCAAGGATTAGGGATTGCGTACAACAAAAGAGGTATGTAACGCAAAAAGTAAGGATCTTGTAAATTCAAAGGAAATCGACATTTACCTCCTTGCAAATTTGAAATATGTGTGGAAGGCCAAGCTTTTCTCAGTGGATTTTAAAAGGATTAGGAAGAGTAGTTTAGAGGTTAAAGGTGTAGTACACAAAACGATCATTGAAAGCCTATAGCAAACATGGAAACAGCTTTTAAGAAGGACGGAGATCCATATCACAAAAGTCAAGATTACAAAGGATTTGGTAAGTAGCAGGTTAACCGATGGATGGTGGTGCTAAGTGAGGGTGGTAGGGGGTCTTCAATCGGCGGTTGAGAGGGGTGGAGAAGACACCCGGGTAGTGGTAGTGGGTGCGAGTAATTAATGCGGTGGTTCTCCCTTATCGAATGCAAGGTGAAAATGGAAGATGCATATTACACCATACCATATACACGTGTCCCATCTCACCTAACCTTTTTTACATTTATCAAGACACGTTTGAGCTTCCAAATGGTACCTAGAGATGCAAATTAATAATAGATGTAATATCTCGTAAAATATTTGAACATATATATGACCATTTAGAGGAAAAACATATGATAGCTACGAATGACTTGATAATAAGCATTGTTCATAAATAACAGTGTGTATAAACAGAAAAGGAAAATTGTTGATTCCCGATGTGTGTTTCCTTACGATATTTAGATGATTTTGCCTATCTCTCTTAAACCGTCTGCTCACTTAATATCCCCGTTCTTTTAACGACGATGTTTCGTATCGTGTATGTTTTTTAGTTGTGTTTTTATCGTTACTTTTAATTGTTGATTCTTGTATTTTATGTGTCGTATTTTCTGCGTTAGTCAATTAGGAAAAAATCATTTTTAAGTCAACGATATAATACACGAAACATTGATTTTTAAAAATAAAAAAATAACCATAACGACATTTAAAAAAAATATAAATCATCGGTAAATATAATTTAAGTATAAATTTTTTTTCATAAACTATAACATCAATCACAATAGACATTTTGTTTATGATTTTTTTTTAAAGTTTTTATTATTTATGAATTTCACAAAAAAAAGACGAATTCAATAAAAAGGGGAAAAAAAAGAACCGGGGCATGAAAGCATTTAATTATACTTTATGGTACGGAGTGAAAACATATTGTAATTTTTTTACAAGAGCACATTAAAAAGCAAGTCAATTAAAAAAGCATTATTTCCAAAAAATGTGTTATAAAGCATTTTAATTTTTTTTCATAAGAATGGAACCAATTAAATAAACAATGTTTATAAATTGCAACATGTGTAAATGGAAAAAGAAAAGAAGATATCCGATACAATGTATGAAATTATTTTCAAAGCAATATAAACTAAACAACGTATGAGGAAAATGAAAAATATAATAAGAACACGTTATAAACCGAAGCGAGATGTAAAAGGAAATGTAAAAGGAAATTTATGTATACCTATATATGAAATAGATACATATATATGTATCTATAGGGATGAATAAAGTGAGACAAGCAGAAATGAAAGAAATAATAAAAAATATAAAAAAAAACGCCGCTAAAAACGATATGTCTACCAATTGGGAAAAAAAAAAAAAAAAAAAAAAAAGCAAAAACTGTCGGACCAATCATAGACCGCCACGTGGCAGCATTAGAAGAAAAGGGAGGCGCCCCTTGTTCTTGTATTAGATATAAAGATATATATATATATATATATATATATATATATATATATATATATATGTGTGTGTGTGTGTAGTATACTCTCATAATATCTCTCTGTGTCGGCGGCTTCTGCTGAAGTAATACTGTTGATCTTTAAACTCCTAGTGTAATAAAGAGAACAGAGAATCCTCAGCTCATCAGATTCACTGTGAAAGCTATAGATCCCACTTGAATACATCTATGATATAGATCCTTAGATGACATATTGGAGGGAAAATACTTGTGTGGTGTCTCCACACGTGTGTAGACACCGTGTAGTTTAATATGAACCACACAGTTTTATTCTGTATTTAAATTATGTGATTCTGGTCGTTTCACCCGTCATTTTACCTCAAAATCCTCTCACCACACATGTATATTCCATATTGAAGGACTAGAGGCGAATCTAGAAATTTGTTTCAGTCGGGTAACCAGAGCTTAAAACTGAATTTTTAACGAAAAAACGATAATTTCTAACAACAAAACTATATCGTTTTAATATTAAAAACATATCTCGGATAGAGTAGGATAGGTCCGCCCCGCGGAATACAATAGAAAGGAAATCTTCCATAATAATGGTGTACAAAATTTACATCATATAAAACAAATGAATTTTAGAGGTTGAGATGTTTCCAAATAGAAAGACATTGGACAGGTAAAAAATGAGATAAGAAACAGTTTCATAAGAAATGTTTGAAGGTAGGAAGACAGAGTAAGGGGAGGGGAAAAAAGGAGATAAAAAAAAACCTCAAAATTCGTTTGATGAATGTAATGCCAAAAAAAGTAGGAAAAATTATTTTAAAAAAAACACGCCCGGTGGGACTCGAACCCACAATCGCTTGATTAGAAGTCAAGCGCCTTATCCATTAGGCCACGGGCGCTCATGCCTTAACTAGACAGAAAATGGTATATATCCGTCCTTTTGTTTAGCACTCACTTTACACAACAAGACCATGCAATAAAATAAATATGGGAGGGTTTCTTTATCGTACACCAAAACTACTAATGCACGACAACAAGGCATAAACCCAGTGTTATGATTTTAATTCAGAGGTTTTAGGTTTAAGTATCAATGGGGACAAAAAAAAATATGTGTATGTATATTTCGCATCCCTAAAAATGAAATTAAGAATAAAATTACTTCTACACCACAATTACTTAGACAACATATCACACAAGTAAAACTTTCTGCGAAACACATTATAATGAATCTTTTTGGGACCAAAATTTACACCCCATTTTACTCTTTAGACAACATATCACACAAGTAAAACTTTCTTCGAAACACATTATAATGAATCTTTTTGGAGAACATAATTTACACCCCAGTTTACTTGCAGTTTTGTCACTATTTTCCGACAAGGCGAACACGATGACGATACCAGCCAACGATCAAATCCTAGAATAAGTCTCAAACATCCATTATTTTCCTACCATAGGTAATGAATCTCTTCGGTTTTATATACTGTCATTTGGATTAGTGTTGGTATTCACCAATGGCACGTTTGTTTCGTAGAAATGAATGTAATCAAATAAAATCCAATGAATGGAATTGAATATATTTATTTCATTTCAATGTTTGGAACGCAACCGAATGGAATGAAACAAATTTCATAATAGATGAAACATTGAATGATAATGGGTGGTAAGGAATAATGTGAGGTGGTAGGGTAGGATAAGGATGAGTGGGGTTGTAGTGTACGGTAAGGTGGGTAGGCCATGGTGCAAAATGTATGGTTGGGTAGGGTGGGTGGGGGTATTTTCACCCCACCACACATCATACCAATCATCCAACCCTACCTTACCACCCACCAACCTACCCTACCCCATGACCCTAATCCAACCTACCATATCTCACTTCGACTTACCCTACACACACTTTTCTATCCCACCTACCCTGCCCTATCAATTCTTACCTACCACCCAGCTTACCAAATCTATCCGCCGTACCCTACCTCTTTACACACCATAACCTACCGTACCCTAAGCCACCACCCCAACTTGCCCAATCCCTCACTTACCCAACCCTACCCCACCTTACCCTACCATCATACCCTACAATACCCTTATCCACTCTACCATTTACCCAACCCTACCATACCCCACCTCACCATTACTCAACTCAACCGGCTGAAGAGCGTCCTCAGTCACTTGGTAACCAGGTAATGCGATTGTTACACGACTATATTATCCTTGTATGTATTTCAGATCAGCTTAGAGTGGAAATGTTTTCCATGTATACAACTCTATTTAGCACAAACACACCACACGACATCACACGAACACAACGACCTGGTTTTTTTTTAAATTTAAGGACACGATATGTCAACGACACGTGTCAAAAAAAAAAAAAAAATACATACTCGATGTCACACATCAACTTGGATCTTTGTTAACTGTCCTGGAAATTTTAAAGGGCTGGCAAACTCTCCCCTACCACAAAACTGTCTACTATTAGGGAAATGCACAAAAATATAAAACACCGTATTATTAAAACTTAAACTTCAATCACCGCATGCTGCAAACATGTGGGAGTTGCAACGGCAGATTCACCAAGATTTTAGCCGCAGACATTTCATACACATACATAGCCTAGGGAATTCTAACTTGTAATTTAAAAGCACCAAGTTTGTGCATTCTGCTCCCAGTTGCATTCTGCACCAACCAAAATTAGCACCACTAATCTTCAAGCTCAATAATCTTCACCACAGAAGCATCTCCAAGTTTTTGACAAACCACTACTCGGTCATGCGACTTTATAACTCCTGATGCCTTTCCATGATCCAGAGCAACTTTCAAAACCGACTCGTTCGTTGCATTTGTTGACTCGGCCTGTAATTTAACACAGAGCCCGATATTAACTAATCCTTCAAACTAGTTACACCCCACTAACACTTGCTTTACTTTTCTTTAACTAAACATACTAAAGAACCTAATGGCCTAACTTAAAACAATAGGACATAATAACAGAACAAAAACTCACTGGATGTCGAGGATCAGCAAGCATGGGAAAGAGACCGCGGACAATAAGTGATTGCCTTGCCTGAGTATGTTATTATTATAGGAAACCAGGTCAGTCGGGGATAACGTGATTATGATGCCAGAGATAGAGATGATTAACAAACAAGAACATAAAATAAATAAAAAAAAAAAGCAAACATATGTCAGTGTTTATATGACTGCGTTTGTACGTGTGACAGTATGAATGTTTGTTTAAGTACGTATATGCATGTATATTTTACATCGCCCCAATAAAGACCGTGTCAAGCACCCATGGGATAAGAATTGAATTCTAAATGTGCCAACCTGAGACAACGCCTTTCATCAAAATAAAGTACAGTCTTACGCCATGTCCAAGTAAAACGCAAGGGGAATGAAAAAAAAACAACATTTACCTCAAATGCACCAGTAAAGCTCCACTTCAATTGATTTGTCTTGAGACGAGGGATAACGACAGATATTACCGGCATTGTTGGCCTGTACTTCGCTATTAATCTGCGGTTGCACATCAATGCATACAGATATTTCAATGAAAACTAACAAAAAATCGTAATGTTATATATAGTAAACACCAAGTATTTGTGTGTGGAACAGAACCTTGCTGCCCTTCCAGATGATGTAAAGCAGATGATAACAGATGCCTTGACCTTGATAGCAGCTCGTACCTACAGTAAAGAACGAGATTATGTAGTCTAAACCAAGAATCAAGTTAAATCTGAGGAACAATAAATATTTTTACAAGATGCATAAAAAACAAGATAGCACTTACTGCAGAGGAAGCAATAGATTCTAAGTGACTCATAGGCTCCCCAACAAATTTGACCGTCTTCTTAAAGTAAACATCTTGATTGAAAACTTTCTCGGCCTGTAGAGAAAAAAAGTGGGATTTTAATAAGATCCATAACAGGTGCAGGAATGGGGATACCTTTTAACTAAATTCATTGACCAACGCGAATAAAATTTGTAATATGTGTGTGGCCGAAAAATAAAACATCAATCAGTTTTATTGGGATCAAAAGACATGGGTTTTTCACCTCAGCACAAATTCTGCCAACAGTAGATATAGTCTCAATAGGGTACAATCCACGCAGAGTTTCAGCACCAAGAAGGATTGCATCGGTTCCTGCATAAAAAAAGAAGCCAAAATTGTTGTTATCCTCCAAACAGAGACTATGCCGCCTTGTTTGCAGACGTTGCAAACTGCATAATAAGGGCCACTGCCACTCCACCATACTAAAGCAAGAAAGAAAAGGATGGTGGATGCCCCATATTGATATGAATAATAAGTAATGGCAGAACTTAGCTTACCATCCAAAACAGCATTAGCAACATCAGTTGCCTCTGCACGAGTGGGTCTCAAATTGTCGGTCATACTATCAACAACACGTGTAACAACGGCAGGTTTTCCAGCCATATTACATTTGAGGACGGCTGATTTTTGATACAAGAACACCTGTATTTTAACAATTTTTTCAGTTGGAAGCTGGTTATTTCATGATAACAGCAATCAAAACGTACCACCCCCTATCTAAGAAAAGGACATGGAAGATCAGTTTTATTGCAATTGTTACAATTACAGAAATTTGTTAGAATCACAGTAGTGCTAGGGAACACCAACAACATTCAGCAAAAGAACCGCGGGGGGGGGGGGGGCAACGTCAACAGGTTCTTGCTAATAAGTCGCCTTGATCACCTTTATATCACATAAAGCAAGAAAATATGGAAGGTACAATGCAGTCCAGAATCACAAGGTCCGCGTAATTAAAGGAAGGGTTATTTTACAACTTTTTCATGGAAGGGCTCAGAATGCCAAGCAAGAAAAGTACATATGAATCCCCTTGAGTACAAACTACAAGCTAAGGACTTATCTGAGATATGTTTAGAGAAGTGAAGAGCATCTTCCAAAGGGGCTTACAAATCGCAATACGAATGTGATATTGAACGTAAGCAATTAAAATAAAGTTTATAACCACTTTAAGCATCCAAGGCGCTACTATACAACAAGGACGTGTTATGCTTTTCTTATTTAATATAAAAATTGAGAGAATCCTGCAACTTTTCTTATGTCATAGCAAAGAAGAATATTCATAGCTCAATTAAGCAGTACTTCTCATTGGTCTTACCACCCAGTACTAAATCAACATATTACATTTCATTTTCTTTTCTTTTTTACATTCCAGGACGACTATTCTCTACAATAGGCCAAGAAAAAAGAGCATTTTAACATGACACAAATAAAACAAGATTGATTGGTAAAATTCCTTCTTTATCCATAGCCATCCAGAAGTTTTAATATCAAATAGCAGTTGACTGTAAATAAATTCACAGACTGGAGCTAGAAAGCAAAAAAAAACACTAGTCTTTATTTTAAGCTACAAGACAAAAATTAAAAAATAATCAGACGAACTGACCTTCTCAGGAGGAAGATCAATACCCAGATTTCCACGGGAAAGGATGATACCATCTGCCTCTTGAAGGATCTCATCAAAATGATCCAAACCCTATGTAAGACCCATTATTAAGCAACAAGTCAGTCATATGATCATCTTTCATTACTTAATTGAGGTATGGCTGCATCTACCTGATTAACCACTTTAGCTTTTATTCTACTTTATTTGGATATTTATTTCTTCATTGGAAAACAATAATTAAAAGCAGTAGGAATGCCTGGTACATCAAAACCTAATATAGCCTTTAAATAAAAAACACATGCAAATAGCTATCTTCTTCTATAAAATGATAGCTTTAACCAGTTCTTGGAAGTGAGGGGGGTGACTGAAAAAAGATTTGGTCATAGTAGAGAAATCCCAATCTACCTCAACATTTTCAATTTTAGCAAAGATTAGAGTCTGGCTCAAATCGCCATGTTTAGACAAAAATTCACGGGCCTGCAGCAAAGTGAAGAGAAACATGTCACTTGTAACTGGAAATCCCTAAACATGAACAATAAGACTAATGAAAAAGCTATTATAAAACATTACCTCGCGAACATCGTCTGCATAGCGTGTATAAGATAATGAGAGAAAATCAATTTTGTTCTTAACACCCCAAGTACTTATCACCTGAAATAAGACGATTCATATTTGAAAATTTGATGCATGTATAACTGTAAAGGGTCAAGGAAGAGAGATCTACAACCCACAAAATAGCATACGCTTAGAAGCGTTCGAACTAGTTCATAAGATTTTATAATCAACGATAAGATGAATAATGTTGAAGCCTAAGCAGAGCATGAATAAGGAAACAGGATGAGATGTGCTACTATCGTGCTGTGAACAAGAAAACATAAATAAACAAGGAAAACACATCACAGGTCAACCCACTAAGAATGCATAGTTGCGATTGCAATCAGATTCAAAAAAAAAAAAAAAAAACTTTCTTTCTCAGTTTTTTACACACACAAACATTACATTAAAAAAAAGAAAAATTTAATAAACAGGCTACAGTATGATAGGCTGAATTCACACAATTGAAGAAATAAGGTAGTGAGGGTACGCAGCCAAAAAAACGCGACCCCTTTCACTTCCAAATCTTTGTTCTTATTACAGTGAATTATATGGGAGATGTTTATTATTGAGATGAGCATCTGAATTTTCATTGATTACCTCCTTATCCTTGTCAGAGAGAGTAGGTAACTCGATGGGAATCTGAGAAGCATGCAGGGTGAACAATGAACCAGTCAATGTTGCTGTGTTCTTAATCACACAAACCACATCTTCACCTTTGATTTCATCAACCTGTTGACCCCATAAAAAAATAACTAGATCAAATTCCAGTATACCAAAAATGTGGAACATTCTTCTTACAAGTTATTGTAAAATAATATGGCCAACAATCACAGTCATGTATAGAAACACGAACTATAACATCAGCAATAACACGTAGACATGCCACAAGATAAGAAGAAAAAAAGCTGGTTATTAAGTGAAAAATACTGATGGAAAGAAACACATTGTCCTTAGGAAGCGAAACAATGGGCAAATGAGCACAAGCAACAAAGGCGATAACAAGACAATGCAATTACAACTTGTGCAGGTAGATAAATGCCAGCAGCCTTACCTCCAACCAAACAGATGTAGTTTCACTTCCAGTGAACAAGTACTGGCCAATAAAAATGGTGTCTCCCTTCTTAACGGCCTTTGAAAGTCCGGCAAAGTTGATGGGTAACACCTCAGAGGTGGCATCCTGGCCTTGATCAGGAGTCAGAACAACAGTTCCATCTGCCTTGAGTGAAATAGCCGCCTCGCTTTTATTAATAACCTGTAGTTCTGGACCCACAGTGTCTAGCATAACCTGAAAATAAATCAGAACAACGTTAAAGCAATCATGAACCACACTGCAGAACTGATCAAAAAAAAAAGATTCAGCAGGATGGTACCCCTTAAAATTGACAAAGACAGACCATAAATAATCTTTTAATTGTTTTGCCCTTCTTTTTTAATGTCTTGAGAAAACAATATCAAGTTTAAGAACATTTTTTTAATAACCGCAATTATTTGGAAGGGCAGTTATATAGACTACCAGTATTGCAAATATACTAAACGAGAACTGGTAAACACTAATCCAAAAGAAACTTACAGCACAGAGCTTCTTTGTGGTCTTGACGGCAGCCCGTAAATTCTCTAAAGTCTCCTGGTGGTACTCTGGGCCTCCCAATGAAAAGTCGAATCTAGCCACTGCAATGGTATAGTTCATAAACCATCACAATTCATCCAAATCCAAATAAATCAAAATAGCACCTTTTACAATTAGGATGACCAACGGCTTGTACATGAAAGTTAATCATACTGAAAGATTGAAGAAATTTCCTATTGATAGAAACGAAATCGCAAAATCAATTCTCCAGAGCCCTCTCTCCAAAACTTTCCACAAAAAAAGGTTAAGGTGTACAAGAGCAAGAAAAAATTCATGAAAAATCCTACGGAAGATGACTAGATGCATGGGGCCACTGTAGTCTACAGGAATTTGCAAATGCTGTGAGGATGTATGATGGGGATTTGCATATGTTTGAGTGATCTAGTTGAGGAGTCAGACTATAAGGTTGAATTACAGTGTTGCATATGCACTATTTCCGGTGAATTTCAGTGTTGAATTACATAAGCATAACCTTGCAATAACTAATAAGAGAAAGAAAAAAAAAAGATCGAAAATTTACCAGACATTCCAGCTTTAAGACAACCGGCAAGAACATCAACAGACCGAGATCGCGAGCCCAATGTTCCCACAATCTTCGTCATCGCAGGAAAAAAGGTCTGCCCAAAAAGAAGCAAACACATTCACACACCCCCAAATCATGAAGAGATGGATTACAATAATCAAATTAACTGAAACAAAAACATAAAACAGAGAGAAAAAAGAGAAACTAACAGCTTTAGATGGCTCCAAGATGGAGGCCATCCTGATGGGTTCTTCCAGCAGTATCTGACTCGAAACCATTGCTTCCGATTTTTCTCAGTTACCCAGGCGGAAAACTGAGGTAAATAGTAGAGAAAAGGAATTACGCCAACAGAGATGTAGCAGTAGGGGGTCCTGGTTTGAGATGCGAATATATATGTGCGTTGATCCTCCAAATAAATACTACTAGTAATGGGAAAAGGTTTTCTCTCTTTTTCTTGCGGTAAATTCTTTTGTATGTCTTGTATCCCACGAACAATTAAATGATCTCAATGAAAGCACGTACCAATAATAAAAAGGTGTACTTATTAGGGCCGTAAATTAGTCGGGCTATTCGCGATGTATTCGTATTCGGCTCGGTTAATATTCGATTCGACTTGAGGTTTTTCGATTTCGAGTTTGAGCCGAGCTACTCGACTATTAAGTCGAGTCGAGCCCGAGTTAGAATATTCAAGTTTCGAGTAGCTCGCGAGCTTTATCGAGCTTTTGTTATATATATATATATATATATATATATATATATATATATATATATATATATATATATAATATGTCGCAGATTCCCATAAAAAATTATTTTTATATAAACAAGCTTCTAGAATTTCGATTATCAAGGCTCAAGTGCTCAACTCTGTCTCTCACAACCACACAAAGAAACTCTTAATTGACCAGAGCTGAACAGGTGATGACTGAAGTATGAAGATAGCAACGGATCATTACTCTCAAGCTCAATCCACAAATTAGATCCATCTATCTACTTAATTTCTCATTCTTCGACTGATTTCATTTTAAAATATCCGACTTTTCTATCATCAACACTGTATTTTCCGCTTTAATCGTTGTGTTCTTTCTGCCCTAATGGGGTAGAATAACATCGATCAGTAAATTTTGAATTTCTGGAGCTAGTTGTAAGAAGGTGTGTTAGACTTAGAGTAAGAAGAACAGAGGTGCAAGTATCAAGATTCAAGACTATGGTGAGTTTAATTAACCTTTTTGTTGTGTTTCGTTCTCGCCATTTGCTTGCATTGTTCATGTGACACTGGGTAATTTGTATGGTGTTTAAGTTCACGTTCATGTACAAACATTTATGATTTAATAATGGGGGGAATGGCCTAGATGACCTATTTCCGAAAAGTTTTGGTGTAAAAGACCTTTGACCAATTTTGTATTTTTAAAAAAAACGGAAAAGGGAGAAATAATGATTAATATCCGAACTTCCTGTTTTGCCCCTCATTTATAACCTCTTATCAACACCCTTTCCCCCAAACACTTTCTCCGATTTCCTTCCAAATTCCCAAATCGAAGTCGGTGAAAAGAACTGTTATTCTTCTCGTCTCTTTTCTCCTTTCTATAACAACATCAAAGTTGTTTTCAATAGATCCGTAGAAGAGTACCCATTTGGAGGAATCAGATCGTCTGTTCCGGCGTCGAAGACAGTAGCTTGCCGTCTGCAACTGAGTTCCGGCGAGAGGGTCAGGCAACACTCGGTAAAATTAATTTATGGATTGAGAATCGTCATTCTCGCATTTCTTTAGTACGGTCGATTTAAGTGTGATTATGGTAATCCATGTAGCTTGTAATGTAGAAACCGATATCGGGGGTGATTGGTGAAATTAAGGTGTGTATTATTATCTTTAATCGGTTTAGTTTGTGAATTAGAACCATTGGATATTGTGAATTTGAAATTAAAATGTGCATTAGTATCTTTAATCGATTTAAGCTCCATGTAATCTGTGTTTTATGCTACTTTGTAAGTGGTCGATGTACTAAAGCGGGTTATCTATTTTGTTTATTTTGTAGTAAAGAAATGGATCTTAAATACCAATTGACAAGTGTGGAGAGGGCGAAGAGATCTCAGATTGTTAATAGAAGCCATGTTGATAAAGCTGATTATGTCTATGGTGAATTAGACAGAGAACACAAGAAAGCACTAAGAAATAGTTGTTTTGAGAATTTAATTAGCCTTCCTGAGGTTAATGGTACTCAAATTTTGCATAATATGTTGATGAGACAGGTGGAGGGCGATTCAAAGGAAATTTTCTGGTTTAGGATTGGAAACAACAAGGCTCTTAGGTTTAGTTTGAAGGAATTTACACTAGTTACCGGATTAAATGTTGGGATGTTTGAGTGGAAAGTGAGTGAGAA
Organism: Gentiana straminea; assembly: GCA_036785695.1. NCBI lineage: Eukaryota > Viridiplantae > Streptophyta > Magnoliopsida > Gentianales > Gentianaceae > Gentiana > Gentiana straminea. The sequence goes on along the minus strand of JAVUPR010000241.1, from coordinate 3,555,517 downwards.
GAAAGCTCAAGGTTGTCGTATTGTCAAACGCTACTTTAAGAACAAAAGGTTAATAAACAGAAAGGATTTGTTGAAAGCGTTTCCTAATGTTGCGGATGAAAATGATAAATACAAGTTGGGATTGTTGATTATTTTGTCTTATGTTTTGTTGGCTGCGGAGGAGAATTGTCGTTGGATTGGTGGTGGTTTAAGTTGGTGGATGATTTGGATGCATTCAACAAGTATCCTTGGGGGATCTTGTGTTATGAACACACAGTTCGCTTGTTTAATCGGGACATGAGTAAGTCGTTCAAAAAGGACAAGGACAAGGTGGGGTATACATTGAATGGATTCCCACATGCTCTGATGGTATGTATTATGATATGTAGTATTGTTTTAATTCGGAAGTCATAAAATTTTGGAAGTTATTTTGTAAATGTCATGTTTGCGTAGGTATGGGCACTTGAATCCATCCCGTGTTTACGGTCGTTGGCGGAGTCTGTTGATACGAAAGCCTTGCCAAGAATGCGCAAGTGGACAGTGGAAAGGAGGGTGAGCTCTTCGAGTGTCAATGCTCTTTTGCAACAAGCACAGGTTTGAATGTATATCTTGTTAGGTAGTCCTTTCTTAAATGTTTGATGCCCTAATTTATATCTTATTAATTTATATATTATGAATTCACTGTAGGTGGAATTTTTGCCAACTCTTGCTGTATTGGAGGAAAGCTTATGCTCAATGTGTGTATCCCTTGCCGAACGGAGCGGATTATGGTTATCCTGAAGACGTGCTGAGCAAAGTGGTATTGCCACCGACGCGTGACAAGAGACAACCTGGACGTCCATCAATAAAGAGAAAAACATCTGCCGGGGACGTGCCTGTACGTCCATCAAAAAAGAGAAAAGCATCTGCCAGAGACGGAAAAAAGAGGACTGTACAATGTCGTAAGTGCAAGGGATTCGGCCATAACATTACTACTTGTTCGCGTTTGATTGCCCCCCAACTTGTTGACGAGGATGAATGGACTAAAGTTTAACAGCAGCTATTGTAAGGAATTTGTAAGGTGTTGATGTTTTTGTTGGTCGGATGTTGTTTTAACTTGTTGGAACAATGACTATTATGATGTCTAAGTTTGTAACATAATGTTTAAGAGGATGAATGGACTGAAGTTTAACAGCAGCTATTGTAAGGAATTTGTAAGGTGTTGATGTTTTTGTTGGTCGGATGTTGTTTTAACTTGTTGGAACAATGACTATTATGATGTCTAAGTTTGTAACATAATGTTTAAGAGCCAGTATTTGTTGATTATTTAGTTAGTTAACTAGTGCAATAACAGATTTAAGTTTGTTTTCCACTGTCATGATAACGAGTTCAAACATGTTTTAAACTTGACTACTTTCACATGACAGTAGTTGAAGAATAGCAATAGTTGGGGGGAAAACATCGAACAAACTTAATCAAAGTAGGAAGTTTTTAGTACAAGGCAACATTTTTCCAAAGTAATAACAAAAGAAATAAAGTTTTCATTTCCCTACCAACATGAAAACAAAATACATAGTGATACAACCTAGAATTGCCAACATCTTAATTTTGGTCTCGTTCTCACGCCTTAGCTTCACAATTAATGCATCTTTTTCTCCGACCTATTGTTGACAAGATACAGAATTGATTGAGCAATCAATATAAAACTTGAATTATCAATACAACAGCATATATGAAGAGAATTCATACCGGGAACTTAGGGCAACCAAAGAACTTTCTCCCTGGGTTATTATGAGTTTGTGATGTTTGCAATATAGCCGGCTTGTTGCAGTGGCATAGTATCTCATCAGATATCAGATCTCCGTTTTGGTTGGTATTTTTAGAAGCACCAGAAGTACGGTAACTCTTAATGAAATAGAATTTAGTTAATTAACACCACAACTAGCATTCCTTGTAGTAAAATTCAGTTAATGTTAACACCACAAATTGAACATTCAAAGTACCAACACCAGTAATAGCATACACTAGCTATCATGGGCATAATAATGAGCATTACACCATAAAGTAGCATACAGAAACTTAGTAACACCACAATTCATCTGAGTAAGCACAGATCTAACAGAACCTTGAGGCTTCCTTAAAGCTAAATTTAAGAGATGTACTACTAAGATTACTTGACCACATTTAATCGAAAACAAAAACAATTTCAATTGACTTACAGAACGGGCTGTTGATGAAGACATCAGAAGCGCAATGAACACCGTTAATAACTGCAAACATGAATTAATCAATCAATTTCAATTCTTTAAGAATGAAACAATCTTTAGTAAAAGTCATTACCTGCAAATTCGGGAACTGTTGGTCCAGTTTGGTGGAGTTACCTGTAAATTCGTGTGCCCCAATTTAGGGTTCTTCAGGAGAGAGAGATGAGAGAGATGGGAGATGGGAGGATATGCAGGTGAGAATGGATGGGGAGGGACAACAATTCAAGTTAATCCCCAATTTTTCAAAACAATTCAAACGAAATTTTGATTTTTGGGAGGAAGATAGCGGGAATCGATTTGGGGGGAATCCCGGGAAAAATCCCAATTGGGATCAGTTCTAATTTTTATATTATTGGGTTAGATTAAGTAACATTAAATAAATGATTATATTTACTTAATGAATTAATTAGTCATAAAATTAACTTTTTGATATTTATCATTATATAATATATAAAAATAATAAATGATTATATTTAATTAATGAATTAATTAGTCATAATTTTAACTTTTTGATACTTATTATTATATAATATAATAATATTATATTATATTAAAACAAAAGTGACACTGACTAGTTCTTATACCACCACGATCGCCTTGACCGATGATCGCCGGATCCGATCCAGGGTTATGATCGAGTAACGTCTCCTTAAAGGAGATCGATGTTGACTAGTTCTTATACCCCCACGATCGCCTTGACCGATGATCGCCGGATCCGATCCAGGGTTATGATCGAGTAACGTCTCCTTAAAGGAGATCGATGTTGACTAGTTCTTATACCACCACGATCGCCTTGACCGATGATCGCCGGATCCGATCCAGGGTTATGATCGATGTTGACTAGTTCTTATACCTCCACAATCGCCTTGACCGATGATCGCCGGATCCGATCCAGGGTTATGATCGAGTAACGTCTCCTTAGAGGAGATCGATGTTGACTAGTTCTTATACCACCACGATCGCCTTGACCGATGATCGCCGAATCCGATCCAGGGTTATGATCGAGTAACGTCTCCTTAAAGGAGATCGATGTTGGCTAGTTCTTATACCACCACGATCGCCTTGACCGATGATCGCCGGATCCGATCCAGGGTTATGATCGATGTTGACTAGTTCTTATACCTCCATAATCGCCTTGACCGATGATCGCCGGATCCGATCTAGGGTTATGATCGAGTAACGTCTCCTTAAAGGAGATCGATGCTGACTAGTTCTTATACCTCCACGATCGCCTTGACCAATGATCGCCGGATCCGATCCAGGGTTATGATCGATGTTGAATAGTTCTTATACCTCCACGATCGCCTTGAACGATGATCGCCGATCCGATCCAGGGTTATGATCGATGTTGACTAGTTCTTATACCTCTACGATCGCCTTGACCGATGATCGCCGGATCCGATCCAGGGTTATGATCGATGTTGACTAGTTCTTATACCTCCACGATCGCCGGATCTGATCCAGGGTTATCAACATCCAAAAACGTTTTTTTACTTACTTCTTTCTTGTTGAAACTTTCATCGATTTTTTTTTAAATAAACGTTTAATCTTATAATACGATACACGTTATTTTTTTTAAATAGAGGTTTAATCTTATTAATTACTTTCAATCAATTCACGTTATGAAATTTTAACAACAATTAATTGATTGATTAGTTATGAAATTTTAACAACAATTAATTGATTGATTAGTTATTAATTGATTGATTAATTCATGTGTGCAGTTATTTTTTGTTTTTGTTTTGTGGAGAATGTTTAATATTCTTCAAAACAAGTTACTTTCTTTTATACTAATTATAAAAACACGATATATATCATTTATAAAACCATTTTTCTTTATATTAAAACATCAAATCTTCTTTAATTATTTCTCAATCAACATAATGAGATGGACCTTTTCAACAAAGGTTGCTAGATGAGACAGAAGCCAGGGATTGTGAGGTTGCGTTGATCAAAGATTCTTTGAAAACAATCAAAGACAAAATCAATGTTGTGATCAGGCTCTGCAATGATGGCTACAAAATCGGAGTGCACTGTTCATATGTATTTGTTCATCATCGGCTGATGCCTTGGGTAGGGGGCAATAGGGTTCCTTTGACTCCAATTAGAGTAGAAAGAGGAGAAACCCTACCAAAAAGGGAGGCGATTACGGAGCTTCCGTCAAACATTCTAATTTAAATCTAGGGAGAAAAACAAACCCTAGTTCCCATACAAGTCATAAGTTCCATTAAAAACAACTAGGATTGTGTCAAATAAGGAACACAACAACAAAAGAAGCTATGTAAAATTCTGGTGCCTTTAATTAGGTCACAAACAAATAAATCAATAACAGAAGCTATGTACAATTCTGGTGCCTTTCATTTTTTATTAGTTTTGCTATTTGCCAACCACTCAACCTTATACACCAAAAACTTTTTCGATTTGAACAAGTCGTTGACGTGTATGTCTACATCTTCATGAATGCTCACAGTATCTACACCTTCCATAAGGATACCAGTTTCGGGTTCCGGTGCATTCAAGACATCATCATTCAAAGAATCCACATTCGGGGGTCCCGTGCAATCAAACCATCATCATTCAACGAATCCACATTCGGGGGCCCCGTGCAATGAAGCCATCATCATTCATGGGGTCCTGTTCATTCAAGCCATCACCATTCAAAAACTCCTCATTCAGGGGGTCTTGTGATACTAAACTTACATCCTCACCCAAGAACATCAGAAAAGTGTCTTCAAATATATGAACACTTTATGTACTCTCAAAACGTTCATCGGTCCCGATTCTATCAAATCTCTCATTTACCTCACTGTTTCCACTTGTTTCTTGGGTTCCCATCACATATACCAACTGACGTGTTTCTTGACTTCCAATAGCATGTTCATCCATTTGAACACTTGTTTCCTATGTTGCTTCCCCTTCAAATTGTGTTATGTTATCCTTTGCTTTCAAACTTACTAATATCACATCTTTCTTTGGATCCCAAACACTTAAGGACAGTTTCACAACCTTATCACAATCAACTACAATCGGTGAAGCTTTACTAATAGGAGCCATAATTTTCATTTCAAAATCATTCAACCTTGTATCAAATTCCATCTTTTCTTTCAACAGCTCATACAATTCATGAAATGAAACGCTTTTCATCACGTTTAAAAGCTTGGTCACATGTTCCTTTTCATCTCCTACATACTTCCAAAACCAATCACCATCGACATTCTTCCCAAACTCAACCGGATAACATACATATACCGAAATGTTGCATACCCTACCCATGACGAATCAACAATATCCTGCAATACAATGAACAATTACATATAGGTAAAAACAAACAACAATGGACTTAAAAGATAACGACTTCAAACTTGTTTTTCTCTATTATTTAATTAACTACTTTCACATGATTGTACTTGAAGAATTCAATTCAATACTTAAGGGGGACTGTACTTGAAGGATAAAAATACCTAGGGGGAAACCAACTAACATACTTAGTCAAAGTAGGAAGTTTGTACAAGCCAACGATGGTCTCAAAAAAGGTTGCTCAAGCCAACTTTCAAGGCATCTTCTTCCTCACTTCATTACATTTTATTATAATAACATGTACTTCAAAAATGCTCCAAAACTAAGAAAAATAAGACATACCCGTGAGAGAGTTTGAGAAATCTGTTGTGCTCTAAAAATGGCGGATTTGGGGGATTCTTTTTGTGGGAATCAACCTGCTTTGCTCTAATCCAGTCACTAAAATGGTGGATTTGGGGGCTTAATCGATAATGGAGTAGGGGCTTAAAGGATTTGGGTGCTTCAAATCGATGGTGCTTGCTGTGAAAATGGTGCATTTTTGCCCATTGTCCCGACAATATTCTAATCTATACGGGTCGTGTTTGATTGGGGGGAAATTGGGGGCAATTTTGGGCGGGAAAATTGAGAATTAGGTTTGGGTCGCCGGAAAATCGGATTTTAGGGTTGGGGCTCACCGGATTTTGGGAGTTGAAAAAGGGTAAATTGGGTAACTTACCTATTTATATAAGAATGGGTCATATAAGCCAATGCTTTGGTACGCCGGGTTAGGGCAACCAAAGCTTTAGTCAAACGGCCTTCTTAAACAAATGCCCCTTAATAATGTGGATGCTTGTTTGACATTTTTTGTGTTTTTGTCCTGCTGATTTGGGGTTGAATTGTCTCCTGATTTTTTTTTTAAGAATAGATGTCTTCAATAATGATGTAACTTAAGTCAATTATGTCTGGCAAGTCATGAATATGTAAACATGATGTTATGATGTTGCAAATATTCTCAATGCTTAGATGAAAATGTAGTTATTGTACTCTTGAAGAAGATTTTGTGAAGCATTTTTGGAAATAATGATAGTAGTAGTATTTCCAATTTGTTTGAGTTGAAGAAAGTTATTAAGGCATCTGTGGTTTCTTCTTTAAATCATATGAGAAGCTTCTATGTTGCTATATATGATTAGTTGCTCTGATGTTTCCTCCTTAAATCATATCGTAAATAGGAGTACTCTTTAATTGTTCATCGGTGGTACTAATATTTTGTCATTTTGCGTTTTTTTTTTGTCTGGGCAAGAAAAACGACGTCGTATGTTCATTTGTACCATTGCTACGTGTGTATCGTCTATGTGGACATATGTACTGATGTATGTACACGTAATGGATCTACCGTAGAAACTTCCACTGGCCGACTCCCGATTTAGCTTTCCACCACCGTCGTCCCTCGCCTCTAATGGCTCTTGTTCTCCACTGAAAAAATCCACTCAAAGGGTTCGTCTTATATGGTTTATAGAAGATGGGGTGGGCCGCACTCCTCTTCTTCTCCGCCTTCTCTTCTTCCTCTGTTTTTTTATTATTTATTTATTTATTTTTAATTTTTTGTACTGTATAATGAACCTGCTTCAATCTTAGGGTTTGCGATATACATGTGGTTCAAATTGTAAATTTGTTTGTAAGAAAATTGAGTTTTTTTTCTTTTTGATTAAGCAGGACACTGAAGATCCGTGGAAATCATCTCGGTATTCCATTGAGGATTGAACATGAACTAAAAGCACAAGCTTCGGTGTTACAAAAGGCTAAATGGAGTAAGAGGAAACTTCTTGATCACCAAACATGTTTCTTTGATGTAAAAGATTTCACAACTTGAAGAAAACAAAGGAGATGAGGTAATAGTTTTAAATCTTCTATCCTTGATTTTAACAACTTCTATGTTGCAACTTCTCTGACAGTGTAAATTTGTTGGTTAAATGTAAATTGAAACAACCCAAAAGAATATTGAACAAGAATGTAGACCTTTGAAGAATCAGGTTTCTGAATTGGAGAAAAATTTCAGGAGGCTACAAGAAAATTTGTTAATGCTCAAGCTTCTCTTTAAGCTAAATATGAGTAAGTGTGTAGGTTGAAAAATAATTTTAATGAATTAGAATAGATTATAGAAATTTCACCTGACCCATATGTAATTTCTTCATTCCACAACGCTACTTCTCATTTGGAAGAATTGGGTTGTATCATAATAGAGGTAATTGTGTTCTCAAGAATATTTTCTCTTCTTGATTGCATCACTTGTACCAGTTAGCTGCTGAAAATCTTTTAACTATGACCATGGTTCCAGGTTTCGGTCTCATCCTTCTCCCCTGGACTGCCTACATACTACATTCTTGCCCCATTTGAACGTATATTAATCCTTTTGTATACAACAATTTTTTTGGGACATATATTATTCCTTTTGTATGCCATTGAAGTATTATTGAGAATCTGAAGACAAGAACTTCTTTACTATTTGTGTTGTTCTTTCTTGTAGGTAGTCTTATGTTTTGTTGGAAGAAACCTCATTGGGCTTAAATCCAGTGAATTAGTTGCTCAGGTTCGTGCACAGTGAAGCAAGTATACCAGCAAGTGTACCGACAACGTAACGCGATATATGGTGCAGAAATAGACACTTAACAAGGTAATATTCAGAGTTTGCCTCGATTTGGTACCGCTGTTGCGGCCCGCACAGAAACAGTGCTTTACCCCTAGATGTCCAATCAACTGCTGCGCCTCAACGCATTTTGGGGAGAACCAGACCCGGAAGAGAGCTCCTCCTGCTAAAAGAACAGACTGCTATGGATAGTTCATGACACTTAAGAAAGTACCCGGGACGGTTGAGATTATTGGTCTTATCACGTCAACGGCTAAGGACAGCGTACCTGTGTAAGTATATTTTATGGATAACTAAAATGAGATTGAATGTGGATTCACAAAATCTGTAACGATTTAGATGTGACTTTTCAGGTATGCTGCAATATTAGGACCTTCTCCTGCAGACAAAATAGTTATAGACCGGTAATTTCCCTGTTCATTATTTGTTTTTTACTTTCTAATAGGGGATTTCGGGACTAATTTCTTATATTTTTGCGGTCTCTCCCATGTACCAAGTTTATCTTCAACAGAAGGTCAAGGTACTTTACCATCACTGCAACTAGGGAAATACTCAGAGGTAATTGTATTCTCTGTTTCTCTAAAGTTGTTGAATTTTTTTATCCTCTTTAGAACTTTCTAATCACGTTTTTATTCAGTGGTTCAATGATGCCTTCTCAACGGATATCTCAGCCAAGTGCGAAGAAATCCTTTATTTACTAGCCGTAAGTCACATAGCCGTATTTTCTTTACATAGCAGAGTGTATATTATCAATCACATTCTGATGATATTTCTCTTTGTCTTTTCAAGACAATAGAGATAGCTATTCCCGAGCTTCGCGAGATGCAAAACGCTCACATTGTTTCAATTGGCTCTGAAGCATTGGCCTCCATGAATCCTGATTTGGAGGATGGGTATGTTTTCTGACCCTTAAGATATGTTGACTTTATTATATGTTATGTCCTGGATTTTGGCCCTTTCAATTTATTTAATGACGTTTCTTCTTGTTTTTCGGAGATTTTTTTCTTGATGAATTAACCAAGTGTTTGTTTACCCTCCGTATCCAGGAATGGACATGAATTTACATGCGATACACACACAAATCTGCACTTTTTCGATCTTTTGCAGCATCAGATTATGTTTCTGCCCAATGTCTAAGGTAACCACAAAGTACTTTTCTGTGATGCCCATTAGTTTCACAATTGAAAAAGATGACTGCAGATGCAATCGATTTCATTTACAACAGAAAGACAAATACAATAGCAATTGCTTTTGATGAAGCCAAGCCAATGAAAAGGTTGAATGCACTAGGAAATATTGGCCTATGTAAATTAAGTAATTGAACCTGGCAATGAGACTGCCATGGAAATGTCTCTTTTGGGCAACATAATGATGGTCTTACAAATATTTAGCAAGTAGGATGAGTGTCTAATGTGACTAGACTTTCTGGGTGTAAAGCAGCTTCTGCGCGGCCAAAGAAAGGGTGGGAAAATATGTAATGGTCTATGAAAAAGACTTTTGAAATGTATATTTAGGGCTACCACTCTCAATATGGAAACTAACTTATGATTTGTCAGCTACGTAGCATGATTCCAATTGCAGATTTCGATACAAACCATCAGAAATGTCGATACATTCCGTCACAAATGAATCTGCAAAAATTATGAACTGGTAAAATTATACCATAAAAAGGGCCCACCGTGCATCGCACGGTAAGCCTTCTAGTGAGATATATAATTTTTTAAGTTCTTTAAATCATTTGAAGAGTTGCCCCTTTAATGTTTATCTACCATTATAAAAGTCTATATTATTGTAAATAGATTTTTGCACCTTTACAAAAGTTATAATTCCTTTGATATTCCTATTTTGCAGTGACTTTTGGATTTTACGGAGCTTGACCTCCTCGATATGCTACCGGAATAATCCTGAGGATTATCCAAACTCGAAACCCTTAGTAAAATAGCTGAAATATCAAAGCTATTCTACTACACTAAACTCGTGTGTTATCATGTGATTATTGGCTTAGGAGAACTCTCTTTATATATGAGAGTAATCTTTGTCCTCCAAGGATTTAATAATTAGGAGATAATTATTAGATTAATCCTTATTCCAAATAAAAGATAAATAAAATAATTATCCCAAACAAATTAGGATAAATAATATTATTATCTAATATTCCATGAATTATCATTTAACAAATAAAAGATAAATCACACATTAAAAATTATCCAAGAAAACTAATTTCTCTCTAATTAAATAATAATTAAAAATGCGCCCCACCCTATTTAAAATAGGTCCACACGCATTTTGACACACATTGGGCCGAGCCCACGAAAAATATCTTTTCCATGTATTTAATTATATAGTACAACTAAACAATTAATCCACATATCAATTAAACAGTCCAATCCAACTATTTAATTATAATTGAGGTGAAACGACGAGAAAACCTATATGCTATATTATGAGCCACGTCGGGGACCATGGACCCATATTCAGTAGCTACAATAAATTAAATAATATTATCCGTCAGACCGAACAATAATATTCAATCTATTAATTCCGGGATTACACCACCATAAACCCGAAACTGAACTCTGCCGAATATAGATAACTTATACTCAACTATGAGTTGATAAGGTGTCCACTGATATAATCATTACATACGGATAAATCCTCCATAGACTGTCCATTCTGAGTGGGAAGTCACCGTGAACCCGACTCGAATATCTTATCCTTATTTACCATTAACCCCCCAGTGATCAATTAGTTCACATATCTGACTAGTAGCTAATTAGTCTAAATATGAACTCGGCCGATCGATCATTTTCTTAGGGCTAACAAATAAGGGGACTGTCTCTCTACTTCCCAAGGGAAGGAATGGATTCCATATCTGTGATAGCACAGACTACTCACTCATCCCAGAATAGAGCCAACGAGAAGTGTTGGACCACATACTTCGAAGTGATCCTTACTAACACATCAAACTCTACCCTAGTCTAAGCAGTTGTCTGTGATCACCTCAGGATTGAGATTAATCCATATATGATCATCTTGTGATTCGATAAGACTTCTTTATTACGGAATTATATCGAGAACTCAAATTAAATCGGTCCAGCCCTATATGATTATCATCATATATAAATGCCCCACTAGGTACCCTATTACCGACAATCCGGATAAGACTGTCACACCGCAAAGTGTTCTGGGCGCATTATTAGCATTTTAATCATGAGACCCATACTCAGATTAATCAACGCTACGGACTAAGTTAATTTTAAGTACATCTCACTAACTCAATCCTTTTGTGTATAGACATATACTGAGTTATGTGATTACATAAACGAGGCACTTAGGGTTTTCAGTAGTGTCTTAATTATTAGCATACATGCATATAATAAGATGAATTATTAATTCTGTCATAAAACAATTATATAATTGTCTTTCGGGCACTACACCTAACAATCTCCATCTTGCACGAAAGGCAAGTGGATTAATTGTTTTAGAGCACACCCTTTATATCTATATCTACAACATTCTCCCACTTACTCAAAACAAGTGAGACATATGCCTAAGAGTCATACCCTCCAAGCGCATCTTAGTAATGCATCCTTCCAAGCACGACCGGAGTGTGTCGCCGCAGGGTAGGTCAGTGACCCGGCACGTACTTAGAATCCGAATACCATGTGACTTGGTACACCGATCAGGTAGGTTGGCAGCTTGAGTCAATCTTTGGGATCAAAACGTCGCCTTTCCATCTAATCCGGTGGTACGATTCAATATGCCTTTGATTCAACACTGAGGACTAGACTTAACTATCATCCTTAATCTGACCTAAAGCCAGAATCAATGTTTATCACTTATATTCTATTTTGCACATGAATATACTAGCATATTATTCCTCATTCTCCCGAAGATACTTGAGGATTCACTAAACATCCTATTTCGTATTCATCCTCAGGTTTAGATAACCATTCCTGAAAGGTAGGGTAGACTACATCGTTGAATGTTGCATAAATGCAAGAATATCTTAACCAGGTGAATGGATGGGATTGCCAATGATCGATTCTCGTGAATTTGAGCGAATCAAATCCTTTAGAATGAATCCCGATGGCATGTCAGACTTTGACTTCAGATAACACACCCATGCTGTTTCCAACTGTTTCAGTGTTACCATTCATAAACACTAATCTACATACTACTTTACTAATATTGATGCCCAGTCTACGAAAGACTTATCAACATTCTGGTCAAGTCTACATATTAAAATATATGACTTTGAAATGACCTAGAGGTTTGCTTGAATCCCCAAAGGATATAAGCTATGGCAGGCATCCTGCCAAAGGTTCTTTCTGAATAAATTAAGATACCGTTAGTCTCGCAAAAAGGTCTTAGGGAATCACCCCTATTTTCTGCTTTGTAACGAATCCGTTATTTGTTCTTAGCTAAAACCCTTTTGTTCTGAATGAATTCAGATTCCGTTGTTCGGCAAGGAAGTCTTAGGGAATCACCCCGATTTCCCGCTTTCTGACGAAATCAAGCAAGACTGAGTGATAAGAGAGATCACGGTCTGGTTAACACTCTACCTTTTAGGGAATCACCCCCAAATTACTCAGCTTTGCGTTGAAAGTTAAACTTTCCTATTCATTCGACTCTTCTCCGTGTAGTTCCAATTACTGCCACTGGGCCTGAGTTACTCAGGTGGTTCTACAAGAGTTTCAACAGAACTAGAGTATCAAACTCCATTCACAGGGTTATAGCTTTTAAACCAACCTCTATGATCAGGATCCTACACAGCCCACGAAGGACTATAGGTCATCAATCTACCCTATAGACTGTAAGGTCCTGCAATGGGTAATGGACAAACCATACTCCCACTACGTTCGGGGTGGATTGATATACTGATCTAGTATAGTAGTTTTTAATAGTGTTATCACCAACTGCCGGTGTTGGATGTGGACTGAACAAATCAGTTAGTAAGATCTTGAGTACAAATACTTCAAGATCTAAGGTTGTTATTTATAGACTCTATCAGACTGAGTTTGACAGTATAACCGTCATTCTCTGATTTTACGAGTTTTATAACCAACCTTTACTCAGTGCATTAAGATATTTCACGACCTGAACGTGTTCGCAAAATTTCCAGTCCTACCTTCAAGCACTCGGTGCTAAATGCCTCTATTTATGGAAGTGGGGTGAACCGAATTCACTCCTTATCCACAAATGCGTAGGCATCTTTTAGGTAGACTTCTCGGTTTTTCATTATAACGTAAACCGTTATTTTGCAACCAATATCTTAAATGAGTTCAGCAGCGTATCGTAGCACATCAATAACTATATAAGGCAAATTTATGGTGTATCCCTTAGTGAAAACATTTCACTGGGAGGCAGGCCGAGCATCAGTCCCGAAGACTACACAATAACCTATTTCTGAGTATGGAATACTCTATCTCTGGTGAAATCAAAGATTTCCTCCAAATATTTTGGATAAACTTATTGGAGTCTCGAATAGTTTTCAGACAATATGTCACCACTCAGAAGCTCCCACTAGCTTGTATTTTTCATATGACCCCGAAGGTTGTTATGAACAAGCTATGTTACTTTTTTAAATCTATTACCCTTTCCTGATTGAAAGGAAACTTAGTCATTCGTCCTTTTGTGACAGTGTTTCTTTGACTGGGAGATTGGAATCACCCTAAGCCAGTCTTCAAATCTTGTCTTTAGAGAATATGCACTAATTAATAGAATAGAAAGAAGCGTTTATCGAAATACGAAACCATTTGCGTTTATAATTTTAGGATGTGTTACTAAAACCTTTTCAGCAATGCTTAGTGGTTCTGACTTTATCAAACAAAAGTCCGAGTCTTGGATTCGTGCTACGAATGTTATATTCATCGTCAATAAGACAAACAAATTATCCTATTGAAAATGAATATGTTCGCTCCAACGAATCCGAAAACAGAAAATGAATTTACTGTGATACCCAAGAATTGAATCCACCATTGGATTGCTACTAGAAAAATCCGGTTGCTAGACCGGCCTTTTCTCTCTCTCAAAACTCTCTCTAAGAAGCTCTCTATTTTTCACAAGAATTCTAAACTCTTGGAATTATGGTGCACAAAAGAGCTAGCCAACCCCTCATATTTATAATAGAGGTACCGGAAGAAATCTCTTAGCTGTTGAGCTCAATAGTCAACACTTTCTATGCTATGTGATATCTAACTTAATGTAGAATGGCCTAGACTATATGTCCCTAAAAAGCCTTTTATGTTGAATGATTTAAGTGGTTAATTTAACTACGCATAAACATAATTGATGGTCTAAAAGATTAAATGCACTTGTCCTTGGTGAGGCACGTCTTAATATCGCAGCCGGAAGATCTAATATCTTTACACATACGTGGAACATGGTAGTAATGATAATGATATTGTTGATGTTAATCTTACCGTGTTATTGCTAATGATGCTTTTGCACAATACTTGTATCTTTTACTGAGTGCTTATGTACTCGCCCTTTATTATTGTCCCCATCTCGAGAATGTGGTTTGTTGTAGATTGGGTTCGAGAACGCTCAAGGGTTATTCTCGAAGTTGTTGATGTTGTAGTTATCTTCCTTTTATTCTCTTGTATTAATGGTATAGAAGCTTCTGTTTCTTTTGTAATAGAGTGAGATAGTGGTACACTCTGGTTGTAACATAAGAGTTGTAACAGTTGAATGACTCTTTGATCATTGTGCATTAATTTTAAGGATGTCGTTTTAGCTGCAACTTGTGTTTCTTCTCCATCATTGTAATAGTCTTTTCATTTTCTGAGTTTATCTTTTCGTTTACCGCTTTGTAATATATATTAATGATGTCATGTTTACCGTATATAACTGATTAATTTTAATTATATGTGTTACAGATGTATTTTTTTAGATAAATACTCGATATCTGAAACATAGACGTCACAACAAAAAAGAGACACAAAGAAGATCTATAGAGAAGGCAGAGGGGAAAAAAAGGAAATTTCAAATTCCGTCAATCATTAATTGATATTTTTAAATTTATGTATTTACTAACTCCGTCCCAAAATGTAAGTCCATTTACAAAACCAATAAAGCATTTATTACATCTTTCTTCTTCTACCCTTCATTTAGGGAAATACTTGTGTGGTGTAGAGATTTTGAGCTGATGTGATGGGTGAAACGATCAGAACCACACAGTTTAAGTGTAGAATGAAATCGTGTGGTGTGGCACGGCGTTTATCCGCACGTAGGTACACACCACACAAAAACCTCCCCTTCATTTATTATATACTCAAGCACTTTTTATTACTTTGCATTAATACCAATGAAAGGTCATTTTAGTCTTTTTAATTAAAATTAATGACAAATAACAAATTTAATTAATTTTTCTTAATATGTGTGAAAAAGATTAAAATGACCTACATTTTGGGATGTAGGTAGTATTATTCATCATTTACTCCGGCAATTGGCAGACAACAAAGCAAAAATGGTTGACAAAGTTGAGGAAGGGGCAAAAGATAAAGTGAGCAACTTTATTTTTGCATTTTGTAAGTTTTATAACATACAAAATACTAGAACTAATATGGTCTGGGACCATTAATGATAATAAGACCGAAATAAAAATTTGTATATCACCATATGAACATCAATAAAGTTTGTTTGGTGTCAGGCATGTGCATTAATTAACTGTGATTAGCGCATGCTGTAAGCTAAAGCATACACAAATAAAAGTACTGTAGGACAGGCATTAATAATCATCCCCCTTCGCCATAACAAAAACGAAGGAAAAAAAAATTAATAAATAACCATCACCCGCAAAAAAGGAAAATAATAATAATACAGAATGAAACTGTATGATCTAGAATAAGCGACATAAGTCACTCCATATATGAAAGTCTCTAGGTAAGAATTTCGTATCACCACCCGCAAAAAAGGAAAATAATATATTATTCAACATTAATTAATGTTTGAAACAAGAAGAATTGTTCGGACAATTTGCAAGATCTTCTAAGACATAAGAAAATTTACTACACAAGAGATTCACAACAAACATTACATAGTTACAATAGGTAATCAAATTCAAAGGAGAGTAGATAGAATGTGCAACCAGCCCTATTTTTGCAATGAGGAAGGGAAACTCTTACATGGTCAGAATGAAACTGTGTGCTCCAGATTGAACCACATTTTAACTCCACACGGATGGTGTCACCACGATAAAAGTTCCCATGAGGAGGTGCAAACAGAGCCTATGCACATGTAGAACATGCTAACTAGCTAACATCACAACAATGATGTGAGTCAATCAGTAGTAGCAAGAGATGGGGAAATAGAATTACGAGATTCGTCGTAATCTTCACCAAGTGGAGATTGCTCCACCCTGATATCTTCTATCATTTTAGCAACTTCAGACATTGAAGGCCTCTTATCAGGCTGTGGAAAAACACAAGCCATTGCTAACTGCAGCATTGAAACAAGTTCCTCCTCAATGTTCTTGTACCTTAGTAATTCATGATCAAACACTTCAGCAGTCCACTCATCCCTAACAACCGACCGAACCCATTTCGGCAAATCCACTGATTGTTCATCTTCATCAATGCTCGGCCTAGGCCGGCTGTGATGGCGAGAAGGTGAATGAGGGTATTGCACCGGAGCTTTACCGGTAAGGACTTCGAGCAATACAACGCCGAAGCTGTAAACATCGGCATTTTGGGATAACCTTTTGATTTCAGCCTGTTCTGGTGCTTTGTATCCTCCCAATCTAGCAATGGCATGAGCCGGGTTTAAAAGAAGGGACAGCCCGAAATCTGAAATACAAGCGACGCCATTTTTGTCGAGCAAAATGTTTGATGAACGCACATTACCATGTGGTATTCTCGATGTTAAATACTCTTCGTGGATACGGGATAGCCCTCGTGCTGCCCCTAATACTATGCTGATCCTTGTTGTCCAATCCAGTGGAATTCTTCCTGGTCCTCGATTCCCTATATATATCCATGTCCCAAGTCAAATTGGCAACGGTGATCTAGATCTACACCAAGGAAATTACACCACCAATTGCCACCGATTATAACGGTGCAGTGACAATTGGTGGTGTAATTTCGTTGTGCTTGTATTATTCCTCTTAATTTTTTTATTTTTTTCGGGAAAAAATTATTTGGACAACAAAATTGTTATAGCTGCATAATATATTTCTTTTCATTTGATTATAAAAAGACTAATATCAAAGAAGTATAATACTATTTACACAAAAATAGAATTACAAACACACTTTTACATAGATTATATTGGGATTCATATCAATGAAAATATGACCTATTGTGAATAGTGTTAGTTTTATAACAAATAACAACATCACTTACGCTTCTATATCATCGATTCTAAATATAACCGGCATAATCTAACAAAATTTGGAAAATGTAGTTTTTGTTTTTTTTTTTAATTTGAGAAAGAACTCAAAACCAGTAATTTCTGAGTTATTACCTTAGTGTTTACCACTAAGCCGAAACCTTAGCGGCAAAAATATACATTTAAAATATTTTTTAAAAAAAGAAAATAAAGAAAAAAAAACTCGATCTAACAAGACAATCAAAAGATTCAAAACATTTAGCAAACAAAAATGAAAGAAAAAAAATGTATGATAGAGAGGGGCGCCAACATACCATGAAGAAGCGAGTGCAAGCTCCCATTGGGCATGTAATCATAGACGAGCAATTTTTCTTGCTTGGCATAATAATAGGCTCTAAGCTTCACAATATTGGGATGCTTAAGCTTCCCAATTGCATCCATATACTGCTCAAACTCTTTCCTTGAGCATGGATTTGCATCTTTAAGCCTCTTCACAGCCACTGTACCTCCATCATCAAGAACTGCTTTGTAAACGGTTCCTAAACTCCCTTTACCCAACATCTCAGCTGATGCCCTAAGCAATTCTTCAAGTTCAAATTGCTTCCTTCTATCAAAAAATACTAGCTTGCTTTTATCACTAGCTGCAGTCCCATCACTATCTAGATCTTTTTCTCCATTAACAATGTTGTTTGCATATACTCTCCTTTCTCCTGAATAACTGCTTCTTCTTTTCCCACTCTCACTTCCAGTAAAAGAACTTCCATCTATGGAGTATCTTCCACAGCAATAGACTATTAGAGACGTTCCCATCAGAAGAAAAGCTATCGCTGTTGATACGACGATTCCAACAACAGCTTTGTTACTGAGGCCTTTTCTCGAATAGTTGGAAGGCAGCCCAACTGGGATTTTGCCTGAAGGTAATGAACTGGGGTTAGAGGGGACTGTTTGAGAATAGCCTGGTTGTTTATCGGTGAATGAGCATGGAGGTAAAGGGGTAATTCTTCCACATAGTCCTGCATTTCCTGCGAAATTGGTTTCACCAAACCGTTTGTAAAGATCATCAGGAATGGATCCGTATAGTTCGTTATTTGAGAGGTTTAAGTCTTTGAGAAAGGTCAAGGAATTGAGTCCTTTAGGGATGGTTCCGGTAAGGGCGTTGTTCTGAAGCCGGAGCGTGAGGAGGCGGGAAAGCTTTGAGAATTCTGAGGGAATTACGCCCTCGAGGTTATTGTCTGCCAAGTCCAGACGAAGGAGGCGATGAAGAGAGGTGATATCGGACGGAATTTGGCCGGAGAAATCGTTGTCGGAGAGGTAGACAAGTTTGAGGTTAAGGCAGTGAGTAATGGCGGCTAGGGAGCCGTTGAGGCGGTTGGAGCGAAGATCGAGAAATCGGAGCTGGTCAAGGGAGGAGAGGGAGTCGATTGAGCCACGAAGATTGAGAGAAGGGAGGGAAAGGGCGGAGACACGGCCGTTGATGCATTTTATGCCAACCCAAGCGGCGGTGCATGCGGAGGTGGTGGTATTGGACGGTAAGGTCCAATTGTGGAAAAGATTGCCGTGGAGGTCAGTCTGGGAGCGGAAGAGAATAAGGGCAGCGGTGTCATTGGTGGTGACGGCGGTGGCGGTGGTGGCGGTGACGAGAAAAAGAAGGAAGAGAAGTGAGAAAGCAAGAATGTCCATTACTATGCTCAGAAGCGGGAAAGTGGGTATAATGAGAGTTGAATTTTGAAGACCTTTTAAAAGGAAACAAATTAAATTCACATTAATTTACGGCTAATATCATGACAATGACATGTGTGATGGTAAAACAATGACATATACATTTATAACAGTGATACGTGCATTAAACATAATGTGTAGTGTTTATTTACAACCTAATGATCTGCTATTGATTAAAGTGTAGCAACGATAATCTATGAATAGAAAATATGTGGTGGTTGTTCACAAACTATATGCGGTAGATGTATCAACTTTCTTTATAAAATATCATTTATTCTTGCAAAACAATCCAACAATTTTTAAGAGCTAACAATCCAACATTTCTATATTAGTATTTTGTTTCAATTACTATTATAAGAATATAATATCATAAGACAGTGTTCATGTTATGTATTTTCAAAACCAAATCAAATATTTCGGTTTGAAAAATATGAAACTGATATACCCGGATCAGAATGGGGTCCTGTTCATCTAAATTGGGCCTATCATCTTGACCCATCGGCATAGATTTTGGGCCTCTATCCCCTCTGGCCGCTGCCACAAACCATCTTCTACCCGCTAGCTACAAGCCGGGTCCTATCCGCCAACAGTAAGCCGGATCTTGTCCGCCAGTCGTAAGCCGGACCCATCCTCTCCATGTGATTTCTACCCATGTAGTCAAGCTGATTTCAAGACAAGGCACAATTGAGTCCGCTGGTCGCTGCTCGCCATACTTATCGATCCAGCTGGCCAAAACAGCTGGCCACTCCTGACAGCTGGCTAGGACACTTGTATTGCATGTATGCTTAACTTAGCTATGTACTCTTAACTGTCTTGTCGATGAACAGTACACCGACTTACCTTTTAGCCTATAAATATAGGATCACAATGTAATAGAAGACAATCTCAAAAACTCTAAGATATAATCTGATACAAGCAGAAACTCGGCCAATTCACCGACACTCTCTATTTGTTCTTTATAAACACTTATCAGCCACCATTATTCTTGTCCACCACCGTGCCCTCACCGTCGAAATCACTCATACTAAGCCTCTTATCCACAAGATAAACATTGTTACCGCAAATCTGGTGTTCAGCGCAACATCAGTTGGCTCCGTTACCGGGAAACTCATCATCATTCAGCTTTTGGAGATCACTTACTCCACCACAAAGACGATTTCATGGTGTCTCAGGCTAGGTTATCATATTTTTCAGTCTGTCGGTCACTAAAGATTTGATCTTTTGGGATAATACAGCCCAGAAACCGTTGCTCTCCTCATCTCAGCAACCTACACTGAAGAGATCATCAACTTCATTGCATACTCACGCTTGAGTCCATCTTTAAATACCCAGGTTGGTTTATACACCCTTTTTGTCGGTTTCAGATCTTCAAGTAAAGAGAGTTTGGTCATTTTTAGCTGCAAGCCGCCTGGAGAACACAAACACTTTTCACCTTAATATTCTGAACCAGAAATACCTAAAATCCATGGCCAAAATATCCCCAGAAAAATACCCACAAAAATCATAAGTCATGGCTGGCGGGAAAAACTTGAACCCAGCAACACCGACTAAACCAGTCAATCAACGCCCGACACGTGGAGCGAGCACGCTGCGTGGAGAGGCTAGCCGAAGGGTTATGTTGGATGGGGCAGATGTCAACCCTGCCCTCACGACCGACATGCGAGCATATATCCGGGAAAGAACTAGAGCTCGCGAAATACACGAAGAAGCGATCAGAAGAAATAAAGGAAAAGGGATCGTTGGGACATCTAACCCAAATAACGAACAAGAGGCTATTTCGGCAGGGGGAGCGTCCCCACAACAAGATTCATATAAGATAGCTCTGCAAGCACACATGGAATATGTAGAGGAAATGCGGGTAGGAAATGCACTGCTGATTGCTGAAGGACTACCACCTCAACCTATCTGCAAATTCAACCCTCCTCAACCCGCACAAACAGAGCTACAGCCCACCTTCATTCCTCAAAAAACAGTTCAACCCCAGCGGTCAGAAATGGAAGGAAGCAGCCATGCAACCTCCCAACCAAGAGGAGATAGAAAGTCAGCACTTGGTCGGCTGGGGCCCGTGGTCGACGACCGCGGTGCAGCCCCCAGGGCGACCTAGGAATCCTCGTCAGGTCCGTACTCGCACAGAGGGACATGGGGACTCGCAAGATATGGGAGGACATATTACATTCCCGCCTATTCCCCCGAATCAAGAGGAAATGGGCACAATGAAAAAACAGATAGAGGAGCTGCAAAAGAGTACAAAGGGTGTTAAAGTGGTTCCAACATGGGGAACAAGCGTGCTCCATCCCAGTATACTGAAAGTGGCTCCAAGAGGGGGACTCACTACCCCAATTTTATAAACTACCATGGAGCAACAGATCCTCTGGATTGGCTATCCGAACCTCTAGCGACGAGGCTTGTTGTATAGCATTTGTAGGGTCGATGCAAGATAGGGCAGCATCATGGATCCGCAGTCTTCCTCCTGGTTCGATTTTATCATAGGATGACCTGATCAACAAATTTATAGCAGAGTTCAAGTCAGTGGGAGGACCTAAAAAGACACACATCGACCTGCATGAGGTCCGACAAGGCGACAATGAGGGTACCCGCAGCTATTATGAGCGGTTTCACAAAGTGTTTGAGCTAACAAGAGGATTAGCGGACAACGTCGTCATGAGCAGTTTTGAAACAGGGTTGAAACCAGGGTACTTGAAATCTTATTTCGCTCTATCCCCACCATCGAACTTACAAGAAATGTTGAGTTCAACAAGAAAGTACATTGCCACAGCGGGAAATGAAGGAGCGTCTTCGTCCAATAAAGGCAAACAGAGGACTGAGCGTAGTCCGCCTAGAGATACCCGCAGCAGCACAGATCGGGAAATCAAAAAACCCGAGAGATTTAAGGAAGAGCATTTCACGCCGCTCAGAATTTCCTATACTCAGATGTTAAATGAGGTGAGAGATGAAATACCTGAGCCCTACCCGATGGTTCCTGACACACGTCGCGATGCGTCGAAATATTGCGGCTATCACAGGGATAAGGGTCATACGACTGATGAATGTATCCAGTTCAAACGAGCAATAGAAAAGTTACTCTCTCGCGGACACCATGATCACCTCAAACTAGATGCTGGTGGACCGGACAGGAGGAATCAGCAAGCTCTCCAGTTCGACAGGAACATCAGAATGATAACTGAGCCTCCACCCAGTAACAATCAGATCAAGAATCGCATCGGCTCCATCAACAAACATGTGGAGAAGCCTATAGTTTTGCGAGGAATGAACAACCTCTTGCCTTTACTCGAAGTGAGCTAGTGACTTCGATCAATACAGAGGATATGTGCCTTTGCATTTCGGTGGTCATCAATCGGGCCTGTGTCAATAGAGTGATGGTCGAAACAGGGGCTTGCCGCGACATCTTATACTACAACTGCTTCAAAGAATTGGGGTTTAGCGACTCTAATTTTGAGGCCGCATAATGGCACCCTTGAGGGCTTCACCAACCACAAAATACAGGTCAAGGGGGCCATCGACTTGGATGTACAGATGGGAGATTACGCACCATTTCGCACTGAAAAGGTGATGTTTCTGGTAGTTGATCTTTAGCCCAATTATAACATGATAATTGGGACGCCAGCTTTGAAACAATTTCAGATGGTAACTTCCATTCCACATCAGCGAGCAAAGTTTTACGTTGGGGATAGGATCGGAACGTCGATCAGCAAGCCTGCAGCTGTCCTAACGTATATACATGAAATGAGGACAGGAAACAAAAGAGCACGAATCGAACAGCCACTAAACATGGAAAACATCGACATGATCAGAGTCGCTGTCGAGCCTGAGCTAGTTAAAGTGGAGTGCGAGACATTGCAATTTAGAGATGAACCCGATTTTACAGCAAAAGATGAGTTAGTCGAGGTGGTCATCAACGATGAATATCCTGACCAGAAAGTCAAGATTGGTGCTCGGCTGAGTTCCTTCGAAAGGGAAAAATTGATACAATTACTCAAAGAAAATTTGAATGCATTTGCCTGGGTGGTTACAGACATGCGAGGAGTCGAAGCAGACGTCGCCCTACATCATCTTAACGTCGACTCTACCTTCAAACCGATACAACAGCGAGCACGACAATTTTCAACCGAAAAGGAAGCGGCGGTGAAGGTAGAGGTCGGAAAGCTCCTACAGGCAGGGATCATAAAAGAGCTTGCCTATCCTACTTGGTTGGCAAATGTGGTCATGGTAAAAAAGCACAACGGCAAGTGGAGAATGTGCGTCGATTTCACGGACATCAACAAAGCTTGTCCGAAGGATCCTTATCAGCTTCCGCGAATTGACCGGTTAGTAGACTCTATTTCTGGCTTTGAGGTTTTAAGTTTCTTGGATGCATATTCTGGGTATCATCAAGTGCGGATGGCTGAGTCCGACAAAGCAAAAACGGCTTTCAGAGCCGCTGGAGGGCTATATTATTATGAGATGATGCCATTTGGGCTGAAGAATACGGGTTCGACCTATCAGCGAATGGTCAACAAGGTCTTCAGTTCTCAAATAGGCAGAAATATGGAAGCATACATTGATGACATGGTTGTCAAGTCCGCTGGGGACGGTCACACCGCTGACCTTCACGAAACTTTCAACAATGTCCGAAAACACTCGATGAAGCTCAATCCGGCCAAATGTACTTTTGGTGTCCGGGCAGGCAAATTTCTTGGGTTTATGGTTAGTCGGCGTGGCATCGAGGCTAATCCAGAAAAAATTCAAGCTTTAATCAACATGCAAGAGCCTACAACTATCAAGGAAGTTCAGAGGCTCAATGGCCGCATCATTGCGCTAGGTCGCTTCATATCAAAATCAGCGGAGAAGTGTCTTCCCTTCTTCAAAATTCTCAGAGGCGACAACACTTTTTCGTGGAGTGTTCGCAGGCGTTCCAAGATTTAAAGGAGTATCTGGGGAAACCACCTCTTTTGGTTAGCCCTATAGAGGGAGATGTTTTGTTTTTATATCTGGCGGCTTCGGACCGGGCTGTTGCCGCCGTTCTTGACAAGGAGGCCGGAACCCTCCAAAATCCCGTCTACTATGTAAGCAAGGCTCTCAGTCCGGTGGAGAGTCGCTATTTTAATGTTGAAAAATGAGCCTACTCGCTTGTTATTGCTGCCCGCAAACTCAGGGCTTAATTCACTTCGCACACAATAATTGTTTTAATGGATAGCCCAATGCGCCAAATACTGCATAAACCGGATCTTTCAGGTCGACTCCTCAGGTGGGCTATCGAAATTACGGAGTTCGACATACAATATCAACCTAGGAAAGCTATCAAGGGTCAGGCACTACCAGATTTCATTATAGAGACAAGTTTCAGCTCGCCACAACCCAGTTCACCTTTAACACAAGAGCCCGTTGCGGCCAGGAGTAAGCCCAATCAGTGTTGGCATTTATATGTCGATGGGGCATCTAACCGAAATGGTTGTGGGGCCGGAGTAATTTTGATGGAACCCAGAACGGCGGAGGAGATCGAAAAAGCTTTAAGGTTCAAGTTCCCGGCCACAAATAATCAAGCCGAGTACGAAGCAGTTATAGCCGGGCTCAAGCTAGCCAAGGAGTTAAACGTGGAGAATGTTGAAGTCTATTGCGATTCCCTACTAATCGTCAACCAAATCTCAGGGGACTATGACACACATTGTGGTATTCTCGAGAAGTATGGTGAGATTGTTCGACGATTGAAAGCTAGCTTCAACTATTGTGAGTTCATCAGAATTCGAAGAGAGGACAACAAGCGAGCAGACTATCTCTCCAAACTATCACTCAAAGATGAGATTGCAGATCCTTCAATAATGATAGAGTATCTAGCTGTACCCACTATTGAGGAAACACAAATCATGGAAATCGACACACCAGCGCCGACTAAATGTTGGATCGATGAGGTTCAGGCTTATATAGAAACAGGCATCTTACCCAATGGGGCGGACAAAACTCGCGCACTTAAGAAAAGAGCGGCCAGGTATATTATAAACAATGGAATAATGTACAGAAGGTCTGCCACAAAGCCTCTATTACGATGTGTTCGAGATGAAGAAAGCAAGACAATCCTTATCGAGCTTCACCAAGGGGTATGCGGGGGCCATCCCGCTAGCCGCTCCTTAGCCCAGAAGGTTATAACCGCAGGATATTACTGGCCGACAATCCTTAAAGACTCAGAAAAGTTGGTTAGAGAATGTCCAGAGTGTCAAAAGCATGCGGACATCCCCCGGATACCATCTGTCGAACAGAGCATCGTAGTTGCACCATGGCCTTTCGACATGTGGGGACTCGATCTAATCGGACCTTTTCCACCAGGGAGGGGCGGATGCAAGGTTATCATAGTGGCTGTAGATTACTTTACAAAATGGATCGAAGCAAAACCCATGGTCAAGATAACCGCAAAAGCTGCGGGGTATTTCTTACACGATCAAGTTTTTTCACGTTTCGGCATCCCGCGGGTAGTAGTATCAGATCACGGCCCACAATTTAGGAAGGACTTCTCAAATCTTTGTGAGGAATTCAAAGTTAAACACTGGCAGTCGTCCGTGGCTTATCCTCAAGGAAACGGCCAAGCTGAGGCCGGCAATAAACAAATAATCAAGATGTTGAAGAAGAGCGTGGATGATAAGGTAAAAGCAGGAGGGTGGGTTGATGAGTTGCCCGATATACTTTGGGCACTCCGCACCACAATCAAAACACCCACAGGAGAAACACCTTTTGCTCTTACTTATGGATCAGAGGCCATGACTCCAGTCGAAATGGCTCTACCCAACATCAGGGTCGCATTATATGACCCAGCGGATAATCTTTTGAACAGGCAGATCGACTTGGACCTAGTGGAGGAAAAAGGACTAGCGACGTACCATCGACTCGCGAACTACAAGAAACTCGCTAAACAACAACACGACAAGCGAATCCGCGACCATTCATTTAAGGTCGGGGATTTTGTTCTTCGAAATAGAAAGGCCACTGGTATGGAGCCGGATAAAGGCAAGCTAACAGCAAATTGGGAAGGCCCTTATCAAGTCGCGAGAGAGATCAAAAAAGGAACTTACGTGCTCAGAAACCATCAAGGCTACGAGCTCAATAGACCGTGGCACGCGGACAACCTCAAAAGGTACTACATGTAATAAATCGGTTAGGGTTATGACTATCCTCTCGTTTACAACGTGAGTGGTTAGTCTTTCTTATTTTGCTTGTAATATTCACTCATCTAGCGGGATGAGTCGAAATTAATAAAGCCCGATTTTACATTCTCTCTTTTTTGCATATTATTATGTGAGCACGCGGATAGAAAATGGATTGTGTTCGAAAAATTTTCAACAAAATCTTCGGCCAGACTTCAGACTTTGTTGAAAATAGGGGCAATATTTAGGAAAATTTAAAAGCGGTCACGAGTTTCTAGCGAGCAAGTTATTTTAGATAAGATTCAAGGGGGGCATATCTCGAAGATGAGTCCGCACAAGATTGACCTGGAATCTTATCTAAAGCAAGGGGGCCGGGTGCTATTATAATCAGACTCAATTTAGACAATAAATTCGAGCAAAAACAAGCATACATCAAGCGGACAGAAAACAAACTTATGGATAAAAATTATATGTTTGACAAAAGTGCATACTAGTTATTACAAAGACAAAAGTGCGGACAAAAGTGCGGAAAAGAAAATAGTCATACGTATGCGAAATCAAAAATAATGTTTTACAAAACAAGAGGCACAAATCTAAGAATTTTCAGGCCGCATCTCTTCATTATGGACATTCTCCTCACGAGGGAATGGTGCAGCATCTGATCAGCATTGGTCTCAGATTTGGTAGGCTCGGTTGACTTCTCACCAGGCTGCTCGACCTCTTCTCCAGCCTGCTCGCCTTCTTCAGTAGCCGCCTCTCTCGCCTCAGTAGCCCGTCGAACACGCTCCCTTAGATTCGCCTCATCCACAGCGGGAATCACCCAATCCGGATCATACATTGGGACGTAGCGTTGAAGCTCAATATCGGAGAAGGGTATGCGGGGATGAAAATCTTTTAGATGATCGGAGAAGGGATGAGTAAGAATCCATTCTTCCAGGATATCAAGGTCAGGAGTACCGCCGTCATGAGCCAAGACACATCTGGCGATATGATAGAACCCTTGGTCGTATCCCATCATAAAGTTTTCATCAGCAGCGGCTTTACTCACGGTCTCGATCTGACCTTGGACACTTGAGCTCAGATCCTCCAATTGTTTTTGCAGATCCGCACACACTGCTTGCTCGGCTTCCCAATGAGCTTGAGCCTCGGTAACTTTCTGCTTCATCTCCTTCATGGTTCGATCGACAGACTTACCCTGCTCCATGAGTTCGGAGTTAACCTTATTAGCCTCAGCAAGCTGTGATCTCAGCTTCTCATTCTCCGCCTCAGCCGCGCTTAGCCTCCCACGAAGCCCAGCCGACACAGCATTTGCGGCGGCGAGAGCTTTCTTCGTATCCGACAACTCTTTTCCGACATTGGCGCTCTCAGAAATAGTGTTTCTATAATCATTGACGAACTGAGCCAAGCCGGTGCCAACCTAAAGGAAGAAAAATAAGCAGCGAGGTTAATATTGACTTAAGAAAAAATGGCAATAAAAAGAACAAAAAGACAAAGGCAAGAAAGAGGTTTACCATGCTCACCGTGGCGCCGTATAAACCCCACAAAGCGTCGATACTACCGAGGAATGCACGACGGGGATCAGTTTGGTCCGCCATCACAACTCTGTCCGCTATCCCGCGGCCTATCTCCAGCTGGATGTCATTAGGGAGACCCCATCTAAAATGCCTCAGTGGGGGCACGTCAGCGATACCCCTTGAAATTGTGCATGCCTTGGGCAGGTCGAGAGGCTGTTGCCGCATGAACTCTTTGTCCAACCATGCGGCGGGACACCCTCTAGGCCCAACAGGGACTCCAGCAAAGGGCACCACTATCTTCGTGCCCGCAGAAACTACCTCATCGGCCACAGATTTTCCTTTATCAGAGGCTTTGGTTTGGTAAGCAGCCGGCTCTTTGCCTTTATCGGTTTTGGATTTTTTAGGAGGAGGGACATCCTGCACGCCGCTGCCATCTCCACCTGGATCGATCTCTTCAATAACAGCTCTCTTTTTCTTATCGCCCGCGGGCGGCTTCGACAGAGTGGTTTGTTTCAGGGTTTTGCTCGCCGCAGTTTTCCCTACTACTAGCGGCTGGGTTGATTTCACAACCTGAGATCCTGAGGCTCCAGCCGCCCCCGCCTGTAAGTCCACCATTGGGAGTGATGTTTTGACCCCCCTTAGCTCACCGGCCCTCTTCACCTCGCCAGTGGTCTTCTTCCTTGTCAGCTGGCTGCGTTGAGCTAATTTATCCATGGTACCTGCGGAGAACAAGGTTTATTAGCAACCAGAAGATATGAAAAGAAGCATGTTATGAAAAGAATAAAAAATAATACAAGTAAAAATCCTACTCGGTGCTCGCATAGAGGGATCGCCGCTACAGATAACACATTGGGAAGGCATGCGCTTGCCGTGATGACACTCACCATACCAGTCTGGGTGAGTCGGCAATGAGTCGACTACAACTAAAGGTTCGCCAACACCGGCTCCAGAGAGTCCGGCCTGTCTGAGATAGGGCTGGCCGATGTCAAGCAACAACCTCCAATTAAATGCCCGGGCTTGAGGTTCATTTTTGCGGGTATAGACCAGATCGTCTTTCAGCTCGGATATAAACTCATCATCATCAGTTTGAGTTTTTATTTTCCCCAAATGGTCAGTCTTGACCGAATTCTCCGGTAGCTTCTCAAACGGCCATCCTACCCGGGACTCTACCTTCATGCATCTTTTGTCCCAGTCCGCCACTTTATCGGGAAGATCGAATAATAAGCGGGGCCTGCCATGGCTTGATCTACTACGTGGCTGGATTTGACCGGCCGCGCCCTTCTTGGAAAAACCATAAAAATATAGGAGCGCCGCCATCAATGGTTCACGTCCGCTTATCCTACTGATTATGATAAAGGACATAACCACGCGGACTACTCCTAGACTAAGGTCGCAGGGCATCACCTTCAGCTCCTCTATGAACTTAACAAAAAATGGATCAATGGGAGGTCTAAGTCCGGCCACGAAATGGTCGTAGTGCAACCACAGATAGTCTTGCTGCTCCCGACCACAAGTCCATGACACGTTGGTCGTGCCCATACTAACGAAGCGATAGTCCGCTGAGATATCATACGCCCCCAGCACCAAGGTGTAATCCTCCCGATCTTTGAACTCCCTCCATCGAGTTACAAGATCACTGTCTACCCGCTTTTGCTCTGCGAGCTCCCTCTCGACAGCAGCAGACCTTATCTTGGGCGCCCTCTTCTTCTTTACGGGCTCATTAGACGCAGTTTTCCTCTTGGATACAACGACCTTTGGAGACTTTTTGGGCCTCTCCGATACCGCAGCAGTTTCCACGGCTTCCTTGATCTTACCGCTACGTTTAGCGGCTCCAGTATTTATAGCTTTCTCCATCCTAGAGAGTAGACCGCTTAACGCCATTTGGTCGTCGTCTTCGACTTCGCCCCCAGCAGCGCCCTCACCAATAACTGAGACCTCTGGGTCAGATTCTACACTAATAGGCTCTGGATTTTCCTCCATCTCCTCCTCAGCGCCGCTAGAGCTAGCGTCCTCCATGCTCACCTCCTCTGACCCATAACCCGCAGCGGCCCTGGCCTCTTCATCTGATTGTGTGTGCTCTGATGACATTCTGGAAAAGAAAAAGGGCAAGGTGGATCAGTTTATCACCCGGACATGGAAATCGGGCCGAGGTGAAAACAATCACACCCCGACACCTCGCCCTTCCATCTTCCTTAGCAAATACAAATTCCCAGAAAAACCCCCAATTTCCCAGTAAAACCCTAAATTCTAAACAGAAAAACCCCAAGAACAATACACATTCAAACTCAAAACCAAATACTCATACGGAGGCAAACACTAGCAATCAGTGCATACATGCGTATGGGGGTATTTCTGGGAAAAGGGGCACAAAATCGCAGAGGCTAAATCACCACATTCATGTTTCTAGCAAGAACAGTTAAAGAAAAAATAATCGATTCAAGAAGCAATAAAGGATCGTGGATACATACCTGATTAAATAAGAGGGAAGTAAAGTGTGGATCTTTTCTTGAGATGAATGCTTGCCGAAAACCTGCTTGCCTTTGCCGGATTTTCTCTGTTTATGCTGCCGGAAAAATATCAGGAAGAAGAAAGGGGAGAAAAGTGTAAGAGTTGGGGGGGATACCGCTATTTATAGAGAGAAATTTGAGGGGGAACGACGTTTGGGTTTTTCAAAATTTGAATGTAATGATGACTGGAACAGTTACCGATTTTTCTCCGCCAATTAGAGCAAGGGACGGTTCAGTTCCAACCGCCGTGTCAGTGCACGTGACTGACGTGACGTTTCGTGAACCGATACATCCGTTTATCCTTTCCAACCGTTCAAATCCCTCCTGGCGACCATCAAACGACCTCAGCATATTACTATCTACAAATATTACTTCAAGCGGCTAGCATCAATCAATGCCCGCTGTGGCTCATTCAACAAAACACCTTTGATAGAGCGCCATCATTTAAATAAGTCCGATAGAACGTTGTCGGCGATCGAGCCTGTCCGCTACAATGCACAGCATATAATCGGTAATTCGCCACGCGATACTAACACTGATTCAAGCCCAATAGAACATTATCGGCGATCAAGCCTGTTCGCTACAAATGCACAGCATATAGCTGGTGGTTTTCACCAACACTGGTTCAAGCCCGATAGAACAGTATCGGCATGCCTCTGTCACGAGCGACCACACAAAGGATCTTCACCAAAAGTTCTTCTTCAAGTTCTACTCTCCGCCTTGGCGGACACGCCAGGCACATAGTAGGGGGCCATTGATATACCCGGATCGGAATGGGGCCCTGTTCATCTAAATTGGGCCTATCATCTTGGCCCATCAGCATAGATTTTGGGCCTCTATCCCCTCTGGCCGCGGCCACAAACCATCTTCTACCCGCTAGCTACAAGCCGGGTCCTATCCGCCAACAGTAAGCCGGATCTTGTCCGCCAGTCGTAAGCCGGACCCATCCTCTCCATGTGATTTCTACCCATGTAGTCAAGCTGATTTCAAGACAAGGCACAATTGAGTCCGCTGGTCGTTGCTCGCCATACTTATCGATCCAGCTGGCCACTCCTGACAGCTGGCTAGGACACTTGTATTGCATGCATGCTTAACTTAGCTATGTACTCTTAACTGTCTTGTCGATGAACAGTACACCGACTTATTTTTTAGCCTATAAATATGGGATCACAATGTAATAAAAGACAATCTCAAAAACTCTAAGATATAATCTAATACAAGCAGAAACTCTGCCAATTCGCCGACACTCTCTATTTGTTCTTTATAAACACTTATCAGCCACCATTATTCTTGTCCACCACCGTGCCCTCACCGTCGAAATCACTCATACTAAGCCTCTTATCCACAAGATAAACACTGTTACCGCAAATCTGGTGTTCAGCGCAACATCAGAAACCAAAACCAGTCATATTACAAACGGTTTGATTCGGTTCGGTTTTTCAATTAATCGGTTTAGTTTGTTTCGGTTAGTCAGTTTACACTACAAAGACAACCGCAAATTAAACATAGTAACTAACTTGGTCTAATAACACATAATTACTCTAAGATAGACAAATTACTAAAGTTATTTTCTCATTATGTCATTACTTACTAGTTAATAAGTATTAAGTCGCACTAATTTCAAAAAGGAAACCACCCCGTCAAATAATATATATAATTAAGAGTGACAAAATGCTCTAAAATTGATATCAAAGTAAATAATATCCAACAAACGAACAATAGAAAAATTAAGTCATCGAAAAATGTGTCAACACTAAGTGAATTTTAACATACTTCAAACGTCATGAATACATAAGTTCATATTTTGATAAAATCCTCATGTTAAACTGCTATATCTATATTATTATCTCTCTCTGTGTGGATATGTATGTATATATAACTGAACATATATATTTTAACTATCTTACTTGTCAGTTTAGTTCGGCTCGGTTTTCGATCTTAGTTTCTAAAATCAAAACCAAACCAATTAAAGTTGGTTCGGTTCGGTTTGTTTTTCATAGTTTTGAAAATCATCTAAGCAGTTTAGTTTGCATCGATTCGGTCGGTATGGTTCGGTTTTGAAAATGTCGAACACCCCAATAAAACACTGTAAAAAATAATACAACACTTTGTTTTAAAATATTAAATAATTATTCATTTTTAATGTTTTTTATAAAGAATTATATCATTTTTTTAAACCGGATAGAAAACTTATTGATTTTATATGGCAGGACGAAGGAATGATTATTGATTATAATGGTATTATATTTAAATTTTGGATTCAATTTATGATAAGTAATTTAGATGAACTAATGTAAATTGCCAATTACATACAACCCTTTTTCTTTTTTTGAGTTAAGAAATACTGGGCTCCAGTCTTATAGTAATCTTTTTATCATGGATATGGTCAAATTTTAATATTTCTGTAAAAAAGTGAATAGAACTGCTGAGAGAGCAAGATGAAATGATTAAAGGTCACGACAGCCGACAAAGAGATTAAGCACATTTCATTGGGAAATTATTGTTTGGTGAAGGAATTTAAAATGAAGTAACGAGTGAAACGATCAGAACCACATAGTTTAAATACAGAATAAAATTGTGTGGTCTGTATGGTGCCACACAATATCTCCACACCGTATGGAGACACCACACAATAACTTCTCCATTTCATTACAGTAATAAAAGAAGACGGAGAAGGCCAAGGTGTGATTATATATATATTTTCTGAAACGAAGTACAAACACACACTTTTGTTTTTATTGGGACTCTAAATCCGAATACTCCGGGCTAATGGGCCATAGTAATTATCAATGGGTCAATACCTCATTGGATTTCTATTTTTTTCTTTCTCTTTCCACTTCTCTCCCCTATTTTATGATCAAAGGGTTGTGTAACAAATGACAAATTTTTAGAACTTTATGATACTTCGGAAAACACCGCCATGTATTTTTAGTGATTAAATGATGACTTATGTTGCGGTTTTAGCGGTGAATATCTAGATTAAAGCGGTAGTGATTATGAACAATATGAAGATTAGAAGCTGTAAAATGAGAGCTAATATGTCAACAAATTGGCAGAGATTGTCTCCTTTTGTGTACTAAAATGTACCACCTCTATTTATAGGGTTAGGAGACAACAATTACAAAATGAGTAATTAACATGGTAATAAATGTGGCTGATGTGGCGAATGCTGATTGGTCGGGCTTCAAGGTAACCGACGCACACTTCTTGCTTGTAACTGTCGAGTTTAACTCATGTTGCCTGATGTAGCGGGCTTGGTCCGAGTTGGGTCGGATTGGTGAGCTGGGGGCGAGCAGGTCGGCCCCCAGTGCTTCTCGCCAACCTGTAAATGGCGGGTTGAAGTCTTTGCAAATCAACGCTCGTTTGCCTTGCCAATGATAAATATCTCTAATGTGAAGGGCAAGCTGGATTATTGCCCGGCCCAGTCCGGCTTATGAAGGTGCAGGCTATATGGGTCAAGGACCCTATTCTTCTTGGGTACGTACACGCTCAATGGGAATCCGTTG
Organism: Gentiana straminea; assembly: GCA_036785695.1. Lineage (NCBI taxonomy): Eukaryota > Viridiplantae > Streptophyta > Magnoliopsida > Gentianales > Gentianaceae > Gentiana > Gentiana straminea. Next base: position 3,521,669 of record JAVUPR010000241.1, on the reverse strand, counting down.
GCTTTTTTAAGGCTTGGCGTATCAATTTCCCCTATTCCTTGACCTATTCATAGTACACATGAAAGTCATAGAGTAAAGGCGTAAGGCGATTTGATTTACCGTGTGCCGAGATGACTGCTGTAGATCGACCTGCTTAATAGAGTAAGGCTCGTTAGCGTTTTCGGATAGCGATATATATGCTTTGTAGCAAATATGTTAAGTAGCGAGATGCTTTAGAGCGACCGGCTTAAACCGCTACAGGCTCACTAGCGAAGTGTCGCATAGCATAACGCTTAAAGCGTCTGGCTTAACAGCGACATGTTTGTTAGCAAAATGTTGAATGTTGAGATGCTCTATAGCGACCGGCTTAATAACGACGTGCTTAACATTGAGAGTGCTTGACAACGGTCTCTTAAACATCGCTGTGCTTAGCAACGACCGTGCCTGATAGTGCTCTACTGAGTAGGAACGAGCTTGACAGTGTTATGCTTAATAGCGACTAACGGAGAAGCGCCGTGCTAAGTAGCAAGCGGGCTTAATAGCATTGGACATAGCATAATTGTGCTTCATAACGACCAGGCTGGGCAATGTCGACCATAGTAATAAGCGGGCTAGTTGGTGTAGTTCTTTATAGCGACCTAGCTCAAATACCATTATGGAAAGTAGCGGACGAGCTGAATTAGAAGATTTGGATTCGAAGTACAGGGTTCAAGACTTCTTCGGTAATGTGGAGCCGGCTAAGGTGGAAATTTGGATTAGAAGTTTTGAGAAAGCTTGTATGAATGTGAACATTCCTGAGCATGAGATGGCACAGTTGGCATTGAGTTTTCTACTAGGGACAGCGGAAAGTTGGATTGATGCTATAGAAAGTAGCAATGGAAAGGTTATGGATTGGAAAGCATTTAAGGATTTTTCTACACAGAGTATTTTCCACCTACGTTACAAGCAGATAAGGCAAGTCAGTTTTTGAAGCTTCAGCAAGGTCTACAGATGACGGTCTCGCAATATACAAATAGGTTCAATGAGTTGGTCGGTTTTATCCCGAGATCATGGGAGTTGAAGAAAATAAGATGGCTTTGTATAAGAATGGTTTAGCTCGGGAAATACAAGCTGGCATACTGGGAAATATACCAAGGACCATGCTGAACAAGGCATTACAAGTTGAGACATTCAAGAACAAACCCTCAATGGTTATTGGTGTAAAAAGATCCTTTGAAAACAGCCAAGGAGAAGACAATGAAGCACCACAACAACAAGACGAGAAAAGGATCATGGCACCGCTTGCGGCAAAGTCAACAGTTGGTGCACCAGTTTGTTCAAAGTGCAAGAAGAACCACTATGATGAGTGTAGAACAAGTGCAAATGCATGTTATCAGTGTGGAGAGACCGGGCATATTGCAAGAATTTGTCCTTCAAGAAACACTCAAGGGAATCAAGAAAATAACAACCGAGGAGGTGCAAGCCGACCAACAAGAGTGTTCGCTTTAGATGCAGCAGTACCAGGTACCTTTTAGTTTGTTTATTTTTCTAAAAGTATTCTTATGACATTAATTAAATTCACGTTGTAATTATATTTAAGTAAATGAATTAACTTTTTGGCACATTATTAATGGATAACTTAGCTATGTCAACCTTAATTAATACAAGAATGTCAAAACTTTTGTGTTAAGTAAGATAGCTAAGAAGTTAGGCTTACCCTTCATCCTTTAGGAAAATTTTGGACACCATCCGGGTAAGTGTTTGTAGAGGGCTGAAACGTCAAATAGAAGATTGGTTAGTATGGTTTCATAAGTTCAAGATGCGGTCGGTCAGTTTTGGGTTGAGTGTGCAAATGTTTGAATAGTTTGGGAATTAGTAGTGTTTGACTCCGGGGTTAGCAAGGTCAAATTTGTTAGTTGTTAGCAGTGGGAACAAGTGAAGCTTTGGTTTTGGTTTGTGTTGAAGATAAGAGTGCTAAGGAAGGTCAACAGTTTGAGTACGTTCAAGTTTCGATGACGAAACTCCTCTTAAGGGGGAGGAATGTAATATCCCGAACTTTAGGAGAGGGCATATGTGTCATTTTGTAAAATTCAGAATATTATATTTATTTTACTTATGGAGTTAAAGTATTTTTTTTAAAATATTGATTATAGTAATGAATATCTTGGGATATTATTAGGAATTAATGTTTATTAAAAAAGAATTGAAGGAGTGTGAGGTTTTATTTGGGAAATAAAACTTCCCATGTCATAAAGAGGTTGTCAAAAAGTTTGTCAGACAAAAGAGTTCGAACTGTGTCTTCTCCAATTGGAAAAGAAAGGCAAAGATACCTCTTCAAAATTCTCACAGGTTCTTCATCGGTTTTCAGAATCAAGTGTAGAAACATAATCAGCGGAAGGAGAGCTTTCTTTTGATCCTAAGATCGTTGAGAGTTGAAAGGTATCGGTTTTTGCCCTACTTTTGGAATCATCAAGATTTGATCACGTATGGACGTTCTAGGTTACAGAATTCGTAGTTCTGGTTGTTTAGAACTCTTGATCACATCTAATTCTTGGATTGATTGTTAATCAACTAGGTTTTGAGTGGAAGAACTAGGAAGTGCTGTAGGCCTTTTGGAGTTCTTGCTTTGGATTGCTCAATCACAAGTAAGAGGCTCTTCCTATTGTTTGGTGTTGATTTGTGGAGATCATGCTTAAGTGTTGCAGTTGTGATATGTTATGTTTTGGCATGTTTATAACTTGTTTTGCTGCTGTTTTTCTGAGTATTTGGATGTTAAAAATGTTGGCTTTGGTTAGAATTCATAAAGTGTAGAGAATGACTTGTTTAGGGCAGTGTAGGGCTTTTGGCATGCGCCAAAACGGCATAGAACCATCCTGGAAGTTTACAGAGAGTTTTAGCGTACGCTTAAGGTTTCAGCGTGCGCCAAAATGGCCAGAAAGCATCCTGAATCTTACTGGGAGCTTTTGGCGCGCGCCAAAAAGCTTAGCACGCGCCAAAGCCTCTGTTTTGTGTGTTGATTACTTTTAAGCCCGGAATTGAGTTTTAAATGTTGTTTTGATCTAATAACATTAAATGAACATGAACAAGCCCTGATTAAGTTTCTGATGCATTTAGTTCCGGCACCGAATGGATTCTTCATAAGAGTTGAAGTTCGGGACCGTTGGAAGAGTATGATTGGCTTGTGCTTTGATGAATTAGTATTCATCAATGTATGTGTAATTGTTAGGCCTTGTCCGTGTCTTGTGGTCTAGGTGAGAGAATATGAGTTGTAAGGGAGCCTTCTTTGAAAACACTTAGGTGACTAGTTAACAATTAATAACCAGCGTACATGTGTAGTTAAAAGACTAAACATCATGTTATTCTTGGTAAGGCATAAGTTCATATCGCGATGTGTGGGCATTCGGATAAAGTGACTAAGTGAGCAACTCTGCTGGCCGAAGGGCACCAGGAGTAGAGGGACTTCGCGAATGAATAACTCCATAGGTTTACAAGACCCTAAGTACGGAGGGACTTCACCGAACGTGTACACTATCGGGGTTGGCCCGTGGCTATTGGTGTGATCCACTGATAGGTTGCAAAAGATATCTAGTGGTGGATATACACCATGCGTAGTGCCATTGAATGCGGATGTAACAAAAATAAGCTAAGTTAGAAACCAATAGTCACGACATGTTAATGATCATGAGGTGAACCCTAAAGTTGTGTCGGTCACATAAAGACAACTTAATAATAATGGAAACCTTTTGTTGTAAAACTTAATTGTACAATGCCTTCTTCCTCTTATCTAAGTACGTTGTACTTACTGTTGGAAAAATGGTACCGGTTTGCTAATTTTCTGAAAATGAGTAACGTAAATTTGTAGAAACAAATTGCAACAAGATGAACACATTTATGCACATATAATTACTGCAACACATTCGAAGCAGAAATGCAGAAACAAGAGTAAATTAGAAACTTATTCGTTAGACTGAGCCACGTAGAACGATGTCCTTAAGACTTTATTGCCCCGATTAAATGCCCACGATTATGGCAATAAGTCTCCCAATATACAATAGTCTTTTCCTTGTTCTGATTGCGGCACTTCAATGCGAACAAGCGGCGAACTGATCCGGCCTCGATATCTCTGACTATGCAAATGGGTTTATGTAGAAAACATTTGTATTTGGTCTTGCAAAATTTCACAATGCAGAATTTTTTATGTGCAAAAAATATGCTTCTGTTTTCGCAGAGTTTAATTATGTACAACAATATATTTTCATTTAGGGATGCTATGTATTTATAGGTAGAGTTGCTTTCGATTTGAAGAGAAACATATCTTCAACAAAACCATAATTTTGGTTTGGAGTTGAGTCTGTTCATGAAATTCAAACAGAAGCAATGCTTCATGTTCTGAATTTCGAACTGATGCCTGTTGCGTCTAGATGCATGAACCTGTTCATTGCTTTGATTCAAAAATCTAATTGTTGGGCTGACCCAAAAATATTAATACTTGGCCGGGCCGAGCCACAAACCTGAGCCCGAACCGAGCCGGCCGGTCGGCGGCAGCGGCGCGCGTGTGGGGTTTTGAATCAACAAGCATCCACGTCCTCCTTCACAAAATTCTTTTTCCCCTTGAGGCTTGCCTCTAACTCTAATTCTCCACCTTACATGTAGAGAAAGTTAAAGCTAAATCTCCTATGTGGGACAAATGAACACACATTATTCATTAACACTCCACACATTTTACTCTACCCTTAGGCATTAGTTTCTCATTCGCCCGATATCATAATCGAGTGATTCAAAAGCCTAACGTCAACTACTATCTTAGTAGTTTCCAAAACTGTTTTTAGCTCCGCGAAATCATTCCATAACACATTCAAATCCAGGCCCGAAGTTGACTGTTCGTCACTTACACTTAAACTTATTTCAGAACTAAAACACCATAAAGTTCCAACACTTACCTACATTGCATTTTGTTGTATGCTTTGTAGGTTGAGAAGATGAACATGTTGATCCAGTTGCAGATGAGGACTTTGAGGATGATGATGCTTTGTTTTACTTTATTTTTTCATGAACTTTGTATTAGACTATGCTGTTGTATTTCTGCTTTCAAGTTGCAAGACAAGATCAGTTTGTACTCTTAAGACTGCGTGTAAGATACGTTTGTTGTATGTTTCTTAAGACTTCGTACTTGTAAACTTTGGATTTGTTGTTGTAAGTTAACTATCTATCTTTAGTATATATGTTGGACTTTCTATTCTTAGTAGCACCATTTTGATGTTTGCCGAGTATTTTTAGCTTTCGTTTTGCTAAACTCGATACGATGTAGTAGATGCTTACGTATAATATTGAATTTATTTGATATTATACGTGTCGAACGTTTATTTTTCGAATAAACACTCGGTATCCTGGAACGGTGCGTTACTATTCCGTCCCCTAAACCGAAATCCTAGCTCCGCACTTCCTTGCTTATATAGTAATATGGTCGGGAAAAGAGAGAAAATTAGTTACAGCTTTTGTAAGAATCATATGCATATCTTCTGTCAAAAAAAAAAAAAAAATTAAATAAATAAATAAATAGAACGAATCACATGCATATCTACAGCGAAGAGAAAGGAAAGGCGGGATTGACGCTCAAAAGGAGTTGGTGGTTAGAAACCTTTTTTTTTCCCATGAGAAAGAAACAGTGGTTAAAAGCCACGTTAAATAATAAAGGGGAGTGGTAATAAAAGACAAAAAAAAGTTGAAAAATGGGATTAAGGACAGTGGAAAAAAAATCATGTGTTAAATGACAATTTCACTGTTTGTTACTCAAAATACACTGTTGGTTGCATTGTCTTTACAGCGAAATCCACTATTCCACTGTTTGGTTTGTCCTTTTCACCCAATAAAAAATTCCACTATCGTTTTTACACATTTCCACTCTTATTTTGTCTTTTTAACAATAAAGCCAATAATAAATTATTTTAATTAAATTTTATATAAGAAAACGTAATAACCTTACTTTTTTTATTTATAAAAGCGGGCACTTTATTAACAGAGGGCCAAAACTGGCAGCCTTTACACAAACATCTGGGTTTTAAACAGCAAAATGCAAATCTGTACACGTAAAAAGGATGATGATAAATTAACTACAAATAATGTGTAGTAGTGTACATACACTACACACATTTTAAATAGTATATTTTAACGTGTAGATAAGATGTGTATAGTGTATGTCCATTACACAGTATGTGTAGTGGATACATCATTTTCCATGTAAAAAATGCAAAAAAATAATCTCTATCTTGCAATGTGAGACGCAAGTTTTTAATCCGTTCCACCACCTAAGATAAGAAAACCGGGTCTGGTGGCCTCTCATCCTCACCGTCATGGAGTAATAACCTTACTTTGTTTCGTAACTTCGTAACTTTGTTTCGTAATAACCTTAGTTAAAAAAAGATATTTGGGATATGGACAAAATATGTAGTAAAATTGAAAAAATTGGATAATTATGAAATAAGACACTTTTCAAAAGATTCTTAACTAAAAAGATCCCTAATGGTACGTTTTTTTCATTGCATTCCAATGTTTATGTATGATTATGATAGAATGGAATGAAATAAAATTTTATTCCAATAAAATAAAAAGGTCCATTTTCATTCCTTCCAAAAATGGATGAAATGCGATTGAATAAAATGAAAAACGACAAAACATGTGGGTGATGGGGTAAGAGTGGGTGGGTGGTAGGGTAGGTGATGAAGTAGGGTAGGTAGGGTAGGAGGTAGGGCAGAGTAGGTGGTGGGGTAAGGTAGGTAAGATGCGTAAGGTATGATAGGGTGAAATAGAGTAGGTAGGATAGGATGGGGTGGTGGTAAGGTATATGGGAAGGGTGGGGTAAGGTGGGTATGCTAGGGTAGGGGTATGTAGCATAGATGGTGGGTAAGGTAGGGTAGGGTGAGGTGGTGGGTAAGGTAGGGTAGGGTGGGGTGGTGGGTAGGTGGGTAAAGTAGGGGTGGGTAGGGTTGGGTGGTGTGGTTGGTAAGGTACGGTAGGGTAAGGTGGTGGGTAAGGTAGGGTAGGGTGTGGTGGTGGGTAGGATAGGTATAGTATGGGTGGGTAGGGTTGGTTGTGGTAGGGTAGGGTATGAGTGGGCGATGGTGGAGTAGAGTAGGTGGTGGGGTAAGGTAGGTAAGATGCGTAGGGTAGGATAAAGTGATGGTAGAGTATGTAAGGTGGGGTGGGTAAGATAGGTGGGTGGTGGGTAAGGTAGGTAGGGTGGGGTGGTAGGTAAGGTAAGGTGAGTAGAGAGGTAGGGTGCACTGGGTTGTGAGGTAGAGTTACCCTACCCCACCCCACCACTTCCACCATATCCTAACTTTTTATTCCATTTTCACATCTCAAACGCAGTATTGAAATGAATTTATTTCAGTTCATTACATTTCATTCCTATTACTTTTTTCCATTCCATTCTATTCTCGCGTAACAAATATGCCATAATAGAGTGAATGACAAGTTGTCGACTATTTATAGGTTGAAGGATAAAAAACCGCATCAGACAAAAGGACGCGTGTTGAGGAAAAATGTGTCCAATTTTATTTTTTAGTTTTTAAAAAGTGTCCAAATTTATTGACATTTTATCTTTCTTCCTCCCTTAATGTTAAATACTACTACCTACGTTTTATTTATATGTCGTAGAGAGAAAAATTACACAGATTAAAAAAGTAATTAATATGTCTAAAATATAGTATTGAAAATGTATTTTTTTATTGGAATTGTAAATACTTTGTTGGTAAAGGTTTTTTTAGTATTGGAATTGTATTTTTTTTTATTGAAGATGTAAATACATTGTTGGTAAAAAGGAAAAAAATAATAAATGATGCATTGAAAATGTAAAATGACAGATAAATAAAAAGAGCAAATTCTGAAATGTGACAGATAAAAAAATGGAGGGAGTAATATCTTTTGATTTAGATCTCCGAATGCGATAAAAATTTCACGAATTTTTACTTTTTATTTTTTGTGCTCTCCGTTTTGAGACTTGTATCGATATCATTACATCTCTTTATTTGTGAGATTCATTATGGTCTCCGTTTTTAGATTTGGATCGAATTTTGACAGTAAATCTTGAACAACAGCGAATTTTCGGAAATTACGTCAGAATATGGTCATTGTGCTTTTGAAATAAAAATCACAAAAAAAAAAATTTAGGTGAAAAGATTATCAATTTTGAAGCTTTTTTTTTTTTGGCTTAAAGCCCTCGGTATCCGGAATCCACTGGTCCGACTAATCTGAAGTTCGGCTCGTGTCGTGCCTGTATAGTCTGACTTTTACTCAGGGGTAAGGCATGACCAAGAGTTCTTTCAACATGACGCCTCAGAGGAGAATCAAACCGGTCACTTCCCTAGGCCTCTCAAGTCACTTACCCGAGAGAAAAGTGTATTGGATTCATTTTTTTTTCTCACATACGTATGATACGCAACAACAATTTAAAAAAAAATTAAGTTTATTTATTATGGAAAAGTTTTCAAAATATCTTATATTCACTAATTTAGAACTTATTTTTTGTCCTCCTTAATTCCCCTTAGAAACAATACATGCTTTAAATAATTTAGGTTAGGCCGTAAATAATTTAGGTTAGGCCGTTTGGGTGGAGAAGAACTCATTTACAACTTAATGTGGGAAAAAAGGACATAGTAAAATAGAAGGTTTATAAGAACAAATTTTATTTATAATCCAATAATACCGTTAATCCATAAAACCCTATATGTTGTAAAAATATACACCTAATCCAAATACATGCACATCCCTTCCAAAAAAATAAAAAATAAAATAAAAAACTACACGCATATCTAATAAAAAAGGAAAACAATTCCACAAATGAGTAACAATTGATTTTTCTCGAATCCCAACCAAATTTGTCTTTCCACTAAATTACTTTCGAATTAATAACCAGTGCGTGTCCTAAAAAATCCGATATAAAATAGTATCATTTATCAAAAGATAATGCACATATATTCATGACCATGTTTTAAGTATTGCACCTATAAAAGCTAATGTAATAATACACATACACATAGGATTTGAACCTGTGCACTATGCTTATTAATACTAGAAAAAATGCATTCTTAAATCACTTGGATAAGTAGTCATGTTGTTAAAATGAAGAGACGCTAAATACAATAAGAATAAATTTTTTTTTGTTTTGTTTTGTTTTTTTTTTTTCCTTCAAATTGTGGGGTGGTCTTGAGACCACCCATTTCAAAGGGTAGGTCCGGACTTGTTAATAACTATATTCCATGAAATTACTACATTAACACATTTGTTATTTTTTTTGCAGCGAACTATCAACTATGTAAGAAAATACAAAGGATACCGTGACATTGTGGTTTTTTTTTAATTTTAATTAATTAATTTATTTTTTTATTATCAAAAACGAAAAGTGCATTAAAATAAAGTTAGGGTTTACAGCAAATTCCTCCTGGCCTCTTCTTCTTTCGAAGCCGCTGCAAGAATCCAGACCAGTAGGCTGGATTAACTAGTTTCTTAGCAAACGAAGCTACCATATGACTAACAGTATTGTGTTTTCTAGACAAAAAAAAACCAGATATTACAATGCCCAAGAGCTTCCAAAAGATGTCTAATATCACTGATAATAACTAGAAGATCTGGACGCAGTTTAGCAGTACCCTTCACCAGCTGGGTCAGGAGGAGAGAGTCCGTCTTCAGCGTCAAATTGCTCCATCCTTTGTTTTTCGCAATCATTAACGCCCAACGAGTCACTTCTGCTTCTGCCCTTAATGGTGAATCAAATTTTGCAAAAGACCTACCCCAAATCTCGACGAGATTATAGTTTTTATCAAAAACCGCAACTCCACCTCCAAGAGACGAAGAGGCATTTGACCAAGCCGCATCTGTTTGCAAAATAAAGTTAGCATCAGGCTCACAAGAAGAGGAGTAAACCGAAGAAGAATTCCCCATCATAGAATCAGAGAACACAGTAGAAGGGCAAAAAGTTTGATCGGCATAAGCATCAGCTGCACAGGTAGAGGTATAATCTCTATATTCTTTGTTAATTAGAAAAGCTATGTCTTGTGGAGCATCCAAGTTTCTGTTGAAACACCACTCGTTCCTAGCTTTTCAAATATTCCAAAAAGCAAAAATCGTAAATTCAACAGATTTTTTAACTGAAGCAAAACCAGATTTCATATTTTGTACAATGTTTGCAGTGACATTAACTTTCCAATTTTATTTTGAATGTCACAACTTCTGAAAGTTTATTGCAACGTGTATATATAATTGTATAATATGTCATCGTACGATTGAATGTCACTACATAAATTTTTATTCTACCAGGGTGATATTTTGCATGCAGTGCTTCAAGGTTCCTACTACATTAGTCCGAGAGATCGAAAAATGTATTCGTGGCTTCTTCTGGGGAGACACTGAGGCTAAGCGAAAGGTGCATTGGCGAAACCGGGACACTTGTTGTCTGCCCAAAAACCTTGGGGGCCTAGGATTCCGTAATCTGGAATGTGTTAATTTAGCTTTACTGGCTAAGCAGTCGTGGCACTTTCTTATTCACCCCACCGTCCTTGCGAGTAGAGTACTGAATGCAAAGTATCACTTGGGTACAACCATTATGGCAGCAGATTTGGAGAGCAGGCCATCTTTCTTGTGGAGGAGTATACTGGAGGGCAGGGATATGTTAATGCAGGGCCTGCGATGGAGGACTGGGGATGAGAGTTCAGTTTACGTATTTCACGATGCTTGGATCTCTAGACCGTCATCCTTCCAGTTAGTCCATTCATCTCATTCTTTACCCACAGATAGTAAGGTGCATGACTTGCTTTTTCCAGGTACTAGATAGTGGAACATGACTCTCCTCATGCAAGAATTCCAAGCTTAGGAGGTTGACGCCATCCTTCAGACTCCAATTGCAAGCAGTTCGCACCCGGATTAACTGATTTGGCATTATGACCGACGGGGCAAATATACAGTGAAATTAAGGTATTTTCTTGCATTGAATTAGTATGGTGGATTGCATGATTCGGCACAGGCGTCCTCGTCTTCAGGGGCGGACAGAGTGTGGCGTGATGTTTGGAAAGTTAGTGTGCCGCTGTGTGTTCATCGTTTCTTATGGCGATGCCTGCAGGACTCTCTGTCGATCGGGAGCAACTATCTAAGCGTAATATGAGCTCGGGCGATATGGGCGGCCTTAAGACGGGATACCCTGAAGATAGAGAGGAGGAAATATTTGGAGGGAAAATCATCCTAAAGATGACGGGATACCATGAAGAAGAAATATAAGATAGAAGAATTTATAGATTGTGATAGAGCAAATCAAGTGAGTGAAATTATAACTGCTGATGAAAGGGGGAGTGAATTGGGAAAGACTATTGATTTTGATTACTAGGAAAAAAATCAGAAATTAGGTGTAGAGTGTTTGGAAACCGGAGAAAAAAGTCCATACTAGAACATAAGGTGAGAAAGAGAAATATTTTGAGGGTGAGAAGAAAAAAAATATTTTGGGAGAATATCAACATTTAAATGATTGGCTCGTCTATTTTTTTTTTTTTAAATAAAAGAAATAAGGAACCATTTATTGTTGGAGTTTGGGAGATGAATATAACAAGAGAAATTGATTTTGATGATAAAAATAAAACAAAATAAAAATCTATGAAAATGAAAAAAATAAAAAATTAACGACATGAAATAAAAAAGGGGTGAAATACAATGTGTAACGCCCCGTTCCCGACACCGAGTCCTTATCCGAAAAGAGCGCTCGGCACATATATTATCAAATAAATTCAATAATATATGTAAGCCTTACGTCATACATCAGAACTAAAACGACACGGAAGATAAAACGACTCGGGAAAAAAACAAAAGACAAAAGATCGAACACACGGTTTTCAATGCTGTGAAACTAAATCCAATAAAGAAAACTAATCATCCAACATTCAAATCCCAAAAGATCTCAAAAGAACTTAACCAGAACTAATCCAAAAGAAAGACAACATTGTTTGAAACTAAGTCAACAACATTATTGAAAGAGTCAAAAGTAAAAGAACTAAGTCTTCACGAGCTCCATCTCACACGTCCTCGTCAAAGAACTCATCAAGATTAAGAACCCGTTCATCTTCTTTGGGGAAAGGGAAAGACAAACACAACGTAACGGGGTAAGTACAAAAGTACTCGCAACGCGTAAGATCGTATAACTATGATCTCATAAAGAAATAAAAGCAACGCCGTCTTTTATTAATTCATTTCCGTTATTAACCCTAGCTAACTATCATATTATGTTCATAGCATAACACGAGGTTCCAAAAGGTATCTAACTTAGCTCAAGTTTGTTACATCATGAATAACAAGGGCACTACGCCTAGTAATAGGATGTACTAGGACAACCGGGTGCAACCTACTTAGAGACACGCTCTAAGTAGCCCCGGGAATATCCGAGTCCCGATAGTGTGATAACCGGCGAATGTACCGTACGCTTTATCTAGCCAATCGATTGACCGGCGTGGGTACGCCTACTTTGTCCGGTCGTAGAACACATCGCGATATTGTACTATGCCTTACCAAGCATTGCATGATGTTTAAGATTATTAATCTAGCACATACGTTTGATTAGATGTTTATCTAGCCACCTAAGTGTTTTCAAGTAAGCTCCCTCACCACTCCTACTCTCTTTCCTAGACCACTAGACACGGACAAGGCCTAGCAATTACACGTACATCGATAAACTCTAGCTTATCGAAGCACAAGGCAAATCCAAAGCTTTCGACGGTCCCACACTTCGTCTTTTTAGTGGAATCCATGTGGTGCCGGAACTAAACGCATCAAAAGCTAATTCGTAGCTTTGTCACATAAGGTTAAGCAAGAAACATGCTACTATAAAGCTTAAAACACATAAAAAGAAAAACAAAGACGAACAAATTTCCCCGTCCGGACGGATAACTTGTCGTCCGAACAGAGAAATAGCCGTACGGATACACACCTCATCCGTACGGATGAACCACCACTCGGTCGACCGAATGGACAGCTCGGTCGACCGAGCCTCCTCTTGCACCCGTTACGCGTTTTCCTTTCCCCGCACTACAGAGGACAAGCTTTTCGCGTTCGCGTTTTCTTCTCAAATTCAACCCAAACTCGACTTAAACGAATTAAAACCATGAAAGACAATCATACAAATTGCTCTACCACTTTACGAAACCTTAATCATACGATAAGAAAACCACGTTACCTTAATTGCGTGGTACAACGAACCAAAGCTTCAACCCGTCAAAAGTTTAACCTTTAAATCCAAACGTTAATGGATTTAAGGATTGTTGATATCAAAACGATCCTCGTCTCGCGGTGATCCTTTCTCTCTTGATGAGTCTGATGAAAAGAACAACGGATTAGCCTCGAAAATCGAAAGCCTCTTCTCCCTTTTTTTTTTTTTTTTTGAAACTTGCGCCCTTTTTCTCTCCCCGCGTCCCTCTCTCTTTTTTTTTTTTTTTTTGTCAAAAACAACTAGGTTAAAATTAGGATTAGTTTTCCTTTTATAATCCCAATTATCTAATTATTTTCTTTAAAAAGAAAAATCCTTGTTTATCCCTTTTTCTTTTCTTTTTTTTTTTTGAAAATCCTTTAATTAAAAATAACATAATATTCTGATTTTTGCTAAAAGACCGAATTGCCCTTTTTCAAAAATCGGGATATTACATTCCTCCCCCTTAAGAGGAGTTTCGTCCTCGAAACTAGATCGTACCCGGTAGATGAGGGAACTCGGGAATTCGTTGAACATGTCCGCTTCCACTTCCCAAGTGGCTTCCGTCGGTGCATGATTGCTCCATTGCACTAATACTAACGGGATCACCCGCCTCTTTATCATCCTTTCCTTCCTATCCGTAATCTTTATCGGTTTCTCCACGTATGTTAGATTATCTTGCAAAACTTCCGGATCAATCTCGATTCCACGTCCACTTTAGATAGACACTTCCTAAGCATCGATACGTGGAAGACATTGTGGACTCTAGACATTGATTCGGCAACCGTAGTCTATAAGCCAACTTCCCAACTCTTTCGATGACATCAAAAGGTCCTACATACCTTGGACTTAGCTTTCCTTTCGTCCGAACCTCTTGATACCCTTCATCGGAGACGCTCGAAGGTAAACTCTATCCCCGACCTCAAACTCTAGCGGTCTTCTTCTAACATCGGCCCAACTCTTCGACGATCTTGAGCAAATTTCGCATTTTTCCTTATCAACTCAATTTTCTCCTTGGCTTGCCGAACCATCTCCGGCCCCGTGATATGTTTCTCTCCCACTTCATCCCAAGAAAGTGGAGTTCTACACTTCCTACCGTACAAGGCCTCAAAAGGTGGCATTCCCAAACTTGCATGGTAACTATTGTTGTAAGCAAACTCACCAAGTTGAGGTAATCTATCCATGATCCTCCGGCATCCAAAACACAAGCTCTAAGCATGTCCTCGAGAGTCCGAATTGTTCTCTCTCGACCGCCCATCCGTCCGCGGATGAAACGCCGTACTCAAATCCGCCTTTCGTCCCAAAAGCTTTCGTAAGCCCTTCCGTAAGCGACCGATAAATCTACTATCCCCGTCGGATACAATAGATAGAGGCACACCATGAAGCTTCACTATATTGTCGATATACATAGTAGCGAACTTCTTTATAGGCATGTCCACTTTACACGGCAAGAAATGGGCTGATTTTGTGAGTCTATCCACAATCACCCAAATCATGTCATGACCGCCCTTAGTCTTTGGCAACCCGGTGATGAAATCCATCGTGATATTCTCCCATTTCCATTCCGGTACCTCCAAGGGTTTCAACAAACCTCCCGGTCTTCTCGTGTTCTCGCTTTCACTCTCCGGCATGTATCACATCTTGCCACAAACTCGCGATCCCTAACTTCATACCAGGCCACCAATATCTCTCCTTGAGATCTCTATACATCTTAGTGGCTCCTGGATGTACCGCAAAAGCAATCTTATGAGCTTCATCCATAACCTTCTCTCTTAGGCCATCCACATCGGGCACACACAAACGGTCTCCGTACCAAAGATGACCACTCTTGTCCAACTGATAACCCACTGTAGGCTTCTCTCGAGCTACTCGCTTCAAATTAATCAACACAGGGTCTTTATCCTGCTTAGCCCGAATCTCATCTAGCAAATCGGACCTTGCCATCAATGGCGCCAAATTCCGAGCTTCACCCTTCCTTTCAATCACTTGAATCTGCATCCTATCCAACTGATCTACGACTTCTTGCAAGGTAGTGATAGCATTAACCGCTCTCCGGCTAAGTGCATCTGCTACAACATTCGCTTTACCCGGGTGGTATTGAATGTCCAAGTCGTAATCTTTCACGAACTCCAACCATCTTCTTTGTCTCATGTTCGATTCTCCCGAGTAAAGAAGAACTTAAGACTCTTATGATCCGTGAAGATCCTTGCCTTGACACCATACAAATAGTGTCTCCAAAGCTTCGCAGCAAATACCACCGCCGCCAACTCCAAGTCGTGTGTAGGGTAATTCTTCTCATGCACCTTTAATCGCCTAGATGCATAAGCAATCACCTTCCCCGATTGCATCAAAACACAACCCAAACCTTGACCCGATGCGTCCGTATATACATCATAGTTATCAAAAACTTCCGGTAATGCTAACACGGGTGCCGTGGTCAACTTTTCTTTCAAAGTCCGAAAAGCTTCCTCACATTCACCGGTCCACTCATACTTAACGTTCTTTTGAGTAAGCCTCGTGAGAGGTGTAGCTATCTTAGAGAAATCCTTTACAAACTTCCGGTAGTACCCGCTAAACCCAAGAAACTTCTTATCTCTCGTTACCGATGTCGGTCTAGGCCACTTAAAACGGCTTCTATCTTCGCCGGATCCACCTTAATGCCTTCTCCGTAAATTATATGCCCAAGAAAACTCACCCGGTCCAACCAAAACTCGCACTTAGAAAACTTGGCATATAATTTGTTCTCCTTTAAGGTCTGTAAAACTATCCTTAGGTGTTCTTCATGCTCTTCCTCGTCCTTAGAGTACACCAAGATATCGTCTATGAAAAATATCACAAACTTATCGAGATAAGGCATGAAAACTCTTTGCATCAAGTCCATGAATTTCGATGGAGCATTAGTGAGTCCAAACGGCATGACCAAAAACTCATAATGTCCATATCTCGTACCGAAGGTCGTCTTAGGTATATCCGACACCTTGATCTTCAACCGATGATAACCGGACCTAAGATCAATCTTAGAGAACACCTTCTTACCTTGCAACCGACCGAACAGATCATCAATCCTTGGTAAAGGATACTTATTCTTGATTGTCGCTTATTCAACTCTCGTAGTCGATGCACAAGCGCATACTCCCATCTTTCTTCTTCACAAACAAGACCGGTGCTCCCCACGGTGATGTACTTGGCCGGATGATGTTTTTCTCTAGCATCTCCTTAAGCCGAGTTTTCAACTCTTTCAACTCCGCCGGTGCCATCCTATAAGGTGCTTTAGCCACCGGTGATGCTCCGGCAATCAATTCGATCTCGAACTCTATGGCCCTATCGTGCATATGTCCCGGCAAATCTTCCGGGAAAACTTCGGAAAGTCCTTAACTACACGAGTCTCTCCTAACTCGGGCCTATGCTTTTCCTTATCTAATGCATAAACAACGAAACCCCGGCAACTCCTCTTCAAAGCTTTTAGGGCTTTAACCGCCGAGATAATCGGATAACGACCCTTGCTAGGCTTGCATACGTTACCCCGAAACGTCTTAGCCGATTTTCCCGGGGCCTTAAAGATCACCCTCTTACCTCTACAATCCAAGTAGACATAATTCTTGGACAACCACCCATACCCAGGATAACATCGAAATCCGAGAAATCCAACACCGTCAAAGCATACCGGCACTTGTAAGTCCCAACTCTAATATCAACTTGGGGTGTGACCCGAGCACATCTAGTGACTCGCCCAAAGGTGTGGTTATACTCAAAGGTCTCTCCAATTCCTTAAGGGGTAGGTTCAACTTCTTAGCTATCTTAGAGGAAACAAAAGTCCCCGATGCTCCAAAATCAAACAGCCGAAACTCGCTAGATTATCTATGATTATGGTACCTAACAAGTGAATCTATTTAAGTACAAATATGTAATATCATATGCGCGCTATATCATATTAAATATCTATAATAAACACAAACACCGAAAAGTACCCGTCACCACAAGGTCATCTAACTCTTCCGGTTCCGCATCCGCCGCGAAGACACGAACCGGTTCCGCTACCCGTAGTACGATTACCCCGCCGGTTACCTCGTCCTCCTACCTCGATTACCTTGAGAGAGCTTCTTAGGACACGCTCTCGAGTAATGTCCCACTTCCCCACAAAGGGAAACAACTCACGCTACCCGCCATGCACTCTCCCGTGTGTGTCTTGTTACACTTAGCACAAACCGCTGGCGTTCCACTTGCTGAACTCTTCGTAGCCGGATTTCCTGCCCTCTTAACATTCTGCTAGCGGTGCTCCTCTATTACTTCCTTGAAAATTTGAGAAAGACCTCTTATCTCCAACTACAACCGTCTGTCTACTGGCAAATCTCTCCGCGGTCAAAGATCTATCCATGACGCTTGCCATGCTCGTAGGTCTATTTCCTAGCATGCCCTTCGCCACCTCGTGTGACAATCCTTCCATGAATTTATCAATCTTTTTCTCTTCACTTTTCATGATCTCAGGGTAGAATCTGCCCAACTCATGGAACTTCTGGGAGTACCGAGTCACCGTAGTATATCTCCCTTGTTTCAAACTCGTAAATTCATTAGCCTTTGCATTCTCGAGCCGTTCTAGGAAAGTATTCCTTGTAGAACGTATCTTTGAACACCGCCCAATCCGTGATCCTCGGATTAACCTCGCTCATAAGCTTCCATCCAACTCTCTCGCATTTCCCCGCCAACAAGGATATTGCTAAATGAGCCCACTCAGATTCTGGAGCTTTCATATTTCTGCACGCCTTCTCGAACCCACGAATCCATAAATCTGCCGCTGCTGGCTCAACATTGCCAAAGAATTCTGGCACCCTATGTTTCTTCATCTTCTCATACCAATCCACTGGTCTGTCATAACCCCCAAACTGATGATGCTGTACTGGCTGCTGCACTGGTGGGGCATTCTGATACTGATAGTTCTGTTGGGGATGAGTGTAGCCAGGTGCTACAAAAGAATCCGACCTAGGTGGCGGTGGAGGTAGAACCGTCGGTTGCGGTGTAAAACTCAGCGGTGCAGAAGGAAACGTCGATACCTGTGGATAACTGAAAAACTGACTAGCCGGTGGATGAGAAAGTCCCAACCCGGTCCAACTCGTGGTCCTTGGAGCTGAAGTAGTAACCGGTACGCGGGTGTTAAACCGTGAAGGACCCCTTGTTCCACCCTACCTCTGGTGACAATGTCCGGTCCCCGATTCACCCCACGCATGATGTTGTTCATAGACGGGGTGTTCACTTGAGACACCGTAGGGCCCCGAGTAGCGGGTCCACTTCTTCTCCTTCTCGGAATCACAACCTCGGTAAATCCCGCCGCCGTTACCCGTCCGGGTGTTAGCCGCCTCGGTGTTACTCGTATTAGTTCCACCTCTAGTAAGCACCATTCTCGTAACTAAGAAAAGAGAAGGGGTTACTAAAGCTCTAAAACTTATCTTAAGGAAGAAGTCAAGTCCTACACAAAGAAGGAAAACCTTTTTCTCTCCCATCTCCGATACCAACCGTAACGCCCCGTTCCCGGACACCGAGTCCTTATCCGGAAAGAGCGCTCGGCACATATATTATCAAATAAATTCAATAATATATGTAAGCCTTACGTCATACATCAGAACTAAAACGACACGGAAGATAAAACGACTCGGGAAAAAACAAAAGACAAAAGATCGAACACACGGTTTTCAATGCTGTGAAACTAAATCCAATAAAGAAAACTAATCATCCAACATTCAAATCCCAAAAGATCTCAAAAGAACTTAACCATAACTAATCCAAAAGAAAGACAACATTGTTTGAAACTAAGTCAACAACATTATTGAAAGAGTCAAAAGTAAAAGAACTAAGTCTTCACGAGCTCCATCTCACACGTCCTCGTCAAAGAACTCATCAGCATTAGCAACCTGTTCATCTTCTTTGGGGAAAGGGAAAGACAAACACAACGTAACGGGGTAAGTACAAAAGTACTCGTAACGCGTAAAGATCGTATAACTATGATCTCATAAAGAAATAAAAGCAACGCCGTCTTTTATTAATTCATTTCCGTTATTAACCCTAGCTAACTATCATATTATGTTCATAGCATAACATACGAGGTTCCAAAAGGTATCTAACTTAGCTCAAGTTTGTTACATCATGAATAACAAGGGCACTACGCCTAGTAATAGGATGTACTAGGACAATCGGGTGCAACCTACTTAGAGACACGCTCTAGTAGCCCCGGGAATATCCGAGTCCCGATAGTGTGATAACCGGCGAATGTACCGTACGCTTTATCTAGCCAATCGATTGACCGGCGTGGGTACAACCTACTTTGTCCGGTCGTAGAACACATCGCGATATTGTACTATGCCTTACCAAGCATTGCATGATGTTTAAGATTATTAATCTAGCACATACGTTTGATTAGATGTTTATCTAGCCACCTAAGTGTTTTCAAGTAAGCTCCCTCACCACTCCTACTCTCTTTCCTAGACCACTAGACACGGACAAGGCCTAGCAATTACACGTACATCGATAAACTCTAGCTTATCGAAGCACAAGGCAAATCCAAAGCTTTCGACGGTCCCACACTTCGTCTTTTTAGGGAATCCATGTGGTGCCGGAACTAAACGCATCAAAAGCTAATTCGTAGCTTTGTCACATAAGGTTAAGCAAGAAACATGCTACTATAAAGCTTAAAACACATAAAAAGAAAAACAAAGATCGAACAAATTTCCCTGTCCGTCCGGACGGATAACTTGCCGTCCGAAACAGAGAAATAGCCGTACGGATACACACCTCATCCGTACGGATGAACCACCACTCGGTCGACCGAATGGACAGCTCGGTCGACCGAGCCTCCTCTTGCACCCGTTACGCGTTTTCCTTTCCCCGCACTACAGAGGACGCTTTTCGCGCGTTCGCGTTTTCTTCTCAAATTCAACCCAAACTCGACTTAAACGAATTAAAACCATGAAAGACAATCATACAAATTGCTCTACCACTTTACGAAACCTTAATCATACGATAAGAAAACCACGTTACCTTAATTGCGTGGTACAACGAACCAAAGCTTCAACCCGTCAAAAGTTTAACCTTTAAATCCAAACGTTAATGGATTTAAGGATTGTTGATATCAAAACGATCCTCGTCTCGCGGTGATCCTTTCTCTCTTGATGAGTCTGATGAAAAGAACAACGGATTAGCCTCGAAAATCGAAAGCCTCTTCTCCCTTTTTTTTTTTTGAAACTTGCGCCCCTTTTTCCTCTCCTGCGTCCCTCTCTCTTTTTTTTTTTCAAAAACAACTAGGTTAAAATTAGGATTAGTTTTCCTTTTATAATCCCAATTATCTAATTATTTTCTTTAAAAAGAAAAATCCTTGTTTATCCCTTTTTTTTTTCTTTTTTTTCGAAAATCCTTTAATTAAAAATAACATAATATTCTGATTTTTGCTAAAAGACCGAATTGCCCTTTTTCAAAAATCGGTATATTACTTAATGAATTTGATTAAATGGCTATATAAAGGAATAATACCCAAATTTCTCCTCTAAATTCACACGCATATTTCGGGAAAAAAGAGGATGCAACGGCGGCAACAGAGAAACAACGGGGAAGAAAAGACGAAATAAAAGGAAGAACCGTGTGATCAATCCGTTCATCTGATCAAGGTGCCGCAAGAGAGAAAAGCGATCAGCACGATGAGACGCAACTTTGGAAAATAACATCTCTCAATTTCGTAAGTTTTCAGTTTAGTCCTAGTTTTCGGTATTCGTAGAGTTCGATTCTTGAAAAATTCGTATCTTTTAATCCGTAGCTCTGTTTCGCAGCCATGAGTAGTCGAAACGATCGTCTTGAAGTGTAGAATAATCTAAAAATAGTTTCACGGCAGTAAGCCCAGGTAATCTTCTGTTTTTCAGGCTCTTTCAGTTTCGGTTTTCAGCAAGAAATGGGATTTTAGGGTTTCTTGTTGATCACATAGGTTTTGGGGTTGAGGATCAACAATTGTTGCAGTTGCTGGGTGTTTTGCTGTCGGTGTTGCAGGAAATTAAGGTAAGAGGCTCTTCCTATGATTCCAATTATCGTTTATGAGGTTTAGATCAAGTTTTAAGGTTTTAAGATGTGTTTTTCGTTGATCAAGGATCATAGGTGTTCTTGGAATGGTTAGATATGTTTATTTACGTTTTACTATGTTTAAATTGCTGTTATTTTGGGTTAGAAACTGATTTGGATCGAACTTGAGGATTTTAGGGTTCTAGCCGAAACCCAGGTCGGACGGGCGTCTGCTTCATGTGGACGGGCGTCTGCCTTGGCTACATTTCAGACGGGCGTTTGGTTTCTCTGGACGGGCGTCTGAGGTGTTATTTTACATTCAGGTTGTAGCTATCTTAGGGTGGACGAGCGTCTGGGGAAAGTGGACGGGCGTCCGGTAGGTTCCAGACGGGCGTCCATGTCTTTAAACGGGCGTTTGGTTGTTGTTCAGCCTTATAAGTACGTTTTATCATTTCTAAAATTTTAAACGTGATATGTTAACACTGTATAAACTTGAACAAGCCTGAATTGAGCTTCTGATTCGTTCAGTTAAAACACCGAATGTACTCTTAAAGGGAGTTGAAGTTCGGATCCGTCGGAAGAGCATGATAGGCTTGTGCTTTGATGAATTAGCATTCATCAATGTCTGTGTAATTGCTAGGACTTGTCCGTGTCTAGTGGTCTAGGAAGAGAGTAGTCAAGGTGAGGGAGATTAATTGAAAACACTTAGGTGGTTAGTTAATCATTTTAATAAAATACGTACTTGACTAGTAAAAGATTAAACAACATGTCTCTCTTGGCTAGGCACCAGGCTAAATCGCGATGCATGTGCTACCTCCTCGAAGGTGGTGGAACTCGTAGGTCAATGACCCTAAGTACGAGAGGGACTCCGCCGAGGTGTGCGTGCTATCGGAGTCTACCTTTTCTAGACTTCGTGGATATTGGTGTGATCCACTAATATGTTGCAAAAGAGTGTCCCTGAGGTGGAAGAACTCCGTAGGTCATAATGACCCTAAGTACGCAGGGACTCTTCTGAGGTGGATGCGCGTAGTGCCCTTGAGTGTGGTTGTAACACAGATAAGCTAAGTAGTAACGTTTAGTCAATTCATGTTGATGGACATGAAATGAGCCCTAGATTGAGTCGGTCACACAAAGATAACTAATTAAACGATTAAGTATCTTTTCTTTATCAATCTTAATTGTTGTCATAGCTTCTCACTTTTACTAAGTACTTTGTACTTACCTCCTTTGCATTTTCTTTTGTATGCATTGTGGGGTGAGAAGACGAACAGGTTGAGCATGTTTTAGTGGAGGATTTCGGTGACGACGTTTGACGACGCCACGTTGAAGATTTATCTTTTATTTATGCTGTTATTCTTTTAGATAGACTTGTAGTACCTTTGGAGTAGGCTTTTGGTCTTTCGAGACTTGTCGTACGTTTACTTTGGATTTCGTATTTTCCTTTTGATGTAATAAAGTTACATTTCCATCTTTAGTATGGTTAATTTCTATTCATAGTAGCTTTTATGTTTTTACCCGAGTCTTTTTAGCTTCCGTTTGCTTTAATTTGATACGACGTAGTAGAGGCTTACGTATAAAGTGAATTTACTTTTATTTTATACGTGCCGAACGTTTCATTTCCGGATAAGGACTCGGTGTCCGGGAACGGGGCGTTACAGCTAACCTGTAAGACGAGGAAATGAAAATAACCTAAAGAAATATATGTGGAAGAGGACTGAGAGAACGGGTGAGGAATCGTTTAGATTACTGTAACGAACCCCACCCAAACAGATTACTTTAAGATTGAGCACAAGATCGGAAAAAAGACGTTAGTCGTCGAAAAGCTCTGATATCATAACGGAAAAATATAATTGCATTGATTGATTGATAATAATAATGGATAGGAATACAATATTTATAAACTAAGTGATGATAGAGATCTATTCAAATAAAACACTATTTAAACTAAATAATTTATCCTAACAAATCTACCATAATTCAAATTCAAACATTATTATCTAAATAATCTATTGACTCAATATTTACATTATCTCTGACAGTCACTACATAATTTTTTATTCTAAGTCACTGTATAAATTAATCTCATTGCATGTATTTTTATTCTAAGTTACTGTTTATTGATATCACTGCCAGAGGCGGGTTTATGTGGAGGGTGGGGTGGTCTCAAGACCACCCCAAATTTTGAAAAAAAAGACCAAAAAAATTATATTTTATAATTAGATTAAAATTGGTAAATGTATATGTATTTAAATGCCTTAAAAACAAACTCCATTTTTTGAACTTATACTACCTAAATCTTTTTTTTTTAAAAAGATCATTTTATGAACACCTCATCAAGAGGTCTCCCGATAAAAGCATTACAATGGAAAAAAATCCAACTACTAATTTATTTGCAAAAACTCATCAATCTACTCTATGCTCCAGGAAAGTCTTAAATTTCTTGCCCTTTCTACTATGTTCGCAAGGAAAACGAAGGCTGGAGGTCTCTCCTCATCTCGATCATGAACAATCTTGTTTCTCCATAGCCAAATACCATATACCACTTCATTCTAGTAATAATTCCAACTGCTAGGATTAGATCCCGGTGCTATACTCATATTCCTCCTCACCTAGTCGATTGGTCGGGCGCCATAAAAAAATCTTGTACTATTTTCTCGAGAAACACATAAATTCCAAATTGCCTTAGCCCAATTGCAGTCCCTAATTGCGTGTAGGACTGTTTCATTTCCTTCTCCGCATATCTGCAGCAATATGTGTAGAGTAGAGATTTTCCTAGACTTGCAAAGCATTATGTGGAATGGTCCACAACAGGTAGTTACCCCTTGTCGGCCCTTGCAGCTCCCAAATTTTCTGCCAGACGGGGTCTTCTTCATCTTCGATCTGTGCCTGCATCAAATAAGCCTAGCCCGTTGACACCGTATACATCAATTTTGGGTCTGCTGTCCATACCTAGCCATTCTCTCTATGTGCTAGGCCTCCCCCCCCGTATTTTTCAACTTACACAATTTCGGCCCGCTGAGGATGTGCAATTTTTTTTTTCCCGTTTTCATCATATCCCTAGAAGAACCCACGGCTAATTTTTTTTTCCACTTTGTTGATGGTAGTCATTGGTAACATCGTAGTCTGCATAGCATAGAACAGTTGTGTTGCTAAGGAACTTTGTATTAAAATGCGTTTACCTGCTCTCGTCAGACTTTTTGATTTCCAGGATGCCATTTTGCTCTTCATCTTATCCTCTAAGTATGTAAAGTGTGAAACACGCATCCTACAATGCAGAATTGGGACGCCCAAATATTTACCGAGATTAGCAGTGTGTGTCATATTCAAGCTTTGAGCAATAGCAATGATGGTGTTAATTCCCACATTCCCTGAAGTATAAAATCTTGATTTTGCTGTGCTAATTTTCTGACCAGAACAATTGCTAATTTTCCTTGAAGTATAAAATCCTCCATTATTTTTGCTTGTTGCTCACTCGCTTCTCCAAACAGAATTAAATCGTCTGCAAAGAAAATATGGGAGACCGGGGGTCCACCTGATGATATTTTAACTGGCTTCCACTTTCCCGAACTGACTGCTTAGGTGATTTTTGAGCTGTGAACCTCAATACATAGAAGAAACAAAAAAGTTGCAATTGGGTCCCCTTGTTGCAAGACTCTACTTGCACTAAGCATTTTTTTTTCTCCATACCATCTAAATCAAACAAACCCCATTAACACTTTTCTCCTTCATACCATCTAATTCAAACAAACCCCATTTATTCTTATCCTTTTAAAACCTCATTTGAAAAGTGAAAAATAAGACCACGTACCCATAGTTATTTCATAGGTCCGCCACTGGTCACTATCATCGTTTAGAATTATCGTATTTCATTGATTCAACTGAACGTAGAGAGTACAAATATATAGGGTTCGGTGACTTAGTCTAAGTCACTAAGATAAATACGACAATAATAATATTTAAAGTAATACAATATTTAAACTATATTATCCTCAACCCGCCCCCGCAAACCCATGGAAAGTGTCTAAACACGGAGATTGAACTTTAAACTAGTAAAACGAGGCTGAGCCAACGGTTTGGTGAGGACATCGGCTAACTGGTCCCTCAAGGAGATAAAAGAGATGTCGAGCTTGCGAGCTGCAACTAATTCGTGAACATGGTGGAAGTTGATCTCTATGTGTTTCGTGCAGGCATGAAACACCGGATTGTGAGCAAGATAGGTGGCCCAATATTATCACACCAAAGAGTAGGCAGGGAAGACAACATAACCCGCATCTCACGAAGAAGATTGCAAAGCCACTGAAGTTTGGCGGCGGTGTTAGAAAGAGTGTTGTACTCTGCCTCAATGCTACTTTTTGAAACTGTCAAGTTTTGCTTACTACGCCAACTAATGAGATTCTCACCAAGGGAAATACAATATGCCCCAACAGAACAACGAATATCACTGTCAGCGGCCCAATTAGAGTCAGAATAAGCCCGGAGCAAAACAGAGGACCGGCAGGAGAAGAGAGACCATCAGATATAATGTGCTTAAGATACCGAATAATACGTTTAACGGCAACCCAATGAGCCTCGGTAGGAGAATGCATGAACTTACTAACCTTGTGAACCGAGAAGGCAATATCAGGTCGAGTGAAACTGAGATACTGTAGACCACCAACAAGTACGGTAAAGCGACGGATCGACATATGGAGGGCCATCATCAAGTGTAAGATGGGTCGAGGCCGACATAGGTGTCTGACAAGGATATACTTGAGCTGAGTGAGAAATAGCCCGTCGTAAGGTAGGAAGCACCTCAATGCCAAGAAAATATGGCAGAGAACCAAGGTAAGGCCGGAAGGTGCCGACCAAGATAAGAGACAACCTGTTCAACAAGAGCAGACGATGAGCCAGTAATAATAATATCATCCACATAAGTCAAAATATAAACACGAGCACCATCATGAGAATAAATCTATAAGGAGGTGTCGGCTTTGGAGTCGACAAAGCCAAACTGAGTCGAGACATCGGTGAAGCGAGAGAACCAAGAACGGGGAGCCTAAAGAAGGCCATAAAGGCTGCGGCAAAGACGGCAAACATAATCTGGATAATCAGGGTGAACAAATCACTGGGGCTGCTGCGTATAAACGGGCTCAGATAAATGCCCATGGAGGATAGCATTCTTAATATCCACATGGCGAGGAGACCAACCCTGCGAAATAGCAAGTGATAGAAGAAGGCGAACAGTGACCGGTTTAACGACCAAACTAAATGTGTCAGTGAAATCAACCCCTTCCGCCTGATGAATACCCTTGGCCACAAGGCGAGCATTGTGACTCTCAAAACGCCCATCGGCATGACGTTTAGTGCGATAAACCCATTTATTACCAACAATATTCATGTGAGGATGCGGAAGAACAAGATCCCTGGTTTGGTTGTACAACAACGCGTCAATTTCCTCTCTCATAGCATTATGCCAATTCTTGTGTTTGGAGGCTTCGGCATAAGAAGAAGGGTCTAAGGAGTCGGTAGAAGCAACAAGGGCTTTAGGAAGCAGGTAGCGGATAAAGTCAGGCTGAGAGATAGGTTTGAGGGAATTAGTTTTGGTTCGAGTAACCATGGTATGAGCGGGAGCAGGTGGGGAAGGAGTGATGTAAGTCAACCGGATGATGCATTTAACGATGCTTTACTCCCATTTCTTATGCGTTTAGTGATGTTTTTGTATCAAATTAAGCAAATATTGTGATGATTTGGACAATCTTTTGTATATAGTAAATATTATGAAAATCAACAATTTTGGCACATATTAAAGCTTATTAGCAAATTTTGTTATCGGATTTACGTGCGGCATCTTTGTGTTTTTGTTTTGCAACACAGATACCAAGGCTTGGAGCTTAATCTTGGAGGTTTGAATCTTGATGAGTGTTTAAGGAGCAAATTGGCACATCAAAGGCAATAATCACACTTTTGCTGTGTAAATGGCCCACGCCGATGTAACTGGCGCACGCCGAAAGGCCAATGATGCAAACATAGAGTTTTTCAGTATAAATGGTGCACGCCAGTTACTCACGGCGCTCGCCGGCATATTTGAATCATCTCTGATGAAGCATTAAATTCATAATGACAGATGCTAACTACCATGTCAGGCCCGACACACGCCATTCACACGCAAGGAAGAGATGGGGTATGCCAGTCACCATCGGCGCACGCCGAAACTGCAGATTCAGCAATTAAGAAGCTCATTTATTCTCTCACAAAACATATCTCAACTACTCCACTCTCACTCATCTTGAAGGCACCCCAACCTCCAAGGCTCTCCTAGCCAAAATTCCATGTATATTTAGCTTTTAATTCCAATTGTAAACATTAAGAATTCTTAGTTTAATTTCTAGATCACTTTGGTTGGAGCAAGTTCATCACTTTTGTGTACCAAACTCCATTGAAGTCTTTTGAAGTTGAATGAAACCTTCCCTTTTTAAGTTTGTAGCTTGTGATTGGTAAATTCTTAGCCTTTACTTTGATTTAATTGTTCTTATAAATATGAATACTAGCTTTGACATGTTGGTGTTCATATTCATGAGTGTCTAGTCCTATACTAGCCAATATAATGTTGTAGAGATAGTACAATCTCTTACGCTCATTGGGAATGATTGTTCATGTTGCTTAGTTTCATTTGTTGTGTATCTTTTCCTACATGCATTGTATGGTTTGTTTGTGTTGGAGTAATTAACCATTGCTTGCTTACATACACACTTGATGGAGACCGAAAGGAGATGTTAGGTGTGGAAAAAGGGTAAGAGAACCGGAAGGTAAAATCGACCTTAAGTGGAACTCGATTTCTTATCTAGGGGTCGTTGCTTTTGCATTGTATTCAATTTCTTATCATGTTGAATCATTAGGTCTATGACACCTAGGCCAAAAAGGAGATATAATGTAGCTTCATACACTCGTATGACGGGGAATTACTTACTTAGGAATGCACCGATTCACACGTTGAACGCTAATAGATATTTTCTTGAACTATGAATTATCTTGGTTAGGTCTTTTATCATTTTATCACACTTTGTAATAGTAAGTTCTCAGATACGTTTATTTTCTAGCACTGTTGTGACTTAGATCAAGATAATAGTAGCTTGTTGGTGTTTGACCTCATAAATCCTTGTGGGATACGACATTGACCACTAGGCTAGACTACAATTGACCCGGTACACTGCCGGTGGGATTGGACATCTAGAAAAGTCTGATCAAGAAGACGAGTCAGAAGAGGCCGAGGCTGAAGTAGACGCAGGAGAGGTGGACGGGGAAGGCTCGGGAGTAGGAGCTGGAGGGTGTGGGGCCGGTTGGAGGGAACCGGCATGAGAGATGGATTTTGGGTAGGTGCTGGAAGGAAGACGGGAAGCGGGACTGTGAGAGTATCAAGAGTGGGGTTTGAGGGAGAAGGTGTATAGGGGAAGACAGATACATCAAAAACCATAGGGCGAGCAATGTAGATACGGCCAGAGGCAAGGTCCAGGCATTTATAACCGTGGTGGGAAGGACTATAGCCAAGAAAGATGCAAGTTTGGAGCGGAAATCGGTCTTGTGATGGTTGTAGGGACGGAGATGGGGCCAACACACACAACCAAATACTCGAAGAATGTATAGTCAGGAGACCGGTGGTGGGCCATATCGGAGGGAGACTTATCATGAAGAACTTTGGTGGAAGCCGGTTGATAATGTAAGTGGCAGTGATAAAGGCGTCCTCCCAATAAGGAAGCGGAAGATTAGATTGGGCAAGAAAGGAGAGGCCAACTTCAACAATTTGACGGTGGTGGCGCTCAATGGCACTAACTTGTTCGTGTGTGTGGGGACAGGAAAGGCATGCCGGGGGCCAATGGAGGTAAAAAGAGTGGAAATGCGATAATACTCACCACCCCAATAAGTTTGGATGGACTTTATTTTGGTAAAATAAACTGACGTTGAATCATAGAAATAAAGTCAAGAAAGATAGTTTCAACATCAGATTTATTTCTCAGGGGATAAAGCCATAGATATTTGGTGAAGTCATCCAGAAAACTAACATAGTAACAGGAACCGTATATTGAGGGCTCAGAACAGGGCCCCCAGACATCGGAGTAAATCAGGTCCAATAGGGCAATAGAGGTAAACTCAGAAGTGTATAAAGGAGGACGGTGACTTTTTGCTAACTGACATGGGGCGCAAACAGACGGTGATGCCTTAGTAGGTGTGAAGGTGGGAAGGATTTTTAAGGCTTGACGGAGTGCGGGATAAGAACAGTGACTGAGACGCTGATGCCACGTGATGGAGGAGGCCAAATCTTGAGTAGGAGCAGGATAAGGTTGAAGCGGGGTGGATAAAAGTTATAAGCCATCTTTTACAAAACGCCTAAGGTGGGTGTGATCGGAGTAATCTTTTACAAGAAAGTAAGACCCATGAAATTCAAAGTACACGGAGTTATCCGTAGCAAATTTATGTACTGATAAGAGGTTTCTAGTGATGGAAGGCATAACAAGAATATTAGATAAATGAAATGACTCGGAATGGGAATATACAGAAGAAGAGCCGTAATGAGTAATAGGTAAACCTGTACCGTCACCTACATGCACTTTATCGGACCCGGCATAGGGTGCAAATGAGAGCGTGAGATTACGACGGTCATGAGTGAGATGATGAGTGGCACTAGTAGCTGCAATCCAATCAGAACTAGGATGTGTGTATAAAGAAGCCGCGTATGACTGGGAAGTCCAAGATGGTGGTGACCGAGAGGATGAGAGGTGAGAGGACCCATAGCAGTAGGGACATGACGCAACAATATGGTTGGCCTGATAACAAATTTGACAGGAAACAGGTGCAACATCATGATGGTAGCCACGCCTCCGTTCTTGAGAAAAGTCCGAACCATAGCCACTGTGCGGCGAATGACAGATGCTGAGACTGTTTCGTCGATCTACCATTGAGGTGGAGCAGAGGTGGGGTCGTGGGAGACGTCGATTTGACAAAAAAAATAAAAATTAACACCAAAACGTAGCGGTTTGGTCGTGGAAAAATCCAAAAAAAATTTACCGTCCAAACAAAAATTCCACCATTCAGATTTTAGTAAAAGGATATACGAACAAAACCTACAAATTTCACAACGATCGGAGTTTGTTTTGATATCCGATCGTCGCAAGAAAGGTTGAGCTAAAACACCAAATCACAGCAGTTCAGTTTCGGGATGATTTTTGAACCGTCCAAACGTCAATTCCACCATTCAGATCATAGAAGATAGTGATTATAACACGCTTCAAAATTTCATCACGTTCGGAGTTTGTTTCAATATCTGATCGTCGCAAGAAAGGTTCTACTGAAACACAAAAAAAAGCTACGATTTTTTTTGAGAAAAGAAAAGGGTTAGGGTTTAGGAAAGAATTGGCTTAATGAGAGTGTCACGGATAATATAGTTTGAATATTGTATTTACTTTAAATATTATTATTGTCGTATTTATCTTATAGTGACTTATTGACTAAGTCACCGTCTTCCTTTCTACACTTTTGAGTTTACCTCTACTGCCTCATTGGACCTGATTTACTCCGATGTCTGGGGCCTGTTCTGAGCCTTCAATTTACGGTTCCCGTTATTATGTTTGTTTTCTGGATGACTTCACCAAATATCTATGGATTTATGACTTGAAGAATAAATCTGATGTTGATACTATCTTTCCTGACTTTCTTGCTATGATTGAACGTCAATTTAATACCAAACTAAAGTCCATCCAAACTGATTGGGGTGCTGATTACCGTCGCGTTTCCACTTTTCGTACCTCTCTTGGCATCCGGCATCACCTTTCCTGTCTCCACACACACGAACAAGTTAGTGCCATTGAGCTCCGCCACTGTCAAATTGTTGAAGTTGGCCTCCCAATTCTTGCCCAATCTAATCTTCCGCTTCCCTATTGGGAGGACGCCTTTATCACTGTCACTTACATTATCAACTGGCTTCCCACCAAAGTTCTTCATGATAATTTTTGAATTATTACCTTTAATTTATTGAAAACAATTCTTTTCTTTATTCAAGTAAGAGCTTTTACCTACAGTAAACGCTCGATAAATGCATACATTTGGGACCGACCAAAATTATTACTTTAACGAGTTTATTTGTTTATCGATAAATGAATAATTTATTCATTTATCGATAAATTAATATTTATTACTTTACAAAGAAATAATTAATATTATGCATCTAGTCTGTAAAATGAAGAGACAAATATTAATTAAAATGCTTGGAAAGCTAGAAAGATTATCAGAATTTGTGCTCTTGGATTATTATCAAAATCAAAAATGAAAAGGTTTCAATTCTTTATAAACGATTGTTCGGTTTTACCCAATGTTTCATCGAAAGAAGCGTTTCAAGCAACTATCACCTTACAGAACTACTTGCTACAACATGAACAAAATATTCTTGAAGTTGTGTATGCTCTACAAAAAGTTAAAGATGGGATTGAATTTGGTTTAGCCACTAAGAAGAAACAAGTTGCTCTAGATGCATATTTTCAGAAAATATGAAGTGAAATGTGAAATTTTGAAAATATGTAAGTTTAATATATAAATTTCTAACTGGAATTATGCATTTATTATTTTATATTTTTATTAGGTTTTACTGTATTCAATTTCTTTTTATTACTTAATGCATTTAGCGAAATTATTACTTTAGTACACATGCCCAAGTCGGGACCGGAAGAAATTATTATCTTATTGGGGATATTACTTTATCGGATATTCATTTATCGAGAGTTTACTGTATCTCCTTCTATAGTTCCGGTGATAAATTTCGTTATTTATTTTTCATGCCAACACACCATGAAAAATTGATTCTCTTTTGGGATTTCACTCTTTTATAAGGAAATTTGTTTTTCAAATATTTTTACATTAAATTAAATTTTGAAAAATAACAAAATTCAAATATGTCAATTAATGTGAAATATTCTTACATTAAAATCATCCATACAAATTAGCCACCTCATTTAATGCCAAGTATATATACATTAAATTTTGAAAAATAACTAAATCAAATATGCCATTTAATAATGGGTAATATTTAAATGTTAAATTACATTTTGAAAAAAAAAAAGATAAATTCAAACATGCCAAAGGAAAATCATCCCTTAAAACTACATTGAATTAATTTTATGAAAAATAACTAAATTCAAATATGTCTAGAAAAATTCATCTCCTACAAATTAGCCTCCTCCTTTAATGAGAAATATCCTTACATTAAATTGCATTTTGAAAAATAACTAAATTCAAGTATTCCAATTAATAAGAAACATTCTTACTTCAAAATCATCCTTTACAAATTAGTCACCTCAATTAATGCCAAATATTCTTATATTAAATTACATTTTGACAAATAACCAAATTTAATATGCAATTTAATGCAGAATATTCTTACATCAAATTAATTTTGAAAAAAGATAAATTCAAATACGCTGAAGGAAAATCATCCCCTAAAACGTCATTAAATTAATTTTATAAAAATAACTAAATTCAAATATGTCAAGAAAAATCATCCTTCACAAATTAGCGTCCGCATTTGATGCAAAATATTCTTAAATTAAATAATATTTTGAAAAACAACTAAATTAAAATATACCAATTAATTCTAAATATTCTTATATTAAAAGCATCCTCTACAAATTAGCCACTTCAATTAATGTCTAATATTCTTAAATTAAATTGAAGTTTGAAAAATAAATAAATTCAATTTGCCATTTAATGCAAAATATTCTTAGATTAACTTATATTTTGATTAAAAAAAGATCAATTTAAACATGTGTAAGAGAAATCATCCCATAAAACTAAATGAATTAGTCAAGAAAAAACCATCCTCTACAAATTAGTGTTCTCCTTTAATGCGAAAGATTCTCACATTAATTTACACGGAAAAATAACTGAATTCAAATATGTCAATTAATGTGAAATATTATTACATTAAAATCATCCCCTATAAACCACCTTAATTATTGACATATATTATTACATTAAATTACATTTTGAAAAACAAGTATATTCCACTATGCCATTTAATCTAACATATTCCAACATTAAATTACATTTAGATAAAAAGATAAATTCAAATATGCCAAAATAAAATCATTCCTTAAAACCACATTAAATTAAATACATGAAAAATAAATCATTCAAATATGTCGAGAAAGAAAATAATCACCTAAAAATTAGGGTCCTCCTTTAATCCGAAATATTGTTATATTAAATTAAATTTTGAAAATTAACTAAACTCAAATGCCAATTAATGCGAAATATGCTTACAATAAAATCATCTCCTACAAACTAGCCAGCTCAATTAATGCAAAGTATTATTACATTTAATTACATTTTGAAAAAGAAAAAAACTCAAATATACCATTTAATGTGAAATATATATTCTTACATTAAATTACATTTTGAAAAATATGATTAATTCAAATATGCCAAAGACAAATCATTCTTTAAAACTACATTAAATTAATTTTATGACAATTAACTAAATTCAAATATATCAAGAAAAAAATCATTCCCTACAAATTATCGTCCTCCTTTAATGAGAATATTCTTACATTAAATTACATTTGAAAAAAGAACTAAATTTAAATATGCCAATAAATGCCAAATATTCTTACATTAAATTACATTTTGAAAAAGTAACTAAATTCAAATATGCCATTTAATGCGAAATATTATTACATTAAATTACATTTTGAAGAAAAAAACTAAATTCGAATATGCCAAACTAAATTACGTTAACTAAACGTTTCTCTATTATCAAATCAGGTACAAATAATGTTAAAATCATAGACTGAAAATATATTGATATTTAGATAACAATTTTACATACATATTGATTATTCCACGATACATTACTTATAATTGTCATTTATACTATTACTATTCAGAGACTCGAGTGCTCATAACAGTTAGAGTTACTCACTACAAAAAACTGGACTTTTTGCGACGGAAGGTTACCGTCGCAAACTAGGTTTATTCCGTCGCAAACCCTAATTTGCGATGGTTTTTATTTGTCGCATTTTTTAGTCGCAAAACTGATTTTTTGCGACGGTTTATCCGTCGCAAATTATTTGCGAGAATGTTGCGACGGATAATAACGTTTTTTTATTATTTTTTTAAAAATATAATTTCCGTCGCAACAAAATGTATAATCCGTCGCAAACAATAGTATAATCCGTCGCAACAATATATAATCCGTCGCAAAAATTTTATAATCCGTCGCACAAATTGTATAATCCGTCGCAAATATTTTTTATTAAATAATTTATTTATTTTTAGATCCTTACATATCCGTCGCAAATACACTTTTTCCGTCGCAAATACAACTTTGCGACCGAATATTTCCGTCGCAAAAATTAAAATTAATCGAAAAAATTATGGTCGTTTTGCGCGCCCGGCCAAACCACCGCCGCAAAACAAACATAATTTTCCCCGGTAGCATTACAATTGCTACCGGCTATCAACAACAACAATATAAAAGGGGATACGATACCAAAATAAATAAAACGATATGTCAAAGGGGATATGTCAAAGAGGATATGTCAAAGGGGATAAAACGATATGTCAAAGGGGATACGATAAGCCAAAATAAATAAAAATGTATAAAGCAATATGTCACCCAGTCAGACCCGGTGTACTACCTAAACCCATGTCACCTCCTCCAGGTCCGTGATTAGATCGGTCATCTCTGTGCCGCCTCGTACTCGGGTTGCATCCTCCGGAGGATGCCGCCTAACCGCCGGGTAATCCACTCCTCCATCCGCGCTAGTCCGTCTTCCCGACGCTTTCGTCTCTCTCTAGCTCCTCCAACCTCGCTTGTGTTTCGCATTAATCTGTCTTTCTCTCGCCATCTCCCCGGGTGAGACGGGTGAGTATGCCCGGAGAGTATGTCTCGGCGGATGAGTGTCGAGCGAGTAGCGTGCTGTCGTAGTACATGGAGGCACCGACCCCATGCCAAAAACTCTCCCCTTCTTGTCGTAACCACCGGCGGCGGCTTCGTAATAAAGACGCGACTCGTCGACGGGGTGTCGTCGCTGCGTCTCCGGGGCTTTCGCCTTCTTCGAGGTGAAGACGTCCCGCAAAGTATGATATAAATTTGTTAGTAACAATAATTACATGATATATATATAATGTATATATAATATTTAAAATACATAACGTACCAAGATTTTCTCAAACTTCCTCGAGACGAAGTTGCCCGACTTCTTCTTCTTCGAACTAGTCACCGGATCTCCGACCGATAGGGCACTTCTCTATTGTCCTCCATGGCCCGAGCGAAATCGATAACGCCGCGTCCGCCCATAGCATGTGTCCCGGGGATCTTCCCTTCCTCACCGGATCCGAAGCTCGGTTTATCTTCTTTTTCGCGATGTTTCCTTGAATGCCTATTCCGACATAAGATAAACAAGTTAGTACATACATATATATATAAAACACAAGTATTATTAATTAAATATTGAATAATTGCTTACGGGACTCCCAATCCACTCCTCGAACTGACGGAGAATATCCGGGGTCATCCAAAGCCGAGCATGGGGGTTTGTTTGAGCCCGATACATATAATCACGGACCCTGTTGATAGCATACCGCTCAAAAGCTTCCCTAACCAGGCGCTCGTGGCGTAACTCGAAGCTGAAATGACCCTGCAACATAGTTATATATATGTTATATGTATAGTTATAATTATAGTTATATTTATATATAGTTATATTTATATGAATGACGTACCCTAAATGCGTGCCACCACCTATCCCGTCGCTCCCCGGCGGCATTATGCCACGTGGTGGCAAAAGTGTTGAAGCCGCCGATTATGGCGGTCTTGGCCATTTTCTTGACATAGTTGTCGGTAAACCCGTCATATTGAAAACAATAAGTTGTTAATATATTTGGTTAATCAAAATATAAATAAAAATACAAACAAATTAAAGCAAGATATGTATTAACTTACCATCTCCCCTCGGGATCCAAAACCGGCAATCCAAGGTCACCATTGACAATGACACCCAAATCCTCCTCGGTCATCTGGTGTATCTCATCATCCAAACCGTGAGTCTGTGTGGAGGAAGACACTCCGGGGGAGGGGGAACTACCCCTACCGCGTCTACCTCTACCTCTACCTCTACCTGACATCTATTTGACACAGAAAATGACGTTTATACTAATCTAAATGCAATTATAATAAAAAGGCGTTTATACTAATTAATAATAAATTACAATGTTTAATACATTATTATTCACTATAATGACAAAATAAAATATTTAATACATTATTATTCACTATCACTACTAGAATGGAAGAGTTCTTCCTCCTCTTCATCAGTATCTAGATCATCAACCGATTCTTCTTCCTCTCCATCTTCATTCTCGGATTCAACATCCACTTCTTGTTGAATGAAATCCGCCATCTCATCATCGACATCAATATCTTGGTGGACAATGTTAAGAGGATCAGATAATCGGGAAACATCATTGATCACTTGTTCTTGGAAAACGGTTTCCTCGACGGGAGCATCGATAGTCGATCTTGCCTTTGTTTTGAAAACAACCGACCATTGATCTTTGTCTTTTTTCAAACTTGGATATGGAGCATAGTAGACTTGCTCGACTTGATAAGCCAGAACAAATGGATCATAAGCGCCATATTTCCTACCACGATGAACTTCAACTATCTTATAATCTTTATGCACATTCATGCCCCGTTCAGATTATCAAACCAATCACATTTGAACAATACGGCTTTGTAGACAGTCGAATGTCCATAATACACCAACTCAATGATTTCATTTAAAGTTCCATAATAGTCGGCACCTTCCGTGGAACTGACACAAACTCCGTTGTTGACTGAAGATTTACCAATATCAGTTGCCCGGTTGAATGTCCGAAAGTTGTAGCCGTTAATCGATTAACGTTTCCAAGTTCTGACTTGACGAGAAGGACCACTTGCCAAAGCTTTTAGCAAATCATCATTCAACAATGATGCTTGTTGTGCAAACCATTTGGTAAATTCATTTTCATGTTTATTCCAAATATCCGTCGAGGTCAATTGAGGTCGTTGAACACGAATAAATTGCTCGAACAATCTAAGAATGAATCATTTTGTCGGTTAATGTATATTTGTTCGAAAAAAAAGCTGTTAAGCATTGTATATATGTAGTAATGAGGTACTTACAGCTCATACGGTTTCATGATTTCGCAGTTAGACAATACGTACTTGTGCACAAAGTCATATTCTTTATTATCCAAGAACCTCGTCTTGCACTTCCCGCTTATTGTACCATTATGATCACGGAATAACTCGGGTAAATCGAAACGATTGCGATGCCGAAGTCTCACCAACAAGAAGATTCTTTGCTTTTGTTTCAATATGATCATCGTAATACATAGAACGTAAGTTTGAAATCTCTTCCAACAAATACGCATTGCATATTGATCCCTCTACGAAAGCTTTGTTACCAATCTTTTGTTTTAAGTGATTCAAAAACCTTTCGAATGGATACATCCATCGATATTGCACGGGACCACCAACTCTGACCTCATACGGCAAGTGTACCGGTAAATGCTCTATCGAGTTAAAAAACGCTGGAGGCAAAA
The DNA here is from genome assembly GCA_036785695.1 of Gentiana straminea. Lineage (NCBI taxonomy): Eukaryota > Viridiplantae > Streptophyta > Magnoliopsida > Gentianales > Gentianaceae > Gentiana > Gentiana straminea. Next base: position 3,483,856 of record JAVUPR010000241.1, on the reverse strand, counting down.
TCTTCTCTAACTTGCAAATAATCTCGGCAATGTTATTCTCTAAACGAATCACGTCTTCTATTTTTAGGGTAGCAAAGACACAAGTCTCGAAAGAATTGACTTATCTCGGTCAATGCATTCCACTCATTTTTCGGAATCAATTCTCGAAGGGCAACTGGCAACAAACGTTCCATAAAAACGTGACAATCATGGCTTTTCAAACCACGTAGAATGTATTGATCATGATCTACGCACCTACTCAGGTCTGAAGCATAACCGTCAGGGAATTTCAAATTGGTGACCCATTCACACAACACTTTTCTTTTCTGCTTGTCAAGAACAAGTGTACAACCGGGGCGCTTTCTGCAAAGCTCTTTCAAATCTTTAGCAGATTTTGGACCACAAGCAGTTTTGCCTTTAACGTCCATAACCGTGTCAATCAGTTTTTCAAAGAAGTTTTTCTCAATATGCATCACATCCAGGCAATGTCGAAGCAAGAATGTTTTCCAATACGGAAGATCCCAAAAAATGCTTCTTTTCCACCAACCATTCTTGGAGTTTTTAAGCCGTTTCAAGTCCGAATCCGAGCCATCAATGATGCTTGGTAGGTGTTGTACAAATTCCCATACCTCCTCACCACTCAATCTACGGGGTGGAGTCGCGTGTTCATACCGTTTGGACTTCAAAAAACCTTTATCGGTGCGAAAAATATGGTCTTCGTGGAGAAATCGCCGATGACAATCAAACCAAGTGCATTTACCACTATGTTTGAGCCGTAACGACTTGTTTCCATCACCACAATAGGGACAAGCTTTCACACCACCGTAGTCCACCCGGATAACATGCCATACGCAGGAAAATCATTGATAGTCCATATTAGTGCAAATTTCATATGAAAATTCGTTTTGTGGATACATCGTAAGTAAACAACCCCGTTTCCCACAAATGCTTCAACTCCTTAATCAATGGTTGCAAATAAACATCGAGGTTTCCTTTCGGATTTTTCGGCCCCGGTACAAGCACCGATAAGAATATAAACCGTCTTTTCATGCACAACCAGGGCGGAAGATTGTATGGTGTAACCATGACCGGCCGCCAAGAGTAGTTCTTCCCAAAATTACCAAAAGGTGCAAAACCGTCCGTGCAAAGTCCTAACCGCACATTTCTAGGCTCCTTAGCAAACTCGGGGTGCATTTGGTCAAAATGCTTCCAAGCTTCGGCGTCACTTGGGTGGGCCATTATACCGCTTGTCCCGGAGTTTTCCGCGTGCCACCTCATTTCCTTGCCTATATGTTTCGTGGCGTACAACCTTTGGAGTCTAGGTCCAATCGGGAAATAAGTCATCACTTTGTTAGGCACACGTTGACCTCTTGCGTTCGTTTTCGGTTTATATCGATCATGGTCACACTTCCGACACTTGTCCAGATTCGCGTCCTCCTCCCAAAATAACATACACCCCGCGGGACACACGTGTATTTTCTCATGGGGTAGCTCTAATGCCTTTAACAACTTTTTGGTTTGATAGAAGTTCGTGGTCATTAAGTTATTCTTCGGAAGAATATCTCCTATCAAACCGGTAACCCCGTCAACGCATTTGTGAGAGAGGTTGTGATCACATTTCAAAGTGAGCAACCTAGAAGCCGCTTGCGTACGGAGACACTACTTCCATCACATACGGGTTCCTCTCGCGTTTTTCAAAGATTTCAAAAAACGATGCAACTTCGTGGTTTGGTGTCTCATTGTTCTCCTCTTGGTTAAGAAATTCTTCTCTTACGTGATCAATCCTATCACGTAATGCGTCATTAACCATGTCCTGATAAGGGTTCACATTCCGTTCTTGCTGAACGTTGATCGGAATGGGAAACTCTTCACCATGACACACCCAATCATAGTAGTTTGCGCAAAACCCATATTTAGTTAAATGTAATCTCACGTCATGTTCGATCGAAAATTTAGTGTTCTTACACTTACTACATGGACACTTCATCATTCCATTATTTGCCCGAAACGAATCTAATCGCTTTGCATGTTTTATGAATTCCTCCACACCATTCACAAATACCGGGTTAAATTTCTTGTTAGCATCCAACCTCTCGTACATCCAACTACGTTCTATTCTCTTCATTTTCAATCCTACACATCATATCATACAAAATATGAGACTAACAATTGTCTTTGAAAGTCGTCTCAACACTTTTGCAAACTCAGGTTTTACTCAACTTACTATGAAACTAACAACACTTTAACCTAAATTTTCAATTCATGGTCAAAGGTTCGACGTCAAAATAATTCGGAGGCTTTGCCGGATAACAAAGTACCCCCAAGTACCATTTTCCAAACGGGTAGGAACAAGACCCTTTGAGGACCTTATGTATGTTATGCTTATCATGTAAACACATACTTATCATCATTTCAATCCAAATTCAACAAACCAATTCAACCAACATCCGGTTTCTAAACTAATATACATATCTATCCCAATTTCAATATCGTGCAATATCAAGAATATCTCAACAAACCATATCAACCATTTCAATAATGTAAGCATTTTCCTAACTTATCTAACTAATACACATAAGTAAGCATTTTCCTAACTTATAATTATACACATATATATCTATAAATATATACTACATATGATACAATATATATATATATATATATATATATATATATATATATATATATATATATATATATATTTTATAACAAAAGGAAAAAAAAAATAAAAAAAAAAAATTGCATACTACAATATATATATACATATACATATATATATATATATATATATATATATATATATATATATATATATATATATATATATATATATATATATATATATATATATATATATATATATATATATATATATAAAACGAAAAAAAAATAAATATATATACATACATATATATACGCGGCGGGGGGGGGGGGGGGGGGGGGGGGGGGGGAATCGGGTCCGGGGAGAGGGGGTGGGAGGGGGGGGAAGAGGTTACCCGTGGGTGGCCGCGGCGGTGGTGGAAGGAGGTGGCGCCGGAAGAACAGCTTCAGCGGGGGGGGGGGGGGGGGCGGGGAGAAGAGAGGGAGAAGAAGAGAAATGAGGAAGAAAAGGTGATTAGTCGACTGATATCCGCCGTTTTGCGACGGAATTTAATGTCCGTCGCAAACTAAACCTAATTCCGTCGCAAAAATCTAAATTCAGAATAATAAAATAATTTTATAAAATTTTATTAAATATTCCGTCGCAAAATAATAAAAATTCCGTCGCAAAATGTCCCGCCAAGTGGAAAAATTGGTACCAAACTGTCCCGCCAAATGTCCCGTCGCAAACAATAAAACATCCGTCGCAAACGTAAATTTGCGACGGAAATAAAGTCCGTCGCGAAAATTCCGTCGCAAAACTGCTATTTTTTTTGTAGTGACTTGGGGTTCACACGAAAATGTCTTTCATTATACAATGGCTTTTGATTCAAATTGTGACTTGTTTGAATCAAACCCGATGACTCTCATAAAATTCTGATGATGCTTTCAAACATAGGAATGATTTTGTTTGCATGCTGGTGTCTTTTAGAGGCCAAAGGTACCTCATACACGAAATGAGGTACCCCTAAGTGAAAGGGTAATTATCATCTCCGTTCAAAGGTGCATGCATTCGCTAGAGGTACACCACTTCATAAATGCTTGAATGCGATAACATCACTTAACAATTGCATGTATTCGAATTGCGCGGATGGAACGGTTCGGATTTCATAAGTGCATCCGTTTAGGTCGAACCGTGTTTTGTTACGGGAACCGAAAGTAAACAATAACAAAATATTTACTTTATGAAAAATATTATTATGATATGGAAACTATTATTAGGATATGAAAAATATTACGTGTTATGGAAAATATTGATATTAGTGTATTAAATTAGTAAGGGTAGTTTGGGGTATCTTGATAGAGATAGAAGCCTTGACATTGGCTATAGATATTGTACTCTTTGATTGATTGAGATATACGAAATACATTGACCGAAATTTGTCAAAATATCTAAAAATAAAAGTTTTGTTTTATTGCCACAGAGTCATATGGACCATAATCATTCTGTAACACTTCATTTTATTACTACAGATTCATTCAATGTACGGTTTTCCCAATAGATTTTAGGTACGATAAGATTATCAGATTCATAAACAAACTTGAACCCTGCCTTGTTGAGGTGATCTCAAGAAATCAGATTCTTCATCATGTCAGGCACATGAAGAATTTCAGCCAAATTCAAATTCTTTCCTGAAGCGAATTTTAGTTCCATTGTACAATTCCAACAACTTTGGCACGAACATCATTTGCCATTTTGATCTCTTGTCTATCAGTGCATTCCATTTAGTTCAGATATGTTATTTCACTACAAGAAAACCTGGATTCAATGACGAAAACTTAATGACAGGACGTAAAACAGTCATTAAATGGTACTTATAATGACAGACACAAAATAATTTATTGATGGATGACGAAATTTCAATTCCCGTCATTGGTAATCTTATTTCCCGTCATTGCGAATACATTAAAAAAAAATCCTCTCATTGTTTTTATATAAATTTTATAAAATATTTTTTTAACAAACACAAACATATCAAAAAAAGAGACCCCAAAACCAACTCACCCCTTCTAGTTCGGTCGTTCCTAGTTCATAACCCTAAATTACTCCAAGAACATAGCCCACCACCGCCCCCCACCACCGCCACTGTAAAATCACCATCTTCGCCACTCTGCTTCTTCATTATTCCAAATTCCAGCTGCTTGGAATCGATGCAGATGGAGTCGCCCATGAAATTTTATGAAATTTAAACGCCGAGCTACTGACATGTCAAAATCTCTAATGGCTTCATGCGTGGAGCCTTCTACTTCTACTGGTTTTTTCGTCTCTCCCTCGGTCTTATGCTCAGGTTGCTGAAGCTGCTAACTCTTTGAAGGAATATTATATCGGTGCAGAAGAGGTTGACACTGTAGAAGTCTTATACTGTGCTCTGTTTCTGAGCAGTCTTCTTCGTAGGTAGGCCCATCTGTTTTTGGACCATCATGGATGTTGTGCATTGATGATGCTAGAGAATTTTGACGTCCTTGGAAGAAAGTGTTGTTGTTTATGGTTCTGGGACGAATGGTAAGTTATAAGGTCTTGTTACTATGATTTTTTAAGACATTTAAAGTCTATCTTTTGGTTGTGAGCTCACGGATATGGAATACAGGTACTTTCTGGTTCAATTCCATTACAAGGAAGATTATCAACACATCTTCATAGGAGGCCCCTGGTGTGTAACAGGGAATTACTTGATGGTATCAAAGTGGTGACCACTGTTTCGACCTTCCAATGAATGCATAACATTTACCTTGGTATGGTTTTGCCTCCCCCAAATACTTTTATATTGAAAAAGTGCTGCTTAGTCTATGTATCTCATTCTAAAGGGCCATCAAAAGTGGGTGAAGGAAATAAAATTCATTATAGGGTTAAGTTTGTATGGGTATGTTGTGAGATAGACCTAAAAAAGCCACTCATAGCATGTATCGGTATGTATGGGATTTGACAAAAAGTTGAGTATGAAGGCCTGCAATTGATTAGTTTCCTGTGCAGGTGTACGGGCATTGAGTAGAAGCATGTCCAACCCTTTTTATCCCTTCTGGAAATGGATTAAATTTCCTAGGGATGCCGAACAAAGAATCTAGTGTTGAGCCATGTGGAGATAGCAATAGACCGTTTGGCCAATTGATGGTTCCTAATCCTAGAAGGCATTCGTTTGTAAGTCGGGGACAAGTCCTTTCTACTGGTTCATTGAGAAAGAAGTTTTCGATCTTTTTCAGTGATACATTTTCCCTTTTTGATTTACATTCCCCTTTTATGCTTTGATGATTTTGGTAACTGGAGATTAATATACTTGGTAACTGAATTAATCTGATCTACTTTTTCTATTTATTTATTTTTTGGTTTCTGATCTTTTTAAACATTTTTTTTGCTTGTTTTTCATCCTTTTTCATTAATATGTTATGTTGATGATTTTAGGAACTTAAATTATTTGTATTTGGTATTTGAATTCATATGATCAGCTTTTTATTTCTTCCTTTTTGGTGGAAACTGAGCTCTACATACGTTGATTTCATCTGTTTTACTTAAGCATCGTAAAAGTTTGCTTTCATCTTCAATAAACATTTATTGTCTAGCTAGTCAAAGTACATTGAATACTTATGTATTGTATTTCTCATGATTTGGGTTAATAGGATGATTCTCATTCACCAGATCCTGTAGTGCATGATGATGGTGATACATGTTCATCCAACATGATAATGTCTATTTGATGCATACATCGAGGTAGAACACAATGCTTCCAGTATTTTCCTTTTTCTACACTGTCTAGACGATGTAAGCATAATTGGTAATTAAACACCTCTGATATTTCTATCATTATCTATTATGTATAGGTATTGGGTAGTTTTGGACTGTGTCTTTGCTTGTTTTCACGTGAGGCGGGTATTATAGCATTATTTTGAAGAGTTAAATGAGGAATCACTATAAGATAACTTCGTTGTGGTGGTAAGAAGGTTGTTGAAGTTTGAACTGATTTTTTTGATTTCTTTTTTTTATCGTGATTGAGATTTCAAGTCTTAGCTAAATTGAAGGAGGATCAAAGTTGCTATGGATGAGCTTGACACCATTAAAGCACGTTTGGAAGAGGCATTCTCGTCTCATGACTGTTTACATTTATGTACAAGGGAGATACCTCTTTTGGTGGTATAAGGAAGAGTTTTCAGGTGGTAGGACTGACAAATTCCAAGACTGGATCAAATCAGCGAGGGGGTTCAAGGATGGTAAAACTACCGCAAAGTCTTGTCAACAAAAGCCTCTGCCATATCCACCTCTAAATGTAACTTCTAATGCTATGGACTATTCACATTCACCTGATCTACATGAAGTGAATCGTTTACTTCAAAATGAGGAAGGTAGTCTGACAGATGTCCAGCTGCACTTTGTAATTTTAATGGTTGATATGGGCCTACCAGAACAGGGTCCTATAGGTCGCAATTATTGTTTCTAATGCCTGTGAATTGTAAAGGTTAGTTCCTCAACTTTTGTTAGTTCACTTTATTACCTTTTAGTAGTACGTACTTTCCTTGTCGTCATGTATTTATTGACTTAGAAACAGCGTACGTGTTCCATAGTTGCTTTTGTTAATTGTTAGTATTATTTCTGGCAAATATTGTACTGTACTTGCTTGTGCTTCAGTTATAAATAAGATCCTTTTGAAAAAAAATTACTCCAAGAACACACACATCTTCTCTGCTCTCTGTTGAAGATGTCTAATCATCTTCTAGAACACAAACAAAGCTATGGCTTTGCCGAAGTGAATAACCCTAGCTTTCAATTTATGACGGTACTCTTTCCTTTCAATATTTAATCTTTATTTCTTCTTCTTGTATAGTTCTTGTAAATTGTCTTTTAGCTTCTTTATCCTCTCTAATCACCGACTTAGGGGTAGATGTTACAGAAATCCTAGCGCCCTCATTAGAGGAATTTGATTTGCTGCACCGCAGTATGAAGAAGCCTAAACGGTTATGGGATGTTGAGTAAATGGCTTCAGATCCTCATCTTTTGCCTCAACAGGTTTGTAACCCAACTCTTCTCTACTTTTAGTTTCTCATGTGCCGTCCCTCCCTAAGATATCTATTCTGGAGCAAGTGAGCCATAAGAATATCTTGAATCTCATTCTGAAAGTATTGGGTATGCTCTTTCGGATGAAATTGCATATGATTCTTTAAGGCCCAAATTTCGGTTCCTACTGAGAGGTGTAGAGATCATTGGCATCTTTGGATGTGGGTTTTTTTTCTCAATGTTCTTGGTAGGATGGTCAATTTTGAAATTCTTATAGAATAGAATATATGAACTTTAACAGATTTTTGATTAGCTAGTTGGTTAGATTTTTCCTTTGATTAGCTTCTGCTGGTAGGTCTTTTATGTGGTTTATATTTTTTTTTGTGCACCATATACTTAGTCATATGTTCTAATGCTGAGTTGAACATTTAGCCTAGTTTGGTATAACTAGTAGCTTATCCCTTGACCTTTAGTAAAAAAAGGATGTTGATGATTGTTTTTAATCCTTGGAAATAAAACAAGAGTGGATCTCATTCGTGACCACTCTAAAAAGTGAGTTCTACCATTTACACCTTTGTTCATTAATCTTAATAGATTTTTCTTAAAAATCTGTAACAAGATTAGCATAACTTAGTAAGTCTTGTTACTTAATTTTGAAAGTGAAATCTATGGATAATCTGTTTTCCACCCGTAAGATTCCTTCTATTAATGGACCTATAATGTGTCATCAGAGCCGGATACATCTTTATTTATTTTTTCAAATTAAGCCTCTCTTAGGGAGACTTGTATACCACTTTAAATTATTTGTGAAGATCCTAAGAACTTGCATTCTATTATCCGAGGAGTGTTTCTTATTGTTCTGATATTAAGGTCACTAGCAATCAAAAAGTTGAGTAAATTTACATCTCTGTATATTGCTTAATTGTCTATTTGTATGGTTTGATACATGCTCTGTTATCCAGTTTATTTTCCGGTTTTGTAAAGTCTATCTTGAGTTTTAAGATGAGAGTAAGTGAAGTATGCCCTACTGATTTGTTCATGTTGTGAACTCCGTGTCTTGCCTGCTATAAGTTTTTGTCCAAGTCTCAATTGCAGTATTTCTATATGTATGCATGCCATCTATCTGGTTTGACTTAGTTTGTTACGGTCTGCTATTGGTTCCATTTAATTCAGTCTAAGTCTATGTTTCATCTTGCATAATATGAGTATGCCCTGGTTTTGTATGCATTATTTCTGCTCTTGTATTTGTCATAAATTTATTGGCTATTATGTTCAGTTCTTGGAGTCTGTTGTACAAGTGTTATAGACCAGTCTGTACTTGATTTTTGTTTGTTTTGCTTTATCTAGTTTTGAGTATTGTGTTCTAAGTCTCACAACATAGTCTGATCAAGTTTTACTTTGGTACTGGTAGTTTGTGTTCTGAGTCATGGGTGCGATCTTCTTGGTTTTAAATCTAAAACTCGAATGCTTCTACCTAATCTATTTGGTTATCTGAGTTTGTCCTAAGTTATAATCTAGTTTTGTATATCTTGTTTTTATGTGTCTTGAGTCTGCCCAAGTTAGTCTTGCAACATTGGTTCTGTTTGCTGAATAGTTCTTTGAATGTTTTTTCGTCATCCTGCTATATGAGCGTATCGCGCAGTTTTATAGCCTGTCTACAAGTCTTCTTTCAGTTTATGTTGGTTCTGGTTCAGTTTCTTAGGCTGTGCCAGTTTGATTTGTTTTTGTAGTCTATTTGCACATGGTTCTTGTCCTTTCTTTATGTCTATTTTGATAATTAGAATAAGTGCTTGCAACTGTCTTATCGTCTTCGATTCAATCTTCTTATTCGAAACTAAGTCTAGTGGTCTGTATATTTCTCATTCAAATCTCAGATAAACTAATATATTAATCAAATGATTTAATGTGTTTTGTAATAGTTATTTCCTCTTTGTTTTGTTGGCATATTTTAAAGAGTTGGATCGTCTTCCATCAAAACGTGTGATGCAAGCACGATCAGATGAAGAGTATATTCAGCTTATGAGACTTCTTCCACTTATAGAAGCAGGTCTATTGGACTGGTCAATCGATTTAAATGCTTTCTAGGTTGCCATTATATACTTAAATATTTAGCATTCAAAGCATGCTTCAATTGTTTCAGGAACTCGTCCTCGCTTTTATGAATAACATCTATGAGACATTGCTTTCATGAACGCTTTGGAATATGGAATACATGGACTCTGGGATGTTATATTACATTTGAGCAAGATATTCCGGGAGCAAAATGGAAGTAAATGACGGAGAGTCCAGGCTGAATGAAAATTAGCAAGTCGAGCTACTCCTTGAAAATGGAAATGAGTGAGAGATATTTGTGTAGACTGATCCCCCTATTTCTTATCATGTGTTCCTTTCACTTGTTTGTAGGTTATATTCAGTTCAGATGTTGAGAAGCAGGGAGAATAATGGCTCTATTCAAAGTCCTTTAAGTAATCGTCTAGTAACCTGACAACTTGATCATTGGTGGTGCTGCTCCAGCATTTAGTTTAGATGTGTATTCATCGTCACTTCTTTTTTCTCTTCTGGTGATCTTCATGGCCTTACTGCTGATTTCGAAGCTTTTGACAATGTCCTAGTTGATTCTTAGGGCCTTTGAAGTTTTAAGAGGCTGTTATTTTGCTTTAGATTTGATATTTTTTTCTTTCTGCATTTAGTTTTTAGATGTGATGTTTCGGAGAATCTCTGTACTCTTTAACATGCTCCTTGCTTGACTATTTTTAATAAATCATAGTTTGTTGCTAAATAAAATGCAGTAGCATGTATATAAATCATGATTTAATATCTTTAATGAGTTTATTAGTTCGTCATTAAATCATGATTTTATGAGGGAAAAATGTCACATAATGGGGGGATATGTTGTCATCGAATGGGCATTAAATGACGAGAACATGAGCCTATAATGAGAGGATGTGTTGTCATTAAATTGTCAATTAATGACGGGAAAATGAGCCTATAATGAAGGGATTTGTCCTTGTAAAATCATGATTCAATGAGTGGAAAAATCCTATAATGAGGGGATGAGTCATGATAAAAAAAAATGATTAGTGACGGGATAATACCGACATTGAAAGTGTGACACAATTAATGACCGGAATGAAGTTCCCGTCATTAATTACTTTTATCTAGGGAGGCAACAATAAGAGGAAATTTCCCGTTATTAAATGTCTTTAATGACGGGAATCGGACATTTAATGACGAGAATTCCCATCATTAAAACCCAAATTTCTTGTAGTGTTTCTTACATGGGTTGTTGCCCAGTATCCAACCACTATGCTTCTTCAACTCCAACCGAGTTGGCTTCTTCCACAACAACAACAAATTTATGATCATTGTTTCCACTAGCAACATTCACATGATCTTTGTTTGATTTGTCATTTTTTGCCATCTCCTCTCTTATGTGATTTCGGCATTCTAGAGCAGTATGACTAGGCTTTTGGCAATAGACGCAATCGCCCTTGAACTTTTTCTTAGAGGTTTCTACATGATCCCTCTTCGGTAAAGAGTTTTTGCGCTTCTTGTTCCCTGATTGGAGGCCTTGAACCATGTTAGCCTTTTCTGCCTCATGTTCAAGATTCTCTCGCTTTTTAGAGTCTTCCTCAATGAGCAAGTGATGCATGAGGGATTCCAGGGTATTCTTGGTTTCATCATATTTTAGTTTATTTGTATAACCATTCCAATTTAGCAATAATTGCACCAACTTGGAATGCTTCCGGTAAGGTAATCTCAGCATTTTTAAGATTAGCAACAAAAGATTGTAATTCATGAACATGGGCATGCATAGACTTACCATCAGTCATTTTGAAATTAAAATAGTTACCAATCAAAAATTTCTGATTGCTTTCCTCTTTGATTCGGTATTTGTTGTTCAACGCCACCCATAAGTGTTTTGTTGTCTCGATTGTCCTATGTCCATTGTATACAGATTCTGACAACACATTCAGAATGTGTCTTTTTTTTCTGCATAGGAAATCGTCATCCTTTCGCTTTGCTTTAGTTCCAGCAATTCCTTCTTGATTTCATCAAGATCATCCTCATTTTCTTCTAGAATTGGTGCAAAGTCATCACTCATAATGTATGACAATTTGATCGCTATCAAGAAAAAATAACTTTCTCTTGCCAACGTGTGAAATTGTGTCCATCAAAACGATCAAGAAGAACCAAGTTCTCATTCATGACTTGAATGGAAGGTGCCATAAAGTCATTCAATGTCAAATCCTTAAACAAAGACATCTCATAAAACTGTTGGAAAAAAATTAACACTCAAGAAAAAGGACAGACAAATATAAATACTCTAAGGCACGCAATATGAGTTGTATTTTAAGAGATGTTTTGCCCCTACAAAGTCACTTAGGGTTCACACGAAAATCTCTCTCATGATACAATGGAGGTGTTTGATTCAAACAGTGACTTATTTGAATCAAACCCGATGACACTCAAAAAATTATGATGATGATTTTGTTTGCATGATGGTGCCTTTTATAGGCAAAAGGTACCTCATACACGAAATGAGGTACCCCTACGTGAAAGGGTTATGGTTTTGGGATATTGTTGTGCCCACAATAATCCATTGTATGGTTTGATTAATTTTACAGTATCTAAATTTACATGCCCTATATATTTTATCTGTTACTAACCCTGCCAAGAAGTCATATGACTTACAAAGGCATGTATTTTGTTTTGCAGGTACCCTGAAATAGACACTATAAATGATTAAACTCAATATATGATAACACTTTATCATCATTCTATATGATATAATGTTGTATCTCAAAAATGGATAAATTATCTTGGATCATTGGACCTACACTATAATAAGTCTCCTAAGTTAATCCAGTTATTTGGTCCAGCTACACAAAAAACCTGCCCTATTGAGCTAAACCCGTCCATTTATCCAAATAGGCCCAAAATCCAGAAACTTACCTGCCCTATATAAGCCAAAACCCTAATCTCAGTTTCATTTCTTTCTCCCCTTCCCATTATGTCTAATGAAAACTCTCTCCCTCGATACCTTAAATCGGAAATCATCTCTGATGAAACTTCAACGGCGTCCCGCTTCTGATTCATTCCCACGACATCACAAAATAGCTCTCAGTAAACATTTGCTTAGAAGATTGCTTCTCCGATGAAGTTGTTCCCTTTTTCTCCGATAATACTCTCCACCCACACTTTCCAATAATGATGAGTTTACTCATTCAATCCAAATCTGTTGCCATAACATGAAGATGCAGTCTCGAAAATCATTTCAAAGGTATGGTAGCTTCGTCTGGTAGCATTTCTTGGATGGATTATAACTGAATCGAAGTCTCAAGAAATAAATCGAGAAAAAGGTTTGATCTTGTTACACTTAAAGAAGTCTGATGGTTGTTTCATTTCAATCTAATGAACATGCAATACTTATGGGTTCATAACTAGCCTAAATCGGAAATGGTAAGCACTGGTATGATACTTGTCTTCTTTTACTCTTTCATTTCTCTCAGATTGATTTATGAAATCTCATCTACACTATTGATTAAGGAATGACTCAATCTGAAAGATATAAGTATGTTATAAATTCTGTCTGTTTTTGTTCCATACTTATACAAGTCATGCATTAACAAAAATCATGTTTAAAACTGGTGATTCATGATTTTTGTCTCTGAACATGTATATAGTTTTGTATATCTTGAGTCTCCTTATGAAACCATATGATGTTCTTGATGAATGTTTGATGAAACCTTGTGTTTGTGATTCAAACATATAAGTCCGATTTGACTAATGTCAAAGATGAAGATATACCTCTAAAAATCAATTATGAGTCTCAATGGTCATCCCATTGATGATTATGCCGAATTAACCGGGTCGGTTGTGCCTTTCGGGGTATGTGATTCGGGTTTACCTCTATACCTAGGTCATATACAAGTTTATTATTTAGGTAAATAATTAACCAGTTATTTAAATAATAAACTTTATTTTGTATTTGCCACAATGGGATTATTATTGCCTAAACCACACTAGATGTCTGCATTTGTTATTACTTATACAAATATCATGATTAGGTCATCGCACTCATATATATATATATATATATATATATATATATATATATATATATATATATATATATATATATATATATATATATATATATATATATAATTATTCGTAATTAATATAGAAGTTTATTATTTAGTTAAATAATTAACTAGTTATTTAAATAATAAACTTTATTTTGCATTTGCCACAATGGGAATATTATTACCTAAACCACACTAGATGTCTGCATTTGTTATTACTTATAAAAATATCATGATTAGGTCACTGCACTCATATAATATATATATATATATATATATATATATATATATATATATATATATATATATATATATATATATTATTATTATTCATAATGATTCAAATAAAAGAAATACGATGCGTTTGCACTCTATACTACTTCTGCATTTATTGCTACATTGATATAGTAAAATGCTGAGTCTGTTTTTGTTTAAAACCGAAAAGTTCTTTATTAAATAAACAGTCAGCCCTCTTTTCAGGCATTGGTCTCTTAAAAGATAACTATTTTTTATGCATTCTCTCTCATGTTGCATTTACTACATTACACCTACACGCCCCCTTTGCATTACTCAAAGTCACTTAATGCCTTGTACATTATTTGGCTATATAATCCCATTGATATCAAACTGATCAAGCTAACTAAGCTAAAGAACATTTTCTCAATACTAAAAACATCCTTGTATTCTGTAAGTGTTTGCCGAATCACTTGCTCATCTGTTCTCTTGATTCAGAGTGGGCAAGTCTAAGTTCTATCTTACACTCTTAACTGAGTCTGAGATAGTAACTGGTTGTGAGGATTGCTTCTGGAGCTGGATTGGACTTGGATTGCTCCTTGCTTCGTTTCTGGTAACAGTGCACCGCTCTTTCACAACATGAACCTGTGTGGTTCATTGTCAGTAAGTTTCCGTCTTTTATTTATTTCTTTCAAATTACTTTCATCAACTGCTCCTTTGATTTTGCGTTTACCGAAGGTTGTATTATTCTGTTGTGTCATCTTTTAGTAACAGAACTGTGATTGAATCTTTAGTGGTTAAGATTCTTTCACTACAGTGTGAACTAAAAGAGTGACAAGTCAGAATACCGTCTCATCTTGTATCTCATTATTAAACTGTTGTAATCTGTAAATCAAAAGAGTCTAATGAATATCCGTGTGTTTGTACTTGACACATAGGATTGATTTTTTAGATTAAAACAACTAAAATCAACCTATTTGTTTTTCTGGAAATCCAAATAGAAACACACTTATATCATTGCATGCTAAACTGATTAGGAATTAACTCGTTAATTCTCTAAGTTGTTACTTTCGCAAGAACCTTAATCTATAAACGTTGATTCTAGCTAGATCTTCTGCCTAGTTTATTATCAATAACATGTTAAGTAATTTAAACTCTATAAAAGGCTTAATAAAATTTAAAAAGACATAATATCCTATTTACCCCCTCTAGTATACATATTGCTCATAACTCGATCCAACAAGTGGTATCGGAGCTTGGTTTCTTGTGAAACAAACTTGTGATATTTTTGTTTACTTGCTAAATTAAATTGCTGCATCTGTTATTTACGAAAACTACTTCTGTGTTGTTTGCTGCCATATCCTGTTAGTATTAAGAAAATCTGCATATATGTGTTTTCCGTGCTATAGCTTCTGCTTTATACTACATGATCTTGGCTACTGAAAATTACTCCTGCGGGTGCTGCACACTTGTTTCTGTTTAAAAAAAAGGTTAAAATCTGCTTAGGATTCGCGTGAACCAAATTTTAGTTTCAGTTTTCAGTTTTCTAACCTCGTTTTATTTCTGCAAACGGTTGAGTTTTAAGTCTGTTCACACACCACTTGAAACACAATATCAAATCTAAGATCTTTGTGACATCTTATTTGAATCCTTCTAAACCTGCATTGTAATCTTGCATTGTATCACTACATTAGTAATAGGTGCATTGTGTTGCATTTCATTCTCATTAAACGCCTAGATTTAATTTACATGGCTTCCTTGAACTATACCCAGGGACCACCACGAGAGGGCTTATCCTTGGTAAGACCTCCCTATTTTGATGGTACTAGATATATTCAGTGGAATAGGGCTATGCAACTCCACGTAAAGGCATTCCGGCTATGGTTTATTATAGTGGATGGACCCTTTGTCCCTACTAAGAAAGGTAGAGATGTTGAAAAGGTGACCTAAACCCAATCGGGTCGGACTGAATCCGACCGGGTCAGGTCATTTACAGTCTATTTAGTTCATGTAATAACTTCATTATGATTAATAAAAGCACTTTTGTTGTTATATATTTTGTTATCTTTATAAACCAATTATGTTATTGAATATATATTAACGTCCTTAGTTTTAAACTGTGATAAAGAAACCATGATAGTGATTATGGTTGACGAGATCTCTAATCACTTTAAATAAGTTTGATACTTAAAAGTCTCTAGTCGTATGTATTGTCAAACATGACATTGATAGTATGATTAGACTAGCACGTACTGGATGTCTTCTATCTTATTGAACATAGGGATAGATCTTGTCTATCGAAGTGTGGAGACACTTGGACTGTACGTGGACATGTATTGAAGAATGCGTACGTTAGACTGACCCATTTACATTAAGTGTCGCAGTATTTGACAGTTGTGTAATTATCCTGAGACCGGAGTCTACATGGCACCACGGTGTAGATTGTCATGCTTTGACGCTATTGAGGTTTCCCCTAGCCATGGGGCGATCATGCGGTAGTGCTTGGGTATGATATTGAAGCATGCGTAGGCTACATGTTTGTTCGTCCGGGAATCGCATATCCTATTAGCAGGAGTGAATATCCGAAATGGCATTCTTATAAAGAATGTCTAGCTCTCGTGAATCTTTGTAAAGTAGGAGTAAATAAGTTATTCAGCATGATATCTAGATTATAAGATACGATCGTTGATGTAACGACACTCGAGATACGATTGTATGGATATTGTAACAGCGATAGGATTCTATTTACACGGTAAATGTTTTACACGAAAGGTAGTAGTCATCACTTTTGAGTCAACTGATGATTGGGGGTCACGGTGTGTTGCTAGACGCTATTCCGTGATCGTTAGGTATGAAGGGCATTTTCGTAATTTGCACTTTATGTCTACGGCCAACATATTCGAAAGCCTATCGGGTCACACACATAAGAACATCTAGACGGATTAAAATGCGGTTATAGTGATAACCAAATCAGAAATGTTTATCTCGACCATAAAGTGTTATAGTGATTAAAATTAATATGATGATATTTATTTATTATGAATAAATTAAATACAAGATATTAATTATATTGATTAATTAAATAATATTCTGGAAGCCATTTAATGGCTATATGGGGCACCACTTTCTAGCGTATAAGATACACTTGGATTGTACAATTTAATTAATGGGATATCATATATTGATATATTAGATATTAATTGATTTATGAAAAATAGAATTATAATAATAAGATAAAGATAGTCAATATTAGATATTGAAAATATTTTAGATTTATTTAATATAAGATATTAAATTAAATGAGATAAATTTAGAATATTTATTTTCCTTATTTTACTAGTAAAATGTTTTCTTTCTCATTAATCTACTTGGAAGTTTCTCCCAATCAGTTGGGTATTCATCTGGGGCACACCACTCCCCTATAAAAGCAAGGGGGGGGGGGGGGCTAGCTCTTTTGTACATCACAATGAGAAGAGAGAGAAAAGACCGGTTTAGCAACCGGATTTTTCTAGCAGCTATCCAAGGAGGATTCCGGCGAGGTGCACGTGTGGATATCGATAGAGGCCGGACACGTGGACGGCTCGCGCACACTGCTACTCTCCATTGACGGTCAAAGCGTCGGTCTTATTGATCAACTGAGGTAATCACCGTCAACTACTTAACGTGTTTATTGTATTAAACGGAGTCGATCTTGGGATCGAAAATCAATTTTTTAAATTCCGCTGCTTAAACTAGTTGTTTCTTAATAGTGGTATCGGAGCGAACTTCGAACTTAAGCAATAATCACTAATTAAATTGCGTAGTAATTAATCAATAGATGCAAGATCTAAATTCGTGAAACGAGAAACCAAAAAAAGGGAAGTTGATGTCTGGTTTGGTGGCTGGGCCGAAGCGGCGGCTCCCCACCGTGTTTCCGGCGGCGGCGGCCCTAGGGCTGCTGCCGTCGGCCAGCCATATGTGGAGGACCCTGATCTTCTTTTTATCGTTTTGTGAATTATTATTGTGCATTGATATCTCTTTGTTTAGTTGATGTCATGTATCTAACTAATGGTTCAAATAGTTTGGACCATTGGGATGCCACATGGCATTATTTGATAATATGATTTCTTTTTAAATAATTTAGGCCTTTCCAAATTTTGTTTGGAATAGGCCTAGGCCCTTTTCAAAATTTTAATTTTGGAAAGGGCCCAGGTTCATTTTGATTAAGGAATCAAAATAAAATAAACTAAAGA
Organism: Gentiana straminea; assembly: GCA_036785695.1. NCBI lineage: Eukaryota > Viridiplantae > Streptophyta > Magnoliopsida > Gentianales > Gentianaceae > Gentiana > Gentiana straminea. Next base: position 3,465,701 of record JAVUPR010000241.1, on the reverse strand, counting down.
GACCTAATTTTAATTTTGATTTAAATTTGAATAGTTCTAATTAATTAAAATTAAAATTGAAATCGTTTAAAATTAATAATCAATTTTATTTCTATTGAAATCATTTAATTAATTAAATGTTGATTGATTATTTGATTTGATAAAATAAGACGCAAGTAGTTAAATTTTAATTTGTCTTTTTCATAAGATATTATTGTATGGATTAGATTATGTGTAGATATAATATGATTATATGGACTCCGATTGATCATGGACTCGACCAATATGATAAATGTGTACGATTTATTTTCTATTGGCTTTTCAAAATTGTCCTAGGCCGTTATGAAGAACGTGACCTAGTTTACTTTCTGCACTTTTCCCATTCCCGTTAGCTCCCCCCGTGTGTGGCGGGTGTATTAATTTATTAGATAGATTATTATGTAATAAGAATGGAGCAGAAGATGGAGACCAAAGAAAGATGAATAAAGATCCCATTGGAGATGACACATTAAAGATCCTATTGGCGGTTGCAGCTACCCTTAGATTGTGACCCGCGGTTTCGTCAGTTTGTATTCGAAACCGCACCAAGGAAAAATCTATGATCATACAGGTTATTTTTGTGCACGGAATGATGTATGTTTTACTTTATGTTGATAACGTAGAAATATGCACGTTTAGATGAGACCGTAATTTAATCGAAATTAATTAAGTGAATTAATTTAAAATACTCCTGTTAATTAAAAAAAATATTAAGTCGAAATTTGTCTCCTAATATTATAATGACGGTGAAGAGCCCTTGTTCGGATCCAATTCATCAGCCACAGCTGGGGGTTGACATACCTCGAGTATATCGTTATTATTGAGATATGAACGAAAGTGATCTTGTGAATATTGGGTTAGGACTTGACTAAGATCTTTTTGGCTATCAGCCACAATAAGGGTCGTTTGGATTTTAGAGACAAGGGGTTGACTAATGCGTAGTGATGCATACCGTCAAAGAGTTGACTAGTCAATCAATAAGAGTCGTATAAGACACGATTGGTAAAGAGTTACCTACTTGTCAAGCTATTCTTGGTTCACCAGCCACATCAAGGGAATATTGATAGTTCAATGGGATCTTGTCCACTAAAGAATTAAAATTTTTGAAAGCCAATTAGGAATAGTTGGCTAGTGGGAGCAAAACCTAAATCAATTTTTAAGTGCAATTTTATGGTTTTGTATGCATGAACTTTTACTTATATTATCTTTACTTCATTGTTGTAGAAATGTCGAACAAATTCAATCTTCGTTTTATCATTGTAAACAACTTGACGAATCAAACATTCTCGACTGGGAAAGAAACCTCAAAATCATTTTGAGACATGAAGGCATTTGCTATGTTTTGGAAAAACCCTTAACTAAGGACCCAGAAGATGCTACGAATGAGGTGTCGGTAAAGAAGCATGCAAAACACTGTTCTGACAGTGTGGAGGCTACTTGCATCATGCTTGCTTCTATGACACTGGAACTTCAGAAACAGCATGAGTCCATAGATGCTCATACCATTATGGTTCACCTGAAGGAGCTCTATGCTTCCCAGTCTCGCACTGAGAGGTACGAGGTCTCGAAGGCACTGTTTGGTTGCAAGATGGCTCCGGGTACTCCAGTTGGGTCATATGTGCTGAAGATGATCGGTTACATAGATAGGCTTGAGAAGCTTGGCCATAAGATGGGGCGTGAGTTAAGTGTTGAATTGATTCTGCAATCTCTACCGGATTCTTACTCACAGTTTGTGATGAACTATCACATGAACAAGATTGATTCCTCCCTCACAGAGTTATTGAACATGCTCAAGACTGCTGAAGGCATTGTTGGAAAGGGTAAGCAAGTGTTGCTTGTGACTTCTTCTAAGGGCAAGAAAAAGTCCCAAAGGAAGACCAAGAAGGCAAAGGAGGCTACCAAGCCGAAGCCCAAGATAGCCAAAGACAAATCCAAGGATGCTTGCTTCCATTGTGGCCAGACTGGTCATTGGAGGAGAAACTGCAAGGCTTTCTTGAGCACCAAGAAGAACAAGCATAATGATGCTTTGACTTCATGTATGTTTATGATTGAGATCAATATTGCTTCTTCTAAGTCTAACCACTGGGTATTAGATACTGGATGTGGTTCTCATATTTGTACGGATATGCAGGGACTAAGAAGGACTAGATATCTGAGGAAAGGAGAAGTAGACCTGCGCGTTGGAAATGGAGCAAATGCTGCTTCCCTAGCCGTAGGAGTTTATTTTATTTCATTGCCCAATGGGCTAGTAATAGAATTAAATAACTGTTATTTTGTTCCTGCTCTTATGAAGAGCATTATTTCTATTTCTACGTTGGACGTTGAAGGATTTTCTTTTACGTTTAAGGATAAATGTTGTTCTTTTTTCACGTGATGGAATATATTATTGTACTGGAAAACTTGACAATGGTCTCTACATATTAGATATGAATGTTGATATACTTAATATAAACAACAAGAAATCTAAAACAAGTGACATGAACGAATCCTACTTGTGGCACTGTAGACTTGGCCATATAAATAAGAATCGCATTTCCAAACTCCATAAAGATAATGTTGGATCATTTTGATTATGAATCATTTGATGATACATGCGAAGCTTGTTTACTTGGCAAGATGAAAAAGTCACCATTTAGTGGCAAAGGGATAAGATCCAACGAATTGCTTGAGCTCATACATACTGATGTCTACGGCCCAATGTCAATTCAAGACAAAGGAGGATACTCTTATTTTATCACCATCACTGATGACCATTCACGTTAGGCTATGTATACTTAATGAAGTATAAGTCTGAAGCTTTTGAAAAGTTCAAAGAATTCAAAAGTGAAGTGGAGAAACAACTGGGTAAGGAGATTAAGACACTTCGATCCGATCGAGGTGGAGAATACCTAGATGGAGAGTTTTAAGATTACTTAAAGGGGAATGGGATTCTACCTGAGTGGACTCCACCCGGAACCCCTCAAATGAATGGCGTGTCTGAGAGGAGAAATCTCACTTTGTTAGACATGGTGCGATCCATGATGAGCTACGCAGTTCTTCCAAATTTTTTTTTGGGGGCATGCTCTAGAAACAACATCATATACACTTAACCAAGTTCTATCAAAGACCGTAGAGTCTACGCCCTATGAAGTGTTCAAAGGGAAGAGACCTGGTCTGGGTCATCTTAAACCTTGGGGTTGTCCGACTTATGTGAAGTGGATGATGCCTGACAAATTAGAGGCTAGATCTGACAAATGTCTGTTTGTGGAATATCTTAAGGAAACTAAAGGACACCTATTTTACCATCCAGGAGAACAAAAGGTGTTTGTCACAGGACTGGCCACTTTCTAAGGAAAGAGTTTATTCTGGATAGGGTCAGTGAGAGTAAGATTGATCTTGAAGAAATTCAAGAACCACTTACTGAAGACAATAAGTTGGTGGAAGTAGAGCAGACACCACATACAAATGAGGTGCAAACATAGGTTCTAGAAACATAGACACCTCGAAGATCCACTAGGGAATGTCGTGAACCCGAAAGGCACACAGGAGTATATCTCATGAAAGATGAAGAACCTAAAACTTATGAGGAGGTGTTGATGAGGCATGACAAAGAGAAATGGCTAGAAGGCATGAATTCTGAAATGGAATCCATGAAAGACAACCAATTTTGGAACTTGATCCACCTGAAGGAAAAGTTCCTATAGGGTGAAAATGGGTCTTTAAGAGAAAGACAGACATGGATGGTAATGTGACTACCTACAAGGCATGGTTGGTGGCAAAAGGTTATAAGCAAAGACAATGAGTTGTCTATGATAAAGCCTTTTCGCCAACAGCTATGCTAAAGTTCATTAGAATTTTGCTTGCTATTGCAGCATACCATGATTATGAAATCTGGCAGATGGATGTGAAAACAGCTTTCCTTAACGGGAATTTGTCTGAGGAAGTGTACTTGACACTGTTAGGAAATCTACGCGGGAATGCAGCGGAATTCAAAGTTTATTTCCTTTTAATTAGGATCGACTTCGTTTAAGCAATAAACAAATAAGCTATTTGACGGTGGTTACATTGGTTGATCTAAAAGATCGACGTTTTGACCGTCTAAGGAGAGTAGCGATGCACGGAGCCGCCCAAGAGTTCGGCCTCTACCGCTTGTCCACACGAACAACCCGCCAGAATCCACCATTGGATTTAGAAAAATCCGGTTGCTAGACCGGCATTTTTTTCTCTCTTTAAGAAGCTCTCTATTTTTCACAAGAACTATTAGCTCTTGGAATTGTGATGTACAAAAGAGCTAGCCAAGCCTCCTTTAAATAGGATGACATGCGCCCCATGCACTTCCCAATCTGATTGGGATTAGCTTCTAGTAGATTGATGAGAAAGAAAAACTTTTTTCCTAATAAAATAAGGAAAATACCTTTTCTTGATTAATCTCATTTAATATTCAATATCTTATATTAAATATATTTCCAAGATATATATTAACAATATCCTATATTGAATATATCTTTATCTTATTACCATCAATCTATTTTTCCAAAAATCAATTAATATCCAATATTAATATTATGGTAATCTTATTAATTAAATTGCACAATTCAAATGTATCCTATACATTTGAATATGACGTCCCTTTTTCCCCACTAATTTGAGAATTGAGATTTTCTTTAATTAATATAGTACTATGATTAATTAATTTGCAAAATACATGTATATCATATATATATATATATATATATATATATATATATATATATATATATATATATATATATATATATATATATATATATACCTATATATATCGACCTACATGTACATTATGTGTATACTTATTTAATCAACATAATTAATATCATGTATTATATTTATTCATAATAAATAAATACCACTATATTAATTTACCACTATAACCTTTATAGTCTTGAGATAAAACTTTCCTTATTTGGTTATCGCTATAACCGCATTTTAATCCGGCTAGATGTTCTTATGTGTGTGACCCGATAGGCTTTTGAATATGTTCGCCGTAGACACAAAGTGCAAATTACGAAAATGCCCTTCATGCCTAACGATCACGGGAACACACCGTGATCCCCAATCATCGGAAGAGTCAAATGCAATGACTACTACCTTTCATGTGAAACAGTTACCGTGTAAATAGAATCCTATCGCTGTAATATCCATGCGGTCGCACGTCGAGTGTCAAGCATCAACGACCCTATCTTATAATCTGGATATCATGCTCCCTCGAAGTAACTCATTTACTTCCACTTTACAAAAGATTCACGAGAGTAATACATTCCTTATAAGAAGGCCCTTTCGGATATTCACTCATACTAATAGGGTATGCGATTTTACGGACGACTATACATGTATACTCCACATGCTTCAGCATCACACCCAATCACTACCGCATGATCTCCCCGTGGATAGGGGAAACCTCAATAGTGTCAAAGCATGACGATCCACACCGTGATGCCATGTAGACTCCGGTCCTAAGGATAATTACACAACCGCCACGTAGTGTGACACTTAACAGTGTAAGTGGGTCAGTCTAACGTACGTATTCTCTAATACACGTCAACGTATAGTCCAAGTGTCTCCACACTTCGATAGACGAGATCTATCCCTGCCCTTAAAGACAGAAGACATCTAATACGTGCTGGTCTGTTTGTACTATCAATGCCCTGTTTAATAGTACATCAGCCTAGAGACATTTAAGTATCAAACTTATTAAAGTGATTAGAGATCTCATCAACCATAATCGCCTATCATGGTTTCTCTATCACAGTTTAATACTAAGGACGTTATCATATAACAATTCATAATTGGTTCTTTAAAAGAACAAATACATGACAACAAAAAAGCCATTTAATATATGTACAAACATAAAGAAATAGTAGAAATGATCCGACCCGGTCGGATCCTATCCAACCCGATTGGGTTTTGGACACTATTCAACAGACACAACCTGAGGGTTTCACAAATGATGATGCTAGGATGGTGTGCAAGTTGCAAAGATCCATTTATGGACTGAAGCAAGCTTCTCGGAGTTGGAATCTTTGCTTTGACGAGACAATCAAACAGGTTGATTTCATAAAGAACGAAGATGAGCCACGTGCTTACAAGAAGGTTAGTGGGAGTGTTGTAGTTTTATTGGTGCTTTATGTAGATGTATTGCTCATAGGGAATGATATTCCTATGTTACAGTCGGTTAAAGTTTGGTTATCCGAGAACTTCTCTATAAAGGACTTGGGAGAAGCAACCTATATTCAGGGAATCAAGATATATAGAGATAGATCTAAGAGGTTGCTTGGTCTATCACAATCCACCTATATAGACAAGATGCTGAAGAGATTCAGCATGGAGCAATCCAAGAGATGATTGTTGCCCATGTAACATGGGATCTACCACGAGAGGGCTTATCCTTGGTATGACCTCCCTATTTTGATGGTACTGGATATATTCAGTGGAAGAGGGCTATGCAACTCCATGTATAGGCAATGGACATCCGGCTATGATTTATTATAGTGGATGGACCATTTGTCCATACTAAGGAAGGTAGAGATGTTGAAAAGGTGTCCTAAACCTAATCGGGTCGGACTGGATCCGACCGGGTCGGGTCATTTGCAGTCTATTTAGTTCATATAATAACTTTATTATGATTAATATATAAAAGCACTTTTGTTGTTATATATTTTGTTTATTTTTATGAACCAATTATGTTATTGAATATATAGTAACATCTTTAGTATTAAACTGTGATAGAGAAACCATGATAGTGACTATGATTGACGAGATCTCTATGCTGGATATACAGAAACCCGAATCCAGATCCGATCCATAATTGTATCGTCAGATCTGATTCACAGCACCGATCGAGATGCTCGATCATGCACAGCAGAAGCTACGAATAAATTCACACACGATTTTACCACGATATGATCCACATAAATAATTACTATAACTATGAGAAGGTTGATGATTTACTTAAAGAGAAGAAGAAGCAATCGACCAAGGGGAGAAGCCGCAGTATTCCGGATTGTATCTCCTAGCGACGACTGGTGGACGTCGATCCTCGCCGCAGAACCTCCTCGAATATGCACAAGAAAAAAAACCCTAGGTTTTTCTTCTCTTAATGACTAGAACAAGAAACTAATTTTTCTCTTCTATTTTGGTGAAAGTGGCGCAATTTATGATGTGTTATTGTGTTGGGAAGAACTCTCTTTATATAGGAAAATAACTAGTCAAGAGAGAGTTATCCTTTTCACATCACAATTACCTATTCCCATAAGAAAAATATATTTGCCATAAGATAAGAGATAATTCTCAAAAAATCAATCTCTTATCTATTTTCCATTAATTATCTAACAAATAAATAATTAATTATTTACACATGTGACATAATCTAGAAAAATTTATTTTCCTAATTTTCTCACAAAAGGAGGCGCCACTTTTGCCATTATTTTAATAGAAAATGTATTTTCTATTTTACATATTATTTACCAAATAAATAATATTGCATATTCATTAAATAGACCAACTATTTAATTTATTTTTGAGGTTCCACAAAACTAGAAAACACTCGCGTGTTAGGAGCCAACCCGGGGACCATGGACCTATAACCAGTAGCTACAATAAATTGAATAAAATATTCATCGAACATAATCTTTCTACTCAACTTATTAATTCCGGAATTACGCCACCATAAATCCGAAACTGAACTCTATCGATTATAGATATAACTTATTCTCAAAACGTCGAGTCGATAAGTGTCCATTGATATAATCATTACATACAGACTAACCATCCATAGACTATCCGTAATGAAGCGGGATTATTTCCGTAAACCTTCTTCAATACATCTTATCCTCATTTACCATTAACCCACTAGTGATCAATTAGTTTATAACCAATACGAACTCCACGGATCTATCAGTTTCTAGGATTAACAAATAAGGGGATTGTCTTTCTACTTCCCGCAGGAAGGAATGGATTCCATATCTGTGAGACACACACTTTTCACTCATTCCAGAATAGTGCCAACGTGAAAGTGATTCGGACCGCGCCTCTTAGCAATCCTTAACGAACACATCAAACCCTATCTTGAAACAAGTAGGAGTTTGCAATCAATTCAGGATTAAGATTAATCCATATATGATCATCTTGTGATTTAATAAGATTTCTCAGTCACGGAATTATATGAGAAATGCAGATTAAATCGGTCCAGTCCTATATGACTTTCATCATATATAAATGCCCCACTTAGACAACCAATGTCGACGGTCCGGGTAAGACGGTCACACCATAAAGTGTTCTGGGCGCATTAATGGTGGTTTAATCAATAGACCCCATACTTTGATTAATTTCACCACGGACAAATAGTTCAAGTGTATCACCATAAACTTAATCCTCATGTGTGACACACATTAAGTTATATGGCTGCATATGATACGACTTGGGGTTTTCAGCTGTGTATTACTTACAAGCACGAAGCAAGTAATAAGATGGGAATAAATCTGTCATCTATTAATTATAAAAACAATTACAGAAATTGTCTTTCGTGCGCTACATCCAACACTCTAATCACTTTAAATAAGTTTGATACTTAAAAGTCTCTAGTCGTATGTACTGTCAAACAGGACATTGATAGTATGATTAGACTAGCATGTATTGGATGTCTTCTCTCTTATTGAAGATAGGGATAGATCTTGTCTATCAAAGTGTGGAGACACTTGGACTGTACGTGGACATGTATTGAAGAATGCGTACGTTAGACTGACTCACTTACATTAAGTGTCGCAGTATGTGACAGTTGTGTAATTATCCTGAGACCGGAGTCTATATGTCATCACAGTGTGGATTGTCATGCTTTGACGCTATTGAGGTTTCCCCTAGCCATGGGGCGATCATGCGGCAGTGCTCGGGTATGATATTGAAGCATGCGTAAGATACATGTTTGTTCATCTGGAAATCGCGTATCCTATTAGTAGGAGTGAATATACGAAATAGCCTTCTTATAAGGAATGTTTAGCTCTCGTGAATCTTTGCAAAGTGGGAGTAAATAAGTTATTTCGAGAGAGCATGATATCCAGATTATTAGATACGATCGTTGATATACTGACACTCGAGATACGATTGTATGGATACTGTAACAGCGATAGGATTCTATTTACACAGTAAATATTTTATATGAAAGGTAGTATCGCTTTTGACTCTTCCGATGATTGGGGGTCACAGTGTGTTACTAGACGATATTCCGTGATTGTTAGGTAAGAAGGGCATTTTCGTAATTTTCACTTTATGTCTACGACCAACATATTCGGAAGCCTATCGGGTCACACACATAAGAACATCTAGCCGGATTAAAATGCGGTTATAATGATAACCAAATAAGGAAAGTTTATCTAGACTATTAGGTGTTATAGTGATTAAAATTATTATGATGGTACTTTATTTATTATGAATAAATTAAATACGAGATATTAATTATATTGCTTAATTAAAGAATATTACGGAAGCCATTTAATGGCTATATAGGGCGCCATTTTCTAGTGTATAAGATAAATTTGGATTGTGCTATTTAATCAATGGTATTATCATTTATTAATATATTAGATATTAATTGATTTATGAAAAATAGAATTATGGTAATAAGATAAAGATAGTCAATATTAGATATTGACGATATCTTGGATTTATTTAATATAAGATATTAAATTAAATGAGATAAATCTAGAATATTTATTTTCCTTATTTTACTAGTAAAAGGTTTTTTTTTCTCATTAATCTAATAGGAAGCTTCTCCCAATTAGTTGGGGATTCATCTGGGGCGCACCACTCGCCTATATAAGTAAGGGGGTGGCTATCTCTTTTGTGCATCACAATTAGAAGAGTTCTAATTTACAAAATAAACTGAGAGCTTCTTAGAGAGAGATTTAGAGAGAGAGAAAAGGCCGGTCTAGCAACTGGATTGTTCTAGCAGCTATCCAAGGAGGATTCCGGCGAGGTGCTCGTATGGATATTGATAGAGGCCGGACACGTGGATGGCTCGAGCGCACTGCTACTCTCCATTAACGGTCAAAGCGTCGATCTTATAGATCAACTGAGGTAATCACCGTCAACTACTTAACGTGTTTATTGTTTTAAATGGAGTCGATCTTGGGATCGGAAATCAAAATTTTAAATTCTGCTATGTAAACTAGTTGATTTCCTAACAAAAGATTGGGGTGTGATTGTGCAAGTTGAGAAGGAAAGAGAAGAGTTAAATGATGAGGATTATCGAAAGATGACCCTCAACTCTAAAGCTACTGCTATCCTTGTTAATGCACTAAGTCCAGCTGAGGAAAAATATGTTTTAGACTGTAAGACTGCTAAGGAAATATGGGATCATCTCCAAATGTGTCATGAGGGTAATAATCATGTTAAGGAAAATAAAATTAACCAACTCATGTTTGCATATAAATCATTTAGGATGCATTCAAACGAGACAATTAGTGACATGGATACCAGATTCATTGATATTATCACAACACTATCTGCATAGGTACAACCTTTAAGTCCAAAAAGATTGTGCAAAAAATCCTTAGAAGCCTGTCCAAAGAATGGGATGCCATGGTTACGACTGTACAACAAGCTAAGGATCTGAACACACTCAAAAAGGATGAATTGATTGGCTCTTTGCTTGTGCATGAGAGCATGTTGTTCTCACGCAAGCAAACAAAGCCCGAGACCAAGGGAGTAGCTTTCAAAGCTAAGTCCCAATCTATCGAGATTTAGACCATCACAAGTGAGAGTGATAATGAAGATCATGCACATATGGTCTGCAACTTCAAGAAATTTCTGAAGTTCAAAAAAGGATCAAAATCTGATCCAAAAGCCCACAAAGGAAAAGCCAATGGGGCATCCGACATTCGTTGTTTTGAATGTAACCAAAGAGGTCATATTGCAAGTGACTGTCCAATTCTCAAATAAAAAAATGATAAGAAGTCAAAACCAGTATTTGAAAACAAAAAGAAAAGCAAACATGTTCTACCCGCTTGATCTGATATTGCAGACAACGACGCTGTAAATTCTGACTCTGAAAAGAGCGTGAAAGCAAATGTTGCTCTTATGGCATATTCTCAGACCACCAATGACACAGATGAGACTCTGTCTAATCCATCATTCATAAATGATGAACTATATGAATTAAATGAAATACAGGCTATCGAAAATTCACACATCAAAGGTAAAAATGAACATCTACAAGAAATTATTTTTCAAAATGAGGATCAAATCCTCCAATTGATTAACTCTCTAAGTTCACTTGAGCTAAAGATCAAAGATATTGAGTAGGAAAATGCTTCTCTCAAAGCTGAGTCCGTTACACTCAAGAAACCCATTCAAGGGTTAGAGAAGGGGGCCTATAGTCAGTGAGTGTGAGACTTCTTACAAGGAGACTCTTCTCAAAGACTTAAAGCTCAAAGAAAATGTCTTGGAACCAAGGCAAATTGCCTTAAATAAAATAAAACCCCTTTCCCCTAAAAGATATTTCAAACAACACATGAAAGCACCCACTAATGCATATAAGTATGACCAGAGGTTCTCAAGGAGTCTGGCTTGAAACTACCTCTCTTCAAACGAACTATGCTCCACATATGCACCATGATTATGGGATACATCAAGCACCTAACTACACCTTTGTTAAACCTCGAGTGTCTTATAACTCACATAACAATTTTCAACCACAATATCACTATGACCCGCCCCACTATTCATATGGATCTTACTTTAGCTTTTATGATCGGCCATCTAGTTCTTATAGATCTAGACCTGCACATAAACCCAAGGTTAAGAAGATATGGGTACCCAAAGTTAAACAAGTATGGGTGAGGAAGGATTCCATCAATACTAACCCTTAAGGACCCAAAAGACAAAAGGGACCTCAACTACCTTTGGTTGCAGGATCACCCTAAAATGAGACCATGAAGAATCCAAACAAATGGGTGCTAGATAGTGGTTGCTCTAGTCACATGACTGGAAACTTCACATGTTTTCGATCATACGAACCGAAATCCAAATGAGGCTCTCTCACTTTCGGTGATAGCTCCAAAGGAAAGATCCTTGGTGAAGGATCCATTGGTAACCATGAATCACTTATCATAAACAATGTGTATTTTGTGGACAACTTAACTCTAATTTTTTAAGCATATCTCAACTTAGTGATTCCGATCTAGAGATTACATTCGACAAAAAGACATGTAAGATAAAAGATATGTCTGGAAAGCTTCTTCTATCCGGTCATCGTGAGGACAATATTTATACTGTTGGACTTATTTTTAAGTTTTAGTGATGAGTGCCAGACTAGCTGTTATAGTGCAAAGGAAAAAAGATATCTAGATCAAATGTATAGGTTTATTAGAGTTTGATCTTGTATAGGTTTGATCAAACAAGCACTGTAAAAGGTCAGCTGACTCACATCAACAGACTTGTCTATATCGCAGGGTACCTAGGTCAGTAGACTAGTCAGGAACCTGCTGAAGACTGAAGGCTGAGGGCTCAAACTCAGTTATTGAAGGCTAAGGGATCAAACTTAGTAATTAAATTCAAGGATATGGAATCAGAATTTAGGGAAGTCTGTGATGACCTAAACTGATTACATATACCTTGTGTACAAGGTCTAAGTTCCATAAGTTAAATGGTGGTTGGAACTTGGTTATGATTAAATGGTGTAATCTAACTTCATAAATAAAAGTTAGATAAAAGAAGTCAGCTGCATTGTCTTATAGACACAGTAAAACATGGATCGACTGATATGTATTTCAGCAGACTCATGATCACAGGAACCTGCTGATACATATACTTCGAATTATTCAAAGGTTACATTGGAAGATTACAAAGAAAGGGACAACTAACAACCTCTGATTTTATCAAACAAATCAATGGTTAAGATTAAAGGGACGTTGGGATGATTCAGACCTTTATCCAATGGATACAAGTCAAAGGGTGGATAGACTGAAAACTGTCAAAAAGGAGTCTGACAGTGTCAGTCCTAGGAACAGTCAGAAAAAGCAAGTCAAGATGGAGACAAATCCAAAACGGAAATGTTTGAATTTCAAACATAAGTCACAAGGATTTCTACCTATAAATAGAGGACTCCTAACTCAGATACAAGTGATGATTTTTGAAGAAAAATAAGGATCCATCTTGAGCTATTAGAATTAAATCGATCAAACACCCTGCTGACCCTACTGAGCTTAAAGCTACTGATCCAGTACAATTCTTCAAGTGTAATCCGCATTCAAGCTACATCAAGTTTACACACTTGAAAACATCAAGCTGCTGATCATATCATCCTGATGAAGCTGCTGAAAGCTGAATCACTTACTTGATTCAAACTTTCTTTCACAAGGAATCTACTGAAGACAGTGAAGCACATCCGTGTGTCAAGGATCGTTGTTTGTAGTGGAGCCGGTGAAGAAGAGCAATCCTACCCTTCAAGGACCAAAGGAAGACTTTGGAGCGGCAATCCTACATGTTCCAAGTGTTCAGTTTGTGAAGCCATAGTTATTGGTGAAGGACAAGCAACTTAGGGATTTTTGTAACAGTTACCTCAAGAATCTCTAGTGAATTACCTCCAACATCATAGGAGAAGAGTGGACTGACAGGATTACACCACCTGGAACCACTATAAAATCTGCCTACTTACTTTCTGCATTTTTATTCTGTATTTAGTATAACTAGCACATCAACTTACTGAATCTAGCAACTGAATTACACACATACACTACTGAGTATCTAATACTTGGTATCATATTTAACAACAAGTAATAAGGCTTAATTTTTGATACATTTCCGCTGCACAAATTCAGTAAAACTCAACGGTCGACGGACTGCGAGTATCGAGGACTGCGACCACGACCCGCCGCCAGCCGCTTGAAGTTGCTGAGTTTGTTAACTCCAAAAGTTTTAAGTGTTAAGTTTATTCACCCCCCCTCTAAACTTAACCAAAGCCTTTTCAGGGGACCAACAATTGGTATCGGAACAGTGGTTCTGTTCTGAAGTAATCCTACTTGTTGTGCTTGTGAAAAGACTTTGAAAACTTTTTCAAGTTTCTGATTTTCAAAGCTTTGCATCATGGATAACAACCAGTATGCTAGAACAATGTTGATGTGTTCTGTAGATCGTTTTGATGAGTATAAACGTCGTATGCATGCTTATCTAGCTGCAACACATGATGAAATGATGGATGTGCTGACAGATGGACCACAGGAGATCACCAAGTCTGTAACAGTGGGAGATGAGACACAGTACATTCCAAAACCAAAAAGGGAATGGACTGCTGAAGATAGAAAAAGGGCAAATCTCAACAATATTGCTATTGATATTATATACAGAACTTTGGATAGCAATATGTATATGAAGGTGAAGGATTGTAAGACTGCAAAGGAACTTTGGGACAAGTTGCAATTAATCTGTGAAGACACTGATGCAATTAAAAAGAACAAGATAAGTGTGGCAAAGAAGAAGTTCCAGGAGTTCAAAATGAAACCAAATGAGACCATTGAACAAATGGAATCAAGATTCAATGCAATCATGGATGAACTCACCCTACTGAGTGTGAAGTAGTCATAGGAAGAAATCAACTCAAAAATCTTGGAAGCATTACCTGCAAAAGAAGTTTGGGAGATAAATGTGACTGCAATAGAAGAAATGAGGAGTTTGCATGAAGAGGACACCTTCAAATTATTTTCAGATCTTAAGGCCTATGAATTTAGCAAGAAGCTTGTACCTGAGACTGAAAAAGAAGAGCCAAAGACCACTGCATTGGCTGCTTCACATCAAGAAGAGACATCAGGAGCTCAAGATGATCTACAGGATAAGATGCAAGAGCAGATTGCCCTACTGAGCAAGAAGATCAGAATGATAAAATCAGGAAAGGGTTCTCCAAGGAATTTCACAAAGAAATTCAGTGAAAAGAAGAAGGATGAATCAAAGAAAGATAATGATTACTTGTGCTATCATTGCAAGAAACCGGACACTTCAAACCCGACGTCCCGAATTAAAACAAAAAAAGGAACCGATTATCTTTGCTTTAATTGCAAGAAGCCCGGACATTTCAGACCTGATTGTCCAGACCTACTGAAGACCAAGAGCCAACAAAGAAGATCTGGCAAGAAAGCGTAGAATCAGAAAAAGGAAATGAATCTGATGATACTGCACTTGTTGCTGAGATGGAGGATTATGCTTTAATGGCAAATATGGATGAAACAAAGGAGGTATACAACTCTGTATCAATAAACACTCCTGCTGGAAGTGATTGTGAATCAACTTGTGGTTCAAATCCAAAAAATTCTGAAAATGAAGAAACTTTAGATGCCATCCTTAATCAACTGAGGATAATACAATCTGGTTATGAGATTGTGAAGGCTGAAAAAGAAGCTCTTCAATCAGAAGTTGAAAGATTAAATGCTGAATTAAGAGCTCTCAAAGGAAAGGAAAAAGAAGTTAGACAGAATCAGCATAAGCCTGCTGTACATTCAGTAGCTGCTGAATCTGTTGAACCATCATGTTCCTCCATTGCATTCAAATTTGGAAAGCCTTATGGTGATAGAACATGGCTTGGATTTGGAACTCAACAATCCAATAAGAGTAGATCCAGTAAGGTCACTGAATCTAGTACCAGAATTGGTCCTAAGTTTGTGCCTGCACAAGATCCAACTCCCAAAAGGGTTGCTGAGGCAGTAAATCCTACTGAGAAAGCTTCAAGGAAGCAAAATCAGAAGTCAAGGAAGTCAACAGCTCCAAATAAAAAGAATAAATCTAAAAATAGGACTGCTGTGCCTTCTAGACCTGCTGATAGCAGACCCTGCTACCAAGTCTGCTGGACCACAAAAAGGGAAAAACCAGAAATATTCCAAGGATAAAAATCCTAAATCCAAAAATGCTAATCATTCAAGGGATACATATCTCAGGGGGAAAGGTGGATTGTTCCCTGCTGATGATGATTGGAATATTCATGCACCTACTGCTAGAGACAACAGATATAACCATGCTGTTAGGGTAAAACCTAAGCAATGGAATCAACAGAGGACTCAGCAGAGGACTTATACAAGACCTCAGCAGGGACCTCAGCAGACTCCATATTACAGGGCTGTTCCTAACAAACAGCAAACCTATGGTTATCCTAGTGCTTCTAACAAAAGAAATCACTTTAAACAGCATTATATTCCAAAAGGCCAGAAAGCATATGTGAATCCTACACAACCAATTGTTAGACCTTATGGATGTGTAGAACACATGTATGAACCAAAGTATGATACCTTTCAAAGAAGACCTTATGGAAACTTGCCAAGGGTCATGCTTACCACTGACCATTATGGACCCAAACAGGTTTGGGTACCTAAAATGCATTAACTTTGTTTTGTAGGGTGTCTGGTACTTTGACAGTGGATGTTCTAGACATATGACAAAGAATAAGCACTGTTTGTCAAATTTTGTGGCAAAGGATGGTCCAAGAGTGAATTTTGGCAACACGAACACACCAGGATACACAAAAGGATATGGCACACTTGTGAGAAATGGATTAACAATCAGGAATGTTGCATATGTGGAAGGACTGGACTACAACCTACCGAGCACTTTGGACGCTTTTGTGACATGGGATACAAGGTCACTTTTGACAAAAACACATGTATTGTCATTAGTGAAAGAGGTGATCAAGTTGTGTTAGGCTTTGGAAGAAGACAACAAAACATGTATGTTGTGGATTGGTCTACTCGCTTGTCAGAAACATGCCTGATTGTGCATACCAAGTCAGAACTTAATTGGTTATGGCATAAAGAAGTTGAATCATCTAAATTTTGATGATATCAATCAGCTGGTGAAGAAGAAACTGGTGATTGGTTTACCTGAGATCACATTCAAGAAGGATGCTATATGTGATGCATGTCAGCAAGGTAAACAAACAAATTCAAGCTTCAAGTCAAAGACTAAACAATCAACAAAAAGAGTTTTGGAGTTGATGCACATTGATCTATTTGGACCAGCAACACCAACAAATGTAACAGGAAAGAAGTACACCTTATTGGTTGTGGATGATTATTCAAGATACACTTGGGTAGTATTTATGAACAAGAAAAGTGAAACACTTCAAAAGATGCCTGAACTTTTGAAGAGATTACAGAATGAGAAAAGTGTGACAGTAGTGAAAATCAGATCAGACAAGGGTACTGAATTTCTTAATAAAGTTATAAGAGAATATTGTGAACAGAATGGTGTACTACATCAACTGGCTGCTGCTGGTACACCTCAGCAAAATGGGGTTGCTGAAAGAAGAAATAGAACTCTAAAAGAAGCAGGAAGAACTATGATTTGTGAAGCATTGCTACCTGAAAGATATTGGGCTGAAGCAGTTAATACAACATGCTATACACAAAATAGAACCTCAGTGAACAAGAAGCTGCTGAAGACACCTTATGAGATCTGGAATGGAAGGAAACCTAATATATCCTATTTCCATCCATTTGGAAGCAAATGTTTTATCTTGAATCATAAGGAACAATTGAAAACATTCCAACCAAAATCAGATGAAGGAATTTTCTTGGGATATTCTTCAGTTAGCAAGGCATTCAGGGTACTGAACAAAAGGACACTGAAACATGAAGAAACAATACATGTTGTATTTGATGAACCTAAGTTCACTGGAATGGAAGATGAAGTTTTAGAACCTGCTGAAAATCAACAAGTCACTGATCCAGAATGTGTTGAAGTTTTGGAAAGGTTTAATGACTTAAAGGTTTCTTATTCTGCCCCTGCTGAACACCCTGCTAGTGACACTACTGATGCAACAAATGAAGCAGTTCAAGGATCGGCTGAACCCCCTGAAGAAGCAACAGCAGACCCTACTAAAGGTGATGTTCCTGAGAATCAATCTAACCAGAATCCACAATAGTTAAGAGATCACCCTGCTGAACAAGTTATTGGCAACATACAGCAAGGTGTGAGGACTAGAAGACAGTTAGAAGCAATGTTTACTTGCTTTCTATCTCAAATGGAACCTAAAGTTGTTGAAGAAGCAATATCAGATCCAGATTGGATAATTGCTATGCAAGAAGAGTTGAATGAATTTGAAAGAAATCAAGTCTGGACAGTAGTGGAAAGGCCTAATCATGTAAACATAATTGGAACAAAATGGGTATACAGAGACAAATTGGATGAATCTGGTACCATTGTGAGGAATAAGGCCAGACTAGTAGCAAAAGGCTATTCTCAAGCAGAAGGAATAGATTTTGATGAAACATATGCACCTGTTGCAAGATTGGAAGCTATAAGATTATTTTTGGCATATGCTGCCTATAAAAACTTCAAGGTATATCAGATGGATGTCAAGAGTGCAATTTTTGAATGGCATTCTGGAAAATGAGGTCTATGTTTAGCAACCTCCTGGATTTGAAGTTAAAGATCAAGAAGATAAAGTGTATAGACTTAATAAAGCACTTTATGGTTTGAAACAAGCACCAAGAGCATGGTATGAGACACTATCTCAATTCTTGGTAGACAATGGTTTTACCAAAGGCACCATTGACAAGACTCTTTTCAGAATTAATGAAGGAAACAGCTCCTTGCTGGTACAAATTTATGTGGATGACATAATATTTGGTTCTGAAAATGAATTGCTATGTGAAAATTTTGCAAATCTAATGAAAAGTAAATTCCAAATGAGTATGATGGGAGAAATGAACTACTTTTTGGGATTTCAAGTCAAACAGATGAAAGATGGAATCTTCATTCATCAAACAAAGTATACCAAGGATCGAGCTACTGAAGAAATTTGGTATGGAAAACAACACCAAGGTATCAACTCCTATGAGTACAAACATAAGATTGGATGAAGACAAAGATGGCAAAGATGTTGATCAGACCTTATACAGAAGGATGATAGGCAGTCTGCTGTACTTTACTGCCAGCAGACCTGATATATCCTTTGCTGTAGGTGTTTGTGCAAGATTTCAATCTAAACCTAAAGAAAGTCATTTAGCTGCAGTAAAAAGAGTTCTCAAGTATCTAAAAGAGACTTTGGGAGTAGGGATATGGTATTATAAAGATGGAAGCTTCAAAGTGATATCCTACTCAGATTCTTATTATGCTGGATGCAAGATTGATAGAAAAAGCACCACAGGAACCTGTCAGTTAATGGGAAATAGACTGGTTTCCTGGTTTAGTAAGAAACAGAATTCTATATCAACTTCCACTGCTGAAGCTGAATATATTGCTGCTGGAAGTTGTTGTGCACAAATACTGTGGTTAAGACAACAACTAAGGGATTATGGAATTGAAGAAAGAGAAATTCCTATAATGTGTGACAACACAAGTGCAATTGCAATCACAGAAAATCCTGTTTTGCACTCAAGAACCAAGCATATTGATGTGAGACATCATTTTATAAGAGATCATATTGAAAAGAAAGATGTGGTGGTTCTTTATATCCCTACTGAAGATCAACTTGCTGATATTTTCACTAAACCATTAGATAGTGAAAGATTTGCTAAGTTAAGGACTGAACTTGGAATCATAAAAGTTGACTGATACATCTTTGATCAGCAGTGTACTGGAATTCACCAAGGGGATTAGTCTTTGCTATGTTGGGTGAGCTCACTTAGCAGACTAGTCATTGGTATCAACAATTCCCCGTACTTATTTAAGTCCGGACAATTGAGCAAATGAAGTTGCCAAGGGGATTGGTCTTTGTCATGTTGGGTGAGCTCACTTGACAGATCAGTCATTGGTATTAAACTTCATCTTGTATTATCAGTTGAACAAAACAAGGAGGAATAGAAGATCAGCAGAGTAACCCTATCAGCAGGCTGCTGAGGCATATTTGTCAGCAGGCTGCTGAAGGAAACTTTACACAGTCAAACTTATAAAAGTCAAAAAGCAAATGGCGGGATATTTATTCTATCTTTGTAACCATAGTTACACGATCTGACGGTTACAAAATGTTATGGAAAAGTAATGGGCCACGTGTCAAGACAACATTCACTCAGATTTAATCATGGTTAATACCACAATACGTGCTTTGACAGTTACAACTACCCTCTGTCTATATATACAGACCTATACACAGAGGATACTTACAACTATCGAATTGCTTTTTCTCTGCAAATTTCTTGTGTGAACACAGATTTGAAAGCTTTCTTCTTCATCTCATTCACTCAAAATGGCAAACAAAGATAATGTTCATATTGGCACCAGTCAAAGTGTAAGAGGCTATGTGACTGACTGTCACTCTACTGAACTGGCCATTAATATAGGAAGAAGAATCGACGGTATCTTTGGTTTGGAGAACATTATCAATAGAAGACTGGAAAGGATTTCTTATATCAATGTTTTGGAGTTCTGGAAGAACATTGTTATACATGAAGGTAGAGAGGCCTTCACTACAACTGTTAATGGAAGAGAAATTGAAATTTCCTCAGACCTACTGAGAGAGGTATTTCATTTTGCACCTGGAAATAATACACCCACCAATCCAGAGGCAATGAATCTACCAAGGATGCAGTTTGTGGATGCAATAAAGACAAATAAGAAAATTGCATCAAATCTTGGCATTAATGTGAAGCATATTGGTTATGAGTATAATCTGCTGAGCAAATTGGTTACCAAGACCATTTTGGGATTCGTTGGGACTCTAGATACACTGTCTGGACCCAAAATAGATATGCTAATCATCATCTGCAGAAGTATGAAATTTGATTGGGCTGGATTCTTTATATACTACATGAAGAAGGTGTTTATTGAAGATAGAGATGGTATAAGGAAGTCCAAGGTCAAGCCCTTAGATATACTGATTCAGACCTTGTTGAATCATTTTCAGATACCTGATATTTCATCTGAAAAGATTAACCAATCCAGATACAAGCCAGAAGTTGCTACTCCTATTCCTGGTTTGGATGATGATGAAGATGTAGATGCTGTGGCTACACAAAGTGATGATGATGGTGGAGATGATGATGCTGGTGGTGAGCAGATTAAGGAAGTTGCTAAGTCTGCTGCACCCAAGAAGACTGTTGAGAAGAGAAAGGCTGCTGATACAAGAAAAATAACAGAAATGTTAAAGCCTAAGAAGACTAGAAAGCAAACAAGCGAGATCGATGAGTCCGTCGAGGGTCCAACGAAATTGAGGTTACTGACCCTGCTGTAGTTGCAAAGAAGAAGACTGTTGCTCAAGTCCTAAAGGAGCAACAGAAGGAAGCCAGTAGAAAGAGGAAAGCTGCTGAAGCTCAATCAGAGCAACTTTCCAAAAGAATGAAAGAGATTGCCAAGAAAAAGAAATATGGCAAAGGAAAACAGTTGAGGACTCTGGAGGCTCAGAGGGAAGAAGAAGAAGCAGAGGCTTTTGAGGCTGAACCTTTAACAATTATTATGCCTACTGAGATAGTAGAGGTTGTTGTTGAGCAACCTACTGAAGAATCACAGCAGAATGCTGCACTTGAGCCTGTTGTAAAGGTTGCCGATTCCTCTCCTGTAAAGGCTGCTAAGCCTACAGAAGCTGCACAAGTTGTTGTTGAGCAACGTGTTGAAGAACCACATCAGACTACTGAGTCTGTACCTGCTGTAGAAGTTGAAACGTTGGTACAAGACCCTGCAAGTTTTGCAAGAAGTCAGGGGGAAGAGCAATCTGTTGCTAACCCTGCTGATGAGCATGTTAGTCAGGGGGACCCAGTGTGGAACAAATGGAGGTAGTAGGTACTAATATACAACCCAAGCAACCTACTGACCTAGAGGCATTTGTTGAAGAAACTATGACTCTGCTGGTTGAGACCTTTGGAGGTCAGCAGAGTGGACAGACAGCTCTAGAAAGCCAACCATGCCCTTTGAAAGAAAAGAGAAAAGGAAGAAAGAAGGGTATGTTGATCCAAAGCTCCAGCTGGTAGCTGATTACTTTTAGTGGAAGTTTGGTTTTTATAAAAGACAAAATCCAGCTGCAGAACCAATGACAGATTTTGAGGATTGGGCTTTTGGGAAATTAGGAGTGGAGAATCTGCTGGATTTGGTTGATACCTCTCTGTTGGAAGCTAAATTGATGGATCTCCTTGATCAACAAAAGAAGGAAGAGGGTATCAAGTTCAGAGATCCTAGAGATGAATCAAACAGTGATGATTCATCATCTGATTCTGGTGATGATTATCCCTCTGGTCCAGGAGGAGTCAGTAGGACTGCTTTATTAAATGATGGGATAAATCTTGGAGGCAACAGACTGGTTGGTGTTTCAGATGCTTTATTTGTTGAAGAACCTGTTGAGCATACTGATGATCAGCAGACTATAGATTTGGAAAAAGAGGTTCGGGTTGCGAGAATCGACAAACACTCGAACAAAGGTTGGAACGGGAGGTACAGTGGCCGAGGTACAAACGACTCACGAACAAAGGTTGGAACATGAGGTACATGTTGCTTTGAGTCTCAAACAAAGACACTGGACAAAGGTTGGAACTATCTTTGGGTTTGGAGGAAACCCCTGCTGTTGTTGTTGAACAGTTTCTTTGTAGTGGAGCCAACTAGAGACAAGACCACTATAGGGAAAGATGGCCAGCAGACTGCTATTATTGATGAGGATGAGCAGCTGCTGGACTATGATTACAGTGATGAAGAATTTCAAGTGCCTGAAGAAGAAAATGTTGCTGATGAACCACAACAGGCATTTGTACCCATTTTTGAGGAACCTGTCCTAGATCCTATCCTAGAGGAGTTTCAGGGTCCTAACCCTGCTGGGAGAGACATGAGCTATGCCATAGTTGTCAGCAGAAAAAGGGCACAATATAATGTTGAAGAGCCTGCTGATGAAGCTGCTGGACATATGGCTGGTGGAGTACCAGAAGGGGTTGTGGAAGAGTTGAGGGCTGTCAGAAATGACATAACAAGGTTAAGAACTCAACTGGACAGGCAAGAGCAGAGGTTTGAAGACTTGGTGAATTTAGTGGAGAATAGAGGAAGAACTACTGAAACTGTTCCTTCCAATATTACCTCCACCCAGTATGCTCTTGCGGACCTTGCTCTGGATGTAAAGGGGATCAGACAAGGAAATACAATGAAGGAGAAGTTTCTGAAAGATCAATTTCAAACCATCCACCAGAAACTTGATAAACTTGCTGTTTCTGAGCCTGCTGGAACACTTCAATCTACTGGATTGGATCCTAAGTTTACTGAGAGGATCAATCTACTGGAGCAGACAATGCAACAAAGGATTACTGCAGTTGATACAAGAACTGAAATTATGGAAGGACAACTGAGTACTCTAGTCACCACACAGGAAAGTGTTCATGGCCTTCTGTCTCGTTTTGTTGATGATGTCAATAAGGGGGGAGAGAGCCAAACAGCAGTAGCAAAGAGGCTGCTAGAATTTTTGCAAAGAAAATATGGGAGGATGACACTAATGCATTCAGAGAACCTGCACCTGGTCCAGTTACACAAAAAACCGGCCCTGGTGACTTAACCCATCCATTTATCCAAATAGGCCCAAAATCCAGAAACTTACCTACCCTATATAAGCCAAAACCCTAATCTCAGCTTCATTTCTTTCGCCCCTTCCCATTCTCTCTAATGAAAACTCTCTCCCTCAATACCCTAATCGGAAATCTTCTCCGATGATACTTCAATGGCGTCCTGCTTCTGATTCATTCCCACGACATCACAAAATAGCTCTCAGTAAACATTTGCTAAGAAGATTGCTTCTTTGATGAATCTATTTCCTTTTTCTCCTATAATACTCTCCACCCTCACTTTCCGATAATGATGAGTTTACTCATTCAATCCAAATATGTTGCCATATCCCGAAGATGCAGTCTCGAAAATCATTTCAAAGGCATGGTAGCTTCGTCTAGTAGCATTTCTTGGAGGGATTATAAACTGAATCGAAGTCTCAAGAAATAAATCGAGAAAAAGGTGAAGTCCGATGGCTGTTTTATTTCGATCTAATGAACATGCAATACTTCTGGGTTCATAACTAGCCTAAATAGGAAATGGTAAGCACTGGTATGATACTTGTCTTATTTTACTCTTTCATTTCTCTCATATTGATTTATGAAATCTCATCTACACTATTGATTAAGGAATGACTCAATCTGAAAGATATAAGTATGTTATAAATTCAGTCCGTTTTTGTACCATACTTATACGAGTCATGCATTAACAGAAATCATGTTTAAAACTGGTGATTCATGATTTTTGTCTCTGAACATGTATATGGTTTTGTATATCTTGAGTCTCCTTATAAAACCATATGATGTTTTTGATGAATGTTTGTTGAAACCTTGTGTTTTTTATTCAAACATATAGGTCCGATTTGACTTATATCAAAGATGAAGATATACCTCTAACAATCAATTCTGAGTCTCAATGCTCATGACATTGATGATTATGACGAATTAACCGGGTCGGATTGTGCCTCTCGGGTATGTGATTCGGGTTTACCTCTATACCTGGGTCATATACAAGTTTATTATTTAGGTAAATAATTTACTAGTTATTTAAATAATAAAATTTATTTTTCATTTGCCACAATGGGGTTATTATCATATATATATATATATATATATATATATATATATATATATATATATATATATATATATATATATATATATTATTAATTATTCAGAATTATTTCAAATAAAAGAAAAATGAAGCGTTTGCATTCTATACTACTAGTGCCTTTATTGCTACATTGAATATAGTAAAATGCTGAGTCTTTTTTGTTTAAAACCGAAATGTTCTTTTTGAAATAAACAGTTAGCCCTCTTTTCAATAAATGGCATTGGGCTCTTAAAAGATAACTATTTCCTATTCATTCTCTCTCATGTTGCATTTACTGCATTACACCTACACTCACCCTTTGCATTACCCGAAGTCACTTAATGCCTTGTACATTATTTGGCTATATATTCCCATTGATATCAAACTAATCAAGATAACTTAGATGAACAAACATTTTCTCAATACTAAAAACATCATTGTATTCTGTAAGTGTTTGCCAAATCACTTGCTCATCTGTTTTCTTGATTCAGAGTAGGCAAGTCTGAGTTCTATCTTACACTCTTAACTGAGTTTGAGATAGTAACTGGTTGTGGGGATTGCTTCTGGAACTGGATTGGACTTGGATTGCTCCTTGCTTCGTTTCTGGTAACAATGCACCACTCTTTCACAACCTGAACGTGTGTGGTTCATTGTCAGTAAGTTCCCGTCTTTTATTTATTTTTCAAATTACCTTCATCAACCGCTCCTTTGATTTTTGGTTTTGTTAGAATAAATACCGAATGTTGTATTATTCTGTTGTGTCATCTTTAGTAACAGAACTGTGATTGAATCTTTAGTGTTAAGATTCTTTACTATAGTGTGAACTAAAAGAGTGACAAGTCAGAATACCGTCCCATCTTGTATCTCATTATTAAATATTGTAATCTGTAAACCAAAGTGTCTAGTGAATCTGTGTGTGTTTGTACTTGACACATAGGATTGACTGTTAGATTAAAACAACTAAAATCAACCTATTTGTTTTTCTGGAAATCCAAATAGAAACACACTTATATCATTGCATGCTAAACTAATTAGGAATTAACTCGTTAATTCTCTAAGTTGTTACTTTCACAAGAACCTTAATCTATAAACGTTGATTCTAGCTAGATCTTCCGTCTAGTTTATTATCAATAATAGGTTAAGTATTTAAACTCTGAAAAAGACTTAATAAAATTTAAAAACACATAGTATCCTATTCACCCCCTTCTAGGATACATATTGCGCATAACTCGATCCAACATATGGTCATCTTCATTCACATGTGCATGCATTTTCTAGAGGTACACCATTTCATAAATGTTGGAATTCGATTGTATCACTTCACAAATGCATGCATTTGAATTGCACAAATGCAACAATGTGGCTTTCACAGGTGCATCCGTTCAGGTGAAACCCTGTTTTGTTATAGGAAACCGAATGCAAATGATAATAGAATATATCTAACAACAAAAGTGTTGTTTTATTACCACAGAGTCATATGGACCATAATCATTCCATAAGACTTCATTTTATTACAACATAGTCATTTAATGTACAGTTTCTCAACAATTTTTAGATACAATAAGATTATCGGATTCATAAACAAGCTTGAACCATGCGTTGTTTAGGTGATATCCAGAAATTACGTTCTTTTTCATCTCAGGCCCATGAAAAACTTCAGCCAAAGTCAAATTCTTTCCTAAAGTGAATTTTAGTTCCCTTGTTCCAATACCAACAACTTTGGCACAAACATCATTTGACATTTTGACCTTTCGTTCATCAATGCATTCCATTTATGTTTTGAATTAAGATCAGTTATTGCTTTCTTGGATTGTTTCCCCGTATCCAGCCATATTCCTTCTTCAACTCCAACCGAATTGGTTTCTTCCACAACAACAACAAAATTTCTAATCGTTGTTGCCTTCAACAAAATTCACATGATCTTTGTTTGTTTTTTCATTATTTGCCTTCTTGTCTCTTATGCGTTTTCGGCATTCTCGAGCAGTATGACCAGGATTTTTGCAATAGAAGCAATCGCCCTTGATTTTTTTTAGAGGATTCTGCATGATCTCTCTTCGGTAATGAGTTTTTGCGCTTCTTGTTCCCTGATTGGAGGCCTTGAACCAGGTTGGACTTTTCTGCCTCATGTTCAGTATTTTCTTACTTTCTACAGTTTTCCTCAACATGCTAGTAACGCATGAGGGATTCCAGGGTATGCTTCGTTTCAATATGTTTAAGTTTTATTTTTTAACCAATCCAAGAAGTTTGGAAGTTAGTAATAATTGCTCCACTTGGAATGGTTCGGGCAAGGTAACCTCAGCATTAATAAGATTAGCAACAATAGGCTGTAATTCATGAACTTGGGTAGGAACATACTTACCATTAGTCATTTTGAAATAAAAATAGTTACCAATAATTTTTTTTTGATTGCTTGCCTCTTCGATTCGGTATTTTTTTGTCCAGCGCACCCATAACTCTTTTGTTGTCTCGTTTATTTAATGTCCATTGTATACTGAATCTTACAACGCATTCAGAATGTGTCACTGCATAGGAAATCGTCATCCTTTTACTTTGCCTGATCAGTTCCTGCATTTCCTTCATGCATTCATCAGGATCATCCTCATTTTCTTTTGGAATTTGTGCAAGGCCGTCACTCAGAATGTATGACAATTTGATCACAGTCAAGAAAAAATATTTTTCTCTTGCCAACATATGAAATTGTGTCCATCAAAACGACCAAGACAAACGAAGCTAATTCATGACTGAGATGGAAGGTGTCACAAAGTCATTCAATGCCAAATCCTTCAACGAAGACATCTCGTAAAACTATTGGAAAAAAAAATTAACACTCAGGAAAGAGGTCAAACAAATATCAAAACTCTAAGGCATGCAATATGCATTGTATTTTAGGAGAAGTTTCACACCTAAAAAGTCACTTGGGGTTCACACGAAAATCTCTCTAATGATACAATGGAGCCGTTCGGTTCAAACAGTGACTTGTTTTAATCAAACCCGAGGACACTCAGAAAATTCGATGATGCTTTCAGACTTAGGAATGATTTTGTTTGTTTGTTGGTGCCTTTTATAGGCCAAATGTACCTTATACACGATATGAGGTGCCCTACGTGAAAGGTTAATGATCATCTTCGTTCACATGTGCATGCATTCTCTAGAGGTACACCACTTCACAAATGCATGAATTTGATTGCATCACTTCATAGATGCATGCATTCCAATTGCCCAGATGCATGAGTTCAGCTTTCGTAAGTGCATCCGTTCAAGTCGAACCCTGTTTTGTCACAGGAAACAAAATGCAAACGATAAAAAAATATTTAATTTATGAAAAAAAATATTTACAACAGTGTTGTTTTATTACCACAGAGTCATATGGACCTTAATCATTCCGTAACACTTTATTTTATTAGCACATTGTCATTCAATGTACGATTTCCAACATTTTTTAGATACAATAAGATTATCAGATTTATAAACAAGCTTGAACCCTGCCTTGTTGAGATGATCTCCCTAAATCAGATTCTTCATCATCTCAGGCACATGAAGAACTTCAGCCAAAGTCAAATTATTTCCTGAAGTGAATTTTAGTTCCACTGTTCCAATTCCAACAACTTTGGCACGGATATCATTTGCCAATTTGACCTCTCGTCCATCAGTGCATTCCATTTAAGTTTTGAATTTAGGCATGTTATTTCTTACGTGGATTGTTTCCCCGTACCCAGCCACCATCCTTCTTCAACTCCAACCGAGTTGTCTTCTTCCACAACAGCAACAAAATTCTGATCATTGTTGCCATCAGCAACATTCACATGATCTTTGTTTTCTTTGACATTCTTTGCCTTCTCATCTCTTATGCGATTTGGCATTCTCGAGCAATATGACCAGGCTTTTTGCAATAGAAGCATTCGCCCTTGAATTTTTTCTTAGAGGTTTCTTTATTATCCCTCTTCGGTAAAACTTTTTGCGCTTCTTGTTTGTTGATTGAAGGCCTTGAACCACGTTAGCCTTTTCTGCCTCATGTTCAGCATTCTCTCATTTTCTAGAGTCTTCCTCAATACACAAGTGATGCAGGAGGGATTCCATGGTATGTTTTGTTTCATCATGTTTTAGTTTCTTTTTATAACCATCCAAAATGCTGGTAATTTAGCAATAATTGCTCCAACTTGGAATGATTCCGGCAATGTAATCTCAACTTTTTTCATATTGGTAACAATAGATTGTGATTCATGAACTTGAGAAAGAACAGACTTATTATCAGTCATTTTGAAATCTAAATAGTTACCAATAAAAAAATTCTGAGTGCTTGCCTTTTTGATTCGGTACTTGTTATCCAGTGTCACTTATAACTCTTTTGTTGTCTCGATTGTCCTATGTCCATTTTATACTAAGTTTGACAACGCATTCAGAATGTGTCCCTCGTATAGGAAATCGTCATACTTCGCTTCTACTTTAGTTCTTGCAATTTCTTCTTGCGTTCATCACGATCATCCTCATATTCTTTTGGAATTGGTGCATGGCCATCACTCATAATGTATGACAATTTTATTGCTGTCAAGAAAAACCGAACTTTCTCTTGCCAACGAGTGAAATTGTACCCATCAAAACGATCAAGATGAACCAAGTTCATGACTTGGATCGAAGGTGCCACAGAGTCATTCAATATCACTACTTGTGTTTTTCTTCCTTTTTCTGACAACGGTTTATCGTACGATTGATTAATGAAAATTTGTTAAGATCCAAAATTGCCTTTAAGCACTCATGTACAAGAAATTTTACGTTATAATCGCTATAAAAGGTACACTAAACAAACAAAATAAATTATATTTTAATTTCATTTCTTTTACTTTTTTTGTTGAACGAAAACGATAAGTGTAGATCAAATTTTTTTTTGGTTAAAACTGGATATTTGTATTAATTGAATAAACTGTACAACTGTTCGCAAGCGAAGCAAATGAAGCTATACAAAAAAAGCACAAAAAATAAACTACAGTAAAACATCTATAAATTAATACTCTTTAAATTAATAACCTCTCTAAAATAATATTTTTCTCTGGTCCCGACTTGGGCCAGTTCAAAAAATGACCAATTTCGATAAGATAATAAGATAATAATTTTTAGAAAATCCCTGGGTAGATATACAGTCCCAATAATATCATAAATTAATAATTCTCCACAATCACAAAAATATATATGTTACAATTTTGTAAAATATGATTCTATTGTTGTCTGTTTTTTCTTAAAGTTTAAATCTGCTTGAAGCTTATCTCTAATCTTCCTTATTGCATCCAAAAGTTCGGGTGTGGTGCTTTCGAGCTGCATCAAAAAGTTGTTAAGTGCCTTTGATGCGTTGAGTGCTTCTTTACGTGTAACAGGTTCCAAATGTGTTGTATCGTCTTCAACATCATCTTCAGCATTATTTTCAAGAATGGTATTTGCAATTTCTTCTAAGGTCTGGACCTCTGAACATGTGTCATTTTCACCCGGATAATCTAACAGGCTATTGACATCCATTTTAAAAATACAATGAATCAAATTAATGTATGTACACTGATTCTTGTGTGTACAATACATTGAATTTGTAACTAATATACATTGAATTAAGTATAATACATAAATAAGTACAGTTCATTCTATTTAAATTTATATAATTAAAATTTAATTTTGTTTGATATCAAAAACTCTATATAAATTAATAATTATTAATTTATCGATAAATTAATACCTCTCTAAATTAATAAAATCTTCCGGTTCCAACTATATTAATTTATAGAGGTTTTACTGTAAAGCCTTATTTATGCCATGCTATATGAAGCTCTCAGGCTTTTTGTATAAGTGTAGATCATTTAATGTACACAAAACATACTAAATGGTAAGTGATTTGAGAATGCTTATGGAGTTCACCATTCTCCTCTGAGGCGCCATGTTAAAACAGTTCTTGGCCAGATCTTACCTGTGAATAAGAGTCGACTCTGCAGGCACGACCCGGACCGAACTCCGAATTAGTCGAAACAGTGGGTTCCGGATACTGGGGGCTTTAAGAAATAAAAAATTTAAAATTTAAAATGAATTGAGCCATACATCATAAACAAAAATAAATAAAAACTCAATAAAATAGAAACGTTATGTCCATTGAAGGTTCGATTGTGAAATTTTTTTTTTTTAATGTAAATCAAAACGGGTAAATTAAACATTTTTGCACGGTGGAAAACACAACACAGACAAATGAACAAGCCGTCTGAATAATTAACATTATCTCCTTAAGTAAATGAAATTGAAAATAAATCTTCCTCATCTTGAGTTCTGTCTTCCAATTAGACTTCCTTATCATAACTTCTGTCCTTCAGTTCATTAGAATACACATATTTGTTTAATCCAAATGGCAGTTGTAGAATGAATATTTATTGAGGACCAATTCATTATATCGATGTCACCAACCACAATAACAATGGAGTAGTATTTATTTTTATTTTTTTTTTTTTTTTCATTTTCCCTTTTTAAATTGAGAACCACCAACTGAATTTGAAAAATAAAATAAAAACTAGAAAGGCGTATCGTGCGATGCACATTGGGCCCTTTATTTTATATTTTTACCAGTTTATAGTTTCGGCCGATTCATTTGTGATGCAATGTATCAAAATTTTGTTGTTTGAATTATGCTACGTAGCTGACAAAACCAATTCTATGTTAGTTGCCATGATGAAAGTGGTAGTCGTAATATATATTCCAAAAGTATTTCTATAGACCATTACATACCAGCTTTACACATCCAGAAAGTCCTAGTCACCTAGATTCCATGACAGTCTCATTGTCAGGTTGAGTCACTTAATTTACATAAGGGAAATAATAAATGCAAGCCATGCAAAACTAACTAGGAAAAGAACAAGCATAAAAAGGGCATTCAATGTGATGATTCTTTAAAAAAACCTTTCACGTAGGTCGTTGATCCGATCACAATTCAACGAAACTGGGATGATTTTTTTCTGGGTTGAGGCTCAAAATGATGATAGAAAATATCATTAAAGTAGCATGGATAGTCCAAAAGTTGCTAATATTCAAAGTTTGGGAATGAACAACCATAATTCATTGTTATCGAGCACTATATGGGAAGATTAAACCGATAATCTAATAGCTATATAAATGGAAAGAAAAATTTGAATTTATCTAAGACACCTGTAAAATAACCTTTGAAGTAAAATATATCTGATCAAACCAACTTAATTCTTATGCTCATGCTTTTTTCATTGATATCCCTCTAAATTCTACATCGCTTGCATATTGACAAGGAGAAATTCGCCTAAATGTAGAAAGAGTAGAGAAAGAAATAACTCACTTACATGAATCCGGGATGTCAGTCAACGTCTTCATTGCCATTTACGTTCTGATCATCCATTGTCAAAGATGGAGAATTAATAGTGCAAGATTCACCACCACCATTATCAGATTCACTCCCGCCACTATACCGGCCTCATCCGATTCTGCACAGCAAAAAAGAAAGAAAAAATCATGTATATATTCAAAGAAAGGTCTGATTTTATTGCATTCATAATAAATAAACATTAAAGTAGAATATTAAAAGTGAGATTTAGAGTAGCGAACAATTTCACATATATACAATTGCAATCATAACTTCAAAAGCCCAAGAAGCATGTAATTGCTTTT
Organism: Gentiana straminea; assembly: GCA_036785695.1. NCBI lineage: Eukaryota > Viridiplantae > Streptophyta > Magnoliopsida > Gentianales > Gentianaceae > Gentiana > Gentiana straminea. The sequence continues at coordinate 3,433,502 of JAVUPR010000241.1, read as the reverse complement.
CCTTTGTAGCAATAAGCTATATTTCCCCTCAAAATTCATTGGTTGAAGTAGCAAATAAGAGTAAGAAGAAATTGCACAAACAAAGAATGAGATTAATTGGAAAGAAGACATGTTTCATTTGTACATACATATTTGAAGCTTAAAAGAGACATAGTTGGAAGCTCAATAAAAGCAGATCACCAACAAACAAGATCCAAACAGTGACAATATCCAAGATTACCTTAAAAGAAATGTGAGTGTGAATAAATGAAGTGACAATGGAGTTAGTGAAATGATGTATTTTTCCTTGAACCGTGAAGGTATATATGCCTTTAGTATTCCTAAGCAATTTGTTGCCTTTTCGGGCTGAGAAGGTAGTAAAGGCTAGATTGTTATTGTAGGTTCGAACATACTTTCTAAAAGTGATAGATAGAACCAAAGGTTGAAGCTATCAAATCTGTTAACCAAGAATCTGAGCACAATATGGTTCAGCAGATCAACACAAAGAATGAAAATCCTATAATAGACTTCTAGACGGCCTGATAGATACAGATATAGCACATCAATTTCAAAGAATGCAAAGCAGCAGGTTTCCAGATTAAGGGTCAGCAGACCATCAAGTGTGATGCTCAGCAAGGCAACACAACAAATTCAGCAAGGGTTTGGGGCATCAGTGATCATACCACAACAGTGCAAACAAAGCAGCAGATAATGAGCACAATCAGATCTCAGATACACGATGCAGCATGTGTGATTCAGCAATGTTAAGTGTATAAAATGTAGTAGAGCAAGGTGAAAGGTAGTGTGAATGCGAGACTCAATAATTTGCAGGTTGGAATCCAAGAATCACCAAACCAAGTGTGATAAGGACAGTGCAAGGCGGTAGGCAGTGTGTAATCAAGATTTAGCAAAAAACACAGCCAAGGACAGACTTAAACACAACACTGAATCAACAAATTTCTTTACTGATTCTGAACAAGCAAGAGATTATAACAAGACAGGTAATAATAAGGACAAGCAACCCTTAACCACTGACCAATAGTACTGCAGTTAAACACACCCTAGACTGTGCTTTTCTCGGACCAATTTTCCACCCTTGGACCACACTTCTCCTGGAATGATTCAGTCAAGAAAAGCCACAATCACTACAGTTTAACAACAGTAAATTATCAAGATTAAAACACACCCTAATTTAACACTTAAACAGCGGAAAATGCTTAAATTAGGGACAAGACAATTACTTAAAAAAGCAAGTACGACCACTGAAATTATTAGGCATAATTTCAGTCTCAAGCAATGTTCTGATCTTGAAATCCTCAGTCCTACCGAGTTTCTTGATTCCAGAAAATTGCTGACAGTATCAACGGCCTTTGGTCCGACCAAGTGTTGATACTACACATTGACACTCTCAAACACACACACAAGCAGGGAATTTTTAGACACTCTAAAAATGTTAGATTGCTTAAAACTCAAAGAGTTCAGTGATTCTTTTATGTTGTTATGACTGGCTATTTATAGCCTTAGAGGTATGACTCAACCTCAAGGCATAATGTGAAGAAAATCAGAGCTTTAATAGCTTGAATCAGAAATAAATCAGAGGCAAAGTCCCACCATTTTATATTCGACCTTTAACTGTAACAATAGGCAAGAAAATCAGGGCAGAGAATCCATTCTGAATCAGAATTTAAATGACGATATTAAGCAGGAATGGTTTTACCTTTATTTGACGATGGCTGCAAAACATTGAGAATCAGGGCCTTAATGACTCGTATCAACACCAAAACGTCAGCACAATGGAAAAGATAGAGTCTAACTCGTCAACCCTTCCATAAACGCAAAAAGGCACAAAATCAAAGCAGATTCAAATTCAAATCAGAGTAATAACTGATACAATATTAACAAAAAAAAGGATAGAGACTTCCCTGAAATAACCACCAACTCAAAAGGTCAACCCTTGATTTTGAACATGTGCAGAGATAAACGAAACGCCATGCCATTAGAGAATAGTGGTTGCGAATCTCATGAATTGAAGGCTCGAATCAACATCAGATATTTCATCAAGACAACACCTTTACATACTCTACCTTCAATAGAGGAAGTAAACAGAAAATCAAGGCAGATTCCATAGCATATAAGCTAATAAAAGATAGAAAATACGATATTAAAAGGAAACGAGTGCACCTTTATTGCGAATCAACTGAATCAAGCCCTCGTAACAGGCTATGTTCCTTGAAATCGTATCCGCTGTGAAATAGGATCGAAATCGAACATAATCATCATTTAAGATGACAATTGTACCTCCTTCGAACCTTCCATAAACGTTTTGAGGAACGTGGTGGCTCGAATCGGATATATCACTGATAACGCTCTAAATATTACCATTAATTATACCTTTATTCACCCTAAACTATGCTCAAGAGAGGATAGATAGGCTCGTTATTATATGGAATATATGTTGAATGCTATGTGAGTGTTCCTAGGTTTGTAATTCTGCATTTGTGTTATTTTCCCGAGGGTTTGGTACTATTTTGCCTCGTATTATGTGTTTTATAGGATGTATCAAATCCGGAGCAATGGAGGAACGGATCTGGATCAAGAAAAGGATGTTGGGCTAAGTAAATAAAGTCCAAGAAGAAATATGTTGAAGAAAAAGAGGAAAAGTAAGCCCGGTTTACTGTGGGCTAGGTCCGGTAAACCGAGAGCCTTGCGGAACACGAAATTGATTCTGCCGTATTGACTAGGTCGGTTAGGGTTTCTGAGAGTCATAAGTCGGTCACTGTATCTATATAAGGCCACACGAACTGATTATTACTTAAGCTTTGCATATTCTATCTGATACATTATACAATTTTATGAAATAAAGTTCCTTTTAAGGCTTTTGAAGTTTAATTGCTGGTTTCCTTTCCGTCCCCACCATCTCTAGCTTGAGTGGATCTTTGATCGTTCCTTTTGAAGGTGTGAAGCTTTGAACGTTCCTTTTTGTCTTCAATATGGTCGATCTGCTTGTATTTACGTGTTTTAGTTAATCTGAATGTTTAACGACCCCATAATTTACATAGATTAATCAAAACTGAGCAATGTAGATCCAGAATTAAGAATAGCCGCCCCCGGTAAACCGGCGGTCTATACCGGTTTACCGAGGCAAAATTTAGGAAACTTAATCTTGGATTCGTGTGAGCTACGTTGATCGACAGAAATAATTAAAACGAGTAATAGGTCTGGCCATTCTAGTATTCGTAATTCATAAATTAACATGAAGTACTGATAGTGAAGTGTTAGTTTGGACATAGTCTTGATGGACCCTAGGAACGTGCTGATCAGTGTCGACAGCTGTCTAGGCGGGTTAGCGGTATGAGTTAGCGCTCGATACCGGCAATTCTAGTTCTTTATGCGTATGGGCTATTACCACTACTACAAAAAAACATAAAGATCACGGTTTTTAAGTGTGATATATTTACATTAGTCACGGCTTCCAAAGTGTGGCATATTGAGGTGTGACATAAAGTACTTTAACTCAATCACAGTTACAAACTGTGATCTATTATAATAATTATCACACTTAAAACCCGTGATCTATTATAGTTGGTATCACACTTAAAAACCGTAATCTATTATAATTTCATCACATTTAAAAAATTTGATCTATTATAGTAGTTATCATAGTTAAAAACCATGATCTATTATAGTTGTTATCACACTTAAAAACCGAGATCTATTACAATTAAAACACATTTAAAAACTGTGATCTATTTTAGTTGTTATCACACTTAAAAACCGTGATCTATTATAATTTAAATCACACCAATAAAAGTGTTTTTTTCTTTTCAAAAACAATAAATAAGCACACATATTTTTGTCTTTGTTGGGACTCGAACCCGGATACTCCGGATTAACGAGCCACACTTATTACCACTAGACCGATGTTTTCTTTCTTCTAATTTTCGACCACACTAAACTAAAATCTCATTATAAAATACCATATTATTTTAATCACGAGTCAAAAACTGTGATTGATTGATTTTTTGTCTCATTTTTCCTAAAAACCGTGATAATAAAAATCGTGATATATTTTAGTTGTTATCACACTTAAAAACCGAGATCTACTATAATTTCAACACATTTAAAAGCGTGATCTATTTTAGTTGTTATCACACTTAAAAACTCATGATCTATTATAGTTTTTATCACACTTAAAAACCGAGATCTATTATAATTTCAACACATTTAAAAGCGTGATCTATTTTAGTAGTTGTTATCACTCTTAAAAACCGAGATATATTATAATTTCAATCACACCTAAAAAAGTGTGATCATTCTTTTTTTTCGAAAACGAAATATACGCACACATATCTTTTGTTGCCACTTGGGACTCGAACCAGGATACTCGGAATAAGGAACCACACTAATTACCACTGGGCTGATGCCCACTATATTATCATTTTCAACCACACTAATCTAAGATATGATTATAAAATATCATATTTTTTTAATCACAGTTAAAAACCGTGATTGATTGATGTTCTTGTCTCAGTTTTCTTAAAAACCGTGATAATAAAAACTATGATCTATTTTAGTTGTTATCACACTTAAAAACCGAGATCTATTATAATTCAACACATTTAAAAACTGTGATTTATTTTAGTTATTATCACACTTAAAAATCGTGATTTATTATAGTTGTTATCACACTTAAAAACCGAGATCGATTATAATTTCAACACATTTAAAAACTGTGATCTATTTTAGTAGTTGTTATCACACTTAAAAGCCGAGATCTATTATTATTTCAATCACACCTAAAAAGTGTGATCATTCTTTTTTTCACACCTAATAACTTGTGATAAAAAATTTAAGTGTGATATATATACATTTTACTTGTCTCGGTTCTTTTAAAAGTGTGATCCTTATATTTAGATAAGTGTGATCTATATCTCTTTTCTTATTAGTGGAAATAATTTGTCTCACTTTTTCTATAATTGTGACAAAAATATCATGAATTCGATCACGTTTAAAAATGAGAGTAATTGATATAATTTATCTCGCTTTCTCAATAACCGTGACAAAAATATCATACCAATTTAGTCACGATTAAAAGTGTGATAGTTTGGTATAATTTATCTCGTTTTTTCAATAACTGTGATAAAAATATCATATCAATTACATCACATTTTTTAGATGTGAGATTGATATATATAATTTAACTCGCTTTTTTAGAAACCGTGACGGAAATATCTTATCAATTCGATCACGCTTTAATAATGAGATTAATTGATATAATTTATCTCGGTTTTTCAATAACGTGACGGAAAAATCATATCAATTAAGTCACACTTTAAAAATGAGATTGATTAATATAACTTATCTCGGTTTTTCAATAAGCGTGATAGAAAGTTTGTAAGTGTGATATATATATTTTCGTTGTCTCGGTTTATTGAAACTGTGATTGTTTTCATATCTTATGTGTGACCTATGTCCAATTTTGTAGTAGTGTACGGACCAAGTAAGGAGGGTAGCTGGCGTATAGATTATCTACTACCATGGTCGGAGTAGATAGGGTTAGGAGTTGCACCCGTAGCTTAAAAACTAAATTAAAAGCTCGCTCGATTAGTTTAAGGAAATTATACGCGGAAGGAAATGTAGGATTAACTAATCCAAGTTAGTAGATCGGTAGGAAGAGGGGGAGGAATACCACGTTTCTTTTCTGTTTATTGTTGGTCAATGACCACTCCTATGTGTCTTCTTAATTAAGGTTAGGATCTTTTATACTTAGAGTTGCATTGTCTCTGTGGGATCGACCTTGACTCGCCCTTACTATACTACGATGGACCTAGTATTCTTGCTAGTAATATAGATGTTAGTTACGTACACGCGATCAAGATTTTTTGGCACCGTTGCCGGGGGCAATGGTCAATTTTAAGGATAAACATTTTAATTTTAAATAAGAAGTCGTTTTCTTTTAAATTTATTTTCTTTTTGAGTCTTGAGTCGTTCTGGATCAAACCTGCATTGTTTAACTGCCAGAATAAGAAATTCTTGGCCATGTTTACCGTGGGTTACCTCCAGTTTACCGAGGTCCAGAAAATCAAATTCTGACATCCCTCGTTATTCTGTGTATATCCCAGTTGATTTTAGTTAATAGGTCCGCAACAGTTGGGATCACTCCCAACAGAAGCGGGAGTTGCTAATCTTTTCTTTGTTTTATTTTGTCTCTTTTGCAGGAGTGTCCGGACACTTCGGAAATTCAGTCAAGCAAGAGCGATTAAGGCTAGACGAGTCAAACTCAATGCCTTGTACTGTGTTGAACATCAAGCCAATCTCTATGTATCCTAGATCAGAAGCCAGGGAGCAATACGAAGCTGATAAGAAGCGTGTGGAGGAGGAGACTAAAACACTTAAACAGGAAGCCCAGGAAAGCCTGAAAGAGTACGAGACTTATCGGCCAGGTACGTTTCCTATTGAGCTAATTGATATATCGTCCGACTATGACTCCGATGATCCGGAGGAGGATCCGGACACTATGTTTTCAGAGTCTAAGGATTACCCGGACTCTGACACGGTAGAAAGGTTAGGAGACCCTGGAACGTTTCGATTCCCAATCTCTATCAACGGTATATTTGTAGGTTTAGGCCTTTGCGATTCCGGTTCAAGTTGTAACATTATACCTCTATCCCTCTGCCAGAAGATTAAGATTCCGGTTGTCATGGATCCAACCAGTTCCATGACCTTTGTTGATCGAACTCGAGATATGTGTTAAGGGTGATTTTATACGTTTTATAAGGATATATTTTATATCAATTTCCCCCATATTTGGATGTTTTTCATAGAAATCGAGCTTTATATTAAAATATTGAGCAAGTGATGTTTTTAATGGGTTAGTTGCAGAATCGTATGAATTATGTGTAAAATTGATGGTTTTATGTTGATTTGGAAGATACTACATTTTGCAATATGTTTGATGACTTGTAGGTACACAATTCGGCTTAGAAAAGGATTTAAATGTGTTAAAATCGGATTGATCTGAAGAAAAAGAAGATAAAGATGGAAATATCAAGTTCAAGTTGAAGGCCGAACGTTCGTCTATTTTTCCCATCCAGCGGACGGGCGTCCATCAAAGCGGACGGCGTCCAAGAGGTGAAAAACGGATCGAGAGAGTTCCAAACTTTCTTGGACGGGCGTCCAATCCATGCAGACGGGCGTCCGCGGCCGACTTACAGCAAACCGACTTTATTCCCTATAAATACAACGCATTATCAAACCCTAGGACATAGACCATACACGCATATTACTTGAGAAAACCCTAGTTTTTCATGCCAAGTGACCTCGGCCGGCTGAGCCTTGGTGCTTGGCCGGCCGAGGGTCGTTTCTTTTCCGTTTTATTTCTGTTTTGCTGCTGCGTTTTATGCTCAACGCTTGGGGCTGAACATGTTCAAACGATTTGAATCTTTTCCATCAGGTTTTTCTATTTCCAATATGAGTTTATGTTGTGATTTTAATTCAAAGTTGTTATCTTTTCTTTGATTATTTGTTATGCAATCGAAATCGAAAGATGAATTGTCATTAATGTTTACCGTATGACGAGAGTCGGTGTAAACCTTAGATCACCATAGGAAAGATGGGATTTTTAACCTTGACATAACGAGAGTTGATAGGTTGAATATCTAGGTTGCTAGATTGAGAGATCTTACACCTTGTTTTGAGAGCGTTAATCTCTATAGATCGAGAGATGATGAGATTGATAGACGAATTATCTACGAGAGTAGGAATTCATACTTTTGATAGGTGAACCACAACGTGAATTAAATCATCATAAGATAGTTTAGAGAGGAAATTGAAGGTTGCGGGATCGGTGGATTATTGTTTGTTCATTGTTTAATCACCATGATCATTGTCTTGTTTATTTTCTTTGTAGTTTAAATTTTATCTTTGTTCGCAACGATGTCTTCCTGGCATTGGACTGACAATTCTCTGTCCAGTTTATTTTCCGTTTTAGTTTAGGTTTAGTAATAATAGTATCAATCTTAGGAAAATTAATTGAACTAGATACCCCGATTCCCTGAGATCAACTCCGGTATCAATCGCTGTACTACGATCCCTACACTTGGGGAATACCGGATTTATAAATTTTATTACTTGTTATTTTTCATTGCATAAAATCCGTGACAATATGCATGCCAGTCTGCTAAAGGATTGTACGATAAAGGCAGGAGGATTCTTATTCCCACTAAATTCCATGGTTTTAGACGTACATAAGGATCCGAGTGCCCCCGTTCTATTAGGTAGACCTTTCTTAGTGACCAGCAAAGCAATCATGGACTTCGATAATGGGGAAATCACTTTAAGGCTGAACAATGATGTCGTATCTATTAAGATCTTAGATCCCCTAGACAATAGGCCGGAATTTTGCAAGATGACTTATGGTTCAGGGAAAGTGGAAATCATGGAGATAGAGAAGGATAGGCAACGAGACGTTCTAGTGGAAACCTGTGAGCAAGAATTCATGAGATTAATGCTTAGAGAGAGCGAAGAAAGGGGCCACAGCCAGACGCTCACAGAATCTAGTCCTTCTGTATTGCGTAGTGAAAGACTAGAGCTTAAAATGGAAAATATGGAATCCTTGGGCGTAAAGTTCAAATCTCGACGCAGAGGCAGACCTAGTATGCAAGCAAAGAGAGAGAGGTGTGCTAGGAAGAGGGCTCAGAAAGTTTTTACAGGAAACCGGAATGTCACTCCTGAACGATAATGACCGACGAGAAGGGAATTGCATGACATTTGAAACCTCGAAGATGCGAGTTTGGCGAGTTAAAGCCCAGACTTTTGACTGAGTGAAGATCCGAAGTTAAGTCGAGGTGACGACTTTAAACTCAGAACTATTCTCTTGAACCCTTAGATAAGATAGGAATGAATAAAAGTAGCCGGATGAAGGGACGAGCTTTTTTTCATCCTACCGCACACTTAGGCTTGAAACCGATGGTTGTTGGGAAGGTTTTTTTACTCGTTGTGGATTCTGGTGAAGTAGGTTAGAAATGAGTCGAAAGTAGCAACAATAGGAGTAAGAAACTAGTCATTTTGAGGTCAGGATTGAGCAGAGAGCTAAATTAAAGTGTGCAGAGAAGGAGGACAGAGAAATCTGGGGAAAATAAGCTCCGGTAAACCCGGAATTACCTCCGGGTTACCGAGCTAAGTTTTTCCGGGTTCTGAGTGTCAGATTAAAAAGTAGAATTTTTAGATGCATGTGAAGGACACACGTTGCATCAAAAACCCACCAGTCAGCAAAACCACCCCATTTTCTCTATTTTCTATCATTTCATCCTTTCCCACACTCCACCATAACTCTACCTCAATCACATCAATCAAACCCTTTAAATCCCTCAACCTCATTACTCATCTACCCACTATCCCACCAAATCCTTCCACCTTCTACCCATTCCTCCTATATAAACACTCTTCCACCACCATTATTCACCATCATCAACAATTATCTTCTTCTCCAATCACCAAAACTCTCCATTTCTTCTTCTTCTAAAAACTTTGGCCCCTATCACCACCATACCTCAACCAAAATCAAACCTTTTTCTTCCATAAACACCAACCACACCATCCTCTCCATCTTTTTTTGCTGATTAGTAGTGCTACTGCAGTAGTGTAACAACTACAGTTATTCTTCTTTCATCATTAGAGAAAAGTCCCAGGAAGAACTGAGAAAAAACAATGCCGGTAAACCGAGGCATATGGCCGGTTTACCGAGGGTCTATTTTCAGAATCAGCTTCATCATCAGTCTCTGTATCAATCAGGATGGGTCCCAAATGTAGCAGAATTGCATGTCGTCCAAGCGATCAACAGTTCCTATACGGAGATGCCAACCCCTTAATCGACGGGGTTGAGCAATTTGATTCACTCGAGATTTACGAGTCGTTCAGAGGACACTAGAACGGCCGGCCTGTTAGCCAGCGCGACATGGATTTAGAAGATTGTGGCTCGATCTTGCCAGAAGCTATGAAAGCGCAAGATATTTTGGACATGGCAGAGGCACCGAGCCAATTTAATGCTACAGTGGTGTGGAAATTTTATGCGTATCTGTCGCATAACCCAGGAGCTACATTTGCAATGGTCCGTGGAGTAAAGGTTGACTTCACGATTGAGCGGATCAACGCATATTTCGGGGTTCGCAATCCACTAGTAGGCCCAGATGAGTATACATCCTCGACCAATATTGAAGAACTAGAGAGGATGTAGATGATTACTGAGTATTTTGTGGTGCAATGGAAACGCACCCCTATGGGAGCCCCCACCATCTTCCTAGAAAATGAATTATCTTGGGATCGGAAGATGGTCAACCGATTTGTATGTGCCCGCCTTCTGCCGACCAAGCATACGGTCTCTGTCACACCAAAAAGGGCGGAGTTGATGTTCTATCTGGAGCAGGGATCTCCAGTCAATATCATTCTACTGATGCATAGCCGTATTCATGAGATTGCCGCTACGTCTGAGCGAGAGCAGTTGCCATATGGGCCTATGATTGACATGTTCGCTCTGGAGGACGAGGTCAAAGGTCTCGTCAGTGACGATTGGGAGGACCTTGAACCGAAGATCAGTTTGCAGTCGGTTCAACAAGTACCAAGACGGGTCGCGAGCTAAGAGAGAGCGTACTCCGGTCCTCGGAGCACCTCGATCCTAGAGAGCCTTGCTGGAGGAGCATTCACGAGAGATTGCGAGTCTGCATCGCAAAATGGATAAAATTATAAACTTTTTCGGCGTTCCTCCATCGACCCAACCTCCTAGGACTTCCCCATGTCACAGAGCATCCTCTTCCGCCGCTATTGCCTCAAGTTTTGTACCACCTCCCGGTTTTGGAGTTAATTAATTACATCATTGTTTCACTTTGTATAAGTGAAAGTTGTGTCCACTTCTGAAGTAGTGGCGTATTAAGCTCACATTCTGTTTTGTGCCACCAATTTTTAAGCACGTATAACTCACTCTCCTTGGTGTGTAGTCGATAACGCATTACCTTGACTAGAGTTGACCCTGGCTTTATCCCGAATCATGTTCCACCAATGATTATAAAGGCAAAGGAATTTCGGATTCGGTAGTTTATCAAGAGTGAGACCGTGAGGATAGATAAATTTTATGTGCGTTCACCCGCCAAGAAAGAGAAGTGCATTGCAATATATACATCTATAATCTCTTTGGCAAAAGAAATTTGAGTCGATGGAGCATAAGATGGATGAATTTTTCATAGACCGATAAACGCGAGCCCGAGTAAATAGATTAATAAAAAACATGTTCGAGACGGTTTAGTTCGACTACGGGTTGACGTAATGCGAGATTGTTTGCATTACTAAGCGGATGGGGAGTTATTGCACACACACATTGGCTCATGGCATGAATATTGTTTAATGCGTTGCTGATGGATATGAGTGATATGATCTTGATCTTGACTTTGTGAGGCATAGTTGTTTTTAATTAACTTGTATATTGATCAGGATGTCGTTTTCTTTTCGCCTTTTTGCTCGGGACGATCAAAATCTAAGTGGGTGGTAGTTGATAACGCTCTAAATAGTACCATTAATTATACATTTATTCACCCCAAACTATGCTCAAGAGAGGATAGATAGGCTCGTTATTATATGGAATATGTGTTGAATGCTATGTGCGTGTTCATAGGTTCATAATTCTGCATTTGGGTTATTTTCCCGAGGGTTTGGTACTGTTTTGCCTTATTTTATGTGTTTTACAGGATGTGTCAAATCCGGAGAAATGGAGGAACGGATCTGGATCAAGAGAAGGATGTTGGGCCAAGTAAATAAATTCCAAGAAGAAATCTACTGAAGAAAAAGAGGAAAAGTAAGCGCGGTTTACCGTGGGCTAGGTCCAGTAAACCGAGAGCCTTGTGGAACACGAAATCGATTATGCCGTATTGACTAGGTCGGTTAGGGTTTTTGAGAGTCATAAGTCGGTCACTGTATTTATATAAGGCCGCATCAAATGATTATTACATAAGCTTTGCATATTCTATCTTATACATTATACAATTTGATGAAATAAAGTTCCTTTAAGGCTTTTGAAGTTTAATGGCTGGTTTCCTTCCCTTCCTCACCATCTCTAGCTTGAGTGGATCAAGCTAGATCTCCATTGTTGAAGGTATGGAGCTTTGAACGTTCCTTTTTGTCTTCAATATGGTAGATCTGTTTGTATTTACATGTTTTAGTTAATCTGCATGTTTAACGACCCCATAGATTAATCGAAACTGAGCAATGTAGATGCAGAATTAAGAAAAGCCACCCCCGGTAAACCGGCGGTCTATACCGGTTTACCGTGGCAAAATTTAGGAAACTTAATCTGGGATTTGCGTCAGCTACGTTGATCGACAGAAATAATTAAAACGAGTAATAGGTCTGGCCAATCTAGTATTCGTAATTCGTAAATTAAAATGAAGTACTAATAGTGAAGTGTTAGTTTGGACTTGATGGACCCTAAGAACGTGCTGATCAGTGTCGACAGCTGTCTAGGCGGGTTAACGGTATGAGTTAGCGCTCGATACTGGCCATTCTTAGTTCTTTATACGTATGGGCTATTACGGACCAAGTAAGGATGGTAGCTGGCGTATAGATTATCTACTACCATGGTCGGAGTAGATAGGGTTAGGAGTTGCACCCGTAGCTTAAAAACTAAATTAAAATCTAGGTCGATTAGTTTAAGGAAATTATGTGGGGAAGGAAACGTAAGGATTAACTAATCCAAGTTAGTAGATCGGTGGGAAGAGGGGGAGGAATACCACGTTTTCTTTTCTGTTTATTGTTGGTCAATGACCACTCCTATGTGTCTTCTTAATTAAGGTTAGGATCGTTTATACTTAGAGTTGCATTGTCTCTGTGGGATCGACATTGACTCGCCCTTACTATACTACGATGGACCTAGTATTCTTGCTAGTAATATCGACGTTAGTGACTTACACGCGATCCATCACATTATCTTTTCTTTCCATATCAGGATTTAGACACGAGGATGAAGGGAGAAGCCTAGAAGTGAAAATCTACAAAAGATTTGCAGAAAATCTGGAATAATGACTGGGAATTAATGCAATGGAAGTTTCTATGGAACGGTTCGATTTTCAGAGACTAGAGAAGGAGAAGGGGCAACCGGGTTTTGCAATTGATAAATGAAGAAGAAGAGAAAGTAGATGAAATACCTAACGGAGAATGGATCGCCGGAGAAACCACCTTAACAGCCGCAGACACAGACGCGAGAAGCAATGACAAATGAAACCCATAAGCCCCACCCAGATCTTTTACTTCTAATTGGATTCCCTTAGTGGGGAGGAAGAACGATCAGTGGGGAAGAGGAGCGGTGGTGGAGATCGAAACCGCATGTAGGCAAATTGAGTACACACAGAGACATAGACGACAACCACGTGTGCTGGGAGTGTATACAACACAATACGACGTCGACTCATATAACACGCGACGTCGTTTTCCTTGTCCTCCAGGAAAAAAAAAACTAAAGCAAGACGACAATATAGTTGTCCCCTTCATCCATAAATAAATAGTACTCCCTTTTAAGATAAAAACCTAATAAAACACTTGTAGAGCGGTTTTGTCGGAGTTTTTGATTATAGTTATGGTTTATTATTATTAATTTTTTTGTGGGAGTTTCATATTATATTTGGTTAGGGCCTTTTAAGTGTTACGTCATTAAAGACATCATATTGCGAGTCTTTTTATGTATAGTATATGGCGACTTGATCTTTAAGTCTAAATCTGAATCTGTCTGTCAAAACGAAATGTGTTGCGTACTGATCTGATAGCTTATACGAAGTATTCGTCTGAATACTGATACGAGGATCAAGTCTAATGTTCTCAACTGAACTCTGGTGGTCACGTCTGAAGTCTGTTGTGATCATGTATGAAATGCTCTGAGCCTGAATATGGATACATCTTGATGTATACCTTGGATCGTTAACAATGAAGTTGTCAAGAACCCTAAGTAATACAAGGAATATCCACAATTAGATCTCAAAATGAAAAGGAAAAATAGAATAAGATAAATGAACAAGACTTGAGCAAAAATAGTTTAACTCAAAGATGAAACTAGAAAAACCAATGGCTATGAAAAAGCCAAAACCCTTCTAATGATCTTTAAACCAAAGGCTACAATGATACACTTTAAACTATGCTCACAAACATAAAATGCACTTAAAAAAGTAGTTAAAACTCAAAGAGAAAATAATTTTCAATATGATTATAATTCAAGCTGAGAAATACGTATGGTGTGCCATTTTATAGGCCAAGGAATTTGACATTTTATTTTCTAGAAAATTAATAAATAAGAAAATGTAAAATGAAAATTAACCTAGATATTTTTAGAAGTGATTTAATATAACGGCCATGTCGTCGCATTAAACGCAATTTTATAAAAAAAAATTATAGTTAACTTGTAAAAATCGGAGGTGAAGATATATTTTTTAAATTGGAATTAATGCAACGAAAAATGTATGGGGTTCGAGCCCTTGTTGATGCAGCACACCTTGTTGGGAGACGTACTCACCTTTGGTGTCCGATAGTATCTCGTGAAGAATGCAGGTTCTTAGATCTAAACGAATTAGATCTACGCGCAGCGGATGGATCACGATTTATATATCAAAACACATAATTAAAGGACTTAAACTACTACAAGGGGGTTAAGATCATGTTACCAATAGTAGGAAAAGAAGCCAAGATCTTCCGATGTGTTCTCCAAACGGCGGTTCGTGGACACCCTTCTTGATATACGAACCTCCTTGATATGCAACACCAAGAAAAACTTGTAGTTTTTCTTCTTCTAAAACCCAAAACAAGAAAACTAGTTTTTTTCTCTCTTTTTAAGTGGTCAAGTCGAAATTTGCCAATCGTCTAAGGCTTGGGAGAACTCTCTTTATATATGAGAGTAATCCTTGTCCTCCAAGGATTAAATAATTAAGAGATAATTATTACATTAATCCTTTTTTTCCAAATAAAAGATAAATAAAATAATTATCCCAAACAAATTAGGATAAATCATATTATTATCTATTATTCCATGAATTATCATTTAACAAATAAAAGATAAATCACATGTCAAATAATTATCCAAGAAAACTAATTTCCCTCTAATTATTCAACATTATTGGCGCCACCTTTAGGGTCAAAAAGCCCACACAAAATGTCTTTTATGTGTATTATATTATTTAGCCCAACTAAATAATATCCATGCATATCAATTAATTAGCCCAGCCAATTAATTATCACTGAGGCCCAAATAACAAGATTATTAGTCCGAATTACAGAAGCCACATCGGGGACCATGGACCATAACCGGTAGCTCCAATAATTAATTATTCATCAAACGAAATATAATTATTAATTCCGGGATTACGCCACCATAAACCCGAAACCGAACTCTACCGATTATAGATGTATACTTATACTCAACCCATAGAGTGAATAAGCGTCCATTGATATAATCACTACATACGGATTAACCCTCCATAGATCGTCCATTCGAGTGGGAAGTCTCCGTGAACCCGACTCGAATATCTTATCCTTATTTACCATTAACCCCCGATGATCAATTAGTTCACATATCGACTAGTGATCAATTAGTCTAATATGAACTCCCGGGATCGATCACTTTCTTAAGGCTAACAAATAAGGGGATCGTCTCTCTACTTCCCGCGAGAAGTAATGGATTCCATATCTGTGAAAATCGAACTACTCACTCATCCGGAGATAGTGCCAATGAGAAGTGGCTTGGAACACATATTTAAGTGAACCGTAACTAACACATCAAACACTACCCCGGGACAAGCAAGCACCCCGTGATCACCTCGGGATTAAGGTTGTCCATGTTATGATCATCTAATGATTTAATAAGATTCCTCGATTACGGAATTATATCGAGAAATACGATTAAATCGGTCCAAATTCTATATGAATGCCATCATATATAAATGCCCCACGTAGGTACCCTCTACCGACAGTCCGGATAAGACTATCACACCCTAAGGTGTTCTGTGCGCATTATTGGTGTTTTAATCAAGAGACCCTAAACTCTGATTAAGTTCACCACGGACTAACTGTTTAAGTATACCACCACTAACTCAATCCTCACGTGTAATCCATACACTGAGTTAAGCGGTTACATACAGATATACTTAGGGTTTGCAGCAGTGTATTACTTTACAAGCACAAAGCAAGTAATTAAGATGAGATAAATTCTGTCATTCATTATTAAAAACAATTACACAAATTGTCTTTCGGGCACTACACCTAACAATCTCCCACTTGCACGAAATGACAAGCAACGATTGTTTTTAGAGCACACCCTTTCTCATCTTATTCACAACACTCTCCCACTTGCTCTAAAAGCAGATGAGACATATCCATCAATGCCGTACCCTCCAAGCACTCGACTTGGTACACTTATTAGTTAGGTTGTCGACTCGAGACGATCTTTAGGATTGAAACGTTGTCGGTCCTTCCAATCAGTCGGTACTCTCTCTCAATATGCTTTTGACTTCTTGTGACCGAGAAGATCCTTCTAAGCTATCTCTTCACTGTTTTCACAATGAAGTGATATCGGCTTATGAGACCTGGAATTACTCCCAGACCCAAAAGGAAATTCTAAGCACTATGAGTAAACACTGAGCCCGAGATCAACTTAATGATCATCCTTAATCTGACTACAAGTCAGAATCAGTGTAGTCAACCATATTCAAGTTTGCACCTGAATATACAAGCATATGATTCCTCGTTATCTAAAGATACTTGAGGACGTACTAAACCGCTACTTATTGCTCGAATCCAAGATTCGATTACTATTGACTTGTTATAACCTGACTTGCCGTTATCCAAGAGAGACTCTATCACATTTTCTCTTTATCAGAAGATTTAGAGAATCATTCCTGAGAGGTAGGGTAGGACTACTCTCGATGAATGCTGCAACCGTATATGCATAATCATCTTATACAATAAGATAGGTGGGATAGCCAATGACTCATTCTCGTGAATTTGACCGAATCAGATTCTTAGAATATAGTCCAATTCTCTCATCCAGAGAATCTTGGCGTGTCGATTTCCGACTTCGGATAGCACACACATGTTGTTTCCAACCGTTTCGGTGTTATCATTCATGAACACCAATACTACTACTTTGCCAATATTGATATCCAAATACGAAAGACTTATCAATATTCGGTCAAGTCCACATATTTTAAAACATGTGACTTTAAATGACCGAGAGGTTCTCTTAAATCCACAAAGGATATAAGCCCCGGCAGTCATCCTGCCATTTGTTCTAACCAAGACCCTTCTGTTCCGAATGAATCCAGACTCCGTTTTTCGGCAAGAAAGTCTCAGGGAATCACCCCTATTTTCTGCTTTCTAACAAAATCTTGCAAGACCGAGTGGTGAGAGAGTTCAAGGTCTGGTTAACTCTCTACTTGTCAGGAATCACCCATATACCACTCAGCTTTGCACTGAAAGTTTAAACTTTCCTATTCATTCGACTCTTTTCCGTGTAGATCCAATTGCTCCCACTGGGCCTGAGACACTCAGGTGGTTCTACAAGAGGCTGAACAGAATTGGAGTATCAAAACTCCATTCATAGGGTTAAGGCTTTCAAACCAACCTCTATGATCAGAATCCTATACAGCCCACCAAGAGCCATAGGTTATCAATCACCCCACCAGACTGTAAAGTCCACAAAACCACAATGGGTCAACGGTTACCCCATACTCCCACTGCGTATTGACATTCTGATCTAGTAGTATTTATCAGTGCAATCACCAACAACCGATGTTGGACGTGGTCTGATTAAATCAGATAGTAACTACCTTTGGGTAACCGTACTCCAAGGTTTAAGGCTGTTACTTATAGATTCTATCAGAAGGCTTGTGACAGTTTGTTCAGGGTGAATTTATAGTGTTTTTAACGATATATTTTATATCAATTTTCCCCATATTCTTATGTTTTTCATAGAAATCGAGATTTATATTTGAATATTGAGCAAATGATATTTTTAATGAGTTAATTTCAAAATGTATCAAATTTAGTGCTTAAATGATGATTTATTATTATTTTGGAATTGTATTACATTTTGGTGTTATTCATTGATTAATTAGGAGCTCACAAGTGTTGAAGTTTGGAATTGACAAGTGGCAAGGGATAAGATCAAGGAGAGCAAGTCATGAATCATCTAGAATATCCAAGAGATAAGGTTTGTTACAAAGGATAAGGATGGTTTGTTAGAGGTATTGGATAAGGATCAAAGTCGGATCGGCTCGGAGCGGCTCAAACTCGGCGTTTGAGTCATGGAACCGGCGTTCCAAGGTGGACATGGCGTTCGGGACCGAAACGGCGTTCAAAGGAGTCCAAAGCGATGCGGGAGCTCGAACGGCATGAAACCGGCGTTCCAAGCCGGGCGGCGTTCCGGAAGCCCGGAACCGGCGTTCCGAGAGGTAGAACCGGAGTTCGAATGTCCGCAACTTATTTTCTATAAATACCGAGATGTTCCCATTCATTCGAGAGGCATCCTTCCATTCGAAATCAGTCACAAAACTTCTCACACATAAAATTCCAAGGAGCGACCACTCTTTTGGAGTCTCAGGCCGGTCACCCGAGCCTTGTGCTCGGGTGACCCGGGGTTAGATTAGGCTTCTTTCCTTTGTTTTGCTTGTTGATTCATGGAGATCTAACTATTGTATCAAACCCCGTGAGTTTGTTCTCGCAATTAATTCGGTCCCCTGTTTTATCTTCATGATTTATGATTCGTTTTGTATCTTTTCTATGCAATTATCATGCTATTGTGTGACTAGATCGAAAGATTGGTTGCTAACTTGTTGTCTAACGTGATGAGAATCGTTGTTAGGCTAGATCACCATAGAAAAGATGTGATTTTTAACCTTGACATAACGAAAGTTGATAGGTTGATTATCTAGGTTATTAGATTGAAAGATCTTACACCTTGTTTTGTATGCGTTAATCTCTATAGATCGAAAGATGATGAGATTGATAGGCGAATTACTACGAAAGTAGGATTCATACCTTTGTAAGGTGAAACCACAATTCGAGTTAAGATCATGAGGTGAACTAGGATTGAAATTACATGGTTTGCGCATTGTTTGATTTCATGTTTCCTTAGTTTAGGTCGTTTTTATGTTTTCCTTAGCTTTAGGACTGTTTCTATCTTCTGTGATTTTCTTGTTTGTTTGTTCTTAGTTATGTGTTTCCTGGCTTTGGACTAAAAATCCTCTGTCCGCTTATTCTCCTCTTTAGTTTAGGTCTAGTAATAACTAGTAGTAACAATTGGAAAGATTAATGAAATTAGTTTCAACATCCCAATTCCCTGTGGATCGACCCCTTACTTATCTCGCTATACTATCAACTACCCGGTGTTTGGCCGGTTAGGAGTTAGTTTTGCATCTAAGTTAGGGTTTATAAATTTTCTTTTGTTTAA
Source organism: Gentiana straminea (assembly GCA_036785695.1). NCBI lineage: Eukaryota > Viridiplantae > Streptophyta > Magnoliopsida > Gentianales > Gentianaceae > Gentiana > Gentiana straminea. The sequence goes on along the minus strand of JAVUPR010000241.1, from coordinate 3,414,055 downwards.
ATGATGCAAAATCCTCTCAACAAAAGTGGCGCCGTTGCCGGGGAATCGGTGTTTTGTTGAATCTAGTTGAGTTAATTTCTCGATTTTGTTACGTTTCGTAGCGTTAACTAAATTGAGAGTTTTTATTTTTGCCGTGTTTCGATAACCGTTGGGTTAAGAATGTGCAAAAAGTTTTTTTTACTCAATTTGTTCAACGTGAATTATGTGTTTAGGTGATTTCTAATCTGACCCCTGTGCTAAAAATTTATTTGTGGCTGTTGTCTGTGCTATATGTGTGTTGAGTTTATGATTAGTTTTGGGTTGCTGTTATTTTTCCTGCCTATCTGTGCATTTTTGGAAATGGACGAGCGTTCAAGGCATCCGAACGCCCGTCCAAGTTTATAATATGCAGGTGGAACGCCCGGTTGACTTCTGAACGCCCGGTTGAGTGCTGAAACGCCCGTTCAGTGTGAAATTTTCAGGTTGAACGCCCGTCTTGAAGATAAAACGCACGTTCAAATAGTTGGACGGGCGTCCAACCCCGAGTCCAGGTTCCAATTTCTTCCCCGTCTTGATTTTTACTTGCTTTATTTAACTTGGATGTTTTTAATTTGAGCTTCTATGGCTATGTATCCTCACGTAGATGTCCCGAATTTGCATGTTTATCTCCCCATCTACGAATCCATGTTAAATAATTGATCTTATCTCGTATACTTGATTCATCTATGCATGTTATAGTGGATTGTCGGTTCTCGTAAGCTATAACCGGTCTTATTGTTATTTAGTAGCTAATGTCGGTTTCCGTATGCTACATACCGCTGTGATGAATCTTTTAAGCTTTGAGACTTATGTGCTTTTTTGTTATTTTGTAACTCATATGGGTAGCTACTTGTCGGTTTTCCGTATGCTACCATCGCGTCTTATGAGTTATATCTCGTTTAGTATAGCTAACTCGTTGGTTTTCCATAATGCTATCACTTTTGATGAGTCTTAAGGCGCGTCTACACCGCATTGTAATGGACAAAGACCGTCGTTTATCGTAACTTTGTCATTATTTGGTAGACGTTTATTTTATACATGTCATGTTGCAAATTAAGGGGCTAGTTTTCTTCCTTTTATTTTCTTTTATTTGTGCATTTCATTTAGTTGCATGTCATCTAGTTGCATTGGTTTCTTTTCTTTAAGGGCCGTAGTCAACGTTGTAGTAGGGTTTGTCTTCACAACTCGCTCGGCTGAGCTGTTTGCGTTTTCTTTTATTAGGATTACATATCATGTAGTTTGCATTGTAATGTAGTTGCACCTAGCCTACTATTTTGCAATGTCCATGTATATGTTCCATCCTTATCCGAGCTTAATACGAAACATCTCTATGATTTATTCTCCTTGTGTTTTCAATGTATAATTCTTTTTCCCCGTAGACTCTTTTTGCACGATCAAGTATGCGGGACACTTTTGATAGGTTGTTGTGCGCTTTCACGTCGATGTCGGTATTCTGTGATGCTCCACAAGTCTACCGATCTATTCAAGCTTACTTGGATCTGTGATGCTCCACATTTCCAAGGATAGTCAAGCAATTTTGGTTCTTCGGGGGTTCTTTCCGAATTGCCGGCTTGGAAATACAATCGGCTAAGTTCCTAAACTTTTTATTTACGTACAACTTGAGGACAAGTTGCAATCTAAGTGTGGGGGAAGGGATTAGTATCTACACTCTTTTGCCATATTAGTCATATTTCTATGAAAAATGCTAAATTTTTCAAAATTTTTGTTTTTGTCCCGAGTGAACAAATGCATATCTTTATTTGAGTTTGTATATCATTGGTGCATTATTTTGCATATTTAGTAACTTTAGATGTTTTACCCAACACTATTTTTCACGTGCCATAGTAAATGATGAGCTATAATTTAAAGCTATGCCCATTTGATTGGAGATTCTTTGCTTTCATATGACTTTTGAAAATTTTAATAGTTTGTATTTAGAATTAAAAGTATGTCATACTGTGAATATCTTGAAGTTTGAATGTGATAAGTGACACGTAACTATTGTTTTTTTTTGAAAAGTTGAGTTAATGAATGAATTAGTTGAGTATGTCGAAAGCTGGTTGATGATTGGAGTGAGATAGGGCATTATCTCGAAATGTCCTATACCACTATGATGACCAAAAGCTCACGACAGTCAGGAAAAGCTGCCTTATGATTTGAGTAGGTAGGGGATTATCTCGAAATGTCCTATTCTACTATGAGGGCAATAGCTCATTCTGATGCGTGTTTAAATGAGAAATAATTAAATCAACTTAGATGAGAAGTGATATGAATTGAATATAAGACATAGTTATCGTATATCTTACCCCCGATATAAAGGCGAAAGATATGTTGTAGGGATTATCCTCTAAGTATGTCGGAAATATTTTAAATACTCCCTATTATTGTTTTTCGAATTTGTATGTTTTGTGAGGTGCATGTTATAATCGTTTTTATATTTCTAATTTAAATGGGATGTTAGCTAGTTTTGCTTGAATCAATTTCAAGTGTGGTTTTAGTGGAAATTTATTATGGCTATGCACACACACACCTGGGTGAACCTCTAAACGACTTGAATATGTTTTATATTTGCATAAATGTTTATACGTCTCGAGTCTTGATTTTGTTTTGTTTTGCTCGGGACGAGCAAAAAGCTAAGTGTGGGGGAGTTGTTCAGGGTGAATTTATAGTGTTTTTAACGATATATTTTATATCAATTTCCCCCATATTCTTATGTTTTTCATAGAAATCGAGATTTATATTTGAATATTGAGCAAACGATATTTTTAATGAGTTAATTTCAAAATGTATCAAATTTAGTGCTTAAATGATGATTTATTATTATTTTGGAATTGTATTACATTTTGGTGTTATTCATTGATTAATTAGGAGCTCACAAGTGTTGAAGTATGGAATTGACAAGTGGCAAGGGATAAGATCAAGGAGAGCAAGTCATGAATCATCTAGAATATCCAAGAGATAAGGTTTGTTACAAAGGATAAGGATGGTTTGTTAGAGGTATTGGATAAGGATCAAAGTCGGATCGGCTCGGGAGCGACTCAAGCGGCGTTTGAGTCATGGAACCGGCGTTCCAAGGTGGACATGGCGTTCGGGACCGAAACTCGGCGTTCAAAGGAGGTCAAAGCGATGCGGGAGCTCGAACGACGCATGGCGGCGTTCCAAGCCGGGCGGCGTTCCGAAGCCCGAACCGGCGTTCCGAGGTAGAATCGGAGTTCGAATGTCGCAACTTATTTTCTATAAATACCGAGTTGTTCCCATTCATTCGGAGGCATCCTTCCATTCGAAAATCGGTCACAAAACTTCTCACACATAAAATTCCAAGGAGCGACCACTCTTTTGGAGTCTCGAGGCCGGTCACCCGAGCCTTGTGCTCGGGTGACCCGGGGTTAGATTAGGCTTCTTTCCTTTGTTTTTCTTGTTGATTCATGGAGCTCTAACTATTGTATCAAACCCCGTGAGTTTGTTCGCAATTAATTCGGTCCACTGTTTTATCTTCATGATTTATGATTCGTTTTGTATCTTTTCTATGCAATTATCATGCTATTGTGTGACTAGATCGAAAGATTGGTTGCTAACTTGTTGTCTAACGTGATGAGAATCGTTGTTAGGCTAGATCACCATAGAAAAGATGTGATTTTTAACCTTGACATAACGAAAGTTGATAGGTTGATTATCTAGGTTATTAGATTGAAAGATCTTACACCTTGTTTTGTATGCGTTAATCTCTATAGATCGAAAGATGATGAGATTGATAGGCGAATTACTACGAAAGTAGGATTCATACCTTTGTAAGGTGAAACCACAATTCGAGTTAAGATCATGAGGTGAACTAGGATTGAAATTACATGGTTTGCGCATTGTTTGATTTCATGTTTCCTTAGTTTAGGTCGTTTTTATGTTTTCCTTAGCTTTAGGATTTGTTTCTATCTTCTCGTGATTTTCTTGTTTGTTTGTTCTTAGTTATGTGTTTCCCCGGCTTTGGACTAAAAATCCTCTGTCCGGTTTATTCTCCTCTTTAGTTTAGGTCTAGTAATAACTAGTAGTAACAATTGGAAAGATTAATGAAATTAGTTTCAACATCCCAATTCCCTGTGGATCGACCCCTTACTTATCTCGCTATACTATCAACTACCCGGTGTTTGGCCGGTTAGGAGTTAGTTTTGCATCTAAGTTAGGGTTTATAAATTTTCTTTTGTTTAAATGATGCAAAATCCTCTCAACACAGTTCAACCGTCACTTTCTGATCTCAAGAATCTTATAACCAACCTTCACTCGACACATTAAGATATTTCACGAACAGTCACAATCTGAACGTATGCGCAAAATCTCCAGTCCTACCTTCAAGCATTAAGTGCTAAATGCTTACATTTACGGAAGTGGTGTGAACCGAATTCACTCCTTATCCATAAATTCACTAGCATCTTCTAGGTAGACTTCTCGGTTTTCATAATAATGTTAACCGTTATTTTGCAACCAATTATCTTAATCGAGTTTAGCAGTGTATTGTAGTACATCAATAACTATATTTGGCAAGTCTATGGTTTCTTTCTCAGTGAGAAACATTCCACTAGGAGGCAGGCTGAGCATTAGTCCCAAGACTATGTGATAGCCAATTTCTGAGCATGGAATACTCTATTCTCTACTAAAATCAGAGACTCCTCCTCGTATTCTTTCGATAAACTAAACCGTGTTTCGAGTAGTTATCAGACAAAATGTCACCACTGAAAATCTCCCACTAGCTTGTATCTCTCACTAGACCCCGAAGGTTATGATGAACAAGCTATGTTACCCCTTCAAATCTATTACCCTCTCCCGATTGAAAAGAAGCTTAGTCATTGTTCCTTTGAGATAGTGTCCCTAGACTGGGAGATAGGAATCACCCTTAGCCAGTCGTCAGGTCTTATCTCTAGGATATATGCACTAATTGATAGATTTTGAAGAATCGCTTATCTTAATACGGAAACCATTCGCCTATAATAGTTTAAGACGTGTTACATATACCTTTTCAGCATTTCTTAGTGGTTCTGACTTTATCAAACAAAAGTCTGAGTCTCGGATTCGTACTACAAATGTCATTTTCACTTTCTATGAGGCAACAATATATCGAGTTGAAAGTGAATCCATTTGTTTCAACGAATCTGTAAATAGAAAAATAAATTTTTCTGTGATATTCAAGGATAGAATCCGAAATTCATTTCCTTATATCACTCCCACTATTCTAGCTGAAATTACTGCCCATTGTTACTCTATTGATCGTTAATGCAAAGCTCTCTTGTTATTCCAAAGAACTTAGATCCCGAGTCGAGTTACTCGGTTAAGAAAGTTGCTAAGGATTCATTGGTCAGTGATCCTTAATCACTTTCCTTATCCTATACTTTCTTTACTTAATGTTTCGGTTTAGCCTCAAAACATTAGTTAAGATGATTAACACTTATAGACATTCTTTCCATTCTTAACTTTCCTTAAAAGGAAATAGTCTTGAACTAGCAGTTCGTTTGAGTAGACTCTACTCGTGAACTGTGGGATGTCTAATGTAAGCGTTACCCAGTGGGACTAATTTTCTAATAAATTAGAAAAAAAACATAAGATAAAAGCTCCCACTAGTTTATCGGTTCCAAATACCGTCTAACTAGCGATACTTTATTTGATGATTCTCCATTTTTTTTTCTATTAGAAAATTTCTCGTGTAGACACTACACAATTAAAATTCACTAGAAGAGTTTTATCGTCCCAATCATCTTTCAAACAAACTATGGTTGTCTCTCGTTCAACACGAGTGACAGCAGTGACATACTTATTTACGTCACTTAAGTCTTGAAGGCTCAAGAGAAATATCTCTTCCGAAAAATTAACCGCATGTAAGATCAATAAGTACAATGTTCTAGTTACTTACCACTTTTCAATGAAGTCATTACTAGTCAATTTTACACTAGCAGTCTAGCACCCTAGAGAGATATATAAATAGTTGTAAATAAAATTGACAGAAAATAAATCCAAATCATACACTACTAATTTTTAAGAACTATAAACTAAGTACTTATAGTCTATCCTACCGTTCCAAGGATTTAATCTAATGCCTCAGTGCCGCCTTAGGGTAGGTCAAAGAGGTTTCGATTAATATTGAAAATCAGATTGAGAATCGAACATCTCATTTGCGATCGTCAATCACCTTTCCTTTTTCAGCCAAGGTACTACCAAAAATACCCTTTATGAGTGTGACCTACTGTCTCAGACTTTTAGGTAGACCCCGAGTGTGCCGCCTTAGGGTCGGTCAGTGACCCGACGAGTACCCAAAATCCTATCCTTTCGGGGACCAAGCCTTGAATTTTGATAGCGGTGAAGGCCTTCCTTAGGGAGGCCAGTCCCGAGCCGGCACGAGGTGTCACCATTCTCTCACGTTGCTTGTGTCAACAGTAGAGGCCGTGGGGTCGGCTGTCGCCTCTCCCGCTCCCACTCAATATTTTGAAAAAGTGGTGGGTTTACTGATCACGTTTTTGGACTTGATGTTACATTAAGGAACAATAAATCATAGGCCCGAATGTTGCCGGTTTCTGTGGTAGCCCACCCGACCTATTCGTTGGAACATATGTGGCCGTCGGACGGGTCAAGACTAGGGGAGCTCCGTTGAGCCGTAGTGGCTCTTCGGATGGCTCAACCTTGCCAGACCCCCGTGCAAACACCACACGTGGAGGGTGAAGTCGATCGAGCCGTAGCTTCTGTTGACCACCCAACCGTGGTTAAACCACTTTCGAACCATGTATGCCCGTGATTATCCAATCCTTAAACACCAAACTTTCACGTAGACACTACGGAACAAAAAAAACGTAATCTCGTCTAGGTAAGGTGGAATTCACCGAGAATCCAACACCTTAACCACGAGATTTCGGGATTTTACTCCTTATGCTTTCGCAGAGTGGGATTCACCGAGAATCCATCACCCAACCTCGATGATTGAAAAAACCCGTGTTCCTCGGTTTTTGCCCTAATTAGTTTCTAATTAATATCAAACAATTAATTAAAACTAATTGCGTGTTTTATACATGCCTAACTAATTCCTCGAATTAATTTCTACATGTATGCATATGGAGTGGAATTCATGATATGATGCATGTCATTGCAATTTTCCGGTTCCACACATACAATCTAAACATGTATACTAGTGCGGAAAATAAACATCGAGATGGACCGTTGGCACCCCCGTATCTAATCTATTAGAAAATAAATAACCAAAACCCTAACTAGGGTTTACTTCTTTCTAACATAATCTGCAGCTGTTCAAAATATTCGACGATCGGCAAACCAAACGAACTCGGATCGCGACGAAACTTTCCAGATCTGTTCCTCACTCCTTGGGATTCAATATGGACGGTTGGATCGGAGTTTTGACTTGTCAATTTTCTCCAGTGAGCCGCCCAACTTGCTGCTGGATCTGACTTTTACAGCAGCGCCTCAAAGACTTCCCGAGGACGATCGGGAATCAAGATGAATCCCGATCGACCTGAAATTTTTATGCCACGTCAAAAACTCCGTATTTATCGATTTGACCTGTTGGATTTTCGTTTCAACGGTCCAAACTCTCCCAAAAATGCGAGGAAGTCACAGGTAGGGTTTCTGTGAATCCTGCGTTTTTCTGTTACAGCAGCTTCTTTGCAGCAACGAACTGATATCAAAACGAACTCCGATCGACGCCAAATTTTGTGGGATTGTTCATCATCTTCCAATATTGATTCTGACCGGAGGGATTGTCGTTTCAACGGCTCGATCAACGGGAAAAATGAAATAACTAAACAGCTACTAAACAGATCTATTTTCTGGAAATTAAAATTGCAATAACAAATAAATTACATAATTTCCTATACTCATATGAACGAATTTTCATCGTTTATATGAGTTTACAATAGATCTAACGGGTAAACAATGCCAACCCCCAATCCATCTCTTCAACCATAGAAATTAATCATTATCAATGCATAAAACAATAAACAAAATTACCTACATGCAATTCCACTCCTTTAAATCGTTTAATTATGATTATGACTATATAAATCGTGGAACCTTGCTCTGATACCACATGAAGAATGCAGGTTCTTAGATCTAAACGAATTAGATCTACGCGCGGCATCTGACGGTATCTCAGTATACCAATAAGTTTAATGAGTTGGGACGATTCTATCCCGAGCTCATGAAAGTGGAAGAAAGGAAGATGGCACTGTATAAGGAAGGTTTGGCACATGAGATACAGTCCGGCATGTTGGGGTTTACAGCAAGGAACATGGCGGAAATGCTGAATAAAGCCTTGGAGGTTGAGACCTTCAGGAAGAAGGCCACAGTAGTCATTGGAAACAAGCGGAACTTTGGGACGAGTCAGGGTAATCACCGAGGAGCCCCACAACAGAATGCTAAGAAGACAACAGCTCCTCCGGCAGCTAAGGCCCCAAACAGTGCACCTCTTTGTTCCAAGTGCAATAGGAATCATTCGGGGAGTGCAGAGCTAGCTCGGGCGGTTGCTACTTTTGCGGAGAACCGGGGCACTTTTCTAGGGAATGTCCCAATAAGGGGAATAAAGGGAGTACGAGCCGAGGAAACGGTAGGAGCGGCCCAAGCCGACCAGTTCGAGTCTTTGCAGCTGATGCTAGAGATGCAGAACCAGAGGACGATGTTATCTCAGGTACCTTGTTGTTATTGTATTTTATTAAGATAGTTTTATAGCACGTTTATTCATGCTGTAACTTTATTTAAATAAATGAATATGCATCCTAGGTACGATAATGCTAGATAACCTAGTGGTCAGAGCTTTGTTCGATACGGGAGCGTCTAACACTTTTGTGTCGACCAAGGTAGCTAAGAAGTTGAGTTTACCCTCGGAACCTTTAAGAAACACATTGGAGATAACTACACCGTTAGGGAAGGTAACAAAGGTAACTAGGATGATACCTCAAGTGGAAGTTCGAGTTGGATCTTATCGATGCAAGAGCGACTTCACGGTTTTAGACTTTTCAGACTTTGATGTGATTCTTGGGATAGATTGGCTATCCGAGAATTTTGTCCACTTGGATTGTAGAGAGAAGAAAGTGACCTTTAAAGTACCCGGGAAATCAGATAAGACGTATCAAGGGAATGTGTACAAGCCGAGTAAGAAGCGGCATCCGATAATTTCGGCGGTTAAGGCAATCAGAGCTTGTCAGAAGGGTTGTGAAGGCTACTTGTTGTACGCAGTGGATGTAGAACAAGTGAAGCCAAAGCTAGAAGAAACTCCGGTAGTGAGAGAGTACCCTGAAGTGTTTCCGGAAGAGTTACCGGGAAACATGCCGGATAGGGAAATCGAGTTTGAGATCAAGTTGGTACCCGGAGCGGCACCAGTTGCTAAGGCACCCTATAGGATGGCACCGGCTGAATTAAAGGAGTTGAAGGCTCAACTTAAGGATATGCTTGAGAGGAACATAATTCAGCCCGGTACTTCGCCTTGGGGAGCCCCTGTTTTGTTCGTGAAGAAGAAAGACGGTAGCATGAGGATGTGTATCGACTACAGGGCGTTGAATAACCTTACCATCAAGAATAGTGTTCTCTAAGATTGATCTTAGGTCCGGATATCATCAGTTGAAGATCAAGGTGGCAGATATACCGAAGACGGCTTTTAGCACGAGGTATGGACATTATGAGTTCTTGGTTATGCCCTTTGGACTCACTAATGCTCCATCCGCATTTATGGATTTGATGCAGCGAGTCTTCATGCCATACTTGGACAAGTTTGTGATAGTGTTCATAGACGACATCCTAGTGTACTCTAAGGATGAGAAAGAACATGAAGAACACTTAAGGATATAGAGTGTTAGATACCTTGAAGAAGAACCAGTTGTTTGCTAAGTTCTCTAAGTGCGACTTTTGGTTGAAACAAGTCAGTTTCTTGGGACATGTCATTTCGGGAGATGGCATCCAAGTTGACCCAGCAAAGATAGAAGCAGTTGAGAATTGGCCTAAACCTACTACAGTTTCGGAAGTAAGGAGTTTTCTTGGTTTGGCTGGCTACTATAGGAAGTTCATGCAAGACTTTTCAAAGATAGCTACCCCACTCACTAAGCTTACACAGAAGAATGTGAAGTTCGAATGGACTAGCGAGTGTGATGCAGCTTTCCATACCCTGAAGGATAGGTTGACTACGGCCCCAGTGTTGGCAGTTCCGGAGATATTCGATAACTATGATGTCTACACGGATGCTTCGGGACAGGGTCTAGGTTGTGTGTTGATGCAAGGAGGAAAAGTGATTGCTTATGCATCCAGGCAGTTGAAGGTGCATGAGAAGAATTACCCGACACATGACTTAGAGTTGGCAGCAGTAGTGTTTGCCCTAAAGACTTGGAGGCACTACTTATATGGAGTTAAAGCAAAGATCTTCACCGACCACAAGAGTTTAAAGTATTTCTTCACACAAGAGAATCTGAACATGAGACAACGGAGATGGCTAGAGTTCGTGAAGGACTATGATTTGGATATCCAGTACCATCCAGGCAAAGCCAACGTAGTGGCAGATGCTTTAAGCAGGAAACCAGTGTTTGCAGTTTCAAGTGTCGAAGATGTGGTAGAAAGGTTAGATGGACTGGAAATCAGTAGCTTTGATCATATTGAGGAACGACAGTTTGTGGCGCCGTTGTTAGCAAGGTCAGAGCTGATGGATGACATTCGGGAAAAGCAAGATGAAGACCCAACTTTGGTTGATTTGAAATGATTTGCTAGAGAGAAGCCTACAGTGGGTTATGTCTTGGACAAGAACGGAAACCTTTGGTACCAGGATCGTTTGTGTGTGCCAAATGTTGGCGACTTAAGACAGAGAGTCATGGAAGAGGCACATAGGATTGCTTTCACAGTTCACCCAGGTGCTACTAAGATGTACCGAGACTTGAAGGAAAAGTTTTGGTGGCCATCGATGAAGGTAGAAATAGCCAAGTTCGTGGCAGAGTGTGACATTTGTCAGAAAGTGAAGGCAGAGCATAGAAGACCAGGAGGAATGCTCAAGCCCTTGGATATCCCTGAATGGAAGTGGGATAAGATTACGATGGACTTCATCACCGGGTTACCTAAGACGAGAGGCGGTCATGATGCGATTTGGGTAATTGTGGATAGATTGACCAAATCTGCCCATTTCTTACCGTATAAGGTTGATATGCCTTTGAAGAAGATGACGACACTATACTTGGATAATATAGTGAAGTTACACGGGGTTCCTATCTCTATAGTCTCGGATCGAGATAGTCGATTTGTCAGTCGGTTTTGGAAGACTTTGCAAGAAGCCTTTGGAACCAAGTTGGACTTAAGTACGGCATTTCATCCTCAGACAGATGGACAGTCTGAGAGGACCATCCAAACACTCGAGGACATGCTAAGAGCTTGTGTATTGGAAGTAGGTGGATCATGGGATGATTATCTACCGGTAGCAGAATTTGCCTACAATAATAGTTATCATGCAAGTATAGGCATGCCGCCGTTTGAAGCGTTGTATGGAAGAAGATGTAGAACACCGCTGTTTTGGGATGAAGTCGGGGAAAGATAGATTACAGGGCCGGAAATGGTAGAACAAGCTAAGGAAAGGGTTCAGTTAGTTAGGAAGAATCTGAAGGCAGCTCAAGACAGGCAGAAAAGTTGGGCAGACGTTAGAAGAAGACCGCTTGAGTTTGAAGTCGGTGATAGAGTGTATCTACGAGCTTCGCCGATGAAGGGAGTGAAACGCTTTGGACAAAAGGGAAAGCTAAGTCCAAGGTACGTTGGACCTTTTGAAATTCTGGAAAGGATTGGACCGTTAGCTTACAAGCTTAAGTTACCGGAATCGATGTCAAGGGTCCATAGTGTGTTTCACGTTTCGATGTTGAAGAAGTGTCTGACAAGGAATGATGTTGAAACTACAATTGATCCGGAAATTCTACAAGACAATCTTGCGTATGACGAGAGACCGATCAGGATTTTGGACCGGAAGGAAAAGATGATCAAGAGGCGGATGATTCCATTGGTTTTGGTTCAATGGAGTAATCATTCACCCGAGGAGGCAACTTGGGAAGTTGAAGATGACATGATCAATGAATTCCAAGAGTTCGTGAATTTACCAGGTATGTTCTAGTTTCGAGGACGAAACTCCTTTTAAGGGGGGAGGAATGTAATATTCCGATTTTCGGGAAAGGGCAGACGTGTCATTTTGCGAAAACGAAATATTATTATTTCTTTTCTTTTATTGGAGTTAAGTATTTTATTAATTAATTATACACAATTTTCGAGTATAAGTGTCTGTAATAAAAGGATTATTCTGAATTTTGGTAATTAAGGGTGTTTAAGGAAAAAGGGATTTAATTGGGAATTGGTATTTAAGGGAAAATTAACACACAATAATCCCATAACCTAAACACAAATCAGAATTTCAGTTTTCTTCTCCCTCTCTCTGCGCAACTTTGAGGAGAAAAGTAGGGCTTGGATAGTTTTCGTGATTTCTGAGGCAAAGCTTAACCGTTTTCAGATCAGACGGAAGATTTGGAATCATTGTGAGAAGGGCAACGGTTGGATATCAGTTTGTTGGAAGGACTGCAGATTTTCTGAGGCTGTTTGGATCTGTTTTGGAGCAGCAATTAGGTAAGAAACTCTTCCTATGATTTCGGTTATAATTCGTAAAGTTAGATTATGATTTGGAGGCGTGTAGATGCTAGTAAAAGACATGTTTTATGTTGATCAAAGGATCATATATGCTATGGTTGATTAGATACAGTTTCTACGTTTTTCTCTGGGATTAATTTGATGCCAATTAGGTTAGAGACGGTTCAGAAATCGAGTTTGACGATCTTAGCGTTTTGGGAAAAACCCAGGTCGGACGGACGTCCAGGCTTCTCTGGACGGGCGTCTGCCTTGGTCACATTTTGGACGGGCGTCTGGTTTCTCTGGACGGGCGTCTGAGGTGTTATTTTACATTCAGGTTGTAGCTGTCTTAGGATGGACGAGCGTCTGGGAAAAGTGGACGGGCGTCCAGTTTTGGACGGGCGTCCAGTAGGTTCCAGACGGGCGTCCATGTCTTTAAACGGGCGTCTGGCCTGTTTTGCCATGGTTGTACGGTTTTATCATTCTAGTTTGGTTTCGGGTTACATAATCATGTTATAACTGTTTTAAACCTTAAATTTATGATATGATAATATTGGATAACATAACAAGCCTGAATTGAGCTTCTGATTCGTTCAGTTAAAACACCGAATGTACTCTTAAAGGGAGTTGAAGTTCGGATCCGTCGGAAGAGCATGATAGGCTTGTACTTTGATGAATTAGTATTCATCACTGTCTGTGTAATTGCTAGGCCTTGTTAATGTCTAGGTGGTCTAGGAAGAGAGTTGTTATCGTAAGGGAGATTAATTGAAAATACTTAGGTGGCTAGTTAATCATCCTAATAAAATACTTACTTGACTAGTAAAAGATTAAACAACATGTCTCTCTTGGATAGGCACCAGTCTATGTCGCGATGTGTGTGCTACCTCTGAAGGTGGAAGAACCCGTAGGTCAAAAGAACCACAAGTTCGGGGGACTCCGTTGAGGTGTGCGTACTATCGGAGCCTACTTAGTCTAGCCTCCGTGGATATTGGTGTGATCCACTAATATGTTGCAATCGATATCTCCTGGTGGATATACATCAGGCGTAGTGCCCTTGAGTGCGGTTGTAACATAGATAAGTTAAGTAGAAACGTTTAGTCAATTCATGTTGATGGACATGAGAACCCTAGATTGAGTCGGTCAAACTTAAACAACTAAACTTTAAATTATCTTTACTTTATAAATTATAATTGTTGTCATAGCTTCTCTTTCTTATTAAGTACGTTGTACTTACCTCAAATGCATGTTTTCTATGTGTTTGGGGATGAGAAGACGAACATGTAGATAATGTTTACAAGGAGGAGTTCGATGATGACGTTTGAAGACGCCTCATTGAAGACTTTACTTTTATTATTTTGTTATTCGTTTATTAGACTGTTTAGACTTTTGGACTTTCGAGACTTGTAGTACCGTTACATTTCTTTTGGATTTCGTACTTTCCTTGAATGTAAGAAACTACATTTCCTTCTTTAGATTTCATTTCTATTCTTGGATGTTGGAAATTTTTATACCCGAGTCTTTTGCTTCCGTTTGCTTATTTTTGATACGACGTAGTAAAGGCTTACGTATAAAGTGAATTTGTTTTTATTTTATACGTGCCGAACGTTCCTTTTCCGGATAAGGACTCGGTGTCCGGGAACGGGGCGTTACACAAAATGTCTTTTATGTGTATTATATTATTTAGCCCAACTAAATAATATCCATGCATATCAATTAATTAGCCCAGCCAATTAATTATCACTGAGGCCCAAATAACAAGATTATTTGTCCGAATTACAGAAGCCACATTGGGGACCATGGACCTATAACCAGTAGCTCCAATAATTAATTATTCATCAAACAGAATATAATTATTAATTCCGGGATTACGCCACCATAAACCCGAAACTGAACTCTACCGATTATAGATGTATACTTATACTCAACCCATAGAGTTAATAAGCGTCCATTAATATAATCACTACATACGGATTAACCCTCCATGGCTATCGTCCATTCGAGTGGGAAGTCTCCGTGAACCCGACTCGAATATCTTATCCTTATTTACCATTAACCCCCGATGATCAATTAGTTCACATATCGACTAGTGATCAATTAGTCTAATATGAACTCCCGGGATCGATCACTTTCTTAAGGCTAACAAATAAGGGGACTGTCTCTCTACTTCCCGCATGAAGGAATGGATTCCATATCTGTGAAAATCAGAACTACTCACTCATCTGGAGATAGTGCCAATGAGAAGTGGCTTGGAACACATATTTAAGTGAACCGTAACTAACACATCAAACACTACCCCGGGACAAGCAGCACCCTGTGATCACCTCAGGATTAAGGTTGTCCATATATGATCATCTAATGATTTAATAAGATTCCTCAATTACGGAATTATATCGAGAAATACAGATTAAATCGGTCCAGTCCTATATGAATGCCATCATATATAAATGCCCCACGTAGTTACCCTCTACCGACAGTCCGGATAAGATTATCACACCCTAAGCTGTTCTGTGCGCATTATTGGTGCTTTAATCAAGAGACCCTAAACTCTGATTAAGTTCACCACGGACTAACTGTTTAAGTATACCACCACTAACTCAATCCTCACGTGTAATCCATACACTGAGTTAAGCGGTTACATACAGATATACTTAAGGTTTGCAGCAGTGTATTACTTTACAAGCACAAAGCAAGTAATTAAGATGAGATAAATTCTGTCATTCATTATTAAAAACAATTACACAAATTGTCTTTCGGGCACTACACCTAACATCTCGAATGGTTAGTCTCAGACAATTGTCTAGAGATACCTTGCGAAAGCCAAAAAAAAAAAAAAATCGCCGCATTAAATCATCCAGTACACGTGGAATTCAAGCTTGCAAGAGGTCGTCGCAAAAAATGGTCTACCTTCTCAAAAAATATTTTCCCCGCCCAAAAAATCCTACCCAAATTTGCCTGGGAAAGTCGTCGTCGGAAAAAAAAAAAACATTCTTGTCATCGCAAAAAATCAATCCATGAAAATTTCCCACCAAAAAGTCACCAAAGTTTGACTTTTTATAAAATGTTTTATGTCGTTGCAAAACATACATTTATCTCGCATTAAATGGCACTAAAAACCTGATTTGTTGTAGTGTTCATCCACCAAACAAAGCATATAGGATGTGTTGACGCCCTGCTTAAGAAACGAGGGACAATTACAATGATCATTAAAAACAGGGGCAGACGCATCCTGAGTATGGGGGGCGAGCGATAATAGTATAGGTTTTTTGCAATCTGAAAAATGTATACTTGCTTAGACAAAAATTTTCGGCATTGCCATACAAACCTTTAAGTTACCGTAGCGCATAAATCTAAAAAAATATATATATACTTAAAAAAAGTAGAATAAATGCATACATTACAACTGGTCTCGCCTTGTCTTCATATTTTGATCCTTTGAATAATTGATTCATCGTTTGCGAAAAAAGAATAATTGATTGGGGGAAGGGGCTACAAGGACAAAAAAACACTTAAATGGGTCTGCAAGGACATTCTTATTTTTCAGCTGTTATAAAGGACAAAAACAAAATATTTGGACAAAAATACCCCTTGTTACTTTTTACCCTTCTACAAATAGTAACAGTCAAGAAACAAGTAGTAACAGCCTATAAAATGTCGTAACATCCAATGAAAAATATAGTAACATCCTACAAACAAGTAGTAACAGCCCGTAAAATATAGTAACGGCCATTAAACAAGTCGTAACATTCTCGTAAGGTGTCGTAACATCCTAAAAACAAGTCGTAACAATCCCGTAAAATGTCGTAACATCCCATAAACAAGTCCCATAAACAAGTCGTAACATCCCAAAAATTCAATAACGTAATAGTAACAACCCTAAACCCTAAACTTTCTCAAAAAAAAAAAAAAAAAAAAACATCGTTTCCTTCTCAAAAAAAAAAAAACAGTCTGCATACATTGCCTCCTCCGTCCGGCCTGCACCTCCGGCGATTTGTCAGGTGAATGCAAGGCTGAATCGAATCTTTCATCGTTTCCTTTCCCAGAAAATCCAAACTGCTGCAAATGTAAATTTGCTGATCGGGTCGGACATAAAATGTAAATTTGCTGCTTCACCAAATTCGCAGCAGTACCACCGGACGGAAATTGCAGATGCAGCCATCAAATTTTTTTTTTTAGCGGAGTTGAACGAGGGGTTGCTGAAGATGCAAGCATGGTTGCCGGAGGTTCCATGGCCCATCTTCCATGGCGCCAATCACCACGAAGAAGATGCGGCTGGAAATGGGTAAAAAAAAAGATGCGGAGAAGAAGAAGCTGCCGCATAATAGGTTTTTTATTTATTTATTATATTTATGAATCAGTAAAAGAAAAAAGGGTATTTTGGTAAGTGTACGTCGGTTTTGTCCTTTCTAATACTAGTTTCCTTGGAGCCCGATAAATGAATTAGTTTGTCCTTCTGGACAAAAAACTATAATTGATTCATCCTCCACACGACACGACAAAGACCTCATTTTCGATGTATGTCATAAGACAATTATTCTCAATTAATATAAGTATTTGTGTTGATAAAAAAAATCTTTTTTAATACATTAACTGAGTGTACATCATCAGCGAGTAGCAACTATATGAATAAAGCTTAGCCCCCCCCCCCCCCCCCCTCCCCCCTCCCTTTTTTTCACTATTTTTCTGACATTATAATATATTTTATTAATATTATTATTCTTTCATAAATTAAAATCTTTTGATAATATGTTAAATGTTTCACTTTTGTAATGACGATGTATTTTTTATTTATGTGATAACTTTTTTTTTTCAACAAATAAAATTAATATAAATTGTAGGGACGAATACAAATTTTAAGAGAGGACGAAAAAAATACATAACTTATATACTAGTGTTTTTTCCGGATTAAAAGGGGGCGACTGCCCAATTTAAAGGGTACGTCCGCCCCTTATTAAACGACGAGCATGTTTTTGCTAGTAAATGTGCAGAACTATTATCAATACGTCTATTAAAGGAAATTGAAAAGGAACTAAAACAACCAGAAAGCCTACAAACAATTCTCCATGTTGACATATATTTTGGGTTGATTTTTATTTTTTCAAAAATAACAGACCTATCATTTTATTTAAATTCTAGGGTTAATTGTGAAAAATAATAACCTGGAAATAGAAATATACATGAAAGAGATATTGTGCAATAGTTATTTGAGAGAGATACCAAACGTGTGAATATGATACATCTAACTCACCTTAACACACATTTAGTATGGTGAAAGATGATGGCTTGGTGCATCACATCCATCTAAATGGTATCAATTAAAAATATTTTTGCACCATAATTTCTCTCGAAATTTGCAAACACGAGAGTCTAATTTTTTTGGGGGTACACACACACACACACACACACACACACACACACACACATATATATATATATATATATATATATATATATATATATATATATATATATATATATATATATATATATATATATATATATATATATATATGTATGTATATCTTTTGATCGATATAAGAATCAAAATATCGTTATTCTTTCACCATATTTTTCTTTTATATATTGTCATCTTTATTTTGACATCCATTTGATATTTTACGACATCATTTTCAAGATCGATTTCATGAAAAACATCAAATTAGTGGAACGGTGGATTTATGTTCTATTCCATCGTACAACACTGTTAGAACAATGTATTTGTGGAAGCGAACTTTTAATTTGCCTTTGTCAACAATTTTATTTTTCCAGTGTCTTGATCTCTATTTTTTCCTTCCTCTTCTATGTCATTTATTCTCTTTCCCTTTAAATTCTATCGGTGTTAAACTGTTAATTAATAATAAAGTCATAGTTAATATATATATAACCAATGTAAAATTTATGTTAAGCATAATGGAGCTATTAAACAGCACCATCACCATATATATATATATATATATATATATAAACTTAAAACCAAGTTTTTAGCTGAGGTGGTTGAAAGAGACAGCAGGTAGACAAAAGGCAACATTGATTTAATAGAAATGATCAGGATTTTGGATGCATCCTGTGAATTTCAAATGCAAAAAGATGCCAAATTTCTAGGGTAGGAGTATCGCATGCTTAAAGATACCCAACTAAGTTATTGTCTTATGTCCCTGAGAAATGGGACGGCCAATTTAATACGGTAATGTATATTGTACAACATTATAATCATTGTAATTAAGATTATAAGTAGGTTATTAATTACTTGTTTATGATCGTATGGATAACATGTAGTAATTGTTGTACCTTAAATGGTCGAAAAAGTATTTTTAAGATCGATTCCACGTATGATCACTTCCTTGTGGAAGGCATCCAATGTTGTTCATTAATATTTAATAGAACCGTTAGGAAGAAAGCATGCAATTCACTATTTATTTATTGATTAATGATACGAACACAATCGTCGTGACACAACGAGTATGTACAACGTTAATTTTTAATGTAAACTCATTGATAATCATTATATTCATCATTATCGATGATATAGATACATGTTGTGGTACTCGTTGTGTCATAACGATTGTGTCTATATCATTACTCTATTTATTTGTATATTTTTATGGTACACTTTTATTTCACAGAAAATATAAACGAAATTCTAACATATAAGAAGACTCGAATCAAACGTGAAAATTTAGGAAGAACTTGAACGTATATTTATAGGGAAACCTGAAGTTTTATGCTTGAAAAAATTAATATATTTGTTATATAAGCCTTGCAAGAAACACTTTGAAAATTATGCTTCTGTCACTTATGCGCAATAGATGCGTTCGGACCCAGTAGATTTTGTTTTTTCCCCAAAATATTTTTTCACGCAGGGGAATCACGAGTCACGCGTGACCGACGCACGAGTCACGCGACTCGCACTATCACCGCACGAGGCATCACTCTTGTTTTGATTTCCAAACATATTAATTCCGTTTCGTTTTTTTAAATAATTTTTTGGGTAAAACAAGTTCTTCTCAATTTATTTTTTTGAAAAATACTTTTAACTGATTCATGATGTGCATGAAGTTATAAAAATGTTATGATCAGTTGTATTGTAATTTAACTTGTTGATTTTAGTTCATTAATGATAATTCCACATTTTTCCTTTTACTTTCTGTTTGTAATTCTACAAACTTCTACAACATGTAAGAACACAATATTCTTGTAATGAGTTGCAAAAGGGACGATTAAAAACTAGTCATATATTCAATACGATCCATGGGTCGATAATAATATTCTTGTAATACATCGTGGTTAAGTAACTACACCTCACAAAGACCATCCCGGATGAATGTAAACACATAAGAGTAAGTAAAGCACGTAAGATCATGTTTAAGCCATATTCTAACATATGTGATCATACAAAGACGTACCATAGCAACACCAAAACTCCAATAAAAATTCCAGAAATACAACTTATAACACATAAATATCATTGGAACAGAATCAGGAGCTGATCGATCAAGGATGCTACCTGACTCGCCGAGGCGAGGGTCAAGGCCGCTGAGCCGTGTCTGGAAAAGTTCCAGGTTTCAGTTTCTGCTTCTTAAAAACCTGGTCTAATGCAAACACATAACCCTAAACTATCAGTTTCATGCATATTTTCTAGAAAGAAAAAAAAATCTTTAACATAAAAGTAGTTGCATTTTTTATAGAATGAATTATTTACCTTATAGACAAACCGAACTACAAACAAACAACAACTAACTTTCGCTCCCACGAAAATCCTCGAACAAGAATCAGGTTCTAATATGAATACTACGATAAACTAAGATGAAAATTAAGAACAATCTAAAAGACTAGAATTTTACCTTCAAGAGACGATTTAGGATTCAAACATGCTTCTCGAACCGAGTCGAATTCAACATTGTTATCTGCAAAAACCGAAACAACAATTTCAGATCATTTTGTCGGACATATAGGGTCCCGCCGAGGCGAGCCTGCCGACCATCCCAACCACGAAAAACGAAACCCAACTACAAACCAACCAAAACTCCGAAGGAACCTTAACTCGCTTAGGCGGAACCCTACCTCGCCTAGGCGAACGACTCGAACTCGGAAAATCCGAATGCTCAAAACTTGCGGAAAACTGAGACCCTGGGGTGCCTCGGAGTCTTTCTATAAACTCTCATCATTCTTTGGTCGGTTTACACTTTATCTTGGAGGAAAATAAACCTTAAAAATATATATATTTAGAAAGACTAAACTACCTTACTAGGAGGTGATGAATTTTACTATGGTCGGCGTATTCCTAATAATGTTTGTTCAACTTCACTAGTTTTTCCCACGCATTGCTATGATATGCTATCTTTTACGATATCTTCACGTATACCTTACGATGATTTTTTTTACGGTTATTGTGTCTTTTATTATGATATTTCGTTATCATAATACAATCTACACATATACTGAAAGAAGGGTTAAATTACAATTTTGATCCTCTAACTAGACACTTTTTCGATTTTGGTTCTGGTTTTTCTCCGCCGATAATTTTAGTCTTGTAAGTGGTTTTTTTTTTTGTAAAAATAGTCATGAACGCCAGAAAGACCACTTAGAAGCACTAAAATTGTCGCCGAAAAATTACTTACGTACGAAAATTGTCGCCGGAAAAGACCGATTTTAGTCTTGTAAGTGGTGGTGTTTTCCGGCGTTCGGACTATTTTTGCAAAAAAAAAAACCACTTACGGGGTAAAAATGTCGCCTGGGAGAAAACCAGAACCAAAATCGAAAAAGTGTCTAGTTAGAAGACCAAAATTGTAATTTAGCCCTAAAAGAAAATAACATCTTTGTATCTTTGTAGTATATTTTATTCTGACATCATGTACAGCGTAGTTATACAATATCATTCAACCCCTACCCACTAATGTTGTATTTATATGCTGAAAGCCACCATGTAACTGCTCACAATTAATCCAAATCCACAACTCAATTTTCAGCTCATAATGGATAGCAGCTGGTTTTCTAATCCAATATTCTGGTGTATTACAATCTTGCTTCCGGTGTTCCTCCTCTTTCTCCGACGGCGAAAGTCTATCAACTCCCACCACCGAAGACCACCTGGACCACCGGGATGGCCGGTGTTCGGCAACATGTTTGACCTCGGTGAAATGCCACACAAAACCTTAATCGGGCTGAAGAAAACCTACGGCCCGGTTCTTTGGCTGAGGATTGGTGCCATTAATACCATGGCGGTGCAAAGTTCGAAGGCCGCCGGCGAGTTGTTCAAGAACCACGACATCACCTTCGTCGAGAGGACCATCACCGACGTCATGAAATCTCATAACTTTCACAAAGGGTCAGTGTCTTTGGCTCCTTATGGAACATACTGGCGTGTGATGAAGCGTATGATCACTGTTGAGATGGTTGTCAACAAGCGAATCAATGAAACAGTGTCTCTCCGACGAAAGGCCGTCGACGATTTGATTTCATGGGTTAAAAAAGAAGCCGCTAATGCAGGCAAGAAAGTTATTTACGATTTTTTGTCCCCGGTTTTTCCTTCATTTTTCCAATACTAACCCATATCTTCGTAATAACATTTTGTTGTCCTCAACTATTTTTTTTATACTTGTAGGACATTTCACTATATATTTTATTATACTTGTGGTTGTGGTCCTTGAATAAAAATATATAGTTCAAGGACCAAACATGTTACTATAGAAAAGATGAGGATTATTTGTAAAACAATAAAATAAAATAAAAAAGGATAAGAGACTAAAAACGTCGTATATTAATTATTTCTCAACGAATTCTAATAGGACATATGTCATATGTAGTTTGAATGAACCTCAGATATTTTTTCCGTAAGGACAAAAAAAAAACGATATAAAAGATAGGAGCTAATTTTGAGGAAAGAAAAACACGGTGGACTAAAAAGGTAATTATTCATTAAAAATATGTTGTGTCAAGTTGACAACTGAAATTAGCAGGGGAGGAAACACAAGGAATACAAATATCACGATTCGTGTTCCTAACATCATTCAACATGCTCGGGAACCTAATGTTTTCGCGGGATTTGGTGAATCCGGAATCAGAAGAAGGTATGGAGTTCTTCTCAGCAATGATTAGCGTATCGGAATGGGCAGGTCATCCAAACATAGTAGACTTATTTCCATGGCTAGGATGGCTAGATCCACAAGGACTAAGGAGGAATATGGAGAAAGATATGGAGAAAACTATAAAAATTGTATCTAAATTTGTGAAGCAGTGTGTGAATGAGCGGCAACAGAGCGGGGAAAAGAAGAAGGATTATCTGGAATTGTTGCTTGATTTTGAAGGCGACGGCAAGGATGAACCTGTTAAGATATCTGATCATGATCTCAACATTATTATTATGGTAATAAATAATCACCTTTTTCTTTTACTTTTTGTCTTCTCTTGCAAGACTTTTTCCTCCATTATTATTAATTTTTTTTATCTATTCACTCACAAATTCACAATGCACTTTTATATATATGTCTGAAAGTTTCACACACGCACATGCTTTTTCGCTTAAGTGAGACTCGAACCTTTATCGTTGTCGGTGTATGACTTAGTGATATATAATCATTAGACCGATACGTTTATTTGATTATTAATGATAAAAACAACTTTATCATTTCATATGTTGTAAAAAACTGCTATTGCATAATTTATGCACAATTATCAATTATATCAGAAACTGAAACCGGTCACATCATTTGAGGCATAATAATTGAGTAAATTTATTTCAATTTTCACTTGTCGGAAGCTTGTTTCCGAAAAATAACTTCATTTATGAGACGGGAGATTATTGTGTGGTGTCTCCACACGGTGCGGAGACATCGTGTGACACACCACACACCACACACCTTCATTCTGTTTTAAAATTGTGTGGTTCTGATCGTTTCACCCGTCATTTCATTTTAAATTCCCTCACCACACGATAACTTTCCATACTTTACCAACCATTTTTCAGAATACGGCTCTTCCCCATGTAATATTATTTTGGAAAATGATTAGTACGCATAGGCCTGTAAACGAGCCGAACCCTACCGAACCCTGGCAGGGTTCGAGCTCGGCTCGGTGTGTTCGAACCTTAGGCTCGGCTCGGCTCGAAATGGCTGAGCCTTATATTTTCATTATCCGGCTCGGGTTCGGCCTGGTATTTGGGGAAAAAAGCTCGGCTCGGTTTGGCTCGGTTCGGCTCGAATAAAAAATTAACATATGATTCATAAAATATATGATATCAATATATGGTAAGGTATATTTCTTATTTCCTAAACACTTCGAACTGTATATGAATTTATGATATCCGAGCCGAACATGTTCGAACATGTTCGGCTCGACCACCGAATATCTAATTTGTAAGGTTCGGTTCGAAGTTCGAACCCATGAACCGAGCCCGAATCGAGCTTTTTCGAGTCGAATACTTCGAATCGAATCGAATACTTAGGTTCATTTACAACCCTAAGTACGCGCATCATATCCTCCAGCCATCTTCCGAAAGATTCAATTTGTGGTTTAGAAACTTTGCATTTTTTATTTGTTTTATTTATTGCCAAAGTGTATTGTGTTAGATTGTGTGTGTGCATTTTTATGTGCATCAAATTGGGGTCGAAATCATTGTCCTATTATTTTGTTAGCCAATGATTATTAACAGGATGAATGAAGTTGGTTTTTTTTTTTTTTTTTTTTTTTTTTTTTTTTTTTCGGAAACGAAAGGAAGGGGCGGGGATCGAACCCTGGACCTCTCACTAGAGGCCAGGATAGACCCTGGAACTTCACCGCCAGGGTATGAGCCGCAGCTCAGGATGAATGAAGTTGTGGTGGCAAGGTTTCACCATATATTTCGTAGGATGTTTAAAATAATTTTGACCCCACCTTTTTTTTTAAATGAAAAACACGCGAAACTAACACGATTAATTATTTATTTTGGAGTTAAGAGCACCATTCTAAATCCATCTACACCACCATAACATGAACGACACACTTCAATTATATACCCTCCAAACACGCACAAGTTTATCACCAAATGCCTCTTCCGTTATGAAGTATGAAGACCGCTTGGGCGTGAAGCTTATCTAGAGGATACTTTGTATTTGCATTTCTGGAAAGAGCTCTTAAATCTTAAAAGCCCACGGAGCACCGAAGAAAGTATATGACTGGTTTATATGTTAAGGGCAATGATAAATTTAATATATATATATATATATATATATATATATATATACTATATATATTTATATATTTTATATATTTGGTTAAAACCAAGAAAAAATAAATTCAAATCAATCAAGTGTCAAACCAAACATAATTTTTTGATTTTTATTGGTTTGATTAATACGTACATCAACACAACACCGGTCACATCATTTGAGGCAAACAATTAATATAAAGTTAATGTGAACTTTTAACGTGGATGCATATGGAGTTCGGATCTCTCCTTCGGTGAATTCACAGCAGACGGTGCTGTGACGAAGAAATGGTGTCGTTTTGAGTTTAAGTGATGCCGTTTTGGTTTTGAGTTTAGAAAAAAAAAAACACACACAAGCAAAACGGCGTCGCTGTGAAGTATCACAACTCATCACAGCAAGGTGCGGCCACAACAGAGGATCCGAACTCGTGCATATGTCCCTCATAAAAAAATTGATAATAATTGTGCATAATAACACATTTATATTATGTGCATCAATAGATAATAATTGTGCATAATAACACATTTATATTATGTGCATCAATATGCATAATATATGCACATAGTTTATGCATAATAACACATTTATATTATGTATGTAGGAAATCTTCTTAGCCGGCTCAGAAACGACAAGTGGCAGCGTTGAATGGGCCATGGTAGAGCTCTTAAGCAACCCTGCAACCCTCGCCGCACTTAAAGCCGAGCTTGACAACGTCGTTGGTTACGACCGGCGAGTACAAGAGACCGACATCGACAATCTCAAATACTTGCAAGCCGTAATGAAAGAAACCCTTCGGTTGCATCCTCCGATCCCATTCCTAGTTCCTCGGCGGGCCGCACAAGACACCAAATTCATGGGGTATGACATACCTAAAGACACACAAGTTTTCGTTAACGTTCACGCCATCGGAAGAGACCCGGAAACTTGGGACGACCCGGAGAGTTTTAAGCCGGAGAGATTCTTGGGTTCCAACATTGAATTTAAGGGCCAACATTATGAGTTGATCCCGTTCGGCGCTGGCCGGAGGATGTGTGCCGGGATTCCTTTGGCTCAACGGATGCTTAATATTGTGTTAGGGTCTTTGGTGCATGAATTCGATTGGGAAGTGCATGATAGCGTGGCTTACAAGATGAGAGACAAAAGAGAGAGGATGGGAGTTGTGGTAAGGAAAATTGAGACCTTGATAGTAATTCCACGTCTTAAAGCTCTTACTATTACGAAGAATTAATTAGTGGTTAATAAATAATAGCTTTCCTTTTGCACAAATTTTACTACCGTCGTGAACCAAATCTTAGTTGGTTGGCCAAACCAATGGGGTTTATAAAATTTGTGGTGACCTCTTATGTTTAAAAATCAACCTTCAATCATGTTGTTTCAAATTGATGACATGATGGTCCAATTACTTGGTTCAGGACCATCATAAAATCTCTGTTGCTTTTGTCCTGTATTCGTAAACAATTCCGAAAGAAGAGATACACTGTTCTTTGTTTGTTCATATTTTTGTTTTGTTTTTTATCCTAGTAATTTTCTAAAACGAAAACCTTGAATTTTAATGAATAGAAGAAGTCAAGTTTCATACATGACTCATGGCCTCTTAGAACAATCCAACTCTCAATAGCGGTGCAGCGGATCGGTTGTACTACAATGACAAGCTAGGTTATAAGGATTTGAACGAGTATCAAAGTCAATCTCAGACTTAGTTTTGACACTAATACCGCAATCTAACACATATGTTCAATTCAACCGTTCACATTTAAGAGTTTAGTGGATTGAGCATGCATTAACTCACTAGATATGCTCAATTCGTATCGGAAACCTCAAGGAATTGAATCTAAACAACTTAGTCAATTCTACAAGATGATTCTAAAACCAATCTTTACACACCTTTTTCGCGACATAAATTTATAAAAATGGTGTGAGAATTCATGAATCGAGTGATCAGATTGATAACAACATTACGTGAAAGTTTAAAACACAAACCCACCAATATATTAAGATTTAAGAACTCTCCATTTATAATTTCATCAGTTAGAGGTTTGATTTCACCAATCTTCACATAATTTGGCTATTAACTAGTTTAGCTACTCATGATAACAAGAAAAACAAGGAATTATTAAAATCAACTCATAAATATGAAGTTATGCATAGAGGAAATCACCAAAGAAGATACAAACTTCAACAATCTCCTTTGCAACTTCTCAAGAATACAACCGGGAAATGATAAAAACTTGATAATATAGTGTTTGATAAATGCAAAATACAAGAAAAACTTACCTAAAAGCTAATCTAAAGAAGAAAATTGAAGAAAACGGCTAGATTAGTCGAAAACGTCCCAGATGCACGCGCCCAAGTGTCAAAAACGGGTAAAGTAGTCGGAAAACGTCCCGGGCAAGCAGATAGGATCTTCTCCTGCAGTCCTAAAGTCCAAAAGCATTAAGCATACGTTTTAGAACACAAATAGTTCAAACAATAATTTTACGCACAACCATTCCTAATTTCATAAACCAAGGCATCAATTTCGTTAACCATCACATAATTTGGCTAAAGAGATTTAGCTACTCATAATCGCAAAGAAAACAAAAATAAGAAGGGAAATCGAAATCATTGGAATGAAAAAAGATGAAAAGAACTTACCCAGGCCAAAACATTGTAGAAAATCGTAATCTCATACAAACCCGGTGTGAATTTGTCAAGAACACACCGAGAGATTGAACCAAAAATGCAAAAATCTAGTATCTTAGCAAGGAAATTTGAAGAGGACTTGTGTTTTAAGTTAATCTAAGGTTTGAAGTTTATAAAATTCGACTAAAATCTGTTGAATGGTAATTTTAGGTTGCAAAAATCGTTTATAAATGAGCCGTAAATCGTATTAAAAAAATTGATAAAAAATTGGATTTTTCCTTTGTTTTTGTTTCTAGTAATTCTGCGAAATCTTTGAGTGATTCAAGTTGCGTTGGAAAAATCATTCAGTCTAGAAAATTCATTGAAGGTGGATCAAAATACACATGAAGTGAATGTTGGGATCCATTTCAACTTTTTAGCTTCATACTCATACTTCTACCTCTCAAATTGACTTTCAATGAACAAAAGTTTGTCCTCTAGGGATCATAATTAAGCATCATATATCCTACAAATATCAACAACAATACAATGCATAACTTCTGCAAAATTAATTTGGACATTAAATATGCAATACTTCACTTAAAATGAAAAGATTTTCGGACTATATGTCTTTGACCTCGTAGTGAATGTAATGGTGAATAAAGCTTGTAAATGAATTAAACTACCCCGAAAGTGCATCAAATGAATAATTAGCAAGGGTAAAATCATATAGGAAATGCAAGTAAAGTTGACTCTCATCACACACGGTAGGACTCGAACGCAAGATCTTTTGGTCCTAAGACATCAGCTTAACCGAGGTAAGCCTCATTGGACAATTAATGAAACTTTTGTTCTGAAGAGAAAAAAAAAATCAATTTTTATTATCCTCGAATTCTCCTGCATCAATATGATCCAATAATGCATACTTGTAAGAAGTTCAAGGAAAATGTTTGAGTTTGAAAATCCCTCTGTAGTTCCTTCCTTTCAACAAGCGATCCCACTCTAGAGTTTATATTAACAATAACCGATTCATATTCTTAGGTTAGGCCCTATAGAGTGGCTAAGTTGAGTTCTGACTGTGAGACTAGGTAACCAGCAGAGGCAAGCCCATTGGAATGTCTTTTCATCAAGGCCAAGTAATCGGCCATAAATCGAGATCCTTTCGCTATTTTGGTTAAAGCATATTTGAGCTCAAGAATGCGAGATTTGGCCTGACTATTCCACAGAAGTTCCAAAGTATTCCAAACTTCAGCCACGGTGGAGCAGTTTACCACCTCAAGAAGATCTTGCTCAGTCATTGAGCCAAGCAACCAACCGGAAGAAGATTATCCATAGCCATTCACTCATCTTAGGCTGGAGTTTAGAAGGAAAATGGAACTCAATAGATTTTGTTCTTTCTTGCTTTGGATTACAGACAATGTGCTGTGTATATACACAACATATCCAACAGACTAATATTCCAAATCTAACAACCTCTTAGGTGTGCCAATACTAGTGTTACACCTAAGAATACACATGGACCAATCATAGAGCTACACATAACTAGTATTATCTTAACACCCCCTCTCAAACTGAATGTGGTAAATTTTGAACATTCAGATTTTCTCTGAATGGTAGGTATTTAACCCCAGACAAGGCTTTGGTGAGGATTTGTGATAAAATAATAGATGCCAAGAAGAATAAAAGTCCTTGGACACGTAATAGGTCTTGAAGTACTATTTCTCTTCCAGAACTTGGTTCCTCACATAGTGGACATCTCTCTCTATGTGTTTGGTCTTTGAGTGTTGTACTGGATTCTGTGCTAGAGATTCTGCTCCTGTGTTGTCACAATAGATAACCAGTTTCCTGTTGATTCTGATTTCAAGTTTAAATAGCAGGGACTTCAACAAAGTAATATCTGCAGCTGCATGTGCCAGACTTATGTATTCAGACTCAGTGCTAGATCTTGACACAACTTGTTGTTTCTTGGAATGCCATGAGACCAATGATGATCCCAGATAGATACAATGACCTGCTACTGATTTCCTATCATATGGACAACACCCCCAACCTGCATCTGAGTACCCTGTAATATCCATGCCTCCACCCGAATTGAAGTGTAGACCGTAACTCAGTGTGCCTTTTATATATCTTAGTAATATTTTAAGTGCATGCCAGTGAACATCTCTAGGATCATGCATGAACTGGCTAAGGGAATTGACCACATATGCAATGTCTGGTCTAGTAAATGTCATGTACTGTAAAGCTCCACTCACACTCCTGTATAAGGTAGGATTTGACATAGGAGTGCCTTGATCTGGTTCAAAGGTCTTTCCAGTCACCATTGGTGTCAGACATGGCTTCAGGTTATTCATACCCAATTTATTCAGCAGCTGCTGTCCATACACTTTCTGACTCAGAAACAAGCCATTTGAGTCCCTGGCTGCCTGCAATCCCAAAAACTGACTCACCTCTCCCAATTATTTTAGAAGAAATCTAGAATGCAAGAGTGTAATGAACCTCTGAATATACCGCCCTGAATTACCTGTAATACAGAAGTCATCAACATACACTAGAATATAAATGATGACAGGGCCCTCTTTCAAAATAAATAAGGAGGTATCTGAAACTGCTTGTTTGAAGCCCCATGTTAACAACTATGTTCTCAATTCATCAAACCAGGCCCTAGGTGCCTGTTTTAGACCATACAATGCTTTGTTTAGTTTGCACATATAGTCTGGTTTACTTGTACTCACAAAGCTTGTTGGTTGAGGCATATAGACACACTCTTGGAGTCTCCCATTAAGGAAGGCATTGTTGATATCAACTTGTTTAATTGGCTATTCATTATGAACAACAACAGCAAGAAACACTCTGATGGTACCAGTTTTTGCAACAGGACTGAATGTTTCTGAATAATCCA
The DNA here is from genome assembly GCA_036785695.1 of Gentiana straminea. Lineage (NCBI taxonomy): Eukaryota > Viridiplantae > Streptophyta > Magnoliopsida > Gentianales > Gentianaceae > Gentiana > Gentiana straminea. The sequence continues at coordinate 3,383,746 of JAVUPR010000241.1, read as the reverse complement.
CCCCCTCTTCCTATGAATACCCCTTTGCCACAAGTCTGGCCTTGTACTTCAAGACAGAGCCATCTGGTTTGTGTTTAACTTTAAAGATCCACTTATTGCCAACTAGGTGATGATTGGATGAGGGGGGGCACCAGTTTCAGGTCTTGTTGTGCATAAGAGCAACATATTCTTCCTCCATGGCTTTCTTCCACTTAGGGTTGAGACAAAGCTTCTGACACAGATGATGGTTCAGAATGGTAGTCAACTGCACAATGCTCAGATACAAGTGTAAAAATAGGCTTAGGCTTGAATATGCCACTCATTGACCTAGTTTTCATAGTATGGCTAGTGGTAACATGGATGTTATGTGCATGAGAATCAGGTGTGGGGAGTGGTGGGGAGTGGTGGGGAGTGGTGGGGTGTGGTGGAGGGTGAAGAAGAATTGGATGAAAAAGTGGATGTGTTAATGGAATGAGGTGTGAGATCAGTGTCATGATGTGTGGAATGCACATGTCAATAGTCAGGAGTAGTAAATGTAGGATTAGTATGAGAAGAAAAGGATGTACCTGTGGGGCACATATTTGGGGCATCAGCAGCAGGTGTTACTGGAGCATCTGGTGCATTGGAGCAGCTAAAGTACTTGATATAGGGCAGGTGATACTGGAAATAGATACAGGACTGTGTGTGTGTTTGGTTGTGGGATGGATGGACGGGTAAGGGAATTCTTGCTCGTTGAAGGTAACATCTCTATAGATATAGATCCTACCTGTGTTATCCATGCATTTATGACCCTTGTGAGCATGACTAAGACCAAGGTAGACACATTTTTGTGTGTGATACTGGACTTTGTGACTATGATAGGGCCTAATGTATAGAAAACAGGAACAACCAAAGGTTTTGATGAGATTGTAGCTAGGTTTTTTGTGATGGAGAACTTGATAGGGTGTGATGTTGTTAAGGACAAGAGTTGGGAGGATGCTGATGAGATTGACAGCATGAAGAAAGCTGTCCCACCAGTACTTTTGTGGTAATGATGCATGTGCTAAGAGGGTGAGACATGTCTCTATTATATGTCTATGTTTCCTTTCTGATCTACCATTTTGGGGATGAATGTGAGGACAAGGATGTCTGAATTGAATGCCACATTTTTCTAGGAAAGGTTCTAAGGTTCTGTAATCCCCTCCCCAATTAGATTGAACAGTCTTAATTTTGGTGTTAAACTGATTTTCTACCAGTTGTTTAAACAATATGAAAACATTATAGGCTTCTGACTTATGTTTTAAAGGATATATCCAAGTGAACCTACTGTAATCATCAACAAAGTGTATATAGTACAGATAACCAGAAGTGGATCTGATTGGAGAAGGTCCCCAAAGATCAATATGAATCAATTCAAGAGCATGTGAGGCTCTACTTTGGGACACAGGAAAGAGAGTAGCATGCAATTTACCATATTGACATTCATCACAAAAAGGCATTTGTTCATTCACAGACACGTTACAATCTTTTAAGACTTGATTCAAAACCCTAAGAGAAGAGTGTCTTAGCCTCCTATGCCAAACAATGGATTGATTATTTTGATTACTAGAAGTGACCATACAAGTTGACAGTCTTTTGGAATGAGGGGAGCTCTGTGAAAAGAAATATCTGAAGTGATCAGGCTTAATGGCTTTGACTGTCTGCATCTTGTAGAGGCCATTTTCTAGGGTTCCTTCCAGTAACACCTTCTTTGATGCTTGATCCTTAACAAAACAATTAAAAGTAGAAAATTCAATGAGCACATGGTTGTCAGCAGTTAATTTAGAAACACTAAGAAGACTTTTCTGGATTTTAGGAACATGTAAAATATTGGACAAGTGGAGATTAGGATAAAGTGTAGTGTGACCTGTATGAGCAATGTGCATATGATTACCATTCCCTACTATCAATGTATCATTACCTTCATACTCAAACCTTAATAAGAGATTACCAAGATCAGATGTGACATGGTTTGAGGCCCCACTGACTACATACCATCCAGAATCTGTAGACATCTCAAGGGCAGCAAGGTAAGCAGCCATTTGTCTTGAATTTTGCTGGTTTGAAGAAGGTTGCACATAGTTTTCCTCAAATCTGTGCCAGCATTCTATACCAACATGTCAGATTTGTGGTGTTGCCATTTGTATTTGCAGGGGTGCTATTGTTTCTTCCTCCACCTCTGCCCCTTGATCTACCTCTTCCACCACCACCAGACCATCAACCCCTTGAAGGATTAGATTGATGGTAAGAGCCCCTGCCTATGCCTTGTGCCATAAGAGCAGTAGGATGATTCAAATCAAGTGATCCAGAAGGATTAAACCGGGCAATAAGGCGTTCATGAGTGATTAACTGAGTCAGAACCTCAGCCCAACTCATGGATTGGACACTGTAGGTAATGTTGACTCATATTCTTTGGGTAATCCTCCTAGGGTAGCTAGAATAAGCTTAGAGCTAGAGACGGGTAACCAGCTGCAGCTAAGCCATCATAAAAACTCTTCATCTGTGCAAGATAATCTGGCATTGATCTTCCTCCCTTAGTGGTCTTGGTAAGTGCATCTTTGTATTCGAGAATCTTGGACTGAGATTGAATGTTGAACAAGGTCTCAAGTGTGATCCATACCTCATGTGGTGTGTTGCATCCAACAATTTCTTGTAATGCTTGCTCTGTCACGGATCCACATAGCCATCCAAGCAATAGTTGATCTACAGCAATCCACTCATCATATGCTGGATTTCAAGGGCCAGGTTGTAGATGAGATGTTCCTAGGCCAAAATTCAGATAAACAGGTGGAACATTCATGCCATAAAGATGATCTTCAAGATTGTGTCCTCGGATGATAGGGGAAGACGGTGTACCTCCACAGTAAGTAGTTATTCTGATCTAACTTGACGGTGATGTTCTGAGAAAGACCGGTGCCAAATTGAGGTTTGGGAGAGAGAATGAAGCTTGGTGTAGGTGAGAAACGGGGTTGCATGCTCGTAGCTGTGGAGTAGAATGGTGGTGGATTAACATGGAGCTAGGAGAAGCTAACTCCGGTGGTTGGAAAAAGCACAGTGGTGGTGGGATGTGGCCGGTAGAAATGGATGTTGAGCTCAAACCAAAACCAGCTCATGTGGGTGTTTGTAAAATGGAGCTGGAAATGGTGGATAATGGCAGAAATGCTTTGCCGGATGATGGCTGGCCGGAGGTAGCCATGGCCGCCTTGGCTCTGCTACCAAGAAGGAAAATGGAGCTCAATAGATTTTGTTCTTTCTTTCTTTGGATTACAGACAATGTGCTGTGTATATACACATCATATCCAATAGACTAATATTCCAAATCTAATAACCTCTTAGGTGTGCCGATACTAGTGTTACACTTAAGCATACACATGGACCAATCATAGAGCTACACATAACTAGTATTATCTTAACAAGTTTTCATAGGAACAACATCAGAGGTCGTCGTAGACATACCAGTGGGGAAAATAAACTCCGGTGGCTTAGGTTTGGTGCCAAACACATGTTCTTCAAGACGGTGTATCACCGGAAGTATCGAATAGCGCCATAAAAGATAATTGTGGCGAGAGAGTTTGACGTTGAAACTCTGAGTCAGATTGCCATTGAACGGCGGTGCATGCATGATAGCCGGAAGCGTCGGAGAGAAGGGTGAGGTGTGGAGGAAGGAAGGATCAATCGAGCTTCCAACGGTCGGATTTAGGAGATTTAAAGTAGGAAACATAAGAGATTTATCAAAATTTAACTCGAAATTCTCAAGATTATAAAGCCTCCAGCAGCTCTTTCCTCCATCAAATGTTGAAGATGAAACTATAGAAGAAGCTCAAGGAAATGTTAGGAAGGTTTAGAAGAACAAAATTCAATCAATCTTACAAACATTCAAAGCTCTATCCTGTTGAATTTCAGTTTAACAAGAATAGAAAATGATAAAAGCTATCAAGATCATCAAACAATTTGAAGAACATCATAACGAAGAAGATGAGTAAATTTGAATATAGAAAAAGGCGGGAAACTGTGTTCTTGATCCTTTTCAGAAATTGATCAATGGAAAACGTAATTAAAACTTCTAGCTCTAATCCTGCACATCCAATTGCTATTTATAGAGCAAGGATGAGCTGAATTGGCGTTTACAACTTGAACTAACTAACTCTATCACAAGTGCTTGATAAAATGCCTCAAAGAGCAAAACAACCACTCCATCATCTATTTAATCTTAACACCCCCCTCAAGCTGATCATGGCTGAAATAAAAACATGGACAACTTGCAAAACAACCACTCCATCATCCATTAATTTCATACATGTCTTGTAGGGGTAGAGCCTGCAATAGTCTGGTGAAAGTTGCCTTGTCCACTGGCTTTGTAAGGAGATCAGCTGGCTATTGTGTTGTGTTAATTGGAAGGGGTTTCAAGTTCTTATCTAAGTATTTTTCCCCGACAAAGTGACGGTTGCTATGTGCTTTGTCCTTTCATGGAAAACCGGATTTTCTACAATATGGAGTGCACTGTCACTGCCACTGTACATAGGGACCGTGTCTTTGTAGCAGATCTGAAAGTCTTGTAAAAGATAAATGAGCCACTGGATCTCACAAGCAGTGACTGCCATGGCCCTATACTCAGCTTCACTGGAGCTCCTAGACTCTGTGGGCTGTTTCTTTGATTTCCAGGAAATAAGAGCACCTCCTAGATAGACCAAATAACCTGTCACAGACCTTCTGGTTTTAGTACAAGCACCCCAATCTGAATCACTGAAAGCTTTAAGTGTAGTGGAGCCTGTGCTAGGAAATAAAAGACCTTTTCCAGGAGATGATTTGAGAAACCTAAGAAGTCTATGTGCTTCTGTCATGTGAGCTTCATTAGGTTTGTCAAGGAATTGGCTTAATTGTTGTGTGGCAAAAGAAATGTCAGGTCTGGTGTTGCCTAAGTATAATAGCTTGCCAATTAAACTTATGTATTCAGTGTTGGAATCTAAGGGTGGGGCTTTGACAGAAGTTAGGTTTTGAGAGGAATCCATGGGGGTAGAAGCTGGCTTGCATTCTAAAAAACCAAACTCCTTTACAAGATCCAAACAATACTTCCTTTGATTGATGACAATTCCAGCCTGATTTCTTGCTACTTCAAAACCAAGAAAGTATTTGAGTGTTCCTAGGTCTTTGATAGTGAAGGCATTGTGTAGTAAGTCTTTAAGTTGCTGAATTTCTGAAAGATTGAGAGTCCCTACCACAATGTCATCAACATATACTAATAATGCAATGAAGTTCTGTCCTGTGCCTTTAGTAAATAATCTATGATCATTCTGGGATTGTTTATATCCATGATCTAACAGTTTTTGAGTTAATTTGGCATTCCATTGTCGACTTGCTTGTCTCAAACCATATAAAGACCTGTTGAGTTTGCACACCATTCCATGACTTTGTAAACCCTATGGTGGCCTCATGTATACAACCTCATCTAAGTCTCCACGAAGGAAGGCATTGTTGACATCCATTTGATGTAAATGCCAACCTTTCTGTGCTGCCAATGCCAAGAACAATCTGATGGTAGTCTGTTTAGCAACAGGTGAAAAGGTCTCCAAAAAATCTATACCTTCTGTTTGTGTGTACCCTTTTGCCACTAATCTTGCTTTGTATCTCTCAATGCTGCCATCTGACTTCCTTTTAATCCTATATACCCACTTACAACCAATTGGTTTGATTCCTTTTGGTACAAGAACCAATATCCAGGTATTAGTCTTGTCAAGAACCTCAAATTCTTTATTCATAGCATCTTGCCAATTAGGATCATGTGCAGCTTGCTGATAGGTTGTAGGTTCTGCCTCTGAATTGATGTTGTTGATGAATCCTTTGTAGTTGGAAGATATGTGAACATAAGAGATCACATTTGCTAGAGAATGAGGAGAAGTCCTCTTTGTAGGAATATTGCAGTCATAATCTTGTAGATAACTGGGAACAGATCTTTGTCTGGTTGACCTTCTTTGATGGTGGCCATTGGAAGACTCAGGATGATGTATAGGATTTGTGGAATATGAATGATCATCCAGTGATGTTGTATCTGGATTTGTATAATTCTCTGGATTTGCTAAAGGCAATGGTAAACACACGAATCATCAGTAGAAACATGATTAAAGAAAGGAAAAACCTGCTCATGAAATGTTACATCTCTGGAAACAGATATGGATCTGTTTTTGCAGATTTAACACTTGAAAACCCTTAATATGAGGCTCATATCCTAGGAATATAGAAGGATTGCTCCTAGGATCAAATTTACCTCTGCCTTGTACTTGATTAGAAACAAAACACAGACAACCAAATATTTTCAAGTTATCATAAGAAGGAGCTTTGTTATACAGCAAGTGATATGGTGTTTTGTTGGCAAGTAAAGGAGAGGGAGTAAGATTAATCAAATAAACAGCATGTTGTACACAATATCCCCAATATTCTAATGGTATGTTGGATTGAAATTTTAGTGCCCTAGCAATATTAAGAATATGTTTATGTTTTCTTTCAATTAAACCATTTTGTTGAGGTGTTCTCACACATGCCTTTTGATGTACTATGCCTTTTTGTCTGTAAAATGTTTTCATATTGAATTCACCTCCATGATCTGATCTAATTGTTTTTACACACCTGTCAAATTTATTCTGAACAAGTATACATAATTGCTATAAAAAGAGAATCAGCTTCTGATTTAGCTTTCATGAGAAACAACCAAGTGTATCTACTAAAATCATCAACAATTGAAAGAAAGTAATATTCACCATTGATAGTAGGTACCCTATTGGGACTCCAAATATCCACATGAATGAGATCAAAACATGAAACAGAATGAGAAACACTGATAGGAAATTTAGGTTTCCTTTGTTTAGCTAAGGGACATACAGTACATGAATGTGTAGGAAAAGTGATAGCATTATCTAGAGTCTTAAAAGCTTTCATCCTTTCTAAAGAAGGATGTCCTAATCTAGCATGCCATAATGAGGAATCTAGATTGTTACAAGCTTGACAAACATGATTGGCAGTGTGAGATGAATGCTATGTATCAGAAATCAGAATGTAGAGTCCATTTTGCAAATTAGCTGTACCAATCTTCCTCAAAGTTTGGTGGTCCTGCAACAAACAAGCATTAGAACAAAAAGAAACATGCATTCTGTTATCATGAACTAACTTTCTTACTGAGATCAAGTTAAAACTGAAGCTAGGTATACAGAATACATTTTGTAGGACTATAAATTGATTTATCTTTACTTTACCAATGTGTGTAACTAAGACTGTAGTGCCATTAGGTAGTTTAACTTTGACATTAGCCACATGATTAAGATCAACCATGTGAGAAACAAAAAAAGTAATATGATCTGTGGCTCCTAAATCAAGTATCCAATGATTCAGGCTACTAGAAATACCTTGGCCCTGATTAGAAGCTGCCATAACCACATCATTACATTGATTAGAAGCTGGTTGTAGACCTTGAATGAGAGACAACAGATGGTCATATTGGGATTGAGTAATAGGTGCTGAATCATTTGAAGATTTGTCAATGTTTGCTTCTGGTATATCTTCAGATTCTCCAATATTGACATTGTTTGCCATAGGACCTGCACCCCTGCCATAACCTTTCAAATTTGGTGGAAAACCAAACTTCTTGTAGCATTTCTCCACAGTATGGCCTTCTTTTCCACAAAAAGTGCACTGAGGCCTCTTTCCATGTGTTTGTCCTCTACCATTTCCCCTTCCTTGATTGTAATTCTAACCTCTTCCTTGATTATAATTCTGATTCTGACCATAACTCCGAGTTTGATACCTTCCTTGTGTTACAGCATTGGAATAACCCTTGTTTTGAACATCTTGATCAGATTGAGAAGCAAGAATGACAGAATCAGTACTGGAACCTGTGTAATCCAGTTGTTTTTCATGAATCAAAGCCATAACAAAGGATGTTTTCACATCAGGAAGTGGCAAGGTCATCAATACTTAGGATTTCACATTATTGAAATTGCCATTGAGGCCTTTCAGAAACCTGGTGGTGTAAGCATTTGCATAATATTCCCTGATGATAGGCAATGCATCACAGGTGCAAGGAGGAATTGGCTTCAGCAGCAGATATTGATCCCATAATGCTTTCAACTTAGTGAAATAATCTATCACAGAAAGGTTTCCCTGCTTCACCTTCTCTATCTCTTCTTCAATATTTGATAGATTGTAAGCAGTTCGCCTACTAAATCGATCCTGTAAATCAAGCCAAATCTCTCGTGCAGTATCAAAGAACATTACACTTTCTGCAAAATTAGGCGTCATGGAATTAATCAACCAAGAAACGACCAGATCGTTGGTCTACAACCAGTTTTGATAAGCTCTTGTATTCATTTCTGGCACTGGAGAAGAACCATCAACAAAATCTAACTTGCCTCGAGAAGAAAGAGCCTTAGAAATCGCCATTTTCCAATGAAGAAAATTATCTGCACCTTTCAACAAAGGTTGGGCCAGAATAAGACTTGGATTATCATTATGACTATGCGAATTCACTGCTGGTTCAGCCATTGATGACTAAAGAAACTGTTGTATCAAGAACGAAGAATAGGAATCGATAAAGAAGAAATGAAAAACGAATTCTAAGTGCAAATGCGGAATTATTGCTCTGATACCATGTTGAATTTCAGTTTAACAAGAACAGAAAATGATAAAAGCTATCAAGATCATCAAACAAATTGAAGAACATCATAACGAAGAAGATGAGTAAATTTGAATATAGAAAAAGGCGGGAAACTGTGTTCTTGATCCTCTTCAGAAATTGATCAATGGAAAACATAATTAAAACTTCTAGATCTAATCCTGCACATCCAATTGCTATTTATAGAGAAAGGATGAGCTGAATTGGCGGTTACAACTTGAACTAACTAACTCTATCACAAGTTCTTGATAAAATGCGTCAAAGAGCAAAACAACCACTCCATCATCCATTTAATCTTAACATATCCAGCTCAGAAACTCGATACAAGTTTAAACTGCTTTAATACTCAATCTCTGCTTCATATTGTAAATCTTATGCCTGTATAAAATTGATCAAGAAAAAAGGTATTTTGAGATTGATTTGCATTCTATAATTGAGTTTTCAAGTTTATATTGAGGTGGTGTACTTTGTATGATTCTGAAAAATCAGAAACTAAGAGAAATGCAGGACTGAATTGTCACCGTTTTAGTGATCGATCACGCTGATTGAACCGGTTGAATGAAGCTGTCAAGATCCAAAGTGAAGCCATTTTCATAGGTTAAAAAGAAGTATACCAGTTGAGATCTTGAAGATTCAAGAAAACCAAAAGATCAGAAACAATCAAGGAAAGAACAAAACTTGTCAAAACTGTGTACGTGTATCACTTGTTATGTGTAGGTGTTGCTCTATAAACCAAAACATTCATGAGTGTACTGTGTATGTGTTTCTCTCTAAAAAATCATCACATCAGATTTCGGTATTACAAGATTTGATCACTTTGTCCGAAAACTCATTAATCATATAATTAAGCCTCCGCAACATTGTTAGGACATGGTTGAGGGGTTAGTTGTTGACTTCATCATATATAATTTCTGTACAGGTGTTTTTCCCTCCTCTATGTAGTCGGTGGCGGACACAAGATGTCCGTTAACTTAAGGGGGGGGGGGGGGGGGGGGGGGGGGGCATAAAACATTTAAGGAGACAAATAAAAAATTAAGAAGGGGCAATAGACATGCATACTACATATATTAATAGATTTTTTTCGGATTAAGGGGGGACAGTTGCCACCCTTAGCTCTATATAGGTCCGCCACTGTATGTAGTTAGTTCAATACTATGTTGGCTAAAATGCAGCATCCAAAAACTATTAATCAGTTCTGCACTATCGCCCTATCTATTGTTATCGGTAATCTTAGTCTCAAAGATCATTACTATATTGTTTGGAGTAAGCAGGAACTTGAAACTCTTCAGCCCTATGTTCTTTGTATTCCTTATTCTGACTACATTATCAACGATGACGTCCTATGATGTGCAAACTTTAAGACTTCCCATGAATGTTGCTGATCTAACTCATCTAAGTGATAAACATCGTAAACAGTTTCTCTAGAATGACTTTGATAGTAAACGGCATTTACACACTTTGACATTGTCAACTCGCAACTCAATGTGGTCTTGGTATTCGAAGACCTAGACTAATGAATATTCCTTTGTTATAACAGGATAGAGAGAATCCATATGCAATAAGATAAACACTGAAGCAATCTAACATAAACAATCACACATAGGAACGAAACCAAGAAAACACAAGATTTAACGTGGTTTCCGGCGTTGTACCGACTACTCCACGGACAGAAAGAGTTATTTTAATATGCACATAATTTCAGACAGATTACACACACTACAATGATCAATACAGTTGGTATTTATAGGCACAGATCCCTAAACCCTAATCGCCAAGAATCTTTGCCGGATTGCCATAAATGCCCCAAATGTTGGATCACTCTGCTGATCCAACTCAGTTAATCATTGCACAGACGTAGAACTCTCCTGCCCCCCAAAACCTCAGCAGACCCTCGTAGTCTGCTGACACCAGAAGAAACTCAGCAGACTTCCCAGATGACTTTCACAGACTTGGATACACTCTTCAGCAGACCATCACTGTGCTGATAACCAGATTAGTTCTACCAGATGTAGAGTTTAAGTCATTTTGCTGACAAATCCCCACCTTGACTTGAACTCTCATTCACAATCAACAGATTGCACAAACAGATGTACTTGTACTAGATGCATTCATCAAAGCCAGATGTACTATACCATATTACTTCACAAAGTCCACTCAGCTGACCTGCCCTCAGCTGAGTTTCCAGATTTCTAGATTATAAGTTTTGAATATTCAGCAAATCGAGATACAATTGAAACTTGCTCTGCTGAACTGGTTTAGTGAACATATCAGCAAGATTCTCCATGGTCCTGATCTTCTTCACTACAACCATCTTCCCATTCCTTAGAAAATGATACCTCACATCAATATGCTTGGTTCTCTCATGATGAACCTGATCCTTATCTAGACAAATTGCACTCAAACTGTCACAATAAATCTCTGCTTGATCCTGATGTAGCCCTAACTCACTGACTAGCCCTTTCAATCAGATACCTGATAACGCTCTAAATGCATCATTAAATTAACCCTTATTTACCCCGAATTCTGCTCTAGAGAATGTAGATAGGCCCATTGTCTTGAAGGAATGTATGTTAAACTCTGAGTGCATGTTCCCAAGTTCGTAATTCTGCATCTGTGTTATTATCCCGAAGATTTGGTACTGTTTTGTCGTGTTTTATGTAATTTTCAGGATGTATGAAATCTGGAGCACTTAAGGACGGATCTGGATCGAGGGAAGAGTATTGGGCCGAGTGGAGTAAGTTTAGGAAGATATATGTGGAAAGAAAAGAAGAAATGCAGGCCCGGTTTACCGTGGGCTAGGCCCGATAAACCGAGGGTCTTGGGGAACACGAAACTGAATCTGCCGCATTTATTAGGTCAGTTAGGGTTTATTTGAGTCATAAGTCGGCTAATGTATCTATAACAAGCCGCGGAACTGATATTATTAGTATGTTCCATGTTCTATATATTATTATCATATACATTATACAATTTGATGCAATAAATTCCTTTTCAGCTTTTGGAGTTTATTTTCTGGTTTCCTTCCCTTCCTTGCCATTTCTAGCGTGAGTGGATCAAGCTAGATCTCCATAGTTGAAGGTATGAAGCTTTGAATGTTCCTTTATGTCTTTAATATGGTAGATATGCTTGTATTTACGTGTTTTAGTTGATCTGCATGTTTAACAACCCCATAATTTACTTGAATTAATCCAAATTGAGCAATGTAGATTCTTGATTAAGAACCACTACCCCCGGTAAATCGGCAGTCTATACCGATTTACCGAGGCAACTTTTAGGTCACCTTAATCTGAAAATTCAGCGCCAAGTGCGTTGATCGGCAGGAACAATTAAAACGAGTAATAGGTCTGGCCAATCTAGTATTCGTAATTCGTAAATTAATATGAAGGACTTTAGTGAAGTATTAATTAGGACATTGTCTTGATGATCCCTAGGTACGTGCTAGTCATAGTCAATAGCTGCTTAGGGAGGTTTTCCGTCTTGTGCCGGCATCTCTAGAACTTATTGCGTATGAACTAATACAACCAACGAAGGTGGTTAGTTGCGTATAGATTTTCTGATGTCCTTACAGTGGAAGTAGATAGGGTTAGGAGATGCACCCGTAGCTAAAACTGAATTAAAATCTCGATTAGTTTAAGGAAATTATGTGGGGAAGTAAACATAAGGATTAACTAAACCAAGTTAGTAGATAGAAGGGGTGGGGAAGGAATACCATGTTTCTTTTATGTTCATTATTGGTCAATGACCACTTATGTCTTCTTAATTAGATTAGAATTGTTTAGGGTTAAGTTGCATTGTATTTATGGGATCGACCTTGATTCGCCCTTGCTATACTACAATTGACCTAGTACTCTTGCTAGTATAATCGACGTAAGGCTCGCGACGATCAATATCCTCCTTGGCTGCTTCAGTAGGAGCCATATATTCAGCTTCCGTAGTTGATAAAGCCACTGTTGCCTGAAGAGTTGCTTTCCAGCTGACCACTAAATTCCCCAATGTGAAAACATAACCAGTCATTGATTTTCTACTGTCCACATCACCTGCATAATCAGCATCACAGTACCTTGTGACCAGACATTGAGTATCACCTCCATAAATGAGACCAATATTAGTTGTACCCCTAGGGTACCTGTATATTCTTTTCACAGCTTTCCAGTGTTCCTTTCCAAGTTGAGCCATGAACCTGCTGACAACACTGATTGCATGAGCCAAATCATACAAACTATAGCATACATCAGACTACCAACTGCACTAGCATAGGGAACTTTTGACATATACTCATTCTCATCTGCTGATTGTGAAGCATAAACATACAAATGAATATTAGATGCCATAGGAGTATCTATTGGCTTTGCAGTAGACATGCCAAATCTGGCCAATATCTTCTGTATATAACCCTGCTGAGACAAGAACAACTTCTTTTGATTCTTATCTCTTCAAATCTACATCCTCAAAATCTTTTTGGCTACCCAAATCTTTCATTTCAAACTCAGCACTGTGAAGGTTCTTCAGATTTTGAACATCAAACTTCTTTTCAGCAGCTATCAACATATCATCCACATACAAGACAAGAAAGATATGTGATCCATCTCTCAGCTGACTGTGATACTCACAACAGTCATATGGACTTCTGTTATAACCCAGCTGGATCATGTAGCTGTCAAACATTTTATATCACTACCTAGAAGCTTGCTACAATCCATACAAGGACCTTTTCAACTTGCACACAAAATCTTCCTTGCCAGGAACTTGAGATCCCTCTGGCTGAGTCATGTATATCTCATTATCTACCTCACCATATAGAAAGGCTGTCTTCACATCTAACTGCTCAAGTTCAAGATCCTGTTGTGCCACAATTGCTAGTAACACTCTGATTGAAGTGTGTCTGACCACTGGTGAGAATATCTCATCAAAGTCTACCCTTTCTTTTTGACTGAACCCTCTTGCAACCAAACGTGCCTTATACTTGACCTTTCTGCCTCAGTTATTCCTTTCTTCTTTTTGAAGATCCACTTGCAAGTAACCACTCTCCTATTAGTTGGAAGTTTAACTAGATCCCAAGTCTGATTCTTCAATAATGACTCTATTCATCTCCCATGGCAGCAAGCCATTGAGATGCTTCAGAACATGTAACTGCTTTCATGTAAGTAGAAGGTTCAAAACCATCCACTTTTTCTGCAACTTGAAGTGCATATCCAACCATATCATCAAACCATACCTCTTGGGAGGCAGCCCAACATTTGATCTTCTAGCCCTGTTGGCGGTTATACTCTTCTGACCAATGTTCCTTGTTTGATGCTCTGTTGATCCTTGTTTAGTAGACTGGCTTGGATCAGACTCTAGTTCAGCAACCAGATCAGATGACTGCTGACTTAGATCAACTGATTGTTGCATATTAGCTGACTCCACTTGAAGCTCCACCTGTTTCTTAGCCCTCTCAGATTCAGCTCTAGTTTCAGATTCAGCAGACCTCCCCACTGATGAGTTAATCATAATTTTCATCAAAGACCACATCTCTACTGAGTATGACCCTGGACTCTGCTGATGACCAAATTCTATAATCCTTAACTCCATCACCATATCCCACAAACACTCCCTTCTTGGCCCTTGGTTCGAGCTTCCCTTCATTCACATGATAGTAATTTGTGCTTCGAAAAACCCTTAGAACTGAGTAGTCAGCAGGCTTGCCTGACCACATCTCAAATGGTGTCTTGAGATTAATCCTTGTGTGAGGACTTCTATTGATTAAGTAGAATGATGTGGTTACAGCCTCTACCAACATCTCCTTGATGAACCAGCATTAGAGAGCATACATTTTGCCCTCTCCAGAAGAATTTGATTCATCCTTTCAACTACACCATTCTGCTGAGGTGTATTCTTGACTGTACAATGTCTGGCAATACCCTCATCCTTACATAATATATCAAACTCTGACCAGCCAGAATTCCAGACCATTATCTGTTCTGAGCCTTTTGATATTCTTGCCTGTCTGATTTTCCACTTGAGCCTTTCAATGCTTGAAAATGTTGAATGCCTCACTTTTGTGTTTCATCATCACCACCCAAGTCATTCTTGAATAGTCATCTATGAATGACATAAAATATCTGTGACCACCCAATGATTCCACCTTTGATGAACCCCAACAATCAGAATGGATATAATCAAGTGATGTATTTGTGCTGTGTATGCCTGCTGATAACTTGCTTCTATGTATCTTCCCAAACACACAGTGCTCACAAAAGTCCAGATTCATGACCTTATATCCCCCAAGAAAACCTTCTAAAGAAAGGACTTGTATTCCTCTATCACCCATATGACCAAGTCTCATGTGCCACAACTGAGTCTGGTGGTGACTGATTAACTGCTGAGGATGCCATAGCAGCAAAGCCAGGCATAGTAGAGCCTTGTAATATATACAAGGTTCCCTTCTTGATACCTTTGAGGACCACAGCTGAATCTTTGTAGACATTCAGCTCTCCACCTTCTCCCTTGAAATATAACCCCTTGTTGTCTAGTAGACTAAGAGAAACCAAATTCTTGGTCATCTGTGGGACATGTCTAACATCTTTCAGCGTGCAGAATCTACCATCCTATGCCCTCAACTTGACTGAGCCAATTCCCACTATCTTGTAAACCTTGTTGTTTGACATAGAAATATGACCACCATATATCTGCTCATAAGTAGAAAACCACTCCCTGAGGGGACAAATATGTTAGGATGCTCCCGAATCTAAGATCCAAACATCAGCATGATGTGTTGAATCCCCATCAACTAGAACTAGATCCTCATCAGAATGATCAGCAACCGCAATTGTTGTGCCAGAATTGCTCTCCTTCTGCCATTTCTTCTTTGGACAATTGGACTTCCAATGCCCCAGCTCCTTATAGTAATTACAGACATCTATGGACTTAGGACCTTTGGAACTACCCTTCTTGCATTTCTTCTTCTGTCCATGCCCTTTCCCACTGTTGCTGCTGACTACTAGTCCAGCAGCCTGATTGTCTGTCTCTGCTGCTTTGTGTCTCAGCTCCCTAGCATACAAGGCTGCCCTCACATCCTCTAAAGCCACCGTATCCTTCCCAACTATGAAGGACTGCACAAAGTTTTCATATGAACTTAGTAAGGACACCAACAGGATTAGGGCTGCATATTCATCTTCAATTTTAACATCAATATTCCTGAGATCAAGTAATATTGTGTTCATCTGATCCAGATGTTACCTCAGCGGACCTCCTACATGCATCCTCAGACTAAATAGTATCTGCTTCAACAGAAACTTGTTGGTTAATGACATAGTCATATACATTCTTTCAAGCTTTGCCCACAACTTGGCAGCTGTGTCTTCCTCAGCAACTTTAGTGATAAAATCGTCAGATAAGCACAACATGATGGTGTGCTTTCTCTTCCAGACTGGTAGAATCTGCTGAACTGGCATCTTCTTTACCAGATAAATGAGTCCATAATCCTTGTTGTTTCAACAAGGCCCGCATCTTGATTTGCTACAGACTAAAACGGTTTCTTCTTGTAAATTTGTCGATTTTTACGTTAACTGCAAACATCTTTCTTGCTAAAGATCACAACTTTTATCACAGATTCCTAGCACCCGTGAAGGTCTTGGTAAAGATAAAGGTTGTCAGTACATATGATTCTCTCGAAACCAATGCTCCGATACCAATTGTTATAACAAGATAGAGAGAATCCAGATGCAATAAGATAAACACAAAAGCAATCTAACATAAACAATCACACAGAGGAACAGAAACAAGAAGAACACAAGATTTAACGTGGTTTATGGCGTTGTGACAACTACTCCATTGACAGAAAGAGTTATTTTATTATGCACTGAATTTTAAAGGGATTACACACACTACAATGATCAATACAGTTGGTATTTATAGGCACGGATCCCTAAACCCTAATCGTGAAGAATCTTTGTTGGATTGCCATAAATGCCCTAGATATTGGATCACTCTACGATCCAACTCAGCTGATCACCTCACAGACGTCGAACTCGCCGCACCAAAAACCTCGCGGACCCTCGCAGGGCCGCCGACACCGAAGAAACTCATCAGACTTCCACAGACTTGTATACACTCTTCAGCAGACCATCACTATGTTGATAACCAGATTAGTTCTACCAGATGTAGAGTTCAAATCCCTTTGCTGACACTTTTCTTGCAAGACTCCCTTGAAACTTTTTATTGAAAAGATATACAACATGGGTCAAGGTTATCTTTGCTAAATATGGCCACCTAATTGACTCCTCTAGAACGGAGTTGCTTACACTTGGAAGAGTATTTTCAATACGAAGGATGTTATCAATTATTGGATGAGAATAAGAAGATGAGATGATCAAGATGCAAGATGTTAGTTCATTGAGACACACATCAAACACCTTGGATTCACTAGTTGGTTGAAGAGTTTGTTAGTGTGATTGGAGGTTGTGAGTGCTGATGTCACTGCTGCTGATGTAAGGCTCCTGATCTTGATGGCTATTCTGCAGGGTTCTTCAAACATTCTTGAAGTGTTGTGGGTGCTGATGGCACTGCTGCTGTTCTTGAGTTTTTCAGACATGACAAGTTGTTGAAGCAGTTGAATCATGTTGTTATTTCCCTGGTCCCTAAGATTACTCACGCTTCATCTATCAAAGATTACATGCCTATCTCTTGTTGTAATTTGGTGTACAAGGTTATTGCTAAGATCCTTGCAAGCAGGTTGGCAGCTGTCTTACCTAGTATCATCAATGAAGCTCAGGCTGGTTTTGTTGAGGGGAGAAGTATGATTGACAACATCTTTTTGTGTCAAGAGCTTTTGAGAGAGTACAACATTACTAGAACCACCCCTAAGTGCATGATCAAAGTTGACATAAAAAAGGCCTTTGATTTTATGCACTGGGACTTTTTGAGGTCCATGATGGAGTTGTTGGGGTTCCCTTCTAGGTTCATCAGTTGGATTATGGCTTGTATTACTACTCCCTCTTACTCCATTTCCATAAATGGGGAGATGAAGGGGTTTTTTAAATGAAAGATGGGGTTGAGGCAAGGGGATCCGTTGTCTCCTTTCTTGTTTGTTATTGGGATGGAATACCTCTCTAGGCAGTTGAAGATTTTTGCCAGAAACCCCTCCTTCAGGCACCACAATAATTGCAAGCAGCTTGGGATTATTCACTTGGCTTTCGCGGATGATTTGATGCTTTTTGCTAGGGCAAACCGGTTTATGTGAAGTTGTTGATGGACTGATTTTGTGAGTTTGGTATGATTTCTGGGTTGAAGGCTAACCTCAACAAATCCAATGTTTATTTTGCTGGGATTAGTGAAGACAGAAATAGGGTTTAGTTGGATATCTGATGACGGTCAAATTATACCCGTGAAATTCATCAACATTGACCTTAAATCGAGATTAATAATATATATTTCATATTAAATCATATGTTTATATTTATTATTTAATGTTAAGTGATTATTAATATGATATTTGGTATTTAACTGTTTTTATTATTAAAAGGCCGATTTATTGTGCTATAAATGTTTATTTTGTAGATCACGACAAATCGAGAGGATTAATGTCATTCAATCAATGGATCTCAAGATAATGGAGGAAGAAAATCGGAGCATTGAATGAAAGATTAATCGATCAACACGAAAGCGTGCGATGGGGAACAAGCTAGACGAAGAAAACGTGTTAAACATGCAAACTTAGGTTCGGTCGACCGAGCCTATAGCTTCGGTCGACCGAGTGCAGCTCTTCGGTTGACCGAGCCTTAGGTTTGGGTCGGTTTCCGGCTTATATCGTGCTTATAAACTAGAACCACCCTAAGTCGGCAAAAACCTCTATATAAGCAAGCAGCTACGAGAATTGTAATAGACACTTTAGACATACCTTAGAATATCATTCAATAAAATCACTCTATTCATATCTTGATTCAATGTAGTTTATTGAGGGTGTTTCCGGCAATTTAAGGGCTGCATTATGTAAGCCTTTATTTTCTGTTTCTTTCTTTTAAGTAATTAATTCCTCCCAATTATGCTTTATCGTTTGAATTAGTTAATCATAGCTAGATGATGTAGATCTAGGCTATGACGTTAGGGATGTGGCGACTCCTTGTCTATGGGGATCCCATAACCTACGTCATACACTTAGTATTTATTCATGAATCTACTTGCTTCAATTAATGCGTATCTATGTTAGTTTATATGAATGCTTTACGAATTACTTCGTTTAATCTGTTGTGTATGATGAAACGCCGAGAGATACGTTCGTGGATGTAATGGGGGAAAAAGACCATTCGGTCGACCGAGCCCAGCCTATTCGGTCGACCGAGCCCCGTTTTATCCGTTAAATAGCCACGTCTTTATGGTTAGGTTGACTTAATAGAATTTATCATCTCGCAGTATGGCTACGGCTACGTTGCTCGTCTGTTTTAATTAGCGTATGATTAGGAAATACCAATATAGGGCTCCTAGGTTGGCTCATGAATGATCTTCCGGGACTTTCAGCGAGATCTAGGTAGGTTTTGTATTTGGGAATTGAGCTCACCTAGTTATACGTAAATCGTAGATTAACATGAAACCGTGCAGGTAATTGTTAATGGGACAGAGACTGATGCGATCGTTTAGGAAGTACGCCTAACCATAGGAATGTTGCCTAGACGAGGTGTACGGTTAATATCGGCATCCTTAGAGTCGTAAGCGTGTGAGTTATATGAGATGGAGGCACCAAAAGGCGAAGTCACGTAACAATACCACAGTGATCTAGTGACCTACCGGTGCTAAGTCAAGTTAAAGAGGATGACTCCCGTAGCCAATCTAAGATAGATACAAACGGATTGACAGCTTAATAAGTTCGCTTTATTATATAAATCATCTAGGTCCAAACGATAAAGACAATAATCGGGGAGGTTAATTACGTTGTGTCGAGTCGTGTCTTTACCTTTCTTGTCTTATGTTGGTCGTAGACCGCCTCTATGTCCTTGACATGTTTAATTAATTGTTTGTATATAAGATGATCCACAATTGGTTCCCCGTGGGATCGACCTTGATTCACTATAGCTATACTACGATGGGCCTAGTCCTCTTGCTAGTATTGGTTTATGGTGGTCAAGTATATTATAACCTGATTGACCCCGATCAAGTTTTTGGCGCCGTTGCCGGGTAACCGACGGTCAATTTTATATATAAATAATTTTCTTATTCATGTCAAGTTTTCTGTTTTAGAGTCTGTTTTTATGTTTTTGAGTCCCTCTGGTTGTCTGCTCTGTCTGAAAATTCCAGATTCTAATACAAAAAAAATTAAAAAAAAAATTTTATTCGGTCGACCGAGAATTTATATTTTTTTTGTTTTGTTCTTGTTCTGTTCTGTTTACACGGTTTATAATTGGTGTTTTTCGAGTCTGGAATTTCGCGTGTCTGTTTATCCCCGTATGTTTAATCCGTAGTCCGATAGCGTATGGGAAACCATGTTAAAATCGCCTACGGTCCGTTTTGTTTTTCTTCCGTTTGCGTAAACCAGGGAAGCAATAATCTGAGTCAGTAATTTTTCGCGGGCGCTGAGAGAATAACCCAGCAAACATGTGGAGCTACGAATCTAAGATGGGAAAAGCGATGGAAGCAATACCTTTAAAGCACCAAGATGGCTCCGAATTTTTTTTTAAAGGCTTAAATTCTTCGTGGTACAATGTTGAAGGAAAGGTACTACCTTTTTTTGCTTATGTTTTACTACCTTTTGGTTTTTTGAGCATAAGTTAGCCTATACATGAACCTTAGTATGAATCTTAGCCCGGAGTTGGTTTGTAAGATTAATTTTATTAGTGTGGAAGGTTCTGCCCCAAATCGTCTCATCTAGAGGTGTAAGGAAACATGTAGTCGTTGAAAGGAAGCAAGTGAATAAAGAGTTCCTCGTAGTTCGTTAAAATCTCTTTGTCCTATGCATGAGATTGCTTCTACCGCCGGGGAGCAACAAATTGTGTAGTTTAAGCATTCACAATCTAAAGAAGACGTTGAGTTTTGAGAGAACACTATCTTCTCGCTTTCGTTGAGTTTTATGGTGATGGCTTCTCGGTGAACCCACCTTAAACGTAAACGAGATTACGCTTTGGGTGACAATTTAGAAATCGGAGACTCTTAGTACATGGGTTCGGAAATGGTCTAACCATGGCCGGGCGAGTTTAACCGAGCTTCGGCTCAATCGACTCCCCTCCACGTGTGATGTACGTTACAGCGCTCGACAAGACTTAGCATAGCCGATAAGCCTTCGGGCTAAACGGGGCTTAATCTTGACGGATTGGCCCGAACCGTCACATATGTTCCAACGAATAAGACGGCGTAGGCTTGCCTACATAACCGACCTTATTCGGAGTACTTTGATTCATTGTTTCTTATTGTCAAGGCCAAAACCGTAATTTTAACCGAGTTTCTTAGAATTCACTAATTCCTAAAACGAGAGCCGAGGTAAGAGCTTTGGATAAATGATATGGATAAATGTCGTTTCCTAGGTCTCACAACCAAGGGAAGGGTATTAATCCGCAATAGCGATAAGCCCACCTCTTATAGTGCTCAGAGGGGTCAATATCTCGTGCTCCAAGAATGATAATTGACAAGGATAATCTTTGGAACGTCGAGCTGAGGACTTAAAACTCAGAACTACTTCTTTAAAACCCTTAGGATTTATTTTTAGGATTTTAGGTTTTTCTTTCTTTGGGTCCAATAAGAGTAACGTGACATATGTTGAGGTTTTTTATTTTGCCGTGTTCCGATGGCCATTGGGCTAAGGATGTGCAAAACTTTTTTACTCAATATAGGCCACGTGAATTAGAGTTTCTTAGGAGAGTCGAGAAATTGCTAAAGAAAAGGAAATTTAGCAAACAACCTTAAGATGGAAGCATTAAGAGAGCTTGAGAATTATTGAAAATGTAACAGAGAAAGATTGGTGTGAACAAGAACAATTTTGGTCAACTTCCAAAAATCTTTTAGAATGGTGATCCAAGTGAAAATTCAAAGTGGTGCGCAATTCATTCTGCAACTACCCTTATCCTTTCATTTATACCTTTTCACCCTTCAACCTTTTCGATCCTCTCACCAATCTGCCCCAACAGTTCACATTTCTAACCATTCTTTCATCGCCTCTCTTTCTTTCCATCCGTTTCACTCTCCCACCCAATCTCAATGCCTTAACCATTTTCAACCCACCCATAAACACAATTTCTTATCCGTCCTTTATCTTTTCTTCCCATCCTTATGTATATCTTTTTCTAAACCCATCATACTCTCAACCTCCATTTTGTTTACAAAATACCTTTGTGTTGCGGAATTTGAAATATTGCTAAGCTTTAATGATAATTTTTTATCATTTTGATTTTCATGATCCTAGTTGGGGGAAGTGTAGTTCTGACCCTAGCTAGATTTTAAAGGTTTTTGGTTCGATCAAAGAACAACTTATCTTTCTACCGGAAGTTTTAAATTTCACACTTTTCCGCCTATTCCGGCATTTCTAGATGATAAGTTTTGTTCTACATTATCATACTGATCCGACCTTGTTGATGACGGTTATGACTTTTATGTGATACATTGGGTTATTAGTAATTTCGAGCAGTAGCTACATCTCCCTAAGTTGTTGATATCCAATGCAAGCGAGAAGTTTCTGCGTTAAGTATTCAATTTTATCTTTAGTCTATAGGTCGCATTGAATCTGTTATACCTTACCAAGTTTCTCTTTTATACTGGACTGGATACATAGTGAGCCACTCCACCTCGTGTTTTCCCACATGGGGTTATGCTTTTTGATCTTTGTCTTATCCACCCGGTTTTTAGATGAAGACCACCATCTTTAGTTGCGTGTTTATTTTTCTTTCTATTTAGTATTTTTCTTGTCTTTGGTTGTATAAAATAAAGTGGCTTAAAATGTTTTTCGGTATTCATACCTAATTACTGCCACATTATTCTATAACTTCCATAGACATGGTGTTATTAACGGTTTTTGGGAGTTTGTCTGCTTATACATGTTTTCACTTGCTTCTCCACAACGTGCTGAAATTTACTCCGATCTCTTTCCTTTACTTGAGAGCCGTTTCCAGAGCTAAGTCTTTTTCTTAAATTCTCATTTATTTTTGTCATTGAGGACAATGCCATGTTTAAGTGGGGGTAGGAGACTTAGCTATGTTGTTATGATTAAAATTTGAATGAAACGGTAGAAAAATTGAAAAATTGAAAATTTGAATACATACCATATTATTTATCTCGTACCCTTAGAATTGTGAGTTCCTAGCTAAGAATTGATAGGAAAGGAACCAAGTTTCATGAGTACGTGATCATTTTATACTTATGTTAAGAAAATTTAATGATATTCATGCCCGTTTTTGCAAGTAGTTATTTATTATTCAATTACTCAATCTGTGAATCGAGTATACCGCGCAAATCATAATAACTGAAGAAATTATGTGTACATTGCATAGATGATTGGTTATGTAGACTTAGTGTCGATACTTATTGGCTGATGTATTCTTATCTTCTTGCCAACAAAAGCGGTGTAATAAGCTTGAGACGTACCTGTGTTTTAGCAAAATGTTAGACACTGGGCTTGTAGTAACATTACCAAAGTAGCCCCGCGCTTGTGGTAATATTCGATGCTATACATGATCTAAGATAGGGGGATACTCTAAAAATTTTTCTTCCTTGAGATTAGTAGTATTTGAAAAATATGAAAAGAATTGAAAAATATTCAACTCTTTAAGAGGCTTTGAGTAGTACTCGGTCTCCAAGTCCAAAAACCCTATAGATACGCTCTTGCTTATTGCTCTAGTGCTTCAAAAATTTAAAGGCTTGAGAAGTATGAATGCTGAGGTTGGTAGGTTGAGATTACGAAGTTGGCATAAACTCTAATCTTGCTACGAATATATAAAACCAATGCACATGCACACATCACTACGATTCATAGCGAGTAGTGAATAATGGATATCTTATGAGCATGACTAGTATGAGTTGACTTGAGTTTCTTGTGTAAGTATGATTTGACCATAGAAAATGTTGTCTTGGGGAATGACTTATTGATGCTTTGTTCGGGACGATCAAAGTCTAAGTGGGGGGTAGTTGATGACGGTCAAATTATACCCGTGAAATTCATCAACATTGACCTTAAATCGAGATTAATAATATATATTTCATATTAAATCACATGTTTATATTTATTATTTAATGTTAAGTGATTATTAATATGATATTTGGTATTTAACTCGTTTTTATTATTAAAAGGCCGATTTATTGTGCTATAAATGTTTATTTTGTAGATCACGACAAATCGAGAGGATTAATGTCATTCAATCAATGGATCTCAAGAAAATGGAGGAAGAAAATCGGAGCATTAAATGAAAGATTAATCGATCAACACGAAAGCGTGCGGTGGGAACAAGCTAGACGAAGAAAACGTGTTAAACATGCAAACTTAGGTTCGGTCGACCGAGCCTATAGCTTCGGTCGACCGAGTGCGGGTCTTCGGTTGACCGAGCCTTAGGTTTGGGTCGGTTTCCGGCTTATATCGTGCTTATCTTCTAGAACCACCCTAAGTCGGCAAAAACCTCTATATAAGCAAGCAGCTACGAGAATTGTAATAGACACTTTAGACATACCTTAGAATATCATTCAATAAAATCACTCTATTCATATCTTGATTCAATGTAGTTTATTGAGGGTGTTTCCAAAGAATTTAAGGGCTGCATTATGTAAGCCTTTATTTTCTGTTTCTTTCTTTTAAGTAATTAATTCCTCCCAATTATGCTTTATCGTTTGAATTAGTTAATCATAGCTAGATGATGTAGATCTAGGCTATGACGTTAGGGATGTGGCGACTCATTGTCTATGGGGATCCCATAACCTACGTCATACACTTAGTATTTATTCATGAATCTACTTGCTTTAATTAATGCGTATCTATGTTAGTTTATATGAATGCTTTACGAATTACCGTTTAATCTCGTTGTGTATGATGAAACGCCGAGAGATACGTTCGGGATGTAACTGGGGGAAAAGACCATTCGGTCGACCGAGCCCGCCTATTCGGTCGACCGAGCCCCGTTTTATCCGTTAAATAGCCACGTCTTTATGGTTAGGTTGACTTAATAGAATTTATCATCTCGGTAGGTATGGCTACGGCTACGTTGCTCGTCCGTTTTAATTAGCGTATGATTAGGAAATACCAATATAGGGCTCCTAGGTTGGCTCATGAATGATCTTCCGGGACTTTCGCCGAGATCTAGGTAGGTTTTGTATTTGGGAATTGAGCTCACCTAGTTATACGTAAATCGTAGATTAACATGAAACCGTGCAGGTAATTGTTAATGGGACAGAGACTGATGCGATCGTTTAGGAAGTACGCCTAACCATAGGAATGTTGCCTAGACGAGGTGTACGGTTAATATCGGCATCCTTAGAGTCGTAAGCGTGTGAGTTATATGAGATGGAGGCACCAAAAGGCGAAGTCACGTAACAATACCACAGTGATCTAGTGACCTACCGGTGCTAAGTCAAGTTAAAGAGGATGACTCCCGTAGCCAATTAAGATAGATACAAACGGATTGACAAGCTAATAAGTTCGCTTTATTATATAAATCATCTAGGTCCAAACGATAAAGACAATAATTGGGGGAGGTTAATTACGTTGTGTCGAGTCGTGTCTTTACCTTTCTTGTCTTATGTTGGTCGTAGACCGCCTCTATGTCCTTGACATGTTTAATTAATTGTTTGTATATAAGATGATCCACAATTGGTTCCCTGTGGGATCGACCTTGATTCACTATAGCTATACTACGATGGGCCTAGTCCTCTTGCTAGTATTGGTTTATGGTGGTCAAGTATATTATAACCTGATTGACCCCGATCAATATCTCTAGTTTGACTGAGGGGGAGATGCCTTTTAGATATCTTGGCATTCCTTTGGCTGCTTCTAAATTGAGGGTTGCTGATTATGGTCCTCTTTTCTTGAAGTTGGCAGAGTATTTTGGGAATTGGAAAGGTTCCACTCTTTCTTATGCTGGCAGACTTGAGCTTATTAGGACTGTCATCCAGGGAGTACATTGCTTTTGGATGGGAATCTTTCCTATTCTTGGAGAGGTTCAATTGAGGATGAACAGGTTGTGTATGAAATTTTTGTGGGGTGGTTCTACTGAGTCTAAAAGAAGGCCCTTGGTTCATTGGGAGCAAATATGTCTTCCAAAGGATGAGGGTGGTTTGGGTTTGTTTCATCTAAAGGCTAGAAACCTTGCTCTTCTTTCTAGAAATTTGTGGAACTTTCATGATGAAAAGGAGTCTTTGTGGGTGAAATGGGCGACTCATTTTTATTTCAAAGGTGCTAAAATTTGGTCCTATGCTCCTAGTGGGAGAGACTCTCCTCTCATGAGATCTTTCCTTAATATTAGGGATAGGCTTATTCAGGCTGCTGGTTCTGAGGTGGGGCTGTCTTGGCACTGAGAAGTTGGAAGAATGGAAATAAAGTGTGTCCCAGGCTGGCCTATGAGTTCTTCAGGCCTAGGGGTAGAAAGGTGTGGTGGGTGAATGTGGTCTGGAACAGTTGGGCTACTCCAAAACATTGTTTTATTCTGTGGCTTGCTACTCTGGGGAAACTGTTGACCAAGGACATGATGATCTATTTAGACGATGATCTTACTTGTAGCATGTGTAGTGATGCTCCCAATTCGTTGGCCATCTCTTCTTTGATCACGGAGTGACTAGCAGGGTGTGGGCTGATATTAGGGCTTGGCTGGGCATTAGCAGGAAGATGACTACCATCTTCAGTGCTTTGAATGGTTGAAGAGGGAGGCAAGAGGTTCAAGCTTCAGGTCAAGAGCTAGGAGACTTGTTGTTGCTGCTACTTGCTATTACATTCGGAACATGAGGAACAAGAGGATTATGGAAGGCTCGATGATCCCTGAGGCTACAGTTGTAAAGAATATCAAGACTCGTATTTTCTTTATTCTGCATTCCCTCTACCCCTCGGACTGATGTAGCCTTATTTTGTATTTATTTTGCTGATGTATGGGTATTGGGATGGGTGGAGCAGTAGCTTGAGGCTACTTTTTTTTTTGCACCTAGATAGCTAGCTGGGATGCTCCCAGGTTTTCCCAGTCTTGTTGCATATCTGTGTGCCCCTTGAACGATTCTATATCCCACATCTCTGCTAAGTTTGTGCTGGTGGGTATTGGTAATGTCTTTGGCATGACTGATTTTCTTCCCTGCATGGCGAGGGGCTGAATCAGTCCAGGTGTGTTGGCTATCAGATTTTCCTCTTTTGTTTGTTTGTGTGCCCCTTTAACTTGATTACATCCATTCCTCACCTTTGCTAAGTCTCGCGTGCGAGGGGGGGGGGGGGTAATGCTTAGGCATTATCGTCCCTGCTTGGTGACGGGATAAATCGGTTCAGGTGTGTTGGCAATGGACAAACTTGTTTTAGCTATTAGGTCCCCCTGTGTAGCTAGATTATATTGTAGTTGTTTGGTGCTACCTGAGGTTGTGATGTTGGGAGGTTGCAGGGTGCATTTTTCCTCTGGGGCTTAATGCACCCCCCAATCCGCACAGTTCTACAAACCTCAGGTAGGTCCCATTTTGGGACTTGGTTTCTGTAGGGATTTCTACATCCGTATCTATTGGACATAGATGTGGGAATCACTATTTTTACCCCATTTTGTAGTTTCCCGTGATTCCATGCAGTAGTATCTATTGGACATAACTACATGGAATCATTTTATTAGGATTTTTTTTTGTAATTTGGGATATGCTCTGCTGGATGCACTAGGTGTGAACAGTAAGACCCCATTTTTGATTTCTCTTAGGGTGTACTTGTACATACCTTTGGTTAATATAATTTACATTTTAACCCAAAAAAAAACCGAAGGATCAACTGCTATATAAGTGAATAACATCTACTATGTATCAATTCGATTCAATATAAGAAATTCTGATGTAATCTTACTTCCTCTCAATGAATACACTATTATCTTCATGGAAACAGTTTTCTCTAAAGTTCTCACTAATGGATACTTCATCTTTTCTTCAGTTATCTTTCGTTTTCTATTCTTACGTTTGCATTATTCATGGTATCAGGGCTATTGAAGCTCGTTGTAGTAGATTTTGTGCTTTATCTCTGATTTCTTCTTGGAGGTTCATTCTCCAGACTACATGGAATTCTGTGTTTTGTTTTCTGTACTTGTTCATGGAGTTTTAGCCATGGATGCAGCTTAGAACATGTGATTTTGCCTAACAATCCGATGTATATTCATCCTAGTGAGAATCCTTCACTAGTCTTGGTACACCCTCCTCTTAACAACAAGAATTTTCATCATTGGAGTTGGTCAACGAGGAGCCAACTGATTACTAAGAACAAATTCAGCTTCATAGATGGTTCAAGGCCTAAACCTGCTCCTGATGATCCAAATTACCAGGTATGGCAACAATGCAATGCTTTTGTTGTTGAATAGGTGTCCTAAACCCAACCGGGTTGGACCGGATCCGACCGAGTCGGGTCATTTACAGTCTATTTAGTTCATGTAATAACTTTATTATGATTAATAAAGGCGCATATGTTATTATATATTGTTTATCTTCATATTATTTGTTGTATAGTGTCAAACTGTGATAGAGAAACCACGATAGTGATTATGGTTGATGAGATCTCTAATCACTCTAACAAGTTTGGTACTTAAATGTCTCTAGTCTTATGTACTGTCAAATGGGACATTGATAGTATAATCAGACTAGCACATATTGGATGTCTTCTATCTTATAGAAGGTAGGGATAGATTTCGTCTATCGAAGTGTAGAGACACTTGGACTGTACGTGGATGTGTATTAGAGAATGCGAACGTTAGACTGACCTACTTACATTAAGTGTCACACTATGTGGCGGTTGTGTAATTATCCTTTAGACCGGAGTCTTCATGGCATCATGGTGTGGATTGTCATGCTTTGACACTATTGAGATTTCCTCTAGCCACGGGGCGATCATGCGGTAGTGATTGGGTGTGATATTGAAGCATGCGGAGTATACATGATTGGTCGTTTGGGAATCGTGTATCCTATTATTGGGATCGAATATCCAAAGTGGCCTTCTTATAAGGAATGTCTAGCTCTCGAAAATCTTTGCAAAGTGGGAGTAAATGTGTTATTCCGAGAGAGCATGATATCCAGATTATAAGATATGATCGTTAAGGTATTGACACTCGAGATACGATCGTATTGATACTATTACAGCGATAGGATTGTAAGTTACACGGTAACTGATTCACATGAAAAGTAGTAGTCATTGCTTTTGACTCTTCCGATGATTGGGGGTCACGGTGTGTTGCTAGACA
This sequence comes from Gentiana straminea, assembly GCA_036785695.1. Lineage (NCBI taxonomy): Eukaryota > Viridiplantae > Streptophyta > Magnoliopsida > Gentianales > Gentianaceae > Gentiana > Gentiana straminea. The sequence goes on along the minus strand of JAVUPR010000241.1, from coordinate 3,354,763 downwards.
CTATCCCGTGATCGTTAGGCATGAAGAGCATTTTCGTAATTTGCACTTTGTGTCTACGGCCAACATATTCGGAAGCCTATCGGGTCACACACATATGAACATCGAGTCGGATTAAAATGCGGTTATAGTTGATAACCAAATAAGGAAAGTTTATTTCTAGACTATAAAGGTTATAGTGGTAAATTAATATGGTGGTATTTATTTGTTAAGAATAAATAAAATACAAGATGTTACTTATATACAAATTATATTAATTAAAGAATGTTCCGGATGCCAATTAATTGACATATGGGGCGCCACATCCTAGGGTATAAGATACACTTGGATTGTGCATTTTAATTAATAAAATTACCATAATATTAATATTGGATATTAATTGATTTTGGAAAAATGGATTTATGGTAATAAGATAAATATAATCAATATAAGATATTGGCAATATTTAGATTTTATTTAATATGAGATATTGCAATAAAAGAGATAAATCAATCTAGGAGATTTTCCTTATTTTATTGGGAAAATGTTTTCTTCTCCTCCACTCTATTGGGGCGCCACTTTTGACTATAAATAAGAGGTGGTTCTCAAGCTCTTTTGTAGATCACAATTGCAAGAGCTAATGTAAAATAGAGAGCTTCCAATAGAGAGTTTGTGAGGGAGGAAAAATACCGGTCTAGAAAACGGAGTTTTCCAATAGCAATCCAATGAGGATTCCGGCGAGGAGTTCGTGTGGATTATCGATAGAGGCCGGACGCATGGACGGCTTGCGCACTGTACTACTCTCCGTTGACGGTCAAAGCGACGATCTTATAGATCATCAAGGTATATTCCGTCAACCTACTTAACGTGTTTATTGCATTAAACGAAGAACGATCTAGAAAAGGAAATCAAATTTTAAATTCCGCTGCGTTAAACTAGTGATTTCCTAACAGTGGTATCGGAGACAGACTTTGGGCTTAAGCAATAAGCACAATTTAATTGCGTAGTAATTAATCGATAGATGCAAGATTTAAAATCACGAGATGTTTAAAACAAAAAAATGGTGCGATTTGGGGGCTCGGCCGACTGGCGGCGGCCCCCTCCTCTACGGCGGCGGCGGCAGGTCTAGGGCTGCCGTCGTCGGCTATCCTCTTCCAAACGGGGAGATCGACTTTTTGTTTTGTGATATTTATTGTGTATAGATATTTCTTTTGTTTAGTTGTGTAATGTGGCCAACCAATGGTTCAAATAGTTTGGGCCATTAAGAAACTATAGTGGCATATTAACCAAAATATTGGGCTTTCCAAATTTTGATTTGGAATAGGCCTAGGCTCCTTTCCAAATATTTGATTTGGAAAAGGCCTAGGCTAGGCCACTTCCAAAATTTTGATTTTGGAAAGTGGCCAGACATAAACCAAATTTGGTTTAGGAAGATGCCTTTTGGTTTAGGAAACCAAAGACATCCCTTTTGGTTATGAATCAAAAGGAAAGGAAACAAATAGGAGACCTTAGAATTTTAATTTTAATTTGACAAGTTCAAATTTAATAAAATTGAAATTAAATCGATTTAAAATTAAATGTTAATTTTATTTTCGATTAAGTCATATAATTAATTAAAAGTTATTTAATTATTTGAAGTGATAAAATAAGACGCATAAGTAGTTAAAATTAGAATTTGATCTTTTTCATAAGATAAAAATTGTATGGATTAGATATGTAGATATAATGTGATTATATGGACCCCGATTGATCATGGACTCGACCAATAGGATATATGAGAATGTTTTCTTTATGTTGATTTTTGAAATTGTCCTAGGCCGTTATGAAGAACGTGACCTAGTTTAATTTTTGCATTTATCCCATTCCCGTTAGTCCCCCCCCCCCCCCCCCCCCGTGTGCGGCGGGTGTAATTATTTATTAGATAGATTATTATGTAACAAGAATGGAGCAAGAAGACGAAGACTAAAGAGAGATAAAGAACCCATTGACGTACAACAATAAAGATCCTATTGGCGGTTGCAGATACCCTTAGTTTGTGACATGCGGTTTCGTCAGTTTGTATTCGAAACCGCACCTAGGAAAAGTCCATGATCATACCGGTTATTTTGTGCGCGGAATGTTGTGTATGTTTTACTTTATATGATATCCTAGTAATATGCACATAGTAGATGAGACCATAATCAAACAAAATTAATTAAGTGAATTAATTTAAAATTATTCCCACGATAAAAACCGAGCCAAAATTGTCTCCCAATATTATAATGACGGTGAAGAGCCCTTGTTCGGATCCAACTGATCGGCCCTCGTCGGGAGTTGACCTACCACGGGTATATTGATATTATCGAGATATGATCGTTACGAGATCTCATGAATATTTGGGTTACGACTCGACTAAAATCTTACGGTGATTGGCCCTCGTCATGACCGTCTAATTTTAGAGACAATGGGGTTGACTATCACATAGATAGGTGAAACGTCAAAGAGTTGACTAGTCAGCCACTAGGAGCCGCATACGATGCGACTAGTAAGAGTACCTACCTTTCGAAATTATCTCGGTTGATCGGCCCTCATCGGGAATCGAGGTAACTAGATGGATCCTAGCCACTAAAGAATTGAATAAATTCTTGAAAGCCAATTGGGAATAGTTGGCTAGTGGGAGTAAACCTTATAAATTTTTTTAAGTGCAAGTTTAGGGTTTTAATACATGAGCTTTTACTTATTCTATCTTTATTTATTGTTGTAGAAAATGTCAAACAAATTGAACCTTCGTTTTATCATCGACAATAAGCTTGACCAAACTAATTTTCTGAATTGGGAAAGAAACCTCAAAATCGTTTTGAGGCACGAGAAGATTGGCTATGTCTTGGACGAGGCCCTACCGGAAAAGCCCTAAGGGTTCGGCTGCGGATGCTGTCGAGAAGTATAACAAGCACTGTTCAGTCCTGATGTTACATGTATCATGCTTGCTTCTATGACACCTGAACTGCAGAAACATCATGAGTCTATGGACGCCTACATAATCATGGTCCACCTAAAGGAACTCTATGCTTCTGAGTCTCGCACTGAGAGGTACAAGGTCTCGAAGGCCCTGTTTGGTTGTAAGATGACATATGAGACTGCTGTGGGGTCACATGTGCTTAAAATGATTGGGTACATAGAGAGGCTTGGAAAGCTGGGCCACAAGCTGGAACGAGAATTGAGTATTGACTTGATTCTGCAATCTCTACCTGATCTCGTAGTTCGTGATGAATTATCACATGAACAAGATAGATTGCTCTTTTGCGGAGTTATTGAACATGTTGAAAACTGCTAAGGGCACTGTAAGGAAGGGAGAGCAAGTGTTGCTGGTCACTTCTAGCAAGGGCAAGGCAAAAGCCCAAAAGAAGTCCAAGAGGGCGAAGGCTGCACCTAAGCCAACGCCTAAAATAGCGAAAGACAAATCCTAGGATGCTTGCTTCCATTGCGGTGAGACCGGACATTGGAGGAGAAACTGCAAAGGCTTCTTGAGTACCAAGAAGAAGCATTCTGATGCTTCGACTTCAGGTATATTTATGACTGAGATCAACATTACTTCTTCTAACTCTAACTACTGGGTATTAGATACTGGTTGTGGTTCTCATATTTGCACGAATATGCAGGCACTAAGAAGAACTAGAGAGCTAAGGAAAGGAGAGGTGGACCTACGCGTTGGGAATGGAGCAAGTGTTGTTGCACTAGCCATAGGAATTTATTTTCTTTTGTTGCCAAGTGGGCTAGTACTTGAACTTAATAACTTTTATTTTGTTCTTGCTCTTACGAAGAGCATTATTTCTATTTCCGCATTAGATGTTGATGGATTTTATTTACGTTTGAGAATAAATGTTGTTCTTTTTCATGTGATGGAATTTTTTATGGTACTGGCATACTTAGAAATGGTCTCTACACATTAGATATGAATGTTGACGAACTTAATATAAATAACAAGAAAGCCAAGACAAATGACTTGAATGAATCCTACTTATGGCATTGTAGACTTGGCCATATAAATAAGAATCGCATTTCCAAACTCCATAAAGATCGAATGTTGGATCAATTCGATTACGAATCGTTTGATACATGCGAAGTTTGTTTACTTGGTAAGATGACAAAGTCACCTTTTAGTGGCAAATGGATAAGATCCAATGAATTGTTTGAGCTCATACATATTGATGTATGCGGCCCAATGTCACTTCAAGCCAAAGGAGGATACTCTTATTTTATCACTTTCACTGATGACCATTCTCGCTATGGTTATATATACTTAATGAAGTACATGTCTGAGGCCTTGAAATGTTCAAAGAATTCAGATGTGAAGTCGAAAAACAACTAGGTAAAGAAGTCAAAACACTTCGATCTGATCGAGGCGGAGAATACCCAGATGGAGAGTTTCAAGACTATTTGAAGGAGAATGGGATTCTACCTGAATGGACCCCTCCCTGGATGCCTCAGATGAATGGCATGTCTGAGAGGAGGAACCGCACCTTGTTAGACATAATGCGATCCATGATGAGTGTTGGGGAGATTTTGCATCATTAAAACAAAAGAAAATTTATAAAACCTATACTACCATGCAAAACTACCTCCTAACCGGCCGAATACCGGGTAGTTGCTAGTAAAGTTGGATAAGTACGGGTATCGATCCTCAGGGAAAAGGGCTATTGAATCTAGCTTATTAATTCCTCTTTATTAACCTAAACCTAAACTAAAACGGAAAATAAACGGACAGAGGATTGTTAATCCAAAGCCGGGAAGGATAAAAGCGATAAAAACATAAATAAAACTACATCTACGAAAGCGGTAAATCTATCTACCGAACAACCATAAACAAACCATGATCAACCTCTTCCCAACAACCATCACCTCACCGAAAGAAATAAGATTAACACATATTCATTCACAAGTTATCTTGGATTATTATCTTATCTAAAGAAGCGTTTCCTCTTCCGATTTATCACGCCATTAATTAGTTTACCTTCCGGTCTTAACAAATATCGATACGAATCAAAGATATGGATTAAATCCTAATCTAACAACATTATCCCTCAACTTCCGTTTGTTGGAATAATTATTGTCAATCTCCCTCACGATAATCTAGTGAATCTATTAACTTCTGTTATCTAAATTCGATTAACATGCGGCATAAAAGCATGAAAGAGAACAAGAACAACATAATGAATTAAACACATGAAAAATCCTATCTTTCCGGTAACGGTGATATCCCTCAATTCAAATCTAAGATAATCTTGCATCGAATTAATCAAATTGTGGTTCTCTCGTAAACCTAGATATTTAACCTACGAACTTCCGTTATGTATAGATTAAAAATCTAATATTTCCTATGGTGATCTAAACTACACCGACTTCCGTCATACGGTAGCATCAAATCATACAATCATCTTTCGATATAAAATTGCAAGATACGAATAAACAAAGGAAAGAAACAATTTGAATTAAAACTTACAAAATCATCCATGAAATTGAAATAAAAGTGCAGCCGGAAACAAGGAAGCTTCATAGCTCATCCATGGTCATCACGCCTCGTTCGAACAAGAAAGAAGGAAAAACGAAAAGGAAAGCGACTAATCTAACCACCGGCCGGCCAAGCATGAAGCTCATCCGGCCGGCTGCTCTCATGCTCGAATTTAGAGTATCAAGGAGGCTGCTGCGTGTATTATGATATTAGGGTTCCAAAAAGCTGCTATTTATAACTATTTTAAGTCGGCCGAAGCAATTTCTAAGTCGGTTAATGCGTTGTCGGTGATGGACGTTCGTTTGATCACTATGGACGCTTGTCTGTCGCATGGACCGAGCCGGAACGCTCGTTTGCTTGAAAGTTGAACTCCCGATCGAAATTCTTCCATGGAACGCCGGTTTAGCTTTTTAAACGCCGGTTTACTTCTTGAATGCCGCCTTATGATTCGAACTCAAACTTCTAAAATTCATACCTTGAGTTGTAGATCTCCAAAAATTATGATCCGAATGTCATAATTAAGCTCTCGGAAAACTCTACAACTTTCATTAAGGACTCTTCTTCGAAAACGCCTTTTTGATTAGCCCGTCGTATTACGAGTCGTTTTCGGGATTTTCCAAAGTTTCAAAATGCAACAGCATCCAAACTTGTAACGCTCATATCTCGGGCCTCGTAAGTCGTAATGGAGTGATTCAAAATCCTGTAGAATCCTCTCTTCAAGCCCTACAAATCTTCTCTTGAGGTCGAGAGTCAAATCAGTGTATATCATATCAAGAACTGCATCGGAAGTTCGGCTGCTTGAAAGCTTCATTCCAAGCTTTATCTCCATCTTCCTTCCATTTCACTTCTCTTCCATGCAAAACCTCATCATTTAATCCTCTTGCATGCCAAAATATGTATCTATAACATAGGAAAATATACCAAAGCGTAACACAATCCCAAAATGACATAAAATCACAATTTAAGCACATAAATCGTTACATTTTGCAATTAACCTATTAAAAACACCATTTACTCAATTAATCGATTATAAGCTCGAATTCTATGAAAAACATCCATATACGGGGGAATATTGATATAAAATATATCATTAAAAACACTACAAATTGACCCTGAACAACACCCCCACACTTAAACTTTTGCTCGTCCTCGAGTAAAACAAAACAAGAACATACCATCAAGAATCCACATAACCTGACACGAGATATAGTCAAAATCATGACAAGCTAGTATTCAAGCAAATCGACCTCACTCGGTGATGTGTGTGCGTAACCTACTAAACTTCCACCGATCCTCTCTTGAAATAATACATCAAGCACTAACAGTTATCCGGTCAACTAAACGAAAACTTCATTCTATCTACAGCACTTACCTAACAAAAACTAATTACCAAGAACATAGTAACCAACTCACATTTAAAATCCTTTACTTGGTGCCAAGAAAATACCTTTCAGGTCTCTACTGGGTTTAGATCAATTTGACTTAGAGTTCCAAAAAGCAAAAATTTTGGTTTTCTATCGTTGCGTCTCAAAAGTATAACACTCTCCCCTATTTTAAGCGACACCCCGAGATCACTCAAACTCATACCGTCCAAGGTAAACCACACTCCCCAATTGGGGCGGTATCCAAATGGACTCGAGGTGATAGTCACAAACAAACTCAATTTATTATATATATATATATATATATATATATATATATATATATATATATATATATATATATATATATATATATAGTATTATATTTAATCCCAAACTCTTTGTAAACTCCTAGTCGATATTATTTCTAACACATTCAAGACTTTTAAGGTTCTCAAGAACACTAAGGTACTTAGATTCTAACTGTGAGTATAGTATGAATTCTTAACTTTCATCAATGCTAAGTAAGTGTTATCTGCATCGAGAATCGGCTATCCTTTAACTAACCGGAGACTATTTAAATTTTGGTTCTTCATCTAACAGGTTCGTGTACTGAAGTTCAAGTGAGTATCAGATCTACCAAACCTATTCTTAGAACATGGCACGACTACTGATAACAACTAAAGGTGCCAAATTACAAAACTAGCATGCCATTGAAGTTACCCGGGACAAAACAAAAATTGAAAATTTCGAAAAATTTAGCTTTGAAAAATTTAGCCCTTTAGCATAGAATTATAATGTATTAAGCAAATGATAGATACACATAACCAACTATCCCTCCCCCACACTTAAATTACAACATGTCCGCATTTTGTGCAGAAATAAAAAGAAAGAAAGAACTTAGCTAATTGTCGTTCAAAAATGGCAAGTCTGGAAGTGTTCAAGCTCCAGAAATGCTTGATGAAAGCGGTAGACTGTGGACCATCCACCGGAAAACGGATATCATCTGAAACTCACAATTGCTATCGCAAAGATCCTGCACACTTGACAAACAAGGAAATATCTCGGGGACAAGGGGGAATAGAACACACAGAGCCCAAAATAGAATCGCTTCAGATGGAAAAATCAAACAGGGAAAGTACGTAACATCTAAGCGTCTAAATACGGAAGTTTGATATAAGCACAAAAAGAAATAATAGCTCAGATGGAAAGATCAACACTTAAACTCAGGACATCTAAGAATAAAGCCACAGAAGCTTGTAGAATAATATAGACCACATGTGCAAACGAAACATCAAACTCCAACTAATAATGATAGAGGATTATACATGGAAAAGAAGTCAGAAAGATTTTTCGCATTTAGCTCATCCAGAGATGGAACATATACATGGAATATTACAAAATAGTAGGCTAGGTGCACTATATGAAAATATATTACGATGCAATCTACATGATATGCAATAAAATAATGATGGCATATGGAGAACCAACAAGAACCATCATGGAAAAAAACGAGGTAGTATTACGGAAACCGACAGCTAACTACGCTCAAGAAAAATAAAAGAAAATAGAAAAACAATGCAACTAGATGACATGCAACTACATGATATGCATCTATATGATATGCAAAAATAAAAGAAAATAAAAGAAAGAAGACCAAATTTCCCACTCAATTGCAACACGACAAGTATAAAATAAACGTCTACCAAATAATGACAAAGTTACGATAAACGACAGCTTCGTTCATTACATGCAATGTAGACGCACCTTAAGACTCATCAAAGGTGATAGCATTATGGAAACCAACAAGCTAGCTATACTAAACGATATAACTCATATGGAAAAGGACGTAACATACGGAAACCGACAAAAGTAGCTACCCATATGAGTTACATAAACAACAAGAAAGCACATAAGTCTCAAAGCTTAAAAGATTCATCACAATGGTAAGTAGCATACGGAAACCGACATTAGCTACTAAATAACAATAAGAACAGCTTATAGCATACGAGAACCGACAAGAACTATAACTTGCATAGATGAATCAAGTATATAAAAATAAATCAATTATTTAACACGGATTCGTAGATGGAAAGATATAAATATGCAAGTTCGTATCATCTACGTAAAAACAATTAGCCACGAAGCTCAAATTAAAGTATCCATATCAAATAAAGCATTAAAAATCAAGTTAAGAGAAATTCGGAACCCGGACGTGCGTTCAACAAAGCGTACGGGCGTTCACCCGGATTTTTAGCCCCGGACGGGCATTCAATGGGATGAACGCTCGTCCGCCTCGAAAACCGGAACGAGTTGAGCAAAATCGGACGGACGGGCGTTCACTAGTCGTGACGCCCGTTTACCCGCATGTTGCAGAGGTGCGGACGGGCGTTCACTTACGTGAACGCTCGTTCGCTCATCGAATTTGCACGTAAAACAAACAGGAAAAACACAAAACCCTAATTATCCTAAACAAAATCATCACAAAGAAATTATCACATTAAAGCACGAGTAGGTCGATTAGATAACACAAACATGTAATTCACGTGTCATATATCGAGTAAAAAAAACTTTTGCACATTCTTAACCCAACGGTTATCGAAATACGGCAAAATAAAAAAACCTCAATTTATTCAACACTACTTTTATTGAAAAACAAAAACAAAAAACACGTAACGAAATAGAAAAATTAATTCAATTAGATTCAACAAAACACCGATTCCCCGGCAACGGCGCCACTTTTGTTGGGGAGATTTTGCATCATTAAAACAAAAGAAAATTTATAAAACCTATACTACCATGCAAAACTACCTCCTAACCGGCCGAATACCGGGTAGTTGCTAGTAAAGTTGGATAAGTACGGGTATCGATCCTCAGGGAAAAGGGCTATTGAATCTAGCTTATTAATTCCTCTTTATTAACCTAAACCTAAACTAAAACGGAAAATAAACTGGACAGAGGATTGTTAATCCAAAGCCAGGAAGGATAAAAGCGATAAAAACATAAATAAAACTACATCTACGAAAGCGGTAAATCTATCTACTGAACAACCATAAACAAACCATGATCAACCTCTTCCCAACAACCATCACCTCACCGAAAGAAATAAGATTAACACATATTCATTCACAAGTTATCTTGGATTATTATCTTATCTAAAGAAGCGTTTCCTCTTCCGATTTATCACGCCATTAATTAGTTTACCTTCCGGTCTTAACAAATATCGATACGAATCAAAGATATGGATTAAATCCTAATCTAACAACATTATCCCTCAACTTCCGTTTGTTGGAATAATTATTGTCAATCTCCCTCACGATAATCTAGTGAATCTATTAACTTCTGTTATCTAAATTCGATTAACATGCGGCATAAAAGCATGAAAGAGAACAAGAACAACATAATGAATTAAACACATGAAAAATCCTATCTTTCCGGTAACGGTGATATCCCTCAATTCAAATCTAAGATAATCTTGCATCGAATTAATCAAATTGTGGTTCTCTCGTAAACCTAGATATTTAACCTACGAACTTCCGTTATGTATAGATTAAAAATCTAATCTTTCCTATGGTGATCTAAACTACACCGACTTCCGTCATACGGTAGCATCAAATCATACAATCATCTTTCGATATAAAATTGCAAGATACGAATAAACAAAGGAAAGAAACAATTTGAATTAAAACTTACAAAATCATCCATGAAATTGAAATAAAAGTGCAGCTGGAAACAAGGAAGCTTCATAGCTCATCCATGGCTGTCACGCCTCTGTTCGAACAAGAAAGAAGGAAAAACGAAAAGGAAAGCGACTAATCTAACCACCGGCCGGCCAAGCATGAAGCTCAGCCGGCCGGCTGCTCTCATGCTCTGAATTTAGAGTATCAAGGAGGCTGCTGCGTGTATTATGATATTAGGGTTCCAAAAAGCTGCTATTTATAACTATTTTAAGTCGGCTGAAGCAATGTCTAAGTCGGTTAATGCTGTTGTCGGTGATGGACGTTCGTTTGATCACTATGGACGCTTGTCTGCTGCATGGACTGAGCTGGAACGCTCGTTTGCTTGAAAGTTGAACTCCCAGTACTGAAATTCTTCCATGGAACGCTGGTTTAGCTTTTTAAACGCTGGTTTACTTCTTGAATGCCAGCTTATGATTCTGAACTCAAACTTCTAAAATTCATATCTTGAGTTGTAGACCTCCAAAAATTATGATCCGAATGTCATAATTAAGCTCTCGGAAAACTCTACAACTTTCATTAAGGACTCTTCTTCAGAAAACGCCTTTTTGATTAGCCCGTCGTATTACGAGTCGTTTTCGGGATTTTCCAGTAGTTTCAGCAACAGCATCCAAACTTGTAACGCTCATATCTCGGGCCTCGTAAGTCGTAATGGAGTGATTCAAAATCCTGTAGAATCCTCTCTTCAAGCCCTACAAATCTTCTCTTGAGGTCGAGAGTCAAATCAGTGTATATCATATCAAGAACTGCATCGGAAGTTCGGCTGCTTGAAAGCTTCATTCCAAGCTTTATCTCCATCTTCCTTCCATTTCACTTCTCTTCCATGCAAAACCTCATCATTTAATCCTCTTGCATGCCAAAATATGTATCTATAACATAGGAAAATATACCAAAGCGTAACACAATCCCAAAATGACATAAAATCACAATTTAAGCACATAAATCGTTACATTTTGCAATTAACCTATTAAAAACACCATTTACTCAATTAATCGATTATAAGCTCGAATTCTATGAAAAACATCCATATACGGGGGAATATTGATATAAAATATATCATTAAAAACACTACAAATTGACCCTGAACAATGAGCTACGCAGTCCTCCCAAAATCATTTTGGGGGTATGCTCTAAAAACCGCATCCTATACACTGAACCGAGTTCCATCAAATACGGTTGAATCCACACCATACGAGGTATGGCATAAGAGGAAACCGAGTCTATCATATCATAAACCTTGGGGTTGTCCGACTTACGTGAAGCGGATGATGCCTGACAAATTAGAGGCTAGATCTGACAAATGTCTATTTGTGGGCTATCCTAGAGAAACTAGAGGATACCAATTTTACCATCCTGAGGAACAAAAGGTGTTTGTTTCCAGGACTGGCCACTTTATGGAGAAAGATTTTATTCTGGATTGGGTCAGTGGGAGTAAGATTGATCTTGAAGAAATTCGAGAACCACTTACGGATAATAGTCAGTTGATGGAAGTAGAGGAGACGCCACATACAGATGTGATGCCAACCCCTACCGTGGACACACTAGCACCTCGAAGATCCACCAGGGAACGCCGTGAACTCGAAAGGTATACCGGCGTGTGTCTCATGGGAGTTGAGGACCCTAGAACTTATGAAGAAGTGCTATTAAGGCATGACAAAGAGAAATGGCTGGAAGCCATGAATTCTGAAATGGAATCCATGAAAGACAACCAAGTTTGGAACTTAGTTGATCCACCTGAAGGAATAGTTCCCATAGGGTGCAAATGGGTCTTTAAGAGACAGACCGACATGGATGGCAACGTGACTACCTACAAAGCTAGGTTAGTAGCAAAAGGTTATAAGCAAAGACAAGGAGTTGACTATGACGAAACCTTTTTGCCTGTTGCCATGTTAAAATCCATTAGAATTTTGCTTGCTTTTGCCGCATACCATGATTACGAAATCTGGCAGATAGATGTGAAAACTGCTTTCTAACGGGAACCTGTCTGAGGAAGTGTATTTGACACAGCCTGAGGGTTTCACAACCAATGACGCCAGGATGTTGTGTAAACTGCAAAGATCCATTTATGGATTAAAGCAAGCTTCTCGGAGTTGGAATCTTCGCTTTGATGAGATAATCAAACAGTTTGATTTCATCAAGAACGAAGATGAGCCCTGTGTTTACAAGAAGGTTAGTGGGAGTGCCATTGTGTTCTTAGTGTTTATGTAGACGACATATTGCTTATAGGGAATGATGTGCCAATGTTACAATCAGTCAAAGCTTGGTTATCCAATAACTTCTCAATGAAGGACTTGAGTGAAGTAGCCTACATTCTAGGAATCAAGATCTATAGAGATAGATCTAAGAGGTTGCTTGGTCTGTCGGAATCCACCTATATAGACAAGATGCTGAAGAGATTCATCATGGAGCAGTCCAAGAAAGGATTGTTGTCCATGTCATATGGGGTCTACCTGTCGAAAGGAATGAGTCCTAAGATAGAGGAGGAAAGGGCACAAATGAGTAAGATCATTTATGCTTCGGCAATTGGGTCTATCATGTATGCCATGTTATGCACTAGACCATATGTCTCATACCCTCTTAGTATGACTAGTAGGTAACAGTCCAATCCAGGTGAGGGTCACTGGATTGTTGTCAAGAATATCCTCAAGTACTTAAGGCGTACTAGGGATATGTTCCTGGTTTTCGGGAATGATGATTTAGTATTACGAGGTTATACAGATGCCAGTTTCCAAACTGACAAGGATGAATTTAAGTCACAGTCTGGATTTGTTTTCATGCTTAACGGCAGAGCAGTGAGCTGGAAGAGTTCCAAGCAAGAGACTACTACAGATTCTACAATGGAAGCCGAATACATAGCAGCCTCGGAAGCAGCAAATGAAGCGGTTTGGATGAAGAAGTTCATTACTGAACTTGGTGTGGTTCTCTCCATCGAAGGTCCAGTGCCTCGTACTGTGATAACAATATGGCGATATCTCAGTCAAAGGAACCAATGTCTCATCAGAATTCCAAACATGTGCTACGGTGCTATCACATGATTAGAGAGATAGTAGATAGAGGAGATGTAAAGATAGAGAAAGTCCACATTGATGATAATATAGCTGATCCGTTAACCAAGGCAATGTCTCAAGCAAAGCATGAGAAACATGTTCACATGCACAGGCTTAGGCATATGGGTGATTGGCTTTAGGCCAAGTGGGAGATTGTTGAATAGGTGCCCTAAACCAAACCGGGTTGGACCGGATCCGACCGGGTCGGGTCATTTACAGTCTATTTAGTTTATGTAATAACTTTATTATGATTAATAAAGTCACTTGTGTTATTATATATTGTTTATCTTCATATTATTTGTTGTATATATATAGTAACGTCCCTAGTGTCAAACTGTGATAGAGAAACCATGATAGAGATTATGGTTGATGAGATTTCTAATCACTCTAACATGTTTGGTACTTAAATGTCTCTAGTCTTGTGTAATGTCAAATGGGACATTGATAGTATAATCAGACTATCGCGTATTGGATGTCTTCTATCTTATATAAGGTAAGGATAGATCTCGCCTATCGAAGTGTAGAAACACTTGGACTGTACGTGGACGTGTATTAGAGAATGCGTACGTTAGACTGACCCACTTACATTAAGTGTCACACTCTGTGGCGGTTGTGTAATTATCCTTTAGACCGGAGTCTTCATGGCATCACGGTGTGGATTTTCATACTTTGACACTATTGAGATTTCCCCTAGCCATGGGGGCGATCATGCGGTAGTGATTGGGTGTGATATTGAAGCATGTGGAGTATACATGATTGGTCGTCCTAGAATCGCGTATCCTATGATAAGGATCGAATATCCGAAATGGCCTTCTTATAAGGAATGTCTAGCTCTCGAGAATCTTTGCAAAGTGGGAGTAAATGTGTTATTCCGAGAGAGCATGATATCCAGATTATAAGATACGATAGTTAATGTATTGACACTCGAGAGACGATCATATGGATATTATTACAGCGATAGGATTGTAAGTTACACGGTAACTGCTTCACATGAAAGGTAGTAGTAATTGCTTTTGACTCTTTTGATGATTGGGGGTCACGGTGTGTTGCTAGACACTATCCCGTGATCGTTAGGCATGAAGGGCATTTTCGTAATTTGCACTTTGTGTCTACGGCCAACATATTTGGAAGCCTATCGGGTCACACACATATGAACATCGATTCGGATTAAAATGCGGTTATAGTTGATAACCAAATAAGAAAAGTTTATCTCTAGACTATAAAGGTTATAGTGGTAAATTAATATGGTGGTATTTATTTATTATGAATAAATAAAATACAAGATATTAATTATATACAAATTATATTAATTAAAGAATGTTCCGGATGCCAATTAATTGACATATGGGGAGCCACATCCAAGGGTATAAGATACACTCGGATTGTGCACTTTAAAATTATTAAGATTACCATAATATTATTATTGGATATTAAGTGATTTTGGAAAAATGGATTTATGGTAATAAGATAAATATAATCAATATAAGATATTGGCAATATTTAGATTTTATTTAATATGGGATATTGCAATAAAAGAGATAAATCAATCTAGAAGATTTTCCTTATTTTATTGGGAAAATGTTTTCTTTTCCTCCACTTTATTGGGGCGCCACTTTTGACTATAAATAAGAGGTGGGTGTCAAGCTCTTTTGTACATCACAAGTGCAAGACCTAATAGTTCTTGTGTAAAATAGAGAGCTTCCAATAGAGAGTTTGTGATGGAGGAAAAAGACCGGTCTAGCAACCGGAGTTTTCCAATAGCAATCCAAAGAGGATTTCGGCGAGTTCCTATGGATTATCGATAGAGGCCGGACGCGTGGACGTCTTGCGCACTGTACTACTCTCCGTTGACGGTCAAAGCGACGATCTTATAGATCATCAAGGTATATTCCGTCAAACTACTTAACGTGTTTATTGCATTAAACGAAGAACGATCTAGAAAAGGAAATCAAATTTTAAATTCCGCTGCGTTAAACTGGTGATTTCCTAACATTTGTTAGTGCTTGGTTGGTTAATTTTGTGATTCCTTCAAAAGCACAGAGTATCATGTTCAAATTTACTGCTAGGGATATTTGGTTAGATCTTGAATCCAGATATTCTAGATTGGATGTGTTTAGAGTTTCTGATTTGTTAGAAGAAGTGCTTACTGTAAAGCAAGGTGAATTAGATGTCACTAGCTATTTTACTAGAGTCAAACACTGTGGGACGAGATTGACCTTATGAGGCCCACACCAGTCTGTAAATGTGAACCTAGGTGTACTTGTGACGTTCTCAAAGTATTTGTTGGTTATGCAGAGATAGAAAAGGTTGTTAAATTGTTGGAAATAAAATTTATGTTTTGATGATGATTCATCACTTAATTAGTTATTGTTCTTAAACCCCATTGATGAAGTGTCATAACTAGCTGTTATAGTGCAAAGCAAAAAGTTGTCTAGAAATCATTGTATAGGATTCAATAGAGTCTGATATTTGTATAAGTTAATCAGACAAGCACTGTAATAGTTCTAGGTTCAGAACTGAGAAATTGGGTAAATAGCTTAAGGAAACTGAAATCCTAGATGGAAACTGAGATCCTGATGTAAGTATCTAAGATCCTAGAGAGATACTGGAAAACTGACAAAAGAGCACACCAACAGAAACTGAAGAAGGTAAGTTCGTTGAGGGAACAAAATCAGTTGGCTAATCTAGAAGATAGAAGAACTGAGGGTTCAGACTTAGTTATTGAAGATTGAAGGACTGAGGGTTCAAACTCAGTTTATGAAGACTAAGTTGAGCCTATAACGTTAGACTTCAGGCAAGTTTGTGATAACCTGAACTGACTTTATGGATCTTGTATAAAGGACTAAGAATCGTGAGCACAATGATATCTTAGATGTTAGATTGAAAATGGTGTACTTTGATTTAGTCAAATATAATCAGAAGAAGAATAGAGTACTGAGATTTTGAAGAAGAGTAAAAAATCAGTTAATGCTCTTAAAACTGGAAACTGACTATGTCATGTTTAAAATCAGTTTTGAACTGAAGCCAAGAGAAACTGAAGACAAACCAGACCGTTATGAATCAAGCAATTTAATTGGTCTATAAAGTGTCCTTTCTGACACTGACATACAAAAAGAAAAGCAGGACCACTAACGGCTATAAGGATTCAAATTCAAATGAACTAACCGTTAGAGAAACCCCTATAAATAGAGTTCTTCTACACCAACAAGAAAAAGGGAATTCTAAGAATTAATCTAATCAAGAAAGTTCATACTAAAGGGGAAAGCAAATCAAAAGAATTCCCGCGAAGCATTAAATTGCAAGATCAAGAAATTTCTTCAAGTGTTCATAAGCATTCAAAGAAGAATCAAGATCAATCATTTGAAGAAAAACAGATCCGTGTATAACTTTTATATCAAGAAGAAAAAGCTCAAATCACAATTGAATCATAGTTATTGATTCAAGTCTCAACTGGCATCGCCTATTGGATGTTACCGAGGGGTATTGTCGTGCAGTTGGGATATCAGGATCAGACGTTGGGGATCCTTTAGTTAATGTGCTCCCCATTGAGTGCGACCCGGACTGGATCCGTAATTGCCATTTCAATAGATGTCTTCACTCCGTTTGCGGGGTTTTACAAGGGGATACTAGCCGTAGACCTCTGAGTAACACTTTGCTTTGTAATTTGTTGCTTTTCTTTTATTAGCTCACTGTCATCATACTTGTGTATTTTGAACTTGTATAACCTTAATTTCAGCAGTGATGACTAATCCTACCAAGGCAAGGAACGACACTATTGTAAAGAAGAGAGCCGCGGCCATAGCTAGAGAAAAAGAGCTTCGGGCCCATCAGAACACGGCTCTACCGGAAGTTGATGAATAAACCACAACTGGAGAGGCCGATTTAGAGGCGCAATCTTAGCCCTCGATTCCCCGTGCTCGTGAGAAAAGGATCGTAATTGGGTCTTCGGCTATTGAGAAACGAGCTTGTGAATCCGCGGCTGAAAATCCCATGAAAAAGAAGAAGAGTGGTGAGTCCAGTGGCGCCTCGGGAACTATTGATAGCCCCGAGAAAGTTGATGAGTCTTCTCCAAAAGAATCCAGGTTGAAAGAAGGACAAGCTTCTAAATTCTTTGCTCCTTCCCCCGATCAAAGTACTATTCTAGATCTTTGAGGCGTTAGCAGCTCCAGTAATCCCCTGGCTGCAGCGCAAGCTGAAAAAGAGGGAAATGTGGCGCCCTCGACATCATCTCAAGGACTTGCTGAGGGGAGGTCAATCTTTGACATACGGAGGGCTCGTCGATGCGGACACGCCCAAAATTCAGAAAGCCAACATACAAAACTGAGGCCACATTGCTTGCTAATGCGATCAGCTCCAAGCCTCATCTTCGAAATTTCCCTATGTCCCAACTTGATGAAGTACGGATGGAGATTGGTCGTGGTATCACGAACCGAATTTATATGGTTGATCAGGTGGATCCGCGGGGTGGACTATTGAAGTCGATTGACGACCTGCCTGCCATTGCCGGTGATGCCCTTTGTGTGGTAAGTCTTCAATTTTTGCTTTCTTAGTGTTTTCCTCCCCCTTGCTAGTATGTTTCTGATTTGTGTCGATTTCAGCTGGCTACCATCATGAAGCAAGCCACAAGAATGCGTAAGGAGGAGGCTCATGGGAGAACTCAGGCCGTTGGTCAGGTAAAAAAGTTAGAGGCCAATCTGGATCACGCTGCCTTGGAGCTTCTGAAAACGGTGTAGTAACGTGTGAGAATTCCTAGAAAGCCTCCTTAGATTTTCTTTTGCTCTCAGACTTGCAGGAAATCAATTTTCAACTTCTGATAACTTACTAGTCTAGTAGGAGGTTTATTTTCTCAAATAAAACCTCTCCCCACTATATTCCCCATTAGTCCTTAATTGTCTTTTAATTACAATTCGGTCCCCAACTATATATATATATATATATATATCGAATTATATACATATATGCGATTGTATTTTCTTTATTCCATAAATTAGAAATGAATATAATATTTCATTTTTGCAAAATGACACGTCTGCCCTTTCTTGAAAATTGGAATATTACATTCCTCTCCCTTAAGAGGAATTTCGCCCTCGAAACATCAACTTACCGGGTAATTCCAAAAAGTCTGGGAACTCTGTGATCATGTCGTCTTCCACTTCCCAAGTAGCTTCATTTGGTGAGTGATTACTCCATTGCACCAACACCAAAGGGATCCGTCTCTTGATCATCTTTTCCTTCTTATCCAAAATTTTAACTGGTTTCTCATCAAAGGCAAGGCTGTTCTGAAAAACTTCTAGATCAACAGTAGCTTCAACATCTATCTTCGTCAAACACTTCTTTAACATCAAAACGTGAAACACACTGTGAACTCTTGACATAGACTCCGGCAACTTCAATTTGTAAGCCAAAGGTCCTACTCTTTCGATGATCTCGAAAGGTCCAACATACCTCGGACTTAGTTTTCTTTTTTTGTCCAAACCGTTTGACTCCCTTCATTGGTGAAGCTCTCAAGTAGACTCTATCACCGACATCGAACTCCAAAGGTCTTCTACGAACATCAACCCAAATTTTTTGACGATCTTGAGCTACCTTCAAGTTCTTCTTTACCAACAAAACCCTTTCCTTAGCTTGCTCCACTAGTTCTGGCCCGGTGAGTTTCTTCTCCCCAACTTCATCCCAAAACAGCGGCGTCCGACATCTTCTACCATACAAAGCTTCAAACGGCGGCATACCCAAACTTGCATGATAACTTTTGTAGGCAAACTCATCCACGGGCAGGTAATCATCCCATGATCCACCTACTTCCAAAACACATGCCCTTAACATATCCTCAAGTGTTTGGGTTGTTCTTTCTGATTTTCCATCCATTTGAGGGTGAAAGGCCATACTCAAGTCCAAAGTTGTACCCAAAGCCTTTTGTAAACTCTTCCAAAAATAACCGATGAACCGACCAACACGATCTAAGACTATTGAGATAGGTACTCCATGCAACTTCGCTATATTATCCAAATATAGTGTGGTCGTCTTCTTCAATGACATATCAACTTTTGTAGGTATGAAATGGGCTGACTTAGACAATCTGTCAACGATCACCCAAATCATATAATGACCACTCTTTGTTCTTGGAAAACCGGTAATGAAATGCATGGTGATCTTATCCCACTTCCATTCGGGGATGTATAAAGGCTTCAACATACCTCATGGTTTCCTATGTTCAGCTTTTACCTTCTGACACGTATCCCATTCTGTCACAAACTTTGCTATTTCCAGCTTCATAGAATGTCACCAAAAGCGTTCCTTCAAGTCCCTATACATCTTTGTAGCTCCCGGGTGGACTGCAAAAGCTATCCTATGTGCCTCATCCATAACTCTCTGTCTTAAGTCTCCAACGTTTGGAACACACAACCTATCTTGGTACCACAGATTCCCATTCCTGTCTAGCACATAACCAACCGTAGGCTTTTCTCTAGCAACTCATTCCAAGTCAACTAACGCCGGATCTTCATCTTGTTTACCCCGGATGTCATCCATCAACTCTGACCTTGCCAACAATTTGAGCCACAAACTGACGGTTTCCACACTACTCAAAACCCTAGATTTTTAGCCCATCTAACAGTGTTGTAGCAACTTCAACCCCTGAAACCACCGACCCTGGTCTTCTACTCAATGCATCTGCAACCATATTTTCTTTACCCAGATTGTACTAAATATCCAAGTCATAGACTTCCACAAACTCTAACCATCTATGTTGCCTCATATTCAGATTTTTTTGTGTAAAGAAGTACTTTAAACTCTTATGATCTGTAAAGATCCTAGCCTTGACTCCATACAGATAGTGTCTCCAAGTCTTTAAGGCAAACACTACTGCTGCCAACTCTAATTCATGTGTCGGGTAGTTCTTTTCATGCACCTTGAGTTTTCTAGATGGATAGGCGATAACCTTACCTCCTTGCATCAACACACAACCCAAACCTTGTCTAAGAGCATCGGTGTAGACATCATAGTTGTCAAAGATCTCCGGAACTTCCAAATCTGGTGCTGATGTCAACCTCCCCTTTAGAGTTTGAAAGGCTCTCTCACACTCATCAGTCCAGTCAAAACTTCACATTCTTTTGGGTGAGTCGAGTGAGTGGTGTAGCTATCTTAGAAAAGTCTTGCACAAACTTCCGGTAGTAACCCGCTAAACCCAGAAAACTTCTTACCTCTGACACTGTGGTAGGTCTTGGCCATTTCTCAACTGCTTCAATCTTTTCCGGGTCGACTTGTATACCATCCCCATAAATCACGTGACCCAGAAAACTGACTTGATTCAACCAAAACTCGCACTTTAAAAACTTAGCAAACAACTGTTTCTTCTTTAAAGTTCTCAACACAATTCTTAAGTCTTCTTCGTGCTCCTTTTCATCCTTTGAGTAGATAAGGATATCATCTATGAATACAGTCACAAACTTATCCAAATATGACATGAAAACACGCTGCATTAAATCCATAAAAATTAATAGAGCATTAGTGAGTCCAAAAGGCATAACCAAGAACTCATAATATCCATATCTTGTACTAAACGTTGTTTTAGGTATATCCGCTACTTTTATCTTCAACTGGTGATAACCTGACCTAAGATCAATCTTGGAGAACACTTTCTTACCTTGAAACTGATTGAACAAATCATCAATCCTTGGTAGAGGATACTTATTCTTGATAGTCAGGTTGTACAATGCTCGGTAGTCAATGCACATCCTCATACTACCGTCTTTCTTCTTAACGAACAAATCGGGTTCCACGTTGAGGTACTTGGCTGAATTACGTTTCTTTCTAACATATCTTTGAGTTGAGACTTCAACTCTTTCAATTCAGCCGGGCCATCCTATAGGGTGCCTTAGCAACTGGTGCCGCTCCCGGTACCAACTTGATTTCAAATTCTATCTCCTTGTCCGGCATGTTTCCCGGTAGCTCATCCGGAAACACTTCGGGGTACTCCCTTGCTATTGGAGTTTCTTCCAACTTAGGCTTTACTTATGCAACATCCACTGCATACAACAAGTAGCCTTCACATCCTTTCTGACGTGCTCTTATAGCCTTAACCACTGAAATTATTGGGTGTCGCTTCTTGCTAGGCTTGTAGACATTTCCTTGAAATGTTTTAGACGATTTCCTAGGTACCTTAAACGTCACTCTCTTCTCTCTACAGTCCAAGTGTAAAAAATTCTTGGATAAGCAATCTATTCCCAGAATTACATCAAAGTCTGAAAAGTCCAACACTATCAAGTCACTCTTACACCGATAGGTTCCTACTTGCACATCAACTTGAGGTATCATCTTAGCTACCTTAAATACCTTTCCTAAAGGTGTAGTTATTTCCATAGAATTCCGTAAATTTTCTGATGGTAGATTTAGCTTCTTAGCGATCTTAGTCGACACAAAAGTATTAGACGCTCCCGTATCAAACAAAGCTGTAACTACTAAGCCATCTAATATTATCATACCTAAAATGTAAACTCGTTTATTTAAATACAATTATAACATGATTTAACGTGCTATAACAATATTTTAATAACATAGAATAAACAAATTAAAGTACCTGAAATAACATTGTCATCAGGCTCCACGAACTCAGCATCCATAGCTAACACACGAACAGGCCGACTTGAGTTTCCCTTGTCATTCCCTTGATTCGGTTTCCCTTTGTTTTCCTTACTTGGGCAGTTTCTTGCAAAGTGTCCCAGATCCCCGCAAAGGTAACAGCCACTTGCACTTGCTCGGCACTCACCGGCATGGTTCCTATTACACTTTGAGCAAAGTGGTGTACTAGTCGATGGAGTGGCTTTCAAATGTGTCGTTGCCTTTCTTGCATTCTGTTGAGGGGCTGTCCGGTTGCTTCCTTGACTTGTACCAAAACTCCTCTTAACTCCAACAACCATTGAAGGCTTATTCTTGAAGGTTTCAACTTCTATAGCTTTGATCAACAAGTCTGCCTTGTTCCTCGGCGTAGCTCCCATCATACCGGCCTAAATCTCACGAGATAAACCATTCTTATATAGAGCCATCTTCTTTTCCTCAACTCTCGTGATCTCGGGATAAAACATTCCCAACTCGTTGAAACGATTAGTGTATTGAGACACGGTGGTGTACATACCTTGACTAAGTCTCAGAAATAGACTTGCTTGATTGGCTTGAACCACTGGTGAGAAGTACTCATTGTAGAAAAGTTCTTTAAACTCACTCCAATCCGTAACTTTGCCTTGGTTGCTCTCTATAGAATCGAACCAACTCTCCGCCATATTCAACAAGAAACCCACAGCTAACTGTGCCATCTCCGTTTCAAGCACATTCACATTTCTACACGCCTTTTCAAAACTCCTCAACCACATCTCAGCCTTGATTGGTTTCACGTTTCCGTAGAAATCTTGGATACTGTTCCTTTTCAACCTAGTGCACCAATCCATGGGTGGTGCATGTTCAACCACAGGTGGCCTAACTGGAGGATAAACAGGTGGGTAAACCGGTGGGTAAGCTGGTGGATATACACGGTGGATAAACTGGTGGGTAACTGGGGTGCTTGTGGTGCTTAAGGTGGATAGGGTAGAGGATAAGGCTGTTGAGGTTGAGTCACAGGTGGTGCTTATTGTAAGGGTGGTATTTTGGATGATGTGGTGGAGTGTGGTATGGTTGATGTAGTCCATAAGGTGGGTATTCAAAGCCGTATTTATGGTCAAACCGTGGTGATGGAGGGATTGTAGGTTGAGGTGGTTGACTAATTGGTGGAGGGTAGAAAGTATGATGTTGTGAAGGGTAAGTCGAGGCTGGAGGGTAGCTTACTGGTGGTGGTGGAGGATAAACTTATGTCACTGGTGATACTAAACCAATTGGGATGTCACTTGCCATAGTAACCTGAACCGATCCTCCCACATGCAACTGTGGAGGTTGCTCTTGTTGAGCCCGTGGTGATGGATTCTGTTGAGGTGGTACGTACGGTCTCAAAGCTCTGCTCCTTACCACTGGTGTAGAACGGCCTGCCTCTAGTCTAGTTCCTGAGCTCTCAGCCCCATGAACACCTCTCCTCGTTGTCACCATTCTGAAAGATCAAAAAGACCAGAATGTTACTAGGTGATCTAAAGAAACTTATCTCAAGAAAGGAAGCCTAAAGGACGCTTTGCTCTGATACCAACTGTAACGCCCCGTTCCCGGACACCGAGTCCATATCCGGAAAAAAACGTTTGGCACATATAATATTAAATAAATCAATATTACATGTAAGCCTCTACTACGTTGTATCGAGTTTAGCATTAGTGGAAGCTAAAAGACTCGGGTAAATTTTTCTTTTGAAACAAGAATAGAAATACAACAAGCTAAAGATAAAACGATATCTTATACAACGAAAACCAAGTTACAACCGTACGAAGTCTTAAAAGGAAATGCAACAAAGTATCTTACAAAAGCTCCAAAGTAAAAGTACAACATGTCTTTAAACCAAATTACAACAAAGTCTAGAACATAATGTATCATAACTCAAAAGTAGATAATAGAAGCATCAAGATATCATCCTCAAAGGTCGTCCTCAAAATCCCCATCGATTTCTTGCTCCACCTGTTCATCTTCTCATTCCCAAACACACAAACAATAGGGATTCGAGCTAAGTACAAAGGTACTTTGTAAAAGACAGAAGCTATTGTATTAAACAAGTATATAAAGTATTAAGTTTCTTTATTAATTGGACATTAAGAAGCCGACTCAATCTAGGGTTCATTTCATTCTCATCAACATGTCATGACTAGACATTTCTAACTTAACTTGTCTCTGTTATACCCGCGTTCAAGAGCACTACGCATGGTGTATATCAACCACGAGATATCGTTTGCAACCTAACAATGGATCACACAGATAGACATGGGTTTAACCCGATAGTGCACGTGTTCGGTGAAGTCCCTCTACCATTCAGCCGTTTATAGGCCAGTAGAGTTATTCACTTTTACTGACCACCCACACGTCGCGATATAGCCTTGTGCCTTACCAAGAATGGCATGGTATTTAATCTTTTACTAAACAATTATGTATTCATTAACCGTTAACTCTCCACCTATGTGTTTTTAACACAAAACTCACCTTAACCAACTCTACTCCCTCTCTTAGACATCTAGACACAACGTCCTATCACATACACGGACATTGGAGGATACTAATCCACCAAAGCACAAGCCTATCATGCCCTTCCAACGGTCCCGAACTTCAACTCCCTTTAAGAGTACATTCGGTGCCGGAACTAAACACATCAGAAACTCATTCAAGGCTTGCGCATCTTTATTTAGTGCTTAGATCAAGAATCAACAATTAAAACTCAACACATAGTTCAAAACATCATTTTTCCCAAAAACAAGGTTAATGCGTGCACATTCAGTGGTTCAAAGACATGCTGAATGTTGTTGTTCAATCAATGTGTGCGCATTGTATACAATGCATACGCATTGCCTGTGCTGTGAACATCCTGAAACAACCTGAAGCAGGAATGCGTGCGCATTCCCTGGAATGCGTATGCATTCGACATGCTGGAATCATCATGCTCAACTCTGAATCAACAATGCATACGCATTCTACCTGGAAAAGCTCTAACATGAATTTTAACACTTCTTTCGATTTTACAACTTCCCCAAACATGTTCCTCATCAAGTTAACAACAAAACAGCAGCAAAAGAGATACTTTAACATACCATATCATAGCACATTGGCCTAGCATCAAAACACATGAAATCTTACACCAAAACAACTCCAAATCATGACTAAACTTTATGATATTTGAATTAACACAATAGGAAGATCTCTTACTTGTTTCAAGCACAAAACCAAAGCAAAAGTTGCAGACCAACTGCAGCACAACTTCACACCTTGAAGAAAACCTATTTGATTCATAACCAATTCAATAACTAGTTAGAATCAAGGTTTCTACACATCTATAACTACGAATTTAACCAAGAAACATCAAACTTGATCACAACTGCCCTTAGGCCGACTTCCATACCTTGAAGAAACCGGATGATCTTTGTATAAAAACGATCATCGTTCTCTCACGATTCCGGTGTCTCATTTGATCTGAAAACGGTGTAGTAACTTGTGAGAATTGCTAGAAAGTCTCCTTAGCTTTTCTTTTGCTCTCAAACTTGCAAGAAATCAATTTTCTACTTCTGATAACTTACTAGTCTAGTGGGAGGTTTATTTTCCCAAATAAAACCTCTCCCTACTATATTCCCCATTAGTCCTTAATTGTCTTTTAATTACAATTCAGTCCCCAACTATATATATATATATATATATATCGAATTATATGCAATTGTATTTTCTTTATTCCATAAATTAGAAATGAATATAATATTTCGTTTTCACAAAATAACACGTCTGTATTTTCTTTCGAAAATCGGAATATTACATCTTGTTTGTTTGTCATAAGTTATTACTTCTGTTATTCTGGGTTTTTCTTGTAATTTGTTACAACATGTTTCTTTTCCGAGTTGTATACGATTGAGACCCCGTTATCAAAAAAAAAAAAAAAAAAAAAAAAAAAAAACAATCGACAGCCAAATGAGCATATATTATTAAAAATAAAGTATAAACGTACCTTATAAGTGGATGTCATTGCAAGTAAATTATAATTTCAAAAGTGACATATTAGATAAAACATCAGTATCAAATCTTCTGTGAAGGCCAACTATATTGTCAAGAAACTAATGACAAAAACTTAACACCTTTTAATATCTTAAAGTCCTTAAGGCATATATATATATATAGTATATTCGTGTACCACAAGTATCTTAATTAAAGTTTAATAGGACTTAACACAATTAATTAGCATTTCAAAATGCCTTTGTTGTGGTAATAATAAGCCACGATCATAGGCTAGCACATTCATAATCAAAATCAGGTGAAAATGGGTCATGATCCGGCAATAGCTTTCGCGTGTCCATTTAAGTATAAGAAATGAATAAGGTGCACGCTTTTCAAGGCACTTTTTGGCAAATTACTAGTGGGTAGTGGGGTTAGGGTCTTGCGGTGCAAGGCCCTAATAAGGTCATCGATATATAAATATGTTTAAAATAAAATATTTGAGACGAAGACAATAAATTTGGTTTAGTAAGTATTTTATTAAAACAAACTTATACACAAAACACTTATTCTGCATCTTTGTTGGAAACTAATAACCGATACATAACAGAAAAGTCTTAGATTGCATGAGCAATATATATAAATTATCTGATAAGGATGCAGTCCATCTAATAACATTACCATCAACATTATCTATATCTATATTACAACAAAAAGAGAGTTAATACTTTTGTAGGAAGCAAATGAATCCTGCATTATAACAGAGTTGTAGAAATAATGAGTTGTGTATTCACAATTGAGTGTTACAGCATATATAGATACGGTACAACGAATCGAGTCGAGCCTACCTAATATATATAAAGAATACAATCACAAGCTATAATTACAATGATTTATATTTACTCTAATACCACCCCTCAAGTTGGACGAGGGAGGAGGCCTAACTTGTCACGCTGATGGAGAAAATCGGCCTTGGAAAGAGACTTGGTGAGGCAGTCAGCTAATTGGTCACGAGCATTAACATGTGCAATACGTAACAATCCCTGTTGGACCTGATCTCGAATAAAATGGTAATCAATCGCAACATGTTTCATGCGAGAGTGAAAAACCGGATTCACGCAAAATTGAGTAGTGCCCAGATTGTCACAATAGATTACCGGTGCGCCTGAGGACGGGACATGAAGGTCACGAAGAAGAAAGGATAGCCAGTTAAGCTCCGCAGTTGCCGCTGCAACCGCCCTATATTCAGCTTCAGTGGAGGAGCGAGCAATTGTCGTTTGTTTCTTAGAGCTCCAAGAGACCGCATTCTTACCAAGATATATCACATGCGCACTAGTGGAGGCGTAATTATCTTTGTCTCCACCCCAGTCGGCATCCGAGAAAGCATGCAGTATGGGGGGTGAATTACGATACAATTGAATGCCATAGTGAGTCGTCCCAGCCAGATATCGAAGTAAGCGCTTGACATGGGACCAGTGAACATCAGTAGGAGAGTGCATGAATTGAGACAGCTTATTGACCGCAAATGCTATGTCAGGGTGAGTAAAAGTGAGATATTGCAGACTGCCGACAACCATACGGTACGTGGAGGGATCATCGATCGGAGTGCCAGCAGTAACTTTTAAACCAGAGATATCCGCAGGAAGAGGCGTAGTAGTGGGGTTAGCATCTTGCAAATTTAATTTCGTGAGAAGCTCTGTGATGTACCTTTTCTGAGACAATACCAACCCAGAAGCATTAGGAACAACCTCAATCCCAAGGAAATAGGACAGAGCACCGAGGTCCTTGAGAGCAAAGCGCGAGCCAAGACGTCGAATAAAAATCTCCAATGCAGCCGAGTCAGTTCCTGTGATAATAAGATCATCGACATAGACAAGAACATAAATGAGCAGATTACCACGACTATAAACAAATAGGGATGTGTCAGCCTGGGAATTGCGAAAGTCGCACTCGGTCAAAAAACGCTTTAATTCATCATACCACGCCCGAGGGGCTTGCTTTAAACCATAGATGGCCTTTTTAAGCCTGCAAACATGATTAGGACGAGAGGAATCAAGAAAACCAGCAGGCTGAGCTAAATAGACCGCCTCCTTTAAATGACCCTGCAATAAAGCATTATTAATATCTAATTGTCGGAGAGACCACCCCTGCGTTAAAGCAAGAGTGAGAACAACGCGAATGGTAGTGGGCTTAACAACCGGGCTGAATGTTTCATAGTAATCAATGCCAGGGCGCTGTGCAAAGCCCTTAGCAACAAGGCGTGCTTTGTAACGATCAACTGAGCCATCAGGATTGTGCTTTAACCGAAATATCCATTTGGTGCCAATGATATTAAGAGTAGGATCGTAGGGGACAAGATCCCAGGTTTGATTGCGCATCAAAGCGTCATATTCCTCTTGCATTGCAGCTCTCCACTGAGGGAGTTTCAAGGCTTAAGAGACGAGAGGTAGGTTCGGAGACAACGGTGCGGTGAAGAGAGTTGAGCATGGAGATTTAGGCGTTGGACGGGTTTATGGATGTTATCTTGGGCTCGAGTACGCATAGGATGGGAGGGGGGAGGAGGAAGGGGGAGGGGTTGGAGAGGCCGAAGGTGGGGAGGTGGGGGGGAGGCCGAGGGGGGAGGTGGGGGGGAGGCCGAGGGGGGGTAGGAGGGTGGGATGCCGGAGGAGGGGTCGGGTTTGGTGAAGAAAGGGGAGTGTGTAGCCAATCCGATAGAACCGGGGAAGGAGAGGAGGATGAGGAAGCCACGATGGAGGGAGGTAGAGATGGAAAGACAGTTTCTACAAATTTGACATGTCGAGAAACATAAAGTCGGGAATCGGCAGGGTCAAAGAAGTAATAGGCATGCTGGTTGAGAGCATACCCAAGGAAGAGACAGGGTTTGGAGCGGGATTGAAGTTTGTGATCAGTGTAGGGGCGAAGCCAGGGATAGCAGAGACACCCAAAGACACGGAGTTTTTGATAGTTGGGAGTGGTGCGGAAGATGCATTCGTAAGGAGACTTGAGTTGAAGAACAGGAGTAGGCATACGGTTGATGAGATAGACGGCGGTTGCGAAGGCATAGGGCCAAAAGGTAGCAGGAAGAGAGGCATGAGATACAAGTGCGAGGCCAGTTTCAACAATGTGCATGTGGCGACGTTCAGAGAGGCCATTGTGCTCAGGAGTGTGCGGGGGTGTAGTGTAGAAGGAAATCCCATTCGTAGCTAAATAATCACGCATGCTAATAAACTCACCCCCATTATCAGAATAAATAATTTTAAGTGATTGATCAAAGAATTTTTCAACAATAGCACGAAAACGAATAAAGGTGCTCGCCACATCAGACTTGCGAGCAAGAGGATAAAACCAAATATAACGAGTAAAATGATCCACTAAAATAAAATAGTACTTGTAGCCATCAGTAGACAAGACAGGGGAGGTCCAAAGATCCGTAAACACTACTTCAAGTGGACGGGAAGAGGATAAAGTAGATGAAGTAAAAGGAAGTTTATGACTTTTATTTTCTAAACAAGCAGTACAATGGGAAAAAGCAGAGGGAGTAGTTTCCAAAGCATAATGACTACTAATTTTATTAAAAATGGCTGGAGCAGGATGACCCAAGCGAT
Source organism: Gentiana straminea (assembly GCA_036785695.1). Taxonomy (NCBI): domain Eukaryota; kingdom Viridiplantae; phylum Streptophyta; class Magnoliopsida; order Gentianales; family Gentianaceae; genus Gentiana; species Gentiana straminea. The sequence goes on along the minus strand of JAVUPR010000241.1, from coordinate 3,324,964 downwards.
GGTGCCAGACGGAAGTGTTGGCTTTATTGGAAGCAAACGCAAGAATAGGTTGAAAGGGCCACTCATAGAGACCATCCTTAACTGGACCACGGATGAGAATGGTCTTCGTCTGGATATCCTTCACAAGAAATTCATGGGGTAAGAATTCAATGGATAAATTATGGGATTGACATAATTGAGAAATAGAGAGCAAATTACGAGACATATGAGGAACACATAGCACATCATGTAAATTAAAGGACTTGGAAAAAGATAAAGGAATAGAGGTGGAACCAATATGAGTAATGTGTAGACCATTGCCATCACCAACCATAACATCGTCGGTACCCAAGTAGGGCGTATGCAGGGAGAGATTTTGCAAGTCATTGGTGATGTGGTGAGTAGCACCGCTGTCAAGGAGCCAAGGACTGGAGTTGGGGGCCGAATCAGTAGGGTTCGAATCAGTGGGAGTAGCCAGATTAGCCTGGGGTCGGTACTGGGGAACATTACGACTATTTTGAGGAACCCTTTGCAACAGTGACTGCAGAGTAGGACAAAACTTAGCAGAATGACCATGAACCTGACAGTACTGACATTTACCTCCATAAGGACGAGGTGGTCGCTTATTGCTGTTGGGATTATGGTAGGGCGGCTGATAGGGGGGAGGCTGCTGCTGTGGTGGCGGGTAGGTGGAAGAGCGAGGCTGCTGCTGTGGCGTTGGGACGGGCTGCTGTTGTTGTAGTTGTTGATAGAAGAGGCGGCTGGAGGGAGAGGGGCCACGCTAGTTGGACTGAGAAGCTGCGGCATGAGCAGCAATGGGGCTGAACGGCGTGAGCTGTGCAGGCGAGGGTGAGGAGACTGTAAAATTAAGCAGTTTTTCGTGTAATTCCTCCAATGAGATGGAGGTTTCCCGGGCCTCAACCGCTCTAGCAATATCCTTATATTCATCTCCAATGTTATCAAGTATTAATTCAATCAATTCATCATTATGCAGGGGTTTATCTAAGAGAGCCAGTTCATCAGCCTTGTGCTTGATAGCATACATGTACTCTGAAATCGTTTGGGTACCCTTTTTAATGGATTTGAGAGATTGCCTTACCTGTTTGATGCGACCACGAGAAGCTTTAGCATACGTGTTTTTGAGAATTTCCCAGGCTTCACACGCGTTGTTGGCAGCACGCAGGAAGACCACGACTTGTGGTGTGCAAGAAACAATGAGCATATGTAAAATTAGACTTTCTTGACGCTTCCAATTAGCATAATCCGGATTGGGCTTAGTGGCAGTACCTGTACCGGGTACCATTTTTGGCGGAGCAACGACGGTGCCGTCAACATAACCAAATAAACCATAACCAACAAGAAGGGATTCAATTTGAAATTGCCATATACTGTAATTGGTGGGATCAAGCTTGATCGGGGTTTGAGTAGCGGAATTAAAAGCGACGGGAGTGAAGTCAGCCATAAGAGGAGAAGGAACCTACGACGATGGAGGAGAGGAGCTACGAAGAGGAAGGAGTTGGCGGCAATGGAAGAGAGAGGCGCCGATGGGAGAGAAGCAATGCAGGAGAAAAATTAGGGCTCTGATACCATAACAGAGTTGTAGAAATAATGAGTTGTGTATTCACAATTGAGTGTTACAGTATATATAGATACAGTACAACGAATCGAGTCGAGCCTACCTAATATATATAAAGAATACAATCACAAGCTATAATTACAATGATTTATATTTACTCTAATACATTATTCTTTGTTTGCTTTGATGGCACTTTCAAAGCTGCCTTCACTGTTTTCTACGGGGGGGGGGGGGGGGGGGGGGGGGGGAGGGGGGTGTCAATGAGTCCAAACCTTTTACTACGTCCCCCCGCCCCAAGAAAAGGCTTCATAGAACCACCAATCATGCAAGATCGGTTAGTTTTCTCCTTATTCTCGTTCTTCTTAACTGGACTCTCCATCTCCGAACTGTCCTTTTCTGGCTTAGAAACAATTGCAACTGAGGCTGGTGTTTCAAGTGTAATACTTGGGCTTTCTTTATAATCAATGAACATGTATAATATGAAATAGATAAAGAAGCAGCAGCTTACCCGCGGGAACAAATTTCTCTACTTATTTACGCATTTCAATGCCAGACCAGATATGTAAGAAAATAGAAACATTAAGAAGGCAAGCAACAAATAACACCTAAAAAAACATATTCAACCTTATAATCATAATAGAATAAACATGGCTAACAAATGCATAACCAATAATCTAGGGAGTGTAACTAAGCACTAAACACCGTTTACATCTTTAAACAAAAACAAGCTCAACAAGCATACCCCAAAACAACAAGAATCAAAACTCATCAAAGCACCCCTTCAAACGACCCATTTTTCATGTGTTCACACCCTAACACTCTTTCCTATGAATCCCATAATTCAAAATTTAGACCAGAGCTCCAGAAATCTTCTTATTACTTGACTTCAAAGGCAACCACAACATCCTAAGAATATATCAACACCCAAATAACCTCATTTAAACCTCCTACCAATAACCTAAAACTGGAGTTAAAGACTATTAGTACAACTACCTAGTCACACAATGCAATAGAATATGTAAGCAGAACATAAGATAAACATACCTGAAATAGCTTCTTTGACCTTAATCTTACACACAGCAAATGACTTCTTCCTACAGAAGCACACCAAAGAGCAGGCTAGGTTGAGAAAAAAGAGACGGTTAATGGTTATATTTAATGAGTTAAAAACAATTTAACTGTACCGAAGAAATTGTTTAAATTAAGTTGTTGAATTAAAAACAATAAAATCGTACTTACAACCCCCATTTTCTCCATCTCCTACAACATGCATCATTAGCTGAAGCCAAATCAGTCATATGACTCATACCCTAACCTCATTTCGTACGACCTCATTTTGCAACTTAACACCTCCTCGTCTTCATCATCATCAACCATTATGAACCGGAGCACCACCAATCGAACAACAGAGCTATGACATTTCTCATCGTCGCCGTCCACTTCCTCTTCAAATTCCTCTCGATTTTTCAGTTTCAAGGCTTGTGGAATATACCTAGGTTAACACGCTTTTATACGCAAGGAGAAACCTAGAATTGGGCCGCCCCTTAACGGAATTTAAAATTTTGGTTTTACTGGAGATTGGGCTGATGGGCTGAAGATGACCAGGAAAAAAAAAAGGATAGAAAAGCTGGGGTGCAAAAATATTTTTTAGCATTAAACCCCGTAAGAACAATTTTGGCAACTATTTTGGAGCATTTCCTTCAGCCATGTGGACGGAATGGGTTGAAACCCTTCCTTCTTCTAAGATAGTAGGATAAGTAATGTATAAATCAAAATGGCGTCATCACATAGACGGATTAGGAAGACCATTCATCAAAATTTCTCGTGATTTACCGAAATTTAAATAGAAAATGTTATTACCAAAATGATAATGACACAACGAATAACACAGCATACTTTTACAACATTCATCGCAATGTATGATTCATAAATTACCATGTGATCTATCCGGGATTTATAATGGCTTGTTTGTTTCACAATAATTTAATGCAATGGAGGGAAATGATATTTCATTTCGTTCCAATTTTTAGATATGATTATAAGACAATGAAATTGCATTCTCACGGAATGAAAATAGTCAATTTTCATTACCTTCTGAAAATGGATTTAATGGGAATAAAATTAAAATCGACAAATTGCATGTTTGGTGGGTAAATGTAAGGTGGGGTAAGGTGTGTGAGGTAGGATAAGCTATGGTAGGCATGTGGTAGGATAAGGTATGTAGGTTGGCTTGGTTGGGTTATGTAGGGTAAGATGGGTGGTGGTGAGAAAGGGCAGTGTAGGGTGGGTGGTATGGTAAGTTTAGGCAGGGCCGGCCTTCATGTGAGGCCGGAGAGACGGACGTCTTAAGCCCAACGGTGCGGAGAGGCCCAACGGTACATGTTTCGCTAAAAGAAAAAAAATTTCGTGTAAACTCAATCCGATCCAACCTAATATAATATGTTAATTCTTTTTTTGATAAAGGCCCTGCCTCTTCTTCACTGCCTCTTCTTCACTCTCAGCCGCTGTTTTTTTTTTTCCCTTCCTTCTTTCAATTTCCCACAATTCATAAATTCTAATCTCAATCTTCAAGTTATAAATAATATCAAGTATCAATCTTTTCCTACACGACAACACAAGCCTTAAGTTCTTAAGTGGAGGTAATTTTCTTATAGTAATTTACTATTTTTCTTATAGTTTAAATGTTTATTAAATAATAATGGTAATGTAATGTAATCAAATTTTTAATTAGTAAGATGAATAGATGATTAATGTCTCTTGGATATCATAATTTTTTTGTATGTAGAAAGATTGGAAGATAGCATAGCAAGGAAGGATTAGGAACAAGGAAGAGCCGAAGAGGACTTTCATTTTGACTGAATAAGAGAAGCACATATAGTCATTACATTAATCACGTATGTTTTGTTTACTTGATGGGGTGATTCCGTGATTGGCCTTGTCGGGGTACTTTTTATTTCGTTTAGCCTTTGCATTTTGTTAGTGGAGTGACTTTTATATTAATGTCATATTATTTTGTGTTTGTAAACTTTCTTAAAGTTTAGGAACCTTTAATTTGAGGTACCGAGGTGGGCTTGTTGTCTATGGTTTTCATATACATTAATGAATTGTTTATAGGTAGGAAAAATGTCACCACCAAAGTAGAAGTATCCTTCCGGAATGAAAAAAGAAAGAAGAAGAAAAGAATAGAAGCTTTAACGAAGACTTTAAGACTACTTTATAGGCATGTTTTGAGGCTATCAATAAATTGAATTTTATATTTACTAATGTTAGAAACGCGATAAGTATGTTTTTCAAAAAAAAAAAAAAAACTTCAACAAAAAGACCTAATTCGGGGACTTGACCTTAGACCCAAAAAATGTCAGGGCCGGCCCTGAGGTTAGGTATTGTGGGATGGATACCTGGATGGGGTATGATAATGTATGGTGAGGAATGGTTGAATAGGATAGTATAGGGTGAGGTAGGGTTATATATTTGAGAGGAAACATAGGTCATGGTAAGTTAGGGTGAGTGGAAATGTAGGGTGCGGTGAGGTAAAAGGTAGGGTGCGTAGTAAGTATAAAATGGTAGGGTGGCGGGGGTGAGGTGATAGGTGGTGAGGTAGGGTGAGTAAGTAAGGTAGATTAGGTGTGGCCATGTTAGGTAGGATAAGTAAAATAGGTGGTGGAGTAAGATTGGTGTAGTATGGTGGATGGGGAATGATTGGGTCCGGTGCCAAGGTGATGTATGGTCGGTAGAGATGTGGGGTGCAATAGGTTGATGAATAGGTTGGAAAATATGGGTAGGGTAAAGTGGTAGAATAAAGTGTGATAGGGTAACACGCGTGTGGTGGGTTGGGCTACCCCACCCTACCCAACCTAATCATATCCTACTTTACGCACTGCATTTCATCGCATACTCTACGTTACCTTACCATTCCACCTACTCGTTATTTGGTGTGTCAAATTTTATAATATTTGTTTCATTTTTTTTTTTCACGTTTCAAACACTTCAATGTAATTAGTTCATTACATTCTATTATATTTCATTATGGTTTTATTCCATTTTATTTTGAGAAACAAACATGCCACGTGAGATTCTCATAAAAATTCGATTTTAAGAGCATGTAGATAGAGCCGTGTCTATTACGTTTTTAAAGAGTCCATGGACACCCTAAAAAATAAAATTACTAGTAGTATTTTCCTTTGAAAAATATATTGAACCCCGCTAACAATAATTTACCGTCAAAACATATTTATAGACCGGTCTCTAAAAAATATTTATATAAATAAAAATAGTTGGTTCTAACGGCACACTCCAAATTACTATTGACATCTCTTTCTTGATTTTTTTTGAATGAAAAAAAACGTCGGTGCACACTGGTTTCTTTTTTGGACACCAACGTCAGTGACAGTAATGGACTTACGTTTTCTAAGTTTGAACACTTTTATAAAGGAAACGTCGGTATCACTGGTGTTCCTTGTTGAACACCAACGCCAGTGATACCGACGTTTCCTTTACACTGGCGTTGATGTTCAACAAGGAACACCAGTGATACCGATGTTTCCTTTATAAAAGTGTTAAAACTTAGAAAACGTCAGTCCATTACTGTCACTGACGTTGGTACACTGGCGTTGGTGTTCAACAAGGAACACTAGTGGCACCGACATTCCCTTTATAAAAAAACCACCGGGTGTAAAATAATTTTTTGTGTGCCGGTAGTAATTTAGGGTGTATCAATAAAACCCCAAAAAAAAAAAAAAAAAAAAAAAAAAAAAATATATATTCTCAATCCACCGCCGTATAGTTTTGTTTTCTTTTCCCCTCTATTTTTAGAGCAATGGCTATGGCCCGAGTTATGAAGAAAAAAAGTTTACTCCACAATGACCTATAATATTACCAACAAATTGCTTATGAAGTGAAGGTGGAGGGGGTCTAACCCCTCCCACTCCCACCTCCCTGCACAAGGTTTAATACATTTTGAAATCAATTTCCTACTTTATTCAATGTAATTTTTACAAGATATTTTCTCTTTCGTTGAAAAGTGTTCTGACACAATTTTTCTATAGTTTTATTTTTGCTGTGTAAATACAAGCTATCGTAGGAATTGTAAAAAAATGGAAGTTTATTAATATTAAAAGTGTAAGACGAGAAATTTTATGGTGCAACGGTTGTAGTAAGGTTATATCAAATAGCATACATTAGAGCTTTTCATTTTTACTTTTTTTCACATAATACACATTTATCGTGTGTAAGAAATTAGAAATAAACAGTTGTAATATATATCACTTAATATAATTTTTCTACAACGATTGTATTTTAAAATTTCACGTGTCAGACAACACTCCACCATGAGCTTGGCCATAGTGGATGCTCTTAGAATTACGTCAGAATAATGTTCATTTGAACTTTGGACTTAATGGAAAAGACTTAGTTGGATGCTTCACTGTTCAGCATTCAAGGACCACAAGCCTTCTTAAATAGTGGACTACATCAATGCTTATGATAAGTTCTTGAAGCATACTGATTTCAACAAAGAATTTTTTTTTTTTTTTTTTTTATGAAACAAAATTACCATATGAAATAGAGTTATATAACTCACACAAAGCAAGGTGGACCTCAAACCCAATACCTCATAGTCAAGAATCATTTAACCAATTGAGCTATATCTCATTAGTATTTGAACGGAGTTTATAAAACGTTTTTGAGCAATATATATATATATATATATATATATATATATATATATATATATATATATATATATATATATATATTTTTTTGTATAGTCGAAATACCACAAATTAGTCGAAGTCGCTGATTAGTGATTATAAATTTATCTTATTATTCTATATAGAACATGTCGATTAATTAATAGTATTTCGGATGTTCCACATGTCTTCCGAATGTAGTAGGTACATCCCGTACATATCATTCTTGAATTAACCGGTTGGCTGCAGGTGTAATCAAGTAATCTAAATATTTATAAAAGATTAAACAATGAAATATATGTCAAAAACAATTTTTTGTCACTATATATATATATATATATATAATGCTTGAAAATAGTATTAACTTGAATCTGTAAATTTTTTCATATTGCGGTAGATATAGGGTATGGTGTTCAGAATCGGTTCAGTACAGATCTTGTTAACAGATTCCGATGCAACTTTATTTTAGATGGATATGAAGAGTTACAATCTGTAGAATATATATTTTGCATCTATTATGATTCAAAGTGTATTGTGTTTCATTGATTCAATAAGGTTACCGAGAGTACAATTATATAGTGTTCGGCGATTTAGTCAATAAATCACTACAAGATAAATATCGCAATAATAATATTTAAAGTAAATACTAATACTCAAATAAATGCTCAAGTTATATTATCCTCGACACGCCCCCTCAATCCCGTGGGAAGTGACTGGACACGGAGATTGGTCTTCAAACTTGTAAAACGAGGCCGAGCCAACGGCTTGGTAAGGAGATCGGCTAATTGATCCTTTGAAGTGATGAAGGAGATAGCGAGCTTACGGGCGGCAACCAATTCACGAACGTGATGGAAATCAAGCTCTATGTGCTTAGTGCGGGCGTGGAACACCGGATTATGAGCAAGGTAGGTAGCACCAATATTATCACACCAAAGAGTAGGCGGAGAGGAGAGAGGAACCTGCATATCACGAAGAAGGCTGCAGAGCCACTGTAGTTCAGCCGCAGTGTTAGAGAGTGTCTTGTATTCAGCTTCAGTACTACTTTTGGAGACGGTTGTGCTGCTTAGAACGCCAACTAACAAGATTTTCCCTGAGAAAAACACAGTACGCCCCGACAGAGCGGCGATCATCACGGTCTGCAGCCCAGTCAGAATCAGAATATGCCCGAAGAGTGAGAGAGGAACGGCGAGTGAAGAAGAGGCCATCTGATATAGTGTGCTTGAGATATCGGAGAATGCGTTTAACAGCGACCCAATGGGCTTCAGTGGGAGAATCCATATATTTATTAACCTTATGAACCGCAAAGGCTATGTCAGGCCACGTGAAGCTAAGATACTGCAAACCGCCTACGATGGTGAGGTTAAGAGACGGGTCAGAGCAAGGAGGACCATCATCAAGAGTGAGATGGGTGGAGGCCGACATAGGTGTCTGACAAGGCTTAGCCTTATCCAAAGAAACACGCTGCAGAAGCTGAAAAATGTACTTGCGTTGAGTGAGACATAAACCATCGGAGGTGGGGAGCACCTCAATACTAAGAAAATAGGACAGTGAACAGAGGTCCTACCCTCTTCCTACAGCCCTTGTCGCTTCTACCGACTCCCTGGACCCCACTTCCTATACCGAAGCCTCTAAACACCTGAATTGGCGTAATGCTATGAGAGAGGAAAATTGATGTGATCCGTGATCGAATCAGATCTGAAATTGCCGAAAGACTGACTAAAGGTACCAATAAAACGAGCACCGCGACCCTTAACTAACTCGTAACTAAGAACCTTGGTATGACCTCAACTCTTAGATAACCCGTATCTAAGAACCTTGGTATACGAACGCCACAAGGTATGCTCAGAACCTTGATAAGTTCAGATTCGAATACTCTACGAATAGAATACTCACAAAAAAAGCTAGAAAGCTTTATAATAATTTCACTCAATTATTCAACCAATTGTAAAAGTTACATATGATGTCTTTTTATAGGCTAGAATGAAAAACATAAACTACTCCCAAAGCGATGTGGGACAAATTTAATAATTCGCCTTCTTCCACTCTCATTCTTTTTCTTCTTTTTCCTTCGGAAACCACCATGAATCTTGTCCGGGATCACATCATTCCCTCCCGGTTCGGAAAGGATTCGACCTCGAATCCGAACATTAACATTGTTAGGTGTAATGCCCGAAAGACAATTTTGTAATTGTTTTATTTAATAAATGAAATGATATTATTATTCATATTTATTATTCTCATATTCACCGATGTGACAATAGTATTTACACTACAGAAAACCCTAAAGTATATCGTTTATGTAATCACTTAACTCGGTGTATGGGATATACACGGGAGGATTGGGTTAGTGAAGATGTACTTAAAATACAATTAGCCCGTAGTGAAGTTAATCGAGAGTATCGGGTCTCTCCTTTAACGTGCTATTAATGCGCCCAGAACACAATATGTGTGATTGTCTTATCCGGACTTTCGGTTAAGAGAACCTAATGGGGCATTTATATATGATAGATATATCATATAGGGCTGGACCGATTTGATTAGAATTCACGATATAATTCCGTAATCGAGAAGTCTTATCGAATCAATCGATGATCATATTTATGGATATATCTTAATCCTGAGGTGATCACAGTCAACTGCTTGAATCAGTATGAGGTTTGACTTGACGGTTAAGGATTACAGTCATTACACTGAGTCTGTGATCTGAATTACCCCATCTTGGCATTGTACTGGGATTGAGTGAGTAGTCCGTGTTATCACGGATACGAATCCATTCCTTCCATTTATGGAAGTAGATAGACAGTTCCCTTATTTGTTAATCCTAGAAACCGATCGATCGTACGAGTTCATATTACACCGATTAGCTACCGAGTGAGTTGTATGAATTAATTGATCACTAGGGAGTTAATGGTAAATAAGGATAAGAGGTTCGAAAAGGGTTAACGGTAACTTCCCGATTTAGAATGAACGATCTATGGAGGATTAATCCATATGTAATGATTATATCAATGGACGCTTATTATCATTCTCGTGAGGAGATAAATATAATCTCATAATCGGAGGAGTGCGATCCGGGATTATGGTGGCATATTCCTGTGATTGATTTATCGAATATAATTATTCTGTTCGTAAGATAATTATTTATTTGATTTATCGGAGCCGCTGATTATTAGTCCATGGTCCCCGACGTGCCTCCAATATAGTATAGCTATTCTCGGACGTCGAATCCCAATAATATTAATTTAGTTTTATTAGAATTTAATTAAAACGATATGTGAATTAATTGTTTAGTGGACTATTAAATTAGTTGGGCTAAATAACTAAAAATGTGGAAAAGACATTTTTCATAATCTTGGCCCAATTTAGTGTGTTAGGTTGAAATTATTGTGACTAGGTCACAAGGGGTAATTTTCGGCCTCGGCATTGTCTTAGGAGGCAAGAAATTGTTTTCTAGTGTATTAATAAGATATGTGCATAAAATATTTATTGGATAAATATTTATTGTAAAAAATAAAGATAAAGATTATTCTAGATTTGTTCTAGAATATTTTGGGATTATCTTTTATTTATTGGATTTATTTATTTGCAAAATAAAATCCTTGGAGGACAATGATTACTCTCCTATATAAAGAGAGTTCTCCCAAGCCTAAAACACACTACAAATTTCGACTTCTATCTCTTAGAGAGTAGAAGCCAAAAATTCGGCCAAGGGGAGTAAGAGGAAAATCTTGGAGGTTTTCCGGGTAGCATATCGGGAGGATTCGAGGATTTCTTTCCACCGGGAGTTGCTTGGATCACACGTGCGGAAGATCGTGTTGCTCTTCACACCATCTTTTGTTCTTTCTATTGCGGTTCTTCTACTTGGATTTTGAGATCCAAGAGGTATGCTCTACAACCCCCTTGTAGATGTAGATCTAGTTATTTTATTACGTGTAATTTATAGATCTAGATCCTTAAATCGCTTCCGTTGCGGATGATATTACTAACAAACATCTCGAACTATGCGCGGTGTCATGGATTTGCTCTCCAACTTGGCTCCAACTTTAACAACGTGAAGTGGTGGATCTTTATGTACCTGCAATAAAGAAAAAGAAGAACCCGAACGAACAGCCAATGAAGTTAAACAAGTCTTCTTTTCTCCACTTTGCACCATAGAATTTGCACCCATTGTTTGCCTTTGAACCTCCTGACTTTGAGCAAATTTAAGCTGCTCCGCATGTGCTTCTTGGGGTGATAATGAAACCAAAGTAACCTTCTTGCCCCGGTGATGTAATGCGTACGTGTTCAAGAACCCATCATAGTTAACTCGCCAATCAAATTGCCAAGGCCTACCAAGAATAATATGTGCAATAAGAATAGGCACTACATCACACATAACCGTATCCTCGAACATCCCAACTTTAAAAGTGATCATCGCTTGCTTTGTAACTCTAACTTCCCCACATGTATTCATCCATTGTAGCTTGTATGGTTGGGGATGTTTAGTAGTCTCAATGCTCATCTCTTCGACCAACTCTTTGCTAAAAACATTGGCGCAACTACCCGAATCGATGATCAAACCACACAACTTATCTTCGAAAAAGAAACGTGTTTGAAAAATGTTTTCACGGTGCGCACTAGCATTTACTTTGACTTTGTCCTCCACAACTTTCTTACTCACACAAATAAACCCTTCAGGTCCAACCTCGAGTGGGCTTATCTCTTCGGAATCACTCCCATTTTCCTCTTCGGATTGTGACATGTATTCTTTCTCACCATGCTTTTCTCCCATAACAATCATTACTCGCCTATTCACACAATCACTTGCTATGTGTCCCACACCTTGACACTTAAAACATTTGAGGTTACGAGTGGCCTGTTGGGGGGAGGTAGTAGCTTTAACCTTGTTGTTTTTCTTAGCTTTATAAGCCTCATTGGAAGACATAGGGGTCGGCCGAGGTTGTTGAATTGCGAACTATCACCTGAAGGCTGAAACGAACGGTAAGAAGAAGAATTACCTGAATATGGTTTTGTGAAGGTATTCCTTTTCTTCAAGTGTTTTCAAGTTAATATCGCAGCATGTACCATTTTATCCAAACTATCGCAATCTTTCTTCTCCACCGGATGTGCAATTTCAGGCATCAAACCACTCAAAAAACGAACCATAGTCGCCTCGGGATCTTCCTCGGTACCTGTATGAATTAATGTAAGTTCCATCTCTTGATAATAATCTTCCACTGATCGATTCTCTTGCGTCTGCAATTTTTGATATTGATCACGGTAATAAGAGTCCGGGACAAATCTCCTTTTCATCTCCCTTTTCAACTCATTCCAAGTTTTCACAAGATCATCTCGGGCCTTGCGACGATTAATAACTAATTGTTCCCACCAAATAGCTGCATAACCCTCAAATTCAAGTGTAGCCAATCTAACCTTATTCTTCTCGAGTAGTTATTACAACGAAAAATCTGCTCAACTTTACGAACCCAATCTAAATAAGCATCGGGATCATTCGTACCTTTAAACGTAGGAATTTTCATCTTGACTTGCCGCATGTTATCTCGATAACCGTCACTCTCATCACTGTGGGTAGCCTCAAAAGGCTCGGAAACATTGTCATACTCCTCCTCAACCCGGGGCACTGCTTCTCTTCTCCTCCTATCACCTCTACCACCGCGGTTATCTCTACCACCGCCTCTTTCTGTGAACATGTCTTGAAATTGAGCCCTCATTGCTTCAAATTTTCCGTTTATCATTGCAGCTTGTGCCTCCGCCAATACCCGGATACGAGCATCAATAGCGTGCACCTGTCCCTCGGTGAGCTCTTTCGACATGATACAAATTTGACAAAAATATGTATATATCCTCACAATCACTCGTGTTTACACTCCCCTCGTGTAGAGTTCAAATCGTAAAACAAACCAAAATATTGAGCACCCAAAACAATCAATACCAAAGAGCTTATATAAGGGCTTTGGTTGGGACAATTGGACGATGATAGAACCAAAAAAGAAAGGATTTTTGTTTTCTTTTGATCGAAAAGCAGTAAGCGTCACACCGGGGGTGTGACAGAGACTGTTTTTTCTTTTTTTTTTCTTTTTTTCTTTTTTTATACTAGGGACGACGTATTTTAAATAAATCAAGCTAGAATAAAACAAGGTCACGCAACTTGCAGCACCAATAGATCTAACGTTTTAAAGGTAAGAACAAATAAGAACAAAGAAAGATTTTTTTTTGTTTGTTTTTTTTTTGTGCTGTATGAATTCGAGAGACAAAGAGCAGATATATATATATATATATATATATATATATATATATATATATATATATATATATATATATATATATATATATATATTGTATAAGCAATGATGATGATGATGATAAAGGATGATGCAAGAAAAAGAATAAGAACAGGTATATTTTTCTTTGACAATATACAACGAACGCAAGAACAAATAAGAATAGATTTGGAATTTTTTTTTTTTTTTTTTTTTTTTGAAGGATGATCAACGAACAACAACAAGAAACGCAGGAAACCCTAGTTTTTTTTTGTTTTTTTTTTTTTTTTTTTTTGGAATTAAGAAACGAAATTGAACAAGAAAAAATCAACACGGGGATATTTGATACCTTCGTCGCTGAGCTCTGATACCAACTGATGTGATCCGTGATCGAATCAGAGCACCGCGACCCTTAACTAACTCGTAACTAAGAACCTTAGTATAACCTCAACCCTTAGATAACCCGTATCAAAGAACCTTGGTATACGAACGCAACAAGGTATGCTCAGAACCTTGATAAGTTCGGTTCGAATACTCTACGAATAGAATACTCACAAAAAAAGCTAGAAAGCTTTATAATAATTTCACTCAATTATTCAACCAATTGTAAAAGTTACATATGATGCCTTTTTATAGGCTAGAATGAAAAACATAAACTACTCCCAAAGCGATGTGCGACAAATTTAATAGAAATAAAAATAAAAATAAAAGAAATAAATACTAATAAAATTCTAAGAAAATCTTCCAAACATGCAATGTGGGATAAAATTCTGCCTTCTTCCACGCTCATTCTTTTTCTTCTTTTTCCTTCGGAAACCACCATGAATCTTGTCCGGGATCACATCATTTCTAAGAAAATCTTCCAAACTTGCAATGTGGGATAAAATTCTGCCTTCTTCCACTCTCATTCTTTTTCTTCTTTTTCCTTCGGAAACCACCATGAATCTTACCCGGGATCACATCATTCCCTCCCGGTTCGGAAAGGATTCAACCCCGAATCCGAACATCAACATCTCGAACTATGCGCGGTGTCATGGATTTGCTCTCCAACTTGGCTCCAACTTTAACAACGTGAAGTGGTGGATCTTTATGTACCTGCAATAAAGAAAAAGAAGAACCCGAACGAACAGCCAATGAAGTTAAACATGTCTTCTTTTATCCACTTTGCACCATAGAATTTGCACCCATTGTTTGCCTTTGAACCTCCCGACTTTGAGCAAATTTAAGCTGCTCCGCATGTGCTTCTTGGGGTGATAATGAAACCAAAGTAACCTTCTTGCCCCGGTGATGTAATGCGTACGTGTTCAAGAACCCATCATAGTTAACTCGCCGATCAAATTGCCAAGGCCTACCAAGAATAACATGTGCAATATCAATAGGCACTACATCACACATAACCGTATCCTCGAACATCCCAACTTTAAAAATGATCATCGCTTGCTTTGTAACTCTAACTTCCCCACATGTATTCATCCATTGTAGCTTGTATGGTTGGGGATGTTTAGTAGTCTCAATGCTCATCTCTTCGACCAACTCTTTGCTAACAACATTGGCGCAACTACCCGTATCGATGATCAAACCGCACAACTTATCTTCGATAAAGCAACGTGTTTGAAAAATGTTTTCACGGTGCGCACTAGCATTTACTTTGACTTGGTCCTCCACAACTTTCTTACTCACACAAATAAACCCTTCAGGTCCAACCTCGAGTGGGCTTATCTCCTCGGAATCACTCCCATTTTCATCTTCGGATTGTGACATGTATTCTTTCTCACCATGCTTTTCTCCCATAACAATCATTACTCGCCTATTCACACAATCACTTGCTATGTGTCCCACACCTTGACACTTAAAACATTTGAGGTTACGAGTGGCCTTTTGGGGGAGGTAGTAGCTTTACCCTTGTTGTTTTCCTTAGCTTTATAAGCCTCATTGGAAGACATAGGGGTCGGCCGAGGGTTGTTGAATTGCGAACTATCACCTGAAGGCTGAAACGAATGGTAAGAAGAAGAATTACCTAAATATGGTTTTGTGAAGGTACTCCTTTTCTTCAAGTGTTTTTCAGTTAATATCGCAGCATGTACCATTTTATCCAAACTATCACAATCTTTCATCTCCACCGGATGTGCAATTTCATGCCTTAAAACCACTCAAAAAACGAGCCATAGTCGCCTCGGGATCTTCCTCGGTACCTGTACGAATTAATGTAAGTTCCATCTCTTGATAATAATCTTCCACTGATCGATTCTCTTGCGTAAGAGTCTGCAATTTTCGATATTGTTCACGGTAATAAGAGTCCGGGACAAATCTCCTTTTCATCTCCCTTTTCAACTCATTCCAAGTTTTCACAAGATCATCTCGGGCCTTGCGACGATTAATAATTAATTGTTCCCACCAAATAGCTGCATAACCCTCAAATTCATGTGTAGCCAATCTAACCTTATTCTTCTCAGAGTAATTATTACAACGAAAAATCTGCTCAACTTTACGAACCCAATCTAAATAAGCATCGGGATCATTCGTACCTTTAAACGTAGTAATTTTCATCTTGACTTGCCGCATGTTATCTCGATCACCGTCACTCTCATCACTGTGGGTAGCC
Organism: Gentiana straminea; assembly: GCA_036785695.1. NCBI lineage: Eukaryota > Viridiplantae > Streptophyta > Magnoliopsida > Gentianales > Gentianaceae > Gentiana > Gentiana straminea. The sequence goes on along the minus strand of JAVUPR010000241.1, from coordinate 3,308,860 downwards.
TCAGAAGGCTCGGAAACATTGTCATACTCCTCCTCAACCCAGGGCATTGCTTCTCTTCTCCTCCTATCATCTCTACCACCACGGTTATCTCTACCACCGCCTCTTTCTGTGAACATGTCTTGAAATTGAGCCCTCATTGCTTCAAATTTTCCGTTTATCACGGAAGCTTGTGCCTCTGCCAATACCCGGATACAAGCATCAATAGCGTGCACCTGTCCTTCGGTGAGCTCTTTCGACATGATGCAAATTCAACAAAAATATGTATATATCCTCACAATCACTCGTGTTTACACTCCCCTCGTGTAGAGTTCAGATCGTAAAACAAACCAAAATATTGAGCACCCGAAACAATCAATACCAAAGAGCTTATATAAGGGCTTTGGTTGGGACAATTGGACGATGATAGAACCAAAAAAGAAAGGATTTTTGTTTTCTTTTGATCGAAAAGCAGTAAGCGTCACACCGGGGGTGTGACAGAGGCTGTTTTTTCTTTTTTTCTTTTTTTCTTTTTTTATACTAGGGACGACGTATTTTAAATAAATCAAGCTAGAATAAAACAATTAGGTCACGCAACTTGCAGCAGCAATAGATCTAACCTTTTAAAGGTAAGAACAAATAAGAACAAAGAAAGATTTTTTTTTTGTGCTGTATGAATTCAAGAGACAAAGAGCATATATATATATATATATATATATATATATATATATATATATATATATATATATATATATATATATATATATATATATATATATATATATTTTTCTTGCATCATCCTTTATCATCATCATCATCATTGCAATGATGATGATGATGATAAAGGATGATGCAAGAAAAAGAATACGAACAGGTTTTTTTTTTTTTTTTTTTTGACAATATACAATGAACGCAAGAACAAATAAGCATAGATTTGGATTTTTTTTTTTTTTTTTTTTTAAGGATGATCAACGAACAACAACAAGAAACGCAGGAAACCATTTTTTTTTTTTTTTTTTTTTTTTGGAATTAAGAAACGAAATTGAACAAGAAAAAATCAACACGGGGATATTTGATACCTTCGTCGCTGAGTTCTGATACCAACTGATGTGATCCGTGATCGAATCAGATTTGAAATTGCCGAAGGACTGACTAAAGGTACCAATAAAACGAGCACCGCGACCCTTAACTAACTCGTAACTAAGAACCTTAGTATAACCTCAACCCTTAGATAACCCGTATCAAAGAACCTTGGTATACGAACGCAACAAGGTATGTTCAGAACCTTGATAAGTTCATATTCGAATACTCTACGAATGGAATACTCACAAAAAAAGCTAGAAAGCTTTATAATAATTTCACTCAATTATTCAACCAATTGTAAAAGTTACATATGATGCCTTTTTATAGGCTAGAATGAAAAACATAAACTACTCCCAAAGCGATGTGCGACAAATGTAATAGAAATAAAAATAAAAATAAAAGAAATAAATACTAATAAAATTCTAAGAAAATCTTCCAAACATGCAATGTGGGATAAAATTCTGCCTTCTTCCACGCTCATTCTTTTTCTTCTTTTTCCTTCGGAAACCACCATGAATCTTGCCCGGGATCACATCATTTCTAAGAAAATCTTCCAAACTTGCAATGTGGGATAAAATTCTGCCTTCTCCCACTCTCATTCTTTTTCTTCTTTTTCCTTCGGAAACCGCCATGAATCTTGCCCAGGATCACATCATTCCCTCCCGGTTCGGAAAAGGTTCGACCCCGAATCCGAACATCAACATCTCGAACTATGCGCGGTGTCATGGATTTGCTCTCCAACTTGGCTCCAACTTTAACAACGTGAAGTGGTGGATCTTTATGTACCTGCAATAAAGAAAAAGAAGAACCCGAACGAACAGCCAATGAAGTTAAACATGTCTTCTTTTCTCCACTTTGCACCATAGAATTTGCACCCATTGTTTGCCTTTGAACCTCCCGACTTTGAGCAAATTTAAGCTGCTCCGCATGTGCTTCTTGGGGTGATAATGAAACCAAAGTGACCTTCTTGCCCCGGTGATGTAATGCGCACGTGTTCAAAAACCCATCATAGTTAACTCGCCGATCAAATTGCCAAGGCCTACCAAGAATAACATGTGCAATATCAATAGGCACTACATCACACATAACCGTATCCTTGAACATCCCAACTTTAAAAATGATCATCGCTTGCTTTGTAACTCTAACTTCCCCACATGTATTCATCCATTGTAGCTTGTATGGTTGGGGATGTTTAGTAGTCTCAATGCTCATCTCTTCGACCAACTCTTTGCTAACAACATTGGCGCAACTACCCGAATCGATGATCAAACCGCACAACTTATCTTCGATAAAGCAACGTGTTTGAAAAATGTTTTCACGGTGCGCACTAGCATTTACTTTGACTTGGTCCTCCACAACTTTCTTACTCACACAAATAAACCCTTCAGGTCCAACCTCGAGTGGGCTTATCTCCTCGGAATCACTCCCATTTTCCTCTTCGGATTGTGACATGTATTCTTTCTCACCATGCTTTTCTCCCATAACAATCATTACTCGCCTATTCACACAATCACTTGCTATGTGTCCCACACATTGACACTTAAAACATTTGAGGTTACGAGTGGCCTGTTGGGGGGAGGTAGTAGCTTTACCCTTGTTGTTTTCCTTAGCTTTATAAGCCTCATTGGAAGACATAGGGGTCGGCCTAGGGTTGTTGAATTGCGAACTATCACCTGAAGGCTGAAACGAATGGTAAGAAGAAGAATTACCTAAATATGGTTTTGTGAAGGTACTCCTTTTCTTCAAGTGTTTTTCAGTTAATATCGCAGCATGTACCATTTTATCCAAACTATCACAATCTTTCATCTCCACCGGATGTGCAATTTCATGCCTCAAACCACTCAAAAAACGAGCCATAGTCGCCTCGGGATCTTCCTCGGTACCTGTACGAATTAATGTAAGTCCCATCTCTTGATAATAATCTTCCACTTATCGATTCTCTTGCGTAAGAGTCTGCAATTTTTGATATTGTTCACGGTAATAAGAGTCCGGGACAAATCTCCTTTATCATCTCCCTTTTCAACTCATTTTTCATCCTTTATCATCATCATCATTCTTTTTCTTCTTTTTCCTTTTCATCTCCTTTTTCACAAGATCATCTCGGGCCTTGAGACGATTAATAATTAATTGTTCCCACCAAATAGCTGCATAACCCTCAAATTCAAGTGTAGCCAATCTAACCTTATTCCTCTCATAGTAGTTATTACAACAAAAAATCTACTCAACTTTACGAACCCAATCTAAATAAGCATCGGGATCATTCGTACCTTTAAACGTAGGAATTTTCATCTTGACTTGCCGCATGTTATCTCGATCACCGTCACTCTCATCACTGTGGGTAGCCTCAGAAAGCTCGGAAACATTGTCATACTCCTCCTCAACCCAGGGCACTGCTTCTCTTCTCCTCCTATCATCTCTACCACCGCCTCTTTCTGTGAACATGTCTTGAAATTGAGCCCTCATTGCTTTAATTTTCCGTTTATCACGGCAGCTTGTGCCTCCGCCAATACCCGGATACGAGCATCAATAGCGTGCACCTGTCCTTCGGTGAGCTCTTTCGACATGATGCAAATTCAACAAAAATATGTATATATCCTCACAATCACTCGTGTTTACACTCCCCTCGTGTAGAGTTCAAATCGTAAAACAAACCAAAATATTGAGCACCCGAAACAATCAATACCAAAGAGCTTATATAAGGGCTTTGGTTGGAACAATTGGACGATGATAGAACCAAAAAAGAAAGGATTTTTTTTTCTTTTGATAGAAAAGCAGTAAGCGTCACACCGGGGGTGTGACATAGGCTGTTTTTTCTTTTTTCTTTTTTTTTTTTTATACTAGGGACGACGTTTTTAAATAAATCAAGCTAGAATAAAACAATTAGGTCACGCAACTTGCAGCAGCAATAGATCTAACCTTTTAAAGGTATGAACAAATAAGAACAAAGAAATATTATTTTTTTTTGTGCTGTATGAATTCGGGAGACATAGAGCATATATATATATATATATATATATATATATATATATATATATATATATATTTTTGTATAAGCAATGATGATGATGATAAAGGATGATGCAAGAAAAAGAATAAGAACATGTATATTTTTTTTTGACAATATACAACGAACACAAGAACAAATAAGAATAGTTCTAGAAATAAAATTTTTTTTTTTTTTTTTAAGGATGATCAACGAACAGCAACAAGAAATGCAGGAAACCCTAGTTTTTTTTTTTTTTTTTTTTTTTTTTTGAATTAAGAAACGAAATTGAACAAGAAAAAATCAACACGAGGATATTTGATACCTTCGTCGCTGATCTCTGATACCAACGGATGTGATCCGTGATCGAATCAGATCTGAAATTGCCGAAGGACTTGACTAAAGGTACCAATAAAACGAGCACCGCGACCCTTAACTAACTCGTAACTAAGAACCTTGGTATGACATCAACCCTTAGATAACCTGTATCTAAGAACCTTGGTATACGAACGTCACACGGTATGCTCAGAACCTTGATAAGTTCATATTCAAATACTCTACGAATATAATCCTCACAAAAAAAGCTTGAAAGCTTTATAATAATTTCACTCAATTATTCAACCAACTGTAAAAGTTACATATAATGTCTTTTTATAGGCTAGAATGAAAAACATAAACTACTCACAAAGCGATGTGGACAAACTTATTAGAAATAGAAATAAAAATAAAAATAAAATAAATAAATACTAATAAAATTCTAAGAAAATCTTCCAAACTTGCAATGTGGGATAAAATTCTGCCTTCTTCCACTCTCATTCTTTTTCTTCTTTTTCCTTCGGAAACCACCATGAATCCACATCCCGGGCAAGATTCATGGTGGTTTCCGAAGGAAAAAGAAGAAAAAGAATGAGAGTGGAAGAAGGTAGAATTTTATCCCACATTGCACGTTTGGAAGATTTTCTTAGAATTTTATTAGTATTTATTTCTTTTATTTTTATTTTTATTTCTATTAAATTTGTCCCACATCGCTATGGGAGTAGTTTATGTTTTTCATTCTAGCCTATAAAAAGGCATCATATGTAACTTTTACAATTGGTTGAATAATTGAGTGAAATTATTATAAAGCTTTCTAGCTTTTTTTGTGAGTATTCTATTCGTAGAGTATTCGAATCTGAACTTATCAAGGTTCGAGCATACCTTGTGGCGTTCGTATACCAAGGTTCTTAGATACGGGTTATCTAAGGTTTGAGGTTGTTAGCAATACTATCCGCAACGGAAGCGATTTAAGGATCTAGATCTATAATTTACACGTAATAAAATAACTAGATCAACTCTACAAGGGGGTTGTAGAACATACCTCTTGGATCTCAAAATCCAAGTAGAAGAACCGCAATAGGAAGAACAAAGGATGGTGTGAAGAGCACCACGATCTTCCGCACGTGTGATCCAAGCAACTCCCGGTGGAAGAAAATCCTCGTCTCGAATCCTTCCGATATGCTACCCGGAAAACCTCCAAGATTTTCCCTCTCTCACCCCTTGGCCGAAAATTTTCTTTCTTCTCTCTAAGAGATGAAAGTCGAAATTTGTGTTGTGTTTTAGGCTTGGGAGAACTCTCTTTATATAGGAGAGTAATCATTGTCCTCCAATGATTTTATTTTGCAAATAAATAAATCCAATAAATAAAAGATAATCTCAAAATATTCTAGAACAAATCTAGAATAATCTTTATCTTTATTTCTTACCATAAATATTTATCTAATAAATATTTTGTGCACATGTCTTATTAATACACAAGAAAACTAATTTTTTGTTCCATAATACATGAGGGGGGCCGAAAATTATTGTTTGTGACCTAGTCACAATAATTTCGACTAACACACTAAATTTGGGCCAAGATTATGAAGAATGTTTTTTTCACATATTTAATTATTTAGCCCAACTAATTTAATAGTCCACTAAACAATTAATTCACATATCGTTTTAATTAAATTCTAATAAGAACTAAATTAATATTATTAGGATTCGACGTCCGAGAATAGCTATGCTATATTGGAGGCACGTCGGGGACCATGGACTAATAATCAGCGGCTCCGTAAATCAAATAAATAATTATCTTACGAACAGAATAATTATATAACAATGTGAGGATGGAGTCTAACTGTCTCTTATGTAAGTGACATGTGACAACCTATTTGTCCGAAATTGAAACGCCAAGTTCACATCTCGAGGCGCCCTTTCAAATCCTTTATAAAATCCCTTGGACTTCATTGATTGATTAGTAGCTAGAGAGATCCTTCATTTCTGGCATCAAAATCCGCCTATAAAATATGATGACCTCCTTCAGTTACTTTACCGTCTTCAAAGTTAGAGTCCCTGTCTGAGAGAGCTTTGAACTTTCTTTCTCATCGTAGCAGACATCTTCTTAGATCTCCAAAATAAATAAGCTTATATCTTTAATACTATATAATTTTCTTTGAAAATATGTCTTCGAGTCGACGACAATTTCCTTTAGATGATTCGTCAGATGAAGACCTTAGCAGTGATATTTCTGAAGCTATGTGGCTCGTGGCTCAGGGACATTCTACCGTCTCTTTTGTATCTAGGTCACGGTCCGCTGCGGATTCTCAAGGATCCTCGGCGGTAAAAACACCGATTAACGCTGCGACCAGGCTTTGTCTGGCCAAGGCCAATGGTTTCAATATATACGGAGTATGGCACAGATAGGAAAACTTAAAAGCCGATTCTTCCCACTAAAGACCAAAAATCCAACTCCCCTCCTAAGGGATACTTTGCAGTGTATAGGGAGCAACTAGTTACGGGACTTCAATTCTCAATAATTTATGCAGTCTTGCATATTTTGATTCATATTAACCTAGGCTTGCCGCAGGTTGTTCCTAATGGGATCGATTAGCATCATTATAGGCCTTACCATTTATTGTAGAATAGTAGGCATGCCATTTTCGGTTTCTATGTATAGGACATTTTTTAACAATTGAAGGTGTCACGAAACCCCGAGCTTGTATAGCTTTAATCGTAGTTCTAAGCATGACAATTGCCTGGCTTTCAATCTCCTTGCTAAACGAGGTGGAATGAATCGTTGGAGGAATGATGTGTTAAATATCAAAGCAATTGTTGAAGGAATGTGTTTTATTGATCTCAAACTTGGCCTTATAAATAGCCAGCAATTACAAGAAGAATGCATGCCTAACTGCAGTGCTAAAAATATGGAAACAGAATCACAAACAATAGAATAAGTCTACCTAGTCCACTCCCTAGAATGTAGGAGATTATTTTGCAACAGAAAGACTAATTCAAACAATTTAAACTGAAAATAGACTTAACATTCCCTCCCTTAAGCTAAACATTCTTCCTTTTTAGCTTATACTCCCAGCTTCAATCATCCCAAGCATGCTTCTGAGTCTTTCAAATTGATCCAACTTTAAAGGCTTTGTCATGATATCAGCAATTTGATCTTGAGTGTTACAATAATTGAGTTCAATAACTCCATCATTCACCAGGTCCCTCAGAAAGTGAAACCTTACATCAATGTGTTTGCTCTTACCATGAAACACCGGATTCCTTGACAATTTGATGGTTGAACTGTTGTCACACATGATCACTATCCTTGTTTTCTTCTCTTTCATTCCCAATGCTTCCAGAATTCTCTTAAGCCACACGCATTGACAAGCACACAAGGCTGCTGCTATATATTCAGCCTCTGTAGTAGATAGAGCAATTACTGGCTGTTTCTTTGAAGCCCAAGAAACAACCCCTGATCCCATAAAGAAAACATATCCAGATGTACTTTTTCTATCATTTAAGTCACCTGCATAATCACTGTCTGTATAGCCAATGAGTCTTAGATTATCTTCTCCTTGCTTATAAAGAATCCCAAGATCCGTTGTGCCTTTCAGGTACCTTAGCATCCTTTTTGCTGCCAACCAATGAACCTCCTTTGGATTAGACACAAACCTGCTTATTATACTTACACCATACATCATGTCTGGCCTAGTTACAGTTAAGTACATGAGGCTTCCAACAACTTGCTTAAACAGAGTTTCATCAGCTTCTGGTCCATCTTCATCCTTCTCAGCTTTGCTCCTGGCACAATAGGATTTCTAACCGAGTTGCTGTCTTCCATTCCAAACCTTGTCAATATTTCATGTGCATATCTCTTTTGACAGACAAAGATTCCATCAGGACAATGCTTGACTTCTATTCCAAGAAAATGTCTCATCTTCCCTAAGTCAGACATTTCAAACTCCAACATCATAGATGATTTAAATTCTTCACACATTTTCCTGTCATTTCCAGTAAAGATTAGATCATCTACATACAAGCTTACAATCAAAATATTACCTCCTTTTGTCTTTGTAAAAAGAGTGTGTTCACTTGGACACCTTTCAAATTGTTCTCTGGCAAAGTATGCTTCAATCCTGCTGTACCACGCTCTTGGTGCTTGCTTGAGTCCATACAGTGCCTTTTTTAACTTATAGACCTTATCTTCATCTCCCTTTTTTATGAAGCCTTCAGGTACCGTTGTATAAACACCTCTTCGTTAAGTTCCCCATGCAAAAAGGCACTCTTCACATCAAGTTGCGAAATTTCCCAATTGAATTGAGCAGCCATGGCAATAATTATTCGAATTGTGTCAAGTCTAGCTACTGGAGCAAAGACTTCAGTATAATCTATGCCATGACGTTGGGCATATCCCTTTGCCACCAACCGTGCTTTATACTTCTCCACATCTCCTTTTTCATTGAACTTTGTTTTAAACACCCATTTAACCCCTATAGTCTGGACTCCTTTAGGCAGTGTGGTAAGTTCCCAAGTTTGATTTTTCTCAATGGCCTCTATTTCAACTACCATTGCTTTTTTCCATTTCTCACTCTTTGATGCTTCATCAAAAGAGATGGGATCTCCTTCAACTACCATCATTGCACTCAGCTGCTGATCATCATCATTTCCTGTAACATAGTCATTGAGCCATGCTGGTGTTCTTCTCTCTCTGATTCCTCTTCCTGCGGTTAAACTAGGTTCAGTTACCTCATTTACTGGTTCAATTGGAGGTGATCCAGAGGTTGAACCTGATCCAGGAGATGAATTATCTGAATTTCCAGAAGTTGAATGATCTGAATTTCCTTCTGTTTCAGCCTCAGCATCACCGTTTCATTCTCTGCACTGTCTTCATCTGGCCACTCCAGATTGTCTTGATTATTTCCTGCTTCAGTCTTGCTCCAATCCCAACTTTCCTCTTCCTCAAAAATAGCATCTATACTAATAATGATTGTTTTTGAAACTGGATCATACAATCTCCAGGCTTTGGACTCATCACTTACCCCCAAGAAGATGCATTTTCTGCTTTTGTTGTCCAGCTTACTTCTCTTTTGATCTGGTATATGGACATGTGCTATACATCCAAATATACGAAAATAGTCTACCATTGGCTTCTTCCCACTCCATGCTTCTTGTGGTGTTTTGTGTTTTAGGGCTGCTGTTGGACTTCTGTTTAATATGTGCACACACCACCTAACAGCCTCAGGCCAAAAGCTATTTGGCATCTGCTTTTCTCTTAACATTGATTTGACAGCATTCATAATGGTCCTATTCTTCCTCTCAGCCACTCCATTTTGCTGAGGAGTGAATGCTGCTGTTAGTTGCCTGTTAATCCTATTGGTTTGACAGAATTCCAGAAATTCATTTGACATGTACTCACCACCTCTATCCGTTCTCAAGCCTGTGATGTATCCTCCTGTTTCTTTCTCAACAAGGATCTTAAAATTTTTAAACATGGTAAAGGCTTCTGATTTCTCATGTAAAAAATAAGCCCATGTTTTTCGAGTGAAATCATCAATAAGACTCAAAATGTACCTCTTATTGCTGTTGGACATTGGCTTGATTGGACCACATATATCTGAGTGTATTAACTGAAGTTGCCTTGTTGCTCTCCACACACTTTTCCTTGGTATAGGTTCTCTATGCTGTTTTCCAATTAAACAGGTAGTGCACACCTTTTCTGTAATCTGCAACTTAGGCAATCCATCAACCATCTTCTTGTGTGAGAGTGTTTTTAGCCCTTGGTAGTTCAAATGCCCAAATCTACAATGCCATTTGTGAGTTTCCTTTTCTGATGCAGCTTCACTTTGTAGGCACATGATACTCTTTGATGCAATGGCAAAAAATAGACAAAACATTCTGTTCCTGCTCATGTTAGTCTGCATAATCACCCCTTTTGTTGGATGAAACACTTTACAACTCCTATCTTGAAACAAAATTGCTAATCCCTTTTCTTCCAATTGCCCTATACTTAGCAGATTGTTCTTAAGTTCTGGAACATAGTATACATTAGAAATTACCTGAATTATTCCATTTAGCTTCACTCTGATATTGCCTTTTGCTTTCACAGTTATGCTAGCATTATTACCTAGCTTCACTATTTTACTAAGCTCATCTTCCAATATCTCTGAGAACCATAATTTGTTGCCTGTCATATGATTGCTGCACCCTGAATCAAGAAACCACAGCTCTTCCTTTTGTGTTTGGTGAGGTTCTTCATAGGACATTAGCAAGAGTTCCTTTGCTTCCTCCATCTCAGTATAGTTGGTTGTTTTCTCCCATGATGGACATTCATATTGAAAATGTCCCAGCTTGTGACACTTGTAGCACTCAATTGTTGCTTTATTGAATGATTGCCTTCCTCTACCCCTGCCACGTCCTCCTCTGTTAGTACCTCGACCCCTTCCTCTATTAGAGCTTTCATCTGGTGCTACTTTCAATGCTTGTTCCTCTTCTTGAGGCCCCTGCATCCTCTGTTCGTGGACCAACAAACTCCCATGAAGCTCATCAATGGTTAAAATGCTAAGATCATTGGATTCTTCTATGGAGCAAACTACATAGTTGAATCTGGGGGTCAGTGATCTCAGAATTTTACTTACTACCGTGCTCTGCACCATATCCTCACCGTTTGCCTTCATTTTGTTGACTGTGAATAGCATACGTCCTAGAAAAGTGTCAATCTTTTCTCCCTCTTTCATTGTGAGAAGTTCGAATTCCCTCCTTAGGGCTTGGAGTTGTGCCCTTTTCACCTTCGTAGACCCTTGGTACTTCCTCTTCATTGATTCCCAAATCGATTTGGATGACCCTTTATCAAGAATTGTTTCAAGAATTTCTCTATCAATGGCTTGAAATAGGAAATTTTTCACCTTGAGATCCTTAAGCTTGGCCTCATCCACCAATTTCCTTTGTGCTTCACTGGCTGCTCCTGTTCCGATTGCTGCTGTTGGTACACCATCCTCAATCAGCTGCCACATCTCCTTGCTTCGAAGGAAATTCTCCATAGTCATAGCCCAATGATCATAATGGCCATCAAATTTGGGAATTGATGGTTGCACAAATTTATCTCCCATCGACATTTCTTCGCACCCTCACAAAAATCTCTCGTGTTTATTTTGTAACCTCTCTCTGATACCAATTGTTAAATATCAAAGCAATTGTTGAAGGAATGTGTTTTATTGATCTCAAACTTGGCCTTATAAATAGCCAGCAATTACAAGAAGAATGCATGCCTAACTGCAGTGCTAAAAATATGGAAACAGAATCACAAACAATAGACTAAGTCTACCTAGTCCACTCCCTAGAATGTAGGAGATTATTTTGCAACAGAAAGACTAATTCAAACAATTTAAACTGAAAATAGACTTAACATGATGATCCTGACAATGATTCGTTCGGATTCTTGGCGATTATGAACCGACCGGACCTAATGCATTTTTGTATAAATCAAACAATGCATTTTATTTTTTTATTTTTTTTTAAATAATATTAGAATTTAATTTAATTTTTTATTTTATTATGAAACTCAAGTAAGCTGAATTGGTTTCTGTGTGTTTCTGTGGTCGTTGAGGAAGAGTTGGTAAAAACAGAGAAATGAAGATGCAAGTAAAACTCTTATCACACCCAAAAAAAAAAAAAAAAAAAAAAAACCAGAAGCCAAAATAAGCCTTCTATAAAGAGCAGTTATCTTCCTTCTCTCCCCCACCCTTCTATTTCATTCCATTCTTTTCCCTTCTCAAAGCTCCCTTATCCCACCATTTTTCCTTTTCCTTTTTCTCTTTTTCATCTATTACACACCCTACATTTTGCACATCCCCTTTTTCTCTTATTTGTTGCAGAGTTCAAAAGCCTCACCTTTTTTTTTTTTTTTCCAACTAATTCTTCTAGCTACATTTGCCACATTTTGTTTCATGATGATTTTGGGTTTCTAGAGGGTTTAACATACTGGAATACTTAGCTTATAATCTTGAAGTTGTCTCTCAAAAAGTTGTGGGGGAATTTGAAGCAACGCGTATTCTGACACAACGCAATCCCATCTCTGCATCATTGTATTTGCTTAAACCAGAAGCAAATAATCCAATAAGCATAAAGAGATATTCTATCACTTTACCACAAAGAAAAAAAAAGGAAAAAAAAAGCTTATATATATTGGACGCCTCTGTTTTCTTCCATACCATATATCTATCCTCTGTTTTCTTAAACCCGAATAACAGAGGACAAAAATGGATCGGGTTACACCAACAAATCTTCTTCCAGAAACGTTTATAGGAACTAGGAATGATATTACAGAGCAATTATCATTAATTTGGGCTCAAATCAAAGCCCCATTGATCGTTCCTCTCCTTCAGCTTGCTGTGTATATATGTTTGATAATGTCGGTTATGTTGTTCATTGAGAGGGTGTATATGGGTGCTGTAATTTTGCTTGTGAAACTATTTGGTCGAAAACCCGATAAACGTTACAAATTCGAGTCCATAAAAGATGACGTGGAGCTTGGCAATTCGAGTTATCCTATAGTTCTTGTTCAAATCCCAATGTACAATGAGAAAGAGGTCCCTCTTCTTTTCTTTCTTTTCTCCTACATGTTTATTTCCAAAAAAAATGGTTTTTGTTTTTTTTAATGTAAAAAGTTTGTTTCTTTCAGGTATATCAACTTTCAATTGGAGCTGCATGTGGGCTTTCTTGGCCATCTGATCGTATCATAGTACAAGTTCTTGACGATTCTACTGATCCCATAATCAAGGTAGGTAATCATCTGTACCGTTGATTATGATGAGTCAAACCGTATGCTATTTTTAGTTGATGTGAGGCAGTAATGTATATATGATTCAGAAGTTGTTGATGAACATTTATGTAGGGAGAAATGTAATTTAATTTAATTTAATTAATGTTCTGCATTATTTATGAAAATTTTGTGTGCAGGCTTTGGTAGAAACAGAGTGTCAGAGATGGGCAAGCAAAGGGGTAAATATAAAATATGAAATTAGAGACAACAGAAATGGTTATAAAGCAGGGGCATTGAAGGAAGGTTTGAAACATCCTTATGTGAAGCAATGCGATTATGTTGCGATTTTCGACGCCGATTTTCAACCCGAACCCGATTTTCTTTGGCGAACTATTCCATTCCTGGTTCATAACCCTGAACTTGCTCTGGTTCAGTCTCGTTGGAAATTCGGTACTTTTCTTGTTCGGTTCGATTATCTCGGTTCATACATATGTTTATTCAAGTCAAAATATTAATATTAAAAATCACTGTTTTATTGTTGCAAAAAAATCACTGTTTTATTTAATGTCCATGCTACAGGTTTGATCAGATGTTAGTAGTACTACTTTATTTAGTTCACAACCCCTTAGACTGTCGGTGTGGGAAGAAAATAAGCATACTTCTTTGTAGGACACATGAACCTGTCGGTTATTATTTCTTGGAAGCTCAATTAAATTAGGCCCACTCATAAAACTCGTTGCATTTTCTCAAGTGTTCCCCTATGTTTCATATAAAAAGATTAAAATAGAAAGGAATTAAAAATAATAATAAAATTGTTAGAAAGAATTGTTTTTTTTTTTTCAGGAAAAAGATATGGAAATAATAATAATAATAATAATGATAAAGGCACATGAAAACGGGTTAAAGATGTAGGTGGGATGGACATATCATGTGTGGTAGATAGAGGGACATTAATTTCCTCTTGCTGGAAAGCCTGACAAAGATGGCCCATCAATGAGATGATAGAATTTGGCCCAGTGTTTGTCCATTAAATCTATTTTGCACACCAAAAATTAACCTATTAATTATAGAAATGTAATTCGTTGTTTTTAAATAGAAATTGAATAGGGATCAGAGTCCATAAAGTATATGTGGCTTGTGTGATATTGTGTGTTGTGTGTTACAAAGAATTAATCAAAAATGAATACAAATATTTGTTACTAAACAAAGACAATGTACATATATATGGTGAAAAAAAAAAAAAAAACAAGGTACGTTTGGACGAGGGTATATCAGTCTTTTTGCATTATGCATTCAATTTATTTATCGGTTTTAAATTGCAGACCTCTTTTCTAGAAAAAAAAAAATGCAGACCTTCAATTCCATGTGCTGTCTACCGTTGGTGGTGCACCGTCACTGACTACTTTTCTCTCTTGCCGACAAATCGCACAAATTCTTTTGATTAATTGTTGTTTTTTTTTTTTTCTTTTCTTCCTTTTGGTTTCCTTTTCCTAACTTCTGTTATTATTGTGAGATCTTTTGGGAATATTGCGCTAAATTTGATACTGTTTAAAAGATTATGTTGTAAATTAAGTTAGAAAAGTAGTAAAAATTAAAGATTATAATATCTCCTAAAATAAATAATTGCTGATTTGGGAAGTGTTGTGAAATATGCATGCAACTGAATTGATGCAGTGAACGCGGACGAATGTTTAATGACAAGAATGCAAGAAATGTCACTGGACTATCATTTCACTGTGGAGCAAGAAGTAGGTTCATCCACCTACGCCTTTTTCGGCTTTAACGGTAAGAATATGATTATATATAAATTATACTTCCCAAATTCATTTACGGGTTTATATTTGCATCACCGTTGGAGACGGAGTTATACGTAACAATAAGATCCACGAACCCTGCTGAACCGAATAAAAACAGTAAGTACTATACTACCATATATATTATGTAATAAAATAATTGTATACCAACTGGAAAAAAAAATACTTTGAATAATTATTTGTATACCCACTGAATATTTTTTCTCGGCATCCGCCATTGTGTCCACCGCTATTCTATCGATGCAGCACAGTACATATGTTCCACACCAAAACGACTTTAACAAAAACGAATCTTGAGTGAAGAATTGATTTTCCGAAACTCAATGTTTTTAAAGTCCATCTTGATCATAAGAATCGACTTTACGAAGTACTGGTGTACAGGTAGTGTACTGCATTGGTAAGTTGGTTGTGGTTCAAATAATGTCTTCCCTTTGTATATCCCGGACAAATGACATATACCCAGACTATCAAGGGAAATACTTGTGTGGAGAGTGAGGTGAAGTAACGGCTGAAACAATCAAAACCATATAGTTTATAAATACATAATGAAACTGTGTGGTTTATATTGAACCACATTGTGTCTCCACACATGTGGAGATATCACACAAGTATTTCCCGACTATCAAACAGTTCAATGTAAACAGAGACTCGAGCACAAGAACCTTTCCTATTATGAAGTTTTCATTGACATTGTCAAGTCAATAAAAGTGACATTTTCGTATGCATATGATATGATGGGGTTATTGTTTATACAGTACGATCTCAAAGTTTTCTTGCCTAAATAATACTACCCACTCGATGGATCGCTAATTCATCGCCAATTTGATCGCAAATGATCGCGAATTCATCGTTAAGGATCGCCAAGGATCGTCAATTCATCGCTAACGATCGCAAATGATCGCCAATACATCGCCAATTCATCGCCAAATTGATCGCAAATGATCGCCGATTTGTACTATATAAGCAATAACATTTTCTTAACAATGAATAACTTCTTTTGTTTGAAATTTATAAGGTTCAAATACAAAATTGTGCACGTCTAAAATCAAATGTATGAATTAATATGCTAATTAAATTTTGCAATGACATATATTAATAATTTAAATAAAAAATAAATAAATAGGAACTGCTGGTGTGTGGAGACTGGCTGCAATTGAAGAGGCTGGAGGTTGGAAGGACCGGACAACTGTTGAAGATATGGACTTGGCTGTCCGTGCTTCTCTCAAAGGCTGGAAATTCCTTTATCTTGGTTCTTTAAAGGTATACTTATATTTCAATATATCTCTATTTTTTTTTTCAAATATTTAATTAATTTCAAAAAGCTTGCATGCTAATTAATTAATTTTAATTTCACAAGTGCAGGTTAAGAATGAATTACCAAGTACATTTAAGGCTTATCGCTATCAACAGCACCGTTGGTCATGTGGCCCTGCAAATCTTTTTAGAAAAATGGTTTTGGACATCATTAAAAATAAGGTCTGCCTTCTTTATATATACCATCTTCTATATTAATATATTTATTTATTTCTTCATTTTAATAAACTGTTTTTGCTAATATGTATGTGCAGAAAGTGACATTGTGGAAGAAAGTTCATGTAATATACAGCTTCTTCGTCGTTAGGAAGATCGTCGCACACGTTGTCACGTTTGTATTTTACTGTATAATAATGCCAGCAACGGTATTAGTACCTGAAGTCGATGTTCCCAAATGGGCTGCCGTTTATATCCCTTCTATTATCACTATACTCAATGCTGTTGGAACTCCAAGGTTTTGATTTTAATAAATTCATCAATTAATTATTTAAACTTAATTATAATTAATTAATTAATTGTATGTATGTATGTAGATCACTGCATTTGATGGTGTTCTGGATCCTGTTTGAGAATGTGATGTCACTGCATCGCACAAAAGCAACATTTGTTGGTTTGTTAGAAACTAAGAGAGTGAATGAATGGGTTGTCACTGAGAAACTTGGTGATGTTCTCAAGTTGAAGCCTGCTCTTAAAGCTGTTAAGAAGACTCGATTCAATATTGCCGACAGGTACGTATGATCTACCCTGGAAGTTTGGATTTTGCAGAGGTCGAAATTTGCTTTCTAGAGTCGAATTTCGTGCAGAATTCGATTCTGGAGATCGATCGAGGTCGAATTTCACTGTGGTAGTGCCTAAAATTATATTATTGAGGGTTTATTGTGCAACTATTGAAATGTGAAAGTGAGTATATATATATATATAATATTGTTATTATGTTTTTCCTAATAAACAGATTTCACCTATTAGAGCTTGGGACTGGAGCATATTTGGTGTTCTGTGGGTGTTACGATATTGCATTTGGGAAGAATCACTATTACTTGTTTCTCTTTACACAGGCTGCTGCTTTCTTCATCATGGGATTTGGTTATATTGGCACTTTTGTTCCAAACTCATAATTAAATAGTAAATCTTAAACCTAAAGATTTTAAGTCCCATTTCCATGTTTTGGATTTTTCCCTTTCATTTTCCATGTTTTGATTTCTACATTGTAATATTGGTTTTGTCTTACTTTAAAAAAGAAGAAGAAGAAAAGTTGGATAATTCTTTTATTAGGTTAGACATAAGAAGAATTCGAGCGTTGGGGCTTGAATTCAACGGTTTGTTCTTTCTCTTGTGTATAGCTCTCAAAACGCCACGGCATTTTGTGGGAGAATAGGATTTATAATTATTATTATTAATTTATTATTCAATGGTACAACATAAAATTGATCAAACAAACATTGTCGTATGTTCTTCAATTATATATTCCTCTTCTGTATATTTGTGATCACATGCATCTCGAAGCATCGGGGCATAACAAAAGACATTACGATGTTTTGATGTATCGCATGTCGCATGAAATTTTTTTCGTTATATTTTACGACATACACATGACACTATATTATGTTTTGCTATTCTTATTGTGGCCGGGCTGATCTTCTCTCATTTCTTTTAGCCACTAGCGTTAGGACCCGATCTTCTGTCCAATCCCCTTCTCCGAATTGTAGTGCATCGCTAGTCGTTGCCTTGATCCCTCGCATCACATACCGGTGGCGCCATTACGGCATCACAAACCATCGCAACGGGTGAAGAAATGCTGAAAACGTTGTGGTGGATTTTTGTAAACGAAACAAAAAGACAAGTAATAAAAATCCGGTTAGTCGCTCCAAGTGCAAAGCTTGTAGTAAAGCGATTATTCCGGGTCGATCCCACGAGGAACGTGAGGTTGAATGTGTATTAAAGCTTAGGCAAAAAGTGTCACGAGTAACAATTCTAGGTTTAGCAAATAATGGGGAGAAAGGCAGACGAACAGGGATCCACAATTCAAGATAGCGGTAAAAGATTCTAACTCCCTACGCATGCAAATTACTAAAGGCCAAGATTAACCTATACCCAAAGCGATTACTAATTTCTTAGATAATCCGTTTATCGACTTTTATCAAAGATTGATTATTTAAGCACGATAGGCACAAATTCTTTCGAATCTATTATCTAGGTTAACAATTTGATAACTTTCGTTTTTAGACAAATCGATTAAACTGATTACTATTGCGGTGATCTAGAATTCATTCAACTATCGTCAAACAAATATCACGAGCTTTATCTATCGATATGAAGCACGAAATAAACGCAATAAAAATCGACCTTTATTGATTGCAAAACGCGAGAAAATAAGAAAACCAAACACCTCCTGAATTGCTTCACCCGTTCGTCCAACCCGGGAGTTTAGTTACTCATAATAGTCTTGAAATCAACAAATCGTTTTGATTGCATAATAAAAGAAACAAAAAGAAAGGACAAACTGCTGCTGTTTTTAAGATGAATTTTCGACTCTCTAACTGTCTCTATGCGTATCTTTCTGTGTCTGCTAGGTTTGGGGCGCTGCTGCTTAAATAGGTGAATAAGTCGGCTAGGTCATAAGCTAGGTCGGTTGCGCTTCAGTCGGCCGTGGACGCCCGTCCATTCTTCTGGACGCTCGTCCGGTCCGTTTTGAACTTTGAGTCGGGCCGAATCTTCTTCAGACGCCCGTCGATCTAGCGTCCATCCCGCGTCCAAACTTGCCGAATGTAAAATACCCTCCCGGACGCTCGTCCATTTGATCAAACGCCCGTCCACCGGACGGGACACAGACGCCGATCCAATATGACCGAATTTCGATTTCTTGATCTTTATCTCTTTTTCTCCATCTTTATCCTTCTTTTCTCATCTCTATCTTGATTTAGCTCGAATTATATCAACATTGATCATCAATTTAGCCTCCAACATGTATCTACATCACATCAAAAATACCGCAAAGCGTAACACAATTCCAATAACCATAAAATCATAATTAAAACATATAAATTCACCAACTTTGCGATTAACTCATTAAAAATGTCATTCGCTCAATAATTCATTTAAACACGTGATTTCCATGCGATTAATACGAATGTCGGGGGAAACATTATAAAATATAACGTTATAAAGCACGTAAATTCACCCTTAACAACTCCCCCACACTTAAACGTTGCTCGTCCCGAGCAAAACAAAACAAGATAAAGGCTCGGAAAGAGTATAGACACCTCAACACATATACCACGATTCAAATAAATTAGATGTTCACCCACGTGAGTGTGTGCATAGCCATAACAAACTTCCACTAAATCCAAACTTGAAGAACTCAAAGTAAAACTAGCTAATACCCCCTCGTAGACTAGCAATAAGTGACACTCATAAGATGCACCCTACAAACGTGACATATCCCGAAAAGAATGATTGAGTGAATCTAGGGCCTTTCCGATATACTCGAGAGGATAATCCCTACAACATATCCATCGGTTTATACTTGGGGATAAGATTAACGACAACTAAGTCTTATATTCATTCCATACCAATTATTAAGTTGATTTAACTATTTCACTTTAAACACACATTAGAAGAAGCTATTGCCCTCATAGCAGAATAGGACATTTCGAGATAACACCCTACCTTACTCCAATCATAAGGCAGCTTTTCCTAACTCGTCGTGAGCTTTTAGTCATCATAGTGGTATAGGACATACGTGGTACACCCTACCTCACCCAAATCATCGACTAGCTTTCGACACACACGAATAATTTCATATTAATTCAACTTTTTCACTTTGACAATAGCTACGTGTTACTTATCACATTCAAACGTCTAGATATTCACAGTATATCATACTACGGAACTAAATACAAGCTATCATACTTCTCGAAATACAAACGTAGCACTAAGCACATGACTTATAAGAAAATCAAAAATCACTAATCCAAAATGGGGTATAACTTTATAAAATAGCTCATCGTTCGCTATGGCTTGTGAAAAATAAATCTTGGTGAAACAACAAACTCACTAAAAATATGGTATACAGCATCAATGACTATAACAAACCGAACAAAAACGTGTATTGCCTACCCGGGACAAAACAAAAAAAAAATTTAAAATTGAGCTCATTTTAGCATAGAAATAACATCATATAAGCATATAAGCAAATGTATAGATACATATCGACTAATCCCCTCCCTCACACTTAAAAGTTCAACATGCCCTCATGTTGTGCAGAAAGAGAAATAATAGAACACTTAGCTGATTGCAACCGGTACACGAATCGTCGGTCAGGCCGGAGCCGATCTAGTGACACCGGAAAGTCGTAGTCATACAATGTAGCCCGGAGTAACCGCTAAAAATAGACCTGCCCAACTTGGGAAACATGGAAACATCTCGGGGAAAACGGGGGAGTACAATAGAATGAAGAAGAGAGATCAAAATTAAGAGAAAACAAAAGCGTAAGCATTCAATCCATCCGGTAAGTGCACGAATGACGAAATGAAAGTACGGGCGCCTTATGGCTTACATGTTTCATCGTAAATAAATAGTAGTAGCAATATCAAACTACAACGAACCAGATAAGTAAAAATGTCAATACAACCATAAAAATAGACAAATAAGATCAAGGTTGGCCCGGCGGCGCAGAATCAGTAGCTGGAGGGTCAGAGGAGGGTCCAGAAGGTGGTGCCGTAGTCTCGTCTACTGAGGCAGGCTGCTCCTCATCGGATGACTCGGACTCGTGAATAACATCCGCAATAGCTCGCTCAATCTCATCCGAGAAGACGAACTCCGTATCACTCTCCTTGAAGATCTGCATATCCCTCGGCTTCTTGTCCTCCACAAGGCATCTCAGCACGTACATCATGTTCTTCTGCGTTTTGTGGATATCGCACATCCAATCCCGGATACTGTTGGCCATACTTAATCTCATACGGACCGAGGGGGATAAAGCCGGAAGTGAGGATGCTCGAGTCTGTACTGAGGATGAACCAGGCTCCTGCGGTGCCCCCGACTCTGGCTGACCCGAAGGCTTACCCTTCTCACGCTGTATAGGCCTCGGGTTCTTCGGCTTGTGATCGGCCCCGTACTCAGGCACACCGGCATCAATGCAGAGACTGTGGATCAGGTGAGGGATAATCAGGCTACGAGAATAGTTTTTCTGATTAGTAGCCACCTCGTCATATAACGCCTGTCCCACATTTACATTCAAAGCCAAACGTCAACGCATACGACATACCCGGGTCACCTATATGAAAATGCGTCGGGTTGTTTTTCGGCAACAACCGACTCGAATAAAGCGACACCGAACCTTCCAATCCTCTGTCCGGGTCGTGGTAACCAACTCTTTCCGGTCTCCCCCGGTCTCAACGTCCAGGGCAACATCCGGACAAACCCGCAATCGCAACTCTTCCAAAGGATCCTGTCCCAAACTCTGTCTATGCACGATTTCTTCCTTATAATCCCTTCCCTCAAAGGCCGCTAAGTTGTACTTCTGATTAATCACCTCCGGTGTAAAGGGAACTTCTACCCCTCGAACCATGACTACCTCTTTCCCTAAGTCGGTCTCCGAACAATTTGCGTAAAATTCCCTAACTAGGGAGCTATTGACTGGGGTAGTCGGGATTGTCATTAAAGCTTCCCATTTCCGGACCTTGAGCAACTTAACGAACCCCGGATCGACATTCGCCTCCAACACAGCCCTCTCAACCAACATATTCCTTGAAAAATAATGCTTAGTAAAAACCTCATGGGCCTTAGGGTTTATGAATCGACGAGGCATTGGCATGGGAGGGATGGTTTTAGACTTCTTCCTAGGTGGGGCAGTCCTAGGGACAACAGGTTCCTCCTCAAAAGTCGCTTCTACCGTCTCCGCAGCCCTAGACGATCCTCCTCCTCGGGAAACCCTAGGCATTCGTGCTAATGGCACATCCTCATCCGTTTCAGAATCTGAACTAGGCTCATCTCGCAAGGTTGCTGTCCCGGATTTTATCAATACAAAACAACAAGTAATAAACCGGTTAACCTCAAGTGCAAGGATCGTAGTATGGAGGCTAATGCCGGGTCGATCTTACGGGGAACTAGATCAAGTTGTGAACCCTAGCTTTTGTTTTTAACTAATTATTGTCACGAAAACTAACCTAAACAAATATTGCATAAAAGTAACTAGACAGAGGAGATTAATCCAATGCTAGGAAAGATTGGAAGCAATAAAAACTAACTAAGTCGCAGAAAAATAAAATAAACTAAACTAAGCTAAGCAATTCGAGTCAAGTGATTTAAATCAAATTTTAACGAACGAACAAGCAATTGTTCCACCTATCCTATCAACGTTTGATACTAATTCGGATTATTTCGTGATCTCTACTCAAGTTGTGATTCACCTATCTAAGGCATGAACACCTACTTTCGTAGACAAGTTCATTTTCTAATCTTCGATCTTTCGATTAAAGATTAAGTCTTTCTAACCTAGGCGTGAAATCTTTCAATTTCTAATCTAGAGATTCAATCTAATAACTTTCGTTGTGATTAGATTAAAGGTCTAAACTTTTATCATGGTGTTCTAAGGTTAACATGACTTTCATCAAGCAAACAAGAAACAAAGGCACGGATCTTTCGATATAGCATGCAATCAACATATAAAAACATGATAAAGGTAACAACTTTAATAGACACTCACAAAATAATCACGAACTCGAGATCAAACTGTTGAAACGGACGGCTTCACAACGCTCGTTCAAGGAGGATTTAGCCTCCTAGCATCCTTTGCACATCGAATTGTTGAATAAAAAGTACATGAAATTATCTAATCTAATCTAGAAGTTTAAGTGCATAAAACTAGAGAAAAACTGAAGGAAAAATGCAGCCAAGCTGCCCCTAGGGTTTAGGGTTCGAAAATTGTATGATTAGGGTTTGGGAAATCGCGCCTATTTATAGATTTTTAGGTCGGTTTCGCTGAGTCGGTGCCGTGGACGCCCGTCCACTATCTTGGACGCTCGTCCAGCCTCTATGAACGGAGAATGAACGCTCGTTCCGAACGCGTCTGAACTCTCTGAATGTAAAATACGATTCTGGACGCTCGTCCACTTATCAAACGCCCGTTCAGTCTTGGACGCTCGTCCACTCAGATGAACGCTAGTCCAGCTTCGATCAAGACTTGATAATTCCATCTTTATCTTCTTTTCTTCTCTATCCAATTCACCATTATCTCTTTTAACTTGAAATAGCTCGAAATTCATCAACATTTGATCATCAATTGAGCCACATAATTGTACCTACATGACATCAAAAACACCGCAAAGCGTAACATAATTCCAATAAACATAAAATCATAATTAAAACATATAAATTCACCAACTTTGCGATTAACTCATTAAAAATGTCATTTGCTCAATAATTCCATTTAAACACGTGATTTCCATGCAATTCATACGAATGTGGTGGAAAACATTATAAAATATAGCGTTATAAAACACGTAAATTCACCCTTAACAACTCCCCCACACTTAAACCTTGCTCGTCCCGAGCAAAACAAAACAAAATCAAGCTCGAGATAGTATAGACATCTCAACAAATATAACATATATTCAATAACTTAGAAGTTCACCATCGTGTGTGTGCATAGCCATAGAAAACTTCCACTAAATCCAAACTTGAGGAACTCAAAGTAAAACTAGCTAATACCCCCTCGTAGACTAGCAATAAATGACACTCATAAGATGCACCCTACAAACGTGACATATCCCGAAAAGAATGATCGAATATATCTAGGGCCTTTCGAAATACTCGAGAGGATAATCCCTACAACATATCTATCGGTTTATACTTTGGGGATAAGATTAACGAAAGACTAAGTCTTATATTCATTTCATAACCAATTTCAAGTTGATTTAATTTACTTCACATTTAAACACACATCGTAATGAGCTATTGCCCGTCATAGCGAGAATAGGACATTTCAAGATAATACCCTACCTTACTCCAATCATAAGGCGGCTTTTTTCTAACTGTCGTGAGCTTTTAGTCATCATAGTGGTATAGGACATACGTGGTATACCCTACCTCACTCAAATCATCGACTAGCTTCCGACACACCCAATAATTTCATATTAATTCAACTTCTAACTTATCTTTTTAATTGACATTAGCTCCGTGTTACTTATCACATTCAAACTTCTAGATATTCACAGTACCTCATACTACGGAACTAAATACAAACTACCATAAATCTCACGATATATACGTAGCACTAAGTACATGACTTATAAGAAAATCAAAAACTACTAATCCAAAACGGGGTATAACCTTATAAAAATAGCTCTTCATTCACTATGGCACGTGAAAAATAAATCAGGTGAAACAACTAACTTATCAAACATATGACATAAAGCATCGATGAATATAACAAACCGAACAAAACATGCATTGCTCACTCGAGACAAAACACAAATTTTGAAAATTTAGATCATTTTAGCATAGAAATAACATCATATAAGCAAATGGTAGATACATAGCGATCATTCCCCTCCCCCACACTTAAATAACAACATGTCCTCATGTTGTGCATAAATAAAAAGAAAGAAAGAACTTAGCGATAGTAGTTCGAAAGTGGCAAGTCCGGAAGTGGTCGCGATCCGGATCCAAAAATGCTTGATGAAAGCGATGAGATCGTGGACCATCCACCGGAAAACGATATCATCCGAAAACTCGCAAAAAGCTAATGCAAATACCCTGCACACATGAAAAGCAAGGAAAAACCTCGGGGGACACAAGGGATTATAGCATGTCGCACAAAAGCGATAAAGATAAAGATAAGAGGAAATCGTAAGCAATACAACACTTCGACCCTTTACAGGACTGGGACGGCCGACCGACAAAAACAAACACAATCCTAATAAGATTAAAACAACTAGAACAAGGAAAAATAACTAAAGAAAGAAACTAATATAATAAGGGATATCTAGGATGCCTCCTAGTAGCGCTAATGGTTATTGTCGTTAGCTCGACACATTTGAAGCTCCGCCCGGATCGGGCCATTTAACCTTTACGCCCCATTACCTCGTGTAAGCTTTGGTCGGTAGTGTGGCCGCGAGAAACGACACTTAACACATGGGGTTAAATCCTTTATAGCTTTCCAAATACGTTTAAACTTCCCCATGGTTGACCTCTTCGTCTTCGAAGATTTTGATGACATCTCGCGTTGACGCTCCTTCCAATACTCTTCCATATCCCAACTACCGGCTAGAACCTCCTCGCATTTATCACAACCGTCATCCTCGAAAAACAAGTCGGGCGAAAACTCATCAAACTCGTCGACTTTAGGGGTGCTACACCCGAGGATATCGAGAAATCGAACAATCAAAGGCTTTACCTTGGGTTCACCAATGTAATGCTTGCACCTACGACCATTCACTCGGAACGGTTGATCACCATAACCGCGCGGTTCTAACGCCTCCAGGAATGATTTGGAGAATCTCAAATGGACCGGACCAACGTGTTCTCAACTTGCCAGGAAACAAATGCAACCTGGAATTGTAAAGTAACACTTGCTCGCCGACTTTAAATTCTCGCTTCTTAATTTTCGCGTCGTGGAGGAGTTTCATCTTTTCCTTACTAATCCTGGCACTCTCGTAAGCCTGGAGTCTAAATTCATCAAGCTCATGCAATTGCTGTAGCCGGTGTTTGCCACAGGATTGGGAATCGAAGTTAAGAAACTTTGTAGCCCAATAAGCTCTGTGCTCTAACTCAACTGGCAAGTGGCACGATTTACCATAAACCATCTGGTAGGGTGATGTACCCATGGGGGTCTTATAGGCAGTTCGATATGCCCATAGTACATCATCCAACTTTAGACTCCAGTCTTTTTTATGACTGTTCACTATTTTCTCCAGGATCTTCTTCAAGCTCTGGTTGCTTCGCTCAACCTGACCACTAGTCATCGGATGATACGGTGTGCCAGTTTTGTGACGAACACCATACTTCTCGAGGACTTTTTCCAAAGGCCGGTTACAAAAGTGTGTCCCTTCGTCACTGATCAAGGCACGTGGACATCCAAACCTCACAAAGATATTTTTCTTCAAAAATTTCATGACCGTTTTATGATCATTGTGAGGAGTGGCTACTGCCTCCACCCATTTCGATACATAATCTACGCAGACTAAGATGTATTTGTTTCCACAGGAAGAAGGAAACGGACCCATAAAGTCAATTCCTCATACATCGAAGACTTCGCATTCAAGGATGGGTTTCAACGGCATGTCAAACCGCCTTGTCAAAGCTCCCGTTCTTTGGCACCGATCACAAGCTTTACGAAAAGCTTCGTATCCTTAAAGATCGTAGGCCAATAGAAACCGGACTCGGAAGATCTTCGCAACCGTTTTCCAAGGACCAAAGTGACCACCCGTGGGTCCACTATGGCATTGCTCGATTATATCGCGTTGCTCGGACTCGGGAACACACCTCCTCAGCAAACCATCTTTGCAGATCTTGAAGAGGTAAGGCTTATCCCAAACGAAATATTTCATATCAGAGAAGAACTTCTTCTTCTCTTGATAAGACATTTCAGGATCAAGGTATTTGGCATGAAGGTAGTTGACAATGGAGGAGTACCAAGGAACATCTGGAGAGCGGCCATCGATCAACATGATGTTTTCTAGAGGAAAGTAAAGATCTATATCATCTGGTTCACCCTTTTCCTCACTTAACATCCTAGAAACATGATCCGCCACTACGTTCTCACTGCCCTTCTTATCTTTGATTTGAACGTCAAACTCTTGGAGGGTCAGTATCCAACGCAGTAAGCGCGGCTTAGCTTCCTTTTTGGTCATGAGATACCGCAAAGCAGCGTGGTCAGTCCACACAATCACTTGAGCACCCAGCAAGTAACTACGAAACTTATCCATAGCAAAGACTACGGCTAATAGTTCCTTTTCAGTTGTCGTGTAGTTAACTTGAGAAGGATTCAGTGTGTGACCGGCATAATAGATAGGTCGGAACTTTCCATTAAGCTTTTGCCCTAAGACGCACCAACAATAGTTGGATGCATCACACATAAGCTCAAAGGGTAGGTTCCGGTCGCGATATAAGAATTGGAGCGAGAGATCGCCTACTCTTAAGCTCCTCAAACGCGCGCTTGCAATTCTCATCAAAATCAAAAGTAACGTCTTCTTTGAGTAAAGTAGACAGGGGCTTGGCAATCTTTGAAAAGTCCTGGATGAACCTCCTATAGAAGCCGACATGTCCGAGAAAACCTCGGACCTCCCGAACATTCTTAGGATAACTCATCTTCTCAATAGCTTCAACCTTGGCCTTATCTACTTCTATACCTTTGGCTGACACTTTGTGGCCAAGAACTATGCCTTCATCTACCATGAAATGGCATTTTTCCCAATTGAGCACTAAGTCCTTTTCCACACATCTAGACAACACTCGATCAAGATTATCGAGGCAATCGTCGAAGGATTGACCAAAGACCGAGAAATCATCCATAAAAATCTCCATGCACTTTTCAACTAGCCCGTCAAAGATTGCCATCATACACCTTTGGAAGGTGGCCGGGGCATTACAAGAGACCAAACGGCATCCGCCGTAAGGCGAATGTTCCATAGGGGCGGTGAAAGTGGTCTTCTCTTGGTCAACAGGATCGATGGGTATCTGGAAGTATCCTGAATATCCATCGAGGAAACAGTAGAATGCATGCCCCGCCAGACGCTCAAGCATCTGGTCAATGAAAGGAAGGGGGAAATGATCTTTCATTGTTACCTCATTGAGCTTTCGATAATCGATACATACTCGTATCCAAGAACGAGCCTCAATGCTATCTCTTCTCCCTTCTCATTCTTCTCAATAGTAATTCCACCTTTTTTGGGAACTACTTGAGTTGGGGATACCCACTCACCGTCCGCAATGGCGTAAATGATACCCATATCTAGAAGCTTTATAATTTCCTTAACTTGACTACTTCTTGCATATGAGGGTTAAGCCTTCTCTCGAGGTCGTCTAACTCGTTTTGCACCCTCCTCGCCTTGATCTTGTGCATACGGATGTCGGGAGATATCCCTCGGATATCTCCCACCCGCCATCCAAAGGCTTTCTCATTTTTGCGCAAGACGTTTAACGATTGAAGCTCTTCTATTCGAGACAAACTTGGCGAGAGATGATCAAGGGAAGCTTGTCACCTTCTCTCGTAAATACATACTTAAGATGTTTAGGCAACGGCTTTCGAACCAAGTCTACGGGGGGTTCCTCTAGACTTGATTTAAGATCTCCACTCCTCAACTCAACATCGTTGAGTTTACTTAGTGGCCCTACGCCAAAGCTTCTTCTCTTAGCCCATCCTCAAAATCAGTACACTAACCGGTCTAGATTGACCACACCATGATTATTCAGATTATCGATCAATCGCTCATATTCTGCTTCTACAACCAAGACTTGCTTATCCATGAAGTCATTGAAGTCATCAGACGTCTCCTCAATGGAAAAGCCGGTTGGAGAACCGGAGGGTACTTGAATAGATTTAGAAACACTATAGCTCACCTCTTGGTCACCAACTCGGATAGTTACTTGCCCACCATCGCAATCGATGAGGGCTCTAGCTGTGGACAGGAATGGTCTCCCAAGAATCAGGGGGACTTTCTCATCTTTTCCCATATCTAAGACGTACCAATCAACAGAAAGGTAAATCTATCGATCTGGACTAAAATGTCTTTCGAATCCCCGAAGCTTTCTTAGAAGATCTATCGGCGAACCGAAGGTTCATGGAAGTGGGTTCTAGAAGACTTTGTAAACCCAAATTTGCTCACACACGTACAATGGCATCGGGCGATGGATGCACCCAAGTCACATAAAGAATTTGGAAAGACTAAGCCTCCCATCTGCAATGTGAGCACGAATTTTCCGGGGTCACCTCTTTTGATTGGTAAGTCTAGATAATTGATCATTGAACAATCCTCACCAATTGCCTGATCCATTTCTGCTAACTTTTTCTTCGAAGACACAACATCCTTGATGAATTTTGTATACTTAGGCATCTCGACCAAGACCTCGGATAATGGCAGATTTACCTGAGTATTTTTCAAAAGGTTAAGCACCTTTTCATATTTCTTATCCTCACTCAGAGGGATGTTGCTCTTCCTCGGTGGAAATGGAAGCTTCTTTAACTCACTCTCGAAAATACTTTCTTTGAGGAAGCACTAACGCCTTTGTCTTCCATGTCCTTCCACCTTACAACTTTTTCGTACTTTTTATTAGTCGGGGGATCACCACCGACTATCATTTAACTCATCGGTCCTCGGGGATCGGCCACCGAGGATCCTCAATTATTTCACTTCTCGGGGGAACAACCACCCGAGGATATCCGATCGATTCTTTATTCCTCAAGGGATCGGCCACTTGAGGGATCTCAACTCTTTCTTCTATCGGGGGATCGGCCACACCGATTTGCCTTCTGCCCAAGGGGACGATGGGTGCTCAACTTCCCCTCCCGCCTTATTAGTGGCAGGGAGGGGCTAGTGGTTTCCCCCGAAGCCGGGGGGACCACTAACTTGAGAACCACTTCTCAAATTCATTGCACCGGCCTCTTCTCTACCGTACGGAGGTGAAGGAACCGGTCGGTGCATTGACTTCGCTTAAATCGGCCCGAGCGACGTGCCCGCCTCTTGGATTCTTTTCCGTGAAGCCGGGAAACGCCCGACGGTCTAGAGGCTAACCGCTCGGCCAATTGCCCGATTTGCCTCTCAAGACTTTTCATCGTCCTCGCTTTGCTCCTCCCGAAATGAATTCCATTCGGCTTTTATATCGTCCCGGTGGGAGGTGCCTTGAGAGTTTTGGAAGTTCTGGGGAAATGGGCGGCTTGGCCGACTTTGGAATGCGAGAATTAGAATTGGCGGGCCAATTCGATTGAACCTTTGTCGTGGATTGGAAGAATTATAGCTTGGGTTCGATTAATACCGGGGTTTCTATTGAAGTTCGAATTAGGATTAAATCCCGAAGATTGATTAAACCCTTGGTTTTGGAAACTATTCTCGCCGAGAATTGGTTATTGAATCTCTCGATTTGTCCGGCCGAGAAAGCATTGACTTCCGCATTCGCCCCAATCATGGGACGAAGCGAGCGATATGCCCCATGCTATCACATACTTGGCATGCGATTGGATTATCTTGTCGTCCATAGTCATGAACAACATTGACTTGCTGAGCAGAGGGGGAAGAAAATTGACATTGGCCAGTCATATGGCCAGTCTGACAGCAAGCTTCACAGTACAGAACTTGAGAGTTCTGTGAAGGTGAAGGAGCCAGATAACTCGGATTTGAGAAGTTTTGAGCAGCTGTCATTTGAGAGGTTGCCATTTGCTTCTGCAACATGGCAACAAGATTTTGCATAGTCACCTCTTCGACCTTGGGAGGCGGAGGAGGTGCTTGAATGGCTTGATAAGAGGGGGCATAATTGTACTTGGCAATGTCCTCGAACAGCGCCCACCCCTCATCAGGTGTTTTCTTGAGAAATGCCCTACCAGAGGAACTATTGACCATGCCCTTGGTGAGCTCGGTCAATCCACTGAATAAAGTATGGACTTGCCTTTGCTTTGGCAAGCCATGATGGGGACACTTGCGCAGGAGAGACTTAAACCTTTTCCACGCCTCAAAGAATGACTCATTTTCCAGCTGACGGAATGTGAAGATTTCGTTCAGACAATGGGCTGTTTTTGAAGGAGGAAAGTATTGACTTAGAAATTCCTTCTCGAGCTCAGCCCACGTAGTGATGGATTCAGAGGGGAGGGAGTGATACCACTCGAGTGCCTCCCCCCGTAAGGAAAATGGAAATAGTTTAAGCTTGATGGCATCATCACTTACACCTTGGATACGGGTAGTACCGCATATTTGCAAGAATGTGTGTAAGTGAGTGTGGGGGTTTTCAGATTGATAGCCGTGAAAAATCGATGCATGCTGCATCATCTGAATAAGTCCGGGTTTAAGCTCGAAGTTTGGAGCAGCAATGGTAGGCATGACGATAGCCGGGTTTATGGTGACTGTACCGGGCATGGCATAGTCGGCCAACGTCCGTCTATCTTCCGCTGCCATTATTATAAAATCAAGTGGTTGAAGCCTAAAAATGAAGAATTTATTTTTTCTGGAAAAATCAGTTTCCCGCCAAATTTCGGGGAAAAAGAAGCAAAAATTTTCCTGGTAAAATCAAATTTTTTTTCCAGGACTCCTGACACCGTACTAGTTACGAAAACACAAAAAAAATTATTGCCTAATTTTTTTTTTTTTTTTTTTTTTTTAACACTGAAGCAAGAGGACAGACGGGCGTCCAAGGTCCTGGACGGGCGTCTGCCTAGGTTTGTGACTGGACGGGCGTTCAGAAAACCGAACGCTCGTCGAGGGATCGAAACGAACGAGTTGAAATATTTACGGTGGACGGGCGTCCGGTGAACTAAACGCTCGTCCGACCGAAACAAGAACCGGACGGGCGTCGGTAAAACGGACGCTCGTCCAACCGGGCCGAACGATTAGAAAAACAGAGTTACAAACGAGAAAACGAGTATAGATTAGAGCATAGATTTTTATATTGACTACTCACAGAGACACAATTAAAACGACGGATAAACGAACAAAAACTACTAAACTACTAACTACAAACGAAAAAGCCGAAAAGATCTAACCTAAAAACAAGAATTGAAGACAAACTACAAACAAAAACAAAAACTAGGCAACCGTCCGGTTCCCCGGCAACGGCGCCAAAAACTTGTCCCGGATTTTATCAATACAAAACAACAAGTAATAAACCGGTTAACCTCAAGTGCAAGGATCGTAGTATGGAGGCTAATGCCGGGTCGATCTTACGGGGAACTAGACTGTTGTGAACCCTAGCTTTTGTTTTTAACTAATTATTGTCACGAAAACTAACCTAAACAAATATTGCATAAAAGTAACTTAGACAGAGGAGATTAATCCAATGCTAGGAAAGATTGGAAGCAATAAAAACTAACTAAGTCGCGAAAAAATAAAATAAACTAAACTAAGCTAAGCAATTCGAGTCAAGTGATTTAAATCAAATTTTAACGAACGAACAAGCAATTGTTCCACCTATCCTATCAACGTTTGATACTAATTCGGATTATTTCGTGATCTCTACTCAAGTTGTGATTCACCTATCTAAGGCATGAACACCTACTTTCGTAGACAAGTTCGTTTTCTAATCTTCGATCTTTCGATTAAAGATTAAGTCTTTCTAACCTAGGCGTGAAATCTTTCAATTTCTAATCTAGAGATTCAATCTAATAACTTTCGTTGTGATTAGATTAAAGGTCTAAACTTTTATCATGGTGTTCTAAGGTTAACATGACTTTCATCAAGCAAACAAGAAACAAAGGCACGGATCTTTCGATATAGCATGCAATCAACATATAAAAACATGATAAAGGTAACAACTTTAATAGACACTCACAAAATAATCACGAACTCGAGATCAAACTCGTTGAAACGGACGGCTTCACAACGCTCGTTCAAGGAGGATTTAGCCTCCTAGCATCCTTTGCACATCGAATTGTTGAATAAAAAGTACATGAAATTATCTAATCTAATCTAGAAGTTTAAGTGCATAAAACTAGAGAAAAATCGAAGGAAAAACGCAGCCAAGCTGCCCCTAGGGTTTAGGGTTCGAAAATTGTATGATTAGGGTTTGGGAAATCGCGCCTATTTATAGATTTTTAGGTCGGTTTCGCTGAGTCGGTGCCGTGGACGCCCGTCCACTATCTTGGACGCTCGTCCAGCCTCTATGAACGGAGAATGAACGCTCGTTCCGAACGCGTCTGAACTCTCTGGAATGTAAAATACGATTCGGACGCTCGTCCACTTATCAAACGCCCGTTCAGTCTTGGACGCTCGTCCACTCGGATGAACGCTAGTCCAGCCTTCGATCAAGACTTGATAATTCCATCTTTATCTTCTTTTCTTCTCTATCCAATTCACCATTATCTCTTTTAACTTGAAATAGCTCGAAATTCATCAACATTTGATCATCAATTGAGCCACATAATTGTACCTACATGACATCAAAAACACCGCAAAGCGTAACATAATTCCAATAAACATAAAATCATAATTAAAACATATAAATTCACCAACTTTGCGATTAACTCATTAAAAATGTCATTTGCTCAATAATTCCATTTAAACACGTGATTTCCATGCAATTCATACGAATGTGGTGGAAAACATTATAAAATATAGCGTTATAAAACACGTAAATTCACCCTTAACAGTTGCCCTAGTTTGGGTGGCTCTAGGGGGTTGCTCCCGAATACTCACACCCCGGTTGGGATCAACTAAGGTGGGGTCGAACTCTTTGCGCTTTTTCCCGGCCTCCCTAGCTACTTCCTTCCCGTGTCGCTTCACAACTCCCTTCTTATGAACCATTTCCAAGCCTAGTCTACATCAAACAATCCCAATACCCACAAAAGGTACCCGTTTAACATCCAAAGCGGGATTTCAAATCAACCAAACCACAATCACAACCATCCATGATCAATAACCAACCCATTCATCATCAACAACATCAACCAAACAAGAGCCAAGAATCAAAAACGAAAGAAAGAAAACAAATAAGATGATATTCAAGTGAACGAGCCGACCCAAAGATCGAACTCGAAAAACGTGAACAAAATCGAGAAAAGTTGTTACTAACTTACCGGGTAAGATGGGTAGATGCTGATCGAGGTGAAAATCAATCCAAACAACACCGAAATGGGCTCCAAGATCGAATTTTTTCTCTGAAAAGTCGGACGTGAATGGGGCCTGATTCTCCAAAAATACTGTGTGTTGGAGGATTTGATTGTGAGAATCAAAGAGAGGGTATCAAGAGCGGCCTGTAGCACTTGGAATCGCTCAAAATGGTTTAGAAATGAAGATTTGAGGCCAAAAAGAGGGAGAGGAAACGGTTTGGCGATTTGAAAAACTGAAAAGTGAGGGTTCATGCGTTGAGGGCGTATATATAGACAGAGGTTGGACGCTCGTCCAACTCAGAGGACGGGCGTCCACTGGGAAATCAGATGAACTGGACGGGCGTCCAGTTTAGTAGACGCTCGTCCGAGATTTTAAATCACATACAAGATTGGAGGGAAATTATCAGACGAGCGTCCATGCCTAGTGAACGTTCGTCTAAAGTTTAGTCATGCCGGACGGGCGTCTATACTGATGGACGGGCTTCCAATAAGGCTTAAATGCAAAAATCATAAAATTCCATACAACTCAAATTCAAAAGTGCATTTTTTTTTATTAACTTAATTGAGATTTTAAAAAAAATACAACTATGAATCAACGAAGTACCATCAAAAACAAAAATAGATAAGTAACGGTGGGTTGCCTCCCACCCAGCGCTTTCATTTTACGTCGGGGCTCGACGGAGACAAAACTGACTAATAGGTTACTGGTCTGCGTAGATCTCGTCCCAGTCCACTATGCGAATGAGACGTCGAAGCATGTCGATAGCCGGAGGAAAATCGTACTCATCCCGCAAACACCAATCCTCACCGCCTACCTCGACCTCGAAATGCTCGGCCCGCGGCACCGGTGCCAAATCCGTCGGCATAGGATCATTAAGTATCTTGTACGGACGTCTTATGGCCTCCCGCAACTCCTCGCCCATGAAATCGCGCCTCCCGAACAAGGTGGAACAATGATAACGTACGTGATGGTCTTAACCCGAGTACTAATATCAAAATCTACATGAAGAATTATAGTGCCTCCCGGTCCATCATCTACTCAGTGATCGGCGGAATCCGACTAATGAGTGGAAACTCCTCGGGCGAACTCCGTAAAGATCCATAACTAGAAAGCAACTACGACGGATAGAAACATAAAAGCTTAGTAAAACTAACTAAAATAACATACGAAAGCAAAAAGAACTAAGGGAAAACTCGAAACAAGATTTGATATCTCTAGGATGCCCCTGCTGTGGCGCTTTTGGTTTATGTCGTTAGCTCGACATTCAATTCAGGTCTAACCCGGGTCGGGCCACTTTGGCTTTTTGCCGGTCATCTCAGCAACAGAATTCTTAACAAAATTAGGTCTACAAAAACAGCAGTGCAGACTCGGGATTCGACCCAACCATTTTTCCCAGGCCCGCTTGATCTTCTGTCTGACCGGGGATCTCTTCCGTACTTTATGCTTCTTCAAATCCACTTCCTTCCAATATTGTTCCATGTCCCAGCTTCCGGCAAAAACTTCAGCTGGTGATTCAGTACTATCATCGAGAGAATAGGTCCGGGAGAACTCATCGCGATCATCGACTCCTGAAGTGATACAACTTAACAAATCAAGGAATTTAACTACCTCGGGTGATTCCTTCGGTTGGCCAATGTAGTGTTTGCATCGTTGACCATTGACCTTGAAAGGCTGATCACCAATCCCCTTAAGTTCCAAAACGCCGCTAGGAAAGACAGACAGGACCTCAAATGGACCGGACCACCGCGTCCTTAGCTTTCCGGGGAAAAGATGCAGCCTGGAATTGTATAACAGTACCAGCTCGCCTGCATGAAACTCCCTGTTCTTGATCTTTTTATCATGAAGGAATTTCATCCTTTCCTTGCTTATCCGTGAACTCTCATCAGCTTGGAGCCTAAACTCGTCTAATTCATGTATCTGCTGGAGCCTACGTTCTCCACAAGCTTGGGAGTCGAAGTTTAGGAACTTAGTTGCCCAATAAGCTCTATGCTCTAATTCTACTGGCAAATGACAGGGCTTTCCATAAACCATTTGGTATGGTGATGTACCCATAGGGTTTTTGTATGCGGTCCGGTAAGCCCACAGTACATCATCCAGCTTCAGACTCCAATCCTTTCGATGAGAGTTGACCGTTTTCTCGAGGATTTTCTTTATACTCTGATTACTACGCTCAACTTGCCCACTTGGTCATAGGGTGATATGGTGTGCCACTTTTACATGCTTAACACCATACTTAGCTAACAGGCTATCCAGGGGTCTATTAATGAAGTGTGACCCTTCATCGCTGATCAGAGCTCTAGGGCAGCCAAACCTCGTGAAAATGTTTCTCTTCAGAAATTTCATGACCGTTTTATGATCATTTAGTGGAGTTGCGACAGCCTCTACCCATTTAGAAACATAGTCTACATAGACCAGAATGTATTTATTTCCGCATGAAGATGGAAATGGTCCCATAAAGTCTATGCCCCATACGTCAAACACTTCACATTCCAATATGGGTTGAAGCGGCATATCGTACCGCCTGGTCAAAGTACCGGTTCTCTGGCACCTATCGCAGCTTTTGCAGAAGGCTTCAGTATCTTTAAAAATCTTGGGCCAGTAGAAACCACATTGAAAGATTTTGGCAACGGTCTTCCATGCATTAAAATGGCCGCCAGTGGGGCCACTATGACATTGCTCAATAATATCCCGTTGCTCGCATTCAGGTACACACCGGCGGAGTAACCCATCCTTGCAGATCTTGAATAGATATGGTTCTTCCCAGACATAGTACTTCAGATCAGAGAAGAACTTCTTCTTCTCCTGGTAAGAAAATTCGGGATTCAAGTAGCTAGAATGAAGGTAATTGACAATCGAAGCATACCAAGGGGGGTCGGGGGTATGGACATCCATATTCATGACGCTCTCGAAGGGATAATAAAGATCAATGTCCAAAGGATCTTCCTCAGCTACTGGTATTACTCTTGAAATATGGTCTGCTACGGTGTTCTCACTACCCCTTATATCCTTGATGTGAACATCGAATTCTTGTAGTGTAAGAATCCACCTTAGCAGTCTTGGTTTAGCATCCTTCTTGTTCATTAAGTAACGCAATGCTGCATGATCAGTCCATACAATTACCTTGGCACCAAGCAAATAGCTGCGGAACTTATCCATGGAAAACACAACCGCTAACAGTTCCTTTTCCGTAGTGGTGTAATTTGCTTGGGCTGGATTCAAGGTATGACTCGCGTACGAGATAGGTTGGAATTTACCATTAACCCTTTGTCCTAATACAGCACCCACAGCGTAGTTGGAGGCATCACACATCAGTTCGAATGGAATGTTCCAATCCGGAGAGATCAGGATAGGGGCAGAGGTCAAACGCTGTTTAAGCTCTTTGAAGGCAACTTGACAGTCATTATCGAAATTGAAGGTGACGTCATCTTTCAGTAGAGTTGATAAAGGTTTTGATATTTTTGAAAAATCTTTTATAAATCTCCTGTAGAAACCCACATGACCAAGGAAACTTCTTACTTCCTTCGTGTTTCTGGGGTAATTCATCTTTTCAATAGTTTCTACCTTAGCTTTATCAACCTCTATGCCTTTAGCGGAGATCTTGTGACCTAAAACAATCCCTTCGGTCACCATAAGATGGCACTTCTCCCAATTGAGAATCAAGTTCTTCTCCACACACCTCTGCAGTGCTTTGTCTAGATTTTCAAGACAGTCCGTAAACGATGTGCCAAACACCGAGAAGTCGTCCATGAATACCTCCATGCATTTCTCTATAAGTCCATCAAAGATGGCCAACATACATCTCTGAAATGTAGGCGGCGCATTGCAAAGTCCAAAGGGCATTCGCCTATAAGCGAAAGTACCATAGGGGCGGTGAAGGTTGTTTTCTCTTGATCTACCGGGTCAATAGGGATTTGGAAATAACCCGAATAACCGTCCGTAAAACGATAGAAAGCATGCCCCGCCAAACGTTCCAACATTTGGTCTATGAAGGGGAGAGGGAAATGGTCTTTTAAGGTCACCTCGTTTAGCTTCCTATAGTCTATACGGACTCGTACCCGGTGACTAATCTGACAGCTACCTCTTCACCTTTGTCATTCTTTTCAATTGTAATACCTCCCTTTTTTGGTACTACCTGAGTGGGGGAGACCCAATCGCTATCAGCTATCGCATAAATAATCCCCATATCCAATAGCTTAATGATCTCTTTCTTTACCACCACTTCCCGCATGTGTGGGTTTAAACGTCTCGTGTGGTTGTCTTATACTCTTTGCACCTTCTTCGGTTCTAATCTTATGCATACGGACGTCGGAGATATTCCTCTTATATCACCTACCCGCCAACCGAAGGCTTTCTCATTTTTCTTCGAACATCAACTAACTCAGCCTTCTTCTTCGCCGACGAAAGTGTAGAGGAGATAATCAGAGGTAAGCGCTCACCTTCTCTCAAGAAGATATACTTCAGATGCTGAGGTAGAGGTTTTAGAACAAGGTCCTCAGGAGGCTCCTCTAAACTGGTCTTGGCCTCTCCTTGTTTTAGATCTTCCTTAGTGATAGGGTCAAAAACTCTTGCCTCAAGCAAGTCGACTTCTTCTGAGGGTGAAAGAGTTCTTTCAGAGAGCACTGGGTCCTCTTCAGCAAGCTCTTCTCCATAGGCGGCCTCTAGCTCGTCCGGGGTGTAGTCTCTGTGAAATCATCGACGTTTCAAGCACAAAACCGAGAGGGGTTTTCGAAGGTGATCTAAGGGCTTTAACTACACCGTAGCGTACTTCCTCATCCCCAACACGTAAAGTGACAAATCTGCATCGCAATCTATAGTGGCTCTAGCGAGTAGATAGGAAAGGTCGTCCTAGGAGGAGGGGGTATCTTCTTCTTTAGTGTCTAAGACATACCAATCCACGGAAATGTGAATTTGTCTACTTGGACCGAAGGTCTCTAAGCACTCCGTCGGCTCTCTTGAAAGATCTATCTGCAAGCTGGATACTTATGGGGGTAGGCTCCAATAGATGGTCAAGGTGTAGTCTCTTGCAGACAGATAGAGACATCAAACTAATGGACGCTCCTAAATCACACAGAGAATTTGGGAAGCTTAAATCCTTGATTTTCAGAGTTAAGACAAATTTTCCGGGATCGCTGCGCTTTTCAGGAATTCCTCCGTCGGCAATAGCGGAGCATTCTTCTCCCAATCTTTTCTCCATTTCACCCAATTTCTTCTTCGACGAAACAACATCCTTCACAAACTTGGCGTACTTAGGCATTTCAACCAATACCTCGGATAAAGGCAAATTTACTTGAGTGTTTCTTAGTAGGTTGAGTACTTTGTCATACTTCTTGTCTTCAGATAAGGAAATGTTGTGCTTCCTTGGTGGGAACGGGAGCTTATTCGGCTCTTCTTCGGAGAATACTTTCTTGGTGGAGGAAGCCCGTATAGCTTTGTCCTCAAGATCTTTCCACCTCACCACTTTTTCGGTCTTTTCACTCGTCGGGGATCCTCTCGCTGAGTGACTTTCTCGAGTTCATTAATTTGGTTTTCAATCACCCGAGATCCTTTTCCGGCTTCGATCTTATTTTCATCTTTCTCTTCATCCAAGTCGTGGACCGCGATTCTTCCCTCCTACCGAATCGGGGGTAGGAGGGTTTACTCGTTTCCATGGTTCTGTCTATAACTAGGGTGTTGTTGCAATTGTGTACCGGATCTCAAATTCATAGCATTGGACTCCTCTTGTCCGTAGGGGGTAGTAGGTGCGAGCTCGGCACAGTGGTTTGTTCTTGCTTCAACTTGGGCTGCATGCCCACTTTTAGGATTCTTTTCTGTAAAACTCGGTAGCTGACCTTGAGGCCTGGTAGCTAATTGTTCAGCTATCTGTCCTAACTGTCTTTCTAAGTTCTTCATCGTCCTCCGTTGCTCTTCATACTCTGCTCTTGTAGGGGTGGTACCATAAGTTGAAGATCCTTGAGGGTTCTGAGAGCCGGAGGAGTCTTGATCAGGGCGGTTCTGCTGTGAGTTTTGATTAGCGGGCCAGGTTGGATTCGTTCTTGGTTGAGAATTTGAATTTTGACTCGAGTTGGGGTGCTGGTAGTAGGTATTGCGAGTAGTATTCTGCCCCGAATTTTGATTGTAGCCCGAATTGTGAGTGCGGTTTTGGTCAGAACCCTGATTCTGAACATAATTTCTATTCTGGTTTGAAAATCTCTGGTTTTGCGGGCCAGAAGAATTGTATCTCTCATTTCCAACATTCAAGGGGCATGTTGTAGAAATGTGACCCCTAAGTCCACAGGTATAACAGTTTACAGAATCATACCGCCTTGTTTGTTGAGCGATTGGCTTGAAAACCGGGGGTAGGAGTGTACGACGGTGGTTACCGATGTGACCGGTCGATAACGATTATCGCAAGAGAATACTTGTGCATTCGTTGGGCGGAGGACTGATTTTTAGTCATGGTCAAAGCGAAAAGTTGAGCTTGCGGTGGCGCAATCATTTGACCATGATTCGGTTGTTGACTTCTTCGATTTTGGGTACAGCAGGGATCGTTGGTGATTGATACGTGGGTGCATAGTTGTACCTAGCTATATCTTCAAATAACTCCCACCCTTGCTGTAGGGTTTTCTTCAAGAAGACTCCTCCAGATGAGGAGTTGACCATCCCTTTAGTGGACTCATTCAGACCACTGAAGAAAGTATGGACCTTCCTCTGCAAATCCATTCCGTGATGGGGGCACTTGTTTAACAGAATTTTGAAACGCTTCCATGCTTCAAAGAAGGACTCATCACTCAATTGATGAAAGTTTGAGATCTCGTTAAGACATTGAGCTGTCTTAGACGGAGGGAAGTACTGGGCTAAAAATTGACTTTCAAGCTGGGCCCAAGTTTGGATAGATTCAGAAGGGAGAGATTTAAACCATTCCATTGCTTCTCCACGGAGTGAGAATGGAAATAGTTTCAGCTTAATGATGTCGTGACTGACATCCTTAATGCGAGTAGTATCGCATATACCCAGAAATACATAAAGATGCGTGTAGGGGTTCTCAGATTGATACCCATAGAAAGTTGATGCATGTTGCACCATCTGGATGAGGGCTGGCCTTATCTCAAACGGAGCTGTATCGGTAGGGATAACTACGGCCCGAACGAATATTAACATCACCGGGAGTGGCATAGTACGCCGGGGTACGGTTGGCTTGAGCCATTGAGACAAGAATTTCTTCCTCAAAGAAGAGGTTGGATAAGAAATAATCTTCAGAGGAGTTTTCACTCGAACTCTCTTCGATTTCCTCTTCGGGAATCGGAACGGGCTCGGGAACTTTCCGTTTACGGTTTACTCGAACTACGTCTCGTTCAAGCTCAGGCTCAAAAATTAACTGTCCTTGTTTACTTCGTGTTTGCATATAACGAAGTCAAACTAAGGAGAGAAAGAGAAAGAGAAGAAAGGAGTCAGGAAGACAGACGGGCGTCCAAATATTATGGACGCTCGTTTGAGTGAATAAAAATAAAATTGGATCGAAAATTTCCAGCGGACGGGCGTCCAAGATCCAGACGCTCGTTTGGTGCCGGAAGAACAAGAACAGAAGCAGAAATTGCAGAAAAGAGGCTACTAAGGGAGAACCTTAAACCCTAACTAAAACAGCAGCGAATGATCTACCTAAATCTTATGCTAAAAACACATAAAACCGTGCCAAGTTCCCCGGCAACGGCGCCAAAAACTTGTGGTGGATTTTTGTAAACGAAATAAAAAGACAAGTAATAAAAATCCGGTTAGTCGCTCCAAGTGCAAAGCTTGTAGTAAAGCGATTATTCCGGGTCGATCCCACGAGGAACGTGAGGTTGAATGTGTATTAAAGCTTAGGCAAAAAGTGTCACGAGTAACAATTCTAGGTTTAGCAAATAATGGGGAGAAAGGCAGACGAACAGGGATCCACAATTCAAGATAGCGGTAAAAGATTCTAACTCCCTACGCATGCAAATTACTAAAGGCCAAGATTAACCTATACCCAAAGCAGATTACTAATTTCTTAGATAATCCGTTTATCAGCTTTTATCAAAGATTGATTATTTAAGCACGATAGGCACAAATTCTTTCGAATCTATTATCTAGGTTAACAATTTGATAACTTTCGTTTTTAGACAAATCGATTAAACTGATTACTATTGCGGTGATCTAGAATTCATTCAACTATCGTCAAACAAATATCACGGGCTTTATCTATCGATATGAAGCACGAAATAAACGCAATAAAAATCTGACCTTTATTGATTGCAAAACGCAGAAAATAAGAAAACCAAACACCTCCTGAATTTCTTCACCCGTTCGTCCAACCCGGGAGTTTAGTTACTCATAATAGTCTTGAAATCAACAAATCGTTTTGATTGCATAATAAAAGAAACAAAAAGAAAGGACAAACTGCTGCTGTTTTTAAGATGAATTTTCGACTCTCTAACTGTCTCTATGCGTATCTTTCTGTGTCTGCTAGGTTTGGGCGCTGCTGCTTAAATAGGTGAATAAGTCGGCTAGGTCATAAGCTAGGTCGGTTGCGCTTCAGTCGGCCGTGGACGCCCGTCCATTCTTCTGGACGCTCGTCCGGTCCGTTTTGAACTTTGAGTCGGGCCGAATCTTCTTCAGACGCCCGTCTGATCTAGCGTCCATCCTGCGTCCAAACTTGCTGAATGTAAAATACCCTCCTGGACGCTCGTCCATTTGATCAAACGCCCGTCCACTGGACGGGACTCATGCCGATCCAATATGACTGAATTTCGATTTCTTGATCTTTATCTCTTTTTCTCCATCTTTATCCTTCTTTTCTCATCTCTATCTTGATTTAGCTCGAATTATATCAACATTGATCATCAATTTAGCCTCCAACATGTATCTACATCACATCAAAAATACCGCAAAGCGTAACACAATTCCAATAACCATAAAATCATAATTAAAACATATAAATTCACCAACTTTGCGATTAACTCATTAAAAATGTCATTCGCTCAATAATTCATTTAAACACGTGATTTCCATGTGATTAATACGAATGTCGAGGGAAACATTATAAAATATAACGTTATAAAGCACGTAAATTCACCCTTAACAAACGTAAAGGTGCGATGAAAAGCTAGGGTTTCTTTTGGGGAAATGGGGAAGGAAGCCAGTAGAGTTTCCCTTCTTTTTTATTGAGAAGTCACGGTTTATTTTTTACAATGAAATAGGACTTATGTACTGTCCAATGTCAACAGAATAATAAAAAAAAAAACAACAGTCAACACCCCCTCTCAAGCTGGGGATACAAGCTACCGTACAATATTGAAATGACTTAGCAAAAAACTGAATGTAAGAGCATCCAAAGCCTTAGTGCATATGCCTGCCAATTGTTGCTTAGTGGAGACGGGCAGGAGCTTGATGTATCCAGCTTGAATTTTCTCTCGAATCAAGTGACAGTCGATTTCCAGGTGCTTGGTGCGGCGTTCATGAAACACTGGGTTGTGTGCAATGTGCCGAGCACTTTGGTTATCACAATAAATGCATGTGGGCACCCCTTCAAAGACCTGCAAATCCTGTAACAAGAACTGAAGCCACAACACTTCACAAGTAGCATTAGATAAGGCTCTATATTC
This sequence comes from Gentiana straminea, assembly GCA_036785695.1. Classification (NCBI taxonomy): domain Eukaryota; kingdom Viridiplantae; phylum Streptophyta; class Magnoliopsida; order Gentianales; family Gentianaceae; genus Gentiana; species Gentiana straminea. Next base: position 3,265,283 of record JAVUPR010000241.1, on the reverse strand, counting down.
AACTTCAGTTGAACTTCTAGCCACTGTTGTTTGTTTTTTTGCTTTCCAAGCAATCATGAACCCAAAAACATGGCAAAACCGAAAACGATCGTCTTGTAACTTGACAACCTGCCCAATCTGAGTTAACATAACCTAAGAGTGTTAAAATACTATTTGCAGCATAAAACAACCCCTGACTGAGGGTCTTCTTGATGTATCTGAGGACACGATGGGTAGCTTTCATGTGACCAATTGTGGGCACATCCAAGAATTGAGACAGTTGTTGCACAGCAAAGCACAAGTCTCGTCTAGTAATGGTAAGGTACAACAACTTACCAATCAAACTTCTATATTATGTATTATCACTCAGTAATTCTGAATCCCTAGTGTGCTGAACAGGTTTGGTGGCTATAGGGGTATCTGCAAGCTTGGCTGCAAGAAAATCAAAGTATTCTAACAATTTTGTGGCATACTGCCTTTGACAAATAGTAATCCCTGCCTTGGTTCTATGGACCTCTATGCCTAAGAAATAATGCAAATCACCCAAATCTTTTATCTAAAAAGTTTGATGAAGAAATTTTTAATGAATTGAATCCCCTCTAAGTCAGAGCTAGCAATGAGGATGTCATCCACATAGACCACAAGTGCCATAAAACTGTCCCCTGACCTCTTGTGAACAAACTGTAATCATGAACAGATTGTTGAAACCCTTGACTAATCAGTGTTGAAGTAAGCTTATGATTCCATTGCCTACTAGCTTGCTTGAGGCCATATATGGATTTTTTTTTAGTTTACACACTTGTTTAGGGTGAATTGCTTCATAACCGGGAGGCAATTTCATATAGACTTCTTCCTCCAAGTCCCCATGGAGGAAGGCATTGTTGTTGTTTAGTTGTTTGAGGTGCCATCCCTTCACAGCGGCAATGGCTATGAGTAATCTGATGGTGGTGATCTTAGCAACAGGGGAGAATGTTTCCTCATAGTCAATCACATGAGTTTGTGTGTAGCCCTTGGCTACTATCCTTGCCTTGTACTTTTCTATGGTACCATCAGGTTTGTACTTGACTTTATAAACCCATTTGCAACCAATGGGTTGTTTTCCAACAGGAAGCTCTGCTAGATCCCATGTCTGAGTTTGTTCTAGAGCTATGATCTCCTTATTCATGGCTTCTCTCCACTGTGGGAATTGGACTGCTTGGTTGTAAGTGGCAGGTTCAGGTATTAAGTCTGGTCCAGAAGAATGCAAATCAGTGGACAGAGGATGGGTTAGTTTGTGATTGACTTGAGCACAAAGGTAATCATGCAAGTAGGAGGGGACCTGTTTGGCCCTAAGGGATCTCCTGACTACAGGGACATCAGGCATAGGTATGGAACTTTGAATAGATGAATGGGAGCTGTCTGTGGATTGTATTGTGTCTGCGGATATCAGAGTAGGTGTTTCAGGGGATGGAGTGGTTATGTTATCCTCTGATTGTGGAGCAGGAGATTCATTAAGGCAAGATGTGTTATCCTATGATTGTGGAGCAGGGAATTCATTAGGATAAGGTGTTGAACAAGAAAAAGGAACAGGCAAGGAAACCATTTCTGAAATTTGGGTAGGATATGTCCTAAAAGAGACATGGAAAGGGAAGTAAGACTCATAAAAGATCACATCTCTAGAAACAAACACCTCTCTAGTATTGAAGTCCAATAAGATATAACCCTTGGTGGTCTTGGAGTTTCCAATGTACACACTTAACCTACTCCTAGGGTCAAATTTTGATCTATGTGCTTGTAGGGTGTAGGCATACACAAGACAACCAAAAACCTTGAACTGGGAATAATCACTCTCCTTGTAGTATAATCTGTAGAAAGGTGTTTCATCCTTTAAAATGGGTGACGGAGTATTGTTGATCAGGTATGTGGAATGTGAGAGGCAATATCCCCAAAAGGAGATAGGGAGATTACCTTGGAACATTAGGGCTCTAGCTACATTAAGAAGATGTTGATGTTTTCTCTCAACCACTCCATTTTGTTGTGGTGTCCCTACACAACTAGTTTGATGTACTATTCCTTGTTTGGCATAAAAATCTTTTAAGTCAAATTCTTTCCCATTATCAGACCTGATTATTTGAATTTTGTGTTGAAATTGAACAGAAACATAAGCATAAAAGCTTGGAATTAAACTCTGTACTTCTGCTTTTGATTTTAAAAGAAAAGTCCATGTAAATCTGGAGAAATCATCTATTACAATCAAGAAATACATATGGCCATAAATGGTTGATGTTTTATATGGACCCCAGATGTCCATATGGATCAATTCAAACAGACAAGTAGAAACAAACTCTCTCAAAGGAAAATACATTCTCTTCTGCTTGGCCAAAGGGCAGACATGACAAACTCCTTTATTACAATGTGTATTATTGACCCCTTCAATGGGTAATTTTTTCCAAGACACCTCTAGACAAGTGCTCTAATCTAAAATGCCACAGCATATCAGTGGAGATAACCTCTATTGCAACATTACAAGACTTATTACCAGATTTTTATGGAGAGTAACCAGTGGTGAGAGGTATAGGCCTTTTATCAGTCTAGCTGCACCAATCCTCTGTCCATTCCTCATGTCCTGAATGACACAAGAATCATTTTCAAACTTCACAGAGATACTATTGCTCTTAGTAAGACACCCTACTGAGATCAGGTTATACGTGAATGTAGGTATACACAACACATTTTCCAGAATTAGATCTTCCTTTAGTTTCACAAAACCTATGTGACTAACAACAGCCTCATTACCATTTGGTAAACCTACTTTTATGTCTCTAACAGGTTTATATTCACACATAAGTCTCAAAGAACACACTATATGGTCACTTGCACCAGAATCTACTATCCAACAATTCGAGGAAACGGTAGATGTACCTGCACTATCATCAAGAGGACTGAAAGTAGTTGTTAAAGAAGTCGTCTGGTTGACCATAGGTGAGTTTGATGAAGCTCCAGTTATCTGGTTGGTCTGGATTAGCTTGAGTATCTCCTGATACTGTTCCTTGGTAAAACCTGCAGGTGCATTTGCTTGTGCCACTGGTTCCTTTTCATTCACTTGAGTCCCTAACTCTGTGCTATTTATACCTTCTACCGAATTCACCCTCCTTTTTTGACTTAAAACCATGGGGGAAGCCATGCTTCCTATAGCATGTCTCAGATGTATGTCCATGAAAACCACAATGTGTGCATTGTGCCTTCTTCATTTGGGACTGTGTACTACCAGAAGTCCTTTTTCCTTTATTGTTGTTATAGCCTCCAAAAGTTTTTTCATTCTGATTTCCAAAAGATCTCTCCTGCATCCTATTTGCAAATGCCGTAGGTGCACCATTATTGACCTTTGCATAGACAATTTGCCTCTCTAACTTGATTGCCATACCAAAAACAGCTTTGATTTGAGGCATGGGCGTCATAATCATGACCTGATTGCTAACTTGGGAGTATTCTTCATTCAACCCCTTCAGGAATCGTATGACTAGCTCAGTCTCAAAATAATCAGTGAAGACCTTGACGATAGCTTTACAATTACAACCGGTGGACAGGAACACTTAGGAGCAGGCCTCAATATGCATTACTCATCCCATATCACTTTCACTTTGGTAAAATACTCTGTTACCGACGAGTCTCCTTGCTTCACGTTGTTCAATTCTTCGAGTAGATCTACAGACGATAGGAATCGACATTCGAGAATCGATCCTTCAGATCCTCCCAAACCTCTTGAGCGGTGTTAATCCAGAGAATGCTCCGAGCAATTGTTTTGTGTACGGAATTGAAGATCCACGAAGTGACCATGATGTTGCACTGATTCCAAGCATTCAAGTTTCTGTCTCCTTCGTCCGGCCTCGGTATAGTTCCATCAATGAATCCTACCTTGTTTTTGGTGATTAGTGACATCCGCATCGATCTTCTCTATGCGTGATAGTCATTTCCCTCCAGAACGGGATGAACTAGGGTTTGCACAGTATTTTCGTTAGGATGAATGTAAAAGGGCCTCGAAATCGGAATAGCTTCCAAATTTGCCATTAAAACACCTTTGCGAACAACAAAAACGAGCGGATCAGTGCTCTGATACCATGAAGAAATGCGGAAAACGTAAAGGTGCGATGAAAAGCTAGGGTTTTTGGGGAAAACGGGAAGGAAACCAAAAGAGTTTCCCTTCTTTTTTTAATTGAGAAGTCACAGTTTTTTTTTTACAATGAAATAGGACTTATATACTGTCCAAAGTCAACAGAATAATAAAAACACAACAGTCAACAACGGGCGCATAGCAAGGCGTCATAATTTATCCAAAACGACGCCGTCCTGGACTAGACAGACTAATAAAACAAGGGTTGGACAGATGATCCAACTGTTGGAACTTTAATGGTTATTTAGCTCAAACCGGTCTAAGTGTAAGTGGCGAACAGTCCACTTGAGGCTCGATTTTGAATGACTTATGGAATGAATTTCCGGGAGCTAAAACTATTATTGGAAACTATTAGAGATGAATGACATAATAGATAAAGAATGGAATGCAAATCAAATATAAAGATGATGTTAGACCCCGTGCGCAATTAAAATAAATAAACGAAAATTAACTCAACAATTTTATTTAATATATTTAAATGACTTTATTACAATAGTAATTGAAATAAAATACGATGCAATACAAAACCGAGACGAGTCGAAACTCTGTCCTTAAGACAATTTTGGCCCGGTATGTACCCCGGTTGTTACCAATTGTCTCCCAGGATAACTCGGTTATACCTGTTCAAGTAGAGGTACTTCAGACTTGAACCACAGCGAACTCTAACAATGCCCAGAATCTCTTCGACTCGTGAATGGACTCGAAATGAACACCACGAACTGAACAGAAGTCGAAAATGCTCAAAAACTACAGGACTCGAAGTACTAAGCTGTATGTGTATGATGCAATTTCTGAACTCTCTCTCTGAACTCATTCTTTCCTCCATTCATTTGAGGATGTTTATATAGTGGACCTATTGTGAAACTGATGCCTTTTCATTTCCTGAATTAATGCTCAAGCATTCATGGCATTAAAATAGGCATTCATGGTTGAATATTAACTGAAAATGATTCAGCTTCTCCACTCATTAATTCTATTTGCTTCAATTCTCAGCTTTGAAGCTGCTTTCTAGAATTCGAGCTACCGAGCTGAGCTTGTGATGGACAACCGATCTGACTGAGCTTATTCGAATATAGCTCATTCTGAATGTGTATTGATATGGGCCAAGACCAATAGACTTTTGTATAAAAAGTTTAATACTGTCCTGGGCCCCAAGGCCCATTCCCCAAAGCCAAAGCCAAAGCCAAAGCCCAAGACCAAGGTCAACGGTCTCGGGCTCGGGCTCGGGCACGGGCGGCGGCGGCGCGCGCGCACGTGTGGCCATTTTAGCAGAACACCTGACCGCTAAAACCAACCCGCTATCTCTCCTTCTTCTAGGAGCTTATACTACATACAACATTCTTCCCACATATATACTAGGAATTGATCCTCTCAACTCCCAATGTGGTACACTGTTTAGTTGAATACTCTTCAACATTTACTTCCAACATTAGCTCTTTCAACCACCCGACTTTAAGCGTTAATTTCTCATTCACTCGTTATCCGAATTGAATGATTCCAAATCTGAATTCATCTACGACTCACGTAGTTTTCAGAATTATCAAAACATTACATATATTCTATACAAGAATATATCCGAAATACGCTTACAAAGTCACAGAATAAAATGATTATAAAATCATTTTTAATTCAATTTTAATTCAATTCCTCTATATCTCCAACAATCCCCCACATGAATGGAAATTAATACAAATGCAGACTCTGAAGAGATTCTGACAGAAAAATATTGCATCAGGAGAGGTAGCTTCTGGCTTTGAACCTGCCTTAGTGAAATACTATCGGATCTACTCGGCTAATCAGTTAACTTAAGTCTTGAACTGTTCGGCCTTTAGTGTAGAACCGGACAATAATACTCACACAATATTTTCCTTAACACCGTACTTGGTTCTCATGACCGGATTCGTTTTGGCCCCGAATCACACCCGGTTTCGTAAAGTGCGTTAGAGAATTCTAGCCTCCGAATTCTCATAGAAGCGGCCCCACATCGCACTTACATAGGTGACTCCTATCAAGAGTATTCGCCATACCCCACTCGAATTTAATCAAACTATAGGAATCATTAAAAGTTTTCACTTAACCTCAACACTTCTAGCGAGACAACACTTTTATTCACGAGAATGGGAAAGTGTTCATCAACTAACTTTATAACTTAGTTGTCCTTTTGAACCAAGATCTTGGGATCTCCAGTCAACATGGTAGGGTTACCATTACAAAGCTTATCTTTCAATAGGCTTAAGTCCCATTCTGAGTGTCAAAACTGACAATCGATCTCTAGTAAACATTTTTGAAAGCAGATCTGCAAGATTTTCCTTCGATCCAATATAATCGATGGAAATTATACCACTAGAGATCAATTATTTAACGGTATCATGTCGTTGACGTATATGTCTAGACTTACCATTATACAAACTATTTTGTGCTCGGTGTAAAGCCGATTGGCTATCACTGTGGAAGCAATCGGTTTAGTCCAGCAAGAAATCTCCTCTAGGAAATTTAGAAGCCACTTAGCTTCTTCACCAGCTTTGTCAAGTGCAATGCACGTTTGCTTTGTGGACTTCCATAACACCGCAACATCACCAATCATGTGAATTGTAATTCTTTATAATCTGAAATCCACTTGTCATCACAGTATCTTTCTAATCCCAGATTCATTGAATATTTCAAGTACTTGTGTACTGTAATATCGCTTTCCAATGATCCTCACTAGGATTACTTGTAAACCTGCATAGTTTATTCACAACATGTGAATATTTTAACTGAGACACAGGCTCACCCTTGGTTTTGACTAAGTGGATACTTAAGTCAATGTGTGCTTAAGGACTTTCATTAAACATATTGAATTCCTCAGGACGAATTCAATATAATGAGACTGTGATAACACTAGTCCCTCGTATATTCTAGAATTTTTTATTTTATTTTATTTTAATTCCCAGAATTACATCTATAAGTCCCATATCATGAGTACTCCTCATTATTAGCATATATTCTTCTAATTCACTATTTAAGACAACAGTCTTAATATCCATTTTCAAGCTTACATACCACAACATCTGCGGTAAGTACTCATATCGACGAAAGTCGAGTTTCTAGTGAATTTGTATGAAGAAATCAAGACCCTCTTTTGGTGATAACCTCTGGCTACCATCCTGGCTTTACATTGTTTAGTTTTAGGTATTCCCACCTTTGCTAAACACCCCCACATTTCCAAGTATTCGTAGATAAGCTCTCAGCTTTCCCTCAACTCATATGGGATCTTTATCCATCTATTCGATGTAAACCTATAAAAAATGAAATCGGTGGAAACTATCGCTTCCCCCCACAAGTTCGGAGATTAACTCGAACTATTCACCATGCTTTAACCAACTCTTTAAGAGTTCGGTTGAAATTCAGCATTTCTCAGATAACATCTGAAAACAATCAACACCGGTCGTAAATCTAGCGAAAATAGCATTTTTCGAAAATCGGCGACTTTTGTTTAAAGACAAGAACCTTTCTTTGAAACCGGCGGCTTTTGTTAAAAACAACGGCTTTTGCCGAAAATCGATTGAACAAAAGAAAGAGTGTGGCCGCACTATTTCCACTTCGATTCTCGCTAGGTTTATTCGCTTAGTTGTTTTTCCAACTTCATTCTTATAGGTGTATAACTCATTTGTTGTCTTATCTTTGCTATTTTAGCAAAATTAGACACAACTTTATTTTATACAATGATCGATAAATAATCTTTACCGACTCTCGATTAGCATAAATATTTAAATCACACAACTCGTATAATTTAACTTTTACATGTCTATGTTTCTTTCCACGAAGGAAACCGTGCCTAAGTCATATTTGCTTTGACACATCTATGGCATGTTTAATAAATACAATAAATCATTCGACATAATGATTTATATTCATCCATTTTTGGATTTAGGAAATAAATAATTTCCACTCCTAATCGTTATGCCATAGGCTTGTGACACCACATTGTATCACCAACCATTTCAATTTTAGTCATATTTCAACTCACGGTATAAAAAAAAAAGACTATTTATTGATTCAACAACTTGGACAACCACTGGTATGCATTTCAAATCAAAACACCTCGGTGTTTCATTTCATTTTTATTCAACGAATAAAAGTTCTACGAGTCGTCACCAAAATGAGAATTTTATCATGAAGATAATTTCTTCAACTTACACGGCACGTCAAAATAATGTTTTCACTAACATTTTGGCATATATTCCTTATGATTAATCTGCCAATTAAATAATTTTTATGTACATTCGTCATACGAAATTATTTCTCGTTTGCAACGTATTAATCATATATGCCTCAACTGGCAACAACGGTTCAAAACATAATAAGAAAATTATTTGAACCAATACACATTAAGAATATTTATTATTCCATACATTAAAATAGAAATTACATTTTCTACTTTATGTAACAACACGGAGATCCATCATCCATAGACCTCCATCTATCGTTCCTTCAGCAATTACCTCGCCTTCATCTATTAGTCTGAATTTGTATGTATCAAATACCAACACAGACCCTAGGTAGGTAAGCTGGCTTGCAGAAACCACATTCATCAATAAGTCCGGCACATGCAGGACATCTCGAAGAATCAATGCTCTCCCAAACGTCAAATTCAACTGAACATGACCGCATCCAATGATATCGGAAGTAGTTGAATTTGACATTACTATTTTCTCATCCTTGAGATGTTGGTAACTAAAAAAAACGATGATCTGTTCGCACACATATGTCGGGTAGCCCCAGTGTCTACAACCCAAGCATATTCCTCTTCCTCGAGGTCTCTCGTCGGGCTCAATTTTGACTGTTTTAAAATCACTTCACTTCCCGCAACTCCGGGAGCTTTTTCCTCGAATTGGCGCACCAATAGGAGTCATCGATTATAAAATTCCATTTCGTTCACAAACGAGAAGATAAACAATTTTAAGGCTCGTTTTTAAACGACCATTTTCTCAAAAGGATAATTTAAATACCAAAAAAAAAATTGATATTTAACACATTTTATATCAACTCGACATCAAACCAAGTAAAGTTTGTTTTCAACTCGTCAAAAACAAACTCAAACTTGTTTCATCTTGATAAAACAGACTGGGGCCTGTTTTCAACTCGTAAAACATACTTTAGATTGTTTTTTAAATTCGTAAAACAAGTTGAAGATTGTTTTGACTCGTCAAAACAAGCTCGAGTTTATTTCAACTCGATTCTCCAACCGTTTATCAAATCGTAACAATATCAACAAGTGAAAACGAGTTTGAAACTGAACAATATTAATGATGACAGCTGAACAGTTTCAGCATTTAGTGACTTATTTCACTCGGCTGAATTTCAGCTTTACTCAGCCGCCGGCACTTTGCCGAATTTTAGCTTTACTCAGCCGCCAGCACTTAGCCGAATTTCTGCTTCACTCAACCGCTGGCACTTGGCCGAATTTTTAGCTTCACTCAGCCGTTGGCACTTGGCCGAATTTTAGCTTCACTCAGCCGAAATTTCTGGAGCGACCCTTAGCCGAATTTCAGCTTCACTCAGCCGAAATTTCTGGAGCTCAAAAGGATAATACTTGCCCAGCTTGATTCGTTTTTATATATATTTATTTATATTATTTATATATATATATATTTTATTTTTCTTTTTTTATTTTTTCCATATACCTTTCAAACGAGTTGAACTTGTTCAACATAAAATTCAACTTGAATCAACCTCGTCCAAATAAAATTGAAGAAATATTCGTCAAATATTTTGATTACTCACGGGTTCGAATCAGAACAACGGTTCTTCGCAAAAATTGTCTTAAGTTGTTAGACCCCGTGCGCAATTAAAATAAATAAACGAAAATTAAATCAACAATTTTATTTAATATATTTAAAAGACTATATTACAATAGTAATTGAAATAAAATACGATGCAATACAAAACCGAGACGAGTCGAAACTCTGTCCTTAAGACAATTTTGGCCCGGTATGTACCCCGGTTGTTACCAATTGTCTCCCAGGATAACTCGGTTATACCTGTTCAAGTAGAGGTACTTCAGACTTGAACCACAGCGAACTCTGACAATGCCCAGAATCTCTTCGACTCGTGAATGGACTCGAAATGAACACCACGAACTGAACAGAAGTCGAAAATGCTCAAAAACTACAGGACTCGAAGTACTAAGCTGTATGTGTATGATGCAATTTCTGAACTCTCTCTCTGAACTCATTCTTTCCTCCATTCATTTGAGGATGTTTATATAGTGGACCTATTGTGAAACTGATGCCTTTTCATTTCCTGAATTAATGCTCAAGCATTCATGGCATTAAAATAGGCATTCATGGTTGAATATTAACTGAAAATGATTCAGCTTCTCCACTCATTAATTCTATTTGCTTCAATTCTCAGCATTGAAGCTGCTTTTCTAGAATTCGAGCTACCGAGCTGAGCTTGTGTTGGACAACCGATCTGACTGAGCTTATTCGAATATAGCTCATTCTGAATGTGTATTGATATGGGCAAGACCAATAGACTTTTGTATAAAAAGTTTAATACTGTCCTGGGCCCCCAGGCCCATTCCCCAAAGCCAAAGCCAAAGCCCAAGACCAAGGTCAACGGTCTCGGGCTCGGGCTCGGGCACGGGCACGGGCGGCGGCGGCGCGCGCGCGCGTGTGGCCATTTTAGCAGAACACCTGACCGCTAAAACCAACCCGCTATCTCTCCTTCTTCTAGGAGCTTATACTACATACAACATTCTTCCCACATATATACTAGGAATTGATCCTCTCAACTCCCAATGTGGTACACTGTTTAGTTGAATACTCTTCAACATTTACTTCCAACATTAGCTCTTTCAACCACCCGACTTTAAGCGTTAATTTCTCATTCACTCGTTATCCGAATTGAATGATTCCAAATCCTGAATTCATCTACGACTCACGTAGTTTTCAGAATTATCAAAACATTACATATATTCTATACAAGAATATATCCGAAATACGCTTACAAAGTCGCAGAATAAATGATTATAAAATCATTTTTAATTCATTTTTAATTCAATTCCTCTATATCTCCAACAGATGATATCAAGTGAAAGATAGGATATAGTTTGGTTGAAATAAATATTTAAGTGATTTTATTTATCTTTAGGTTTATTTATTCAAATCTAGTTTGTTATCTCATTTATCTCCTATATAAAGGAGAGTACTGTGTACTATTTTTATCAATTCAATAAAAACACTTTCAGAGTCTTCCGTCTACGTATTCTGATTTTCTTCATGGTATCAGAGCAGGGGCGAGGGTTCGGTGCCATAACGGCAAACCCTCGCCCGGTCCTTTTCTGCCATTAAAAAAAAATTTATCCGAGAAAGAAAGGAAAAGAATCAGCATTCATCAGCATCCTTCTTTGTTTTTTTTTTTTTTCCGATTGCCTAGAAAGTATTTGCTTTATCAAAAAAAAACAAAAAAAAAATCTCAAATAAATATCTATTCCTTAGTTTGAGTGTTCACGTTTCCAATATGCAGGTGCAATTAAATAAAAGGAAAAAAAAAATTGAAGATCTATGACAACATCAATGAAGACGGTGCTACAACGAAGACAGATCCGGTGCTACGGTACTACAATGAAGAAAGATCCCTCCATCAGATGGTGTAAATTGTAAAGCAAGTTTGCAATCATCAGAGAAAATTGAAAAGAATTTTCGAAAAAAAAAAAAAGAAAGAACCACAGGTTAAAAGCCAGGAGCCAAAGGCCAAAAGAGCCAAGAGCTACAAGCTGTGGGTGTCGAAAAGCCACATCATCTTCTTTGTTGATAGATAAACATTGCCTCCAATCCCAACAACGTTTGCGGGAGGGTATTAGAGATGAATGACATAATAGATAAAGAATGGAATGCAAATCAAATATAAAGATGATATCAAGTGAAAGATAGGATATAGTTTGGTTGAAATAAATATTTAAGTGATATTATTTATCTTTAGGTTTATTTATTCAAATCTAGTTTGTTATCTTATTTATCTCCTATATAAAGGAGAGTACTATGTACTATTTTTATCAATTCAATAAAAACACTTTCAGAGTCTTCCGTCTGCGTATTCTGGTTTTCTTTATGCTCAAAAAATAATAAAAGACTGAAATTGATGTTTTTGATTGATGAATGAATTGATACAAAAGTGCTCCTTTATATAGGAGAGAAATCATAATACAGATAATAGTACTATTATTTATTTGAATACTAAAGGTAAATACTATAAATTAAATTTAATATAACAATTTTATCTCGTCTTTTGACTTCATCTGTTTATCTCTTGTGCTTTATCTTCTAATACCTTCCCTCAAACGAGGCCGGGTTTGGAGGCTGAGTTTGCCGTGATATAATTTGGAGGGTATCTCCACTCCGGTAGGTCTTCCGGAGTCCATTAGCTGTTGTGTTTTGAAGGGCATCTCCACTCCGGTAGTTCTTCCGGAGTCCATTAGTTGTTGTGTTTGGAGGGCATCTCCACTCCGGTTGTTTTTCCAAAGCCCATAGGTTTGATTTTTGGAGGGCATCTCCACTCCGGTTGTTTCCGAAGTCCTTAGTTGTGATTTTTGGAGGGCATCTCCACTCCGGTGCATGTCTTTTTGGCTCTCCCGGAGTCCATTAGTCTGTGTGTTTGGAGGGCATCTCCACTCCGACGGTTTTCCGGAGTCCATAGTTGTGACTTTCTTCTTTTTTTTTTTTTCTTTTTTTTTTTGGTGACGACATCGGCCATGCATCTTGTTTTTTCGATCACACCTGAAAATAGAAATAAAATGGACGACCAAAGAAAATGTTGATGCACTACTGATCTGCACTTTTTCGTCCCATATGACAAATATAAAATATATGTAGAAGATGTCAAAAAAAATGCTATATATCGAATTATTTATTTATTCATTAAGACATAAAATAATTCAACTTAATTAAATTGAATAGAAAATTACGGACTCTTAAAATCTATAATCAACATAAAAAAATAAAAATAAATAAATAAAGACTGAGTTTATGGTGATGAAGACGTTGAAGGCATGGGAAATTTTTTATTTGTGTGGATGGATTTTGTTGGACAGTGGATCAACTTTCCGGATGCAATGAATGACAAACTTAGAATTTTTTTTTTTTTTTTTTATTTTTTTTTTTGAAGGAGATGAAGATCGATCGGGGGAAAACTGTTGGGAATGGGTACTGTAAAGGGCATTGCAATGTATATGCTGATGGAAGAAAAATGCATAGATGGGGATTTTTTTTTTTTCATAGCGGAAGAAGGATCGGGCGAGGGTTCACCAATGTTAAGGTGCTCGAACCCCGCCCCTGTCTCTGATACCATAAAAAAAACCAGAATACGCAGACGAAAGACTCTGAAAGTGTTTTTATTGAATTGATAAAAATAGTACACAGTACTCTCATTTATATAGGAGATAAATGAGATAACAAACTAGATTTGAATAAATAAACCTAAAGATAAATAATATCACTTAAATATTTATTTCAACCAAACTATATCTTATCTTTCATTTGATATCATCTTTATATTTGATTTGCATTCCATTCTTTATCTATTATGTCATTCATCTCTAATAGAAACTACTAAGATAGTAGTTGATGTTAGGCTTTTGAATCACTCGATTTCGATATCGGGTGAATGAGAAATTAATGCCTAAAGGTAGAGTAATTTATGTGGGTGTTGTAATGGAAGTGTGTTCCATTTGTCCCACATAGGTAATGAAACTAAAGTTGCTCACTATATAAGTGGGAGAGTTTCATAGAAGAACAAGCCCTACAGGCAAAAGAATTTTGTGAAGGAGGGATGATTTAGATGCTTGCGGTGAGGTCACTCTGGTTGCGGATTGCCCGGGTTCGATTTTCGCGTCGGCTCAGAGCGTATATTGGCCCAACTCGACTCGAAATTCAGAGTGTGTATTCTAAATCACATGAAGAGTGGGATTTAAATCTTAGATCTAGTTTATGTGATAAATGATTTGATCCTTCATGTTGTTAGCTTTAATCTTGTGGTTGAATGTTTTAATGAGATGAATATGTTATGGATTGGTGAATTCCCCCTTATAATGGTTTGTAATCTTGATAAATGTTATTAGATTCATTTTTTTGGGTATTTTATATCTATAGAAAAGCAATGCAATGGCATAGATTCGACATTTTTGTTGTTTATGTGTTTCTGGAGTTTGGTGGCCGGCTGCAATGGTGGTGGTGCACGCGGCGGCGAAAGTTGCAGTGGAGAATCCATATGCAGTTTGACGGAGAACCAGAAGGGCTAAAATGCCCCGCCTCGGCGAGGGCAAACCCTGCTGTGGCATAGCTCCTGGTAGGACTCGTAGCGGTCTATGTCTAGTGGGGTCCAGCGACAGTGTTCAAGAATATTCCAAGATTTTCAAGTTTGTTCCAGAAGAATGCAGAAGGTTGTAATTTGATTATTCATTTTGTAATTGTTAGATAGGGGCACCAATCCCGTCGATCTCATTGTTTTTATCACGTTATAATTGTTAATGTGTTAGATGTATGCCTAAGGTTTTTTGTGATGAAATGCCATGTCATGCATATCCCATTATTTGCATTCACGTAGATGAATAAAGTATTCATATGTGACATGAAATATAATAATTTAAATCGTTGAATTAGTTGATTGGTTATTTTATTATTTGGCCTCAAACCTCATATGTGATATGTGTATGTGTCGAATAGATTAAAATCAATCGTTGACTTTAATAACACCAAATAAATAAAATAATCGATAAGCGGTATTTTCTAAATGTTAGAAATTAATTTATTCAATGCGATTGAATTAATGTATTGGGATCAATGGAATATTATAAGGTAAATATTCATCAGTATATGTTACGCAACAGTTTATATGATAAACTAGTATTTTCAATAAGGACCAGTTAAAGAGTTATTTTCTTAATCGTAGAAAATTGCAACTTTTATTTTGTAATTGTTACCAAAAGGATCTCATTCTAAATAAGTTTCAAATAACGAAAATATTAACTATCACGATAATGATAAAAGTCATCATTTCAATGATAGGTGAATATTAATAATTTTTCATTTTTTTAGAAAGTACATACGATGTACAGGAATTCCAAAAGTTGGAAATTATCTGAAATCTAGTTAAGTCTTTGACGATATGGGATTTCACTCCCTCCACGTGTCGTCTATCGATTGGTCCTAAAACAATATTATGGATAAAACACCAAGGTATTCATGTCGATGTCCAGGCTCAAGGCTAAGGCCATCTAGTAGACTCCAGGCTACGACGATCGACTATCGAGCAGTGTAGGACGACCAGTCCGCACCAGCTAACAGTGTAGGACAATGAGTTCCATGGTCGATTACCGCAGTCGGAATATCGACATCGAGGACAGAGTCCGCACCAGCAGTCCAGGCCCATTAACAACGATTACTTGGGCAAGGGTTAAGGCCCATTAGAGGGTAAATCTGACAATAACATAAGCCGACATAACCTTAGGGTTAGGGCAAGTGTTGTCATTATAAATACCTCATTCCAGGAACTACGTAAGGCTTGATTCCTGGAACCTAACAGGATACGTAGGCAATCTAAGATACAGTCTTAGACTCAGCCGCAAATACTAAAATCTCCCACCGCATTCTTTTAGGCATTAGGGTTCTTGGGTGTTCTTCATTAGATTCATATTAAGGCCCGGATTATTCAAGGTGACATAATTTGTCATCGTCAGTCTTGTTTTTCGGAAAGATCACAATTTAAACTAGGACTCGTTAGAAAGTTATTTTCTAAAGTTACTAGCATTGTCTGGCCTTGCACCGCAAGGCCCTTGTTAGGCCCAAGCTGTATTAATACGCTAACTATATTTGCTTGAAACATGATGTAGTAATCCCGTAATAGGGACAAGTAAAGAAGAAAAGGCAAAGAAATTTGCAGGTCCAAATCTGAACCTTAGTATTTAGGAGTAGAAAATAAAAGCATAGGTTGACTGGATATATGTAAGAGAATAGTAAGGAAGCAGAACTTACAGAATTTGTAGGGCTAAATATAAGTCATAGAAGTTTAGGAGCTGCCATAGACTTACATTACATGCACACAAAACATACCAAGAAAACCATCATGTTTGATAACCATGGAAGCATAGTTATCATACTTCCATCAGGCTCTTTAAAGGAAGACTGATGGATGCAAAAGCTGAAATAAAACAAAGCATAGGGCAGTTTAGTAGTTAGAATATATTACAATCAAAAGGTGTTCATATTGCTTAGCATTATTAATGCAAGCTAGACATTCTTTGCTGGTCTTTTGTTCTTCTTTTTGGGTGTTTTGTTTTCTACAAAAGAAAAGTTCCCAACATCGCAATGTACACCTTAAGATGACAATATATATTTGTCAAGTAGACAATTCAGTAATAATTCTAAACAACAAGTAAAAAGGACTTGACGTTTGCTAACTATTAGAATCTGTCTTCGGCCAAATCTATCCAATGCAAGCACACCAAATATAGAAAATGGAAGTTGTATGTATGATAAAAAGAAAACTTATCGAAATGAGGTTTGGAGAAATAAACAACTACTACTATATATCATAAGTCATGATCAAAAGGACTCGAGTACCTGAATCAGAGCTGTTACTGTTGTGCCAATGCTTACATTGCACCCTGTCATTTATGAATGTTAATTCTTTAAGATTTTCACTTTTTTCCACGTCAATACATGCGCGTAGAAAGTGTTGCGAAATTCAAGTATATATAAACGTGGGCTAATCGAGCTTACCGGCAGTTTCAAGTATTGAGCTTGCATAGTATACAATTGCAGTTCCGCCACTCAAAGGTAGTAATATACATATCCCAATCCCAACCTAATTCAGTTTATAATAAGTTGAAACAAGTTAAGAAATGGTGGCCTTTGATAGCTAGAAATAAGTAAAGACTTTGAGCTTACAATTAGTGGACGCGCGTATTGTCTGTCTAGCAATTGCATGATATCAGATCCTTCTTCCTTATTAGATGGCCGTGTGGAAGCCTATCAAAGAAACAACTTCATCATGTACTTCTACAGAAAAAGCTATGAGTAGCGATCTATATAATAAACTAAGTATTCATCTAGGGATCGACTAACCGTTATATCGGCTGCTTCATCCGAGACATCAGCATCTTTACCTCTAAGTCGCCTACAAATCATACGTGGATTCCATGGACGTACAGTATTACACGGCCTCAACTTTTTCGATTCTCGAACTCAACATCGACAGCCCTGACAGAAGAGTTTGTACGGTCAGCAAAGCAAAATTATGATTCACCTATAATAATCAAATTTCTCCCTAATTAGATAATCCGATCGATCGCAGCCACATGAAAGCCATTTAAGCATGACAATACAGAAGCATAAACACCACAAACAATATCCAAGAAACAAAGTACATAACAATTTAGTAGACAGTAGAAAACAATACATGAGCAAACTTTTTTACATTAAACCTTATACTAAGCATGACTTAGGATCTCCTTATAAACAACATTTTTTTGTAGTTCTTGATGATGGTTTGTCAAAAAAAAAAAAAAAAAAAAAAACAGGCTCTAGAAAGATGGTACACCGAGGGAGTTTCTTCTGGCAAACCAAACTGCAGAGCAGCACCAGATGAAACATTGTGTTCAAATCCATGGCTATCAAAATGGACAAACAACTGATCAACTCCCCGGGCCAAAACTTTGGCCGGGACAACAGGCGGGGAACACCTTTCTATGATCGTACGAGACGCATTAATGTCAGGATCATTACCTAAAGGACCTCTTTCCTTTTCCTAGAAACAGACTGGGAAATGTGAATCAACATTTGATGTTTTTTCAGAGATACATATACCATGTTTTCTAGACATGGTGCAATGTAGGCTCAACTACATGCACACACTGTGGATCAAAAGCTAACAGAAACAACCAGAAAAAGAATAAACAAACAGAAAAACAAATATATCAATAGGGCACCTGAGTAGTAGCCATTTGAAAACGGAGGCACGTCGCAGCACACCTGAGCAATAAATAGTACCAACAGTTAGCAACAAACGGAGTAGTTCTAACAAGGAATTGAAAGCAAGCCATGGCTGGAAATAGGAATAAACTACCAAGTAACAACCGGTAGAAATTTCAATTAAATAACAAGTTCGTAGTATAAACGTCGGAACAGAATATATGAGGGATTTATGGCAGCCATAATCCCAAGTACTACCGAATTCATCTCTTCATTTTACATTCAACATTAATATAAGAGATGTATTCAGCAGTAGTTAAACAGCAATATATATTTTATAATAATTCTAAAAAATATGAATAGAACTCAAAACAATTGTTGGCTCCTGTAAAGGAAAAAATGGATACATAGCAAGAATATGGTCAGAGCAAACATGAAGATAATAACTTTAGAATGATGCACAACACTGACAATATAAAAATCAGAAAGCCTAGCACGAAAAAAATCTGGCCAATAGATACATAAACTGTAAACAAACAAGCTTGCAGAGATGAATGGGAAACCTTGCTTAAAACAAGCTTAATACATACTTAAAACGTTTACCGGAAACCTTGCTTAAAACGTCTTCACCGGAACGACCGCCGGAGCAAACAGAGTCGATTCGTTGTGAAGACAGAAATCAAATGGGATGATAGGAGAAGCTCAACTCAATGGAGGCGGCTCCCAAGGCCCAAAACTGGGCTGTAATAGATCCAAAAGCCATTTTTTTATGTAAATTAGTTCTGAGAAGATAAATAACAGAGAGAGAGAGAGAGGTGTGGTTTGTAAAGTTTTTCTTCTCGAATATCTAGGCATACACATTCAGTTAAATTTAACAACATCGACCATTCTTGGACACATCATATTTCATTTACTGCTACCTCTACTTTCCCAACCATACGGACACTGTCATGAAAGAATGTTGTATTTGTATCTGTGTGAAACAATGTTCAAGCAAACAAGGATTATACTCTTTTTGTGTCATATGTTCTTCTAAACAGGTGATCTGAGCCTCTAGCCTACAATGTTTGATTGATTGCTGCTGTGTCGTTTGTGTTCAGAACACAAACGATACAAACAACACAGGATCAATACCTTACACCTAAAGATGTAAAGGATTTACACCTTTGTTTCTCCTCGACAATTCTTTGTCATACAATAATCACTTGGCCTTTACATCTTTAGGTGTAAGGATCAGAAACAAAGGTGTTTACACCTTCATTGTAACGCCCCGCTCCCGGATACCGAGCCCTTATCCGGAAGAGAACGTTCGGCGCGTATAACATTAAATAAATCCAAAATTATACGCCAGCCTCTACGTCGTCGTATCATAATTAAAGCAACGGAAGCCCAAAAGGCTCGGGTAAACTCATAAATGCTACTAGAATAGAATACAGACCGACTAGGGGTAGAAAGGAAAACCTTACAATAACGAGATAAAGCTTACAACGTACGATGCTACAAAAGAAAGATACAACACTTGTCTTACAAAGATTCTTTTAGAAGAAGGTACAACGGGTTTTTAAAACAAAAGGTACAAAATCTAGTACAACCTATAATAGAAAGTAAGAATAAAACGTCACCATGGCGTCAATGTCACTGAATCGTCATTGAACTCTTCAACGAGCTCAAGGCTAACATGTTCGTCTTCTCACCCCAAAAGCACACCAAAACAACATATGCAATTGAGGTAAGTACAAAGTACTTAGCAAGAGGAAAAAGCTAATGTATAATCAAGACTTACAACGAAAGGTTCATTAATTATTATTATGTTATCTTTATGAGACCGACTCGATCTAGGGTTCACTCCATGTCCATCAACATGTCGTGACTAAACGTTTCTAACATAACTTATCTTTGTCACATCGGCACTCAAGGGCACAACGCACGGTGCTACCCACCACGAGGTATCGTTTGCAACCTATCGCGTGGATCACACCGATAGCCACGGGGGAAAGCCCGATGGTGCACACGTTCGGCGAAGTCCCCCCGCCATTTAGCCGTTTATAGGCCAGCGAGTTATTCACTTTATCCGACCGCCCACACATCGCGATATAGCTAGGTGCCTTACCAAGAGTGTTACGATGTTTAGTCTTTTTACTACACAAGTATGTTTATTATTAATTGTTAACTAGCCACCTAAATATTTTCAAGTAAGCTCCCTCACAAATACTACTCTCTTACTTAGACCCTAGACAAGGACAATCCCTAGCACATACACAGACAATGAGGAATTGTTTTTCCGCAAAGCACAAGCCATTCATACCCTTCCGACGGTCCCGAACTTCAACTCCCTTGAAGAGTACATTCGGTGCCGGAACTAAACGCATCAGAAGCTTAATCCTGGCTTGTTCATGTTCATTTATTGTTATTAAATCAAGATATAACATTTAGAACTCATCTCATAGCTTAAAACAATCAAAATAACATTTAAACAGTGTTGGAGGGCGCCAACACCTTTGGCGTGCGCCAAAAATGCATCAGAGACTCTTCTAAACTCTCTATTCAGGTTTGGGGGCAGCCAAAGCCTTTGGGGCGCGCCAAAAATATTCCAGAAAGTCACTGAACTCTCTAGTTCAGGTTTGGGGAGCGCCAAAAGCTTTGGTGGGCGCCAAAACTGGGCAAAACTGCATAAAACACAGTTTTCTGCACTCTATCGATTTCTACTCAAACCCAACCAAGTTTAAACATCAAATATACATTCAAATAGCATCAAAACATGTCTTAAACATGCTATAACACTTTGTATTACAACAACAACAACTAGCATGATTTCTAAACACAAATCATACCCAAAACACAACCTTAACACCATAAAACTTTAATTAAACATTATGAAGAGCCTCTTACCTTATTAGCAAGCAAAACCAAGCAACACCACCGGAAGGATTTAAACACTCTTAGCAAACTTCAACTAAAACCTAATTGATCAACAATTAAACCTAAATTAATTGTGATCAAAGGTTTCTAAACAATCTAAACTATGAATTGATCAACTAGAACACCAAAACAAGATCTAATCTTCAAGATTCTAGATTTAGAGCCAAAACCATACCTTTACGAAACTCTGAAACCTTACTACCAAAACGATCCTCTCTGCCCGCTGATTTTGAATCTTCAAACGATTTAGAAAACCGACTGACGATCAAGAAGATCCTTTGGAGATTGTCTTTTGTTTTCTTCTCTTTTCTTATATGCAGAAAAAGATTGAACGTTCTTTTTTTGAATCTTCAACTCCCTTAGATAATGGGAGGTTTTATTAGAAATAAAAACCTCCACATTAAATTCCCCTTTTATTTCCACTTATTATTATTATTATTATTATTATTATTATTATTATTATTATTATTATTATTATTATTATTATTATTATTATTATTATTATTATTATTATTATTATTAAAACAAAAAACTTAAATCCTTTACTAAAATTAAACAAAAATCTGAATTTTTTGTTAAAAGACTCTTTTGCCCTTTTCTAAAAAGTCGGGATGTTACATTCTTCCCCCTTAAAGAAGTTTCGCCCTCGAAACTTGCCGTAACAAACTTCACTTTCATCTTAGTTACCAGCTTGTCTACCTTCTAGTTCACTTTCAAAAACAAAATGTTGTCTCCAACTGATTTGAACCTCAATATTTTCAACATCAAGACTTCGACGCGTTCAACACTGTTGATCCTGTAACTCAACTTAAGTACCTCTCTAGCTTATTCGCACCTTTCATCTACCTTATACCCAACTCTACTAACCTAATTTCTTAAGCCCCTCCTATAACACTTTGTCCCAAAAGTCATATGTCGATCCACTAATTAACAAGTAGTATTCTTCTAGATTCTTCGTCCATTTGTCACCCTTACAGCAGTTTCCATACTTATAAGAAGGTTACTATGACCTATATATTCGCCTTACCTTCAAGAAACTAACTATTAACTTAAGGAACTTCAACTCCGTCTTGCTATCAATCCAAAGACTAATCCATCTATAAGACACCCAAACCATAGACATACTTCAAGCTTTACTAGTCTTCAAAGAAAGAAACCATATAAACATCTTCTACCAAACTTATAAGGCTTTCCTATAGACAAGAAACAACTTTTGACAGTGAGTTTATCAGCAACCACAATTTTGTAGTCCAACAGAAGACTGGAGTCGTAAAAGGATTTTTTTTTTTTTAGCAAAATACATACAAGAAATAAATGTTTATACATACACTCACCTTGATTTCAGAAGAAAGGTAAGAATGGTTATAAAAGTGTCCTGAGAGCGGAAACTACTAAAGAAGATAGCAGTAGGAAATCTTGAGACATTTACATATTATAAAATGAAGGGTGGTTTGAAGTTTGAACTTGGTTCACATGCATATAGCAAAACATTGGTTTAGATAACACAAAATGGATGACATATAAAATTTACCAATATGAGGCTACTTGGTATAAATCAAAAAAAAAAAAAAAAAAAAAAAGTTCTCTGACTGAGACATTTATTGCAACCAAATATCATTCTATATAACTCATATTGAAAACATTTTTCTTTCCCTTGAAGTAATTGGTATGATAGAATGCAAAAATAAATTTTTTCTTACTTCGCCGTTAAAGGATTCAACAAAATAGGTCTGACAGTGGAAGAAGTTTCAAATCTTAATCAAATATGTACATATATATATATATATATTTTTTTTTATATATATATGATAACAATTTATTTTTTTTTTTTTTTTTTTTGAGTAATATTCTCTCGAAAGTTTTCATGATGAAAATCCAAGTGAATTGGGGAAATGTTGCGAAGAGGTCATGAATGATAACATGGAAAAGAAAGTAAATGAACTCAGAGAATGCATTTTCTATTTCTTTCAACAACCGTTGCAGTAATTATATATATATATATATATTTTTGAAAGCGGGGAACATCTTCTCCAAAGGTTCAATGATAAAGATAAACTGAAGAAGTGCTTCGGAAAAAAAAATCATAAGTGACGACTGTGTAAAGAAAACACAGGAGTTTCAAATAATGCATGTTTTCGTGTCGTTCAAAGACTAACACAAGAAGGACTATTGTGTAATTGTTAAAAGGTTCGCATCAAGGATGCAAATGTTCAAAGGAATGAGGATAACCCTTTGTTAAAACAAAATCAGAAAGTCATTTCTTCCAACTTTAAGAAGGAAGGTTTAAAATAAGACAAAACAACTTAACACTTGTAGCAAATTTTGTCGAGGAATACTCTTAACAAAATAAGTTGCAGGTTAAAATTCTTTATCAAAACATTACTTTAAAAGACATGCATGAGACGTAAAAGAGGTTCGACTACTCGCTTATTAAAAAAAAAATTCCTAAGGGAGTAAAAGTTGCAGTACTTTGAAAGTAATTATCGATAGGACTTTTGAACATATGTATATATATGTATCTTTCTAAAATAGTCTGGAACTATTAAATAACACTTAGGTAAGAAATGGTTGTTCACGTATTCTTACCGGAAGACAAAAGGATATGTAATTAAAATGGATGTTTTAAGAAAGTTTGATCTTTCAACCGGTTTTCAAAATGGTATAAAATTCTAATAAAAGAGTTGAGTCTTTAAACAAAAAGTTTTCTGCACTAAAACATCGTGTAGGGGATGCATTGAAGGTAATCACTAGGATGCAAAAGTGTATTGACCCGAATTTGCTAAACATGATGCAATGAAAGGATATGCAGTTGCCAGTTCAAATAGTTCGAAGGATGAGAAACTTCGCAATGAAAGGACTTTTACCAAGTTCAAAAAGTTTCAAATGGATGATTTAGCTGGGACATGGATTGCAAATAGTAATAATGGGAAAACATTTGAAATCGGGGTAACCATGTAGGAAACCAAATAATTATAAAAGAGCACTTCATCAAAGAAAACGTGGGATTGGAAAGTCACCATGTAATTGTTTCTTGTCACACAAGGGTATTAAATCTACAACACTTAATATCTACCTACTAAACTTCTTATTACGGATAACCACTAAGTTAAAAGTCTTATGCTTCAAAGCCTTCCCAACACCTATAACCCCACACTTAAACTTCTAGGGTGAAAGAATGTTGTCTAGCCTTTCATGAACAAGTACTTAAATGGTTTTAAAAGTTTAAGTATATACATCAACCATGAAATGATTGACTTGCACAGAACAAACCAAACTGATTTTGAACATGATGTAAAAAGAAAAGTTGTAGGTATACAAGTTTTAAAAATGCTACACAAAATTCAGAATTTTATGGAAAAGCATTGGTTGGTTAAAATTGTTTTTTTTTTTCGTCGATTGCTGCAAGCTGTCAAAAAATTTCAGAAATTTATAATCTGCATTGTGTTGCAGATTGTACTCAAACCAGAAAGAATTGGCACTTGACTCCAAAACAAAATTTTCAGGGTAGAGAGTTATCTACAACATATCAAAAATTCAAGTCATTTGAAGGTGTTTAGCTTAGTCAAAACAGATTCATAAGTAAGAGTACCGTTGCAGAATTTTCTGAACAGAGTATTCCTCCTTGTTAAGCAATTTATGAACACTCCATATTGAAAACTAAGTTGATGTAAAGAGAGAAATTATAGATAAGACAACTTTCTAAGTGGCTGAAAATTTATAGAATTTTTTGGAACATCAGAAATGATATTACAAGACATATAGAAACGTGAACAAAATCGTTTACTCATTTTGCATAACACCAAATTATAAAATAAAAGAAATGATTAAATCAAAATGTCGCAATAAGAAAACATTAAATCCTCCAACATAAAGAGCAATGAGAGAAAAGTCTGAAAGCTCCAAAAGAAGATAGGGATTCTATTAAGGATCCGAGAAGGAACAAACTTGAGGGCACCACATAAAAGATGTGAGCTTAGAACTCAACCTAACCTTCGCCTAAGAAGAATCTTCACTAGGCTCTAGTGAAACCTAACCACGGTTTAAGGATCTTATCCTTACGAAATTTACCACCAAGAATAAGAGAGATCGGAAAGGTTCTAAAAGATCTAAGACACCTTATCTTGAGAACAGAAGCTTAGGTTAGCAAGGAAACTTCTACGGGTTCCTACCATTCTGAAAGATCAAGAAAGGATCAGATCGGTTCTAAGAGGTCTAAAGAGATCTCATCTTAAGAAAGGGAAGTCTAGAAAAGCAAGGAACGCTTTTCTCTGATACCAACTGTAACGCCCCGCTCCCGGATACCGAGCCCTTATCCGGAAGAGAACGTTCGGCGCGTATAACATTAAATAAATCCAAAATTATACGCCAGCCTCTACGTCGTCGTATCATAATTAAAGCAACGGAAGCCCAAAAGGCTCGGGTAAACTCATAAATGCTACTAGAATAGAATACAGACCGACTAGGGGTAGAAAGGAAAACCTTACAATAACGAGATAAAGCTTACAACGTACGATGCTACAAAAGAAAGATACAACACTTGTCTTACAAAGATTCTTTTAGAAGAAGGTACAACAGGTTCTTTAAAACAAAAGGTACAAAATCTAGTACAACCTATAATAGAAAGTAAGAATAAAACGTCACCATGGCGTCAATGTCACTGAATCGTCATTGAACTCTTCAACGAGCTCAAGGCTAACCTGTTCGTCTTCTCACCCCAAAAGCACACCAAAACAACATATGCAATTGAGGTAAGTACAAAGTACTTAGCAAGAGGAAGAAGCTAATGTATAATCAAGACTTACAACGAAAGGTTCATTAATTATTATTATGTTATCTTTATGAGACCGACTCGATCTAGGGTTCACTCCATGTCCATCAACATGTCGTGACTAAACGTTTCTAACATAACTTATCTTTGTCACATCGGCACTCAAGGGCACAACGCATGGTGCTACCCACCACGAGGTATCGTTTGCAACCTATCGTGGATCACACCGATAGCCACGGGGGAAAGCCCGATGGTGCACACGTTCGGCGAAGTCCCCCGCCATTTAGCCGTTTATAGGCCATCGAGTTATTCACTTTATCCGACCGCCCACACATCGCGATATAGCTAGGTGCCTTACCAAGAGTGTTACGATGTTTAGTCTTTTTACTACACAAGTATGTTTATTATTAATTGTTAACTAGCCACCTAAATATTTTCAAGTAAGCTCCCTCACAAATACTACTCTCTTACTTAGACCCTAGACAAGGACAATCCCTAGCACATACACAGACATTGAGGAATACTAATTCCGCAAAGCACAAGCCATTCATACCCTTCCGACGGTCCCGAACTTCAACTCCCTTGAAGAGTACATTCGGTGCCGGAACTAAACGCATCAGAAGCTTAATCATGGCTTGTTCATGTTCATTTATTGTTATTAAATCAAGATATAACATTTAGAACTCATCTCATAGCTTAAAACAATCAAAATAACATTTAAACAGTGTTGGAGGGCGCCAACACCTTTGGCGTGCGCCAAAAATGCATCAGAGACTCTTCTAAACTCTCTGTTCAGGTTTGGGGGCGCCAAAGCCTTTGGGGCGTGCCAAAAATATTCCAGAAAGTCACTGAACTCTCTAGTTCAGGTTTGGGGCGCGCCAAAAGCTTTGGTGGGCGCCAAAACTGGACAAAACTGCATAAAACACAGTTTTCTGCACTCTATCGATTTCTACTCAAACCCAACCAAGTTTAAACATCAAATATACATTCAAATAGCATCAAAACATGTCTTAAACATGCTATAACACTTTGTATTACAACAACAACAACTAGCATGATTTCTAAACACAAATCATACCCAAAACACAACCTTAACACCATAAAACTTTAATTAAACATTATGAAGAGCCTCTTACCTTATTAGCAAGCAAAACCAAGCAACACCACCGGAAGGACTCGCAAAGACTCTTAGCAAACTTCAACTAAAACCTAATTGATCAACAATTAAACCTAAATTAATTGTGATCAAAGGTTTCTAAACAATCTAAACTATGAATTGATCAACTAGAACACCAAAACAAGATCTAATCTTCAAGATTCTAGATTTAGAGCCAAAACCATACCTTTACGAAACTCTGAAACCTTACTACCAAAACGATCCTCTCTACCCGCTGATTTTGAATCTTCAAACGATTTAGAAAACCGACTGACGATCAAGAAGATCCTTTGGAGATTGTCTTTTGTTTTCTTCTCTTTTCTTATATGCAGAAAAAGATTGAACGTTCTTTTTTTGAATCTCCAACTCCCTTAGATAATGGGAGGTTTTATTAGAAATAAAAACCTCCACATTAAATTCCTCTTTTATTTCCACTTATTATTATTATTATTATTATTATTATTATTATTATTATTATTATTATTATTATTATTATTATTATTATTATTATTAAAACAAAAAACTTAAATCCTTTACTAAAATTAAACAAAAATCTGAATTTTTTGTTAAAAGACTCTTTTGCCCTTT
Organism: Gentiana straminea; assembly: GCA_036785695.1. Lineage (NCBI taxonomy): Eukaryota > Viridiplantae > Streptophyta > Magnoliopsida > Gentianales > Gentianaceae > Gentiana > Gentiana straminea. The sequence goes on along the minus strand of JAVUPR010000241.1, from coordinate 3,237,771 downwards.
TCTAAAAAGTCGGGATGTTACATTCATAATCTGCAAGCCTTCAAAGGATCAATAAACCACTCATTCCAAAATAAAGCAATGAGTCAGGAAAAAAAAAACTAAGACCTCTGCCTGGACAAATTAACAACAGCAAGAGACATGAAAAACACAGAGTACGCATCCAAAGGCAACATAAAACACCGAGTACAAATTCCAGCTTAACATTACAACACACATTTCACACATCTAAATAATTGTTTCTCAAAACAACGAAATATCCGAGTCAATACCCGAACCACCATCCATTAAAACAAGATCGAATAGAAGGTCATTTGTGAAGCGAGCAAATGAAGTACATACCCAAAGGCAAGGCTGAAATCTTTCTTGTAGGTCTGTCTTCTGTAGAACCTATAGAAATAACACAACACATTTTCAGCCGAAGCATACCATAAACATAAGAAAGTCATAGCAGCAATCCACCAAGTATTGTTTTAAATGTCAAGAAGCAAAGCATGAGTCAAGAAAGAAACTGATGATGTATAAATCGTCACAGGTGTCCTTGCGGTGTATAGACGGTGGATATCCGGCCGGATTTAAGGTGGTGTGATACTCCGGCGGTTGGCGGTATGGAGGAATAAGAATGGACGAGTTTTGCAAGTGTAGTGTATATTTCATTTATTTCATCCTCTTTCTAGTTTACAATGACCACCCCTTTTATAGAGGTGGGTAACTTAGGGAATAAGTAATCTATGAGATATTTTACTAATAGATAGGTTTAACTTAGATACTAAGCAAGACGAAATATCTAAGATACAAGTGGGAGAAAGATCAGGATCAATCGGCGGCCATCTTTCCAAGGTCGCATGGAGCAAGCCCTTTACGGCCTCGCCCCCTCGGCGGCCCCTCTTGACTTGCACAGGTGAGATTCACGGGATCCGTTGTACTTGCCTCGGGACCGCGGATGCTTTGGTCACGGCGTGGTGAGACACGGTGGCCGCCCTTTTTGCGATCTCTCCCGTCATGCCGGAGGGTGGCCGCAATGGGTTGTCTCTCACCGTCGTTGAGGTGGTGGAATTTATTTATATCCATCAATGGCCCCCTACTCCGTGCTTTAATGATATTCCCTGAGGATATGAAGGATGGAGTAATTATCAACACCTTTTGTGACCTCGTCGTCGGATGCGACTTGTACACTTAGGGCCGTGTTTTTAAAACAAGCGACCTCAAAGTAACTTTGGGTCAGTTTTTGCGACCTTGTCGTCTGATGCGACTTGTTCACTAAGGGCCGTGCTTTCAAAGCATGCGACCTTCGGAGTAACTCTGGGTCTGTTTTTGCGACCTTGTCGTCTGATGCGACTTGTTCACTAAGGGCCGTGCTTTCAAAGCATGCGACCTTCGGAGTAACTCTGGGTCTGTTTTTGCGACCTTGTCGTCTGATGCGACTTGTTCACTAAGGGTCGTGCTTTCAAAGCATGCGACCTTCGGAGTAACTCGGGTCTGTTTTTGCGACCTTGTCGTCTGATGCGACTTGTTCACTAAGGGCCGTGCTTTCAAAGCATGCGTCCTTCGGAGTAACTCTGGGTCTGTTTTGTGGGGCGAGATCGTCAATCGTGGCTGACGTCAGTCCTACGGGTATCATTCTGCTGAGTAATGCGGCCGCCTCTGCAACTGCCTAGGCATTTTCACGTGAGCATTGATGGGACGCCCCTTCGAATTTCAAAACTGACAACTGCCGCCCCAATCTGAACCGTCGGATCAAGGGTTCCCAACCGTTCGATCGTGGCCCCCTTGCCTATATAAGGTTTTCACCCCTCAACCTCCTCACACTTTTAGCATTCCTTATTTCCTTCGTAGTTTATCGACCGGAATTGTTTAAGGTTTTGCGGCGGAGCTTTGAAGGTTTTGGGATTTCAGGGTGGTTCTTTTGAAGATTCCGGCCACTTTCTTGAGCATTTCCCAGTATTCACGCGGATTTCCTCTTTTCTTCAGTAAATCGGGTAAGAATTCCTCGCCTCTAACTCTTTTATTCATTCATTCCTGCGTTATTTTTCAATAGGCATCATTTTCATCTTTCTTTCTTCAACGGGGATGCGACTTGGATTCGTTTCTGATTAAAAATTGGGGTTTTTCCTGGGGAGAGATTATAGCTCTCCTGGGAAAACTGGTGTTTCACCCGTTGGTAGTCATGCTTTTCCAACTCGCAAGTCACCGCCCGAAACCTGCTTTTCTCTGTAGTTTTATTTGCGACCTTTCTTGCAAGAACGGAGGAGGCGGTATTGAAGTGGGTGCGATCACCTTCCTGGGCTAATTCATTATTATACCAGGTCTGAAAGCTCCACCTTTTTCCTCCCTTGTTTTTGCAGGATGTCGGGGAATGATCATTCTGGCGATGATTCTGCGGAAAGGGAGATTTACGATTATGCTGAGGATGACCCCATATTATCTGCGGCCTCAGTTGGCGATCTACTGGACGAGGTTGAGGTGGAAAGTACTCGCGCAGATGTTGGCGAGATTACTGCTGATGAGGTCGCTACTATGGATGCCGACCCTTTTGAGTTGGAGGCCTTCATCTCTGCCAGAAATCCGCCGCGTAGAGTGAGCCTTAAAGAGAAAGCACGGGCTCAAAAATCTCCAACCTTTCACGGGGCTGAAAAAATCGCGTCCCCGGCCGAAGGACAAGCTGCGGTCCCGAGTACTAGCGGTGCTCCCGACCATGACGAAGCTTATGTTCAGGACGCCGCAGTTCATGAGTTAATGGGGTCCAGTGAGGACGAAAATGCTGAATTGCCTCGGAAGGATATCTGGGTGCCCGCAAAAAAGCAGAATAAGAAGAAGAAGAAAATTGCGAGCCAAACCATGACAGTTGGTGAAGCTGCCGCGGCCGCCACCCAGCCGAAGAGCTCTCGACCTAACAACCCTGAAGCTATGCGGGAGTTTGGGATCATGTCGGCGTATGAGAAGGATGTTGAGAAGAAATGGTCCCGACTGTGCAAGGGCAACGACCTCAATAGGACCATCAATAGTATATTTGGAATCGACACTAGTGTGTATCGGTTTTCTTTTTTCGATTATGAGAAGGAGTCCGACAAATTTAAGCCCGGGGATCACAAGGATTACGTAAGCGCGCGCCGCTCCGAGGACACCCTTATCCTCCACTTCCATCACTTGCATGCGGGTCTGAGACCGCCTTTCGATCCCTTCTTTGTGAAGATCTGCAAGGAGATGCAGGCGCTTCCCTCTGATTTTGCCGTCGGGGCTATTATCCGCTTGATGGCTTTCACGCTTATGTGCCGGATTCGAAGATCGAGCCGACGTTAACTTTACCGGGGCAATTTTATTCCTTCGTGGGACGTCTATTCCCGGACAAGTCTCCCCGAGGGCGAAGACTCCCCGCCTACTATTCCCGCTTCCCAATAAGTTTCACAAATGGAGGCGGCGGGTACCGAAAGTCGAGTCGAAGGTAGGTTGGCCTTTTCCTGTGGCGAGAGTCCGCGGAGGCAAATCCACGCTTTTGATTCTTGACCCCCCTATAAGTGAGCGGCGCTATGTGAAGGGGCCGATGTCGTTAATTCGCCGGACGGGGCGGCGCCATCTCGGAGAAATGTTTCCCCGGGTTGAACTTCTTGATCCGGCCGAGCCCTTTGTATGTATGGCGGGCCTAGTAGGCGGGGGGAATGCCACGCCCTTGGTACGAATGGGTCCCGAGAGCTGCGATCTGGACTGGATTGGGGATTGTCATATCGACAAATGTTTTCCCTCCGAGTGTCCGGAATGTGGGGGCGATCCTATACTTAGGCCGCTTTGTAACTTTCTTTGTCCACTTGTATTTATTTGTATATGCTCATTTTGTTTTGTTGGGCTCTAAACCACTTTCCTTTTGTAGGTATGGATCCAAATGCTCGCAGGGCTCACCGAAACAAGCTTAATGCGGAGGCAGACAAGGCAGCCAATGCTCGACAGGAGGCTCTGAAGAAAGCTTTAGGGAGAGTGCCCCGAACCGTGGATGCCTCGGTTGTCGCCGAGACACATAACCCGGAAACTGCGACCTCTTCTGCCCTTGTTGCGACTTCCTCTGCCCTCGTTGCGAGCCCAGGTCAGGCTGGTGCCTCAAAAAAGACTCATCCCCCTACTAAAGAGTCGCACGGCATGAAGCGACCTCAACCAGAGAAAGCGAAGGATGATCGCCCACCCAAACGGTCCGCTCCCGTCCGGCGCATCCCGAAGAGGTTGAAATTCCGGTGGAGAAGAGCGCGCCCACCGAGACACCGCCACAAAAAACTTTGCCTCGAGGTCACTCGGGAAAGAGGCCCTATGGTTGGATCCGAGCTTTACCCAGGATCTTGACCTATCCAAAGCTCACCGGGTTGGTGAAGCAATTGCTGATGTAATTCCTCTTGGGCCGATCCCTTTTGACTATCCTGATCATGTTCAAGTGGAGATTGGTCGGGGTATACTAGCCCGCTTTGCGGCTCAAGATAATACTCCTCCTCGAGATGAGATCGCCGAGATCAGAGACCTGAGCGGCCAGTTTGGGATCGCAGCTTCTATGGTAAGGCCACCTCTTTATTCTCTTTTTTTTTTTTTTTTTTTTTTTTGGCTCACTCCCCCTCGCTTTTCCCAGCTCGGCGCTCGCTTGAATAGGGTGCTCGAGGCCGCTGAGAGGCGCGAGGCAGAGATGACAAAGGTGACGGCGCAGCTAGGGGCGACTGACCAGGCAAGAATTACTGCCGAAAAGAAAGCTAGGCATGCGGCTGGCGAGGTGGAAAAGATGAAATCAATCCTGGAGGAGCACTCTAAATTGGATGCTGAAATCAATGAGAAAGTTTCCACCTTGACCAAGGATTTTGCGGGGGCGCAGGAGGAGATTGCTAAGTTGAGGGATAAGCTCGCTGAGGCGGATACAGTTGCTAAAGAGGTTGCTAAGAAAGCTGCTGAAGAGGCTGCGAGGAGAACCGCCGAGGCCGTTGAGGAGGCCAAGGCTGGGGCTGTCGCCGCTTACAAGAATTCAGATGACTTCCTTGACCTCATGGAGCATAGCTTTGATCAGGGCTTTAGTCACATAGCTCGCTGCATTTGGGCCGACCGAGGCAGGGATCACATCACTCTGGCAGATATGGTGCGGTGGGTGAACATGCACCAAGGTCATCCTAATTTGTTGGTTTTTCACCCGGAGATTCCCTATGCCAGTGAGCTTATTACCTCGATTCAGACTGAACAGCTCAGTCGTGGCGAGCCTGTCTGGGATCCTGCTCCTGTTAATCCCGTGAACTTTGAGGCATTGAAGAAACCGCCGTCCTCTCGAGCAAAGTGATGAGTTCATTAGCACCCCACCTACCCCTCATGATCTCTAGATCTTGGATTTTCCCCGCGAGCCCTTTCAAAATTTGACTTGTAACCTTGACTATTTATCTTTGTGATTTGCTTGAATTTTGTGTTGTAATATCTTGACAATTTACTCTCTCGCATTTTCTGTTTATAAGATTTGATTTTTCCCGTCCCTGATTTGTGTTGACTATCTGGCGGTCTTTAGTGAGGCTGTGATAGGTATTACTTTATCCTCTGTATGCGGTCCTCTTGATTTGTGCGAGGTCTTTTACATAATTTGTTGGAGTACGCGGTCACGAAACGTCGTCGTCTTGTCTTGACCATGGTCGCTGAGCGGTGTCCATTGTCAAGATTTCTGCTGCCCTACGAGTAGTGTTGTCAGAAATTTAGACTCTCAGAGCAGCCTTTGACTGTCATTAACGTAGAGTTATGACCCCTAGTAGATAGGTGTCAGGTGTAACTGTAGTCATGAATCTCGGTCTCTTTATGGTCTGGCGTTCCTGCTGCCTTGGTTTTATCCTCCTTTTAGTATAAAAAGGGGAGTACCTTGGAACTCATTCTGCCTCTTGCCTTATACTGAATTTGCTCTCTTTCTTCTGTAATTTGTTCATTGTCCTCTTTGTTGTTTTATCCCCCTTTTGCTTTGCGCTATGTCTCACCCAGGGGAAAGCACTGGGTTCGGATATATAAAGCTCGTCCTACTCGTGATGTATCCCCTTTCTTCTTTACTTGCCTCGACGTTGCTAAAGATCATTTCGGCGCTATTTTGAGTGGGTTGAGCCTCGCGAAGGAGAGGGGTTTAAATCGAGCAAAGTTGAGGGTGACGGCTCTCTTTTGCGCGTACGTCTTTCGGGTGGGCGATTTTGTTGCACCACCTTCGTCAATACTTCCCAATCTTTCAATAGCGAGGAGTTCTATTCCATCTTGTCCGAAGTGGCCTCTCGAGGGACCGCCACCGCATTACCCTTCGTGGCGTCGCGGTCACCTTTACTCCGGAATCTATCAATGGTGCCCTGGGTATACGCTATCGACCCCTCATCTCATTATGAGCTCGCTTGGAACCTTGCCGATGAGTCAAGTAGACAATCATGCTTGCGACGAGCCCTCCGCGAGCTCTTTCCTGATTATGAGCGACCTCGTGTACTGGGACCTGCGTCCGATCTTTCTCGCAGCAACCGTGAGTGGAAAAGGTTCATCAACTCACGCGCCCTCTTGTCCACGGATAACGAGGTCGTTAGTGAAGCCGAAGCTTTGCTTTTGCACGCTATTCGCGATCATCGCGTTGATATTGATTGGGGGATCTTGATTCATCGGGAAACGGTTAATTTTGCGGTTTCTATGGACCGACATCGTCGCTTCCTTTTGCTTCGTTAATAACGAAGCTATGTAGCTTAGCGAGGGTGCCGAAGCATTCACTGGGCCGTTATAGGTACACTCATTAGATAGAGTGTAATCCTCCTTTTTTTTCTTTTTCTCTTTTTTTTTTTTTTTATATATATATATATTTTTATATATATATATATATATATATTTTTTTTTTTTTTGAGATCGCAAAGTATGGTAGGCCGCAGATTTGTTGGAAACAACCGTATCTCTTAATAAATGAAGATGGCTCTTTTATTCCGATTTCCCTTTCCCTATGCCCCGTTCGTACGCGGGCATACACACGCTTTACATATAATATTTTTTCGGATTGTCCGCATGCCGGGGTCGGTTGTACTCGCGACCTTGGTTGTCACTTAGTACGTAAGTTCCTTTTTTGACTATCCGAGCGATCCTCTCCGGTCCTTCCCGCTTTTCCGATAGTTTTCCCTTCTTGGCCTCGTGGCCGGTGGCTTGTCTCTTTCGCAAAACATAATCTCCCACGGCGAAGTGATGCCCGCGAATACGTTTGTCGTGATAACGCTTCGCCGCCTGTTTGTAATTAACTAAACGGCTGTATGCCTGGATGCGCCGTTCCTCTACTAGATCAAGCTCGAGTTTACGTGCCGCGGTATTATTGACCTCGTTATAAAAAACGACCCTGGGGCTTGGTAAGGCCATTTCCACTGGCGCCATAGCCTCAGATCCATAAGTTAAGGCAAAAGGAGTTTCCCTCGTTGTGATTTTTCGCGACGTCCTGAGTGCCCATAGAACCGCCGGAAGGTGATCCGGCCAGTGACCTGCTTTCTCACCTAGGCTCTTTTTTAGTACACTTAGGACCTGTTTGTTGGCATTTTCAGCTTGCCCATTTCCTTGTGGGTAACACACGGATGATCGCCAATGTTTAACATTGTTTTCTTCACAAAATTTGTCGAATTCGTCTCTGAATTGAGGTCCGTGATCGGAAACCACAACTCTCGGAACTCCGAATCTTGTCCATATTTGATCGAGCAAAAAGTATGTTATATCCCCGGTGTTGGTTTTTACCAAGGCCTTAGCCTCGACCCATTTAGTAAAATAATCCACTGCGACGACTACATACTCGCATCCCGAGTGACCCTTCCTCAAAGGTCCGATGAGGTCAATTGCCCACATGTCGAAGGGCCAGGCCGCTACCACTATGCTTTGTTCGACTGAGGGTAGCCTGGGGATACTGGCGAACTTCTGACAAACATCACATGCCTGGGCATATGCTTTGGCGTCTTCTGCTAGTTTCGGCCAATAGTATCCGGCTAGGAGTACTTTCTGTGCTAGCGTTCGATTGGCGGGGTGGCCGCCGCACATTCCCTCGTGTAGTTTTGTTAGAATGCCCGTTACCTCCTCAGGTCGTACGCATCGCAGAAGGGGTTTTGAGAATGAATGACGGTAAAGCACATCGTCCATAATCGTATATCTTGCAGCCCTTTTTACCAAGGCCTTAGCTTCGCACGGATCGCTGGGAAGCTCCCCTAGCTCAATGTAAGATTTCATGGTGTCGACCCAACAAGTATTCTTGGGCTGGAAGTCCATGACCTCGACTTGAGAGATGGCGGGCTCGGAGAGATGCTCGACCATGATTCTAGGGTCGCACAACGCATCTTCATTGGTCAATTTGGATAAATAGTCCGCCCTATGATTATCCTCTCGGGGAATGTTTTTGAACCGGCAATATGCGAAGTCGCTTTCGAGTTTTTTGACGAGGTTGATATACCTCTCGTAATATTTCGCAATGAATGCCGAAAGAGCCATTGATTTGATTCACAACCAACCGTGAGTCGCAAAATACCCGTATATTTTCGACTTTCATGGCTTTGGCGAGCTTTAAACCGGCGATGACGGCCTCATACTCGCCCGGTTATTGGAAGCGGTGAAATCGAATCTCGGAGCCTCGCTCAATTTCCTCGATGTGCCCGGCTCTAACGAGGATTATCCCCGCGCCGCACCCTTTGTGACCGGCGGCCCCATCGACGTAGAGTTGCCGGCGGTGACTTGGCCTAAGAGGCTCGTCCTCTCGCGGCTACCTTATCCCGGTTGTCTTTGTGGCAAACCCGCTCCGTTGTTTCTTCGTTGAAGCTTGTTTCTACTATGAAGTCCGGGAGGGCCTCGGGCTTTTATAGCCTTCCGAGGCTCATAACGGATGTCGAACTCGTAAGTTCGATAGCCCACCGGAGCGCCGACCGGACAAGTCTGGTTTATGAAGAACCTGTCTTAGCGATGCATTTGATAGGACTACGATGGTGTGCGATGAGAAGTAAGCCCTTAATTTGCGGGCAGCTATAACAACACAATAAGCTAACTTTTCAATATTAAAATAACGACTTTCTACGGGGCTTAGAGCCTTGGAAACATAAAAAACTGGCTTCTGCGAGCCTTCCTCTTCTTTTACAAGTACTGCGGCTACGGCCCTATCTGAGGCTGCCAAATATAAAAACAAAATATCCCCTAGTTTTGGGCTGGTTAACAACGGCGGGCTTGACAAGTATTCTTTAAGGTCTTTAAAAGCCTGTGAGCATTCCGTTGTCCAAGAGAAGGTACCCGCCCCTTTCAAAATTTTGAAGAAAGGCATACTTCTTTCTCGCATTTTGAGACAAACCTTACCCAGGCCTGTGATTTTGCCGTTTAGCCGCTGTACTTCCTTGACACTGGTGGGCTCGCTCATGTTGATTAAGGCTTCGATTTTTTCGGGATTTGCCTCGATCCCCTCGACTCACCATGAAGCCCGAAATTTTCCTGCTGGACTCCAAAAATACATTTTGCGGGGTTTAGTTTCATTGAGTGGTCTCTTATATTGGCGAAGGTTTCGCGAAGGTCCACCAGGTGATCCCGGCGACTTGATTTTACGACCATATCATCAATGTAGGCCTCCATGTTCCCGCCTATTTGTGTGCTAAAAACTCGTTCACCATTCTCTCGATAGGTCGAACTGCGTTCTTCGAGCCGAAAGGCATCATCTCGTAGTAATAGAGTCCACTGCCGCCCTAAAGGCTTGTCATTTCTTTGTCTTCATCTGCCATTTTGACTTGGTGGTAACCGGAATATGCATCCGTAAAACTCGGCGTTTCGAATCCGGCGATCCCGTCGACCATTTTGTCAATTCGAGGCGGCGCGTAAGGGTCTTTGGGGCAAGCTTTGTTCAAGTCTCGTGAAGTCGACACACATCCGCCACTTGCCATTATGTTTCTTTACCATCACTACGTTTGCCAACCGGGTGGGATACGAAGCTCTTTGATTATGCCTCGTTGCCGAAGTTTTTTGATCTCGCCTTTAATTGCGATTTCTTTTTCCATAGAGAACCTGTCGCGCTCTTTGTTTGTATCGGCTTTGAAGTTGGGATCGGCACTTAGATAATGCAAAGCGACCTCGACTCTACGCCCTCATATCTGTCACCTCCCACGCGAAGGCGCTCATGTTGACCTTCGAAGCTTTGATCAATTCTTCCCTTTCTCCCTCGGTGGTCCGCGATCCTATTTTTATCCTTTGATCGGGATATTTGTCGTTTATTATGACCTCGACCAACTCGTCCTCAGCAGTGAAGTCGGGCTCGTCTCGAACTTGTAAAGTCTCAACCTCCACTTCTCTTTGTCATATAATCGAGGAAAGATCCGGGTCGGCTGATGGCGACCCCAATCTCCTCCCCTATGTGAAATTTGACCCTTTGATGGGGAACGGACACCACCATTTGAAATTTTTTCATGGCTGGGATCCCCAAGATAATGTTGTAGTATGAGGGGAGATCAATGACCAGAAAGGTGATCATCTCGGTTCTGCATGGCTCGTAGTCACCCAAAGTGATGCTGAGGTCGACCGTTCCTTTAACCCGCACAGTGTCGTTGGTAAAACCCTCGAGCACCCCGAGGTAGGGTTTCAACTTAGCCTCTCCAAATCCGATCTGTTTTAAACAGTCGAAGTAGATGACGTTGCGACCGGCCCCTGTGTCGATCATTACTCTGTTGACGCCATGTTTGTCGTTTATTCCGATTTTGAGAATAAGAGGTACTTCCATGGGGCCCTCTCTTGTGGCCAATTCGCTTTTAGTGAACATGATTCCCTTCTCGTTCTCCCCCAATACCACCTGTTTTTCAAAGCCGCGCGTATTAATCTGGTGTATCTGAGATTTCAGTTGATTGTTGCTTTGGGATATCCCCATGGATAACCTGGACCTCCTTCTGATAGACGCGAGGGTGGCGACCTTGTCCGGTACCAGTGTTCCCGTCTCGCCTATACTTGGCCGCCGGTCCTTCGCGGATTAACCTTTCTATTTCTCGCCTTAACGTGAAACATTCGTCTGTGATGTGACCGTGGTCCTTATGATAGTCGCAGTATTTGGATTTGTCGCGACTGTCGGGATCGCCCCTCATAGGTTTGGGTTTGTCTAACTGTTCGCGGATTTCGAACAATATTTGAGATGCTTTAGTGTTGAGCGGGGTAAAATTGTCCTCGCTGAATTTATAAGGCTTTTTTGTTTCGCGGTCGTGGTTAGCATCTCGCCCTTTTTCCTTCTTATGCTCCTCTGCGCGATCCTCTTTCTGTGAAGGCTGTTCTGCTTTGGGCTTCGCCCTCCCCGAGGACGGCGCTTCGCTGACTCCCATCATTCGAGCCCTTTCCAACATTTCCCTGAGACCCGCTTTAGGGGGTCGTAGGTTGAATTCAGTTTTCATTGGTCCCTTGGCGATCCCTGTGAGGAAACATGTGACAACTGCATCATCCGGAATGTTCCTTGTCTGATCGTATATTCTGATGAAACGTTCATAATATTCTTTTCCGGACTCATGTCCTCCCATGCGAACTTCGTATAGGTCCTCTATAGTTTTCTTTGGTCTACTCGCCGATTCAAACTCTCGACGAATTTCTCGGAGAGATCCTCCCGGCCTTTTGCGAGCCGCGGGAAGTCAACGTATCCAAGATGCGGCCCTATCCCGCATGCTTCCAACTAAGGCGATGCACCGGGCGATTTATTTTGTGTCGCCGGGGTGATGCGACCTTGGAAAGCGGTGAGCCGCCGTTTGGGCAAGAATTTCCGTTGTAGTAATTATAGGCCGGGATAGCTAACCTTTCGCGACCGGTAGGCAATGTTTCGTAATTCTCTTGGCGAGCACGTCGATTCCTGAGATTGGGGCGGTTCTCTCGGCTGGCCTTGACTTTTTCAAATCGGCGAGCTCATTTTTCATTATCTCCATCTATTCTGCCCAAACAGGGTCGAAACTGGGTCGCAACAACGCCTGTGTATTAGCCCTCTCTGGCCTGCGCTCTGACTCCCCGCAGTCCTCCGACTCCTCCCGGCGAGCTCTCTTTTCACGGATAATTATGCGGGCGTCCGGTGCGTCCTTGTCTCGTCGGGGAAGTAATCCTCCCTCAGGAAGGCTGAGACGACTTGGGGCCGAGGCCTTGTCCTTCTCACCCAACCTTTTGAAAGCCGAACCTTTTTCGTGTGATTTTTCCTCCTGGTGATCGCGATCCGGGAGAACCGAAGTCCGCACAACGTTTTTCCCGGTCCTTTGCGGCCCGAGGAGCGTACACTTTCTTCTATCTCGACCCCGTGAGTCCGGCTCTGTCGACCCTTATTCACCGCCGCGATAGCGATTTCATCTCCGGGGGATTCGGGGTCGTGTCGGCATTGGAGCTTGGCCCTTTGCTACCGGACGGGAGTTGGCTAGGTACATAGTTTCCGCATACCTCGCGTATTCCCTTATTTCCGCAATCTCCAGTCTTCTTGAAGATCCGGCTCTTTCCTGGGGTTGATCTCGCGGCTTTGCCGCGATCGAGATGCTCCTCTCGATTTTCCCATCCAATGTTGCTACGACCTCTCTTGACTTATCCTTCGATTTATCAAATTTCGGGCATCGCTGGGGCCAAAACTCCCCTTTGTGATCCTTCCCCACCCGCTTGCGCAATTTCTTGTGTCTCTATCGCGACATCGGCTTGTATATGCGTTTGTACAACGCCTCTCGCAGGAGTTTGAGGGTTCGGCTGCCCTTTGCTTCCAGTCATAGGTTATGACTATTCTTGTGATTAGGACTCGCCTTGAGTCGGACTTCCTGTCAATCTGATACGTGATTTCTATATGATGGAGCCGGTCAGGTGAACTGCCGTTTTTTGATTGTGTGTGGAGTTATGAGCTTATGAAGCTTTCGTTTTCCCGGTAACGGAGCCAACTGATGATGTATAAATCGTCACAGGTGTCCTTGCGGTGTATAGACGGTGGATATCTGGCTGGATTTAAAGTGGTGTGATACTCCGGCGGTTGGCGGTATGGAGGAATAAGAATGGACAGAGTTTTGGCTTGCAAGTGTAGTGTATATTTCATTTATTTCATCCTCTTTCTAGTTTACAATGACCACCCCTTTTATAGAGGTGGGTAACTTAGGGAATAAGTAATCTATGAGATATTTTACTAATAGATAGGTTTAACTTAGATACTAAGCAAGACTCTCTCCCCGTCATGCCGGAGGGTGGCCGCAGTGGGTTGTCTCTCACTTGTTGAGGTGGTGGAATTTATTTATATCCATCAGAAACATTTCAGAACATGACAACGGAGTAATTGTAAACATAATCATAATGCAGTAAAATTAGTATACATATCCTTGCTGTTAAAAAAAACCACTAAATTTGGTAATGAATACTGTAAGTGGAGAGATTGGTCGAGCCTTGAACTGGCTTACTTACTTCATTCATTATTTTCGTCTCTCCTACAACCAAATTCTCATCTTTAAACCAAAGAAACCTTTTTTAAATACGGTAATGTTCAGTCTAACCTAAAGCAACACCTATTGTTATTAATCTAGACCCACAGCTTAAGAAATAATGGAGCAGCATAGACAATATTTCATGTAAGACCTGGCCCCCTCCACAATTGCGTTCCCTAGCAAAGTAAGAACAGCATAGAGAGGAAGCTTTCTTTGAAAAAAACATAATAATGGCGTAGCTTGAAGCCAAACCATAACACCACACAACAAATATATATACACAGAAGGCGTATACCCCAGGCAGAGCATTTAGTGCACCCAAAAAAGAACCAACGAAACAATTTATCAATCTATAAAAAAATCAGCACATCAACCAAAGAGGTCAGGTTTCCTAAAATCACTATAATCAAACAAAGCATAAATTTGTTTACCAAGAGTTGAATGCCACACATCAAGACATGATTTTGTCAAATCTTACATAACAAGCTTTTAATCTCTTACCCAAAAAAGGTCAAGCTAGACTCCCAAAAGACAACATTGAAGGTGCATCAACACCGAAAAGAACAGCTAAAGCTTCAACCCCCATGACAACACAAGAGCTATATACATACTGAATTTATATCTAACAACACAGATCATTTAGTGCAGAAGGACAAGAACATGAAAAAAATTTATCAATTGTTTATTGCAAGCAGACGTTTTTTCCCCTTAAACCAGAAGAAACAGAAATCCAATGCATGTATATAATAAACACAAGACGATCATGCAGTAGTGTTTTGATGTAATACTAAATAATGCATATGATTTATTTCAATCATCTGGAAATCACGTTTCCTCATAAGTAGAATAAATATATGGAAATTGCCATCTTATGAAGAAATGTTTTATTTCTCGGAATCTTTGCCAAGTGGAGTGAAGTGTTCATTCCTAGAGAATCTTACATTTTGTGATATAAGAAATATTCGTTGATGTTTAACACTCGACAAACAATTATGTAGATATTGATTAAGCAAAACGACATATTCATACAAAAACCGTTTTTTATAAAAGATTATTTTTAAGTGCAAATTAGTTATAAGGCCGTCGTTAGAGAATTAATGATCATTTAGGACACTCCGAAATCTTATTTAGTTATAAGGACATTCTAATTTTAAGAAGGAAACTTATTTAGTTATAAGGACATTCTAATTTCAAGTGGATAAAGAAGAAAAAGGAAGGGGGAAAAAAAACGCTGGAAGAAAAAAAAAAAAAAAACGCTGGAAGTAAAAGAAAAAAAAAACGCTGGTGACATTGATTTTTTTTTTTGATGTCCGAAAAGCGATGACATTGATGTGATAATGTACGGCGGTGACATTGATTTACGAAACAAAGGCATTTGATGACTTATGCAGTGACATTGATGTCCGATGCAGTGACATTGATGTCCGATGCAGTGACATTGATGAATGATACAGGGACATTAAGCTAAACATTCAAGATTGTGTTAAAGAATTGAGGGATTCCACAATGAATCCAATTATCAGGAGGGCACAAACAACGTGTGGCCATTACAAGAGTCATAGTGAAGAGTCTTTGTAGTTTCACCAAACTTGTACTTCTATCCATATTAAAAGCTCCACATTTGGAGAAATGCAAAACAAGAACAGAGCTGACTGATGCAGTTGTTAGGTTTTATGCAGTGACATTGACGACTTATGCAGTGACATTGATGTCTGATGCAGGGACATTGACGACTTTTGCAGTGACATTGATGTCTGAAGCAGTGACATTGATGACTTATGCAGTGACATTGATGTCTGAAGCAGTGACATTGATAACTGTATTTACAATTAGATAACTGATGCAATGATATTGATGTCACCGCATATACAACTTGATACACACATTTGATAACTTTGTAAAGTAACTTTATTTCTTTGTTATCTTTAAATATTTGATTGATGTTGGTTTAAATTTTCTATAACTTTGTAAAATAACTGTATTTCTTTTGTTTTTTTTGGTTTAAATGCATATTTTTACAACCAAAGGTATGCATAAATTGTTACAATAACACGTCACTGCATAAATCGTTACAATAACACGTCAGTGCATAATTCGATACAATAAGACATCACTGCATAGATCGCTACAATAAGAAGTCACTGCATAAATCGCTACAATGAGACGTCATTGCATAAATCGCTACAATGAGATGTCACTGATCAAGGTTGCCAATGGATCGCGGCGGTCAATACATCATGGTAGCCAATGAATTGCGGCGGTGAATGCATCGGGGTGGTTAATGGATCCCGGTGGCCAATGCATCCGGGTAGGTGGTCAATGCATGATGGTGATCAATACGTCACGTCGATTTTTATGAAGAAAAAAATTGATTATCAAATTTGATTTTAGAATAAAGAAGACGAAAAAATATGAATTTTAGTGAAAAAATTACGATGATCTGGAGTTTTAGATCAAAATATATGACATTTAGAATATGGTGAATTAAAATAAAAAAAAAATTTAAATAAAAAAAAAAAAAAAAAAAAAAAACTGAGTGAACGTTGGGTTGAGTTGGTTTTTTTTTTTTTTTTTTTGTTTTTTTTTTTTTTTTTTTTTTTTTCTTCCTCTTTATCCACTTGAAATTAGAATGTACTTATAACTAAATAAGATTTCGGAATGTCCTATTACTCTTAATAAGTTGAAAATCAGTCCTTTTAAATAATTGGCCATATTTTTAAAGCCATGACTTTTTCGCGAGATCGCGATAAAGTGCTAGATTTAAATCACAATTGTTAAATATGACTCGATCAACAAATTCTTATTAATGATATTAAATCACAATTGTTAAATATGACTCGATGAACAAATTCTTATTAATTATATAAGTTAAATAGTTTGATCCAATCACCGTGCAAAGCGTGCCACACCAGCTGGTACTATTACATAATTTCCTCCGCCCAAATTACGCAAACCCGTCCAAAATCTCGGCTATCTTCAACGCTTCTTTGCTCTTCCTTTCCGAACTCTCAAACCTCAAACCTCAAAAATGGCAGCCTCAACCGCCTCCTTCACCCTCTCCAAACTCTTCTCCCCCACTCCTAAGCCCCTCTTCCCTCTTCTCTCCCCAAAAGCCCTCTCCTCCTCCTCCGCTTTTTCTAGCATCCTCCGTCCCAAGCTCCACCACCTCCATCGATCAAGATCCCTCAGATGTTACTCCACTCCGAGAATCTCCGCCATCATTTCCACCGGAGACAAGCTCCCAGACGCCACCCTCTCCTACTTCGACTCCTCCGACGAGCTTCAAACCGTTTCTATATCAGACCTCACCTCTAACAAGAAAGTCATCCTCTTAGCCGTGCCGGGAGCATTCACTCCTACTTGCTCCCAAAAACACCTACCGGGCTTCATCGAGAAGGCGGCAGAGTTCAAGGCGAAAGGTGTGGATACTATTGCCTGCATTTCGGTCAACGATGCTTTTGTGATGAAGTATTGGAAGGAGAATTTGAATATCAAGGATGAGGTATTGTTGTTGAGTGATGGGAATGGTGAATTTACCAAAGCTATTGGGTGTGAGCTTGATTTGAGTGATAAGCCTATGGGACTTGGAGTGAGGTCCAGGAGATATGCTATGTATTTGGATGATGGAGTTGTCAAGATACTGAATTTGGAGGAAGGGGGTGCTTTTAATGTTAGCAGTGCTGAGGATTTGCTAAAGGCTCTTTGAGGTGCTTTTTTTTTCTTCTTCTTTTTTTGGTTGACCCCAGTTTTTCTTCTTAACATGTTGAGTTGAGAATGACTTCTGCCTTTTTTTTTCTTTGAAATAAAAGGATGTAGATCGAGTTTCATGTACTGAGGATTGTAAGATACACATGAAATCTCACTTATGGACTTATGTTACTATGTTTCTTTTGCTTCTGGTGTGTGCCCGGTAACTGTTTGATTTATTTCTCTGTGGTTTGGTTTGGTTTGGTTTGGTTTGTCTATTCTCTTTGATTTTAGTTACCAAATTTTGTGAGTATCAATTACAAGGTTGATGGTTTGCCAAGATTAGGAGATATATCAGCATTAGCTTGAGTAGGAGAGAAAAAATTGATCAAGTGTAGGATTTGTTGGAAAATTAACACAAAAATGAAGTGGACTCCAAGGATTGTCCCTCACAATTATCACAAAGGGAACAACCTAAAATCTCTTTTAGGATACAATGGATGGTGTTTGATTCAAACGTTGACTCGTGTGATCAAACCAGACATAGTCAAAGAATATACTGATGATGATGCTTATGAGTTGAATGAATTCATGTTTGTAGTCTAATGCCTTTTTATAGGCAAAACACTGTCATTTCTGAAATGTTGCAAGAACAATAGGCATTACTCTTAGCATGCAGAGTCATTTCTCTTCAGCTTCACAGAGGTGCATCCAATTAGATAGGTGGAAGAACCCTGTTGTGTTGCGGTAACATTTGATTTGATAGGATACTCGATCGCAAACGATCATTAAAACATGCAAATTATGAAAAGATATCTAACAAGATTAAAGACCAACAGGCTGGAAATTAGTAATGAAACAAGCCATGGTTGTGCTTGCAAGATTTTTTAAGAAACTTGTGTATGAGAATTGCTTGTTTATCCTGGTCTTCTTATTCAGACGGTATGCTTGTGATCTTTCTTCTATATATATAAAAACTAAATTCCATGGTACGTATGGCAAATTATGTGTGCAGACGTTAGCGCGTTTGCTCAAATTGCAGATTTTAGTTGGTGTTCTTGCATTGTTAATTATATGGAAGCGTTTCTTTGCGGTTATGTTGCTCATGTTTTGCACGAAGTGTTGGCCTTGCGGTATGATATTCAAGAAATCTGTGGAGTTCCTTTGTGAAACCATTCTCTCAACATCCCATTGTAGTAATGGATGATTTCAGAAAATATATGAAGTCTGATAAAGTGTACCAGACTGTCTTAGTATTATTGCCTAAAATATTTTTGACCATATCTTTCCTTTTTAAGTGGTTTTAAACTTTTAATGGTTGGATGGATGTTGGAAGAGCTATACTGGTGTTTAAGCAGTAATTGTAGGATAGCTTCAAATTTAAGCTGGCTCAATACCAGTCCAAGTGTATGGACCTCGATCCCCGCCGGTGCAAGGTGTACCGTTCCCCCGACGGTGCATTGAAACGGTGTCGTTTCGATCCGAAACGACGCCGTCTCGATGCGATGTAAAAAAAAAATTAAAAAAAAAAAACACAGTCAAAACGGCGTCGTTTCGGATCGAAACGACACCGTTTCGTGCACTGTCGGGGCAGCTGTGCAAGCTTGCACCGTTGGGGATCTTTTCCCCCAAGTGTATGGAGTACACGTTGGCGGACGGTATTGCCAGGTAAAAAAGGTTAGGACCTAAGGGCGTCCACAACAATGACTCAATGCCACCCTTTAAACACCTCGTTTCCCATTCCAGTTATATTTTTTCAACACCTTAAAAAAAATTCACTGCAACGAGTATCCCTATACAATTCTCAAAAAACTATTTTTCTCTTGATTAGATATCAATATACTATTTTTTTTTAACATCCAAATATATAATCAAGCAAAATTCGTTCAGCAATTCGAGAAAGTTCAAGAAACAGAGCAAATCAACAACAAATAAAACAACCAACCTTGCAAAGCAAATTTCTCCCCCTATAGTGGAAAGAGCAAGAAATTTTAGACTTGCTTGGTGTATGATTAGTCATTAGTATGCTTTACTACTTGATTTTTTTATAACCGTGATGGTTTTCTGATCTTTGAGAAGTAATAAAGAGATCCTTTAACAAAAACAAAAACAAATAAATAAATAAAACACCCGACCTTAGCAAAGCAAATTTCTCCCCCTATTTTTTTTTTTGAACATCAATCATTTCCTTTCTTCGAATCCCTCTTGCCCACATTTTCAAATTAAACTCCTAGGGAAAGTGTCGTTTATATTGTAAGAACTAAAACGAAGTGATTTAAAACCAAGTAGGTTGGCTCAAGTGGTAAGTGACTTAAGAATACCTAGAGGGGTCACCGGTTCGATTCTCCTCTGAGGCGCCATGTTGAATCTTGGCCAGACTTTACCCCTCCGTAAGAGTCAGACTTGGCCGTACCCCTGAGTAAGAGTCAGATTTTGCAGACACGACCCGTGCCGAACTCCGGATTAGTCGGATCAGCGGGTTCCGGATACCGGGAGATTTAAGCAATAAATAAATAAATAATGAAGTGATTTTGTTTTTTTTTTTCCTGTTGTTTTTTTTAGTGTAATTGATTTTTCATACTTTCTTTGGTGAAGCTCCTGATTTATGCAACAACTAAGAAAATGTAGAAACTATTATGAAAAATGGATGTTCATTCCAAGACTTTACATATATCCTTAGTTAAAATAATATCATTCATTCTATAATTTATGGATTCCAAAAGCCATAATCATTCATTAGTATTCATTGTATTAGTTACAAACTTGTTTTGTTGTACCTATATATTTATCACTTATGTAAGATGTGATGAGAAGAGATGAAGTAATATAAAATGATCCTTTTGTCTAAGTCTTTGTTCTCGTAGAATAATTTCATACCAATTATAAATTATTTTATAACACGTTACCATCACGAGACTCTACCACTGATAAATCAAACAGCTTAGCATTTGATTGGAAAATCTTTAGGAGTTTTTTTTTAAGAAAACTACAAAGGCCTAAAGATCAACAATGAAGATTTAAAAGAAGAGGCATGTTGGTGTTCACTTGATGGTTGAATACCACAAGTGCTATATTGGATATTGCAAGATCATGGGAGACAACCAAGATAAAAATACAATTTTGGCAGTCTCGAAAATTTTATATTGCTTGTGGTAAGTATTGATCTCGGGTATGTTGTTTGTGGTAAGTATTGAGGTAATTTTTTTTTATATGTTTCAATTCATTTTGATTTTTTTTTGTATGATTATACTATAAGTATTTTGATACTAGTGAGATTGATGATATCAATAAACTGATGATGATATCAATCGGAAAATGATATGATCATATAAAGATAATCAATATTTTGATAGTATATATATATGGACATGAAATTCAAGAATAGCCTTTGAATGGCATAAAGTGTATATAGAATTCACATAAATGGAATATGAAACTTGATATTGATTAAAGATGATGACAACATTTGATTCATCGTGAGTGCGACAACGCACATTATACCGTGAAAAAAAAAATCTCAATTAGAAAAAAAAAATGGGAAAAGAAAATGATAATATATGCAAGAGCTATTTTTCTATAATGTTTCAAAAGAGCCATTGAAATAAAATTGTTTAGTGATGAATATTTATTGATTACAAATACAATTTTTGGACAGAAATGTTTATTAGAAACGCTGCATGCTCTATCTTCTGACATATATTATACTACAAAATATAACAGCAGCTGAAATTCATCACATAGTAGACCAGAAGTCTATTGATTCCAATGATTTTATGATATGGCATGATTGCCTCGGGCATCTCAGTTCCACAATGATAAGACATATAATGGAGAATTCACATGGCCATTCGTTAAAAGATCAAGTGTTTAATTCTAGTGAATTCTCATGTGTTGCCTGCTCACAGGGCAAATTCATTATTAAACATTCACCGGTTAAAGTTGATACTGAATCACCTACATTTCTAGAACGAATTAAGGGTGATATACGTGGATCTATAGATCCACTGTGTGGACCTTTTAAATATTTTATGGTGCTGATTGATGAATCGACAAGATGGTCACATGTATGTTTATTATCTACTCGTAACATGCATTTGCTAGATTGTTGGCTCAAATAATAAGTTACGAGCACAATTTTCTGACTATCCAATTAAGAAAATTCGTTTGGATAATGCCGGTGAATGTTCATCACATAAGTTTGATGATTATTTCATGTCAATTGGAATAGGTGTGGAACATCCCGTGGCTAATGTTCACACACAAAATGGCTTAGCCGATTGAAACAAAATTGTTCGAAATAAAGCTCTATGCTATCCCGAGTCTCGAATTTTTTTATTGAATTTTATTTAGATATGCAGAAAAATGAATATCATATCGAGACATAAAAAAGGGAGGATTTACTCATGCTAAATTACATTTTCTCGATGATTTGAACAATATATTTGAAAATGATGACATATGTCCATTCCTAGAAAAGTATGTGACAAATATAATATGCATGAGTAATGCAATGATATATGTACTATATTACATAAGATGCATCATGTTATACATTTTCATTTCGTAAAATGAATACGATCAAATATAATTATGTATGATGCATCATTCTATATAAGTACATTCTGTCAAGTGAATGTCATCAAATTAAAATTTTAAGATGTATCATTCCATTTAATGAAAGGAACGTGGAAAATATTATCTTTTGGAGATATCAATTACCGTTGTCATATCAAAATGAGACAACGGATGAAACGATATTAAAATGTCAAACTCCAGAAGAGATTATTCCCCAGCTTGAAATATATTCATGAAGTTTGTTGATACCCGCATAAGAGGATATCACATAAAAATGTAGATTCCGTCACGGGTTATTGCAAATATTCTGGATATTGATTGTGATAAAAGTATTGTCCGAGATTTGCGGGAGGAAAAATAAATACAAATAAATCAATTCTCGTGACAAACATTATAATATAAATGAACTTGAAATTCATATCTAAATAGTAGTGATTGATTCACGTAATATACATACTGTGTTGACACAATTTATCATGTGAATTATTTTATGAACGTTCTGGTAATATAGAAGTCATAGAAGGGAATGTCTTAAAATAGCTATATAGCCTATCAATATAAGACACAATAAGCATTGTCAATCTCATGTGGGGGGAGAAAAAGAACATGAAGTTCATTTTATTATATTATTTTATCGAAACCCCTAGAAGAATGTCAAAAATAATGTTAATGATTCTTGAAGAATCTGAAATGACATGGTGTTATGTTGATATTTATTCTAAACGCATGAAGCGTATGAGATGTTTGTTTCCACAAGATATAAATCTTATAGATATGAGATATTTAAATAAATTTTATAATCATTGGAAACTAAAGTCAAATAGCATTTGATCATGAGTTGATTTAGCAAACCATTGTGTTTCAAAATGTGTAAATCGCTTGAAACGAATGACAGAGCATCAAATTACAGCTCGGTGCAATTACTACAATTTTAACGAAGATCATTTTCCGGCATTAAGGGGAGATCCCCATTTTAGAATTAAAGAATGCCGAGAAATTTTATAAACATAAAGATCTTCCACGCATCAGTCTAACTGAATCGCGAAATTGTTTTTACTTGCAGTATTTAGCAAGTAATGTGCCGGATTCTTTTATTCAACATAAAAGAGTGACTATTAAAAATGCACCAAATGAAATTTGATTGATAATATTATCTACGCGAGAAGCATAGAAGACCGATCAGTGTAAAACATAGAAATCCACGGAAAATAAATTCGAAATTGATATTAAGTCACTCATGAAATCTCTTGAAGAGATTCGTCTTGAAGAGAAAAACCCCGAATGAATTCGCACGTGCATCAAATGATCAAATACCGTGGTTGCGGAACAACCGGATCCATGCATTGATAAGGATTCGGTTTTATGCTAATATCGAATAAGCAAAGTATTTTATGGGAGAAATTTATAATATATTATCACTGTCGTCGACGACGTATATGCCTTATAATTTGTTATCATAATCTGGATCCAGAACCCAAGTCAATAATAGAGTGCTAGAAGCACATAGACTGGGTTATAAAATCAAATAAGCAATGAAGGCTGATTTTGACTTGAATTTGGTTTTGTAATAGCCAAATATTTATTTTGATCAATTACAATCTCCCATTACACATAACATCATGTTCCGCTACTTAATGAGCCTGGCAACAACTATGATATTTTATATGACGTCGTGACCGTATATTTATAGGTCATTAGACGTGAATAGTTATGTGAAAATCTATCATGGATTTCGACATAAAATTGCAACGTGTATATTGTTCAGTAAGGTTGAATATAATCAATGAGTAAATTCCTCATGAAGTAACTCATGAATAATGACATGAATCGTTTGATATTACATCCTCCATTATTTTATGAAGACAAATGTTGATTGTGTTGCAAGTGTTGCACAAATGAGTAGTGGGTATGTCAGTGTTTAGCCCCTACATTTCAAATTGAACTCTAAAAGAGATATGACTTATAAAAAGTATGCTATAGTGAAAGATTTGTTCACTAAGTTCATTCCAACATCTATTTTGGAAAAATATGTTTACCGTATAGTATTAGAATGCGTACATTTGAAAGAATGTTGTCGTTAGGGGGAGTGACAACTTCAAAACAATCTTGATGCTTTGGTTCTGAATAAAAATGATTGTACTTTTTTTCCCTTTAACTAAGTTTTTTCCCACTGGGTTTTCTTAGTTAAAAGTTTTTAACGAGGCAGTCAGTGCAACACATAAAAACGCATATGTCATGAACTATTTTCCTTGTCTAGTTTTTGTCCCTCTGAGTTTTTCTAGCAAAGTTAATAGTACGTGACATATACGTTATGCAACTTGCATAGAGCATTCAATTCAGCTCCATATTCAATGAGCTTTGTATACTATTACATTTGCAAAGAAGATCGTTCATCTCAAAAATTCAACTATGTGGGAGAGCACATGATCTTCAGAAGAGAAATGAAATCGATATGGGACGAATCAAGTCAAAGTATTGATCCAACTGTTTCATATACTAAAAGAGATCAGAGATGTTACAAAGCATGTGCAAATCAACATATTTTTACAGACGATTTACAACCAAAAGGCGATACCCGACATTAATAACAAAGAGCTTGGAGAATGTTTTCATCAGGGGGGTAATACAAGCACAAGTGAATATGTATTATTTTTGTTCACTAGAGTTTTTTTTTCTTTCACAAAGTCTCTTCTCTAATAAGGTTTAACGAGACATATTCATTGTGTAATGGACATCCAAGAAGGAGTGTTATGAAACAATTATTTTGAGTAGTGGATGTCCAAGAGTTTAAGAACATGTACTTATAATTCATTTCTAGCATAAATATGTACTTATAATTCATTTCTAGCATAAATATGTACTATTTTTCTTTCAATAGGATATTTTCTCTCACCGGGTTTTAACGAGGTAAATTCATTTGTTTTGCATAATGAACATCCAAGAAGGAGTGTTATGAAATAATGTGTAATGGATGTTCATTCCAAGACTTTACATATATTCTTAATTTTAAAATAATATCATTCAACCTATAGGTTATGGATTCCAAAAGCCAGAATCATTCATTAGTATTTAGGGATGGCAATCTCGCCCAACCCGACCCTGCCCTACCCGTTACCCTACCCATTCGGGTATGATTTTCAACTACCCATTCGGGTAATGGGTCGGGTATGGGTAAAATTTCTATACCCGTTCGGGTATCGGGTCGGGTATCGGGTATAGCATAAAACTACCCTACCCGTCCCCGACCCATTCCCCGACCCGTACCCTACCCTACCCGTTGCTTTTTCTTTGAGGTTAGTAGAAATTAGAAAAGAACTAAACCTAACGTTACTTGTTAGTAGAAAAGAACTGATTAAAAAAACTAAAAAACATTAGTTCCTAATAGGACATTCATTTGCAAAATGTCTTAACTTGTACTTAAAATCAAATTCATTTTGTACTTAAAAAAATTATTTATACATGTTCATGTACCCGTATCCTACCCGTTACCCGTTGGGGGTGGGTATGGGGGGATTTTATTTATACCCGTTCGGGTATGGGTCGGGTATGGGTAAAAAAAATTAGGAGTGGGTATGGGTCGGGTGGAGCTAAACCCGTCCCCTACCCGACCCATTGCCATCCCTATTAGTATTCATTGTATTAGTTACAAACATCTTTTGTTGTACCTATATGTTGATCACTTTTGTAAGATGTGATGAGAAGAGATGAAGTAATAATAAAATGATCCTTCTTTCTTTTGTCTAAGTCTTTGTTCTTGTAGAATAATTCCATACCAATTATAAATTATTTTATAACAAAAACTTTATTCTTCACTTTGATTTCCAAAAATAATAATAATCACAATATCATCGTTTTTTTATTTGTTTTTTTTAATTTAATTTTTACTGCATTAGATTTTTGTTGCTTTTTCTAGTATGATGCGGTAGCATGTAAATGAAAACACGAAGAAGATGGAAGAAAAAGAGGGAGACGTGGTGGGTGACTATGACACTGTTCAATTTTGCAGAGCCGCTATTTATTGGGGGTGGGGCAACCGTAGTGACCCATTGTTTATAGGCCTCCAATTTCCAGCTTCCAATGTAAAAATAAATTAAAATATTCTCATGACCCACTTGCTAAAATGATTAAAATCAATTTGTCTCAATGAGATGTAATGGCTCTAAAAATTGTACATGCCGACAAAGCCCATCCTTCTATGGCTCTACTTCTGGAGAGTTACATGGATGGGATGAAAAAAAAGGCTTGAAAATAGAGTCATTATTTGCTAATTCTTTTTTGACCACATCTACTTTCATAGATTGCATAAGAAAATGTATGAATAACAATGTCAAGAGGGTTGCCCTTAGTGTAATTTGGGGACAGAGGGTGAATAAAGCAATCATTGTAGCCATGGTTCCAAGGCTCCCTAAACTCATTTTTAGAGGGTACAAAAGTGTACCATTGTGGTTGCTCTAAGCGATTTATAATAATTGGATTGAAGTGACACAAATACCCGTCTCATCGTATTTCTTAGTCTTTTTCCGGCCACACCTCTTCCAACCTGCATCTCCCATCACCTCATGAATTCTCTCGAGGTTCCAAAATATGAGGATTCACTCGTGTGTTAGGAGCCAACCCGAGGACCATGGATATATAACAAGTACCTCCAATAAATTGAATAAAATATTAATCGAAATGAACATTTATATTCAACTTATTAATTTCGGAATCGCGACAACATAAATCCGAACCTGAACTCTATCAATTATAGATATAACTTATTTTCAATATGTCGAGTCAATAAGCGTCCATTGATATAATCATTACATACATACTCACCATCCATAGACTATCCGTAATAAAGCGGGAATGTTTTTGAAAATGATCTTCATTACATTTTATCCTTATTTACCATTAAACCACTAGTGATCAATTAGTTCATAACCAATACGAACTCCCAGGATCGATCAGTTTCTAGGATTAACAAATAAGGGGATTTTCTTTCTACTTCTCGCATGAATGAATGTATACCATATCTGTGCAACACATTCCCAGCTACCCATTCCCGATAGTGCCAACGTGAAAGTGATTTCAGACCGCGCCTCTTAGCAATCTCTAACGAACACATCAAACCCTATTTTGAAACAACATGAGTCTGCAATCACTTCACAATTAAAGTTAATCTATATATGATCATCTTGTGATTTATTAAGATTTCTTAATCACGGAATTATACGAGAAACTCATATTAAATCGGTTCAGTCCTATATGACTACATCATATATTAATTTCCCTCTAAGATAACCAATATCGAAGGTCACACTATAAAGTGTTCTGGTGCATTAATGGTGGTTTAATCAATAGACCCCATACTTTGATTAAGTTCAACAAGGACTAATAGCTCACATGTATCACCATAAACTTAATCCTCGATGTGACACACACTAAGTTACATGCCTACATATGATAGGACGTAGGGTTTTCAGTAATGTATTACTTATCAGCACAGAGCAAATAATAAGATGCAAAATAAATCTATCATTTATTAATGATAAAAACAATTATAAAAATTGTCTTTAGGGTACTACATCCAACATAAATTTGCCAGCGGTGTGAAAAGAATAACCTTGAATCTTGAGAATGAGAATGTAGGCATTGTTGTCTTTGGTAGTGATACTGCTATTAAAAAAGGAGATATTGTCAAGCGCACTAGATCAATTATGGATGTTCATGCAGGAAAGGCTATGCTAGGATGTGTGGTCAACGCGTTGGGAGTACCTATTGATGGAAGAGAGGCACTGAGCGATCACGAGCAAAGATGTGTCCATGTGAAATACCCTAGAATTATTAATGTAAATTTGTGCAAGAGCCTATGCAAACGGGGTTAACAACGTAGATAGTCTGGTTCTTATACGTCGTGGTAAACAACATAGATAGCTTGGTTCCTATTCATTATAATCGGGGACCGAAAAATCGGAAAATAGTTATTGCTATCGATACCATATTAAACCAAAAACAATTAAACTCAAGGGCCACCTCTAAAAGTGAGACATTATATTGTGTCTATGTAGCGATTGGACATAAACGCTCAACCGTGGCACAATTAATTCAAATTCTTTCAGAAGCAAATGCTTTAGAATATTCAATACTTGTAGCAGCCACCGATTCATATGTTGCTCATTTTCAATTTTTGGCACCATATTCTAAGTGTGCCATGGGGGAAAGGGGAAATGGTGGATGTCCGTGCATTATCTGAAATGATTGGGCATAAAGTGTCTGTAGGTGGCCTTTAAGTCTATCGTCAAATCCTTAGGCTCAACCCTTGAGATACGGTGGAAACTATCAAGCTGGAGTACGGTAGGGACAAAGAGAATTTCTGGTGAAACATTGAAATGTGTAGAGATCGGAGAAAACACCAACTGCGATAGAACTCTGCTGAGTTGACCACTACATAGTGAGTGTAGTATCGACTAAACTGGTAATCGACAGTGGAGGTAGAAGGCCCACTGGTCGACAACCCTGCTGGTCATTAATGGTGGCTTCCGGCGGGAATTCTCCTAGACCTTGATGTCATGATACAAAGGCTTGCTGTCTTCTTCAACTTCGATGGTGCACACAACTATCGGCATATCCAATGCCTTGCCGGCAGCGCATGAAGCTATCGTCTTAAGGGCATCTGCCTACACATTTTTTAATCATGGGACGTACACAAAATAAAATTCTTTGTGTGTGCAATAGTCGTGCACTGGAAAATTATGATTGTTGTTGGGTGCGTGTGAGTACATATGTGTGGTGATATGTGCCCGGACATATGATAACTTGTAATGGTATGTAGGGTAATGTTTATTGATGTACGAGAGGTGTCTCTTGCCAAGATTGTTGAGCACACGAAAGACATCAAGCCAAATGCATGGTGGTGTGTGTGTTTGTGTGGAACAATAAAGAGCTTAAATTCTGTAACGTAAATAAGATAACTTGGAATGCAAATAACCTGATAATGTGGAGTGTGATTGTTAATTGTGATTTGTGCTTATTTGTTTGATACTTGATACACTATGTGAATATGCATATAATGTGTTAGAACTGAATTTATAGGTCATCTTATCCGGGGACAAGCCGTGAATTACCTTCGACACAGTTTTTCTTACTGAGCAAGTTGGTGCTCATGCCTTACAATTTCGAGAGCTTGAGAAGTCTCTGAGACATGGAATGATCCAAGTTGGTGCAACCTTGACATGATTGGAAGATCGTAGATTCTGGATTTTAGTTATTATGTTCTTTTAGTTTCAATGTCATTAGGATAGTTGTTTGTTTCAATTTTGAGAACAAAGTTGTAATCGTATTAGGATAAGTTTGGTGGAATAAAGAAGGTGGCTTTTAGGTTGATTTATTATATACTTTTTCCGAGTTAAGCTTGTTTTTTTAATTTTTTTTAAGGGAGTTAAGTTGGTTTTAATGTTTCAGTTTTTGTCGCATGGTATTACGCGTGTCATATTGGGTTTTCGATACGCATGCCCAACTATTAGTTTTTCGAAAAATGCTCGGATCTCAAAAACGGATCGTTACAGGTGAAATGTGCATATGTTTTATCAATTTTTATTTCTTTACATTTCAATTATTTTCATAATGAAATTCCATTACGCTAAATGAATTTCATTTAGACAAACCATTAATATGAGACGGAATCTGAATTGGATCCATCGAATATGCTAAAGCTCCAAAAGAATTTTAAAAAAAAATTTCAGAAAAAAAAAAACCAATATTACTAAGAAAAATGTGGACTTTTCTTTTTTTCGAACACAACTACGCACTTTTCGACAAGAATGACGTCGGAAAGCATGCAACTTTTTTTTTTTTTTTTTTTTTCTTGTTGTTTACTCCTATTTCTTAAAGGGCAAATTCCTTGGGGGAAATTTATTTAAAAGGGTGTGCAGGTGATGATTCTACTTAAAGGGGCTTTGACTGGAGTGATTCTGGTTAAAAGGATTTGATTTTGTGTGTAAAATGAAGGGTTTTTAGATGAAGAGGTCCTTTTAAATGAAGAGAGGGTTGACCAAGTCCTTTTAAATGAAGATCCCAAGTCCCCAATTAACCTATTAATCACTGCCATCGGACGGGCCGCCATTCGCTAGACCACTGTCCCTATATAAGCCACTTCCAACTCCTCACCTTTTCCTCGAACTCTCCTCCTCTTTCTACCCAAATCCGCTGCAAATTTTCTGAATCTCAGCCATCACAGATCTAGTTCATCTTTTAATTCCTATGGCAACCATCCAGACTATCAAGGCACGTCAGATCTTCGACAGTCGTGGCAATCCAACGGTCGAGGTTCGTCTTCCATTTCCTGATCTGTTTGATCGAGTCGTTTCCTGTCCAGTCCAGTCCAGTCCAGTGACGAGTGATTCGTTTATTCTGATTGCCGTAATTAACTTATGGTTGATAATAATCTGTATTTGCGTTTGATCTTCAGCATGAGATTGCTATTTTCAGCGTGATTATCCATTGTAGTGGATTTATTTAGATGTTTTTTAACCTTTGGTGTTATGGCAGGTGGACGTGCATCTGTCGAACGGTGTGTTTGCAAGAGCTGCTGTTCCTAGCGGCGCTTCTACTGGTACGATCCGGTAGACTTGCACGTTTCTTTATACTATCCAATTGCTGCAGTTAGATCTGTTTATTCAATTTTAGGCAGAATTATTGGAATTTTTTTCTGCAGTTGAATTTTGTGGTGTTACGTTGTAGTGGAATTCGCACCAGTGTTTACTTGACTTGTTGTCGTTTTGAAATTTTACTTCGTTCTGTATCTCAACTATATTGAAGAAAAGATCCAAGTGATTTGTGTCTATGCCTGTTGAACATGGATTTTTCTTTTTGGCTAATTAAAGGACAAGCATGTTGACAGAGTTTTTGTTTTTCTGCTGTCAGGAGTGTATGAGGCCCTCGAACTGAGAGATGGAGGGTCAGACTATATGGGAAAGGGTGTTTCAAAGGTGGATGCTGGATAACATGATTCTTTTATTTATTTATGTATTTTTGAATTGCTAACTGCTAACCTTCTTCTTTCTATGTTTAGGCTGTGAACAATGTGAATGCAATTATAGCTCCTGCTCTAGTTGGAAAGGTTTGATAATTATCATTTCAAGCTAATGTTGCTTTCCTCTCTGACCCTATTTATAGTGATAGATGTTAACGCTACTGAGTATTTATTGATTAGTTAGTGGCTTAGTGCATGGTCCATAATTTGTGAGAAATGCTTCATTTTCTTGACCTTTTTTCCTTGATGTTTGTCTGAAAAAGAACTTTTGTTGCTTCTCAGGATCCGACTGATCAGGTCGGTATTGACAACTTCATGGTGCAACAACTCGATGGAACTCAAAATGAGTGGGGCTGGTGCAAGCAAAAGGTAAAATGTTCTACCAGCCAATCATTTTCTCATTCTTCTATGTGAGATATGTGCGCTTGACTTGATTGCTATTGTTTCAGCTTGGTGCTAATGCCATCCTGGCAGTGTCGCTTGCTGTGTGCAAGGCTGGTGCTGCTGTGAAGAATATTCCTCTGTATAAGGTACATTTGAGTTTCTGGGTTTTCTACTGATATACTCACCTGACAGATTCTGCTTATATAGAAGATTGCATACTATGTGAGCTAATTAGAAACCTCAAATCTAGTGGCAAATGTTTTGGTAATTAACTCACATGTATATCCATGAGGAAAAAAAACCATACATCCAACATTTGTATGATGATTTTTATATTCTGTCCGCAATAGATCCAGATTTTCGATAAAGACCTAACTTTGATGCATCTTCTTTACTGAATGCAGCATATAGCCAATATAGCAGGCAACAAGAAGTTGGTTTTGCCAGTGCCTGCTTTCAACGTTATTAATGGTGGATCACATGCTGGTAACAAACTTGCTATGCAGGTATATGATTGGAATGGTATTTGTTTAGTGCGATGTACAGATGATTACTAGTTGGTGGTGTTCCTCACAAGTCTGTTGATGCAGGAATTTATGGTTTTACCTGTTGGAGCTTCCTCTTTCAAGGAGGCCATGAAGATGGGTGTTGAAGTTTATCACAATCTGAAGGTAATTTTCACTTGATGTTTTTTTTTACTCTGTTGTGTTTGTTGTGGTTGCTCCTCCTGCTTGCTGAGCTCACTTGTCTGGTTCTTGCTAAAATGCAGAAATTTCTGGCATGTAAAAAGTCCAAATTTTGGATTATACGTTTTTACAGAGTTTTAAAAGTGGTTTTCTAACCATGTTAAAGGTGGTTATTACATCTATATTGAAGAATTATCAACATTCTTTTTTCTTATATAGATGAATTGGGTTGCATAGCGTATTACGTATGTATTGTTATGATTTCTATATCTGTAAGCCTAGTGAAGAGGTGTAATCCTTTCAAATGGGGCCTTCGTAACATGATAAAGGTACTAAAGTAAAAGGGAACGAATTATTAACATTGGCTGGTCAGTCTCCGCATAGAATGCCTTGTTGCAAAGTGCACTTATTTCCCTTCTCTTATGCGTGTAGACTGTTGTCTATTGTTGTATACAAATTTCGCATAGTCTGGATTTCTTAATGTATAGTGTTACAGGCTGTGATTAAGAAAAAGTATGGCCAAGATGCAACTAATGTTGGTGATGAAGGTGGCTTTGCTCCCAACATCCAGGTCAATAAGCTTTTAATGCTAGAGTATAATTAGATAGTTTTAATTAGAAAATTTTGGTTTGGATGTTGTTTGTATATGATATATCTATCTTTTTATTTCAGGAAAACAAGGAAGGCCTTGAATTGCTCAAGACAGCTATTGCAAAAGCAGGTTACACCGGCAAAGTAAGAATTTATTTATTCTTCCTTTTCACAAGCACTTTCGCCCTGTTACGTTGTCTCCTGATCCCATTTTCATCTGTTGCAGGTGGTTATTGGGATGGATGTTGCAGCTTCTGAATTTTACAATGCTGATTCCAAGACCTACGATTTGAACTTCAAGGAAGATGTGTGTTATCTTTTTCCACTATCATTATTCACATTATACACTGTTATCTTTTTTGTACCATTATGCTATCTTACTCGGATTATTCAAAATCTACTCTCTTGTTATGAATAAAAAATGTGATGGGCCGAAATGGATATTATAAGCTAATGGGTTATATGAAAATCAAATATAACATTTGATTTCAATTTTATGATGGGTGTTGTCTGCAGTTATCACTTTGATGAATTCCTATCTGAACCTAGTCAGGACTCGAATGCATTGATCTCATTTTGCATAATAGTCTCCACCACAATTTGTTAGTTGTTTGCATATGTGATTAATAAGTAATTATTTGTTTTAATGACCCGGTTTCTTCTGTTATTACTCTTTTTTGTAGAACAACGATGGTTCACAAAAGATATCAGGTGACCAGCTCAAGGATCTATACAAGTCATTTGTATCTGAGTACCCTATCGTATCTATTGAGGATCCTTTTGACCAAGATGACTGGGAGCATTACTCTAAGATAACTACTGAAATCGGTGAAAGCGTACAGATTGTCGGAGATGATCTCTTGGTCACTAATCCTAAGGTCAGCTTGGATGAAAATTCATGGTCTCTTGATGCTGTTTGAATATTTCTTGGTGGGTTTTGAGTTTGGCTTATTTTACTTTGCGATTGCAGAGAGTTGAGAAGGCAATCAAAGAGAAATCATGCAATGCTCTTCTGCTTAAGGTGATTTTTCAACTCATTAGACTTTCGGTCTAGTTAAAATACTTAATTGTACTTGACTGAGATGCTTAATTACAGGTCAACCAAATTGGTTCCGTTACTGAAAGTATTGAAGCTGTAAAAATGTCCAAGCAAGCTGGTTGGGGTGTGATGGCCAGCCACCGGAGGTAGAGTAATAATGCATTATTTTTTATACTAGTTCCACCTCATAAAAGAGAACTATCTAATATGGACAGAATTTTTCTCCTGAATCCTCCTCGAGATAAGCAGACCGTAGTCTTAGAATTATGAAGTTTAACCTCCCCACCCCCCATTTGTATAATGGAGCTATGAAGTTACAGTTCACTGTTATATGTAATGATCATTCTTGTGGCATTGCAGTGGTGAGACCGAGGACACCTTCATTGCTGATCTATCTGTGGGTTTGGCAACGGTAAATTTCTCGTAAACTCTGCAATCAAGATTTTCTCTGGTTGTGTTCATTTGTGTGCAATTGTACTATTCGGGGTTGTCTTGTATTTCAGGGCCAAATCAAGACAGGTGCTCCTTGCAGATCCGAGCGATTGGCAAAATATAACCAGGTAAAACTGTCTTTTTATGTTTGGACCCTCTGCTTCATTCCATATTGAGAAAGTGATGCTTACTAAATGTAGAAATTTTTACCTACAGCTATTGAGAATTGAAGAGGAGCTTGGATCAGAAGCTGTTTATGCTGGTGAAAGCTTCCGCAAGCCAGTTGAGCCATACTGAAGGTGGGGTTGTTCCTGAAGTAAAATGACCGTCTTCTTTTTGCAGTACCGTGTTGTTTTAGTTGAATAAGTCTTCGATGATTATTCCGTGTACCCGAGGCTTTGGTGACTGACTAATAATCATGTTCAGAAGAGTTTTTCTTTTTGCCTTGTATTCTGGACTAAAAATGTACTGGCAGATCTGGCCTTTAGTACCTTTTGCTGTATGAGTTTAAATTAGAAACGCTGGGTGTGTAGTTCTTTTTCGTTATTATGATCTTTTCCCATGGATCGGTATGGGGTTTTTTGAGATGCCAAGTATTTTCTGAATCTTATTATTGTTCATATTTTACCTTTGTTTTTTAAGACACCCTTTCTCTTTCCTAAGAGGGAAAGAGAGAGGAGAGAAGAAATGAAACTTTATATCTTTCATGTGAACAACCCTATCTTGTATCGAAAGGGGTTTCGTGCTATACACCACATTGAGAATCTCTATAAACCGTACTCTTTCCTTAGCAGCCTCGAAAGGGAGGTCCTCCTTATAATGTTACGGACAGCTATACGAAGTGCAAGGGGTAAACTCGGACTCGGATAGGATTGTGCGTGCGTGCCAGGCCATTCGGTGTCATATTTTGGCCAAGTTTGTTGTACCTTCGACCTCTATTTTATGCGGCCATAATATTTTCTTACGTTTTACCGCCATAAAGCAGGAAAGAAAATGTTATACACGAACTCCCGTTCTGCGACGTGGTGGCAAGACCGCCAGAGGAGTGGTTTCAGGTGTAGATAGGGCTCAATCTGCAGGGGTCACGCAAATACATAGGCCCCTTGTCTTGGATGTATAGGGTGGTTTAGAAGGCGTTTTTTGATCCAGGGTCCCTTGGAGCGAAGGGTTAGGCAATGACAATGAATCACTTGATTTCCTCCGGCCAATAACAATGACCTACCACTTTCAGAATGTCATTTTATATGAAAATACTAGTAAGTAAGTATGCCGTGCAAGGCACGGCATGCCCCTTCCAAGTAAGGTGAATTATATATCATATTTAAATGGATCTATAAGTAAGGTGAGACTTTTGGTATGTAAACGTTACATATACTCATTTTTCTGAAGAACATTAAATGAACACAACAATAAATAATGCGTATGTCTAAAGATGAGTAGCACAATAAAAAGCCATGCTTATATTAAACAAAATGATGGTGCCCATAATAAGTTACAAAGACAACAAAATACTACATACTTGGTAATAATGTTTGGGAGCAAAACACAAGCAAAAGAGGTTGTCATATTTTTTAGTACATAAAGAGCATCTTTACATATTACTTAAAACCATTAATTGTTGATGGAGTCACAACTAATGGCCATAATATGTAAATCCTTACTGCAGTTAAAATAACTAACACTTAGGCACATAGGATACGGGCTACTTGGCATAGCTTCAAAACACAAAGAACATTCATTGTTAAATTTAGTTGTCATTGGCCCTGTTCTTCAATTTTTTCACTGGACTTTCTGGCCCAGAATTTGGCACAACAGTTTCATGTGTAGGAGATGGCACTTTCTCAGAAATGAGCAGATCCTGTTTTTCATCGGAGCTGTCACCAAACATGATTCCTCTTTTTGTAGATGCAGATGGTAGTTTGGTTCCTTGATCCATGGCAACTGTAGTTGCTATTTCTTCTATGACCTTTTTTGTTGATGGGCTGAACAACTGTTGTTCTTTCTCAGCAGATACAGAAGCAAAACCTTCCAGAGTTGATGTAAGTGCGGTGAGGGCGGTAATCGGAAGTCGTGCGAACTTGTGCAGAATTGGCTTCTTCCTGAGTATAAATTTTCAGAATTGGGTAGGTCCTTTCAACTTTACCTTTGAAAGATCTGTCATAATATTTAAGAAAGCACAACACCGGTTTCTTGTCTATCTTTCTTGCAATCTCATCATTTAGTAGAGCATTCTAAGCAGAAAAAGTACAGTTGATTAGATAGCATTTCTATGCATATAATGACTGGAAACGACACAGCAGGTGATTCATAGGTAGGAAGCAACTTGAATAAACAAATATAAAGTGAACCACTAAAAATAAATAAAACATCTAGGTAAAAACCTGCAATCAAGCACGATAAAGCAGAGCTATAAAAAAATTTGATGAGTAAACCTTAAATGCCCTATTACTTAAAGTTTAGTCTTTGTGATTTTGAACAATGTCACAGCTAATACAATGTTCAATATTCTGAAACCGCAATCATTTCTGTCATTTCCATTTCCAGGTGGGAAACATATGTCAATTAACCCAAAGGAGAATAATGTTTTTTATTTTATTTATGATATATCATATTTATAGTCTGGTATCTTTCAAGTCACTTTTGAATAATGTTATGGCATTTCTGTATTATTTAATTACCTTTTCGTACGCTTCCACAAGCTCAGCAGTAGTAAACTTAATGAAATGTTCTTCAGTTGTTGAGGAAAGTGTGGCAGAAAGTGTCCCAGATTCATCATTAAGAAAAACATGCACATTACACCTGCACAAGTGTAGATGCAATAACGATAAGGAATTTTCTTTATTTTATTGCCCGTTGTCAACCGATAAATAAGTTGCCGTATAGCTTACCGTGGCTCAACATCCATTTCTTTGTGGCAATACATACAGGGAGGGTTTGAACCTATTGGAAGATTAACTGTTTTTTTGCACTTGTCACACACATTATACCAGAGCCTCTCTTGTGCTGGCATCAGATGAATAGTTGCTGCAACCCAAGCAGTTTTAAGCTGTACAATGACCAGAAATTGTCAATTTAGATGCTGTACATTGACCAGAAATTGTCAATTTAGATTCTGCATCTAAAATAAAAACTAAATGCAGAATTACATGTGTTGCATACCGTTTCGATTGATGTTGAAACATCTCTGATTGGAACAACATCAGCAGCAGCCGGAGGTGGAAGCAAAATGTCAGTTGATTTGTAAGCTTTGGCCTCAATTAACTGTCCAACCTCTTCAGCATGTTCATTGTACCTGCACCAATCATCATTTATTAACAAGCTAGCATGAAGTAAATAATTCTGATCAAATCTAGAAGAGTCTATAATTTCATTAAGTTATAACTATAAAAGAGAACTAATGTAGCAGATAGAAATTACCAAGCAACTAAAGTTTCCTTTTCACGGAGAGGCGGGTCGATCAGGAAATAAGGATTAAAACCTGTCGTCAGTGACAAACCTATGCAAAGGAAATATAGAAAATCATGGACAACACTGTTTTTCACTAATCATTATTGCTCTAATTATAACATCAACGTAAATATAAAATATACCATTGAAGGTTGTGACTTTTAGGTCTAATCCAACAATAAAAGTTGGTTGTGGGAGTTTCTCGATGATTCTAGTTTCTCCTTCATTCAACAGGTCATCCCATAAGCGCAATACCATAGGTTGTTTCCAGTGATGAGAACACTCTGTGATGCAGTACTTTCTAATATCAAAATAAACGCAGTGTGTGTATAGTGGAAAAACTTACTCTTGATCAATGAGGATGTACTCCCTGACAAATGGCTTTGTAGCATGAGGAATAGGATATGCATGCACAATCAATCCTTTCACAGCTGATGGAAATAAGTAAGAGCTTGAAGTTAAATTCATTCCTAAAATTAACATATAGTATACAGAAAACAATAATAACCTGCTATCCAGTCCTAAAAAATGAAGAGACATGTACACATTGTGTAAATGGCATACATTAAGCTGTTAAAAATGTACAGCAGTAAGGCCATTAGAGACCTTTTACAGCTCTAATGCTTATCTCTTTTCTAAATTAAAACAAGAGAATCAATGTGTTATAAGTTTGAAATAGCAGGTAAAAATAGTGCAGTAAAACATACCAATGGACACGTCATGGTATACCACCCTGAACATTTCTGAGAAGTTCATGCAGTCAAAAGAGTATGGGCACACATGTGGGACGGGATCATGAAGCAGCTGCACATGTGTTCTAGGGTATAATGTCCAAGTGTAGTTGTATTCACCAACCTTGTACCTTGGATCAGCAACTTTCACAGAAGCACTTGTCACATAATACCGCTTAAAAGGTTGAAAAATTCTGTCAAAATGTTCTATCGCTGAAAAAGTGATTGCTGAAATCTGAGTGTCGTATTTAAAACACAGAATACAACATTATAAACATCATAAGATATTTAACCTAAGCAATAGAATACAAAATCGATAGAATTGCTTTGCAAGTAGAAAACAGTCACTTACTTTCATGTCAGTAAAAAGGAACTTCTTGTACCACGTGCCAGGGTTTGATTGAGACTCTTTAGTTGGATGCTTAATGACAACCTGGACAATCACAGTCCAATCTCTTGATTTGTCCGTAACTTAAAAAGCATCGCAGAGGTTTCGTCGATCTTTTTTCTGTAAGAATCCAGAATATACACACATAATTTTTCGTTTACATATTTTCACATCTGTTATAAAGCAGAAAGCACTATACTTTACAAGCACTGTAACAATCTGAACAAGCAGTTTTATATTTATTGCCTGTTCAAAATTTCTTTGTAGACAACATTTTTCGTAAAATTGTTCTTTTCTATGTGGAAAACAGTAGGTGCTATAAGTATTTTAACAGCAGTCGATTTTTTTGCACGAGACAACGCAACATATAACTGTCCATGGGAAAAAACGGGTTCTTTTAAGTAAACACCAACAAAATCTAAAGTTTGTCCTTGTGCTTTATTTATTGTCATTGCAAAGCAAAGTCTTACCGGGAATTGAATCCTTTTAAATGGAATAGGATAAAACTCATCATTAGTTGGTTGAAGAGGTATTTTATGTATAAATACTGATTTCCCCGCATGATCTCCCACTGCGATTTTAGCATGTATTATGTTATTGTCTAAATGTTTGCATATCAAACGTGTACCATTACATAAACCCTCTGATGGATCTAAATTTCTAAGTAAAATTATAGGAGCATTAACCTTAAGTGTCAATTTATGCGGAGGTAAACCAGAAGGGGCTAGACTATTCAATAGGTCTTCATACTGTCCCTGGTCATTGGGATTATCAGTTTGGTTAACACTAACATATTCAATTGCATCTCCATGAAAGCGTTGAATTATTAGATCATTTATTTCATCAACAAACTGGTTTTTTGTAGTAAGGATTGCTTTGTTAATACTTTCTAAATTAATGGTAGTTGATGTTTCCATAATAGGAAAAACGACATTTATAAGAGTATCTAAATCAGTGCCATCATTTTTAGTTGGAATGATTATATCTGAAGGGATTTCAATGGATTCAACATCACGATTTTGATCTAGCCCTTCACCAACCCTCAAAAGGAAGCTGGTGAACATAGGATCTAAACGTGCACGCATGTTTTGAACCAAAGTAATTTTTTTAAGCATAGGCCATATGTATGACTTTATTAAAGATGCATTTATTGTATCACGTTTGCTGCCTCTGGAAACAACAGGTAAAGTCTGCCTAATATCCCCTCCTAGCACAATGACTTTTCCTCCAAAAACCTGAGTATTCTCCATTAAATCTTGCAGTAAAGCATCTAGTGTTTCGATAGCCTTTTTTTTACACATTGGAGCTTCATCCCATATAATTAATCTAGCTTCTTTAATCATGTGCGCAGTGATGTTTGTTTACTTATTCTACAAACTAAACCATCTGTTATGTCAATAGGTATTTTAAAGCGGGAATGTCTTGTGCGTCCTCCCGGCAACAAAGATCTTGCTATCCCGATGTGGTACATCGCTAAAGCTAAATGGCCTTTTGATCGAATTTCCGCTAATAAAGATCTATACAGATAAGTCTTTCCAGTTCCCCCAGGACCATCTATAAAAAAGCATTCAGGTTTGTTTTCATATATTGCTTTTATTATACTTTTAAAAGCTTTTGCTTGTTCAGTATTTAACAATGTCTTTGAATTTAAATCTACCTCAGACACAACAATATTTGTTCAGCTCTTAGTTCCTTAGTTAAGTCCTCAAACTGTCTAGGGTCCATTCCTTTGGGTATCAAGCCAAACGAAGCTATATCTTTTCCCATAGAATGAAGGAATGAGTTAATTTGTTGTAGAACAAGTCTTCTTATTTCATACTTAGGATGATGAGTTTGTTTAGCTATATCTTCAGAAAGATTAGATTCAAATTCTTGCCACAGTTTTATAGGATCATTAGGACAAGTGTAAACTAAAATTGTAGCAAATAACCGTCTTAGTTCATAAGGCATTTGATATAATGATGCTTCTTGTAGACAAATGGCTTGACTATTGTTTTGTTTTAGGAAACCTCGTGCTAGGGCAGCCTCATGAAATGTTGGAAATATTTGACCATTGTGTATCTTTAAATCATTAAAAGATGTAGGTCATTTTACATTAGACAACAACAATTTTAAATAATATCGTTCTCCCTCAATTGGATTTACTGTTACTATTCTTCCAACAGAATCACCTTTAGTCCTCGCTTTCCATCTCTTTTTATCTTGTTCCCAAACAAAGAAATCAGGAAATTCAGAGTATGTACATTGTCTTTTTATTGCCTCAACATTTGTTCTGTTCATAAAAAAATATTCTGTTAACATTGTCTTTTTGTAAAATGGATTATTCATTATATTTTCCAACCTAAGCTTTGGGTTAAAACTGACAGTCTGATAATTTTCAAGGTGAACCTATAATTGTATAACTGCAGGTTTCATATCCCCCAAAGGAAACCTGTATATCCTCCATAATGCCTCAGGTGGAGATATCCACCTTCCAGATTGATATTGATCAATTTCATCTATTTCCTTAGGTGAATTTTCAGGCTCAATATTAAACATTATTCTGTCATTTCCTTTATATATATACTTGTATATATATTTTACAGCTTTAACAGTAGAACATATTTCTACATTAATGTGACAGTCAAACTTAGCAATTAAATAAGGATTGTATGGTATAACCCATCTATTATCTAACCATGCTCCCCTGACCTTAACTCTATGACCATCATTACGTCTTTTAT
Organism: Gentiana straminea; assembly: GCA_036785695.1. Lineage (NCBI taxonomy): Eukaryota > Viridiplantae > Streptophyta > Magnoliopsida > Gentianales > Gentianaceae > Gentiana > Gentiana straminea. Next base: position 3,196,687 of record JAVUPR010000241.1, on the reverse strand, counting down.
ATATTGGATACGCATCAGTTGTGATCGTGGTTTGTTCACAAAATTCCTTAGGAAACAAATTTTTACAGGAACCATCTTTTTTCATACAAACATTGGCCGGATTTAAATTACCACATGGACCATGCAACATATGTTTAACCACCAACTTATATAGATGAGCATGTAATTCTTTGTCAGGAAGTTCAGCAGCAACAATCTTATCAAACTCTTCTGGTCTATAATTTATAATGAGCTTTTAGGATTAAAAGAAAATGTGCATGAGGTAAACCCCTCTTTTGGAATTCTATAACATACGTATATGCAGCTATCTTGCCAAAAAGATTTTTTTTGAAAAGTTCAATTTTCAGTTCTTCTAGTTTTGCTCTAAACACTCTAGCTAATAAATCAGGTCTATTATGAGCTTCTTCATTATCATTTAATAATTCTTTTATTTCAGGACAATTAGGATTAAATGTTATTGTCAAAAAGATATCAGGCTTTCCGAATTTGCGGACTAAAGTCATTGCATCTAAGTATTTTCTTCGCATATGCCTAGGTCCTCCGGTGAAGGAAGCTGGCAAAATTGTACGTTGGCCTACCTTTCCGGCATCATCTTCACCACATGCTACGGCATCAACAATGCCTTGGAGAAACTCTTGCCTAATATTTTTTTGTTGAATTCTAAAATAATCAAGACGTTGTGTTTCTAACTTAACAAACATATCTACGGCATATTGCTGGAACAATCTCCCAAATCGAAGTAAATAAGACTCATCGTTGTTTCTGATCTGAAATTTATAACAGTAATATTCTCGTACTGATACATTATTATGATCATTAACTATAGAACTTAAATTTTCGTTCTCTGCATCTAATAATTGCTGAACTGTTTCAGCAAGTCTTGGGTTAACAGATTTATTAATTTCATTCATTCTTTTTCGCTTTCGTATTCTCTGTTTCACAGTAACCTTGCTTATGCCTTGGTGCCAACCAAGCTGTCCATATGGAAACATAAGTGGATACTGTAGAGGGTCATAACATCCATAGTAATAATTTATACTATGGGAATGTCCACCATGACTATAGACTCTTATACTTCTTTGATCACTTTCTTGCCCGTCAACTAATATCCCAGCTATCTGAGGCATTGTTGGTATGTTATAAACTTTTTGATCAACTTTTGGATTACAATACAGTATTATTTGTAGCTCATCAAGATTTGTAGCACTCCTTAGATCTCTAAAAAATTTAGCATATGGATTTTCTACAAGAACTGTTAATATCTTATCTAGTGTCATCTCAAAAAGTCTTGGGCAACTCTGAAGACGTATTGACTTTTCATACTCAGTATCATGAAAGTATAGTTGTAGGTTTGCACAACTATCAGAACTTCCCACCAAATCATTAATGAAATGGTATACTTGCCCCTGAACCCTAAACGTGTAAACACCCCTATTTCTTCTCGCCAAATCTTTATCATAAGTTGCTCCAAAAGAAGTAAATGCTAAATGATTATTGTATGTTCTGATAGTGTTCCTAAAATTTTCAGCTTCATGTGTCTGATCGGTAATTAAATCAACAATTACTTTAGGCAATTTAGGTGAATCAAGAACGATTTCTCCAGAAGAGCAACAAAAATTATCAGTTTCATGTGCAAAATTTTTAGCAAGACAGTGTGTACAATCAACAACTTCTTCTAGCACATTACTCTTTTCTGAAATTTCATCCAGCAAAATTTTATGTTCTCTAGGTTGGATATTATTCTGAATGCGAAAGTTTCTTTCAGCACATTTAGTTTGCCAACGGTTAATTTTTTCTGCTCTATTATTTTTCATAATATTGGATGGACTTATTTTAGTAGCTGAACATGCAGTTGCACCAGCATTACGGTTTAGATCTGTAGTTGATGTGCTTGATTCATTACATATATGATCATCAAATATTTCATGACCAACAAAGATTAAATTGGGAATAGCTGAAACTTGTTCAGAAGTTTTCCCTTTCACTGTAGAAGCATGAAGCTCCATGACATGGTTTGATTTTTGTTGTTTCTAGATTGAAGTTTTTTTTTTCGGATGGTCTTTTTTTCGAATGTCCACCTCCCTATAAAATGGTAAGGGTTTGAATACACCACATGAGGCCACGTCCCTCATGTGCCAAAAAAAAGGGTGTGCTGCAAACATGCCATCTGTTAAATGTTAGAAATAAGAAGACTTGTTCTACAAAAAGAAAAAAACCATGTCATGGTGTTAAAGATTATGTCTTTAAGTTGTTTTGAATATTGTTTTATGTTAAACTGCATGAAATTAAACAAGTTTATGTGTTGTCGAGTATATGCTAAACTGTGTTTTTAGAACATTATTCTGTTTTCTAGTTACTTTTCAATAAACAGTCTCATGCGCTTTGGTTACGAGTAGCGGAAATATGTTGGGAGTTCGGTTTTGTTACGGCCTTTGTACGTTCACGTTGGTTAGTTATAGAATTTAAAATGGACTTATGTGCTTTATGTGCACCTAAGGGTTTATAATTAGTGACCGTGCAATGTACCGAATGGGGTACCGTGATGCATACCCATGTCAGATGCATGACTTGTATAACCCATGTCATTCCTAAGACGATGTGTTGAACGGGGTGTTATAACATATAGAATGGATAAAGGAGTGTTGGATGCAATAGGATGTGCAGACATTTACAATTCAGAATATTCATATGAGAGGATTCAGATGTGATCAGATCAGCATACTTGCAGATTAATGGACATACTAAAGATAATTGTTACAAGAAACATGACTATCCATCTGGTTTTAAGTCTAAGAGTTGAGCTAACATGGTGGATCAAACAAATTTAGATCAGTCTGCTGGTGGGGAGGATCATGAGGCTAGACAAGCTAGGTTTGGACTTCAAGGTCTCACATAACAGTAAACCATATCCATGCACTGAATACCCACTTCTCACATGCATAAGGATCAGATGGCACTAGTTTACTAAAACATACACAGTGGATCTTGGACTCTAGAGCTACATATCATATTGTATTCTCTAGATTAAGTAATCTGAAGCCTGCTGTCAACATGAAAGTAGGATTAACTAATGGCAGGAATGTACATGTGATTCATACTTGACAAGTTGTGATCAGTCATGATCTGACTTTGCATCATGTCCTATACATTCTTAGTTTCAGATTTAATTTGTTGTGTTTACCTGCGTTAACTAGACATTATATCTACATCTATTGAAACCAGAAAATCATACCCTCAAAGATGAGCATAGACAGACCTGTCCCTTGGGCAAGGCCAACCAGGCCATGGCCTAGAGCCCACAAAAAATATGCTATTTTAAGGGCCCACCGAAAAAATAACCTAGTAGTATTATAGAACTAGAAGCCCATGTTCAGCAGCCTAATAGTTTTTTAGTTTTAAAAAAAGCCCATGTTTCACCATTAGAAAAAGTCTTTCGCATAAAAAAAAAGGGAAAGCCAAAATTAGTACTCTTTTTTTTATATCAAGGAAATTAGGTAAAGCCTTAAATTAGTACTTTAATATTTCTAAACAGTAACCTCCCCTTCTTTACTGTAGCGACTTTTGCCATCCCCTGCTCACTCTCTTCTATGCGTGAGTGATTACATTTTCTGATTTACAGACTAGTAGTGCAAACAGAAATTGCAAAAAAAATAAAAATTCAAGATTGAATTGAAAGATGGATATTGTCTGATCTCCAATCCAGAGGAAAAATCATTTTCCAATTTCGTGGTCCATTTACAACTTTACTACTTAGCGCTGCTGTTGTTTATGATTATCTCACAGGTATGTTTTTTTTTTCGTTTTTCGTTTTTTTTAAAAAGGGTGGTTGAATTTTTTAGGCAGAAAAATTGAGTTAAGTGTTTGTGTTTGTTTCTATTTTATTATTGATTCATTTTCTATTTTTTTGTTTGTTCACTTCATCTCATTCTCATCTCACAAATGTTTTCGTACTATAACCATATTTATCTATTTGGAAAGTTGTATTATCATCATAATTCATTTTAATTTCATTATTTTGCTTGACAGTGAACAATAAATCATGGTCCGCCCTAAAAAATACCTTTCTGGATATGAAAAAAAGGAAAAGGAAACAAAAGGTAGATGCATTAATTCAATCACAAGCAGGAGCTATTCATAAGTTTTTTGTTGGTACGATTACGAAACATGATGACATCTCAACTGAAAATGAGATGATGAATGTTGAGAATGAGAATTTGGTTGATGATGAAGAAACTGACAAGTTTTGTGAGACCGGTTGAAATGAGAATGAAGATCCAAGCATATTATTTGGACCTCAAGATCGTGATGATCCTGTTAGTTGGGACAAGATAGATCAATAATTAAGAGAATTTTTGGTCAGAGGGGGTCCTATAAGAAACGATAATATTGATTATCCAAAAGATGATTCAGATAGGCATAGGCATTTCTCACGAGTTCACTTCACTCGTCATTTACCGAATGGTGAGAAACATGACAGAAAATGGCTCGTCTATTTAGAGGCTTTGGATAAAATATTTTGTTTTTGTTGTAAGTTGTTTAAGAAAGTTTCATTTGACAAACTAAAGAACATGATGTGCATCGTCTTCCTGAATGCATTTATACTTCAAACTTCACACTTCAAATTGCATATACTTGCGCACAAATTAAGAATCAAACATTGAAAAAAAAAATATAAGTAGACTACCTAGGATTGAGACAATTTCCCCGTCCAAACAACCCATGATTCTTGAAATTTCTGTCTTTTCTTTTTCTTTTTTGCTGCTCCAACAATGAGTTATCGACATGTAACATATCATAGGTTTTTATTTTGCTCCTGAAATATGACACATATCAAAATGAAGCATATATGCCAACCAATATTAATAAGGAGACAATATATACACATACTGTAACGCCCCGCTCCCGGATACCAAGCCCTTATCCGGAAGAGAAACGTTCGGCGCGTATAACATTAAATAAATCTAATATTATACACAAGCCTCTACGTCGTCGTATCAAAATAAAGCAAACGGAAGCTAAAAGGACTGGGGTAAAAAGATAAATGCTACTATGAATAGAAAGTAACCATACTAAAGATGGATAGTTAAATTACAATGACGAAAAACCCAAAGACTTATACAATACGAGGTCTTAAATGTAGAAGTACAACAAGTCTAAGAAAATGAATACAACTAGCCTAGTACAACCTTTACAAAGAAATAAACTAAAAGCTTCGTCAAGACTTCGATGTCTTCAAAAGTCGTCATCTACACTTGGGCAACCTGTTCGTCTTCTCACCCACAATGCATACAGAAGAAAATGCAAAGGAGGTAAGTACAAAGTACTTAGTAAGAAGCTAATGAATAACTATGACGATACCGTATCGAACACCTCCACGTGGCATCACGAGATGAGACTCTTAGATTAGAGCGAGTGGTGGCTAAAGGATCGACTCGATAACTTACGACATCGACATGGTCGGGAAGCCTAGGCGAAGAATCCCATACCGACATCGACGATCCACATCGACATGAGTAATGTCCGCGAAGCGTACAAGCTCGAATTCTCGAGTCGAATATCGGCAACACGAAGCTATAAAGCGGTGCGGTACCGTAAAAGCCCATTATCTCGCAGCTAGTTTAACTTGGAGAAGAAGCAAGGCCCAGTAAGGGCAAATGTGACAATAACCTCAGCCGACCCATAATTAGGGTTACGGCACAAATAGCCCCTATAAATACTAGTTAAGATGAACTACGAAGAGGGCTTGATTCCTGAATAATCAACAGGATACGTAGGCAACTTGAGAGAGACTCTCAAGCTCAGTCCAAAATATACAACAAACACGCACCTCTTCTTTGAAGATTTTAGGGTTCTTATCATTATCACATAGAAGAACAGCCCGATATTATCAAATGACGAAACCCGGATCGTCATTTGGCGCTGTAAGGAGGGCCTTCTACCGATAATCGATTGAATCCGTCAAGAACACCTTAAAAAGAATTATGGCACCACCCAAGAATACGGGAAAAGGGCCGCGATCCCAAGGATGCGTCCCGGCAAGGCTGCAAGAACGTCAACCATCCAAAGGGATGTTCAAAGAAACGCAACCGCGGCGGAGGAAGAACCTAATCTTGTCCTTCAAGATCCAACCAATCAAGCACCGGTGGAATCCTTGAAAAATCTGGATAACGCCACGATTAAAGCGATCTTGGATGAAACTCTCAAGGGGAGAAACCCCCGTAAATCCCGGATACAAATATCCAACCGAAGCTCCAAAACAAAGGAATTGGTAGAATCAAGTGTCCATACAGAACATGTACCGCACCAGGACACGGCCAAAGCTGAACTCGATATCATTCTCGGAAAGCAGTCAGACGAGTCGATCTGCGCATCACCCTTCACTGCGCATATCGACAACTACCCTCGACCCGCGGGATTTAAGATTCCTAAGGTTAGTGCCTATGACGGGTCCAAGGATCCTTACGATCATATGCACCAATACATCTCGCATATGAACTTGTACAATGCTTCGGACGAAATAAAGTGCAAGGCTTTCCCCGCACTTCTAACGGGAAGAGCTAGGGAGTGGTTCGAAAAAATCCCTCCCGGTCGATCTCCGATTTTGGGACCTTGACTAGGAAGTTCGTTCATGCTTTTATCGTCGCTCGACCATTTCAAAGAAACCAGACTCATCCTTTGACTTTGAAGCAGAAGCCGGATGAGACGGTGCTACAATTTATAAGACGCTTCAATGAAGAGTCCGTACAAGTACGCGACACAGACGATCGGTTGTTGGTTGCATCCTTCGTGTCAGGTCCGCGAGAAGGGCGGCTACATGCCAAACTTAACGATAAGCTCCCTCATACGATGGAGGAGTGTTTAGATGTCGCCTACAAGCACGCGCCGGGGGAAGAAGCCAATAGGATCAAGAGAGAGATGGAAAAGGGCGAGAACAAGAGGAACAAGCCCGAAGACGGTTCGGATAAGAAAAGAAAGTCGAGTTGGGATCGGGTTACGGGATCCGTCTCGGATCGATTCGGGGAGAAGGGACCCCACGGGAGAAGGACTTCATCCCATTAAACAGAGCCTCGTGAACGGTGTCTTAACAATCATGCAAAGGAAGGGATTGGCCGAAATCCCCCACCAATGAGGGGACCCGGGGAGAGTAGAAACCCCAACAAGTACCGCAAGTACCACCAAGATATTGGGCACGAATCGGAATATTGCCGAGATCGATACGAGACATAGATACGAAATTTGTGATGGAAGGGAAGCTTGACGAGGTCGTAGATCGATCACGGCGAGTCGAGCCGAGGGGAAGGCATGGATTTAAACGCTACAATAGTGGCAATAGAGAGCAGCGGGATGATTACCGCAGAAGAGACCGTTCCCCAGAGACGGCGGATTACCTAGATAACCGCCCTGTGAATACGATCCCATGACTTCCGGGGGGGGGGGGTCGATCGACTCAAATGAAAAGCCTCTAGCTCGAGGAAATTTTATTTTCAGGGCAAATCCTGTGCCCTCTAATGTTCTATTCAACTTTGATACTGCTGTGGAATCTTTACTATTAGATAAATGTTTTAACTATATTATTTATTATGATCACTCACAAGTGACTTGCGGATCGAATTAACAAAGTTTACAAAAGACGAACTCAAATAGTCTATGAAATCGACCTAACGACTTGATCGAAAGTCGGATTCACACGCTCAACAAAGTCCGGGAAGTCGATACGATCGGCGCGCTCGGCAAAAAATATATGCGGGAAGTCGATACGGTCGGCGCGGCTCGCTCAACAAAGTCCGGGAGGTCGATACGATCGGCGCGGCTCGGCAAAATATATATGCGGGAAGTCGATACGGTCGGCGCGGCTCGCTCAACAAAGTCCGGGAAGTCGATACGATCGGCGCGGCTCGGCAAAAAATATATGCGGGAAGTCGATACGGTCGGCGCGGCTCGCTCAACAAAGTCCGGGAAGTCGATACGATCGGCGCGCTCGGCAAAAAATATATGCGGGAAGTCGATACGGTCGGCGCGGCTCGCTCAACAAAGTCCGGGAAGTCGATACGATCGGCGCGGCTCGGCAAAAAATATATGCGGGAAGTCGATACGGTCGGCGCGGCTCGCTCAACAAAGTCCGGGAGGTCGATACGATCGGCGCGGCTCGGCAAAATATATATGCGGGAAGTCGATACGGTCGGCGCGCTCGCTCAACAATGTCCGGGAAGTCGATACGATCGGCGCACTCGGCAAAAAATATATGCGGGAAGTCGATACGGTCGGCGCGGCTCGCTCAACAAAGTCCGGGAAGTCGATACGATCGGCGCGGCTCGGCAAAAAATATATGCGGGAAGTCGATACGGTCGGCGCGCACTCGCTCAACAAAGTCCGGGAAGTCGATACGATCGGCGCGGCTCGGCAAAAAATATATGCGGGAAGTCGATACGGTCGGCGCGGCTCGCTCAACAAAGTCCGGGAAGTCGATACGGTCGGCGCAGCTCGGCAAAAATAAAATGCGGGAAGCCGATAAAACCGGCGCGCTCGCTAATCATCAAAGGTTCGACATCGAACCTCAATATTCGAGCTCCACGAGCTCAATCTAAAACTCGTATCGACTCCTTATTTGAGGATCGCGTGTCGACCGCTTTCAATGTCGACGCTTAACGATTATAAGTCTTAAAGGGACAAAAACGATACGACATCGAAGTCGGCATCAACTTAACCGCACATTATAAGGCCAAGGGTTGACAAAAGCCGAGGTACACGTTTGCGGATCGGACCCGACCTCGAGAGCTCGGATTGATCGGGGGCTTATGACGATACCGTATCGAACACCTCCACTTGGCATCACGAGATGAGACTCTTAGATTAGAGCGAGTGGTGGCTAAAGGATCGACTCGATAACTTACGACATCCATGGTCAGGAAGCCTAGGCAGCAATCCCATACTGACATCGACGATCCACATCGACATGAGTAATGTCCGCAGAAGCGTACAAGCTCGAATTCTCGAGTCGAATATCGGCAACACGAAGCTATAAAGCAGTGCAGGCTGTAAAAGCCCATTATCTCGCAGCTAGTTTAACTTGGAGAAGAAGCAAGGCCCAGTAAGGGCAAATGTGACAATAACCTCAGCCGACCCATAATTAGGGTTACGGCACAAATAGCCCCTATAAATACTAGTTAAGATGAACTACGAAGGGGGCTTGATTCCTGAATAATCAACAGGATACGTAGGCAACTTGAGAGAGACTCTCAAGCTCAGTCCAAAATATACAACAAACACGCACCTCTTCTTTGAAGATTTTAGGGTTCTTATCATTATCACATAGAAGAACAGCCCGATATTATCAAATGACGAAACCCAGCATCGTCAAACTAAGTTATACAACGAAAGGTTATTATTAAGATTATTAAATTATCTTTATGAGACCGACTCAATCTAGGGTTCACTTCATGTCCATCAACATGTCGTGACTATACGTTTCTACTTAACTTATCTTGGTTACATCATTACTCAAGGACACTATGCATGATGAAAATTCCACCACGAGATGTACTTGCCAACTACGGTGAATAGCACCAATAGTCCCGGGATCTCCGCGGTATGCATATACGTTCGGTGAATTTCCTCCACTGCCATTCAGCCATTTATAGGCCAGCAGCGTTGTTCACTTTTACTGAACGTATCACATCGCCGATATGAATCAGTGCCTAACCGAGAATAAATGACGTTTTAGCTTTTACTACACATATGTAATTATTTACCGTTGTTATCTAGCCACCTAAGTGTTTTCAGGTAAGCTCCCTCACATACACTAATCTCTTTCCTAGACCACTAGACACGGACAAGGCCTAGCAAATACACAGACATTGATGAACTTTAGTTCATCAAAGCACAAGCCCTTTCATGCTCTTCGACGGTCCCGAACTTCAACTCCCTTTAAGAGTATGTCCGGTGCCGGAACCAAACGCATCAGAAACTCAATCGAGGCTTGTTCATGTTTAATTAATGTTATTAGATCAAGACACGACATTTAAAACTCACCTCATAGCGTAAAACATTAGAATTAACATTCAAATAGTGTCGGGGGCGCCAACACCTTTGGCGTGCGCCAAAGTGCATCAGAGAGTTCTCTGAACTCTCTGTTCAGGTTCGGGGGGGGGGGGCCAAAGCCTTCGGGGCGCTCCAAAACTGGCAAATACTGCTCGAATGCGATTTTCTGCACTCTACCGATTTCTACTCAAATCCAAACATGTTTACCATCAAAACTCAGAAAAATAACAGGGAAACATGTTCAAAATATGTCATAGCTTAACTTAAAAAACAACTATACATAAACATAATTTCTAACCACCAATCTATTCCAAAACTCAACCTAAATGTAATACAACTATAATTATTCATTAGGAAGAGCCTCTTATCTTAATTTCCAGCAAAACTGAAAGCAAAACGCCAAGCAACCGCAACAACTGTTGATCCTCAACCCCAAAACCTATTTGATCAACAAGAAACCCAAAATCCTATTTCCCTTCAAAAAACCGAACTGAAAAAGTGTATAGAACTGAAGATTACCTGGATTACTTGCTGTGAAACTATTTTTAGAATAATCTACGCTCCAAGACGATCGTTTCGACTACTCATGGCTGCGAAACAGAGCTACGGATTAAAATATACGAATTTTTGAAGAATCGAACTCTACGAATACCAAAAACTAGGGCTAATCTGAAAACTTACGAAACAGAGAGATGTTGTTTTTCAATGTTGCGTCTCTTCGCAGTGATCACTTTTCTCTACTGCGGCATCTTGAAACAATGAACGGATTGGTCACACGGTTGAGGTTTACGTTCTCCCTTTTCAAAACCTTCCTGCGTAGCTTTCTCTGTGTAGCGCCGTTGCTCTATTTTTTTTATCAGAATTGGCGTGGCTTGATATGAGAAGGTTAAGGGATTATTTCCTTTTTATAGTTATTAATTAAATCCATTTTAAATAATAACTAAATCCCTTAATTAAATCCTTTTTAAATTAAATTATTGGATAAATAATAATTAGGTCGTAGTGGGTATACGCAATTAATATTTACCCTCTTTGAAAAGTCGGGATGTTACACATACACACATAAAACTGCAATGGTTTATAAGTCGATTATGAGTATTTTCGTCAAAAGGTAATACAGTGTAAAAAGTATCCAAGCCATACACATCCTTCTGATTCAAGATTATAAATTACGATACTCAAATAGTTACCTTCTTAATACATACTTTTGGATTAGAATGCTAGACTATGTTGCACAGACACGGACACGGACACGCCGCACGACACGATACGGGCACGGCGATACGGCTAATTCCAAAATTTAAGGACACGCCACGCCGCCGACACGTTATATATATATAATGTAAATAAAATTCAATTTATCAAAAAAAATATTCGTAAACATCTGAAAAAACTAGACAAAATAAGATAGGTATTACATAACTCTATGAATATATCTACAATAGATATTCGACCTTCATACGGTGCCAAAAAAAATTATGATTAACCTTCACAATTTTACAATTTGTAAAACTGATTGTTTATAAAAAAAAACATAAAAAGTTAAAAACTTGATAGGGCGTATTATTTATTTAATTATTATAGAAATAATAATCGTGTATTTTAACGTTTCCATTAAAGAAAACTTAAATAAAGGAAAAATAAATTAAAAAAATTGGGTTTCAGGAGTGTCGGGGAGTGTCGGTGCCGTGTCGGGGAGTGTTGACGGTATGTCGGAAGCGTGTCGGATATTTAAATTTTAAATAATATTAATTTCATCAGCCGACACGTGTCGGACACGGTGTCGGAGCGTGGCGGAACGTGTCGTGTCGTGTGTTGTGTCGGACACGACGCACGGCGACCAGATTGAAGTGTCGGTGCATCATAGATGCTAGATAAGATATAGAATAACAAAAAAATACAAATTGCCTACTTTACAAACACATAAACCAAAGAGATAAACAAAAGTACAGATTTTCACTGATAAAATTCATTGAAATCGATGAAATATTAAACATCAAAACAAAGAAATGAGAAGCCATAGGGACAAACAAATATCAAAACCATGGGACTTAGGAAATGATCTTTGTTTCTGGACAGATAGGAACTTTTTTTTGCTATCCGTCTCTGCAAATCAAACAAATTGTTTTATTAGTCTTAGAAAAGATGATGTTCATTCATTGCAACTATTAAGAACAACTAATATGTATATTTGTAAATAATGATAGGAAAAACCAAATAAAATCCTCACCCGATACTCTATCTGCTACACTCCATCCTCAACTCCTTCCTTCCCGACAACATTAAAAAATGAAAACAGGAAAGGAAAAAAAAAGACAAAATAGGAATCAAACCCTCAAAACTAAATTTTGAAAAAAAAACACTGACATTAAATTCGATCACAACATATTGACAGCTCATTTTTGTAGCTGTTGGATCTCCGAATTCAAAATTGAAATGAAAAGTGCAAGTTCATCATTCGCATTCGCATCCAAAAAAAAAAAAAAAAAAACACTCAAACGCATTGTTTTCACCTTAAGAGTTATTTTAAATGCGAAAAGGAAAAAAATGCAGCTATGTTTCCTCTCCGCTCATAGTAGGGTTTTCCGCCAGAATTTCTCAAAACCGCTCTGCCGTCTACTGATCACCAAATTCTAAAAAAATTATTCAAAATACATCGTGATAAATATATTCAAAAAAAAAAAAAAATGAATAATGAAAATAAATAACAATATAAATCAAAAAACAAAAGAACACACCAATAAATTTAACCGTAAATTTTTGGTTGATAAAATTTGACACATCAAATTTGAAAAGATTTTACAAACAATCAGGAGGTTTTTATTCATAAAATATGCGTATTGTTATTAAGAGGATATGATAGACACGGTGATTTGCAAAGATTTGAGCAATGATTTTGCGGATGAGTTGTTTTTGTTAAGAAGTCAGATCGGGGCATAAGTAGGGTTTTTGGATGATTAAAATCGGGTAATTTACGGGTATATATGGATCTAAATCAATTTTATTTATGTTTTCAAATATATATATATATATATATACTAGTAGGAAACCCGTGCGATGCACGGAAAAACCTAAAAATCAAACACAAATGTTATTAAATGAAAATGGCTACATATATTCCAAAGTGAAGTAATGTATACATATGATATACATTTAATAATGTTTTAAATGACACTTGACATTCCATGTGGAACAACTACTTCGTAATTCCTTCATCAATTGATTCACAAAGGCTAAACGTCACAACCTCCCAATAAGGTTTCACAAATTTGTCCGGCACCTGTTACTCACCGTACAACCAAAAAGTTACATTTATAAGTAAGCATAAAAAAGATTGCACGCATAAAAAAAAAAAAAAAAAAAAAAAAAGTCATATTAATTATTATGTTAGCTCACTTTGACATAGCAAAAAACATTATTACGCATCATTAGTCATCATCAAAACCATTATACCTGCCATTGAGTTAACAAATTTTCATCAAATAAGCTATATTGCAAAATGAAAAAACCAATGGTCAGGCTAATTTTTGGAATTGTTAAGGTTTTACCTTCCACTTGATCTCCCCCTTATGATGTAGAAAGGCATTTTTGGATCTGCCACGTACTGCTACAGGGACTTCATACTCGGGATAGACACGTCTTCCGGCCGGGCACTTCCTCATCGCAGCAATAACCTGGAGTCACGTTTAGTTCTTCAAATGTGAGGATAATAATCTAGCAAACGAAAGGCTTACCATCAATCCGAGCCAAATCTCATACCAATTTGAATAGATGTGAGCCTTCATTACCTCAACACCCTCAACACAGCACCATGTTCTTTACCTAATGAATTCAAGAAGCAAATTTGCCTGATTTCGTGAGTTCAGAGATAAAAATTTGACTGAGATTAATTTTTTTCCGCAGAACGTGATGACGGTATTAACTCTGCATCAAAAGAGCAATTATGTCTCCAAAAAATGATTAAAGGTACAAAATTAGCATCAACAGAGCAAATGTAAAATCTGCAGAAAGACAATAAACTCCATGGAGCATTTATTTTTTATTCTTAGCATTAATATAGATATAGATCTACCACGCTGAAGGAAATGACATGAAAACTTGCGAACCCCTGCACAAACAATCCATAAAGACATAATTTGGATAATAAGAGTCAATTCCATATATCAAGTAACTACCCTTCAACAGTTTCATGCCTGAAAAAAGCGTGAAGGTAAATTAGAAAAGAAATAGAGTACCAAAAAAAATTGGCAATTAACATCACCATAATTAGTAAGAAAATACGTGTTGCGATTGACATCATCTTTTGTAAAATGTTAGATTTGAATGTAGCCATCATATTCCATTCTGTTTGATTATTGAGGGCTAATTTGAGATACCTTATGTCGTGGATTCGACAATCATCATTCTAGGCTGACAAATAGCAAAACAAAACCAAGCAAAAGGAAGACAAATAACTTATAGATCGAACACTACACAGCTTCATAAGCAAATAAAAGACAAAATTAATCAATTATCAGCTGAATTGAAAGCATACGACACGTAAAAATTAAGGCGTAATGGAAAGGGAATCACCTTAAGCTGAGAGATGAGCTTATCACACGTCTCGAAATCCTTACGTGTGAATGCAGCTTTGAATCGTTCAAAAGTTTGCGAAGCCTCTGTGAATTTTGGATCCATTGGTGTTGTTCTTGAAGATGGAAAAACTGCTCCGACAGCCACCGTAACTATGGGTGTTGATCAATCGTTGCAACTTTGAATCGTTAAAAAGTTTGCGAAGCCTCTATGAATTTTGGATCCATTGGTGTTGTTCTTGAAGATGGAAAAACTGCTCCGACGGCCACCGTAACTATGGGTGTCGATCAATCGTCTCGCGCAGGAAGACCTCCAAATTCTTCATCTAAGAATTCTTTGTCTCGTGAAGCCTCTAATATATAAAATTGGATGAGCATGAGGATGTAAAAAGAGAAGTGAATTTAATGGGTCTGAGGGGCTTCATTTAGCCATTTCTACGGAAAGTACATGTGGAAAATACTTCATCGCCTTAATTTAGTACATGTACGGGAAGAAATACGTCGAGAAAAGCAAACACACAAATAACAATCCTTCTTTATTCTTAGTCTTATATTCTTGTGATGTAGTTCTTGTTGCCTAGTCTTTATGTTTTCAGTATTGATGGTGTCTGCATAATATCCCAAAAGTTGACTCGGAAAGGCAGATAAAACAGATATTGGATATGCAATCTTGGATTTGATATATAGATCATAATAAAATAGAACACATCATTGGATATGCAATGCTAAAAATTATGTTGTAGTATAGAAAGAAGCTATAGTCTTTTTCCTGGTAAGTAGAATATTGAGGAAGAACAAAGAATAAACAAACAAAACAAATTGTGTAAAGTAAAGGCACAAAGACTTTTCGCTCTACCAATTAACAAACAATTTCTTGACAACATGCTTGAGTTTCAAAATTGCAGAATCAAGCAACATTAAAGGAAGTAGTAATATTTTATTGTGCATGTGGAGCCATCACTGCCATACCTGCTCTTCCAAACGATTTTGAAGTTTTGCCTCTTGTCAAAGAACAAAATTGGTATTTCTCCTTTTCCTTTTTGCATCTTGTGATGCCGCTATATCGCACCTACTTGTCATCCATAATTGCCTGAGTATTCAAACCAAAAAGTAAACAAAAATGATCTATATATCAAATCCACTACCCAATTAATGATAGTAATCACACCCAGTAAAAAAAAATGAATGTGTGTAACCGTGCCACTCTCTCCGTCGCGCTACAATCAGCAGATACATTTAAGAAAAATCAAATCCACAATCAATAATAATGTATAGTAAAAGACAATAGTGATAGCATTTGGTACCAGAAGGGAAAATAGTGCGAATCTCACCCCACAACCCATTCCTTGCAACCCAACTCTCATCAAGTTATTGAGTTCTACCAATATCATCTCTTTCATAAGGTTCAAAAGGCGATCCAAGAGATTTTGGTTCATCTTGGGATTGAGAGAAGAATACCCTACATCAAATGTCTCTTTTGATACATCAACAAAAAAATTGAATCTACAATTGGAATCATAGAAAAGAAAATGTAGTAGTAATATTCTTACGCCCCATACCTGAGCAGAAAAAACATCGCAAAAAATTTGTGAAGCTGGTGTTTTAATCTCTAGCAATCCTAACGCAAATGTGTAGATAAATTTTGTTACCGCTGTTTAAGATCTGAACGGAAAAATTGTTAAACCTGAAAGATATTATACGAATTTGGATGAGTATGATGGATTAGGAGAGAATTGGAGTTAGTGATGTTGAGGGATTTGATTAAGCAAACTGATTGAAATGGCACTTGAAATTGAAGAAGATCATGGAATGAAGTTGTAGAAAATAGGATGGTGGACAACGTGGGGGGTGAGAGGGGATTAGGGTTCTGCGTATCTGTGT
The DNA here is from genome assembly GCA_036785695.1 of Gentiana straminea. Classification (NCBI taxonomy): domain Eukaryota; kingdom Viridiplantae; phylum Streptophyta; class Magnoliopsida; order Gentianales; family Gentianaceae; genus Gentiana; species Gentiana straminea. The sequence goes on along the minus strand of JAVUPR010000241.1, from coordinate 3,180,197 downwards.
TTCTTTTTTTCCCTAAAAAAAAGCCGGGTTCGGGTCGAATTTTATGGGTAATTGGGTCAATTTGACAGTTAATTGCTCTTAAATATACATATACAAGTAGGAAACCCGTGCGATGCACGGAGAACGTTAAATTTAAAAAGTCGACAGGAGTCTTCTATGCATGGTCAACAGGAGTCTTCTATGCATGGTCGACAGGAGCTCAAAGCTAATATTTATAAATGGTCAACAGAGTCTTCTATGCATCATAAATGGTCAACAGGAGTCTTGTGATGTATTAGACAAATTCAAATACATTAATCAAACAGCACACAGAGGGAACTCACCATGCGCAAAGTGAAAAAAAAGAGTCTTGATTCAAAATTCTATGCATGATCAACAGGAGTCTTCTATGCATGGTTAAATTTAAAATTCTATTTCTTCTGCCTATTAAAGAGAAATACCAAAAGGGCAGAATCGCCTAACCTTTGAGCTCATCCCACATTAAATTAATACAAAATAAAATAATCACCAGCAACATCCGAAAATATTCGCAACATTTTATTATACATCATTAAATTATGCAAGGTATTTCTTATCCAAAAGCTTACCAAACCAAGGAACGACGCATTCTGACTGCAACATGTCTTTGATCGTGTCTCTTGCAATATTCAATTGTGAGAAATATCAGACAATATATATAGCCACATAGTAGTCGTTATTTACCTAGTGTTGGATGTGTACCTGGGTAAAGACCTATATATTGCTGCCAGTAGAATGTATTCGTACCTACGTTTATCAAACTCTCTCCTCCATCAACATTGCAATAGATTAAGGTTTTTTGTTTGGTCCTGGTAACTCTAGACATTTCAAACCTTTTGCAAGTTTCCTACCATTCAAACTATGTCTCCGATCGAACTGAAACTCTTTTTCAACAATATTGATAGGCCGAGCTGCAAACAGGGCGCTTGGAAAGACTCGATGCTTCCGATACCATAAATCACAACCGGAATTCCACAACCTTGCAGAAATAAGAACCACTACTTTCGGGTTCCAAAACCTTGCAGAAATAAGAAGTCATTTCAAGACTTTGCATTTGATTTATAAATTCTCGAAAAAAGTCCCAGCTTTCAAGCTTCTCGATACACGATTGCATCTTTTGCTGTTTTTACTTCAGATTCATCACCAAATTTAGCTTAAATTCAGCATCAAAGCTGAAAAATCAACTGAAAGGTTCCAGGTCACAAAAGTGTACAAAAATTTTAGATCAGCAAGATTCAAAACAACATGAAAATGTGAAACTGAGATGAAATCGGTTTTAATGCTGAAATGTGTACAATAAATAGAAGATTCCTTTTTGCTCTGTTCTGCATTTGCGTATTGATAGAGATAGCAGTTAGAAAATTTCTAAACCAAAATAACCAAAAACAAAAACAAAAACAAAATGCACGAACACAAATCCTAAAATAAACAAACTTAAATAAAATTAAATAAGAAGGAGAGGAATATGTGTAGAAAGATACCTTTGCTAAAAAATCCAATCAGGCTTCCTTTTAGATTCTTAGGAGGATGTTCTTTACCTTAGCAGGGATAACACAACAACAAAAAACTCATCTTTCACTCAATCGACTGCAAAAAGAAATTCATAGCAAAGAAAATTAAAGGTCACCAATCGCTCGCTAGCTCAATGAGTCCGAGCCATCAACCCATAACAGAGCTTGTACGTACCTCTTCAAGCAGAGTGGGGATTAATGCTGTCACCTGTTTTTCAGGTTGGAACCGTGCAATGGTCGGCTGAAACCGGTCGCTGGAAAAAACATCGCCAATGAGGATGAAGTTGTGGATTGATGTGAAGCAGAGTCCAACCTCTGTCATCAATATCGCTCACATCGCTCATAGACCTATCCAACCTCCTCCTTCGCCTGACTGAAACCTCCTGTCCTTGATTAACCATCCTCTTCCCACTACATCAACAACAACACAAATTTATCCCCAAGATCCCAAATATGTAACTCCTACGGGAACGCAAGAAAGTGATGAAACAAACAGACAAACAGACAAACAATCATAATGAAGCTTGGAAACCATGTGTAGTAGAAAAACATGGAATCATATGTACATGGACACAAAATTGAAGAAAATTACATCATACCTCCATCAAAATCTGATGAACAGTGTCAATGAAACCAAACTTTCATCCTACTCTGCTTGAAAAGATACAAATGAAGCACCGATTTTCGCAACAAAGATAATAGGAAGGTTAAACAATGCATTACCAATGTTAACGTCAAAAATAAAATAAAAAATCAACGTACCTCAACAACAGTGTACCACAACTAAACTTCTTTACACCTCACATTTTATCGATTCCAAGCACATCAAGTGTTGATATAATTCAAGGGCAAATGGTAGATATACATATGTAGGGCCTTAGCACATCACCTTTAATGAAATACCTGAAAGTACAGGACAAAATGCTTGATTAGTACATTCATATTAAAGGTTTACCACATAAAGTCATACGCACAACGTACCTTTCTCCATTTAGTCAATAAATATGTGTAACTCGACATCAACTCGCATTAGCTTATTGATCTTCACTTAAGGCCGGAACAAATTCATCCATTAAAATACTTTTCAGGGAAAAGACATGTGATGTAGTTGATGTTGAATATGGAAATAAATAGAAGATTCCTTTTTGCTCTGTTCTGCATTTGCGTATTGATAGAGATAGCAGTTAGAAAATTTCTAAACCAAAATTAACACATCATTCCAAGCACAAAATATCTAAATAAGACCATTGCACAAATAGGCACTACAAATGACCGTAAATATGTGATCCTAATAAAGTGAATCCGCATAATAAAGTGAATCCCCATCGAAAATCCTTTTGAAGTTTACAAATACTCCACCACGATAAGAAATTTTACGCAGGAAAATATTGGGGATCGATAAGAATACCCGCCTATTTCGTGTTGTGGTTCAGCAACATGACTTATTGATCAATGAAAATACCGTCTGTCTACGCTTGATGTCTTCATAAATACAAAATTCCTCTGTATCGAAATGCTCTATTAGTCAAAAAATAATATGCATAATCAGTTGGAAAATGGACAGTGAGAGGGAGGTGGAAGTGCGAAAAAATGAGGGATTTTCAAGTAAAAAGTCTATTGCACCGCCCCGACATCCATATGGATGTCATTTATACAAAAAAACACAAAATAGGTTTCGTGTTTTAGCACACCGTCACTCGTAGACATGTGACAGGTTGCAAAATCTCAATCTAATCTGCTAACATGTGATATACAATACTGATATAGCACTCCACACCACCCCTGAATTTCCATCGCGAAGGATTCACTCCAGCCACAGGTTCCCCTACGGCTACCTTGTTACGACTTCACCCCAGTCGAAACATGATACCTACAAATGAAAACTATGGCTTTCCAATGTGGGCAGATACAAACAGATTGGTAGTACGTTCTAATAGTATTACAAAGTTCACGGAAACCAATCCATTAGATTCCATCATATTGCAGTTATGGATGATGATTTTAACCACACTAACTTCACTAACCCGCACTACCTGGACCCTAAGTTCAAATCTTGACCTGACATATAGATAATCGTTGCATGAATTTGTGGACATGATTTCAGTTTAGCGATTTTGTATTCAGTTTAACCGTCATCCCTTGACCTGTCGCCTTAATCAGCTCTGAAAGACATCAGCTCATACCAACACATAGTATTTCCCTCAAAATCCAAATACTGTCAAGATAAACAATACGATATACGAAATACATCATCTAATTAATGGATGCTCTTCATGATATCTTCAACGGTGCCTATTATCCTTATTAAAGGCAGCTCAGCTTTTAGCCTTAAGATCCATAAAAATATATATTGTTTAGTGCTCACATGAAATGATTTAATACCAAACAATGACATCATTAACTTCCAAGTATTCTCTACTCCAAACATGACATCTACACCACCAAACCAAGAAACAGATTACCTACAGCTTCATGTTGAAAAAAACTGAATTGTCCATCAAGCAAAAGCCAACCATAACCCCAAACAAATAAACTAATTTAAATTTGTAAACACCCATTCAGAATTTCAAACGTCCAATGACTTTTTTTAGCTAGCGGCATGGCGATGTGTTACAGCGCAAGTGGATATCGAGTATGAATATAAATCTAAAATGTGAACCGAAAAATATGTTAATCACCACATTACAACATTATGAACCACATTTTTGCCCTGAATCATAGCTTAAAAAATCCAATGTATACTCTTTTTTCTTTTTACTTCAACTCGACTATGCTGTGGAATACATGTAGTTTGCAGCAAAATAACTAAAAGAGAAATATACCTGCCAATGGGTTAGCCGACGCATTCTCTGAGACCATGTTGTAGTTTGAGATATCAAAATTTTGATAACAGAGGGGAAAAAAATAAGCAAATCGGTAAGTCAAATATTTTATAAAAGTGAAACCATGGTTCATAAGAAAATTGCATTATTACCAGAAATATTCTTCTAAAGGCTACTACGTATCACCATTTTCACCCTGAAGAAATAAAGCTTCCCCGGAGTACATTTAGTAAATGTGGAGGAAAACATAAACAACCACTGCACATATGAACATGTGTCCGAATGTAATTAATTGTAAAAAAACTGAATGTCAACCAAAGAAATGTATGAACAAAACATGAGAATGCTCCATTGAAAAGAAAAACAAAAAACCTCAATCCACAAACATATGGCTCCTCTTGAATTCAGGGTCATCAGCACCAGTAGTCCTTTCTTTATGTACCATTAGCCTACAATATAGGTTTTGGGAAGCAATTAATTTTTAATATTCCACAAAAAGTGGAACAAATAGCTTATATACAACATTCAAAAGACTATAACACCGACAATGCAGGTTGCCAAAAAGTAACAGCTTATGGAGCATAACTCCCATATAATGCTGTTAATTTATTGAACCAAAATAAACCTATCCAATGCACCAACGGATATAATAAAAGTTTTGATGTCTTCCAAAAAAAAGAAAAAACAAAAACAAAAACAAAATGCACGAACACAAATCCTAAAATAAACAAACTTAAATAAAATTAAATAAGAAGGAGAGGAATATGTGCAGAAAGATACCTTTGCTAAAAAATCCAATCAGGCTTCCTTTTAGATTCTTAGGAGGATGTTCTTTACCTTAGCAGGGATAACACAACAACAAAAAACTCATCTTTCACTCAATCGACTGCAAAAAGAAATTCATAGCAAAGAAAATTAAAGGTCACCAATCGCTCGCTAGCTCAATGAGTCCGAGCCATCAACCCATAACAGAGCTTGTACGTACCTCTTCAAGCAGAAGTTATCAATTGTGATTTGAATATAGCAGCATCCGTGCCTCCGAAATCGGATCTAAAACTGAGGTCGGATCTAAAACTGAGGAAGGGCGGAAGAGCTCTTGAGAAGCCAATTTGATTTCAAGAGGAATAGAACATCGTGAGGTTTTTAGATGTAGCGGTGGAAGTTTCAGAACTGAAAATAAATTGAGGCTTACCTTTGATCGACGTGGGGCGTTTATGTTGAGAAATCGATGGGAAACATGATCGAGGGGAGTGGGAGAGATTGAGGGGAGTGGAGGTAGTTATCGAAGAAGAGGTGGGGAAGTATTTCTGAAGAGTGGGGGTTAATACAGGGTAAAACGGGTCATTTTCCGGGTCAATTAGAAAAACGGGTTAAATTGACGTTTTTTCGATTGAAAATATAATATAAGATATATATATATATATATATATATATATATATATATATAGTATAGATAGTATAGATATATATAGAGACAGTAGATGAAGGGAAAAACCATTTCCAGTTGTAATATTGAGGGTTCTCAATTTGTTATAGGTGGGCAGCTGGCAGCAGAGATTTTGGAGTTAGAGATTACCAAGTTGAAGAGGTCGGAGAAGATAACAGAGATAAGAGATTTTTTTTTTTTTTTTATAAGTTTTTTATTTTTTTTAAGTTTTTTTTATTTTAAAAGGAATGCGAGGATATTATCTAAAAAATAAATAACAAATACTCTGGTATAAGCCAAACAACATGGTATATATATATGTACACCAAGAACAAAAGAAAAAGCCACAAGAAAATCATTTATTAATAACGAGCAACAATGATCGATACAAAGAGAGAATTCTCTAATTCAAACACATTGAAATTCATATTGATATATAGTTTATATAGATATGATGTGACATAGAGACGATTGATATTCATATTGATATATATTCATATTGATATATAGTTTATATAGATATGATGTGGCATAGAGATGATCGATATGGACGGCCAATATAGCATCAATATAATTGTTCATTGGACTCATCGTTCCCTTCATCATCCAAACCCACCTCTTTCTGGCCATCGTACCCAACCTCATCAGAACCCACATCTTTCTGGCCATCGTACCCAACCTCATCCGAATCCTCATTGGGTTCCTCATTGCGTGGTATGCAAGTTCCTATCAAAGTCTGACGATATTCACGATAACATCGGCAACGGGCTTCATCGCACGTTTTAGTCCGGGAACATGTTTTATCTTCACCACAATCGATTTGATGCAACTTTCTAGTTATAGAAAGCCGACGACCTTGTTGTTGATATGATTCTGTAGTTGTAGGCTTAACGGAGTTGCCGCCATTAATATTATGATCATGAGTCGACATTGTTCCTTGTTCACTTGATGATGATTTCATCATGTTTGCTGCTTCTGATCCTATTAATGCTGCATATATATATATATATATATGCCAAAGAAATAAATAAAAACAGCTTTTAATTTTGTTTGTTATTTTAATAAGCTAACTAGATATTAACATTTCAAGTTCAAGGAAAGGGCATCAGACACACACACACATACAAAGATTATTCAAATTACATAATTAATTAGGGCAATCACATTATTCAAACCAATTTATGAAAACATAACTGCAATTTTTACAATATGAAAAAACATACTAGTATATTGAGAATATATATACAATATTTGAAAAAATTCAATTTCTTACCGGTGAGGTAGACACGATTTCTTGCTTCGATTGTGGTGTAAAGCGGACCATACACCATTAACAAAACCAATAGCAGAAAAAGGAGAGTTTTCTTAGCCATTTTGCCAACTTATCTATTTTTTTTTTCTTTTCTTTGGTAAGTGTAAAGTGTAATTAGTGTAAATGTATATGGGTCTATTTATATTAGTGATATTCAACAAAAGTCAGCATGGACAGCCAGGACAGGTTTAAATATTCAATTTTTTTAAATAGAATTGCCGGTGGATATTGTCTAATAAGTAATACATGGGAGTTGTTTTGTTTAGGGAATACAATCTGGATCAAGTCCTATGGAATTCATATTAATTATTCAGAACGTTTAGATGTAAGATATAGGTATATTATGTTTCATAAAAATACAGGTATATAATCTCTACCATTATAATACTCATATGTCTCAATATATTAATATTAAAATTAATTTTAAAAATAGACACTTACCGGGTGTCCTTAAAGACAAATGCAGATTTACTTAGGTGTCCTTCAAGCCTCATGGAATCCCAACATATTGGTGTGATGCTTTGTGACTAGATGCATCACTTCGAGCCATTGCATGCAATGCCGGCCCTATGCTAAAGAGACTTAAGGCCGATTGGCCGGGCAGGGCCCTTAGGCCAGTTGGTCGGTGTAACATCCCGAATTTCAGAAAAGGTAAAATAGTAATCGGGTTATTTTATTATAACCTAATTATTATTTAACATGTTTATTTATTTAAAAAGGATTTAATTAAAAGATTATGAGAAATTATTTTAAGGGAATAAATAAAAGAAATATCTTTTCACACGGCTATTTGTTTTATTGCACAATAATTTTTTTTCCACTTTTGCCCTTAATTTTTTTTTTTTTTTACGCGCCCACATTCTTACCGGAGTTCGGTAAGAATATGAAACATTATACTTACCCAAATGTGGTCAGAACAATTTAGTTTTTTCTGACTCGGACGTGGTCAGGAAAATATTACACGTTCCGCCTCTAAAATGGTCCGATACAGTTTCAAAATTTGCATAGCGCCGTGGTTATATTCTTATTTGAAATAAGAATATACCTACCAAAATAGTCAGAACAATTCGGCTTATTCTGACCCGAACGTTGTCAAGAAAACATCACATTTTTAGCCTCTAAAATGGTACGATACGTTTCTGAAATTTTCATAGCGCCGTGATTACATTCTAACTTGAAATAAGAACAGAAAACGTAATTTTCCGGCCTGTAAAATGATCTGTATTGTTTCTCAAGCGTACATAACAATGTCTCTTTATTCAGACCAAACATTGGTCCGGAAAACATAATGTTCTTGGCCTGTAACATGGTCTGAATAATATACAATTCCTGCCTAATTTAGGGTCAGACTGATATGCGTGTTAAATTTCAAAACGAAGCCCACTGTCGCCTGATGGGAGTCAACTTTACGTGATTCCGGTGCATTTTCTACCCCCGTTTACCACACTTTTAGCATGTTTCTTGGTAATTTAGACCGTTTTAGGGGTAATATCGTGAGTTTATAGCACGGGGAGTAAATCTGTCACTTTGATGGTTTACTACCTCCTTTTATTGATATTGACCCTATTCCGAGCAATTTTACCCTCCGGAATGTTTTGGTTGTTTTTTGTTGTTGTGATGATGTAGGGTATTGGTGTCTCGAGAACCCGGAAGGCGAAGATTTATGATGATAAGTGTGATCAAGGTGCAAGAATGAGCCAAGAAAGAAGAAAGAATAGGAAAAGGAAGAGAAAGAGTTGGTGCCCGAGTGACTGTTCTGATTCAGAAGCATTTTGACCCATGATGGAGGCATTTTCTGGTCACGACTTCTTCATGAAAGTTGTAGAGAATTGAAAGAGCTTTCCAACGCATCTTGAATCACCCCAATCCGAGCTCGGACGAAGAAGTTATGAAGGTTTTACTGCAGCGAGAAAACAGCAGCATTTCAAACGCACGTTTGGACCATTTCAAACGTGCGTTTGGGACCCCAACTTTTTTCGAATACTTCAAAGCAAGTTTGGGACTTTAAACGCACGTTTGGGAACCTTCCAAACGTGCGTTTGAGCATTTTTAAACGCCATAAAAACCCAATTTGGATCGAATTTTCACCCTGGGGGAAAAACAACCTCCAGAACTTCGAATGGAAGTTTTTAAGATCAATTTGGGCGATTTCCCATTTTTTTTGAGTTATTGTAATAGTTAATATCCACTTCCCTTAGAAAAACTCTTTCAAAACATCTCTTAGATTCTCTAACTCTTAGCTTCGATTTATAACATTTCATTGGGCAAATTCATCTTTTGTATTCAACTTTTGTGCTCTTCTTCTCAACTCGAATTTCTCTCACTTTAATGGTACATTTCTCTCTCTCTTTAACTTATTATGTCTTTAATTCATTGTTTCTTTCATGTTTTAATTAGTATAATGAGTAGTTAATTCCTCCCCATAGCCGGGTCATGTGATATGTGATGAAATCACCCTTTGGGTGATGAAATTGGGAGTGGGTAGTGTGTTTTATTGTTGTTTCTTGCATGTTTCACGTCTTAGAATTTGTTATAATGGATTTGGACTAGATTAGCTACCTAGGTCAAATATCACACACATCACTCTTGAGAGTTGTTCGAGAGAGAGGGGTGTGGGAAAAGGGTTCTAGGATCGCGGTGTAGTCTCGGTTTAGTCGTTAAGCCGAGCTCGTTGTGAGGTTACTCGTTTATACGTTTAAGCGGCTCGAGTGCAAAACATGACTTGTTAGGAGAGAGTTGTTCGGACCTTAACATGGCATAAGGTGTTAGAAGAGAGTTGTTCGTACGCTAGCACCGGGTTTAGGAGTTCGCACCCGTGAAATTGAATGCAAGAGTTCGTTTAGTATAATGCACACTCTCGGTTTTGTCTACCTTAGGGTTGAGATTAGTCACATTGATCATGGTTCGGCTATGTCCCTTTCTCCCTTTGAGATTTGTTAGTTTAATTTACTTTAGTTTAATTGAAGTTGTAATAACAAACATTCCAACAACTTGTTTGCCTAGACTAAGCAATAAGTTCACTTTGGTACTTACAAACACACCTTTCTCTGTGGGATCGACCTCGGACTCCTGTAGCTATACTAGCAATCGACCCGGTCCACTGCCGGTTAGAGAGCTTGTTTAGTCACCGTTGTCTTGAGTATTATAAATTTGTTTGGTGAAAAATAACGCTCATCAAAATGGCGCCGTTGCCGGGGAATTGTGTGCTATTTGTGATATCTTGTAAGTGAACCGAAGGCTTGGGCCTAGGTTTTATTTTACTGTTTTCTTGTTGTTTGCTTTTTGTAGTGCATGACCCGGAGATCTCAAACACCACTCGAACCTTACATAGACGGAATTGAAGCTTACGCAAGGCGTAGAAATAGTCAACGAAGAAGAGGTCGTCAAGTAGAGGAGTTGATTCCGGTCCTTGAAGAGAATAGTTTGGGTGAGTTGGGAGAAGGATCCGACATGGCACAAAAGGTGAACAAGGCTTGGAAGGAAATTTGAGGAACATTAATGGAATCCCAAATCAAAACCCACCTCTTGTCAACAACAATGCACAAGGAGGTGGGAATGGACAAGGAAATAATGTTTGAGAATGTGAATGGGCACATACCACACAATGATCAACATGAGGCCCAAGGGAATCAAATGGATCCCGCTTGTTATGCAACATTTCAATGCATGGATGTTGAACCAATTTCTACAAAACCAAAATCAAACTCACAATCAAGGTGCAAATGCGATGCCAAATTGGTTTAATGGTCAACAAGAGCAAAATCAAGGTGGTTTGACTTGTAGAGATTTTGTGATAGGCTCCCACGGCAAACATGGGGCATAGTCCAATTCGAATGCCACCGGTGGCCGCCAATAATTTGGAATTGAATAGAAATATCATACATTTGTTGGGAGATAATGCTATATTTAGGGAACCGCCATGGAAAATCCTCATATGTTCATTGATCATTTCCTACAAATTGTGCACATTACCAAGATAAATGGAGTCGGTGAAGAAGCGCTTAAACTTATGCTATTTCCCTTCGCCTTGAAGGAACAAGCCAAGACATGGTATGACTCATTGGCTCATGATTCTTTGCACACTTGGGAGGACGTGGTTATGACATTTCTATTCAAGTATTACCCGCCATCAAAGACATTGGACATGAAAGAGGCTATTATCTTGTTTAATGCCTATGAAGGAGAAGAATTGTATGAGTCCCGGGATAGATTTAAAGCGTTATTGAGAGAGTGCCCGGGGCACGGCTTGCGACCTTTTGAGGTAGTTCATGCATTTTTCCGAGGGTTGGAGCCGGTGCACCAAGGGACCTTGCATGCTTCGTGTAATGGGGATATTATGAGGATGGTACCGGAGGTGGCTATAAATCAAATCGAGAAAATTGCCGAGACCTCAAAGCAATACGTGTCTTCAAGTAGAAAAGGGCCAAGGAGTAAAAAGCCGGGATTGGTTGAAGTAAAGGAAGTAGAAAAAATGAACAATGTCAAGCTAAGATGCAAACGATGGAGAAAAGGTTGGAGAACCTTGAAAGAGAAAATGAAAAGGCAAGGCTTTGCCAAATATGTGGAGGCCAACATTCGGCTAAGGATTGTGGGATGACACACAAATCTCAAAATATGTCATATCCACGATCCTCAATGCAAGGACAAGCTAGTTTTCCATCACAAGATGGTCCAACCGATCTAGCCAAGAAAATGATGAACATGTATGCCATGGGGCAACTGAGTGCGGGGCACTTGGGCTACAATCCGGTTACGAATCAATTTCAAAGCGCCAAACAAGGCCAACAAAACGAGCAACCGGTTGTGGATAATTCTCAATGTTATGAGGTGAATTATGTGGGGCAAAGTCAAGATGGTAATTATGATCAACAAAGTGATGGTTCTTGGAAAATAATAATCAAGGTTGGGATCAAAACCATCAAGGCGCAAATTGGAACCGGTATTTTGACCAAGGCCGATTCAAGCTTATAGGCAAAATCAAAGTTCATTTTATCAAGCGCCTAACCAACAAGCCCAATACTATCCTCAACAATCTCAACATCAACAACAAGGGGGTACTTACCAAGCAATTCCTCCACCACTTGCTCCCATTCCTCAAAAGAGTGCAACCGATGTCATATTGGAGCAAATGAACAAAAACTTTGCGGAGATAAAAAAAGACATGGTTGAGATGAACTACAAACATGGGTCCGCCATAAAAAATCTCGAAACTCAATTTGGTCAAATCACCGATGGAATGCATGTACAACTTGAAGGGCGGCTTACCGAGCAACACCGAAAATAATCCGAAAATGTGAAGCCCATCTTTGACTCGAAGTGGTAAAGAGGTGTTTGATAATAGCTCGAGGAGAAGGTCTCAAAATGGGAAGACAAAGCTATTGAAAGATGCTCCTATAGAGACCGAAGCGGGGGACATGGAAAAAGGCGATATTGAGACGGGATTGAAGATGATGAAGATCATGGAGAGTATGTCAAGAAAAAGGAAGTTGGCGATTGCAAAGAAAGAAAAGCTCAAGCAAGGAGAGATTTTGTGGTTATCGATGTGAAGATGGGGAACCGAGTAAAGAAATGAGAAGGGAAAGAGCCAATGAAAGAGCCGTCTTCCCCACGCACCAAAGGTAAGAAAGGTATAGATCCCTCCTCCTCCTAAAGATTTTGATTTGAGTACTCTCCCTTATCCACCTAAAGAACATAGACAAAGTCGCTTGAACCAAGCACAAAACCGTTTCATTGAAATATTGCGTAAAATTGACTTGACCATTCCCTTTCTTGAAGCACTTGCAAACATGCCCTCTTATTGTAAAGTCTTAAAAAGGCTTGTTAAATGATAAGAGTAAAATGGAAGGTTTGGTATGTTTGAATGAAGAGTGTTCGGCGATTTTTGATAGTAAGATACCCCCGAAAATGAGAGATCGAGGTGGGTTCACCATCCCTATTACTATTGGTGATACTGTGATTGAAAATGTGTTGTGTGACCTAGGAGCTTCTGTGAGCTTAATGCCTAGGGCCTTGTACGAAAAGTTAGGGTTGGGTGAGCTAGAACCCACGGGGATGACCTTACAAATGGCGGATAGGTCGGTTAGGCACCTATGGGGGTAGCGGAGGATGTTCTTGTGCAAATAGATAAATTTACCTTTCCCGTAGATTTTGTCGTCTTAGACATGACAATGGATTCTAAGACTTCAGTTTTGCTTGGTCGTCCTTTCTTGACTACAAGTGATGCTAACATAGATGTGAAGAGTGGTGATATTACTTTTCATGTGGGTAAGGAGAGCGTGACATTGAATGTTTATAAGTCTAAATCTCTTGCTTGTCATTCTCGTCGAATCTACTTTTGCTTGTGTTGTTGCTACCACTAACCCACAAAGGTTGATAAGGAGTTAATTGTAGAAGACACGGTGGATGCACAAAAGGTCGTTGATGGAGTGAAGATCAAGACCAAGGATAAACCGGGATCGCCCGTCTCACCATCATTGTCTTATCCGGACCATAAGCCACTCGTCATAGAACCGGGAATTAAACTCAAATTCAATGTGAAGAAAAGAAGAACCCCAAGCAAAGGACACCTTAAAGAGAAACCGGAGCGGGAACCATAAAAGAAAATATTGAGTGTTTGGCAAGAGGTAACTTCACGAGCTAGAAGAGGTACCCCATGTGTTAACTCCACCCTTTAAAACCCCTCGCGGTGTCTCTCATGAATATACTTATAATTGATATGCTATGTGTTAAGGTGCTTTGTGATGCTTTGTGGTTCGGGTTGTTGTTTTGAGTCTTTTGTGGTATGAGTCTGTTTAGTGCCATTAAGTCGATGCTAACGACGTTAAACAAAGCACTTGTACCCTTTTCTCGCCTGTGTCAATAGTATAACTTTGAAAAAATTGGCACTGTATAAGTCATCCCGTCGAGCCAACGACGTAAAACAAAGGCGCTTTGTGGGAGGCAACCCACCTTTTTTTTGGTAATAATGTGTTTGGAGTGGTTTTTGGTTGCAAGAGAGGAGAGTTTGGCTTAAAAGAGAGGTTGGGGTGAGAGCTTCCTTTTGGTTCTTGCTTTTGTACTTAGACGGTGATGTTTTTATGTGAGCCTCTGTGGCCTTATTTTATGCGTGGATGCTCTGTGTTTCTTTTGATTATCTTTACATCCAGTGCACTTCCCGTCTAGTATGGTTGATATGCTTTGATACCTTGATTGTGGCATGGCTTCTATTTTTATATATCTCGTATCTATCACCATCTTTTGGCACGTGGATTTTTTCCCGTGCATGTGTTTGCCTTGTTTTCTCGTCTACATGGTGTTCGGTATTCGAGATGGAGCTTACTAGAAGATGTCACGTGAGCTAAAGTGCGCCTTTCGCCGGGTTTTGGTCAAACAAGCTAAGTCTTTTTACTCTTTTTATCTCTCACACACCGAGGACGGTGTTTCGTTTAAGTGTGGGGTGGGAGACTTAGTCGTTTTCTTGTTTTCGTTGTTAAATGTGCTATAAATGTGGTATGCTTAGCCTATGATCGGGCTCGAGTCGATTTTTGGGTAATTTTTAAAATTTTCAAGGGTCTTAACACCGTGTTGTATGTGTTACTTTCACATTTGAGTGGTGATCACCTTAGTCGGGATCCCGAACATGTACATTGTGGTTTGATATTATCTTGAGAATGGAGTCTTATTAATTTCACGAAAGCTACACTTTGTGCACAATTTGATTGCTACCACCTTTCATATCACTAGCCTTGAGACGAAATGTCATAGGTTTACCTAAGTAGGACATGGGATGACGGTTTTGGCGTTCTCTTGACCCTACCATAGCCAAATAAGCCTTAACCGGAACATTTACCCTTCGTAGCCCCTCTCAGCCTTGATAGAATGGTCTGACCACCATTCGCTTATAGCCGTTTTGTTACTTAGTCAGAAACCTACCCTTGAGCCTTATTATGGTCACATTTCCTTCATTTTATACCCTACGAGTGGACTTAGTCTTCTGTTAGACCACACTTGCTAAGGCAAGTGTGGGGTGGGAGAGATGATGTTTTTGATTGGGTTGTTGTTTCTCGTTTTGAGCTATAAAGTGTTGAGGAGCTCGTTTGGGCTTGGTGTTCGGCTCTTGGGCCAAAAGAAAAGAAAATCTCTTCTTCTATCTCTTCCTTAAAAAAAAAAAAAAAAAAAAAAGAAAAAAAAAAAAAAAAAAAAAAAAAAAAAAAAAAAAAAGAGAGGATGTACATAGAAATAAAGGCGTGGAGTCAAAGTAAGGAGCTCAATGATAAATTTTTATGATGTTAGAGTTGGGATAGTGAGATAGGTGCTAGTGTGCTTGAACTCACCTCACGACACTTGAAACATAGTCGAGTTTGGCAATGAGTTCGGGTGCACTGGTAACCTATGGTTCCCAAAATGTCAAAGTTGATAAAAAAAGAGTTTTGGGTGGTTTGCATGATAAAGATGAGTTGGTACTTGTTTGATTAGGTTCACTCGTACTTCTTTTTCTCCGAGTTCCCAAAATACCCCTTTCGACTAACCGGAATCACCCTAGCCTAACGTTATAACCGCTCAAGTCCTGCCCGATCGTGTCCAAACTTAGTAAACTAGATTAGTGGAGAGGCTCGTGATTATGAAACGGTTGGTAGATTTTTGGTTGGGATTCAAGCCCCGACAATCATTTTGAGCATTTGGTTTTAGCTTGGCACCACACACACTCCATTTTCTTGATAATGTTGTACCAATGTGTTTATGTTCGTGTTTCTTACTTTGGGGCCACCTCGAGAGTGTGAGTAGTAGCACCTACATCATAAAGTTGAATCCCTTGGTTTGTTTTAAAACGCCTATTTTACTCGAGGACGAGCAAAGGCTAAGTGTGGGGTGGTGATGGGAGTCAACTTTACGTGATTCCGGTGCATTTTCTACCCCCGTTTACCACACTTTTAGCATGTTTCTTGGTAATTTAGACCGTTTTAGGGGTAATATCGTGAGTTTATAGCACGGGGAGTAAATCCGTCACTTTGATGGTTTACTACCTCCTTTTATTGATATTGACCCTATTCCGAGCACTTTTACCCTCCGGAATGTTTTGGTTGTTTTTTGTTGTTGTGATGATGTAGGGTATTGGTGTCTCGAGAACCCGGAAGGCGAAGATTTATGATGATAAGTGTGATCAAGGTGCAAGAATGAGCCAAGAAAGAAGAAAGAATAGGAAAAGGAAGAGAAAGAGTTGGTGCCCGAGTGACTGTTCTGATTCAGAAGCATTTTGACCCATGATGGAGGCATTTTCTGGTCACGACTTCTTCATGAAAGTTGTAGAGAATTGAAAGAGCTTTCCAACGCATCTTGAATCACCCCAATCGGAGCTCGGACGAAGAAGTTATGAAGTTTTTACTGCAGCAGAAAATTACATCATCCCAAACGCACGTTTGGAACCATTTCAAACGTGCGTTTGGGACTCTTTTTCGTGAATTTCTTCAAACGCGCGTTTGGGACTTTAAGGGATTTGGCTGAAGCAAAACGCGCGTTTGGGACATTTCAAACGCGTTTGAGCAGTTTTTAGCCATAAAAACCCAATTTGGATCGAATTTTTGGGGGACAACCTCCAGGAACTTCACTCTATCTTTTTAACAACCTTGGGCATTTTGACCCATTTTTTTTGATTATTGTAATAGTTAATTTCCACTTCCCTTAGCTTAAAAACACCAAAACATAGGTAGATTTCTACCTCTTAGCTTAGATTTATAACATTTCATTGGGCAAAGATTTCACCTTTTGTATTCAACTTTTTATTGTACTTTTTCTCAAACTCGAATTTCTCTCAATTTAATGGTATATTTCTCTCTCTCTTTTACTTATTATGTCTTTAATTTTTGTTTCTTTCATGTTTTAATTAGTATAATGAGTAGTTAATTCCTCCCCATAGCCGGGTCATGTGATATGTGATGAAATCACCCTTTGGGTGATGAAATTGGGAGTGGGTAGTGTGTTTTATTGTTGTTTCTTGCATGTTTCACGTCTTAGAATTTGTTATAACGGATTTGAGCTAGATTAGCTACCTAGGTCAAATATCACACACATCACTCTTGAGAGTTGTTCGAGAGAGGGGTGTGGGAAAAGGGTTCTAGGATCGCGGTGTAGTCTCGGTTTAGTTGTTAAGCCGAGCTCGTCGTGAGGTTACTCGTTTATACGTTTAAGCGGCTCGAGTGCAAAACATGACTTGTTAGGAGAGAGTTGTTCGGACCTTAACATGGCATAAGGTGTTAGAAGAGAGTTGTTCGTACGCTAGCACCGGGTTTAGGAGTTCGCACCCGTGAAATTGAATGCAAGAGTTCGTTTATTATAATGCACACTCCGGTTTTGTCTACCTTAGGGTTGAGATTAGTCACATTGATCATGGTTCGGCTATGTCCCTTTCTCCCTTTAGTTGAATTTAGTAGTTTAATTTTTCTTTTTTATGTTTTAATTGTAAAGTTGTAATAACCAACATTCCAACCAACTTGTTTGCCTAGACTAAGACAAAAGTTCGCTTTGGTACTCACAAACACACCTTTCTCTCGTGGGATCGACCTCGGACTCCCGTAGCTTTATACTAGCAATCGACCCGGTCCACTGCCGGTTAGAGAGCTTGTTTAGTCACCGTTGTCTTGAGTATTATAAATTTGTTTGGTGAAAAATAACGCTCATCATCGCCCTTGGCACGTGTAAAACATGTTTAGTGTGAAAAAGACACTCCCTAAATAAATTATAATATTCCTATAAATAAACCCCTTAATTCCCTTATAATTAAACTATGGCATTTCTGGAAGAAAAAAAAATAGACATGCGATGCGCAGGGAAAAAAAAGAAAACGTTTTGGGAGAAAACGGAAGCGAAGAAGAAGAATCTTCATTCTAATCCGTCCGGATTTTGAACAGACCACAGTAGACGGAAGATTTCGTCTCATCGCAACGAACGTTTCTACACCAACTATTCTCAATTTCGTAAGTTTTTAGTTTAGCTCCAAATTTGGAATCTTGATCGTTCTTGAGAAAAGTTTGATTTTTAATTGTGTGGAGGGTTGTATTAATCGTAGTGTACTGTTTATGGATCGTAGGTTGTTCGTAGGAGTCGTGAATCAAAGGATTCACTTGGATTGCTTTTAATTTCGCTTTGGAATTTCCTTTTCAATTGCTAAAATGTAAGGAAGTGTTCGTCGGTATTTAATTATGTGTTTATTTATTTATTATTGTTGCTCTTTTGTTTGTCATATAGGTTTGTTTCTATTACTTTTTTATTCTGCTCGGTGAATTGCCGAAGAAGAAAAAATATGACTTGAACCATGATGCTTATGTTGCCAAAGCTTATTTTGCAGTAGAGAAAAAAAAGGGAAAAAGAAAGAAAAATAATAAGAGAACTTTGCAGGCAACTTTCTTAAGGTAGGGAAAAAGAAAGGGAAAAAAATTATTAATATAGTTGAGTAACAGATATTAAGGTACACTAAGTAATTTTATATAAGTTATATACTAAAAAGATATGCACAATAAAGTAATCTATATATTTAATGGTTATAGTAAAAATGTGTTATATACTACGATAAAAGCGTATTATATTATTTTTGAGCTTCTATGTATATTACACGATACGATGTGACTTGTATTTTCTTTAGAACATTATATGTTAATTGGCAATATCTAACTACGACTTCTGATATCCTTGGCTCAACACCACAATTGAGACCCTCTGTGAGGAGAAGGTAGAAGAACCGGAAGGCGTTTGTTTAGGTCTTGCGGGACGTTGACTTAGTAGTCAATGATCTCTTTACAGTGTGCTAGGTAATGTAAATTAGAATGTCTATGACTAGATGTCCATAGGAAGCATTTTATATGAATGAACAAGGTGGTTAAACTTAAATTCATAAATTACATATGTGTGTTTAAAAACTAAAACATCATTGTCATTGGTGAGGCACGTCTATTCTTCTTAGCATGGGATAATTACTCCCCCCACTTGGTCGAGCCAAGGGATGCATGTAACTCCCACACGGGGACCTAAGCCCGTGCCCTTGAGGTGCTTCCAGTGTGTGGTGCAGTCGTTCACCATGTGTAGTGTCCTCTGATATTGATGTAACAAACTTACTTGTGCAAGGTTATGCTATATGATCTGGCAGAGAGTGAGTGAGATCTTCTGTTACAACCTATTAGTTAGTGATTGTAGAAAGTATTCATGTTATATATATATATATATATATATATATATAAATGAAGGGAAAAAAAATGTTTGGATGTTGTTTTGTTTCTTAAATAAAATAAGATGAAGGGGAAAAAATGTTTTAAGAGGATTATATGGAGGGTGTTTGTTGGAGTAGATTGATTTATAAAGTGTTAAAAAGGTATAACTGGAACGGAAAACAGTATAGTTGGAGGTGATATAGAGGATTGTTGTTGGAGAGAGTCTTACTAAGTACGTATGTACTTACCCCCTTTCTTTCATGTTCCCACCCCAAAAAGGTGTGGTGTATTTATAAGTTGCTTTCGAGGCCACTAGGGAGTGAACCGGAGATGTTGCAGTCGAAGTTTATTGCTCTTTATTCTATTGTAATTGAGTATAGATTCTCTTTTCATTTGTAATGATAGAAATCAATGAGTTGAGTTTATGGTTATCAAGATGTAATGGATTTATTGTATTTGACGGTTATAGTAAAGTCTTTTGATGATGTATTAGATGCATCATGTATTGCTTTCGATATGTTATTAGTTGTTTTAGTTAACCGAGTCAATCGTTTTGTCTTCCGCCTTGTTCTCTAATGTTTATTTATGTAGGCTTACGTATATAATTAGATTAATTTTTAATTATATGCGTTCCAGGTGTTTTTTTCGGGATAAGAATTTGATATGCGGGACATGGACGTCACAGTCGGTCAGTTGGGGCCGGTTGGTCTATCAAGGGACCGGTTAAATATTATATATAAATATATATTATGTGACGTGTCGCATCTCTTGGATTTTTTATATAGGCTTGTTTCTATTTTTCAACTCAGATATGTGGGTACTTATTAGAGATATTACAATGATATTATATTATTGTGTTCACATCTTGATTGATTCTGTACATTATTTTGCAAATCATTATATTAATTAGGCTGATCTCGTCTAATTCTCTAATCAAGTGTATATATTGTAATCCTTTGTAATACAAAAATTAATACAACAAAATATTATTTTTTTCTCTTCTTGTCTTGTCATGGTATCAGAGTCATAATAAAATAAATTTTTTTTCTTTTCTCTCCCCGTTTCTTTCTTTTTCAATTGTGCATGTATGTCGGTCAACTCCACCGTGACCCCCCTCCCTCCGGTGACAACCCTACATCTGTGTTGCCACCCCTCGTGTACAAATTCAATATTTGGAAAATACAGTTCGAGTCTTGGACAAATTCAATATTTGGAAAATTCAATATTCAATATTTGGACAAATTCAGATTTCATGCAATGCACGCCATTCAAGCATCCAGGCGCCGATTAAACTCAGCAACGACAAATTCAATATTTGGAAAATACAGTTCGAGTCTTTACTCACCGGATATGACCTCCTAGGATACGTTACCGGCACCAAAGAAGGTCCGGCCAAAACCATTACTACTGATGGAAAAACCTCCTCCAATCATGCCTACATTCACTGGTACCGGCAGGACCAGTTAATTGTTAATGCGCTTGTTGGATCTCTGTCGGTTTCCGCCCTGTCCACCATCTCCGATGCATCCTCTTCCCAGGCAGTCTGGAAAACTCTTCACGACGTCTTCGCCAAACCGTCCCGTGGTCAAATAAGGAAGGTGAACAGACTGTAAGTGAGTACCTTCAAGCCATTCGATCGAAGGCAAACGAGCTGGCCCTCCTCAGAGCAAAAATGGACGACGAGGATCTGCTGGATATTGTTCTTGAAAATCTAGGAGATGATTATGGCGATTTGGTAAGGGAAATTTAGGCTAGGGACTCATCATCACATTGGATGAACTAATTTCGATGCATCTCGCCGCTGTCGGCCACCATCTCTTCCGGCTAATGTTGCTCACGCAGCATTTCGTCATCCCGCCCCGTTTCCGACAGCACCTTAACGATGCTGAAGATCGTCAGGTATACTGTCCGGGTTTGAATACTCTAGAACGACTTATCAAGAACTGATAACAATGGAGATAGAAATTGGGATGTGATTTAGACTGAGCTTGAGAGTTAGTTTCTCTCAAGTTGCCTACGTATCCAATGAATGTGATTGGAATCAAGTCTCCATAGTTCCTTAGGGTAGTTTATATATAGAGGCGTCTCGCCCTCTTTTCTTGTTTGACAAGTATAAGACTCTTAAACCCTAAGGATTATTTTGTGTAAATCATTTATTAAGAGATAATTATGATTATGTTTAAATTAGCAGATCCGTATCTTATAATCACGGGATTCACCTTCTTTACCTAATTAAATAGGCACGTGCTTAAACTCCTCTTAGTGGGAAGAGTCCCGACGTCCTGCATCGGGCACCTCAGGTCGTCCCAACCAATCTCTCCCGACTTCCATGGCCGAGCCGTCCTGTAGTGGTTAGATCGGGGAGAGAGAGAGGGAAGACCTCCCTCGTGGGTCAGACCAATCCGAAAAGGGGCTCTTGGCCCCGGGGCCTTTCTATAACACCATTCTCTAAATGACACGTGGTAGGATCTATCCTGACCATCATCATAAGCCCCTAGATCTGGACGGACTCTATGGAGGCCGTGTAGACCTTACTAGTGAAGCAGAATGGGATTGTTCTAGGGTAGGCTTAACACGTGGCTCCGTTACCGTTATCACACTGTGATGACGGACACAGGAAACGAAGTGTCTTATATATGGGTAATAATGAAACGGTTTTCCCTAGGTTACTTTTTGGGACTTATAACCACTCCATCTTGTCACGTCTCTTCAGACGTAACACAAGTCATTTATAACCAAGATTGAAGCTGACGGTTGCCATCTCAGTCTTTAACTCCTTCATACAAGTAAGCTCCATTTGTTCTTTTTCGTTTTTACTTTTTATAGTTAATGAGCGAGCCTGTGATTCTCACCGATAGTTCCATTGAAGCTCTGTTCGAATCTGAGCCAGAATTGGAAGACGAAAGTTCCCAATTTAGGGTTGCCACCGGCGCTTCTTCTTTTCCACCAGCCGAAAACTCTGTTCGCACTCCTTTGATTAATCGTAGAGGATTCGAAACCCTTGTACTAGCCCCCCGATTTGATCCGTCTTACACAGGTCCTCCACGTTCCAATGGAACTTCTAAATTCGTCTTGACACTAAAAGCTCATATGGCCCTAAAATCCCAAGCTGCCTGTCACGGTATTGATACCAAATTGACCCAGAAGGATGTAACTTCTCTTTGCAAGCGATACAAACTGGATAATCCGTTGTTTAAACCTGTTGTCCCTGCTCCGGGTATCTATGCCTACCGGGCTCCGGCAGGCTCCTGTGCCGTATACAAGGAGCAACTCCTCTGTGGCTTGAGGTTTCCCATTTGCCCAACTCTATTGGCTGTCTTGGAGCATTATGGGTTGGGTCTGGCCCATATAGTTCTAAATGGCATAAGGGCGATAGTAGGATTCACCATCTAGTGTCGATGTGCCTGCATCCCTTTCACTGTCAAGGCGTTTCGGCTCTTTTATCAACGCAAGCAAGTCCCTGGCCAGGCCGGATATTATTGCTTTCCTCGCCGAATCGATTTTATGTATGACGTTCAGTTTAATGAACCGGGGGAAACTTCCTACAAGGGTTGGAAGTCTAGATTTTTCTTTATTTGTTCGGAGGTGGAGGTCAACTTGTGTAGGTGGAATTCTGTCGACCTAGGTAGCGATACTCGGCCTACGGACGTGGACAAGAAACTGATCGACGACATCCAGAAGAGTGGTGTTTATCTTGGTGTGAAGAAATTTTCTTCAAAGTTGATCGAATCGGCTCAACTGCCGACTGCTGGGCCCTGATCCTTATAAGGAATTAAGCAGGGCGGAGTATAGAAATTGTAGGATCTTTGTTTTGACTGAGTTTTCTATTGATGAATTTTATGGAATACTTGTGCTAATCTTCTTCTCGTTTTATTGACAGTGGCAAATTTTGCAGAACTACTTGCTGACGTGGACGGGGAAGAAGAAGTTCCCACCGAGGTCCCTCTAGAGCAAGATTCTGAGAGGACTGAGAGTACCGACCTTGGAGCCACTCGGTCAGCCGGGAACGTGCTGGATCCTGAAGCATCCAGGATTCTATCTGGACTTCCCGAAGATGCTCCTGTTTCTTCTTCCCAAATCCCGTTGATCGGGGTAGACGATGTTGATAAAGGCAATCAGGAGGTAGAGGAGTTCCGACTCCAAAAGAGGAAACAAATAACAGTTGTCGATACCTCTCTACGGGGTAAGTCTAATAAGAAGAAGACGGTTCACCATCCGGCTGAGGAGGTTGAAGAGATTGGCTCTGAGGATGAGCCGGCAATGGGTCAGGGTCGTCTAGCCGAGCTGTCCGACCAGGATCTAGCTGCTGTGGTAGGTTTTCCTTTTTGTACCTTGACTTTACATACAATGTACCTTTTTCCCTTGTCTCACAATTAACTTTCCAGGGAGCTAAAATTGGGCAAGAGTTTCTGCACAGACTCGTTGAGTCGTCGGCAGCGAAAGAGGCTCAAAGGAAGAGTATCGAGGAGCTGCGCGTGAGTCGGGAGAGGCATAAAGTGTCTTCTCAGGTTAATGATGTGGAGATCGCAGCCTTGAAGAAGCATCTCGAGGAGGTTAAGAGTCAGTGTACCACAGAGCTACAAGCTGCGTTCGACAACTATACCGCCGAGAACTCTGAAATGAGGCAGGCTCTGGTTAACGCTCGAGGTGATAGGGATGCCATGGAAGCTTCTATCCCTACTCGGATTGACCAAGCTGTGCATGAGTACAAGTCTTCCGACCACCTGGCTCGAGCTCTGAAGGCTTTGCTGAATCCTGTCATGCAGCACGGCTATACTCTCGGGGTTGATGAGGCGAAGGATCAACATGCAGGGCTAGTCCTCCCCCAACTTCCGCATTACAAGACTATGTATAAGGCGGGTGCAGGATAGATTTATGATGACCGTCTGAGAGAGTTTAAAGGAGGGGAGGACATTGGGACGAAGTATGCAAAACGCCGTCCTGCCCCTAAAAGCACTGAGCCGGCTCCTTCTTCCGCGGAGCAGAATCCTGATGGCCAGGGTTGACTGCTCTCCTTTATTAAAATGCATTTTTTATTTGAAAAAAACTTGTTTGGATGTTAGTGGTGCTCTGCCCCACGGTACTTTTATTTTTACTTTGAAGCACTCTTGTTTATGTTTTGAAATTTATTTTGGTTTGAATACTTACCAGGTATCCTTTGCCCCTAATATGACATGCATTACTCCTGTTAATGGATGGCATTTTTTGTCATTTGATTTGATATCTATCAGCTTTTTCTTAGCCGGCCCTGCCAACTCGGGAAGTTAGTGGAATTCTAACTTTCAGAGTATGCCCTGTAGTACTCAGTTTAGTTTTTAGCCTGCCCTGCAGACTCGGGAAGTTAGTGGAATTCTAACTTTTTGAGTATGCACTGCAGTACATAGCTAAATTTTTTAGCCTGCCCTGCAGACTCGGGAAGTTAGTGGAATTCTAACTTTCTGAGTATGCCCTGCAGTACTCAGTTTAATTTTTAGCCGGCCCTGCCGAGTCGGGAAGTTAGTGGAATTCTAACTTTCTGAGTATGCCCTACAGTACTCAGTTTAGTTTTTAGCCTGACCTGCAGACTCGGGAAGTTAGTGGAATTCTAACTTTTTGAGTATGCACAGTAGTACGCAGTTAAATTTTTAGCCTGCCCTGCAGACTCGGGAAGTTAGTGTAATTCTAATTTTCTGAGTATGCCCTACAGTACTCAGTTTAATTTTTAGCCGGCCCTGCCGACTCGGAAAGTTTGTGGAATTCTAACATTCTAAGTATGCACTGCAGTACTCAGTTTAATTTTTATTATCCCTTATAAGGGGGGTAATTTAATAACATAATATTCGTAAAATGCATGAGAAATTTATTAAAATCTGAAGTAATGCTTGATTACATCATTTATTGAGAATAGAAAATTGAGCTGAAAAGTAAAGAACGTAATTCCAGCACCTGTCCTAGACATAGAATTTTCTTAGATTATTGGCATTCCAGCTATGGGGTATAGTCCTACCTCTTGCATCGGCTAGCTGGTATGAGCCTTTTCCATGAACTTGTTAGATGTAATATCGTCGGATCAACCATAGATTGACCCGATTACGCGGCGGAAGTATCGGATCTAGATCTAAACGAAACAAAATACATAAATAAAAGATCTAAACCTACAAGGGGGTTTAGGAATCTACCTTTTTATGGTGCTTAACTCCAAGAACGATAGATCTCCAAGAACACGTATTTTGAGAAGCCACGACCTTCCAACATGTGTCTCCCAAAGAACACCAGGTGGATGGTGTTTCCCGCCGCCGGACCTCCTTGATATGCTACCGGAATAATCCCGAAAATTATTCCAACTCGAAATCCAGAAAATAGCCGAAAATTCTAAGCTACTTTTCTTCCAATATGGCGTGATTATTAGTGTGTCAAAAGGCTTGGAAGAACTCTCTTTATATAGGAGAGTAAAACTTAACCTCCAAGGATTAAATAATTAAGAGATAATTATTACATTAATCCTTTTTCCAAATAAAAGATAAATAAAATAATTATCCCAAACAAATTAGGATAAATCATATTATTATCTAATATTCCATGAATTATCATTTAACAAATAAAAGATAAATCACACATTAAATAATTATCCAAGAAAACTAATTTCCCAATAATTAAATAATAATAAAACCATGCGCCACTTGCAAAACCCAAAATGAGGTTACACGCATGTTTCCATATTTGACCAATTTGGTGAAAAAGGTCAACACACCAATTTTGGCCGAGTCCACGAAAAATGTCTTTTCCGTGTTTTAATTATTTAGTCCAACTAAACAATTAATCCACATATCAATTTAAATAGCCCAATCCACTATGCAATTATAATTGAGGTGCAGCGACGAGAAATCCAATTATGCTATTTCGGGAGCCACGTCGGGGACCATGGACCCATATTCAGTAGCTACAATAAATCGAATAAAAATTACTCATCGACGTAATAATTATATCCAACCTATTAATTCCGGGATTACACCACCATAAACCCGAAACCGAACTCTATCGAATATAGATAACTTACACTCAATTTATGAGTCGAAAGCGTCCACGATATAATCATTACATACGGATAAACCCTCCATAGATCGTGTTCATTTCGATTCGGGATATTTCCGTAAACCCTTCTCGAAACATCTTATCCTTATTTACCATTAACCCCCTAGTGATCAATTAGTTCATATTCAATATAATATGAACTCGGCCGATCGATCGGTTTCTAGGGTCAACAAATAAGGGAACTGTCTCTCTCTACTTCCCGAGGGAAGGAATGGATTCCATATTCGTGATAGCACGGACCACTCACTCATTCCGAATAGAGCCAACGAGAAGTGTTGGACCACATACTTCGAAGTGATCCTTACTAACACATCAAACTCTACCCTAGTCTAAGCGGTCGTCGTGATCACCTCGGGATTAAGATTAATCCATATATGATCATCTTGTGATTCGATAAGACTTCTCGATTACGGAATTATATCGAGAACTCAAATCAAATCGGTCCACCCTATATGATTATCATCATATATAAATGCCCCACTAGGTACCCTATTACCGACAAACCGGATAAGACTGTCACACCTAAAGTGTTCGGGCGCATTAATAGCAAATTAATCATGAGACCCATACTCGGATTAATAAACGCTACGGACTAAGTTCATTTTAAGTACATCTCACTAACTCAATCCTCTTGTGTATAGCATACACCGAGTTATGTGATTACATAAACGAGGTACTTAGGGTTTTCGTAGTGTCTTAATATAAGCATAACCGCATATAATTAAGATGAATTATTTATTCGTCCTAAAACAATTAGATAATTGTCTTTCGGGCACCACACCTTACAATCTCCCACTTGCACGAAAGGCAAGTGGATTAATTGTTTTAGAGCACACCCTTATTTATCTATATCTACAACATTCTCCCACTTGCTCAAAACAAGTGAGACGTATCCCTCAAATCTGTACCCTCCAAGCGCATCTTAGTAATTCATCCTTCCAATCACGACCGGAGTGTGCCGCCGCAGGGTAGGTCAGTGACCCGGCGCGTACTTAGAATCCGAATACCATGTGACTTGGTACACTGATCAGGTAGGATGTCGGCTTGAGTCAATCTTTGGGATCGAAACATCGCCTTTCCATCTAATCCGGTGGTATGATTTCAATATGCCTTTGATTTAACACTGAGGACGAAATCGACTTAACGATCATCCTTAATCTGACCTAAAGTCAGAATTAGTGTCATCACTTATATTCTAGTTTGCACCTGAATATACTAGCATATTATTCCTCATTCTCCCGAAGATACTTGAGGATTCACTAAACATCCCATTTCGTATTCATCCTCAGGTTTAGATAACCATTCCTGAGAGGTAGGGTAGACTACATCATTGAATGTTGCATAAATGCAAGAATATCTTAACCAGGTGAATGGGTGGGATTGCCAATGATCGATTCTCGCGGATTTGAGCGAATCAACTCCTTTAGAATGAATCCCGATGGCATGTCAGACTCTGACTTCAGATAACACACCCATGTTGTTTCCAATTGTTTCAGTGTTACCATTCACAAACACTAATCTACATACTACTTTACTAATATTGATGCCAAGTCTACAAAAGACTTATCAACATTCTAGTCAAGTCCACATATTAATATATATGACTTTGAAATGACCTAGAGGTTTGCTTTAATCCCCAAAGGATATAAGCTATGGCAGGCATCCTGCCAAAGGTTCTTTCTGAATAAATTAAGATACCGTTAGTTCTCGCAAAAAGGTCTTAGGGAATCACCCCTATTTTCTGCTTTGTAACGAATCCGTTATTTGTTCTAAGCTAAAACCCTTCGTTCGAATGAATTCGATTCCGTTGTTCGGCAAGGAAGTCTTAGGGAATCACCCCTATTTCCCGCTTTCGACGAAATCAAGCAAGACTGAGTGGTAAGAGAGATCACGGTCTGGTTAACTCTCTACCTTTTAGGGAATCACCCCTGAATTACTCAGCTTTGCGTTGAAAGTTAAACTTTCCTATTCATTCGACTCTTCTCCGTGTAGTTCCAATTACTCCCACTGGGCCTGAGATACTCAGGTGGTTCTACAAGAGTTCCAACAGAACTGGAGTATCAAACTCCATTCATAGGGTTATGGCTTTTAAACCAACCTCTATGATCAGGATCCTATACAGCCCACGAAGGACTATGGGTCATCAATCTACCCTATAGACCGTAAGGTCCTGCAATTGGTAATGGACAAACCATACTCCCACTACGTTCGGGGTGGATTGATATACTGATCTATTTTAGTAGTTCTTATCAGTGTTATCACCAACTGCCGGTGTTGGATGTGGACTGAACACATCAGTTAGTAACATCTTGAGTACAAATACTTCAAGATCTAAGGTTGTTATTTATAGACTCTATCAGACCGAGTTTGACAGTATAACCGTCATTCTCTGATTTTACGAGTTTTGTAACCAACCTTCACTCAATGCATTAAGATATTTCACGACCTGAACGTGAACGCAAAATTGCCAGCCCTACCTTCAAGCACTCGGTGCTGAATGCCTCTATTTACGGAAGTAGGGTGAACCGAATTCACTTCTTATCCACAAATGCGTAGGCATCTTCTGGGTAGACTTCTCGGTTTTTCAATACAACCGTTATTTTGCAACCAATATCTTAAATGAGTTCAGCAGCGTATCATAGCACATCAATAACTATGTAAGGCAAATTTGTGGTGTGTCCCTTAGTGAAAACATTTCACTGGGAGGCAGGCCGAGCATCAGTCCCGAAGACTATGCAATAACCTATTTCTGAGTATGGAATACTCTATCTCTGGTGAAATCAGAGATTTCCTCCAAATATTTTGGATAAACTTACGGAGTTTCGAGTAGTTATCAGACAACTTGTCACTACTCTGAAGCTCCCACTAGCTTGTATCTTTCATATGACCCCGAAGGTCGATATGAACAGGCTATGTAACTTCTTTAAATCTATTACCCTTCCCGATTGAAAGGAAACTTAGGCATTGTTACTTTGAGACAGGGTTCCTTTGACTGGGAGATAGGAATCACCCTAAGCCAGTCTGCAGATCTTATCGTTGGGGAATATGCACTAATTAATAGTATATAAAGAAGTGTTTATCTAAATACGGAAACCATTTGCGTTTATATAGTTTTAAGACGCGTTACTAATACCTTTTCAGCAATGCTTAGTGGTTCTGACTTTATCAAACAAAAGTACGAGTCTTGGATTCGCGCTACGAATGTTATATTCATCGTCAATAAGACAAACAAATTACCCTATTGAAAATGAATACGTTCGTTCCAACGAATCCGAAAACAGAAAATGAATTTTCTGGTGATACTCAAGAATTGAATCCGAGATTCATTTCCTTATATCACTCCCACTAGTCTATCTGAGAATAACTGCCCGTTGTCTATTTTTATGTATCGTTTAATGCAAAGCTACCTAGTTCTTCCAAAGAACTTTAGCTTTCAAGAAAATAGCTAAGGATTCATTGGTCAGTGATCCGAAATCACTTTCCTTATCCTATAATTTCCAATTTATTAATTTTCCGGTTTAGCCTTAACGCTACTTAGTTTAGATGACTAACACGTATGAACATTCTTTCCCATTCTCGACTTTCCTTAGATGGAAACAGTCTTGAACTAGCAGTTCGTTTGAGTAGACTCTACTCTTGAACTGTGGGATGTTTAGTGTTACTTGCTTGGACTATCGATTTTTCTAATCGTCAAATCATAAGACCAAAGCTCCGACTAGTTTATCGGTTCCAAATACCGTCTAACTAGCAACACTTTGTATTTATGATTTTTCAAAGATCAGAAAATCCCCAGAACTAAGCTCCCACTAGTTTATCAGTTCCAAATACTGTCTAACTAGAAATGCTTTGTTCATGATGTTTCAAAGATTATAAAATCTCCAGAACTAAGCTCCCACTAGTTTATCAGTTCCAAATACTGTCTAACTAGTAACACTTTATTCTTGTTTTTCCAATAAATGGAGAAACTCTTGTGCAGTCTATTACACATTTCTAATAATTCAGAAAAACAACAAATCATAAGGCTAAGGCTCCCACTAGTTTATCGGTTCCAAATACCGTCTAACTAGCAACGCCTTATGTATATGATTTTCCAATTTTTCAATTTAGAAATTTGTTGTGTAATTCATTAAATGAATTTTATATGATAGTCCTATGTCATCTTTTGTAAACTAAGTATGGTCGTCTCTCGTTCAACACGAGTGACACCTGTGACATACCTATACTATGTCACTTAAGTTCTTAAAAGGCTCAAGAGAAAAATCTCTTCCGATAAATTTACTGCATTGTTTGATAATTACAACGTACTTGTTACTTTCCACATTTTTAATGAAGTCCTATTACTAACAGTTTAGTAACCTAGAGATTAAAGTTGTAAATAAACATGACAGAAAATTAAATTCAAAAAAAATAAATAAATTATCACTACTTGATTTTTATTTTAGGAATAATAAACTATAAAGTCTATCCTACCATTCCAAGGATTTAACCTCGTATAGTACTGTCCGAGAGGGTCGATATCAGTACTATGACGGTTAAACTGAGACAATGTCTCTCAATGATTAAGCTTCGAGAATCGAACATCTCACGGGAATCAGACATCCCGGACATTTAATCATTGATTACCTTCCTTTTTCTAGCCTAGATATTTCGAAAATATCCACAAAGAGTGTGACCTACTATATCAGATCTCAGAGTACGCCCCGAGTATGCCTACGAGGGGCAGGTCAGTGACCCGACGAGTACCCGAAATCCTATCCTTTCGGAGACCAAGCCTTGAATTTTGATAACGGTGAACACCATCCGAAGGGGGCCGAAATCAAAGCGGCACGAGGCGTCATCATTCTCTCACGTGCTTGCATCTATAGTAGAGGCCGTGGGGTTGGCCGTCGCCTTCCCCGCTCCCACTCAATATTTTGAAAAAGTGGTGGGTTTACTAATTACGGTTTTGGCCTTGACAATAAGAAACAATAAATCAAAGTACTCCGAATAGGGTCGGTTATGTAGGCAAGCCTACGCCGTCTTATTCGTTGGAACATATGTGACGCTTCGGGCCAATCCGGCGGGGAGAAGCCCCGTTTAGCCCGAAGGCTTATCGGCTATGCTAAGTCCTATCGAACTGCTTTAACGTACATCACACGTGGAGGGGAGTCGATTGAGCCGAAGCTCGGTTGAACTCGCCCAACCATGGTTAGACCATTTCCGAACCCATGTACTAAGATTCTCCGATTTCTAAGTTGTCACCCAAAGCGTAATCTCGTTTTTGTTTAAGGTGGGTTCACTGAGAAGCCATCACCGAAAAAGCTCAACGATTTATCCAAGTGGGATTCACCGAGAATCCATCACTAAAATCGTAAACGATTGACATAAACCCGGGTCCTCGGTTTTTATAATTAGCTACTTATTATTTAACTACCACATATTAAATTAATAAGCATTCATACTAATTATTCGAGTTATACATGCCTAATTTATTCGAAATAAACTAGCTACATGTATGCATTGGAGTGGAATCATGAAGATGCAAGTCATGGCAATTTTCCGGTTTTAAGCACGTAATCTTGATCAAACACAAAATTATACCGAAAAGTAAACACCGAGATGGACCGTTGGTACCCCCGACTAACTATTTTCTAAGGAAAAATAAAACTTAATCTATGTCTTCGAGTCTTGATCTTCAAATCTTGAACTCGAATCGCCGGATCACGAACCACGAACACCCGAGAGGAGAAAAGGCTTTTTAATTAAATAATCAAATATTTTAATTAAACTTTTTTTTTTTTTCGGCTGTTGCTAAAAAAAAAAATATTCCAATTCTTTTTTTTTTTTTTTTGTTATTACGCATGTTTTATAAAAAAAAAATAAAACAGGTGACATTAAAAAAAAAACACATTCAGCCTCTTTAGAGGAAACCCTAGCCGCATGCAAGGTACCAAATTTACTTCAGCCGCATGCACTGTTTAAAATTAGGGTTTTATTCCGTTTCTCCTCGTTCATACCTTGGGTTTCGCCTTGATCTTCATCTTTTATTAAAGATCTTCATCTTTTCGAGCCCGGAACAACAAAATTACAATAAAAGGTACTACTTTACATTGAATTTTCGAAAAAAGACATTAAAAAAAAACAAATCCTATGCTCAATTGTTACTAAACAAAGGAGCTACAAAATAGATCTACGGGTAAACAATACCAACCCAATCCATCTCTTCAACCACAACATTCACAAGCATACAACATGATTAATTTCGAATTTTACCATAAAAAAACGAAATAAAAACATCTAAAACATGCTTTTCCACTCCAAGATCTAAAATTCATATACTTTGATCGTTAGATCAAAGTCTCTGATACCACCTGTTAGATGTAATATCGTCGGATCAACCATAGATTGACCCGATTACGCAGCGGAAGTATCGGATCTAGATCTAAACGAAACAAAATACATAAATAAAAGATCTAAACCTACAAGGGGGTTTAGGAATCTACCTTTTTATGGTGCTTAACTCCAAGAACGATAGATCTCCAAGAACACGTATTTTGAGAAGCCACAGCCTTCCAATGTGTGTCTCCCAGCAACACCAGGTGGATGGTGTTTCCCGCCGCCGGACCTCCTTGATATGCTACCGGAATAATCCCGAAAATTATTCCAACTCGAAATCCAAAGAAAATAGCCGAAAATTCTAAGCTACTTTTCTTCCAATATGGCGTGATTATTAGTGTGTCAAAAGGCTTGGAAGAACTCTCTTTATATAGGAGAGTAAAACTTAACCTCCAAGGATTAAATAATTAAGAGATAATTATTACATTAATCCTTTTTCCAAATAAAAGATAAATAAAATAATTATCCCAAACAATTTAGGATAAATCATATTATTATCTAATATTCCATGAATTATCATTTAACAAATAAAAGATAAATCACACATTAAATAATTATCCAAGAAAACTAATTTCCCAATAATTAAATAATAATAAAACCATGCGCCACTTGCAAAACCCAAAATGAGGTTACACGCATGTTTCCATATTTGACCAATTTGGTGAAAAAGGTCAACACACCAATTTTGGCCGAGTCCACGAAAAATGTCTTTTCCGTGTATTTAATTATTTAGTCCAACTAAACAATTAATCCACATATCAATTTAAATAGCCCAATCCACTATTCAATTATAATTGAGGTGCAGCGACGAGAAATCCAATTATGCTATTTCGGGAGCCACGTCGGGGACCATGGACCCATATTCAGTAGCTACAATAAATCGAATAAAAATTACTCATCTGACAGAATAATTATATCCAACCTATTAATTCCGGGATTACACCACCATAAACCCGAAACTGAACTCTATCGAATATAGATAACTTACACTCAATTTAGAGTCGAAAGCGTCCACCGATATAATCATTACATACGGATAAACCCTCCATAGATCGTTCATTTCGATTCGGGATATTTCCGTAAACCCTTCTCGAAACATCTTATCCTTATTTACCATTAACCCCCTAGTGATCAATTAGTTCATATTCAATATAATATGAACTCGGCCGATCGATCGCTTTAGGGTCAACAAATAAGGGAACTGTCTCTCTACTTCCCGAGGGAAGGAATGGATTCCATATTCGTGATAGCACGGACCACTCACTCATTCCGAATAGAGCCAACGAGAAGTGTTGGACCACATACTTCGAAGTGATCCTTACTAACACATCAAACTCTACCCTAGTCTAAGCGGTCGTCGTGATCACCTCGGGATTAAGATTAATCCATATATGATCATCTTGTGATTCGATAAGACTTCTCGATTACGGAATTATATCGAGAACTCAAATCAAATCGGTCCACCCCTATATGATTATCATCATATATAAATGCCCCACTAGGTACCCTATTACCGACAGTCCGGATAAGACTGTCACACCTAAAGTGTTCTGGGCGCATTAATAGCAAATTAATCATGAGACCCATACTCAGATTAATAAACGCTACGGACTAAGTTCATTTTAAGTACATCTCACTAACTCAATCCTCTTGTGTATAGGCATACACTGAGTTATGTGATTACATAAACGAGGTACTTAGGGTTTTCAGTAGTGTCTTAATATAAGCATAACTGCATATAATTAAGATGAATTATTTATTCTGTCCTAAAACAATTAGATAATTGTCTTTCGGGCACCACACCTTACCGGCCATGGAGTTGGCCCTCAGAGAGGGGAGTCCAATTTCGGCGGGGATGACTGCCTCGCATCCATAGTACCGGTTGCTGAATTTGGCGTACTCCTATACGCCCTAAGTATGTTGGGTAAGTGTTCGACCCAATTCTCTCCTTCTTCTTCCAGCCTCTTCTTTAAACCGACTTTGACTTGTCTGTTTGTCTGTTCGACTTGGCCATTAGCCTGCGGGTGTCCGACAGAAGTAAAATGTTGAGCAATGCCCAGCTCGGAGAACCATGCTCTGACTATCCTATTTTCAAACTGCGTTTCGTTGTCTGAGATCAAGATCTTAGGTATTCCGTATCTGCTAAATAATACTTTTCCATAGGAACTTCTGAATGGCCCTGCCTGTGATAGTAGTTAGAGCTTTGGCCTCCACCCATTTGGTAAAATAGTCAACTGCCAAGACAAGGAACCTCAGGTTTCCGGGAGCTCGAGGAAAGGGTCCGACCAGGTCTACCCCCTATTGATATAAGGACCAAGGAGATACTATGGGAACCATTTCTTGTGAAGGCTGATGAGTTAGGTTGTCATGCACCTGGCATGAGTTGCACTTCGTCACTTGTTCAACTGCCTCGGCTTGCATGGTGGGCTAGTAATAGCCGAATAGCCGACACTTTCTGGCCAGAGTCCGAGCACCCGCATGATTTCCACAGATACCGAGGTGGATTTCTCTAAGGAGATAGTTTCCTTATTCATCCGAGGCACATCTGAGCCAAGGCGATGTAAAAGACCGTCTGTATATAATTTCATCGAAAAGGGAATACCTGCATGCCAAAAGTTTCAACTTTTTAGCCAGGAAATTGTCACTCGGTAATATTCCATGCTTGAGATAGGACACTATAGGGTCCATCCATGTAGCCTGCTGACTGACCGGTTGCACCCGGTTCAAGGTGTAGTTACGTTCGGCTAGTTGTTCCACCAACACTTTTTTATTTGAGAAGAAGTTAGAGGCCAGCTTGGAGAGAGCGTCAGCTTTCTTATTCTATGCCCGAGAGACCTGCTCGATCTGAATTTACTGGAAGTTCTTGAGTAGGGCTTGGGCCACTACCAAATACTTCTTCATTGGTTCTTCCTTGCTTTATACTCCCCTTTGACATGATTGACCACCAATTGTGAGTCAGTGAATACTTGTAAGTTGACAGCACCAAGTTTGCGGGCCAGACGGAGCCCTGTGATCAGAGCTTCATATTCTGCCTCGTTATTGGTAGCATTGAATTGAAAACGTAATGCATACGGAAACTCTTCTCCTTTTGGACTTATGAGTAGGAGGCCTGCCCCTGCCCTATCTTTTCCAGCTGCCCCATCCACATATAGGGTCCAGAGCTTATCTTGCCCGACTGAGTAATCTTTCTCAACGTCCACTGAGATTCCTTCAGCTAAGAAGTCGGCCAAAGCTTGAGCCTTGATAGCAACTCGGGGTTGGAAGTCCAAGTCATATTCTACCAGTTCTATGCCCCATTTGGCCAGTCTACAAGAGGTGTCAGGCCGTGTCAGTATTTGTCATAGGGGCTGGTCGGTCACGACCATTATCGGATGTGCTTGAAAGTGTGGCCTAAGCTTTCTTGAGGCGTGAACCAAGGCTAGAGCTAATTTCTCTGTGTTGGTATATCTAACTTCTGGTCCATGCAAAGCCCGGCTTACATAAAACACTGGTTTTTGTACTCCATTTTCTTCTCTGATCAAGACCGCGCTAATTGCCTCTTCAACAACTGCTAAGTAGATGAACAAAGTTTCTCTTCCCGAGGAGACGTCAGTGTAGGCAGCTCGGCTAAGTAAGCCTTAAGATCCTCGAATGCCTTCTGGCTGTCCTCACTCCACTAGAAATGACTTGTTTTCCTGAGGACCTTGAAGAATGGTAGGGCACGCTATGCCAGTCTGGACAGAAACCTATTCAGGGCTGCCATGCGCCCAATCAATCTTTGCACCTCTTTGATATTTTTGGGATGTGGCATTAACCTTAATGCCTCAATCTTGTCGGGATTCGCCTTGATGCCTTCCTTGGAGATCATGTTGCCCAGGAACTTACCCTACCTGACCCCAAATGTACATTTCCTGGGGTTTAACTTTATCTGAGTCTGTTTGAGTGTGTTGAATACTTCTCTGACGTCTACCGTGTATTCATCAAGGGACTTGCTCTTGATTAAGAGGTCACCTACATAGACCTCCATGCATCTTCCCATCTGCTTTTCAAATATCTTATTCACTGCTCTTTGATAAATGGCTGCTGCATTCTTGAGCCCGAAAGGCATAGTGATATAACAGAACGTACCCTGCTTGGTAATAAATATAGTTTTTTCCGCGTCCTTTGGATCCATGGCTATCTGATGGTATCCCTTATACACATCTAACAACGCAAAGATTTCAAAACCTACGGTTGAATCAACTAACCTGTCAATATTAGGAAGTGGGTAGCAATCCTTAGGACAAGCTTTATTCAAGTCGGTAAAGTCCACGCACATTCGCCAGCTCCCGTCTGGCTTTTTCACTAATACTGGGTTGGCTAGCCAGCTCGGATATATTACTTCCCGTATGTTTACCACCTGGAGCAGCTTCTCTACCTCTTTTTGGATGGCGTCCATTCTGTCTTTAGCAAACTGTCTCTTCTTCTATCTGATCAGTTTCCTGCCCGGGTCAACATTGAGCCTATTGAGAGCCAGCTCGGGTGATAGACCCGGCATGTCGTCTATTTTCCAAGCGAACACATCTCTGAATTCTTTCAGTACGTTGATGAGTTCCCCTTTTTGCCGTTCTAGGATCCACGATCCCACGTTCACAGTTAAATCTTTCATTCCTTCCCACAGGCCAGTTGCTTCAATTTTGTCTTCTGAAGACCAACTTTCTTCCTCTAATGGGAGTAATTCTTCAATAAACACCTGCTGCACCATTAGTTTTCTATTAACGGTGGTCGTGTAACAGCTCCTGGATGTCTCCAAGTCACCATTGACTTCTACCGACCCCTGCGAAGTTGGAAAATTCATACTTATATGGGCCAGAGAGATTTCCGCTCTGAGATCTATAAGCGTAGGTCGTCGCATAAAAACGTTGTAGGCTGAAGGAGCCTTAACAACAACATAATCTACCATAAGGGTCCTGCCCCTTGGTTCCTGTCCCAAAGTGGTTGGTAGCCGAATCATGCCCATGGGATGGACAGGAGGTCATGCAAACCTAAATAATAGAGCCGAGACCGGTGTCAGCTCGGTATCCTGCATCTTCATGGATTGAAAAACATTGTAGTACAGTACATTGAACGCACTACCTGTATCGACACAAAAACGCTTCACCGTAAACTTGTTAATTATCACCTGGATAACTAATCCTTCAGTATTAGTGACTAAGGGCAAGGAGTCTCGAGGACCGTATATTACCTCTCCGGTCAATCTTTGTCTTTTGTTAGAGTCCCGGGGAGTAGTTGACCGGCTACTGTCCTTCTCGGCGGGTCGATAGGAGGTACTCGGGCCACCGGAGATGGTGTTAATTGTGTTGATGGGACAATTATCGATCTGTCTGCTGGGGCCCGGGGATTGATCCATTCTACGTCGGTAGTCGTCACGTCGTCCCCTGTCCTGACCAAAATTCCCTCTTTTAAACTACCTTCTCCCTCTGGGGTCTGTATTCTGTGAGCGGTCTATGACCTCGTCCAACTTCCCTTCCATTACCGCGACGTCAATGTCCCTTTGCAAGTCCCTTCAATGCTTTGAATCGTGTCCAACATCTTCATGGTATTTGCAGAATTTGGTCTGATCTCTTTTCTCTCGAGAACCTCGTAAGGGAGGAGGGACTCGGGGAATGCCTTTCTTTTGCATTATAGCGGGAACCTGCTCACGTGACCTGTTTAACGGGATGAAATCCAGTTCCTGAAGTGCACCCGTCTTTCCAGTCGGTCAGGTATGGGCGCGGCGACTCGGTCCCATACTGGATTGCGTTTTCTATCAGATCTATCATTAGGTTTATCTTTCTTGGACCTCTCTGCTTCACTCTTTAGGCGGTTAGCCTCTTCACCCTGGCAAAATCTGTAGGCGTGGTCCAGACACTCTTCCATAGATCGTGGGAGTTTTCTGTTGAGCTTGGCATATAGCCGACCCTCTCGTAGATCTGCTACGAAGGATGTAATTAACAGATGTTCCTCGGCATTCCTGACCTGCCTTGATTCTTCATTGAACCTTCTCAGATATTGTAATGCTGACTCGTCCTTCCTCTGCCGGATAGTAAGAAGGTAGGTGGCGTTCCTCTGAAATGGTTTGGCGGTGACGAACGCCTGCAGAAACTTTTTTGCCAGAGTTTCAAAGTTGGGAATTGAGTGAGGTGGTAGTTTCCGGAACCACTCACGGGCTCGGCCGGTGAGCAAGGCCGGGAAGGCTTTGCACTTCATCTCCTCGGCAACACAATCCAGGTTCATATGTGTTAGGTATTGAAACAAATGATCTTGGGGGTCTTTCGTGCCATCATATGGCTTCAACTTGGGAATCTTAAACATCTCCGGACGCTGGTAATTTAAGATCTGTTCTAGAACGGTGATTCAAACGACAAATCGTCCGATTTCCGTCCTAACAATCCATCGTGCTCTGCTCGGGCAGCCTCCTGGGCATCTTTCTTCAGAACGTTAGATCCGCCTTATCGTCTCTACGCGTGTGGGTGGTCTTAGGAGCATTGTTATCCGGAACCTCTTCCTCCCGTCCTTTCAAGGCTAGACCCGGCACGCTTTTAAACACTGCCATGTCGAGATTTCGTAAAGCATCTAGCAAGGCTTGTTGGGCAGGATCTTCCAGGACTTCTTCTTGATGAATCTGGTCTTGGCTGGTAGCTGTGTTTGGATCCACCTCTCCGGTACCAGTTTGCCCAACCGCAGTTGCGGTGGGGTCATCCCCTTGGGTTTGGGTCTTTTCCGGTGTTCTTGGGGGGGGGGGGGTTCCATTGCTTTGTTCTTCATGAGATCCTTGATAGAAAGGCCCTCATTCTAGCGCCAATTGACGATGCTAGAGATCGTCAGGTATACTGTCCGGGTATGAATACTCTAGAACGACTTATCAAGAACTGATAACAATGGAGATAGAAATTGTGATTTAGACTGAGCTTGAGAGTTAGTTTCTCTCAAGTTGCCTACGTATCCAATAAATGTAATTGGAATCAAGTCTCCGTAGTTCCTTAGGGTAGTTTATATATGGAGGCGTCTCGCCCTCTTTTCTTGTTTGACAAGTATAAGACTCTTAAACCCTAAGGATTATTTTTTGTAAATAATTTATTAAAAGATAATTATGATTATGTTTAAATTAGCAGATCCGTATCCTATAATCGTGGGATTCACCTTCTTTACCTAATTAAATAGGCACGTGCTTAAACTCCTCTTAGAGGGAAGAGTCCCGAAGTCCTGCATCGGGCACCTCAGGTCGTCTCGACCAGTCTCTCCCGACTTCCATAACCGAGCCGTCCTGCAGTGGTCAGATCGGGGAGAAAGAGGGAAGACCTCCCTTATGGGTCAGACCAATCCGAGAAGGGGCTCCTTGCCCCAGGGCCTTTCTATAACACCATTCTCTGAATGACACGTGGCGGGCTCTATCCTGACCATCATCATAAGCCCCCTAGATCTGGCCGGACTCTATGGAGGCCGGGTAGACCTTACTAGTGAAGCAGAATAGGATCGTTCTAGGGTAGGCTTGACACGTGGCTCCGTTACCGTTATCACACTGTGATGACGGACACGGGAAATGAAGCATCTTATATATGGGTAATAATGAAACAATTTTACTTAGGTTACTTTTTGGGACTTATAACCACTCAATCTTGTCACGTCTCTTCAGACGTTACACAAGTCATTTATAACCAAGATTGAAGCTGCCGGTTGCCATCCCAGTCTTACAAGTAAGCTCCTTTTGTTCTTTTTCGTTTTTATTTTTTTATAGTTAATGAGAGAGCCTGTGATTCTCACCGATAGTTCCATTGAAGCTCTGTAAGAATCTGAGCCAAAATCGGAAGACGAAACTCCCAATTTAGGGTTACTTCTGGTGCTTCTTCTTTTCCACCCGCCGAAAACTCTGTTCGCACTCCTTTGATTAATCGTAGAGGATTTGAAACCCTCGTACTAACCCCCCGATTCGATCCGTCTTACACAGGTCCTCCACATTCCTCTAGGAACTTCTAAATTCGTCTTGACACTAAAAGCTCATATGGCCCTAAAATCCCAAGCTGCCTGTCACGGTATTGATACCAAATTGACCCACAAGGATGTAACTTCTGTTTGCAAGAAATACAAACTGGAGAATCCGTTGTTCAAACCTGTTGTCCCTGCTCCGGGTATCTATGCCTACCGGGCTCCGGCCGGCTACTGTGCCATATACAAGGAGCAACTCCTCTGTGCCTTAAGGTTTCCCATTTGCTCAGCTCTATTGGCTGTCTTGGAGCATTATGTGTTGGGTCTGGCCCAAATAGTTCCAAATGGCATAAGGACGATAGTAGGATTCACCATCTGGTGTCGATGTGCCTGCATCCCTTTCACAGGCAAGGCGTTTAGCTCTTTTATCAACGCAAGCAAGTCCCTGGCCAGGCTGGATATTATTGCTTTCCTCGCCGGAGCGATTTTATGTCTAATGTTCACTTTAATGAACCGGGGGAAACTTCCTACAAGGGTTGGAAGTCTAGATTTTTCTTTATTTGTCCGGAGGTGGAGGTCAACTTGTGTAGGTGGAATTCTACCGACCTGGGTAGCGATCCTCGGCCTACGGACGTGGACAAGAAACTGATCGACGACATCCGGAAGAGTGGTGTTTATCTTGGTGTGAAGAAATTTTCTTCAAAGTTGATCGAATCGGCTCAACTGCCGACTGCTGGGCCTCTATCCTTATAGGGAATTTAGCAGGGCGGAGTATAGAAACTGTAGGATCTTTGTTTTGACTGAGTTTTCTATTGATGAATTTTATGGAATACCTGTGCGAATCTTCTTCTCGTTTTATTGAGAGTGGCAAATTTTGCGGAACTACTTGCTGACATGGATGAGGAAGAAGAAGTTCCCACCGAGGTCCCTATAGAGCAAGATTCTAAGAGGACTGAGAGTACCGACCTTGGAGCCACTCGGGTTGGCCGGGATCGTGTTGGATCCTGAAGCATCCAGGATTCGATCTGGACTTCCCGAAGATGCTCCTGCTTCTTCTTCCCGAATCCCATTGATCGGGGTGGACGATGTTGATGAAGGCAAATCAGGAGGCAGAGGAGTTCCGACTCCAAAAGAGGAAACAAATAACAGTTGTCGATACCCCTCGACGGGGTAAGTCTAAGAAGAAAAGACGGTTCACCGTCCGGCTGGGGAGGTTGAAGAGATTGGCTCTGAGGATGAACCGGCAATGGGTCAGGGGAGTCTAGCCGAGCTGTCCGACCAGGATCTAGCTGCTGTGGTAGGTTTTCCCCTTTGTACCTTGACTTCACAAACTATGTACCATTTTCCCTTGTCTCACAATTAACTTTCCAGGGAGCTCAAATTGGCCAAGAGTTTCTGCACAAACTCGCTGAAACGTCGGCAGCGAAAGAGGCTCAAAGGAAGAGTATCGAGGAGCTGTGCGCGAGTCGGGAGAGGCATAAAGAGTCTTCTCGGGTTAATGATGAGGAGATCGCAGCCTTGAAGAAGCAGCTCGAGGAGGTTAAGAGTCAGTGTACCGCATAGCTGCAAGCTGCGTACGACAAGTATACCGCCGAGTACTCTGAACTGGGACAGTCTCTGGTTAACGCTCGAGGTGAGAGGATGCCATGAAAGCTTCTATCCCTGCTCAGATTGACCAAGCCGTGCATGAGTACAAGTCTTCCGACCACCTGGCTCGAGCTCTGAAGTCTTTGCTGAATCCTGTCATGCAGCACGGTTATACTCTCGGGGTTGATGAGGCGAAGGATCAGCATACAGGTCTAGTCCTCCCCCAACTTCCGTATTACAAGACTATGTATAAGGCGGGTGTAGGCTAGATTTATGATGACCGCCTGAGAGAGTTTAAATGA
The DNA here is from genome assembly GCA_036785695.1 of Gentiana straminea. NCBI lineage: Eukaryota > Viridiplantae > Streptophyta > Magnoliopsida > Gentianales > Gentianaceae > Gentiana > Gentiana straminea. The sequence goes on along the minus strand of JAVUPR010000241.1, from coordinate 3,137,674 downwards.
GGGGAGGACATTGGGATGAAGTATGCAAAACGCCGTCCTGCCTCTAAAAGAACTGAGCCGGCTCCTTCTTCCGCGGAGCAGAATCCTGATGGCCAGGGTTAACTGCTCTCTTTTATTAAAATGCATTTTTTCTTTGAAAAAAACTTGTTTATATTTTGGATGTTAGTGGTGATCTGCCCCACTGTACTTTTATTTTTACTTTGAAGCACTCTTGTTTATGTTTTGAAATTTATTTTGTTTGCATACTTACCTGGTATCCTTTGCCCCCAATATGGCATGCAATACTCCTGCTAATGGATGGCATATTTTGTCATTTGATTTGATAGCTATCAACTTTTTCTTAGCCGGTCCTACCGCCGACTCGGAAAGTAATTGGAATTCTAACTTTCTGAGTGTGCCCTGCAGTACTCAGTTTAGTTTTTAGCCTGTCCTGCAGACTCGGGAAGTTAGTGGATTTCTAGCTTTCAGAGTATGCACTGCAGTACTCAGTAAAATTTTTTAGCCTGCCCTGCAGACTCACGAAGTTAGTGGAATTCTAACTTTCTCATGAGTATGCCCTGCAGTACTCAGTTTAATCTTTAGCCGGCCCCGCCGACTCGGGAAGTTAGTGGAATTCTAACTTTCTGAGTATGCCCTGCAGTACTCCGTTTAATTTTTAGCCGGCCCTGCCGACTCGGGAAGTCAGTGGAATTCTAACTTTTTGAGTATGCCCTGCAGTACTCAGTTTAGTTTTTAGCCTGCCCTGCACTCGGGAGGTTAGTGGAATTCTAACTTTATGAGTATGCACTGCAGTACTAAGTTAAATTTTTAGCCTGCCCTGCAGACTCGGGAAGTTAGTGGAATTCTAATTTTCTGAGTATGCCCTGCAGTACTCTATTTAATTTTTAGCCGGCCCTGCCGACTCGGGAAGTTAATAGAATTCTAACTTTCTGAGTATGCATTGCAGTACTCAGTTTAGTTTTTATTATCCCTTATAAGGGGGTAATTTAAGAACATAATATTCGTAAAAAGATAAGAAATTTATTAAAATCTGAAGTGATGCTTGATTACATCATTTATTGAGAATAGAAAACTCAACTGAAAAGTAAAGAACGTACAGGAAAACCTCTATAAATTACTAATGTTGGGACCGGGATATTTTATTAATTTAATGAGATATTATTATATCGATAAATTAATAATTTATTAATTTAAAGAGGTTTTACGTATAACCTTTAAATTTCCAAGTCCAATGTTCTAGTTTCAATGTATATTAGTTAGAGATGAAAAATAAATTACAAAAACAAGTTCCAAGGCACATTCTATGAATATACATTCACAAATTATTTGAATTTGACAATGCCCCAACTCTTAAGTGCAATAAGGAGATTTAAAGATGAACTCAATATAGATTTGAAGTTCAATAAAATACAAGTGACTATAGATTCATTTTTTACTAGATAATCTTAGAATTTGGAATCTTTTAGTACATACATAATTATTAATTTATAGTTTTGTTGGGACCAATATATATACACTGGGATTTCAAAAAAGTTATTATCTTATTATTTTATCGATTGGGGTCCAATTTTGTACTGGTCCCAAGTTGGGACTGGACAAATTATTAATTTTATCGAGGTTATTAATTTATCGAGTATTAATTTATAGAGGTTTTACTGTAATTCCGGCACCTGTCCTAGACATAGAATTTTCTGAGATTATTGGCATTCCAGCTGCGGGGTATAGTCCTACCTCTTGCATCGGCTAGCTGGTATGAGCCTTTTCCATGAACTTTCACCACCCGGTAAAGGCCTTCCCAGTTCGGGTCAAGGTTGCCCTGAGGAACCTGCCTGTTGACCTCATTTTCCTCAGCACCAAATCTCCTTCTTTGAAGTAGGTGTTCTTGACTTTGGAGTTATATTACTGAGATATCCTCTTCTTGTACTTAGCCATTCGGATGTAGGCCACTTCCCGGGCTTCTTCCAAGTCATCATTGGCCTGTCTGAGCTCGTTGTCTTGGTCTGACTGGCCATGGAGTTCGGTCCTCGGAGAGGGGAGTCCAATTTTGGCGGGGATGACTGCCTCGCATCCATAGGCCAAGGAAAAAGGTGTTTCACCGGTTGCTGAATTTGGCGTAGTCCTGTACGCCCAAAGTATGTTGGGTAAGTGTTCAACCCAATTATCTCCTTCTTCTTCCCGTCTCTTCTTTAAACCGACTTTGACTTGTCTGTTTGTCTGTTCGACTTGGTCATTAGCCTGCGGGTGTCCGACAGAAGTAAAATGTTGAGCAATGCCCAGCTTGGAGCACCATGCTCTGACTATCCTGTATTTAAACTGCGTTCCGTTGTCTGAGATCAATATCTTAGGTATTCCGTATCTGCAAAATAATACTTTTCCATAGGAACTTCTGAATGGCCCTGCCTGTGATAGTAGTTATAGCCTTGGCCTCCACCCATTTGGTAAAATAGTCAACTGCCACGACACGGAACCTCAGGTTTCCGGGAGCTCGAGGAAGGGGTCCGACCAGGTCTACCCCCATTGATAGAAGGGCCAATGAGATACTCTGGGAACCATTTCTTGTGAAGGCTGATGGGTTAGGTTTTCACACCGGCATGACTTGCACTTCGTCACTAGTTCAACTGCCTCGTCTTGCATGGTGGGCTAGTAATTGCCTAATAGCCGACACTTTATGGCCTGAGTTCGAGCACCCGTGTGATTTCCATAGATACCGAGGTGGATTTCTCTAAGGAGATAGTTTCCTTCTTCCTCCGAGGCACATCTGAGCCAAGGCGATGTAAAAGACCGTCTGTATAGAATTTCATCGTATAGGGAATACCTGCTTGCCAAAAGTTTCAACTTTCTAGCCAGGAACTTGTCGCTCGGTAGTATTCCATGCTTGAGATAGGACACTATAGGGTCCATCCATGTAGCCTGCTGACTGACCGGTTGCACCCGGTTCAAGGTGTAGCTACGTTCGGCTAGTTGTTCCACCAACACTTTTTTATTTCAGAAGAAGTTAGAGGCTAGCTTGGAGAGAGCGCCGGCTTTCTTATTCTATGCCCGAGAGACCTGCTTGATCTGAATTGACTGGAAGTTCTTGAGTAGGGCTTGGGCCACTGCCAAATACTTCTTCATTGTTTCTTCCCTTGCTTCATACTCCTCTTTGACATGATTGACCACCAATTGTGAGTCACTGAATACTTATAAGTTGACAGCACCAAGTTTGCTGGCCAGCCGGAGCCCTGTGATCAGAGCTTCATATTCTGCCTCGTTATTGGTAGCATTGAATTGGAAACGTAATGCATACAAAACTCTTCTCCTTTTGGACTTATAAGCAGGAGGCCTGCCCCTGCCCCATCTTTTCCAGCTGCCCCATCCACATATAGTGTCCAGAGCTTATCTTGCCCGACTGAGTAATCTTTCTCAACGTCCACTGAGATTCATTCAGCTAAGAAGTCGGCCAAAGCTTGAGCCTTGATAGCAGCTCGGGGTTGGAAGTCCAAGTCATATTCTGCCAGTTCTATGACCCATTTGGCCAGTCTACCAGAGGTGTCAGGCCGTGTCAGTATTTGTCGTAGGGGCTGGTCGGTCACGACCGTTATCGGATGTGCTTGAAAGTATGGCCTAAGATTTCTTGATGCGTGAACCAAGGCTAGAGCTAATTTCTCTGTGTTGGTATATCTAACTTCTGGTTCATGCAAAGCCCTGCTTACATAAAACATTGGTTTCTGTACTCTTTTTTCTTCTCTGATCAAGACCGCGCTAATTGCCTCTTCAACATTCGCTAAGTAGATGAACAAAGTTTCTCATTCCTGAGAAGACGTCAGTGTTGGTAGCTCGGTAGATGAACAAAGTTTCTCTCATTCTTGAATGCCATCTGGTTGTCCTCACTCCACTGGAAAGGACTTGTTTTCTTGAGGACCTTGAAGAATGGTAGGGCACGCTGTGCCAGTCTGGACAGAAACCTATTCAGGGCTGCCATGCACCCTGTCAATCTTTGCACCTCTTTGATATTTTTGGGAGGTGGCATTAACCTTAATGCCTCAATCTTGTCGGGATTCACCTTGATGCCTTCATTGGAGATCATGTAGCCCAGGAACTTACCAGACTTGACCCCAAATGTACATTTCTTGGGGTTTAACTTCATCTGAGTCTGTTTGAGTGTGTTGAATACTTCTCTGACGTCTACCATGTATTAATCAAGGGAACTTCTCTTGATTATGAGGTCATCTACATAGACCTCCATGCATCTTCCTATCTGCTTTTCAAATATCTTATTCACTGCTCTCTGATAAGTGGCTCATGCGTTCTTGAGCCCGAAAGGCATAGTGATATAACAGAACGTACCCTGCTCGGTAATAAATACAGTTTTTTCCGCGTCCTTTGGATCCATGGCTATCTGATGGTACCCCTTATACGAATCTAAAAACAAAGAGATTTCAAAACCTACGGTTGAATCAACTAACCTGTCAATCTTAGGAAGTGGGTAGCAATCCTTAGGACAAGCTTTAATCAAGTCGGTGAAGTCCACGCACATTCGCCAGCTCCCGTCTAGCTTTTTACTAATACTGGGTTGGCTAGCCTGCTCGGATATATTACTTCCCATATGATTCCCACCGGGAGCAGCTTTTCTACCTCTTTTTGGATGGCGTCCATACTGTCTTTAGCAAACTGTCTCTTCTTCTGTCTGATCAGTTTCTGGCCCGGGTCAACATTGAGCCTATAGAGAGCCAGTTCGGGTGATAGACCCGGCATGTCGTCTATTTTCCAAGCGAACACATCTCTGAATTCTTTCAGTACGTTGATGAGTTCCTCCTTTTGCCGTTCTAGGATCCACGATCCCACGTTCACAGTTAAATATTTCTGTCCTTCCCACAGGCCAACTGCTTCAATTTTGTCTCTAGCTTTTTACTAATACTGGGTTGGCTAGCCTGCTCGGATATATTACTTCCCATATGATTCCCACCGGGAGCAGCTTCTCTACCTCTTTTTGGATGGCGTCCATACTGTCTTTAGCAAACTGTCTCTTCTTCTGTCTGATCAGTTTCTGGCCCGGGTCAACATTGAGCCTATAGAGAGCCAGTTCGGGTGATAGACCCGGCATGTCGTCTATTTTCCAAGCGAACACATCTCTGAATTCTTTCAGTACGTTGATGAGTTCCTCTTTTTGCCGTTCTAGGATCCACGATCCCACGTTCACAGTTAAATATTTCTGTCCTTCCCACAGGCCAACTGCTTCAATTTTGTCTTCTGAAGACCAACTTTCTTCCTCTAATGGGAGTAATTCTTCAATAGACACCTGCTGCACCATTAGTTTTCTATTAACGGTGGCCGTGTAACATCTCCTGGCTGTCTCCAAGTCACCCTTGACTTCTACCGGCCCCTGCGAAGTTGGAAACTTCAAACTTATATGAGCCGGAGAGATTACCGCTCTAAGATCTATAAGCGCAGGTCGTCCCATAATAATGTTGTAGGCTAAAGGTGCCTTAACAACAATATAATCTACCATAAGGGTCCTGCCCCTTGGTTCCTGTCCAAAAGTGGTTGGTAGCCGAATCATGCCCATGGGATGGACATGAGGTCCTGCAAACCCAAATAACGGAGCCGAGACCGGTGTCAGCTCGGTATCCTGCATCTTCATGGATTGAAAAACATTGTAGTACAGTACATTGACCGCACTACCTGTATCGACACAGAAACGCTTCACCGTAAACTTGTTAATTATCACCTCGATAACTAACCCTTCGTTATTAGTGACTAAGGGCAAGGAGTCTCGAGGACCGTATATTACCTCTCCGGTCAATCTTTGTCTTTTGTTATAGTCCGGGGGAGTAGTTTACCTGATGCTGTCCTTCTCAACTGGTCGATAGGAGGTACTCGGGCCACCGGAGATGGTGTTAATTGTGTTGATGGGACGATTATCGATCTGTCCGTCAGGGCCTGGGGTTTGATCCCTTCTACGTCGGTAGTCGTCACGTCGTCCCCGGTCCTGACCAAAATTCCCTCTTTTAAACTACCTTCTCCCTCTGGGGTCTGTATTCTGTGAGCGGTCTATGACCTCATCCAACTTCCCTTCCATTACCGCGGCGTCAATGTCCCTTTGCAAGCCCCTGCAATGCTTTGAATCGTGTCCAACATCTTCATCGTATTTACAGAATTTGTTCTGATCTCTTTTCTCTCGAGGACCTCGTAGGGGAGGAGGGACTCGGGCAATGCCTTTCTTTTGCATTATAGCGAGAATCTGCTCGCGTGACCTATTTAACGGGATGAAATCCCGTTCCTGAAGTGAACCCCTCTTCCCAGTCGGTCAGATATGAGCGCGGCGACTCGGTCCCATACTGTCTTGCATTTTCTATCAGATCTATCATCAGGTTTATCCTTCTTGGACCCCTTTACTTCTCTCTTTAGGAGGTTAGCCTCTTCACCCTGGCAAAATCTGTGGGTGTGGTCCATGCACTCTTCCATAGATCGTGGGAGTTTACTGTTGAGCTTGGCATATAGCCAACCCTCTCGTAAACCTGCTACGAAGGATGTAACTAACAAATGTTCCTCGGCATTCCTGACCTGCCTTGACTCTTCATTGAACATTCTCAGATATTGTAATGCTGACTCGTCCTTCCTCTACCGGATAGTAAGAAGGTAGGTGGCGTTCCTCTGAAAAGGTTTGGCGGTGACAAACGCCTACAGAAACTTTTTTGCCAGAGTTTCAAAGTTGGGAATTGAGTGAGGTGGTAGTTTCCGGAACCACTGACGGGCTCGGCCGGTGAGCAAGGCCGGGAAGGCTTTGCACTTCATCTCATCTGCAACACAATCCAGGTTCATATGTGTTAGGTATTGAAACAAATGATCTTGGGGGTCTTTCGTGCCATCATATGGCTCTAACTTGGGAATCTTAAACCTCTCCGGACGCTGGTAATTTAAGATCTGTTCTGAGAATGGTGATTCGAACGACAAATCGTCCGATTTCCGCCCTAACAATCCATCGAGCTCTGCTCGGGCAGCCTCCTTGGCATCTTTCTTCAGAACGTTAGATGTGGAAGATAGCGTATCCGCCTTATCGTCTCTGCGCGTGTGGGTGGTCTTAGGAGCATTATTATCAGGAACCTCTTCCTCCCGTCCTTTCAAGGCTAGACCCAGCATGCTTTTAAACGCTGCCATGTCGATATTTCGTGAAGCCTCTGGCAAGGCTTGTTGGGCAGGATCTGCCAGGACTTATTCTTGATGAATCTGGTCTTGGCTGGTAGCTGCGTTTGGATCCACCTCTCCGGTACAAGTTTTCCCAGCCGCAGTTGCGGTGGGGTCAGCCCCTTGGGTTTGGGTCTTTTTTCCAGTTGAGGTGGGGTGCCATTGCTTTTTCTTGATGAGATCGTTGATAGAAATGCCCTCCTTCTAGCACCAATTGACGATGCTGGAGATCGTCAGGTATACTGTCCGGGTTTGAATACTCTAGAACGACTTATCAAGAACTGATAACAATGGAGATAGAAATTGGGATGTGATTTAGAATGAGCTTGAGAGTTAGTTTCTCTCAAGTTGCCTACGTATCCAATGAATGTAATTGGAATCAAGTCTCCATAGTTCCTAAGGGTAGTTTATATATGGAGGCGTCTCACCATCTTTTCTTGTTTGACAAGTATAAGACTTTAAACCCTAAGGATTATTTTATGTAAATCATTTATTAAGAGATAATTATGATTATGTTTAAATTAGCAGATCCGTATCCTATAATCACGGGATTCACCTTCTTTACCTAATTAAATAGGCACGTGCTTAAACTTCTTTTAGAGGGAAGAGTCCCGACGTCCTGCATCGGGCACCTCAGGTCGCCTTGACCAGTCTCTCCCGACTTCCATTACCGAGCCGTCCTGCAGTGGTTAGATCAGGAAGAGAGAGGGAAGACCTCCCTCGTGGGTCAGACCAATCCGAGAAGGGGCTCCTGGCCCCGGGGCCTTTCTATAACAGCATTCTCTGAATGACAGGTGGCAGGCTCTATCCTGACCATCATCACACTTCAACCTCAACAACAATTTCAGCAGCGTGGCCCCCCTCGCCACTCCTCTCTTGGTTATCAGCCCCGCAGCTCCACTCCGGTGAAGCCGTACCTCGGCAAGTGCTAGATGTGTCGCACTCACGGCCACAACTCCAGGTTTTGCTTAAATTTTCAATTCACCCAGGTCACCCCCTCCAACAATAGGCCGGCTTCACCACAAGCTCATTTAGAAGCAGCTTCAAATGACAACCCCACCGCACAATCTTGGCTTTTAGATAGTGGGGCATCCCACCATGTTACTATTGACCTGGCTAATTCGTCACTCCACTCACCCAATTCGGGCTCTGAGGATGTTATGATTGGTGACGGTATAAGTCTTCCTATAACTCTCTACATCTTTTTCATCAAAATTTAAACTTGATAATGTTTTGTGTGTGCCCGGTGTTTCAAAAAAATTATTATCCATCTCGCAATTTTGTCGGACTAATGACGTATCTGTTGAATTTTTTCCGGAATATTTTCGTGTGAAGGACATCCCGACATGAACTTGCATGGTGACGGGTCTAGTTAGAGATGATCTTTACACCTGGCCTCAACAACCCATCTTTGATTTTCCTGCCTCCGCCGCCACCAACTCCACTTGGCACCAATGTTTAGGGCACCCTGTCCCTCATATTTTATGTCTTATTGCTTCTTCTACTACTTTACTTTTTTCCAATAATGAGGATATTATTTTTTGTGATGCTTGTTTGTTAAATAAGAGACATAAGCTCCCCTTTGGTCAATCTACTTTAAAGTCGCCTCTTCCTCTCGAAGTTTTGATTTCGGATGTTTGGACATCCCCCGTTTAAGGTATTGAAAATTCTAAATACTATGTTGTTTTTGTTTATCACTATACCAAGTATGTTTGGTTTTACCCTCTTCACCGCAAATCCGATGTTGCTCATACTTTTCCACGATTTTAAACACTTGTTGAAAAAATATTTCTCAAGCACCATTAAAATATTTTACTCCGACAATGGCACCGAATTCACTACCCTTCGCAATTACTTCTCCACACATGGAATTTCTCACCTCACCTCACCACCTCACACACCCGAACACAACGGTTACTCTGAACGATGACACCTATACAATGTTGAAACTGGCCTTGCCTTACTCACCCACGCATCCATGCCACTTTCTTACTAGCCTTGCGCCTTTGCCACCGCCGTCTATCTAATTAACCGCCTCCCTACGCCCACCCTTAACAACACCTCCTCATTTCACACGGTATTCAATCAAATCCCCAACTATGAAAAACTACGTACCTTCGGGTGCCTCTGCTATCCTTGGTTACGTCCTTATACGGCCCACAAACTTGAGCCTCGCTCCAAAGCTTGCGTCTTTATTGGATATTCCATAAGTCAAAGCCCCTACCTTTGCCTCGATCCCTCTGATCACCGCATTTACACCTCTCGTCATGTCAAATTTGTCGAGACTGTTTTTCCGTTAAAAAACACTTCTACCGTCCCTCCCTCTGCCACACCTCCCCCATTACCAGTCCTCCCTGAGTGGGTACCCACACCCTCCCCTCCACCACCTTCTTCCCTCTCGACGTCCATACCATCCTCACCACCCACACCTCCTCCCTCATCTCCACTTGCACCTCATCACAACCTTCATTCTACGACCACCCATGCCAAAAATAACATCCACAAACCCATACATAAACTGACACTTCTCACACATTTCCCCCACCTAAACCTACTAACATTTCCCGAACCATGGCCTCCTTTGACTGTAATCTTGCCATGCAAGCTGAGTATGATGCCCTGATCTGGAATCATATATGGGATCTTGTTCCCCCGGACCCATGCTTCAACATTGTGGGCTCCAAATGGGTTTTCCGCACTAAGTTTAATGCAGATGGTTCTCTTGATTGTTATAAGGCCCATCTTGTTGCTAAGGGCTTCCACCAACGCCCTGGCATTAATTACTATAAAACATTTAGTCCGGTGGTCAAACCCACTACCATCCGGGTGGTTCTTTCTTTCACTACTACTCACTTATGGCCACTACGTTAGCCGGACGTAAATAGTGCATTCTTACAGGGGACTCTTACGGAAACAGTTTACATGGCCCAACCCCTAGGGTTTCAGGACCCTACACACCCTACCTTTGTGTGCAAATTAAACAAGGCTATCTATGGCTTAATAGGCTCCATGTGCTTGGTATTATGAGATTTGCAATTTTTTATTATCTCAGGGCTTTCACAACTCCCTGGCCGATGCATCTTTATTCCGACACTCCTCTCATATGGCCTTCGTTCTAGTTTATGTGGATGATCTGATAATCACAGGCTCGGACTTGACTCTTGTCCAAACTATTATTGATTCACTCAATGACCGGTTCTCTATTAATGATCTTGGGCCCCTCACATATTTTCTCGGCATAGAGGTTCTCTCTACAGATGATGGTCTGCTTCTCTTGTAAATAAAATACATGCTGGAGCTTCTTGACAAAACGAACATGCTCGCTGCCAAGCCCGTTCCCACGCCGCTTCCGACAGATATTACATCCCTCACCCCAACCTCGGGTGAAACTCTGACCGATACCACTGAGTATCGCAACGTTGTTGCCCGCCTACAATATTTACTCTTTACTCGCCCGGACATCACTTTTGTTGTCAATAAACTCACTCAATTCATGCATGCTCCGACGGATGTTCATTGGACGTTTGTCAAACGAATTCTTAGATACCTTGTCGGCATATTGAACCTTGGCACTCGGTTTCTTCGTCAGTCACCACATGTCTTACATGCCTTTTCTGATGCTGACTGGGGTGGTAACAAACCCGACTATACTTCTACCGGTGCTTACGCAGTTTATTTGGGCCGTAACATTATTTCTTGGAGTTACAAAAAGCAACGTGTTGTCGCTCGCTCCTCCACTGAAGCATAATATCGATCTGTTGCCTACACAATCGCCGAACTTCAGTGGCTTATCATTCTCCTACAAGAACTCGGCTTCCCCCCGTCCTCGGTCCCGGCCATCTATTTTGATAATCTTAGGGCGACTCAACTCTGTGCTAATCCTGTATTTCACTCTCGGATGAAACATGTTGCTATCGACTACCATTTTATTAGAGATCATATCACTCAAGGCATGGACGGAGCCATTGTTTGGGCTTAGGGGGGCTAAGCCCACCCAACCCCTACCCTCTTAGCTATAACCCCTGCCCTCTTAGCTATACCATTTATATTTGAGTAGTGATACAACCACAACAAAAAGACAACCAATTGATATAACATTTATCTACACTATTAATTATTGTGGCACCTAGATCAATCAATATAAGTCTCATAAAAATCAATGGTGTAGATCAATGTTGTGTTAGTTTGTTGTTTCTTTCCGTTGTGGTTGTATTATTTGTTTTTATATTTTCATACTTGCACTCGCTTTATTTATAATTTAAACATAACCCACTTTAAACTCAATATATTTACACATTACTTATAGAAATTCACATTTATCAATTCCCATTTTTCCTCACCCGATATATACACACACTTCACATGTGTGTGTGTCTTTTTTTCTTCCCCAATTCTTTCATATTTACAATGATCTAAGTATTTGTCACCTAATAAACTTATCATTTTCAAGTATTGAATGTCTTTTTATCTTCTTTTGGTTTTTATTGGCATCACCGCATATTTATTGACACACCACACTATTTTTGCAATATACCAAAACGACTTTTGGAAAGTCGACTATTGACTTTCCGAAAGTCTATTGTGAGAATAAACATTGGGAAAGTCAATTCTTGACTCAAGAATCGGCTTTATAAAGATTGATTATGGGTTTTAGATGTGGTACATCGGTAGAATCGGTCTGGTGCAAATACTAACATTTTTTTTTATCTTAGTTATTTTAGTAGTTCATTTTCAAAAAAGTTATTTTAGTAGTTGACTCATAATTCCATATTTTCTAAGTCAATTGAGTTCTCTAATTGGTGAGAAATCATCTAATTTTCTCTAAATTGGAGAGTAATTAAAACAATGGTTTACAATTGATGTTCAATGTAAATTTTTGTTATAAGTTTTTTTTTTTTTTCAGAATGGAAGAAAAAAATGTTTTATTATGTGATTAGGCTAGCCCACCCAAGACATTTTTCTTGGCTCCGTCCTTGACTCAAGGCTCTGTTCGCGTTGCTCGCTTTCCGGCTGGTGACCAAATTGCAGACGTACTTACCAAGCCTCATCACCGACTTGACTTTAATTACTTCCTGGCGAGACAAGTTGTGCCTCCTTTCACGACCCACAACTTGAGGGGACGTATCAGAGATATTACAATGATACTATACTTATTGTGTTCACATCTTGATTGATTCTGTACATTATTTTGTAAATCATTATTTTTTTTCCAAGGTAAATCATTATATTAATTAGGCTGATCTCGTCTGATTCTCTAATCAAGTGTATATATTGTAATCCTTTGTAATACACAAATTAATACAACAAAATATTACTTTTTTCTCATCTTGTCAGTACTATTGCCGCCACGAAGTTGATAGTGTCACGACATTCAGACATTATGTGCTTAGGATTTATTTAATATGCTGGTTGACATCTATTTCCAGCTATTACATTTGTTACGTTCTTAGACAATCATCATGAATTGGTCTATTTTGTCTCGATGAGGAAAGGAACAACATAAGCAACAAAAATATACAAGTAGCTAGCCGGCAAACTTCTTAATTTATCAGTTTCATTTTCCTAGCTTCTCTCAGATTAATAACAAATGCGAAAGCTTTGAAATTTCTACAAATATGGAAGCTGGAAAGCTTCTGGTGCTGCAGGTTCTTTTTGTTAGGTGTAGTGCCCGAAAAATAATTATCTAATTGTTTTAGGACAGAGTTACAAATTCATCTTATTATGTGCATGTATGCTTATAATTAAGACACTACTGAAAACCCTAAAGTACCTCGTTTATGTAATCACATAACTCAGTGTATGGCTATACACAAGAGGATTGAGTTAGTGAGATGTACTTAAAAATTAACTTAGTTCGTAGCGTTTATTAATCTGAGTACGGGTCTCAAGATTAATTTGCTAATAATGCGCCCAGAACACTTTAGGTGTGACAGATCTTATCCGGATTTGTCGGTAATATGGTACCTAATGGGGCATTTATATATGATGATAATCATATAGGGATGGACCGATTTGATTTGAGTTCTCGATATAATTCCGTAATCGAGAAGTCTTATCGAATCACAAGATGATCATATATGGATTAATCTCAATCCTGAGGTGATCACAGACAACTGCTTAGACTAGGGTATATAGGGTTTGATGTGTTAGTAAGGATCACTTCATAGTATGTGGTCCAACACTTCTCGTTGGCTCTATTCTAGGATGAGTGAGTAGTCTGTGCTATCACAGATATGGAATCCATTCCTTCCCTCGGGAAGTAGACGAACGCTTCCCTTATTTGTTGACCCTAGAAACTGATCGATGGGCCCAGTTCATACTATATTAGTTATGAACTAATTGATCACTAGGGGGTTAATGGTAAATAAGGATAATATGTTTCGAGAAGGGTTTACGGAGATATCCCGAATCGAAGTGAACAGTCTATGGAGGATTTATCCGTATGTAATGATTATATCAGTGGACACCTTATGACTCATAGTTGAGTGTAAGTTTATATCTATATTCAGCAGAGTTCAGTTTCGGGTTTATGGTGGTGTAATCCCGGAATTAATAGATTGAATATTATTGTTCGGTCTGACGGATAATATTATTTAATTTATTGTAGCTACTGAATATGGGTCCATGGTCCCCGACGTGGCTCCTAATATAGCATATACGTTTTCTCGTCGTTTCACCTCAATTGTAATTAAATAGTTGGATTGGACTATTTAATTGATATGTGGATTAATTGTTTAGTTGGACTAGATAATTAAATACATGGAAATGAAATTTTTCGTGGACTCGGCCCAATGTGTCAAAAAATGCGTGGACCTTTATTTACTAAGGGAGGGGCGCATATTATTATTAATTAATTATCAAGGAATTAGTTTTCTTGGATAATTATTTAATGTGTGATTTATCTTTTATTTGTTAATTGATAAGTCATGGAATATTAGATAATAATATGATTTATCCTAATTTGTTTGGGATAATTATTTTATTTATCTTTTATTTGGAATAAGGATTAATCTAATAATTATCTCTTAATAATTAAATCCTTGGAGGACAAGGATTACTCTCCTATATAAATAGAGTTCTCCCAAGCCTTTTGACACATTACAAAACACGCCATTTTGTGAAGTATTATAGCTTGGAATTTTCGGCTATAATACGTGGGTTCGAGTTTTAGAAAAACTTCGGGTTTTTCTAAGGTAGCATATCAAGGAGGTCCGGCGGCATGAAACACCATCCACTTGGTGTTGCTTGGAGATACACGTTGGAAGACGGTGGCATCTCATTGGATCGAGTAGCTTGGATTAGAGATTGTTCTTGACGTTTATACATCATAAACTGGTAAGCAATCTAAACCCCCTTGTAGGTTAGATCTATTATTTTATGTGCTTTGATTGTTTAGATCTAGATTTATACTATTCCGCTGCGTAATCGGGTGGATCTTGATCCATCCGGCGATATTACATCTAACAAGTGGTATCAGAGCCTTTGATCTATCAATCAAAGTATGTAAATTTTAGATCTAAGGAGTGGAATATCATGTGTAGATTGCTTGTTTTCGTTTTAATTTTTTTATCATTGATTCGAAAATATCATGATGTTGCCTTGTGATTGTCGTGGTTGAAGAGATGGATTGGGTTGTTATTGTTTATCCGCAGATCTATTTTGTAGCTCTCTTGTTTAGTAACAATTGAGCATAGGATTTGTATTTTAATTTAATGTCAATCAAAAATTATGTGTAAAAGTAGCATCTTTTATTGTAATTTTGTTGTTCCGGGCTCGAAATATGAAGATATTGATGAAAAGATGAAAATCAAGGCGAAACCCAAGGTATGAACGAGGAGAAACGGCTAAAAACCTGTTTTTTAATTAAAATTCTGCGCTATAGGACTTTCTGCGACGCTGAAAAGCGTCGCTATAAGTATGTTTTTTTTTTATAAAACTATCATCCGGCTAGGGTTTATTCTTACAGCGGCTGCATCAATATTTTTTTTTTATCAGATTTTCTTTAATCTATCTGCCGTATTGGCAAAAATTTAATTAAAAAAAAAATTCTGGAATTATTTTTTATAAACAGCCGCATAACAAAAAAAAAATTTAATTAAAAAGGTTTTTTTTTTTTTAATTTTAATATAATAAATTGGATTTATTTAATTTAAAAGACCTTTTCTCCTCTCGGGCGTTCGTGGTTCGTGATCCGCGGTTCGAGCTCAAGATTTGAAGTTCAAGACTCGAAGATTTGTTTAAGTTTTTACTTTTCCTTAGAAAATAGGTTAGTCGGGGTACCAACGGTCCATCTCGGTGTTTACTTTTCTGTTATTTTTTTTCGTGTATGATCGAAAATTGTATGATATAACCGGAAATTGCCATGACATGCATCTTCATGATTCCACTCCAATGCATACACGTAGATATTTAATTTCGAATTAAATTAGGCGTGTATAACTCGATTAATTAGTTAACATACTTGTTTTAATTAATATGTGGTAGTTAATTAAAATTAAGTAACTAATTATAAAAACCGAGGACCCGGGTTTTGTCAATCGTTACGATTTTAGTGATGGATTCTCGGTGAATCCCACTTAGATAAATCGTTGAGTTTTCGGTGATGCCTTCTCGGTGAACCCACCTTAAACAGAAACGAGATTACGCTTTGGTTGACAATTTAGAGATCGGAAAATCTTAGTACATGGGTTCGGAATGGTCTAACCATGGTTGGGCAAGTTCAACCGAGCTTCGGCTCAATCGACTCCCCTCCGCGTGTGATGTACGTTACAGTGGTTCGACAAGGCTTAGCATAGCCGATAAGCCTTCGGGCTAAACGGGGATTCTCTTGCCGGATCAGTCTGAACTGTCACATATGTTCCAACGAATAAGACGGCATAGGCTTGCCTACATAACCGACCCTGTTCGGAGTACTTTGATTTATTGTTTCTTATTGTCAAGACCGAAACCGTAATTAGTAAACCCACCACTTTTTCAATTATTGAGTGGGAGCGGGGAAGGCGACAGCCAACCCCACGGCCTCTACTATAGATGCAAGCACGTGAGAGAAGGGTGACGCCTCGAGCCGCTTTGATTTCGGCCCCCTACGGATGGTGTTCACCCCTATCAAAATTCAAGGCTTGGTCTCCGAAAGGATAGGATTTTGGGTACTCGTTGAGTCACTGACCGACCCTACGGCGGCATACTCGGGGCGTACTTTGAGATCTGATATAGTAGGTCACACTCTTTATGGATATTTTCAAAATATCTAGGCTAGAAAAAGGAAAGTAATCGATGATTAAGGTCCGGGATGTCTAATTTCCGTTAGATGCTCGATTCTCGAAGCTTAATCATTGAGAGAGATTGTCTCGGTTTAACCGTCACCTCTTTGACCTACCCTACGGCGGCACTGAGGTGCGAGGTTAAATCCTTGGAATGGTAGGATAAACTTTTTTTTGTATAGTTTATAATTCCTAAAATAAAAATCTAGTAGTGAAAATTTATTTTTTTGAATTTAACTTTCTGTCATTTTGTTTACAACTAAATCTCTAGGCTACTAAACTGTTAGTAATAAGACTTCATTAAAAATGTGGAAAGTTACAAGTACGTTGTAAATTATCAAACAATGCATTTACTTTTTCGAAAGAGATTTATTCTCTTGAGCCTTTAAATTTTAAGTGACATAGTATAGGTATGTCACGGGTGTCACTCGTGCTGAACGAGAGACGACCATACTTAGTTTACAAAAGATGATATAGGATTATCAGACAAATTCATTTAGTGAATTTTTAAAAGTGTAATTACACAACAAATTTCTAAATTGAAAAATTGGATAATCATATACATAAGGCGTTGCTAGTTAGACGGTATTTGAAACCGATAAACTAGTGGGAGCCTTAGTCTTATGATTTGTTGTTTTTCTGAATTATTAGAAATGTGTAATAGACTGCACACGAGTTTCTCTTTTCATTGAAAAAACAAGAATAAAGCATTGCTAGTTAGACAGTATTTGGAACTGATAAACTAGTGTGAGCTTAGCTCTGAAGTTTTTTCCAATCTTTTGAAACATCATGAACAAAGCATTGCTAGTTAGACAGTATTTGGAACTGATAAACTAGTGGGAGCTTAGTTCTGGGGGATTTTCTAATCTTTGAAAAATTATAAATACAAAGTGTTGCTAGTTAGACGGTATTTGGAACCGATAAACTAGTGGGAGCTTTGGTCTTTTGATTTGACGATTAACAAAATCGATAGTCCAAGCAAGTAACACTGAACATCCCACAGTTCAAGAGTAGTGTCTACTCAAACGAACTGCTAGTTCAAGACTGTTTCCATTTAAGGAAAGTCAAGAATGTGAAAGAATGTCTATACGTGTTAGTCATCTAAACTAAGTAGTTTTAAGGCTAAACCGAAAAATTAATAAATTGGAAATTAGAGGATAAGGAAAGTGATTTCGGATCACTGACCAATGCATCCTTAGCAATTTTCTCGAAGGCTAAAGTTCTTTGGAAGAACTAGGTAGCTTTGCATTAAATGATAAATAAAATAGACAACGGGCAGTTATTTCAGATAGACTAGTGGGAGTGATATAAGGAAATGAATCTCGGATTCAATTCTTGAGTATCACAGAAAATTCATTTTCTATTTTCGGATTCATTGGAACGAACGTATTCATTTTCAATAGGATAATTTGTTTGTCTTATTGACGATAAATATAACATTCGTAGCACGAATCCAAGACTCGGACTTTTGTTTGATAAAGTCAGAACCACTAAGAAATGCTGAATAGGTATATGTAACGCATCTTAAACTATATAAACGCAAATGGTTTCTGTATTTAGATAAACTCTTCTTTATATACTATTAATTAGTGCATATTCCCTAACGACAAGATCTACAGACTGGCTTAGGGTGATTCCTATCTCCCAGTCAAAGGAACCCTGTCTCAAAGGAACAATGCCTAAGTTTCCTTTCAATCGGGAAAGGGTAATAGATTTAAAGATGTTACATAGCTTGTTCATATCGACCTTCGGGGTCATATGAAAGATACAAGCTAGTGGGAACTTCTGAGTAGTGACATATTGTCTGATAACTACTCGAAACTCCGGTAAGTTTATCCAAAATATTTGGAGGAATCTCTGATTTCACCAGAGATAGAGTATTCCATACTCAAAAATAGGTTATTGCGTAGTCTTCGGGACTGATGCTCGGCCTGCCTCCCAGTGGAATGTTTTCATTAAGGGATACACCACAAATTTGCCTTACATAGTTATTGATGTGCTACGATACGCTGCTGAACTCATTTAAGATATTGGTTGCAAAATAACGGTTTACGTTGTAATGAAAAACCGAGAAGTCTACCTAAAAGATGCCTACATATTTGTGGATAAGGAGTGAATTCGGTTCACCCCACTTCCGTAAATAGAGGCATTTAGCACCGAGTGCTTGAAGGTAGGACTGGAAATTTTGCGTGCACGTTTAGAGCGTGAAATATCTTAATGCATTGAGTAAAGGTTGGTTATAAAACTCGTAAAATCAGAGAATGACGGTGATACTGTCAAACTCGGTCTGATAGAGTCTATAAATAACAACCTTAAATCTTGAAGTATTTGTACTCAAGATGTTACTAACTGATTTGTTCAGTCCACATCCAACACCGGCAGTTGGTGATAACACAAATAAAAAACTACTAAACTAGATCGGTATATCAATCCACCCCGAACGCAAAGGGGAGTATGGTTTGTCCATTACCCATTGCGGGACCTTACGATCTATAGGGTAGTTTGATGACCTATAGTCCTTTGTGGGCTGTGTAGGATCCTGATCATAGAGGTTGGTTTAAAAGCCATAACCCTGAGAATGGAGTTTGATACTCCAGTTCTGTTGAAACTCTTGTAGAACCACCTGAGTATCTCAGGCCCAGTGGGAGTAATTGGAACTACACGGAGAAGATTCGAATGAATAGGAAAGTTTAACTTTCAACGCAAAGTTGAGTAATTTAGGGGTGATTCCCAAAAAGTTAGAGAGTTAACCAGACCGTGATCTCTCTTACCACTCAGTCTTGCTTGATTTCGTCAGAAAGCGGGAAATATGGGTGATTCCCTAAGACTTCCTTGCCGAACAACGGAATCTGGAATTCATTTAGAACGAAGGGTTTTAGCTAAGAACAAATAACGGATTCGTTACAAAGCAGAAAATAGGTGTGATTCCCTAAGACCTTTTTGCGAGACTAACGGTATCTTAATTTATTCAGATAGAACCTTTGACAGGATGCCTGTCATAGCTTATATCCTTTAGGGATTAAAGCAAACCTCTAGGTCATTTCAAAGTCATATATTTTAATATGTGGACTTGACCAAGAATGTTGATAAGTCTTTCGTAGACTGGGCATCAATATTAGTAAAGTAGTATGTAGATTAGTGTTTGTGAATGGTAACACTGAAACAGTTGGAAGCAACATGGGTGTGTTATCCGAAGTCAGAGTCTGACATGCCATCGGGATTCATTCTAAAGGATTTGATTTGCTCAAATTCATGAGAATCGATCATTGGCAATCCCATCCATTCACCTGGTTAAGACATTCTTTCATTTATGCAGCATTCAACGATGTAGTCAACCCTACCTCTCAGGAATGCTTGTCTAAACATGCAGATGAATACTAAATGGGATGTTTAGTGAATCCTCAAGTCTCTTCGGGAGAATGAGGAATAATATGCTAGTATATTCAGGTGCAAACTAGAATATAAGTGATAACACTGATTCTGGCTTTAGGTCAGATTGGGGATGATCTTTAATCGATCTCGGTCTCAGTGTTTACTCATGTGATAAAGTATTATCTAGTAAGGCGATGCCACTTCATTGTGAAAACATTGGAGAGGTAGCTCATAAGGATTTTGCAATCACTAGAGGTCATAAGCATATTGCATTCGTACCACCGGATTAGATGGAAAGGCAACGTTTCGATCCCAAAGATTGACTCAAGCCACCAACCTACCTAATCAGTGTACCAAGTCACATGGTATTCAGATTCTAAGTGCGCGCCGGGTCACTGGCCTACCCTGCGGCGGCACACTCCGGTCGTGCTTGGAAGGATGAATTACTAAGATGTGCTTGGAGGGTATGCATCTTGGGGATATGTCTCACTTGTTTTGAGCAAGTGGGAGAATGTTGTAGATATAGATATAAAGGGTGTGCTCTAAAACAATTAATCCACTTGCCTTTCGTGCAAGTGGAGATTGTCAGGTGTAGTGCCCGAAAGACAATTATCTAATTGTTTTAGGACAGAATTAATAATTCATCTTATTATATTCATGTATGCTTATAATTAAGACACTACTGAAAACCCTAAGTACCTCGTTTATGTAATCATATAACTCAGTGTATGGCTATACACAAGAGGATTGAGTTAGTGAGATGTACTTAAAAATTAACTTAGTTCGTAGCGTTTATTAATCTGAGTACGGGTCTCAAGATTAATTTGCTAATAATGCGCCCAGAACACTTTAGGTGTGACAGTCTTATCCGGACTATCGGTAATAGGGTACCTAATGGGGCATTTATATATGATGATAATCATATAGGGCTGGACCGATTAGATTTGAGTTCTCGATATAATTCCGTAATCGAGAAGTCTTATCGAATCACAAGATGATCATATATGGATTAATCTCAATCCTGAGGTGATCACAGACAACTGCTTAGACAATGTAGGGTTTGATGTGTTAGTAAGGATCACTTCATAGTATGTGGTCCAACACTTCTCGTTGGCTCTATTCTAGGATGAGTGAGTAGTCTGTGCTATCACAGATATGGAATCCATTCCTTCCCTCGGGAAGTAGACGACGCTTCCTTATTTGTTGACCCAAGAAACGATCGATGGGCCCGGTTCATACTATATTAGTTATGAACTAATTGATCACTAGGGGGTTAATGGTAAATAAGGATAATATGTTTCGAGAAGGGTTTACGGAGATATCCCGAATCGAAGTGAACAGTCTATAGAGGATTTATCCGTATGTAATGATTATATCAGTGGACACCTTATGACTCATAGTTGAGTGTAAGTTTATATCTATATTCAGCAGAGTTCAGTTTCGGGTTTATGATGGTGTAATCCCGGAATTAATAGATTGAATATTATTGTTCGGTCTGACGGATAATATTATTTAATTTATTGTAGCTACTGAATATGGGTCCATGGTCCCCGACGTGGCTTCCTAATATAGCATATACGATTTCTCGTCGTTTCACCTCAATTGTAATTAAATAGTTGGATTGAACTATTTAATTGATATGTGGATTAATTGTTCAGTTGGAGTAGATAATTAAATACATGGAAAAGAAATTTTTCGTGGACTCGGCCCAATGTGTCAAAAAATGCGTGGACCTTTATTTACTAAGGGAGGGGCGCATATTATTATTAATTAATTATCAAGGAATTAGTTTTCTTGGATAATTATTTAATGTGTAATTTATCTTTTATTTGTTAATTGATAATTCATGGAATATTAGATAATAATATGATTTATCCTAATTTGTTTGGGATAATTATTTTATTTGTCTTTTATTTGGAATAATGATTAATTTAATAATTATCTCTTAATTATTAAATCCTTGGAGGCAAGGATTACCTTCCTATATAAATAGAGTTCTCCCAAGCTTTTGACATATTACAAAACACGCCATTTTGTGAAGTATTATAGCTTGGAATTTTCGGCTATAATACTTGGGTTCGAGTTTTAGAAAAACTTCGGGTTTTTCTAAGGTAGCATATCAAGGAGGTCCGGCGGCTTGAAACACTATCCACTTGGTGTTGTTTGGAGATACACGTTGGAAGACGGTGGCATACACGTTGGAAGACGGTGGCATCTCATTGGATCGAGTAGCTTGGATTAGAGATTGTTCTTGACGTTTATACACTATAAACTGGTAAGCAATCTAAACTCCCTTGTAGGTTAGATCTATTATTTTATATGCTTTGATTGTTTAGATCTAGATCTATACTATTCCGCTGCGTAATCGTGTGGATCTTGATCCATCCGGCGATAATACATCTAACATTTTTGAATTATAGTACTAAGCATACGACATATTTATTTCACTTTTTTTCTTTTCAAATCTCTTTATTATAGTAAATTTTATAGTGGACAATGAAAGAGATGTATGTCTTGAACAACACTACTGAATTCTTCAAAGGAAAAATTCATGAAACAATAATGAAGCTTACCCAAAAAAATGAAAAAGAAAAAAAAA
Source organism: Gentiana straminea (assembly GCA_036785695.1). Lineage (NCBI taxonomy): Eukaryota > Viridiplantae > Streptophyta > Magnoliopsida > Gentianales > Gentianaceae > Gentiana > Gentiana straminea. Next base: position 3,115,279 of record JAVUPR010000241.1, on the reverse strand, counting down.
TAAACAATGAATTTTCTCGGTTGGTTCCCCAGAGAGCAAATGAATTAATGAAACATCATTTTCACAGTAAATTTGTCCCTTTTGTAAAAATTATAAATTGATATCTCTTATGCTCCATTATTTATTCATTATTGTTATTTATTAAACCAAGTCTGAATTTTTATTTTATTTTTTTGAGTGGACCAAGTCTGAATTATTATTAGGGGGATTTGGGGATAATGATAAAAATATTTCAGCAATTAGGGAGAACGATAAATTTGCAAAACTTTTGAATAAAGGTAAAAATTATTTTATTCCATTTTTTATTAAATTCTGGCGCCATTTCCTCTTTAAAAAAATAACTCATTTTCTCTCTTACCCATTTATTAACATTTATACTTTAAATTTGAAAATTCATTCACCAATTTTTTTTTTTTTTTTTCATGCTATTTATTTTGAGACCACATTCATCATATTCTGACGTAATTTCCGATAATCCTTTGTCGAAAATCAATGTCGAAATTCACTGCTTTTCGTGACTCAATGCCGAGATTCACCGAATGAATTTCGACAGTGAATCTAAAAAAAAATGATGTAATGATATCGAACCAAGTCTCAAAACGAATAGCATGAAAAAATAAAAAAAAATGTCAGTGAAATTTTCAACACGTTTGCAGATCTAGATCAAAAGATATGAATGTTTGAAAATGAATACGAAAAGAGAAAAATAAAATAAAATAAAAGGTGAAGCAGCGAAGCACAAGCAGGCAGCGTTGGATTTTTTTTGTCCTTAAGACTATAAAAATTATAGAAGATGTCGTTCTCGCTATAAAAAATATTTGGGTCTCTTGTTATTTAAAATATTCCAAAATGTGTCCTTTTACCTAATTTTCTAAGGGGAAACTGGAGAGAAAGACAAAAATAAATCATTAATTAGGGAATATGAAATTTTTCCAAACTTTTGTATCAAGGATAAAATTATTATTTTTTATATTAAAAAATTTGGACACATTTTTCCCTTAAAAAAAACGACAAGACTCTTTCTCTCTCATCCATCAATTTTAAATATTTATATCTCTCAATCTAGAACTTTAAATTTGAAAAAACATAATTACCTAAAAAGGCTATTCTCAATTTTTTCTTACCCAACTAAGCTTAAACTTTTCTTACCCAACTAAAAGAGGTAAAAGATACTTTTAAAAACAAAAATATTGATTAAAGACAAATATTCCCTTATTTTCCTTTTTCTTTTTTCTTTCTTTCTTGCTGTTTTTTTTAACTCCTACGTTGCCAACCTTTTTATTCTTAACTCTGTCGTTTTTTAATATTTTATTAACACTTTTGTTGTCTTTTTTTTTTCTTTCAAAAATGTTCAAGAAAAAACACTGAAAATCCGTAGACACGTATGGACTACAAAGTTTGAATTTGAGTTAAAATTGTGTGGTCCAGACATGTTTTACTTTTCAAATAAACTCACCATACAAGAACTTCCCGAAAATTAAATGCAGTTGACCAGAATCGAACTCATGACCAAAAACAAAACTGATTCATTGTTAACCTCAAGGCTAACAATTCTTTATTGCTAAATTTGTTACGTCTATTATATACTATTGTAATAGCAAGGGAACTTGATTTTATCCATGTTTCCACTTTAACGTCGTATATTATCATCATTAAACATTACAATAAACTTAATTATGCATTATATTAATTAATATTAATAATCAATTACTTATGGTGTTGGTCCCTTGAAAAGGCTTAATTTAAGTTTAGAGGGGGGGGGGGGGGGAATAAACTTAACACTTAAAACTTTTGGTGTTAACAAACTCAGCAACTTCAGCAGCCTGCTGATATCTCGATAGTCCGTCGATACTTTAGTAGCTGTCGATGTACGATAGTCTACCGACGCTTAAGTTTACTTGAATTTGTGCGACGGAAATTATATCAAAAATTAAGCCTTATTACTTGTTGTTAAATATGATACTAAGTATTAGATACTCGGTAGTGTATGTGTGTGATTTCAGTTGCTAGATTCAGTAGGTTGATGTGTATAGTAAACTAAATGCAGAGTGTAAGTGCAGAAAGTAAGTAGGCAAGTTTTATAGTGGTTCTAGGTGTGTAATCCTGTCAGTCCACTCTTCTCCTGTGATGTTGGAGGTAATTCACTAGAGATCTTTGATGTAGCTGTTACAAAGATTCCTAAGTTGCTTGTCCTTCACCAATAACTATGGCTTCACAAACCGAACACTTGGAACAGTAGGATTGCTTTGCTCCAAAGTCTTCCACTTGGTCCTTAAAGGGTAGGATTGCCTCTTCACCACTCTCCATCACAAACAACAGTCTTTCACACCCAACATATGCTTCACTGTCTTCAGCAGGTTCTTTATAAAATAAGGATTGAATCAAGTAAATGATTCAGTTGCAGCAGCTTGATTAGGATGATATAATCAGCAGCTTGCAGACTTCAAGTGTGTAAACTTGATGTAGCTTGAATATAGAATACACTTGAAGATTTTCTCTGGATCAGTAGCTTTAAGCTCAGTAGGTTCAGCAGGGTGTTTTTGCAGCTCAGAATTATCTCTTATATTTTTCTCTTAAAATTCATCAATCATCATCTTTTTCTGAGTTGGAAGTCCTCTATTTATAGGTAGGATGGCATGTGACTTGTATTTGAAATTCAAATATAGCCGTTCCTTGTTTTGTCCCATTTGACTTGCTTTCTGTCACTATTCATAGGACTGACACTGTCAGAATCCTTTTTGACAGTGCAATCTGTCCACCCTTGACTTATATCCATTGGATAAAATCCTGAATCATCCCAACTTCCTTTTAATCTCAACCACTGATTTGTTTGATAAGTCAGAGGTTGTTAGCTGTCATTTTCCATGTAATCTTCCAATGTAATCTTGAATTAATCGAGGTATATTATCAGCAGGTTCATCACTCTGCTGTAATACCTATCAGTCTGCTGGAACAACAATTAGCTGTGTATCAAATACAATGCGGCTGATTTCTTTTATCTAACTTTTATTTGTGAAGTTAGATTACACCTTTTTAATTATAACCAAGTTCCAAACATCTTCCAACTTATGGAACTTAGACCTTGTACACAAGGTATATGTAATAAGTTTAGGTCATCACAGACTTGCCTAAATTCTGATTCCATATCCTTGACTTTAATCACTAAGTTTGATCCCTTAGCCTTCTGTAACTGAGTTTGAGCCCTCAGCCTTCAGTCTTCAGCAGGTTCCAGACTAGTCTACTGACCTATCTACCCTACTGATATGGACCAGTCTGCTGATATGAACCAGCTGACCATTACAGTGCTTGTTTGATCAAACCTATACAAAGATCAAACTCTAATGAACCTATACATTTGATCTAGACATCTTTTTGCCTTTGCACTATAACAGTTAGTCTGGCACTCATCATCAAAACATAAAAATAAGTCCAACAATTTCCCCCTTTTGGTGATGATGCTAATACCCTCACCTAACAGCAAAGCAAAAAGATAGAAAACAAAAACCAGAACAAATTCAGTGATTTTTCATTATAAACATTTGTTCAAGTTATTACAGTCTAGCATCAGCAAAGATAAAAAAGATAAGTATGCTGATCTACTGTCTTCTTTCTCTTTCTTCCCTTGCTTTCTCAACTTGCTCTTGATAGGCTCTGATTTCAATAATCATCTCTCTCATCCAGTCATTTTCAATTAGAGAGAAGTTGATATGAGTGTTCAACTGTTTCCACCAATGCCATGCTTCAGGAAGTGTAAGATTTATCTGATTAACCCTGAAGCCTAATCTCATATAAACTTCCTTAAATTCCTTTAGTGATTCCTTTGCATCTGTGGTAGGCAAACTCCTTTCACCTCTACCATCTCTTCCATTTCTTCCACCTCTTCCACCTCTCTTGGATGCCCTCATGTCTTTCACTCTACCTTCCCAAAATTTCAAACTCAAAAATGAGTTTAGACCTTCATGAAATCCCATGTCATGATAGGGACTCATTCTGTTATTGTACAAATTCTTGTACTGTTTGAGAAGATCATCTGTAAGTGGAAGTCTGCAAGGTGCAGGTTCCCTATATGCATTAGTATCAGCTTCCCATCTCTTCTATGAAAAATTCTTGCAGCCTCTTTTGCTACAGCTGTTTGACCCTCTTCCCCCTTATTGACATCATCAACAAAATGGGACAGCAGGCCATGCACACTCTCCCGAGTGATTACTAGGTTGTTAAGTTGACTCTCAATGATTTCGGTCCTAGTATCAATTCCTGTGATCCTTCCTTGCATAGTTTGCTCCAGCAGGGTTATCCTCTCAGTAAGCTTAGGATCAAGTACAGTAGTTTGTTGTGCAGCGGCAGGCTCAGCAGGTCTAGGAGTTTCAGCAAGTTTGTCAAGTTTTTGATGAATAGATGTAAGTTGGTCTTTCAAAACTTTTCCTTCAGTGTATTTCCTTGCTTGATTCCCCTCACATCTAGCATCATATCATTAACAGCATTTTGAGTAGATGTGAAATTTGAAGCAACTTTTTCAGTAGATTGTCTGTTGTCATTCACCGGCATCATCAGTTCCTCAAATCTTTGTTCTTGTCTATCCAGTTGAGTTCTTAACTGTTGCATGTCATTCCTGACAGTCCTCAACTCATTCAACACTTCTACTGGCACTCCACCAGTCATTCTTCCATCAGTACCATCAGCAGGCTCCTCCACATTATATTGTTGCCTCTGATTGCTGATCACCACAACATAACTCATATCCCTTCCAGCAGGGTGTGGTCCTTGGTACTCTTCCAGAATAGGATCAATTGCAGGTTATTCAATCACTGGCTTCTTCATCAGTTGATCCTTCAATCTAAAATTCTTCATCACTGTAATCATAGTCCAGCATCTGTTCTTCCTCATCAACAACAGCAGCCTGCTGACTATCTTTCCCTACAGTGGCCTTATCTCCAGTAGGCTCCACTACAGCAGCCTGCACTGAGACAACGGGGGTTTCCTCCAAACCCAAATCTGGTTCCAACTTTGTGTCGGAGTCTTTTTTGTAACTCGGCGGCACCTCGTACCTCCTGTTCCAACCTGTGCACAAGTGCTGTTTGTAACTCAGCAGCTGTACCTCCTCTTCAACTCTTGGATCTTGTGCAATGAATGCTACAACAACTTGATCAGGGAAAATGTCCATATTTTCTTGTTGAAACTTCCCCATATAAGTGATCCTTCTTAGCAAATTTGCAGTTTTGGTCAGGGTGTCCTCAGTGTCAAATCCATCTAGATATTGAATTGAGTCTTCTGAATTGGCACTAGGTTCACTGTGGTCAGTAACCCTCTCATCATCCAAATCTACATTTTGCTGACCCTCAGGTTGATCTGTAGGTTCAACCATAAACATATCATCAATCTCACCAACCATTCTGCTTGCACCACCATCTATTCCCTCATTGATTTGTGCCTCTATCTCATCAATGGTGAGATTTTCCATATCTTCATCCATTTGTCTCTCAGTAGACTGTCCAGTACCAGCAGACTACCTTTTAGTAGGATCAATTAACATTGCAGTCCCACTGGTCCCTCCTAGACCTGATGGATAATCACCTCCAGAATCAGATGATGATGATGAATCATCATTGTCATCTCTGGGGTCCCTGAACTTGATACCCTCTTCTTTTTGTTGATCTTCAAAGATATCCATCAATCTTGACTATAACAAAGAGGTATCAACAAGTTCCAACAAATTCTCCACTCCCAACTTTTCAAAAGCCCATTCTTCAAAGTCTGTCATAGGTTCTGCAGCAGGCTTTTGTCTCTTGTAGAATCCAAACTTCCATTGAAAATAGTCAGCCACCTGCTGAAGTTTTGGATCCACAAATTCTTCATTCTTCTTCTTCTTTACATGTCTTTCAAAAGGCATGAAGGACTTTCGGGGAGCAGCTTCAGTAGCTTGATGACCTCCAAAGGTCCCAACAAGCAAATTCAGAGTATCTTCAATAGATGCATGAAGGTCAGTAGGTTGCTCAGATTGAATATTGGTCCCTACTACCTCCATTTGCACAACACTTGGTTCCCCTGACTTATATGCTCATCAGCAGGGTTAACATCAGACTGTTCTTCCCCTTGAACTATTGCAGGAATTGCAGGGTCTTGTACCAATGTTTCACTCACCACAGCAGGTGTAGATTCAGTGGTTTGCTGTGGTTCTTCTACAAGTTGCTCAACAACAACTTGTGCAACTTCAGTATATTCAACAATAACAACAGGCTCTGGTGCATCAGACTGCTGTGTTTCTTCAACAGATTGCTCAACAACAACCCGTTCACTTTCAGTAGGCTCAGCAGCCTTAGCAGGTGAGGATTCAACCACATCAACAGTAGGTTCAGTCTCTGTAGTTTGCTGTGACTCTCCAGCAGGTTGCTCAAGAACAACCTCTGCATCCTCAGTAGGCTTGATAATAGTCAATGGCTCAGCATCAATAGCCTCTCCTACTGCTTCTACTTCTTCTTCTACTGCTTCTTCTTCTTCTTGTGCCCTTTGAGCCTCTAAGTTTTTCAATTGTTTCCCCTTTCCATGTTTCTTTTGTGAATAACCTCTTTCATTCTCTTGGAAAGTGGCTCATCATCAATTTCAACCACAGTAGGCTTCCTCTTTCTAGTGGCTTCTTTCTGTTGTTCCCTCAAAATCTCAACAACAGTTTTTCTAGCAGCTACAGCAGGGTCAGTAATCTCAACTTCAGCTGAACCCTCAGCAGACTCAGCAGTCTGTGCTGTTTGCTTCCTTGTTCTTTTAGGCTTTAACATTTTTGTTATCTTCCTTGTGTCAGCAGCCTTTCTCTTCTCAGTGGTCTTCTTTGGTGCAGCTGGTTTGACAAATTTCTTAGTAGTTTGCTTGACTCGCTCACCACCAGCATCACCATCATCTCCATTGTCATCATTATCAGCAGCTTCAGCAACACCTTCTTCATCATCATCCAGACCAGGGATAGCATAATCAATCTCTTTATTGTATCTGGATTGATTAATCTTTTCAGGTGCTACATCAGGAATCTCCAAATGATTCAGCAGGATCTGAATCATTAATCCTAAGGGTAAGGCCTTGGATTTCCTCTTTCCTTCTCTTTCCTCTTTTGCAACCTTCTTCATGTAATGAATGAAATACCCAGCCCAATCAAACTTTATACTTCTGCAAATAAATATCAGCAGCTCTATCTTGGGTCCTGATAGAGTATCCATACTTCCAACCAGACCTAATATATTCTTTGCAATGATTTTGCTCAACAGGTTGTACTCATACCCAATGTGTCTAACATTGATGCCTGGAGTTGATTTGATGCCTTCATTTGTCTTGATCTTATCAACAAAATCCATCTTGGACAATCCCATTTCCTCAGGATTTACTTGACCATCTACTACTTCTTCAAAACAAAAAACTTCCCTCAGTAGACTTGGGGAAATCTCAATCTCATGGGCATTCACAGTTGTTTTGAATGCCTCTGTTCCTTCTTTAATCACAATGTTCTTCCAAAAGCTCACAACATTTGTGTGTGAGATTGTTTCCAGTCTTATATTAAGCACATTCTCCAGACCTTCATACCTCCTTATTCTTTGACCAATGTTGATTGCTAGTTCAGTTTTATTAGCATCAACAACGAAACCTCTCACACTTTGGCTTGTTCCAATCTGAACATAAATCTTTTCCGCCATTGTTAAAGAAAAATAAGATGAAGAAGATAATTTCTCAAATCTGTGTTCACACAGTGTAAAAACAGAGAGTATAAATCTGAGACTTTGCAAGTAGAGAGTATCTTCTGTTTAATAGGTCTGTATAAATAGATAGGAAGTGGTTGTAACTGTCAGTGCACGTACATCCATATTAACCACGATTAATCTGAGTGAATGCTGTCTTGACACGTGGCCCATTACTTTCCAAAACGTATTGTAACCGTTAGATCGTGTTAACTGCGGTTATAAAGGATAGAATAAATATCCCGCCAATCTGCTTTTTGACTTTAATAAGTTTGACTGTGTAACATTTCATTCAGTAGACTTGTCATCAGCAGGGTTGGCTCAGTAGCCTGCTGATTGTTAAGGGTGATTTTATACGTTTTTTAACGATATATTTTATAATAATTTCCCCCATATTCGTATTATTTTCATAGAAATCGAGCTTTATATTGAAATATTAAGCAAGTGAGGTTTTTAATGGTTGATTCGCAAAATTAGTTAATTTAGGCGTTTTATTGATGAATTTATGATTATTTGGATATGGTTACACTCTGCATGTTTTTGATGATTGTAGATACACCATAATGCGGCTCAATGGAGGATTGGATAATGTTTAATTGAAGATTTATATGAAGAAAGGTGATAAAGTTCGAATTATTTGATGATTAATGAAGAGGAGAAAAGATAGAGATGAAATGGATTGAGGATAGAGATGAAGAATCGTGTGTTGATCCAGCTGGACGGGCGTCCGAAGGGTGAACGGCGTCCGGCGAAAGATCGTTGAACTGGCGTCCGGAATGCGAATTCAATTCAGAGTCTCAAGATTATTCAGTGGACGAGCGTCCAACCCTTCTAAACGAGCGTTCAGAGTGAAAAATCATATCAGAGAGTTCCAGGCCAAGTCAGACTGGCGTCCACTTCCGTCCAAGAACTTTGGACGGGCGTCCAAGCTTCTGGACGAGCGTCCGTCCACCGCCATTGCGCAGCCGCCTCAAAAGTCTATAAATACAGCGCTATTTCTACCCTAATGGAGATATAATTCAATCCCTCTTGACACACAAACATTAGAGAGGAGCCCTAGGCACCCCAGCCCCCTTTTGGGAGGCTGGGGTGGCGGTTAGATTAGGTTTTATTTTCGTTTTTTTTTTTTCTCGTTCTTGTTCGTCCATGCTGATGGCCTTCAAGCTGTGAACTGGAGCATCCATGGTTACTTTTTAGCAGCGTTTTTGATTTCTCTCTTGGATAATCTTGTGAGTGATTTTATTTAGAGTTTGTATCTTTCCTTTGTTTATTTGTTTATGCAATCGATATCGAAAGATGAATTGCTATTTGATGTTTACCGTATGATGAAAATCGGTGTAAACCTTAGATCACCATAGGAAAGATTAGACTTTTAACCTTGACATAACGGAAGTTGATAGGTTAGATTTCTAGGTTGTTAGATCTAATAAATCTTGCACCTTGTTTTGAGAGCGTTAATCTCTATAGATCGGAAGATGATGAGATTGATAGACGGATTACTTACGGAAGTAGGAATTCATACCTTTGATTAGGTGAACCACAACTTTGATTGAATCATCATAAGATAATCTAGGGAAGAATTAAGGGTTGCGGGATGGTGGATCATGTTTGTTCTATGTTGATTTGCTTCAGTCATTATCATGATAGTTAGTTTTATTGTTTTCTTAGTTGTAGTTTTATTTTATTTGCTTTTGTTCGCAACGATATTTTCCTGGCTTTGGACTGACAATCCTCTGCCCAGTTTATCTTTTCGTTTTAGGTTTAATTATAATAGTAACAATCTTAGGAAAATTAATGAACTAGATACCCCGATTCCCTGAGATCGACTCCGGTATTAATCGCTATACTACGATCCCTACACTTGGGGAATACCGGATTTATAAATTTTATTACTTGTTTGCTTTGTTAGATAAAATCCGTGACAAGTTTTTGGCGCCGTTGCCGGGGAATCGGTGCGGTTGTCCAGTTCATTATTAATTTTTCTAAAGTTGTTCTGTTTTGTTTTTCGTAGGTAGTTTGTGTTATCTAGTGATTATTAATTTTTCATAGGTTTGTGTTTAGGTTCCAATTAGGGTTTTATTTAGTTTTCGTGTTTTGTTTGGACCTGTTTTCGTGCTTCAGTTTGAACGTAAACGGGCGTCCTGAGCTATTGGACGCCCGTCCGTCCAAATCTGATCGTCTCTGTTTGTGTTTTGCCCAGGCAGACGAGCGTCCAGTAACTTGGACGCCCGTCCTGTTCTTTCTCCAGACAGACGTCCGTCCAGTAACTTGGACGCCCGTCTGGTCTGTCTGTCACCAGTTTTTTTTATTTATTTTTGTTTTAGGTAGATATCTTGGTTTAGGGTTTCTGTTTTTCGTAGGTAGGTTTCGTAGGTAGGGTTCTAAGGTTGAATCATCTGACTCCACGTTTTTCGCGGTCAAATTTTTGGATAAAAGGGATCGTTTTAGCACTAGTTAGTATTTTGACCATAACTTTTGGCTCGAGTGTCCGTTTGGCGCGCAGGACCCCAATTCGGAAAGCTCGTTCCGACGCCGACGACGTGGTGCAAATCCATAGGCCGTTTTCCACCCATTTTGGGCTCAAAATTTCAACACGTTTTTTTTTTGGGCTCGGAAGATTTTTTTTTTTAGTGTTTTCCGTTTTTCTGTTTTAAATTTTTCGTAGTTTAGGTTTAGGTTTAGGTTTCTGTTTCCGTATCTTTTTAGGTAGTTTTCAATAAAAGTAGCGTTAAATAAATTGAGAGTTTTTTTTTATTTTTGCCGTGTTTCGATGACCGTTGGGTTAAGAATGTGCAAAAAGTTTTTTTAACTCAATTTATGAAACGTGAATTTAATTTAGGTTTCATAGTTTTGTTTTCAATAAACACTAGGGTTTCTGTTTTAATGATGTGATATTAGGTTACTTCTGGGGTTGCCGCTGTCTTCTGATATAGGTCGAGTCTGCTGTGCTTTTCTGCTGAGTTAAACGGGCGTCCATAGTAAGTGAACGCCCGTCCGTCCTAAATATGCTTAAACGTCCGTCTGTCTTGCCTGAACGTCCGTCCAGTGTGTCAGTTTCTGATGACTAGAATTTGTTTCTGATACATGCTTTATGTGACGTGGATACTTACTATGAGCTTCGTGGCTAGTTATTTTTACGTAGATGTTCTGAACTTGCATGTTTACATCTTTCCATCTACCGATCCATGTTAAATAATTGATTCACTTTTATATACATGATTCATCCATGCATGTTATAGTTAATGTCGGTTCTCGTATGCTATAACTGTTCTTATTGTTATTTAGTAGCTAATGTCGGTTTCCGTATGCTACATATCGTTGTGACGAATCCTGTGAGCTTTGAGACTTATGTGATTTATTGTTATTTTTGTAACTCATATGGGTAGCTACTGTCGGTTTTCCGTTGCTACCATTGCATCTTATGGGTTATATCTGTTTAGTATAGCTAACTGTTGGTTTTCCATAACGCTATCACCTTTGATGAGTCTTAAGGCGCGTCTACACTGCATATAATGAATAGTACTGTCGTTTATGGTAAACTATCATTATTTGGTAGACGTTTATGATATACATGTCGTGTTGCAAATGAGTGGGCTAGTTTTCTTTCTTTTATTTTCTTTTATTTTTGCATATCATTTAATTGCACATCATGTAGATTGCATTGTAATATATTTTCATGTAGTTGCACCTAGCCTACTATTTTGTAATGTTCCATGTATATGTTCCATCTTTATATGAACTTAATCTGAAAAATCTCTATGACTTCTTTTCCATGTGAGCCTCTGTGGCTTTTATCTGATATGCGTAGATGTCCTGTTCTTTCACCGTTATGGTTCTCTTTCCATCTATTGCAATCCATGTTGAGTAATTCTCCTAGTTAGACGTGATTCTAATAGGATTTATGCTGTTCCTTTTGTCGTCTATCTAGGGTTTTAGGGTTGTTAAAGGCACGTCTACACTTTGCATGGAAAGCTTCTGTGGCTTTGCATAATCGAATTTTGTTGCGCTTCTGTGGCGTTATTTAGTAGACGTTTATATATTTGACCTCGCTTAGATTAGGGTGACATCTATGGAATTAGTTGGGCTAGTTTATTTTCTTTATTTTCGTTTTGCCTTTTTAGTATAGTTGCATATCATTTAGCTGCATTGTATTTTATTCTGTTTTTTTTCTTTTTATTTTTATTTATCTTTTTAGTGCACCTAGCCCCGCTACTTTGTAGTGTCCTCTATCCTTAGTTCTTTATGCACATGTGGGTCCTTATTTGTATTGTAAAGCTTCTGTGGCTTTATATTTGACGCTTAGGTGTCCTGTACTTTCCCTATGTGGTGATTTTTCCATCTGAGCAATTATACCATGTGCTTACATCATTATTGTTGCATTTTATATTCTCCCGTGTTCCCCAAGATACTGCCATGTTTTTCAAGTGGTGCAGGTATTTTTTTAGCTGTTCTTGTTAAGCTGGCCTTGGAAGTGAATCTGGAGAGGAATACCTATGACATCTCGTGCCTCGGAAACGCGGATCGATTTTCTATCCTTCTTCGGCCTATCTTCATATCATTACCGAATCAGCTAAGTTCTTTTTATCTTTTCTTTAATTCTGCACAATACGAGGACATGTTGTAATTTAAGTGTGGGGGAGGGGAATAGTTTTATGTATCTACATTCATTTGCCATTCTATTATAATTCTATGAAAAAGTGCTAAATTTTAAAAAATTTGTTTGTTTTGTCCCAAGTGAGCAAAGACATATCTTTATTTGAGTTTTTATATCATTGGTGCATTATTTTGCATATTTAGTAAATTAGATGTCTCACCCAACACTATTTTTCACGTGCCATAGTAAATGACGAGCTATATTTTAAAGCTATGCCCATTTGATTAGAGATTTTTGATGATTATCGCATGATTCTTTGCTTACATACGAATTTTGAAAATTTTAATAGTTTGTGTTTAAAATTAAAGTATGACGTACTGTGAATATCTGAAGGTTTGAATGTGATAGGAGGGATATAATTTAAGGTTTGAATACCACTCTAAGATGAATTGTATGAATAAAATATGTGTATGTCGGAAGTAGCTGCCGATGATTTGAGTGCGGTAGGGCATTATCACGAAATGTCCTATACCACTATGAGGTTAATAGCTCCCGACTGCCTGATGATAGTAGTCCAGCTAGGGTGTTATCACGAAACATCCTATTGCTGGGAATGAGGGCATATATGCTATATATGTGGAATTGATTGAACTATAAAGAAAAATTAGCAAATGGTATTGTGAAAAGATGGGTGAAAACCTTAGTTATCTTCTAACTATCCCGAGTATAAACTGAATGATATGTTGTAGGGATTATCCTCTAAGTATGTCGGAAATATTTTAAATACTCCTTATTATTATTTTTCGGAATATGTATGTTTTGTGAGGTGCATGTTATAATCGTTTTTATATTTCTGATCAAAATGGGATGTTGGCTAGTTTTGCTTGAATCAATTTCAAGTTTGGATTTAGTGGAAATTTGTTATGGCTATGCACACACACTTGGGTGAACCTCTAAACTATTGAATATGCTTTATGGTTGCATAAATGTTTATATGTCTCGAGTCTTGATTATGTTTTGTCTTGCTCGGGACGAGCAAGGTTTAAGTGTGGGGGAGTTGTTAAGGGTGATTTTATACGTTTTTAACGATATATTTTATAATAATTTCCCCCATATTCGTATTATTTTCATAGAAATCGAGCTTTATATTGAAATATTAAGCAAGTGAGGTTTTTAATGGTTGATTCGCAAAATTAGTTAATTTAGGCGTTTTATTGATGAATTTATGATTATTTGGATATGGTTACACTCTGCATGTTTTTGATGATTGTAGATACACCATAATGCGGCTCAATGGAGGATTGGATAATGTTTAATTGAAGATTTATATGAAGAAAGGTGATAAAGTTCGAATTATTTGATGATTAATGAAGAGGAGAAAAGATAGAGATGAAATGGATTGAGGATAGAGATGAAAAATCGTGTGTTGATCCAGCTGGACGGGCGTCCGAAGGGTGAACGGCGTCCAAATGAGAAGATCGTTGAACGGCGTCCGGAATGCGAATTCAATTCGAGTCTCAAGATTATTCGGTGGACAAGCGTCCAACCCTTCTAAACGAGCGTTCGAGTGAAAAATCATATCGAGAGAGTTCCGAGCCAAGTCGGACGGCGTCCCTTCCGTCCAAGAACTTTGGACGGGCGTCCAAGCTTCTGGACGAGCGTCCGTCCACCGCCATTGCGCAGCCGCCTCAAAAGTCTATAAATACAGCGCGATTTCTACCCTAATGGAGATATAATTCGATCCCTCTTGACACACAAACATTAGAGAGGAGCCCTAGGCGCCCCAGCCCCCTTTTGGGAGGCTGGGGTGGCGGTTAGATTAGGTTTTATTTTCGTTTTTTTTTCTGTTCTTGTTCGTCCATGCCGATGGCCTTCAAGCTGTGAACTGGAGCATCCATGGTTACTTTTCAGCAGCGTTTTTGATTTCTCTCTTGGATAATCTTGTGAGTAATTTTATTTAGAGTTTGTATCTTTCCTTTGTTTATTTGTTTATGCAATCGATATCGAAAGATGAATTGCTATTTGATGTTTACCGTATGATGAAAATCGGTGTAAACCTTAGATCACCATAGGAAAGATTAGACTTTTAACCTTGACATAACGGAAGTTGATAGGTTAGATTTCTAGGTTGTTAGATCTAATAAATCTTGCACCTTGTTTTGAGAGCGTTAATCTCTATAGATCGGAAGATGATGAGATTGATAGACGGATTACTTACGGAAGTAGGAATTCATACCTTTGATTAGGTGAACCACAACTTTGATTGAATCATCATAAGATAATCTAGGGAAGAATTAAGGGTTGCGGGATGGTGGATCATGTTTGTTCTATGTTGATTTGCTTCAGTCATTATCATGATAGTTAGTTTTATTGTTTTCTTAGTTGTAGTTTTATTTTATTTGCTTTTGTTCGCAACGATATTTTCCTGGCTTTGGACTGAAAATCCTCTGCCCAGTTTATCTTTTCGTTTTAGGTTTAATTATAATAGTAACAATCTTAGGAAAATTAATGAACTAGATACCCCGATTCCCTGAGATCGACTCCGGTATTAATCGCTATACTACGATCCCTACACTTGGGGAATACCGGATTTATAAATTTTATTACTTGTTTGCTTTGTTAGATAAAATCCGTGACACTGATAAAGATGCTTCAGCAGCCTGCTGACATAGTAAATCTACTGATCCTTGATTTCTTCTTGTTTTGTTCAATTGATAATACAAGATGAAGTTTAATACGATGATTGATCTGTCAAGTGAGCTTACCCAACATGACAAAGACCAATCCCCTTGACAACCTCATTTGCTCAATTTTCAAAACATAAGTACATGGAATTGTTGATACCAATGACTAATCTGCTAAGTGAGCTCACCCAACATAGCAAAGACTAATCCCCTTGGTGAATTCCAGTACACTGCTGATTATCAGTCAACCTTGAAAATTCCAAGTTCAGTCCTTAGTTTAGCAAATCTATCATTATCAAGTGGTTTAGTGAAAATGTCAGCAAGTTGATCTTCAGTAGGGATATACAGAACCACCACATCCTTCTTTTCAACATGATCTCTTATAAAATGATGTCTTACATCAATGTGCTTGGTTTTTGAGTGCAAGACAGGATTTTCTGTGATTGCAATTGCACTTGTGTTGTCACACATTATTGGAATTTCTTTCTCCTCAATTCCATAATCCCTTAATTGTTGTCTTAGCCAAAGTACTTGTGCACAACAACTTCCAGCAGCAATGTATTCAGCTTCAGCAGTGGAAGTTGATATTGACTTCTGTTTCTTGCTAAACCAGGAAACCCATCTATTTCCCATTAACTGACAGGTTCCTGTGGTGATTTTTCTATCAATCTTGCATCCAGCATAATCAGAATCTGAGTAGGATATAACTTTGAAGCTTCCATCCTTGGAATACCATATCCCTTCTGCCAAAGTCTCTTTTAGATACTTGAGAACTCTCTTGACTGCACCTAAGTGACTTTCTTTAGGTTTAGATTGAAACCTTGCACAAACACCTACAGCAAAGGATATATCAGGTCTGCTGGCAGTAAGGTACATCAGACTGCCTATCATCCTTCTGTATAAGGTCTGATCAACATCTTTGCCTTCTTTATCTTCATCCAATCCGATATTTGTACTCATAGGGGTTGATATCTTGGTGCTGTTTTTCATTCTAAACTTCTTCAGCAACTTCTTGGTATACTTGGTTTGATGTGTTGGTCCCTTGAAAAGTCTTTGGTTAAGTTTAGAGGGGGGGGGGTGAATAAACTTAACACTTAAAACTTTTGGAGTTAACAAACTCAGCAACTTCAGCAGCCTGCTGATACCTCGATGTCCGTCGATACCTCGTAGCCTGCTGATACTTCAGTAGTCTACTGATGGTTGAGTTTACTGAATTTATGCAGCGGAATTATATAAAAAATTAAGCGTTATTACTTGTTAAATATGATACTAAGTATTAGATACTCAGTAGTGTGAGTGTGTGATTTCAGTTGCTAGATTCAGTAGGTTGATGTGTATGGTAAACTAAATGCCGAATGTAAGTGCAGAAAGTAAGTAGGCAAATTTTATAGTGGTTCCGGGTGGTGTAATCCTGTCAGTCCACTCTTCTCCTGTGATGTTTGAGGTAATTCACTAGAGATCTTTGATGTAGCTGTTACAAAGATTCCTAAGTTGCTTGTCCTTCACCAATAACTATGGCTTCACAAACTGAACACTTGGAACATGTAGGATTGCGCTCCAAAGTCTTCCACTTGGTCCTTGAAGGGTAGGATTGCCTCTTCACCAGCTCCACCACAAACAACAGTCTTTCACACCCAACAGATGCTTCACTGTCTTCGGTAGGTTCTTTATAAAATAAAGATTGAATCAAGTAAATGATTCGGTTGCGGCAGCTTGATTAGGATGATATAATCAACAGCTTGCAGTCTTCAAGTGTGTAAACTTGATGTAGCTTGAATACAGAATACACTTGAAGATTTTCTCTGGATCAGTAAGGTTAAGCTCAGTAGGTTCAGCAGGGTGTTTTTCAGCTCAGAAATATCTCTTATATTTTTCTCTTAAAATTCATCAATCATCATCTCTTTCTGAGTTGGAAGTCCTCTATTTATTGGTAGGATGGCATGTGACTTGTATTTGAAATTCAAATATAGCCTTTCCTTGTTTTGTCCCATTTGACTTGCTTTCTGTCACTATTCATAGGACTGACACTGTCAGAATCCTTTTTGACAGTGCAGTCAGTCCACCCTTGACTTATATCCATTGGATAAAATTCTGAATCATCCCAACGTCCTTTTAATCTCAACCACTGATTTGGTTGATAAGTCAGAGGTTGTTAGCTGTCATTTTCCATGTAATCTTCCAATGTAATCTTGAATTAATCGAGGTATATTATCAACAGGTTCATCAGTATGCTGTAATGCCTATCAGTCTGCTTGAACAACAATTTGATGTGTAACAAATTCAATGCAGCTTATTTCTTTTATCTAACTTTTATTTGTGAAGTTAGATTACACCTTTTTAATTATAACCAAGTTCCAAACATCATCCAACTTATGGAACTTAGACCTTCTACACAAGGTATATGTAATCAGTTTAGGTCATCACAGACTTGCCTAAATTCTGATTCCATATCCTTGACTTTAATTACTAATTTTGATCCTTTAGCCTTCATTAACTGAGTTTGAGCCCTCAGCCTTCAGTCTTCAGCAGGTTCCTGATAAGTTTACTGACCTAACTACCCTACTGACCTAGACTGGTCTGCTGATATAAATCAGCTGACTATTACAGTGCTTGTTTGATCAAACCTCTTCAAAGATCAAACTCTAATAAACCTATACATTTGATCTAGACATCTTTTTGCCTTTGCACTATAACAGTTAGTCTGGCACTCATCACTAAAACTTAAAAATAAGTCCAACAATTTCCCCCTTTTTGGTGATGATGCCACTACCCTCACCTAACAGCAAAGAAAAAAGATTCAAGCAAAAACAGAACAAATTTCAGTCATCTTTCACTATAAACATTTGTTCAAGTTATTACAGTCTAGATATAGCAAAGATAGAAAAGATTAAGTATGCTGATCTACTGTCTTCTTTCTCTCTCTTGTATGTCCTTCTCCACTTGCTCTTGGTAGGATCTAATTTCTTCTATCATATCTCTCATCCACTCATTCTCAATCAAAGTGAAATCAATGTAGGAATTCACTTCTTTCCAGCACTTCCAAGCTTCTGGTAGAAGGAGGTTGATTTGATTGACTCTGAATCCCATTCTCATGTAAAGCTCTTTAAATTCATTCAGTGAGTCCTTAGCTTTTGTGATAGGTAAACTCCTTTCACCTCTACCACTTCTTCCACCTCTTCCACTTCTTCCACCTCTGTAACTTGCCCTTAAGGCTCTAACCCTTGCTTCCCAAAACTTCAATCCCAAGAATGAGTTTAAACCTTCATGAAATCCCTTGTCATGGTAAGGTTTCCTTCTGTTATAGTATTCATTCTTGTATTGTTTGAGGAGATCATCTGTAAGTTGAACTCGCTAGGTGCAGGTTCCCTGAATGCATTAGTTTTATTCTCCCATTTCTTCTTAGCAAAAATCCTTGCAGCCTCTTTTGCTACTGCTGTTTGGCCCTCTTCCCCCTTAGTGACATCACCAACAAAACGGGACAGTAGACCATGAACACTCTCCTGTGTGATAATCAGATTACTCAGTTGTCCTTCAATAATCTCAGTTCTTGTATCAATTGCAGTAATCCTTGATTTCAAAGTCTGCTCCAGTAGATTGATCCTTTCAGTAAGCTTAAGATCCAATCCAGCAGGTTGAGATGTTCCAACAGCCTCAGCAGGCTTAGGTGCCTCAGCAAGTTTGTCAAGTTTATGGTGGATGGTTTCAAGTTGATTTTTCAGAAACTTTTCTTTCACTGTGTTTCCTAGCTTGATTCCCCTCACATCTAGCATCATATCATTAACAACATTTTGAGTAGATGTGAAATTTGAAGCAACTGTTTAAGTAGATTGTCTGTTGTCATTCACTAGCTTCATCAGTTCTTCAAATCTTTGTTCTTGTCTATCCAGTTTAGTTCTTAACTGTTGCATGTCATTCCTGACAGTCCTCAACTCATTCAACACTTCTACTGACACTTCACCAGTCATTTCTCCAGCAACTCCATCAGCAGGCTCTTCTACATTATATTGTGCCCTTTGTCTGCTGATGACCATTGCTTTACTCATATCTCTCCCAGCAGGGGGAGGTCCTTCCTCAACCATAGCACCAAGAATATCTTCCATTATTGGATCTTGTGCAGGTTCTTCAGCAACATTTTCTTCCTCAAATAATTGAAACTCTTCATCACTGTAGTCATAGTCCAGCAGCTGTTCTTCTTCATCAACAACAGCAGCTTGCTGACTATCTTTCCCTACAGTGGCCTTGTCTCCAGTAGGCTCCACTACAGCAGCCTCTTCAGCAACAACAACAGCAGGGGTTTCCTCCAAACCCAAAGATTGTTCCAACTTTGTGTCCGAGTCTTGTTTGTAACTCAGCAACCTGTACCTCCTGTTCCAACCTTTGCTCAGGTGCTGTTTGAACCTCAGCAACCTGAACCTCATGTTCCACTCTTTGAGGATTGAACACAGCTTCATTATCCACTTGAAATCCTTCAGCATGGCCAATCTTTGTTAGGATAAGGGCAGTTTTGGATAGAGTTCCCTCAGTGTCAATCCAGTGTTGATATTGAATTGATTCCTCTGAACTGGCACTGGGTTCACTGTGGACAGTAACCCTCTCATCATCCAAATCAGCACTCTGTTGATCTTCAGATTGTGCAATAGGTTCTTCAACAAGTAAAGTAGAAGATTCACCAACCAACCTATTTGCAGTACCACTTATTCCATCATTGATCAATGCCACCAGATCATCCATGGTGAGATCCTGCAGATCCTCATCCATCTCTCCAGTCTGCTGGCCCTCAGCAGACCTTGTCAACATCAGTGGTTTCAGCTTCTGCATCAACAGTGGTCCCTTGACCAGTGGCTTGAGTGGTTGTTTCTTTAGCCACTCTACTTGTTTCCCAAGGAACATAAGGAAATCATCATCAGAGTCAGATGAATCACTGTCTGGTGTGTACTTTGGATCTCTGAACATAATTGCTCCACTTTTCTTCCCTTCATTCAATAGATCCATCAGCCTAGATTGCAGCAAGGTTGTATCTATCAAGTCCAGTAGGCTGTCCACACCCAGCTGATCAAAAGCCCATTCTTCAAATCCACTCGTTGGATCAGCAGCTGGTTTCTGTTTCTTGTAGAATCCAAACTTCCACTGAAAATAATTTTGCACTTTCCTGAAGTTAGGATCTACTTTGTCCTTCTTAGATGCCTTCTCATATGGCATAGTTGGCTTTCTAAGAGTTGTTTCAGTAGCTTGATGACCTCCAAAGGTCCCAACAAGCAAACTCAAGGTTTCTTCAATAGATGCATGATGGTCAGTCGGTTGCTCAGATTGAATATTGGTCCCTACTACCTCCATTTGCACAACACTGGGTTCCCCCTGACTTATATGCTCATCAGCAGGGTTAACAACATACTGTTCTTCCCCCTGAACTATTTCAGGAATTGCAGGGTCTTGTACCAATGTTTCACTTACCACAACAGGCTCTGGTGCAGTAGACTGCTGTGATTCTTCAACAGATTGCTCAACAACAACCTGTTCACTTGCATTAGGCTCAGCAGCCTTACCAGATGAGGATCCAACAACATCAGCAGCAGGTTCAGTCTCTGTACTTTGCTGTGACTCTCCAGCAGGTTGCTCAATAACAACCTCTGCTTCCTCATTAGGCTTGATAATAGTCAAGGGCTCAGCCTCAATAGCCTCTTCTTCTTCTTTTACATCACCTTCTTCTTCTTGTGCCCTTTGAGCCTCTAAGTTTTTCAATTCTTTCCCCTTTCCATGTTTCTTTTTATGAGCAATCTCCTTCATCCTTTGGAAAGTGACTCATCTTCAATTTCAATCACAGTAGACTTCCTCTTTCTACTGGCTTCTTTCTGTTGTTCCCTCAAAATCTCAACAACAGTTTTTCTAGCAGCTACAGCAGGGTCAGTAATCTCAACTTCAGCTGGACCCTCAGCAGGCTCAGCAGTCTGTGCTGTTTGTTTCTTTGTCTTCTTAGGCTTCAAGATCTCAATAGTCTTTGTAATATCATCAGCCTTTCTTTTCTCAGTGGTCTTCTTTGGTGCAGCAGGTTTGACAGATTTCTTAACAGTTTGCTTGACCTGCTCACCACCAACATCACCATCATCTCCATTACTATCATTATCAGCAGCCTCAGCAACACCTTCTTCATCATCATCCAGACTAGGGATAGCATAATCAATCTCTTTCTTGTATCTGGACTGATTAATCTTCTCAGGTGCAACATCAGGAATCTCCAAATGATTCATCAAGGTCTGAACCATTAATCCTAAGGGTAAGGCCTTGGACTTCCTTTTCCCTTCTCTTTCCTCCTTGGCTACTTTCTTCATGTAATGAATAAAATATCCAGCCCAATCAAATTTCATACTTCTGCATATAATCATCATCAGCTCTATCTTGGGTACTGATAGAGTGTCCATACTTCCAACCAGCCCTAATATGTTTTTAACAATGATCTTGCTCAGCAGGTTGTACTCAATCCCAATGTGTCTACAATTGATGCCTGGAATTGATTTGGTGTCTTTATTTGTCTTGATCTTATCAACAAAATCCATCTTGGACAATCCCATTTCCTCAGGATTTGTTGGACCATCTATTACTTCTTCAAAACCAAAAACTTCCCTCAGCAGACTTGAGGAAACTTCTATTTTTGTGCATTCACAACTGTTTTGAATGCTTCAGTTCCTTCCTTTACCATAATATTCTTCCAAAAACTGACAACGTTTGTATATGAGATTGTTTCCAATCTTATGTTCGATACATTCTCCGAGCTGCGTATCTCCTTATTCTTCTACTAATGTTGATAGCTAATTCTGTTTTATTAGCATCAACAACAAAACCTCTCACACTTTGGCTTGATTCGATTTGAACATCAATCTTTTCCGCCATTGTTAAAAGAAAAAGATGAAGAAAAAAGCTTTGTAAATCTGTGTTCACACAGTGTAAAAACAGAGATATAAACAGATTTGCAGTAGAGTGTCTTCTGTGTAATAGGTCTGTATATATAGACATGGAGTGGTTGTAACTGTCAGTGCACGTACATCCACATTAACCACGATTAATCTGAGTAAATGCTGACTTGACACGTGGCCCATTACATCTTCATAATGTTTGTAACCGTTGGATCATGTTAACTGCGGTTATAAGAGATATAATAAATATCCCGCCAATATGCTTTTTGACTTTAATAAGTTTGACTGTGTAACGTTCCATTCAGCAGGGTTGTCCTCAGCAGCTTGCTGATAAAGATGCTTCAGCGTCCTGCTGACATAGTAACTCTGCTGATCCTTGATTTCTTCTTGTTTTGTTCAATTGATAACACAAGATGAAGTTTAATACCAATGACTGATCTGTCAAGTGAGCTCACCCAACATGACAAAGACCAATCCCCTTGGCAACCTCATTTGTTCAATTGTCCAAACATAAGTACATGGAATTGTTGATACCAATGACTAATCTGCTAAGTGAGCTCACCCAACATAGCAAAGACTAATCCCCTTGGTGAATTCCAGTACACTGCTGATTATCAGTCAACTTTGATAATTCCAAGTTCAGTCCTTAGTTTAGCAAATCTTTCACTATCAAGTGGTTTAGTGAAAATATCAGCAAGTTGATCTTCAGTAGGGATATACAGAACCACCACATCCTTCTTTTCAACATGATCTCTTATAAAATGATGTCTCACATCAATGTGCTTGGTTCTAGAGTGCAAAACAGGATTTTTAGTGATTGCAATTGCACTTGTGTTGTCACACATAATTGGAATTTCTTTCTCCTCAATCCCATAATCCCTTAATTGTTGTCTTAGCCAAAGTACTTGTGCACAACAACTTCCAGCAGCAATGTATTCAGCTTCAGCAGTGGAAGTTGATATTGAGTTCTGTTTCTTGCTAAACCAGCAAACCAGTCTATTTCCCATTAGCTGACAGGTTCCTGTGGTGCTTTTTCTATCAATCTTGCATCCAGCATAATCTGAATCTAAGTAGGATATAACTTTGAAGCTTCCATCTTTGGAATACCATATCCCTACTCCCAAAGTCTCTTTTAGATACTTGAGAACTCTCATGACTGCACCTAAGTGACTTTCTTTAGGTCTAGATTGAAACCTTGCACAAACACCTACAGCAAAGGATATATCGAGTCTGTGCGCGATAAGATACGACGGACGCCCTATCATCCTTACGTATAAGGTCGATCAACATCTTTGCCTTCTTTATCTTCATCCAATCTGATATTTGTACTCATAGGAGTTGATATCCTAGTACTATTTTCCATACCAAACTTCTTCAGCAGCTCCTTGGTGTACTTGGTTTGATGAATGAAGATTCCATCCTTCATCAGTTTAACTTGCAATCCCAAAAAGTAGTTCATTTCTCCCATCATACTCATTTGGAATTTGCTCTTCATTAGATTTGCAAACTTTTCACATAGCAATTCATTTTCCAGAACCAAAGATTATGTCATCAACATAAATCTGTACCTACAGGGTGCTGTTCTTCTCATTGATTCTGAAAAGAGTCTTATCAATGGTGCCTTTTGTAAAGCCCTTGTCCACCAAGAATTGAGATAGAGTTTCATACCATGCTCTTGGTGCTTGTTTCAAGCCATAAAGTGCTTTATTGAGTCTATACACTTTATCTTCTTGATCTTTAACTTCAAATCCAGGAGGTTGCTGAACATATACTTCCTCCTCTAGAATGCCATTCAAAAATGCACTTTTGACATCCATTTGATATACCTTGAAGTTTTTGTATGCAGCATGTGCTAGGAATAATCTGATAGCTTCCAATCTTGCAACAGGTGCATAAGTTTCATCAAAATCAATTCCTTCAGCTTGAGAATAGCCTTTTGCAATTAGTCTGGCCTTATTCCTCACAATGGTACCAGATTCATCAAGTTTGTTTCTGTACACCCATTTAGTACCAATGATATTTGCATGACTAGGCCTTTCAACTAGTGTCCAAACTTGATTTCTTTCAAATTCATTTAACTCTTCTTGCATAGCAATTATCCAATCTGGATCTGAAATTGCTTCTTCAACAACTTTTGGTTCCATTTGAGATAGAAAGCATGTAAACATAGCTTCTAGTTGTCTTCTAGTCCTTACACCTTGCTGAATGTTGCCAATGACTTGTTCAGCAGGGTGATCTCTTAACCATTGTGGATTTTGGTTAGATTGATTCTCAGGAACCTCATCTTCAGTAGGGTCTGCTGTATCTTCAACAGGGGGTTCAGCAGATCTTTGAACTGCTTCAGTTGTTGCATCAGTAGTGTCACCAGCAGGGTGTTCAGCAGGGGCAGTATCAGAAACTTTTAAGTCATTAACCCTTTCCAAGACTTCAACACAATCTGGATCAATGACTTGTAGATTCTCAGCAGGTTCACAACTTTCATCTTCCATACCAGTGAATTTAGGTTCATCAAACACAACATGGATAGTTTCTTCATGTTTCAGTGAACTCTTGTTCAGTACCCTGAATGCCTTGCTGACCGAAGAATATCCCAAGAAAATTCCTTCATATGATTTAGGTTGGAATGTCTTTAAATGTTACTTATGATTCAAGATAAAACATTTACTTCCAAATGGATGAAAATAAGATATATTTGGTTTCCTTCCATTCCAAATCTCATAAGGTGTCTTCATAAGCTTCTTGTTCACTGAGGTTCTGTTTTGTGTATTGCATGTTGTATTAACTGCTTCAGCCCAATACCTTTCAGGTAGTAATGCTTCACAAATCATTGTCCTTCCTGCTTCTTTCAATGTCCTGTTTCTTCTTTCAAAGCAACCCCATTTTTTGAGTGTACCACGACGGCAAGTTGATGCAGTACACCATTCTGTTCACAGTATTCTCTTATAACTTTATTGAGAAACTCTGTACCCTTGTCTGATCTTATTTTTACTACTGTTAAAATTTTCTCATTTTGTAATCTCTTCAAAAGATCAGGCATCATCTTGAGTGTTTCACTTTTCTTGTTCATAAAAACCACCCAAGTGTAGCTTGAATAATCATCCACAACAACTAAAGTGTACTTCTTTCCTGTAACACTTGTTGGTGTAACTGGTCCTAATAGATCCATATGCATCAGCTCTCAAGACTCTATTAGTTGATTGCTTAGTCTTTGATTTGAAGCTTGATTTGGTCTCACATTTTACCTTACCGACGACATGCATCACAATTAGGCAGGGTTTTAACTGAGCTTTTGGTATGCACAATCGAGGCGAGTTATAAGAGACCAATCCACAATGTACATATTTTGTTGTCTTCTGCCAGCCAGCACAACTTGATCTCCTCTTTCACCAATGACAGTACAGTTGTATTTGTCAAAAGTGACTTTGTATCCCATGTCACAGAATTATCCAGTGCTCAGCAAGTTGTAGTCCAGTCCTTCCACATAAGCAACATTCTTGATTGTAAGTCCATTCCTCACAAGTGTGCCATAGCCTCTTGTATGACCAGGTGTATTTTTGTTGCCAAAATTCACCCTTGGACCATCCTTTGCTATGTAGCTTGTCAAACAGTGCTTATTCTTTGTCATATGTCTGGAACATCCACTGTCAAAGTACCAGACACCCTACAAAACAAAGTTAATACATTTTAGGTACCGAAACCTGTTTGGGTCCATAATGGTCAATGGTAAGCATGACCCCTGGGATGTTTCCAAAAGGTCTTCTCCTAAAAGTGTCATACTTTGGTTCATACATGTATTCCACATATCCATAGGTTCTAACAGTAGATTGTGTAGGATTCACATATGTTTTCTGGCCTTTTGGTTTATAATGCTGTTTGAAGTGACTTTTGTTGTTAGAAGCATTAGGATAACCATTAGTTTGCTGTCTGTTAGAAACTGCCCTGTAGTATGGAGTCTGCTGAGGTCTTGTGTAAGTCCTCTGCTGATCCCATTGCTTAGGTTTTACCCTAGCAGCATGGTTATTCTTACTGTTTCTAGCATTAGATACAGGAATATTCCAATCATCATCAGTAGGGAACAATCTACCTTTCCCTCTGAGATAAGTATCCCTTGAATGATTAACATTTTTGGGTTTAGGATTCTTATCCTTGGAATATTTCTGTTACTTACCTTTCTGTGGTCCAACAGACTTGGTAGCAGGTCTGCTATCAGTAGGTTTAGAAGGCACAGCAGTCCTATTTTTGGATTTTTTCCTTTTATTAGGAGTTGTTGACTTCTGCTTTTGCTTCCTTGAAGCATTCTCAGTAGATTTTACTGCCTCAGCAACCTTACTAGGGAGTTGGATCTTGTGCAGGTACAAACTTAGGACCAATTCTGGCCCTAGGTTCAGTAGCCTTACTGGATCCACTCTTTTTGGATTGTTGAGTCCCAAATCCAAGCCCCGTTCTATCACCATAAGGCTTTCCGGATTTGTATGCGGTAGAGGAACAAGATGGATCGGCGGATTCGAGGCTACTAGATGTTCGAAGGAGCTTATACCGATTCTCGTCCAACATCTTTTTCCTTACCTTTGAGAACCCTTAATTCAGCATTCAATCTTTCAACTTCTACTTGAAGAGCTTCTTTTTCAGCCTTCACAATCTCATAACCAGATTGTATTTTCCTCAGTTGATTGAGGATGGCATCCAAAGTTTCTTCATTGTAAGAGTTTCTAGGATTTGAACCATAAGTTGATTCACAATCACTTCCAGCATGAGTGTTAATTGATACAGTATTGTATACCTCCTCTGTCTCATCCATATTAGCCATTAATGCATAATCTTCCATTTCAGCAACCAATGCTGTGTCATCTGATTCATTTCCCTTTTCAGATTCCACTTCATACCCTGATTCATCTTCAGCAACCATAGCCTTCTTGCCATATCTTCTTTGTTGGCTTTTGGTCTTCAGTAGGTCCGGGACATCAGGTCTAATATGTCTAGGCTTTTTGCAATTGAAGCACAGATAATCATGTTCCTTACTTTGTTTTAACTCAGGACATTCAGGTTTGAAGTGCCCTAGTTTCTTGCAATGAAAACATAGATAATCATTGTCTTTCTTTGGTTCTTCTTTCTTCTTTTCACTGAATTTCTTGTTGAAATTACTTGGAGAACCCTTTCCACCTTTCATTATTCTGATCTTCTTGCTCAGTAGTGCAATCTGCTCTTGCATCTCATCCAGTAAGTCATCTTTAGTTTCTGATGCTTCTTCTTGATGTGAGGCGACCGATCTTGTAGTTTTTGGCTCTTCCTTTTCGATAGCGGTGACAACTTCTTTTTGAATTCATATGCCTTAAGATCTGAGAATAACTTGAATGTATCCTCTTCATGTAATCTTCTCATTTCTTCTATGGCTGTCACCTTCATCTTCCATTCATCTGTAGCAGGTAAAGCTTCCAAGATTATTGTGTTGATTTCTTCTTTTGGGTAAATGACACTCAACAGGGTGAGTTCATCCAGAATTGCATTGAACCTAGATTCCATTTGTTCAATGGTTTCATTGGGTTTTATTTCAAACTTTTGGAACTTCTTCTTTGCCACACTGATTTTATTCTTCTTGATTTCATCAATGCCTTCACAGATCAACTGTATTTTGTCCCAAAGTTCTTTAGCTGTTTTGCAATCTTTAACCTTCATGTACATATTGCTATCCAAGGTTCTATAAATGATATCAATAGCAATATTGTTGAGGTTTGCTCTTTTTCTATATTCAGCATTCCATTCTCTTTTTGGTTTTGGAATGTATTGAGTCTCATCTCCCACTGTTACAGCTTTGACAATCTCCAGTGGTCCATCTGTCAGCACGTCCATCATTTCATCATGAGTTGCAGCAAGGTAAGCCTGCATTCGACGTTTATATTCATCAAATCTATCTAGAGAACACATCAGCATAGTTCTAGCATACTGGTTGTTATCCATGATGCAAGTCTTTGAAAATCAGTGATTTGAAAAAGTTTCAAAGTCTTTTCTCAAGTACAACAAGTAGGATTACTTCGAACGAAATCGCTCCGATACCAATTGTTGGTCCCTTGAAAAGGCTTTGGTTAAGTTTAGAGGGGGGGGGGGGGGGGGGGGTGAATAAACTTAACACTTAAAACTTTTGGAGTTAACAAACTCAGCAACTTCGACAGCTGCGATACCTCGATGTCCGTTGATACCTCGATTGTCGCGATACCTCGGTAGCTGCGATACTTCGCAGTCTACGATGGTTGAGTTTACTGAATTTGTGCAGCGGAATTATATCAAAAATTAAGCCTTATTACTTGTTGTTAAATATGATACTAAGTATTAGATACTCAGTAGTGTGAGTGTGTGATTTCAGTTGCTAGATTCAGTAGGTTGATGTGTATGGTAAACTAAATGCAGAATGTAAGTGCAGAAAGTAAGTAGACAAATTTTATAGTGGTTCCAGGTGATGTAATCATGTTAGTCCACTCTTCTCATGTGATGTTGGAGGTAATTCACTAGAGATCTTTGATGTAGCTGTTACAAAGATTCCTAAGTTGCTTGTCCTTCACCAATAACTATGGCTTCACAAACTGAACACTTGGAACAGGTAGGATTCCTGCTCCAAAGTCTTCCACTGGTCCTTGAAGGGTAGGATTGCCTCTTCACCAGCTCCACCACAAACAACGATCTTTCACACCCAACGGATGCTTCACTGTCTTCAGCAGGTTCTTTATAAAATAATGATTGAATCAAGTAAATGATACAGTTGCAGCAGCTTGATTTGGATGATATAATCAGCAGCTTGCAGTCTTCAAGCGTGTTAACTTGATGTAGCTTGAATACAGAATACACTTGAAGATTTTCTCTG
Organism: Gentiana straminea; assembly: GCA_036785695.1. Lineage (NCBI taxonomy): Eukaryota > Viridiplantae > Streptophyta > Magnoliopsida > Gentianales > Gentianaceae > Gentiana > Gentiana straminea. The sequence goes on along the minus strand of JAVUPR010000241.1, from coordinate 3,086,525 downwards.
GATCAGTAAGGTTAAGCTCAGTAGGTTCAGCAGGGTGTTTTTCAGCTCAGAAATATCTCTTATATTTTTCTCTTAAAATTCATCAATCATCATCTCTTTCTGAGTTGGAAGTCCTCTATTTATAGGTAGGATGGCATGTGACTTGTATTTGAAATTCAAATATAGCCGTTCCTTGTTTTGTCCCATTTGACTTGCTTTCTGTCACTATTCATAGGACTGACACTGTCAGAATCCTTTTTGACGGTGCGATCATCCACCCTGACTTATATCCATTGGATAAAATTCTGAATCATCCCAACGTCCTTTTAATCTCAACCACTGATTTGTTTGATAAGTCAGAGGTTGTTAGCTGTCATTTTCCATGTAATCTTCCAATGTAATCTTGAATTAATCGAGGTATATTATCAGCAGGTTCATCAGTCTGCTGTAATGCCTATCATTCTGCTGAACATCAATTTGCTGTGTAACAAATTCAATGCAGCTGATTTCTTTTATCTAACTTTTATTTGTGAAGTTAGATTACACCTTTTTAATTATAACCAAGTTCCAAACATCATCCAACTTATGGAACTTAGACCTTCTACACAAGGTATATGTAATCAGTTTAGGTCATCACAGACTTGCCTAAATTCTGATTCCATATCCTTGACTTGAATTACTAAGTTTGATCTTTAGCCTTCATTAAATGAGTTTGAGCCCTCAGCCTTCAGTCTTCAGCAGGTTCCTGATAAGTTTACTGACCTAACTACTCTACTGACCTAGACTGGTCTGCTGATATAAATCAGCTGACTATTACAGTGCTTGTTTGATCAAACCTATACAAAGATCAAACTCTAATAAACCTATACATTTGATCTAGACATCTTTTTACCTTTGCACTATAACAGTTAGTCTGGCACTCATCACTAAAACTTAAAAATAAGTCCAACATGATGAATGAAGATACCAATTTTCATTTATTTAACTTGCAATCCCAAAAAGTAGTTCATTTCTCCCATCATACTCATTTGGAATTTGCTCTTCATTAGATTTTCATTTCACATAGCAATTCATTTTCAGAACCAAAGATTATGTCATCAACATAAATCTGTACCAGCAGGGTGCTGTCCTTCTCATTGATTCTGAAAAGAGTCTTATCAATGGTGCCTTTTGTAAAGCCATTGTCCACCAAGAATTGAGATAGAGTCTCATACCATGCTCTGAGTGCTTGTTTCAAGCCATAAAGTGCTTTATTGAGTCTATACACTTTATCTTCTTGATCTTTAACTTCAAATCCAGGAGGTTGCTGAACATACACTTCCTCCTCTAGAATGCCATTCAAAAATGCACTTTTGACATCCATTTGATATACCTTGAAGTTTTTATATGTAGCATGTGCTAGGAATAATCTGATAGCTTCCAATCTTGCAACAGGTGCATATGTTTCATCAAAATCTATTCCTTCAGCTTGAGAATAGCCTTTTGCAACTAGTCTGGCCTTATTCCTCACAATGGTACCGCATTATCAAGTTTGTTTCGTATACCCATTTAGTACCAATGATATTTGCATGACTAGGCCTTTCAACTAGTGTCCAGACTTGATTTCTTTCAAATTCATTTAACTCTTCTTGCATAGCAATTATCCAATCTAGATCTGAAATTGCTTCTTCAACAACTTTAGGTTCAACTTGAGATAGAAAACAAGTAAACATTGCTTCTAATTGTCTTCTAGTCCTCACACCTTGCTGTACATTGCCAATAACTTGTTCAGCAGGGTGATTCCTTATCCATTGTGGATTCTGGTTAGTTTGATTCTCAGGAACCTCATCTTCAGTAGGGTCTGCTGTTGCTTCTTCAATAGGGGGTTCAGCAGATCCTTGAATTGCTTCAGTTGTTGCATCAGTAGTATCACCAGCAGGGTGTTCAGCGGGGCGAAGAATCAGAAACTTTTAAGTCATTAACCCTTTCCAAGACTTCAACACAATCTGGATCAGTGACTTGTAGGTTCTCAGCAAGTTCACAACCTTCATCTTCCATACCAGTGAACTTAGGTTCATCAAACACAACATGTATAGTTTCTTCATGTTTCAGTGACCTTTTTTGTTCAGTACCCTGAATGCCTTGCTGACTGAAGAGTATCCCAAGAAAATTCCTTCATCTGATTTAGGTTGGAATGTCTTCAAATGCTCCTTATGATTCAAGATAAAACATTTGCTTCCAAATGGATGGAAATAGGATATATTTGGTTTCCTTCCATTCCAAATCTCATAAGGTGTCTTCTTCGGCGGCTTCTTGTTCACGAGGTTCTATTTTGTGTATAGCATGCCGTATTAATCGCTTTCTTCCCCGGTACCTTTCAAAGAATGCTTCACAAATCATTGTTCTTCTTGCTTCCTTTAAGGTCCTGTTTCTTCTTTCAAAGCAACCCTATTTTGCTTTGAGGTGTACCAAAGACAAGTTGATGTAGTACACCATTCGTTCACGATATTCACTTATAACTTTATTGAGAAACTCAGTACGCTTGTCTGATCTTATCTTTACTACTGTCAAACTTTTCTCATTTTGTAATCTCTTCAAATGATCAGGCATCATCTTGAGTGTTTCACTTTTCTTGTTCATAAATATCACCCAAGTGTATCTAGAGTGATCATCCACAACCACTAAGGTGTATTTCTTTCCTGTAACACTTGTTGAAGTAACTGGTCCAAATAGATCCATATGCATCAGCTCCAAGACTCTATTGGTTGATTGTTTAGTCTTTGATTTGAAGCTTGATTTAGTCTGTTTACCTTGCTGACATGCATCACATATAGATCTTTCTTGAATGTGATCTCAGGTAAACCAATCACCAGTTTCTTCTTCACCAACTGATTGATGTCATCAAAATTTAAGTGATTCAACTTTTTGTGCCATAACCAATTGAGTTCTGACTTGGTATGCACAATCGACGGTTTCGGAACTATGAGACCAATCCACAACATACATGTTTTGTTGTCTTCTACCAGCCAATACAACTTGATCACCTCTTTCACTAATTACAATACAATTGTTCTTGTCAAAAGTGACCTTGTATCCCATGTCACAGAATTGTCCAGTGCTCAGCAAGTTGTAGTCCAGTCCTACCACATATGCAACATTTTTGATTGTAAGTCCATTCCTTATAAGTGTGCCATATCCTCTTGTATATCCAGGTGTATTTTTGTTGCCAAAATTCACCCTTGGACCATCCTTTGTCACAAAATTTGACAAACAGTGCTTATTCTTTGTCATATGTCTGGAACATCCACTGTCAAAGTACCAGACACCCTACAAAACAAAGTTAATACATTTTAGGTACCCAAACTTGTTTGGGTCCATAATGGTCAGTGGTAAGCATGACCCCTAGGATGTTTCCATAAGGTCTTCTCCTAAAAGTGTCATACTTTGGTTCATACATGTATTCCACGCATCCATAGGTTCTAACAATAGGTTGTGTAGGATTCACATATGTTTTCTGGCCTTTTGGTTTATAATGATGTTTGAAGTGACTTTTGTTGTTAGAAGCATTAGCATAACCATTAGTTTGCTGTCTGTTAGGAACAACCCTGTAGTATGGAGTCTGCTGAGGTCTTGTGTAAGTCCTCTGCTTATCCCATTGCTTAGGTTTTACCCTAGCAGCATGGTTATTCTTACTGTTTCTAGCATTAGATACAGGAATATTCAAATCATCATCAGTAGGGAACAGTCTATCTTTCCCCCTGAGATAAGTATCCCTTGAATGATTAACATTTTTGGGTTTAGGATTCTTATCCTTGGAATATTTCTGTTTCTTACCCTTCGTGGTCCTTGGTAGCAAGTCCAGACTTGGTAGCAAGTGTCCTTGCTATCGGCGAGGTTTAGAAGGCACATCAGTCCTATTTTTGGATTTGTTCCTTTTATTAGGAACTGCTTCCTCGAAGCATTCTCAGTAGGTTTTACTGCCTCAGCAACCTTACTGGGAGTTGGATCTTGTGCAGGTAGAAGCTTAGGACCAATTCTGGCACTAGGTTCAGTAGCCTTACTGGATCCACTCTTTTTGGATTGTTGAGTTCCAAATCCAAATCCAAGCCCCGTTCTATCACCATAAGGCTTTCCAGATTTGTATGCGGTAGAGGAACAAGATGGATCGGCAGATTCGAGGCTACTTTCTATGTTCAAGCAGCTTATACTGATTATGTCCAACATCTTTTTCCTTACCTTTGAGAACCCTTAATTCAACATTCAATCTTTCAACTTCTACTTGAAGAGCTTCTTTTTCAGCCTTCACAATCTCATAACCAGATTGTATTTTCCTCAGTTGATTGAGGATGGCATCCAAAGCTTCTTCATTGTAAGAGTTTCTAGGATTTGAACCACAAGTTGATTCACAATCACTTCCAACAGGAGTGTTAATTGATACAGTATTGTATACCTCCTCCGTCTCATCCATATTAGCCATTAATGCATAATCTTCCATTTCAGCAACCAATGCTGTGTCATCTGATTCATTTCCCTTTTCAGATTCCAATTCATACCCTGATTCATCTTCAGCAACCATAGCCTTCTTGCCATATCTTCTTTGTTGGCTTTTGGTCTTCGATAGGTCGGGACGATCGGGTCGATATGTCCGGGCTTTTTGCAATTGAAGCACAGATAATCAGGTTCCTTACTTTGTTTTAACTCAGGACATTCAGGTTTGAAGTGTCCTGGTTTCTTGCAATGAAAACATAGATAATCATTGTCTTTCTTTGGTTCTTCTTTCTTCTTTTCACTGAATTTCTTGTTGAAATTCCTTGGAGAACCCTTTCCACCTTTCATTATTCTGATCTTCTTGCTCAGTAGTGCAATCTGCTCTTGAATCTCATCCAGTAAGTCATCTTTAGCTTCTGATGCTTCTTCTTGATGTGAGGCAGCCAGTGCTATAGTTTTTGGCTCTTCCTTTTCAGTAGTAGGTGACAACTTCTTTTTGAATTCACATGCCTTACGATCTGAGAATAACTTGAATGTATCCTCTTCATGCAGTCTTCTCATTTCTTCTATGGCTGTCACCTTCATCTTCCATCCATCTGTAGCAGGTAAAGCTTCCAAGATTTTTGTGTTGATTTCTTCTTTTGAGTAAATAACACTCAGTAGGGTGAGTTCATCCAGAATTGCATTGAACCTAGATTCCATTTGTTCAATGGTTTCATTGGGTGTCATTTCAAACTTTTGGAACTTCTTCTTTGCCACACTGATTTTATTCTTCTTGATTTCATCAGTGCCTTCACAGATCAATTGTATTTTGTCCCAAAGTTCTTTAGCTATTTTGCAATCTTTAACCTTCATGTACATATTGCTATCCAAGGTTCTATAAATGATATCAATAGCAATATTGTTGAGGTTTGCTCTCTTTCTATCTTCAACATTCCATTCTCTTTTTGGTTTTGGAATGTACTGAGTCTCATCTCCCACTGTTATAGCTTTGACAATCTCTAGTGGTCCATCAGTCAGCACATCCATCATTTCATCATGAGTTGCAGCAAGGTAAGCCTGCATTCGACGTTTATATTCATCAAATCTATCTAGAGAACACATCAGCATAGTTCTAGCATACTGGTTGTTATCCATGATGCAAGTCTTAGAAAATCAGTGATTTGAAAAAGTTTCAAAGTATTTTCTCAAGTACAACAAGTAGGATTACTTCGGTAACGAAGCAATTGCTCGATACCAATTGTTGGTCCCTTGAAAAGGCTTTGGTTAAGTTTAGAGGGGGGGAGTGAATAAACTTAACACTTAAAACTTTTGGAGTTAACAAACTCAGCAACTTCAGCAGCCTGCTGATATCTCAGGAGTCTGCTGATACTTCAGTAGCCTGCTGATGTACAGTAGTCTAATGACAGTTAAGTTTATTGAATTTGTGCAGCGGAATTATATAAAAAATTAAGCCTTATTACTTGTTGTTAAATAGGATACTAAGTATTAGATACTCAGTAGTGTATGTGTGTGATTTCAGTTGCTAGATTCAGTAGGTTGATGTGTATGGTAAACTAAATGCAGAATGTAAGTGCAGAAAGTAAGTATGCAAGTTTTATAGTGGTTCCAGGTGGTGTAATCCTGTCAGTCCACTCTTCTGCTGTGATGTTGGAGGTAATTCACTAGAGATCTTTGATGTAGCTGTTACAAAGATCTAAGTTGCTTGTCCTTCACCAATAACTATGGCTTCACAAACTAAACACTTGGAACATGTAGGATTGATGCTCCAAAGTCTTCCACTGGTCCTTAAATGGTAGGATTGCCTCTTCACCAGCTCCACCACAAACAACAGAATTTCACACCCAATAGATGCTTCATTGTCTTCGAGGGTTCTTTATAAAATAAGGATTGAATCAAGTAAATGATTCAGTTCCAGCAGCTTGATTAGGATGATATAATCAGCAGCTTGCAGACTTCAAGTGTGTAAACTTGATGTAGCTTGAATACTGAATACACTTGAAGATTTTCTCTGGATCAGTAGCTTTAAGCTCAGTAGGTTCAGCCGGGTGTTTTTGCAGCTCAGAATTATCTCTTATATTTTTTTCTCTTAAAATTCATCAATCATCATCTTTTTCTGAGTTGGAAGTCCTCTATTTATAGGTAGAATGACATGTGACTTGTATTTGAAATTCAAATATAGCCGTTCCTTGTTTTGTCCCATTTGACTTGCTTTCTGTCACTATTCATAGGACGACACTTGTCGTCGAATCCTTTTGACAAGGTGCCGTCCACCCTTGACTTATATCCATTGGATAAAATCCTGAATCATCCCAACGTCCTTTTAATCTCAACCACTGATTTGTTTGATAAGTCAGAGGTTGTTAGCTGTCATTTTCCATGTAATCTTCCAATGTAATCTTGAATTAATCGAGGTATATTATCAGCAGGTTCATCAGTCTATTGTAATACCTATCAGTCTGCTGAACAGCAATTAGTGTATCAAATACAATGCAACTGATTTCTTTTATCTAACTTTTATTTGTGAAGTTAGATTACATATTTTTAATTATAACCAAGTTCCAAACATCTTCCAACTTATGGAACTTAGACCTTGTACACAAGGTATATGTAATCAGTTTAGGTCATCACAGACTTGCCTAAATTTTGATTCCATATCCTTGACTTTAATCACTAAGTTTGATCCCTTAGCCTTCTGTAACTGAGTTTGAGCCCTCAGCCTTCAGTCTTCAGCAGGTTCCAGACTAGTCTACTGACCTATCTACCCTACTGATATGGACCAGTCTGCTGATATGAACCAGTTGACCATTACAGTGCTTGTTTGATCAAACATATACAAAGATCAAACTCTAATGAACATATACATTTGATCTAGACATCTTTTTGCCTTTGCACTATAACAGTTAGTCTGGCACTCATCATCAAAACATAAAAATAAGTCCAACATATGGTAATCATCAAACATCATAAATAAAACCAAATAAACATCATATCCGCCAAATTTGATATTCAACTTATAATCGATATTAAACACCATAAGAACTTAAAATAAATATCAAATTTATATAAATCACATATGATCGTCATTAAACGCTATACCAAATTTAAAAGATTATTAAATAATTATCAACCACTTGTAATTATCATCAAACACTAGATTGATTTCAAATATAAACATTATTATATAGTTTCGAACATCTCTAATTGATCTTTAAACACTCTCAATCGTCATTAAAAGCTGTAATAAGCTTCAACGAACATCAAGTTGATCTTCGATAATTAATAAACATCGTCAAACATTTTAATTAGCTTAAATATACATCATATTCATACACAATCCCTTATATATAAACATCATTAAACTATACAATCAACATAATTAGACATTAGCCTGATTTTCAATTAATATAATCAACATTAAAAATCTATATTGCACTTAAAAAAACATCAAATTGATATTCTAATTTTTATTTTTATAAAGTATGATATTTTTCTTGTAAATACTAATAATAACGAGGCGTATTAATTACAATGTCTTAAACTTAATGACTTTAAAGATATTTTAAAAAAACAAATAAATACATTCAATCATTTTTAACCATCATCAACACTATAACATCTCCTTGAAAAACAATATAAGAAAATAATTAGACATCATATTGATGGTTTGACATTTTAATTAACTCAAATAAACATCATACACATCAAATTTGATGTTAAATTATTTATATTCAATCGTAAACAATATATACACCAAATTGAGATTCAGTCACTTATAACCAAAATCAAAATCAAAATTAAATGAATATCAAAATCATATATAATTACTTATATTCGTTACCCTTCAAAAAAATATACTTATATTCATCATCAAACTCATCATCAAACGTCATAATTAACTATAATAAATATCATATCGATATTCATTCAGTTATAGTTATCGTAAAAATATGATAATAAACACAAATGACCATTAATTTATTGTTCATCAACATATAACCATTAATAAAGACTTGATTAAATTTAAATAAACATCAATTTGTTGTTCAAACGTCAAATTGATCTTCATAATCGTTATTAAAAGCCATAATAAACTTAAACAAGCATCAAATTGATGTTCAGTGTTGTGTAATCGTCATCAAACACCATTAACCCTTATTGATCGATTTCTTTTGAGTTTATCAGAGGTGCGCGCAATCGATCGGTATCAGAATTAACTAACGAGGGAATCAAATATCTACTTACTGTTACAAAGAAGGAGTGAACTCTGTCTTTGTGACTTATATTTCTGTCAACCGATCCCTGAGTGGTGTTAAAAATGATCGGGATTGAGATGTACATAAATTAGCCAACCATACCGCCAAATCAAACATCACCTGACAAACAGTGCTATTAAACGAACAGAGCCGCTCGTGAACAAGCTCGTGTTCGGCTCGTTAGTGTTCGTGATCGTTTGTTCATTTAGCTTAACGAGCCGAGCTCGAACATGACTGTAGACTCGTTTGCTTAACGAGCCGAACTCGAGCTTGGTTCGCGAACGTGCTTATATAATGTTCACGAACATGTTTGCGAACATGCTTATATAATGTTCGCGAACATGCTTATATAAATACATCAATTTATAGTAACCCAGACTCAAAAGAGGATAATTCATTCATCTAATAGATATTATAGATTTGATTTATATAATATTTAGATATTTTTATAGTAATTTTAGTTGTGTAATATATGTAATTTTAATGTCTAACATATTATTTTTACATTTGCACTTTATGTTTTATATTTTAACGAACCGAACTCGAGCCGAATTCGAGCCAAAGTCGAGCCAAAAGGAAAAAAATATGTCTAACGAGCCGAGCTCGAACATTTCATCTTTTAAACGAGCCGAGCTCGAACATAATTTTTTGTTCGTTTATCAAACGAATGAGCTCGAACGAGCTCATGAGCTAAACGAGCTCGAGTTCGAACCACCAATACTCGGCTCGGCTCGGCTCGTTAACAGCTCTACTGACAAACCATAAGTCTATAATCACACCAGGATTAAAAACCAGTCCATAAAGGGTCGTTTAATCATTCAATTAGAATTATCTCATTTCGGACTTAGTACAAGATCATCATATCAAATATGTCTAGTCATACGTGAACCATTTCACGTATAAGTGCAGCCACTAAAGTGTCCAACACCGACAACCCATATCAGGTGGTCACACTCCAAGTGTTCTAGGGCACTAATGATATATTGACTGGGAGATCCCAAAGTCCAGTCAATTATGATTATAATAAATTTACCACGGACTAATTATTTACAACTATAATCTTACTTATACAACTTATGTTCATCTGCATCATAATTTGGATCAAGCAATATAACATTATTTATTAATATAACATAAAGTATAATATATCATAAACATATTACATTCATGACTAGTAAAATTGTATTATATAATGTATTAATTACAGAATATAATTAAAATATATATGTTTGATCAATATTTATGAGTATTATACATAATCAATCTATATTGTGTATATACACACAAAAATTATATTCTTAGTGTGTAATGAAAAAAATAATTAATTGAACCGTGACCTGAACTATGATTTGAACCATGATAAATTGTGACTGAACCGTTAGTGAACCGCACTAAACTACCATGGCAAGATTTCACTCTGACATCCTTTTTTTAAACCATGAAATAATTATACATGAACTGTCTCCGATGGTTCATGAATGACGGTGGTGTTTATATTATACATATGCATTGGACTGATTAAGGAAGCCAACCATTTAGAGACCGGAAAACTCGCCGGTTAAACCATCAACTTGCCGGTTGAACCGTTAAACCATGGACGGACGGGTATTTATCAAACCGTGTTTTTTAGAATAAATTGGTAAGTTTTAAACAAAATTAATCTTTTATTATGAAATTGTCATGATTTAGATGTTGGAATATTTTGGAAATGATTACGGATGTCACATATTAATTTTTAGTACTGTATTGAATATAAGATTATTATTTTATATATATACTCATCGGTTGAACCAATGGCCTATCGATTGAACTATTCCATTGTTAGTTTTTGATAGAATAATACACATATAAAAAAAATAAAAATTAGTACACCAGGCTTTTTTTATAATTAAAAAAAAAAACAAAAACAAAAATCTAACGTAAGGATGAGATTTGCAAATATGCGTTGCCGGATCTGCGTGATGTGTTTGTTTTTTTTTATAATTAATATGTAAGGAAGGGCACTATGGGTATAAAATGTTAGAAAATTAGGAGAAGCTTGTATAGATAAAAAAAATAGCACAAGGTGCATTAGTCTAATGGTGAGTTAAACTATAATGTCTCATGGAGACCAGTATTCAAACTCGTTATGGGCAAAAGGAAAAAAAAAAAAAAAAAAAGTTTTAGTAGACTCATTTAAGTAAAAAATGTTTGAGATAAGCTTATTTAATCAAACACCCCATTTGAAATTTTTTCACCAATTTTTTTTTTTATTTTTTTCATACTTTTTATTTTAAGAACATATTCACCATATTCCAACGCAATTTCCGAAATTCGCTGACGATATTCAATATTATTCGAAATTCATTGTTGAAAATCATTGCTTTTCGGGATTTACTGTCGATATTCACTAAGTGAATGTCGACAGTGAATCTCACGAAAAACGATATAATCATATCGAACCAAATCTCACAACGAAGAACATGAAAAAATAAAAAATAAAGTGAAATTTTCATAACGTTTGGAGATTTAAATCAAAAGAAATGAGTATCTCAAAATGGAGGAGGAAACAGAAAAAAATAAAAATAAAAATGGAGCAGGCGTACGTTCAAAATAACATCATTGTGTATTATTTATTTATTTATTTATTTTAGGCTATAAAAATTATAGAAGTTATCATTCTCCCTGTAAAAAAATATTTAGATGTCATGTTAGTTAAAAATATTCCACAATATGTCATTTTACCTAATTCTCAAATTTTCTATTATTATTACTACAAAGACTTCTTCAAAAGATACACATTATTCATTAAGTACATACTTTTTGTATCTAAACAAAATTGCAAAACATCTTCAGGGCATGTTTGTTAATCTCATTCAGAACTTATTCTAAACAGTGGCGGAACCTGCATCTATACTCTAAAGGAAGGTAATACAAAACCTAATCATACACAACTAAGCCAATTAACTCTTACATTGACAGCTATACACTTAAATACATATGCAATTACTCGTATTACAATAAAAAAAATTCCAATTAAGACCACCCCACCCAAAACATTGTTCCTCCCCTGATTCTAAATGTATTAAATGACGTTATATTTAGAGTGTTTGATGACATTTTAACACATCACTTAATTAATACTCCGACAAAATATTAAGATGCACCGAATTGTAACACAAAATATTTAGAGTTTCGACAGCCGCTTAACACTGAAAAGATGAAGCATGCATACACGTTCTATCATTTTGGCAACGAAATGGGTAATGCCCATATTTGTTGGGATGCAGTTATGGTTATTTTTATATTAATATTTTATATTCTATAGATATTATTGCATAGTTATTTGTTGTATGAACTTCATATACGTCCTTATTGTTAATATCTACATTATATATATATATATATATATATATATATATATATATATATATATATATATACACACACACACACACTAGTCATAAACCCGTGTATTGCACGAGGCTATCGAACGTCACTGTTTCGTGCAATAAAAGAAAATCAATATTCAAATGTGTGTTTTATTACAATCAGTAAGCGATAATGAAAGAAAACTAAAATGATATATCTTGTCTATAAGTAATAAACCGAATCATACACAATAACATCAATCATAAGTTTACACAATCAAATACTTGAGAAAACATTTGTGTTATGATTATGTAGCAAGAAACAGTCTAAGTTTTATTATTCACAACGACCAAGTCACTCAAACTTATGCACCTGAGAAAAGTAGTTGAAGATTTTGTTACTACGGAAAAAGATATAATGATATCGAACCAATAACAATATACACTATTAAAAACTCGGGTTTAAATATGAGTTATTATGACTTTAATGTTATAAAATAATTGCAAACAAATAAAAACTATAAGAACAAAGATGTAGACAAAAAGAAAAATGAAGTTTTCTTATATTTCATCAGCACCAATCTACAACCATGAAGGAGATACATATATTGGAAGTGAATCTCTTGTAACCTACAATACAATAACTATATTAAACATGACAAAGTGGATGTCTCTTGAGATTTCTAACTTATAAATATATAATAATTAGTATTAACTTGTAAGGATGCAAAAGGGCATCCAAAATAATTGTTTCATAATACTCTCCCTTGGATGTCCTTTACACAATGAATAGGTCTTGTTAAAACCTTATTTTGAAAGAAACCCCTTGGGGGAAAAATTAGGGAAGGAAAATAGTACATATTCATTTGTTCTTGTATTACTCTCCCTGATGAAAACAGTGTCCGAGCTCTTAGATATTAATATTGGGTATCACCTTTAGTTGTAAATTGTCGGTAAGAATATGTCGATTGCACATGCTTTGTAACATCTAATTTAGTAAATGAATCTTTTTGATCAACACTATGACTTGATTTATCACATATCGTTTTCACTTCTTTTATGAAGATCATGCGCTCTCCAACTTATGTAAATATTGTTGAATTTGAGATGACCGATTTTCTTCGCAAATTTAATAGTAGACAATGCTCATTGGATATAGAGCTGATTTGAATGCTCTATCTAAGTTGCATAACGTATATGTCATGTACTATTAACTTTGCTAGAAAAACACAGTGGGAAAAAAACTAGACAAGGAAAATAGTTAATGCCATATGCGTTTTTATGTGTTGCACTGACTGTCTCGTTAAAAACCTTTAACTAAGAAAACTCTATGGGAAAAAATATAGTTAAAGGGAAAAAGAGTACAATCATTGTTCATTCGGGACCAAAGCATCAAGATTGTTTTGAAGTTGTCGCTCCCCCTGACGATAACAGTCATTCAAATGTACGCATTCCAATACTAAAAAAATAATTCTCCAAAATAGATGTTGGAATGAACTTAGTGAACAAATATGTCAGATTGTCACTTATTGCTCACTCTTTTATAAGTCATATCTCTTTTAGAGTCCAATTTGAATGTAAGGGCTAAACATTGTCATACCCACTACTCATTTGTGCAACACTTGCAACACAATCAAGATTGTTCTTAGAAATAATAAAGGGGAAATAATATCACACGATTCATATGCATGAACTATTTATATATATTCCTTCTTCATAAGGAATTTACTTATTGATCTTATTGCGTTTAACATGAATGTTTTAGACAATATAACGACATTTGCAACTCAACAATATATATATATATATATATATATATATATATATATATATATATATATATATATATATATATATATATATATATATATATGTTGCAATTTTATGTCTAAAATTCAACATAAAGTTTCATTTAAATATTCATGTCTAATGGCCTATAAACATACGGTCTCAACGACATATAAAAATTCTTAGTTGCTGCTAGAGACATTAAGTAGCGGAACATATATTATTCGTAATGGGGAATATAATTGATCAAAATAAATATTTGGTTATTATAAAACCGAATTTAAGTCAAGTTCAACCTCTATTGCTTATTTAATTTTTACCCATTCTATGTGCTTCTAGCACTCTATTATTGACATGGGTTCTGGATCCAGATTAAATAGCAAATTATGAGGTAAATATGTCGTCGACGACTGTGATAATATATTATGAATTTCTCCCGTAAAATACTTTGCTTATTTGATATTAGCATAAACCGAATCCTTATCAATGCATGGATCCGGGTGTTCCGCAACCCCAATATTTTATCATTTGATGCACGTGCGAATTTATTCGGGGTTTTCATCTTCAAGATGAATCTTTTCAAGAGATTTCATGAGTGACTTAATAACGATATTAAATTCATTTTCCGTGGAGTTTTATATATTACACCGATCGGTCTTCTATGCCTTCTCGCGTAGATAATATTATCAATCAAATTTGAATTGGTGCATTTTTAATAGTCACTCTTTTATGTTCAATAATATAATCTGCCAGAATACTTGCTAAATATTGCAAGTTAAATTATTTTCGCAATTCAGTTTGACTGATGCGTGGAAGATCTTTTATATTTATAAAACTCGGCATTCCTTAATTCTAAAATGAGGTTTTCTTATTGTTAGGTGTGATGCCCGAAAGACAATTTTGTAATTGTTTTATTTAATAAATGAAATGATATTATTATTCATATTTATTATTCTCATAATCACCGATGTGACAATAGTATTTACACTACAGAAAACCCTAAGTATATCGTTTATGTAATCACTTAAATCAGTGTATGGTATATACACATGAGGATTGAGTTAGTGAAGATGTACTTAAAATACAATTAGCCCGTAGTGAAGTTAATCGAGAGTATCGGGTCACTCTCCTTTAACGTGCTATTAATGCGCCCGAACACAATAGGTGTGATTGTCTTATCCGGACTTTCGGTTAAGAGAACCTAATGGGGCATTTATATATGATAGATATATCATATAGGGCTGGACCGATTTGATTAGAGTTCACGATATAATTCCGTAATCGAGAAGTCTTATCGAATCAATGGATGATCATATTTATGGATATATCTTAATCCTGAGGTGATCACAGTCAACTGCTTGAATCAGTATGAAGTTTGATTTGACGGTTAAGGATTACACTGAGTCCGTGGTCCGAATTACCCCATCTTGGCATTGTACTTGGATTGAGTGAGTAGTCCGTGTTATCACGGATACGGAATCCATTCCTTCCATTTATGGAAGTAGATAGACAATTCCCTTATTTGTTAATCCTAGAAACTGATCGATCCATGGAGTTCATATTACACTGATTAGCTACCGGTGAGTTGTATGAATTAATTGATCACTAGGGGGTTAATGGTAAATAAGGATAAGATGTTCTAAAAAGGGTTAACGGTAACTTCCCGATTTAGAATGAACAGTCTATGGAGGATTAATCCATATGTAATGATTATATCAATGGACGCTTATTATTATTCTCGTGAGGAGATAAATATAATTTCATAATCGAGTAGTGCGATCACGGGATTATGGTGGCATATTCCCGTGATTGATTTATCGAATATAATTATTCGTTCATAAGATAATTATTTATTTGATTTATCGGAGCCGCCGATTATTAGTCCATGGTCCCCGACGTGCCTCCTAATATAGCATAGCTATTCTCGGACGTCGAATCCTAATAATATTAATTTAGTTCTTGTTGGACTTTATTAAAACGATATGTGAATTAATTGTTTAGTGGACTATTAAATTAGTTGGGCTAAATAATTAAATACACGGAAAAGACATTTTTCGTGGTACTCCCGCCCAAATTAGTGTGTTGACCTTTTTTGACCTAATTGGTCAAATATGGTTTTGTGCGTGTGAACCTTTTGATAAAAAGGTGGCGCCACTTTTGTGGTTAATAATTATTAGAAAATTAGTTTTCTTGGATAATTATTTAATGTGTGATTTATCTTTTATTTGTTAAATGATAATTCATGAAATATTATATAATAATATGATTTATCCTAATTTGTTTGGGATAATTATTTTATTTATCTTTTATTTGGAAAAAGGATTAATGTAATAATTATCTCTTAATTATTTAATCATTGGAGGCTAATTAGTTTTACTCTCCTATATAAAGAGAGTTCTCCCAAGCCTTGCAACACACAATAAATTTCGACCTACACCTCTTAGAGAGGAGAAGGTGAAAATTTTCGGCCAAGGGGAATAAGGGGAAAATCTTGGAGATTTTCCGGGTAGCATATCGGAAGGGTTCGAGTCGAGAATTTCCTTCCACCGGGAGTGGCTTGGATCACACGTACGGAAGATCGTGGTGCTCTTCACATCTTCGTTCTTTCCATTGCGGTTCTTCAACTTGGATTTTGAGATCCAAGAGGTATGATCTACAACCCCCTTGCAGATATAGATCTAGTTATTTTATTACGTGTATTTTATAGATCTAGATCCTTAAATCGCTTCCGCTGCGGATGATATTACTAACAGTGGTATCAGTCGCCATGGTGATCTATATTTATACGTATAAAATATTAGATCTAGGAGTGGTAAAACATGTAGATTTTTGTCCCAATTTTTTTAAAAAAAAGGGGCCGAAATTTTTTTGTTTAATTTTTATGCTTATGAATGTCGTGGTTGAAGAGATGGATTGGGGTTGGCACTGTTTACCCGTTAGATCTATTGTAAACTCATATAAACGATGAAAATTCGTCCATATGAGTATAGGAAATTATGTAATTTTTTTTATTGTAATTTTAATTTCCAGAAAATAGATCTGTTTAGTAGCTGTTTAGTTATTTCGTGTTTCCCGTTGATTGAGCCGTTGAAACGACGATCCTCCGGTCAGAATCAATATTGGAAGATGATGAACAATTCCACAAAATTTGGCGTCGATCGGAGTCCGTTTTGATATCCGTTCATTGCTGCAAAGAAGCTGCTGTAACAGAAAAACGCAGGATTCACAGAAACCCTACCTGTGACTTCCTCGAATTTCTGGGAGAGTTTGAACCGTTGAATCGCAAATCCTACCGGTCAGATCGATAAATATGGAGTTTTTGATGTGGCATAAAAATTTCAGGTCGATCGGGTTTCATCTCAACTCCCGATCGGCTCCAGAAAGTAACTGATACGCTGCAGTCAGAGACAGATGCAGCATCAAGATCGGCGGCTCACTGAAGAAAATTGACAAGTCAAAACTCAGATCCGACCGTCCATATTGAAGCCCGTGGAATGAAGAACAGATCTGGAAAGTTTCGTCTCGATCCGAGTTCGTTTAGTTTCCCGATCATCGAAGAATTTGAACAGCTGCAGATTATGTTAGAAAGTAGTAAACCCTAGTTAGTGTTTGGTTATTTATTTTCTAATAGGTTAGATACGGGGGTACCAACAATCCATCTCGGTGTTTAAATTTTCCGCACTTTATTTTTTATGTGTTTGATCATAAAATAGATATAAAATCGGAATTGCCATGACATGCATCATATCATAAATCCACTCCATGCATACATGTAGAATTTTAATTTTGGTAATTAAAATAGGCATGTATACAAACTCGCGTAATTAGTTGAAATTTAATTAATACGTGGTAATTAATTAATTTAGTAACTAATTAAAGATCCGAGGACGGGTTATGAAATCGTTAAGCCTTTCGGTGTGTGTTCTCGGTGAACCGCCTTAAAGCCCAAACGAGATCACGTTTTCGATTCGTAGTGTCTACGAGATTGAATGATGGTAAAAGAACAATAAATCTTGGATAAAAACGGTTCGCTTAAAGGTTGGGTGGTCAACTGAGCTAGGCTCGACCGACTTAACCCTCCTAGTGTGATGTATGCACGGGGGTCCGGCAAGACTAAGCTACACCGGAGAACGGAGGGGTGATTCCTTCTTATCTCAATGGGGTTGTCTTGACCCGATTTCGTCCGACTGTCACATATGTTCCAACGAATAGGACGGGTAGGTTTACCTACGTTACCGACACCATTCGGAATCCTTGATTTGATGTGCTTTATGTTAACATCAAAAAGACGTGGTTAGTTAACCCACCACCACTTCCAAAATATTGAGTGGGAGCGGGGAGGCGACAGCCAACCCCACGGCCTCTACTATAGATACAAGTAAGTGAGAGAAGGGTGACGCCTCGCGGCGCTTTGATTTCGTCCCCCTACGGATGGTGTTCACCCCTATCAACATTCATGGCTTGGTCTCCGAAAGGATAGGATTTACGGGTACTCGTCGGGTCACTGACCTATCCTACGACGGCACACTCGGGGCGTACCTAAGAGATCCGATATAGTAGGTCACACTCATAAAGGATATTTTTGGTAATATCCAGGCTAAAAAAAGGAAGGTAGTCAATGAATAAAGGGATGTTCGATTCTCGTGGGATGTTTGATTCTCACAAGTTATTCATTGATGAGATTGTCTCGATTTATCCGTCATCTCTTTGACCTACCCTACGGCGGCACTGAGATGCGAGGTTAAAACCTTGGAATGGTAGAGTAGACTTAATTTTAGTTTACAATTCCTAAAATAAATATAGTAGTGTTAATTTGAATTAATATATGTCATTTTATTTACAGCATTATATCCCTTACTAAATTGCTTAAAAAAAATAAAATTAATTGACTAGTATTGACTTCGTTAAAAAGTGGAAAGTAACTAGGACGTTGAACTAGTTAATCGATAATGCAATTACTTTTCGAAAGAGATATTTTCTCTTAAGCCTTTCAAAAACCAGAGTGACATATAGGTATGTCACTGTCATTCGGGTCAAACGGAAGACAAACTTAGTTTGATCAAAGGTGATTTCGGACTTTGAAATTCTTCTAGTGAATTTTGAGTGTATAGTGATTACATGAGTAATTTTCTAATTGAAAAATCGGAAAATCATGGAGTGTTACTAGTTAGACGATATTTGGAATCGATGAACTAGTGGGAGCTTTATGATTTGTTGTTTTTCTAGAACATTAGAAAAGTGTAACTGACTACACACGTAACCGTTCTAATTGAAAAACCGGAAAGTCATGGAATGTTGCTAGTTGGACGATATTTGGAATCGATGAACTAGTGGGAGTTCTATGATTTGTTGTTTTTCTAGAAACATTGGAACTATAGATTTTTCTAATCGAAAAAATCGGAAAATCATAAAAATAAAGCATTGCTCGTTAGACGGTATTTGGAACCGATAAACTAGTGGGAGCTTTAATGTTATGATTTATTGTTTTTTCTGGTATATTAGAAAATCCGAGAAGTCCCCACGAGTAACACTCGAAATAGACATCCCACGGTTCAAGAGTAGTGTCTACTCAAACGAACCGCTGGTTCAAGACTGTTTCCATTCACGGAAAGTCAAGAATGGGAGAATATGTCTAAAAGTGTTAGTCACCTAAACGAGAAAACTTTAAGGTTTGAACCAAAATTAATTAACGAAAATCATAGGATAAGGACAGTGATTTTGGATCACCAACCTATGAATCCTTGGAGATTTTCTCGAGCTAAGTTCTTTGGAAGAACAAGGTAGCAGTGCATTTAACGATTAAAAGAGTAAACAACGGGCAGTTAATTTTAGCTAGAATAATGGGAGTGATATAAGGAAATGAATCTCGGATTCAATCCTTGGATATCGCGAAAAAAAAAAATTTCTGTTTAAGATCTATTCGATAATTTGTTTGTCGTATAGAAAGTGAATATACCATTTGTAGTACGAATCCAAGACTCGGACTTTTGTTTGATAAAGTCAAAACCACTTAGAACTCGCTGAAATATGTATATAAAACACATCTTAAGAACTCGTTAAAAGCAATTGGTTTCTATATTTAGATAAACGCTTCTTCATATTCCATAGTTAGTGCATAGTCCCTAAAAGACAAGACCTGAAGACTGGCTCAGGGTGATTCCTTTCACCCAGTCTGGTTAGATTGTCTCAAAGGTTCAATGACTAAGTTTCCTTTCAATCGGGAAAGGATAATGTTTATAAAGAAGTAACATAGCTTGTTCATGACGACCTTCGGGGTCTGATGAAAGATACGAGCTAGTAGGAGCTTCCGAGTAGTGACTTCTTGTCTGATAACTATTCAAACACTCCGGCAAGTTTATCCAAAATATTTTGAGGTTTCTCTGTTTTCAACAGAGATAGAGTATTCTATACTCGGAATAGGCCATTCATAGTCCTCGAGACTGATGCTCAGCCTGCCTCATTGTGACTTGTTCTCGCTAAGTGAGAAACCGTTAAATTGCCTTATATAGTTTTTAGATGTGCTACAATACACTGCTTAACTCAATAAAGATATTAGAAGCGAAATTTCAGTTTACATTGAAATGTAAGACCGAGAAGTCTACCTAGAATATGCTTTGGAATTTACGGATAAGGTGTGGATTCGGTTCACCCCACTTCCGTAAATATAAGCATTTAGCACACGGTGCTTGAAGGTAAGACTGGTAATTTCGTGCATCCGTTCGGTCAATGACCATTCGTGATATATCTTTTTTAAGCTATTGAGTATAAAGGTTAGATATAGGATTCTTGAAATCGGGAAGGGACGATTATCTTGTTGCATCCTTTCGATAGAGTCCATGAACAAGAAAACCTTGAACCTTGAAGTACGTTTACTCAAGGTAGTTACTAACTGATTAAAATCAGACCACGTCCAACATCGGTTGTTGGTGATAACACTAAATACTACTAAACTAAATCAGAATTTCGATCCACCCAGTAAGTATTGTGAGTATGGTTTATCCATTACCCATTACGGTTTCTGCGGACTTTGTAGTCTGAGGATCGATTGATGACCTATGGCTCTTTTGTGAGCAGTATAGGATTCTGATAATAGAGGTTGGTTTAATAGCCATAACCCTGTGAATGGAGTTCGGTACTCCAATTCTGTTCATGCTCTTGTAGAACCACCTGAGCGTCTCGGCCTAGTGGGAGTAATTGGATCTATACGGAAAAGAGTAGAATAAGTTCGGTATTGCATGATTTCGTTCAAAAGCAGAAAATAGGGGTGATTCCCTGAGACTTTCTTGCCAAACAAACGGAGTCTGGATTCATTCGGAACAAAAGGGTATTGCCTTATGAACTTATGACAGGATGACTGTCAAGGCTTATGTCCTTTTGTGGATAAAAAACGAACCTCTCGGTCATTGGAAGTCATATATTTCTACAATATGTGGATTTGACCAGAATATTGATAAGTCTTTTGTAGACTGGATATCAATTTTAGTACAGTAGTGAATATATAAAT
This sequence comes from Gentiana straminea, assembly GCA_036785695.1. Classification (NCBI taxonomy): domain Eukaryota; kingdom Viridiplantae; phylum Streptophyta; class Magnoliopsida; order Gentianales; family Gentianaceae; genus Gentiana; species Gentiana straminea. Next base: position 3,065,181 of record JAVUPR010000241.1, on the reverse strand, counting down.
ATATATTAGTGTTTGTGAAGGATAACACTGCACCAGTTGGCAACAACATGGGTGTGCTATCTGAAGTCAGAATCTGACAATACCACAATTCTCTGCAACAGAGATTTGGACAACATTCTGAAGAGTTTGACTCGGTCGAAAATTCATTAGAATCAGTCACTGGTTTCCCATCCATCTTATTGGTTAAGATGATGCATCTGTGTATGCAACATTCAACGAGGAAGTTCTACCCTATGCCTCAGGAATGACTCTCTAAATCTTCGGATCAAGAGAAATGGGATAGATTCTCTTTATAGTAAGAGATGGTCAGGTTATTGAACGTCAACTTTGATCGAATCTTAGATTCGGCGGTTAACAAAGCAAGTTTAGTGTGTCCTTTAGTATCTTGAAGAGAACGAGGAACAATATGCGGACATATTCATGTGTGAACTTGGATATGTGTGATACACTGATTTTGACTTTGAGTCAGATTGAGGATGATCGTTAAGTCGATCTCGGACTCAGTGTTTACTCTTGTGTTGAAGCTATTGCCTGGAGGAATCCGGCAACGCCAACTCAACTTTAACTAGTTGGGTGATTAGCGGCTTTTGTAGTAGCTAGAGAGGCGATATAGCTTAAGGATTTTCATTTTCATATCTGGGAGTGATTCTAGATTTGGAAGCCGATACCACATCATTGTGCAAACGATGAAGGGGTAGCTTATAGGGATTTTCGAAATCACTAGAGGTCAAAAGCATATTGGGAAAGTACCACATGATTACATGGACCGGTAACGTTTCGAATCTACGGATCGTCTCGAGCCGACAACCTGACTAATCATTAAGACTCATGACATTTAGATGTAGGTGCTCCCCGAGTCACTAACCTATCCTACAACGGCATACTCGGAGTGTACTTTGGAATCTGAAATGGTTATGATATGCTTAGTGGGTACTAGAATACGGGATGAGTCTCCATTGCTTTAGAGCAAGTGGGAGATGTATTTTGTTGTATTTTAAATAATAGGGTGTGCTCTAAAACAATTAATCACATGCTTTCGTGCAAGTGGGAGATTGTTAGGTGTGATGCCCGAAAGACAATTTTGTAATTGTTTTATTTAATAAATGAAATGATATTATTATTCATATTTATTATTCTCATAATCACCGATGTGACAATAGTATTTACACTACAGAAAACCCTAAGTATATCGTTTATGTAATCACTTAACTCAGTGTATGGTATATACACATGAGGATTGAGTTAGTGAAGATGTACTTAAAATACAATTAGCCCGTAGTGAAGTTAATCGAGAGTATCGGGTCTCTCCTTTAACGTGCTATTAATGCGCCCAGAACACAATAGGTGTGATTGTCTTATCCGGACTTTCGGTTAAGAGAACCTAATAGGGCATTTATATATGATAGATATATCATATAGGGCTGGACCGATTTGATTAGAGTTCACGATATAATTCCTTAATCGAGAAGTCTTATCGAATCAATGGATGATCATATTTATGGATATATCTTAATCCCGAGGTGATCACGAGTCAACCGCTTGAATCGGTATGAAGTTTGACTTGACGGTTAAGGATTACACCGAGTCCGTGGTCCGAATTACCCCATCTTGGCATTGTACTTGGATTGAGTGAGTAGTCTGTGTTATCACAGATACGGAATCCATTCCTTCCATTTATGGAAGTAGATAGACAGTTCCCTTATTTGTTAATCCTAGAAACTGATCGATCCATGGATCGGAGTTCATATTACACTGATTAGCTACCAGTGAGTTGTATGAATTAATTGATCACTAGGGGGTTAATGGTAAATAAGGATAAGATGTTCTAAAAAGGGTTAACGGTAACTTCCCGATTTAGAATGAACAGTCTATGGAGGATTAATCCATATGTAATGATTATATCAATGGACGCTTATTATTATTCTCGTGAGGAGATAAATATAATCTTATAATCGGAGGAGTGCAGTCACAGGATTATGGTGGCATATTCCTGTGATTGATTTATCGAATATAATTATTCTGTTCATATGATAATTATTTATTTGATTTATCGGATCCGCTGATTATTAGTCCATGGTCCCCGACGTGCCTCCTAATATAGCATAGCTATTCTCGGACGTCGAATCCTAATATATTAATTTAGTTCTTGTTGGACTTTATTAAAACGATATGTGAATTAATTGTTTAGTGGACTATTAAATTAGTTGGGCTAAATAATTAAATACACGGAAAAGACATTTTTCGTGGACTCGGCCCAAATTAGTGTGTTGACATTTTTTGACCTAATTGGTCAAATATGGTTTTGTGCGTGTGAACCTTTTGATAAAAAGGTGGCGCCACTTTTGTGGTTAATAATTATTAGGAAATTAGTTTTCTTGGATAATTATTTAATGTGTGATTTATCTTTTATTTGTTAAATGATAATTAATGAAATATTAGATAATAATATGATTTATCCTAATTTGTTTGGGATAATTATTTTATTTATCTTTTATTTGGAAAAAGGATTAATGTAATAATTATCTCTTATTTATTTAATCCTTGGAGGCTAAGTTTTACTCTCCTATATAAAGAGAGTTCTCCCAAGCCTTGCAACACACAATAAATTTCGACCTACACCTCTTAGAGCGGAGAAGGTGAAAATTTTCGGCCAAGGGGAATAAGGGGAAAATCTTGGAGATTTTCCGGGTAGCATATCGGAAGGGTTCGAGTCGAGAATTTCCTTCCACCGGGAGTGGCTTGGATCACACGTACGGAAGATCGTGGTGCTCTTCACATCTTCGTTCTTTCCATTGCGGTTCTTCAACTTGGATTTTGAGATCCAAGAGGTATGATCTACAACCCCCTTGCAGATATAGATCTAGTTATTTTATTACGTGTATTTTATAGATCTAGATCCTTAAATCGCTTCCGCTGCGGATGATATTACTAACACTTATCTCCCCCTAATGCCGGGAAATGATCTTCGCTAATAATGTAGTAATTGCACCGAGCTGTAACTTGACGCTCTGTCAATTCGCTTAAAGCGATTTACACATTTTGAAACACAATGATTTTTTTTCTATATCAACCTCATTATCAAGTGCTATTTGACTTTAATTTCAAATAATTATAAAATTTATTTAATTATCTTATATCTATGAGATTTACATCTTTTGGAAACAATATATATATCATAGATTCATACATATCAAATAGCACTATGACATGTGAGATTCTATAAGAACCAATCACATTATTTTTGACATTCTATTGGGGGTTTCGATAAAATAATATAATACAAAGAAATTCATGTTAATTTTCTCCCCCAATGAGATTGACAATGTGTAATGTGTCTCTTATATTCATATGCTATATAGCTATTTTATGACATGTCCTTCATAACTTTTATATTACCAGAACATTTATAATTGATAACTCTTTTAGAGCTCTTAATTCACCTGGTAAAATTTTCAACACCGTGTGTATTACGTGATTCAATCACGACTATTCAGATATGAACTTCAAGTTCATTTATATCGTAATGTTTGTCACGAGATTTGATTTATTTGTATTTATTTTTCCAACCGCTAATCTCGGACGATACTTATATGACAAATTTTATAATACAACCGTTGTAGTAAGGTTGTACCAAGTGGCATACATTATAACCATTCATTTCTAACATCTCACACACGATAAAAGTGTATTATGTAAAAGAGAGTAAAAATGAGAGGCTCTAATGTATGCCACTTGGTACAACCTTCTTACAACCGTTGCACCATAAAGTCTCTCATTAAATACTTCAAGCGGTGAAATTTGAATAATCTCTTCTGGAGTCTGACATTTATTGTTTCATCCGTTGTCTCATTTTGGTATGACCACGGTAATTGACATCCCCAGAAGAATAATATTTTTCCTCGTTCACTTCATGGAACGGATTGATGCATCTTAAGTATTTAATTTGATTGCATTCACTTAATGGAATTGTATAATATGATGAATCTTATGTAATATAGTACATATATCATTGCATTAGTCCTCATGCATATAATATTGGTCACATTCTCTTCTAAGAATGGACGTATATCATCATTTTCAAACATATTTCTCAAATCATCGAGGAAATGTTAATTATCACGAGTAAATACTCTTTATTGTATGTCTCGATATGATACCCATTTTTACGCATATCTCAATAAAATAAAATCTCTTCTCGACTTTGGAGTAGACCTGCCCAAATGGTGCAACCGGACCGGAACCGGAACCGGCGGTTTTGGTTTTGGCCGGTTTGGGCCGGTTGCCAAAGCGGCGGTTGGAGTGAACCGGCGGTTGCCGGTTCGCCACGGTTCACGGTTCAGATCACGGTTCAGGCCACGGTTTTAAATTTTTATTTTTTTATTTTACATTTTCATATAATACTTATTATTTTCACTACAATAACAAATTATTATTCTTTTCACTATAATTACTAAAGCGAATGTAATATATAATTTTTTATAAATAGTTTTTTATTCGGTTTTAAATATAATATTAATATTGTGTTATTTTATTTATATGTAAATTATGTTATTTTTACAACGCTTGTACCGGAAATTAACCGCCTACGTATCTTTTATATGTAATCGTGTCGGAGGCAAGACACATATAAAAAAATCAAAGCGAACGTAGTTCTTATTTTTTTTAGTCTTTTATAGTTTTTTGATAGGTTATTATAGTTTTCTTTATTATTGTTTTTTTTAGTCTTTTATAGTTTTTTTGATAGGTTATTATAGTTTTCTTTATTATTGTTTTTTTTAGTCTTTTATAGTTTTTTATAGGTTTTTTTTAGTCAGTTTTAAGTATACGTTGATTAAAAATGTTGTTTTATTAAATATTACGTGAGATATATTGTGTTGCTTTTTTTATATGTAAATTGTGTTATTTTTTCAACGCTTGTACCGGTAATTCGGTTGCCTACGTATCTTTTATATGTAATCGTGTGGAGGCACGATACATATAAAAAAATCAAAGGAAACGTAGTTCTTATTGGTTTTTTTTTTTTTACTCTTTTATAGTTTGTTTGATAGGTTATTATAGTTTTTTTTTATATTATTGTTGTGTTTTTTTAGTCTTTTATAGGTTTTTTTAGTCGGTTTTAAGTATACGTTGATTAAAAATGTTGTTTTATTAAATATTACGTGAGATATATTGTGTTGTTTTTCTTATATGTAAATTGTGTTGTTTTTCAACGCTGGTACCGGTAATTCGGTTGCTTATGTATCTTTTATATGTAATTGTGTTGGAGGCACGATACATATAAAAAAATCAAAGCGAACGTAGTTCTTATTGTTTTTTTTTGTCTTTTATCTTATTGTTTTGTTTAGTCTTTTATAGTTTTTTTCATACATTTTTATAGTATTTTATTGTTTCTTATAGTTTTTTTTTTATAGTTTTGTGTAGTGTGTTTATGGTTTTTTTTTATAGATTTTTATTGTTTTTTGTATTCTTTATAGTCCTCTTATATGTTTTTATAGTATTTAAAGGTTTTTTAAATGTTTGTTTTATTGTAGTCTTTTATAGTATATATATGTGTTTGTATTTTATAGTTTCATACAATTTTTTAGGTTTGCATATGGTTTTTTTGGGTGTTTTTATAGTTTTCTATAGTTTTTTTTTAGTTTTTTTATAGTGTTGTTATGGTTTTTTTTATAGGTTTTTATTGTTTTTTGTATTCTTTATAGTATTTTTTTTTTGTAGTCTTTTATAGTATTCTTATGTGTTTTTTTTTAAAAATAGTTTTTAGTAGTAGGTTTTTATAGTTATTTTTAACAATGTTCTAAAAATCGCTAGGCGCTAGTCGGGCGCCGGGTGGGGAGTTGGGAGTAGTCGGCTAGGCGGGGGACTAATCGGGGACTAGGCGGATGTGGAATTTTTTGAATTTATTTTATTAATATAAATAATAATGGACATGGCAAAAAAAAAAGATACTACTACAAACCCCCAAAAATAATAATACTACCACTCTAGTATACTAAGTACTAACATATCATAACTCTAAAAATTCAAGTCATAAAATAAACACATACAAACACACGTGATACGTCAGCATTTCTCCAAGCATAAGCATTGGAGTGATGAGAATAGCCTATTATTTGTGAACAAATAAGCATTTCTCCAAGCATAAGCATAATTATTTGTGAACAATTCTGTGAACAACAACTGACACATACAATTGACATATTCAAAGAGTGCAATGTAAAATCAGAGCTTGGACTCTATCTATTTCTTGTTCACAGAATTGTGAGAAATAAATTTTATGCCTATACGGCCTCCACCTTTAAACTTATAGTGGTATGTCAATCTGCTTTAGGAAAAAAAGAAAAAAAAAACTCACTGGACGCCGGAAATGCTGCTGGCCGGTGGTCGTCGGTGGTTCTTGCCGCCGGCGCGGTGGTCGGCGGTGCGGTGGAGGGTGGCCGGAGCAATTTTCTATGGGGCTAGGGGCCGGGGCTTGCTTCGATTTGCGAGAGGGAGGGGGGAAATTGGGATGAAACAGAAATGATTTTTTTTAATAATTAAATTAGGCTTAAGAGTAAATAGAAAGACCACTTTGACCGAGTTGGCCGAGTTTGGCCGAGTTGGCCGACTTGACCCGCCTTGAACCCGCCTAGTCCGATTTTTAGCCCGCCTAGATACCTTCCCGCCTAGACAGAGCCGAGTAGTGTAAAGTCGGGTCGGATGATGGCCGCCTAGCGCCTAGGCGGCGCCTAGGCGGCCGAGTTGTCCGATTTTTAGAACACTGATTTTTAATAGGTTTTTATAGTTTCTATCGGGTTTTTTTATGGTTTATTTTAGTCTTTAGTCTTTTATCGGGTTATATATATATATATATATATATATATATATATATATATTTATTATATATATATATATATATAGTTTTTAATAGTTTCTTATAGTTTTTTTTAGTCTTTTATAGTTGTTTTATGAATTGTAACAAATATATAAGTAAGATATAAATTGCGTACCTTTAATCGATGTCGGTATTTTGAGCGCTTGTTCCTCCTGAAGTTTCAGTGTCACCGCCTTTGAATTGTGACTCCTCATCTTCTGACTCAATGTCTTGCACCCTCTTCTCGGCTCGTACCCAATCTTGACAACACATTTGCTTCTCTAAAGTGGTGGGATGAAGCGAACATATTTTATTGGTAAGCACATATCCTGCCATGCTGAAAGTTCGTTCAACAGTGACGGTCAAAACATGGCAACTTATAAACTCGACCGCTATCATTGCCTGCATTGGAAATTCTTTAGCATGTCTCTTCCACCACTTCAATAAGTTGAAGTCGAAATCATAGGATTCGGTTTCACAGCCTTCAAATGTTGTGTTTAAAATTTGGATATCTTTGTACGTTGATCGGATGACGATGTCGCTCCCTTCTGTTGTTTCGAATTCATTTTATCCAGAACATTTTTAAGTCCCTGCAGGACACCTGCAGGGTTAGTAGAAGCACTTGCGGATGGATTGGGAACCGCGTCGTTTCTCAATCCATACATACGCTCATATTCAACATACAAAGCGTTTAATAAATTTTCAAGTCTATCTACTTCAACTTTATAATCTACCGGGGGCACTCTATGAATATCAGACAAAGCATCATAGTAAGCACTTAACATGTTGGACACACCTAATAGTCTTAAACGAGGGTCGAGAATAGAAGAAATGAGATAAGTGTAAGGAATATGCAACCTGTACTTATTCCATTTCTCCTTCATCGGCCCTAAACATTGAAAAATGTAGCGTCGTGTTCCATGGTTTTAAACTCGGCAGTTATTTCTACACTAGCATGCAAGACTAAATGTGCTGTGGGTTGATAACATGTTGAAAACAATTCAGTAATTTTTTTGAATACTTCAAACACATCCATCAGTGTCTTGCATGCAGTCCAAATAGAGGGATACAAACGATATTCGCTCGAACAGTGTTCACTTAAAAATTCACAAAAGGCATTTTTAATTTTGTTTTTTTTTCCAAAGATCATAAGTCTTGTTCCAGCTATGTGGTACATCTTGCGGTAGTTTGACAGGGCGATGACATTTCTCTTTTAGAAATTTATACCACTTATTAACAAGAATATATCTACCTAACACATGTGAAATCACAGTTTTTATCGCACTAATATTATGGTCGCAAAATTTTAGACCATCTTTTACACATAAATTAAAAATATGGCATAAACATCTAACATGAAAAATTGACTGTTACAAAGAGGTTCACAATATCGGGATAAGTCGGGAATAGAAGCAGTGTTGTTTGAAGCATTGTCAAATGCAATAGAAAAAACTTTATCTTTTAAATCGTATTCCTCAAAAATATCAACTAATAAAGATGCAATGTTAGAAGCATTATGAGTTTCGTTAAATAAACAAAAAGCAAGTAACCTTTTTTGGACAATCCAAGTGTTGTCAATCCAGTGAGACGACACGCTCAAATAAAAAATTTTGGTCCTCCTATCCTCCCAAATATCGGCACATACACATATTCGGTTTTTATTTTTCTTCAAACTTTCTTTAATAATATTTTGTCGTTTAATAAATTTATTTTTGAAATCCCTAGTAACCGTTGCACGAGGGATCTTAGTAAAAGCCGGCTGCAAAGCCCCTTGTACGTAAGTTTCGAAAATAGGATTCTCAGGAAAGCTAAAAGGAAGACCCATCCCCGCAATAAGATCCGTGGTTAGATCTCTACAGTTATCATGAGTATCAATAAAGAGTGGATTAGTGTTACCTCCGCTGGAGCTCGGCATGTTTAGCTAGGTTTGAGACGCGCTGTCTTCCAATTTTTCCGGGTGTTTACTTATTATGTGACCCCGCATCGATCCGTAACCACCGGCATGTTTAAATTGGTATTTTTGGCCACAGAAATTGCACACCCCGAAGAAAAACTTTCCGGGGTTAGCTAATGCTTTTTCATCAGTCCGAGGAACCTTTGTGAAAAATTCCGTACCTCGATTTTAACCTTTTTTCTTGTGCTCTGGATGGGTACTTTCATCAGCATCTAAATCGACTGACTCGGGAGTAGGAGTAGGATCTGCACTAGCACCACGCGGTGTTCTTACAGCCACACGACTCCCACCACGTCCTTGTCTAGGACGGGAAGCATTCAGAAATACATCATCATCATCAACGTCGACTTCATCATTACCTTCAGCTTCATTAAGGTTGATGTTAAAATTTACAGGTTGAGACATTATATCGTCGTAATGACTATTAAAATCATCAGGATTGTAACCTAAAGGTGTATCAAATTGAGGAACCAAAATGTGACTACCGGGGACAGGGTCTTTAAAATGTTGTGGTATATAGCCACCATCAAGATCACCCGATTCCGGCACAACCGTGTCATCACGGAAAGTAACATTTCGATTTTCTTGTGACGATGCACCTCTTCTTGACATTGTACAAAATCTAAATTAAATGTAACGGTTATAAAAAAATTAATTTAACTAACCAATTTTACTTATAACTAAAACCGAATTGAAGTAACAATTAAATCAGAACAACTTCAAATTCCGGTCTAGTAAAGTAAATTTGATTATAAAATTGAATTTTTTTTACACTCATAAAAAAATTAGTTGAATAAAATACAAACCAAATTTACTTATGACTAAAACCGTATTGAAGTAACGATTAAATCTGAACAACTTAAATAATCGGTATCGTGAAGTAAATTTGATTGTTGTTTTTAACAACTAAACAAATTTGATAATCAAATAAATGAGTAGAAGATGTAAGAAATGAGGGAAGAAGATGTAAGATTGGTGTAGAAAATTGGAAATGGAATGGGGTAGTATTTATATGATTTTTTGTGAGGTGTTTGGGAGAAAAAAAATAGCCGTTGAAAAATCTGACCGTTGGGCCGGTTCAACCGCCGTTCCGGTTCCGGCCGGTCCGGTCCAACCGCCGGTTCCGGTCCGGTTCTGGTTGCCAAAATTCCCCAACCGCCCCCCAACCGCCCAACCGACGGTTCCACCAACCGGCGGTTGACCAAACCACCGGTTCAAAAACCGCCGGTTCCGGTTTCCAACCACCGGTCCGGTTTCCTTCGGCCAGGTCTACTTGGGAGCGCATAGATATTTATTTCGAACAATTTCGTTTCAATGACTCATTTGAAACCTTATATGAAAATAGATATTGTATAAATTATCATTTGCTTCTCCCATTTTTCTATCCTTAGGGAAATAATAATAATAATAATAATAATAATAATAATAATAATAATAATAATAATAATAATAATAATAATAATAATAATAATAATAATAATAATAGTGTAATTCCTTGCAGGACAAGGAAAGGGATGAAACGTCCCCTATATAAACAACCCCTAAGGAACTACGGAGACTTGATTCCTGAATGATTAACAGGATACGTAGGCAACTTGGGAAAATACCCAAGCTCAGTCTAAAAATCACCCAAAAACCATCCCTCGTTCATATTACCCTAGATTAAACTGTTGAAATAGTGTCCTAAACCCAATCGGGTTGGACCGGATCCGACCGGGTCGGATCATTTCTACTATTTCTTTATGTTTGTACATGTATTAAATGGCTTTTATGTTGTCATATATTTGTTCTTTTAAAGAACCAATTATGAATTGTTATATGATAACGTCCTTAGTATTAAACTGTGATAGAGAAACCATGATAGGCGATTATGGTTGATGAGATCTCTAATCACTTTAATAAGTTTGATACTTAAATGTCTCTAGGCTGATGTACTATTAAACAGGGCATTGATAGTATGAACAGGCTAGCACGCATTAGATTTCTTCTGTCTTTAGGCAGAGATTGATATCATCTATCGAAGTGTAGAGACACTTGGACTGTACGTGGACGTGTATTAGAGAATGCGTACGTTAGACTGACCCACTTACACGGATAAGTGTCACACTATGTGACGGTTGTGTAATTATCCATAAGACCAGAGTCTTCATGGCATCACGGTGTGGATTGTCATGCTTTGACACTATTAAGGTTTCCTCTAGCCACGGGGCGATCATGCGGTAGTGATTGGGTATGATACTGAAGCATGCGGAGTATATATGTTTGGTCGTCCGGGAATCGCGTATCCTATGATTGGGATCGAATATCCGAAATGGCCTTCTTATAAGGAATGTCTTACTCTCGTGAATCTTTGCAATTTGGGAGTAAACGAGTTACTTTGAGAGAGCTTGATATCCAGATTATAAGATACGGTCGTTAATGTTTGACACTCGACGTACGACCGTATGGATATTATTACAGTGATAGGATTGTAAGTTACACGGTAACTGTTTCGCATGAAAGGTAGTAGTCATTGCATTTGACTCTTCCGATGATTGGGGGTCACGGTGTGTTGCTAGACGCTATCCCGTGATCGTTAGGCATGAAGGGCATTTTCGTAATTTGCACTTTGGGTCTACGGCCAACATATTCGGAAGCCTATCGGGTCACACACATAAGAACATCTAGCCGGATTAAAATGTGGTTATAGTTGATAACCAAATAAGGAAAGTTTATCTCGAGACTATAAAGGTTATAGTGGTTAATTAATATGTTGGTATTTATTTATTATGAATAAATAAAATACAAGATATTAATTATATTAATTAAAGAATATTCCGGAAGCCAATATTTGGCAATATGGGGCGCCACATTGAAATGTAAAAGATACACTTGGATTGTGCAATTTAATTAATGATATTACCTATTATTAATATTAGATATTAATAAAATAAAATAATATAGATATATTATGAATACATGCGTGTGTACACTTTAAATGCAAATTGGTGATTTGCATGCATGCGTACCAGTGTGTATATATATATATATATATATATATATATATATATATATATATATATATATATATCTATATATATGATATTAATAGATTTTTATATGTGTAATATATATGTGATATATACACATGTGTAAATTGATTTATGGTAATAAGATAAACATAGTCAATATAAGATATTGACAATATATTGGAAATATTCAATATAAGATATTGACAATAACCTAGATTTATTTGATATAAGATATTATAATAAATGAGATAAATCAATCAATTATATTTTCCTTATTTTATTGGGAAAATTCTTCTCCTCTACTCTACTAAGAGGCGCCACTTCCATTATAAATAGAAGGTGGGTGTCAAGCTCTTTTGTACAACACAATTCCAAGAACTAATAGTTCTTGTGTAAAATAGAGAGCATCCTATAGAGAGTTGGAGAGAGGGAAAAAGGCCAGTCTAGCAACCGGAGTTTTCCAATAGCAATCCATGATGGGATTCCGGCGGGCTGTTCGTGTGGACTAGCGGTAGATGCCGAATACTTGGGCGGCTCTATGCAGAACTACTCTCCTTAGACGGTCAAAGCGTCGATCTTATAGATCAACCAAGGTAACCACCGTCTACCACTTATTTGTTTATTGCTTAAACTAAATCGATCCTGGTTAAAAGGAAATAAAATTTTAAATTCCGCTGCGTTCACGCGTAGATTTCCTAACATTGGTATCAGAGAGAGCTTCGAGCTTAAGCAATAAGCATGTTATTTTGCATAGTTAATTTTATCATTTAAATCACGTCATTAAAAGATGAAAGACTTTTGATTCGCAAAAGTGATACATGAAAAGGGAAAGAAAAAAAAAGGGAGATCTGGTGGTGCTCGGCCGACTGGCGGCGGCACCACCACCGGCGGCGGCGCGCGGCGGCAGCAGGGGGCAACTGCCGCCGCCGCGGTCGGTTGACCAGTCAATGCTGGCGGATCTCCAAATTTTTGTTTTATGTATTTTGTGATTCAATATGGTTCATTGTTGTGATTGATTCCTCCTTTGTTTAGTTGTGTCATGTGGCTAACCAATGGTTCAAATAGTTTGGGCTATTGGGATGCCACATGGCATTAAAATAATATTGGTCTTTCCAAACTTTGTTTGGAATAGGCCTAGGCCCTTTCTAAATATTTGATTTGGAAAAAGGCCTAGGCCTAGGCCACTTCCAAAATTTTGATTTTGGAAAGTGGCCAGACCTAAACCAAAATTATTTGGCCTTTTCAAATATTTGATTTGGAATAGGCCTACGCCTTTTCAAATATTTGATTTGTAAAAGGCCTAGGCCTAGGCCACTTCCAAATTTTTGATTTTGGAAAGTGGCCAGACCTAAACCTTATTTGGTTTAGGAAGATGCCTTTTGGTTTAGGAAACCAAAGGCATCCCTTTTGATTAGGAATCAAAAGGAAAAAAATAAAAGAGACATAATTTTAATTTTGATTTATTATTGGAATAGTTCTAATTTATTAAAATTAAAATTAAAATCGTTTAAAATTAATCGTTAATTTTATTTCGATTAAAATCATTTAATTAATTAAATGTTAATTAGTTAATTGATTGGATAAAATTATTTAATAGATTAAATGTTAATTGATTAATTAAGACGCAAGTAGTTAAATTTTAATTTTATCTTTTTCATAAGATGTTATTGTATGGATTAGATATAGTAGATATAATATGATTATTTGGACCCCGATTGATCATGGACTCGACCGATATGATAGATGTGAATGATTTAACTTTTATGTTGGTTTAAAAATTGTCCTAGGCCGTTATGAAGAACGTGACCTAGTTTATTTTCTGCATTTATCACATTCCCGTTAGCTCCCCCCGTGTGCGGCGGGTGTATTTCTTTTATTAGATAGAATTAAATGTAACAAGAATGGAGCAGAAGATGAAGACCAAAGAAAGTCGAAAATAAAGATCCCATTGGAGAATGGAGCATTAAAGATCATATTGGCGGTTGCAGCTACCTTTAGAATGCGACCCGCGGTTTCGTCAGTTTGTATTCGAAACCGCACCTAGGAAAAGTCCATGATCATACCGGTTACTTTACGCATTTATTTATTTTGTGCTTGTATTTATTTTATATGATACGATAGATGCATGACTAGGCACAATGTGCAGGATGTATGTCTATAGAGATAGATATATTTGATGAGACCGTAATTAAAATTAATTAAGTGAATTAATTTACGTAAATACTTCCACAACAAAAATCAAGTCAAAAAATTGTCTCCCAATATTATAGCGACGGTGAAGAGCCTTTGTTCGGATCCAACTCATCGGCCCTCGTCGGGAGTTGACCTACCACGGGTATATCGTCGTTATTGAGATATGATCGTATGAGATCTCGCGAATATTGAGTTATGACTTGACTAGAGTATTGCGGTGATTGGCCCTCGTCAGGACCGTCTTATTCTAGAGGCAAGGGGTTGACTACCACATAAAGATGTGAATTGTCAAAGAGTTGATTAGTCAACCACCAAGAGTCACATAGAGATGTGATTGGTAAGTGTTACATACCTTTCGAATTATTCCGGTTGATCGGCCCTCGTGGGGAATCGGGGTAACCAGATGGGATCTTGGCCACTAAAGAATTTTGAAAGATTCTTGAAAGTCAATTGGGAGTAGTTGACTAGTGGGAGCAAAATCATAAATCAAAAGACCATTTTTGATTTTGCGTGTATAAACAACAACACTATTTTATTTTCATTTTTTTTATGTTGTAGTTTTAGCAAACTTTATATTTATGTTTCATTCTCGATTAGTAAAACCAAATTATGGATGTTACCTTTTGAGAAACGTTCTCAAATATGATTAAGTAATATTAATCCTTTTAAAATAAGCAATGACACGAGCAATCCCGTTGTAGTAGTTAGAGACTACATATTTGATGCTGTACTCCAAGACTTTAATTATTAATGAAAGGCGGAAGCTCATGATATTGGATACGATCCAAGATGATCATTCAGTCATACGATGACAATTAATTCAAACGTTGGATAAGTATGACCACATGTAATTTTGGAAATGTTGTTTTCAAAATTGTAAGATTTAAGTATCGACTTAATTCTACCATTGCTTAAAGGTTAATTAAATAGTTAATGTTTTGAATACGATTTAACTTTGGATTTTCTTTATGAAAGGAAATCAAAGACATAGCTCTTGTGATCTTTCTTAAGTCTTATGAAGACTACAATAAGAAACATTTTTCAAGTGCTTAAGGGATTAAAAAGGAAAGTTAGGGCGTGTGCTTAAATAGAGAACTTGTTGAAGTTTCTATTCTAGGAAAGTGATTTGAGATGAATCTATCTAAGTTCCAAGTCGACTCTAAGATATATGATATCTTACGAGTGTGATTAAATTAGAAAGATTAAATGCAGATATGGAAGGTGAAGCAAACGTTGTGACACTTACCATTTGGATCTAGTAAACTGATAAGGGAACTAAATAAATGTTATTATGTTCCAGTTCTTATGAAGAACATATTTTCAGTTATTTGTTAGGATTTAGTAGACATATTCAATTGTAAAGAATAAATGTTATTCTGATAAATTTGGAAGGTCACTGAATCTAACATACTAGATTGTTGTCACTATATAGTTGATATATGTGATGAGACCTCAACTAAATATTTGTGTGGCTGTTACCCTTAATATTTGTGGTTGTTCTAGACATAGTCTCTCTGGAAGGGAAGCGTGTAATTAAACGTCATTCTGATGATGTTGAACCATATGATTATGAATCATGTGGGTAATATGTATCTTATCTAAAGATGACTAAAATACCCTTTTATGAAAAAGGTTGTAAAATCTAGAAAGATTGTCTAAAGCCTAAACATACCGATGTTTGTTGGCTTATGACAATTAATGCCACAAATAATTGTTTGTTAATCTCTACGACTATTTTTAGAAATAGTCAAGTGTACTCAGTAAAGTGCATAATTCGGAAAGCCCGAAAAGTTCGAGCTAGTACGAATATGAGATTGATGAGCTATTTTGGAATTAATCTCCAATTGGATTGAAGTAATTAATACCTGAAGGGTGTTTCAGAAGTCGTCTGAAAGGAATAAGATTCTCCCTTGAAGGATACCATCTTTGGGATACGCAATTATATTGTGTTCCCAAATGGAAACAACACTTTATATGATAAAGGTGTGATGCAAGCCATGCGAAGTATCCCTTACCCGTTTCGGGATAGTGCCCTTATACTTAACCGAGTTCCAAAGAATAAAGGTTGAATAAATTCCATGTTAGCTATGGAAAGGGATAATGTCGAATCTATCTTAACCGATGATTTGAAGTTGTCATAGGCAAAGTCAGAAAGGTTTGGAGCCTAGTACGACATATGCAACTTTGTGGAATGTCTTAGCAAGTACCCTGGATATTATTTATTTGTCCGCGGAGCAAAATGTTTGTCTTCAAACATGCTGTCTTCTAGAGGAAGTCTTTCTTCCAAAAGAGACAGTGGGAGTAAATAAGATCTCAAAAGAGTTTGATAACCATAGAGATATATTCAACCATTGGAACATGAGCAGACGCCACATAGCGATGAGGTGTAGAACACTTCTCTGTGCACACAAAAGTTCTGTAAGTCTGTGGATAAACTCAAGCCTGAAAAGGCTGCTGGTATGTTCATCTTGAAGAATGAATATCTCACGACTTATGAAAGAATGTTTGAAAGGCAAGATTGAGAGATATGGCCAGGAGCCATAATATCTGAATTAGATTCCATCAGTGACAACCAGGTTGTGAACCTAGTCTGTCTTACCTAGAGGGAGTGTCCCTGAAAGGCTGACATGGATAGTAATATGATTACCATAAGGCTATAGTGAAGGCTGAAGGGTACGGGGTGTAAACCTTGTAATTATTGCCGCTAGCTGAGCCAAGTTCTATTCAGATAATACTTGTTATAACTTCGTATCATGACTATATGATAGTGTTGAAGACGTTGGGCAGAAAGCTCGATGTTCATAGACGATGACATGATATGTAAGCCCACGAGATTCATTTATGGACTCAAACAAGTTTCTCTAGACGATTTCTTTGTTTGATAATCAAAGGAGTTTGATTTAGTCAAAAGAATGATATGCCCAATGTGCAAGATGGATAGTGGGAGTGTGTTATGATTTTGGTGTAAGGTATTGGATATCTCTCTCGAGAATTATCACCCCATGTCACAGTCAATTAATGTTTGGTAGTTCAAGGTCTTTACGTAAGCACTTGGATTAGCAGTTCTTATTTTAGAAATAGGAATCTATAGCGATAGATTTAACTGTTGTTAGATTATAATTTACCTATATAGGTGTGATGCTAAAAGAAGTTTAGCATTGATCGCGAGATATGTCTATGTTAGGACATTGGTGCTAAAGATAAGGTGAAAGATGATGTTTATGGAAGGTTTCCTTTGCTACTGCAATAGGAACCATCATAAAAGTAATGCCAGATGTTCATAGTCCATGAATAGTCATGAGCAAGTATGAAAGTAAATCTGGTGAATGTCGAGATTATCCTTAAACAAGTTAAGGACGGTTTCCTAGTTTATTGAAACTTGGAATAAAATAAACGTAGATATACAGACGTAAATCCTGAGTCTTATGAAAGCGAGTGGGTGCTGCTGTTTGGGTTTGCAATCACTTTGATTAAGTGATACAGTGAGCTGGAAATGTTCTTAGCATATGGGTCACTGTAAATTCTACAAGTAGGCCAAAACACAGTAGTGCCTTAGAGGCGCAGCGGGAGCAGTACATGGATCTAGAAGGTTCATTCCTGAACCTTGTACGGTTCTTCCACCTTTTCTACATAGCTGATATAGTAAGTGGATTCATTGCATGAAGCAAGGACCGGGGTCTCGTCAGAGATTCGTGTGTGTGTTGAGGCGGTTCCTTTTGACTTGATCATATGGAGCGTGATATGAAGATAAGTCTGAGTCCCCACGGATACCGGTCCGTTCATGGCTAGGGCTAGTTGCGAGTATTGCATGAGATTCTTGTGTTTCAACTTGGTCTTGTGTGTGCTAGTGATTGGTTTTAGGCCAAGTGGGAGATTGTTGAAATAGTGTCCTAAACCCAATCGGGTTGGACCGGATCCGACCGGGTCGGATCATTTCTACTATTTCTTTATGTTTGTACATGTATTAAATGGCTTTTCTGTTGTCATATATTTGTTCTTTTAAAGAACCAATTATGAATTGTTACATGTAACGTCTTTAGTATTAAACTGTGATAGAGAAACCATGATAGGCGATTATGGTTGATAAGATCTCTAATCACTTTAATAAGTTTGATACTTAAATGTCTCTAGGCTGATGTACTAATAAACAAGGCATTGATAGTATGAACAGGCTAGCACGTATTAGATGTCTTCTGTCTTTAGGGCAGGGATAGATCTCGTCTATCGAAGTGTAGAGACACTTGGACTGTACGTGGACGTGTATTAGAGAATGTGTACGTTAGACTGACCCACTTACACGGATAAGTGTCACACTATGTGACGGTTGTGTAATTATCCTTAAGACCGGAGTATTCATGGCATCACGGTGTGGATTGTCATGCTTTGACCCTATTGAGGTTTCCCCTAGCCACGGGGTGAACATGCGGTAGTGATTGAGTATGATACTGAAGCATGCGGAGTATACATGTTTGGTCGTCCGGGAATCGCGTATCCTATGATTGGGATCGAATATCCGAAATGGCATTCTTATAAGGAATGTCTTACTCTCGTGAATCTTTGCAAAGTGGGAGTAAACGAGTTACTTCGAGAGAGCTTGATATCACGGTCGTGAATGTTTGACACTCGACGTACGACCGTATGGATATTATTACAGCGATAGGATTGTAAGTTACACGGTAACTGTTTCGCATGAAAGGTAGTAGTCATTGCATTTGACTCTTCCGATGATTGGGGGTCACGGTGTGTTGCTAGACGCTATCCCGTGATCGTTAGGCATGAAGGGCATTTTCGTAATTTGCAATTTGTGTCTACGGCCAACATATTCGGAAACCTATCGGGTCACACACATAAGAACATCTAGCCGGATTAAAATGTGGTTATAGTTGATAACCAAATAAGGAAAGTTTATCTCGAGACTATAAAGGTTATAGTGGTAAATTAATATGGTGGTATTTATTTATTTTGAATAAATAAAATACAAGATATTAATTATATTAATTAAAGAATATTCCGGAAGCCAATATTTGGCAATAAGGGGCGCCACATTGAAGTGTATAAGATACACTTGGATTGTGCAATTTAATTAATAATATTACCTATTATTAATATTAGATATTAATAAAATAAAATAATATAGATATATTATGAATACATGCGTGTGTACACTTTAAATGCAAATTGGTGATTTGCATGCATGCGTACCAATGTATATATATACTAGTAAAATGGAACTCCGTGCAACGCACGGAGTGCCCATGCTAGCTGTTTGAACTTATGGGGAACTATTAAATATGAAGTAAAACAATATGCAACTAAATTAAAACTACATACATCTTAAGAGCAACATACATAACAAGTTTAAGTTAAGGCTTATACATAGATTGTTACATATCCTTCTTGTATTAATTAGCTAGCCTTAAACAAGAAGGTAAAGATTCAAAATAGCAGAACATACACCTAACATGATATTAGTTACCATTAGTTTTCTTTTCCAATAGAACAAAACTAATGGCTTCTAATAATTCATGGCACCATCCCAAAAGCAAAATTTTAAACACAAAAGAGTTTATGCAAATACAATCTGAGCCTAGCAGTTATTGAGACATGATAAGAAACCATCGAAATTAATTTTGTTTTAGCTTCCCTTTGGTCTTCCTAACAGGGCTTTCAACAGATTTTGAACTTTCAATCACGGCCGCTTTCAACCAGAATGAGCTGTATCATCACCAACAGCATTGACTGTACATGCTGAAATCTCTTCAATCAACACTTTAGTAGATGGCGTGAAGAACTGAACATCGTCTTCATTGTCCTTGGTTAAATCAACAGCTCCTTTATCAGCCATCACAGTCTCTGAAGAAGCTTGCTTGCAAGTGGTTCATTAAGAGGGAAAACATCTTTGTACAGATATATCTTCACCAGTGGGTATTTCCTTATTCCGCACCTTGAATAAGTATATCAAAACATCTCATGTAGCACACAACGTGCTTATTCTCCAATGCTGACTCTAATTTTGACGTCAGTAAACGTCCCTGAACAAACATTTAAATTTGATAAGACAAAGTTCAACTGAAAAGTCAGCGAATCGTAAAATAAATGCTACACAATGCCTCCAGATTAACCCAACGTCTATGGAACCTATAATGTTACCAAAGAAGCAATATACATGAGTGAAAGAGCAAATATATTTTGTAAAGAAACCTGAAACATATAAATGCCTATATTAGTTGTTCGCTTGTATTTGATTTAAAAAGTACCCCTTCTTCAACCTCTTTCAATTGCATTGCAGAGAACGGAATCAGTCTTTTGGCATTTGGAGAGTAAATCTCAGCATAAGCAGTAGCAGATGCATCACCAACGAGCACTCCAATGTGGCACCTATTTAGGAAGATACAGAGGCTATAATGCATCTGCCATGAAGCTAAAATAAAATTGTTACCAAGAAATTCTTACCTAATGCTGATAGGATTTTCTTCATCGCATGAGGAACAAGGTTGTTCGATTTCATGTCCAGGCTTCAAAGCTCTATGGCGGTTTTTACAGGCCATGTATCGGTACTTGTCCCGGCCTGGAATAAGCTTTAATTTGCCAGATATCCATGCAGTCTTTATCTGCAACAATCAAAACATCGAAAGAGTTGTGCACATGAACAAAAAGCGTATTTTAATCGAATGCCTAAGAGTGAAGAAGCATTACAGTTTCCAATGTTACCATTGTATTCATTATGGGCATTATATCTGCAGTTGCTGGTTTTCTCATAAGTATGTCTGTATCTTTTTAAGCCATTATGGACAGTAGGTCATCGACATCATTTTTGTTGGAAATGTACCTGTTATTTTTATGCACCAGAATCAACAACACATTCCCCTCAAAACAAAACAAAACAAAATTAACAACATATATGCAAATTAAATGTAGCTTTCTCATCACAAATCAGTGTGCAGGGCTTTTAAGTCTGTGAAAATAGTTAGAATGTTGCATTCGTGTGTTATACACATGCAACACGAATTTGTAACTACAAATAATTTCAAATTTACCATCCCTTAGAGCTGGACCTTCATGAAGAAAAGGTTCTTTTAGCAGCACACTATTCAATCGTGAGGAGAAGGACAAACCTGCAGGAATTAACAGTTTGATTAAACAACAAGCACACATTCTGGAACTGTATAAGATCCTAAACACAAGTATATAATATTAGCAGCTGAAAGCATACCGTTAAAATTCGTCACTTTCATGTTCATACCTACAAACATCACAGCATTAAGAAGACCCTCACATAAAATATCGCCATACTCTTTAATCTTTTCTTTCCACAACCTCATCACCATAGGAGTTTTTTTAGAAAAACAAAAAAGTGCAAAGTAAATAAGAGCACACCATTAAATATATATTAAGTAGAATACAACAGTATAACATACTTGGTATCAACAACAACAAAATCCTGTGCAGTCAAGTCCTGACCATACAAAGCCACACCAACTTTTTTCTCGTCAGAAGCTTGCACAATCAAAGCTTTAATATCTATTCACTGAAAGTACATATCGTATTAGAATTTAATCTTCAAGTGAGCGAGCAAAACAGAACAAGAAATAGAACAGTAAATGCTTATTGATTGGCGTTTCACGATCTGCATAGCGGAACATCTTTGATGTGGCATATTTGTCTCTCCCTTTGCTGTCAACGTATATAAAAGTTTGGAACATCAGAGCAAATACACTGTATCGGATTGATTAAAGAACATCATATACACAAATTTTTCAATACATCTAGGCTTAATAACAATGTACCTGAACAACATAATAAAATAATATTAAATTCAAAGCAGAACAACAAACTAACATATTCAATGTAACAGAACTTCCTTATAAACAACATTTCTTGCTTTCTTTCTACTGTTTGATTCAATCCCTGTTCTTATTAGTTCATCCATTCCATTGCTACCTTCTTTTGTGCCAACCATAATTTCTTTAGGCAAACTTGTTTTTCTCTTTGCTATGAATTTTGAGAACAATTTCAAATAATATAGCAACGTCATTGCAGTCGAATGACTAAACAGAAGCACATACATTTTTATTTTTAATAAAGACAACTTTTGTATTATTCTTATATGAATCACATAACAACTAAGCTTTACAATAAAACACACCAGTCTTTAAAATAGACTCAACCTGATAGTCCTTCTTATTAAACAACATTTATTGCTTTATTTGTACAGTTTTGTTGAAAAATACTGGCTTCTTTGTTCAGGGGCATGAGCATCTAAATATTTAGGCTTTTCTAGTTTCTTTGGTCTCATCAACAACAGAAAACCTGATTTCCTTAAGACATGCGCACTAAAAACGAATAATCATCTCAAAAACAAAGCAAACAACACAAAAATCTCAACAAGCAAGAAAGAGTACTTAAATAGGAAGTACCATTTGCGATGCCATTGAATTAAAGTAGCGAACACGTGGTGCGGAAACCAATAACTGATCCTATCCAGATGAAATCCAACAACTATCCTGTAAAGAAGAGACCAAATAAGTAAGAACACATACATACCAACATACAAACACATAACTACATACAAAACATTACCAGACAACATTAATCTCAACATGTAAACAGAATTTTCCAAGGAAGCCATGAGCCTTTTGATTAAACTAAATTACCTGAAATATTTTACTCTTTTTTAGATCTAAACCATTTCCTCTATTGTTTTACATGTATACAAACCAAAACTCCAAACCACAAGATGAATACCACTTATATACAAAACAGCATTTAAAGAAACAATAATAAGACTAATACATGATTGCAGGACCAAAAATTAAACCAGACCTGTAGTTCTTACAACCCCCATATTAACTGGCAGTTAAATTCTGAAAGCATACTTGAAACAAACAATGCCATCATCACTATACACATCCATTGATTTAAGCATTCTTTAACCAACTCAGATATATTTCTTCCATATCCACCAAATTAACATACTAAACACATATCATGAATATATCACCTAAATAAAGACTGACTTTTAAGGAAACATCCATAAGCTTGATGCATTACTATAACCATCAACCAGCAACCTTAATCATTAAATTTGTTTTCAGACCTCTATCTAACCAGAACACTTTATGAGCATCAAAAAGAAGCAGGCATAAAATATCAACACCATTCATGTTAACCGTGTTATATTTGCAGCAATTAACTTTAATATTAAACTTGTTAAGACTACAATAAGCCTAAACCAAGAAACACCATCACCACAATTGATAGCAGCAACCAACAGAGAGGAGAAATAATGAGAGCAAAAAACCATACCTCACACAAAACAACAACACATGCAACATAATTTCTACAGGTCCCTGATCCAAGAAATGAAATTTAATCAAGGAAACATGAAAGTTCAATACTCTATTGAGACCAGAAATCAAAAAAGTCACACATAACAACAAAATTTAAGGTAATATTTTTCTTCCAAATCGATTTGTGGAGCAAATAGATTAACAACCAGAGAAGGGAAAGAAGTTAAAAAAAAAATCTTTACCTAAGATGAATGGTCTGAATAGTTCTGAGATAAATCAGATTTGCTCTCTAAATAAACCAGATTTCGTGTGAAGGAGGTAGATTTTCTCTGTGATTGATCCTTTACAGGCCAAATATATCCCTCACATCGCGTGTGTTGTACCGGGACGAAATCCAACCCTCCATCTCTCTTCTCCGCATGCACAAGACATTTGATTGAAAAGCCTGGAGGAGAAAGCAGGCCGCCGAAGACCATACGGAACCCTCACAGCCACAAGGCTGCCTTGGGATAACCAGAGCGTAATGATGGCGACGACGAAAAAGGTTTCCCAAATTACGTTTTCTTTTCTTTATTTTTTAGTTTGTTTTAAACGCTTCAGAAGGAAGCTCCACTTGCTTGAGAATATAAGATAATATATAATTATATAATATAATATTAGAAAATAATATAAACATAAACAAATAAAAAGTAGTTTAGGTGGATGATACACCAGAAATTGCCCCGCTCCTATTATAATATTTTATCTTCCCAGCGAGATCAGTCAACGGCCGGTCAAGTATGTCACCGCCTCGCCATCGATTAAACCAGTGATTATCGAGCCCCTCCGCGACATGTATCAGCGAAGTGGACCCCAGACCAGGGGGCCCGCCCAACGATTTTATCAGTGACCTCGCCTATTTCGGCGAGCTTATCTATTGTGAAGATCACCGGGCTCGGCCTCTCGACCTCGATTCGTCTACCTCGGCTCGAGGCCTCGATCATCCGCTAAGCCTCGTATCCGAGCCCATTATCTTAGCCACGTGTCTTATCCTACTCGTTTGGCCTTAACCGTAAATACACACTAAGCCCTAAATGGGCTCATGCCTATAAATAGGAGGTCTCCCTCCACCATAACGGATGATGATTGATATATTCTAAAGATACCTAATACAACACTTGGCTCCACACTAAATAAGCCAACGCTTCCAATACCGAGAACTACGCGTGGCTTGATCCTCTCTACGGGGTACGTAGGCGGCCCCTCCACGGCTCGGCTCACAACCACCCCAAACACCATCCATTTGGCCGGAGAGCCACCACCGTACACCGAGAAATGATATCCTTCCGTTTGATAACAACGATGTACCATTTTTGGCATCATCATTTGGCTCCGTCACCGGGAAAGAATTGAAATAGCCAGCTGCACCGCCGTGTTCTTGAGCAGATCTTCATCGCCGGTCATCTTCTCCGGCGACCTGTTTCGTCAAACTCACAGCTTTGGAGAGGTGCATCTACAGTTTCTCACCGAGATCGTCCCATTCAGCACCAAAAATGGTAAGTTCTTCAATCGGACTTTTAAAATACATAGTTCTATATCACCCTTTGCGTTCGAAGATTCACCATCGGAGTGATATTCAACCGTGTACGGCCGTGAAGAGCTCCGTTTGCTTTCAACTTGTCAATTTCGGTGATTGCATGTTGGTTAAAGGATAGGAGAGAAGCCCGAGAATCGTGTCAAAGATCAACGTTTAAAATTTTGGGCGATTTGGGTATCAAACTATTGGTCTAAATCAAAATTACCAAATCAAATAGTTACCATTTACGGAAATATTTGGGCATTATTGTGTCTCGGTGTTTCTTGTTGGGTTCACACCTCAAATTGGATTGAGTTGCATGTCGGATTAACAACACAGGAAAACGGGATTACGCCGAATATTTCGCCCGATTATCTCACACCACGTGTCCGCCAGTTTGTAACCCACTACCAAATCTCCCCGAAGAAGCTTTCGGACTTGTTGATAAAATGGTTGAAGACAACCCGCTAGATAGCGAGGTCATAATCACGCGGGGTAAGCAAGACGCCGCAGCTACTGAGGACGGCGTCGCCAGGGGGCCAGCGAATCAACTTAGTGACCTCGAGAAAGGGGCGAGGATCAAGGACTTGGAATTAGAATTGGCCAATCTAAAGAAAACCGAGCTCGCAGGCACCATTGGCGACGCCGAGCAAACGTTACCACAGCCAAAACTCAGCGAGGCTGATCTCGCAAAGCTAAAAGAGTGGGGAATATGTCGCGCGAATGAAGATAGTAAATGACATACTTGTCGCAGCAAAGCATCCCCCTTGCTAATACAGCCTCCGCCTATCTTCGGTCCCATCCCCGCCAAAGCTCCGATCGCCATCGACTTGGCTGGGTTAGGAGAGCCAGAAGACAATGAGCGAACTGATCAGGAGGAGGAAAATCTCCGCGCCAAGCCAGGGGGCCTCGCATTGGATTTTCTGGATTTTATGGTTTTCTTATCGGGCTCGGCGGAACAAGTAAGCTAATCGATTCATTTATTTTTAAGCTTTACGCTTTAGCTTATTTTGGCATCGCGCGTTACATTTATAAACGAGCCGCCATTTAGTCAAAACACACGGGTCACACCAACGAGATAAGACCCTTAAACCTCTAACACTATAAGCGACTCCGTGCAACCCACGCGTTTTTGCCTTATCTTTTAGAATTGCTCGAGGATAGGTTGTGTTTTCTTTCGTACCTAACTTGCAGGTGGTGGTACGGGGCAGCTCGCCTCACGACCTTTCTGGAACGGCGGGCTAAATCGCCCCCTGCGGTGTTCTAGAGAGGCCCTTATAGGCCCATCTTTACATGTAAACTCAGCGGCCACAGTCTGGCCTCGCTATATTTTACCTGCGGCCTCTATCGGCCTGGCTATGTTATTTCAGCGGCCCCAGTCTGGCCTCGTTATATTATCTCAGCGGCCACAGTCTGGCCTCGCTATATTTTACTGCGGCCTCTATCGGCCCGGCTATGTTATTTCGGCGGCCCCAGTCTGGCCTCGTTATATTATCTCAGCGGCCACAGTCTGGCCTCGCTATATTTTACCTGCGGCCTCTATCGGCCTGGCTATGTTATTTCAGCGGCCCCAGTCTGGCCTCGTTATATTATCTCAGCGGCCACAGTCTGGCCTCGCTATATTTTACCTGCGGCCTCTATCGGCTTGGTTATGTTATTTTCAGATCGGCCCTCAGTCGGCCTCGACTTAGCTTGGGCCTCGGATCGGCCTCGCTCACCAATGGCCTCGTTCTGGCCTCGCCATAGCTTCGGCCTCCGAAGGCCTCGACTTAGCTTTGGCTTTAGTTCGTCCTCGACATCAACGGCCTCATTTTGGCCTCGCCATAGCTTCGGCCTCCGAAGGCCTCGACTTAGCTTTGGCCTCGATCGATCTCGACACCTCGCCACTCGCGATCTTGAGAGGTTCTACACGTCATAGCTACTCGCACAAAAAAAAAAAAAAAAAAAAAAAAAGGGAGTAGGGGTGTACCCCCTCGTCTTAGTACTTGTGTTTTAATTGGGAAAATTAAAACTTTTCCAGAGATCAAATGAAATTGTTTTTACAAAGTTTGGAATCAAGAGTATGTGTACATACTCTTTCGGTGCTTGCATTTTTATTGCGAAAATAGACATACTTGTTGAACAGTCTAGCGCACAGCCTCAACTGTTTAGAGTCCGCCTCGACGGTTCAGTGCACCGCGCCAACTACATGGAGCACCGCCTCCTGTTAACCATTGGGGTGCGCTTCAACGGTTCAGTGCATCGCTCCAGTAGTTTTCTTCGACCATAGATATACTTTCCCATCTAGTCTCGCCGAAAAGGGTAATCGAATGATACCGCACCGATCTTGCTTCGCCACCAGCAGCTTTTTACAGTCGATAGACTTCTAGTATTCTTCGAGAATCATCGCGGCTCGACCGTCATTGACTTCAGTTTCTGCGACCGTCAGCAACAATTCACTTTTGCGACCTCAACAACAACTCGCGTTTGCAATCTCAATGACTTCCTCGATAAAGATACATTTCTCAAAGGTCCTCAGCGCCGCTTCAGTTCTAACGCACGACGTCTCGACTTTCGAAGCAAGTTTTATTATCTGCAGATGGCTTTGACTTCCGTTTAGTGATTTGGATTCGAGCTTCGCCATCGATACCTCTTTTATCAACAGCGAAGCCCCGAGTTTTTGGAGTCGCTCGATATTTGCGCGGGAAAACGAAAAGTTTCAGGAATCGACACGACGCTTTGAAATTCGAAATTTGCGCTACAAACGAAGTGTCATCATTACCAGCCGTCACGACCTATCGACGAAGCGTCACCTTGTCAGACTGAAAGGACGCCACATTTTATGAGACGCGGCGTTACGCGGCCCATTTATATCTCTTCACGTGGCATACCACCTATAGCAGCTCGTCAGTACAGTTTGAGCTCGCGCCAAAGCAAATGGCTTCGCCATCTCGGCTGTGATCGTAGAAAATGATAAATCCCGGAATGACACATGTCGACTTCGGTCAGACCAACGAGCACGGACGATTCACATCGCAAGCTCTCAAGCCGCAGTCGCAGTGACCAGAACAGCTCCTCGCGGCATATCTGGATCGCTCTATGCTGTGCACCTGTCGACTTCGGTCAGACCAACGAGCACGGACGATTCACATCGCAAGCTCTCAAGCCACAGTCGCAGTGACCAGAACAGCTCCTCGCGGCATATCTCGATCGCTATATCTGTGCATCTCAAGCCGCGGTGCGATCGAACGACCTTTGCGGCATATCGACGTTCTATACTTGCATTTCAAACCGCTTGCTACTAGCGTATATCGAGAACGACTCCTTATAGCACATCTCTTATAAGTCCGATCTATCTCGGCATCATTATTTTGGAACTCGCCATTCGGCGAGCCTTCTCTTATAAGCCCGATCTATCTCGGCATTATTATTTCGGAGTTCGCCATTCGGCGAACATCTCTTATAAGTCCGATCTATCTCGGCATCATTATTTTGGAACTCGCCATTCGGCGAGCCTTCTCTTATAAGCCCGATCTATCTCGGCATTATTATTTCGGAGTTCGCCATTCGGCGAACATCTCTTATAAGTCCGATCTATCTCGGCATCATTATTTTGGAACTCGCCATTCGGCGACCTCGATTCGTCTACCTCGGCTCGAGGCCTCGATCATCCGCTAAGCCTCGTATCCGAGCCCATTATCTTAGCCACGTGTCTTATCCTACTCGTTTGGCCTTAACCGTAAATACACACTAAGCCCTAAATGGGCTCATGCCTATAAATAGGAGGTCTCCCTCCACCATAACGGATGATGATTGATATATTCTAAAGATACCTAATACAACACTTGGCTCCACACTAAATAAGCCAACGCTTCCAATACCGAGAACTACGCGTGGCTTGATCCCTCTCTACAGGGTACGTAGGCAGCCTCCACGGCTCAGCTCACAACCACCCCAAACACCATCCATTTGGCCGGAGAGCCACCACTGTACACCGAGAAATGATATCCTTCCGTTTGATAACACTGATGTACCATTTTTGGCATCATCAGTGGAATTTGCTCAAAAAATACAAGCAACGAACACGTCACCCCCAACTTTCCTTTCTTATTTAGATGTTAACCGTGTTATATTTGCAGCAATTAACTTTAATATTAAATTTGTTAAGACTACAATAAGCCTAAACCAAGAAATACCATCACCACAATTGATAGCAGCAACCAACAGAGAGGAGAAATAATGAGAGCAAAAAACCATACCTCACACAAAACAACAACACATGCAACACAATTTCTACAGGTCCCTGATCCAAGAAATGAAATTTAATCAAGGAAACATGAAAGTTCAATACTCTATTGAGACCAGAAATCAAAAAAGTCACACAGAACAACAAAATTAAAGGTAATATTTTTCTTCCAAATCGATTTGTGGAGCAAATAGATTAACAACCAGAGAAGGGAAAGAAGTTAAAAAAAAATCTTTACCTAAGATGAATGGTCTGAATAGTTCTGAGATAAACCAGATTTGCTCTCTAAATAAACCAGATTTTGTGTGAAGGAGGTAGATTTTCTCTGTGATTGATCCTTGACAGGCCAAATACATCCCTCACGTCGCGTGTGTTGTACCGGGATGAAATCCAACCCTCCATCTCTCTTCTCCGCATGCACAAGACATTTGATTGAAAAGCCTGGAGGAGAAAGCAGGCCGCCGAAGACCATACGGAACCCTCACAGCCACAAGGCTGCCTTGGGATAACCAGAGCGTAATGATGGCGACGACGAAAAAGGTTTCCCAAATTACGTTTTCTTTTCTTTATTTTTTAGTTTGTTTTAAACGCTTCAGAAGGAAGCTCCACTTGCTTGAGAATATAAGATAATATATAATTATATAATATAATATTAGAAAATAATATAAACATAAACAAATAAAAAGTAGTTTAGGTGGAATTTGCTCAAAAAATACAAGCAACGAACACGTCACCCCCAACTTTCCTTTCTTATTTAGATAGAAAGATATATATATATATATATATATATATATATATATATATATATATATATATATATATATATATATATATATATATATATATATATGATATTAATAGATTTTTATATGTGTAATATATATGTGATATATACACATATGTAAATTGAATTATGGTAATAAGATAAATATAGTCAATATAAGATATTGACAATATATTGGAAATTTTCAATAGATATTGACAATAGCCTAGATTTATTTGATATAAGATATTATAATAAATGAGATAAATCAATCAATTATATTTACCTTATTTTATTGGGAAAAGGTTTTCTTCTCCTCCACTCTACTAAGAGGCGCTCTTCCATTATAAATAGAAGGTGGGTGTCCAGCTCTTTTGTACAACACAATTCCAAGAACTAATAGTTCTTGTGTAAAATAGAGTGCATCCTATAGAGAGTTGGAGAGAGGGAAAAGGGCCGGTCGAGCAACCAGAGTTTTCCAATAGCAATCCATGATGGGATTCCGGCGGGCTGTTCGTGTGGATTAGCGGTAGAGGCCGAACACTTGGGCGGCTCTATGCAGAACTACTCTCTTTAGACGGTCAAAGCGTCGATCTTATAGATCAACCAAGGTAACCACCGTCTACCACTTATTTGTTTAATGCTTAAACGAAGTCGATCCTGGTTAAATGGAAATAAAATTTTAAATTCCGCTGCGTTCCCGCATAGATTTCCTAACATAAACGGCCCGGATTTATTCATAGACGAGATCCAGCATCGTCAATTGGCGCTAGAAGGAGGGTTTTCTATCGGTAATGGATCGAGGTGGTTCGTGATCAAGTTAATAGAATTAACATGCAAAAAAGGCAGTCAGATCGGTGGTTGATTTCCGGAAATTGAACCGTTGAACAAGAATTCCACCGTTCAGATAATTTCATGCCGATCGGAGTCCGTTTAAATGCCCAATCGTTGCCAGAAAGTATATGTTGTATCACCAAAACGCAGCAGCCACCAAAAATGCAGTCAGATCGGTGGTTGATTTCCGGAAATTGAACTGTTGAAACAAGAATTCCACCGTTCAGATTGAAGAATAAGGAGGGACGAACATGCCCTCAAACATTCATGCCGATCGGAGTCCGTTTACATGCCCGATCATCGCCGGAAAGTAGCTACTGTATCACCAAAACACAGCAGCCACCAAAAACGCAGTCAGATCGGTGGTTGATTTCTAGAAATTGAACCGTTTAAACAAGAATTATACCGCTCAGATTGAAGAATAAGGAGGGACAAACAATCCCTCCAAATTTCATGCCAATCGGAGTCCGTTTACATGCACGATCGTCGCCGGAAAGTAGCTGCTGTACGTATCACCAAAATGCAGCAGCCATAAAAAACGCAAAAGTCAGATCGGAGGCTAATTACCAGAGATTACACCGTTGGAATAAGAATTCCACCGTTCAGATTGAAGAAGAAGGAGGTTCGAACATGACATTCAAATTTCTTGCCGATCAGAGTCCGTTTCAATACCCGATCGTTGCCGGAAAGATGCTGCTGTATCACTAAAAGAAGTTGCAAAATTTCTTCATCCAAGATCTCCAAGATCTTAATCCAAATCTCCAGAGCTCGGCCATAACGAGCTCCACCAGAATGAACTCGGCCCGAATTAGTTCACATAACATTAGCTCGCCCCGTATGAGCTCTCAAGCTCTCCAATTAAGTATGAGCTCTCCAGGTACAAGCCCTCATTAACATTTAATTTCGTTTCTACAACTTAAATGAGCTATTTTATAGTTGGAGCTCCCTTGAGTGTATCTTTTATAAGACCGAGGTCGGCTCGGCATCATATTTGAATCTCTCTTGAGCGAATCTTTTATAAGACCGAGCTCGCCTCGGCATCATATTTGGAGCTCTCTTGAGCGAATCTCTTATAAGACCGAGCTCGGCTCGGTATCATATTTGGAGCTCTCCTCGAGCAAATCTTCTACAAGACCGAGCTCGGCTCGGCATCATATTTGGAGCTCTCCTCGAGCAAATCTTCAATAAGACCAAGTTCGGCTCGGCATCACATTGGAGCTCTCCTCGAGCGAATCTTTTATAAGACCGAGCTCGGCTCGGCATCATATTTGGAGCTCTCTTGAGCGAATCTTTTATAAGACCGAGCTCGGCTCGGCATCATATTAAGAGCTCTCTTGAGCGACTCTTTTATAAGACCGAGCTCGGCTCAAGTATCATATTTGGAGCTCTCCTCGAGCAAATCTTCTATAAGACCGAGCTCGGCTCGTCATCATATTTGGAGCTCTCCTCGAGCAAATCTTCTATAAGACCGAGGCTCGGCATCATATTTGGAGCTCTTCTCGAGTAAATCTTCTAGAAGCCCGAGCTCGGCTCGGCATCATATTTGGAGCTCTCCTCGAGCAAATCTTCTACAAGACCGAGCTCGGCATCATATTTGGAGCACTCCTCGAGCAAATCTTCTACAAGACCGAGCTCGGCTCGGCATCATATTTGGAGCTCTCCTCCAGCAAATCTTCTATAAGACTGAGCTCGGCTCGGCATCATATTTGGAGCTCTCCTCGAGCATATATTCTATAATACCGAGCTCGGCTCGGCATCATATTTGGAGCTCTCCTTGAGCAAATCTTTTATAAGACCGAGCTCCGCTCGGCATCATATTTGGAGCTCCCCTCGAGCGAATCCTTCATATACGAGCTCTTTAGCTCTTCAAGTATGAGCTCTTCATCTTTCCAAATACGAGCTCTTCTGCTATCCAGATACGAGCTCTTCAGCTCTTCAGATACGAGCTCGCAAGCTCTCCAAGTACAAGCTCTCCATAATGGCAGGATCATTCCACGAAGTTGGCATGCCAACAAACTCTGCAAATTACGCGTCTAGGACAGGTTCCAAACTTTTTTAAATTGCTTTGTTTTTTCAGTTTAAATTTTGCTACTCGGTGTTATCACACTCATTTATTTCAATAGAAATTATCTTTTCCATTATACGTGATGGCTTTGATCAAGTTTGCAAAGGACAAACGAATAAAATTCACAAGATGAACTAACTAAGCTTCACCGGCCGGACTTAGAACAAACTTCCCTAGTCTGCAGGTCAGGCTAAATTTCGAACTGAGTACTGCAGGTCAGACTCAGAAAGTTTGCAAAGGACAAGCTTCCCAAATCTGCAGGTCAGGCTAAATTTTGAACTGAGTACTGCAGGTCAGACTCAGAAAGTTTGAATACCACAAACTTCCCGAATCTGCAGGTCAGGCCAAAATTTTAACTGAGTACTGCAGGTCAGACTCAGAAAGTTTGCAAAGGAAAAACTTCCCAAATCTGCAAGTCAGGCTAAATTTCGAACTGAGTACTGCAGTTCCGACTCAAAAAGTTTGAAGTCCACAAACTTCCCGAGTCTGCAGGTCAGACTAAATTTTAACTGAGTACTGCATGTCAGACTCAGAAAGTTTGAATACCAAAAACTTTCCGAGTATGCAGGTCAGGCAAAAATTTTAACTGAGTACTGCAGGTCAGATTCAAAAAGTTTGAATACCACAAACTTCCCGAGTCAGCAGGTCAGGCCAAATTTTAACTGAGTACTGCAGGTCACACTCAGAAAGTTTGAATACCACAAACTTCCCGAGTCTGCAGGTTAGGCCAAAATTTTAATTGAGTACTGCAGGTCAGACTCAAAAAGTTTGATTACCACAAACTTCCCGAGTCTGCAGGCCAGGCCAAAATTTTAACTGAGTCTGCATGTCAGACTCAGAAAGTTTGAATACCCCAAACTTCCCGAGTCTGCAGGTCAGGCTAAAATCAAAAAATTAAAAACCAAGTATGTCATCCACTACACTAAGTAATGTATGCCATACTGGGGGGATGCATGAGGTACCAGATAAGTACTTAAGCCCACAATAAATTTCAAAATAGAAATGAAAACAAAAGTACAATGGGTAGAGCACCACAAACATCCAGAAAACATACAAGTTTTTCAGAAATTCCATAAAATAAAACGTGTCTTGGTAACACAAGAAAAGGCATTCAATTCTGGGCTCCAGGATTTTGCTCTGTTGAGGAAGGAGCCGGCTCAGTACTCAGAGAGACAGGTCGGCGTTTAGCATACTTTGCCCCAATGTCTTCTCCTTCCTTAAACTTTCTCAGGCGGTCATCATAGATCTGACCTGCACCCGCTGATCGGCCTTTTCTAAGTGTCCAATCTCACCGGCAGTGTACCGGGTCAACTGTCGCCTAGAATTGGGGAGTCAAGGTCGTATCCCACAAGGAATCTGGTCGAGTACCAAAGTCGGTCTCGTTCCTAGTTCAGGCC
Organism: Gentiana straminea; assembly: GCA_036785695.1. Taxonomy (NCBI): domain Eukaryota; kingdom Viridiplantae; phylum Streptophyta; class Magnoliopsida; order Gentianales; family Gentianaceae; genus Gentiana; species Gentiana straminea. The sequence goes on along the minus strand of JAVUPR010000241.1, from coordinate 3,031,041 downwards.
AACACAAGTGCGGTACATAAATTCTAAGGACGGTGATTTGTCAGATCACCGGGTCTACTACAATGATGTACAAAACAAAGGGTTAAAATTAATAAAAACAAAAAGAATAGATTTTAAACTACGAAAAACAAGATAGCCGAGCTATGATCCAATCGACTACTACTGAGCCTTAACTCGTAACCGGAAGTGATTTCAATATACTCTAATGTTCTTGGCATTGTTAAAGGATGTCGTCTCCTATTTCCGAAACTAAGCGCCAATTTCAACAACCTAGTTTCCTATGTCGAATTCAACAGTCCGCTGACCGGATTTAACTGACCCGACACGGTCTATGGACAATGAAACGCTCGACAAGTCGATATAAAACCTCACACATGAAACCGAATCTGAACAACTCAGTCGGTTTTACACGGTGATCCTAGAACCCCTTTTCCCGCACCCTCTCGCAAAATACATATATAAAGACGATACGTGTGACACGATTATTGAGTGATCAGTTCAACAAAAGTCATTAAGAATAAGTTCTAGAACGTTAACAACACCGAGAATCTAACAATCAACACATCAAAATTACCTCAATTAACAAACTAGGGTTCGATTTCGAAGATTATCACATAACTCGACTATCGGGATATTAACTACTCATTCTATCAACAAAAACAACGAGAAATGAATATGAAATTAATCCAAGCATCGCAATCAAAAGAAAGAAATCGGAATTACCGGAAATCGGGACGAAGAACACCGTAAACGAAAACGAAATCCAAACTGAAATTATAATAGCCGGGTAGCATCGATCTTCGAATTACACAAAATAAATTTAATCTAAACTAATTATATACAAAATCTAAGTTAACTAAAAAAAAAGTTAAAAGCTGAAGGAAAAAATATATATGGCGGGGCGGAGGAAGATGGTGTGAGCTGATATATATATGGAAAGATTTTTTGTTACTATCTTTTTCTTAGTTGCTAAGATAACATTATATATTTTTGTTCTATTTCTTTTCTTCTTTTTTCGGTCCTGTTCCAAGATATCTATATATTATAGATATATACTATTGCCGACTTACGGTAGTTGGCCGACTTAATACTTGATCTTATCAACTATGTCGGTCCAAACTTAAAACATGTTACCGTTTAATAATGACACGATATATTACACGTGGTTTTATGGTATCGAAACATCCGTTGATCTTATCATGTACTTGCGCCGATACCTATCCATTTAATAAACTAGCCGCAGGCTAAGCTTCGGACACATGTTCCAATCCCCGTATCCCGCCTTCCGGACATCTCGAACACCTAAGTCCTGTACAAAATCATAACAAAAACCACACGTAATCCCTATAGGACACTAGGGTGACCGAGAGTATAGTAAATATACCGAAAAAAACCGAGAATCCCGGACTTTTCGTCCTAGGTCCCGAAATGATAACCAAGGAGTAAATACATCAAAATACAACCAAATGTCCCCGGAAACACATAAAACGAGGTATAAACGGGGTATAATCACATAGTAAATAATAGTCAATTTAACTCCCATCAACTACCCCCTACTTAGCGTTTGCTCGCCCTCGAGCAAAAATAAGCGATCCAAAAATAAAGATGGAGTCAACATTGCTATCATACATTAAGTCTATAAGAATTGAAATGGTAAAACACAAGTAACTGATATAAATGCATAAAATTCGAGCTTTACCTTGTATCGAGAAAAGAATGTGTGTGTGTGTGTATAGCTTCTTCGACATCAATCACCAATGACCGGTTTATATTATAGACGTGTACATACCAGGATTACACCATAGGCTTATACGTTGTAAACATCTCCACTAATCGAGGTCTATCGAAGTCTAGTACGGTTGAGCAGGACTTGCACGGTTATATCGTTTAGGCTTAGGTTAGGGCTACGAAAGGATATTTACGAAAAAATAGAAAGTAGAAATTGCAAGTGAGCTTTACCAAACATCATACACTAAAACCAAAGCTCTTCCCTTCGTAGCACGGAAAATCCAACTCCTCATAAGGAGTCTCGGCGGAATAGTAAAAACAGTCAACCGAGTCTCAACCTATAATTCATCAAACCTTCCACTTCTCCACATCATTCCACAAGCCAGAGACATACGTCACATCCAGGTCTAGTCCGTACCTAAGCTCGTCAACCAGGAACAAACCGCTACAGAACACAACAACATCTCCTTCTCCGTACTAGATTAGAAGAATTCACAATCACCAACATCACAATAACAAGCAAATCCGAAATATTGACATTTTTTTCTTCTTTTTTTTTTCTTTTTCATTTTCTTTTTTTCATTTTTTTTTCTTTTTCATTTTCTTATTCATACACAAACATATATGTTTCAAAATATCCGAACAAAATCGGAGCCAACACACTGTCACACTCTCATACCGGATAACTCGAATAATACAATGTCACAACATCACTCCCATACCACAACACCTCGCAACATCGTATAAATGTGCGGAAATAAAAGCTCAATTGCAAGGTAGTCAAGGATACGTAGACCGAAATAAGGCTAGGGACATCGATTATACGGGTTAGTAACAAAATGGTCAGTTCGGGCGGCGGTCTAACCACCCTACAAAAGGCTGAGAGGGGTAACTGTGGATTAACATTAGGGATGGCATTTGGATCTGATCGGGTCAAAAGAAATGCCAAAACCGTCATCCCGTACCTAACAACGAATACCTTTCTATTTCGCCTCGAAGTTACTAATATAAGTTATAGGTAACCGGGTCATACGACAACTATAATCATCCACTAGTCATGGTGATAAATGACGTCGAAGCTGACATGATAGAACTATTCGATTCTCAATACAAGATCTCAACTCGAATGAATTGCGTCTATACAATCACTATATGTTTATCAAAATAATACCGAAGGCTCGATGTATCAAAACCAATGTCAAAGGCATCAAAATTTCTCAGAATCTGACTCATTTAAACTAAAGGGATAACAATTGCTAAGTATAACTCATTCGACATGAATACGGGACATTTAAGCTAAACTAACCACCCCTTACTTTAAAACGAAACACGAAGGATAAGGGTAGAAAAGTTATCTTACAACCGGAAAATGGTGCGAGTACGATCACGTGGAATCCGTAGAAAGTCCTCCCAGGGTACCTGTGCTAATATCAACATAAACAACAACTACACGAGATACACAGGTATGGAGATAACGAAATGAAACTAGACGGACAACCACGATTCATCAAAAACCAAAAACACCACACTAACCCCATAATACACACTACATCGGGTTATATCACAACAAAATTTACCCGAAGTTTCAAAATACACACTACATCGGGTTATATCACAACAAAATTTACCCGAATACACACTAAAGAAACACAATGACACACTAGGGGAAGAAAAGCGATAAAAATACATTCTGAGTTTATAGTCCTCAGTTAGACTCTCTACCCCGATATATATCAAGGATAGCTATACCAAAGGAGAGCAAACCGTTGCGTCTCCTTCACAATATCATAGGAATTGAGCACCCCCGGAAAATAAAACAATATCAAAACGGGGCTCAATCCCCACCACCATGAATGGTTCGATGAATCCGTTGCACAGAACAACGAATTCAATCTCCCCGAACTAAAACATATCCCAAACAACAATGACTCAACCCCTAAGTAATAACATGTAGGCTCAATATCAACAACATACTCAATAGGGTGCACCCCCAAGATATAACAATAGGGCTAAGTGAAGACGGAACAGGTGACTCAATAGATACAAGAGTCATACCATCCTCGTAGTGTTCCTCTGGGGTGATTTCAATCATACTTTCTTGCTCTATCCTCTCAGACTCCTCAAACAGTTGTTGCACTTTAAGCTCCAAGTTTCGTATGGTTGTTTGCGTCGTTTCCATGTCTTTACGAAACTGTTGGAGCTCTTTAAGGTACTCTTTATGGTGCTCTTAGACCACTTTACTCAACTGTTCAAGTGCCATCTGTTGATCCGATTTTGGAGGTGAAGGAGTATCGAGTTGTTGTTCAACATAACTTGGGGCATTATCCCACGCATTCCTGTATGATGTGGCATATGGGTTGAACTGATAAAATGGTTGTGTTTGGTAACCCATAGCACCATAATTGTAATATCCGAATGGGTAAGTGTTAAGGGTGAAATTTATGATTTATATGACGTTATTCCCGTAACAATATCCTTGGTATTTTAGTACTTTTTATAGAAAAGTGTTGGTTTTATCGAATTATTGAGTAAACGAGTTTTAAATGTGTTTAAATGCAAAATCGAGATATTTACGTGATTTTATCGGTGTTTTATGTTTATCCGTATGATGTTACATTTTGCATGTTTCTATCATGTTGTTAGGTACGTTTGCATGATGAGTAAGGAGCTTAAACGATGATCACATGAAGATGGAAGAGTTGAAAGATGTTTAAGTGAAGAATCATTGAAGAAACCGGAACCAGGCACTTCATGGGAATTTTGTCCACACTTGTAGGCACTTTCAGGGAAAGTTGTCTTGATGAAAGTTGTAGAGGATTGAAATAGCTTTCCAACGCAAGTTGAATCACCTCATTCGGAGCCTTAGAAGTGAAGTTATGAGCAAAATACTGGAGCTGGGTCCTGGACGGGCGTCCGGATTAATTACGAGTTGAAACAATATTCATGGACGGGCGTCCATGATAATGAACGAGCGTCCGGAGCGGTACTGTAGCAACCGACTTGATTTTCTCTATATATAGCAGCGCATAATCAACCCCAAGACACACAATTTCGAACCCTAAACCCTAGGGAGCAGCTTGGCTGCGTTTTTATTCTATTTTCTTCCAGTTTATGCAATTAGATTCATAGATTAGATTAGCTACTTTTCATGTCTTTTTATTCATCAATTTCAAGTCTCACGAAGATGAAAAGAGGCTAGACCTCTTTTGAACGAGCGGTGTGAAGCCTATCCGTCAACTATTCGATTCGAATCGTGATTGTTTTGTGAGTTCTTTAATACAAGTTGTTTCTTTTATCATGTTTACATTGTTTATTGCGAATTATATCGAAAGATGTTTGCTTTTGTGTTTGTTTTATGTGATGAAAATCATGTTAACTTTAGAACACCATGATAAAAGAGTAGATCTTTAATCTATAAAACGAAAGTTAATAGGTTAGATTTCTAGGTTAGAAACGTTAGAGTTTCCACCTTTGTTTTGAAAAGCGTTAATCTTTAAATCGAAAGATAAAGATTGATAGGAGAACCATCTAAGAAATTAGAGGTCGTACTTAGATAAGGCAAATCACAACTTGATTAGAATCACGAAATAATCTGAATAGGATCTGAATGTTGATAGGATAGGTGGATCAACTGTTCGTTCGTTTGTTATAACTTGATTCAAATCTCTTGAAACTTGAATTGTTTAGCTTTAGTTTACTTTTTCTGCACTCTAGTTTAGTTAGTTTATCGCTTTCAATCTTTCCTAGCATTGGATTAATCTCCTCTGTCTAGTTACTTTTATGCAATATTTGTTTAGGTTAGTTTTCGTGACAATAATTAGTTAAAAACAAAAGCTAGGGTTCACAACAGTCTAGTTCCCCGTAAGATCGACCCGGCATTAGCCTCCATATTACGATCCTTGCACTTGAGGTTAACCGGTTTATTACTTGTTGTTTTGTATTGATAAAATCCGGGATAAGTTTTTGAGGGGAATAAGCTATATGTATCTACACATTTGCTTACATGATATTATTTCTATGCTAAGCTAAATGAGCCAAATTTTCAAAATTTTTGTTTTGTCTCGAGTGAGCAATGCATGTTTTTGTTCGGTTTGTTATATTCATCGATGCTTTATGCCATATGTTCCATAGGTTAGATGTTTCACCAAGATTTATTTTTCACGTGCCATAGTGAATGATGAGCTAATTTATAAAGTTATACCCCGTTTGGATTAGTGATTTTTGATTATCTTGTAAGTCATGTGCTTAGTGCTACGTATGTATCGTGAGACTTATGATAGTTTGTATTTAGATCCGAGTATGTTATACTTGTGAATATCTAGAAGTTTGAATGTGATAAGTAAAGCGTAACTAATGTCAAAATGAAAAAGCTGAATTAATAGTGAATTAATCGTGTATGTCGAAAGCTAGTCGATGATTTGAGTGAGGTAGGGTGTACCACGTATGTCCTATTCCACTATGATGACTAAAAGCTCACGACAGTTAGGAAAAGCTGCCTTATGATTGGAGTAAGGTAGGGTATTATCTCGAAATGTCCTATTCTGCTATGAGGGCAATAGCTTCTTCTAATGTGTGTTTAAAGTGAATAAGTCGAATCAACTTGAGATATGTTATGAAATGAATAAGGCTTAGTTTTCGTTAGTCTTATCCCCAGTATAAACTGATAGATATGCTGTAGGGATTGTCCTCTGAGTATTTCAGAAAGGCCCTAGATTCACTCGATCATATTTTTCGGGATATGTCACGTTTGTAGGGTACATCTTATGAGTGTCATTTATTGCTAGTCTCCGAGGGGGTATTAACTAGTTTTGCTTGATAACTAACTTTTCAAGTTTGGATTTAGTGGAAGTTCATTATGGCTATGCACACACTCACGTGGGTGAACATCTAAGTTATTGAATATGTGTTATATGTGCTGAGATGTCTATCTTTTCTCGAGCCTTTATCTTGTTTTGTGTTGCTCGGGACGAGCAAAGTTTAAGTGTGGGGGAGTTGTTAAGGGTGAAATTTATGATTTATATGACGTTATTCCCGTAACAATATCCTTGGTATTTTAGTACTTTTTATAGAAAAGTGTTGGTTTTATCGAATTATTGAGTAAACGAGTTTTAAATGTGTTTAAATGCAAAATCGAGATATTTACGTGATTTTATCGGTGTTTTATGTTTATCCGTATGATGTTACATTTTGCATGTTTCTATCATGTTGTTAGGTACGTTTGCATGATGAGTAAGGAGCTTAAACGATGATCACATGAAGATGGAAGAGTTGAAAGATGTTTAAGTGAAGAATCATTGAAGAACTTTCGGGATAAGAGCCGTAATTGTAGTATGGATTCATTATCCGCAAACGGGGAAACAACACGAACACAATCACGGTATCTAATCACTACCACTACCGGAGTACGTGGTGTGATCAAAACAACAACATCCAATAAAACAAACTATACATAAGAAAACAAATAAGAAAAAACGACCTAATCCTAAAAACTCAACTAACATACAAGATATCAACCCGATTCCCCGGCAACGGCGCCAGAAAACTTGATCGGCCTTTTCTAAGTGTCCAATCTCATCGGCAGTGTACCGGGTCAACTGTAGCCTAGAATTGGTGAGTCAAGGTCGTATCCCACAGGGAATCTGGTCGAGTACCAAAGTCGGTCTCGTTCCTAGTTCAGGCCAACACAAGTGCGGTACATAAATTCTAAGGACGGTGATTTGTCAGATCACCGGGTCTACTACAATGATGTACAAAACAAAGGGTTAAAATTAATAAAAAAAAAGAAAAGATTTTAAACTACGAAAAACAAGATAGCCGAGCTATGATCCAATCGACTACTACTGAGCCCTAACTCGTAACCGGAAGTGATTTCAATATACTCTAATGTTCTTGGCATTGTTAAAGGATGTCGTCTCCTATTTCCGAAACTAAGCGCCAATTTCAACAACCTAGTTTCCTATGTCGAATTCAACAGTTCGCTGACAGGATTTAACTGACCCGACACGGTCTATGGACAATGAAACGCTCGACAAGTCGATATAAAACCTCACACACGAAACCGAATCTGAACAACTTAGTCGGTTTTACACGGTGATCCTAGAACCCCTTTTCCCGCACCCTCTCGGAAAATACATATGTAAAGACGATACGTGTGACACGATTATTGAGTGATCAGTTCAACAAAAGTCATTAAGAATAAGTTCTAGAACGTTAACAACACCGAGAATCTAACAATCAACACATCAAAATTACCTCAATTAACAAACTAGGGTTCGATTTCGAAGATTATCACATAACTCGACTATCGGGATATTAACTACTCATTCTATCAACAAAAACAACGAGAAATGAATATGAAATTGAAGTCAAGCATCGCAATCAAAAGAAAGAAATCGGAATTACCGGAAATCGGGACGAAGAACACCGTAAGCGAAAACGAAATCCAAACTGAAATTATAATAGCCGGGTAGCATCGATCTTCGAATTACACAAAATAAATTTAATCTAAACTAATTATATACAAAATCTAAGTTAACTAAAAAAAAAAGTGAAAAGCTGAAGGAAAAAATATATATGGCGGGGCGGAGGAAGATGGTGTGAGCTGATATATATATATATGGAAAGTTTTTTTGTTACTATCTTTTTCTTAGTTGCTAAGATAACATTATATATTTTTGTTCTATTTCTTTTCTTTCTTTTTCGGTCCTGTTCCAAGATATCTATATATTATAGATATATACTATTGCCGACTTACGGTAGTTGGCCGACTTAATACTTGATCTTATCAACTATGTCGGTCCAAACTTAAAACATATTACCGTTTAATAATGACACGATATATTACACGTGGTTTTATGGTATCGAAACATCCGTTGATCTTATCATGTACTTGCGCCGATACCTATCCATTTAGTAAACTAGCCACAGGCTAAGCTTCGGACACATGTTCCAATCCCCGTATCTCGCCTTCCGGACATCTCGAACACCTAAGTCCTGTACAAAATCATAACAAAAACCACACGTAATCCCTACAGGACACTAGGGTGACCGAGAGTATAGTAAATACACCGAAAAAGACCGAGAATCCCGGACTTTTCGTCCAAGGTCCCGAAATGATAACCAAGGAGTAAATACATCAAAATACAACCAAATGTCCCCGGAAACACATAAAACGAGGTATAAACGGGGTATAATCACATAGTAAATGATAGTCAATTTGACTCCCATCACCCGCCTTGTACATGGTTCGATAATGAGGAAGCTCAGAAAGAACCAGCTCGACACATTGCTCTTTGGCCTCATCAACCCCAAGTATAGACATGCTGCATAACTGGGCCTAGTAAGGCCTTCAAAGCCTCAGAAAAGTGTCTAGAGGACTTATACTCATGAATATATTGAGCATTCTGAGCATGAATAAAGGCTTCAAATGCAACCCTCTCGGCCCGGAGTTTAGCTAAGGCTTGCCCCAGTTCAGAGTTCTCCTCAGTATATTTGTCAAATACAGCTTGAAGCCCGGCCTGTATACCGAGTCTTGGTCTGCTGGAGCTCAGCATCACGAGCTCCGAGCTGCTCTTTCAGGTCAGACTCGAAAGCTTCGGCTCCGCAAGCCGGATCTGAAAAGTTTGTTTAAGTTAGCTGGACAGACTTCAACTTTCAGAACTCCGCAGGTTGGACTCAACAAAGTTTGTAGGTCAAACTCATCGAATTGATCTCCACTGATAGGGCTCACCAAGTTTACAGGACAAACTCGTCCAGTCAGCAGGACGGAAAAAAGTATGAGCTCTCTAACTCTGCCTTCGTAAAGTTTGTAGACCAAACTTACTCAGTTCATAGCCAAACTCAAACCGAGCCCCGTAGGTCAGACTCGTCATAAAATTAGTCCACAGGATGGACTCGAGCAATAACCCGCAGGACGGATCCAAATTTCAGAGCTTTGCAGGCCAGACTCATTAAGTTTGCAGGACAAAGCTAGTTCGCAGATAAACTCACACCGAGCTCCGCAGGTCGGACTCCTCAGAAAGCAAGTCCGCATGACGAGACAGAAATTCAGAGCACTGGATGTCAGGCTCAGTACGTTTGCAAAGCTGAGCTCCACAGGTCGGACTAACTCTCAAAAACCGTTCCACCTCAGAAGGCGTGAGCACGAATGACAACGTCATAAAAATAACTCTGCCACCTGGTAGAGTAGGTCATTGTAAAATTCTACAAGTCTAGATGACAGTGTCCGCACAATACCTCTAATAGATCCGACCTCACAACAAGTAGTTCAGTCAGATCTGGGGGGCTTATGACGAGGGTCGGACTAGCCCTCGCCACGTGTCATTTTTGTTGAAATAGTGTCCTAAACCCAATCGGGTTGGATCGGATCCGACCGGGTCGGATCATTTCCACTATTTCTTTATGTTTATACATATATTAAATGACTTTTTTGTTGTCATATATATGTTCTTTTTAAAGAACCAATTATGAATTGTTATATGAAAATGTCCTTAGCATTAAACTGTAATAGGGAAACCATGATAGGCGATTATGTTTGATGAGATCTCTAATCACTTTAATAAGTTTGATACTTAAATGTCTCTAAGCAGATGTACTATTAAACAGGGCATTGATAGTATGAACATGCTAGCACGTATTAGATGTCTTCTGTCTTTAAGGGCATGAATAGATCTCGTCTATCGAACTGTAGAAACACTTGGACTGTACGTGGACGTGTATTAAGAATGCGTACGTTAGACTGTCCCACTTACATTAAGTGTCACACTATGTGGCGGTTGTGTAATTATCCTTAGGACCGGAGTCTACATGGCATCATGGTGTGGATTGTCATGCTTTGACACTATTGAGGTTTCCCCTAGCCACAGGGCGATCATGCGGTAGTGATTGGGTGTTATACTGAAACATGCGGAGTATACATGATTGGTCATCCGGGAATCGCGTATCCTATGATTGGGATTGAATATCCGAAATGGCCTTCTTATAAGGAATGTCTAGCTCTCGTGAATCTTTGCAAAGTGGGAGTAAATGAGTTACTTCGAGAGAGCATGATATCCAGATTATAAGATACGATCGTTAATGTATCGACACGCGAGATACGATCGTATGGATATTATTACAGCGATAGGATTGTAAGTTACACGGTAACTGTTTCACATGAAAGGTAGTAGTCATTGCATTTGACTCTTCCGATGATTGGGGTCACGGTGTGTTGCTAGATGCTATCCCGTGATCGTTAGGCATGAAGGGCATTTTCTTAATTTGCACTTTGTGTCTACGGCCAACATAATCGGAAGCCTATCGGGTCACACACATATGAACATCTAATCGGATTAATATGTGGTTATAGTTGATAACCAAATAAAGAAAGTTTGTCTCCAGACCATAGTAGTAAATTAATATGGTGGTATTTATTTATTATAAATAAATTAAATACAAGATATTAATAGTATTATATTAATTAAAGAATATTCCGGAAGCTAATTTATGGCTAAAGGTGGTGCCAATATTAGTGTATAAAGATACACTTGGATTGTGCAATTTAATTAATGGTATTACAATATATTAATATTATATATTAATATTTATAAATATATACATACATGCGTGTTGCACATATGATGTGCATGTGGACATTTGTTTCCAAAATATATATTTATATAGATTTATGTTTGTAATATATATAAGTGATATATATACACATGTGTAAATTGATTTATGGTAATAAGATAAATATAGTCAATATAAGATATTGACAATATATTGGAAATATTTAATATAAGATATTAAATTAAATGAGATAAATCAATCAAATATATTTTTCTTATTTTACTAGTAAAATGTTTTCTTCTCCTGCACTCTATGAGAGGCGCCCCACTCACTATAAATAAGTGGTGGGTGTCAAGCTCTTTTGTACATAACAACTCCAAGAACTAATAGTTCTTGTGAAAAATAGAGAGACACTTAGAGAGAGTTTTGAGAGGGAGAAAAGGCCGGTATAGTAGCAATCCAATGGTGGATTCCGGTGGGCTGTTCGTGTGGACTAGCGGTAGAGGCCGAACACTTGGGCGGATCCATGCAGAACTACTCTCATTAGACGGTCAAAGCGTCGATCTTTTAGATCAAGCAAAGGTAACCACCGTCTACTACTTATTTGTTTATTGCTTAAACGAAGTCGATCCTGGTTAAAAGGAAATAAAATTTTAAATTCCAATGCGTTCCCGCGTTGATTTCCTAACAGTGGTATCAGAGCGAGCTTCGAGTTTAAGCAATAAGCATGTTAATTTGCGTAGTTAATTTTATCGTTCTAATCACGTAATTAAAAGATGAAAGATTTTTATTCGCAAAAACGATATACGAAAAGAAAAAAAAACGAGATCTGGTGGTGCTCGGCCGACTAGCGGCGGCAGGGCAGCCTGCTGCCGACGTCGGTTGACCGGTCAATGCTGAAGGATCTCCAAATTTTTGTTTTGTGTATTTTGTGATTCAATATGGTTAATAGTTGTGATTGATAATTGCTCTTTTGTTTAGTTGTGTCATGTGGCCTAACCAATGGTTTAAATAGTTTGGGCTATTGGGATGCCACATGGCATTAAATTAATAATGGTCTTTCCAAACTTTGTTTGGAAAGGGCCTAGGCCTAGGTCACTTCGAAAATTTTAATTTTGGAAAGTGGCCAGGCCTATTAACCAAAATATTGGTCTTTCCAAATTTTGTTTGGAATAGGCCTAAACCCTTTTTTCAAAATATTTGATTTTAGAAAAAGCCTAGGCTTAGGCCTTTTTCAAAATTTTGATTTTGAAATGGGCCAAGGGAGATGCCTTTTGGTTTAGAAAAGAAACAAAAGAGAACTAATTTTAATTTTGATTTATTTTTGGAATAATTCTAATTGATTAAAATTAAAATTAAAATCGGTTTAAAATTAATCGTTAATTTTATTTCGATTAAAATCATTTAATTAATTAAATGTTAATTAGTTAATTGTTTGGATAAAATTATTAAATAGATTAAATGTTAATTGATTAATTAATACGCAAATAGTTAAATTTTAATTTTATCTTTTTCATAAGATGATATTGTATGGATTAGATATAGTAGATATAATATGATTATATGGACCCCGATTGATCATGGACTCGACCGATAGGATAGATGTGAATGATTTAATTTTTATGTTGGTTTTAAAAATTGTCCTAGGCTGTTATGAAAAACATGACCTAGTTTATTTTCTGCATTTATCCCATTCCCGTTAACCCCCCCCCCCCCCCCCCCCCCGTGTGCGGCGGGTGTATTTATTTAATTAGATAGAATTAAATGTAACAAGGATGGATCAGAAGATTGAAACCAGAAACAGAAGAATATAGATCCCATTGGAGATGGCGCATTAAAGATCCTATTGGCGGTTGTATTCTAAACCGCACCTAGGAAAAGTCCCTGATTATACCGGTTACTTTACACATTTATTTATTTTCTGCTTGTATTTATTTTATATGATACGATAGATGCATGACTAGGCACGATTTAGATAAATGTGTATGATATATATCTATAGAGATAAATATAATTGATGAGACCGAAATTGGGAGTAGTTGACTAGTGGGAGCAAAATCATAAACCAAAAGACCATTTTGATTTTACGTGTATAAACAACAACACTCTTCTATTTTCATTTTAGGTTGTAGTTTTAGCAAACTTTATATTTATATTTTATTTCTCGATTAGTAAAACCAAATTATGACTGTTTTGAGAAACGTTCTCAAGAATGGTTAAGTAAATTTTAATCATTTTAAAATAAGCAATGACACGAGCAACCCCGTTATAGTAGTTAGAGACAAGGAGATTACATATTTGATGCAACACTCCAAGGATTTAATTATTAATGAAAGCGGAAGCTCATGTTATGATTGAATCATTTGAAATAAGTTTCAACGAATTAATCATATATTGGATACGATCCAAGATGATCATTCAGTCATACGATGACAATTAATTCAAACGTTGGACAGGAATGACCACATCAAATTTTGGAAAGGTTGTAAGATTTAAGTATCGACTTAATTCTATCATTGCTTAAAGGTTAATTAAATAGTCAATGTTTTGAATACGATTCAAAAGGTTAAATAAACTATTTAATAAACTTTAGATTTTCTTTATGAAAGGAAATCAAAGACATAGCTCTTGTGATCTTTCTTAAGTCTTATGAAGACTACAATAAGAAACATTTATCAAGCGCTTAAAGGATTAAAAAGGAAAGTTAGAGCATGTGCTTAAATAGAGAAGTTTCTATTCTAGGCGAGTGAGTTGAGATAAATCTATTCCAAGTTCAAAGTCGACTCTAAGATATATGATACCTTACGAGTGTGATTAAACTAGAAAGATTGAATACATATATGGAAGGTGAAGCAAACGTTGTAACGCTTACCACGTTTTGGATCTAGTAAACTGATAAGGGAACTAGATAAATGTTATTATGTTCCGGTTCTTATGAAGAACATACTTTCAGTTATTTGTTAGGATTTAGTAGACATATTCAATTATTAAGAATAAATGTTATTCCGATAAAGTTGAAAGGTCACTGAATTTAACATACTAGATTGATGTCACTATATAGTTGATATAGGTGAAAAATCTCAACTAAATATTTGTATGGCTGTTATCCTTGATTTGTGGCTGTTCTAGACATAGTCTCTTTGGAAGGGAAGCATGTAATTAAATGTCATTATGATGATGTTGAACCATATGATTATGAATCATGTCGGTTATACGTATCTTTTCCAAAGAGGACTGAAATACCCTTTTATGAAAAGGTGGTAAAATCTAGAAAAATTGTCTAAAGCCTAAACATACAGATGTTTGTTGGCATGTGACAATTAATGCCACAAATAATTGTTTATTAATCTCCACGACCGTTTTTAGAAATAGTCAAGTGTACTCAGTGAAGTGCATAATTCGGAAGGCCCGAAAAGTTCGAGCTAGTACGAATATGAGATTGATGAGCTACTTAGGAATTAATCTTCAATCGGATTGAAGCAATTAATACCTGAAAGGTGTTTCAGAAGTCGTCTGAAAAGGAATAAGATTCTTCCCTTGTAGGATACCATATTTGGGATACACAATTAGATTGTGTTCCTAAAATAGAAAAAACACTTTATATGATAAAGGTGTGACGCAATCCATGCGAAGTATCCCTTACCCGTTTCGGGATAGAGCCCTTATACTTAACCGAGTTCCGAAGAATAAAGGTTGAATAAATTCTGTTGGTCCCTTGAAAAGGCTTTGGTTAAGTTTAGGGGGGGTGAATAAACTTAACACTTAAAACTTTTGGAGTTAACAAATTCAGCAACTTCAGCAGCCTACTGACTTGTCAGTAGTCTGCTGACTGTTGAGTTTACTGAATTTGTGCAGCGGAAATATATAAAAAAATTAAGCCCTATTACTTGTTGTTAAATATGATACCAAGTATTAGATACTCAGTAGTGAATGTGTGTGATTCAGTTTCTAAATTCAGTAGGTTGATGTGCTAGATATACTAAGTACAGAATATAAATGCAGAAAGTAAGTAGGCAGATTTTATTGTGGTTCCAGGTGGTGTAATCCTGTCAGTCCACTCTTCTCCTGTGATGTTGGAGGTAATTCACTAGAGATTCTTGAGGTAGCTGTTACAAAAATCCCTAAACTGCTTGTCCTTCACCAATAACTATGGCTTCACAAACTGAACACTTGGAACAGGTAGGATTGCTGCTCCAAAGTCTTCCACTGGTCCTTGAAGGGTAGGATTGCCTCTTCACCAGCTCCACCACAACCAACATTCCTTGACACAAATGTGCTTCACTGTCCTCAGTAAATTCCTTGTAAAAGAAAGTTTGAATCAAGTAAGTGATTCAACTTTCAGCAGCTTGATCAGGATGATATGATCAGCACTTTGATGTCTCAAGTGTGTAAACTTGATGTAGCTTGAATGTAGATTACACTTGAAGAATTGTACTGGATCAGTAGCTTTATGCTTAGTAGGGTCAGCAGGGTGTTTGATCGACTTAATTCTGATAGCTCAAGATAGATCCTTATTTTTCTTCAAAAATCATCACTTGTATCTGAGTTAGGAGTCCTTTATTTATAGGTAGAAATCCTTGTGGCTTATGTTTGAAATTCAAACATAGCCGTTTTGGATTTGTCTCCATCTTGACTTGCTTTTTCTGACTATTCTTAGGACTGACACTGTCAGACTCCTTTTTGACAGTTTTCAGTCTGTCCACCCTTTGACTTGTATCCATTGGATAAAGGTCTGAATCATCCCAACGTCCCTTTAATCTTAACCATTGATTAGTTTGATAAAATCAGAGGTTGTTAGCTATCCCTTTCTTTGTAATCTTCCAATGTAACCTTTGAATAATTCGAAGTATATGTATCAGCAGGTTCCTGTGATCATGAAAGGTCTTCGAAGTACATATTAGTCAGCTGATCCATGTTTTGCTGTGTCTATAAGACAATGCAGCTGACTTCTTTTATCTAATTTTTATTTATGAAGTTAGATTACACCATTTAATCATAACCAAGTTCCAATCACCACTCAACTTGTGGAACTTAGACCTTGTACACAAGGTATATGTAATCAATTTAGGTCATCACAGACTTCCTTAAATTTTGATTCCATATCCTTGACATTAATTACTAAGTTTGATCCCTTAGCCTTCAATAACTGAGTTTGAGCCCTCAGCCTCCAGTCTTCAGCAGGTTCCCGACTAGTCTACTGACATAGGTACCCTACTGATATAGACAAGTCTGCCGATGTAAGTCAGCTGACCTTTTACAGTGCTTGTTTGATCAAACCTATAAAAGATCAAACTCTAATAAACCTATACATTTGATCTAGACATCTTTTTGCCTTTGCTCTATAACAGCTAGTCTGACACTCATCATTAAAACTTAAAAATAAGTCCAACAAATTCCATATTAGATATGGTAGAGGATAATGTCGAATTTATCTTAACCGATGATTTGAAGTTGTCATAGGCAGAGTCAGAAAGGCTTGGAGCCTAGTACAACATATGCGACTTTGTGGAATGTCTTAGCTAGCTCGCTGGATATTATTTATTTGTCCGCGGAACAAAATTTTTGTCTCCAAACATGCTGTCTTCTAAAGGAAGTGTTTCTTTCAAAAGAAACAGTGGGAGTGAATCAGATCTCAAAGGAGTTTGAGAACCACAAAGATATATTCAACCATTGGAACATGAGCAGACGCCACATATCGATGAGGTGTAGAACACTGCTCAGTGCACACAAAAGTTCTGTAAGTACTGTGGATAACCTCAAGCCCAAAAGGGTTGCTGGTATGTTCATCTTGATGAATGAATATCTCACGACTTATGAAGGAATGTTTGAAAGGCAAGATTGAGAGATATGGCCAGGAGCCATAATACCTGAATTAGATTCCATCAGTGACAACCAGGTTGTGAACCTAGTCTGTCTTACCTTGAGGGAACGTCCCTAAAGGCTGACATGGATGGTAATATGATTACCATAAGGCTATAGTGACGGCTGAAGGGTACGGGGTGTAAACCTTGTAATTATCTTTATGCTGCCTGTTGAGCCCAGTTCTATTCCGATCATGCTTGTTATAACTTGATATCATGGCTATATGATAGTGTTGAAGATGTTGGGCAAACAGCTCGATGTTCAAAGACGATAACATGATATGTGAGCCCATGAGATCCATTTATGGATGCAAACAAGTTTCTTTAGACGATTTCTTTGTTTGATAATCAAAGGAGTTTGATTTAGTCAAAAGAAGGATATGCCCAATGTGCAAGATGGATAGTGGGAGTGTGTTATGATTTTTGAGCAATGTATTGGATATCTCTCTCGAGAATTATCACCCCATGTCACAGTCAATTAATGTTTGGTAGTTCAAGGTCTTTACGAAATCACTTGGATTAGCAGTTCTTATTTTAGGAAATAAGAATTTATAGTGATAGATTTAACTGCTGTTAGATTATAGTTTACCTATATAGATATGATGCTAAAAGAGTTTAGCATAGATCACGATAGGGGATACTGCTAGCCGGTATTCTCAAGATCTATCTATGTTAGGACTTTAGTCCTAAAGATGAGGTGAAAGATGATGCTTATGGAAGGTTTCCTTCGCTACTGCGATAGGAACCATCTTAAAGGTAATGCCGGATGTTCATAGTCCATGAATGGTCATTAGCAAGTATGAAAGTAAATCTGGTGAATGTCGAGAATATCCTTAAACAAGTTAAGGATGGTTTCCTAGTTTATCGAAACTTGGAAGCGAATAAATATAGTTATACAGACGTATATCCTGAGTCTTACGAAGGCGAGTGGGAGCTAAAGTCTGGGTTTGCAATCACTTTGATTAGTGATACAATGAGCTGGAAATGTTTTATCCTATAGGTCACTGTAAACTCTAGAACTTAGCCAAAACACGGTAGTGCCTTGGAGGCGCAGCGGGAGCAGTACATGGATCTAGAAGGTTCATTCTTGAACCTTGTACAGTTCTTCCACCTTTTCTATATAGCTGATATAGTAAGTGGATTCATTGCTTGAAGCAAGGACCAGGGTCTCGTCAGAGATTCATGTGTGTGTTAAGGCGGTTCATTTGACTTGATCATTTGGAGCATGGTATGAAGATAGTCTGAGTCCCCACGGATAGCGATTCATTTACGGCTAGGGCTGGTTGTGAGTATTGCATGAGATTCTTGTGTTTCAACTTGGTCTTGTGTGTGCGAGTGATTGGTTTTAGGACAAGTGAGAGATTGTTGAAATAGTGTCCTAAACCCAATCGGGTTGGACCGGATCCGACCGGGTCGGATCATTTCCACTATTTCTTTATGTTTATAAATATATTAAATGGCTTTTCTGTTGTCATATATATGTTCTTTTTAAAGAACCAATTATGAATTGTTATATTATAACGTCCTTAGTATTAAACTGTGATAGAGAAACCATGATAGGCGATTATGGTTGATGAGATCTCTAATCACTTTAATAAGTTTGATACTTAAATGTCTCTAGGCTGATGTACTATTAAACAAGGCATTGACAGTATGAACAGACTAGCACGTATTAGATGCCTTCTGTCTTTAAGGGTAGGGATAGATCTCATATATCGAAGTGTAGATACACTTGGACTGTACGTGGACGTGTATTAGAGAATGCGTACGTTAGACTGACCCACTTACATTAAGTGTCACACTATGTGACAGTTGTGTAATTATCCTTAGGACCGGAGTCTACATGGCATCACGGTATGGATTGTCATGCTTTGACACTATTGAAGTTTCCCCTAGCCACGGGGCGATCATGCGGTAGTGATTGGGTGTGATACTGAAACATGCGGAGTATACATGATTGGTCATCCGGGAATCGCGTATCCTATGATTGGGATCGAATATCTGAAATGGTCTTCTTATAAGGAATGTCTAGCTCTCGTGAATCTTTGCAAAGTGGGAGTAAATGAGTTACTTCGAGAGAGCATAATATCCAGATTATAAGATACGATCGTTAATGTATCGACACTCGAGATACGATCGTATGAATATTATTACAGCGATAGGATTGTAAGTTACATGGTAACTGTTTCACATGAAAGGTAGAAGTCATTGCATTTGACTCTTCCGATTATTGGGGGTCACGGTGTGTTGCTAGACGCTATCCCGTGATCGTTAGGCATGAAGGGCATTTTCGTAATTTGCACTTTGTGTCTACAACCAACATATTCGGAAGCCTATCGGGTCACATACATATGAACATCTAGCCGGATTAAAATGTGGTTATAGTTGATAACCAAATAAAGAAAGTTTATCTCCAAACCATAGTAGTAAATTAATATGGTGGTATTTATTTATTATGAATAAATTAAATACAAGATATTAATAGTATTATATTAATTAAATAATATTCCGGAAGCCAATTTATGGCTAAAGGTGGCGCCAATATTAGTGTATAAAGATACACTTGGATTGAGCAATTTAATTAATGGTATTACCATATATTAATATTATATATTAATATTTATAAATATATACATACATGCGTGTTGCACATATGATGTGCATGTGCACATTTGTTTCCAAAATATATATTTATATAGATTTATGTTTGTAATATATATAAGTGATATATATATAGACATGTGTAAATTGATTTATGGTAATAAAGTAAATATAGTCAATATAAGATATTGACAATATATTGGAAATATTTAATATATGATATTAAATTAAATGATATAAATCAATCAAATATATTTTCCTTATTTTACTAGTAAAATGTTTTCTTCTCCTCCACTCTATGAGAGGCGCCCAACTCACTATAAATAAGAGGTGGGTATCAAGCTCTTTTGTACATCACAACTCCAAGAACTAATAGTTTTGTGAAAAATAGAGAGCCTCTTAGAGAGAGTTTTGAGAGGGAGAAAATGCCGGTCTAGCAGCCGGATTTTTCTAGTAGCAATCCAATGGTGGATTCCTGTGGGCTGTTCGTGTGGACTAGCGGTAAGGCCAAACACTTGGGCGGCTCCATGCAGAACTACTCTCATTAGACGGTCAAAGCATCGATCTTTTAGATCAAGCAAGGTAACCACCGTCTACTACTTATTTGTTTATTGTTTAAACGAAGTCGATCATGGTTAAAAGGAAATAAAATTTGGCTAACCATTAATTTAAGATAGAGAATTAATAGCTAATAAAGGCCAGTAGCCCTAGAGTTTAACTGAGAAAGAGGACCTGAACCCCAAGTGGGAGGTCAGCTCGGCCCTTCTTAACTACCATCGCAGGTCGGCTAGGTAAGAGTGGAGGTCAGGTAATACAGTACAGGTCGAGATGGCCCGGGGGGCTCGACGCAGGTCGCCCAGAGCCTTACTTATTCGTATTTGGCACATATGCTTAATAATACCAGATAAACACGGAAAAAATCCGATGATGTAATGACATTGATCTTGTCATTTAAATATATCCATAATTATCCCTAAATTATAGGGATTTACATGTATTAATCCTTAGGGAAATAATATAATAATAGTGTAATTCCTTGCAGGACAAGGAAAGGGATGAAACATCCCCTATATAAACAACCCCTAATGAACTACGGAGACTTGATTCCTGAATGATTAACAGGATACGTAGGCAACTTGGGAAAATACCCAAGCTCAGTCTAAAAATCACCAAAAAGCCATCCCTCGTTCATATTACCTTAGAGTAAACGGCCCGGATTTATTCATAGACGACATCCAGCATCGTCATTTACCAACATCAAACGTGTGGGCTATCGAAACAAAATTCAAACGTTATAAACAAAAATTGATCACCTCAGAAGGTTACCATTCCTTATTTACAACACAATTAAGGACAAGGTGATGGGCAATATCTTTTGGTTGAAGCATTCTTCAAACATTAGAAGATGATTAAAGCACAATTTATCGTTAAGATGGAAATCTCCACCATTATAGATGTCATCAATCATTTTTCCTTAGGTTCGTAACCACTACGGTAACACTATTACGATTCTATTAGTGCCAACTTAAAACCAATCTACATTTGTCAAAAGAAAACAAACCTTTGTGTGTAACGAATGCTACTTTTAAGACCATAAGACCATAACACAGATTTATTGATCCGCAAAATTTGTCCTCCGAAATTTGTCCTTAAGCAGTAAATACATAAATTATTTGCCTCAAGCTTCCCAACAGCCAT
The DNA here is from genome assembly GCA_036785695.1 of Gentiana straminea. Lineage (NCBI taxonomy): Eukaryota > Viridiplantae > Streptophyta > Magnoliopsida > Gentianales > Gentianaceae > Gentiana > Gentiana straminea. The sequence continues at coordinate 3,009,607 of JAVUPR010000241.1, read as the reverse complement.
CACTTGATCCAATGTCTGCTGATTGGCCACGAAAATGCACAATATCGTCCTCATCAACAAAATATAGAGCTTTCGTGCTGATAATGTGTTTTTATAATATAATTGCAAACAAATAAAAACTATAAGAACAAAGATGTAGACAAAAAGAAAAATGAAGTTTTCTTATATTTCATCACCACCAATCTACAACCATGAAGGAGATACATATATAGGAAGTGAATCTCTTGTAACCTACAATACAATAATCACTATATTAAACATGACAAAGTGGATGTCTCTTGAGATTTCTAACTTATAAATATATAATAAATAGTATTAAGTTGTAAGGATGCAAAAGGGCATCCAAAATAATTGTTTCATAATATTTAAAAAATTATTACGTTGTATGTGTTTTCTTTTATGCATGCGTTTAAAAGCATGAGCACAAGCCTCACCCCAATCCACTTTCAGTAATATAGTTTGTGTAGGTTCTTTAGAATGTGGCCTTGGTGGATCATGTAGCACGAATGTGTACGCACGTCCCAACAGTGTATTTATGTACTGATCAAAACGCTGATGTCCATCAACCTATACCATTGAGATATATTTTGATTTTATCATATTTCACCAAGAAAATCAACTTGTAATATGCAATGTATACTGTTAATATAAGTGATAATCTTTCATTACCGTTTTCAAACTATTATGTAGTGACAAAGGCGTAGAGTAGAGAAGAAACTCAGCACCCACACTAGTCAAGCATATTGGCATTCCGCCAGTGACATCCAATATTTCTACCCGATCGCGATAACTGCAAAATAAAATATAAATGTAATGAGTATGAAAAAATAATATGTCAAGAATAATGACTATAGCGAACGTCTATTTACCGCACTGCACAGGGAACGGCTGCACGACATTGAGAACACAACTATGTCCTTGTTCAACATGCACCTCCGTATTACATTTATTGCATGGCTCATAAAACATATTGTCAGTATATATACTTTCAATAGCAGCAACGATTCAAAAATGTTTCACCTGTCACATCACGACGTTCGTTATAGTTGACTAGTGACACAGAATGAATGTAACAAAAGGTACAGGATTTTAGTTATATGAAAAATGCAGTACATTAGGCACAAATTTGAAGTCTATTACTGTAGTTATCTTTGCATTGGTTAACAATACCAAGTTGTTGGATTTGTGCGATGATCGCCTTGCCCAGTGAACCAAACGTCGAGCACAAATAATGCTTGTATACCTTTTACATTGTATTACATGATTATTCCATAAGGAAAGATTGTATAAAGCTTTCCACAGGTCATAGCTAGTAATATATATATATATATGTCCTGCATTTAGGTTATTTGACATTTACCAATGCAAACCTAGGAATTCTCACGGAAGCCTCCGCTCAGATGACAAAGATCCGGCGGCAACGCTCTTGACTCTGGGAAAGTTCTGATAAAAATGAAGAAGTAGTTCGTGAAAATAATGCTTTTCTTGCTGAATTTGTAACGAAGATGATGAAAACAATGAATTCGAGGCTGTAAAACCCAAAAAATCAAAGCTTTTGCTGATTTTGAAAGTTGAAGATGGGTGGCACGACCTCGCCTAAGATGCCTTAGAAACGATTTTACGAAGGTGTAAACAGCCGGAAAATGCTAAATAGCTATGATTTTCCCGGCAACGCAGCCAACTGATATTGTTGAAAATATCACGGTGGCGGTAAAGGTGTTTTTATGTGGATAACTGGCTAATTAAGTGTGATTTCTCCGATGAGGAGTGGTGGTTGATATGAAAGACGATGGTCAGACTCAGTATTTGAAGAAGACGAAGTTGGAGTCGACAAATTGGCAGAGTCGGGTCTGCTTTTTCTATCAATCAATACCTTATGAGTTACAAGGTGCCGCTATATTAGGCAGATTGATAATGACGATTAGGCTAATTGTGACAAGACATAAATACCTATGATGTGACATAGTTAATTACAATCAAGGAGATAAACATTCCGCAGAGCTAATGTCACAGCTTTACTTGGAGTGAGTCCAAACTCTCGATTGTCTTGTACAATAAGTCCTGTGAAATGTCAAGTGTGAATCCATGTCGCCTTATCTAGCGGACAGGGTCCGGTCAGGCAGACTGTGGACCGGGGCGCTGTGGGCTTAGCCCCAATCCTTCTCATTACGATGAGCATGTCGGATAGATGATCTTTGATTGGCTTTCGGCCAGGCTAGCTGGCGGCGATGGAGGCCTTGAGCAGAAATGAGACCGCTTGTCCGGGTCTATTAACGGGTCCGATGGACCGTATGCGGGTTTGGCATATCAGAACTAAACACATTAGAAGCTTATTTTGGGTTTTGTCATCTTCATTTAACATGTTTATATGTTCATAAGAAGGTTAATAGCCAATCTCAACTTACAACACTCGAAAACACTTAAAAATAGCAAAAAATTTCTAGGCCATAGGCCCACGCCTACGGATTTTGTAGGTGTGCTCCTATGAGTGCTGAGAGTACCCAGAACTCTCAATACTCGTAGGCCTACACCTACGAAAATGCTAGCCGTGCGCCTATCAGGCCAATAGCCCGCGTGCTGCATGCACTTTTTTTCTTTCATTTTGAACGATTTACAGCCCTTTTCAAACCCAAAAATCAGACTTTTAACACTTAAAACATCAGGAAAACATCTTCTAAACATACCATAACATCTTATACTATAAACAACAAACAAAATCAAGGATTCAACATCAATTAGTGATGTGATCCGTGATCGAATCAGATCTGAAATTGCCGAAGGACCGACTAAAGGTACCAATAAAACGAGCACCGCGACCCTTAGCTAACTCGTAACTAAGAATCTTGGTATGACCTCAACCCTTAAATAACCCGTATCTAAGAACCTTGGTATACGAACGCCACAAGGTCTGCTCAGAACCTTGATAAGTTCCGTTTGGAATCCACCAAACCCAACGTGAGAAAACTCACCAAAGCTTAAAAGCTTCAAATATAATATATCAAAATTTTTCTGATTACAAAGAGTACTACTAAAGCCTTTTTATAGGCTACAATGAAAGAAATATAACAACTTATAACCGATGTGGGACAAAATTAAATAATAAAAATAAAAATAAAAATAAAAAACCTAATAAAAAATAATAATAAAAATATAATAAAATCTTCCATGGAAACTATGTGGGACAAATGGACTCCATGCCGAAAACTTTTCATCTTCGATCACATCATTCCCTCCGGGTTGGAAAGGATTCGACCTCGAATCAAAAGGACGTCATAAAGTGCATAATCACATGACAATCTCAAAGAAACACAAAAAGACACCAATCGAACCCTTGGATCAAATACGAGGCGGACATACCACTTCAAATCAATATATCTTCGAGTTGTTGATGCATACATCACCAAGAAAACCAATGAATAGTAATGTTGCAAGTGCTCAATGCAAATAATGTTCTTTGGGGTAGCAACATAGGCATAAGGATGAGAATCCGGAATAACAGCACAATACACCGTAAAAGGATCAATGAAGGTGTGCTTCGGTTTTCCATCAATGTCAACTGGGATAAAAACATCCATAGGCAATATATTGGCTGGATTGGGTATATCAGATAGCCCAGTTTTCTCCTCAACTAGATGATCATCATGTACCTACAAAGAAGATAAGATAGAGCTCGAACAAGGGACTAATGAGGGAGAATCAGCTTCATCTATCTCCTCCGCCACGTTCTCAGCCACAAATGTAGGTGTACGTGCATCCTCAATCTCCGCTACTCTCGGCTCATTCTGTATATTCATCTCCACCACACTCTTATCTTCATCGTCTTTCACTTCAATCAAGTCTTTCTCTCTCGCTGATTCATGTTTCAAACGAGCTTCCTCGTCGATTCTACGTAGTTCGTGCAATAAATCAGGGCAATCATAATAGTGATGACCACTCCCTTTACAATGACCGCAAAATGCAGAAAACACCTCCATAGAAGTTTTCTTAATCACCTCTGTACCACCGCGGTTAGCTTTACTACCATGATTACCTCTACTACTGCGATTTTCTATACCACCATCACTTTTCGCCAACAATTTCTGATATTCAGCCATTATCTCATCCGCCAATAACCGAATACGAGCATCATGAGAATTATCCTCTCCCTTAGAGAGCTCTTCCAACATTTTTCAAGATCTCCAGAATGACCAACAAAAATATTCGATTTTTTTTTTGAAAGGTACCAGAAATCAGGGGTGTGATAAAAATCAAACTTGTGGTGTGAAACCTACGTCAAATTGGTTGTTTTTTTTTTGTTTAACCAATCAAAACAGATGGAATATTTTGGGGGTCAATGATGACGGCTAGGTCTAGGAAATATATATATATATTTTTCACGCAAAGAAACAAGGAGACGAAGAAAACAAACAGGTATAGAAATATACCAATTTGCTGCGGCTGAATAGGTATAGCAATTCTTTTTCTTTTTTTTTAACAAGGAGACAAGAACAAAGAACAAGCTGGAATTTTATTTGTGTTTTTTTGATAAGAACACGAACGCAGATAAAGGCTGAGAAGACGAAAGAAAAAGATTCGATTTATTTTTTTTATGAAGAGAATGCAGGAAAACAATTAAACAGAAGACTGGAATATTTTTTTTTGAATGTGAAAGGAAAAAAAAATAAAAACAGGGATATTTGATACCGTCAGTTCCAAGCTCTGATACCAACTGATGTGATCCGTGATCGAATCAGATCTGAAATTGCCGAAAGACCGACTAAAGGTACCAATAAAACGAGCACCGCGACCCTTAGCTAACTCGTAACTAAGAACCTTGGTATGACCTCAACCCTTAGATACTCGTATCTAAGAACCTTGGTATACGAACGCCACAAGATCTGCTCAGAACCTTGATAAGTTCCGTTTGGAATCCACCAAACCCAACGTGAGAAAACTCACCAAAGCTTAAAAGCTTCAAATATAATATATCAAAATTTGTCTGATTACAAAGAGTACTACTAAAGCCATTTTATAGGCTACAATGAAAGAAATAAAACAACTTCTAACCGATGTGGGACAAAATTAAATAATAAAAAAAAATCTAATAATAAATAATAATAAAAATCTAATAAAATCTTCCATGGAAACGATGTGGGACAAATGGACTCCATGCCGAAAATGTTTCATCTTCGATCACATCAATTAGAAACCAAATTACCTAACCTAAACATTATAAAACTTGAATCTTTCAATATGAAAACCCTCTTACTTGATATAAGAAATCCAAAGGCAAAAGTTCAAGAAATCTGCAGCACTTATTAGAACTCCAAAACAAACGTAATTGATCAACAATTGAAAAAGAAATAATTGTGATCAAAAGTTTCTATAAAATTAGAACTACGAATTTAACCAAACAAAACTTTGAAACTTAATCAAATCTTGATGATCTTCAAAACTAGGGCAAAATCATTACCTTCGCAAAACTTGAAACTTTTGATATCAAAACGATCTCCTTCCCGCAACGATCAAGAATCTCTATTTGTATCTGCGAACCGTCTATTTACTTGTGAGAACATTGAAGGATTCTCTCTTTTGACCATTTAGTTTTCTTTGGCTTTTCTTTCAACGTTCAAACTTCAGGAAAACATTCTGACAACTCCTCTAGACATAATGGGAGGTTTTTTCCCCAAATATAACTCCTAAGGAGTTTTATTATAATTAATTCCATTAATTATAAATACTTACAATAATTCTTTTTTTAAAGTTTAATTCCATAATTAAATAAATATTATTTTCATAATATTATGTGACATGACACGTGTGTCATTTCCCAAATATTCGGAATATTACACTAGAGGCCACAAATTGCTGAGCATGCATTTTGACAATACATTTAGCTTGGCAAAATTGCAATTTTAATCCTGTAAGTTTTCACGTTTTGCGTTTTAGTTTCGTTTTTATTCCAATTATAATTTTAATCCTGTAAATTGACTTTTAATGTGTTTACAATTTTGGTCATGTCTAGACGGAACTTAGTGACGTAGTGAGAAATCTGGTCAAAATCTCTTACATTGCAATGACATCTTGCCATTTAATCCCTCTTTGTCCACGTAAGAAAGTTTTGAAGGACTAAAATTGCTTACTTACAGACTAAAATCACAATTTTGAATTTATGCAATACATTGATGTAAGAATATTATGTCGGGCCCATTATTTAAGCTCGAGTAATTTCCTTCTCCGTAATAGCGGTCTTATAGGATATGCGTATTCCCTAGGAAATATTCTATTTATTATTTAATGGTTATTTAAAAGGAGTTTTAATCCGATTAAAACTCGATTAACGGTGTTGGATTCCGTCGGGTATCAAATCCAGGCTTAAATCAATCTAGAGAAAATTATCAAGACCCAAGGATTAAGAATTATGCATGTGCGAGAGTATTTGTGTATTAGGTTTAGACTAAGTCTGAGAGTTTGCTCTCAAGTTGCCTACGTATCCACCAAGTGTATTGGAATCAAGTCCTTCGTAGTTTCTTAGGGAATGATTATATAGGGGGTCTCTCACCCGTTTACTTGTCCTACAAGTAGTTGGATTCTTAACCCCTAAGGATTAATTTGCATCTATCCCGGATCTTAGGGATAAGTATGGTTATAACTAATTATTCAAATTAGAGTATTAATGATCCTAGATTCTCTCCATAATTATCTGATTTGGATACCTCGTAAATCAACTAAAGCTCAGCCCGACCTGCGTCGAGCTCTTTAGACCTGCTCGGTCCATGCTTAGCTATCTTTGGAGCTATGCTTTGACCAGACCCTCCTGCGGTGGTCGGTTCGGATCCTCAGATCGGACTTCCCACCTGGGGCTCCGATCCGTATTTCCTAAGTATTGTATGAACGACACGTGGCATGTTCTGCTCCAGACATCGTCATAAACCCCCCAGATCTGACTGTCCTTATTCGGTCAGCTTAGATTGGCTAGAGGTGGAGTACGTGCCACGACCCTGGTACTCGAAAGACTTTTCATCATTTGCCACCTGGCCTCCATGGTCATGTTGTCACCTTGTACGGAAGCCGAGGCATTTTTTGCCTCCATACCCGCCCCTAAACCGTTACCAATGCATTGGAGCGGCTCTCGAGGCGTATTCTGGGGTTATTACCCCCTTCTCTCTTCATATCAACCATTTCACTCATTTGCTATATTACAAGTTAAGGACGTCATTTCGCCGGTTACTCTCTCTTCTTCTCCAACTTTCTGATTCTTCAAGTAAGCATTTTCCTTGTTTCTTTTTCATTTTGCTTGGTTAATGAGGGTAGTCCCTACTACTAGCAGTTCTATTGAAAAGGAGTTTATTTCGGTGTCTGATTCTGAGTCTGAAGTTGATCAACCCAAGTTCATACCTTTAGATCGTGTAAGTCACTCTACTCACGAAATACTAGCAAGAGTACTAGGTCAATCGTAGTATAGCAAGGGCGAGTCAAGGTAAATCCCACAGAGACGATGCAACATAGATAATAGATTCACTATCCTAATTAAGAACATAAATAATTTTCCCTAGACCAACAGAAAGACAAAAATGTAATTGGTTTCTCCCTTCTTACCGATCTCCTAACTTGATGTAACTAATCGTCATGTCTACTTTTCCCCGAAATTCCCCGATTCAACAAGAACATGATTTTTAATTCAGTTTTGGCTACAGGTGCAGTCTCTTAACCTTGTCTATATCCATTGAAAGGACAGTAAACGTCTATGTGCAGTTAACCTCCTTCGTTGGTTGTATTAACTCACACACAATAAGTTTTAGAAAGTGCCGGCTTAAGACCGGGAACATCCCTAAGAAGATATCGTGGATTGACTAGCACATTCCTAAAGATCGATCCAGACTATGTCCTAATTAACCCTTCACTTTATCGTCCTTCATGTTAATTTACAATGTACAATAAGCAGATTGGCTAGATCTAACCTATCGTTAATTAAACTTGTCGATCAACGTAGCTGACGCTGAATCTTCAGACTTAGGGTGACCTAAAAGTGTCCCGCAACTGCGGCGGCAGTGGTTCCTACTTCTGGAATTTTATCGTTATGTTCTGATTAATTCGGGTTAATTACGGTTCGTTTAAACATGTATATCAATTACATTGTGTTAATCTAACTAATCTACCATGATAAAAACACAAAGGAATGTTCAAAGCTTCATACCTTTATCAATGGTGGATCTAGCTTGATCAACTCAAACTAGTTGATAGCGTGGAGAAGAAAACCAAAAGAAAACTAAAGTAAAAAATCAAAGCAACCTTTATTTCATGAAACTAATAATGAAAGTGTATTGTATATGCCTCCATACATAATAATGACTCTGATACAGGCTTTATATAGCCATATAACCGACCTAGTTATCCTAATCCTAACCGACTTAGTACATAACACGGAAGCTTCTTTTCGTGTCCTCTATGGTTTCGCAGTTGCAACTAGGGCTTTCGCTACTGCAGGCCTCACTTCTTTCTTTTTAGGTCCAACAGACTCTTCCATGGACTTCATCATCTCGGCCCAATGACTTATAATAACTCAGATCCATCTTCAATGCTCTTGAATACGGTATACCTAAAAAGTACGGAAAACGAGACAGAACAATACCATATTCACAAGATAATTGTATAGATGCAAAATTCATGACCAAGGAACCAACACTAAGCAATCGATATATATTTCATACAATAATTGAACTACCACTTATCAATCAAGCATAATTTGTGGTATATAAAGGTATAAGTTACTGTACTAATTTTAGTGTGATCAACTACCCCCCACTTAGCTTTTAATCGTCCTGAGAAAAAAGGCGAAAGAAAATGAACTCTCGGACCAATAAACAAGTTAATTATAAACAGCTAAGCGTCACAGAGTCAAGATAAAAATCACGTCAACAAATATCCATAAGTAACGCATTAAACAATATTCATGCCATGAACCGGTGTGTGTGTGTGTGTGTGCATTAACTCTCAACATGCGGTATAGTAGACAGAATCACATTAAATTGACTTAAGCTTAGCTATCCAATCATGAAAATACTTGTCCCTTTACGTCATTGATTAATTGATTTTTATTTTGATAACATAGGTCAAGTCAACTGGGCAAGATGGACTGGGAACCAAATATTACTCAAAGGTTCGCATATATCAGGTCTATTTATTATGCGAGGTTCATGCGTCTTAAGCTCTGAGTTCGCTTCCCTCTTTCCAAAGAGAATAAAAAAATTCTTTCTTTTCTTTTTGCTTTTCACTTTTTGGCAGGGTGGAAACTCAATAATCTATCTATCCTCACGGTCTGCTCATTGAGAAACAACCGAATCCGTTTTTCCTTAGCCCTTATAAGATCTACAACTTGACCTAAATGACCATACGTAGAATAGAACTCGTAAAAACCAAGGTCAAATCTAGTCAACATAATGCATCATCTATACTACACATTGAAGAAGTGAGTTATATGTGCTTGAAAAGGCGGTTCATAAACAAAATATGTGGTTAACACGCAACTACTTCAAAAGTCGACATCACTTTTATCCGTTCGTTTGTGAAACAAAGATGTGAATAATTAGCTCTAAAAGATCAAAGACTTCATATCTTTGCAATCTCACTCAAAAAACACTCAAAAGACAAAGTGGTGAAAATGCATCTAAAATATTCATGACATATCAGAAACTAATGAAACAAATAGTCGAGAGCTAAGTGATGTTCCTACCCCCTACTTAATCGAAACATTGTCCCCAATGATAAAAAATTTAAGAATAGAAACGAACTTACCTGCGGTTAAGGGTGAAGCAGAGAAAGGAATCCATATCAATCGTGTATTGGGAAATTCCTGTAGAATCTACAATGGCGGAAACATACAAAATAGGGCAAACTACTCGAGTGAACATAATGAAAATGTAAAAATGGCAGTAAGCAATATGAAAAGAGCAAACAATCTAAGCCATTCGAATACTTCATTTTATAAAAAAGAGAGACTACAATGAAAATGCCAAAGTCGGAATAAAGAAAAAGGAAAACAATGGATAAAAAGTACAAAGAAAAGTTAAAAACAAATCTAGTCATCCGAGTCAGACATCGGATCATCCTCGAAACTAGGAGGTGGTGCAGAAATGGATGGCTGTTAAGGGTGAAATTCTATGGTTTTCAAGAGTATATTTTATGATATTTTCCCTCTTAATTGTATAATTTGCACAATAAATAGGTCTTATATTGAAATATTGAGCAAACGATGTTTTTAAAGACTTAATCGCAATATTGATATAATTATGTGGTTTTATGGTGAAATTATGATTATATGGACTTTATTACAGTTGCGATATTTTCCATTGTGTTATAGGTGCAATTATGAGGCTCAAATGATGATTTAAAGAGATTGAAATTCGAGCTAAGTGATTGAAGGAAGAGATAATGATCAAGTGGAGTGAAGAAAAAAAGAGATAAATATGGAGAAATCACCTTCAAGTCACATTGGACGAGCGTCCAAGTCCCGTCCAGAGTGGACTGGCGTCCAAATAAGTGGACTGGCGTCCAGGAGGAGTTTTTACATTCAGAGAGTTTGGACGTTGCATGGACGAGCGTCTTCCCTAGCGTCCGAAACAAACTGACGGGCGTCCAGGAAGGCCAGACGGGCGTCCGCGGCCGACTTTGCTGGAACCGACTTATTTCTCTATATATAGTCGCGTTTTTCTCACACAATATCATCATATATTCGAACCCTAAACCCTAGGGGCGGCTCAGCTGCGTTTTTCTTAGTTTACATACAATTTTATCATCTTTTTATTCCATGTTTTCGAATCAAGCACTTTCTTGGTTCCTTATCATGTCTAGAGGCTAAATCCCTCTAGAACAAGCGTTGTGAAGCCGTTCTACCAAAGACTTCGATTTCGTTTCGGGATTATCTTGTGAGTATTTTATTCAAGTTGTATCTTTATTATCGTTTATCATTGTTTATTGCAATTTTATCGAAAGATGCTTGCATGTGTGATGTTTACATTGATGAAAATCTTGTTAAACCCTAGATCAATATAATAAAGATTAGATTTTTAACCTATAAAATAACGAGAGTTAATTAGGTTGAATCTCTAGGTTACTAGATTGAGAAATCTTACGCCTTCGCTTTGAAAATAATAATCTTTACTAGAGAGATAGAAGATTAAGAAACGAACTTTTCCAAGAAATTAGGAGTTCATGCCTTGGTTAGGTGAATCACAACTTGGTTAAAGATCACGAGATAATCTGAATTGAAATTGAATGTTGTAGGATAGGTGGATCAATTGCTTGTTCGTTCGTAACTTTATTGATTAAAAACCCCTTGAATTCGAAGTGTTTAGCTTAGTTAGTCTTTTATTGCATATTAGGTTTAGTTTAGTTTAAATTGGTTCGCAATTATCCTTCCTGGCTTTGGACTGACAATCCTCTGTCCAGTTTATTTTATCGTTCTTAGTTTTGTTTTAGTAGTAGCAAAGTAGATGAAGTAATAGACTAGATTAAACAACCTCGATTCCCTGAGATCGACTCCGGTATCAACCTCTTTACTACGATCCTTGCACTTGAGGTATATCGGATTATAAATTTATTACTTGTTGTTTTCCATTGATAAAATCCGTGACAAGTTTTTGGCGCCGTTGCCGGGGAATCGGTACGGTTGTCTAGTTTATCAATTTTTCTAATTTTTTGTTATAAGTTTGTATAAAAGGGTTAGTTAGGGCACATTGTAGTATTTTGGCCGTAACTTTCGGCTCGAGTGTCCGTTTGGAACGCATGACCCCAATTCGGAAAGCTCCTTCCGACGCCGACGACGTGAGGAACGGCCTATGGCCGTTCGGCACCGTTTTCGAGGTCAAAATCTGCTGTTTTCCCTTCCATTTTGGCCCCAGAAGATTTCAACACGTTTTTTTTTACCGTCTTAGTTTTTTTTTTTTTTTTTTGTTTTAAATTTTTCGTAGGTAGATTTTAATTAGGTAATTAGGGTTTTAGTTAGGGTTTAAGGTCTTCTCTTTATAGTTCCCTTGTGATTAGTTTTTCCTTTTTATCTCGTTTTCCGTCTTTCTTTTTTTTTTTCTCCCCATCTTTTCCTACTGTTTTTCTATGTTCCTGCTTCGTTTTTCTGCTTCCAAACGGGCGTCTAGACCAGTGGACGCCCGTCTATTCTAAATTTCTCGACTCTGAATCATTTTTAACTTGTCGGACGAGCGTCCATCCAATTTGGACGTCCGTCCGGTTCTTCGGCTTATCCGGACGAGCGTTCGGGTTATCCGTACGCCCGTCCGCTCATCCTCCAGGCGTACGTCCGTCCAGGGACCTTGGACGCCCGTCTGCCCTCTTTCATTTTATTTTATTTTATTTTAATTTCTTTTCATAGGTTTTAACCTTTCGTTCTTAGTTTAACCTTTAGTTTTTAGTTATAGTGTGCTTGAGGATCGGTTAGCCGAGGAATTCGGAAACTTCATCATTATGGTCACGCGAAGATAGACGTACGTTGGCCGACTACGCTATGCCTGGTGCGAATCGTCAACCCGGCTATCGTCTTACCACCACTACGGCACGGACCTTCGAACTCAAACCCGGTCTCATTCGGATGATGCGATGCATCAATGTTTCACGGGTCCCCTCTCGAAAATCCTCACACACACGTACACACATTTCTCGGAGATATGTGGTACGACACGCATTCAAGGTGTGAGTGAGGATGCGATTAAACTTACACTCGTTTCCGTTCTCTTTGAAGGGAGAAGCTAAAGAGTGGTATAGCTCTCTCCCCGCAGAATCCATTACCACTTGGCCTGCATTGGAAAAGAATTTTTAAGCCAATACTTTCCACCCGCCAAGACGAATTTCAGTGTTTAAGGGAAATATACAATTTTTATCAAACGGAAACGAATCATTCTTTGAGGCATGGAAGAGATTTAGGGCTCTTCTTCGTAAATGCCCCCACCATGGGTTAGACTTGCAGAGGCAAGTCAATACTTTTTTCGGTGGGTTGACCGAGCTCACCAAGGGCATGGTCAATAGTTCATCGTGTGGGGCATTCCCGAGGAAAACGCCTCAAGAGGGGTGGGCATTGTTCGAAGACATTGCCAAATATAATTATGCCCCCTCCTTTCAAGCCGTTCGAGCACCACCCCCTCCTCCTAGGATCGAGGAGGTGAAAATGCAAAATGAAATCGCAATGCTGAAACAACAGCTGGCTACTCTCACGACATCTCCAAATCCGAGTTATCAGACTCCTTCATTTCTACGAACTCTCAAGTTCAGCACCGCGAGAATTGCTCTCGGACCGGCCATATGGTTGGCCGGTGTCAATTCAATTCCCCGTTCCTTATCAAGTCAATGCCGTCCCGTAATCATGGACGGTATAATCAAGTCGCATGCCAAGTATGTGACGATATTGGGCACATCGCTCGTTTCGTCCTATGATTGGACAGACCGCAGAGATCAATGCCTTCAATGGCCAGCCGAATTAGAGGTTTGGAAATCAATTCTCTGGCCAGGGCAATTTTCAAAATCAGGGTTTCTGTTGGGGAGATTTTGCATCATTAAAACAAAAGAAAATTTATAAAACCTATACTACCATGCAAAACTACCTCCTAACCGGCCGAATACCGGGTAGTTGCTAGTAAAGTTGGATAAGTACGGGTATCGATCCTCAGGGAAAAGGGATGTTAAATCTAACTTCATTAATCCTTCTTTATTAAAACAAATAACTAAACCTAATCTAAAACGGAAAGTAACTGGACAGAGGATTGTTAATCCAAAGCCAGGAAGGATAAAAGCGATAAAAGCATAAATAAAACTACATCTAGGAAAACAGTAAAACTATCTACTGAACAACCATAAACAAACCATGATCAACCTCTTCCCAACAACCATCATCTCACCGAAAGAAATAAGATCAACACATATTCATTCACAAGTTATCTTGGATTATTATCTTATCTAAAGAAGCGTTTCCTCTTCCGATTTATCACGCCATTCATTAGTTTACCTTCCGGTCTTAACTAACATCTATACAAATCAAAGATACGGATTAAATTCTAATCTAACAACCTTATCCCTCAACTTCCGTTTGTTGGAACAATAATTGTTAATCTCTATCATGGCAATCTAACGAATTTATTAACTTCCGTTATCTAAATTCGATTAACATATAGCATCTCGAAACATGAAAGAGAACAAGAATAACGTAATGAAACAAATACATGAAAAATCTCATCTTTCCGGTAACGGTGATATCCCTCAATTCAAATCTAGAAAAATCTTGCAACGAATTAATCAAATTGTGGTTCTCTCGTAAACCTAGAAATTTAACCTACGAACTTCCGTTATGTATAGATTAAAGATCCAATCTTTCCTACGGTGATCTAAACTACACCGACTTCCGTCATACGGTAGCATCAACAAGCAATAATCTTCCGATATAAATTGCACGATACAAATAATCATAGGAAAAGAAACAATTGAACTAAAACTTACAAAATCATCCATGAAAAGAAATAAAAGTGCTGCTGAAAAGAAGCTTCACAAAGCTGTCCATGGCTGCCTTTCATCATGCTCGAACAAGAAAAGAAAAGCGAACGAAATAAAACCTAATCTAACTTGCCACCCCAGCCTCCCAAAAGGGGCTGGGGCAACCTAGGGTTGCTCTCTTATGATTGGGGATCAATAGGAGTCGAAAATATATATTTTAGGGTTGAAAACGCGCTGTATTTATAGGGAAAAGTAAGGCGGTTTCGGCTCAGTCGGTGGCGGACGCCCGTCCGGTATTATGGACGCTCGTCTAGCTGCCCTGGAACAGCTTCTGAACTTGTAACGCTCATATCTCGGGCCTCGTAAGTCGTAATCGAGTGATTCAAAATCCTGTAGAATCCTCTCTTCAAGCCCTACAACTCTTCTCTTTAGGTCCAGAGTCAAATCGGTTGTTATCATATCAAGAACTGCGTTGGAAGTTCAGCGCTACCCGGAATCCTGATTTTCTTCCTCTGGACGCTCGTCCAGTATCTCAGACGTTCGTTCCTTCAGCCTTGAACTTGTGCCAGACGTTCGTTCACTTCACGTCCAAACTCTCTGAATGTAAAATACACCTCTGAACGCTGGTTCCGCTTCTCAAACGTGCGTTTGAATCCGGACGCTCGTCTCGCTTATAATGGACGCTCGTCCACTTAGCCTTGACATCGAATTTATTGATTTTTCCATCTTTATCTTGATTGATTTCTTTCCTTATCTCTTCCTATCTTCCATAAACTTGATTGATCCTCTATTATCTCGAAATTAGCTCTTTAGGATCACCTTTTCCAACATAATTGAGTATCTACAACAATAGGAAAACATACCAAAACATAACACAATTCCAAAATAACATAAAATCATACTTTAAGCACATAATTTGTTACATTTTCATATTTAACCATTAAAAACCTCATTTACTCAATTAATCAATTATAAGCTCGATTCCTATGAAAATAATCCAAATATGAGGGAAATTGATATATAAAACATATGTGAAAATCACTATAATTTGACCCTAAACAACACCCCCACACTTAAACTTTTGCTCGTCCTCGAGTAAAACAAAACAAGAACATACCATCAAGAATCCACATAACCCGATACGAGATATAGTCAAAATCATGACAAGCTAGTATTCAAGCAAATCGACCTCACTCGGTGATGTGTGTGCGTAACCTACTAAACTTCCACCGATCCTCTCTTGATATAATACATCAAGCACTAACGCTTATCCGGTCAACTAAACGAAAACTTCATTCTATCTACAGCACTTACCTCACAAAAACTAATTACCAAGAACATAGTAACTAGCTCACAATTAAATTCCTTTGCTTAGTACCAAGAAAATACCTTTCGGGTCTCTACTGGGTTTAGATCAACTTGACTTAGAATTCCAAAAAAACGTATATTTTATATTTCCTATCGTCGCGTCTCAAAAGTGTAACACACTCCCCAATTGGGGCAGTATCCAAATGGACTCGAGGTGATAGATATAAACAAAATTCCCGCAAAGAAATTCTATTCATTTATTATTATTCATATGTATATATATATATATTTAAATCTCCTTGGAAACTCTCGGTCAAATATATTTCTAACACATTCAAGACTCTTAAAGTTTTCAAGAACGCTAAGGTACTGAGATTCTAACTGTGAGTATAGTACGAATTCTTAACTTTCATCAATGCTAAGTAAGTGTTATCTGTATCAAGAATTAACTTTCCTTTAACTAACCGGAAACTATTCTATATTTGGCTCTTCATCTAATAGGTTCGTGAAATGAAGTTCAAGTGAGTATCGAACTACCAAACCTATTCTTAGAACATGATATGACTACTGATAACAACTAAAGGTGCCAGATTATAAAACTAGCATGCCAGTGAAATGTTACTCAGGACTAAACAAAAATTTTTGAAAATTTAGCACTTTTTTATAGAAGTATAACAGAAATTGAGCAAACGACTCATAGATACATATAAACCATCCTCTCCCCCACACTTAGATTGCAACTTGTCCTCAAGTTGTGCAGAATAAAAGAAAAAAATAAGGAACTTAGCTGATTGTCGTTCGAAAGTGGCAAGTATGGAAGTGGTCGCGAGTCAGATCCAGAAACGCTTGAAGAAATCGGTAGACTGTGGACCATCCACCGGAAAACTGGCTTCATCTAAAAGCGCACAATTGCTAATGCAAACATCCTGCACACTTGACAAACATGAAATACCTCGGGGATAGGGGAGAAATATAACAACAGGAGAGTGAAAGAGAAGATATAAGCATAGGATAGAATAGCTCAGATGGAAAAATTACCAACCAGGTAAAACACAGGACATCTAAGCGTAAGCCACAGAAGCTTATAAAGTTCATCAATAAAAATGTGAGCGACGGAAACCGACAGTAACTCACAATAAAGCACATATGAATAATAGTAGGCTAGGTGAAATCTAAATGGATAAAAATTACAATGCAACCTACGTGATATGCAATACTAAAATAATGATGGCATATGGAAAACCAACATTAACCATCATAAAAAAAAACGAGGTAGTATTACGGAAACCGACAGTTAACTACGCTCAAGAAAAATAAAAGAACAATAGAAAAACAATGCAACTAGATGACATGCAACTAAATGATATGCATCTAAGTGATATGCAAAAATAAAAGGAAATAAAAAGAAGAAAACTAGCCCACTCATTTGCAACACGACATGTATAAAATAAACGTCTACCAAATAATGACAGGTTACGATAAACGACAGTGCTGTCACTAGTGCCGACGCGCCTTAAGACTTATCGAAAGTGATAGACTTATGGAAACCAACAACATCATCTATCTAAACAGTATAACTCATATGGAGAAAGGACGTAGCATACGGAAAACCGACGGTAGCTACCCATATGAACTATAAAAACAAAGGAAGCACGTAAGTCTTAAAAGCTTAAAAGATTCATCGGAGCGGTATGTAGCATACGGGAACCGACATTAGCTACTAATTAACCATAAGAACAGCTTATAGCTTACGAGAACCGACAAATCACTATAACATGCCTAGATGAATCATATATAAGGAATTGATCAATTATCTAACATGGATTCATAGATGGAAAGGTAAAAACATATAAGTTCGGGGCATCTATGTAAAAATCAATTAGCCACGAAGCTCGAATGAAAAATCCACATCAAATAAAAGCATTGAAAATAAAATCAAGAAATTTAGAACCCGGACCGAACCCCGGACGAACGTTCACTTAGCGTTCGAACCGGACGGGCGTTCCACCTTGCGTACGCTCGTCCGCCTTGAAAACCGACCGGACGGGCGTTCGTAAAGTATAGACGCTCGTCCGGTCCTCTAAATCGAACGGGATTGAAAATATTTGAACGGACGAGCGTCCAATACTTCCCAACGCTCGTTCACCCGGAGATGAAGAACGGACGGGCGTCCAACGTAACGTACGCTCGTCCATACAACAAGAATGCACGGACGAAAGGAAAAACACAAAGAAACCCTAAATACTTATGAACACAACACAAGAATACGTATCACAAAGACAACAAATACCTTATCAAATTAAGCACGGGGGTTAGACTAGGTAACACATAAACATATAAACTTCACGTAAAACAAGTTGAGTAAAAAACTTTTGCACATTCTTAACCTAACGGTCATCGAAACACGGCAAAATAAAAACTCGTCAACTTGGTATACGCTACTTTTATTAAAAACAAAAATAAAACGTAACAAAATCGAGAACTAACAAAACTAGATTCAACATGACACCTATTCCCCGGCAACGGCGCCACTTTTGTTGGGGAGATTTTGCATCATTAAAACAAAAGAAAATTTATAAAACCTATACTACCATGCAAAACTACCTCCTAACCGGCCGAATACCGGGTAGTTGCTAGTAAAGTTGGATAAGTACGGGTATCGATCCTCAGGGAAAAGGGATGTTAAATCTAACTTCATTAATCCTTCTTTATTAAAACAAATAACTAAACCTAATCTAAAACGGAAAGTAACTGGACAGAGGATTGTTAATCCAAAGCCAGGAAGGATAAAAGCGATAAAAGCATAAATAAAACTACATCTAGGAAAACAGTAAAACTATCTACTGAACAACCATAAACAAACCATGATCAACCTCTTCCCAACAACCATCATCTCACCGAAAGAAATAAGATCAACACATATTCATTCACAAGTTATCTTGGATTATTATCTTATCTAAAGAAGCGTTTCCTCTTCCGATTTATCACGCCATTCATTAGTTTACCTTCCGGTCTTAACTAACATCTATACAAATCAAAGATACGGATTAAATTCTAATCTAACAACCTTATCCCTCAACTTCCGTTTGTTGGAACAATAATTGTTAATCTCTATCATGGCAATCTAACGAATTTATTAACTTCCGTTATCTAAATTCGATTAACATATAGCATCTCGAAACATGAAAGAGAACAAGAATAACGTAATGAAACAAATACATGAAAAATCTCATCTTTCCGGTAACGGTGATATCCCTCAATTCAAATCTAGAAAAATCTTGCAACGAATTAATCAAATTGTGGTTCTCTCGTAAACCTAGAAATTTAACCTACGAACTTCCGTTATGTATAGATTAAAGATCCAATCTTTCCTACGGTGATCTAAACTACACCGACTTCCGTCATACGGTAGCATCAACAAGCAATAATCTTCCGATATAAATTGCACGATACAAATAATCATAGGAAAAGAAACAATTGAACTAAAACTTACAAAATCATCCATGAAAAGAAATAAAAGTGCTGCTGAAAAGAAGCTTCACAAAGCTGTCCATGGCTGCCTTTCATCATGCTCGAACAAGAAAAGAAAAGCGAACGAAATAAAACCTAATCTAACTTGCCACCCCAAACCTCCCAAAAGGGGGCTTCAGGGCAACCTAGGGTTGCTCTCTTATGATTGGGGATCAATAGGAGTCGAAAATATATATTTTAGGGTTGAAAACGCGCTGTATTTATAGGGAAAAGTAAGGCGGTTTCGGCTCAGTCGGTGGCGGACGCCCGTCCGGTATTATGGACGCTCGTCTAGCTGCCCTGGAACAGCTTCTGAACTTGTAACGCTCATATCTCGGGCCTCGTAAGTCGTAATCGAGTGATTCAAAATCCTGTAGAATCCTCTCTTCAAGCCCTACAACTCTTCTCTTTAGGTCCAGAGTCAAATCGGTTGTTATCATATCAAGAACTGCGTTGGAAGTTCAGCGCTACCCGGAATCCTGATTTTCTTCCTCTCGACGCTCGTCCGCATCTCGTACGTTCGTTCCTTCAGCCTTGAACTTGTGCCGTACGTTCGTTCACTTCACGTCCAAACTCTCTGAATGTAAAATACACCTCTGAACGCTGGTTCCGCTTCTCAAACGTGCGTTTGAATCCGGACGCTCGTCTGCTTATAATGGACGCTCGTCCACTTAGCCTTGACATCGAATTTATTGATTTTTCCATCTTTATCTTGATTGATTTCTTTCCTTATCTCTTCCTATCTTCCATAAACTTGATTGATCCTCTATTATCTCGAAATTAGCTCTTTAGGATCACCTTTTCCAACATAATTGAGTATCTACAACAATAGGAAAACATACCAAAACATAACACAATTCCAAAATAACATAAAATCATACTTTAAGCACATAATTTGTTACATTTTCATATTTAACCATTAAAAACCTCATTTACTCAATTAATCAATTATAAGCTCGATTCCTATGAAAATAATCCAAATATGAGGGAAATTGATATATAAAACATATGTGAAAATCACTATAATTTGACCCTAAACAGTTTCCGTCAAAGCTTCAATCAAAACTCAAATCTCAATCGAAACCCTAATTTTAATCAGAACCCGAGCTTGAATTCCTCCAATCTAAATCAAGGGTTAAATCAAAGTTGGCCTAACAATCCAAATCCCGCATTTCAAAGTCGGTCTAGCCAACCTTTCTCTCAAAAAATTCAGAACTCTCAAGGCCCCTCTCGCGTCGATGATCTTGAAGCTAGATTGGACTCCTATCAGAAGGAGCTGAAGGAGCAGAACAATAACTTCCGTAGGGAGCAAAATAATAATATCCAAATGTTGATGAGCACAATCAAGAACCTTGAGAAGCGTATGGCCGACCAAAGAAGCTTCTAGACCATCGTGCGCTTGCCCGCTTTATGGAGAAAAATCCGAAGGGTGGCCTAGTAACCCAAATTGATTTCAATTGTGGCCAAAGCACTGACCTAGTTCCTTCGATTCCTTATGGCATACCAGAGGCCAGTGCCATGAATCTTAGAAGCGGTGCTCAACTGAGTGGTCCCTCTCACCAGGGAAACCACTAGCCCCTCCCCGCGGTGATAAGGCAGGAGGGGAAGTTGAGCATCTACGTTCCCCCGTTCTGCAAGAAAAGACTCAGGTGGCTGATCCCCTGGGAGGTGAAGAAGTTGTAAGTCCTCAGGTGGCTGTTCCCCTGAGGAATGAAGAATCAATTGAAAGTCAGGAGGGTGATCCCATGACTAATAAAAAGTCTGAAAAAGTTGTAAGGTGGAAGGACATGGAAGACAAAGCTGTCAGTGCTTCCTCAAAGAAAGTATTTTCGAGAGTGAGTTGAAGAAGCTTCCATTTCCACCTAGGAGAAGCAACATTCCCTTGAGTGAAGTTAAGAAATATGAAAAAGTGCTTAATTTGCCGAAAAATACTCGGTTAATCTTCCATTATCCGAAGTTTTGGTTGAGATGCCTAAGTATACTAAATTCATCAAGGATGTTGTTTCTTCGAAGAAGAAGTTAGCGAAATGGATCGTGCAATTGGTGAGGATTGTTCAATGATCAATTATCCGTACTTACCAATCAAAAGAGGTGACCCCGGAAAATTCGTGCTCACATTGCGTATGGAGGCTTAGTCTTTCCAAATTCTTTATGTGACTTGGGTGCATCCATCGACTCGATGCCATTGTCCGTGTGTGAGCAAATGGGTTTACAAAGTCTTCTAGAACCCACTTCCATGAACCTTCGCCGCCGATAGATCTTCTAAGAAAGCTTCGTGGATTCTCGAAAGACATTTTAGTCCAGATCGATAGATTTACCTTTCCTGTTGATTGGTACGTCTTAGATATGGGAAAAGATGAGAAAGTCCCCCTGATTCTTGGGACACCTTTCCTATCCACAGCTAGAGCCCTCATCGATTGCGATGGTGGGCAAGTGACTATTCGAGTTGGTGACCAGGAGGTGAGCTATAGTGTCTCTAAATCTATTCAAGTACCCTCTGGTTCTCCAACCGGATTTTCCATTGAGGAGTCATTTAATGACTTCAATGACTGTATGGACGAGCAAGTCAAGGCTGTGGAAGCGGAATATGAGCGATTGATCGATAATCTGAATAGCCATGGTGTGGTTAATCTAGATCAATTAGCAGCTGATTTTGAGGATGAGTTATTAAGAGGAGAAGCTTTGGCAGTGGGACCGCTAAGTAAACTCAGCGATATTGAGTTGAAAAGTGAAGATCTTAAATCAAGTTTAGAAGACCCCCCTGCAGATCTGGTACTGAAGCCGTTGCCTAAACATCTGAAGTATGTGTTTCTAAGAGAAGGTGACAAGCTTCCGTTAATCATATCCGCCAAGCTGTCTCGACTAGAAGAGATGAAATTAATCAACGTCTTGAAGAAGAATGAAAAAGCCTTTGGATGGCAAGTAGGAGATATCGAGGGATATCTCCGGACATCCGTATGCATAAGATCAAGACAAATGAGGGTGCGAAATGTGTGAGACAGCCCCTTAGAGAGGCTCAACCCTCATATGCAAGAAGTAGTTAAGAAAGAAATAATCAAACTTCTGGACATGGGAATTATCTATGCCATCGCTGATAGTGAATGGGTTTCCCCGACTCAGGTAGTTCCCAAGAAAGGTGGAATTACAATTGAGAAGAATGAGAAGGGAGAGGAAATAGCATTGAGACTTGTCACTGGTTACAGAGTCTGTATCGATTATAGAAAGCTCAATGAAGTAACCATGAAAGATCACTTTCCCCTTCCATTCATTCACCAGATGCTTGAGCGTCTGGCGGGGCACGCATTCTACTACTTCCTGGATGGATATTCAGGATATTTCCAGATACCCATCGATCCAGTTGACCAAGAAAAGACCACTTTTACCTGCCCTTATGGTACATTCGCTTATAGGCGAATGCCATTTGGTCTCTCGCAATGCCCCAGCCACTTTTCAAAGATGTATGCTGGCTATTTTTGACGGGCTTGTAGAAAAGTGTATGGAAGTCTTTATGGACGATTTTTCGGTCTTTGGTCGGCCTTTTGACGACCGTCTTGACAACCTAGATCAAGTGTTATCCGGATGTGTGGAAAAGAACTTAGTACTTAATTGGGAGAAATGCCATTTCATGGTAGATGAGGGAATAGTTCTTGGCCACAAGATCTCCGCCAAAGGTATAGAAGTTGACAGGCGAAAGTAGAAGCTATCGAGAAGATGAGCTATCCCAAGAATGTGCGTGAAGTGAGAGGTTTTCTTGGACATGTCGGTTTCTACGAAGATTCATTCAGACTTCTCCAAGATAGCCAAGCCCCCGTCTACTTTACTTAAGGAAGACGTTGAATTCAATTTTGATGAGAGCTGCAAGCAAGCGTTTGAGGAGCTTAAGAACCGTTTAATCTCTGCTCCAATTCTTATATCGCCTGACTGGAACTTACCTTTTGAACTTATGTGCGACGCATCAAACTATGCTGTTGGTGCGGTCTTAGGACAAAGGCTTAACGGGAAATTCCAGCCTATCTATTACGCCAGTCACACATTGAACCCCTCTCAAGTTAACTATACCACTACCGAAAAGGAGCTTTTGGCCGTGGTTTTTGCTATGGATAAGTTTTGTAGTTACTTGTTAGGAGCTCAAGTGATTGTGTGGACTGATCACGCTGCTTTGCGGTATCTGATGACTAAGAAAGAGGCCAAACCGCGCCTACTACGTTGGATACTGACCCTACAAGAGTTTGACGTTCAGATAAAGGACAAAAAGGGCAGTGAAAACGTAGTGGCTGATCACGTTTCTAGAATGTTAAGGGAGGAAAAAGATGATCCAGATGATATAGATCTTTACTTTCCTCTAGAAAACATTATGTTGATAGACGGTTGTCCTCCTGATGTTCCATGGTATTCTTCCATTGTAAACTACCTTCATGCCCGTTATCTTGATCCAGAAATGTCTTATCAAGAGAAGAAGAAGTTTTTCTCTGATATGAAATCTTTCGTTTGGGATGAACCTTACCTCTTCAAAATCTGTAAAGATGGTTTGCTAAGGAGGTGCGTTCCTGAATCTGAGCAACGCGATATAATCGAGCAATGCCATAGTGGACCCACAGTGGTCACTTTGGTCCGTGGAAAACTTGTTGCTAAGATCTTCCAATCCGGTTTCTATTGGCCTACGATCTTTAAGGACACAGAAGCTTTCTGTAAAGCTTGTGATAGGTGCCAAAGGACCGGTACTCTGACGAGGCGTTTTGACATGCCTTTGAAACCCATTCTAGAATGCGAAGTCTTTGATGTGTGGGGTATCGATTTTATGGGACCATTCCCATCATCTTGCGGTAACAAATACATCTTAGTCTGCGTAGACTATGTGTCTAAATGGGTGGAGGCTCAAGCCACTCCACACAATGATCATAAGACGGTGATGAAATTTCTAAAGAAGAGTATCTTCGTGAGGTTTGGATGTCCACGTGCCTTGATCAGTGATGAAGGGACGCATTTCTGCAACCGACCCCTAGAGAAAGTACTTGAAAAGTATGGTGTTCGTCATAAAACAGGCACACCATATCATCCGATGACTAGTGGTCGTGTTGAAAGGAGCAACCAAAGTATCAAGAAAATCGGGAGAAGACGGTAAACGGTCATCGGAAAGACTGAGTTTGAAATTGGATGATGTACTTTGGGCTTATAGGACCGCCTATAAACTCCTATGGGTACATCTCCATATCAAATGGTCTACGGAAAACCATGTCATCTCGCCCGTCGAGTTAGAGCATAGAGCCTATTGGGCTACCAAGTTTCTGAACTTTGATTCCCAATCTTGTGGACAACATCGACTGCAACAGTTGCATGAATTGGACGAATTCAGACTCCAGGCTTACGAAAGTGCCAAGATTAGTAAGGATAAGATGAAGCTACTCCACGATGCTAAGATTAAGAAAAGAGAATTCCAAGTCGGAGAACAAGTTCTTCTATACAATTCTAGGTTACATCCGTTCCCCGGAAAGTTGAGGACACGTTGGTCCGGTCCCTTCGAAATTCTCCAAATTATTCCCGGAGGCGTTCTAGAACTGAGGTTATGGTGACCAACCGTTTCGAGTGAATGGTCAAAGGTGCAAGCACTATATTGGTGAGCCTAAAGAGAAACCTTTGAGTGTCCGTTTCCTCGATATCCTCGGGTGTGGTGTTACGGAAGTTGAAGGATTCGATGAGTTTTCACCCGACTTGTTCTCTCGAGGATGACGGTAGTCGTAGATGTGAAGAAGTTCTAGCCGGTAGTTGGGATATGGAAGAATATTGAAAGGAGCGTCAACAAGAATGTCATCGAAGCTTCGAAGACGAAGAAGTCAACCATGGGGAAGTTTAAACGTGTCCGGAAAGCTATAAAGAATTTAACCCCGTGTGTTAGGTGCTTGTTTACGCGGCCACACTACTAATCGAGCTTACACGAGGTAGTGGCTGCGTAGAAAAGTCAAATGGCCGATCCGGACTAGACTTCAACAAAGGTTGTCGAGCTAACGACATTAACCAAAGGCGCTACTAGGAGGCATCCTAGATATCCCTTATTCTATTAGGACTCTCTTTTATGTTATTTCTTGTCTTTGATTTAGTTTTTTTTAAGATTATGTTTGTCTCTCGTCGCTGAGCCGTGCTTTATTGTGATGAATGATTACTCTTTTATCTTCTTCGATTTCATCTTTATCCTTCTTTTTCATTTTTGAGATAATATCCCCCTATGTTCCCCGAGGTCCGTTTTGTTTTGTTTGTTCACGTGTGCGGGATCTTTTCGATAGCGATTGTGAGCTTTTCGTTGATATCAGTTTTCCGGTGGATGGTCCACGGTTTATTGATTTCCTCGGGCATTTCTGGATTTGATGCTAGCCACTTCCGGAATTGCCACTTTCGAATTACAATCAGCTAAGTACTTTTACCTTTTCTTTCGTTCTGCACAACATGAGGACATGTTGAATTTTTAAGTGTGGGGGAGGGGATAGTTTGATTTGTACCTATGCATATAAGTTTGTTTAATACGCTAGAATGTTTTTATTATGCAAAATGAGAGTAATTTTTCAAAATTTTCCGACACTTTTGTCTTTGTTTGGTCCCGAGTAGGCAATTCAATTTGAAGTTCGTTGTTTTTATTGTCATCTATGCGATATTTCATGTACTTGATAAGTTAGTTGTTTCACCTGACACTATTTTTCACGAGCCATAGTGAATGACGAGCTAACTTATAAAGTTATACCCCGTTTTGGATTAGTGATTTTTGATTTTCTTATAAGTCATGTGCTTAGTGCTACGTATATATCTCGCGAATTATGATAGTTTGTATTTAGTTCCGAAGTATGATATACTGTGAATATCTAGAAGTTTGAATGTGATAAGTAACACGTGACTATGGTCAAATGCAAGTTGAGTTAATGATTGAATCAATTGGGTGTGTCGAAAGCTAGTCGATGATTTGAGTGCGGTAGGGTATGCCACGTATGTCCTATTCCACTATGATGACTAAAAGCTCACGACAGTCAGAAAAAGCTGCCTTATGATTGGAGTAAGGTAGGGTATATCTCGAATATCCTATTCTCGCTATGACGGGGCAAGAGCTCATTCGATGTGTGTTTATAAGTGAATAAGTTAAATCAACTAAAAGATATTGTTATGAAATGAATATAAGACTAAGTTCTCGTATGTCTTATCCCCAGTATAAGCTGAAAGATATGATGTAGGGATTATCCTCTGAGTATTTCGGAAAGGCCCTAGAGTCATTCGATCATCGTTTTCGGGATATGTCACGTTTGTAGGGTACATCTTATGAGTGTCATTTATTGCTACTCTAGAGGGGGTATTAGCTAGTTTTACTTTGAGTTTCTCAAGTTTGGACTTAGTGGAAGTTTTCTATGGCTTTGCACACCACACACCGGTGAACCTCTAAGTTATTATCTATATGTTATATCTGTTTAGATGCCTAATTTTCGTTTTGTTTTGCTC
The DNA here is from genome assembly GCA_036785695.1 of Gentiana straminea. Taxonomy (NCBI): domain Eukaryota; kingdom Viridiplantae; phylum Streptophyta; class Magnoliopsida; order Gentianales; family Gentianaceae; genus Gentiana; species Gentiana straminea. The sequence goes on along the minus strand of JAVUPR010000241.1, from coordinate 2,982,847 downwards.
GGGACGAGCAAAAGATAAGTGTGGGGGAGTTGTTAAGGGTGAAATTCTATGGTTTTCAAGAGTATATTTTATGATATTTTCCCTCTTAATTGTATAATTTGCACAATAAATAGGTCTTATATTGAAATATTGAGCAAACGATGTTTTTAAAGACTTAATCGCAATATTGATATAATTATGTGGTTTTATGGTGAAATTATGATTATATGGACTTTATTACAGTTGCGATATTTTCCATTGTGTTATAGGTGCAATTATGAGGCTCAAATGATGATTTAAAGAGATTGAAATTCGAGCTAAGTGATTGAAGGAAGAGATAATAATCAAGTGGAGTGAAGAAAAAAAGAGATAAATATGGAGAAATCACCTTCAAGTCACATTGGACGAGCGTCCAAGTCCCGTCCAGAGTGGACTGGCGTCCAAATAAGTGGACTGGCGTCCAGGAGGAGTTTTTACATTCAGAGAGTTTGGACGTTGCATGGACGAGCGTCTTCCCTAGCGTCCGAAACAGCTGGACGGGCGTCCAGGAAGGCCAGACGGGCGTCCGCGGCCGACTTTGCTGGAACCGACTTATTTCTATATATATAGTCGCGTTTTTCTCACACAATATCATCATATATTCGAACCCTAAACCCTAGGGGCGGCTCAGCTGCGTTTTTCTTAGTTTACATACAATTTTATCATCTTTTTATTCCATGTTTTCGAATCAAGCACTTTCTTGGTTCCTTATCATGTCTAGAGGCTAAATCCCTCTAGAACAAGCGTTGTGAAGCCGTTCTACCAAAGACTTCGATTTCGTTTCGGGATTATCTTGTGAGTATTTTATTCAAGTTGTATCTTTATTATCGTTTATCATTGTTTATTGCAATTTTATCGAAAGATGCTTGCATGTGTGATGTTTACATTGATGAAAATCTTGTTAAACCCTAGATCAATATAATAAAGATTAGATTTTTAACCTATAAAATAACGAGAGTTAATTAGGTTGAATCTCTAGGTTACTAGATTGAGAAATCTTACGCCTTCGCTTTGAAAATAATAATCTTTACTCGAGAGATAGAAGATTAAGAAACGAACTTTTCCAAGAAATTAGGAGTTCATGCCTTGGTTTGGTGAATCACAACTTGGTTAAAGATCACGAGATAATCCGAATTGAAATTGAATGTTGTAGGATAGGTGGATCAATTGCTTGTTCGTTCGTAACTTTATTGATTAAAAACCCCTTGAATTCGAAGTGTTTAGCTTAGTTAGTCTTTTATTGCATATTAGGTTTAGTTTAGTTTAAATTGGTTCGCAATTATCCTTCCCGGCTTTGGACCGACAATCCTCCTCTCATCCGCTTATTTTATCGTTCTTAGTTTTGTTTTAGTAGTAGAAAAGTAGAAGAAGTAATAGACTAGATTAAACAACCTCGATTCCCTGAGATCGACTCCGGTATCAACCTCTTTACTACGATCCTTGCACTTGAGGTATATCGGATTATAAATTTATTACTTGTTGTTTTCCATTGATAAAATCCGTGACAATGGCCTAGCCCTCGAAAAACATGAAGCATGTCTTGGGGCACAATCATTGAGGTCGACTCCCCTTGCCCGATCAACCATGCAGGCATTCCAATGAGTCTTAAAAGACTCGTACAGAGAAACGGATGCAAACCGGGGGACACCGTTGATAAGTGGGACGGCGTGTCCCTGGATATTCTGTTGTCCTCCTCGTCTTCTAGGAACTTTGTTATTTAGAAATAAACTTTGAGTTTTGATGATGATTCATCACTTTATTAATTAATTGTTGTTTAAACCCCATTGATAAAGTGTTGATGCTAACTGTTATAGTGAAAAGCTAAAAGATGTCTAGAACTGAATGTATATGATTTATTAAAGTCGGATTATTGTATAGGTTATATCGTACAAGCACTGTAATAGATAGAGAGTCGTAAAACTAAAACTGAAAGTCATACAAAAACTGAAGGTACTCAAAACTGAAACTGAAAGAACTTAAAACTGAAGTCTGAAGAAGGTAAGTTCGCTGAGGGATCAAACTCGGTTTAGTTATGAAGATTGAAGAACTGAGGGTTCACACTCAGTTTATGAGAACTAAAAGGCGAGACTGTAAAGTAAGAATTCAGGTAAGTCCGTGATGACCTGAACATATTTTATGGATCTTGTATTGAAGGGTATGTTACATAAGGACAATGTAACTTAGTTATTTTATGAAATAAAATGGTGTAATCTGATTTCGCAAATAAATATCAGATGGAAACTAGGAGTACTCAGTTTATGAAGAAGATTAAAAACTAACTTAATGCTTCTTACCAGTTAGAAACTGAAAACTAAGAATACTCAGTTTCAACTTAACAAGTCGCCAATCGATCCCCGTATGGATATCGAACATGTCAAGTTATGTGATTGGTTGATGGTCTGCCAAGTCAGAACGGTCATTGACAAGTCTGACACTTTGATAGCATATTCCAAAAATCCAATTTGAAGGTTAGAAGAATTCAAAAGATATAGCCGTTGGATTTCTACCTATAAATAGGGGACTTTGATCACACACACAAGACACGAAGCAATAACTAAAGATTAACAAGCATTTTTTGTGATCAAATTTGTGTGTAGTAATTGCTATCAATTTCAGCATACAAAGATACATCAAGAAATCTTCAAAGTGTTCAAGCATACAAGACATATCTAGATCCAACACTTGAAGAACCACAAGCGTGAATCACTTTCTTGATTCAAAGACCCAACTTTGATTTATCAAAGGTTGAGACTGTGAAGCATTCCGGTCCAGGAATTGCCAAGGACAGTTGAGGGCAGTCTAGGTGACTGTGTTTGTGGTGAAGCTGGTGAAGAGGCAATCCAACCCTTCAAGGACTAGTGGGGCTTTTGGAGAGTAGCAATCCAACCTATTTTTCATTTGCATAGATTGCGAAGCTAGGGTTTAGTGAAAGACAATCAACTATGGCTTTTTGTAATCGTTGTAACCTCAAGAAGACTAGTGGAAATTTTCCTCCTACATCATAGAGGAAGAGTGGACTGACAGGATTACACCATCTGGAACCACTATAAAAACTGTGTTTTTATTTCTGCATTTTTATTACACATTTATTTACTTTATCTAGTTATTTATTTCAATCAAGCAATCACTTGGCATAACAAAACTGATTGAACTCACACTTAGCACAAAACTGAGTTTCATCAAAACTCAGATCAGCATACTTTCAAAGAACAACATAATATAAAGATAATTAATATATTTCCGATGCATATAACCCAACTTTAGAAAAAGTCTGTTGACACTTTTCTAAGACTCAGTTATCTTAACTCCGAACTAAGTTTTCAGTCTCAGTCTCTGTCAAACTCAGTTTGAGTTTCAGAAATTAAGTTTTAGTGACAAGTTTATTCACCCCCCCCCTCTAAACTTGTCTGAAGCCTTACAAAGGGACCAACAATTGGTATCGGAGCAGTGTTCTTCTATTCTTAGTAAATTCTCTTGTTGTTCTTCTTGAATGTCTTAAAAACTGAACTTAGTGTTTTTCAAAACTTGCATCATGCAAAACAATCAGTATGCAAGATTGTTGATGTAGCATGGATAGGTTTGATGAGTATAAGAGACGTTTGCAGGATAACTCAGCAGCAACACATGATGAAATGATGGATGTACTCACTATGGAACAATTCAGATCATGCAGACAGTTGAAGGAGGTGCACAAGTGTTAGGAACATTTTATTTTGTTTTGATGATGACCATACTAGCTGTTATAGCAAGCCTGAAATAAGTTAGAAATCTCTGTATAAGTCTTTAATTAGAGTCTGACATGTTGTATAAGTTTAGTCAGACAAGTATTGTACTAGTTGGTAGGATGGGTAAAACAGAAATCCGGCAGAGTAAAGGCAACCAAGTACCAACAGAGAAGCATGAAAACATATGGACTGACTTATAACCAGGGAAGTATGTGATGACCTTGGATAAGTCTAAGTTATATTACAAGTGATGAAACTCATTGTTTAAATATGGTGTACACTGATCTCACACAAATCAAGGATCAGTGAAGTACAACTACTCTTGGAATATCAAAGAAAGTAAGAAAACAGCAATCCGGCAGAGTAAATCTTATATCGGCTAAGTAAGGAATTGCGGTAAAGAAAGATTTCAACAGCTAAGTCACATAAACGATCAATCAACGGTCAAGAGAAGGAACAACAGAGTAACATATACCATCTATACTTATTCTAAACGTGGAAAACAAGGAGATCAAGCAATTAATGCAGAATCAATCAAGGACAGATTTTATGATAGACATTTGAAGAAAATCCGGATCACTGAAATCAAGGAGAATTAACTTAGGAGGAATCAAGAATTAAATCAAGGAGAATTAACTTAGGAGGAATCAAGAATTAAATCAAGGATTATTCTACACATTAAATAGCCAACGGATGGATTTTTAAATCAAGGATTATCAAGGCTATAAATAGAAGGCATTGACAGACAGACAAAAAAAACAACTAGCTCTACCTGCACCCTAGTAAGGAAGTCACTTTTGGATGTGGACTCATTTATTATTGATGTCCATATTTCATCCCTAGACTTCTTTGCTGTCTTTCTATTTTCTTGATATACCCCCATTTCCTCAATTGTCCCCCCTTTAGCGATGTATGCTGCTACGTCCGCATCATTTTTTGCTATTTGAGTGTTGGGGTGATATGAGTGTATCCCGTTTGGGTCTTTGATGTCAAAGAACCTATTGTCCCTAGTATCCAATTTTTTATTTAATTGTACTAGGCAATGCAAATGAGGCTCCCCATCGGCATGATTTTCACTACGTACTCTAGCATAAAAAATGTCTAGGTCTTGTAGTAAATTAAATAAAAAATCTAGGCGAAAAAGGGGGATGATGGGGCAACGTGGGTATGTTAAAAATAAAGATTTCCCCTGCAGTCTGTATTGAGCAGGTCTGCGAGGCATTGTTAGTTTTTTAAGAGATAGAATAATAGATAGAGATAGAATTGAGTAATAGTGTTTTTGAACTCTTTTCTTACAATGGTTTTGCGGAGGGACAGAGGGACTTTTATAGTGCCCTCTATTTCTGAATTTTAATCTTGTCCGTTCACGTGGCAAAACCAAATAATATTACAGGTTTTGCCCACGTGTCGGCCAAAGATTGGGCTTTGTTGTTATACAGCTGTCCCCACACACGTGGACTCAGTATGTGATTGTCGGCCAACTATTTTTCTTTTTACTGTTGTACAATAGTGCTTGTCGGTACTTTTTCACTGCTGAGCAATAGTGAAAACGCTTTTTATTTTAACCTTTCTGCTCTAGCAAATATTGTCTTTCAGACAATCATTACATCTTTGAATAAAACCCTAGATTACTATTCATAAATTGACTTTTTACTGTAGCAATTGATCGGAACGAAGAAAAACTGAGTCTTTTCCCGATTGATTGGTTTTCTATTGAATTTCTTGGAAAAGCATCTACAACAGTATGGAAATTCCAATAGCCGAATCCGTGTCTGGTGATTACGAGACTGATTTTACTGATATCAAGTTAGGATCCTCTGTTGTATCTGTGAAGTTAAAATACCCTAGTTTTATTGACAGGGCATTCAACAAGATGAAGAATCTGTCGGTAATGATAGATAGTTGTCTGTTGATGTACAGACCTCAGTGCCCAATGAATTCTGAAGGTTGTGTTAGGGTTAGAGTTTTTGACAACAGATTATGCGAACCTGATTGCAAACAGGCTGAGTTCGTGTTCCCAGTATCATGTTGTTTAAATATGACCTATTTTGGTAATGCCTATGCTAGTTTCAACGACAAGGAATGTCCTTGGTCAATTACTTATGTTTTGGAAAATGCTAATATTAAGGCCGATGTGAATTACTGCAAGATGAAAGCTTTTCTAAAGCTATCAACGATGAAGAGGCCCGTGAATTAGCATTTAGAGGTCCGAGAATTGACATAAAGTCTAAAATCTTCAGCAGGGATAATGTTGATGTTTGGCACTGTGGTTTTAAAAAGCACACTCTGAGTCGTTGTCTTAGTGCTAGAGCTGACCACATTGGAAAGCCCAAGGCTATAACGTGTGGACCTGGAGATGCATTTTCAGATAGCAGATCATCGTTTAGTCATTTGGAGAGGCCCATTATTTGTGACAACCCAAACAAGCCCACAACTTCTCTTAATGTTTTATCTGAAATAGTTGGCCCTAAGCACAGTGTTGGGCATATCAGAAGTGCAGATCCAGTCCATCTTTCAGAAGAAGCCGTGAAACAGAATCTTTTGGAGGCTGAAAAAAAATAAAATTAAATTTGGGATTGCGTGCACCGCAAGCAAGCACCGTGTATAAGTATACTTTCTTTGACTCGTTTAGTCTTTCAGTCATTGCATGGAAGAAATCTGTGTAAGTTATAATTTGTGGCTTATTATTTGTTTATTCACAACGTTATTAAATTTAATAACAGTTTTAAATGGGTTTACGTATATACGATGTGGACGAATATCCCACGAGTTGGGAAGGGTTAAGAGCGATGTGCGTAGATCTTTGGATTTCGTAACAATTGGCACACTTAAGGGCCTGTCATGGGACAGAGGAGAAATTTGTCTGTCAAGGCCCTTTGTTCATGGATCAGAGGAATCCGTTTCTGTTAATGCAAAGGTTGGCTAAATTTCGTGCTATTAATCGCGATTTAACGAGCGAAGTGTAAGTATTTTATTAAGAAGCAGAAAGCAGAGGTAGATGTACAAAGTCTGAGTTATGTCAACATCCAACAAAAAAATGAGGGATTATCTAGCAAGCACCAGGAGGAATGCGTATCCAAGTTTAAAGAGGAATCTGTTTGGAACAGCTCCTAGGTTTTCTTTCAGGGCTCCATTTAGGAGACCACATGTATTTTATAAAAAAAAACCTTTTTTTAGGCAGAAAAGACTTTCTGAGAGGAGATTGTTAACAATTCATGACAAACTTACAATTGAAAACACAGGTGATTGTAAGCTTTTGAATAATATAAGTCAAGGGACTAGTTCTGACCAGAGGCTTGGTCATGATATTAATTTGTATGGAATTAATATTAAGGGGAAGGTTCATCCAACAAAAAAATGAGGGATTATCTAGCAAGCACCAGGAGGAATGCGTATCCAAGTTTAAAGAGGAATCTGTTTGGAACAGCTCCTAGGTTTTCTTTCAGGGCTCCATTTAGGAGACCACATGTATTTTATAAAAAAAACCTTTTTTTAGGCAGAAAAGACTTTCTGAGAGGAGATTGTTAACAATTCATGACAAACTTACAATTGAAAACACAGGTGATTGTAAGCTTTTGAATAATATAAGTCAAGGGACTAGTTCTGACCAGAGGCTTGGTCATGATATTAATTTGTATGGAATTAATATTAAGGGGAAGGTTCATCTTCAGGTGTGTGAGCCTGTTAAAGGTCAAATTGTAGTGCTTTTAAGGATATATTTCACCTCAATTTCCCCCATATACGTATGATTTTCATAGAATTCGAGGTTTATAGTGAAATATTGAGTGAATGGTGATTTAAAGAGTTAAATATGAAAACGTATCAATTTATACGATTATTTGATTGTTTTATATGGTTTTGGATATTGTTACGTTTTTGTGGTGTTTGGATGCAATGTAGATACATGTTTTTGACTTGGAAGAGGATAAAGATGGAGATAAAGCTTGGAATGAAGCTTTCAAGCAGCCGAACTTCCGATGCAGTTCTTGATATGATATATACTGATTTGACTCTCGACCTCAAGAGAAGAGTTGTAGGTCTTGAAGAGAGGATTCTACAGGATCTTGAATCACTTCATTCCGACTTACGAGGCCCGAGATATGAGCATTACAAGTTTGAATAATGATGCTGTGGTATTGGAAAATGTCGTAATATACTCGTAACACGACGGGCTATTCAAAAAGGCGTTTTCTGAAGAAGAGTCCTTAATGAAAGTTGTAGAGTTTTCCGAGAGCTTAATTATGACATTCGGATCATAATTTTTGGAGGTCTACAATTCAAGATATGAATTTTAGAAGTTTCATTCCTAAATTCATGCATTGAGCAGCCGACATACTCCAAATCCTAATTAAATAAGGAATTCATTCAGCCGACATCAGCATGCAACCCTAATTGTATCCCAGCCGCCTTTAATCTATATATATGCGCATGCATCATCCCATATTATTACAATTTGATACAGCCGCAATTTGCAACACAGCAGCGGCAATTTGGCAGCTTCAAGGCCGGTCACCCGAGCCTTGTGCTCGGGTGATCCGGGGTTAGATTAGATGTAGTTTTTTTCCGTTTATTTCGTTGTTGATCCGTGGAGTTCATCCAATGTACCGAAACTATGTGAGTTTAATCTTTTAATTTATTCAGTCCTTTATTTATTTTCATGATGTTTAATTTGTTTTGTATTCTTTCTATGATCTTTGATGCTATTATGTGAATTACATCGGAAGATTGTTTGCTATTGATACGTTTACAACATACGGAAGTTGAGTAAGCTAGATCACCGTAGAAAGATGAGATTTTTAATCGTTAATTAGTGACAGATTAATCGGTTAATTATCTAGGTTGTTAGATTCGATTATACGAGAGTAATTTGAATCTACACCGAGTTTTGTATTGAAAATCAGTCCCAACATTCGGAAGATGAGAGATTGATAATTGAATTCACTAAGGAATTAGGAATCCGTAGTTTGAGATTAAATTCACTAAGGAATTAGGGGTTTATATCTCGTGATAAGGTGAAACCACAACTTAAATTAAAATCATGAGATGAACTAGGATTGAGATCACATAGGTTTGTATATTGGTTGTTTCCATGTCTTTAGTTTAGATTGTTTTTATGTTTCTTAGGTTAGATTTATCTTGACTTGTTCTTTATGTTTTTATGTTTTTCTTTCGTTCTTTCGTTTTTATGAGTAACAATTGGTAGGATTAAGGAGATTAGATTGAACATACCTTTTCCCTGTGGATCGACCCCTTACTCATTACGCTTTACTAGCAACAACCCGATGTTTTGGTCGGTTAGGAGTTAGTTTTGCATATAGGTTAGGGTTATAAATTTTCTTTTGTTTTTAATGATGCAAAATCTCCGCAACAGAGCCATTAACAGGTCTTCATGTTATATGGTTTTTAATTGTTGATAAAAAAACCAAAAGCTACTTCATCAGAAAATTTGAAGATGCAGGATGTTTTCGACATTTATGTTGATGAACCCTCTACTACTATGATTAAAGAGGAAATGACTGACAGATTCAGGGTTTTAAGAAGCGGAGTTTTTTGGCTATCAAAGGAAGGATCCACTTCCGGTGGTCAGAAAGAGCAAGTTGTAAAATAATATTGCAACAAAAAAATATTTGTTAAATATGGAGGTGCAACCACTGGCACTATTGATAACATTCATGAGAATGCTTTGTATTTATGTCCTGCCAGTTCTGTGAAAAGTACATTAGCGGTAATGACAGTATCTGTCAGAATGTATTTTTACAGTTAATAAATAAATTTTTGTATATCAACCCCAACGACAAAGGAAAATCGTGAATCAAAGAAGTGTTATACAATCTATAACTGCAGCCGCTGGCCCATTGGGTTTAATATAATGGTTCTATTATTTCTAATTGTATTACGTTTCCTTGGGCCCATTCACTGAATCTACTATTGTCCCTTTCTATTGCTATTTTATAACTCTGATCTGGGTTACACAATACAATACATGGTATACCCCCTGGTACTTTTTTTTTCTTACAATACTTATCGTTTACAGTAAAGTCTTTTTGAGCACCTAACAATTCTTTTTTGTAAGAAAAAAAATTAAAAGGTATATCGTCTACAATATTATATAGGGCGTTTACATCATAACAAGAAAAATCTATACTACCACAAAAGTAATTATGGCGGCCCAAACTTCTAGCCCAAGCTGTTTTTCTTGTTCTTGTTGGGCCTTCAATTATCATCGACAGGGGGCGGTCCGGTTTGTTCTCCGGGTCCTGCAGGTGGGGGAGAAGAACGATTAGTATTTAATATATCCCTAATATGATGATAATGTTCATTAAGGTCCATTAGGGTTATTTCATGTGCCCACTCGATGTTTCCTTGAGTTGCTTGTTCCCCTACAGAAGTTTGTAGGTTTTCAACGCTTACCAAGAATAAATTCTGTTCAACCCAGTCTTTTAATTCCTGGGGATATTTAAAAAGTTTGTAAATCTGGGCTGGTATTATGGTTGAATATCAGGCCATCTGGAATTTCCGGCATATTCCAGATTCCTTAGCTGAGTAGCCCAGATGAACGGTTGCTCTACCTGCACCCTAGTAAGGAAGTCACTTTTGGATGTGGACTCATTTATTATTGATGTCCATATTTCATCCCTAGACTTCTTTGCTGTCTTTCTATTTTCTTGATATACCCCCCTTTCCTCAAATGTCCCCCTTTTAGCGATGTATGCTGCTACGTCCGCATCATTTTTTGCTATTTGAGTGTTGGGGTGATATGAGTGTATCCCGTTTGGGTCTTTGATGTCAAAGAACCTATTGTCCCTAGTATCCAATTTTTTATTTAATTGTACTAGGCAATGCAAATGAGGCTCCTCATCAGCATTATTTTCACTACAGACTCTAGCATAAAAAATGTCTAGGTCTTGTAGTAAATTAAATAAAAAATCTAGGCGAGAAAAGGGGGATGATGGGGCAACGTGGGTATGTTAAAAATAAAGATTTCCCCGCAAATCGTATTGAGCGGTGCCGCGAGGCATTGTTAGTTTTTTAAGAGATAGAATAATAGATAGAGACAGAATTGAGTAATAGTGTTTTTGAACTCTTTTCTTACAATGGTTTGCGGAGGGACAGAGGGACTTTTATAGTGCCCTCTATTTCTGAATTTTAATCATGTCCGTTCACGTGGCAAAACCAAATAATATTACAGGTTTTGCCCACGTGTCGGCCAAAGATTGGGCTTTGTTGTTATACAGCTGTCCCCACACACGTGGACTCAGTATGTGATTGTCGGCCAACTATTTTTCTTTTTACTGTTGTACAATAGTGCTTTTCGGTACTTTTTCATTGTTGAGCAATAGTGAAAACGCTTTTTATTTTAACCTTTCTGCTCTAGCAAATATTGTCTTTCAGACAATCATTACATCTTTGAATAAAACCCTAGATTACTATTCATAAATTGACTTTTTAATGTAGCAATTGATCGGAACGAAGAAAAACTGAGTCTTTTCCCGATTGATTGGTTTTCTATTGAATTTCTTGGAAAAGCATCTACAACAGTATGGAAATTCCAATAGCCGAATCCGTGCCTGGTGATTACGAGACTGATTGTACTGATATCAAGTCAGGATCCTCTGTTGTATCTGTGAAGTTAAAATACCCTAGTTTTATTGACAGGGCATTCAACAAGATGAAGAATCTGTCGGTAATGATAGATAGTTGTCTGTTGATGTACAGACTTCAGTGCCCAATGAATTCTGAAGGTTGTGTTAGGGTTAGAGTTTTTGACAACAGATTATGCGAACCCGATTGCAAACGGTGAGTTCGTGTTCCCGTATCATGTTGTTTAAATATGACCTATTTTGGTAATGCCTATGCCGGTTTAAACGACAAGGAATGTCCTTGGTCAATTACTTATGTTTTGGAAAATGCTAATATTAAGGCCGATGTGAATTACGCAAGATGAAAGCTTTTCTAAAGCTATCAACGATGAAGAGGCCCAATGAATTAGCATTTAGAGGTCCAAGAATTGACATAAAATCTAAAATCTTCAGCAGGGATAATGTTGATGTTTGGCACTGTGGTTTTAAAAAGCCCACTCTGAGTCGTTGTCTTAGTGCTAGAGCTGACCACATTGGAAAGCCCAAGGCTATAACGTGTGGACCTGGAGATGCATTTTCAGATAGCAGATCATCGTTTAGTCATTTGGAGAGGCCCATTATTTGTGACAACCCAAACAAGCCCACAACTTCTATTAATGTTTTATCGAAATAGTTGGCCCTAAGCACGTAGTTGGGCTTATCGGCGGTGCGATCCGGTCCATCTTTCGAAGAAGCCGTGAAACGAGAATCTTTTGGAGGTGAAAAAAATAAAATTAAATTTGGGATTGCGTGCACCGCAAGCAAGCACTGTGTATAAGTATACTTTCTTTGACTGTTTAGTCTTTCAGTCATTGCATGGAAGAAATCTGTGTAAGTTATAATTTGTGGCTTATTATTTGTTTATTCACAACGTTATTAAATTTAATAACAGTTTTAAATGGGTTTACGTATACACGATGTGGACGAATATCCCACGAGTTGGGAAGGGTTAAGAGCGATGTGCGTAGATCTTTGGATTTCGTCACAATTGGCACACTTAAGGGCCTGTCAAGGGACAGAGGAGAAATTTGTCTGTCAAGGCCCTTTGTTCATGGATCAGAGGAATCCGTTTCTGTTAATGCAAAGGTTGGCTAAATTTCGTGCTATTAATCGCAGATTTAACAGGCAGAAGTGTAAGTATTTTATTAAGAAGCGAGAAGCGAGAGTAGATGTACAAAGTCTGAGTTATGTCAACATCCAACAAAAAAATGAGGGATTATCTAGCAAGCACCAGGAGGAATGCGTATCCAAGTTTAAAGAGGAATCTGTTTGGAACCGCTCCTAGGTTTTCTTTCAGGGCTCCATTTAGGAGACCATATGTATTTTATAATAAAAAAACCTTTTTTTAGGCAGAAAAGACTTTCTGAGAGGAGATTGTTAACAATTCATGACAAACTTACAATTGAAAACACAGGTGATTGTAAGCTTTTGAATAATATAAGTCAAGGGACTAGTTCTGACCAGAGGCTTGGTCATGATATTAATTTGTATGGAATTAATATTAAGGGGAAGGTTCATCTTCAGGTGTGTGAGCCATTAACAGGTCTTCACGTTATATGGTTTTTATTTGTTGATAAAAAACCAAAAGCTACTTCATCAGAAAATTTGAAGATGCAGGATGTTCTCGACATTTATGCTGATGAACCCTCTACTGCTATGATTAAAGAGGAAATGAGTGACAGATTCAGGGTTTTAAGAAGGGGTGTTTTTTGGCTATCAAAGGAAGGATCCACTTCCGGTGGTCAGAAAGAGCAAGTTGTAAAAGAATATTGCAACAAAAAAATATTTGTTAAATATGGAGGTGCAACCACTGGCACTATTGATAACATTCATGAGAATGCTTTTTATTTATGTGCTGCCAGTTCTGTGAAAAGTACATTAGCAGTAATGACAGTATCTGTCAAAATGTATTTTTACAGTTAATAAATAAGTTTTTGTATATCAACCCCAACGACAAAGGAAAATCGTGAATCAAAGAAGTGTTATACAATCTATAACTGCAGCCGCTGGCCCATTGGGTTTAATATAATGGTTCTATTATTTCTAATTGTATTACATTTCCGTGGGCCCATTCACTGAATCTACTATTGTCCCTTTCTATTGCTATTTTATAACTCTGATCTGGGTTACACAATACAATACATGGTATACCCCCTGAATAAACAAATAATAAGCCACAAATTATAACTTACACAGATTTCTTCCATGCAATGACTGAAAGACTAAACAGTCAAAGAAAGTATACTTATACACAGTGCTTGCTTGCGGTGCACGCAATCCCAAATTTAATTTTATTTTTTTCACCTCCAAAAGATTCTCGTTTCACGGCTTCTTCGAAAGATGGACCGGATCTCGCATCGCGATAAGCCCAACACCGTGCTTAGGGCCAACTATTTCGTATAAAACATTAATAGAAGTTGTGGGCTTGTTTGGGTTGTCACAAATAATGGGCCTCTCCAAATGACTAAACGATGATCTCGCTATCCGAAAATGCATCTCCAGTCCACACGTTATAGCCTTGGGCTTTCCAATGTGGTCAGCTCTAGCACTAAGACAACGACTCAGAGTGGGCTTTTTAAAACCACAGTGCCAAACATCAACATTATCCCTGCTGAAGATTTTAGACTTTATGTCAATTACTGGACCTCTAAATGCTAATTCATTGGGCCTCTTCACTGTTGATAGCTTTAGAAAAGCTTTCATCTTGCAGTAATTCACATCGGCCTTAATATTAGCATTTTCCAAAACATAAGTAATTGACCAAGGACATTCCTTGTCGTTTAAACTGGCATAGGCATTACCAAAATAGGTCATATTTAAACAACATGATACTGGGAACACGAACTCAGCCTGTTTGCAATCAGGTTCGCATAATCTGTTGTCAAAAACTCTAACCCTAACACAACCTTCAGAATTCATTGGGCACTGAGGTCTGTACATCAACAGACAACTATCTATCATTACCGACGATTCTTCATCTTGTTGAATGCCATGTCAATAAAACTAGGGTATTTTAACTTCACAGATACAACAGAGGATCCTGACTTGATATCAGTACAATCAGTCTCGTAATCACCAGACACGGATTCGGCTATTGGAATTTCCATACTGTTGTAGATGCTTTTCCAAGAAATTCAATAGAAAACCAATCAATCGGGAAAAGACTCAGTTTTTCTTCGTTCCGATCAATTGCTACAAGAAAAAGTCAATTTATGAATAGTAATCTAGGGTTTTATTCAAAGATGTAATGATTGTCTGAAATACAATATTTGCTAGAGCAGAAAGGTTAAAATAAAAAGCGTTTTCACTATTGCTCAGCAGTGAAAAAGTACCGACAAGCACTATTGTACAACAGTAAAAAGAAAAATAGTTGGCCGACAATCACATACTGAGTCCACGTGTGTGGGGACAGCTGTATAACAACAAAGCCCAATCTTTGGCCGACACGTGGGCAAAACCTGTAATATTATTTGGTTTTGCCACGTGAACGGACAGATTAAAATTCAGAAATAGAGGGCACTATAAAAGTCCCTCTGTCCCTCCGCAAAACCATTGTAAGAAAAGAGTTCAAAAACACTATTACTCAATTCTATCTCTATCTATTATTCTATCTCTTAAAAAACTAACAATGCCTCGCAGACCTGCTCAATACAGACTGCAGGGGAAATCTTTATTTTTAACATACCCAACAAGAAGAAACTCTGTCAATTTCTTAAGCCTTTTATCTGAACTTAAAAGAACACATCTAGAGATCAACTCAGCATTTAGAGAATAAAGTCATATCAAGCACTGAGATTGATCGATGCTTTGGTAATTCAATTCACACCCCGGCCAAGCAATTGAATCAGAGAGATCTGAGAAGGAGTTGCACCCTTTGTGATTGCTGCTGAAGGATTTGTTCCCAAAGAGCAGTGTGTTGAAGACTGAGTCACTAAAGCTTTTGTAGCCAGGGAGTGGTTGTCTTGGAGATTGTGAAGCTTGTGTAGCCAAGGACAATCTTACTATTGTATTGGTGAAAGTCAATAGTGAATTCCTCTAATCATCACAGGAGAAGAGTGGATTAAGGGATTACACCACCCCGAACCACTATAAACCTTTGTGTTCATTTACTTACTGCACTTTACTTTACATCATTTACTTACCGCATTTTAGTCATACTCTGTGTGTGCATAATCTAATTTGAAACAACTATTAAGAAGGAACTTATCCGCTGCCCGAATGCTTTTAATTATAAGAAAAGTTTTTGAAACTCCAGTATAGTCATTCACCCCCCCCCCCCCCTTTTCTGACTATACTTGTACCCATCTATGGGACCAACAATAAGTTAGAGTTCAATAGTCCAAAGAATTGTGGAATGCTGAAGATAGAAAAAGAGCAAATTTGGATAACATTGCCGTGGATATCATCTACAGAACCTTGGATAGCAACATGTACCTGAAAGTGAAATACTGCAAAAGAATTGTGGAGCTGTTGGACATATTTTAGTTTTAATGATGAGTGCTAGACTAGCTGTTATAGGGCAGAGGCAAAAAGATGTCTAGAATGAATGTATAGGTTTACTAGAGTTTGATCTTTGTATAGGTTTGATTAAACAAGCACTGTAAAGAGGTCAGCTGACTTGTTCAGCAGACCTATCTAGGTTAGGTGTTCAGTAAAGTGTCTAGGACCTGCTGAAGACTGAAGGCTGAGGGTTCAAACTCAGTAATGAAGGCTAAGGGTTCAAACTTAGTAATGAAGACTTAAAATCCAAGGATATGGGATCAGAAGTTAGGTAAGTCTATGAAGGCCTAAACTAATCACATATACCTTGTATTGAAGGTCTAAGTTCCTGATGGGTACTTTCTAGGTGTCCAATCTTACCGAAAGTGTACCGGCTCGACTGTAGTCTAGCAAGCGGTCAAGGTCGTATCCCACAGGGATGTGAGGTCAAACACCAAAAAGCTATTATTATCTTGATCTAAGTCACAAGATACAAGAAATTAATCATTTTATTCTGCTATTAATTCGATAATCAAATGATAAAAGGACTAACCAAGGCAATTTCATTGATCAACAATCTCTTCTAGTGTCATGAAAATGATTCAACCGACCTATCAAGGGTGTTCAAATGTGTGAAACGGTGTACTCATAATCTAACAACTTCCCCTCATTCGAGTGTACGAAGTTGCACTATGCCTCCTCCTTGGTTTGAGAACTCTAAACCTAATGATTCAACATGATAAGAACTTGAGTACAAGACTAGTTTACTCCCCGGGTAAGAAATTGAACTCCAACAAAGGTCAACTTTACCTTTCAGTTTTCCTACCTCTTTCTCACACCTAATATCTCCGTTCGGTGTCCATTAAGTGTGTGTGTGCAAGTATTGGTTAATTACTCCAATGCAAACAAGCCATACAATACAAGTAGGAAAAGATTCAACACAACTGAAGCTAGAAACATACACAATCATTCCCAATCAACCACAAGAGATTAAACTAGCTCAACTACATTGCCTTGGCTAGTTATAGAACTAGCAACTCATTACTATAAGTACCAACATGTCAAGATTAGTATTCATAACAATGAGAACACTTAAAACAAGATAAAACTAAGAATTTCTCAATCACAAGTGATGAACTTGAAAAGGGAGACTTTCATTCATCTTCCAAGAAGCTTCCATGGAGTTTGGTACACAAAATTGTTAACCTTGCTCCAATTAACAATCCAAAAGATTAAACTTAGAATTATTAAGATTTACACTTGCAATTAAAATGCTAAATAGGAGTAATTTTGGCTATAAAAGCCTTGGAGGTTGTGGTGCCTTCAAGAGGAAAGTGAGAGAGGGTTCTCTATGTAATACTTCCGAAAATAAGAGCAATTGTGCTCTTTTAAACACTGAAATCGGTTTGTCGGTCTGTGCCGGAACTCCTTCGGCATACGCCGAAATTGACATAGTAGTTGGATCTGTCATAAAACATTAAATGCTCTGTCTGATCAATCTCTTATAACACAGTGTACATCGGGACACTTTCGGTCTTCGCCGGGCTGGCAAGAAAATCCTTCTATTTTCCTTAATTTGTACACGGTGCGAGCCGGAGGACTTCCGGCCTGAGCCGGCCATAAACAGAGTTTAAGAGCTCTCTTCATGATGATTGGGTCTCTTCTCTAACACTATCTTGGACTTCAATCATCACCACATTAAGGTTTCATATCTCGGTATCTGCTGTAAAACAAAATAAACATATACCACGGGTAAATCCGATAACTAAATTAGGCTAATGAGCCTCAAAATACGCCAAAATAATCAGTTCTTCTAATATCTCTTATGTACAAAAAGTGGTCCATATCATCACAATAATTGCTAAATTTGATACGAAAACATCATTAAATGCTCAAGAAGTGGGATTAAAACATAGTAAAATGCATCATCTGGTTGACTTACATCAACCACTCCCCACTTAGCCTTTGATCGTCGTCGAGTAAATGAAGCGACAAAATAACTAAAGTCACAAGATAAGTAAATGCAATGTCAAGAGATGAAAGTTCAACTAGATGATGCAACCAATCAAAATCACAACTACATGTTAATTCGCTATCTAAGAGAGTAGTGGAGTGTGTCTGTGAATATTCTTCAAATTTTCTATCAATCAATTAATCATGAAATCATGCATGCAAGACTTTTTAAGTGCAAACCATAGGCTTAAGAATGATACCAATCTCCACTAATCGAGGCATTCGGAGTCAAGAAGGTAGGTCGGGTAGGACTTGCAAGCTTATAACATTAGGCTTGGGTATCGGCAAATCGATGGGATAAAAGGATATTTAAAAAAGAACATATGCAAGATAGCAAGAATCTACACCTTCAATTCCAAAGGTCTGAATTTGCACCTCCAACTCTCGCATAATTGCCAAAGACGTCTCCTCAACAATAAATAAGAGATGAAGTACCACTTCAATAGATTTATCACCCAACTTAGATTGCTTGGACTTGTTGAATTTGTCCTTCAAAATTGCCTTCAATAGAACTCATCATTTATTTCATCTTTATTTACAACTTTATTGAACTTCATTTGACATAAAAATTTATTATTAATTATTATTATTATTATTATTATTATTATTATTATTATTATTATTATTATTATTATTATTATTATTATTATTATTTTAACTCGAAAAGGGAAGAAACATATATACAACAATGGACTCCGAACTTGATAAGATACCATCTCAACTTTGTGCCAATAATGTCATCCAACTCTTGCCCAACTTCTAATGTTGTCAGCACAACAATACATAGAAATTTGCTAAACTTGCGGGACACAAGGGAATGTAGACCAAAATAGGCTAAGGGTCGGATAATAATGAGGCTAATCACGAATGGCTAGTTTCGAGTGGGGTCTCGCCACTCTACAAAGGCTGAGGACAGGTGGAAAATATGTTCGGGAAGGCCATTTGGCTATGGTTGAGTCAAAGAAATGCCATAACCGTCATCTCTAACTCTGACTCCAAACACCTTTCTATTTCACCTCGAAAGGATATCAAGCGTAAGTTCTACTTGCTATGGAAGCATGCTTACATGATTTCATAAAAGTTTGCATGTTAACAAAAGATCGGAATATACGTAATCAAAAAGTTCACACTACCGTCAAAGATTTGCAAGTTAAAATTTACCTTTAATTCATCAAGGTTGCTCATTTTTGAAGTATTCATTCTATTAGTCCCAAAACTATATGTTATGCCAAAAAGTATTTTAATCTACTTGATATGCTCAATAAATAATCAAAATTAAGTGCTTCTCGAGTATCTAGTGAAATTACTCATTGTTGGACTAACTATGTCTCCACTCCCCACTTACGAACTTGTATTGCCCTGAATGAAAAGTGAGTAGTAAAGAAGTAGTTAGAGAAACAAGAAGGAATCAAAAGAAATAAACATAGGGACGATAGGTGCAAAATGGTCTCGGTGCAAGCCAAATAGCGGCCGGCGTACGCCAACATGTGCAAGACAATGTGTGTATAGCAAAGGCGTCGTGCACCGGGTTAGTTACGGCGCAAGCCGAGATAACCCGAATGATGGGCAGAAAACTATTGTAGCATAGAAGGAACTCGGAGAGGGGGTTTACATGCATAAGGTAATCCGGGGAGACATGCATCACGAAAGAAGGAGCGTAGCACAGATGCAAATAAAAAAAGTAACAACTGGGATACCACTAAAATAGAGCATGCAAGCCTCGAGTTTATTCAGATAATTCAAAAACTACAAAACAAATTCAACCAAGTGGAAAGAAAGACATTGTTTGCCGAAGGCATTATTATTACACAGACACTAGCAGAAATAAACACGACCTAACCAACGCAACAGAACAAGAAATTGAACCAACCATAGTATTGACACATATGCCCAACCTACACAACAAAATAAATGACTCAATCGGTGTCACCGGACTCAGTAGAGGAGGAACCTCCAGGCAAATCATAAAGCAACTGATCAGAAACTGGACGACGAATGGGAAGATAATGTCATGGGGAAGCGAGGGTACACCAACCAAGTGAGTGCAAAGGTAAGAGATCAACTAGGTGAATGGCATGGGCTGTCGAAAATTTTTCCTCGGCTTGGCAAAACAAGCACCTGCCCGATGAATGAGAACACCCCAATCGATAACCATGCCAACCCTAATGGTGTACATGAGCAACAACTCATCATCAGTGATCTCAGAGAAATTGGTGGTGGGAAACACACGAGAGTTGATGAAGTGTTTCCACGCCCTCATATCAGTTGACAAGTCGTAAGCATTGAAATCATGGTCCGACCTTTGGTCTTGAGGGAATCGAGCGGTGGTGGCTTCAGACAGCCTAGTAATCAGCCCGCTCATAGCATTGAGATTCCATGCCTCCTCATAATGGCTATGAGGAAGCGCATGGTCTTGTAGGATGGAGAAAGCAGAGTTGATAGCACGAGGGTTGAAGGGAACAAGGATTCGCCTGATGGGCAAAAGATTGATGGCTTCCAAAATTCATGCACCAAAGAGTTGTTAATGCGGCCACGCGGAGCCGAGACGAATCGTCTCCAACCACCCCACTCCAGGATTCGCCTTATGCATATCTCCGAGTAGTCCTCGAGCTTGCGATGTTGAGCCCTTTCTCTATCTGAATAGGTGAGTGAATGTAGTTTTAGGGGTAACGGGTATGAAAAATTTCAGACCCGTAGTCAATGATGCATGGTGGTGATCGTGGAAGATTGGATTATGGGGAGAGAGAGTAAGGGGAATCAAGAGGTGAACGGGATAGTGAGGGAGAAGAGGAAGACATGATGAAAGTGAGGGTAAAGTGTGAGAAATGAAGTAAAGAAGAAGGAGGTTTTATAGATGAGAGGGGTAGGGTTTATGGGAAAGAGGGAAGAAGGGATATAAATAGGGGAAGAAGGATTCAGAATTTCAGTCGGCCAAGCAAGAAGTTGACGGCGTAGACCGGAGCAAGACCGGTGTACGCCGGGTCTGGAAAATGCTGCGCTAGATTCGCGGGAAACATAGTGCAGATTGAGCAGGGTTAGGTCATCTGGCGTGAACCAAAGATATTCCGGTGTAGACCGGAAAATTCCCGGTGTAAGCCGGATATACGGACAAACGTCTTAAGTGTGTGGTACCGGCGCAAACCGTGAACTCTACGGCGCACACTGAATTAGGCAAAACATAAACCAGTGAAGACCTGATCAAAAACCAGAGCCAAAAAAGTGCAAAACCACAAAACAATGAGCTAAGAACAGGTAATGCATCTCAATGATAGGCAAGAACATGCTCAACCAATGAATCAACTACCAACAACACAAGAGAACGTAGTAGGACAAAAGCTAGTCTGGCAATTGACAAACAAACAGTGTTTCCAATCGTAGCAACACACCAAATTACCAACACACACTAAGTTTGCAACAAAATAAAAGAAAAGGCCAGGCCACATGCGGCCGTCAAAACAAACAAAACATAGTTTTAGTGAACAACAAGAACAGACTTAAACATCGGGCTCCGACTCAGAATCATGTATTCTCTGTCTCTGAACAGCATCCTTGAACGCAACATCACACATGCCTACTATTCTCATCGGAGCAAAACTCATCGGGTTCACTAAACCAGCTCTTTGGAAATCTGCTGCATGGGGATTGTTCAGCAACTGAATAGGGTCAGAAAGTATGGCCGTAGAAGTCAAAGTCTCCAATCCAACACTAGCACCAACAGTGGACATGATCACAGATCCATCCAAGCCCATGCTACTCAAACTTGTACCGATAGATGAAACAGAGAAAGGCACACTGACTGCAGCAGAGAAAGTAGCCTCAGCACCTGCACCTGTAGACATAAAACTGGACACACCACCAGAGGCCGTGGAGGATCTAGGATAAGATTTGTGGGGGATGTAGATAGGTACAGCAGGCACCCAAGCTAGCAAAGAATACGGATCATGCTGACAAGAATCAAGATCATCAGAAATCTGAGCAGTAAGGTAAAGAGTTCAAAAAACAACATACGGACCACGCAAACCAACACGCACATCGTCAGCCCACTGACGGGCTCTCTCTAAACCTATGGTGAGGTTCACATTATGAGCCACCTGACCGCCCCGAAGGAAGGCCAACTCGGACTCAAGGAAGTCTAGGCGAGCTGCAAAGGTAGGGTCATGGACAAGAGTCATGCCAGACGAAGGAAAGCTCGAAGAACTGGGCCTTGGTGCACTTCGGGGAGGCAAGTTTCAGGATGGTGCAGAAGTGTCAAAAGCAAGACAGCGAGCAGGGAGCTCAGGAAGGTGAGGGCCAATCACGGGTGCAGTGGGTGGAATGAGCCTATCACCTGGGAGACTACGAACCCCAGCTTGCTCACACATAGCGGATATAAGGTTTGGAAAAGACATGTTGCCATTCTTAAAGCGATTGAAAGCGAAGTCTACAACCTTCCTATAGATGAGCTGACCTAAATCAACCGAGATGTTTTTCACAACTGCCCATGCTAGACAAGCCTCGTCATAAGTGAAAGCGCTAATGTGCCTAGATGGGCAGACATTGTGGCCTAAAAAGTGCTTCGGGGCTCTAACTTCTTTGATACATCTACCAAATTTAAACATTTTCTCAATCCATGTGGCGGAAGGATCAAAAGCGTGTTGAGCCTCGAGAGCTCGGGATTGCATCATACCGGCATCACTAAGGTTCCAAACTTTAGAATAATCCCTTTCACTGGGGATATCGGGAATGCCATAAAAAGCATTGATGACTTCAGAAGAGAAAGGGACTTGAGTGTTACGAATGGAAATCAAAGCCACTTGTTCATCTTCCTGAGGCTCGATGATAGAGAGCATCGAATAGAACTCGGCTACCATAGTGGCATTGATAACCGCGGTACGAACCTCGGCAAGCTTTAACCAACGATGACTCTCAAGGATTTGACAAAATTCTGGGACAAGAGAATTGAACTCGACACTATGCTCAAGGAGAAGATTACACATACTAAAGTATTCATCTACGCCTGACTGGCGGCCGGAGGAGCAGTCTTTCGAAAAGTTATACTTTTCTCGGCACTAGTGAGAGGACGGGATTGATGAATGGGTACGGTAATGGATGGAGTGCTAGTTTTACGTTTCTCTCCGGTGTCCTTCTTACGCGCGTTTGAGGGTTCGGCCATGACTAAGGTGGTGATCAGAAAAACAACAATAATTCACCCAAAAGGAACAAATCAATTCTATCTTCCAATTCCAAATCAAAAGGATAACATTGATGAAAAGCAGTGAAATGGAAGAAGAAAACAATTACCTTTAGTTGGGTTAATTCACCGAAAAAGATGAAAGATTTGACCGGAAAATATGGAGACTCACCGGAAATATTGGATGCGCCCTTCCAAAAGAATAAACTGGTAGCTTTCTTCAAGAGAAGGAGAGGGAAGAAGAAAGGTGAGAAGGGATTGAGATTTTGAAGAAAATGGAGGTTGGGGTGAGAGGTTTGGGTGAGTGGTAGTGAAAAGGGGTGGAAAATGTGTGAAAAAGAGGATGAAAACCAATGTATAGGAGTTATGAGGAGAGAGAGAAGAAGAAGAACTGATTTGAATTTCAAAAACCGTCATTCCAGCGTAGACCGTGAACTATACGGCACACGCCGGAAAACTCAACTCTTGGGTTTTTTCTCATCAAACCCTGGCGCAGACCGTGAAGATACACGGTGCTCACCGTGTATAAACCACCCAAAACAGAGACTTTTCATAAAAACGGCGTGAGCCGGCCTAATCCAGGCGCAAGCCGAAAAACCAAAAGAGTCTAAAGTGAAAACTTGTGTCCTTTGTTGTTCACCAAACTAACTAAGTATGTTTTGACACAAAAGATTATACCTTTACGGGCTGCCTTCCGGTAGCGCTCATGTTTAACGTCGTTTACTCGACGAGATTATACGGTAGAAAATGTGGTGATTATACAAATTATCTTGAGGGGCACTACTAGCAATTACTCACACAGGCACGTAGCAATTAAGCACCAAATCCAACCGAAAGATAATGCTTAAGGAGTAAAAGGAAAATAGTGCTAGTGATTGCTAAGTTTATAGTCTATAACTAGACTATCCCATGCTTCAATCGGTTGGAGGGTCGATAAGGAACATCACCTCCCGAGTTTGGGGGATTCCTTCCTCCTCAACATATAGCTTCACCCTATGGCCATTTGCCATAAATGTAGTCTCTCCATCATTCAATTCCACGGCTCCGGATGCATGA
This sequence comes from Gentiana straminea, assembly GCA_036785695.1. Taxonomy (NCBI): domain Eukaryota; kingdom Viridiplantae; phylum Streptophyta; class Magnoliopsida; order Gentianales; family Gentianaceae; genus Gentiana; species Gentiana straminea. Next base: position 2,958,767 of record JAVUPR010000241.1, on the reverse strand, counting down.
ACTTTAGTCACCACGAATGGTCCTGTCCACCTAGCCTTGAGTTTACCAGGAAACAACTTTAAACGTGAATTGTACAAGAGCACCTTGTCACCCACATAGAACTCACGACGAAAAATTCTTTTATCATGGAAAGACTACAGGCGTTCCTTGTAGATTTGGGTGTTCTCATAAGAATCAAGGCGAAACTCTTCAAGTTTCGTGAGTTGGAGTAATCTATGCTCACCAATGGACTTGGGATCAAAGTTGAGAAACTTGATTGCCCAGAAGGCTCGATGTTCCAACTCAACCGGAAGATGACAAGACTTGCCAAAAACTAGTCTATATGGTGAACAGCCAATCGGTGTTTTAAAGGTCATCCGGTAGGCCCATAATGCATCATCTAACTTCACCGCCCAATTCTTACGGTTTGCATCAACCGTTTTTTCAATAATCCTCTTTACCTCTCGGTTAGATACCTCAACTTCCCCACTTGTTTGTGGGTGGTACGGTGTACCGATCTTGTGCTTCGCACCATATTTCTCAATTAACTTGGTGAATGATCGATTACAAAAGTGTGATCCTTTATCACTAATGATAGCCCGAGGAGCACCAAATCTCGTGAATATATATTTTTAAGGAATTTCATCACCACTCCGGTATCATTAGTTGGATGAGCTTGGGTTTCAACCCGTTTAGAGATTTAGTCGACTATTACCAAGATGATTTTTTTACCAAACGATGGGGGAAATCGGCCCATGAAATCGATACCCCATACATCAAATAATTCACACTCCAATATAGGTTGGAGAGGCATCTCATGTTTCTTAGAAACATTTCCCCACTTCTGACATGACTCACAAGATCGTGTATAGCGATGCGCATCTTTATATAATGTTGGCCAATAAAAACCACATTTCAACACCTTGTAGGCGGTTTTCCACCCTCCATGGTGGCCGCTAACCTCATAACCATGGAAAAAGGATAAAATACTCAAAATTTCATTATTGGGGACGCATCACCTAATGATTCCATCCGAACACCTTTAGAAAAGGTCCGGTTTTTCCTAATAATAGAATTTTAAGTCATGAAAGAATTTATTTTTATTTTGCCATGTCCAATGAGACGGAACAAACTCACAAGTAAAATAATTAACAATGTTACCAAACCATGGCGAGCTCTTCTTCGGTGTAGTACCGGCTTGATAAGTTGCCTTGTCAGGGGAGCATCAACCATGAAGAGTTGTTCGTCCGGAAATGAGTCCTTGATTTCTCGTCTTTTACCTTCCTCTTCAACATACTCAAAACGACTCAAGTGGTCCGCTACCACATTCTCGCTACCCTTTTTATCTTTAATCTCAATGTCTATTTCTTGAAGTAAAAGAATCCATCTGAAAAGATGCGGTTTTGAATCCTTCTTGTTCAACAAATACTTTAGTGCTGCATGATCGGTGTAAACAATGACCTTGGAACCGACAAGATAGGAGCGAAATTTATCCAATGCAAAAACTATGGAAAGCAGTTCATTTTCTGTCGTGGAATAATTGAGTTGTGCCGCGTTTAGTGTGTGAGATGCATAGTAAATTGCCTTAAGAACTTTGTCATGGTGTTGGCCTAGCATGGCCCCAACCGCCAAATCGCTTGCATCACACATAAGCTCAAATGGTAAGTTTCAATCCGGTGCCACTAGAATAGGTGCACTTGTCAGCGCCTCTTTAAAGTCTCAAAGGCCTCCATAAATTTATCATCAAAATTGAAAGGTACCTCTTTCTCAAGTAGATGGCTAAGAGGCTTGGCGATGCGTGAAAAGTCTGCAATGAAACTCCTATAAAAACCGGCATGCCCAAGAAATGCTCTTAGAGTCTTCAGATTCACTAGTGGAGGTAACTTTTCAATCACTTCGATTTTTGCTCTGTCCACTTCAATACATTCTTCTGAAATTATGTGACCCAAGACAATACCGTCTGACACCATGAGATGGCATTTCTCCCAATTCTGGACCAAGTTTGAGTCTTCACAGCGTTGTATAACACGCTCTAATTGAGAATACACTCTCTAGAAGAGTCTTCAAATACACTAAAATCATCCATAAATATCTCTAGAAACTTCTCCACCATATCGGAGAATATTTCCATCATGCATCTCTGAAAAGTAGCCGGAGCATTGCATAGTCCAAAAGGCATTCTTTTGTATGCGAAGGTTCCATAAGAACAAGTAAATGTCGTTTTCTCTCTATCTCCTGCCGCGATGAATATCTGCAAATACCCTGAGTAACCAATCAAAAAGCAATAAAAGTTGTGCCCGCACAACCGTTCCAACATTTGTACTATGACTGATGTGGATAATGGTCTTTCTTAGTATGATCATTCAGTTTGCGGAAATCAATGCACATCCGATATCCTGTGACCTCCCTTGTTGGAATCTATTCATGCTTGTCATTTTCCTTTACCGTGAAACCACCCTTATTTGGTACAAATTGGGTAGGACTTACCCACTCACTGTCTGATATAGGAAAAATTATCCCTATCTCCAATAGTTTGATGACCTCTTTCTTGACAACTTCTTGCATGTTCGGGTTGAGGCGGTGTTGTGGTTGGGTACTTGGCTTGGCATCATCATTCAAAATGATTTTGTGCACACAAATCTCGGGACTTATTCCTCGAATATCTGCCACTGTCCATCCAAACGCTTTCTTATGTTGCCTAAGCATCCTCAACAATTGATCTTCCTGCAAACTTGTTAGTGACGATGAAATAATAACAGGAAGTAAATTTTCATTTTCAAGAAAGGCATATTTAAGATTATAAGGGAGAGGTTTCAACTCCAAATTCCTTGGTGGCTCCTCCACTGAAGGCTTTAGCACTGGGCCATTCATCTAATTCCAAATAACGATGCCATGGTTTCTTCATAAAAGAACCACCAGAGTCCAAGTGAAAAATAACTTCTTGCATCTCTGTATCATTCTCATCTCCATCATAAATTGGTAAAGCCAAGCACTCTTCAAGCTTGTCTTCAAAGGCCTGCAAGTTAGTACGATTCACACAAATAGAAGATATAACATCTATGAAAGAACATGACTCCTGCGAGTTCTATGGATGTTTCATTGCCTTGAAGATATTGAAAGTGACTTTATCTTCATTTACTCTCAAAAATACTTCACCTCGTTGAACATCGATAAGAGTTCTTCCCGTGGCTAGGAATGGATGACCAAGAATAAGGGGTGTTGAATACCCTTCCTCCATTTCCATCACCACAAAGTGAACTGGGAAGTAAAACTTATCGACCTTGACTAACACATCTTCGATTACTTCCTTAGGACATTTAATAGACCTATCTACTAACTGTAGAGTCGTCTCCATGTTTTTGAGCTTTTCTATTCCCAGTTTCTTATAATCCTCATAAGACAAAATATTAATGCTCGCACCGAGATTGCGAAGCACCTTCTTAAACAAAAAGCCCCCAATCTCACATGGGATAGTAAAACTCCCGGGGTCTTTAAGTTTAGGTGGGAGCTTGTGTTACAACACTACGGAGCATTCCCTATTGAGACAAATGTTCTCATATTCTTCTAAACGCTTTTTGTTCGAGAGGATGTCCTTAAGAAACTTTCCATAAGTGGGCATGTTGATAAGTGCTTCAATGACAGGCATATTAACATTATAGTGACGAAACGTGTCAAGGAAACGTGCATACTTCTTATCCATTTTCAACTTTTTAATTTGCTCCCTAGGTGGGTAGGGTAAAGACTCAGGATCAATAATTTTAAGGTTCGAAGTCATACCTCCCTTACCTTTGTCGGATGAAGATGGTGATGCCTCCTTGAATGTTTGCGCATTTGGTGGTCGCCATGTGTCATGGTCTTGCACCAACTTCTTTGAGATACACCCAGAATTTTTTTTCATATTGCCGGCGTGAGCCGTGTCAAGTCCGGCGTGCGCCAGATTTTTTGATGAACTCTCTGGTTTTTCTTCGTTGTTCCCGGCGTGAGCCGTATCATGTCTGGCGCGGGCCGTGTTACCAGCAGCAGTTTCTTCTCCAACATGTTCATTGATTAAGGTTCTCAAATCACTAGCCCTCGGATTCTTCAAAATTCTCGGGATTTTGATTCATTCCTCATCTTCGCTTTCCGCTTCGACATGTCTATCTCATCTCAAGAAATCATAGACGATCTCTTTTTCCTCTTCACTCAATTCTTTTTCATCCACATTCCCCAAATCCTCTTCAAACTTATCATCCAAATCATCTTCAACTTCATTGTTCCCGGAAATCTCTACTCCTTTTCTACCACATACTCTTCCACTTCAGGTGATGATTGCATTCACTTCCCTTGGATTCCTTTCGGTATTGCTTGGTAGTCCTCCCGGAGGTCTATTGTTCTTTCTTTCCCCTTATCTACTCAAGTGTTCTTCAACATTCCACATGGATGCTTCTATAGTTTTCATCCTCATATCATGTCCACTCATGGATGTTTTCAAGGTGCTCACATCCTTCGTAACTATACCTATAGAAGTCATCATAGATTCCATATTCTTAGCTTGAGTAGACATCACACCTATGATATTTTCCATCAATGTTTCCTATTTTTCCACTCCTTCCATGGGCGGGGTTGAACTTTGAGTGATGGGAATGCTTTGTGTGGTGTGTTGTGGGTAGGATCGACTTGGTGGTGGTTTGTGGTGTTGATTTGAGGTATTCCCTTGGTAACCTTGGTTCTGAGTATTAGCATTGTACGAGCTCTTGTATTGAGTGGGATATGGTGGTTGTCCTTGCTTGCTTGTGTTCTCGGACCAACGGAAAGTAGGGTGAGCTCTTCTAATGGCATTGAAGGAATTCGAATAAGCATTGTTCAAGTTCCGATGTTGTTGCATAAAACTCACTTCTTCCCTTGAATAGCCTTCGGATTCTTCTATTCCCAATGACATGTTGTCATCATTCCTCATGCCATCATTCGAATTTTCACTAAATGTATTGCCTTCCGAACTTAGACTCTTGTTCACTTGCAAACCATCAAACTTCTTGCTAAGATTCTCCAATTGTGCTAAAACTTCTATGTTTGATGTAGACTCATCTACAAATGCCACTTTCCTTGTGCTTGAACCGGTTTCCCACATTCTATTGTTCTTGGAAATTTTCTCAATAGCATCATAAACAACTTGTGCTTCGCTCATCATCAAAGAACCGCCACATGCATGATCAACATCCACACATGAATCCTTAGTTTTCGACAAAAAAGTTGGATTTGCATATCAATAGAGTAACCATGATCGGGACAAGCTCTCAACAATTTCTTAAATCTCTCCCAAACACTTCCAATTGTTTCTTTGAATCCTTGCCTAAAATTACTAATCTCAACCTTCAATTCCAAATTCCTTCCCGGAGTAAATTATTGCTTTAAAAATTCATTTTGGATGTCCTACCCCCTTGTCAAAGAATGATGTGGGAGTGATATAAACCAATATCAAGCTTTTCCTTTCAATGAAAAGGGAAACATCGACATTCTTGTCAACTCTCGATGGATACCTTGACTCTTGGCCGTGTTACACAAATTTTCAAATAGATATAAGTGATGATGCGGGTCTTCGTCATCTTCACCAAGAAATTGAGCTCTTGTGTCAATTAATACAAAAAGATGGGATTTCACCTCAAAGTTATTTGCTCCATCATTGGGTAGGCGAATTGTGTTGTTGGATCCATTCCTTCTCAAGGTTTGATCACAAATGGGCCTCGGGTTTGGAGGGTTGTTGTTCCGGTTATTTTGGTTCCGTTTTGGTTGTTTCGGTTATTGGGATTTTGGTTATTACGGTTTGGTTGTGGAGGAAGATTTTGTAAAGGAGGATTTGGATTGTCAGGAATCTGTCCATGACCTTGGGCATGATTAAGCCCCTATTCAACTTGTGCATTATCAAGATATTCATCCATTCCTACTTTTTGACTAGATGATCCTAGGGAGGATTCTCCACTAAGTTCCAAACCACGATGAGCTTGACCAACTTTATTCCCTGCAATTCTTTCCTAATATATGTGTTAATATCCGGGACTTGAGGTGTAAGTGGTGCCTTATCAAGTCGAGTTCTGGTCATTCACTACAAGAGAGAAACAACAAGAACACAATGAAATAACACTTGGCAACTTACCAAGGGTAAGCACCAAGGAAGTAAAAATAGAAATGGGACTAGAAATAGTGTTGACTTATTCTCAAAACATTTTAACTAATGCAAGTAGTAACCGTTACACATCCCCGGCAACGGCACCAAAAACATGATGGGTACATTCTAGGTGTCCAATCTTACCGGTAGTGTACCAGGTCGACTGTAGTCTAGCAAGTGGTCAACGTCGTATCCTACAGGGATGTGAGGTCAAACACCAAAAAGTTATTATTATCTTGATCTAAGTCGTAAGATATGAGAAAGTAATCGTTCTATTCTACTATTAATTCGATAATCAAATGATAAAAGGACTAACCAACAATCTGTTCTAGTGTCATGAAAATGATTCGACCGACCTATCAAGGGTGTTCAAGTGTGTGAAACGGTGTACTCCTAAGCTAACAACTTCCCATCATACGAGTGTACGAAGTTGCACTATGCCTCCTCCTTGGTTTAAGAACCCTAAACCTAATGATTCGACATGATAAGAACTTGAGTACAAGACTAGTTTACTCCCCGGATAAGAAATTGAACTCCAACAAAGGTCAACTTTACCTACCGGTTTTCCTACCTCTTTCTCACACCTAATATCTACGTTCGGTGTCCATTAAGTGTGTGTATGAAAGTATTGGTTAATTACTCCAATGCAAGCAATCCATACAATACAAGTAGGAAAAGATTCAACACGACTGAATCTAGAAACATACATAATCATTCTCAATCAACCACAAGAGATTAAACTAGCTCAACTACATTGCCTTGGCTAGTTATAGAACTAGCCACTCATTACTATAAGTACCAACATGTCAAGATTAGTATTCATAACAATAAGAACAATTAAAACAAAATAAAACTAAGAATTTACGAATCACAAGTGATGAACTTGAAAAGGGAGACTTTCATTCATCTTCCAAGAAGCTTCCATGGAGTTTGGTACACAAAATTGTCAACCTTGCTCCAATTAAACAATCCAAAGATTAAACTAAGAATTCTTAAGAGTTACACTTGTAATTAAAATGCTAAATGGGAGTAATTTTGGCTATAAGAGACTTGGAGGTGGTGGTGCCTTCAAGAGGAAAGTGAGAGAGGGTTTTCTATGTGATGCTTCCGAAAATAAGAGCAATTGTGCTCTTTTAGACTCTGAAATCGGTTTTCCGGTCTACGGGGGAACTCCTTCGGCATACACTGAGACTGACATAGTAGTTGGATCTGTCATAAAACATTAAATTCTCTGTCTGATAAATCTCTTAAAACACGGTGTACGCCGGGACACTTTCGATATGCACCGGGTTGGCAAGAAAATCCTTATGTTTTCCTTAATTTCTACACGGTGCAAGCCGGAGGACTTCCGGCCTTAGCCGGTCATAAACAGAGTTTAAGAGCACTCTTCTTGATGCTTGGATCTCTTCTCTAACACTCTCTTGGACTTCAATCATCACCACATTAAGGTTCCATATCTCGGTATTTGCTACAAAACAAAATAAACAGATACCACGGGTAAATCCGATAACAAAATTAGGCTAATCAACCTCAAAATACGCCAAAATAATCAGTTCTTATAATATCTCTTATATACAAAAAGTGGTCCATATCATCACAACAATTGCTAAATTTGATACGAAAACATCACTAAATACTCAAGAAATTGGATTAAAACATAGTAAAATGCATCATCTGGTTGACTTACATCAGTTCCATATAAGGAAATGTGTTGATTGGGACTTAGTTATACTTAAAATGGTGTACTCTAACTTCACAATCAAAAGTTAGATGTGAAGCAGTCAGTTGAGTGTTCATCAAGAGCACAGCAGACCATAAATCAGCTGACCAAATGTATACCTCAGCAGACACATGAACCAGACATCAGCTGAGTATACATAAATCAGATTAATCAGTTTCAAGAATTATTTTTGGATGTTTAAATGGATAAGGATGAATATCAAGCGTTGGATTAGTCAGTTAATCAATGGTGGAGATTGAAGGAACGTTGTAAGGATTTCAGAGCCAAATCAAAATGGAAGCAACCCATTGGTCGACAGTCTGTCTATCCGAAGGACACTAAAATACTGACAGAGGAGTACAACAGAGGGAATTTCAGGGAATAATCAGAAAATCCTATAACATTCTGATTTGAAATTCAAATTCAAGCACATGATTTTCACCTACAAATAGAGGACCCCTGGAATCAGATTACACACCGAACTTACTAGCAATCAAGAGCATTACACCCTGCTGAACTGAGCATTCATACTGATCCAGAATTTCTTCTAGTCTTTTTGCATTCAAGCATTATCTAGTATCTACACTTGGAGATTTTAAGTTGCTGATCTTATCATCCTGATCAAAAGCTTACTGAAGCAAAATCACTTTCTTGATTCAAACCCTTCTTTTCAAAAAGAAACCTGAAGACAGAGAAGCAATGATGAGTGTCAAGAATTGTTGTTTTTGTGGTGGAGCAGGTGAAGTGGCAATCCTACCCTTCAAGGACCAGTGGAGTACTTAGGAGCAACAATCCTTTTTGTTCTTAGTATTCAGATTGTGAAGCCATAGTTATTGGTCACGGACAAACAGCTTAAGGACTTTTGTAACAGCAACCTCAAAAGACTCTATTGAATTTCCTCCAACATCAGAGAAGAATATTGGACTGACAGGATTACACCACCTAGAACCACTATAAAATTTGCCTTAATTTATTTACTATATTTACTCCCTGTATTTTTATTTTACTGCATGTTATCCATATCAACCTGCTGAACTAGCTACTGAATTCACACACCTTTCACTAATGAGTATTCAATACTTAGTATCATCTTTTAACAACAAGTATAAAGGCTTAATTTAAGTATATTCCGCTGCAATAGATTCACTAGACTTAATAGTCAGCAGACCGTTCAAGTCAGCAGACTATTGACCCTGTTGAGTCTGTCTTAACTCTAAAAAAAATTTAAGTGTTAAGTTTATTACCCCCTCTAAACTTAACCAAAGCCTTTATAAGGGACCAACATGAGCAAACTACAACTGATCTATGAAGGTTCAGATCCCATTAAAGAGAACAAGGTCACAGTAGCCAAACAGAAGTTTCAAGAATTGAAGATGAAACCTGGTGAAACCATTGAGAAAATTGAAGGAAGATTCAATGCAATTCAAGGTGAATTGGGACTGCTCAACATTGTTTACACAAAGAAATAAATCAACTCAAAAGTTGGAAAATGAATGTGACAGCAATGGTGGAATCTGGAGATTTAAAAACTGAATATACCTTCAATATATTCTCAGATTTAAAGGCATATGAGTTCAGTGAAGATTTTGCAGAATTGTCAGCACTAGAAGTTCCCAAAACAAAAGTTCTTGATGTGGCTCCTTAACTAGAAGAACCATCCAACAACACTGATGAATTGGATGAAATGGAGCATCAAATGGGCTTGATGATGAAGATATTAGAAAGATGAAATCTGGTCAATCATACACCAAGAAATACATCAAGACGACTCCAGACAAAAAGAATGATGATGAGTATAGATGTTTCAACTGTAAAAAGCATGGTCACTTCAAAGCTGACTGTCTAGACTTACAATCAAAGAGATATTAGCAGAAAAGACCAGCCAGAAAAGCAATGATAGCAGGAGATGAAACTGATGATGAAGCAAAACCTGAAAAGGCTTTGTCAGCAGCTGAATCAGATGACACAACACTGATGGCTCACATGGAAGATTCAACTGAGGTATTTCAATCTAACACTAAATACACCTCTACACAAAGTGCTTGTTCTTACATCTGATTCAGAACCGAGAAATTCTGAGATGGAAGAAACTTTAGATTTCTTAATGAAACAAATGACTGTGATATAGTCAGGATATGAAGCTGTAAAAGCTGAAAAAGAGTCTCTTATCCTAGAAATCCAAAGGTTTAATGCTGATTTGATCGTTTTAAGACCTAAGGAAACTGATTATGTCAAGGCTCCGTAGAAGACTACAGCACCAGCAGTAGCAGCTGAGTCAACAGCACAATCAAGTTCTGCAACTGGATTCAAATCAGAAAAGCCATATGGTGATAGGACTAGTCTTGGATTTGATACACAGCATATTTCAAAGGAATGTACTAGTAAAGCTGCTGAATCAAGTGTCAAAACTGGCATAAGATTTGTAGTTGAACAATCACCTCAACCAAATAAATCTATTGGACCAGTTAGAAATGAGAATATCTCAAATAAGAGAAGTCAGTTTACTATGAAGTCAGCAACACCTAACAATGGTAAATCCAAAGCTAGGTCAGCTGCATTTCAAAGACAAACTGATAGCAGATTTACTACAAAATCTGCAGGACCATAAAAGGCCAAACCAAAAACCAAGAACCAGAGAAATCCTAGAAAATCCAAGAATATGAATTATTCTGGAGGTAACCAATTCAGGGGGAAGGCGGATTATTTCCTTCTGATGAAGACTGAGATTTTCATGTCTCTGTTAAAAACCTGTTAATAAAAACAAGTTTGCTAAGGCTAGGCCTCAGCATAACAATCAGCATAAATCTTACCCAGTATCTCAGCAGAAATCTCAGTGCAACTATTTTCATTGCTAACAAGTGTGTTTTGCAGGATAACAAGAGGAAAACAATGATTGGATCATCTGAGCTACATAAAGCCCTTTGCGTTCTAGTTCATAAATTCTCTTACTAACCCATATGTTTCCAAGTCTATTTGAAATTTAGTAAAGATTAGATGAATGTTTGATACTTTAGATGACAAAGTTATTTGCAATTATAGATAGGTCATCTACCAAATAAGAGATTATAAGTCATTAGTCCCTCTGCATCTGATGTAAAGATCTGTGAACATGACTGGTGTTTTTTTATGTCCTATGTCTTATGACAATTGTATTTAAATCTGTTTTTTATCTTGTACATATAAATATTTGGGGACCTTTGAGCCATCCCACTGTGAATGGTCAACAATACCTCCTAACTATTGTTGATGATTATTTTAGATTTACTTGAGTTTTTGTTATAAGACAGAAGTCTGAAGCTTCTGAGCTGGTTAAATCGTATGTTAAATTTGTTTCTAATTAGTTTCATAAAATTATAAAAGTTATTAGATCTGATAATGGTGCTGAGTTTCAGATGACATCCTTTTATGAACATCATGACATTATTCATTAGACTTCATGTGTAAGTACAACTGAACAAAATGGCATTATTGAGAGAAAATATCAATATCTGTTGAATATAGCAAGAGGTTTGAGGTTTTAGATTAATCTACCCATAGAGTATTGGGGTTATTATTTATTACATGTTTCTAAACTTATCAATTCTACACCAACACCCTTGTTAAGGGAAAGCACTCCTTATTGATATGGTCAGAAATATCACGGTTGCGGTAACGGTGTTTGTGGTTGGATATCTAAGTGTTTATGAGCGATTTCTCCGGTGAGGGGTGGTGGTTTGTATAAAATATATGAAGGTGTGAGTGTCGGACAAGATGTTGTATGAATGCAAGCACAATAGTCGACAAATTGGCAGAGTAGCTCTGCTTGTATTAACTCTGAGATGATTTATGAGTTACAGGGGTGCCACTATATATAGGCGCATTGCTAATGACGATTAGGCTAAGTATGGCAAGACATAATTAACTATGATGTGACATAATTAAATAAAATCAATAGAATAAGCATCTCGTAGGGTTGGTGTTGCGGCTCCACTTGAGGTGGACACAATGTTGTGATCGTCTTGTGCATTAGCCTGATAAATGTCAAGGGCGAATCATGTTCGTTGTGCATACCAGGCACATGCTGAGGAGGACCGGCTTCGGCTCCCAGCTTTTAATGCGTCTGTGGGCAGCTCGAGCAGACGGCTTGTGGCCTGTCCTGGCATATGCTCATGCGGAATAATGACAGTGTTGACCGGTTGACGGTATGAAACCCCTGTCCGGGTCGACCTGCAGATCCGTGAGATCGTTTGTGGGTTTGGTATTTCAACGGACCCCTACTCCATGCCTTGTCTGTTCGCAAGTGAAGAAAGACGGGGAGTAGAGTTTATCAATAACTTAACATACCGCGGCCCGATGATCTCTATAAGGGAAGTTAGATGCTGGTCTGAAGGCGATCGGGCTTAGATCAACTATTATGGCATGCACGACTTGCTGAGAGGTGATGTGCTATGTAGTGAATAGGCTTTTGGAAACTTTTATGACATAAAGCGACTCATTGCAATGTGCTGCGCTATTAAGAGGACATGCTTGAGTGCTGTGCAAATAAGCGGACATGCTTGTAGTTGTTGTCAGGCACATTTGCGGTAGATGTTGATTGAGGCGTAACCTAGATCTCATAACTGACGTGACGGTTGACATGGGAGGTGATGGTTACTGATTGACGGGAAACACTTCATTAACCGTGCAGTAGTTATTGGGTTTTGAATTTTGAATTTAAGACACAACGTTTCAGTTCCCGCCTTGTTTATTGATCGTGTGTAAGTCACTAACGTCGATATTACTAGCAAGAATACTAGGTACATCGCAGTATAGTAAATGCGAGTCAAGGTCGATCCCACAGAGACAATGCAACTTATACGTATAAACAATTCTAACCTAATTGAGAAGCAACATATAGGCGGTCACTGACCAACTATAACATAAAAGAAAACAAACATGGTATTCTCTCCCTCTCCTCACCGATCTATTAACTTGGATTAGTTAATCGTTATGATTACTTCCCCATATAATTTCCTTAGATTAATCGCGAGCTTTAAATGATTATTATCGTATTTCTCAGCTACGGGTGCAATTCCTACTCATATCTACTCCGACAATGGCAGTAGACAATCTATATGCAAGCTACCCTCCTTAATTGGTCCTTAATAGACCATACGCATAAAGAACTAGAACTGCCGATATTGAGCGTTACCTCATACCGCTAACCCGTCTAGACAGCTGTCGACATTGACCAGCACATTCCTAGGGTCCATCAAGACTATGTCCTAATTAACAATTCACTTGTGGTCCTTCATGTTAATTTACGAATTACGAATACTAGATTGGCCAGACCGACTACTCGTTTGAATTATTACTGCCGATCAATGTAGCTGTAGTGAATCCCAGTTTAGGTTTTCTAAAATATGCCTTGGTAAACCGGTATAGACCGCCGGTTTACCGGGGGCGGCTTTTCCTAATTTCTGGATCTACATTGCTCAGTACGATTAAAATAAGTAAATTATGGGGTTGTTAAACATGCAGATTAACTAAAACACATAAATACGAACAGATCTACCATATTGAAGACAAAAAGGAACGTTCAAAGCTTCATACCTTCAACAATGGAGATCTAGCTCGATCTACTCAAGCTAGAGATGATGAAAGAAGGGAGGAAACCAAAAACGACTCTGCAAAGCTCAAGAAGACTTTATTGCATAATAATATATATTGTATTTGATAAGATATGAAATTATTATTATATACTTATTAAAACTTATGAATCATATGAAGAACTCCGTTAATGCGGCCTTATATAGATACAATGACCGACTTAAGACTCTCTAAAACCCTAACTGACTTAGACAATATGGCAGAATAAATTTTGTGTTGAATAAGTCACCGGTTTACCGAGCCTAACCCTCGGGTTACGGGCCTTATATTCTTCTTTTCTTCAGCAGGCTTCTTCTTGGACTTAAATCACTCAGCCCAATGCATTCCTTTTGGTCCAGATCCATTCTCCAATGCTCCAGATTCGGTACATCCTATAAAACACGCAAAATGAGACAAAACAGTACCAAAACATCGGGAAAATAGCATAGATGCAGAATTACGATCCTGGAAACACTCACATAGCATTTAACATATATTCTAAGCAATAACGAGCCTATCTATCCTCTATTGAGCAGAATTTGGGGTGAATATAGGTATAATTATTGGTACCATTTAGAGCGTTACCGGCCTAAGTAAACCGGAGGTAAGGTACGGTTTACCGGCCTAATTTTTTCTGGATTTCTTCTGGGACTGTGCCTCTGATGATAACAGATGAAGAATCTCAGCACTTCACCGTAAAAACAGTACTACAGGACAGCAACAGGGATGAAGGATGTGGTGTTTAGGGTTTGGAAAATTGGAAGGAAATTGGTTTGGGTGTGGTGGTGGTTTGGTGGTGATATGGTGGTGATGGTGGCCGAACTATATGAAGAAGGAAGAAATGAGAGAAGTTTGGTAAATGAAAGAGATGAAAATGATAGGAATGATGATATTGGTGATGAAAGGATGGTTTAAATAGGAAGAATGGAGTGAATGTGGATGGTTTTAGTGGGATTGTGGGTAGAGAAGTTATTAGGGTGAGGGATTTGAAGAGGTGATTGATGGGATTGAGGTGGAGTTATGGTGGAGTGTGGGAAAGGATGAAAATTTTGAAAAGAGGAGAAAATGGGTCGGTTTCTACTGACTGACTATATTCGGTGCAACATGTGTCCTCCACGTGTCTTTAAAAATTCAGCTTTATAAACTGACGTTCAGAAATCTGAAAACCAAGCCTCAGTAACCCAGAGGTTACCCTCGAGATACCGGGGGTATCTTTTCCCCAGATTTTTGATCTGCCTTTGCTGCACTTCTTACTCAATCTGTCTGCTCAATTTTGACCTCAAATTGACTAGACCTTCACTCTTCAATTGTTATTTCCGACTCAAAACCTAACCTACTTCACTAGAATCCGCAATGAGGTAAGAAAAACCTTTCCACAACCATTCAGTTTCAAGCCTAAGTTTGTGGTAGGATGAAAAAAAGCTCGTCCCTTCATCTAGCTACTTTTATTCAATCCTAGACTACCTAAGGGTTTGAAGAGATAGTTCTGAGTTTATAGTCGCCAGCTCGACTTTCTTCAGATCTTCGATCAATCAAGGGTTGGAGCTTTAACTTGCCAAACTTTCACTCCAGAGGTTTTCACTTTTAAAGAACCTTTTTGAGCTCTCTTCCTAGCACGCCTTTCCCTTTTAGCTTGCGTGCTAGGTCTACCTCTGCATCGAGATTTAGACTTTAAATCCAAGGACTCCATATTTTCCACTTTTAGCTCCACGCGTTCACTACGCAACACGGAAGGACTAGCATCCGTGAGCATCTTGTAGTGGTCCTTTTCTTCTTTCTCTCTCAGCATTAATCTTATAAACTCCTGCTCAACAGTTTGTATGACAACCTATCTATGCTTATGCCCTTCAATTTCCAAGATCTCCACCTTCCCTGAAGCATACGTCATCTTACAACTCTCCGGTCGGTTTTCTAGGGGTTCTAGGATCTTAAAGGATACAGCATCATTATTCATTCTTAGAGTGATCTCACCCTTATCAAAATCCATAACCGCCCTACTCGTCACTAAGAAAGGTCGTCCTAAGAGAACTAGGGCACCAGGGTCCTCTGGTACGTCTATGACTGTGAATTCAATAGGATACGCGAACCCTCCTGCCTTAATTGTACACTTTCAAAGCAGACCAGCAGGCATATCTCTGGTTCTATCTACGAAGGTCATGGTCCTGTTTTGATTCATTACGACCGGAATCTTGATCTTTTGACAGAGGGAAAAAGGTAGAATATTGCAACTCGAGCCAGAGTAGCAGAGACCTAATCCTACGGATATTCCATTAACAGAAATCGGGAGTCTGAACGTGCCAGGGTCTCCTAACTTCACCACGGTGACTGAGTCTGGGTAATCCTCAGGCTCAGAAAACATCGTGTCAGGATCCTCTTCAGGATCGTCAGAATCGTAATCCAAAGGTGATATATCAATTAATTCACAAGGAAACTCACCCGGACGATACGTGCTATACTCTTTCAGGTCATCTTCATGCTCTTGCTTGATTGCTTTTTCCTTTTTTCCAACCGTTGCTTTACCGTTTCATAATGCTCTCGTGCTTCAGATCCAGGATACATGGAAATCGGTGTGATATTCAATATTGTCCTAGGCATATTGCTTGGCTTGTTTGCTCTTTGTCAACTCTGAATGGATCGAATCTCTGAAGTGTTCTGATCAACCTGCAAAAAGACAAAATAAAACAAAGAAAAGGTTATCAACTTCCGCTTCAGTTGGGTGTGATCCCAGTTGTTGCGGACCTACTGACTAAAATCAACAGGTAATAACACAGAATAACATGAACTGTCCAGAAATTGATTTTTCCGGCCTCGGTAACTGATGAGGGAAAATTCACTGTTATTATTATAACAATTTACCCCACTTCTGATACCATTTTGAGCGTTATTATGTCATTTCGAGTCATAAATTCCTTAGATTTATCTAAGTACGTTAGTAGTAAGTATTATATAAAATATAATGTTTTTACTAGTTTTTGTACCGGTTTAGTAACCGGAGTGTCGTGTCGGATTTACGTTTGGTGTTTTGGTGGTTCATTGCGGATTATACATTGACTAAGATTCCACGTAACGACATGTTTTGAGGCCTAAAAAGATGTATTTTGATGGATGGAAGAATGTGTCATAAGCTAACAAGTTCAAACGGATCAATTGTTGCTTCTACCATAAAATATCTACAACAGACATTTGACCCAACTTAGAGGCGTTTTCTGGGGAAGAGTTCTTAATGAAAGTTGTAGATCTTCAAATAATATTTCCAACGCATTTTGAATCAAGTCAATCGGACTTCTACAACTCAAATGGTGGTCAAGTGGCTAATCAATTCGTATTAGTGGAAAATCCCGAAAACGACACGACATACGAATGGCTCATCAACACGACATTTTCTGAAGAAGAGTCCTCTATGAAAGTTGTAGAGTTTTCCGAGAGCTTTCTAATGACGTTTAAATCATGATTTTTGGAGGTCGACAACTCAAGTTATGACTATTTTATCGATAAGCGCCGCTATAGAAACGCCGGGAAAAGTGGAGATATTCTCCCAACTTGATTATATTCTCCCATGTGGTGCATGTGAGGACATGTGAGGACATGTGAGGACTCATCATGAACCCACTATCTTCTAAATGATATCCCACGCATATATATATATATATATATATATATATATATATATATATATATATATATATATATATATATATATATATATATATATATATATATGTATATCTCTCCCTATATATACTCCCCCATTTCCATTCCTTCTTCCTTGCCCCTTTCTTCCCCCATCCCTTCTTCATCTTTTCCCTTCATTTTTCTTTCATTTTGGGGCCTATATATATCTATATAGATATATATATTTGTAGTTGTAATTCTTCGAATAGTTATCGTTATAATATCGTTTCCGTTCTTCGTTCTTTCTTTCGTTTCTTTCCGTTTTCAATATATATATATAGATATAATTTCCTTTTGTTTCTTTTATTTTTCTTGTATTTCTTTCTTTTATTAGTTGTACTACATATATACTATTTTTCCCTAATTTTAGGCTTCAGTTTTGCTTCAATTTCTGTGTGTCTTCACTTGGTGCCGTTTGTTTGCGCCATTCTTGGATTTGGTGTCTGTGATTTCGTGTAGCTTTTTTTGTTGTGCTTGTTTCTTACTGAGCTGCTGTTCTTGGTTTTTTCATAGTTAATTAGGATGCATGCTGGGTTTTAATGGTGTTTTGTCACAGTTAATGAGGCTACCTTCAATTGACCTTCTTGGTTAATTAGGGTTCCATGAATTGGGGATTTCATCACCCCATTTCAATTGACAGCCACAGCTTGCAGCTTGGTGATGTTTCAATGGCTAGGTAGAATCGAGTCATTGATTGCAGCCTTTATCTTGGCTTCGCGGGGCAGACTCCTCGTGGCTAATTCAGAGCATTTAGGTGAAGATTTTCGCAGCCAATCTCTTGGCAAGGTGATTTCTTTGCGTGCCGGCTTGAAGACATTGCTTTGTTCTTGAAACTTTAAGAAATGCACTGAACTCATTACCGGTTTTGGTCTCATGTTACTTTCTAAACTCTTGTCGAGTTTGCTTGCTTCTGTCTCAGTTTTACGTTCATGTCTATGTGTAAATATGTTCATTTTTACTTTACCTAAAAACCCTGGCCAATCATGGGTCTTTTGAGCATGTTACTTGTTTTCTGGTTCACAAATATTGCTTAAAAGCACATCAGACAGCCTTGGTATATGTCTGTGCAGAAATATGTATTCCACCTTGATGTGTGTGTATTATTTTGGCCTTTTAGCAAGTTTTTCAGCTTTTACTTGAGGTTTGATTTGTGTTGTCCTCTTTGGATTTGGCACATCATCTTTTCATGGGTAATTCTCAGGCAATCTTACTTGATTCCATCTATGCTTTGAACGGTACTTTATGAATCGTTATGTTTTATGTAGCCCTTGATCATATTTTTGTTGCTGTTATTTGGAACATTTTTATTTTCCGTTTCTGGCAGCCCTTAAGGCCTTAATGGCCTTCTACGTCTGTAATGGTATTGTAGATTACTGATACTGTCAGTGGCTCAGGTACTGCAGTATGCGTTTTCACTTTTTTTTTCCCCTCAACAGTGTTTGAATGGAGAAAGCCTCGAAAAACTCTCCTCTTGGTGATGCTGGAGGTGATCTTTTATTTCATCTAAGCAGATCTAATGCATGTTTCAGACAAAGTTCCATGGCTTTTGTTAATTTCTTTCTTTGGTATATAGGTCGATCAGCCAACCTATTGACAGACATGTTCGGGAAGGAGATAAATGCATGGAAGATTCCTCCTAGGAATGGCCTTTATCATGCTTCAACTGATGCTAGCTTGTTTTCTAGCTCACTGCCAGTGCTACCACATGCGAATTGTAAGCCTTATTTGCTTTCCATGTTTCAATAGTATTGATTTTTAAATATTTATTCACTGATTCTTTTGCCGTCTCTCTTCAGTAAACTACGGCGACTCTGAGAAAAGTTTTCAATCACCTGATGATACGGTGCATAGTTCAGATAATATTCACCTCCAAGATGAACATAAAGATGCACAAGAAGTTATTGAACCAAGTCCAATTGGAAGCTTGCTTCCTGGGGATGAAGATGAGCTCTTCGCTGGTATTATGGATGGTTTTGATCTTAATGGCTTCCCGACGCATTCGGAGGATTTGGATGATGACTTTTTTGTCAGTGCCGGGGGGATAGAAATGGAATATGACGTCCAAGAAAGTGTGTTGAATGGTTTATCCAATTTGGGTATGTCAGATAGTATTCTTGGGAATAACATGGGTCAGTATGCTTTCCCAAATGGTGTGGGAACTGTTGCTGGAGAACACCCTTATGGAGAGCATCCATCAAGAACACTATTTGTGCGAAATATCAATAGTAATGTCGAGGATTCAGAGCTGAAATCTCTCTTTGAGGTACTGTATACTAACCATTTCTTTTAGCTTTTCAAGTTCATTTATCTGCTTTTTCATGAGTTAAGTGATATCAATAGTAACATGTACGCTCCTTTTTGCAGAGTGTTTTACGATCTAATGTTTTCGTAAATGCAGCAATATGGAGACATAAGATCAAAAAGCATCATACTATGACATCCGTGCTGCTCGAACTGCTATACGTTTGCATGTTGTCTTTTCAATACCCAAAGTAAGGCAATGTAAATACAACTCAGGCGAGTACGATCCGAAGCTTCGATCAAAAAACCAGATACTGTTATGTTGTCTTCTGTGGTCAACTGTAGTCTAAGCACAGACTAAACACTATTGAAACTAAACACTAATGTAGCTACAACATCTTTTGCATGAGCCAGACACAGTAGCTAAGGCAATGTAAATACAACTCATGCAGGCCAAAATATCCCTACATAATCCGCTTTCATATAAACGTAACCACAACCATAACAAGGGCCTAAACGTGTGGAGCACGTTCACATCACTAGTATATATATATATATATATATATATATATATATATATATATATATATATAAAACTATCTAACTATATACTATATATATATATACATATATATAGCAAATATTCCCTTTGTCCCCTTGTCCCCCTCTTGTTTTTATTCCCCTTGTTCTTTTATTCCCTTTGTCTTTTTTTAATTTTCTTTCCTTCCGTATGTTTCAATATATATATATATATATACATATATATCTAGCTATCTATTTATCTACTTATATATATATACTTATGTACTTATATATGTTTATGTATCTATATATATATTTATAGATCTATATATTTATATCTATATATATACTTATGTATTTATATAAATCTATATATTTATATATATATATTAACTATATGTGTAGCTAAATATATACATAGCCGAATTATGTGAAATTTGGTGAAATCAACCCTCGGAAGATGAAATAAGGGGTGTGTAGTGCTTTTTGTTGTATCTTGCACTTTTCACGTCTTAAAACTTGTTATAATGGATTTGGACTAGATTAGCTATCTAGGTCAAAGATCACACATATCACTCTTGAGAGTTGTTCAGAGAGAGTGGTGTGGGAAAATGGTTCTAAGATCACGGCGTAGACCCGGCTTAGTTGTTAAGCCCGGGCCCAAAGTGAGGTTACTCGTTTTTTTACGTTTAAGCAGCTCTAGTGCAAAACATGACTTGTTAGTGAATCTTCTAAAGGGAAGGGTAGTTAACATGGCATAAGGTGTTAGGAGAGAGTTGTTCAGACCTTAGCACCGGGTTTAGGAGTTTGCACCCGTGAGATTGAATGCGAAAGTTCGTTTGCACATTCCTGGTTTTGTCTATCCTTGGGGTTGAAACTAATCATTTGGATCATGGTTTGGCTATGCTTTTTAATCTTATTGGTTAAACTTTACTTTTTGCATTAGTATAATATCTCTCCACCTAAACTTTGATCGCCTAGACTAAGAAACACGTTCACTTTGGTACTCACAACCACGTTTCCCTTGGGATCGACCTCGTACTCCTGTAGCTATCCTAACAATCTGACCCGGTACTCTGCTGGTTAGAGAGTTGGTTTACCCACAGTTACGAGTCTTTATAAATATATTTTCGAGGGGTAAATAAAAGCTCATCAGTAACTCGGAGGTTACCTTCGGGAAAACGGCCCTGAATTTTCTCTTTCTGGCACTTTAACATATGCAGGGTTGATACAGAACGACTCAAGACTCAAAAGAAAATAAAATAAAATAAAAATGACTTCTTAATTAGAATTAAAACGTTTATGTTTAAAAATTGGCCATTGTCCCTGGCAACGGCGACAAAAATCTTGATCGCGTGTAAGTCACTAACGTCGATATTACTAGCAAGAATACTAGGTACATTGCAGTATAGTAAATGCGAGTCAAGGTCGATCCCACAGAGACAATGCAAATTATACGTATAAACGATTCTAACCTAATTGAGAAGCAACATATAGGCGGTCACTGACCAACAATAACATAAAAGAAAACAAACATGGTATTCTCTCCCTCTCATCACCGATTTATTAACTTGGATTAGTTAATCGTTATGTTTACTTCCCCACATAATTTCCTTAGATTAATCGCGTGCTTTTAATGATTATTATCTTATTTCTCAGCTACGGGTGCAATTCCTACTCCTATCTACTCCGACAATGGTAGTAGACAATCTATACGCAAGCTACCCTCCTTAATTGGTCTGTAATAGCCCATACGCATAAAGAACTAGAACTGCCGATATTGAGCGTTACCTCATACCGCTAACCCGCCTAGACAGCTGTCGACATTGACCAGCACATTCCTAGGGTCCATCAAGACTATGTCCTAATTAACACTACTTGTGGTCCTTCATGTTAATTTACGAATTACGAATACTAGATTGGCCAGAACTACTACTCGTTTTAATTATTACTGCCGATCAACGTAGCTGTAGTGAATCCCAGTTTAGGTTTTCTAAAATATGCCTCGGTAAACCGGTATAGACCGCCGCCATTTACCGGGGGCGGCTTTTCCTAATTTCGGATCTACATTGCTCAGTACGATTAAAATAAGTAAATTATGGGGTTGTTAAATATGCAGATTAACTAAAACACATAAATACGAACAGATCTACCATATTGAAGACAAAAAGGAACGTTCAAAGCTTCATACCTTCAACAATGGAGATCTAGCTCGATCTACTCAAGCTAAAGATGATGGAAGACGGGAGGAAACCAAAAACGACTCTCCAAAGCTAATATATATTGTATTTGATAAGATATGAAATTCTTATTACAAACTTATTAAAACTTATGAATCATATGAAGAACTCTGTTAATGAGGCCTTATATAGATACAATGACCGACTTAAGACTCTCTAAAACCCTAACCGACTTAGACAATGCGGCAGAATAAATTTCGTGTTCAATAAGTCACCGGTTTACCGGGCCTAACCCTCAGGTTACCGGGCCTTCTATTCTTCTTTTACTTCAGCAGGCTTTTTCTTGGACTTCAATCACTCAGCCCAATGCATTCCTTTTGGTCCAGATCCATTCTCCAATTCTCCAGATTCGGTACATCCTATAAAACACGCAAAACGAGATAAAATAGTACCAAAACATCGGGAAAATAGCATAGATGCAGAATTACGATCCTGGAAACACTCACATAGCATTTAACATATATTTTAAGCAATAACGAGCCTACCTATCCTTTCTTGGGCAGAATTCGGGGTGAATATAGGTATAATTATTGGTACCATTTAGAGTGTTATCATTTATTTAAGTAGAACCCCTTCAACACTTGCATACTTTGAGCGTTTCTGGTTTTCTTCTTGCAAAAAACTCCGGCGAGTTCTTGAAGTTTCTGGTTTGGTCAAGAAGTTTCTGAAGACTTTGATGAGGTTTCCAGTGCGGGTAAGAAGTTCCCGGTCATTTTGTTGAAGTTTCCGAAGGATAGAAGCTATTCCCGGCGAGTTTTCGAGATTTTCGACCGATATTTAAACTTCTCAACCCATAATCTTCCGATCTTCCAAGTAAACCTACCATTTTCATCACTTTCTCAGTCTTTTTGTCGATTACATGCTTGTAAATACATTGTGAATGCATAAATCACGTAACCTGTGAAGATTTGGGACATGTTTTGGAACTTGAACCCTGTTATTGCCTAAAATCATCATTTTCCTCTTGCACTCGTATCTCCATATCCTTGTTTGACTATTCATGTGACGCTTTCGAAGTTGTTTCCTTTTCCTTGAGAATCATGCCTTTTCCCTGTCGTTTTAGATTTCATAAATGACCCTAGGGTTTAGATTGTGTTGCTAAAAAAAATGGAGGGACGAGGTGTCGAGATGAGCGGACACACTTCTCTCGGCCGTCTTCCGAGTCTAGGTGATTTTTGATCGGCCTCGCCCTTTTGTTTTTTCAGGATGTCATCAGAGCGGACTTCCAGTGATGAGAACGACCGTGAGGCCATGGATTACGGGTATGATTGTAACGCCCCGTTCCTGGACACCGAGTCCATATCTAGAAAAGGACCGTCCGGCACATATAATATTAAATAAATCAATATTATATGTAAGCATCTACTATGTCGTATCGAGTTTAGCAATTAGCAGAAGCTAAAAGACTCGGGTAAAATTTTCTTTTCAGACAAGAATAGAAATGCAACAACTAAAGATAGAAAGGTACTAAACAATATCAACGGTCTTACAAAAGTACGAAATCTTAAAAGAAACAACAACAAAGTTAGATTACAGAAGCTCCAAAGTAAGGGTACAACAGGTTTTTAAATAACATACAAACTAGTCTCGAACATAGTCTAGCATAATTTAAAAGTGAATAATAAAAGCATTGCGAAATCATCCTCAAAGATCGTCCTCGAAATCATCGTCAAAGTCTTGATCCACCTGTTCATCTTCTCATCCCCAAACACAAACAATATGCATTCGAGGTAAGTACAAAAGTACTTTGTAAAAGATAGAAGCTATTGTATTGAAAAGGTATATAAAGCATTAATTAGGTTTAAGAGATTATCTTTACCGAACATACTCAATCTAGGGTTCATTTAATGCTCATCAACATGTTATGACTAAACATTTCTAACTTAACCTATCTATGTTATACCAGCATCCAAAAGCACTACGCATGGTGTATAACCACCACGAGATATCGTTTGCAACCTATCAATGGATCACACTGATAGCCACGGGTTTAACCCAATAGTGCACGCGTTCGGCAAAGTCCCTCTACCATTCATCCATTTATAGGCCAGTAGAGATATTCACTTTTACTGACCGCCCACACGTCGCGATATAGCCTTGTGCCTAACCAAGAATGGCATGGTATTTAATCTTTTACTAGTCACTTATGTATTTATTAACCGGTAACTAACCTTTTATGTTTTCAAGGCAAAACTCACCCTAAACAACTCTACTCCCTCACTTAATCATCTAGACACATCATCCTATCACGTACACAGACATTGGAGGATGCTAATCCACCAAAGCACAAGCCTATCATGCCCTTCCGACGGTCCCGAACTTCAACTCCCTTTAAGAGTACATTCGGTGCCGGAACTAAACGCATCAAAAACTCATTCAAGGCTTGTTCATCTTTAGTTAGTGTTATTAGATCATGAATCAACACTTAAAACTCAATACACAGCTCAGAACAACATTTTTCCCCAAAACAGGGTCAATGCGTGCGCATTCACTGATCCAAAGACATCATGTTACATCCTGAACAACCAATGTGTGCGCATTGTATACAATGAGTACGCATTGTCTGTACAGCAAGCATCTTGAACCAAACTGAAGCAGGAATGCGTGCGCATTCCCTGGGATGCGCACGCAAGCAAACATCCTGTACAACTCTGATGCATCAATGCATACGCATTCTGCCTGCTCAAGCCCTAAACCTAACTTTTTCCACTTCTCTCAATTCCACAACTTTCCCAAACATGTTCTTCATCAAATTAACAGCAAAACCACAGTAAAAGAGGTACTTCAACATACCACAACATAGCACATTGATCTAACATCAAAACACATGAAAACTTATACCAAAACAACTCCAAACTCATGACTAAACCTTATGATACTTGAATTAACACAATAGGAAGATCTCTTACTTGTTTCAAGAACAAAACTCAGCAAAAACTTGCAGGAAAACTGTTGCACTTGTCCAACTCCCACCAGGAACCTATTTGATCCACAATTGATCCATAAACCAATTAAGATCAAAGTTTCTAAACATTTAGAACTACAAATTAACCTAGAAACATCAAAAATTGATCAAAACTGCCATTTAGTCGAAATCCATACCTTGAAGAAACTTGATGATCTTCGTATTAAAACGATCCTCGTTCTCTCACGATTCTCCTGCTCTTGTTGAATCTGAAATCCGACAAGAATTGACTTAGAACTTTGAAGAACAAGTTTTGCTCTTTTCTTTTTCTCTCAAACTTACAGGGAAACCCCTTTCACAATTTCTGACAAGTTATGCTAATAGTGGGAGGTTTGTTTTTCCCAAATAAAACCTCTCCCCACTATTCTCTCCACTAACCTTTATAAAACCTTAAATGACAAAACAGTCCCATTATATATATATATATATATATATATATATATATATATATATATATATATATATATATATATATATATATATATATATATATATATATATATATAAACTTTAAATCCATGAAAGAAATAAATATAATATTTCGTTCTTGCAAATTGACACGTCTGCCCTTTCCCGAGAATCGGAATATTACATTCCTCCCCCCTTAAGAGGAGTTTCGTCCTCGAAACTGGAACATACCTGGTAAGTCCAAGAAGTCTGGGAACTCGGTGATCATATCATCTTCCACTTCCCAAGTCGCTTCATTTGGTGAATGGTTGCTCCATTGTACAAACACCAAAGGGATCATCCGTCATTTGATCGTCTTTTCCTTCCTATCCAAGATCTTAATCGGTTTCTCATCGTAGGAGAGATTATCTTAAAGGATTTCCAGATCAACCGTAGCTTCAACATCCAACCTTGTCAAACACTTCTTCAACATTGAGACATGAAACACACCGTGAACTCTTGACAAAGATTCTGGTAACTTTAACTTGTAAGCCAAAGGTCCTACTCTTTCGATGATCTTGAAGGGTCTAACATACCTAGGGCTTAACTTTCCTTTTTGTCCAAAACGTTTGACTCCCTTCATTGGTGAAGCTCTCAAGTAAACTCTATCGCCAACGTCGAACTCCAAAGGTCTTCTATGAACATCGGCCCAACTTTTTTGACGATCTTGAGCTACCTTCAAGTTCTTCTTCACCAACAAAACCCTTTTCCTTAGCTTGCTCAACCAATTCTGGCCCGGTGAGTTGCTTCTCCCCAACTTCATCCCAAAACAGCGGCGTCCGACATCTTCTACCATACAAGCTTCAAATGGCGGCATACCCAAACTTGCATGATAACTGTTGTTGTAGGCGAATTCAGCCACAGGTAGGTAATCTTCCCACGATCCACCTACTTCCAAAACACACGCTCTTAACATATCTTAGAGTGTTTGTATTGTTCTTTCCGATTGTCCATCTGTTTGAGGGTGAAAAGCTGTACTCAAATCCAAAGTTATACCCAAAGCCTTTTGCAAACTCTTCCAAAACCAACCGATGAACCGACTATCCCGATCTGAGACTATTGAGATAGGTACTCCATGTAGCTTCACTGTATTATCCAAATATAGTGTAGTCATCTTCTTTAATGACATATTAACCTAGGTAGGTATGAAATGGGCTGATTTTGTTAATCTATCAACAATCACCCAAATCATATCATGACCACTCTTTGTCCTTGGCAAACCGGTGATAAAATCCATGGTGATCTTATCCCACTTCCACTCGAGGATGTCCAACGGTTTAAGCATACCTCCTGGTTTTCTATGCTCAGCTTTTACTTTTTGACACGTATCGCATTCTGACACAAACTTTGTGATTTCCAACTTCATTGAAGGCCACCAAAAGCACTCCTTCAAATCTCTATACATCTTAGTAGCTCCCGGGTGGATTGCAAAAGCTATCATGTGGGCTTCATCCATGACCCTTTGTCTTAAGTCTCCAACATTCAGAACACACAACCTATCTTGGTACCAAAGGTTCCCATTTTTATCTAGCACATAACCGACTGTAGGCTTCTTTTTAGCAACTCGCTTCAAATCAACCGACGCTGGGTCTTCATCTTGTTTACCCTGGATGTCGTCCATCAACTCTGACCTTGCCAACAACGGAGCCAAAAACTGACGGTTTCCACACTGCTCAAAAGCCCGGATACTCAGCCCATCTAACCGTTCTGTAGCCACTTCAACCCTTGAAACCGCAGACCCCGGTCTTCTACTCAACGCATCTGGAACTACATTCACTTTACCCGGATGGTACTGAATGTCCAAGTCATAATCTTTCACAAACTCTAACCATCTTCTTTGCCTCATATTCAGATTTTCTTGTGTAAATAAGTACTTTAAACTCTTATGGTCTGTGAAGATTCTAGCCTTGATTCCGTAGAAGTTGTGCCTCCAAGTCTTTAAGGCAAACACTACCGCTGCTAACTCTAGGTCGTATGTCGGGTAGTTCTTCTCGTGCACCTTAAGTTGTCTAGATGCATAGGCGATAACTTTTCCTCCTTGCATCAACACACAACCCAAACCTTGTCCCGAAGCATCGGTGTAAACGTCATAGTTGTCAAAGATCTCTGGAACTGCCAAAACTGGTGCTGATGTCAACCTCTCCTTTAAGGTTTGAACAGTTCTTTCACACTCATCAGTCCAATCAAATTTCACATTCTTTTGGGTGAGTCGTGTGAGTGGTGTAGCTATCTTAGAAAAGTCTTGCACAAATTTCCGGTAGTAACCCGCTAAACCCAGAAAACTTCTCACCTCTGACACTGTAGTAGGTCTTGGCCATTTCTCAACCGCCTCTATCTTCGCCGGATCAACTTGTATACCGCCCCCAGAAATCTTGTGACCTAGAAAACTGACTTGATTTAACCAAAACTCACACTTCAAAAACTTAGCAAACAACTGTTTCTCTTTTAACGTCTTCAAGACGATTCATAAATGTTCTTCATGGTCTTTTTCATCCTTTGAGTAGATAAGGACATCGTCTATGAATACTATCACAAATTTATCCAAATACGGCATTAAAACACGCTGCATCAAGTCCATGAACGCTGATGTAGCATTAGTGAGTCCAAAAGGCATAACCAAGAACTCATAATGTCTATATCTTGTACTAAACGATGTCTTAGGTATATCTGCTACCTTTATCTTCAATTGGTGATAACCCGACCTAAGATCAATCTTGGAAAACACTTTCTCACCTTGCAACTGATTGAAAAAATCATCAATCCTTGGTAGTGGATACTTATTCTTAATGGTGAGATTGTTCAAAGCTCTATAGTCAATACACATTCTCATACTACCGTCCTTCTTCTAGACTAACAAAACTGGAGCTCCTCATGGTGAGGTACTTGGCTGGATTATATTCCTTTCAAGAATATCCTTGATTTGAGCCTTCAACTCCTTCAATTCAGCCGGGGCCATCCTATAAGGTGCCTTGGCAACTGGTGCCGCTCCCGGTACCAACTTGATCTCGAATTCCATTTCCCTATCCGGCATGTTTCCCGGTAACTCTTCCGGAAACACCTCGGGTACTCCCTTACTATTGGAGTTTCTTCCAACTTAGGCTTTATTTGTGCAATATCCATTGCATATAACAAGTAGCCTTCACATCCTTTCTGACATGCTCTTATAGCCTTAACTGCTGAAATTATAGGATGACGCTTCTTACTAGGCTTGTAGACGTTCCCTTGAAAGGTCTTAGACGATTTCCCGGGTACCTTAAATGTTACTCTCTCTTCTCTACAGTCCAAGGGTACAAAATTCTTGGATAGCCAATCTATCCCCAGAATTACGTCAAAATCCGAAAAGTCCAACACTATCAGGTCGCTCTTACACCGACAGGTCCCTACTCGTACATCAACTTGAGGTATCATCTTAGCTACCTTAGATACCTTTCCTAAAGCTGTAGTTATTTCCATAGAATTCCTTAAAATTTCCATAGGTAGATTTAACTTCTTAGCGATCTTAGTTGACACGAAGGTATTAGACGCTCCCGTATCAAACAAGGCTGTAACTACCAAATCATCTAATATTATCGTACCTAAAATGTAAACTTGTTTATTTAAATATAATTATAACATGATTTAACGTGCTATAACAATACTTTAATAACATAGAATAAATAAATTAAAAGTACCTGAGATAACATTGTCGTCAGGATCCACGAACTCCGCATCCATTCAAACACAAGAACTGGCCGACTACAGCTTCCCCTTCCATTTCCTTGATTCGGTCTTCCTTTATTCTCCTTGCCTGGACAGTTCCTTGCAAAGTGCCCCGGATCCCCACAATGATAACAGCCACTTGCACTTGCCCGGCACTCACCAGAATGATTCCTATTACACTTTGAAAAAAGTGGTGCACTAGCCGATGGAGTTGCTTTCACAGGTGCCATTGTCTTCCTTGCATTCTGTTGAGGTGTTGTCCGGTTGCTTCCTTGACTTGTACCAAAACTCCTCTTAACTCCAAAAACCTTTGAAGGCTTATTCTTGAAGGTTTCAACCTCTATCGCCTTGTTCAACAACTCAGCCATGTTTCTCGGCGTAGCTCCCATCATACCGGCCTGTATTTCACGAGATAAACCATTCTTGTACAAGGCCATCTTCTTCTCCTCAACTCTCATAATTTCTGGACAAAACCTTCCCAACTCATTGAAACGATTGGTGTATTGAGACACGGTGGTGTGCATACCTTGACTATGCCTAAAAAACTGACTTGCTTGATTGGCTTGAACCGCTGGTGGAAAGTACTCATTGCAGAAAAGCTCTTTAAACTCACTCCAGTCAATAAACTTGCCACAGCTACTCTCAATCGCATCAAACCAACTCTCCGATGTATTCAACAAAAAACCCGCAGCCAACTGTGCCATCTCCGTCTACGGTACGTTCACATTCGTACACGCTTTTTCAAAGCTCCTCAGCCACATTTCAGCCCTCAAAGGTTCCACATTCCCATAGAAATCTTGCATACGGTTTCTCTTCAACCTAGTGTACCAATCCACTGGCGCATGCTCAAAACCTTGAGGTCTAACCGGAGGGTAGATAGGAGGGTAAACCGGTGGATAAACTGGTGGATAACCAGGTGGTGTTTGTGGTACTTGAGGTGGATAAGGTGGAGGGTAAGGCAATTGAGGTTGAGCAACAGGTCGTACTTGTTGATAAGGGTTGTACCTTGGATGGTGAGGTGGAGTGTGGTATGGTTGATGTAGTCCATAAGTGGATATCCAAAGCCATAGTTATGGTCAAACCGTGGTGATGGAGGGATTGTAGGTTGAGGTTGAGAACTTGCGGGTGGAGGGTAGAAGGTTTGTTGCTGTGGAGGCTAAACTTCAGTCACCGGTGGTGGTACAAAGCTTGCCGGAACATCACTTACCATCATAAACTGAACTGAACTTCCCACATGCCATTATGGATGTTGCTCCTATTGAGATCACGGTGTGGAGGTCGCTGTATGAAAGGGTGGTGAGAAACTCGGGTGAGGCGAGGGGTTCTGCCTCACAAAGCCATTTCCTACAACCGGTATTGGACTCTCACGTCTAATTCCTGACGATTCCGCACCTGCTCCAGTTCTAGTGAACACCATCCTGAAATGAAACCGGTACGTTACTAAAAGATCTAAAGGAACTTATCTTAAGAAAGGAAGCCTAAAGGACGCTTCGCTCTGATACCAACTATAACGCCCCATTCCCAAACACCGAGTCCATATCCGGAAAAGGACCGTTCGGCACAAATAATATTAAATAAATCAATATTATATGTAAGCCTCTACTACGTCGTATCGAGTTTACCAATTAGCGGAAGCTAAAATACTCGGGTAAAATTTTCTTTTCAGACAAGAATAGAAAATTCAACAACTAAAGATAGAAAGGTACTTAAACAATATCAACGGTCTTACAAAAGTACGAAATCTTAAAAGAAACAACAACAAAGTTATATTACAGAAGCTTCAAAGTAAGAGTACAACATGTTTTTATGTAACATACAAACTAGTCTCGAACATAGTCTAGCATAATTTAAAAGTGAATAATAAAAGCATTGCGAAATCATCCTCAAAGATCGTCCTCGAAATCATCGTCAAAGTCTTGATCCACCTGTTCATCTTCTCATCCCCAAACACAAACAATATGCATTCGACGTAAGTACAAAAGTACTTTGTAAAAGATAAAAGCTATTGTATTAAACAAGTATATAAAGCATTAATTAGGTTTAAGAGATTATCTTTATAGAACCGACTCAATCTAGGGTTCATTTCATGCTCATCAACATGTTATGACTAAACGTTTATAACTTAACCTATCTGTGTTATACCAGCATCCAAGAGCACTACGCATGGTGTATATCCACCACGAGATATCGTTTGCAACCTATCAATGGATCACACTGATAGCCACGGGTTTAACCCGATAGTGCACGCGTTCGGCGAAGTCCCTCTACTATTCAGCCATTTATAGGCCAGTAGAGATATTCACTTTTACTGACCGCCCACACGTCGCGATACAGCCTTGTGCCTAACCGAGAATGGCATGGTATATTGGTATTTATCTTTAACTAGTCACTTATGTATTTATTAACCGGTAACTAACCATTTATGTTTTCAAGGAAAAACTCACCCTAAACAACTCTACTCCCTCACTTAGTCATCTAAACACAACATCCTATCACGTACATAGACATTCGAGGATGCTAATCCACCAAAGCACAAGCCTATCATGCCCTTCCGACGGTCCTGAACTTCAACTCCCTTCAAGATTACATTCGGTGCCGGAACTAAACGCATCAGAAACTCATTCAAGGCTTGTTCATCTTTAGTTAGTTTTATTAGATCATGAATCCACACTTAAAACTCATTACACAGCTCAGAACAACATTTTTCCCTAAACCGGGTCAATGCGTGCGCATTCACTTATCCAAAGACATCATGTTACATCCTGATCAACCAATGCGTGCGCATTGTATATAATGCGTACGCATTATCTGTACAGCAAGCATCCTGAACCAAACTGAAGTAGGAATACGTGCGCATTCCCTGGGATGCGTACGCATTCGACCTGAAGGAAACATCTTGTACAACTCTTACGCATCAATGCGTACGCATTCTGCCTGCTCAAACCCTAAACCTAACTTTTTCCACTTCTCTCAATTCCACAACTTTTCCAAACATGTTCTTCATCAAATTAACAGCAAAACCACAGTACAAGAGGTACTTCAACATACCACAACATAGCACATTGATCTAACATCAAAACACATGAAAACTTATACCAAAACAACTCCAAACTCATGACTAAACCTTATGATACTTGAATTAACACAATAGGAAGATCTCTTACTTGTTTCAAGCACAAATCTCAGCAAAAACTTGCAGGAAAACTGATGCACTTGTCCAACTCCCACCAGGAACCTATTTGATCCACAATTGATCCAAAAACCAATTAAGATCAAAATTTCTAAACATCTAGAACTACTAATTAACCTAGAACCATCAAACATTGATCAAAACTGCCCTTTAGTCGAAATCCATACCTTGAAGAAACTTGATGATCTTCGTACTAAAACGATCATCGTTCTCTCACGATTCTCCTGCTCTTGTTGAATCTGAAATCTGACAAGAATTGACTTAGAACTTTGAAGAACAAGTTTTGATCCTTTCTTTTTCTCTCAAACTTGCAGGCAAACTCCTTTCACAATTTCTAACAAGTTATGCTAATAGTGGGAGGTTTATTTTTCCCAAATAAAACCTCTCCCCATTATTGTCTCCACTAACCCTTATAAAACCTTAAATTACAAAACGGTCCCCATTATATATATATATATATATATATATATATATATATATATATATATATATATATATATATATATATATATATATATATATATATATAAATATATTTTTATAAAACTTTAAATCCATAAAAGAAATAAATATAATATTTCGTTCTCGCAAATTGACACGACTGCCCTTTCCCGAGAATCGGAATATTACAACGATTAAGCTGATTATAGCGAGCACGGGGTAGAGGAGACCGAAGCATCGGGGTCTGAAGGACAAATGGAGGTTCGACCTCACCGGTGTACCCGGAAATCAAAGCCAAAAAATATAAGAAACCACAGCCAGTGAAGATGTTTACTGAGGAGGGGCTTCAGGAACTGGAGTTCCAAAAGTCCTTTGTCAAAGTGGTCGGTGCTCGATGGATGGAATTCTGTAAATATGAAGACAACACCCCGCCCTGACCGCTTACGATATTCTGCCAGAGTATCGTTTTGTACATTTTTTTAAGAATAAGAATCAACCCCGTTTCTGGGGCCGCTCCAGGTACGATAACATATGGCTCCATTACGACCATTTAGTGGCCGGCATGCGGCCCTCATTTGACCCATTCTTGGTGAAACTCATGGAGGAGACCAAGTCTTTCCATTGCGACCTTATCCTCAGATTAGTCAGGGTAATAATGGGCTTTATAGTGGTATGCCGATTGTTAGGCAGAGAGCCCTCTCTTCCAGTCTTTCCCCACTTTTTCAATTTGACGAAGATCAGTGCCCATGGTCAGCTCACACCCAGGCGGAAACGGTGTTAGCTCTTCTTTCACCTTCCGGACAAGGTCAATGCTTGGAAGAATCGATGCAAGAGAGTAGAGTCGCAGGTCGGCTGGCCTTTTAAGAAGATTCTTGCGGGCAGGACGAATACGGAGTCCATAAAGGACTACGAAGATCTGGAGAATGAAGAAGCCTTCATTGCAAGGATAAAGGAAATCCTTGGTTATATCGAGGAGCCACTTTCCCAAAAACATGGTTTTAACCTTTGGCTCCTGCTCGACGTGGATGAGCCCCATTACCGAGCAGCTGGGATCGTCGGACCTGAAAGTGGTGAGGTGCTCGCTCCTGTAGAGCCGTTACCGCGTGACCCAGATTGGTATGGGGAATGACATTATCGGATATGTCCACCCTCTCACTGCAATGAGTGTGATGGCGACCCTGATAAGAGGCCAAAAATGGGTAACCGCATTATTTTTGTTATACTTAGCTTTTTCTTTGATTGCCTTTCAATACATATTTGTTTTCTCTTTACCTTGTATTAATCAGGCTTGATTTTGCAGATATGGTGAACGTCAGCCGCATGTGCAACCAACTAACCCAGCAGAGGCAGACTGGTGAAGCCGAAAGAATGAAACTGCTGTCCGAAACGGGGGAGCATGAACTTCCCTTAGTGTTGCTTTTTGAATCCGCTGGGCTCGTTGTTTCAGACCCTAAGGCAAATAGGAAGAAAGTAAATGAGCACTGCTACGGCCACACCCGTGTGCGCCACATCCGGCCACATCGGATGATCTGCACCGTTGATCGGTGTTAGATCTATATTATAATATAGATCTAACACCGATCAACGGTGCAGATCATCCGATGTGGCCGGATGTGGCGCACACGGGTGTGGCACTATCATTTCCGAAAGTAAATCCCGCAGCCACAAAACATGCTTCCTCAATAAAGAGAGCCTGGGCTCAGACTGAGTCCATTGAGATCAACAGACCCAAGAAGGTTGAGGACCTAAAGAGGTCTAAAACCATGGATGAAGCTCTGAACAAGAAACCTGCACACTCTGCGGACAAGTCTAAAGTGTCCACCAACAAAAGCAACGTGGTCGCAGACATGGCCAAGCAGGCCCTTGAAAAGTCTACCCAGCCTTCCATCCAGTCGGTCATGACATGAATTCTGGCCGCCTCTTCTTCTTAACCCACTACCAATCGGGCTCCCTGGTTGCTGCCGGAGTTTAAGAAACCTGAGACCAAGGCTTATGCGGTCATCTTGGCTGACACGATTGCTAAAGTTCTACAGCTGAGTCATTTAAAGCTATACGGCCCTGATGATGTAGATCTAGAAATTGGTAGGGGTATTGGCGCACGGTCGGTAATGACCGATCGAGTTAATCCAAAGACCGGCCTTCGGAAAAGGCGTTCTGATCTCGCGGGCATGATGGGGATGTTGACATGCCTGGTAAGTTATTGTATCCATCTTTTCTCTGTATTCATATTTTTTTTTAAGTACTTTTTCTGACTTGGGTTCATTTCTCCTGTGTAGGCGAACACTGCGGTGGCTCCAGCTGATCACATGAATTCTGAGCTTGATCGGGAGATAAAAGATGCTCTCGGCAAGGGCAAGAAGTTGGAGACCGCACTCAATGAGTCCAACTTCAATCTTGATCAGGCTGAGAGTAACCTTGAGGCCCTGAAGAAAAAGTTGAAGGATAATCTTGAGGCTGCAGAAATAGAGCGGATCCAGCTACAATCTGTTCGTGAAAAGAAATCCGTTGAACTCAACAAGGCCCTTGACGATGTGAAGGCAGCTGCGGACGAGTCCGTCCGAGAGTTATGCTCAATGGTCGACTTCCAAAATCTATGGATGAGTGTATGGATCATATAAACAACGAGAGGAACCGTTTAAAGAGGAGTCGGAAGCCCCTAAGAAAGAGAAGGCTCTAGAAAGCGCAAACCGAGTGGTAGCGCGCCCATAGACCGACTCGAAAGAAAGGGGCCCCGCAAGAGAGGGACTTTATCCCTTTGAATCGATCACGCGAGCAGGTCCTCGCCATAATGCGAGAGGAAAAGGCATTGCCCGTACTCCACCTCCTATGAAGGGTCCCCGGGAAAAAAGGGATCAAACCAAATATTGTAAGTTTCGTTGGTCACGACTCGCTAGACGCCGCTTTGTTATGGAAGGTAAACTCGATGAGGTAATAGATAGGTCTCGTCACCCGAACCTCGGGGAAGGCGGGAATACAAGAGGAGAGACTTTGGTCATGACCGAAAAGATGATTACGAGAAGGAGGGACCCGTCCCCCGGACCGGAAGGGCGGCGGATAATCGCCCCATCAATACCATTAATACCATCTCGGGTGGTCCGAGTACACCGTCCCGACCCGAGGAGCGAGTAGTAGCCGAGTGCCGACTAACACCGACTCGGGAAAGAGACAAAGGTTGTCGGGGGAGGTCGTTTATGGCCCTCGCGATCCTCTTCCCCTCGTCGACAATAATGAAGGTTTGGTTATCGAGGCGGTAATCAACAAACATACGGTGAAGCGTATTTGTGTAGACACCGGAAGTGCGATCAATGTGTCCGTACTACAATGTGTTTCAATCCATGAAGTTAAAGGATGCGAGCTAGCACTGTATCATCCCCGCTATTCGGGTTTGCGGGGCCACCTGGTTCACCCTACATGATCCATCACCTTACCAACCACCTTTGGGAAAGCACCCCGGGACGGGATCCTCATGGTGAGTTATGTGGTGGTCGTGGCCCCATCGCCTACAATGTTATTATGGGGCGACACGCTTTAATAGATCACGCGAGCCGTGATCTCTCCGGCTCACATCGGTTTGAAGTTCCCGACCCGGGAAGGGACGGCGAAGTCAAAGGTGATGTCGAAACAGCCGTGAGCCGTTACACGGCCACCGTAAACGGAAAAATGATGGTACAACGGTATCTGTGGAAGAGTTACTCCCGAGAGGAGGAAGAGAGTTGGTCATCGATGATAAGATCGAGTTAGTAAATTTGGGAAAGGAACAAGAAAGCTTGTCGGTCAACATAGGATCACGGATCCCGGATCGGTTTAAAACGAGCTCGTTGAGATTTTAAAGGAGTTTAAAGACGTGTTTGCATGGAAGACGGAAGACATGCCAAGGCTTGTCCCCCGAGCCGGCTCTACACGAGTTGCATGTGGATCCACCCGAAAACCGATTAGGCAAAAGAAAAGGCAAGTTTGCAAAAGACCGAATGGAGGCCATTCAAAAGGAAGAGAAAGTTATTACGGCCGGGATCATACGTGAAGTGTTTTACCCGACCTGGCTTGCCAACCCGGGCCCCGGTAAAAAAGCCGGATGGTAGCCGGCGAATGTGTGTAGATTTTACCGACCCGAACGGGCTTGCCCCAAGGATTGTTACCCACTACCTAAGATTGACAATGGTTAGTTGACTCAACGGTTGGATTTGAAATCTTTGCATTTCTAGATGCATACAAAGGATACCACCAAATTGCCATGGACCCGGACGATGCGGAAAAGACGGCATTCATTACGTGGGGTTAGAAGGAACGTTCTGCTATGTTACTATGCCGTTTGGATTGAAGAACGCAGGAGCCACTTATCAAAGAGCAGTGAATAAGATCTTCGAGAAACAGATCGGGAAATGCATGGAAGTCTATGTGGATGATCTCCTGATCAAGAGCAGGTCTCTAAATCGGTATATGATTGACGTCCGGGAAGTATTTGGGGTACTCGGGCGTACCCAAATGAAACTTAACCCAAAAAAGTGTACATTTGGGGTCGTGTCGGAAAATTCCCGGGTTACATGATTTCAAAGAAGGAATTAAGGCTAACCCGGACAAAGTTGAAGCCTTAAGAACAATGCCACCACCCCTTAAGCATCAAGGAGGTGCAAAGGTTAACCGGCCGCATGGCCGCCCCCGAGTAGGTTCCTATCTAAGTCGGCACAACCGTGCTTTACCATTTTTTAAGATCTTGAGGAAAGCAAGTCCCTTCCGGTGGAATGAGGACAGCCGAAGGCATTTGACGATTTAAAGGAGTACTTGGCCGAGGCAGCTGCCAACCCTAACATCTCCTCGGGAGGGAGAAACTCTGCTTTTATACTTGGCAGTAGTTGATGAGGCAATCAGTGCAGTCCTCATTAGAGAAGAAGAAAACAGGCAGACACCCGTGTTTTATGTGAGCCGGGCTTTACATGGACCGAGCTCGGGTATACCAACGCGGAGAAGCTAGCTCGGCGCTCTAGTCCATGCCTCTAGAAAGTTACGACCGTACTTTCAAGCGCATTCAATCATTGTGGTTACGTATCAACCCCCGCGTCGATCTTGGCGAGACCCGTACACCTCGGGAAGATTAGCCGGATGGGTTATCGAGTCGGCGAGTATGACCCGGACTACCAACCCGGACGGCGGTCAAAGCCCGTGCTCTACAGCGGACTTCTAGGCGAAGGGCTTCAAGTCGAGACGCATAAAGAACAAACCAGAGGGGTCGGTCGATACATGGACCCTTTTGTGGATGGAGCATCGGGAAAGGAAGAAGGAGCGGAGCAGGCCTTTTGCTCCTTAGTCCGAAGGGGGAAGAATTCCCATATGCGCTGCGTTTCAACTTTGCGGCTACAAACAACGAGGCAGAATACGAGGCTTTGATTACTGGGCTCCGACTAGCCGCAAGCTGGGGGCAGATAACCTGCGTGTATTCAGTGACTCCCAGTTGGTGGTTAACCATATTAAGGGCGAATATGAAGCAAAGGAAGAATCAATGAAGAAATACTTGGCAGCCGCTCAGGATTTGCTGAAGAACTTCAAGTCAGTTCATATAGAGCAGGTCTCTCGGTCCGGAACAAAAAGGCCGATGCCCTATCGAAACCGGCATCCAATTTTTTCTCGGATAAAAAAGTTCGAGGTGGAGCGTTTGGCCGAGCGAAGTTATGCGTTGAATGAAGTTCAACCGATTTGCCAACGAAGCCACCCGGATGGATCCCATAACGTCCTATCTAAAGCACGGTCTTCTACCAACTCGACAAGGTTCAATCCGGGAAGGTCAAGCTACAAAGCAAGGTGTATGCTCTCTTTGATGATATCTTATACGTACGGTCATTTATATCACCATGGCTTAGGTGTGCTACCCGGGAGGAAGGAAATTATCTGCTCAGGGAAATCCACCTCGGCATTTGTGGAAACCACGCGGGAGCCCGGACACTGGCTCGCAAGTGCCGGTTATTTGGGTACTATTGGCCAACCATGCAAGCGGATGCAAATGATCCGAGTAATGAGATGTAAGTCATGCCAGGTGCATGATAATTTGTCCCATCGCCCAACGCGAACATGATTCCTTTGGTCTCTCCTTGGCCCTTTTATCGTATGGTGGGGCGAACCTGGTTGGACCTCTTCCCCGAGCTCCGGGTAACCTACAAGACCTAGTCGTGGCCGTCGATTACTTTACTAAGTGGGTGGAGGCTGAAGCCTTGACCACCATCACGGGGAAAGCAATACAGAAATTTTTATGGAAGAATATTATCTGTCGTTTTGGAATACCCAAGATCCTAGTGTCAGACAATGGAACACAATTTGAAGATAGGACAAGCAAGTCATGGTGTGCCGAGGCTGGGCATAGTCCAACATTTCACCTCATCGTCGGGTACCCTCAAGCCAATGGCCGGGTGGAGCAAACAAACAGCAGGCAGCTCAAGGTTGGGTTGAAAAGAGGTTGGAAGAAGAGGGACAAGCATGGGTCGAGCATTTGCCCAACGTCCCGTGGTCATACAGAACGACTCCAAATTCGGCTACCTAGGGAAACTCCCTTTGCCTTAGCTTATGGTTGTGAAGCGCCATTCCAGTCGAAGTGGGGCTCCCTTCTCCAAGGACCGAGCTCCATGCAAGAACCGACCGAGGATACCGAGCTCGGACATGCCAAGGATAACTTGGAAGAAGCTAGGGAAGTAGCCTACATCCGGATGGCAAAATACAAGCAAAAGATATCCCGCATATACAACTCTAAAGTGAAGCATTCATACTTCGGGAAGGAGACTTGGTGTTGAGGAAAAACGAGGTCGGCAAGCAACTTCCCCGGGGAAGCTTAACCCGAACCGGGAAGGTCCGTACGGGGTAGTAAAGGTTCATGGCAAAGGTGCTTACCAGCTAGCTGACGCAAGCGGACAGACCATACCGAGAAGCTGGAATGCTACCAACCTTAGGAAGTTTTATGCCTGAGATGAATCCAGGCTTGATTCTATCTTTTTATTTATGTTGTCTTTTTTAATAAAAGTGTTATCAAACACCTTTGAGTTTTAATAAAATATATGCTTCTTTCATGTTATAAAGTGTTATGATGTGTACTGTGATTATTTTTTGTTAACTGAGTCCTGCAGGTCAGACCCAGAAAGCTTGAATACCACAAGCTTCCCGAGTCCTCTAGCCAGGACGGGGCTTTAATCGAGTCGTTTAAACTCGAAGGTTTGCAAAAGTCAAACCTCCTAAGTCTCGCAGTCGGCCGAAATTAACGAGTCCCGCAGTCGGACCCCTGAGAAAGCTTGAATACCACAAGCTTCCCGAGTCCTCAAGCCAGGACAGGGCTTTAACTGAGTCAGGATAAACTCAGAAGGTTTGCAAAAGTCAAACCTCCTAAGTCTGTAGGTCAGGCCAGAATTTAACTGAGTCCTGCAGGTCAGACTCAGAAAGCTTGAATACCACAAGCTTCCCGAGTCCTCAAGCCAGGACAGGGCTTAATTGAGTCAGGTTATACTCAGAAGGTTTGCGAAAGTCAAACCTCCTAAGTCTGCAGTCGGTCGCCGCCGTTTTATCAAGACTTAGTACGTCATCCTAACCATCGGTAATGCATGCCATACCGGGGAAAATAGGGGACATCTATAAGGCGTAATGCGAATAACTAAGCACAAAATAAACCAAGTGAATTCAAAGTACAAAATACAAGTGGGCGTGGGCACCACAAAGTATAAAATAAAGTACGTAAACTTGGATAACAAAAAGAAAATAAAAAGTTTCAAAGTTTTCGAGAAAAACGGTAACAAGGATAAACAATCGTGTCCGGAAACAATCGGTCCGGGTCCTTGGAGCTGCTCGACGAAGATGGGGTTGGACCAAAGACTTTGAGAAGCGGGACGACGTCGCGGCATACTTTGACCCGATGTCTTCACCTCGCCCCGAACTCTCTCAAACGATCGTCATAGATCCGACCCGCCCTTCTTTGTACATAGAGCGGTAATGTCTAAGGTCCGAAAGAACCGGCCTCGGGGCGCTCGTTCTTTTGCCTCGTCCACACCCGCCGTGTACCCATGTCGCATGACGGGGTTCGGCAAGACCTTCGAGCTCCGGCTAGATGATCGGAAGACTTGTACTCATGCACAACTCGGGCATCCCGAGCGAGGAAGAGACGCTTCCAAAGTAGTGAGCTCGGCCCGGATCTTGGCCGTCTCGCCCGAGCTCGAGTTCTCCGCCACGTACTCGTCGTGTTTGGCCCGGAGTTCGACGGTGCACCCGGCCCTAGTCTCGACCGGTTCCTTCTTCGGGGCCGCAATCTCCCGATCTTTAGTCTTGGAGGCTTCTCTATGCCTATCACGTGCGGCCCGGAGCTCCTCGATCGTCCCCGTAAAGCCTCCTTACTCGCCGCGTAGATTCGGCAGGCGGTCCAGAATTCCCGACCGACCCGGGCACCCCGGAAAAGACGAAGGAAAGGTAAGAAGGAAACAATATGCATAGGTATAACCGACATGTGTACACTAGAGCTTACCACGGCGGCAAGATCTTGATCGACGGCTACATACAACCGGTTGTGTCCGGGGAAGTTTGCTCCTCGCAGAGTCCTCAACGGTCTCTATGGTCCGTCGACCCGCTTCCTTTTCTTAGATCGACCCTTCCGAGTCGAAGAAGAGGCTATCTTCTTCTTCCGGTGCGGGCTCGATCACATCCTCTCGGCCTCTCCTCGATCTTCATCCACATCTATTCTCTCTCGCTTCCCCCGTGAGTCGTCCGGTTGCTCGGATAGGAGATGGACCGTGGTGGGGGTCGCACGGTCCCGAGCGACTCGGAGAGGCTCCGTCTTGTATGTGCTCCTCGCTCGCTCGAGGCTCCGGGATAGGCTCGTCGGTGTTAACAAGAGGAATCGCTTCATCATTCACGTCCTCCAAGAGATCGAAAGGAAGACACGCCAATGTAAATAATAAGAAATGTTAGAGGATGTTTTCCAAATAGCAAAATACGATAAGAAATAGACTTTAAAGTCCTACACATCTTGTACTCTTCCTTGGTTAACTCCTTGTAGGGGTTAGGGCCCGCAGAGGCAATCGGGCGCCCCGAATCAACTCGAAGAATATTTTTCTCTCTCGATATAAACCCCGCTTTTGCGAATGTCGTCTAGCGTTTCGATCCACGTCGGTTGGTCGCGGATCGCCGTCCGGAGTCGGAGGGAGTTCCACCGCCTAGGTTCCGAGCCACCTCCGGACATATGAAGAAGAATCCGGTCTTCCAACCTTTGTATGAGGTATCTCCCGGCTCCGGAGCAAGAGAGGACCGCTCTTAAGGAGAAGATTGTAGGGGCTGAGGCCAGCGTGTCGGCTAGAGTAAACACTGTGCAGGTTGAGGCGGTTGAAGCCTACAAGCAGTCCGAGGAGTATAAGTGAGTGCTCCAGGACGCTGGTGTTGCGGGCTATGATGAGGGCTACTACCACATTGCCTGCTGCATGAAATGGGCTCTAGGAAAAGATGCCCCCAGTTTGCAGACTCTTAAAGATTGGTCGTTCACCGATCAATTTTATACAAGGCTGAGTTATTGTCATTCCGAGATCCCGTACACTTCAGAGGAACTAGCCGCCATAGCCTAAGACATAGAGGCACAGAACATGGAACCGTGGGACCTGCCGCCGGTGATCGAGCAGAACTTGAGGTTTTTCATTGGCGGGCCTTCTGTTGCGGCTCCAACTAATATTGTAGATCCGCCCGTGGCTAGCCCAAGTGATTCTGTGCTGCATCCGTCCCTTCAAGGAGAGAACGTGCACGACGAATCTATGGTGCCTTAAGGAGAGCAGGTCTAGCAGTGAGATTTTCTTTGTTTTAATTCAAATTTTAATGCTGTAATTTGAAACATTTACTTCTAAGATCTTGACCTGTAATAACTTAGCAAATTTTGAATCTATGGCCGTTGTTTGGCCTTTTATGAATGATTTTTGTGGCTGCTGTTCGGCCTTTGTATAAACGCTTTTCTGATCTTTGTAGATTTTTGCTATGTGTTTAACTTGTT
The DNA here is from genome assembly GCA_036785695.1 of Gentiana straminea. NCBI lineage: Eukaryota > Viridiplantae > Streptophyta > Magnoliopsida > Gentianales > Gentianaceae > Gentiana > Gentiana straminea. The sequence goes on along the minus strand of JAVUPR010000241.1, from coordinate 2,915,914 downwards.
CATTGATTGTATGTTTGCGGATTCTTTTGTCTTGATTTTGCTCGAAAATATCCTATCTTTCGAGTCCAATTGTTGAAAATACTCAATTTAATGAGACTTATTTTCCTTTATTCAAGCAGGTTCTAGGTAAAGCTAAGTGCACAACCGATATGCCATTACCACTGCCTTCTTTGAATAGCTTTGAGGATCGGCAGAGTTGTTCAGCTAAAGAATCCAGCAGAGGAGCATATTCAGCTGAGGAGCCCAGTGGAGGGTCAATCATTGCTGATCAGGCCCCTGAACCAACAATTTAGCTGAGAAGATCTGCTAGGACTAGAAAGACACCAAGCTTTTATCAATGAGGTGATAATGCTATCCAAACCCCCATATGCTAAATCAGGTCATGAGTCTAGGCAGACTCTCAGCTGAATATGCCAAAAAGATTTGTGCCATTGTTTCAGTCACTGAGCCAAAGACATACAATCCAGCAATCAAACATGATGAATGGAAGGAAGCAATGTAGAAGGAAATTGAGGCATTACAAAAGACCAATACATGGGAAATTGTTACTTTGCCACCTGGGAAGAAGCCTATTGGATGCAAGTGGGTGTATAAGATAATATACAACTCTGATGGATCAGTAGAGAGGTATAGAGTCGGATTAGTAGCAAAAGGCTACACTTAGACCTATGGGATTGATTATCAAGAAACATTATCTCTATTTGTGATTATCAGAACACTATTAGCAGCTGTTGTAGCCAACAATTGGCATATTCATCAAACGGATGTTAACGCTACCTTTTTACATGGAGATTTACATGAAGAAGTCTACATACAACTCCTCAAGGGTTTAAATCTGATAAACCCAATCAAGTTTGCAGATTAATCAAGTCACTGTATAGGTTGAAACAAGTTAGTAGACAATGGAATTGCAAATTGTCAGTCTTTGGAAAGTCAAGGATTTGTTCAGTCTAAAATTGATCACAACTTGTTTACCAGAGGTCCAGGCAAGTCCTTTATTGCCCTATAGTTTATGTAAATGATATTATTGCAACCAGTCCCGATCCGAGTAAGATACAAAAAGTCAAAGACAATATACACAAGCAGTAAACCATATAGGCTTGGTAAACTCAGATAGTTCTTAGGGATTGAAGCTGACACAACACCTACTAACATCTCCATTTCACAGAGGAAATATACTCTGAATCTTTTGGAATATTATGAGTTTTTGGGTGCTAACCCTGCTAAAACCCCAATGGAATCTAATCAAACTATACAGCATGGGAATTCACCTTTATTAGATGATAATACTGTCTATAGATCATTGGTTGGTAAACTGATTTACCTCACTTTTACTAGACCTAACATTGCATTTGTAGTTCAACAGCCAAGTCAGTTTCTGGATAGCCCAACTGAGAAAAACCATATGAAATTAGCTCATCAGCTCCTGAGATACTTGAAAGCCAATCCAAGACAAGTAATTTTCTTCCCAGCTGAAAACTACCTCATCTTGTAAGGATTCACTGAGAATGACTGGGCAGGATGTCCTGAGACCAAGAGATCTATTTTGATATATGATGTTCTTTGGAGATGCTCCCATATCTTGAAAGGAAAAGAAACAGGCAACTATTTCCAAAAGCTCTTCTGAAGTTGAATACAAGGCAATGCCAATGCAACTTGTGAAATTCATTGGCTTATTTACATTTGCAAGATTTTAAGATTCCAGTTCTGCTTCATGTCATTCTATTTTGTGACAATTCCAGTGCTCTACACATTGCTCACAACCCCGGTTTTTAAAGAAAGAACCAAGCACATTGAGATTGACTGTCATGTTGTCAGAGAGAAAGTTAAATGTTCATATCAAGGAACAACTTGGTGATATCCTCACAAAGGCTATGAATGCACCTATATTTTGTTATTTGATGGATAGGCTAGGCATTTTCACACAAAAAAATCAACCAATTTCCAGTGGATAATTGAGTGTTGGAGCAAGAAAGATGTACAAGCTGATTCATCCATCACTCTCAGCTTGAGGGGGTGTTACAATATATAGTATGGATAAAAGAGTGTTAGAGACAAAAGGGTGTACACACACTCATAATACAAAATATTCAGCTGAGAGGATACAGATGTGATCATATCAGCTTACTTGAATAATCCAACCAAGTGAAGAATTCAGGTGAGAAGACTCAAGAGCTGAATATTAAGTAGAGCATGCTTCAGCTAAAGTACATGAAATTGAAATGTATTCGTGCAATTTTATGTTAACCGTTTGTAACTACTTCTAACTGACTTAATTATAAGGAGTATCACTATAAATACTCTATCATCAACATCATGTCACTTAACTTGTTCATTTTACTGATTAATGAAGATTCCGCATTTTATTTCGTCTTGTTCTTTCAATTTATCAATTTCAACACGGGGCACCGTGACCTGGACCCACGTTGGATGTATGACTAGTCGTATTACCAGTGTTGCACCTTTCCTCATGCTAAGTATGTAAGAAAAATAAACATGCCTGTCAAGACACGAACATGCTACAGTTAGTTGACAAGTAAAGTATGTGTTAGTAGATGACTTATGTAAGTTTGATTAGTAGGCTAAACATTGTAAGTAGGTAATTAATGAAATGAACAAGTACGTGCAAAATGAACTGAATATAGTTAATAGGTTATGTTTTCTATGCATTGTTCTAAAGTTGTTTTAAATTGAAATTCTTTGTGTTTCAAGATATGTTTTTTAAAGGTATTCTTCGAGTTATAATTTTAAATTGTTTGTAAACTGGATGAAGTATATGAATATCTTGTCTTCCGGCATAAGGCATGCATGAATCTCTCTTTTGATTTTCTTTCTATATATTTAGCATACAGCCGGTGTTAACTCATTTATTTGGAATAAGAAGAAATGCAGGTTAAAAACGAGTTGGATTATGAGCATGAAGAGCAAGCTTAGGAATGGAGCTATGACGTTCGTTGTGTGTCAGCAATTTCTTTTTTGGGACAAGTTGAGTTGTAATAAATATTAGTACTTGTTTATGTTTTAGTTTGATAGCAGTTGTAATCAGTTGAGTTAGATAATGAAAAGTCTTTGGTTTCAGTTTCTCGAGTCTCTTACTTGTCTCTTTTTTTCAACGCTTTCTGATAAGACATGAGGCTTGCGTGAGATTTAGGATTTATTTCAAATATCACGTGCCGAACGTTTTTTTTTCGATTAAGAATTCGGTATCCGTGAGATTGACATTACAAAAAAAAGTATTTCATTTTAGCCCCAATTTTTCGTCTTCTGATTGAAGAACCACGATAGTAATTTGTAATGAATCTTTTTTTTCAGGGAAGTGAACATATGAAAATGACAGGGAGAAATCCAAATCTACTTTTTATTTTATTTTTTTTGCTGTTTTTGTAAAAGTAAGAAAGAGGTTGTAAACATGGTTGTTGACCCTCAAAAAAAAAACATGGTTGTTGGAAACCGAAAATCCAAAATGCCTACATTGTGAAGTCTAAAGTCATTGTAAGTTTTTTTTTTTTTTTGGGCCATTGTGTAAACTTTGAATAGTAGCTGTAATATCCCGATTTTTCGAAAAAATGCTGACGTGTCTTTTTGCGAAAAATAGAATATTATGATTTACGAATTTAAAAGTATTTTATTTATATATATATTTCAGATAAATATATATATATATTTAAGGGTAATTAAAAGAACCTAATTAAAGGATTTATTTATTTAATTAATGGAATTAATTAAATGGCTATTTAGGGAAAATATTTCCTAATCTTCCTCATAATACAGTCGACGCAATTTCTGAAAAAAAAAAAGAGGAGAGGAACAGCGCCTAAACAGAGAAAAAGGGAGAAAAGGCTTCTTCAAAATTCTCACAAGATCTTTGACGGTTTTCAGAACGGAATAGAGATTCGGAATCAGCGGGAAAAGAGGATCGTTCTGATAGCAAAAAGATGGAGTTTTACAAAGGTATGAGTTTTAGCCCTAGATGCGGTTTTGATCAAAGTTTGGTGTTTAGATCTCCTAAATTCATAGAGTTGTTGTATTAGATGTTTGTGATCAAGTCTAATCCAAGTTTAGGGTTGATCAAATAGGTGTTGAGTGAATCCGTTGAAGGTGCAGCAGTTTTTCTGAAGGTTTTGGATTTGTATTTGCTTGCTAAAAGGCAAGAGACTCTTCCTAATATAATTATAGTTTTGTGATGCTAATGTTGAGTTTTGGATATGATTTGTGGTGAGAAATCATACTCAGGTGTTGTTGTTGTGATATGATAAGTTATATTATGATTAGTACCTGTTTTACTGCTGTTTTGTCGAGTATTTTGGTGTTAAACATGTTGGGAACGAGTAGAAATCGAAAAGGGTGCAGAAAAACATGTTTATGGAGTTTTCTGCACTCATTGTGCACACATTGCTGAGGCAGAATGTTGTTTTTGTGGTGCAGGCCCTAGAGTGTGTGCACATTCCCCTGGAATGTGCACACACTAACCGGGCTAAATGTCTTTTGTTGCCCAATGTACACACATTACCTGGAATGTGCACACATTGCCCTGTTTTGGGGAAAAAAAAGTTGTTTTAACCTATGTATGAGTCTTAAATGTTGTTTCATGATCTAATAACATTAATTAAACATGAACAAGCCTCGATTGAGCTTCTGATGCGTTTAGTTCCGGTACCGGATGTACTCTTCAAGGGAGTTGAAGTTCGGGACCGTCGGAAGGGCATGAAAGGGCTTGTGCTTTGATGAACTAGAGTTCATCAATGTCTGTGTATGTGCTAGGTTTGTCCGTGTCTAGTGGTCTAAGTAAGAGAGTAGGAGAAGTGAGGGAGCTTACTTTAAAACACTTAGGTGGCTAGCTAACAATCAATAATAAACGTACTTGTGTAGTAAAAAGATTAAACATCACTCCGTTCTTGGTTAAAGCACAAGTTATATCGCGATGTGTGGGCATTCTGAAAGTGAATAAATCTGTAAGTCTCTAAGGCCCTACATACAGAGGAACACAACCCCGTAAGCCTGAGTCCTTACGTATGGAGGGACTTCGCCAAACGTGTGCACTATCGGAGTCTACCAAAATAGGCTTCCATGGTTATTGGTGTGATCCACCAATATGTTGCACCCAGTTACTTCATGGTGAGTAGCACCATGCGTAGTGCCCTTGAATGCTGATGTAACAGAGATAAGCTAAGCTAAAAACGTATAGTCATGACATGTTGATGGACACGGAGTGGACCCTAGATTGAGTCGGTCTCATAAAGATAATTATTTATTCTAAAACTTGTTAATAAACCTAAATTAATTTGTAGCTTCTACCTCTTATTGAGTACTTTATACTTACCTCAAATGCATTGTTTTTCTATGTGTTTGGGGGAGAGAAGATGAACAGGTTGAACAAAAGTTCGATGAAGACTTTGATGACGACGTTTGAGGACGCCGAATTTGAAGCGTTTACTTTATTTACTTCTTTGTTTCTTGATACTAGACTTGATGTTTCTTTGGGAACTATGTAACTCTCTTTTAGTTTTCTTTTGGAAATTTCGTACGTTTTAGATTTTCGTTTGGTTTTTCCAATGTAATAATGTTACATTTCTATCTTTAGAGTTGAGTTTCTATTCTTGGTTGTTTGATGGAAACTTTTATACCCGAGTCTTTTGCTTCCGTTTTGCTTAACTCGATACGACGTAGTAGAGGTTGACGTATAATATGAGATTTATTTTATATTATACGTGCCGAATGTTTCTCTTCCGGATAAGGGCTCAGTATCCGGGAGCGGGGCGTTACAGTAGCCATCATAATGTCTTTTTTAAGATATTGCGATTTGGCTTGAACGTAAGAGATGAGGAACAACATCATGTTGCAGCCGTTCTCAAAAGCCTGAGCTCGTGACATGAAAATTCCTCCTCCTTCGAAGCTACCATGTCCTCAACGCAGAGGTCATCCGTGAGGATAGGCCAACAAGCAGTGGCGGACCTACATACAACTAAGAAGGCAACTGCCCCACTTGATCCGAAATAAATAAACTAATATATGAACTATGCATACAAGGACGGAGCCAGGAAAAAAAATCCGGGTGGGCTGGTCTCAGCTGGGCTAACCATAATTTTTTTTTCTTCTTAAAAGTCCAAAATTTATTTTCCTCCCCAAATAAAAAAAAATCCGAAATTTAATGAAAGATCACTTTGAACATCTAAGAACGGGAACACTCAAAAGATAATCATTTCAATTCTAACTCGCATGATTAAAATCCGCCACATATTAGATTCTTTATTTACAACTCCGAAGCAAATATTACAAGAGTTGGTTGGATTTGGTTTCTCACATAATTAAAAGTATATTTGTTGTGTGATTTTGTTGAGTTGTTGTTGTCTTGCAAAAAAAGAAAAAGTTACAACAGAGTTTCTGGTGGGATTTTTAAATAAAATGAGGGAGTAATATTATGGGCTATATAGTAATAAGAAAGGGTGTTGGGTGGGCTAAGCCCTCCTGAGCCCTGTGAATGGCTCCATCCATGTATGCATAGAGTTTGCTCCATCCTTAAATTCTTTATTAGCCTTTGCAAATTTTACTGCCCTTTATCCGATATTCTGTGTCCTCCGCTGCCAACAAGAGAACGGCTTATGCCCCCTCTAAAATCTGTAACTTAAGGGCATCCGTTTATACCGTTTAGTAGTGCATTTTTTAAGTAAATTTTCATTTCTGTACACGGTAATATAAGGCCTAAATTCATACCTAAGGTATAGTAAAATCCTATAACATTTGACCTAGAATTTTTATTTTCTGTACACTTCATCTTCTTATTTTCTCTATAGAAAAAAAAAACTTAACTATAATCATCATAACATGACAGAATATGGAATGAAAACTGATTTCATTGATGTGTAAACCATTTACAGTATAGTGTGTATGTATATACATTTGGGGGAATAATATGGGGTATTCTAGAGATATCTACACAATAAATACAAATATGTTCGTAATAAATACAAAATAATACAATATCTCCTAATAAGCCCCCTTAAGTGGGACGAGGGGAGTGAAGGCCCATATTGGACTTGAAGTGACTAAAGGGAAGACGAGATAGCGGCTTAGTCAAGGCATCAGCAAGCTGATTAGAACTGGAGACATGTGAAACACGAATGAGACCCTGTTGTACCTGATCACGAATAAAATGGTAACCAATAGCGACATGCTTCATGCGAGAATGGAAAACAGTGTTCGCAGACCACGGCGTGGCACCAACATTATCACAAAAAATAACCGGTGTGGACAACGCCGAGAAACCAAGATCGGCCAGTAAATAAGTAACCCAAGCAATCTCAGCGGCAGTGGCAGCAACGGAACGGTACTCAGCTTCGGTAGAGGAGCGAGCAATAAAAGTTTGTTTCTTAGAGCTCCATGAGACAAGATTCCGACCTAGAAAAACCAAGTAAGCAGAGGTAGACGAATAATCAACATTCGTGTTGCCGCCCTAATCTACATCAAAAAATGCATGAAGAGCAAGAGGCGAAGCAGAAAATATTTGAAGACCCTCATGCAAGGAACCAGCCAAGTAGCGAAGAACACACTTAACAAGAGCCCAATGATAATACGTGGGGGGATGTATGTACTGTGAAAGTTTATTGACAGCATACGCAATATTCGGTCGCGTAAAGAGAAGATACTGCAAGGCACCAAGAATCTGACGGAACTGAGTAACATCAGAATATTCAGGAGAGTCAACATCACTAGAAGAGAACGCATCAGGCGGAAGAGGCGTGGTAACGGGCTTGGACTCCTGCATATTAACCTTATAGAGCAGCTCAGAGATATATTTAGTTTGAATGAGTAGCAGACCATGAGCATTGGGAGTAACCTCAATACCAAGAAAATATGATAGCATCCCAGGATCCTTAATAAAAAACCGCTGACTGAGTTGGTCAATCACCTGCTGAACATGAGATGAGGAACTACCAGTAACAACAATATCATCAACATAGACAAGTAAAATAGTAATACTGGAGGAAGTGCGTGAAATAAAGAGAAAGGAGTCTGCATCAGAAATAACAAAGCCAATGGAAAGTAGAAACAAGCGCAATTCATGGTACCAAGACGTGGAGCCTGCTTGAGCCCATAAATAGCCTTATGCAATTTACAAACATGTGTAGGATGATCAGAATCCACAAAACCGGGGGGGCTGAACCATATAAACATCATATGTAAGGGAACCTTGCAAGAAAGCATTATTCACATCGAGCTGACGAAGAGACCATCCCAAAGAAACGGCAAGACTAAGAACCAAACGGACAATGGTGGGCTTGACCACAGGGATAAATGTCTTAAAATAATCAATACATGTCGCTGGGTAAAACCTTTAGCAACCAAACGAGCCTTATAGCGTTCAATGGAGCCATCTGAGTGACGTTTAATACGAAAAACCCATTTGCAACCCACAACATTAAGAGACGGATCAGATGGTACAAGAGACCAAGTGCCATTGCGCACTAGCGCATCAAATTATTCAGACAATGCAAGACGCCAGTAGAAAATGTGTTGACAGTAGTAGGCTCAGTATCAGAATTTGAGAATCCAATTGGGCATTAAGGTCAAAGAGATGACGAGGTTTGAATATATTATTGCGGAAGCGAGTGGTCATGGCATGAGGGGGTGGTTGAGGCAATGAGTCGAATGATGAGGGAGGGGAGGCTGACAGTGAGGTAGGGGAAGCGGACGATGAAGAAGAAAAGGTGGCCGACACAGGGGAGGGCAGTGGGAGTGAAGGGCAGAAGGTGAACAAGGGGAAAAAGAGACGGAAGGTGAACGGAGGTCAAGGAAGGGAAGGGAAGGGGAGGAGGACTCGAGGGCGGGCTCAAGCAAGGAGTAAACAGCAAGAGAAATCAAAGGGTCAAGGGAGGGAGTGTCAGGATCTTGAATAGTATAGGCAAAGGGAAACATATCTTCAACAAAGCGGGCATCACGAGAAACATACATGCGAGCTCCTGTCGTATCATAACAGAGGTAGGCACTCTGAGTGAGGGAATAACCTAGAAAAATGCAAGGCAAAGAAGAGGATTCAAGTTTATGATGGTTATAAGGTTCGACCCTAGGATTGCATAGACAACCAAAAACCCGAAGTTTGGAGTAGTCTAGCGGAGAGGAGAAGAGTTTTTCATAGGGGGAAGCATATCTAGATTTTTCGTAGGCATACGATTTATTAAATAAACAGCAGTTCTAACGACATACAACCAATAAGTGACAGGTATGGAGGCTTGCTTTAGGAGAGTGAGAGCAGTCTCAACAATATGTAAGTGCCGACGTTCGGAGATACTGATGTGTTGGGGAGTGTGCAGAGGGGAAGTGTGATGAGAAATACCATTAGAAGCAAGAAATGGGCGTAAAGCAATATATTCTGTGCCATTGTCAGAGTACAGGATTTTAATGGAAGCCGAGAATTTTTTTTTTACATAAGGTTTAAATTTAGTAAAGACAAAGTAAACATCAGATTTGAAGGTGAGGGGATAAAGCCAAATAAAACGAGTAAAATGATCCACAAAAATGCACAAAAATGGAGCCTATGGCTTTTATTAGTCAAACATTCATCACAAGGTTTAAATTTAGTAAAGACAGGATAAACATCAGATTTGCAGGTGAGGGGATAAAGCCAGATAAAACGAGTAAAATGATCCACAAAAATGCAGAAAAATGGAGTCTATGGCTTTTATTAGTCAAACATTCATCACAAGGTGCAGAGGCAACATAAGATAAGTCCAAATATTTATTCTTAACCAAATGCTGAATAATGGGAAAAGCAAGGTCACCACAACGACGATGCCAAGTCGAGGTTGAGGTCTTAGTAGCTGAAAAGGCAAACAAATGGTTGAGGGACCAGGAGTAGACTCCATCTTAAGCCTGGCCCTGGTAGAGGCATTGTCCTATCCTCAAATCTTTTACCAAAAATGAGTTATATAAGAATTCAAAAGTTATAGAATTATCAAAACAAAATTTAGATACAGATAACAGTTTTCGGGAAATCTGAGAAACACAAAATACATTTGATAAAGTGAGCCGTTCACTACAAAAAAAAGACCTTTTCTTGACAAAAAATTCCGTCGCGAAAAGTGCTGATTTCCGTCTGCAAATGTTTTCGTGACAAAAGTTTTTTGTCGCGGCGTTTGTTGTGTAAGCAGTGACGCTAAAGGTGTCTATTGTGACAATCAGAGTAGTAGTCCCTAAAGATGTTCAGTCGCGACAAATCTCATACTTTTGTCACCAAAACTTTTTATGACAAAACACTGATTTCTCGGTAGAAGGTTTTTCCTGCGACAAAAGTTTTATCACAAAATAATGAATATTTTATCACTAATTAAGTGATTTTGTCACCAAAGGTATAAACAGACACATTAATGCAAAAAAAAAACACACACACATGGAAGTCATATACCACATAATAAAATATAAATAATTATTAACAATCACTTATAACTATACAAAAACTTAACATCAACTCTAAAAATTTCAACAAATACTAAAATAATAATAACTTCAAAATGACTCGCAGATCATTGACACTACATATACTAACTTAAAATATAAAACATCTCACTTCTCCAAGATTAAATCTTTAGCACTAACTAGCAAAGCTTACAGACAGAAATTAGTCAAGAATTTTCGGGGTAAATCAAAGCTAGCCCTAATACAGGCTACAACGTTTGACAAAGAAATCGAGCCCTGAAAGAAAAACTAGAAACAATCGTCCACACAATAAAGATTATAAGAAGAAAATGAGATGGCTTGGAAGGGACCTGTTAACAGAGTCATGCATGGCAATTGATAAAAAGCTCAACTAGACACTAATACTCTAAAACATGAGTATATCACTTCTAGTGCCAAAAAGTGTTCAACCAAACCTAATTACCATTCCAAGTCATGCAATACCTCTTGTGAGCACACATACAAAATTACTTTTCTGATGATTATGCTCCAAATATTAATAAAAAGTCATGACATGCTTACACAAACAAATGGATGCATGTCACTGTTTAGTCACTAATGTATGCATAATATATACTGCGATCATGCTTTTTCACAAAAGTCACAAAAGATAAATGAATTAATCTACTCTATCTGCTTGCTCCAAAAAAATAACCCATATCTCTCATTATCAGACTATCACAACAGCTAACCAAGCATTTCAGATTGATATCTAAGCAGATCATGAAGTTTCAGGCAAACATGAAGTTTCCTTCAGACTGATGCAAAGACTTAAGTTAATACCAGAATATTAACTTCACATAAAGGCTGTTATTTAACTGCAAACACAAAATTATTACTGTTGAAGTAACTAAATTGAAAAGCTTTTTTATTTCTACTATGAAAGCCTTTTTAAACGGGGGCACAGATTAGATCAGATAAGTTGCTACTTTACTGGATTAAACACGAAAAAGAGATAAACTTGTAAGCATAGGATAAACACCCTATTAACCTTTATCCTATGACCTAAAAGAGATAAAGACAAGGAAAACCATCACAAAGATAACCACATTCAAGCATATTAGGAAAAACAAACATGAAACAGAAAGCATTGTCGGGAGATAAAATATATACCAGAAGTTGAGGATCAGATCTGGCACCTTTGGTATTGCATAAAGCTCTCTATAAAAGCAGCAAGATCCCATAGAAACACACTAAATTCTGGCACAACAAAGCAATGTCTTCATTTATCTATTCATCAAACATAAAAAAACTTCTAATCAGACAGTCATATGTCTAACCAAAGCAAATGCACACTACGTATTTGGTTCTAAACAAACCTCACCATTGATAATGAAAGGCCTGTCATGTCGCAAGTTGCAAAACATAAAAAGAAGCAGAAAACAGAACATATAAACAAATAAAACTAGAGAAGGATATCTATATAGATAGAACATAATGGAAACATAGAGAGATTAAAAAGGATATCATTGAGAAAAACCCAAAATATTTCATAGATACCTTGACAGTGGCAACTGCAATTGATATGCAACGGCATAACATAAAACTGCTATGGAGGTTTTGTATCCCAGTAAGCTACAAAAGCCAACACAATCATGTTTTAATTATGTATAACAAAGAATAAACAACTAAAGAAATTCACTTCCGCTCCGACCATAGGATTTGCTCCTCATTAAACCCTGCATTCATAAAACCATAAACACAAATGAAGGCCCAAGTAAATGCAATAGAATGTAAATTCAAAAACAGCCCCAAACCATCCCCAGCCCCATTGTATACTATTCCTAGGGACAGGAAGAGGAACATGCTAGCACTACCATTACTTACATCGTAATCATATTGAATAAAGAGATCCATATTAGTCAAAAAGATGAACTCAACTAACAGTCGATGAAATTAAAACAATAAAAGAGTTAAATATAGTCTGTTAATCTATTTATCAAACAAAACCAAGTCAAAATCAAGAATCAAACTCCCGACTGTACAAAAGAATGCTCAACTAGAGTGATCTTATCTAATTCCACCATTCTTCTGAGCCCAGAAACCCAGATGAAAAAGTTAGAAGAAGAGTAAAAGAATCACCTTGGAATCAATGCAATAGCAATACAAAAGAGAATGTAGTCACACCTTTTCTATTCTCTCTTTATATTCGACTTTCTTTGAAGGTGAAGCCGTATCACACTCGTACTTTCCGACAATATCTTTGTTGCAGAACAGAAAACACGGTGTGTGAAATAATCTAAAACAAAATCAGAAAATATAAACGAAAAAGTTCTGATTTTGCAATTTAGATAGAGACTTGTCTTTTGATGAAAAAAACACAGAACGTAATTTAAGCAAATGACTTTTGATGATAAATAATGTTATAAAGACTCAAAAGTCTTTTGAACTCAGCTCACCTCAGTGAATGTTTCCATGTATGGCCACACTTCAAATCGCGAGATCCATTTGCGAACAGCACCCTTCTTAGTTCTGAAGGGCACTTTAATTATGTGAGTGCTCTGCTCCAAACACCTTCTCAAACCACTCCCTGCAAGTGTTCCCCACAGCATCTGGTAGCAACCTAGTCACCTACAAAAGCCAATAAATAGAGCTTGTTAACCTTACTTATAGGGCAATTTTAATTCAATGAACAAGAATTAATCAAAGCAGGAAATATCACTAACAATGAGAATGCGGGGCGTAAGATCGAGTCCTTGTTCCTTAATCCTTTTAAGCATCTCACGCTCTAAGGCAGGTACTTGATCCAATATGTATACAACCTGCACATCAAATTAAACTCTGAAATTTCCCTGAAAAAATACATTATACACTAAAGCAATCTAAGAGTTTATGTCAAGTTTACCAAACCACCGGTGTCGGGATAGCCCAATACTTTCTCTGGACCATCAAAATAAAACACAGAATAGAATAAAAGCCAGAATGATAATCAAAGAAGAATGTCCAGAGATTGAATAGAAGGAAAGATAAATAAGCATACATACCGTAAATACGGATTTACGAAGGGCGGATTTACGGATTCTGTTAAACAAGAAACATGCATCCCCTGCATCTCCCCAAATCAAATGCATTTACTTGAACTACTCAATGAAATCACAACAAAATACAAACCAAAGCACATACAATAACATATTATAATCAAAATATGGAGCAAATAGACCATCAAAGTGATTGGCAAGTTACAAAAGGTAACATATATTATCAACAGAAAATTGCAAATGGTAGAATAGTATTCAAATAGACTATCAAAGTGATTTGCAAGTTGTTATCATGTTCAAATATATTAATTTGTTCTGTCCAAACATAGTTGGTGCTCCAGCTCCTTGGTATGAATCTGAGCCAAACACAGAGAGAAGAGGAAAGCAATGGAGAAATAAAGAAGAAAACATACAAACTTAAACAAAAAACCAAAAAAGAAATACAATCAACCAAAGTTTCCTCAATACCTGCCCAGCCAAAGCTTCAACTTCTTTCTCCAGTTTCAACCTTTCCACATCACAGCTTACTAGAGCTTCGAGAGAGGACAAACCTGCCAAAATTTAGTTCCAATTCCGAATCCACTATCAAGTCATGCCCATGAAACGTGAGTGATAAAGACTCTATCTGCAAATGATCACCCCAAAGTAGGTTTTCCATTGTGAAGTACCTCATCAAATGTTATTAACAAATTTTAACAGAAATACATGACATGAAAAACCATACACTCACTAATAGCAAACATATGATCATCATATGGAGAAGGACATTAACATTAACTGATTATCAGTTAAATATTCAAATAAAAAAAGCATCTAATTGATTTTATATAATACAAACGTTCAGAATAAAACTAAATGGCAACGAATTTCAATCCTAGAAATAATACCCCAGTAAAAAAGATAATAACCTACCAACTATACAGTTTTTATCAAAAGCACTTCCATTTTCATTTTCATTCTCTGATGACTTAATTTTTCCTAGGAAAAGCACTTTAAAAAAGAAGAAAAAACTAATGAATGTTCAACCGTCTGCACCGACCACATCCCCAACTATTTATTCAGCTTACCTTTTCAAACAAAATAAGCTGAGAAGTTTTACAATAGGAACCGAACTTATCCAAATTAATTGACTAACAAAATAGAAGTAAAAACCTGAAGGAGAGGGTGCTGCAATTTGTCGAACACCTTATGTGCATCTTCTATGTTCTCCTTTTCTGACATATTAGACGAAGAAATTACACCTATCTCCTGGATCTGGATCTGGATCTGGATCTGGATCTGGATCATGAATTATGTGAGGGAAGAACCTTCAACTACGAATCCAACAACCGAAGCTTTCTTCGTCAAAATGCGGAGGATGCTCGGAATAATTTTGAGCAAGCAAATCCTTAATTCTGTATTGGCATCGAACTTGTATTAAACGATTTGGCTAGGGATTTATCACAAGATCGATCGACTGTTCTTCGTAACGTAATCAACAAAGCAATCAGATAGGGATTGAGAGAGAGAGAGAGAGAGAGAGAGAGAGAGGCGGGTGAAGCGGAGGAGAACATGGAAAAGTGGAGAGTGAGGCGAGGGCTTTGTGGGGTCTCCTGTTTCATCTCACTATAATTGCTTCTCGATAATATGTTTCGTGACAACCAATAAAAAACAAGTAAAAAAATATATTTTCCGTGACAAAGCCTTTTTCTTAATATTATTCACGTATAACTTTCGACCAGAATTATAAGTCGAGTCATAGTTTCGGTGACAATAATACTTGTTTCTCGCTAGTGTTACTGTTTTCGTGACAAACAAAGCTGTTGTCATGATAAGTTTGTCACAAGAAAATCATTTTTTTTTAGTGGTTTGGGAGAAGCAACAGTTTGGGAGAGAAGAGGATGGAGGTTGGATCGAAGAAGCTTGTGCGATGGGGTAGGACCAGCGGAGAAGATGGGTTTACCGGCGGAGTCGACGGAACATGGGAGGTTTTCTGAAAAAGAAAAAAGTACGGAAGCGGGAAGCGAGACGTATACGGAAATCGACAAAGAAAAAGTACGGAAGCAGGAAGAAAGACATATACAGAAATTGAAAAGGAGAAAAAGAAAACGGGATCCGGAGACGGAGTCTCAATGCTCTGATACCATGACAGAATATGGAATGAAAACTGATTTTGTTGATGTGTAAACCATGTACAGTATAGTGTGTTATATATACAATTGAGGGAATAATCTTAGGTATTCTAGAGATATCTACATAATAAATAAAAATATATTCGTAATAAATACAAAATAATACAATATAACATAATATAGATCTGAATCCCAATTAATTATTCTATAGAGAAATATTAGTGTCACAACAAAATATACACAACAAATACCAAAACAAACTTTTAAACCATTGATTTTTTTAGACTCATATGATTCAATATGTCATATATCATAATCAATGACCCAAAATATGTTGTGTACAATGTTATATATGGCCATTTTGAGATGGCATTATCAATATTCTTATTCTATACCTGGTCTAACTCATAGCTTTTCCTACAACTGAATTATACACAAATGAATGAATATTGTCTCCCGATCAAGTTTAGTTACAACTGAATTATACAGAAATGAATCAATATTGTCTCCCGATCGAGTTTAATTTGTGTGACACAACTCACAAGAAGGGAGAAAAAAATAAGAATAAATGTTTCTAAAAACTAAAAGGAAAGGCGTTTCTCACAACTCACAAGAAGGGAGAAAAAATAAGAATAAATGTTTCTAGAAACTAAAAGGAAAGGCGTTTCTCAGCCTTGACTAAAGCGAGCAACGTTTCAAAAGCAAGAACGGAGCAAGGTAGAGCGATAGGCTCGGATTCCGTACATTGGATTTCCTCTTCATAACGATCCAATAAAGCCTGAAATCTGAGGGAAGATAGACAAGAAAGCGGGATCATATATCGTTTATGTTCTTTCCCAACATACACCGGAAAACATCCCCTCGGAGTCGGAGCCATCTTCCTCTTCTTCTTTCTCAGCTTTTTCGCAATCCATTTTATGACTTTCTTCCCCATCCCCAACATTATTGCAGAATCAATCAGATGCAAAGTTTGAATGTGACAACAGTAGAACTGTAGAAGCGCATGCAATCGTTATCGTGTGCAAAGGGATTGAAGATGAGAAGAATGAATACGACTTCAAACAGCTTTTATAGTAGTAGTAGTAGTTGATGTTATTCTTGCTTGTTTTTGTTTAACGTGTGAACTTCTACATTTTGAAATATATCTATACGTGGAAAAGAAAATGAAAACATGATGTTAATTTTCGCAAGTTTTAGTAATTTATTTTATTTTAAGTTGTTGTTGACCCGGAAATGTCTAGGGAATTGGCTGACAGCTGACTTAGAATACGGCGAAGGAATTAACGGGATGCTCTGGCCGGACCCGGATAAAATTTGTCAATGATATGAGATACGAGTATGTATACGACAAGGGCAGTAGAAGAGGGGTATTCTCCGTGACAAGAACATTAATTTTATGATGGTTCTGGACTAAATTTTTATACCATTATTTCATTAATTTGAACGCTTTTTGTTTTTATACAAAGCGTTCCACCAGAAATCTTTTAAATAGTATTGGTCAGATACATCACGTAGGATTCGATAATGAACAATTGTAAAATTTGTGATTAATTTGACTGAATGTTTACATTTTCCATTCAATGAAATTAACTGTTGAATTTTTTTTAGGAAAATAAACTTTTTATTAAACCAAATCCGCGATAGCGAAGATTACATCATGAGGAGGGTTAATTAACCGTTGAGTTAAGTAAATATTTACATAATTCTAGTGTTTCTCTTTTCTTATTCTTTTTAGCATTAAATCTCCTTTATTGTAAGATGATTTTTTTATGTAAACATTCGAGTTGTATTACTAATATAAAATATTTAAAAAAAATGTTTGTTAACGACTTAACGTGATGTGTGCCTGATTTTTCTTTCTTCTTTTTTTTTTTTTTTTTTTTTTTTTTTTTTTTTTTGAGAGTGTGTTTTTTGTTTTTAGCGTGATAGTTTTGGGGATGGTCTGAAAAACGTGACTTGATATTTTACCAACCTTTTAAGGAATAAAATCATTTTTTTAAATTGTTAAACCCTAACCACAAAGATTTCGCTCTCTCTATGTCTCACGAGTTGAGTGAATATGTTAATAACCAGAGTGATAGGCCCGCTATTATACTAAAGAATTGAAAGAAATTCTCCTTTACGGGATTCGAATATCCACATTTTAGCTTAAGATCCAACTGTCATTTTAAAGTATATAATTTTTTACCACTAGGCCATATCTTTGAGACACGTTGTATGCTGGTAATAGTACTTTTTTAGTGGTAGGAGCATAAGAGCACTTGAATCGGTGGCTCTTAAGAAAAAAAAATTTCTAGTTTATAGATTCAAACAAATCTTTTCACTATTTAATGGAATCTGACGATGTTCTAAAATCGTCCGGATATTACTGCGGATAACTGGATATTTAGAGGATAATCCAACTATCAATCTGATGGTGTTTGAGTGATTTTTAATTGTGTTTATGATGCCTGCCAATGAATCTGAGATCAAATCAATAACATAGTTCTAATAATGAGGATGAAAGTCCTTTCAGATATAGGTTTTCTCTAAAGTTAGTGGATGCACACACGTTTTCCATGATTTGAGGGGTATGGGGATCATGTAGCAGTTATTGTTTGTGTCATAATAGGGCAACAATCACATAGTCATTAAGAGAGCAGTTACAATCGTGGTGTAAAGTCTTGCATAATGTCTGGAATGCCCATTAATGCAGAGCTCGTGTTGTCTGAGATCGTGCACGCCTCGTACCGAGAAGAATACGATTTTGAGGTAATCGAGTACCGGGTTAGCAATATGAGGTCGTATGTGGTCTTTACCGAGCCAAAATGATACTTTCTGAGGTCTGTTGATGTAGGGTCCGATATTCGGCTTGAGCCCGTATGGGCCCAATTGTTGTAATAGTCCGATAACTCTTTATGAGTGACACATGTACGATTTTAGGTCATATCCATATCAAAAACCCCCAAACTTGAGTTGTGATGTAAGTTGTTGGTTAGGTCTGTCAATACGTGATGTGGCCCGAAGTGAGAGGCTAGACTTAAACCGTTTCTAATTAAAGCGATTGATGTCTGCCAGCCTCTCTAATGGAATTCAAATCATTTCTAATTCGATCGATGCATTATTTCGTATGCAGTCAATCAAATGATACCAACAGTCGATGAGCATCCACATGAGTTCTGCTTATAAATTAGATTCTTATCTCTTTCTTTCACTTCTTCGTCAATTTCTGAGAAATTACTTCAAGTTGAAACGGATGTCTGTTCCCGATCCTTTCTCTGGGCATGCACATATTTCGGGGCATTGTTTACACTTCTTTGGCTAGTTAGAGCATTCCCTCAACACCTACGGCAGAAAATCAAAGTTCTTCATTCCAAGACGGTTCTAGCCAATCTACTAGCCCTGTGAAGATTGACGATGGTGAAAATAGACCTGGCCACGTGTCACTCTTATAACATCCCAAGATTGAGAGAGAAAGATAAGAGGGAATCTTTTAGGGCCAGGAGCCCCATACCGGTAAGACCCTACCCCAGGAGGGAGGTCTGCCCATCACCTATCTGGCTATCGTACTGCAGCGCAGCTCAGCCAGGTCGGGAGGCAGGACTCGTGTTAAGGGTGATTTTATACGATTTCTAATGATATATTTTATAATGATTTCCTCCACATTTATATAATTTGCATAGAAAATGAGCGTTTAATCGATTTATTGAGCAAGTGAGGTTTTAAACGGTTTAATTGCAAAAGTGGTTGATTTATGTGTTTTATCGTTGGTTTTATATGTGATTACACTTAGCAATGTTTTGATGTCTTGTAGATACATATTTTCGATCTAAAAAATGATTAAAAGATGATAAGGTTCGGATTTTGAGCATTATTATATCAACTCAAGTCATAATTACTAAAATGTATAAGTAGTAGTTATCTATCTATCCATATATTTATATATATCTTCAAAGGAATAAAAATATTCCTTGGGCCCCCCATATATTCCCTTTGTCTTTTGCTTGTCTCTTTTGTTTTTTTTTCTCTCGATGATATCTATGTATATATATATATATATATATATATATATATATATATATATATATATATATATATATATATACATATACTGTACTGTTAAAACTGTTGTTGTCAGAAATACTCGTGGTTCGTTTCTTTGTGTTCAGGTAAAAAAGATAAGAATTACTGCGGAGACGGAACTAAAGACTGAATCACGAGACGAGAGTTTTGCTGATCGGCGAAGCAAAAAAATCTAAGAGGGGACAAAGAGAATATTTGGGGACAAAGAGAATATTTGGGGGACAAAGAGAATATTTTGAGACAAAGAGAATATTTGATGAAGAATGCATGTTTTGGAATCCTAAAAGATGGATTTTGAGGAAGAGAAGAAGATGCTACGAGTTTACGAGTTAAAGGATCAATTTTGTCCAACGAGCGCTTCTACCGTAACCTGTTTTCGATGGAAATTTCACCTGACTTAGAGGCATTTTCAGGGGACGAGGTCTTGATGAAAGTTGTAGATATTCAAACAAGCTTTCCAACGCATTTTGAATCACGTCAATCGGAGGTCTACAACTCAAGTTATGATTTTTTTCCGAACAAATTTGAAAAAACGGACGAACCGGAGATATTATTTTGCTATTCCAAGCCTCCCCAACAACCTTCCAAGCCTCCATAACAAACTCATCATTCCTCCCAAGCCTCTCCAACAACCTCCAAGCCTACCCAACTAACTCCTACCCTCCCTCAAATGATACCTCCCTTATATCACCTCCCTCATTAAAACCTCCCTCAACTCTCCCTATAAATACACCCCTCCTTGCTACCATAATACTCGCCCCTTCTTGGCCACTCTAGGCCAAGAATTCTCCCATCTCCTTTTCTTTTCTTCTTATGTTTTTATTTTCGTTTTGGGCCCGTGTATGTATACATATGTCTATGTATGTATATATACATGTATATGTGTATAAATAAATAAAGTAGTATCGTTGTAATCTTTGGGAACCACCTTGGTGAAACTACCATCACCGGAATAAATAAGGATTTATGCATTTTTCGTAAGCTTTCTTGTTCTTCCTTCATGTTTAGAATTGTTTAAAGTGCAATGTGTATGAACAATACGTGTGTTGCATGCTAATCGAATTTAAACATACGAAAGTTGATAAATTCATAGATTACCGTGAAGGAGAGTGATAATATTTTTCCAACAAGCGAGAGTTGAGGGAGAATATTGTTAGATTAGGATAATTTTTATCCAAATCTTTGATCCATAAATGCTTTAGTTGTACGAAAGGGGAACTAATTAAAAGGCGATGAACCGAGAGAGGAAACGCCTCTTTAGTAGATTATAATCCAAGACTTACGAACGAGTGTGCCTTTCTTGTTAATTTCGGTGGGGTGGTGAAACAATGGTGCGTTCTAGTTGTTTTAATTGTTTATCCGCCTAGAATAAGAAACACGTTCACTTTGGTATTTACAAACCACTTATCCCTTGGGTTCGACCTCGTACTCATGTAGCTATTCTAACAATCGATCCGGTCCACTGCCGGTTAGAGAGTTGGTTTACCCACGGTTTTGCGAGTCTTTTATAAATGTATTTTTTGTTTTGCTCGGGACGAGCAAAAAGCTAAGTGTGGGGGTTTTGTTTAGGGTCAAATTGTATGATTTTTAACGATATATTTTCTATCAATTTCCCCCATATATGGATGTTTTCCATAGAAATCGAGCGTTATATTGAAATATTGAGTAAATGATGTTTTTAAGAGTTAAATTGCAAAACGTAACGAATTATGTGCTTAAATGATGAATTTATATTATTTTGGAATTATGTTACGCTTTGGTATGTTTGATCCTCTTGTAGATACTCATTGATGATGGAAAAGATGATTTTAGAGAGCTAAATTCGAAGTTGGAAAGAGCTAAAGGGATTTATGGAAGATTGGAAGATTAAGGAAAGAAATCAAGTTTGTGATCTTCAATGGTCAAGGCGTCCAAAGAAGTGAACCGCGTCCACCGGAGCGAAATCGGATCGAGAGAGTTCGAAACTTACCGGACGGGCGTCCAGAGGAAGTGGACGGGCGTCCAAGGCTTGAATGATCATCCCATGTGCTTAGCTTGCAAAAATAAATATCTTGGATATTTTCCTTTAATATTCCAAGATATTCCCTCGGATATTTATTTGATCACAAAATAAATATCCTTGATATTTTGCTCACCAAACTTGGTGATTAAGGCTTTCAAAATATCCCATGTAACAACATGTTTTGAGTCCTAAAAGATGGATTTTTGAGGAAGAGAAGAAGATGCCACGAGTTTACGAGATCAACGGATCAATATTTTCCAACGCACTTCTACCGTAACCTGTTTTCGATGAAAATTTGACCCGACTTAGAGGCATTTTCAGGGGACGAGGTCTTGATGAAAGTTGTAGATATTCAAACAAGCTTTCCAACGCATTTTGAATCACGTCAATCGGAGGTCTACAATTCAAGTTATGAATTTTTTTCCGAACAGCTGAAAAAACGGACGAACCGGAGATATTATTTTGCTATTCCAAGCCTCCCCAACAACCTTCCAAGCCTCCATAACAAACTCATCATTCCTCCCAAGCCTCTCCAACAACCTCCAAGCCTACCCAACTAACTCCTACCCTCCCTCAAATGATACCTCCCTTATATCACCTCCCTCATTAAAACCTCCCTCAACTCTCCCTATAAATACACCCCTCCTTGCTACCATAATACTCGCCCCTTCTTGGCCACTCTAGGCCAAGAATTCTCCCATCTCCTTTTCTTTTCTTCTTATGTTTTTATTTTCGTTTTGGGCCCGTGTATGTATACATATGTCTATGTATGTATATATACATGTATATGTGTATAAATAAATAAAGTAGTATCTTGTTGTAATGCTTTGGAACCACCTTGGTGAAACTACCATCACCGGAATAAATAAGGATTTATGCATTTTTCGTAAGCTTTCTTGTTCTTCCTTCATGTTTAGAATTGTTTAAAGTGCAATGTGTATGAACAATACGTGTGTTGCATGCTAATCGAATTTAAACATACGAAAGTTGATAAATTCATAGATTACCGTGAAGGAGAGTGATAATATTTTTCCAACAAGCGAGAGTTGAGGGAGAATATTGTTAGATTAGGATAATTTTTATCCAAATCTTTGATCCATAAATGCTTTAGTTGTACCGAAAGGGGAACTAATTAAAAGGCGATGAACCGAGAGAGGAAACGCCTCTTTAGTAGATTATAATCCAAGACTTACGAACGAGTGTGCCTTTCTTGTTAATTTCGGTGGGGTGGTGAAACAATGGTGCGTTCTAGTTGTTTTAATTGTTTATCCGCCTAGAATAAGAAACACGTTCACTTTGGTATTTACAAACCACTTATCCTTGGGTTCGACCTCGTACTCATGTAGCTATTCTAACAATCGATCCGGTCCACTGCCGGTTAGAGAGTTGGTTTACCCACGGTTTTGCGAGTCTTTTATAAATGTATTTTTGTGTGGGTGAATTTCGAGCCGAACAAAATTGGCGCCGTTGCCGGGGATAAGTGTGCTATTTGTGATATCTTCGTGTGTGTGTTTTCTGTTTTTTATTTTCAATTTTCGAAAAAAAAACTCGGTAAATACCGAGAGAAATTTTTTTTTTTTTTTTTTATTATTTATTATTTATTTTTTTTTTAAAATTTTTTTCTTGTTGTTTTCGATTTTGGTTGATTGTTTTTGTTAGTCGAGCTCCCGACTATAATTAAGCCCTACTAGGACGGTGACCTAGATATCTTTTCTTTTTCTGCCTGTAGTTTATTTCTGTTTTGTTTCTCTTGGTTTGTCGAGCAAACGACGTTAAACAAAAGCGCTACCGGGAGGCAGCCCGTAAAAATATTAAATTTCGTGCTTTAATTTTCATTAGGTTAGTCTTTTACCAGTCAGACATTAAAGAACTGGATGTTTTTTTTTAGGATAGGCATTTTCCTGTTTAAAAAAAAAAACAACACAACTAAGTCCCAGGATGAATGTTTGAATATCATTAAAGAGGGAACGATTAGGTGGTTATCCGAAAATCCCGAGGTATAACAAAGAGAAAATTCAAATACATCATTTCTTGGACTTAGGTTGTTGGACTGTTTTGACAAAACCCTTGAGGATCTGGGTATAAAAGACTCACTACATTTCATTTTATGATCTAGTAGGAATATCTGACTATGAATTGATGATATATGCTCATGTGATACTCTCTGTGATACGTATATGCTTAGATGTCCTATGTTTTCCCTGTATGGTGATTTTTCCATCTGAGCGATTATTTCCTGTGCTTGTATCAGATTTTTCTGTGTAACATGTTATATTCCCCCGTATCCCCGAGATATTTTCGTGTTTGTCAAGTGTGCGGGATATTTGCGATAGTGATTGTGCGCTTTCGGACGATGTCGCTTTTCCGGTGGATGGTCCACGCCTTCGCTTTCGTCGACATTTCTGGATCTGATTTCGAAGCACTTCCAGAATTGCCTCTTTCGACTACAATCAGCTAAGTGTTCTTTTTCTTTTTACTTTCTGCACAACTTGAGGACACGTTGTGATTTAAGTGTGGGGGAGGGAATAGTCGGTTATGTGTATCTACCATTTGCTTAATTCATTATGATTCTATGCAAAAAAAAAAAAAAAAAAAGAGCTAAATTTTTCAAAATTTTTAGTTTTTTTTTGTTTAGTTCCGAGTAAGCAATGCATATCTTTGTTCGGTTCTTTATAGTCATTGATGCTGTATTCCGTATGTTCAGTAAGTTGGTTGTTTCACCCGATATATTTTTCACAAGCCATAGTGAATGATGAGCTAAAATATAAAGCTATACCCCTTTGGATTAGTGATAGTTGATTATCTTATAAGTCATGTGCTTAGTGCTAACGTATATATCGTGACAATTATGATAGTTTGTGTTTAGATCCAAAGTATGTTATACTTGTGAATATCTTAGGTTTGAATGTGATAAGTAAAGCGTAACTATTGTGCTTTGAAAAAAAAAGTTGAATTTAATAGAATTAATTGTGTGTGTCGGAAGTCGGTCGATGATTTGAGTGCGGTAGGTCATATCTCGAATGTCCTATACCACTATGATGACCAAAAGCTCACGACGATCGAAGAAGTTTGCCTTATGATTTGAGTAAGGTAGGGTATATCTCGAATATCCTATTCTCGCTATGACGGGCAAGAGCTCATTCGATGTGTGTTGAAAAAAAGAGAAGAAAAAAAAAAGAGTTAGATAGTATTAATGTATTCGATCTCACCTCATGACACTTGCAAGATTGTCGATTTTGGCAATGAGTTCGGATATGTTAGTATTCTATAAAAAACATAGAACATGGGTGAAAGACTTAGTTATCGTATACCTTATCCCCGTATAAACCGACGGATATCTTTGTAGGATTATCCTCGAGTATATCGAAAGGTCCTAGATACATTCTATTATCCTTTTCGGGATATGTCACGTTTTGTAGGGTGCATCTTATAAGTATCATTTATTACTAGCTTGAAGGGGGTATTAGCTAGTTTGCTTTGAATTTTTCAAGTTTGGACTTAGTGGAAGTTTTCTATGGCTATGCACACACACCAGGGTGAACCTCTGATTTATTGAATATATGTTATATTTTGAGGTGTCTATCTTTTCTCGAGCCTTGATTCTTGTTTTGTTTTGCTCGGGACGAGCAAAAGCTAAGTGTGGGGGAGTTGTTAAGGGTGATTTTATACGATTTCTAATGATATATTTTATAATGATTTCCTCCACATTTATATAATTTGCATAGAAAATGAGCGTTTAATCGATTTATTGAGCAAGTGAGGTTTTAAACGGTTTAATTGCAAAAGTGGTTGATTTATGTGTTTTATCGTTGGTTTTATATGTGATTACACTTAGCAATGTTTTGATGTCTTGTAGATACATATTTTCGATCTAAAAAATGATTAAAAGATGATAAGGTTCGGATTTTGAGCATTATTATATCAACTCAAGTCATAATTACTAAAATGTATAAGTAGTAGTTATCTATCTATCCATATATTTATATATATCTTCAAAGGAATAAAAATATTCCTTGGGCCCCCCATATATTCCCTTTGTCTTTTGCTTGTCTCTTTTGTTTTTTTTTTTCTCTCGATGATATCTATGTATATATATATATATATATATATATATATATATATATATATATATATATATATATATATATATATATACATACATATACTTGTCTTGTTAAAACTCGTTGTTGTCGAAATACTCGTGGTTCGTTTCTTTGTGTTCAGGTAAAAAAGATAAGAATTACTGCGGAGACGGAACTAAAGACTGAATCACGAGACGAGAGTTTTGCCTGACTGAAGCAAGAAAAATCTAAGAGGGGACAAAGAGAATATTTGGGGGACAAAGAGAATATTTGGGGGACAAAGAGAATATTTTGAGACAAAGAGAATATTTGATGAAGAATGCATGTTTTGGAATCCTAAAAGATGGATTTTGAGGAAGAGAAGAAGATGCTACGAGTTTACGAGTTAAAGGGATCAATTTTGTCCAACGAGCGCTTCTACCGTAACCTGTTTTCGATGGAAATTTCACCTGACGTAGAGGCATTTTCAGGGGACGAGGTCTTGATGAAAGTTGTAGATATTCAAACAAGCTTTCCAACGCATTTTGAATCACGTCAATCGGAGGTCTACAACTCAAGTTATGAATTTTTTTCCGAACAGCTGAAAAAACGGACGAACCGGAGATATTATTTTGCTATTCCAAGCCTCCCCAACAACCTTCCAAGCCTCCATAACAAACTCATCATTCCTCCCAAGCCTCTCCAACAACCTCCAAGCCTACCCAACTAACTCCTACCCTCCCTCAAATGATACCTCCCTTATATCACCTCCCTCATTAAAACCTCCCTCAACTCTCCCTATAAATACACCCCTCCTTGCTACCATAATACTCGCCCCTTCTTGGCCACTCTAGGCCAAGAATTCTCCCATCTCCTTTTCTTTTCTTCTTATGTTTTTATTTTCGTTTTGGGCCCGTGTATGTATACATATGTCTATGTATGTATATATACATGTATATGTGTATAAATAAATAAAGTAGTACTGTTGTAATGCTGGAACCACCTTGGTGAAACTACCATCACCGGAATAAATAAGGATTTATGCATTTTTCGTAAGCTTTCTTGTTCTTCCTTCATGTTTAGAATTGTTTAAAGTGCAATGTGTATGAACAATACGTGTGTTGCATGCTAATCGAATTTAAACATACGAAAGTTGATAAATTCATAGATTACCGTGAAGGAGAGTGATAATATTTTTCCAACAAGCGAGAGTTGAGGGAGAATATTGTTAGATTAGGATAATTTTTATCCAAATCTTTGATCCATAAATGCTTTAGTTGTACCGAAAGGGGAACTAATTAAAAGGCGATGAACCGAGAGAGGAAACGCCTCTTTAGTAGATTATAATCCAAGACTTACGAACGAGTGTGCCTTTCTTGTTAATTTCGGTGGGGTGGTGAAACAATGGTGCGTTCTAGTTGTTTTAATTGTTTATCCGCCTAGAATAAGAAACACGTTCACTTTGGTATTTACAAACCACTTATCCCTTGGGTTCGACCTCGTACTCATGTAGCTATTCTAACAATCGATCCGGTCCACTGCCGGTTAGAGAGTTGGTTTACCCACGGTTTTGCGAGTCTTTTATAAATGTATTTTTGTGTGGGTGAATTTCGAGCTCAACAACTCGTGACTCAGGTCTAGACGACCTGAGGAGCCCACCAAAAGCCGACTGGCTCTTCCCTTAAGTGGTAAATAACACATGTGCCTATATTATAGGGGAATTCCTGGATCACCGGAAGGAAATCCTATAATTCGAATATAATCATAATTATCTCTTGTGAGAGATAAACACGTGATGATCCTTAGGGTTTAAGGATTCTACGACTTGTTTGACAAGAAAAGAGGTGAGACGCCTCCCTATATAAACAACCCTAAGGAACTACAAATGACTTGATTCCAATTTAACTATTGGATACGTAGGCAACTTGAGAGAAACTAACTCTCAGGCTCAGTCTTAATCACACCAAATCACGATCCCCATTGTTTCTGTTCTTGTTTGAATCGTCCTAGAGTTTATTTGGACCCGTAGGTGACATCCGACATCATCAATTGGCGCTAGAAGGAGGGCCTCTTTTTGTTACGATTTGATCAAGAAACAGCGATGGTACCACCAAAAAATACTGGAAAAATGACCCAAACGGCGGCAGCTAGAGACGCCGGAGAAGTAGACCCAACTGCTACTACTACTAGCCAACCCCAAACCAACCCGGAGGAAACGCTGGCATATCCAGCACAGCAGGCCTTGCTGGATGCATTACGTAATTTGGATGTTCCAGCTTTCAAAAGTGTATTAGGTTTGGCCCTAAAAGGACGAGAAGAGGAAGCTCCACAAAACGTGGACCCAAAGGGTAACCTGGCAAATAAGGAGGATAGAGGAGAAACTCTCTCCTCCACCTCCCATACGCAGCATGGACAGGGTAAGGCTCAGGCCCAGGAAGCTGCCAGGGCGGAATTAGACGGGATCCTAGGAAAGAAAACGGACGATCTCTCCATCGAATCACCGTTCTCAGAGCAGATTTTGAACTACCCACGCCCAGAGAGATTTAAGATCCCAAAACTAGAAGCATATGACGGAACGAAAGATCCTCAGGACCACCTCTTTCGGTATCTAACGCACATGAATTTAGACTGTGCGCCCGAGGAGATGAAGTGCAAAGCCTTCCCGGCATTACTTACGGGCAGGGCTCGTGAGTGGTTCCGGAAATTACCACCTCGATCTATTGAGAATTTTGAAACCCTGGCAAGAAAATTTTTACAAGCTTTTGTCACAGCTAAACCCTTCCAGAGGAATGTCATGTACCTCCTCACAATTCGTCAGAAAAAATAAGAAACGATCTTTGCGCACTCGAAAAGATTCAATGAGGAATCTAGGCAGGTCGGAAATGCCGATGAACACCTCCTGATCACCTCTTTCGTAGCAGGTCTACGAGAAGGTAGGTTATATGCAAAGCTCAATGGACGACTTCCGAAATCAATGGATGAGTGTATGGATCTGGCATATAAACACTGTCAAGGTGAGGAGGCCAACCGTTTAAAGAGGGAGTCGGAAGCTCCTAAGAAAGAGAGGTCAGATGACAGATCTGATAGAAAGCGTAAACCAGTATGGGACCGAGTAGCTGCGCCCATAACTGACCGACTCGGGAAGAAATGGGCCCTTCAAGAGAGGGACTTTATCCCTTTAAACCGATCACGCGAGCAGGTCCTCGCCATAATGCAGAGAAAAGGCATTGCCCATACTCCACCTCTTATGAAGGGTCCCCGGGAAAAAAGGGATCAGACCAAATATTGTAAGTTTCATGAAGACATTGGTCACGACTCAGAGCAGTGCAGGGATTTACAGAGAGAGATCGATGCTGCTGTTATGGAAGGGAAACTCGATGAGGTCATAGATAGGTCCCGTCACCCAGAACCCCGGGGAAGACGGGAATACAAGAGAAAAGATTTCGGTCATGACCGAAAGGATGATTACAGACGAAGGAGGGATCCGTCCCCAGGACCAGAGGGGCAGCCAGATAATCGCCCCATTAATACCATAAATACCATCTCAGGCGGTCCGAGTACATCGTCCCGACCTGAGGAGCAGAGTGGTAACCGGGCACCGACCAGCACCGACTCAGGAAAGAGACAAAGGTTGTCCTGGGAGGTCGTTTATGGTCCTCGCGATCCTCTCCCCCTCGTCAGCAATAATGAAGGCTTAGTCATCGAGGCAGTAATCAATAAACATACGGTGAAGCGTATTTGTGTAGACACCGGAAGTGCAGTCAATGTGCTGTACTACAATGTGTTTCAGTCCATGAAATTAAAGGACGCAGAGCTAGTACCTGTGTCATCCCCGCTATTCGGATTTGCAGGACCACCAGTCCACCCCATGGGTATGATCAGCTTACCAACCACTTTTGGGAAAGCACCTCGGGACAGGATCCTTATGGTGAGTTATGTGGTGGTCAGGGCCCCATCAGCCTACAATGTTATCATGGGGCGACCTGCCCTAATAGATCTGCGAGCGGTGATCTCTCCGGCACACGTCGGTTTGAAGTTCCCGACCTGGGAGGGGACAGCAGAAGTCAAAGGTGACGTCGAAACAGCCAGGAGCTGCTACACGGCCATTGTAAATGGAAGAATGATGGTACAACAGGTATCTGTGGAAGAATTTCTCCTGGAGGAGGAAGAAAGTTGGTCGTCAGATGATAAAATCGAGGAAGTAAATTTGGGAAAGGAACAAGAAAGCTTGTCAGTCAACATAGGATCATGGATCCCATATCGGTTTAAAACAGAGCTCGTTGAGACCTTAAAGGAGTTTAGAGACGTATTTGCATGGAAGACGGATGACATGCCAGGCTTGTCCCCCGAGCTAGCCCCCGCACAAAGTGCACGTGGACCCGGCCCGGAAGCCGGTTAGGCAAAAGAAAAGACAAGGTTGCAAAAGATCGAATGGAGGCCATTCAAAGGGAAGTAGAGAAGTTACTACAAGCCGGGATCATACGTGAAGTGTTTTACCCGACCCGGCTCGCCAACCCGGCCCCGGGTAAAAAAGCCGGATGGTAGGCCGGCGAATGTGTGTGGATTTTACCGACCCGAACGGGGCTTGCCCCAAGGATTGTTACCCGCTACCTAAGATTGACAAAGGTTAGTTGACTCAACGGTCGGATTTGAAATTTTTGCATTTCTTGATGCATACAAAGGATACCACCAAATTGCCATGGACCCGGACGACGCGGAAAAAACGGCGTTCATTACAGAAGAAGGAACTTTCTGCTATGTTACTATGCCTTTCGGATTGAAGAACGCTGGCGCCACTTATCAAAGAGCAGTGAATAAAATATTCGAGAAGTAGATTGGGAAATGCATGGAAGTCTATGTAGATGATCTCTTGATCAAGAGCAGGTCTCTAGATCAGTATATGACCGACGTCCGGGAAGTATTTGGGGTACTCAGGCAGACCCAAATGAAACTTAACCCTAGAAAGTGTACATTTGGGGTCAGGTCAGGTAAATTCCTGGGTTACATGATTTCAAAAGAAGGAATTAAGGCTAACCCAGATAAAGTTGAAGCCTTAAGAATAATGCCACCACCCAGAAGCATCAAGGAGGTGCAAAGGTTAACCGGCCGCATGGCCGCCCTGAGTAGGTTCCTCTCCAAGTCGGCACAGCGTCCTTTACCATTCTTCAAAATCCTGAGGAAAGCAAGTCCCTTCCAGTGGAATGAGGACAGTCAGAGGGCATTTGACGATTTGAAGGAGTACTTGGCCGAGCTACCAACCCTGACGGCTCCCCAGGATGGGGAAACTCTGTTTCTATACTTGGCAGTAGTTGATGAGGCAATCAGTGCGGTCCTAATCAGAGAAGAAGGACACATACAAACACCCGTGTTTTATGTAAGCCGGGCTTTACATGGGCCAGAACTCAGGTACACGAATGCGGAAAAACTAGCTTTGGCTCTGGTACACGCCTCAAGAAAGTTACGACCATACTTCCAAGCACATTCCATCACTGTGGTCACAGACCAACCCCTGCGTCAGATCTTGGTGCGACCTGACACCTCGGGCAGACTAGCCAGATGGGTAATCGAGCTGGCAGAATATGATCTGGATTACCAACCCCGAACTGCCGTCAAAGCCCAGGCCTTGGCCGACTTCTTGGCTGAAGGAATTCAGGTCGAGACAAATAAAGAACAGCTGACAGAGCAAATCTATACGTGGACCCTTTTCGTGGATGGAGCATCGGGAAAAGAAGGAGCAGGAGCAGGTCTTTTGCTCCTCAGTCCGAAGGGGGAAGAATTCCCATATGCACTGCGTTTCAACTTTGCGGCTACAAACAACAAGGCAGAATATGAGGCTTTAATTACTGGGCTCCGATTAGCCAACAAGCTCGGGGCAGATAACCTGCACGTGTTCAGTGACTCCCAGTTGGTGGTTAACCACATCAAGGGTGAATACGAGGCAAAGGAGGAATCAATGAAGAAATACTTGGCTGCAGCACAGGCATTGCTAAAAAACTTCAAGTCAATCCATATAGAGCAGGTCTCTCGATCCAAGAACAAAAAAGCTGATGCCCTCACCAAGTTGGCATCTAATTTCTTTTCAGATAAAAAAGTTCTGGTGGAACAGCTGACTGAACGAAGTTATGTCCTGAACGTAGTACAACCAATTAGCCAACAGGCCACCTGGATGGACCCCATAACCTCTTATTTAAAACACGGTATTCTACCAACTGACAAGGTTCAGTCCAGGAGGACCAAGCTACAAGCAAGCAGGTATGCTCTTTTTGATGACATCCTATACAGACGATCGTTTATATCACCATGGCTTAGGTGTGCTACCCAGGAAGAAGGAAATTATCTACTCAGGGAAATCCACCTCGGTATTTGCGGAAACCACGCAGGAGCCAGGACACTAGCTCGTAAATGCCGCTTGTTCGGGTATTATTGGCCAACCATGCAAAACGACGCAAACGACTTGGTACCGAGGTGCGGGTCATGCCGTGTGCATGATAACTTGTCTCATCGGCCCGGCGCGAACACATGATTCCTTTGGTCTCTCCTTGGCCCTTTTATCAGTGGGGGGTAGACCTGGTTGGACCCCTTCCCCGAGCTCCAGGTAACTTACAGTTTCTTATCGTAGCTGTTGATTACTTTACTAAGTGGGTAGAGGCTGAGGCCTTGACCACCATCACCGCGAAAGCAATACAGAAATTTTTGTGGAAGAATATCGTCTGTCGTTTTGGGATACCCAAGATCCTGGTGTCAGACAACGGAACGCAATTTGAGGAACGGACAGTCAGGTCATGGTGCACCGAGCTGGGTATAGTCCAACATTTCACCTCTGTCGGTTATCCCCAGGCCAACGGTCAGGTGGAGCAGACCAACAGGCAGCTCAAGTTTGGGTTGAAGAAGAGATTGGAAGAAGAGGGATGAGCATGGGTCGAGCATTTGCCTAACATCCTTTGGGCGTACAGAATGACTCCAAACTTAGCTACCGGAGAAACTCCTTTTGCTTTAGCTTATGGATGTGAAGCAGTCATTCCGGCTGAAATAGGGCTCCCCTCTCTGAGGACCGAGCTCCACACAATCACAGACCAGGACGTCGAGCTCAGACATGCCAAGGACACTTGGAAGAGGCCAGGGAAGTGGCCTATATCCGGATGGCGAGGTACAAGCAAAGAATATCCCAATACTACAATTCTAAGGTCAAGCATTCATACTTCAAAGAAGGAGACTTGGTGCTAAGAAAGAACGAGGTCAGTAAGCAGGGTCCCCAGGGAAAGCTTAACCCGAACTGGGAAGGCCCGTACAGAGTGGTAAAAGTTCATGGCAAAGGTGCTTACCGGCTAGCTGACGCGAGTGGCCAAACTGTACCAAGAAGCTGGAATGCCAGCAACCTTAGGAAGTTTTATGCTTGAAACGAATCCAAGCTTGATTCTATCTTTCCATTTAATGTTGTCTTTTTCAATAAAAGTGTTATCAAACACCTTTGAGTTCTAATAAATATATGATTCTTTCATGTTATATATTGTTGTGCTATGTACTGTGATTATTTTTTGTTAACTGAGTCAGGTTATACTCAGAAGGTTTGCAAAAGTCAAACCTCCTCAGTCTGCAGGTCAGGCCAGAATTTAACTGAGTCCTGCAAGTCAGACTCAGAAAGCTTGAATACCACAAGCTTCCCGAGTCCTCAAGCCAGGACATGGTTTTAATCGACTCGGGTTATACTCGGAAGGTTTGCAAAAGTCAAACCTCCTCGGTCCGTAGGTCGGGCCGAATTTAACGAGTCCTGCAAGTCAGACTCAGAAAGTTTGAATACCACAAGCTTCCCGAGTCCTCAAGCCATGACAAGGTTTTAACTGAGTCAGGTTATACTCAGAAGGTTTGCAAAAGTCAAACCTCCTCGGTCGCGAGTCGGACCAGAATTTAGCGAGTCTGCAAGTCGGACTCGAGCTTGAATACCACAAGCTTCCCGAGTCCTCAAGCCAGGACAGGGTTTTAACTGAGTCAGGTTATACTCAGAAGGTTTGCAAAAGTCAAACATCCTCAGTCTGCAGGTCAGGCCAGAATTTAACTGAGTCCTGCAAGTCAGACTCCGAAAGCTTGAATACCACAAGCTTCCCAAGTCCTCAAGCCAGGACAGGGTTTTAACTGAGTCAGGTTATACTCAGAAGGTTTGCAAGAATCAAACCTCCTCAGTCTGCGGAGTCGGACCGAGAATTTAGCGAGTCTGCAAGTCAGACTCCGAAAGCTTGAATACCACAAGCTTCCCGAGTCCTTAAGCCAGGACAGGGTTTTAACTGAGTCAGGTTATACTCAGAAGGTTTGCAAAAGTCAAACCTCCTCAGTCTGCAGGTCAGGCCAGAATTTAACTGAGTCCTCAGGCTAGGACAGGATTTCATTAAAACTTATGGATGTCCCCTTCCCCCCCAGTATGGCATGCATTACTGACGGTTTGGATGACATACTAAGTTTTAATGAAATCCTGTCCTAGCCTGAGGATTCAGTTAAATTCTGGCCTGACCTGCAGACTGAGGAGGTTTGACATTTGCAAACCTTCTGAGTATAACCTGACTCAGTTAAAACCCTGTCCTGGCTTGAGGACTCGGGAAGCTTGTGGTATTCAAGCTTTCGGAGTCTGACTTGCAGGACTCAGTTAAATTCTGGCCTGACCTGCAGACTGAGGAGGTTTGATTCTTGCAAACCTTCTGAGTATAACCTGACTCAGTTAAAACCCTGTCCTGGCTTGAGGACTCGGGAAGCTTGTGGTATTCAAGCTTTCGGAGTCCGACTTGCGGACTCGCTAAATTCTCCGGCCCGACTCGCAGACTGAGGAGGTTTGACTTTTGCAAACCTTCTGAGTATAACCTGACTCAGTTAAAACCCTGTCCTGGCTTGAGGACTCGGGAAGCTTGTGGTATTCAAGCTTTCTGAGTCTGACTTGCAGGACTCAGTTAAATTCTGGCCTGACCTGCAGACTGAGGAGGTTTGACTTTTGCAAACCTTCTGAGTATAACCTGACTCAGTTAACTGAGTCCTCAGGCTAGGACAAGATTTCATTAAAACTTAGTATGTCATCCAAACCGTCAGTAATACATGCCATACTGGGGGGGAAGGGGACATCCATAAGAAAATATTCAAAGGTTCAAATCCAAAATAAACCAAATAAAGCCAAAGTACAAAGCATAGTGGGCAGGGCACCACAAAGTATGGCACCACAAAGTATAAGATGTACATGAACTTGGACGAAAAGTTTCAAAGTTTTTATAAAAAAAAAATAGCATAAGGAGAAATAATCAGGTCTGGGTTCTTGGAGTCTGCTCCGTTGAAGATGGGGCAGCCACAGAGCTCTGAGAAGCCGGACGACGTTGAGCATACTTGACCCCGATGTCTTCACCCGCCTTAAACTCCCTCAACCGGTCATCGTAGATCTGACCTGCTTCTTCCTTGTACATGGAACGATAATGCATAAGGTCAGGGAGAACCAGCTCAGGACGCTGTGCCATTGCCTCATCCACACCCGTCGTATACCCGTGTTGCATGACAGGATTCAGCAGCACCTTCAAGGCTCCAGCTAGATGATCGGAGGATTTATACTCGTGCACGACTCGGGCATCCCGAGCAGGGAGAGAGGCTTCCAGAGTTTCCAGCTCAGCACGGAGTTTGACCAATGCCTGCCCGAGCTCAGAGTTCTCTGCCACATACTCATCATGTTTAGCCTGGAGTTCGGCAGTACACTTGGCCTTGGTCTCGGCCAGCTCCTTCTTCAACGCCGCAACCTCTTGGTCCTTAGCTTTTGAAGCTTCTCTGTGTTTATCACGACTCGCTCGGAGCTCCTCGATCGTTCCCCACAGAGCTTCCTTACTCGCCGCAGATTCAGCAAGGCGATCCAGGAATTCCTGACCGACCTGAGCTCCCTAGAGAAGACAAAGAGAAGGTAAAAAGGAAGCAAGACAAATAAAGAGTGACAGACATATTTATACAAAAAAATTACCACAGCGGCGAGGTCCTGATCTGACAGCTCGTGCAATCGATTGTGCCCTGGGGACGGTTGCTCCTCAGGAGAGTCTTCGACATTCTCAATGGTCTGCCGACCCGCTTTCCTTTTCTTGGATCGACTCTTCCGAGCAGAGGGAGAGACTACCTTCTTCTTCCGGCTAGGCTCGATCGCATCTTCTCTCATCTCCTGGTCTTCATCCACATCTATCCGCTCTACGTCCCCAGAAGAGTCATCTGGTTGTCCGGACAAGAGTTGGGCCGAGGTGAGGGTTAGCACAGTCCCAGCAGCTCGGAGATGTTCCGGCTCTATGTTTTCCTGCAACTCAGTCTCCTGGTTAGGCTCTTCAGGGTTGACCGGAGGAACCACGTCCTCATTCACGTCCTCCAAAAGGTCAGCAAAGGAAGACACTGCCAAAGTAAACAACAAGAAGTGTTAGAAAATATTTCACAGTTAGTAAAGTATGACATAAAACAGGTACTAAAGCCCTACATATCTTGTACTCCTCCTTATCTAACTCCCTATATGGGTCAGGGCCTGCAGTGGGCAACTGGGCAGCCAAGATCATCTCAGAAGAATACTTTTTCTCCCTGATATACACCCCACTTCTGCGAATGTCCTCTAAGAGTTTCCTGTCCACGTCGGTAGGCCAAGGATCGCTGTCCAGTTCCGAGGAGTTCCACCTACCCAGGTTCCTGGTCACCTCGGGACAGATAAAGAAGAACCTGGTCTTCCAACCTTTGTACGAAGTATCTCCCGGCTCTGTGAATTGAACGTCAGGCATGAAATCCCCCCGACGAGGGAAGCAGTAGTATCCAGCCTGCCCAGGCACTTGTTTGCGCTGAAAGAACAGCCGAAATGTTTGGACTTTGAAGGGGATGCAGGCACATCTACACCAAATGGCGAAACCCACTATTGCCCTTATTCCATTGGGCACGATCTGGGCCAACCCTAGGTCGTAATGCTCTAGAGACGGACAAAATGGCCGGGCGATAGGAAACCGTAAACCGCATAAAAGTTCGCTCCCCGTATACGGCGCAAGACCCCGCCGGAGCTTGATAGGCGTAAACACCGGGAGCCGGGATAATGGGTTTGAAAAGCGGATTTGTTAGGTTGTATTGTTTACAGATGCGGGTCAAATCCGTGGTAGTTATTTTGGTATCGATGCCATGGCAGGCGGCCTGTTATTTCAAAGCCATAAAGGCCTTAAGGGAAAGGACGAATCTAGAAGATGAGGAAGAAGGGGGAGGATTGAAAAAAGAAAGGGCGAGGTGCCTCTCGAGATTAACTCCGGTAGTGGTAATTTCTTCCTCTAATTCCGGCTCCGATTCAAATAATGCCTCAATGGAACTATCGGTAAGAATTATAGGTTCGCTCATTAACAACAGAAAAGACTTAGAAGAATAAGAAAAGAAAGAAGGCTTACTTGAGTAAGGAGATCGGAGAGATGGAAGAATGGAATGGCAACCGTCCCGACTTCACACTTGATTTAAAGAGTAACGTCTGAAGGGATTGATGAGACTAAGGAGTTATAAAACCCCAAAAAGAAGTCTTGGGACAACCGCCCCATTATTGTGTTATGTATAAAGACGCTTCGTTTCTCGCACTCAATACGGCAGTCTAAACGGTAGCAGGGACACGTGTCATGGTAAGCATGTTATCTTGAAACGTCCGAGCTGATCTCAGGTCTACCCGGCTCCTAGGTAGTCTGGCCAGACCTGGGGGGCTTATGACGATGGTCAAAATAGACCTGGCCACGTGTCACTCTTATAACATCCCAAGATTGAGAGAGAAAGATAAGAGGTAATCTTTTAGGGCCAGGAGCCCCATACCAGTAAGACCCTACCCCAGGAGGGAGGTCTGCCCATCACCTATCTGGCTATCGTACTGCAGCGCAGCTCAGCCAGGTCGGGAGGCACGACTCGTGACTCAGGTCTAGACGACCTGAGGAGCCCACCAAAAGCCGACTGGCTCTTCCCTTAAGTGGTAAATAACACATGTGCCTATATTATAGGGGAATTCCTGGATCACCGGAAGGAAAACCTATAATTCGAATATAATCATAATTATCTCTTGTGAGAGATAAACACGTGATGATCCTTAGGGTTTAAGGATTCTACGACTTGTTTGACAAGAAAAGAGGTGAGACGCCTCCCTATATAAACAACCCTAAGGAACTACGAATGACTTGATTCCAATTTAACTATTGGATACGTAGGCAACTTGAGAGAAACTAACTCTCAGGCTCGGTCTTAATCACACCAAATCACGATCCCCATTGTTTCTGTTCTTGTTTGAATCGTCCTAGAGGTTATTTGGACCCGTAGGTGACATCCGACATCATCAAAGACCAAGAAAGTTTGGACGATCTCATCTCACCCATCAACTGGGGGGGCCAGAGTGAGAGATATTCAAACCACAATGACGTTGGCTAATATGCAGAAGGTAAAAGGATTGTACTTAATATAGACACCAATGTCTTTAATCCATACATTCCAACCTCCATCGCGATGGCTTGCAGCCCTTCTGAAGGATACATCACTGTCTATGTTCAACACTTTAAGTTTGGGCTCGGGTTGACAATGATACATGTAGTGTCGTATGTTTTGCCTTATTATGATCTAAAGATTCTAAACGTGGCACTTGTCTTTCCTAATGGGATCAGGATGATTGTGGGCTTTTCCTTTATTTGACGGATAATGGACCAGCCATTTTCTGCTTTTGCTATCCAGAGCATTTTATAGTCTGAGAAATTCTAGACATTCTTCAGACTGGTTCTACTTCCTTCACCAAAGTTGAAGACGAAGTTAATTAGTCTTCTGGTTAATGATCATTCTTCCATTAGTGGAAAAAGGAAAACCTTTTCGTTCGAGCAGTCAATGATCTTGCGGTGAGGCCGTGGATGAATAAGCATAATATACCGGATTTGTATCCCAATGGTGCTCATGCTGACATAGTCAATTACATATGTGACCTCAAAAAGAGTCTTCCTACTACTATATATGGTTGATTTACTTGAGTTGGATTTTTTGTAGTGCTACTATGCTAGTGCTACCGACGTAATTCTCTTATTGTTGATTACATATCCCTTGTGTTTTGATTTAATTTATCTATTGTTGATAACATTTTTGTCTGTGGAATTTGCTTTTCCAACGGGAGCTATGTATTTGCCTTTTTGACTATCCTGAGTATCATGGAGTCATTGAGACCAAGTTAGTGAAGGCTCAAGAATTGAACGCCTAGAATGAGGCCCACCACCAAGAGCTATCTAAGGCACATCATGCGCTTCAAGAAAATGTTCGTGACAAGGGATAGAGATGCAAAGCTAGCTTGTGGGCTAAACTGAAAGATTCTAAGGCCAACGAGGCTCGTTCTCGAGTTGAAGTTGATGATGGCAGCCAGAGTGCTGAAGCATATATAAATTAAGTCCCCTCATTTTATCGATGAGTTGAAGGTACTCTTGGCACTTAAGGAATGGCTTTGCTAGGATTGTTGATGCTGCTCGACAGATATGGCCCGAGGTGGACCCTCAACGTCCAGAACTTTTTGTATGTCAAGATCTGGACATTCAGCGTATGTATGAAGAGCGCCTAGAGGCACTTCATTGTGGAGTAAATTTATTGGCTAATTATTTTGGTTCCACATATGTAACTTCTCCGCCTAGTGACCATGCCTAAGTCTCTTTTCATAATTGTAATTTTTGATCAATAAATGGAAAACTTTTTAATGAAAACTTAACAGACATTTGTGTCTCTTTTCTTCAGCATTATTGGATGTTTTTGTGTATTTACACATATCAGCCCCCGAGAATTCTTTGGCAAAATTGTTTACCTAAGCATATTGAGTTTGGCTTGTAAGAAAATAGCTTTCTGACCTGCGGTTCGTGCAATTGGTTTGGCAATCTAGGTCCCAATGATATAATTTCTCTCCAGCTTGCGGGATAAAATCGAAGTCTTTTTTTGCAAAAAAAAGTGATATGCTCTCCGAGCATTATGGAAGAATTTCTATCAATTTTTTCAAGTATGTGATGTGAGTCAACTTTACGTCTTTGAACCATCCATATTACCCTGTTGATGATCTTAGTAAACTAATGTTGTCACGGATTACGAGTTATATAGGTTAAATTCATGATTAGTGACTCGTGATTCGTAGAATTGATTTTCAAAGAAAAGATAATGAATGTGTTAAGTCACAATGCTGCTAATTATGGGGTATTTTTAGCACATACACCACATGGTTTAGTTTAATGGAAGTTACAATGCAGTTATAACAGACTAAATGTTTTACTATACTACTTAGTGACTGCTTCTGTTGATACTCAACAGCACTGTTGTGTCTGCTATTCAGCTGATCTGCTAGTACTCAGCTGATTCTTGATTAAGAACATCCTCTTGCATCAGTAGTCATTTATCTATGTGCTCTAACACCCCCCAAGTTTTGAGTGATACATGAAACATCTTGCGCCTGAACAAAATGGTATCGTGGAAAGGAACCATCAATACTTGTTAAAATTATCTAGGGGTTTGAGGTTTCAGAGTAACCTACCAATTGAGCATTGGGGGTTCTATTTGTTACATGTTGTTAAATTGATTAAAGCAACACCTACACCTCTGCTGAAAGAAAGCACACCTTATGAGATGTTATATGGCGCCAAATTATGTGTTTAAATTCTTTGGTTGCTTAGTTTTTCTTGCACCCTTCGGCGGTGTAGAACAAAGTTTGATTCCAGATGCAGGACATATGTCTATCTTGGAAATTCAAACACTTCCAATGTGCAATACTCTTGGATATCACCAACAAATATACCTTTGTTGCTAGAAATACTCAATTCTATGAGACTTGTTATTCTCTATTCCAGCAAGGTATTAGGCAAAGCTAGGTACACTCCTGATATGCAGTGACATTGCCAATCATGGACAACTTTGATGATCAGCTGAGTGAGTCAGCTGAACAATCCAACGCAGAAAAATGCAGCTGGGGTATTCAGTAAAAGATCGGTCATTGTCAACCAGGGATCTGTTCAGCTGGGGAGATCAACAAGAACTAGAAAGGCACCAAACTTTTATCGGGGAGGTGTTCACATAGTACAACATACTCCACATCTCCTGAGTGAAGTAATGAGTCTGAACAGACTCTCAGCTGAATATGCCAGATATGTCTGTGCAATTGATGATGTCACGAAACCAAAGACATATAATCAAGAAATCAAGCATGATGAGCGGAAACAAGCCATACAGAAAGAGATTGAAGCTTTGCAGACCACTCACACGTGAGAAGTTGTTGACCTACCACCTGGCAAGAAGCCCAATGGATGCAAATAGGTGTACAAAATCAAGTATAATCCTGGTGGCTATGTAGAAAAATACAATGTCAGGCTGGTAGCAAAGGGGTACACTCAAACATATGGTATGGATTATCAAGAAACATTTTCACTAGTTTTGAAAATCACTACAGTAAGAACTCGCTGACAGCAGCAGCAACCAATAACTGGCATCTTTACCAAATGGATGTCAATTCAACTTTCTTGCATGAAGATCTTCATGAAGAAGTTTACATGCAGCTTACCCCAGGTTTTAAGACAGGCAATCCACAACAGGTTTGCAAATTAGCACAGTCTCTATATGGATTAAAACAGGCCATCAGAAAATGGAATTGTAAGCTGACGGGATCTCTAGAAAAACAAGGGTTTATTCAATCCAATAATGAGCACAACTTGTTTACAAATGGATCGGGAAAGTCTTTTATTTGCTTTCTAATTTATGTGGATGACATAATAGTAGCTAGTCATGATCTTCAGCTGATCCAGCAAGTCAAAGACAGTTTACATACACAGTTTAAAATCAAGAATCTTGGTAAACTGAGATATTTCTCGGGTATTAAAGTTTCCAGAACACCTGAGGGTATTTCACTCTCTCAAAGAAAGTACACCTTAAATCTTCTTTAAGAATATGAGTTTTGGGGGCGAAGCCTGTTAAAGCACCTATGGAGTCTAAGAAGACTTTACAACATAGAGATTCAGCTCTGCTGGATGAAATACGGCATACAGATCATTAGTTGGGAAGCTGGTTTATCTCAAATTTACCAAACCTGATATAGCTTTTGCATTTCAGAAGTTGAGTCAGTTTTTAGACACGTTTACTGAGAATCATATGAAGGCTGGCTTTTAAGTTATTTGAAAGACACTCCAGGTCATGGAACCTTTCTCTCTCCTGAGAACAACCTTGTTTTGAAAGGAATCACTGATAGTAATTGGGTGGATGCCCTGAAACCAGAAGATCCGTATCAGGATATATGATGTTTTTGGGTGATGCTCCCATCTCATGGAAGGCTAAAAAGTAGACAACTATTGAAAGAAGTTCTTTAGATGCTGAATACAGTGCTATGGCAAATTCTACATGTGAAATTCAGTTGCTAGTATATATCTTACAAGACTTGCTAATCCCTATTCAGCTGCCTTCCTTATTATTTTGTGATAATGCCAGTTATATGCACATTGCTCATAATCTTGTGTTCCATGAAAGAACTAAACATATTGAGATTGATTATCTTGTTATTAGGGGCAAAGTCAAATCTGGCCTCATTAAGCTCCTGAATGTAACTTCCAAGGATCATATTCTTGATATTCTCACCAAAGCTTTAGATGCACCGATATTTTCTTATTTGCTGGATAGGTTGGGCAATTCTAAGATAAAGGACTGCTGGTGGCAAGAGGATGTGCAAGATGTTTCAAGTATCACTCTCAGTTGCATGGGGTGTTAAAGCACATGGATAAAGGACTACTAATGCAAGATGATGTTTTCAATAAAGCATCAGGTGAGTACTAGAAGATCAACTGAATAGCAGGCACAGTAGTGCTGCTTGAGTATTGATGAGAGTCAACTTTACAGTATTTTGGTGTGCAGTTTAACCCCTGTTTATCACGTTATTGGCATGTTTTGGGTAGTTATAGGCCTAATTAAGAGTAATATCCAGAGTTATACGCACGGGGAGTTAAACTGTCACATCGATAGTAAACTTCGCTTTTTTAACGATATTTAACTCTTTTCCGAGCACTTTTGTCTTACGGAATTACGCATGGTGTTTGTTCGTACATGTTATTACAGGACTTAGGTGACTCGAGAACCCGGAATGCGATGTTTTTGAATGAGAAACGTGTTCATGGCACGAAAGTAGCATGAAAGTGAGGAAAGGTCAAGTTTGGAGTGAAATCAAGGCAAACTGGCGTTTGCCCTACCTCAAACTAGCGTTTGACTCAAGCCTACCTCAAACTGGCGTTTGGCCAATGCAAAATGGCGTTCACAGAGTTGGCATCAAATACTGAAAGTTATAGTTTTGGACAACCGAGCGTTCAAATTACCCCTAAACTAGCGTTTGGATGGGTTCAGCCCGACTTAAGGAAGTTCATACAAGACAAACAAGCGTCCAAGTACCTCAAACTGGCGTTTGTCCCTCAAGGCACGATCCATGAACTGGCGTTCAAGGCAAGGCAAACGCCTATTCGCTGAAGATGAAACCCTAATATCATCAAGATTTCCCGGAAAACTAGCGTTTGAAAGGATGCAAACTGGCGTTTGCGACCGACACAAGCAGATTTTCACCCTACACGATAAATACGCAGCTCATTCAGCCCCTGAATATTCTTGGCCGACTTTAGACTCTTCTTAGGCGATTTTGGTGCGATTTTATTGTAGTTTGATCACCCTTCAATCCTTTGATGCCATAGATTACATCCTTCGATTCTACACACTTGTTATAGCTTAGATCTACCTTCCAAGAACAAAAGATTCAACTTTTTGGTGCAATTATTTCTTCATATTTTCTGGATCAGATTTTCTACAAGTTATATGGTAATGACTTCTCTTTTATTTATTGTCTTGAGTTTGATTCCAATTCTTATTTTGTTTATTGGCATAATCATGAGTAGCTAATTGCATGTGTAGTCGAATTATGTGAAAGCGAGCGAAAACCCTAAGGGGGATGAGATAGGGAATTGTGTAGTGCGTAATATTATGTTTTAACGATTAATCCACGTCCTAAAACTGATTATAACATCTTTGAATTAGATTGATCACCTAGTTCACTGTCACACACATCGAATTTATAGATGCATTTTGCGTGGAGATGTGGGATAAGGGGTTTTAGGATCGTTCCGTAGATTCGGCCTAGTTGTTAGGTCCATTTCCAATATAGAGGTTTGTCATCGTTGTTCGAGCAACTCTAGAACTTAATCATGTTAGGATAATCGGTTTTCTAAAGGGAGAGTCGGTTAGCTTCACATAGGGTGGTTAGATCGAGTTGTTCAGTCTAATCACTTGAATTAGGAGTTGGCACCCATGGATGTCGTTAAACTACATTGGATAAGTAGGTCGGTTAAGACACGCTCCCTGTCAAGTCCTTCCTTAAGGGTAAAAGTAGCTCGTGGGATCATAGTTCGGCTATACCTTTTAATATCTAGAAGTAAACTCGTTAGTATAATCGTTATTTCTGCATTAGTATAATACCTTCCACTGTTATTTTGACTTGAACTAAGTTCTACGCCAGCTTTTGTACTTAGACATTACTCCCTGTGGATTCGACCTTGTGACCACTATACTCCCGTTGACCCGATACTCTGTCAGTAAAAGTTAGCGGTTAAGTATTTTGCTATCAAGAATTTTGGCACCGTTGCCGGGGAAATACGGTTAAGTTAGCGGTTAAGA
The DNA here is from genome assembly GCA_036785695.1 of Gentiana straminea. Classification (NCBI taxonomy): domain Eukaryota; kingdom Viridiplantae; phylum Streptophyta; class Magnoliopsida; order Gentianales; family Gentianaceae; genus Gentiana; species Gentiana straminea. Next base: position 2,871,576 of record JAVUPR010000241.1, on the reverse strand, counting down.
ATTACGGTTTTGGTTGCTTTTTGGTTGGTGAATATGGTCCGAAGAATCTCGATAGTAGTTCCATGAACAATCCTTTGCGGAATTGGATTTTTTTTATATTGGAAATTCCATAAAGTGCGAACCATTCCCCAAACTGACGATTGGAAGGACATCATACCAAATTCGTACAATTAGGACTTCGACAGATGCTATTTGCTGCTCCAGCGGACAGTATGCACTTGTTACACAGAAACCCCTTAGAGGAAGGGCAAAGCAAGGAGGACAACGGGTAGGAGAGATGGAGGTTTGGCAAACGGATCACAATTACAGGTACCTGGGAGCATACCGATGGAATGAACGAAATACGAAGTCTAACTGGGCCAATGAATGAGTTCCAAGAAAGCGGCCGTTCACATCAGGCCTTCTGTTGATAGTGAATAACCAGTGAATGAAATAACCCTTATTTTCTTTCGCGGATAGAAGACTGCTATAAAAAAAAACTACTACTATTGTTGTTTGTGGGGAAATCCCGTTTGGACTATAATCGGGTTGTGGTCTGCTTTGTTTGTGCTTTGGGTTGGTTTTGGTTGTTAGTTTGAGATATCATGGTGCGTACCGGTGGTAAAGAGGGGGCCTCAGGGCAAAAACGTTACGGAAAAGAGATAGCTCGGGATAACGGTAAGAAAAAGAAAGTGGTAGACCCTAGGCCGGTAAATCCCAACCGAGGGGTCCAGATTAGAGAGAGACAAAACCCCTCTAGGGCTACTCAAACTCAGGCTAGGACTTCTTTGCGGGATGAATTGGACTCTGACACGGATGACGCACCTTTGGTAAGAAAGAGGACTGTTGAGCCGGGGCCTAGGGTTGAGCAAGAAGTGAGGGAACCTAGAGTTGACCCGGAAGTTAGAGCTGACAGGGGTGAGCCGGTTGTGAAGCATGTTAGGCCTCCGAGAAGGGAAACTGTAGGACCCCCGATCCCGTTTGATAGGATATTTGTCACTCCTAAGGCATTAGATGTGTCCAACAAGCACTATTCGACCCGCACGATGCTTATAGAGAGAGCCTTCCATGATTATAATGTTGACAAGCATTTTGCGAAGAACCTGACTGATAGGAAGTGGGGAGCGTTGATGACAACCCTGGATTTGAAGGTGAATGCCACTTTGGTGCGTGAATTTTACGCCAATTTTTATGCGTCGAGCTTAGTGACGGGGATGGTAAAGGTTCGGGGGGTGAAGGTCCCGTTTAGTGCTAAGGCGATCAATGAGAAGTACGGTTTGGCACCTTTTGAGGGTTTGGATTATAAGGAAGAGATTAAAGTGAGGAAAGATGCGGGTGGGGACCCGTTGGAAGATCTCCGGATGTTGGTGTGCCCGGATGTTCCGTGGACACTTGGGGATGGTGGTGCAAGGAAGCAGTTGGTCACCTCATCTTGGGGTGAGGATTGGAAGGTTCAATGCCGGTTCTTCCAAAACCGGCTTCTACCTAAGAACAACTTGACTCAGTTCCACATTGCCGATCTTGGGATGTTGTATGCCCTCAACTTTAAGCTCAATGTGGACGTGGGCCAAGCACTTTATGATGAGTTTGCCACCAATCAGAAAGTTTACACCCGCAGTTTGTTATGCCCCCATCTTATCTCCAGTTTATGTCGGGATGCCAAGGTTCAGGAGTACACAGAGGATCACCGGCCCAAGAACCCCCGCGTACTGCAAAGGGAAAAAGGTAAGACCCTGGCTCAGTTAGCTCGTATGGCGTCGGGGCAGCCTAGTTCATCTGCTGGCCCTAGTCAGGCGCCACCAGTTCTTTCTTTTTCTCCCTCCGTTAGGATGAGGTTGAGTATGGCAAAAAGTTTCCAGAACTGGATGGAGGATCAGAAGAAAACATAGGATAATATTCTGACTCTCCTCCAACTGATGAGTGAGGGTCGACCGCCGAAGGATCCTAAAGCGTTCGCCCCGAGTACCATGGATTACCGTTTTTCAGAGGATATTGTGCAGGCCATCCAACAGATTGTGGCGGAGGATGCGTCTTCGTCTGACGAGAAGACTGCGGAGATTGAGGAGCCAGAGACCGTGGCTACCACTGATGCTCCTACTGCTGCTGATGATGATGCACCCGGACAGACATGATTTGATTTGTTATATATGATGTTCCTTTTGTAGTCTGTGCCCGGTGTTCGGGTTGGTTAGGAGCCGTCTAGCCTATTTGATACATTTGTCCTACTTTTGCTGCTACTGTCAGTTTTGAGATACTACTATTTCATTTTGATGGGTTTTGTAAGCCTTAAGGCATGCTACTACTTTCATTTGTGTCTTGGCTTCTATTTGTACGCAATATGGATGTTGTTTTTCTATTATGTGCCTCTGTGGCCTTTCAAGCATGCTTAGATGTTCTGTACTTTACCCGTAGGGGTTATTTTTCCATCTATAGCAATCCAGTTTATGCATTACATATTGCATATCGAGTTTTCTGACGTAACAGGGCCTTCTTACTGTTATACCCCTTATCCCGATTTTGATATCTTGGCACGAGGACCATGTCCCGTGCATGTTTTGCATTGTTTTTGTCTTGATAGGGATTCGGGTCGTGCTTACACGAGGCTGTCACGGGATTCGATAGCGCCTTTCTACCGGGTCTAAAGCTAAGTCTTTCTTTTCTATCTCATTCACGCATTGAGGGCATTGCTTCATTCGAAGTGAGGGGTGGATACGACTTAGCTTTGTATTGTTTCGATTGATAAATGTGCCGGTAATTGTGATATGCTTAGTTAATGTTTGGTTTCGAGTCAATTTGTGGCTTAAAATTTTAAAACTTTTCACGGTTTGACACCGCGTTATATGCATGTTTTTCACGATGGGAGTTGGTAAATGTCTTAGTAGTCGAGTAATGTGTGTAGTGCGATTCTATTTTATTACGATACGAACCCTTTTAGTGCACGTAGACCTTGGTTATACTTAGTTTGGTTGCTATACACACTTATACCACTAGTTTCGAGGCAAAATAGAGAGGTTTACCTAGGCCGGATACGGGATGAGAGTCATGGCGCTTCTTTGACCCGACCAGAGCCAAATAAGCCAAAATCCCAACATTATACCCCCGTACCCCCTGTAAACCTTGATAGGACGGTCTGACCACCGTCCGAAATGAGCCGTTTTGGTTACTTAGCCAGTATTACCCTAACCCTGAGCTATTTTATTGGTCACGTTTCCTTTGATCACCCTACGAGTGGACTTAATTTTTACTTTAGACACACTTTTTGAATCAAGTGTGGGGTGGGAGTGGTGCGTGTTTCGAGAGGAGTTGGTTAGTACGAGCTAATATAACGAAAGGGAGGAGCTCGAGAAATCTAATGTGAGGCTTGTGGTTCGAGAAAAAAAAAAGAATGAAGAATAAAAAAGAGATGAAAAGAAAAAAAAATTGAAATTGAAATTGAAAAGAAAAATTGAAAGAAAAGAGAAAGTTGAATAAAGTTTGAAGTCAAAGAAGGAGTGTTTCAAGTGAATAAAAATATGATATTGAGGTCGGAATGTTTATCAATGAGTATAGAAGGATCGAAGGAGTTTGGTTTAGTATATTTTCAAATAGAAAGTAAATGAGATGATTAGGTTCACTCGTGTTTTCTCTTTCTCCAGTCCCAAATTTCCTTTCGATTAACCCCGTCCCGAGCTTAACGGTATAACCCTTCAAGTCCTACTTGACCGTATTTAGCCTCGGTTGCCTCGATTAGTGGAGATTCTAACCCGGTGTGAGTTGTGTGTAGTCATTTGGCCGGTATTCGAAGCCTAATCATTTTGAGTGTAGCCCTCGGTTTATATCACACACACACACTTCGTTTTCGTGATAAGATAGAGTCAAGTTGTTTACATTCAGTGTCTGCTTTAGGTTCACTTGATGTCGTGAGTGCTATGCATGTTTTGTAAAGTTGATCCCTTGGTCTGTTTTAGAGCGCCTAATTTACTCGAGGACGAGCAAAGGCTAAGTGTGGGGTGGTTGATGGAAGTCAACTTTACTGTACTTTGGTGTGCAGTTTAATCCCCGTTTATCACGTTATTGGCATGTTTTGGGTAGTTCTAGGCCTAATTAAGAGTAATATCGAGAGTTATATGCACGGGGAGTTAAACTGTCACATCGATAGTAAACTTCGTCTTTTTAACGATATTTAACTCTTTTCCGAGCACTTTTATCTTGTGGAATTACGCATGGTGTTTGTTCGTACATGTTATTGCAGGACTTAGGTGACTCGAGAACCCGGAAGGCGATGTTTTGGAATGAGAAACGTGTTCGTGGCACGAAAGTAGCATGAAAGTTAGGAAAGGTCAAGTTTGGAGTGAAATCAAGGCAAACTGGCGTTTGCCCTACCTCAAACTGGCGTTTGACTCAAGCCTACCTCAAACTGGCGTTTGGCCAATGCAAACTGGCGTTCACAAAGTTGGCATCAAATACTAAAAGTTAGAGTTTTGGACAACCGACCGTCCAAATTACTCCCAAACTAGCGTTTGGATGGGTTCAGCCTGACTCAAGGAAGTTCATACAAGACAAACGAGCGTCCAAGTACCTCAAACTGGCGTTTGTCCGTCAAGGCACGATCCATAACTGGTGTTCAAGGCAAGGCAAACGCCAGTTCGCTAAAGACGAAACCCTAATATCATCAAGATTTCCAGGCAAACTAGCGTTTGAAAGGATGCAAACTGGCATTTGCGACCGACAGAAGCAGATGTTAAAGGTGAATTTATACGATCTATAACGCTGTATGTTATGCTAATTTATCTCGTATTAGTATGAATTTGTATAAGAAACAAGTGTTTAATGGATTTATTGCGCGAATGATACGTTGAAAGAGTTAATCGGAAAATAGATTGATTTATGTGATTTAATTGTTATTTCATGATTATTTGAGCGTTATTACATTTTGCGATGTTTCTATGTGTGTAGATACATGTTTGAAGCTCAAAAGATGATCACAAGTTGATTAAAGTTCGAGTAAATTAATGATGGAAAAGATAATGAAGGAATTGGATATGATAATAGAGATGGAGATGAAGGAATCTAGATAAAGTTGATCCTGGACTGGCGTCCATCAGCCTGAACTAGCGTCCAGAGTGGACGGGCGTTTGACATTCCAGACGAGCGTCCAGGAGAAGCCTTTACATTCAGGATGATCATATTTTTCCTGGACGAGCGTCCAATTTAAAGAAGGACGGGCGTCTGATCCAGCTCGGCCCGACTCGAAGAAGATTACACCAGACTGGACGAGCGTTCGCCCATTCCGGACGGGCGTCCAGCCGCCGACTTGGTGAAACCGACCTAGTTTTCTATATAAGGCAGCGTGTTTTCTTCACAATATCATCATATATTCAAACCCTAAACCCTAGGGGCGGCCAAGCTGCGTTTCCCTTTAGTTTTCATTCAGTTTTTACTCAATTATTTCAATACACTTTTACTATAAACAATTCGATATTCGAAGAGGATGCTAAGAGGCTAGGCTTCCATTGAACAAGCGTTGTGAAGCCGTCCGATTCAACTATTCAGTTTCTTTTCGTGATTATTTTGTGAGTACTTACTACGAGTTGTTCCTTTATCATGCTTTACGTTGTTTATTGCAATTTATGTCGAAAGATGCTTGCTCTATTGATCGTTTAATTGATGAGAATCACGTTAGACGTTAGATCACCACGATAAAGGATAGATATTTGATCTAATTAACGAGAGTTGTTAGGTTAGATTTCTAGGTTAGGAATTGAGAGATTTCACACCTTGAATTGAGAGCGTTAATCTTTAGATCGAAAGATATAGATTAATAGACGAACTGGCCTAAGAAATTAGGGTTCATACTTTTGAATAGGTGAATCACAACTTGACTAGTAATCACGAGATAATCCGAATTGAAATTGAACGTTGATAGGATAGGTGGATCACTCGCTTGTTCGTTTCGTAAATTATTGATTTTAAATCCTTTGAATCTCGAATTGCTTAGCTTAGTTAATCTTCTCGTTGCATACTTAGAATAGGTTAGTTTAAATTGGTTCGCAACCCGTATCCTTCCTGGCTTTAGATCATCTCTTCTGTCCAGTTTACGTTTTAGTTAAGTTTTATTTTCAGTTTCATCCGCTGTTTAGTTTAATAATAGTGACATAGGTTAGTTAGATAAAAACTAGAAATCACAATCGTTAGGTTCCCCGTAAGATCGACCCGGCATTAACCGCTATTGCTACGATCCTTATACTTGAGGTTAACCGGATTATTACTTGTTTATTTTGTGTTGATAAAATCCGTGACAAGTTTTTGGCGCCGTTGCCGGGGATCCGGACGGTTGTCTAGTTTTTTTTCTTTTTCTTCGTTTTTCTGTGTTATTTTGTTGTCCTGTTTTTAATTCATTTTAAATTTCCTGTTTTAATTGATAAACGTTTAGGTAATTAGTTAATTAGGATTTTAGTTTAAGCATTAAGGTTCTCTGGTGATTAGTTCTCCCCTCTGTCTCTTCCTCTCTTGCTGTTCTATTCGGATTATTACTTTCCTGTTATTCTCTGCAATTTTTTTTCCCTGCTTCTGTTCTACTTTTCCCGCTACCAAACGGGCGTTTGGGATATTGGACGCCCGTCCGTTGGAAAATTATCAACTCTGTTCTGTTTTATTCACTTAGACGAGCGTCCATAATATTTGGACGCCCGTCCAAGTATTTTACCTTTCAGACGAGCGTTTGGACCATTAGACGCCCGTCCATTCCAAACTTCACCCGGACGCCCGTCCAAATTATTGGACGTCCGTCTGGCCCTGTTTCCTTTAATAATTTTGTTCCTTTCCCTTTCTCTTCTTTAGTTTTTCTTTTAATCTCTAGTCTAAGTTTTTAATTTTTCTTTAGTTATTAGTTTTGAGGTTCAACATCTTGAGTACTGTGTCGGTTTATGCAAACTCGAAGTCAGAAAGGACCACTGTTCTTTTCACCTGACCTCGAGCGGACCATAGTCCGGCCCAATAGGCGAAGGCTTCGTTTTGCCGATCCTTCTGGCGAAGGAAGTTTGACCGAGCAAGAAATCGAACAAGATCTAATAAAGGAAATTGAAGCTCTCGTAATAATGGCCGCTGAGGATAGACGGACGTTGGCTGACTATGCCATGCCCGGTGCGGTGTCGTCAACCCGGCCTATCGTCTTACCAAACCATTACTTGCACAAACTTTCGAACTCAAGCCGGGACTTATCCGGATGATGCGGCATGCATCAATTTTTCATGGCTATCAATCGTAGAATCCGCATACTCATTTACACACATTCTTGGAGATATGCGGTACCACACGCATCCAAGGGGTAAATGATGATGCCATCAAACTAAAACTCTTTCCATTTTCCTTGAAGGGAGAAGCTAAAGAGTGGTACACTTCTCTCCCTCTCGAATCCATCAATACATGGGCTGAACTCGAGAGAGAGTTTTTGAGTCGGATTTCCCACCTTCAAAGACAAATTTCGGTGTTTAAACGAGATATTCACTTTTTATCAAAAAGAAAATGAGTCGTTCTTTGAATGTTGGAAGAGATTCAAGTCTCTTCTTAGAAATGTCCCCACCATGGCTTGCCGCCGCAAAGGCAAGTCAATACTTTCTTCAAAGTGGGTTGACCGAGCTTACAAAAGGCATGGTCAATAGTTCATCCGGTGGAGCATTTCGAAGAAAACGCCCGAAGAGGGATGGGCACCGTTTGAGGACATTGCAAAGTACAATTACGCCCCCTCTTATCGTGGCAATTCAAGCGCCTCCTCCTCCTAAGGTTGAGGAGGTTAACATGCAAAGTTTGATCGCCATGCTACGAGGCAAATGGCAACTTCCCAAGCTCCAAATCCGATGAATCAAACTCCTTCTTTTCCACGTAACCCTCGGGTTCTATACCGTGAAAATTGTTTGTCGATTGGCCATATGAATGGCCGGTGTCAATTTAGTCCCACTACACCTTATCAAGTGAATGCTTTGTCCATGATTATGGACAAGACAATCAAGTTACATGTCGAATTGTAACGAGGTGGGGCACACTTCTAAATTCTCGTCCTATGAATGGACGGAATGCGGAAGTGAATGCATTCTATGGCCGAACAACCAGAGATTCAATCGCTTTCGGTCGAAACAGCTTTCCAAAACCAAGGGTTCAATACATCATCGAACGTCAATCCTAATTCGAATTTTAATTCGAATCCGAATTTCAATAGAAACCCCGGATTTAATCGAATCAAACCTCGAATTTTTCCAATCCTACGCAAAAATTCAATCGAATTGGCCTTCCAATCCAAATTCTCAATTTCAAGGTCGGGCCACCCAGGCCTTATTCTTCAAATTCTCAAAACCCTCAAGGCCCCTCCCACCTACCAATCTTGAAGCTAAGTTGGAGGAGCAAAGCAAAAGTATTCAACTCCTAATGAATACGAACAAGAGTCCGAGAGGCAAATAGGACAACCGGCCGAGCGCTTAGCTTCCGACCGTCGTGCGCCCGCCCGGCTTTACGGAAAAGAATCCAAAAGGCGGTCAGGTTGCTCAGGCCGACATAAGCAACAATCAATGCACTGACCTCGTGCCAACAATGCAATACGGTAAAGAGGAGGCCAGTGCGATGAATTTAAGAAGTGGCACTCAGCTGAGTGGTCCCCCTGGCTTCCAGGGAAACCACTAGCCCCTCCTGCCACCGATAAGGCGGGAGGGGAAGTTGAGCAACCACTATCCCCTGTCCTGCAAGAGCGTACTCGGGTGGCTGATCCCCCGAGGGATGAAAGAGTTGAAACACCTCAGGTGGCTAAGCCCCTGAGAAAAGAAGATTCGGTTGAGAGTCAGGTGGCTGATCCCCTGACCAAAACGACGTCTGAAAAAGTTGTGAGGTGGAAAGATCTGGAAAACAAGGCCGTAAGTGCATCCTCAAAGAAAGTATTTTCCGAGAGTGACCTTAAAAAACTTCCGTTCCCACCGAGGAAGAGCAACATCCCTCTGAGTGAAGATAAGAAATATGAAAAGGTGCTTAACCTTTTGAAAAATACTCGGGTAAATCTCGCCATTATCCGAGGTCTTGGTCGAGATGCCTAAGTATACAAAATTCATCAAGGATGTTGTGTCTTCGAAAAAGAAATTGGAAGGCATGGAAAGGAGAATTGGTGAGGATTGTTCCTTGATAAATCATCAAGACTTGCCAACCAAGAGAGGTGACCCAGCAAATTTGTGCTCACATTGCAAATGGGAGGCCTAGTCTTCCCGAATTCCTTGTGTGATCCGGGTGCATCCATCGCCTTGATGCCATTGTCCGTTTGCAATCGCCTTGGTTTACGAGTCTTCTAGAACCCACTACTATGAACTTGCGGTTCGCGATAGGTCCTCTAAGAAAGCTTCGGGGATCCTTAGGGACGTATTAGTTCAAATAGATAGGTTTACCTTTCCGCTTGACCGGTACGTCTTAGATATTGAGAAAAGTGAAAATGTCCCTCCGATTCTCGGAAGACCTTTTCTATCTACGCTAGGGCCCTCATCGATTGTGATGGTGGGCACGTCACCATTCGAGTTGGTGATCGGGAGGTGAGCTATAGTGTTTCAAAATCTATCAATATACCTTCGGATCTCCAACCGGCCGTTCCATTGAGGAGACGTCGATGACTTCAATGACCTCATGGATAAGCAAGTCTTGGGCTTGTAGAAGCGGAATATGAGCGATTGATCGATAATCCGAATGTCCATGGTGTGGTAAATCTAGATCGGTTCGCGAATGAATTCGAGGATGAGCACGAGAGAAGAAGCTTTGGCAGTAGGGCCACTGAGTAAGCTCAATGATGTTGAGTTGAGGAGTGGAGATCTTAAATCAAGTCTAGAGGAACCCCCTGTAGACTTGGTTTTGAAGCCGTTGCCTAAACATCTTAAGTATATATTCCTGAGAGAAGGTGACCGGCTTCCTTTGATCATCTCTGGCCAAGCTATCTCGAATAGAAGAGCTTAAACGGTTAAACGTCCGGCGCAAAAATGAGAAAGCCTTGGATGGCAGGTGGGGGATATCCGAGGGATATCTCCCGACATCTGTATGCACAAGATCAAGACGAGGAGGGTGCAAAACAAGTAAGACACCTCGAGAGAAGGCTCAACCCTCACATGCAAGAGGTAGTCAAAAAGGAAATTATAAAGCTTCTAGACATGGGTATCATTTACGCCATTGCAGACAGTGAGTGGGTATCCCCAACTCAAGTAGTTCCCAAAAAAGGTGGAATTACTATTGAGAAGAATGAGAAGGGAGAAGAGATAGCATTGAGGCTCGTCACTTTGGATACGAGTATGTATCGACTATCGAAAGCTCAATGAGGTCACACCGAAAGATCATTTCCCCTTCCATTCATTGACCGGATGCTTGAGCGTCGGCGGGCACGCATTCTACTGTTTCCTCGATGGATATTCAGGATATTTCCAGATACCCATCGATCCCGTTGACCAAGAGAAGACCACTTTCACTTGCCCTTATGGGACATTCGCCTACGGGCGGATGCCGTTTGGTCTCTCGTAATGCCCCGGCCCACCTTTCAAAGGTGTATGATGGCAATCTTTGACGGGCTAGTTGAGAAGTGCATGGAGATTTTTATGGATGATTTCTCGGTCTTTGGTCAATCCTTCGAGGATTGCCTCAATAATCTTGATCAGGTGTTGTCTAGATGTGTGGAAAAGGACTTAGTGCTTAATTGGGAAAAATGCCATTTCATGGTAGATGAAGGCATAGTCCTCGGCCACAAAGTGTCAGCCAAAGGTATAGAAGTAGACAGAGCCAAGGTTGAAGCTATTGAGAAGATGAGCTATCCCAAGAATGTTCGGGAGGTCCGAGGTTTCCTCGGGCATGTCGGCTTCTATAGGAGGTTCATCCAGGACTTTTCAAAGATTGCCAAGCCCCGTCTACTTTACTCAAAGAAGACGTTACTTTTGATTTTGATGAGAACCGCAAGCGCGCGTTTGAGGAGCTTAAGAGTAGACTGATCTCTCGCTCCAATACGTATATCGCCGGACCGGAACCTCCCTTTGAGCTCATGTGTGATGCATCTAACTACGCGCTTGGTGCGATCTTAGGGCAAAAGCTAAACGGGAAGTTCCAACCTATCTATTACGCCAGTCACACACTGAATCCCTCTCAAGTTAACTACACGACAACTGAAAAGGAATTATTAGCCGTAGTCTTTGCTATGGATAAGTTTCGTAGTTACTTGCCGGGTGCCCAAGTGATTGTGTGGACCGACCACGCCGTTTGCGTTATCTCATGACCAAAAAGGAAGCTAAACCGCGCTTCGCGTTGGATACCGACCTCCAAGAGTTTGACGTTCAAATCAAAGATAAGAAGGGCAGCGAGAACGTAGTGGCGGATCATGTTTCTAGGATGTTAAGTAAGGACAATGGTGATCCTGATGATATAGATCTTTACTTTCCTCTAGAAAACATCATGTTGATCGATGGCCGCTCTCCAGATGTTCCTTGGTACTCCTCCATTGTGAACTACCTTCATGCCAAATACCTTGATCTTGAAATGTCTTATCAAGAGAAGAAGAAGTTCTTCTCTGATATGAAATATTTCGTTTGGGATGAACCTTACCTTTTCAAGATCTGCAAAGATGGTCTGCTGAGGAGGTGTGTTCCTGAGTCTGAGCAACGCGATATAATCGAGCAATGCCATAGTGGACCCACAGGTGGTCACTTTGGTCCGTGGAAAACGGTTGCTAAGATCTTCCAGTCCGGATTCTATTGGCCTACGATCTTTAAGGATACAGAAGCCTTCTGTAAAGCTTGTGATCGGTGCCAAAGAACGGGAGCTTTGACAAGGCGGTTTGACATGCCATTGAAACCCATCCTTGAATGCGAAGTCTTCGATGTTTGGGGAATTGACTTTATGGGTCCGTTCCCTTCTTCCTGTGGAAACAAATACATCTTAGTCTGCGTAGATTATGTATCGAAATGGGTGGAGGCAGTAGCCACTCCTCACAATGATCACAAAACGGTCATGAAATTCCTAAAGAAAAATATCTTCGTGAGGTTTGGATGCCCACGTGCCTTGATCAGTGATGAAGGGACGCATTTCTGTAACCGACCTTTGGAAAAAGTCCTCGAGAAGTATGGTGTTCGTCACAAAACTGGCACACCATATCATCCGATGACTAGTGGTCGAGTTGAGCGAAGCAACCGAGCTTGAAGAAGATCCCGGAGAAGACGGTAAACAACATAGAAAAGACTCGGAGTTTGAAGTTGGATGATGTACTTTGGGCTTACGGAATCGCTTATAAAACCCCTATGGGTACATCTCCATATCAAATGGTCTACGGGAAACCATGTCATCTGCTGTCGAGTTAGAGCATAGAGCTTATTGGGCTACAAAGTTTCTCAACTTTGATTCCCAATCTTGTGGAAAACATCGACAACGGCGATTAGCATACGAGCTAGACGAATTCGGACTCCGGGCTTACGAAAGCGCCGGGATTAGTAAGGACAAGATGAAGCTACTCCACGATGCTAAGATTAAGAAGAGAGAATTTCAAGTCGGCGAACAAGTTCTTCTATACAATTCTAGGTTACATTTGTTTCTGGGAAGTTGAGGACACGTTGGTCCGGCCCCTTCGAGATTCTCCAAATTATTCCCGGAGGCGTTTTAGAACTACGAGGTTATGGAGACCAGCGTTTCGAGTAAACGGTCGAGGTGCAAGCATTACATTGGTGAACCCAAGGTGAAGCCTTTGACGTCCGATTTCTCAATATCCTCGGGTGTAGCACCCCTAAAGTCGACGAGTTTGACGAGTTTTCGCCCGACTTGTTCTCTCGAGGATGACGGTTGTGATAAATCCGAGGAGGTTCTAGCCGGTAGTTGGGATGTGGAAGAGTATTGGAAGGAGCGTCAACGCGTATGTCATCAAAAGCTTCGAAGACGAAAAAGTCAACCATGGGGAAGTTTAAACGTATTTGGAAAGCTATCAAAGATCTAACCCCATGTGTTAAGTGTCGTTTCGCACCGAACTACTGATCAAAGTTTAGACGAGGTAGTGGCAGGCAGAAAAGTCAAATGGCCTGATCCAGGCTGAGTTTTTAACAGTGTCGAGCTAACGACATTAACCAAAAGCGCTACTGTGAGGCATCCTAGATATCCCTTATTATAATGGCTAGGTTCTCGTTCACGCTATTAGTGTTTTATTTTGAGTTTTAGTTTGATCAAGTTTTAGCTAACTAAGTTGTTCTATTGTTATCCGTCGCTTAGTGTGCTTTTAGGTATGGATTACGGAGTTCTTCCCGAGGAGTTCCCCCTCATTAGTCGGATCCCGCTGATCACAGTAGATGATGGACCGGGAGGCACTATAGTTCTTCATGTAGATTTTGACATTAGCACCCAGGTTAAGACCATCACGTACGTTATCATTGTTCCACCATGTTCGGGAGGCAGCGAGTTCACGACTGAGGAGTTGCAGGAGGCCATAGGACGTCCTTACACGATCCTTAATGATCCTATGCTGACAGATCTAGCGCTGGTACTACAAGCTTCACATTTTCGAGGTTTAGAGGTAGCCGGAGATGACTGGGGTGTGCAAGACAACTATGATTTCCCTCCTGCTATTGATATGCTTCGTCGTCTCATCCGTTTGGTGGATTGGGACGAGATTTATGCTGACTAGCGTTAGTTAGGTTTGTTTCGTCGAGCCCCGACGTAAAACACAAGCGCTTGGTGGGAGGCAACCCACTGTTTTCTATTTGTCTTTATTTACCTTTTCGTGATTTTATGTACTTTGTTTAATTTGAATTGGTATTTCTTCAATTTTAATTAAGTTTAATAAGAAATTGCGTTTTTGGATTTGAGTTGTATGGATTTTTTTTTTGATATTTTTGACGCTTCTCTGCTTGGACGCCCGTCCATAATTTTGGACGCCCGTCCGCCTTGATAAACCTTTGGACGAGCGTCCACTAAACCTGAACGCCCGTCTGAATTCCTCCCTCCAATCCTGTATGTGATTTGAATTGTTGGACGAGCGTCCACTTATCCGGACGTCCGTCCGGCCGTCCGACTTCCCGGTGGACGTCCGTCCGCTGAGTTGGACGAGCGTCCAACCTATGCCTTTATATACCCCTTCTTCGAATGAGAACTCACTTTTCAGAATTTTCAAAAGCAAAACCGTTTCCTCTCCCCCTTTCTGACCTAAAATCCGCGATTCTAAACCATTTTGAGCGATTCGAAGTGCTCCAGGCCGCTCTTAACCCCCTCTCTTTGATTCTCATAACCAAATCCCCCAACACACAATATTTTTGGAGAATCCGCACCCATTGTAGCCCGACTTTTAAGGAAAAAAATTCGATTTTGGGGCTTGTGTTGGTGTTGTTTGGACTACGTCTCACCTCGATCGACATCTCCTCATTCTACGTGGTAAGTTAGTAGCAACTTTTCTAGTTTTTTTTTTTTTCACGTTTTTGCGAGTTCGATTTTTGGGTCGGCTCGTTCACTTGACTATCATCTTAATCCGTTTTTCTACTGTTTTTGTGTTTCTTTCTTCTCTGTTTTGGTGATGTGATGTTGTGATGGGTGGTGAATGGGTTGTTTGATGATGATGGTTGTGGTTGTGGTTGGGTTGCTTTGAAATCCCGCTTTGGATGATAAACGGGTGTCTTGTTGTGAATTGGGGTTGTTTCGGCTTAGTCTAGGTTTGAGAATGGTGCATAAGGAGGTAGCTAAGAGGCATGGAAAAGGGGTTGCTAAGGAACCTTCTAAGAAAAAGAAGGGTGTGGACCCCACTTTAGTCAATCCTAATCAAGGAATTCGCATTGGTGAGCGTCAGAGCCTTCCTAGAGGTCAAATTAGAGTTCCTGTCCACGACGAGCCTGAATCTGGGTCTGAAACTGATGATGAGCCGTTAGTGAGGATGCAAACTAGGGCGGCAGAAGCTCGGGGGAGCGGGTAGACAATGAACCCGAGGGAGACGAGCCGGTTAGACGGAGAGTGAGACCTCGCTATCCCTATGCCCTTTGCTCGTAGGTTCATCAATGCTACGGCGATGGAGGTCTATAATAAGCATTATTTGACTCGGACGATGTTGGTCGAGCGAGCCGTTCTAAACACGAAGGTGGACCCCGCGTTTGTGAAATTGTTAACGGACAGGAAGTGGGGGGCTTTGATGCAAACTCCTAGAACCCCGGTAAATGCTACGGTAGTCCGTGAATTTTATGCTAATTGCTCAGAGACGGACTTGGCAGCCGGAGTTGTGACGGTTCGGGGGTTCGGTGCCGTTTACACCAGCGGTTATCAATGGGAAGTACGGATTGGATCTTTTTGAGGGCTTGGACTATAAGGAGGCCATTAAGGCTAAACAAGACGCCGGTGAGGATCCACTGGAGGAATTACGGTTGTTGGTATGCCCGGAGGTGCCGTGGACGCTTAGACCGGGTGGGGCTAGAAAGGAACTAGTGACCACGAATTGGACGGAAGATTGGAAGGTTCAGTGTCGGTTTATCCAGAACCGGTTGTTACCTAAACACAACCTGACTCATTTCCATATTGGAGACCTTGGGATGCTTTATGCCTTGAACTTCAAACTTAATGTCGACGTGGGACAAGCTATTTTCGACGAGGTTGCCATGAATCAGAAAGTGTATACTAGGTGTTTGATTTGTCCGCATTTGATACACGGCCTATGTCAAGATGCTAAAGTTCCCGAGTACAAGACCGATCATAAACCCAAGAATCCAAGGTTCTTGCAACGGGAGAAGGCAAAGCCTACCGATCAAACTGAGACTGAGTTACCACGTGAGTCTGGTTCTTCCCCTGCACCGCCTTCGGTTCCTTCCTTGTCTAGTTTATCTCCTGCGGAGAGGGTTCGGTATAGCATGGCTAGTAGTCTTCGGGATTGGATGACTGATATCCAGGAGACGCAAAAGAACATGATGTATGTGCTGAAGTGCATTGTGGAGGGCAAGAAACCGAGGGATATGAATATTTTCAGGGAGAGTGGTACGGAGTTCGTCTTTTCCGATGCGATCGAGCAGGTCATTGCCGATGTGCTTGAAGCGGAGAGGGAGCCTGATGATGAGGAGGTAGTGGAGAAGAGACCTCCTGGGACTGATTCTGCCCCGGTTACACAGCCGGCACTTTCATCGACGACGTCTACGGCTGCTGTACCTTCTACTGACCCTACTACTGCTGCTGATTCTACTGTTCCCCCTTCGGCTGAGCCTGCTCCGGGCCTTTCTTGAGCTTTATATGTTTTTTTTTTAGTTTTTGTGATTTCATGTCGCACTTTCATGCTACCTGTACTTTTCATTTTCTACATTTCCGGATCATGTAAGCCATATGGCGCCCCGACATTCTGTTTTGATTTGTATTAACCTTCTGGTCACTGTTTTATCTGCTTACCGATGTTTCTTTTATCTATTCGATTTCAATTTATTACCTTTTTCATTATTACGATTTATACCCCCTTGTTTCCCCGAGGTATTTCTGGTTTCTCGAGTGGTGCAGATCTAGTTTTTGTCGAGCTTTCGGTTGAGTGCAGTTTGGGCGTTGTTTCTTTTCATGCTCCGGCCTGACCAACGGCTCGATTTTCTACGCGAAATCAGCTAAGTTTCTTTCTCTTTCGTTCTGCACAACATGAGGACATGTTGTCGTTTAAGTGTGGGGGAGGGGAATGTTTGATACGTATCTACACATTTGCTTATATCAATATGTTTCTATGCAAAATGAGCTAAAATTTTCGAATTTTTCGACACTTTTGTTTTCGTTTTGTCCCGAGTAGGCGATTCAATTTAATGTTCGTTATTTTATACTTATTTAAGCCGTATATCACATGTTTGGTAGGTCCGTTGTTTCACCTGACACTATTTTTCACGAGCCATAGTGACGATGAGCTATTTTATAAAGTTATACCCCTTTTCGACGAGTGATTTTTGATTATCTTATAAGTCATGTACTTAGTGCTACATGTATATCTCGAGACTTATAATGGTTTGTATTTAGTTCCGAGTATGTTATACTGTGAATATCTGAAAGTTTGAATGTGATAGGTAATACGTAGCTAATGTCATTTGAAAAAGTTGAATTAAATGAATAAGATGGGTGTGTCGGAAGCTAGTCGATGATTTGAGTGAGGTAGGGTATACCACGTATGTCCTATGCCACTATGATGACTAAAAGCTCACGACGCTTAGAAAAAGCCGCCTTATGATTGGAGTAAGGTAGGGTATTATCTCGAAATGTCCTATTCTCGCTATGACCGGGCAATAGCTCATTCTAATGTGTGTTTAAGTGAAATAATTAAATCAACTTATGAAAGTACTGTTATGAAGTTGATATGAGACTAAGTTATCGTCTATCTTATCCCCAGTATAAACTGTCAGATATGCTGTAGGAATTACCCTCTGAGTATTTCAGAAAGGCCCTAGATATGTTCAATCATCCTTTTCGGGATATGTCACGTTTGTAGGGTGCATCTTATGAGTGTCATTTATCGCTAGTCTACGAGGGGGTATTAGCTAGTTTTGCTTTGAGTTCTCAAGCTTGGACTTAGTGGAAGTTTTCTATGGCTTTGCACGCACACCGTGGTGAACTTCTGATTTACTGGATCTGTGTTATATATGTGGAGATGTCTGTTTTTTCCGAGCCTTATTTTTGTTTTGTTTTGCTCGGGACGAGCCAAAGCTTAAGTGTGGGGGAGTTGTTAAAGGTGAATTTATACGATCTATAACGCTGTATGTTATGCTAATTTATCTCGTATTAGTATGAATTTGTATAAGAAACAAGTGTTTAATGGATTTATTGCGCGAATGATACGTTGAAAGAGTTAATCGGAAAATAGATTGATTTATGTGATTTAATTGTTATTTCATGATTATTTGAGCGTTATTACATTTTGCGATGTTTCTATGTGTGTAGATACATGTTTGAAGCTCAAAAGATGATCACAAGTTGATTAAAGTTCGAGTAAATTAATGATGGAAAAGATAATGAAGGAATTGGATATGATAATAGAGATGGAGATGAAGGAATCTAGATAAAGTTGATCCCGGATCGGCGTCCATCGGCCGAACTAGCGTCCGAGTGGACGGGCGTTTGACATTCCGGACGAGCGTCCGGAGAAGCCTTTACATTCGGGATGATCATATTTTTCCCGGACGAGCGTCCAATTTAAAGAAGGACGGGCGTCCGATCCGGCTCGGCCCGACTCGAAGAAGATTACACCGGACCGGGACGAGCGTTCGCCCATTCCGGACGGGCGTCCGGCCGCCGACTTGGTGAAACCGACCTAGTTTTCTATATAAGGCGGCGTGTTTTCTTCACAATATCATCATATATTCAAACCCTAAACCCTGGGGCGGCCAAGCTGCGTTTCCCTTTAGTTTTCATTCGGTTTTTACTCAATTATTTCAATACACTTTTACTATAAACAATTCGATATTCGAAGAGGATGCTAAGAGGCTAGGCTTCCATTGAACAAGCGTTGTGAAGCCGTCCGATTCAACTATTCAGCTTTCTTTTCGTGATTATTTTGTGAGTACTTACTACGAGTTGTTCCTTTATCATGCTTTACGTTGTTTATTGCAATTTATGTCGAAAGATGCTTGCTCTATTGATCGTTTAATTGATGAGAATCACGTTAGACGTTAGATCACCACGATAAAGGATAGATATTTGATCTAATTAACGAGAGTTGTTAGGTTAGATTTCTAGGTTAGGAATTGAGAGATTTCACACCTTGAATTGAGAGCGTTAATCTTTAGATCGAAAGATATAGATTAATAGACGAACTGGCCTAAGAAATTAGGGTTCATACTTTTGAATAGGTGAATCACAACTTGACTAGTAATCACGAGATAATCTGAATTGAAATTGAACGTTGATAGGATAGGTGGATCACTCGCTTGTTCGTTTCGTAAATTATTGATTTTAAATCCTTTGAATCTGAATTGCTTAGCTTAGTTAATCTTCTGTTGCATACTTAGAATAGGTTAGTTTAAATTGGTTCGCAACCCGTATCCTTCCCGGCTTTAGATCATCTCTTCGTCCAAACTTTACGTTTTAGTTAAGTTTTATTTTCGCTTTCATCCGCCGTTTAGTTTAATAATAGTGACATAGGTTAGTTAGATAAAAACTAGAAATCACAATCGTTAGGTTCCCCGTAAGATCGACCCGGCATTAACCGCTATTGATACGATCCTTATACTTGAGGTTAACCGGATTATTACTTGTTTATTTTGTGTTGATAAAATCCGTGACAGCAGATTTTTACCCTACACTATAAATACGCAGCTCATTCAGCCCCTGAATATTCTTGGCCGACTTTAGACTCTTCTTAGGCGATTTTGGTGCGATTTTAGTGTAGTTTGATCACCCGTCAATCCTTTGATGCCATAGATTACATCCTTCGATTCTATACACTTGTTATAGCTTAGATTTACCTTCCAAGAACAAAAGATTCAACTTTTTGGTGCAATTATTTCTTCATATTTTCTGGATCAGATTTTCTGCAAGTTATATGGTAATGACTTCTCTTTTATTTATTGTCTTGAGTTTGATTCCAATTCTTATTTCGTTTATTAGCATAATCATGAGTAGCTAATTGCATGTGTAGTCGAATTATGTGAAAGTGAGCGAAAACCCTAAGGGGGATGAGATAGGGAATTGTGTAGTGCGTAATATTATGTTTTAACGATTAATCCACGTCCTAAAACTGATTATAACATCTTTGAATTAGATTGATCACCTAGTTCACTGTCACACACATCGAACTTATAGATGCATTTTACGGTGAGATGTGGGATAAAGGGTTTTAGGATCGTTGAGTGGATTCGGCCTAATTGTTAGGTCCGTTTCCAATATAGAGGTTTGTCATCGTTGTTCGAGCAACTTTAGAACTTAATCATGTTAGGATAATCGGTTTTCTAAAGGAAGAGTCGGTTAGCTTCACATAGGGTGGTTAGATCGAGTTGTTCAGTCTAATCACTAGAATTAGGAGTTGGCACCCGTGGATGTCGTTAAACTGCATTGGAGGTAGGTCGGTTAAGACACGCTCCCTGTCAAGTCCTTCTTTAGGTGTAAAATTAGATCGTGGGATCATAGTTCGGCTATACCTTTTAATAACTAGAAGTAAACTCGTTAGTATAATCGTTATTTCTGCATTAGTATAATACCCTCCACTATTATTTTGACCTGAACTAAGTTCTACGTCAACTTTGGTACTTAGACATTACTCCCTGTGGATTCGACCTTGTGACCACTATACTCATGTTGACCGATACTCTGTTGGTAAAAGTTAGCGGTTAAGTATTTTGCTATCATGTATCAGCAGACTCGACTGAGTATTAGCAGAAGCAGTCAGCGGAGTAGTATAGGAAAACAGTTAGTTTCTTATAACTGCTTTGTAATTACTTCCATTTAACTGATCCATGCGGTGTAACCTGATGACGGTCAAGTAATAAAATACTCGATACCTAAATAACCAACTAGCAAGAGAACTAGGTTCAATCGTAGTATAGCTAGATGGAGTCGAGGTCGATCCCGCAGAGGCTCGGCTTAAACAAGTACAACGTTATTAAACTAAAAATAGATTAAAAGGCGGTCTACGACCAACTATAACGTAGAAATAAAGGTTGACACGATAGAAAACACAAAGACTAACAATACGACACAAATACTAAAACACTTATTTTTATGGGTTAAAAAGATTCTAACAACCGGTATTGATTACGCTAGTAGTAATTACTCCCCCATATATGTATATCTAAGCCGAGACAGAAAAGACATTAAAGTTGATTATATTCTGGCTACGGGAGTCACCCCCTAAACTGGATCTAATTCGTGAACGGATAGAAGATCCCTATGCTTAATTACGAATCCTTCCTTGGACAGGATAGAACATCATATAACAAGCATGCTATACCAAACTAGGGATGCCGATCTAAAATCGTCACCTCGTCTAGGCAACCACCGTGGACGGGTTGGCACACCTCCTAAACGATCGGCTAACTAATGTCCTAGTAACATGACAATTTTCACAATATATCATATTAATTTACGAGAACGATGTAACAAATTGGCCAGATCTATTACATGTTTATATGAAAAATAGAAAGCACGACGTAGCCGAAGTCGTTCACAGAAAATTACTAGAATCTTGATGGCTAGATCTAACCATATAGACCATGGTAGATCTAGACCGGTAACTCTAGAATTTTCTCGTAAAACACCTTCGTACGGCTCAGACCTACATAAATATGGGTTTGTTAATTAACTACATCACGAAATCAATACACAAACGACTACTCCATAACGAAATAAAATAGATCTACGAATAAAAA
The DNA here is from genome assembly GCA_036785695.1 of Gentiana straminea. Taxonomy (NCBI): domain Eukaryota; kingdom Viridiplantae; phylum Streptophyta; class Magnoliopsida; order Gentianales; family Gentianaceae; genus Gentiana; species Gentiana straminea. The sequence continues at coordinate 2,850,301 of JAVUPR010000241.1, read as the reverse complement.
CGGCATATTTGGATAGACATTACCCTCGTAGACGGAGGGTCCTCCGATCCTTCAATGCAATCTCTAATCGATGAATCCATCGCCTCTGTGATGAAGAAACATAATAAAAAAATAAGAAGAACTATATTGATAAACTAAAAGTATTGTAATATTGTGTTTCTAGAGTGTATAGAGTGTCTCAAATGAAATTCGTACAGCTCTATTTATAGGGGTTCAAGCTGATTTAAAGATATATTTCAAAATATCAAAACAATTAGAGATAACTCTCGGCCGATCCTCGATTTTTGGTGATCGATCTCGCCCCCAGCGAGTTAGGGGCTCGCTGCCAGCGAGCTCAATTATTTCTGATTGGCTCGCTGGCTTTTGTCATGCCTTACTCCACGTTTCGTGCTGCTCCGGTATTTATCTTCAACGTAATCCGATTCTGCTTTAATTTCCTTTGAGATTTATTTCCTCCGATAATAGATATCTTCCGATTAATCACAATCTACAAAATAAATATTTATCCCAAAGTAAATCATATTTAAATAATAAAAATGGATAAATACCAAATTATATCTTTTAAATTATCCAATATCAAATAATCATTATAAGCATGTAATTTAATATAAAATAAATATTATTAGGCTCGATTTAATGACAATTTTGATGACTTTTATGAGTATAAGTTGACCGTCATCAACTACCCCCCACTTAGACTTTGATCGTCCCGGACAAAGCATCAATAAGTCATTCCCCAAGACAACATTTTCCATGGTCAAATCATACTTACACAAGAAACTCGAGTCAACTCATACCATTCATGCTCATAAGATATTCATCATTCACTACTCGCTATGAATCTAAGTGATGTGTGCATGTGCATTAAGTTTTATATATTCGTGGCAAGATTAAAGTTTAAGCCAACTTCGCAGTCTTAACCTACCAACATCAGCATTCCCACTTCTTAAGCCTCGCAATGGTTAAAAACATGGTGCAATAAGCAAGAGCGTCATCCATAAGGTTTTTGGACTCAGAGACCGAGAAAATACTCAAAGCCTCTTAAAAATTTGAATTTCTTCGTATTTTTATAATTTCAAGCTTTACCACTTCTCAAGAAAGAAACTTGATTAAAGGTAAAGTATGCATTGCAAGAATCCCCCTCTCACGGATTAGTGGACAGCATTGAATATTACCACAAGCGCGGGGCTACTTTGGTAACGTTACTACAAGCCCAGTGTTTAACGCATTGTCAAAACACAGATAATTCTCAAGCTTATTACTCTGCTTTGATGGCTATAAGATAAGAATGCATCAGAAGATAAATTTTGGTACTAAGTTTGCATAACCAATCATCTACGCAATGTACACATAATTCTTCCAGTTATTATAATTCGTGCGGTATTCGTCGATTCACAAATTGAGTAATCGAATAATAAATAACTACTTGCAACGGTTGGCATGAATATCCTTAAATTTACATTCATATAAGTATAGATTGATCACGTAGTCATGCAAATTGGTTTTTTTCCTACTGATTCCAAGTATAAGAACTCACAATTCTAAGGGTACGAGCTAATTAATTTGGCATTTGTTCAATTTTTATCATTTTTCACCGATTTTTATCATTTTCAATTCCCCCCTCTTAAACTTGGCATTGTCCCTAATGACAAAGAAAAAGGAGAATTTAAGAAAAAGACTTAGCTCTGGAAACGGCTCTCAAGTAAATGCAGAATATAGTAGTAGTCCAAGCACGTCGTGGAGAAGCAAACGAAAACCTGTTTAAGCAAACCAAACAGAAACTCCACGAAACCGTTAATAACATGTCAATGGAAGTTATAAAATAACATGGCAGTAATTAGATATAGAATATCCAAAAACAAATTAAGCCACTTTATTTCATACAACCAATGACAAGGAAAACCAAAGAGTTAAAACTACAAAACTCACATGGCGGCTATCAAGGAAAAAACCTCGTTTATTCCGAACTGAGACTCGGAACATGGCGAGATGAAAAAAACCTTAACAGTCTCATGCTACTTTATTAAAAGCAAAAACAAAAACAAATCAAAAATATAGTTTTAAGAAATAGTTCTATGGTTATAGCCGTTAGCTCGACTGTACTCACATGATGGTCTAGTTGTAACTAGGATTGCCGAGAGAAATACTTCTTCCTCCCTATCAAATTGATTCCCGAGGTAATGCTTTACTCGGTGGCCATTCACCACAAAAGTCTTTCGATCATCCATGTGACTTACCTCTACAGGCTCCGGAAGGAAATACTTTACTCACTTTATAAGGACCAAACCATCTTGACTTTAACTTGCCCGGGAAGAGTTTCAAGCGCGAATTGTAAACAAGAACCATATCACCCACCTTAAAGGTGCGGTCAAGGATCTTTTTATCATGAAATCTCTTAGTGCGCTCTTTATAGATCCGAGCATTCTCGTAAGATTCAATGCGAAACTCTTCTAAGTGAGTTAATTCCAACAATCTCTTTTCTCCGGCTAAACTTTCATCTAAATTCAACATATGAGTAGCCCATAAGGCACGGTGCTCAAGTTCAACCGGTAGATAAAAACAATCCGGTACGGGGACATACCTATGGAAGTCTTATACGCAGTCCGATAAGCCCTTAAAGCGTCATCTAACTTCAATGAGCAATCTTTCCTTGTTGGGTTCACAGTATATTCCAGGATCCGCTTAATATCTCGATTAGTGACCTCAACTTGACCACTTGTTTGGGGATGATAAGCGGTAGCTAACTTATGTCTCACCCCGTACTTGGCCATTAACTTCTCAAACGGCTTAGTACAGAAATGGCTCTCATTATCACTAATGATGGCACGAGGGATTCCAAACCGCGTGAAGATATTTTTCTTTAAAAACCGCAGTACAACCTTTGCATCATTGGTAGGTGAAGCAATTGCCTCGACCCATTTGGACACATAGTCGACTGCCACCAAGATATAGCGGTTTGAAACAGACGAAGTGAAAGGTCCCACAAAATCAATACCCCATACATCAAAGATTTCTGGTTCTAGGATACACCTCAGTGGTATTTCATTTCTCTTCGAGATATTGCCCGTCATTTGGCATGAATGATAGGATCTAGCATATTCGTGTGCAGTTTTTTAAAGATTTGGCCAGTAGAAACCATATTGGAGAACTTTAGCAGCAGTCTTGTCCCCTCCATAGTGTCCTCCTGCTTCATAAGTATGGCAATGTTTAAGTATATCAGGGAATTCACTCTCAGGAACACATCTTCTAAAGATGTTGTCTGAGCAACGCTTAAAAAGATAGGGTTCATCCCAATAATAGTGTTTAAGGTCCGCAAAGAACTTCTTCTTTTGCTGCTGGTTCAAGTCTGGTGGCAAATATCTCCCGGATAAATAATTCACATAATCTTTAAACCATGGTTGTTGCTTCTCAGCCTTAACAACCTCACTTCGCGAAGATATTTCGGCGCAATCACTATTCCCTAAAATGGTAGAGATGGAGGATAATTGCTCATCGAGGGGCTTTTCTAAGCAGGGTGTGAATGCCTCCTCAAGCTCTTTCTCCTCATCCCTAACATCCTCTACATTTTCCTTGTTCTTTGGGATTGGTGGAGTAAGCTCCTTTTCAATTCTAGTCATTATTGCATTCACATCCCTAGGGTTCCTATCAGTGTTGCTTGGAAATCCTCCAGGAGGTCTAGTTGACAGTTGTTCAGCTAATTGTCCTATTTGATGAGAGAGATTATGGACTAAGGCTTCTTGGTTGGTGACTTTGGCATCATTATTTTGACAGTAATGGTGAAATTTTGTAGCCAAGTCAGAAATGGAATTTGCTAATTGATTCACAGTGTCAGACATTGTGTTACTCATCTTTTCAAGTGCAACTTCCCAACCGTAAGTTTGAGCTTGCTGAGGTACATAAGTGTTGTGTGGTTTTACCCCTTCATTTGGATCACTCCATCGGAATTCAGGTTGGTCATGATTTGGTTTGTAACCGTCATATTGATTACCATGTCTCCCAATGTAATTGGCATCTTTAGTACCAGCATTCTCTAGTTGATTAATCGTTTTCGTCCCTTTTCCAGTCTCCACTCGTACAATCCTCTCATGCATACCATCCACCTTATCATTTATGATCAATAGAGTATGTAGGATCTTATGCGATACATCCTCCTCAAATAAATTATCGGCCATCTTCACAGTTGCTATTTCACCACCTCCCCATTGTCTATTCATTGCTATTTGCTCCATCTTTCCTCGTGCCTCCTCAGGAGATAAAAGAACAAATGCTCCATTACTGGAGGCATCTACTCTTATCTTCTCCGTATCTCTCAATCCATAGTAAAAGGTTTGCATTAAAATCCATAGAGGGATATCATGATGAGGGAACTTCCTCATGGACTCCTTAAAACGTTCCCAAGCTTGATCAAAACTCTCCCCAGGTTGCTGCTTGAACCCCGAGATATCTTGGCGTAACTTAAAGGTCTTTCCTATAGGAAAGTACTTATTCATGAACTTTTGCAGCAGTTCCTCCCAGGTCATGATTGATCTAGCCTCTAAAGAGAAAAGCCATTGCTTAGCTTTATCTTTCAAAGTGAAAGGGAAAAGTTTCAGCTTAATGTTATCCTCAGGAACCAGTTCTGGCTTCACGGTACTAACGATCTCTAAGAAATTCATCACATGAAAGCCAGGATCTTCATTCAGGATACCATGAAAAGTGGAATAGTTTGCCAACATTTGAATGACATTAGGTTTCGGGTGATAAACTTCAGTAGAATTTGCAGGCACTACGGTAGCAGGAATAAATTGTTCAATGGTAGGTGTTGCATAGCTTTGCAAAGTATGCCTTTCCCATGCAGCCACAGCTTGGTTAACAAAATTTGCATTATTAAAATTATTTCCATTTACCTGGTTGGCTTCATTCAATAATCCTTCCATGTCTGAGTTAGATTGATCAGAATGTTGTGTTCCTTCAGACTTTTCCTCGCCTTGCTCTTCGATTGGATCCTCAGAAATCCGGGCAGCTTGTTCTTATTATTTTATTTTTTATTTGCATGACAAAAACAACAATAAACAATTAAAATACGCCAAGGCTACTGCCTTTGGCGAGACTCTAAAATAAACGAAAATAAAACGGACTCTATATGAAATAGAACAATAAAACAATTAAAAACTTTAATGGCTAGGCCTTTAACTAGTCTCACTAATTAACGAAACGAAAACAGTCTCTAAAAATATAAAAATTACAGAAACACGAAGCAAACACTGTATAGAACAGAACGGAGCGAAACTGCCCAGAAAAACTGTCTCGCTCCCAGCGAACAGCCAGCTCGTTGCCAGCGAGCCCAGTGGGTTCTGAGAAACTACCCAGATTTGTTCTACGACTCTTACACATTATTTCTATGTTATAATAACTAATTAAACAGACATTATTTACACTATTTACGAATCTACTTTTAATAAAATAAGCTATACTTAATTTAATGACACGAGTCCCCGGCAACGGCGCCAAAAACTTGATGACGGTCAAGTAATAAAATACTCGATACCTAAATAACCAACTAGCACGAGAACTAGGTTCAATCGTAGTATAGCTAGATGGAGTCGAGGTCGATCCCACAGAGGCTCGGCTTAAACAAGTACAACGTTATTAAACTAAAAATAGATTAAAGGGCGGTCTACGATCAACTATTACGTAGAAATAAAGGTTGACACGATAGAAAACACAAAGACTAACAATACGACACAAATACTAAAACACTTATTTTTATGGGTTAAAAAGATTCTAACAACCGGTATTGATTACGCTAGTAGTAATTACTCCCCCATATATGTATATCTAAGCCGAGACAGAAAAGACATTAAGGTTGATTATATTCTGGCTACGGGAGTCACTACCTAAACTGGATCTAATTCGTGAACGGATAGAAGATCCCTATGCTTAATTACGAATCCTTCCTTGGACAGGATAGAACATCATATAACAAGCATGCTATACCAAACTAGGGATGCCGATCTAAAATCGTCACCTCGTCTAGGCAACCACCGTGGACGGGTTGGCACACCTCCTAAACGATCGGCTAACTAATGTCCTAGTAACATGACAATTTTCACAATATATCATATTAATTTACGAGAACGATGTAACAAATTGGCCAGATCTATTACATGTTTATATGAAAAATAGAAAGCACGACGTAGCCGAAGTCGTTCACAGAAAATTACTAGAATCTTGATGGCTAGATCTAACCATATAGACCATGGTAGATCTAGACCGGTAACTCTAGAATTTTCTCGTAAAACACCTTCGTACGGCTCAGACCTACATAAATATGGGTATGTTAATTAACTACATCAAGAAATCAATACACAAACGACTACTCCATAACGAAATAAAATAGATCTACGAATAAAAACGACATATTTGGATAGACATTACCCTCGTAGACGGAGGGTCCTCCGATCCTTCAATGCAATTTCTAATCGATGAATCCATCGCCTCCGTGATGAAGAAACATAATAAAAAATAAGAAGAACTATATTGATAAACTAAAAGTATTGTAATATTGTGTTTCTAGAGTGTATAGAGTGTCTCAAATGAAATTCGTACAGCTCTATTTATAGGGGTTCAAGCTGATTTAAAGATATATTTCAAAATATCAAAACAATTAGAGATAACTCCCGGCCGATCCTCGATTTTTGGTGATCTCACCCCCAGCGAGCTCAATTATTTCTGATTGGCTCGCTGGCTCTTGTCATGCCTTACTCCACGTTTCGTGCTGCTCCGGTATTTATCTTCAACGTAATCCGATTCTGCTTTAATTTCCTTTGAGATTTATTTCCTCCGATAATAGATATCTTCCGATTAATCGCAATCTACAAAATAAATATTTATCCCAAAGTAAATCATATTGAAATAATAAAAGCGGATAAATACCAAATTATATCTTTTAAATTATCCAATATCAAATAATCATTATAAGCATGTAATTTAATATAAAATAAATATTATTAGGCTCGATTTAATGATAATGTTGATGACTTTTATGAGTATAATTTGACCGTCATCATAACCCTAGACAGCAAAGGGGCTTGGGATTTTGAAGACTTCTATAGATGAATATTGCCCTTCTAGGAAAGCTAGTATGAGACGTAGTGCAACAAAAGGCTACACTTTGGGTAAGTCTCTACCTCATAAATACACGAACATGAATCCTGTTGCAAAAAGCAGGCAATTCCTCAGTTTGGAGAGGAATCTACAAAGCCTGCGCACAACTATATAATGGTATAGAACAAAGAGATCACATGTATGGATGGAAAGCATATCCAAAGAAATAGTATAATTTGGCTTCAGGGTATGCAATACAGACACGGACTCAAGACCAGGAAGAAATAGACCCCATTTTGAAGAAGATTTAAAGGCCCAACCCGGGGCAACATCTTGTTGTGGACAATTGCACATAATGCTTTGGTAGTCGATGAAATCCTTTGCAACAGGCATGTTACTGACAACCCAATGTGCAAGCAATGTGAGGAAGGCGATGAGTCCATTATGCATGCTCTGAGAGATTATAATTGGGCCAAAGAGATTTGGATAGTTGTGTACCAAACAATGGCCGAAGTCAATTCTTCCAAGCCACCACACCAACTGAGTGGCTACTGGTGAATCAAACCATAGATCAAGGATCGCCTTTTAAAACAAATATATGGAAGTATATATGGAAAGAAGCGGTGTATGGAATCTGGAGGTGGCGAAATAAGATTAAGTATGACACTGAGGAAGAAAGACCACCGGCCTTTGCTTTTCTAGCTAATATGGTGAAAATGACAAGAAATCTTAGACCTACCTAGAACCAAGGGCGGAGGTATGTATATCAGGTTGGGATCACGTGACTAGAGGTGTTAAACGAACCGAAAGTTCGCGAACAAGGCTCGAACTCGGCTCGTTTAAGCTCGTTCGAGCTCGTTCATTTATGTTATCGGGCCGAGCTCGAACAGGTTCTCCTGCTCGTTTAGTAAACGAACGAACACGAGCCTGTTCATGAATGCTCGTTAGTGTTCGTGAACATATATTATATATAATATAAATAATAAATATATAAATATATAAAACAAATATCAAATATCTATTGAACGAGCCCCTAAAAAAATTTGCTATTGAACGAGCCGAGCTCGAGTTCGAGCCTGTTCGCGAGCTCGAGCTCGAACATTTTCCTTTCTTATCGAGCCGAGCTCGAACAGGCTTTTAGGCTCGTTTGTCTTAACGAGCCGAGCCGAGCATGTTCGATTATAAACGAGCTCGAGCTTGAACATCAGGTACTCGGCTCGGCTCGGCTCGTTTACAGCACTACACGTGACCCCACTGACATCCAGAGAATTTTTATTAGTATTAAAATGATATAGTTTTGGTGTTAAAAAGTATCGTTTTGTTGGTAAAAATATAGTTTTAGACTCCGGTGACCCAACTGTAATAAATTTTAAATCAAAATTGTAGTTTTACAATCCAGTGACCCTATTGAAAAAACTTTTTGGATACGTCACTGCCTGGGACATAGAATAGTTTTCGTTGATAAATAAAGAGGATAAAGTGAAAAACATCTGGTTTTAAAGTTTTTGCTGCACCTCGTTTGAGGCTTGATAATAAATTGATTAGTTTCAAAACAAAAACAAAAAACAATAAAAATAAAATAAAAAATTGAAACTGCTATTCAAACAAGAGTATTTTTTTTTTTTAAGTAGAACAAGTACTGACATTCGTCCACAAAATGTGTCCATTTTTTAAAAGTGAATTATCTCATAAAAGATATACATCTTGAAAATCAATACATCATTTTCAAACATACACTCCATTTAATGTTTGTATACACTTTTTATATTACAAAACAAGCATTTATTATAAAAATGGGGGTATATATGCTCATTGTTGCTTAAAATACAACACATTAATTGTTATTTTTTTAAGTTATCATAATCAGATGAACAATCGATGTTTTAAGAATCTAATGAAAAAAAACGATCTATGATTGGGACAATTATCTCACTAATACTAAAACTAAAAGGAAAAAAAGTTAAAATGTTTCTAAAACTAATTAAAAGGAACAACGTTTCTCAGCCTTGACTGAATTGAGCAACGTTTCAAAGGTACGAATTGAGCAAGGTAGAGTGATAGCCTTAGATTCAGTACATTGGATTTCATCTTCATAACAATCCAACAAAGCTTGAAATCTGTTGGAAGATAAACAAGCAAGTGGGATCACATATCGTTTATGTTCCTCCCCTACATACACCGGAAAACATCCCCTCGGAGTCTGAGCCATAACTTCCGGCACCTTCCTCTTCTCATCTTCTTCTTGTTTTCTTCTCTTGTTTCTCAGCTTATTCGCAATCCAGTTTGTCACTTTCTTTCCCAACATTATTGCAGATTCAAATGCAAATCAATCTTTGACTGCGACAATTCAGTAGAAACGCAAGCGTGTGCAAAGGGGATTTGAAGTTGAGAAGAATGAATATGACTTCAACCCGCTTTTTATAGTAGTAAGTAGTGGTGTAATTCTTGCTTGTTTATGTTTACGTGTAAACTTGTACATTTGAAATTTTATATATATATATATATATATATATATATATATATATATATATATATATATATATATATATATATACACACTCTTATTGATTACAATGAAACACTTTGATATTTTATTTATGATTTGCTATTAATTGAATTCATAGTAAATTATTATTTTTTCATGTGTGTAAAATTGTATATTTATATTATAGATCCATATATATTTAATTTAATTACGTATATCGGGTAAAAAGTAAGATATATATATATATATATATATATATATATATATATATATATATATATATATATATATATATATATATATATATATATATATATGGGCAAAAGAAAAACATGACGTTAATTTTCGCTAGTTGACCAGGAAATGTCTATGGAGTTGGTTGACTGTTATAATATGGCAACTAAAAATTTGACGATTTCTGCTTAAACAAAAATATATACTGTATTCATTGAGAAGGAATTGATGGGATAAGACAAAGGGGGGGGAGAAGAAGGGTAATTTCCGCCGAAAATGATGAAGATTGACTTATACCATCATCCGGAATTTTATCAAAAGTGTTATTAGCTTCCAATACAAATTTGTTCACTTAGTCAAAAATATATATAGAGTGAGAAATCTATTCGCAACGTGGATTTATAAAATAAAAACTATTTTGTTTAATTGTAACAACTTGTCCTAGAAACCGAATCTACAACCAGAAGGAGATGTTTGACACATGCCAAATAAGCGAAACTCAACACACGTCAATCCGCCAACTTCAAGTCCATGAAACTGTGCAGGGACGGACCCAAGGCATATACGAATTTTATTTTCGATACATTAAAAACTCTATATAACTCACTCCAACACAGTTAATTGTCTTAATCCAACTCACCCGACCATACAAAAATAGTCCATTAGCCCACCCAACCTCCAATTCCTGGTTTCATTCCTGAAACTGTGTCAAAAAAATGCAAAATTTATTTTAAAAAAATGCCATTCTCAAAACAAAAAAAAAACGGCACACCGCCACCGCAAGCTACATTGAAACTGAATCCACGACTGGAATGCGACGTAGGTACGTGCTCAATAAGCAAACTCAAAGGACACGTCACTCCGATGACTTAAAGTCGCTAAAACTGTGCACACAAAAAAATACGAAAGCAAAAGAAACTAACAATGACATACTCGGGATCAGAAAAAAATAAAAACAAATAAAAAGATTGAGGAAAGCTTGAAATTGGTTCAAGATTGAAGGATTGGCGTTGTATCATAATATAAATGATAGCCACCAAAAGGAGGAAAACAAAAGAACATCTCGCAGATGAGATTCTTTTAAAAGAGTGGGATTCTGCAATATACGGTGGTCTGCAAAGAAACTCGGCCGCTTTGAAGGAAGATAATGAGTTTTTACGTAAGCCTTTAGGAAGTGGGAACGTTAAGGGAAACATCGCATGTTGGACTTGGAAACGTTTAATACAAAAGGAAAAGAATATTGGACTTGAGAACGTTTGTCGCGTGACCTTAATCATTAATGATTTGATAAACAAAGTGGTTGTTAGCGAACTGAGAGAATCCTCGATTCGCATGAATGTTGCAGAGGAATCATCCCACAACAGAAAACAAAACAAAAGTGCAAGGTCGAGCACTTGAAAGACTAAACGACTGAGAAATCAAGAAGAGTGTAAGAATCTCAACATGAGGGAGATACGGGGCCAAAACGAATACACCAAAAGGTTTTAGAATGGAAAATAAAACTTGTCAAGAAGTGTCCAAGTTTGCGTAAGTCAAGGAGAGGTGATATCAAGATTGAAAGGAGATAGAAATTTTTCCTCAAGGTATTGTAAAGGAATTCAAGAGTTTGAAAAGGGTCTACAATAAACAAGCTTTTGAGTGAAGGTGAAAAGACACTTAAGAAATGTCGGATGAAGTTTGATTTCAATGTATTAATTCAAACCTTCAAAGGATGTTTACAAACCTTCAAAGGATGTTTAAAAGTCACCAAAGGTCCGAGTCAAATGGGTCAATGTTGCACTACTCAATGGAAGTAGTACAATACCAAATAATATGTACTCAAGGTTATCCCTTATGTAGGGCTTGAAGGAAAAGGTTATAACAATGTAGACATTTTAACTGGTGTAACAAAAATGTTATAAGAAAACACCAAGATAAGAGGTGGGAATGTCAAGAGGTGTGTCTGGCGGTTCACGGCTCTAAATGGCATGAATGAGCTTTACAAAAGGATGGGATACAATGTGCATTAGTCTGGATTGAAGTTAATAGAAGTTTTGGAGTTCAAATGTTGACCGGCTAGAAGGGCTCGGAAGACGTTTCCGCAAACGACTACCTTCAGCCTGAAACCGGATAAGCATAATTTTCCAAAAGGTTAAAGATAAGTAATTAAAAGGGGATGTCATAGTAGGCTTAAGGGTCCGAGTGATAAAAGATGAGATGCATACAACGTACCTTGAAAGGAAATGCAACATTAAGTGAAAAAGTTACAACACCAACACTAACCTTAGGAGAGAAGCTAAGAATGAACACGGTAAGAAGAATTTTTTACTATTAAAGGGTTCGATAAAATTTGAATTTTAAAGGAAGAATGGGAGTACCACAATGCACAATCAGAGAGGACTTGTTTTTTTTGATTTGAAAAGTAAAAATGTGTGAACTTGTTCAAGAGAAAGGCTTAAGTCGATATGCTTCTGAGGCAATTCATGACAACAAATGGAGAGGATTTGTTGAGCTCATAGACCTCAAATGAGGGGTTAACTGGGAATTAATGTATTGGAGAAGGTATGGTTGTAGAAGGGCATGAAAGGTTTGAACATCAAGTGTGGCATGCTGGAAGATAGCGACTCGGTGCTTGTTTATAACTACAAAAGGAACCACAACGTTAACCTTATAAATATCTTGCTAAATGCCTTAACCCATGAGAGATTCAAACTTCGGGAAAACTTCCAGAACATAACTTATTATTCTCTAAGCCCTAACCTTAAGTCAAAGAGGTGAGGATTCCCTTTAGGCGGGCGGGGTTGATATTACTCCGGACCTGATATTATCGACTTGGGCAGCCCAAACCAAAAGGATTTTGTGCACAATCAAAAAAGGAAAGATTCAGGTCTTGGATTTTTCTAGGAGATAACAAAAGATTAGACTTTTTGAATGAGAAAGAGTCAGTCAAAAGCAATTTTTTTTTCGAATACACAAGCTGTCAAAATTTTCAGATTAGTAAACACTTATTTGAATTGTAGATTGCGATCAAACGAAGTGGGATTTTATATTGATTCCAAAAGGAAAATTGTAGATAAAAGTGATCTACAACATATCAAAAATTCAGGTCATTTGAAGGTTTTTAACCTGTTCAAAACAGAAGAAGAAGTGAAAGCGCTGTTGTAGATTTTCTGGACACAGTGTTCAGCAATGGCATGAACTTTTTAAACAATCCATGTTGATTATTGAGTTGATGTAAAAAGATAAATTGCATACAAGACAATGGTCTATATTGTTGAAAATTTCCAAAAAAATATTAGAGCAGGGGAAACGGTTTTACGTGAAAGGCAAACATGGAAACAAAAAGCATTAACCCGTGTTGGATAAAGTCAAGCACGAGGATGATGGAAACCATGAATTGGTTTAGATAATCCAACCGTACATGATTCATTGTTTAACAGACTAGCTTAAGAGGGTCAACACTTAAAAGGTCTAACTCCATGATTCTCATCTTATAGATCTAAACACAACTAGATCACCTATTAAGAGTTTAAATGATATGCAACGGTGTTTCTTTGCTCTCTGATGCCAACTGTGACGTCCATGTCCCGGATACCGAGTCCTTATTAATAAATGGATTAAATGTCCATAAACAAAGTAAATGTTCATACAAATCTTTGGTTTTGGAAATAAAAGTAAAAAAGAGAATTGGAACAAAGTAATGTCTATAAACGTTGGTCAGGCATAAATAAAAAGGTAATATTGGAGCAAGGGAAACGGTTTTACGTGAAAGGCAAACATGGAAACAAAGAAGCATTCATCCATGTTGGATAAAGTCAACCACGAGGATGATGGAAACCATGTGTCAAGCAAGAAACCTTTAACATTGGTTATTGAAACGAATAGGAAGCACTTTGAAAAGATATAATTGTATATTGGGTTCGTGTGGAACCCATCTTGAGCAAGGCAAGGCCAAAGAGTTTCGATAAACACAAAGTAACAGTGACAGGAGAAACTTGAAGATTTATAGAGTTGAGTTAGACATCATTCTCTAAAAGGACTGGACAAGTCAAAAAGTGGGCTTGAATATTAAGGTGTAAAACAAAGTGGAGGGATCACAATGGGAGTGTAAAGAAAATCCAACTAAGAGGACCTCAACTTAAATGTGTAGGTTTAAGACTTCGTTCCCAGAGCTTTACTTAAAGGGGCTTACACTTAGTCCTAGGTGACATGAATTGGTTTAGATATTCCAACCGTAAAGGATTCATTGTTTAACAGACTAGCTTAAAGGGGTCAACATTTAAAAGGTCTAACTCCATTATTCCCATCTCATAGATCTAAACACAACTAGATCACCTATTAAGAGTTTAAATGCTATGCAGCGGTGTTACTTTGCTCTCTGATTCCAACTGTGACGCTTATGTGCCGGATACCGAGTCCCTATTAAATAAATGGATTAAATGTCCATAAACAAAGTAAATGTCAATACAAATGTTTGGTTTTGGAAAAAATAAAATAAAAAAGAGAATTGGAACAACGTAATGTCCATAAACGTTGGTCAGGCATAAATAAAAAGGTAATATTGGAGCAGGGGAAACGGTTTTACGTGAAAGGCAAACATGGAAACAAAAAAGCATTCATCCCTGTTGGATAAAGTCAACCACGAGGATGATGGAAACCATGTGTCAAGCAAGAAACCTTTAACATTGGTTATTGAAACGAATAGGAAGCACTTGGAAAAGATATAATTGTATATTGGGTTCGTGTGGAACTCATCTCGAGCAAGGCAAGGCCAAAGAGTTTCGATAAACACAAAGTAACAGTGAAAGGAGAAACTTGAATATTTATAGAGTTGAGTTGGACATCATTCTCTAAAAGGATTGGACAAGTCAAAAAGTGGGCTTCGATATTGAGGTGTAAAACAAAGTGGAGGGATCACAATGGGAGTGTAAAGAAAATCCAACCAAGAGGACCTCAACTTAAATGTGTAGGTTTAAGACTTCGTTCCCAGAGCTTTACTTAGAGCACTTGCATTAGAATCTGTAAAAAGTAGTAAATTTGTATATACAGCTCCAGATCCAACTAAAATATGCTACATCAGAATCTGTATACATGATCTCTATTCAACAGATTCTGGATAAAATTGGACATCATACTCTATATCTACCGCAATCTGAATTTTTTAACAGATTCAAGTTTTTGCTATTTCTAACATTATATATATATATATATTTCGAGTCACAAAAATGCTTTCTACCAATATTTCATTAATAAGATCTTCTATACATATTTTGAATATTCACACAAGGTAATATTTATCACTATAATAATAGACAATAAATTATTTATATGTGTATTTGTTTTTGTAAATATGTCATAATTATTTTGGTTTACAGTTACTTTATGTGGAAATATATCACTCAGCAGTCTGCTGAGGCTCAGCAGGGTGATCGGAAGACTGCTGATCCTCATGATCACAGCAGACTTTATCGTGCATAACTTTATTTGTACACTTTATTTATTTGTAAAAGACATATTAATTGTGATACATATAAACAATTAATATGTCAAACTCTAGTTTACTTTATGTCATAGACATGGACATAGATTGTACTTTTACTTTTTGCTTTTGTGCCGCCCACATCTACATACTCAAGTGGCCGCCCTAGCTAGCTAGTCTCTTTCCAAATTGTATCTATTTATACTCCTTCATTATCAATGAATAAAAGATAAGTTGAAGTTTACTCTTGTGTTAACACATTCTCAAACTCTCTTCATGGTAGCGAGCCATTTGTGTTCTAACTTTTTCCGCCGCAAAATTCATATTTCGAAGAATGTCTTCCACATCCGACATTACTTCAACCTCGACGAGACTCTCGGCGGCCTCGAGGCCGACGGGAGTACTTGACAACTCCTCTTCTTATACAAACCATAGACTTGATGGTAACAACTATCCGTTATGGTCAAGGTCTATGAAAATGTACATTTCCGGACAAAGTAAGATGGGATACTTGTCCGGAACTAAACCCGCACCTTTTCGCCGAAACCGACCCCGGTTTTGAAGCATGGGACACAACAAATAATCAACTCATGACCATCCTCACGAGGTCAATGACAAAAGAGATAAGTGAAAACTTTATGATGTATGATACCGCCAAAGAAATGCGGGATAATGCCGAGATCTTTACTCCAAGAAGGATAATACATCGAGGTATATGAACTAGAAGCTCAAATTCAAACTTGCGGGCAAGGGGATATGTACGTAACTCAATATTTCAATCAACTATCTAAGGCTTGGCAACACTTAGATATGTTAGAAACTCACTCATGGAATGATGTCAAGGATGCTGCTCTTTATAAAGACATCATAGAAAAGAAGAGAGTATTCAGGTTCCTCACTGGACTGAATCCTACTCTTGATGATGTTAGGGGAAGAATTCTTGCCACCAAACCTCTTCCAAATCTCAAATCTATGTTTGCTGAGGTCAAACATGAAGAAATTAGGAGAAAAGTCATGCTTCTGAAATCCACTACTGACAACCCTACTGAAGGTGCGCCCTGCGACCGTCGGGAAGGCCGCCGAGGTTGCCGAGACATACAAGAAGCCTGCGAGAAAACGGAAAACCGTTTCGTGATCACCGCAAACGCACAAATCACACCAAGGACAACCGCCGGAAGCTCCATGGCAAGCCTAACTCCTCAAAAACCTCAAAACCTATCGGGGAAAGTCAAGGCGGACACATTAGTGAGGAGGAGAATGAAAACCGGATGAATGCTCAATTTGCGCATTCAAAGCCTTCTGAATCAACAAAAGGAAGGTAGTCACTCTACCGATGTTGCTACTCATACTCATACGGGTAAATTCTACTCTTCCCTTAGCAATGAAACATGGATTGTTGATTAAGGGCATCCTCCCATATGACCGGTAATAAAAACCTTATAACCAACTATATGCCTTGTCACCAAGTTCATAACATTAAAGCTGGCGATGGATCTATCTCTCGTGCAAAAGGTGTTGGAAATGTTAAACTCACTAATAAGATATGCCTACGGGATGTCCTATTTGTTCCAAACTTAGACTCGCAATCTTATATCCGTCGGTAGACTCACTAAAGATTTGAATTGAATCCGTTGTTTTTAAGGAAAATCGGTGCACATTCCGGATCCTACTTCACGGGAAGTGATTGGGAAGGCTAAACCTTGCGCCGGATTGTTTACGGTCAACCTGCCGAAGACGAAGACCGAAGGCGAATCGCCTCGGCGGCTGCTCCCGAGACTTTAGACAATATCATGTTATGGCATTATAGATTAGGACATCCAAGTTTTGGTTACTTGAAATCTTTAACTCCTGAATTGTTTAAAGGATGTAATCTGAATGACCTTCAATGTGATATTTGTCAATTTGCTAAACTTACAAAATCTGTGTCAGTAAGGTGACTTAAACTCTACATTTTGGTGGAACCAATCTGAAGACTCAGCTGGGTGATGGTCAGCTGAGAAGTGTATTCATTTCGTGCATCGGTAGGGTGGAGTCTGCGAGCTTCGGCGGGGTAGCTTCGGCGGGGTAACTATCGGCGGGGTGATAGTCGCGAGTACTTGAATACGACGGGGTCCCACATCTGTTAATTACGTTATGTGACGGCTATACGGTGTCATTAAAAGGAGGACACGTGTAGGGGTATTTATGGTGCATCGGACAAAGATTCCGGCGGCTAGGGTTTAGGGATTTGTGCCTATAAATACGGTTGTTGTCTCATTATCCGAGTGTGTTGAAATCGTAAAATTCGGTGCATAATAAAATATCTCTTTTACGCCGTGGTTTTTTACCTCTCCCACCGAGAGGTTTTCCACGTTAAATCTGTGTTTTTCTTGTTTACGTTATCTCCTTTGATTGTTTATGTTTGATTGCTTCGTTTCTGTTTCTTGCATCGAAGTTATCTCCATCGGTTTATAACAAGTGGTATCGAGAAAGGTTCTGGAGAAAACGATCGTACGACCAACTTCATCTTCACCAAGACCTTCGACAAGGTGCTAGGATCGTGATAAAGTTGTAATCTTTAGCAAGGAAAGATGTCGGCGGTAAACGTAAAAATCGATAAATTTACGGGAAGGAACGGTTTTGGTCCGTGGCAAATCAAGATGCGTGCCTTGTTGAAACGAAACGGGGTTTGTGGAATCCGTTATCGACAAACCAAATACGGGTGCGACGAGATTATGCCGGTCTGGAAGAGAAAGCACATTCAACCATCATGTTGTGCTTATCGATGATGTTATCACCGAGGTTGCTTTGAGGAAGACACCGCAGCCAAGTTGTGGAAGAAGCTTGAAAGCTTGTATATGACCAAGTCACTGACCAACAAGCTGTTGTTGAAACGAGAGGTTGTTCGGTTTGAAGATGCATGAAGGAAGTCCACCGAGGGAACATCGGACCGGTTTGAACACAATATTGCTTGATTTAAGGAATATTGATGTTAAAATTGAAGATGAAGATGCGGCCCAATCCCGTTGGTGTCACTACCGGCATCATATGAAAACTTTGTGCGATCTTTCATAGTTGGAAAGGATACGGTAGCTTTGGAGGATGTGAGGTCCGCCTTACATGCCGGGGAGCTTAGACACAAGGCCTTTGGAACGGACGATCGAAATTTCTTTGGGCTAGTAGCTAGCGACAATAGTGGAAAAGGATATGGACGAAAGAAGAAAAAAGAAGTCGGTGTCCAAAGGTCCTAAGTCTACCGATGTCGTAATTCGTAAGGAGCGGGGACATTGGAAGTCCAATTGTCCAAAGAAGAAGAAACGACGGGAAGGCAATTCGGCACGGCGGCTTTGGCTGCGAGCAATCGATGAGGATCCGGTTCTAGTTGCGGGGGATTCTACACACCATAATGATGTGTGGATACTTGATTCTGGAGCATCCTACCATATTTGTCCAAACGGGGAGTGGTTTTCTACTTATGAGCGGATAGATGGTGGTCAAATCTATATGGCCAACAAGACAAGGTTTGCAAAGTTGTGGGAATTGGCTCGGTGAAGTTAAGGACGAGAGGATGGTAAATTTTGTACAATGAAAGATGTAAGACATGTTCCACAGATGACCAATAATTTGGTATCTCTTAGTCTACTGGACAGCAAGGGGTTCAATTTCAAGGGTGAAGGTGGACGGTTGAATGTCTTCAAAGATTCGGTTGTGGTCCTCAAAGGCATCAAGAGGGGAACCTTGTATATATTACAAGGATCTACGTATCCGCACCTTCTTGTTGCATCCTCGGCGGTTCACGGTCTCGGCGACTACTCGTGGCACGTGAGACTTGGTCACATGGGTGAAAGGGGTATGCGGGTTCTTTCTTCGAGCGGGTTTTCTTGGGGGATATAAGGTCAAGAATCTGGACTTTTGTGAACATTGTGTGTTTGGGAAGTTGCATAGAAGTAAATTCTCGGCGGGGTTGCACAATACAAAGGCAACACTTGATTATATCCATTCGGGCTATGCGCCGGGTCCATCAAGAGTTGAGTCATTGGGTGGTCACGGATATTTTGTGTCATTCATAGATGACTATTCAAGGATGACTTGGGTGGTGATGATGAAGAACAAAAGTGATGCATTCGGTAACTTCAAGCGAGTGGAAGGCCCTAGTGGAGAATCGGTTAGGCAAGAAAATCAAGAAGCTTCGTACGGATAATGGTGCCGGAATTCGCGGACGGATTTTGATTCATTTTGTGCGGTGAGGGTATTGCCGGACATCATACCGTAAGGAATACACCTCGGCGAATGGTGTAGGCGAAAGGATGAATCAAACTCTACCGGAGAGGGCAAGATGTATGCTTTCTCAAGATGGTTTATCAAGGAGATTTTGGGCGAGAAGAGTTTGTTAAGACGACTTGCTACTTAATCAACGGGAGTCCTCACACGGGAATCAATCTCAAGACACCATTTGAGATGTGGTCGGGCAAGCCCTGCGACTACTCGGTTCTAAGGGTTTTTGGGAGTACGGCTTACTATCATGTTAGTGAAGGGAAGTTAGAACCAAGAGCCAAGAAGGGAGTGTTTGTGGGGTATGGTGATGGAGTGAAAGGATATAGAATTTGGTCATCGGCGAGTCCGGAGTAATCCTCGGCGGGGACGTTGTGTTTGATGAAAATTCTATGTTAAACTCATCGGTGGGGAGGTCTACCGAGTCGAAACCGATCTTGAATCGATAGTGTTGAGAAACGGGTGGAGCTTCGAGTGGAGTCTCCGATATGCAACAATCGGTGGATCCAAATCAACACTATACCGATCTGGATAATGAACCGAGAATCGATCCAAGCCGGTCTGCGAGACCTCGGCGGGCGTCATACAAACATTGATCGGCGAGTCTAGGCGCCGGCGGGCTAGAAGATCTAATGTTGGGATACCTCCAAGGAGATATGGTTATGATGATTTGGTGGATATGCACTCCAAGTTCTTTGAAGAAGTAGAGGTTCTTGAACCTACTACTTACGGGGAAGCGATGACATGTACGAAGCATCCCGGTGGCATGCGCCATGGGAGATGAAATGGAGTCATTGCGAAAAATCGGACTTGGGAATTAGTCAAACGGTCTACGACAAGGGAGTTGTGACTTGTAAATGGATTTTCAAGAAAAAGGAAGGAATAACTAAGGCAGAAGGGGTCAGGTATAAGGCACGTTTGGTTGCAAGAGGATTCAGTCAAAAGGAAGGGGTTGACTTTGATGAAATATTTTCACCAGTGGTCAGACACACTTCAATCAGGGTGTTACTAGCAATGGTGGCACAGCAGGATCTGGAACTTGAGCAATTAGATGTGAAAACTGCTTTTCTACATGGTGAGGTGGATAAGGAGATATACATGACACAGCCTGAGGGATTTCAAGTTCCTGGTAAAGAAAACTATGTTTGCAAGTTGAAGAAATCATTGTATGGTTTGAAGCAAGCTCCAAGGCAGTGGTATAAAAGGTTTGACAGTTTCATGCTTCAGCAGGGTTACAACGAAGTCCATATGATTTGTTGTGTTTACTTCGATCTGTTTGAAAGATGGATCATATATCTATCTTGTTACGTATGTGGATGACATGCGATAGGCTACTGCAAAGAAGGAAGTCGATGTTCAAAATCGAAGAACCTTCTTAGTCTTGAATTTGAAATGAAGGATTTGGGTACGGCCCGGAAAATCTTGGGGATGGAGATCGGAGAGATAGGAGTCGAAAGAAGTTGTTCTTGTCTCGGCGGGGTTATGTGCGAAGATATTGGCCAAGTTTGGGATGTCTGTTTGCAAAACCAATAGATACTCCTATGGCATCAAATGTTCATTTGTCTGTTTATGCTTCACGGTCGGTGAAGAGAAGGAGTATATGTCAAAAGTTCCCTATGCTAGTGCGGTTGGCGATCGATGTATGCCATGGTTTGCACTAGGCACGATCTGCTCGGGCGATCGGTGTTGTCGACGGGTTTATGGCTCAACCTGGAAAGGAACAACGGAAAGTTGTTAAAAGGATATTCGGTACACGAGAGGTACGGTGATGTTGGTCTCATTTATGGAGGTGATGCGGTCCGGTCACGAGCTACGCGTGATGCGATTATGCGGTGATGTTGACGGTAGAAAATCAATGATTTGGTTATGTGTTTACATTGGGAAATGCGGTGGTCGGTGGAAAGCTACTCTTCGGGCTACGGTAGCCTTATCAACTACCGCGAAGCGAGAATATATGGCTCTTGCGAAGCGACTAAGGAGGGTATCCGGTTGAAGGGGCTAGTCGGTGATTTGGGGTTGCATCGGGATCGGTGAGATATATTGTGACGAGTTTAAGTGCAATATGTTTGGCCAAGGATCGGGTTCATCATGAGAGAACCAAGCATATTGATGTCGGGTATCATTTCTTAAGGAATGAGAAGAGGGTTCTTGTGAAGAAGATTGGCACAAAGGAGAATCCTGTCGATATGTTCACTAAACCGGTTCGGCGAGTAAGTTCCGGCTTTGCTGGACTTACGAATATTCAAAGCTTATAATGCGTTTGGAAACTCTGCGAGGGCGGATCGGTGGAGTGGATGCGTGGAGATAGTCCGGTACAAGTACATCCGGCATTGACGAATGCATCCGGTACAAGTACATCCGGTTATGCAATCTGTTTGACTCTAGTGAGAGTTGAAGTCAAGGTGGAGATTTGTCGGTAAGGTGACTTAAACTCTACATTTTGGTGGAACCAATCGAAGACTCGGTGGGTGATGGTCGGTGAGAAGTGTATTCATTTACGTGCATCGGTAGGGTGGAGTCTGCGAGCTTCGGCGGGTAGCTTCGGCGGGGTAACTATCGAGCGGGGTGATAGTCGCGCGAGTACTTGAATACGACGGGGTCCCACATCCGTTAATTCGTTATGTGACGGCTATACGGTGTCATTAAAAGGAGGACACGTGTAGGGGTATTTATGGTGCATCGACAAAGATTCCTGGCGGCTAGGGTTTAGGGATTTGTGCCTATAAATACGGTTGTTGTCTCATTATCCGAGTGTGTTGAAATCAGTAAAATTCGGTGCATAATAAAATATCTCTTTTACGCCGTGGTTTTTTACCTCTCCCACCGAGAGGTTTTCCACGTTAAATCGTGTTTTTCTTGTTTCTGTTATCTCCTTTGATTGTTTATGTTTGATTGCTTCTGTTTCTGTTTCTTGCATCTGAAGTTATCTCCATCAGTTTTATAACAATCTGTGTATGCTAAGTTACCTCATTTGCATTCCTCACCCTTCACCTTAATACACAGTGATGTGTGGGGACCCTCTAGGGTGAAAAGTATAACAGGGAAAAGGTGGTTTGTCACCTTTATTGATGATCATACCGGGAACACTTGGGTTTTTTTAATGAAAGACAAATGCGAAGTTGGTCATATCTTTCAAGAATTTTATCATATGGTCTCCACTCAATTTGATACTAAGGTCAAGATCTTAAAGACCGATAATGCTCTAGAATACTATGAGTCTAATCTCGGTACCTTCTTGACGATAGAGGAATTGTTCATATCGGTAGTTGTGTGGAAACACCTCGGCGAAATGGGGTTGCTTTGAGAGAAAGAACAGAGGCACACTGCTTGGAAATGGCCGTATCAATCATGTTCACCACACATGTTCCTAAATACATGTGGGGTGAAGCTATACTTGGCTCGCAACTTATTTACTCAACGGACTTCCCGGCAGAGTGTTAGGTTTCAAAACTCCACTCCAAACCCTACGACCACACACTCCCTTGCCATCATCTTGTTTCCCAGTTGCCTCCAAAGATCTTTGGTTGTACTTGTGTTTGTGTATATCCATGCTCAACACGAAGTAAACTTGATCCTAAAGCTCACAAGTGCATTTTCCTAGGTTATGCAAAGGACGAGAAAAGGTTACAAGTGTTATTCCCCTATTGAAAAGAAATTTTACAATTCTATGGATGTAAAAGTCTTTGAAAGGACCCTTATTACGACAAACCTACGAGCCATTCATTGATGGAAACCGATTGAAATTGACTTAAACCCCTTCCCTCGGCAAACTCTTAACCCTCGGCAACCTGCGATCCTCGGCGGATCGAACTTCGGTACCCTGCCGACTCTCTACAACCTAATACTTCTCGGCAACCTCTGAACAAGAGTCTACGACCCGAGCCTGCGAACCGGAACCTCGGCGGCCCTGCGAACCGCAGTCTGCTGGACCTCGGCTTATTGACTCTCGGCGGTCCGCCGAAGTGGATGACGGACCTATTGCTCTAAGGAAAGGGAAAAGATCATGCACGATCATTCTATTCATTCTTATTTATCTTATGATCGGTTGTCTCCTGTCTTTGCCATGTTTACACGGGACTGGACTCTCACTCTATCCCTAGAAATATTCGGGAGGCTCTTCAAAATGATAAGTGGAAGGCTTCTTGTTAAAACGAGAGATGACTGCCTCCCGGATAATCATACTTGGGATCTCGCAACTCTTCCAAAAGGCAAAAAGACGATCGGTTTGCAAATGGTTATTCACTATCAAATACACCGCCGATGGCACTATTGACAAGTACAAAGCCGGATTGGTAGCCGGGGGATTCACACAAACTTATGGCATTGACTATAAAGAAACTTTTGCACCGGTGGCAAAGCTCAACACTTTGTCGGGGTACTAATTTCTCTACCGTCCAACTTGACTGCCTCTTCATCAATTGGACATCAAAAATGCTTTTCTAAATGGGGACCTTGCGAGGAGGTTTATATGACTATACCTCCTGGTTTTATCAATCCTCATACTCAAGGCAAGGTGTGCAAGGCGAGGAAATCTCTATATGGCTTCAAGCAATCACCAAGGGCATGGTTTGGAAAATTAACAAGCGTGGTCAAAGGCTGGATATCACCAATGCAATTCGATCACACTATGTTCATCAAGACAACCAACCGAAGAGGTCTATTCTTATTGTCTATGTGGATGATATCATCCTTCTTGGAGATGACCTGCCGAGATCCAACACTTGAAAGAATTCTTTGGCAAAGGTATTTCGGGTCAAAGACTTGGGTTTACTTAAGTATTTTCTTGGCATGGAAGTAGCTAGAAACATCAAAGGAATCTCGGTCTCCCAAAGGAAATATGTCTTGGACCTGCTTTAAAGAAAGCGGCATCTTTGGGGTGCAAACCTGCTTGTATCCCAGGTAGACCCCGAGTCATACCTGCTACATGGTGACATTCTTTGTAAGAAAGGAACAATATCAAAGACTTGTAGGGAAACTCATCTACCTATCCCATACAAGACCGGATATTGCATATGGTGTCGGTCCGGTTAGCCGGTTCATGCATTGCCCTACTTGAGCAACATTGGGATGCGATGAATAGAATATCGCGGTATTTGAAGTCCACTCTGGCCAAGGGTTACACTTCACCAAGTCTGGCGATAGATCCATCAAGGTCTATATCGATGCTTGATTGGGCTGGATGCCACATAGATAGAAGGTCTACCACGAGCTATTGTTCCTATGTATGGGGCAATCTTGTTACTTGGAGGAGCAAGAAACAACCTATCGTAATGTCAGAAGCGATCTTGAAGAAGTGAACTCGGGGCACTTGTTTTAGGCATTTGTGAAGCTCTTTGGCTCAAAAGAGTTCTTGCGAACTTCGGCAACCTATTCGGCAACCTATCACACTCTGTTGTGATAATAACTCAACCTATGCATGGCGAGAGGATCCGATCCATCATGACAAAACAAAACATGTGGACATTGACGGACACTTTCCGAAGGAGAAGATTGATGCCAAGATTATTCAACTCCGGTATGTTCCCTCGAGAAGATCAAAATGCTTGATATCCTTACCAAGGCTATTCCACCTCTTACGTTCGGCGGACTAAGTAGCAAACTTGGGCCGCATCAATATATACGGCCCGGTTTGAGGGGGTGTGGAAATATATCCTCGGCGGTCTGCGAGGCTCGACGAGGTGATCGGAAGGCTGCGATCCTCGTGATCACAAAGCGGACTTTATCGTGCATAACTTTATTTGTACACTTTATTTATTTGTAAAAGACATATTAATTGTGATACATATAAACAATTAATATGTCAAACTCTAGTTTACTTTATGTCATAGACATGGACATAGATTGTACTTTTACTTTTTGCTTTTGTGCCGCCCACATCTACATACTCAAGTGGCCGCCCTAGCTAGCTAGTCTCTTTCCAAATTGTATCTATTTATACTCCTTCATTATCAATGAATAAAAGATAAGTTGAAGTTTACTCTTGTGTTAACACATTCTCAAACTCTCTTCACTTTATTATTGTAGTACGGTAGAGATTCTGGTACAGGTGACTATGTGTAGAGATTCTGTAAATGATGTTGGAGTCTGTAAAGTAGAGACTCTATTCAGAGACACTGATGCAAGTGCTCTTAAAGGGGCTTACACTTAGTCCTAGGTGACATGAATTGGTTTAGATATTCCAACCGTAAATGATTCATTGTTTAACAGACTAGCTTAAGAGGGTCAACACTTAAAAGGTCTAACTCCATTATTCCCATCTTATAGATCTAAACGCAACTAGATCACCTATTAAGAGTTTAAATGCTATGCCGCGGTGTTACTTTGCTCTCTAATGCCAACTGTGACGCTTATGTGCCGGATACCGAGTCCCTATTAAATAAATGGATTAAATGTCCATAAACAAAGTAAATGTCAATACAAATGTTTGGTTTTGGAAAAAATAAAATAAAAAAGAGAATTGGAACAAAGTAATGTCCATAAACGTTGGTTGGGTATAAAGTAAAAACATAATGTGTAGGTTTAAGACTTCGTTCCCAGAGCTTTACTTAAAGGGGCTTACACTTAGTCCTAAGTGACATGAATTGGTTTAGATATTCCAACCATAAAGGATTCATTGTTTAACAGACTAGCTTAAGGGGGTCAACACTTAAAAGGTCTAACTCCATTATTCCCATCTTATAGATCTAAACACAACTAGATCACCTGTTAAGAGTTTAAATGCTATGCCGCGGTGTTACTTTGCTCTCTGATGCCAACTGTGACGCTTATGTGCCGGATACCGAGTCCCTATTAAATAAATGGATTAAATGTCCATAAACAAAGTAAATGTCAATACAAATGTTTGGTTTTGGAAAAAATAAATAAAAAAGAGAATTGGAACAAAGTAATGTCCATAAACGTTGGTTGGGTATAAAGTAAAAACATAATGTGTAGGTTTAAGACTTCGTTCCAAGAGCTTTACTTAAAGGGGCTTACACTTAGTCCTAGGTGACATGAATTGGTTTAGATATTCCAACCGTAAAGGATTCATTGTTTAACAGACTAGCTTAAGGGGGTCAACACTTAAAAGGTCTAACTCCATTACTCCCATCTTATAGATCTAAACACAACTAGATCACCTATTAAGAGTTTAAATGCTATGCAGCGGTGTTACTTTGCTCTCTGATGCCAACTGTAACGCTTATGTGCCAGATACGAGTCCCTATTAAATAAATGGATTAAATGTCCATAAACAAAGTAAATGTCAATACAAATGTTTGGTTTTGGAAAAAAAAAAAGAATTAGAACAAAGTAATGTCCATAAACGTTGGTTGGTAATAAAAACCCACAAAACACAATGCTGGCTATGGGGTTCGAACCCATGCGCACTTATGTGCAGAAGATCTTAAGTCTTCCCCCTTAACCTCTCGGGCAAACCAGCTCGATATAGAACTTTTGTGTATTTATTAATATATCGACATTACAACTCGTAGATTCTTAATCGGAATGCCTTAAACTTCCACTCGACAGTATAGCTAGAAGACTCGACCAAGTTGCAGAGTTCATCGAAAACATTAAAACTTGTACGATTAAACCTTCAGAATGCGAAATATCGTTGCTGAAAAAGGATTAGGATCAAAGATGGCGGAGCATTTGGCGTCCATTTTTGGTACAGAAAAGGACCGAGTGAATTGCCCATTCTATTTCAAGATCGGCGCGTGTAGGCATGGCGACCGATGCTCCCGACTCCACACCAAGCCTAGCAGCAGCCCTACCATTTTGCTCTCCAACATGTACCAAAAGGCCTGATATGATCACCCCTGGCGTCGTCGACCCTCAAGCCCAGCCTCCTCCTGAACCCTAAAAAAATCCAGCAACACTTTGAGGATTTTTACGAGGATTTGTTCGAAGAGCTTAGCAAGTACGGCGAGATTCTCAACCTTAATATTTTTGACAATTTGGCTGACCATATGGTAAGTATGTCTATGAATTTCCATTAAATCATCTGATTACAATTGCCTGCCGGCGTGTTTCTTGATAATTATTTTCTTTCCTGCCAGGTGGGGAATGTTTATGTTCAATTTAAAGAGGAAGATCATGCGGCTGCTGCTCTGCAGAATCTTACAGGAAGGTTATGCTGGTGGGACTCAGTTTATTCTCTTTGCTTTTTCAAAATGATGGCATTGTTTGATAGAATTTTACCACACTAAAAGTTACTGATATATTAATTTTTTGGCTGATTAACTAGGTACCAACGTTATGTTTGATTGTAGAAGCATCATAATAAGCTATTGAATCAAACAAGTCTTTTTTCTTGAATTTTTGTTTATGAAGAAGATGATTGGCAAATTGATAACTTTCCTACATAAGACCATGGGGCTTGGTGATTCAGACATGCACCTAGGAGAAACAAGTGAAATTCTGAAGAATATTCAATCTTCCATGCCCTTTCTTCCCACTGATAGATAAATGATTGTTCGAGGTGCAATGAGCTATGTTGTCTGGATGGTTTTGGCTCCCTACTTCTTCTTATATTGTTTTCTTATAGTGATATTTTGTATCAATGTCTTAGAATCTGAGCTTGAAAAACTTGAATGACTTATCAGACATTTGCCTAGTTTGCTTTTGCTGAAATGCGAGCTGTTCAAGTTCACCTTGATTTGATTCAAGGCAATCTGATGGAACTCTACTGGCCCTCAAGTACCTTCTTCACCTATTGAGTACTTATTCATAACTGAGTATTTAGGCAGGCATTAATATATGGCTTTTGTGAAACCCGACTAATGACCAGCAAATGTTGGGTGGCAGATTTGAATTGAATGTTATCCGAAAGTGTGGGATGTGATAATATTTCAACATTTAGCACCAGCTGGTGGATAATTTGAATCATTCATGCATACTTCATGTTTTTTGTTGTCTGGACATGTGGTTTTGTTGTATCAGCTGAAAGTTGTGGAAATGTGTGTCAGGACGTCCCATTATAGTCGATTTCTCCCCGGTGACAGATTTCAGAGAGGCTACATGTCGACAGTATGATGAAAATGTATGCAATCGAGGCGGCTACTGCAATTTCATGCATCTGAAAAAGATAAGCTGGTTCTTTTTCAGTCGGGTTATTTTGTTTTCACTCCTATATTCTCTCAACTGGACACGTGTTTCACTCCCTTGTATGGATGGCTATAGAGAGCTGGGAAGACAATTATATGGCTATAAGAGTAAGCGGCGTAGTAGAAGCAGAAGTCCTAGCCCTCATCACCACTCCAGGGGCAGGAGACCAAGAAGTAGGAGTCATCCAGGTGGAAGGCGGAAGCGGGGTCCTGCTGACAGAGAAGATAGTGTTGAGAGAAGGGCAAAGATTGAGCAATGGAATAGGGAAAGAGAAGAGGAAGATGTTGCTAGACGAAGACCATGAGAACGGTGTTACGAAGAAGATTAAAGAATCCTTCAGTATTTGAGTAGATGATGTGTAACTGTGAATGCTGTTGCAGAGTTTGATTATTAATGTTGCTGTTTCTCATGCATTTATTTGTCGGTCTCCTGATCATACTGCTGTTCATTTCGTATGGGAATAACATGATTTTCCGTCTTAACATCTTTCTTATGATTCGGGTAATGATACATCCACTCCGGATATCTACGTAACGTGACTCATATCAATTAGACATTTTATTTTATATGTTTAATGTGTGTGTGTCACCTTGGTCAAAATGCGAGAACGTTGACCTGATAACTTGTAATTTAAATTGTGACTACATGTAACAAAAACAGGAATGTCAACTTCAAATTGCAAATGAGGATTTGCAATTGTTCAGCTGAAACAGATACAGCATAAGTGTGTTTGTCATAAGAGATTATGCCAACCACTGTTGATGTAAAAGTGCTTTTGGGTGTAAAAACTAGTTGATGTTAGTTATAGCGATCGTAAATCATGCTGGAAATAGCAGATAAAGGAATGATGTTCTCACAGGCCACTGTGCAATGATGACAACACCGGAATCGTTCGGATATAAATTGATCGTTGAGTCGGGTAATTGGGCCTTTGAATGATGTTCTCACATGACAATCTGCAATGATGGTTACGTATATCGTTCGGATATAAATTGAGTGTTGAGTCAGGTAATTGGGCTTTTGAGTGTTGCATCGGGTAATTGGGCTTTTGAATGATAATCCAAGGAGCTTTTAGAATGAGGAAGTTTTTAACAATACAATTGTTGTATGAAAGTTCTATCAATTGGCATACATTACAACCAATCTAACATTTCACACACGATAAAAGTGTATTATGTGAAAAAGTAAAAATAATAGGTTCTAATATATGGCACTTGGTACAACTTTCATACAACCGTTGCACCATAAAATCTCCTAATGAATGGGCATGTATAACAAACAAAGCGTGAGAGGTCCCGAAGCTTACCTCTTGAGGGACACTCTCACGTTCAAGTCAGTATGACGATAGAGAAAAATGTGGGCTTGGAATGTAAAAGTATGCGTATTCTCAGTGTGTACCTTATCAATGAAGAAGATGCCCATTTATATAGTGTTCCATCGTGGGATGGTGTATTACTGCGCATTAAAGTGGTAGAGCGTATGTCTCGGGGCAGTTACGAGGTCATTATGGAGCAGTTATGGCTCACGGAGTAATGCCCCGAATGACCGCATGTCACTCTTATGTCAGTTAACCAACACGACGCATGTCGTCCGCGGTCCTTTATGTTAGGAAATCAACGCGGGAACACAGCGGAATTTAAAATTTGATTTCCTTTTCAACCATGATCGCCTTCGTTCAAATAATAAAGAAATAAGAAGTAGACATAATTCGTACCAGGTAGATCTAAAATAGATCGTCGCTTTGTCTACGGTTGTAGTTTCTGCACGAATCCGCCTAAGCGTTCGGCCTCCACCGTTGATCCACACGAACAACTGCAGGAATCCTTCATTGGATTGCTACCGGAAAAAGTCAGCTGCTAGACCGTCTTTTTCTTTCTCCCATAACTTTCTTCCAACAAGCTCTCTTAATTTTCTAGTAGAAAATAAGAATTGTAATTGTGATACAAAATAGTTTGGCAGCCACTACATATTTATAGTGTACGTGGCGCCACTTATTGTCCCAATCCTATTGGGAGAAACTTCATGCATGAAGTAGGGATTAAGAAAACAAATTCCCAATAAAATAAGAAAAATATTTTTTCTTAATTTATCTCATTAATATTTAATATATTATATTAATTATTTTCAAGATATATATTCTCAATATCCAATATTGAATATATCTTAATTATATTATCATAAATCAATTTATACATGTGTATATATCATATATATACTAACACATAAATATATATATATATATATATATATATATATATATATATATATATATATATATATATATATATATATATATATATATACATATACATATATATATACATATACATATATATATATATATAATTAATCAACATAATTAATATCTTGTATTATTTATTCATAATAAATACATTAATATTAATTTATCACTATAACACTTTATAGTCGAGATAAAAAAGTTTCTCTAATTGGTTATCACTATAATCGCATTTTATTCCGGCTAGATGTTCTTATGTGTGTGACCCGATAAGCTTTCGAATACATTGGCCATAGGCACAAAGTGCATTTACTAAAATACCCTTCATACCTAACGATCATGAATAACGTTTAGCAACACGTCATGACCCCCAATCATCGGAATAGTCAAGTGCATCGACTACTACCTTTAATGTGAAACGATTACCGTGTAAATAGAATCATATCGCTGTTATAATATCCATACAGTCGTATCTAGTGTCATTCATCAACGATTGTATCTTATAATTTGGACATCCTATTCTCTCGAAGTAACACATTACTTTCGCTTTGCAAAGACTTTCGAGAATAAGACATTCCTTATAAGAAGGCATTTTCGGATATTTACTCCTACTATTAGGATACACGATTTCCGGACGAGCAACATGAATCATACACATGCTTCAGTATCACACTCAATCACTACCGCATGATCACACAATGGCTAAGGGAAACCTCAATAGTGTCAAAGTATGATAATCCAAACCGTGATATCATGAAGACTCTGGTCTTAGGATAATTACACAACCGCCACATAGTGCGACACTTAATAAAGTAAGTGGGTCAGTCTAACGTACGCATTCTCTAATACACATCCACGTACGGTCCAAGTGTCCCTACACTTCGATAGACGAGATATATCACTATCTTCATAGGATAGAAGACATCTAATACATGCTAGTCTAATCGTACTATTAATGTCCCATTTAATAGCACTTACGACTAGAGACATTTAAATATCAAACATTTTAAAGTGAGTCGAGATTTCATCAACCAAAATCACTATTATGATTTCTGTTTCACAGTTTGACACTAGGGACTTTATCATATATACAATATCATAATTGGTTCGTTAAACGAACAAATATATAATAACAGAAAGTCATTTATTATATGTACAAACATAGAGAAATAGTGATAATGATTCGTCCCGGTCGGATCCGATCCAACTCGATTGAGTATAAGACACCATTTCAACGCTTTACAGCCGACATGAAGCATGTCATCATCTGTCTATAATGGCCGGCATGGCGCCTATGGTCCTTTACAACCAACGTGGTGCACCACTCCGACATTACACAAACAATACACCACGACTTTAATTGCTCTATTAATGGCTCAGAGATTTTCACTCCACTACTTTAATGCGCAATAACGCCGTGGACCACTACTTCACGCGCAATAACTCACTATCCCACGATGGGACACTATATAAAAGAGTCAACCCCCTCGTTTATCAGGTGCGTTCTGTCTTCATATAAATTTCTCTATCTCTGTATTAACTTGAGCATCGGAGTGGCCCCTTGAAGAAAAGTTCTGGGACCTCTCACGCATTGTTTATCTTGCAGTCTTATGTAAAAGCCTTTTGGATCATCATTTGAAGGCCCGATTACCCGATCGTTTGCTCAATTTACACCGGGACGATTTCCGGCATCATCATCCAACACCTTGTTGTATAATACTATTTGAAACAATCATAAGACTGGACAAGTTGTTATTAAAAAACGAAACAACAAAAATCAGACTCACGCCGAAACAACGCCGGACCGCCACCGGATATTGCAAGACAACTACTGGACTTCACAAAACCAACAAAGGAAAATAAAAACATCTTGGGTAAGCCCCAAATTCCTTCCACATACTACCTCATGGAAAATGAACTAAACTAGCAAATGAAACAAAACCAAGGCCATAGCCATTGAAAAAACAACTAAGATCACCGGCCACAACCTAAAACTCCTAAAGAGAGATAAACAATGGTAGCCGACAGGCACCAATCAATGACGAAGCCAGGAAATGAAACTCGGGTGATCTAGTGGACTATATTGGAACAATCAGATGAGCCGGAGTAAGATGTTTTGGTGAATTTAATTAGAATATATAGGTTTTTTTAACGTAGTAAATTTTTTTTGCCGGGTGGGCTTAGCTACCTTATCCTTTAACATAGCTACGTCCCTGGCACCAATGATGACCTCCGACAGCCAACGAAAGGATCCGATTGACAAGCACCAAAAGAACTTGCAACTATCATCCATTAAGAAACCAAGAAACCAAAACAAAGCAAAAACTATTGGGACCACCTAGCCACTTAACAGATAGCCTAAAACCGCCATTAAAACCACCTCTGAAGCTCCGGGAACTGTTCGATATGGCCTCAAAACCACTATTCTGAAACCGCAACAGGGAAATCATCCAAAAGGGCAAGAATCGCAAAATTCATCTTCAATTGCAAAAAAACATAGGGAAAAAAGACATGCAAACGAAAAAAAGGAAAAGATAGATTTTTTCCATGAGATGGAAATGAGACCCAAATTACCAGATCTATACCATAAATATAGAACAAATAAAGATTTTTAGATTTGGCGAGGAAGTGACACCGGCCGCCTCAAAGGCGCATGCATATATATATGTGTGATTGTGTGTGTGCGAGAGATGAGTTTTGTATTACCTTTTTACACCTTACAAGTATGGATGACTGTAATATTCCGATTTTCGGGAAAGGGCAGACGTGTCATTTTGCGAAAACGAAATATTGGGTTCGGTTCCTTTTATTCGGAGTTTAAGTATTTGTTAAATTATATATGTATATTTCGAAATATATATATGTATATAGTTAAGGAAGATAATAAGATCTTTATCCTTTTTTTGGGATTTATCTTATTATAAAGGAAGATAATAAGATCTTTATCCTTTTTTTTGGGATTTATCTTATTATAAAGGAAGATAATAAGATCTTTATCCTTTTTTTGGGATTTATCTTATTATAAAGGAAGATAATAAGATCTTTATCCTTTTTTTTGGGATTTATCTTATTATAAAGGAAGATAATAAGATCTTTATCCTTTTTTTTGGGATTTATCTTATTATAAAGGAAGATAATAAGATCTCTATCTTTTTTTGGGATTTTCTATTTAAGGAGAATAAATCCCCACAATTCTTATAACCTATTAGAAATCGATTTTTCTCCACCTCCATATACTCTCGCGTGTGTGAGCCAAAAATTAGGGGTGAGAGTTTTTCAATCTGTTTGTTAAAGCAATTCTTGACGGTTTTCGGATCGAGTAGAGCGCCGGAATCGTTGTGAAGAAGGCAACGTTTTGATTGCGAGAAAGTTGAAGCTTTGATAAGAGAAAGATCGGTTTTAGTTCTTGTTTCTCGAGTTTTTTGTTGGAATAAGCTTGCTAAAGGTAAGAAGCTCTTCCTACAATCTAATTGTGGTTTATAGTAGAATAGATCATGTTTTGGATGCATATTGTATCAAGTTTTAAGCTTAGATGATGTTTAAGGATTAAGTTTTGTTTTGGATCTTAAAAGACATGTTTTCTACTTGTTTTTCTCGCTATAATTCATGTGCAAGATGTTTAGATTCGAGTAGAGACCGTTAAGGGTTGGAAAACGAGTTTTAGGGCTTTTTCTCGCGTAGGATGCGTACGCATTGGCTAGCAATGCGCACCCGTTCCGATGCGGGATTGCTTAGAATAAGTGCGGCGGGGATGCGCACGCATTCCGAGTAATGCGCACGCATTGCCCCGGTTTCTATGTAATGTTGTTTTAAGCTATGTTTTGAATTTTAAACCTTAATTCATGATTAAATAACATTAATTGAATATGAACAAGCCCCGATTGAGTTTCGATTCGTTCGGTTAAAACACCGAATGTACTCTTAAAGGGAGTTGAAGTTCGGATCCGTCGGAAGGGCATGAAAGGGCTTGTGCTTTGATGAACTAGGGTTCATCATTGTACGTGTAATTGATAGGATGTGATGTCTAGTTGTCTAAGTGAGGGAGTAGAGTGATTAGGTGAGTATTATTCGAAAACACTTTGGTGACTAGTTAATTCACATTAATAATTACATAAGTGTAGTAAAAGCTAAAACGTCATCTATTCTTGGTTAGGCAACGATTCAAATCGGCGATGTGATACGTTCATAAAAGGTGGACAACGCTACGGCTCAAAAGGTGAAGGGTAGTGGAGGAAATCCATCGAACGTATATGCATACCGGGGAGATCCCGGGACTACCGGTGCTAATCACCGTAGTTGGCAAGTATATCTCGTGGTGGAATTTTCACCATGCATTGTGTCCTTGAGTAATGATGTAACAAAGATAAGCTAAGTTAGAAACGTATAGTCACGACGTGTCGATGGGCATGTAGTGAACCCTAGATCGAGTCGGTCTCAGTAAGGCAAATCTTTTAATAATAAACCTTAATTATATTGTAGCTTCTACTTCTTACTTTGTACATTGTACTTACCTCAAATGCATGTTTATTTATGTGTTTGGGGGAGAGAGAGACGAACGAGGTAAATGATGAGTTCGAGGAGAACTTTGATGACGTCGTTTGAGGACGCCGGAGTTGAAGACTTTGATTAATTATTATTCATTTCTTTATTTATTTCCTAGATTTGGATTATTATTGGATTTTGTAGTTTACTTTTAGTACTTTGGAATTCGTCTTGTTTTGGGATTCGTTGGTTTTGTTTCGGATGTAATAACTTTACATTTCCTTCTCTAGTTCTTGAATTTCTATTCTGAGATGTTTGAAAAAAATTACCCGAGTCTTTTTAGCTTCCGTTTGCTTTTATTTGATACGACGTAGTAGAGGCTTACGTGTAATATTATTTATTTAATATTATGCGTGCCGAACGTTTCGATTTCCGGATAAGGACTCGGTGTCCGGGAACGGGGCGTTACAGTTGGTATCAGAGAGAAGCGTCTTTTAGGCTTTCTTTCTATTAAGATAAGTTCTCTTTAGACCTCTTAGTAACGTTTTGGTTTTCGTTGATCATCAGGATGGTGTTCACGAGAACCGGAGCGGGTGCAGAAGCTTCAGGAGTACGTCGAGAGAGTCCTACGCCGGTTGTTAGAGGCGGTTTCGTGAGGCGAATCCTTCACCTCACCCGAGCCCCACTCCACCCCCTCATACGCAACCCCTACACCACGATCTCGGCGGAGTTTGTCACCGCGACCTCGTCGGGAGCAACACCCACAATGGCATGTGGGAAGTTCGGTTCGAGTTTTCCTTGGTAAGTGACGTTCCGGTGGGTTTAGTACCGCCACCGATAAGTCACCCTCCACCAAGGTACAACTACATCTATGGAGAACCAGGAGAAGCACCTATACGAGTCACTGTAGTGGGAGACATTCCACCAGTCTACGTACCCCCAGCAACTAGTATCTATCCCCCAGCAGTGAGCTACCCTTCTCCACCAGTGTTTTCTCATCAGCAGCATCAGACCTTTTACCCTCCTCCAGTGGGTCATACTCCTCGACCTACTATACCACCTTCACCCCGTTTTGACCGTCATCAAGGCTTTGGTTACCCACCCTATGGTTTCCACCAACACCAGTACCAGCAACAAGAAATACCTTTTGGATATCCTCCAGTCTATCCACAAGCCCCACCAGTCAGACCGGCACATGAGCAAGCACCACCGGTTGATCGGTATACGAGATTAAGGAGGAACAAAGTTCAAGACTTCTTTGGGAATGTCGAGCATTCGAAGGCCGAAGAGTGGATAAGGAGTTTTGAGAAGGCATGTAGGAACATACATGTCCCTGAGACCGAGATGGCACAGTTGGCGGTTAGTTTCATTTTGGGTGCGAGTGAAGCATGGATAGATGCTATACGAGCGAAGAATGGTAAAGTGACGGATTGGGAAAGCTTTAAGGCAATGTTCTATAATGAGTATTTTCCAGCAACAGTGCAGACAGACATGGCAAGTCAATTTCTAAAGCATAAGCAAGGTAATTACATGACAGTATCACAATACACCAACAAGTTTAACGAATTGGGAAGATTCTACCCTGAGTTGATGAAGGTAGAAGAGAGGAAGATGGCCCTATACAAGGAAGGGTTATCGTATCGAATACTGATCGGCATGTTGGGTTTCACGGCCAAGAACATGGGCCGAGTTGTTGAATAAGGCCTTAGAGGTTGAGACATTCGGGAAGAAGGCCACCGTTGTTATCGGGAGCAAGAGGAATTTTGGAACAAGCCGGGGCAATAGCCGGGGAGCACCCCAACAAAATTTCAAGAAGACAACGGCCCCTACAACGAGTAAGCCACCCACCGGAGCACCTTTATGCTCTAAGTGCAACAGAATCACTCGGGTGAGTGTAAGGCTAATACGGGAGAGGTCTGCTACTACGTGGAGATTTAGGACATTTTGCCAAGATGTGTCCCACGAAGGGGAGTTCGAATATTCCGAAGCAAGGAAGTGGGAAAGGCGGCCCAAGTCGCCCGGTTCGAGTCTTTGCGGTGGATGCGAGATAGCGAGAACCGGACGATAATGTTATTTCGGTACCTTTTTGTTTAATTTAATTTATTTGAGTACTTTTATAGCACGATTTAAATCATGTTGTATTTGTATTTAAATAAATGATTTACATCCTAGGTACAATAATATTAGACAACTTAGCAGTTACGGCGTTGTTTGATACGGGAGCGTCTAATACTTTTGTGTCAACTAAGATAGCTAAGAAGCTTAACTTGCCAATGGAACCTTTAAGAAACACTTTGGAGATAACAACACCCTTGGGAAAAGTGACTAAGGTAACCAAGTTGATACCCCTGGTAGAGGTTCGAGTTGGAAAGTATTGTTGCAAGAGTGACTTTACGGTTTTGGACTTTTCAGATTTTGATGTGATTCTTGGAATAGATTGGCTATCCGAGAATTTCGTCCACTTGGATTGTAGAGAAAAGAGAGTGACCTTTAAGATACCGGGAAAATCCAGATAAGACTTATCAAGGTAACATTTACAAGCCTAGTAAGAAGCGTCACCCTATAATTTCGGCGGTTAAGGCTATAAGGGCTTGTCGAAAGGTTGTGAAGGCTACTTGTTGTACGCGATTGATGTGGAGCGAGTAAAACCTAAGTTAGAGGAGACCCCGTAGTCAAGGAATACCCCGAAGTGTTTCCCGAGAAGAGTTACCGGGAAACATGCCGGATAGAGAGATAGAATTCGAGATCAAGTTGATGCCGGGAGCGGCACCGGTTGCTAAGGCACCCTATAGAATGGCACCGGCTGAATTGAAGGAGTTGAAAGCACGGCTCAAGGATATGCTTGAGAGGAATATAAATTCAGCCTAGTACTTCGCCTTGGGGAGCCCCAGTGTTGTTTGTTAAGAAGAAAGATGGTAGCATGAGGATGTGCATAGACTATCGAGCGTTGAATAATCTGACCATCAAGAATAAATACCCTTTGCCGAGGATTGATGATTTGTTTAACCGGTTGCAAGGCAAGAGAGTGTTTTCTAAGATTGATCTTAGATCGGGATATCACCAATTGAAGATCAAGTTGTATGCCAAGTTCTCGAAGTGCGACTTTTGATTTTATACGATTTCCCGCGAAGATAATGATATATTTTATAATGATTTCCTTCTCAAAGATAGCTACCACATTTATATAATTTGATATATTTTATAATGATTTCATTTATATAATTTGATAAAAATGAGCGTTTAATCGATTTATTGAGCAAGTGAGGTTTTAAACGGTTTAATTGCAAAAGTGGTTGATTTATGTGTTTTATCGTTGGTTTTATATGTGATTACACTTTGCAATGTTTTGATGTCTTGTAGATACATATTATCGATCTAAAAGATGATTAAAAGATGATAAGGTTCGGATTTTGAGCATTATTATATCAACTCAAGTCATAATTACTAAAATGTATAAGTAGTAGTTATCTATCTATCCATATATTTATATATATCTTCAAAGGAATAAAAATATTCCTTGGGACCCCCAAATATTCCTTTGTCTTTTGTTTGTCTCTTTTGTTTTTTTTTTTTTCTTTCTCTCGTTTCCTTTGATGATATATATATATATGTATACATATACTTGTACTTGTTAAAACTTTTGTTGTCGAAATACTCGTGGTTCGATTCTTTGTGTTCGGGTAAAAAAGATAAGAATTCTTGCGGAGACGGAACTAAAGACGAATCACGAGACGAGAGTTTTGCGACCGGAAGCGAAAAAAATCTAAGAGGGGACAAAGAGAATCTTTTGGAGACAAAGAGAATATTTGATGAAGAAGGCATGTTTTGAGTCCTAAAAGATGGATTTTTGAGGAAGAGAAGAAGATGCCACGAGTTTACGAGATCAACGGATCAATATTTTCCAACGCACTTCTACCGTAACCTGTTTTTCGATGGAAATTTGACCCGACTTAGAGGCATTTTCAGGGGACGAGGTCTTGATGAAAGTTGTAGATACTAAAATGAGCTTTCCAACGCATTTTGAATCACGTCAATCGGAGGTCTACAACTCAAGTTATGATTTTTTTCCCTAACAGCTCAATTATGGACGAGTTGGATTTAATTCCCTAAAAATATTGCATGTTACTTGCAATGATTCCTCCCTAACAAACTCCAAGCCTCCCTAACAAACTCCAAGCCTATCTAACAAACTCATCATTACTCCAAGCCTACCCAACTAACTCCTAGCCTCCCCCAAATGATACCTCCCTTATATCACCTCCCATTATATACACACATCCATCACCATACATGGGAGGATATATCCATCATAACTCCTCCATCTAAAAAAAAGAGAAGCCTTGGCCGCCCCTTCCTTGGCCTCCATGGCCATCCCTTTTCCATGTTTTCTCTTCACTTTTTATTTCTTTTCTTGAAGATTTGAAGATGTGTGTATGCATATATACATATATGTCTATGTATATCACTATGTAAGCATACATACAAGCTCCTTTCTTCATCTTTTTCTTTTAGTTTTGGGATCATATATGTATGCATATGTCTATGTATGTATATGTATATGCTTGTATGTATAAATAAATTAAGTTGTAATAAAACGATGATGAGAGGCTAAGCACGTTGGAACAAGCCTTGTGAAGCCGTTTCTTAGCAACATCTCGATTTCGAATCTGGATTATCTTGTAAGTTTTAATAAAAGTTGTATCTTTTCTATGTTTTTGTTGTTGTTATGCAATTTATATCGAGAGATGGTTGCTATTTGATGTTTAACGTTTGACGAGAGTCGTTGTTAAACCTTAGATCACCATAGTCAAGATTGGATTTTTGATCTAAAATAACGAGAGTTGTTAGGTTGAATATCTAGATTACGAAATTGAGAGATTTCACACCTTTGTTATGAAAGCGTTAATCTTTAAGATCGAAAGATAAAAGATTGATAGGCGAGTTATCTACGAAAGTAGAAATTCATACCTTTGATGGGTGAATCACAATTTTCGTTAAATCACTACAAGATAATCCAGAGAAGAAATTGAGTGTTGTGGAATCGGTGGATCATTGCTTGTTCGTTGTTAAATTAATTAAAGAAAAAAATCGTTTGTCTTGTCTTGCTTCGTTTTCATCGTAGTAACTTGTAGTAATTTTATTGTAGTTTTAGTTATAAAATAGGTACAACTTAGTTAGCTCGGCTCGTAATTATCCTTCCCGGCTTTAGATCGTTGATCTTCATCCGCTTTTTTTTTTGTTGTTTTCGTTTTTAGTTTTTATTTCTCGTGACACTTTTAGAAAAATTAAGAACTAGACCAACCTCGATTCCCCGTGGATCGACTCCGGTTTTTAATCGCTATACTACGATCCCTCGCACTTGGGGTAAACCGGATTTATTTATTACTTGTTTGTTTTGCTTTGCTATAAAATCCGAGACAAGTTTTTGGCGCGTGCCGGGGAATCGGTTCGGTTGTCCGGTTCATTATTAATTTTTCTAAGGTAGTATAGTGCGAGTATTCCCGCCAACGGAACCAAAAACAAGTTTTTGGCGCCGTTGCCGGGGACTCGGTACGGTTGTCTAGTTTTATTAATTTTTTTTAGTTTTTGTTATCAAGTTTTTCGTAGGTAGGTTTAAAAAAAAAAAATAAAAAAAAAAAAAAAAAAAAATCCCCT
Organism: Gentiana straminea; assembly: GCA_036785695.1. Classification (NCBI taxonomy): domain Eukaryota; kingdom Viridiplantae; phylum Streptophyta; class Magnoliopsida; order Gentianales; family Gentianaceae; genus Gentiana; species Gentiana straminea. Next base: position 2,809,324 of record JAVUPR010000241.1, on the reverse strand, counting down.
TATCTTATCTTGTCCCCCTTGTCCCCCTTGTCCCCTACTCATAAAAAAAAAAAAAATATTCCCCTCCCATTATCTTGTCCCCCTTGTATATATATATATCTAGCATATCTATATATATATATATACACACACGCCACAAATATATATATATATATATATACATATATATATATACATCCTTATATATATATTTCACCTTAGTTTTTGAAAAAAAAAAAAAAAAAAAAAAAAAAAAAACCGCACTCGGTAAATACCGAGTGGAGTCGGTAATTACCGGAAAAAAAAAAAAAAAAATAATAATAAAAAAAAAAAAAAATTAAAAAACCAAGGAACACGTTTCAATCGTCGAGGTTGGGTGAAGGATTCTCGGTGAATCCCACTCTGCGAAAGCATAAGGAAAAAAATCCCGAAACCTCGTGATTTAGGTGTTGGTGTTCGAGCTGGTTTATGCAAACTCGGAGTCAGAAAGGTCCACTGCTTTACACCCCTGACCTCGAGCGAACCATAGTCAAACCAAACAGGCGAAGAGTCCGTCCTGCGGTTCCTCCTGACGAAGGGAGTGAGGCCGATCAAGATCTTGAGGAACGTCTGGCTGACGAGATCGAAGAAATAGTCATAATGGCTGCAGACGATAGACGTACGTTGGCTGACTACGCCATGCCTGGTGAAGTCAAGGTCAACCCGGCAATCGTTTTACCCGCCATTAATGCACCAACCTTCGAACTTAAACCTGGTCTTATCCAAATGATGCAACATGCATCCATCTTTCATGGTTTTCAGTCTGAAAATCCTCATACTCATATACACACATTTCTGGAAATATGTGGTACGACTCGCATTCAAGGAGTTAGTGAGGATGCGATAAAATTAAAACTTTTTCCATTTTCCTTACGGGGGGAGGCTAAAGAGTGGTACCACTCTCTCCCTGCTGACACAATCACCACCTGGGCGGAACTCGAGAAAGAGTTCCTGAGTCAATATTTTCCACCATCAAAGACAGCCCGGTTTTAAATGAAATTTTCACTTTTTATCAGAAGGAAAATGAGTCTTTCTTCGATGCGTGGAAGAGGTTTAAATCTCTTCTTCGTAAATGTCCCCACCATGGTTTGCCTTTGCAGAGGCAAGTCAATACGTTTTTCAGTGGATTGACCGAGCTCACGAAGGGCATGGTCAATAGTTCTTCTGGTGGAGCATTTTTAAAGAAAACACCTGACGAGGGGTGGGCATTATTCGAGGATATTGCCAAATACAATTATGCCCCCTCATATCAAGCTATCCAAGCACCTCCTCCTCCTAAGATCGAGGAGGTGAATATGCAAGGCTTGATCGCCATGCTGCAAAAGCAGATGGCAGCCTCTCAAATTTCTCCTAATCCGATTAATCAGAATTCTTCCTTTCCACAGAACTCTCAAGTTCTGTACTGTGAGAGTTGTTGCCAGACTGGACATATGGTTGGCCAGTGTCAATTTTTCTCCCCCTCTGCTTATCAAGTTAATGCTGTTCATGACTATAGGCAGTATAATCCAGTCACATGTCAGAATTGTGACAATGTGGGACATACATCTCGTTTCTGTCCTATGAACGGACAGAATGCTGAAGTAAACGCTTTCTTTGGCCAGTCCAATCAGAGGTTTAATAATCAATTCTCTGGCCAGAGTAATCTTCAAAACCAGGGTTTCGATCAGAATCAAAATTTCAATCCAAATTCAAATTTTAATCAAAATCAAAACTTCAATCGAAACCCTAGTTACAATCAGAACCAGAACTCCAATTTTTCCAATACAAATCAAAAGTTCAATCAGAATTGGCCTAAAAATTCTAATTCTACATTTCAAAATCGGTCCAAATTGACCTTATCCGCAAAACTTTCAAAACTCTCAAGGCCCCTCCCAATCTAACAATCTTGAAGCTAAGTTGGAGGAGCAAAATAAAAGTATCCAACTTCTGATGAGTACAAACAAGAGTTTTGAGAGGCAAATCGGGCAATTGGCTGAACAGTTAGCTTCTAGACCGCCAGGGCAGCTGCCCACTTTCACTGAAAAGAATCCTAAAGGTGGTCAAGTAGCTCAGACGGATTTAAATCACAGCCAATGCACTGACCTAGTTCCTTCAATTCCGTATGGTAGAGAAGAGGCCAGTGCCATGAATCTCAGATCTGGTACTCAACTAAGTGGTCCCCCGAACCAGGGAAACCACTAACCCCTCCCCGCGCCGATGAGGCGGGGAGGGGAAGTCGTGCATCCATGCCCCTCTCGTTCGTTTGATAGTACCGGGTGGGCCCCCCTGAGAAGTAAAGAGTTTGAAAGACCTCAGGTGGCTGAACCCCTGAGAGATGAAAAATCCAGTGAAAGTCAGGTGGCTGATCCCCTGACTAGTAAAAGAAGTGAAAAGGTGGTAAGGTGGAAAGATTTGGAAGATAAAGCTGTCAGTTCATCCTCGAAGCAAGTGTTTTCTGAGGGTGATTTAAAGAAACTTCCATATCCACCTAGAAAAAGCAACATCGCCTTGCATGAGGACAAGAATTATGAAAAAGTGCTTAATCTTCTGAAAACTACTCAGGTTAATCTTCCATTATCTGATGTTTTGGTTGAGATGCCTAAGTATACTAAGTTTATCAAGGATGTTGTTTCTTCTAAAAAGAAGCTCGAAGACATGGATCGGTTGATTGGTAAGGATTGCTCTATGATAAGTTATGATGATCTACCAATCAAAAGGGGTGACCCTGGGAAGTTTGTGCTCACATTGTTGATGGGAGGCTTAGTCTTTCCAAATTCTTTATGTGACCTAGGTGCATCCATAAGTCCGATGCCATTGTCCGTACGTAAACAAACTTGGGTTGAATGATCTTTTAGAACCCACAACCATGAACCTTCAATTCGCCGATAGATCTTCCAAGAAAGCCGCCGGGATATTAAAGGATGTTCTAGTTCAAATAGATAGATTCACTTTTCCGGTTGACGGTACGTCCTAGACACCGGGAAGGATGAGAATACCCCTTTGATACTTGGAAGACCTTTTCTTTCTACGGCGAGCCCTCATTGATCGTGATGGAGGCCAAGTGACCATACGAGTTGGTGATCGGGAGGTGAGCTACGGTGTCTCCAAAGCTATTCGAGAGACCCTCCGATTATCCAACCGGCTTCTCTATAGAAGATATGTCGATGATTTTAATGATTACATAGAAAAGCAAGTCATGGTCATTGAAACGAATATGAGCGATTAATAGAGAACTTGAATAATCATGGTTGGGTGAATCTAGAACAATTAGAAGTTTGAATTTGATAAATATTTGTTGAAAGGAGAAGCTTTGGCAGTGGGACCACTAAGTAGACTCAGTGATGTTGAGTTAAAAAGTGGGGAGCTTAAATCGAGTTTAGAAGACCCCCCTACAGATCTGGTACTGAAGCCGTTACCTAAGCATCTGAAATACGTGTTCTTAAGAGAAGGTGACAAACTTCCGTTGATTATTTCTGCCAAGCTATCTCGATTAGAAGAGATGAAGTTATTGGACGTCTTAAGACAGAATGAGAAAGCCTTTGGTTGGCAAGTAGGAGACATCAGAGGGATATCTCCTGACATTTGTATGCACAAGATTAAGACTGAAGAGGGTGCCAAGTGTGTTAGACAGCCCCAGAGGAGGCTCAACCCTCATATGCAAGAGGTGGTCAAAAAGGAGATTATTAAGCTTTTAGACATGGGTATCATTTACGCAATTGCTGACAGTGAATGGGTATCTCCTACTCAGGTAGTTCCTAAGAAAGGTGGAATTACTATTGAGAAGAATGAGAAGGGCGAAGAAGTAGCATTGAGACTCGTTACGGTTATAGAGTTTGTATCGACTATAGAAAGCTCAATGAAGTTACAATGAAAGATCATTTCCCCTTCCATTCATTGACCGGATGTTAGAGCGTCCGGCGGGACATGCATTCTATCGTTTCCTTGATGGATATTCGGGATATTTCCGGATACCCATAGACCCAAATCGACCAAGAAAAGACCACTTTCACTTGCCCTTATGGTACATTCGCTTACGGGCGAATGCCATTCGGTCTTTGCAATGCCCCGCCTACATTCCAAAGATGTATGCTTGGCAATCTTTGATGGGCTTGTTGAAAAGTGTATGGAGATATTCATGGACGATTTCTCGCCTTTGGTCAATCCTTTGATGATTGTCTTGATAATCTTGACCAAGTGTTATTCCGCCGTGTGGAAAAGAACTTAGTCCTAAATTGGGAAAAGTGCCATTTTATGGTAGATGAAGGAATAGTTCTTGGCCACAAGATCTCAGCCAAAGGAATGGAAGTGGATAGGGCAAAAGTGGAAGCTATAGAGAAGATGAATTTTCCTAGAAATGTGCGCGAAGTTAGAGGTTTTCTTGGACATGTCGGTTTTTATAGGAGATTCATTAAGGACTTTTCCAAGATAGCCAAGCCCCTTTCTACTTTACTTAGAGAAGACGTCGTTTTTAATTTTGATGATAGTTGCAAGCAAGCGTTTAAGGAGCTTAAAAATCAATTGATTTCTGCACCGATTCTTATCTCTCCTGACTGGAATCTACCCTTCGAACTTATGTGTGATGCATCCAACTATGCTGTTGGTGCAGTCTTAGGACAACGAATTAAGGGGAAATTCCAGCCTATTTCTTACGCCAGTCACACACTAAACCCTACTCAAGTTAACTACACCACTACGGAAAAGGAATTATTGGCCGTAGTCTTCGCTATGGACAAGTTTCGTAGTTACTTGTTGGGTGCTGCAATTACTTGTGTGGACCGATCACGCCGTTTGCGATATCTCATGACTAAGAAAGATGCTAAACCGCGCTTACTACTACGTTGGATACCGATCCCGCAAGAATTTGACGTTCATATTAAAGACAAAAAGGGCAGTGAAAACGTAGTAGCTGATCATGTTTCAAGGATGCTGAATGAGGAAGAGAAAAAACCAGATGATATAGACCTTTACTTTCCTCTAGAAAATGTTATGCTAATAGACGATTTCGCTCCAAATGTTCCATGGTATTCTTCCATCGTCAACTACCTGCATTCCCAGTATTTAAATCCGGAATTTTCATATCAGGAGAAGAAGAAATTCTTCTCTGACTTGAAAACATTTGTATGGGATGAACCTTACCTCTTCAAGATTTGTAAGGACGGATTGTTAAGAAGATGTGTTCCTGAATCTGAGCAACGTGATATCATTAAACAATGCCACAGTGGGCCTACTGGTGGCCACTTTGGTCCCTGGAAAACCGTTGCTAAAATCTTTCAGTCCGGTTTCTATTGGCCCACGATCTTTAAGGATTCAGAAGCCTTCTGCAAGGCTTGTGATATGTGCCAACGAACCGGTGCTCTAACTAGGCGTTTTGACATGCCATTAAAGCCCATTTTAGAATGTGAGGTCTTTGATGTATGGGGTATTGATTTTATGGGTCCGTTTCCATCTTCCTGTGGAAACAAATACATCTTAGTCTGCGTTGACTATGTGTCAAAATGGGTGGAGGCTCAAGCCACTTCTCGCAATGACCATAAAACGGTCATGAGCTTTCTTAAGAAAAATATCTTTGTGAGATTTGGATGTCCCCGTGCCTTAATCAGTGATGAAGGAACACACTTCTGCAACCGACCACTAGAGAAAGTCCTTGAGAAATATGGTGTCCGGCACAAAATTGGCACACCATATCACCCTATGACTAGTGGCCAGGTCGAGAGAAGCAATCAGAGTTTAAAGAAGATCTTGGAAAAAGTTGTAAACGATCACGAAAAGGATCGGAGTCTTAAGTTGGATGATGTACTATGGGCGTATCGAACCGCCTATAAGACCCCCATGGGTACATCACCCTATCGGATGGTATATGGAAAACCATGCCACTTGCCGCTGAGTTAGAGCATAAAGCGTATTGGGCTACTAAGTTCTTAAACTTCGATACCCAATCATGTGGTGAACATCGACTCGCAGCTGTTGCATGAGTTAGATGAGTTTAGACTCCAAGCCTACGAGAGTGCCGGATGAGTAAGGATAGAATGAAACTCCTTCATGATGCAAAGATCAAGAAGCGAGAATTTCAAGTTGGGGAGCAAGTTTTATTGTACAATTCCGGGTTACATCTCGTTTCTGGAAAGTTAAGGACACGTTGGTCCGGCCCCTTTGAAATTCTGCAAATCATTCCTGGAGGTGTTTTAGAACTAAGAGGTCATGGTGACCAGCCGTTCAGAGTGAATGGTCAAAGGTGCAAGCATTATATAGGTCAAACCAAAAAGAAACCTTTGATTGTTCATTTCCTCGACATCCTCGGGTGTGGTATGACTGAAGTCACTGAGTTTGATGAATTTTCACCCGACTTGTTTTCTGAGGATGACGGCAGTAGTTCATTAAAGGAAGTTATGGCTGGTAGTTGGGATATGAAAGAACTTAAAAGGGAGGCACAGTTAAAGAGAAAGCTGAAAAAGAAGAAGTCTACAATGGGGAGGATTAAAAGTGTTTGGAAAACAATCAGAAACTTGACCCCATGTGTTAGATGCTGTTTCTGCAGCCACACCAATGATCAGAGCTTACACGATGTAGTGGCTGGAAGGAAGGTGAAGTGGCCTGATCCAGGCTAAGAATAGCTTTGTTGAACATGTTAGTCTTTTACCAGTCAGACATTAAAGAACTGGATGTTTTTTTTAGAATAGGTATTTTTCTATGTTTAAAAAAAAAAAAAAAAAAACCAAGTCTCAGGATGAATGTTTTGAATATCATTAAAGAGGGAACGATTAGGTGGTTATCCGAAAATCCCGAGGTATAACAAAGAGAAAATTCAAATACTTCATTTCTTGGACTTAGGTTGTTGAACCCTTGAGGATCTGGGTATAAAAGACTCACTACATTTCATTTTATGATCTAGTAGGAATATCTGACTTTGAGTTGATGATATATGCTCATGTGATACTCTCTATGATACGTATATGCTTAGATGTCCTATGTTTCCCTGTATGGTGATTTTTCCATCTGAGCGATTATTTCCTGTGCTTGTATCAGATTCTTCTGTGTAACATGTTATATTCCCCCGTATCCCCGAGATATTTCCGTGTTTGTCAAGTGTGCAGGATATTTGCGATAGTGATTGTGCGCTTTCGGACGATGTCGCTTTTCCGGTGGATGGTCCACGATCTACTACTTTCGTCGACATTTCGGATCGGACGTCACATCCGAGAATTGCCTCTTTCGACTACAATCGCCTAAGTGTTCTTTTTCTTTTTACTTTCTGCACAACCTGAGGACATGTTGTGATTTAAGTGTGGGGGAGGGAATAGTCGGTTATGTGTATCTACCATTTGCTTAATTCATTATGATTCTATGCAAAAAAAAAAAAAAAAAAATATAGCTAAATTTTTCGAAATTTTTAGTTTTTTCTTGTTTAGTCCCGAGTAAGCAATGCATATCTTTGTTCGGTTTTTTTTTTTATAGTCATTGATGCTGTATACCGTATGTTTAGTAGGTTAGTTGTTTCACCCGATATTATATGTTTCACAAGCCATAGTGAATGATGAGCTAAAATATAAAGCTATACCCCTTTGGATTAGTGATAGTTGATTATCTTATAAGTCATGTGCTTAGTGCTAACGTATATATCGTGACGATTATGATAGTTTGTGTTTAGATCCAAAGTATGTTATACTGTGAATATCTTAGGTTTGAATGTGATAAGTGAAACGTAACTAAAGTCTTTGAAAAAAAATAATAATGAATAAATTGTTTATTTGAGGTGTTATGCTCAGTGGTCATTAGAAAAAAAAAAAAATTTACCACTGCTAGCCAGAAATCTCTAAGTAATCACATAAATAAATGGGTGTGTCAAAAGCTAGTCGATGATTGGAGTGAGGTAGGGCATTATCACGAAATGTCCTATACCACTATGATGACTAAAAGCTCACGACGGTTAGAAGAAAGCTACCTATGATTTGAGTAAGGTAGGGTGTTATCCCGAAACATCCTATTCTACTATGACGGGAAAGAGCTCATTCTAATGTGCGTATAAAATTGAAAAAAATTAATTAAAGACTTGGTTATCGTTAATCTTATACCTAGTATAAACTGACAGATATGTTGTAGGGATTATCCTCTGAGTATATCAGAAAGGTCCTAGATACATTCTATTATCCTTTTCGGGATATGTCACGTTTTGTAGGGTGCATCTTATAAGTATCATTTATTACTAGCTTGAAGGGGGTATTAACTAGTTTGCTTTGAATTTTTCAAGTTTGGACTTAGTGGAAGTTTTCTATGGCTATGCACACACACCAGGGTGAACCTCTGATTTATTGAATATATGTTATATTTGCCGAGGTGTATCTTTTCTCGAGCCTTGATTCTTGTTTTGTTTTGCTCGGGACGAGCAAAAGCTAAGTGTGGGGGAGTTGTTAAGGGTGATTTTATACGATTTCTAATGATATATTTTATAATGATTTCCTCCACATTTATATAATTTGCATAGAAAATGAGCGTTTAATCGATTTATTGAGCAAGTGAGGTTTTAAACGGTTTAATTGCAAAAGTGGTTGATTTATGTGTTTTATCGTTGGTTTTATATGTGATTACACTTTGCAATGTTTTGATGTCTTGTAGATACATATTATCGATCTAAAAGATGATTAAAAGATGATAAGGTTCGGATTTTGAGCATTATTATATCAACTCAAGTCATAATTACTAAAATGTATAAGTAGTAGTTATCTATCTATCCATATATTTATATATATCTTCAAAGGAATAAAAATATTCCTTGGGACCCCCAAATATTCCCTTTGTCTTTTGTTTGTCTCTTTTGTTTTTTTTTTTTCTTTCTCTCGTTTCCTTTGATGATATATATATATATGTATACATATACTGTACTGTTAAAACTTTTGTTGTCAGAAATACTCGTGGTTCGATTCTTTGTGTTCAGGTAAAAAAGATAAGAATTACTGCGGAGACGGAACTAAAGACTGAATCACGAGACGAGAGTTTTGCCTGACTGAAGCAAGAAAAATCTAAGAGGGGACAAAGAGAATCTTTTGGAGACAAAGAGAATATTTGATGAAGAAGGCATGTTTTGAGTCCTAAAAGATGGATTTTTGAGGAAGAGAAGAAGATGCCACGAGTTTACGAGATCAACGGATCAATATTTTCCAACGCACTTCTACCGTAACCTGTTTTTCGATGGAAATTTGACCCGACTTAGAGGCATTTTCAGGGGACGAGGTCTTGATGAAAGTTGTAGATACTAAAATGAGCTTTCCAACGCATTTTGAATCACGTCAATCGGAGGTCTACAACTCAAGTTATGATTTTTTTTCCCTAACAGCTCAATTATGGACGAGTTGGATTTAATTCCCTAAAAATATTGCATGTTACTTGCAATGATTCCTCCCTAACAAACTCCAAGCCTCCCTAACAAACTCCAAGCCTATCTAACAAACTCATCATTACTCCAAGCCTACCCAACTAACTCCTAGCCTCCCCCAAATGATACCTCCCTTATATCACCTCCCATTATATACACACATCCATCACCATACATGGGAGGATATATCCATCATAACTCCTCCATCTAAAAAAAAGAGAAGCCTTGGCCGCCCCTTCCTTGGCCTCCATGGCCATCCCTTTTCCATGTTTTCTCTTCACTTTTTATTTCTTTTCTTGAAGATTTGAAGATGTGTGTATGCATATATACATATATGTCTATGTATATCACTATGTAAGCATACATACAAGCTCCTTTCTTCATCTTTTTCTTTTAGTTTTGGGATCATATATGTATGCATATGTCTATGTATGTATATGTATATGCTTGTATGTATAAATAAATTAAGTTGTAATAAAACGATGATGAGAGGCTAAGCACGTTGGAACAAGCCTTGTGAAGCCGTTTCTTAGCAACATCTCGATTTCGAATCTGGATTATCTTGTAAGTTTTAATAAAAGTTGTATCTTTTCTATGTTTTTGTTGTTGTTATGCAATTTATATCGAGAGATGGTTGCTATTTGATGTTTAACGTTTGACGAGAGTCGTTGTTAAACCTTAGATCACCATAGTCAAGATTGGATTTTTGATCTAAAATAACGAGAGTTGTTAGGTTGAATATCTAGATTACGAAATTGAGAGATTTCACACCTTTGTTATGAAAGCGTTAATCTTTAAGATCGAAAGATAAAAGATTGATAGGCGAGTTATCTACGAAAGTAGAAATTCATACCTTTGATGGGTGAATCACAATTTTCGTTAAATCACTACAAGATAATCCAGAGAAGAAATTGAGTGTTGTGGAATCGGTGGATCATTGCTTGTTCGTTGTTAAATTAATTAAAGAAAAAAATCGTTTGTGCTGTCTTGCTTCGTTTTCATCGTAGTAACTGTAGTAATTTTATTGTAGTTTTAGTTATAAAATAGGTACAACTTAGTTAGCTCGGCTCGTAATTATCCTTCCTGGCTTTAGATCGTTGATCTTCTGTCCAGTTTACTTTTGTTGTTTTCGTTTTTAGTTTTTATTTCTCGTGACACTTTTAGAAAAATTAAGAACTAGACCAACCTCGATTCCCTGTGGATCGACTCCGGTTTTTAATCGCTATACTACGATCCCTGCACTTGGGGTAAACCGGATTTATTTATTACTTGTTTGTTTTGCTTTGCTATAAAATCCGAGACAATGTGAAGTTCGAGTGGACCAGTGAGTGTGAAGATGCTTTTCAGACGTTGAAAAAGAGGTTGACTACAGCCCCAGTTTTGGCAGTTCCGGAGATCTTTGATAATTATGATGTCTACACGGATGCTTCGGGACAAGGTTTAGGTTGTGTGTTGATGCGGGGAGGAAGGTAATTGCTTATGCATCCCGACGAAATTGAAGGTGCATGAGAAGAATTACCCAACACATGACTTAGAGTTGGCGACGGTAGTGTTTGCCCTAAAGACTTGGAGGCACTACCCGTATGGAGTTAAGGCCAGGATCTTCACCGATCACAAGAGTTTGAAGTATTTCTTTACCCGGGAAAATCGAATATGAGACAAAGGAGATGGCTGGAGTTCGTAAAGGATTATGACTTGGAGATTCGGTATCATCCGGGTAAAGCAAATGTAGTGGTGATGCCTTGAGCGAGAAAACCGGTGTTTGCGATCGAGTGTTGAAGACGTTGCGAAAAGGTTAGATGGGTTGAGAATCCGAAGCTTTGATCGGATTGAAGACCGACGGTTTATGGCACCATTGTTAGCAAGGTCGAGTTGATGGATGACATTCGGGAAAAGCAAGATGAAGACCCGGTGTTGGTTGACTTGAAGCGAGTTGCAAGGGAAAAGCCTACGGTTGGATATGTGTTAGATAAGAATGGCAATCTTTGGTACCGGGATCGTTTGTGTGTGCCTAAGGTTGGTGATTTAAGACAGAGAGTCATGGAAGAGGCACATAGGATTGCTTTCGCGGTTCATCCAGGAGCTACCAAAATGTACGAGAGACTTGAAGGAAAGGTTTTGGTGGCCCTCGATGAAACTGGAGATAGCCAAGTTCGTTGCGAGTGTGATACTTGCCGAAGGTTAAAGCGGAACATAGAAGACCGGGAGGAATGCTTAAGCCATTGGATATCCCGTAATGGAAGTGGGATAAGATCACTATGGACTTTATCACCGGTTTACCTAAGACGAGAGGCGGTAATGATGCGATTTGGGTGATTGTGGATAGATTGACCAAATCCGCTCATTTCTTACCATATAAGGTCGATATGCCCTTGAAGAAAATGACGACACTATACTTGGATAATATAGTGAAGTTACACGGAGTACCTATCTCGATAGTTTCGGATCGTGATTCGAGGTTCGTCGTCGATCGGTTTTGGAAAAGTTTACAAGCGACTTTTGGAACCAAGTTGGATTTGAGTACGGCCTTTCATCCTCGGACGGATGGACAATGCGAGAGAACCATCCAAACACTTGAAGATATGTTGAGAGCTTGTGTGTTGGAAGTAGGTGGATCATGGGATGATTACCTACCGGTAGCGGAGTTTGCTTACAACAACGGTTATCATGCAAGTATTGGCATGCCACCGTTTGAAGCATTATATGGAAGAAGATGTAGAACACCGCCGTTTTGGGATGAAGTCGGGGAAAGACAAATCACCGGGCCGAATTGGTTGAGCAAGCTAAAGAAAGGGTTCAAATTTGGTCAAGAAGAATCGAAGGCGGCTCAAGATAGACGAAGAGTTGGGCGGATGTTAGAAGGAGACCTCTTGAGTTTGAAGTTGGTGAAAGAGTTTACCTACGAGCTTCACCAATGAAGGGAGTGAAACGTTTTGGACAAAAAGGAAAGCTAAGCCCTAGGTACGTTGGACCTTTTGAGATTCTAGAAAGAATTGGACCTTTGGCTTACGGACTCAAGTTACCGAATCCATGTCGAGAGTCCACAACGTGTTTCATGTCTCAATGTTAAAGAAGTGTTTGACCAAGACGGATATTGAGACTACGGTTGATCCGGAGGGTCTCCGGGATAATCTTTCGTACGATGAGACACCGACCGAATTTTGGACCGGAAGGAAAAGATGATTAAGAGACGGTTGATTCCTTTAGTTCGGTGCAATGGAGCAATCATTCACCGGATGAAGCTACTTGGGAAGTTGAGGACGATATGATCGGCGAGTTCCCGCATTTTATGGACTTACCGGGTATGTTTTAAGTTTCGAGGACGAAACTCCTTTAAGGGGAAGAATGTAATATTCCGATTTTCGGGAAAGGGCAGACGTGTCATTTTGCGAAAACGAAATATTGGGTTCGGTTCCTTTTATTCGGAGTTTAAGTATTTGTTAAATTATATATGTATATTTCGAAATATATATATGTATATAGTTAAGGAAGATAATAAGATCTTTATCCTTTTTTTGGGATTTATCTTATTATAAAGGAAGATAATAAGATCTTTATCCTTTTTTTTGGGATTTATCTTATTATAAAGGAAGATAATAAGATCTTTATCCTTTTTTTGGGATTTATCTTATTATAAAGGAAGATAATAAGATCTTTATCCTTTTTTTTGGGATTTATCTTATTATAAAGGAAGATAATAAGATCTCTATCTTTTTTTGGGATTTTCTATTTAAGGAGAATAAATCCCCACAATTCTTATAACCTATTAGAAATAAGATTTTTCTCCACCTCCATATACTCTCTGCGTGTGTGAGCCAAAAATTAGGGCTGAGAGTTTTTCAATCGGCTGTTAAAGAAATTCTTGACGGTTTTCAGATCAGAGTAGAGCGCCGGAATCGTTGTGAAGAAGGCAACGTTTTGATTGCGAAAAGTTGAAGCTTTGATAAGAGAAAGATCGGTTTTAGGCTTTGTTTCTACGAGTTTTGTGTTGGAATAAGCTTGCTAAAGGTAAGAAGCTCTTCCTACAATCTAATTGTGGTTTATAGTAGAATAGATCATGTTTTGGATGCATATTGTATCAAGTTTTAAGCTTAGATGATGTTTAAGGATTAAGTTTTGTTTTGGATCTTAAAAGACATGTTTTCTACTTTTTTTTCTATATAATTCATGTGCAAGATGTTTAGATTCGAGTAGAGACCGTTAAGGGTTGGAAAACGAGTTTTAGGGCTTTTTCTCGCGTAGGATGCGTACGCATTGGCTAGCAATGCGCACGCATTCCCGATGCGGGATTGCTTAGAATAAGTGCGGCGGGGATGCGCACGCATTCCGGAGTAATGCGCACGCATTGCCCCGATTTCTATGTAATGTTGTTTTAAGCTATGTTTTGAATTTTAAACCTTAATTCATGATTAAATAACATTAATTGAATATGAACAAGCCCCGATTGAGTTTCGATTCGTTCGGTTAAAACACCGAATGTACTCTTAAAGGGAGTTGAAGTTCGGATCCGTCGGAAGGGCATGAAAGGGCTTGTGCTTTGATGAACTAGGGTTCATCATTGTCCGTGTAATTGATAGGATGTGATGTCTAGTTGTCTAAGTGAGGGAGTAGAGTGATTAGGTGAGTATTATTCGAAAACACTTTGGTGACTAGTTAATTCACATTAATAATTACATAAGTGTAGTAAAAGCTAAAACGTCATCTATTCTTGGTTAGGCACCGATTCAAATCGGCGATGTGATACGTTCATAAAAGGTGGACAACGCTACGGCTCAAAAGGTGAAGGGTAGTGGAGGAAATCCATCGAACGTATATGCATACCGGGGAGATCCCGGACTACCGGTGCTAATCACCGTAGTTGGCAAGTATATCTCGTGGTGGAATTTTCACCATGCATTGTGTCCTTGAGTAATGATGTAACAAAGATAAGCTAAGTTAGAAACGTATAGTCACGACGTGTCGATGGGCATGTAGTGAACCCTAGATCGAGTCGGTCTCAGTAAGGCAAATCTTTTAATAATAAACCTTAATTATATTGTAGCTTCTACTTCTTACTTTGTACATTGTACTTACCTCAAATGCATGTTTATTTATGTGTTTGGGGGAGAGAAGACGAACAGGTAAATGATGAGTTCGAGGAGAACTTTGATGACGTCGTTTGAGGACGCCGGAGTTGAAGACTTTGATTAATTATTATTCATTTCTTTATTTATTTCCTAGATTTGGATTATTATTGGATTTTGTAGTTTACTTTTAGTACTTTGGAATTCGTCTTGTTTTGGGATTCGTTGGTTTTGTTTCGGATGTAATAACTTTACATTTCCTTCTCTAGTTCTTGAATTTCTATTCGAGATGTTTGAAAAAAATTACCCGAGTCTTTTTAGCTTCCGTTTTTTTATTTGATACGACGTAGTAGAGGCTTACGTGTAATATTATTTATTTAATATTATGCGTGCGGATGATTATACGTACGGCTAGACAAATAATTGTCTATATCCATACCTCACTGATACTAATCATTACTTATGCGTGTATAAGTTCTTATATTAGCACCTTCCTCACATGGATATCTAATTTCATTCATGATTAAAAATCACCATTTCATATAATTACGAATACCAAGTCATAAACCAGAACATTTAACATAGATAAGACATTCCCAAGACTTAAAATATTGAACGCAATTCCAATTAAATCAGCGACCAGTATAATGCATGTTCAACACAAGCACATTAGTCAAAAATAGTAAAAAAGAAATTAGAACATCGTCAAGTTAATTGTTTAGAGAAATTGCCCGACACTCTTAATATATAAGAAAATATAGTAGCACCTTACTAACACCAATTGGTTTAGTAGAATGATAAGCGTTTGATCCTAACAGCCAGAGGTTACGAGATCGAACCATGATCTAGAATATTATTTTCACAATTTATATTATGTAATTATACATTGTTTAGAATATTATTGTCATAATTTATATTGTGTTTGAACATTATTTTCACAGTTAATATTGTGAGAAGTTTTCAGGTCAACATTTACCTTAAAAATGGTTAATTACATTTGTGGTCCTTTATTTTTTCTTATTTTCTATACATTCCGACGAAGTAAGCCCATATTTATTTATTTAATTTTTTTTCACGTTATAATTGAGGGGAGAGTAAACTTTCCTTTTTTAATAATGACATTTTCAGGTCAAATTTTCCCTTAAAAATGGTTAATCACATTTATGGTCCTTTATTGTTTCTTATTTTCTAAAAAATAACCCCTATCTTAATAATGACATTTTCAGTCGTATATCTATATTTTCTCGTTACAAAACACTTAACTGTCCACAACATGTGACAAAAATATATAGATAGATGAAAAAAAGATGTTATTAAGAAAGATATAAGTGCTACTTATGAAACCATAAGAAAATATAAAAGACAAAAAATTAAAAAAAAAAAACGTTGTATCTTAATTATTTGTGAACATTTAGTAACGTGAACATGATACATACATTAAGGTTAACGTCAATCGTTATGTTTACGTTAAACATAATAAAATCGTATTGAGAAAAATATCAATATGAAAAATATGGGCTAACATTAAAATTTAAAAAAAAGATAAAAAAAAAAAAAAAACTTGGACTTATCCAGACTCTTTTGGGCGAGGAGGATGCAGCAGCAAGCGAGGTTTGTAAAATTGTCTCTTCATTCCTGCGCGCCTGAAGTCAGAGAGTGCAGTGACACATCTTCTTCTTCTTTCATCTGAGACTAGCTCTGCATT
The DNA here is from genome assembly GCA_036785695.1 of Gentiana straminea. Classification (NCBI taxonomy): domain Eukaryota; kingdom Viridiplantae; phylum Streptophyta; class Magnoliopsida; order Gentianales; family Gentianaceae; genus Gentiana; species Gentiana straminea. The sequence goes on along the minus strand of JAVUPR010000241.1, from coordinate 2,793,192 downwards.
CTTCACCGGAACAATGGATCTCATTCCTTTTCTTTACCTTCTAATCCCCTCATGGACTTCCGTCTGTACTCCATTTTTATCTCTCTCATTTACTCTACATTGTACTCAATTTTTCAGCATTAATTACTGATTATGTTATACTTCTTTTCATCGATTGTTTACAGGCTGCTATACTGCTTTCTTACTTAGCTTACTTGGCGATTCTCGGATCTGTTTTACCCGGAAGAATTATTCCCGGTGCTACTTTATCGGATGGGACTCGCCTCTATTATCGTTGCAATGGTCCCTTTTACCAAGCCGCATTATTTGTTGAATTCCTGTTTTAGAATTTAGTGAACGAAGTTCATTTGATTTATTGGGATTTTCTACTTTGTTTCTTTCCCTCTTCGTTCAGGCTTGTTACTGTGTCTTTTGTTGATTGCGGTGCTTGGATTTGGGACCTGGATCGATCTCGTATCACCTGCTGTATGTACTCTGAAAATTTAGCTTCTTATTTATCTTCTTGTCTCTTATTTCTTCAACCTATTGCCTAGCCAAAATTTTCAGTCTTGATGCCTTGGATTTTCAATGCTTGTTGGTGAATTGAGGATCAGTGAGTCTATTATAGCAGGATTTTTTTTTTCAAGTCATTATTACAGGATTCTACTACATGTTAGATTTGCATTTTACGTTTTCATTGCGAGTCATTGTATTTTCTAAATCACAATTTTTGGTCTCATGGACTTGTCATAGTAGCTTGATAATATTGCAGGCAGTAGCAGACAGAGGACTTGAGCTTTTGTCAATCACTTTTATCTTCAGCTTTCTTGTAAGTCCAGCTTTCACCCGTTTGCAATCATCGTCACCTGGCACATTTCCATGTAACGTGTTATAATAATGTTAAAAGCAAAGAAAAAAAAAAGGCACGCAACCGCAAACGGCCCAGTACGTATGAATCATCAAGAGTGGACCGTGTGTTCTCTTTATAGGATAATTTAGAAACTAAATTTGTCTAGAGATTTTTCATCTATAGACTGAATGGATTTACATTATCTGTATGCTACTTCCTGGTTAATATATAGCCTCTCATTTCTACGTATCTGATCCTGAGTTGTTTGATTCTTTGGGCATTTTTTGTTTGGATCTGCTAGGTAATTTTAGTGCTTTATGTAGCCGGTCGCAATTCACGTCATCAGAGTTCATCTCTCAAGCCTCATGTCACTGGAGATCTCATCCATGACTGGTAATGAAATGTTTTTGTATCATCTATGGTACACAGTTTGACAAATGTATAGATTTTTGGTTTTGTGGAAGTTCTTTGGTTAATGAATTATCAGTGACTTGATAATCTATGAAGGGCAGCCCAGTCATGGAAGCACCCAGCCTACGCGGGTTCGGGGAAGGGGAAGGGGAAGGGGAAGGGGAAGGGGTCGGGTCAGTTAGGCCTACTGTTCTCATCATTATCTTATATTTTTATGGGAGGTTGTTTCTATGGTTTGAAACTGCGACTTCTGATCACACAGCGACAAAGTTTACTGCTGTGTCATGGAACCATTTTTCTCTAGGTTTTGTAGACCATATTCTAAAGCAAGTTTCTTTGGCCGGAATTCTTCTGGGGTACCCATCAGACTTTGATTACCATAAAATTCCTCTTCCCAACTGCCAATGATTCTGAAAATGTTGTTTCATGTTCCAAACCTGATCTGTCTTCTTGAAAGTTGAGACTTTTTATTTCATCCCACAGATCGAGTGCCCTTCTTTTAGCAAATATGTTGGTAAAGTCAATTCACGAGTTATGCTCTCATCATTTTTGTCTTTGATTTACCAAGTTTCTAAGGTGATTGTTTTTGCCCCTATGCAATGCATATTCATTTCGTTCCAAAAAACACATGCTAATGCTTATGGATTCATGTTATCATTTTTTGTTTCCTATGAGTTAATAAAGATTGCTGGTTTTAGAAACAAGACATTGGAGAGTAGGAACTAAGTCTAGAGAACTTGTCGGGTTATGTACTTCTTTCAATCGACTTATTACTGTTTTCTGGATTTTCTATCTGTTATCTCATTGGATGCAAATTCGTAACCAAATTTTGTTCTTTTATTCGTGAAGTGACATGGTATACTGGCTCCACCTAGAGCTTGTGTCCCTTTTGGGTTATTCTTATTAAGCTTTTCTGATAGTTTCTATGGAAAGATAATGACTGGAGCTTTACAGTATTTACTGTTACAGTAAATACTGTTCCTTTACTGCTTTTTTATTAGTTTACTGTCTGTAACTTTTCATAGGATATTTTATATTCCTAGTGAATAGTTTCTTTTGTTTCTAGTCTAAGGCTTAATCTTATTTTAAGGATTATAGCCGTTAGGACTTAGTCCTTTTCTTTTCTTTATATAGATTGTAATAGAGGTGTAGTTTACACAAGCAATAAACTATTCTATATTGCAATACTCTATATGGTATCGGAGCCTAGCTCTTGTATCTCTTCTTAAAATCTCCCCTCTCGCTCTGTTTTTTAAATTTGAAAAAAATGTCGGAATCTCTTTCTGGAAATCCAGCAAGTTCTGCTACATCTTCCAACCGTTCTAGTGGACTTGGATTAGAACATCCAAGCCTACAAATCACTTCTGCAAAGTTCAATGGATCTAATTATAGACAATGGGCAGCAGCAGTAAAAATCATTGTTACTGGAAGAGGCAAGATGGGATACTTGACTGGATCAAAGAAGATGCCGAATGAAGAAGATGCTGATGCCTTCTTCACACAGGGAAACGAGAGAATGCCACCGTCATGTCATGGTGATTAACTCCATGGTTGATGATATAGGTAATAATCATCTGTTTGCCTCTACCGCCAAAGAAATGCGGGATTCGTGGGACAATTTTACTCAAATAAGGGCAATTTTGCTCGGGCTTTTGGAGTAAAATCTACCATTAGGAACCGAAACAAGGCCACTTTTGATGTTACTAAGTACTTCGGTGCCTTAACTAAACTACGGCAAGAATATGATCGGTTGATTTCTTTGTTAAGTGGACATGCGATGCGATGCTTTAACCTTTCAAAACCTACTTGAAAAGGTAAGAGTTTTTGAATTTCTGGGAGGTCTTGATCCCTCTTTTGAAGCTGCTAGGGAAAGAGTCTTGTCCCAAGTTCCTTTACCCAATACTATGGAGGCTTTTGCCTACATCAGAAATGAAGAAAGTAGGAAGGGAGTGATGGGGAGTCATCCTACTCCTCTGGGAGAACAGTCTGCTCTTATCACTCAAAGCTATGAAAATGCCATGTTTGGCAAGAAAAAAACCGATCAAAGGCCTCTGTTGGTATGTGATTATTGCAAGAAAAAGGGACACAACAAAGAAAACTGTTGGCAGTTACATGGAAAACCTCCTAGAGCTCAACCTTCAAAGAAATCTACTCAAAGTGGGGATCAGAAACAAGCTCTTACTGCTTCCTCTCTACCCTTTTCAAAGGAACAACTGGATATCCTTAATCAACTCTTTGGGAGGAAAGAAGAACAGAAGCTGACTGATCTATCTACTAGTGGAATAGCTCATGAAGGTAATGTCCCTTGGATTGTGGATTCTGGGGCATCCAGCCACATGACAGGGGACTACACTCTTTTTTCTACTTATCACCCCTCTAATGGGCAGCACAAAGTTAAAATTGCTGATGGAACATTATCTACTGTTGCTGGAAAAGGAAAGATTCATATATCTGAAGATATATGTCTGGAATCTGTCCTTCATGTTCCAAATCTTACTTGTAATCTATTTTCCATCAGCAAATTTACTAGAGACACTAATAGTATTGCTAATTTTCACCCTACTCACTGTGAATTTCTGAAGCAGGGATCAGGGAAGAAGATTGGCAGTGCTGATCTGAAGGATGGACTATATTTTTTCAAAAATCAACACTCCAGTTCTATGTATAAAGCTGTTGATACAAACAATGACATCTTTTTGTGGCACCAGAGATTAGGGCATCCTAATTTTGCTTATTTGAAGATGCTTTTTCCTAATCTATTTTGTAATAAGGACCCTAGGTCTTTTAAATGTGAAGTGTGTGAACTTTCCAAACACGCACGGTCTGTTTTTAAACCTAGGCCTTATAGGAGTTCTTCTCCTTTTTCTTTAGTTCACAGTGATGTTTGGGGACCTTCTAAAGTTCCAAATCTTAGTTGTAATAGATGGTTTGTATCTTTTATTGATGATCACACAAGACTATGTTGGGTTTTCTTAATGAAACATAAGTCTGATGTGTACTCTATTTTCAAAGATTTTGTTTCTATGGTTGAAACTCAATTTCAAACAAGAATTAAGATCCTCAGATCTGACAATGGCACTGAATACCTTAATTCTCTGTTAAGTCCCCTCTGTTCTGAGAAGGGTATTGTGCATCAAACTTCATGCACCAATACCCCTCAACAGAATGGAATAGCAGAGAGGAAAAACAGGCACTTGTTGGATGTTGCAAGGGCTCTTCTTTTTCAAATGAATCTTCCAAAAACCTATTGGGGAGATGCAGTGCTTACTGCAGCTTTTCTAATTAATAAGATGCCTTCTAGGATCCTGCATTCTAAAACTCCTTTAAATATGTTCAAAGACTTATATCCTGAATCTCAGCTGGTATCATCTATACCACTGAAAATCTTTGGATGTGTAGCCTTTGTTCATAATCTTTCACCTACTAGAGGAAAGCTAGATCCTAGAGCTATAAAAAACCATTGTATTGGCTACTCTTCAACTAAGAAGGGTTATAAGTGTTTTGACCGCTTAAAACGAAAGTTTTATACCTCTTTTGATGTAACTTTTTTTGAAGATGTCCCCTATTACTCTAAGGATCCTTTAGTTACCATGGATCATAATACAATCCTGGAGATGGAAAGTATTCTTCCTGCTGATCCAGAACCAGTGATGGATACTATGATCCCTGGACAAGAGAATCCTGAGGGTGGTAAGAACATTTCTGGAGCCCCTGCCCAAAAGGATATCATCATTTATACCAGAAAAGGAAAGGTCCATCCTCCCAGATCAAGTTCAGCTTCTCCTCAACTTTCTGATCCTACTCCTGAGGTAGAAGGAGTTGAGAATACAATAAATGAGGTGGAAGATAGCCTTGATGATGATGAACAATCTGAGGAAAGTATGGAACCTCAAAACAATGAAGGTACCAGTGATCACCATGTACCTACTCCTATTGCCCTAAGAAAAGGGGTCAGAACTTGCACTAAACACCCAATTGACAGATTTGTTTCCTATTCTTCTATGACAGAACCTTATAAAGGTTATCTTGCAAATATGAATGATGTGTTTATTCCTAAAAACATCACTCAAGCTCTAGCTGATCCTAAATGGAGAGCTGCTGTTCTTGATGAACTAAAAGCCCTCATAAATAACAACACCTGGAAAAAGGTTACTGTACCTAAGGGTACCAAAATGGTGGGATCAAAATGGGTATTTTGTGTAAAATACAAGGCTGATGGGACTGTTGATAGGCTTAAGGCCAGACTTGTGGCTAGGGGTTTCACACAAACTCCTGGCATTGATTTCACAGAAACTTTTGCTCCTGTAGCAAAGTTAAACACTGTGAAGATCTTACTGTCCCTTGCTTCTGTTAACAACTGGCCCCTTTATCAAATGGATGTGAAAAATGCGTTCCTAAATGGTGATCTCAAGGAGGAAGTGTTTATGCATCCACCTCCTGGTTTTGAGCATAAATTTGATAAAAATCAGGCCTGCAAACTGTTGAAATCCTTATATGGATTAAAACAGTCACCAAGGGCTTGGTTTGCCAAATTCTCCAAAGTTATCAAACAAGGAGGGTACACTCATGCTCACTCTGATCATACCCTATTTTACAAGCATTTGAAGGGAGGGGGAGTTGTAATCCTTCTTGTGTATGTTGATGATATAATCATCACTGGTAGTGATGACATTGAAATTGAGAAACTGAAAAATTACATTAAATCTCAGTTTGATGTCAAGGACCTTGGTAAACTTAGATACTTCCTTGGTATGGAAATATCTAGGTCTAATCAGGGTATCCTTGTTAATCAAAGAAAGTACACCCTAGATTTGCTAAGTGACTATGGCATGCTAGGGTGTAAACCCTCTTATACACCTGTTGATAATTCTGTTATTCTTACAAATGCAGAGGACAGTGATCTGGTTGATAAAGAGGGGTATCAAAGGTTGGTGGGAAGGCTGCTCTACCTTTCCCATACAAGGCCTGACATCTCCTTTCTTTGTCGATCAAATCAGCCAATTCATGCATAGGCACAGGAAAATGCATCAAAAGGCTGCTTTCGAGTTCTACGCTTCTAAAGGAGAATCTTGGGAAGGGCATACTCTTCAAGTCGACTCTAAAATGACCATTGAAGGTTATGTTGATGCTTGTTGACGGCGAGGCTCAAAAGTAGATAGAAGATCTACTTCGGGATGGTGCATCTTTATTGGGGATAATCTTGTTTCATGGAGAAGCAAGAAACAAGGCGTGGTTTCTAGGAGCGATGCAGAATCAGAGTTTATAGCTTGTTGCTCTTGTTATCTGTGAGCTCCTGTGGTTAAGAAGAGTTCTAAGAGAGCTACAACAAAACACTACTCAACCTATGAAGTTCATCTCTATAGTGACAGCAAATCCGCTATTGACATTGCAAATAATCCTGTGCAACATGACAGGACCAAGCACATTGAGATTGACAAACATTTTATCATAGAAATTGGATGATGGAAGCATATGCCTATGCTATGTTCCAACCAAGAAGCAGGTAGCTGATGTGTTTACTAAAGGACTACCTAGAGCTTCATTCCAGTTCTGTATCAGCAAGCTTGGTCTTTTTGATGTCTTCCAACCAAGCTTGAGGGGGAGTATGGAAAGATAATGACTGGAGCTTTACAGTATTTACTGTTACAGTAAATACTGTTCCTTTACTGCTTTTTTATTAGTTTACTGTCTGTAACTTTTCATAGGATATTTTATATTCCTAGTGAATAGTTTCTTTTGTTTCTAGTCTAAGGCTTAATCTTATTTTAAGGATTATAGCCGTTGCTGGCTTTATAGCCGTTAGGACTTAGTCCTTTTCTTTTCTTTATATAGATTGTAATAGAGGTGTAGTTTACACAAGCAATAAACTATTCTATATTGCAATACTCTATAGTTTCTTCTATAGAAGGTGAATTGATTATTGAGTTTGATTGATATATCCGTATGATGTAGTAAATTTTGTATCCCTGGAGAGTTCTTTGTTAAGCTGTGGTATATTCAGTGCCTTTCCCCCAGATACATGCCTCCGATAATTTCAGTTTCTTCAAGCTTTGATGTAATTTACCTTAATAAGTTTGTTATGCTACCTGTAGGTGGTTCGGTATTCAACTCAATCCTCAGTTTATGGGCGTTGACATCAAGTATGTAATGTAGCTACTTTATCGTAGCTTCCTGTATTGAAAAAATGGCCTTATATTTGTTGTTAGTAATATGCCTTCATCAATTCCATCTTATATTTGTTTTGTTTTTTCTGGGTGGGGGGGGGGGGGGGGGGGGTGTTCTTTAAGTCATTCTCCTACATCACGATTCTTAGGACCACATATTCTTAAATGCAAAAGCTATATGTCATAGTTGACCTTTTTCCGTTTGGGTTAAAGCCATCCGTGTTTTTATATACGCATCAGCAGTAGAAACCAAACAGTGATAGCCCCCATCCTCTATGGCAGACTCTTCCATCGAAATCAAAATGCATGATGATGGTTGCTTCTGATCCTCCTAATCGTTCTTGCTGACATTTCCTTTCCCTAGTTTTCCCCTTTCCATTCTTTGCGCGTCCTTTTGGAATATTTTCTCTCTTTCTTGCTAACCATAGCATATCATAGATGCAAACAACTTCAACAGTTTTGACATAAAATAAACTTTGACAGCATGTGTGGCAACTCATCCATTGGATAATGGATAAGAATAATTTTGACAAGTCTTGGTCAATACCCTCCCAACTTTGGTCTTACATCCTCCATACGTGCTAGTTTACAAAGTTAATGTTTGAACTGATGTTGAAGAATCAGCAAATAAGTTTTGGTTAGGGATTAAATATACTTAATGTAAGTTGTAAATCACTCTTTGCATTCTGATAAGGAACTTCTGTGCGATGAATGGATGATCTGTAATGTATTCACCTTGAAATGGTTCGCATGAGAATGCTGATTATTGGGAGCCTTCAGGAGTATGAAACATCTAGTTATAGTACAGCCTTGTAGTTTAGTAGTTTAGTCATAGCACTATTCTTTGAAAATTTTCATCAATTGTTATCTTTAAGCATTAATATATCAATATATTTCCACAGAGAATAGATGATGAACTCTGACCTAAATCCATCTTGATTTTTAATTATGATTTCAATGTTGAAAGTTGTTCAATATGACGTTAGCAGTCTAAGCGAATTTTAGCAGTGATGTGTTCTCTTCTGTAGATTTTTCTTCGTTAGAGCTGGAATGATGGGTTGGCTCCTTATTAATCTCTCAATTCTTGCAAAATGTATTCAAGAGTCCACTTTAAGTCCGTCAATGATCCTTTACCAGACATTCTGCCTGGTAAGTTGACTTTTCTTGCTTCTGTTATAATTGTTTGAGAAATATTATATTAACATACCATGTTTCCAATAAGAAGGGAAATATAAAGAATTTTCTCATTCTTTCTATGCAGCTTTATGTTCTGGATTATTTTGTCCATGAAGAATTCATGACGTCTACGTAAGTGGTTCTGTCCTGTTATGATCACACGTTTTGACACTAGGTTTAGCTCAAAAGTTGAGAGCCCAAAAAGGGCCTGATTGTTTTTGCTGCTGATAATTGTTTCTTAAGATACTTTTACTTTTATTCAATTAACAAACAGGTAGAGATGACAGATGTGAAATTAATAAATTATTGAATTCTCTTTCCCATAAATTTCCATAGTAACACGACTGGTTGTCTGAAAGAGGTGATTGGTGTCACTAAAGTGTTTTGTACTGTTCAATAATGCTGCACAAACTATATTGTTTGATAAGTTGTCTCATTGAGCTGTTTTTGAATTCTGAAATTGTCGCTGATAGTAAACTCTTTCTCTTGCATTGCAGTCTGCTCTGTGTAACTAAAATCCAAAAGTTGTTGATTATTTAGTCTACTTTACCCATGAATTTGTTTAACATTACGTTTACTCTTTCAATTATAGATGGGACATAATTGCTGAAAGATTAGGTTTCATGCTGGTTTTCGGAGATCTTGTCTGGATTCCTTTCACTTTCAGTATCCAGGCATGTGTTTTATGACAACTTTTTATGGCATTAAAGCTGTGCTTTTATTGTTGTTTCTCATTCATTTGTCCAATTAAGGGAGTTGTGTATCATGTGTGTACACGTGAGAGTGGGGCAGCAATGACATTTTAGATAATATCTTATCCTAATCAGTTCAAAGTTGTAAGATTATGTGGGATTATATAGACCTTTTGGTAATTAAAGAAAAATTTCCGAGTGAGTTTAGCCCCCTTTAGTCCCCCATATGCATCCTTTCCTGATTTATATGTAGTGCAACTGTAAATAGGAACCCAGTGCATGAAAACATCCTGCCTATGCAGGGTTTGGTGGAAGGCTGTTCCTTTTAGGCAATCAGCATATGCAGCCTTACCTTAAATTTTTATAGGTTGTTTTTTAGGCGTCACAAACCCTTTACCTCTGGTCACTTGACGACAACTTTACCATTACATTAGGGCTACCCTGTTGTAGACAAACTTGTTATTTTTCTGTGAGTCCATGTAATTATGTAGTTTGACTTTTGTGTAGGCATGGTGGCTATTGCGTAACAAAGTGGAGTTAACAACCGCTTCAATAGTGGCAAATTGCCTTGTATTTGTACTCGGGTAGCCATCTTTCAAGTGAACATTTTGTATCACAAATGCCCTTTTATATTTATTTTATAATTGATTTGGTCCTTTTTTTCATGTTGATGAAATGTCTCACTTGGAACCACGTTTCAACTCGAAGATACCTTGTGTTTAGAGGAGCTAACAAGCAGAAGCATGTTTTTAAAAAGGACCCCAAAGCACTCATATGGGGCAGGCCTCCAAAAGTGATTGGCGGCAAGTTGCTTGCTTCGGGATATTGGTAAGCTTTTCCATCAGTATCTCTAAATGAAAAAACAAACAAGTGTATTTTACATATGGGAAGCCTCCCATACTTTTGACATTGACCACTTATGGTAATGTCATCTTAATTTCTTGGGGGAGGAAGGGTTTGTGAGAAGTTTTTCATTATGCTGATTTTCGAAGATAGTGAGAACATGAGTTGAATCATGTATCATTGTACATAGAATCTGTTAATTAGGTGAGTTTGGAAGAGCTAGGGGAAAAAGATAACGATCAATATTTGCTACCATGTTGGAACGAGACTGATTCAACTATGTATGCTGGAACTTTGCCTTCAGTATAAATTTGCAATGCAGGCCCAACTCCATTACTCCAATAGAGTAAAAGTAAATGCACAACAGACATCATACTTGTGTAAATGAAGCAATCAGACAGCCTTCTTCTTGGATGTCCTCTAGTGTCTGTTATTTTTGTTGTGTCTGATGTAATTTCTAAATCTGCTGTTTTTTTCTTTTTCTTTAGGGGTATTGCAAGGCATTGTAATTACCTTGGAGATTTGCTGGTGGCACTGTCCTTTAGTCTACCATGCGGTATAAGGTACTGTAACCCCTAGCCTTTTTCATTGGGGGCAATTATTTGCACCACACCGATTATACAGAATCAACCTTATGATAGTCGGTTCTGGAGCCAAAAACTGACTTTCCCAAGGTCGATTCTCACAATGCACCTGCGGGAAGTCGGTTTTTGGCTCTAAAACCTATTTTCAATAGGTCGGTTCTACTGTGGTGCACTGGTAAAATCATTATGGTGCAAATAAAGGTCAATTTTCATTTTTCTTCTCTGTTTTTTCGACAGTGGACCTATGTATTCTAGTTCGATTCATAAATAGGGTTAAAATCTAACAACAGTTACAGGATTATATTTATACCCCACTTACAGATGAATGATATGGTTTGTTTTTATGGCAGCTCCCCAGTTCCATACTTCTACCCTATTTATCTTCTTATTTTATTGATATGGAGAGAAAGAAGAGATGAAGCCAGGTGTGCTCAAAAGTATAAAGATGTGTGGCAGGAATATTGTAAGCTTGTCCCATATAGAATTTTACCCTATGTTTATTAGTTATTAATTCGCTGTAATTACTGGTTTGTGATGTCTTGGAGTCCTCTGTTATTAGCAGATTAATTCCCTATCTAAATTTTTTCTTTTTGTGCATCTTCGGGACAATAACCCTCCTTTTTATACTATACATTGAACTACATTTGATGCGTCTTCGGGACAATAACCCTCCTATTTATATATTGAACTACACTTGATTTTAGCCAAAAGAACGAGAAACGTACTACAATAATGTTGCCTTATTTGGCAACAGTACTAACCGGATGGATGCTTAAGGAATATCTGTTATTGCCCATCAAAATAATAAGATATTGCACTTTTGCCATCTACTCTTTTTGTATACACACTTCTTGACTCCATACCAAATAATATACTCAGAATCTAACCCAAGCTGGATGTTCAATTTTTTATTTTTTTATTTTACTTTTTTTTTTCTCCAAAGCAAACCTTTTTATTATTAGATCATATCCAAATAGATAAGCATCCACGATGTTTTGGGGAGGGGTTGCACCCCAACTAAGCCTGCGGCAGATGTGCTCGCAAGCCAGACAATACGTCGGACGATTCCTAGTACGTTTAACAAAAGAAGACACAAGAAGTAAAACTCCTGGCTAGGTTCAGACAATCCAAAACCAAGCACGCACCCTAAAGATGACAAGTCATCCTCCCTCGAATGCAAGCGTTGAACACTGCATTGAGAGTCTGTTTCCACAATGATTCACCGATAGCCTTGAGATGACGTGAGGAAGATTGCCTGAATCATCACCGTAAGATCCAGTGATTGCATATAAAGAGCTGTTGTGATACCGCATGTAAAAGTTGCCCTTCATGGCGACGAAAAAGTATTACAATCGTTGTTGCACCATCTACACTCATGCTTTGCCTTCACTACACCCACTGCATGAACTGACCAAGAGACCGGCCTGACCGGGGCAAGAACATGAGATAGTTGAGATCGCATAGATGTAGAGAACTCGACCGCTTCCTCAATTGCATGCGAAAGTAGTTTGGCAATGTCGATTGGCTTCTGATAAAAAATCATGCACACCTACCCTTCCAAATGTACCATATAATTGTGAGAACAATCGATACTTCCTCCTCGTCACAGCTATCACAAAGAAACTACAGTAGCCCAGGGAAATCCACACTCGAAGCAAGTGCCGCCTGCAAATTCCCATTCCCCCGTTGTGCCCAAACAGTCCTCAGGATATCACACAAAAAAAGGGCATGTTGTAGGTCTTCAGCTGAATTCCCACACAACCCACGTGTCCCGTACCTCGGCCGACCAATACATACCCTACATATAAACAGTTATGCATGCAACACCACAAAAAATGCTTGATTCGGGGCCTAATAGACAAGCTCCGGACCCAACGCCATAATCCGTCCTTCGAAGTAGAGGCTGATGCTCATCCCATCAACTGCTGATGATGCATTTAAGCAGCTAGACGATATCCAAGCCGAACAGAATATACTCCTCATTTGTCAAAGTGCCAAATGATGGCATCCCTATGATTCTATGTGGGCAAGGGTATGCTCAGCATCGTGTGAGCCTCATGTGGCCAAAAAAAGCCTAGATCAGCTCCATTCGTTTGTGTTGGTGGATAAGAGAACTAACCATCGATTCAACAGGGAGGGCAGCTGAATGCACCATGAATGACACATGCAAAGGCCAAGGATCAGAGTAGATCCGAACCAGAGCACCATCAACACACCATCGAAGGCCCTGGATAAGTAGATCTCGCCCCTCCAAAAGGCTCATCCAAAGAAACGAGGGTGGGGCCTTACCGATACATCAACAATGTTCCCACCCCAGAAGAATGGACCTTTATTTAGCCTTCAAACCCTACTTATTAAAGAGGTAGGTAGCTTCAGAACCCTCCAAACTTGCGTAGCTAGCAGCGCCAGATTAAAACATTTGTTTTGGTTGGTTTTATATATTAGTGGATAATAAAATATGATAAAAATGATTGAAGTAATGATTAGAAAGTTAAAATGTTTTTTTTTTGAAATTTGTGTAGATAAAGAAATGATTGGTGAGAAAAATTGAAATAAAATAATATAATGAATAAAATAATGGTAAAAAAAGTAATAAAGTAGATAAAGTAAATTGTGAGGGATGATTTAATATTTTTTTATGTGTAGTTGAAGAAATGATTAGTAAGAGAATTGTAAAAATTGTTCGGTGAATTGATATAAAAAAACTCCAAGCCCAACCCAATCCAAACAAAAACAAGCTTAAGGTCCCGAAAACCAAGTCTCCCAAGATCCATGGGCATTGTAAAGTGGTCCCATTTTGTCCAATGTATCTCCACTGTTCCTCCATACTTCCCTAGAAAAAGTCCTGAATCAATCTCTCCAAAGTATCAATGAGGCCTGAGAGGATGCGGAAACACTGCATAACGTATGTTGGGATTGCTTGTAGAACACTCTTGATGAGAACGAAATTTCCTGCAGGCGACAAAAACTTCTCTTTCCAACCACTCAATTCTTACGCAATCTATGTTAGGAAATCTACGCGGAAACGCAGCGGAATACAAAATTTATTTCCTTTTAACCAGGATCGACTTCGTTTAAGCAATAAACATAACAAGTTAGTAGACGGTGATTACCTTGTTTGATCTAAAAGATCGATGCTTTGACCGTCTAAGGAGAGTAGTGGTGCACGGAGCTGCCCAAGCATTCGGAATCTACCTGTTAGGAAATCTACACAGGAACGCAGCGGAATTCAAAAATTTATTTCCTATCGACCCAAGATCGACTTCGTTTAAGCAATAAAAAAATAAGCAAAAGATGGTGGTTACCTTGCTTGATCTAAAAGATCGACCCTTTTACCGTCTAAGGAGAGTAGTTCTGCATAGAGCCACCCAAATGTTCGGCCTCTACCGGTGATCCACACGAACAGCCCGTCGGAATCCCATCATGGATTGCTACCAGAAAAATTCGGTTTCTAGACCGACGTTTTCTCTCTCTCAAAATCTCTCCTAAGAAGCTCTCTATTTTTCACAAGAACTATTAGCTCTTGGAATTGTGATGTACAAAAGAGCTAGCCAACCCCTTTCTTATATAGGGTGAATGGTGCCACTTATGTCTCCCAATCTGATTGGGATTAGATTCCTAGTAGATTAGGGAGAAAGAAAACATTTTCCTAATAAAATAAAGAAAATATATTTGATTGATTTATCTCATTTAATATTCAATATCTTATATTAAATATTTCCAAGATATTGTCAATATCTAATATTGACTATCTTTATTCATTACCATAAATCAATTTACACATGTGTATATATCACATATATATAATAACACATATAAATCCATTTATATAAATATGAACTACTTAAATATGCATCCTTTAAATATGCATCCTTTAGTCACGTGAATCTACACATATCACATACATATACAATTCACGCCAACATATATATATATATATATATATATATATATATATATATATATATATATATATATATATATATATACTAGTGGGGGCCACCGTGCGATGCGCACTGTGTCCTCACTTTTTTTATGCACCGATTATAGTTTTTATGTACGCAATAAATTTAATTTAGCAAAAATAAAGAAGATATCAACCTACTTCAATCGCTGAAAAGCATTTAAACCATCCTCTGAGGTGACAATATCACGCTGCGTGTTGCGAGAAAAAGGTTACATGTGGGGAAAAAATCCTGAAGATCAAAAAGCACCTTCGTGCAAAAAAAGTCAAACCAGAGTTTCTGTGAACCAATAAAAACTACATAATAACAAAATTAAAATTTCCCAAACTCGAATAAATGAATTGTTAGTCGTAGAATATTATTCATGTCAGACTTAACCCTATCTAATACTAATAAAAAGAAATAAAAAAGAAAATGTTCGGAAGATTTTCATTTTCTTATCTTTTATCGAAGTAAATTAACCGAAGGATAAGTAAGATAAATGGGAGTTGGATCTCGTTTTTTATTTTTATGTATCTTTTATGTATCATAGATCGAATGAACATTCTCATTCATTGTCTAATTTTTACAATATTTTATTTTCTAGTAGCTTTTGTGGCACCGTACCAAATCATACGACTTTGTTTTACTTAACCAAAAAATTCTGAAGATCGAAATGCACCTTCGTGCACAAAAAGTCAAACCAAAGTTTCAGTGTACCAATAGAAACTACATAATAACACAATTAAAATTTTCGAAACTCGAATCAAAGAATTGAATGCTTCAAATAAAAACCCTAGTGATAAACACGTTGATGTGATAACACCGTACCAAATCATACGACTTCGTTTTACCTAACCCAAAAAAAAAAGGGGGGGGGGGGGGGGGGGGGAAAGACAAAAATTTTGGTATAGTGACGACCAAAACGTCGCTAAAGACGGACGACCAAAACGTCGCAAAAAGCGTACTACCAAAGATGCAACTTTAATATAGTATATACTAACTAATATTATATATATATATATATATATATATATATATATATATATATAATATCTAATATTAATATAATACTATGATTAATTAATTTGCAAAAAGACCAAATCAAAATTCTCTTCGCTGAAGAAAAACCTCTCCACGCCTTGGAGATTCAGCCGCCCCTCATGGCTGCCATTGAGAGGGAGGACTTAGCAAGCAAGATGCAATCTTTGGAGCTCACGGACCAGGAAGCAACTCTCTGTACTCTGCCGCAACAGATTTTGGTGCCTTCGAACGAGGTTTGTGGCCGCAGCTTGTTGTGTAAGCTATTTACTCCTAGGGCTATTGTCGTGTCCGGGTTGAAGTCTGCCCTTGCTAAGTCCTGGAAGTCTGATGCGTTTAATGTGGCTTGCGTGGGTAAGTCGGTTGTTCAATGTGTTTTTGATAAAGAGGAAGATCGGCACTTTGCTCTTTCCATGGGGCCTTGGTGCTTCGATAATTACTTGGTTGTTACGAAAGGATGGGAGGCGACTTGGCGGGAAAATCCGAGTTTTTTCGCAAAAGAAACTTTCTGGATGCAAATCCATGACATGCCACTGCAACTTGGGACTGTAGAGGTGGGACGACATCTTCTTCTTCAGAATTTTGAAATAGGTACAGGTCCTTCAATTGGCCAACTTTGGGAAGACATTCGAACTGGGGAACGATCTTTTCGGTTTCGTGGGGTGATTTCTGTTGATCAACCTCTACGCCGATGTATATGTTTGACGGATGACAGGGGCCGGGTGATTCGGTGTTCGATTCATTATGAACGACTTCCGTATTTGTGCTTCAATTGTGGTCACTTTGACCACACTGTTCGTTTTTGCAAAAATCTACGAGGAGAACCGACTGTCGAGCAGCAGCGGTCCATGCCGTATGGAACATGGCTGAGTGCTACGGCCAAAACACGTCTTTTGGATCATATTCAATCGTTGGAAGAGCAAGTTGGCCTGCAACTTGCGTTATTGGAACATGAAGGGCCATTGGGTTTTGATGGGGAGGAGCGACCTGTTGATCGGGCTGGTCATGTTGCTGGGGATGTCTCTCCAATGCAACAGCTGGGCCTTGGGGTGACGATGGAAGAATTACGGGCAGGTCGGGACTTGTCAATCATGCCGATGCGAGATATTCATGAAACTCCGGCGATGGTCCAGGAAGATACTGTGTCGGATGAGCCATTGATGGAGCAGCCAAGTGGGATGAGGCAACCAGAGCAGGTTTTTGATATTTTCACCCCATGGATGTTTTGCAGGTCCATGATGAGGTGATTGGGGGGCTTGGATGTTCCGGCAGCGATTTTGGGTTTGTCTCCTACCTATGTCATCACGCCAGGTGTTGACATACCTGCATTATTGCGAAATCACGGGGGCCGCTTGCGGGTTTCCACTTTTAAGCGGATAGCACGGGCAGGGGGTGCAACAATTGTCTCGGGTGTTGCTATTCCTGTAGAAAAGAAGCGGAAGGCCGAGGCTAGTGCGGATGGAGAGACTGAGATGAAAAAGAACCGTGTTTTGCAAATCTTGCCATTGGTGGAGTCTGCCGAGGAGCAGGCCCACCCGGCACCATGAGTATCTTATGTTGGAACTGCCGGGGACTCGGCCAACCCCAGGCAGTATGAGCATTAAAGGGCCTTGTAAATTCTTTTTCTCCGTCTCTTTTATTTTTGTCAGAAACTAAATTGAATGAAAATCGTTTTGAGTATGTTCGTTGCGCTCTTGGGTTTTCTAGTGCACTTGTTGTAGGGAGTGTGGGTGCTAGTGGAAGTCTTGCTTTGTTGTGGAATAATGATACTGATGTTTTGGTTTCTACGTATAATGTTGGTCATATTGATGCGGTTATTCACAGTAGCACGGGACCGCCTTGGCGTTTTACAGGGTTTTACGGCAATCCGATTGTTAGAGAGATGGAGCACTCATGGGCTTTACTACGGCGTTTGCATGAGCGGATGTCTCTTCCGTGGCTTGTTGCAGGGGGTTTTAACGAGGTACTGTTACGCATTGAGCAGGATGGTCCGAACCTACGCCCATACCCACAGATAGCCGCTTTCCAAAGAGCTCTTTCTGATTGTGCTTTAACTGATATCGGGTATATTGGAGCACCATTCACTTGTTACAAAAGAGCAGATGATATGGCAACTCGGGTTCGTTTGGACAGGGGGTTGGCCAATTTAAGGCGGTGTACTATTTTCCCACAACATTCAGTTTATCATTTGTCCAGCTCTCGATCTGATCATGTTCCTATTTTGATTTCATCGGTTAATCCCTTTGATAGAGGCCTGGTCAGGTGGACTCCGGTGCCACGGTATGACCCCTTCTGGATCCGGGACCAGGAGTTTGAGGAGTGCTTCAAAGTATCTTGGCAGTGTGGTACTTCTCAAGGATCTCCTCTCTCATAGACAGGGTGACACGGGTTCGCAATGAGCTGGGGCGTTGGAGTTCCCAACGGCATGGAAATCTTGGGAAACGGATTACAGAGAAAGAGGAAGACTTGCGGAAACTCCGGGAATCATCTAGTTATTCGGTTCAACATGAACGGGTTCTTCTGCAGCAAATAGACCAGTGGCAGACTATGGAAGAAGAGTATTGGAGACAACGGGGCAGGAGTGACTGGTTAGTAATGATGGATAGAAACATGCGGTACTTTCATCATAAGGCAGCGGCTCGGCACAAACGTAATTCTATTCATATGTTGTATGACGCTCAAGGGATGGTTTGTGATGAGCCGGTAGATATGGAGCGTGTAGTGGTGGACTATTTTCAGGCCATTTATTCTTCGAATGGCACCGCTATTGATCTTGATGGATTGCAATTTGCTGAGATTGATGCTAGCCAGCAACAACATTTGGCTGCTACTTTTACACGCGAGGAGGTCTACGTCGCCTTGAAACAGCTGCCGGGAAGGAAGTCACCTGGGCCTGATGGTTTGCACGTGATTTTTCTACATAAAATTTAGGGTATTGTGGGGGAAGATATTCTGCGTGTGGTATTGGATGTCCTGAATAATGGGGCCACGCTTGGTAGGTTAAATGATACCTACATTTCGTTGATTCCAAAGGTTGCCACTCCCACCATTATGACCGAGTTTCGCCCAATTGCCCTATGTAATTCGATCTACAAACTCATTTCTCGAGTGATAATCAATCGTATAAAGGCCGTGATTGGAGATGTAATCTCAGTATCCCAGAGTGCATTTATGTCAGGCCGCCTCATTACAGATAATGCGATTATTGCTTTTGAAGCTTTTCATTCTTTACAGGCAGGTGTGCAAGGATGTGACAGCCATGCAGCTTTGAAGCTGGATATGGCTAAGGCCTTTGACCGAGTCGAGTGGCAATACCTCTGGAGAGTTATGGAGCGTATGGGGTTTCCGGCTTCTATCACTGATTTGATCCGGCGATGTTTGACGTCAGTTTCCTACCGGGCTCTGCTAAATGGAAAGCCCAGCCGTAGAATTTTCCCGACTCGGGGGATAGGACAAGGCGATCCACTATCACCTTTTCTCTTTATCATTTGTGCTGAGGGATTCACGGCTTTGCTTAATGACTATGTACAAAGGGATGTGCTTCGGGGTATTCGCTTTGGAAGGGAGGATGAGGTGTCTATCTCTCATCTGCTCTTTTCTGACGATTGCATGGTGTTCTTTGAGTTGTTGGATAGGGCGGTGGAGGCATTGGCAGAGTTGTTTGATAGGTATGGGGCTCTTTCTGGTCAGGCTATCAACTTTCATAAATCTAGTTTATACTTCTCAGAAAGGGTCCCGATGGAAGAGCATGAGGCAGTATCGGAGCTGCTGCAGATTCCTTTAGGTGATGGCTCCGGTAAGTATCTGGGGCTACCTTATATCATCGGCCAGAATAAACGCCAGGTATTTGAATTCTTGAGGGATAAAATTTGGAAAAAGGTGGCTGGTTGGAAGGATAAACTTCTCTCTCCAGCAGGAAATGAGGTGTTTATCAAGTCGACTCTCCAGGCTATCCCTACGTTTATTATGCAGTGCTTTAAGATTCCCACCACTATGATTCGGGAACTTGAACAAACAATATGGGGATTCTTTTGGGGAGATACAGAGAACAAGCGTCGGATTCATTGGAAGAATTAGGAGGCATATTGCCTGCCAAAAAACTTAGGGTGCTTGGGGTTCCGAGACTTGGAATGCTTCAACCTGGCCTTGCTGGCAAAACATTCATGGAGAATCTTGACCATTCCAGGTTCATTGGCAGCGCGAATGTTGCATGCAAAATATTTTGAGGATAGTATCATCCTGGCGGCAAGATTGGGGCCCCGGCCGTCCTTCCTCTGGCACAGCATTTTAGAGGGGCGTGATATTTTACACAGTGGGTTGCGATGGAGGGTAGGAGATGGAGAGTCGGTCTTCATTTTTCATGATGCCTGGACTAGTCGGCAGCCTTCGTTCCGTATTCCATTTGCAGGGCATGAGCTTCCAACGGAATCTAAGGTTTCAGACCTAATGGTTCCCAACTCTAGGGTGTGGGATGTGCAGCGGGTTCAACAATTGTTTCGGCCATAGGAGTCTGATGCTATTCTGGAGACTACCATTGCCCTACGGATACATCCGGATCGGCGGACTTGGCACTATGACCGCAGGGGAGTTTATACTGTTCGTTCAAGGTACTTTCTGGCCTTGTCCCTGTTTCGGCCAACCGCTGTGGCCGGGCTGACTACTTCGTCCGGGAAAATAGGGTTTGGAGGAGTTGTTGGCAGCTTCCGGTGCAACCACGTTTTCAGCATTTCTTGTGGCACCGCCTCTGTGATTGTCTCGCTATAGGCTAGGGGCTGAACATGCGAAATGTGGTGGATGGTGTTTGTTTGACATGCGGAGAAACATTAGAAACGATGCGGCATGTCCTTTTTGATTGTGAGATGGCGGACAGAGTCTGGCAGTTGCCACCATTTTCTGGGGTTCTTGTGCATCTTCGTTCGGCCACCTTTGAGGATTTCTTTTTGAGGTTGTTAGAGGAGCAGGGCGTGCAGGATACCGCGCGATTTTTGTGGCTTATGTGGGGGATCTGGAAGGCGCGTTGTTCTGCAGTGTTCGATGACCAAGATGTTTATGTTTCATCGGTTTGTGCAGGATCTTTGGCAGCTTCGGCTGAGTATGTGGAGGCTATGAAGTCCTACAAAGCGCATGCCTTGGCCCAACACCTGCCGGATAAATGGGTGATGCCGGAAGAAGGGGTGATCAAAGGCAATGTTGATGCTTCGGTTACTAAGATCGGAGTGGGTGTTGGAGTTATTTTCTGGGATTCCCATGGAGCACTTCTACACACCTTTGCGTACCATATTGATCATGGGGACCCGGTGGAGTACTTGGAGCTTAAAGCTATCTATTTGGCCCTGGAGGAAGCGAGGAATTTGGCGATCCAGAGATTGGAGGTGGAGAGTGACTGCTTGACGTGTGTTTCGCGCATTCGACGACCTGTGGAGGACCTTACGGCGCAAGGCTGCTTGTTGCGTGACTGCCTGGACATAGTTCCTAGTTTCCTATCAGTTTCTTTCTTATTTATTCGGCGTGTGGGGAATGTCCCAGCACATCTTTTAGCTCGACATGCTTTGTATGTTACTTCTCGGACATCTTGGGGTGCTTTACCCCCTGGTGACGTTTTAGCCACTTGTTTGGCGGATATTGAGTAATAATATGTTTGTTCCCTCAAAAAAAAAAAAAAAAAATTTGCAAAATACATGTGTATCGTATACACATATATAATTTCGATATCCATATGTACATCATATGTATATTTAATTAATCAACATAATTAATATCTTGTATTATATTTATTCATAATAAATAAATACCACCATATTAATTTACCACTATAACCTTTATAGTACGAGATAAATTCTTTCCTTATTCGGTTATCAACTATAACCACATTTTAATCCGGCTAGATGTTCATATGTGTGTGACCCGATAGGCTTTCGAATATGTTGGCCGTAGGCACAAAGTGCAAATTACGAAAATGCCCTTCATACCTAACAATCACATGATAGAGTCTAGCAACACACCGTGACCCCCAATCATCGGAAGAGTCAAATGCAATGACTACAATCTTTCATGTGAAGCAGTTACCGTGTAACTTACAATCCTATCGCTGTAATAATATCCATATGGTCGTTAGTCGAGTGTCAAAACATCAACGACCGTATCTTATAATCTGGATATCATGCTCTCTCAAAGTAACTCATTTACTCCTACTTTGCAAAGATTCATGAGAGTAAGACATTCCTTATAAGAAGACCCTTTCGGATATTCACCCCTTACTGTTAGAGTACGTGATTCCCAGACGACCAAACATGTATACTCCGCATGCTTCAGTATCACACCCAATCACTACCGCATGATCGCCCAGTGGCTAGGGGAAACCTCAATAGTGTGAAAGCATGACAATCCACACTGTGATTCCATGAAGACTCCGGTCTAAAGGATAATTACACAACTGCCACATAGTGCGACACTTAATGTAAGTGGGTCAATCTAACGTACGCATTCTCTAATACACGTCCATGTACAGTCCAAGTGTCTCTACACTTCGATAGACGAGATCTATCCGCGCCTAAAAGACGAAGACGTCTAATACGTGCTAGTCCGTTTATACTATCAATGCCCTATTTAATAGTACATCAGCCTAGAGACATTTAAGTATCAAACTTATTAAAGTGATTAGAGATCTCATCAACCATAATCGCCTATCATGGTTTCTCTATCACAGTTTAATACTAAGGACGTAATCATATAACAATTCATAATTGGTTCCTTAAAAGAACAAATATATGACAACAGAAAAGCCATTTAATATATATGAATAAACATAAAGAAATAGTAGAAATGATCCGACCCCGTCGGATCCGGTTCAACCCGATTGGGTTTAGGACACTATTCCAACACTACCGGTAGTCCACACGAACAACCCGCCGGAATCCACCATTGGATTGCTACTAGAGAAACCCGGTTGCTAGATCGGCTTTTTATCTCTCTCAAAACTCTCTAGAAGAAGCTCTCTATTTTTTACAAGAACTATTAGCTTTTGGAATTGTGATGTGCAAAAGAGCTAGCCAACCCCTTTCCTATATAGGTGTTGTGGCGCCCCTCATGTCTCCTAATCTGATTGGGATTAGCTTCCTAGTAGATTGAGGAGAAAGAAAATATTTTCCTAATAAAATAAGAAAAATCTCTTTGATTGATTTATCTCATTTAATATAATATTCTATATTAAATATTTTCAAGATATTGTCAATATCTAATATTGACTATCTTTATTTTATTACCATAAATCAATTTACAATGTGTATATATCACACACACACATATATATATATATATATATATATATATATATATATATATATATATATATATATATATATATATATATATAAATCCATATATGAATATATAGCTATTACAAATGTGCACATGTATATCTTATATACATGTACAACACACGTATGCTAGCATATATATACATTTATATCTAATATTAATATAAGGTAATACCATTAATTAAATTGCGTAATTCAAGTATATCTTATACACACACAAATTGCGCCCCTTAGCCCATAAATTGGCTTCCGCAATATTCTTTAATTAATCAATATAATTAATATGTTATATTGTATTTATTTATAATAAATAAATTCCACCATATTAATTTACCACTATAACATTTATAGTGTGAGATAAATTCTTTCCTTATTTGGTTATCGCTATAACCGCATTTTAACACGGCTAGATGTTCTTATGTGTGTGAGCCGATAGGCTTCCGAATATGTTGGCCGTAGACACAAAGTGAAAATTACGAAAATGCCCTTCATACCTAACGATCACGGGATAGCGACTAGAAACACACCGTGACCTCCAATCATCGGAAGAGTCAAATGCAATGACTACTACCTTTCATGTGAAACAGTTACCGTGTAAATAGAATCCTATCGATGTAATAATATCCATACGGTCGTACGTTGAGGGTCAAACATTAACGACTGTATCTTATAATCTAGATATCATGCTCTCTCGAAGTAACTCATTTACTTCTACTTTGTAAAGATTCACGAGAGTAAGACATTCCTTATAAGATGACCCTTTCGGATATTCACCCCTACTAATAGGGTACGCGATTTCCGGACGACCAAACATATATACTCCGCATGCTTCAGTATCACAGCCAATCACTACCACATGATCGCCCCATGGCTAATGGAAACCTCAATAGTTTCAAAGCATGACAATCCACACCGTGATGTCATGTAGACTCCGGTCCTAAGGATAATTACACAACCGTCACATAGTGTGACACTTAATAGTGTAATTGGGTTAGTCTAACGTACACATTCTCTAATACACTTCCACGCACAGTCCAAGTGTCTCTACACATCGATAGATGAGATCTTTCTCTGCCCTTAAAGACAGAAGACATCTAATACGTGCTAGCCTGTTTGTACTATCAATGCCCTGTTTAATAGTACATCAGCTTAGAGACATTTAAGTATTAAACTTATTAAAGTGCGTGCATAATATTTTGTACACCTTATTTAATTGTAAAATTAATTGTAAAAGACATATTAATTGTGAGTCATATAAACAATTAATATGTCAAACTCTAGTTTACTTTATGTCATAGACATAACTTTTACTTTTTACTTTTGCATGCTTGCCGCCCACATCTACATACTCAAGTGGCCGCCCAAGCTAGCTAGCTAGTCTCTCTATCTCAATTGTATCTATTTATACATCTTTTTACTCAATGAATAAACTAAGTTGAAGTTTACTACCACATGATCGCCCCATGGCTAATGGAAACCTCAATAGTTTCAAAGCATGACAATCCACACCGTGATGTCATGTAGACTCCGGTCCTAAGGATAATTACACAACCGTCACATAGTGTGACACTTAATAGTGTAATTGGGTTAGTCTAACGTACACATTCTCTAATACACTTCCACGCACGGTCCAAGTGTCTCTACACATCGATAGATGAGATCTTAAGACATCTAATACGTGCTAGCTTTGTTTGTACTATCAATGCAATGCCATGTTTAATAGTACATCGGCTTAGAGACATTTAAGTATTAAACTTATTAAAGTGATTAGAGATCTCATCAACCATAATCGCCTATCATGGTTTCTCTATCACAATTTAATACTAAGAACGTTATCATATAACAATTCATAATTGGTTCTTTAAAAGAACAAATATATGACAACAGAAAAGCCACTTTATATATGTATAATCATAAAGAAATAGTACAAATGATCCTACCCGGTCAGATCTGGTCCAACCTGATTGGGTTTAGGACACTATTTTAATAATCTTCCACTTGGTCTAAAGCCAATCACTCATACACACAAGACCAAGTTGAAACATAAGAATCTCATGGAATACTCGCAACCAACCCTAAGCGTGAATGGATCACCATCCGTGGGGACTCTGACTATCTTCATATCATGCTCCAAATGATCAAGTCAAAGGAACCGCCTCAACACACACATGCATCTCCGACGAGGCCCTAGTCCTTGCTTCAAGCAATGAATCCACTTACTATATCAGCTATATAGAAAAGGTGGAATAACCGTACAAGGTTTAGGAATGAACCTCATAGACTCATATACTGCTCCCGCTGCACCTCCAAGGGCAGTCCTGTGCTTTGGCTAAGTTGTAGAATTTACAGTGACCCATAGCCCACAACATTTCCAGCTCACTGTATCACTTAATCAAAGTGACTGCAATCCCATATTGCAGCTCCCACTCGCCTTCATAAGACTTAGGATATAAGTATGTATAACTATATTTATCTGATTCCAAGTTTCGATAAACTAGGAAACCATCCTTAACTTGTTTAAGGATATTCCAACATTCACCAGATTTACTTTCATACTTGCTTATGACTCTTCATGGACTATGAACATCTGGCATTACTTTTATGATGGTTCCTATCGCAGTAGTAAAAGAAACCTTCCATAAGCATCATATTTCACCTTATTTTAGGACTAACGTCCTAACATAGATAGATCTTGAGAGCACCGGCTAGCATATCTCCTGTCCCGATCTATGCTAAACTCTTTTAGCATCACATCTATATAGGTAAACTATAAACTAACAGCAGTTAAATCTATCACAATAGATTCTTATTTCAAAAATTAAGAACTGCCAATCCAAGTGCTTTCGCAAAGTCCTTTAACTACCAAACATTAATTGACTGTGAAATGGGGTGATAATTCCCGAGAGAGATATCCAATACCTTACTCAAAAATCATAACACACTCCCATTGTCCCTCTTGCACATTGGGCATATCCTTTCTTATGACTAAATCAAACTCCTTTGATTATCAAACAAAGAAATTGTCTAGAGAAACCTGTTTGAGTCCATAAAAGGATCTCGTGGACTTACATATCATGTTATCGTCTATGACCATCGAGCTATTTGCCCAACGTCTTCAACACCATCATATAGCCATGATACGAAGTTATAACAAGAATAGTCTGAATAGAACGGGATCAGCTGGTAGCATAAAGATAATTAAAAGATTTACACCCCGTACCCTTCAGCCGTCACTATAGCCTTATGGTAATCATATTACTATCCATGTCAGCCTTTCAGGTACATTCCCTCTAGGTAAGACAGACTAGGTTTACAACCAGGTTGTCACTGATGGAATCTAATTCAGATATTATGGCTCCTGGCCATATCTCTCAATCTTGCCTTTCAAACATTCCTTCATAAGTCATGAGATATTCATTCTTCAAGATGAACATACCAGCAACCTTTTCAAGCTTGAGGTTATCCACAGACTTATAGAACATTTATGTGCACCGAGCAGTGTTCTACACCTCATCACTATGCGGTGCTTGCTCGTGTTCCAATGGTTGAATATCTCTTTGTGGTTCTCAAACTCTTTTGAGAGCTAAATTTACTCCCACTGTTTCTCTTGGAAGACACACTTCCTCTAGAAGACAGCATGTTTAGAGACAAACATTTTGCTCCACGGGTAAGTAGATAATATCTAGCATACTTGCTAAGATATTCCACAAAGTTGCACATGTCGTACTAGGCTCCAAGCCTTTTTGACTTTGCCTATGACAACTTCAAATCATCGGTTAAGATAAATTCAACATTATCCCCTTCCATATCTAATATGGAATTCATTCAACCTTATTCTTTGAAACTCGGTTAAGTAGTGTATCGTATAAGGGCACTATCACGAAACAGGTAGGGGATACTTCTCATGGCTTGCGTCACATCTTCATCATATAAAGTGTTGTTTCCATTTTAGGAACACAATCTAATTGCGTATCCCAAATGGTATCCTTCAAGAGAGTCTGATTCCATTTTAGACATCTTCTGAAGCACCTTTCAGGTATTAATTACTCCAATCCAATTAAAGATCAATTCCTAAGTAGCTCATTAATCTCATGTTGGTACTAGCTCGAACTATTCGAGCTTTCCGAATTGTTGTACTTCACCTAGTACATTCAACTATTCCAAAAAATAGTCTTAGAGATTAATAAACGATTATTTGTGGCATTAATTGTCATAAGCCAACAGACATCAGTATGTTTAGGCTTTAGACAAATTTCTAGATTTTATAACATTTTCATAAAAGGGTATTTTAGTCCTCTTTGGATAAGATACGTCTAACCCACATGATTCATAATCATATGGTTCCGCATCATCAGAATGATGTTTGATTACACACTTCCCTTCCATAGAGACTGTGTCTAGAGCAACCACAATTATCAAGAATAACAGCCATACAAGTATTTAGTTGAGATTTTTCACCTATATCAACTTTATAGTGACATCAATCTAGTATGTTAGATTCAATGACCTTTCAACTTTATCGGAATAACATTTATTCCTTACAATTGAATATGTCTACTAAATCCGAACAGCTGAGCTCGTTTTCTTTATAAGAACCGGAACACAATAACATTTATTTAGTTCCTTTGTCAGCTTACCAGACTCAGAAAACAAAGCCGAAAATGTTGCAACGTTTGCTTCACTTTCGTATCTTTGTGTATTCCGCATTTTAATATTTCTAATTTAATCATACTCACAAGATATCATACATCTTAGAGTCGACTTTGAACTTAGATAGATTTATCTCAACACACTTGCCTAAAATAGAAACTTCGATAAGATCTCTTATTTTAAGCATATGCCCTAACTTTCCCTTTTAATCCTTTAAGCACTTGTAAATATTTCTCAATTTAGTCTTCATAAGGCTTAAGAGAAATCATAAGAGCTATGTCTTGAATTTCCTTTCATAAAGAAAATCCAAAGTTCATTAAATAGTTTATTTAAACTTTTGAATCATATTCAAAACATGAACCATTTAATTAATCTTCAAGCAATGATTTAAAGAAATAAGTTGATACTTAAATCTTACAATTTTGAAAACAACCTTTCCAAAATTCGATGTGGTCATTCTTATCCAACGTTTGAATTAATTGTCATCGTATGACAAAATGATCATATTGGATCGTATCGAATATATGATTAATTCATTGAAACTTATTTCAAGTGATTTAATCATATCACGAGCCTTCATTTTCATTAATAATTACAGTCATAGAGCATTCCATCAAATATATAGTCTCCTTGTCTCTAACTACTATAACGGGGTTGCTCATGTCATTGCTTATTTTAAAAGGATTAAGATTTACTTAACCATACTTGAGAACGTTTCTCAAAGGTAACGGTCATTATTTGGTTTTACTAATCGAGAATTAAAAAAACATAAATAAAAGTTTGCTAAAACTACAACATAAAAATAAAGATAAAAGAGTGTTGTTGTTTATACATGCAAAATCAAAAATGGTCTTTTGGTTTATGATTTTGCTCCCACTAGTCAACAACTCCCAATTGACTTTCAAGAATTTTCCAAAATTCTTTAGTGGCTGAGATCCAATCTAGTTACCTCGATTCCTGGCGGTGGTCGATCAATCAAGATAATTTAGAAAGGTAGGTAACTCTTTAACAATCATATCTCTATGTAATTCTCAGTGGTTGACTAGTCAACTCTTTGACAATGCACATCACTATGTGTTAGTCAACCCCTTGTCTCTAAAGTCACACGGCCCTGACGGTGCCCAATCACTGAAAGACTCTAGTCAAGTCATAACCCAATATTCGTGAGATCTCATACGATCATATCTCAATAACGACGATATACCCGAGGTAGGTCAACTCCCGGCGATGGTCGATCAGTTGGATCCGAACAAGGGCTCTTCATCGTCGTTACAATATTGGGACACGTTATTTTGACTTGATTTTTGTTGTGTAAGTATTTATGTAAATTAATTCACTTAATTAATTTTAATTACGGTCTCATCAAGTACATCTATCTCTATAGACATACATCCTACACATTCATCTAGATCGTGCCTAGTTATGCATCTTTTTTTTTAATATTTTTTTTAAAGCAACTTTATTTTATTAATAAACGAAATAAAGAGCTACAAAGTTGAGTGCCATATCCCGGCCTGCCCCAAGTTTACGTGATAGAGTGCATAGCATGGCCTCCTTAAACCCTATGTGTGGCAAACCCAGTGTAGAAAAATCCACCACATAGGGAAGAGTACTCGCTCTATGCACCCCCGAAAAATTCTCCTGCCCTATAAATAATTACATCAGTGGGATTCAGATTGAAATAAATGCTGCCTCTATGCATGAAATGCCGAAGATCCATTCGCATCCTCGTGTGAACTTTCTTGGTTCGAAGAAGCTTGCAGCCCTTCCTCTTGAAATTTCGACATGACCCATCCGTAAAGTGAGCTACGAAACCCATGCTAGAAGCTGTACCAAACACATAAGGGGCAATATCAAACACCAGAGTAAGTATGAGCACAGTGTCTCGGATTTTATCTAATGAAAATAAACAAGTAATAAAATAAATCCGGTTTACCCCAAGTGCAGGGATCGTAGTATAGCGATTACAACCGGAGTCGAATCACAGGGAATCGAGGTTGGTCTAGTTCTTAATTTTTCTAAGGGTTGTCACGGAAAATAACTAAAAACGAAAACGAAGAAACAATAAACTGGACAGAGGGTTGTCAATCCAAAGCCAGGAAATATAGTTGCGGACCTAAACTAACTAAATAAATCTATTCTATAACTAAAAAGAAGAATAAAATTCTAAGCTAGCAACGAAGAACAAGGCACAATGATAATTTCAATTAATTTTAACGAAGAACAAGCATTGATCCACCTATCCCGCAACTCTCAATTTCTACCCTAGATCGTTTAATGAAGATTTAATAATGATGTGGTTCACCTATCAAAGGTATGAATTCCTACTCTCGTAGATAATTCGCCTATTAATCATTCATCTCTCGATCTTAATGATTAACGCTTCCATAACAAAGGTGTAAGATTTCTCAATCTAGCAACCTAGAAATTTAACCTAGCAACTCTCGTTATTTTTAGGTTAAAAATCCCATCTTTACTACGGTGATCTAGGTCTAACAATGATTTTCATCAAACGTTAAACATCACAAAGCAACCATCTCTCGATATAAATTGCATAATCAATAAAGCACATAATAAAGATACAAACTTTAAATAAAAACTCACAAAACAATCCAAGATTCGAAATCAAAACGCTGCTGAGAATTGGCTTCACAAA
The DNA here is from genome assembly GCA_036785695.1 of Gentiana straminea. Classification (NCBI taxonomy): domain Eukaryota; kingdom Viridiplantae; phylum Streptophyta; class Magnoliopsida; order Gentianales; family Gentianaceae; genus Gentiana; species Gentiana straminea. The sequence goes on along the minus strand of JAVUPR010000241.1, from coordinate 2,762,886 downwards.
GCTCGTTCAAGGGAGGTCTAGCCTCTTAGCATCCTCTTGAAGTTCTAATTACTTGAGTAAAAATACATAAAAAGTGTTTGAATCTACTAGAAAAATAAAAGTATAAAAACTGAGCCGCCCCTAGGGTTTGGAGTTCGAATTATGATGATTCTAGGGTTGAAAATACGCAGCTATATATAGAATTTTAAGGCGGTGCTGCTATGTCGGCCGACTGGACGCCCGTTTGATGGGTTGAACGCCCGTCCAGATAGCTTGAAATCTTCGAATCGGGCCGAGTCATGATCAGACGCCCGTTCTTCTTTAATTTGGATGCTCGTCCACTAAATATCTCAGAACTCTGAATCAAGTTTCTTCTTCCGGACGCCCGTTCACTTGGTTAGACGCCCGTCCACTTTGGACGCCAGTTCAATACTTCAGACGCCAGTCCAGGCTGGACGGATGGCAAACGCTCATTCGGTCTTGCATAAATCTCTTCATTCCATCTTCAACTTGCATCATTCCCTTTCCATTCAAACTCCTTTTATGACATGTTTATGTACCTACAAAACCACAAAAACACGCAAAGTGTAAAACCATAGATAATTACCAATAAAATCACGAAATTAGCTCAACTTTACACTTAAAGACTTTTAAAACTCATTTGCTCAATAATTCGATTAAACCCTTAATTTTTATGCAAATAATACGAATATGGAGGAAATCATTACAAAATATAACGATATAAATCATATAAAATCACCCTTAACACACAGCGGTTGACTGCAAAAGAACAAAAACACCTGGGTTGCACCCCTAGCAATGTGGTAGGGGTGCGTCCAAAGGTCAGCACAATCCACTAAGCCGCATCCATATGTAAGCGCCAGACAAACTGCAAGGTGGTGATCTGTCCGCAACATAAGCACACCAGGAATATGGTAAACAACATACAACCTCCAGACAAAAATAGAGAAAAGGAACAAAAACACCTGAATTGCACCCCAACAAAAAATGGACGGGTGCGTCCAGTCAATCTGGTATTGGTGGAGATAAGTATGTCGCGCAACTGGGTTCCCTCCATCTCCACATTCAGTTAGCTTCATCGATCTGCACAAAATGGAGCACGCATTATATGGATACAACTGGATGAAAATGAGAAAATCAGTGAGATAAGCAATACGACCTGGTTTGCACCCTTCACAAGTGAAGAGTGCTTCCCGGGTTATCAGTGATACATCGGATATGAGCTGGGCCGTATAAATTATCATGGATAAGATTCCGAATATGCGACGGGACTTCTCTTTGATGGATGAAAATCTGATCATCCCCTCCCAACGCCGCAAGCGCGTCAGCGACCCTATTGCATTCCCTATAGACATGCGAAATAGTGTAATGAAGTGATCGAAGGATAGCACATATCTGAGTGACGGAGAGACACAGTGGCCAGCCCCCACCACTAGCTCCAGAGATCACACGATAAACATATAGAGCATCAGATTCGATATCCATATTTTGTGCGTGAGTGCGCATGTGAAGACCAAACAGCAGAGCTTTAATCTCTGCATCCACCACCGTCCCCTACCCAAAGCAAGCGTGGAAAGCCATAATAAACCCTCCATCAGAGTCCCTGATGATACCACCACCATAAGCAATGCCATTCCTGACACTCCCATCCACATTTAATTTAACATTGCCCATTGGCGGAGGCATCCATCTCAGAGAAGTCACTCTCCTCATCGGGTTAGGTTTGACCCTAAAGGGTTGGAAGAAGGGAGTTCCTCTATCAGCTCCTAAGACTTTAGCTTCCAGATTCTTCCGAAAGGCAAGTTGCCGAATAGCCCGCTCAATGTGTATGATGGTGCGCTGTATGGATGGTTGGACTTCGTCATGCCGGCACTTGTTCCTCTCAGCCCAAATTCCCCAGCAAACGATGACCGGAACAATAAGCCGAAGGCTGTAAATACTAGTAGCCGAGTTTTGCCAGAAGTGAAGCATAGGCACAATCCCTGAAGTAGGAGTAAACCGCAAGCCGAAGTGATTCATAAAGTACTTCCAAACAGAGCTGGCAAAATGGCAATCAATAAACATGTGTCGCAGGTCCTCCCCATGTTGGCACGCAAAGCATTTGGAAACTAGAGTTATACCGCGTCGCTGAATGTTCGGGTCAGTGGGGAGAATGTTATGCAGCAACCGCCAACAAAAGAACGAGATCTTGAGAGGAAGAAGTTTGTTCCAAATTATCTTATAAATAACACTGGAGGGGTGAGGAGTACGAACCATGTTCCACGTGGACCGAGTGTTAAACCGCCCGTCAGGGCTGAGCGTCCAAATAAGCTCATCATCCTTCTCCCGCATGAAAGTGATAAGAATGATCTCTTCCACAATGTGACTAGGAAGGTGAGAACGAAGGAGCTGTGTATTCCACTGGCCATTCACCCAAAACTCATTAACCTTCCAGAACCGGCCTTCCGGTGGTTCACCCAAATTAGCCGTCGTTCACTTGTCTCTCCAGAAGTCAATGTTCCCCGCATTTAGCCTCCAAGAAATGAATTGTTCTACTTTGTCTCTCATACTCCACACTCTTCTTTGCATAGGCGTACTGACCCTGGGCTCAGGGACATCCAAGGGAGACTTGTCATTTATGTAGGTATTGAAAATGGCCTTAGCCCAAATACCCTGTTTCTGACGTAACCGAACCCACAGCTTGATCGCAAAAGTGTCGATAACATCAAAGAGGTTCCGCACACCCAGCCCACCTTCCTCAATCGGTGTACACAATTTGTCCCACGATCGCCAATGTATATGATTACCATCCGACCCACTATCCCATAAGAATTTATTAAAAATTCGATGAATACGATGAATAACTTCTTTGGGGGGAACCAGCACTTGAAGTGTATAGATCGGGATGGACGTTAAGACATGCCTGAGAAGAATTAGCTTCCCACCAAAAGACAAAAGCCTGTTTCCCCAGTGATGAAGCTTCCTTTGAACCTTATCGATTATGTCCTGATAGAAAATGGTGCAATTCCGGCCCCGAAAAAGGGGAGCTCCTAAGTACCGGAAAGGCATGTGCTCGCGCAGAAAGCTCAAAACATTACGCACCCATCCTGCCTTAATAGACGTCAACTTATGTCCAATGAAAGTACTTTTGGTGGAGTTGATACGCTGCCCAGACACAAGCTCATAATGGTGGAAAAGCTCTTTGAGGCCCCGTAGCCCTTTCTTATTACACCGCGTAAAGAGGATCGTGTCATCAGCAAAGGCCAGGTAGTGGATGCCCTTTACTTTTGATTGAAACTGCATGCCAGGATTCTGAGACATGTAATCATTAATCAGTCTGCCGAAATACTCTGCCGCTAAAACAAATAGAGCAGGGGATAGAGGATCTCCCTGTTTAACTCCGCGAGTCGCATGAAAGTGAGTGAAGGCACGCCATTGAGCAGGACGCAAAACCAGTTATCAGCGAGAGTTCGGAAAATAAGATCAACAAAAGGCTCTTGAAAACCAAACATCCTCAACATCTTCATTATGAAACCCCAATTCATACGATCATATGCTTTCTCCATATCTAATTTAAGCATAATATTGGGGCTACGGAGTGGTTTATTAACATTTTTGCATAGCTCCTGGGCCAGAAGGATATTATCAGTAATGCATCTTCCAGGAACAAAGCCAGTTTGCTGGTCCGCAACCAGCATGGGAAGAAAAGAATTCAGTCGCTGCGTAATAATTTTGGTTATAATTTTTGAGAAAACAGTGCACAGGCTAATAGGCCGGAAGTCCTTCCATTTATCCGCCCCTATCTTCTTGGGCAATAGAATAATCGTGGAGGTGGAGAAGTAACGAGGAAGATGACCACCCAGGAAGAAATCACCAATCGCATTAACCATATCCTGCTTAATAATCTGCCAGCAAACTTTGAAGAAATGCGAGGTGTAACCATCAGGGCCAGCAGCACTATCTGAGCTCATGGATAGCACTGTATTATGAATCTCCTCAACAGACGGAGTAGCCATGATGGCCGCATTCTGCGCATGGGATATTTGAGGGAGAGAGAAATTAACAAGAGGAGTGCCCATACCTTCCCTATCTTCGGAGAAAAGTTGCTCATAAAAAGTAGCAGAGGAAGCACGGATGTCTTCCTGATTGTCAATCCAACTACCGTCATCCGCCTTAATTCTATGAATGTAATTCTGATTCCTCCTATGTTTACAAATAGCATGGAAATACTTACTATTGGCATCCCCAGCTTCAATCCATTTCACAGACGCTTTCTGCTTAAGGAACCGAGTCTCAACATCATTACACCTCTCGTACTCTAAGATGGCCTGATCAAGCTCTTCCTTAGAATAAAATAAATACATACAAGCACAAAATAAATAAATGCATAAAGGACGGCCGCCACTTTTATGCATAGAATTTTTAGGCACCAACTAGGGCACAGAATTCGGGAAATCAGGGATAGAACCAAGGTAACCAAGGACGGATTCTGAGGGACTACGTGCAGCCTATCATAGGTGAGGGGCATAACCCCATCCGTTTGCCACATATTCCGGTGAACAATCTGGAAATTAAACAGTATGTGTGGTACCTTCTGAACGACAGTGCACAGTTTCGGGGTAAATCAACTGAAGACCCGAATCAAATTCTAAACCATATCATGCAAGTGTGCAGAACAGTGAAGATGAATGGAGTATCTGAGGAAGCGGTACTGATGTTGTTATTCCCATTTACATTAAAAGAGGCCACTAGAGCATGGTTTGAGTCACTTCCCCATGATTCCTTACACACTTGGGATCAAGTGACTTCGAAGTTTTTACTGAAATATTGTCCCCTCTCTAGAACTTTAGACATGAAGGCCGATATTGCCAATTTCGAGCAGTTAGATATGGAGAGTATGCATGAGGTGGGATGGATTTAAAGCGATGTTGAGGAAGTGTCCGCATCATGGGTTAGAGGCATGGACTCAAGTACATCTTTTTTATGGTGGATTGCGAGAAACTGACCAGGCAAACTTGAATGCTACATGTGGAGGTGATATGATAAGTATGGAACCGGATGCGGCATTGGCGACAATAGAAAGAGTTGCAGAAAGCAACCAACAATGGAAAACTGAGAGAAGAATGTCAAGAAAGCCAATTGGCTCTGTTGACCAAGTCGGGCCGAGCGAGGAAATTATGCAGATGCAAGTTGAGTTAGTAGATCTTAAGAAGCAAGTGAATGAGATGAGAGCTTGGCAGAGGGAGTCCAAAGCATGTGATTCATATGGTGGCGATCACTCGGCATCAAACTGACCTCAAGCTCCCAAGCAAAGAAATCAGTTAACTATGAATCAGCTGTTGACAGATCCGACTATTGAGACCCCCTGCAACATTAATTACATGGAAATGAATCCACTCGAGTCCCGTGGTCTACCCAACTAAATACCCGAGCTTGACCTCAAATTGTCAACCCATGGATGTAAAATACTTAGCCAATCAGAACTGGGGGCAGAATTTTCAGAATTGGTGGGACAATCCCAATCTTGCTCGGGGTGGAAATCCTAGGCCCGGGCAAGCCACTCAACAGCCAATCTCGCAGCCCCAACAGAATCAACATGCACCTCAAGCACATAATACTTTTGAGAATCTGAGGCAACTTCAGCAAGGAGTTTATGTGCAGCCTAATGCACACTCACGATATGCCTCGGACCCACAGTCCCCACCAACGCCTATGGAGCCCGCACAAACTAAAAGTTCCACGGACATCTTACTGGAGCAGATTAGCAAAGACATGAAGGAGAATAATATGGATGTGAACAAGGAATTGAAGGATATGAGAAGCGCTCATGTAAACTTGCAAGTTGTGGTAAAGAATTTAGAGACGCAAATAGGGCAAGTGAATCCCAGGCAAGTGAATGCCATATTTACAAGAAGTGTGAAAGTTTTCGGTAGTGATATTGAGGCGCCTGAGGAAGCTGAGAAGAGTAAAAGGATGGAGAAGAGTAGATATGAAGATGAAGAATGGGTGGTGATCGATGAGGAGCAAGAAGCCGAGGAGATAGAGAAAGAGGTGGAGAAGCCGAGTGCGGAGCCCGAGAAGCGGTCAGACACGACACGGGAAGGTATGAACAACACATGTATGAATTCTATGAAAAAACCTTTTGATTTATCTAAATTACCTTACCCCATTGTGGCCCTACCAAGCCAACTATTTCCAAAAAGCAGAACAAGTTTCTCGATATCTTAAGAAAAGTTGAGATAAATATCCCACTTGTCGATGCGCTTGTTAATATGCCTTCTTATGTTAAATTTTTAAAAGTAATTTTTTCTAACAAGGCTAAGATGGAGAAAGTTGTTTGTTTAAATGAGGAGTGTTCTGCCGTTTTTCAAAATAAGCTACCACCTAAGTTAAAAGATCCGGGTAGCTTTTCCATCTCTTGCACTATAGGGTGCATGTTATTCCCCAAGGTGCTGTGTGATTTAGGTGCAAGTGTGAGCTTGATGCCTAGGAGGATTTTTGAGAGCTTGAGGGTAGGAGAGCTTAAACGGACAAATATGACCTTGCAGATGGCAGATAGGTCGATTAGGCGCCCCATGGGAGTTATGGAAGATGTACTAGTTCAAGTGGGTAAACTTGTCTTCCCGGTTGATTTCGTAGTGTTGGACATAGAGTAAGATAGTCAAACCCCGATTTTGTTAGGTAGACCTTTCTTGGCTACAGGTAGGACTTTGCTAGACATCCAGAAAGGTGATATTACAATAAGAGCGGGAGATGAGACCGTCACCTTCAATGTCTACAAAACCATTAAGCACCCCGTAAATGATTGGAGGACGCGTGAGGAAGTGCAAAGGCTAGAAGTTTTTTAGGAGAACCATGTGACTTATGAGCAACCCAATGAGGGTGTGGGGCGAGAGAGTGTCCCTACAATGAAGGTAGAGTCGAATGTCAAGTTTGGGGGATACGAGTCTTGCCGAACACTATAAACTCGGCAACCTATCCATGTTATTTTTTAAATTCAATAAGTCAAGCCAACGACAATAAAAAAAAAACGCTGATGGGAGGCAACCCACTTTTTTTTTTCTTTTTTCTTTTTTTTCTTAGGTTTTTAAGTTTTTTTTAGAAGTGTGATGAAAATTTGACCTCGCATTTCGGTGATGAAAATTTGACCTCGCATTTCGAATTCCAATTCATGCTTTGTGATAATGCATATTTTATATGCTTTATACATCTTCATAGTTGTGCTTACCTACACTTAATGTTTCGGCCTTTTGCCGTAGTGGATTCTTGGTTTCTATGTTGTGATTGTACAGGTACCCTGGGAGATACATCGGAGGTTGTCACTTTGCAGAGTTCCGCCCTATTGCCAGTTCAGCTAAGTCTTTCTTTCTTTGCTTTATCACTCACACACCGGGGACGGTGTTCCATTTTAAGTGGGGGGGGGGGGGGGGGTGGTAGACTTAGCTTCACTTGACTACTTGTGTTTAAATGTTATGCATCGAATACGTTACATGCTTGGTGTTTGGTCCTTATTGAGTGAAATTGAGCTATTTTTAAAAAAATTCATGACTTTGAAGTTGCGAATCCTATGTGAGTCGTGGTATTCTTTGGTTAATTGTTAGTCATGAGTTGAATGCATGCGAGTCGGACATTTATCTAGTGTGGAAATGGATTTTTTTTTGCACGTAATAGCTTCACTTTCATGAATTGTGGTTGGTTAGTGAATAATTATATTTTCCATAGACATCAATTTGTTACCTAGAACTTATACCATCAACTTCGAGGCGAAATAGAAAGGTCAATCTTGGTAGATTAAGGGATGACGGTCCTGGAAACTTTGACCCGACTAGAGCCAAATAGCCGACCATGTACATGATTTCCACAAAAAAACTCCTCTAAGCCTTGTAGGGTGGTTAGACCCCACCCGAACTTAGTCATTCGTTAATTAGCCAATAATTACCGACCCTTAGCCTTTATTTGTGGTCTATATTTCTTTGGCATCCTACGAGTGAGTTTTAATCTTATTTGAACACACTTGCTAGCACAAGTGTGGGGTGGTGAAGATGTGTACCCGAGTATGGTGTTGGTGGATCTTTGATATTATGAATGAGAATGGGTGGCAAAGTGTGGTGTTTGGTTTAAGAAGAAAAATTCCAAAAAAAAAAATCAATCAAAAGATAAAAGAAAATTTTGAATAAAGTTGAGTCAAGAAATGTGAAGGAAAGTTTTCGAGTTAATATTTCTAATGTAATACATGGCAATGGGATGAAGTAAATTGGAGTGGGTGTTCTTGAATTCTTGGTGAGCTTGTTCTTGGTGACGACTATTTTTGCAAGCAATCTTGGGTTTCATCTTAGTGACAACCGTTTTTGCATCTTACTCCTGTTTATGATACGGTGTTGAAAGGAGGTGAGCTATGGGTTAAGTGTAAGACGTTCTGATTAGGCTCACTCGTATTTCTCTTTTATTCATTTTATCCTTTCGTTTAGCCCCGTCCCTAGCCTAGCGTTACAACCGTGCAATTCCTGCGGGACCTTAGTTATCCTTGACTTGACCTCGATTAGTGGAGATGATTATGAAGTATAAGCCTATGGTGTAACGCCATTAGTCATTGTTCACTTTATGTCATAGACATTTATTATGTAAGAGACTAAAAAGCATCTAGCCTCGTTTATAGATTTTACTTTTTCTATGAAAGGTCACTATCTTGTCTAGGACCTTTCAAACTCCTCAATTGTATCTACATATTGATGACGGAAAAATTCACTGTTATTATTATAACATTTCACCCCACTTTTGATACCATTTTGAGCATTTATGTACCAAATCAAGTCATTAATTTATAGGTTTTATCTAATTATATAAATAGTAAGTCTTATATAAAATATCGTGTTTTTATGTGTTTTTACTAGTTTTTGTACCGGTTTAGTAACCGGAGTGTCGTGTCGGATTTACGTTTGGTATTTTGGTGGTTCATTGCAGGATTATACATTGACCAAGATTCCACGTAACGACATGTTTTGAGTCTATAAGATGTGTTTAGAGGGTTAGAAGAAGGTGCCACAAGCTTACGAGTTCAAAAGGGTCGTTTTTCCTAAGTACTTGAATCGTTACATATTTTCGACGGAGATTTGACCCAGCTTAGAGACATTTTCAGGGGATGACTTCTTAATGAAAGTTGTAGATCTTCACATAAGCTTTCCAACGCACTTTGAATCAAGTCAATTGGAGTTCTACAACTCAAGTTATGGTCAAGTGGCTAATCGATTCATATCGGAAAATCCCGAAAACGACACGTAATGGAAATGGCTCATCAAAACGACATTTTCTGAAGAAGTTTCCTTAATAAAAGTTGTATATCTTCAAGAAAGCTTTCCAATGGATTTTGAATCAAGTCAATCGGACTCCTACAACTCAAATGGTGGTCAAGTGGCTAATTGATTCAATTTCGTAAAAATGTCGCAAAAACGCTCGGAGGAACACGAGGTACTCAAGAAGACGTTTTCTGAATAAGAGTCCTTCATGAAAGTTGTAGAGTTTCTCGAGACCGTAATTTTGGCATTTCGTTTGCAATTTTTGGAGGTCTACAACTCAAGATATGAATTTTAGAAGTTTTAATCCAATTTATATCAAATCATCCGAAGATTTGGATAGAATCGTTAGGATTTGCAATGATTACACCGGATCGATCCGGCCCTTTCCCGGATCGATCCGGCCTTAACTAACTTTGCCTATAAATAGGCTAAATGGGTGAACAGAAAAGGGGCCAATGTCTTTTCGGCCATTTCATTTTTTTTTCTTGTTTTTTTTTCCCTTTGTAGTAATACATATATATATATATTAATCTTCCATCTTTTTCTTTTTTTTTTCTTTTTCTCGTCTTTCTTTTTTATTTTTATTTTTTATTTATAGTGTATATATATATATATAACTAACTATCTAACTATATAACTATATAGCTATATATATCTATCTATATATATATACATATATATTTATATAACTATCTATATATATATATATATGTACTTACACGCATACATATATATCTATATATTAGTTGTAGTACTTATATATATATATATATATATATATATCTAGCTAACTATATATATATATATATTTCCTAATTAGTAGTATATATATAGTAGGCATTATGCCATTAAGAGAATAATAGCCGAGGTACCGTTGTAATACTGGACAGTTATCAAAAGATCGTCGTTGCTATAGTTGTTATTTCCGAAGAATACAACCTCTAAAAAAATGATTTTAAGCAATCAAATGATGATGAGAGGCTAAAGCACGTTGGAACAAGCCTTGTGAAACCGATTCTTAGCAGCATCTCGATCTCGACTTTTGGATTGTTTTGTAAGTTTTAATAAAAGTTGTATCTTTATTATGCTTTATTCGTTTTTATGCAATTATATCGAGATATCGGTGCATATTTGATGTTTAACGTTTGACGAGAGTCGTTGTTAAATCTTAGATCACCGTAGTAAAGATTAGATTTTTAACCTAAAAATAACGAGAGTTGTTAGGTTGAATATCTAGATTACGAAATTGAGAGATTTCACACCTTTGTTATGAAAGCGTTAATCTTTAAGATCGAAAGATAAAAGATTGATAGGTGAATTATCTACGAAAGTAGAAATTCATACCTTTGAAAAGAAATCCAGAGAAGAAATTGAGTGTTGTGGAATCGGTGGATCATTGCTTGTTCGTTGTTACACTAATTGAAAAGAAATCGTTGTGCTGTTTTGCTTCGTCTTCATCGTAGTAATCGTAGCAATTTTTATTGTCTTCTTAGTTTATAGATTAGAATTAACTTAGTTAGTTCGGCTCGTAATTATCCTTCCTGGCTTTAGATCGTTGATCTTCTGTCCAGTTTACATTTTGTTATTTTCGTTTTTAGTTTTGTTTTGTTATAATTCTAGTAATAATAGTAGTCGTGACAACTTTCGAAAAATTAAGAACTAGACCAACCTCGATTCCCTGTGGATCGACTCCGGTATTAATCGCTATACTACGATCCCTGCACTTGGGGTATACCGGATTTATAAATTTATTACTTGTTACTTTTCATTGATAAAATCCGAGACAAGTTTTTGGCGCCGTTGCCGGGGACTCGGTACGGTTGTCTAGTTTTATTCATTTTTCTAGTTTTTGTTATCAAGTTTTACGTAGGTAGGTTTAAAAAAAAAAATAAATAAAATAAAAAAAAAATCCAAGGAACACGTTTCAATCGTCGAGGTTGGGTGATGGATTCTCGGTGAATCCCACTCTACGGAAGCATAAGGAATAAAAAACCCCGAAACCTCGTGATTTAGGTGTTGGTGTTCGAATTGGTTTATGCAAACTCGGAGTCAGAAAGGTCCACTGCTTTACACCCCTGACCTCGAACGAACCATAGTCAGACCAAACAGCGAAGAGTCCGTCCTTCGGCTCTTCCCGACGAAGAGAACACGGCCGATCAAGATTTCGAACGACGTTTAGCAGAGGAGATTGAAGAAATCATTATCATGGCTGTGAATGAAAGACGCATGTTGGCTGACTACGCCATGCCTGGTGAAGTCAGAGTCAACCCAGCTGTCATTTTACCAGCTATTACTGCTGCAACCTTTGAACTCAAACCAGGTCTTATTCACATGATGCAACACGCATCTATCTTTCATGGTTTTCAATCTGAGAATCCTCACACTCACGTACACACATTTTTAGAAATATGTGGTACAACTCGCATACAAGGAGTTAGTGAGGATGCAATTAAATTGAAATTGTTTCCTTTTTCCTTAAGAGGGAAGCGAAAGAGTGGTACAACTCTCTTCCCGCCGAGTCGATTACAACTGGGCTGAACTCGAGCACGAGTTCCTGAGTCAATATTTCCCACCATCCAAAACAGCCCAGTGCTTGAGTGAAATCTTCACATTTTTCCAAAAGGAAAATGAATCTTTCTTTGATACTTGGAAGAGATTTAAGGCTCTCCTACGGAAATGCCCTCATCATGGTTTAGACTTGCGAGGCAAGTCAACACTTTCTTCGGTGGATTGACCGAACTCACCAAGGGTATGGTCAATAGTTCATCGGGAGGGCATTTTTAAGAAAAACGCCCGAAGAGGGATGGCGCTTATTTGAAGATATTTCCAAGTACAACTACGCCCCCTCATCTCACGCTATCCGTACACCTCCTCCACCTAGGATCGAGGAGGTGAACATGCAAAATCAGATCGCCATGCTGCAACAGCAGGTGGAAGCTCTCAAAATATCCTCTAATCCTACAAATCAGAACCAGTCATTTCCTCAGAACTCTCAAGTTCTTTTTGTGAAAGTTGTTGTCGGCTGGCCATTTGGTTGGCCGGTGTCGCTTCTTTCCCATCCTGCGTATCAAGTCAATACTATCCGTAATCGTGACGAGTTCACCCGGTCACATGTCGGGCATGTGATAATGTGGGGCATACCGCTCGTTTCGTCCCATGGGTGGACGAACGCCGAAGTTAATACTTTCAACGGCCAAAGCAAAATCAAAGATTCAACAATCGCCTTCTCGGCCAAAGCAATTTTCAAAACCAGGGTTTTAATCAAAATCCGAACTTCAATCGAACCATAATATGAATTTTCCTAATCAAAATCGAGGTTCAACCGAATCGGCCGAACAATCCAAATCCTATGTTTCAAAGTCGGTATATCCAATCTTTTCCACAAAACTTTCGTAATTCTCAAGGCCCCTCTCAATCTAGTAATCTTGACACTAAATTGGATTCCTATCAGAAGGAGCAGAATAATAATTTCCAATTCCTTCTCAGTTCAATCAAGAATCTTGAAAGGCAGCTCGGTCAAGTAGCCGACCAAAAGCTTCTGACCCTCGGGGCGCTTACCCGGCTTCACCGAGAAGAACCCCAAAGGTGGTCAAGTGGCTCGGACCGAGTTAAATCAAAGTCAATGCACCGATCTAGTTCCCACAATTCCCTATGGTAAAGAAGAGGCCGTTGCTATGAATTTAAGATCGGGCACTCAACTTAATGGTCCCCCGAACCGGGAAACCACTAACCCCTCCCCGCCAATGATAAGGCAGAGGGGAAGTCGTACATCCATGCCCCCGGTTCTAGATGATAGTACTCGTGGCCGATCCCCCGAGAAATGAAGAGTTTAGTGGAAGTCGGGTGGCCGATCCTCTCGACGGCAAGAAAGGTGAGAAGGTGGTGAGGTGGAAAGATTTGGAAGATAAAGTCGTTAGTTCATCCTCAAAGCAAGCGTTTTCTCGAGAATGATTTAAAGAAACTTCCATTTCCACCCGTAAAAAATAACATCTCCTTGCATGAAGACAAAAAGTATGAGAAAGTGCTTAATCTTCTTAAGAATACTCGTGTAAATCTTCCATTATCCGATGTTTTAGTTGAGATGCCTAAGTATACAAAGTTCATCAAGGATGTTGTGTCCTCCAAAAAGAAGCTCGAAGACATGGATCGCTTAATTGGTGAGAACTGCTCTGTGATTGGTTATGATGAGTTGCCAATCAAGAGGGGTGACCCTGGGAAATTTGTGCTCACGTTGTTGATGGGAGGTTTAGTCTTCCCAAATTCTTTATGTGACCTAGGTGCATCCATTAGTCTGATGCCATTGTCTGTTTGTAAACAACTTTGTTTAGATAATCTTTTAGAACCCACAACCATGAATCTTCAATTCGCTGATAAATCTTCCAAGAAAGCTGCTGGGATATTAAAGGATGTTTTAGTTCAAATTGATAGATTCACTTTCCCAGTTGACTGGTACGTCCTAGACATCAAGAATGATGAGAATGTTCCTTTAATACTCGGCAGACCTTTTCTTTCTACAGCCAGAGCCCTTATTGATTGTGATGGTGGCAAAGTGACTATACGAGTTGGTGATCAGGAGGTGAGCTACAATGTATCTAAAGCTATTCAGAGACCCTCTGATTATCCAACTGGCTTCTCTATTGAGGACATGTCAGATGACTTTAACGACTATATGGAAAAGCAAGTCATGGCATTGAGATCCGAATATGAGCGATTAGTGGAGAATCCGAATAATCATGGTTGGGTTAATCTAGAACAACTAGAGCCGAAGTTGATGAAGGTTCGTTGAATGGTGAAGCTTTGGCAAGAGGACCACCGAGTAAACTCGGTGATGTTGAGTTGAAAAGTGGGGAGCTTAAATCTAGTTTAAGAACCACCACTGGATTTGGTACGAAGCCTTTGCCTCGGACTCGAAATACGTTTTCTTGAGAGAAGGTGACAAGCTTCCTTTAATTATCTCTCGCCAAGTTATCCCGGTTAGAAGAAATGAAGTTGTTGAATGTGTTAAGGAAGAATGAAAAGGCTTTCGGTTGGCAAGTGGGAGACATTAGAGGGATATCTCCCGACATATGCATGCACAAGATCAAAGGCGAAGAGGGTGCTAAGTGTGTTAGACAGCCCCGAGGAGGCTCAACCCTCACATGCAAGAAGTGATTAAGAAAGAGATTATCAAGCTTTTGGACATGGGTATTATTTTTGCAATTGCGACGGTGAATGGGTGTCCCCTACTCAAGTAGTTCCTAAGAAAGGAGGAATTACTATAGAAAAGAATGAAAAGGGTGAAGAAATAGCATTGAGACTAGTAATCGGTTATAGTAGTCCGTATTGACTACGAAAACTTAATGAAGTCACGATGAAAGATCATTTCCCCCTTCCTTTCATTGACCGGATGCTTGAGCGTCGGCGGGACATGCATTCTACTTGTTTCCTTGATGGATATTCGGATACTTCCGGATACCCATAGACCCGCCGACCAAGAAAAGACCACTTTCACTTGCCCTTATGGTACATTCGCTTATAGGCGAATGCCATTCGGTCTTTGCAATGCCCTGCCTACATTCCAAAGATGCATGCGGCAATCTTTGATGGGCTTGTTGAAAAGTGTATGGAGATATTCATGGACGATTTCTCGCCTTTGGTCAATCCTTTGATCACCGTCTTGATAATCTTGATCAAGTATTATCCCGCCGTGTGGAGAAGAACTTAGTCCTAAACTCGGGAAAAATGCCATTTTATGGTAGACGAAGGAATAGTTCTTGGCCACAAGATATCGAAAGAGGAATGGAAGTAGATAGGGCAAAAGTTGAGGCTATAGAGAAGATGAAATTCCCTAAAAATGTGCGTGAAGTAAGAGGTTTCCTTGGACATGTTGGTTTTTATAGGAGGTTCATTAAGGATTTTTCTAAGATAGCTAAGCCCCTTTCCACTTTACTCGAGAGAAGATGTTGTTTTCAATTTTGATGATAGTTGCAAGCATGCGTTTGATGAGCTTAAAAGTCAACGATTTCCGCCCCGATCCTTATCTCTCCCGACCGGAACCTACCCTTTGAACTCATGTGCGATGCATCCAACTACGCCGTTGGTGCGGTCTTAGGTCGGCGAATTAAGGGAAAATTCCAGCCCATCTCTTACGCCGGTCACACACGAACCCCACACAAGTGAACTACACAACCACCGAAAAGGAATTATTGGTGTAGTCTTTGCTATGGACAAATTTCGTAGTTACTTGTTGGGTGCCTCGATCATTGTTTGACCGACCACGCCGCTCTCGCTATCTTATGACAAAGAAAGATGCTAAACCGCGCTTACTACGTTGGATACTGATCCTGCAAGAATTCGATGTTCAAATTAAGGATAAAAAGGGCAGTGAAAACGTAGTAGCAGATCATGTTTCTAGAATGCAGAATGATGAGAAGAAAGAACCTGAAGAGATAGACCTTTACTTTCCTCTCGAGCATGTTATGCATATAGACGAGTGCACTCCAGATGTTCCATGGTTTGCCTCTATCGTCAACTACCTGCATTCCCAGTATTTAAATCCAGAATTTTCATATCAGGAGAAGAAGAAATTTTTCTCTGATTTGAAAACCTTCGTGTGGGATGAACCTTACCTCTTTAAAATCAGAAAGATGGATTGTTGAGAAGATGCGTCCCCGAATCAGAGCAACGTGATATCATTGAACAATGCCACAGTGGACCTACTGGTGGCCACTTTGGTCCCTGGAAAACCGTTGCTAAAATCTTTCAGTCTGGTTTCTATTGGCCCACGATCTTCAAGGATTCAGAAGCCTTCTGCAAGGCTTGTGATAGGTGCCAACGAACCGGTGCTTTAACTAGGCGTTTTGACATGCCATTGAAGCCCATTTTAGAATGTGAGATCTTTGATGTGTGGGGTATTGATTTTATGGGCCCGTTTCCATCTTCCTGTGGAAACAAATACATCTTAGTCTGCGTTGACTACGTATCGAAATGGGTGGAGGCTCAAGCCACTTCTCGCAATGACCACAAAACGGTCATGAGCTTTCTCAAGAAAAATATCTTCGTGAGATTTGGATGTCCCCGTGCCTTAATCAGTGATGAGGGAACGCACTTTCGCAACAGCCACTAGAAAAAGTCCTTGAGAAATATGGTGTCCGGCACAAAATTGGCACACCATATCACCCTATGACTAGTGGCCGGGTCGAGAGAAGTAATCGAGTTTGAAAAGGATCCTGGAAAAAGTTGTGAACAAATCATAGAAAGGATTGGAGTCTCAAACCGGATGATGTACTATGGGCATACCGTACGCCTATAAAACTCCCATGGGTACATCTCCTTATCGGATGGTGTATGGCAAACCATGCCATTTTCCGGTCGAATTAGAGCATAAAGCATATTGGGCCATTAAGTTCTTAAACTTTAATGCCCGGTCATGTGGTGAACATCGGTGATGCGGTTGCATGAATTGGATGAGTTTAGACTCCGGGCCTACGAGAGTGCCGGGATTAGCAAGGACGAATGAAACTCCTTCACGATGCTAAAATCAAGAAGCGAGAATTTCAAGTTGGGGAGCAAGTCTTACTTTATAATTCCGGGTTGCATCTCGTTTCTGGAAAGTTGAGGACGCGTTGGTCCGGCCCCTTTGAAATTCTTCAAATTATTCCTGGAGGTGTTTTAGAACTAAGAGGTCATGGTGACCACCGTTCGAGTGAATGGTCAAAGGTGCAAGCATTATATAGGACAAACCAAAGAGAAACCTTTGATTGTTCATTTCCTCGACATCCTGGGAGTGGTATGACCGAAATCACCGAGTTTGATGAATTTTCACCCGACTTGTTTTCGAGGATGACGGCGGTGGTTCATTAGAGGAAGTTATGGCCGGGTAGTTGGGATATGGAAGAACTCAAAAGGGAGGCACAATTAAAAAGAAAACTCGAAAAGAAGAAGTCTACAATGGGGATGATTAAAAGTGTTTGGAAAACAATCGAAACTTGACCCCATGTGTTAGATCTTGTTTACCGTGCCACACCAATGATCGAGCTTACACGATGTAGTGGCTGGAAGGAAGGTGAAGTGGCCTGATCCAGGCTGAGAATAGATTTGTCGAGCAAACGACGTTAACCAAAAGCGCTACCGGGAGGCAGCCCGATAATAATAATAGTAATAATAATAATTTGGATACAACTAGTCTTAATGAAATATGTGGAATGAATAATCATAATGGAAGTTGAACACATAGCACAACCAAGTATCAGGATGAATGTTTGAATGTCTTTTAAAGGGAACGATTAGGTGGTTATCCGAAAATCCCGAGGGAGTACACAAAAAACATTCAAATACATCATTTCTTGGACTTAGGTTGTTAGAATGATTTAACCCTTGAGGATCTGGGTATAAAAGACTCAATACTCTTTCACACATTTCATTTTATGATCTACTCTCGTTTCCAACATGAATTTATGACTTGACTATGATATTTGCTCATGTGATATTCTCTATGATACATATATGCTTAGATGTTCTGTGCTTTACCCGTGTGGGTTATTTTTCCATCTAAAGCTTTTATGAGAGTGACCATATATATATTGCCTATCGAATTTTCTGACGTGACAGGGCCATTTTCTTATTATTCCCATATCCCTATTCGATGTTTTGGCACGAGGACCATGTCCCGTGTTTGCTTTGTTTGTTTTGGTACAGGGATTCGGATCGTGCTTTTTCATGGCTGTTACGGGATTCGATAGCATCTTTCTGCCAGGTTTATAAGCTAAGTCTTCCTCTCTATCTCATTTACACTCTGAGAATAATGCAAAATCGTAAGTGGGGGGTAGAGTCTGGTTGGTTTAGAAATGGCAGTAAGTGTTTAAACTCTTAGTTTTTGGATCTTTTTCGAGCATAAATGAGTTGAATATAATGAATTGTATAAGGTATATATTTCATGGATTTGAAGATATAATGATCAATTTGATATGTATAACTAATTTGAACCGTAAGTACATTTTAACCCCTAATTTATTTGTGTAACATGAATTGATTGTTCACGTAAGCCTTTGACATTGAAGCGAAAATTTTAAACTGTATCCATTCAGTATCCTAGTGGTTATTCTAGAGATAGTTGCAGTAACTTAGTACCTAACTTTTGAACGTGTACTGTGAATATCTGAAGGTTTGAATGTGATAGAAAGTATATAAGTTAAGTGGAATGAAAAGAAAAATACCAAATTAAGATGAACTATATATATGTCGGTTGTAGCTACCAATGATTTGAGTGCGGTAGGGCGTTATCACGAAACGTCCTATACTACTATGAGGTTTAAAAGCTCCCGACTGCCTGATGATAGAAGTCCAGCTAGGGTGTTATCACGAAACGTCCTATTGCTGGGAATGAAGGCATATGCTACACATGTGAAAAAAATTGACAATTTGGTTAAGCATGGTTGAAAACTTAGTTATCTTCTTACTATCCCCAGTATAAACTGAATGATATGCTTTAGGGATTATCCTAATAAGTACACGAGAGGACTTTGTGTGGAACTGCTTTAGCCTTTACCTAGGAAAGTCATTAGGACTGTCTGAATGGATATTTATGTGTATTGCTTGAATTATTCAAGAGAGGATAGTGGAAATTGAAAATGCTGTCACACACACACACACTCTGTTATACATATATATTAAGGTTAACGTGTGGTTATGATTCGATCGGTTGTATTATCTGGTTGTCCATTATATCTTATCTTTTCATGAATTTTGTCCCTCATTCATTTTGTTTTATCACTTGTTTTGCTCGAGGACGACCAAAAGCTAAGTGGGGGGTTTGTGATGACGGAAAAATTCACTGTTATTATTATAACATTTCACCCCACTTTTGATACCATTTTGAGCATTTATGTATCAAATCAAGTCATTAATTTATAGGTTTTATCTAATTATATAAATAGTAAGTCTTATATAAAATATCGTGTTTTTATGTGTTTTTACTAGTTTTTGTACCGGTTTAGTAACCGGAGTGTCGTGTCGGATTTACGTTTGGTATTTTGGTGGTTCATTGCGGGATTATACATTGACCAAGATTCCACGTAACGACATGTTTTGAGTCTATAAGATGTGTTTAGAGGGTTAGAAGAAGGTGCCACAAGCTTACGAGTTCAAAATGGTCGTTTTTCCTAAGTACTTGAATCGTTACATATTTTCGACGGAGATTTGACCCAGCTTAGAGACATTTTCAGGGGATGACTTCTTAATGAAAGTTGTAGATCTTCACATAAGCTTTCCAACGCACTTTGAATCAAGTCAATTGGAGTTCTACAACTCAAGTTATGGTCAAGTGGCTAATCGATTCATATCAGGAAAATCCCGAAAACGACACGTAATGGAAATGGCTCATCAAAACGACATTTTCTGAAGAAGTTTCCTTAATAAAAGTTGTATATCTTCAAGAAAGCTTTCCAATGGATTTTGAATCAAGTCAATCGGACTCCTACAACTCAAATGGTGGTCAAGTGGCTAATTGATTCAATTTCGTAAAAATGTCGCAAAAACGCTCGGAGGAACACGAGGTACTCAAGAAGACGTTTTCTGAAGAAGAGTCCTTCATGAAAGTTGTAGAGTTTCTCGAGACCGTAATTTTGGCATTTCGTTTGCAATTTTTGGAGGTCTACAACTCAAGATATGAATTTTAGAAGTTTTAATCCAATTTATATCAAATCATCCGAAGATTTGGATAGAATCAGTTAGGATTTGCAATGATTACACCGGATCGATCCGGCCCTTTCCCGGATCGATCCGGCCTTAACTAACTTTGCCTATAAATAGGCTAAATGGGTGAACAGAAAAGGGGCCAATGTCTTTTCGGCCATTTCATTTTTTTTTCTTGTTTTTTTTTTCCCTTTGTAGTAATACATATATATATATATTAATGGAAAATTAGGGATAAGGACACAATCTGGAATATTTTTAAGTAACAGGACAACTACATATTTTTTATAGGGAGAAGGACAACTGCATAATTTTTATAGCGAGAAGGACAAACAGTGAATCCCGAAAATCGGTGAATCTCCCAAATGAATCCCGGAATCGGTGAATTTCGACGGTGAATTTTGACAGTGAATCCCGAAAATTAGTGAATTTCGACAATGAATTTTGAAAATTAGTGAATTTCGACAGTGAATTTCGGCAGTGAATTTAAACAGTGAATTTCGAATACAAGTGAATTTCGACAGTGAATAAATAGTTTTGTCCTTTATGCAAAAGTTTCAAAAGACTGTCCTTCTACTCAATTGATGAAATATTTATGTCCTTCTCCCTAATTCCCCCATATATTAATCTTCCATCTTTTTTTTTTTTTTTCTTTTTCTCGTCTTTCTTTTTTTTTTTTGTTTTATTTATAGTGTATATATATATATATATAACTAACTATCTAACTATATAACTACTAGTGAAACGGGACTCCGTGCAACGCACGGAGTGCCCATACTAAAGTTTTTACTTATTTGACGATATTAAATACGAAGAAATGTAGCATGTAACGAACCGCACCCTATCCCAATATTTTTTAACACTCACCTATCCAATCCTACCTCACCATGCCCTACACCACATTATCTTACCACATATTATCTTACCACACTACCCTATATTACGTACTTTATTCAACCTATCAAACTTTACTTAACTTACGTCACATCATCCAACCATATCATCCTACCCTACCATACATCACCGCATTACATCTCATACCTCGCCTCACCTACATTAGCACACCCTACCGCACCCTACCTCTCTACCTACCTACAAACCTTAACTTACCTCCCAACCTACATATTAATTCACTATCCTAGCTAAGCATATTACACCATATTTTATCTCATCCCACCCTACCTTACCCTACCTACCACCCCATCCTACTCTACCCTACAACTCCCTACCCTACCGTGCCCACCACCCATCTTACTATACCCTACCCTTCCCACCACCCATCTTACTATACCCTACCCTTCCCACCACCTTAACCCAACCCACCCCTCACACCTTTTAGGGTGGCATCAAAACATGTTCATAGAAGAATAATATAAGTGCGTATGAAATGAATATCCGACACATCTTCGACATCTCCCGACATCGTATGGATACTTTTCGATTTCTACTTAAATCAATTTTAACCGAAAAAATAAAGCTATCTTCGACATTATCTGCAACAACACGTGTTCTACCCAAAACACGACATGACACGCTTTGATACACCCCGACGCCATATCCAACGGTTGTCGGTTGATCAAATGAATATTAATTAAAATTTTAATTAAAATATAACACACTATCAACACTCCACGACACAAAATCGACACCTTTCGACACTACTAAACCATTGACCAAAGAAAAAAACCGACACACACAATATATAGAAGTAAAAAAAACGAAGACGGAAAAAAATAATCAATACGTAGCACCCCAAAAAACGATGCCCCTAAAAAAAACCGGCATAGACACACAATGTAAAATATATATACGCAAAAAAGGAAAAGAACGCACACAAACAAAGTATAGTATATTGAAATATCCCGTGGTCGTATCGTATTAGGATAAGACAAAAAAAAAAAGATCTCGATGGAAAGTAAAATAATATGTAATTAAATTGGAATTGGATACATCTTAAGCACAACACACATAATAATATTAAGAATAAATTAAAGCTAATGTGTAGATTAAAAATACAATTGGGTCCTCTAAAATGGAACAATTTAACTCAAACCCTTCACCTAAAAAAAAAAAAAAAAAAAACACAACACAACAACACTTTTTTCTGGGCTAGGCCGCCCAATGAACAGTAAAAATCTTTTAAAAAAAAAAAAAGATTTGGCCGGGCTTTTGGGCCGATGAACAGTAAAATGACGGACCAATAGAAAAAAAACAAGTGTCACAAATTTACACTTTTTCCCTTCTTATTAGTATAGGGAGATATAGCTATATATATCTATCTATATATATATACATATATATTTATATAACTATCTATATATATATATATATGTACTTACACGCATACATATATATCTATATATTAGTTGTAGTACTTATATATATATATATATATATATCTAGCTAACTATATATATATATATATATATATTTCCTAATTAGTAGTATATATATAGTAGGCATTATGCCATTAAGAGAATAATAGCCGAGGTACCGTTGTAATACTGGACAGTTATCAAAAGATCGTCGTTGCTATAGTTGTTATTTCCGAAGAATACAACCTCTAAAAAAATGATTTTAAGCAATCAAATGATGATGAGAGGCTAAAGCACGTTGGAACAAGCCTTGTGAAACCGATTCTTAGCGAAAGCATCTCGATCTCGACTTTTGGATTGTTTTGTAAGTTTTAATAAAAGTTGTATCTTTATTATGCTTTATTCGTTTTTATGCAATTATATCGAGAGATCGGTGCATATTTGATGTTTAACGTTTGACGAGAGTCGTTGTTAAATCTTAGATCACCGTAGTAAAGATTAGATTTTTAACCTAAAAATAACGAGAGTTGTTAGGTTGAATATCTAGATTACGAAATTGAGAGATTTCACACCTTTGTTATGAAAGCGTTAATCTTTAAGATCGAAAGATAAAAGATTGATAGGTGAATTATCTACGAAAGTAGAAATTCATACCTTTGAAAAGAAATCCAGAGAAGAAATTGAGTGTTGTGGAATCGGTGGATCATTGCTTGTTCGTTGTTACACTAATTGAAAAGAAATCGTTGTCTTTGTTTTGCTTCGTCTTCATCGTAGTAATCGTAGCAATTTTTATTGTCTTCTTAGTTTATAGATTAGAATTAACTTAGTTAGTTCGGCTCGTAATTATCCTTCCTGGCTTTAGATCGTTGATCTTCTGTCCAGTTTACATTTTGTTATTTTCGTTTTTAGTTTTGTTTTGTTATAATTCTAGTAATAATAGTAGTCGTGACAACTTTCGAAAAATTAAGAACTAGACCAACCTCGATTCCCTGTGGATCGACTCCGGTATTAATCGCTATACTACGATCCCTGCACTTGGGGTATACCGGATTTATAAATTTATTACTTGTTACTTTTCATTGATAAAATCCGAGACACATATACTCCACATTATCAATGAATAAAAGATAAGTTGAAGTTTACTCTTGTGTTAACACATTCTCAAACTCTCTTCATGGTATCAGATCCATTTGTGTTCTAACTTTTTCCGCTGCAAAACTCATATTTCTGAAGAATGTCTTCCACATCCGACATTACTTCAACCTCGGCGACTCTCGGCGACCTCGGTGGGGGGAGTACGACAACTCCTCTTCTTATACAAACCATAGACTTGATGGTAACAACTATCCGTTATGGTCAAGGTCTATGAAAATGTACATTTCGGACAAAGTAAGATGGGATACTTGTCCGGAACAAAACACCGCACCTGCTTGAAACCGACCCCGCTTTTGAAGCATGGGACACAACAAATAATCAACTCATGACCATCCTCACGAGGTCAATGACAAAAGAGATAAGTGAAAACTTTATGATGTATGATACGCCAAAGAAATGCGGGATAATGCCGGAGATCTTTACTCCAAGAAGGATAATACATCCGAGGTATATGAACTAGAAGCTCGATTCAAACTTGCGAGGCAAGGGGATATGTACGTAACTCAATATTTCAATCAACTATCTAAGGCTTGGCAACACTTAGATATGTTAGAAACTCACTCTTGGAATGATGTCAAGGATGTTTTTTCTTTATAAAGACATCATAGAAAAGAAGAGAGTATTCGGTTCCTCACCGGATGAATCCTACTCTTGATGATGTTAGAGGAAGAATTCTTGCCACCAAACCTCTTCCAAATCTCAAATCCATGTTTGCTTGAGGTCAAACATGAAGAAAGTAGGAGAAAAGTCATGCTTCGAAATCCCCTACCGACAACCCTACGAAGGTGCTTTGCCTGGCGACCGTCGGGAAGGGCTGCCGAGGTTGCTTGAGACATACAAGAAGCCTGCCGAGAAAACCGGAAAACGTGCCGCGTTTCGTGATCACTTGTAAACGCACAAATCACACCAAGGACAACTGGGAAGCTCCATGGCAAGCCTAACTCCTCAAAAACCTCAAAACCTATCGGGGAAAGTCAAGGCGGACACATCGGTGAGGAGGAGAATGACAACCGGATGAATGCTCGGTTCTGCCGCATTCAAAGCCTTCTGAAATCAACAAAAGGAAGGTAGTCACTCTACTGATGTTGCTACTCATACTCATACAGGTAAATTCTACTCTTCCCTTAGCAATGAAACATGGATTGTTGATTCTGGGGCATCCTCCCATATGACTGGTAATAAAAACCTTATAACCAACTATATGCCTTGTCACCAAATTCATAACATTAAAACTGCTGATGGATCTATCTCTCGTGCAAAAGGTGTTGGAAATGTTAAACTCACTAATAAGATATGCCTACAGGATGTCCTATTTGTTCCAAACTTAGACTGCAATCTTATATCTGTCAGTAGACTCACTAAAGATTTGAATTGGACTGTTGTTTTTAAGGAAAATCAGTGCACATTCCAGGATCCTACTTCACAGGAAGTGATTGGGAAGGCTAAACCTTGCGCTGGATTGTTTCTGGTCAACCCCGTTTGAAGGCCGAAGACCGAATCGCCTCGGCCTTTGCTCCCGAGACTTTAGACAATATCATGTTATGGCATTATAGATTAGGACATCCAAGTTTTGGTTACTTAAAATCTTTAACTCCTGAATTGTTTAAAGGATGTAATCTGAATGACCTTCAATGTGATATTTGTCAATTTGCTAAACTTACAAAATCTGTGTATGCTAAGTTACCTCATTTGCATTCCTCACCCTTCACCTTAATACACAGTGATGTGTGGGGACCCTCTAGGGTGAAAAGTATAACAGGGAAAAGGTGGTTTGTCACCTTTATTGATGATCATACCAGGAACACTTGGGTTTTTTTAATGAAAGACAAATGCGAAGTTGGCCCTATCTTTCAAGAATTTTATCATATGGTCTCCACTCAATTTGATACTAAGGTCAAGATCTTAAAGATTGATAATGCTCTAGAATACTATGAGTCTAATCTCAGTACCTTCTTGACAGATAGAGGAATTGTTCATATCGGTAGTTGTGTGGAAACACCTCGGCGGAGAATGGGGTTGCTTTGAGAGAAAGAACAGCACCTCTTTGGAAATGGCCGGATCAATCATGTTCACCACACATGTTCCTAAATATATGTGGGGTGAAGCTATACTGATCGCAACTTATTTACTCAACGGACTTCCCGGCGAGTGTTAGGTTTCAAAACTCCACTCCAAACCCTACGACCACACACTCCCGCCATCATCTTGTTTCCCGCTTGCCTCCAAAGATCTTTGGTTGTACTTGTGTTTGTGTATATCCATGCTCAACACAGAAGTAAACTTGATCCTAAAGCTCACAAGTGCATTTTCCTAGGTTATGCCAAGGACATAAAAGGTTACAAATGTTATTCCCCTACTGAAAAGAAATTTTACAATTCTATAGATGTAAAATTCTTTGAAAGGACCCCTTATTACAGCAAACCTACTGAGCCATTCACTGATGGAAACCCGATTGAAATTGACCTAAACCCCTTCCCTCGGCAAACTCTTAACCCTCGGAACCTGCGATCCTCGGCGGGCGAACTTCGGTACCTACTGACTCTCTACAGCCTAATACTCCTCAGCAACCTCCTGAACAAGAGTCTACTGACCCAGAGCCTGCTGATCCTGAGCCTACTGACACTCAGCAATCTACAGATCCTCAGCAGCCTGCTGACATTGATGATAGGCCTATTGCTCTTAGGAAGGGAAAGAGATCATGCACTGATCACTCTATTCATTCTTATGTATCTTATGATAAGTTATCTCCTGCCTTTGCCATGTTTTCACAGGACCTGGACTCTCACTCTATTCCTAAAAATATTCAGGAGGCCCTTCAAAATGATAAATGGAAGGTCGCTTTGTTAAAACGAGATGACAAGACTTCGGATAATCATACTTGGGATTTGACACCTCTCCCACAGGGGCAAGAAGACATCGATTGCGATGGTTATTCACTATCAAATACAATGCGATGGCACTATTGACAAGTACAAAGCCGATTGGTAGCCGGGGATTCACTCAAACTTATGGCATTGACTATAAGGAAACTTTTGCACCAAGTGGCAAAACTCAACACCGTCGGGGTTCGATCTCTCTAGTTGTCCAACTTGGTAGGCCTCTTCACCAATTGGACATCAAAAATGCTTTTCTAAATGGGGACCTCACCGAGGAGGTTTATATGAATGTACCTCCTGGTTTTATCAATCCTCATACTCAAGGCAAGGTGTGCAACCGAGGAAATCTCTATATGGCTCGAAGCAATCACCAAGGGCATGGTTTGGAAAATTAACAACTCGTGGTCAAAGCCGCTGGATATCACCAATGCAATTCGATCACACTATGTTCATCAAGACAACCAACCGAAGAGGTCTATTATTATTGTCTATGTGGATGATATCATCCTCACTGGAGATGACTCTGCGAGATCCAACATTTGAAGACTCTGCCGGCAAAGGTGTTTCGGGTGAAAGACTTGGGTTTTCTCAAATATTTTCTTGGCATGGAAGTAGCAAGAAACGAAAAGGCATTTACGTCTCCCAAAGGAAATATGTACTTGGATCTGTTTGAAGGAAACCGGCATCTTTGGGGTGTAAACCCTGCTATATCCCCCGTAGACCCCGGTCATACCACTGCTACATGGTGACATTGCTTTGTCGGGAAAGAACAATATCAAAGGCTTGTAGGGAAACTCATCTACCTCTCCCATACAAGACCCGATATTGCATATGGTGTCGGTTTGGTTAGTCGGTTCATGCATTGCCCTACCGAGCAACATTGGGATGCGATAAATAGAATACGAGGTATTTGAAGTCCACTCTGGCCAAGGGTTACACTTCACCAAGTCTGCGATAGATCCATCAAGGTCTACACCGATGCGATTGGGGGGATGCCACATAGATAGAAGGTCGACCACGGGCTCGTTCCTATGTATGGGGCAATCTTGTTACTTGGAGGAGCAAGAAACAACCTACGTGTCTAGAAGCGATCTTGAAGGCCGAACTCGGGGCACTTGTCTTAGGCATTTGTGAAGCTCTTTGGCTCAAAAGAGTCCTTACCGAACTTCGGCGGCCTCTTCAAAGAACCTATCACACTCTGTTTGTGATAATCACTCGGCTATGCATGGCGAGGATCCGGTCCATCATGACAAAACAAAACATGTGGACATTGACGGACACTTCTCAAACTGCATTTATAATCTGAGCCGGTTGACCGTGATTAATTATTGAGAAGCTATACACACACATTGCGTTTAGTCCTGTTAACGAGTCGAGCCGAACCGAGTATCAGTTGTTCAAGCTCTGTTCGTTTAACTCACGAGTTTGTTCATGTTCGTTCGTTTAATAAACGAACATAAAAATATGTTCAAGCTTGGTTCGTTAAGGTAACGAGCTTGTTCACGAACATTTGCTTAATAAACGAACATAAAATTATGTTCAAACTTAGCTCATTTATAAAGAAATTTTGTTCAAACTCGTGTTTGCATTTTGCATGCTACATGTATTTTTGTCTTTGCGTATAAAAAATTAAGTCAAAATGAATAAAAAACAAAATATAAAGCAATATTCAAACATTATAGTAATAAAAACATTATGACAACTCTGTCAATATTCTATAAAATTACTCTAGACTATCTATTAGATTAATAGATGTCTTATCATTTTGTGAGTTAAAGTTAGGTTGTAAATTGATTTGTCTATAAAAGCAGGTTCGTGAATATAATCGAACATTCACGAGTATGTTCGTGTTCGTTCGTTTAGGAAACGAGCTTAAAATCTTATTCACGCTTGGCTCGTTAAGCTAAACAAACGAACGATCACAGATACTAACGAGTCGAACACGAGCTTGTTCGTGAGCGACTCGGTCGTTTAACAGCTCTAATTGCGTTTCCATGATAAGATACGTTTTGGCTTGTGTTTATTTGCTTGTTGACTAGTTTTTACTCACTGGATATTTTTGTTTCCCGTATGATCGCAACGTTGACCTCATGATTTATTTTTGAATCACTTGATTTGCTCGAGGGCAAGCAAACGCTAAGTGGGGGGTAGTTGATGAGAGTCAACTTTGCTATAATTTCGTGTGCATTTTACCTCCTATTTGTATCTTATTCGATGTAATTTTGGGGTAGTTAAGTGAGTTTTATAGGCATATTTCACCATGAGTTGAATCACGAGACGATAGGACGTTTATGTCCAAAATCTCTACATTTTTCTAAGAATTGTGTGCGTTTTATTAGCATTTGTCACGATTGGATTTTCTTGTTTTATTTGTTATAGGTGCGGCGTGATAGAGGGTGTGACGATGATAACAATGGTACGGAAATCGTCCAAAATGAAACTCATATGAATAAATGACGCGAGATTCAAATTCAGGCGATCGAAAAAAAAAAAAAAAAAAAAAAAAAAAAAAAAAGAAGAATAAAGCTCAAGCCTCATTTCTCAAGCCCAAGCCTCCCCTCATTAACCTTTTTATCATTTCCCTCGGCTCCCCATGTCCCAGCCGGTCACAATTGAAGCCTTGGCCTCAATTTGGTCACATTTGTTTACAATAAAAAATAAAAAAAAATAACAAAAAAGAAAAAGAAGAAGAGAAAGCGGAGAAAGCTGGATAATGAAAAGGGAATCATAATGCCGGGGGGCCAGGCCCTTTTGTTGCGGGACGTCCAATCCTTTTATTTTTACGTAAATTTTCCGGAGACTTATTAGCAAAGTCGGCTATTGTGGTATAAATACCACCGAAGTCAAATCTACTATTTTTCTTCTTTCTTGCTGTGACTTTTTTCTTCCCATCAGATTTGTTTTATTTTATTTTTTCTGCAATAATTTCTTAGAACTATAGCTCTTTTATTTTACGGTTACAACACAATGAAGTGACGATTCGATTGGTAATTATTTCAACCTTTTTATTGGTAATTTTCTTTATTTTTTTATGATGTCTAGTATTTATTTCTTCATTGATTTCGGCGATTTTATGAGTAGTATGAGTAGCTAATTTCATAATAGCTAAATTATGTGACGGACTACGAAATTAATGTCTAAACGATGATCTAGGGATGAGTAGTGTTTAAAATTTTTAATCTTTTGAATTGTTGTGTCCTAAAATTTGAACCTAATGCTATTAGTGGAGTCACGAACAATTAATTGATCAAACACACGAACTCTATAAATGTATTTTGCGAGGGAGTGTGCGAATTAGAGTTTTACGATTGTCATGCATGAACTAGTCGAGTTTTTCACAGCTTGTTCCTTGGTAAGGTTTTTTCTAGCCAAACCGTGAACTCGGTGGATGCGGAGCATCTAACAGTTTTTCTTCATATTAGGTCAGTTAAATCCCTGATGCGGATACGGTTCCAGGAAACGACTCAAGGGATCAATGGCGAGCTATGAAACCTAAACCTAGAGTCTTCGACCTAGGCTAAGGCCAAGAATAGACAACGCGTGCTCAAAACGCTGATTCGTTCTTGAAGGATGTAATCTCTACGACAAAGAGACCACTCACTCGCAAGTGATTTTGTTTTAACCAGTCACAGATTAAAACGGCAAGAAGAGAAAGTTCTCAACTCAATAATATGATTAAACTTCAAAAAATTGTATATGATGTCTTATTATGATAGCAGCTTGCCTATATATAGGCTACTAATAAAAGACTAGTTTTCCTCCTTGGCAATGTGGGAGAAATAAACTAGTAGAATAAAAATCTAAACAAAATAAACTAACCCTAGGCGCCACTTGCAGGGCTTTATAAGCCTTCTTGTGTCATCTAAGCCCACAAGGTAATTATTAAATAAAATCCAACAACAAAATAATAAAACAAGCCCAAAACAACCTAATAGATGGCGCCACAATCCTTGGACAGCCTTATTGACCAAAATAACTAACTGAATAATTATGCTTGCAATCTAACCAAGCCCATCTTCGTTGTCTTCAAGCCCAATTGCATAAATGACGCATTTTATATGGGGCCGTTCTTCCTCCGACTTGGTTTGCTCTTGCTCCAAATAAATATCTAGGATCGATTATTCAAAGCCTCTCGCATCCTTTTCTTTTTGAGCTTCGTCATAGGCCCATCTCGAATTACCGGATGATCTATCGGCTGCATCGGGGCCAAAGGGTCGGGAACCTCATTCGTGATCGTATCATTCCCTCCCGGTTGCGAAGGATCTGTCCTCAGATCGTAAGGATTGTCAAAGGGCATCAAATCAGCCACATTAATCGAATTCGAGACGCCCCAATCTTCGGGAATGGCAATCTTGTAGACGTTGTTGTTGATCCGCTCCAGCACTTCAAAAGGTCCATCACCACGAGGATGTAACTTGGTTTTCCGCTGCTTGGGAAAACGGTCTTTGCGATAATGCAGCCAAACCCAATCGCCGGGTTCAAAAATAACTTCCTTACGGCCCTTATTCGCTTGCTTCATGTACCGAGCCGTTGCGTTTTCCACATTCTTCCGAGCCTGTGCATGCAACTCTTTCACCAACTCAGCCTTGGCGTCACCATCCAAACTGACTTGCATACCTGCGGGCAAAGGAGCTAATGAGAAAGGGGTATCAGGAGTGAACCCATAGACAATTTCAAAAGGTGTAAAACGAGTCGCAGAATGTTTACAACGATTATAAGCAAACTCCACAAAAGGCAAGCAATGCTCCCAATTTCACAAATTTTTTTGAACAACAGTACGAAGCAATTGACCCAAAACACGATTAACTACTTCGGTTTGACCGTCCGTTTGGGGGTGATATGCAGAAGAATATAATAATTTAGTACCCAAACGCTGCCATAAAACTCTCCAGAAATGACTTATAAACTTTACATCACGATCACTCACTATAGTACGAGGCACACCATGTAAACGAACAATTTCACGAAAGAATAAGTCAGCTATATGAGATGCATCATTCGTTTTAGAACAAGCAATGAAATGCGCCATCTTAGAAAATCTATCCACCACCACAAAAATAGAATCATGACCATTCCGAGAACGAGGTAAACCCAAAACAAAATCCATGGACAAATCAGTCCAAGGGGACGTGGGTATCGGCAGTGGCGTGTACAAACCGTGAGGTGCGGACTTGGACTTAGCATGTTTGCACACAATACAAGAAGCACAAAAACGATGAACATCTACACGCATGTGAGGCCAATAAAAATGTGACTTAAGCATATCTAGTGTTTTAGTGACACCAAAATGACCCATAAGACCTCCACCATGCGCTTCACGAACAAGTAATTCACGTATGGAAAATTGAGGAATACACAAAGCATGCTCACGATATAAAAACCCTTCACTCCTATAAAACTTATCATGAGCAGATTCACTAGCCGCAGCAAACGGTTCAGCAAAATCAGGGTTTAAGATGTACAACTCCTTAATAAATTCAAAGCCAAGAAATTTAGTTTGCATCGTAGTGATCAAAGTGTATCTACGTGACAAAGCATCAGCTACTACATTATCTTGACCTTTTTTTATACTTAATCACATAAGGAAAAGACTCTATAAACTCCATCCAACGAACATGCCGTTTACTCAATTTACCTTGGCCCTTAAGGTATTTAAGTGATTCATGGTCTGTGTGAATAATAAATTCCCTAGGCCTCAAATAGTGCTGCCATGTGTGAAGACACCGAACTAAAGCATATAATTCCTTATCATAAGTGGCATAATTTAGCTGAGGACCCTTAAGTTTTTCACTATAGTAAGCAATAGGGCGACCCTCCTGAATAAGCACTCCACCAACACCCACACCCGAAGCATCACATTCAATCTCAAAAACCTTATTAAATTCAGGTAAAGCAAGTATGGGGGCTGAAATTAAACGAGCTTTAAGAGTTTCGAAAGACTCCCTCTGCTTAGGTCCCCAATGGAAAGGAACGTTCTTCTTGACCAATTCGTTCAGTGGGGCGGCGATGCCACTAAAATCCCGCACAAAGCGCCTATAGAAGCTTGCCAAGCCATGGAAACTACGAACTTCCGCGGCTGATTTTGGTTCAGGCCACTCCTTGACCGCTTTAATCTTCTCTTGATCAACCTCAACACCCTGTGCACTCACAACAAAACCAAGAAACACGACTCTATCCATGCAAAAACTACACTTTTTAAGGTAAGCATACAATCGAGCATCACGAAGTGTTTCTAAAAAAATTTTAGGTGACTAACATGTTCTTCTAAGTTATGGCTATAAATCAAGATATCATCGAAATAGACAACCACAAACTTACCAATAAAGTCCCTAAGTACTTCATTCATTAGTCGCATAAACGTGCTAGGTGCATTTGTCAATCCAAAAGGCATGACCGACCACTCATATAAACCAAATTTAGTTTTAAACGCCGTTTTCCACTCATCACCCTCACGTATTCGCACTTGATGATAGCCACTTTTTAAATCAATTTTAGAAAATATTTGCGCACCACATAACTCATCTAGCATATCATCTAAACGGGGAATTGGATGACGATACCTGATTGTAATTTGGTTTATAGCCCGACAATCCACGCACATGCGCCAAGTTCCATCCTTCTTAGGCACCACAATGACCGGTACCTGACGTGGCCTTTTCTAGTGCTATTCCAGTCCTTAACCGACAGTGTATCGGGTCAAACTGTAGTGCTAGTATGGTGAGTCAGGTGTCGAATCCTCAGGGAAACGTATGGTAATTCAAAGTGTGGCTAAACACCAAGAAGCTATTATTAACTCAATCTAAGTCGCAATTTTTCTTTTTTCTATTTAGTAACCTTAAAACAGTAAATAAATGCATAAAACTAAGACAGATATATATATAGATACATAAATATATATATAAGCAAAATACAAATATATATATAGATATAAATATATATATAGGTACCAATACAATATATAAATACTAGTAATATTATTAAAGACTAGCCAAGAATATGTCACTGAATTAGTATCTCTTTTTAGTAGAAATAGATGTGCTCGATCTTTCCTTATTTTAAGGTGAATCAATTATATATGAATCGGTGTATTCCTAAGCTAGACAACTCCTCCTCACACGAGCGTATGAAATTGTCATATGTCAAATTGTCATCAGTTTAATCTCCACAACTGCCCCATGCTAATCTCAGTTAGTCTGAACAGGTACCGAGTACAAATCTACCCCGGATAAAAGAGGTTATTCCATTTGTCAGACGGCCGATGTTATTCAAAAGGCTCCGGTTGTCAGGCGGATCGATTTAACTTTCCGGTGTTAGTTTCAATTAAACCGTTGATTTTAACATTATTATGATCTCGAACACAAATTTAATAAGATTCATCTTTCCCAAGACAAATCTGCCTCCGGGTAGGAAATC
Organism: Gentiana straminea; assembly: GCA_036785695.1. Lineage (NCBI taxonomy): Eukaryota > Viridiplantae > Streptophyta > Magnoliopsida > Gentianales > Gentianaceae > Gentiana > Gentiana straminea. Next base: position 2,729,184 of record JAVUPR010000241.1, on the reverse strand, counting down.
GGATTCCGTTGTCACGTTTTCACTCGGCCAATTTTACCCTCCGGTTTTTCTATCCTTTATCTCATATCCTAACTTCTCTGGTCAGTTCATCATTAGGTTATATGTTGCGATTCATCTTGGTTAATTACGTCAATCTGAATATTATCAATACGTTGCAAAATAGAAAAAGATTCATTATAATCGATTTTAATTCAATTTTAACATAGTCATCATCTATTTCCCTAAAAAGATAAACTAATTCAATTTCATATCTTGGCTAGATATAGAGTTAGCCTAATATCATTATAACTAATATATAGATACTAATAACAACAAACAAACATAAATGCATTAAAAAGTTACCAGATTACAATTGTAGCGTCAGAGCCGTATTCTCCGGAAATGACAACTCATTTAGCAACAACGAGCCTTGATAAACCTTCTAAGTACTATAACGATACTTATACTACATTATTATTTCGACAGAGTGTCGTTTACGGTATTTACAGAACTACAAACTAGATTAAGATAATATATATATATAGAAGTGATATATATATATTGGTACAACTCCAAGACTATGCAAATGAGGAGTATTTATAGAGTGGAGTACATGGCCGGCGCGGGCCGGTGTAGTACCGGCGCGGGCCGGTGTAGTACCGGCGCGGGCCGGTGTAGTACCGGCGCGGGCCGGTGTAGTACCGGCGCGGGCCGGTGTAGTACCGGCGCGGGCCGGTGTAGTACCGGCGCGGGCCGGTGTAGTACCGGCGCGGGCCGGTGTAGTACCGGCGCGGGCCGGTGCTACAGTGGAGATTCTCTCCTGACAGTCCCCATGTGCTGGTGGCAGAGAGATTCCGGCTCGGGCCGGGTTTTTTCGGTTCGGGCCGGATCTTGAAAAATATCTTTCTTCCGTTTCTTACTGTTTCGGTTTTAATTCTTCAGTTTTCCATCACACGTACCCCGAAACAAATCAAAAACACGAGCCACAGTAATTTTGATCATAAAAACCATAAGTTTTACTAAAATTATAACGATAATATCTATTTATAACGATTTCGATTTTTATGTGTTTTTAGATATATTTTTATAGAATTTATACGATATTATCGTAAATACGATATAAAAAGTCATATAATATGGTTATATTTTTATCATACATCAACTACTCCCCACTTAGCTTTTGATCGTCCTCGAGCAAAATAAGCGATAATATATAAACTGTTATAATGCAAACAATATAGTTCTTCTAGACTAAATTTCTAACTTTGTAACGCATGCTGTCAACATTATAATCATATTAATTTTATCTATCTAAGATTATTAATAAAATAAAAAGTGTGTATAACTTAATAAATTAGTTATAAAATATTATCTAAATGAAATTCTACATGAATTACTTAATAACTATAAAATAAAATACTTAGAATAATTTTGTAATCGCCACTATATGAAATTTCGGAATCAAGGACTAAGTCAGGTAGTTGGCAAAATGGCTTATAACGTTCAGGCTCAGGGTGTTTGGCTAATCGAAAGGATAACAAAGGAAAATCAAAAGAAAATAGAGGCATGTCGTACGTACTTACACCTTCAACTTCTGATCAAAAAATACCTTGATTAGTAACATCCTGACACTGTTTTCATCTCTTTTATTTATTTATTTTTCACTAACATATCCGAACTCATTACCAGAATCGACTATCTTTCAAGTGTCATGAGGTGAGTACGAATACATCAGCACTTAACTATTCCAACTTTTTCTTTCTAGAAAATAACACTTTTTGATAATAGATTGCCTTCCGAATAATATTTATTCCAATCTCAGCATATACCATTATTGAATTTCGATGTCGTCACCGCTATCCATAAGCACATACTAAACTTGCGGGATTTCAAGGAAATGTAGACCAATTTAAGTTAAGGGTCGGTTATATCTAGTTAATCATAATGGCTAATTTCGAGTGAGGTCTTGATCACTCTGCAAGGCTGAGGTGAGGACAAAAATTGGAAATTACATTCAGGTAGGCTTATTTGGCCATAGTTAGTCAAAGTAATGCCAAAAATCTCATCATTCCTAATCCGATTCCAAATTCATACTTGTCTTGAAAAGAAAATCATTCTAAAATTTTATTATAATTATAAGTAACTTTTGTCTAATTCCATAAAATAATATTTCATACTATTTATCTAGGTATACATACTTAAAATCTTGATAAAAATCTAACATAGATATAAATAATATAGAAATAATATATCGAGATTACTTTACTTAATTAAAAATTTATTCTATCCAAATATATCATTTTTATTATAATGATTATATATTATTTCGTTTATTTCCTTAAGATTGATTAAACTAAGTGCATCAGTAATTGATATATTAAATTTATTTTATTTACTAACCAATCTCTACTCCCCACTTACGAATTGGCATCGTCTCGATGTGTAATGAGTAGTAAAAAGTTGGTTGAGGAAATAAAAATTTTTAACGGGTGAATATTGTTACGTGTCATATAGACTAGCGTTTATATAATATAGCATAAAAAAAAAACATTAACACAAACAAATATATTACAATATTAAAAAGTACAAGTTAACTACTAAATACTACTATAAACTAAAAAAACTAAAACTAAGTTAATCTAAGTTATTATTAAACTAATTTATTCTAAGTTAATTTATTCTACCATTATTACCTTTGATATTCCTTCCTTACAACCAACATAACTATCTAATTTTCTCCACTTGAAGATCCTCCCGGAATATCGACTGGTAGTAGCCCTACCTGAGGAAGGCGAGCTGGAAAGTACTCATCTGTCGCTCTTTCCGGTACCCTAGCCAAACGAACACTTATCTCGGAAATCGGCCATGCAAAAGGCATAGGTCGATGGATCGGTCTCGCTTCCAAATGCAAAACTAACAAAACGGTTTTACGAATCAATATTCCCCAATCTATAACAACCCGCTCGTTATAGCATACAATAGTAACAATTCATCATCACCGATTTCCGAGAAATCATCGGTTGGATAAACTCATGAATTGATGAAACGTTTCCAGGTTCTCGATACGGGAAGTAAAGCGGCGGTGGAGACAACTCTATCCCTATTATAATGTTGGAATAAAACTTGATAAGATTCCGAACATTTGTTAATAAATCCTTCGCCGGTATCAACTCTCCACCGATACTCATAATGACTAGAGGGTGATGTTTGACCGGTGGTATATGAAAAATTTGATTGATTATGGTAGAAGTAAAAGGAACAACAAGTACCTCTAATGGTAACAGATCGTAACGACTCAGAGTACTAGCCTCTCGCAAGTACCGAGTAAAACTCTCTTACCATTGTAACATTAATTCTTCCTCTCGGGCATACGACAAAAATAGTCCCACCCATCTCGCTTCCATTCTTATGAATGCCCAATTATCCACTTTTCTAAAATTTAGACCTCTTTCAACCAAAGACCGGTGATTGGTTGAAATTACTCAAAAAAGGGTTTGGATTTGATTCATTCATATAATTGTAAGGAATGGGGTGGAAAAACGGATAATGCGAATTAGGGAGTACGGAGCTTGGGGTATGCGGAGGAGAATAACTGTTAACTGACGAATGATCGGACATTTTATACGGAATATATAAGAAAACGAGAGACTTAAGAGGTGAATTGGCAATTTGAGGAGTGAGTCCTCTGTTTTCTTATATAGAAGTGCCAGAAATAGATAAGAAACAACCTGAATGAGGTCGGTAGAACACCAGGCCGGCGCGGGCCGGTGCTACAGTGCTCGGTCACAGATTTTTGCATTTCAGGATGTTCTATCAGGTTTATTTAGTGTGAATGAATTTAATTTTATCTAAAACAGGGGTGGAAAATTCTAATAATATAGAAACAACGAAAAAAACGTAAAACTGCGTAGTGTACTAACCACAGAGTACATCAAACCGTCTAAAATAAAAATCAAACCAAAGTATAGCGTCATACATCGTAAAATAGGAAAAGTTTACTTAACTACTCATCTCCATCGTAATCCTCATCTTCATCATAAGATGAGTCGAAATGAGCCGAAAAAGATCCAAACATACTAGAAGTAAAATCAGCCCCTAGAGACTGAGTCGTACTAAAATCATAGTTAAACTGTTGTGGATCCACTGACGTAGAAGCTTGAAATGTAGCCCGAGTTTGCCTCGTCGTCATCGTCACCGAACCTTCCAATCCAAACGAGCCGAGACCCGTCGTCACATCTGCTACTGAAGTTACTCCTCCCATGCCCATGGATGCATCAAACGAACCTGTAAACATACTACCCTGTCCTACAGATGACGGCATATAGTCCTGGAATAAAACTGGTGGTGGAACATGTGGAATCCAATCTGGCATAGTATATGGGTCAGGCTGACTCTGAGGGTAACGAGCAGAAATCTCTGCATATTTGGGATCTATATCACTGATGAAAGCCCTGTGACCTCTTTGGCCAATCCTAAGATCTTCACCCACTTCCTATTCTGTTCACAAGCTAAGGCTATATTAGCATCAGTTCTAGCCTGAGCCTGAACCATATGCTGAAACATAGCCTCTCTATCCGGCTATTCTGGCCCTGAAGTGGCTGCGGCTAAGGTGATTGCCTAGGAACTCGAGATGTATGAATAGGAGATGGCTGTGGTGGTTGTTGATGTTGCTGGCGGTTAGGATTATTGTAGTTGATTCTACCAAAGAGTAAGGCGCTTAGTTTCTGGCCAATAAGTGGAGCAAAAGGTGACATAATCCTATCTGAGGGTAGTATTGGTACTTCATGAAGATCACACAAGGCAGAAATAAGATTAGGGAACGACAGACGTCCTCCTCGAGTTCTATTCTTAACAAAATCACATGCCTTGGTAAAAATTAACTTCCCTAGATTTATTGGAATGTCATGCACCATAGCCCAGGCCAAAACAACATCTTCACGACCATAAGCACATAGATGAGGCGAAGGATTAACATTATATCCTATAAATTGCTTGCTAGCCCTAATGTCCCTTATACACTGTCCATAAGGAAACCTATTATCCTTCCAAACTTCGCTCGTGGAATCAAAGGCAGCCTGAGCTTCAAATGATTTAGCTTGTAGTCTACCAGCCAGGTCTAAATTCCAAACAGTCTGATAATCATCATCCTCAAGTATCTCAGGTAACCCATAAATAGAATTTATCATGACAGGATTGAAGGAGACATTAACCGTCCTAAGAGGGATACTTTCTAGATCATCAAGAGTAGCCCTATCATAAGTAGATAAAACGGAATAAAATTCGGCTACCATTGTGACATTTATGTTACTAGTGCGTTCCATCGCAATTTCCATCCATTCCCTATCTTGAAAGATTTTTTTCACTTCTTCTCCCAAACAAATAAAATCAATACCACGTTCTAAAGTGACCCCGCACTTACTGAAAAATCTATCATAGGCATTTTTAGCTTCCATACTAGCGGTTTTTTCAAAAGAAACGGCTTCTTCAAGTTCAGTTAAGGGTCGCGGTTCATGAACCGGTACTACTACAGGGTTATCTGGTTTTCTTTTCTTAAAGCTTCTCCTAGATGATGAGGCCATCTACGATATTGGTATGACAAAATAACAACCAAAAACAACAACAAACAACAAACACAAACAAGTACTTAGACCAAATTATAGGAAAAAATTAAAATTAAAATTAAAAGCTTGATAAAAATTGAAATGATTGATATATATATATATATATATATATATATATATATATATATATATATATATATATATATATATATATAGTTACCGTAGAGAGCTAGAAAGAGTAGGTAGTTGCCGGAATAGATGGTGGTGCCGCCGAAATGTTGAGAAAAGAGAGGAGCTTTGCTTGAAAGAATTCTATCATTTTATCCAATGGTGATGAATTTGTGGAGTGGAATGGAAGAGAAGATGATTAATTAAGTAATTTGGGATAGAAAATTTGGTGAAAAGTGATGAAATTTTTGAAGAGGGGAAAAGGGGTGGGGGCCGGCTTTTTTTGGTGGAAGAAATGAGGAAGATGAAGATGAAAGTGTGATATTTTTAGGTTACATAGCTAACGAATCGAATCGAACTCCTATCGACTCGAATCGTTAGTAATTACTCGATTCTCCTTTCATTTTTTTGTTGTGTTTTTTTTTGTGTAATAATTTAAATCGTATCATAAAAATATTTTTATAAAATCATAAAATTATTTAATGATAAAATAAATTATTACGATTTTTTATAAAAGCTTTTTAAAGAAAATATTTTTGGTATGATAAATTTTAATTCTATCATATAAACCATATATGATATAATAATAAGTTTATCATAAAATTTTTATGAAATTTTTGAAAATAAAAATAAAAGAAAAAAATAAAATTTAATCTAATTCTACTCCTATCATCTTTAAATCTTCAAGATTTCTATAGTAACGGTCCATCAACTTAATTCCTAGAAATGATGCGTTTGAATTCTCTCTTTGTTGTCCATCGGGGTTTTCGGATAACCACCTAATCGTTCCCATCTTAATTACATTCAAACATTCATCCTGGGATTTGGTTGTGCTGTCCCCATATTTTCCATTATGTTCACTTTTGCCACAAATTCTACATCTCTTTAGAAATCTTGCCTTTCTCTTTATAGCACTTCTTGAATTTCCATTACAAAGATCTCTTTCTCTGATTTCGCGTATCAGCTCCTTGTTCAAGTTAGAAACTAAGACTTCTATTCTAAAGGCAACATCTTTATCTAAACCTAATTTTAAAAGTAAAATAAAAACTTCTATTCTATCTATGAAAGGCATTCCGCTTCTTTTACGTCTACCCGGTAAAAGACGAAACTACTTAAATTGCATATTAAAAAGTGAATTTAGAAAGATAGTACCCGTAATCGACTGAGTTTAGAATTCCTTCTTCCTTAATCCGTTGGAGGGTCGTTAAGCAATAATATTTCTTCTGTTTGAGGTATCCCTTCAGTTTCCACGAATAATTTTACCCTGTGACCATTGGCTATAAAAGTTGTTTTTCCATCAGTTAGTTCAACAACTCCAGACTTATAGACTTTAGTTACGTCGTAGGGACCTATCCATCTAGATTTAAGCTTTCCTGGAAACAACTTTAAACGTGAATTGTACAAAAGTACTCGATCACCTACATGGAACTCACGATTATAGATTTTCTTATCATGGAAAGCTTTCGTGCGTTCCTTGTAGATTCGAGCATTTTCATAAGAATCGAGTCGAAACTCCTCCAGTTCTGTTAACTGAAGTAATCTATGATCACCAACAGCTTTAGGATCAAAATTTAGGAATTTAATAGCCCACAAAGCTCGGTGTTCTAATTCAACAGGGAGATGACAAGATTTACCAAAAACTAATTTATAAGGAGAACAACCAATTGGTGTTTTAAAAGCTGTTCTATATGCCCATAATGCATCATCTAGTCTTTCTGCCCAGTATCTACGATTTGAGTCCACTGTTTTCTCCACGATTCTTTTAATTTCTCTATTAGACACATCTACTTGTCCACTAGTTTGCGGATGATAGGGTGTTCCTATCTTATGAGTTACACCATATTTCTCAATTATCTTAGTAAATGGTCGGTTGCAAAAATGTGAACCCCTATCACTAATGATAGCCCTCGGAGTGCCATATCTTGTAAATATATTCTTTTTAAGGAACCTTAGCACAACCTTGGTATCGTTAGTGGGAAGAGCTTCAGCTTCTACCCATTTCGAGACATAATCGACCATTACAAGAATAAATCTTTTTCCAAACGAAATAGGGAAAGGTCCCATGAAATCTATACCCCATACATCAAATAATTCACATTCTAAAATCGGTTGCATAGGCATTTCATGTTTTTTCGATATATTTCCCCATTTTTGACATGCTTTACAAGATTTTACATATTTATACGCATCTTTATATAGTGTAGGCCAATAAAAACCACATTGTAAAACTTTAAAAGCAGTTTTCCATCCTCCATGATGACCTCCTGCCTCACGATCATGACAGAACGATAAAACACTTAAAATCTCACTATCAGGAACACATTTTCTGATTATTCCATCCGAGCATTTTCGGAAAAGATCTGGTTTCTCCCAATAGTAAAACTTTAAGTCGTAAAAGAATTTCTTTTTCTCCTGCCAAGTCCAATGAGACGGGACGTAATTACAGGTAAGATAGTTAACGATATTCCCAAACCATGGTGAATTTTCTATTAATGGTATTTTATCTTTTAATAATTGCATGGTTAAGGGAGTATCGATCCTAAAAAGTTGTTCATCCGGAAATGAATCTCGTATTTCATTTCCTCTTCCTTCATCATTTTCCATTCTACTTAGATGATCTCGCTACTACATTTTCACTTCCTTTTTTATCCTTGATTTCTATATCAAATTCTTGAAGTAACGAGAATCCATCTAAGAAGTCGTGGTTTAGCATCTTTCTTACTTAACAGATACTTCAAGGCTGAATGGTCTGTATAAATAATAACCTTAGATCCGACAATATACGATCTAAACTTTTCTAAGGCAAAGATTACAGCCAACAGTACTTTCTCTGTAGTTGCATAATTGAGTTGAGCTGCGTTTAGAGTGTGAGATGCATAGTAGATCGCCTTGAGTACTTTGTTATATCGTTGACCTAAGACAGCTCCTACAGCTAAATCACTTGCATCACACATAATTGCAAATGGTAAATCCCAATCTGGTGCCACCAGTACTGGTGCAGTAGTCAACTTCGCTTTTAGGGTCTGAAATGCTTCCATACATTTATCATCAAAGTTAAATAGTACTTCCTTTTCAAGCAAATGACTTAGAGGCTTTGCTATTTTTGAGAAATCTGCAATAAATCTCCTATAATTGGTATCTTCACAGCGTTGTAACACTCGTTCTAAGTGTGATAAACATTCATCGAAAGAATCTCCATAAACACTAAAGTCATCCATAAAGATTTCTAAGAATTTCTCGACCATGTCAGAAAATATTGCCATCATACATCGCTGAAATGAAGCTGGTGCATTACATAAACCAAATGGCATTCGTTTATAAGCAAAAGTTCCATACGGACAAGTGAAAGTGGTTTTTTCTCTATCTCCTGCTGCAATGAATATCTGTAAATATCCTAAATAGCCATCTAAGAAACAGTAGTATTTATGTCCACTTAATCGTTCCAACATCTGTACGATGAATGGAAGTGGATGATGATCTTTCTTAGTATGTTCATTCAGTTTTCTAAAATCAATACACATTCGATATCCTGTAATTTCCCTTGTCGGAATCCATTCATTTTTATCATTTTCTTTTACCGTGAAACCCCTTTCTTTGGTACCACTTGAGTTGGACTCACCCATTCACTATCTGATATGGGAAAGATTATCCTCATTTCTAATAGCTTAATAACCTCTTTCTTAACAATGGTTTGTAAATTTGGGTTGAGGCGGCGTTGTGGCTGAATACAAGGTTTAGCTCCCTCATTTAGGATGATCTTATGAACGCATATCTCAGGGCTAATTCCTTGAATATCTGCCACTGTCCATCCAAATGCTTTCTTATGATTTCTTAACATTCTAAGTAATTGATCTTCATGTTCATTAGTTAAGGTTGATGAAATAATAATCGGTAGTAGATTATCAGTTTCAAGAAAAGCATACTTAAGATTTGTAGGTAGTGGTTTCAACTCCATTCCTTGGTGGATCTTCTATCGAAGGTTTTAGAACCGATCCTTCTAGTTCTAATTCCAAATACTTATGCCACGGATGTTTAGAAAACACCCCTTATCAAGATAAAGGATCACTTCTTTCATTTCAGTATCATTTTCATCTTCTTTATAGATAGATAATGCTAAACATTCCTCTAGCTTATCTTCATAATCTTGCAATTGATCATCACAGAGTGTAGATATCTCATCTATAAAAGAACACGATTCTGGTGATTTGTATGGATGGTTCATAGCTTTGAAGATATTGAAGGAAACTTCATCTTCATTAACTCTTAGTATCAGTTCTCCTTTCTGAACATCGATTAACGTTCTTCCCGTAGCTAGAAATGGACGACCTAGAATAATTGGCGCTGAATATCCTTCTTCCATTTCCATTATTACAAAGTCTATTGGAAAGTAAAATTTGTCTACTTTAACCAACACGTCCTCGATGATTCCCTTAGGATGTTTAATTGATCTATCTGCCATCTGAAGGGTCATTTCAGTATTTGTAAGCTCTCTTATGCCTAGTTTCTTATAATCCTCATAAGACATGAGATTTATACTTGCTCCAAGATCACATAGTACTTTCTTAAACGAAATCCTCCAATCTCACATGGGATTGTAAAACTACCAGGATCTTTAAGTTTAGGAGGCAACTTATGTTGGAGTACTTTATGAGCATTCTTCATTAAGGCATATATTCTCATATTCTTCTAACCGTTTTTTGTTTGATAGGATATCTTTAAGGAACTTTCCATAGGTAGGCATGTTGATTAGGGCTTCGATAACGGGGATATTGACATGAATATGACGAAAAGTATCAAGGAAACGAGCATACTTCTTATCGCTTTTATCTTTCTAATTTGATCCTTAGGTGGGTAAGGTAAAGATTCCAAATCTATAACCTTTGGTTCTGAAGTTATACCCTCTTTTCCTTTTTCCTTAGATCTTTGAGCATTACTTGTTCGCCATGTTTCATTCTCATACGATCTTTTCTTTGAAACATCTTCTGTATCGATTTTCCCTTTTTCGATTATTGGCAAATCTTCCTTCTTTTCTTCAGTATTGTTTTCTCTAACATGTTCCTTAAATAAGGTTCTCAGGTCTTTATCTGTTGGATCTTTTAGAATACGAGGGGATTTAACCCAGTCCTTATTCTTACTTTCAGGTTCAACTTTACTATTTTGTCTTAAGAAATCTTCAATAATTTCCTCTTCTTCATCAGTAAATTCAAGTTCAACTGAGGTTTCCAAATTCGTCTCAATTTTTCCATTTAAATCATTCTCTACTTCATTATCTCCTGAGTTTTCTGTTCCAGTATCTCCACAAAGTTTTCTACTTCTCCTAATAACAGCATTTACCTCTCTCGGGTTTCTTTCGGTATTACTTGGTAATCCTCCTGGAGGTCTAGTGTTTTTATGTTCTCCTTCTCTACTCAAATGATCTTCCATATTCCTTATTGATGCTTCTATAGTTCTCATTCTGGTATCATGTCCACTCATGGATGTTTTCAATGTACTCATATCCTTAGTGACTGTCCCTATAGAAGTTATCATAGTTTCTACATTTTTAGCTTGAGTAGAAACTACACCCATCATGTTCTCCATTAATTTCTCCCATTTATCAACTCCTTCAAAGTTGAGTTGAACTTTGAGTGACTTGGTATACTTTGAGTAGTATGTTGTGGATACGATCGAGGTAATGATTGTAGGTTCTGATTCGCGGTATCTCCTTGATAAACTTGATTACTATATGAATTCTTATATTGAACTGGATACGGTGGTTGTCCTTGCTTACTAGGGTTTTCAGACCAACGATAAGTAGGGTGATCTCTTCTAATAGCACTAAACGAGTTTGAATACGCGTTGTTCAAATTCTTATGCTGTTGTAAAAAACTCACCTCCTCCTTTGAATATCCTTCTGGTTCTTCTTTCCCTAATGACACATTATCATGATTTGAGTAGTCATTTGTTAAATTATTTTCCGAATTAGTATTCTTACTGGTTTGTAAGCCATCAAATTTCCTACTTAAATTCTCCAAGTGTGCTAGAACTTCCGTATTCGATGTACATTCTCCTGCAAATGCTACTTTTCTTGTGCTAGAACCGGTTTCCCACATTCTGTTATTTTTGGAAATCTTTTCTATGGCATCGTAAACTAATTGGGCTTCACTCATCATTAAAGAACCACCACATGCATGATCAACGTCTGCACGTGAGTCTTTCCTCGCCTTTACGACGAAAAGTTGGATTTGCATATCTAAGGAATAACCATGATCGGGACAAGCTCTTAATAGTTTCTTAAATCTCTCCCAAGCATTCCCAAGCGTTTCTTCAGATCCTTGTCTAAAGTTAGCAACTTCGACCTTTAATTCCAAATTTCTACCAGGAGTAAAATATTGCTTTAAGAACTCGGTTTGAATCTCCTCCCAACTTGTCAATGAATGATGTGGGAGTGACATAAACCAATCTCGTGCTCTTCCTTTTAAAGAAAAAGGAAACATAGACATCCTTGTTAATTCACGATGAGCACCTTGACTTTTGGCTGTATTACACAATTCTTCGAAAAGATAGAGATGATGATGTGGATCCTCATCATCTTCTCTTAGAAATTGGGCTCTTGTGTCAATTAAACCAAAAAGATGAGATTTTATTTCGAAATTATTCGCTCCTTCATTTGGTAAACGAATTGGATTATTAGTCTGGTTTCTTCTTACGGTCTGATCACAGATAGGTCTCGGGTTTGGTAGGTTAGGATTATTATGATTATTCTGGTTCCGGTTTTGATTATTTCTATCATTAGGATTTTGATTACTTGGTATTGGTGGATTCTGATTAAGGTTTTGTCCATGTCCTTGGGCATGTACAATCCCTTGTTCAGGTGTTTCATCACTAATTTCGGCCATTCTCGTTTCTCGATTTGATGATGATTCGTCAGGATTTCCCTGACTAGTATGACCACGTTTACTCTCTATTCTTAACTGCCTTTCGTAAGTATTTATGTCAGGCTTATAAGGAGTGAGTGGGGCCTTACCGCTTCTCGGTCATCAACTATCGAAAACGAAAAATAACTTGATAAAGACGAAGTAAAAAGATTGGTAACTTACCAACAAGGTAAGTACCAACGAAAAATAAAAAGAAATGTGATAAGAAGAGTGTTGACTTATCCTCGAGAATTTTGAGCTAATACAAGTAGAAACCATTCGAACACAATGAATTAGCGTCGTTTCCCCAAAGAACGGCGCCGAAAGCCGACGTGGCCTTTTCTAGTGCTATTCCGGTCCTTAACCGACAGTGTATCGGGTCAAACTGTAGTGCTAGTATGGTGAGTCAGGTGTCGAATCCTCAGGGAAACGTATGGTAATTCAAAGTGTGGCTAAACACCAAGAAGCTATTATTAACTCAATCTAAGTCGCAATTTTTCTTTTTTCTATTTAGTAACCTTAAAACAGTAAATAAATGCATAAAACTAAGACAGATATATATATAGATACATAAATATATATATAAACAAAATACAAATATATATATAGATATAAATATATATAGGTACCAATACAATATATAAATACTAGTAATATTATTAAAGACTAGCCAAGAATATGTCACTGAATTAGTATCTCTTTTTAGTAGAAATAGATGTGCTCGATCTTTCCTTATTTTAGGGTGAATCAATTATATATGAATCGGTGTATTCCTAAGCTAGACAACTCCTCCTCACACGAGCGTATGAAATTGTCATATGTCAAATTGTCATCAGTTTAATCTCCACAACTGCCCCATGCTAATCTCAGTTAGTCTGAACAGTACCGAGTACAAATCTACCCCGGATAAAAGAGGTTATTCCATTTGTCAGACGGCCGATGTTATTCAAAAGGCTCCGGTTGTCAGGCGGATCGATTTAACTTTCCGGTGTTAGTTTCAAATAAACCGTTGATTTTAACATTATTATGATCTCGAACACAAATTTAATAAGATTCATCTTTCCCAAGACAAATCTGCCCCCGGGTAGGAAATCGGATTCCGTTGTCACGTTTTCACTCGGCCAATTTTACCCTCCGGTTTTTCTATCCTTTATTTCATATCCTAACTGTTGGTCCCTTGGAAAGGCTAACACAAGTTTAGAGGGGGGGGGGGGGGTGAATAAACTTGTCACCAAAAACTAATCTTTAGTTGTAGAATCCCCAGGAACTGAGTTTCTCTGAAACTCAAACTGACTTCCAGTTCAGTTATGTTCCTGTCCCTTAACTTGTGTGGAGTTCAGTTAGCTCAACTGAATATAAGTTATTACTGACTTATATTTAGTCTCGTTAACTGGCAGCGGATAAAGTAATAGCCTTAAGTATGAAAACCAAGTAAATGTATCTAATAAGAAATAAATGAATGCATAAAGTAAATAGACAAGAATTATAGAGGTTCCATGTGGTGTAATCCTGTCAGTCCTCTCTTCCCCTGTGATGCGGAGGAAAATTCCACTAGAACTTCTTTGAGATGGCCCAATTACAAAATGTTCCAAGGCGATAGTCCTTGACTAATCCCTAGCTTCACTATCTAAACACTTGTAGAACAGGTAGGATTGTTTGTTCTTCAATTGTTTGAACCACTGGTCCTTGGAGGGTAGGATTGCCTCTTCACCAGCTCATCACAAACACAGTCTTCCTGACTGCACTCAACTGTCCTTCACACCTTCTTGGTGTTTCACAGTCTATGCCTTTGATGAAATCAAGGTTGAGACTTTGAATCAATAACTATGATTCAATTGTGATTTGAGCTTTTCTTCTGGATGTATAATTTAAGCACGGCTCTGTATTTCTTCAAAAATTGGATCTTGAATTTGTTTGAATAAGCTTGAGTATTTTGAAGAAATTTCTTGATCTTGCAATTAAGTGCTTAGCGGGTATTCTTTTGAATTTGGCTTTTCCCCTTTTTAACTTGATTTTTTTTGACTAGATAGATTCTTTTCAATTTGCTTGCTTTTTATCTTATGCACACACACACTTCTCTCTTCTTCCCCTATTATCCACTGTTGTAGAGGCAGTCTATTTATAGGGGTTCATTCACCATTTGTCCTGCTTGTAACGGTTATAATTTTTCTGACCGTTCTGCTGTGTCAGTAACTCATCCAATGAAATTGTTTCCTTTTCAACGTTCCACTTGTACTTTCAGTTGTTGGATAATGACTTATAAAGCGAGTTTCCTTATCGGTTTTATTCGAGTTTTCACTTGTCGGTTTTCTAGCGACTTGGAGCATTAACGAAATTTTACTCTTCTTCAAATATCGGTACTCCGGTTTTCATCGATCATTATTGACTTAATCGAGTACACCATGACTCATTATCAACTAAGAATTCATTGTCCTTATGATCCTTAGGTCTTCATACAAGATCCATAAAGTCGGTTCGAGTCACCACAATCTTGCACGAAGTCCAACTTTACGATCTCGACTTGTAATCTTCATAGCGAGTTTGAACCCTCGGTTCTTCGTTCTTCAATAGCGAGTACGTGACCCTCGGTTCTTCAATCTTCAATAACGAGTCGTGACCCTCGGTTCTTCAATCTTCTAGATAAGCCAAGCGAGTACGTAACTCTCGGCGAACTTACCTTCTTCGGTTTTACGTAGGTGTGCTCGAGTCGGTTTCTTGTAGAATCTCGGTTAGAGTAAGTCTCGGTTTCTTCATTTCTCGGTTCAATCTAGAACTATTACGGTGCTTTTCGATTTAACTTATACAATTATCGGACTCTAATGAAACCTATACATTGGTATCTAGACTTCTTTTTGCTTGCACTACAACGACTAGTTATGACACTTCATCAATGGGGTTAAAGATTAATTAATAAATAAGTGATGAATCATCATCAAAACATAAATTTTATTTCCAACAATTTCCCCCTTTTTGATGATGTCAATACCCTCCCTAAAAGCAATGCAAAAAGATAAAACAAAAGGCGATAAATAACACGATGGGCGAGAAACCGAGAATTCATACTTCAAGCGAGTTACAATGCTTGAATAAGTAATAAAATACAACATAAGTAAAAACAACTGAGTTCAATCTCCTTTTACTTGGTAGTACATTTGTTTGTCATAGTTTTACTCGCAACGATTCTCATTTCATCATTTGTGGCTGAATATTCAATTCCATGAATACTTGCCCGGATGTTCCATGATTGTGATAGGCTTGTTTTTCTTGAAAAACTTGCTTTTGAATAGAGCTGCGAATGTAAAGACGATGTCCTTAGTCTTTCATTGGTGGCTGTTCTCAGTAAAGATTGAATAAATTCAGGTTCATCCTTCTCAACTTTTTCTGAAACTTTATCTAGGGTGCCATCAGCTTCCCATTTCTTCAGCTTCTTCCAATGATACACAAGTATCTTCTGCATGTGTAGGAAAGTTTCAAGAGCTTCTTCTTTTGATACTCCTTCTCTTTCTGGTAGATCTTTGAACAGTTGTAGAGACGGGAATCCAAACCAAGCTTGTTTTGTCCGTTGGTTCTGAGTACTTAACGATCAGTTCCATTTCCTCATCAGTGAACTCTCCTCTTGCTTTCTTCAGTTCACTCAACTTGTCATTGATATTCGTGAGGGTCTGTGGCATTTCAGCTGCATGGACTTTTAGGATATCCAAACTTTCCCCCTTATTGACATCATCTTTAGTAATCAAGCTTTTGATGTAAGCATTCAAGGTTTGTTGGGTTGATGCCAATATGGTTTGAGCCACAACTGAATCTTTTATGCCTGTTCCACTAAAAACATCCGATCGACTAGATTATTGAGAATGCCCTCCCATCTGTTTTGAGTTTCATTTTCCTTGTGATATGCTCTCCGGCTGTTTTCTGAATCTCAAGCAGAGTGGTTTGACAGTTGTCATTCACAGTGTCCAATTTCTTTTCAAGCTTGGATCGTTCGTCTTGACTAGCTTCTAAAGATTTTAAGACTTTTCCAAACAAGCTTTTGTCATCTTTTTGAATTCTGATTATCTCATTGTGATAATATTTAATGAGATCAGTTTGTGTAGGAACATCTTGTGAATTTCCTCGTTGTTCCTTTGCTTTGCTTGATTCAGCCTCGGATGGTTTAGCTTGCAGTAGAGGTGAGAGTTTTTCTCCAAATTCAGCGATTGTCTTTTCTCTTTAGGGCGCTTCTCGCCTACTTCGATCTTGATGAGTCAATAACTTTTGTGGGAGACAGATGTAATTCAGGTTCATTGTCTGATTCTTCTCCAGGTATATCAGCCAACGTTCTTGCTATTTCAAGCGTAGATAAATCAGTGGGAGATTGATAGCCTTTGTCTCCGCTTCTTTGTCTTCTTTGTCTGCTTGAGTTTCAGATAAACCTTCAGAACTTGAACTTCCACTGCTTTCATCAGAACTTTTAGAGTCTTCATCAGTACGTAGTTCTGTTGCAGTTTCCTTTTCTTGTAAGGAGGCAAGAATCCCTTTTTGTATGTCAGGATCTTCCTCAAAATCATCATCAACATTCTTCTTCGAACTTCCACTGGTCATGGTTTTCCTCCAATGACTATTTCTGATCAGCGCAAATCCTTGATTTATGAATTCTTCGGTATTGATTATTTCCATTAGACTTGTAATGTTGAAAAGATCGAATACCCATTTTTCAATGATTTCCATTTCTGCACGCTGACTCCTTTGATCATCTATAGAACCGAACTTCCAAGTTCTATAACTTTTCAATCGATCATAATCAGCTTTCATAAGTTCTGTATAATCAGATGGAGATCTAAATGGTGTGAGGGTGTCCTCTGATTCTCTTGTGATCTCATGATCTTCTTCTTGAATATGAACTTCAATTTGCATTGGATCGTCGGTTGCATAAGGCGGTTCTTTGGTTTCTCCCTCGGCGGTGATTGGTACAACGACGTTTCTTTTTCAATGTTAGAAAGCGAGATTATCGGCTCGGTTGCAAAACTTTCTCACTTGCATCTTTTTCAACAATTTGTTTTTCACTTTGCTCGGGTTCCAATTCAACAACTTTGGAACTTCCTTTGTAGTGGGTTCGAACATCATGAACTTGCTCATCTAACTTGAATGATCTTGGATGATTCGGCTTACGCTTTGGTTTCCTTTTCCTCGGGTTGAGGAGCCGAAAGTTCTTTATCGGTTTCAACACGTTCGGATACGGGGACGGATTCTTGAGGAGTAGATTTGGATTTTGAAAGCAACATCGGCATGTTCAATGTTGTTTCATCAATCGATCTCTCATCACCGTCGATTCTCCATCATCGGGTTCGATTCTGCGGGTCCGTTCCCCCGAGTTATAGCTTCTTTACGTAAGTTAGTTTCGGCGGTTGTTCCTTGTTGACGACTTCGGTTTCTTTTGTTATTTCCATTTCCAAAACTGAGATAGATTCGATGAGATCAGCTTCAGTTTGTCCTTTAGGTGCAACATCAGCTTCAGCTTCTTGAATTGATATCATTTCTATGGGTTCCTCAATAACTGGATCAATTAACCTTTTTCAGCTTCTTCCAACTGTTTTCTTCTTTTCCTTAAAACTTCAATCTGTGTTAGCACTTCTTCTCCAGTTGCAGGTTTATTCGATTTCCTGCTTTTCTTCTTCTTGGGTTCAGTCGAAGTTTTCTCAGCTTTCCTTTTTCTAGCTTTCTCTTCTTTGACAACAATTTTCCCATCAGCAACTGGTGTTTCTTTTCTCTTTGCAACTCCAAAATGATCAAGTATCCTCTGGACTATTAACGCAAGAGTTTTCTTGTGGTAGAATCGTCCTTTCTTCTCATCGGTTTTCTTTTTGGGTACATCAATTGATTGTGCTGTCAATTGATCAAATATATACCTTGCCCAATTGAAATCTTCTCCAAACCAAATTATATAAAGTAAATCTAGTTTTGCTCCTGAAAGATTGCTGAAGTTTCCAGCGTTTCCAATTACACAATTAGCCAGCATTTTTGAAAGAAAGTTAAACTCTGGCTTGAGCAGACTTGTGCTTCCAGTCTGTGAGACAGCAGATCCTGCTTCAATTGCTATATCTCTCCATAACTTCTCCTTCTGTTCTTTAGATAGCTTAATTGCTGCTTTGTTCCTTCGGATTTGTCAAATCCAAAGATTTCTGCAATTAAATCTTCAGTCACTTTGATTTCTTTATTACTGACAGTGGTGACAAAGGTTTGTGTGTCTTCTCCTTCTACAATTGTTCTCCCAAATTGATAGAAGTCTCCAATGCTTTCTAGGCAAACGCTTTTTAGATTGATGTTGAAGACAGCTTCCAATCCTTTGATTTTCCTGATTTTTGTTATGATTGAATTGACTAGAGTTTGGTCAACATACTTTGTAGTATATTGATCAAGAGAAACGATCATTCCGGGTTCAACACGAGTGAAGGTCATTTTGCTGGATTTTATTGAAAATTTGAAATTTTGAAATTCAGAGAGTAGATTCAGAAATTATGCGTAAAGATTTTGTAAAAGAAAATTCTGGGTATTTATAATTAGGAGTGGGGGTAGTTAAGAATTGAGTGGGACTTAAAACGTCTTGTCATAAATATTTTGAGATTGCGAAAAGGTGGGTGAGTGGAAATTATGAGTGGTTAGGATTGAAAAAGGACCACGTTTTTTCTTGATAACCGTAGTTGGATAAAAGTGAGTAAAGAAGGTACGGCGTATCAACGAAATTTGTATATGCTTAGTTTTGTCCTTATCTTTGAATTCAAAAACTCGGTTGTGGAAACAACTCGGTTTGTGAATTATATTCCCGTTCTCGAGTTTGGTGGTGTTTTCTCTGCAAAACGAGTGAGAATTCTTTGGTACCCATATCTTTTTGGGTCCTAACGATTAGTTCTTGACGACGCGGTTTTATTTTTAATTTTATACCTCTCTTGACATGTTGGTGAGTGAAGTCAGTTTTCACAAACTTTTCTTGTTTTGTCATAATAGTTTTAAGTTTGTTCTGTTTGTGAAACTGAGGTGATGGTCTATTCCAATCTTCATCAGTGGGAAATAATCTTCCTTTCCCTCTAAGTCTATTATGATCTTCATTCTTGAGTGGATATGACTTGAAGATTTTTCTTGCGATTTTGAATCGGTTTTTACGTTTACGGCCTTCGAGTTTTTACGTAAAATCTGTTGACTTGATTAATTTTGCCAACGATTTTTCGGTTTTATCGGCTTGTGTGATTGGTTTGTCTTTGAGTATCTATCGGTTCTAATAATTTCGTCAGTTTTCTGAGTTTTTGACTGTTGAGCAGTCACAAATTTTATTGCAACTGATCCTGGTCTAAACTTAGAATTGTATTGATTATCAAACCCTAAACCAGATCTATCTCCAAATGGTTTCCCTGGTTTGAATTGAACTTTGGGAATCGGATCAACTGATGACTTATTGTTGTTCATAACTTTTGTTGGTTCATCAGTTGGTCGAATTACCTTGGTTCCATTATTAGTCATGATTAGATTGATTTCAACATTCAATCTCGAGATCTTAGTTTTCAATAACTTTTTCTCCTTTTTGACATTCTCATAATTTTCTTGAGTTGTCTTTAACTCCTTTATGAGTATGTCCAAGGATTTATTGAAACCGTCATTCCTTTGATTGTTTGGGACAGTGTGAGATTTGGATGTAGATGTACTTACCTCCCGATGTTTGATAGATAAGTCTTACGTAGAGGAATCATCAACGATTAAAGCTTTGTTTTCCTTTATCAATAGCATTTGCAAGTGTAGCTCCTAGCATTATGATTTCTTCATCACTTTCTCCTCCATGGCTTGTAGGTAGATCATTATCGCGACTTTTGCGCTGGATGGATCTTTAGTTACCATTTCTTCTATAGAATCAGCTACCCGTAGTAATTCTCTTTCTGCTTCCTCTGAAAGATCACTTAAGGATGGGAATCCTTTTGATTCATCTTTGTCTCCATTTAAATCAATGTCTTCATCATAACTGAAGTGAGGTTCCGGATTCGTGTGTGAGCTTGTAGTGCTGAATCTTTCAAGTACTTGATCCTGAAAGTCATAGACAACATTTTGCAAATAGTCAGTCAGGGGATTGTTTAGCCAATTTCTGATTTTGGATGTGTCCATTAAAAAAAATACTTTTTAAGATAGATACAAAGAAAGGGGTTTTCAACAATTAGTTAGAATTGTATCTTGGATCTCCTCCAAAAAGGAAGATTTGCTCCGATACCAATTGTTGGTCCCTTGGAAAGGCTAACACAAGTTTAGAGGGGGGGGGGGGTGAATAAACTTGTCACCAAAAACTAATCTTTAGTTGTAGAATCCCCAGGAACTGAGTTTCTCTGAAACTCAAACTGACTTCCAGTTCAGTTATGTTCGTGTCCCTTAACTTGTGTGGAGTTCAGTTAGCTCAACAGAATATAAGTTATTACTGACTTATATTTAGTCTCGTTAACTGGCAGCGGATAAAGTAATAGCCTTAAGTATGAAAACCAAGTAAGTGTATCTAATAAGAAATAAATGAATGCATAAAGTAAATAGACAAGAATTATAGAGGTTCCGGGTGGTGTAATCCTGTCGGTCCTCTCTTCCCCGTGATGCGGAGGAAAATTCCACTAGAACTTCTTTGAGATGGCCCAATTACAAAAAGTTCCAAGCGATAGTCCTTGACTAATCCCTAGCTTCACTATCTAAACACTTGTAGAACGGTAGGATTCTTGTTCTTCAATTGTTTGAACCACGGTCCTTGGAGGGTAGGATTGCCTCTTCACCGGCTCATCACAAACACGGTCTTCTGACGCACTCAAGCTTGTCCTTCACACCTTCTTGGTGTTTCACAGTCTATGCCTTTGATGAAATCAAGGTTGAGACTTTGAATCAATAACTATGATTCAATTGTGATTTGAGCTTTTCTTCTGGATGTATAATTTAAGCACGGCTCTGTATTTCTTCAAAAATTGGATCTTGAATCTGTTTGAATAAGCTTGAGTATTTTGAAGAAATTTCTTGATCTTGCAATTAAGTGCTTAGCAGGTATTCTTTTGAATTTGGCTTTTCCCCTTTTTAACTTGATTTTTTTGACTAGATAGATTCTTTTCAATTTGCTTGCTTTTTATCTTATGCCTGCACACACACTTCTCTCTTCTTCCCCTATTATCCACTGTTGTAGAGGCAGTCTATTTATAGGGGTTCATTCACCATTTGTCCTGCTTGTAACGGTTATAATTTTTCTGACCGTTCTGCTGTGTCAGTAACTCATCCAATGAAATTGTTTCCTTTTCAACGTTCCACTGTACTTTCAGTTGTTGGATAACGACTTATAAAACGAGTTTCCTTATCGGTTTATTCGAGTTTTCACTTGTCGGTTTTCTAACGACTTGGAGCATTAACTCGAAATTTTATTCTTCTTCAAATATCGGTACTCCGAGTTTTCATCGATCATTATTGACTTAATCGAGTACACCATGACTCATTATCAACTAAGAATTCATTGTCCTTATGATCCTTAGGTCTTCATACAAGATCCATAAAGTCGGTTCGGTCACCACAATCTTGCACGAAGTCCAACTTTACAGTCTCGACTTGTAATCTTCATAACTGAGTTTGAACCCTCAGTTCTTCGTTCTTCAATAACTGAGTCTGTGACCCTCAGTTCTTCAATCTTCAATAACTGAGTCTGTGACCCTCAGTTCTTCAATCTTCTAGATAAGCCAACCGAGTCTCTGTAACTCTCGGGAACTTACCTTCTTCAGTTTTACGTAGGTGTGCTCTGAGTCAGTTTCTTGTAGAATCTCAGTTAGAGTAAGTCTCAGTTTCTTCATTTCTCAGTTCCAATCTAGAACTATTACAGTGCTTGTCTGATTTAACTTATACAATTATTAGACTCTAATGAAACCTATACATTGGTATCTAGACTTCTTTTTGCTTGCACTACAACAGCTAGTTATGACACTTCATCAATGGGGTTAAAGATTAATTAATAAATAAGTGATGAATCATCATCAAAACATAAATTTTATTTCCAACACTAACTTCTCTGGTCATTTCATCATTAGGTTATATGTTGCGATTCATCTTGGTTAATTACGTCAATCTGAATATTATCAATACGTTGCAAAATAGAAAAAGATTCATTATAATCGATTTTAATTCAATTTTAACATAGTCATCATCTATTTCCCTAAAAAGATAAACTAATTCAATTTCATATCTTGGCTAGATATAGAGTTAGCCTAATATCATTATAACTAATAGATAGATACTAATAACAACAAACAAACATAAATGCATTAAAAAGTTACCAGATTACAATTGTAGCGTCAGAGCCGTATTCTCCGGAAATGACAACTCATTTAGCAAAAACGAGCCTTGATAAACCTTCTAAGTACTATAACGATACTTATACTACATTATTATTTCGACAGAGTGTCGTTTACGGTATTTACAGAACTACAAACTAGATTAAGATAATATATATATATATAGAAGTGATATATATATATTGGTACAACTCCAAGACTCTGCAAATGAGGAGTATTTATAGAGTGGAGTACAAGGCCGGCGCGGGCCGGTGTAGTACCGGCGCGGGCCGGTGTAGTACCGGCGCGGGCCGGTGTAGTACCGGAGCGGGCCGGTGTAGTACCGGCGCGGGCCGGTGCTACAGGGGAGATTCTCTCCTGACAGTCCCCATGTGCTGGTGGCAGAGAGATTCCGGCTCGGGCCGGGTTTTTTCGGTTCGGGCCGGATCTTGAAAAATATCTTTCTTCCGTTTCTTATTGTTTCGGTTTTAATTCTTCGCTTTTCCATCACACGTACCCCGAAACGAGTCAAAAACACGAGCCACAGTAATTTTGATCATAAAAACCATAAGTTTTACTAAAATTATAACGATAATATCTATTTATAACGATTTCGATTTTTATGTGTTTTTAGATATATTTTTATAGAATTTATACGATATTATCGTAAATACGATATAAAAAGTCATATAATATGGTTATATTTTTATCATACATCAGTACCGCACACGGGCTCATGGATTCTTGTATTTTTCCCTTTTGTAACAGCTCCGTGACTTGCCGTTGGATCTCCTTTGTTTCATCCGGGTTAGCCCGATAGGCTGGTCGGTTTGGTAAGGCTGACCCCGGGATGAAATCGATTTGGTGCTCCACGCCTCTCAACGGCGGCAAACCGCTGGGCTCTTCCTCGGGAAAGAGATCCGCAAAATCCTGCAACAATGTCTGCACCACACTAGGAAGAGAACTCATTACGTCAGAAGTAATCGTAAAATTGTGGGAAGGGGGGAGGGGTGGTTCGGCCTCTCTATAAATAAAGAGGAGAGGTGTAGCGCCCTCTTCAACAGCACGGCGGATGTCACCAGCCCCAATGTAGAAAGATCCTAGCACTCGCTCACGTTTATTCTTCACCGCTTTTTTTTTCTCCCTCGGTGCTAATGGCGCCCTCCCTCACTTTCAACTTTTCGACTTTATTTTTCCCCTCATATGGTACTAAAGCGCCCTCCCTTACCTTTTCTTTTTCAACTTTTATTTTTCCCTCCACTCGAGTTCGCACGCCCTCTTTATTTTTCTCTCCCGTCTCAACTTTTTATTTTTCCTTTTTCGACTGAGCTCCCTCGGATTTCCGTTGTGCCTCACGACCCGCAGCTAATTTAAGTTGGTCTTTATGAGCATCCTCAGGTGATAATGCGCGAAGGATAATATTTTTTCCTTTATGCCGCAGCGTATAAGTGTTCGCATACCCATCATATATCACTCTCCTATCAAATTGCCATGGTCGTCCCAAAAGAATATGTCCAACATGCATTGACACGACATCACATAGAACCTCATCATCAAGTCGTCCAAGAGTGAAAGAAATCAAAGCCTGCTTCGTCACACTAATCTCGCCGACGTCGTTCAACCATTGTAGCTTATACGGGTGAGGATGGGGTATCGTAGGCATCCCCACGCTCGAAACAAAACCGGCACTAATGACGTTTGTACAACTCCCCGGATCGATAATCATCAAACAAAGCTTCCCATTAACTAAGCACCGTGTATGAAAGATATTTTCACGTTGCAAGTTATCCTCTACCTTTACCACACTACTCAACGCCCTCTTGATCACAAAAGCCGATTGATATACATCTCCGCCCATTGGGTCCTCCGGACAGTAATCAACATCATCATCTTCCTCTTCCTCTACATCCGACGCCGACTCATAACTCCGGTCATCTATAGCCTCTCCAAGCACCAAAATACGCCGTTTGGAAGGGCATTGAGAAGCTATGTGTCCCATACCATGACACTTATGGCACCGTATCTCATGTGATGGTTTGGAGGTCGTGGCGATTCTCGTCCCTTTTTCAATCTCTCTCGGCCTAGGAGCTTCCCTTGGCGGGAATAAGGACTGTTTCGGGGCTGTTTGAGGGAGTTTAGTGGGATCTACCTTAGATGGGAAAGTACGGAAACCAGAAACGTTACCTCCGGACTGTTTAGAGTAGGCGGCTTTATGACGCTTAATTCGCTTTTCATGCGTCACGGCTGCATGTAACATATCATCCAAAGTCTGACACTACTGCAATTCCACTCGATTCGCAATATCCAATCGTAACCCTGTCAAAAAACGCTGCATGGTCATCTCCTCATCTTCGTCAACCTAAGCCTTCGCCAAGAGGGTGACTAATTCCTGATAATAATCATCCACAGAACGCTCTCCTTGCTGAATAGTTTGCAACTTACGATATTGCTCCCGGTAATACGAATGAGGAACAAAACGCTTCCTCATTTCTTGTCTCAATTCCGGCCACGTACTTATATCCCTCGCACCATTTTTGCGCCTCATAAAATTTGTTTGCTTTAACCATACCATAGCATATCCCGTAAATTCAAGCTGCGCAAGTCTACACTTCTTCTCCTCAGAATAATTATTGCACGCAAAAATCTGCTCCAACTTCGACTCCCAAATCAATGTACACATCCGCGTCGACGATGAACCGGAAAAAGATGGCAACTTCATTTTAATTTGTCGCATATTATTATCCACTTGGTCATCCTCAGGTATATCATCATTGTCGTCGACGGCCATGTTACCTCTGTTACCTCCACCCTTGTTAACACCATCACCACCATTCCTATTACCACCATTCCCACCATTTCTATTACCACCATTCCCACCATTTCTATTGTCACCATTACCACCGTCCCTCCTCATCATTTCGTCCAGCCTGGTTGTCAACGCAGCCACGGCGTTGGGTAGGTTGGCCAAACCAGCCATGTTTCGGTGCAAATCGGCTATGTCCTGTTTAATTTCCTCTTGAAAGGTCTCAGTAGCACTCTGCAAATCACGCCTCAAACTGTCGGTCATCAGCTTGAGCCTACCATCGGTCATACCTTCTTCACTATACTTCGACATGGTGCTTTTTTCTTTTTTCTTTTTCACAACCTCACAACGCTCGTGTTTGCACTCACCCTCGTCCTCTCAGTCGTAGGAGTTCCGTCTGCAAACAAATCAGAATAACGAGCAACACGAGTACAGTTCAAATGCCACAACCTAGACTTAGACAACTAGGATTCGGTTTGAAAAATTTTTGGTGACGGACACAAAGGGTGAAGGCGTGTGGAATGGGTAAGGGTGGCAGATTTCACTTTTTGGGAAAGTCGGGATCCTAGGATTTTTTTTTTTTTTTTAAATTTTTGTCTACTTTGGCCGACTAAAAGAAATTAGAACAAATTAAAATAAACCAAACTAGGTCAAGTTTATGTTGCTTTTGGCTGTACGCGGCAACAAAGCTGGGCTCTTTTGTGGTCTCTTTTTTTTTTTTTTTTTTTCAAGACAGCAAACGGGAATTGAGCAATCAATTACCGAAAAGAAATTGAGCAATCAATGGTTTGTGATGATGCAATTGATGAAGAAGAGGACATAAAAGAACAGCTATGAGATTTTTTGTTTTTTTTTGTTTTTTTTTTTATTGATGATGAACGATGGCCAAGGAAACAAGAACATGTTTAAGATATATTCTTTTTTTTTTGTGACAATGGACGATTCAAGAAAACAAAGAAGAACGAAATATATATATATATATATATTTTTTTTACCAAGATGATGTTCGAACAGGTGCAAAGAATAGTAGAAAAATATAATTTTTTTGTTGTTGATAAAAGAACGAAATTGAAACAAGAAAATCAAAACGGGGATATTTGATACCTCGGTCACTGGGCTCTGCTACCAACTGATGCGGATACGGTTCCAGGAAACGACTCAAGGGATCAATGGCGAGCTATGAAACCTAAACCTAGAGTCTTCGACCTAGGCTACGGCCAAGAATAGACAACGCGTGCTCAAAACGCTGATTCGTTCTTGAAGGATGTAATCTCTACGACAAAGAGACCACTCACTCGCAAGTGATTTTGTTTTAACCAGTCACAGATTAAAACGGCAAGAAGAGAAAGTTCTCAACTCAATAATATGATTAAACTTCAAAAAATTGTATATGATGTCTTATTATGATAGCAGCTTGCCTATATATAGGCTACTAATAAAAGACTAGTTTTCCTCCTTGGCAATGTGGGAGAAATAAACTAGTAGAATAAAAATCTAAACAAAATAAACTAACCCTAGGCGCCACTTGCAGGGCTTTCTAAGCCTTATTGTGTCATCTAAGCCCACAAGGTAATTATTAAATAAAATCCAACACCAAATAATAAAACAAGTCCAAAACAACCTAATAGATGGCGCCACAATCCTTGGACAGCCTTATTGACCAAAATAACTAACTGAATAATTATGCTTGCAATCTAACCAAGCCCGTCTTCGTTGTCTTCAAGCCCAATTGCATAAATGACGCATTTTATGGGCTGTTCTTCCTCCGACTTGGGCTGCTCTTGCTCCAAATAAATATCTAGGATCAGATTATTCAAAGCCTCTCGCATCCTTTTCTTTTGGAGCCTCGTCATAGGCCCATCTCGAATTACCAGATGATCTATCGGCTGCATCGGGGCCAAAGGGTCGGGAACCTCATTCGTGATCGTATCAATCCCGTAGAGGGGGCTGTTGAACCGAATATATGGTAACTAGGTTGTGGTATTAGCGCCTAGAGACCAGTTTAGGCGATTGCACCCACAACACGTTCATTAGAAGCTATTGGTTGGTTGGTAGGTTAGATCTCGTCCCTAGTGATTCGGTAAGGGTGTTAAGAGTAGTGTTCCTGACCATAATTTAGCTATTCGTTTACCATATTATTTAAAGTAAGCATTTTTATTCCTTAGTTATAATTATTATTTTCACCATAATTGTGAACCTAAACTGAATACTAAATTGATTGTGATACTTAATTGATTCCTCGTGGGATACAACCTTGCTCGCAATTGTAGTTCTACCGACTCGGTACTCTGCCAGTTAAAGTTGGTTTGCTATAATTTGGCTATCAATATACATAATCCTCATAAAAATTAATCAGAGTAAAAGCGGAATAAATTAAATCTAAAAGATTATTCGTAAAAGAAAGTCAATCGACAATCAAAAGGATCCCCACCAAAATCTACGTCTATGAAAACTGAATATACCAAACAACGAAATAAATGTTGTTTAACTTATTACATCCCAAATGAAATAGAATAAAAGGTGCTATCGTATATCTCTCAAACATAATAATAAAAAGCATAAAATAATTGTCCATCATCTTGAGCATAAACCTCAGCTCCATCAATACCGTCATCATATCCGTACTCATCGTCATCCTGACAACCACCTTCTCGGGGTGGGGTGTAGGATGTAATATCGCCGGATGGATCAAATTCCACCCGATTACGCAGCGGAATAGTATAGATCTAGATCTAGTCAACCAAAATACATAAAATAATAGATCTAAACCTACGAGGGGCTTTAGATTTCTTACCGGTTTATTGTGAATAAACTCCAAGAACAATCTTCAATCCGAGCTATATGAGAGCCTAGTTGAGAAGCCAAAGTCTTCCAACGTGTGTCTCCAAGCACCACCAGGTGGATGGTGTTTCAAGCCGCCGGACCTCCTCGATATGCTACCGGAATAATCCCGAGGATTATCCCAACTCGAAACCCTAGTATTATAGCCGAAATTTCTAAGCTATAATCCTCAATAACAGCGTGTTATGTGATATGATTAAAAGGCTTGGGAGAACTCTCTTTATATAGGAGAGTAATCCTTGTCCTCCAAGGATTTTATAATTAATACAAAATCAATTATAATAATCCTTTTTCCTTAACAAGATAAATTTAAAATATTCCCAAATTAATTAGGATATACAAAAGATTTTCTTTTCCTTAAATTATTTAACACATAAATAATTTAATCACATGTCTTATTATTTATTGAGAAAACAAATTTCCCAATAATAAATAATGCAATTTTCGGCCAAGACTTGGGTAAAACCCTAGTCCAAACAAAAATTCCACACTTGGGCCGAGTCCACGAAAAAATGTATTTTTCATCTATTTAATTATCTAGTCCAACTAAACAATTAATCCACATATCAATTAAACAGTCCAATCCAACTATTTAATTATAATTGAGGTGAAAGGACGAGAAAACATATGCATGTTAGGAGCCACGTCGGGGACCATGGACCCATATTCAGTAGCTACAATAAATTAAATAAAATTATTCGTCAGACCGAACAATTATATTCAATCTATTAATTTCGGGATTACACCATCATAAACCCGAAACTGAACTCTGCTGAATATAGATAACTTACACTCAACCATGAGTCGAAAGTGTCTACTGATATAATCATTACATACGGATAAATCCTCCATAGACTGTTCATTTCGATTCGGGATATTTCCGTAAACCCTTCTCGAAACCTCTTATCCTTATTTTTCATTAACCCCATAGTGACCAATTAGTTCATAACTAATATAATATGAATTGAGCTCATCGATCAGTTTCTAGGATTAACAAATAAGGGAACTGTCTGTCTACTTCCCGAGGGAAGGAATGGATTTCATATCTGTGATAGCACAGACTACTCACTCATCCTAGAATAGAGCCAACGAGAAGTGTTGGACCACATACTACGGAGTGATCCTTACTAACACATCAAACCCTACCCAGTCTAAGCAGTTGTCTGTGATCACACCAGGATTGAGATTAATCCATATATGATCATCTTATGATTCGATAAGACTTATCGATCACAGAATTATATCGAGAACTCAAATCAAATCGGTCCAGCCCTATATAATTATCATCATATATAAATGCCCCACTAGGTACCCTATTACCGACAGTTTGGATAAAACTGTCACACCGTAAAGTGTTCTGGGCGCATTAATAGAAAATTAATCATGAGACCCGTACTCAGATTAATAAACGCTACGGACTAAGTTAATTTTAAGTACATCTCACTAACTCAATCCTCTTGTGTATAGCCATACACTGAGTTATGTGATTACATAAACGAGGTACTTAGGGTTTTCAGTAGTGTCTTAATTATAAGCATGCATGCATATGATAAGATGAATTATTAATTATGTCCTAAAACAATTATATAATTGTCTTTCGGACACTACACCTAACATGGGGACAATAAAGAAAGAAGGGGTAAGTACTTACGTACTTAGTAAAGGGTAGAAGAAGTTACACACAAGATATATGAAATATATCACACATGAAAATTCAATTCTACAATCTCTACCACATAGGTTGCATTGAGATCACATAATACAACCTCACACAGACAAGTTTGTTACACCAATACCAAAGGACACTGTGCATGGTGAGAATGCACCGAGACATATTAAGCACCTCTCAAATGGCATGGACTTAGGTCTCCATGTGGGAGTTACACGTTGGCCCTTGTTACATAGCTTCAATGGGGCTGTAAGAATCTCATGCTTTGATTTAGAAACGTGCCTTACCAGTGATATTGACATTTTAGCTTTTAGACTCCACATATGTATTTACGATTATGTTCTAACCACCTGATTCATTCACGTATAAGGCTTCCTAAGGACTTCTAGTCCCAGACAACTAGTTACACTACCTAGCACGTACGTAGTAAAAGAATCATGACTACTAAGTCAATGTCCCACAAGGCCTAAACAACGCCTTCCGGTGCTCCCATCTTCTCCCCGCAGAGGGTCTCAGTTGCGGTGCTAAGCCAAGGCTACCAGAAGTCGTAGTTAGACATTACAAATTAACATATAATGTTCCATAGGAACATACAAGCCACATCGTTTCGTGTAATACACGTAAAAGCATAAAATTAATACAATACACTTTTTTTGTATATAAATTAAATAAACTTACTTACCGTACATCATATCTATTACTCAACCGTATTATAAATGCATATAATTTATTAATTTTCCAATAAATAGAATACACATGTACGACATTACCGTACACATTTTTTTCCCTGGAATACATATGTAACAGAAGCTTATAATAATTTAACAATATATAAAAAAGAACTTGCAGGCAGCAGAACCCCTTTTTTTTTGTGAGCCGTCACCATACTTGGGTTCAACCCAATATCAATTTCAACAAGAACGATAATATAATAATAATAATAATAATTATTAATTACTATGGTTTTCTCAAACTAAAAGCAGAGCGGTGCTCTATAGTACCGGCCGAACTTACGGATAGTCCCATAACAGAGATTGATGCACACTGCGTTATCGTTCCAAGTGATGCATTAACCGTCTAGTACACCGATTAACAATAATACAAGAAAACATCGATTGGAGAACGCCCCCTTACCTTTGATTTTTCGAAAGCAAACTTGAAAGCAAAAACTTGAAGGCAAAGTCTTGAATTCTCGAAACAAATGCCCCTACAAATATCCTAAGATAATCAAACGATGAACTGCGATTAGACAATCCCCTAATCATCAAAACGCAGGTTTAACTCTCAAGAACAAACGGGTTCTAGATTAGGGCTAAAAAGGAAAACTTACCGAATGGAAACGGCTAGTGTATAGACGATCGCCTCCTCGCGGTGATCAATTTTTCTACTATGGAACATTATATGTGACGAGGGTCGGATCAACACCTCACCACGTGTCGCCTCCACATTAGTACAGTAATAAATATAGATAGAAAAATCCAACATCTTAAGGGCCAAGAGCCCCACACAAGAATCCGAGCTGATCCCAGGGCAGCTATCCTCCCCAACCTCGGCAGGCCGGCCTAAGCATAAACAAACTCTGGCACCTCAGCCTGAGTCCGCCTTGGACCCAATCTCCCACGTGCGTACTACAATCTGATAAATGTGATAAGAATCCTTAATCATAACTACTCTGATTTTGACATTAAAATACATCCACAATTATCTCCGAAAATCAAGAAAATCAAATCATTATTTTTTTTCCTTAGGGAACACGAAATCCAAGCCCAACAAGGACAAGGCCCATGGCGGCTTAGGGCATAAATCCCCTCTAAATAATTCATCCCTAAGGAACTACGAAGACTTGATTCCAATACAGGCATTGGATACGTAGGCAACTTGAGATACAGTTTCTCAAGTGCAGTCTAAACCACCCCCCTCTTTTATCGTTTTTTATTGTTCTTGAATATTTTGCAGGTTGTCATTAGGAGAACATCCCCGGATTTATTATCAACGATTTCCAGCATCGTCAATTGGAGCTAGAAAGAGGGCCTCCTACTGGCAACTTTGTTAAAATCCAATAGCAAAAATGCAATCACATCGATGGCTAATTTCCAGAGATTGAGCCGTTGAAACAAAATTTCAGCCATTCATATGGAAGAAAAATGAGGGACGAACAAGCCCTCCAAATTTTGTGTCGATCGGAGTCCGTTTCGATACCCGATCGTCGCCGTAAGGTTGTTGCTGTTGTTGTATCAACAAAAAATGCAGCAGTCGCATCGGCGGATAATTGCCAGAGATTGAGCCGTTGAAAAAAGATTTTTCACCGTTCATATTGAAGAAGAAGAAGAAGGGACGAACCAAGCCCTCGAAATTGACTGTCGATCGAAGTCCGTTTCTATGCCCGATCGTCGCCGGAAAGTTGCTGCTGTAACACCAAAATAAGCTGTGAGTTTTCTTCCTTATTCTCCAAGATCCGACCCGAGCTCCCCGGCTCTTCAAGATCCGAGCCGAGCTCCCCAGCTCTCTATGATCCGAGCCGAGCTCCCCAGCTCTCCAGATCCGAGCTCTCAAGTTACAAACTCTCATCGTGTTTTATTTCTACAACTTAAATGATCACATTTCTTATTTTTGGAACTCTCCCGACCTAAAGAGTCAGGACGAGCCTTCTTATTTTTGGAACTCTCCCAGCCTAAAGAGTCGGGATGAGCCTTCTTATTTTTGGCACTCTCCCGACCTAAATGGTCGGGACTAGCTTTCTTATATTTGGAACTCGCCTTCGAGTGAGCCTTCTATAAGTCCGAATACAGTTCGACATCATATTTGGAACTCGCCTTCGAGTGAGGCTTCTATAAGTCTGAATTCAGTTCGGCATCATATTTGGAACTCGCCTTCGGGCGAGCCGTCTATAAGACCGACTTCAGCCTGGCAGCATATCTGAAGATCTCACTCGTGCAAATCTTACGTAAATCCGCTCGCTATATAGGTGATATGTCTAAATAGTGCCGCCACTTAAGAGTCACCGGATAAAGCCTATCTAGCCACCATAATGGATAGCGAAGATCCACGGCCATAACATCCTCGGCGGCAATCAACTAAGTGTTAAGGGTGATTTTATACGTTTTATAAGGATATATTTTATGTCAATTTCCCCCATATGTGGATGTTTTTCATAGAAATCGAGCTTTATATTGAAGTATTGAGCAAGTGATGTTTTTAATGGGTTAGTTGCAAAATTGTATGATTTATGTGTAAAATTGATGGTTTTATATTGATTTGGAAGATATTACATTTTGCAATGTGTTTGATGTATTGTAGATACACAATTTCGACCAAAAAGAGGATTAAAAGAGGTTAACAATCGGATTAATGAAGAGGAGAAGAGATAAAGATGAAATCGATTGAAGATAAAGATGAGAAGATCAAATTGTGGATCCAGCTGAACTGGCGTCCAAGTCCCGTCCAGCCTGGACTGGCGTCCAGGAGAAGATTTTTGATTTAGAGAGTTTGGACGCTGAGTGGACGAGCGTCTGAAGCAAGTCCAAGGCATCTGGACGGGCGTCCACAATTCCGGACGGGCGTCCACGGCCGACATG
The DNA here is from genome assembly GCA_036785695.1 of Gentiana straminea. Classification (NCBI taxonomy): domain Eukaryota; kingdom Viridiplantae; phylum Streptophyta; class Magnoliopsida; order Gentianales; family Gentianaceae; genus Gentiana; species Gentiana straminea. The sequence continues at coordinate 2,695,400 of JAVUPR010000241.1, read as the reverse complement.
CTGAAAACCGACTTAGTTTTCTATAAATAGCAGCGCGATTTCAACCCTAAAAAATACATTATTGAGACCTATTGATACACAATCATTAAGAGAAAACCCTAGGCGGCCCCGGCCCCCTTAGGGGAGGTTGGGGTTGCGATTTTTCTTGTTGTTTCTTCGCTTTTTATTTCGTTTTGCAGCCGTTTTATGCTCAACGCTTGGGGCTGAACATGTTCAAACGATTTGAATCTTTTCCATCAGGTTTATCTATTTCCAATCTAGATTTGTTTTGTGATTTTAATTCAAAGTTGTTATCTTTCCTTTGATTATTTGTTATGCAACGTATATCGAGAGATTGTTGTTATTGATGTTTACCGTATGACGAGAGTCGGTGTAAACCTTAGATCACCATAGGAAAGATGGGATTTTTAACCTTGACATAACGAGAGTTGATAGGTTGAATATCTAGGTTGCTAGATTGAGAGATCTTACACCTTGTTTTGATAGCGTCAATCTTATATATCGAGAGATGAGAGATTGATAGGCGAATTATCTACGAGAGTAGGAATTCATACCTTTGATAGGTGAACCACTTCTTTAATTAAATCAACACAAGATACTTTAGAGAGGAAATAGAGGGTTGCGGGAACGGTGGATTATTGTTTGTTCATTGTTTAATCACCATGATCATCTTCTTGTTTATTGTTTATTTTATAGTTTATAGTTTAGATTTCGTTTTTGCTTTTATCCTTCCTGGCTTTGGACTGACAATCCTCTGTCCAGTTTATTTTATCGTTTTTAGTTTCGTTTTAGTAGTAACAACCTTAGGAAAATTAATGAACTAGATACCCCGATTCCCTGTGATCGACTCCGGTATTAATCGCTGTACTACGATCCCTACACTTGGGGAATACCGGATTTATAAATTTTATTACTTGTTTGCTTTGTTAGATAAAATCCGTGACACTAAGGTGGCCAATCTCAAAGTCCCCGCCAAGAGCATTCAAACCTTAAAGGTCACTAGTAGCTCATGGGGTCGATCGGCGATCCCAAAAGGAGTCCATAAGAGACCGCACAAGCCCTTGGAGGGAGAAGCAGAGAAAGTTGATAGGACGAGGAGCAGACGACCTTGTGGATGGCGATCTTAGCGACGACATAGCCGCGCCGCCAATATATTTAGTCTACTTGTCTCTAATCTTAAACCCTAATCTTCCCTACTCCCTATAATATGAGGCTTTATGTAACATAAGAAAAGGGGACACAAAATAGAAAAGAGAACAAAACCCTGTCAAAATATTTACTCTATAGCTTTCATACACACCGTTGTATCACCGCCGTGCACCACCTACCTTTCATCACTCAAACACATATTATAAGTCATATATCCACAACATAAAACCACCGCTACACCCCCATGATAATCTCTACATTTGTTTTTGACATATGGCCGCTTTTTGCTTTCTTTGAATGCACTTTCCTTTATTTGTTATTTTGTTTGCTGTTTCTTTTGCAAGAGAGCTCGCAGTATGTATGTGCGGGCCCTTAATTTTTGGTGAGGCTGAAACGTTGGGCTCGCCAGGAATTTAATGTGGAATTGCCTCAAGTTAATTTTTTCCCAGTTTACCTTGGCGAGGTTGAGAGCATTGACCACGTTGCTCGCTATAGTCGATGTAAAATCCAGCTTGCGATTTCGAATTAAAATTTCCGTTTATCCGGCCCCCTTTTTTCAAACAAGCCCACAGCGACCTCGCTTGAAACAAGGGGGCCGTAGGGGGATTTTTTATTCCAGTCCCGGAGGTTCGTCATCTGTTTCAATCAAGATCGCCATTGCCTTGCTTAAAACAAGGGGGCCGGATAAATGGAAATTTTAATTCAAAATCGCAAGCTGGATTTTACATCGACTATAGCGAGCAACACGGTCAATTCTCTCAACCTCGCCAAGGTAAACTAGGCAAAAATTAACTTGAGGCAATTCCACATTAATTTCCTGGAGAGCCCAATTTCAGCCTCGCCAAAAATAGGGGGCCGCACATACATACTGCGAGCTCTCTTGCAAAAGAAACATCAAACAAAATAGCAAATAAAGGAAAGTGCATTCAAATAAAGCCAAAAGCGGCCACATGTCAAAAACAAATTACAAAACAATAGAAATAAAATGTTGAATTTGTTCAAGCAACAGAGCAAAGTTGAAGCAAAGTTAAATTATCACAAAGCAGTCGAAATTGTTGTGAAACAAAAATATTACAATCTTCAATTCTAGCCACGAGGAGTGCGCGTGTGATCGCCGGTCAAATCGAGATACTCGTCGCCAACTTGAAACTCTTCAGCAACAGACTCTCCCTTGACCAAGGTATTTAAATTCACCGCGTTGCGAGGAAGAGGGTCCCAAACGGCCTCGCCTTCCTTCATCTGTTCAACAGTGATGTCAGCAATATGCTCGTCAGTATAAAGGATGTCTAGATGAAGGGCCAACAATGCGGGTCGCCGCTGAGAGTAACCAAGCCATTCGGCGAACTCCTCGAGGCTAACAGACTCCCTGCCGTGAGTTGACCAAAAGCAGCGAGCCAGGTGATAAAAACCTTGATCAAATCTCGCTTCCCGAATATCTAGAAATTCATCAGACTTCTTGTATTCAGCAATGGCCACAGGACCAAACTCTTCGGCAGCCTTCTTAGCAGTGGAAAGTTGCTCCTCTAGACCTGTAATCTTCTCTCGTGCGCCCTTGAGATCCTCAGATTTTTTGGCGACCACTTCAGACTTCTGGGCGATCTCATTCAGGCTCGCTACTTTCTGGTGCAATTGGACATCCAGCTCCTGGCTCGCCTTGATGGTCTCCTTTAAGCGAGCATTTTCACGTAAAGTATTCGCGTGCTTGGCTGCGAGGTCAGCCTTTGCCTTGCCAGAAATAGCGAGAGCAGCAACGGTTTTTGAGTTCGGCCTTGCGTTTATCCGCGGCCTCAATCGCCTTATGGATGCGAGTTCCGAGCTGAAACAGGAAAGAGGATAAGCCTGCAGAAAATAGATACAACAGAAAAATATGACATAAATAAAGATTACCATAGCAGAGGTGAGCCCAAATTGTCCAGCGAGGTCTTTAAGCTCATCGACATCCTCGTTGACAAGAGTAGTATCTTGAACCGTAAAATGGGCGGTGATTCCTCTACCAATCTCCATCTGAAATCCTAGCGGCGAATTCCAAGTAAGGCGGTTTAAGGGAATGACATCAGCAATTGCTTCCCTAATCTGGCTTGCTTTGTCCATATCGAGAGGACCTTGAATAAACTCAGGATCCAACCAGAGGGCCTCCTTACCCTTGTGGCCATGAGGCAAAGGTTCTCGAAACGACGCCCTAGTCTCTTCAGCAACCTCCTCAGTTACCGTTGCAGGTCGCTCAACAGCTTTCTCAAAAGGCCGCTTATCAGGACGACTAGAGCCTTTATCAGCTTCAGAAGTAACAGTGGTCTTTGACTTCTCAGAGACTTTGGACCGCTTGAGAGCTTGAGACTCTTTGGCGGGCACATAAGCATGAGATCTTTTCTGAGCTCCGCCAGCCTGACTTAGGCCCGCACTTATGTTGGCCGCGGGCTGATGTTGCTGATTAGGGTCATAGATTTCATCAATGATGAAAGCATCCACAATACGTGGTATCTTCCCAGGAGCCTCCTTCAAAGCCTCTTGCCTAGCTTTTGCCGCGGCCCTAGCAAGCTCTTTTTTCTGAGCACGGCGCTCATTAGCATCAACCATTGCAACTGCAAAAAAGAGTTTATCAATATGGAGAAAAAGTAATAAAATGAAAAGGAAAATAAAAAAAAGAGCAGTAAAGAAGGATTACAACGAGGTCTTCGGTTGGGGTCGCCCAAACAAACCAAACACTCAGAAGGAAAGAACTTGCGCAAATGGCAGTCTCCTACCCAGTCCGAGTCAGATTCCTCAGGCTCAATGGCGACTGAAGCTTTGGATTTCGGCGGGCCTACTATCCCCGCCCGGCTTGGATACGGCTCCGCCACATCAATAAGGTCAACCCACGAAACGTTCCTCGTTGACTGCTCGATCCTATCCGAGTTTATAAGTGTCATGATTCCCTTAACAATTCGAAGCTTGGAAGCACCGTTAATAGGCTCGATCGAGTGGGTCGAGGATTTTCCAATGCGTGAAGCGGCATTAGGAAACGGCCAACCAACTTTTGATTATACCTTAAGCACACGGTCACCCAAGTGGTGAATCTTGTTTGGCAGGTGGAAAAGCAAACGAGGAGTTTTAGTCCTCAAAGAGATCTGCCCTGGGATTGAGGTCCCGCAAAAAGTATGAAAATGGTTAAAGATGGATAGAGTGGGTTCTCTTTTCATTATCCGACATAACACTACGAAGGACATGATCTGGATGGCGGCCCCTACGGCGAAGTCGATCGGCAATGCTTCCATATATCGAAATATCTCTACCATGAACGGATCAAAATGAGGTCGAAAACCAGCATAAAAATGATCGAAGTTAAGGACCAAGGAATCTCCTGAGCGACGGGAACCAATGCGATCCTCGCGTTCCCCCGATTTGTACTTATCTTCGTCTTTGTCAAATCAAACAAGGAAAATCTGTATAGGATGGGGTCGATGTTGAAGCGACGTTGAAGGGTTTTAGCAAGATCTTTGCTCTTCTGCATCCGTGCCCAATTTTCCTCAAGATCTTTCTCATACTTAGCCAAAAGAGCGAGCTCCCTGAGGGCTTCAGGATTGTTGGGTTTCAGGGTTTTCCCTTTTTCCGCCTTACCAACAGTTGTGGTCGCAGTAGTACCCATTTTCTTCTTCGAACTCTTGAGGACCTCCCAGGGAAGTGTGCGAGGAAGTGGTAAACTCTCATCCTCGGTGACCCCCATAAGCTCGACAAAAGAGGCATCCTCAACAATATCAGGACCCTCATCACCAGGGGCACCGCTAGTACTAACTCCCTCGCCCTGACTCCGGGCGGCCTCTTTATGACTTTCTTACATCGCGGCGCCAATTCGGGAATATAGCCGGCTAGATCGAAAGGATCATCTTCTGCTTGTAGAGCTGCCTCTCTCACAGCCAGCTCATCCAACAAATCATCCTCTGTGAATTCATCAAATTCGGAAGGGTCATGTTAAGGCCATATTTATATGATTATTAAGGGTTTATTTCATTATTATTTTCCCCACATTTGCATAATTTACATGAGTTTAAGTGTAAATATTGAATAAAGATGATTTTAAGAGGGTTGTATGCAAAATTGATGATTTTAAGTGTTAATTTAATGGAATTATTATTATTTGGATTTTATTACGTTTTTGCATTGTTTATTTATCATGTAGGTGTTAATTTTCGTGCATATAATGAGGATAAATGAAGCTCAAGTCGAATTATAAGAGATAGAGTTGGAATTGGCTTGAAGAAATTGGATAAAGATGAAGAGATCCGATCCTCGGCGGTTCGAACGGGCGTCTACGATCTTGAACGAGCGTCCGTAAGTGAACGGCATCCATGCGGCGTCCGAATCGTATTTTACATTCGAGAGAGTTCGGACGGAGGATGAACGAGCGTTTACTCAGCGTCCAGGCATTCTGGACGGGCGTCCACGAGACCAGACGGGCGTTCAAGGCCGACTTAAACCCTAACCGCCTTAAAATTCTATAAATACAGCTGCAGCCCCAACCCTAAGGATATACTTTATACGAAATAATTGAGATCGCAATTTTACACCAAAAAGCTGCGGCCAGAACCCTAATTTCACAGAGATGAATTTCTCCAACCCAACAATCATCTTCAACATGATTGTTGGCTAAAAGCCTTGCAGTGAGTCGACGGAGGAAGCCTATCAACAACACAAACCAACTAGAGAGTTCGATGCTTTATGTTAGTGAGTTTAATTTATAGTTTTTCATCACTTTGGATGCTGTTTTGTATTGATCATGTTTTGTTGGAATTAACGATTCGATGAAACGATTTATCTATATCTATATGCTTGGATCTATGTATGAAAATATATTGGTTTAAGTCTTATTTCGTTCAAGTGATGCGATTAATTGTGTTGTAAGAGATTATGCATGATTAGTTGAGTAAGAGTTTGGAAACAATCTCGTGATTTCGTTTTGATTGCATGTTTAGTTTGTTTGAAAAGATAAACGAAACCCTAGAATTTGGTTGAAGAAATTTAATTGAATTCGTGAATAGATCACTACTAAAAACTACATCTTTAGATCACCATCTAGTTGGGATTGTTTGTTGATGGGTGGATTCGTTGCCTCGCTGTGTTTTCCTTTAATTGTTTTAATCGAATCGTTTAGATTAAGTTTAGTTTAAGTTCTAGTTATATAAACCCTAGTTTTCTGCTGTTTTCCTGCACTTTTCTGCTTCAGTTCATAATCAGACGCTCGTCCGCAATAGCAGACGCTCGTCCATTAGATTTAGTTTTCAGACGCTCGTTCACTTTAGTGAACGCTCGTCCGTCTTTCTGTTTTCTTATTTACTGCTTGTTTTTATTCTTGTTTTAGTTTCAATTCTTAGGTTTAGGTTTTAGTTAGTTCCAGCTTTAGTTTAGATAGATAATTGTGACATAATTGATATAGATTTATATTTGAATCCGATAAACATTCCACTCCCTTAGGACGACCCGTTAACATCCTATACTACGATCCTTATACTTGGGGTGTTTCGGTTATAAATTGTAAAACTCGTTTTTACCGAACAAGTTTTTGGCGCCGTTGCCGGGGAGTCGGTAACGGTTGTCGGATTCTATTTAGGACAATTTTCTGAGTCAAAAAGGGGTCGTTAGGGCACGCGGTAGTATTTTGACCATAACTTTCGGCTCGAGTGTCCGTTTGGAACGCAGGACCCCAATTCGGAAAGCTCGTTCCGACGCCGACGACGAGATGAACGGCCATAGGCCGTTCAGTGCCGTTTTCGAGGTCAAAATCCACTGTTTTCCCCTCCATTTTGGCCCTAGAAGATTTCAACACGTTTTTTTCCCGTCTTAGTGTTTTTCTAGTTTTTTTTTAGGTTTTCGTAGCTGAACGAGCGTTCGATAACTTGAACGTCCGTCCACCTCAATTCGTCTTACGAACGAACGTTCATTCATCCGAACGAGCGTTCGGTTCGAACGAACGTCCATTCATACTTGGACGCCGATTCGCCTCTCAAATCATCACTTCTTTTCTATCTTCTTTTCTCCCTCTAAACCATCAAACCTTTTCTAAACTGTTCTAATCAACCCTAAGGTTGATTTCTTCCTTCTCCTTTCTTCTCGGTTTATGCAAACGAGAAGTAAGAAGGGACTTCGATCTTTGATCCCGAGCACGAACGATCTATCCTTAGAAGAAGGCTTCTCCCTGATTTGGACAAAATGGCGGATCAAGATCCACCAATTCCAAATCCTGATCCCCAAGCTCAGTTAAATTTACTCCTTCAACAAATGCAAGCTCGCGGCAACGAATGCGAAATCGACAAGGCCGGCATAAATCAACAACTTCAACAATTCCGCCAAAACCAGCTTAATCAGTTGAACCAGGACCCCTACACTCCATATCTTAATCAAGATTTTCTCGAGGGACATAGACCTATTCGTCCACCTGATATGGGGGGAGTAAATTTCGACCTTAAAAATGGAGTAGTTGCACTAGTCCAAAATAGCTCTTTCCATGGCACTGCTCAAGAAGACCCGCACGACTTCTTGTCCACATTCGTACAAATCTGTGAAGCAGGCCATTATCCTGGTGTTGATTCGAGATCGTAAAGTTGAAGCTATTTCCTTTTGCTTTAAAAGGTGAAGCAAGCGAGATGGTTTAAGTCGTTAGCACATCATTCCCTCCATACATGGAATGATGTCAAAAGAGCCTTCGCTCTTAAGTGGGTTTCACCAGGCAAGATTATGGAGATGAAACGGGAAATAGCTACGTTTGAGCGAGATGGAGGATGAGGCTGTTGGCAAGGCTTGGGAGAGATTAAATCGTTGATGAGGAAATGCCCCAATCACGGATATGACGGACATGAGTTGTTGGAACTGTTTTACGAGAGGTGTCTCTCGGCCTAATAGAGACTATCTTGACTCCACACTCATGGATCCTTCTTAGGGAGGTGATGAGATCGCCTACGAGTGGCCGAGACCATCGCCAAGAACAATATGTGGTCGACTCCTAAGAAGACCAATATTGTTAAGAAAGAAGGTACGCAAGCAATCCTGATACACAACTGTTGGTTGCTCAGATGGAATTGATAAGCAAGCAGCTGGCCAATCTTCAGATGCAGCCTTCTAATTCAAATTACCTTGAAACACAGGCAGGGACTGAGATGACGGAGGAGGTAAACTTAATGGATAATCAAAACCAACCCTTCCGAAACTTCAACCAGAACCAGAACTATTCAGGATTTCAAAGGCAAAACTTCAATCAAGCCAAGTTACCACCTGGCCCTTCAAATTCGAATTCTTTCAACTCGAACTATCAAAGGCCAGTTCAGAACTCCCAAAGGCCTCAAGGTGGCTGGAATCAAACTCAGAACAATAATCATACCACCTCATGTGTCCCTCAACACAAATTCGATGAGTGGTAGACATGGTGAAGACTCGTCTACTAGTGTTAAAGCAATTGAGAGACAAGTTGGTCAAATGGCGGACCGGCAAGCAAGCGGACCTCACGGTAAACTTCGAGTTATACCGAGAGAAATCCGAAAGCTGATGTGAATGTTTGCACTGCCATTACACCTCAGTGGGAGTATGGGCAAGAAGAGGAGTTGAATGAAGTAACGTTGAGAAGTGGTAAGAAGGCTGGACCCGGCAAGGTGTCGGGAAACGAGTAGCCCCTCCCCGACGCCATGAGTTCGGGAGGGGAAATCGAAACCACATGCCGAAGAAAGCAACGATGAGGAGCTTAGTGACAATTCTTCGGAGGATGAAAATAATTCGATGACGAGGAAAGAAAGGAAAGTCAAGGGGCGGTACCCCGACTAAGAAAAAGGAAGAAAAGTTTGTGAGATGGAAGGATAAGGAGGATGAGGCGATAAAGAATCAGGCCACGAAGAATGATAAAGCCCTTCCTTATCCACCAAAAAGGAAAGAGAAAGCCCTCGCCAAAGACAAGCAGTATGACGGGGTGAGGAGGATACTTAGGGACACTAAAGTGAGTATGCCCTTAGGCGAGGTATTGTCCGAAATGCCTAAATGTACTAAGTATCTTAAAGAATTACGTGGGAGCAAGAGAAAGCTTCGGGGATGGGCGAAGAAGTGTTTCGAGAAGATTGCGCAATGGTTTCACAAAAAGTCGCTGTTAAGCGAGGTGACCCTGGCAGACCTTCAATCTCTTGTGAGATCGAAGGCCATTTGTTCGAAAATGTATTATGCGACTCAGGGGCCTCTATTAATGTGATGCCATTAAACGTTTGCAAAAAGCTCGGGTTAGATAAAAGGATGCGGGAACGCCCGATTTCGCTTCAGATGGTAGATAAATCTAGCCGGACTGCAGCCGGTTGTGTAGCTAATGTTCTCCTTCAAGTTGAACATTTGGTCTTCCCTACCGACTGGGTTATCCTAGATTATCCACCTGATAAGGAGATGCCTCTAATTCTAGGCCGAACCTTTTTAGACACTTCTAACGCTCTCATCGACTTCTGCAAAGGACAGATTACTCTTAGAGTCGGTGACACATCCGTCACCTTCACACGAGGGACACATCCCGAAAGAGCCGTAATTGATGAAATATCGTTTGTCGAAGCTATCTATGAGGACGAAAAAGATGCCTACTTTGAAGAAGCGAGAGGAGTTGACGAGAGATAGGTGTTTTTGAAGTCTTGGACATTGAGGATCCGGTGGCGCGGACCACCTTCTAATTCATTTCAAGCCGTAGGCATTGACGAGTCATCTTCACTCGCTCATACCGGGCCTATTATTGAGTTAGAAGCATGGAGATGCCCAAGAACAAACGATGATTTCAAAGAGCCGAGTCGGGAAGACTTCATCCCTGGTGAAGAAGAAGCTCTGATGGGTAGTTGGGACGAGGTAGAGTTTTGGAGAGAAGCTACTCATTGGGAAGTAGATGACTGGGAAGAGCTGGCAGAAGAGCTTAAAGACGAAGAGTTAAGAAAAATGATCGATCACAAGAAAAAGGAAGCAAGTGTTGACCGGAGGATTCCGATGGATGATTTGATCCAGTACCTTTCTGGGGTTGAGCCTCGGGAAGATGAGTTATTCTTTAGTCAACCACTCCAAGCTCATAAAGAGAAAGGTGGCCCGTTAAAGTCTAGTATTGAGCAACCACCTGCGATTTAGAGCTCAAACCGCTTCCGAAACACCTTAAGTATATCTTTCTTAAGGATGGAGATAAATTGCCTTTGATCATTTCTTCGAAACTCGACCACGAGCAAGAAGCACAAACCGATAGAAGTGCTTAAAAAGAATATCCTCGCGTTCGGATGGCAAGTGGGTGATATCCGAGGAATCAGCCCAGATGTATGCATGCATAAAATCCGAACGGAGGAGGGAGCTAAAAAGGTAAGACAACCTCAGCGAAGGCTGAATCCGCATATGCAAGAGGTTGTCAAGAAGGAGGTTATAAAGTGGCTCGACATGGGAATCATCTACGCAATCGCCGATAGCGAGTGGGTCAGCCCTACTCAAGTTGTGCCAAAGAAGGGCGGTATTACGGTTGAAAAGAATGAAAAAGGGGAGGAAGTTGCCTTACGACTCGTGACAGGCTACAGAGTCTGTATTGACTATCGTAGACTTAATGAGGTTACTGCCAAGGACCACTTTCCCCTACCCTTCATTGACCAGCTTATTGAACGACTGAGTGGTCATAAGTATTATTGTTTCCTTGATGGATACTCTGGTTACTTCCAGATAGCCATCGACCCCAATGACCAAGAGAAGACCACGTTTACGTGTCCATCTGGTACTTTTGCTTTTCGTAGAATGCCATTCGGTCTATGCAATGCACCCGCGACTTTTCAACGGTGTATGTTGGCCATTTTTTATGGACTTGTTGAGAAATGCATGGAAGTCTTCATGGACGACTTCTCAGTCTACGGCGATAGTTTTGATGAAATCTTAGAGAACCTAGATATGGTACTCCAACGTTGCGTTGAGAAGAATCTGGTGCTTAACTGGGAAAAATGCCATTTTCTAGTAGACGAAGGAATCGTTTTGGGACATAAGGTATCCAATGCAGGTATTCAAGTTGATAAGGCTAAGGTCGAAGCCATTGAAAGGATGACGTACCCTAAGACAGTGAAAGAGGTACGAGGTTTTCTAGGACACGTTGGCTTCTACAGGCGGTTTATTCGAGACTTTTCTACGATTGCCAAGCCTTTATCAAATCTCTTGAAAGAAGATGTCGATTTCTTGTTCGATGCGAAGTGCAAAGAAGCTTTCAATTGTCGAAAGACAAGCTTATCGGTGCCCCTATTTTAGTTGCACCCGACCGGACCAAGCCTTTCGAGTTGATGTGCGATGCCTCTAATTACGCCGTAGGCGCAGTCTTAGGTCAAAGAGTTGATAAAAGGTTCAGGCCCATTTATTATGCGAGCCGCACCTTGAACCCGGCTCAATGCAATTATACCACAACCGAGAAGGAATTCTTAGCTTGTTGTTTTTGCCATTGACAAGTTTAGAAGTTATCTTCTAGGGTCTCAAGTTGTTGTTTGGACCGACCATGCGGCCTTGCGCTACCTTATGGACAAAGCGGATGCAAAACCAAGGTTACTTCGATGGATTCTAATTTTACAAGAGTTTGACCTTGTGATTAAAGATAAAAAAGGTAGTGAGAATATTGTGGCCGATCATTTATCTCGCTTAGTAAATGAGGGTGCGAGAGAATCACAATGATATAGGCATTGATTTTCCGACCGAGCAATTGATGAAGCTTGAAACGGTTAGGCCGTGGTATGCGACTACGTCAACTATTTAGCGAGTGGTCATTTAGAGGATATGACGTATCGGGAGAAGAAAAAGTTCTTTTCGATCTTAAATATCTCGTATGGGAAGATCCTTATTTGTTCGAGTCGTAAAGATGGGTTGCTTCGAAGGTGTGTTCCCGAGCATGATCGGTGGGATATCCTAGAACAATGCCATAGCGGTCCTACCGGAGGTCATTATGGAACACCGAAGACGGTTGCGAAGATCCTTCAAGCCGGATTCTACGGCCGACTCGTTTAAAGATGCGAAGCCTTTTGTAAAGGTTGTGATAGGTGCCGAGAACCGGACGACGAGTAGTAGGATGGAAATGCCACTTAAGCCCATTCTTGAATGCGAAGTTTTCGACGTTTGGGGCATAGATTTTATGGGACCCTTTCCATCTTCGTGCGGTAATAAATATATCCTCGTCCGTGTCGACTATGTTTCCAAGTGGGTTGAAGCCATAGCTACCCAAACTAATGATCATAAAGTCGTGAAGAAATTCTTGCAAAAGAATATCTTTACCGATTTCGGTCGTCCGAGAGCACTCACTAGTGATGAGGGTACCCACTTTTGCAATGCGCCGCTTGATAAAATCCTTGAAAAATACGGTGTCAAACACAAAGTTGGTACACCATATCATCCCCAAACCAGTGGCCAAGTCGAGGTAAGCAACCGGAGCCTGAAAAGAATTTTGGAGAAGACCGTGAACAATAATAGATCTAATTGGAGTCTTAAGCTGGATGACGCATTGTGGGCTTATCGTACTGCATTCAAAACCCCGATGGGCACGTCACCCTTCCAAATGGTCTATGGCAAAGCTTGTCATTTACCCGTCGAACTTGAGCACAGAGCTTTCTGGGCAATTAAATTCTTAAATTTCGATAGCCAGCTCTGTGGGGAGAAACGGTTGTTACAGTTGAACGAGCTCGACGAATTCAGACTCCGTGCGTACGAGAATGCTAAACTCAGCAAGGAGAGAACGAAGATGCTCCATGACGCTAAGATCAAGGACCGAGAATTCAAAGTTGGTGAGATGGCTTTACTCTATAATACTAGACTTCACCTGTTTCCAGGTAAACTCAAGTCTAGATGGTCTGGTCCCTTTGAGATTCTCGAGGTTAATCCAAGTGGAGTAATTACCCTGAACGGGTATGGTAATCAAGCTTTCAAAGTGAATGGTCATAGACTTAAGAAATATTTTGGGCAACCAAAGGAAAAGCCTGAGACTCTTTATTTCCAAAGAAGAGATGAGAGTACGGATGTCCCGATTTGTGAGGAGATTCCATCTTATTTCTTTGAGTCAGATGATGACATTCCTACCTCTACCTGTGAGGAACCTTCTTCTGGGACTCCTGAGCATGTTAGCACACCTACGCCTGTCATCCGCAAGAACAATAAGAAGAGAGTCAGTGTAGTTTGGAGAGAAAAGTTTAATGAACTTATTGCGCACTTGACTTGTTGTTGTGGTGAAAATCACTTCCGCCTTAGTAATTCTAATTCCGATACTGAGGTGGCGGCAGTTAAACCAAAGTGGCCCGATCCGGGTTGATCTTTTGGAATCTGTGTCAAGCTATTGGCATTAAAAGAGCGCTCCTAGGAGGCAACCTAGTTTTCTTTGTTCGTTTTCTTTTCTTAGGTTGTTTTGTTTTATTGTTTTAGAAATAATACTTTAGTTGCTTTTGTGTTGATGGTTATTCCTCCTACGTTCATTGTAAGTGTTTTGTGTTATGTGTTGCTCATATACCCCGTGTACCCCGAGATTATATGGTATGTCGAGTGTGGCGGATACTTTTGAGCGAGTTCACAAGCTTTTATGTCCAGTGTTGTCTATTCGAGTTGTAGCGGTACGTTCATGCTCCGGCCGACCTCGCCAACTTTCATCCGACAACCACTATTGAAACCAGCTAAGTTTTCTTTTTCTTTTATTCTGCACATTCGAGGACATAATGTGATTTAAGTGTGGGGGGGTGTTTGGGTATGTTTTTATGCTATATCCTTTGAAATATGAGTAAAAAGTGAATGTTAAATTTTCCACTAAATTTAAAATTTTTTGTTAATCTCGAGCATATAATTGGAACTAGATGCTTGCTAGTTGTAGTTTTCTAACGATGATAGTATGTGACTTAGTGAGATAATTATAGCATGTTTTACTTTTATGGAGATAGTTTCGTTTTTCACTCACGGAAGCCTTTGATATTGAAGCAAGATTTTTGAACTATATCCTTTCATTGTTTTAGTGATTTATCTTAGGAAGGTCAGTATAGTAACACCTTAGTTAGACCGTGTGCTGTGAATATCATAAAGTTCGAATGTGATAAGTGAGATGTAACTTATGTCTTGAAAAAAAGAGAGAATGAATAAGCAATCATAATAAATACGTTTGTCGGAAGCTGGTTAATGATTTGAGTGCGGTAGGGTATACCTCGTATGTCCTATACCACTATGATGACCAATAGCTCACGACAGTCAGTTTATAGCTGCCTTATGATTTGAGTAGGTAGGGGATTATCACGAAACATCCTATTCTACTATGATGGGTAAAAGCTCATTCTGATATGCGTTAAATTTGAAAATTTTGGAAAATGATGGATAAGAATAGAGTGAAGTCTTTGTTATCATGGATCTTATACCCAGTAGAACCGCATGATATGCTGTAGGGATTATCCTACTGAGTGCGTGGGAAGGCTTTGAGTGGAGCTATTACTGTTTGTACCTAGGATAGTCATTGGAATTTTTGAGAGGATATTTCTTTGAAAGGCTTGTTAGATTGAGAATGGCTTGTCACACTTACACCGAATCTATCTCTGTGTTGGTATTGTTTGCTATAGTTGTTGTATCCTTTGTTACGTGAGTTAGAGATCTATGTGGATTATTTATAAAGTTGAGCTATAGTTTTGATTGTTTTGTCCGAGGACGTACAAAAAGTTAAGTGTGGGGGAGTTGTTAAGGCCATATTTATATGATTATTAAGGGTTTATTTCATTATTATTTTCCCCACATTTGCATAATTTACATGAGAATTAAGGGTTTAAGTGTAAATATTGAATAAAGATGATTTTAAGAGGGTTGTATGCAAAATTGATGATTTTAAGTGTTAATTTAATGGAATTATTATTATTTGGATTTTATTACGTTTTTGCATTGTTTATTTATCATGTAGGTGTTAATTTTCGTGCATATAATGAGGATAAATGAAGCTCAAGTCGAATTATAAGAGATAGAGTTGGAATTGGCTTGAAGAAATTGGATAAAGATGAAGAGATCCGATCCTCAGCAGTTCGAACGGGCGTCTACTGATCTTGAACGAGCGTCCAGAAGTGAACTGGCGTCCATGCAGCGTCTAGAATCGTATTTTACATTCAGAGAGTTCAGACGGAGGATGAACGAGCGTTTACTCAGCGTCCAGGCATTCTGGACGGGCGTCCACGAGACCAGACGGGCGTTCAAGGCCGACTTAAACCCTAACCGCCTTAAAATTCTATAAATACAGCTGCAGCCCCAACCCTAAGGATATACTTTATACGAAATAATTGAGATCGCAATTTTACACCAAAAAGTCGGCGTAACCCTAATTTCACGAGAGATGAATTTCTCCAACCCAACAATCATCTTCAACATGATTGTTGGCTAAAAGCCTTGCGGTGAGTCGACGGAGGAAGCCTATCAACAACACAAACCAACTAGAGAGTTCGATGCTTTATGTTAGTGAGTTTAATTTATAGTTTTTCATCACTTTGGATCTTTGTTTTGTATTGATCATGTTTTGTTGGAATTAACGATTCGATGAAACGATTTATCTATATCTATATGCTTGGATCTATGTATGAAAATATATTGGTTTAAGTCTTATTTCGTTCAAGTGATGCGATTAATTGTGTTGTAAGAGATTATGCATGATTAGTTGAGTAAGAGTTTGGAAACAATCTCGTGATTTCGTTTTGATTGCATGTTTAGTTTGTTTGAAAAGATAAACGAAACCCTAGAATTTGGTTGAAGAAATTTAATTGAATTCGTGAATAGATCACTACTAAAAACTACATCTTTAGATCACCATCTAGTTGGGATTGTTTGTTGATGGGTGGATTCGTTGCCTCGCTGTGTTTTCCTTTAATTGTTTTAATCGAATCGTTTAGATTAAGTTTAGTTTAAGTTCTAGTTATATAAACCCTAGTTTTCTGCTGTTTTCCTGCACTTTTCTGCTTCAGTTCATAATCAGACGCTCGTCCGCAATAGCAGACGCTCGTCCATTAGATTTAGTTTTCAGACGCTCGTTCACTTTAGTGAACGCTCGTCCGTCTTTCCGTTTTCTTATTTACTTGCTTGTTTTTATTCTTGTTTTAGTTTCAATTCTTAGGTTTAGGTTTTAGTTAGTTCCGGCTTTAGTTTAGATAGATAATTGTGACATAATTGATATAGATTTATATTTGAATCCGATAAACATTCCACTCCCTTAGGACGACCCGTTAACATCCTATACTACGATCCTTATACTTGGGGTGTTTCGGTTATAAATTGTAAAACTCGTTTTTACCGAACAAGTTTTTGGCGCCGTTGCCGGGGAGTCGGTAACGGTTGTCGGATTCTATTTAGGACAATTTTCTGAGTCAAAAAGGGGTCGTTAGGGCACGCGGTAGTATTTTGACCATAACTTTCGGCTCGAGTGTCCGTTTGGAACGCAGGACCCCAATTCGGAAAGCTCGTTCCGACGCCGACGACGAGGTGAACGGCCATAGGCCGTTCAGTGCCGTTTTCGAGGTCAAAATCCACTGTTTTCCCCTCCATTTTGGCCCTAGAAGATTTCAACACGTTTTTTTCCCGTCTTAGTGTTTTTCTAGTTTTTTTTTTAGGTTTTCGTAGCTGAACGAGCGTTCGATAACTTGAACGCCCGTCCACCTCAATTCTGTCTTCTGAACGAACGTTCATTCATCTGAACGAGCGTTCAGTTCTGAACGAACGTCCATTCATACCGGGCCTTGCCCGCCTCTCAAATCATCACTTCTTTTCTATCTTCTTTTCTCCCTCTAAACCATCAAACCTTTTCTAAACCTGTTCTAATCAACCCTAAGGTTGATTTCTTCCTTCTCCTTTCTTCTGGTTTATGCAAACGAGAAGTAAGAAGGGACTTCTGATCTTTGATCCTGAGCCTGAACGATCTATCCTTAGAAGAAGGCTTCTCCCTGATTTGGACAAAATGGCGGATCAAGATCCACCAATTCCAAATCCTGATCCCCAAGCTCGCTTAAATTTACTCCTTCAACAAATGCAAGCTGCGGCAACGAATGCGAGAATCGGCAAGTGGCATAAATCAACAACTTCAACAATTCCGCCAAAACCGGCTTAATCGGTTGAACCGGGACCCCTACACTCCATATCTTAATCAAGATTTTCTCGAGGGACATAGACCTATTCGTCCACGATATGGGGGGAGTAAATTTCGACCTTAAAAATGGAGTAGTTGCACTAGTCCAAAATAGCTCTTTCCATGGCACCGCTCAAGAAGACCCGCACGACTTCTTGTCCACATTCGTACAAATCGTGAAGCGAGCCATTATCCTGGTGTTGATTCGAGATCGTAAAGTTGAAGCTATTTCCTTTTGCTTTAAAAGGTGAAGCAAGCGAGATGGTTTAAGTCGTTAGCACATCATTCCCTCCATACATGGAATGATGTCAAAAGAGCCTTCGCTCTTAAGTGGGTTTCACCAGGCAAGATTATGGAGATGAAACGGGAAATAGCTACGTTTGAGCGGATGGAGGATGAGGCTGTTGGCAAGGCTTGGGAGAGATTAAATCGTTGATGAGGAAATGCCCCAATCACGGATATGACGGACATGAGTTGTTGGAACCTGTTTTACGAGAGGTGTCTCTCAACCTAATAGAGACTATCTTGACTCCACACTCATGGATCCTTCTTAGGGGAGGTGATGAGACCCTACGAGTGGCCGAGACCATCGCCAAGAACAATATGTGGTCGACTCCTAAGAAGACCAATATTGTTAAGAAAGAAGGTACGCAAGCAATCCCGATACACAACCGTTGGTTGCTCGGATGGAATTGATAAGCAAGCGGTGGCCAATCTTCGGATGCGGCCTTCTAATTCAAATTACCTTGAAACACGGGCGGTGGACCGAGATGACGGAGGAGGTAAACTTAATGGATAATCAAAACCAACCCTTCCGAAACTTCAACCGGAACCGAACTATTCAGATTTCAAAGGCAAAACTTCAATCAAGCCAAGTTACCACCGGCCCTTCAAATTCGAATTCTTTCAACTCGAACTATCAAAGGCCGGTTCGTAACTCCCAAAGGCCTCAAGGTGGCTGGAATCAAACTCGAACAATAATCATACCACCTCATGTGTCCCTCAACACAAATTCGATGAGCCGGTAGACATGGTGAAGACTCGTCTACTAGTGTTAAAGCAATTGAGAGACAAGTTGGTCAAATGGCGGACCCGGCAAGCAAGCGAGACCTCACGGTAAACTTCGAGTTATACCGAGAGAAATCCGAAAGCGATGTGAATGTTTGCACCGCCATTACACCTCGGTGGGAGTATGGGCAAGAAGAGGAGTTGAATGAAGTAACGTTGAGAAGTGGTAAGAAGGCCGGACCCGGCAAGGTGTCGGGAAACGAGTAGCCCCTCCTGACGCCATGAGTTCAGGAGGGGGAAATCAGAAACCACATGCCGAAGAAAGCAACGATGAGGAGCTTAGTGACAATTCTTCGGAGGATGAAAATAATTCTGATGACGAGGAAAGAAAGGAAAGTCAAGGGGCGGTACCCCGACTAAGAAAAAGGAAGAAAAGTTTGTGAGATGGAAGGATAAGGAGGATGAGGCGATAAAGAATCGGCCACGAAGAATGATAAAGCCCTTCCTTATCCACCAAAAAGGAAAGAGAAAGCCCTCGCCAAAGACAAGCGATATGACGGGGTGAGGAGGATACTTAGGGACACTAAAGTGAGTATGCCCTTAGATGAGGTATTGTTGCCGAAATGCCTAAATGTACTAAGTATCTTAAAGAATTCGTGGGAGCAAGAGAAAGCTTCGGGGGATGGTGAAGAAGTGTTTCGAGAAGATTGCGCAATGGTTTCACAAAAAGTCGCCGTTAAGCGAGGTGACCACGCGGACCTTCAATCTCCCGTGAGATCGAAGGCCATTTGTTCGAAAATGTATTATGCGACTCAGGGGCCTCTATTAATGTGATGCCATTAAACGTTTGCAAAAAGCTCGGGTTAGATAAAAGGATGCGGGAACGCCCGATTTCGCTTCAGATGGTAGATAAATCTAGCCGGACTGCAGCCGGTTGTGTAGCTAATGTTCTCCTTCAAGTTGAACATTTGGTCTTCCCTACCGACTGGGTTATCCTAAATTATCCACCGATAAGGAGATGCCTCTAATTCTAGGCCGAACCTTTTTAGACACTTCTAACGCTCTCATCGACTTCGCAAAGGACGATTACTCTTAGAGTCGGTGACACATCCGTCACCTTCACACGAGGGACACATCCCGAAAGAGCCGTAATTGATGAAATATCGTTTGTCGAAGCTATCTATGAGGACGAAAAAGATGCCTACTTTGAAGAAGCGAGAGGAGTTGACGAGAGATAGGTGTTTTTGAAGTCTTGGACATTGAGGATCCGGCCGATCGCGGACCACCTTCTAATTCATTTCAAGCCGTAGGCATTGACGAGTCATCTTCACTCGCTCATACCGGGCCTATTATTGAGTTAGAAGCATGGAGATGCCCAAAGAACAAACGATGATTTCAAAGAGCCGAGTCGGGAAGACTTCATCCCCGGTGAAGAAGAAGCTCGATGGGTAGTTGGGACGAGGTAGAGTTTTGGAGAGAAGCTACTCATTGGGAAGTAGATGACCGGGAAGAGCAGGCGGCGAAGAGCTTAAAGACGAAGAGTTAAGAAAAATGATCGATCACAAGAAAAAGGAAGCAAGTGTTGACCGGAGGATTCCGATGGATGATTTGATCCAAGTACATGCTTTTCGGGGTTGAGCCTCGGGAAGATGAGTTATTCTTTAGTCAACCACTCCAAGCTCATAAAGAGAAAGGTGGCCCGTTAAAGTCTAGTATTGAGCAACCACCTACGATTTAGAGCTCAAACCGCTTCCGAAACACCTTAAGTATATCTTTCTTAAGGATGGAGATAAATTGCCTTTGATCATTTCTTCGAAACTCGACCACGAGCAAGAAGCACAGTGATAGAAGTGCTTAAAAAGAATATCCTCGCGTTCGGATGGCAAGTGGGTGATATCCGAGGAATCGGCCCGGATGTATGCATGCATAAAATCCGAACGGAGGAGGGAGCTAAAAGGTAAGACAACCTCGGCGAAGGCCGAATCCGCATATGCAAGAGGTTGTCAAGAAGGAGGTTATAAAGTGGCTCGACATGGGAATCATCTACGCAATCGCCGATAGCGAGTGGGTCGGTCCTACTCAAGTTGTGCCAAAGAAGGGCGGTATTACGGTTGAAAAGAATGAAAAAGGGGAGGAAGTTGCCTTACGACTCGTGACGAGCTACGAGTCCGTATTGACTATCGTAGACTTAATGAGGTTACCGCCAAGGACCACTTTCCCCTACCCTTCATTGACCGACTTATTGAACGACGAGTGGTCATAAGTATTATTGTTTCCTTGATGGATACTCGGTTACTTCCGGATAGCCATCGACCCCAATGACCAAGAGAAGACCACGTTTACGTGTCCATCCGGTACTTTTGCTTTTCGTAGAATGCCATTCGGTCTATGCAATGCACCCGCGACTTTTCAACGGTGTATGTTGGCCATTTTTGATGGACTTGTTGAGAAATGCATGGAAGTCTTCATGGACGACTTCTCAGTCTACGGCGATAGTTTTGATGAAATCTTAGAGAACCTAGATATGGTACTCCAACGTTGCGTTGAGAAGAATCTGGTGCTTAACTGGGAAAAATGCCATTTTCTAGTAGACGAAGGAATCGTCTTGGGACATAAGGTATCCAATGCAGGTATTCAAGTTGATAAGGCTAAGGTCGAAGCCATTGAAAGGATGACGTACCCTAAGACAGTGAAAGAGGTACGAGGTTTTCTAGGACACGTTGGCTTCTACAGGCGGTTTATTCGAGACTTTTCTACGATTGCCAAGCCTTTATCAAATCTCTTGAAAGAAGATGTCGATTTCTTGTTCGATGCGAAGTGCAAAGAAGCTTTCAATTGTCCGAAAGACAAGCTTATCGGTGCCCCTATTTTAGTTGCACCCGATCGGACCAAGCCTTTCGAGTTGATGTGCGATGCCTCTAATTACGCCGTAGGCGGTCCGAATTCAAGCGGCCTTTTCGAATTTTGAAATTCGGAAAACCGTCATCATTGATTGACAGCCATCAATGCCCACGTAAGTACATGGGTGGTTACCAAGGAGGCTGACAATAGGCCATGATCTAACCTTTCAACTGCCCCACTACCCACATCTGACGAGATCACCCCACGCAGAACTATGGCTGCCATAAAACCACACCGCCGAGACAAGGCCGTCCGCTTTATAGCGCGAGCCTAAGAAACATGTTGCATTAAACGACATCTGGGACGTCCGCCTCACAGCGCGGCCCTGCGGTGAGACGCTTGACTTCACAAAAGCTGTAAAAATAAGTCGGATAAAACGACAAGGCCGTCCGTTTTATAGCACGAGCCTAAGAAACATGTCGCACTAAACGACATCTGGGACGTCCGCTTCATTGCGCGGCCCCGTGGTGAGACACTTGACGTAACAAAAGCTGCAAAAATGTGTTGGATAAAACGGCGTCCTTCTAAAGTCAAAATCAAAAGGTTCAAACAGAGCTACATGCCATCCATGAGAACGCTTTACTCCATGCTTGGCATTTTTATGAAAATACCGAAGACACGGAGTAGGGGGCCATTGATATTTCTAAATAGAGCCGCCAATATGTGTCACAGGATAAAGTCTATCTAGCCACCAGAATGGATAGCAAAGATCCGCGGCTATAACATCCGCGGCGGCAATCAACTGAGGTCGCCAATCTCAAAGTCCCCACCAAGAGAATTCAAACCTTAAAGGTCACTAGTAGCTCAGGGGGCCGATCGGAGATCCCAAAAGGAGTCCATACGAGACCGCACAAGCCCTTAGAGGGAGAAGCAGAGAAAGCTGACAGGACGAGGAGCAGGCGACCTTATGGATGGAGATCTTAGCGACCACATAGCCACGCCACCAAGATATTTAGTCTACTTGTCTCTAAGCTTAAACCCTAATCTTCCCTCCTCCCTATAAAATAAGGCTTTATGTAACAGAAAAAAGGGGGCACAAAATAGAAAAGAGAACAAAATTCTGTCAAAATATTTACTCTGTAGATTTCATGCACACCACTGTATCACCGCCGTGCACCACTGGCCTTTCATCACTCAAACACATATTATAAGCCAGATATCCACTACATAAAACCACCGCTACACCCCCGTGATAATCTCTGCATTATCACTAGGCACAACACCAACAGATTACGCCAAATACACAAACGGTACGTTAATAAACTATTATTTTGTTTTCTATTACGAATGGTCTTTACTAAGATTATAGGACAAACACATGCTCAACAAAGTCCGGGATGTCAGACAAGTCCGGCCCCGCTCGCCACCACTTAACGCGAGAAGTGAGAAGTCGACCCGGACCTGACCTGGCCCTGCTCGCCGTGCTTTTAAATGAGAAGTCAGCACTAGCCTGGCCCTGCTCGTCCTAAACTTTCACATGAGAAGTCACTCCGACCTTGCCCTGCTCACCGTGCCTTTAAACGAGAAGTCAGCACTACCCTGGCCCTGCTCATCCTAAACTTTCACGCGAGAAGTCAGTCCGACCTAACCCAGCTCGCCGTGCTTTAAAAACGAGAAGTCAGTGCACTCTAGCCCTACTCGTCAAAAAATCAATACGGGATGTCAGTGCAAGCTGGCCCAGCTCGCCCAACCACAGCGAAGCAGTTGGCTGCCATGAACGCCACAACTCTAAACGCCATCGTCACATCGGTACGATCAACAACACATATGGTGCACCAAGAGGTCAAGCCCCCGATAAGGACATCATCCCATCAGGTTCTCATTAATGCTATTTCAATACAGTATTGACTAGTTCCATTTTGCATTTTGTCACTAAGTTCTGCAGGACATATACACATATATCGAGTTCACTAAAATATGACATACACGCCCCCCGCGTCAGACCAAATGAACGTGCCCGCTAAATTGTCTGTAGGCCAGACAAACCGAGCTCCACAGGGCGGACTCGACTCAAATCGCTATGAACGATACTTGAGCTCCGGAGGTCAGACTCAACCTGATCATCAAAGACCAAACTAATAAATTTTGCATGACAGACTCAATTAATTATGTCTACAAGCCAGACTCGGGATTATACAAACAAACAACCAAGTATGCCATCCAAAAATTATTAGTTAGTGCATGGCATACTGAGGGGCAAGACGTCCCAGTTATAAAGCACTCAAGAGACTAAAATTCAGATGAAGAAAACTCATCAAGAGTATGTCTGAGCCCCACGGTATGAAACCAGCTCAAAATCAAATCAGCAAGACAAATTCGACCTAAGCCTTGCAGGTCGAACTCAACAAAGTTTGCAAATGATAAATTCTAAGTCTGCAGGACAGACTCGAACTGAGGTTCATAGGACGAACTCAGCAAAGTTGTCGGGCAATCTCTTTAAGTCCGCAAGTCGGAATTAGCTGCATTCGATGTCTGTAGGACAGACCCGAGCAAAAACATGACAAAACCTTTAGTATGCCATCCAAAACTACAAGTTAATGCATGGCATACTGGAGGGCAAGATACCTCGCCATTAACGAAGCACTTAAAGAAAGTGTGGGTTAAATCAAGTACTTAAATAAGTGCTCGGAATAAAGTTAAGGCTGAGAACTTAACAAAATACTCATTTTGTTAGCAAATTGTATGGATTACAATTTCATTTGAAATAAAATTTCAAAGCAAAAAACGACAAGTCCACAAGCCTACTGATCTAAGAACCGGGGGCTGGACTCTGTGGTGGCTCTGAAGAAACAAGAAACAAGGTAAAAGCAGCCACAGCACGGCAAGAGTACTCGGACACAGTGTCCACTCCCTCCGGGAAGTCCTTCAAATGGTTGTCATAAACCAGACCCATGCCCAACTTATAAAAAGTTTTACGGGGGAGATTGTTCCCGACAAAGTAAAAGTCAGCAATCTGACCCTTTGCCTTATCCACCCCCAAACTGTAGACATGGTTAGGCCGACCTTGCCTCAGGTCGGCAATCTTCTTCAAATCTCCAGTAAACTTGCCCACCCCAGGGAAAATGTCCTGGCCAATCCAGGTTCCTTTCAAGTAAGAAACACTATCAAAGTACAATACACGAGTAAGAAAAGCAAGCATGCGTATTCCATGGCCTTAAAGACACCGTCAGCTAGCTCCACATCGGTCATCCCAGGAGACCGGCTCCTGTTCCACAGGTCGGACTCAATAAAGTCTACAGGACAGACAATTTGAGCTCTGCATGTCCGACTCAGCAAGCATATGTCAACTAAAAAGTACATTGAGTCTGCTTAATAGTGTGGCATTTAAGCCCGTCCGCTTGACAACGTGAGAAGTCAGTCTAATCTGGCCTTGCTCACCGAGAAGCTTAACGCTAGAAGTCAGTCTGATAAGCCCTCGAGCGAGTCTTTTATACGCCCGACTCCAGCTCGGCACCGTATTTAAAGCTCGCCCTCGAGCGAATCTTCTCAAAATTTTGGCCTTACTCTCTCAAACATAACACACTTATAACCGGTCACCACCTAAGCACGGCACCAGCAGACTACGCTAAAAGAACTTTACGTTATCTCAGTAGATCACTGTGCAACAGTCATCTCAGCAAACGGTGTATCAAGTCGTTGCAACTTTACACCATGACTTTCATTTACACATTTGAAAGCTCGGAGAGTAGGGGGACATTGATGTGTCGAATCAGGCCAAGTCCCCAAGTCCGAAAAGAGCCCATGGATCCGAACCTGGCCCATACGTAAGACCAGTAACGGATAGGCTCCTCAGACCGGCCAATTTGCCCATGAATAAGCCGGACCAGGCCAAGCACGATCAAGCCCGCTTCGCACCATCATGATTCCCGTCGTGAGCCAAGGCAACGGGAATGAAGCAGCAAGTAGCTAGCTCGATACAAAGCACTGGGGGACCGACCTGCTCACCCCTCCAGCTCGCCATCCTTCAACGCGAACAAAGCCAACATGACTAAGCAACAAAGTTTGTAAACGACGCTTTCAAGCCTCAAAGCTCTTAGCTCGCCAAAGGCTCTCGGCTCGCCAGCTCTTCAGCTCGGCACTCTAAGACCTACCTCAGCTCGGTAGCTTCCCAGTTCGGCAGCTAGTCCAACATCATGGTGGCAGCCAACTCATGGCCCTATAAATAGCAGCATCACACCCTTGACAAAAGGGGCTCTCATTTTCAAAGAACTACGTAAATCGGGCTTGATCCCTTACAAGCTAAGGGTACATAGGTAGCCTTCTACGGCTCAGCTTATAATCACAAACACAATATTTTCTTCATCCTTTTTCTTGAGCGCCACCGCGCAACCACAATCATGGGCTAAGATGCCTCGAATTATGCAAAGTCATAGCAGAGTTACAACGGAACTCTGCCGGATTGGCACAATAGGCTGCGTATCAACTCGCAAGTCTAGAGAACCGTGGCAGAGCTACAACCTTAAGGAAATCCGAGCTGACCTTTAGAGCTCAGCTAGATCCGGGGGGCTTATGATGAGGGTCGGAATAGCACCTCGCCACGTGTCGCATCCACATCAGCACAGTAATAAGTATAGATAGAAAAATCCTACATCTTAAGGGCCAAGAGCCCCACACAAGAATTCGAGCTGATCCCAGCTCGGCTATCCTCCCCGACCTCGGCAGGTTGGCCAAAGCATAAACGAACTCTGGCACCTCAGCCTGAGTCTGCATTGGACCCGATCTCCCACGTGCGTACTACAATCAGATAAATATGAGTAGAATCCTTAATCATAGCTACTCTGATTCTGACATTCAAATGCATCCACAATTATCTCATAAAATCAAGGAGATCAAATCATCATTATCTTTTCCTTAGGGAACACGAAATCCAAGCCTAACAAGGACAAGGCCCATGGCGGCCTCTCTATATAAACCATCCTTAAGGAACTACGAAGACTTGATTCCAATACAGGCATTGGATCTGTAGTCAGATTGAGATACAGTTTCTCAAGTGCAGTCTAAACCACCACCAAAACACCCCCTCTTTTTATCGTTTTTTTATTGTTCTTGAAGCTTTTGCAGGTTGTCATTAGGAGAACAACCCCGATTTATTATCGACGATTTCCAGCATCGTCAATATGTTAATTTGCAATGTCTAACTACGACTTCTGTTAGCCTTGGCTCAGCACCACAACTGAGACCCTCTGCGGGGAGAAGGTGGGAGCACTGGAAGGTGTTTTTTTGGCCTTGTGGGACATTGACTTAGTAGTCATGATTTTTTTACAAAGTGCTAGGTAGTGTAACTAGTTGTCTAGCACTAGAAGTCCTTAGGAAGCCTTATACGTGAACGACTCAGGTGGTTAGAAACTTACTCACCGTACATCATATCTATTACTCAACCGTATTAAATAAATACATATAATTTTCCAATAAATAGAATACACATGTACGACACTACTGTACACCTTTTTTTTGTTCCTGGAATACATATATAACAGAAGCTTATAATAATTTAACAATATATAAAAAGGAACTTGCAGGCAGCAGAACCCCTTTTTTTGTGAGCCGTCAGCATACTAAGGTTCAACCCAATATCAATTTCAACAAGGAACAATAATATAATAATATTATTATTATTAATTACTACGGTCTTCTCAAACTAAAAGTAGAGCGGTGCTCTATAGTACTGGCCGAACTTACGGATAGTCCCATAACATAGATTGATACTCATTGAGTTATCGTTTAAGTGATGCATTAACCGTCTAATACACCGATTAACAATAATACAACAAAACATTGACTGGAGAACACCCACTTACCTTTGATTTTTTGAAAGCAAAAAAGCAAAAACTTGAAGGCATAGCCTTGAATTCTCGAACCAGACGCCCCTACGAATATCCTACGATAATCAAACGACTAACTACGATTAGACAATCCTCTAATCATCAAAACGCAGGTTTAACTCTCAAGAACAAACGGGTTCTAGATTAGGGGGTTATAGATTAGGGCTGAAAAGGAAAACTTACCGAATGGAAACGGCTAGTGTAGAAACGATCGTCTCCTCGCGGTGATCAATTTCTTCTACTATCGTCTGCACCAAAAACTGACCGATTTACCTAGCGAATCAAAGTTTCGTTCTCCCCCTTTTTTTCTTCCGTTAGTCGTCGACCTACTCCCCAAATTTTCAGAAATTATACGTGATAGAAATACTGGGGATTTAGGGGAAAATTCCTTTTATACCCAATTAATTAATCATTAACTAAAATAATTAATTCTCCTTTTTAATTGTTTCTATTTTTTTGGTTTAAAAATAAAATAGGAAAATAATAATTCAAACTCCAGTTTTACTTTTATACCCTTACTGGATTTTTCGGGATATTACATCCCTCACCCATTAAGAAAAATTTCGTCCTCGAAACTCAACATACCTGGGAGATGCTTGAAATCCGGAAACCCGTGAACCATGTCATCATCTTTCTCTCATGTTGCCTCTTCCGGTGTATGATAACTCCATTGAACCAACACGAGCTGAACATCTTCACCCTTGAATTTCTTCACTTTCCGTTCCAAGATACGAACTGGTTCTTCTTTGTAGGTTAGGTTCTCTTCAACCATTTCAAGGTCAATGTTTGCCTCAACATCAACATCAGTCAAACACTTCTTAAGCATTGACACATGAAATACATTGTGGACTCTTGACAAGGATTCTGGCAACTCCAAACGATAAGCTAAAGGTCCTACTTTAGCTAAGATCACAAAAGGTCCTACATATCTTGGGCTCAACTTGATCTTCTGCCCAAACCGTCTCACTCCTCTCATGGGTGACGCCTTGAGGTACACTCTATCACCAACCTCAAACTCCAACGGTCTTCTCCTCACATCTGCCCAACTCTTACGCCTGTCTTGAGCCACTTTCAGATTCCGACGAACTACCTCAATCTTTTCTTTAGCCTGTTGTATCAACTCTGGCCCTATAATCTGCCTCTGTCCAACTTCATCCCAAAACTCTGGTGTTCTGCACTTTCTTCCGTATAAAGCCTCAAACAGTGGCATCTTGATGCTTGTATCGTAGCTATTATTGTATGCAAACTCCGCCACTGGGAGGTACTCATCCCATAAGCCTCCTACCTCTAAGTCACATGCTCTCAACATGTCCTCAAGAGTCTGAATCGTCCTTTCTAATTGCCCATCTGTCTAGGGATGAAATGTCGTACTTAGATCTAACGTGGTCCCAAACTGTTTCTGTAGACTCATCCAGAACCTGCTAACAAACCGACTGTCCCTGTCTGAAACGATAGAAACCGGAACTCCATGAAGCTTCACTATGCTGTTGATGTAAAGGTTGGCCATCTTTTTTAATGACATGTTCTCCTTAACTGGCAGGAAGTTTGCTGATTTAGTCAACCGATCAACAATCACCCAAATCATGTCATAACCTGTCTTTGTCTTCGGTAATCCACTAATAAAGTCCATAGTGATCTTTTCTCATTTCCACTCAGGAATCTCTAAAGGCTTGAGAAACCCTGCTGGTCCCTTATGTTCCGCCTTTACCCCCTGACATGTGTCACACCTTGACACAAAGTCGGCTATCTCTGCTTTCATAGAAGGCCACCAGTAGCAATCCTTCAGCTTTATATACATCTTATTTGCCCCTGGATGAACTGCAAAGGCTACCTTGTGGGCTTCATTCAACACGGTCCTTTTTCATATCTCCAACATCTGGAACACAAAGCCGATTCTGAAACCAAACATTACCATCGGCATCTAACTCATACCCGCTGTCCGGTTTTGTCCTAGCCACTCATTTGTAGTCAAAAATAACCAGATCCTCATCATGCTTCTTCATAATCTCATCAATGATCTCGGACCTCGCAATCAACGGTGCAACATACTGTAATTGTTCATGTTGCCCCATATCCTGTACACTTAGTCTTTCAAACTGACCCGCAACTTCTGTCACTTCAAGAAGTGCACTAACTGGTCTCCTGCTTAAGGCATCCGTTACTACATTTGCCTTTCCCGGGTGATATTGTATTTCCAAGTTATAGTCCTTAACATACTCTAACCAACGTCTCTGCCTCATGTTCAACTGTTGTTGCTTAAAGAAGTACTTAAGGCTATGATGATCCGTGAAAATCCATGCTCTCACTACATACAAGTAATGTCTCCAAGTTTTCAAGGCAAATACAACTGCTGCTAACTCTAAGTCATGCGTAGGATAATTCTTTTCATGTGGTCTCAACTGTCTTGAAGCATACGCAATCACTTTCCCATTTAGCATTAGAACACAACCAAGACCTTGACCTGAAGCATCCGTATACACATCATAATTATCGAATACTTCGGGTAGGGTCAACACTGGTGTTGTAGTCAACATTTCCTTGAGCGTCTGAAAAGCATCCTCACACTCTTGACTCCACTCGTACCTCACACTTTTCTAGGTAAGTCGTGTGAGTGGTGAAGCAATCCTCAAAAAATCCTTAA
Organism: Gentiana straminea; assembly: GCA_036785695.1. Taxonomy (NCBI): domain Eukaryota; kingdom Viridiplantae; phylum Streptophyta; class Magnoliopsida; order Gentianales; family Gentianaceae; genus Gentiana; species Gentiana straminea. The sequence continues at coordinate 2,665,798 of JAVUPR010000241.1, read as the reverse complement.
CAAAGGGTCTGTAGTATCCTGCCAGTCCCAAGAAACTTCTTATTTCTGAAACTGTAGTCGGTCTAGGCCACTTAGTCACTGCATCTATCTTTTGGATCAACTTTGACTCCTTCTACTAAAATGACATGGCCTAAGAAGTTTACTTGGTCCAACTACAATCTGTTTTCTCGAAGTGTCTGCAGTGCTATCCTCAAGTGGTCCTCATGCTCATACTCATCCCTTGAGTAGATCAAAATATCATCAATGAACACTATCACAAACTTGTTTAGATATGGCATAAAGATTCTTTGCATAAGGTCCATAAATGCTGATGGTGCATTCGTGAGACCAAATGGCATGACTATGAACTCGTAATGCCCATACCTAGTGTTGAACACTGTTTTCGGGATATCCTTCTCATTGACCTTTAACTGGTGATACCCTGACCTCAAGTCTATCTTAGAAGAGACTTTCTTCCCCTGAAGTTGATTAAACAGGTCGTCTGTCCTTGGGAGTGGATACTTATTCTTGATGGTCAACTTATTCAACTCTATATAGTCTATGCACATCCTCATACTACCATTCTTCTTCTTCACGAACAAAACTATAGCTCCCCAAGGTGATGTACTAGGCCTGATTATCTTCTTCTCTAACATATCTGCCAACTGCTCCTTCAACTCTACTAACTCGGCTTGGGCCATCCTGTACGGTGCCCTAGCTAGGAGTCATAAATGACCCGGTCAACTTCTTAGGTCCTCGCTTGGTCAAGACTTCGTCCCAAGACCTTTATGTCTCACACTTATATAGGGGTGAGCCTTTACCGATGTGAGACTTTATATTCTCCCCCTTATAAGGGAGGTGGCCGGCCAAGACTTGTCCCGGTCGTCCTTACCTTAGGTGTGACACCGCCTAACACTAAGTTCCGAATGATAGTCGGCTCCGATACAATTTTTTAACGCCCCCAGACCTCGGGCCTGGTAGCGATAAATAAGTCATAAATGGTCCAGTTAACTGCTTAAACCGCCGTCCTCGCTTGGTCTAAAAGGACTAACCCGTGTTGACAAGACCTTTATGTCCACACTTATATGGGGGTGAGCATTCTAATATTTTTCCTATGTGGGACTTTACATCTTGACTATGCAACAGTCCACACAACGGTTACAGGTGAAGAGCCCGCATTGGTTATGATACAAGCACGCCCAGGCGAACCTCACCCGAGCAGAGCTCGCCCGACATCACTTGTACTTCGCTTCGCCTTTGTAACCGCCGACTATAGTCCCTATAAATAGCGGCATCACCCCTCCACCAGAACTACGTTATTTTGGCTTGATCCCTTGCAACCCAAGGGTATGTAGGCAGACTCTCACGATGCAGCCAAAAAAAAACACCCCCATTCCCTTTCGGATCTGTAATACCCCGAGTCAATTTTAGCATTCGACCCGAGTTTGAACCGAAACCAAACCCGAAACTTTATTTTAATATAAAATACTACTACTTGATAAGTAAAATGTAACTGATGCAATGACTTTACCATAGCATTAAAGCACCCTTCCCACGTTTCCAAAGCATTCCATCAGTTTTCCTATCTATTAAATGGAAATAAACTCCATTTGATTCATTTTACCACTCTCCCTCAAAATACTCAAACTATTTTACCAATTCCCAGTAATAGGACAAGCCTTTAATCATATCCAAGTGACTGCAAATCCTTAAGGCAAGGAGAAAGTTATATTTTTGGTAAGAACATGCTCATTTTCCTAGTCTCTTTTCAATATTCTTTCATCCGGTTCTAGTATTAAGCATAATCTTTGGGTATGATCGATAGATATCGACAAACAAGGTGTGGGTGGTGATAAGAAGCATTCTTAAGGCAAGCCGGAAGAGACATTTTGGTAAGATTTTCTCTTAGGTCCAGAATTCAGATTATTACGAAATGAGAACACGAGTTTAAGAGAATTGCGGTGATTAGTAGGTTGAGGAATCTGCTTTAGAACGGAGGATATCAACATATCGAGACTACTAATCGAGGTAAGGAGTGTTTGTATCAAGAGAAAAATATTGTTTTATTCAACTATTTGCAATATTCGTTTTTTTTTTAGTTTCCGATTTACGGAAAATGGATAGACAAACTACCATAATTTTTCTCTAATAAATTTATCATGGGGAGTACTCTAATTTCCGTGTGTGTGTATATATATATATATATATATATATATATATATATATATATATATATATATAGATAGATAGACAATATATTTAATAGTTTTCATCCTACCACTTGATAAGTTATTATGTACTCTCTTTTCAAATGAAAATTTGTTGCACACACTTCTCACATTTTTGGAAGTCCACTGATTTTGTAAAAACGTATGCTTTGAAAATCTTTACAGTAGTAGGAGGTTAGTACTCCTATTAATTTTTATGTGATTAAAACAAGACAGCCGAATGAATTAATTCAGTCAAAGTTCTTTTGTTATGTCTAAGGTTCTTAACAAATTTTATGGCTAATTTTAAAAAGAAAAGATAAAAGTTATTACGAACAGTGTATATACATGAATGTGCAGAGCAATGGTAAAACTTGAGGTTAAGCTTTGCACTTAGAACGTGGGTGTGTGAGTGTGTGTGTATATATATATATATATATATATATATATATATATATATATATATATATATATATATGCATCCAGACTTTATGATTTAAGAGTTTAAAAGAAAAGAAAAGGTTTTAGAATAATGTTACGGTTCACTAGACAGACACCCTACTCCCGGGTCAGTGGGAGAATTCAGACTTCAGATTTAGTGCAGTGAGTTCTCGAGAATCCCCGGCATCAGGCCCCGCTCCTGGGCTATAATAAGGAGTGCAGTTTATATGCCGGAGCCGGTCAGGAAATCCGGTCTGCCACCTCAGACAGAATCAGAGCCGTTAGAGGCACAGTTAGAACCGAAGCATTATTTAATTTGTATTCATTACAGACTTTTATTTCACTTATAGTTTCACTTTAAAGTAATTTATAATTTGTTCATTTTTTTTTTCTACTATAACAGTATTTCCAGACTAACCCAATAGTGAACTTTGAAATATCAGTAATTCCTTAGTTCCCTCTTGATACTTTTACACTGCTTACGGAGCATTCGTGCTCACTCCTATAGTTGTATTGTTTTTCAGATGAAAGTCGGAGTTCCGGAGAGGAAGAGGGGAATTGCCTTGCCTACTACCTTAGTTAAGTGGATGTGGATGTCCTAGTAGATGTGGATGTTTATCCTTTTGTGGAAGATGAACAAACTTTTTCATTTTGAGACTTTTATTTTTAATCATGTAATAATTAGGGTTGAACCCTAACATTCGTACTTTTATATTTCGAGACTTTGCGGTATTATTATTTTTATGGAATAAAGTTATGTATGGATTTTAGATTTTGATTTCCAGCAGTAGAAGGCTTCGTGATTCAAATTTTTCTAGTTCGGGTCATGGCCGAGCGATTCGGATCCGGGTAATTGGAAAAATCCGGGTCGGGTCGTTACAGTTGGTATCAGAGCCCGAGGTTGAGAAACTTGGGCATATTAAGTTGAATCAATAGACTTGTAAGTTTGATATTTAGTTATCTAAGATTGATATATGACCTAGCTAGGCTTGATTGAGCTAAGTAAGATGATTTAGAAAGACCTTAAGGAGAGACATGTCGTTAGAATGGGTTTTAATTTTTTTTTTATTATATTCAAGTTTAACTTTATGTACTAATATCTACTCCTCATAGGATGGTTGATGCACACTCTGGTTCCCACGACAGTAATTCTAGCAACCACACTCCAGTGGGTTCCCAGCATGATCAGAATCCTCCACCCGCACCCGCTATACCTCCTGAATTATTGCAAGCTTCCCTTACCGCTTACCTTCAACAACAACAACGAGGCTCGGCCGCCCGGGTCCAAGCTCGGCGGGACATACCACCTGCAGTTGCACCTCAGCCTAAAGGAACTATCAATTGGTTTTCTGAGTTGAAAAGGAATAAGGCACCTGAGTATGATGGTCTTGGAGACCCACTCTTAGCTGAGGAATGGGTTAGGAAAATTGAGACTTATTTTGATACTATGTTCGTTCCGGAAGAGATTTGGGTATCCTTGATTAAAGGATTTTTAGTTGGACTAGCTAGGGACTGGTTTGAAAATGTAAAGGAGATTTACTTGAGTGAAGGCAAGACTATCAGCTGGGCGAAATTCAAGGAATTGTTTTATCAGAACTTCTTTCCTATGTCTTTGAGGGCAGAGAAACAGAAGGAGTTCTACAATCTTAAGCAAGATAACATGACGGTTATCCGGTACGCTAATAAGTTCACAGAGTTGATACAGTTTGTTCCTAATGTGATGAGAGATGAAATAGTGAAGATTAGCAGGTTTGAGGCGGGACTGGCCCCTACCATATTAGTGTCTTTTGCTGGAGCTAAGTTTGATTCATACCAAGAGATCTATGAAAGGGCTATTAAGGCTGAAAATGTTCTAAAGAAAGCGTTTCCAGTTGTGTCTACGAGCATGAAGAGGAAATGGGATCAAGGTTCTAAGGGGAAAGCTGGACCATCTGGAAAGAAGCCAGTTCATGGTAAGCCGAGGAATCCACAGTGTCAAAAATGCCAGAAGTATCATCCCGGTGAATGCAGGATGGGACTAGGGGTTTGTTATCAGTGCGGCGAGTCAGGCCATTATTCACGTGAATGTCCTAAAAAGTCACATGCAGCTACTCCTGGAGTGGCCCAGGGAAGTCAGACGAAGGACAAAGGATCCGTTAAACCCAAAACAGGAACTACCAGAGTTTTTGCTTTAGATGCTAAGCAAGCTCAGAATGATGATGCAGTGGTGACAGGTGCACACAATTTATTTTTATGCTTTCAGTCATTCTATTATCCTAGTACTTTATTTATTTATTTTTTATTTTCCTATGGGTTCAGGGGTTATTAAAATTAGTTCAGTTCATGCTAGAGCTTTGTTTGACACAGAGCCTCTCATTCCTTTGTGTCTAGACGATTTTTCCGAAAATTAAAAACAGAAGAAAATAAGATGGATATTTCCTTGTCTATTTCAACCCCTGTCGGCAAGACAATGCTAGTAGATAAATATGTTTCACGGTGTAAAGTCCAAGTGGGTGAAAAGGAAGTTGTTAGTGATTTCATAATTCTAGATACCTTGGACTTGGATGTAATATTAGGAATTGACTGGTTATCCCAACATTATGTACACTTAGACTGTCGTCAGAAGAAAGTCATTTTTCGATCTCCAGAGGAGAATGAAATTGTATTTCAGGGGAAATTTGTATGAGACTAGTAAGACTTCCCCGGTGATATCTGCAATATCAGCAATGCGGGCAATTAGGAAAGGGTGTGATGGATTCATGGTTTATGCCTTGAATATGGAAGATGGGAATCATAAGTTAGAGAACATTCCAATAGTTAGAGAATTTCCAGACGTGTTTCCTGAGACATTGCCTGGTAACATGCCAGATCGAGGAGTGGAATTTGAGATCGACTTAGTACCAGGAGCCGCCCCAATATCTAAGCAACCATACCGAATGGCACCTGCAGAGTTGAAGGAATTAAAAGAACAACGCAAGATATGTTAGAACGAGGAGTTATTCGACCTAGTGCATCCCCGTGGGGAGCCCCCGTCCTATTTGTAAAAAAAGGATGGAACTATGCGTCTATGTATTGATTATAGGGAACTTAACAAGATCACCATTAAGAATAAGTATCCATTGCCCAGGATTGATGATCTTTTTGACCAACTTCAAGGTTCTAGAGTATACTCCAAGATTGACCTAAGATCAGGATATCATCAGTTGAAAATTCGTAAGGAAGATGTACTAAGATCGCTTTTAGGACACGTTATGGACATTACGAGTTTCTAGTGATGCCATTTGGATTAACTAACGCGCCGGCGGCATTCATGGGATTGATGAATCGGGTCTTCAGTCCTTATCTTGATAAGTTTGTGGTGGTGTTCATAGATGATATTTTAATTTACTCCAAGAGTAAAGAAGATCATGCGGAGCACTTAAAGATTGTGCTTCAAACCCTTAGAAAGAATAAGTTGTTTGCTAAATTCAGTTAGTGTGAATTCTGGATTGACAAAGTTGCTTTTCTCGGACATGTAGTATCTGGAGACGGAATTTCAGTAGACCCAGAGAAGGTCGAGCGTAGTAGTGGAATGGCAAGAGACCAAAGAGTGTTACCGAGATCGAAGTTTTCGGGATGGCAGGTTATTATCAGAAGTTTATTAAGGACTTTTCTTTGTTAGCCGCCCCTCTGACTAAGTTGACAAGGAAAGATGTACAGTTCCAGTGGAACGAGGAGTGTGAAAAAGCATTTGAGGAGCTGAAGCAAAGGATGGTTACTTGCACCCATTCTTACTTTACCAATGCCCGATGGCGAATATGAGATTTATTGTGATGCTTCACACCAGGGGCTTGGATGTGTGTTGATGCAAGAAGGTAGGGTAGTGGCGTATGCTTCGAGACAGTTAAAGACTCATGAGAAGAACTATCCTACGCATGATTTAGAGTTGGCTGCAGTAGTTTTTGCTCTCAAGTTATGGAGACATTATCTTTATGGTATACCGTGTAAAATTTACTCAGATCATAAGAGCCCGAAGTATATATTTACTCAAAAGGAACTTAACATGAGACAGAGGCGATGGTTAGAGTATCTCAAGGATTATGATATCGCCATACTTTATCATCCAGGTAAGGCTAACCGAGTGGCTGATGCTCTGAGTAGAAAGACATTTGATGGGACGGTGGCATCCATGACCATTCAACGGCAGTTAATTGAAGACTTTGATCGTTTGCAACTCGAAGTATACAAGCAAGGATCAGGGGATATGTTAGGAATGATCACTATAAAGTCAACACTTATAGAAAGAATTAAGATTGCCCAGAGAAATGATGAGTTCTTACAAGGGATACAAGAAAAAGTACGAGATAACACCGAATCGGACTTTAAGATTCAATCGGATGGATCTTTGTGGTTTAAGTCAAGACTATGTGTGTACCGATGATGAGGACTTGAAGGAAGAAATGATGAATGAGGCACATCAGATTGGGTTTGTGATACACCCAGGTACCACGAAGATGTATCGTGATCTCCGGAAGCATTTTTGGTGGAAGAATATGAGGAATGATGTTGTGAAGTATGTTGCTCGATGTCCTACATGTCAACAAGTGAAGGCCGAACATCAGAGACCAGCTGGGTTGCTTCGACCTTTAGAGATACCTGAATGGAAGTGGGAACATATCACCATGGACTTCATCACAGGTTTACCAAAGGCTCCAGGAGGGAAGGATACTATTTGGGTTATAGTAGACAGATTAACTAAGTCAGCTCATTTTCTAGCAATTGCTAATATAATAACCTTAAATAAGTTGGCAGAGTTGTATGTTCGTGAGATAATCAGACTACATGGAATACCGGTATCTATAGTGTCAGACAGAGATGCCCGTTTTACATCACGGTTTTGGGCAAGTTTACAGAAACAAATGGGTACTGAGTTACGATTGAGTACCGCCTTTCATCCTCAAACCGATGGTCAATCAGAAAGAACAATACAAACGCTTGAAGATATGTTACGTGCATGTGTTTTGGAGAATAAGGGTGTGTGGAGTGATTGTTTGACTCTGGTTGAGTTCGCATATAACAATAGTTATCACTCCAGTATTGGTATGGCACCATATGAGGCATTGTATGGTCGCAAGTGTAGGTCACCTTTGTGTTGGGACGAGGTTGGAGAGAGAGCAATGACAAGACCTGAGTTAGTACAAGAGATTGTGAGTAAAGTATCAATGATCAGGGACAAGTTGAAAGCTGCTGACGGACAGAAGAAGTGGGCAGATAGGAGAAGACGGCCACTACAGTTCGCGGTTGGTGATAAAGTATATCTCAAGGTAGCACCAACAAAAGGAGTACAGAGGTTTGGTGAGAAAGGGAAGCTAAGTCCGAGGTACATTGGACCTTTTGAGATCATTGCAAGAGTAGTAGAGTTAGCTTATCAACTACAGTTGCCATCACAGATGTCAAGGGTTCACAATGTCTTTCACGTATCTATGCTCCGGAAATGTTTGGCAGAACCTGAGAAGGTTATCGATGTGGAGCCAGAGCTGATTGATGTGGATCTTAAGTATGAAGAACAACCTACCAGAATTCTAGAATCCAAAGTGACAGAAGTCGAGGGTCGAGAGGTTCGGTTGGTTAAAGTGCAGTGGACAAATCATACCGAGCAGGAGTCAACGTGGGAGAAAGAAGAATTCATTCGTCAGCACTATCCAGAGCTCTTTTAAGCAGGTATGATAAATTTCGAGGACGAAACTTTTTTAAAGGAGGGGTGAATGTAATACCCCGAGTCAATTTTAGCATTCGACCCGAGTTTGAACCGAAACCAAACCCGAAACTTTATTTTAATATAAAATACTACTACTTGATAAGTAAAATGTAACTGATGCAATGACTTTACCATAGCATTAAAGCACCCTTCCCACGTTTCCAAAGCATTCCATCAGTTTTCCTATCTATTAAATGGAAATAAACTCCATTTGATTCATTTTACCACTCTCCCTCAAAATACTCAAACTATTTTACCAATTCCCAGTAATAGGACAAGCCTTTAATCATATCCAAGTGACTGCAAATCCTTAAGGCAAGGAGAAAGTTATATTTTTGGTAAGAACATGCTCATTTTCCTAGTCTCTTTTCAATATTCTTTCATCCGGTTCTAGTATTAAGCATAATCTTTGGGTATGATCGATAGATATCAGCAAACAAGGTGTGGGTGGTGATAAGAAGCATTCTTAAGGCAAGCCGGAAGAGACATTTTGGTAAGATTTTCTCTTAGGTCCAGAATTCAGATTATTACGAAATGAGAACACGAGTTTAAGAGAATTGCGGTGATTAGTAGGTTGAGGAATCTGCTTTAGAACGGAGGATATCAACATATCGAGACTACTAATCGAGGTAAGGAGTGTTTGTATCAAGAGAAAAATATTGTTTTATTCAACTATTTGCAATATTCGTTTTTTTTAGTTTCCGATTTACGGAAAATGGATAGACAAACTACCATAATTTTTCTCTAATAAATTTATCATGGGGAGTACTCTAATTTCCGTGTATATATATATATATATATATAGACAATATATTTAATAGTTTTCATCCTACCACTTGATAAGTTATTATGTACTCTCTTTTCAAATGAAAATTTGTTGCACACACTTCTCACATTTTTGGAAGTCCACTGATTTTGTAAAAACGTATGCTTTGAAAATCTTTACAGTAGTAGGAGGTTAGTACTCCTATTAATTTTTATGTGAGTAAAACAAGACAACCGAATGAATTAATTCAGTCAAAGTTCTTTTGTTATGTCTAAGGTTCTTAACAAATTTTATGGCTAATTTTAAAAAGAAAAGATAAAAGTTATTACGAACAGTGTATATACATGAATGTGCAGAGCAATGGTAAAACTTGAGGTTAAGCTTTGCACTTAGAACGTGGGTGTGTGAGTGTGTGTATATATATATATATATATATATATATATATATATATATATATATATATATATATATATATATATATATGTATATGCATCCAGACTTTATGATTTAAGAGTTTAAAAGAAAAGAAAAGGTTTTAGAATAATGTTACGGTTCACCAGACAAACACCCTACTCCCGGGTCAGTGGGAGAATTCAGGCTTCAGATTTAGTGCAGTGAGTTCTCGAGAATCCCCGGCATCAGGCCCTGCTCCTGGGCTATAATAAGGAGTGCAGTTTATATGCCGGAGCCGGTCAGGAAATCCGGTCTGCCACCTCAGACAGAATCAGAGCCGTTAGAGGCACAGTTAGAACCGAAGCATTATTCAATTTGTATTCATTACAGACTTTTATTTCACTTATAGTTTCACTAAAAGTAATTTATAATTTGTTCATTTTCTTTTTTCTACTATAACAGTATTTCCAGACTAACCCAATAGTGAACTTTGAAATATCAGTAATTCCTTAGTTCCCTCTTGATACTTTTACACTGCTTACGGAGCATTCGTGCTCACTCCTATAGTTGTATTGTTTTTCGGATGAAAGTCGGAGTTCCGGAGAGGAAGAGGGGAATTGCCTTGCTACTACCTTAGTTAAGTGGATGTGGATGTCACTAGTAGATGTGGATGTTTATCCTTTTGTGGAAGATGAACAAACTTTTTCATTTTGAGACTTTTATTTTTAATCATGTAATAATTAGGGTTGAACCCTAACATTCGTACTTTTATATTTCGAGACTTTGCAGTATTATTATTTTTATGGAATAAAGTTATGTATGGATTTTAGATTTTGATTTCCAGCAGTAGAAGGCTTCGTGATTCAAATTTTTCTAGTTCGGGTCATGGCCGAGCGATTCGGATCCGGGTAATTGGAAAAATCCGGGTCGGGTCGTTACAGGATCGTTCATCATTTTTCTTAAGCACCACCGTGTACTGACTGGAAAAATTATTCCTTTAATCTAGATATCTACCACTAACATCAATTAAACATGTTTATGATAATTCCGTTGTTCTGAGTTTCGTTTCGGAAAAAATGAAAGAGATATTTACCTCTTAGTATTATCATCAGTCGAAAGTTATTATTTTGCTATAAAAAAAATTAACAAGTGCGTGTTTCCCTTCCACTAATTTACAATATATAAAAATATATTTTACTTAAACTATGAACTATACGTCCATAAAAGCTCGTCTCATATATATATATATATATACTCTGTATATGACAAGGTTGACTTCTACTTGTAATGTTTCTCTACAGCAGCCATGCATGCACGTACGTGCTTCGGGTACAACGGTTGTATTATAAAATTTATTAATTTTCCATGCAATCTTTCACGTAGCTCTTTTCTCTTACTTCTAACTGAATTAGAGTATTAGAGTCAATTGGTTCATCGGTAAAAGCTGTTGTTGTGTTTCTTTCTTCATGGGAAATAAAGACTCCTCCTATCTCTCATTGTTGTTTAGTGCGTTTCCTTCATCCTAATCTTCTAGTAAAGATAAAGAAATTATCTCACTCTTCTTCTTCAGTGTTCATTCACCGTCAACGGGTTTTTGTAGATCTCGAGCGAAATCCAAGTCCCGGTAAGCTGACTTAGCTTAAAATTTATGGGTTTTATAGAGTCGGTTGTGGTGGCGGTGGGTGGTTGGTGGTGGGTGGTTTTGGACCTTCAGTAGTGTTAAACGTCAAGGAGGCTTGATCTGGATTTTTTTGGTCCGGCGAGATCTGAATTTTAACTGAAACAGCTTCTTCATTTTTGTTCAGCTTTATGTCTATTAAGCATTAATAATACATATAGTTTGAAAAAGCGGTTATACGAGAATTTTGCATTTTCTGTAAAGATCTTATATTTTTGAGGTTCTTACAGGCGATTAGTATAATTTAGATTAATTTCTCAACGATTTTGTAGGTGAATTACATAATTTCCTGCCAATTGATTGTTATTTCTCCAATTTGCCTCTCATTTTAATTTTAATTATCTGTTATCACAGGATAGCTGAACAGGATGGGTTAACAGTGAGAGGGAAGACATGAAAACATCTGTATATCTATCAAAATTGTTTCTTAAAGGGCTTATCTGATTGGAAAAAAGATTTGGGCTTTTTTTTTTTTTCTTCTCAGTTGGTACAGAAGCAGAAAGATCTGAGTATTTGTGGGTTTGGTCCCCATAGAGATGGATGAAAGGCAGGGAACAGAGAGCTCTTGGATTCCTAAAACCCCAATGAAGCTTACTCGAGCCGAACAGCAATCGATCTGCAACGAGAAGCAAACAAATTCGCCATCCTTTCCACATTGGTTGATTGCAGAGAGGAATTCTGAAACATCACAGCCTGGCACAGGGAATTGCTCCCATTTGGGTAATTCAATTTGTTTTCAGAAGGAAATTCAAGCTCAGAATGCGGGTGATTCATGTAACCATGAGAGATTTGATAATCATGGAGTTGCAATGGCTGGCAATCATCCCTCTGGTATCAATAAAGATTCTCGCTTTTTTTTGGATTTGTGGAATCGCGGAATGGAACATCTAATAAATGATGCAGCAGCTGCAGCACAGACGGCTGTACATGTCGATAAAAGTTCATTTACATCGGCTTCCATTTACCATGTCAAGTGTGCCTCTTATCCAGAGGAATCATCATATTCTTCCTCAACATTCAAAGGCCTGTCTCAGGAATCAGGGCGTCAAAGTGCATTTGAAACATGTAATTGTGAGTCCCTTTTTACCTCACTTGACTCAATTTAATCACAGACATAATATTATACCGCCTTTATAGATGCAATATGTACTGATGAGATTTGTGTGTCGTGGCGGATCTAGAAAAAAATCAGAGGATGCACAAAATGTTAACTTCCCTGATCTTATTTTCTTGGTATTTGTGCAGAACGAACGTATTGGGAGTGAATGATTATTCTCTAACAAATCATTTGTTTCTAAATTTTCAGATCAAACAAACGGTGCAGAACTGAATGGAGGTATTTTGTACCACACAGCACCCTCAACACCTAACCTAACCAACACAGCGGACAAAGTTCAGGGCTCTGATGAACAAAATTACCGGGTTGGTGTGGCAGCAAAAGAAAACGAGGATCACGTACTCAACAAAATCCCTATTGAGTTGAGTGAGCTGCAGAAGGAAGGCCAGCCAGAGCAAATTGTTGATATATCTTGTTCTAATGGTTCGAAAACATTGGTGGAGAATCACGAGCCTGACATGGGCAACAGCCAGAACATTGACGTCAAAACACCACAACAGAGACCAAGGAAAAAGAAGCATAGGCCCAAAGTTGTTATTGAAGGCAAACCTAGGCGGAGACCTAGAAACACGACGCCTGCTTCTTCAGAGAAAGTTAACACACCTAAGAGGAAGTATGTCAGAAGAAATAATATCAGCACCGAAGCTGAGACGCCTACAGAAGGTAAAATTCAAGGTGATCTCGGTTCTGAAGCAAAGACAACACCGAAAAGAAAGTACACCAGAAGAAAGGAAGTAAATGAGCCCACCATGACTCCACCGGAGGAGGGTGTTAGTGGAACTAGTAGCCCAAAAGATGATCAAACTCCTCAGAGATCCTGTAGGCGATCATTGAACTTTGAGTTTGACAGCCAAATTTCAGATTTGGGCTGCAAGTCTACTTCACAGATTTCACTTACAGAGAATCAGATGATGTCAGCATTCAAACCTGAAGAAAGAGTAGATATAAATGTTCAAAGGACAGAAACATGCTTTGCTCAATACCATCAGCAGTCAATGGGGAAGGAGTTTGAAGAATACCTTTTGAGTAAAGGGGTAAAAACCGTTGATTCTTTACCTCCTTCAGAATTTGATCAACTGAACAACAAATCAATGGCTGGCAGTATCACTGAATATTCCAGAGGAAGATGTCAAATAGTGTTCTCAGATGCAACTCATGATAAAGTGGCAACTTTTCTCGAGTCTAGAACTCAAAAAGAAAGGGGTGCTACAAAACCTTTATATACTCCAAACTACAGAAGCATCTTAACCCAAGAAACATATGGGAGGGGACAAAAGAGGGAACAGCCTTCTTCTGCTGGTCTGTTTGATTCTTACGGTATATATTCTGCTGTGCCTCAAGGAAAATATTTTCAGGATTTACAGAGTTCTCACAATCAAAAGAACACCGACAAGAATTTTCATTCCAGCATTGTCCTGAAACATTCAAGAAGAAGAGGGCCAAACAGGTGCGCAATTCAACCAATTCTACCATGATGCCAGCAGTTGCTTCAACGGGCCACCGCATTCAGAACTACGCAACCTCAATTGTCAACAATTGCAGAGAATCCAACGGCTTTGGGATGATGCAAGTGAACATTGGTGCTGATTGTGGTCCATCTAGGATTTCAAAAGTCCATAGTGCACAACTTAAGCAAACTCCTTCTGAATGGATTCACCCCTTGAGAAACGCAGGTCAAATAACATTGAAAGAATCCAACGGCCTCCCTCACTCGTATCTGCTTAGTTGTACGCCACTTGCTAATGCTTTATTTTCGCTATTGGCTTCAAAAGAATACTCATATTCACATTATCTATCTACATGCATAAAATCCTTAGTTGTGGACAAGTGCTGTTAAAAAAACCTAACAAGTGTTAATTTCTTTTTTCTCTCTCACTGTAGACAGATAAAAGACTGACAAGTTTGTGTGTGTGTTTTATTTTGAGCATGTGATGCAGGTTTTACACCAGCCAGAATGTTAAAAAGAATGCCTTCAGTTGATGACATCATTGAGCAGTTCAACAGTCTTAGTGTATCTACAGAAAGCAATACTCTTGCCAGCATAGAGAAGAATGCCCTGTTTGCATATCCATATGAATATTCTGGGAAAAATGCCCTTGTTGTCTACCAGAGTGATCAGACTATGATCCCTTTTGATGCTTCATCCATTCGTAAAAAACGTGGACCACGGCCTAAAGTTAACCTTGATGAGGAGACAGCTAGAGTATGGACTCTTTTGTTGGAAAATATAGATAGTGAGGGCATTGATGGAACAGATGAAGAGAAAAGAAAATTTTGGCAAAAGGAACGTAAAATTTTTCGTGGAAGGGTCAATTCATTTATTGCAAAAATGCGGCTGGTACAGGGTAAGCATACTACTGCAGTTACTGGACATGTCTTTTTTACTCTTACTCCAAAGGTGTAGCCATTAGCCAATGCCTATGTAGATTTTCAATATGGATGGCATGAAAATGGATTACCCTAAATAACTGCCTCTGCTAACCGCAGCCTCCCATTCGGAATCACCACCCCCAGTATCTTATTTTATTTTACGTTGTAGCTAAACACTTATTGTCCTGTTTCTTGCCTTCCTATAAGCTTAAAATGTAGTGTTCTAAATTCATGGGCGGACGCAGGATCTCGGGTAAGGGGTGGAAATAATATTTTTAAAGGCAAATAAAAAATTTAAGGGGGGGCAAACGATATGCTTTGTACATATATTAATGTAATTTTTCCGGATCAGGGGGGGGGGCAGTTGCCCCCTGGTTGTATGTAGCCTCGCCACTAGTTCTAATTATTGCCTTCCCTTTAAGTTTGAAGTGTATTGTCCTATTTCTTTCTTTTCCTTTAAGCTCGAAGTGAATTTATTTACCTTTGTCCGTCCGTGATCCTTACCGTCTCAATGAGCTTATAGTAGGCATCATTTTATTTTCTTCCACAGGAGACAGACGTTTTCGTCCATGGAAAGGATCAGTAGTAGACTCTGTTGTTGGAGTTTTTCTGACTCAAAACGTGTCTGATCATCTCTCTAGGCAAGTTGGATTATTGAACCTCTTTACATTTTCATTTTTTATGCTGTTTTTTGTACCATGTGTTCTAAACAGCATGGTCTCTATCATTACAGTTCTGCCTTTATGTCAATGGCTGCAAGATTTCCTCTAAAACCAAGCAGTGATCGTGCATCGTCTTCTGAAGGAATAAGCGAGATACATGATCTATTGCATTTAGACGAAGATACCTCGGCTGAAGCATTTGGAGATTTCCAAGCCATGAAAAATGATGAAAATTACCTGGAATTGGTCAGAAACTACCAGAAATTGGTCAGAAATTGCACTGAAGTTACCGAGTCAACCAGAACTTTAAAATCCCCTTCTTCCGATTCATCAGAAAGTGGTCCGAGTGCATCTAATGGCGAAACAGTGATATCAGATGGTGATGTAAGGGCTTCAGGTGACATTTTATGCTCTCAAACTTCTGTGGTTTCCCCTCAGAATTCTACAGATTCAGTCGTCCAAACTGATAACAAAAAGGAGCTATGCTCACACATGTTCGTGGAGGAAGAATCGACATCCGTATGCTTTCAGAATACTTCTTTTGTAGAGCTATTGCAGATGCAAGAACAGAGAGTTCATTATCCTGGGAACAGAAGCGGGTCACCTCTTGGGGAAACTCGAACAAATTCCGAAATGACGGAAAGCCACTTGGAAAGTAAGAAATCTGCTAAACATGTAACCTTGTTGAGACCTTCCGTTATACGACCTTATCCTTGTTTTGTTAATGTGAATTCAGGAGAGGCTGATCACAAAGATTTTGCAGAATCACTGGACATCAAGTTGTCCGGAAGTTCCAAGGAATCCGAGTGTATTGCAACTGATCAAAGTGGGTTGTCAGAAGAATCTGGTGCAGGACCTTCATCTCAGAATAGTACGGGTATTTGCTTTGAACGACATATGATGTGCATGGAAAATCATGAGTCAGCCGTGTACTCAAGGCTTGCTGGTGATCAACAAACAGAATTTATTTCCACAGGGCAAAAGCATGCCTCATCTTTTTCAGAAAGTACACTGGATGCAACAATTCTTGAAAGGAATCCTGTAAAATTAGATGCAAGCACAAGTGGAGTGAGTACCGTTAAACCCAAGCCAAAAGGCGGTAAAATTTCAAAAGAAGCAGAACCTGAAGTGGATTGGGATATCTACAGAAAACAGGCAGAGGCCAAAGGTAAAAGAGAACAATCAAGCAACACAATGGACTCGGTAGACTGGGAAACTGTAAGATGCACAGAGGTTGGAGAGATTGCTGAGACAATCAAAGAAAGGGGGATGAACAATAGGCTAGCAGAGAGAATCAAGGTATGCATACTTTGTCATGAGCAACAAACAGAATTACTTACGGAGTGCGTATTGAACTCAATAATCAGCTGTAAAAGTTAAGAACGAACTAAACGTTGGATATGAGAATATGTTCTCGTTCTTGATGTTGTTGTCTCAGTTTTCAGATTGTGAATCTTTTTCATTCAAGTTCTGATTCCCAAAAAAAAAAATTATGTAGGATTTCTTAAACCGGCTTATCAGAGACCATGGGAGCCTTGATCTTGAGTGGCTAAGGGATATACCACCAGATAAAGCGAAGTATGTTACCAAAACTTTTGCCTACCTGTTGTGTAAATGTTTTCGACTTTGAACTTGTATTGACATTCTTGCTGTATATCTATTGTTGTAGAGAATATCTATTAAGCGTAAAGGGCCTTGGTTTGAAGAGCGTGGAATGTGTTAGACTTTTGACCCTTCACCATCTGGCTTTCCCAGTAAGATCTTAAAGCAACTCTTGACATCATAAATTTTTTTCTTTTTGATTTCCACTCTCATCTCTTGACATCTTAACACAGGTGGATACAAATGTTGGACGTATAGCTGTGAGACTCGGATGGGTACCACTTGAGCCACTGCCTGAATCGTTGCAGCTGCACCTTCTGGAACTGTGAGTTTAACATATCGGCTTTATTCGTTTTGCTTTAACAACTGAAGTATATGCATGTTGTGCTTGCCATTGTATAGGTACCCGGTGCTCGAGTCAATCCAGAAACACTTATGGCCCAGGCTTTGCAAGCTGGATCAGAGAAAATTGTAAGCTAATCTTCTTGGATTCAGCTATCTTACTTACGGATTTATAAGGTAGTAGAGCTAACAAATCAACAATTCATT
The DNA here is from genome assembly GCA_036785695.1 of Gentiana straminea. Classification (NCBI taxonomy): domain Eukaryota; kingdom Viridiplantae; phylum Streptophyta; class Magnoliopsida; order Gentianales; family Gentianaceae; genus Gentiana; species Gentiana straminea. Next base: position 2,648,317 of record JAVUPR010000241.1, on the reverse strand, counting down.
TCCTGTGTTAACTTGCAGATATGAGCTGCATTATCATATGATCACATTTGGAAAGGTACGCCATTGAATATTACATGATCATCTACTAAGCAGAAACTGTTCTGAGACTTTTTCCTCGCTTTGATTGACAGGTTTTCTGCACAAAAAGTAAGCCAAATTGCAATTCATGCCCCATGCGAGGAGAATGTAGGCATTTCGCAAGTGCATATGCAAGGTTTGCCTTTTTTGTTGATTGGTCCGTTTCTTGAGCTGTCGATAACCTGACTCGAGTCATTTACACCCCTAAATGTGTTCTCCATGCAGTGCTAGACTGGCTCTCCCGGCACCCCAGGATAAAAGCATTGTTACTGCACCGGCACCGCATCAAAGAACAGCTCATGGTAATCATGCAGAAAAAGTAGACCTTTTGCAGTTGCCTAGACCTGAATCAACTGAAAATTTGGGAGCAGCATCTCTATTACCATTTTCTGAACCTACATTTCAAGTGTTGGAAACTCCTAAACCCATCATTGAAGAACCCACGACGCCAGAGTCCGTGCCTGTCATTGAAGAGCCTCAGATTTCAGAATCAGAGACGGAGACGGAGACAGTGACAGAGCCGCAGTGGACACAATGTCCTGTTGACATTGAGGATTATATAGACAATGATGATGAGATTCCTACAATTGATCTCAATCTTGAAGCCCTAAATCAAAACTTGCAGAGTATCATGCAAAATGTTGGGCTTCAAGATAGTGAATATTCAAAGGCTTTGATGGTTTTAACTCCAGAAGCTGCTTCAATTCCCATGCCTAAACTCAAAAACATTAACCGCTTAAGAACTGAGCATCGAGTGTAAGTGCAAACTATGTTCCACTCATTTTGATTGACCAGATATTTTGATTAGGTCTTTCACATTTAATCCTTCTTTAAGATATATATATTTTCTTGTTCAAGACCCCCCCCCCCCCCCCCCCCCCCCCCCTCAAACACAAAAAAACACACAATTTACAAAAAAGATGGGATCTTTAAGTTTAAAATCGAAGTTCTCAAATGTAAAACCTTTGGATGGATCTCAACAAGTAAAAGATTGTAATAATTTGAATTGGCACCATTTTCTGAACTGTTTTTATCATTGTCCTAATTAGCTTCCTTTCTTTAGGTACTTGCTTCCGGATTCTCATCAGCTGCTGAAAGGAGTCAGTTCTACATCTCTCTTACAAATCTATATATATATATAGACATACACACACACACATGATTTCATCATTCTCTTCCCTAAAATAACTTACCTTTATAACTTTCAGTTGGAGAAACGCGAAGAAAATGATCCATGTCCATACCTTCTTGCCATATGGGCTCCAGGTGAGAAGATAACCGGTGGCATGTACCTATAGGTCACAGCAGCTACTACAACATGTGCCGCTACACTTGTACACTATTGGTCATGGTGGGACCATATTGTAATGGACTATGATCAAAAGTGTGTAGTGACACGTGGCTCTTGTGTTGTGATCCTATCACTACGCATATGATTATGACTAAACTAAAATATGGTGGTTTATTAGCCTAGTTTATGTATGGGTGTGTTGAGGTTCACTACATACATGATTTTGATTGAGTACCTCTCATATTTTAGGTGAAACTATAAACTCTATTCAGCCACCAGAAAGAAAATGCAGCATCGAAGGATCCGGACAGCTATGCTTTGATAATACATGTTATTCGTGCAATAGCATACGCGAGGCAACATCCCATACTGTCAGAGGGACAATTTTGGTTAGTGCAATTAGCAACCTTGATGTGTTTACTTGTGGAATTGCTCTAAGACGATCTATCATTTGAATGGACAGATACCATGCCGTACAGCTATGAGAGGAAGCTTTCCACTCAATGGTACATACTTCCAAGTGAATGAGGTATATATAGTGTTAGATATTTTTTCATCGTTTTTGCGTTATTTGATTTTTGGTTTTTCAATAGAGTTGGTCACTCTAGTAAGCGTTTGTCTACACAAAACGGTATCGACCTAAAGCCTGCACCCCTATATATTATGGGCACACTTCATTTTTTTATTTAAGATTCTTCAGTATCAATTACAAGTGCCTTCTGGTTTGGGCAAATAAAAAAAAAACCACATCTTGATTCAAATGACTCCATTCTATCCCAGTATAGATTTTCTTCCATTCTCAGTTGTGACATTGTTGAAGAAGGGAATAATCATTTTTTTAACGAAAGCGTTTTTCTTGCCCTGGAGTTCATTCAAATTTTCGATATTCCTTACATATTTTCCTTATATACATGACTTTATGATCAATCTAGTTTTAGAATGAAAGCCAGAAAATAAGAAAAGAAGTTAACCAATGCAGGTGTTTGCTGACCATGAAACTAGCCTCAAACCCATTGATGTACCCAGAGATTGGTTGTGGAATTTACGGCGCAGAACAGTTTACTTCGGGACTTCTATACCAACTATATTTAAAGGTGAGTGATTCTCAGATAGCTGTATTCATTTTTCGCTATAATGTTACATTTTGTATTAAGAAATAGTTTCTGGAGAATTAATACCGTGTTTTTTGTTTGTTTGTTGATAATTAGGTTTGGAGCCCTATGAAATTCAGTACTGCTTCTGGAAAGGTGAATGATTAATGTGAAACCAGTTATAGATTCGATCCCGGACTTTGTCTGCTTCATTTTAATTCCTGATTGATTCCTTTGAACAATTTTTTTTCCAGGCTTTGTATGTGTGAGGGGTTTTGACCGTGCAACGCGGGGTCCACGGCCACTAATTGCAAGACTACACTTCCCAGTAAGCAGGATGCCGAAGATTAATAAGGAAGGAGCAGCCGGAAGTGGCTTGGCAAAAGACGCCTCCGATGAAACTCCAGCAGGGGCAAAGTAGCGGCGGCGTAGGAAGGGATGTGGATTTTGTAGCTACATTTTGCTGCTGGTTGATCTACATTTTATTCTGTTGACTTTATAATCTTTCCTAGAAGGAAGCTGGAAGTTTATGTTTGTGTATCATCTAATAATCTGCATCTTTCTTGTAGTCTACATTTGTTATTTTATTTTATTTCTTAATGCTTGCGATGTGAGCATTTAGTGTTGCAGGACATTCTGCCACCTCAAACATAAATCTGGCAATTTTAAACCTCGATATCGGGTAAGTGTAGGGATAAAAATATAGTGTTGAACATGACTAGTGACATTTGTACCTTTTTCTTGGAGTCTTGAGAGTTCAAACAGAATAAAAATCATAATTTCTGTTTGCTTATAGCTTTCTGTATCAGTTTATGAATAGTTCTTTATTTATAGTAAAGCTTTACAGGGCATAAAAGTGACATTAACGCTATACTTAATCGAAATATGGAATCTTGCAAGTGATTTATAGCACACCATTGAATATATTATGTGTACAATACAAATGACGTTCATCTGGCAATTTGATGCAAAAGAGAGTCTTAATCTAAAGAAGCTCTCGCTAGGAAGCCGGGGTTTCTAATCACGGAGGTCTTTGGAAGGAGATTCATCCCGTGTCTCAATGCCAGAACCCAAGCCTCCCCATATGTCTGGAATTCCACTGCTAGTTCCTTCTATTTGTTGCATATCAGAGTTACCCCATAATAATTCAGGCGTACAACTACCGAAGTCAGTGTCCAAGTCCGTTGGTGGCCACATGTCTTCCTCTTTGACAATGTATTCCAGTTCATCAGGCAAGTACAACGGATCATTCTCCAGAAACGAGAGGGGACACTCTTTCTGTGGGTTAATCACATCCCTCTCGTTCAAGATTTGATCTTTACCTACTACATTCTTTCCTTTGGAAAACCCATGTTCAGTTCCGTGGCTCAAGACCTGTTCAGAACTAGTCGTCATGAAAAATTCATCTCCCAATTCCAACTCACCAAATGCAGAATCAAACGCTAGGTTTTCCATATCTGTATCTTGTACAGGAAACTGAACGAATTCATCGTGTGCTCCCTGGTTGAAAGCCGATCTATCAAAATCAGGCAAAGAGGGTTCATATTCTGCTCCCTTATGTTTCATGAACTTTCTCATTGTTCTTGGAGGAGAAGTGATTTGTTTCTGATGTTTCATTAGCTGAGGCAATAATGCAGTAGGGTTCTGGAACACATTAGACAAGAAAGAAACCATCTGCTTCTGTTTCTTTTCAGCTGCTTGAAGCTTCTCCCCAACTCTGTTCATATGTTGGACAGTCCCAAGCTGCTGTCCTTGTAGTTCAATCACTTCTCTCATCATCAAGCTCCTGTCTTTTCTTAACCTCTCTATCTCTTCTTCCAATGAATCTTTCCCCGCCGCCACAGGAACTAGACCGGACGAGCTTCCGGTGTATGATTGACACGTAGTAGATGATTTCCGCCTCTGTATATTCTTCAAAAGATGCCTCTTACCCCTACAAAAACCTTCATTTGCAAATTCCCACTTGTCTGCGTCAACTTTTCGGAATCCCTGCAGAAAATTACCCAAGCAAAAATGTAAACTTTTCTGATGGTTCATGGACAGTATACCAAGACTAGGTCTTTCATCAGTAATACCAAAATCCATACAAGTTAACTGATAACTTATCACATGTTACAAACACAAAAAAGGGTAGTCTGGTAAATGTAAGCATCTTGCTTATACAATGCTCGACGAAGGGCGAGGCCATTTCGGCCTACCATACGCAACCTTACCATACATTTCATATTCCATGGGCTGAAACTATGACCTCTGGCCACACTATACAGTTCCTTTTTAACACTGTGCAAAGTCTCCCATCAAAAGTTACAAACACAAAATGCACAATATCCCAAGTTTCAACCTGCTAAATAGTTGAACACTGCAGATATATATATATATATGACAGATTAAAGGCTAACCTGGAGTGACATCTCTTCTAACTTCCTGGAAAGAACTTGGCTCGGCAGAGCCTAAGGATCATTCATTCAATCTACTTCAATGCACTGAGTCATACAAGATTTCTCACCGATTTGGGACTTGGGTAAATTCATGGCAATATATATATGTGTACACAAAGATTTATCAAAAAGAAAAAAAAAAATACTACCTATTACAATTGTCAATTCGGTTTTACAATAGGGTGATACATACAGTGGATAAGCTACAAAAGTACAAGATCTATGAAAGAATACATACAAGAAAAATCCCCAATTACAAGAAGGAAAAAAAAAAAAGGATAAAATAATTTACAGAGAAAAAAAGAAAGGCCAGCAAGATGGATTAGACTGTGTTATATACAGTACTAGGTAACTGCTATACTATTGAGAGTACCCACGTATGTGTTAAGCTGGCGAACAAAGCTTGAGAAGTTGTTGTGCTTAAAATTCCTGGGCAAAATAGTCCGAGCGAATTCAATTGGATCCCACACCAGGAAGCTCATTCCATGGGATGCCCACGAGATAATCGAATCCAGAGTAGGGTCTTCCACAAGATCATAAGTCTTGGAAAGAAATGGCGGCACCGGAGTACCCATCAAAGCCTCCAGGGGCTGCGGAACTCCGGGAGGAGAAATCCCACCTGCCTCTGCCTCTGCCTCACCGTCACCGATGATGCTCTGAAAATTAGGGAGTAACTCGAAATCTGGTCGGACTGAGGAACCCGATTCCGGTATAACAGGGGAGGATGAAAACGGCACTGTCTTTGCCGGAGAATGTTCTGAAGAAAACGGATTGGAATTACCGTCAGGCGGAAACATTTTTGAAGAGGATTAAGTGCGGGAAAGTGGTGGATTATGAAGAAAATGGATAAGTTTGTAGAAATGTTTAGAGCATTGAAAGATGCATGAAAAGGTTAAGCAAGAAGTACTTATATAGGAAATGACAATGGCTTAAAATGGAAAAAAAAAAAAAAAATCTGCACTTGAGGCGGTGGAGACTGTTTGTAGACGGAGACATTTGTGGTCCAGCTACGCGGTTAATTACATTATAAATGCTTTTATTTTTGATTTTTTTATATTTTAAAATAACTTAAAATGCTCTTTAAGGGAGTGACCTCTTAAAAAGGAAAGAAAAGAAAGAAAAAAAAATGAAGTGACGATAGAAGGGCCAATGGGAGCTGGAGAATCGCAAATGGACCCACACACAGTATTTATAACCTAATCAGAAGCAGTGAGACTTCACTACTAAGCAACGCTAAACTATTCGGTTTTCTTACTAATTCTAGAATTCGGTAACAAGGAGTATACCCAGAAACACAACTGGAACTTATACCTTTTTTATTGTATTTTTTTAGGCATGGAAGCTCAAACGCGGAAAAAAAATATTATCAACTAAAATTTGTTTACTTAGCAAATACGAGTGCTTTCTCTCGAGATTTTTCAGCTCTCTCTCTCTCTCTTCTTTCTCCCTCTCTTCAAGCGGAAAACTCAGCGCCTTGCTCTTAGCCTCCGGCGCCGCCGGCCGGCGTCACTCCTTGTAAATATTTGCTTATTTCATATTTTGTTCTCTGCTTTCATCCATGGACACTACTACAAAAAAAAGTATAAAGATCACGGTTTTTAAGTGTGATATATTCACATTAGCCATGGCTTCTATAGTGTGATATAATGAGGTGTGACATAAAGTACTTTAATCCAATCAGTGTTACAAACTGTGACTTATTATAATAGTTATCACACTTAGAAACCGTGATCTATTATAGTTGATATCACACTTAAAAACCGTAATCTATTATAACTTCATCACATTAAAAAAGTGTGATCTATTATAGTTATTATCATACTTAAAAACCGTGATCTATTATAGTTATTATCACACTTAAACACAGAGATCTATTACAATTAAAACACATTTAACAACTGTGATCTATTTTAGTTGTTATCACACTTAAAAACCGTGATCTATTATAATTTAAATCACACCAATAAAAGTGTTTTTTTCAAAAACAATATATAAGCACACATATATTTTTGTCTTTGTCGGGAATCGAACCCGAATATTCTGGATTAACGAGTCACACTATTTACCATTAAGCCTATGCCTTCTTTCTTCTAATTTTCGACAACACTTAACTAAGATCTCATTATAAAATATCATATTATTTTAATCACAGTCAAAAACTCTGATTGATTGATGTTTATGTCTCATTTTTTCTAGAAACCGTGATAATAAAAATTATGATATATTTTAGTTGTTATCACACTTAAAAACCGAGATCTATTATAATTTCAACACATTTAAAACTGTGATCTATTTTAGTTGTTATCAGACTTAAAAACCGTGATTTATTATAGTTGTTATCACTCTTAAAAACTGAGATATATTATAATTTCAATCACACATAAAAAAGTGTGATCTATTATAATTTCAACACATTTAAAAACTGTGATCTATTTTAGTAGTTGTTATCACACTTAAAAACCGAGATATATTATAATTTCAATCACACCTTAAAAAGTGTGATCATTCTTTTTTTTTTCGAAAACAAAATAAACGCACACATATTTTTTGTTGCCACTGGGACCCGAACCCGGATACTCTGGAATAAGGAACCACATTAATTACCGGTGGGCCGATGCCTATTTTATTATCATTTTCGACCACACTAATCTAAAATATCATTATAAAATATCATATTATTTTAATCACAATTAAAAACCATGATTGATTGATGTTCTTGTCTTAGTATTCTTAAAAACCGTGATAATAAAAACTGTGATCTATTTTAGTTGTTATCACACTTAAAAACCTAGATCTATTATAATTCAACACATTTAAAAACTGTGATTTATTTTAGTTGTTATCACACTTAAAAATCGTGATATATTATAGTTGTTATCACACTTAAAAACCGAGATCGATTGTAATTTCAACACATTTAAAAACTGTGATCTATTTTAGCAGTTGTTATCACATTTAAAAGCCGAGATCTATTATTATTTCAATCACACCTAAAAAAGTGTGATCATTTTTTTTTCACACCTAATAACTGTGATAAAAAAATTAAGTGTGATATATATACATTTTACTTGTCTCGGTTCTTTTAAAATTGTGATCCTTTATCTTTAGATAAGTGTGATCTATGTCTCTTTTCTTATTAGTGGATATAATTTATCTCACTTTTTCTATAGTTGTGACAAAAATATCATGAATTCAGTCACAGTTTAAAAATGAGATTAATTGATATAATTTATCTCACTTTTTCAATAACCGTGACAAAAATATCAGACCAATTTAGTCACAGATTAAAAGTGTGATTGATCGGTATAATTTATCTCGTTTTTTGAACTGTGACAAAAATATCATATCAATTCAGTCACTGTTTGTGAGATTGATTGATAATTTGATATAATTTATCTCGCTTTTTAGAAACTGTGACAGAAATATCATATAAATTCAATCACAGTTTAAAAATGAGATTGATTGAAATAATTTATCTCGGTTTTCCAATAACTGTGACAGAAAAATCATATCAATTAAGTCACACTTTAAAAATGAGATTGATTAATATAACTTATCTCAGTTTTTCAATAAGTGTGATAGAAAGTTGTAAGTGTGATATATATATTTTCGTTGTCTCGGTTTTATTGAAACTGTGATTGTTATCTTATCTTAAGTGTGATATATATCCTATTTTGTAGTAGTGGGAGCCTTGATTTGCGACTGTCTCCTCGTCTTCTTCCCACCAGATCTGATACTCCCTCGCCTTACGGTGGTGGCGGACGGCGTGTCCTTTGATGGTCGTTTTTTTTTTGGGTTTCCGGTGCTTCATGGATCTGGAGCTGGTGGCGTTTTTGTCGAGTCCGGTGGAGGTCCGGCGGTGCTCCGGTGGCTGTTGCTCTGTCTGTTTGCAGCGAGCTTTGTTGGCGGTTCACTGTTCCTCCCCTTTGCTGGTCTCTTCGCCCCAGATCGTCGGGCGGCATGACTGTCTCTCTTCCCGGGTGTTGCAATTTCATCGCTGCGTGATTTACATAACACCGTTAAGGCTCCGGGCTCTTAATTGGAGGTTATGATAGTCGTTCTTTTGACGGAGGTGTTAGCCATCTCTTACGGGCTTCTCTCTCCGCCCGGAGGCGGCAGTCGGTGGCGGTGGACTCCTGCGGCGTCCATCTAGGTTCTAGGTTTCAGTTTTGCTGCTTTGTTTGTCTGTTTGTTCCTCTGTTTGTTGTTTTTGGTTCTTTGATTGTACTAGATTTTAGTTATTTTTTTTGTTGTGGGGTGAAGCTCTCGGCCTCTTTTGGCTTCTTCACCCTCCTTTTATCAAGCCTGTCTCTTTGTGACTTTCGGTCCTGATAGCCTTAATTGGCATTGTTAGTGCGGCTTTCGGCCGCGTTGTAGTACGGCTTTGGCCGTGTTGTACTCATTGTTTTTTCTTTCTTCCTCTTCTTTCTTTCTTCCTATAATTCCATCTTCTGGATATGGCATGGTAGTGAACGGGTGAGGTGGTGTAGTGCATTGCTATATCTAAAGCCGGAGGGTGGGGGTTCGAGTCCCGTAAAGGCCCGGCCTCTTTCGGTAAGAGATATCTAATGCAAAGCCTTATTCTTGAGCTGCTAGGTCCCATGATTAACCTCTCCTCGTATTCCTGTGAGATATCTGTTTTCAACTCTTTTAGAGTCGAAATTATGTATAAAATTCGACTATGGGAGGGTTGAAAACAGATTTCAACCTCTACAAAATTGAAATTTACACGATGTGTAGTGTCCGAGTAAATTGACTGTGATGACATTAACAGTGTCCATAGAAAAATGATGTAGAGCAAACAATGACAATAACAGTGACATTTTAAAATCTCGTATCTTTCTATATATATATATATAATGTAATAATCTTTCCTCAAAAAAAAAAAAAAATGTAATTATCTTTCAATTTATAATGTTTATTTTTTGCTATATTTTTCCTTATTTATTCATTTTGAAATAATAAAATGAAAAGATAAAAGTGAAGTATCTAGGCTGAATGAACTTGGAAAACATATTTACTCAAAACATTATTCAGAAAGAGAGTTCCAAGCGATCACCATAGAAAGGAGAACGTCTCACAATTTTTCTAGATCGTTTCGAAAGGTAAATTTTTTCCCTTCTTTTTTTTCCTTTTTTGGTCAATGGGGTAAGAAGAATATAGGATTTTTTTTGATTAATCGTAGTATCATCACGTTTATTTAGTTTTTTTTGATAATTTATTGATCAAGAACAAACTTTTGATTGTAAGAAATTAAGAATAGTAGAATTTGTAGATTGATGAATTTCAAATTGGTGCTTCAAAAAAAAAAGGTAAAGGGGTTTTTCTATAACATTGACGTTATAAATCAACTTTTAGTTGTCTTTGGTTCTGGAGGTTTAATCTGGACGAATTGATACTAATATTTTCGTTCTAACTGCAAGTAGAAATGAGTTAGGCGTGGAAGTGAGTAGTGATTTTGGTGATGCACATGCACTATGTGAATAAACCTATGTAGTTTGTTATAACTACAAAAGGTATAATTTTATGTGTGCAACCTTATAAGATAAAAACACTCTTAGAATTGGTATATCAATGAAGAAAACAAAAAAGAAAAAGAAGAAAACCACTCGCATTGTCTAGCAAAAATAATGTGGGAGCTTAGGGTTTAGGTTACAATAAGAGAGGCTTATATAGCCAAATGTCAAAAAGACTGAAATACCCTTAAACTAAATATTTAATCTAATATTATATTTACACGGTAACAATTTCATATGAAAGGTAGTAGTCAATGACTTGACTCTTCCGATGATTGTGGGTCGTGGCGCGTTGCTAAACACTAATCATGATCATTAAGTATAAAATGGTGTTTTGGTAAATGCATTTTGTATTAGGAAGGCCATCGGGTCACACACGTATGAACATCTAGCAAGAATCAAACTGTGGTTATAGGGATGACCAAATTAGGAATTATTATCCCGACCGTAAAGTATTATAATGATAAATTAATATAGTGATATTTATTTATTATGGATAAATAATGCAATATATTAATGGGCCAATTATTTAAATGGAAAATTAGGGATAAGGACACAATCTGAAATATTATTAAGCAACAGGACAACTACATATTTTTTATAGGGAGAAGGACAACTGCATAATTTTATAGCGAGAAGGACAAATAGTGAATCCCGAAAATCGGTGAATCTCCCTAGTGAATCCCGAAATCGGTGAATTTCGATAGTGAATTTTGACAGTGAATCCCGAAAATTAGTGAATCCCGACAATGAATTTTGAAAATTAGTGAATTTCGACAGTGAATTTCGGCAGTGAATTTAAACAGTGAATTTCGAACACAAGTGAATTTCGATAGTGGATAAATAGTTTTGTAATTTATGCAAAAGTTTCAAAAGACTGTCATTCTACTTAATTAATGAAATATTTTTGTCCTTCTCCCTCATTCCCCCTTATTTAAAAGGACTGATTTTCAACTTATTAGGGGTAATAGGACACTCCGAAATCTTATCTTATTTAGTTATAAGGACATTCTAATTTTAAGAAGGGAACTTATTTAGTTATAAGGACATTCTAATTTCAAGTGGATAAAGAGGAAGAATGAAAAAAAAAGGAAGGAGGAAAAAAAAAAAGCGTTCAAAGTATAAAAAAAAAAAAACTTACTGAACGTGTGGGTGGTATTTTTATTTTTTTTATTTTTAATTCACCATATTTCTAAAGGTCATATATTTTGATTTAAAACTCGGATCATCATAATTTTTTCACTAAAATTCATATTTTTCGTCTTTTTATTCTAAATCAAATTTGATATTTTTCCGAATAAATTTCATAAAATCAACTTTTTTCTTCATAAAAATCGACGTGACGTATTGATCACCGTCATGCATTGATCACCTACCCGGATGCATTGGCCACCGAGATCCATTAACCACCCCGATGCATTCACCGCCGCGTTTCATTGGCTACCATGATGTATTGACCACCGCGATCCATTGATAACCTTGATCAGTGACATCTCATTGTAGCGATTTATGCAATGACGTCTCATTGTAGCGATTTATGCAGTGACTTCTTATTGTAGCGATCTATGCAGTGATGTCTTATTGTATGCACTGACGTGTTATTGTAACGATTTATGCAGTGACGTGTTATTGTAACAATTTATGCATACATTTGGTTGTAAGAATATGCATTTAAACCAAAAAAAACAAAAGAAATACAGTTATTTTACAAAGTTATCGAAAATTTAAACAACACTAATCAAATAAACCAACATCAATCAAATATTTAAAGATAACAAAGAAATAAAGTTACTTTACAAATTTATCAAATGTGTGTGTCAAGTTGTATATGCGGTGACATCAATATCATTGCATCAGTTATCTAATTGTAAATACAGTCATCAATGTCACTGCTTCAGACATCAATGTCACTGCATAAGTCATCAATGTCCCTACATCAGACATCAATGTCACTGCATAAGTCGTCAATGTCACTGCATAAGTCGCCAATGTCACTGCATCACACATCAATGTCACTGCATAAAACCTAACAACTGCATCAGTCAGCTTTGCTCTTGTTTTGCATTTCTCCAAATGTGGAGCTTTTAATATGGATAGAAGTACAAGTTTGGTGAAACTACAAAGGCTCTTCACTATGACTCTTGTAATGGCCACACGTTGTTTGTGCCCTCCTGATAATTGGATTCAATGTGAAATCCCTCAATTCTTTAACACGATTTTGAATCATTTGACGATCTTGTTTAGCTTAATGTCCCTGCATCATTCATCAATGTCACTGCATCGGACATCAATGTCTCTACATCAGACATCAATGTCATTGCATAAGTCATCAATGTCCTTGTATCAGACATCAATGTCACTGCATAAGTCATCAATGTCCCTGCATCAGACATCAATGTCATTGCATAAGTCATCAATGTCCCTGCATTAGACATCAATGTCACTACATCAGACATCAAACCGTATCCGTTAGAATTTTGACGATCCGAGTTTTAGATCAAAATATATAACCTTTAGAAATATGGTGAATTTAAATTATAAAAAAAAAACAAACATCAGCTCCATCCAGCGCTTCCTTTTTTTTTTTTTCTTTTTCTCTTCTTTATCCACTTGAAATTAGAATGTCCTTATAACTAAATAAGTTTCCTTCTTAAAATTAGAATGTTCTTATAACTAAATAAGATTTCAGAGTGTCCTAAATGATCATTAATTCTCTAACGATGGCCTTATAACTAATATCCACTATATTAATTATATTATTAATTGATAAATATAGACATGATTGTGTATCTATATCTATCTATATATATATTTGAAAGGAAGATTTAACTCGATTACCCGCTAATTTGGGGTATATCCGCCATTAGCCCGACCTAAACCTGACTTACCATCAGCCAAATTCTCTCACCCTTTCCGTAAAATCCTCAAAGCCTGTTGCAGCTTATCTCCTAAAAATCCTCACCAATTATCTCCTCCGAAATCTCCTTTAACACTCCTCCATCTGTAACAAATTCGATTAGCATCCTTCTTTATAATTTGAAATCCTTTTAAATTTTGTATGAATGCGAATTGTATCAGCAACGATTTAGAGTTTGAAAAAAAAACCACGTGAGAATTCGTTGCAAACTCCTCTCTGCAGCCTCCCGTCGACGCAAAAGAGAGGAATGAAGTGAGGAAAATTGGTGCCGACAATGGCGATCTTCTGCGAAAGTTTCAAAATTTTCTGTAAAGCCACGAGAGAATTCGTTGCAAACTCCTCTCTGCAGCCTCCCGTCGACTTAAGAGAGAGGAACGAAGTGAGAAAATTGGAGCCGACAATGGCGATATTCTGCGAAAGTTTCAAAATCTGCTGGTATTTTTTGTTTCTTGATTTGATTTTCCAATTATTGATGTTCCTATTGAACTCAATGTTGTTTATATTGATTTTCATTCTGTTTATATTGATTGTTGAAAGATTCATCTAGAGTTTGACGAGTCGCAGATTTTTTGTCCCTGACCTTCATGCTGATAAAAATATGAAGAGCCCTGGTATGATTTGTTCTTCTCCTGTTTAACCTTTTCCTCTTCTCTTCCAATGAGTATCATGATGTTTTCTTTTCCTACTTTCATTTTTGTTAATCCATGGTTTAGTTAAAGATTATGTTTTGATGATTGTTTAATTGTGTAAAATCATGTAAGAACATTTATCCTATTTTCCTTTGCGGGTTCATTGATTGAATTGATTTATTTACTTTGCGTACGTGACTATATATTTACCTCTTCATTTTGATAGGTTTCCTTGAAATGTGTGGCTACCGGATTTCCAAACTTCTCAAGAGCCAAAACACAACAAACCTTTTCTATTTCAAATCATTGGCCATTTCCAGGTTTTTGTTTTGTTGACTATTAAGTTTCTTTTTATTTGTGAGGTAATCAACTGCGACCTCAAAGTTTTTGTTTTGTTGACTATATTAAGTTTCTTCTTATTAGAGATATTCAGAAGGTTTTGAGAATTGAATTTTGGTTTTTAATTTGTATGATTGTGGTTTTGTTTGGAATAGGTTTTGAATGTTGTGAAATGAAGGTTACCAACCATGTTGAATGTGCACCCAACAAAAGCTTATATATCAAGCTTATCCATTATTATTCTTCTCTTCCTTCTCAAAACTTAACTATAATTGATTTTTTTAAAACATTTTGTTCAATGTTTTGTCCTTTAGTTTGACGCAGTAAGTGCCTACCAATTGGAAAAGTTGTTATATATCATTACTCATATTTTGTTCAAGTTATTTCAAGATACCAAAATGAAGTGGTTTGATTGAGCAACGTTTTAAATTTTGTTCGTCATACTTTGTTATCAGTATGGAATATTTAGATTTTATTCGAATAAAGTAGGTTGAAATGTTGCCAACTTTGTAGGACAATAACAATAAAAATTGTAAAAGTGTATTAAGTTTGCGTCATTCGTTTGTTTTATACTTTTATTACTTGATCGGTACGCTGTTTTTCTCTTTCACATGCTCATTCTCAACCAAACTTCTTATTTCACCTCGGTTACATAATACCATTTTAGTGATGATGGTCATATGAGGCATGTTTTTACACTTGAAGTATAATTTTGAATTTATGGATCTAATCATTTTTTTCTTAGAAACAACTTAAACTGCCCCGTGCATTATGCACGGGTTCTTAGACTAGTGTATGTATATTGCAAATCAATTATAGGATTATATTATATTAATATTGGATATTGAGTTATGCGTGTGGTGCATATTAGATATGCACACATGTATGATTTTTTTTACGGATACAAAATATACGCATTAACACATTTTGTCCCCACTGAGACTCGAACCCGGATACTCGGGTTAAGGGGCCACAATAATTACCAATGTACCAATGTCTCATTGGCACACATGTGTGATTGATATATATTATTATATAATAAAAGCATATTTAATATAAGATATTAAATAATGAGCTAAATCAATTAAAAGAGATATACTTCCTTACTTCCCTAAATTATTGGGAAAATGTTTTCATAATCCCTACTTCAAGCAGGAAGCTTCTGCCTAGGGTTTGGGAGTGGTATGAGGCGCCACCTTCCTCTATATAAAAGAATGGGTGTAATGCTCTTTTGTATCACAATCGTAAAAGAATTATTTTTTACTAAAAAATAATAAGAGCTTCCTAAAGAGAGTTTAAGAGAAAAGAAAAAGTCAGTCTAGCAATTGTGTTTTCCAATATCAGTCCTAGCAAGGATTCAAGCGGTGGTTTGTGTGGATCAACAGTAGAGGCTGAACACTTGGGCAACTTTATGCACAACTACCACCGTTGATAAAGCGACAATCTATTCTTAGATCAATTTGGTATGAAATCTTGTCTACTTAATATTGTTTATTATTTAAATGAAGTCGATCATTGGTCAAAAGGAAATCAAAATTTTAAACTTCGTTGCATTCCCACATTGATTTCCTTACAAAACTAGTTTCGGCATACTCCACAACAAATTGGAATGGTTGAAAGGAAACATAAACACATCCTTTCTGTTGCTAGAGGTTTGAAATTACAATCTTCTGTCCCCATTGGTAACTGGCACTTCTCTGTTCCACATGTTGTTCACCTAATTAATCTCTCACCCACCCCTTTATTGAAGGATTTAACACCTTACCAAATCTTGCATAATAAACCCCTCACTTATAAACATCTCTGGGTGTTTGGTTTTGTAGCCTATGCTCCTGTTACTGGTCCTGGTTTCTCAAAGTTTGACCTTGTATCCACACCTTATTGTTACATAGGTCACTCAGCCACCACTAAAAGATATTATTTTCTAGATCTTCACATTAAACAAATACATCTTTTTAAGGATGTTGTTTTCTATGAAACCATCTTTCTTTTTTCTAATCCTCATTTCCATTGCTCATATGACATTTCTCATTCCTCTGACTTTCCCAAACCTACTGGCCAGAGTTCTTTCTTAGACGACTTTCTAGTCCCTTAGGACATTTCAGGTTCTGATGTCTCTGAATATCACCTCATACTCCTTCACACCTTGATCAAGCTTCTTAATCTCCTTCATCCTCCACTTCATTTTCACCTCCTTCTTCCTCCACTTCAAATACCTTCTCATCTCTCACTCTTTTTTCTTCTTATCCTCCTCCCAGGAGATCTTCCAGGGTCACACATCTTCCTTCTTGGCTGCAACATTATCATTGTGCCCTTCTTGATTCCAGTAATTCCCTTTCCAACTTCTTCCCTCCTCCCATAGTTCATCATATTTCTTCAGTTATTAGCTGTGATTCTTTGGCCCCATAATACAAGACCTTTGTTTTGAGTATTTCTGCCAACTCTGGGCCTACTTCTTATGCTAAAACTAATAATGTCCTTAGTGGCAAGCTACCACGGCAGCTGAGATACATGCCCTGGAACAAAATCATAATTGGTCTCTGGTTGACATACCTCATGATAAGGTGCCAATTGGGTGCAGATTGGTTTTCAGAATTAAGTACAAAGTTGATGGGTCTGTAGAGCGTTATAAGGCCAAACTAGTGGAAAAAGGATATACTCAACAACCAAGGTTGGATTATCAGGATGCTTTCAGTCCATGGCTAAGATGACTACTATGAGGGTTCTTCTTGTAGTTGTAGGGGCAAACAGATGGATTCTCAAACAACTTGATGTCAACAAGGCATTCCTTCATGGAGATCTCCATGAAGAAGTCTTACATGCTTGCACCCCTAGTTTTCCAAGTTCCAAGGTTTGCAGATCACACAAGTCCCTCTATGGCCTGTAACAGGCCAGGAGGCAATGGAACATGAAACTTACAAAGTCCTTACTACAGTAGGGATGCACCCAATCTAATGTGGATTACAATTTGTTCATCAAACATCATGGATCTTTCTTTACTGCACTTTTGGTCTATGTGGATGACATTGTCATTCCCAACAACAGTCCTAAATAGGGAAATAATATAATGAACTTCCTACACCAAACCTTTAAAATCAAGGAACTTGGGGAATTGAAGTTTTTCTTGCGGATTGAGGTTGCAAGATGAAAAGATGGGCTGATTCTTAACCAAAGAAAGTATGCCCTAGAACTGCTGGAACAAACTGGTTTTCTAGGATGTAAAGCTGCCATCAGTCCTAAGGATAGTTTACAAAAACTTGCACACGAAGACTCACCAGCCCTACCAAGCAATACTTTGTACTTAAGCATTATGGGAAAGCTTTGTATCTGACTATTACCAGGCCAGACATATCCCTTGTAGTGCAGCATTTAAGTCGATTCCTTGATCAACCAACATAAAATCACATTAAGGCAGTTTTTAAGTTGTTGAGGTATGTGAAGAAAAGTCCTAGGCAGGACATTTTCTTTCCAGCCTCAAACTAGCTTGAAATAAAGGCCTTTTCAGATTCAGATTGGACAGGTTGTGAGGAAACTAGAAGATTTGTGACAGGTTTTCGTATCTTTCTTAGAACGTCCTTGATTTCGTCAATGGCATCCACCACTTGTGAAATCCAACGGCTTCTGTACTTGTTAAAGGACCTGAACATCAATCAAGACAGGGTTGTACTTTATATTGTGATAACAAAATTGCAATGTATATTGTTGAAAATCCAGTCTTCCACGAGAGGACAAAGCATATAGAGATATACTGTCATATAGTGAGGGAGAAGTACATCTTAAGGGTGGTGATCAACATTTTAGGACATATTTGCAGTTGGCTGACATATGTACAAAGGCATTAGACAACATGACTTTGAACATGATTTTGAGTTCTTTCAGCGTCAACAACATATATGGGATGTCAGGCTTGCGAGAAGGTGTGGAAGAAGATGCTGAAATGGATGAAAGAGAGGTTCAGATGTGAAGGGCAAAATAGTAATTACACTAGAGTCAAATTAGTAAGCCGCTTTTGATAGTTTAGTGGTCAAGGGTATAAATACCCCTTTTAGAAGATTTTGTAAACTGTTCTTCAGTTGTATTTTCTTTCCAGAAATAAAACATTTGCTTTCTTCTCTGTTTGCTCACCTATATAATAATCGTTACCCCCACTTATCACCCTTAAGTACTTAACCTTAATCTCATCTGACCCCACCCTACGTACCCCCACACCCACTTACCCCTTCACCCCTATCCGCTCATTGTAAGAAACTAAATTTTAAACTACACTGCTTCTTTACCCTAATCACATACGCCGTTTTCGCCCTTAAACCCTCAACCTTAACCCCCACACCTCCCATCATAGGTGGATAAGTATTTTGATAAAGTAGCACTTATATTACACTTTGACTTGTGTCGAGAATGTAGTTGGGTTACTAACTTACTATATGAAAGATTACCGAGAGTCATCCTTATTACCGATTCTCGCATGATAAAATTATCTTGTCTCAGGTATAAGTCAACAAATTAGATACTGGATCAAGGGTGGAACTAACTCAACTAAGTTATGGGATGGGGGTGCTAAGTAAACCAAACCCTATCTTTTATTTAGAAATAGACTCAAATGGAATTTTGTGTTTGATGTTTTATCTAATTAATCTGACCCACCAATAATTTTTCCTCAACCTAAACTCACTTACCAATTTTCCTCAACTAAACATACTGTAAGTCCCACTTCGGTAAAGTAGTAGAATGCTCACCCTTATATAAGTGTGAGACATAAAGATCTTGTCAACTCGGGTTAGCCCTTTTAGACCAAGCGAGGACGACGGTCTAAGTAGTTGACCGGACAATTTATGACTCATTTAGTGCTACCAGGCATAGGTCTTGAGGCGTTACAGAATGTTATCAGAGCCGAGTATCAAACGGAACTATGCGCTGCACCGTACGAGAAGACGGTGTAACGATGACCTCTAGTTACCTTTGGTAGGGACGATCCAGGAATAGTCTTGGCCGTCCTGGCGAGGACGTTGGGGGGGGGGATGTAAAGTCCCACATCGGTAAAGTAATAGAATGCTCACCCTCATATAAGTATGAGACATAAAGATCTTGTCAACTTGGGTTAACCCTTTTAAACAAATCGAGGACGACGGTCTAAGCAGTTAACCGGACAATGTATGACTTATTTAGCGTTACCAGACACAGGTCTGGAGGCGTTACACATACCAACCAATTTACTTAACTAAATTTATCTAATTTCACTCAGCTCTACTCATTAACAAATTTTATTCATTTGAGCCATTTTGTACTCGTGTTCATATTTTTAAATATCCAAGTCACAAGAGATTAAAATGGAGTGTAAAGAACTAATAAAAACGGAGTTCACAAAAGAGATAAAATTGCTATATTGTGAAGTTAAATTGGTTGAAATAAAACTATTTAAATTCTTAGTATAAACTAAAAGATTATGTTCATCTTTGTTGATTTTGTATCTTCATTAATCATTATCATTGAGTACAATTTCTACATATGAGTCGGGCAATAAAACAAAGGGTTCAGAGTCAAAATTATTCCGTTATGCTTTTGATTTTTTACTTATGAGCTAGCATTGAGTGATTAATTTGTTAAGTTTTAAACTTTTATGAAAACATTAGTTGCAAAGTAACTTCATATAAAAACCTACTCCACCCGAACCAAAAAATCTTGGCTCCGCTCTTGTGTAGGATAGGATGCCTCATAAGTGATCATTTCTATCGTTATCAGTAATTTTATGATGGTCGAGGATCACAAAACATGATCATTATATCAGCATTTTCATTCAATAGGAAATTTTAAAAGGTAGTATTTTTTTTTTTTTTTTATCAAATTCCAATTTTATCTTTTATTCTAATGGTCACGGATCACCAAATCGGATTTAATCCTGAATCAGGATAAAATTTGTGCGACCGTTATTCATAAAAACTGATAGAATCCCTTAGTATATTAAGTATACATAAAAACTGATAGAATCCCTTAGTATATGCTTAATAATAAATGTTAGTACTTACCTCGTTGATGTCTTCCTCTTGTGACATTATTCTTGAACCATCATGCATGGGCGTGTAATATTTCAAGGTCAACTCTTTTAGTAATATACTAAGACTCATCCCAATGGTTTACCTTTAAACAACATTCTAAACACATCGTTTTCCGTTTCAGTTATATTGTTTTTAACACTTCATAAAAACATCCACTCCAATAAATACAATTTATATAATCCTTCAAACACCTCTTCCTTCAACTAACATACCTAACCATAATTTATTTTCTCTTCATTTTTAATATACATCCACCACAATTGAAATATATATATATATATATATATTATAAAATTGTATATGCAAAATGTCATACGTTTTGTAATATATATATACGGTTTTATAGGAAACCTTGAATATGATAGTCTATAGATATGCACCAGCACGTAAGGTCACAAAAAAAATGTAGGAAAATGTAAGCCACAAAATCCAAAATGGAAAGTGTTCAATTGGAACCTTCAATGGCTAGCAGATTTGGCGTTCCTGACAAAAAGGAGGAAATAAAAACAGAAAATGCTAGCTAAATCACAAGGTAAAGATGACCATAGAGAAAACAAAAACAAGCAATGTCTAGGATTGTTAAATAATCATACAGAAAACTAAAAAATTTCAGTCATGTAGTAACAACAGTACAGTAGACACCAGAAAACAACATATTAAGAGTTAAATGGGCAGATAGATAAAACAACAGCCTGCATCCAACTAATCAGGACAAATGGTTGGTACTCAGAGTCGTGCAAGTCATCAACGTCGATGTTATCAAGACCGGTACTTGTGAAGTCATGCGTAGGGGCTCCCGGTGGTTGTGGTGCATTTGGATCTTTTCTTGAATCAGGACAACCTTCACTTTTTCCACTATTAACATCATGCCACTTTACAGTCTGTTGATGTATTTCCAAACAGTGAAAGAACTTGAAATCTTTTTTGTAATCGTTCTTGAAGACAACGTAGCGAGCTCCCCACTGCAATTTCAATACTATTTTCTGTCATAAATGGATTCACTGTAAATCTAACTAATACATATGAATACCAACCAGCTTATGCCTATTCTATTCTACATACATAAACAAAGTTCAAAAATAAGATCTTCTGCTTATTCCTTCCAGGTTTGAAATATGTACTAGTACAAGATAGGTGGCAAAGAAAAGAGGAACATGATCAATCCAACTAATATAGAAATCTAAAAAATTCAGTATTGTAACTCAAACTACAAACCTCATCAGCCAGGTTGGTACCGCTTGACTTCAATCTATGGACTTTGTCCACCACACCTTTCCATTTATTAACATCTGCATGAATGATAGTCCACCTATTATCCAATGATCTTTTTGTGCGGACTGTTTCAGGAAGTTGATCACAGAAATCCTTAAAGATGTTGCTCCACAAGTTGTCGCCGGTCTGACAAGTCCCAACAATCGGATTCTCAGAGCATCGCACCCAAGCCTGACAAAGTGCAATATCTTCATTTTGCCTCCAGTTTGGTTTATTCCTATTAGCCACTCTTTTTGGCACCCTTGCACTATCACCTGGAGCTGGTTCAGATTGGGCATCCACGTTTTCTGGAAGATGGTTGACAGAGGAAGTAGGAAAACATATATGGTTGAGTGCAAGATATGATGGCGTAGTAGACATCGATTGCTGAGTAGGTGGCGATACCCTGAGTGCATATTTTCCATAAGATAAGCTGCATATGCAGCTTGTGCCGCCTGAGCTGCTTGCACTTGTGTTGGTGATAATACGAATCCACCAAGGAGAAAGTTCAAGTGTGGTTGGCAGGGATCCATTTAACCTGTATACTTCAACAACTGAAAATTAAAATGGCATATATAAGCTAATATGCATCACACAAATTAGACACAAAAAATGTGAAAGTGACATAAAGAGTTTCCCAGCAAAAACATTAATGGGCTCTTCAATATGTTGTTGCAATTAAACAAAAACACAAAAATCAAAAGAGAACCTTCCACTTCAAGTGACTAAATTTAATGCTTGAAGACAATATCAACATCCCCAAAGAAACAAAACTCACCATACAAAAAACATTGTAAAGGTAGAACCCTAACAAAAAAACCCAACTTCAGTTTTTTTATTTAGATAAAGGATATGTTTTATTACCTCAAAGAATTACAGAAACAAAATGCTGCTATATTGCTCAGCTCACCTACTATATACACCAGCCATAGTAAGGATAAGTTGTCCAAAAATAGGGATCAACTACTGCAAACCAACTCAGCTCAAATAAAAAAAAAAAGGAAGCAGTGCTAACCAGCTAACAATTTTAAGATATGATACTAAACAAGCAACAACACAGAGAACCCTAGAAAAGGTAACAAATTTAGAACACACAATTACACAAAAAGTATGGATAGAAAAAATAACAGAAAATTGATATCTATTGTGCAAAAGAAGAGCAAGAAAAGAACAAAAGGAAGGAAAAAGGGCTACCAATTAAACCGAACAGAATGAGCCACAAATTGCAATTTTTAACTTCAATTCCTTTGATGTCGACAAATTTTCGATCGGAATAACCTTGAAGATTTCCAAAGCACGCACCCGAACCCGAGTGGTGGAAAGAAAATTTCACCATTGATGACTATATGGGGAAAAATGCTCGGCTCGAACATGTCGAACATGTTCGGCTCGAACTGGGTTTTTAAAAAAATCAGAATTTTGTGATACCATTGGTAATTTGGTATCATACCAATATATTATTATGAATTATGATATATATATATTGATATCATATTGGGGAAAATAAAAAAAATAAAAAAATTAACATATGATTCATAAATCACAAGTAGCCAAAAGTGTCCAAGACTCCAAGTCCAACAATATTGTCCAAATTACAAAAACCACTAAACCATACATAATGTTAAAACTTAAAAGTCCAAAGTCCAACATAATACATTAGTTATTACAAACATGCTATCAAATGTTCAAAGAGTCCAACTTAAAAGTCCAAAGTCCAAAGATACAAACATGTTATCAAAAGATTAGAGAATCCAAATACCATGTAAACAACATATCATGTTCTCCTTGCCTTTTTTTTGGCTTTTCTTGGAGTTGCTTGGTGGTTTGATACTCGCTAGTGCTAGGAAGGTTAGCTTTGGATTGATTCCTTGTGGATGATGTTGTGTTGACAACCTAAGAGAGCTACTTTCTACAACATGTAGTCTTGTTTAAGATGTAAACAAGTTAAACAACATAAACTAAATGGAATGAATTATGGAAGACATTATTATTACCAAAACGAATATTAATTTACCACATACCGTATCATTAGGATCTTTCATATCATACTCGTTTTCATATTCCAACTCAATAGGATCATCATTCCCCTGAAAAAAAGAAACAAACATTAATAACTTCACAACATTAGTTATGAAGTTAAAAATTTAAAAAAACAAATTTAGTGTATTTAGGTATATACCTGATCTTTCAATGATCTAATTCCATAAGCTTCCTTTATCCAATCCCCAAAGCACAAAGTAAAACTTCAAGCGTATCCCTTCTCACATACGAGCTTTGTAGAAGCTCTTCTTTTATCAATAACTCTTCCACCCGCACTAAAAGTAGATTCGAAGCAACGGTTGTAATTGGGATGGACAAAATATCCCTTGCCATTTTGGATAACACTTTGTATTTCCCCTCATTCCCTTTCCACCAAGCAAGGGCATCAAAATTGGCGGCATTTGGATAACAAGCTTCATCATAATACGATTCAAGATCGATTTCTCCTTCCCCTTAGTTTGCATTTTCATCATAAACTCATCAAACTTTCTTTTACCAAGCTGTGGAAGAGGGAGGTTGCTTGCAAGTTGCACTATAGGAGGATTCTGGTCCTTTTGCTTTCCGATCACCATACAACTTAACATACTCATCAAATAGTTCATTGAATTTACCCAAAACAGTGTTTACTTTCTCCTCATAATCAACAGGGTACATTGATTTAAACGCAAAGTTGGCCATCACCTTCTTATATCTTGGATCCAGAATTAAGCCAAAACTAAGCAAAAAATCACACTCATCCCAGTACTTATCATACTTGAAAGCCATTCTTTCAGCCATTCTTTGCATATGTTTCTTATTAGAGGGATCTAAGTTATCTAACTTCTCATTGATCAATTCCTTAATTCTAGATAACTCTAAAAGAAACCGATTCACTGTTGGATAATTGCTTCCAGAAATAAGGTTAGTAACATCCAAAAACACCTCAAGAAAGTCACACACTTCACTAACCTCGTACCAATCATAATCGAAGGGCAATAGCTCAATGCAAAAGATTCATCATCCTCCCCAAACTTAGTAAAACAACGTCGGTACTTATAAGCGAGTAGACAACATCACATAAGTAGAATTCCACCTAGTGTTATTATCTAATACTAACTTATTCGGAGGCAACTTCAAATTCATCCTATGTTCATTGAAAGATGAAAGTCTATTTTACGAGCCAAACGGGTATTTCACTCCATCTCTAACCTTTTCAGTGACTTTCTCAATCTCTTTCAAACCGTCCCTAACCAACAGATTAATGATGTGTGGACAACATCTAACATGAAAAAGTTTACCACCCAACACAAGATTTGACAACAAAGCATAATCCTTTTTTAGAATAGAAATACACACATCATTTGCGAAGCATTGTCAACTCATCACGAAGCAACTTTCTCACTAATTCCAAAAAGATTACAAACCACATGTACTTAACTTTAGCCAATGCGGCTCCATTATGAGGTGGAGGTACATTGACAAAATAAAGTACCCTCTTACTGCAAATACCAATTTCTATCAATGTAATGGACTGTAATCACCATGTAGCCTATCCTCTGCACCCCAGACCACCAACAATCAGTAGTTAAACCAACTCTATTCACTTTCCCCAAAATCCCCTTCATCTTTTCCTTTTCAGTTTCATACACATTGAAGCACTCTTTTCTAACCATGTACCTTGTGATTTTCCTATAGTATGGAGTATAGGATTTCAAGAACTCATTAATCACCTTATGCTCAACAATACTAAAAGGGTACTCGCGAGCTAAAACCATATGTGCGGTAGCAATTTAACTTTCTCAAAATTAAAGGTAAAAGTACCTATAGAACTTTCACCTTCTGATAGGCCCTTGAGTTGAGTTTGAATGCAATGGGAACCATCAACAGCAGCCTCTTTCAGTTTCAGTGGTTTGGGAAAATATGTCTCTCTGAATGGACAAGAATTCTTCAAGTGCCTCATAAGATGGCTTGTAGTCCCACCTGACTGATGGGATAGTATTTTCTTGCAATGCTTGCATCTGTTCTTTCTAACACCACCAGGAGCTGTGGATCCATATGATCCGAAACTATAGATCTTGCTCCTTGATCAACAGATACACTATCTTCATTAACTCCCTCTCCCTCGGTCCCCTGAGCAGAATCTGAGTTTCCATCTTTGTTAGTCTCTAAATCCTCATCCCCCATTATTTCAATATCAACATCATTATTCGGAATCGGAGGGGTATCTGAAGAATCAACAAAAGAATGATTCATCATCACTTTTTCAAACAAATGAAACAACAAAAAAAAAAGCAAACTTGAATCTGACCTTCAATCGAATATTGGGGGTTTGGATTTAGATTTCCTGACATTGGACGATTCTTTGAATCAAATTTCTAACACACTAACACCAATTCTTGATTTTTGAATCAAATTTCTAACAAACATGAACACCACCGGCAGTCAAAAGGAAGCCGACAGCCAAATAGTGATGATGCTTCAATGTGCCAACTCTTCAAATGTGTTCTACTTCTAACTTAGCTTCTACGTCCAATATATTCAACTTCTGCACTCACAAACTAGCTAAATAGTGTAAGTAAAAGAAATTTCAAGTCCGTATAAGCATGCTAAACATGCCATCACAGGGCTGATTACACCTAGAGCTGAACACTCAGCTAATCCCCAAGTATGATAGTCAAAATAAGGGCTATACAAGTTCAGCAAATCAGCAAAAAAATAAGCCTAATACAAAATGTTTAATGCTGCAAATGCAGTAACAGATCTAAATTAAGGAACAAGACACTTTCACCTGATACATCAAACATCATCAGACTATCAGTTAGAAGAATGCATAGAAGAGCGTCTGACATGTCACCCATCCTGCACCAACATGCCTACCATTCCAACAAAATGTTAACATGAAGCTACGAGTGGGTTCCGGTTCGAAAATCGAAAGCAATATAAGGAAAACAAACAAATCATGCCATTGATTCATACCTGTTTGGCTCACAAATCAGTGACTTTCTCAGAAAATAGTCTCGGCTGCTAGCCTACTATTGACCTATGATGGGTTACTGGCCATGTTGTGATACACTTGTAGCAACTGGGATTAATAGCAATGGCATAACCTCAATTGATAATGATGAGCAGATTGCAAATTATCCAATTGGCGCACAAAATTCAAATACAATGCTAGGAGGATTGGATAAACCAAAGGAAGAGCACGAAGCTAGTTAATAACCATGGTTGGGTAGAATCAATGAGTCATCAGCAAATCAGTTAGAATCAAAATACAAATCTTGCTTGGGTCGGACTCGGTTGATGAATCTACGGTTGGAGGTTTGAGGTTGAGGGATGGAGGGACTAGGGAGTAGGGAGGACGAGGAGGAATCAATTCAATGGCATCACCACTCACCACCAGAGAGGTAGAGACGGCTCAGATCGGGGGAGGAGAGGGGAGAAACGGCAGGGTAGAAAAGGGGATTAGGGTTTTTTTTTGAAGATGAAAATTGACTGAGACTCGATGCCTAAATATGTATATATATATATATATATATGAATGATCCGAGCCGAACATGTTCGAACATGTTCGGCTCGACCACCGAATAATTGATTTGAAAGGCTCGGCTCGAATTTCGAACCCACGAACCGAGCCCGAATCGAGCTTTTTCGAGCCGAATACTCCGAATCGAATCGAATACTTAGGTTCATTTACAGCCCTAATTGCACCTTCCGGTTCGTGTAAAATACTTGAATTGTCATTTTTAGAGAGTGAGTAAAGTCTCCATTGGAGACAGTCTAAAATTTCATTGACTCACTAAAGTGCTCGAAAGCATTGACTCATCTACTCTTAATAAAAAGGGCACAAAACAATAAAGTTTATTGTTTTGGAATCGTAACTCCATCAAATAAACAAACGAGTAATAATACAGCCACAACCGTTTTGACATAACGAACGTCACAACGTGTATCTATACTGTTGATTCCTTATAGTAATAATACAACCACAACCGTTTTGACATAACGAACGTCACAACGTGTATCTATACTGTTGATTCCTTATATAGATTCATTGATCATTATTTTATTCATCATAATCTGTAGAAATATGGTTAATATTACATTGTTGTACTAATAACACGTTGGAGTGTAACATGTTTTTTATGTATCAAAGAGACATATTAATTGTTTACACTTGAGTAAACTTCAACTCTTTTATTCATGTTGAAAGAATGAGTATAAATAGATACAAGAGAGGCTCCTAGCTAGTAAAGTAAAAGTAACTAGAGCCGGCTAGAAATAAATGCTAGAGTCGGCTATGACTATGCTATTACATAATAAGACAAAAGATAGTTACTTTATGACCTTTAGGACATATTAATTGTTTATGTAATACAATTAATATGTCTCTTTGATACATAAAAAACATGTTACACTCTAACGTGTTATTAATACAACAATGTAATATTAACCATATTTCTACACCCCCCCTCAAACTGGGTTGTATATGTTAATACAGCCAAGTTTGCTACTCAGTCTGCTGAACATAAGCGGTGGAATTGCCTTTGTGAGAATATCAGCATTTTGATCTGCTGAAGGAACATACTGAAGTTGAATGATCTTGGCATCAATCTTCTCTTTGAGGAAATGTCTGTCAATATCAACATGTTTGGTTTTATCATGATGGACTGGATCCTCTGCCATGCATAAGGCTGAATTATTGTCACAGCAGAGTGTGATAGGTTTCTGAGGAGTCTGCTGAAGTTCAGTCAGGACCCTTTCTATCCATAGAGCTTCACAAATACCCAAAACCCGGTGCCCGAGTTCGGCTTCGATCGCTTCTAGAGACGATAGGTTGTTTCTTGCTCCTCCAGGTGACAAGATTTCCCCATACATAAGAACGGTAGCACCGTAGTAGACCTTGTCAATGTCACGGCCCGGCCAATCGGCATCAGTGTAGACCTTGATAGATCTCTCAGCAGACTTGGTGAAATGTAGGCCTTGGCCAGGAGTGGATTTCAAGTACCTCAGTATCCTGTTCACGGCTTCCCAATGTTGCTCAGTAGGGCAATGCATGAACTGGCTAACGGACGACTCCATATGCAATATCGGGTCTTGTATGGGACGGATAAATGAGTTTCCCTACAAGCCTTTGATATTGATCCTTCCCGACGAGAATGTCACCATGCGACGAGGTATTGCGGGGTCTGCGGGGATACGACGCGGGTTTGCATCCCAGCATGCCAGTTTCCTTCAGCAGGTCCAGCACATATTTCCTTTGGGAGATAGAGATACCTTAGTTGTTTCTTGCAATTTCCATACCAAGGAAGTATTTAAGATAGCCCAAATCCTTGACTTGAAAGACCTTTGCCAGTAGAATCTTCAAATTCTGGATCTCAGTAGTGTCATCACCAGTGAGGATGATATCATCCACATATACAATAAGAATAGATCTTTTCTGACTAGTGGTTTTGATAAACATGGTGTGATCTGAGTTGCATTGATGATATCCAGCAGCTTTAACCACAGTAGTGAGTTTCCCAAACCAGGCTCTTGGGGATTGCTTTAGGCCATATAGAGATTTCCTCAATTTACAAACCTTTCCTTGAGTGTGAGGATTGGTAAAACCAGGAGGTACACTCATGTAGACTTCCTCAGTAAGGTCACCATTGAGAAAGGCATTTTTTATATCCAATTGGTGAAGAGGCCGGTCAAGTTGGACGACAGAGATATCGGTATCTGACGGTGTTCGGTTTGCCACTGGTGCAAGAGTTTCTGTGTAGTCAATGCCATAAGTTTGAGTGAAACCCCTTGCAACAAGTCTGGCCTTATACTTGTCAATTGTACCATCAGCATTGTATTTGATAGTAAATAGCCACTTGCAGCTGACGGTCTTCTTGCCTTTGGGGAGAGTGGTTAGATCCCAAGTCTGGTTATCCAGGAGGGCAGTCATTTCTGTTTTTACTTGCGACCTTCCACTTATCATTTTGAAGGGCTTCTGAATATTTCTTGGAATGGAGTGAGAGTCCAAGTCTGTGTAAACATGGCAAAAACAGGAGATAACTGATCATAAGATAGATAATTATGAATAGAATGATCAGTAGTGCAAGATCTCTTTCCCTTCCTGATAGCAATAGGTCTATCATCAATGTCAGCAGGCTGCTGAGAGTCAGTAGGTTGCTTTGAGTCTCAGTTGGCTCTGGTTCAGTAGGCTCTGGGTTAGTAGGCTCTGGTTCAGTAGGCAGCTGAGGGTCAGTAGGGTGCTGAGGTTCAGTCTGCTGAGAGTCAGTAGGCTGCTGAGGGTTAAGAGTTTGCTGTGGGAACGGATTTAGGTCAATTTCAATCAGGTTTCCATCAGTGACTGCCTCAGGAGACTTGCTGTAGTAGGGAGTCCTTTCAAAGAATTTTACATCCATAGAATTGTAAAATCTTTTTTCAGAAGGAGAATAACACTTGTAACCTTTCCCCGTCCTTTGCATATCCTAGGAAAATGCACTTGTGAGCTTTGGGATCAAGTTTGCTTGTGTTGGGCATGAATATACACAAACACGGTACAACCAAAGATTTTTAGAGGTAATTGGGAAATAAGATGAGGGCAGGAGTGTGTGATCAGAAGGGTTTGGATAGGAGTTTTGAAGCCTAACACTCTGTTTGGGAAGTCGTTGATTAAGTATGTGGCGGTTAATATAGCTTCACCCCACATATACTTTGGAACATGTATGGTGAACATGAGTGATCTAGCCATCTCCAAAGAAAATGCTGTTCTTTCTCTCTCGCAACCCCATTTTGTTGAGGTGTTTCCACACAACTACGATATGGACAATCCCCTTATCCGTCAAGAAATTACGAGATGAGACTCATAGTATTCAAGTGCATTATCGAGTCTTTAAGATCTTGATCTTAGTGTCAAATTGAGTAGAAATCATGTTGTAAAATTCTGAAAAAGCTGTTCCAACTTGATTTATCCTTCATTAAAAACGACCATGTGTTTACGGTATGATCATCAATGAAAGTGACGAACCACCTTTTCCCTGTTATACTTTTTACTCTTGAAGGTCCCCATACATCACTATGAATTAAAGTGAAAGGTGTGGAAGGCAAATAAGGTAGTTTGGTATACACGGATTTGGTAAGTTTGGCAAATTGACAAATATCACATTGAAGATCATTGACATTACATCCTTTAAATAATTCGGGAATTACGGACTTTAAATAACCAAAACTTGGATGTCCTAGTCTATAATGCCATAACATGATATTGTCTAAGGTTTGAGTGCGAGCCGGCCGAGGCGATTCGGTCTTCGGTCTTCCGTCTTCGGCGGGGTTGACCACATACAATCTGAGCAGGGGTTTAGCCCTCCCAATCACTTCTGTGAAGAAGGGTCTGGAAAGTGCACTTGATTCTTATTAAACACAACGATCCGAGTTCAAGTCTTTTGCAAGTTTACTTGACGGATATGAGATTGCGGTCTAATTTTGGAACAAATAGGACATCCTTTAGGCATATCTTATTAGTGAGTTTAACATTTCCAAAACCTTTTGCATGAGAGATAGAACCATCGGCGAGCTTAATTTTATGAGTTTGATGACATGGCATAAGGTGAGTTATGAGGTTTTTATTGCCGGTCATATGAGAGGAGGCCCCGTAATCAACAATCCATGTTTCATTACTAATAGAAGAGTAGAATTTACCCGCACTAGTCCGAGTAGCCGTGTCGGTAGAGGGACTACCTTCTTTTTGTTGAGTGAGGAAAGCTTTGAATGCGAAAGCCGAGCATTCAACTTGTTATCATTATCCTCATTATTAACATGTCTGCCCTGACTTTCCCTGGTAGGCTTTGAGGATTTAGGCATGCCATGTAGCTTCCGGCGGATGTCCTTGGTGTGATTTGTGCGTTTGCGGTGCTCACGCGAACAACTTCCCGGTTCGATCGGTAGGCTTCCCGACGGTCTCGGTAACCTCGGCGGGCTTCCCGACGGTCGGCGGGGTGGCACTTTCGGCGGGGTTGTCGGCGGGGAGTTCGGCAACATCATCTTTTCTCCTCGCTTTCCTCATGTTTGACTTCGACAAACATGGATTTGAGATTGGGGAGAGGTTTTGTGGCAAGGATTCTTCCCCTAACATCATCAAGAGTAGGATTCAGTCCAGTAAGAAACTTGAATACTCTCTTTTTCTCAATAATGTCCTTATAAAGGGCAGCATCCTTGACATCATTCCAGGGGTAAGTTTCCAACATATCTAGGTGTTGCCATGCCCTTGACAGTTGGTTGAAGTATTGAGTTACAGACATATCTCCTTGTCTGCAATTTTGAATCTGAGCTTCAAGTTCATACACTTCTGATGTATTGTCTTTCTTGGAGTAAAGATCCCTGGCATTATCCCAGATCTCCTTTGCAGTATCATACATCATAAAGTTCTCACTAATCTCTTTTGTCATTGATCTTGTGAGAATAGTCATGACTTGATTATTAGTAGTATCCCATGCTTCAAATCTTGGGTCATCTTCAGCAGGGGCAGGTTTAGAGCCAGACAGGTATCCCATCTTACCTTGTCCGGAGATGTACATTTTCATAGACCTTGACCACGGCAAGTAGTTGTTGCCATCAAGTCTATGATTTGTGTAAGATGAAGAGTCGGTGACCCCGGTCTGTGCCGAGGCAAATTTGGGACTCAACTGAGGGTGAAGAAGCTTCAGATAATGAAGACATTCTTGATTCAGCAGGGTACAAGGTACTGAGAATTTGCAGCGGATTCAAGAGTTTAACACTCCGATACCATGAAGAGAGTTTGAGAAAGTAAATACTACTTGAGTAAACTTCAACTCTTTTATTCATGTTGAAAGAATGAGTATAAATAGATACAAGAGAGGCTCCTAGCTAGTAAAGTAAAAGTAACTAGAGCCGGCTAGAAATAAATGCTAGAGTCGGCTATGACTATGCTATTACATAATAAGACAAAAGATAGTTACTTTATGACCTTTAGGACATATTAATTGTTTATGTAATACAATTAATATGTCTCTTTGATACATAAAAAACATGTTACACTCTAACGTGTTATTAGTACAACAATGTAATATTATCCATATTTCTACATAATCAATATTGTAGACACACGTTGTTGTGGCCATATCATTACCGTAAAAAAAATGATTTTTTTTAGTAACTCTATCAGTTATATCGAGACGGATCATTAGTGTTGCTCGGTAATGGTAAACCTTCCATACACAAGGAATGATATCATTTGATATGGTACAATTCAAATATGATTTTTTTGTATTATAATTGAAAGTAAGAAACTATAACTATTTACAACCACACAATAGTGGACTAACACACCACACAATGTGGGTATAACTTTCCTAAAGAGGAAACAACACTAGAAGACAAATTACGCCTCCAGAGGGATTTGAACCCGAGACCTCCTGGTCTCGGGACCTCAGTTCTAGCCAATTGAGCTAGGCCTCATCGGCAATTAAAATATGATTTAATTCACGTGAGAAGATCTCCTCGGAGAAAATTTGATAGCACAAGAAGAAAAAAAAATATTAAAAAAAGGGAGTTGTTATTTGAATTAACATAATTGTGTTTCATTGATTCAGTGGTGTAGTGGTGGTATAAATATATACGCCTTGATTAACTTGGACAACAAGTCACACAATAAATAAATAAACAAATAATATTATTTTAGATAAGTCCTAAATTATCCTCGACACGCCCCCTCAATCCCGTGGGGAGTGACTGAACACGGAGATTGGTCTTCAAGGTGGTAAAACAAGGTTGAGCCCAGGGTTTGGTGAGAAGGTCAGCTAACTGGTCCTTGGACGTGATAAATAAGATGCTGAGTTTGCGGGCAGCGACTAATTCACGAACATGGTGGAAGTCGATTTCAATGTGCTTCGTATGGGCGTGGAAAATAGGATTGTGAGCAAGGTAGGTAGCACCAATATTATAACACCAGAGAGTAGGTGGGGACGAATAGGGAACCTGCATGTCGCGAAGAAGACTAAAAATCCATTTAAGAGCGGTACTGCTCTTGGAAACGGTCAAATGTTGCTTGGTACACTAGCTGATTAAGTTATTCCCAAGGCAGACACAATACGCCCCAACAGAGCGGCGATTATCACTATCGGCAGCCCAATCAGAGTCAGAATAAGCCCGAATAGAAATAGGTGACCGTCGAGAGAAAAAGAGACCGTCGGCGATAGTGTGCTTGAGGTAGCGAAGGATGCGCTTAACAGCAACCCAATAAGCCTTGGTGGGCGAATAAATATACTTACTAACTTTGTGAACCGCGAAGGCAATGTCGGGCCGAGTAAAGCTCAGATATTGCAAACCACCAACGATCGTGCGATAAAGAGACGGGTCGGCACATGGAGGGCCATCATCAAGTGTGAGTCGAGTAGAGGCGGACATAGGAGTTTGACAAGGCTTGGCTTTATCCAGAGAAGCACGTTGAAGTAGCTGGAAAATATACTTCCATTGGGTGAGAAATAAGCCATCTGAGGTGGGAAGCACCTCAATACCAGGAAAATAGGATAGAGTACCAAGGTCCTTAACCAGAAAGTGCCGACCCAGATAAGTAATAACATGCTGAACAAGAGAAGACGAAGATCCAGTAATAATAATGTCATCGACATAAATAAGAATAAAAACACGAGCACCATCACGAGAGTAGGCATATAAAGATGTGTTGGCCTAAGAGCCAACAAAGCCAAACTGAGAGAGGACATCGGTAAACCGAGAAAAACAGGCACGAGGGGCCTGACGGAGGCCGTAAAGATTGTGTCGGAGACGACAAACATAATCTGGAAAGTCAGGGTGCACAAACCTTGGGGCTGCTGTATGTAAACAGGCTCAGATAAGTGCCCATAGAGGAAAGCATTCTGAATATCCACCAGTCAAAGAGACCACGTACCCCTATGAAACTGCAAGAGAAAGCAAAACACGAACAGTGACCGGTTTGACAACCGGACTAAAAGTATCAGTGAAATCAATGCCTTCAGCCTGATGAAAACCCTTGGCCACAAGAGGAGCCTTGTAACGCTCAAAACGACCATCGGCAAGATGTCTAGTGCGGTAGACCCATTTATTTCCAACAATCTTCATACGGGAAGTAGCAGGGACAAGATCCCAGGTGTGATTGCGCATTAACGCATCAATTTTCTCTCTCATAGAATTACGCCAATAGGGATGTTTAGAAGCTTCGGTGTAAGAGGTGGAGGCCTAGGAATCGGCAGAGGCAACAAGAGCTTTGGGAAGCAGATAACGGATGAAATCAGGTCAGGATATAGGTTTGAGAGTGTTGGTTTTAGTGCGGGTAACCATGGTGTGGGTAGGAGCAAGAGGGCTTAGAGGGGACTCTGGGGAGCTGGAGGCCGCAGACGAGGATAGAGCAGACGCGGGAGAAGGGGCCGTAGGTCTGGCCATAGGAGAGACTTCAGGAATAGATGAAGACGAGGGCGGATTTATAGGGTTCCGTACGGGTAGGGAGATAGGAAAAGGTACATTGATAGTCTCAAGGGTAGGTGGAGAGGTAGCAGATTTATAAGGGAAGACAGATCCGTCGAACACCACGTGGCACGCAATGTAGATATGACCAGAGGCAAGGTCGAGGCATTTATAGCCATGGTGAGATGGATTGTACCCAAGAAAATACAAGTTTTGGAACAAAAATCGGTTTTGTGAGAGTTATAGGGTCAGAGATAAGGCCAACACACACAACCTAAAACGTGAAGGAAATTATAATCAGGGAGCCGATGGTGGACCATTTCAGAAGGAGACTTATCACGAAGGACACGGGTGGGAAGGCGGTTAATGATGTAAGTGGCAGTAGTGAATGCATCTTCCCAATAGGGAAGAGGAAGGTTGGACTGGGTAAGAAGGGAGAGACCAACTTCGACAATTGGCGGTGACGGAGCCCTAACTTGTTCGTGGGTACGAGGACAAGAAAGGCGATGCCTAATGCCAAGGGAAGTAAGAAAGGTGGAAACATGACGGTACTCACCACCCCAATCAGTTTGAATAGATTTTAATTTAGTATTAAACTGGCGTTCGATCATAGCAAGGAAGTCGGGAAAAATGGATTCAACATCAGATTTATTTTTCAAGGGGTAAAACCACAAATATTTAGTAAAATCATCCAGAAAGCTAACATAATAACGCGAGCCATAAATCGAGGGTTCAGAACATGTGTTGAAATTGTGTCCTAACATAATCGGGTTGGACCGGATCCGACCTGGTCAGGTCTTTTACAGTCTATTTTAGTTCATGTAATAACTTTATTATGATTAATAAAAGCACTATTGTTATTATATATAGTAACGTCCCTGGTGTCAAACTGTGATAGAGAAACCATGATACTGATTATGGTTGATGAGATTTCTATTCACTGTAACAAGTTTGATACTTAAATGTCTCTAGTCGTTTGTACTGTCAAACGGGACATTGATGGTATGATTAGACTAGAACGTATTGGATGTCTTCTATCTTATTGAGGATAGGGATATATCTCGTCTATAGAAGTGTAGAGACACTTGGACTGTACGTGGACATGTATTAGAGAATACGTACGTTAGACTGACACACTTACATTAAGTGTCGCAGTATGTGGTAGTTGTGTAATTATCCTGAGACCGGAGTCTTCATGGCATCACGGTGTGGATTGTCATGCTTTGACACTATTCAGGTTTCCCTTAGCCATGGGGCGTTCATGTGGTAGTGCTCGGGTGTGATATTGAAGCATGCGTAGGATACATGATTGTTCATCCGGGAATCATGTATCCTATGATTAAGAGTAAATATCCGAAATGGCCTTCTTATAAGGAATGTTTAGCTCTCGTAAATCTATGCAAAGTAGGAGTAAATGAGTTATTCCGAGAGAGCGTGATATCCAGATTATAAGATACGATTGTCGATGTATTGACACTCGAGATACGATCGTATGGATATTATTACAGCGATAGGATTCTATTTACACGGTAACCACATGAAATATAGTAGTCATTGCTTTTGACTCTTCCGATGATTGGGGGTCACGGTGTGTTGCTAGACGTTACCCCGTGATCGTTAGGTATGAAAGACATTTTCGTAATTTGCACTTTGTGTCTACGGCCAACATATTCGGAAGCCTATTGGGTCACACACATAAGAACATCTAGCCGGATTAAAATGCGGTTATAGTGATAACCAAATAAGGAAAGTTTATCTCGACTATAAAGTGTTATAGTGATTAAATTAATATGACGATATTCATTTATTATGAATAAATTAAATACAAGATATTAATTATATTGATTAATTAAAGAATATTCCGGATGCCAATATTGGCATATGGGGCGTAGATGACTAGTGTATGTAATACACTTGGATTGTGCAATTTAATTAATAAGATTACCATATATTAATATTGGATATTAATTGATTTTGGAAAAATAGAATTATGGTAATAAGATAAATATATTCAATATAAGATATTGGCAATATCTTAGATTTATTTAATATAAGATATTAAATTAAAAGAGATAAATCAATCAAAGTGATTTTTCTTATTTTATTAGGAAAAGATTTTTTTTCCATCAATCTACTAGGAATTTTCTCCTAATCAGATTAGGAGGCATTGGGGCGTAGGTCACCCTATTTAAGGGAGGCTTGGATTGTTTTTTGTACATTACAATTCCAAGAGCTAACAGTTCTTGTGTAAAATAGAGAGCTTTTTCTAGTGAGATTTAGAGAGAGAAAAAGGCCGGTCTCGCAACCGGATTTTTCTAATAGCAATCCAAAGGGGATTCCGGCGAGGATTTCGTGTGTGATATCGATAGAGGCTGGACACGTGGACGGCTCGCGCGCACTACTATTCTCCGTTGGCGGTCAAAGCATCAATCTATTTAGATCTACCAAGGTAATCACCGTCAACTACTTAACGTGTTTATTGTATTAAATGAAGTCGATCTTGGGATCGGAAATCAAAATTTTAAATTCCGCTGCGTAGACTAGTTGATT
This sequence comes from Gentiana straminea, assembly GCA_036785695.1. NCBI lineage: Eukaryota > Viridiplantae > Streptophyta > Magnoliopsida > Gentianales > Gentianaceae > Gentiana > Gentiana straminea. The sequence continues at coordinate 2,610,715 of JAVUPR010000241.1, read as the reverse complement.
TCCTAACAACAAGGACCCCAAACATCAAAATATATCAAGTCTAAAGGTGCAGCAGAATCAAATTCAGAAGTATATAAAAGAAAATGATAACTCTCGGCTAACTGACAGGGTGCACACACAACATGTGGTGCTTTATCTGAAAAAGAAATAGAACGTCTTCCTAAAGCATGACGAATCACGGAATATGAGCAATGGCCAAGACGTTGATGCCATGCGGTGGAGGAAGGGCGGTGGAACAATGTCGAGAAGTGGTAGAGTCCATCCTTGACATGACCCCTAAGATGGACGCAGCCCGAGGAAAATTCTTCACAAGAAAATACGAACCATGAAACTCAAAATAAATAGAAAATAAATAGAGTTATCAGAGGCAAACTTATGAACATATAAGAGATTCTTAGGAAGGGATGTGGTAACAATAACATGAGATAAATAAAATGACTCGGATGGAGAATTTACAGAGGAGGTGCCATAGTGAGTAATAGTCAAACCTGTACCGTCGCATACGTGAACTTTTTCAGTACCATCATAAGGTTCAGAGGATAAGTTGAGATTGCGGAAATCATTGGTGAGGTGGTGAGTGGCACCGGTATCGGGTTTCCAATCAAAGGCCGGCTGAGAATACGGATAGGCAGCAAAAGCTTGTGGAGGGCGGGGTGCAGGATGTCGGGGAGCCGGCGGATGAGAGTATTCATAACGATATAACAATCCTTAGCCGAGTGGCCAAATTTGGCACATATTTGACATTGAGGGGCCGAGTCAACATTATAATTATTTTCCTTCTATCTGCAACCATTATAATTATTTGGATATGGGGGCCGAGGGGAGCCATGGCCACGTCGCCCCTACCTCTGTTATTATATGTGTTATAAAACTGATGGAGATAACTTCAGATGCAAGAAACAGAAACCGAAGCAATCAAACATAAACAATCAAAGGAGATAACAGAAACAAGAAGAACACGATTTAACGTGGAAAACCCCTCGGTGGGAGAGGTAAAAAACCACGGGCGAAAAAGAGATATTTTATTATGCACCGAATTTACGATTTCAACACACTCGGACAATGAGACAACAAGCGTATTTATAGGCACAAATCCACTAAACCCTAGCCGCCGGGAATCTTTGTCTGATCTGCCATAAATACCCTTACACATGTCCTCCTTTTAATGACACTGTATAGCTGTCATATAACAGAATTAACAGATGTGGGACCCTGCTGTATTCCAGTACTCAGCAGACTATCACCCTGCTGATAGTTACCCTGCTGACAGAAGCCTCAGTAGACTCCACCCTACTGATGCACGAATTGAATACTCTTCTCGGTGTCCATCACACAGCTGAGTCTTCAGATTGGTTCCACCAGATGTAGAGTTTAAGTCACTTTACTGACAAATCTCCACCTTGACTTCAACTCTCACTAGAGTCAAACAGATTGCATAACCAGATGTACTTGTACCAGATGCATTCGCCAACGCCAGATGTACTTGTACCAGACTATCTCCACAGCATCCACTCCACTGATCTGCCCTCAGTAAAGTTTCCAGAAATAGATTATAAGCTTTGAATATTCAGTAAGTCCAGGCAAAGCTGGAACTTACTCTATTGAACTGGTTTAGTGAACATATCAGCAGGATTCGCCTTTGTGCCAATCTTCTTCACCACAACCCTCTTCTCATTCATCAAGAAATGATACCTGACATCAATATACTTGGTTCTCTCATGATAAACCTGATCCTTGGCTAAACATATTGCACTAAGACTGTCACAATATATATCAGCCTGATCCTGATGCAACCCCAAATCACTGACTAGCCCCTTCAACCAGATACCCTCCTTAGATGCTTCAGTAAGAGCCATGTATTCGCCGGTAGTTGATAAGGCTACCGTAGCTTGAAGAGTAGCTTTCCGGTGATCACCGCATTTCCCAATGTAAACACATAACCGAGTCATTGATTTTCTACCGTCAACATCACTGCGCATAATCGGCATCACGGTAACACTCCGTGACCGGACCGATATCACCTCCATAAATGAGACCAACATCAATTGTACCTCTCAAGTACCCGAATATCCTTTTAACGGCTTTCCGGTGTTCCTTACCGGTTGAGCCATAAATCTGCGACAACACCGACCGCCCTGAGCCGAGATCGGGCCTAGTGCACACCATGGCATACATCGGACGCCAACCGCACTAGCATAGGGAACTTTTGACATATACTCCTTCTCTTGGTGATCGTGAAGCATAAACGGACAAATGAATATTTGATGCCATAGGAGTATCTATTGGTTTTGCGACGAGACATCCCAAACTTGGCCAATATCTTACGCACATAACCTGTTTGAGACAAGAATAATTTCTTCTGACTTCTATCTCTCCAGATCTCCATCCCCAAGATTTTTTTGGCTGCACCTAAATCCTTCATTTCAAACTCAGCACTAAGAAGGTTCTTCAGATTTTGAACATCAGACTTCCTTGTTGCAGCTATCAGCATGTCATCCATATATAGAACAAGATAGATATATGATCCATCTTTCAGCAGACTGTGGTATACACAACAGTCATAAGGACTTCTGTTGTAACCTGTTTGAAGCATAAAGCTCGTCAAACCTTTTATACCACTTGCCTTGGAGCTTGCTTCAAACCATACAATGATTTCTTCAACTTGCAAACATAATTTTCCTTTCCGGGAACTTGAAAACCCTCGAGTTTGTGTCATGTATATCGCCTTATCCACCTCACCATGTAGAAAAGCGAGTTTTCACATCTAATTGCTAAAGTTCCAGATCCTGCTGTGCCACCATTGCTAGTAACACCCTGATTGAAGTGTGTCTGACCACATGTGAAAATATTTCATCAAAGTCAACCCCTTCCTTTTGACTGAATTCTCTTGCAACCAAACGTGCCTTATACCCGACCCCTTCGCCTTAGTTATTCCTTCCTTTTTCTTGAAAATCCATTTACAAGTCACAACACCCTTGTCGGTAGGGTCGTTTGACTAATTCCCAAGTCGATTCTTCGAATGACTCCATTTCATCTCCCATGGCGGCATGCCACCGAGATGCTTCGTACATGTCATCGCTTCCCGTGTAAGTAGTAGGTTCGACAACCTCTACTTCTTCTCGCAACTTGGAGTGCATATCCAGGCCAAATCATCATATCCATATCTCCTTGGAGGTATCCCAACATTAGATCTTCTAGGCCTTTGCCGCGGTAGACTCTGCGATCAATGTTTGTATGACGCCTGCGAGGTCTCGGTAGGGCCGGCTTGGATCAGATTCTGGGTTCATTATCCGGATCGGTATAGTGTTGATTTTGGTCCACGGATTGTTGCATATCGTTAGACTCCACTTAAGCTCCACCTGTTTCTCAACACTATCAGATTCGGATTTGGTTTCGAGTCGGTAGACCTCCTGCTTGATGAGTTTAACATAGAATTTTCATCAAACACAACGTCCCTGCTGAGGATTACTCTGGACTCTGCTGATGACCAAATCCTATATCCTTTCACTCCATCACCATACCCCACAAACACTCCCTTCTTGGCTCTTGGCTCCAACTTCCCTTCACTAACATGATAGTAAGCTGTACTTCCAAAAACCCTTGGAACTGAGTAGTCAGCAGGCTTGCCTGACCACATCTCAAATGGTGTCTTGAGATTGATTCTGTGTGAGGGCTCCTGTTGATTAAGTAGCAAGCTGTCTTAACAGCCTCTGCCCAAAATCTCCTTGATAAACCAGCTTGAGAGAGTATACATCTTGCCCTCTCCAGTAGAGTTTGATTCATCCTTTCAGCTACACCATTCTGCTGAGGTGTATTCCTTACAGTATGATGTCTGGAAATACCCTCAGCTGCACAAAATGAATCAAAATCCGTCCAGCAGAATTCCAGACCATTATCTGTACGAAGCTTCTTGATTTTCTTGCCTAACTGATTCTCCACTAGGGCCTTCCACTGCTTGAAGTTATTGAATGCATCACTTTTGTTCTTCATCATCACCACCCAAGTCATCCTTGAATAGTCATCTATGAATGACAAAAAATATCTGTGACCACCCAATGACTCAACTTTTGATGGACCCCAGCGGTCTGAATGGATATAATCAAGTGATGCCTTTGTGTTGTGCAACCTGCTGAGAACTTACTTCGTGCAACTTCCCAAACACACAATGTTCACAAAAGTCCGATTCTTAACCTTATATCCTCCAAGAAAACCTGTTTGAAGAAAGAACACGCATACCCCTTTCACCCGTGTGACCAAGTCTCATGTGCCACACCGTGAGTCTGTTGAGGCCCGGTGAACTGCGAGGATGCAACGAAGACGGTGCGATACGATAGATCCTTGTAATATATACAAGGTTCCCCTCTTGATGCCTTTGAGGACTACAAGCTGAATCTTTAAAGACATTCGGTACCGTCCACCTTCACCCTTGAAATTGAACCCTTGTCCGATGGGCGAGAGATACCAAATTCTTGGTCATCTGTGGAACATGTCTTACATCCTTCAGTGTACAAAATTTACCATCCTCTGTCCTTAACTTTACTGATCCAATTCCCACAACTTTGCAAACCTTGCTGTTGGCCATATAGATTTGACCACCATCCGTCTGCTCATAAGTAGATTACCACTCCCTGTTTGGACAAATATGGTAGGATGCTCCAGAGTCCAGTATCCACACATCATTGTGGTGTGTAGAATCCCCTGCAACTAGAACCAGATCCTCATCAGATTGCTCAGTAGCCAAGGCTACTGTGCCAGAATTGCCTTCCTGCTGTTTCTTCTTCCTTGGACAATTGGACTTCCAATGTCCCCGCTCCTTACGAATTACGGACATCGGTAGACTTAGGACCTTTGGACCACGACTTCTTTTTCTTCTTCTCGTCCATATCCTTTTCCACTATTGCTTTGCTAGCTACTAGCCCAATGAAATCTGATCGTCCGTCCCAAAGACCCTTGTGTCTAAGCTCCCGGCATGTAAGGCGGACCTCACATCCTCTAAATCTACTGTATCCTTCCCAACTATGAAAGACTGCACAAAGTTTTCATATGATGCCGGTAATGACACCAACAGGATTATGGCTGCATCTTCATCTTCAATTTTAACATAAATATTCCTTAAATCAAGTAATATTGTGTTCGGTTTGGTCAAGATGTTCCCTCGGTGGACTCCTTCATGCATCTTCAAACCGAACAACCTATGTTTCAACAACAACTTGTTGGTCGGTGACTTGGTCATATACAAGCTTTCAAGCTTTTTCCACAACTTGGTGCGGTATCTTCCTCGGCAACCTCGGTGATAACATCATCGGATAAGCACAACATGATGGTTGAATGTGCTTTCTCTTCCAGGACCGGCATAATCTGCCGCACCCTTTTGTATTTGGTTTGTCAGATAACGGATTCCACAAACCCCGCTTTGTTTCAACAGTGCACGCATCCTGATTTGCCACAGACCAAAACTGTTCCTTCCTGTAAATTTATCAATTTTTACGTTTACTGCTGACATCTTTTATTGCTAAAGATCACAACTTTATCACAGATCCTAGCACCTTGCTGAAGGTCTTGGTGAAGATGAAGTTGATCATACAGATTGTTTTCTCCAGAACCTTGCTCTGATACCACTTGTTATAAAACTGATGGAGATAACTTCAGATGCAAGAAACAGAAACAGAAGCAATCAAACATAAACAATCAAAGGAGATAACGGTAACAAGAAGAACACGAGATTTAACGTGGAAAACCCCTCGGTGGGAGAGGTAAAAAACCACGGGCGAGAAAAGAGATATTTTATTATGCACGAATTTACGATTTCAACACACTCGGACAATGAGACAACAAGCTTGTATTTATAGGCACAAATCCCTAAACCCTAGCCGCCAGGAATCTTTGTCTGATCTGCCATAAATACCCTTACACGTGTCCTCCTTTTAATGACATTGTATAGCTGTCACATAACATAATTAACAGATGTGGGACCTGCTGTATTCCAGTACTCAGCAGACTATCACCCTGCTGATAGTTACCCTGCTGACAGAAGCCTCAGTAGACTCCACCCTACTGATGCACAAAATTGAATACCCTTCTCGGTGTCCATCATCACACCTGAGTCTTCAGATTGGTTCCACCAGATGTAGAGTTTAAGTCACTTTACTGACAATATGAACCACATCCCTTGCTATGTTGAGAAACGGAACCAGACGAATTTGCAAAGTTGGCTGAAGGCGGAGTGGACGCCAGCAAGGTGGTGTTCAACACAATAGGCTTATGGGGAAGCAACTTTGATTCGGTGGTAAGGAAAAGGGCATAAACTTCATCGAGGGAGATGAAGGTGCGAGCTGAGATCATGGTTACAACGGCGTCGTATTCGGGTCCAAGTCCGGCGAGTACATATGCAATATGGTCATCGGTGGGTAAGGGTGATCGGCCATCGATAGTTCATCAGCCAATTTTTTTGATTTTGAAGTAATAATCGGATGCGTAGAGGTCGTGTTTGCGGGTAGAAGGCAATTTGGTGCTCAATTGGACTAATTTGGCACGACTCTGCGATGCGAACAATTCTTGGAGTGCCGGCCAAATTCCAGCCTACATCGTAGCGGTGTAGACTTGAGCCAATACATCTTCAGAGAGTGACGACGCTATAGTGCTGAGAATTAGATTATCGGTCTTAAGACATTCCTGATATGCCGGATTGGGTTGTAAATTGAACGATAGATTTAAAGTACCTGTATAGCAGAAAAATCATCAGGATCGTTTCCTACATCCACTGTTACTGGACTGCATCTCCGCTTTTCCATGATGTTGTTGCCGTCTTTATGAGGATTCCGATATCTCTTCCCTTGCCTACAACCATTATGTGTTGGTTTCTTCCATATGCTTTATGAGGGAATAAAGCATTGCTTTTATATGTGGAGAGAGGGCCGAAATCTGAATGATCTAGGGTTTAGCTCTAATCTCGGCCATCCATCAAAGCCAAGTTTTAATCGGATTAAAACTTCTTTTAAATAACCAATAAATAATAAATTACATATTTCCTAGGGAAAACGAATTTCCTATAAGATCACTATTACGGGAAAGGAAATTACTTGGGCTCAAGTAATGGGCCGACAAAATTTTCTTACATTCTCCCACTTGGTCGATAGGAACATTTATTAGTGTTTTCCTTGTAAGGATCATAAGGGGCGTGTTATATGCTAAACATTTCCTTTAATCGGTTAGCGTAAGTGTCATAATTAATCTAGTCGTCAATGCGAGTCATAACGGTTACACATCATTCTGCAACACGCTTCCTTCTATGCACCACAACATTTACAACCGTCTTAACTAGACCATAAGCTGAGATTACATAACAGTCCCATTATGTCTTTGCAAGAGATGATTTTTGTTTTAATATATCCATTCGTACTAACAAAAAAAAAAATCCATTCGTAATGTGTGTACACAATGGAAAACAGAAAATGATAATGATGTAGAAGATTAACATTAGGAGCTCAACATATGTAAAAAATAAGTACAAAATAATTGGCAGAACACAATAATAGGGAGCTATCCCCAAGACCCCTGCTTTCAGTGTCTGTGGAATGTCTTTGGGGTATTCATTCCATAAATATGTCTGCAACCATAAGATTTGTCATTATATGTTCAATGACAAACAAATATCTTCTAACATCTTGCTTCAATAATAGATATTTAAGATCCATGTGTTTTGATCCCTTAGATATCATGTCATGCTTAAAGGATCCATGTCCTCTGGATTGCAGCCTCATGACATGCCACGTACTCTGCTTTCACGGTGGAGGAGTAAGTCAACTATGACTTCTAGCTTTTCCATGATATGGCACCTCCATTTAGAAGATACACATAGCCAAGAGTACAAAGTCTGTCGTCAGTACATCCTCCAAAATCCAAGTCTGAATAACCATTCACCTGTGGGTGTCCTGATTTTCCATATGTGAGCATGTAATTCCTTGTTACCTTTAAGTATCTTAGAACTTTCTAAACAACTTTCCAATGAGACATTCTTGGATTGCTTTGAAGTCTACCCAGCATGCCAACATCATGACTAATGTCAGGTCTTTTACAAACCTGTGCATGCTGTAAACTCCCTACAAGAGAAGCATAAGGATGTTTTTCCATTTCTTTACGTTCCAACTCATTCTGCGGAGATTGCTTAAGATCAAGATTTTCTCCTTTGTGCAGTGGACAATACTAGAAGAGCATCTCGTCATGTCAAATTTTTCTAGAACTTTATCAATACATGATTTATTAGAAAATCCTAAAATATTAAGTGCCCTGTCATGGAATATTTCTATCCGTAACACATATGAAGCCTCGCCCAGGTCTTTCATTGCAAATTTCTTGAAGAGTTAGGTCTTGGTTTCATGTAATAAACCAATATTACTGCTGGCCAATAGTATATTATCAACATACATAATCAAAAATATTAACTTACTCCCAATGATCTTGAGGTATATGCAAGGCCAAATGTGTTCTCATTAAAACCGAAAACACTAATGGTTTCATGAAACTTTAAGTACCATTGCCTCGAAGCTTGTTTCAGTCCATATATTTATTCTTAAGCTAGCAGACCATGTCTTCCTGACCTTCAATAATGAAGCATTTAGGTTGACACATGTAGACTTCTTCTTTCAAGTTTCCATTCAGAAAAGGTTGTTTTCACATCCATATGTTGTAACTCAATATCATAATGAGCTACTAGTGCCATGATAATTCTAAAATAGTCTTTCTTGGACACAAGGGAAAATTCTCTTCGTAATCAACGCCTTCTTTTTGATTGAAACCTTTGGCAACAAGTCGGGCTTTATATCATTCAATATTACCATTACAGTCGTGCTTGAAGAGCCACTTACAGCCAAATGGTTTGTGTCTTGAAGCTAATTGAACGACTTCCCATACTTGATTTTCATCCATAGATTTCAATTCATCTTTTATGGCATCAATCCACTTACTAGAATTAACTTCATTAATGGCTTGTGAAAACGAAACCGGATCTTTACTTGTTCCTTCTTAATATTCTACTTGATAAAGCATATAATCATCAGGAATAGGAGATCTCATTTGCCTTTGAGATCTTCTTAATTCTGGTTCCTGATGTGCTGCATCAATAATTCATTAGTGATGATCTCATCACGGAGCTGCTCATTTATTGGATTTTCTTCATTATTAAAAGGTTCAACAATATGAAGATTTCCAATACTTTTCGGAATAGGGTTAAGAGGGATGGGAACCCTTATTTCCTTTATGATCACATCATGAATTTTATCACTTCCACTGATTTCTCTATTCTCATAGAATATAGCATTACCGGTTTCAACAATTCTCGCAATATGGTTAGGACAATAAAACCTATATCCGTTGGACTTTTTTAGGTAACCGATGAAGCAACCATTAACTGTTCTAAAATCCAATTTTTTTCTTGTGGATTGTAAATTCTAGCCTCAGCTGGACAACCCCATATTTGGAGATGCTTCAAATTAGGTTTCCACCCTTTCCACAGTTCAAAGGTGTCTTTGGAACTGCCTTACTGGGAATCCTATTTGAAATGTAAATAGCTGTGCGTATAGCATCCATCCACAATGATATAGGCAAGTCAGCATGACTCATCATAGATTTAACCATTTCCATGTACGTACAATTCCACCCTTCCGCTACACGATTCTGCCATGGAGATCCATGCATTGTGTATTGAGCAATAATTCCAAGCTTTTGGAATTTTTTTGCAAAAGGTCCAGGATGTTATCCTGTTTCGTCATACCGTCCGTAAAACTCACCACCTCAATCCGACCTTATGATTTTCACTTTTCTATCTTGTTGTCTCTCGACTTCAGTTATGAACATTTGTAAAGTGTCCACAGAATGAGATTTGTCATGCAACAAGTATAGACAACTGTAATGTGAATAATCATCGATAAAGGTGATAAAATACTTTTCTCCTCCAAAGGTGGGAGCATCAAAAGGTCCACAAATGACTGCATGTATTATTTCAAGAAGCTGGGCACTTCTTGTTACTGAATTGAGATACAAAATATTTAATAAGTCCTAATTTAAAGAACACTTACATAAGAGTAGAGTATACACAAGAAAATAAGGTGCTCATGCGGGTAGTCACCATAAATTCTACACATAATGCCGTGATACTCAAACATAATTGAGTGATATTATTTTAAGAACACGAACAAGGTATCTGTGGATATCATTGACCTTCGTAATATGCACTCCATAATTCATTTTGTTGTGATGGTAAGATGAGTTCGAAGAAAATGAGTATCAAGGTAAATTTTATAAAAAGGCTACACTTAAAAGATAACAACATAATGCTCTCTCTTTTTTCTATCTCCTAAGCACCCCCCTGTATCGACCTCTATCCTCTTTTGCAGCTCCCCGATGCCGGTGGCACTAGGCTGCCGGCGTCCAGCCCACTTTTTTATTTTCGTTTCTTCTTTCTTCTTTGTTCTTCTCCTTTCTACTCCGGCGGTTCTCCTTCCTTGCTGCGCCTTCAATGGCTCGGGCCGGCGGGTGCTTTTGCTTTTGGCCGGAACTTGGCTGGAACCTCCTTCATCTCAGATCTAATGGTTTCTTTTCCGATTTTGAAGCGTTTTGAGGTCTTTGGCTTCATCGCATCTGGAAGCTTAGTCCCTCCTCACCTTTCTCTACAAGAGTTTTGCTTGTATGTGGTGGGAGCGACTAGATCTATGGCTGTCCTATATGGATATGGAACGAGGCCCTCGGATTTTGCTTGGTGTCACCGGCGTTTGACTGTTATTTCAGATTATCCTTCGTTTCCTCCCGTCGGTCGTTTATTAGGGTGGAGAGGAAAGCTTTTCTTACGGGCTCTTTCTATTCTGGTGGCGGCTCTAGGTGGTGTGCGGGTGGAGTAGCTAGCCAGCGGCGGTGGTGCTCCTGGATGAGTTTCCATCTCTGATTTGGAGGAAAATGTTATTTTATTAATCTATAGTTTATGTATCTGTTTGTTTTCTTTTAGTTGTATAGTTTGTTTATGTGTTTTGTCGGGTAATAGATTGCCCTTGAGGATTCATGTGTCCGAGCGCCTTATCTTTATGAGAATTTTTTCTCTTCTACTCAGCACCCTCTGCCCAATCTATTACTTGGCTTTGTTATGTTGTATTTTCGGGTCGTGTTGGTTTGTGCTGGTTTGTGCTAGTCCGCCAATAGGCCGGTTTGTAGTGCAGTTTTTTTGCCACATTGTAGTACGGCTTAAGGCCGTGTTGTAGTGCGGCGTTTGACCGCGTTTCTAGTCTAGCTGTGGCTAGTTTTGCTATTTTCGGTTTTAATAAAACTTTCGTCTTTGGTGGAAAAAAAAAGCTAACAACATAATACATCATAACTAGAGCCAATGTATTCCTTAAATTAACATATCCCTTACTTTAAACCATTTGTTAATTCAACCGAATATCTATAAATTTTTAATCACTTCACATAATGTGATCAAAACATCCATGCATCATCATGTTTGGCTGTTGTGGCTATACCCAAAATTTGACACCATTGACAATCATACAGAGATCGACTAAAATTTATGTTGACTAACATGTGCAATGTAATACTTAAATATGGTTCAAATACATGTCTATTGTCTTACTGAACTTACAAAATAAATATGTCACGATCTAATCACTAAACATATATAATGTGAATAGTCTTTATATGTCAAGAATTTATGCTGTTGTGACAATACTTTAAACTTGACACAACTATAAGACATATTTCTAATATTTGCAAATAAATAATAATTAATTTAAGGCATATCTTTATGACATATTTAATACTATATATGCACCAAATCTTGCCACTATCACAATATTTTGTCGCCATGTCTATATGTGACTAATCCTTGATATGTCACAACAAAACGCATTTAATTCCTTTGTGGGCCGAAAAGTAATCACTAACTATACATGATTAAACATATTATTTGTGACAAAAGGCCTTTCCAACAACAGAAATATACCCACAAAAAAGGCATAATATGACTAATTAATAGTGCCAACGTACATAGGAAAAACCGATAAATTTAAGTTAATCGGGATTGACCTTTTATTCATTACTATGTATCACCCATTAAATGTAATAAATCATTATATTATGATACATATGTATAGGTGACATTAATAACCATTAACAACCACTTTACTGTGCGTGACCTATTCACTAACACAACACTATACAATATAGATATCACAACTAAAAGTGATCAAATAACATATGACACATAACGTTTGATTAGCTGCCTTTCTGCACAAAATTATCAAAATAACTTGTAAATTGATACCGTTAATAGCTTAATGAAAGATTAGTTCAATCTTATCAAACAATAAATCAAGTTCGCGTATATTTAATAATTTTTAACATGGTTGAAAGGCTTTTTCAAAAACAAAAAAAAAAACGTGGTTGAAAGGCCTACCAAACAATTAAACATTCAGAATATGTGATAAAATAAATAAATGAAATAAAAAGGTTTTTTTTATTTTTTATTTATTTTTATTTAGGAAATATTTGGCCCAATCCAGAATCCACTCCTCAGCTTTTCAGAGCCGCCGATTTTGTGTTCGTTAATAGCGACAAATTGTTCTTGGCCAAAGAAGAAAGACGGGAATGGACATCTTAATTACATGAATAAGCCAAAACAATGTTTAGATATTAATCAACTGAATAATTGCAGGGAATTAGAAATAATCCTAAGAACTCACGTACATGCCGAATAACATGAATAATGGGTTGGCTCCGGAATAAATTATCAAGATCGTTTCCTACATCTATTGTTACTTGACTGCGTCTCCGATTTGCCATGATGTACGTTGTTGCCGTCTTGATGAAGATTCTAATATCTCTCTCATTGCCTATAACCGTTATGTGTTGGTTTCTTTCAAATGTTTTATGATGGAATAAAGCACTGCCGTCTTGATGAGGATTCTGATATCTCTCTCATTGCCTACTGTCAGTTTTGTGACTTGATCTCTAAAACTGGTGTAACTAATCTGAAATTTTGTTTTGTGAAGTGAAACTGAGTTTTGGAGAAAACTGAGTTTTGGTGGAAACTGAGTTTGCTGAGTTCTACATTTGAGTTAGTTGATTACAATGGAAAGTGAGTTTCTGGAAAAGTGAGTTTTCATCTGGTGGAGTCAGTTTGAGCTGGGATCCACATATGGGGCATTTATGACAATCCGACAGAAATCCTATGGTGGCTAGGGTTTAGGGATTTGTGTACCATCCATTGTAATCAATGTTGTGTGTGTTTTTCAAGAGTGTGAAAAGGCTTGTAACTTCAGTGCATAATAAAATGTCTCATTTTCTGCCCGTGGATTAGTCGGCACAACGCCGGATACCACGTTAAATCACAGCGTTCTCTTTGTTTTGTCAATTTCCGCCTTTCCTTTGTGTTAGATTGCATCTGTTTAATCTTTCTTAAACTACAAGTTTCTCGTCTGTGTTTCAACAAACTGGTATCAGAGCGTAAGGTTCAAGATTCAGAGTGATTTGCAGGTTGAACGGGGTTGATCTTCACCAAGACCGGTGACCGGTGCTAGGATTTTGTGATCAAAGGTCTCTTCTTTTACAAGAAAGATGTCAGCAATTAACGTAAAGATTGATAAATTTGAATGGAGGAACAGTTTCAGTCTGTGGCAAATCAAGATGCGGGCCTTGTTTAAACAACAAGGGTTGTGGACTCCTTTAACCGGTAAAGGAGATGCCAGTGCAGCAGACTATGCCAGTCTGGAGGAGAAAGCACATTCTACCATCATGTTGTGCTTGTCTGATCATGTTATCACAGAAGTTCCTGAGGAAGACACCGCTGCTAAGTTATGGTCAAAGCTTGAAACACTGTATATGACTAAGTCATTGACCAATAAGTTGCTGCTAAAGTAGAGGCTGTTTAGCCTAAGGATGCATGAGGGGGCTCAGCTGAGAGATCATCTTGATATGTTGAACACAATATTACTTGATCTCAGAAATATTGATGTGAAGATTGAGGATGAAGATGCAGCTCTGATTTTGTTGGTATCACTACCAGCTTCTTATGAGAACTTTGTGCAATTCTTCATATTTGGGAAGGATACAGTTGCATTGAAAGATGTAAGGTCAGTTTTACATGCCAGGGAGCTGAGACATAAGGTAGTTGGGGCAGACAGTCAGGATGTTGGACTGGCATCAACAGTAGTAGTGGAAAAGAACGTGGACAGTCTAGGAAGAAGAAATCCAAGAAGACAGGGTCCAAATGTCTTAAATCCATAGATGTTTGCAATTACTGTAAGGAGCATGGACATTGGAAGTCCAACTGTCCAAAGAAAAAGAAGCAGCAGGAGAACAGTTCTGGAACAGCTGCTGTTGCAGCTTAGTTTGATTCAGAGGAAGACATGGTTCTAGTAGCTGGAGAATCAGCACATCATGCTGATATGTGGTTTCTGGACTCTGGAGCATCTTATCATATTTGTCCACACAGAGAGTGGTTCTCAAGTTATCAACAGATAGATGGTGGTCATATAGCTATGGCAAACAACAAGGTCTGCAAGATAGCTGGGATTGGCTCAGTTCAGTTGAGGGTAGAGGATGGTAAATTCTGTACGTTGAGTGAAGTTAGACATGTTCCACAGATGACCAAGAACTTGGTATCTCTCACTCTTTTAGACAGCAAGGGATTCAGTTATAAGGGTGAAGGTGGAAAACCGAGTGTCTACAAAAACTCAGTTTCAATTCTCATGGGAGTCAAAAGGGGAACCTTGTATATTTTGCAAGGATCGGTTGTGTCTGGGTTTGCTTCTGTAGCATCTACTGAAATTCATCAATCACAGCTTACAAAATTGTGGCATATGAGACTGGGTCACATGGGTGAAAAAGGCATGCAGATTCTTTCTCAGAATAATCTTCTTGGAGGATGTAAGGTCAAGAATCTAGAATTTTATAAGCATTGTGTGTTTGGGAAGTTTCACAGAGGCAAGTTCTCAATAGGAATACACAACACAAAGTCATCACTTGATTATATTCATTCTGATTGTTGGGGGCCTTTAAAGGTGGAGTCATTGGGTGGTCACAGATATTTTGTGTCATTCATAGATGACTATTCAAGGATGACTTGGGTGGTGCTGATGAAACACAAAACTGAAGCATTTAATAACTTCAAGCTGTGGAAAGCTCTAGTTGAAAATCAGTTGGGAAGAAGATCAAGAGGCTTCGTACAGACAGTGGCGGATCTACGTGTATCATAGGGGGTCCATGGACCCCCCTGAACGGATAAAACTCTACATTTTACCTATAGAAAAATATTTCGGACATCGTAAAAATATTTACGGACCCCCCTAAAAAAATTACGGACCCTCCTAAAAAACATTTCTGGATCCGCCACTGCGTACAGATAATGATACATTTTGCAAAACTGAGGGTATTGTCAGTCATCACATTGTAAGGAATACACCTCAGCAAAATGGTGTAGATGAGAGAATGAATCAAACTCTTCTGGAGAGGGCAAGATGTATACTCTCTAATGCTGGTTTGTCAGGAAGATTTTGGGAGAAGTTGTAAGCACGTTACTTAATCAACAGGAGTCCTCACACTGGGATCAGTTTCAAGACACCAGTTGAAATGTGGTTAGGAAAGCCTGCCGATTACTCAGTTCTAAGGGTATTTGGAGCACGGTTTACTATCATGTCAGTGAAGGGAAACTAGAACCAAAGGCCAAGAAAGGAGTGTTTGTGGGTTATGGTGATGGAGTGAAAGGTTATAGGATCTTGTCATCAGCAGAGAACATAGTTATTCTCAGCAGAGATGTTTTTTTCCCTGAGAATTCTATGATCAGCTCATCAGTGGGGAGGATAACTGAAACCGAAACCGAGTCAAACTAAGAAAACGACGAAGAGGTGGAGCTTCAGGTGGAGTCAATTTTCATCTGATCAAGCTACTAAACTAGAACTGAATCCAAGCCAGTCAGCTGAACAGGGGTCAGCTGAGCGTCAAACTGATATTGGTCAGCAAAGTATAGCTGTCAGGAGAGCTAGAAGATCCAATGTTGGGATACCTCCAAGAAGGTATGGTTTGAAGATTTGCCTGGATATGCACTTCAAGTTGCAGAAGAGGTGGATGGTTTTGAACCTTCTACTTACAAGGAAGCAGTGACATGTTCTGAGTCCTCTCAATGGCTTGCTTCCATAGGAGATGAAATAGAGTCATTACTGAAGAATCAGACTTGGGATCTTGTTAAACATCCAGCTGATATGAGAGTTGTTACATGGAAATGGATCTTCAGGAAAAAGGAAGGAATGACTGAGGCAGAAAGAGTCAAGTATAAGGCACGTTTGGTTGCTAAAGGGTTCAGTCAGAAAGAAGGGGTGGACTTTGATGAGATATTCTCACCAGTAGTCAGACATACTTTAATCAGAGTGTTACTAGCAATGGTGGCACATCAAGATCTTGAACTTGAGCGGTTAGATGTGAAGACAACTTTTCTACATGATGAGGTAGACAAAGAGATATACATGACTCAACCAGAGGGATTTTAAGTTCCTGGTAAAGAAGCATTTGTTTGTAAGCTAGAAAAGTCCCTGTATGGATTGAAGCAGGCTCCTAGACAGGTGGTATAAAAGGTTTGACAATTAAATGATCCAGCTGGGTTATAGCATAAATTCTTATGATTGTTGTGTCTACAATAGTTAGCTGAATGATGGATCATACATCTATCTTGTTCTGTATGTGGATGATATGCTGATAGCTGCAAGAAAGAAGTATGATATTCAGAATCTGAAAGACCTTCTTAGTGCTGAATTTGAAATGAAAGATTTTGGTGCAACCAAGAAAATCTTGGGGATGGAGATCTGGAGAGATAAAAGTCAGAAGAAACAATTTTTATCTCAACAGGGCTATATACAAGAAGATTTTAGCCAAGTATGGTATGTCAGCTGAAAATCCAATAAATACTCCCTTAGCATCAAATGTTCATTTGTTAGTTTATGCTTCACAGTCAGCTGAGGAGAAGGAATATATGTCAAGAGTTCCCTATGCTAGTCAGTCTGATGTATGCAATGGTTTGCACTAGGCCTGATCTGGCTCAGGCAGTCAGTGTTGTCAGCAGGTTTATGGCTCAACATGGAAAGGAACATTGGAAAGCTGTGAAAATAATGTTCAGGTACCTTGGGGGTACAACTGATGTTGGTCTCATTTATGGAGGTGATACTCAGAGTTTGGTCACAGGATACTGTGATGTTGATTATGCAGGTGATGTAGACAGTAAAAAATCAACGATTGGTTATGTTTTCACATTGGGGAATTCAGTTGTCAGCTGAAAAGAAAATTTGCAAGCAACATTAGCTTTATCAACTACTGAGGCAGAATATGGCTCTTACTGAAGCAGCCAAGGAAGTAATCTGGTTGAAGGGTCTAGTCAGTGATTTGGGGCTACATTAAGATCAAGCTGAGATTTATTGTGACAGTTTAAGTTCAATTTGTCTAGCTAAGGATCAAGTTCATCATGAGAGAACCAAGCATATTGATGTGAGATATCATTTTCTAAAGAATGAGAAAATGGTTGTAGTGAAGAAGATCAGCACCAAAGAAAATCATGTTGATATGCTTACTAAACCAGTCCAACAAAGCAAGTTTCAGTTGTATCTGGACTTGCTTGACATTCAAAGCTTATAATCTATTTTCTGGAAAATCAGTTGAGGGCAGGTCAGGGAGTGGATTCTGTGGAGAAGTCCGGTACAAGTACATCCCGGCATTGACGAATGCATCCGGGACAAGTACATCCGAATTATGCAATCCGGTGACGTTGAATTGAGAGTTCAAGTCAAGGTGGAGATTTTTCAGTTTTGTGACTTGATCTCTAAAACTGGTGGAACTAATCTGAAATTCAGTTTTGTGAAGTGAAACTGAGTTTTGGAGAAAATTGAGTTTTGGTGAAAACTAAGTTTTGGTGGAAACCGAGTTTGCTGAGTTCTACATCTGAGTTGGTTGATTACAAGGGAAAGTGAGTTTTCTTGAAAGTGAGTTTCTGGAAAAGTGAGTTTTCATCTGGTGGAGTCAGTTTGAGCTTGGATCCACACCTGGGCATTTATGACAATCCGACAAAGATCCTATGGCGGCTAGGGTTTAGGGATTTGTGTCTATAAATACCATATGTTGTAATCAATGTTGTGTGTGTTTTTCAAGAGTGTGAAAAGCCTTATAACTTCAGTGCATAATAAAATATCTCATTTTTTGCCTGTGGATTAGTCGGCACAACGCCGGATACCACGTTAAATCACCGTGTTCTCTTTGTTTCCGTGTTTTGTCAATTTCCGCCTTTCTTTTGTGTTAGATTGCATCTGTTTTATTTTTCTTAAACTGCAAGTTTCTCGTCTGTGTTTCAACACATACAACCGTTATGTGTTGGTTTCTTTCAAATGCTTTATGATGGAATAAATCATTGCTTTTATAGGTGGAGAGAGGGCCGAAATCCGAATGACATAAGGTTTAGCTTTAATCTCGGACGTCTGTAAAAGCCGAGTTTTAATCGGATTAAAACTCCTTTTAAATAACCAATAAATACTAAATAGCATATTTACTAGGAAAACGAATTTCCTATAATACCACTATTACAGGAAAGAAAATTAAACGGCTCGTAATAGAACGACATAATTTTCTTACATGGGTTTCATGGCGCTCTTTTCACCTGTTATCGTGGCCGGCGGTTGAGGATTTTTGCCAGTGATAAATCCTTCTACACCCTGTCCCTGTAAGTAGGGAAGGAGCTGAGCCCACCAGAGATGGTAGTTCGATCGAGTCAGTTTTATTATGTGAATTGAAGAAGAGGTGTTGAAGGAAGGAACAGAAGAAGCCGACGATTCGCCGGAGTCGCTGGTAACGTTTGACATAGCTGTGAGGAAGACGGCGGCTGAAGTTTTGTTTTTTTTTTTTTTTGAGAAAAAGAAAAGAATTCGGGTTCAAGAGAGAAATTAGCGTAATGAGAGAGAGAAAATTGATATCGTTCCGATACCATAACATAATTAACATAATTGTGTTTCATTAAATCAGTGGTGTAGTAGTGGTACAAATATATATGCCTTAATCAACTTGGCCAAAAAGACATACAATAAATAAATACACAAATACTATTATTTTAGATAAGTCCTAAATTATCCTCGACATGAATCACACTCATTCTACTTGAACATCACACCTATTCCTCATAATCAACTTTTAGAAAGTCGGTTTTGAGCCTTAAAACCAACTTTTGGAAGGTTGGTTTTCATGATACATCTACGGAAAGTCGGTTTTTTTATCACAGAATCGATTATTAAAATGTCGATTTTATTGTGATGCATAAATAGTGTAGTGCCTAGTGCGATGCAAATAAATGGGGAAAAAAGGAAGGAGAAAAACAAAAAAAACAAAAAAAAAAAAAAAAACAAACAAACAAACAAACATAGAAGACGCACCTTGATGCATTGGATGGAGATAAAATTTGAGGAAATCGATTGAGAAAGAAGCAGAAGAGAGAGGAGAATGACTATACAAGTAAAAGGTGCACGTCGTTCCATCACAGTTTCTTGCTAATATTTGAATCTTTAATAGGGAGGAGAATGACTAAGTGCAAAGAAAATATATAGAAGGAAACAATGGTAATATACATAAATAAACTTGAGAGAAGAGCAATAGCAGAGTGTGTGTGTATAAATCGCCTAAAACTAAGAATTACGTTGACGTTCTAGAAGACTAAGAATAAATCTTGAAATACGCGTTGACATGCCTAGTGGAGAGAAATTATATAGTATTACGCCTTAAATTCATGTAATTCGTCAATCGACCTTGTTTGTACAGTTGTGCACATTTTTATACAGTTTCACTTAAATAAAAATTTCGGTTTGGACCAAAGAAAAAATAAATTATATAGTAATACTACTAATAATACTAGTCAAAGAGGTCGTTTGGAGGGGAAATATTTATGTGGTGTCTCCATACGTATGAAGACACCGTGTGGTTTAATATTGAATCATACAGTTTCATTATGTATTTAAACTATGTGGTTTTAATCGTTTATTCCGTCATTTCACTCAAAATTTTCTCTCCACACAAGTATTTCCACTTTGGGAGGAGCTGCATTTAATTTTAACATAAATAATTCACCATTGTTTATTATGCAATGCCATCTAGAAGATGAAACACCACTATTACACATTTCTTTAGCAAGAACACATGTATTCCATTAAAAAAAACACCTTTAAAAAAAATAAATTTATAAAATAGAAATCTAAATTATTCGTATCACCGTTTACAACACAGGTCGAGGACTTTCCCTGACCTGAAGGTTTAATGGTACCTAAGCTTGAACCGTATATGGGTTCAAGGACCCACAAGATCATCTACATCAGTACTTGACCCACATGAACCAATATTGTGCATCGGACGAGATGAAGTACAAAGCTTTTCCTGCACTCCGTACGGGTAGGGCCCGCGAATGGTTCAGAAAGATTCCTTCCTGTTCGATCTCCAACTTTTGAACTCTAGGCAGGATGTCCGTACATGGAATCGGCTCGGGTTTGAACAAGGATCAGCCGAAATAGGGTTAGAACAAATGAGGGGGTCGGATAGATTGTGAATAGTTTATCTAGGTATTAGAGTATTTGTTTGGGTGATGTCGGGTGGCTTAAAATGGGTTTTGGACTGATGTTAAAGATGGCCCAAACCAAAAATTAAATAAGGCTGGCAGATTAATAGATCAGCTAATTGCGTTGGCCCAAACACTTAATTAAGTTATAATGCCATAATGCAAAAACTATTGTGTATAACACTATTTTAACTACAACATATATTTTCCTCAAAAAAAAAAAAAAAAAAAAAAAAAAAAAAAAAACATATATTGTATATATTGCAATAAAACGCCATTATACACAATACATCATAGTATCGTAAAGTGACATTACATTAAATAAGTTTTTTGCACAATACAATTAATTATATGTACCTCAAAACACTTAAACACAATTTTCCATAAGATGTAAGCTTTAGAAGCTTCATGGCTTGTTAGTGATGGATATAACATATAATATCACATAAATGAGGCCCATTATTCAACAGTTTTGACGAGATTTGATGCTCTTATGGCCTCATGTGCCAAAGTCGCATCTACTTTGTGCACAAACTTCTTCTTGAGTCGCATCTATTATCTTTGGATTGTCACGTCCTTCTTGGTTGTTCTTGGCATTTTTGTCCGTCTTATCCCGATAACGTAGTTTTTAGTGTCAATTGATGATACCGGATTATCACGGAGTAATTTAATCGATGAGGATGACCATTTTATAATTGTGGTTGTCTTAGACTCCAACGCATTGGTAGTTAATGTAAAGATCCCTGATTCGTACGATCTGTGATTGAGGCCAAAATGATGTTAGTTGTGGGGTAATCATGGTTCAAGTAGGATAAAATCATGGATGTAATCAATAATGGATTATGATATGCCAAACCCGCTTACGGTCCTACGAACCCGGGATCTGCCCCGAGTAGAGGTCACATCACAACATCTGAACGGCTACAACTCGCTTGCTGCCAAGCCGGATACAAGCTACCAGTTGTTGAACCTATCCTTACTTTCACAAGGACCAAGGTCGAGATCGAATCTTGACAGCCCGGGAGCCCACCTCGCGCAATGCCTCCTAACAGATCAAGACATACCGGACTCAATTCTTACACGGCTAAGAATCAGCTCGCTTGACGAGTTAAGACAGCAAGTGGACCCGCATCAAACATAAACCGGTTCCGGGATTAACTACCGCACACGGGCCCGAGACTGTGTTATCTATGTTTAATTGTACTTATTTAGGTCTTGTCAAGATTATCTTAATCGTGCTTAGTCCGATGTCTATAAATAGGAGTAACGTGTAATCCATAAAGCATCTCATTATTAATATAAGCAGGCCAAGCTCTTCCAAATTGTCAACTTCTTGTCCGCATTCATTCCCCTATGAGCCCATCGCCGGAATCTTCATATTTCTCATAAACACCACCGTAAACTCAGCCACTATCATTGGAGAAATCATACATCAATAGCCAGATATCCACACGTTTCAACCGTTACCACCACCGTGATATTTCCCACAATATCAGTTGGCTCCGTTACCGGGAAATCATAAAGAAATAGCCTTCTCAAGCAGCCATCTCCGCCGCGAAACCTATTTCCACGACGTTTCCGGCAAGTCCGCCGCCCGTTCTCAAGTTCTATTTTCAGCAAAAACTTTGATTTTTGGGTTGTACGGCCTAAGAATCAACGTTCTTTATCATTCCTAAACACAAAATCCGCAGTTGGATCACCAACAAGAGGGAGCGTCATCATCATGATCTTCAAGGTTCACGTCAAGAATCTCATCCCTTTTCCAGGCTGGTTAGGATTTTCGGTAAATTTGGTTCATATAAAGCATAAGGCGATTGAGATATTGGGTTTGTTAGTATTTGCATACTTGAATCCTTGTCGGATTCTAGGTTTCAAAATAGCTCCGACCGGCACCGCCTAAAGCTTGCTTTTTCAACAAGTTTCCTTTCAAATCATGGTTGGATGGAAGCCATCAGAGCTTGTCACACCGGCCAAGAGGGTCAATCAAGACACAACACGTGGCAACAACCCCCCACGTGGCACTTCAGCGTCACATCACAGTGGACGCAATCGGGGGTCGCGTTCCGCTCATGGTAACGATGAACAATCTCTTGACCCCGATATGCGAAATGTGTTGATGAAAAGACTAAGACTCGAGAATTAGAGGAGGCGGCCACAAGGAAGGGCTGCGGGAAACATGCTGGCGAAACATCATGCCAAAACTTTGAACAACGGACAAATTTGGATCCGGGGCTAGTCGCGAACCCAAACACTCACGCGATAGCACTGAGAGCTCACATGGAATACCTGGAAGACATGCGACAGCATAATCTACAACTTATAGCTGAGGGATTTCCACTATTACCGGTTGGTAAGTTTGTCTCACCAATACCAGCCCGAACTGAGGTGCAACCTACTATGAATCCGCCAAAGTCTACAAGGTCGCACCATGAAGACCAAGAGGGAAGCAGTCATGTGACCTCCCGGACCTCCCGGCCACATAAGGGTAGAAAGTCAACATTAGCTCTCCTAGGGCCCATGGATTACGTCTGCGGTGCAGCCCCAGAACGGGGTAACGTAGACAGAAACAGACTGGTCCGGACCCGGAGAGAGGAGCAGGGAGAATCACAGCTGGAGCAAAGTATCGCTCGGCTCCCCATCATCCCGGAAAGGACATACGAGTTGAGAATAATAAAGAAGCAAATCGAAGAGCTGAGAATGAGCAGAACTATTAGGGAGACTAAGTCCACCTGGGGCACTAGTGTCTTACATCCGGACATTCTTGCAGCGGCTCCCCGAGGAGGTACAAACTATCCAAATTTCACTAATTACCACGGTACTACAGATCCTTTTGACTGCCTATCAGCTTTTCAAAGCAGGATAAGCCTATGCACGCCAAGAAACGAGGCGGGGTGCATTGCTTTCGTAGGGGCCATGCAAGACAGAGCGGCCTCATGGATCCGCGGCTTAACCTCCTCTTCGATCTTATCTTGAGACGATCTTGTGAATAAGTTCACAGCCGAGTTTAAGTTAGTGGGAGGACCTAAAAAGACTCATATCGATCTTTATGAGGTTCGACAGGGGGAAAATGAATCTATCCGCAGCTATTATGAGAGATTTTACAAGGTCTACGAGCAAACCAGGGGTCTGGCAGACAACGTGGTGATTAATAGCTTCGAAATAGGTTTAAGTCCGGGTTATCTCAAATCCTACTTTGCACTCAACCCGCCACCTAACCTCCAAGAAATGTTAAGCTTAGCAAGAAAATATATTACGACGGCGGGGAATGAGGGATCTTCATCCTCACACAGGGGCAAACAGAAGGCTGAGCGCAGCCCATCCCGAAAGACATGCAGAAACAGGGATCGGGACAACAGGAAGCCCGAGAAATTCAAAAAGAAAACTAGACACCTATCAATGTCTCACACACAGAGATGATGCATGAGGTAAGAGATGAGTTATCTTATCCTCTCCCTATGAAACCGGACAGGCGACGCGATCAGTCCAAATATTGTGCTTTCCATGAGGGCAGGGGCCATGATATAGAGGATTGCGTCCAATTAAAAAGAGAGTTCGAGAAGTTGTTAGATCAGGGTCGTCACAACCATTACAAAAGAGATGGCGGGGGAGCAAATACAACTGACCGACAGGCCCGTCAGTACGACAAAGAATCTAAAGTATTACAGAGGGTCCCCCTAGCAACAACCAGATAAAGAAGAGAATCGGCTTCCATCAACAAGCATGTTGAAAAGCCCACAGCCCTACGTGGAAACGAGCGACCACTCTTATTTACTTGCAGTGAGCTCGTAACGGCGACAAATGTAAAGGATTCGTGCCTAAGCTTTTCGGTTGTAACGAACCGAGTTTGTGTTAATAGAGTGATATTCGACACTGGAGCATGCAGAGATATTATGTACTACAATTGCTTTAAGGAGCTGGGATTCGGCGACTCCAGTCTGAAGCCGCACAACGGCACCATTAAGGGCTTTACGAATCATAGGATTCAGGTCAAGGGGGCCATTGATTTGGATGTGCAAATGGGAGATTACGTACCTTTTCGGACTGAAAAGGTAAATTTTTTTGTGGTAGATCTCCAATATAATTATAACATGATCTTAGGGGCACCAACATTGAGACAATTTCAAATGGTTGTTTCCATCCCGCATCAACGAGCAAAGTTTTATATGGACGACAAGATTGGGGTATCGATCAACGAGCCCGCAGTGGTCCTTACATACATCCATGATTCAAGGGTAGAAAGTAAAAGGGCCCGCATCGAACAGTCAGATACCGCGGCATGTACGAGCCTACTAAACATGGTAAGAGAATTGATCCCTCTTCAAGTTGAATGTGAGACCTTACAGGTCAGAGACGAGCCCGACTTCACCGTGGACGGTGAGCTAGTTGAGGTAGTCATCTACGATGCCTACCCCGACCAATAAGTCAAAATCGGGGCTCACCTACCTACGGTAGAGAAAGAAGCACTAATTGCCCGGCTGAAAGCAAACGTGGATGCATTCGCATGGGTAGTGGCAGATATGAGAGGTGTTGAGCCTGAGGTCGCATTGCACCGTCTAAATGTCGACCCCACCTTCAAGCCCATAAAGCAGAGGGCCCGACAATTTACTCCAGAAATAGAAAAAGCAATAAAAGTTGAGGTCGAGAAACTTCTCCAAGCTGGAATAATCAAAGAATTAGCCTATCCAATTTGGCTAGCAAATGTAGTGATGGTAAAGAAACACAACGGCAATTGGAGAATGTGCGTAGATTTCACGGACATCAACAAGGCTTGTCCGAAAGATCCATATCAACTTCCCAGGATCGATCGGCTAGTGGACTCTATTTCCGGCTTCGATACACTCAACTTTTTAGACGCATATTCAGGGTATCATCAGGTCAAAATGGTTGATTCTGATAATGAAAAAACGGCCTTCAGAGCGGTTGGTGGTATGTATTATTACGAAATGATGCCCCTCGGCCTGAAATTCACAGGCTCAACTTATCTGAGGATGGTGAACAAAGTCTTTAGCTCACAAATAGGGAAAAATATGGAGGCATACATAGACGACATGGTCGTAAGATCCCTAATTGGCGGCCACGCCGCCGACCTCAAGGAAACATTCGAGAACGTTCGAAGACATTCAATGAAACTCAATCCATCCAAATGCACGTTTGGTGTCGGAATGGGCAAATTCTTGGTGTTCATGGTTAGTCCTCGTGGAATAGAGGCCAACCCCGAGAAAATTTAGGTACTGCTCAACATGCAGGAGCCGACCACGATTAAGGAGGTTCTAAGGCTCAATGGCAGAATCATAGCTTCGGGTCGACTTATTTCCAAGTCAGCAGAGAAATGCCTGTCTTTCTTTAAGATTCTCAAAGGCAGCAAGACGTTCACATGGGATGAGGAGTGCTCCAAGGATTTTCAAGCACTCAAGGAGTATCTCAGAAAACCGCCCCTCCTAGTTAGTCCCGCACCCGGGGATACTTTATTTATGTACTTGGCGGCCTTAGATCAGGCTATAGCCGCCGTTCTTATAAAAGAGATCGAAACTCTCCAAAAGCCCGTCTTTTACGTTAGCAAGGCTCTAAGTCCAATAGAGAGTTGCTATTTTAATGTGGAAAAATTGGCCTACTCACTTGTGATTTCTACACGTAAGCTCAGAGGCTACTTGACGTGGCCTTTTCTAGTGCTATACCAGTCCTTAACCGACAGTGTATCGGGTCAAACTGTAGTGCTAGTGTGGTGAGTCAGAGTGTCGAATCCTCAGGAAAACTTGGTAATTCTTCTAAGTGTGGTTAAACACCAAAGAGCTGTTATTAACTCGATCTAAACCGCAATTTTATAACACAGATGACTACTATTCTACTTAACATAAAATAAATGCGTAATTTAAAAGTTATTCTAATATAATATATATAGATATAAAAATATATATAGATGTACATAGATTGCAAAATATATATATATATAGATATAAATATATAGATACCAATATATAGTTTAGACAGATAAGTTTATAGAACTAGCCAAAGTTTATATAATTGATTCATACGATCTTTTCCAGTAAACGAAATGTGCTCGATCTTTCCTTTTATATTAGGTCCAATTGAGTAAACGAAACGGTGCACTCCTGAGGTTAACAATTCCTCCTCACACGAGCGTATGAAATTGTCATATGTCATTATCATCAGTTTAATCTCCACAACTGCCCTATGCTAATCTCAGTAAGTCTGAACAGGTACCGAGTACAAATCTACCCCGGATAAAAGAGGTTATTCCGTTTGTCAGACGGCCGATGTTATTCAAAAGGCTCCGGTTGTCAGGCGGATCGATTTAACTTTCCGGTGTTAGTTTTAATTAAACCGTTGATTTTAACATTATTATGATCTCGAGCACAATTTTAATAAGATCTATCTTTCCCAAGACAAATCTGCCCCCGGGTAGGAATAGGATTCCGTTGTCACGCTTTACGCACGGCCAATTTTACCCTCCGGTTTTTCTATCTTTTATCTCATATCCTAACTTCTCTGGTCAGTTCATCGTTAGGTTATATGGTGCGATTCATCTTGGTTAATTACGTCAATCCGAATATTATCAATACGTTACAAAATAGAAAAAGATTCAATTAACTCAATTTTAGTCAATTTTACTTAGACAACATTCCTTTACCGAAAAGATCGAAATAAAACGATTACATAACTTTGGCTAGTTATTAGAGTTAGCCTAAAAACATTATAACAACGAAAAAGATAAAAACAAACATAAATACTTTAGAAAATTTACACGATTACAAATGCTGAATCAGAGTTGTACTCTTCCGGACATTACAACGACTTCAACAACACCGAATTTCCGATAATTTTCCGAGTATTACAACAGTACTACGACATTATTATTTTTGGCGTAAAGCCTATTTACAACAACTACTAAACTAAAAAGAAAATAAGAGGAGAAGATATATATATATATAGATTAGATATATATATATATTGGTACATCTTCGCTCTACTGAACTGAGGCTCCTTTTATAGGAAAAATTCCCTTGGCCGGACCGGGCCGAGAACAAGCCGGACCAGTCCGGTGTAATGATGGCTTCCACCCCTTTGATTACTCAGCATGTGCGAAGATTATATAATTATAATTATAATTATATATAACTTATAAAATTCATATCTCGAGTTCTGGATCTCCAAAAATCATGATTCAAGAGGCATCGGAAAGCTCTCGGGAAAATCTACAACTTTCGTGAAGGACTCTTCTTCGATGATGTCGTTTTGATGAGACATTCGTTTGTCGAAGATATTTCTCGATTACCACTTAATCGAATCGATTAGCCACTTGACCACTTCGATTGACCACTTAAGCTCTTAAGCAATTCGATTGACCATTTAAGCTCGTGACATTCTCTAAATTCTTCCAGAGATATGATTATACTTCAACATGTCGATTCTCGGGGTCTCGGTTTATAAATCTGCAATAAAATACCACAAATATCCACGTAAATCTGACACGACACTCCGATTTACTAAAATCGGTACAAAATGATAACTTTTTACTAAGTTTTACTACTAACTACTCTAAATTATAAAGATTAACATTTCATAACATTTATATCATAATTTCATATATTTTATATAGAATTCGTTGATAAAACATAATAATATAACGTATATTTAATCATATAAAAGTAGTATATCAACTACTCCCCACTTAGCTTTTGATCGTCCTCGAGCAAAAATAAGCGGTAATAAAAGATAATATAATTGATCAGATTATGATTTTTAATGTAATTTATATTGTCAATATTATAAATATATTACTTATTCTAATTTAAAATTGTAAGAAGACAAATAGCTTAAACATCAAATATTATTTAGATGAAATTGTACATGTAATACTTAATAAGTATAAATAAAATATTAGAATGATTTTTAATCGCAACTATTATGAAATCCTGGAATCGGAAACTTGGTCAGGTAGTCGACAAAAATGGCTTAAAAAGTTTAGGCTCAAGATGTTGGTTAATCGGAAAAAAGGAAATCAAAAAGAGAAAGAGGCAAGTCGTATGTACCTACATCTTCATATTCTTGATAAAAAACAATCATCGATTAATAGCATCCTATTTTATTCCCTCTATTTTTCAGATTTTCTCTCTCTTTTTTTTTTCTTTCAAAGATTAAGAACTAAAAGCGTGAATGTGTGTAGAAAATCAAACTTACAAGCATTGCTTCATCAAGATTGATCGGAGTACTACTCTTTCGATCGAAAATTACAAGCCCGGTTTCCTTAAACTTGTAATCATTCTTGAGATCTTATGATTCGACTTTTTCTTTTTCATTCTGTGCCTTCATTCCCAGCAATAGGACATTTCGAGATAATACCCTAGCTGGACTATTATCATCAGGCAATCGGGAGCTTTTAACCTCATAGTGATATAGGACATTTCGGGATAATACCCTACTCACTCAAATTATTGGTAGCTACAACCGATATGTTCTTTTTATTTTTAAGTTGCCGATCACAGATAATGAAGATACCTGATATTTGATTAATTCTGTGTAGATATGGTGCTTCGCTCTTAATTCTTTTATAGAATATTAACATATCCGAACTTATTACCAAAATCGACTATCTTGCAAGTGTCATGAGGTAAGATCGAATATACTACTACTTATCTAATTTTTCCAATCTCGGCATATACCAAAACTTAGTTTTTATGTCTTCATCTCTTTTCATAAGTACGTACAAACTTGCGGAATTTCAAGGAAATGTAGACCAAAATTAGCTAAAGGTTGGTTATTTAATCACAATGGCCATTTCGAGTGAGGTCTTGATCGCCTAATCAAGGTCGAGGTAGGAACAAAAATTGGAAATTTATTTAGGTGGGCTATTTGGCTATAGTTATATTTTTGTGGTGCCAAAAATCGTCATCCCTAGTCCAATTCCAAACTCATAATTCATTTTTGAAAAGAAAATGATTCTAACAATTTTACTTATAATTATCAAGATACTTATATAATTTCATAAAAACAATATCTAATATTACTTATTCAATTATATAAACTGAAAATCTCATTAAAATCTAAATTAGACATAAAATGTAATTATAATATATCTAATATACTTTACTTAATTAAAAACTTATTCTTCCAAATTATATCATTTTTTATTCATATTTATAATAAAATTTTGATAATTTTTATAATTTATAATTATTTTTTCGAAAATTTTAATAAATTTTCTAACCTAACTCTACTCCCCACTTACGAAGTGGCATCGTCCCGATGTTCAATGAGTATTAAATAAGTAGGTTTGAAAATAAAATTAAAATTATATATTATCGTTATTATTTTGATTTTCTTACTTAACGTATACTAATATAAATAACAAACAACTTAAAAACTGAAACATATATATTAAACAAGACAAATTATTACAAACTAAAAGAACAACATAAACTTAACCGAACTAAAAAAAACTTCAAGCTTAACTAAAGTTAACTTATTAAAACTTAAACATTATAAACTAACCATCAACAAAACATCTAAATCGTAGACGAACAACCCGGTGTATCAACCGGTAACAAGCCAACTCGATTATCTCTAGACGGAAAAATCTCATCCGTCTCCAGCTCTCCCACTCCACTCACTTGAGTACAAAGCCGCGATATCAACCAAGAATTAGGCATAGGTTTCCCCCTACTACCTCTCGTGATTGCAAATTCCAACACTGTCCTTTGAATCAAAATACCCCAATCCACAAATTCACCAAATGCCAAAGCAAAAAGTAGAAGCATTTCATTATCACTAAGGCTCCCGAAATCCCAAGTAGGATACACCCTAGAGTTAATGAAATGTTTCCACGCCTTTAGGTGTGGAAGTAAAGCACGTGTAGACATATCGTGATTTGTGTCGAAAAGTGGAAACAGACATTGGAAAGACTCATGCACTTTGTTCAAATGATTATACGGGTTTTGTAGCCCCCATTTCATCTCAAAATGCTGCATCGTAACCGGTGGAATTTCGAAAAGTTGGTTGATAATAGAATAAGAGAAGGGAACAGCCACTCCTCTTACCGAGACAATTTGAGTTATATCGATCATGGACGTCGTCATTAGGGCGGAATAAAATTCTCGAACTATCAAGACATTTATCCTTCCTCTTGGCGTACTGACGAACTTTTTCCAGCCAAATCCTCGAATAATCGTTTTACCCCATCGATCAATCTTATCGAAATTTAGACCTTTCTCCAACTGGATTGGAGAAATAGCAAAACGAGGGTGTAAAATGATATTCTCGTTAGAAGCTTGAGATTCCGGAGCATCCGGGGTATGAGGCTCGTATGAATTGACAGAAGGAGATGTTTGGTTCGACATTTTTTAAAAATAGATAAAAAGTTAAAATAAATAAAGTTGAAAGTAGATAGACAGTGAAAGAGATGGTATGTTTTCTTCATGCCCTGACCTCCTTTAATAGATAGAAAATTATACATACGTGGATGCACTAGACGGACTCAAGAATGACTCATCCCATTTCTCTTCACGGCTCGGGCCGAGACTAGGCCGGACCGGTCCGGCCTCAATTATCTTTTACTGAGGACAGAGGTAAAAGTCAAGTTTGTGTTTTGGTTTTTTACTTCACGTGTTGAACATTACATACCTCTTTAAAGATATTTCATAAAGACTCATCTATCTTGATACGAACGGATAAAACGGCACATTATATTTTTGTAAAATGACGTAGTAATGATACAAAAATTATTTTTGGTTTTTTTATTTTTTATTTATAAAAACTAAAACGATTTAGAATGCAAACCATAAAAATCAAAATAAACGAAAACGAAAACAAACCAATATCTAAATGGAAAATGTCGAGTAAAATGTGCAGTAAAAATGTTTAATCAAACAAAGTCATGAAATTCAATCTTCTTCATAGTCTTCCTCAGGATCGATATGAAAGCTTGAACTCGGAAACGACTGAGAAGCTGGTGGCTGAACTGTAGTCGTGGTCCTGACTGAACTATCAAGACCCATCGAACTCATTCCAGTCGTGATATGTGCAAACTCAGTGAATCCTCCCCAACTAGACATCGCTGGTCTCTGAACACCTGTCGAAAATACACCTGTCCCACTAGATTGGCTCCCAAAAGGATATGATGATGGATGAAAGCTCGAAGGTGGTGGAATAGGAGTTACCCAATCTGGTAAGGTATATGGATCTGACTGACAAGGTGGATAGGTAGGATCATCAAAGGTAGGATTACGAAGCAACTGCTCGTTCCTCCTTAAACCTCTACGAATATCGTCACACCACTACCTATTACTTTCAGCATACAAAGCCATGTTGGCTTGACCACGTGCAACGTCTGATACTAAAGATTGAAACATATCATAGGTGATAGTGTTGGAGAAAGGAGTTTGTTGAGGCTGACTAGAAAAAGATGGAAAAGAGGAAGATGTGAAAACGGTGGAGCCGGGTTGAGTTTGACGACTTCTAATCAAAGAGCGTATACTACCATCTGGAAGCCTAGTCAAACTTGGTCCAATCAGATTTGCATCAGCCAGAGATAACTTGTCATTAGGCAGGACTGGTACTCCCACCCTACGACATAAATCTGAGATAAAACAAGGGAAGTACAGATGACTCCTTCGTCTGGCGATGACAATACTTTCAAAAATTCTTTTAAACATGACCTTTCCAACATCCACTTTAATATCATTTACCATCGCCCAAGCGATACAAACATCTTCCTTTCCATACGCAGTATGTTTACTAGAAGGGTAGAGAGTATGGCTAATAAATCTTTTAATCGCCCTTAAACCCCTAATACACCTCCCGTAGTTAAACCGATTCTCAACCCACACAGCGGTTGGGTCAAAAGCATGCTGAGCTCTCAGGGCAGTCTGTTCAAAGCTTGCAGGATCATTTAAATTCAAAATTACCCTGTAATCCTCCTCATCAGGAAAAACTTCAACTCCAAGAATTGCATTTATGACATCAGGGTTAAAAGGAATATATCTAGCTCTTAGGGGTACAGTTTGCGACTTAGTCAGATCATCTTGTGACAATGTAGATAAAACTGAATAAAACTCAGCTACTAAAGTCGTATTAATCTCCCCTTCTCTTCTAGCTGCTAGTTCTAACCACTGACGTCTCGTAAAAATATTTTTAACTTCATCACCCAAATCATCCAAATCTAATCCTTTTTCAACCAAAACATCACATTTACTATAAATTCTTTCATACGCGTTCTTAGCTTCTTGTGATGCTGTTTTATTAAAGCTTACAGCTTCTTCTTCGGGTGATAAAGCTATTGTGCCTACTACCGGAGTTGAAATAGGAATGTTTGATTTACGCTTTTTAGAGGCTTTCCTACTCGACTCAGCCATTCTACGATATTGGTAAAGCCAATCAACAACAAAAACAAAAACAACAAAAAAATAAAAATGTCACAACACACTCAAAAATCAAAACAGTTGAAATTAATCCAAAAAATTATGAAAAATATGAATTTGATAACTAAATAAACTAAATTATACCTTAATATGAAGAAAACGTTGAAAAGTAGGCTGGAAAAGTTGTTAAGTCGTCGGAAAAGAATGTAGCTTGTTTTTGATCCCTTTTGATTTTTTCAAATTTGTGTAGAAGAGAAGAGATGAAAAGAGGAAGAAATCAAGTAGTGGTAGTGTGAGGGGTGAATTTTTGTGGAAGAATTGATAAAAATTTCGAGTGATGGGGTTTGGTGTGGGGTGCGGCTGTTTGTTTAGAAAATTAGGGAAGAAGAAGAAGAAAAGGGATTCCCCGTTTTTTTTATCCATTTAGACCCCGGCTCAGTCCGGGTTCAGGGCCGGATCGGTCCGGGTTCAGGGCCGGATCGGTCCGTGTTCATTTTTCTCACTTTTTCCGATTTTTTTACTTTTTATGTTTTTTTTTTTGATTAAAACTTATAAAAATTATTATACAACTTAATTAAAATTTTAAAGATAAGTTTATAATAATTTTTTAAAACTTAATAAAATCTTAGAAATAAAATTTGAAGGAAATCTTATAATTTTATAAAAACTTCTAAAAATTTAATAAAATCTTTATAACACTTAAAAAGCTTATAAAAACTTAATAAATTTATATTAACTCTTATAAAACATCTAAATAAAAACTATAAAAAAAAATATAAAAAAAAACTTTTATAAAACTTTTATAAAACTCCTCAAATTTCATAAAGATCCAATTTTATAAAATTTTCAGAAGTTATGCGAAAATTTTATAAAATAAACATACGAAAAGATTCGAAACTTAAGGGGTTCCTGATTCTTCAATTTCTAAATCCTCCAGAGTTCTGATATAACGTTCAATCAACCTAACTCCTAAAAACGAGGCATTTGAATTATCTCTTGGAATTCCATCGGGATTTTCGGATAACCACCTAATCGTTCCCTTCCTTACAATATTCAAACACTCATCCTGGGATTTGGTTGTGTTTTTCCCACAGCGTCCATCATGTTCACTTTTTCCACGAGTTCGCATCTCATCGAAACTTTGCCCTTCTTTTTATTGGACTTCTTGATGTTCCATTACAAACTTCTCCCAATCTAATCTCTTTCAACAATTTCTTGTTTTGTTCAAAAACTAAAGCTTCTATAGAAAACGCGACATCTTTATCTAGGCCTAATTTCAAAAGTAAAATAAAAACTCATATTCTATCTAAAAAAGGCATCCAGGTTCTTTTACGTCTATCCGGTAAAAGACGAAAAGAGTTTAAACATAAATAAAACACGAGAAAAGTAGATTAAAGATAGATAGCACCTGGTATTCGGTGCGATTCCGCTTTTCTCTCGCTTTTCCGTTCTTTTGATTTTTCTCTCGCTTTTTTTTTAATTTGTCGGGGGATCAATCGGTAGCATTACTTCTTCTTTCGGTGTGATTCCTTCTCCCTCCACAAACAACTTTACTCGTGGCCATTGGCTATAAAAGTTGTATTTCCATCGCTTAGTTCAACGACTCCGCATTTGTAAACCCGTGTTACTTTAAATGGACTGTCCATCTTGATTTAAGCTTACCCGGAAACAACTTTAAACGTGAATTGTACAAAAGCACTCGATCACCTACATGGAACTCACGTTTAAAGATTCTCTTATCATGGAAAGATTTCGTGCGTTCCTTGTAGATTCGAGCGTTTTCATAAGAATCGAGACAAAATTCTTCTAGTTACGTTAATTGAAGCAATCTATGATCACCGACGACCTTAGGATCGAAATTCGAAATCTAATAGCCCGAAGGCTCGGTGTTCTAACTCAACCGGGAGATGACAAGACTTACCAAAGACTAGCTTATAGGGAGAACAACCAATTGGTGTTTTAAAAGCTGTTCTGTATGCCCATAATGCATCATCTAATTTAACTGCCCAGTTTTTACGATTTGAATCAACTGTTTTCTCCACGATTCTTTTGATTTCTCTATTTGACACCTCTACCTCTCCACTGGTTTGCGGGTGATAGGGCGTTCCTAACTTATGCGTTACACCATATTTTTCAACTATTTTAGTAAATGGTCTATTACAAAAGTGTGACCATCTATCACTAATGATTGCCCTCAGAATGCCATATCTGGTAAATATATTCTTTTTAAGGAATCGTGTGACAACTTTGGTATCATTAGTGGGAAGAGCTTCAGCTTCTACCCATTTCGAAACATAATCCACCATTACAAGAATAAATCTTTTTCCAAAAGAAATAGGGAAAGGTCCCATGAAATCTATACCCCAAACATCAAATAATTCACATTCTAAAATAGGTTGCATAGGCATTTCATGTTTTTTAGATACATTTCCCCATTTTTGACACGATTCACAAGATTTAACATCCTTATAAGCATCTCTATATAGTGTAGGCCAATAAAAACCACATTGTAAAACTTTAAAAGCAGTTTTCCAACCTCCATGATGACCTCCTGCCTCACGATCATGACAAAACGATAAAACACTTAAAATTTCATTATCAGGCACACATTTTCTGATTATCCCATCCGAACATTTACGGAAAAGGTCTGGTTCCTCCCAGTAATAAAATTTTAAGTCATAAAAGAACTTCTTTTTCTGCTGCCAAGTCCAATGAGACGGAATATAATCACAAGTTAAGTAATTAATGATATCTCCAAACCAAGGTGACATTTCCTTAGAAGGAATTCTATTCTTTAATAACTGCATGGTTGAATGAGTATCTATTCTAAATAGTTGTTAATCAGGAAATGAATCTTTAATTTCAATTCCTATTTCTTCATCATTTTCCATTCTACTTAGATGATCTGCTACTACATTCTCACTTCCTTTTTTATCTTTAATTTCAATATCAAATTCTTGAAGTAAGAGAATCCATCTAAGAAGACGAGGTTTAGCATCTTTCTTACTCGGTAAATACTTCGATCTTGAATGGTCTCGTATAAATTATTACCTTAGAACCAACAATATACGATCTAAACTTATCTAAGGCAAAAATCACAGCCAACAGTTCTTTTTCTGTAGTTGCATAATTAAGTTGAGCTGCGTTTAATGTGTGAGATGCATAGTAAATAGCTTTGAGAATTTTGTTATATCTTTGACCTAAAACCGCTCCTACAGCTAAATCACTCGCATCACACATAATCTCAAACGGAAAACTCCAATCTGGTGCTACTAACATTGGTGCAGTAGTCAATCTCGCTTTTAAGGTCTGAAAGGCTTCCATACATTTACTATCAAAGTTAAAAGGTACTTCCTTTTCAAGTAAATGACTTAGAGGCTTTGCTATTTTTGAAAAATCTGCAATGAACCTTCTATAAAAACCTGCATGTCCGAGAAATCCTCTTAGGGTTCTTAAATTAACTGGTGGAGGTAACTTTTCAATTACTTCGACTTTAGCTTTATCAACTTCAATACCTTCTTCAGAGATTCTATGACCTAAAACAATCCCTTCTGATACCATTAAGTGACATTTCTCCCAGTTTAGTACTAGATTGGTATCTTCACAGCGTTGTAACACTCGTTCTAAGTGTAACAAAAATACATCAAATGAATCTCCGTAAACACTAAAGTCATCCATAAAAATTTCTAAGAATTTCTCAACCATATCAGCAAATATAGCCATCATACACCTTTGAAACGTAGCTGGTGCATTACATAAACCAAACGGCATTCTTTTATAAGCAAAAGTTCCATAAGGACAAGTGAAAGTAGTTTTTTCTCTATCTCCTGCTTTGCAATGAATATCTGTAAATATCCTGAATAACCATCTAAGAAACAGTAATACTTATGTCCACTTAAACGTTCCAACATCTGAACTATGAATGGAAGTGGATGATGATCTTTCTTAGTATGATCATTTAGTTTTCTAAAATCAATGCACATTCGATAACCGGTAATTTCTCTTGTCGGAATCCATTCATTCTTTTCATTCTCTTTCACCGTGAAACCTCCTTTCTTTGGTACCACTTGAGTTGGACTTACCCATTCACTATCGATATGGGAAAAATTATCCCCATTTCTAATAGCTTAATGACCTCTTTCTTAACAATTAACTCGCAAATTTGGGTTGAGGCGGCGTTGCGGTTGAATACAAGGTTTAGCATCTTCCTTCGAAATTATCTTATGAACGCAAATCTCGGGCTAATACCTCGAATATCGGCAATCGTCCATCCAAAAGCTTTCTTATGCTTTTTCAACATTCTAAGTAATTGATCTTCTTGTTGCTCAGTTAAAGATGATGAAATAATAACCGGTAATAGATTATTAGTTTCAAGAAAAGCATACTTCAGATTTAAAGGTAACGGTTTCAATTCCAGATTCTTAGGTGAATCTTCCAGTGATGGTTTAAGAACTGGTCCTTCTAGTTCTAATTCCAAATATTTATGCCAAGATGGTTTAAAAGTAAAACTTCCTTTATCTAGAGAAAGAATTATCTCTTTCATTTCGGTGTCTTTCTCATCTTCCTTATAGATAGACAGAGTTAAGCATTCTTCTAATCGTCTTCAAAAGTTGGTAACGATTATCATAGACGGAATGAATATCTTCTATAAAAGAACATGATTCTCGGTGATCCGTATGGATGGTTCATAGCTTTGAAAATATTGAAAGCAACTTCATCTTCATTGACTCTCAGAATTAACTCTCCTTTCGGACATCTATTAAAGTTCTTCCCGTAGCTAGAAATGGTCGACCTAAGATAAGTGGCGCTGAATATCCTTCTTCCATTTCCATAACTACAAAGTCTACTGGAAAATAGAACTTGTCTACTTTAACCAATACGTCCTCAATAATTCCTTTAGGGTATTTAATCGATCTATCTGTCATTTGCAGAGTCATTTCAGTTTTCGTAAGATTTCCTATGCCTAGCTTTCTATAATCCTCATAAGACATGAGATTTATACTAGCTCCAAGATCACATAAGACCTTTTTAAACAGAAATCCTCCAATTTCACATGGAATGGTAAAACTTCCAGGATCTTTCAGTTTAGGTGGTAACTTATGCTTCAAAAATTCAGGAACATTCTTCATTTAGGCATATATTCTCATATTCCTCTAATTTTTTCTTGTTTGACGAATATCTTTCAAAAACTTTCCATAAGCAGGCATACTAATTAGAGCTTCGATAACAGGGATATTAACATGAGTATGACGAAAATTATCAAGGAAACGAGCATACTTCTGATCAGTTTTAATCTTTTTCATTTGATCTTTAGGTGGGTAAGGTAAAGATTCTAAATCTATAACCTTCGATCCCAAAGTCATTTTCTCTTTTCCTTTTTCCTTAAACCTTTGAGTATTACTTGATCGCCAAGTATCATGATCTTGAGTTTTTTCTTTTAAAACATTCTCTGAATCAATCTCTACTTCAGATTCCTTCAGTTCTTCTCGTTTTTCATCCTTGTTGTCATTATCTCCAATTCTAACATGTTCTTTGAATAAATTCCTTAAATCTTTATCCATGGGATCTTTCAAAATCCTAGGGATTTTTACCCATTTCTCACCTTCATTCTCATGTTCCAAACTTCTATTCCTTTTCAAGAAATTCTCTATAATTTCTTCTTCCTCATCAGTGAATTCAATTTCATCTTTAGTTTCATCATTTTTTCCATCTAAATCATTTTCTACTTCATTATTACCACAGAGTTTTCTACTTCTCGTAACTACAACATTTACCTCTCTCGGATTTCTTTCAGTATTGCTTGGTAATCCTCCAGGGGGTTTACTGTTATTACGTTCACCTTCCCTACTCAAATGATCTTCCATATTCCTTAATGAGGCTTCTATCGTTCTCATTCTGGTATCATGTCCACTCATAGATGTTTTCATCGTACTCATATCTTTAGTGACTGTACCAATAGAAGTCATCATTGTTTCCATATTCTTAGCTTGAGTAGATGCTACACCCATCATATTTTCCATTAGTTTTTCCCACTTTTCAACTCCTTCTGCAGGTTGAGTTGAACTTTGAGTTACTGGTATACTTTGAGTGGTATGTTGATGATAGGATCTAGGTAATGATTGTAAATTCTGATTAGATGTGTTTTCTTGATAAACTTGAGTATTATTCATATTCATATATGGGACTGGATATGGCGGTTGTCCTTGCTTACTAGGGTTTTCAGACCATCGATAAGTAGGGTGATCTCTTCTGATAGCATTAAACGAGTTTGAATATGCATTGTTCAAATTCCTATGCTGCTGAAGAAAACTCACCTCCTCTCTTGAATATCCTGTTGGTTCTTCGATCCCTATTGACATATTATCCTGATTTGAGTATTCAGTTGGTGTACTATTTTCTGAACTTTGGTTTTTGTTCGATTGTAGGCCATCAAATTTCCTACTCAAATTTTCTAAATATGCTAGAACTTCCATATTAGATGTACATTCTCCTGCAAAAGCTACTTTTCTGGTGCTAGAACCGGTTTCCCACATTCTGTTATTTTTGGAAATCTTTTCTATAGCATCGTAAACTATTTGAGCTTCACTCATCATTAAAGAACCACCACATGCATGATCTACATCTGCACGTGAATCTTTTCTTAATTTACGACAGAAAAGTTGAATTTGCATATCTAAGGAATAACCATTGTCGGGACAAGCTCTTAATAATTTTTTAAATCTTTCCCAAGCATTCCCAAGCGTTTCTTCAGATCCTTGTCTAAAGTTAGCAACCTCGACTTTTAATTCCAAATTTCGTCCAGGAGTGAAATACTGTTTCAGAAATTCAGTTTGAATATCTTCCCAACTAGTCAGTGAATGATGTGGAAGAGACATAAACCAATCTCGGGCTCGTCCTTTTAAAGAAAAAGGAAACATAGTCATCCTCGTTAGTTCCTTATGAGCACCTTGACTTTTGGCTGTATTGCACAGTTCTTCAAAAAGATAGAGATGATGATGTGGGTCTTCATCATCCTCTCCTAGGAATTGGGCTCTTGCGTCAATTAAACCAAAAAGATGAGATTTAATTTCGAAATTGTTCGCTCCTTCATTGGGTAAAAGTATGGGATTATTAGTCTGGTTTCTTCTTATGGTTTGATCACAGATAGGTCTCGGGTTTGGTGGGTTATTACGATTATTCTGGTTCCGATTCTGATTATTTCTATTATTATTATTTTGATTATTAGGGTTAACAGGGTTTTGTCCATGCCCTAGAGCATGTTCTAGCCCTTGTTCAGGTGTTTCATCACTGATTTCAGCCATTCTCGTATTTTTGTTTGAAGATGATTCTTGGTCAGGATTTCCCTGACTAGTATGACCACGTTTACTCTCTACTCTTAACTGCCTTTCGTAAGTGTTTATGTCAGGCTTATAAGGAGTGAGTGGGGCCTTACCACTTCTGGTCATCAACTAACGAAACTAGAAAATAACACGAAATTGATAGTAGTAAAAATTGGTAACTTACCTATAAGGTAAGTACCAACGAAAAAAATAAAAATAGAAATGAGATAAGAAAAGTGTTGACTTATTCTCGAGAATTTTGAGCTAATACAAGTAGTAACCATAGACACAAAGAAAGAAATTAGCGACGTCTCCCCGGCAACGGCGCCAGAAAGCTGACATGGCCTTTTCTAGTGCTATACCAGTCCTTAACCGACAGTGTATCGGGTCAAACTGTAGTGCTAGTGTGGTGAGTCAGAGTGTCGAATCCTCAGGGAAACTTGGTAATTCTTCTAAGTGTGGTTAAACACCAAAGAGCATTATTAACTCGATCTAAACCGCAATTTTATAACACGGATGACTACTATTCTACTTAACATAAAATAAATGCGTAATTTAAAAGTTATTCTAATATAATATATATAGATATAAAAATATATATAGATGTACATAGATTGCAAAATATATATATAGATATAAATATATAGATACCAATATATAGTTTAGACGGATAAGTTTATAGAACTAGCCAAAGTTTATATAATTGATTCATACGATCTTTTCCAAAAACGAAATGTGCTCGATCTTTCCTTTTATATTAGGTCCAATTGAGTAAACGAAACGGTGCACTCCCGAGGTTAACAATTCCTCCTCACACGAGCGTATGAAATTGTCATATGTCATTATCATCAGTTTAATCTCCACAACTGCCCCATGCTAATCTCAGTTAGTCTGAACAGGTACCGAGTACAAATCTACCCCGGATAAAAGAGGTTATTCCGTTTGTCAGACGGCCGATGTTATTCAAAAGGCTCCGGTTGTCAGGCGGATCGATTTAACTTTCCGGTGTTAGTTTTAATTAAACCGTTGATTTTAACATTATTATGATCTCGAGCACAATTTAATAAGATCTATCTTTCCCAAGACAAATCTGCCCCCGGGTAGGAAATAGGATTCCGTTGTCACGCTTTACGCACGGCCAATTTTACCCTCCGGTTTTTCTATCTTTTATCTCATATCCTAACTTCTCTGGTCAGTTCATCGTTAGGTTATATGGTGCGATTCATCTTGGTTAATTACGTCAATCCGAATATTATCAATACGTTACAAAATAGAAAAAGATTCAATTAACTCAATTTTACTTAGACAACATTCCTTTACTGAAAAGATCGAAATAAAACGATTACATAACTTTGGCTAGTTATTAGAGTTAGCCTAAAAACATTATAACAACGAAAAAGATAAAAACAAACATAAATACTTTAGAAAATTTACCCGATTACAAATGTTGAATCAGAGTTGTACTCTTCCGGACATTACAACGACTTCAACAACACCGAACTTCCGATAATTTCCCGAGTATTACAACAGTACTACGACATTATTATTTTTGGCGTAAGGCCTATTTACAACTACTACTAAACTAAAAAGAAAATAAGAGGAGAAGATATATATATATAGATTAGATATATATATATTGGTACATCTTCGCTCTGCTGAACTGAGGCTCCTTTTATAGGAAAAATTCCCTTGGCCGGACGGGGCCGAGAACAAGCCGGACCAGTCCGGTGTAATGATGGCTTCCACCCCTTTGATTACTCAGCATGTGCGAAGATTATATAATTATAATTATAATTATATTTAACTTATAAAATTCATATCTCGAGTTCTGGATCTCCAAAAATCATGATTCAAGAGGCATCGGAAAGCTCTCGGGAAAATCTACAACTTTCGTGAAGGACTCTTCTTCAGATGATGTCGTTTTGATGAGCCATTCATTTGTCGAAGATATTTCTCGATTACCACTTAATCGAATCGATTAGCCATTTGACCACTTCGATTGACCACTTAAGCTCTTAAGCAATTCGATTGACCATTTAAGCTCGTGACATTCTCTAAATTCTTCCGTAGATATGATTATACTTCAACATGTCGATTCTCGGGGTCTCGGTTTATAAATGCGCAATAAAATACCACAAATACCCACGTAAATGACGGACACTCCGATTTACTAAAATCGGTACAAAATGATAACTTTTTACTAAGTTTTACTACTAACTACTCTAAATTATAAAGATTAACATTTCATAACATTTATATCATAATTTCATATATTTTATATAGAATTCGTTGATAAAACATAATAATATAACGTATATTTAATCATATAAAAGTAGTATATCACTACTTCACTTCACACAGAATAGTCATCTTGACCAATGGCCCCATGTGTCAAATATTACACAAGCCCGACCTATCAGATCGTTTGCATCGCTGGGCTATTGAAATTATGGAATTAAACATCCAGTATAAACCAAGGAAGGCAATCAAGGCCCAAGCCTTGCGAACTTTATAGTTGAAACAAGCTTCAGCTCAGGAGCAGTCGGAGATGCCCGCACCAACTAACCCAAGGCCAACGTCCTGTTGGCAGTTATACGTTGACGGGGCTTCTAATCAGATCGGAAGCGGGGCCGGAATTATCTTGTTTGAGCTGGGCACCATGGAAGAAATAGAGAAAGACCGTAGATTTGAGTTAAGGCCACAAATAATCAGGCAGAATATGAAGCCGTAATAGCTGGACTTGATCTAGCTAGAGAGATGAAGGTACAAAGTGTCGAAGTCTATTATGATTCCCAGCTCATCATTGAACAAATCTCAGAGGGATACGAAACACGGTGTGGCATCCTAGAGAAGTATTGTGAGATGGTCCAACATATGAGGAGAAATTTCGACTACTGCGGGCCGATTACCTATCTAGACTATCCTTGGAGGAAGAGATCGCTGACCCATCAATAATGGTGGAATATCTATCCGTCCCCGCAATTGAAAAATCAGAGGTTATGTACATTGACGCACCAATACCGGTTCCATGTTGGATAGATGAAATACAAGCATATATTGAATCAGGCCCCCTGCCCCCGAGTCGAGACAAGGCTCATGCTCTTAAAAAGCAAGCGGCTAGATATATCATAGACAATGGGGTACTCTACGGAAGGTCTTTCTCTAAGCCGTAGCTCAAATGTGTCCGCAAAGAGGAAAGCAAAAAAATTATGGCGGAGCTACATCAAGGGGTGTGTGGAGGCCATCCCGCGAGCCGTTCTTTGGCTCAGAAAGTTATAGCCGCAGGTTACTATTGGCCATCCATCACATGGGATTCTGAAAAACTTGTTAGCGAATGTCCTGAGTGTCAGATTCATGCGGATATACCAAGGTTACTGTTGGAAATAAAATTTATGTTTTGATGATGATTCATCACTTATTTGTTAATTGTTCTTAACCCCATTGATGAAGTGTCATAACTAGCTGTTATAGTGCAAAGCAAAAAGATGTCTAGATATCAATGTATAGGATTTATTAGAGTCTGATATTTGTATAAGTTAAATCAGACAAGCACTGTAATAGTTCTAGTCTTGAACTGAGAAATGAAGAGACTAAGATTTAATCTAACTGAGATTCTACAAGAAACTGAACATAGAGCACACCAACAGAAGACTGAAGAAGATAAGTTCGCTGAGGAACACAGACTTGGTTGGCTTATCTAGAAGACTGAAGAACTGAGGGATATGGACTCAGTTATTGAAGATTGAAGAACTGAGGGCTCAAACTCAGTTATGAAGATTACAAGTCGAGACTGTAAAGTTAGACTTCAGGCAAGATTGTGGTGACCTGATCTGACTTTATAGATCTTGTATGAAGACCTAAGAATCATAAGGACAATGAATTCTTAGATAATAATTAGTCATGGTGTACTCTGATTAAGTCAATGATAATCAGATGAAAACTGGAGTACTGATATTTGAAGAAGAGTAAAATCTCAGTTAATACTCCAAGTCAGTTAGAAAACTGACAAGTGAAAAATTCAGTATAAAACTGATAAGGAAACTCAGTTTTATATGTCAGCCATCCAACAAACTGAAAGTACAGTCGAACGTTGTAAAGGAAGCAATTTCATTGGATGAGTTATCGACACATCGAACGGTCATAAAATATAGCCGTTGCAAGATTCAAGCAGGAAAAACGTTGAATGAACCCCTATAAATAGATTACTTCTACGACATCATAAAGTGAGCAGGTATGTGATAACAAAGCAAGAAAATTAAAAAGGAATCCATCTAGTCAAGAAAGATCAAATTGAGGGGGAAAGTCAAATTCAAAAGAATACCTGCTAAGTGTTTACTTGCAAGATCAAGAAATTTCTTCAAAGTGCTCAAGCATATTCAAGCAGATTCAAGATCTTTCATTTGAAGAAATACAGAGCCGTGCTTAAAT
The DNA here is from genome assembly GCA_036785695.1 of Gentiana straminea. NCBI lineage: Eukaryota > Viridiplantae > Streptophyta > Magnoliopsida > Gentianales > Gentianaceae > Gentiana > Gentiana straminea. The sequence goes on along the minus strand of JAVUPR010000241.1, from coordinate 2,565,989 downwards.
TAATCATCCAGAAGAAAAGCTCAAATCACAGTTGAATCATAGTTATTGATTCAAAGTCTCAACTTTGATTTTATCAAAGGTTTAGACTGTGAAACACCAAGAAGGTGTGAAGGACAGTTGAGTGCAGTCAGGAAGATTGTGTTTGTGATGAGCTGGTGAAGAGGCAATTCTACCTTCCAAGGACCAGTGGATCAAACAGTTGAAGAGCAGCAATCCTACCTGTTCTACAAGTGTTTAGATAGTGAAGCTAGGGATTAGTCAAGGACTATCAGTTTAGAACTTTTTGTAATCTTGGGCCATCTCAAAGAAGTTCTAGTGGAATTTTCCTCCGCATCACAGGGGAAGAGAGGACGTATAGGATTACACCACCTGGAACCTCTATAATTCTTGTCTATTTACTTTATGCATTCACTTATTTCATTATAGCTATATTTACATGGTTTTCATACTGAAACTAAGTTAACTAGTTGTTGAAGGCTAATATTTATCCGCTGCCAGTTAACAAGACTGAATATAAATCAGCATTGACTTATACTCAGTTGAGCTAACTGAACTCCGCACAAGTTAAGGGACAGGAACAAAACTGAACTAGAGATCAGTTTGAGTTTCGGAGAAACTCAGTTCCTGGGGCTTTTCCAGCTCAGGATAAGTTTTTGGTGACAAGTTTATTCACCCCCCCCTCTAAACTTGTGTTAGCCTTTCCAAGGGACCAACAATTACCATCAATCGAGCAGAGTATCGTCATCTCGGCATGGCCTTTCGATATGTGGGGACTCGATCTAATTGGCCCATTCCCAACAGGAAGAGGGAATTGCAAGATCGTCATTGTAGCTGTGGATTACTTTACCAAGTGGATTGAGGCAAAACCTATGGCAACTATTGGAGTGAAAAATGTGGTGTACTTCTTGCACGATCAACTATGGTCGAGATTTGGAATTCCGCGGGCAGTGGTGTTGGACCACGGACCTCAGTTCAGAGATGAATTTTCGGCCTTCTACAAGGAACACAATGTCAAACATTGGCAATCTTCAGTAGCATACCCGCAGGGAAATGGACAAGCCGTGGCCGGGAACAAGCAAATCATTAAAATGTTAAATAAGAGCATACGCGAAAAGGCCGGCGGATGGGTTGACGAGTTACCCGCTATTCTCTGGGCTCTCCATACGACAATCAAGACCCCCACTGGAGACATAGGCGGATCCACGCTATACATAAGGGGGTCCGCAGACCCCGTTAAAAATAAGAAAACACTGCATTTTACCTATAGAAAAATATTTTGTACCCCGTGAAAAAAAAATATTTACTTTAAAAAGATTTACGGACCGTGCTGAACTTAATTTCTGGATCCGCCACTGACTGGAGAGACACCATTTTCTTTGACGTGTGGATCAGAGGCAATGACACTTATCGAAATGGCTTTCCCGAGCATTAGAGTCGCTAAGTACAGCTTAACTGATAACCTCGCCTACAGAAAAGTTGAACTTGACCTAGCTGAGGAAAAGAGGATAACAACCTATCCGAGGTTAGTCAATTATAAATTAACAAATTGCAAAGTGACATCATGACCTGCGAATCCGGGAACACTCGTTCAAGGTCGGAGATTTTGTTCTCCGGAACAGGAAAGCCGCAGGGCTATAGCCAACAAAGGCAAGCTAACAGCAAATTGGGAAGGCCCATATCAGATCGCGAGAGAGATCAAGAAATGAACTTATATCCTCAAAGATCAAACGGGTTTGAGCTTAACCGACCTTGGCATGCGGATAATCTCAAAAGATATTATATGTAATAATTGGTTTTTGGGTCATGGCGCCGCTCCTGTTTACGACAGAAGCTCGCTTTCTTTCTTTTGGGTCATGACCATCCTCTCATTTATGACTTGAGTGCTTAGGCTTTCTTCTTATAAAGCACGATTTTACGTTTTATCTTTTATAAGGGCTATTTTATTATTACAACTAGCTCAAAACGGATCAAACCCCGCGAAACATGCAAGTAAGCAGACCTAAAACAAAATATGCTTTCAAAAAGTCTACATCTATCAAATGCAAGTCTTGTCCAAAGCAAGGGGCCAGATACCCCACCCACGGAATCAAATTGAAGTATAAAACATTATTTTTGAACAAAATAGTGAACAGTGGACGAGCCTAACATTTGATAAAAACAAGAGAAAACAAACCAGAGGTTTTTCAAACACTTAGACAAAGTTCAAGAAATTTAAGCATTTATACAAGTAGTGGCAGCGGCTTCAACATATAGCCGGCAAGATAAAGATGCAAAAAAGGAAAACTACTAAAATGTTTTTCAAACTAAGCAAGACAATAAATGTTTTTAGACGAATAAAGCTAAGGCTGAATGGGAGGATTTGTGGTGACATGCGGACCCGAGTCTCCCCCAACAAATTCTCATACATCTCGGTGTCCGCAAAAGTAGCAGGCTCAATTTCTAGAGTGGACTCGTCTTCTCGAGCAGCTTCATCAATCAGATCCCGTAAATTTACAGGAGCCTAGGGTGGTGGATTCCACTCTCCTAATCCTCCGGCCCGCTGTTCCATGTTGAAGCCTTTCACTTCTTCAACAGAAAAGAGAAATTCATGATGCAAGGCGTGAAGGGTCGAAGTGAAGGGCTCGGTGGCAATCCAATCTTAAAACACCTCTAGACTCGGGGCCGCCTCTTTTTGAGTAATTCAACGAGCGATATGATAGAAACCACGATCAGAGGACAAATGGCTCTCGTCACTGATAGCTTTCTTGTATTCATCAGAGTTTTTAAAATCAGCGACGGCTTGCAACCTTATGGTTTCCAGTTTAGCGACTTCACCGACCTTAAGCTCATCAAGATCTTTCTTCCATGCAGCAGTCTTCTCTTGCTCCTCTTTCCACGCTAGTTTGGCCCTGGTGATTTTGTCTTGAAAGTCATTGGCCATCAACCTCGCCTCGGCCTCATCTTGCTCACGGAGAGTCCTCAACTCGGCCAACACTATTTCGGCGGCGGATTTTCTTCGGATGTCCTTTTCTCTTGCTCAATGAGACGACTATTCATGGTTCCAAGCTCCATGACAACATTATCAAGGCTTGTCACTAGTTTCTTCGCTTCGCCAACCGCTTGGACTCTCACCTGAGCCTCCTCCTTATACATCTATCCGGCTTGCTTAACGACGGTAGCCAGCTGAAATCGAGACAAAATTAAAAAGACAAAGTAGAAGAAAATACTAAGGCAAAACAAAAACAAGCAAAACTTACCACAGAAAGGGCCTCTCCGGCAATCCCGGGTAGATCATCAATTGATTCCATAAAACCGGTCAGGGGATCCACTTGATCATCCATATAAATCCTATCCACAATACCGCGGCCAATCTCTTTCCTTACCTCATCAGGTTGAAGCAGTGGAATATTTTGAAGCCTTGGAACGGAGGCAATAGCATTGCCAAGAAGCATGGCATCGGCATTGTTGGTCGGCCTCCGGAAATCGGGAGAAGACCAGATTGAAGTACCCTCTCTTCGACGGAGATGGGTTTCGACCGTAGCAAGTTGAGGGGCAGCGGAAGGAGTCACGTCTTTACTTTTCTCGGGTTCATATCTGACCGGAGGATCGTTGAAGTCGCTCAAGCCCAAAGTGCAGGAATTGTGGTTTGATCGGAGCTAGGATCAAAGGATTTTGAGGTTTGACTCTCTTTGAGCCTAGATTTCTTTGAGGAGGAGGTTCCGTGGTTTTATCAGCTCTTTCGAGGCTGTCTAAAATAATGGGCCCCGGGACAGTGGTGGCTTCACCAGTCTTTTTCTTCGCAAGATCGCCAGGGGTAGCATCGTGAACACGTTTTTCTGTTGCAGATGCTCCAATCACTATCCCCTTTTTATGGGTCCGGGGAATCGATGGCTGAACTTGTGATTCTGAGCCCGTACCCCTAGCATCGATTTCTTTGTCTATTGTCGGCAGAACCATCTTCTGAATGGCCTTAAGCTCTTTTTCTCTAGCCGCAACATCAGCCTTTTTTCTAGCAATGGCATCATTCCTTTGCTTGGTGGGATTAATCAAAGCTGCAAAAACCAAAGCCGATCAGTCCGAAAGAGCATTATACGTGTATAAATAAGAAATGAAAAATAACATAGAAAAAATGAAGTAAAGAACACAAGAATTTTACTGGGAGGTCTAAGATCGGGATCCCCCATACAAACTCCGCATACAGAGGGAAGACATCTTCCTATATGGCGATCCCCGATCCAAGCCGGATCACAATCAACGGGAATCACGTTAACCAAGGGATTCCCTATATCCGTCCCGGCTATCCCAGCAGCCCGGCAGTATGTCTCGGTGACCTCGAGAAGAAGCCTCCAGTTAAAGGTCCGCTTCTGAGTGCCGTGTTTAACATCATAGCCCAAAAGTTTATGAAGCTCCTCAATAAACTTCACTTCGTCGTCATCGGGCTTACCCACCTTCAGATCCTCGAAACTTTTGGTTGTGTTGGCAGCATAGTGAGGAAAGGGTCAACCCACTGACGACTCCACCCGCATACACATTTCATTCCACAAGTTCACCCGGTCGGAAGATCAAAGAGCAAATGGCACTTGATTTTTCAAGGAGAGAGCTGACCGTCGACCCCACGCTTTGAGAAGGAATAAAAGCTTAGTAGTACTGGCATGGAGGGCTCTTTACCCAGCAATCTACATATCACGATAAATACCATAACGACTCTCATTGTCCCTAAAGTGAGATCGCAGGGCAAGGCGTGATGCTACCAAATAAATTCTACAAAGAACGGGTCAAATGGGGGCCAAGGCCGGCAACAAGGTGGTCATAATGTAGCCACAGAAAATCCTTAGGATCACGACCACAAATTTTAGTAGTGTTCCGATCCTCGTCTTTCTCGAACCGGGTAAATCTATAGTTGGGCGATATGTCATAAGCCATCAACGAGTCTGTATACTCCCGGTTATCTTTGAAGCCCTTCCATAGACGCTCAACCTCCTTATCAAAGGCTTTTTGATCCGCGAGCTCACGTAGGGCAGCTTCCGAACGGGCTCTAGAATGAGCTTTCTCCTTTTCCTTTTATTTTCCTTTCCCTTTGGCTGCAGCGGTGGGTTTCTTAACTGCTGGATATACAGAAACCCGAATCCGGATCCGATCCATAATTGGATCGTCAGACTGATTCACATCACCGATCGAGACACTCGATCTTGCACAGCGGAATCTACGAATTAGATTCGTTTACGATTTTACCATGATATGATTCGCATAATAAATTAATCTACAAGAAGGTTAGTAGATTTACCCCAACCGGAGAGAAATAGGCAATCGACCAAAGGGAGAAGCCGTGATCTTCCGGATTACATCTCCAAGCGACGACTGGTGGACGTCGATCCTCGCCGTAGAACCTCCTCGAATATGCACAAGAAAAACCATAGTTTTTCTCCTCTTAATGACTAGAACAAGAAACTAATTTTTCTCTTCTATTTTGGTGATAAGTGGCGCAATTAATGTGTATTTTTGTGCTAGGAGGAACTCTCATTATATAGGAAAATAACTAGTCAAGAGAGTTATCATTTTCACACCACAATTACCTATTCCCACAAGGAAAAGATATTTGCCAAAAGATAAGAGATAATTCCCAAAAAATCAATCTCATATTTTCCATTAATTATCCAACAAATAGATAATTAATTAATTACACATGTGACATAATCTAAGAAAATTTCTTTTCCTAATTTATCACATAATGGGGCGCCTCTTTTATCTAAAATGACGTTGGATTGTTAACCATTTTGTGTTGGGAGAAACTCTTTTTATATAGGATAATAACTAATAATTTAAGTGTTTATCTTTTACAAACAAATTTATCTTTCCCTTTTAGGAAAATAAAATATTTATCAATAGGAAAACAAATTTCCTATTTATCCAATAAGAAAACTAATTTCTTATTTATAATTATTTAACACATAAATAATTACATTATCCACATTATACTTAATTAGGAGAAATTTTCTTTTCCCAAAACCAAATAATATGGCGCCATTCTTATGCCATTTGGGATAATAGAAAATGTATTTTCTATTTTACACATTATTTACCAAATAAATAATATCCGCATATTCATTAAATAGACTAACTATTTATTCTTGAGGTTCCATAAAACGAGAAAACACTCGCGTGTTAGGAGCCAACACGGGGACCATGGACCTATAACCAGTAGCTACAATAAATTGAATAAAATATTCACCGAACATAATATTTCTACTCAACTTATTAATTCCGGAATAACGCCATCATAAATCCGAAACTGAACTCTATCGATTATAGATATAACTTATTCTTAAAACGTGGTCGATAAGTGTCCATTGATATAATCATTATATACAGACTAACCCTTCATAGACTATCCGTAATGAAACGGGATTATTTCCATAAACCTTCTTCAATACATCTTATCCTTATTTACCATTAACCCACTAGTGATCAATTAGTTCATAACCAATACGAACTCCACAGATCGATCAGTTTCTAGGATTAACAAATAAGGGATTGCCTTTCTACCTCCCGCATGAAGGAATGGATTCCATATCTGTGAAATACACACTTCTCACTCTTTCCAGAATAGTGCCAACGTGAAAGTGATTCGGACCGCGCCTCTTAGCGATCCTTAACGAACACATCAAACCCTATCCTGAAACAAGTAGGAGTATGCAATCACTTCAGGATTAAGGTTAACCCATATATGATCATCTTGTGATTTAATAAGATTTCTCAATCACGGAATTATATGAGAAACGCAGATTAAATCGGTCCAGTCCTATAAGACTCTCATCATATATAAATGCCCCATTTAGACAACCAATGTCGACGGTCCGGATAAGACGGTCACACCATAAAGTGTTCTGGGCGAATTAAAGGTGGTTTAATCAATAGACCCCATACTTTGATTAACTTCACCACGGACTAACATTTCAAGTGTATCACCATAAACTTAATCCTCATGTGTGACACATACTAAGTTATATGGCTACATATGATATGACTTTGGGTTTTCAGCAATGTATTACTTATAAGCACGTAGCAAATAATAAGATGAGAATAAATCTGTCATTTATTAATTATAAAAACAATTACAGAAATTGTCTTTCGGGCGGTACTTCCAACATTAACAACGACTCCACCATGATTTCTTACCTTCACCCTTTGAGCCGGTTGACCTGAGTTTGATGAGTTCTCGCCGGCCTCACCTCTAGATCCATAGCCACGCACCACGACATCACTTTCGGTAGCCGATTCCGGAGACATCCTAAAAACATAAGGGCGAGGTGGATTAGTTATCGCCTAGACTAAGAAGCCAGGCCAAGACCAACGGACGCGTTCAATCTCGGCACCTCTCCCTCCTTTGTCCTCGCTAAAAATGAAAAACAATCTAGAGGCTACAGAACGCATGTCAAATGAATCTAAAGATGCCAGAGTTTAGAACAAGACCAAAGTTTTGAAAAAGAAACGCCTAGTTCTTACGGATTAACAGAAAAAGCACATATGGTAGCCATGATTACAATTTTATAAGCAACAGTGAAAGGAAGAGGAAATTTGAGGATTACCTGAAGATTGGAAGTAAATACAAGTTTAGCTTGTGAGAACGGTCGGAAACTTCAAAGCCACCAGAAATCACTCAGAATTTGCAGTATAAACCGCCGTTGCTCCCTAACTCCTCACTGGAAAATGCAAAATAGACGCCGGAAACCTACCAGTCTTTGCCTAAATTGTTTGCTAAAGAAGAAACGGTTTTCGCAAAAGTATGAAAATGAGAATATAGACCTCTATATATAGGCAGGAGATAGGGCGGGAAAGCGAACCGTCACGTCTGAAATTTTCAAAATTCAAAGGTCATTATGAAGCGCGTGGTAAACGAAGCGTCACCAACCAATCAAAAACTGTTGCCCATCATGTCAACCGTCACATCCTGTGCAGACTCGAGGTAAAACTGTTAGGTGTGATGCCCGAAAGACAATTTTGTAATTGTTTTATTTAATAAATGAAATGATATTGTTATTCATATTTATTATTCTCATATTCACCGATGTGACAATAGTAATTACACTACAAAAAACCTAAAGTATATCGTTTATGTAATCACTTAACTCAGTGTATGGTATATACACGGGAGGATTGAGTTAGTGAAGATGTACTTAAAATACAATTAGCCCGTAGTGAAGTTAATCGAGAGTATCGGGTCTCTCCTTTAACGTGCTATTAATGCGCCCAGAACACAATAGGTGTGATTGTCTTATCCGGACTTTCGGTTAAGAGAACCTAATGGGGCATTTATATATGATAGATATATCATATAGGGGGCTGGACCGATTTGATTAGAGTTCACGATATAATTCCGTAATCGAGTCTTTATCGAATCAATGGATGATCATATTTATGGATATATCTTAATCTGAGGTGATCACGATCAACCGCTTGAATCGGTATGAAGTTTGACTTGACGGTTAAGGATTACACCGAGTCGTAGTCCGAATTACCCCATCTTGGCATTATACTTGGATTGAGTGAGTAGTACGTGTTTATCACGGATACGGAATCCATTCCTTCCATTTATGGAAGTAGATAGACAGCTCCTTATTTGTTAATCCTAGAAACGATCGATCCATGGAGTTCATATTACACCGATTAGCTACCGGTGAGTTGTATGAATTAATTGATCACTAGGGGGTTAATGGTAAATAAGGATAAGAGTTCTAGAAAGGGTTAACGGTAACTTCCCGATTTAGAATGAACGGACTATGGAGGATTAATCCATATGTAATGATTATATCAATGGACGCTTATTATCATTCTCGTGAGGAGATAAATATAATCTCATAATCGGAGGAGTGCAGTCACGGGATTATGGTGGCATATTCCTGTGATTGATTTATCGAATATAATTATTCTATTCGTAAGATAATTATTTATTTGATTTATCGGAGCCGCTGATTATTAGTCCATGGTCCCCGACGTGCCTCCTAATATAGCATAGCTATTCTCGGACGTCGAATCATAATAATATTAATTTAGTTCTTGTTGGACTTTATTAAAACGATATGTGAATTAATTGTTTAGTGGACTATTAAACTAGTTGGGCTAAATAATTAAATATGTGAAAAAGACATTTTTCATAATCTTGGCCCAATTTATGTGTGTTGGTCGAAATTAATTAGTGACTAGGTCACAAGCAATTTTCGCCCCATGTATTAATTTAGGAAACAAGAAATTGTTTTCTTGTGTATTAATAAGACATGTGCATAAAATATTTATTGGATAAATATTTATGGAAAGAAATAAAGATAAATATTATTCTAGATTTGTTCTAGAATATTATGGAATTATCTTTTATTTAATGGGATTATTATAATTGATTTTGTATTAATTATTAAATCCTTGGAGGCTAAGTTTTACTCTCCTATATAAAGAGAGTTCTCCCAAGCCTTAAACAACACAATAAAATTCGAAATTCACCTCTTGGAGAGGAGAAAAGGATTTTCGGCCAAGGGGAGATTTAAGGGAAAATCTTGGAGATTTTCCGGGTAGCATATCGGAAGGATTCGAGACGAGGATTTCCTTCCACCGGGAGTTGCTTGGATCACACGTACGGAAGATCGTGGTGCTCTTCACACCTTCGTTCGTTCTTTCTATTGCGGTTCTTCAACTTGGATTTTGAGATCCAAGAGGTATGTTCTACAACCCCTTGTAGATGTAGATCTAGTTATTTTATTACGTGTATTTATAGATCTAGATCCTTAAATCGCTTCCGTTGCGGATGATATTACTAACAGTGGTATCAGTCGCCAAGGTGATCTATATTTATACGTATAAAATATTAGATCTAGGAGTGGTAAAACATGTAGATTTTTTGTCCCAATTTTTTTTTTATTATTGGGGCCGATGCACATGTATGTATTTTTTTTTTTTTATGTTGCGATTGTTGTGGTTTGAAGAGATGGATTGAGGTTGGTATTGTTTACCCGTAGATCTATTTTGTAGCTCTTTTGATTAGTATCAATTGAGCATAGGATGTGTAATTTATTTTATGTCATGCGAAAAATTGTAAAAGGTAGTACCTTTTGTATTTATTTTTTGGTTTCGGGTTCGAGACGACGAAGATCATGGTGTTGAAGATCATCAAGAAGGTAAAAACGGGAGGAGGCCGATTGTTTTATTTTATTTTATTTTTCCGGCAAAGAAATTCGGTCACTGCTATTTTTTTTTTGCATGCGGCACAAAAGGTTTGCTTTAGTTGATCAAATTTAGGTCAAAATTAGGGCAACCGAAAAAAGAAAAAAACAGTATATACAATTTTTATTTTTATTTTTTACACCCGTGACCTGTTTAAAAAAAAAATTTAAAAAAAAATTAAAAAAAAATAAAACAATTTATAAAACAATTTGATAATATAGATATATTTTAAATATATTGGTATATTACGGCCTCCTCTCCTCGTCGTTCGTGGTTCGTGTCAAGATCGAAGGTTTGAGATCCGGAAGTTTCAAGATCAAGATCGAAGATCGAGATTTGAAGACTTAGATTAATTTTTTACTTTTCCTTAGAAAATAGGTTAGTCGGGGGTACCAACGATCCACCTCGGTATTTAAATTTTCCGCAATTTATTTTTTTATGTGTTTGATCATAAAATAGATATAAAATCGGAATTGCCATTACATGCATCATATCATAAATCCACTCCATGCATACATGTAGAATTTTAATTTTGGTAATTAAAATAGGCATGTATACAAACTCGCGTAATTAGTTGAAATTTAATTAATACGTGGTAATTAATTAATTTAGTAACTAATTAAAGATCCGAGGACGGGTTATGAAATCGTTAAGCCTTTCGGTGTGTGTTCTCGGTGAACCGCCTTAAAGCCCAAACGAGATCACGTTTTCGATTCGTAGTGTCTACGAGATTGAATGATGGTAAAAGAACAATAAATCTTGGATAAAAATGGTTCGCTTATAGGTTGGGTGGTCAACTGAGCTGGGCTCGACCGACTTAACCCTCATAGTGTGATGTATGCACGGGGTCCGGCAAGACTAAGCTACGCCGGCGAGCGGAGGGGTGATTCCTTCCTATCTCAATGGGGCTCTCTTGACCCGACTTCGTCCGACTGTCACATATGTTCCAACGAATAGGACGGGTAGGCTTGCCTACGTTACCGACACCATTCGGAATCCTTGATTTGATGTACTTTTATGTTAACATCAAAAATACGTGGTTAGTTAACCCACCACCACTTCCAAAATATTGAGTGGGAGCGGGGGGGGCGACACCAACCCCACGGCCTCTACTATAGATACAAGTAAGTGAGAGAAGGGTGACGCCTCGCGGCGCTTTGATTTCGTCCCCCTACGGATGGTGTTCACTCCTATCAACATTCATGGCTTGGTCTCCGAAAGGATAGGATTTACGGGTACTCGTCGGGTCACTGACCTATCCTACGACGGCACACTCGGGGCGTACCTAAGAGATCCGATATAGTAGGTCACACTCATAAAGGATATTTTTGGTAATATCTAGGCTAAAAAAAAAGGAAGGTAGTCAATGAATAAAGGGATGTTCGATTCTCGTGGGATGTTTGATTCTCACAAGTTATTCATTGATGAGATTGTCTCGATTTAACCGTCATCTCTTTGACCTACCCTACGGCGGCACTGAGATGCGAGGTTAAAACCTTGGAATGGTAGAGTAGACTTATTTTTTTTAGTTTACAATTCCTAAAATAAAATAATATAGTAGTGTTAAACTTGAATTAATATATGTCATTTTATTTACAGCATTATATCCCTTACTAAATTGCTTAAAAAAATTAATTGACTAGTATTGACTTCGTTAAAAAGTGGAAAGTAACTAGGACGTTGAACTAGTTAATCGATAATGCAATTATTTTTCGAAAGAGATATTTTCTCTTAAGCCTTTTAAAAAACCAGAGTGACATATAGGTATGTCACTAGTGTCATTCGTGTCAAACGGAGGACAAACTTAGTTTGATCAAAGGTGATTTCGGACTTTGAAATTCTTCTAGTGAATTTTTTTTTGAGTGTGTAGTAATTACACAAGTAATTTTCTAATTGAAAAATCGGAAAATCATGAAGTGTTACTAGTTGGACGATATTTGGAATCGATGAACTAGTGAGAGCTTTATGATTTATTGTTTTTCTAGAACATTAGAAAAATGTGACTGACTACACACGTAACCGTTCTAATTGAAAAACCGGAAAGTCATGAAATGTTGCTAGTTAGACGATATTTGGAATCGATGAACTAGTGGGAGTTCTATGATTTGTTGTTTTTCTAAAAACATTGGAACATAGAAAGATTTTCTAATCGAAAAAATCGGAAAATCATAAAAATAAAGCATTGCTCGTTAGACGGTATTTGGAACCGATAAACTAGTGGGAGCTTTAATGTTATGATTTGTTGTTTTTTCGGTATATTAGAAAATCCAAGAAGTCCCGACGAGTAACACTCGAAATAGACATCCCACGGTTCAAGAGTAGTGTCTACTCAAACGAACCGCCGGTTCAAGATCGTTTCCATTCACGGAAAGTCAAGAATGGGAGAATATGTCTAAAAGTGTTAGTCATCTAAACCGAGAAAACTTTAAGGCCGAACCGAAAAATTAATTAATCGAAAATCATAGGATAAGGACGGTGATTTTGGATCACCAACCTATGAATCCTTGGCGATTTTCTCGAGCTAAGTTCTTTGGAAGAACAAGGTAGCAAGAGTGCATTTAACGATTAAAAGAGTAAACAACGGGCGAGTTAATTTTAGCTAGAATAGTGGGAGTGATATAAGGAAATGAATCTCGGATTCAATCCTTGGATATCGCGGAAAATTTATTTTCTCGTTTAAGATTCGTTGGAACGAATGGATTTACCTTCTATTCGATAATTTGTTTGTCGTATAGAAAGTGAATATACCATTTGTAGTACGAATCCAAGACTCGGACTTTTGTTTGATAAAGTCAAAAACCACTTAGAACTGCTGAAATATGTATATAAAACACATCTTAAGAACTTTTAAAAGCAATTGGTTTCTATATTTAGATAAACGCTTCTTCATATTCCATAGTTAGTGCATCGTCCCTAAAAGACAAGACCTGAAGACTGGCTCATGGTGATTCCTTTCTCCCAGTCTGGTTATATTGTCTCAAAGGTTCAATGACTAAGTTTCCTTTCAATCGGGAAAGGATAATGGTTATAAAGAAGTAACATAGCTTGTTCATGACGACCTTCGGGGTCTGATGAAAGATACAAGCTAGTAGGAGCTTCCGAGTAGTGACTTCTTGTCGATAACTATTCAAACACTCCGGTATGTTTATCCAAAATATTTTGAGGTTTCTCTCGTTTTCAACGAGAGATAGAGTATTCTATACTCGAATAGGCCATTCATAGTCCTCGAGATCGATGCTCGGCCGCCTCATTGTGACATGTTCTCACTAAGTGAGAAACCGTTAAAATTGCCTTATATAGTTTTTAGATGTGCTACAATACACTGCTTAACTCAATAAAGATATTGGAAGCGAAATAACGGTTTACATTGACATGTAAGACCGAGAAGTCTACCTAGAATATTCTTTGGAATTTACGGATAAGGTGTGGATTCGGTTCACCCCACTTCCATAAATATAAGCATTTAGCACACGGTGCTTGAAGGTAGGTCTGGAAATTTCGTGAACACGTTCGGTCAGTGACCAATCGTTCTATATCTTGTAGCATTGAGAAAAAGGTTTGTTATAAGATTCTTGAAATCGGGAAGGGACAGTTATATTGTTGCATCCTTCCTGATAGAGTCCATGAACAACAAAACCTTGAACCTTGAAGTACGTTTACTCAAGGTAGTTACTAACTGATTAAAATCAGACCACATCCAACATCGGTTGTTGGTGATAACACTAAATACTACTAAACTAGATCAGAATTTCGATCCACCCAGTAAGTATTGGGAGTATGGTTTATCCATTACCCATTACGGTTTCTGCAGACTTTGTAGTCTAAGGATCGATTGATGACCTATGGCTCTTTTGTGAGCCAGTATAGGGATTCGATAATAGAGGTTGGTTTAATAGCCATAACCCTGAGAATGGAGTTTGGTACTCCAGAGTTGTTCATACTCTTGTAGAACCACCTGAGTGTCTCAGGCCCAGTGGGAGTAATTGGATCTACACGGAAAAGAGTAGAATGAATGGGAAAGTTTATCTTTCAGAGCAAAGATTGAGTGGTCTAGGGGTAATTCCCTAAGAAGTAGAGAGTTAATCAGACCTTGAACTCTCTTACCACTTAGTATTGCATGATTTCGTTCAAAAACCAGAAAATAGGGGTGATTCCCTGAGACTTTTCTTGCCAAACAAACAGAGTCTAGATTCATTCGAAATGTAAAGGGTATTGCCTTATGAACTTATGACGGGATGACCGTCAAGGCTTATGTCCTTTGTGGATAAAAAGCAAACCTCTCGGTCATTGGAAGTCATATATTTCTACAATATGTGGATTTGACCGTAATATTGATAAGTCTTTTGTAGATCGGATATCAATTTTAGTACAATAGTGAATATATACATACATATATTAGTGTTTGTGAAGGATAACACTTTGCACCGAGTTGGAATCAACATGGGTGTGTTATCCGAAGTCGAATCGACAATACCACAATTCTCTCGCAACGAGATTTGGACAACATTCTTAAGAGTTTGACTCGGTCGAATTCATTAGAATCGATCACGGTTTCCCATCCATCTTATTGGTTAAGATGATGCATCCGTGTATGCAACATTCAACGAGGAAGTTCTACCCTATGCCTCAGGAATGACTCTCTAAATCTTCGGATCAAGAGAAATGGGATAGATTCTCTTTCTAGTAAGAGATGGTCAGGTTATTGAACGTCAACTTTGATCGAATCTTAGATTCGGCGGTTAACAAAGCAAGTTTAGTATGTCCTTTAGTATCTTGAGAGAACGAGGAATAATATGCGGACATATTCATGTGTGAACTTGGATATGTGTGATACACTGATTTTGACTTTAAGTCAGATTGAGGATG
Organism: Gentiana straminea; assembly: GCA_036785695.1. Lineage (NCBI taxonomy): Eukaryota > Viridiplantae > Streptophyta > Magnoliopsida > Gentianales > Gentianaceae > Gentiana > Gentiana straminea. The sequence goes on along the minus strand of JAVUPR010000241.1, from coordinate 2,550,935 downwards.
ATCGTTAAATCGATCTCGGGCTCAGTGTTTACTCTTGTGTTGAAGCTATTTCCTGGAGAAATCCAGCAACGCCAACTCGACTTTAACTAGTTGGGTGATTAGCGGCTTTTGTAGTAGCTATAGAGGCGATATAGCTTAAGGATTTCCTTTTCATTTCTGGGAGTGATATTGGGAAAGTACCACATGATTAGATGGACCGGTAACGTTTCGATTCTACGGATCGTCTCGAGCCGACAACCCGACTAATCATTAAGACCCATGACATTTAGATGTAGGTACTCCCCGAGTCAACCGACCTATCCTACGACGGCATACTCGGAGTGTACTTTGTCATCCGAAATGGTTATGATATGCTTAATGGGTACTAGAATACGGGATGGGTCTCCATTGCTTTAGAGCAAGTGGGAGATGTAGTTTGTTGTAGCTTTAAATAATAGGGTGTGCTCTAAAACAATTAATCACATGCTTTCGTGCAAGTGGGAGATTGTTAGGTGTGATGCCCGAAAGACAATTTTGTAATTGTTTTATTTAATAAATGAAATGATATTGTTATTCATATTTATTATTCTCATATTCACCGATGTGACAATAGTAATTACACTACGTAAAACCCTAAAGTATATCGTTTATGTAATCACTTAACTCAGTGTATGGTATAAACACGGGAGGATTGAGTTAGTGAAGATGTACTTAAAATACAATTAGCCCGTAGTGAAGTTAATCGAGAGTATCGGGTCTCTCCTTTAACGTGTTATTAATGCGCCCGAACACAATAGGTGTGATTGTCTTATCCGGACTTTCGGTTAAGAGAACCTAATGGGGCATTTATATATGATAGATATATCATATAGGGGTGGACCGATTTGATTAGAGTTCACGATATAATTCCGTAATCGAGAATTCTTATCGAATCAATGGATGATCATATTTATGGATATATCTTAATCCCGAGGTGATCACGATCAATTTGCTTGAATCAATATAAAGTTTGACTTGACGGTTAAGGATTACACCGAGTCCGTGGTCCGAATTACCCCATCTTGGCATTATACTTGGATTGAGTGAGTAGTCCGTGTTATCACGGATACGGAATCCATTCCTTCCATTTATGGAAGTAGATAGACGCTTCCCTTATTTGTTAATCCTAGAAACGATCGATCCATGGAGTTCATATTACACCGATTAGCTACCGGTGAGTTGTATGAATTAATTGATCACTAGGGGGTTAATGGTAAATAAGGATAAGAGGTTCTAGAAAGGGTTAACGGTAACTTCCCGATTTAGAATGAACGATCTATGGAGGATTAATCCATATGTAATGATTATATCAATGGACGCTTATTATCATTCTCGTGAGGAGATAAATATAATCTCATAATCGGAGGAGTGCAGTCACGGGATTATGGTGGCATATTCCTGTGATTGATTTATCGAATATAATTATTCTATTCGTAAGATAATTATTTATTTGATTTATCGGAGCCGCTGATTATTAGTCCATGGTCCCCGACGTGCCTCCTAATATAGCATAGCTATTCTCGGACGTCGAATCCTAATAATATTAATTTAGTTCTTGTTGGACTTTATTAAAACGATATGTGAATTAATTGTTTAGTGGACTATTAAACTAGTTGGGCTAAATAATTAAATATGTGAAAAAGATATTTTTCATAATCTTGGCCCAATTTATGTGTGTTGGTCGAAATTAATTAGTGACTAGGTCACAAGCAATTTTCGCCCCATGTATTAATTTAGGAAACAAGAAATTGTTTTCTTGTGTATTAATAAGACATGTGCATAAAATATTTATTGGATAAATATTTATGGAAAGAAATAAAGATAAATATTATTCTAGATTTGTTCTAGAATATTATGGAATTATCTTTTATTTAATGGGATTATTATAATTGATTTTGTATTAATTATTAAATCCTTGGAGGCTAAGTTTTACTCTCCTATATAAAGAGAGTTCTCCCAAGCCTTAAACACACAATAAAATTCGAAATTCACCTCTTGGAGAGGAGAAAAGGATTTTCGGCCAAGGGGAGATTTAAGGGAAAATCTTGGAGATTTTTCCGGGTAGCATATCGGAAGGATTCGAGACGAGGATTTCTTTCCACCGGGAGTTGCTTGGATCACACGTACGGAAGATCGTGGTGCTCTTCACACCTTCGTTCGTTCTTTCTATTGCGGTTCTTCAACTTGGATTTTGAGATCCAAGAGGTATGTTCTACAACCCCCTTGTAGAGTAGATCTAGTTATTTTATTACGTGTAATTTCTAGATCTAGATCCTTAAATCGCTTCCGTTGCGGATGATATTACTAACAAAAACCTCCCAACGTTGCGTCGCTTCCACAGTCAATACGGCTGATCTCGGCCACAAGCATGTTCGCTCCATAGTACAACACTTCATACCGAATCTAACAGAGTCGATCGTAAACCCGGCGATACCTAAGGTCGGCAGCAAAATCCTATTGTAAAAACTATCGGGCCCTATCATCCTCACGATGCCAACAAATCTACTCTTGTCTCACACTCCATCGGAAGAGGTCGGCAAAACACGGAGTACGGGGCCATTAATATGTCGAACCCGCTTACGGTTCTACGGACCCGGGATCCGCCCCGAGTAGAGGTCACATCACAACATCTGAACGGCTACACCTTCAACCCGCTTGTTGCCAAGCCGGATACAAGCTACCGGTTGTTGAACCTATCCTTACTTTCATAAGGACTAAGGTCGAGATCGAATCTTGACAGGCCGGGGGCCCACCCCGCGCAATGCCTCCTAACAGATCAAGACATACCGGACTCAATTCTTACACGAGTAAGAATCAGCTCGCTTGACGAGTTAAGACCGCAAGTGGACCCGCATCAAACATAAAACCGGTTCCGGGATTAACTACTGCACACGGGCCCGAGACTGTGTTATCTATGTTTAATTGCACTTAATTAGGTCTTGTCAAGATTTGCTTAATCGTGCTTAGTCCGACGTCTATAAATAGGAGCAACGTGTAATCCATAAAGCATATAATTATTAATATAAGCTAGCCAAGATCTGCCAATTTGTCGACTCCGTGTCCGCCATTCCTCTATGAGCCCGTCGCCGGAATCTCCATATTTCTCATAAACACCACCGTAAACTCAGACACTCTCAGCGGAGAAATCATACATCAATAGCCAGATATCCACACATTTCAACCATTACCGCCACCGTGATATTTCCCACAATATCAGATTATCGCAGTTTATAAAGATAAATCGTGAGATAATATCCTAGTTCGATCCTGGGGGAATTTCTATGGGTTTGCCTTGGTATCGTGTATCCTTGACTAATGCAGCCTGAGATGCTATTAATGCGATATAACCGCCTTTGGAGGTCTAGGACGACCTATTCTCTTCGGAAGTGATCTGAATACTGAGTCGGCAAATTAATGCAGAGCGGAGGTCGGTAGAATGCTGAGAACGACCTAAGTGAGGTCGGCTTGTTCCTTACTAGTTTATTTTTTGGACTTTTGGTCAACCGTCACTACAAGATAAACACAATTTCGTTACACTAGCTTTTGCCACAAAATAAAATGTGGCAAATATATGCATAGTTCGACTTATTTTCCACGCTACTATGTCTAAAGTCTACTATGTCTAAAGTAAGTGCAAAAACTAGTGTAACAAAATAGTCTTTTTCTTATAGTGCGTGGAGTTATCTTGAACTGGTTTATTGACCATTTAGACCCGTTTGAGACACAATTTGGACGATATATATATAATTTCCGGATTATATCCATATCATTAATACTTTATGTAAAAATAAATATAGAGATTTAATATAATAATACTCCCTCCGTTTCTAATTATATGTTGCGTTTGAGAAAAACACAAAGATTAAAAAAATAAGTATTCCATAAAAATTTGGAAAGTACAGTGATGTAATAAATATTAAAAAATTGATAGGTTAAATAAATTTAAAATTTTAAAAAGTAATATTAAAAAATAAAAATATTATTAAAATATGTATTAAAAATATAACTACAATATATATAAAAAAAATTAAATTTTGACAACAACTGCAACTACCGTAGAGATAAATAATGAAAGTGGGTGATTAAACACACCAGACGGAACAGACACCTAACAACTAAAAGTATATTGTCAACGTTAAATTATTAAATGGAAAAAAAAAAGTCAATTCTCAAAAACTCTTTAAGATAGCGGGCTTTTCACCATATTTGCCGACTTGTGTATAACACAAATATAAGCACAGTCATAACACATCGTGAAAGCCGGCGTCTTGGTTGCACCAAACTGATGCAAAGCATATGGCTGTTCTTCATCTTTGTCCATTAATGGATGTTGCTTCAACTTAAACATACATATTCCATCCGCTCTTCTCGTTTTCAACATGAGAAGCAACACTTATCAGTATCACCTTTTCACCATCTGCCTTCTTTTCATCCATTCATCTTGGTTACTCGCCGGATTGTCGCCGACCGGCCAAGAGCTGTTGAGAGGATTTACAGCCACTCCAAATCCAACAATCTCGTCTTTTCAAGCTTTTTTATCCGATTCCACTGGTAACTACTCACTGGGTTTCCTCCGAGTCAACAAAAGTTATCTTGCACTCGCCGTCGTCCATGTCGCTTCCTCCGAAACATTATGGCAAGCAAACATGACCCAGTTAGCATGGTGGTCCAGCCATACTCAGCTCATATTCAATGGCAGTCTCGTAATATCCGATTCTCACACCGGCATATTTTGGTCAACGTACACGGATGGCGACAGAGTATTTTTGTCCAATACTTCGAATCTTCAAATCACGACGACGTCCAGCGATGGAAGACCCTCGTTATGGCAGAGTTTTGATTTCCCGACAGACACTCTCGTCGAAAATCAGAACTTTACGAGCAATATGTCTCTCATATCTTCAAATGGGCTTTATTCATTACGATTAGGGTCGGATTTCATGGCCTTATATGGCAAGTTCATGTCCGGATCTAATTCGGATCAAATGTATTGGAAGCACAAGGCATTACAAGCAAAGATTGATATCGACACGGGTAAACCCATTTACGCTGTTGTCAAGTCCGATGGGTTTCTTGGTATATATCAAAACAGTTCTATTCCGGCAGATGTGCAGTCTTTCAACAGTTATCAACAACCAGTGTCGGGTGTAAGACGGGTCCGAGTAGAACCCGATGGGAATCTAAAAGGGTATTTCTGGACCGGGTCAACTTGGGCATTAGATTACACAGCAATAACCGATGAATGCGAACTACCAAGCGCATGTGGAGCATATGGATTATGCACTCCCGGTAAGGGATGCTCATGTTTGGACAACCAAACGGACTACAACTCCGGCGGGTGTGTCTCGCCGGATAATCAAGACTCCGGCGGCGACTTCTGCAATGCATATCACAACAATTTCAAACCCATGGAAGTTAGCGGCGTGGAATTAGCGTACAAAGACCTAATAAACTATGACAAATTACAGTCCTTTAATCAATGCCAAAGTGCCTGTGAAGAAAGTTGTACATGTTGGGGTGCAGTGTATAGTAACTCCTCTGGATTTTGCTACATTCTAGAATATCCAATTCAAACACTAGTGAGTGTTGAAGATAGGTCAAAGATGGGATTTATTAAGATAAGGGAGGGTGTAAGAAAACACAAGATGAATGTGGGCCTAAAGGTTGGAGTGGGTGTTTTGTGTGTGTTGATATTTGTGATCATAATGATAGTGGTAGGAATCGGATGGTGTAGATTAAATGGAAAAAGAAAAGGAGTGCACCAAAAAGCTGATGGGGAGATTGGAGTTGGGCCATACAAGAATTTGGAAGCTGCTAGTTTTAGGTCAATTGAGCTACCCGCCAATAATGTGATGTAAGGGGTGATGATTTTGGCAAGTTTTGTAGGTAATATAATATTTTATTTTCTTAAAAAAATATTAAAAATAATATGCTATACTTTTTTGTTTAATAATGGATAAAATTTGTGATGGATCCACATGATGCAATCATTGTTTTTTTTTTTTTTTTTATTACTCCGTATAAGGATTTAAAATGAGTTAAATAATCACATCCATTCAGTTGGACTATTATTACATAGTGAAATTTTATCATGATAAATTAAGGTAGTAAAATGTAAGTAATCGGCTGAAGTGAAATTGACCTCATCCAAGTGGGCAGCATTACCTATACTTAATGGAAGTTGGGGTACATGCATGCAAAAGTCCAATAAGGGAAGAGTGGGCTTGAGAAGGTTGACTTTTTTGGGTTGGGGCCTTACTGTCGGGGGCACGTGAGAAAGTTGAGTTTTAATGATTTCTCAACTGCACGATGGGCATCGGGCGTTTTAGGGGGAAAATTGTTAGGTAGGGAGTTTCTATTAGACTCGACAGTTAGATATACGTCATGTGTATATAAAAACTAAACTATTTTGTTTTTTTTTTTTCCACGTGGCGCAAATCTAACGGTTGGTGTAAAAGAGACTCCCTACGTCAGAATTACCCGCAGTGGCGGAACCAGGAATTTACTATGGGGTGGTCTTGGTTATTTTGGGGTGGTCTTGCTTATCGGTTTAGTCTTTATTATGGGGAGTACTTCTACACATATTCTCACTAGTTTTTTTTTTTTTTTTTTGGATGGACGAGCACCCCCACATTGCACACAGTTCCGCCCCTGATTACCCAGGATTTTTTTTACAATTGGTAAACTCAATATGTGCAGACTTACGATGTTTTTAATCTAAACCACACAGTTTTAATATATAGTGAAATTGTATGGTTTAAACTGACCCACGTGATAACTTCACATGGGTGGAGGCAAGACAAAAAAAATCATGTTTTAGAGAGGACAAAATATGTCGACTATAGAAGGAGAGAAATTATAATACCTCAGTGGTTTGGATGTGATGTTATATATTCATCCGGTTCATAAAATAAATGTGTTTATGTGTGGGTTGAATGTATCCCCACAATCCACAATGTATAACTTCTTAATAACTACTACATCATATATATATATATATATATATATATATATATATATATATATATATATATATATATATATATATATATATATATATATATATATATATATAGAGAGAGAGAGAGAGAGAGAGAGAGAGAGAGAGAGAGAGAGTGTGTGTGTGTGTGTGGACATAGACCAGTTAAATAAGCAACCGTGCCGGCTCATACAAATTTTAAAATACACAATAGATAGGGCTTAACGCTGATCAAAACACATCAAACTATCATCAGCATTCCAAGTAGGTCATCAAAAGCAAAACATGTTATGGGCATCACCTAAAATCCTCCTCATATTAATAAGAAAGGAAAGAGATTGTTGACGAGTTCGATTAAAACAGATATGCGTTCCAGCTCTTCATATTTTTCCACATTACTGCTACATATTTCGACCTTAGGATAATAAAACCCTACTATCTATACTTAACCTTTTGAATAAAATTTCCTAGCAGGAGTTGACGTTGGTAGAAATCGTTGAGTATAAAATTGAGTAACAATGCTGGCAATTGGACCTTTTGACTGTTGATCCAGGTGACAATTTTTATGTCTTTTTATGACTATGCCTACAAAATGAACAATATATTAAATGGGCTTGGAGTTGTGCTCCGGATGGCCCTCCGATGCTGAATTCGGTTCTTACTGCTACTTATCTGATTAATAGGATGCCATCAAGGATCCTCCAATTCAAAACACCTATTAACGTGTTTAAGGAATTGTAAGAATTCAAACATAAATTGAAAATAATTTCAATAATAAAATTCACTTAAAGATGCATATAGCATTGGTCTACATATATAAAGAAAGCCCAACGGCTATAAACGAGAAAATACAATTGGAACCAACAAGTTACTGTTGGCTAAGATAGCTAACGATAACATAATTACAAATAGACAGACACAAAAGATCATACATGATGAATCTAGAGGTGATGAGCAACATATCAAATGTGGTCAATCCAAACGTGAAGAGCAGTGTTAGCAGAGAAGAACTACGGAGCGGATAAGACTTGAAGAGAACACAATCAATTTGTAACACTCCCCCTCAAGCCGATGAGTGGATATCATACATTCCAAGCTTGTCAGATATGTCCTTTAAGGTTGTTCAAGAAAGACCCTTTGTAAGAACATCTGCATCTTGATCATGAGTGGAAACAAAGATAGTGCAAATTGGGACACTCTCAATCTTTTCCTTGATGAAATGCTTGTTAACCTCAATATGCTTGGTCCAATCATGCTGAACAGGATTGTGAGCAATGTTGATGGTAGATTTATCGTCACAATACAACTTTAGAGGATGAGTCCATTTGATCTTAAGATCATGGAAGATGAATTTGACCTATAAGAGCTCACGGACCCCAGAGCCATAGATCTAAACTCGGCTCTAGCACTGGATTTGGCCATTACACTATGCTTTTCGCTTCTCTAGATGACGAGGTTTCCTCCCATATAAACACAATCCAGACGTGGATCTTCCATCGTTAATAGCTCCAGCATAATCTGCATATGTGTAGGCTCCACTTGAAAAATTCCTCCTCGTCTGAACAAGATTCCCTTTCCCAGGACATCATTTAAGAAAGTGTAGAATCCTGCAAGCACCAGTATGGTGGATCTTTTTAGGATTGTGCATGAACATACTCACCATATTAACATCAAATGCAACTAATACCAGTGAAGGATTTTCATTGGGATGAACATAAAGTTGGCTAGATGGACTCAAGTCTATGGATGTCAAGAACTGTATCTATCAACAAAAATTTCCCGAAAACTGGGAGAAAACAATCAAGAATTGATCAAGAACTGGATTCTAAGTCCTGTTTAAAGAAGGAAATCACAAAAAACTCTCAAGTATCTATGATAACAATATAAATCTCGAAGAATACTCTCAAGTTTCTTTTGCTAAACTTCAGAGTTAGCACAAACTGATCATGATACTCTCTGATACCATGTTGAAATTGATGAAATTGAGAACACAAGAGAAAATAAAAATGTGGAATCTTCATTAATCAAAGAAGTGAACAAGTTGAATTACAATGTGGCTGATGATAGAGTATTTATATATGGTACTCCTCATGAGTCAGATACACGAATTTAGAAGTAGTTATAACAGAAAATTGCCTAAGTTCAGCTTCACGTTCTTTGGCTGGAGTATGCTCTTCTGAAGTCTGTCTCCTCGGCTGAACTCTTCACTCAGTTGAGCACAGCAACACAACTGAATCATATCAGCTGACTATTCAAGATTCTGAGAGTGTACACATCATCTTGCATCCAAAACTTTCTTTATCCATATATTGTAACTATATAGGGTCTTTGGTAAGAGCTTGATCACAATCAGTGTATCAAGTTAAAAGAAAATGAGGATACACTAATTGTAAAAAGAATCTTTCAAAAGGATAGGATTTACTCATTTCTTGCTGGATTAAACCCATAATTAATTTGATGATGTTAGTATTCAAATTCTAAGAAAAGTGGACCTTTTCTCTTTGAATGAGACAATCTTCATGGTCAGAGTTGAAGAAAGCAGGCATTGAGTGATGCTGGAAAGCTTTGCTGATGATAGTTCAACCTTGATCTCAAAGGCTTTTAAAAACAGGGGACCAAAGGATATTGATAATAAGGTGTCTCAAAGGAACCAGTCTAGAGCTCATTAGAAAGCAGCTGATAGAGAATCTCTCACATGCAATTACTGTAAAAGGAAAAGGCATACTATGGATAAATGCTGGAAGCTTAATAGGAATCCAGGAATTGGGAAAACAGAGTTTGTTACTGTCCATCTTGGCAACAAGGAGAATGAGAATCCAAACTCTCAGGAAGTTGGACTTGGAGTGTCAGGATTTGAAAGGCTGAAAAAGTTCTTGGCCAGCATTGTACAATCCAATGCTCCATAGCCTTTACAGGTACATCTTTCAATCACCAAAACTATAAAAATATTGCAGAGTGGATGATTATTCAGGTGGTACTGATCATATGACATTTGACATGTCCTGATTTAATACATTTGTTCCAAGTCCGAATAATAATAAAATTAGGTGGGTTCTATCGGCACACCTCAAATTACTATTGGCACCCATTTTTTGATTATTTTTTCGGATGAAAAAACGTCACTCACACTGGTGTTCCTAACGTTGGTGGGCAACAAGGAACACCAGTGGAAAGTCGTGGACTGACGTTTCTAAGTTTGAACACTTTTTATAAAAGGAACGCCAGTCACACTGGTGTTCCTTGTTGAACACCAACGCCAGTGTCACTGACGTTGGTGTTCAACAAGGAACACCAGTGTGATTGACGTCCCCTTTATAAAAAATCACCGGGTGCCAAAGTAATTTTTTGTGGTGCTGGGAGTAATAGGGTGCCAGTAGTAAATTGGGGTGTGCCAATAGAACCCCCCTAAAATTAATGCAGCTGAAGGATCTATATCACTTTTGCAGGTATTGGGAATATTTTTTTGACACCTGAGATTACTCTAAAAAAATGTCTTACATGTTTCCAAAATTACTTCTAACTTGATTTCCATTCACAAAACTACTATTGATTCAAATTATAATGTTATTTTTTCGCTACTGACTCTTGTTCGATACAGAAGAAAGAAATGAGAATGTAGATTGGAGCTGCTAGAGTAAAGAACGGGCTTTATTTTTTGGATGAACAAGAGGCTAAATCCTCTCATTTATCTTATTCTAGATGTCATGCGATAAGATTCAGTTGTATCATATAAGATTAGGACATCCTGCATTTAGATATATGCAAAACTTGGACCCTAATATTTTTAAAGGAATAAAAATTGAATCTTCGTGTTTACATGAATGTGGGTTAGCTAAGCATAAAAGAAACCTTTTACAAACATCGGTGACAGATGTAAAACACCCTTTAAATCTTACACAGTGAAATATGGGGTCCATCTAGGTTAACAAATATCATTGGTGATAAGTGGTTTGTATCCTTCATTGATGATTGTACTAGGACCACTTGGGTTTATTTTTCTCAAAAACAAATTTGATGTTGCAAATGTCTTTCATCATTTTTTCAACATGGTGAAAACTCAGTTTGATACAATGATTAAGAGGCTAAGAAATGATAATGCCAGAGATTATTTTAATCAATTCCTCGACCTTTTCTCCAAAAAAAGGGGGCATAATACCCGAGTCTTCTCGTATTCACACACCATGAAAAATGGAGTAGTTGAAGACAAGAACAGACATCTGATGGCGGTGACTAGGGCTCTGGTCTACCAGATGAATGTTCCTGAGTTTTATTAGGGAGAAGTAGTTCTAACTGCAACTCAGCTAATTAACATAATGCCTTCTAATTATATGGGAAATTAGGCTCATAGACAACTCTTATCTTATATGTATCCAACTTTACCAAGTGGTGACAAATTGGTTCTAAAAATCTTTGGTTGTGTTTCCTATGTTCACATTCATGCTCATAGTAAAGGGAAACTAGACCCTAGAGCTGTCCAATGTATTTTTACAGGTTACTCAAATACCCAGAAGGGGTATAAGTGTTATTATCCCCCCACGAAACGTTTCTTTGTCTCCAGAGATGTAACTTTTAATGAAGTTAACTCCTACTATGGAGTTGTTCATGTCCAAACTCAGGGGGAGATTCCCATGTATAGATCAATTTCTCTTAGATCTAGAGACGTGGAGACAAAGATTAGATTCAAACTCAGTGGGAGCATCCAGATGTGACAAATTCAGATCTAGATCATGAGGAAATTATTTCAGAACTGGACACCTTAGAAGATAAGATCACGTCCGAAATTCCTCAGCTTACTTTTATCGAAGCTGAACATACAACTTATAATACCCTACTCTCAACCCCTAGGTTCACTGGGGTCATTCTAGGAGGGGCTGCGAAGCTCTCTCCGCGACTTCAATAACTAGACTATCTTTTCCAAAATAATCCAATAAATCTATAATTAAATTTACAAATATTCACTAAGTGTTTCAATTATAAAATTACCACAAATGAAATACTACAATTGTCATTAACATAATTTGCATAGCAAGTTTCAAAATCCAAGTCCATGTCATTGCTTTCATCCACATTACATCTCCATCGAACGATTACCTGATTTTATTTATAGAAGTAAAACAAAACAAAACAAAACAAAAACACAAAGAAACAAAGAAAACGAGTCGTCAGCAAAAACGCTGGTATGAGCATGTGCGAGAGTGTTATATATTTTTAAAAAAATGTTGTAACAATATATACAGTTTCTAGAAATCTTGTTCGAGTATTTATGCAATAATATACTTGTTTAAAATTATGTATCAAGTTCAAGTCGAGCATGCTCATTCGAGATCCGTCAATTCATCAAGTTCCCTTACTAGACATCGATATAGCTGATACGATTGTCTCTACCTTATGACTCCCATTTCACCACCTTATATCCACAACAAGTAATTTTTATAGTGAAGTCCGTCCTTCCGACACCCAATCTCCTGGGGCTTCCGGAGGGTCCACTTGCCTCGGACCCCACAACCGCGGTCACAGGCCCAATGCACAGCTAACCCGACTGTGAAATCCTCAGCGGTCCCATCGAGCGAGTACGAGAACGAGAACGGGAACCATGCCGCCGAAGCGGGAAAAGTAGTACAATATACCATGCCGCGTAAAGCGGGAAGTACGGTACCATGCCACCGAGGTGGGCAGGGCCGGCCCTCGCATTAATTGGGCTTAAGACCAAGTTCCAGAATTGGGCCTTTTAGTTGAAGTTTTTTTTTTAAACATACTTATTGCGTTTTTAACATCTATAAATACAAAACTCAATTTATCGATAGCCTCAAAACATGCCTACAAAGTAGTCTTTTCTAGCATATTTATAAACAAAAACCAAATTCATACGTATACACAAAACATACTTTTTATTTTTCTTTGTAAGTTTTTTTTATATAGATATATAATAATAATAATAATAATAATAATAATAATAATAATAATAATAATAATAATAATAATAATAATAATAATAATATAGATAAGGTTAGATATTTTTTCATAAAGTAAATATTTTATAATCGTTTACATACGAGTTGCCGTACGAATTAATGTTATCGCAACGAAACGGGGTTCGACCTGCCCGGTCAGGTCGCGGTGGGTCGAGGGGGCAGCGCCAACTTGTAGGGGTTCGGGGGCAACGCCCCCGAAACTTAAACCAATACATGCATCAGTTAATGAAGGGATATGCATTTTCGGATTTTCAGATACATGCATTTTCGAACTGATATGTACTTACCCTTTCGTGTAAGGGTTGCATGCTTTCATCCGGTGAACATTGACAACCCTACCCTTCCGTGCAAGGAGTACCTCCATTCATTTATGAGGTACTTGCAGCCTATAAAAGGCACAAGTATGCAGACGAAAATTCATAAGTTTGACAGCATCATCAGAAAAACTGAGTGTCCTCGGGTTTGATTCAAATAAGTCACTGTTTGAATCAAACACCTCCATTGTATCTTGAGAGAGATTTTCGTTTGATCCCTTTTAGTGACAAATCGTGTGGGACGAAATATCTCTTAAAAGAAAACGTTATTGACGTGCGTTGGAGTTTCTACTTCTCTGTCAAATCCTAAGTACTACATTTTCCCCAACAAATAATATATTCTTTTTAATTTCTATAGTTTTTCAAACAAAAAATTAATTATATAATATAGATATATAATAATATAAAATAATATATTCTTTTTAATTTCTATAGTTTCCAAAAAAAAAATTAATAAAACTTGTTTGTATATCTATTTTTTTTTGGCCAAGTAAAATTTTTTATTGTGACCTTTATCGATTGGAGTAAAAAAAACATTTGGGCCTTTATCAAAAAAGAAAACTAACATATTATATTAGGTTGGATCGGATTAAATCTACTCGAATTTTTTTCTTTTAGCGAAACATGTACCGTTGGGCCCTCCAACACCGTTGGGCTTAAGACCCGGGTCTCGAAGGCCTTAGTAGAGGGCCGGCCATGGAGGTGGGACATGCAATGTCATTTGTACAAGATTTGTTTCATCACGTTATTATCATTAAATCGAGAAAGTTAATAAATCATTTTTAACAAGATACATATTATTTATCTATCAATAATATATTAAATTAAAATACTTTGAAAAAACTTTTAAAAAACACACTTGACTTTTATAGAAAATAAAATTGAACTCACCTTAAGTCCGAGTTAGTTATTTAATCAACACTCTCGGCAATAATCCTCGGGCGTTTGATATCACATCTTAATCCAAGCGCCACAAATTGAAATTGTACGCTCCGATTTATGTTCATCACCGTATATTATTATTTTTACTAGTAGGAAACTCGTACGATGCACGGAGAACATTATATTTAAAAAGTCGATCCGTGTATGTAGAAATTTACAGATATTGTAGTAATGCACAGGACAACGTTAAACTTAAAATTTGAGTATGTATTGAATATAAGTGTTTCTTAAAAAATGTTCAAATTTGAAAAAATCAATCCAAAAATAGACAAAGTTTGATTAAAAGAATATAAAAGAAAAAAGCATAAGGTGCGTATGCATACCCTGAATTATCATGCAGGTTTTAAATTCATCTAGTAAATACCCTCAAAGAAAAATCATCATCTAGTAAAAGTAAATGCTGTTCAAGATTGAAACATGCATTTACATGGGTAAAATAAGTAAAGAAACATATCAAAATCATGGTCAACAGATGACCTTATATGTTAAAGTTTTCACCCATCATATTAATATATGAACTTCTCTAAACTCATAACATAGGTTTTGGTTGAGACCCATCATCTTATATGAACACAATCTCTTCTCTTATATAAGTTTGGGCTTACATTTTGAACGTTATTAGAGAACACAAACTAAAAATCAATGGGAAATTAGGGATAATGACACAATCTGGAATATTTTTGAGTAACAGGACAACTACATATTTTTTATAGGGAGAAAGACAACTGCATAATTTTTATAGCGAGAAGGACAAACAGTGAATCATGAAAATCAGTAAATCTCCCCAGTGAATCCTGAAATCTGTGAATTTCGACAGTGAATTCCGACAATGAATTTTGAAAATTAGTGAATTTCGACAGTGAATTTAAACAGTAAATTTCGAACACAAGTGAATTTCGACAGTGAATAAATAGTTTTGTCTTTTATGCAAAAGTTTCAAAAGACTGTCATTCTACTCAATTGATGAAATATTTCTGTTATTCTCCATCATTCCCCTAAAAATCAATAGGAAATGGGTGAAGGAAAAGAAGAAGAAAAACATTCACTCGGTTACGCACTTGTGTTTTTTCATTTACATACTGAAGATGGTAAAAAATATATTTATGACATGATTATCATTTGAAAAATCCTTTCTGCAGAACAAAGGCGCAAAATAAGAAACTGCGAATAATCATAGATTCATTTAGTGATTAAAATCAATCACACAATAGCCTAAGGAGTGGAGCTCACATTTAGTATTTCACGGAATTTTCATAGAAGACTTGTACAAATGTTTTCGATGTTGAAATTAAAAGAAAAAAAAATCAATATTCAGAAGAAAGAATAAAAAGAAAAAACATATGATCCATTACCCATACCATGTACTGACCCATTTTCCTAATAACGTATGTCTTCCTCACAGCCTTTGGCGACAAATTTTGAGCAGCAAACGACAACTCAAGAGTAGTTCTCTCAGCATAATATTTTAAGAACACTGTGCCTCATATAGAAAAATCTCCCAGAACCTTTTGAGATAAAATGATAGGACATATCATCAACATAAATGTAGAAAGTTGTGCCTCATAATAAAATACATTCCTTATCATGGGCTCCACCAAAATCTACCATGTCACCCTCAAACCTGCAAGAGACATCCTACATGATGTACTTGGCAGCCGGTGATCCAAGTCACCCAGTGTACCTAATGGAGATGCCCTTAATACATCAGAGCTTCCGATTCCTGTGTATGTGCTTTTAGGCATCCATGAATCAAGAATTCTTTCAAGGGTTTTAAAAATTCTTTCACGTCTTTCGTTCATGGTTAGACCTTTTAGATCACACCTGTCAACAATTGTACATACTCTTGAATGCAGCTCTACATGAACATTTGGTATTTCAACCTCGCATATTCCGCAAATGAAAGAGTCCTCATAGACATTTTGATGATCCCAAGCTCCCAAAGTTATATGAAAAAAATGCATACCCTAATTCAAGGACGGAGCCAGGATTTTAAATCGGGGTGAGCTAATGGACTATATCGAGTTCGTCGGGTGGGCTGGATTAAAAATATTTTATTGATCCGACTAGACTACACATTTTTTTAGTGTAATATTTTTTTGTTCGGGTGGGCTTAGCCCCCCTAAATTTATACACACCTCCGTCCTTGCCCTAATTATTCTGGGGCCTTGAAAAAGAACATCTTGAGAAAAAATTTCTCTTCAACCGTACACAATCTTTTCCAACATATACACCTGCAATATGTATGTTGCCGTACCGAATATCAAGAATGTTATAGCACCAGATTCAAAACAAAGAGTAAACACAAAGGCTGCCAGAATTGATAAATTACTGATAAGGAAGAAAGGTCAACACAATTATAAGCGAAGGAAAGCTTGTATTCTGATTAGTACACGTATAGAGGGGAAAAGTGGAATATAAACTGCAAACCAACAAATAATAATTTAATAAACTTATAAACGATCACCCCAAAACGGATTCAGATGTTGCCATTACATTAACGGATTCTGAATATGGCTCACTGTAAATACATGATTCAACAATACATTTTTTCTGATTAGTATTATCGAATAATACAAAAGGAAAGAAGCGAGAATTAAGAAAAAAACATACATTTGGAGCAGCCCGTTCATGTGTACCGTGATCGCCCAAACATTGTGGCATATGAAAAGCAAGAGCGAAAACAAAAACTCAGCAAACAAAAATAGTTCGGCACCATAAATATAGAAAGCAAAGCATGGAAGAATTGGCAGCAGAACCCCTTTGTCCACCACTCGTCATTACAACGCAGCTGTGAATTCAAAAAGATGATTAATAGCTCTTGAAAGCAGAAATAAAAAAGCTCGTGAATAGAGGCACGCATATATCCGACGTATAAACTGTTTGTTCAACTTGCCTTTGGCTCCAACATACGGGTGATGGAACAATGTCCTGAAATATTCATTCTATATAAAAGGAATAGAAGCTGTAAACGTAAATGAACAAATTAACCACGAACATAGAAGGAAAAAAAAAACTTCAATCAAAGATCACCCATGAAGGTACGTAAGGATGCTATTTAGATGAAAACTTTAGGTTTAAGGCTTGAATAGAAAAATTATAAACAAAACATCAGTCTTGATTTTCCGTAACCAATCTTCTTGAGGGAATCCAGGTAGATGATATCTCTGTCAGCCCCTATGTCCAAAAGAACTCGGTTTACCCTAAAATTATTTATACCCACTTGTATCACGATGGGCACTTCCATCGCCCCTGGCGGGCCCGCTTATTCGCTTCAAGTGAAAGTAATGGCCTGTTTGGAGTCACCCAAAATGATCGGCTTTTTGAAATCTCTAACATTTATGGAATTAATCTGGCTCTTGAGCTGGTTGTTACTTGGGAATTCCTCCAAGATGACTTGGATTTCCTTTTGGTACCTGCGGGGTTGTAGATTATCTCTGTTATCGTATCTACCCTTTTTTTGCCTGCCCGCCGTTTTTCTTGAACCTATCCAGGGATCTGTCTTTGATCATCCTCTCAATTATTCTTCTCAATGTGATGCATTCATCGGTTTTATGGGCGTGATCTTCATGATAGTCGCAATACTTCGACTCATCGTGATTCTTGGGATCGGCTTTCATAGGCCTCGGTGTCAGCACTCGATCATTGATCTCACACATAATCTGAGTCGGCTTGGTGTTAAGCGGAGTGAAATCATTTTCATTGAATTTTACGGGCTTTCTCACTTCCCGATCCTGATTTTGACTCTTTGGGGTCGACTTTTGCTTTCCCCTGGGGGTGAGGCGCCACTTCAGTTAGCCCATGCTTTCGTGCCCTGTCTAACAAATCTCGTAAGCCCTCCGGGAGCGCAAAGCAAAATGTATGTGCCTTCATGGGACCTTTGGCTATCCCGGTGAGGAAGCACGTGATGACGTCGCTGTCCGGAATATTCCTTGTCTGATCATACACTTTCATGAATCTTTCATAGTAGTTTTGGCTCGACTCACCCTCTCATTGGCGGACATCATTCAAATCCTCAATCGTCGTTATCGGTCTGTCCGCCGATTCGACCTCAGCTAAAAACTTGCTCATCAAATCTTCCAAACTCTGAATCGACCCCTGAGCGAGTTTGTGGACCCATGATGCCGTCCGGTCCTGCATTCTACCTATAAGGGCTATGCACCAGGAAGACTTATTTGACGTCGCTAGTATGATGCGACTCTAGAAGGATGTGAGCCATTCATACGGGCAAGTTGTCCCCTGATAGTAGTTGTGTGAGGGATAGTGGACGTTTCCCTCTGGTACTGACTTCAGAATCTCATCGGATAGAACATTGATTCCCCAGGTGGGCTTGGCTTTCTTTGTTGGCCTCGTTCTTTTTCGGTTTTCAATTTCTTTCTGCATTTGCTCTATATTATCTTCCACAGCAGGGTTGGCGGCACGCCTGGATACATGCTCGGAGTCCGTATGATTGTGAGACTTCTCCTGATATTCACTCTGCCTATCCCTGGTGTTGTGATGAACGATTTGCTCATTTCTTCCCTCTCTTCTCGGGGCAACATTTCTTTCTGGAAGGTTAGGACCCAGACAATGTAGAGCTGATATTTTCTCATTGTTTCCCAATCGATGTAGGGCTGACTTCATTTCATCATTTCTTTCAGGACCTCTCTTGAGGGCCTGATTTCCCGAGGATTGAATACTTTCCTCTCTCAATGTGTTTAGATTGGCCCCGCTGGCTCCGCTGTGGATTATCAACGTTTTCTCCGAACTTACAATGGGTGGATCTAGGATTGGTTTTGGTGGTTTTCCTTTAACCATGATAAGAGCGTTGGCCATATACATTTTTTAGACGTGGTCAGCGTAGATCTTAGCGGCTGTTGTCTCTGGATCTTCCTGAAATCCCGGTATCTTTTATGGGGTCTCCGCGCGACTCAGTTGTGGATTTGATGTCCCTGAGATTGCCTTTCTGTGACGTTGGCCCGTAGCCTCTGTGGGGATCTCCATTGACCTCGTCTTATGAATAATGATCTCGCGGGCATCAACGCCCCGGGGTGGATCTTCTTGTAGGGATCGGTCCCATCTAGCCTTTTGGATTTTCAAGTGTTTCTTCCACGTGCTCACCACGTGGATGATTTTGTGTGGTCCCCTTAGCAGGAGTGTGTGGTATCAACTGCCTATCCATGCTACATGCCATCGTACTATCTCAACTCGCTGTTCATGCTAAAAGAGGAAAAGTACTCTAACAACCAAGCAACCAACTATCTCCTGACACACAACAACCTTGATATTATTGTCGGTGGCGGGCCAAGGGATTTTGTCGATAAGGACGTTTCCGGCGAGTTGATAGCGGTTCCGGTTTACACAATATCAGAAATTCAAGGACAACTGTGATTAATCAAACAGGAAGTCCAAGAATATACCTCTACTCCCTAATGATTTTGATGCACTATGTTCTCAGATCAACAAACCCAGGGTATACAAAGCAAACATGCCAGTGAGACTAAAATGAAGAACACCTCGACAAAAGCTTTTGATGAAGAGCTGACCAAGAATCTACAAAGAGTGATGATTAGTCAAGTGCAAACTTAGCAGATTTTGTGTTTTTACTCACGTATACAAATGCAATCTCAAGAGAGAGAAAAATATTTGGTAATAAGTGATGTTTCTCACCAGAAAAGTTGACCAATGAACTCTGACTAAACTTTGAACGAAAAGCTCAATGAGAATGACGATGAATCAAACGGAAACTCAAGGATTTTCGAACAAAGCTTGTGAGGTGTTGTTACTTACTTGATGTTATGACGGATTCTAAGAGCTTTTGGTGAAGAAAACCGGAAGAACTTGGTGAAGATGATGAAGATCTTCCCAATGCCTCCGTAAAAGATGTGTCGGCGATGCCGTACACCCTAAAGGACTAAAAGCTTGCTGTTTCCCGGTAACGGAGCAAATTGATAATGTCGAAATTATCACAGTGAGTTTTAATGGTGCATATATGGCTATAAAAGTGAGTAACAGCCGGTGGTTCACGGCTGAGAAGTGAAAAATACGGTGGCTTAATAGTTGTAAAAGTGGTGGTGCTTTGCTAGAGAGAAAATGGTAGAGTTTGCCTACTCTTTATAATATTGTGTATATTTAAAATGTCACATTAAGCCTCTATTTATAGGCAAGATACTAATTAGGTTTAACTAATGATAATAAGACATAATTAAGTACAAGGCGGTCCTAATTAAGGTGCGGGCTGTCTGGCAGACCGATACGGAGCTGTCCCAATACTTAGCCTTTCTTTGTCTTTGCCTTGTCTCCCTTGGGTTGTAGCTTTCTCTTCTTTATATTGTGGACTCTGCTCGTTGGCGGACCTTATTTCCTAAGGGATTAGTGGTCCGGCCCCCTGCTTTTTTCACGTCGCGGAAGACGTTTAGAAGGTTTAGAGCGGGGCCGTTGGACCGTGGTCCCAATATGGCTTGTATGTATACGGACTATGGTGGCCAGCGACCTTGTCCATCGTTTAAGCTATCGGACAGACCTGAATGAGGATCCGCGAGGCTATTTTATAGTTCAGGCATATCAAATTACACTGTGGCCGATGATGGAGTATTTATATATGATACTCCGCATGAGTCAGTTACATGAAGTTAGAAATAGTTATAACATAAATTTGCCTAAGTTCAGCTTCACGTTCTTTGGCTAGAGTATGTTCTGCTGAAGTCTATCTCCTCAATTGAACTTTTCACCCAGCTAAGCACATCAAGCACAACCGAATCACATCAGCTGACTATTCTGGATTCTGAGTGTGTACACATCATCTTGCATCCAAAACTTTCTTTATCCATATATTGCAACTATAGAGGGTCTTTTTCAAGAGCTTGATCATAATTAGTGTATCACGTAAAAAGAAAATGAGGATACTCTAATTGTAAAAATAATATTTGAAAAGGAAAGGATCTACTCCTTTCCTACTGGATTAAACCCATAAATTGATGATGTTAGTATTCAAATTCTAAGAAGAGTGGACCTTTTCTCTTTGAATGAGACAATCTTCATGGTTAGAGCTGAAGAAAGCAGACATGGAGTGATACTGGAAAGCTTTGTTGATGATAGTGCAACATTGATCTCAAAGCCTGTTAAAAACAGGGGACCAAAGGATATTGATAATAAGGGGCTTCAAAGGAACTAGTCTAGAGCTCATCAGAAAGTAGCTGACAGAGAATCTCTCACCTGCAATTACTGTAAAAAAGAAAGGGCACACTATGAATAAATGATGGATGCTTAATGGGAATCCAGAACTGGGAAAACAGAGTTTGTTACTGTCCATCTTGCCAACAAGGAGAATGAGAATCCAAACTCTCAGGAAGTTGGACTTGGAGTGTCTAGATTTGAAAGGCTGAAAACATTCTTGGCCAACCTTGTACAATCCAACTGCTCCATAGTCTTACATGTACATCTTTGAATCACCAAAACTTTAAAAATAATGCAGAGTGGGTGATTGATTCGGGTGGTAGTGATCATATGAAATTTGATATATCCAGATTTAATACATATGTTCCAAGTCCGAATAATAATAAAATTAATGCGGCTGAAGGATCTATAATCACTTTTGCAGGTATTGGAAATATTTTTTGACACCTGAGATTACTCTAAAAAATGTCTTACATGTTTCCAAACTTACTTCTACTTGATTTCCATTCAGAAAATTACTATTGATTCAAATTGTAATGCTATTTTCAGTACTGACTCTTGTTTGAAATAGAAGAAAGAAATGAAAAGATTGGAGCTGCTAGATTAAAGAATGGGCTATATTTTTTGGATGAACTAGAGGATAAATCCTCTCATTTCTCTTATTCTAGATCTCATAGTGGTAAGACTTGGTTGTATCATATAAGATTAGGACATCCTGCATTTAGATATAGGCAAAAATTGTACCCTGGTCTTTTTAAAGGAATAAAAATTGAATCTTTGTGTTTACATGAATGTGGGTTAGCTAAGCATAAGAGAAACCTTTTACAAACATCGGTGAAAGATGTAAAACACCCTTTTAATCTTATTCATAGTGAAATTTGGGGGTCCATCTAGGTTATCAAATATCATTGGTGATAAGTGGTTTGTATCCTTCATTGATGATTGTACTAGGACCACTCGGGTTTATTTTCTCAAAAACAAATTTTGATGTTGCTAACGTCTTTCAACATTTTTTCAACATGGTGAAAACTTAGTTTTGATACAAGGATTAAGAAGCTAAGAAATGATATTGCCAGAGATTATTTTAATCAATTCCTTAGACCGTTTCTCCAAAAAAAAAGGGGATAATACCTGAGTCTTCTCGTATTCACACTCCACAACAAAATGGAGTAGTTGAACGTTAGAAACAGACATCTATGGAGGTGACAAAGACTCTGATCTTCCAGATGAAGGTTCCTGAGTTTTATTAGGGAGAAGTTGTAACGCCCCGATTTTCGGAATAGGTATACTTGAGATTTTACAAAAATATCGATTGATTAATAGCTTTATTATTATCAAAATCAAACTCTATTTTCTTAAGTACGTCAATAAGTATTATTGGTCAATAACTAAGTTGTTTTAATAAGATTTATTTATTTTCTACCCTAAAATTTATAGTAAGATATAGTGGATAATAATAATAGTAACATCAACATGCAATTATTATTGATCTGAATTTATTTACCTTATAATTACGTGGGTAGTATAAGACTATGTCTATACGTGTTTTTTTAAAAGTGGTTATTACTTATAAGGCCGTCGTTAGAGACTTAATGATCATTTAGGACACTCTAAAATCTTATTTAGTTATAAGGACAATCTAATTTTTTCCTTTTCCTATTTTTCCGTCTTTCTATTATCAATATGATTTCGTTGATAGTGTTCCATTGGTGGATACGTTGAGCGATGGCTTTAGATTAGCAGATAGTAGACGAGAGATCAAAATCATCGGATTATGTGACCGTCGGATCGAACAAGAACATTTTCTGGCTTTAGATCGCAGTAATATGGAGGTATTCTATAGCAGCCACAATTTCTGATGCATAAAACCTGTTGATCAAAAACACCAAAAGCAAAGTTTATTGTAATTATTATTTTATTCATAATGACTCATTAATTTATTATTTTAGTAGGCATAATTTGTTTGAAAAGTATTTTGGTCTCATTAATTTTACCAAGTCCACCAAATTATTCTTCACCAAAATCTTCCAGACACAAAATCCAAAAGAAACAACCCAAAACATTTGATGTAGACAAGAAATGACAATAGTATTGACTATCTTCAATTTATACAAAATGTATGTTTTAAGATGCTTTAATTATATATTGGGTTGTCTTTTTACTGAATTTCTATGTAATATATCGAACATATACAGACAATAACAGGGGTCTCGACCTCAAAACTTAGATTATGAGTTAAGGAAAGTTCATACGTCTCGATGTGGACAAATAACAAATTCAACTGATCCTCTTATGTTGATCCAAACGAAAATAGGCAAAGTATAGACTTGACTCTGACACCGTATTAAAAGTATATGCCCAATAAATATAGAAATAGAGTTTCAAAGTCAAATACGAGGCGAGGAAAATCATCTTTTAATATTCTTTCGAAAGCTTTCTTTTGGGTTTTTATTTATTTAGATTTTTCCTTTTTCATTGGAGAATTACTAGTTTTTAGCTCAATTTGGAGAATCATAAAAAGATATGTACTTTTTATGCGGTCTTTGAATATGTAGGATGCAATGCCATTTTTCTTTCAGGCTTCAGCTCGTTTGAATGGATATAAAATGATGTTTTAGGTGTTTTGCCGTTGGAAATTAGGAGGATATATATAATTCATGGATTTCTTTTGGAATCTAATCGGCCTGGTAGTTTAAAGCCGATCTTTTAGGTTTTTGTGTAAATGCTTTATAAAAACTGCATTTTGTTGAATCACTATATCTCCCAAAAGCTTAACATCTTAAAAACTTCAACACACTCTCTCAAGTGTGGGCCTATAACACACAAATGCATACAAGGTCACTTATAAAGCCAACAAAGAGGGCTAACACATCAAAACAATATAAAACGTGCTATGTAGTTTGTCATTTGCTTAGCATGCTCTGTTTTTAATGGTTTTGATGCCTTTTGACAAAGAAGTGTAAGCTCAAGAACTATGCAGTGACATTTCTGACTTATGCAGTGACATTGATGTCTGATGCAGGGACATTGATGACTTATGCAGTGACATTGATGTCTGATGCAGGGACATTGATGACTTATGCAGTGACATTGATGACTTATGCAGTGACATTGATGTTTGATAAATGGACATTGATGTCTGATGCAGGGACATTGATGACTGATGTAGGGACATTGATGTCCGATGCAGTGACGTTGATGAATGATGTAGGGACATTAAGCTAAACAAGATCGTCAAATGATTCAAGATCGTGTTAAAGAATTGAGGGAATCCACAATGAATCCAATTATCAGGAGGGCACAAACAACGTGTGGCCATTACAAGAGTCATAGTGAAGAGTCTTTGTAGTTTCACCAAACTTGTACTTTTATCCATATTAAAAGCTCCACATTTGGAGAAATGCAAAACAAGAGCAGAGCTGACTGATGCAGTTGTTAGGTTTTATGCGGACATTGATGTTTGATGCAAAGTGATATTGACGACTTATGCAAAGACATTGACGACTTACGCAAAGGACATTGATATCCGACGCGGTGACATTGATGACTTATGCGCAAAGACATTGATGTCCGATGCGGGGACATTGATGACTTATGCGGTGACATTGATGTCCGAAGGTGACATTGATGACTGTATTTACAATTAGATAACTGATGCAATGATATTGATGTCACCGCATATACAACTTGATACACACATTTGATAACTTTGTAAAGTAACTTTATTTCTTTGTTATCTTTAAATATTTGATTGATGTTGGTTTATTTGATTAGTGTGGGTTTAAATTTTCGATAACTTTGTAAAATAACTGTATTTGTTTTGTTTTTTTTTTGTTTAAAGGCATATTTTTACAACCAAAGGTATGAATAAATCGTTACAATAACACGTCACTGCATAAATCGTTACAATAACACGTCACTGTATAATTCGATACAATAAGACATCACTGCATAGATCGCTACAATAAGAAGTCACTGCATAAATCGCTACAATGAGACGTCATTGCATAAATCGTTACAATGAGATGTCATTGATCAAGGTTGTCAATGGATCACGGCGGTCAATACATCATGGGAGTCAATGAATCGCGGCGGTCAATGCATCGGGGTGGTTAATGGATCCCGGTGGTCAATGCATCGGGGTAGGTGGTCAATGTATGACGGTGATCAATACGCCACGTTGATTTTTATGAAGAAAAAAAATTGATTTATGAAATTTATTCGGAAAAATATCAAATTTGATTTTAGAATAAAGAAGACGAAAAAATATGAATTTTAGTGAAAAAATTATGATGATCCGAGTTTTAGATCAAAATATATAACCTTTAGAAATATGGTGAATTTAAATATAGAAAAAAAAATGATGTCCAGCGCTTCCTCTTTTCTTTTTTTTTTCTTCCTTCCTTTTTTTTTCTTCCTTCCTTGCTTTTTTTTTCCTTTTCTTTCTTTATCCACTTGAAATTAGAATGTCCTTATAACTAAATAAGTTTCCTTCTTAAAATTAGAATGTCCTTATAACTAAATAAGATTTCGGAGTGTCCTATTACCCCTAATAAGTTGAAAATCAGTCCTTTTAAATAATTGGCCTTATTAAAATCAATTATTCTCTTTGTGTGTACGATAACAATTTTTGAGGAGAAATTGGTTGTAATTGAAAATAGTAATAATAAATATATTAAAAATAAATAAGCACACCTGGACAAACAAGTGCCTATCATCTACTAACCTCTTTAACGTAAAAAGATTAATTCTGAAGCCATTATTGATCCAAAAAGGTTTACGTTTTCGTCCGTTTTAAGTTACTCAAATGCATTATTAATTCAAGTCTATCAGTATAAATAGCCATATGAAAGAGGTAAAGCATTCTTACAGGCTTACAGCTAACAGGAAAAAATAAATAAATATAAACAAAGGTGCAACAAAAATAGGATTAAACCATTGGTGTAGCCGTTCATGCTAATACAAGCCGATGTCGTTGTCCTTAGCAAATGAATAGCGTTCCATTCTCCATATCCACATTTTACAGATAGCCTACAACCTTAAAGACCATTGCAGCCGTTCTTCATCACTGCTTCAACCATTTTCTGTTTGTCAACCTCCTTCAATTTTCGTTTCTTTTGTTATGTGGCTATTGGTATGTTTCGTGGCTATTTGCAAAACTTAGATGAGCGTATGAGGTGCTGAAACGAAAATTATGCTCGATAATATATTCGACAGGCGATTTCAATTTTATTTTTTATAAAAGTCAAAGTGTGTTTTTATCAAACTATTTTAATTGAATATATTTGTTGTTATAGATATATAATATATATCTTGTTAAAAATGATTCGTGAATTATCTCACTTTATCGATAAAAACTTAATGAAACAATACATTGTACAAATGACATTGCATATCCTATCTTGATGGCATGGTACCGTACTACCCGCTACGCGCGGTATGGTATATCGTACTTGTACCTTTCCCGCTTCGGCGGCATGGCTAGTTCCGCTTCCGCGGCATGGTTCTCGTTCTCGTTCTCGTACTCACTCGATGGCCGGGCCCGCTAAGGATTTCACAGTCGGGTTAGCTGTGCATTGGGCCGGTGACCGCGGTTGTGGGGTCCGAGGCAAGTGGACCCTCCGGAAGCCCCTGTAGATTGGGTGTCGGAAGGACGGACTTCACTATAAAAATTACTTGTTGTGGATATAAGGTGGTGAAATGAGAGTCATAAGGTAGAGACAATCGTATCAGCTGTATCGATGTCTAGTAAGGGAACTTGATGAATTGATGGATCTCGAATGAGCTTGCTCGACTTGAACTTGATACATAAATTTTAAACAAGTATATTATTGCATAAATACTCGAACAAGATTTCTAAAAAATGTATATATATTTACAACAATTATTTTTAACACTTTCACACACGGCTCATACCAGCGTTTTTGCTGACGACTCGTTTTTTTGTTTCTTTGTTTCTTTGTCTTGTTTTGTTTTGTTTTTTTCTATAAATAAAATCAGGTAAACGGTCGAGGGAGATGTAACGAGGATGAAAGTGATGATATGGACCTCGATTTAGAACATGTTGCGCAAATTTTAATTAGTGACAACTGTAATATTTTATCTGTGGTAATTTTGTAATGAAATTAATTAATGAATTATTTGAAAATCATTTGTAAATAGTAAATTATTTTAAAATTTCTAGTCTTGTTATTGAAGTCGCGGCGAGAGCTTCGCAGCCCCTCCTAAAATGACCCCAGTGGGGAGTATGGTATTACATAAGTAGTTTTGACTGCAACTCAGCTAATTAACATAAAGCCTTCTAAGTATTTTGGAAATTAGGAAAACAGGCTCATAGACAAATCTTACCTCATATGTATCCAACTTTTCCAAGTGGTGACAAATTGGCTCTAAAAATCTTTGTTTGTGTTTCCTATGTTTACATTCATGCTCATCGTAGAGGGAAATTAGACCCTAGAGTTGTCCAATGTATTTTTACAGGTTACTCACATACCCAGAAGGGTATAAGTGTTATTACCCCCCTACAAAACATTTCTTTGTCTCCAGGGATGTAACTTTTAATGTAGTTAAATCCTACTATGGAGTTGTTCATGTCCAAACTCATAGGGAGATTCCAATGTCTGGATCAGAGAATGATCAAATTCTCTTGGATCTAGAGACATGGAGACAAAGATTAGATTCAAACTCAGTGGGAGCATCCAAATGTGATAAATTCAGATCCAAATCATGAGGAAAATATTTCACAACTGGACACCTAAGAAGATAAGATCACATCCGAAAATCCTCAGCTTACTTTTATCGAAGCTGAACATACATCTGCAAATTCACAGCCGTCTCAACAAGTAGAGGATGTCTCAGCTAAAAATTCACATATGACTTAACCAGAAGAAAGTATCACACCTGAAGTTCCTCAACTGAATTTACCAGGAGGGAAATTCAGAGCAGAGCTGCCTATTGTGATAAAGAATAGATCTAGAGTTTGTACCAAGCCCAAGGAAGAACTTCCTATATCCAAATGGTTGCAACCAAGGAAGTGCACCCAACACCCATAAAAATGTTCATCTCTTATCAAAATATTTGTTCTCAACACAAGGTTCTGACTTCAAACCCGTAGTAAGAAAAAGTACCTAACAACGTACATGATGCCATATTGATCATGAATGGATTATAACTATGAAGGAAGAAATCTCTTCTCTTGAGAAAAACAAGACCTAGGATCTTGTTCAAGCAACAAAGGGAATCAAACATGTTGGATGTAGATGGGCGTACACACTTAAGTAATAATCATATGGTACCATTAAGACGTGCAAGCCCGGATTAGTTGCCAAAAGGTTCACTCGGACCCAAGGCATTGACTATTTTGACACATTTGCTCATGTAGCCAAAATGAATACCGTTAGGATCCTGCTATCCCTTGTAGTTATGTTTAGCTAGGATCTACAACAGTATGATGTGAAAAATGATTTCTTGCAATGAGATTTGAAGGAAGACATTTATATGCAACCTCATCTAGGTTTTTCAGCAGAGAAATGGAAAATCAGCAAGCTGGATAAGGCTTTGTATTGTCTTAAGAAATCACCTAAATCTTGGTTTGGAAAATTTGCAAAAAATATGAAGAAGCTTGCGTACTGTCAGAGTCAAGAGGATCACACCATGTTCATTAAAAACTCATCTAGCAACATTGTTTTTATTCTTCTGGTATATGTGGATGATATCATTGTACCGGCAAAAATATTGAAGAGATTCAGCGGTTGCAGAAAAGTCTGTTTAAGGAATTAGGCATCAAGTCTCTTGGGAGACTCAAGTATTTCTTTGGAATTGAGGTGACACGCTCAAAGAAAGGAATTGTTATTACTCAGAAGAAATATGTTCTAGATCTTTTGGAGGCAACAGAGAAACTGGGGTGCAAACCATTGGCTAGTCCTACTGACTTTAATCATGGGATTTCTTATGCTCCGGAATACGAACAGGTTGACAAGACCTCTTACAGAAGATTAGTTGGAAGGCTAATATACCTCACTCACACCAGACCTAATATAGCCTTTGTTGTTAAGATATTGAGTAGGTTCATGCTGAATCCTGAGAAAAATTCATCTTGTTGTTACTCACAAGATTTTACATTTCCATAAAGAGTGCCATGGGAAAGATATTCTTCCAGACGGGGAGGAAGTGCTCAAGTTGATGCCTATACATATGCGGATTAAGCTTGGGTCTACTGAAGACCAAAAATCTACTTCTGAATATTTTGTCTTTCTTGGTTCTAATTTGGTCATATGGAGAAGCAAAAAAAAAGTGTGGTGGCCAGATCCATTGATGAATCTGAGTTCAGATCTATGGCTCTGGGTGTTTGTGAGCTCTTGTGGTTCATGATTACTCTAAATGACCTTGAGATCAAGTGGTCTCCTCATCTGAAACTGTATTGTGACAATAATTCAGCTATCAATATTGCTCACAATCTAGTTCAACAAGATCAGACAAAGCACATTGATGATGACGGGCATTTCATCAAAGAGAATATCGAGAGTGGGTTTATCGCACTCCGTTTTTCTCCACCCATGACCATTGTTGATGTCCTCACCAAGGGTATTTATGGAACAACTTTGAGTGATATCTATGCCAAGCTGAGAAAGTATGATATTCATTCTTCAGCTTTATGGGGAGTGTTAGAACTCATCTTTGATTCGTTGTACATTCAGATCTAATTGTTCCTCTCAGCTAATTAGTTAAGTATTCAGCTTCAAAGCTGAACCATCAGATCTTATTAGCTTCCGCATCTTAGCTGAATTCTTTCGCATTTGATTCTACGTGTAATATTGTTACCGTTTGCTATCTTAGCCAATGGTAACAGGTATATTCCTTTTTATGCCGTTGGTCTTTCTTTATAAATAGTTTCCGATAATCTTTGTAATTGTTTAGTGAATTTTTATTAATAAAATTATTTTCATTTTAATTCTATTTGAGTTCTTACACTAAACTCAAAACTTCTCTCGCATTTGAGATTAAGAACTTGGGAAACTTTAAATCTATGTTGGGAATGGAATTTCTATTTCTAAAAAATGAATTCACTTATCCCAAAGAAGATACATATTGGATCTCCCAGAAGAAACTGGGATGACTTACTGCAAACCACCCTTATCACATATGGACCCCAGCTTAAAGTTGCAAATGAGGGCACCTTAAATCTAGTAGATATTGGGAGATACAGAAGACTAGTATGGAATCTGATTTATATATCCTATACCAGACTTGACATATGTTTTGTTGTCAGTCTAGTGAGTCAGTTCATGCTCAAACCTTGTCAAGAGCATCAACAAGTTGTGATTAGAACACAAAAAAAGACATCATATCAAGGCCTTCTATTTCAGAAGAAAGACAATATAGACCTACAAATTTACACAAATGCTGATTGGCCAAGCTGTATTGTGGATAGAAGATCTTCCACTGGAAACTGCTCATTTTTTTTAGGGAAATCTTTCCAATTGGAGAAGTAAGAAACAACCATTGGTGACCAGAAGCACTTTATAAGCTGAACGGAGAGCTCTCTCCTTTGGAGTTTGAGAAAGCATGTGGTTGAAGAAAATCCTTGATAAAATATAGGTCCCTGTACAACAACCAATTTATTTTATTTGTGACAATATGTCTGCCATAAGCATGTCAGAGAATCCATCATGGCAGGTCTAAAGAAATCGACATTGATAGACATTTTATCAGGGAAAAGGCTGAGAATAAGGAAATTGTGATATCTTCTCCATCTCAAGACCAACTGGCTGACCTCTTTGCAAAAGGACCCCCTATCGCTCAATTCAAGCACGTGACAAGCAAGCTTGTTTGTTTCCCTGTCCGTAACCAACCTGAGGAGTGATGTTGAACTGTGCCTTAACTACTGCCGTAATTGTCCTACTTTTTGTATTCATTTACTCCCTTAATTTAATGTAATTCTTCTAAGTATTCTAGTGGGAGATAATCTACTTTTATTGTACAGTGTCCATTAGAACATTGTACATGAGCCGATGGGCCTAATTCTGCCTTTTGGCTTTTTTTCCTCTTGGAAAACCTTTGTCCTATTAATACCTTTTGTAACCATGATTTTTACTAAGCGCTTTGGAACATAAGAAACTTTATTTCCTACTTTATATTCTAACACTGATTCCGCCCTTACTTATTCCGCCCTTACTTTTAATTCCTTGACAGGAACAAAGCTTGAAAGTAAAAATCTTGAACCTAGGAACAAAGCCGAAAAGATATTATGTCCAAAAAAAGAGATAATCTAGAGACATGAATCTTATGTATAAGCTGGTGGTCTGGTATGAGGATGTGGGATTTTACATTATCCCCCATATAAGTGTGAGATATAAATGTCTTGTCAATTCGGGTTAGCCTTTTTAGACCAACCGAGGACGGCGGGGTTAGCCCTTTTAGACCAAGCGAGGACGGCGGTCTAAGCAGTTGACCGGACCATTTATGACTCATTTAACGCTACCAGACCCGGGGTCTGGGGGCGTTACAGAATGGTATTCAGAGCCGACTATCATACGGAACTAAGTGCCACACCGTTAGAGGCGGTGGGAGCACCTCTAGAATCATATGGTACGGACGATCTGGGACAAGTCCACTGGGACAAATCTTAGACGTCCTGGCGAGGACACCAGTCCCTTATAAGGGGGGGGGGGGGGGAGAGAATGTAAAATCCCACATCGGTAAAGTAAAGTCCTGCTCACCCCCATATAAGTTTGAGACATAAATGTCTTGTCAACTCGGTTAGCCTTTTTAGACCAAGCGAGGACCGGACGTTTATGACTCATGTAGCGCTACCAGGCCCGATGTCTGGGCGTTACAGTAAAGACATCATTCATGATGACGACGATGTTGATGAATGCTTCACAAAAGTTCTCCCTGAAAACACTTATCTTGCAATGCAATTTGGAGCAAAAGTGTACAATTTTTTCATTTTTTGTTGCATCAAAATTCACCAAAAAGTAATTGAAGTCTATCAGAACCGCACAATTTAAATACAGAATAAAACTGTGTACACTATAATGTTAACTAAATATTGTTTTTTTTTCTGGTCCAATTATTAAACTAAATAGAAACCTTTTCTCCGCTGTCAATCCACCATCATAGGCCACCTTTCAATTATTGGAAGCAGCTTTTGCTGATGCCTCTCCAACTAGTTCTTCATTTATACCTTTAGGCCTAATTCTGTTTGTTTAAGATATCTATTAGTTCCATTTTGAGACCAGAAATATGGTCTTTGGTTCAGGATACCTTCCCGGAGAATCTAAGCCTAATCTGGTATTGAGAATGTAATCAATTTACACATTCACACTTGTATTTCAAGTCAACAATGCAGCCGGCCATCGCCATTAACACGGATTTGTAAGGTAGAAGGTTCAATCCTCTTTGTTTAAAACTTCGTGTCAAGTTTCATCACAAATAAAGAGTTGAAATTCTAAAAAACACCATCCATGCCTGAGGCCTTTACTGGGCTCTAGAAAGAAAATTATAGGAGAAAAAACCCATCTCAGAAATTGTTTCCTGCATTCATAACGCCAAACACGGTCTCAAATGGAAAGAAAATTACAAAAAAACAAACAAAGAGAACACTAATCTCACATCTCTCTATCTCTGAGCAGCTCCCTCAAGAGCTTATTCTTTTTTAGTCAGTCGACATCAACTTAAAAACAAAAACAAAAAAAAAAAGACGACTAAAACTGGCAGAAATTCTCAATTAACCCAACGAGAAAGAAGTTTCAAAAAACAATGCAGGAAACAATGAGAGATATCACAGCTCAATACTTATAGTCCTTGACATGGAGGCTCTCAGAAGCACCCTCAGCCAATGCAGCACCGCCCTCGTACTTTCCAAGGGTCGCCTCGGAGTTGCCCTTGCATCTAGCCAAAAACACATCCTGAGCCTTCTTAACATTTTCTTCTTTTCCTGACCATGTCTTCAAGGTACTCTGCTGTAGAGCACGTCCGAAGGAGAACGAAAGGGCCCATGGCTTCTTTGTCGCTAGTTTGTTCATGGCATTCAGGTTGCGGGTAGCCTCTTCCTCACTCTGTCCACCAGAAAGGAAGACCACAGCAGGAACTGCAGCAGGCATGGTACGCTGCAAGGCACGAACAGTGTGCTCGGCAATGACCTCGGGTGCAACCTTGGCAGATTCAGACCCTGGGGTAACCATGTTGGGCTTCAAGAGAGTACCTTCAAGAAGAACGTGGTGGTCATTTAGTGCCTTGTACACTGCAGCGAGGACACGCTCTGTTACATCAGCACACTTTGCGATGTCATGGGCTCCGTCAACAAGGATCTCAGGCTCGACAATCGGAACAAGACCATTCTGCTGACAGATGATAGCATAACGAGCTAAGCCATTGGCATTATCAGTAATAGCTAGCTGAGATGGCTCATTGGCACCAATCTTGAGGACAGCACGCCATTTAGCAAACCTAGCACCGGCTTCATAATATTTCTGGCACCGCTCAGCAAGACCATCAAGACCCTGAGTGGTAGTCTCACCATCTGTTCCAGGAAGCTCTACAGTGCCCTTATCAACCTTAATTCCAGGCAACACTCCACCCTCCTTCATAACATCAACAAATGGCTTGCCTGCAAAGGCACAACAAGTGCATGATGAAAAACCAAAAGACTGCAATAAGAAAATAAGTAAATACAAGTAACAACAAAGTGTTACCTGCAGCAGTCTTCTGATATAGAGTTTCCTCAAAAAGAATGACTCCACTGAGGTATTGAAGGGCTCCAGGAGTGGTGAACAAAAGCTCACGGAGAGCCCTCCTGTTTGTCTCAACATTTTCAACATTTATGCTTGAAAGGCGTTTTCCAATTGTACCAGTAGACTCATCTGCAGCAAGGATACCCTTACCAGGGGAACCAATGTATGCAGCATTAGCAATGAGCTCATCTGCAAAATTCAAGAAGGTCAGAATGCTTGGTCATAGGCAGCCTATATTGATAGGAAGAGATCCTCATACCAACACATAATGATAAACACATCATGGCTCAGATCACATCACATCACATCACATCACACAAGACATATACACCTAGCATATCAGCAGATCTACATTCATAAGAAATGAAACACTGGCTAAACTACAAACACTTCAAAAATATATATCCCTTGCACCATGATTTATTTACTTATAATTGAGGTGTAAGAGAGGAAAACAAGTTGCCACGCAGGAGCCAAAACACTATGCATACCCGTCCACTACAAACCAGAATCAATGATGCAAGTTCAATGACCATTCAAAGATCTAAAGAGTAAACGGGGTAAAAAAAGAACATAGAGGTCCTTTGGCCTAGCGATCGGACAATTCTGTGGCGATAACTCCTACCTACGTGAAACTTAAGAGTCTAGAAGGTACATGCTGATTGAAAATTCAGTGACAGAATTTCACCCTAAAATAAACAACCGATCAGGAAAAGAATCGGATGGAATAAACACACAAGAATACGTAGAAGATTCGGCAATCTTACTATTATTGAAACGGATCTATCAAAAGAACGCATGCTCTCAACAGATTCAATCAGCAAAATCAAAGATCTCAGATAAAATACACATGAACACTAACTTAACAAATTAAATCGTAGGAATATAAATCCAATAGAGTGAATATGCCGAATCTAACTCCAACAACTCAAAAGAAGGTTCAAAACCAGTAAAAGTTACAGATCTAACAATGAATTCTATGAAGATTATACACAAGAAAACATCGAAAACATTCGATTCAAAAAAAGACAAATTGAATCGAAATTACGTATCTAAAATCGAACAGTATGAAGAAAGTAGATGGGAAATTACCGGCGTACTTTCCGCGGTAGGCCGACATCGTAGAAATACAGAGGATTGAGAGTAGGTTAAATTTCTTGTAGAGAGGGGAAAAGTAAGGGAGTGATATGAAAAGTGGCGATGTAAAGGATGTATTATATGTAGGTGGGGAAAGCAGTAGGTTTTGGGATCATCGATATTGTCGCTCAATCTGGACCCCTCTTTTCTTGCAAGAAACGATGAGTAAGGCGGTTTCACCTCTTGACCATTTTACCCTTTCCGTTTGTCTCGCCCAATAACCTCGATTGACCCGACCCGAGCATATGTTTCTTGGAGGGGAGGTCACGCCTTCTTTAACATGGCCTTTTTTTTTTATTTTTTTTTATTTTTATTTTAATATTTTCAATCTTACTAATCTACCTATACACGCCAATAAGGTATTGAATCAAAATCCGGACTTTTTGATTTCTAAATCCATCAGAGAGAATAATATGTATGCGTATATTTCGATCGATAAAAAAAATCTACCTATACACTAATCCATCGTGAGTGCCCTATTAAACACACCAAACTTGTCAATAAGAAATTGATCCAACGGTAAGTGCTCGAGTCTTTAATTCGAATGTTTCGGTTTCGAGTCCATTAGGAACAAAAAGTATCCGTGTGTATCTTTCGTACATGTCGAAAAAAAAAAAACCAACTTACACGGGTATTAGTATTACACTAAAAAAATGAATATTTTTTTTTTTAACTTTTGATGACATAGCAACAATGATTACGCTTAGTTTTATTAATAAACCATGTTTTAATAATATATCAACACCAAACTTTCAATATTTCAAAAAGTCGCTAAATGTCAATAAGACATTGGTCCATTAGTAATTACTAGTGGATCTTAACCCGAGTTTTCGGGTTCGGTTCGAATCAAAAAAAAAATGTTGCTAAATTTATAAACATTAAACATGTACCACAATCTAACTATACATCATACATTTTCCCTCCAGTTTCTTTCATCTTCTTTTCTCTCTCTCTCTCTCTCTCATATTTTCATCTTTTTCCACCATCTCTCAATTTTCTTCATCTTCCATTAATGAAAAATAGTCATCATCATAAATAAACTCATCTTAATCTTAAGCTTTATCGTCTTCGCCCTCATCTCCATCTTTATCTTTTTCCATATATATCACCAAACTCATTTTCGCATTTTCTTCGTATATCTTCCTATTTTGAAATTTCAAATAGTCTTAAAATCAACATTAGATTGAACATTTTGGATTTGAAAGTGGATTGATGAAATACAAATCACGATTTTATATCGCCCAAACACATTCATTTTTTAAAGTCGATTGTCCTACAATTGTATGATAGGATCAATAAAGGTTTAAAATGAACCAGAGAGAGGTGAATGGTTTTTTTACCAAACACTTAAGATTAAAATATTCCCTCAAACAATATTCAAATGCAGATGTTGTAATCCTCAAGAATGAGAAACATAATCAACCTAATTAGTTCAAGATTGCAGAGTATGATAGTTTGATCAGGTTACAGAGATTGTTAAGTTTTAATGAACTCTTGGATGTAATGGAACTTTCATATGCTTGGTTCATACAAGGTATAAACAGATCAATAATCAAAAAATTCAGATAATGCAAGTAAATTTCATAAAGTAGAGAATTTAGATATTTAAATACTCCATCCGTCCCAATTTATTTGGAACTTATTCCATTTATAGTTGTCCCAAAATAAGTCTCATAACTCTAATTAGACTCTAAGTTTTTTGTTTTGATTGCCCCAATGTATTTCATAAAGTGAAAATGGTGCTACATATAAAAAGGACAAAAAGGTAAATTAGTCAAGTTTTAAATGACCAGACAACCTATTAATTGATGTCGATCTCCTTAAATATTGTGAGTTCCAAAATGTCCCAAACAAATTGGGACAGAGGGATTAGTTTTCAACATGCAGGTATAAAACAACCCCACTCTAGCTTTCAATCTTGTACCTGACTGTGAGGCCAAGATTTTTAAATCTCACTTTAATTGGGATTCTAGCCAAGATGTTACACAAGATTATCCACAGTGCAATCACAAACAAACCGCCTTAATCACTAACACAACACCTTCTCATAACACTCTCACAGATTGTTTATATGGAAATCGAGCCAATCTTTCTAACTCTAGCACTTTTTTGTGGTGATATAAGAAGAATAATCCTTCTAAGTAATTAGGTTTGCTTGTAATCAACAACAAAGCACTCAAGACAAACTAACCTGCTATCAAATCAAAGGCAGTCAACAAAACAAATTATGTGTTAAAATGTCTCAATAGAACTCTGAAGATGTAAATGTTCAAGCTCGAATGGAGTTCACGGAGAACGAAGAAAGCAAAAGCTTTGGAAAAGTTAATATTAGTCTCTCCAAATGCAATAGAACTCTTTTTATAGGCAATTTCAGCAGCATCAACTATCTGTCCAATATAGCCGTTGGATTTGAAATTCAATGTCCAAGATATCAGGCTTAGTGAAGCTAGAAAGGTTCCTTCCCCTATAAATCAAGATAAATATAAGCCGAAATAGAACTTAGATCAGACTTGTATCCGTTGCTCTAGATAAAAACAAGTAGATGAAAAATGTTGAATGGACTTTGTACTTGCAGTGGACTTTTATATCATCTTTTCACCCTTGGATCATAAAGTATATCATTGGCTCCCATGTCCTCTTGCTATATGCTTTAATCATGGATTAATGTAATAAACTTTTAGTGTAGTGCCCTAAACCCACTCGGGTTGGACTGGATCCGACCAGGTCGAATCATTTTTACTACATTTTGTAGGTTTATACATATAATAAATGACATTTCTGTTATTATGTTGTTAAGGGCTAATTTGTAGTGATTTTTATATATATTTTCTATATCAATTTCCCCTACATTCGTATGATTTTCATAGATTTTGAGCTATATATGTAAATATTGAGTAAATGGTGTTTTTAATAGTAAAATATGAAAACGTATCGATTTATATGCTTTATTTGATGATTTTATGTTGTTTTGGAATCGTGTTACGTTTTGGTATGTTTTTCGATGTGTGTAGATACATATCTTTAACTTGGAAAGGATTTGGAAGAGTCTAAAGTCGAATTTGAAGTGTTGATGAAGAGATAGAGATGATACAAGATGGATAAAGATGGAAGAATCAGGATAATTATCAAGAAATCGAAGTCCATCAAGATGGACGAGCGTCCGGATGGCGTCCAAAGTGAACGGGTGTTTGATAAAGCAAACGAGCGTCCAGAATCGTAATTCACATTCAGAGAGTTCAGACGCTGTCCAAACGAGCGTCCAACCCCCGTTCGAGAAAGTGGACGGGCGTCCACATGTCCAGACGAGCGTCCGGGCGGAACCGACTTAGAAACCGACTTATGCATCTATTTAAACAGCCGTTCCTAACCCTAATTACACATATTATTTGACATACACTTTTCTTGAGAGCAGCAGCCGCAAGTTGAGGGTCTCAAGGCCGGTCACCCGAGCCTTGTGCTCGGGTGAACCGAGGTTAGATTAGGAGTAGCTTAGATGTTTCTTTTCTTTTCCGTTCATGGTGATGATCCATTGTTCAAAACTATGTGAGTTCTTTTTGATTAATTCAATTCCAGCTTTTTCTCGCATGATTGTTGATTTATTTTGTATCTTTCTTTGTGCTTATGAGGCCATGAGAATAGATTGAAAGATCTGTTTTCTATTGATGTTTATAATACGGAAGTTGCATAAACCTTAGATCATCATAGAAAGATAGGGGTTTTAGCCGTTGATTATGTGACAAATTAATTGGTTAGATTCCTAGGTTGTTAGATTCGATTATACGAGAGTAACTTGAATCTACACCCGTCGTTTTGTTTGGTAAATCAGTCTCAACACTCGAAAGATGAGAGATAGATAATTGAATTCGCTACGAAAGTAGTAGTTCATAGCTTGAGAGATAAGTTCACTAAGAGATTAGGGATTTGTGTCTCGTGAAAGGGTGAAACCACAAAATGAATTAAAATCATGAGATGAACTAGGATTGAAATCACTTGGTTTGTATGATGTTTGATCCCATGTATCCTTAGTTTAGGTTTTTATTATTTGTTCTAGTTTAGATTTAGTTTACTTGTTCTATGAGTTTATTTGTTAGTTCTTCGTTTATTTGTTTTCGTTAGTAACAATTGAGAGAATTAATTAGATTAGATTCAACATCCCTTTTCCCTGAGGATCGATACCTGTACTATGCTAGCAACTACCCGGTATTCGGCCGGTTAGGAGGTAGTTTTGCATGGTAGTATAGGTTTTATAAATTTTCTTTTGTTTTAATGATGCAAAATCTCTCCAACAAAAGTGGCGCCGTTGCCGGGGAATAGGTGTCATGTTGAATCTGATCTTGTTATTTCTCGATTTTGTTACGTTTATTTTTTTTCGTTTTAATAAAAGTAGCGTTTACCATATCGAGAGTTTTTATTTTGCCGTGTTTCGATGACCATAAGGTTAAGAATGTGCAAAAGTTTTTACTCGATTTGTTTAAACGTGAAGTATGTGTTTATGTGTTTTCGATCTAACCTCTTTGTGCTTTAATTGAAAGTGGTCTGCTTTGTGATCTCGTGTTAATATGTGTTTTAAGTTTTTAGGGTTTGTCCGCGTTTTCCGCTCTCTCGCCGTGTATTCGTTGTATGGACGAGCGTCGCTCTCCGTTGGACGCCCGTCCGGCTTCTTTAGCCGTTGTAAACGAGCGTTTGAAAGTATTGGACGTTCGTCCGTTCAAAATATTTTCGACTCTGTTCTGGTTTAAAGGACCAGACGAGCGTCTATGCTTTCTGAACGTCCGTCCGGTTGGTTTTCAAGTCAAACGAGCGTTTGTTTTTCTGAACGCTCGTCCAAAGCTGTATTTTGAGGTGAACGCCCGTCTGTTATGCTGAACGCCAGTTCAGTAGTCCAGGTTTTTTCTTGATCTCATTCCTAATGCTTTTATTTAGTATGGATTGCTTACATTCGAGCTTCTGTGGCCTATTTATTTTTTTACATAGATGTCCTGAATATGAATGTTATACCTTTCCATCTATGAATTCATGCTAAGTAAATGATCTTATTCCTTATACATGATTCATCTATGCAAGTTATAGTCACTGTCGGTTCTCGTACGCTATAACTGGTCTTATTGTTATTTAGTAGCTAATGTCGGTTTCCGTATGCTACATACCGCTGTGATGAATCTTTTAAGCTTTGAGACCTATGTGCTTTCTTGTTATTTTTGTAACTCATATGGGTAGCTACTGTCGGTTTTCCGTATGCTACGTCCAGGCCATATGAGTTATATCTGTTTAGTATAGCTAACTGTTGGTTTCCATAATGCTATCACCTTTTGATGAGTCTTAAGGCGCGTCTACATTGCATGTAATGAACAGCACTGTCGTTTATCGTAACCTGTCATTATTTGGTAGACGTTTATTTTATATACATGTCATGTTGCTAATTAGTGGGCTAGTTTTCTTTCTTTTATTTTCTTTTATTTTTGCATATCACTTAGATGCATATCATTTAGTTGCATATCATCTAGTTGCATTGTTTTTTTATTTTTCTTGAGCGTAGTTAACTGTCGGTTTCCGTAATACTACCTCGTTTTTTTTCATGATGGTTACTGTTGGTTTTCCATATGCCATCATTATTTTATTATTGCATATCATGTAGGCTGCATTGTAGTATATTTTCATATAGTTGCACCTAGCCTACGAGTTTGTGATAATTTCATGTGTATGTGTCCATCTTTATGTGAGCATAATTTGAATATCTCTATAAATTCTTTTCCATGTGCTTTATTTGTATAAGTCTAATCTTTTCCCCGTAGACTCTTTTTGCACTGATCAAGTCTGCAGGATATTTTTGATAGCGATTGTGCACTTTCACGATGTATTCAGTTGTCCTGTGATGCTCCACAATCTACTGAGCTATGCAAGCAATCTTGGCTCTTGTTGGTTCCTCCAGAATTGCCAGCATCCAATCAGCTAAGTTCTCTAATTTATTATTTCTGTATAACTTGAGGACAAGTTGCAATCTAAGTGTGGGGGAAGGGATAGATGATTTATGTGTCTACTTTCGTTTGCTCATATTTTTAGTATTTCTATGAAAAGTGCTTAATTTTCAAATTTTTTGTTATATCCCGAGTAGACAAAGGCATATCTTTGCTTGAGTTTATATCATTTTTGCTATATTCTGTATATTTAGTAATTTTAGTTGTTTCACCCGACACTCTTTTTCACATGCCATAGTAAATGATGAGCTAAATGTTGAAAGCCTACCCCATTTTAGTTGGAGATTTTTGATGATTATAGCATGTTTCTTTGCTTATGTACAATTCTTGAAAAGTTTAGTAGTTTGTATTCTAGGATTAAAGTATGACATACTGTGAATATCTAGATGTTTGAATGTGATAAGTGAAACGTGATTAAGTCTTTGCAATAGTAATAAATTGTTTACTTGAGGTGTTATGCTCAGTGGTCTGTGTTACTAGAAAATAATCTTTACCACTGCCAGCCAGAAATCTCTAAGTAAACATAATTGTAATTGTGTGTGTCGGAAGTCAAGTTGATGATTTGGGTGAGGTAGGTGTACCACGTATGTCCTATTCCACTATGATGACCAAAAGCTCACGACGCCGGTTTATAGCCGCCTTATGATTGGAGTAAGGTAGGGGATTATCTTGAAATGTCCTATTCTGCTATGAGGGCAAAAGCTTATTCTGATGTGCGTTTAAAAAGTGAAAATATTTTGATATATATTATTATGAATAAGTAAGGACTTAGTTACCGTTAATCTTATACCCAGTATAAACTGAAGGATATGTTGTAGGGATTATCCTCTGAGTTTGTCAGAAAGGTTTTAGATATTCTCTACTATTTCTTTTTGGGATATGTATGTTTTGTAAAGTGCCTGTTATAATTTTTGAATATTTCTAACTTAGATGGGAAACCGGGCTAGTTTTGGTTTGAATAACTTTCAAATTGTGGAACTTAGTGGAAGTTTATTATGGCTATGCACACACTCACACGGGTGAACTTCTAAGTTATTGAATATACTTTATATTTGTGTAGATGTTTATTTGTCTCGAGCTTGACTTTGTTCTGTTTTGCTCGAGGACGAGCAAAAGTTTAAGTGTGGGGGTGTTGTTAAGGGCTAATTTGTAGTGATTTTTATATATATTTTCTATATCAATTTCCCCTACATTCGTATGATTTTCATAGATTTTGAGCTATATATGTAAATATTGAGTAAATGGTGTTTTTAATAGTAAAATATGAAAACGTATCGATTTATATGCTTTATTTGATGATTTTATGTTGTTTTGGAATCGTGTTACGTTTTGGTATGTTTTTCGATGTGTGTAGATACATATCTTTAACTTGGAAAGGATTTGGAAGAGTCTAAAGTCGAATTTAAAGTGTTGATGAAGAGATAGAGATGATACAAGATGGATAAAGATGGAAGAATCAGGATAATTATCAAGAAATCGAAGTCCATCAAGATGGACGAGCGTCCGGATGGCGTCCAAAGTGAACGGGCGTTTGATAAAGCAAACGAGCGTCCAGAATCGTAATTCACATTCAGAGAGTTCAGACGCTGTCCAAACGAGCGTCCAACCCCCGTTCGAGAAAGTGGACGGGCGTCCACATGTCCAGACGAGCGTCCGGGCGGAACCGACTTAGAAACCGACTTATGCATCTATTTAAACAGCCGTTCCTAACCCTAATTACACATATTATTTGACATACACTTTTCTTGAGAGCAGCAGCCGCAAGTTGAGGGTCTCAAGGCCGGTCACCCGAGCCTTGTGCTCGGGTGAACCGAGGTTAGATTAGGAGTAGCTTAGATGTTTCTTTTCTTTTCCGTTCATGGTGATGATCCATTGTTCAAAACTATGTGAGTTCTTTTTGATTAATTCAATTCCAGTTTTTCTTCATGATTGTTGATTTATTTTGTATCTTTCTTTGTGCTTATGAGGCCATGAGAATAGATTGAAAGATCTGTTTTCTATTGATGTTTATAATACGGAAGTTGCATAAACCTTAGATCATCATAGAAAGATAGGGTTTTTAGCCGTTGATTATGTGACAAATTAATTGGTTAGATTCCTAGGTTGTTAGATTCGATTAAACGAGAGTAACTTGAATCTACACCCGTCGTTTTGTTTGGTAAATCAGTCTCAACACTCGAAAGATGAGAGATAGATAATTGAATTCGCTACGAAAGTATGAGTTCATAGCTTGCGAGATAAGTTCACTAAGAGATTAGGGATTTGTGTCTCGTGAAAGGGTGAAACCACAAACTGAATTAAAATCATGAGATGAACTAGGATTGAAATCACTTGGTTTGTATGATGTTTGATCCCATGTATCCTTAGTTTAGGTTTTTATTATTTGTTCTAGTTTAGATTTAGTTTACTTGTTCTATGAGTTTATTTATATATTGTTTGTTTAACGAACCAATATAATATTGTATAAAATAAAATCCCTATGATTAAACCGCGGTGGTGGAATCATAATGTTGATTATGGTTGTTAAGATCTCGACTCATAGTAAATTATTTAATTCTGAAATAGTCGTTTGTATTATTAAACGTGACATTATTAGTACGGTTGGACTATCACGTATTGGGTGTGCTATATCTTGTGAAGGTGATGATTTGGTGCAATGGGAAATTTGGCTCTCTTTCGTACTTATACTAAGAAGTGGAGCCTCACCTCTCCTCCACATCCCATGTGAGGTTTTTTGCTTCTTTAATATTTAGAGTAGAAAAATAAGAAAACTCATTTTCCAATAAAATAATGATTTAAGAAAAATAAATAAATCAGTTAAATTGATATATCCTATTAAATTAATATCTTATATTAAATAATTCATTTAATTAATTACATGTGTGTATATATCATATATATATATATATATATATATATATATATATATATATATATATATATATATATATATATATATATATATATATATATATATATATATATATATATATATATATATATATATATATATATATATATATATATATATATATATATATATATATATATATATATACACACACACACACATATAAACATATACGTATATGTATATTTATCAATTAATAACATATTTAATATCTTGTATTATATATTTATAATAAATAAATACCACATTATTAATTACTGTTATAACACTTTCTAGTCGGGATAAATAAATTCTCATTCGGTTATCACTATAACCACAATTTAATTCCGGCCAGTTGTCCATATGTGTGTGACCCGATAACTTCTAAATATGTTGTCCGTAAGTATAAAGTATATTTAAAAAACTACCCTTCACACTTAACGATCGTGATTCGCGTATAGCAAAACATCATGACCCACAATCATCGGAAAGAGTCAAGTGATATGACTACAACCTATCAT
Organism: Gentiana straminea; assembly: GCA_036785695.1. Taxonomy (NCBI): domain Eukaryota; kingdom Viridiplantae; phylum Streptophyta; class Magnoliopsida; order Gentianales; family Gentianaceae; genus Gentiana; species Gentiana straminea. Next base: position 2,506,301 of record JAVUPR010000241.1, on the reverse strand, counting down.
GTGAAACAAGTACCGTGTAAAAAGAATCATTTCACATGCGCAATATCCATATAGTCGTTTGTCGAGTGTCATACATCAACGACTATTTTTTATATCACGAAATATAATATTCCCTCGGAATGAACACTTTCATTCCCACTTTGGAAAGATTCCGAGAATAAAACATTCCTTTATAAGATGGCCATTTCTGGATATTCATCCTACCATTAGGAAATGTGAATTCCGGACGAGCGACATTAATCTTACGCGTGCTTCAACATCACACCCAATCACTATCGTACGATCTCCCCGTGTCTAAGGGAAACCTCAATAGAGTCAAAGCGTGACAATCCGCACCGTGATGTTATGAAGACTCCGGTCTGAGGATAATTACACAACCGCTACATAGTGCAAAAATTAATAAAGTAAGCGGGTCAATCTAACGTACGCATTCTTTAATACACGTCCACACACAGTCCAAGTGTCTCCACACTTTGACAGATGAGATAGATCACTGTCTTTACAAGATAGAAGACATCTAATACGTATCATACTAATAGTCTCCTATTTAATAACATGTATGACTAGAAATATTTAAATATCAAACTGCTAGGAACATTTTTTTTATAGTTTTGATGATGGCCTAACTAGCCGTTATAGATGCCTAAGATGAGTATAGGCTTAATATGATGTATAGGCTTTTTAGAAGTCTGGCCTTGTACAGGTTTGTCAGACTAAGCACTCTAACTGAAGTCTGGTAGGTTAGCTCAGTGAAGTGAAGTCAAATCAAGAGCAATGAGTACAAAACTGAGGATCCATACTCAGTGAAGAAGACCTATGGACTGGTTTACAACCATGGAAGTCTATGACGGCCTTGGGTAAACATAAATATATCCAGCTAAGTCATGAAGCTACATTCTCTATAAATTGTGTACTCTGACCGCTCCCAAAATAAGGGTCAGAGATAAGTAATACAAATCGGCCAAGTCAAATCAGCTAAGATGAACCAGCTAAGAAGCATTCAACAAAGAAGATAGCCAGCGGAGTAAATTGAAGTAAGCTGACTATACAACTGAACAAGTCTGATGAGAAGCAAAATTCTGAATTCAGCATGTGATAAAATCAAGGATTACAATGGAATTAAATTCATAGGAAATCATGGACAAATATCAAGGAAGAACTTCTGAAAATAAATTAAGAAACAAGAATCACACAAATCATGGGAGCCAACTCAGGAAGGATTAAAGAATTAAATTCCTTCAAATTAAATAGCCAACGGATGGAAATTAGAAATTCAAGGGATTGAAGGCTATAAATAGAAGACCTGATCAGAAGGAACAAATATACGAGAATAACGAGAACACAAGAAATCTAAGTGCTGAAACTCTGATCATACACCTTCTTACACTTTGAAATTCAAAGCTCTATCTAGAAAATCCAAGTATCAGAAATCTACGGACTTAATAGAATTCATCAAGTCTGAACTTGGAATCATGAATCGTTGATTCACTTCTTGATAATCTCTTTCTGGATTTACCCAATCAGTGAAGAAGCATTCCGCTTTGAAGGACTGAGGCAATTGAGGCATAGCAAATCTGTCAAGGAATTGCAAGGGGTTGTGATAAATGTTGAAGGGTCAACCGAAGGAACAATGATGGAGTGGAATTGCTCAAGAAATTGAGCATTGCTAGGGAGTAGTCACTCGGAGACAGTGAAGCAACTTGTGTTGTGAAGGATCGTTGTTTTATTGTAACCGGTGTGAAACTACAATAGTGAATTACTCCGATCATCAAAGGAGAAGAGAGGATTAGAGGATTACACCACCTTTATAATCTGTGTTCTTTACTTTACGCATTTATTTCTTGTATTTATATTCAGTACCTTGATTTCTGTTTGTGTGTGAATAATAATCTTTGAAAAAGAAATTTTAGAAAGGCTTATTCCCCTGCACAACTATTTTAGGATAATTTAAAGTTTGTGAACAAGGCCATTCACCCACCTCTCACCATTGTTCTGCCTTTCTCTTGGACCCACACAAACCATTTAAAATGAATCGAGATCTCATCAACCAGAATCATTATTATGATTTCTTTTATTGCAGTTTGACACTAAGGACGTTATTATATATACAATATCATAATTGGTTCGTTAAAAGAACAAATATATAATAACAGGAAATCCATTTGTTATATCTATAAACATAAAAGCGTAGTAGAAATGATCTGACCCGGTTGGATCCAGTCCAGCTCAAATGGGTTTAAAGCACTATAATAACAATCTCCTAGAAGAATATGAATTTTGGGGTGCTAAACCTGCTAAGACACCCATGGAGTCTAAGCAGACTTTGCAACATAGTGATTCACCACTTTTGGAAGATAATAATGCATACAAATCACTAGTGGGTATACTAATCTACCTCACTTTTACCAGACGAGATATAAATTTTGTAGTTCAGCAGCTGAGTCAATTTCTGGACACTCCAATTGAAAACCACATGAAGGCAACACATAGACTGCTGAGATATTTGCAAGGAATCTTATTTCCAGCAGAGAATAGCCTTGTCTTGAAAGGTCTTGCACATAATGATTGGGCAGGATGCCCTGAGACAAGAAAATCAGTATCAGGATACATGATGTTTTTAGGAGATGCTCCAATTTCATGAAAGACAAAGAAACAAACCACCATAGCAAGAAGTTCATCCGAGGCTGGTACGGTGCTATGGCAAATGTAGTTTGTGAACTCCAGTGGTCGACTTACATCCTACAAGATTTGCAGATTCATGTTCAAATGTCTGCTGTGTTATTTTGTGACAATGCAAGTGCCATGCACATTGCACATAACACTGTTTTCATGAAAGAACAAAGCACATTGAGATTGACTATCATATTGTGAGAGACAAAGTCAAATATGGACTTGTCAAACTTCTTCCAATTAACACCAAAGAACAAATAGTTGACATTCTCACCAAGGTCTTAGATGCACCCATCTTTACCTATCTGGTAGACGTTGGGCATTTCAAAGATATTTCAGAGTTCCAGTAGCTGAAGGGAATGCTGAGTGCAAGATGTTCATGAATCACTCTCAGCTTGATGGGGGTTTTACAGTATAAGGGTTGAAGGAAATGTTGAGTGCAGTCTGCTGATGAACTTAGCAGACCACATGAAGAGTTAGCAGGCTGCTGAGTAGTTTAGTGCACGAAACGGTTATTCAGTTAGAGTTTGTTGTAACCATTTGTAACTTACTTTTAACTGATTCATGAAGTGTATGAAGCTATAAATACCCCATGATAAGCATCATTGTAGCTTAACTTGTTGATTTTAGTTCAATAATATTGATTCCGCATTTTATTACTATATGTTTGTAATTTTTCAAACTTCGACAGATCTGTCACTATCTTTACAAGATAGAAGAATCTAATACGTGCTAGTCTAACCGTACTATTAATGTCCTATTTAATAATACATACGACTAGAGATATTTAGGTAACAGACCAATTAAAATGAATTGGGATCTTATTAACCATAATCAGGGGCGTCCCTGTCCAAATTTAGACTCGAGGCCAAAAAGAATTTTAGGCCTTCGCCTTCGAAAAAAAACAGCAACCAAAATATATATAAAAAATAAATAAAACAAAAAAACTGCGTGAGATAGTCATGGGTTTGGAAGGAAAAAAACCTACTTATTTGACTCCTAGTCCTAGTTTAAAAAAATAAAAATTATTGTAGCTAGCAAGATTCAAAACCGAGTCTCATGTCTAGTATACTAGAGTGCTAACCATTAAGGTAATACATTCATTGTTCAAATAAATACAATATATATATAATATAGGTCGAAATTTTGTGCGGCCCTTAAATTCATTGATTTTTGGGAGGGCTCCGGGCCATGGCCCCCCTGACCATAATCACTATTATGATTTCTCTATCACAGTTCGACACTAAGGACGCTATTTTATATACAATATTATAATTGGTTCGTTAAACGAACAAATATGCAATAATAGGAAATCCATTTGTTATATGTATAAATATAAAAGAATAATACAAATTATCTGACCCGGTCGGATCCGGTCCAACTCGATTGGGTTTAGGACACTACACTACCAAGTAATATTATAATATTTATTTATTATTAACAAATAATATTTGATATTAATGATATTATATATATATATATATATATATATATATATATATATATATATATATATATATATATATATTAATATTATATGTTAATATTACATCTTTGATATCTTTTATATTGGATATTTAATATATAGCTTAAATAAGATTATGAATATTAATTAATTAGATAATCAATCAAATATCCAATTGATATTTTATATCCTTATTTTATTTATTGGAGAAATACTTTCTTATTCTCTACTCCAAGTCAGGTAGCAATTAAAAGCATTCTTACATGCTTGGGGCGCCACTTACATCTTATAAAAGGGAAGTTGTGTCAACTCTTTTGTATCACAATAGAGAAAAAAATAGAGAGCTTCTTGTGAGAGAGTTTTGGGAAGAAGAAAATGCAGCATAGCAATTGAATTTTTCTGGTAGCAGTCCTTTGAGGATTCCAGTGGTTGTTTGTGTGGATTACCACTAGAGGCCGAACACTACTAGACTACCAGCGGCTCCGTGCATGGAGTATCATCCGTAGATAAATAGACGATCCATTTGGGTCATACTGGTATGTATATTTGTCTAATTCTTAATGTCTTAATTGTTTATACAATGTCTTTTCACGGACTAAAAAGAAATCAATTTTTTTATTTTTCGCTGTATAACCCTAGTTGATTTTCTTACACAAACAACTTCCACAATGCATCAAATCAAAGCTTGATCATATGGAATGTTGAACAGTGTTTCAGGATCCTAATCTTGATCAGATTCTTCAATTCAGCCTTGGATTTGTGTTTGATCTCTGGTTATAACTTGTTATAATGACCTTTAACACTTGTATAAAACATGCATACAATCAATTAAATTTTGTGCCTTATACTGTAAGTGATACAATTCAGTTGATATTAGTACTGATTTATACAAACTAATGCAACATCAATGAGGGGGTTTTATGATCCGGCGGTCATATTCTTACTTTTAATGAGGGGAATACACAAATAGTGACAAGATGTGGTTTACCTCATTTGGATCAATCCCTAGGCACTTTGGTTCAATCATAATTTATTCCAGAGGCCATATAACCCTCATTTAGATGATGTGTTATCTTTGAAACAATTTGATTCAAATCAACGTTAAGGGTAATTAGGGTTCATTACTCCACAATCTCTCCTTTTTGATTGTTTTTAAAATAACACACATATGTTTCAAACATTTCTCCCCTTAATCACAGCTCCCGTTAACATATGCATACTAGACATAAAGAAAGCATGTAAGCATGCAGTCACATATAAGATCAAGGCTGAAATAGAAAGTTTGAAACAAGGGAATACTTCTCCCTCTTATTATGATTCATGAAAGAAAAAAAAAAAAAAAAACCTTGAATCCAGTATTTTGCAGACTAATTGCTCATCTAAATATCTTTGAATGCAAAATTTGACGAGTCTCACCACAGCAGTTGTCGGCCAATCTTAATACAGAAATAAATATAATGGAAACACAGTATTATGCCAAAGTATAAAGGCCAAATTGTAAATATTGATGTTGACCTAAATGACTATTATCCCACTTTGAAGCTTCACAGAAAATCCGCCATATAACAACAAAAATTCCCGTGGGCGGCTCAAAAGTGGTCAGTTGTGCGTGATTCAAATTACTATGCGCGCATAATTCACTTTTTAAATCAAAGACACCTTTTACATCCCTTTAGAAATTATTAATATATTCGGTCAAAAAGAAATTATTAATATTACCCCTCAAAAAATATATTAATATCATCCCTTCAATTTTTATTTTATTATTATAATATGGGAAGAAAGCTAAAAATCAACGAAACTTAAAAAATAAAAATAAAAACAAAATTATTATAAAATTAAATAAAACAATAGAACAAGAGAAAACACCAAGTATGAAGGAGAAGGAAATATATGTGTATTATTTCACCGATACAAGAGGTATTAATAATAGAGATTAGAGTGTAGATAATAATTTGAATTAATCCAATATCTACTTAAATAAATTTGAATAATATATAATTCACAAAGTTTATCTTTTACATAGTGTTTAAAGGAAATGGATTTTTCTTTAACTTGTCCATAAGACATACATATCACAAATCATGTTCACGGTATTTTACATTGGTGGACTTAGAACTAATAACTTGTAATGTTTTATCTGGAAGATGCCAGTCTATAATGCCATAAAAGAGAATCATCTAATCTATCAGACAAAGTGTTATTTGGTACAAAATTAGAAACAACATTTACATCAGATCTTCTGGCAGGCTGTTGTAACAAAACATATAATCCTCTTTTCAGCTCAGCTGAACCAATCATGTTCTTCTTGCTCCCCTGTAAAACACACTTGTTAGCAGTAAAAATAGCTGTACATTTGGAGTCATTAATCAAAGATGGTAAAGAAACCAAATTATACTTAAACCAGGAATATATAACATGTCATGCAGGATTAGCTGAGGATTAATCATCGCTTGTCCTATATGTGTTACAGAAGGAGTATTGCCATTAGGTAATCCTACTTGTACATTAGTTACAAGTTTGAGATTCACTTAATAGGTCTAAAGAACCCACAATGTAATATGTGGCACCTGAGTCCAAGATCAATTGGATAGTTTTATCAAACTTAAGTCACCTCTTGAACATGTAAGAAATGATTAATTGTTCACTGTATTGATCTGGTGAACTGCAAATCCAGTGGAATCTGAACTCAACAGAGTCATCAACTTGTCTAGCTGTTGTGTAGTAAGATTTAAGAACCCCAAACTAGTAGTCCAGCTGTGGGCTTGATCTTCTTTTGCTTACTGATCCATGAATGTCTGATATACCATATTAGCCTTTCTTGACTTAAATCCAGGTGGATAGCCATGCTTTTTGTAGCATTCTTCTTCTGTGTGACCATTGAATCCACATAAACTACATTGAACTTTCTTGGAATTCATGGCCTTTGAACTTTGTGCAGGCACAAATGCTTGTATGCTGACTGCCTGACCTTGACCCTATCCATTCTTCCGATTCATCAAAATCATTGAATTTTGATTCATGGCCTTATTTGCCACATACAACTTTTGCCTTTCGAATTTGATAGCCATTGCAAAGGCATCATGAATCTCCGAGAATGGCACAATCAGCATTGCTTGGGAAATCATATGCTCTAATTCATCCCTCAAACCTCTCAGGAATTTCATCACATGTTCTATTTCAATAAGATCCACCAGAGTATTAAATGCATTACAATGGCACTATGGATCACAATAAACTGGCATTGGCCTAATTGTCTTGATTTCCTCCCAAAGAACCATTAATTTTGTGAATTACTAATTTACAAAGTTAGCACCCTATTTCAGCACAAGCATCTACTAAAAAAGATCAAAAAGTCTTAATGCATCAACATTAGAAGATCTATCAGCAAGGTTTTTCCAAACTTCATGGGCACTCTTGAAGTACATTAAACTTTGTGCAAGGGTGTTTTCAATAGAATTCAAATCCAAGATCTCAACATAGTATCACACTGCCTTCAAGCGTGAAAATCTGTTGAATCTGCTTCTGGCCTTTTTATTGTGCCGTCTACGAAGCCAAACTTGTTGTTGTTGATTAACACCATCTCTATGGACATCTTCCAAGGATTGTAATTGTTGCCATTCATCAATCACTGCACTAGCACCAAGGAAGGATTCTCATTTGGATGAACATAGTGAAAGTAAAAGATTTTCCCTTGTGTTTTTCATTGATTCAAAGGTAAAATATACAAGTGTTTTACAGTTACAAATGCCTTGATTGTAGGCAATAGAATAGGAGAGTAAATGCTAAATCTTTGACTACTAAATGTGGTATATTTGGAGATAACTGCTAAATAAATACTAATATGGACAGTATATTCTAACACACCCCCGCAGTCGAAGCCGGAGGTCCACGAATGCTGAGACTGGCTCGGAAATCATCAAATAAGACACGCGGGAGCCCTTTGGTGAATATATCGGAAATCTGATAATGAGACGGAACATGGTGTACCCGAACCTCACCCCGAGCGACTTTTTCACGAACAAAGTGAATATCCATTTCAATATGTTTGGTGCGTTGATGTTGTACGTGATTGGTGGATAAGTAGATGGCGCTAACATTATCACAGTAAACCAAGGTAGCTTTGGAGATCGGGCAATGGAGTTCTAGGAGAAGGTTGCGTAGCCAACACGACTCAGACACGACATTGGCAACGTCGCAGTATTCAGCCTCCGCACTGGAGCGGGACAAGGTGGGTTGGTGTTTGGACGACCAAGAGATAAGGTTATCACAAAGAAAAATGCAGTAACCAGAGGTTGAACGGCGTGTGGTAGGGCTCCCCCCCAGTCAGCGTCAGTGTAGCTGAGAAGGGAGAAGAGTGATGACTTATGAAGATAGTGGCCGAACTCTAGTGTGCCCTTGAGATACCGCAATATCCGCTTGAGGGCATGCATATGGACGTCCTTGGGGTCGTGCACGTGTAAACATATTTGTTGCATTGTATAGGAGATATCGGGGCGAGTAAATGTAAGGTACGGTAGAGCCCTTGCTAGAATGCGATAAAAAGTAGGATCCTCATACGGTGTTCCTGTTTCAGCAAGTTTGGACGGAGAATCAACAGGTGTAGAAACCGGTTTGCAGGAGGACATGCTTGCACGCTCGATTATATCTTCGGCATACTTGCGTTGATGAAGGAATAAACTATTCGGGTGTCGGGTAACCGAGATTCCCAAAAAGTAGTGAAGCGGACCAAGGTCTTTCATGTCAAATTTAGAACCCAAGAGAGACATGATAGAGTTCCGAAGAGTATCAAGAGGAGGCGGTGAGGATGATATCATCCACATATAAAAGTATATAAGCCAAATCCGTCCCTCTGTGATAAACAAAAAGCGAGTGATCCGAAGTGCTATGAGAGAATCCAATGCGCGAGACATAATCAGCAAAGCGCTGGTACTAGGCACGAGGGGCCTGTTTGAGCCCATATAGTGACCTTTTCAGGCGGCACACATGATCAGGGTAATGAGGATCCCGAAACCCCATAGGTTGGTGCATATAGACAGTTTCATGAAGATGACCGTGGAGAAAGGCGTTCTTGACATCAAGCTGATGAATAGACCATGATCGAGAAAGTGCAATACTGAGGACAGCCCGTATGGTTGCCGGTTTGACCCCGGGACTGAATGTCTCATCACAATCCATGCCAACCTGCTGAGACCTGCCATCACCAACAAGGCGGGCTTTGAACCGCTCAAAAGAACCGACAAATTTAGTTTTGATGCGAAAAATCCACATAGAAAAAATTATATTAGTATGAGCCGGGCAAGGCACGAGGTCCCACGTCTCATTTTTAATAAGGGCATTAAATTCGTCGGTCATGGCAGATTTCCAATTAGGGTCGGATAAGGCATCTTTGGGTGTGTGAGGAAGGGGTAAGGGCAAAGCTATGAAAGATAGATTATAAGTCCGTTTGGGCATGAAGATTCCATGCATGGCCCTAGTGGTAATGGTGCGAGTTGGAAGAGGGGAAGTTGGGCCGAGTGGGCTGGAAGAGGTGGGGGACGCACTGGATGGGCTGGATGGAGGGGATGGGCTGGACAGTGTTTGGGCTGAAGTATGGTCCGCTAGAGGAGATGGAGGCGGCGGTGAATTGGGGTCTGTGGCTGGAAGTTGGGCCGAAAATTGGTCCAGAAGGATGGGGTGAAGGGGAGGTGTAAGAAAATCATATTGGGTCGAAGGGATGGAGTTCAGCTCGCGGAAAGGGAATTTTGACTCATCAAAAATCACATGGCGAGAAATAATAATTTTGCGGGTCGTTAAGTCAAAGCATTTGTACCCTCTATGGTTGGGTGGGTATCCTAGAAAGACGCAGCGAGTGGACCGAGCGTGGAGTTTATGAATATTGGTGGACGGAGTTAATGGAAAACAGAGGCACCCGAAAACTCGGAGATGGGAGTATGAGGGAGTGCGTTGATATAAGAGTTGTGTAGGACACTGGAGATGTAGGGATTTTTGAGGAAGAATCTTGAGGAGGTAGGTAGCCATTTCGAGGGCGTGGTGCCAAAAGGAGGGTGGAACAGAGGCGTGGTGGAGAAGGCCACGTACCAGGTTATTAATGGTGCAAAGTTTACGTTCAGCTTTCCCATTCTGGGGGGAAGTGTGGGGACAAGAGAATCGGAATAGTAGACCATTGTTTTGACAGAAGGACTTAAATAGGTCATTATCAAATTCTTTACCATTGTCACATTGAAAAGTTTTTATAGGAAGGCCGAATTGTGTTTTAACCAACGTACTAAATTGAGAGAAAATGGGAAAGACCTGTGACTTTTTATCTAGAGGAAATGTCAACAAAAATCCGGTAAAATCATCAAGAAATATAGCATAGTACCGATGTCCAACAGAACTCAAAACAGGAGAAGATGATGGAGGTCAAGTTAAATTATTAACTCGATGCCTACTAACACACTAGCAAGAGAACTAGATTCAATTGTAGTATAGCTAGATAGAGTCGAGGTCGATCCCACAGAGACTCGGCACAAATAAAACACAACTTTATCCTATTAGAACTAAATTGAAAGGGCGGTCTACGACCAACTAAACGCAGTAAATAAAATAGTGACAACCACAAGACACAAAGACAGACTAAAGACTACTAAAACACGGATAATACGGTTGATATTATCTCAACAAATAGTATTGATTACGCTAGTAGATTATAACTCCCCCATGTGAATTAGGATGATAACGAGACAAAACAAACGTTAAAGATTAATTATTATGACTACGGGAGTCATCCCCAAGGTAGATTTAGCTCCGGTTAGGCCCTCTAAATCATCGTGCCTCCATTACGTGACTTCGCTTTTTAATGCCTCCATCTCATATAACTTCTGACACAATTACGAAACTAGGGATGCCGGTATAAACCGTAACCTCATCTAAGCAACATTCCTAGGGTAAGGCGTACTTCTTAGATGCCGATTCAATCTATATCCTAAGTAACAATCACTTTTTGAGTTTCATGTTAAATTATGATGACGAATAATTAAGTTGATCAGGTTTAATTACTCGTTTTAATTCCAATTCAGAGAATCTGACGTAGTCGAAGCCGATCATAATATTGCCCTACACATCACCACGCTCGGTCGACCGAACGACAGCACTCGGGCGACCGAGTGACACGTCTAGGTCGACCGAACACAGTCCGTGTCGGAACAAATCATGATTACTTCTTAACGTTTCTAACCTAAACACATGGGTTCGTAAATAAATCTACATCACGCAATCAATACAAGAAAAACTACTCCATAATAAAATATATCAGATCTACGAATAAAGATTGCATAATTGAATAGTCATACCCTCGAAGACGAGAGTGACTCCCACTCTTTAATGCGCTCCCCAACCGGAGAATCCGATGAATCCACAATGTACGAACATAAAGAAAAGAAAAGAAAACTAAAACTTAAAACTCAAATTGTATAAATTGTTTTGCGTTGTAGTGGTGTGTCTTTCTCAGCATCGTGGCTGCTGTTTATATAGGAGTTGTAGCCGACATAGGGAGAATCCAGAAGATTGACATGCATTTATCAACTTAGGCTCGGGTGACCGAACGTACACGCTCGGTCGACCGAATGGTATGGCTCGGTCGACCGAGCCTCCCTCTTTACGCGTTTTCAAATTCGGTTCGTCTGACTGTTCCCCACTCCATGCTTTTGAATTGATCTGATTAATCTTTTCTTCAATGCTCCGATTTTCTTCTCTTTTATCTTGAGATTTCTCGATTGCGTGATAATTATCTTCCTGATTTATCATGATCTGCAAAATCAGCATTTATCACACAATTAATTGCTCTTTTATAATAAAAACAGCTAAATACCAATTATCATATTAATAATCACTTATCATTAAATAATAAATATAAACACGTGATTAAATATGAAATATATATAATTAACTCCGATTTAAGGTTATAATTGATGACATAAATGGGTATATTTTAACCGTCATCAGAAGACCATAAATCGTTATGAATAATATCAAATGGTAGTAATGTTGTATTGGACGATGCAGTAAAAGGTAACTTAATATGCTTGCCAAAAACACAAGATTGACACACAACTGAAGGAGGGAGTTGAGTACAATCAATATTTTTATTTTTATGTAAAGAGCATAAAATAGAGGTGCCGGGGTGACCCAAGCGGTTGTGCCATAAGGAAGGAGATAAAGCTGCAAATGTGGAGGGGGACGTGGTGGTGGTGAGGGGATACAGATCCCTAGTGCTATTACATCTCATGATCGGCGCCCCCGTCAGCAGATCCTTCACAGAAAAACCAAACGGATCAAATTCAACAGAAACATGATTATCGGTTGTAAAGCGACGGACAGAAACTAAGTTTTTAATGAGTTTCAGGGCATGGAGCATGTTATTTAAATTTAAAGGTGGATGGGGTGGGGAGAGAGTTGAGTGTCCATACCCGTGTATCGGAATTGCCTGACCACTACCAACAATGATAGTACGATTTAAATAACCCAAATTAAAATAGGACGAATGTATACCTGAAGTGCCAGACATGTGTGAGGTTGCACCCGTGTCTAAGTACCAGTTCGTATCAGGAACATTTAATGTCATCGTGTGAAGAGCCGCATTAATATCAGTGGGCATATACCCATATCCATCATCCTGAGTATGAAAAGATTGCTGCTGTGGAGAGGAGGGGGGGTCGAGACCCCAGAATCCCCTGTTTCTGCGCCGGTTGTGAAGGAGCCCTGTTCCAAGAGGTTATGGGGTATGGGCAAGGCGGTGGTACCCATGCCGGTTGCCCCCAGGGATTCCATGGCCAGTAAGGCGGCGGGCACTGAAATCCGGGCTGGTATGGGGGACGGGCCGGAGTTTGAGAGCTGGGGTTGGGATGCTGTTGGTTGTGCCGGCCGCCTCCGCCTTGATTGTTGCTACCTCCACGAGTTCCACTACCCCTATTTGAATTTCTACCCCGAGAATTGCTGCGGTTGTCACGACCGCGACTGGTGTTGTTGTTGGACCGAGAATTAGACTCGGTTTGGTGATTTTTGGAGCCGGAATCAGTGGCTAGAAGGGATGAATTTCCACCGGCGGCCGAGGTGCGTTTCTCTTGTCTGGTTTCTTCCAGAATTAGTCTCGATCGGGCTTCATAAAACTTAGGCAATGGGTTGTATTGTTGCAGTAAAGTGGCAATGCTGTCATAGCTCTCGCTTAATCCCGCAATAAGCTGCAAAACAAGATGTTGATTTGAAACTGGAGCATCAACGTTAGCCAATTGGTCTGCAAGTATTTTCAGCTCTTGGCAATAAGCAGAGATATTGGGGTAATCTTCTTGCTTCACAGAGACAAATTGATTTTCAAGGTAAAGAGCTTGTTGTTGTCACTAAATATGCTTTCTAATCTTTCCCAGGCTTGACGAGCAGTGGCCCCGGGTTTGAGAATGGTCTGTAGGAGATCGCCGGAGATGGTTCCGTAGATCCATTAGAGCACAACGGCATCCAAGCGTGCCCATAAAGAATCAGTGGCTGGAGCCTTTTCTGCAGATTTTTCAGATGTCTTTTGAGGAATAATGCGGTCAATGACATCGTATACACGACAGTGAATTTGGAACAGTTCAGCCCAAGAATCATATTGAACTCGTTCCATTTCAAGTGTGATTGGAATACATTTTTTATGTTGTTTACTGCAAGGGCTGGGTGGAATTTGGTATTGTCAGCAATTGATGGAAGAATGCAGATGAATGAGGTAAGGAGGGGCACAAGAGAGAAGAAAACATGTCAAAGAGAAGATGGCTCCGATACCATGAAAGTAAAAGATTTTCCCTTGTATTTTTCATTGATTCAAAGGTAAAATATACAAGTGTTTTACAATTACAAATGCCTTGATTGTAGGCAATAGAATAGGAGAGTAAATGCTAAATCTTTGACTACTAAATGTGGTATATTTGGAGATAACTGCTAAATAAATACTAAATATGTACAGTATATTCTAACACATAGAATGGATTGGAAGGGCTGATCTCTTGTTTATTTGCTGCCATGATTGTCAAGAACATGAATCCACACCAGATTATACCCAAAATGACCAGAAAATTATCAAGAACTCAGAACAAACATAGATTTCTCTCAAGAAACTGTGAAGAATGTTAGGAATCTACGCGGGAACGCAGCGGAATTCAAAATTTTGATTTCCTTTTACCCAAGATCAACTTCGTTTAAGCAATAAACAAATAAGCTAAAGACGGTGGTTATCTTGCTTGATCTAAAAGATCGACGCTTTGACCGTCTAAGGAGAGTAGTTCTGCATAGAGCCACCCAAGTGTTCGGCCTCTACCAGTGATCCACTCGAACAGCCCGCCGGAATCCCATCATGGATTGCAACTAGAAAAATTCGGCTCCTAGACCGACTTTTTCTCTCTCTCAAAACACTCTCTAAGAAGCTCACTATTTTTCACAAAAACTATTAGCTCTTGAAGTTGTGTTGTACAAAAGAGCTTGACACCCACACTATATTTATAGTGCATATGGTGCCATCTAGTAAAGTGGAGATGAAAAAAATATTTTACTAGTAAAATAAGGAAAATATATTTGATTAATTTATCTCATTAATATTCAATATCTTATATTAAATATTTCCAATATATTGTCAATATCTTATATTGACTATATTTATCTTGTTACCATAAATCTATTTTTCAAAATCAATTAATATCTAATATTAATATTATGGTAATCCTATTAATTAAATTGCACAATCCAAGTGTATCTTATACACATTGAAAGTGGCGCCCCTTTGACCAACAAATTGGCTTCCGGAATATTCTTTAATTAATATAATACTATGATTAATTAATTTACAAAATACATGTGTATCAATATACACAATAATTTCGACACACATACATTATGTGTATATTTAATTAATCAACATAATTAATATCTTATATTATATTTATTCATAATAAATAAAAATCACCATATTAATTTACCACTATAACCTTTATAGTCTCGAGATAAACTTTCCTTATTTGGTTATCAACTATAACCGCATTTTAATCCGGCTAGATGTTCTTATGTGTGTGACCCGATAGGCTTCCAAATATGTTGGCCGCAGACACAAAGTGCAAATTACGAAAATGCCCTTCATGCCTAACGATCACGGGATAGCGTCTAGCAACACACCGTGACCCCTAATCATCAGAAGAGTCATATGCAATGACTACTACCTTTCATATGAAATAGTTACCGTGTAAATTACAATCCTATCGTTGTAATAATATTCATACGGTCGTACGTCGAGTGTCAAACATTAATGACCGTATCTTATAATCTGGATATCATGCTGTCTCGAAGTAACTTATTTACTTCCACTTTGCAAAGATTCACGAGAGTGAGACATTCCTTATAAGAAGGCCCTTTCGGATATTCACCCCTACTGATAGGGTACACGATTCCCAGACGACCAAACATGTATACTCCGCATGCTTCAGTATCACACCCAATCACTTCCGCATGATTGCCCCGTGGCTAGAGGAAACCTCAATAGTGTCAAAGCATGACAATCCACACCGTGATGACATGTAGACTCCGGTCCTAAGGATAATTACACAATCGCCACATAGTGTGACACTTAACCGTGTAAGTGGGTCAGTCTAACGTACACATTCTCTAATACACGTCCACGTACAGTCCAAGTGTCTCTACGCTTTGATAGACGGGATCTACCCTTGCCCTCAAAGACAGAAGACATCTAATACGTGCTAGTCTGTTTGTACTATCAATGTCCTGTTTAATAGTATATCAGCCTAGAGACATTTAAGTATCAAACTTATTAAAGTGATTAGAGATCTCATCAACCATAATCGCCTATCATGGTTTCTCTATCACAGTTTAATACTAAGGACGTTATCATATAACAATTCATAATTGGTTCTTTAAAAGAACATATATATGACAACATAAAAGCCATTTACTATATGTATAAACATAAAGAAATAGTAGAAATGATCCGACCCGTTCGGATCCGGTCCAACCCGATTGGGTTTAGGACACTATTCCAACGATATCCCACTTGGCCTAAGACCAATCACTCGTACACACGAGACCAAGTTAAAACACAAGAATCTCATGCAATACCCGCAACCAGCCCTAGCCATAAACGGATCGCTTTCCATGGGGACTCAGACTATCTTCATACCATGCTCCAAATGACCAAGTCAAAAGGAACCGCCTCAACACACACACGAATCTCTGACGAGACCCTAGTCCTTGCTTCAAGCAATAAATCCACTTACTATATCAGATATATAGAAAAGGTGGAAGAACCGTACAAGGTTCAGGAATGAAACTTCTAGATCCATGTAATGCTCCTGCAGCGCCTCCAAGGCACTACTGTGTATTGGCTAAGTTTTAGAGTTTACAGTGACCCATAGGCTAGAACATTTCCAGCTCACTGTATCACTTAACTAAAGTGACTGCAAACCCAGACTGTAGCTCCCACTCGCCTTCATAAGACTCAGGATATACGTCTGTGTAACTATATTTATTCGCTTCCAAGTTTCGATAAGCTAGGAAACCGTCCTTAACTTATTTAAGGATATCCTCGACATTCACCAGACTTACTTTCATACTTGCTCATGACGGTTCATGGACTATGAACATCTGGCATTACTTTTATGATGGTTCCTATCGATGTAGCAAAGGAAACCTCTATAAGCATCATCATTCACCTTATCTTTAAGACTAACGTCCTAACGTAGATAGATCCTGAGATCACCGGCATGCAGTATCCCTTGTCACGACCTATGCTAAACTCTTTTAGCATCACATCTATATAGGTAAACTATAATCTAACATCAGTTAAATCTATCACTATAGATTCTTATTTCTAAAATAAGAAATGCCAATCCAAGTGCTTTCGTAAAGACCATGAACTACCAAACATTAATTGACTGTGACATAGGGTGATAATTCTCGAGAGAGATATCCAATACCTTACTCAAAAAACGTAACACACTCCCACTATCCATCTTGCACATGGGCATATCCTTCTTTTGACTAAGTCAAACTCCTTTGATTGTCAAACAAAGAAATCGTCTAGAGAAACTTGTTTGAGTCCATAAATGGATCTCGTGGGCTTACATATCATGTCATCGTCTATGAACATTGAGCTTTCTGCCCAACGTCTTCAACACTATCATATAGTCATGATACGAAGTTATAACAAGGATAGTCTGAATAGAACTGAGCTTAGCCTTACAGGGACATTCCCTCTAGGTAAGACAGACTAGGTTCACAACCTGGTTGTCATTGATGGAATTTAATTCAGATATTATGGCTCCTGGCCATATTTCTCAAACTTGCCTTTCAAACATTCTTTCATAAGTCGTGAGATATTCATTCTTCTAGATGAACATACCAGCAGCCTTTTCACGCTTGAGGTTATCCACAGACTTACAGAACTTTTGTGTGCACTGAGCAGTGTTCTACACCTCATCGCTATGTGGTGTCTGCTCATGTTCCAATGGTTGAATATCTCCTTGTGGTTCTCAAACTCTCTTTGAGATCTAAATCTACTCCCATTGTTTCTTTTGGAAGAAACACTTCCTCTAGAAGACAGCATGTTTGGAGACAAACATTTTGCTCTGCGGACAAGTAGATAATATCTAGCGTACTTGCTAAGAAAATCCACAAAGTTGCATATGTCGTACTAGGCTCTAAGCCTTTCTGACTTTGCCTATGACCACTTCAAATCATCGGTTAAGATAGATTCGACATTATCCCCTTCCATATCTAATATGGAATTTATTCAACCTTTATTCTTTGGAACTCGGTTAAGTATAAGGGCACTATCCCGAAACGGGTAAGGGATACTTCGCATGGATTGCTTCACACCTTTATCATATAAAGTGTTGTTTTTGGGAACACAATCTAATTGCGTATCCAAAGATGGTATCCTTCAAGGGAAGAATCTTATTCCCTTTCAGACGACTTCTGAAACACCCTACATATATTAATTTCTTCAATCCAATTGAAGATTAATTCCTAAGCAGCTCATCAATCTCATATTCGTACTAGTTCGAACTTTTCGGACTTTCCGAATTATGCACTTCACTGAGTACATTCAACTATTTCTAAAAATAGTCATAGAGATTAACAAACATTCATTTGTGGCATTGATTGTCATAAGCCAACAAACATCGGTATGTTTAGGCTTTAGACAATTTTTACCTTTTCATAAAAGGGTATTTTAGTCATCTTTAGATAAGATACGTATCACCCACATGATTCATAATCACATGGTTCAGACATCATCTGAATGACATTTGTTATACGTTTCTCTTCCAGAGAGTCGACATCTAGAACAACTACAAATATCAAGGATAACAGCCATACAAATATTTAGTTGAGATTTCATCACACATATCAACAATATAGTGACATTGATCTAGTATGTTAGATTCAGTGATTTTCCAACTTTATCGGAATAACATTTATTCTTTACAATTGAATATGTCTACTAAATCCTAACAAATAACTGAAAGTATGTTCTTCATAAGAACCGGAACATAATAACATTTATTTAGTTCCTTTATCAGTTTACTAGATTCAGAAGATGGTACGTGTTGCAACGTTTGCTTCACCTTCCAATTTTGTATTTAATCTTTCTAATTTAATCACACTCGTAGGATATCATATATCTGAGAGTTGACTTGAACTTAGATAGATTCATCTCAACATACTTGCCTAGAATAGAGACTTCGATAAGTCCTCAATTTAAGCACTTGCCATAACCTTCCCTTTTAATCCTTTAAGCACCTGTAAATATTTCTTAGTGTAGTCTTCATAAGACTTAAAAAAGATCACAAAAGCTATGTCTTTAATTTCCTTTCATGAAGAAAATCTAAAGTTTATTAAATAGTTTATTTAACCTTTTGAATCGTATTCAAAACATTGACTATTTAATTAACCTTTAAGCAATGATTAAAGAAATAAGTCGATACTTAAATCTTACAATTTTGAAAACAACATTTCCAAAATTCGATGTGGTCATTCTTATTCAACGTTTGAATTAATTGTCATCGTATGACAGAATGATCATCTTGGATCGTATCCAATATATGATTAATTCATTGAAACTTATTTCAAATAATTTAATCATATCATGAGCTTCCGCTTTCACTAATAATTAAAGCCTTGGAGTACTCCATCAAATATATAGTCTCCTTGTCTCTAACTACTATAACGGGATTGCTCGTGTCATTGCTTATTTTAAAAGGATTAAAATTACTTAACCACACTTGAGAACATTTCTCAAAAGGTAACCGTCATAATTTGGTTTTACTAATCGAGAATAAAATATAAATATAAAGTTTGCTAAAACTACAACATAAAAATAAAAATAAAAGAGTATTGTTGTTTAAACACGCAAAATCAAAAATGGTCTTTTGGTTTATGATTTTGCTCCCACTAGTCAACTACTTCCAATTAACTTTCAAGAATTATTAATTTCTTTAGTGGACAAGATCCTACTAAACTACCGCGACCTCCTCTTTGGCTAGTGGGCCGAAAATAGCCTAATAGGTAGACAACTCTTTGTCAATCGTATCTTATACGACTCTTGTTGTTTGACTAGTCAATTCTTTGACAATTTTTCATCTTATGAAATAGTCAAACCCTTGCCTCTAAAATCCAAACGACCCCGCTTTGGCTGGTGGCCGAGAGAATTCTTAGTCAAGTCATAACCCCAATATTCGTGAGATCTCATACGATCATATCTCGATAATGACGATATACCCGAGGTAGGTCAACCCCCTGCTTTGGCTGATGAGTTGGATCCGAACAAGGGCTCTTCACCGTCATTATAATATGGGAGGCAATTTCAACTTGATTCTTTTGAGGTGGAAGTATTTATGTAAATTAATTCACTTAATTAATTTTAATTATGGTCTCATCAAGTATATCTATCTCTATAGACACATCCTACACAATCATCTAGATCGTGCCTAGTCATGTATCTATCGTGTCATATAAAATAAATGCATAAAGTAACCAGTATGATCATGGACTTTTCCTAGATGCGGTTTCGAATACAAACTGATGAAACCGCATGTCACAATCTAAAGGTAGCTGCAACCGCCAATAGGATCTTTAATGCTCCATTCTCCAATGAGATCTTTATTTTCTTCTTTCTTTGGTCTTTATCTTACGCTCCATTCTTGTTACATTTAATCCAATCTAATAAAATAAATACGCCCGCCGCATACGGGGGGAGCTAACGGGAATGGGATAAATGCAGAAATAACTAGGTCATGTTCTTCATAACGGCCTAAGACAAATTTTAAACCAACAGAAAAATTAAATCATTCACATCTATCCTATCGGTCGAGTCCATAATCAATCGGGGTCCATATAATCATATTATATCTACTATATCAAATCCATACAATAACATCTTATGAAAAAGATAAAATTAAAATTTAACTACTTGCGTCTTAATTAATCAATTAACGTTTAATCAATTAAATAATTTTATCCAATCAATTAACTAATTAACATTTAATTAATTAAATGATTTTAATCGAAATAAATTAACAATTAATTTTAAACCGATTTCAATTTTAATTTTAATTAATTAGAACTATTCCAAAAATAAATCAAAATTAAAATTAGGTCTCTTTTGTTTCTTTCCTTTTGATTCCTAATCAAAAGGGATGCATTTGGTTTCCTAAACCACAAGGCATCTCACTTGGCCCTTTCCAAAATCAAAATATTGAAAAGGGCTAGGCCTAGGCTTTTTTCAAAATCAAATATTTTTGAAAAATGCCTAAGCCTTCCAAACAAAATTTGGAAAGACAAATATTTTGGTTAATATGCCTGGCCACTTTCCAAAATCAAAATTTTAGAAGTGGCTTAGGCCTAGGCTTTTTCCCAAATCAAATATTTAAAAAGGGCCTAGGCCTATTTCAAACAAAGTTTGGAAAGACCATTATTATTTTAATGTCATGTGGCATCCCAATGACCCAAACTATTTGAAACATTGGTTAGCCATATAACCCAACTAAACAAATGAGATATTATTAATCACAACTATGAACCATATAGAAACACAAAAGACACAAAACAAAAAGAGACCCGCCGACAAGCAGCCGCCGGCCCGGCCGCCGGACGGTGGTGGTGCAGCACCCCGATCTCCCTTTTTTCTTCTTCTTTTCGTGCCTCCAGTCGCCCGAGCACCACCCGATCTTCTTTTTTTCTTCTCCATTTCGTGCATCGTTTTACGATTCTAAAAATCTTCCATCTTTTAATTACGTGATTTAAACGATAAAATTAACTACGCAGATTAACATGCTTATTGCTTAAGATCGAAGCTCTCTCTGATACCACTGTTAGGAAATCTACGCGGGAATGCAGCGGAATTCAAAATTTTGATTTCCTTTTACCCAAGATCGACTTCGTTTAAGCAATAAACAAATAAGTTAAAGACGGTGGTTGCCTTGCTTGATCTAAAAGATCGACGCTTTGACCGTCTAAGGAGAGTAGTTCTGCATAGAGCCGCCCAAGTGTTCGGCATCTACCGGTGATCCACACGAATAGCCCGCCGGAATCCCATAATGGATTGCTACAAGAAAAATTCAGCTGCTAGACCGACTTTTTCTCTCTCTCAAAACCCTCTCTAAGAAGCTCTCTATTTTCACAAAAACTATTAGCTCTTGGAGTTGTGTTGTACAAAAGAGCTTGACACCCACACTATACTTATAGTGCATGTGGTGCCATCTAGTAGAGGGGAGAGGAAGAAAACATTTTACTAGTAAAATAAGGAAAATATATTTGATTGATTTATCTCATTAATATTCAATATCTTATATTAAATATTTCCAATATATTGTCAATATCTTATATTGACTATATTTATCTTGTTATCATAAATCTATTTTTCAAAATCAATTAATACCTAATATTAATATTATGGTAATCTTATTAATTAAATTGCACAATCCAAGTGTATCTTATACACATTGAAAGTGGCGCCCCTTTGACCAACAAATTAGCTTCCGGAATATTCTTTAATTAATATAATACTATGATTAATTAATTTACAAAATACATGTGTATCAATATACACAATAATTTCGACACATATACATTATGTGTATATTTAATTAATCAACATAATTAATATCTTATATTATATTTATTCATAATAAATAAATATAACCATTTTAATTTACCATTATAACCTTTATAGTCTCGAGATAAACATTCCTTATTTGGTTATCAACTATAACCGCATTTTAATCCGGCTATATGTTCTTATGTGTGTGACCCGATAGGCTTCCGAATATGTTGGCCGCAGACACAAAGTGCAAATTATGAAAATGCCCTTCATGTCTAACGATCACGGGATAGCGTCTAGCAACACACCGTGACCATCAATCATCGGAAGAGTCAAATGCAATGACTACTACCTTTCATGTGAAATAGTTACCATGTAAATTACAATCCTATCGTTGTAATAATATCCATACGGTCGTACGTTGAGTGTCAAACATTAATGACCGTATCTTATAATATGGATATCATGCTCTCTCGAAGTAACTCATTTACTTCCACTTTGCAAAGATTCACGAGAGTGAGACATTCCTTATAAGAAGGCCCTTTCGGATATTCACCCCTACTGATAGGGTACGCGATTCCCAGACGACCAAACATGTATACTCCGCATGCTTCAGTATCACACCCAATCACTACCGCATGATTTCCCCGTGGCTAGGGGAAACCTCAATAGTGTCAAAGCATGACAATCCACACCGTGATGCCATGTAGACTCTGGTCCTAAGGATAATTACACAACCGCCACATAGTGTGACACTTAACCTTGTAAGTGGGTCAGTCTAACGTATGCATTCTCTAATACACGTCCACGTACAGTCCAAGTGTCACTACAATTTGATAGACGAGATCTATCCCTGCCCGTAAAGACAGAAGACATCTAATACGTGCTAGTCTGTTTGTACTATCAATGTCATGTTTAATAGTACATCGGCTTTAGAGACATTTAAGTATCAAACCTATTAAAGTGATTAGAGATCTCATCAACCATAATCGCCTATCATGGTTTCTCTATCACAGTTTAATACTAAGGACGTTATCATATAACAATTCATAATTGGTTCTTTAAAAGAACATATATATGACAACATAAAAGCCATTTAATATATGTATAAACATAAAGAATAGTAGAAATGATCCGATCCGGTCGGATCCGGTCCAACCCGATTGGGTTTAGGACACTATTCCAACAAAGAAGACAATAAAAATGAAGAAAACTCCCAAGTTTCCCCAGAAATCAGAGTAGAAACACCGAAAGCAACCGAAACTCTCAAGTTTCATTCTCTGATACCATGTTGAAGTTGTGAAACTCAAAAACATAACAAAACAAAATGCAGAAGTATTATTACTCAAGAATAATCAAAGAGTGGAGTTACAATGATGCTGATCATTGGGTATTTATAGTATCATACACCACATTAATCAGTTAATAGAGGTCACATGGCAGTCATAATAGAATAACCGTTCTAACTACAAACTATATGAACACATCCTCCTGCATCCTGCTGGATCCTCAGCACTCTGCTGAGTCTGTGTTGATCAACTGATGATACTTAGCTATCTGTCTATGCTAAGTTGCTCAGCTTGCACTTAGCACTCCATATATTGTAACAGATCCAATATCCAGAAACAAGATGTTACATTATGTATGTTATGGGGTTTTATATAAGCTGTCTTGTAAGAAGCTTGAAATATGAATACATATATGATTAATTATTCATTGGAGAGATATTTTTTCATTCTTTCTTTCTATTAACTAGAATTGGAACATATGAGTGACGATGCCTAAAATTGTACTCACCCACGTAGCACTCCTTTTAGTATACGATGACATAGAAGGACTATATAAGGGGCAGGACTCCCAATAACCGAGATGGGGTAGCTCGACCCCTCTCCCCCAAACTCTTTAGGTCGACCAATGCTTGGTGCCGGCCCCCCGAACGACATAGGTACAAATGCTATCCTGACCCCTGTAGGTCGGCCAATACTTGTGTTCGAACTTACTTACGTCCGACCTATAAGGCCGGTACAGGTTCCCCCTTTGACTAAGCCCTTTACGCACGCTCTGAACCAGATAATTATGGAAGGAGTCCCGGGCCATAAAGGCTCCAATCTTTATCATTTAATACGATTGTTTGAATATCACAATTATCTCCTAAAGTCCAGGAGATCAATCAATCATAATCCTTTTCCTTAGGGAACACGCCAATCAGTGCCCACCAGGACACGCCACACGCTATCTCTAGGGCATAAGCCCCTCTATATACACGATCCCTAAGGAACTACGGAGACTTGATTTCAATTCACACATTGGATACATAGGCAGCTTGATCACCATCAAGTGTAGTCTAAAACACCTCAAAATCTCCCCCTCTTTCCATCGTTTTCCGTGTTCTAGGAGCTTCACTAGGTTATTAGTAAGAGTCAAAATACCCAGGATCCGTATAGACGATTTCTGGAATCGTTAATTGGTGCTAGAAGGAGGGTCTCTTTATTTGATAATCTCGGGAAAAGCTCCAGATTTTACTTGGTGACCACACGACAACAAGCCGCCAATGGCAGAAACGCCAACAATACGACAAAATCAGATGCTAACAACCAAAACCAGCAACACAAATAAGTCTCTCTCAACACAACCCTCCAGGCGTTGGTAGATCAACTCACGGCTCTAGATGACGCAACAAAACATGATGTTCTCAATGCCGTCTTGGCAGAGGAGGACGAGGAAGATGAAGACCTGGAAGGTCTAGAGGAAGAGGATCCCCTTGAGGAAAATTCATAGGATCCGGATCTGTAGGAGGGAGATCTATCAGGAGAGAATTCCTAGGAACAAGATTTGGAAGAGGATGGCCCTAATGATGGGACCAGGCGGCAAACTCCTTCTCCTCCTAGGCACAAAAGAGCAAAAAAGGATGATATGTCGACCTCATCAAATTTGAGAAAACAACTGGTCGTCCCCCAGGCGATGGAGGCAGCCCACGCCAAGTTAGACGCCATAGCCGGAAAGATAACGGCACTGTTGGTTCTTGAGTCTCCTTTCTCTAAACAAATTGACAACTATCCCCGACCAACGAGGTTCAAGATCCCAAAATTAGAGCCCTACGATGGAACAAAAGACCCTCAGGATCACTTTTTCCAGTATCTTACGTTTATAAATCTCGATTGTGCCCTAGAATAGATGAAGTGCAAGGCATTTCCAGCACTGCTCACCGGCCGAGCTCAAGAATGGTTCAAGAAAATACCAGCCAGGATGATCTACAATTTTGATACTCAAAGAAATGTGTTCCTCAACGCCTTTATCACGGTGAAGCCATTTCAAAAGAATTATACGCACTTGTTTTCTCTCAAACAGAAGTGAGATGAAACCGTGCTGCAGTACCTTAAGCGGTTCAGCAAAGAGTCACTCCAAGTGTAAGACGCCGATGACCACATTCAGATCACGTCTTAGTGGCGGGACTACGTGAAGGGAGGCTATATGCTAAGCTAGCAGCAAGCTCCCCGTATCTATGGAAGAGTGCATGGAAATCGCGTTCAAGCACTGCCAAGGAGAAGAAGCCAACCGAATGAAGCGAGTTGGAAAAATCGGAGTCCAAGAAAGAAAGGCCAAAGATACTTCCGAGAAGAGAAGGAAGGCGTCTGGAGATCGTACGTTCTGATCAACTATGGGCCGATTAAAAAAGAAAAGTGCCTTACAACCGTGAGACTTCCCGGTGTTAAACTTGCCTCGCGAACAAGTTCTCACGATCATGGAAAGAAAGGTTTAGCATGAACTCCTACGCCGCTGTGAAGCCCCCTGGACATAAGTGACCAGAGCAAGTTTTGCACATATCACCAAGACACTGAGCATGATTTGGACAATTGCAGAGATTTCCAAAGAGACGTGGACGCTGTAATTGCCGAAGGGAGGTTGGATGAGTTCATGGAGTGACCTCAGTATGGTGAACGATGGGGTCGGTGAGATTACCCACCGAGAAACTACAATCGAGATCACAATCGGCAAGGCGAGCCTCAGCGAAGAAGAGATCGGTCTCCAGAGAGGGATCAACAGATGGACAACCGCCCGGTTAATACCATCAACACTATTATGGGTGGCCATGGTCATGCATTCGGAGACAATAGCAGCGTTAACGCACGACCTGGGGGCGTACAAATGAACAGAGGAAAATATCTTCCTTTTCAGGAGGTAAGTTACGGGCCTAGGGACCCACTCCCACTGGTCCCGAACAACGAAGAGACGGTTATTGAAGTCGTGGTGAATAAAAATTTGGTGAAGAGGGTTTGCGTTGACACTGGCAGCGCCGTCAACGTCCTCTACTTTGCGGCTTTTCGCCGTCAAGGCGACTCCTTCAACACCTTTTTGCGGTCCCTTGTTCATCCCACGGGAATGAGGCTCGCGACAACGTTTGGGAAAGAGTCAGCGGGAAGGACTTTAATGGTCAACTATGTCGTGGTCAACTCATCGTCAGCATACAACATCATCTTAGGAAGGCCTGCTCTGATTGTTCTTCGGACCGTGATTTCCCTAGCTCACATCAGTTTAAAGTTTCCGACCGCCCGCGGCTCGGTTGAAATCAAAGAAGATTTAGAGGTCGCCCGAAGTTGCTATGTGGCCACCTTCAAAGACAAAAGAGTTATCTTGGCTTGATCTGATCGGCAAGTCTTTATCATTTATTTCTTTCTATAGTCTACTTTCCATCTCCGCACTTTTATTATGCTTTTCATTTTTCAAGTCATGGACATTTCTACTTAGTTGAATAAATTTTGCTCAGGAAGCTTTTAATTTTCGTCATTGCCTTGTTTTGTAAGTCCATAAGGACCACCTAACTAATACACTCCACGTACAAACTTCACGCGAGAATTCAGTCCGACTTGGTCCTGCTCGCCGTGCTTTAAACGTGAAGTCAACGTTAGCCTGGCCCTGCTCGTCTATAAACTTCACGTGAGAAGTCAGTCCGACCTGGTCCTGCTCACCGTGCTTTTAAACGAGAAGTCAACGCTAGCCTGGCCCTGCTCATTCTCAAACATCACGTGAGAAGTCAGTCCGACCTGGCCCTGCTCTCCATGATTTTAAACGAGAAGTCAGCGCTAGCCTGGCCCTGCTCGTCCTTAAACTTCACACGAGAAGTTAGTCTGACCTGGCCTTGCTCACCGTGATTTTAAACGATAAGTCAGCACTAGCCTAGCCCTGCTCGTCCTTAAACTTCATGCAAGAAGTCAGTCCGACCTGGCCTTCTTGCCGTGCTTTTAAACGAGAAGTCAGTGCTATCCTGGCCTGCTCGTCCTTAATCTTCACGCGAAAAGTCAGTCCGACCTGGCCCCGCTCGCTGTGCTGTAAAACTAAGGCCAGTTTAACCGGCCCGGACCACTTAAAACTTTATAACAAGCCATTTAAAAGAGTCAAATTAACTTGTCCAATGTATTCTAGCTACAAACGCCCGAGCCCATGCGTCGGGCCTGGCCTTACTAGATACAAGTATGCCATCCAAAAAACTCAAAATAATGAATGGCAACTGTGGGGCACACCCGAACAATAAAAACAAATAAAAGATAACTCAAATACTCAAAAACCAGAAGTACATTAATGGAACAACTCCCTTTGTTATTAAACAAAATCATAGTACAAACATAGTACAAAAAAATTTAAAAAAATAAATAAAACAACCCTAAACTTTAGGAGTCATGAGTAGGACTTTTCTGAGGCTTGGACGAAGGGGCCGAGTTGGAAGCAGCAGCAGGCTGGGCAGCATACTTGGACACAATGTCCACCGCCACCTTAAAGTCCTTTACGCGCTCGGTATAGGCCGCGCCCATTCCTTGCTTATAGTAGACCCTCTTAGGAAGGTCGTCCAATACAAAGAAAGGATACTGAATCCTCGCCTCGTCTACTCCCTGAGTATACCCATGGTTTAGGACATGGATGAATAGCACCTTCAAGGCCTCAGCAAAATCCGCCTAAGCCTTGTACTCTTGAACAACATCGGCACACCGAGCTGGGATCGTGGCTTTCAGCTCGGCCACCCTTGCTTGGAGGTCGGCAACCTCATTTTCTTTCATCATTTTCTCCTCTGCAATCTCACTTTCCAAAGACTTTAGCTCACCCTCTTGAGCTAGGAGTTGAGCCTACAGAGCCTTCATCATTGCATCCTTGAGCTGGGCGGCTGCCTAAGCTCCTTCCGTGTTCGCCTCAGCTCGGAAATCTTGCTCTTCTGGGCAGTTGAGTCGGCGGAGGCTTTTCCCAGCCTCCTGAAAACCTCTTGGCCGATCGTGCCACCATGAAAATTAGATAGAGAGAGTTAAAACTATCACAAAGGACAACTTTAATACAAAAAGGAATAAGGACAAATCACTTACCAGTTCCACAGTCTTGCAACCTATAATAGCCAACTCCTCGTCGGACATGCTGGCGACCCGCTGTTGATCGGAAGTAGCTTCCTCCTGAGCTCCTCGGAATCTTTGGACTTGCCTTTCTTTGAGGGATAACTCTCATGTGAGATCGGCCTCGGCCGCCCCTTCTTCCCGAGAGGCAGGATTTTCTACGTCGCCTTCTCGGCATTTTCCAGATCGACTTGCTCTTGAGGAGGAACGGACGAAGAAGTACCGCTTCATCCACGATAGGATCCTTCACGGGCGCACTTCGGACGGACGGTGTCGGCTCGGGCTGATGAACCGCCACTTCTCCCTCTGCTCCAGCTAGTAGGTCGGCGAAATCGGCCACTATAAGTATGAACAAAACATTAGTCGGACAAAAGCATAAGTATAACAACAAGGCTAAAATACAAAGGAAAAGGTCCTACAGGACTTCCACTCGGTCTTAGTGAATTTCACACAGGGTTCAGGCCCCGCATCCTCTAAACAAGCTACTGTAATTAGCCCATCGTACAAGTTTTACCACTCGATGGAATACCCGGACATATGGATCTTTTCCACCAGCTTATCCGGAAACTCTGGGTGGTCATCCTTGTCCAGATCGGCCATGTTCCACTCACTCAACTCGGGATGATTCTCGCATGCAGAAGAATCATTCATTCCCCCGCTTAAAAGAATCCTTACCTTTTAGGAGTATGGGGATGTCATCCAACCGACCCTGCCTCCTAGAAAAGTAGTATCGGTATGGGATGGTCTTTTACCCCTACCCGGTGGTAGAAATACCTGAATTTCTTCACTGAACCTCAGGTAAAGCTGGCGGCACCAGATTGCAAACCTGATAATGGCTTGGACGCCATTTGGGGGCTACTTGCGACAACCCTAGCCCATAATTCCGGAGTACAGCAAGAAGAGCCGGGCAAAAGGGCAACCTTAGGCTTACATCGAAGTACTCTTTGTAGACGGTGCATAACCCTTCGGCGGGTTGGGGGCAAAGAGGTAAGGGTCCGAAGGTAACATAGGAGCGAATCTTTCCCTATCCACCCCGTACAATTCACATATCTCGTCCAGGTCTTCTTGACCCAGGATGGATTCAACGTCTCTGCTATCCGCAATAGCCATCTCTATAAAATCAAACCTAGGGCTTTGGTGAAGTTGGGCTTATATTTAAAAGATAATAAAAGCCACAAACCTAAATGGCGAGAAGAGGAACACTTACTTGCAAAAATAAGTTTGAAGATTGAGAGACGAATAACGGCAACGGCAGTAGACCCTCTGATTTAATAGCCAACGTTATTGTGAAACGATTGATATGACGGGGTTATAACCCCCATACTTACCTCAAAAAATGACCTTAATTAGTGTAAGTGGGCACCGACACTTCGATTCCCGGCACATCTATAACTGCGTCATAGCTAGCTTTGCCACCTGACAATTTGAATTCAAAACCTATAAGTTAGATGACCAAGCCGAGCTGCCACTTAGGCAGATCCGAGCCGACCAACCAAGGCTCGGCTGGATCTGGGGGGGCTTATGATGATGCCTAAAATTGTACTCACCCACGTGGCACTCCTTTTAGTATACAAAAACATAGAAGGACTGTCTAAGGGGCGGGACTCCCAGTAACCATGCTGGGGTAGCTCGAACCACCTCCCCCAAACTCGTTAGGTCGACCAATGCTTGGTGCCGACTCCCCGAACGACATAGGTACAAATGCTATCCCGACCCCTGCAGTTCGGCCAATACGTGTGGTCGAACTTACTTGCGTCCGACCTATAAGGCCGGTATAGGTTCCCCCTCGGACCAAGCCCTTTGCACACGCTCTGAACCAGATAATTATGGAAGGAGTCCCGGGCCATAAAGGCTCCAATCTTTATCATTTAATATGAATGTTTGAATATCACAATTATCTCCTAAAGTCCAGGAGATCAATCAATCATAATTCTTTTCCTTAGGGAGCACGCCAATCAGTGCCCACCGTGGACACGCCACACGCTATATCTAGGGCACAAGCCCCTCTATATACACGATCCCTAAGGAATTACGGAGACTTAATTCCAATTCACATATTGGATACGTAGGCAGTTTGATCACCATTAAGTGCAGTCTAAAACACCTCAAAATTCCCCCTCTTTCCATCGTTTTCCGCGTTCTAGGAGCTTCACTAGGTTATCAGTAAGAGTCAAAATACCCAAAATCCGTATAAACGATTTTTGGATTCGTCAATGAATGGCCGCCCAAAGCATGTCTAATGACACTTATTAGTCGTCAAACTCCACGCTAAGAAAACCCCATTTTTTTATTATTTATTTAATCTAGAAGACCTTACTAACCAATCCATTTTCCAAGTCGTGCCCACATGTATATGACTGTATAATTGAATCGATATATAATATAAAACCCACTTGAATAATCCTTATATTGTGTTTTTCACATGGATAAGGAATATTATCTACTTCCAAAAAAAAAAAGAATATTATCATGTTCTCGCTTTCCTTTTGTACAATCTCCTTTCCTATCACTCTTTCCCTTCCAGTTTCTGGTATTGTAGGCTCCTGAAATTTTTTTCCTTTTTTTTTTTTATTTTATTTTAATAAAGCTCTCCTGAAAATACTTTTAATTCATGATATTTAATTCATT
The DNA here is from genome assembly GCA_036785695.1 of Gentiana straminea. Taxonomy (NCBI): domain Eukaryota; kingdom Viridiplantae; phylum Streptophyta; class Magnoliopsida; order Gentianales; family Gentianaceae; genus Gentiana; species Gentiana straminea. The sequence goes on along the minus strand of JAVUPR010000241.1, from coordinate 2,475,058 downwards.
GGATCGGTCAAAAATGAAGACCTAATGAGTGTTTTCTTTTCGAGTAGTGATGGTATCATCACAAAATAATCACAACAAAACACATCACACACTTTTGCATCAAGATCAAATGTGTAAAAGTGTGATGTATTAAAAGTAATATGAATCGAGAATTTACAGAGGCAAGAACACAAGAAAGCTAAATGAAGAAGATGAAGATCATCTTCTTAATTCAAAATAGTAAAAGAGCGGGAAATCGGTTTATTGATGAAATTGCTAAGTTGATCTTTCCTAACTACAATTAACACTTCTAATCTTGCAAGGGAGCAGCTAACTGGTATTTATACCGAGCCACATGAGCCAATTCGGTTGTAACCGTCTCAACCATCTTGTGTAGTCAAGTGTTCGACAAAATGCGTGTATGAGCAAAAAACCATCCTGCACTTGCCACATTAGTCTTAACACCCCCCCTAAATCTGGAAATGGCTTAAAGCCATGAACAGCTTGCAAAAAAACCATCCTGCACTTGCCACATTATCCCGCAAATAGGTTCTTTAGGGGATATGCTTGTAATAAAGTGGTGAGAATCTGCTTGTTGACCGGTTTTGTCAGAATATCAGTTGGTTGTTGATCTGTCTGTATAAGCAATGGTTTTAGGACCTTGGCTAAGTACTTATCTTTGACAAAATGACAATCAATGTCTATATGCTTGGTTCTTTTATGAAAAACCGGGTTTCCACATTATGCAATGCACTTGAGCTATCACAATATAGAGGAACATGAGCAGTGTAGTTAATTTGAAAATCCTTAAGTAAATATAGCAGCCATTGTACTTCATAGGCAGTATTGTCCATGACTCTATATTCTGCTTCGTTAGAACTTCTTGAAATTGTAGCTTGCTTCTTATATTTCCAGGATATGAGAGCTCTACCTAGATAAACTAAAAGGCATGTGACTGATTTTCTGGTCTTGGTACTGGCAGCCCAATCTAATCACTGAAATATTTTAGGCTAATGGAACTGTCACTAGGGAAGAATAACCCTTTGCCAGGTTCTGCTTTTAAAAATCTAAGTAATATGTGGGTAGCTTTTAGATGTGCTTCATTTGGCTTATCCAGAAACTGACTTAACAGTTGTGTAGCAAATGCAATGTCAGGCCTAGTGTTACCTAGGAATAGTAACTTCCAACAAGACTCCTATATTCAGTGTTTGAGGATAATAGTGGTGCATGGACTTCTGTCAGATTCTGAGTAGCATCCATTGGTGTAGAAGCATGCTTACACTCTAGAAAACCATACTGTCTTACTAAATCCAGGCAATATTTTCTTTGGTTTATCACAATCCCAGACTTTGTCCTTGTTACCTCACGTAGCTAGATCTTCAGTGAGGCGTTTGACCATCATGTAGTAGTCAGCCGCAGTGAGTGCCCTTTTCTTGGTAGTGGCTAGTTGATTGCGAAGGTTAACCAATTTTGCACGAGATTGTGATGCAAAACTGTGTGTAATACGGACCATATTTCAGCCGATGTGGTGGAAAGGTAAATTTGATCAAGAGCATTATCGGTGAGGCTAGATGTTATTGTGTTGAGGATGAGGTTGTCGTTTTTAGTCATGTATCACAAGAAGGGTTGGATTTATTTTCACCGGAGGAGGTGGTGATGGTGGGGGTGGCGGATTGAAGAAGCCATCAACATATCCATAAACTCCCTAGCCTCGCTTTAGCCTTTCTAGTGGCAAATTTTGATGATTCAGTTTGGTGATGTTAATGGTAGAAGAGGGAGTGAAAAGGGGATATTGAGAGGTGGCGGTGGTGGTTTCTGCCATTGTTTCGGTTTGTTCGGACATGAAGAAGAAGGGGAAGGAAGGAGAGAGATAGGGAGATGAAGGAGAAGTCACTATTTAGCCATGATACCATATATGAAATTAGAACAAATCTCTTATTCATTCTAAATTGATTTACATTGTTGATACTATGCTTATTAAAGAGTACAATGACTATAATCTTTTTTGAGCAAAAAATGACTATAATCAAGGGATTGTGTAATAATGAGGATTATTCTAGAATAATATACAATATGGTGAATCATCACTATATATTTATGGTAATGTCTTCAATATTGGTGCAGTCTATTAATCAAAAGTGCACTTGAGCCTACTTAATTTTCTTCCTAGCTAGCCTTTTGTTTTTTGGTTATCTATTTAGAAGGATCATTTTATAACTTAATTAGGTATTTATGATACTTAAAAAATCATTGGTTATAAGTATAAAAAAAACACTAATAGGTCAAAATTACCTCCCTTACTTTAAACTAATTTATTCTCGCTGAACCCATTCGGAATTGTTTCTCACCCTCATGTCGCCGGAAATGTCAATTGTTCTCTCTCCAGCCATGGAAATGATCAAGAGAGAGGCAAAATACATGGGCCGCTCAGCCACCGCACCACCACGTTTTTTTATCTATACCAGATTCAGCATCGGAAACCACCGAATTGTCAGTGCAATTAGAGGAACCGTTGATTTCTTAGACTTATTGGAAGACTTTTTTTTTTCATTTTTAGGTCTTGATGAACGAAAAAGGCAGGATCGATTTCAAGCCGGAATCGACAAGTCCTTTCACAACAACCATTGACTTTTTTAAGCAAAGCCTTCGCCGATAGAGCTATTTTCAGGACTGCTTAACCATTGCGTTGCTTTTATGCAATTTATCACTTTTCTCACAGGCACCATTTGAATGGTGCAATTACTTTTTTAGTTTGGAGTAGTGATATATCCACTACTTTTTCTACCACAACATCTTACACAACACAATCAACACCACATATTTTGTTGGGACCCATCATAATAAATAATTTATCACTTTAATCAATGGTACACAGCATGTATTGTGGTTTGTGCACTACACAAATGTGTAGTGTACATATTATTTTCCTTTAGTTTGAGAGAAATTCCTTGATTAGCTTTTAAAATTGAAAAGCTTTTCAATCTTCTGAAATCAGTGCACATTTGAAAATGAACTTTTTTCTCTCTAAAAAGATTGAATTGAATCAATTGGGCCCTTTAGAGGAGTTATTATTAGCATAAAGTAGTAGTAGTAGTGGAGGAGGATATCCATGGACAATTTTTCATGGCGGATTAATGTGTGATGAAGAAAGTGCAGTACCACAAAACTTCATCACTTTTGATGATCAAGATTTGAACTCAAACTCATTATTTTTTGGACTTATTTCTTCAACAATAGAATCGAGCATTACAAACCCTTTTTGCGAAAAAACTCTTCTTCAACCATGTCCAGAATCTTGTTGCTTATCACTTTTCTTATTTACACCATTTGCAATGGTGAACTAAGACCGGTGTTGAAACCTAGTGAAGATTTTTGGTAAAAAAAAAGATTTTGAAGCATATGACTTTTGACGATGCCCATAATTTAACTTACCCACATGTCACCTCTTTTGTAGCCCAACATTAAGTATAGACAAAGAAAGACTGTATAAGGGGTTGGAACTCCTTCAGCCGAGTTGGGGTAGCTCGGCCACTCTCCCCCAAACTCTCTAGGTCGGCCAAGGCTCAAGGTCGACCTCCGAGCGATATAGGCACAAATACTATCCCGACCCCTATAGGTCGGCCAATACTTGTGTTCAAACTTACTCACATCCGATCTATTAGGTCGGCCTAGGTCCCCCTCGGACCAAACTCTTTGCACACGTTCTGAATCAGATAATTGTGGAAGGAATCCCGGGCCATAAAGGCTCCAATCTTTATCGTTTAATACTAATATTTGAACATCACAATTATCTCCTAAAATCAAGGAGATCAATTAATCCATATCTTTTCCTTAGGGACCAAGGCAGTCAGAGTCCGTCTCATTCACGCCACACGTTAACTCTAGGGCACAAGCCCCTATATTTAAACAATCCCTAAGAAACCATGAATACTTGATTCCAATTCACGATTGGATACGTAGGCAGCTTGATCACTATCAAGTGCAGTCTAAAATGCGTCCAATCAACCCCCTATTTTCATCGTTAATTTAGTGTTCTTAGAGCATCAACAAGTTGTCAAAAGGAGTAAAAATCCCGGAATTCATATAGACGATTTCCAGCATCGTCAATATTGAAGTGGTTAAGGCTATTTTTCAACAAGGTGATAAACTAAAGGACTGAGAATTTGCTAAGAAGTGTTATTGAGATGATTAAATTTCAAATTGGTTGTATATTATGGAGTGGATAAGGTTTTTTTTTGGGGTTCATCATACAATTGAAGAACATAAACCACTGCTTATGTCTTTGGAGAAAATAAAGTGATATCTCATGAAAATTATCAAATGGATGTTGAAATGGAAGACATATTTGAAAAGTCTATATTGTACATTGATACTTGTGATGTTAAGAATCCACTTGCAGGCACTGAATATTTGAAGTCACCGCATAAAGTGTCACTACAAAAATCACTACAATAAGATGTCACTGCATAAATCGCTGTTAACGTGCAAAAAAATTCGGGTTTCCTAAATTGTCACTACACCATGTGAAATTTCATTACATATTCACTTTTCTTTGTCAATGAATGTTTAGATGTATTGCAATTCAAGTGTCATTGCATCGTCAACATTTTTTCCATCACGGTGTCACTTCATCACGGTTTCAGTGCATCGCGGTGTCGTTGCATTGCAATGTCTCTGCATCATGGTGTCACTACATCGCGTCATTGGGTGTGACTACATAAGGATGTAACTACATAAATGTTGGTGTCATTGAGTGTCACTGCATAAAATGTTGTTGTCAATGGTGTATTGCATAAGGTGTCACTTCATAAAATTTTCGGGTCATTTGGTATCACTGCATAAGGTGTCACTTTTATTATGTTGGTGTCATTGGGAGTCATCGCATAAGGTGCCACTTCATAAAATGTTGTTATTGGGTGTCATTGCATAGGGTATCACTTCATAAATTGTTGTTGTCATTGGGTGTCATTTCATACAATGTTGGTGTCATTGGTGTCACTGCATCAGCATCGTTGTATCCATTATATGTCATTACATCCGCTATCAATTATTGGAAAAAAAGTGTGAATTTCAAAAATTGTCGAAAAATATCGAATTATATATCAAAATAGAGAGGACGAAAAATATAAATATGATGAAAAATTATGATACTCTCTGCATATTCTATCTTCATATGCTCTTCATTTTTGCATACATCTTCAAATTTATTTTCCCTTTGATATTTTTCCCTCTCCGAAAATCTGGAAATCGTATGTCATTGCAATACATGACAAAACCAACTATTTCCGTAAATAAAACAAACACTTGGGTTTCAATAGTTCAATTCAGGTTAAGAAATGGATTCTGAAGGTTATGGCTTCGACACGGTTAAATATGAGAAGATGAAAGCTATGACAAAATATAATATAGGTTCAAGAAGGTTAAGATAGTTTTGATGGTATTCGAAGTGTTGATTGCTCTAACCACGATTTCATGGTCATCGACTTATTTTCCACAGGCTTTGAAGTCTCCAGAGATTTTTTCATCCAACCTGCTGATTATCATTTTAAGCCTCATGTCGTTTATCTCATCGGCAATGCCATTGTTGTCGCTCTCGTTGTCCATTGTCGAGAGAACGACGCTGGTCACAGTCACAGCTCTGACTCCGGCGATATCTACGATGAGTATGTTCATCTAAGTCAGGATCAACAACTAGAGAAAATCCGTTTCAGTGCTCGAGACTGATTAAAGTTCATTTACCTCACCGGCTACGTAGAACGTGATTTCCGCTGCGTTAATGTCCCCGAGGAGAAACAGATAGTCTGTGTGGCGCCGGTGGAGGATAAGTTGAAGGATGTGAATCAGGATACGAAAACAATTACCTCCAAGGAGGGTAATCTTGTCACTCTACTAATTTTATGTACTTATAAACAATGTGTTGGAGAAAATGTCCATTAATGACTTAGTGGGGTAGTGGCCACTTAGTGGTTATAAGTGATAGTAGTGGCCATTATTGAGAGTTCATGGCCTTAGTAGTGGGAGTAGTTTTTCCACTTACAAAACCCCTTTTGGTGAGACCATAAGACATAAGAATTATCACCAAGTATTATACTACTACATTTTCATCTCATATAGTGATGAAGTATGCATTTTTGTCAAAGAGAATGTTGGGACACCGGAAAAGTTCGTCGTCTGTTCTAAGTTTGATGTGCCACTACATCGAATACGTAATCCGTTGTATCATGTAAGACAATTGCTAGCACCGTGGGGACTATACCGGAGCAGAGCACTCACCTCGGTTTGAATCTTTTCTATTATTTCGATTTTTTTGCATCGTTGTACTTGCAATATCCGATGGATTAAATGAATACATTTGTTGTTTTATTTGTTCATTTATTGTGGTTTATTTAAACACATTTTGTACTGTAATGGTGACTTAAACTATGCTACTGAGGTTTGGTCAGCTGAGTATGATACTCTACTGAGTCTGAGGAAATTGTGGTCTGGTCAGCAGTGCATGAAGCATCTATTGAGGTTGGTGTTCTACTGAATGAAGTCAGCAGACTGATCATCTGCTGAGCATGGTCTGCTGAGTTGGTTCTCAGCAATCCTTAGGGAACACGTCTGCATGGTTTTCCGGTTTGGATAAGGTAACTTTTGAGATATTTCAGTCATTGTCTGGTTTGGCTGTTTAGTCGGTTAGGGTTGATTCCCAAGGCTATAAATACCATCTGTAATACATGTAACTTGTAACTTTCTCGTGATAATAAAATATCCCCGTTTGTCCATGGAGTACGTAGTCGGCACATTTTCGGAAACCACGTTAAATCCGTGTTCTTCTTGTTTCTGTGTTTGTTTACTTGTTAATTGCTTATCTTTACTCACAATCACCATCACTTCTTGATCTATCCGTCATAACAAACTGGTATCGGAACGTCCAGGTTCATCAAGAAGTCTGTTTATCTGTTTTAAGCAAGGTAGATTGGCACCAATTAAGTCATAATTGACGCTAGGATTTGGGATCTACACAAGCTTTTATGGTGAGAAAGATGTCTGCTTTAAACGTCAAGATTGACAAGTTTACAGGAAGAAACAATTTTAGTCTGTGGCAGATCAAGATGCATGCTTTGTTGAAGCAATAGGGATTATGAGCCTTTGTCTAAATCAACAGAAGGAAGTTGTGCTGAGAGAGCTAGTCTAGAGGAGAAAGCACATTCAACAATTATGTTGTGCTTGTCAGATGATATTATCACACATGTTGCTGAAAAGGACACAATAGAGAAGTTGTGGTCCAAGCTTGAGAGTCTTTACATAACAAAGTCTCTAACCAACAAATTGTTATTGAAACAACATATGTTCATCCTAAGGATGCACGAGGGCACTCAGCTAAAGGATCATTTAGATCAGCTGAACACAATATTGCTTGACTTATGGAATATTGATGTGAAGATTGGAGATGAGGATGCATCATTGATCCTACTTGTGTCATTGCCTGCATCATGTGAGAACCTTGTGCAGTCTTTTATTGTTGGAAAGGACTCAGTGTCATTGGAGGATGTGAGATCATCCTCTATGCTCGAGAGCTATGCCATAAGGCATCTAGTTCTGGGACAGACAGTCAGTCTGCTGGATTGGTGGCCAATGGAATCAGTAGAGGCCAGGAAATTCTAGAAAGAAGAAATCCAAGAGAACTTTCAAGGGACCTAAGCTAAGGATGTCTGTAATTACTGCAAGGAGCAGGGACATTGGAAAAATGAATGTCCAAAAATGAAGAAGCAGCAGGGTACTCAGCAAGGTATTGTTCCTTTGGTAGAACAAGACACCAACTCTGAAGAAGATCTGGCCTTAGCATTTTCAGAGTCAGCAGGGCACAGAGATGTGTGGATTCTGGACACTGGGGCATCTTATCATGTGTGTCCAAATAGGGAGTGGTTTTCAACTTATCAGCAGGTGGATGAAGGCCATATTGCTATGGCTAACAGCAAGGTCTGTGAAATAGTTGGGATTGGATCTGTTCAGTTGAGGACACATGATGGTAAATTTTGCACACTGAATGAGGTTATTCATGTTCCACAGATGACCAAGAATTTGATATCACTTAGTCTACTAGACAGCAAAGGGTTCAAGTTCAAGGGTGAAGGTGGAGTGGTGAATGTCCATAAGGGTTTAGTTGTGATTCTGAAAGGTACCATACATGGGAAATTATACATCTTACAAGGGTATATTGTATCAGGTTCTTCTACTGTAGCATCATCAGAGGTTCACCGATCTGGCGACTAAGTTGTGACATATGACTAAGTTGGAAATTCTGTCCAAGTCGTCTACTTGGGGGACCGAGTTTGATGAATTTTCCCAAAAGCAATTCACATCAAAAAGAAGGCATTTTGTTGGAGACCTTCAGGTGGAGTCACCGGGTGGTCACAAGTACTTTGTGTCATTTATAGATGATTATTCAAGAATGGTTTGGGTAAGTATACTCCACACGAGTGATCGCACTTCAAGAAGGTGTTGAGAATTAGAAAGGAAGAATGAGACTTAGAACTAATAATGAACTTCGTTGGAGTTTGATGAATTTTTGCGGGAATGAAGGCATTTCTAGGCTCTCTAATTTTCGGCAGATACTCCATATCGAATGGTGTTGCAAAAGAAGATTTTGGGCGGGCGGTGCAGCTCTCTAATTTTGGCCTGGCAATAAGATTTTGGGCAGAGGCTGTTAACACAACATCCTACTTAATCAATAGGGGGCATCACACTCGGATCAAACTCAAAACACCACTTGAGGTTTGGTCAAGAAAGTCAGCAGACTACTCTGGCCTAAGGGCTTTTGGAAGCACAGTCCACTATCATGTCAGTGAAGGTAAACTGGAACCTAAAGCCATGAAAGGAGTGATTGTTGGTCATGGAGATGGAGTAAAAGGGTATAGAATTTGGTTGTCAGCTGAAAAAGGTTATACTCTGTAGGAGTGTATTCATTGATGAAAATTCTATGCTTAACTCATCTGTGAGAGACATCTGAATCTTAAATTGGATCTGAAACTGAGAAGGTTGACAAACAGGTGGAGTTTCAAGCAGAGTCTGCTGAATTAAAAGACTCCGCAAGGGATAGTCAACAATCAGCAGATCCAGAACTGGATCCAAGCCAGTCTGCTGAACAAGTGTCAGCAGATACTCAAACAGATGATGTTGGTCAGCAGTGTTAGTAATATCATCCGCAGCGGAAGCGATTTAAGGATCTAGATCTATGAATATACGCAATAAAACATTAAATCTATATCTACAAGGGGTTGTAGATCATACCTATTGGATCTCTAAATCCAAGTTGAAGAACCGCAAGAGAAAGATTTCAAGAAGATGTGAAGAGCACCACGATCTTCCGCACGTGTGATCCAAGCAATTCCCGGTGGAAGGAATTCTCGACTCGAACCCTTCCGATATGCTACCCGGAAAAATCTCCAAGATTTTCCCCTTGTCTCCCCTTGGCCGAAATTTTCTTTCTCCTGTCTAAGAGGTGAAAGTCGAAAATTGTAGTGTGTTATTTGGCTTGGGAGAACTCTCTTTATATATGAGAGTAAAACTTAAGCCCCAAGGATTTTATAATTAATACAAAATCAATTATGATAATCCTATTAAATAAAAGATAATCCCAAAATATTCTAGAACAAATCTAGAATAATCTTTATCTTTATTTCTTACCATAAATATTTATCCAATAAATATTTTATGCACATGTCTTATTAATCACAAGAAAACTAATTTCTTGTAGACTAATATATGCTTGGGTCGAAATTATCATTCTTGTGACCTAGTCACAAAATTCGACCAACACACTAATTTTGGGCCAAGATTATGAAAAATGTCTTTTCCACATATTTAATTATTTAGCCCAACTAATTTAATAGTCCACTAAACAATTAATTCACATATCGTTTTAATAAAGTCCAACGAGAACTAAATCAATATTATTAGGATTCGACGTCCGAGAATAGCTATGCTATATTAGGAGGCACGTCGGGGACCATGGACTAATAATCAGCGGCTCCGATAAATCAAATAAATAATTATCTTACGAACAGAATAATTATATTTGATAAATCAATCACAGGAATATGCCACCATAATCCCGTGACTGCACTCCTCCGATTATGAGATTATATTTATCTCTTCATGAGAATGATAATAAGCGTCCATTGATACAATCATTACATATGGATTAATCCTCCATAGACTGTTCATTTTAAATCGGGAAGTTACCGTTAACCCTTTTTAGAACCTCTTATCCTTATTTACCATTAACCCCTAGTGATCAATTAATTCATACAACTCACTGGTGATCAATCAGTGTGATATGAACTCGCGCGATCGATCAGTTTCTAGGATTAACAAATAAAGGAACTGTCTATCTACTTCCATAAATGGAAGGAATGGATTCCGTATCCGTGATAACACGTACTACTCACTCAATCCAAGTATAATGCCAAGATGGGGTAATTCGGACCACGGACTCGGTGTAATCCTTAACCGTCAAGTCAAACCTCATACCGATTCAAGCGATTGACCGTGATCACCTCGGATTAAGATATATCCATAAATATGATCATCCATTGATTCGATAAGACTTCTCGATTACGGAATTATATCGTGAACTCTAATCAAATCGGTCCACCCTATATGATATATCTATCATATATAAATGCCCCATTAGGTTCTCTTAACCGAAAGTCCGGATAGGACTATCACACCTTTTGTGTTCGGCGCATTAATAGCACGTTAAAGGAGAGACCCGATACTCTCGATTAACTTTACTACGGGCTAATTGTATTTTAAGTACATCTTCACTAACTCAATCCTCCCGTGTATATACCATACACTGAGTTAAGTGATTACATAAACGATATACTTAGGGTTTTCTGTAGTGTAAATACTATTGTCACATCGGTGATTATGAGAATAATAAATATGAATAACAATATCATTTCATTTATTAAATAAAACAATTACAAAATTGTCTTTCGGGCATCACACCTAACAATCTCCCACTTGCACGAAAGCATGTGATTAATTGTTTTAGAGCACACCCTATTATTTAAAATACAACAAACTACATCTCCCACTTGCTCTAAAGCAATGGAGACTCATCCCGTATTCTAGTACCCACTAAGCATATCATAACCATTTCAGATTCCAAAGTACACTCCGAGTATGCCGTCGTAGGATAGGTCAGTGACTCGGGGAGCACTTACATCTAAATGTCATGGGTCTTAATGATTAGTCAGGTTGTCGGCTCGAGACGATCCGTAGAATCGAAACGTTACCGGTCCATCAAATCATGTGGTACGAGTAAACACCGAGCCCGAGATCGACTTAACGATCATCCTCAATCCGACTTAAAGTCAAAATCAGTGTATCACACATATCCAAGTTCACACATGAATATGTCCGCATATTGTTCCTCGTTCTCTTCAAGATACTAAAGGACATACTAAACTTGCTTTGTTAACCGCCGAATCTAAGATTCGATCAAAGTTGACGTTCAATAACCTGACCATCTCTTACAAGAAAGAGAATCTATCCCATTTCTCTTGATCCGTAGATTTAGAGAGTCATTCCTGAGGCATAGGGTAGAACTTCCTCGTTGAATGTTGCATACACAGATGCATCATCTTAACCAATAAGATGGATGGGAAACCAGTGACTGATTCTAATGAATTCGACCGAGTCAAACTCTAAAGAATGTTGTCCAAAACTCTGTTGCAGAGAATTGTGGTATTGTCATATTCTGACTTCAGATAACACACCCATGTTGATTCCAACTGGTGCAGTGTTATCCTTCACAAACACTAATTTATATATTCACTACTGTACTAAAATTGATATCCAAATCTACAAAAGACTTATCAATATTCGGTCAAATCCACATATTGTAGAAATATATGACTTCCAATGACCGAGAGGTTTGCTTTTTATCCACAAAGGACATAAGCCTTGACGGTCATCCCGTCATAAGTTCATAAGTCAATACCCTTCGTTTCGAATGAATCCAGACTCCGTTTGTTTGGCAAGAAAGTCTCAGGGAATCACCCCTTCTTTCTGCTTTTGAACGAAATCATGCAATAATAAGCGGTAAGAGAGTTCAAGGTCTGATTAACTCTCTACTTCTTAGGGAATTACCCCTAGACCACTCAAGCTTTGCTCTGAAAGATAAACTTTCCTATTCATTCTACTCTTTTCCTTGTAGATCCAATTACTCCCACTGGGCCTGAGACACTCAGGTGGTTCTACAAGAGTATGAAACAATTGGAGTACCGAACTCCATTCACGGGGTTATGGCTATTAAACCAACTTCTATTATCAGAATCCTATACTGCTCACAAAAGAGCCATAGGTCATCAATCGATCCTCAGACTACAAAGTCCGCAGAACCCGTAATGGGTAATGGGTAAACCATACTCCCACTACATTCTGGGTGGATCGAAATTCTGATCTAGTTTAGTAGTATTTAGTGTTATCACCAACAACCGATGTTGGATGTGGTCGATTTTAATCGATTAGTAACTACCTTGAGTAAACGTACTTCAAGGTTTAAGGTTTTACTTGTTCATAGACTCTATCGTAAAAGGACGCAACAAGTATAACTCGTCCCTTCCCGATTTCAAGAATCTTATAACAAACCTTTTTCTCAATAATACAAGATATAGAACGATTGGTCACTGACCGAACGTGTTCGCGAAATTTCCAGACCTACCTTCAAGCACCGTGTGCTAAATGCTTATATTTATGGAAGTGGGGTGAACCGAATCCACACCTTATCCGTAAATTCCAAAGCATATTCTAGGTAGACTTCTCGGTCTTACATTTCAACGTAAACCGTTATTTCGCTTCCAATATCTTTATTGAGTTAAGCAGTGTATTGTAGCACATCTAAAAACATATATAAGGCAATTTTACGGTTTCTCACTTAGTGAGAACATGTCACAACGAGGCGGTGAGCATCGGTCTCGAGGACTATGAATGGCCTATTCCGAGTATAGAATACTCTATCTCTCGTTGAAAACGAGAGAAACCTCAAAATATTTTGGATAAACTTACCGGAGTGTTTGAATAGTTATCAGACAAGAAGTCACTACTCGGAAGCTTCTACTAGCTCGTATCTTTCATCAGACCCCGAAGGTCGTCATGAACAAGCTATGTTACTTCTTTATATCCATTATCCTTTCCCGATTGAAAGGAAACTTAGTCATTGAACCTTTGAGACAATATAACCAGACTGGGAGAAAGGAATCACCCTGAGCCAGTCTTCGGTCTTGTCTTTTAGGGACTATGCACTAACTATGGAATATGAAGAAGCGTTTATCTAAATATAGAAACCAATTGCTTTTAATAGTTCTTAAGATGTGTTTTATATACATATTTCAGCGGTTGTAAGTGGTTTTGACTTTATCAAACAAAAGTCCGAGTCTTGGATTCGTACTACAAATGGTATATTCACTTTCTATACGACAAACAAATTATCGAATAGAAGGTAAATCCATTCGTTCCAACGAGTCTTAAACAGAAAATAAATTTTCCGTGATATCCAAGGATTGAACCCGAGATTCATTTCCTTATATCACTCCCACTATTCTTGCTAAAATTAACTGCCCGTTGTTTACTCTTTTAATCGTTAAATGCACTGCTACCTTGTTCTTCCAAAGAACTTAGCTCAAGAAAATCGCCAAGGATTCATAGGTTGGTGATCCGAAATCACTATCCTTATCCTATGATTTTCAGTTTATTAATTTTCGGTTTAGCCTTAAAATCAACTCGCTTTTAGATGACTAACACTCTTAGACATACTCTCCCATTCTTGACTTTCCGTAAATGGAAACAAGCTTTTGAACTAGCGGTTCGTGTACTACTCTTGAACCGTGGGATGTCTATTTCGAGTGTTACTTGTCGGGACTTCTCGGATTTTCTAATATACTAGAAAAATAACAAATCATAACATTAAAGCTCCCACTAGTTTATCGGTTCCAAATACCGTCTAACCAAAGAATGCTTTATTTTATGATTTTCCAATTTTTCAATTTGAAAATCTCTCGTGTAAACACTTACACAGGTTCTAATGTTTCCGAAAAATACAAATCATAAAACTCCCACTAGTTCATCGATTCCAAATATCGTCTAACTAGCAACAGTTCATGATTTTCCGATTTCTCAATTAGAACGGTTACGTGTGTAGTCACTACACACTGAAAATTCACTAGAAGAATTTCAAAGTCCGAAATCACCTTTGATCAAACTAAGTTTGTCTCTCGTTTGACACGAATGACACTAGTGACATACCTATATGTCACTCTGGTTTTTAAAAGGCTTAAGAGAAAATATCTCTTTCGAAAAATAATTGCATTATCGATTAACTAATTCAACGTCCTAGTTACTTTCCACTTTTTAACGAAGTCAATACTAGTCAATTATAAATTGTAAGCAATTTAGTAAGGGATAATGCTTTTGTAAATGAAATGACATAAATTAATTCAAGTTTAACACTACTATATTATTTTATTTTAGGAATTGTAAACTATAAGTAAGTCTACTCTACCATTCCAAGGTTTTAACCTCGCATCTCAGTGCCGCCGTAGGGTAGGTCAAAGAGATGACGGTTAAATTGAGACAATCTCATCAATGAATAACTTGTGGGAATCGAACATCCCACGAGAATCGAACATCCCTTTATTCATTGACTACCTTCCTTTTTTAGCCTAGATATTACCAAAAATATCCTTTATGAGTGTGACCTACTATATCGGATCTCTTAGGTACGCCCCGAGTGTGCCGTCGCGGGATAGGTCGGTGACCCGACGAGTACCCGAAATCCTATCCTTTCGGAGACCAAGCCATGAATGTTGATAGGGGTGAACACCATCCGTAGGGGACGAAATCAAAGCGCCGCGAGGCGTCACCCTTCTCTCACTTACTTGTATCTATAGTAGAGGCCGTGGGGTTGGCCGTCGCCTCCCCGCTCCCACTCAATAATTTGGAAGTGGTGGTGGGTTAACTAACCACGTCTTTTTGATGTTAACATAAAAGTACATCAAATCAAGGATTCCGAATGGTGTCGGTAACGTAGGCAAGCCTACCCGTCTTATTCGTTGGAACATATGTGACGGTCGGACGAAATCGGGTCAAGACAAATTTATTGAGATTAGAAGGAATCACCCATCCGTTCTCCCGTGTAGCTTAGTCTTGCCGGACCCCCGTGCATACATCACACTAGGAGGGTTAAGTCGTTCGAGCGAAGCTCAATTGACCACCCAACCTATAAGCGAACCGTTTTTATCCAAGATTTATTGTTCTTTTACCATCATTCAATCTCGTAGACACTACGAATTGAAAACGTGATCTCGTTTCGGCTTTAAGGCGGTTCACCGAGAACACACACCGAAAGGCTAACGATTTCATAACCCGTCCTCGGATCTTTAATTAGTTACTAAATTTATTAATTACCACGTATTAATTAAATTTCAACTAATTACACGAGTTTGTATACATGCCTATTTTAATTACCAAAATTAAAATTCTACATGTATGCATGGAGTGGATTTATGATATGATTCATGTCATGGCAATTCCGATTTTATATCTATTTTATGATCAAACACATAAAAAATAAATTGCGGAAAATTTAAACACCGAGATGGATTGTTGGTACCCCCGTATCTAATCTATCCTAGGAAAACAGTAAATTACATAATCTATGTCTTCGAGTCTTGATCTTCAAATCTTGAACTCGAACCGCCGGATCACGAACCACGAACACCGAGGAGAGGAGGCCGTAATATACCAATATATTAAAATATATTTATATTACAAACTTGTTTTATAATTTTTTTTTTTTTTCACACGGCTGTTATGTAAATATTTTATTATTTTTTTTATTTTTATTATTTGGTCAAAACTTGCGGCTAAACCTAATACATTAGGTTACAAGAAACAAAATTTTTGCAGCCGCCAAAAAAAATTGCCGACGGAAAAAAATAATTAAACAATTCGGCCTCCTCCCGTTTTTACCTTCTTGATGATCTTCAACATCATGATCTTCAACACATCATCTTCGTCGTCTCGAACCCGGAACATCAAAATTATAATAAAAGATGCTACTTTTACATAAATTTTGAAATTTGACATAAATAAAATACAATTCCTATGCTCAATTGTTACTAAACAAAGGAGCTACAATAGATCTAACGAGTAAACAGTACCAACCCCAATCCATCTCTTCAACCAAGACATTCATAACATAAAAAATAAAACAAAAAATTTTCGGCCCCCTTAAAAAAAATTTGGGACAAAAATCTACATGTTTTACCACTCCTAGATCTAATATTTTATACGTATAAATATAGATCACCATGGCGACTGATACCACTGTTAGTAATATCATCCGCAGCGGAAGCGATTTAAGGATCTAGATCTATGAATATACGCAATAAAACATTAAATCTATATCTACAAGGGGGTTGTAGATCATACCTCTTGGATCTCTAAATCCAAGTTGAAGAACCGCAAGAGAAAGATTTCAAGAAGATGTGAAGAGCACCACGATCTTCCGCACGTGTGATCCAAGCAATTCCCGGTGGAAGGAATTCTCGACTCGAACCCTTCCGATATGCTACCCGGAAAAATCTCCAAGATTTTCCCCTTGTCTCCCCTTGGCCGAAATTTTCTTTCTCCTGTCTAAGAGGTGAAAGTCGAAAATTGTAGTGTGTTATTTGGCTTGGGAGAACTCTCTTTATATATGAGAGTAAAACTTAAGCCCCAAGGATTTTATAATTAATACAAAATCAATTATGATAATCCTATTAAATAAAAGATAATCCCAAAATATTCTAGAACAAATCTAGAATAATCTTTATCTTTATTTCTTACCATAAATATTTATCCAATAAATATTTTATGCACATGTCTTATTAATCACAAGAAAACTAATTTCTTGTAGACTAATATATGCTTGGGTCGAAATTATCATTCTTGTGACCTAGTCACAAAATTCGACCAACACACTAATTTTGGGCCAAGATTATGAAAAATGTCTTTTCCACATATTTAATTATTTAGCCCAACTAATTTAATAGTCCACTAAACAAAATTCACATATCGTTTTAATAAAGTCCAACGAGAACTAAATTAATATTATTAGGATTCGACGTCCGAGAATAGCTATGCTATATTAGGAGGCACGTCGGGGACCATGGACTAATAATCAGCGGCTCCGATAAATCAAATAAATAATTATCTTACGAACGAATAATTATATTTGATAAATCAATCACGGGAATATGCCACCATAATCCCGTGATCGCACTCCTCCGATTATGAGATTATATTTATCTCTTCATGAGAATGATAATAAGCGTCCATTGATACAATCATTACATATGGATTAATCCTCCATAGATGTTCATTCTAAATCGGGAAGTTACCGTTAACCCTTTTTAGAACCTCTTATCCTTATTTACCATTAACCCCCTAGTGATCAATTAATTCATACAACTCACCGGTGATCAATCGGTGTGATATGAACTCGCGCGATCGATCGCCTAGGATTAACAAATAAAGGAACTGTCTATCTACTTCCATAAATGGAAGGAATGGATTCCGTATCCGTGATAACACGGACTACTCACTCAATCCGGTATAATGCCAAGATGGGGTAATTCGGACCACGGACTCGGTGTAATCCTTAACCGTCAAGTCAAACCTCATACCGATTCAAGCGGTTGATCGTGATCACCTCGGGATTAAGATATATCCATAAATATGATCATCCATTGATTCGATAAGACTTCTCGATTACGGAATTATATCGTGAACTCTAATCAAATCGGTCCAAATTTCCCTATATGATATATCTATCATATATAAATGCCCCATTAGGTTCTCTTAACCGAAAGTCCGGATAGGACTATCACACCTTTTGTGTTCGGGCGCATTAATAGCACGTTAAAGGAGAGACCCGATACTCTCGATTAACTTTACTACGGGCTAATTGTATTTTAAGTACATCTTCACTAACTCAATCCTCCCGTGTATATACCATACACCGAGTTAAGTGATTACATAAACGATATACTTAGGGTTTTCTGTAGTGTAAATACTATTGTCACATCGGTGATTATGAGAATAATAAATATGAATAACAATATCATTTCATTTATTAAATAAAACAATTACAAAATAGTCTTTCGGGCATCACACCTAACAAGCAGGGTATAGCTCTCACCAGAGCTAGGAGGACCAATATCAGTCCCCCAAGAAGAGGTTTTGAGTAGGACTTGGTTGGATATGCTCTATAGGTAGCTGAAGAAATGGATGGTTTTGAACTTAACACTTACAGGGAAGCTGTGACATGTTCTGAGGCATCTCATTGGCTTGTTACCATGAGAGAAGAAATGGGGTCACTTCAGAAGAATGAGACTTGGAATTTGGTCAAACAACCACATGCTAGAAGGGTGGTCAGCTGCAAATGGATCTTCAAGAAAAAGGAAGGACTATCATCTGCTGAGGCATCAGATATAAGGCACGTTTGGTTTCTAGAGGGTTCAGTCAGAAAGAGGGGTTAGACTATGAAGAGATATTTTCTCCAGTAGTCAGGCACACTTCCATCAGGGTGCTGTTAGCAATAGTGGCACATCAGAATCTTGAACTTGAGCAACTGGATGTGATGGCAGCCTTTCTAAATAGAGATGTAGATAAGGAAATTTATATGACTTAGCCAGAGGTTTCCAAATTCCTGGCAAGGAAGGGTATGTTTGCAAGTTGAAGAAGTCCTTATATGGACTTAAGAAGGCCCCAAGACAGTGGTATAAAAAGTTTGACAATTATATGGTTCAACAAGGTTATAGCAGGAGTCCATATGATTGTTGTGTTTATCACAACAAGTTGAAGGATGGTTCAATCATCTATCTGGTTTTGTATGTGGATGAGATGCTGATAGATGTTGTGAACAAGTCTGATATTCAAGATCTAAGGAATCTGCTCAAGGCTGAATTTAAGATGAAAGATTTAGGGAATGCAAAGAAAATTCTGGGGATAGGGATCCATAGAGATAGGAAGCAGGGGAAGTTGTTCTTGTTTCAGCAGAGGTATATTGAAAAGATATTATCCAAGTTTGGTATGTCAACAACCAAACCTATAGATACTCATATGGCACCAAATCTACATCTGTCTGTTGTGTTTGCTCCACAGTCAGTTGAAGAGGAAGAATACATGTCAAAGGTTCCATATGCTAGTGCAGTGGGCAGTTTAATGTATGCCATGGTCTGTACTAGGCCTGATTTAGCTCAGACAGTCAGTGTTGTCAGCAGGTTTATGGCTCACCAGGAAAGAAACACTGGAAGGCAGTGAAAAGGGGTATTTAGGTACCTTAGGGGTACATCTAATATTGGACTCATTTATGGAGGTGGTACTCAATGTTTTGTCACTGGATACTGTGATTCTGATTATGCTGCTGATGTGGACAGTAGGAGATCTATGACTGGTATGTGTTTACTTTGGGTGGTTCTGTGATAAGTTGGAAGGCAACTTTACAGGGTACAGTGACATTATCTACTACTGAAGCAGAATAAATGGCACTGACAGAAGTAGCAAAGGAAGAAATCTGGTTAAAAGGGCTAGTCAATGATCTGAGTTTGCATTAAGATCAAGCCAGGGTGTATTGTGACAGTTTTAGTGCAATATGTTTGGCTAAGGATCAAGTTCATCATGAGAGAACCAAGCACATTGATGTTAGGTACCATTTTCTGATGAATGAGAGGAGGGTCAAAGTGGAGAAGATCAGCCCTGATGTTAATCCTGCTGATATGTTCACTAAACCCAGTTCAAGGGGCAAGTTTCAGTTGTTTCCGGACTTGCTGAATATCCAAAGCTGTTAATCTGAATCTGGGAATACTCAGCTGAAGGTGGGCTTCTGAGGTATTCAAATCTGAAGACAAAGAGGATTTTTGGAACTTGGTTGTGTATCTGGTCAGTTTGCATGAAGTTGAAGTCAATGTGGAGATTTGTAATGGTGACTTAAACTATGCTACTGAGGTTTGGTCAGCTGAGTATGATACTCCGTTGAGTCCGGGAAACTATGGTGGTCGGTCGGCGGTGCATGAAGCATCCGCGAGGTTGGTGTTCTTTAATGAAGTCAGCAGACTGATCATCTGCTGAGCATGGTCTGCTGAGTTGGTTCTCAGCAATCCTCGGGGAACACGTCTGCATGGTTTTCCGTTTTGGATAAGGTTACTTCTGGGGTATTTCAGTCATTGTCTGGTTTGACTGTTTAGTCGGTTAGGGTTGGATTCCCAAGGCTATAAATACCATTTGTAATACATGTAACTTGTAACTTTCTCGTGATAATAAAATATCCTCGTTTGTCCGTGGAGTAGTCGGCACATTGCCGGAAACCACGTTAAATCTGTGTTTTTCTTGTTTCTGTGTTTGTTTACTTGTTAATTGCTTATCTTTACTCACAATCACCATCACTTTTTAATCGATCCGTCATAACACGTACCACGGACCTAACAATCTTATGACAATTTTTTTAGATGTTTATTTTCTGATGCATGCCCAGATCTTATATTCATCGCATGAATCTGAAAACGATGTTGCTTCTGTGTTTGAATAAATTTTATCACAGTAAGAGTTAAGATTCTCCCCACATGTTTAGACTAACGAATTTGTATCTACAGCACTATAATTTTTTAGTTCTGTTGAAATGAGGAAATTTGTTGTTACTTGATCTTTTGTGCGGCTGGGATTTCGGTTCGTCTGTCCGGTAGTTAACTTTTAGGCCATTGTTTCTGGATGCACAACATTTCTGAAATGGAGTTACTCGATCTATATTCTTGATCTTGCCTTTACTAATATTTAAAGGTCATTTTAGCAGATAAGGCTTCTGTTGATCGAGCGAGTTGAGACCTTAAAGGACATTTTGAATAACTATAGAAGAGTTTTTGTGCAGGATGTTGTTATCCACCATTTCCCCCCCACATCTCAATGCGCGCAACAAAGCTCGGGATACTTACGCTTGCTTTAATGGTTGGAAGGACCACGGCTAATTTTTTTTTTGTTATGTTCAATCTAGAATAAAGAGCGGAAATCAGGGATGGAAGGCTAACTTTCTAAGTCAATGAGGTAAAGTGGTTCTTCTCAGATTACTTGATCGAGTCACTTAGTTAGTCTAAAGTTTGCTAATTATTTTGTTGAGACTCTGAACCTATTGAATCTACTCAGCTTGTCATTCTGATTTTGTGAACATCTGTGAAACTGATTGTTAGTGAACATACTTGTCTGACATGGTGTCTGCGTGATTGTCGACATTGAAACTGCAAGTTGATCTTTGAGGCTTTTGCCAATTTATTGGAAACTTGCTTTTACATAGAATCTGTGCGTGTCAGCTAGTCTTTGCTACAGGAGCGGATCCACGTGCTCCATGGGGTCACGTGACCCCACTGGATTTTAAAAAATAAATAAATAAATAAAATTTTAGTATTATAACTATGTAGTTTTGTTGTTAAAAAGTGTCGTTTTGTCGATAAAAATTGATGTTTTAGACTCCGGTGACCCCACTGAGAATTTTTAATTTGGATATAAGATGTAGTTTTAGACTCCGATGACACCACTGGAATAAATTCCTGGATCCGCTAGTGCTTTGCTATTAGAAAATTAGTTGACTGGATATCTTGAGTAATCACATAGACATTTAGAAGTTAGTTCAATATCTCTATTGTTTATGCATGTTTAACAACTGCATTCAAAATGAATTTTGGATATACTCGTTATGTACTAATTTGTGATTGATGCAAATTTGTATGTTCTGATAATCTGATTCTATGACATAGATAGTGATTCATGTTATGTTTATGAATGATCAATACCATTTGATTTGCATACTTTTAATTTTCCAAACGATTCCTTAAATGTTTTCAAGTTAGTTTGCATATTCATCAGTATTGCGATATTACGATATAAAATATGGTTTTTTTTGTTGATAAGGACTACTTATCAACTTAATAGGGCGTTAAGGACGGTCTAACAAATTATTTGGTAATAAGGACTAATTAGTTTTAATAGACTAATTTAGTTGACAGAAATTTTATTATGGTACTAATAAAACACACAAGGGCCCACCGTGTAAAATATAAATGCCATTAATTTACATTTTTACCCTTCTTATAAGGATTTTCATTGGTAATTTGAAGTAATTTGGTAAAGTTTCAAAGTTTTTGTCCTTTTTATCAATTAAAATTTAATAATGTCTTAAATGCCTATTATTTTACTTTTTATATCCTTTTGTGCAACTCCGCCTATAAAATATGTAGATTATTTGTATAAATCATTCAGGGCAGTTTAAGAAGTATATGGGGCATATGGCATACTATGTAAACTATAAATACCGGTACTATTTTGATAATAAAACAGAAAAAAAATTTGGCTCCACAAATTTTATCATGGTATTAGAGCCATAACCGAAAAAAAATCCCTGGTTTATTTTGTGTTTAGCGGAAACATTCCGGCAACGATAGGATATTGAAACAGACTCCGATCCTGATGACATTTTAAACGATTGTTCGTATCTCTTTCTTCTACAATCTGAAAGGTGTAATTTTCGTTTGGACAGTTCAATTTCTCTGAACAATCCCGCGACCGAACTGCTGTGTTTTGATTCAATAGAACCTTTCCGGCGACAAATCAAATATCGAAACGCACTGCGATAGTGACGAAATTTGGAGCGGTTATACATATCTCTCTCTTCTACAATATGAATGGTGGAATTGTTGTTTTGACGGTTCAATTTCGTTGCATCATCCCACGACCAAACTGCCGCGTTGTGGTATTATTTTTGCGAAATTGACGGCTAGGGTTTCTGCATTGGCAAATAGATATCGGTTTGGAACGTAAAAATCGATGCATCGGAGCAATAGGGGTTGTCCAATATCACCCCGCCACAATAACATGGTATTTTGAACCTTTTAAATTTATTTAAAACAGGAGATCGCACAGGATTTTTGACATCGGGGCCACTTATCTTGTTACGGGCACTTTGAAATTGCTGACTGATGCCATGAAAATTAATCATTGCTCTATTGCGTTACCATATTTTCGCACCTCAATAGCTACACATGAGGGGATCGTCGTTTTATTTGAAAATTTACGTCTTAATAACGTGTTGTTTGTTCCCAATTTAAATTGCAATTTATTGTCGGTTATACAATTGATGGATGAAATAATTGTATGGTGCAATTGACAAATTATTTACGTGCAATACATGACCGAGTGACGAGGACGCCGATTGGAGTGGGTGAATGGAATGATGAACTATTCTTTTTCCGGGGAGTTTCACAAGTGAAGGCTTTAGCAATTAATAGTGATACTTCAATGGAGTTATGACACAAACGAATGGGACACCTGTCGGAAAAGGTTCTTAGGCCATTTCCAAATATTATTTTTTCTATTGATTTAAATAAAAATGGTTGTGATGCTTGCTTTAGGCTGAAACAGTCTCGAGATAGTTTCCCTATTAGTACAAGTAGAGCTAGTAGAATTTTTGAATCGGTTCATTGCGATTTACAGGTCCCTTATCAAACTCCCTGAACTTGTGGGCTGAAGTATTTTTTAACTATTATTGATGATTTTTCTCGGTCCCTGTGGGTGTATTCATTATATAATAAAGTCGAAGCGGAAACTATATTTTTGGAATTTGTTGCTCTACTTGATAGCCAGTTTAGTCAAAAAATAGCCCGGGTGGGTAGTGACAATGGGACAAAGTTGAAGCAGTTATTGCCTTATTTTAAGATGCAAGGTACTATTTTTGAAACATATTGTGTTGGACGTCTCAACAGAACGAACGCGTAGAACGTAAACATCAACATATTTTGAACGCTGCTAGGTCACTTCGGTTTGAGGGACATTTACCTATTTGTTTTTGGGGACAATGTGTTCCAGAGGCATGAACTTTTATTTGGGAATCCTCCTAACCTAGATGCCATTCAAGTTTTGAGATGTTTGTGTTATTCTCATAATCAACATCATAAAGGCAATAAGTTCGCCAGTCATAGTCGGAAATGCATTTTTATTGGGTATCCTTTTGCTAAAAAGGGTTGGACGTTATTTGGTTTGGAAACTCATGATATTTTTGTCTCGCGTGATGTAAAATTTGTTGAGCATGTTTTCCCATTGTCTTTTACGGATTTGAATGCTTCGAGTAACCCTCCGGATCTGGGTCACTCCATGAATGCGAGTGATGATGATATTAAAAATGGTGTGGGTACTACGATTGAGAAGGGGGTATATGGTAGTGGAGGATCCGGCTCCTTCGATGGATGTGGAGTATCCGGCTCCTGGATGCGTTAATCCGGTGGTGGATATAGCAGGAGGGGCCAAATTGGTGGAAGAACAAGTTGTGGTAGTACCAGAGGAGATAGTTGAATTAGGACGCGGGAAACATGAAAAGATCCCTAATTCCAAGTATTGCGACATTGTCACTCATTTGATTATAGAAAAGAATTGTTCGTCTTCTCATTCATCCAATTCATCAGCTGACTCAGGTACTCCATATCCTGTTTCACATTTTGTCAATTATGAGAGGTTTTCTAACATGTATATAAAGTATATAGCAGTTATCTTTGCAGGAACTACACCGTTTTTTTTTTTATATTTAAAATCTATGAAGACTGAGGGTTGGAGAAATGAATGGCTGCAGAAATTCAAGCCTTGGAAGAAGAAGGAACATGGGAACTTCAGCCGTTGCCACCGGGAAGAAGGCCCTCAGTAGTAAGTGGGTTTATACCGAAAAGTATGATGAGCACGATGTCTTGCAGCGATTAAAAGCTAGACTGCTTGTTCTTGGAAATCATCAAGTAGAAGGTACAGATTATAATGAGACTTTTTCCCCCGTGAAAAGTATGGTCACAGTCCATACTTTTTCAGCCATCGCTGCTATTAAGCAATGGGAGATCCATCATATGGACGTGCGGAATGCTTTTCTCCATTGTGACTTAACTGAAGAAATTTACATGAAGATACCACAGAGGTTCGAGAAAAATAATTTCCACCTTGTTTGCATAATTATGAAGTTCTTGTACGGGATAAAGCAGGCTCCTTGTTGCTGGTTTGCTAAGTAGTCTACTACTTTGAAAAATTACGAATATCGTCAGTTTATTTCAATTACTCTTTATTTACATTGCAGAAACGGAAGATTCAGCTTAGTGTTCTGGTGTATGTGGATGATATGATCATTGATGAGAATGATCGGGTCACGTTGGATATTTTTAACCAATATGAAGGATTTGGGAGCTCTGAAAAAATTCATGTCTTGGAAGTGGCTCTTAGTGGTCAATGTATTCTGCTTTGAAAAATTATGAATATCGTCAGTCTTATTTCGATTACTCTTTATTTACGTTGCGGAAGCGGAAGATTCATCTTAGTGTTCTGGTGTATGTGGATGATATGATCATTGATGAGAATGATCGGGTCACATTGGATATTTTTAAGCAATATCTCGAGGAATGCTTCAAGATTAAGGATTTGGGAGCTCTAAAATATTTCATGGCTTGGAAGTGGCTCTTAGTGGTCAATGTATTTTTATCACAACATAAATATTCTTTATATATTAATTATTGTGGATTTTGGTCTCCTTGGTAGTGAACCTGCCGACTTTCCTATGGATCAAAATCATCGACCGACTCTTGCCACGGGCCCCTTCCTTGATGACCCAGACAAGTATCGGCGCTTGGTGGGTCGCATTATCTATCTCGGTGTGACTCGGCCTAAATTAGCCTATTCGGTGCACATTGTTTCTCAGTTTAGGTAGCAGCCTCGCCAGGAATATTGGGAGGTTGCCATCTGTGAGGTCGGTTTTTTGAAACTTAATGCAGGTCAAGGAATTTTGTTGTGAGTTAATAGCGATTTAAAGTTGAAGGGTGGTGTGATTCTAACTAGGCTAGTTGCCCTTTGACCTGTCGTTCCTTGATTGGTTGGTTTGTACTGTTGGGTCTTTCTACAATTTCTTGGAAGATAAAGAAGAATCAGACTATGTTTTGTTCTTTGGCTGAGGCAGAACATCGGTCTAGGGTGGCAGTTACATGTGAGCTTAAGTGGTTGAGGCAATTGCTGGGTGAGCTCGGCATTTGTCTATCTCGTGGTATGCGTTTACAATACGATAGTCAATCGGCATTATATATTGCATTGAACCTGGTGTTTCATGAACGGTCCAAGCACAATGAAGCAGATTGTCATTTTGTGTTGGTGATTTCGGTAGAATCACCATGTGATTTAGTGTAATCAGGATTTAGTTTGAGGTTTGGTGAACTTGGAACAATTAATATAAGTTTGGAGATGCGGAGTGCATGCTTATATTGATGTTTACGAGCTCACGGAAATGTTAGATCAAGTGTTGAACAAAACCGATTTTCTGCTGCCTTTTGGACGGGCGTCCAAAGATGAACGAGCGTCCGGAACTCATGGACGGGCGTCCATGGATTGAAATTGGATACGGGATGTATCCGGTCTTTGGTGGACGAGCGTCCGGCCTTATGGACGAACGTCCATTGCCTATGGACGGGCGTCCAAAGTCTGATTTTGAGTACTGGGAGTATTCTGGTTATATGGACGAACGTCCATTGCTTCCAGACGCCCGTCCATAATCTCAAACGGGCGTCCAAACTGGCGTCCGGTAAGCAGATTTTCAGTTATAGAGCAGTTTTTGGTCGGTTTTGTTGGTATCCTTTCGGGTTTTGGCATTATAACCAACTCTTAAGGGTTGTATATGAAGGGATACATTAATATAACTCTAGATACACGTATACAAACACTGGAACTCTGTTTTTTGTTGAATTAACTTCAACTTTTGAGAGTATTATTCATCTTTTGAATATCCTTTGAAAAACCTCAAGTTCAACACACAAAATGTCACCAAACTTTTGTAGCTTTCTCGGCATTTGTCTATCTGAAAGTGGTATGCGTAGTTTTATCCGATAGTCAATCGGTTTATATATTCATTTGGGGACGAATGTTTCATGAAAGACTCTCAAATCGACAATGTATATCCGGTTCTTTTCATTGCAAGACTTTCATTTCCGTCATTTTGTGTGTGATGCCATTACTGACGGTTTGATTTAAGATATAAAAATAACTACTTACAACTTTCTTAGCCTCAAATGTTTGTGTTTCGTTACAGCTTCTTTTGTTGTATCCCGGTTGTTTACATGCACTACATAATCCTACTAAACCAGCCCTCCTCAACTTTTGAATGTTTGTATTTCGTTTTAAAATCAGACTTTCTCCCACTGACTTTTTTCTTTTTGGTTTGGGTCTTCTAGTTTGCCTTCTCTCAAGCAGAGGCAATGGACCCAAACGTGCAGATTCTCTACAATCATCAATTCCAGCCATTGGTTGAATGACATGTTTATAAACTTTCGGATATGTGTCAACTGTATAACACTCATCGGCATAGTCAACCGGGTCTTTTATAACAAGAACACTTAATGCAGAACAAGCATGGGTACTACCTTAACCATTCCAATTTTGCCTTGCATCCATAATGTTTGCATTATAGCTTTAACACACATTGTTCACGATCATGTCACACATTGGGTGAGTATTAAAATGAGTTCTAGTCCAACTTGTGGGGTCCTTTTTTTCAAGCCACCCAACCGCATCTTTATTAATGGTACATATATTTTTCATTTCTTTATCAAACCTCTGGACTGTTGTAGCTTTTGTTGCCTCATGGAAAGTGTCCTTCAATCGTTTTCCCTTGTAACATGCTAAAGCAAAGTGTGCATACAAATAACACAAAATCTATGCTTAACACTAGGAATAACCGTTTCACAAGCCACAATGAACCTTTTCTGTTTATCAGACACAATTGTCCATTCATTTTCATTTTATATTTTCAGATCTACACTTAGTAATTCTAGAAATCAAATCCAAGACGCCTTTACTTCAACCTCTACAAGAGCATACACAGCGGGGAATAAATTATTGTTTGGATCAAGACCAACAGTAGTTAGAAGCATTACACAATATTCACTTTTCAAATGACATCCATCAACACCAAATATGGGTCTACACCCGGCAATGAAACCCGTATTCGTTGAAGAAAAAACAACAATACATTCTATTGAACCTAGGCCGATTTGTAGGCCTGACAATTGTTTCGTGTGTGATTGGATCAATCAATACATCAGCATTCTCATAGTCACATACATTCATGATTAGAGTTGCCTCGGGGTCACTCCTCTTTAATTCCTTAAGGTAATCCCGAAGCTTCCCATATTGAGCTGCTTCCTTAGCCCTATATGCTTGCCACGTAGAGAAATGACACCTAACATCTTTCATGATTTTCTTCCGGAAAATTTTGATGTTTGAATAATGATCTAATTTGAACTCATTCAGATATTTCTCAGCTACCCAAGTTGAGCTAACGGATGAATTTCTATAGTTAAAGGTGCACTTGTGTTTAGAATCAAAAACCCTAACTTCCACTCTTCCACTCTTCCACTGTGGTTCATCAACTTAGCACATATTTCCCAATCACAAGAGATAATTGGATGATTGGATAAAAGCATACTGATATAGTGATGATAAAACAAACTCAATTAAATGCTCAGCATGCTTCTTTCATATATACTCAATCCAACATGATGAAAAAACATGTAACTCTTCAACCATTTATTCATCATGATATTAAGCAATATGATAAAAGAGTCCGGATCCCCTACAGTGATTATAAGCCTTAGCCTTTAGTATTCCTCCAGTGTAATGAAAATCGTAGAAATTTTCTACAGAACCGTACCGTAGATTATTTCTACAGAACCGCAGTCATTACTCATCTTCCTATGACTTTCAAATTTTTGATGATATTCAAGATATCGAGGGCGCGGCACCATAGAAAATATATGAGACGGCGAAGAAAATTTCTATGGTACCGTCAATTTTCATTTAACTAGAGCAATCAGTGAAAGCTTATCACTGTAGGGGATCCGGACTCATAAGATAAACTTGCATTGATTTAAATTCGTAATAGACTTGTTGATCAAGCTATTACGACAGTCAATTTTAACCTGACTCTTACAAAGACTCCCTTATTTAAAATTAGATGTCCCAGCCACTGTTAAACTTCATGCTGCTGCTTAGTTGAGCAAAAGCACTATACTTCTTATACACCCATTGCATGGAGATATTAAAAGTAGAAAGAGAAATTGGGAAAATTTGAAGACACATACTCTGCACTTGCGAATGAATGAGTAGTTCACCATAAAATAA
Organism: Gentiana straminea; assembly: GCA_036785695.1. Taxonomy (NCBI): domain Eukaryota; kingdom Viridiplantae; phylum Streptophyta; class Magnoliopsida; order Gentianales; family Gentianaceae; genus Gentiana; species Gentiana straminea. Next base: position 2,445,811 of record JAVUPR010000241.1, on the reverse strand, counting down.
ATTCAGATCTAACAACTTCAATTTCTATTGCACCGAATGGCACAATGTTTTCACTAAATCAACATCAATTATTAGGAGTAGACACTAGGTTACTGTTGAAGTTTGTAGAAAGCAAACGAAAGAAAGAAAAAATGAAGAAGTGTATTTTCAAAGAATAATCAACAAATTAAGTTATAATGCTACCGATCATGGAGTATTTATAACCCCATATACCTCATGAATCGGTTAAAAAAAGTTACAAACGATTATAACATAATCTAACTAAATAACCGTTTTCTGCCTATATCCGATTTATTGATTATCTCAGTAGGCTGGTGAGCCTTCATGTGGTCTGTTGAATTCTTCAATACTAAGATGTTTTGCACTCAGCAAACCCTTCAGCATATATACTGTAACACCCCTCTCAAGCTGAGAATGGTACATGAACAGCTTGCACTCAACATTCCCTTCAGCTACTGGAACTTTGAAATATCTTTGAAATTCCCAACTTGTCCAACAGATATATGAAAAGATGGGTGCATCTAAGGCTTTGGGGGGATGTCAGCAACCTGTTCTTTGGTGTTGACTGGAAGAAGTTTGATAGGTCTGGTCTTGACTTTGTCTCTGACAACATGACAATCAAATTCAATGTGCTTTGTTCTTTCATGAAACACATGATTATAAGCAATATGCCTTGCATTATCACAAACGAGTAGGGCATGAAACTGAATATGAACTCTCAAATCTTGTAAAATATGGACCAACCACTGAAGTTCACAAACTGCATTGGCAATGGCTCTATATTCAGCTTGTGAAGAACTCCTGGCTATAGTTGTTTGTTTTTTTATCTTTCCAAGAAATATGAGCATCTCCTAGGAACATCATGTAGCATGACACAGACTTTCTTGTTTCAGGACATCCAGCCCAATCACTGTCAGTAAATACTTCCAAAGAAAGTTATTATGTGCTGGAAAAAATATGCCTTGCCTTGATTGGCCTTCAAATACCCCAGCAATCTGTTTGCAGCTTTCATATGATTTCCAGTTGGATAATCTAAGAATTGACTCAGATGCTGAACTGCAAAATCTATGTCTAGTCAGGTGAAGGTAAGATAAATCAGCTTACCCACCAGTGATATGTATGCAATATTATCATCCAATAGTGGTGAATCTCCATATTGTAAAGTCGGTTTGGACTTCATAGGTGTCTTGATAGGTTTAGCCCCCCAAAACTCATATTCTTCTAGAAGGTTGAGTGTGTACTTTCTTTGAGAAATAGAAATGCCTTCAGGGGATCTGGCAGCCTTAACACCCAAGAAATATCTCAATTTTCCCAGGTCTTTGATGGTAAACTGATGATACAAGGCATCTTTAACATGCTGAATCAATTGGGCATCCGGACTTGCTGCTATGATGTCATCTACATAAACTAGCAAAGCAATAAAATATTTTCTTGACCCTTTGATGAATAAACTATGATCATGCTTTGACTAAACAAACCCTTATGCCTCCAAAGATTCAGTCAACTTACATTTCCACTGCCTGCTGGCTTGTTTCAGACCATACAAAGATTTTGTTAGTCTACAATCCTGATTTGGCTTGTCTGTAGAAAAACCTGAGGGCAGCTGCAACTACACTTTCTTCATGTAGATCTCCATGCAAGAAGGCTGTATTGACATCCATCTGATGAAGATGCCAGTTATTAGCTACTCCTGCTGCTTGTAAGGTTCTAACTGTTGTAATTTTGACTTCAGGAGAAAAGGTCTTTTGATAATCAATACCATATGTCTGGGTGTACCCTTTGCCACTAATATGGCTTTTTATCTCTCACTGAGCCATCAGGATTATACATGATTTTGTACACCCATTTGCACCCAATAGGCTTATTTCCTGCAGGGAAGATCAACCACTTCCCAAGTATGAGTGGTCTATAATGCTTCAATCTCTTTTTGCATAGCTGATTTCCACTCATCATGTTTGATGTCTTGGTTGTAAGTCTTAGGTTCTTTAATAGCATCAATTGCATTAATGTATCTGGCATACTCTGTTGAAAGTTTCTCCAGATTCATCACTTCACTCAGCAGATGCGGTGTCTACGCTAAACTACATGAGCACCACCTTGGAATAATATTGGTGTTTTCTTGTCCATGTTGTTCTCCTCAACTGAACATGTGCCGGTGCAGGTTCTTGTTTGACAGAAACATTTCCTGCATTTGAAACCTCAGATGCAATTGATCCTGTGTCTGGTTGGTCTGCTGACTCATTCAGCAGATCATCAAAGGTGTCCATGATTGGTATTGGGACATGCATGTTAGAAAGATATCTAGCCTTCTTTATTTCTAGCAACAAAGATGTATTTGTTGGTGGTATCCAAAAGTATAGCACCCTTGGAAGTGTTTGAGTTTACAAGATACACACAAGTTTTGCATCTAGAACAAACTTTGTCATGTACTTGCTGAAGTGTGCAAAAGAAAACTAAGCAACCAAAAACTTTGAACACAAAATAATCTGATTTGGTGCCATAAATCACCACATGAGAAGTGTTTTCCTTCAGCAGTGGTGTGGGTATTACATTAATTAAATTCTCAGCATCGTGTAAAAGAGAGAAACCCCAATACTCAATAGGTAAGTTACTCTGAAATCTTAAACCCCTGACAACATTCAATAGATGCTGATGTTTCCTTTCAACAACACCATTCTGCTCAGGTGTGCTGACACAAGATGTCTGGTGTATAATGTCATGCTGATTATAAGATCCTGTTAGTTGAAATTCAGCTCCATTGTCAGACCTAATTACTTTAATAATCTTATTAAACTAAGTAGAAGCAAAATTAACAAAATATTTAACTAGACCAGAAGCTTCAGATTTGTGTCTCATAAGAAAAACCCAAGTAAATCTAGAAAAATCATCTACAATGGTCAAAAAATATTGTTGTCCATTCACAGTATGATGCCTTAAAGGACCCCAAATATCAATATGAAAAATATCAAAAATAGCATTTTCTTTAACTTTTCCATGGGACAAACATAACAAAGATCATGCTCACAAAATTCACATTTGTAGTACATAAAGAAAAAAGGGTTTTCTTTAACTTTGCCAAACTAAAAGAAATGGAAAAGTGCGAAAATGGTGAAGAAGATGCTAAAAAAAAGTGTCCACCGATCTAGATCAAATGGAGGTGTATTTATGGTGTTTTTTCAGATTTGGGCTGCTACGCGGGCGCCTGTACTGACAGGCGCCCGCCTGTCAAAAAATTCCATGAAGAAAACGGTTCAGCAAGTTTCTAAGCCAAAAACCGCATCTTAGGCGAGCGCCTATGGTGACAGGCGGCCGCCTATGGTGACACACATTTAGAAAAACAGGCATAACTTTGTGTGTAGACCTCCAAATTGAGTGATTCAAAATCCGTTGGAAAGCTAATGAAATTTTATACAACTTTCATGAAGATGTACAGCCCAGAAAATGCCTCTAAGGTGGATCAAAATGCAGATAAATGGAAGGTATAGTTGTAGTACCACCGCGTTTTGATCCGTTTGAACGTTTAAGCTTCGGGCACACTTTCCAATCCTCGTATCTCGCCTTCCGGACATCTCAAACACCTAAGTCCTGTAGAAAATCACAACAAATACCACACATAATCCCTACAGGATACTAGGGTGACCGAGAGTATAGTAATTTACACCGAAAAAGACCGAGAATCCCGGACTTTACGTCCTAGGTCCCGAAATGATAACCAAGGTGTAAATACATCAAAATACAACCAAATGTCCCCGGAAACATATAAAACGAGGTATAAACGGGGTATAATCACATAGTAAATGATATTCAATTTTGACTCTCATCAACTACCCCCTACTTAGCGTTTGCTCGCCCTCGAGCAAAAATGAGCGATTCAAAAATAAAGATGGAGTCAACATTGCAATCATACATCTGGTCTATAAGAACTGAAATGGTAAAACACAAGTAAATGATAGAAATGCATAAGATTTAAGTTCTACCTTGTATTGAGAAAAGAACGTGTGTGTGTATAGCTTTTTCAACATTTATCACCAATGACCGGTTTTGATTATAGACATATAATTTACCGAGGTTACACCATAGGCTTATACGTCGTAAACATCTCCACTAATCGAGGTCTATCGTCGTCTAGTACGATCGGGCAGGACTTGCACGGTTATATCGTTTAGGTTAGGGTTAGGGCTACGAAAGGATATTTACGATAAAATAGAAAGTAGAAAGTGCAAGTGAGCTTTACCAAACATCATACACTAAAACCGAAGCTCTTCCCTTTGTAGCACGGAAAATCCAACTCCGCATAAGGAGTCTCGGCGGAATAGTAAAAACCGTCAACCGAGTCTCAACCTATAATTCATCCAACCTTCCACTTCTCCACATCATTCCACAAGCTGGAGACATACGTCACATCCAGGTCTAGTCCGTACCTAAGCTCTTCAACCAAGAACAAACCGCTACAGAACACAACAACATCTCCTTCTCCGTACTAGATTAGAAGAATTCCCAATCACCAATATCACAATAACAAGCAAATCCCAAATATTGACATTTTTCTTTTTCTTTTTCATTTTCCTTTTTTTTCTTTTTTTCATTTACTTATTCATACACAAACATATAAGTATCAAAATATCTGAACAAAATCGGAGCCAACACACCGTCACACTCTCATACCGGATAACACAAACATAACAAAGATCATGCTCAAAAAATTTGATATCAGCAGATTGAGAACTGATAAATTGCGGTCTCTTATGTAGTAGATGTCCTACTCTATAATGCATAAAAGATCATCATCAAGCCTATTAGACAAAGTATTATTTTCTACAACATTAATAGCAGAAATCTTGATAGGTTGATTTAAGACATTTTATCCTCTCTGTAGCTCACCTGAACCAATCACTTTCTTATTCTTGTCCTGCAAAACACACATGTTAGCAGAAAAACAGCTGCACATTTCGAATGGTTAATCAATGAATGTAAAGACAACAAATTATATATATGTTTTATCCAACAACTAATTATATTTAAAACCAGGAATGCAAAAGACATCATGCAAGACTAGCTGAGAATTTACTCTCACTTGACCTATGTGTAATTGAAACATTATTCAGGTAATCCCAATTTTATACCATTTCAAGGTTTAGGATTACTTAACAGTTTTAAAGAACTTACAATGTGATCTGTGGCACCTGAGTCCAAGGTCCATTGAATATGTCTCACTAAATTCAAGTCACTTGTCCGTATAGCATGTGAAAAATACTGCTGACTGCATTAGGTTGCCTAGCGGAAAACCCTTCATGCCTAGGAGGATCAAAACTCAACAGAGTCATCAAATTCTCAAGTTTCAGTGCAGTAAGATTATGAAACCCTAGTCCAACAAACCTATTATGGGGCTGATCTTTTTTTGATGACTGCTCCTCTTTTACCAAGTTAGCTGATGTAAGTCAACTAGATGATACATTTCAAGATGTTTTATCCCTATTTCTCATGCGTTTATTGATGTTTTCGTATCAATTCGAGTCATTCTTTGCTTAGTTTCATCCAAATATTTAGATAGTAATTATTATATAAATATCATGTTTTGATAGGTTTTGTACCGGTTATAGTAACCGGAGCCTCATTCGGGTTTACGCTTGGTATTTTGATGATTTATTGTAGGATTATAGGTTGAACAAGACCCCGAGTGACGACACGTGTTGAGTATAAACACGTCTTTTGAGGGCTAGAAGAGTATGCCGGAAGCTATCAGATTCAAACGGATCATTTGTCTTTTGTGTTTCTACCGTAGTACATCTTCAATGGACATTTGATTCCACTTCGAGCCATTTTATGGAGAATACTCCTTCATGAGAGTTGTATATCAGGAAACGAGCTTTCCAACGCACCTTGAATCGCATCAATCGGATCTCACAACTCAAGTTATGACGATTTTACTGAACTGATGTGAACAGTGGGCGCACGCCACTTATCCGTCACTGTAGCTATACAGAGAGTTTTTCTTCATAATTGGCGTGAACCAATCTGTAATGGCGTGCGCCAAATGTCGCATAAAGCGGATTTTCAGCATATAAACCCCTTTTTGGATCTATTATTGAATTACTTCATCTTCTCCACTCTCACTCATCCTTGAAGGCACCCCAACCTCCAAGGCTCTTCTAGCCGAATATTAGCATAAAATTAGCTTTTAATTGCAAGTGTAAACATTAAGAATTCGTAGCTTGATTTCTAAACTACTTTGGTTGGAGCAAGATTAACACTTTGTGTATCAAACTTCATTGAAGGCTTTTGAAGTTGAATGAAAGTTTCCATTTTCGAGTTCATAGCTTGTGATTGGTAAAATTCTTAGCCTTTACCTTGATTTAATTGTTCTCATGATTATGAATACTAACCTTGACATGTTGGTTTTCATAATCATGAGTGGCTAGTTCTATACTAGCCAAGATGCTGTGGTAGAGATAGTATAATCTCTTGTGTTGATTGGGAATGGTTGTTTGTGTTGCTAGTTTTATTTGTTGTGAATCTTTTCCTACTTGCATTGTATGGTTTGCTTGTGTTGGAGTAATTAACTAGTGCTTGCATACACACACTTAGTGGAGACCGAAAGGAGATATTAGGTGTGGGAAAAAGGGTAGGAGAACCGGAAGGTAAACTCAAGCTTAAATGGAACTCGATTTCTTATCCGGGGATTATTGTTGTTCATTGCATTCAAGTTCGTATCATGTCGAATCATTAGGCCTAAGACACCTAGACCAAGAAGGAGGCATATAGTAGTTTCATACACTCGTATGAAGGGGAACTATTTGCTTGGGAATGCACCGGTTCACACTTTTGAACACCGTTGGTAGGTTGGAAGGAACCCACTCCCATGATACTAATAGAGGTTTGCTTAATCTACACATTGTCTTGGTTAGGTTTCTTTTTTTTTTTTTTTTTTTCATTTATCACCCTTATTACTACTAGAATCATTTAGTCATTTACTTTCTTGTATTATTGATTCCTAGATCGAGATAATAATAGCTTTTCTGTGTTTGACCTCAAAAATCCTCGTGGGATACGACCTTGACCACTAGACTAGACTACAATTGACCCGGTACACCGCCGGTTAGATTGGACACCTAGAAAAGTCGCATCATTAGCCCTTTTGGATTTGAAACCAGGAGGATAGCCGTGCTTCGTGTAGCAAGTCTCTTCAGTATGGCCATTGAATCCACAAAAACTGCACTACACTTTCTTAGGATTCTTAGGTCTAGTGCTTGCATCAGGTACAAACCCTGGTCTGTCCATTCTTTTAAGACAAGAGAATCATAGAATCTTGATTCTTAGCCTTATTTACCATATATAACTTCTGTCTCTCAAATTTAATGGAAAATCAAAGGCCTCATGGATCTTTGGGAATGGCACCATCAACATTGCCTGGGAAACCATAGGCTCATATTCATATCTCAACCCCTTAAGAAACTTCATGATATGTTCAACTTCTATGATCCACCAAAGTATTGATGGCACTGCATTGACATTGAGGATCACATGAACACACATGCATGAGCCTAATAGTCTTGATTTCTTCCCAAAGAACCATCAATCTTGTAAAATACTGATTGACAGAGTTTGTGCCTTGTTTCAGCATATGCATTTCTTCGAGAAGATCTGAGAGTCTCAATGCATCTACATGGAAAATCTAATAGCAAGATTCTTCCAAACTGCATGAGCACTCTTGAAGTACATCAAACTTTGTGCAATGGTGTTCTCTACGGAATTCAAAATCCAAGACCTCGTCATTGTATCACATTGCCTCAATGCATAAAACTCTGCAAAATCCTCTTCTGGCCTTTTGATTGTGCCATCTACAAAACCAATTTTATTCTTGGTGATCAACTCCATCTCGATGGACAGTTTACATTGATTATAATTGTTGTCATTCATCAATGGTTGAACAAGCACCAATGAAGGATTCTCATTAGGATTGACATAAATGGACTAGAGGGACTCAACTCTTGTTTCTTAGTTGCCATGGCTATCAAGAACTCAAGGAAAATATCAGTTTATAGAAATAGATATGAAAAATGATCAAGAATTGAAAAGACACAAAGAATAACCGCGGTTTCTCTCGAGAAAACTGTGGGAAAACTCAGCAAGATGAAGAATACTCTCAAGAATCTCCAAAATCAGAAATAATCGCAGAAAAACATCCGAAACTCTCAAATTTCTACTATGATACCATGTTGAAGTTTATAGAAAACAAATGAAAGAAAGAAAAATGCGGAAGTATATTATTCAAAGAATAATCAACAAGTTAACTTACATTGCTACTGATCATGGGGTATTTATAGCTCCATACACCTCATTAATCAATTAAAAGTAAGTTACAAACGGTTATAGATTCTAACTAAATAACTGTTTTCTGCCTATAGCTAATCTTTTGATTATCTCCATAGCCTGCTGAGACTTCATGTGGTCTACAAAATCCTTCAGCACTCAGCTGTCTTGTACTCAGCATTCCCTTCAGCATATATATCGCAATATTTACAGCCATACCATCAATAATTCAATTCCAAGATGACGATGCCAGAAACTGACCTTACCCACGTGTCACCTCCACACCAGCACAATAATAAATAAAGATATGGAAAAGCCTCCATCAAGGGCAGAACCCCCAGTACCCGAGCCGCATGAGCTCGGTTACCATCCTCCGACCCCTCCAGGTCGGCGGGTACTTGTGATCAAACCTGCCCCTGCCCGACCCTATAAGTGGGCATAAGTCCCTCTCGGACCAAACCTCTTATGCACACAAGAATCCGAGCTGATCCCAGCTCGGCTATCTCCCCCGACCTCCGTAGGTCGGCCCAAACACAGAAAGGCCCGGCCGCTTTAGTTCGGCCCAGTTAGGTCGGCCAGAGTTAATCCTCAATCGTATTCCCTACGTGTGTGATAAACAGATAAATATGGGAAGAATCCCTCATATTTAATACTCTAATCCTGACATTCAAATATACACGCAATTATCTCCTACAATTAAGGAGATTAAATCGTAGTTATCTTTTCCTTAGGGAACACGGCAATCCCAGCCCAACAAGGACAAGGCCCACGCCGCCTTAGGGCGTAACTCCTATCTATATAAACCATCCCTAAGGAACTACGGAGACTTAATTCCAATACACGCATTGGATACGCAGGCGAACGAAAAATAACATCTCAAGTCCGCCTAAACCACCACCAAAACAACCCCCCCCCCCCCCTCCTTTTCATCGTTTTTATAGTGTTCTTGAAGCTTGTGCAGGTTGTCTTTAGGAGAACGACCATGGATTTATCATCGACGATTTTTGGTTCGTCACAACACATGTGATCTCTCGAACAAGATGAAGGACCTATAGGTCCCATAGCTGCAGCATGCAACTCTCATTCCATTACATTTTGTGTCTGTTCATTTCGTCCAAATCTTACCGCAAAACAATTTAGGGATTCCTTCAACTTTGCTATAGAGATCAATCAAATGATATAACCACTATATTAAATGTCTATATAGCAAGAGGAAACAACGAAAACAATGAAAGCAATATTTTAAATGTATAAAATAAGTGTATATTTATAACAAAATGTATATATTTTAAATCGTATAAGCTTTTATAGGGCCATAATACTTTATTAAGTATACTTGTGGCTACGTATTTGGTGCACACAAGTCGGTGGAGGACCTTAGAGGAAATGGTTTTGGTAGGGACCTCTTCCAGAATATTTAGTCACCCAATAATTATTTGGTGAACATGGTCTCTGAATAAGACGGGTGTATAATAAGAGACCAAATAAACTCCTAGTGATGTAAATTTAATTAAAATGGGGGAAAGAAAACAGTAAAAGCAGACAAGTTAAAATTGCCAATAGAGAAAGCAATTTAGCTAATCATTAACGATCAAAAGCTTATTACAAGTCCTAATTATTACGAAGGGCAAGGGGATATTACGAAGGACGGTACTCATTGTGCCGTGCAAAGAGCTGTGCATGTTCTCAACCACAAATTTATTTCCTGTTATTTTCTTTTTTGTTATTTTTTTTTTATTGAGGTAAGTTTATCATTTTTTTTTTTATTATTCTCACCCGGGAGTTGCTTTTTTATTTTTATTTTTTTCCCTTCTCTTGTTGTTGTTTAATAACCTTGTTATTTTCTTTATATATATAAGTAAATAAAACATCTGACATTTAAGTAAATAAAACATCTAATTATCAATATTTCTTTGAATTTCATGTATACCGGATAGCATTAGTTTATATTAGATTTATGATTTATTTTATTTTTAATTTTTTATTATATATCTATACATGGAAATCGGTATCGCATGACCGACCAACCGGTATCACCTGACTAACCAACTGGTCCTTCCTGATCGACCAACCGACAAAAAGCATATCCAATCGATTCGCTTTAAGCCCTCTTTGGCATAGGGCTGGCCGTGGATATGTCCATATTGTATCCGTGCTATATAGGTATTGATTGATATAAAAAGACAATAATAATGTCATTAAACGTGTTGAAAAAAATATGGTTCTTTATAGCAAAACCACCGTAAACTTTATTAAAAGTGTTGTAAAATAGTGTATGTTTTTTAGGGCTTTAAAATAAATTGAGCAATAAGTGACTTAATAATAAATATACTAATAAACTTAGCTCAACAAACAAAACAAAATAAAATAATAATAATAATAATAATATGGAAAGAAATTTGTGGCCGAGAACATGGAAAGAAATAAACTTCCGGGTGAGAATCATAAACAAATAATTAACTTACCTCAATGAAAAACCAAAAAAAAAAAACAAGGAAAGAAATTTGTGGCTAGAACATACACAGCTCTTTGCACGGCACAATAGTACCATAGGGGATCCGGTCCCGATATTTAGTAACAAATATACGATCGAGGCTCAAGAGTTGCTACTTCTGATTATTCATCGGTGTGTGAGTCTTGGGTGGCCAGTCGACGATTGTGGAGTGACTATGTAGCCAAATCTAGACCATATAATTTATTCTAGAGTCTCTATGGTCGAGACATAGTCACTTCATATTTGTGGTGTGGCCATATAAGAATTTCCCAACACTCGTGGATATAGAAGACACTACCTATTTAACGTAAACATGATCTACAAGAGCATCTATATTAATAGGATAACGTGAGGATCTTCATGTCTTGAAGCAAGAGAAACACAGTAGACTTAGTATGAACTACTTGTGAAGTTGAATGAATATACATTTTGAATGTTTACCTTCTTGGTATTGCCTAATCAAGTCCACCAATCTCGACTTGGCATAAAAAAATAACGATCACCCTCATACATTTGGCTCATTTTCAAGTTGTGTTTGTTAGGTCCGTGATATAATATGTGCTAAATTGAATACACTGTAAAACCAAACAACAATGTACTCATACAATACATGGATAGTTCAACTATAGCAATACAGAAACAATGCAAAATTAAAAGCGAAATTAAAATATTCAGTCTGAGGCCAGTGCGAACACTTTGCCTTTAACACAATTTGTTCTGGTATAGTGGCCATAGTGCTAGAAATTGTCTCCCACGATAGAGCGGTTTTACCTGTTCAATGTAGTGTCACTTCAAACTTTCAACTGCGACGAACTGTACGGTGTTCAGAATTTCTCTTCGAACAGATGCAGAACTAATGGTAAATGAGATGCTCTAAATGAAAATGCACTTAATTTCTAAAATGCAAAGCTATTTTATAGTAGAATTCAAATGATTCCACTATCCCATTTGTGGAATGCATTTAGTTGGTCTTCAAGCTATCAAAGATAAATCACCCACAATCTCTATAGATATAGCGGAAGTAGGGATCGAACCCACATCGAACGGTAGATTTATTTCTTCTAAAAAATGTCAACAAAAAACTATTTTCTAACAATAAAAATCAAAAAATCAAAAAACTCCAGCTAATTAATTATTTCCAATGTTCTAAAAGTCGGTAGGCGCTAGTCGGGCGGCCGGGTAGGGAGTTGGGACTAGTCGGCTATGGGGGGACTAGTCGGGGACTAGGCGGTTTTAGATTTTTTTTAATTAATAATTATAATAATAGAATTGACAAAAACAAAAATAACAAAATATTACTAAAAATCCCCTAAAAATAATGATACTACTACTCTAGTAATATTAAGTACTAACATAACATAAATCCAAAAATTCATTTCACAAAATAAACACAAAAAAACATACGTGATACGTCCAAAATAAAAACATTCAAAGTCAAGCACTCAAGTTTCGAAAAAAAAAAATCATAATACAGACCGCCTAGGCCGAGTTGCCCGAGTTGAGCCCGACTATCCCTCCTTGAACCCGACTTTCCTGCCTAGAGGGTGACTAGTCCCCGACTAGGGACCGACTAGAGACTAGCCCGCCAAGAGTGGTCCGACTAGTGTGTACTCGGGTCGGTGGAGGGCCGACTAGCGCCTAGGCGGCGCCTAGTCGGCCGACTTTGCCGACATTTAGAACACTGATTATTTCCCCCTCAACTCCTATGATTATGACTCGTTAAATTATTAATAAATTAGTTATAGTTTCCGACAATGGCCAAGCAACCATTTTTTCTATATTCGACGCGCAGGATAATCGCTACTACTTATTCTCTAACAGTGTAACACACCTCAACAATCGCCATAGGTTTGGTGAGAACAATTGCATTTACGCTTAGAAAAACCTAGTTCTAGGTATGAACGCACATCGGGTAACTTTAACCTAGATCAGCTATTTCCACAACAGGGAATCATACGGGTTGCGAACCGGCAGGCAATACGTTTTTTTACCGCTTAAATGAAATCTTTATGACAATCGCCTAGATTCGATTTTTTGTGCTAGATCAGTTTATTCATCCAATCATTCAGCCGAAACAATTAAACGAACAATCGAATCATTAATCGATAAAATCAGAAAATAAATAAATATTAACAATTTAATCGAGAGAAAATACATTTAGATTTCATAACCATACCAAATCAAGCGTTCAATAATCAGACTAGAAATAATCAGACTAGAAAAAAAAACTAACTACTCATAATACTATAAAATAATATAAAGCAAAAAAAAGAAAAAATTGCACCTGTTCAAAGATATGAAGTCGGCTGCGGCTAAGGTGGCACAAACTCCAGTTCTTAATTTTTTTTTTTTTTTTTTTTTTTTTTTTTTTTTTTCTCATTACAAAAAATCTATTACTAATATAATAACCTAAGCTATATTTGTATGTATTCTCATGGGAATTCACGCCATAGATGGAATGAATTGCTAATTGGGCCAAACCCACATATTATTTTAGGACATAATTATTGATAATTATTAAAAGTTTATATAATAATAAAAATCCAATGTCAATAAATGAGAAAAAAAATCTAAAGTAGGCCCTGGTGGATTTGTTCTCTTCAACATGTCGGATTCCCACATAGGCGAAAACTAAAACTTTGAATTCTTTTTAAAGCCGTTATTCTACAATATCCCCCAAATCCTTTTGAAATTGCTCTATGCGTCCCAAAATCTCCTAGCATCTCTCCCAAACATTCAAAACTTGAAAATCATACAAAACATATCCGAAACAGAGTATCTTCCGACAAAATAGAATAAAATAAACACAGAAAATCTCATAAAATACGTTCTCATCACCATTCACCATGATTGGTCATCAAGGCCGGTGTATTTTACCCCATTATATACAATATGCCACGTTCAATTTTAGAACATGGGAAAACTACATGTTAAAAGCTCCGGTGATATGGTCATAATACATTTCAAATGTAAAATAAATTTATATCTAAAAAGATGTATTTGACCCACCTCAATTACACGTTAAATATTAAATTTACATTCACCCGATAATAAAACCGAATAACACAAATCTATTATTGTCTGAGTTTTGTATAGATTTTAATGATATTATAAGCTCTCGATAAATTATAACGAGGCTTATCCGAAATTAATCCCGAAGTAGACCCATTATCATTGGATATGGACCCAATTTCTCTAACAATCCCCCACATAAAGGAAAATTGATGAAAATGCAAATGCAGATCCTGAAGAGAATTCATACTGAAAAATATTGCATCAGGAGAGGTAGTTTTTGCCTTTAAAACTTCCTTAGTGAAGCACTATCGGATTTACTCAGCTGATCAGTAAACTATGTCTTGAACTGTTCAGCTTTTGTTGTAAACAAAGACATCATCACTCACACAATATTTCCCCTAACACCGATGATGAGGGTCGAACTGAGCCTCGCCACGTGTCATCTCCATATTGTCTAAGCATTGAATGAAGACAGAGAAAATATAACATTAATGTCCAGGAGGCACTTCATGCCTAAGGGCGGACCTAAACCTCAGGTAGGAGATCGGTCTCGTTCACTCATCACACCACCGCAGGTTGGCTAGGTCGCAACGGAGCTGGACCAGTGCAGTTCGGGCCTTAATGGCCTGGGGGGCTCGACATAGGTCGCGAGAGCCTCCCTTTCCGATATTAGCCCGCGTGCTTAAAATATGGGATAATAATGGGAAGATCCTAAAGATCCTTTACCTAATAAGAATCTGATCCTATCATTTAAACTACCATGATTATCTCCTAAATAATAGGGGTTGCAATAATAATAATCCTTAACGGTTACGAAAAAGAGTCTTTGAAGGACACGGCACGGGATGCCATGGACGAGATGTCCTCTATATAAATCATCCCAAGAAACTACGAGGTACTTGATTCCTGATCAATGACAGGATACGTAGGCAACTTGGGATACATTTATTACAAGCTCAGTCTAAAATCATTCAACACCACCCCCGTTTTTAGCTTGGAAATTAAAGTTTTGATCTTGTTATTGTCACTAGGAGTATTTTTTGCCCGGATTTGTATACAGACGATTTCTAGCATCATCAATTGATGCTAGAATGAGCGCCCTTTACTGGAAATTTATTCAAGATCATCACCATTCCACCAAAACAGAACAAGATGAAGAATCAAGGTGCAACCACCCAGGATGGTGGTCCAAACGCTGAGGTTGAGGTGGTAAATGATCCTGCCACCAACCAGAATCAACAAGAACACGAAGTTGTGTTAGATCCTGCTCAACAATCATTGGTGGAGCAGCTTTCATCCATGCAACAACCTTAAACGCCATCATCCAGGCAGCAATACAGGGAAAGGATCTAAGTGATCCTTCAGAGACTAACTCACCTCATTCTCCTCCTAAGCATGATGTATTATTCAATTCTATCGATATATGGAAACAGCTTAGCCTTCAGGTACAAGAAGCGGCCAGAGCAGAGCTCGATGCCATCATGAGGAAACGCACATATGAGTTCTCATTCACATCACCCTTCACTAAGCAGATCGAGAGCTTTCCCCGACCTGAGGGGTACAAAGTCCCCAAATTGGACCCATACGATGGATCTAAGGATCCTCATGATCACCTTCACAAATCCATGATGCACAGAACCTATATTGTGCTCCAGATGAAATAAAGTGCAAAGCTTTTCATGCACTACTCACGGGCAGGGCTCGCGAGTGGTTCAGGAAGATCCCTGCCAGATCGGTCTCTAATTTTCACACTTTCGACAGGATGTTCTTGCACGCGCTCATCACAGCTAGGCCCTTCCAGAGGAACACAACTCATCTCCTTACTATCAAGCAAAAGAGGGAGGAAACTGTGCTACAATATTTGAAGAGGTTCAATGAAGAGTTCAGGCAGGTCCGGGAAGCAGATGAGCACTTGTTAGTAACTTTCTTCGTAGCCGGATTACATGAAGGAATGTGTTGCATGAAGCTAAACAACAAGCTCCCCTGAACTATGGAAGAGTGTGTAGAAACAGCCTACAAACACTGCCAATGAGAAGAGGCTAACTGATTAAAAAGAGAATCGGAGAAAGGAGAATCCAAGAAGGAAAAGACCAAGGAAAGCCGGTCTGGGACCATATGACGGCACCCACTACAGATCGGATCTGTGAGAAAGGTGCTCTACAGAAAAAGGGACTTTATCCCTTAAAACCGATCCTGCGAATAGGTTTATATATTAATGGAAAGAAAAGGTTTGGCAAGGATTCCCCCTCCAATATGGGGACCTCGGGAGAAAAGAGACCAGAATAAATACTATGCATACCATAAGGACATCGGGCATGACTTGGAGAGCTGTAGAGAGATATTAAAGAAGCAGCCATGGAAGGAGAACTGGATGAGGTCGTGCACATATCTCTGAGCTCAGAGACGAAAAGAAGAAGAGATTATAAGCGGAGAAGTTATAATCAGGATAGGAGTACACATAATGAACGTCGAAGAAAAAGAGACCGATCACCCGATTCAGAGGGGCAACTAGACAATCGTCCCATCAACACCATTTTAGGTGGGCCGAACAGCTCAACTCGGGAAGTGGACATAAACAGTGGCAGGTCTGTTGGTCCTTCTACGTCCACTAAAAGACACAGGTTCTCTGGAGAAGTAACTTACGGTCCAAGGGATTCACTCACTTTGGTAATAAACAACGAGGGCCTGGTCATCGAAGCAGTGGTGAATCGACACTTGGTGAGGAGAATTTGCGTTGATACTGGAAGCACGGTAAATGTCCTTTATTATTCCGTCTTCCAGTCCATGAAGTTTAGAGATTCCGAGCTGATACCCGTCTCAGCTCCCTTGTTCAGCATTGCCGGACCTCCAGTACATGCTGTTGGAATGATCAGGCTAGCCACTTCATTTGGTGGAGAAGCAAAGGGCAGGATCTTATGGTGAAATATGTTGTGGTCAAGGCCCATCATCTTACAGTATTATTAAGGGGAGACCGGCCTTGATCGACCTCCGAGCTGTGAAAAAAAGATAAATTCACTTTTAGACAAAATTAATTAAAAACACACCGCCTTAAAAACAAAACGATTGCATTTGATTAAGCATTATAAATCATGTTGTAACAGTCTGTAAGAAGAACCCAGTACACAAGCAATAAATGTAAAAAAAAAAAAAAAACAAAAACAGATTTAACGTGGTATCCAGCAATGTGCCGACTATCCACGGACAGAAAGATTATTTTATGTTGCACAAAAATTAAGAAAGATACTTCATGTATTTTACAATAACTATTGGTATTTATAGCTTTGAAAACCTTACCCTAGCCGCCATAATCTCCAACTTAGTATTTTCCTAAAATACCCCTAGATGTAGTCTTCATAAAATTAAGACGAGGACTACCATATGTAAACATTGAGACTCAAAGATGGTTCAAACGTATACACAAGACTTCAGATGTGATCACTAGATTCGATCCAACTGAGTCAGATGAACAAGTTACTCAGCTGATCCTTACAGACTTGAATACATCAGTTGAACACCACTTCAACTGAGTCTTCCAGATTCAAATTTGACAGAAAAGATTGAGACACAGAGATCAAGTCACCTTTGACTAACAAATCTCCACCTTGACTTGAAATCTCATTCAACCAGACGCATAACCAGATTTATAAACGTAACGTATCAAATGCACAAGTAGTGCCAGATGCATAGAACTAGACTTCTTCTTCTTCCGATTTGTCTTTTCAGACAACAGATTAACATATTTGGATGTTAAGAAAATCCAGACACAACTGAAATTTTCCATTTTTAGACTTGGTGAGCATATCACCAGGATTATCATGAGTGTTGATATTTCTCACTTGAATTCTCTTATTATTCCTTAGAAAATGATACCTCACATCTATATGTTTAGTTCACTTATGATGAACTTGATTCTTAGCAAATCATATTGCATTCAAATTGTCATAATATATCTCAGTTTGATCCTCATACGGACCCAAATCACTGAATAATCCGTTCAACCAGATTCCCTTCTTGGCAAGCTTTGTAAGTGCCATGAATTCTGCTTCAGTGGTAGATAATTCCATTGTTGCCTTCCAACTTATTACAAAGTGTTGGACATATTTTAAGTTTTAGTGATGAGTGCCAGACTAGTTGTTATAGAGCAAAGGCAAAAAGTTGTCTAGATCAAATGTATAGGTTTATTACAGTTTGATCTTTGTATAGGTTTGATCAAACAAGCACTGTAAAAGGTCAGCTGACTTTTGTTGGGGAGATTTTGCATCATTAAAACAAAAGAAAATTTATAAACCTATACTACCATGCAAAACTACCTCCTAACCGGCCGAATACCGGGTAGTTGCTAGTAAAGTTGGATAAGTACGGGTATCGATCCTCAGGGAAAAGGGATGTTGAATCTAATCTAATTAATCCTCCTTTATTAACTAAAACCTAAACCTAAACTAAAACGGAAAAGTAAATCGGACATGAGGATTGTTAATCCAAAGCCGGAAGGATAAAAGCGATAAAAACATAAATAAAACTACATCTACGAAAGCGGTAAATCTATCTACCGAACAACCATAAACAAACCATGATCAACCTCTTCCCAACAACCATCACCTCACCGAAAGAAATAAGATTAACACATATTCATTCACAAGTTATCTTGGATTATTATCTTTTCTAAAAAAGCGTTTCCTCTTCCGATTTATCACGCCATTAATTAGTTTACCTTCCGGTCTTAACTAATATCGATACGAATCAAAGATACGGATTGAATCCTAACCTAACAACATTATCCCTCAACTTCCGTTTGTTGGAATAATTATTGTCAATCTCCCTCACGATAATCTAATGAATCTATTAACTTCCGTTATCTAAATTCGATTAACATGCGGCATAAAAACATGAAAGAGAACAAGAACAACATAATGAATTAAACACATGAAAAATCCTATCTTTCCGGTAACGGTGATATCCCTCAATTCCAATCTAAGATAATCTTGCATCGAATTAATTAAATTGTGGTTCTCTCGTAAACCTAGATATTTAACCTACGAACTTCCGTTATGTATAGGTTAAAGATCTAATCTTTCCTATGGTGATCTAAACTACACCGACTTCCGTCATACGGTAGCATCAACAAGCAATAATCTTCCGATATAAATTGCAAGATACAAATAAACAAAGGAAAGAAACAATTTGAATTAAAACTTACAAAATCATCCATGAAAAAGAAATCAAGTCGCAGCTGGAAAAGATGCTTCACAACGCCGTGTTCATGGCTGCTCAACCGTGTTCATCAATGGAGAAACAAAAAGAAAAGAAAACGAAAAAGAAAACCTAATCTAACTTGCCACCCCAAATGACCTCCCAAAAGGGGGTGGGGCGGCCTAGGGTCCCTCTCTTATGTGTGGGTAACAATAGGAATCGAATTATGTCTCAATTAGGGTTGAAATCGCGCTGCTATTTATAGAAAATCCGAGGCGGTTGCTACAGTAACGGTGCCGGACGCCCGTTCACAAGGTCGGACGCCCGTCCACTATTTTCAGCAACAGCATCCAAACTTGTAACGCTCATATCTCGGGCCTCGTAAGTCGGAATGGAGTGATTCAAAATCCTGTAGAATCCTCTCTTCAAGCCCTACAACTCTTCTCTTGAGGTCCAGGGTCAAATCGGTTGTTATCATATCAATAACTGCGTTGCAAGGTCGTCACTACTCGGAATCCTGATTTTCCGACATTTATCTTGCTTGATTTCTTTCCTTATATCTTTCAATCTTCCATAACTTTGATTGATCCTTTCCAAGCACGAATTTGGCTCTCTAAAATCCTCTCTTCCATCATCAATGAGTATCTACAATAATAGGAAAACATACCAAAGCGTAACGTATTTCCAAAATAACACAAAATCATCATTTAAGCACATAATTCGTTACGTTTTGAGATTTAGCTATTAAAAACATCATTTACTCAATTAATCGATTATAAGCTCGATTTCTATGAAAAACATCCATATACGGGGGAAATTGATATAAAATATATCGATAAAAACCATACAATTTGACCCTAAACAACACCCCCACACTTATCTTTTTGCTCGTCCCCGAGCAAAACAAAACAAGACATACTATCAAGAATCCACATAACCTGACACGAGATATAGTCAAGATCATGACAAGCTAGTATCCAAAGCAAATCGATCTCACTCGGTGATTGTGTGTGCGTAACCTACTAAACTTCCACCGATCCTCTCTTGATATAATACATCAAGCACTAACAGCTTATCGTGTCAACTAAACGAAAACTTCATTCTATCTACAAGCACTTACCTAACAAAAACTAATTACCAAGAACATAGTAACTAACTCACAATTAAACTCCTTTACTTAGTGCCAAGAAAATACCTTTCGGGTCTCTACTGGGTTTAGATCAACTTGACTTAGAATTCCAAAAAAAAAAAAAAACGTATATTTTATATTTTATATTTCCTATCGTCGCGTCTCAAAAGTATAACACACTCCCCTACATTAGAGGCAGTCACCCTGAGATCACTCGAACCCATTACTGTCCAAGGTAAATCACACTCCCCAATTGGGGCAGTATCCAAATGGACTCGAGGTGATAGTTACAAACAAAATTCGTGCAAAGAAATTCTATTCATTTATTTCTATTTATAGATATATATATTTTTATATTTTTCAAACTCTTTGGAAACTCTCGGTCAAATATATTTCTAACACATTCAAGACTCTCAAAGTTCTCAAGAACACTAAGGTACCGAGATTCTAACCGTGAGTATAGCACTAGTTCTTAACTTTCATTAATGCTAAATAAGTGTTATCTCGTATCAAGAATTAACTTTCCTTTAACTAACCGGAAACTATTCTATATCCGGCTCTTCATCTAATAGGTTCGTGAAATGAAGTTCAAGTGAGTATCGACTTACTAAACCTATTCTCAGAACATGATATGACTACTGATAACAACTAAAGGTGCCAGATTATAAAACTAGCATGCCAGTGAAATGTTACTCGGGACGAAACAAAATTTTGAAAATTTTGCGCTTTTCATAGAAAATTATAACTAATATGAGCAAATGAAAGTAGATACACATAAACCATCCCATCCCCCACACTTAAATTGCAACTTGTCCTCAAGTTGTGCAGAATGAAAAAGAAAAAGAAAACTTAGCTGATTGTATGCCGAAAGGGAGCTATTCTGGAAGCGTATCGATCCACCTCCAGAAATGCTCGATGAATGCGATGGATCGTGGACCATCCACCGGAAAACTGATATCATCTGAAAACTCACAATAGCTAATGCAAATACCCTGCACACTTGACAAACATGAAATACCTCGGGGATAGGGGGAAGATAACATATAAAGCACAGGAAAGGAAGTCTAGAGAATTTTTAGATTAAGCTCATATAAAGATGGACATATACATGGAATATTACAAATTAGTAGGGCTAGGTGCAACTATATGAAAATGCATTACAATGCAATCTACATGAAAAATCCTAAAAATAAAATAAAAACGAGGTAGTATTACGGAAACCGACAGTTAACTACGCTCAGGAAAAATAAAATAAAAATAAAAAACAATGCAACTAGATGACATGCAACTAAATGATATGCATCTATATGATATGCAAAAATAAAAGAAAATAAAAGAAAGAAAACTAGCCCACTCATTTGCAACACGACATGTATAAAATAAACGTCTACCAAATAATGACAAAGTTACGATAAACGACGAGTCTTGTTCATTACATGCAAGGTGACGCGCTTTAAGACTCGTCAAAAGTGATAGCATTATGGAAACCAACAGTTAGCTATTCTAAACAGATATAACTCATAAGATGCAATGGTAGCATTACGAAAAACCGACAGTTACTACCCAAATGAGTTATAAAAACAACAAGGAAGCACATAAGTCTCAAAGCTTGAAAGATTCATCACAGCGGTATGTAGCATACGGAAACCGACATTAGCTACTAATTAACAAATAGACCGATTATAGCTTACGAGAACCGACAAATCACTATAACTTGCCTAGATGAATCATGTATAAGAAAAAAAAAATTAATCAATTATTTAACATGGATCGGTAGATGGAAAGATGTAAACATGTAATTTCAGGACATCTACGTAAAAAGAGATAGCCACAGAAGCTCGTATGAAAAATCCACATCAAATAAAAGCATTAAAATTTAAATCAAGAAAAATTCAGAACCTGGACTGGCGTCCTTACTGATCAGACGGGCGTTCACCTCAAAATGCAGCACTGGACGAGCGTTCATCCAAACAAACGCTCGTTTGACTTGAAAACCGACCGGACGGGCGTTCAGAAAGTATAGACGCTCGTCTGGTCCTTCAAACCAGAACAGAGTTGAAACTTTCTGGACGAACGAACGTCCATCTAACCAGACGCTCAGTTACCTGCATGTTAGGTACTGGACGGGCGTTCACTTACGTGAACGCTCGTTCGCTCATCGAATTTGCACGTAAACAAGCAGAAAAACACGAAACCCTAATTATCCTAAACAAAATCATCACAAAGAAATTTTATCACATTAAAGCACGAGAGGTCATATTAGATAACACAAACATGTAATTCACGTGTCATAAATCGAGTAAAAAAAACTTTTGCACATTCTTAACCCAACGGTTATCGAAACACGGCAAAATAAAAAAACCTCAATTTATTCAACGCTACTTTTATTGAAAAACAAAAACAAAAAAACACGTAACAAAATAGAAAAATTAATTCAATTAGATTCAACAAAACACCGATTCCCCGGCAACGGCGCCACTTTTGTTGGGGAGATTTTGCATCATTAAAACAAAAGAAAATTTATAAACCTATACTACCATGCAAAACTACCTCCTAACCGGCCGAATACCGGGTAGTTGCTAGTAAAGTTGGATAAGTACGGGTATCGATCCTCAGGGAAAAGGGATGTTGAATCTAATCTAATTAATCCTCCTTTATTAACTAAAACCTAAACCTAAACTAAAACGGAAAAGTAAACTGACGAGAGGATTGTTAATCCAAAGCCGGGAAGGATAAAAGCGATAAAAACATAAATAAAACTACATCTACGAAAGCGGTAAATCTATCTACTGAACAACCATAAACAAACCATGATCAACCTCTTCCCAACAACCATCACCTCACCGAAAGAAATAAGATTAACACATATTCATTCACAAGTTATCTTGGATTATTATCTTTTCTAAAAAAGCGTTTCCTCTTCCGATTTATCACGCCATTAATTAGTTTACCTTCCGGTCTTAACTAATATCGATACGAATCAAAGATACGGATTGAATCCTAACCTAACAACATTATCCCTCAACTTCCGTTTGTTGGAATAATTATTGTCAATCTCCCTCACGATAATCTAATGAATCTATTAACTTCCGTTATCTAAATTCGATTAACATGCGGCATAAAAACATGAAAGAGAACAAGAACAACATAATGAATTAAACACATGAAAAATCCTATCTTTCCGGTAACGGTGATATCCCTCAATTCCAATCTAAGATAATCTTGCATCGAATTAATTAAATTGTGGTTCTCTCGTAAACCTAGATATTTAACCTACGAACTTCCGTTATGTATAGGTTAAAGATCTAATCTTTCCTATGGTGATCTAAACTACACCGACTTCCGTCATACGGTAGCATCAACAAGCAATAATCTTCCGATATAAATTGCAAGATACAAATAAACAAAGGAAAGAAACAATTTGAATTAAAACTTACAAAATCATCCATGAAAAAGAAATCAAGTCGCAGCTGGAAAAGATGCTTCACAACGCTGTGTTCATGGCTGCTCAACCGTGTTCATCAATGGAGAAACAAAAAGAAAAGAAAACGAAAAAGAAAACCTAATCTAACTTGCCACCCCAAACCTCCCAAAAGGGGTTCGGGGCGGCTCTAGTGGTCCCTCTCTTATGTGTGGGTAACAATAGGAATCGAATTATGTCTCAATTAGGGTTGAAATCGCGCTGCTATTTATAGAAAATCCGAGGCGGTTGCTACAAGAACGGTGCCGGACGCCCGTTCACAAGGTCGGACGCCCGTCCACTATTTTCAGCAACAGCATCCAAACTTGTAACGCTCATATCTCGGGCCTCGTAAGTCGGAATGGAGTGATTCAAAATCCTGTAGAATCCTCTCTTCAAGCCCTACAACTCTTCTCTTGAGGTCCAGGGTCAAATCGGTTGTTATCATATCAATAACTGCGTTGCAAGGTCGTCACTACTCGGAATCCTGATTTTCCGACATTTATCTTGCTTGATTTCTTTCCTTATATCTTTCAATCTTCCATAACTTTGATTGATCCTTTCCAAGCACGAATTTGGCTCTCTAAAATCCTCTCTTCCATCATCAATGAGTATCTACAATAATAGGAAAACATACCAAAGCGTAACGTATTTCCAAAATAACACAAAATCATCATTTAAGCACATAATTCGTTACGTTTTGAGATTTAGCTATTAAAAACATCATTTACTCAATTAATCGATTATAAGCTCGATTTCTATGAAAAACATCCATATACGGGGGAAATTGATATAAAATATATCGATAAAAACCATACAATTTGACCCTAAACAACTTTCATCAGCAGACCTGTCTAGGTCGGTAAGGTACATAAGTCAGTAGACTAGTTTAGGAACCTGCTGAAGACGGAAGGCTGAGGGGTCAAACTCAGTTATTGAAGGCTAAGGGATCAAACTTAGTATTTAAAGTCAAGTATATGGAATCAGAAGTTATGGAAGTCTGTGATGACCTAAACTGATTACATATACGTACCTTGTGTACAAGGTCTAAGTTCCATAAGTTAAGTGGTGATTGAAACTTAGTTATGTTCAAATTGGTGTAATCTAACTTCACAATTAAAAGTTAGATAAAAGACAGTCAGCTGAAGTGTTTTATAAACACAACAAACTTCAGACAACTGACTGATAAGTATTTCAGCAAACTTACATACACAAAAACCTGCTGAATATATATATTTCGATTTAATCAAAGGTTACATTGGAAGATTACAAGGATAAGGACAGATAACAAGTCTTGATTTTGTCAACAAATCAATGGTTAAGATTAAAGGGAGGTTGGAAAGATTCAGAGCTTTATCCAATTGATACAAGTCAAAGGGTGGACAGTCTGAAAACTGACAAAAAGTAAACTGACAGCGTCAGTACTATGTACAGGGACAGAATGCAAGTCAAGATGGGGACAAATCAGAAACGGCTATGTTTTGAATTTAAAACATAAGTCACAGGATTCTCTACTATAAATAGAGGACTTCTGGTTCAGATACAGGTGATGAAAATTGAAGAAAAAACAACAATCAATCTTGAGCTATCAGATTCTTATCAAGAAATCACCCTGCTGACATTACTGAGCTTAAAACTACTGATCCAGTATATTCTTCAAGTGTAACCTACTTTCAAGTTACATCAAGTTCGCACACTTGAAGATTCCAAGTTGCTGATCATTTCATCCTGATCAAGCTGCTGAAAGCTGAATCACTTACTTGATTCAAACTTTCTTTTACAAGAAACCTGCTGAAGACAGTGAAGCATCTTTGGGTGTCAAGGACTGTTGTTTGTGGTGGAGCTGGTGAAGAGGCAATCCTACCCTTCAAGGACCAAGTGGAATACTTTGGAGCAGCAATCCTACATGTTTCAAGTGTTCAGTTTGTGAAGCCATATTTATTGGTGAAGGACAGACAACTTAGGGATTTTTGTAACTGCAACCTCAAATATCTCTAGTGAATTACCTCCAACATCACATGAGAAAAGTGTACTGATAGGATTACACCACCTGGAACCACTATAAAATCTGCCTACTTACTTTCTGCATTTACTTTCTGTATTTAGTATATTAAGCACATCAACCTACTGAAACTAGCAACTGAATCACACACTTACACTACTGAGTATCTAATACTTGGTATCATACTTTAACAACAAGTAATAAGGCTTAACTTGAACATATTCCGCTGTAACAAATTCAGTAAAATCAACAGTCAGCAGACTACTGAGCAGTCAGCAGGCTACTGAACTTGCTGAGTTTTTTAACTCCAAAAGTTTTAAGTGTTAAGTTTATTCACCCCCTCTAAACTTAACCAAAGCCTTTTCAATGGACCAACACAAAGCTTCCTAAAGTGAAAGCGTAACGAGTTAGAGATTTTATATTATCCACATCTCCAACAAAATCAAAATCCCAGAACCCGATGACTAAACGTTGAGCATCAACTCCATAAATAAGAACAACATCAGATGTACTTCTAAGTTACCTGAAAATCCATTTCACATCTTTCGAGTGTTTCTTCCTAGGTTTCGGCATAAACCTGATGAAAACACTAACTGCATGTGCCAGATTAGGTCTAGTGTAGACCATAACATACATCAGAATACCTACTATAGTAGCATATGGAACCTTTGACATGTATTTCTTCTCCTCGGCTGATTGTGAAGAATAAACAGGAAGACGAGTAGTATTTGGTGCCATTGGAGTATCTACATGCAAAACCTTGACAATATATTCTGAATATAAACCTTCTGAGACAAAAAAAGCTTCTTCTGAATTCTGTCTCTATAGATCTCTATCCCTTGAATTTTCATTGCTGCACTCAAATCATTTATCACAAATTCAACGTTGAGAAGATCTTTTAGATTATAGACATTAGACTTGTTCACAGCTGCTATCAACATATCATCCACATACAGAATCAGATAGATGAATGAAACACCTTTCACATTGTTATGATACACACAACAAACATAAGTCTTCCATTATAGCCAAGCTTGATCATATTACTTGTCAAACCTCTTATACCACTGCCTTGGAGCCTACTTAAGTCCATACAAGGACTTTTCAACTTGCAAACATACCTTTCTTTTCCACGTACTTAGGACCCTTCCGGTAGGGTAATATATATCTCCTTATCCACATCTCTATGTTGAAATTTTGTCCTCAGATCTTACTTTTCAACTTCAAGATCCTTATGTGCAACCATTTCCAATAGCACCCTGTTGGAAGTGTGTCTCTAACTACTTGTGAGGTTATATCTTATGCCTTAGCTGATGACATTCCTTCATTTATCTTGAAGTCCCATTTACAAGTGACTATCCTCATTTCTTGAGGTTGTTTGACCATATCCCAAGTCTGATTTTTCATTAATGACTCTATTTCAGCTCTCATGAAAACAAGCCATTGAGATGATTCATAACATGTCATAGCTTCCCTGTAGCCGTTTGGTTCAGAGCCATCCCCTCTTCCGCTACCTGAAGTGCATAACCAACCATATCCTCAAACCCATACCTCTTGGGAGGTCCAATATTGGTCCTTCTAGCTTTTCTGATAGCTATACTCTGTTGGCCAATCTCAGCTCTTTGAGTTTCAGCTGACCTTTGCATAGCTGACTGATTCAGATATGATTGAATCAGACCTGATGGTTGTTGCAGATTTTAATGTTGACTTTCCTCAGCTGAATTATGCAACTCAGTTGATTGAACCTAAAACTCCACATGTCTGTCAACACTCATTGTTTCAGATTCAGCTATAGTTTCAGATTCAGACGTTGATCTTATTGAAATAGTGTCCTAAACCCAATCGGGTTGGACCAGAACAGACCGGGTCAGATCATTTCTACTATTTCTTTATGATTATACATATATAATAAATGGCTTTTCTGTTGTCATATATTTGTTCTTTTAGAGAACCAATTATGAATTGTTATATGAAAACGTCCTTAGTATTAAACTGTGATAGAGAAACCATGATAGGCGATTATGGTTGATGAGATCTCGGATCACTTTAATAAGTTTGATACTTAAATGTCTCTAGGCTAATGTACTATTAAACAGGGCATTGATAGTACAAATAGGCTAGCACGTATTAGACATCTTCTGTCTTTAAGGGTTGGGATAGATCTCGTCTATCGAAGTGTAGAGACACTTGGACTGTACGTGGACGTGTATTGGAGAATGCGTACGTTAGACTGACCCACTTACACTGTTAAGTGTCATGCTATATGACGGTTGTGTAATTATCCTTAGGACCGGAGTCTACATGGCATCACAGAGTGGATTTTCATGCTTTGACAGTAATGTGTTTCCCTTAGCCATGGGGCAATCATGCGGTAGTGATTGGGTGTGATACTAAAGCATGCAGAGTATACATGTTAGGTCGTTTGGGAATCGCGTACCCTATGAGTATGAGTGAATATCCGAAAGGGTCTTCCCGTAAGGAATGTCTAGTTCTCGTGAATCTTTGCAAAGTGGGAGTAAATGTGTTATTCCGAGAGAGCTTGATATCCAGATTATGGGATATGATCAAGATACGATCGTATGGATATTATTATAGCGATAGGATTCTATTTACACGCTAACCGAGCATATGAAATGTAGTAGTTATTGCGTATTGACTCTTCCGATGATTAGGGGTCATGGACGTGTTGCCAGACGCTGTCCATGATCATTAAATATGAAGGATATTTTCATAATTGCGCCTTATGTCTACGGCCAACTTATACGGGAGCCTATCGGGTCATACACATATGAACATCGATTCGGATTAAAATGTGGTTATAGTTGATAACCAAATAAGGAAAGAATTTATCTCATACTATAAAGGTTATAATGGTAAATTAATATGGTGATATTTATTTATTATGAATAAATATAATACAAGATATTAATTCTGTTAATTAATTAAATATGTATATAGATACATATGTTTCGAAATATATATGAGTATATTGATACACGTGTATTTTGAAAATTAATTAATCATAGCATTATATTAATTAAAAAATATTCCGGATGCCAATAGTAGGCTTAAGGGGGTGCAGGTTTTAGTGTATAAAGATACACTTGGATTGTGCAATGTAATTAATAAGATTACCAAAATATTAATATTGGATATTAATTGATTTTAGGAAAACAGATTTATGGTAATATAATAAGATATATTCAATATAAGATATTGTCAATACATATCTTGGAAATATATTTAATATAATATATTAAATATTAATGAGATAAATCAGTCAAATGGATTTTCCTTATTTTATTAGGAAAAAGTTTTCTCTCTCCTCAATCTACTAGGAAGGTTCTCCCAATCAAATTGGGATCACAATGGGCGCCCAACAACCTATATAAGAAAGGGTTTGCTAGCTCTTTTGTACACCATAATTCCAAGAGCTAAATGTTATTGTGAAAATTAAGAGAGCTTCTTAGAGAGAAATTATAGAGAGAGAAAATGTCGACCTAGCAGTCGAGTTTTTTTAGTTGCAATCCTTGGCGGGATTCCGGCGAGGTGTTCGTGTGGATTACTGGTAGAGGCCGGACACGTGGACGGCTCGCGCACATCTACTCCTACCGGACGGTCAAAGCGTCGATCTTTTAGATCAACCAAGGTAGTATTACCGTCCCCTCTCTTATATGTGTATTGTTTAAACGATGTCGATCCTAGATTGGGAAATCAATTATGAAATTCCGCTGCGCTACTCGATTGATTTCCTTACAGTGGTAGCAGAGCGGTCTTTGATCTTAAGCAATAAGCATTAAATTTTGTTGCATAGTTAATTTAATCGTATAATTAAAGATGCATGATATTGATTCGTCGAATACACAAAAAGAAAAGAAAAAAAACTGCCGGCGGCGGTAGGCTTGGCCGATTGGCGGCGGCCCACCGCCATGAGATCGGCGGTGGCGGCGGCTTCTTGGCTGCCATCGGCTGCTGCTCCATGTGGCTGCTCTAATTTGTTTTGTGTATCTCAATGATTCAATATAGTTCATAGTATATGCAATTTTGATTTTGTTTAAAATAGTTTTAAATTAGAAAATTAAAATTAAAATCGATTTATTATTAATGGTTAATATTATTTCGATTAAATCGTTAATTAATTAAATGATTGGATGCTATAAGACGCAAGTAGTTAAAATTTAAATTTTATCTTTTTCATAAGATATTGATTGTATGGATTAGATAGTAGATATAATATGATTATATGGACTCCGATTGATCATTGACTCGACCAATATGATAGATGTGAATGCTTTATTTTCTGTTGGTTTTATTGTTGTCCTATGCCGTTATGAAGAACGTGACATAGTTTTATTTCCGCATTATCCCACTCCCGTTAGCTCCCCCGCGTGCGGCGGGTGTAAAATTTATTAGATAGATTTTTTGAAATAAATTAAAGACGAAGATTGAGACCAAAGAAAGAATAATGAAGATTCCATTGGGGAATGGCGCATTAAAGATCCATTGGCGGTTGCAGCTACCCTTAGTTTGTGACCCGCGGTTTCATCAGTTTGTATTCGAAACCGCACCTAGGAAAAATCCTTGATCATACCGGTTCTATTGTGCGTGGAATGTTGTATATGTTTTACTGTATATGATATTGTAGTAATTGCACGTAATAGATAAGTCCGTAATTAAATATAAAATTAATTAATTTAAAATTACTCCCACGGAAAAAATCGAGTTATAATATGTCTCCCAATATTATAGTGACGGTGAAAAGCCCTTGTTCGGATCCAACTGATCGGCCCACGTCGGGAGTTGACCTACCTCGGGTATATCGTCATTATCGAGATATGATCATTATGAGATCTCATGAATACTTGGGTTACGACTCGACTAAGAATCTTGCGGTGATTGGCCCATGTCAGGACTGTCTGATTTTAGAGACATGAGGTTGACTATCACATAGACGATGTGAATTGTCAAAGAGTTGACTAGTCAAACCACTGTAAGTCGCGTTGGACGCGATTGGTAAGAAGTACCTACCCGTCGAAATTGACCCGGTCGATTGGCCCACGTCGGGGATTGAGTCAACTAGATAGGATTCCAGCCACTAAATATTTTTGGAAATTTTTTGAAAGTCAATTGGGAGTAGTTGACTAGTGGGAGCAAAATCATAATCCCAAAGACCATCTTTGATTTTGTATGTATAAACAACAACACTCTTTTATCTTTATTTTATGTGGTAGTTTTAGCAAATTTTATTTATGTTTTGTCTTCTCAATAGTTAAAAACCAAAATTAAATGACTGTTACCTTTTGAGAAACATTCTCAAGTTGGTTAAGTAATTTTAATCCTTTTAAAATAAGCAATGACACGAGCAATCGCATTTTCGTAGTTGAAGACAAGGAGGCTATATATTTGATGGTCCTCTAAGACTTTAATTATTAACGGAAGCTCACATATTGGACATAACGATATCCAATGGGTCACTTCGTCATACGATGATGGTTATTCAAACATTAGATAGATTGGACAAGGATGACCACGGCGAATTTTGGAAATGTTGTTTTCAAAATTGTAAGATTTAAGTATCGACTTAATTCTTTAATCATTGCTTGAAAGTAAATTAAATAGTTCATGTTTTGAATATGATTCAAAAGGGTTAAATAGACTGTTTAACATACGTTGGATTTTCTTCAGGAAAGAAAATTGAAGACACAATTCTTGTGATTTTTCTTAAGTCTTATGAAGACTAAATTAAGAAATATTTACAAGAGCTTGAAGGATTAAAATGGAAAGTTAGGGCATATGCTTAAATAAGAGAACTTATTGAAGTCTCTATTTCAGGCAAGCACGTTGAGATAAATCTATCTAAACTCAAGTCAACTCTCGGATATACGATATCCTACGAGTGTGATTAAATTAGAAAGATTAAATACAGATTTGGAAGGTGAAGCAAACATTGTAACACTTACCATATTCTGAATCTAGTAAACTGATAAGGGAACTAAATAAATGTTATTATGTTCCGGTTCTAATGAAGAACATATTTTCAGCTATTCGTTAGGATTTAATGGACAAATTCAATTGTAAGGAAAAAATGTTATTCCGATAAGGTTGAACAGTCATTGAATCTAACATGCTAGATTATTGTCACAATATAGTTGATATGAGTGATGAAATCTCAACTAAACATTTATATGGCCGTTATCCTTGATTTTGTGGCTGTTCTAGACACAGTCTCTATGAAAGGGAATCGTATAATCAAACGTCATTCTGATGATGTTGAACCATATGATTATGAATCATGTGGGTTATCGTATCTTATCCAAAGAGGACTAAAATACCATTTTATGAAAATGGTTATAAAATCTAGAAAATTGACTAGAGCCTAAACATACTGATGTTTGTTGGCTTATGACAATTTATACCATAAATAATTGTTTATCTCTCTCTTGGACTATTTTAGAAATATTTGAATGTACTTATTGAAGTACGACAATCCTGAAAGCTCAAAAATTTCGAGCTAGTACGAATAAAAGATAAATGAAACTTAGGAATTAATCTTCAATTGGATTGAAGCAATTAATAACTTGAGGGTGTTTCAGAAGTCGTCTGAAAAAGAATCAGATTCTCCCTAAAAGGATATCATTTTGAGATGCACGATCGGATTGCGGTTCCGAAATGTATGCCACACTTTATACGATAAAGTTGTCACGTAAGACATGCAAAGAATCCCTTACCCATTTTGGGATAGCGCCCTTAATCAAAACACATACTTAACCGTTTCATATTAGATATGGAAGGGAATAATGTCGAATCTATCTTAACCGATGATTTGAAGTTGTCATAGGCAAAGTCAGAAAGGCTTGGAGCCTAGTACGACATATGCAATTTTGTGGAATGTCTTGGAAAGTACGATTGATATTGTCTACTTTCCCGTAGAACAAAATGTTTGTCTCCAAAAATGCTGTCTTCTAAAAGAGGTATTTCTTCCAAAAGAGATAGTGGGAGTAAATGAGATCTCAAAAGAGTTTGAGAGCCACAAGGAGAGATTCAACCAAAGGAACGTGAGCAGACGCCACATAGTGATGAGGTGTAGAACACTGCTCAGTGCACACAAATGTTCTATAAGTCTGTGGATAACCTCAAGCCTGAAAAGGCTACTGGTATGTTCATCTTGAAGAATGAATATCTCACGACTTATGAAGGAATGTTTGAAAGGCAAGATTGAGAGATATGGCCATGAGCCATAATATCTGAATTAGATTCCATCAGTGACAACCAGGTTGTGAACCTAGTCTGTCTTACCTAGATAGAATGTCCCTGAAAGGCTGACATGGATAGTAATATAATTCCCATGAGGCTATAGTGACAACTGAAGGGTACGGGGTGTACACCTTGTAATTATCTTTATGCTGACAGCTGAGCCCAGTTCTATTTAGACTATACTTTTTATCACTTCGTATCATAGATATATGATAGTGTTGAAGACATTGGGAACAACTTGATGTTCATAGACGATAACATGATATGCGAGGCCACGAGATCCATTTATGGACTCAAACAAGTTTCTCTAGACAATTTCTTTGTTTGATAATCAAAGGAGTTTGATTTAGTCAAAAGAAGGGATATGCCTAATGTGCAAGAGGGATAGTGAGAGTGTGTTACGATTTTTGAGTAAGGTATTGGATATTTCTCTCAGGAATTATCACCCCATGTCACAGTCAATCAATGTTTGGTGGTTCAAGGTCTTTACGAAAGCACTTGGATTAGCAATTCTTATTTTTAGAAATAAAAATCTATAGTGATAGCTCTAACTGCTGTTAGTATATAGTTTACCTATATAGATGTGATGCTGAAAGAATTTAGCATAGATCGCGATAGGAGATACTTTCAGCCGGTGTTCTCAAGATCTATCTATGTTAGGACGTTAGTCCTAAGGATAAGGTGAAAAATGATGCTTATGGAAGGTTTCCTTTGCTACTGTGATAGGAACCATCATAAAAGTAATGTCAGATGTTCATAGTCCATGAAGAGTCAAGAGCAAGGATGAAAGTAAATCTGGTGAATGTCGAGAATATCCTTAAACAAGTTAAGGATAGTTTGCTAGTTTATCAAAACTTGGAATCGGATAAATATAGATATACAGACGTATATCCTGAGTCTTATGAAGGTGAGTCGGAGCTATAGTCTAGGTTTGCTGTCACTTTGGTTAAGTGAAGCAGTGAGTTGAAAATGTTCTCATCAAGTGATCACTGTAAATTCTACAAATAAGCCAAAACACAGTAGTGTCTTGGAGGCACATCAGAAGCAATACGTGGATCTTAGAGGTTTATTCCTGAACCTTTCTCGGTTCTTCCACATTTACTATATAGCTGATATAGTTGTGGATTCATTGCTAGAAGCAATGACCAGGGTCCCATCAGAGATTCATCTGTGTTGAGGCGGTTCCTTTTGACTTGGTCATTTGGAGCATGATATGAAGATAGTATGAGTACCCACGGATAGCGATCCATTCATATCTAGGGCTGGTTGTGAGTATTGCATGAGATTCTTGGGTTTCAACTTGGTCTTATGTGTGCAAGTGATTGGTTTTAGGCCAAGTGGGAGATTGTGAAATAATGTCCTAAACCCAATCGGGTTGGACCGGATCCGACCGGGTCGGATCATTTCTACTATTTCTTTATGATTATACATATGTAATAAATGGATTTTCAGTTGTCATATATTTGTTCTTTTAGTGAACTAATTATGAATTGTTTTTATCATAACGTCCTTAGTATTAACTGTGACAAAGAAACCATGATAGGTGATTATGGTTGATGAGGTCTCTGATCACTTTTATAAGTTTGATACTTAAATGTCTCTAGGATTATGTACTATTAAACAGGGCATTGATAGTACAAACAGGCTAGCACATATTAGACGTCTTCTGTCTTTATGGGTGGAGATAGATCTCATCTATCGAAGTGTAGAGACACTTGGACTGTATATGGACGTGTATTAGAGAATGCGTACGTTAGACTGACCCACTAACACTGTTAAGTGTCACACTATATGACGGTTGTGTAATTATCCTTAGGACCAGAGTCTACATGGCATCACGGTGTGGATTGTCATGCTTTGACACTATTGAGGTTTCCCTTAGCCATGAGGTGATCATTGATGTATAACATTTATATGATAAAAATTACGATATTTTATATACGTTATCGACTCTTTTTATATAAAATATAAGAAATTATAACGATAATCTTATAAAATATTAATAGTTATGAATAAATCTAAATACTATAAAAATATAGTAAAAGTGATAAAAATTTATAAATTTTGTACCGGGTTAATAACCGGAGTGTCGTGTCAGATTTACGTGGGTATTTTTGGTATTTTATTTGCAGATTTTAGGTAAACCAAGACCCCGAGTGACGACACTTTTTGAAGTAAGATCGTAACTTTTGAAGGAAGTAAGGAAGTGCCACGAGATTTAAAATTCAAGTAGGATCAATGGTTCGTGACACCATTATCGAATTATATTTTCGACGAACAAATGACCCATTAAAAGGCATTTTCTGAAGAAGAGTCCTTCATGGAAGTTATAGATCTTTTCAAGAGCTTTCCAACGCTTCTTGAATTATGTCATTTGGAGATCCAGAGCTCAAGTTATGATTTTATCAAGTTTCAGATCAAGTTATAGAATAAAAAGCTACCCGGATCAATCCGGATTTACCTCGGATCGATCCGAGGAAACATAATGATTATCCAAAGCATGTGGTCCTGCAGAGAATAATCCTGGGGATAAGATTTTTTATTCCCGGATCGATCCGGCCCTTTCTCGGATCGATCCGGCCCTGGAAATCTTGCCTATAAGAAGAGCAGCTTTGCAGACACATGAAGGGGTACCAATATATTTTCTTAACCTCTTTTTCTTAGTAGTAGTATGTATGTATATAGGCCTTATGCCATAAATAAAGTAGTATCGTTATAATGCTCGAGAAATTATCAGAAGATCAGTGTTGTTGAAGTCGTTGTAATATCCGGAAGAATACAGCTTCTGATTCAACAGTTGTAATCGGGTAAAATTTCTAAAGTATTTATGTTTGTTATGTTTGTTTTTTATCTTTTTATAATGTTATTAGGCTAGATCTAATAACTAGCCAAAGTTATGTAATCGTTTTATTTCGATCTTTTCGGTAAAAGGAATGCTATCTAAGTAAAATTGATTAAAATTGAGTTAATTGAATCTTTTTCTATTCTGTATCGTATTGATAATATTCGGATTGACGTAATTAACCAAGATGAATCGCACCATATAACCTAACGATGAACTGACCAGAGAAGTTAGGATATGAGATAAAAGATAGAAAAACCGTAGGGTAAAATTGGCCGTGCGAAAGCGTGACTACGGAATCCTATTTCCTACCCGGGGGCAGATTTGTCTTGGGAAAGATGGATCTTATTAAAATTGTACTCGAGATCATAATAATGTTAAAATCAACGGTTTAATTGAAACTAACACCGGAAAGTTAAATCGATCCGCCTGACAACCGGAGCCTTTTGAATAACATCGGCCGTCTGACAAATGGAATAACCTCTTTTATCCGGGGTAGATTTGTACTCGGTACTGCTCGTACTAACCGAGATTAGCATGGGACAGCTTGTGGAGATTGAACTGATGACAATGACATATGACAATTTCATACGCTCGTGTGAGGAGGAATTGTTAACCTCGTGGAGTGCACCGTTTCATTTACTCAATTGGACTTAATATGTAAGGAAAGATCGAGCACATTCCGTCTACTGAAAAGATCGTATAAATCAATTATATAAACTTTGGCTAGCTCTATATATTGGTATCTATATATTTATATATATATATATATATATATTTTTTGCAATCTATGTACATCTATATATATTTATATATCTATATATATTATATTAGAATAACTTTTAAATTACGCATTTATTTTATGTTAAGTAGAATAAGTAGTGATCTGTGTTATAAAATTGCGGTTTAGATCGAGTTAATAACAGCTCTTTGGTGTTTAACCACACTTAGAAGAATTACCAAGTTCCCTGAGGATTCGACACTCTGACTCACCATACTAGCACTACAGTTTGACCCGATACACTGTCGGTTAAGGACTGGTATTAGCACTAGAAAAGGCCACGTCAGCTTTCTGGCGCCGTTGCCGGGGAACGTCGCTAATTTCTTTCTTTGTGTCTATGGTTACTACTTGTATTAGCTCAAAATTCTCGAGAATAAGTCAACACTTTTTCTTATCTCATTTCTATTTTATTTTTTGGTATCTACTTTCTTTTAGTTACCAATTTTCTTCTTTTACAAAAGTCGAGTATTTTCTATTTTTCGTTAGTTGATGACCAGAAGTGGTAAGGCCCCGCTCACTCCTTATAAGCCTGACATAAACACTTACGAAAGGCAGTTAAGAGTTGAGAGTAAACGAGGTCATACTAGTCAGGGAAATCCTGACGAATCATCTTCAAACAAAAATACGAGAATGGCTGAAATCAGTGATGAAACACCTGAACAAGGGCTGGAACATGCTCTAGGGCATGGACAGAACCCTGTTAACCCTAATAATCAAAATAATAATAATAATAGAAATAATCAAAATCGGAACCAGAATAATCGTAATAACCCACCAAACCCGAGGCCTATCTGTGATCAAACCATAAGAAGAAACCAGACTAATAATCCCATACTTTTACCTAATGAAGGAGCGAATAATTTCGAGATTAAATCTCATCTTTTTGGTTTAATTGACGCAAGAGCCCAATTCCTAGGAGAGGATGATGAAGATCCACATCATCATCTCTATCTTTTTGAAGAACTGTGCAATACAACCAAAAGTCAAGGTGCTCATAAGGAATTAACGAGGATGACTATGTTTCCTTTTTCTTTAAAAGGACGAGCCCGAGATTGGTTTATGTCTCTTCCACATCATTCACTTACAAGTTGGGAGGAGATTCAAACTGAATTTCTGAAACAATATTTCACTCCTGGACGAAATTTGGAATTAAAAGTCGAGGTTGCTAACTTTAGACAAGGATCTGAAGAAACGCTCGGGAATGCCTTGGAAAGATTTAAAAAATTGTTAAGAGCTTGTCCCGATCATGGTTATTCCTTAGATATGCAAATTCAGCTTTTCTATCGTAAATTAAGAAAAGATTCACGTGCGGATGTAGATCATGCATGTGGTGGTTCTTTAATGATGAGTGAAGCCCAAATAGTTTACGATGCCATAGAAAAGATTTCCAAAAATAACAGAATGTGGGAAACCGGTTCTAGCACCAGAAAAGTAGCTTTTGCAGGAGAATGTACATCTTATACGGAAGTTCTAGCACATTTAGAAAATTTGAGTAGGAAATTTGATGGCCTACAATCAAACAAAAACCAAAGTTCAGAAAATAGTACACCAACTGAATACTCAAATCAGGATAATATGCCATTAGGGATTGAAGAACCAACAGATATTCAAGAGAGGAGGTGAGTTTTCTTCAAAGAAAGATAGGAATTTGAACAATGCATACTCAAACTCGTTTAATGCTATTAGAAGAGATCATCTTACTTATCGATGGTCCGAAAACCCTAGTAAGCAAGGACAACCGCCATATCCAGTTCCATATAGAATATGAATAATAATCAAGTTTATCAAGAAAACACATCTAATCGTAATTTACAATCATTACCTAGATCCTATCCTCAACATACCACTCAAAGTATACCAAGAACTCAAAGTTCAACTCAACCCGCGTAAGGAGTTGAAAAATGGGAAAAACTAATGGAAAATATGATGGGTGTAGTATCTACTCAAGCTAAGAATATAGAAACAATGATGACTTCTATTGGTACAAATACTAAAGATATGAGTTCAATGAAAACATCTATGAGTGGACATGATACCAGAATGAGAACGATAGAAGCCTCATTGAGGAATATGGAAGATCATTTGAGTAGGGAAGGTGAACGTAACAACAGTAGACCCCCAGGAGGATTACCAAGTAACACTGAAAGAAACCCGAGAGAGGTAAATGTCGTAGTTACGAGAAGTAGAAAACTTTGTGGTAGTAATGAAATAGAAAACTTCGGTAATAATGAAGTAGAAAATGATTTAGATGGAAAGAATGATGAAACTAAAGATGAAATTGAATTCACTGATGAGGAAGAAGAAATTATAGAGAATTTCTTGAAAAGGAATAGAAGTTTGGAACCTGAGAATGAAGGTGAGAAATGGGTAAAAATCCCTAGGATTTTGAAAGATCCCATGGATAAAGATTTAAGGAATTTATTCAAAGAACATGTTAGAATAGAGGATAATGAAAACAAGGATGAAAAACAGGAAGAACTAAAGGAATCTGAAGTAGAGATTGATTCAGGGAATGTCTTAAAAGAAAAAACTCAAGATCATGATACTTGGCGATCAAGTAATACTCAAAGGTTTAAGGAGAAAGGAAAAGAGAAAATGACTTTAGGATCAAAGGTTGTAGATTTATAGAATCTTTACCTTACCCACCTAAAGATCAAATTAAAAGGATTAAAACTGATAAAAAGTATGCTCGTTTCCTTGATACTTTTCGTCATATTCATGTTAATATCCCTGTTATCGAAGCTCTCATTAGTATGCCTGCTTATGGAAAGTTTCTGAAAGATATTCTGTCAAACAAGAAAAAACTAGAGGAATATGAGAATATATGCCTAAATGAATAATGTTCTCAGCTT
Source organism: Gentiana straminea (assembly GCA_036785695.1). Taxonomy (NCBI): domain Eukaryota; kingdom Viridiplantae; phylum Streptophyta; class Magnoliopsida; order Gentianales; family Gentianaceae; genus Gentiana; species Gentiana straminea. The sequence goes on along the minus strand of JAVUPR010000241.1, from coordinate 2,406,482 downwards.
TGCAAAGATAAGTTACCACCTAAACCGAAAGATCCCGGAAGTTTTACCATTCCATGTGAAATTGGAGGATTTGTTTAAGAAGGTCTTATGTGATCTTGGAGCTAGTATAAATCTCATGTCTTATGAGGATTATAAGAAGCTAGGCATAGGAAATCTTACGAAGACTGAGATGACTCTGCAAATGGCAGATAGATCGATTAAATACCCTAAACGGATTATTGAAGACGTATTGGTTAAAGTAGACAAGTTCTATTTTCCAGTAGATTTTGTAGTTATGGAAATGGAAGAAGGATATTCAGCGCCACTTATCTTAGGTCGACCGTTTCTAGCTACAGGAAGAACTTTAATAGATGTCCAGAAAGGAGAGTTAATTCTGAGAGTCAATGAAGATGAAGTTACTTTCAATATTTTCAAAGCTATGAACCATCCATACAAATCACCTGAATCATGTTCTTTTATAGAAGATATTTATTCTGTCTATGATAATCAGTTACCAACTTTTGAAGACAGATTAGAAGAATGGTTAACTCTATCTATCTATAAGGAAGATGAGAAAGACACCGAAATGAAAGAGAATTCTTTCTCTAGATAAAGAAAGTTTTACTTTTAAACCATCATGGCATAAGTATTTGGAATTAGAACTAGAAGGACCAGTTCTTAAACCGTCACTGGAAGATCCACCTAAGAATCTGGAATTGAAACCGCTACCTTTAAATCTGAAGTATGCTTTTCTTGAAACTGATAATCTATTACCAGTTATTATTTCATCATCTTTAACTGAGCAACAAGAAGATCAATTACTTAGAATGTTGAAAAAGCATAAGAAAGCTTTTGGATGGATAGTTGCCGATATCCGAGGTATTAGCCCTGAGATTTGCGTTCATAAGATAATTCTGAAGGAAGATGCTAAACCTTGTATTCAACCGCAACGCCGCCTCAACCCAAATTTGCAGTTAATTGTTAAGAAAGAGGTCATTAAGCTATTAGAAATGGGGATAATTTTTTCCATATCAGATAGTGAATGGGTTAGTCCAACTCAAGTGGTACCAAAGAAATGAGGTTTCACAAGAAAGAAAATGAAAGGAATGAATGGATTCCGACAAGAGAGATTACAAAGTTATCGAATGTGCATTGATTTTAGAAAACTAAATGATCATACTAAGAAAGATCATCATCCACTTCCATTCATAGTTCAGATGTTGGAACGTTTAAGTGGACATAAGTATTACTGTTTCTTAGATGGTTATTCAGGATATTTACAGATATTCATTGCAGCAGGAGATAGGGAAAAAACTACTTTCACTTGTCCTTATGGAACTTTTGCTTATAAAAGAATGCCATTTGGTTTATGTAATGCACCAGCTACGTTTCAAAGATGTATGATGGCTATTTTTGCTGATATGGTTGAGAAATTCTTAGAAATTTTTATGGATGACTTTAGTGTTTACGGAGATTCATTTGATGTTTGTGTGTTACACTTAGAACGAGTGTTACAACGCTGTGAAGATACCAATTTAGTACTAAACTGGGAAAAATGTCATCTAATGGTATCGAAGGAATTGTTTTAGGTCACGGGATCTCTCGAAGAAGGTATTGAAGTTGATAAAGCTAAAGTCGAGGTAATTGAAAAGTTACCTCCACCGCTTAATTTAAGAACCCTAAGAGGATTTCTCGGACATGCGGGATTTTATAGAAGGTTCATTGCCGATTTCTCAAAAATAGCAAAGCCTCTAAGTCATTTACTTGAAAAGGAAGTACCTTTTAACTTTGATAGTAAATGTATGGAAGCCTTTCGTACCTTAAAAGCGAGGTTGACTACCGCACCGTGTTAGTAGCACCGCATTGGAGTTTGTCGTTTGAAATTATGTGTGATGCAAGTGATTTAGTAGTAGATCGCTTTAGGTCAAAGATATAACAAAATTCTCAAAGTTATTTACTATGCATCTCACACACTAAACGCAAATTTCAACTTAATTATGCAACTACGAAAAAAGAACTCGTTGGTCGTAATTTTTGCCTTAGATAAGTTTAGATCGTATATTGTTGGATCTAAGGTGATAATTTATACGGACCATTCAAATTCCTGAAGTATTTACTAAGTAAGAAAGATGCTAAACCACGTCTTCTTAGATGGATTCTCTTACTTCAAGAATTCGATATTGAAATTAAAGATAAAAAAGGAAGTGAAAATGTAGTAGCAGATCATCTAAGTAGAATGGAAAATGATGAAGAAATAGGAATTGAAATTAAAGATTCATTTCCTGATGAACAACTATGTAGAATAGATACTCCTTCAACCATGCAGTTATTAAAGAATAGAATTCCTTCTAAGGAAATATCACCTTGGTTTGGAGATATCATTAATTATTTAACCTGTGATTATATTCCATCTCATTGGACTTGGCAACAGAAAAAGAAATTCTTTTATGACTTGAAATTTTATTACTGGGAGGAACCGGACCTTTTCCGTAAATGTTCGGATGGGATAATCAGAAAATGTGTGCCTGATAATGAAATTTTAAGTGTTTTATCATTTTGTCATGATCGTGAGGCAGGAGGTCATCATGGAGGTTGGAAAACTGCTTTTAAAGTTTTACAATGTGGTTTTTATTGGCCTACACTATATAAAGATGCTTATAAGTATGTTAAATCTTGTGAGTCTTGTCAAAAATGGGGAAATGTATCTAAAAAACATGAAATGCCTATGCAACCTATTTTAGAATGTGAGTTATTTGATGTTTGGGGTATAGATTTCATGGGACCTTTCCCTATATCTTTTGGAAAAAGATTTATTCTTGTAATGGTAGATTATGTCTCGAAATGGGTGGAAGCTGAAGCTCTTCCCACTAATGATACCCAAGTTGTCATACGATTCCTTAAAAAGAATATATTTACCCGTTATGGCATTCCGAGGGCAATCATTAGTGATAGAGGTTCACACTTTTGTAATAGACCATTTACCAAGATAGTTGAAAAATATGGTGTAACGCATAAGTTAGGAACACCCTATCATCCACAAACCAAAGGGACGGAGAGGTGTCGAATAGAGAAATCAAAAGGATCGTGGAAAAAACAGTTGATTCAAATCGTAAAAACTGGGCAGTTAAATTGGACGATGCATTATGGGCGTACAGAACAGCTTTTAAAACACCAATTGGTTGTTCTCCCTATAAGCTAGTCTTTGGTAAGTCTTGTCATCTCCCAGTTGAGTTAGAACACCGAGCCTTCTAGGCTATTAAATTTCTGAATTTCGATCCTAAGGCTGTCGGTGATCATAGATTGCTTCAGTTAACAGAACTAGAAGAATTTCGTCTCGATTCTTATGAAAACGCTCGAATCTACAAGGAACGCACGAAATCTTTTCACGATAAGAGAATCTATAGTCGTGAGTTCCATGTAGGTGATCGAGTGCTCTTGTACAATTCACGTTTAAAGTTATTTCCAGGAAAGCTTAAATCAAGATGGACAGGTCCATTTAAAGTAACAAGGGTTTACAAATCTGGAGCTGTTGAACTAACTGATGGAAATACGACTTTTATAGCCAATGGCCACAGAGTGAAGTTATTTGTGGAGGGAGAAGGAATCACACTAAAAAGAGAAGTAATGCTACTAACCGATCCCCCGACAAGTTGAAGAATCGGAAAAATTGATGCACGTAGATCAAGTGATAATAAAATACTTGACCACCATAAACCAATACTAGCAAGAGGACTAGGTCCATCGTAGTATAGCTATAGCGAATCAAGGTCGATCCCACAGGGAACCAATTGTGGGTCATTTATATACAAACAATTAATTATTCATGTCAAGACAAGAAGGCGGTCTAGGACCAACGAAGTACAAGAAAAGGTAAAGAACACGACTCGACACAACACATAAACAACGTAATTAACCTCCCCAATTATCATGTTATCGTCTGGATCTAGAGATTCTATATAATTAAGCTAGACTCGACAACTATTAATCCGATTCGTATTTCTTTTATATTGGCTACGGGAGTCATCCCCTAAACTAGATCTAGCTCCGGTTAGGCCATCCAGATCACTATGCTACATCACGTGACTTCGCTTTTTTCGACCTCCATCTCATATGACTTGCACGCTTACAAAACTAGGGATGCCGATATTAACCGTATTCCTCACCTAGGCAACATTCCTTTGACAGGCGTACTTCCTAGACGATCGCATCAGTCTCTGTCCCATTAACAATCACTTGGACGGTCTCATGTTAATCTACGATTTACGTATAACTAGGTGTCGACAATTCCCAAATACAGAACAGATCTAGATCTCGCTGAAAGTCCCGGAAGATCAATTCATGAGCCGACCTAGGAGCCCTATATTGGTATTTCCTAATCATACGCTAATTAAAACAGACGAGCAACGTAGCCGTAGCCATACCTACTAAGATAAGAAATTCTAGGTGGACAATCACACCATAAAGACGTGGCTAGATTGACGCGACGAAAACCTAAATCTTAGCGTTTCTACATACGTAACGGATAAAATAGAGACTCATATAGTAATTATATAGATCTACTAAAAACACGGTTGCCGATCATACCGAAGTCATCTATAGGTCACCGGATAACAGATCTGGGCGTTTGGATCCTTATAGACAAGGAATCCCCACTGCCTCATATCGTATCCTTAGATCTACATCGTCCGGTGAAGAACGAACAACCTCAAACGATAAACAATAATTGGGGACTTAATTACAAAGAACTAAGAACAAATAAATACAAGAACTTACATTACTGCAGATCTTGCATAAAAACTGCTCTAAGCAAAACTGAAGATTTTATTATAAACTGAGAAGTGTAAAAAAAAATGTATTGTGTAAAGAAGTGTGTTCTATGGCGTGTATAACATGCCTTTATTTATAGGGGTTCAAGCTAATTAAGAGATATACATCAAAATGTCAAAACAAATAAGAGATAACTCTCGGTTGATCTCCAAAATAAAATAAGATGCGCCCCCTTCATGCATATCCTCAAAGTTGGCGCCATCTTGGAGTCTTTTTGTCATGCTTATCCGATCTTTTCGTGCTAATCCGATATTTATCTTGAATTTCCTTTGATTTATCTTGAGATTTAATTCTTCCATTTGTATTTATCCTCCATAATTATCCAAATCTGCAAAATAGATATTTATCCCAAAATAAATCATATTTAAATAAAACGGATAAATATAATAAAAACGGATAAGTGCCGATTTATAAATAAAAACAGATAAATACCAATAAAAAATGGATAAATACCAAATTATATTTTATAAATCACGAAACATTAAATAATCCATATAAACATGTGATTTAATATAAAATACATATTATTAATCTCGATTTAAGGTCAACGTTGATGACTTTTACGGGTATAATTTGACCGTCATAAAAAATCAAGAAATTGAAAAGCAGAGAAGCTCAAAACAGCCGAATACCAGGTGCTATTTATCTTTACTCTACTTTTCTGTGTTTTATATGTTTGAACTAGTTTCGTCTTTTACCGGATAGACGTAAAAGAACTGGATGTCTTTTTTAGATAGAATAGGAGTTTTTATTGTACTTTTGAAATTAGGCCTGGATAAAGATGTCGCGTTTAAAATAGAAGCTTCAGTTTTTGAGAAAAACAAGCAATTGTTGAGAGAGATCAGATTTAACGAGGTATGTAATGGAAAATCGAGAAGTTCGATAAAGAGAAGGGCAAAGTTTTTAAGAAGATGCAGAATTTGTGGAAAAAGTGAGCATGATGGGAAATGCAGGGAAAGCACAACCAAATCCCATGATGAGTGTTTGAATGTTGTTAAGAAGAGAACGATTAGGTGGTTATCCGAAAATCCCGATGGAGATCAAAGAGAAAATTCGAACGCCTCATTTCTTAAGGTTAGGTTGATAGAACGTTATGTTAGAACCCTGGAAGATTTAGAAATAATGGAATTAGGACCCTTATGAGTTTTGTAATATTTATAAAAATTTTATATACCTTTTGAAAATTTTATATAAAGGATCTTTATGAAATTATTAAAAGTTTTATAAAAGGTTTTAATTTTAGCAGGTTTTAAAAATATTATTAAGTTTTAAAGGATTTAAAAATAAAAAAAAAAAAAAAAAAAATTTGGTCGGATCGATCCGACCTAACTCCGGATCGATCCGGAGACTGAAAAACCTAAAAAAAATGAACGGGGTTCCTCCTTCTTCTTCTTCTTTCATTTTACTTCAAAACAGCCGCCCCTCCCCTTTCCCCCATTCGAATTTTTTCTCTTCAAATCATCACACAACATTACTATTAAACTACCCCAATTCTTAAACTCTTCTCATTTTCCTCTCTTCTCTTCAAATTTTCATTTAAATTGAAGAATTTTCAAGGGAAAGCTTCAACTTTCATTCCGGCGAATTTTCATCTTTTCCGGCCAAATTTCAACCTTTTAAGCATTAGAAGGTAACATTGTAGTCATTTATTTTGTTAATTTCGTTTTTTTTAGCAACTTTTTATTTAATTTCAACTATTTTGTTACTCATTTGTGTTGTTTTGTTTGTTTTGTTGTTGTTTTGTTATTGTGTCACTATCGTAGAATGGCCGAATCATCAAAAGCCAGTAAAAAACGTAAACCTCATATCCCAACCCAAATCCCAGTTATAGAGACTAGGCCTTTAACGGAAGCAGAATTGAATGTTAGTTTTGAAAGAACCGCGTCTGATGCAGCTAAGAAAGCGTTGAAAAATAAATTTGGAAAGTGTTTAGTTGCAATAGAGAGGGGCTTAGATTTCAAAGATTTGGGAAAGGAGGTGAAGGAAATTTTTGAAAATCGACAGTGGTTGGAGTTAGCTAGTTTAAGGGAGGGTGAAATTAACACAACCTTAGTGGCTGAATTTTATTCTCTGGTAGCAACTCATAATGCTACAGAAAATGGAGAGTTAACTTCTGTCAATCTAAGAACCAGGACAGTGCCGTTTAATCCTCAGATTATAAATGCTATTTATGGTATCCCTGATATTTCAGAGAGTGAGGATTATTATACTGTATGGAATTTAGATGAGCCTGCAGACTTTGACTATATTGTTTCACTAGCCCAGAATGAGTTAGATCCCACTGCCGTCTGGCATGAAAACAGGTTTTCCTATGGAAAATGTATCCGGGATATGAGAGCTATTAAACGTTTTATTAGCCACACTCTTTACCCTACTCGTCATTTTACATCTTTTGGTAAAGAGGATCTATGTATTGCTTGGGCTATGGTCAACGAGATACCAGTGGATGTAGGCAGGGTAATGTACAGAAGGGCCAAGGAATTTGTCTCGACTGCCAAACCAGGCAGTCACATGCCTTTTCCTTGTTTTATTTCTTCCTTGTGTCGCCAGATGGGTGTTCCGGAGCTCCCAAATGATAATTTAATGATGGTGGATGACACACTTATAGGTCCTAGTTTACCACTTAGGCCGGCAGGAAGGATAGATTTTATGAACCCTAACCGCCAACGACCTCAGCCTACTCCACATGTTTCTCAATCCACTACTGTTCCCCCTTCATCCAGTCACACTCAAACTCAACTTCCAAACACCATCACATACGACATGTTTCAATCTTTGGCCTATGATGTTCATCGTGCCAATGCCAATATGGCTGTTTTTGCGCAAAGGAATATGCAGTGGTCTGAAGATTTACGTCAAGGCATACGAGGTATATATCAAATGAATATACTGCAAAACCCTACCTATGCCGAGATGGATATTCCGCATTGCCAATCCCAGCCATATACCTTGCCCGACTTTATTCCACCGATGCCACCTCGCTCAGATTTCCAACAAATGCCACATTCTTTCGGATTTCAAACTAGTGGTGTAGGGGATTTTTCGACAGGTACTACGGCAGCTGCAACATCTGATTGGGCAGGATTTGGATCATTTGGCCATACCACGACGGGATGGGGAAGCACTTTTTCTGATGTTACGAGAGAGATGAGCTCGATGGGATTAGATAGCTCGGTTCGGATGTCGACACATTTTCAAGATCCATTCCAAGAATCGACTTATGATCCGGCCAGTTCTCAAGCCATGCCAAGTTCGAGCCACGTCGAGATGAGTGATGAGGAGGATTGATTTTCAACCATTTTATGATTATTGACATTGAAAAACAATTTATTTTTCGTACGATTTTATATTACTTCATTTTCGTACAATTTTAGGTTATTTTGATTTTATTTTAGTAGGATTTTATTTCATTACGATTTTATGTTATTTTACTTTCGTTTGATTTTATGTGATTACACACCGTGTAGTAAAGTTTATCGTTATAACATAATAAAAATGAACCGAAGTTAGGAAGAAAACATTTCACCTAGAAAAATCTAGGCATTTTACAAGCCAAAACAACTCTGTCCGTGAATAGTAAATTTCCGGATCGATCCGGCCCTTTCCCGGATCGATCCGGCGTGAGTATGCCGACCTGATAGGATTGCTAGTTGAGAGGCCGGATCGATCCGGCCCTTTCCCGGATCGATCCGGGAAGTACAAAAACGCCAAAAAGAAGATCTTTCCTACTTTTACTTGATGGATACAGTTCTATAAAAGGAAAGAGCTGCAGCCTTCATCTTTGCTCATTCCTTCTTTACTTCTATCTGTCTTTATTTATTTTCTGTATCTGATAAAAATGTCGAACCACTCCTCTCCCTCGGTTAATAGTTACGAACCACATACGCCTGATGGTGTGGTTCCCGAAAGCCATGCCTCGTGTTTTCATAATGACGTTCCGAGACGTCTAAATTTCGTCCATTCTCCTATTCTGATGGAGAAAGGCTTAAATACAGAAAAAATCGATCAATGGGGACGAAATCTAATCCGAGGTTGCGGATGGAAAAAGCTGATTAGGACTCCCAGAGGTAGAATTAACATTTCAATTGTTAGAGATTTTTATACATCCATTACTGATATAACGACAGCAGCCTCGTCTCATCTCATTACTGTTAGGGGCATCGTTATATCATTTTCGCCAGTCATCATAAATCAAATCTTTCAAATTCCACCATGTACCTTTGAACAAAACCCACACTTCGAGTTTCTTTGGGAACTCGGAAATTCTTATAATGTTGTAAATCGTACTGCAGAAGCTTTTCAATATGTGTTTCCACTGTTTGATCATAACTATGATTCTTCAACTTTGGCTTTACCCCCTCATCTGAGGGCGTGGAAACGCTTCATTAATTCCCGGATCTATCCAACTAGAGATTTTTTTGGGGTTACGGATGAAGAGATGCTTCTGTTGTATGCATTGACTGTGGGGGCATACATTGATTGGGGGATTTTTGATGTTCAAAACGGCAATTAATTTTGCAGTAGAGAGGCGTAATAGGGGAAGACCACTACCGTTTGCCTGGGTTATCTCTCAACTTTGTGTCCAACTGAATCAAGTGCCTGAGTTTACTACTGACGAGATCCTTCCATCTCGTGATTCTCAGTTGGGATTACTTCCGGTAGATATTCCCGGATGTTCATCTACGGTTTGATGAGTTGTTGGAAATCAATTAGAAGTTGTTGTTGTTAAGTTGGTAGTTGTAAGTTAGTCTTTTAATCGCTTTTTAATTAATTTTTCTTTAAAGTTTGTAATAGTTTTCTTAATGTTTAATATATATGTCATTTTCTTTAATTAAAATAATATATATTGAGAAAAACAATAAAAATCAAAATCGTATAAAATTTTAATTTTTTCTTTCGAACCTACTTATTATTACTCACTGATCATCGGGACGATGCCACTTCGTAAGTGGGGAGTAGAGGTAAGTTAGTAAATAAAAATTTAAAATTTTTTCATATAAATTCATACTTAAGTGCTTAATACTTAGTTAATTTTTCTTGAATAAAAATAAGTAGATAGTATATAATAAATATGAATAAAAATAATATAAATTGGTAAGAATAGATTTTAATTAAGTGAAGTAAATTAGATATATTATAATTATATTATGTATGTCAATTTTAGATTTTTATAATATTTTAAGTATATGTAACTATACATAAATATTATCAAGTAATTTTCATATGAAATTTAGTGAATATACTTATATCTATAATGAAATGTTAGAATAATTTTCTTTTCAAAACGAAATATGAATATGGAATCGGATTAGGAATGATGAGATTTTTGGCACCACAAAATTATAAACTATAGCCAAACAGCCTACCTAAATAAATTTCTAATTTTTTTCTACCTCAGCTTTGATTAGAGTGATCAAGCTATTTTGGTCTACATGTCCTAAAAATCCTACGAGTTTGTACGTACTTATGAGAGGAGATGATGACACAAAAGCTAAGAATGATGTATGCTGAGATTGGAAAAATTAGATAAGTATTAGTATATTCGATCTTACCTCATGACGCTTGCAAGATAGTCGATTTTGGTAATAAGTTCGGATATGTTAATATTTTATAAAAGAATTAAGAACGAAGCACCATATTTACACAGAATTAATCAAATACCAGGTATCTTCCTTATCTTTGATCGACAACTAAAAAATAAAAATATCGGTTGTAGCTACCAATGATTTGAGTGCAGTAGGGTGTTATCTCAAAATGTCCTATATCACTATGAGGTTTAAAAGCTCCCGATAAAAAGTCGAATCATAAGATCTCAAGAATGATTACAAGTTTAAGGAAACCGGACTTGTAATTTTCGATCGAAAGAGTATTACTCCGATCAATCTTGATTAAGCAATGCTTGTAAATTTGATTTTCTACACACACGCACGCTTTTAGTTCTTAAATCTTAAAATAAAAAAAAAAAAAAAAAAGAGAAAATCTGGAAAAAAAAAAGGTAAAATAATATCAGAATGTTATTAATCGAGGTATTTTTGATCAAAATTATGAAGGTGTAAGTACGTACGACTTGCTTCTTTCTCTTATGATTTTCTTTTCTATCCTTCGGATTAACCAACACCCTGAGCCTAAAAAGTATAAGCCATTTTATCAACTACTTGACTTAGTGTTTGATTCCAAATATTTCATATAAGTTGAGATAGGAGAATAATTCTAGAATTTTAATTATATTTATTGAGTAGATTATGTGAAATTTCATTTGAATGATATTTGATAGATAATTTATCTAAGTTATATACACTTTTTATCTTGTTAATTTCTAAGAAGGATATAATTAATATATTTATAATATTGAAATGATATTTTACTAAATTGAAATTTAATCTACCAAGTATATCATTTTTATTGTAATTTTTATATATTACCGCTTATTTTGCTCGAGGACGATCAAAGAGCTAAGTGGGGAGTAGTTGATGTATAACATTTATATGATAAAAATTACGATATTTTATATACGTTATCGACTCTTTTTATATAAAATATAAGAAATTATAACGATAATCTTATAAAATATTAATAGTTATGAATAAATCTAAATACTATAAAAATCTAGTAAAAGTGATAAAAAGTTATAAATTTTATACCGGGTTAATAACCGGAGTGTCGTGTCAGATTTACGTGGGTATTTTTGGTATTTTATTTGCAGATTTTAGGTAAACCAAGACCCCGAGTGACGACACTTTTTGAAGTAAGATCGTATCTTTTGAAGGAAGTAAGGAAGTGCCACGAGATTTAAAATTCAAGTAGGATCAATGGTTCGTGACACCATTATCGAATTATATTTTCGACGAACAAATGACCCATCAAAAAGGAATTTTCTGAAGAAGAGTCCTTCATGGAAGTTATAGATCTTTTCAAGAGCTTTCCAACGCTTCTTGAATTATGTCATTTGGAGATCCAGAGCTCAAGTTATGATTTTATCAAGTTTCAGATCAAGTTATGGAATAAAAAGCTACCCGGATCAATCCGGATTTACCTCGGATCGATCCGAGGAAACATAATGATTATCCAGCATGTGGTCCTGCAGAGAATAATCCTGGGGATAAGATTTTTTATTCCCGGATCGATCCGGCCCTTTCTCGGATCGATCCGGCCCTGGAAATCTTGCCTATAAGAAGAGCAGCTTTGCAGACACATGAAGGGGTACCAATATATTTTCTTAACCTCTTTTTCTTAGTAGTAGTATGTATGTATATAGGCCTTATGCCATAAATAAAGTAGTATCGTTATAATGCTCGAGAAATTATCAGAAGATCAGTGTTGTTGAAGTCGTTGTAATATCCGGAAGAATACAGCTTCTGATTCAACAGTTGTAATCGGGTAAAATTTCTAAAGTATTTATGTTTGTTATGTTTGTTTTTTATCTTTTTATAATGTTATTAGGCTAGATCTAATAACTAGCCAAAGTTATGTAATCGTTTTATTTCGATCTTTTCGGTAAAGGAATGCTATCTAAGTAAAAATTGATTAAAATTGAGTTAATTGAATCTTTTTCTATTCTGTATCGTATTGATAATATTCGGATTGACGTAATTAACCAAGATGAATCGCACCATATAACCTAACGATGAACTGACCAGAGAAGTTAGGATATGAGATAAAAGATAGAAAAACCGGAGGGTAAAATTGGCCGTGCGAAAGCGTGACTACGGAATCCTATTTCCTACCCGGGGGCAGATTTGTCTTGGAAAATATGGATCTTATTAAAATTGTACTCGAGATCATAATAATGTTAAAATCAACGGTTTAATTGAAACTAACACCGGAAAGTTAAATCGATCCGCCTGACAACCGGAGCCTTTTGAATAACATCGGCCGTCGACAAATGGAATAACCTCTTTTATCCGGGGTAGATTTGTACTCGGTACTGTTCGGACTAACCGAGATTAGCATGGGACGATTGTGGAGATTGAACCGATGACAATGACATATGACAATTTCATACGCTCGTGTGAGGAGGAATTGTTAACCTCGAGTGCACCGTTTCATTTACTCAATTGGACTTAATATGTAAGGAAAGATCGAGCACATTCCGTCTACTGAAAAGATCGTATAAATCAATTATATAAACTTTGGCTAGCTCTATATATTGGTATCTATATATTTATATCTATATATATATTTTGCAATCTATGTACATATATATATATATTTATATATCTATATATATTATATTAGAATAACTTTTAAATTACGCATTTATTTTATGTTAAGTAGAATAGTAGTGATCTGTGTTATAAAATTGCGGTTTAGATCGAGTTAATAACAGCTCTTTGGTGTTTAACCACACTTAGAAGAATTACCAAGTTCCCTGAGGATTCGACACTCTGACTCACCATACTAGCACTACAGTTTGACCCGATACACTGTCGGTTAAGGACTGGTATTAGCACTAGAAAAGGCCACGTCAATCATACGGTAGTGATTGGGTATGATCCTGAAGCATGCGGAGTATACATGTTAGGTCGTCTGGGAATCGCGTATCCTATGAGTAGGGTTGAATATCCAAAAGGGCCTTCCCATAAGGAATGTCTAGTTCTCGTGAATCTTTGCAAAGTGAGAGTAAATGAGTTATTTCGAGAGAGCTTGATATCCAGATTATAGGATACGATCAAGATACGATCATATTGATATTATTACAGTGATAGGATTCTATTTACACGCTAACCGAGCACATGAAATGTAGTAGTCATTGCGTATTGACTCTTCCGATGATTGGGGGTCATGGACGTGTTTCTAGACGCTATCCATGATTGTTATATGTGAAAGGCATTTTCATAATTGCGTCTTATGTCTACGGCCAACATATTCGGGAGCCTATCGGGTCACACACATATGAACATCGAGTCGGATTAAAATGTGGTTATAGTTGATAACCAAATAAGGAAAGAATTTATCTAATACTATAAAGGTTATAGTGGTAAATTAATATGATGATATTTATTTATTATGACTAAATATAATACAAGATATTAATTATGTTGATTAATTAAATATGTATATAGATACATATGTTTCGAAATATATGTGTGTATATTGATACACATGTATTTTTGCAAATTAATTAATTATAGCATTATATTAATTAAAGAATATTCCGGGGGCCAATAGTAGGCTAAAGGGGGCACAGGTTTTAGTGTATAAAGATACACTTGGATTTGCAATTTAGTTATAAGATTACCATAATATCAATATTGGATATTAATTGATTTTGGGAAAATAGATTTATGGTAATATAATAAGATATATTCAATATAAGATATTGTCAATATATTGGAAATATATTTAATATAAGATATTAAATATTAATGAGATAAATCAGTTAAAGGGATTTTCCTTATTTTATTAGGAAAAAGTTTTCTCTCTCCTGAATATACTAGGAAGGTTCTCCCAATCAGATTGGGATCACAATGGGGCGCCCAACACCCTATATAAAAAGGGTTTGCTAGCTCTTTTGTACACCATAATTCCAAGAGCTAATTGTTCTTGTGATAATTAGGAGAGCTACTTCGAGAGAAATTATAAGGAAAGAAAAGGTCGACCTAGCAGTCGAGTTTTTCTAGTTGCAATCCTTGGCGGGATTCCGGCGAGGTGTTCGTCTGGATTACTGGTAGAGGCCGGACACGTGGAAGGCTCGCGCACATCTACTCCTACCGGACGGTCAAAGTGTCGATATTTTAGATCAACCAAGGTAGTATTACCGTCCCATCTCTTATATGTTTATTGTTTAAATGAAGTCGATCCTGGATTGGGAAATCAATTTTTGAAATTCCGCTGCACTACTCGATTGATTTCCTTACAGATTTCACAGATGACTTAAGCATAGAATTTTCAACAATGGTTACACTCATGTTAAGTATAACCCTATTTACAGCTGATGACCATATTTTATACCCTTGAAATCCATCTTCATACCCTACAAACACTCCTTTTTTGGCTCCATCTTACCTTCACTAACATGATAATAAATCGTGCTTCCAAAAACCTTAGATTTGAGTAATCTGCGTGCTTTCTTGACCACATCTGAAATGGTGTTTTGAGATTGATACATGTGTGAGGTCCGTTGTTGATTTAGTAGCAAGAATTACTCATAACCTTTGCCGAAAAATCTTCTTGACAATTCAGCATTAGAGAGCATGTACCTTTCTCTCACCAGAAGATTTTGATTCATCCTTTATGCAACACCATTTCAAGACATCACAGACTTACTTGAATGTAACTTTATAGTTGATGGGAGTCAACTTTACTGTACTTTGGTGTACAGTTTAACTCCCGTTTATCACTTTATTGACATGTTTTGGGTAGTTCTAGACCTGTTTAAGAGTAATATCGAGAGTTATATGCACGGGGAGTTAAACTGTCACATCGATAGTAAACTCCGCCTTTTTAGCGATATTTATCTCTTTTCCGAGCACTTTTGTCTTGCAGAATTACGCGTGGTGTTTGTTCGTATATGTTATTGCAGGACTTGGGTGACTCGAGGACCCGTAAAGCGATGTTTTGGAATGAGGAACATGGTCATGGCATGGACGTAGCATGAAAGTGGAGGAAAAATCAAGTTTGGAGTGGAATCAAGGCAAGTGGGCGTTTGCCATTCACAAACGGGCGTTTTCCATTCACAACTGGCGTTTGGCCAGGATAGACGGGCGTTTGGCAATTTAGAATTTGATACTGAAATTTGGCTTGGATGACGGACGATCGTCCAAATGACCCCTAAACGGGCGTTTGGTTAGGTTCAGCCCGAATTCAAGAAAGCTCATATAGTACAACCAAGCGTCCAAGGAATACCAGACGCTCATTCATTGAAGAATAAGCCCTAATAATCATCATGAGGCAAACGCTCGTTCGGCCCCGACAGCAACAGATTGTAACCCTACACTATAAATACGCAGCTCATTCAACACTTTGAGAGATCTGGCCGACTTTAGACACTTTGTGGGCGATCTTGGTGCGGTTTTAGTGTAGGTTGATCATACTTTGATCCACTTATTCCATAGATTAATTCCGTTGATTCTAAACACTTTTATAGATTAGTTTTCCATTACACTTCAAGAAAAAAAAATCGACTTTTAGGTTACTTACTACTTGGATATTTTCTGGATCAGATTTCTGGCAATTTTGATGGTAATGTTTTCTCTTCTATTTATAGTCTTAAGTTTAATTTTTGCTTTTAATTCTGTTTCTAGCATAATCATGAGTAGCTAATCCATTGTGTAGCCGAATTATGTGAAAGCGAGTGAAAACCCTAAGGGGATGAGATTGGGAGTTGTGTAGTGCGTAATTGAATGTTTTAACGATTAATCCACGTCCTAAAACTTATTATAACGTCTTTGAATTAGATTGATCACCTAGTTCACTTTCACACACATCGAACTTATAGATGTATTTTGCGGTGAGATGTGGGAAAAGGGGTTTTAGGCTCGTTGCGTAGAATCGGCCTAGTTGTTAGGACCGTTTCCAATACAGAGGTTTGTCATCGTTTTTCGAGCAGCTCTAGAACTTAATCATTTTAGCATAATCGGTTTTCTAAAGGGAGAGTCGGTTAGCTTCACATAGGGTGGTTAGATCGAGTTGTTCAGTCTAATCACTAGAATTAAGAGTTGGGACCCGTGGATGTCGTCAAACTACATAGGATAGGTAGGTCGGTTAAGACACGCTCCCTGTCAAGTCCTCCCTAAGGGGTAAAAGTAGCTCGTGGGATCATCGTTCGGCTATACCTTTTAATACTTAGAAGTAAAACCGGTATTATAATCTGTATTTCTGCATTAGCATAATATCTTCCACCGTTATTTTGGCCTGAACTAAGTTCGACGTTAGCTTTGGTACTAAGACATTACTCCCTGTGAATTCGACCTTGTGACCACTATACTCCCGTTGACCCGATACTCTGTCGGTGAAATTTAGCGGTTAAGTATTTTGCTATCAATAGTCTCGGCTTATACTTTATTACTGAGTTTGTCCCCTCGTCCTTCATCTTTAATCTTCAATACCGAGTTTGTAACCTCAACCATCAAGTCTTCATTACTAAGTTTGTTCCCCAGCCTTCAGCTCAGCTGAGCTTAGGATCCTATACTCTAATGAGTTTGCAAAAGTGGTCTTAGTCTACTGAGATCCTAACTGATGACTATAATAGTGCTTGTCTGATTAACCTATACTATATCAGACTAGACATCTTTTTGCATGCATCTATAATAGCTAGTCTGGCACTCATCATCAACACATTAATTTTCTAACAAACACATTCATTCTAAAGGGATTCACAGACAGTGATTGGGCATGATGCCCTGAGACTAGGAATCTATTTCAGGCTATTTGATTCTTAGAAGATGCTCTCATTTCTTGGAAAGCCAAGAAGCAGACCACCATTACCAGAAGTTCTTTTGAAGTTGAATATAAGGCAATGGCTAATCTAACTTGTGAGATACAATGGCTTCTCAATATTTTGAAGGATTTGCATATCCCAGTTCAACTTCCTGCTGTTTTGTTCTGTGACAATGCTAGTGCTTTACATATTGCTCACAACCATGTGTTTCCTAAGAGAACAAAACACATTGAAATTGACTGTCATGTTCTTAGAGGTCAGGTCAAGTCACGCTTGATTAAACTTATGCCTATTAACACCAAAGATCAACTTGTTGACATCATAACCAAAGCTTTGGATGCACCCATGTTCTGCTATTTTTTGGACAGACTAGGAATTTCCAAGCTTATTCAGCCAAGTTCAAGTAGATAAAGGAGTGATATATGCATGAAGGATGTGTACGTAGATTCATTCACCACTCTCAGCTTGAGGGGTGTTATAATATATGGATAAAAGAGTGATAGATGCAAGAGGATTTGCATGCACTCAACTCAGCTGCCTTAATAGATCGGCATATTTACTCAGCTCAGCTGACTTTGATTCAGCAGACTATATAATATTGTAACTTTCATTATGTTATAACTGAATGTAACTACTGTATGTAACCGTTGTAGTGAAGTATACTCTATAAATACTTCAAAGTCGGCACATTGTTACCTAACTTGTTCATTATTGTTTATCAATAATAATAATTCTGCCTTTTATTTTCTCTTGTATTCTTTCAATTTCATCAACTTCAATAGAAGGACACTAGCACTGACACATAATCAGGTACAACGGAATTTCAAAGGGAATAATCGTATATATCCAAAAACGGATAATTGGATTCAAATTTTGAATGTTGGATATATGCACTATAAATAGAAGATTTGGAGACCAGCAGAAAACAGCTCCGGGACAACTTTTGCATGCAACAATTGAGCCTTTACTGAGCAATCTAGCAAGGTTTTAACTCTGCTGAGTTCTTCCTGAAAACTCGGAAATTCAAAAGGCATTCAAGCTGAATCAAGAACATTCAAGTGCTACATTTTCTAAGTATCAATCCAGCTACAAAACTTGAGTCAGAGCTACTGAACTTACAAGTCATATATCGAGATCAAGCTCAATCCGAATTATTCGTTGATTCAACAACGCAAACTTTTTTTGCTCAAAGTTCAAAATCAGTGAAGTACTTGCAAGTGTGAAGGACTAAAGTCAGCTGCATTAGTGTATCTGAGAATGAGCTGAGTGTTTGTGTGGTGGAGCTGTTGAAGAGGCACTCTAACCCTTGGAGGAATAGCATTACAAATTAATTGAAGCAGCAGAGACAAATGTAACGGACTGGTTGTTCAGATTATGAAGCAAAATAATTACA
Organism: Gentiana straminea; assembly: GCA_036785695.1. Classification (NCBI taxonomy): domain Eukaryota; kingdom Viridiplantae; phylum Streptophyta; class Magnoliopsida; order Gentianales; family Gentianaceae; genus Gentiana; species Gentiana straminea. The sequence goes on along the minus strand of JAVUPR010000241.1, from coordinate 2,387,904 downwards.
GCCATGGAAAATTATCTTAACTATTGTAACTGTGACCAAGAGCCATAGTGATTTTCTCCAATATCACAGGAGAAGAGTGGACTGAGGGATTACACCAACCCGAACTACTATAAACCTTAGTGTTTTTACTTTTTGCACTTTGCTTTCTGCATTTTATTTTCAGTCAAGTAGCTTATGTTGCACTCAACACACCTGAACACATATACACTCATCCAGTTTAGAACAACACTTTTAAAAGGCTTTATAATCCGTTGCATAAAATTCAACTAAGCTTTGCCTTGTCAGCTAAGCTATATTCAATTAAGTTTTAAAACTCAAATTTTAACAAGTTTATTCAACCCCCTTTAAACTTGTTTCAAGCCTTTCCAAAGTACCAACACTTGTGAACCTAAGTAGAATCTTTAATTTTTTTGCAAGGGTGTCGGGCCTTAATATAAATACGGGGAAGAGGAACCTTTTAGGATAAATGTGCAGAATAGGGAGCTTTTGGATGATACTGATTCTCTTGGATGCAGTTCTTGTTACTTACCTTTCACTTATCTAGGGTTACCTTTTGAAAGAAATATGAATTGAATTTCAGCATGACAGCCTATTGTCGACCGGGCTAGGAGAAAGTTGGCTAGATGGAAAGCTAGAATGTTGTCTTTTTGAGGTAGATTAACTCTGATGCAGACGGTCTGTGGGAGTCTTGTGCTATACTATTTCTCTCTTTTCCATGCACCGATCCCGTGATACACACTTTAGAAAAATTGAGTGCAATTTTTTTAAGGTGGGGGAATGGTAAGAGAAAATTTTCATGGATATCTTGGACAAACATTCTAAAAGATATGAAACATGGGGGTTTAGGGGTTTGGGCTAAAGGTGCAAACGAAGCCTTGTTGGGCAAGTGGGGGTGAAGATTTGAGGTTGAAGGTAATAGTATGTGGAGACGTGTAATTTGTGTTCTTTATGGTAGAGATGGTGGCTTTGAGAGTGAGGACGCAATGGGGGGAAAGGAAAGTAGGGTAAATATTATTAGAAATTGTTGTAGGCTAGAGTATAAAGGGCTGATTTTGGGAGACGGAAGCAATAAAACAACATTTTGGTGGTTTTATATTTCGCGTTATTCGATTTTCTTTATGGTATCGTAGACGGGGGCGAGGGTTCGAAAGCCTTAACATTGGCGAACCCTCGCCCGTTCCGTTCTTCCGCTATTAAACAATATCTCTCGATCGTTGCTCAACAATCCAGCTTCTTTTTCTCGGCCAAATCAATATAATTGATCACCAAATCCCGTTTCATTATCGAAACATTTCATTTTTCTTATCAACCTCAATCATGTGCCGTTCCTACCAAATTCCCCAGAACCCTCATACATGAACACAATTTTCCATCAATTAAACGTTGCAGCCCCTGTAAACCTATCTTCTTTTGTCAACTCAAACCAAAGCATCCCAATTACCTTCCTTCATCCTGTTTGATCCCAAATTCTGTTCACTCATGTTTATATATATGCATAACTCAGTTTCCCTAGCCTCATCACCACCAAAAATAATAAAATCTTCTCCTTGATAAGCAAAAACCCTACACGAAGATCCATAATCCAACCGTGACTGATCCATGAGTATTCCATTGAAGAAAAAAAAAAAAAAAAACAAACAATATATTAGCCCCAAACCCTACGTCCATTTTTTTATTTCCCTTTAGTCCATGATTATTTACCTTTTTAGTCCAAAAAAAAAAAAAAAGGGAGTCCCTCGTCATTTTTCGAGTCAAATGTTATTTTTCAAAAAATATATATATATATATATATATCTTCAATAAAACATCTATTCTATCTCTTCATTTTGTTTTTAGATGCAGGTGCAAGATAGATCCAATCCGAACAACGAGCAATTGGAGAATTGGAGGCTGATATCACAACAACGAAAAAAAAAAAAAAAAAAGAAAGAAATAAAAATAAAAAAAAAAAGACGACATCGGAGAGCCCGAAATATGTACGTGAGCCGATGAAGTGAAACTACACAACTATGGACTCCGGAAAAGCCGAACAAGACGTGCGCCGGAGTGGAGATGCCCTCCAACAAAAAAAAAAAAGGAAACATTAAATTTTGGAGGGATGTGTGAGTAGGTGATAAAAAATTGATTGAACGATTCCCTAGGCTATTTTCTCTAGCTAGTGATAAAAATGGGTAATTCTTGTATGAGGAGGATATTTGAGGAGTGGGCCTACGTGACTTATTCTGGACCACACAGTTTGAATCTAAATTCAAACCGTCGCGTGTGGTCCGTAATGCCACGTAGCCACGCGTAAATGGAGTGACTAGGGAAGAATAACCCGATAAAAATTGTGTGATAAATAAGAGGTGGAGGGACAGTGGGTGGGCTTGGGATTGGAGAAGAAGCTTAAAAGGGGGAGAGATTGGAGAATTTTATTAAGATCAATCGCTTACCGTTGTACTAAAATCAAATGGTGTTCGTAGATGTGTTATTATATTTTCTTATATCACGCCCCCTCACATGTGAGCCTATAAGAAGGGAGAGAGACCCAACACTTGACTTGTTTTTTTTCAGGATCTCCTACTCCTATACCATATTAGGAACAAGCGCTTACCGTTGTACTAAAATCAATTGGTGTTCGTAGAGGTGCTACTATATTTCCTTATATCAAGTTTGATGATCTTTGCAATTCAAATTTTTATTATTGTATTTGCAATGATACATGTGATGCACATTGGGGAATATATGGCAACAATGAAATTTTCCATGGGTTCTTCGAAGGATCTTTTTTTGAAGGGGGGATGATATCCATTGTTCTTCAAACTTGCATATGTTATGGAATCATGCTATACCATCAAAAACAACATATTCGGGTGGAGGACTATCCTTAAGAGATTGCCAACTTGTGTGAATATTGCAAAGCATACACGGAGTCGAAAATGTTAAGTAGTACCCGATGTGTTTGAGGAGAATGGTCTTCATCTATTTGTGTTGTGCCCGTTTGCGAATGCAATTCGGGGACTACTTCTTCATGATAAAGTCTCTCATATCTTTGATAAATTAATTTGTTTCATGCATAAAGGTATATTTTGTAAGAATGAGTTGAAGATGAGATTGTTTCTTTTTTTCCATAAGCTGGGGACTACTTCTTCAATGGTGCGGAATTATATACGAAACCGATGACTAATAATTTGGATGAAATTTTTAGCATGCACTACCAAATGCTAAATCTTAGGAAGAAACGCTTTTTGCTAGGTGCTTTGTCTAAAGTTGCTCTATGGATCATTTAGGTGAAACAAAAATCATGCACGGTTAAAGAAGCATTTGATGAGATACAAATAAAAATCTTTGAATGGGTGACAATATGAAAAAGAAATTTTCAAATCAATTGGATTAAATGGAAGAATAACCCGTTTGAATGAGTGCGGTTGCTTGACGTTTACACCAAGGGCGACTAATACCAATTTGCACAGCCATCGAGGATAACTTGATTTGCACTAGCTACAGTACCAGGTCTCTTCTTTCTTGCCGTTGTTTTTGTGTAGCCGATTACTTATTTTCATTAATTACCTCATCGTTTGGCTAAAGTTGGGTTGGAATCATAAGTCATTGCTACAATGAAATTATAATTTTTCTGTTTAAAAAATAAAAGAGAAAAGATTAATTAACGATACATGCACAATCATTAAGTTACTACAACGGTTGATACAACATATTTTTACATGTTAATCATTATGCCGTTGGGTGACGTGTTGTGGCTTACTAGTTGTGCAGGTAGAGTTACCTTAAAAATAACAAATTTAAAAAAGAGAAATGATATAACCACAACTAAATTACACAATAATTTGATAGAACATTGATCAAAACCATTGATTATTGTAGGGTCTATATTAATTGATCTAGATCCATGATAATCAATAGTGAAGATGAATATTATGTCAAAATGTTGTATAATTTGGTTGTGTTTGTATCATTCATCTTAAAAAAAAAATTAAAAAAAAAAAGAGAAATTGCAGGCCGCATAAAATTTGAAATTTAATTAAAAAAGCTGGTTAATTATCCGAAAACTTTTCATGCATGCAGAAAATTTAAATAGTCATTAATCCTAAATCTGAAGTTGAGAAGTAAAGGGTGAATGAAGAAAGGTCCTTTCCGGTGATATTTTCTCAACATAAAAAAAAAAAAAAATATATATATATATATATATATATATATATATATATATATATATATATATACACATGCATACACTGTTCAATACAACAAAAAAAAAAAAAAAAAAAGGGGAGACGCTAGGAGAAAAGGGTCAAAAAAGCAAGTATCCAACACACTGTTGAAACGTAATTATCAGCAATGAGGGAACTGCTTGTCTGTACTATACACCTTTGACATTTGTCTCTTCCTCATTCACTCCCCCACTTAATTTACTACTACTTCTCTTTCTTCTAAGTTCTCCCCTATCTCTTCTTCTTGCTTAGCTAATCAAATATATATCATGAACTTGAATCTTGAATCTTGAATCTTGAATCTTGAAAGTGTTTTGTTTTTCTTCCATGGCCCTGGGTTTTTACTCATGATTCAAGAAAAATTAGTTCATTCTAAAAGGATTAATTTAATTCTTGAATTCTTCCATATATTCTGTTGGCATAATTAAATAGTAGTAATTTGTTCAGAATAGTAAATGGAGGACCAATATGGGATTTCGGATCTAAGACAGTACATAAATGGTAGGTCGATTTTTCAGCCAATAGTGCAGCCGCCGGATCTTTTGTCCGGCCATGGTAGTCTAATTACTCCGGTCCTACACCACCAGTATCCAGATCAGATGAACCTATTAGGCCGTCAGGTGACGGGGATGGTTCCTCCTCCTCCTGCAGCTGGTGGTGGTGGTGGGTTTCATCCGGATCACTTCCGTACGGATTCTGCAACTACTACGTGTGGGCTGCCAAGTGGTGGTGGTGGTGGTGGTGGTTGTTTCAGCGGTTTGGAAATGGATGCCGCAGCCGGTGGAGGATTTGGAGCTGGAGATGGTGGGACGGGGCGGTGGCCAAGACAAGAGACCCTTACTCTTCTTGAGATCAGATCAAAGCTTGATTCTAAGTTTAAAGAAGCCAATCATAAGGGTCCTTTGTGGGATGAAGTTTCAAGGTACGTATACCCTATTTATGCCCTAATTAATTCAAACCAAAATCATTTCTATTAAAGAATTCTGGGTTTTTTTTTTTTTTTTTTTCTTTTATTTTTTTCATTTTCTTAAATTTCTTCCCTTCATAATCTAGCTGCTAGGTGCTGCTTTGATTTTATGGTACTGTTCCTCATGTTCCTAACTTTCACAATATGCATTTGATTAATTATTTTACATATAAAATATATAATTTCTTTTAAAGAATATTTCCCAATTCACCTTCTTTAACACTATAATTTAAGAACCCTCATATTTCTTTTCTTCCGGGTAAAATCTATGAAATTTTTCCCTCCTTGGCTCCTTCCCCGCCATTAATTCCCAGACCTTTTTTTTAATTTTTTTTATTTGAGGTAAAAGCTTACAAATAGAAAACAGATTCTACTTTTGATCAATTATACGAAAAGAAAAAGGGAAATATGATTATTAGTAGTGGGCCTAATATATAATTTCACTTTCTCTCTTGTCTAGCTAGCTGATGACTAGGAGTCTTCTGTGCAATATGCATATTTTCATGCTTGAATTATGGGGGGAAAGAAGGATAAAATGAAAAGAAATTGCCTGTTCATTTTCGTGTATGAGGCTCTCCGCCCATACCCATACCTTCACCTTTCTCTAAAGCTCAGTCAGTTTTCAGTTTTCAGTTTTCAGAAAAATATGCAAGTTTTTGTGCAAAGAAAATGACATCGCATTGGAGTGGAACAAAATTTCACTGATTCAAGTGCAGTCTATACTTCTTCCATTATTATTTTGGTTCGTGTGCTTATAAACTTATTATGAATCATGATTCAGCCACAAACATTGTGCCACATTGAGTAATACAACATTTATCTACATTTTTCTGATTATGACGGGTTATATCATGCGTTATCAATTGGTTCTAATCAAAGACGCAAGCATACGAAGTTGTTATCATTTATCATAGCACAATGATTGTGCTCGTATCATTACTAACCGAACGAGTTTTATAAGTAGCTTTTATTTCATGGTATCATTTAATAACTAAGATGTATACAAAAGAATTGAAAAAAAAAAATTCCAAAGATTTTATGGTGGTCCTGGATCACAAAAAATTAGACCATCATGTCATCTTCTTCAAACAATTTGATTGATGGCTTTCTTTATATATATGTAGGGGTCTGCCAAAAATTTCTTGAATACTATTTTGATTTGACACATCATATGGGATTTGGTACAGAATCATTCTAAAATTAATGCAGTGGTTTTATGGTGGTCCAGGATCACTATGTCATACTTATCCACCAATGAAATTGTTTATAAGAAGGATAAAAACGTAAAAACATGGGATATATATTTTACACGGTGGGCCCTTGTGTGTTTTGTTGTTTTTCTATTGATCCTGGATCACCAAGTCATACTTGGTCCAGGACCATAATAAATTTTCCGAAATTAATGTGAAAAGAAAAGGAAAACAAACATGTTTTTAACACTTATATGAGGATGCAATATAATAAAGATTCTATATAAAAAATATTCAATTTTTAAACACCCACCTAACATATCTACTGCTACATCCTTCCCAAAATATAATTAATTCTATCTCTTTAGATTTGTCTCAAAATATAAGTCGTTCTACATTATTAATACAATATTTATTACTCATTTCTCCATCTTACCACTAATTATTTATCAATTTAACAACTTTTTATTACTTAACAACTATTGCATTAATGATTGTCAATGGGTATTTTAGACATTTAATCTTCAAATTTACGACATTCAACCACTTTCTTAATCTGCGTGAAAACATCAAAATGACTTGTATTTTAGGTTCGAGGTACTGCTCGAGCTGTATCTATTGCATCCTTGAGGCCTTTTAGTCAAATATGTGATTACAGGTACCAAAGTTGCAAGGGTACTGTAAACTATTTCAGCTGATAATGAGCAGCTCAACACTCACTATAAGAAATGATCGTTGAAATATGATCTAATTAAACTTGAATCGAACTAGAATATTTCGTCAAAATTGACAAACCAGTCGAATTTGAGTACTTTTAAATTCGACTAAAAATGGTCACGAGCATTGTTATATGTATATATATGTTCTTCTGTACTCCCTCCGTTCGTCATTAATTATCGCATTTGAAGAAAAAATAATTGATCATATTCATTCAAAAAATAACTAACGTTAAACTAAAAAGTGACCAGGTTCATCCAAAAAATAAAAGTTGTTTTTTCTTCAAATGCGACAGTTAATAAGGAACGGATAGAGTATTTTTTTAAAGCTTTATGGAGCGGTGTTACATTTGATTAAAAATAAATATTATTTATATTTTTAACGAGTTGAACTCACGTATTTTATTGCTTGAAATCCTTTTTTAGCTGCTTGTGCTTAATTCGGTTCAAGATTGAAAGTGTTTGAGATTCTTTTTTGAGTATAATTGATCTGGTTCAAGCGTAATTAAGACTTAATCAAAACAATCTTGAGCCTAGAACGAAACTATTTTAAATAGTTGGTCGAATAATAAGTAAATGTTTGATTATGCTCAAATCGTAAATGCCTTTACCTGCACGAGTTATAACACCACCCTTCAAAAAAAAAAAAAAAGTTATAATACCAGTGTTAAATTATTATTCATATAAGAACAAAAAAAATATATTATTCATATATTTTAAAAATGTGTGTTTGATCTTTTCCATTTTTGAAAGATAGGCAGAGAAATGATCTAATAATTAAGAATTTGCCACAAGAAATAGTGAATAATGGTGAGAGAGAAAAAAAAAATGAATCAAAAGAAACTATATCATTATCAATGATATGAAAGTATGTTGTCTTATTTATTTATATTATTTTGTTGTGTTGTAGCATTATGAAAGTTTTTCAACTACGTTGACGTGTTAATCATGAAATAATTAAGATATCACAAAACAATGTAGCATAGTTTTGGAGTGTTAGGGTGGGCTTCTTTGTCTTAGGTTCGGTAAATGGTAGATGTTTGGTGATGTATTTTGTTTTGAGTTAAAGGTTTGGGTTTTGGTTTTGGTTTTGGTTTTCAGGTGTTGCGCCCTGGAACGGACGTAAGATCTAGGATAAGGAGGGAAATAAAAATTTTAAAGGCAAATAAAAAATTTAGGGGGACAAACGATATGCTTTATACATATATTAGTGTAATTTTTTCGGATTAAGGGAAGCAGTTGCCTCTCTTGGTTGTATGTGGCGCCGCCACTGATTACGCTCTTCGGTGAAATGTCTTTTTGACGATATATATAGGTAGCATCTTTTTACGTATCACATACTATTCTGACCCAACATAAGTCAAGATGTGGTCGATTATATATTCCGACTTAATTTAAGCCAGAATTTAAGTGTTTTCTAGATCCAATACCGGTCAAAAAACCTATTTCATACATTCTAACCCAAATCGGAACAAGAAAAATTCAACATTTTAACTAAAATTTTGGTCAGAATAAATATGCACGAAGATTTGAAAGATAAAATTGAAAAAAAAAAAATGTTTGCAGAAACATTTTGCAATTTGAGAAAAAATATATGTGTGCTATCTCATTATTGTTCTAAAAAAAATTAAAACATAAATGATAATAAATTATTTGAACCATTGATTTTTAAATACATGGGAAATTAGGGTTCCGTTTTAGCCATTAATTTTCTTTTGTTTTTTTATTTTAAAAAGCCATTAATTTTCATATCAAGGATTTATCATAATGTGTAGGATAATGTCGGAGGAGCATGGATACCAAAGAAGTGGAAAGAAATGCAGAGAGAAGTTCGAGAACTTGTACAAATACTATAAGAAGACTAAAGATGGGAAAGCCGGCCGGCAAGATGGTAAGCACTACAGATTTTTCCGGCAGCTTGAAGCTCTCTATGGAGAAACTAGCAATAATAATGCTTCTTCTTCTTCTTTCTCAGCCAACAATCATAATCATATTATTACCTCTGCTTTTCCTAATTATCATCATAATAATAATAATAATAATAATAATGCTCCGGTAGTATTACCTTCCAATAATCAAGAATATTCAGGCCATCATCTTCAACCTTCGAGAATCGCCGGCGCGGATAGCCTCAGCCTTTCTAATTCTTCAGACTTTTATTATTCAACATCTTCAGAAGATGTTACTGTTGAGAATATCGACGATTCGTGCGAAAAGCGGAAGAAAATATTTAGGAAAGGGAAGAAAATGAATTGGAAAGCCAAGATTAAAGATTTCATCGATTCGCAGATGAGGAAGCTAATGGATAAACAAGAGGTTTGGCTGGAGAAAATGATGAGAAACATCGAAGAGAAGGAACATGAGAGGATTAAAAGAGAAGAAGAATGGAAAAAACAAGAAGCTGAGAGGGTAGAAAGAGAGCAGAAATTCTGGGCTAATGAACGAGCTTGGATCGAAGCTCGTGACGCCTCGTTAATGGACTGTTTAAGAAAAGTAACAGGTAAAGAAGTAATCAAGCCATCATCTTATAATCATCATAATTATTCTGATCAGCATCACATTCCCAGTACTATGATCAATGAAGGGATTCTTGAATCCGTCCCGACAACTAGCGGTACTATTGCCAAGAAAAGGAAGGAAGATTCAAGAACATGCTGCTATGTAACGAATGATTCGTCTGTATGCACTACAAAAAATGGAAACTACTCTGCTGACCAGTGGGATGGAAGTTTAAGGCATGGACCAAGTCCTCATCCATTGCATGAGGACAGTACTGGCAGTGCTGCTATTATGCCTTATGGAGGCTATAGATACTTGCTAGGTGATACTGGAAACTTGTGGCTGAATAATGGGGTGAAATTCAGCAAGGGAGAGAATTGCTGATCGATCTCGGGCCGCGCACGGAAGAAACCGAACATTAATGTTACATTACATTTTGTACTTATAAATCATTGATCAATTCGTGAGATTTAGATTGATGTCAATGAACGAATCTCGTGATGATCGATCTATAGTACTTTATAAACGTACGTGTGCTAAAATGTTGTTCCCCGAACCACGTAAAGCCTTTCAGGACGGCGTTTCGAGTGTTTCTGCTGGTGGTGGTGGTGGTGGTGCTTTATACATGTGTTTGTAGCCTAAATTAAATCATTTAATTTTGTGATGGGGGCTAGTTTTATTGGAATACATGGGTGAAATTCAGCAAGGGAGAGAATTGCTGATCTCGATCGGGCCGCGCGGGGGAGAAACCGAACATTAATTTTACACTACATCATTGTACTTATAAATCATTGATCAATGTGTGAGATTGATGTCAATGAACGAGTCTCGATCGTGATGATCGGTCTATAGTACTTTATAAATGTACGTGTGCTAAAATGTTGTTCCCGAACCACGTAAAGCCGCCTTTCAGGACCGTGTTTCAAGTGTTTCTGCTGGTGGTGGTGGTGGTTTATACATGTGTTTGTAGCCTAAATTAAATCATTTAATTTTGTGATGGGGGCTAGTTTTATTGGATATATGGGTGGCAAGTAACACTGATGTTGGTGTTCAACAACGAACACCAGTAACAACGACGTTTCTTTTATTAAACTTCATTGTGATGTTGAAGTGATTTTTTTTTGGTACAAGTAATAAAAAGGGAGTTCCAATAGAACCCAAAAAAATCACCGTTGCAATTTTTTGGACCCGTTTGTTTTTTAAAAAGTTTTGACTCTCTCTCCTCCCTAGTCACACTAGTTTGTTCTAATTAATGATGCAAAAGTTTAGATATGCCCATTGTAGTATATAGCCTATAAACTTTAAAGATCACAAACGACTAATGCAATGTATAGTAATCTTTCTATTTCAATTTATCTGATGTAGTTGTTAAAATTATGTATATTAAAAATATGAGTTAATATATTAATTTTTATAATGAAGTTACTAGAAAAACCGTGGATATAATTAATTTAACCTTTTTTAACATCTCTTCCATAATAAATAAGGGTAAAACAAGTAATTAAAAAAACAATAAATGTTGCTTTGGAAACGATTATGCCTCACATATAAAATGTAACAAAACATTTTGACAACTAAATCAGTAATTTTGGAACATGGGAGTATCATTTTATAATTGAATGTGCCACTGCCCTCTGACCGAGCGCACCTCGAGTTTAGAACCTGGCCAAAGCCTCGGTTGGCTAGTAAATAGTAATGTAAGGTCGTGGAGCGTTATTTAGACGCATGCAAGTGTTAATGAAAAAAATATTTCTTCTTTTAAAGAACAACGATATAATAACAGAACATACTTCATTCGTCCTAAAAAAATGATTTTGTTTTTTTGTTTTTTTCACATAGTATAAGAAATTGATACAATGTCATAAATTTCAATGACAAATGTCTGAAATAATTTTTTCCTTTCATTAATGCTATAGTGGAGTCTGCGGAGAAAGATGAAAAACTGTTGAATTAATATTAAATTCAGAGTAAAAAAATCTAATAATATAATTCATTGCTATTCAATTGTTTTTAAGTGAATATATTTTCACACAACAAAAGTTACTTACACAATTTTTCCAATTTTATCCTTAAAAATTTTCACGCTTCTTTATTCTACTCAATATTTAGGCAGAATGTTGATTATTTTTTTTTTATACTGAATTTGGGTCATAATATATGAAATAGATTTTCTGACCGGTATTGGATCTAGAAAACACTTAACTTCTGACTCAAATTTAGTCAGAATAGTCAACTATATTCTGGATTATGTTGCTTCAGAATAGTATTTTGTGTGGAAATATGCTCTTTATATATTATTATGGAACAATTTGAAAAAAGAAATATCTTTAATGTAAGTATATCTTTATCATTTTATTTGTGTAAAGTAAACATTTGAAAATTATGTTTGAAAAACATTTATTCAAGAATCATTTGTGAAAGCTCCGCGAACCGTCCACGAATCCTTCACGAAATGCGTTTTCAGACATAATTTGTTAATGTTAGTACTATTTCCGTCTCAAAATATAAGTTCTTATATGTTTAAGGATTCGTCTCATAATATAATTTCATTTAGAATATCAATGAAGTATTTATTATATTTTCTCCTTTCACCTCTCATTTATTATATATTCACCTATTTTTAGAACTATTGCATTAATGACATTTAATTGTTATTTTTGACTTTTATTATTAAAATTAATGACAAATAACCAACTTTACAAACTTCCTTTTTTTTTGAGGAAACTTTACAAACTTTCTTAAATTGTATAAAAAAAAATCTAAATTGACTTATATTTTGAGGCGGATGTAGTATATTTTAAGCCATATTTATTCTAAGGGTAGTAATATATCCACTCTCTAAGTGTCACGCTCTACACTCTTATCACTATTGATCACAGTGAGACACATATCGATTAAATTTGTTTTTTGAGTGAAACATATCAATTAATGAGCCCTACACTTTGAGACATGTTTTTCAAATTTCTCTCGAAAGAGATTTTATGATGCAACGGTTGAAGAAGATTGTACAAAATAGCATACATTAGATTCTTTCTTTCTATTCTCTTTCATATAATACACTTTTATCATGTATTTGAAGTTAGAAATGAAATATTATAATGTATATCACTTGATATAACCTTCATACAACTGTTTTATCCTAAAATTTTTGTCTCTTTAACATGTCAGTGTAATTTATGATAGTGCAAGTAGGGTAATTCTTCTATGAAGAGGATATTTGAGGAGTAAGTGACGTGGATGATTCTGTACCACACAGTTTCATCCCAAGTTCAAACTGTGTGGTCCAGAATCATCCACGTGTATCCACGGTGTGAATGGATTGACTAGGGAAGACTAACCCGTGCAAGTAAGCATTTAAGCTTCATTGGAAGGATCTGTCTGTTAAGTCATTATCCCAGCTTAAATTGCTTCTCCCAATGCCTTGTAAAATCCCACAGACAAACCAGAGATACCAGTGAAAAGTTTGAAAGGGAAAGTTTAAGTGATACTTATAAAATTTTCAGGAATCTGAGAATTACGCAATGTCTCCTATTTTCCATCTGCACATGATGCAATTTGATTTGACTAGTATAGCGTCAGCTTTCCACAGAATAACCTCCCCAAGGAGTGACCATAGAAGAAACTCAGAGTCTTGTGTTTTGTGTCAATTAGTTTTTGCTTTTTTATTTAATCATACAATTGTCACCTGACAAATTAATTCACCATGACATGAACAAGAACGAACCACTTTTTTCTTTTTTTCTTTTTTTCTTTTTAAGGAACTCATCAAACCTTTTTTTTTTTTTTTTTTTTTTTTTTTTGAGAAGATCAAACCCTTTTTTGAATTGCCAAATTTGTCTTTAAGACGTAGTCCAACTGCAGTAAACTTCTTGTTAGTATAGGCATTGCGTCAGCAAACTGTTGAGACAAAAAAAAAACTAATTTGCAAATTCATTGTAATAAAACATAGATGGGTCAAGGCTCCAATAACGTGCAACACCCTTTCCGCCTAACTAAGTGTAGGCAAAATATGTGGTACTCAAGTTCTGAGAACGATTTTCTTTGGGATCTTTGCCGAAATACCACTCTTGAGACAAGGCAAATGTTGGACTACCTCTCAATTGTCAAAATACCATTCCGTTTTTTGCGTTTTAGGTGTTTTTGGAACCAAACTAAACCCTAATTGGGAAGGGAACACCAATAGGGGATTTGTGTATCTTAAGATCGTGCACATTCATGAAAAAATGGGAGAAAATCGCGAATCAAAATCGTTTGTTTTTGCCTTGGGTGGTATATTGACAAATATACCACAGAATGGGTGGTACTCCAGAAAAAATCCCTTTTTTTTTTTTTTTTTTTTTTTCTATACGAGACCTTTGCAATAATTTTGACTTATGCTTTCTTATCACTTCAAAACGCCGTCTTACTACTCTTCATCTTGAGTGGCATAGTTTGAATAATCTGAATGCTTGTCTGAACATGACACGAGTATGAGTTTTTAATACCTTCCCTCAAACTAGGCCTGGGCGAACACTTAGTTTTGTGAGCAACTATTGAAGGGAATATCTAGTGACTGGTTTGGTGAATAAATCGGCCCCTTGAAGATGTAATGGAACATGTTTGGTGACAAGTTTACCCTGACCCTGAGCCACTCTTTCTCGTACAAAGTGATAGTTTAACTCAATATGTTTCGATCTAGCATGGAAGACTAGGTTAATGGTGAGATGTAAAGCACTGGTATTGTCACGGAACACCACAAGAATGGAAGCCAGAGGAAATTGAAGATCTTAACTGAGGTATTGGAGCCAAGTCAACTTTCCTGCAGTGTGGGTGAGGGCCCTATATTCAGTACTCGATCTGGAAATGGTGGGTTGATTTTTTGGCACACCAGGAGATAAGATTTGTGCTTAGTATGGTGCAATATATTGACGTAAAATGCCTTGTAATGGGACACCCCACCCAATCTACATCCGAGTAGATAAAGAGGGCAAGTGTGGGATCAGCAGTGAATTGTAATCTAATGGGCAATGTAGCTTTGACATATCTTAGGATCCTGTGTGCAATCTGGGGATGAGCATGTGCAAGGGCTTGGAGGTACTGAGAAACATAGTTAACACTCAAAGCTAGTGTGGTCTTGTAAATGTGAGGTACTGCAATGCTCCAATTAGCTAGCTTGGAATCAGGTTGAGGTTTGAGTTTCAGAACTGTATTAACTAGCTTGCAAACCACCATTCTTGCTCTCTCAAGTATTGTCAATGTATAATGTGTCTAGGACAAATTCATCCGATAACCTGCATAGAAAATCTCCACTCCAAGACAATGGTGAAGTGTACATAAATCTTTATTAGCAAACTCAGCGTTAAGTAGTTTAATAAATGAGAAAATTAACTAAGTGTTACAGCCAGTGAGGAGCATATCATCAACCTAAAAAAGTAAATACAATGAACCATGATCACAATGATAGACAAATAACGAGTGATCAGCCAGGCTGCAATAGAAACCATATGTAATAAGGTAAGAACTGAACTTATAAAAGTAGGCTCTAGGTCCTTGTTTTATCATGTAAAGAGATTTTATAAACTTGCAGACATGTGTAGGGTGATCAATATCCTGCATTCCCGGTGCCTGAGCCGTGTAGATATCTTCATGTACAAGACCATGCAAGAAAGCAATTTTGACATCTAATTGTCTGATGATCCATTGTTGACTCAAAGTTGCTGCCAGAATATGTCTAATAGTACCAAGCTTAATAACAGGGGAGAAGGTTTCAGTATAATCTACAACATCAACTTAATTGTATCCCTTGGCAACTAGCATAGACTTTAGACTTTCAAGTGTACCATCAGGTTTTAGTTTGGCTTTAATGGCCCATTTAGAACCAATGATATGCATGTTAGTTATTCTAACATGGTAGACTCCCAGCCAGGGTGCTTGAGAGCTTCTGTAATTGTTTTAGGTTCCTTAGGAATATCTAGGAATGTGGAAATGATGAGTGCGTATTTAGGGTTGGGTTTAAGAATCCCATGTTTGGATCTAGTAAGCATAGAGTGAGTGGTGACTGATTCAGGGTCCATGATGCCAAGATCAGGCAATGATGGTGTAGGAGGGACAGTGACTATGGAAGAATCTTCAACAGATATGTGGGTGAGGCCGGTGTTTGGTCAAAAGTAGGAGTGGATGACGTTGAGTTGTTGTCATGTTCAAATGCTGTGAGATCCATATCCATCATAGGGTCTTGTTGAGGACAGTAAGGATTCAAGGTAGATGTATCAGACACAAAGGTTGTACTAGTTGAGTCAGGAAGGTAGATGAGTGATGTGTGTTATCACTTGGGGAAGGGATCCATTCTTCAAATACACTCATGGGATGAGTCTGATCTATGGAGATGGGAGAAAGGTCTTCTGGTTTGTAAAGGAAGTTTGTCTCATTAAAGACAACATGTCTGGATATGAAAACTTTCTTTGTGGGTGGATAGTAGCACTTATAGCACTTGTGTTACATACTGTAACCTATGAATACAAATGGAACAATATTTAGATCAAACTTATTTTCCTTGGTGTCCTAAGGGTAAGGATAACACATGGTACAAAAGACAACATTGAGTAGATAAGATCTTGTGATAAAGTTTGTGGTGGGGTGTTTCAGCATGCAAGGAGCAAGAGGGAATACTGTTCATGACATAAATTGTTGTGGGAAATTATCCGATCCATAAATTGTTCCGATTGTCCTATATCTTCTATCTAGACTTGTATTTTATTGGGGGTATGAGGAAATGAGAGTTGGGGAAAAATGCCATTTGTTTGAAAGTGGTTGGTAAGTTTATTATTAACAATTTCTTTACCACAGTCTGAATGAAAGATCTTAACATTTTTGTCAAACTGCCTTTTTACATATTTTTCAAAGTTCACATATGCTTCAAAATAATCAGATTTGTGTTTTAAGTGTACAAACCAAGTAAACTTAGTATAGTCATAAAAAAACTTGCATAAGAAGAGAAGCAACCAATAGATTTATAGGGGCTGGACTCCAAATATCATAATGTATTGTTTCAAAATCACTCATACTGACATGTTCTGAATCAAAGAGAGCAAGCCAACTTTGTTTTCCTAATTAACAACTTTCACAAATGTGATTTGTCATTATTTTTCCTAAGACATATATTAAACCTTTAGCCTTTAGATGTTGGACAATAGCCATCTAGGAATGTCCTAACCTTTGGTGCCACAATTCACTTGAACCAGACCTGAACCTATTGGAGAAGTTCAGTTTATGATATAGATCACACTTTCTTTTCCTTGTAGTCTAATATGTCATGTTTCTTGTTCCATGACAAAAACATCATTGTAGTAAATTCACAAGTCACAGCTTGATCTATGGTAAGCTGACTGACTGAGTAATTTTTCGGTTACCTGTCAAACAAGTAAAGCATCATATAATGGTGTGACGGTGTGTTTTTGTTTTAAATTAGAGTGACATACACCAGTTATAGGTAAAGTAGTCCTGTTTCCAATTATAATCGATTTTGATCCTATTGGATTATGAATATTATGCAGCATACCTGACTTACCAATCATGTGGTTTGAGGATACTGTGTCCACAGTCCATTTTGTATCAACAATTGAAGTGTCTAGGGTGAGGGCAACCAATTCTTGAGGTAGTCCACTTGTTTGATGGTCCTTAAATGGAACCCACCAGCAAATTATTGCTATGTGTCCTATGACATCACAGTAATGGCATCTCTCATTCATGTGCTTTTCTCTGATTAGGTACAGTGGAGGGGTTTCATTTTAACAATTGAGCTTGAAATCCTCTTCTAGATGAGATAAATCTAATGTCTTGTGCAGGAGGAGCCTTGTAGTTTGGCTGTGATTTGGACTAATTTTGACATAAAATGACATCTGATGTGTAGAGTTTTTATAAGAGGAAGAAAAATTTATGGAGAACCAAGACCTTTTCCGATCAAGGTTTTTCAAGTGAAAAACTATTTTTGTGTAATTAGGCATTGGTGTTTGAGCATAGTTGTGGTAAATGTCTCATAGTTTGTGCCTAGGTTGGTCAGGAGAAAGTACACATTCTAAGTATCATAGATGCGCTTGACAATATCATCAAGGCTATCAGATAAACCTTAGAAGTTTATGATGTGTTTAGTGATGTTCTTTTCTTCATCCTTTTTCAAGTAGGTCAGTTGTTGCTTGAGGTAAATTCACTTTCTCATGAGTCCTGTGCATAGGCATTTTTCAGTTCCACCCACACAACATATGGGGTGTCCAGGCCTATTACAAGACCTAAGGATTCTTCTAAGAGGGATACAATAAGGCATCCTCTCGGTTGACGATTGGTGGATCTGAGCTTTCTGAATTTGGGTTCTTCAGGTATTGTTCTGGTGTTGGATCCTTATTAGTGAAGTGTCCAACAAGTGTGAATTATCACAATGCTTGTCTGAACTTGAGTCTGAGCTCTTAATAAATCTATAATACAAGTTTTTTTTTATTGTACTCTATTACTATTATTTGAGAAACTACTGTAAATGATAGTTAGAAAACATTTCACCCCTGAATTCATTGGTAACTTGAACAAAATTTTATAAGGTAATTTTGAATATTGCTCTTCTAACACATTTAAAAACAAAATCACCAATCAAAGTAAATAGTCGGGTCTGTTTGGACATGTTGTTTCTTCCTATTCACCCCACTAAGAAAACAAGATTATCCATTCGAATAAGATAGCATTCTCTCTCTTACTTTTTGATGTGGTCGGATCGTATCACAAACGGGTTTGGTTGATTGAGCGGTGAACATCCAGCTAAATATGAGCGATTTCTCCGGTGATTGTTTGGTGGTGTTCAAGAACACTATGAATAAAACATGATGATATGAAGGAGACCAAAAGAGATAATAAAGCTGTAAATGGGAGATCTCGACTATTGACAAATTGACCGAGGTTATCTTCTTGTATTGTTGGGATCATGGATCATATATCATCTCTTTTTCAGGGTACAAATGTTGTTATTTATAGGGCTAAGAGTCGGTGGCTAAAAATGACAGTAATTAAAACATAATTATATGTAATTAACTACGTGGATGTCGTTGCAGCCTATGAGTGGGTGAGCTTGCTCGTGAGAGCTGTGGGCTCTTCATCTGTAATCACCGTGTGTAGACTCTAGTTGCCTAATTTAGCGGGATGTACACACGCTTGCCGATTGCGAGCTAGGGCGAGTAGATCGGCCCTAGTGTTTCGTGCCCAACGGAAAAGGACGGGCTGAAAGCCTTGCTGATCGACGCTCGTTGGCTTGGCCAATAGATGGTATCGTAAAGACCAGAGGCGAGCTGGATTATACTCAGCCCAATCCGGCTTATTAAGGTGCGAGCTGATTGGACCGAGGACTCCAATCGTGTTGGGCCTACATGGGGGCCCAATGTGAGTCCGTGGGATTTTTTTTCGGTCTTGGCATATCAGTGGCTCTCTACTCCTTCGTTTATTCATGGTGCACACATGAATAAGTCATGAAGTAGACTACCAATTTGGATGGCCATTTGCTGCTTTGCTAGGATGCGTTATGCTCGTGGGCGAATAGCCGCAAGGTGCCATGTAACGACCAGACCTAGATGCGTTATGCTCGAGGGAAATAGTCACGTGGTGCCGTGCATATAGAGACCGGGCTTGAGTGCGTCATGCTCGAGAGAGAAAAGCCGCATGGTGCTGTGCATATAACGACTAGGCTTTAGTGCGTCATGCTCGAGGGAGAATCATACCAGGCTGCCAAGCGACCGGACTTAGATACATGATGCTCGAGGGCGAACAGCCGCATGGTGCCGTGCATACAACGACCGGGCTTTGAGTGCGTCATGCTCGAGGGAGAATAGCCGTATGATACCGTCCATATAGCGTATGGGCTTGAGTGCGTCATGATCGAGGGTGAATGGCCGTAGGGTGCCGTGCATATAGCGACCAGACTTAGAAGCGTTATGCTCGAGGGAGACTAGCCGCATGGTGCCGTACATATAACGACCGAACTTAGATTTATCGACTTGAGTGGTGAGTGGGATGCCCATTATAGTACTGTGAAATGACCTAGACGAGTTAGCTTTGTTGAAATTTCACCGTGACATTGCGGTGAACTGGATGTCAGGTGTTATCCGTGTTAGGTGAACTGAAAAGCGTAGCCTCAATATTGTTTCTGACATAACTGTCAGGGTCTGACATAGCCGCTGGGGTCTGATAGACACGTCTTTTAAGATGGTTGCGTGTCTAGATAACAATAGTCATAATTATTCCGAATTCCGAAAGGATGCGTCTGTTTGGTTTGGCGGCTATAAAATGAAGGCCCCCCCTCACGTGAATACTTTTCGAAAACTCAGGCATTCTCAGGCAAGAAGTTTCCGGCAAGCTTCTTGAGGATTCCGGCGAGTAGAATATTTTTCCAGCTTGATTTCAAGGTTGTTTCCGACCGGGCTTTAGGTTTCAGTTCGATCTTTCCAAGTAAACAAGGTAAATCTCTTGATTTAGCTTCGATTTCTCTTCATAACATGTTTTGCCTGATATTGATGCCTATTTAGCCTTGATTTCTTGAGTTTTCACGAAGAACTCTATGAGTTTTGTCCCTAGTAGGTTTAAAACATTCAAGCTTCCCAGGTCTTAGATGAATAAATGCACGATTTTGCTTTTAATTCCCTGCATAAGGTAGATTTTACCTCTTTTTGTCGTCGAACCGGATAAGACCTTCGATGTCTGTCTGAATGCCTTTTCCCATTTCGTTTGTTTTCCTAATAGTTAAGTCCCCTGTTTTAGAAATTGGAGAGATGAAGGGACAAGGTGACGAGGTGGATGGATATGTTCGCCTTGGCCCGACTCCGAGTTCATGCAGCTAATCGTCCATCTTGCCATTTTTTTCATTTTCAGGTAATGTCTTCGGATAACTAGCACCATGGTGAAGATGAGGCAAGCATCAGTGGGTCCAATGGGGAGAATGATAGTCCTGAGGTCGTTGTGGAGGTCTGTCTTCAGGGAAATTTCGATAGTGGAATGGTCCACCGGTGGAGGGTGACTAGTTCAATCCAGGACCTTGCAACGTTTCAGGCAAGCTTTGAATGCACCCAAATTATCGAATTTACTATATCTCTAGCCGGGCAGAGATATGAATGTGTAGACGGGAGACGCGAGATCTCCTGCTCGTTTACTTTGTTACCCTATTTTTCAGGCTTCGGCCTCTTTTTGACCCGTTTCTGGTGGAGCTCTTGAGGGCGATTACCGCGATGCCTGGCGACCTCACGTTGGGAGCGGTGAGCACTATCGTGGCCTTTATAGTTCTTAGCCATCTGTTAGGGTTCGAGCTGACCTTGTCTGTGCTTGAATATTTCTACGTCTTCATCAAGAACAATGATGGGCTGTTCTCAGTAAGAAGCCCATTGAAGAGGTTAATTTTTTTATTTTCGCTCCCTAAGAAGGTCAGGACTGGGGGAAAATATGCCTGATGGCCGAGTCTCAGGTCAGATGGCCATTTTCGAAATTTCCCACGAGTTAGGCTAATCTTAACGCCTTGAAATTGAAGGAACGGGTGGTAGATCGCCCTTTCAAGGCCAAGGTCGATAAGCTTCTGGACTGGAATGAGCGGCGTCAGACTCAGGAGCGGGTCTTCAATTGGCGAAGGCTACACGATGTTATTGAGCCGTACAACACTATGGCTAGGATATCTTGACCAGGACTGGCGGTCGTGATACCCTTAGTTGAAATTATCCCTGTCGGCATCGACCCGGACTAGTACATGGAGTGTCATCTCGGCACATTCCTTTCTGATTGCGAGATATGCCAGGGTTATTCTGATGATCGGGCTCTGCTCAATCGTGGTAATTGTTGTTTTCTTTGTGCCATTTTTTCCTGTTTATGTTCATTCTGATCTTTTTGTCTTCAAGTATGAATGTCATGCTTGTAGAATTAGGACATACGATGTGATACTTAGACTTGTTCTTTATATGCGAACTGACATGCTCTTTACTTGTGTGCAGAAAACATGGATGCTACTACAGAGAGGCGGGTCGAGATGTTCAGACGAGCTCAACAGGCGAGGGAGGAACAAGATCTCCTCCGGGCTGAGGCCCCTTGTGTTACTCTGCCTATGGTTCAAATTTACCCTACCTATGCAAGCGTGGTACAAGGGGCATCAAATGCTGCTGAAGAAGTCGCCCAGCCGGCTGCCCCGAAGAGAGGGAGGACGAATGCTGGTATCCAAATCTGTGGGCCGACCCCTAGTGCTGTTTGGGCTACTGATACCGCGGGTCCGAAAGATAAATTTGAGACAAAGGCCTGCCAAAATGCCCAGAGCAAGAAAAACCAGGAAGTTGTTGATTATACAGGCACATCTATTGCTTCTTTGGGCACCTTGGATTCTGCAGACCCGGCGTCCTCTGAGAATACCCCTATTGATCAGTCTGATGGTGCCGATATTAGGCTCAGCTCACGGTGAGCTAGAAAAGAAGCTGCCAAGACTAATATGCGGCCTCATCGTGAGAACCTTATGACCCCTGTCGCCTACCCACCCCCACGAGATGAGCCTTCCTGGTTGAGGAAAAGTTTTCGGCGACCGGAGTCCATTGGTGAAGGTCGTCTAGTTTGGGAATCGACCAGGGATGTTCTCAGCCAAAGAACTTGTGTTGGGGCCACAAGGATCCGATGATCTTAGCCGTTGGTGAAGGGATCGTTGAGCGGGCCGTGATGGCGGACCAGGATGATGACTTCCTTGAAAAGAATAATGATATCTTTGGGTTGATGGGCATTTTTTTTCAGCCATGTAATTCCTCGTTCTTATTTTTGCTTATACTTTCGGTGATCTGGTGCTGTCATCAGTGCCAGCGACCTGATTTTACTTGTCCCTTTTCTTCTTTCAGATGTCTACCACCACTAAACAGTGTGTGAGGATCCATAATAAAATCGAAGATGAGCTGGGGGTATTGCAAAGAATCGCAATGTTTAAGTCGAGCATGAAGCTTTGCTGGAAAAGATCGTGGATCGAACTGAGGCTTGCCGCATCCAGTCCCTCCATGAACAAAAGGCCAAGGAATTTGGTGAGGTGATGTCCCGGTTGGAATGGGGAGCAGGAGAAGGCCCGTGCCGCTGTTAATTTGGAGCGGGAGCAGGCTGCAGGGGTAGCCCGGCAGTTGGAGGAGACTAAGGCCCAACTGCCGAATATGCTGGTGCAGGAAAGAGAGCAAGTTGTTGCAGATGTCAAGAGGTCCCAAGATTACAAGGACGCATTGTTCACATCTGCTGAGAAGTGATTTTATCAGGGTTTTTATCATGCGGCAAGATGCATGTCAAGGGACCTGGGTGATTCCGCTTCTTCTCTAAAACAACTGTTGAGATGGGTTACCTTAGAGCTGTTTGACCCGACTCTCATACCCTTTCATGAACGGTTTCCTTATACTGATAACGATTTGGAGATCTTTGCAAAGAAGTAGCAAGATGCGGGTGCTGAGGTGTGATTCCGCCAGAGGTTGAGCAGGATAATCTGATGGCATTACTGTAGACATGATTGGAGGTGGGAGAGATAGAGTTCCCCAACCCGTCTCATACTGAGGTGCCGACCCCAGGTGGCACTGTTTCTCTTGTTGTGCTTCCGGAAGAGACTGTAGAGAATGTGCAACTGTTGGACGAGATGATCTCAGTACCAAAGCGACCTAGGCATCCTCTCAAAATCATTCATCCATCATTTTCTTGTTTCCAAATTTCTTTGATTTTGTATAAATGTTGTTGTATTTGAGCTCGGCTTTGAATCTTGTCTTATTGTGAGTTTGTGTATACTTTGATCTTGTCTTGTATAGTTGCCAAAAAAAATTCCAACTTTTGAGTCCGTTGTGTGTCGAACTTATGATGTACTATAGTTGCACCTTTTTTCGGCTAGGTTGAGGGCGTCGAGTGCGAGCTTGTCGGAAACAAATGTCAAGTTTGTGCGTAGTGTAAATCAAATAGGAGGGCATGAAGAGGGAATGAAAAGTAGTACATTATTTAGCTTTCCCGGGCATGTTGGGCGGGTGAGTTTGTAAATACGAAAGCGTAATCATTCTCGCGTGTAAACGAGGGAATGAATGCCATGACCCCAGTCCGAATTTTACGTGTAGTACCTTTAGGTTGCCCACATGCTTAGAATGTCTGAGATCGATTCTGTAAAGGGTCGATCTTGCCGAGAAGTCATCTCCATAGCCTCTTTGCTAACCGTCCTACTTAGGGCGGGGTTGTGGTGATGGTTGTTCGTTGCTGAAGTTGTTAAATACCTTTCTGAATTTCTTCGACTGCTCATGATTCAGTCAATGTGATTCTTCTCCCTCAGCCACTTTACTTTCCGCCTCATTCTTACAATTTCCCGGCCTTGTAAGAGTCGAGGTTGATGGGAAATTGGATTTGGGCGGGGGTTGCGGGTCGGGCTGTGCGCTTAAAGCCTTTCCTTAAGATTGTGAATTCTGAGCCCAAGGTATCTGATGTCCACAACCACTTTTACTCGCCACCCATTCAATACTTGGTTGTTTTGTCCTACGGGTGGGGGTTGAGGATTGTTTTGTGTTCTCGTGTACTTTGTGTAAAAAACGACCAAAACGTTACGAGGCAAAAAATAAAGCGTAATCAAACACGTTTGTAAGTGAATGAATGTTGAAAGTTTAAAGCTTAATATAAAATATCATTCAAAAGTTGTGCTCGTCCCGCCGCGTGGGGTGAGTTGAGCGTTACAAAAATAAAGAAAGTGTAATCACTCAAGTTTATTGACGATAGAGTGAATTCCATAACCCAATAATAAATAAAGCGTAATCACTCACATTTAGCAAACGAGAGAGGGAAAGCCATAGCCTAGAACACTAGAGCATATGTTCATTGAATCTCTCTTCTCGGGTGTCGGGCTGGGAGGTTGCTTCACGGTGCATTATTTTCCTCCGCCTTGTACCTGTCGAGAGCTCCCCGAGCGACCAATTTCTCAATTTCTCTTTTCGGCATGCAGCAAGAGTTTGTGTCATGCCCATGGTATTTGTGGTACTCGTAGTATTCGGTGACATCACGCTCTCCCCACAGATTGGATCTCATGGGTTGAGGGGCAGGCAGATCGTCTTTTACCTCATGTATAATTGTTGATGGGAGTCAACTTTACGTGATTCCGGTGCATTCCCCACCCCCGTTTGCCACATGTTTAGCACGTTTTTGGGTGATTTAGACCGTTTTGGGTGATATCGTGAGTTTATGGCACGGGTAGTGAATCCGTTACTTTGATGGATTATTACCCCTTTTGTTGATATTAACCCTATTCCCGAGCACTTTTACCCTCCGGAATTGTTTGGATGTTTTGGTCGTTCATGATGTTGTAGGGTATTAGTGTCTTGAAGACCCGGAAGGTGATGATTCATGGTGAAAAGCATGATCGAGGCGATAGAAGTGATCAAAAGGGGAGAAAAGTTGAAGTTTTGGAGCAAATGGGGTTCAAACGCGCGTTTGAACCCCCAAACGGGCGTTTCAGAAGCTATCATCTTGATCAGAGTTCAACCTCTCTAAACGCGCGTTTCAAACTGCCCTAAACGCGCGTTCCAAGTCCTCCAAACGCGCGTTTCAACCCCCTAAACGCGCGTTCCAGTTGAAGATCAGACAAGAGCCTACCCAGAAATGAAGCGAAACGCGCGTTTGCCTTATGCGAAACGCGCGTTTGAAGATGTGAAACGCCAAGTTCAACTGCCCAAACGTGCGTTTGAAGCCGGAATTCTATAGATTTTCCCCCACCTATAAATACCCCCTTGAACCATTTCTTGATTATTATTCATTCTCTTAGCAAAACCCTACCCCTTTTTAGCTCGAATTTTGTAATAGCTTAGAATACATTTTCTTAGCTTAAATCAATATAATCTTAGCTTAATCTTTCCATTTCCTAGCTCAGATTTCTACTTCAAACACTAAGACACCATCTTTTAATTAGTTTTCTATTTTGTACTTTTGGATCTCAAACTCGAATTTCTTCAAATTAATGGTATATTTCTTCTATCTTTCACTTGTTATGTCTTTCATTTACTGTTTCTTTTATGTTTTAACTAGTATAATGAGTAGCTAATCCCTTTTCATAGTCGAATCATGTGAAATTTAGTGAAATCACCCTTTGGGTGATGAAATTGGGAGTGGGTAGTGCTTTTTATTGTTTAATCTTGCTTGTTTCACGTCTTAGAACTTATTATAACATCGCTAGATTAGATTGATCACCTAATTTAGTAATCACACACATCAACCTTACATATGTATTTTGCGGGAAGACGTGGGATAAGGGGTTCTAAGATCGCGGCGTAGACTCGGCTTAGTTGTTAAGCCCGAGCCCAATGCTAGGTTACTCGTTTTAACGTTTAAGCGGCTCTAGTGCATAACATGTCTTGTTAGTGAATCTTCTTAAGGGATGGGTAGTTAACATAGCATAAGGTGTAAGAAGAGAGTTGTTCAGACCTTAGCACCGGAATTAGGAGCACGCACCCGTGAAATTGAATGCGAGAGTTCGTTTGTTTTAATGCACACTCCCGGTTTTGTCATCATTAGGGTTGAAACTAGCTACTTTGATCATGGTTCGGCTATGTCCCTTAGTATAACATTTAAAAACCGAGTAGCTAATCTTCTTTCTTTCTTTTTGTCTCTAGACTTGTTAGTAAGAATCACTTTAGTGTCGTTGTAGTATACAAGCACTTTAAAAAGATTGTTCACCTAGACTAAGTAACACGTTCGCTTTGGTACTCACAAACACTTTTCCCTTGGGTTCGACCTCGTACTCCTGTAGCTACTCTAGCAATCGACCCGGTACACTGCCGGTTAGAGAGTTAGTTTGCCCACGGTTTCGAGTCTTTATAAATTATTTTTGAAGGGTGAATTTTAGCTCAATCAAAATGGCACCGTTGCCGGGGAATTGTGTGCTATTTGTGATATCTTGCAAGTGAACCGAAGGCTTGGGCCTAGGTTTTATTTTACTGTTTTCTTGTTGTTTGCTTTTTGTAGTGCATGACCCGGAGATCTCAAACACCACTCGAGCCATACATAGACGGGATTAAGGCTTACGCGAGGCGTAGAAATAGTCAAAGAAGAAGATGTTACCAAGTAGAGGAGTCGATTCCGGTCTTTGAAGAAAGTAGTTTGGGTGAGTTGGAAGAAGGATCCGGTATGGCACAAAACGGTGAACAAGGCTTGGAAGGAAATTTGGGGGACAATAATGGGGTCCCGAATCAAAACCCGCCTCTTGTTTACAACAATGCACAAGGAGGTGGGAATGGACAAGGAAATAACTATGGGAATGTGAATGGGCCAATACCACATAATGTTCAACATGAGGCCCAAGGGAATCAAATGGATCCCCTCGTTATGCAACAGTTCAATGCATGGATGTTGAACCAATTTCAACAGAACCAAAATCAAGCTCACAATCAAGGTGCAAACGCGATGCCTAATTGGTTTAACGGTCAACAAGAGCAAAATCAAGGCGGTTTGACTTGTAGAGACTTTGTGATGGCTCCCACGGCAACCATGGGGCATAGCCCAATTCGAATGCCACCGGTGGCCGCCAATAATTTGGAATTGAATAGAAATATCATACATTTGTTGGGAGACAATGCTATATTCAAGGGAACCGCCATGGAAAACCCTCACTTGTTCATTGACCACTTTCTCCAAATAGTCAACTCAACAAAGATCAATGGGGTGAGTGATGAAGCGCTCAAACTTATGCTTTTCCCTTTCGCCTTGAATGAGCAAGCTAAGCGGTGGTATGATTCGTTGCCTATTGATTCTTTACACACATGGGAGGAAGTGATTAAAACTTTTCTACTCAAGTATTACCCCCCATTGAAGACCATGGATATGAAAGAGGCCATCATGTCATTCAACTCTTATGAAGGAGAAGATCTACATGAGTCATGGGACCGGTTTAAGGCTTTGTTGAGAGAGTGCCCGGGGCACGGGTTGAGATCTTATGAGGTAGTTCATGCTTTCTTCCGGGGTTTGGATCAAGTTCATCAAAGTAACTTGCATGCTTCGTGCAATGGAGATATTATGAGTATGGTGCCCGAAGTAGCAATGAACCAAATAGAAAATCTCCTAAACCTCGAGGCAATACATATCGTCAGGTAGAAATGGGACAAGGAGCAAGAAGCCCGGTTTGGTTGAAGTGAAAGAAATTGAGGCAAGTGATCAATATCATGCCCAAGTGCAAGCTATGGAACAACAATTGGGGAGATTGCAAAAGGAGAATGAGAGTGCTAGACTTTGTCAAATTTGTAGTGGATCACACTCGGCAAAGGATTGTAGGATGACGACCAAGGCTCAAAATATGGCTTATCCACAATCCTCAAATCAAGGGCAACCTAGCACTCTATCTCAAGACAATATGAATGAGTTGGCAAAGCGGATGATGAATATTTTTTCGATGGAGCAATGGAATGCGGGGCCTCAATATCAAAATCAATTGCAAAATGCATATCAAGGCCAATACATGGGAGATCAACAAAGTGGGTCACCGTATGAAGAACCTCAAGATCTAAGCTTTGTAGGACAAGGTCAATGAGGGAATTATGGAAGTCAATGTGATGGTTCTTGGAGGAATAACAACAATCAAGGTTGGAATCGGAATCAAAACCAAGGCCAAAACCAAGGCTATAGACAAAGCCAAAATCAAGGTCAATCTTCTCAAGGGCAATTTTATCAACCTCCACACCATAGGCAACATCAAGGAGGGTATAATCAACAAGGCTCTGGCACTTATCAAAACCCTCCGCATTTGACTCCTATACCTCAAAAGAGTGCAACCGATGTCATATTGGAGCAAATGAACAAAAACTTTGTGGAGATAAAAAAGGACATGGTTGAGATGAACTTCAAACATGGGTCCGCCATTAAAAATCTTAAGACTCAATTTGGGCAAGTGGTGGAACATGTACAGTTGAAAGGCGGCTTACCAAGTAACACCAAAAGAATCCAAGAAATGTAAGCGCCATCTTAACTCGAAGTGGTAAAGTGTTAAGGACAAGTGGTGAAAAGAAAGTCCTATGGGAAGACAAAGCTAGAAGAGCTTCTATTGAGACCGAGGCGGGAGCCATGGATGGCGATATTGATGAGATTGAAGATGATGAAGATCATGAAGAGTATGTCAAGAAAAAGGAAGTTGAGAGGAAAGAAGCGCAAGCTAGGGGAGACTATGTGGTTATTGATGTGAAAGAGGAGGAACCAACTAGAAGAGAAGGGAAAGAGCCAATGAAAGAGCCGTCTTCCCCACGCGCCAAAGGTAAGAAAGGTATGATCCCTCCTTCTCCTAAAGATTTTGTTTTGAGCACTCTCCCTTTTTCCCCCTAAGAATCATAGACAAAGTTGCTTGAATAAAGCACAAAGCCGATTTATTGAGATTTTGCGAAAATTGACTTGACCATTCCTTTTCTTGAAGCACTTGCAAACATGCCCTCTTATTGTAAGTTCTTGAAGGGATTACTAACTAACAAGAGTAAAATGCAAGAGGTTTTTTGTCTAAATGAAGAGTGTTCCGCTATTTTTTATGCTAAATCTAGAATTCCCCCGAAGGTTAGAGACAAGGGTAGTTTTACTATTCCTGTTACTATTGGTACGACCTATTTTCCTAGCGTTTTATGTGATTTGAGAGCTAGCGTAAGCTTAATGCCCCGTGCTATATATGAAAGCCTTGATCTAGGAGAGTTGGAACCAACGGGGATGACCCTTCAAATGGCGGATAGGTCTATTAGGGAGCCTATGGGAGTTATAGAGGATGTCATTGTTAAAGTGGATAAGTTTGCCTTCCCGGTAGATTTCGTGGTACTAGATATGGAGATGGACTCCAAAACACCTTTGTTGTTAGGACGTCGCTTTTTAAACACCGTAAGGACCTTGATAGATGTTGCGAGCGGTGAGATTATTTTGCGAGTTGGAGAGGAAAAAGTCGCGGTAAATGTTTACAAGGCCATGAAACACCCTAAGGAAAGTGCCGAGGACTGTTTTTCTATTGATGCTATATATTCTTGCGTTGCGGAACATGTTGACATGCAGGAATATAAGGATAAGCTTGATGAAGGTGTGGCAAGAGCGAGCACGATGCTTGATGAAGATGAAGAGTTGGAAAGAGAAGCGATGGAGCTAGAAGAGACGGCTTTCGTTGGTGAAAAATGGAGCGGAAAGATTGATCTTGGTCTTGAAGGAGAACTAGAGAATCCATCAATTGAAGACCCACCAAAAGACTTGAAATTGAAGCCTCTTCCACCTCATTTGAAGTATGTTTTTCTTGAAAATGATGATTTACTTCCTTTGATTATTTCTGCTACACTAACGGCTTTGCAGGAAAAGAAGTTGGTGAAAATGCTTAAGAAGCATAAGCGTGCTTTTGGGTGGAAGATGTGTGACCTCAAGGGCATAAGTCCTACCATTTGTCAACACAAGATTATTCTAGAGGATGGAGCGAAGCCGGTGAGGCAACCTCAAAGAAGTCTTAATCCACACCTCCAAGAGGTTGTGAGGAAGGATGTGGTCACGATGTTAAAGCTTGGGATCATTTATGCCATCTCGGATAGCAAGTGGGTGAGCCCCACTCAAGTGGTACCAAAGAAGGGAGGCATGACCGTTCAAATCAACGAAGAAGGTGAGGCGGTGCCTATGCGTTTGGTAAGTGGTTATAGAATTTGTATTGATTATCGAAAATTGAATGACTAAACCCGTAAAGACCATTTCCCCCCCTTTTATTGATCAAATGTTAGAAAGATTGAGTGGTCATGCTTATTATTGTTTTCTTGATGGGTTTAGTGGGTATTACCAAATACATGTGGCCTTAGAGGACCAAGAAAAGACTACCTACACTTGTCCTTATGGCACATTTGCCTTCCGTAGAATGCCGTTTGGGTTGTGTAATGCACCCGCGACATTCCAACGGTGCATGGTTGCCATATTTGCGGATATGATTGAAAGATTCTTAGAAGTCTTTATGGATGATTTTAGCGTTTTTGGTGATTCCTTTGAGGAATGTCTAGATAATCTAGAAAAGGTGTTGAGTAGATGTGAGGAGACAAATTTGGTGCTAAATTGGGAGAAGTGTCACTTGATGGTCACGGAAGGGATAGTCTTAGGTCATTAGATATCTAGTAAGGGTATAGATGTTGACAAGGCTAAGGTTGAAGCGATAGCTAAGCTTCCTATGCCCACTAACTTAAAAACTCTTAAGGGTTTTCTAGGCCATGTGGGGTTTTATCGTAGGTTCATCAAGGATTTCTCGAAAATAGCCCGTCCTCTTACCCTTCTTCTTGGAAAAGACGTTCCGTTTGATTTCAACCAAGCTTGCATTGAAGCATTCTTGTTGCTCAAGCAATTGCTTGTATCCGCTCCTATCTTAGTTGCCCCGAAATGGGATCAAGAGTTTGAGTTAATGTGTGATGCGAGTGACACCGCGGTTGGTGCGGTCCTCGGTCAAAAGATCGATAAAATCTTCAAGCCTATTGCCTATGCTAGTCACACTTTGAATCCAGCCCAACAAAACTACACCACCACTGAAAAAGAGCTTCTAGCGGTCGTCTTTGCGTTTGATAAGTTTCGGTCTCACCTCGTAGGCTCTCGTGTAGTTGTGCACACGGATCACGCCACTTTGCATTACCTCTTTGCCAAGCAAGATGCCAAGCCCCGCCTCTTGAGGTGGATCTTGCTCTTGCAAGAGTTTGATCTTGAAATCCGTGATAGAAAGGGGTGTGAGAATGTCGTAGCGGATCATTTGAGTCGCATGGAGCTTAGTGAGGAGTTGATTAAGGCACAAAGGGAGATAAATGATTCTTTCCCACATGAGCAACTTTGTGCAATAGACACCCTTCTTCCGGTTAAGAAAGGTAATTTTCTAAAAGTTGGCAAGGAAGTTAGCCCTTGGTTCACACCTTTTGTCAATTATCACGAGTGCGGTTTTATAGATCCCGACTTTGACTCAAATCAAAGGCGTAAATTCCTTAGTGAGGTTGGTAAGTATGTTTGGGAGGATCCTTGCTTATATAGGTTGTGCTCGGATGGCATCTTGAGGAGATGCATCCCGGAGAGTGAGATTTTGAGTGCGCTTTCTTTTTGCCACGATAAAGAGGCCGGGGGCCACTTTTCGGGGGAAAGGACCGCTTTGAAAGTGTTACAAAGTGGGCTATATTGGCCCACTCTATTCCGCGATGCACATTCCTATGTGAAATCTTATGACGCTTGTCAAAGGTCCGGGCATATATCTAGGAGGAGTGAGATGCCTCAAAAGCCGATCATCGTTTGTGAAGTTTTTGATGTGTGGGGCATTGACTTCATGGGCCCCTATCCTTCCTCGTGCGGTAACAAGTATATCCTAGTCACTTGTGATTACGTGTCAAAATGGGTTGAGGCCTTAGCCTCGCCCACCAATGATAGGAATGTTGTTATCTGTTTTCTGAAAAGAAACATCTTTTGTCGGTTTGGGGTACCCCAGGCTATAATTAGCGATAATGGAAGCCATTTTGACAATAAACCGTTCGACAAACTCCTAGTGAAGTATGGAGTGAAACACAAGCTAGGCACTGCTTACCATCCCCGAACGAGTGATCAAGTTGAGGTCACGAATAGGGGTATTAAGCGTATCTTAGAAAGGACGGTAGATGCGAATGTTAAGAGTTGGTCTTTAAAGTTAGATGATGCTCTATGGGCCCATAGGACCGCCTTTAAGACACCCCCAGGCATGTCACCTTATATGATAGTCTATGGTAAATCCTGCCATCTTCCCGTGGAAATCGAACATAAGGCTTATTGGGCTATTAAAATGCTAAACCTTGATGACGCTTTAGGTGGTGAGAAGCGTATGGCCCAATTGAATGAATTAGATGAATTTCGCCTTTGTGCGCATGATCTTTCAACGAAGTATAAAGAGAAGACTAAGTTACTCCATGATAAGTTGATCAAACCTCGTGTTTTCAATGAGGGTGACGAAGTCTTATTTTACAATACTCGTCTTCATCTTTTCCAAGGGAAGTTGAAATCTAGGTGGTCCGGTCCCTACGTGGTGTCGAAAGTCTCTCCATCCGGTGTTATTGAAATTACCCATCCTAAGCTTGGCACGTTTACTACCAATGGCTTATGGTTGAAAAGGTATGAGAGGTTGCTTTACGACGAAGCATTAGAAATAGTGAACCTTGAAGACCCCGTACCGTGTGATGAACCGTGTAAGTCTTGTCATGGACTCTAAACCTTGACCCGTATAATCTCTAATCCATCCTTTCATCTCTCTTTCTACTCTTTCACGCCTCGTGCCAACGGTATAACTTGAAAAAGTTGGCACCGTATAATCCATCTTGTCTAGCCAACGACGTAAAACAAAGGCGCTTGGGGGAGGCAACCCGCCATTTCGTAGTTTTTGAGTGAGTTTAGTACTTTTAATGGTCTCGGGGTGGTAAGAATCAAGTGTGGGGTGAAAACCTTGAGTTAGCCCTGTTTCTGGTCCAAACGCGCGTTTTCACCCTTGTCAAACGTGCGTTTCAGCTCAGCCCTCTCCAAACGCGCGTTTGAACCCATTTCAAACGAGCGTTTCAACCCCCAACTCTCTGTCCATGCAACCCCTTTTCAAACGCCCGTTTCAGACCTCAAACGCGTGTTTGGGTTATGTGAAACGCGCGTTACAGCTTTTCAAACGCGCGTTTGGATGCATCTTCTTTATAAACCCTGCGTTCAAACCAGCGTTTCATTCTTCCCTTTCTCCATACCCTAAAACCGCCGCCGGCCCTCCTTCACTCTTTCATTCAAAAATCACTCATTTCTACTCCGTTTTCAGTGATTCAAATGCCAAACAACACCTCTCGATCCCTTCTCTTGCTTCTACTAATCCATTCCAACAACGAAATCCCTGTTTTCTCGATTCGATCTTGACCTTGGGCAACTTTTTGCCTAGGCCGATTTGGGCTTCAATCGACGTTTCGGGACTCGTGCTTCGCTCCAAATCATTCGTCTCATCTCGTTTAAACATAGTACAGGTATAATTTGGTTTTACGTCTAAGTTTCGGTTAGGGTTAGTTTTAGCCTTTTTGGTTTAACACCCCTCCCCCGTTTATTGACTGTTATTAATCATATATCCTTTTTGTGTTTTGTTTTGTTTGTCTTGTTGTGACGATGAATGGTGTGGCTTTCGTGGGATGATTCGTTGTTTGGGTTGGTTTGTCTTGAAATCCCGGTTGGATGTTAACCGGGTTGGTTTGGATTGTTTTGAATCGGTTGATTGGTGGTGTTTTGGTGAGTGTAGAGAAAATGAGAGATAACAAACGGAAAGAAACTAGAGTAAGGGCAAAGGGAAACAACCGGTGGTGAAACACATGCCCAAGAAGCAGAAAACCCTAGTTTTTCCTAGAATACCTAAGGGTGGTATCCGGATTGGTGATACGGGCCGTACTGAGAGTAGGAACCCTAAAGCCCTTAAGCCTTTTGGACAGTTACGGGACGAGACATTTGATGAGGATTTTGAGCCGGATAGCGAGGGGAACTCGAGCAGTGACAGTGACAGTGAGGAGGTAACAGACCATGATAGTGAGACTGTGCCCCTAGCACAGGTGCGAGCCAAAACCACAAAAACACCTGTTTCACTCCCTCCACAAAATCTCCCCGAGCAAGATCCTCCACAAAACCCTCCTCCTCAAGACCCTATACCTTTTGAGCATAGTTTTAATTCACCCGTGGCCTTGACCAACTATAATGAGTATATCGCCATGAAGAACATGTGTTTTGAGCGGGGGTTAGATCTCAAGTCGGCTCCTAAAACCTTCGTAACCAACTTGACGAAGAGAGGATGGAATAATTTGATATATGAGCCGGAGGGGAACCTTAATCTCACACTAGTTCGGGAGTGGTATGCGAATTTTAGTGTCGCCAATTTGGAGTCGGGGTTCATAAGGGTATGAGGTGTCAATGTCCCATGGTCTGTCAAGGCGATAAATGACTATTATCGGATACCAGCCTTTGAGGGCCAAGATTACATAAGTTGGTTTGCGGAAAAACAGCACTGGGGTAATACTGAAGATCCTTTAGAGACCATGAGGAGGGACATAAATCCGGACTTACAGTGGATATCTAAGGGGGGAATGCACGGAGCCAACTGGTGACGACTACATGGCCTGATGAGTGGAAAGTAGAAGCTAAGTTCTCCCAAAATCGCCTACTACCGAAGGACAACATCACGCATTTCCACATCAAGGACTTGCAATTGTTGTATGCTTTACATTATGATCTCAAGGTGGATGTTGGGAAGACAATTTTCAAGGAATTCAAGGAAAACCAGAAGGTCAAGCGCCGTATACTCATATGCCCTTACCTTATCTACGCATTGTGCAGGCAAGCTCCGGTTGAGGAATACCCTGATGATCAGATTTTGAGAAAGAAAAATCAGCCCTTGGTCCCAAAACCATTCAATGCCCGCACTGCTCAAAAGCCTCCTAGGCCCACCCCACGACCTATCCACACAGTCCTTCGCCCCACCACCTCGACTACATCCACTACACTACCTATTCCTCCACCTTTCATCTCCTCTACCACCACCACAATACCCCCACCTCCTCCATTCACTACTGGACCCTCCACTACACCTACACCTCCACCTTTTACACCGACGACCGGGGGACCGTGGCTTAGTGAGCGCCAGGGGCTACTGATTGCCCACAAACAACGGGATTGGATGGACAATTTGCGGCTGACTCTGAATGGAATCGTTGAGAATCAGAGGGTATTTGCTCAGACCAGATAGATTGACCTTCCTCCATTGGATTTGGATACTTCAGCGTTTCAGTATACCCCAGAGATAGAGGAAGACTTGCAGAGGGTATCAGAGGATTTTATTGTTGATGAGCTTGAGGAGGGGTTGGATGATATATCGTTAGATGAGCTGATTGGGACAAACGGGGGAGACCGAGACGAGCCGAGAGAGACAGATATGTGTGCGGGGTCTACACACGCCGGAGAGTGCGGCTTACGCTTTTGTGGCTGCACCAGCTTCTACCACACCTACTCCTGACGGACAGGGCACTGAGGCAGATTAGCCAGTTTTTCATGCATTTTATTTATGCTTCTATTTATTTTGCTAGTCTGCTTCAGCTACTTTTGATACTCTTTCACTATTCTGTTGATACACTTCACTTTGCATGCACGCGCACTTATTTTTGAGCCCCTGAGGCCTGCTTGACCGTGCATGTTTTCCTTTTCTTTGATTGATACTTTGGGATGACGTGGATTTTTTTTCTATTAGTTTTTATCCGATGAATGGATGTTCTGTTTTTATTGATTCTTTTCTATCCTTCCATTGCATATCCCCGTATCCCCCTTTATGCTTTGATCCCGTTACTGTGGCATGGACTCGTTATTTTACGCACCAGCTTACCCTATTGCTTGCTTTCTAGCACGTGGATTCAGTCCCGTGCATGCGCTTTCTTTGTTTCTGTTGATCTCGCTTTAGGTTTCGGGAAGGATTTATACGAGGGTGTCACGAGTTTCAAGTTACGAGTGCGCCTTTCTGCCGGGTTTTGGTCAAACAGCTAAGTCTTTTACTCTTTTTATCTCTCACACACTGAGGACAGTGTTTCGTTTAAGTGTGGGGTGGGAGACTTAGCCGTTTTCTTGTTTTCGTTGTTAAATGTGCTTAATATGTGGTATGCTTAGCCTATGACCGGGCTCGAGTCGATTTTGGGCAAATTTTAAAAAATTTCAAGGGTTTTTAACACCGTGTTGTGTGTGTTATTTTCACATTCGAGTGGTGACCACCTTAGTAGGGACCCCGAACGTGTACACTGCGGTTTGATATTATCTTGAGAATGGAGATTATTAATTTCACGTAAGCTACACTTTGTGCACAATTTGATTACTACTACTTCTCATACCACTAGTCTCGAGGCGAAATAGAAAGGTTTACCTAAGTAGGATACGGGATGACGGTCCTGGCGCTTCTTTGACCCGACCAGAGCCAAATAAGCCTATCCCCGAACATTAGACCATCTTAGCCCTCTCAGCCTTGATAGAATGGTCTGACCACCATTCGTTTTATAAGCCGTTTTGTTACTTAGTCAGAAACCTACCCTTGAGCCTTAATTATGGTCACATTTCCTTCATTTTTACCCTACGAGTGGACCTAGTCTTTTGTTAGACCACACTTGCTAAGGCAAGTGTGGGGTGGGGGAAATGGTGTTTTAAGTTGGGTTGGTGGTTTCTCGGTTTTGAGCTATAAGGAGAAGAGGAGCTCATTTGGGCCTAGTGTTTGGATTTGGCCCAAGAAGAAAAGAAACATCTGTTACCAAAAAAAAAAAAAAA
Organism: Gentiana straminea; assembly: GCA_036785695.1. Taxonomy (NCBI): domain Eukaryota; kingdom Viridiplantae; phylum Streptophyta; class Magnoliopsida; order Gentianales; family Gentianaceae; genus Gentiana; species Gentiana straminea. The sequence goes on along the minus strand of JAVUPR010000241.1, from coordinate 2,351,051 downwards.
TCAAATCAATCAAAGTTCAAAATAAATTGAGAAGTTCTCAATGAATAAAAGCTTGGAGTATATAGAAATAAAAGGTTGGAATCAAAGGAATGAGCTTATAAGTGTTTATATGATGTTAGAGTTGGGATAGTTAGATAGGTGCTAATGTATTCGATCTCGCCTCATAACGCTTGAAACATAGTGGAGTTTGGCAATGAGTTCGGGTATGTTAGTATCCTATAGTTCCCAAAATGCTTAAAGTAATCAAAGAGGAGTTTGGATGGTTTGTATGGTAGAGATAAGGTGGTACACTTGTTGATTAGGTTCACTCGTACTTCTTTTTCTCCAGTTCCCAAAATATCCTTTTCGATTAACCGGAATTACCCTAGCCTAACGTTATAACCTTTCAAGTCCTACCCGATCGTGTCCAAACTTAGTGACCTTGATTAGTGGAGAGGCTAGTGGGTATGAAACGGTTGGTAGACTTTTGGTCGGGATTCAAGCCCCGACAATCATTTTGAGCACTTGGCTTTAGCTTGGCACCACACACACTCCATTTTCTTGATAATGTTGTACCGGTGTGTATATGTTCATATTCTTACTTTGTGGTTACCTCGAGGGTGTGAATAGTAGTACCTACATCACAACGTTGAATCCCTTGGTTTGTTTTAAAACGCCTAGTTTACTCGAGGGCGAGCAAAGGCTAAGTGTGGGGTGGTTGATGGGAGTCAACTTTACGTGATTCCGGTGCATTCCCCACCCCCGTTTGCCACATGTTTAGCACGTTTTTGGGTGATTTAGACCGTTTTCGGGGTGATATCGTGAGTTTATGGCACGGGGAGTGAATCCGTTACTTTGATGGATTATTACCCCTTTTGTTGATATTAACCCTATTCCCGAGCACTTTTACCCTCCGGAATTGTTTGGATGTTTTGGTCATTCATGATGTTGTAGGGTATTAGTGTCTTGAAGACCCGAAAGGTGATGATTCTTGGTGAAAAGCATGATCGAGGCGATAGAAGTGATCAAAAGGGGAGAAAAGTTGATGTTTTGGAGCATATGGGGTTCAAACGCACGTTTGAACCCCCAAATGGGCGTTTCAGAAGCTATCATCTTGATCAGAGTTCAAACTCTCTAAACCCGCATTTCAAAATGCCATAAACATGCGTTCCAAGTCCTCCAAACGCGCGTTCCAGTTGAAGATCAGACAAGAGCCTACCCAGAAATGAAGCGAAACGCGCGTTTGCCTTATGCAAAACGCGCGTTTGAAGATGTGAAACGCCAAGTTCAACTGCCCAAACGTGCGTTTGAAGCCGGATTTCTGTAGATTTTCCCCCACCTATAAATACCCCCTTGAACCATTTCTTGATTATTATTCATTCTCTAGCAAAACCTACCCCTTTTTAGCTCAAAATTTGTAATAGCTTAGAATACATTTTCTTAACTTAAATCAGTATAATCTTAGCTTAATCTTTCCATTTCCTAGGTCAGATTTCTACTTCAAACACTAAGACACCATCTTTTAATTAGTTCTCTAGTTTATACTTTTGGATCTCAAACTCGAATTTCTTCGAATTAATGGTATATTTCTTCTGTCTTTCACTTGTTATGTCTTTCATTTACTGTTTCTTTTATGTTTTAACTAGTATAATGAGTAGCTAATCCATTTTCATAGTCGAATGTCGAATCATGTGAAATTTGGTGAAATCACCCTTTGGGTGATGAAATTGGGAGTGGGTAGTGCTTTTTATTGTTTAATCTTGCTTGTTTCACATCTTAGAACTTATTATAACATCGCTAGATTAGATTGATCACCTAATTTAGTAATCACACACATCAACCTTACATATGTATTTTGCGGGGAGGTATGGGAAAATGGGTTCTAAGATCGCGGCGTAGACTCGGCTTAGTTGTTAAACCCGAGCCCAAAGTGAGGTTACTCGTTTTAACGTTTAAGCGGCTCTAGTGCATAACACATCTTGTTAGTGAATCTTCTTAAGGGAAGGGTAGTTAACATAGCATAAGGTGTTAGGAGAGAGTTGTTCAGACCTTAGCACCGGGATTAGGAGAACGCACCCGTGAAATTGAATGGGAGAGTTCGTTTGTTTTAATGCACACTCCCGGTTTTGTCATCATTAGGGTTGAAACTAGCTACTTTGATCATGGTTCGGCTATGTCCCTTAGTATAACATTTAAAAACCGAGTAGCTAATCTTCTTTCTTTCTTTTTGTCTCTAGACTTGTTAGTAAGAATCACTTTAGTGTCGTTGTAGTATACAAGCACTTTAAAAAGATTGTTCACCTAGACTAAGTAACACGTTCGCTTTGGTACTCACAAACACTTTTCCCATTGGGTTCGACCTCGTACTCCTGTAGCTACTCTAGCAATCGACCCAGTACACTGCCGGTTAGAGAGTTAGTTTGCCTACGGTTTCGAGTCTTTATAAATTTTTTTTTAGGGTGAATTTTAGCTCAATCAAGGTGACCCGGGTTCGATCCCCGGCAACAGCGTCATTTTGATTGATCTAAAATTCACCCTCCAAAAACAATTTATAAAGACTCGAAACCGTGGGCAAACTAACTCTCTAACCGGAAGTGTACCGGGTCGATTGCTAGCATAGCTACAGGAGTACGAGGTCGAACCCAAAGGAAAAGTGTTTGTGAGTACCAAAGCGAACGTGTTACTTAGTCTAGGTTATCAATCTTTTTAAAGTGCTTGTATACTTCAACGACACTAAGGTGGTTCTTCTAACGAGTCTAAAGATAGAAAAGGAAGAAAAGAAGATTAACTACTCGGTTTTTAACGTTATACTAAGGGACATAGCCGAACCATGATCAAAGTAGGTAGTTTCAACCCTAAGGGTAGACGAAACCGGGAGTGTGCATTATAATAAACGAACTCTCGCAATCAATTTCACGGGTACGTACTCCTAATTCCGGTGCTAAGGTCTGAACAACTCTCTACTAACACCTTATGCCATGTTAACTACCCTTCCCTAAAGAAGATTCACTAACAAGACATGTTATGCACTAGAGTCGCTTAAACGTTAAAACGAGTAACCTCACTTTGGGCCCGGGCTTAACAACTAAGCCGGGTCTACTCCGCGATCTTAGAACCCCTTTTCCCATACCTCCCCGCAAAATACATATATAAGGTTGGTATGTGAGATTACTAAATAAGGTGTTCAATCTAATATAGCGATGTTATAATAAGTTCTAAGACGTGAAACTAGCAAGATTAATCAATAAAAAGCACTACCCACTCCCAATTTCATCACCCAAAGGGTGCTTTCACCAAATTTCACATGATTCGACTATGAAAAGGGATTAGCTACTCATTATACTAATCAAAACATACATAAAACAGGAAATGAAAGCCATAATAAGTAAAAGAGAAGAGAAATTTACCATTAATTTGAAGAAATTCGAGTTTGAGATCCAAAAGTACAAAATAAAGAACTAATTAAAAGGTGGATGCTTTGAAGTTGGAATGAGAATTTGAGCTTGGAAACGGAATAATTAAGCTATGTTTGTGCTAATCTATGCTAAGAAAAAGTGGAATAATCCATTACAAAATTCGTGCTAAAGAGTGGGTATAGTTTAGCTAAGAGAGGGGAGAATATCCAATGAAATTCGATGGAATGGGGTGTTTATAGGGGCAAAAATCTGTAGAAAAATGACTCCAAACACGCGTTTGGAGGTTCCCAAATGCGCGTTTCGCTTCATGTGCTCTCTGTCCAAAATTAACAGTTTGAAACGCGCGTTTGAGAGTTGAAACGCGCGTTTGAGATGGGCAGTTTTTTGGCACAGTAAAAATATGATATCTTTGCGTGTAGAACTCTGATTTGAGTGCATTGGAATGCTCTTTCAATTATCTACAACTTTCATGAAGAGTCTATGACCAGAAAATGCCTTCATCATAGGTCAAATTGCTGATGAACAGAACGTAGCATGAAGATACCAACTATTTTTCTTCCTTTTCTTCATTTTTCTTCTTCCTTGGCTCATTTTTGCACCTTGATCATACTTCTCATCATAAATCATCGCCTTCAGGGTTCTCGTGACACCTAGACCCTACAATCTCATGAACGGACAAGACACACAAACGATTCCGGAGGGTAAAAGTGCTCGGAATGGGGTTAATATCAATAAAAATGAGGCTTTACCATCAAAAGATGATAAAAGCCCTTGTGCTCTAAAACATGTGATACCAACCCATTTTGAGACCTTAAGGTGTCAAAATATACCAAATATGCATCAAAATGGGGGCTAAAAGAGTGCCGGAGTCATGCAAAGTTGACTCCTATTAACCACCCCCACACTTAGCCTTTGCTCATCCTCGAGTAAATTAGGCGTTTTAAAACAAACCAAGGGATTCAACTTTGTGACATACGTGCAATACTCACACTTTCGAGGTATTTGAGAAGTAAGACAACGAATATGTACACCGCAATACAATATTATAAAGCAAATGGAGTGTGTGTGTGGGCAAAGCTAGAACAAGTACCCAAAAAGGTTATTGGGTTTGAATCCCAATCAACATGTCTACACTAAAATCTCATACCACCTAGCATCTCCACTAATCGAGGCCACAAAGGATAGATACGATCAAGTAGGACTTTAATGTTATAACGTTAGGCTAGGGTATTGGGGTTAACCGAAAAGGATATTTAGGAACTGGAGAAAAATAAGTACGAGTGAACCTAATCAACAAGTGTACCACGCGGTCTGATCGTAAACTTTGATGAATCGCTCGTAATAGCTTCAAGCAGATTCGCCAGCCTCTTGTCGGATTTCATAGAGGCCGTCTTGCGTTTTCTTTCACTGAGCGGTCGACTTGAATTCTGCAATGAATTTGGCCTGGAGGTCAGCCCATGAGTTAATCATTTGTGGCGGTAGATTCCTGATCCAGGAGGCCGCTTTGTTTTATATGGCACAAAGAAAAGCGATGCACCATGCAGCCCGACTTTTGGTGGCTAACAAGAATTTATTGTGGAAAGCTGTGAGCAAGTCATAGGGACAGGCCGCCCCCGTATAACTCTGGAAGTTGGGGTAGTGAAGCCCCCCCGGAGCCTCTTATATAATTCTGTCAATGAGAACACTTATCCCTCATGTTGGGTTATCTTCCTTGTCGACATTCCCTTTCCGGATTTCATCAATCTATTTTTTGAGCTCGGTGACCTCTTCCAGGAGAGAGGCAGGAGCGGAATGCCTGGATATTCTGTCAGATCGGGGTCTTTCTTGTCACTTATGGGACTCTGATCGCGTGTAAGTCACTAACATCGATATTACTAGCAAGAATACTAGGTACATCGTAGAATAGTAAATGCAAGTCAAGGTCGATCCCATAGAGACAATACAACTCTAACTATAAACAATTCTAACCTAATTAAGAAGAAACATAGAGGCGGTCATGGACCAACAATAAACATAAAACAAATTTTGTATTTCTCCCCCTCTTCTCACCGATCTACTAACTTGGATTAGTTAATCGTTACGTTTACTTCCCCACATAATTTCCTTAAGTTAATCGACCGAGCTTTTGATTTAATTATCATAAGCTACGGGTGCAACTCCTAACCCTATCTACTCCGACAATGGTAGTAGACAATCTATATGCAAGCTACCCTCCTTAATTGGTCCGTAATAGCCCACACGCATAAAGAACTAGAATTGCAGATATCGAGCGCTAACTCATACCACTAAACCGCCTAGACAACTGTCGACACTGATCAGCACGTTCCTAGGGTCCATTCAAGACTATGTCCAAACTAACACTTCATTATTCGTATTTCATGCTAGTTTTACGATTCCAATAAGCAGATTGGCCAGATCTAACCTACTGTTAATTAAACCTGTCGATCAACGTAGCTGTAGTGAATCCCAGTTTTAGTTTTTCTAAATATTGCCTCGGTAAACCGGTATAGACCGACGGTTTACCGGTGTCAGCTTTTCCTGTCCCTGGATCTATATTGCTCAATTACGATTAATCGAAGTAAATCATGGGGTCTTTAAACATGCAGATTAACTAAAACACATAAATACGAACAGATGTACCATATTGAAGACAAAAAGGAAAGTTCAAAGCTTCATACCTTCAACAATGGAGATCTAGCTCGATCTACTCAAGCTAGAGATGGTAGAGAAAGGGAGAAAACCAGAAATACTCCTTAAAAGCTTGGAATAACTTTATTTAATCAAAGTATATAATGTAATATGCAAAACGTATGAAAACTTATACAATAAGTGCAATGGCGGTTGAAATCGCCTATGTATTTTCCCTAATATTCTTTTATAGTAATATGCAAAACGTATGAAAACTTATACAATAATCTGTTAATGCGGCCTTATATCGATACAATGACCGACTTATGACTCTTTAAAACCCTAACCGACCTAGTAGAGACGGCAGAATCAATTTCGTGTCCAACAAGTCCTCAGTTTACCGGCCCTAGCCCTCGGTAAACCAGGCTGACTTTTCCTCTTTTTCTTCAGCAGTCTTCTTCTTGGACTTTAATCACTTGGCCCAATATACTTCTTTAGGTCCAGATCCATTCTCCAATGCTCCAGATTCGGTACATCCTATAAAACACACAAAAAGACAAAATAGTACCAAATCTTCGGGAAAATAACATAGATGCAGAATTATGATCCTGGAAACATACACATAGCATTTAACACATATTCCACATAATAATGGGCCTATCTATCCTCTCTTGAGCAGAATTTAGGGTGAATAAGGGTATAATTATTAGTACCATTTAGGGCGTTATCAACTACCCCCACTTATCTTTTGATCATCCCAAGCAAAAATGCGAAAAGAAAACAACACTCTGACCAGTACACAAGTTAATTAAAAACAAATATGCCTCACAAAGTCAAGATCAAGATCATGTCACTCATATCCATCAGTAATGCATTAAACACTATTCACGTCATGAGCCAATGTGTGTGTGCAATAACTTTCACAACCGCTTAGTAATACAGACAATCTCACATTACATCAACCCATAGTCGAACTAACCAGTCTCGAACATGTTATTTATTAATCAAATAAGATGGCAAGGCGGATCGAGAACCAAGTATGTATTACTCTTAGGATCGCGTTTATCGGTCTATGCAAAAGTCATGCGTCTTACGCTCCATCGACTCAAATTTTTGCCAAAGAGAATATAGATGTATATATTTCAACGCACTTCTCTTTCTTGGTGGGTGGACTCTCATTGATTTATCTATCCTCACGGCCTAACTCTTTATAAATTACCGAATCCGAAATTCCTTTGCCTTTATAAGCGTTGGTGAAACATAATTCGGGATAAAGCCAGGGTCAACTCTAGTCAAAGCAATATGCTATCGACTACACACCAAGGAAAGTGAGTTATACGTGCTTAAAATGGTGGCTCATAACAGAATATGCGCTTAATACGCCACTACTTCAGAAGTGGGCACTTACTTTTACTTGTACATCGTGGAACAAAGATGAAGTCAATTAACTCGAAAAGATCAAAGATACCATATTTTTTCGAAATTCTGTCGAAATAAATCAAAATCTAAGGGGCGAATCGTGCATCAAAGTGAATCAAGATAATCATGCAATTTACGGAATAAAGTGCTAAGAAGCAAAGTGACGTTCCTTACACCCCCCCCCCCCACACTTAAACGAAACATTGTCCCTAATGTGTAAGGTGAAAAATGAAAAATGAAAAGGAACTTAGCTTCGGTTAAGGGTGGAACCAAAGAAGAATCGGATCTTCGTATAAATCATCGGGCTCATGTAAGTAGTCCGTGAATAATCTGCGCTAAGTATCTCAAACAAACCAAGAAGAATAGTGGTGACAAGAAATCGTATAAAAAAATTGCGGCAGTATAAGAGAAAATAACTAACTCCAAACAATTTAAGCCGTCAAAATCATCATATTAATAAAATTCTACTACATCAAATAGATAGGAAAGAAACAATAAAAATAAGAAAATGGAAAATAACAACAATAAAAAGAAAGAAAAACTAGTCCTCATCAGAATAACCCTCCCAGTTATCTCTAGGCTCAAAACCGGAAGGTGGTCCAGAATTGGAGGCAGCAGCAGTAGAAGATGATGCTCTATAATGTGGGACAGTCCTAGGTGGTGGGGTAGCAGGAGGAACTCCTAAAAAGACTATAATTTTGTCCATCTTGCGGTGCAGACTCGCAATTTCTCGCGAGTGCTCCTCTAGCAAGGCTCTCTGAGTCCGAGGTGCTCCGTGGACCGGAGTATGCTCTCTATGCTCTCAACTGACCGGTCTTTGCCCATTTGAAATGGACTGTGAACTAATCATCGGCTCAAGGTCTTCCCACTTATCACTAACTAGAACTTTGACCTCGTTCTCCAAAGCGAACATGTCAATCATCGATCCATACTACAACTGCTCGCGCTCAGATGTGATGTCAAGATCATGAATAAGGCTATGCATCAGGAGACCAATGTTGACTGGAGATCCCTGCTCAAGATAGAACATCAACTCTGCCCTTTTCAGTGTGACAGACACCGTGTGCTTGGTCGGCCAAAGTAGATCACAAACGAATCTATTAACCACCTTCCTATCCCAGGGTAGCTCGTTCTTGAGGAAGATGGTGGGGGCTCCCATAGGATTGCGCTTCCATTATTCAGCTATCATATCCGTCCTCTCTAGATCTTCAACATTGCTCGAGGATGTGTACTCATCCGGGCCCATCGGTGGATTTTGAACCCTATAATACTCATTGATCTGCTAGATCAAAAAGTCAAATTTAACACCACGGACCATCGCAAAAGTAGCTCCAGGGTTAAGTGAAACATAAGCGTAATTTCCCTTACCACCGTGGCGTTGAACCGTGTCGGAGCCTCGGCAATATCCAAAATGTTTGTTCTTGTAGGGCTCATGGCAAGATTTCATCTCAATCGTCCAGTTCTATGCCCCGTTCTCGAGCAACAGGTCTTGCATTCCAATGCCCTCAGAACGATTCGTAGATTGCTAAGGAATGGAATTGCTCAACCCCGTCTATCAAGGGGTTAGCATCTCCGTAGATACTCTGATAACCACTGGGACTAAGGATAGATCGGCTACACTTAGGACCCATCCTGGATGATAACAGGACCTGAAAATGATGCTGATTCTAGAAAAACTACCCTCGGTAAACTGGCAGTGATGCTCAATTTACCGGCTTGATTTTTTCTGAATTCTGATTGGGACAGTGCCTCTGGTAATGGAAGATGAAGAACTACAGCACTTCAATAGCACATCAACACTAATCGGCAACAGAGATGGAGAAAATGATATGGTTGGTGTTTTGGTTGGTAAAAATGGAAGAAAGGTATGGTTTGGTGGAGATGTGATGGTGATAGTGGTGGTGATGGTGGCCGGATTTTGTGAAGGAAGAAGAAATGGAATAAATTTGGTGATTGAAGAAGAAGATAGTAGACGGGAATGATGATAATGGTGGTAGAATAGTGGTTTAAATAGGAAAAATGATGGAAGGTGGAAGGATTTGGTGGGATAACGGGTAGAGGAGTAATTAGGGTGAGGGGTTTGAGGGGTGATTGATGGGATTGAGGTGGAGTTATGGTGGAGTGTGGGAAATGATGAAAATTTTGAAAAAAGGGGAAAACGGGACGGTTTCTGCTGACTGGTGGTGTCTGATGCAACGCGTGTCCTCCACGTGTCTCTAAAAATTCAGCTTTTTAATCTGACATTCAGAAAACTGAAAATCCTGGCTCGGTAAACCGGAGGTAATCCTCGGTTTACCGGGGCTTCTTTTCCTCCGATTTCTTTGTTCTCCTTCTCTGCACACTTTACTCAACCTCTCTGCTCAATTCTGACCTCAAATTGACTAGTCTCTTACTCCTTTTCTTGTTATTTCTGACTCAATCCTAACCTACTTCACTGAATCCACGAGTAAAAAAACCTTCCCAACAACCATCAGTTTCAAGCCTAATGGTGCGGTAGGATGAAAAAAAACTCGTCCCTTCATCCAGCTACTTTTATTCATGCCTAATCTACCTAAGGGTTTAAAAGAATAGTTCTGAGTTTATAGTCGCCAGCTCGACTTTCTTCAGATTTCTGCATTCAGGGGTTGGAGCTTTAACTCGCCAAACTTTTGCTCCAGAGGTTTGTATCTTTACAGAACCATTTTGAGCTCTCAACCTAGCATGGCTTTCTCTCTTAGCATGCGTAATAGGTCTGCCTCTGCGTCGAGATTTAGACTTTAGACCCAAGGATTCCACATTTCCTACTTTAAGCTCAAATCGTTCACTACGCAATACGGAAAGACTAGCTTCCGTGAGCCCTTTGTTGTGGTCCTTCTCTTCTATCTCTCTCTAAGTATTAATCTAATGAATTCATGCTCAACGGTTTCTACTACAACCTCTCGATGCTTATGCCCTTCCTTTTCTATCGGCATAATTTCCACCTTTCCTGAATCATACGTCATCTTGCAACTTTCCGGCCTATTATCTAGGGGCTCTAAGATTTTGAAAGATACTGCATCATTATTCAACCTCAAAGTGATCTCCCCATTATCAAAATCCATGACTGCTCTGCTTCTCGCTAAGAAAGGTCTTCCTAACAAACTGGGGCACTTGGATCCTCTGGTACGTCTATAATCGTGAAATCAATTGGAAAAGTGAACCCTCCTACCTTAATCGTGCACTTCCTAAGCAGACCGGCAGGAATATCTCTAGTCTTATCAACAAAATTCATGGTTCGAGTTTGATTCATAACGACCGGAAGCTTATTCTTTTGGCATAGGGAAAAAGGTAGAATGTTGCAACTCGAACAAGAGTCGCAGATACCTAATCCTACTGATACACCATTGGCAGAAATTGGGAGTCGGAACGTGCCAGGGTCTCCTAACTTCACCACGGTGTCTGAGTCTGGGTAATCCTCAGCCACAGAAAACATCATGTCGGGATCCTCTTCAAGATCATCAGAATCATAATCCGAAGATGATATGTCAATTAACTCGATAGGGAACTCACCTGGACGATACGTACTATACTACTTTAAGTTCTCTTCAGGCTCTTGCTTGATTGCTTCTTTCTCTTTTTCCACCCGCTTCTTGTCCGCTTCGTATTGCTCTCTGACTGCGGATCCAGGATACATGGAAATTGGTGTGACGTTCAATATTGTTTAAGGCATATTTCTTGACTTGTTTGCTCTTTTTCAACTCCAGTTTGATCGAATCTCTGAAGTGTCCTGATCTTCCTGTGAAAGAGACAAAATAAAATAAGGAAAATGTTAGCAACTTCCTCTTCAGTTGGGTATGATCCCAACTGTTGCAGACCTACTAACTAAAATCAACTGGGAATAACACAGAATAACAAAGGCTGTCAGAATTTGATTTTCCAAGCCTCGGTAAATCGGAGGTTACCCTCGGTAAACCGGCCTTAAAATTTCTTATTCTGGTAGATTAACAGGTGCAGGTTTGATCCAGAATGACTCAAGACTCAAAATAAAATAAAAATGACTTCTTAATCAGAATTAAAACGTTTATATTTAAAATTGGCCATTGTCCCAGGAAACGGCACCAAAAATCTTGATCGCGTGTAAGTCACTAACGTCGATATTACTAGGAAGAATACTTGGTACATCGTAGCCTAGTAAATGTGAGTCAAGGTCGATCCCACAGAGACAATGCAACTCAAACTATAAACGATTTTTACTTGCCTGGATAAACGATTTTTACTTATCCAGACATTCCGCTCCTGCCTCTCTCCTGGAAGAGACAATGCAACTCAAACTATAAAATAAAAATAATCTACTCCGACAATGGTAGTAGACAATCTATATGCAAGCTACCCTCCTTAATTGGTCCGTAATAGCCCATACGCATAAAGAACTAGAATTGCCGATATCGAGTGCTAACTCATACCGCTAACCCGCCTAGGGAGCTGTCGACACTGATCAACATGTTCCTAGGGTCCATTCAAGACTATGTCCAAACTAACACTTAACAATTCATATTTCATGCTAGTTTTACGTTTACAATAAGCAGATTGTCCAGATCTAACCTACTGTTAATTAAACCTGTCGATCAACATAGCTGTAGTGAATCACAATTTTAGGTTTTCTAAATATTGCCTCGGTAAACCGGTATAGATCGCCGGTTTACTGGGGTCAGCTCTTCCTTTCCCTGGATTTACATTGCTCAATTACGATTAATCTAAGTAAATCATGGGGTCTTTAAACATGCAGATTAACTAAAACACATAAATACGAACATATCTACCATATTGAAGACAAAAAGGAACGTTCAAAGCTTCATACCTTCAAAAATGGAGATCTAGCTCGATCTACTCAAGCTAGAGATGGTAGAGAAAGTGAGAAAACCAGAGATACTCCTTAAAGCTTGGAATAACTTTATTTCATCAAAGTATGTAATGTAATATGCAAAACTTATGAAAACTTATACAATAATCTGTTAATGCGGCTTTATATAGATACAATGACCGACTTATGACTCTCTAAAACCCTAACTGACCTAGTAGAGGCAGCACAATCAATTTCGTGTCCAACAAGTCCTCGGTTACCGGCCCTAGCCCTCGGTAAACCGGGCTGACTTTTCCTCCTTTTCTTCAGCAGACTTCTTCTTGGACTTTAATCACTTGGCCCAATATACTTCTTCTGGTCTAGATTTATTCTTCAATACTGCAGATTTGGTACATCCTATACAACAAACAAAACGAGACAAAATAGTACCAAATCTTCAGGAAAATAACATAGATGCAGAATTATGATCCTTGAAACATACGCATAGTATTTAACATATATTCCACATAATAACGAGCCTATCTATCCTCTCTTGAGCAGAATTCGGGGTGAATAAGGGTATAATTATTGGTACCATTTAGGGCGTTATCAGTCTCGCTTAGTTTCTCCCTCAATCTGGCTTTTACGTTTCAGGGGGTTGATTGAATCTCGATGCTCCTTTCACGTTCCGGAGTTATGACCCATTTGTTGTGTCCAGGTCCGAGGTGGTCCATGGCAGACTTTGTTTCTGGAGCCCATCCAGATGCTGACTGGTCACTCTCTTTCTTGCCACAGAGATGAGAAGAAGTACTATCTGACAGGGCCGAAAGGCATATATGCTCGCCGATAGTAGGCGACCTTAGCAGGAGAAAAAACTTGCTTATTGGTAGGGTCGGACTACATATGGATAGGAGTTCCTGGTTCACTTGATTAATCCTTTATATGTAGATGGCGTGCTGGTGCAACGCCTTGGTGTAAAGCTCTCTATACGGCCCCCTTTCTGTGGGGTGTGAATGATGTGAGCAAGCTAGACGGGATGTCCCAGCCTCGTACTTCTCTTTATCATGTCGAGCTACGGCAGCCAGGGTTTCCTTTGATCTTACCCTCTCAGTGAGAAATGACTTGACATCTAGCTCGACAAGATAGCCTGCTGTCAGAGGCGACATGTCATTTTGGTCACCTAGGGGTTGTTGTGCATGAGCGTGACCAACGGTTGCCCTATCAGTTATTAGGGCGTCGATTTGGCCTGATTTTTGAGCCGTAGAAGGCAAGCCGTCGAGAAGAGCAGGACCTACTGATCTGGTTTGAGTTATGAGGATACCAATGGAGGTCTGCAAGATAGGCTGATCACGAGTTGAAGATCTAGGAAATCTGATAAAGATATGCCGGATGTGTGATGAACACGATGAAAATTTGCTGAAGCCAATGGAGATTTAGGCGGAGATCTGGAAATCTCGAAGAACTGGATGAAGATGCACCGGAAAATGAAAAACTGGCGGTTCTAGGCCACTAAAAAACCAAACAATAACCGCATATCTGGCCTGAAAATGCTAAAAGCATAATTTCCTGGTCACAGAGCCAACTAATGCGGTCGGATCGTATCACAAACGGGTTTGGTTAATTGAGCGGTGGATATCTAGCTAAATATGAGTGATTTCTCCGGTGATTGTTTGGTGGTGTTCAAGAACACTATGAAGATGTTCACGAACACTATGAAAAAACTATGAAGATATAAAGGAAACCTAAAGAGACAATAAAGCTGTAAATGGGCGAGCTTGACTGCCGACGAATTGGCAGAGATTATTTTCTTGTATTGATTATTGGATCATAGATCATATATCACCTCCTTTTCAGGGTACAAATGCCCCTATTTATAGGTCTGAGAGTCGGTGGTTACCAATAACGGTAATTAAAGCATAATTAAATGTAATTAACTATGTGGTTGTCGTGGCGGCATCTGAGTGGGCGAGCTTGCACGTGAGAGCTGTAGGCTCTTCATCTGTAATCACCGTGTGTAGACTCTAGTTGCCGGATTTAACGGGATGGATCCATGCTGGTGGATTGTGAGCTTGGTGCGAGTAGATCAGCCCCCAGTGTTTCAAGTCGAGCTGCGAAGGATGGGTTGAAAACTTTGCAAATCGACGCTCGTTGCCTTGGCCAATGGATGGTATCGTAAAGACCTGAGGCAAGCTGGATTATACCCGGCCTAGTTCGGCTTATTAAGGTGCGAACTGATTGGGCCGAGGACCCTATTCGTGTTGGGCCTACGAGGGTATGTGAATCCGTGGGCTTTTTTCTGGACATGGCGTATCACTTTTCTTCTCACAATACATCATATTCACACTAGAGACAATACAATCCGAACCATTTTCTGTCAATGTACAAAGAATCTGGATATAGAGCTAAGAGTTTAAGTAGGAAGAAGTGTTTAAGGGTTCTCTAAGAACATCATCAAACACTTAGTGTATGAAAGTAGTTAAAAGTGGTTAAATCATTGGGGGTTGTTAGTTTGTTAATGAATCATCTAAAGTTGGTTTTAAGTCTTGGTAAAGCTGATTAATTGATCTAATTAGATAGATGAAGTGATTAATCACACAATTCTGATGTAATCAAGCTAAATTATAGTCTTTTAATCAATGACCATCTTCTTCATTTGAATGAGTTCTTTCCTTTGATTTTTCTTTTAGTTTTTACTTCAATTCTTGTAGTAAAGTGTAAATTTTCATATCAAAGCATCTGTAGAAGTTGTGTTGCCTTTGAAGAAACTACAATTTTCAGAAGATTCCTGAAGGCAAGAACTCATTGCATCTAGTCCATTCTACTTACATCCTAATAAAAATCCTTCACTTGTGTTGGTTAAGCCACTAATTGAAACAAATATAACTCATGGAATAAAGCTATGAAGATTGTCTTGATCACAGAGAATAAAATTGGATTTATCGAAGCGACGATCACAAGGCCTGAAGTAGCAAAGATGATTTTCAACTTTGGAGGCAATGTGACACCTTTATAAGAACTTGGAACTTAAACTCCGTAAATAACACAATTTCTCAAATTCTTTTGTATTTGCTTTATGCTTGACACGTGTGGAATGATTTGGCTGATAGGTTTTCTAGTGTAGATGCGTTCAGATTGTCCGATCTTCTTGAAGAAATCAATTCTATCATGCAAGAGAATTCCTTTATTAATCAGTATTATACCCAAATGATGACATATTGGGAGGAAATTAAAGTCATAAGGCCCAATACTCAGTGTTCTTGTGAACCACACTGTCTCTGCAATGACGTCAAGATAATTCTTGATCATATGAAAAAAATAATATGTGTTGAGGTTTCTAAAATGTTTGAAGGATGAGTTTGAGCCCATGGTTTTACAAATATGTTGTTAGTGCAATTTCCTCCAGTGAAAGAGGCATTTTATATGGCTATTAAGTTTGAAATATATAAGAGTTATTCCTCCAATAAGTTGAAAAATCAAGAATCCACTGTTTTAATGATTCACAGGAATTTCCAAAATAATCAGCATAACAGATCATATATACTTCAAGGTCTTCTCAGAACAGTTACCAAAATAAGGGTTCTGATCTTTCAAGGACCACGAATAATGCCTCTGGTTACAAGAAACATGGCTATGATAATCATAATATGAAGCCTCAATGCACATTATATGGTTTCATTGGACATACTATTGACAATTGTTATAAGAAACATGGTTATCCGTCGGATCACAAGTCTAAAACCAACGCCAACATGGTGGAACAGACATCTGTTTAACATTATAATTATAAGTACGATCAATAAATGGTGCACACTGGGTAGTCTAGACATTCCATTCAAGGGCTAAAATCCCGTCAGTGTGCGAAGCTCATGAGCATCTTGAATTCTGATTCACACAGTGGAGGGCACATGGTTAATCAAGTTCATTTTCTAAATGCTACATTTTCTCATAACGAAGGATCTTCTGACAATTTCCTTAAAAGTCATAAAATGGATACTTGATTCTAGAGCTACATATCATACGTTTTGTTATATTGCACATGTATCCTATATTAAGGTTGTATCTAGCATAAAAGTTGGATTGCCTAATGGACATGATATACATGCCACTCACATTGGTCAAGTTATAATCAGTCCTAATCTAATTTTGCACAATGTCTTATATATGTCTGGTTTCAAGTTTAATTTGGTTTCTTTGCCAACTCTAACCAAAGATTCATTTTGTTTCACTTCTGACAAATGCATTTTGCAGGACAACAAGAAGAAGGCGACAATAATTGACTTTATATTCTTCATCACAGTTGCGAGACAATGAACAACACAGAAGCTCTATTTGTAATCATGTGTCTAATAATACTTGTCTTACTAGTCATATGGTAAAAAATAATTGTGGCACTATAGACTTGGGTATTTGGCACATAAAAGATTGCATGTCATTAGTACACAATCTGCTGATGTAAAGTCTTTTCACAATGACATCTGAAATATTTGTCGAATGGCTAAACAAAAGACGAATGTCTTTCCTTTTTTTTTTAACTGATGAATGTCTTTCCTACAAGTCAAAATATTGTACGACCTTCTTTTGATTTAGTGTATATGGTTATTTGAGGACATATTAAGGATCAACAATCAATATTATTTTTTCACCTTAGTAAATGATTTTGTTTGTAAATCAAATGGGTTGGCGTAGCGAAATTCAAAAATTAACTAACTAAAATTAAGATTTTAAAACATATTTTAAAAAATTTATAACACATACTTCATTGATGATCATCATCTTAATATATAGTAACATGTAGTTAGGCTACCACATTTATCTTTTATTGTATTTAGTTCGCATCGGCACAAATTCTTTCTCACGCAGTGCACGTTTGAAAATAAAACTTGACTACAAAATGACTTTATCCCAAATGGCTACAGCAAGAAGTGTCTTTAGGTTCAAAAGAGACTAGATTCCCTTTTTAAAATTAAAAAAAATGTATGTACATTACACTACATGCTTTATTTTCATGTATTAAAATGAGGGATCATCCACTACCATGGGTCGCAATAAAATAAATGATGTTGATAGTATTATAGAGTATGTTGTGTATAAAAGGTGTGGTGATTATATCATCACTAAAAAAAGAGTAATAAGACTAGAACTAGAAGTGCCTTTGAAAATAGATATACAATGAAATATCGTATAAAAAAAATACTTTATCCCAAATAGCTATAGGCTATAGCTAGAGCTAGATGGGAATGAAAAATGGCCACCGATATTGCCAAGACAATCTACAAGAAAATACTTTTTTTTTGTTATACTATTATTTACCACACACACAAAAAAGTGTTACAATATATTTATTTTTAGCCACAGTATCATGACAAATGATTTTAACTAAGTATTTATTAGCAACACTCTTTTGTACGTGTGGCAATTAATAGTGTAGTAAAATAGTGATATAAAATGAAAGTATAGTACTCCCTCCGTTTTTATTCATATATCGCACAGAGAAAAATCACACAGATTAAGAAGTAATTAATATGTCTAAAATATAGTATTGCAAATGTATTTTTTTTATTGGAATGTAAATACTTTGTTAGTAAAGAGGTTTTTATTATTGAAATGTAATTTATTTTATTGGAGATGTAAATACTTTATTGGTAACGAGTGAAAAAATAATAAATGATGCATTGAAAATATAAAGTGACAGATAAATAAAAAAAGAGCAAATTTTGAAATGTGACAGATAAAAAAATACAAGAAGAGTATAGTATAATTTGCCCTGAAACTATTAAAAGTGTGTGGTTAATATATACTTAGTTAAACTTATTTGTCACGGTACTATGGCTAAAAGTAATTATATTAGATTTTTTTTTTTTGAAAAGAATATTAGAAATTTGTTATCCTTGTCAATGCGATTTTTTTTATTACTCCCTCTGTATTTTTTTATCTATCACATTTCAGAATTTGTTATTTTTTATTTATCTGTCATTTTACATTTCCAACGCATCATTCATTTTTTTCATCATTTACTAATAAAGTATTTACATCTCCAATTAAAAATATACATTTCCAATACTAAACACCTCTTACCAACAAAGTATTTACATTTCCAATAAAGAAAATACATTTTCAATATTATAATTTAGATATATTAATTATTTCTTAATCAGTGTGATTTTTCTCTCTGCGATATATAAATAAAAACGGAGGAGTATTCATTATTGAAAGCATGATTTGATTGTTGTTGACAAAAAATAAAATGGAAGCAGCTGGAACGAGGTCAGACAACAAAGCCTGGCTTTATAGGTTTGATTGCACATTAATGATGTCTCGTCGCATAAGGTTACTTTACATCTTAGCATCAGCTAGCCTAGCACTTCTGGCAGTGTAATTTGATTTAGGGAAACGGGAGGTTCTACCCTAAAGACTCCAACATAGGAGTCACCCGTGTGGCACAATCTGGACTCTCTAGGGTAGCATAAGCGACTCCCTATGTTGGAGTCTCTAGGGTAGCATTTCCCTAAGGAAACTTGAAAAATGCGAAGTTGTTTGAGTGATCCCAACGGTGGTTATTTTTAATCTCTTCATTTATCTTATTTTCCGTTTTAGATTCACTTTTTCAACACTTTATAAAATAATCAATTTTAATAACACTTTCTATATCATTCCTTAAAATTACTTTTCTTTCACATCTCAGGCTGTCCACAATGGCTTACCCTATAACACTCCTCATTTATCTTATTTTCCGTTTCAGATTCATCTTTTTAACACCCTATAAAATAATCAACTACAATAATACTCTCTTTATATTTCCTTAAAATTACTATTCTCACATATCTCAATTAACTAATTTAACTACCATCACATTTTCCTCCATTTTCTTATTATTTTTTTCGGGGCTGCAATGATTTTGGAAGGAAAAAAGGGGACACTATTCACATTAGCAGTCTCTCTATTTTAAAGGAGACACTTAATTTTAATAAGGGATAGGGAACTAGGATGGGTGTCATTGTGAGGTTGAATTTTGTATGTGCACCTTATAGCACACTTAGGGAATATGAAAATGAGACCATTGTGGTCACCCTTATATGTGTTGTTGTTTTGAGGGTTTTCATTGATCACCAATACTTTGAAAAACCTGTAATTTTATGAAGAACGGATCCTCGCAGTCACGCGTATATCGCTGTCCTTCTTAAATTTATTCGACCCCTAACTTGTCCGGATTATCACGAATAATTTAAGTGAGATACTGACTGAGAGCCTTGCCTTTTGTCTAGGACAAAATAGATCAAAAGATTACTTGAAGTGTTTAGATGTTTAAGAATTTATCAAGGATGCATACATTTGTTGTCTATATGTTCAACAATGTAAAAGGACCTTTTATAGTACTTGGATTGCAGAGAAATAAGTTACAAGTTCGTATTTTAAGGTTACAACCTAAGTGAAAAGGTATCACTTGGTTATAACCACTTAAAAAGACCAAGAGGCACCTAAAAATCAGTTTTCGGGCCACAGGCGGGCGCCTGTGGCCCGGCCTGTGATCATCGAAATCCGCCAAGCTTTCTGTTCAACTTTTAGGCATGCTGAAGTACCACAGGCGGGCGCCTGTCAGTGACGGGCGCCTGTCACTCTGTTTCACCAAAATCTGATTTTTGGTCCTTTAACTGGTTTTCTGGTCCTTTAAGTGATTTTCTCGAACTATACTTACTTATTCCCCATCCGTATACTCATATACACTTATATAAGCGTGCACTCCGCACCTCCAAACTTATTATTAAGTGTTACGAGTATATCCATCCTTGTACTAAACCCTGATTACCTCAACGGCTTGTGATTATACTTAAATCACCAATATTCCTCCCCCATTTAAGTGTAATCCTTGGTTTAGTAAAACAAAACAGTCATAATACAAACCAACTCATGATTCAATGAAAATGTCACGAAGATTGAATTTCCATCTAGCATTATTACACGCAAATATTCGAGTATTGGGGGTGTGACTAAGCATTGAACCCCTTTACACATTTTGAATACATGTACATAACAATACACATGAATTGAAACTACTTCAAAGTATTATACTTGACACCATTTCTTGAAAACCGGCCTTGTGTCCATATCCATTCTTGAGCATTTAGAAAGCCAACCCAACTTTCCTTGAAGCGGCCATACTTCATACTCATATAGGTGAATCTTTTGTTTACCGTGCACCTGCATTAGCACTTTTATAAGATTCATTAAGAAGATAACACTTCAACCTAATCTCACAGGTAAACAGCACATACCTTCGGGATTAATACATGTGCTCAAGTTTCCAAAAACAGGCTTACCTCATTGAATTTAGCCTAAGGCATTGTACCAAAGGGAAATTGGGCGTCCCATAATCAGAAACTTATACAGGTTGTAGTCCCATCCTGACTACCGACTTTTGTAACAAGTCCTTAGCCAATCCTTTCGTCGAATGATCAGCCAAATTTCTTTGAGATATCACATACACAACCGATATCACCCCGTGAGAGATCAACTCACGTACCACGCTATGTCTAACGCCTAAATGTCGTGACTTACCATTATACACATGACTATATGCTTTAGACAATGTAGATGAGCTATCACAATGGATAGATATTGGTGATATTGGTTTAGGCCATAAAGGAATTTCATGAATCAAATTCCTAAGCCATTCTGCCTCTTTACCGGCTGCTGCCAAGGCAATAAACTCCGACTCCATAGTCGAGCTGGATATACATGTTTGTTTCTTAGAAGCCCAAGAAATGGCGCCTCCTCCTAAAACAAACACCCATCCACTTGTAGAAGAATGATCTTCTACATTAGATATCCAACTAGCATCCGAATATCCTTCAATCACCGAAGGATATGAAACATAAGTCAAACCAAAATCTTTGGTAGATTTTAGATATCTCAATGCACGAACAACCGCTCTCCAGTGACAATTACCTGGGTTACTCGTATATCGACTTAGTTTTCCAACCGCATATGCAATATCCGGTCGTGTACTAGTCATGGCATACATCAAACAGCCAATTACTCGTGAATATTCAAGTTGATTCACTGTTTCACCTTTATTAGGTCCAAGCTTTTCATGGGGCTCCATGGGAGAATTTGCCGGAGTACAATTTTCACAATTAAACTTTTTCAACACTTTCTCAATATAATGAGACTGTGTTAGTGAAAATCCTCCCTGATTTCTCTTGATTTTAATACCAATAATTACATCTGCCTCCCCCATGTCTTTCATAGAGAATTTAGAAGATAAGAGTTCTTTACACTTATCAACCTGATTTTGGTTCGTACCAAAAATCAACATGTCATCGACATATAGACAGATTATCACACCGTTACCGGTTTCATCAAATCTACTATAAATGCACTTGTCCGACTGATTGAGTTTAAATCCACTAGCCAAGACAACCTCATCAAACTTTTGATGCCATTGTTTAGGAGCTTGTTTAAGTCCATACAATGATTTTACAAGTTTACATACTTTATGCTTGTTACCGGGCATAATAAATCCTTCCGGTTGCTTCATGTATATTTCCTCATCCAAATCTCCATTTAAAAACGCTGTTTTAACATCCATTTGATGGATCACCAAGTTATGAATTGCGGCTAAGGCAATTAATAACCTGATTGAGGAGATTCTAGCAACGGGAGCATAAGTATCGAAATAATCGATACCTTCCTTTTGCCTAAATCCTTGTATAACTAACCGGGCTTTATATCGATCAACAGTACCGTCGACTCTCATTTTCTTTTTGAAAATCCATTTGCAACCACGTGGTAAATCCGTAAGAATCCACGTATTATTACCCATTATGGAATCCATCTCGTCATTGATGGCTTCTTTCCAAAATGATACATCCTGAGATCCCATCGCCTCGGAAAATGTCCTTGGATCATCCTCAATATTGTAGCAATATGAGTATTGATATCCAACTTCATTTCTCGAACCTTCCACCAAGTAAGTAACAAAATCTGGTGGAAATGTTTTAGCTATTCTAGCCCTCTTACTTCTTCGAAGTTCAGAAGACTCAACTTGAGAATCATTATTCTCCACATTCTCCACTCCAACTATCGTAGGAGCAATAGCCTTTGGTCTAGGAATATATGTAAATCTATTCTCATCAAAGATAGCATCTCGTGATTCTATAACCGAATGTGCAGCCACGGAATCACTAAGTTCTATAACATAAAACCTATAAGCCTTTGAATGGCTTGCATATCCAATGAAAATCCAATCGATGCCTCTTTCTCCTAAAGTTTTAATTTTAGGATCGGGAAGTCTAACAACCGCCCTGCAGCCCCAAACTTTTAAGTAATTCAAGTTTGGTTTCTTTTTGAACCAAAGTTCATACAGGGTAGCAGAATTCCTTTTATTAGGAATTCTATTTAGTAGATAACAGGCCGTTAACATGGCCTCACCCCAAAATCCACTGCTCAATCCCGAGTAGGATAACATGGAATTTACCATCTCTTTTAGAGTACGGTTCTTCCTTTCTGCAATGCCATTTTGTTGTGGCGTATATGGTGCAGTAACCTCGTGTATAATACCACACGACCTGAAGTAGGTTGGATCATAGTATTCTCCACCTCTATCGGTACGAAAGCGTTTGATACTTGAACTTAATTGCAATTCAACTTCACTTTTATAAACTTTATACTTATCAAGTGCTTCGTCTTTTGTATTAAGTAAATATACATAACAAAAGTGAGTATGATCATTTATAAAAGTAACAACATATTTCTTATTTCCCAAAGAAGGTGTGGCATAAAGATCACACAGATCACTATGGATAAGTTCCAAAATTGTAGACGAGCTTTCAACACCATGAAAAGGTTGTCTTACAATCTTAGTAAGCATACAAGTAGTACACTTATCCATATTGTTATCAAAAGGGGGAATCAAAGCATTCTTACACATAACATGCATACGTTTGTAATGTATGTGTCCTAATCGTGCATGCCACAACTTTGAAATATTAACATCAGAAATATGCATAACTTGATTAACTTTATTATTAACAACATTAAGCATAAACATGTCATTACACAAATAGCCAAAACCAACAAATACACCATGTTTGGATAATATAAACCTATCGGACTCATATACTTGTTTGTAGCCCGATTTACACAACAAAGCACCCGAAACAAGGTTTTTCCGAATGCATGGCACAAATAAAACATTAAATAGTTTTACAGATTTCCCAGAACTAAAATTTAAAGTAATTGTTCCAAAGCCACAAATTGCAGCCTTCGACTCGTTTCCCATCTTTAAGATAGATCCATCGTTCACTGGTTCAAAGTCTTCAAACCAGCGTCGATCTTTGCATACATGTCTTGTTGCTCCCGAGTCGATCCACCGCGTAACATCATCATCCTGCATATAAAAAGCTTCAGAAATAAATGGCACATAATTCATAACCGAATTAACAACATAATTAACATTCTGACCTTGATGATGTGGTGGTCCTTGTTCTTTCGACCCTTGCTCTGGACCCTTGCCTTTACCATTCTTTCGAACTCGGCAATCAGCCTTGTAGTGTCCTGTCTTACCACAAATCCAACAGGCCCCTTTTGGCCTTTTCCCGGATTCTTTGTCATTCGACTTTTTCTTTTTCTTGCCATGGTATTTCCCTTTGTTAGTTTTAGAACTCTCACCAGCCTCCATCACATGAATGGAAGTGGATTCATCAATTTCCTTGCCCTTGGTTTTAACCCCTCCTGCGCCCTGGGGGATTCCTCAATGCGCAGATGGCTACCAAGTTCAACCAATGAGAGTTCTTCCTTTTTGTGTTTTAACATATGCTTAAAATCTTTCCATGATGGTGGAAGTTTGTCAATGATACTAGAAACAGAAATGGATTCATCCATTTCCATTTTGTGTTGTGCAAATTGGCCTAAAATGCGTTGTAGTTCATTGAATTGTTCCATTACAGACCGTGAATCTACCATCATGTATTTCATGAAATTGCCAACTAGAAACATTTTAGCATATGCATCTTCATTTAAATACTTAGTTTCTAGTGCATCACATAACTCTTTTGCAGAAGCAAAGTTTTGATAAATGTCAAATAACGAATCAGACATACCATTGACAATGTGACCACGACAGATGTAGTCATCATTTTCCCATTTGTTCCGCCTTCGTAATTCCTCCAAAGGTGCATCATCATCAACTTCTGGTATCTTTGTGCTAAGAACATATACCACTTTCAATGTTGTGAGAAGGAAATGCATCTTCCTTTGCCACCTCCGGAAATCAACTCCTTCGAACTTGTCTAGTTTCCCGAAATTCATCATCAAATCCTTTGCATTCACCATTGTGATCAAAACAATAAATTTAAGAAGATTGTTGTTGTTTTGAGGGTCTTGATTGATCACCAATGCTTTGAAAAACCTGCAATTTTATGAAGAACGGATTCTCGCAGTCACGCGTATATCGCTGTCCTTCTTAAATTTATTCGACCCTAACTTGTCCGGAGTATCACGAATAATTTAAGTGAGATACTGACTGAGAGCCTTGCCTTTTGTCTAGGACAAAATAGATCAAAAGATTACTTGAAGTGTTTAGATGTTTAAGAATTTATCAAGGATGCATACATTTGTTGTCTATATGTTCAACAATGTAAAAGGACCTTTTATAGTACTTGGATTGCAGAGAAATAAGTTACAAGTTCGTATTTTAAGGTTACAACCTAAGTGAAAATGTATCACTTGGTTATAACCACTTAAAAAGACCAAGAGGCACCTAAAAATCAGTTTTCGGGCCACAGGCGGGCGCCTGTGGCCAGCCTGTGATCATCAGAAATCCGCCAATTTCTGTTCAACTTTTAGGCATGCTGAAGTACCACAGGCGGGCGCCTGTCACTCTGTTTCACCAAAATCTGATTTTTGGTCCTTTAAGTGATTTTCTCGAACTATACTTACTTATTCCCCATCCGTATACTCATATACACTTATATAAGCGTGCACTCCGCACCTCCAAACTTATTATTAAGTGTTACGAGTATATCCATCCTTGTACTAAACCCCGATTACCTCAACGGCTTGTGATTATACTTAAATCACCAACAATATGCTGAGTCCATTTGAGAAGTAAAATATTTAGATGAATCTGAACCATATGGTTTAAACTTAAATTTAAACTGTGTGGTCTTGAATTATCCACGTGTGTCTACGGTGCAAATGGAATGATTCTAAAAGAATTATCTTGAAAAAATATGACTAAAATGGTCATCATTTGAAAAATATGTCTCAAAATTTAACATTTGACGCAAATGTTTCTTACTCATTTCATGACGTATTTGTTATGGAATCATTATGGATTTACTACGGAATCGTCACGAAATGATTAAGATTATATGCATGATCAAAGGTTGGCTTTCAAAACATATTTTTCAAAGAATTACATTTTTAGTCATATTTTTTCAAGTTTCTTTTTAATTTAATTGCCGACATACGGGGCGTTTTTTTGGTAGTGTCAATATATGTTTGATGTATCATTAAAGAGTTGTTTAATGTAATTACATTATTAACAAGTGTCCTGACAATATCGATACGGATGAGGCATATCTTAATGGTTAGGGGTGTAATCCAACCGAACTGAAATGACACACTCTAGGAACCGAGCTCGATTCGATTAAGAAAACTCGGCTCAAACTCGATCGAGACATAAAGAAGCATGATCAAACCTAACTCGTTAACAACTCGACTCGGCTTGAAACCTCGATTATATTTTTACAATACATTTAATTTTTATAAAATACGGTACAATCAAACTCAACTAATGTATAAAAAATATCAATTTTTATAAATATAATTAATTAAATAATTATTTAATAGACCTCGATTAACTCATGAGTTACTCAATGACAAATTTTATAATACAACCGTTGTAGCAAGGTTGTGTACCAAGTGGCATACATTACAACCATTCATTTCTAACCTCTCACACACGATAAAAGTGTATTATGTGAAAAAGAGTAAAAATGAGAGGCTCTAATGTATGCCACTTGGTACAACCTTCTTACAACTGTTGCACCATAAAGTCTCTCGTTACTCAATTACTATATAATGATGTTCGAGATCGGCTCGGTTAACTAATCGAGTAGTTGACTCAAGCTCGAACTCGAAAAAATTGAATTGAGTCAAACTCTCTTTCGAGATGAGTATGATAGCTCATGAGTAGTCTAGTTCACTTACAGTCCCATTCATGGTAGATGCTGAGGTCTAAGGATCAAGTGGTCTTGAATTCAAATCCTCCACCCCTTGATTATCGGGAAAAAACCATGGAAATGCCGATAACCTAAATTTATTTGTTCTAATACTACATCTGTCCTTGCAATATCCTGAATTTCTAATCTAACCAAGAGTAAAGTGGAACTTTGGGTATATTTAAGATAAGGGGAAATGTCCCCTAAAAAAAAAAGGGGCAAATGGGACAGAAAGACGGTGTATGTAGAAAATTAGGATGGAAGGACAACTTTTATTTTTTTTTGTGGTTTAAAAAGAAAATTTTATTATAATTAGACCGAAATACCCATTGATGGTAAATTATATATAAAAAAGATAATAATTGAGAAAATATAACACGTAACTGCTTTGAAGTAAATACCGTAATGAATTTTGAAGTAATCGTAAGGAGTGAATCTTCCCAAAATCGCATAATGCAAGTTTAAAAAAAATTACCATCAAATAGAATCTGTAAAATGCTCCCCACCTTCTTCTTTTTTTTTTTTAAAATGTTTTTTGATGGCAAAATAGGACTGCCACTATAGTGGGAAATAAAACGTTACGGTGGAAATTAATTGTTAATGTATGCGTTATTGTTACTGTATGAATGTGTTGGTAAATGCATAAATGTTAATGTATGTGTTTTGTGCAGTTGTTACTTTGTGTGTATTGTTCCATACAAAAAATGAAGTCATGATTTGTGACGTCCCATTTCAAAATACCGAGTCCATATTCGAAATTGAACGTCCGGTACGTATATAACTTAATTAAATTAACTTATATACGTAAGCCTTTCGAGCTAAATAAAGAGTTACATTTTTGCGGAAGGAAATGACTTGGGATAACATAAAGATACTAGGGATAAAATAGGGAATCCAATGTTGATTCCATTACAACATCAATTCAGAAGAAGTCAACGAAAATGCATAAAAGACATAGATTGTTTATGCTATTACAAAACTTAACATACTTTAGCCATTAAGTCTAATACAAAATATAAAATATGCTAAAACAACAAGAAGCCATGATGGCACTCCTTAACGAGCTCGTACACTTCTTCACATGCATCACCTTCTCGGTGTGTAAACAACAATACAAGGGTAAGTACAATCGTACTTAGAAAAGGGAAGAAGAACCAAATCTATACAAGTTATATTATAAGAATAACAAGCAAACTTAATATCAAGTATGTTTCTCTCGCTTACCACACTCCACTAGTCTCACTAGTTGACTCAACTCAAGTAGACATTTGTTACATGTTAAACCATTGACACTTTTCCGGGTGAGATTGCACCAAGACATATCCTCAACACCTTTGATGGACATGGTCGCAAACCATGTGGATTATATGCAAGTCCGGTTTGATATCTAATCAGGTGGAGGCGTAATAAAACCGTGAAGCGATGTATAAAAGTGCCTTACCAAGGAATAATAGGTTTTATCTTTTAGACAAGTCACATATGTATTTAAGCGATTAATCTAACCACCTAAGTTCATTACACGTAAAAAGGCTTCTAAGGGACAAATAGAGCTTAAACGGACTTTACGCTACACTACTTAGCACGCTGGACAGAAATATTAGAATCTAATCCAATACCTATGAGGCTAAGAAATAAGGCTTCCGGATATCCCAAGTTTTTCCCCGCAGAAGGTCTCCATATGGTGCTGAGCCGAATACACCAGAAACCGAACCCTTAAATTCGTCATGTTACAAGCACAACATTGAACTCAAGTCCACATCTCGTAAGGCTAAGTGTAGAATGATCCAATGCTCCCGTGAGACATGGTCCGAAAGCCACTAGAACACGTACACTTAACATTACCACACACCACATAAGGATTTACACTAGAGCATGCTTCGAAACGGGCTTAAAACATGATTTCTACTAAATTGGGCACTTTGGCACGCGCTAAACAGGTTTGGTGCATGCTAAAGGATAACAGGGGCATCCTGTTCTGTTCTGGCAACATTAACATGCGCTGACAGTCTCAGGATGCATCCAGTCCAACACTGTTCAACTTTGGCGCGTGCTGAAGGTTTCTGGCGTGCGGTAAAACTGACATGAGCATTCTGATCCTCACTAATTACTTCAACGTACGCTAAAAGGCTTCCGCATGCGCTAAGGAGGCCAAACACCAAACAACAAGCTACTATAGTGGTTTGGCGTGTGCTAAAAGCTTATGGCGCACACTAAACACCCCAGCTCTATGAATATGAACTTCAACATCTCCAAAACGAATCCATTTTGATTCTAACACTTAAATCAACATTTTCTAACAATTTCTACATGCTATATAATAGATTCGAAGCTTCTAACAACCATAAATTCGATGGAAAACCCCCTTACCTCGAATCATTTGCTTAAAAGATGATTTCTTCAACTTGAACTCAAAACACCAAGAACACCAAAACACACACTAGGAGATAGCTTGAAGATGCAACACCCAATTCAAATTTCTTGCACCTAAACATGGATTCAAGGTTCATACAACCATTAAGCAAATTGAATCCAAACAATAACACATGCACCTTCTTACAACTAGATCTTAAACCATTAAAAGTGCTTACTTGGAGGAGATGAAGAACTTATTCTTCCATGGTTGTTATTCTGTGGCGGCTGGACTAACTTTGTAGACCATGTATTGAAGGTTTGAGATCAAATGCAAAATGTGATGAAGGATCTCAATTATGATTTAAATATGGTATACTCTGATCTCACAAATCAAGATCAAATGAAATCAAGACAACTCAGCTGAGAATCGAAGAACTGCTGAGTTGATACAAATCAGCAGTCTTCTGAGTATCTACAGAAGTCAGCAAAGTTGAGTGTTTTCAGCAAACCAATTCAATCTCAAGTGCTGAAACACTTCAATGATTATTGATCCGTTACTAATGTTACTTTCAGGCCGGATTTTGATGAAAAGGATTAATAATAACCGTATGATCAAGGAGTCAATCAATGGCTATGCTTAAAATACCGTTATAAGAATTTCAGGACCACTTCAATTTGAGCATTCTTTTTCATTGACACACTGTCATGTCAGGAGGACACTGACATCTTACAAAGGTGGTGGAGTAGAGCATGTCAAGAGGATATTCAGAAAAAATCCCGGTAACGGTTACGAAATTAAAAATTCAAACATTGGACATGCACCTATAAAAAGAGGACTTAACAAGAACAAAACTTTAGAGCAACTATTGAACAATTTGAGCAATCAAATTTTTGGCTAAGTTTTTAATCATTCCATCATCTGCTGAGCTACAACTGCAATAAATCCAAAAAATCTTCAAGTGCTAAGTGTTTCAAGAATCATCTAGTATTCAAACACTTGAAGATCGGAGTTGTTGAACTTAATTTATCTATCAAGATCCAAGCTCAAAGAAAGAATCACTTACTTGATTCAAAACACCTCTTTGTTTCAACAAAGATTTCAAGACTGTGATGCATCTGCTGGGTGTCAAGGACAGTTCAGCAGCTGAATCTGAAAGATCAGATAAGGATATGTGTGTGTTTGTGGTGCATCTGTTGAAGAGGAAATCCTACCCTCGAAGGAACAGTGGAACAACTTAATTAATGAAGCAGCAATCTTACATGCCAAGGACTAAGTGGTCAGATTGTGAAGTTGTAGCTATCAATCAAGGACAATCATAAATCTATTGTATCTTGTAACTTTTTCTCAAGACCAATAGTGAATCCCTCCAACATCATAGAAGAACAGTGGACTAAGGGATTACACAACCCTGAACCACAATAATCTCATTTTTTTTTATACTTTATGCATTTACTTTACAGCAATTTACTTTCAGTACTTGATCACATAAAATTCTTGCTTACCAAACCTGCTTAAATGCAGCACACTGTTGAGTCCTAAAACTATGCATCAGTTTTCAATGAACCAAATTTCAAGGCTTAATTCTAATTTGGTGCATATAACCCAGCAAAGCGAACAGTCAGCAGTCCATTCACTCAGCAGAGTTATAGAACTCTAGAAGAAGTTTTAAGTTCCAAATTTATTCACCCCCCTCTCAAAACTTGACTCAATCCGTTCCAAGGGACCAACAATTGGTGTCAATGCAGTGATCCTATTCTGGAGAGATCTCTCGTTGTTCTTTTTTAAAACCTTTTCTAGAATCTTTTTCAATGTTTTTTGAAAGTTGCATCATGGAATCACAACAATACATTGGTAAGCTGCTTATGTGATTTATGAATCATTTTGATGACTACAAACTTTGTTTGAAGGCATACTTAGCTGCTACCCATGAGGAAATGCTTGATGTTCTTACTGATGTCCAAATCAAGATCATGGAGATGCAGACACAAGAAGATGGTACACAAGTCAGAGTCCCCAAGGCCAAACACATGTGGACTGCTGAGGAAAGAAAAAGAGAAATCTTGGATAATGTTACTGTGGACATCATTCTGAGAACACTAGACGGCAACATGTATCTCAAAATCAAGGATTGCAACACAGCAAAGGAAATTTGGGACAAACAGAAGTTAGTTTGTGAAAATTCTGACTCAATTAAGGAAAACAAGCTGACAGTGGCCAAAAAGAAGTTTGAAGGCTTCAAG
The DNA here is from genome assembly GCA_036785695.1 of Gentiana straminea. NCBI lineage: Eukaryota > Viridiplantae > Streptophyta > Magnoliopsida > Gentianales > Gentianaceae > Gentiana > Gentiana straminea. The sequence continues at coordinate 2,319,996 of JAVUPR010000241.1, read as the reverse complement.
ATGCAATATGGTGAAGCATTTGATCAAATGGAGACCATATTCAATGTTTTCATTGATGAACTAACATTATTGGGAGTTGTCAATAACCAGAAAGAGAGCAATGACAAAATCTTGGCTGCAATGCCATTTAGCCGGAAGATGAAAGTCACTGCTTTGGAGGAGTCCAGAAATTTAAAGACAGAGGACACATTCAAATTGTTCACTAATATTAAAGCATATGAGTTTAGAGAATCCATCAAGAAAGATGCTAAAAAAGAAGCTTTAAAGACTTCAGTACTGGCTGCTGAGATTGAAGATCAATCATCAAGCTGCACTGCTGATAGTCTGGATGAGCTATATGAGCAAATGTCTTTGCTCTATAAGAGGTTCAAAAAGATTTCACAATAAGTCAGAGGTGGACAGTCATCAAAGAAATACACCAGAGTTGACAGATATAAGAAGAAAGAAGAAACAAAGAAAGAGAATGAGTATTTGTACAACAACTGCAAAAATCTTGGTCACTTCAAAGCTGATTGTCATGATCTGCTGAATAAGAGAGCTGACAAGGCACCTGAAAGAATAAGAGGTACCAGAAAAGATTTAAGAGCTGAAGACTCTTCTGATGATGAAGTGGAAAGTGAAAGAGCTTTTTCAGGAGTAAAATATGATGACACTGCTCTCATGGCACACATGAAGGATGAGACTGAGGTATAACAATTTGTTTCCAAATACTCATATGCATCTAGTGCATGTTCTTCAACTGCCGGTTCTAATCCTATAAATTCTTAATTAAGTGAAACTCATGATGGCCTACTCAAGCAATTGATGAAAATGCAATCTAGTTATGAGGTTGTGAAATCTGAAAGAGAATCATATAAATATGGAATTCAAAGATTAACTGCTTATTTGAATTTCTCAAGGCTAAGAATAGAGCAACGGAAACTGAATCTGTCGGACTCAGCAGAGGCCAGCTTTGCCAACTGCTGCAGCTGAGTCTAGGGTACAGTTATGTTCTTCAACTATATTCAAGTCTGGCAAACACTATGGTGATAGGACATGTCTTGGTTTTGACAGTCAACGGTCAACTAAAGCTGGACATAGCAATAAAGATGAACCTAGGACTAGAATCGTTCCCAAGTTCATTGTTGAGCAAAGGCCCACACCTGAGATAACTGCTGAGACAAGCAGACCTGCTGAGAATAGATCAACGAAGCATAACCAGAATTCTATACCAGAATTCTAAAAGGACAGCTGCACATCACAAGAATGCTAGGCATGTTGATAGGTCATCTAGACCTTTTAGAAATGGTAGTAGATCTGCTCAACCACAGAAAGCTAACCCAAAATCATCTAAGAATAGGAAACATTCTTAAAAAAATGTTAAGTCAAAAAATGTTAATCCTTCGAGGAGTAACAAATTCAGGGGGGAAAGGCAGACTGTTCCATGCTGATGAAGATTAGGATGTTCCAGCACAACCTGTTAGAATAGAAAAGTATAAAAAAAAGTTTCTAAGGCCAAGCCACAGCAAAAGGCTCAGCAGAGGACTCAACAGAGACCTCAGCAAAGGCATAAGTACAGATATGTCCCTAACTGTCTGTAGAGCTTCGGATATTATGATAAATCCAACAGAGGTAATCAAAACATAGATGATTATAAAAAAAAAGTCCAGAGAACATATATGAAGAAGCAAGAGCATAATGTAAGAAGATACAGAGCTGTAAACTTCATATATGAGGAAAGGTTCAACCCTATAAGGAGAAGACTGATTGGTTATGGTCCAAGGGTTGTCCTAACTACTGACCACTATTGACCCAAATAAGTCTGGTACCTAAAAAGAATTAATTTTTTTGTAAGGTGACTGGTATTTTGATAGTGGATGCTCCAGACACATGACAAAGAACCAAAAATTTCTAGTGGATTACGTGGCTAAAGATGGACCTAAAGTCAATTTTTGTGGAAAGAGAAGCCTGGATACACTAGAGGATTTGGTGTTTTGGTAAAGAATGGCCTGACAATCCAAAATGTAGCTTATGTGCAGGGTCTAAAATACAACCTCCTCAGTACAAGCCAATTTTGTGATAAAGGATACAAAGTTCTTTTCAAGACAGGTTCATGCATATTGAAGAATTAAATGACAAACCAAGTTGTGTTATCTAGGAAAAGAGTTGGCAATGTGTACATTGTTGACTGGACATCAGCTGTACTAGAAACATGCCTACTGGTACACACTAAAATCAGAAGTAAGCTGGTTGTGACATAAAAAGCTGAGTCACCTGAATTTTGATGACATCAATCTGCTGGTGAAAAAAAAGCTTGTGGAAAGACTCTCAGATGTTGTTTATAAATAGGATAGGATATGTGATTCATGACAAAAAGGAAAGAAAACCAAATTCAATTTCATGACAAAGACAAAGCAATTTTACAAACAGAGTTCTAGAATTGGTGCGCAAGGATTTATTTGGACCGGCCACACCTCTAAGAAAAGGTGGAAAAAAGTATACTCTTATAGTGGTTGATGACTAGTCAAGATACACTTGGGTTGTGTTCATGGCAAAGAAGAAGGAAACTCTACAAAAGCTGCATGAACTGATGAAGAAACTGCAAAATGAGAAGATCCTGTCAGTTCTCAAGATCAGATCAGACAGAGAAACTAATTTTTGAACAAATTAGTCATAGAATACTGTGAGCAAAGTGGTATTCAGCACTAGTTATCAGCTGCAAGAATGGGGTTGCTGAAAGAAGAAACAGAACTTTGAAAGAAGCTGCAAGAACTATGATCTGTGAATCAAGCTACCCTATGAATATTGGTCTAAAGCAATTAAAACAGCATGCTACACCCAGAATAGATCACTGGTGATTAGGAAGTTAGTGAAGGCCCCTTATGAAATATAGAATGGAAGGAAAGCAAACATTTAATATTTCATGCTTTTGGAAGTAAGTGTTTAATACACAACAATGGCAAAGATCAGCCGAAGACTTTGGAAGCAAAAGCTGTTGAAGGAGTATTTTTGGTTTATTCAGCAGTTTGGAAAGCATATAGAGTGTTGAATAAGGGGAAATTATTTCATGAGGAATCAATGCATGTGTTGTTTCATGAGCCAAACTTTAGAAGTGAAGAAGTTGAAGTTGTTCGAGAGACAAGTAATCAACAAAAAGGATGAAGAACCAATATATGTTGATGTGGTGAAGAATCTCGTTGATTTGAAGCTCTCTGCTGACAAGGCACCTGCTGATCAACCAACCGATCACTCAACAGACACCACATCATAGCAAACCATGGAAAATGAAACAAACATTCTTTATTTACAATGGCTTAGAGATCACACTAATTAGCAGGTAATTGGTGATGTTCAGCAATGAGTGAGGACCAGAAATCAGTTAGATGATATGCTAACATGCTTCTTATCACAACTGAAGCCTAAGGAGATAAATGAAGCTGTAAATGATCCTGACTGAAAATTGCCATGCAAGAAGAACTCAATGAATTTGAGAGGAATCAAGTCTGGGAGTTGGTGGACAAACCAGATCATGCAAATATTGTTCGAACAAAATAGGTAATCGGGAATAATCTTGATGAGAGTGGCACCATTTTTAGAAATAAAGTAAGATTAGTTGCCAGAAGATATTCTCAAGCTGAAGGAATTGATTTTGATGAAACCTATGCACCCGTTGCAAGATTGGAAGCTATCAGATTATTTCTTGCATTTGCTGCACACAAAAACTTCAAGGTATATCAGATGAATGTGAAGAGTGCATTTTTGAATCGTATCTTGGAAGATGAGGTATATGTGTAACAACCTCCTGATTTTAAAGTAAAAGGTCAAGAAGACAATGTTTACAGACTAAAGAAGGCTATATATGGCTTAAATCAAGCACCAAGAGCCTAGTATGAGACCTTGTCTCAGTTCTTAGTACATAATGGTTTCAGAAAATGAACCATTGACAAGACATTTTTCAGAATCAAAGATGGAGATAATAAATTGTTGCTTCAGATATTTGTGACATCATTTTTTGTTAAGAAAATAATCTACTTTGTGAAAAATTTGCTAAGCTCATGAAGAGCAAGTTCTAGATGTGTATGATGGGAGAGCTAAAGGATTTCTTGGGATCTCAAGTCAAGAAAATCGGAAATTGTTTGGATGCTTTAATGGATCAACAATCTCTACACAATGAGGTTCTAGATGAAGTCTCAAAATCAATTTGAAGAGAAAAATTATGGACAAAGACATCACGACTGAGATTGATAAAGTCAGAGAAATTACAGCTGATGTTGTTGAAAAGATCAATCTACTGAAAGAAAGTCTTAAGGAAACAAATATGACAAACATAAAATCTTTTGAAAAGTTTGAAGAGATGATCAATAGCAAAGTTTCATACATGGATGCATAGCTGGAAATCAAGCACAAATAAGTCTTGCAAACGGACAAGATATGATTCGTGAACTTCTCTCCAAGCATATTTTTAATGATGCCCAAAAGGGGGAGAGAATAAGTAAGGAACAGATGAAGAAAAGAAGTCAGCTGAGCAAAGTCAGGGAACCATAATAAGGAAGGAAGATTTAACAACCAAGGAACTATTTGATAAATATTGCAAGACCGATGAAGATATACTGACTTTAAATGAAGATTTATAGGAAGAATTCAAGGATGTCTACAAACCGAAAAGAAGAATATTTTGCGACATGGATCGAGTTGAAGCCCTGAAATCATTTCAATGTGAAAGAAAGTTGGCTATCAAGCTGAGAAGAATGTAGAAAGAAGAAGAAGTGTAATCCAAAGGACATGGACAACTTGGCCTATGATCTTGATGGATTTGAAGACTTCTACAACAAAAGTTGCTTTGAAGGTGCTTCAAAGGTTGAAGCATAGGAAACATGGAAATCAGTCAGCAGCTATGCTCACTCAGTTGTGAATGAAGAATTACTCAAGAAGCAAGAAAGCATGATGAGCAACTGATGCTGAGAGAAACAATGGGGAGAAACAAAGCTTAATGTTTTATCCTTGTAAAAACAACACTTATTTGGTTTGAAACATTTATTAGCTTAACAAAAAGCTTATAGTGAAAATTCATAAATTTTGTTCTTTTTATTGTTTTTATCTTTATGCTTTTCTTTTAGGTAAGGGTATTGGCATCAACAAAAATGGGGAAATTGTTAGAAATGTTTTTGTTTTGATGATGAGTGCCAAACTAACTGTTATATTGAAAAGCCAAAAGATGTTTAGAGCTGAATGTATTGGTTTATTAAGGTCTGATATTGTATAGCTCAAATCGGACAAGCATTGCAATAGAAATCTTATAGGCAAACTTTGTAGTGGAGTATAGGATTTCAAGTGCTGAGCTGAAGGCTGATGGTTCAAACTCAGTAATGAAGGTTGAGGGTTCAAACTCAGTGGCGTTGCTTGAAGACTAGAGGTTGAGGTTTCAAACTCAGTAATGAAGACTAAGCCGAAGCTTAAAGTTAGAATTCAGGTAAGTCTGTGATGGCCTAGACTGACTTTATAGACCTTGTATTAAAGCTTTAAGATCCAATGAAAAATGTGGTGAAGGATCTATATCATGGTTTAAATATAATGTATTCTGATCTAACAAATCAAGATCAGATGAAATCTAGAAAACTTAGCTAAGAATCGAAGAACTACTGGGTTGATACAAATCACTTGCCTGTTGAAAATCTATAGAAGTCAGTAGAGCAGAGTGTTTTCAGCAAACCAAATCACTCTCGAGTGCTGAAAAACTTCAAGGATTATTGATCTGTTACTAATGTTACTTTGGGACCAAATTCTAATGAAAATGATCAATAATAACCGTATGATCAAGGAGTCAATCAATGGCTTTGCTTAAAATACAATTATAAGAATTACAGGACCAGTTCAATTATTCTCATTGGTTGACACTCTGTCATATCAGGAAGACACTGACATCTGACAAAGATGGTGGAGCAGAGCATGTCGTGAGGATAATAAAAAAATTGAACGGTTATATAATTCAAAATTCAAACACTGGACATGCACCTGTAAATAGAGAACCTGGCAACAAGAATCAATAACAAGAATAAAATTTAAGAGCTAGTATTGAGAAATTTGAGCAATCAAGTTTTCTGCTAAGTTTTTTATCATGACATCATCTGCTGAGCTACAACAGCAATCAATCCAGAAAATCTTCAAGTGCTAAGTGTTTCAAAATCATCCAGTATTTAAACAGTTGAAGATTTGAGCTGCTGAATGATCATGTTGAAATTAGTACAATAAATCATGCCTTTATTTGCCCCGAATTATGTACAATTGATAAATGATAGCCAGATTATTGTATGAAATATGTGTCAATTTCCTAGTGTCGGTTCCTTGATCGTTAATTCTGAATCTTTGTATTTTATCCTGATATTTGGTACTGTTCGACCTCATTTTATGTGATTTCAGGAGTACCATATAATAGGGCCGAAGAGAAGCGGATCTGGATTAAAAGAAAACATCGGGCCTAAGTCAGGAGAAGTCACTACAAAGTCTGCTGAGCCAGAAAGAAGAGAAAAAGGCCCGAGGCCGCGGAAACCCTAGCCGCAGCCACAACAACTTGAGCAACATGAAATCAAAGGAGCCGTATTTTGTATTAAGTCGGTTAGGGTTAGATCAACTAGGTCGGTTTACAGCTCTATATAAAGGCTATGTCAATCTATTGTAATATACACTCATAGATACTTGAATCAACAATTATTATATTTTCTATGAAATAAATAGTTCGTGATTTTCTTTCTAGTTCGTTTGCTTGGTTACCTTCACCAATCCATCAACTCGCTTGAGTTGATCAAGCTAGATCCTCCATTGGTAAATGTATGAAGCTATGAACGTTCCTTCGTATTTTAATCATGGTAAGTTAAGTTAGATTAACGCGTTGTAATTAATCTTCTTGTCTAAACGAATCGTAATTAACTAGAATGACCAGAACATAACGATATAGATTTCAAAATTAGGAACCACCGCGACGGTGACGGTCTATATCGCAGCCGCGGGACACCTTTTAGGTCACCCTAATCTAAAGATTCAACATCAGCTATATTGATCGACATGTTTAATTCACAGTAGGTTAGATCTGGACAATCTGCTTATTGTTCATCATAAATTAACATGAAGGACGATAAAATGAAGTGTTAGTTAGGATATAGTCTAGATCAATCCCTAGGAACGTGTTAGTCAATCCACGATAGCTGCTTAGGGAGGTTCACGGTCTTGAGGCAGCACTTTCTAAAACTTATTACGTGTGATTTAATACAACCAATAGAAGTAGATAAGATTAAGAGATTGCATCCGTAGCTTAAAACTGAATTAGAACACGTTCTGGTTAAACTATGAAATTACGAGGAAAAGTAGACATAAGGATTAATTACACCAAGTTAGGAGATTGGAGAGGAGGGATACACCAATTACTTTTATGTTCTTATGTTGGTCTAAGGACCGCTATTTGTCTTCTTGGTTAGATCTATGAATTATTATCCGTGTTGCATCATCTCTGTGGGATCGACCTTGACTCGCCTCTACTATGCTACGATTGACCTAGTACTCTTGCTAGTATTTTGTGAGTATTGGTGGCTTACACGCGGATCAAGTTTTTGGCGCCGTTGCCGGGGACAATGGCCAATATGGATAATAGTTTCATTAAATCTAATTAAGGATTATTCGGTTTCTTTTAGTTGCTTTATTTTAGAGTCTAGAGTCTGTTCTGAATCAATCATGTATAGTTTTACCATTAGAAGAGGGGAAACAGCTTCCGAGACAGCGACATATCCTGCCGCAGCCGCGGGATTCTGTGACTCAGCTTCTGATCACTTCTCTGTTTTTCTGTGTTTACCCCTGTATGTTATTAGTTAGTAGGTCCGCAACAGTTGGGTATGGACCCAGTTGAAGCAGGAAATTACTAACCATGTTTTTGCTTTATTTAGGCTGTCTTGCAGGGATACATAATGCTTTCGACATCAACCCAGAAATATTGTAGGGATTCGAAGTCAGCTAGCATGATGTCATGAACTATTTTGAATGTCGTTCCCATCTCTAAGTACCCATGCTCGAATGTACGGGAGCAATATGTAGCGGACAAAAAGAGAGTGGAACTGGAAAAGGAAGCAGCCAGAGCTGAGAAAGAAAGAGAAGCCGAAGAAAGTCTAAAGGAGTACAAGAACGACCGTTCAGGGGACTTTCCTATTGAATTGATTGAAATATCCTCTACTGATTCTGATCCTGAAGCCGATCCTGATACTATGTTCTCTGAGTGAGAGGATTACCCTGAATCAGACACTATAATCAAGTTAGGAGACCCTGGTACCTTTAGACTCCCTATCTCAATAAATGGAATATATTTAGGATTAGGCAGTGTTCTAAAAGACGCTAGGCGGTAGTCGGGCAGTCATGGGGCGCCTAGGTGTTTTTTTTTTAATTTTTTGTTAATATTTTAAATAATACAATGCTTGTCCAACATAAATCCTTACATCATAAAGCATAAAAATCAAGTAAACATGTGTCAAAAGACTAATTAAACTGCAAAAGAACATGAGATTATGTCAACACTTGATGAGCTTAATTTACCCCTTCAAAAATACAATTTATAAAGGACTCGTAACCGTGGGTAAACCAACTCTCTAACCAGCAGAGTACCGGGTCGATTGTTAGAATAGCTACAGGAGTACGAGGTCGATCCCAAGGGAAATGTGGTTGTGAGTATCAAAGCGAACGTGTGTCTTAGTCTAGGCGATCAAAGTTGTGGTGGAGAGATATTATACTAATGCAAAAAGTAAAGTTTAACTAATAAGATTAAAAAGCATAGCCAAACCATGATCCAAATGATTAGTTTCAACCCCAAGGATAGACAAAACCAGGAATGTGCAAACGAACTCTCGCATTCAATCTCACGGGTGCAAACTCCTAATCCCGGTGCTAAGGTCTGAACAACTCTCTCCTAACACCTTAAGCCATGTTAACTACCCTTCCCTTTAGAAGATTCACTAACAAGTCATGTTTTGCACTAGAGCTGCTTAAACGTAAAAAACGAGTAACCTCACTTTGGGCCCGGGCTTAACAACTAAGCCGGGTCTACGCCGTGATCTTAGAACCCTTTTCCCACACCACTCTCTCTGAACAACTCTCAAGAGTGATATGTGTGATCTTTGACCTAGATAGCTAATCTAGTCCAAATCCATTATAACAAGTTTTAAGACGTGAAAAGTGCAAGATACAACAAAAAGCACTACACACCCCTTATTTCATCTTCCGAGGGTTGATTTCACCAAATTTCACATAATTCGGCTATGAAAAGTTTAGCTACCCATATAAACGGATTCTGTCAATATGTCATGGATTAAAATGGCGGGAAATTTTACATAATAGCCTTCTGTCAATTATGGCAGAATTCTATTAAAACCAAATTAAAACCGAAATCCAATCATTTGTCAGATTCTCCTATATATGGATACTACTACGGATATATATATATATATATATATATATATATATATATATATATATATATATATATATATATATATATATATATAACGAGAATGAAAAAAAACAAGAAACAACAAGAAAGAAATAGCTAGATATAGATATAACAATAATGAGAGAAAACAAAAGCAAACTTACTATTATAACGGAGATATATTCGATTACATATGAAAAACTTGATATTACAACGATTTCAAAAACACCGAACTTCCAATAATTTCCCGAAAGCATTACAACGATACTATTATTACTAAATTTATTTCGGCATAAGGCCTTATATACAATATAAAAAAGAAATATAGAAATATATATATATATATATATATATATATATATATATATATATATATGGTGCATATATGGTGCCCCCGTGCTCTCTCTGAATGCTCCTTATATAAGCAAAATTCCAAGGGCCGGACCAGTCCGGGTAGGGGCCGGACCAGTCCGGACTAATGATGACATACATCCCCCCTTAATTCCCGATTTACGGATAAAAATTTATATTTTGGAATAAAACTTTAAAAATTCATATCTTGAGTTCTAGATCTCCAAAAAACATGATTTAAGAGGCATCGGAAAGCTCTCGGAAAAATCTACAACTTTCATGAAGGACTCTTCTTCAGAAAATGTCTTTTTGATGGGCCATTCGCTCGTCGAAGATATTTCTCGATTTCCACTAAATCGAATCGATTAGCCACTTGACCACTTGACTTAATGATACTTGAGTTGTAGAATTCCGATTGACGTGATTCAAAATGCGTTGAAAAGCTCTTTCAAAGATATACAACTTTCATTAAGGACACTTCTTCAGAAAATGCCGTTTTTATGAGCCATTTGTTCGTCGAAGATATAATTCGTTAGTGGTACCACTAACCACTGAGCCACTTGACCACTTAAGTTAGTGGCACACTCTTATATCCCTAAAAATACATCTTTTAGGCCTCAAAACGTGTCATTACTCGGGATTTTGGTCAACCTATAATTCTGCAATAAACCACCAAAATACCAAACGTAAATCCGACACGACACTCCGGTTACTAAACCGGTACAAAAACTAATAAAAACACATAAAAACACGATATTTTATAAAATATTCATGACTTATATATTTTTATGAAATTTAGGAATTAAAGACTCGAAATGATACAAAAGTGCTCAAAATGATATCAGAAACGGGGTGAAAAGTTATGAAAATAACTGTGAATTTTTCCGTCATCACAACCCCCCACTTAGCTTTTGGTCGTCCTCGAACAAAATAAGCGATAAAATAAAATGAATGAGGAAAAATTCATGAAGAGATAAGATGTAAGGGACAACCAGATGATGAAACCATTCGAATCATAACCACACGTTAACCTCAATATAAATGTATAACAGAGTGCGTGTGTGACAAGCCTTTTCAATTTCCACTATCCTCTCTTGAATAATTCAAGCAAATGCACAAGTATCCATTCGAGACGATCCTAATGACTTTCCTAGGTATAGGCGATATGAGTTCACACAAAGTCCTCCCCCGTACTTATTAGGATAATCCTTAAAGCATATCATTCAGTTTATACTGGGGGATAGTCGAAGATAACTAAGTTTTCAACCATGCTTAATTCATTCCCAGCAATAGGATGTTTCGTGATAACACCCTAGCTGGACTTAATTTCACATGTGTAGCATATGCCTTCATTCCCAGCAATAGGATGTTTCGTGATAACACCCTAGCTGGACTACTATCATCAGGCAGTCGGGAGCCTTTAAGCCTCATAGTGGTATAGGACGTTTCGTGATAACGCCCTACGCACTCAAATCATTGGTAGCTACATCCGACATATAAATAGTTCATCTTAGTTTGGTATTCTTCCTTTCATTCCATTTTCCCAATAAACTTAACTTATATCCTTTCTATCACATTCAAACCTTCAGATATTCACAGTACACGTTCAGAAGTTAGGTACTAAATTACTGCAAGTCTCTCTAGAATAACCACTAGGATACTGAATGGATACATTTTAAAATTTTCGCTTCAATATCAAAGGCTTACGTGAACAATGAATTCATTTTACACAAATAAATTTGGGGTTAAAATGCACTTACGGTTCACTTTGGTTATATACATCCAAATTGATCATTACATCATCAGATCCATGAAATATATACCTTATACAATTTATTTTAATCAACTAAATAATGTTCGAAAAAAAAATCAAAAACTAAGGGATTTTCTGATACAAAATAAATACTTAATGCCATTACTAGACCAACCTCGACTCTACCCCCCACTTACGAACTTGCAATGTCCCAAGCGTGTGAATGAGATAGAGAAGAAGACTTAGCTTATAAACCCGGCGAAAGGTGCTACCGAATCCCGTAACAACCATGAGAAATCATGACCCGAATCCCTATACAAAACCAAAACAAAGAAAACACGGGACATGGTCCTCGTGCCAAGACATCGAATAGGGATATGGGAACAATAAGGAAATGGCCCCGTCACGTCGAAAAAATCGATAGACAATATGTGCACATGCATACATATCCCATAAAGCACGAACATCTAGAGTATATACATATATATCATAGTCAAGGCATCAATTCAAATTGGAAACGGGACTAAATCATAAAATGTAGTTTGAGTCTTTTCATACCCGAAATTCTCAAAGAGGTTCTTTCAAATTGTTCTAACAACCTAAGTCCAAGAAATGAAGTGTTTGAATTTTTTCTCTGTATTCTCCCACGGGATTTTCGGATAACCACCTAATCGTTCCCTTTTTAATAACATTCAAAACTTCATCTTGAGACTTGGTTGTGCTTTGTTTTTATCTTTCATTATAATCATACTTGCCACATTCTACATTTCATTAAGACTAGTCTTATCCAAATTATTATTATTTAACGGGCTGCCTCCCGGTAGCGCTTTTGTTTAACGTCGTTTGCTCGACAGGGTGACTCTAAACGGACTCAATCAACCAAAATCCGAACTCAAGAAGATCAACAGCTTAAGAAAAGTTAACAATGCGAGAACCAAAGAAATTGAATTGTCTAGAAACGTACCTCGTTTGGCCTCGATGCTATCTCCTCCCGGCCCGAGAATCTTCTCGTTATCAACTGTCGAACCATCTTCTTTGCTATTCCATATAGTTCATCCATCGGGGAGTACACAAACTGGACCGCAGAAAATTCATCCTCACAGAATGGACGAATGTAGTAATCCGGGACCGATATATCAAACATTACCAACTCTCCCGGTGGCTCTACCAAAGATGGCCGATCAATCTCATTAGGTTTTCTCATACACTCCTTATGGAAATCTCCACTTGGAAGTGATAGAGAAATGGGCGATCCCGTAGGCTCCTCAAACTCTGAAATCTTATTATAGAAAACTGAATCATCAACCTCACTCTCAACCTGAACTTCTTCAATGGTTACATCATCATCCTTAACCACCTTTATTGCACGTTTTTCCTGCTCAAACCCCATTATTTCAATCAATTGCACCACCCTCTCTTGAAAATTTCTTATGGCGGAGTCAGTACTTATCTTGAACTCTTGCATGTCCAGCAGTCGCTCTTGCAAGATCGGGTCCAATCGCTCTAGTTGTTCCATTTGACTTGTCGGTAAAACTTTCTTGTGGCGCGGGAACAAACCGATCATACCGACTTTGATTCATCGGAGGTGGGTAGCAAGTTTTCTTGCCATTCCGGACAACGATCGGGTGGTGAATATGGGTGAAGCTATCAACATGCTGAGTATGATCACCGTAATCCTGATAAGCACTAGGGTTCGAAGAACCCTCATAATATTGTGGCTCATAACTCGAATAACCATAATTTTTATCCTGGTACGTACTAGGGCAATGATAGGACCAAGAACCTTGGTTATTCTGCTGTTGATATTGAGGCTGAGGCACGAACTGTTGTTGATAGCATTGTTCAGGTGCCTGAGGTTGGTAGGAGTATTGTTGTTCAGGTGAGTAGTATTGATTGAAAAATCCATCCATTTAAGCTCAAACTGCAAGATCTCAGAAAACAACAAGAAAACAATAAAATTTGTCTAATTTTCCTTTTTTCTTTTTTTTTTTTTAAAATTTTTTTTTTATGGTAGCCGAAGGCCCTAAGCCTCAGTTCTAGCTGGACTTACAAGATATCAACCTAACATAACAACCCCGTAAAGAGATTGGGTTGAGTACCAAAGTCGTATTCAAACCGAGTTCAGGACAAAATCACTTCAGCATCCCAAGACTCTTATCGAAAGTAAAATAAAAATAAAAACCTAGGCCCAAGCCTTCAGTTCACTTACAAGATATCACAACAATATCACACATTTCCCCGGCAACGGCGCCAATTTTTGATGAGCTTAATTTACCCCTTCAAAAATACAATTTATAAAGGACTCGTAACCGTGGGTAAACCAACTCTCTAACCAGCAGAGTACCGGGTCGATTGTTAGAATAGCTACAGGAGTACGAGGTCGATCCCAAGGGAAATGTGGTTGTGAGTATCAAAGCGAACGTGTGTCTTAGTCTAGGCGATCAAAGTTGTGGTGGAGAGATATTATACTAATGCAAAAAGTAAAGTTTAACTAATAAGATTAAAAAGCATAGCCAAACCATGATCCAAATGATTAGTTTCAACCCCAAGGATAGACAAAACCAGGAATGTGCAAACGAACTCTCGCATTCAATCTCACGGGTTCCAACTCCTAATCCCGGTGCTAAGGTCTGAACAACTCTCTCCTAACACCTTAAGCCATGTTAACTACCCTTCCCTTTAGAAGATTCACTAACAAGTCATGTTTTGCACTAGAGCTGCTTAAACGTAAAAACGAGTAACCTCACTTTGGGCCCGGGCTTAACAACTAAGCCGGGTCTACGCCGTGATCTTAGAACCCTTTTCCCACACCACTCTCTCTGAACAACTCTCAAGAGTGATATGTGTGATCTTTGACCTAGATAGCTAATCTAGTCCAAATCCATTATAACAAGTTTTAAGACGTGAAAAGTGCAAGATACAACAAAAAGCACTACACACCCCTTATTTCATCTTCCGAGGGTTGATTTCACCAAATTTCACATAATTCGGCTATGAAAAGTTTAGCTACCCATATAAACGGATTCTGTCAATATGTCATGGATTAAAATGGCGGGAAATTTTACATAATAGCCTTCTATCAATATGGCGATTCTATTAAAACCAAATTAAAACCGAAATCCAATCATTTGTCGATTCTCCTATATATGGATACTACTACGAATATATATATATATATATATATATATTATATAATATACGAGAATGAAAAAAAACAAGAAACAACAAGAAAGAAATAGCTAGATATAGATATAACAATAATGAGAGAAAACAAAAGCAAACTTACTATTATAACGGAGATATATTCGATTACATATGAAAAACTTGATATTACAACGATTTCAGCAACACCGAACTTCCAATAATTTCCCGAGCATTACAACGATACTATTATTACTAAATTTATTTCGGCATAAGGCCTTATATACAATCTAAAAATTAAAGAAATTATATATATATATATATATATATATATATATATATATATATATATATATATATATATATATATATATATATATATATATATATATGGTGCATATATGGTGTGTCCCCCGTGCTCTCTCTGAATGCTCCTTATATAAGCAAAATTCCAAGGGCCGGACCAGTCCGGGAGGGGCCGGACCAGTCCGGACTAATGATGACATACATCCCCCTTAATTCCCGATTTACGGATAAAAATTTATATTTTGGAATAAAACTTTAAAAATTCATATCTCGAGTTCTAGATCTCCAAAAAACATGATTTAAGAGGCATCGGAAAGCTCTCGGAAAATCTACAACTTTCATGAAGGACTCTTCTTCAGAAAATGTCTTTTGATGGGCCATTCGTTCGTCGAAGATATTTCTCGATTTCCACTAAATCGAATCGATTAGCCACTTGACCACTTGACTTAATGATACTTGAGTTGTAGAATTCCGATTGACGTGATTCAAAATGCGTTGAAAAGCTCTTTCAAAGATATACAACTTTCATTAAGGACACTTCTTCAGAAAATGCCGTTTTTATGAGCCATTTGTTCGTCGAAGATATAATTCGTTAGTGGTACCACTAACCACTGAGCCACTTGACCACTTAAGTTAGTGGCACACTCTTATATCCCTAAAAATACATCTTTTAGGCCTCAAAACGTGTCATTACTCGGGATTTTGGTCATCCTATAATTCTGCAATAAACCACCAAAATACCAAACGTAAATCCGACACGACACTCCGGTTACTAAACCGGTACAAAAACTAATAAAAACACATAAAAACACGATATTTTATAAAATATTCATGACTTATATATTTTTATGAAATTTAGGAATTAAAGACTCGAAATGATACAAAAGTGCTCAAAATGATATCAGAAACGGGGTGAAAAGTTATGAAAATAACTGTGAATTTTTCCGTCATCACAACCCCCCACTTAGCTTTTGGTCGTCCTCGAACAAAATAAGCGATAAAATAAAATGAATGAGGAAAAATTCATGAAGAGATAAGATGTAAGGGACAACCAGATGATGAAACCATTCGAATCATAACCACACGTTAACCTCAATATAAATGTATAACAGAGTGCGTGTGTGACAAGCCTTTTCAATTTCCACTATCCTCTCTTGAATAATTCAAGCAAATGCACAAGTATCCATTCAGACAGTCCTAATGACTTTCCTAGGTATAGGCAGTAACAGTTCCACACAAAGTCCTCCCCTGTACTTATTAGGATAATCCTTAAAGCATATCATTCAGTTTATACTGGGGATAGTCAGAAGATAACTAAGTTTTCAACCATGCTTAATTCATTCCCAGCAATAGGATGTTTCGTGATAACACCCTAGCTGGACTTAATTTCACATGTGTAGCATATGCCTTCATTCCCAGCAATAGGATGTTTCGTGATAACACCCTAGCTGGACTACTATCATCAGGCAGTCGGGAGCCTTTAAGCCTCATAGTGGTATAGGACGTTTCGTGATAACGCCCTACGCACTCAAATCATTGGTAGCTACATCCGACATATAAATAGTTCATCTTAGTTTGGTATTCTTCCTTTCATTCCATTTTCCCAATAAACTTAACTTATATCCTTTCTATCACATTCAAACCTTCAGATATTCACAGTACACGTTCAGAAGTTAGGTACTAAATTACTGCAAGTCTCTCTAGAATAACCACTAGGATACTGAATGGATACATTTTAAAATTTTCGCTTCAATATCAAAGGCTTACGTGAACAATGAATTCATTTTACACAAATAAATTTGGGGTTAAAATGCACTTACGGTTCACTTTGGTTATATACATCCAAATTGATCATTACATCATCAGATCCATGAAATATATACCTTATACAATTTATTTTAATCAACTAAATAATGTTCGAAAAAAAAATCAAAAACTAAGGGATTTTCTGATACAAAATAAATACTTAATGCCATTACTAGACCAACCTCGACTCTACCCCCCACTTACGAACTTGCAATGTCCCAAGCGTGTGAATGAGATAGAGAGGAAGACTTAGCTTATAAACCTGGCAGAAAGGTGCTACCGAATCCCGTAACAACCATGAGAAATCATGACCCGAATCCCTATACAAAACCAAAACAAAGAAAACACGGGACATGGTCCTCGTGCCAAGACATCGAATAGGGATATGGGAACAATAAGGAAATGGCCCTGTCACGTCAGAAAAATCGATAGACAATATGTGCATACATATCATATAGAGCATATACATATCATAGTCAAGGCATCAATTCAAATTGGAAACAGACTAAATCATAAAATGTAGTGAGTCTTTTATACCCAGATTCTCAAGGGTTCTTTCAAATTGTTCTAACAACCTAAGTCCAAGAAATGAAGTGTTTGAATTTTTTCTCTGTATTCTCCCACGGGATTTTCGGATAACCACCTAATCGTTCCCTTTTTAATAACATTCAAAACTTCATCTTGAGACTTGGTTGTGCTTTGTGTTTATCTTTCATTATAATCATACTTGCCACAGATTCTACATTTCATTAAGACTAGTCTTATCCAAATTATTATTATTTAACGGGCTGCCTCCCGGTAGCGCTTTTGTTTAACGTCGTTTGCTCGACAGGGTGACTCTAAACGGACTCAATCAACCAAAATCCGAACTCAAGAAGATCAACAGCTTAAGAAAAGTTAACAATGCGAGAACCAAAGAAATTGAATTGTCTAGAAACGTACCTCGTTTGGCCCTCGATGCTATCTCCTCCCAGCTAGAGAATCTTCTGTTATCAACCTGTCGAACCATCTTCTTTGCTATTCCATATAGTTCATCCATCGGGGAGTACACAACCGGACCGCGTAAAAATTCATCCTCACAGAATGGACGAATGTAGTAATCCGGGACCGATATATCAAACATTACCAACTCTCCCGGTGGCTCTACCAAAGATGGCCGATCAATCTCATTAGGTTTTCTCATACACTCCTTATGGAAATCTCCACTTGGAAGTGATAGAGAAATGGGCGATCCCGTAGGCTCCTCAAACTCGAAATCTTATTATAGAAAACTGAATCATCAACCTCACTCTCAACCTGAACTTCTTCAATGGTTACATCATCATCCTTAACCACCTTTATTGCACGTTTTTCCTGCTCAAACCCCATTATTTCAATCAATTGCACCACCCTCTCTTGAAAATTTCTTATGGCGGAGTCAGTACTTATCTTGAACTCTTGCATGTCCAGCAGTCGCTCTTGCAAGATCTGGTCCAATCGCTCTAGTTGTTCCATTTGACTGTCGGTAAAACTTTCTTGTGGCGCGGGAACAAACTGATCATACTGACTTTGATTCATCGGAGGTGGGTAGCAGGTTTCTTGCCATTCCAGACACTGATCAGGTGACTGAATATGGGTGAAGCTATCAACATGCTGAGTATGATCACCGTAATCCTGATAAGCACTAGGGTTCGAAGAGCCCTCATAATATTGTGGCTCATAACTCAAATAACCATAATTTTTATCCTGGTACTGATAGGACCAAGAACCTTGGTTATTCTGCTGTTGATATTGAGGCTGAGGCACGAACTGTTGTTGATAGCATTGTTCAGGTGCCTGAGGTTGGTAGGAGTATTGTTGTTCAGGTGAGTAGTATTGATTGAAAAATCCATCCATTTAAGCTCAAACTGCAAGATCTCAGAAAACAACAAGAAAACAATAAAATTTGTCTAATTTTCCTTTTTTCGTTTTTTTTTTTTTTAAATTTTTTTTTATGGTAGCCGAAGGCCCTAAGCCTCAGTTCTAGCTGGACTTACAAGATATCAACCTAACATAACAACCCCGTAAAGAGATTGGGTTGAGTACCAAAGTCGTATTCAAACCGAGTTCGGACAAAATCACTTCAAAGATCCCAAGACTCTTATCGAAAGTAAAATAAAAATAAAAACCTAGGCCCAAGCCTTCAGTTCACTTACAAGATATCACAACAATATCACACATTTCCCCGGCAACGGCGCCAATTTTTGATGAGCTTAATTTACCCCTTCAAAAATACAATTTATAAAGGACTCGTAACCGTGGGTAAACCAACTCTCTAACCAACAGAGTACCGGGTCGATTGTTAGAATAGCTACAGGAGTACGAGGTCGATCCCAAGGGAAATGTGGTTGTGAGTATCAAAGCGAACGTGTGTCTTAGTCTAGGCGATCAAAGTTGTGGTGGAGAGATATTATACTAATGCAAAAAGTAAAGTTTAACTAATAAGATTAAAAAGCATAGCCAAACCATGATCCAAATGATTAGTTTCAACCCCAAGGATAGACAAAACCAGGAATGTGCAAACGAACTCTCGCATTCAATCTCACGGGTTCCAACTCCTAATCCCGGTGCTAAGGTCTGAACAACTCTCTCCTAACACCTTAAGCCATGTTAACTACCCTTCCCTTTAGAAGATTCACTAACAAGTCATGTTTTGCACTAGAGCTGCTTAAACGTAAAAAACGAGTAACCTCACTTTGGGCCCGGGCTTAACAACTAAGCCGGGTCTACGCCGTGATCTTAGAACCCTTTTCCCACACCACTCTCTCTGAACAACTCTCAAGAGTGATATGTGTGATCTTTGACCTAGATAGCTAATCTAGTCCAAATCCATTATAACAAGTTTTAAGACGTGAAAAGTGCAAGATACAACAAAAAGCACTACACACCCCTTATTTCATCTTCCGAGGGTTGATTTCACCAAATTTCACATAATTCGGCTATGAAAAGTTTAGCTACCCATATAAACGGATTCTCACAATATGTCATGGATTAAAATGGCGGGAAATTTTACATAATAGCCTTCTGTCAATTATGGCAGAATTCTATTAAAACCAAATTAAAACCGAAATCCAATCATTTGTCGATTCTCCTATATATGGATACTACTACGGATACATATATATATATATATATATATATATATATATATATATATATATATATATATATATATATATATATATATATATATATATATATATACGAGAATGAAAAAAAAAAAAACAAGAAACAACAAGAAAGAAATAGCTAGATATAGATATAACAATAATGAGAGAAAACAAAAGCAAACTTACTATTATAACGGAGATATATTCGATTACATATGAAAAACTTGATATTACAACGATTTCAGCAACACCGAACTTCCAATAATTTCCCGAGCATTACAACGATACTATTATTACTAAATTTATTTCGGCATAAGGCCTTATATACAATCTAAAAATTAAAGAAATTAAGAAGGAGATATACATATATATATATATATATATATATATATATATATATATATATATATATATATATATATATATATATATATATATATATATATATATATATATATATATATATATGGTGCATATATGGTGTGTCCCCCGTGCTCTCTCTGAATGCTCCTTATATAAGCAAAATTCCAAGGGCCGGACCAGTCCGGACTAATGATGACATACATCCCCCCTTAATTCCCGATTTACGGATAAAAATTTATATTTTGGAATAAAACTTTAAAAATTCATATCTTGAGTTCTAGATCTCCAAAAAACATGATTTAAGAGGCATCGGAAATCTCTCGGAAAAATCTACAACTTTCATGAAGGACTCTTCTTCAGAAAATGTCTTTTTGATGGGCCATTCGCTCGTCGAAGATATTTCTCGATTTCCACTAAATCGAATCGATTAGCCACTTGACCACTTGACTTAATGATACTTGAGTTGTAGAAGTCCGATTGACGTGATTCAAAATGCGTTGGAAAGCTCTTTCAAAGATATACAACTTTCATTAAGGACACTTCTTCAGAAAATGCCGTTTTAATGAGCCATTTGTTCGTCGAAGATATAATTCGTTAGTGGTACCACTAACCACTGAGCCACTTGACCACTTAAGTTAGTGGCACACTCTTATATCCCTAAAAATACATCTTTTAGGCCTCAAAACGTGTCATTACTCGGGATTTTGGTCAACCTATAATTCTGCCACCAAAATACCAAACGTAAATCCGACACGACACTCCGGTTACTAAACCGGTACAAAAACTAATAAAAACACATAAAAACACGATATTTTATAAAATATTCATGACTTATATATTTTTATGAAATTTAGGAATTAAAGACTCGAAATGATACAAAAGTGCTCAAAATGATATCAGAAACGGGGTGAAAAGTTATGAAAATAACTGTGAATTTTTCCGTCATCAACACTCAAAACAAGTCTTCGAAGTAAGAACTCAAGTAAAGACTCTCAAGTCCAATCTTCATTCCCATTCCTTAAGTCTTCTACTTGTCCAACTCCAATTACAATTAACAAAAGTATATACAAAGTAAATGAAGAAATTGATTAAAAAAATGGATTAAAAATGTAAAATACAAAAAAATTAAAAACAAAATAGAAAAAATCACATTTTTCCAGCCGCTGCCGGAATGTTGGCTATCCGGTGGTCGGAAATTGATGTTTGGGCCGGTCACCAGTCGGCGGTTCTGCTGGAAGAAGTTGGCGGCTGGAGGGGGGAAGGTGATGAGAAATCGCAGGTGAAGGTGAAGAAAGGGGAGGGGCGGGCTGCAAGGTTTTTTTTAATGTGTATAAAATGATTATATATATATATATAATGGAAGCCCTAGCCGCCTAGGACGGAAATCGGACCGCCTAGACCACCTATGATCGCCTAGAAACCCGCCTAGGATCTACTCGCCTAGATATGACCGCCTAAGGCATAATTGAGTTGGACGGACGCCGCCTAGAGCCTAGGCGTCACCTAGAGTGATTTTTAGAACACTGGGATTAGGGATGTGAGATTCGGGCTCTAGTTGTAATATCCCTCCTCTCTCACTCTGTAAACATGCAAAATTCAAGGTCGAAATAGATGAGGTACGCAACATGCATTTTGTCGATCGTGAGGTCGATATGATTACTGGCAAGATGAGAGATTGTGAGCTCAGAGTGGGAAGTTTCGTCTTCCCAGCTAACCTTGTAGTCCTGGACATCCCCGATGATCTGAGTGCAAATGTTTTGTTAGTGCGTCCATTCTTAGCGACCAGTCGAGCCATTATGGATTACGACATTGGTGACATCACTCTTAGGGTTAATAACGATGCTCGAGTTCCGGAGAAGTTAAAGTCATAGAGATAGAAAATATTTGAGATAAGAAGAAGCAAGTGGTAGTAGAAACCAGAGAGTAGGAATTTATGACGGTCTTACTTTGAGAGAAAGACGAGAAGATTCACGACAATGCACCTAGTGAGGTAGTCAGTTTTGACGAGTCTGCCCCGCGTAGTGAAGGTTTGAAGTCAACAATTGAAAAAGTGAATTTTGTGGACAATAAGATTAAATCTTGAAATAGACGTGGGAAGCCAAGTGCACTGGCTAAGAAGGCCAAGAGTGCAAGGCTGAGAGCTCAAGGCTATACTAAGGAGGTTCGAGAAGAAGCACTTTTGGATGGAAATGAGGAATGCTTCTATTTGGGCATATAAAGCCCATAGAGAGCATGGATAGAGAGAGAAGGAAGACGTACCTCAGTAAAAACCTCCCGAGTGCTAGTTTGGCGGGTAAAGACCCGAACATCTGACTGAGAAGATGTCGGAAGAAAAGTCGAGCTGGTGACTCTAAATTCAGAACTAGATTCTTACCCTTAGGTTAGACTGAGTCGAATAATAGTAGCTGGAATGAACGACAAGCTTTTTTTCATTCTACCGCATCCTGAAGTTTTGTACTTAAGGATGGTGGGAAGCTTTTTTTTACTTGTTGAGCAATCTGGCGAAGTAGGTTAGAAGAGTCGGAGAGAAAAAACAAGGAAGGCAAGGACTTAGCCTATGAGGAGACAGTTTTGGATTGATAATTTTTGAGGATTCAACACGGTGTGAAGCTGTTTTGATGTTTTGAGGAATCTGGAAGAGAAAAACTTCGGCAGCCGCGAGTGCACCTCACGCAGCTGCGAGAGTTCCTGATTCCAGTTCTCGAGGTTTGTAAAAATTCTGGGGACTTATGATGGCGCGTGGAACCTGCTGGATATACAAAAAACCCGAATCCGGATCCGATCCATAATTGGATCTTCAGATCTGATTCACAGCACCGATCGAGACACTCGATCTAGCACAGCGGAAGCTACGAATAATTCGTATGCGATAATACCACGAATCAATTCGCATAAATAATTAATAACTACAAGAAGACCAGTAGATTTACGCAAACCGGAGAGAGATGATAAATCGACAAAAGGGAGAAGCCGTGATCTTCCGGATTGTATCTCCAAGCGACGACTGGTGGACGTCGATCCTCGCCGTAGAACCTCCTCGAATATGCACAAGAAAAACCCTAGTTTTTCTCCTCTTAATGACTAAGGCAAGAAACTAATTTTTCTTCCTTTTAATATGATGTTGGCGCAAATTTGTGTGTGTTAATTGTGTCGGAGGAACTCTCTTTATATAGGAAAATAACTAGCCAAGAGAGTTATCATTTTCACACCACAATATCATATTCCTATAAGGAAAAGATATTTTTCCCACAAAATAAGAGATAATTCCCAAAAAAATCAATCTCTTAATTTTCCATTAATTATCCAACAAATAAATAAATAATTAATTACACATATGAGATAATCTAGAAAAATTTCTTCTCCTAATTTATCCTCAAATGTGGCGCCAATAATGTCATTCAATTTAAAAGAAAATGTCTTTTCTATTTTACATATTATTTACCAAATAAATAATATTGCATATTCATTAAATAGACCAACTATTTAATTTATTCTCGAGGTTCCATAAAACTAGAAAACACTCGCGTGTTAGGAGCCAACCCGGGGACCATGGACCTATAACCAGTAGCTACAATAAATTGAATAAAATTAATATTCATCGAACGGAATATTTCTACTCAACTCATTAATTCCGGAATTACGCCACAATAAATCCGAAACTGAATTCTATCGATTATAGATATAACTTATTCTCAAAACGTCGAGTCGAGTCGATAAGTGTCCATTGATATAATCATTACATATAAACTAACCCTCCATAGACTATCCGTAATGAAGCGGGATTATTTCCGTAAACCTTCTTCAATACATCTCATCCTTATTTACAATTAACCCACTAGTGATCATTTAGTTCATAACCAATACGAACTCCGCGGATCGATCAGTTTCTAGGATTAACAAATAAGTGGATTGTCTTTCTACTTCCCGCAGGAATTCCATATCTGTGAGACACACACTTCGTACTCATTCTAGAATAGTGCCAACGTGAAAGTGATTCGGACCGCGCCTCTTAGCGATCCTTAACGAACACATCATAGAGAGTTCCTCCCAACACAATTGACATTACAAATTGCGCCACATCTAAATTAAAAGAAAGAAAAATTAGTTTATTCCTTAATCATTAAGAGGAGAAAAACCTAGGGTTTTTCTTGTGCATATTCGAGGAGGTTCTACAGCGATGATCGACGTCCACCAGTCGTCGCTAGGAGATACAATTTGGAAGATTGTGGCTTCTCCCTTTTTTCAAATTTCTCATCTATTTCCGTTGAGGTAAATCTACTAACCTTCTTGTAGATTGTTAATTAATTATGTGAATTCAAATCGTGGTAAAATCACATGCGAATTTAATTCATAGCTTCCTCTGTGCTAGACCAGGCGGTCTCCTCCTCATTCTTCATCTTTTTTATTTAAAAAAAATTCGGCCACCATCACCATCAAACAACCACAACTTACCCAGTATTTCCATACCAAACCCTTACCATTCCCACTTTCCTCATTGCTGTGCTGTCAGAATAATCAAGTTAGAAACCCGAAATTGCCATTTTCGATCTGACAGGTTGCAGAGCTTCCAAAATTCAGAAACACCCTGTCGCGGAAGCGGGGCCTATTTTTCAACAACAACAGAGTTCAGTTCATCAATTTCAATGGCTGGTAGAGGCGACCCCACACCAAGACGTAGAAGAGGACAATAGAGAGTACAGGGCGATGCCGTTCCAACTATTAACGGTGTCGAATAGTTTGCCTCTGTTGCTATTTATGAGTCTTTTCGGACTCACTGGAATGCACGGTTGGTTGCAAGGGAGAGAGGCATAGACCTCAATGATTGTGGTGATATTATAAAACGAGTGCTCCAATTTCACGGCAAAGTGGACATGGCTCTTATACCTCCTATGTTGAACGCCACCATTGTCCGTGAGTTCTATGCCTACATGGTGGCAAACCCCGAATCTAATGTCGCTATTGTTCGAGGGGTCCATATCAAATTTTCAATCGAGAGAATTAATGCCCGCTTTGGCATAGAAAATGCACCACTTCATGACGAGGAGTTCACCACTGCCACTAGACAGCGTGATCTGGAGCGCCTAATGCGTATTGTTGAGTACTTGATACTTGATAGTACTCAGCAATCTGGTTCTAGTTGCAGGAGATTCTACACACCATAATGATGCGTGGATACTTGATTCTGGAGCATCGTACCATATTTGTCCAAACAGGGAGTGGTTTTCTACTTATGAGCAGATGGATGGTGGTCAGATCTATATGGCCAACAGCAAGGTTTGGAAAGTTGTGGGAAATGGCTCAGTAAAGTTAAGGACAGAGGATGGTAAATTTTGTACACTGAAATATGTAAGACATGTTCCACAGATGACCAAGAATTTGATATCTCTCAGTCTACTGGACAGCAAGGGGTCCAATTTCAAGGGTGAATGTGGACAGCTGAATATCTTTAAAGATTCATTTGTAGTCCTCAAAGGTATCAAGAGGGGAACCTTGTATATATTACAAGGATCTACTGTATCTGGCACTGTTGATGTTGCATCCTCACCAGTTCACCGGTCTCAGCAGACTCAGCTGTGGCACATGAGACTAGGTCACATGGGTGAAAGGGGTATGCAGATTCTTTCTTCAGCAGGTTTTCTTGGGGGATATAAGGTCAAGAATCTGGACTTTTGTGAACATTGTGTGTTTGGAAAATTGCACAGAAATAAGTTCTCAGCAGGGTTGCACAACACAAAGGCATCACTTGATTATATCCATTCAGACTGCTGGGGTCCATCAAAAGTTGAGTCATAGGGTGGTCACAGATATTTTGTGTCATTCATAGATGACTATTCAAGGATGACTTGGGTGGTGATGATGAAGAACAAAAGTGATGCATTCAGTAACTTCAAGCAGTGGAAGGCCCTAGTGGAGAATCAGTTAGGCAAGAAAATCAAGAAGCTTCGAACAGATAATGGTCTGGAGTTCTGCTGGACGGATTTTGATTCATTTTGTGCAGCTGAGGGTATTGCCTGACATCATACTGTAAGGAATACACCTCAGCCAAATGGTGTAGCTGAAAGGATGAATCAAACTCTACTAGAGAGGGAAAGATGTATGCTTTCTCAAGCTGTTTATCAAGGAGATTTTGGGCAGAGGCTGTAAAAACAGCCTGCTACTTAATCAATAGGAGTCCTCACACAGGGATCAATCTCAAGACACCATTTGAGATGTGGTCAGGCAAGCCTACTGACTACTCAGTTCTAAGGGTTTTTGGAAGTACAGCTTACTATCATGTTAGTGAAGGGAAGTTGGAGCCAAGAGCCAAGAAGGGAGTGTTTGTGGAGTATGGTGATGGAGTGAAGGGATATATAATTTGGTCATCAGCAGAGTCCAGAGTAATTCTCAAGCAGGGATGTTGTGTTTGATGAAAATTCTATGTTAAACTCATCAGTTGGGAGGTCTACTGAATCTGAAACCAGTTCTGAATCTGATAGTGTTGAGAAACAAATGGAGCTTCAGGTGGAGTCTACTGATATGCAACAATCAGTGGATCCAAATCAACACTATACTGATCTGGATAATGAACCAGAATCTGATCCAAGCCAATCTATTGAGACCTCAGTAGGGCGTCATACAAACATTAATCAGCAGAGTCTAGCTGCCATCAGGCCTAGAAGATCTAATGTTGGGATACCTCCAAGGAGATATGGGTATGATGATTTGGCTGGATATGCACTCCAAGTTGTAGAAGAGGTAGAGGTTGCTGAACCTACTACTTACAGGGAAGCAGTGACATGTACAGAAGCATCTCAGTGGCACACTGCCATAGGAGATGAAATGGAGTCATTAGTGAAGAATCAGACTTAGGAATTGGTCAAACAGCCTACTGATAAGGGAGTTGTGACTTGTAAATGAATTTTCAAGAAAAAGGAAGGAATAACTAAGGCAGAAAGGGTCAGGTATAAGGCACGTTTGGTTGCAAGATGATTCAGTCAAAAGGAAGGTGTTGACTTTGATGAAATATTTTCACCAGTGGTCAGACACACTTCAATCAGGGTATTACTAGCAATGGTGGCACAGCAGGATCTGATACTTGAGCAATTAGATATGAAGACTGCTTTTCTACATGGTGAGGTGGATAAGGAGATATACATGACACAGCCTGAGGGCTTTCAAGTTCCTGGCAAGGAAAATTATGTTTGCAAGTTGAAGAAATCATTGTATGGTTTGAAACAAGCTCCAAGGCAGTGGTATAAAAGGTTTGACAGTTTTATGCTTCAGCAGGGTTATAGCAGAAGTCCTTATGACTATTGTCTATACCACAGTCTGCTGAAAGATGGATCACATATCTATCTTGTTCTGTATGTGGATGACATGTTGATTGCTGCTGCAAGGAAGTCTGATATTCAAAATCTGAAGAATCTTCTTAGTGCTGAATTTGAAATGAAGGATTTGGGTGCAGCCAAGAAAATCTTGGGGATGGAGATCTGGAGAGATAGAAGTCAGAAGAAATTGTTCTTGTCTCAGCAGGGTTCACTACAAGAAAAAGAGGTTTTAATGACAGGAATTTTCGTCATTAAATGCTCGATTCCCGTCATTGAAGACTTTTAATAACGGGAAATTTCCTCTTATAACAGCCTCTCTAGTTAAAGGTAATTAATGACAGGAAAGGGTTTCCCGTCATTAATTGCATAGCACATTCAATGATAGTATGATCCCATCATTAAATATTGTTTTTTATAACAGCTCATCCCCTCATTATAGGCTTATATTCCACTCATTAAATCATGATTTAATGATGACATATATCCTCATTACGGGTTTCATTCCCTCGTTAAATCATGATTTAATGACAACATATACCCTAATTATATGGTCGTTTTCCCATCATTAAATAATGATATTATGATGACATATCCCGTCATTATGGGGTTATTTCACCATTATTATGCCCTTTTATATCATGAAATTCACCAAATATAACAAAATAATTGTCTTACATCACACCAGTTTAATCTTCACCAGAAGTTGAACATATTCATCACAATGCTCCAAAACAATTGTAGTCAATTAACATAATAAACTAGGAGACAACTCTTAAACAATCATAACCTTGGCAAATAAACTCTCTACAAATACAATTATAGTGTTTTATGCTCAATACTTATAATTCAGGGTAGACAAATGATCAACCACTTTCTTATCTAAAATCTTACACAAAGTTGGATGTTGCATGAAGCCAAGATGATCATCATTGTGGATTAGTAGAGTTGGTCATAGTCTAAAGTGATGTATTATTACCTGCATGAATTCAAAGAAATATAAATCACTTGTAATAAAAATTACATATCAAAGGACATACTTAAACTCCACAACCATTGCCCATTATTTTAAGATAAAAATGATTGTCAAATAGTAAATATATCAAATAGAGCATGAGGACGTCCATCTATTTGTGCATCAATAAAGACCTCACCATCTCAGAAGAGGAATTGAAATATATATTGATACTCCAACAATAATAAAGGATTCACTTCCATAACTTGTTTTACTTCATAACAGCTTCATCACAGATGTTGTTATGCTTTCTGGCATACCTTTGGGATCATTTACTTTCAGTAAACAAAGAATATAAAGGTAAAATTAAATAAACATATAAGATAAATAAAGGTGATGAAATTAATAAACTCCTTCCTATGAGGGTAAAACAACAATCTAAAAATTCCACACCAAATCAATCATTAAATATCAATCATGTTTTTCCACACACCATCAATCATTAAATATCAATGTTTTCATTTCATTTCATGCTCATGAAATTTCTCATGGCCCAGGCTGGACATTTCTTGGAATAGCCAAGGCATGTCTGGACATAAACTGGACTTGTCCCAGACAAGTCCAAACATGTCCACGAAAGACTCAGGAAGACTAGAGCAAGCATCTGTACATGTTCAGACTTCAACAACAGAACTTGATCATGAAATAAAAGCATATGAAAACCAAGACATGATTCACAATACCAAGACAAAAACTGAGAATTAAGACTCAAGCTAGAATAGACCTGATGCAACTGACTCTGATCAATGAAACCAGATCAGGATGGATG
This sequence comes from Gentiana straminea, assembly GCA_036785695.1. NCBI lineage: Eukaryota > Viridiplantae > Streptophyta > Magnoliopsida > Gentianales > Gentianaceae > Gentiana > Gentiana straminea. Next base: position 2,290,621 of record JAVUPR010000241.1, on the reverse strand, counting down.
CAAGAAAGACTCGAAAGAATGCAAATTACTTTAGGACTTGGAAGATGCAACCTTATATATCTTAAGACAAGAAAGCAAACATGAACTAAGATTGAAGACTTGAACCAAAACCAACACAAAAGACAACACTATGCACAAACAATGACACAAACTCAGATGAAATGAGACTCAAAACATGACGAACCTAATGCAGACATGCACTCTACAACAATGCTAGTCCAATGAAGCAGGACAAAAACTAATGTAGACATGACTAAAACCTGAATAAAACAAAAATGCACACAAATATTGCAACTAGACTCAATGCACATTAAAAAGAAGAAAGAACAAATGTGAGCAGATCAAATACTTAATAAACGCATCCTAAAACAGATGCAAAGAAGACTCACTCAACAGGCTGGACAAAAAACTTCGATTCTAAGCAAGACAATCAAGAACTAAACAGAGAGTCAGCAACCAACAAATCAAATTCTAAAGGTTCATATGCATGAAAAGCTTATACCATACATGACACTTGAAAATCAGAGCCCTAAACTCATACATGTCTTGAACCAAAACTTTTAACAGATTCACAAACAAAAAGTACGGAACTAGACCAGATTATATAATAGACATGTAAATTGACACTTCACCTTAAACATGGATGCATCATAACATATTAATAAGGCATAGACAAATCTAACAGGCTCCTCATACAAGACATGCAGAAATTCACAACACAGATTCAGGTACAAGGCACATTTCAAGAAAGACTTGACAATCAACAGACCTTATACAAACCAAACTGATCTTGTACAAGTTGTACAACTTATTACAATAAAGATCAGACCACAGCTTGAGCACACCTGGACTGATCACAAACACCATGACTCAACACAGACAAAACCAAAGCCGGTTGTACAAACATGACTAAACTCTTAAAAATGTGCCTAATACGGATAATCAAACTGGTCAGGCATAAGGACGGTAAAACATGGTTCAAAAATGAAGCTCGTGGTGTGATTCCCTTACCAATACGAATGTCATTCTCCTTTGTGATAAACATGTTAGATAACTGTAAACAAAAAGAGATTCATATCAATAATGAAAATTAAGAACTAATGATCAATGTAATTTCTGATTTTACAGGACCTTAATATCTTGATGGATTACACGATTAGAATGCAAGTACTCAAGAGCAAGTAAAAGTTGAGTAAGCCACTTGCATAGTTTCTGGAAAAAGAAGGAAAAATGAATCAAGAAGGGTAAATAGCCATTAGCTAAGACAATTCAATTACCCCCTCTGATAAATCTCAATAGGAAAAAATATAAAGAAAAAATGAAGAATTTACCCCTTCTGAGAATAGTGTTCCTCTAGCCTTTCTTATAACTTCAACCGTGAAAACCCGAATAGCCTAAAATCTTAATATACAATTTTTCCAAGGCTTATAGTCATACGAAATCATGAAGTAGAAGATTCTAGAGTGTTTTCAATAAAGGAGGCATCTTTCACAGGTAAAAAAAGGATATCAGTCCCAACTATGCATCCCCCATAAAAACAGAAACAAAAACTAGAAGAAAAGTTGAAAAAGAAATGTCCGGGCCCTCAGGATAACTCTAAGAATATAAACAATCATATTAACATATAGTCAAAGCAACATTACCCAGCATATTCAATATAATATAATGTTGCTGGTATAAGAAAGAGACTGGGTAACAACATCAAACGTAACACGCCTGCTTCTAAAAAAGGCCACTTACATGCCTTCATCTTCACAGTAGTTGGTTACAATGCAAACAATATTCCCCTGCACAAATGCATTTAAAGAGTTTGTACGGATTCACATACTCGTGTAAAATCATTATCCAACATGAAAAGAAAAGGGAAAAAGGAAGGAAAAAAAAAAACACCTATCCCGTAACATAAAATAAACAAAAGCTTAATTACCTCTTTCTACCAAAGTATCTTTGTATTCCACAATGTATGGATGGTTCAATTTAGCTATCAAAGTCATCTGTAGTTGAGCAAAAATGAAAATGCGTTCATTTAACTTAGTAGCTTCTTAGAGACACCAAAACCAAATCGACATACATGTACAGAAAAAGTTATCAGATGCAAACATTGACTAGAACTGATACCTGGAGAGCATGTGCAAATCTATGTCAAAACTAATATAAGTGCTTACCCTAAAGAGCTTAAAACAGAGTGTCCCAGCCAAGCTACACCCTAAAGCAAGCCCCCTTTCCAATTCTCTGCAACAATCTGCCAAAAAATGGTTCACAAATCGGAAAAAAAAACTAAATTTCTTGGGAAAAATGCTATAAAACGTGAGTAATCGAACCTGGAGAACCAATTTGTCTTCTTTGATTTTGTTTTTTTTCAAGAAATCCAACAACGATTAAGATATGGTTAACTGTTTCTCACGTTTGGAGGCTGTTGGAGGAGGGAGTTGGGCGGAATAACGAAGGAGGATGGTAGAGGGTGTGGAGATGAAAGAGGAGGGAGGGGGGAGGAAGGAGTGGGGCGGAAGAATGAGGGAGGATGAAGAAGAGTGGGGAGAGAAATGAAGAAGGAGGAAGGAGAAGGGAGGAGGGAGGAGGGGAGTCGACTGATTTGGGAGGGATTTAGGGTTAGAATGATGTTTGGGGTAATGATTTTTTTTATACGAAAATGGTTTTTTTATTTAAATGGATCTGTTTTTGTTTAAAATTTGTTCAAATAATGATGGGATTTTTTTTAATGTACCTCTAATGATAGGAAATGGGATCGATAATGACAGGATGTAAGATTTCGTCATCAGTCGGGAAAGTAATTTTTGTTCCGTCATTATAAGTGTCATTTAATGATGGGATTTATGCCCGTCATTAAGTTTTCGTCACAAAAAACCCTTTTTCCTGTAGTGGTTATGTGCAGAAGATACTGACTAAGTTTGGGATGTCTTCTGCAAAACCAATAGATACTCCTATGGCATCAAATGTTCATTTGTCTGTTTATGCTTCACGGTCGACCAAGAGAAGGAGTATATGTCAAAAGTTCCCTATGCTAGTGCGGTTAGCGATCGATGTATGCCATGGTTTGCCTAGGCTCGATCGCTCGGCTCGGTCGGTGTTGTCGGCGGTTTATGGCTCAACCTGGAAAGGAACACTGGAAAGCTGTTAAAAGGATATTCAGGTACCTGAGAGGTACAACTGTTATTAGTCTCATTTATAGAGGTGATACTGGTCTGGTCACAGGCTACTGTGATTCTGATTATGCAGGTGATGTTGACAGTAGGAAATCAATGACTGGTTGTGTGTTTACATTGGGAAATGCAGTGGTCAGCTGGAAAGATACTCTTCAGGCTACAGTAGCCTTATCAACTACTGAAGCATAATACATGGCTCTTACTGAAGCAGCTAAGGAGGGTATCTGGTTGAAAGGGCTAGTCAATGATTTGGGGTTGCATCAGGATCAGGCTGAGATATATTGTGACAGCCTAAGTGCAATATGTTTAGCCAAGGATCAGGTTCATCATGAGAGAACCAAGCATATTGATGTCAGGTATCATTTTCTGAGAAATGAGAAGAGGGTTGTGGTGAAGAAGATCAGCACCAAGGATAATCCTGCTGATATGTTCACTAAACCAGTTCAGCAGAGTAAGTTTCAGCTTTGCCTGGACTTACTGAATGTTCAGAGCTTATATTCTGTTTCGGAAACTCTACCGAGGCGGTCGGTGGAGTGGATGCTTTGTGGAGATAGTCCGTACAAGTACATCTGGCATTGACGAATGCATCTGGTACAAGTACATCTGGTTATGCAATATGTTTGACTCTGGTGTGAGTTGAAGTCAAGGTGGAGATTTGTCAGTAAAGTGACTTAAACTCTACATCTGGTGGAACCAATCTGAAGACTCAGCTGTGTGATGGACAGCTGAGAAGTGTATTCAATTCTGTGCGTCAGTAGGGTGGAGTCTACTGAGGCTTCTGTCAGCAGGGTGAAGGCTGCTGAGTACTGAATACAGCAGGGTCCCACATCTGTGAATTCTGTTATGTGATAGCTATACAGTGTCATTAAAAGGGGGACACGTGTAGGGGTATTTATGGTGTTTCAGACAAAGATTCCTGACGGCTAGGGTTTAGGGATTTGTGCCTATAAATACAGTTGTTGTCGCATTGTCTGTGTGTGTGTGAAATCTGTAACTCAGTGCATAATACTAAATATATCTTTTCTGCCCGTGGTTTTTTATCTCTCTCACTTTGAGAGGGGTTTTCGACGTTAAATCTGTGTTTTCTTGTTTTATGTTCTCTCATTTGATTATTTGCGTTTGATTGCATCTGAAGTTATCTCCATCCGTCATAACAACAACAACAACAACAACAACAACAACAACAACAATAATAATAATAATAATAATAATAATAATAATAATAATAATAATAATAAATTGATGCAAAACGATATTTACCCGAATAATTTTTGCTTCATAGTAAATGATTTCTAACAAAATATAATATTATATCATTAAACATGATTTATGGTATTTTGAATATTTTTTAATATTAATTAAAAAATACTACTTCCGTCCCAAAATGTAACTTCATTTAGCTTTTTAGTTTTTTCCTAAAATGTAAGTTTATTTAGAAAACCAATAAAGTATTTATTAAAATTTTTTCTTTATACCTTTTATTATTATATACTCAACCACTTTTTACTAATTTTCATTAATATCAATTAATGGTCATTTTAGTTTTTTTTTTTTTTTTTTTTTTCTTTCCGTTGACTGGGAGACGACGCCGGAGATGATAAACTCGGCGAACCTCGGCAGGAAGAAAAACTTCTCTGAGAAGAAAATCTAGAAGGACTTGACCAAAAGCGCTTTCTAGATGGGCAAAAGTGATTTCTACGCTTGTTAGTATCTTTCAGAAATTTCTTAAGAACATAAATAAACAACCCAATGGAAGCTCTAGATTTTGAATGCCCCTGCTGTTTTTGGATCCTATTTGCAGATTCGATAAGCGAGGCCGAGGTTCTAACAGGGATATGGAGACAAACGGACCCGGTTCGGGCTGTTGGATTTTTGGATTGAAAATCAGTTAAAGAGGACGTTTTGGATTTTGGAACGACGTGGGAATCTTGAAATGGTAGGAAACAACCATTTTTGCAGAGACTTCTGCACTTTGATTTTGAAGACGATTCAGAGATTGAATTGCGTTCGATTTGTAGAAGTGCTTTGGATTCCGGACTAGGAGATTTGTTGAGTTTAGAACGCAGGTCGGCTATGTGATTCTTCAAATGAAATGGTTCTTGATCATCATTTAGCAGTTCATGTAAGAACAGTTTACGAATTGGCATTGGCTGGCTTTTAATTAATATGAATTGAATGTAATGATTAGAAGATGATTAACGATATTATGAGCATCTGATTTTGAATTGGGAATGAGTAGCATTGTAGCAAGAAAGAAGGAGCAGAGGTGGTTGGAGATCCGTAAGTTACTTGGAAAGATAGTTGGGGTGTTACGTTAGCAAAGTATTAACGAGGCCCGGAAAGAAGAATTTTCCACATGCACGGAAGTAATGAGAGGGATGATATGCATCACACAATTTGAATTAAGTTGAGAAATAAAATGTGATATGCATCACAAAAGGCCTGAGTCCCGTTTGAGGCAAGTGTATGTCTAAAAACCTTTCGTATCCGGAAAAAAAGAAAGGGGTTTGTTGAATCAATAATTAGGACTTAGGATCATGTTATTTTTTACGTAACAACAGTTTTATGGTGGTCGTGAACAATCATTTCATATTTGTTCCATCTATAAAAATTCTTAAAAGAATGATACAAATATAAAAGCATGATATATATATATATATATATATATATATATATATATATATATATATATATATATTTTTTTACACGGTAGGACCCATCCTCATTTCGTATATATTAAGTATTTTTGTGATCAAGCATCATTTTGGAATCGCCTTTGGATGCTTAAAATCCAACCTCAGGTTATACACTTCATTTGGCGAGTAGTCACCAACTGCCATTGGCGGATTCAAGAATTTATTCCAGTAGAGTCACCGGAGTCTAAACTACATCTTTTATCCAAAAAAATTCCAGTGGGGTCACCGGAACCTAAAACATCAATTTTTATCGACAAAACAACATTTTTTTAACAACAAAACTACACCGTTTTAATACTAAAAAAAATTCGGATCTCAGTGGGGTCGTGTGACCCCACCCTACATAATGTGTCTCCGCCCCTGCCAACTGCCTTCCGGTTGGAGTAAATTTAGCCTCAAGAGGATGTGGTTCAGCAGTGTGTAGCTTGTGTGGATAAGTCGAGGAAACCATTAGCCATTGTTTATTTGAGTGTTCTTCGATCGCTAAAGAAGTCTGGGCTAGAGAATATATAAGCAAGAGGTGGAAAAGGTGGTGTTTGACAAGTGTCGTCGATGTTATTAATCTGTTGCTTGACTGGGATGATCCTATAACTCGTTCGAGAGCTCTTTATATCTTGTGGCACATGTGGAAAGCATGCTGCTCATGGATCTTCGAACACACCCCGGTAAACATCTCTTCTCTAATAAATAAGGTTGCGGCCTTGGCTGAAGAAATCGAAAGTTTAAACCTCGTGGTTCATTCTGATGCTAGCCTGCCACCAAGCTCAATATCTTGGATCCCTCTGCCGACTGGTATTGTGAAATGTAATGTTGATGCTGCTATTAAAGATAATACCCTCTCTGTTGATGGAATTTTCCGAGACTCCGCAGGCACTCTCCTTAATAGTTTCTTGCTAAACTTAGGTCGTGCCTCAGTTGTAGATTTTAGTGAAGGCCTTGTTATCTTCCACGCTCTTTCGTTTGCTTTCGCTTACGGATATCGCGATACCTCCATGGAAAGCGAGACCAAAACGGTGGTTAGTCGCCTCCAAATTGACGACGAGGATTTCTCAGGCATTGGTCAAGTGGTAGAAGCTTGCAAGGATTCATTGTATCGCTTTAATTCGGTCGTCTTCTCGTTTGTTAGATGCTCGGGGAATGTCCCAGCTCATTTTATTAGCAAAACGTGCTTTAGCTATTATGTCTTTCGTTGAATGGGGATCCAATCCTTTTTTGGATGTAATTTCTACTTGTATTTTGATAGTGCAATTTAATAAAATCTTTCTCCCTTAAAAAAATTTGTGGAATCCACTACATTTTAAACTATATTGATGATACATGGGCCCACTGGGTCGGATTACCTATAATTGGGCCAAGCCCAAAGTTAGATAACGAAGATAAATGGGCCAGCAAGGCAGGACGGCAAGTGCTGATCAGATCAAGAAGCTGGACAGAATAGTCAGATGAGCAGGACTCCCACCTTGTTCTGACCAGAAGGGGTTCTAGACAGAGTAGCAGGCTGAACGTGGTGAAGACCAAGTCAATAACACTTCAACTGCTTGCATACGTGGGTAGACCCCACGTCCAGAAGATAATCGATAATAACTTCCCAGCACGTCCAGGAAGAGAGACACGATCTACTGCTATATAAGGAACACCCTGAACTATGAGGGGGACTTGATTCCAGTTTATTGCTTAAATTGGATACGTAGGCAGCTCTCTCAAGAGTTCAGTCCAAAATTATACCCAATTATCATTGTTCTTATACGATTTTCCTAATTAGAATTACCCGATTACCCGTTTGTAATATTCATACAACATCATTTGGCGCTAGAAGGAGGGTATAATTCTAGTTAGTGAGTGGTTATTACGGAAAAATGGCAAGAAATCAAGGAAATTCGAAGAAGCAGCAAAATCAACCCGAAAAGGAAAAAATTGGAGAAAAAAGCCCAGATCGAAATGATCAAGATACTGGAAAGAGAATTTTGGAAGAAGGACAAACGAGCAACCCAGATGCAGTCAAACAAATGTTGGTAGAAAATCTGGCCAATCTCAAAGGAGAAGAGATAAATGCAATATTTGAGGCAGTTTTGAAAGCAAGAAATCAGGATAATGACGTTTCTGAAGCACATACTCCGCTTCAAACCGCCAAAAAAGAGAAACAGGAAGCAGAATCTAGCATTAGAGTGGTGGTTACTCACCCAGGTGGTGATAACGCCCGAGCAGAATTAGACGCTATGCTTAAGCCTAAGCAAGATGAGTTTAGGCTGGTGTCTCCTTTCACTGAAGACATCGACGCATTTCCGTGTCCTCCAGGATTTAAAATCCCAAAGATCCAAGCATATGATGGAACTAAGGATCCATATGACCATATGCACCAGTACATCCAGCACATGAATTTGTATAACGCTCCAGAAGAGATGAAATGCAGGGCATTTGCAACTCTTCTAACAAGAAAGGCAAGAGATTGGTTCAACAAGTTGAACCCCAGATCCATACCGGATTTTCCAACTCTGACCAGAAAGTTCATGCATGCATTCATCGCAGCAAAACCTTTCCAGAGGAACCGCACATATTTGCTGACCATTAGGCAAAAAAAGTGATGAAACGGTATTGCAGTTCATCAAGAGGTTCAATGGAGAATCATCCCAGATAGCAGACCTGGATGATAAATTTTTAGTAGCATCCTTCGTGGCAGGTCTTAGAGAAGGACGCCTACATGAAAAGCTGAGCAGCAAAAATCCGGGTACAATGGAAGAATGTCTGGAAATTGCATACAGACATTGCCAAGGAGAAGAGGCTAACAGAGCCAAGAGGGAAGAGTCCCACAGGGATTCTAAAAAAGGAAAGACTGATGATAAGACCGACAAAAAAGAAAATCGTTTGGGATAGGGTAACCAACCCCATTTCGAAAGGTTAGGGGAAAAAGGTGATTTGCAGGACAGAGACCTTATTCCTCTAAACAGACCTCGGGACCAAGTTCAGGCGATTATGGAGAAGAAAGGAATTGCCAAGACCCCTCCTCCATTGAGGGGTCCAAGGGAGAAGAGAGACCACACCCGGTGGTGCAAGTACCATAAAGATATTGGACATGACTCTGAGCAGTGCAGGGACCTGATCAGAGATATAGACGCAGCAGCAATGGAAGGAAAGATCGATGAGTGCATCGATCGAGCATAGGGGGACAACCCCAGAGGAAGGAGAGAATTTAAAAGACAGCACAATAGTCATGACAGATACAACCAGATGAGACATAGAGACCCGTCTCCGGATGCAGATGGGCACAGAGAAAACACCCCAATCAACACTGTGAACACGATTGTGGGTGGACCAGGAGGAGGTAATAAGGCTGCTCGGGAAGATAAAAGGGCCAGCGCGGAAAAGGACGGAGAAGCGAAAAAGCAGAAAGTAATGGGAACTGTTCAGTACGGTCCTAGAGATGCACTACCAGCCGTCGTGAGCAACGAAGGACTGGTAATAGAAGCGGTTATTCAGAAAAATCTGGTCAGAAGGATCTGCGTAGACAAGGGCAGCGCAGTAAACGTACTGTATTATAGTGCGTTCCAAGCAATGAAGCTAACAGATTCGGAGTTGACTCCTGTATCAACTCCTCTTTTTGGATTTACCGGGCCATCCATACATCCTGTGGGAATGTTAAAGCTATTGACGACTTTTGGCAAAAGACCACAGAGCAGAACTCTGGTGGTCAATTATGTGGTAGTAAAAGCTCCATCTACGTATAATGTGATTCTGGGAAGACCAGCATTAATTGACCTAAGGGTAGTGGTATCGCCAGCACATAACAGTATGAAGTTCCCAACTTTTGAAGGAGAAGCCACTGTAAAAGGGGATGTAGATGCTGCCAAGAACTGCTATACAGCCACGATCAGTGGAAAAATGAAGGTGCAACAGGTAACAATGGAAGATCTAGTACCAGATGAAGAAAAGAGCTGGCAATCCAATGATCCCGTGGAATCAATAATGTTAGATGAACTGGATCCTGAGTCCACAGTCAGCATAGGATCATGGATACCTGCTGAACAGAAACAGATGTTGGTCAGAATCTTGAAAGATTACAAGGATGTGTTTGCATGGAAAGCAAGTGACATGCCCGGGCAGTCAACAGAGTTGGCAGTCCATAAGCTCAACATCGACCCAACCGGGAAACCGGTGAAACAAAAGAAGAGATCTTTTGCCCCGAGAAAGGATACATGTTTCCCCGGCAAGAAGTGGAAAAATTGTTGCGGGCCAACATGATTAAAGAAGTTATCTACCCGAATGGCTAGCAAACCCGTGTTAGTCAAAAAACCGGATGGCGGTTGGAGAATGTGTGTGGACTTCACGATTTTAAACAAAGCTTGTCCTAAAGATAGTTATACTTCCCCTAGAATTGACAAAGCTAGTAGATTCTACGGTTGGTTATGAGATTTTTGCTTTCTTAGATGCTTATAAGGGATATCATCGATTATGATGGACCACCGTAGATCTTTGTAAAAACCGCTTTTATTACGAATTTGGTTCCTACTACTATGTGTCTATGTCTTTCGGATTAAAGAATGCAGGGGCTACCTACCAAACGGTAGTCAATACCATTTTTAAACAACAGATTGGCAAATCAATGGAAGTATATGTGGACGACTTATTGATTAAGAGCAGGACTCTTGACCAATATTTGAAAGATGTTGCGGAGGTTTGTCAAGTCTTGTGACAAACAGGAATGAAGCTGAATCCAAAAAAGTGCACTTTTGGAGTGAGATCAGGCAAATTTCTGGGTTATATGATATCTAAAGAAGTTATCAGGGCCAACCCTGATAAATTAGAAGCTTTAAAGACCATGCCCGAACCGAAGAATATCAAAGAAGTTCAACGATTAACGGAAGATTAGCGGCTAAACCGATTCTTGTCAAAATCGGCACAAAGTCACCGCCATTCTTCAAAATTCTCGGGAAGGCCGGTCCATTTGAGTGGAATGAAGAATGTAAACAAGCTTTTCAGGAGTTGAAAGATCATATCAGTCACTTGCCAACTATAACTCCTCCTCAGGAAGGTGGATATTGTTTTTTTACTTGTCCTTTTGCAATGAATCAGTAAGTGCCGTGTTGGTAAAGCAACATGGCATGATACAAAGGCCAGTATATTTTGTAAGCAAAGCCTTACAAGGACCTGAGATCAGATATTCTGAGGTGGAAAAATTGGTCTTGGCCCTAGTGCATGCCACAAGGAAATTAAGGCCGTACTTCCAAAGTCATCCGGTGATCGTGTTGACAAATCAACCGTTAAAGCAAATTTTGGATAAACCAGACAAGTCTGGAAGGTTAGCAAAATGGGTAGTTGAATTGGCAGGATTTGATATTGAATACAAACCAAGAACAGCAATAAAAGCCCAAGTGTTAGCCGATTTCTTGGCAGAATAAAAAGCCTTAGCTGTAGAGCAAAGGGCTGAGCAGAACAAGGCCGAGAAGAACAAAACTGAACAGTGGCAGCTTTATGTGGACGGAGCCTCCAACAAAGAAGGAGCAGGAACATGACTCCTACTCATTAGGCCAAAAGGTGAAGAATTTCCATATGCTCTTCATTTTGACTTTCAAGCCACTAACAATGAGGCAGAGTATGAAGCTTTGATAACTGGATTAAACTTAGCACAGAAGTTAGGTGTGCAGAATTTGAAAGTCTACACAGACTCACAACTGGTAACAAATCATATCAAGGGAGAGTATGAAGCAAAAGAAGGCCCCATGAAAAAGTACCTTGCAGTGGCACAGAGAAAATTGCAAAATTTCTTAATGATAGAAGTGGAACAAATAACGCGAGCCCAGAATACCAGAGCAGACGCTTTATCAAAGCTAGGATCAAATTTCTTATCCAACAAAAAGGTGTTGGTCGAGCAATTGAAGCAGAAGAGTTGTGATGAAATCGAAGTACAACCAATAACACAGGCAGAAACCTGGATGGATCCAATCGTGATGTATCTGAGGGATGGGAGACTTCCTGAAGATAAGGTACGAGCCAGAAAATTGATAAGACTCTCAGCCAGGTATGCTCTGTTCAACGATGTTCTGTACAGAAAATCTTATGCAGCACCTTGGTTGAGATGCGTCACTCCTGATGAGGGAGATTACGTATTAAGAGAAATCCATCTCGGAATTTGTGGAAATCATTTGGGAGCAAGAGCTCTGGCCAGAAATGTAGGCTCTATGGGTATTATTGGCCAGAAATGCAAGATGATGCAGAAAATCTGGTCAGGACTTGCAGGACATGCCAGGTGCATAGTAACTTATCACACAATACTGTGCAGGAGATGACACCGATTGTGTCTCCATGGCCTTTTGATCAATGGGGAGTAGACTTAGTGGGTCCACTACCCCGAGCACCGGGAAATTTCAAGTTTATAGTGGTGGCAGTGGATTATTTTACCAAGTGGGTAGAAGCCGAACCTTTAACCACCATCACGTTACGAAGTTCCTATGGAGAAATATTCTATGCAGTTATGGAATTCCTAAAGTTCTCATCTCTGATAATGGCACACAATTCGAAGATCAAGGAGTGCAGACTTGGTGCACAAACCTAGGAATCTCCCAACATTTTACATCAGTGGCCTATCCTCAAGCCAATGGGCAGGTAGAACAGACCAACAGGCAGATAAAACAGGGATTGAAGAAAAGGTTGGAACAAGAGGGATCTCATTGGGTAGACCATCTTCCAAATATCTTGTGGGCATATAGAACTACCCCAAATGCTGCTACACAGGAAACTCCATACTCCTTAGCATATGGATGTGAGGCGGTCATACCAGCAGAAATTGGACACAAGTCTCCCAGGACAGAATTATACTGTCCAGAAACGCAGGAGGTAGACATGTTGCATGTCAAGGACGAGCTAGAACATAAACGCGATATTGCACTGATACAGATGGCCAAGTACAAGCAGAGAATTGCCCAATACTACAACTCGAAAGTTAGAGGTACGTATTTTAAAGAAGGTGATTTAGTGCTGAGGCGAAATGACGCCAGTAAGCAAGGCCCCACGGGAAAGCTAGACCCAAATTGGGAAGGTCCTTATAAAATTATCAAAGTGCATGGAAAATGATCTTATCAACTAGCTAATGCCTCTGGAAGAACAGTTCCTAGAAGTTGGAATGCTATTCACTTAAGGAAAATTTTTCCTTAGAACAATTTTGTTTCTTTAAGTAATACTACTTTGAATCATTATTTTCTTTTCAATTTTTTGATTGTACGTGTGGATGTTTTTAACTTGTGTTCGAACAAGAAATTAAAGACAAGATGCTGGATTATCAGTATACTAGCAATGCAAAAATTCTGGCGAAGTCCCACTTAAAATGTAACTAAACTTGCGCAAAATTCGGCGACTTAAAAAATGTCCCACTTAAAAAATGTAAGTGCCAAACTTGCCGTGCAAGGGCATTCTGGGCAAAAAATGTAAGTGCCAAACTTGCAGTGCAAAGTCCCACTTAAAAGATAAAAGTGCCAAACTTGCAGCGCAAGGGCATTATGGGCAGAAGTCCCACTTAAAAGATAAAAGTGTCAAACTTGCAGCGCAAGGGCATTCTGGGCAGAAGTCCCACTTAAAAAATAAGAATGCCAAGCTTGCAGTGCAAGGGCATTCTGGCCAGAAGTCCCACTTACAAAACACACAAGTGTTAAACTTGCACAAAAAAAAAAAAATTACAAAACACACACAAATAAAAAATATGTTAAAAACTTGCAAGGCAAGGGGGCATTCGGGCGAGAGGACCCAACTAAAAAAACACAATTTAAGCTCGAGCAAGGATATTCGGGAAGAAGTCAAAAAAAAATAAAGATAAAGAAGCTAAGGATAAATAATCCTAACTTCTTTGCAGCGCAACAAGAAACAGACTTAAAGCCCGAAAAAATATCAAAAAACAAGCAGATTCAAATATTCCAAAGGATCAAAGTATCAACATCAAAAGGTACAGATAAATCATTACATTTAAAGTTGTTCAAAAAATACAGAAAAGTCAAAAGTTTTCAAGAAGCATAAACTAAGAGGACGGAGTAACCGAAGGCTGGACAGAAGTAGTAGTAGAGGGCTGGGCAGAAGTCGTAGAAGGTTGAGCAGACTTTTTCTTGGCATACTTGCGGACAATGTCCTCCCCACTCTTATACTCGTCATACCGCTTCGTGAAGACTTCGCCCGCTTTCTTATCATATAACTTATGATTAGGCAAAGTACTAATCACCAAATCGGCCGGTTTAGCTTCATCAACACCAAGGGTGTATCCTCTACGAAGAGCAGGAGCCAATATAACCTGGATTTCCTCAAGAGTCTCAAGAGCAGCTTTATACTCTGCAACAACCTTTTGGACAACATTCTGAGCAGGAGCTTCCGCCATCTGCCTCACAGTTTCGTCAAAATCGGCTTTCATCTTTTTTGCCATAGCCAGGTGCTGCTGGTTCTCCTCTCTCATCTGCCTCAACTGCTCATCTCTAAGTTTTAACTGCTCCTCCTGGTGAATACCAAACCCTCATCTTTAGCAAGGTCAGCCTTCAACTGTTCAATCTCCCGAAGAGCAGCAAGGTTGGTTTCTTCCAACTTAGCCACTTTAGCATTGGCCTCGTCCAAGTGAACCACCTTTTTTGCAGGGCAGAAATGTCCCCAGCCATGCTAGCAGTTTTCTTATGCAATGCTTTACCCATGCGGTAGCACTGCAAAAAAAGAAAGGTCTTAGAAAATAAAAATTAAAAGAAAAATGAAAGCCTTCAAAAAACCGCTTACAGAATCAGCAAATTCGTCAGCGGACATATCCTCAAAATTGAAGGAAGAACCACTTGCCGAACTACCAGAGGAGGTGGATCTGTGCCTCTTCTTCTGTCTTTGAGAAACGGCCCTGAGAGGCACCGCGTTCAAGCCAGTAGATTGGGCACCAGGAAGATCTTCTTCAACGGTCAGATCCACAGGAGTAACTGTGGTCAGAATATTCTGATCAGATGAGATTGCAGTCGAAATGGTTTCCTGAGCAGCGTTACCAGAGTTTAGACCTATCTCCACGGCATCTTGCTGGCCAGAAATATCACCACCCTCAGGAATGACAGATAAGGTCTGTTCAGAATCCTCCGGTATCTGCTCTGTTTCTCCCTCCTCATCAGCATCGATGTTAATCAGATCGTCTACATTGGCCACTACAAAGACGGAAAACAGTTAAAGTTATTCAAAATAAAAACAAAAGACAAACACAAACATACGTTTTCTATACTGTTTTTTGGAGAACTCCACGTAGCCAACAGGCCCTGCAGTCTGAAGCTGAGCAGCATCTATCATAGAAGAACTTATAAAATCTAAGCTAAGGGATATTTTGTTGCTGACGAGATATTGGGACAAGGTAGCATCAATGAAGTCTTCCAACTTGTCTTTCATGGAAGAAGTATTCCACCGCCCCAAGTTGGCATCCGTATTATGCTTCACAAAAAAGAAGTGTTCTTGCCACTTCTTCTTAGTCTTATCTTTACCGGTTACAGGGATGATCGGAGCACTGGCCCTACGGAAAAATGATACCACCCCCCACTCTCTTGTGTTAATTTGCATTGGTAGAAGTTCCTGAATAACGTTACCGTGAAGGGAGTAGTGTTCATACGACACCAAATCATGAAACCTATGAGAAACTTGACACTATTTGGATGGATCTGGCCAACTCCTAACTTATAATATTTCATTATCTCTACACACCCAGGGGGAAGAGGGAATCTTAGCCCACTGTGAAGCTGGTCAGCATATACTGTACAAAAACCAGCTGGAGGATTATAAGCATATTCAGTAGGTTTAGGAAGAACAACTGTAAAAGGTTCAGTACGGATTTGGTAGGTTTTCAATAAACCAGCCATCTCGGTTTTGGTCATCTTGCTAGCAACGCCATGGCAAGCCATTATAGCCTTGGTTTTATCAAAACGATTGATCTCCCTCTTTAGAGTATTTAAAAAGGCGGAATGGTCTTCTGGGTACTGATGAACAATTGAAGTGGGAGTAAAAACCCCAGGAGGCAGAAGGTGAGGAGGCAAAAGACACAGCGGATTATCTCCAAAAGTGGAGGTATTTCTTAAATCAATCGAAGAAGATGGATGATTGGAATCTATTACCGTTTCAGGGCAAAAAACAGGGTTAGAGGAATTCACTTCTTCACTCTCTATGGCCCTAGAAATCTTTTCTGGAGACTCAAACAATTTCTCTACAGATCCACTGGAAGCAGTGTTGGCTCTCAAACTCATGAAAGAATCAAAGATTTAAAAGAAATGCAGAATAACGTAAAGATAAAGACTTACTTGTGATTGCAGAGGGGCGTTTCCAAAGGTTTAAAATAGAAGAGTAATGGGGAAAGAGAAGCAACTATGTGACAAGAAGTGAAGCGACGCAAGAGTTTAGTCCACGGTTATAATGATAACAAACGGATGCAACTTGGCCTCGTTTCGCGCAATATTAATAATGAAAGTTGGAGCATTTCAGACTAGGGCAGCTGTAAAGCAATCCACCCTAGTCTGGGGGGACTTATGATGATACATGGGCTCACTGGGTCGGATTACCTATAATTGGGCCAAGCCCAAAGTTAGATAACGAAGATAAACGGGCCAGCAAGGCAGGACGGCAAGTGCTGATCAGATCAAGGAGCTGGACAGAATAGTCAGAGGAGCAGGACTCCCACCTTGTTCTGACCAGAAGGGGTTCTAGACAGAGTAGCAGGCTGAACGTGGTGAAGACCGAGTCAATAACACTTCCAACTGCTTGCATACGTGGGTAGACCCCACGTCGTCCGTAAGATAATCGATAATAACTTCCCAAAGACGTCCGTCCAGGAAGAGAGACACGATCTATCTATATATAAGGAACACCCCGAACTACGAGGGGGACTTGATTCCGCTTATTACTTAAATTGGATACGTAGGCAGCTTCTTCGAAAATTATACCCATATTTGTTCTTATGCGATTTTCCTAATTAGAATTACCCGATTACCCGTTTGTAATATTCATACAACATCATATCTAATGATTAATTCACCGACCCCATCCCCAACCCATTCCCCGAAATCCTGCATGTGTGGTCCATGATTTATGTTTTTGTTTTTTTGTTTGTTTTGGCTTCATATGTATGGTGTAGAAGTGAGTGTGTGCAAATTTGTGTGGAGTAAAGTGGTGCATAAATCATCATCCATCGGATATAGCCTATAGGTTAATGAATACTGTAATCCGGATGCTTGTTCCAAACATTTTATACCATTGATGTAAATTCACTTATTCTAAGGCTGTTTGGTTTTTATTTTAAATAAGTTCTTATTTCATTTTCTTTAAACTCGGTTTTAAAGGTTTTTTTTCTTTAAGATTGGTGTTCCCGCGGTTTGAGAGTTTGAAAAGCCTATAATAGAGTTCTAATTCTCTCGCAATCTACCCCTCTCCTCAAGGATGGAACCAGGAATTTTTCAACGGGTGGGCTGAAATTTTTTTTCAATGTTATTTATACGGCATAATTTTATAAAAGAGACCAAAATTTATTTATACATGATGTATATTCCTTTTTTTTTTACTTCCCGCACCACTTTGAAAACGTTAACTCCGGTGTCAATTCAGTGGATCTGACGTTACTCACTAGTCTATAACTATAACGTCAGTGTCATCATTGATGTTATTTTTAAATGTCGGGTACCACTGACGTTACTTTCATAAAAATTATCGTGGTGTTTGAAGTAATTTTTTGAGTGTTTGAAGTGATCTTAGTGTCGGAAATATGAGCGTGCTGCCAATGAAATCATTTTTTGTTGTAATATATACTTTTAGCGACTCATGTTAATTATGTGGACTGTAAGACCAATTATCTTGTGGACTGATGGGTTGGTGAGCTGGAGATACATGCTATATAGAAAAAAAATAAAAAGGGTTGGGTGGGCTTAGCCCACCTAAGCCCATACAATAGCTTCGTCCGGGGCGGCGGCATTAAGGAAGGTTTGGGTCAACCGACCCCAAACCAAAATAAATATCAATGTATTTTTTATCACCTTTTTAAAATTTTATCCCTAATATGTATTAACTGACCCGCTAATTTTTTTAAATATCGACCATTGGCCCGTATCTATACTTGGATATTTAAAGTTAATATATTAAAAACTTTGGGGAATGAGGGAGAATGACAAAAATATTTCATCAATTGAGTAGAAAGACAGTGTTTTGAAACTTTTGCATAAAGGATAAAACTATTTATTCACTGTCGAAATTCACTTATGTTCGAAATTTACTGTTTAAATTCACTGTCGGAATTTACTAATTTTCAAAATTCATTGTCGAAATTCACTAATTTTCGGGATTTACTGTCGAAATTCACTGATTTCGGGATTCACTGTTTGTCTTTCTCGCTATAAAAATTATGCAGTTGTCCTTCTCCCTATAAAAAATATGTGGCTGTCATGTTGCTTAAAAATATTCCAAATTGTGTCATTATCCCTAATTTTCCATAAAAACTTATAATATGATGTGTTATTCTCGATGCTTGACCCGTATCATAAAAATCCTACTGTCGTCCCTATCTCCCATCTGATAGATAACGATATATTCAGATTACCTGAATAAGCGGAAGCAGAAGAAATCATCTGGATCGTTCCTACATCCATTGTTATTCGACTCCGTTTTGCCACAGCGATCCAAGCCCTGAAATAGAGAAGAACTCCATATGCACATGACAGCATATGGTGCTATTAGGTCTTCTGGTCTATGCCTATTTTCTGTATGATCACCAACCGATGGTACACGGTGCGATATATATATAGCAAGACTAGGGACCTAAAGCATTATGGAATATTCCGGATGAAAACCCTAACCATCATAGGATTTCCCATAATACCCTTAATTAGATAATAAACCAATAATATATTTACCGACATAATTGATAATTAACTTAAGGGCCACATATAATTATCTTTTACTAAATGATAATTCTTACATTCTCCCAGTTGGCCCGAAAAGTTATGTCGGCACATCATTAATGAGTGACAACGAATTTGCATGCTCAAAATGTCACTCTTTGGTTTATCAACACAACTTCAACTGATCAATACTAACACAAGAACTATGGCGGTTATGCTCAATAAAAACAAACACTCCCTTCCAAAATTACAATGTGCAATATCAACCAGCCAAGTAAACCTTTTATGAATGAACTAATCAAAATGTCATTCTGGTCCCAGAATCCAAATGGATTCACTCATACATGAACTCGGTGCACTTTCATGTAATTGCTACATCACTATGATGCCAATTTTGACAAATTTCAGAGAATTCAGACGAATCATCTTTATGTGTCAATAAGTTAAATATGAGTACAATATGATTGTGAGATAACATAAGCCGGCAAAATACACAATCATTATTCTCATATTATTCTACTTACTCGACACTCGTCTTATAGCTAGCTTACCTCTGACAGCGTGTCCCATAAATGTCGATTTGCTAATTTCATCATCAAAATCATTCCTCATATGAGTGAGGATGCGATGAGTCAAAATTTGGCCAGAAGCAACATCGACCAACAACCATAGGCCAAAACTCATAAAGCCTGTGACTTAACTATACAAAATTTTCGGTCATCCATAATGAGCTACTTCAATCAATACACAAGTTCACCTCTAAAGGTAGTTGATACAAGCTTAATGAGATCCTGACATAGATGATCTCATTGAACCTCTTATATCGATATGAGATTCACCAAAATCATACAACATATACTTTAAAGAGAACTATTTATCATAAGTATATCTCTAACAAAATATGGTTAATACTCCCACCGGTCGTAAACATCATTACAATGTAAACCAAGATATAACAAATCGAAGCTTACAAAATCCATATAAATACTTGCTAACCGAAAACAATTATTCGGTGCTTTTGTTCTCCAACACATGTTGTGTACATTTCGGTGGTTAATCACACAAATGACAACCACTATAGTGGTTAAATAAACCATAATTCTATCATGAGTCCGCAATCAACAAAATAGGGCACACAATTCTTCATTAACTATATAAAAGAATTGATAATCTTAAGTGCCTCTTAGAGAAAATTCTCATCAACAAATCTAGCATTATTTTGCTCATCATAACAAGAATGAGTTCCCAAGTGATTTATCAAATCATCAATATGGAACTCTATAATGAATAACAAAGACTAGTACAAACATGAATTTTCTCTCGGATGTAATAATGCGGCTAATGCTCATAATATAATAATGTTCAAAAGAACTAATTCATCCAACCAATTGTCAGATAGATTAATGCACACAACTCAAAATAAAATCAGGTTTTAATAATTGAGAAATTTACTCCCACTATTTTACGTAATTAGTGGTTTAGAAATGAGTAGATACAATATGTATAATATTTCAGCATGATTCTTTCCACAACACAATGTTGTCAAGATGACAACCTTGAAGAGAATCTAACAATATTACACATTGTTCAAATAGATTCTAACTCCTTAGGATACTAATAAATGTTAAATGTCATTTTCGACGAGATTCTCCCACTCAATCACACGATAGTACAAACAAGTGTGATTGGACAATTCAAGGAGAAAATGACACATATTTTCCTGCCCTGAATATCTTTCGTTCTATACTATCATAAATAGCATACTCTATCCTCAAGTATAAAAACTTTGTGAACAATATAAGTTCTAATAAGGATAATAAGCCACAATAATGGATGATATCAAAATATGAGACTAATTCTCAAACCATCCCAAATTCGGAACAAAAGACATTTACAATATCAAGATCTCAATGAACATTCGACATTATATATGTGGACTTTATGGCTTGTCATAAACTTTATACAAACCCACAAATCAATCATGGCTTTACATAAAGCTATTAAGCCTTAAAACTCACCACAATTTTAGTTTACTTTAAAGAAGTATATTGCAACTTCATGTGTCGAAACAATGATATATTCATTGACGTCAACTATCTGATGTAGGTTAGATATAACTTAATGGGCTATCGTGCTCTACAAAATAAAGATTTGAAATCTTAAGTTGAGCACGAGAGATTCACCATCCAAAAGATGATAGCCTCATATTTTCATCTAATGATGAAAATTTGACCTACATACAATTGACAATGTGAAGTAAAAATCAAACACTTCACCTTATATCACAACTAAATATGAGATCTAACACATAGCAATTTCCGTACCAATGAGGTAACATACTTTAATGTCCCTAACCAAATTAAGATGACATTTAACTAAGATTACTTCCAAGTGTAATTTCTTAAAATGAGACAATACGATATTCCTTATATGTCTCACAAAATTCACTCATCATGCCAGAATACAAATGATCAAATACACTATAGACCACGTGTTTCTCTATGTTCATAAAATTATGAACACTCTGAACATGACAAATGTATTTAATTACACTATCACAAACGAAAATCACCCAAGACCATAGGAAAATCATAATATTAGTAATCCAAAATGATCTACAAACCAACACTAATAACCCAATTTCTATTATGAGAAGTACGTCGAACAATTTTATTATATGTCGTTGAAGACAACTCTAACATTAGGGTGGTCAAAATAAACTTTATCCTTAATGGAAATGCATATCTAAAATGGTTTAATTTTATTTTAAGAACACCAACATAAGCGATTGATTCGCTAAAATGCTCATAAATCAACCCATCAGTTGATAAATGTGATTCCGTAGTGAGTGGTGGAGCACCCATACGAATTACAAGATCCTAACCAATGCATTCCAAAATTAATCATATGAGTTGCCTTAGACATAATCAATCAATGTTAATTCTTTTAAAAGTAAATTCACGGCCTTCCTGTGGGTAGAGGCTGTAAACACTACATAGAATTTACTATCATAAATAATAAGACTGGAGAATTAACTGTATAGAGTGAGACCATCTGTACCTGTGGGCATAAGATAAATCTCCTCATCTTTATGCTAATTTCCATCTTATTACAATTAGTCTCATAAAGGTAATTGCCTCCCTGTGGGGCCGGGCATTATCTAAATGAACTAATTGGTCCGAAATATATGAGTCACTCATTTAATTACTAAACATTATGTGATTAATCGCTGCATTACTTCTCATGCATTCCGGATGCTGTGGCTACTCCGAGAGATGCAAGAAAAGTAATATCTTAATGTGACACATACGGTTGATTATATAGTCTCTTCATTTAATACAAACAATCAAATAATGTATTTCAATAACGTTATGAAAAGACTACAACATTAATTAATCAAACCAGTTAATTATTAGGTTCCACCAAATGTACAAACAAGATATGGTTCACTGATATATGTTAATCATCCCTTTAGTTGTAGCTAAAATATGCATTAAATTGATCACTAAACATGATGTAATCAATTTCGTCAATTTAATCACCAACAATATTTGATTAAGTCTTTTGTCAATTATTGAGCTGCTGTGGCTACACTCAAAATTGACCGCATGACATGGCATATTTTTCGAAGCTACTTAATAAGGGTAAATACAAATGTATTTCTTATATCGACGCACCATTTAATCGAACCATTTGTCAATTCAACTGAACATCGATGAATTTTCAATCACTTCACATAATGTGATCAATACTTTTATGCATCATCACGTCAGGCTGCTGTGGCTACACCTAACATTTGACACCATCGACATTCATAAATATTGACAACTTTACATAAGTCAACTAGATCTTATGTTGACATAAACATGTGCAATTTAATACTTAAATATGGTTCAAGTATGCATATCTATTTCCCCACTAATATTATTACAACATTAATATGTCATGATTTGATCACTAAATAC
The DNA here is from genome assembly GCA_036785695.1 of Gentiana straminea. Classification (NCBI taxonomy): domain Eukaryota; kingdom Viridiplantae; phylum Streptophyta; class Magnoliopsida; order Gentianales; family Gentianaceae; genus Gentiana; species Gentiana straminea. The sequence goes on along the minus strand of JAVUPR010000241.1, from coordinate 2,267,942 downwards.
AATGTGATTAATCTCTATATGTTTAGAATTTGAGCCTCAGTGGGTAAACTCTAAACTTGACACAACTATACGACATATTTCTCAATGTTGCAAATGATCAATAATAAAATTTAGGGCATATACTTAATGATATGTATAATACCTTTACATGAATCAATAATCATCAGTTTAATAATTTCATGTCACTTTATCTACATGTGACTAACTATTTATGTATCACTCATTTAGTGGGATAAGACATTAATCTATGCACATGACGTACAATAGTATGTAAAATAGCAAACAATATTGCTCACGGTCAAATTAACCCAAAAGAATATTTACTTTAATTAATCTAACAACTCAGAATGAGGTTCATACGGTACACTACACATTTGCTTCAATGACACAAATTATGTACATATGAAAGTATGTAGCACAAAATTACACTAAAGTACATAAAAGTCGATCGAAAACCAGGAGAACGGTGCCACAATATATTAATCACACAATTCTCAACAGATGTTCTCGTCAAAATTAAGAACTGTATTGGCAGTCATTAAAAATAAGCCACCACAACCCATATCCACAATGCATCGCTGCTAAATGAAGCAGATCGTGCTTCGTTTCCATATATATATTTTTAATGACCGCCAATACGGTTCTTATCCCAGGCGGCGGTGATGGTGGTGCCATGGTGGTGCGGTGAAAATGACTACCAACGTAGCCTTCATATGGCCATCGATTTCACAGCCCCCATAATACAAGGTGACGGGAACGATATGCAGAGAGTATATATGATAATTATATGCGATATGGCCATCGACCACCATGGTTGACCTTAAAACGTGGCACCCAAATGTACGAACAGAGTACGGAAACAGACCATTCGGTCAATCATTCAGAAATGAAACAACCATTCAATTAACAACGATAATATGATCAACAATAGATCGAACAACACGGATAATAGGCACGCTCCGATACCACATGATAGATAACGATATATTCAGATTACCTGAATAAGCGGAAGCAGAAGAAATCATCTGGATCGTTCCTACATCCATTGTTATTCGACTCCGTTTTGCCACAGCGATCCAAGCCCTGAAATAGAGAAGAACTCCATATGCACATGACGACGTAGATATTGCTATTGTGCCTTCTCCTACGCTACGCTATTTTCTCGTATGATCACCAACCGACGTACACATGCGTAGCCTATATATATATAAGCAAGACTAGTGACCTAAAGATTATGGAATATTCCGGATGAAAACCCTAACCATCATAGGATTTCCCATAATACCCTTAATTAGATAATAAACCAATAATATATTTACCGACATAATTGATAATTAACTTAAGGGCCACATATAATTATCTTTTACTAAATGATAATTCTTACACCATCCTCTTGAAATAACACAAACCACAGCCATAATTCTCCTTTTTTGTGTGGCTAGAGTTGCTCTGATAAAGGTCATCTGATCGTTTATGCGCTTTGTCTACAGACATGTGTAATGAGTTCGAAGGAGATAAGATCCATGATGAATTTTTGCCTTCAGAATCCAAGTACAAAGGTAAAATGCTTAATCATTTCTCGTTTCCGTTATTGTTTAGAAATTGTATTCTACGTAGAGCTTACGTTAGGGTGTAATTCATGTTTGTAACTTATTGTAGATTTGAAGATTAATTGTTGTGTTGCTCATAGTCATAGTTAGGACGAAATTAAGGTAACGAGGTTTTCTTATCTAATAAGTTTCATCTTTATCTTCAATGATTATATTTTTATTACTATTTTCGGGAAAAGTGCATGAATCGGATATATACAAGTATAGTGGTGCCTTAAAGTGAAGGTGATATCACTCGCTAAAAGCTTTACAACCTTTTGCTCCTTCATCAGGGCAAGTGTCAGAGGTAATGCTGTCTTCAAAGCGCGGTGAGATCATCAGAAGTGTCTTTGATCAGCTTTGATACGGGAAAGGCAGAAAATGTGAACTTGATGTTCTAATTCTAGCAGATTGTCAAAGACATTGTGAACGCAGTTAACAACTTTGGGCCTATTGGGCCGGACATTAGTATTCTAATTGAAGATATCTGGGCTCTATAATGGATCGAGGGTTGTTTACGTTAATCGAGCTAAAAACTCTGCTAGTCATAAGTTGAATCGTTATGTCAAAAGTGTAAGGAGTGGAACTGTTGGGCATCTTCCTTCCCCGTAGGGCTTCTTCAATCTGTAAATGCTGATGTAACTTAATTTTATTTAATGCAATCTTTCTTTCTGAGTAATTAAAAAAAAAGTAATGATACAGATACAACGGTGATCTGCATCGTTGATTATAATAAGTCTAAATTGATCTTGGTGTAATCTCACATCGTTGTAGCACAACCGTTGTGCTTTCGTATCATTACTCAAAATAAAAAAAACTAAAAAAAAAAAGTCATCTGCCTTTTGTTTTGAATTGAACAATTTTAAACCTGCGAACTTATTTCTTCAAAAATAAAACAAAAAAACAAAAACTTGCGAACATAAAGCCCAACGGTTGGAATTCGCCAACAGCCTTGTCAATATCGACTTTTATGAACGACAACGGCTATATTTTATTCAAATGGGTTGGATACAGCTAGGAGTTTAGGACAAAGATACCACATTGGTGGTTGTAACTTGACACATTGCCGACCTCACTATTCTATCATACTATACTCTCGATTTCTAATTTATCTAATTTAATTATTAAAATCACATACATTAAGAAACCGAGTTTGACCATTGATTTCATAATAAAATGATTAAAAGTTCTACTACTATAATAATGTAACTTGTTTTTTCTACGTTTTTTATTTTAATAATTAATGGAAAAACACGGGAAACGTCAATAAATGCAATATTGGAAATGATTTTACTTTATTTTTTATAACTAAATCAGATAAATTTAAACATAGAGGTATTTGACAAAGAGTACTGATAGTACTACAATAAAATGCCTTAACAAAGTGTCATAACACAATTTTGTACCATTGATTATCATGTTGGACTCATTGATTCCTTAAAAATCCCATAAAAACGAATAGTGTAAAAGTGTGTCATGGTACTTTGTTTTTTATAACCATTTGGCGGCGAGTGGTGGAGCTAGGATTTCGGTGCTTTTGTATTTTCTTTCAACTTTGTGTGTCTTCGGGTTGGGTGTAGTTTTTTCGTTTTGTGATTTCTAATTTGTTTGGTTTTGTTTTGATAAGCATGCTATTGTGGCCATGTCTGAGTGTTTGGTTTTGTTTTGCCAATCATGCTATTGTGGCCATGTCTGAACACCCCTGCATGTCTGCATCATTAAAATTTTGTTTTTCTTTGCTCAGCACGCCACAATCGATTCCTTGTGTGGCTTTGTTTCGGTTTGTTTTGTGTGTTTAGTTTGATAGGTTCTTTTACCGTTTGGTTCACCGGGTAGTGGCTTTGTCCGGATCTTTTCGGTTGTATTTCAGACATTAATCCGGTTTCTCTAATAAACTTTCGTTTGTGGAAGGAAAAAAAAACATTTGGTAATGATACAAACATTTCTCTTTGACAAACACAGATGCTAATAACACAGTTATAACTTGTTCACTCTTCAGATTCTATCTCACACACATTTTACGCAAAAATTCAGAATCAATTTTTCAATAACACGATATTCAATCGGATGATTCAAAAGTCTATAATCAACTAATCGTTATACAATATTTAATTCCGAAACAGACTGTTTTACCACCTACAAACGTATTTCAAGGGTCATTATCTCCAACGGTTATTTCTTCACATAAGGTAACAACAATCGAAATATCCCAAGGTAAAAAGATACAGGTACTATCATATCCATTCTAAAGTGATTTCACCATTTGATATATCCAAACCATACAGTTTAAATCCAGTTTAAAAACTGATAAAGTATGAATGATGCCACTCCACCCTGTGTGGAGGGTGCGCCTAAAAATCATCCCTACCATAATACTATAACTGAATGAAAATCAAAACAAAAAGACCCCAACCAACCCACCTGCCGTTCTGGTGCCTAAACTAAATCACCTCAAATACATGATAGGAATGTTCAAACTAATCGGTACATACTACTTCATGTGTTTTAACTAAAAATTCAAGCAATTTAAAGCCCCACCACCTAACACAAACATTACATGTACAGGGTTACAGTACACATTCTTTTCCACAAACTAGCATCTTTTACACAGAAAAAACAATGTCTTTTTCTGTCACTATATAGGTTGGGTAGTAGAACTTCAGAAATGAAGAATAAAAAAAAAAAAGAAGAATACAAAGTTAGGACATTGTTTACACTTTTATAGTTACAAAAACAAACCTGTTCACTGGGTTGAGGGTATATCCCTTTTTCCTACATTGAGAAAATTTTAAACAAGCACCAAACCAACATATTACACAAACCATACTTGAAACACCACCCCATAAGCAAATTAAGAGAAAAAACTTCTTTCTTGTTTTTTTTTTTTTTTTTTTTTGGACCTTAAATACATCACGCAACCTAAATTAAGAAATTCAACATTTGGGCTAAGTAAATTAAAGAAATTCAACATTTAATTTGGTGCGAGCTAAAGCTTTAGCGTACAGTTTCTATGCTCTTGCTCAATTCTTCCAACTTCTTCATCCTCATCTTCTCACTTTCTCCCACCAGCTGTGAACACTCAAAAAAGAGAAGAAAAACAAATATCAACTTTAGGTATATATATATCAAAACAAAATCAAGTTTAGGTATTCGTGGATCCAAAGCGCGATTTATAAGTAGTTATACGAACAAATCGTTCAGCAATTCAATTCTGCTCACCTCCATCAATCTTGTTATCAACTGTACTTTCTCTTTGTTCTTCTCATTGAAAGTATCAAGAGCTTCTTTGTACTCCTTCTCCTGCAGACGCCAAAATTCAAGAATCGAGTTATATTAAAAGTTGACAATAAATAGAAAATCTACAAATCAAGCAGGATATTGCCCTCATAATTTTTGTGAGAAATAAACACACTAAACTCGTCCCACCTTCTTCTGGCAAGCCAACCCCAGTGGTTTTAACTCTTTGTTGACTGCATCGATCTTCTTGCGCACCACAGAAACTTCCTTCTTCATTGGATCTCCGAGTGATTCTAATTCCTGGTATTTGACATCCAAGGTAAAATGTTAAAACCAAATCACAACAAATTTCAGCCTGTTTGTAAGTATTTTCAGACTTATTCACTAATAAAGAGAAACAGACAAGTAATTAAACTCAGAAACAAGAAACCCAGAGCCAAATTTACCACAAATTCATCTAAATTTAACAAATAAGTGCACACAAAAAACTTTAAACAGGAAAAACTACAAGAAGTATCATTTCATAAGAGCAATTATAATCTCAAGACCTAGATCCGACCGAAAAAGTCTTGATTTTTAAGGGGTTATATAGCCCTTCAAGTCAAACTTGTCTTTCTTCATCGGAAGAACATATTTTTCCTTGAATTTGTCTAAGTAATTGTAAAATAAAGTTTCATGGCTCCATCACAGAGGGGAAAAAAACGAAATTTGGTCAGTAAAGATTAGGCAAAAAATGAGTGAAATTCGTTCAATTTTGGCTTAATGACCTAAAAATTTAAAAACATTTTGCAATCCCCTTTTGCTTTGCTTTCCCAAAACATTAGGCCGGCTAAAATTAGAAATCAGAAGAAATCTGGAAACAAAACAAAAAGTATACCTCACGAATAGTAGCCAATCGCTTAGTTTCTTCCTCAATTCGGCCCAACTGAGCAGCGACTCTCTCCTTGACCTCCATTTTCTTCTTCTCTATCTCCTCTTCCTTAGCCCTGAAAGTTGAGAGCGCAGATTTTGACATCTCTTCATCTTCTTTGCTTAAGCTTCCATTGAAGCTAAAGCTTCCAGAAATCTGGCCTGACTGCATCAGGGTTTGTAGCTGCTCAGAGGGTTGTCTTTGGGGTGGTTGAGCCATTTTTCGGTTGGGTTCAAGATTGCTGCTTTCAGAGAAAACCCTTCTTCTTCCTTGAGCTGGTCCCTTTATTCTCCTCTGCTTTCTTTTTCTTCTTCTTTTTGCTATTTAGCTTTTCCTTTTCTTTTCTTTTCTTTTCCTTTTCTTTTTTTCGTGATAGTGGGTGGTGGGGGACTAAATTATCTTTGTGTTCTCTCTCTGCTACAGCTAATATCAACAAGGTTTACAAAGCTGGCCTAATTGGAACACTCTCTCAGCTTATAGCTTTATGAAGATATTTGCCTCCCTCAATGTAACGGATATAAATAATTCAGATATACACTTTTAAGTTTTATGTAAATTTTAAAAAGATCATAGAGGAAATGTAATTAGTGTTTCAAGATTACTAGAAACTAACATAAATGGTTGATCTTTATTTTTATAAATGTATATTTTTATATTTTCGTTTTTCCTCTATTTTTACAATTTTTGGTTGATGAAACAAGTACAACACGGTAATCCAAGATCACCCTAAAATTAGTGTAAGTTTTAACTTGATAATACAAAATATGTGTACTTTTTTTAATTTATATTTTATTTTTTTGCGGATACGAAAGGTACACACTAAATATGCCTCAAGCGGAGCTCGAACCCAGATCATCAATCCATAGTATAATCTAGCTAACCGCTAGACCGATGTACCGAGTACATAATACAAAATATGTGTTCTTTAGTATTCTACATTGATAATGCAAATATGATACTATAACATCAATTTAAATATTTTTAAAGATAACAATTTGTTACCTGTATAATATCATGTATCTTTGTTACACGAATATGCCAAATGGGGGTGGGGGGGGGGGGGGGGAGGACTACTCATTTGGGAGATGAGCTCCCCTCAAATCATTAGCAAGAAACTCAGCAGCCTCAGTTGGAGGATCCTTCCCAATGGTAACACCCATCAGACTGTCATGGCCTATTCTAGCAAGCCTATCAGCCATCCCATTGGCTTCACGGTGCTTAAAGGTAATCAAATTCTCCCACTCAGCTTCCTTCATCCTGTAGATGTCTTCAATGATAGCAAGGCTATCTTTTTTTTTTGGTTAAAATGTAAATTATATATAACCAAAGGTATGTACAAGTACACCCTGAGTACAAAATCCAAATCGGGGTCATACCGTCTACACCAGTGCATCCAAAGAGCATATCCCATCCTAGTCAAAATAAAGGGGTCATAATAGTGCCTCTCCACATCTAAACCAATAGACCGGATGCAAAGAAGCACTATAAGAGCATATCCCAAAGGTGTTACCTGAGGTTAGCCAAAAAAGCTCGGGCGAGAATAAAAAAGACATGTATACTCCAAAGCAAAAACAATTTGCACTTCTAAACTAACTAGACGGGGAGTTAGCTAAAAGGAAATGGGGGCACCCCAACAATCCAACAAATGTACAAAAGTAAAGTAGCGGCAAGCTACTGCACCACCATCCCCAGACCCAATCAACAAAATGGAGGGGAGTAAACTCTAATCTAATCAGGGGGGTACAATGCATGTAAAATGTAGAAAACATGAGTTTTGATGTTTCTGATCACAGAAACCTCATTGATACTCGAGCCTTCCATGATTCTTTTGTTCCTTAGATTCCAGATGTAGTAACAAGTAGCGACCACCACCAATCTCCTAGATCCGGACTTCATACTTGAGCCTCTTGCTTCTCTCGAGCCACTTAAGGCACCGCAAATGGAAGTCATCTGCCCGTGCAATCCCGGCCAAGATCTCATTTCATCCCAAATCTTCTTAGTAACCCCGCATTGGAAAAAAAGATGGCCAATAGATTCGAAATGGGCCGAATCACAAAGTGAACAAGTGAGGTCTTCCAAGTAAAACAACTTTGTCTTTGGTCAAAAGCTTCCCAATTGTTGCAAGCCGAGAGGATGACACAATGTTTGGGTGTGGCCCACTGTTCCACACCACATTACTCCACCAAACCTTGCGCCTTGGGGTCTAAAAAAGTCATAAGCCGCACCCGATCGATTTTCCTACCGCTTCTCCATTTGTTTAGCAAGCAAACGGCTCTCCACCTTCGGTGCCCACACCATTTACCATCAAGTCTCTTATATTCGAATTGCCTTCAACGGATGGGAGACTCTTCTAGTAGGAGCATAAGACCACACGAAGCACCTTTGAAATAGAAGTGATGAATCCACTTTACCCACGGGGACTCTTTCTCGAATGCGGGTTCCACAAATTCTTAGTCAAGAGAGCCGGGTTCCTAGCCTTTATATTAAAGAGGCCCGGACCACCTTCATCCTTGGGTAGACACACTTGTCGCCAAGGGACAAGGGGCCTTCTCTTGGAGTCGAAGCACCCCCCCCCAAAGGAACTTCATACACATTTCATCCAAACTTTCTTAGCCACCGCACCGATAATAGGGAAGATCCCCATCCAAAAGCACAGGACACCCCGTATTACGGACCCGACAAGCTCCAACCCCGCCGCATATGAGAGTGTAGAGCCTTGCCACTTGCCAAAGTATTCGTCAATTTTGAAAAAAGAGGGCCATAGTACGCCACCGGTAACTTGGAAGGTGCCGTAGGGATACCCAAATATCTGAAGGGCATTTCACCTTCAGTCATACCAGAAATCAGTAGCAGTTCTTCCTTAATATTATCATTGATCCCAGCAAAATAAATACCGGATTTACTATAGCAAGGCTATCTTCATTCATGCTTCTGTTGTTAATGGCTGTCACGGCAGCAAGTGAGTCGGACTCAATCCATAAAGCAGGCACCCCAAATATTTCACCAGCATCATAGCTTCCCTTATAGCCATCGGTTCTCCAATGAAAATGGTGCTCTTGCCTATAGCTCCAGCAAAACCCTTCACCCAACGTCCGCCCGAGTCTCTGAAACTCCTCATATGGCAATATCACCTTTGCCCTTATCATCAAGGTTGATAACACTGGCATCAGTATTGGCTTTTAACCATCCAAGGGGGGAGACTTCCAATTGATCCATTGAGGTTCCTTAGAAATACAAGGCAATAAATTAGTGCAGAAAACAACATAAGATTCATTAGCACAATAAAATGATGTTAGTATATTCAAGGCAGATGATGATGAAAGCATTTCGATCTTTCCAGATTTTCCAAAGAGCAAAAAGAAAAGGAGTATTTTTAGGACCAACATAAGAGTCATTCCTCATGATACCCTTGTCTATAATATTCTGATTAATCCAGTCTTGACAATAAATATGAGGATCATAGAAGGGGGAAAGGCATTCACTAGATCTCCAAATTCTTTTAACCCAAAGGAAGTCTTGAAAAGATGGATAAGCCTTTCTTCATGTCTACCACATCTCTCACAGGTGCTATCATTAGAGTGCTCTCTTCTAACTCTAGCAACATTAGTTATAATTCTATTATGGCAGACAAGAAAAGCAAAAAAAAATTGACTTTATGAGGAGCAGGGATTTTCCACAACAAATTCCAATTAAAGGATGCAGTGGTAAAACCCGAATCTTTCTTAATCAAGGCACTGTAACCAGTTTCGGCAGTGTAAACTCCAGTCTTGTGTTCTCTCCAAATCCTGCAATCAGAAAAGTCAGTACACATGGGGATAGTTTTCCCCGTATTTCTCTAGTATATCTGCTAGGAATATTGGTAGATATACAAGAGAAATCCCAAGTACCATTAAGAATAATATCCCAAACTTTTTTATTCATATCAGCTAGGAAAATATTTCTTTCAAGTTTCTCATCAAGGGTATTCTCTCATACCCACACATCAAACCTTAGAGACACATTTTGACCATTACCTATTCTCCAACCAAACCCTTCTTTAAATAAAGAAAAGACTCTATTCACTCCTTTCCAAGAGGGAGAATCAGTTAATCTAATCTTAACATTCAACATATCAGAATTATGAAGGTAAATATTCCTCAGCACATAGGCCCAAAGAGTGTCAGGTTTTCTTATAATTTCAGCTCCTACTTTGGCTAGCAAAGCCACATTACTGTCTCCAGATTTCCTTATTCCCTACCTCCCCCCCCCCCCCCCCCCCATATTCTTGGGTTTAGCAACAGTCTCCCAGTTTAAGAGGTGAGTACCTTTACCTTGATTGCATTTCGATCTTTCCAGATTTGCCAAAGAGCAAAAAGAAAAAAAGTATTTTTAGGACCAACATAAGAGTCATTCCTCATGATACCCTTGTCCATAATATTCTGATTAATACAGTCTTGATGAGAAATCTGGGGATCATAGAAGGGGGCAGGGCATTCACTAGATCTCCAAATTGTTTACCCTCAAGAGATGGATCTGACTCTCTTCATGCCACATCTCTCACATGTGCTATTATTAGAGTGCCCTCTTCTAACTCTAGCAACATTAGTTATAATTCTATTGCGGCAGACAAGAAAAGCAAAAAATTGACTTTATGAGGAGCAGGGATTTTCCACAACAAATTCCAATTAAAGGATGCATTGGTAAAACTCGAATCTTCCTTAATCAAGGCACTGTAACCAGTTTCGGCAGTGTAAACTTCAGTCTTGTGTTCTCTCCAAATCCTGCAATCAGAAAAGTAAGTACACATAGGGATAGGTTTTCCTAGAATTTCTCTAGTATATCTGTTAGGAAATCTATGCGGGAACGCAGCAGAATTTAAAATTTTATTTCCTTTTTACCAGGATCGACTTCGTTTAAGCAACAAGCATAAAAGAAGTAAACGTAGAATGTACCTTGGATGATCTAAAATAGATCGTCGTCTTATCTACGGTTGTAGTTTCTACACGAAGCCGCCGAAGTGTTTGGCCTCTACCGTTCATCCACACGAACAACCGCTGAAATCCATCATTGGATTTCTACTGGAAAAAGTCAGCTGCTAGGCCGCTTTTTTCCCCTAAAACTCTCTAAAAAAGCTCTCTTTTATCTCAAAAAAATATTGCAAGAATATTGTATTATAAAAGAGTTGGCACAACTCCCATTTATAGGAATAGGGGACGCCGGTTTTTCTTCCAAATTTGATTGGGAAAAGCTTCCTATCGGATAGAGGAGAAAGAAAACCAATTTCCAACAAAATAAGGAAAATATCTTTAATTGATTTATCTCGTTAATATTCAATATCTCATATTAAATATTTTCAAGATATATATTGTCAATATCTAATATTGAATATATATTTTTATTATATTACCATAAATATACATATCAATTACACATGTGTATATATCTCATATATATACTACACACACACACACACAAATACACACACACACACACACACACACATATATATATATATATATATATATATATATATATATATATATATATATATATATATATATATATATATACAATATTGATACATAATATAATACTATTATTAATTAATTTGCAAAATCCTTGTGTATCATATACACACATAATTTCGACCCATATGTATAAAGTATATACATATTTAATTAATCAACATAATTAAAATCGTGTATTATATTTGTTCATAATAAATAAATACCACCATATTAATTTATCACGATAACACTTTATAGTCAAGATAAAAATTTTCTTATTTGGTTATCACCATAACCGTAATCTGGCTATATGTTCTTATGTGTGTGACCCGATAGGCTTCTGAATATGTTGGCCGTAGACACAAAGTGCATTTACTAAAATACCCTTCATACCTAACGATCATGGAGAGCGTCTAGCAACACGCCATGACCCCTAATCATCGGAAGAGTCAAATACAATGACTACTACCTTTCATGTGAAACGGTTACCGTGTAAATAGAATCATATCGCTGTTACAATATCCATACAGTCGTATCTTGAGTGTCAATACATTAACAACCGTATCTTATAATATGGATATCATGCTCTCTCGAAGTAACTCATTTACTCCCACTTTGTAAAGATTCACGAGAGCTAGACATTTCTTATAAGAAGGCCCTTTCGGATATTTACTCCTATTCGTAGGATACGCGATTTCCGGATGAACAACATGAATCCTACTCATGCTTCAGTATCACACCCAATCACTACCGCAGGATCACCCCGCGGCTAGGGGAAACCTCAATAGTGTCAAAGAATGACAATCCACACCGTGATGCCATGAAGATTCCGGTCTTAGGATGATTACACAACCGCCACATAATGCGACACTTAATAAAGTAAGTGGGTCAGTCTAACGTATGCATTCTCTAATACATGTCCACGTACAGTCCAAGTGTCACTACACTTTGATAGACGAGATATATCCCTATCTTCAATAAGATAGAAGACATCCATTACGTGTTAGTGTAATCGTACTATCAATGTCTCGTTCGTTAGTACATACGACTAGAGACATTTAAGTATCAAACCTTTTAAAGTAAGTCGAGATCTCATCAACCATAATCACCATTGTGCTTTCTCTTTCACAGTTTGACACTAGGAACATTATCTTATATGCAATATCATAATTGGTCCGTTGAACGAACAAATATATAATAACAGAAAGTCATTTATCATGTGTATAAACATAAAGAAATAGTAGAAATGATCAAACCCGGTCAGATCCGGTCCAACCCGATTGGGTTTAGGACACAATTTCTACAATATCTACCAGGAATATTGGTATAAAAACAAGAGAAATCCCATGTACCATTAAGAATAATATCACTAACTTTTTTATTCATATCAGCTAAGCAAATTTTTCCTTCAAGTTTCTCATTAAGGGTATTCTCTCATACCCTCAAACCACAGAGACACATTTTGACCATTACCTATTCTCCACTCAAACCCTCCTTTAATTAAAGAAAAGGCAGAATCAGTTAATCTAATCTTAACATTCAACATATCAGAATTATGAAGGTAAATATTCCTCAGCACATAGGCCAAAAGAGTGTAAGGTTTTCTTACAATTTCAGCTCCTACTTTGGCTAGCAAAGCCACGTTACTGTCTCTAGCTTTCCTTATTCCCAACCCTCTCATGTTCTTGGGTTTAGCAACAGTCTCCCAGTTTAAGAGGTGAATACTTTTACCTTGATTGCTTTTTCCATCGAAAGTTTCTATTGAGTTTGTCCAAATCCTCACATGTTTTTTCAGGAAGCCAGCAGCTTTGCATAACGTAGGAAGTTAGGGAGCAAGTGACAGATTGAAACAAGGTTAGTATTCCAGCATTGGTCAAGGTTTTTTCCTTCCAAAATGAAAGTCTTTTTTGGACTTTTTCAACCAAGAAATTAAAGCTTCCACTAGTTATTCGATCAGTAATCAAAGGAATGCCAAGGTACATGCCCATATCACTGTCCTAGCCATCCCAGTAGTATTAGTCACAAACCTAGCCATGTCTCTATCCATCCTATCATTATAATACAGTTTGGACTTTGTGAATTAAGGACTGACAAGTATCTTCACAAAACCTATGAAGGAGATCCATCAGGTAGTTGATCCCTTTCTTATTGGCTTTGACAAAGATAAGAAGATCATCAACAAACATGAGGTGGGAAATAATAGGACCCCTCTAGAAACAGGGAAGGCTTTCCACTTGTTATCATGGGTACTTTTATCAAGAAGGATAGATAAATACTCAATGTAAAGAGCAAGGAGGTAAGGTGACACGAGATCACCCTGTCTCAATCCTCTTTGACTTTTAAAGAAGGGCAAGAGAGAACCGTTTCATAGAACATAGTAAGTTGGGGAGGAAACACAATTCATGAAAGCCTCAATGAAGTTGTTGGGGAACTTAAAATAGTTCAACATGAACTTCAAAATATCCCAATTAACTTTGTCATAAGCCTTTTCCATATCAAGTTTCATCACCAAATAGCCATTTTTTTTTGCTTTTAGATCTTCTGATTTTGTGAAGTATCTCTTGAGCGATCAACACATTATCTCTAGCTAGTCTATTTGAGACGAATCCACACTGGACAACGCTAACCAACTGAGATATGAGGGGCTTCAATCTCAAGGCCAACACTTTGGTGGAGATTCTATTGATCATATTACACAAAGATAGTCAAACTCTAGAAGGGTTCTCCATTTTGGGAATCAAGGCCAAATAAGTACTGTAATATCATTTACTAGAAGGGCACCTCTAAACTAGAAATTGATATCATTTAGCACTTTTTCACATACCAAGTCCTAAAAATTATGGTAAAAATAGCCTTGGAAACCATCAGGTCCAGGACTTTTATAAGGCTTTGAGGAGAAGAAAGCAATCTTAACTTCCTCAATAGAGATATCTCTTACAAGGGAATCATGTTGTCCTTGCTCAAGAAATTGACCACTTGGGAGATAGAAGACACCAACTATTTAACAGATTCGTAAAGTACGACCTGACAAGATATTGAATCATACTCTTATCCTTAATCCATCTACCTTCACTATCTTGGATAGTGTTAATCATGTTCTTCTTCCTTCTAATCACAGTAGAGAGATGAAAAAAATCTAGTATTCAGGTCTCCAAAATGGAGCCATTTAACCCTAGATTTTTGGAACCAAAGGATCTCCTCCTGCTTAAGAACCTCATCATAATCCTTGGTAAGATCTTTCTAGAGTTTAATCAGAAAGGGGTTCATTTTGATAGAGATGGTTTTTTGGATACCATTAAGCCTAGCAATGAGGGTTTCTTTTCCTATAGAACACATTACCATACTCTTTTGTTCCACTTTATAAGTTTATCTCTGGACAGAGATAGGGTTCTAGAGGAGTCAATATTATCTTTACTACTGACGTCTTTAAGAAGATCTCTAAAACCCCCATTAGAGGTCCAAATATACTCAAATTTAAAGGGTTTAGAGGAAAAGTTAACAAAACAAGGATTAGTATTAAGAAGAAGAGGGTGATGGTCAGAGTATACCATAGGAAGGTGAGTGACCTCAACATTGTTAAAGAAGCCTCCATTCAAAGTTGGCCATATATATATATATATATATATATATATATATATATATATATATATATATATATATATATATATATGTATATCCAATCCTCTCGCTTGATGTGAGACATACCATCTCTGTGATTACTCCAGGTGAAACATAGGCCATTAAATCCTATGTCAATGAGGCCATATTGTTGTTAAAGTTGTGGATTCTGGAGCTTGAAGGAGTTCTACCTCCTATTTTTTCAGAAGAGAAGGCCACCTTATTAAAGTCCCCAGCCACAATCCAAGGGATATCCATGATGGAGCTCATCTCATAAATATTATGCCACATGTCATCTTTCTTCATTAGATCACGTCTAGCATAAGCAGCTGAGAGCACCCACTCCTTCTGGCCCTTTTGAGAGACTATGGAGTGTATGGAGTAGGGTGAAGAGTCATAAAGATGCAAGTTAACAATATCATCTTTCCACAGCACCCAAATACCACCAGACATACCCTCAGGTTCAGTATGCAAGGCACCACCTAGACCAATCTTAGAGATAACCTTTAGAGCCTTCTGGACTTGAAGTTTAGTTTCAATAAGAATCTTTTGATAAGATCTTTGATGTGTCTCCTAAAGTCTTTGGAGCCAGCACCACTTCAATTCTAGGTAAGAATCTTCATTATACCAGTGTGTGGAAAGGGAATCCTCTCAAAAGAAGAGAATGGACTAAGATCTAACTTTACTAGGAAGTCCAGATCTGGATTCTTCAGCCTCTGTGGGAGTAGATTCAAGGTTCATATAGTCTCCAGCTTCCTCTTCTCCAGAACTAGATAGAAGTCTGTGGTCCTGTGGATTAATTCCACCATCACACAACTTTCCATCCCATCCAACAATAGCTTATCTGCCACTACTACGGATATGTACCATAAGAGATTTTCCATATTCAACACAAAGATGATCAAGAGGTTTATGATCTCTATTTTTAGAGTTCTTTTTCTTTTTGGAATTGTTATTTGTTTCAACAGCTTCTCTCCAACCAGGAGATTGCAAGGTGGTAGAAATATGGGCCTTACTAGGGTTCTTGTCACTAGTATCAAACCTTTGGACATATGAATCTCCTTTATTATTGCCAGCTGTATTCAACCCACCATTATTACTCTGGCTCCTTTTTTTATGTCCATTATTACCTTAATGTTCTCAGATATAGGCCCAAGGGAAACAACCTTATAGGTACTTAGGGTACAAGATTTTTTGTTTGTAGGATTCTTACTAGTCTGCCCTTGAGTGCTAGGGGTCTTGTCATTCACCATCTGGGTGGGGGCCTTGGGAAACAATTTGTTTTTCTTTAACCTGCTCCACTGGAATAGAATCATCAGATTCTTGTAAAACCTCAAAGGTATTCCTTCTACTACGAGATGTCCTATTGGCAGCATTATTTGGTTTCTTTTTCCTATTGTAGCCCACCTACATCCAGAGGCCATAGGAAGTACTCCAGGTTCTTTTTTCTTTTGACTCAATTTATCATTCAAACCAGTAACAATAATACCCTTTTCCTCTAAGTTTCTTTTATATAGGTGTTTGAAAAATCTCTTTAGGACAGAAATCTTTCCGATGCCCTACTATGCCACACTCATCACATATAACAACCATATTCTCGTATTCCACTTTGTATAGCAAGTCATCGACATCAACAAAGGTTTTCAAAGCTACAGAACAGTCTAATTCCACACATATCCTTGCAAACCTGCCCCTAGTCTAGTAGTAAGTATGATGATCAACCTTAATTGGTCAACCTAATAGCTTCCCTGTAGTAAACAGACATCATTCACTTCAATACTCAACAAAATGTTCTGAAATCCTGACCCATGCGATAGTTGATGTCACCTTGTCTTTAGATGCGATGAACCCAGGTTTCCAAATCCTTTGCACAAGGTAACTGTTGAAATAGTGTCCTAAACCCAATCGGTTTGTACCGGATCCGACCGGGTCGGATCATTTCTACTATTTCTTTATGATTATACATATATAATAAATGACTTTTATGTTGTCATATATTTGTTCTTTTAAGGAACCAATTATGAATTGTTATATGATAACGTCCTTAGTATTCAACTGTGATAGAAAAACCATGATAGCGGATTATGGTTGATGAGATCTCTAATCACTTTAATAAGTTTGATACTTAAATGTCTCTAGGCTGATGTACTATTAAACAGGGCATTGATAGTACAAACATACTAGCAATTATAAGATGTCTACTGTCTTTAAGGGCAGAGATAGATCTCATCTATCGTAGTGTAGAGACACTTGGACTGTACGTGGACGTGTATTAGAGAATGCATACGTTAGACTGACCCACTTACACTGTTAAGTGTCACACTATGTGACGGTTGTGTAATTATCCTTGGGACCGGAGTCTACATGGCATCACGGTGTGAATTGTCATGCTTTGACACTATTGAGGTTTCATTTAGCCATGGGGCGATCATGCATTGGTGATTGGGTATGATACTGAAGCATGCGGAGTATACATGTTTAGTCGTCTGGGAATCGCGTACCCTATGAGTAGGGGTGAATATCCGAAAGGGCCTTCTTATAAGGAATGTCTTACTCTCATGAATCTTTGCAAAGTGGAAGTAAATGAGTTACTTCGAGAGAGCATGATATCCAGATTATAAGATACGGTCATCAATGCTTGACACTCGATGTACGACCGTATAGATATTATTACAACGGTATGATTCTATTTACACGCTAACCGAGCACATGAAAGGTAGTAGTCATTGCGTATTGACTCTTCCGATGATTGGGGGTCATGGACGTGTTTCTAGATGCTATCCATGATCGTTAAAGGTGAAGGGCATTTTCGTAATTGCGCCTTTTGTCTACGGTCAACATATTCGGAAGCCTATCGGGTCACACACATATGAACATCAAGTCGGATTAAAATGTGGTTATAGTTGATAACCAAATACGAAAAGAATTTATCTCGTACTATATAGTGGTAAATTAATATGGTGGTATTTATATATTATGAATAAATATAATACAAGATATTAATTGTGTTGATTAATTAAATATGTATATATGATATACATGTATTTTTGCAAATTAATTAATCATAGTATATAAGATACACTTGGATTATGCAATTTAATTAATAAGATTACCATAATATTAATATTGGATATTAATTGATTTTGGAAAATAGATTTAGGGTAATAAGATAAAGATAGTCAATATTATATGTTGACAAGTATCTTTGAAATATTTAATATAAGATATTAAATAAAATAGATAAATCAATCAAATGGATTTTCCTTATTTTATTAGGAAAAGGTTTTCTCTCTCATCAATCTACTAGAAGTTAATCCCAATCAGTTGGGGAGATTAATAGGGGCACCACACCCCTTATTCATATGAGGGCTTGACTAGCTCTTTTGTACACCATAATTTCAAGAGCTAATTGTTCTTATGAAAAATAAAGAGAGCTTCTTAGAGAGAGATTATAGAGAGAGAAAAAAACGACCTAGCAGTCGAGTTTTTCTAGTAGCAATCCTTGGCGGGATTCCGGTGAGGTGCTCGTGTGGATTACTGGTAGAGGCCGGGCGCTTGGACGGCTCGCGCACATCTACTCCTACCGGACGGTTGTTTGAGCTAAAATCCACCCAACAAAAACAATTTATAAGGACTCGAAACTGTGGGTAAACTAACTCTCTAACCGGCAGTGTACCGGGTCGATTGCTAGCATAGCTACAGGAGTACGAGGTCGAACCCAAAGGAATCGTGTTTGCAAGTACCAAAGTGAACGTATTGCTTAGTCTAGATGAACAATCTTTTCAAAGTATTTTTAACTACAACGACTCTAAAGTGATCCCTACTAACAAGTTTAAAGATAAAAAAGAAAGAAAGAATATTAAACTACTAGTTTTTAAAGATAGTTAAAGAGACATAGCCGAACCATGATCAAAATAGCTAGTTTCACCCCAAGGTGTGACAAAACCGGGAGTGTGCAATAACGATGAACTCTTACATTCAATTTCACGGGCACGAACTCCTAATCCTGGTGCTAGGTTCTGAACAACTCTTCCCCAACACCTTATGCCTAGTCAACTAACCTTCCCTAAGAAAGATTCATTCACAAGACAATCATGCACGAGAGCCGTTTAAACGTTAAAAATGAGTAACCTCGCACTACAATGCGATCCTAGAACCCTTTTCCCACACCCCTCTCTCTGAACAACTCTCAAGAGTGATGTGTGTGATTTTTGACCTAGGTGATCAATCTAGCCCAAATCCGTTATAACAAGTTCTAAGACGTGAAATATGCAAGATACAACAATAAAAAGCACTACCCACTCCCAATTTCATCACCCAAAGGGTGATTTCACCAAATTTCACATGATTCGACTATGTAGATGTTTAGCTACACATTATACTAATCAAAACATGCATAAAACAGTAAATAAGAGTCATAACAAGTAAATGAGAAGAGAAATATACCATAAAATTGCAGAAATTCGAGTTGAGATCCAAAAAGTACAAAATAAAGAAGTAATTAAAAGGTGGTCTCTTAGTGTTTGGAATGAAAATCTAAGCTAAGAAATGGAAAGATTAAGCTAAGATGTTGTTGATTTACACTAAGAGAGAGTATTCTAAGCTATTACAAAATTCGAGCAATAAATGGGTAGAGTTTTGCTAAGAAAAGCTTGATATCTAAGAAATAGTCTAAGAGGGGTATTTATAGGTGGGGGAAAAATCTGCAGAAAAAACTGGTCCAAACGCACGTTTGGAGGCTTGAACTGGCGTTTGGCTTCTTCAAACGCACGTTTGGATTGTTTCAAACGTGCGTTCTGCTTCATTCTGGGCAAGGACTTGAATGTTCTTCATATTGAACGCACGTTTAGAAGGGCCTGAACGTGCGTTTGATGGACTTTGAACGCACGTTCAGGATGGGTTTTGAACGTGCGTTTGGGAGGGTTCAACTCTGTATTACTTTTTGCCTCATTGAATGCACGTTTGAAGGGTTCAAACGTGCGTTCGGACTCCTGTTGCCCCAAAACTCCACTTTTTCCTCCTTTGATCTTTTCTCTTGCCTCGGTTATGCTTTTCACCATAAATCATCGCCTTCCGGGTCCTCGAGACACCAATACCCTTCAATATCATGAACAACCACAAACATCCAAACCATTCCAGAGGGTAAACGTGCTCGGGAATGTGGTTAATATCAACAAATAAGGGGTAATAATCCATCAAGGTGACGGATTTATCCCCCGTGCCATAAGCTCACGATATCACCTCGAAAACGGTCTAATTTACCAAAAATGTGCTGAAAGTGTGGTAAATAGGGGTAATTAATGCACCGGAGTCACGTAAAGTTGACTCCCATCAACGGTCAAAGCGTCGATCTTTTAGATCAACCAAGGTAATAGTACCGTCCTCTCTCTTATATGTTTATTGTTTAAATGGAGACGATCCTGGATTGGGAAATCAATTTTTTAAATTCTGCTGCGCTACTCGATTGATTTCCTAATAGTGGTATCAGAGAGGTCTTCGAGCTTAAGCAATATGCATCTTTTATTCGCGTAGTAAATTAGATCCAATAGATTAAAACATGTATGATATTGATCCGTAATAGATACACAAAAAGAAAAAAAGGAGGAGAGGTGGCTGCCGGCGGATGTTGGCACCACCGTCCCCCTCCTCTTCTTGTTTTGTTTTGTGCATCTTTATTTTTCAATATGGTCCATGGTTGGTAATATCTCTTTTTGTTCAGTTGATGCCATATGACTAACCAATGGTTCAAATAATTTAGCCATTGGGAAGCCACGTGGGATCACCCAATTTGTTGGGAAGAAATAAGTTTTGGTTATGAACCAAATCTAGGTCATTCCAAATTTTTGGAATAGACATATGTCTCTTCCAAAATATTTGATTTTGGAAAAGGCCTAAGGGCTTAGGCCTTCTCCAAAAATATTTGATTTTTGGAAAAGGCCCAGGTTGCCTTTAAATTTGGTTTGGACCAAACCAAAGGCATCATTTTGATTAAGAATCAAAAGGAAGAAACAAAAGAGACCTACTTGATTTTAATTTTTATTTAAAATAGTTTAAATTTGAAAAATTGAAATTAAAAGTTATTAATTAATTGATTGGATGCTTCAATGATGCAAGTAGTTAAAATTTAAATTTATTTTTTTCATAAGATGTTGATTGTATGGATTAGATAGTAGATATAATATGATTATATGGACCCCGATTGATCATGGACTCAACCAATAGGATAAATGTGAATGCTTTATTTTCTGTTGGTTTTTATTGTTATCCTAGGCCGTTATGAAGAACGTGACCTAGTTTTATTTTGCATTATCTCATTCCCGTTAGCTCCCCCCGAGTGCGGCGGGTGTAAAATTTATTAGATAGATTTTTTTAATGTAAAAATAACTTGAAGACAAAGGATGAAGACCAAAAGAAAGGCGATAAAGATCCATGGAGATGGCGCATGTCAAAGATCCATTGATGGTTGCGGCTACCCTTAGTTGTGGCCCGCGGTTTCGTCAGTTTGTATTCGAAACCGCACCTATGAAAAGTCCATATCATACCGGTTATATTGTGCGCAGAATGTTGTGTATGTTTTACTTTATATGATATTGTAGTAATATGCATGTAATAGATGAGACCGTAATTAAATAAAATTAATTAAGTGAATTAATTTAAAATTACTCCCACGACAAAAATTGAGTTATAATATGTCTCCCAATATTATAGTGACGGTGAAGAGCCATTGTTCGGATCCAACTGATCGGCCCACGTCGGGAGTTGTCCTACCTCGGGTATATCGTCATTATCGAGATATGATCGTTATGAGATCTCATAAATACTTGGGTTACGACTCGACTAAGAATCTTGCGGTGATTGGCCCACGTCAGGACCGTCTGATTTTAGAGACATGGGCTGACTATCACATAGACGATGTGAATTGTCAAAGAGTTGACTAGTCAAACCACTGGAAGTCGCGTTGGACGCGATTGGTAAGAAGTACCTACCCGTCGAAATTGACCCGGTCGATCGGCCCACGTCGGGGATCGAGTCAACTAGATAGGATTCCAGCCACTAAAGAATTTGGAAAATTTCTTGAAAGTCAATTGGGAGTAGTTGACTAGTGGGAGCAAAATCATAATCCCAAAGACCATATTTGATTTTGCATGTATAAACAACAACACTCTTTTATCTTTATTTTATGATGTAGTTTTAGCAAACCTTTATATTTATGTTTTAATTATCAATTAGTAAAAACCAAAATTATATGACTGTTACCTTTTGAGAAATGTTCTCAAGTTGGTTAAGTAATTTTAATCCTTTTAAAATAAGCAATGACACGAGCAATCGCGTTTTCGTAGTTGAAGACAATGAGGCTACATATTTGATGGAGTCCTCTAAGACTTTAATTATTAATAGAAGCTCACATATTGGACATAACGATACCCAATGGGTCACTCCATCATATGATGATGATTATTCAAACATTAGATGGATTGGATAAGGATGACCATGTCGAATTTTGGAAAGGTTGTTTTCAAAATTGTAAGATTTAAGTATCGACTTAATTCTTTAATCATTGCTTGAAAGTAAATTAAATAGTTCATGTTTTGAATATGATTCAAAAGATTGAATAGAATATTTAACAAATGTTGGATTTTCTTTATGAAAGGAAATTGAAGACACAATTCTTGTGATTTTTCTTAAGTCTTATGAAGACTAAATTAAGAAATATTTACAAGAGCTTGAAGGATTAAAATGGAAAGTTAGGACATGTACTTAAATAAGAGAACTTAATGAAGTCTTTATTTCGGGCAAGCACGTTGAGATAAATCTATCTAAACTCAAGTCAGCTCTCGGATATATGATATCCTACGAGTGTGATTAAAGATTAAATACATATTTGGAAGGTGAAGCAAACGTTGTAACACTTGCCATATTCTGGATCTAGTGAACCGATAAGGGAACTAAATAAATGTTATTATGTTCCGGTTCTTATGAAGGACATATTTTCAGATATACGTTAGGATTTAATGGACAAATTCAATTGTAAGGAATAAATGTTATTTCAATAAGGTTGAACAGTCCCTGAATCTAACATACTATATTATTGTCACTATATAGTCGATATGAGTGATGAAATCTCAACAAAATAATTATATGGCTGTTATCCTTGATTTTGTGGTTGTTCTAGGCATAGTCTCTATGAAGGGAGGTGTTGGTCCCTTGAAAGGCTAACACAAGTTTAGAGGGAGGGGGGTGAATAAACTTGTCCCTAAAACTGGATTTAAAACAAATTAAAGTTCAGTTAAAACTTGTGTGGAGTTAAGCTGACTAAGCTGAGTTCAAGTTAAACCGGCTTAAGCTTAAAACTGAGTCAACCGGCAGCGGATATAATTCTAACCTTTTTCTTGATCTTGTTATTCTATGTGAAAGCTGAGTGTGTTAAACTAAATTCTGAAGAATGTCAGTTTGTGAACTGTGAAATGTATAACAATCAATTCTCAGAATGCTGTAAATAAATGTTGAGTAAGTAAATAAGTGCGTAAAGTAAATAAACAAGAATTATAGAGGTTCCAGGTGGTGTAATCCTATACATCCTCTCTTCCCCTGTGGTGTGGAGGAAAATTCCACTAGAACTTCTTGAGGTGAACTGTTACAAAAATTCCTAAACAATAGTCCTTGGCAAATCCATAGCTTCACTATCTAAACAGTTGTAAAACAGGTAGAATTGCTGCTCTTCAATTGCTTGAACAGTGGTCCTTGAAGGGTTACGTATGCCTCTTCACCAGCTACCACCACAAACACAGTCTACCCGGCTGCTTGTAACAACTGTCCTTGGCGAAACCTTCCCGGTTTGCTTCACAGTCTAAAACTTTGATGTAGAATCAAAGTTGGGCTGAGAATCAATAAATTGATTCTTGTTTGTGGTTCTTCAAAGTGTCTAAATCTGGATGAATTCTGCGTAGCTTGAACACTTGAAGAAATTCTAGATGTGATCTTGTTATAGCACTGAGATGATAGCAATTCGAATAAAAAGACTAATGCACAAATATGCTTGTAAATCTGTTAAATCTTCATATGTAATCCTTGGTGCAAAGTCCTCTATTTATAGTGTGAGATCCAACGTTCATTTGGCTTGAATTCGAACTGTATCAACGTCTATCTTGTAACGGCTATATTTTCTTACCGTTCTGATTTGTCAGTAACTCATCCAATAAAATCACTTCCTTTTAAACGTTCGACTGTACTATCAGTTTGTTGGATGGCTGACATGTAAAACTGAGTTTCCTGATCAGTTTTATACTGAGTTTATCAGTTGTCAGTTTCTTGACTGACTTGGAGCATTAACTGAGATTTTACTCTTCTTCAAATATCAGTACTCCAGTTTACATCTGATTATAATTGACTTAATCAGAGTACACCAAAAGTAAATATCTTCTAAGAATTCATTATCCTTATGAATCTTAGGTCTTCATACAAGATCCATAAAGTCAGTTCAGGTCACCACAAACTTTCCTGAAGTCTAACTTCATAGTCTCGACTTGTAATCTTCATAACTGAGTTGAAACCTCAGTTCTTCAGTCTTCAATAACTGAGTTTGAACCCTCAGTTCTTCGGTCTTCTAGATAAGCCAACTGAGTCCGTGTCCCTCAGCGAACTTATTTTCTTTAGTTCAATAATGGTGTATTCTGAGTCAGTTTGTTTGTCTTATTGATTTCGAGTTTTCTAGATGACTTCCAGTTTTCAGTTTTACGACACACTAACTATTACAGTGCTTGTCTGATGTAACTTATACAAATATCAGACTCTAGTAAAACCTAAACATTCAGTTCTAGACATTTTTTAGCTTTTCACGATAACAGCTGGCTTCAGCACTTCATCAATGAGGTTAAGATAATACTTTGAATAAATATGATGAATTTTCATCAAAACATAAATTTTATTTCCAACAGGAGGCGTGTAATCAAACGTCATTCAGATGATGCTGAACCATATGATTATGAATCATGTGGGTTATACGTATCTTTATAACCATTTTCATAAATCCACATATCTTTATACTCAAATGTTATATTCATGTATCTGTTATAAATCCACAGCCTTAAACCTTGGAGTACGGTTACCCAAAGGAAGTTACTATCTGTTATAAATCCTTAGCGACTTTCTTAACCGAGTAACTCGACTCGGCAGCTAAGTTCTTTGGAAGAACAAGAGAGCTTTGCATTAACGATTAATAGAGTAACAATGGGCAGTAATTTCAGCTAGAATAGTGGGAGTGATATAAGGAAATGAATTTCGGATTCTATCCTTGAACATCACAGATTTTTTTTTTTACAGATTCGTTGAAACAAATGGATTCACTTTCAACTCGATATATTGTTACCTCATAGAAAGTGAAAATGACATTTGTAGTACGAATCCCAGACTCAGAATTTTGTTTGATAAAGTCAGAACCACTAAGAAATGCTGAAAAGGTATATGTAACACGTCTTAAACTATTATAGGCGAATGGTTTCCGTATTAAGATAAACGACCCTTCAATATCTATTAATTAGTGCATATATCCTAGAGATAAGACCTGACGACTGGCTATGGGTGATTACTATCTCCCAGTCTAGGAACACTATCTCAAAAGAACGATGACTAAGTTTCCTTTCAATCGGGAGAGGGTAATAGATTTGAAGGGGTAACATAGCTTGTTCATTATGACCTTCGGGGTCTAGTGAGAGATACAAGCTAGTGGGAGTTTTTGAGTGGTGACATTTTGTCTGATAACTACTCGAAACGCGATTTAGTTTATCAAAAGAATACGAGGAGGAGTCTCTGATTTTAGCAGAGATTAGAGTATTCCATGCTCATAAATAGGCTATAGCATAGTCTTGGGACTGATGCTCAGCCTGCCTCCTAGTGGAATGTTTCTCACTGAGAAAGAAACCATAGACTTGCCCTATATAGTTATTGATGTACTACAATACACTGCTAAACTCGATTAAGATAATTGGTTGCAAAATAATGGTTAACATTATTATGTAAACCGAGAAGTCTACCTAGAAGATGCTAGTGAATTTATGGATAAGGAGTGAATTCGGTTCACACCACTTCCGTAAATGTAGGCATTTAGCATTTAATGCTTGAAGGTAGCACTGGAGATTTTGCGCATACGTTCAGATTTTGACTGTTCGTGAAATGCCTTAATGAGACGAGTGAAGGTTGGTTGTAAGATTCTTGAGATCCGAAAGTGATAGTTGGACTGTCACAATTCTTCTGATAGAATCTATAAGTAACAGCCTTAGACCTTGGAGTACGGTTACCCAAAGGAAGTTGCTATCTGATTCAATCAGACCACGTCCAACATCGGTTGTTGGTGATTACACTGATAAATACTACTAGATCAGAATGTCAATCCACCCAAAACACAATGGGAGTATGGTTTAACCGTTGACCCATTGTGGTTTTGTGGTTTTGTGGACATTATAGTCTCGGGGGTGGTTGATGACCTATGGATCTTAGTGGGTCAGTATAGGATTCGATCATAGAGGTTGGTTTGAAAGCCTTAACCCTATGAATGGAGTTTTGATACTCCGCTTACGTTCGACCTCTTGTAGAACCACCCGAGTGTCTCGTAACTAGTGGGAGTAATTGGATCTATGCCGAAAAGAGTCGAATGAATAGGAAAGTTTAACTTTCAAAGCACAAAGTCGAGTGGTCTAGGGGTGATTCCCAAAAAAGTAGAGAGTTAACCAGACCTAGAACTCTCTCACCACTCAGTCTTGCTAGATTTCGTTAGAAAGCAGAAAATAGGGGTGCTACCCTGAGACATTCTTGCCAAAAAACGGATTCTGAATTCATTCGGAACAGAAGGGTCTTGGTTAGAACAAACGGCAAGGTGACTGCCGGGGCTTATATCCTTTGTGGATTTAAGAGAACCTCTCGGTCATTTAAAGTCACATGTTTTAAAATATGTGGACTTGACCAGAATATTGATAAGTCTTTAGTAGACTGGATATCAATATTGGTAAAGTAGTAGTATTAGTGTTCATGAATGATAACACCGAAACGGTTGGAAACAACATGTGTGTGCTATCGAAGTCGGCAACTGACAGGCCAAGATTCTCTGTATGAGAGAATTGGACTATATTCTAAGAATTTAATTCGGTCAAATTCACAGGAATGAGTCATTGGCTATCCCATCCATCTTATTGAATGAGATGATCATGCATATACGTATGCAACATTCATCGAGAGTAGTCCTACCCTACCTCTCAGGAATGATTCTCCAAATCTTCGGATAAAGAGAAAATGGGATAGAGTCTCTCTGGGATAAGGGCAAGCCAGCTTAACACGAGTCAATTGCAATCGAATCTTGGATTCGAGCAATAAGTAGCGGTTTAGTACGTCCTCAAGTATCTTTAGATAACGAGGAATCATATGCTTGTATATTCAGGTGCAAACTTGAATATGGTTGACTACACTGATTCTGACTTGTAGTCAGATTAAGGATGATCATTAAGTTGATCTCGGGCTCAGCGTTTACTCTTAGTGCTTAGAATTTCCTTTTTGGTCTGGGAGAAATTCCAGGTCTGATAAGCCGATATCACTTCATCATGAAAACATTGAAGAGATAGCTTAGAAAGATCTTCTCAGTCATAAGAAGTCAAAAGCATATTGAGAGAGAGTACCGCCTGATTGGAAGGACCGGCAACGTTTCAATCCTAAAGATCGTCTCAAGTCGACAACCTAACTAATCAGTGTACCAAGTCGAGTGCTTGGAGGGTACGGAATTGATGGATATGTCTCATCTGCTTTTAGAGCAAGTGGGAGAGTGTTGTGAATAAGACGAGAAAGGGTGTGCTCTCAAAACAATCGTTGCTTGTCATTTCGTGCAAGTGGGAGATTGTTAGGTGTAGTGCCCGAAAGACAATTTGTGTAATTGTTTTTAATAATGCATGACAGAACTTATCTCACCTTATTACTTGCTTTGTGCTTATAAAGTAATACACTGCTGCAAACCCTAAGTATATCTGTATGTAACCACTTAACTCAGTGTATGGATTACACGTGAGGATTGAGTTAGTGGTGGTATACTTAAACTGTTAGTCCGTGGTGAACTTAATCAGAGTTTAGAGTCTCTTGATTAAAACACCAATAATGCACCCAGAACACCTTAGGGTGTGATAGTCTTATCCGGACCGTTGGTAGAGGTACCTACGTGGGGCATTTATATATGATGGCATTCATATAGACCGGACCGATTTAATCGTATTTCTCGGTATAATTCCGTAATCGAGGAATCTTATTAAATCATTAGATGATCATATATGGATCAACCTTAATCATGAGGTGATCACAGGGGTGTCGCTTGTCCCGGGGTAGTGTTTGATGTGTTAGTTACGGTTCACTTAAATATGTGTTCCAAGCCACTTCTCATTGGCACTATCTCCGGATGAGTGAGTAGTTCGATTTTCACGTACATGGAATCCATTCCTTCCCGCGGGAAATAGAGAGACAAATCCCTTATTTGTTAGCCTTAAGAAAGTGATCGATCCCGGGAGTTCATATTAGACTAATTGATCACTAGTCACATATGTGAACTAATTGATCATCAGAGGGTTAATGGTAAATAAGGATAAGATATTCTGAGTCGGGTTCACGGAGACTTCCCACTCAGAATGGACAGTCTATGGAGGGTTAATCCGTATGTAGTGATTATATCAATGAACACTTATTCACTCTATGGGTTGAGTATAAGTATACATCTATAATCGGTAGAGTTCGGCCGGGTTTATGGTGGCGTAATCCCGGAATTAATAATTAATGTACTTATTCGTTCGATGAATAATTAATTATTGGAGCTACTGGTTATAGGTCCATGGTCCCCGATGTGGCTTCTGTAATTCGGACTAATAATCTTGTTATTTGGGCCTCAGTATTAATTAATTGGCTGTGCTAATTAATTGATATGCATGGATATTATTTAGTTGGTCTAAATAATATAATACACATAGAAGACATTTTATGTGGGCTTAGTAACCCTTAATGTGGCGCCAATATATATGTCACTTAATTAGAGAGAAATTTGTTTTCTTGAATAATTATTTGACATGTAATTTATCTTTTATTTGTTAAATGATAATTCATGGAATATTAGATAATAATATGATTTATCCAAATTTGTTTGGGATAATCATTTTATTTATCTTTTATTTGGAATAAAGGATTTATGTAATAATTATCTCTTAATTATTAAATCCTTGGAGGACAAGGTTTACTCTCCTATATAAAGAGAGTTCTCCCAAGCCTTAGAGATTGGAAAATTTCGACCAAACACCAAAAAAGAGAGATAAAAAAATTAGTTTTCTTATCTTGGGTTTTAGAAGAAGAAAAACTCTAAGTTTTTCTTGGTGTTGCATATCAAGGAGGTTCGTGTATCAAGAAGGGTGTCCACCAACCGCCGTTTGGAGAACACATCGGAAGATCTTGGCTTCTCTTCCTAGTATTGGTAACATGATCTTAACCCCCTTGTAGTAGTTTAAGTCCTTTAATTATGTATTGTGATGTATGAATCGTGATCCATCCGCTGCGCGTAGATCTAACTCGTTTAGATCTAAGAACCTGCATCCTTCATGTTCTTAACTCTGGAATTGATTGGCTGAGTCAAGGTGAATCCTGGAGCAGAATCATTAGCTCATAGGGCATTCCTCTTCCAAGTTGTTACTTTCTTTCCAAAATACTTCCAAAACTGTGAGTAACATGCGAAGGACAATAAGAAAATAAGGTGGCGGTAAGTGTGCATACCGGAGGAATGCGCAAAAACTGTTTAAGCCACTTTATTCTTTATTGGCCTAAGCAAGACACAGAAACTTTTATGAGGGTATCAAATGAGAATTGTGAAGGAAAAAAAACCACATATATCTCTAGCCAGATGACCGAAGATATATGTGATAAAAAAACCTTGCGATTGTCATGCTACTTTATTGACTCAAAATAACCTAAATAAACAAAAGCAATAAATAAGGGTTTAGAAATAGTTCTGAGTTTATGATCGCCAGCTCGACTGTACTAATAGGGCTCCTTTATTCGTATGTTTTATCCATCAACGTAAAGACTTCCAACTCAGGATTATACTTGTGCTCTAGGTAATGCTTCAGCTTGTGGCCGTTTACTATGGAAGTCTGCCCAGAGTATTCATTATTAACTTCACACACACCTGAATTGAAAACTTTCATGACTACATGTGGTCTAGACCATCTAGACTTCAACTTCTCAAGAAAAAAGCGAAGACGCGAATTATACACCAACACTTTATCTCCACCTTGAAATATGCGGTTAAGAATCCTTTTATCGTGCGTCTTTCCTTGTAAATCTTTGCTTTCTCATACGCGTGAAGTCTAAACTCCATCTATTCAACTCTTGCATTCTCTTTTCACCGGCTAAATTCTCATCCATGTTTAGAAATCTCGTAGCCCATAGTGCTCGAGTTATACCGGTAAATGACATGCCTTTCCAAACACTATCATGTACGTTGACATCCCAATCTTGGTCCTATAAGTTGTTCTGTACATCCAAAGAGCGTCATCTAATTTCAAAGACCAATCTTTCCTCGTGGGATTCACGGTCTTCTCTAAGATCCTCTTAATCTCTCTGTTCTTGACTTCCACTTGTCCACTTGTCTGGGGGTGATATGCTGCTGCAATCTTATGTCTAACCCCATATC
Source organism: Gentiana straminea (assembly GCA_036785695.1). Lineage (NCBI taxonomy): Eukaryota > Viridiplantae > Streptophyta > Magnoliopsida > Gentianales > Gentianaceae > Gentiana > Gentiana straminea. The sequence continues at coordinate 2,237,405 of JAVUPR010000241.1, read as the reverse complement.
TCAACATCAATTCCTCAAACAACCTATTACAGAAATGACTCCCTCCGTCACTAATTATGGCTCTAGGCACTCCAAACCTCGTCAAAATGTTTTTCTTAAGAAACCTCAGGACAACCCTGGCATCATTAGTAGGTGAGGCCACTGCCTCCACCCATTTGGAAACATAATCGACTGCTACCAATATGTAACGATTTGACTCTGACGATGTGAAAGGCCCTACAAAATAAATTCCCCAAACATCGAATAATTCCACTTCTAAGATACTCTGCAGTGGCATCTCATTCCGCTTAGAAATATTACCAATCATTTGACAGGAATGACAGGCTCGTGTAAACTTGTAAGCAGATTTATGAATTGTAGGCCAGTAGAATCCACACTACGGTATCTTTGCTGCTGTCTTGTCTGGCCTATAGTGACCTTCATATTCTCTAGAATGATATAGGTGCAAAATACTTGGAATTTCATCATCATGGACGCATCTCCTACGAATGGCATCAGGGAACAGCTTGTATAGGTAGGGATTGTCCCAATGGTAATGCTTCAGATACGTGAAGAACTTCTTATTATCTCCATTTGTGAATTCTGGTTGTAGGTATCTTCCTGCTAGATAATTGACAATGTTAGCAAACCAAGGGTATACCTTGCCCACTCTTGATGTATGTTATCGGGTCTGAGATTCAACTCGAGCTACCACTGAGACGGAAAAAAGTTGTTCATCAGGGAAGCTCTCCCTGAACTCAGTTGGTTGCTCCTCTTCTAGCAAAGTAAATATCGATAGGTGATCAGCCACCTGGTTCTCAGATCCCTTTTTGTCTTTTATTTCGACATCAAACTCTTGTAAGAGTAGAATCCATCTTAACAATCTCGGCTTGGAGTCTTTCTTGGTTATAAGGTATTTCAGAGCTGCATGGTCAGTATATAGTGACTTTCGATCCTATCAGATAAGGTCGAAACTTGTTAAATGCAAAGATGACAGCTAAGAGTTCCTTCTCTGTAGTCGCATAATTCTTCTGGGCACTGTTAAGGGTACGACTGGCGTAATAGATGGGCTTAATTATTTTATCCTCCATTTGTCCCTGGGATGCTCCAACTGCTGTATCGCTTGCATCATACATAAGCTCGAAAGGTTTTTTCCAATCTGGTGTTACCAGAATTAGGGCGGTTATAAGCATTTGCTTTAACGTGTTCAATGCTTGCTTACATTCTTCTCCAAACACAAAAGGTACATCTTTTGCAAGTAATTCCGTCAAAGGTCTAGAAACTTTAGAGAAGTCCTTGATAAATCTCCTATAGAATCCTGCGTGGCCAAGAAGGGCTCACAACGTCTTTAAGTTCATTGGAGAGGGAACTTCTCTATCACCTCTATCTTTTCCTTGTCAACCTCTATTCCTTTCCTCGAAATCTTATGACCCAACACTATTCCTTCTGTAACCATGAAATGGAATTTCTCCCAGTTTAGTACAAGTTTGGTCTCTTCACATCTCTTCAGCACTCTACTCAAATTATCCAAGCATTTATCAAAGCTATCTCCAAATATAGAAAATTTATGCATGAAAATCTCCAGAAAGTCCTCCACCATGTCCGCAAATAATGACATCTTGCACCTTTGGAATGTTGCTGGTGCATTACATAATCCAAATGGCATGCGATTGTACGCAAAGTTCCGTAGGGACATGTGAAAGTTGTTTCTCTCGGTCCTTAGAGGCAATATGGATCTGATAGTAACCAGAATATCCATCTAAGAAACAATAAAAAGCATGACCGCTTAATCTTTCTAACATCTGATCAATGAATGGTAGGGGAAAATGATCTTTACGAGTTGTATCATTCAGCTTCCTGAAATCAATGCAAACTTGATGTCCAATAATCAGTCTCATAGGGATTAACTCATCAAACTCATTAGGTTGGACAATGAATCCTCATTTCTCGGGCACCACATGAATCGGGCTCACCCACTCACTGTCTGCTATCGGGAAAATGATTCCCATCTCTAACATCTTTATAATCTCTTCCTTAACAACATCCTTTAGTTGTGGCGTCAGCCTCCTTTGAGGTTGTGCTACCGCTTTCTTCTCAGAGTCTATAAAGATCTTATGCATGCACACCGATGGCTTATTCCTCTAATATCTGCAATTGTCCATCCAAATGCTTCCTTGTGCTTGTTAAGGGTGTTTTTACACGTTTTATATTGATATATTTTATAATGATTTCCCCCGTATTTATATAATTTGCATAAGAATCAAGTGTTTATATGGAAATATTGAGCAAGTGAGGTTTTTAATGGTTGAATATGAAAACGTATCGATTTATGTGTTTATTTGATGATTTTATGTTGTTTTGGAAATTGTTACGTTTTGGCATGTTTTCGATGCTTGTAGATACTAATGGATGGTGGAAAAGGTGATCCTAAAGAGCTAATTTTGAGATAATAGAGGATCAATCAAGTTTATGGAAGATAGGAAGAGATAAGGAAAGAATAAATCAAGATAAAGATGGAATTATCAAGTTGATCGTCATCAGACTGGCGTCCAAGATCAAGTGGACGAGCGTCCAAGACAGACGGGCGTCCGAAGGGGCAACCGGCGTCCGTAGCTGAAGAATTTAGATCGAGAGAGTTTGGACGCTGAATGAACGAACGTCTAGAACAAGTTCAAGCCGAAGGAACGAACGTCGAGATATCGGACGAGCGTCCGGAGGAAGAAAATCAGATTCCGGGTAGTGCTGAACTTCCAACGCAGTTCTTGATATGATAACAACCGATTTGACTCTGGACCTAAAGAGAAGAGTTGTAGGGCTTGAAGAGAGGATTCTACAGGATTTTGAATCACTCGATTACGACTTACGAGGCCCGAGATATGAGCGTTACAAGTTCAGAAGCTGTTCCAGGGGCAGCTAGACGAGCGTCCATAATACCGGACGGGCGTCCGCCACCGACCGAGCCGAAACCGCCTTACTTTTCCCTATAAATACAGCGCGTTTTCAACCCTAAAACATATATTTTCGACTCCTATTGATCCCCAATCATAAGAGAGCAACCCTAGGTCGCCCTGAAGCCCCTTTTGGGGGAGGGGGTGGCAAGTTAGATTAGGTTTTATTTCGTTCGCTTTTCTTTTCTTGTTCGAGCATGATGAAAGGCAGCCATGGACAGCTTTGTGAAGCTTCTTTTCAGCAGCACTTTTATTTCTTTTCATGGATGATTTTGTAAGTTTTAGTTCAATTGTTTCTTTTCCTATGATTATTTGTATCGTGCAATTTATATCGGAAGATTATTGCTTGTTGATGCTACCGTATGACGGAAGTCGGTGTAGTTTAGATCACCGTAGGAAAGATTGGATCTTTAATCTATACATAACGGAAGTTCGTAGGTTAAATTTCTAGGTTTACGAGAGAACCACAATTTGATTAATTCGTTGCAAGATTTTTCTAGATTTGAATTGAGGGATATCACCGTTACCGGAAAGATGAGATTTTTCATGTATTTGTTTCATTACGTTATTCTTGTTCTCTTTCATGTTTCGAGATGCTATATGTTAATCGAATTTAGATAACGGAAGTTAATAAATTCGTTAGATTGCCATGATAGAGATTAACAATTATTATTCCAACAAACGGAAGTTGAGGGATAAGGTTGTTAGATTAGGATTTAATCCGTATCTTTGCTTCTATAGACGTTAGTTAAGACCGGAAGGCAAACTAATGAATGGCGTGATAAATCGGAAGAGGAAACGCTTCTTTAGATAAGATAATAATCCAAGATAACTTGTGAATGAATATGTGTTGATCTTATTTCTTTCGGTGAGATGATGGTTGTTGGGAAGAGGTTGATCATGGTTTGTTCATGGTTGTTCAAGAGAGATAGATTTACCGCTTTCGTAGATGTAGTTTTATTTATGTTTTTATCGCTTTTATCCTTCCCGGCTTTGGATTAACAATCCTCTCATCCGGTTTACTTTTCCGTTTTAGTTTAGGTTTAGGTTTTAGTTAATAAAGGAGGAATTAATGAAGTTAGATTCGACATCCCAATTCCCGAGGATCGATACCCGTACTTATCCAACTTTACTAGCAACTACCCGGTATTCGGCCGGTTAGGAGGTAGTTTTGCATGGTAGTATAGGTTTATAAATTTTCTTTTGTTTTAATGATGCAAAATCTCCCCAACAAAAGTGGCGCCGTTGCCGGGGAATCGGTGTTTTGTTGAATTAATTGAATTAATTTTTTTTTCGTTACGTGTTTTTTTTGTTTTTAGTTTTTGTTTTTAAAAGTAGCGTTGAATAAATTGAGGTTTATTTGTATTTCGTGAGTAGTTAATATAAAATTTTTTGCTTCTAGTAACTCGTTTTTCATTTGTACTCGTTTTCTAGTCGTTTCGCCAGTTGGACGAGCGTCCGTTGTACTGTGCAAAATCCACTTTTCATTTCCTCGATATCCTCGATTGTGGTACCCCGAAGTCATCCGTGACGAGTTTTCGCCCGATTTGTTTTCCGTGTTATCCGAGAGAAGTTCTCTCGGTAGTTGGGATATGGAAGAGCTTAAAAGGGAGGCACGGTTAAAGAAAGATCGAAGAAGAAGAAGTCTACAATGGGGAAAATTAAACGTGCTTGGAAAGCTATCAAAGATTTGACCCCATTTAGATGTTGTTAGGGCCACACCACCGATCGTTTTACACGATGTAGTCGCCGGAAGAAAGGTTAAATGGCCGATCCAGCGGTAGCTTCAACGTAAGTGAGCTAACGACATAAACCAAAAGCGCTCTAGGGGCACCCTAGATATACGTTTTTTTATTTTCTTTTGTTCTTCTTTTGTGTGTCTTAGTTTAGTTTTGGTCTAGTTAGTTTTGCATTAGCTTTTGTGAGTTTTAGACGATACTCGCTTTCGGTGGATGGTCCACAATCTGCCGATATCCTCGAGCATTCTGATGCGCATCATTCCCAGAACGCCCCTTTCGTCGGTTCTTTACTTCTCTTTATTTTCGCACAAACGAGGACAAGTTGTAATTTAAGTGTGGGGGAGGGAATAGTTGGTTATGTGTATCTATCATTTGCTAAATTTTTTTCAAATTTTCAAATTTTGTTTAGTCATGAGTAACATTTCAACGGCATGCTAGTTTTATAATCCGGCACCTTTAGTTGTTATCGTAGTCATATCATGTTCGAGAATAGGTTTAGTAAGTCGATACTCACTTGAATTTCATTTCACGAACCTATTAGATGAAGAGCCAAATATAGAATAGTTTCCGGTTAGTTAAAGGAAAGTTAATTCTTGATACGTATAACACTTATTTAGCATTAATGAAAGTTAAGAACTAGTGCTATACTCACAGTTAGAATCTCAGTACCTTAGTGTTCTTGAGAACTTTGAGAGTCTTGAATGTGTTAGAAATATATTTGACCGAGAGTTTCCAAAGAGTTTGAAAAATATAAAAATATATATATCTATAAATAATAAATGAATAGAATTTCTTTGCGGGAATTTTGTTTGTAACTATCACCTCGAGTCCATTTGGATACTGCCCCAATTGGTGAGTGTGGTTTACCTTGGACGATATGGGTTTGAGTGATCTCGGGGTGACCGCCTCTAATGTAGGGGAGTGTGTTATACTTTTGAGACGCGACGATAGGAAATATAAAATATACGTTTTTTGGAATTCTAAGTCAAGTTGATCTAAACCCAGTAGAGACCCGAGAGGTATTTTCTTGGCACTAAGTCAAGGATTTTAAATGTGAGTTAGTTACTGTGTTCTTGGTAATTAGTTTTTGTTAGGTAAGTGCTTGTAGATAGAATGAAGTTTTCGTTTAGTTGACCGGATAATCGTTAGTGCTTGATGTATTATATCAAGAGAGGATCGGTGGAAGTTTAGTAGGTTCTGCACACACATCACCGAGTGAGGTCGATTTGCTGAATACTAGCTTGTCATGATTTTGACTATATCTCGTGTCAGGTTATGTGGATTCTTGATGGTTTGATTTTGTTTTGTTTTGCTCGGGACGAGCAAAAGATAAGTGTGGGGGAGTTGTTAAGGGTGTTTTTACACGTTTTATATTGATATATTTTATAATGATTTCCCCCGTATTTATATAATTTGCATAAGAATCAAGTGTTTATATGGAAATATTGAGCAAGTGAGGTTTTTAATGGTTGAATATGAAAACGTATCGATTTATGTGTTTATTTGATGATTTTATGTTGTTTTGGAAATTGTTACGTTTTGGCATGTTTTCGATGCTTGTAGATACTAATGGATGGTGGAAAAGGTGATCCTAAAGAGCTAATTTTGAGATAATAGAGGATCAATCAAGTTTATGGAAGATAGGAAGAGATAAGGAAAGAATAAATCAAGATAAAGATGGAATTATCAAGTTGATCGTCATCAGACTGGCGTCCAAGATCAAGTGGACGAGCGTCCAAGACAGGACGGGCGTCTGAAGGGGCAAACTGGCGTCCAGAGCTGAAGAATTTAGATCAGAGAGTTTGGACGCTGAATGAACGAACGTCTAGAACAAGTTCAAGCTGAAGGAACGAACGTCTGAGATACTGGACGAGCGTCCAGAGGAAGAAAATCGAGGATTCCGGGTAGTGCTGAACTTCCAACGCAGTTCTTGATATGATAACAACCGATTTGACTCTGGACCTAAAGAGAAGAGTTGTAGTGCTTGAAGAGAGGATTCTACAGGATTTTGAATCACTCGATTACGACTTACGAGGCCCGAGATATGAGCGTTACAAGTTCAGAAGCTGTTCCAGGGCAGCTAGACGAGCGTCCATAATACCGGACGGGCGTCCGCCACCGACTGAGCCGAAACCGCCTTACTTTTCCCTATAAATACAGCGTGTTTTCAACCCTAAAACATATATTTTCGACTCCTATTGATCCCCAATCATAAGAGAGCAACCCTAGGTCGCCCAAGCCCCTTTTGGGAGGCTGGGGTGGCAAGTTAGATTAGGTTTTATTTCGTTCGCTTTTCTTTTCTTGTTCGAGCATGATGAAAGGCAGCCATGGACAGCTTTGTGAAGCTTCTTTTCAGCAGCACTTTTATTTCTTTTCATGGATGATTTTGTAAGTTTTAGTTCAATTGTTTCTTTTCCTATGATTATTTGTATCGTGCAATTTATATCGGAAGATTATTGCTTGTTGATGCTACCGTATGACGGAAGTCGGTGTAGTTTAGATCACCGTAGGAAAGATTGGATCTTTAATCTATACATAACGGAAGTTCGTAGGTTAAATTTCTAGGTTTACGAGAGAACCACAATTTGATTAATTCGTTGCAAGATTTTTCTAGATTTGAATTGAGGATATCACCGTTACCGGAAAGATGAGATTTTTCATGTATTTGTTTCATTACGTTATTCTTGTTCTCTTTCATGTTTCGAGATGCTATATGTTAATCGAATTTAGATAACGGAAGTTAATAAATTCGTTAGATTGCCATGATAGAGATTAACAATTATTATTCCAACAAACGGAAGTTGAGGGATAAGGTTGTTAGATTAGGATTTAATCCGTATCTTTGCTTCGTATAGACGTTAGTTAAGACCGGAAGGCAAACTAATGAATGGCGTGATAAATCGGAAGAGGAAACGCTTCTTTAGATAAGATAATAATCCAAGATAACTTGTGAATGAATATGTGTTGATCTTATTTCTTTCGGTGAGATGATGGTTGTTGGGAAGAGGTTGATCATGGTTTGTTCATGGTTGTTCAGTAGATAGATTTACCGCTTTCGTAGATGTAGTTTTATTTATGTTTTTATCGCTTTTATCCTTCCTGGCTTTGGATTAACAATCCTCTGTCCAGTTTACTTTTCCGTTTTAGTTTAGGTTTAGGTTTTAGTTAATAAAGGAGGAATTAATGAAGTTAGATTCGACATCCCAATTCCCTGAGGATCGATACCCGTACTTATCCAACTTTACTAGCAACTACCCGGTATTCGGCCGGTTAGGAGGTAGTTTTGCATGGTAGTATAGGTTTATAAATTTTCTTTTGTTTTAATGATGCAAAATCTCCCCAACAAAAGTGGCGCCGTTGCCGGGGAATCGGTGTTTTGTTGAATCTAATTGAATTAATTTTTCTATTTCGTTACGTGTTTTTTTTGTTTTTGTTTTTCAATAAAAGTAGCGTTGAATAAATTGAGGTTTTTTTTATTTTGCCGTGTTTCGATAACCATTGGTTTAAGAATGTGCAAAAGTTTTTTTTACTCGATTTATGACACGTGAATTACATGTTTGTGTTATCTAATCTGACCCTCTGTGCTTTAATGTGATAAGGCTGCTGTGATGATTTTGTTTAGGATAATTAGGGTTTCTGTGTTTTTCCTGCTGTTTTCTGTGCAAATTCGATGACTGAACGAGCGTTCACGTAAGTGAACGCCCGTCCGCACCCTAACATGCGGGTAACCGAGCGTCCGGTTGGATGGACGTTCGTTCGTCCGGTAAAGTTTCAACTCGTTCGGTTTGAAGGACCGGACGAGCGTCTATACTTTCGAACGCCCGTTCGTCGGTTTTCAAGTCAAACGAGCGTTTGTTTGGATGAACGCTCGTCCGGTCTTGCATTTTGAGGTGAACGCCCGTCCGATCGCAAGGACGCCACCAGGTGTTCGAATTTTTCTTGATTTAAATTTTAATGCTTTTATTTGATGTGGATTTTTCATTGAGCTTCGTGGCTATTTCATTTTACGTAGATGTTCTGAACTTGCATATTCATATCTTTCCATCTACGAATACATGTTAAATAACTGATTAATTTTTATATGCATGATTCATCTATGCAAGTTATAGTCACTGTCGGTTCTCGTACGCTATAACTGGTCTTATTGTTATTTAGTAGCTAATGTCGGTTTCCGTATGCTACATACCGTTATGATGAATCTTGTGAGCTTTGAGACTTAGGTGCTTCCTTGTTATTTTTGTAACTCATATGGGTAGCTACTGTCGGTTTTCCGTAATGCTACGTCCTTTTCCATATGATTTATATCTGTTTAGTATAGCTAACTGTTGGTTTCCATAATGCTATCTCCTTTGATGAGTCTTAAAGCGCGTCTACACTGCATGTAATGAATAGTATTGTCGTTTATCGTAAACTGTCATTATTTGGTAGACGTTTATTATATACATGTCGTGTTGCTAATTAGTGGGCTAGTTTTCTTTCTTTTATTTTCTTTTATTTTTGCATATCATTTAGTTGCATGTCCTCTAGTTGCATTGTTTTTTTTATTTTTATTTTTTTTTCTTTTATTTTTCTTGAGCGTAGTTAACTGTCGGTTTCCGTAATACTACCTCGTTTTCTTTAATTTAGTTTCTGCATAGGCCGTAGTCACTGTAGGGTTGTCCTCGAAACCTGCTCAGCCTGAGCCTGTCAGAATTCATTTTTATTTATTTTTTTTATTTTTAGGATTGCATATCATGTAGGCTGCATTGTAGTATATTTTCATGTAGTTGCACCTAGCCTACTGTTGTGTAATGTTCCATGTATATGTTCCATCTCTATATGAGCTTAATCTGAAAATTCTTTCTGACTTCTTTTCCATGTATAATCCTCTATCATTATTAGTTGGAGTTTGATGTTTCTGTTTGCACATGTGGTCTATATCATTCTACAAGCTTCTGTGGCTTTATTCTTAGATGTCCTGAGTTTAAGTGTTGATCTTTCCATCTGAGCTATTATTTCTTTTTGTGCTTATATCAAACTTCCATATTTAGACGCTTAGATGTTCTGTACTTTCCCTGTGTGGTGATTTTTCCATCTAAGCCATTATATCATGTGCTTACTTTTTGTTTGAGAAATTTGTTATTCCCCCGTGCCCCCGAGATTTTGCCTTGTTTTCAAGTGTGCAGGGTGTTTGCATTAGCAATTGTGCGCTTTTAGATGAAGCCAGTTTTCCGGTGGATGGTCCACGCTTCTTCGCTTTCGTCGAGCATTTCTGGGATTTGTCGTATACCACTTCCGGACTTGCCACTTTCGAACGACAATCACCTAAGTTCTTTCTTTCTTTTTATTTCTGTACAACTTGAGGACAAGTTGCAATCTAAGTGTGGGGGAGGGGATAGATGATTTATGTATCTACTTTCATTTGCTCATATTAGTTATAATTTTCTATGAAAAGTGCTTAAATTATCAATTTTTGTCCCGAGTAACATTTCAACTGCATGCTAGTTTTATAATCTGCACCCTTTAGTTGTTATCGTAGTCATATCATGTTCGAGAATAGGTTTAGTAAGTCGATACTCACTTGAACTTCATTTCACGAACCTATTAGATGAAGAGCCAAATATAGAATAGTTTCCGGTTAGTTAAAGGAAAGTTAATTCTTGATACGTATAACACTTATTTAGCATTAATGAAAGTTAAGAACTTGTGCTATACTCACGCTTAGAATCTCGCACCTTAGTGTTCTTGAGAACTTTGAGAGTCTTGAATGTGTTAGAAATAAATTTGACCGAGAGTTTCCAAAGAGTTTGAAATATAAAAATATATATATCTATAAATAGAAATAAATGAATAGAATTTCTTTGCGGGAATTTTGTTTATATCTATCACCTCGAGTCCATTTGGATACTGCCCCAATTGGGGAGTGTGGTTTACCTTGGACAGTATGGGTTCGAGTGATCTCAGGGTGACTGCCTCTAATGTAGGGGAGTGTGTTATACTTTTGAGACGCGACGATAGGAAATATAAAATATACGTTTTTTTGGAATTCTAAGTCAGGTTGATCTAAACCCAGTAGAGACCCGAGAGGTATTTTCTTGGTACTAAGCAAAGGAATCTAGTTGTGAGTTAGTTACTATGTTCTTGGTAATTAGTTTTTGTTAGGTAAGTGTCAGTAGATAGAATGAAGTTTTCGTTTAGTTGACCGGATAATCGTTAGTGCTTGATGTATTATATCAAGAGAGGATCGGTGGAAGTTTAGTAGGTTCGCACACACATCACCGAGTGAGGTCGATTTGCTTTGAATACTAGCTTGTCATGATTTTGACTATATCTCGTGTCGTTTATGTGGATTCTTGATGGTTTGATTTTGTTTTGTTTTGCTCGGGACGAGCAAAAGATAAGTGTGGGGGAGTTGTTAAGGGTGTTTTTACACGTTTTATATTGATATATTTTATAATGATTTCCCCCGTATTTATATAATTTGCATAAGAATCAAGTGTTTATATGGAAATATTGAGCAAGTGAGGTTTTTAATGGTTGAATATGAAAACGTATCGATTTATGTGTTTATTTGATGATTTTATGTTGTTTTGGAAATTGTTACGTTTTGGCATGTTTTCGATGCTTGTAGATACTAATGGATGGTGGAAAAGGTGATCCTAAAGAGCTAATTTTGAGATAATAGAGGATCAATCAAGTTTATGGAAGATAGGAAGAGATAAGGAAAGAATAAATCAAGATAAAGATGGAATTATCAAGTTGATCGTCATCGACCGGCGTCCAAGATCAAGTGGACGAGCGTCCAAGACAGACGGGCGTCCGAAGGGGCAACCGGCGTCCGTAGCTGAAGAATTTAGATCGAGAGTTTGGACGCTGAATGAACGAACGTCTAGAACAAGTTCAAGCCGAAGGAACGAACGTCGAGATATCGGACGAGCGTCCGCAGGGAAGAAAATCAGGATTCCGGGTAGTGCTGAACTTCCAACGCAGTTCTTGATATGATAACAACCGATTTGACTCTGGACCTAAAGAGAAGAGTTGTAGGGCTTGAAGAGAGGATTCTACAGGATTTTGAATCACTCGATTACGACTTACGAGGCCCAAGATATGAGCGTTACAAGTTCAGAAGCTGTTCCGTGGGCGCCTAGACGAGCGTCCATAATACCGGACGGGCGTCCGCCACCGACCGAGCCGAAACCGCCTTACTTTTCCCTATAAATACAGCGTGTTTTCAACCCTAAAACATATATTTTCGACTCCTATTGATCCCCAATCATAAGAGAGCAACCCTAGTCGCCCCAGCCCCTTTTGGGAGGTCAGGGGTGGCAAGTTAGATTAGGTTTTATTTCGTTCGCTTTTCTTTTCTTGTTCGAGCATGATGAAAGGCAGCCATGGACAGCTTTGTGAAGCTTCTTTTCAGCAGCACTTTTATTTCTTTTCATGGATGATTTTGTAAGTTTTAGTTCAATTGTTTCTTTTCCTATGATTATTTGTATCGTGCAATTTATATCGGAAGATTATTGCTTGTTGATGCTACCGTATGACGGAAGTCGGTGTAGTTTAGATCACCGTAGGAAAGATTGGATCTTTAATCTATACATAACGGAAGTTCGTAGGTTAAATTTCTAGGTTTACGAGAGAACCACAATTTGATTAATTCGTTGCAAGATTTTTCTAGATTTGAATTGAAGGATATCACCGTTACCGGAAAGATGAGATTTTTCATGTATTTGTTTCATTACGTTATTCTTATTCTCTTTCATGTTTCGAGATGCTATATGTTAATCGAATTTAGATAACGGAAGTTAATAAATTCGTTAGATTGCCATGATAGAGATTAACAATTATTATTCCAACAAACGGAAGTTGAGGGATAAGGTTGTTAGATTAGGATTTAATCCGTATCTTTGCTTCGTATAGACGTTAGTTAAGACCGGAAGGCAAACTAATGAATGGCGTGATAAATCGGAAGAGGAAACGCTTCTTTAGATAAGATAATAATCCAAGATAACTTGTGAATGAATATGTGTTGATCTTATTTCTTTCGGTGAGATGATGGTTGTCGGGAAGAGGTTGATCATGGTTTGTTCATGGTTGTTCGGTAGATAGACTCTCAGTACTCTTAAAAGTTTCTCCTCATATAAAGGTGATAGTAACGATGAAATTACGAGAGGAAGAGCATCATCTTGTAAGTATACGTACTTCAGGTGAGATGGAAAATGTTTCAACGATAAGTTCCTTGGTGGATCTTCTAGCGATGATCTTAACAGCTTACCAGTCAATTGTAGGTCAAAGAACTTGTGCCTCGAAGGTCTATGAATGGTTCCTCCTAAATCCACAGAAGATATAGGCTATATTTCTGGCACTTGACCTTCGCTACACCCATGCCAGGTTTCCTCATCACTTTCTTCATCCTTTAGGAGCAAAGTCTCAGCTACCACAGGGTCTAGTGCCACTTGCTAATATAATTCCAAAACAAGCTCGTCTATGGAATCTAGCATGTAGCATGCTTCTCCTTCATCTTTTGCATACTTCATTGAATTCATCACATTGAATACTACTTTGTCCTCATTCACTCTCAGAATCAACTCACCCTTATGAACATCTATCAATGTCTTGCTCGTCGCTAGGAAAGGTCTTCCTAATATCAATGGAACATCGTGGTTAGTTTCCATGTCTAGCACCACAAAGTCTACAGAGAATACAAGCTTATCAACTTTTACTAGAACATCCTCCACCACTCCACAAGGTTGGTTCATAGACCTATCCGCTAATTAAAGGGTTATAGATGTTTCGTTCAACTCTTTCATGCCTAACTTATGAAAGATGGAGAGTGGCATTAGATTGACACTAGCTCCAAGATCACACAATGCTTTGTGTAGGCATACTCCTCCAATTGTGCAAGGTATAAGGAAGCTCCCTGGATCTTTACACTTAGGAGGCAGTTTGCGTTGCAAAACTGCCGAGCATTCCTCGTTAAGGCATATAGTTTCAAGGTCTAATAACTTCCTTTTGATAGAGATTGCTTCCTTCAAGAACTTCGCATACTCTAGCATTCCGGCCAGAGCTTCTACCAAAGGTATATTTACTTGCAACTTCTTAAATATCTCTATAAACTTTTTATAATGAGCATCATCATTATTCGGCTTATATTTCCTAGAGGGATAGGGTAAAGTAGCAGGATTAAAAGTTACATTTCGTGAATACTTACCTGCTGACTGCTGCTGCTCTGCATGCTTGTCTGCTGAATTTTTTCAGACTCTCGGTTTACCGGAGTGGTGTCCCGGTTTACCGGCCCATCTTTTTCTCCAGATTCTACTGCATTCTACTGCTGACTGCTTTCTGATCTTCCTGGACAGTTGGTATAACTGGTCCAGGCAGTTCTTTTCTGCATCTAGTCATGATTGTATTCACAGCCTTCGGGTTCTTCTCAGTATTACTTGGCAATCCTCCCGGAGGACGGGCTGACACTTGTTTGGCGATCTGCCCCACTTGGTGTGACAGATTCTGCACTAAGGCTTCTTGATTGATCAGTCTTGTATTATTCTTCTGACAATATGTGGTGAAGTTTGTATTCAGCCCAGTCATGGATTTCGTAAGTTGATTGACCGTGTCGGTCACAATTGAGCTCATTTTATCCATGGCTGCTTCCCAACCACCCGACTTGTTGAATTGAGGCATAAATCCGCCAGTTTGTCTCGGTTTCTCTCCACCGTTTGAATCACTTTGTCAAAAACCCCCAGTTGGATCACCCAATCGAAAACCAAGGTGGCCATGAGAACCGGGGCGATATCCGCCCCCATAAAGATTTCCTTGCCTCCCTATATAGTTCAAATCTTCAATGTTGGTTGCTTCGATATCTTGTACTTTCTCAACCTTGGCGATGCGATCTTGCATGCCATCTATCTTCTCATTCATCGTCATTAGCTGGTATAAGATCTTTTGAGAAGTATCTTCTCCAAATACGCCTTCAGCTACTTTGGCAGTCTCAATTTGATGCGTTCCCCATTGACTTGTTAGTGCGATTTGCTTCACTTTCTCTTCATCTTCCTCAAGTGATAGCAACGCAAAACATCCGTTGCTCGATGCATCAACTCTCATTTGTTCACTTGGCCGTAATCTGTGATAGAAACTATGCATTCGTACGGGCAGAGTGATATCATGGTGATGGCATCTCCATTGTGCTTCCTTAAATCTTTCCCAAGCTTCTTCAAAAGTTTCAGTGAGTTTCTGCTTGAAATTCATAATATCTTGTCTCATCTGTAGTGACTTCCCAGGTGGACAGTACTTGTTCATAAACTTCTGCAGCAGATCAGTCCAAGTTTGGATCGATCCTGGTGCTAAAGAGAATAACCATATTTTCGCTTTATCCTTCAGAATGAATGGAAACAACTTCAGCTTGATGTTACCTTCAGGCACTCCTGCTGGTTTGACTGTGCTGACTATCTTCAAGAAGTTGGTGATGTGTACACTAGGATCTTCGTTCGGTACTCCATGGAAGGTAGTGTAATTAGTCATCATCTGTATCACGTTCGGTTTCGGGTGAAATACCTCAGCCGTATTCTCTGGCTGAAGAATTGTTGGCACGAATTGCTCAATCGTCGACATTGCATAACTCTGTACAGTTCTCCTATCTGCTTGTACCATAACTCCTACTGCATTTTGTCCATTTTGTCTGTTCTGTGCCATGTTGATTTCTGTATCCTCCAAAGCTTGAATCTCTTCTTCCCTCTCGTTGTGATCTCCTTCATGCAAAATCACGTCGTCCGCCAGCCGAACAGATCTCTCTCGAGTTTCCGTTCTCTTTTGTCTAGCAATTTTTTTGATCTCAGGTATGAATCTCTCAATTTTGGCTCCTGAACTTCGTGTAGCGTACTACAAGACACAAAAAGAAATAAAAATGTTAGTGACTTGCCTCGCCGGCTGTTACACATGCCTGGCAGACTCTAAAATACAGAATCTGACTACTGACTCGACGCTGAACTGATAGAAACGATTCTGCCAAAACTGAGACCCTCGGTTTACCGCGGTATACCCTCGGTAAACTAGATGAAGTTTATCTCAGATTTTAACAGAATTGACCCTGTACGACTCCGGTATAAACAGACTATAAAACAGACTCAATTAAACAGACTTGAATATATACAGACACTCAATCTTAAATAAAACGTATTCTTGACACGAGACCCCGGCAATGGCGCCAGAAAATCTTGATCGCGTGCAAAGCACTTACTAGCAATAGGACTAGATCTATCGTAGTGGAGTGCTGGCGAGTCAAGGTCAATCCCACAGAGACTCGTAAGAACGTCAAATTATCAAGATTGAGCTTGTCACAATCAATGGTCTACGACCAACTATACTTTAGACGGTAGTAAAACTGGTGCCACGAACTAACATTACTACGCTGGTTCACATGAATGTAACAAGAGTTTCTAATGTATTAGTTCAATTATGAGTAATTAGTTATTCCCCCCACAAATGCAATAGTCCTTCTCATTGGTGAATTTCAATTCATTGTTCAGCTACGGGTACAACCCCTAACCCTATCTACTCCGACCATGGTAGTAGACAATCTATACGCAAGCTACCCTCCTTAATTGGTCCGTAATAGCACATACGCATAAAGCACTAGAGCTGTCGATATTGAGCGCTAACTCATACCGCAAACCCGCCTAGACAGTTGTCGACACTGATCAGCACGTTCCTAGGGACCATCAAGACAATAAAACTACTACATAAATAAACTAAATAAGCAATTAAAACATACAAGTCGAATAGAACAACGATAGATCTACATCTTGGAAAAGATAGAAACTCATACCCTCGAAGACGAGTGTAGACCTCCCTCGGATCTCTCCCTAGGCGGCGACTCCGTCGTCTCTTCGACCAGAACTCATAAAATAACAAAATAAAGAACAAAGAACTTTTATTGCATAGTAATTGCAGCAGTTGTGTGCTACCAATGTTACATTGAATTCTGAGGCGAAGCCTCTTATTTATAGCTATATAAACCGACTTAGAAACACCTAGATCTACCCCTCGTCCAAGAAAACGCATTTCAGAAAGATCTAGAAACTCGATAAGTCAGTGCCTATCCTTGGTAAACCTAGGGAAATTTTGTCAATTTTCTTTTGCCGACTTAGCTTGGAAGTTTTGGAAACCCTAGACCCAATCCTTTCATTCACTCCACTCCAGATTCGTCCATGATGCTCAGCCCAATATTTCGTATCCTGAAAATAATCAAAGAATGCACGAAATAATTACAAAATAAGGGAAAATAAACGCTAAGTGCAGATTTCTCGACTCATTAACCCGACATATGATATTCAACTTAAATGGTTCATATTTATAGGTCTAAACAACTATTTTTAGCTCACAATGGATAGAATGTTGATGCCGTAGGATAGACTATTTTAAGCGTCATCATAGGGGTGAATATCCGAAAGGGCCTTCTGATAAGGAATGTCTTACTCTCGTGAATCTTTTTAAAGTGGAAGTAAATGAGTTGCTTCGAGAGAGCATGATATCCAGATTATAAGATACGGTCGTCAATGCTTGACACTCGACGTACGACCGTATGAATATTATTACAGCGGTATGATTCTATTTACATGCTAACCGAACACATGAAAGGTAGTAGTCATTGCGTATTGACTCTTCCGATGATTGGGGGTCATGGACGTGTTGCTAGACGCTATCAATGATCGTTAGAGATGAAGGGCATTTTATTAATTGCGCCTTATGTCTACGGCCAACATATTCGGAAGCCTATCGGGTCACACACATATGAACATCAAGTCGGATTAAAATATGGTTATAGTTGATACCAAATAATGAAAGAATTTTTCTCGTACTATAAATGTTATAGTGGTAAATTAATATGGTGGTATTTATTTATTATGAATAAATATAATACAAGATAAATTTATTATGATATACATGTATTTTTGCAAATTAATTAATCATAGTATTATATTATTAATTAAAGAATATTCCGGAAGCCAATTTATGGCTAAAGGTGGCGCCATTCACTAGTGTATAAGATACACTTGAATTGTGCAATTTAATTAATAAGATTACCATAATATTAATATTGGATATTAATTGATTTTGGAAAATAGATTTATGGTAATAAGATAAAGATAGCCAATATTAGATATTGACAATTATTTTGGAAATATTTAATATAAGATATTAAATAAAAGAGATAAATCAATAAAATGGATTTTCCTTATTTTATTAGGAAAAATGTTTTTCTCTCTCATCAATCTTCTAGAAGCTAATCCAATCAGTTGGGAGATTAATAGGGGCACAACATCCCTTATAAATATGAGGGTTTAACTAGCTCTTTTGTACACCATAATTCCAAGAGTTAATTGTTCGTTGAAAAATAAAGAGAGTTTCTTAGAGAGGGATTATAAAGAGAGAAAATGTCGATCTAGCAGTCGAGCTTTTCTAGTAGCAATCCTTGGCGGGATTCCGGCGAGGTGCTCGTGTGGATTACTGGTAGAGGCCGGACGCTTGGACGACTCGCGCACATCTACTCCTACCGGACAGTCAAAACGTCGATTTTTTTTATCAACTAAGGTAATAGTACCGTCCTCTTTTTTATATGTTTATTGTTTAAACGGAGACGATCCTGAATTGAGAAATCAATTTTTTAAATTCCGCTGCGCTACTCGATTGATATCCTAATAGTAACATTCATTGATAATCAATGGGCCATCAGTCAGATCTTTCAGTTTTAAAGATATAACAATTATGCTCAATATCAAGCAATTCAAAATCGTCATTTAGATTCCACATTTTCACTAATCGCGACAAAAGAATGTTGTACAAGACAGACCTGCCTACCAATTTAAGGATGGTCGCATCTTTCCACTTCGCATGCACCCCACTTTTGCATTCAGGATTTATACGAATGTGAGGATAGGGTTTATTTTCGTTAGGTGCCTCAATATGCAGCCCGTCAAGATTCATCAAGCATTCATTGAAAACGATCGGTGGATTTGAATTTTGCTTCTTGGACCCCCCCCCCCCCCCCCCCCCACCACCCCACAACATTGTTGTAAGATCTCTTAGGCTTCAGATTGGCATCAGATTCTCCTTCGTCACTGATCTCCATATCATCATTTCCTTTATGATTCAACTCAGACTCAAATCTTTGCAGCATTTCTTCAAGGGAGATCGAAAGGTTCTCGTTTTTTTCTCCAAATTTGACTTTTTTAGAAGTTCTACGGATATTGTCCTCCTCCTCCATTGTAGATGGAGGGAATCCGACTTGATTCCTTCATGCTAGATGAGAAATCAGAGCGGCAGCGGCGAACGGGAAGCCCTAACGGCTAGAATAACGGAAGAGAGGAAAATCTAGAGAGAGAGAAAGAAAATTTCTATATAATTTTGTATAATATCTTGTTTCAATTGCTAGTATATTACATCAAATTATTACACAAAATGTTACGATACATCGTAGAAAAGTTGAATCCAATTTAACCGTGTACCCTCGTTTCAATATTCTTTCAACAGTGAATGGATGGGTGAATGATGATAGAAGCGTGTGGATATGATTCCATCAATCTCATTAACATTCTAAAGAGAGGGGTTGGAGCAGCTTAATGATTAAAACTGATTCCTTTATTTTGGTTAATATGGTGAATGGTTTATCTGCTACTACACTAGATATATATGCCCTTATTAATGACATCAGGGCTCTTCAAGCGTCTTTTGTATATTGTAAAATTTGTTACTTTAGTAGGGAAATTAATCTAATTAGTCATCGAGTAGCTTCTTTTCTAAAAAGCTTGTTACTCCAGCCTATTGGGCTGGAGTCTTTTTCATTCTTGGATTGTTTCTCTGAAACGAGACGAGAAGGTGGTTAGGCAGATAAACTCTCTATTGTAATTTTTTACCTTGCTTTAAATGAATCTTTCGTTGCCCGACAAAAAAAAAGAAAAAAATCTCATTAACATTTCTACAATAGCTCGTAAATTTCTCACTTAGTTTAAATTTGTGTTTCGGAATTTTGATTTTTGTTTCTTTTTGAAGTAAGCTTTGAATTAATAATAAGAAAATAAATTTGCTAGCAATCATCTTGTAGCAGGGGCGGACACCCCACTGGAATTTTAAAAAAATAAAAAAAAATTACAATACGACGTCGTTTTGGTTATAAAAAAAATTGACCTAATTACCTGCACAACTCGGTTCCGATCCGAAATTTTTCGACCTAATTACCCGCTTAACCTGAATTGTTTTTAGGATTACTATATTTTTTTGACGTGTGACCCCATTAAATTATTTTTCCGCCACTTTCTTGTGGCTTGAGAAAAATTCACCATTTGTGTCCTTGCTTGAGAGGTAAAAATTACATCTTTTTGATTCAGGTAAATTAGAGTTTTTAGTTTGTGTTTCTTTGATTGTGACGTAAGAATATAATTTCTATCATTCTTTAAGTTGCGGTTTAATTAAGTATTGTTACAAAATAACAGTACTTTGTTGTATTTTAAAATGCTTTAAACCTTATTTGCATTCTTAACATGGTAAGAGAATAGTTTCAAAAAAACATGGTAAGATAATTCATGACATGACTTTTGATTGAGGCAAACATGAATTCTTTGAGCATAAGGCATCCCAGAATTTTTACTTTATCTCCCCCTTTTTCCTTTCGTATCCCGAAAAAAAAAAAAAAAAAAAAAAAAAACATGAATTCTTTATCTTTTATTTATTAAGCACCTCCTTTCTTTTTGTGGCAAAATTATGATTTTAGTCCTATAACTTTACCTATTTTGGATTTAAGTCCTGCTGCTCTGTTCCGGTGAGGAAAAATGACCCTCTAACTTGTTTTGTTTTTGGAAAAATAGTCCTATCCGCCGGAAATAGCTGATTGGGCACCGGAATCTTTAAAAAACGCTTACGTGGCTGCCACATTGAATCCTATGTGGCAGTGGATTCCATTTTACTTTTAAAAAAAAATGATTTCTTCCAATTTCCCCCAATTTCATCCCTGCAAATCTAATTCCCAATTTCATCCCTCCAAACCTAATTTCCTAAGTGAGTGAGAAGATGAACGAAGTCTACATGAACAAGATGCATGCCCATCGCCATTAAACAGATTGGAAACCTCTGGTGGAAATGTGATTAAGAGAAGAGTACGCTTCTTCTTCTTCTTTCTCATTATTTTTGTTATTAGTGTTAATAATAGACGCCTTTGATTTCAAAATGGGGAAAAAAGTGGACTAAAAAGCTATGGGGGAGCCTCGTTAAAAAATAACCCTAATTAGATCATCAAATAAATTTGCACCTGGCTTAGTCATGACCAAAACTAAAAATCAAACAAGTTAAAGTCCAAAATGCATGCAGAACGGAAAAAAAAAAATCAAACTAGAGTAACACAAAATGAGGAATTATATTTCCTAACCATCAGACATGGATACTGATTGTCAATGTAATGGTGCATGACATATGTGGTATTTTAGGATGGCCTCTTTGAATATAAAGGATCAGGCGAACATTGTAGAGATGGGCGATGCAAAGTAGTAAATTAGGAATTAGATTGGAGGGATGAAATTAGGGAAAATTGGAAGGAGAAACCATTTTTTTCAGTAAAATGGGATCCATGGCCACATTGGATTCAATGTGGCGACCTAGTGGCTGCCATGTAAGCATCTTTTAAAGATTCCAGTGTCCTGTCAGCTATTTCCGACGGATATGACTATTCTTCCAAAAAAAAACAAGTTAGAGGACAATTTTTATCACCGGAACAAGAGCATGACTAAAATCCAAAATAGGCCAAGTTACAGATTTAAAATCCTAATTTTGCCTCCTTTTTGTTGTTAGGTGTGGTGTCAGCCAATACAAGATTGCATTGTTTCAATTAATAAAAGTAACAAGTCGCTATTAATCCTTTTACATGCTTATTACTCTCTCTGTTTTTTTTAACTGTCATATTTGATATAATTTTTTGGATTAACCTGGTCACTTTTTAGCTTAAGATTAGTCTGTTTTTTAATGAACCTGGACATCAAATTTGACAGTTAAAAAAATCGGAGGGAGTATTATGCATTTGATTGACCATCATAGAAAATGCCAATAGACTCACGATGTAACCATAATACTCGGTGTATAAGAGTTACTTAGGGGATGATTGAGCTTATGGTGATAATCTCAGAGCAATAAACCACCAATAGTTTCCAACACTTAGAGTGTGATCGTCTTATCCGAACCGTCAATGTTGGACATTTTAGTGACAACACTTGATCTAATCAAATAGGACTTGGATCGATTTGATATGATGAGTATAAAATCGTCTTAAACCGATTTAACATAGAGTGTGATCATCTTATCCTTGGCCCACATTGTTCGCACCTCTATAAGCCGAACTGGGTTGAGTTTCAGTCCAGCTCACCCTAAGCCTTTATGATATTTATCATTGACAGGGCAATGAGCGTCGATCATCGAAGCCTTTAACCCGCCCTTTACAGGCCGGCAAGAAGCATTGGGGGCCGACCTGGTCGCCCCTCGGCTCGCAGTCCGCCCAGCTCGAACCAAGCCCGCTAAATAAGGCAACATGAGTTAAATCTCAACGGTTACAAGCTAATAATCCGCTATGGTTATCATGAAGCTCGCCCAATCAGATGCTGCAACGCCCACCACGTAGTTAATCACGTTAATTACTCTTTAATTGCACTCTTTTGTAACTGCCATCTCCTGGCTCTATAAATAGCGGCACTTTGTACCCTGAAAAGGACAATCTAATACACAATCACATACAACCTCTGCTAATTCCTCGACAGTTTGCTTGTTTTTTACGTTTTCTATCAATCTTCATATCACTGTCACATCATTCATAACCACCGCTAGATATCCACCGCGTAAATCACTACAAACAGCCACTAGATCCACCGCAAATCCTCTAAAAATACGTTTGTGATAATTCCGATATTATCAGTTGGCTCCGTTACTAGGAACTTACGATTTTGATCATTTTTCCGGTCAGATCCACCTCCACATAACGGTTATTTTACGTTTCCGGCGAAGGAAAACCACCACATTTTGGTTTTTTGACGAGAATATCTCATCCATACGGCGGTCTTCATTGTTAGTTTTAGAATATTTTTCATACCTCCATCGGCATCTTCATCCTCATGAACAACATGTATGACACCAAATGTACCGGAGCTGTTCTCAACCACGGATTCCCACCTCCGGCCATGAAAGGGTTTCGTAATACGCTTTAAATCGCCGGTGGGAACGATGGTGTTCGTGCATCTGCACACCGAACCCCAGGTGACTAGCAATCGCCCTCTCCGCCACCCGCAAGAGACCCCAGTCGGCCTGATATCCATACATTCCTAGACGGAAAAGCCCAATCTAAAGAGTCTTTGAAGGCTGCCACTAGCCAAAGAAGCGGGAAGGAAATTTCTAGCACTTCCCGACCAAAGAATACTCACCAACCTCTTTTGTACGTGGAGGAGGTTGTGAGCGATGATCAATATGCAGCACTATTGTTGGAGCACGCAACATATGTCGAAAGGATGGCCTGGATAAACTTAGAGCTCCTGGCCATGGGGAGACCCGCTGTCCCAATAAAGGATTTCACCAATCGACAAGGTCTCCCATCAGAAAATATGCCGGCCTTATGGGCCCACCACACAGCTCTCCTTCCAATCACACCCATGGGGACCGGAGTATCTACTCAACCACAGAGCGAGCTCCCAATAGAAAGCCCGTACATTCTCACATGGGCCATGTGCTCGATAAACATGGCATAGCATCAGCACGGAGCAAAAATATAGAACAACTCACGTCCTGAAACGTGCGAGCTAGACTCTGGAAGCGTCAAGACGAGCCATGATACTCATCCATGAGGTTTGGGTGAATAGAGTCACCAAACAATCCTTCATAGACCATTTTCAGAGTGAGGTTGCCTGGTTGGAAAAGCAGGTTGAAGAAATTCAAAATGGAAAGGTTGGTAAAAAGGATCACCCTTCTCGGGGGACTTGCATGCTGGATGACTGATCCTCGACAAAGCACCCAAAATGGGTACATTACCCTCCTTTCTAGAGCTATTCAGGGAGACTTGTCCATACGATTGGTTGTCGTCCTTTCAGAGAAAATTCTCCCTAGCCACCAAGAGTCATGCCGCATGGTGCATCACCTTCGTCGGCTCCATGCATGATAAAGCAGCCTCATAGATCAGGAGTCTACCTCCATGCTCAGTCGCCTCTTGGCACGATCTGGGGACCTAGTTCATAGCAGAGTTCAAATCGGTTGGCCAGCCAATGAAAACACAGGCCGACATATATGACCTTCGACAAAGAGTGGGCAAATCAAATTAAAGCTACTATGATCAATTCATCACCATCTATGACCAGACTCGAGGCTTAAATAACATGATGGTCATGAACTGCTTCCAGTTAGCTGATGACGGTCAAAGTGGTATCATTATTTACCATCAACTTACCCCGGAATTGTGTTCTCAATAGGGATAATATGTATGAAATCATGAGTTAATTAGCTAAATGTGATTAAGCCATGTCCGGGGTGACTAAATTGGTATCATGCGTATTAACCGTGTATTTTATGCGTAATTTGCTAGAAATAGAAGTACTATGTGTGGTATGGTTTTATTGACAGATGGACGAGTGTTCGAAGCATAATTTGGGCTGAAGGAGAGAGTTAATCGATAGAGAACAGAACCGAGCTGAAGGTTGAAGTGCTTCGAGCAGAGATTGGACCCGATCGAGAATCTGATTGGTGATCTTGCAACGCAGTTTCCAAATCTTTACAAGACGATTTGCTTGTCCTTCTACATGAAAGTTGTAGGGTTTGTAACAAGGATTCCAACATACTTTGAATCACTTAAATCGGAGTTGCGTAATCCAAGTTATGGTCCACATACCGAAGCTGGGCCTAGGGTATTCCAGAATAAGTCGGCAGCAGGAAAAAGACAAAAATACCCTCGGTAAACCGGGAGTTACCCGCAGTTTACCGAGGCCCAGAATCTTCTCGAAACGCATTTTCCTATCCTCCAAGCATTGGGTTTACCCCTAAGTCGGTTTATACACCTATATAAAGCCATTCAGGGCTGCGAATTTGTAATCACCTTCTCGTTTATTCATTCCAAGATCTACTAGCTACAATGTAGTCTTTGGGAATAAAGTCTTCTTTTATTTTCTTCTCTTCTTCTTGCAAATAAGTCATGTGTCTTTCATTATTGAATTTTGCTTGGTTTACGATCTTCATGGATTGTCTTGAATCGCCGGAGGGAGAGAGAATTGAAGAGTAGATCTATTCTTTGTTATGGGTAAGATCTATTCCAATGTTTTATTTCTTTCTTAGATTCATGATTGTTCTTGTGTTAGATATAGACTATGCTTGCATCTAATCATCTATGAATTAATTAAGCAAACCTTAATCTTTATTCGATTCGTTCATATTATACGCAGAATTATGGGTTGTGTTCTTCAGATCTACGACGGTCTTTATCGCTAGATCTGAATACCTAGTAAATCCTAATTTTGTGGTTCGGCATCAGTTACGTTGATCGACAGGTTTAATTAACAGTAGGTTAGATCAGATCAATCTGCTTATCATAATTGTAAAACTAGCATGAAATACGAATAGTGAAGTGTTAGTTTGGACATAGTCTTGATGGACCTTAGGAACGTGCTGATCAGTGTCGGCAGTTGTCTAGGTGGGTTAGCGGTATGAGTTAGCGCTCAATATTGGTGATTCTAGTTCTTTATACGTATGAGCTATTACGGACCAAGTAAGGAGGATAGCATGCGTATAGAATGTCTACTTCCATTGTCGGAGTAGATATGGTTAGGAGTTGCACCCGTAGCTAAATTACACACACGAGTCGAATACGGATTAAGGGGAGATTAGTTAGGAATAATGTGGTTAGTGCCTTTTCGATACATGATTGATGAGTGGTTTTATTTGCATATCTTTTATTTACTTGTCCTTTATGCTGGTCAATGACCACCCTTATCCGGTTGACCTATGAATTGTGTTTGTGTTTAGCATTATTAAATAATATTCTCTGTGGGATCGACCTTGACTCGCTCTTGCTATACTACGATTGACCTAGTACTCTTTCTAGTACAACATTTTTATTAGTGAATTGCACATGCGATCATTAGCGAAGGGTCACCCTAAATCCGAATTCACGGTCAGGTTCCCAAGCAACCTGCAAGATATGCTCGAATTCGCTTGGAAATTGAGCGCTTTTAATGTTGATATGTCGCCTAACAAATCCAAAGAAAAGGCTGAGTCCAACCCGCCTAAGGAGGGCGTCAGCCGAAATTAGGAAATGAAGAGGCCCAAAAATTTTGAGGACGAGTAGTTCACTCCTCTCCCTGCTCATCTGGCACATATAATGAACGAAGTTAGAGGCAAGCTACCCACCCCTCACCCAATGAAGACCGACCCATGGGGCGAGCGAGATATGGTGAAGTACTGCGAGTATCACCACAATTACGGACATGCCACCTACTCCTGTCGTATACCCATGAGAGAGATCGAAAAGATAGTCGCCCGCGGGGTTCTAGACAGGTATAAGAGGGACATGGATAATGCACAATGAGGCAATCCTCCAACCCGCCCACCAAGGAGACAAATCACTTGAGGGGTTTTCTAAATGATGGGATATGGCATTCATTCTCTCGTTGATATCGTGAATGATTACGCTTTCTTTATTATTTTTCTAGGTTATGACAGTCATTCTCTTGTTGATAAACATGAATGATTATGCTTTCTTTATTATTATTGTAACACTTCACTTGCCCAACGAGGCAATACAAGCCCCATATATATTTTGTGAAGTCATTATCTACATTCGCCTGTCATAGCATTCATCCACTCTTAATCGTGTTTGATTTTGCTTTATAGAATTCATTCACTCTTGAATGTGTTTGATTCTGCTTAGTTATTATTATTCTCGTCCTTTGGTCATTTTTAACACTATGTAAGAAAAGGCAAATCTGTTATATGTTCTCAACGAACTCTCAATCTCAACACTAGGGTTATGGCATTCATTCTCTTGTTTATTCACGTGACTGATTACGCTTTCTTTATTCTAAATGCACCTGAGTTTGACTCATCACACTTTGGTCGTTTCTGTCAACCCAAAGTAGAAAGGGTGACTTCAACGCTTATTCCCGACGAGCTCATAGCTAGACGCCATCGACCTCATAAAAAATAGGGCCGCTACTACTACATGTAAACTGTAAAGGCTCGACTTGCCTAAAGGGTCGGGGCTGTATTCGAAAGTTAGAAAAATTCCAAAAAATTTTACTTTGACAAATATGCAAGTCAGAAATGAAAGAGCGCATTCAAATCCAAGACGGAATCAAAAAACAAAAGTTATCGACTGATTATTACAAAGGTCAAGATTGAAAAGACAAAACACTTCACTGAGGAAGAGCTTCGGGTTGATTCTGAACTGTTTCATCGGGCTGAGTATGAGTCTGGGCAGTAGGATCTAACTAAGCATTTATCGTGCGGGCGTGTTCCGTTGTCTCCTTCGTTATCACAAAGGGAGAAGTAGAGACACCGACAATCGGGATCCCATGGTGAGGCGGAGTGAACTCCTCGGTATCTTCCTCTCCCAAAATCTCTTTAACCTTGGCTAAGAAATTTCCAGGAACAGTTGTAAGAGGGACCCAAGCTGCCTCGTAGCTATCCTTTTGATCACATTCACGCAACTCTTTCAACTCGTCGTCATTATAAGGAATTTGGGGATGGATGGCCCGCAAGGACACGTCGAACTTATCAGCGGTCATTGATGGGAGTCAAATTGTAGTGTATTTATTATATGAGATTACCACCTTTTACGATTTATTCTTGGTTATTTTGGGCTATTATGGGTGGTATATGAACGATATTCACTTATATGCATGTTTCGAGACTAATGACGTTTTCGTCCTAAAAACTCGTGTTTTATGTGGATTTCGTTACATTTCTGTCAATGTATATTATGCCTTGGTGTTCGGGTCTTTGTTTTCATGCTTAGATTGATGTATAAGGTCGAGAATAAGGAAGAGAGTCTTGAGAAAGAACGAGATTTGGGGCCAAGGAGGAGAAAAGAGTGAAGAATCATTGACGAAATCTGAACCAGGCACTTCAGGGGCATTTTGGTCACACTTGGAGACACTTTCAGGAAGAGTTGTCTTGATGAAAGTTTTAGAGGATTGAACGAGTTTTCCAACTCATTTTGCATCATCTCATTTGGAGCCCTAGAAGTGAAGTTATGATGAAAATACTGAAGCTTAGGTCAAACTAGCGTTTGGCCAATCCAAACGAGCGTTTACGGAGCAAATTTTCATGTAGGGAGTTGGCTTTTTAGGCAAACGCGCTTTTTCCTTGCCACAAACGCCCTTTCGCGGTTGGGATGTGGCAAAAACCTATAAAAACCCCCTTTTTCGGTCCTATATGATATCTATTCGGTACTTAGACGTTTTAGGGTTTCTTAAGGGCGATTTCCATTAGTTTAAACGTTGTTTCAATCCTTAGATCATAGATTTAATTCCTAGCAACTCTATACAACTTTCATAGCTTAGATTTTTGATTCGTGATCCAAGATTTCATCTTTTGAAGGAGATTTTCACACAATTCAAGGTTTCATCTTTTATGGTAATTATTTCTTTGTCTTTCAATTATTTGATTATGTTTTTTATTATTGTTTTCATTATTATTTCGTTTTTCAATTCCATCATGAGTAGCTAATCCATTGTATGGTCGAATCATGTGAAAGCGGGTGAAACGCCCTAAGGGGGATTAGACGGGAGTAGTGTAGCGCTTAATTAAACGTTTGTATGATTAATCCACGTTCTAAAACTTGTTCTTATGAAGATTATAGCTTCAAATTAGATTGACAACCTAGTTCACTGTCACACACACATCGAACTCATAGATGTATTTTGCGGTGAGATGTGGGATAAGGGGTTTTAGGATCATTGCGTAAACACAGCCTAGTTGTTAGATTGACAACCTAGCTAGTTGTTAGGACTGTGCCCTATGTAAGGTTTTCATCAGTTTTCCGAGCGGCTCTAGATTTTGGTAAACCATGTTGGGTTAGTTGGCTTTCTAAAGGGAGGGTTAATTAGCCTGGCATAGGGTGTTAAGCGAGAGTTGTTCAGACCGTAACACCAGAATTAGGAGTTGGCACCCATGGATGTCAAATAAACTAAATTGGATAGGTAGGTCGGTTAAGACACGCTCCTTGTCAAGTCTTTCCTGTGGGGTAAAAGTAACCTGCTGGATCGTAGTTCGGCTATGCTTTTTAATCATATAAGTGAAACCAGTAGTGTAATCATTATTTCTGCATTAGTTGTTAATCTTTCAACTATCTAATGACCTGAACCAAGTTCTACGTCAACTTTGGTACTTCACTGTTACTCCCTGTGGATTCGACCTTGTAACCACTATACAGCCCTAACCCGATACTCTGTCGGTTAAAGTTAGCGGTTAAGTATTTTGCTATCAGTCATCCATCTCACCATGGTATCCATCGAAGGAGCATCGCCAAGATCTCGGACCAGAGATCTCTCCATATGGCGTTGCCTCTGTTTGCAACACTTCTCAACCTCATTCAGTAAGTCCTCATTGTACTGCTCAAAATCTTTGTACTTCTGGACGGCCTCAACCTCTTTGTCGAAGACAATTCCGGGAATAGAGTCCTAGACGCGCTTAGGATCATCAGAAATATCAAGGCGCAACTCCATCTCATAATTGGCGGACCGTATGGAAGTCTCCTTTTCATACCTCTTAAGGTTCATTGCGGCTATAGCAACCTCTTTAGCCATTATCTCGACGTTCAGGGACAAGCTGATCTCCTTGTGTATTTAAGCCCTAGCTTCAACAAGCGAGCACAGCCGGGTGACCATATTGCCAGCTTCTATCTTAGCCCTTTTAGCGGCTATCTCTGCCTCCCCGACATGATTTTCCGCATCATCCACCCTGCCTTTCAGCACGGCCAGTTCAGCCTCCAAGCCAAAGACCCTATATTCAGAAGCAACGCAATTGCTTTCTAATCAATTGTAGGCCTTCCAACATTTTCCCGCCGCAGTAGCCATCTGAATAAAAGTAAGAAGAGAAATTGAGCCTCAGGTCGCCTAGGGGCACTAAAAGATAAAATGACAAGTATGTGAAGCCAAGTCACATTTCGGCATCGACAAACAAAAGTTACCTTACTAGAGACAATCCCGAATCTGCCCTATAAGATTGCCAGTGCCATCCATGTAATCAGCCATCCGGTCCTCCATCATATTGCGGAAGGCGATCCCGACTCAAATTGCCAAAGTCGCTCCATCCTGACTGTCCAAGAAATTCCTCATGGGATGAGCATTTATGATCGCATGGCTGACCTCTCAGCTTCCCTCAACAGTTCATGGATGACTGAAACTCTGCCTTAACCAAATAGGAAAATTTTCTTCCATGGCGGAGGTGGGTTAACTCCTTGACTAGTGGTATCCGAGGTAGTGAAATCAAGAGCAGGAACATAAACGTTATCGCCGACCTCCTCGGCGTTCAACTCCTCATTCTGTGCAGCTTCCACGCTGTCTTGACCGATCCTGACAATGTTTTCATGAGCCTGGATAAACCAGGCATCTTGGTTGTCCTCAACCATTCTTCGACGGGGTCAACATGGACATTAGTATCCCTCTCAACAAAGGGACCTTCAACATTTACAACCGCATTCGAAGTCGGACCCGCCTTTTCGATCATTTGCCTCTTGTTTGAGACATCAGCTTTATCGGCACCTCCAGGTGGGCTACCAATGATATCATTTACAACAACTAGTATATCAAGGCTGTGATCCGCAGTCGCTGTTCGGATCACAGCAGAAGGTGGCTCATTAATATGAACCCTTTGGGCCACCCTTGACCTCTTGTGAGCAATGACCCGGCTCGATCCAGCCTCATTATTAGCTGGCAGATTTTCCACACTCCTTGTCGAGGAAGACGGACATGGAAGAGTCCGTGGACTACATGCTCGGCATCCCTCAAGAGCTGCACCCTCGCCTCACGGTCTCGCCTAGCTTGTGCGTCATTCTCAGCCCTTCTCCTAGTCGAGTTCATCGAGCCTACAAAAATAAGAGAAACATGTTAAACCACTAACAAGGCTTCGTGCTCGATAAATATGAAATAAGTCGTAACGCTTACGAGCAAGGCAAAAAGAAAATGGAAAATTAGGGATAAGGACACAATCTGAAATATTTTTAAGTAACATGACAGCTACATATTTTTTATAGGGAGAAGGACAACTGCATATTTTTATAGCGAGAAGGACAAACAGTGAATCCCGAAAATCAGTGAATCTCCCCAGTGAATCCCGAAATCAGTGAATTTCGACAGTGAATCCCGAAAATTAGTGAATTTCGACGATGAATTTTGAAAATTAGTGAATTTCGAGAGTGAATTTCGTCGTTGAATTTAAACAAGGTGAATTTCGAACACAAGTGAATTTCGACAGTGAATAAATAGTTTTGTCCTTTATGCAAAAGTTTCAAAAAACTGTCCTTCTACTCAATTGATGAAATATTTCTGTCCTTCTCCCTCATTCCCCCAAAAGAAAAAAACTAAGTTCTAACGCTTACGAGCAAGGCAAAATCAAAAGTCTTAACGCTTACGAGCAAGGCACAAGAAAAAGTCAGAATGCTATTTAGCAAGGCAAAAAATAGGGAAGAGAAGAATCTTACTAAGGTCCAAAGGAGCCCGTACACTGGGCACGCCCTCGCAAACATGGTATAGTAATGGTCACCTCCTATGATGGCACTTCACGTACCATCCGGATCCATCGGGAGCAGCGCAACCTCCACTAGGGGTTCGACCTCTTCCCAAGGGAGAATAGCTGCGTTTATCCAAGCCAAACGAAGGGGCTGGTTTCTTATGGCGAGTTCTTCCAGTTGAAGACCAGCCGATGTCTTTTGGTTTTCTCTTTCCAGACAAAAATCCTCTCCACACGAGACATGAAGTCGGCATCTTTGTCAATTTTAGATAATTTGTTCAGAGCAGACACATCCGTCGGTTCTCGTCAGACTTGGGAAAGGTCCAACCATTATTGGACTCCACCAGTACATACCTTTTGATCCAATACCTAACTTTTGAGGGGGTAGCAAAAATAGTTTCAACCTGCCCGTTGTACTTCTCACCGTATTTTGGCCAGATTGTCCATCGATGGAGAGAGTAAACAAGTAACCTAAGGCCATCAGGGTCGAGTCAAAACCCAAAAGACGGTGTAACACAGTGAAAGGCATGATGACCCGGGTCACCTGGAGCGTAAGCTCACTCGGCATACTCTTCGTCACCTCCCGGAATTCAACGATGAATGGGTCAAGAGGAAGCCTGAGCCCGCTAATCAGGGAATCAAAAAAGAAGACAACAACGTCCCGCTCGTCCCTGTCACTTATGCATGCCACATCTCCCCCCTCCATAAAGTGGAATAGGTATGACGTCATATTCGTCCCCATTGCCCTTAGAGACGAGTTCAGCTAAGCATTCACTCTCAGTGTTTTCCAGATTTTGTGGATACGCCCATCTTGAGCCTGCTGCGCTCACTTCTCTTCAGTGATATGCTCAGAATCACCACTTCAACCCCAACTTCGATCTCCTCATCTCGACCAATTGATTCTCTACGACTCGCCGATCCGTCTCAACGGTTCGAGCTCCCATTTGAAGCATGGTATCTGAAAGGAAAAGGGCAAGGTGGATGGTAAATCACCTAAATCTCAAACGAGGGGCTGAGATGAACATATCTGCCTGTCTCGACACTTCTCCCCTCCGTCGTCCCAATCAAAGGTTTCTAAGCCCTAATTCTACCTAACGGGAAAAAAGATGCCGAGAAAGATCTTCATTTCTCCGTAATTGATGATCTAACACCGATCAACAACAAATAGAAATCAAGCATGTATATAGGCATTCAAGAGGCGATCTATTTGTTTTCATCAAAATGCTCATGAAAAATAGGCATGTTCAGGTCCATCGGGGGCAAAATCAACAATCTTTCTTCGTAAAATCCTAAAAATGCGCACATAAAGAGGTGTTCAAAGCAAGAAAAGCATGTTGCTCCTCAAAATAAAGATAAATTATGGTGATTTACCATACTGACTGAGGGGAAATCCGAAGGAAAGCCTGGAAGAACATTTACCGACAACCGGAAATGCTTTTGCTACCATCGGAAAACCTCGATGAAAGCAGGAATGCTTTTACAAATCGTCGGAGTCTCTTGCTAAAAAAATCTCGATCTAGAGAAAAGTATATAAGCATAGAAGGGTGACCCTCCGAATAGGTGTGATGCTTCAGAGACCGGAGCAATAATGACACTACAGTTATCGAGTCAAGTTATCTCTTCGAAAAGATACGACCTATCACGTGACAACTGGCTAATAATAATGGTTACATTAGCAGCGGAAACGCTTTGCATCCCTCCATTTACATGAATAGAGCAAAGCAATTCAGCTCAGAGTTACTCATCTCGGCATCACCTAACGCTATTTAGGCTAGGTCTTTATATAGCACTACGCCAAACCAGCCCACTCACTATTGTTGTCGACATGCTTAGTCATGTCGCTATTCAGCACGGCAATCTTCAGCTAGTCGCTTCGAGCCTAACATTGCTAAAGTCCGATCGTTATTTAGCATGACAATCCTCAGCTAGTCGCCTCCGAGCCTAACACTGCTAAAGTCCAGTCGTTATTCACCATGGAAATCGTCAGCTAGTCGCTTCCGATCCTAAAGCTACCAAGTCCGGTCGCTATATAGCACGGCACCATGCGTCTAGACGCTTTCAAGCCTAACGCATTTCAAGCCCGGTCTCTATTCCAGCACGACACTATTTGACTATGCTAATGAGCCTTACGATGTCAAACATGTCGCTCTACGGTAGTCATCGACAATGCTCGAGCCTTATGTGTTAAGGGCTATTTTATATGAAATTTTATGATACTTTTCCTATGAATTTCCCCACATTAGTAATATTTTGCATTTAATTTGGGCTTTATAATTAATTTAATGAGTAAAGCTGTTTTTAAATTAATCAAGTGCAAAATGGGCTTTAAAATTGAGCTTTACTATAAATTTTATATCATTTTGGGCTATATTATGTTTTTGCATTTTCTTATTTATGATATAGATGAAGATAATATCAAAAGGGATGAGGTGGATTGTAGATAAGCTCAAGTTTGTTAGAGGAGAGATCAAATGTGTATCAACAAGTGGATAAAACGGTTACATCTCAACAGAATTCAGTTGCAGGAAGACAGAGCGGGCGTTCTATGAAGGAAACCAGCGTTCAAGTCCAACAGGAAGTTCTGAAATGAAGAAAAAGCAGACCGAACGCACGTTCAAGTTTTCAACCGCACGTTCCATCACCAGAACGGGCGTTCCATGCATGAAACCGGCGTTCCATCTGTAGAGTTGCCGATTTTCTATAAATAGTCGTCACTTGTAATCTCAGAGGGACACATTATTAGATTTCATTTACTTCCCAGATCGAAAATCTGAGATTTCTCAGAGCTCAAACAGTCACAAAAGTATATTTAATTCACTTTTCAGCTTAGATTTTATGGATTTCTCTTCAAGCATTGTAATCAATCACTCCATGGATAGCTAAACAGCTTTTGGCAGCACTGGGGATGCAATTTTCTTATTGATTTTTGGGTTTCTTATTCTGATTTACTGTGTTCTTCTATTGAGGTCAGATCTTTAGCTTGTTTTATTGTTTAATTTCATTAATATCGAAAGATGGTGATTGCATGATTGTTTCATTGAATGAAAATTCTATGAACTAAGATCTCCTTGCTATTTGATTGAACAATTGACTGTTAGCTAGAACGAAAGTTGCTCGGTTGTTGTTTAGGTCGTTAAATCGAAAGAGTTACACCTTGCTTGTTAATTGAATTGAATGATTTGAGAGATTAGATCGTTTTGCTTTTGAATAGGTGGACCCGCCTCTGTTTTAGAAACACAGTGAATCCATTATAAGAGAATCCTTAATTCTTGAGTAAATTGTTGATCCAATGTTGCCGCTTTTCTCTAAATTGCTTGTTAATCAAATTTCATAGATTAAGCTTTAGTTACGTTCCTGTTTTATTAATTTTAGTTTCTTTGCACTTTTAACTTTCAGTCCGAAAAATCCTTCCATAGCTTTGAATCAACTTCGTTTCTCTATCTATGCAATTGCTAGCTTTTAAATCTAAAACATAAAACGTTCTCGTCAAACCATCTCCCTGCGGATCGACACCCTTACTTACCCTACTGTACTAACAACTACCCGATATTCGGTCGGTTAGGAGTTAGTTGCATTGTAAGTATCGGTTTATAAATATAGTTTGTTTGTTTAGTGCAAAATTACTCCAAACAAAATGGCGCCGTTGCCGGGGAGGTGCTGTTTTTTATTGTTTTTTTATTGTTTTAGGAGATAAGAAAGCAAATCGGTGTTTTGAAGTTGGTTTTTCTGAGCTTCTTTTGCGCTGTTTCTGCTGTTTTTGCTCTCTGTTCTGACCAAACGCACGTTCTGGACCTTGAACGCCCGTTTTATAATCTGAACGGCCGTTTAACTTGTTGAACGAGCGTTTGTACTTGAACTGGCGGTCTATTTCAGAACGCCCGTTCTGATTCTCCCTGCTGTTTTCCTGTTTTCTGTCATTCTTGGATCCCTTCTTCCGTTTGACTCCGGTTTATGTTAACTCGGAGCAAGCAAGGCACTCTTGTTTTTGATCCTGAGCTTGAAAGATCCATTGTTCGTCCAAATCGCAGACAAATCCGTTCTCGCACCCAAATTTTTGAGGAAAATTTGGAAGAGAAATTCTGGATAGAAATCGAAGAGTTTGTTTTTAAAATGGCGGACGATACAAGAACCTTAGCTGATTATGCCAGACCGGGCGTGGTCAGAGTTAATCCTGGAGTTATCATACCAGCCATTGCAGCTCCAACATTTGAGCTTAAACCTGCTTTGATTCAAATGATGCAACATGCATCTATTTTTCATGGGTACCAATCGGAAAATCCTCACACCCATATCCACACATTTCTTGAAATCTGTGGTACTACAAAGTTACAAGGTGTTGGCGAGGATGTCATTAAACTCAAGTTATTTCCATTCTCCTTGAAGGGTGAAGCCAAGGAATGGTACAACTCTTTGCCCGTTGAGTCTATCACAACATGGGAAGAATTGGAGAAGGAATTTCTAAGTCAATACTTTCCTCCATCTAAGACTGCTCAGTGTCTTAGTGATATTTATACTTTCACTCAGCAGGCCAACGAATCTTTCTTCGAAGCCTTCAAGAGATTTAAATCTTTACTCAAAAAATGCCCCCATCACGGATTAGACTTGCAAAGGCAAGCTAATACGTTTTACAGTGGTTTGACTGAGTTGACCAAAGGCATGGTCAACAGCTCTAGTGGTGGGACATTTCTGAAGAAGACCCCACAAGAAGGATGGGCGTTGTTTGAGGATATAGCAAAGTATAACTATGCTCCTTCTTATCAAGCTATCCAAGCACCTGCACCAAAAATCGAAGAAGTAAATATGCAGAATCAATTGATTTCCTTACTTCAACAACAGGTTGCTAATCTCTCCACAAATTCAAATTCTCAGTCTATGAATCAGGCTCAACAAAACGCCCAAGTTCTGTTTTGCGATAATTGCAATCAAGTTGGCCATGTGTTTGGTCAATGTCAATTCCCACCTAACTATGCAGTCAATGCTATCCAACATGCGAGGCAGTATACACCGATAGTTTGCCAGACTTGCGCTGTAGAGGGACATACGTCTCCTGCTTGTCCTAGGAATGGGCAAAATTATGAAGTCAATGCATTCTATGGCCAATCAAATCAAAGATTCCCGAATCAATATTCTGGTCCAAGCAATGTCCAAAACCAGGGGTATAACCCAGGCTCTCAGAACGTCAATAAGCACCCAAATAACTATCAGAATCAATCTTCGGGTTTTCCTACGTCTACTCAAAGATTTAATCAAAACTGGCCTAACAATTCTACTCCTGTTTCTGGTAATAAGCCCAGTCAATCTTTCAGTCAGAGTCCTCAGAATCCTCCTGGATTTCCTACCCCAAATGAAATTGTTACGAGGTTGGAAGATCAAACAAAGACGATCAAGAACCTCGAGAGACAATTGGGACAGTTGGCTGAACAGCTTGCTTCCAGACCACCTGGACATTTGCCAAGTTTTACTGAGAAAAACCCCAGTGGAAGTGGTCAAGTCAATCAAGCTAACCTGAGTCAATGTACTACTCTTGTTCCATCTCCTTCCTACAGTCAAGAAGATACTAATGCCATCAGCTTGAGATCCGGTACTCAACTCCCTGGCCCACAGAACCAGGGAAACCACTAGCCCCTCCTGCCAGTGGAAGTGCAGGAGGGGGAGATGAGAAGGCCTATTTCCCCAATCCGTTAAAGAGCACTCGTGAGACTAACTCTCCGAGGGATAAGGTGGAAGGATCTAAGGTAGATGCGCCTGTGAGCAGTGAGAACTCTATTGAGAAAGCGTATGAGCCCGTGAGGACAGGAGTTGAAAAGTCTGTAAGATGGAAAGATCTTGAGGACCAAGCCGTGAGCCCCTCTCTTAAGAAAGTCTTTTCAAAAGACGATTTGAAGAAGCTCCCGTTCCCTCCGAGAAAGACTAGTATTCCTTTATGTGAAGACAAGAAATATGAGAAGGTACTCAACCTCCTGAAAAACACCCAAGTTAACTTGCCATTATCTGACGTGTTGGTTGAGATGCCCAAGTATACTAAATTTATAAAGGATGTGGTCTCGTCTAAGAAGAAGTTGGAGGGCATGGGAAGATTGGTTGGTGAGGATTGTTCCATGATGAGTTATGAAGATGTACCTGTTAAGAAGGGTGATCCTGGACGATTTGTCCTTACTTTGCAGATTGGAGGTCTTGTTTTCCCTAATTCTTTATGTGATTTAGGAGCTTCAATTAGTCTTATGCCTCTGTATGTGTGTCAACAACTCCAATTAGACCATCTTTTGGAACCTACCACTATGAGTATTCAGTTCGCAGACATATCATCCAAGAAAGCAACAGGGATTTTAAAGGATTTGCTGGTTCAGGTCGATCGATTTACCTTCCCCGTGGATTGGTATGTCTTAGACATCCAACAACCCAATACACCCCTGATTCTTGGACGACCATTTTTGTCTACTGCTAGAGCCCTTATCGATTGTGATGATGGGGCTAAAGTGACTTTGCGTGTTGGAAATGAAGAAGTGAGCTATAGTGTATCTAAAGCTATCAAAAGACCTTCTGAATGTCCAACCGGCTACTCTATCGAGGAATCATTTGATGATTTCAGTAATTTTCTAGATGAGCAAGTCCTTGCAGTAGATTCTGAATACGAACGCTTGATCGATAATCTAAATCAATATGGTAGGATAGATTTGAATGAGCTTGGAGTCGAGACTGAAGATGAAGTTGTGAGGCATAAAAATCTTTCGCCTTCAGAGGAAGTGGATTTATTAGAAGCTATGTTGCTTTCCTCTGATAATTTGCAAAGTAAAATTTTAAAGTCTAGTTTGGAAGAACCTCCAATTGACCTTGAGTTGAAACCGTTACCGAAGCATTTAAAGTATATCTTCTTACAAGATGGTAACAAGCTTCCTCTCATCATTTCATCCAAACTATCCCGGATCGAGGAATTAAAGTTAATCAACGTCTTGAAAGAAAATGCGCATGCTTTTGGATGGCAAGTCGGGGATATCAAGGGGATATCTCCGGACATCTGTATGCATAAAATCAAGACAAAAGATGGAGCTAAAAAAGTGAGACAACCGCAAAGGAGGCTGAATCCTTATATGCAGGAGGTTGTCAAGAAAGAAATCATCAAGTTGTTAGATATGGGAATCATATATGCCATCGCAGACAGCGATTGGGTGTCGCCAACTCAAGTAGTTCCCAAAAAAGGGGGAATTACAATTGAGAAAAATGAGAAGGGAGAAGAGGTTGCTATAAGACTTGTGACTGGTTATCGAGTTTGCATTGATTATAGAAAGCTTAACGAAGTCACGATGAAAGATCACTTTCCTCTTCCTTTCATTGACCAAATGCTTGAGCGTTTGGCCGGCCATGCTTTCTACTGTTTTCTAGATGGCTATTCTGGTTATTTTCAAATTCCCATTGACCCGAAAGACCAAGAGAAGACCACCTTCACGTGCCCCTATGGTACTTTCGCCTACAGGCGAATGCCATTTGGTCTCTGTAATGCTCCAGCTACATTTCAAAGATGTATGTTGGCGATATTTGACGGACTCGTGGAGAAATGTATGGAAATTTTTATGGACGATTTCTCGGTTTTCGGTCAAACTTTCGATGATTGTCTTCTGAACCTTGATCAGGTGCTGAAAAGATGTGTGGAAAAGAACCTCATCCTCAATTGGGAGAAATGTCATTTCATGGTAGAGGAGGGTATTGTTCTTGGCCATAAGATCTCGTCCAAAGGTATCGAGGTGGATAAGGCGAAAGTGGAAACTATTGAAAAAATGAGCTTTCCTACTAATGTGCGCGAGATTCGCGGTTTTCTTGGTCATGTGGGTTTCTACAGACGATTTATCAAAAACTTTTCCAAAATTGCTAAACCTTTATCCAACCTACTTCGTAGTGACGTTGAATTTCATTTTGATGACGAGTGCAAGCAAGCATTTGAAATGCTTAAGTGTCAGTTAATATCTGCTCCTATTTTGATCTCGCCAGATTGGAATCTTCCTTTTGAACTCATGTGCGATGCATCTAACTACGCGGTCGGTGCAGTTTTAGGCCAACGGGTGCAAGGGAAATTCCAACCGATCTATTATGCGAGTCATACTCTAAACCCCGCACAAGTTAACTACACTACAACGGAAAAAGAACTGCTGGCGGTTGTATTTTCTATGGATAAATTCCGCAGTTACTTATTGGGAGCTAGAGTTATAGTCTGGACAGATCATGCTGCTCTGCGCTATTTGTTGAAGAAGCAAGACGCTAAACCGCGCTTACTACGTTGGATTCTCACCCTACAGGAGTTTGATGTGGAAATAAAAGATATAAAGGGTAGTGAAAATGCAGTAGCGGATCATGTTTCACGATTGTTGAATGAGAAAGAGGATGTCCCTGACGATATTGATCTGTACTTTCCTCTTGAAAGTGTTATGCTTGTTGATAACTGTCAATCTGAGACTCCGTGGTACTCTACCTTCGTCAACTACCTTCACTCCAATTATTTGAATCCTGAGTTTTCTTACCAAGAGAAAAAGAAGTTTTTCTCTGATCTTAAGTACTACATCTGGGATGAACCGTATTTATTCAGAATTTGTAAGGACGGTTTGCTTCGCAGGTGTGTTCCTGAATCTGAGCAACATGCTATAATCAAACAATGCCATAGTGGACCCACAGGTGGCCATTTTGGTACCTGGAAGACGGTTGCGAAGATTTTTCAGTCTGGGTTCTATTGGCCATCCATCTTTAAAGATACCGAAGCCTTCTATAAAGGCTGCGACAGATGCCAAAGAACCGGAACTCTAACTCGACGTTACGACATGCCATTGACACCCATCTTGGAATGTGAGGTTTTCGACGTATGGGGGATTGACTTTATGGGTCCTTTTCCTTCATCTTGCGGAAACAAATACATTCTGGTTTGCGTAGACTACGTGTCTAAATGGGTCGAGGCCATCGCCACTCCTCACAACGATCATAAAACAGTTATGAAGTTTCTTAAAAAGAACATCTTTGCGAGGTTTGGGTGTCCGCGCGCTCTAATTAGTGACGAAGGAACACATTTTTGTAACCGACCCCTGGACAAAGTTTTAGAGAAGTATGGGGTTCACCACAAAGTTGGTACACCATACCACCCTATGACAAGCGGTCAGGTTGAGCGGAGCAACCAAAGTCTGAAAAACATTCTGGAAAAGACGGTCAATAGCCACAGGAAAGATTGGAGTCTGAAACTGGACGATGTACTTTGGGCGTATCGCACAGCTTACAAAACACCGATGGGTACATCGCATTTC
Source organism: Gentiana straminea (assembly GCA_036785695.1). Lineage (NCBI taxonomy): Eukaryota > Viridiplantae > Streptophyta > Magnoliopsida > Gentianales > Gentianaceae > Gentiana > Gentiana straminea. The sequence goes on along the minus strand of JAVUPR010000241.1, from coordinate 2,196,752 downwards.
CAGATGGTTTATGGTAAACCATGCCACTTGCCAGTCGAGCTGGAACACAAAGCTTATTGGGCGACAAGGTTCTTAAACTTCGATTCCAAAGCTTGTGGAGAGCATCGGCTACAGCAGTTGCATGAATTGGACGAATTCAGACTCCGAGCGTATGAAAGCTCCAGGATAAGCAAGGATAGGATGAAGCTCTTTCACGATGCGAAGATAAAAAAGAGAGAATTTCATGTGGGAGAGTTGGTTCTTTTATATAACTCTCGTTTACATCTCTTCCCTAGAAAGTTACGGACTCGATGGTCCGGTCCTTTTGAAATTCTCAACATCCATCCCGGAGGTGTGCTAGAGCTTAAAGGTTACGGCGATCAACCCTTCAAAGTTAATGGTCAAAGGTGTAAGCACTACATCGGTCAACCGAAAGAAACACCTTTGATTGTTAAATTCCTCGACGTTTTCGGATGTTGTAGTCCAGAAACTGAGACTTTGATGAATTCTCGCCCGAGTTATTCTCCGAGGGAGATGGCCCTGAGACTCTGAAGGAGGTCCTTGCCGGAAGTTGGGATATGGAGGAGTTGCGTCGAGAAATGATATCAAAGAAGAGACAAAAGAAGAAGGAGTCTACCACGAGGACATTTCAGCGTTTTTGGCAGTTTTTTCGTAAACTCACTCCTGGTATGCATTATGTCTACCGTCACCCCGACAATCACGCTTTGCACAATGTGGCGAATGGAAAAGTGACATGGCCCGATCCGGGTTGAGTTTCAACGGTTTGTCGAGCTACCGACAATAACTGAAGCGCTACTAGGAGGCACCCTAGATATCTTTTTCTTTCTATTTGTGTTGTTTGATTTCTGTTTCGTTTCTGTTTGTTTGTCTAGTTTTTGACGAGCGTTGCCTGTTTCAGTCTCCGGTTGAGATGGCTGAGGAGGATGAGCGTTACCCTTATGGCATACCTACACATGAGTTCTTTGGGATGTCCGAGCCTGAGTTCGAGTTTGTCAGTAGGATTCATGCCATTTCACTAGAGGAGGGCCCTGGCGGTTTGAGGATTCTGGATGCAGTTGTTGATACTCTCACTCGAGTCCGAACTCTCACCTTTGTGATCGTCATGCCTCCATCTCTCTCTGGAGGAGATGGTGAGTGGACTTTTGAGGAGGTTGCGGCTGACCTAGAGAGGCCGTTCACGGTTCTCAATGATCCTCTTCTTTCTGACCTCGTTTTGGTGCTCGAAGACGAGCATGCCTGGGGGATCGAGCGAGCGGGAGAGGATTGGAATCTACGGTACGACTATGACCTCTGGCCTGCCATTGACCTGCTTCGCCGTCTCATACGTCTGATCGATTGGTCCTCGCTCTATGACTAGTTTTTAGTTAGTGTTTGTTTCCAGTTTTAATCGTCGAGCCATCGACGTTAAACAAAAGCGCTTGGTGGGAGGCAACCCACCGTTTCTATGTATTTCGTTTTCTTGTCTGTCTTGCGACGTTTTGTGTTTATATTTATATTAACGTTACTTGGAATTTTAAAATTTTCTGTTGCTTTACACCCTTTCTTGTCTGAACGCCCGTTTCACTGTTTGAACGCCCGTTCGGATTGCAAATGAACTCTCTGTATCCGTTTTTCGATATAGAACGCCCGGTCTATAACCGAACGCCCGTTCGGGCTGCTTATAAAAGAAAAAAACTTGCGGTTTTCATCGCCATTTCTTCACCTCCTCTCCATTGATAAACGGTTTCTCTTCCCTCTTTTACCCTAATTTCTTCAAATCCTCACCAAATTAAGCGATTCTCGGCTCAAAAGCACGCCCTAAATCTCCTCTCTCCCAATCTACAAGCCTTTTCTCCGTTCCTTCAACTAATTCTCACACATTGGGGCTACCAAGTTCCGTCTTTTTGGGTAAAAAGCTGCGTTTTTGAACACTTTCGTGGGTCTCCAACCTTGCATTCACCACCCCCACACCGATTTGGTAAGCGTTTATTGTTTTTACTTTCATTCCATCACAATTTGTGGTCACAAATCACGTAACCCATTTGTCCCCTTGCCTAATTTTGTTTTTATTTTCTGTTTTTGTTTGTTGGATGATGGTTCGGTTGGCATGGTTGGTGTTGGATGGGGGTGTTGTGTTTTTGTTTGGTGGCGGGTTGATTCGGTTGAATCATTATCCTTTGGTTTGTAGCAAAAATGTCTCGACGTGATGGTAAGCAACCAATGGCTGAAACCCACAGACATAAAAAACGTAAGCAAGATGATTCTGGCCCCCCTCGTCAGTCCACTGGTGGAATTAGGATTGGTAGCCCTAGGGCCCCCACTCGAGAGCCCGTACCTTTACCGTTTGCCCAGCGTTTCATTAGCCCGAAAGCCATGAATCTTTTTACCCAAGAGTACGTATCCCGGAAAATGCTGATTGAGAGGGAGATAGTTGAGGATAAGGTCGACCCCGCCTTTTTGACGACGCTTCGAGATCGGGGGTGGGACGTTTTAATGGTCATTCCGGAAACTCTCGTAAATGACACTCTGGTGCGGGAGTTCTTTGCTAACCTCGATACCAAACATTTAGAAGCTGGCTTTGTCATGGTTAGGAAAGTTAAAGTCCCGTTTTCCCCTAAGGCTATCAATGCTAAGTACGAGCTTGAGGATTTGGATGGCGTAGACCATCGTGTTGAGATTAAGGAATTAGTAGACAAAGGATGCGACCCGTTGGAGGATTTACGGTTGTTGGTTGATAAGGATATTCCGTGGACTTATAAACACGGGAAGAGGGATGAACGTAAGGACATAACCACTACGCATTGGCCCGAAGATTGGAGGGTAAAATGCAAGTTCATCCAAAACCGGTTGCGTCCTACGGATAACATCACCCATTTCGGCCTCGAAGATCTCGGTTTGTTGTATGCTATAGAATGGGGGATCGAGGTGAATGTTGGGGACATTATTTATGATGAAGTCTTTAAGCATTTGAAGAATCCTAACCGTTGTATCATTTGCCCTCACCTTATCCACAGCCTTTGCCTAGACGCCGGGGTCCCTGAATACAAATCCGATCACAGGCCTAAGAATCCTCGGGGCATTCAGAAAGAAACGAAAAAGGCTACCCCGAAGACCTCAGCTAGTCCTGCTTTTACTACTCCGCCCGGATCATCGTCTTCCGCACCACTTTCTGCCCTATCTCCTTTTGACAGGTTGCAGCTAAGCATTGCACACAGTTTGCGAAAGTGGATGCGTAGTCTTTGTTGTACTCAGAACGATATTCTAGCTAACCAATTGGAGCTGAATCGGGGCAACAAACTCGCCCAAGAATCAAGGTTCGCACCCAACACTGTTGAGTTCCGGTTTGAAGACGATGTGGAGCGCACCATTGCTCGTGTCATACCTGGGTTATCTGCACCAGCTAGAGATGCTGCGGATGACGTTAATGAGGGTGACGAAGGTGATGAGGGTGCCGCTGCAAGCGAGGATGCCGCAGATTCTGATGCTTAGCTGATGTTGCTGTTTTTCTGTTTTTTTTTTTCAAACTTTGAAATTGTAATGAACTTACCTACATTTTCTTTCTGTTTTTCTTTAATCTGTTGCTTGTACTTGACTTGTCTGTTTCTGTTTTTTAGTTTGAGATGCAATTGGACATGCTCTGTTTTGTTCTCTATTTCTGCTGCTGTTTTCAAAGTTTGAACGCATGTTCCCTGTATCCAACGGGCGTTCTGTATGCTCCTTCTAGTCTCTGTTATCTGTTTTAGCTGCTTGAACGACCGTTCGTAAACCAGAACGGGCGTTCTGAACATGGAACGCGCGTTTAATACCCAAAACGGGCGTTCAGACTGTCAAACTGAAATTTGTATCTTTTCTGCTTATCTTTTCCCTTAATTGTCTTGGCTAACTGTATATGCACTTATATAGCACTCTTGTCTGACCTGAATGCTCCATGATTCCTCATTTCACCTTAGAATCTGCCTTAACTAGTTGTGATTTTCCCCCGACTCCCCCTAGATTGTTCGTATTGTGTTTCTCAAGTGTTACAGGTACCCTACGCTTTTTGTTTCTATCTGGACATCGTTGGTATGCTACTGCCTGACCACCGATATCCAATCTCGATACAAGGGAGCTAAGTACTTCTCTATACTTTCTTTTGGACAACTTGAGGACACGTTGTCAATTAAGTGTGGGGGAGGGGAATATTCAATTTTTATCTATATCATCTTTACTCATAATTTCTTAATTCCATGCACAATGAGCCAATTTTGAAACTGTTTTGTCTCGAATAAGCGAATGCATATCTTGTTTTGAGTTTATATCATTGAAGCGTTATTTTACATATTTAGTATATTTAGATGTTTCACCCCACTATTTATCACATGCCATAGTAGATGATGAGCTATAATTTTAAGCTATGCCCAATTTGATTAGAAAATTTTAATGATTATTGCATGATTCTTTGCTTGCATACAAGTTTGGAAAATTTTAATAGTTTGTATCCAGAAGTAAAGTATGTCATACAGTGAATATCCGTAAGTTTGAAAGTGATAAGTGAATGGTAACTAATGTCCTTGCGTATTGATTAATGAATAAATCATTGATTGAGGTGTTATGCTCAGTAGGTTTGAAATGCTTTTAGCATGTTAACCACTGCCAGCCAGAAATCTCGATCAATGAAATTAGTTGTGTGTGTCGGAGCTGGTTTATGATTTGAGTGCGGTAGGGTATACCTCGTATGTCCTATTCCACTATGATGACCAAGAGCTTACGACGATCGAAAAGGTCTTTTATGATTTGAGTAGATGTGGGGGATTATCTCGAAATGTCCTACTCTACTATGACGGGCAAAAGCTTATCTGATGTGTGTTACAAAGAAAAGAAAAAATGGAAAAAGTGATATAAAAATCGAAAAATGTTATTATGAGTAAGTTAAGGGCTTAGTTACCATGTACTCTATCCCCAGTAAAAACTGAAGATATGTTGAAGGGATCATCCTCTAAGTATGTCGGAAATATCTTTGAATACTCCCTGTTACTATTTTCAAATATGTATGTTTTGTGAAGTGCTTGTTATAATCGTTTTTATATTTCTAATTTAACTGGGATGTTAGCTAGTTTTGCTTGAATGGATTTCAAGTGTGGAATTAGTGGAAATTTACTATGGCAGTCCACACATACACTTGGGTGAGTCTCTAAAGTATTGAATATATTTTATAATTGCTAAGATGCATATGTATCTCGAGCGATGCTATGTATTGTTTTGTTCGGGACGAACAAAAAGCCAAGTGTGGGGGAGTTGTTAAGGGCTATTTTATATGAAATTTTATGATACTTTTCCTATGAATTTCCCCACATTAGTAATATTTTGCATTGAATTTGGGCTTTATAATTAATTTAATGAGTAAAGCTGTTTTTAAATTAATCAAGTGCAAAATGGGCTTTAAAATTGAGCTTTACTATAAATTTTATATCATTTTGGGCTATATTATGTTTTTGCATTTTCTTAATTATGATATAGATGAAGATAATATCAAAAGGGATGAGGTGGATTGTAGATAAGCTCAAGTTTGTTAGAGGAGAGATCAAATGTGTATCAACAAGTGGATAAAACGGTTACATCTCAACAGAATTCAGTTGCAGGAAGACAGAACGGGCGTTCTATGAAGGAAACCAGCGTTCAAGTCCAACAGGAAGTTCTGAAATGAAGAAAAAGCAGACCGAACGCACGTTCAAGTTTTCAACCGCACGTTCCATCACCAGAACGGGCGTTCCATGCATGAAACCGGCGTTCCATCTGTAGAGTTGCCGATTTTCTATAAATAGTCGTCACTTGTAATCTCAGAGGGACACATTATTAGATTTCATTTTCTTCCCAGATCGAAAATCTGAGATTTCTCAGAGCTCAAACAGTCACAAAAGTAGATTCAATTCACTTTTCAGCTTAGATTTTATGGATTTCTCTTCAAGCATTGTAATCAATCACTCCATGGATAGCTAAACAGCTTTTGGCAGCACTGGGGATGCAATTTTCTTATTGATTTTTGGGTTTCTTATTCGATTTACTGTATTCTTCTATTGAGGTCAGATCTTTAGCTTGTTTTATTGTTTAATTTCATTAATATCGAAAGATGGTGATTGCATGATTGTTTCATTGAATGAAAATTCTATGAACTAAGATCTCCTTGCTATTTGATTGAACAATTGACTTTAGTTAGCTAGAACGAAAGTTGCTCGGTTGTTGTTTAGGTCGTTAAATCGAAAGAGTTACACCTTGCTTGTTAATTGAATTGAATGATTTGAGAGATTAGATCGTTTTGCTTTTGAATAGGTGGACCCGCCTCTGTTTTAGAAACACAGTGAATCCATTATAAGAGAATCCTTAATTCTTGAGTAAATTGTTGATCCAATGTTGCCGCTTTTCTCTAAATTGCTTGTTAATCAAATTTCATAGATTAAGCTTTAGTTACGTTCCTGTTTTATTAATTTTAGTTTCTTTGCACTTTTAACTTTCAGTCCGAAAAATCCTTCCATAGCTTTGAATCAACTTCGTTTCTCTGTCTATGCAATTGCTAGCTTTTAAATCTAAAACATAAAACGTTCTCGTCAAACCATCTCCCTGCGGATCGACACCCTTACTTACCCTACTGTACTAACAACTACCCGATATTCGGTCGGTTAGGAGTTAGTTGCATTGTAAGTATCGGTTTATAAATATAGTTTGTTTGTTTAGTGCAAAATTCCTCCAAACATTATGCTATAAGTTAGTCGCTCTACATCAGTCACCTCGGCATGCGGTGGATCAAAAAAAATCTACTCCATGACTTATTCATGTATGCACCATGAATAAATCAAGGAGTAGGGGGCCATTGATACGCCAAGCCCAAAAAAGAACCCGCGAATGTCACATTGGACCTGTACGTAGGTCCAATACACATAGGGTCTTCGGCCCACACTGTTCGCACCTCCATAAGCTGAACTGGGCCGAGCTTCAATCCAGCTTGCCCTATGCCTTTTCGATATTTATCATTGGCAGGGCAACGAGTGTCAATCAGCAAAGCCTTGAACCCGCCTTTACAGGCCGACAAGAAGCACTGAGGGCCGAACTGCTCGCCCCTCAGCTCGCAGTCCGTCCATCTCGGACCAAGCCCGCTAAATCAGGCAACAGGAGTTAAAGCTTGACGGTTACAAGCTAATAATCCGCTATGGTTATCATGAAGCTCACCCATTTACTGCCACGACAACCATGTAGTTAATAACTTTAATTACTCTTTAATTGTACACTCTTGTAACCTCCAACTCCTAGCCCTATAAATAGCAGCACTTTGTATCCTGAAAAGGACAATCTAATATTTGTCGACAATTTTCTTGTTCTTTACGTTTTCTGTCGATCTTCATATCACTGTCACATCATTCATAATCACCGCTCGATATTTACTGCGTAAATCACTACAAACATCCACAAGATCCGCCGCAAATCCACTAAAAATACATTTATTATAATTCCGACATCCTCACAATCCACATAATGTCATTAAATAATAAATAATGTATTGCATTATATAATCATGCCATTTCAGAAATTTAATAAATTAAATTAATCTGTAACAAATATATACCATCACATTAAATCAATTGTACTGCATGAAGATCAAATTATATCATAAATTCAATTTGATCATATATGAGGTGATGTAGGTACATGCACGAAAAAAGGGTGGTGCCATATGTTGTAAGTCATAAGATTTTATTGCAAAGGGTTAATGCACAAGATATAAGTCAAATAGCATATAATCAAATACAAAGGTAGTATGAAAATCAATCATACTAGTGCACAACAATTATCCATCTTTTGATTAATTTTCAAAGTAACTCCAAGGCTTAAAAATCCCCATAAAACAAGGATCCCTGCAATATGTATTCTCCCTTTTGATTTGAAAACTTATACAAAAAAAATAAAAACTATGAGGGTATCATATGTAGGTCACTGTGAAGTTTCTCAAGAATGGCTTAGGGTAAATATCAACAGCCTGCTAATTCATAGGCACAAAATCTATAGCTATTGTATCATTTTTCACGTGGTCATGTTTAAAATGATACTTATATCTATATGTTTGGCACGGGAGTGCAAAATGGGGTTATGTGACAATTTTATCGCATAGGTATTGTCACAATACGTTGGCATAGAAAGAACAGTAATAAAAAAAGTCTAAAAGTTGTTTTTTTAGGGTAAAGTTGTTGTTTGATCCTTGGTATTTGAACACAACAATTTCTTAATTAGAGCAACATACTCAGCTTCAAGGTACTAAGAGCAACACTAGGTTCTTTCTTAGAAAACCATGAAATGAGTCTACTACCTAAGAATTAAAAAGTTCCACGTGTTCTAGCTCTTTCTTTCAACACTACAACCAATATTGTAGGCATCATTAAAAGCATGTAGTCTGAAGACAAAGTCTTTAAAGTACTATAAGCCTGGTGTGGGAATGTGTCTAAGATATCTAAAGATTTGCTTTACAGATTTGTAGTGAGATATCTTTATGATCTTGATTTATCAAAGTCTGCAACTCTGAGTCTGAGCCCTTAGTCTTTAGATATTCAATCTTTACCACAGAGTCTGACTCCTCAGCCTTCATTCTTTTAAATGTATCTTTGCTTGCATATGAAGACCTAAATTGTTTCTATTACTATGTTTGTCTGATTGAACCTATACAATAATCTGACTCTAGTAAATCGTATACATATATCAAATCTAAATCACATGCTTCTATCAGAACTTGATTAACCATCATCACATCATCAAAACCAAACTACTTAACAATCATCAGAACTAAACCTAATAATTTCCCCATTTTGATGTTAATAATTTCCTAATTTAGATGATGAAAAAAAAAATCCTTTTGATTTGATGATGTCAAAAACCCTTATAAGCCTATCTATATCTTATCAATTAATATCAATCCAAAAGCAAGGAAACAGAAGTCATAGAGATTATAACCTTGAATAAATATTTTCATTTCATTAATATTTCAGATATTGCAAAACAATGCATAAATAAATTGAAAAAAAGTCTTCAGGTCTTGCTTCAGCTTCGGTTATGCAGTCTTCACATGTCTGCGAGCATGCTTCTTGATCTTCAACTCTTCTGCTTCTTCTGAGCTCTTAAGGTCTGAGTTCCTTGTCAGACCTAGATTCCCCCTTACTATCAGCTATGGAAATTTCCAAAAATCAGATTTTATTTTGCTTTTTCAGACTTGGAAATTCAGTGACAACATTTCAAATTTGATTCTAATTGCCAGCATTGTCATCAGTTTTGATAAAAACTAGTTAATTTATCTTCGTCGTATCTTGATATTGGCTGATATTCCCCCTTGGTGAAATGACTATAGTTGATATTCAGATTCAAGCATTTCATTCATTTCCCCTTTTTTGGTTGTTTCAAGTGTCATTATTAAAGCATCCAAAATGTCAATGCTTGAATCTGAACATCGATTAGTCTACAAATAAGTTGAGCCTCTGTTTCAAGATTTGAAGGATCTGCATCTGATTCAGACTGATCTCCAGATGTCTTTAAAGCGGATGTTCCTTCATCACAGCTGGTTGCATCACATCTCAACTTATCTCTTCTTCTTGGAATTCAGGTGATGCATCTACAGATCGGAGGGGTCGATCAATAGTTCTTCTCCAGGTTCTGAATCTGACATTTCAAGGTGTATGCCTTATACTGTTACAGTATAGAAGCTGATAGGAATACTGAGTGCACTCTGCTGATCAACCGAAGATATCAGTAGCCTACTGACAGCATGAGGATCAGCAGCCTGCTGATAGTACGAAGACTCAGCAACATGCTGATCAGTTTGATATAGTGTAGAAATCGGTTATTTAGTTATAATCTGTTATGACCGTTTGTAACTTACTTCTAACTGATTCATGAGGTGTATGATGTTATAAATACCTCATGATCAGCCACATTGTAAACCACCTGTAACTTTACATGATCAATAATAATTCCGCATTTTATTTTGTTTGTTTTTAATTCTACAAAATTCATCATGGTATCAGAGAAGAAACTTGAGAATTTCTAAAAGCTTTCTTGCATTTTTTGAAGAAACTTGAGAGTGTTCTCCATCTTTTTTCAAAGTTTTCAGTTTCATGAGAGTAAAATGTTATTATTTTCCTATTTTTTGGTCAGTTCTTGATCAGATTTTCTCCATCATTGATTGATTTGAGAATCAATTCTGAAATTCTTGATAGTCATGGCAGCTAAGAAACAAGAAATTAGTCCCCCCCAGGTCCATTCTATGTTCATCCTAATGAAAATCAGTCTCTGGTTCTAGTTCAGCCATTGATGAATGGCAACAACTATAATCCCTATAAAATGTCCATGAAGATGATGTTGATCACCAAAAATAAAATTGGCTTCGTAGACGGCACAATTAAAAGGCCAGAAGTAGATTTAACAGACTTTCATGCTTGGAGGCAATGTGATACATTGGTGTGATCATGGATCTTGAATTATGTTGATAACACCATTGCACAAAGTTTGATGTACTTCAAGAGTGCACATGCAGTATGGAAGAATCTTGCAGCAAGGTTTTCAAATGTTGATGCATTAAGACTTTCATATCTTCTTGAAGAAATGCATCTACTGAAACAAGGCACAGATTCTGTCAATCAATACTTACAAAATTGATGATTCTTTGGGAAGAAATCAAGACCATCAGGCCTGTAACAATATGTTCTTGTGATCCTCAATGTCACTGCAATGCAATCAGCAATCTGATGGATCATATGGAAGCTGAACATGTCATAAAATTCCTTAAAGGTTTAAGGGATGAATTTGAACCAATGGTCTCATAAGCAATGTTGATGGTGCCTTTCCCAGAATTCAAGATGCCTTTGCAATGGTAATCAAGTTTGAGTGACAGAAGTCATATGTGGCTAACAAGGCCAAGAATCAAGATTCCATGGTCCTGTTATCCTAAAAGAATGGACAGGGACAAAATCATATTGTCAGCAGACCTAACTCTGCTACAGATCCCAGGCCAAAAAATCCCAAAAGATGCAATGTAGCTTTTGTGGATTCAATGGTTATACAGAAGAGACATGTTACAAGAAGCATGGTTTACCTCCTAGCTTCAAGTCAAAAATGGAAAATATGGTGAAAAGAGGAGCAGTCAGCAAAAGAAGATCAGGTACCAAGCAGGTCTGCTGGACCTGGGTTTCCAAATCTTACTGCATAACAACTTGACAAGTTGATGGCTCTGCTGAGTGACCCTCCAAGGCATGCAGGATTTGCTGTTGGCCAACCTGCTGACATTGTTACACACTACTCACATGCCACAGGAATAGGTGACCTAAATTTAGTCAGATCAATACAATGGATCTTGGACTCTGGTGCCACAGATCACATTTTAGGATCATTAGATCTATTAAGTAATCATAAACCTTCATCTGGTATAAAGATGGGATTACCTAATGGAAATAATGTCTCTGTCATACACATAGGCCAAGTGAGGATCAATACTCAACCGGTCCTACATGATGTGGTTTGTCTTCCTGGTTTTAAATTTAACATTTTATCTTTATCTTCTTTTATTAATCATACAAAAGGTGCAGCTATTTTTTCTGCTAACAAGTGTGTTTTGCAGGACAAGAACAAGAACATGATTGGTTCGGCTGAGTTACAAAAAGGACTTTATGTCATGGATCAGCCCATGAAACTTTCTGTTACCAATGCTATAGAGAATCACACTCTATCTGATAGATTAGATGATGCACTTTTATGGCATTACAGACTTGGACACCTGCCTGATAAGAGATTGCAAGTCATCAGTTCACAGTCTGATGTCCAATTTTGTAATCATGATCTTTGTTATGTTTGTCCTATGGTAAAAATGAATTAAGTACCACTACTGTAAACACTAGTTTTGACCTTTTTCACATGGATATTTGGGGTCCTTTGAGACACCCTACTATGAATGGACAACAATATTTTCTTATTGTTGTATATGATTTTTCTAGGTTTACTTGGGTTTTCCTTATGAGACATAAATCTGAAGCTTCTGACCTTGTTAAATATTTTGTTAAATATGCTTCTACTCAGTTTCATAAAATTATTGAAGTGATTAGATCTGACAATGGTGCAGAGTTTCAACTTACTGACTTTTATTCTCAGCAGGGTATCATACATCAGACATCCTGTGTCAGTACACCTGAGCAAAATGGTATTGTTGAAAGAAAACATCAGCATCTGCTGAATATTGCAAGAGGTTTGAGGTTCCAGAGTAATCTACCAATGGATATTGGGGATTTTGTCTTTTACGTGCTGTTAAACTAATTAATGCTACACCTACACCACTGCTGAAAGAAAGCACTCCACATGAAATTCTTTATGGCACCAAACCAGATTATTCTGTGTTTAAAGTTTTTGGTTGCTTAGTTTTTTCATGCACACTTCAGCAATATAGAACCAAATTTGACTTAAGATGTAGAACTTGTGTCTATCTTGGGAATTCAACCACCTCCAAGGGTGCTATTCTCTTAGATATTACCATCAAAGATATCTTTGTTGCTAGGAATACTCAATTCCATGAAACTTACTTTCCCTTTTTTTCAGTAGGTCTTGGGAAAGCCTAGATATCTTGCTGACATGCCTGTTCCTTTACCAGTAATGGACAGTTTTGATGACCTGCTGAGTGTGTCAGCAGACCAACCAGCAATGGGATCAACAGAAGCTGATGCATCCAATAAAATGCATGAACCAGTGAATCAGGCACCTGAACCCACACAACCAAGAAGGTCCACAAGAACAAGGAAATCACAAACCTTTTACCAAGGGGGTGCTCATAATGTTCATCAGACTCCACGTCTGCTGAGTGCAGTAATGAGTCTGGACAACCTCTCAGCAGACTATGCCAGATTCATTAAAGCTATTGATGCTGTTAAGGAGCCTAAGACCTAAAATCAAGCCATCAAGCATGATGAATGGAAGGAGGCAATGAATAAAGAAATTGAAGCTTTACAAAAGACTCACACATGGGAGTTAGTTGATCTACCCGCAGGCAAAAAACCTATTGGGTGCAAATGGGTGTAAAGAATCAAATACAACCCTGATGGATCAATTGAAAGATATAAAGTTACATTAGTAGCAAAAGGCTACACTCAAACATATAGGATTGATTATCAAGAAACTTTCTTACCAGTTGTCGAGATCAGTATAGTTAGAGCCTTACTTGCAGCAGCAGCAGCCCACAATTGGCACCTACATCAGATGGATGTTAATATTACTTTTTTACATAGAGATTTGCATGAAGAAGTATACATGCAGTTACCTCCAGGCTGTGCAGCAACCAAACCAAATCAAGTTTGCAGGCTTACTAAGTCATTATATGGCCTCAAACAAGCCAGCAGACAATAGAATTGTAAGTTGACTGAATCTTTAGAGGCTCAAGGATTCACTCAATCCAAAAATGATCACAGTTTGTTTACCAAAGGGTCAGGACAGTCCTTTATTGCTTTACTAGTCTATGTTGATGACATCATAGCAGCAAGCCCCAGTGAAGGATTGATTCATCAAGTAAAGGATGCTCTGCATCAGTAGTTTACCATCAAAGATCTTGGAAGATTGAGATATTTCCTAGGCATTGAAACTGCCAGATGTACACACGTCATATCCATTTCACAAAGAAAATACACACTTAACCTCCTAGAAGAATATGAATTTTTGGGAGTCAAACCTGCTAAGACACCTATGGAGTCCAAGCAGACCTTACAACATGGTGACTCACCACTTTTAGAAGACAACACTGCATACAGATCCCTAGTAGGTAAATTAATTTACCTCACTTTCACTAGACCAGACATTGCCTTTGCAGTATAACAACTAAGTCAATTTCTGGACACTCCTACTGAAAACCATATGAAGGCAGCCTATAGACTGCTGAGATAATTGAAGATCAATCCTGGCTGGGGCATCTTTTTCCCAGCAGACAATAATCTTCTACTTAAGGGTTCTACAGATAGTGATTAGGCCGGCTGTCCTGAAACAAGAAGATCAGTATCAGGTTACATGATGTTTCTAGGAGATGCTCCAATCTCCTGGAAGGCAAAGAAACAAACAACTATTGCTAGAAGTTCATTAGAGGCTGAGTACAGGGCCATGGCAAAGGCAGTTTGTGAAATCCAATAGCTTATCTACATACTATAGGATTTACAAGTTCCAGTCCAGTTGCTTGTTGTCCTATTTTGTGATAATGACAGTGCAATGCATATTGCCCACAATCCCGTTTTCCATGAGAGAACCAAACATATTGAAATTGACTGTCATATTGTGAGAGACAAGGTCAAATCAGGACTCATCAAACTTCTTCCAGTGAATACCAAAGAACAAATTGCTGACATCCTCACCAAAGCCTTAGATGCACCTATTTTCTCTTATCTACTAGACAAATTGGGAGTTTCAAAGATCTTTCAAACTTCAAGTAGCTGATGGGAATGCTGAGTGCAAGTTGTTCATGAACCACTCACAGCTTGAGGGGGTGTTACCGTATAGAAGCTGATGGGAATGCTGAGTGCACTCTGCTGATCAATCGAAGATATCAGCAGCCTGTTGATAGCATAAGGATCTGCAACCTGCTGACAGTACGAAGACTCAGCAACCTGCTGATCAGTTTGATATAGTGTAGAAAACGGTTATTTAGTTATAATATGTTATAACCGTTTGTAACTTACTTCTAACTGATTCATGAGGTGTATGATGTTATAAATACCCTATGATCAGCCACATTGCACTTGTAACTTTCCATGATCAATAATAATTCCGTATTTTATTTTGTTTGTTTGTAATTCTACAATCTTCATCATATACATGTCTTGAAATTACAAGGTGAATCCTTTAGAACCTGATCCACGCATGAATTTTAATCACCTGAACTTCATCTCATGCACTCATGGAATTGTCATATGAAATCTCCAACACAACCTGGAGTTTCTTGTCAGACAGATTCCTTCCCAGTTAGAAAGTTTTAGTTGTCTCCTAACAATTGTGTCAGCATCAACAGAACCAGTTTTCCTAACCATGTCTGGGTTGTTAGAAGGAGTGCCTGAAAGATTAGGGTGATACACTTAATGTGTGAAACACGCGAGGATTAAGTTTATGGTGATACACTTGAACTATTAGTCCGTGGTGAACTTAATCAAAGTATAGGTTCTATTGATTAAACCACCATTACTGCGCCTAGAACACTTTATGGTGTGACCGTCTTATCCGGACCGTCGATATTGGTTATCTAAGTGAGGCATTTATATATGATGTAGTTATATAGGACTAGACCGATTTAATATGTATTTATCATATAATTCTGTGATTGAGAAATTTTATTAAATCACAATATGATCATATATGGATTAACCTTAATCCTGAAGGGATTGCAGACTCTGCTTGTTTCAAGATGGAGTTTGATGTGCTCGTTAGGGATTGCTAAGAGACTCGGTCCAAATCACTTTTACGCTAGCACTATTTAGGAATGAGTAAGGAGTGTGTATTTCACAGATACATAGTCCATTCCTTCCCACGTGAAGTAGAAAGACAATCCCCTTATTTGTTGATCCTAGAAACTGATTGATCGGCCGAGTTCATATTGGTTATGAAGTAATTGTCACTAATGGGTTAATGGTAAATAAAGATAAGGAGTAATAAAGAAGGTTTACGGAAACATTCCTGCTTCATTACGGATAGTCTATGGAGGGTTAGTCTGTACGTAATGATTATATCAATGGACACTTATTGACTCGACATATTGATGCCTGGTGGGCCCGACAATCACTAAATGGTGATGCTCTCCATATTGCCTGAGTATAATCACAGCCAAATAGAACATGATACATTGTCTCTCTCACATTTTTACAGGCCAAATACAGACCATCACCAAGACGACGCTTATGAAGATTCTCGCTAATCGGCAAACACTCCTGTAAACAACTCTAGATAAAATGCTGAACTCATGGAGCTACTACCACCCTCCAAACATCCCTCTAGATGCTATCAACCATTGTAGAAGATGAGGTGGAGTGCATCCCCCCTCTGAGACTCAAGGCAAGAAAATAGCCTGATTCACCGTATACCGACCCTTTCAGTCATAGTGTCAGATCCGTCTGTCGGTATGAGAGCTACCTGCTATCGGAGTCTGAATGATCATATCCACCTCCCAAGGCTGAAAGACCTGCATAAGGAGAGGCATG
Source organism: Gentiana straminea (assembly GCA_036785695.1). Classification (NCBI taxonomy): domain Eukaryota; kingdom Viridiplantae; phylum Streptophyta; class Magnoliopsida; order Gentianales; family Gentianaceae; genus Gentiana; species Gentiana straminea. The sequence continues at coordinate 2,180,559 of JAVUPR010000241.1, read as the reverse complement.
TTCCACTATCGCTGATCGGGTAGCATTAGATCACTTACATTACAATCTGTCGGCAATGGATGAGAAGCATGGGCAATACGAAAGGAAGGCGGCAATGAGACCCATGCATCATGGAAAACATAGATTGAGCTCCTATCACCAATCCGTCAACGCATCCCTATTTATCAAAGTACTCTCTATTGATCTTTATATATGCCGATATCAAAGTACTCCCTATGTATCTTTTCATCATTTGCAACTATCATAAAGTAATTTCAAGTCATCACAGGCTTACTTGAAGATAACTTTATGATCTTGATTTCTCAAAGTTTGCAACTCTGAGTTTGAGCCCTCATTCTTTAGATCTTCAATATTTACGACCGGGTCTAACTCATCAGCTTTCATTCTTTTAGATGTATCTTTGATTGCATATGAAGACCTATAGGATTTCTATTACAATGCTTGTCTGATTGAACCTATACAATAATCAAACTCTAGTAAATCCTATACATAGATCAAATCCTATACATGTTGAATTTATTTATGTATGTTAAATGCTATAACTGTTATGTAATCAGGTAGTGTTAGTTGTGAGCTTATATTTCATGCCTTGCCTCCATTGACACCTATGGATTTTCATATATGCAGAGAACTTGAAACTTTACCGTGGTACTAGTTAGTGGTTTAGTTCCGTTTGATGTCTATTTCATTTTTGAGCTTCTAAGCTCACATGTTACTTTAATATCTAACAGATGATTAGCTTTAGTAGCAACATGAGAATGAGGAGAGGAGTGGCACGTTGCTCATACTTCTTCCATTTCAATGGACTATTCTTGGATACATGGCATCTTCAACGATTACATTAACTTTCACGAGTTCAGAGTCATCTTCATAATCCACTATGTAGAAGTTGTGGATATCCGTAAGTACTAGTACGTGGGGGATGTAGTAAATAGTAGTATGATAGTAGAAGTGATATGCATTTGAATCAAAATATGAAACTTTAGTAGTAATGACTTTGAAATGTTATACATACAAAGATGCTTTAATTATGTATCGGGATATATTGTAGTAGGACGACTCTTTATTGTTCAGCTTCTGCAGTTATTCTTATAACTCATCCTTTCGAGACTACGTGATTCAAGAATTTTGTTACAGTATTCTCGAGTAATGATCCAATGTTCTGAATTGGAAAATTGTTTGGATTTTCTGGTTTTGTCATTACATTAATAGATATCAAGACGGCAGTCTCAACTTTTTGGAAAATTGATATGGAAAATGATATTTGCACTACACAAATGTGTAGTGCACAAACCACTACAACTTGATATCCATTGATTAAAATGATTAATTATTTATTGTGATGGATCCCAACAAAATAGTAGTATTGATTGTGTTGTGTAAGATGTTGTGATACAAAAAATAGTGAATGTATCACTACTCAATTGATAAGGTCATATTATGCATAAGTAATGGATAAATAGGTGGTCATGGTATGCCATTTAGGTAGGGAAATTCTTATTTGGTCTAATGTGGATTATTTTATACCATAAAGTTTCATTCTACAAAAAAAATTGTATGATCCAGAATGTATCACATGAATTACTCTCCATGTTGAAGTCTTCAAGTAAAAACTTACCATTTAGGTAAGCCACAAGACAAAAATGACACAACTACCGACAAATCCACTTGGAAAGAGTCCGACACACGCAAAAGAAAATCCAATTGACGTGAAAGTAATACTAAAATATTGTAACACGAAATATAAAGGTTTATAATAAAATATATAAAAAAATTTAACCATTGCGTGGAAACGCCACTTTAACCAAAATCAAGCATGTTCTGCCAGCTTCTAAAAGTTCAGATAACACCAGAGAATAAAACAAAAAGGACACATTTAATTAACCTCTCGTTAAAAATTGTTTCAGAGTTATTCTATTTATGTACGTTTAAAATTAAGTCTCATAATTAATATTTAGACTAAAAGGTTTTTCTTGAATTTCTAAAACGCTCAAGTAACAATATTTATTAAGAAGTTTAAGGATAATATAATAATGATACAATTGTAAAGTATTCATGTTTTTAATGACTAGACAAGCTAACAAATGATGTTTCATTAAATTTTTAGAGTTGCAATGTCAAACAAATTGAGACGAAGGGAGTAGTATATCAGAGTCGATATACTTGGGCAATACATTTTAAAAAATTAACTTTAAAAATGTCGAAATTTGTTTTCTATCTTTTTACACTCGAATTTTATGTATAAATTCGATTTCGAATAATTAAATTTCACACTGATGTTCTAAAAATTTGATCGACCTTTATGTGTAAATTCGATTATTTCACACTGAAGCCCTAAAAATTGAATCGACCGTTGTGCCAACGGTAGCGCCAATACGAGTGTCTAATATATATATATATATATATATATATATATATATATATATATATATATATATATATATTAGCACTTTGCGATACAAAACAACACTTTTGGCTTTCTGATTGCACATGATTAATAGAAAATACTTGTGTGCTGAGGAAAATTTGAGGTGACGTATTTTCCATGTGGAGACCACACAAGTATTTCCCATGGCTTACGACACTTTCTACCTGCAACGACTTCAACCAACAAACGTAGTCATTCCACATGGGGATGAAAGACTCATTCTACCTCCGATGTATTAATAGAAGTATGTTTTGTATTTCCATTTATATATAATATTGTTAGTTTTACAACAATTGTGCGAAACAAATAACTATAATATGTTTTTAGATTACTGAGTTTATTTTATTTTATTATATTTCACATAATATATTTGTTTTTGAAAGATTAGAAATGCAAGATTATGGGTTACAAATCCGGTCAAAAGTTTTATTCTCTCTTGTGGGAGCTCTCTTGTAATATTTCGATTTTCGAGAAAAGACAAACGTATCATTTTGCGAAAACGAAATATTATGTTCTTTACTTCTTTCGTGGAATCAAATTTTATATATATATGGGGGCCGACTTATATGTGTATAATTAAGGGGAAATTCTGATTTATTATAACTAAGGGGTAATTAAGAAAAAGGGGGAATAATTGGGAAATATATTTAAGGAAAATTATAACTCATTATTCTCATAACCTATAAGTTTTCAGAAAAGTTGTCTCTACATTCTCTGCAACCTTTGAGAACATAAGAAAAGGGCTAGGAGAGTTCTTCAGCAATCTAAAATGTTACCGAATAGTTTTCAGATTTGAGTAGAGATTTGGAATCGTCGTGAATAGGACAACATTTTGATATCAAGCTTTTCGAGGTGCTGCAGATTTTTTGAGGTTTTGGATTTGGATTTGCTCGCAAACACGTTTGAAACTCTTCCTATGGTTTTGATTATGATCAATGTTTTAAGGCATTTAGATGCTAGAAATCGTGTCTTTTCGTTGTTTAAGGATCATGAGATGTTTTGATTTGATAAAGATGAGTTTTCTTGTGGTTTTCTGAGAATTTCGATGCTAATTGTGTTGAAAACGGATGGGAAACCGTTAAGAGTCAGAAAATCGAGTTTAGGGTTTTGAGGCCGAATGCGCACGCATTCCTGTTATAGGATGTATGGTTCTAGGTGCTACAGGTCGAATGTGCACGCATTCGTGCTTCAAGATGTTGGTATCCTTTTTAAAACAAGCGCAATGTGCACGCATTCAATGGAATGCGCATGCATTGATGCTTCGGGTTGTTCCTAGCATAGGCAATGCGCACGCAATCCAACCAATGCGCACGCATTGGACCCAGATTTGGGAAAAATGATGTTTAAGTTATGTGTTGAGTTTTAAACCTTGATTCTTGATCTAATAACATTAGTTAAACATGAACAAGCCTTGATTGAGTTTCTGATGAGTTTAGTTCCGGCACCGAATGTACTCTTCAAGGGAGTTGAAGTTTGGGACCATCGGAAGGGCATGATAAGCTTGTGCGTTGATGAGTTAGCACTCATCAATGTCTGTGTATGTGTTAGGATGTGGTGTCTAGTTGTTTAAGAGAGGGAGTATGTCTGTTAAGGTGAGGCTTTCCTTGAAAACACTTAGGTGGCTAGTTAATAATCTATAAAATACATACTTGACAAGTAAAAGATTAAACATCATGTCATTCTTGGATAGGCACCAGACAATATCGCGATGTGTGGGTGTTCCTGAAAGTGAATAACTCCGTAGGTTACCAAGACCCTAAGTACAAAGGGACTTTGCCGAACGTGTACACCCTCGGGCTTTCCTCCGTGGTTATTGGTGTGATCCACCATTATGTTGCAAGGTATATCCCCAAATGGATGTACGTAGTGCCCTTGAGTGCGGATGTAACATAGATAAGTTAAGCTAGAAACGTATAGTCATGACATGTTGATGGACATGAAGTGAACCCTAGATTGAGTCGGTCATATAAAGATAACTAAGAAATTAAGCATCTTTTCTTTATAAATCTTATTTTAAATCATGGCTTCTCTCTTTTATTAAGTACGTTGTACTTACCTCAAATGCATGTTTTCTATGTGTTTGGGGATGAGAAGATGAACAGGTTGATCCGAGCTATGAGGAGGATTTCGATCACGATGTATAAGGACTCCTTCTCTGGAGCTTTATATTTTTATTGTTTCTTCATATGACTTCTTAGTCTAGACGTTCTTTTTGTTCATTTGGAGTATGTTTACGGTCCTTTTGAGACATGTACTTTCCTTTATTCATTTTCTTTTGAAGTTTCGTACGTTTTAGATCTCGTATGGGTTTTTTTTTCCAATGTAATAAATTTACATTTCTTTCTTTAGTTTCTTGAGTTTCTATTCTTGGATGTTGAAAAAAATATATACCCGAGTCTTTTGCTTCCGTTTGCTTAACTCGATACGATGTAGTAGAGGCTTACGTATAAAGTGAAATTTATTTTAATTTATACGTGCCGAACGTACCTTTTCCAGATAAAGACTCGGTGTCCGGGATCGGGGCGTTATAGTTGGTATCAGAGTGAAGCGTCTTTTAGGGTTCCTTTCTTTTAAGACAAGGTTTCTTTAGATCTTTTAGTAACATTCTGGCTTTCCTTGATCATCAGGATGGTGACCACAAGGTCTGGAGCTCATGGTGAAGAGACCTCAGGAGCTCGAGAAGATAGCCCGACACCTGTTGTAGGAGGCGGCTTTGTGCGACTGAACCCTTCACCACATCAGACCAACACGCCAAGACCCCATGCGACCCCGTCACCAAGACATCGTCAGAATCCTACCCCACGACCTCAACAGAGCCCAACGCCATGGCCACAACCAAGGTATACTTACATGTACTGCGAACCAGGGGAAGCACCCATATGTGTAACTAGGATAGGGGACATTCCACTAGTATATGTACCTCCGGCGACCAATATCTACCCTCCACCGGTCAGTGTCTACCCACCACCCGTGAGCCACCCTTCACCACCAGTGTTCCATCACCAGCAACACCAGACTTTCTATCCACCCCTAATAGGTCACACCCCTCGACTTACCATACCACCTTCACCGCGCTTTGATCACCAGCAAGGCGTAGAATACCCACCTTATGGTTTTTACCAACCTCATCACACCCCACAACATCACCAAAGGTACCACCCTTACCAGACTGAGCCTTAAGTGATCTCACCGCTACGAACTCAACCACCACCATATCCTCAACAGCAACCTTACCAACAACAAGTACCCTTGAGGACCCACCCATTTACCAACCAGCCCCACCTGTCAGACCACCACCAACTTTTGAGCCGGCACCGCCAGTAGATTGGTACACGAGGCTGAAAAGGAACCGAGTTCAAGATTTCCATGGGAATGTGGAACCATCAAAGGCTGAAGCTTGGTTAAGTAGTTTTGAGAAGGCATGCCGAAACATAAACGTCCCTGAGTCTGAGATGGCACAGTTAGCAGTCGGTTTTCTGTTGGGCACAGCTGAAGCATGGATTGATTCCATTGAAAGTAGCAATGGGAATGTTACAGATTGGGAAGGCTTCAAGGTTATGTTTTATAACGAGTACTTCCCCACCACAGTACAAGCAAATAAGGCGAATCAGTTTCTAAGTCTCAAGAAAGACGTCTATATGATGGTTTCTCAATACACCAACAAGTTTAACGAGTTGGGTAGGTTCTACCCGGAGATCATGAGGGTTGAAGATAAAAAGATGGCGCTCTATAAGGAAGAATTGACCTATGAAATTCAAGCAGGAATGTTGGGTTTTTCACCGAGGACTATGGTCGAGATGTTGAACAAGGCCTTAGAAGTTGAGACCTTTAGGAATAAGCCTTCGGTTATGGTTGGAGTTAAGAGGAATTTTGGATTTAGTCAGGGCCACGGTCAAGGAACTCCGCAACAGAACGTTAAGAAGACGACAACTCCTGCGGCAGCTAAACCTCCAGTCGGTGCACCACTTTGCTCTAAGTGCAACAAGCATCATATAGGTGAGTGCCGACAACATACAAGCGGTTGTTACTACTGCGGAGACCCAGGACATTATGCAAGAGCATGTCCAACCAGAGGAAACCCGAGCCAAGGGAGCGGGAAAGGCGGTCCAAGCCGACCTGTTCGAGTTTTTGTTGTGGATGCCGAGGTTGCTGAGCCAGACGACAATGTTATTTTAGGTACCTTTATTGTGTATTCTAATTTATTAAAGTATCTTTATAGCGCATTTATTCATGCTGTAATTGTATTTAAATAAATGAATCTACATCCTAGGTACAATAATGTTAGATAACCTAGCAGTCACAGTCATGTTTGATACGGGAGCGTCTAACGCGTTTGTGTCAACTAAGATAGCTAAAAAGTTGAATCTACCTTCGGAACCTCTAAGGAACGTTTTGGAGATAACCACACCTTTAAGAAAGGTAACTAAGGTAACTAGGAAGATGCCTCAAGAGGATGTTTGAGTAGGTCCTTATCGATGCAAAAGCGACTTCACAGTTTTGGACTTTTTGGATTTTGATGTAATTCTTGGAATAGATTGGCTATCCAGAGAGTTATGTTCACTTAGATTGTAGGGAAAAGAGAGTGACCTTTAAAGTACCCGGGAAATCATCTAAGACCTATCAAGGTAATGTTTACAAGCCAAGTAAGAAGCGTCATCCGATAATATCAGCGATTAAGGGCAATAAGAGCTTGTCAGAAGGGTTGTGAAGGTTACTTACTATATGCAGTGGATGTGGAACAAGTGAAACCTAAGTTAGAGGAAACCCCTGTAGTAAATGGGTACTGTTGGTCCCTTGGAAAGGCTAACACAAGTTTAGAGGGGGGGGTGAATAAACTTGTCCCTAAAACTGGATTTAAAGCAAATTAAGGTTCAGTTAAAAACTTGTGTGGAGTTAAGCTGACAAAGCTGAGATTAAGTCAAACTGACTTAAGCTGAAACTGAGTCAACCGGCAGCGGATATGATTTTAGCCTTTTTCTTGATCTTGTTATTCTATTATGAAAACGAGTGTTGTGAACCGAATTCGGTGAATGTCGGTTGTGAGATCGTGAGGAGTATAACAATCAAGTATCACAATGCCGTAAGTAAATGCTTTGAATAAATAAATAAATGCGTAAAGTAAATAAGGCGGATATTATAGAGGTTCCGGGTGGTGTAATCCCGTACGTCCTCTCTTCCCCTATGGTGCGGGGAAAATTCCACTAGAACTTCTTGAGGTGAATCGTTACAAAAAGTCCTAAACAATAGTCCTTGTCTAATCCCTAGCTTCACTATCTAAACAAGTTGTAGAACAGGTAGAATTGTTTGCTCTTCAAATGCTTGAACCACTCGGTCCTTTAGAGGGTAGGATTGCCTCTTCACCAACTACCACCACAAACACGCCTACCCGATCGCTTGTCACAATCGTCCTTGGCGAAACCTTCCCGGTTTGCTTCACGATCTAAAACCTTTGATGTAGAATCAAGGTTGGGCTGAGAATCAATAAGTTGATTCTTGTTTGTGGTTCTTCAAAGTGTTGAATTCTTGATAAATTCTTTGTAGCTTGAACACTTGAAGAAATACTAGATATGATCTTGTTATAGTTCAGAGATGATAGCAATTCGAATAGAATAGACTGATGCACAAAATTGCTTGTTGATTCTTGTATATGCTCTATTCTATATATTTTGTTGTTGGTGCAAAGTCTTCTATTTATAGTGTGAAGTCCAACGTTCATCTGGCTTCAATTTGAATTGTATCAACGTCTATCTTGCAACGGCTATATTTTTTGACCGTTCTACTGTGTCAGTAACTCATCCAATGAAATTGTTTTCTTTACAACGTTCGACTTGTACTTTCAGTTTGTTGGATGGTGACTTATAAAACTGAGTTTTTCTTTTGTCAGTTTCCTAACTGACTTGAAGCATTAACTGAGATTTTACTCTTCTTCAAATATCAGTACTCCTGTTTTCATCTGATTATAATTGACTTAATCAGAGTACACCATGATTCATTATCATCTAAGAATTCATTGGCCTTATGATTCTTAGGTCTTCATACAAGATCCATAAAGTCGGTTTAGTCACCACAATCTTGCCTAAAGTCCAACTTTACAAGCCTCGACTTGTAATCTTCATAACGAGTTTGAACCCTCGCTTCTTCATTCTTCAATAACTAAGTTTGAACCCTCAGTTCTTCGATCTTTTAGATAAGTCAACCGAGTCTCGTAACTCTCGGCGAACTTACCTTCTTCGCTTTCATGTAGGTGTATTACGAGTCGGTTGCTTGTCTCGATGATTTCCGCTTTATAAATGATTTCCGCTTTTCGCTTTTCGACACCCTAATAATTACGGTGCTTGTCCGATGTAACCTATACAAATATCGACTCTAGTAAAACTTATACATTCGCTTCTAGACATCTTTTAGCTTTCCACTATAACAAATTGGCTTCAAAGACTTCATCAATGGGGTTAAAATAATATTTTAACAAATAAGATGAATTATCATCAAAACATAAATTTTATTTCCAACAATTTCCCCCTTTTTGATGATGCCAAAACACTCCCTAAAAGAAAAGCTTAAAGATCAAAACAATGTAAAACTGGAAAACTGGTTTTCATTAGAATGAGCAAAAACTAGATAAGTACATTTTGTTCAAATAACTGGGATTAAAGACTAAGCTTCTTCTTAGCTTTTTGCATGACTGATTCATATCTTTTTGCTTTGTCATACAAGCGAAAATCTTCTTCAAGCTTGGAGTCTTCCTTTGAAAAGGTCTTGCTGTAGTCAACTTGACTACTTTCTTTCCATCTTCTCCATTGAATTAGCTTGGGTAAGCTTGAGTAATTCTACTAGATCGGCTTTCATTTGTTCAGTCTTGTCTTTAATCTTAAGTTTATCATCAATCCTCTTATTCTTCTTATGTTGTGCAATTTTTTGCTTTGAGTAAATATTAGACAGAAAGTAGTTCAAGGATTCCTCAAATGTTCTGTCCTTGTACTTGGCTTTAATAGGATTGTAATCTTTGATAAACTGTGTCCACAGATCCTTTGTAAGAGTAACTCTTCTGTCTCCAGGTTGATTGTATTTTTCAATAACTTGATCATCAGTTAACTCTTTCTTCAAAAATTTAGGATCTGATTTGTATCTTTGTAATTCTTCTTCAAGTCGCTTCATTTCTCCAAGTAATTTCAGCTTTTCTTCTTGAGCTTCCCCCTTTTTGGCATCATATAACTGATCTACCAGGGCAAGGGTTGCTTTTTGATCTTCTGAAATCTGTCGCTGAGAAGCAAGTACTTCCTTAAGCTGAGTTTCTAACCCGTAGATATGCTGATTTATATGCCAATGAGCCTGAGCATGAGTTTCTCTATCTACTTGCGGTTGAATCTTCGAGTTGTTGTTTGAGTAACACGGTCTCGAAGCGAACTTGAACTTGATTTGTGAATCATCTCTAGTCTTGCATGAACCGAAACATCGCTTCTAGTTCTATAATCAAGATATCCAGAGATGTTTGATAAAAGGCCATTCTGTGTATCTCTCTGACTGAGTACAATTTTCAAGTTTTCATGAACTCTAGCCAATTCATCCTTAGATATAAAATCAGAGGGATCATATATAGTAGCTTTTGATCCTTATCCTGAGTATTATCAGTAAAACCATCCATTGTCCGATTTCATCCACTACTTGCCGATTGTCCGTTGTCCGATTTCCAACCGGCAATCCCTCTTGCCGTGGTACAGCTTTGCGTTGCTAGAGGTTGAGATTGAGTGACCGTGTTTGCAAAGCGTAGTATCATCGCTTTCTTTTCTTGACTTATCATGGTCATCATCATCCTTTTTCTTTGAACTGTCTTTAGATGATGTGCCTAGTTCTCTTCTTTTTGCTTGTTCGGTAAATCTTTTGAAATAGTTGTCAAGAAATTTTGAAATAGGAAACAGAGAGTAAAGATCTCTAACTTCCAATTTCTCTAAGAGTAAGTTTTCTTCAGTCTGTAAACTGACATCTCGAGAATCTTCTGGTTGAAGTTTCATTTTCATCAGCTTCGAAGACTGGTCCTGATTGCTGAACCGATTGCTGTTGTATCTGAGAAGTATGGTCAGCAGTGATATTCTCTTGAGTAACTTCAGTTGTCAATTGATGTTGTTGTTCCCCTTCAGTTGGTGCTTTCTCGCTTGAGATTTCAGGGTACAAACATCTTACAACTGATCTTCCTTCTGTGGATTCAGCTTTTCGCTTGGTCCCTTTGTGTTCAGCTTCCTGCTGAGACACAGTTGTCTGACTTGCTTCTGGTTGGGAAGTTGTTTCTGTGATTTCCTTCGATGTTGCAGTTTTCCTTGCTTGTTCCCTTCCTTAATTCTTTCTAAATAAAACTGAATGATTCCACTAAGAGTCTTCTTCGGTCGGAATCGCCATCGCTACTTGTCCTTCAAACCTTGAGCTCTTTTCACACTTTCTAATTCGGCTAAGTGTTGCTTCTTGAACTCGATTGACTATATAACCCGCCCAATTAAATTCTATATTATCCCGCATTATGTTCATCGAAGAAAATATTTTCTTCCGAAAGTATATTAATTCCTTCGGATTTTCCAATGACGTGTTTGCCGAGCCATCTCGCCGAGATTTCCAAATTCCGGCTTGATTTTGTCGACATGAATACCATGTTCGATTGGTTCGTAGACGAAGTAATCATTGCGAGAAAAGCTTCTTTCTTCAATGGTAGAGTGGCTAACTCTGTTGAAGTTGCTGTTGTATTTGCGAAGCCAAAGAGTGACCTCATGACTCTTTCATTGAGAACAATTCGATCTCCACGAACTGTAGTTATCAAGGAGTCTCTGACTAATCGCATATTTTGCCAATATTGCAAAATGCCTTCCACATCTCGTTTTTCTTTGAAACTAACTTCGAGGATGTTGTTCAATCCTGGTTGTTTTTCGATTTTATCTCGTACACAGCTGGCTAACAAGGTGTTTTGACACATACCTTCATACATTTCAAGTGTTAGTTCATCCAGCTCTGTGATCAATCGTTTGTCTTTCGAATCATCTGAAGTGGCCATATTTGAGTGTGAACACAAAAATTTGATTTTTGAAAGAGAGGGTTGCAAAGAGTCTATTTTGCTTTCTAAAAATAATTTGAATTTTGATAGAGAATAGTGTGAACGGAGGTTGAATAAATAGGTAGGATATTCTGGCGGTTGAGTGGTACAACTTTTCAAATTCCATGATGGTTTTGATAACCGATACGTGTACTGTTCTGACAATCGTGGGGTGTACACATGAAATTCTGACAGAAAGAACTATGGTAATTTAATGCGATATAACCGCTGTTGATTCTATCTTATCAACCTTTGACTAAATTTGACTGGAATGAAAACTGATGCTGAGGTCAGTTCTAGAGATAATTCAATTCCATCAAATTATTCAGTTTTGTCAAATTCTTCAGTTTGTCAGTTTGAGATTGTTGATGTCAATGACTAATCGTTAAGTGAGCGCACCCAACATAACAAAGATTAATCCCCTTGACGAATCTCTCGGCTTAACCGACTTAATCGACTTTAATTATTCCCAACTCGCTTCTTAATTTGGCAAATCTTTCTTTGTCCAATGGCTTTGTAAAGATATCTCGCTAACCGATCTTCAGTAGGTACATAAAAAACTGTTATATCCTTCTTCTCTGCATGATCTCTTATGAAGTCGTGACGGACATCAATGTGCTTTGTCCTTGAGTGTAAAACTGGATTATCAGTAATTGCAATTGCACTTGTGTTATCACACATTATGGGAATTGTTCTTTCTTCTATCACATAGTCTCTTAATTGCTGTCTGATCCATAAAACTTGAGCACAACAACTTCCAGCTGCTATATATTCAGCTTCTGCTGTTGAAGTTGAGATTGAGTTTTGCTTCTTGCAAAACCATGACACAAGTCTATTTCCCAATAACTGACATGTGCCTGATGTGATTTTTCTGTCCACTTTGCATCCAGCATAGTCTGAATCTGAATAAGAAATCAGCTTGAATTCTCCTTCTTTTGAATACCAAATTCCAACTCCATCTGTGTCTTTCAGATATTTCAAAGTTCTTTTCACAACTGTGAGATGACTTTCCTTTGGTCTTGACTGAAATCTTGCACATACACCGACAGTAAAAGATATGTCTGGCCTACTTGCTGTAAGATAGAGTAAGCTTCCAATCATCCTTCTGTAGAGTCTTTGATCAACATCTTTACCTTCTTTGTCTTCATCTAATCTGATGTTGGTCCCCATTGGTGTAGAAATTCCAGTAGATTTCTCCATACCAAACTTTTTGATAAATTCTCTTGTATATTTGGTTTGGTGAATGAAAATTCCATCATCTAATTGTTTAACTTGCAATCCTAGGAAATAATTTAATTCTCCCATCATACTCATCTGAAATTTGCTTTTCATCAAACTTGCAAATTTCTCACATAACTGTTCATTTTCTGATCCAAAAATGATATCATCAACATAAATTTGAACAAGTAGAGTATCTTCTCCATTCTTCATCCTGAATAAGGTTTTGTCGATTGTTCCTTTGATAAATCCATTATCCACTAGAAACTAAGATAGAGTTTCGTACCAAGCTCTTGGTGCTTGTTTCAGTCCATAAAGAGCTTTCCTTAGTCTGAAAACTTTATCTGCTTGATCTTTGATTTCAAATCCGGGTGGTTGTTGAACATATACTTTTTCTTCAAGAATTCCATTTAGAAACACACTTTTAACATCCATCTGATAAACTTTGAATTTCTTGTGAGCTGCATAAGCAAGAAATAGTCTGATTGCTTCTAGTCTTGCAACTGGTGCATAAGTTTCATCAAAGTCTATGCCTTCTGCTTGAGAGTATCCTTTGGTTACAAGTCTGGCTTTGTTTCTGATGATGTTCCCATCTTCATCAAGTTTATTTCTGAAAACCCATTTGGTTCCAATGATATTGACATGAACTGGTTTATCTACCAATTCCCATACTTGATTTCTCTCGAATTCATTGAGTTCTTCTTGCATAGCTAATATCCAATCTGGATCTTTCAAGGCTTCTTCAATTTCTTTAGGTTCTGATTGAGATAGAAAGCATGCAATCATTGCATCTAGTTGATGTCTTGTTCGAACTCCAGCTTGAGTATCACCAATAACTTGTTCTTCATGGTGATCTCTCATCCATTGATGTGTGTGAGTTTGTATCAACTGATTTGCATTTTGTTCAACCGATTCTTCAAAAACTGGTTCTTGAACTTGTTCAACTGAATCTGAATGAAGTTGTTCAAGTTGTTGAGCAATTGGAAACTGAGGCTGATCTTGATCTGAACATTCCGAAATTTGTAGTCTTCCAACGTCAACTGAAACTGGTTCTGGCGTGACTGGTAACTGAGACTGAGAAACTGGTTCTGGTCGGTCTTCAGTTGCTTCACCAGGGAAGTTTGGTTCATCAAATACTACATGTATTGATTCTTCATGCTTGAGTGTCCTTTTATTTAGTACTCTAAAAGCTTTGTTGACACTTGAATATCCTAGGAAAATTCCTTCATCAGCTTTGGGTTGAAAAACGTGAAGTTGATCTTTTCCATTATTGTGTATGAAACATTTGCTTCCAAAAGCATGAAAGTATGAAACATTTGGTTTTCTTCCATTCCAAATTTCATAAGGAGTCTTCTCATGTCTCTTGTTCATGAGAGCTCTGTTCTGAGTGTAACAAGTTGTGTTAACTACTTCTGCCCAATATCTTTCAGGTAGTTTAGCTTCACAGATCATAGTCCTCCCAGCTTCTTTGAGTGTTCTGTTTCTTCTTTCGCCTACACCATTTTGTTGTGGTGTTCCCGTGGCGACAAGTTGGTGTAAAACACCATTTTCTTCACAATATTCAATAATCACACTTGTTGAGGAATTCGGTTCCTTTATCGATCTTATCTTCACAACCGAAACTCCTTTCGATTCGAAGTCTCTTGAGAAGTTCTCGTGAGCTTTTGCTTGGTTTCACTTTTCTTGGTTAGAAAGATTACCCAAGTATATCTTGAAAAATCATCTACTACCACCAATGTATATTTCTTTCCACTGATACTAATTGGTGTAATAGGTCCAAATTAATCCATGTGTAGCAATTCTAGATGTCTGGTTGTTGAATGCTGAGACTTGGTCTTGAAACTTGCTTTTGTTTGTTTTCCTTGTTGACATGCATCACATAAGCTGTCCTTCTTATATGATATCTCTGGTAGCTAGTCCAATGACTAGCTGCTTCTTAACAAGTGTGTTGATGTCATCAAAATTGAGATGACTCAGTTTCTTGTGCCATAGCCAACTGATTTCTGATTTGGTATGCACGAGCAAACAAGTTTCAGCAACGGCAGTTGTCCAATCTACAACATACATGTTTTCCTTTCTTCCTCCGGCTAAGAACAACTTGATAAGCTGATTCGCTGATGACAATGCAGAATTCTTTATCAAAAGTAACTTTGTATCCCATATCACAAAATTGACTTGTGCTGAGTAGATTGTAGTGTAGTCCTTTTACATAAGATACATTCTTGATTGTAAGTCCATTTCTGATTAAGGTGCCAAAACCTCTGGTGTAACCAGGTTTATCTTTACTTCCAAAATTGACTTTTGGTCCATCCTTTGCAATAAAATTACTGAGACAGTCTTTGCTCTTTGTCATGTGTCTAGAGCAACCACTGTCAAAGTACCATATATCCTGCAATGAAAATTAGAAGTTTTTAGGTACCCAACTCAGTTTGGGTCCATGGGGCCAGTTGTCAGTACAACTCTAGGAATATATCCTTTTGGGATTCTTCGGATATTGTTGCACTTGTTTTCATATATGTAAGCCACACTCCCATAGTATCTATGTTCGGACTGTGTCTTATTTATATGATTTCTCAGATCTTCTGACTGATATTTGTTTCCATGTTGATTTCTGTTATTAAAGCTAGAGTGATAACCATCATTCCTTTTGTACTGAGGTATGGATTGACCTTTGTACTGTGACTTATGCTGAGAACTGAGATTAGTCCTCTGCTGAGTTTTGGACTGAAACTTGTGATAAGTTTTCGGTCTGGAATGATTGTCATTATCAATTTTATTAACAAATTCAGTAAAATTCCAATCTTCATCAGTGGGATATAGTCTTCATTTCCCCCTAAATGTGTGAATCTTTGAATGATTGACATTCTTGGATTTATTTTGATGGTAATTTTTCTGGTTCCTGACTTCATTGGTTTTTGTGGATCTGGCAGTTGATTTGCCGTTTCGGTTTCCATTGGATACAGCTGATCTACCATTTGATTTACCTTTGTTGGTAGATGCGGTTGTCTTCTTAGAAAACTCGATTTATTCTGTGTGATCTCGGCTTTACCGGTTCAAAGCAATTTTCTCGGTTGTGGAAGTTGCTCGCCTACAAACTTAATACCGCTTTTGGTACTAGGCCCAAGCAGCCTTTGCTAGTTCCATTCTTTGAAGATTGCCGTGTATCAAATCCTAAACCAGCTTTGTCTCCATATGGTTTTCCCGATTTGAATCCAAGAATTGAACTTGATTGAGTAAACGATTCGATTCTTGCCGCGCGCGATGCGAGGGCGATGCTTGAATCTTTTCTTTATCGCTTTAGTCGGTTTCAACATTTTTAGTTCGGACTTCAATCTTTCAACTTCAAGAATTAGACTTTCTTTCTCGCTTTGATTGATTCATAACCAAACTTGTATGGTTACTAGCTGATTCATCAACTCGTCAAGAGTTTCTTCTAATTATAGATTTTTTGGATTGGAGTCAGCAGTCGAAAAACATGCATTTATCATGGAAATCTGAGCTGAAGAGTATTTAGAGTTTGATTCACATACCTCATTTGGATCTTCCATGTGTGCCATTAAAGCTGTGTCATCTGATAATCTTTCAGTACCAACTTCATAATCTGATTCATCTCCAGCAAGGAGTGCTCTTCTACCAACTCTTCTTGGTGGAGTTTTCTTGATCAGTTCTGGACATTCAGCTTTATAATGTCCTGGTTTCTTGCAGTTGAAACAGAGGTATTCATCGTCTTTTCTTTTCTCAGGAGTCCTTTTGATGAAATTTTGAGTGACTGGGTGTCCACTTTTCATTCTTCGAATTATGTTCATTATTAGAGCCATTTGTTCTTCCATTTCATCCAATTCATGAAGATTGTTAGATGAGTTTTCTTGAATCTCATTTGATGCTGCTGCAAGTGCTGTGGTCTTTGGTTCTTCCAGAGCTTTGATTATTGCAGCTGTGGTTGTAAAATCTTCACTGAATTCATAAGCTTTCAGATCTGAAAAGATCTTGAATGAATCTTCTACATCAAGTCTCCTGGATTCATCCATAGCAGTGACCTTCATCTTCCAGAACATTGGTAATCCCTTCAAGATTCTTGTGTTGATGACTTTCTTTGAGTATTCAATCTTGAGTAGATCTAGTTCATCCATGATAGCACTGAATCTTGTCTCCATTTGGTCAATGGTTTCTCCAGATTTCATCTTGAAATTCTCAAACTTTTGTTTTGCAACGAAAATTTTATTTTCCTTGATTGAATCTGTTCCTTCACAAACTAACTGAAGTTTTCCCACATTTCTTTGGAAGTTGTACATTCTTTCACCTTCAAGTACATGTTGCTGTCAAGAGTTCAAAGGATAAAGTCCATGGCGACATTGTTGAGATTGTTTCGCTTGCGATCATCACTAGTCCATTCGGATTTGGGTTTTGCACCTCGAACTTGCTCTCCACCAACAGTTTGCATATGAGTGATTTGAATTGGTCCAACAGTGAGTACATCCATCATTTCATCATGAGTAGCTGCTAGAAATGCCTGCATACGACGTTTATATTCGTCAAATCTGTCCATGTTGCACATAAGCATTTGTCTTGCATATTGATTGTTATCCATTGTGAGTGAGTGAAGACTGACAGTAGATTAAATGGAAAATTGAGCTTTCAAATAAGAACAACTAGAGGAGATAAAGAGCAAATGATATCTTGTTAAAGAAACACTACTCCGATACCAATTGTTGGTCCCTTGGAAAGGCTAACACAAGTTTAGAGGGGGGGTGAATAAACTTGTCCCTAAAACTGGATTTAAAGCAAATGAAGGTTCAGTTAAAAACTTGTGTGGAGTTAAGCTGACAAAGCTGAGATTAAGTCAAACTGACTTAAGCTGAAACTGAGTCAACCGGCAACGGATATGATTTTAGCCTTTTTCTTGATCTTGTTATTCTATTATGAAAACTGAGTGTTGTGAACTGAATTCTGGTGAATGCCAGTTGTGACTGTGAGGAGTATAACAATCAAGTATCACAATGCTGTAAGTAAATGCTGAATAAATAAATAAATGCGTAAAGTAAATAAGGTGGATATTATAGAGATTCCAGGTGGTGTAATCATGTACGTCCTCTCTTCCCCTATGGTGCGGAGGAAAATTCCACTAGAACTTCTTGAGGTGAACTGTTACAAAAAGTCCTAAACAATAGTCCTTGGCTAATCCCTAGCTTCACTATCTAAACAAGTTGTAGAACAGTAGAATTGTCTTGCTCTTCAAATGCTTGAACCACCGGTCCTTAGAGGGTAGGATTGCCTCTTCACCGCCTACCACCACAAACACAGTCTACCCGACTGCTTGTCACAACTATCCTTGGCGAAACCTTCCCGGTTTGCTTCACAGTCTAAAACCTTTGATGTAGAATCAAGGTTGGATGAGAATCAATAAGTTGATTCTTGTTTGTGGTTCTTCAAAGTGTTGAATTCTTGATAAATTCTTTGTAGCTTGAACACTTGAAGAAATACTAGATATGATCTTGTTATAGTTCAGAGATGATAGCAATTCGAATAGAATAGACTGATGCACAAAATTGCTTGTTGATTCTTGTATATGCTCTGTTCTATATATTTTGTTGTTGGTGCAAAGTCTTCTCTTTATAGTGTGAAGTCCAACGTTCATCTGGCTTCAATTTGAATTGTATCAACGTCTATCTTGCAACGGCTATATTTTTTGACCGTTCTGCTGTGTCAGTAACTCATCCAATGAAATTGTTTTCTTTACAACGTTCGACTGTACTTTCAGTTTGTTGGATGGCTGACTTATAAAACTGAGTTTTTCTTTTCAATTTTGTACTGAGTTTTTCTTTTCTCAGTTTCCTAACTGACTTGAAGCATTAACTGAGATTTTACTCTTCTTCAAATATCAGTACTCCTGTTTTCATCTGATTATAATTGACTTAATCAGAGTACACCATGATTCATTATCATCTAAGAATTCATTGTCCTTATGATTCTTAGGTATTCATACAAGATCCATAAAGTCAGTTCAGGTCACCACAATCTTGCCTGAAGTCCAACTTTACAGTCTCGACTTGTAATCTTCATAACTGAGTTTGAACCCTCAGTTCTTCGATCTTTTAGATAAGTCAACTGAGTCCGTAACTCTCGGCGAACTTACCTTCTTCGCCATGTAGGTGTATTCGAGTCGGTTTGCTTGTCTCGATGATTTCCGTTTTCTAAATTATTTCCGGTTTTCGCTTTACGACACACTAATAATTACAGTGCTTGTCTGATGTAACCTATACAAATATCAGACTCTAGTAAAACTTATACATTCAGTTCTAGACATCTTTTAGCTTTCCAATATAACAGCTGGCTTCAGCACTTCATCAATGGGGTTAAGATAATATTTTAACAAATAAGATGAATTATCATCAAAACATAAATTTTATTTCCAACAGGTACCCTGAAGTGTTTCCGGAAGAGTTACCGGGAAACATGCCGGATAAAGAGATAGAGTTCGAGATCAAGTTGATACCAGAAGCGGCACCAGTTGCTAAGGCACCCTATAGAATGGCACCGGCTGAATTGAAGGAGTTGAAAGCTCGACTTAAAGATATGCTTGAGAGGAACATAATTCAGCCTAGTACTTTGCCTTGGGGAGCCCCAGTTCTGTTTGTTAAGAAGAAAGATGGTAGCATGAGGATGTGTATCAACTACAGAGCCCTAAATAATCTCACTATCAAGATTAAGTACCCTCTACCGAGGATTGATGATCTGTTTAATCAGTTCCAAAGTAAGAGAGTGTTCTCTATGATTGATCTTAGGTCCAGTTATCACTAGTTGAAGATGTGGCAGAAAAGTTAGATGGGCTGAAAATCCGGAGTTTTGATCAGATTGAAGATCAACAGGTTTTGGCACCGTTGTTAGCAAGATCAGAGTTGATGGATGATATTCTGGAAAATCAAGATGATGATCCAGTGGGTTCACTTGAAGCATGTTGCAAGAGAAAAGCCTACAATGGAATATGTGGTAGACAAGAATGGAAATCTTTGGTACCGGGATCGTTTGTGTGTGCCTAATGTCAGTGATCTAAGATAAAGAGTTATGGAAGAGGCACATAGGATTGCTTTTAAGGTTCATCCAGGAACTACGGAATTGTACAGGGATTTGAATGAGCGTTTTTGGTGGCCTTCAATGAAGTGGGAAATAGCAAAGTTTGTGGCAGAGTGCGATGTATGTTAGAGAGTTAAGGTAGAACATAGAAGGCCTGGAGGCATGCCTAAGCCACTCGATATTCCAGAGTGGAAATGGGATAAGATCATGATGGACTTTATCACCGGGTTACCGAAAACAAAGAGTGGACACGATGCGATTTGGTGATTGTGGATGATTGACTATATCCGCCCATTTCTTGCCAACTAAAGTAGATATGTCATTGAAAAATATGACGACACTATACTTGGATAATATAGTGAAGTTACATGGAGTACCTATCTCAATAGTTTCAAATCGTGATCCGAGGTTCGTCAGTCGATTTTGGAAGAGTTTACAAAAGACCTTTGGCACCAAGTTGGATTTGAGTATGGCCTTTCATCCTCAAACAGATGGACAATCTGAGAGAACCATCCAAACACTTAAAGATATGCTAAGAGCTCGTGTTTTGGAAGTAGGCGGATCATAGGAGGATTACCTACCTGTAGTGGAGTTTGCCTACAATAATAGTTATCACGCATGCATAGGCATGTCACCGTTTGAAGCTTTGTATGGGAGAAGATGTCGAACGCCGTTGTTTTGGGATGAAGTCGGGGAGAGACAAGTCAATGGGCCAGAGTTAGTTGAGCAAGCTAAGGAAAGAGTTCAGTTGGTTAAGAAGATTATGAAAGCAGCACAAGATAGACATAAAAGTTGGCCAGATGTCAGAAGAAGACCTCTTGAGTTTGGAGTTGGTGAAAGAGTTTATCTGCGAGTTTCACCGATGAAGGGGTTGAAATGTTTTGGGCAAAAGGGAAAGTTAAGTCCAAGATATGTTGGACCTTTTGAGATTCTGGAAAGAGTTGGACATTTGGCTTATAAGCTTAAGTTACCGGAATCGATGTCAAGATTCCATAATGTTTTTCACCTATCGATGTTGAAGAAGTGTTTGATGAAGAATGATGTTGAAACTACAGCTGATCCGGAAGTTCTTCAAGACAATCTTGCTTATGATGAGAAACCGATCAAGATTATGGGCCGGAAGGAAAAGATGATCAAGAGACGGATGATTCCTTTGGTTTTGGTGCAGTGGAGCAATCATACACCGAGCGAAGCAACTTGGGAAGTTGAAGACGATATGATCAACGAGTTTCCAGAGTTTGTGGATTTACCATGTATGTTTTAGTTTCGAGGACGAAACTCCTCTTAAGCGGGGAGGAATGTAATATTCCAATTTTCGGGAAAGGGCAGACGTGTCATTTTGCGAAAACAAAATATTATGTTCTTTACTTCTTTCGAGGATTCAAAAAAAAAAAAAAAAAATAAAAAAATAAAATATATATATATATATATATATATATATATATATATATATATATATATATATATATATATATATATATATATATATATATATATATATATATATATGGGCCGACTTATATATGTATAATTAAGGGAAAATTCTGATTTATTATAACTAAGGGGTAATTAAAGAATAAGGGGGAATAATTGGGAAATATATTTTAGGAAAATTATAACTCATTATTCCTATAACCGTAAAGTTTTCAGAAAAGTTGTCTCTACATTCTCTGCAGCCTTTGAGACCAAAAGAAAAGGGCTAGGAAAGTTCTTTAGCAATCTAAAGTGTTACCGAACAGTTTTCATATTTGAGTAGAGATTTAGAATCGTCGTATAGAGGACATCGTTTTGATATCAAGATTTTCGAGGTGCTGCAGATTTTTCGAGGTTTTGGATTAGGATTTGCGCGCAAACACGTAAGAGACTCTTCCTATGTTTTGATTATGGTTTATAAGGTTTAGATCAATGTTTTAAGGCGTTTGGATGCTAGAAATCGTGTCTTTTTGTTGTTTAAGGATCATGAGATGTTTTGATTTGATAAAGATGAGTTTTCCTGTTGTTTTCCGAGAATTTAGATGATAATTGTGTTGAAAATGGATGGGAAATCGTTAAGAGTCAGAAAATCGAGTTTAGGGTTTTGAGGCCGAATACGCACGCATTCACTGGAACGCGCACGCATTCACTGGAACGCGCACGCATTCAGTGGAACGCGCACACATTCACTGGAATGCGCACGCATTCCTGTTGCAGGATGTATGGTTTTGGGTGCTACAGGTTGAATGCGCACACATTCAATTGAATGCGCACACATTCGTGGTTTAGGATGTTGGTATCCTTTTTAAAACAAGTGCAATGCGCACGCATTAAATGGAATGCACACGCATTGCTGCATCAGGTTGATTCAGGTTGTTCCCAACATGGGCAATGCGCACACATTCCAACCAACGCGCACGTATTGGACCCAGTTTTTGGAAAAATGATGTTTAAGCTATGTGTTGAGTTTTAGACCTTGATTCTTGATCTAATAACATTAGTTAAACATGAACAATGCTTGATTGAGTTTCTGATGCATTTAGTTCAGGCACCGAATGTACTCTTCAAGGGAGTTTGAATTTCGGAACCGTCAAAAGGGCATGATAGGCTTGTGCGTTGATGAGTTAGCACTCATCAATGTTTGTGTATGTGTTAGGATGTGGTGTCTAGCTGTCTAAGTGAGGGAGTAGGTCTGTTAAGGTGAGGCTTTCCTTGAAAACACTTAGGTGGCTAGTTAACAATCTATAAAATACATACTTGACTAGTAAACGATTGAACATCATGTCATTCTTGGATAGGCAACAGAAAATCTCGCAATGTGTGGGCGTTCCTGAAATTGAATAACTCCGTAGGTTACCAAGACCCTAAGTACGGAGGGACTTCGCCGAACGTGTACACCCTCGGGCTTTCCTACGTGGTTTTTGGTGTGACCCACCAATATGTTGCAACGTATATCCACGAATGGATGTGCGTAGTGCCCTTGAGTGCGGATGTAACATAGATAAGTTAATCTAGAAACATATATTAATGACATGTTGATGGACATGAAATGAACCCTAGATTGAGTCGGTCATATAAAGATAATTAAGCATTTAAGCATCTTTTCTTTATAAATCTTATTTTAAATCTTAGCTTCTCTCTTTTATTAAGTACGTTGTGCTTACCACAAATGTATGTTTTTTTTGTGTGTTTGGGAATGAGAAGATAAACAGGATGATTCGAGCTACGAGGAGGATTTCGATGACGACGTGTAAGGACGCCTTCTCTGGAGCTTTATATTTTTATTGGTTCTTCATATGACTTCTTAGTCTAGACGTTTATTTTAGTTCTTTTGGAGTATGTTTACGGTCCTTTTGAGACATGTACTTTCCTTTATTCATTTTCTTTAGAAGTTTAGTATGTTTTAGATCTTGTATGATTTTTTTTCCAATGTAATAAATTTACATTTCTATCTTTAGTTTCTTGATCGAGTTGGATGTTTAAAAAAATATATACCCAAAGTCTTTTGATTCCATTTGCTTAACTCGATACGACGTAGTAGAGACTTACGTATAAAGTTAAATTTATTTTATTTTATACGTGCCGAAAGTACCTTTTCCGGATAAGGACTCGGTGTCCTGGATCGGGGTGTTACATCTCTCCTTTCTTTAAATTTTTTCCAACTTCTTTGAGTTTCTTCTAGCCTCCTTGGCTTTGGAGAACGAATACATCCAATCCCTCCTGTTCAAACTCTCCATGCAAGAAGACAATGCCACAACAACTAGTATAGCTCGAAGGATATTCAATCTGGTGTAAATGAACGTTCAAACAACCTTTATAGAAAGTTTATATCTACCAAGGACATTCAAGCAAAAAATCTCACTGCTGCAATGGAAGAGTCCTGGGCTACTAACAAATTCAAGTGTATCTGGCTGGGTAGGTACTTTTATCATTTCCTCTTCGATCTTAATGAGGAATTGAACAAAGTTCTCTACAAAGGACCATGGTGCTTTAATAACACCTTACTGGTTTTAAAACAGTGGGAGCAGGATCTTAACTCGAATAGTGCAGCTTTAAAAGAAACTACCTTTTGTATCCAGTGTTGGGGCTTACCTACACACGTCCACATAGAAGAGGTTGGTAGGAAAATAGCCTTGAATCTCCAAGAATGATCCTTTGTTCAAATACGGGAAGATGTCGGTACCAATCAGTCTCTGTTCAGATTTAGGACTTCAGTTGACGTTGAGAAGCCTCTCAATCAGCTGTTGAATGTCAAACTCGATGTAATATCCCGACTTTTTGAAAATAAGGCAGACGTGTCTTTTTACGAAAAATGGAATATTATGATTTACAGATTGAAGTATTTTATGTGTATATATATATTTCGGATAAATATATATATTATTGGTCCCAGAGAAAGGTAAAACTATAGTCAGAGAGGGGGTGAATGACTATAGTGGAGTTTCAAAAACTTTTCTTATATTTAAAAGCTTTTGGGCAGCGGATAAGTCCCTTCTTTAATTGTTGGTTCAAAGTAGATTATGCAATCACAGATATAGTATACAATGAAATGAAGTACGGTAAATTAAATTGCTGAAAGTAAATAGACACAAAGGTTTATAGTGGTTCAGGGTGGTGTAATCCCTTAATCCACTCTTCTCCTGTGATGATTGGTGGAATTCACTATTGTTTTCACAGATACAATAGTTAGATTGTCCTTGACTACACAAGCTTCACAATCTTCAAGACTATCACTCCCTGGCTACAAAAGCTTCAATGACTCAGTCTCTATCACTGCTCCTTGAGAACAAATCTTTCAGCAGCTATCACAACGGTTGCAACTCCTTCTCAGATTCCTCTGATTCAATTGCTTCAGTTGATGTGAATTGGATTCACAGACTTGTGATCAATCTCAGTGCTTGATGTGGAATTTGAGCTTTGATTGCTGAGTTGATCTCTAGATGTTTCCTTTAAGTACAGATAAAAGGCTTTTCAAATTGATAGAGTTTCTGCTTGTTTCTTATCAGATTCAATCGTCATTTTTCTTGTCTGTCAATGCCTTCTATTTATAGCCTTGATTATCCTTGATTTGAATTTCATCCGTTTGCTATTTAATGTGGAGAATAATCCTTGATTTAATTCTATTCCCCCTCAATCATATTCTCCTTGATTTCAGTGATCAAATTTCTTTCTCAAACGTCTATCAGAAAATCTGTCCTTGATTGATCCTCAATTGATTGTGCATTTAATGCTTGATCTTCATAGTATAGAATCTGAACAAGTAAAGTTTACTTGGCCGTTCTCTGAACGGTTAAGTGATCCTTCTGACTTGGCTGTTTGGTTCTTCCTTCACTGCATTGTTTTCACTCAGCCGATAGTCAGTTCACTCTGCCGGTTTACTGCTTACTTTGATTTTACAAACTCCTTGTACTTCACTGATCCTTAATTTGGGTGAGATCAGTGTACACCATATTTGACAATGTATTCCATCATTTTGAGTTATAACTTAGACTTATCCAAGGCCATCACAGACTTCCCTGGTTATAAGTCAGACCATAATGTCTTCATGCTTCTCTGCTGGTACTTGGTTGGCTTCACTCTGCCGGATTTCTGTTTTACTTTGCCATCATAACAACTAGTACAATACTTCTCTGACTCAACTTATACAACATGTCAGACTCTAAGTAAAGTCTTATATAGAGATTTCTAACTTATTTCAGGCTTGCTATAATAGCTAGTATGACCATCATCAAAATATAATAAAAATGTTCCTAAGAATTTCCCCCTTTTTGATGATGCCAAAACCCTCATAAACTTGAACATAAGCATACAAATTTTTCATAATAATAACAGAATAAAACTCAGAAATTTTATTCATCCATAAAGGGCAATAAGATAAGTATGTTCAAAACAGATTCAGAATGCTACATCTACATTTTACTTAAGTCTGCTTTATACCTCTTGAAACCTCCTACATGTCTTTCCAGTTTATCTATGGGAACTTCCATTTCCAGTATGCCATAGCAGTGTAATCAGAGACTCCAAGAAATACTCTCTTGTTGATGAGTCTATGAAAATCAGGCATAGTCTCATTTGCCTTGGGTTCTTCAAAGTATTTCTCAAGTCTATCCTTAGCTTCAGCAATGAGTGAATCAGCAAACTTGAGATTCTTTAACAGACCCCATTTTTCCCGACGGTTCATTCTCCCCATAGGGCTGAAGAATTTTACCATGTTGTTGAAGTCATCATGTTGATCACTGGATAGATCTTCTGGTCCTTTTGCAGAGAAAGGTATGGCTTGGCTTGATCTGCTGGTTGAGCCAAATGCTGTGTTTTGCTTGAGGGATGCGTACTCTCTTTTAACATCATTGTAATTTTTTGCCATATCAGCTCTCATCTTCTCATCTTGATAGCGTAGCCAATCTGCCCATGCTTCATCTTGCCTTTTGTTTGGATACATACTATCTTGAGTTCTAAAAAACTCTCTTACCCTTTCCAGTATCTCAGCATCATACTCTTGCCTATTTCTATGGGTTGTGAAAGTTCTTTTCTCACCAGCATATCTGGTGCTGTTGCTACCTCTGCTGGTGCTGGATCTATGTTTGCTTGTTGATCCTCTTAGATGACTAGATCCAGGCCTTTGCTGCCTACCAGATCTGTCTCTGTCATCATCTCTTCTATGGATAGGATGAGGGAATCCAATGCAAGGTTCATTTAAGACTTTTTCCCTCTCCTCTCTGGCCTTTCTCAGTTGTTCTTCAGCTTCATTTCAGATTCTCATCTCTCTGTCCCTTGCTCTTAGCTGTTCCTCAGTAAAATTTTGGGGTCTGACTGTTGATCCTTCAGGGTTATCATTTGTTTTCCCCTTTTTGGCAGCATCATCCCTCTGTTGTAGTAAGATGCTATTTGTAGCTTCAGCTGTACCAATTAGAGTGTCCAGTTTGGATTCAATGGATGTGAATCTTTCGTCATGATCAATCAGCTTCTCGGTCACACTACGAAATCTGGTGCCAAAAGACATTGCCATTGACTCATTCTCGACATGCTGTCTAAGGCCTACAAGATTGTTGGTGATATTATTGTTCAGCTGTCTCATCAAGTCACTCTATCTTTGCACAACAATATTTTGTGCATCAATGTATTCATCAATAGCCTGAAATCGTTTCTCTATGGAGTGAATTTCATCTTTGAATGCTAAAGTCATGGATCAGAGATACATTGCTTGTTGTTCCAGTTCTTCACCCAACAAATCTGCTACATTTTCAAAGGCATTATTTGATATGCCAGTAGACAGTTGAGTAAACTTGTGACGAATATCAGCTGGTTCTGGTTCTGTTGGTTGTCCTATGTTTTGATGTTGCACGGTTGGAAGAATCTCAACTGATTCTTGGTGCTGTGATGTCGGTTGAGTAACATCTAAACCAGCTTCTACTTCTTCAAGTACTTGAGTAGAAGTTATTTCTGGTGCAGCACTGTCTCTCATTCCCCCTTGGTTTGTGCCGGGAGTTGCCTTGACTGGAGTTGCAACAGTTGAGTCAGTGTCGAACATTGTTGTTGGTTCAAATGGATTGTCAACAGACAGTTGTTGAGGTGTTGCCTTTGCTGGTGGGGTTTTCTTTGCTGGTTCTTGTGTTTGTAGAAAACAACTCAATAGCATGTTATCATCAATTGCATCAGCTGTTTGTGCAGCCTCTTTGTCTTGTCCATCTGCGTCATCCTTTGAAATATTACCATTATCATTTTGATCAACACCATTATCATCATCATGATCATCACCATCATTGTCATCATGATCATCACCATCATCATCTGAGTCACCACTTCCTTTATCAGAAGTTGGATGTATTTTTGCCTTTGCTGGATCAACTATACCCCATAGTGGGGATTCATCAAATACACCAACCAGGGTTGTGATCCTAATAAACTCAAAGAACCAGGCTTCAACCTGAAGCATATGTTTTGAATCTTGTAGCTGAAGTCTAGAATCACCTTCCTTCCATTCGAGATATTCAGCAATTCGATCATCAATATCACTGGCAGATGTGTCTGCTGGTTCTTTTGGAGATTCTTCATCTCCATTATCTTATTCTGCTTCTTCATTTTCAAGTTGGTCATCCTCACTACAATCTTCTTCCTCTTGTTGTTCTGCATCTTCTTCTAATTCCTCTTCTTCATCTTCAACGATTAATTTTCCAAAATCCTCTTTATCTAAATTTCTTTGAACTTTTTGTTTCTTTCGTTGGCCGGGTTGCTGCTTCTAGTTTGCTTTCTCTTTCCACCTTCTGTTACCTTTTTATGTTTGACATAGGTAAACATGATTTTGGATTCATTTAATTTGTGGAGTTTGACAATAAGAACTTGTAGACATTGCAACAGATAGGACTTCTTCACCCAAAATATTCCATTTTTCTTCTTTCCTTCTGCAAGCCCATTTTTAGCGGCATTGGCCTCTCCTTGGATTTTCTCTTAGATTCTTAGGAAGAAATAGTTGGCCCAATTGAACTTCAAACTGTTGTAGATGATTCTCATATGACGCATTCTAACCTGTATCATGGCATTATTTGTCCCTATCTTTCCTTCAATTGTTTTTCTAACTAAAGCACTGAATTCATTGAAGGGTTTCTTCAAGACGGATCTAAGACAATTGAGTTTCTTAGAGCCTGGGTTCACCGTTTTAGCGATTGTTACCCAGAATTCATCCAAGTTTTATGGAACAAGAGCCACTTTTTCTTGACCTTTATTAGAGAGTTTAAGGTATTTACGGATTACCTTGGCTGTAATGACAACTCGGTACCATTGACAGATGCAACAATCCGGTCTTCACCCATTTCGACACCTTCTTCAGCAAAGAGCCCAGAAACAAACTTGGTTGTATTCTAGAAAGAGATGAGGCTTTCATAAAAGATGTCCATGATGGGAGGATTTAGAAAAGTTGATAATCTTAGGTTTTTGCATCCAGTTGCAAGTCTTTGTGCTTCTTCGTCATTTTCACATAGCTTTAAGTAGTGTTCTTCTTGAAAGAACGATCCAATGGCGATTGACTTCTCGTATTGTTTTCCAGTTTGTGTGTTTGAAGAGGATGAAGCCATTGTTTTAAGTGTTTGAGATTTGTAGAGAAAACTTTGATTTTTCAGAGAAAATATGGTTTATGATTTGCAAGAGAGCGTAAAGAGTTCTGAAAAATCTCTAAGTGTGGTTTATATATGATGATTTGAGTAGTGTGAACATGGTTGAATATGGAAGGATTTTGTGACATAATTGCGTGATTTTATGTATATAAATCATGGTATTTGAGTGTAGTGGAGGAGTGGATTGAGGTATGTAATGATAAATCCCGGGAATCGAAACATAATAAAAATGGCCATCATCAAAACATAATAAAATGATTTATTGTTTTCAGACTTGCTATAATAGCTAGTATGGCCATCATCAAAACATAATAAAAATGTTCCTAACATATATACAAAAGGGTAATTAAAAGGATCTAATTAAATGATTTAGTTATTTAATTAATGGAATTGATTAAATGGCTATTTAAGGAAAACATCTCATAATCTTCCTCATAATCAGTCGACGCAATTTCTAAAAAAAAGGAGAGGAACATCGCTTTTACAGAGAAAAGGGGAGAAGAGAGGCTTCTCCAAAATTCTCACAAGATCTTTGACGGTTTTCATATCAGAGTAGAGCTGCGGAATCGTCATGAAGAGGGCGTTGTTTCAATACAAGAAAGTTGAGATTTTGTTAAGGTATGAAATTCGAGCCCTAGTATGTTCATGACTGAGTTTGATGGATTCAAACTCATGAATTTGTAGTTTTGTTGTTATAGAAGCGTGTGATCGAATCTAATCATGTTGGATTGATCATATAGGTTTTCCGCAGAGAGGATCAAGTTTGCTGCAGATTTTTCATAGCTTTTGAGTTGGATTTGCTTGCTTAAAAGGTAAGAGGCTTTCCTAATGCGTAATTAGGTTTTATGATGTTAAGGTTGAGCATTTGTGTAGAACTCATGGTTAGAAACCATTTAATTCGTTGCAGTTAAAGTATGGGAGGTTTGGTTTGTATAAGTTATGTTTTTCTGATGTTTTTCTGATTACAATCGTGTAGAACATGTTTGGAATCAAGTAGAGATCGCACGTGTAGAAATCATGTGTTTAGGGTTTTCTGCGTTGAATGCGCACGCATTGACTAGCAATGCGCATGCATTCCTATTACAGGATTGTCTGGTTTTAGGTTCAGCAGGTGGAATGCGCACGCATTCATGATTCAGGAGGATAAATCCTCTTTCAAAGCAGGTGCAATTCGCACGCATTGCTGTTTCAGAATTGTCCAGGTTGCTCCTAGCATGTGCAATGCGCACGCATTGGCTAGACAGTGACTTCCAGCATGTTTTCTAGTCAGGGAATGCGTACGCATTGACACCCAGTTTTAATAAAACATTGTTTAAGCTATGTAATGAGATGTTAAATGTTGCTTCATGATCTAATAATATTAATTAAACATGAACAAGTCTCAATTGAACTTCTGATGCGTTTAGTTCCGGCACCGGATGTACTCTTCAAGGGAGTTGAAGTTCGGGACCGTCGGGAGGGCATGGAAGGGCTTGTGCTTTGATGAATTAGCTTTCATCAATGTATGTGTAATTGCTAGGACTTGTCCATGTCTAGTGGTCTAGGAAAGAGAGAAGTAGGTGTGAGGGAGCTTATTTGAAAATACTTAGGTGGCTAGCTAACAACAATTAATAAATTACATGCTTGTGTAGTAAAATGATTAAACATCAATCCATTCTTGGTAAGGCACAAGTCTATGTCGCAATGTGTGGGTGTTCAGATCAATTGAATAACTCTGTAAGTCTTTGGACCCTCCGTATGGAAGAACACCACCCCGTAAGTCCGAGACCCTACGTACGGAGGGACTTCACCGAACGTATACACTATCGGAGTCTACCAGACTATACTTATGTGGTTATTGGTGTGATCCACCAAAATGTTGCACCCAGTTACTTCATGGTGAGTAACGCCATGCGTAGTATTCTTGAATGCTGATGTAACAAAGATAAGCTAAGCTAGAAACCAATAGTCACAGCATGTTGATGAGCATGAAATGAACCCTAGAGTTGTGTCGGTCTCATGAAGATAACTTATTAATTAATAACATGAACCTTTTGTTGTAAAACGTAATTATTCGTTAGCTTCTCACTCTTGCTAAGTACATATGTACTTACCTCATTTGCATATTTCATTTGTGTGCATTGTGGGGTGAGAAGATGAACATGATGTCCGTGATTTCGTTGACGAGGAAATGTGATAAAGATGAAGCTTGAGGATGCGTCCAGTTTCCTTATTTCTTGTTGCACTAGGTTTTGTTGTTTTCCCTTCTTTAGACAGATGTACGTTGTTCTTTTATTTTAGACGTTTGTAATGAAGCTTGTACTTCTTTTAAGACAAGGTTGTTTGGGACATCGTACTTTGTTTCGGTTTTTCATTGATGTAAGGACACCTTTCTATCTTTAGTATGTTGAGTTCTTTTCATAGTAGCATTTATGATGTTTTGCCGAGTCTTTTTAGCTTCCGTTTGCTAAACTTGATACGACGTAGTAGAGGCTTACGTGTAACATTGGATTTATTTAATATTACACATGCTGAGCTTTTCATTTCCGGATAAGGACTCGGTATTCGGGATCGGGGCGTTACAGTTGGTATCAGAGTGAAGCGTCATTTAGGCCTCCTTCCTTAAGATAAGGTCTCTTTAGACCACTTAGAACCGTTCTGATCCTTCCTGGTCCTTCAGATTCGTAAGTAACCTCGGAGATACTCATGTTGGTAAGTATAAAACTGGACGTTCTAGGGGTCAGTTAGAGGCGAGGGGTTTGGTTCAAGACAGGGGTCAGACAGTTGTGAGTCAGTAGGAACGTGTTGATCAGTTTCAAAATTAGGTACCCCACCTCTATTTTTGTTAGAACAACCTCACGGATCCCTTGATAACAACCCATTTTGGATATAGTAATCAGGGTTGCTAGGGTGTTACTACAGGTTGTTGCTTGTGTTGGAATCTACCGTGGCAAGAGTAAAGTTAAAGTTTGAAATTCTATGGACCATAAAGTGATTCTTGGTATAGGTCAGATATCCAAGAATTTTGTCTACTTGGATTATAGACATAAGAAATTATCTTCTGGTGATGGGTGCACCGAGTAGAAGAGTGGCTAGTGCAGTTTCAGTTACTCAGGTTGTGGTTGGTCAGCTTTGGGTTGAGTGTACGAGGTTTGAACGGTTTAGGAATCGGTAGGGTGTGGTTCAATGGTTAGCAAGATCAGAATCGGTTAGAGGTTGTCCGTGGGAAAATAAGTGAATCTTCGGTTTGGTTTGTTAAGAGAGAGTGCTATGGAAAGTCAACGGTTTGAGCACGCTCGAGTTTTGAGGACAAAACTCCTTTTAAGGGGGAAGGAATGTAATATCCTGACTTTTCGAAAAAGGGCAGACGTGTCTTTTTGTGAAAAATAGAATATTATGATTTACGGATAAAAGTATTTTATGTGTATATATATTTTTTGGGTAAATATATATATTTAAGGATAATTAAAAGGATCTAATTAAAGCATTTAGTTATTTAATTAATGGAATTAATTAAACGGCTATTTAAGGAAAATATCTCCTAATCTTCCTCATAATGCAGTCGACGCAATTTCTGGAAAAAAAAAGGAGAGGAACGGCGCTTTAATAGAGAACCGGGGAGAAGAGCTTCTCCAAAATTCTCACAAGATCGTTGATGGTTTTTAGATCAGAGTAGAGCAGCGAATCGTCGTGAAGAGGGCGTCGTTTCAACACAAGAAAGTTGAGATTTTGTTAAGGTATGAAATTCGAGCCTTAGTTATATTCTTGACCGAGTTTGATGGATTAAAACTCATGAAATCGTAGTTTTGTTGTTATAGAAGAGTGTGATCGAATCTAATCATGTTGGATTGATCACATAGGTTTTCTGCAGAGAGGATCAAGTTTGCTGTAGATTTTTCATAGCTTTTGAGTTGGAATTGCTTGCTTAAAAGGTAAAAGACTCTTCCTAATACGTAATTAGATTTTAGGATGTTAAGGTTGAGCGTTTGTGTAGAACTCATGGTGAGAAACCATGTAATTCATTGTAGTTAAAGTATGGGAGGTTATAGTTTGCAAAAGTTATGTTTTTCTGATGTTTTTCTTATTACAATCGTGTAGAACATGTTTGGAATCGAGTAGAGATCACACGTGTAGAAAATCATGTGTTTAGGGTTTTCTGCGTTGAATACGCACGCATTGACAAGCAATGTGCACGTATTCCTGTCACAGGATTGTCTAGTTTTAGGTTCCGCAGGTGGAATGCGCATGCATTCAATGGAATGCACATGGGAGGATAAATCCTCTTTCATAGCAGGTGCAATGTGCACGCATTCAAGGGAATGTGCACGCATTGCTTTTCAGAATGGTTCAGGTTGCTCCCAGCATGTGTAATGCGCGCGCATTGGTTTGACAGTGACTTGGTGCATGTTTTCTGGTCTGGGAATGCGCACGCATTGACCCCTAGTTTTAATAAAATGTTGTTTAAGCTATGTAATGAGATGTTAAAGTTGTTTCATGATGTAATAACATTAATTAAACTTGAACAAGCCTCGATTGAGCTTCGGAAGCGTTTAGTTCCGGCACCGGATGTACTCTTCAAGGGAGTTGATGTCCGGGACCGTCGGAAGGGCATGATAGGGCTTGTGCTTTGATGAATTAGCATTCATCAATGTCTGTGTAATGTTAGGACTTTTCCGTGTCTAGTGGTCTAAAAAAGAGAGAAGTACGTGTGAGAGAGCTTATTTGAATATACTCAGGTGGCTAGCTAACAACAATTAATAAATTACATACTTGTGTAGTAAGAAGATTAAACATCAATCCATTCTTGGTAAGGAACAAGTCTATATCGCAATGTGTGGGCGTTCAGATAAAGTGAATAACTCTGTAAGTCTTTGGACCCTACGTATGAAGGAATACCACCCCGTAAGTCCGAGACCCTACGTACGGAGGGACTTCACCGAACATGTACACTATCAGAGTCTACCAGACTAGACTTCCGTGGTTATTGGTATGATCCACCAATATGTTGCACCCAGTTACTTCGTGGTGAGTAGCACCATGTGTGGTGCCCTTGAATGCTAATGTAACAAAGATAAGCTAAGCTAGAAACCAATAGTCACAACATGTTGATGATGATGAAGTGAACCCTAGAGTTGTGTTGGTCTCATGAAGATAACTTACTAATTAATAATATGAACCTTTTGTTGTAAAACTTAATTATTCGTTAGTTTCTCACTCTTGCTAAGTACCTATGTACTTACCTCATTTGCATGCTTCTTTTATGTGCATTGTAGGGAGAGAAGATGAAAAGGATGTCCATAATTTCGATGATGAGGAAATGTGATGAAGATGAAGCTTGAGGATGCGTCCAGTTTCCTTATTTGCTTGTTGCACTAGATTTTGTTGTTTTCCCTTCTTTAGACAGATGTAGTTCTTTTATTTCTAGACGTTTGTAAGGAAGCTTGTACTTCTTTTAAGACAAGGTTGTTTGGGACATCGTACTTTGTTTCGGTTTTTCGTTGATGTAAGGACACCTTTCTATCTTTAGTATGTTGAGTTCTTTTCATAGTAGCATTTATGATGTTTTGCCTAGTCTTTTTAGCTTCCGTTTGCTAAGCTCGATACAGCGTAGTAGAGACTTACATGTAATATTAGATTTATTTAATATTATACGTGCCAAGCGTTTCGTTTCCGGATAAGGATTCCGTATCCGGGAGCGGGGCGTAACATTTTATCACATTTTTCCTTTTTTTGTCCTCTTTATTTAGACATGATATTTTTTCAACGTTATTTTCGATATCGTTTTTATAAAAACACATAAACAGTGGAATAGTGAAACATTGGATTTCAAGAGCGTTTCACTGCAGCAAACAGTGGATTTAGGGTTATGAACTATGGATTTGTCTTTATATCCAATTTATATTTTCAATTTCCTGATTTCTATTTTTTCCCCTTTTGTCTTTTTAAACCACTACCCAAAAGAAAATAAAGCAATGGAATGCAATTAAAAAAAAAATTCTTCAAAAAAAGAAAAAAGAGAAATGCAATAAAAAAATATTGATATTTATATGGGCCTTTGCAATAAAAAATGAGAGTGGTGGAGTCTTTTTCCTTTGATAAGGAGAGGGGGACCAATTTTATTTATTGCTTGTCCTGTTCATTAAGAAACGTACACAAATCACCTATTGACTTGGACGGCCATGATTGTTAGATTAAATTGATAATGGCCCCAGGAATCTTCAAAGGTTCATCATCCTAAACGGTGTTGGGTGATCTACACAAGTAATCCTTGTTTCAGTTCATATAAATAATATTTGGCAACGGAAGTGGTCAGATTTGAAGGGCTCTCATCGCTCAAATAAGGGATTTCGAGTTCGAACCCTTGTAAATGCCTAAACATTGTTTGGAGACCTTCTTATATTTGATACCCGATTGTTGTATAAAAATACTTTGCAAAAGCAAAAAATAATACTTAACATTTGATATTGTCAGGCCATTTAACTCCTGCCAAGGCAAGTGATTCATTTTTTTTTCATATGATTTCCCTTTTAATTTTAGAGGTTGTCCCACGTTTTGTCGGAGATTTTATGAAAATGCCTGTGAAATAGGTGTGTAAAATTATGTTATAAGAATCCATCACCAGATTAATTTCAGTTATGCTTTATTATTATATTTAATAAGAGCTTATTGTATCAATGATATTTAATTAAAAAATAGATATTGAAGGGAATGTGAATCACTCAATATTTTATAGGAAAAAATTAGTTTATATTCCATTTTTTCCCCTTTAATTAAGTGCTAATCTAGTTTCAATTTTTTAATTGCATTAAGGACAAATAAATTCCACCGGACGAATATACCCCTATTTGATACAACTGTCAAACGCACACCTGAAACTCTTCCAAGCTTGGTCTTCCATGGACCCGTTTCAATAGCCCCATTCCTGTAATTGAGCAAGAGCGACGGTGACTGTCTTTTACTTGGAACGAAGCACTCTTTTCACCTCTTCATAACCGTGACTGTCTTTTACTTGGACTAGATCCTCTCCACAATGCAATTCACCGGCGATGGAACCCCCGGAACCTGCAGAAAACATCGACAGCTTCCTTCAATGAGCAGCCGACCTGGCATTTTCGTTTCTCCCTAATTCCAGCGGGTATATTTTCTACAATGGAGATTGGCTCTGTAAGTTGGATCTCTGACTATTTTACTTATTTCTAAGTTTTAATTTTAGTTTTATTTCATGTTCTTATGGAATTTATAGAAGATATTTTAGTATTTGGATTATCGTATCTTTGATTTGCTTAGTTTAGATCACGATGCTAGAATTGAGCTGATTAATTGGATTTTTATGATAGAAGAAGTAATAGTGAATGAAACAACAAGCTGAAGTGAACATAATGGAGCTAAGAATTTCTTCTTATGGAAACGTGGTGTGTGGTTTATATATTTCTATTGCCATTTTTGGTATCTTAATCATTTTTATTTATGTTGAGTATATTTCAACAGTGATGGAAAGTCATGAGTTTTTTTTTTTTTTTTTTTTGGAGCAGAAGTCATTAGCTTTTTAGGCAAGTGGAAATCATGGTTTACAATGGTAGGATTTCGACGATATCCCTTAAGCTCATACATTAATTTCATGTTTGCAAGCTTGTTGAAATGTTACTCAGAAGATGTTTCCAAGGTGTAAAGACAGCTAACAACTTTGTAGTTGACCTTAACCTTTCCAAACATCATGATGATTCTTTGCACTTGCAAGGGTTTCAAAGGAGCAATTGATTTTCAGAGAGAATGTAGAGTAAAAAATAAATGACTAGGTTGCATATGCGCGGTCGGGGCTCAAGGTTGTATATCCACAAGGTTCTCATTTGATCTGCCTGCTTGTGCTTCTTTTATGGAGTTTTTGGCTTTTATTCATTTTTGTTTTCATTCCTCTTTCCATAATTACAGAATTATGCTTCTGCATAAAATAGAAGAATTTGAGCACCCTTCATGTTTATTTTATAGTATTATAGCTAACTCGCGCTATAAAAGCATCCAGTTGGCCTTGGTGATATATGTTTTGTACTCAATGTGATTGGTATGGTTCAATGCTTTATTCTCTTGTGATATTTTCAAATTCCAAGTGGTTGGGGCCTGAGCTTATGGTGGTATCATGAATTCTAAACAGTTGACAAATTAGTTTCATTGAGTTGGCTTTGTACTTGGTATTGACCCGTAAATGAGCCTTATATGAGGCTGATACTGTGTTACTGATATTGTGTGCCTTATATGATATTGTTACTCATATTGTGTGCATTATATGAGCCATATATCATATTGTGTCCCTTGAATTAAGCCATAAATGGGCCTTATATGAGCCAGATATGTGTGCGCTTGAAGTAGTCACTTGAATTAAGCCTTAAATGAGCCGATACTGTTTCCTGATACTGTGTTAGTGTAAACGTTGCGATTAAATTCAGCTTTCAAATACTACGTCGAAAAGGTATCAAATGAGGTCTCAAAATGAAGATAAAAAAAATATGAACTTTGGTGAAACAATTTTGATGATCGGTGTTCTAAATCAAAAGTTATGGTCGTTTGTAAGAAAAACACTCCGGTTAATGCAAATATTTTTTCGGCTTTCAAAATTTACGTCGGAAGGGTATCGTATTTGGGCTCAAATTAAAGAGCAAAAAAATATGAATTTTGGTGAAAAAATTTCGATGAGCAGAGTAATAAATCAAAAGTTACGAGTGTTTGAAAAAAAAAAAAAAAAAAAAAAAAAAAAAAAAACAAGATCCGATCAAACTTCAAACGGTCCAACTTGATGTACTCATGTACCTGAGGACGCGCGGCGAGAGTCATTTTTGTCCGTCTGAAATTTTTTTGTCTTTCTTACAACTGAAAAAAGGAGTGTGTCCTATTTATTCATTTTGTAATTTTTTTTTTTTTATGTTTTTCCCTCAATCTCCCTTTTTTATATTGGGTGGATGAGAAATAATACTCGAAATTGATGTGGATAAATCTTGCCATAAATGCAATACATATACGATTAATCAGAATGCGTAAATATGGACCATTAATGTTGTTCATGAAATTAGATAACATTAATGTGGATAGATAAAATCAATGAACTGAAGTTCATTAATGTTAATCAGGTACAATGGTTAATGAGACTGCAGTATAAAATCCACTACAAAATGAAAATAAAGCATACCAAAAAAAAAAAACAATTCATCTCATACATATCATTGTAAAGAGAGAATACGGGACACTAGTAAATTCGCCGTTTCGTTTCAATTGTAGTGCTGTTTTGAACGAAAGTACGACTGTTGTATCTTAAGAGACGATTGTGAAAACCGGAAGCACCGTAGCGGCGTAATGTCGTCTTAAGGACAAAGTGCTATACTCGCATCAGTCTAAATTTGGTTTGCATGTTTTTACTTTGATAATTATTTTCATTGGTTCGGTAATCTCTTACCGTGGCAAGGCTTTAACTTGGTTGTGGCTTTATAAAATTACCACCAATAGAGCATTATGGACCAACAATCTTAAGACGATATTATTTATGTGTTAGAAAGATCTGAAATCATTGAGAAACGTAGTTTTTATAGGTATAAACAGAACATTTTGTGTCTCTGTACTAGTAATTTTAATACGATTACTGTCGTTCACAAAGACTTTTTGAACCAAGGAAAAAAAATATCTCCGTGAACCAATATTAATTGCACATCTCGTTTGCTGTTGTCTTTAGTATATAGCATCTTTACATATATCATAAATCTTTTAATAATTACAACAATTAATTAGAAACACATTGCCATTGTATATTGTATATATAAAGCAATTCCGGGAAAATTGTGAACATTTCACCTTGTTAACGAGCATTTAATATTTGGGAAACTTCTGTAGATCTGGAAAGAAATTGACTTTATGTTCAATTTTTTGAACAAATAATAAATTTGTCAAACTTCTCTATTTACAGAAATGAAAAGAAACAGTGAGGTGAATACAAGTGTTATAGTGCATGTTGTGACACCTAACATTAATATTGCCGAGGTAGTAATGGAAGGGGTGAATAAAATAAATTTGTTGGTTGTGATCTCTGAATGCAACACAGTTGGACATCTCTGTGAATGGTGGGTAGACACCGGGGCTATTCGACATGTATGCGCTGTAAAAGAGATGTTTTCAGAATACACGGTGGTGGACGGAGAACACCTTTGTATGGAAAAAAGTGTGAGCTCAAAAGTTGAGGGGCACGGGAACGTCATTTTGAAAATGACTTCAGGCAAAGAGCTAACCCTCAACAACGTGCTACATGTTTCAGACATCCGAAAGAATCATGTGTCTGGTGCACTTTTAGTGAAGCATAGATTTAAACTTATCTTTTAGAATGATAAGTTCATTCTGTCCAAAAACAAAGTGTATATGGGAATGGTTATATCATAGATGAAATGTTTAAAATGAATTTACTCCATGTTGAACCAAAAATTGTTGCTCCTAAAAGGGCTGAGGAAATAGGCTCTAGCTCTGTTTACATGCTTGAGTCATCATGCGTATGGCATTGTAGACTAGGACATGCAAATTTCAAATCGGTTCGTAAAATGATGAATTTGGATTTATTACCGCATTAGAAATTTGATCTGAGTCACAAATGTCAAGAATGTGTTGAAGCCAAGTTAGCTAAATCACCATTTCCGATGGTGGAAAGAAACACATAACCTCTGGATTTGATTCATACTGATATATGTGATTTAAAGTTTGTGCAAACTAGAGGTGGTAAAAAGTATTTCATTACTTTAATTGATGATAGCACCAGATATTGCTATGTTTATCTGGTGAGAAGCAAAGATGAGGCTCTCGACGGCTTTAAAGATCAAACGAATGAAGTTGAGAATCAACTTAGCAAACGGATTAAGTGTGTTTGTAGTGATCGGGGTGGTGAGTATGACGCTCCGTTTGATGAGTTTTGCTCTGGCGCCGGCATCATTCATCAAACAAATGCACCATACACACCTCAATCGAATGGTATTTCTGAACGCATAAACCGAACTCTTAAAGAGATGATGAATGCTATGTTGATAAGTTCAGGCTTACCTCAGAACTTGTGGAGGGAAGTTATCCTCTCAACGAATTTCATTCTAAATTGTATTCCTTCAAAGAAGAAGGATGAAACCCCTTACGAATTGTGGAAAGGGCACAAACCTGGCTTCAAATCTATGAAAGTGTGGGGGTGTCTGTCAAAGGTTGAAATAACTAAGCCAAAACAAGTGAAGATAGGGCCTAAAACAGTTGATTGCATATTCATTGGATACACTATTAATAGTAGTGCCTATCGGTTTTTAGTGCATAAATCAGACATCCATGATGTACATGAAAACGTCATCATTGAGTCTAGAAATGCTGTGTTTTTTGAAAACATATTTCCTTGTAAGGAAAGTGACAAGGTAGAAGCAATCATGAGTAAACGAACGCATGAGTCTGTAGGAGAAAATGATACTCAGGGAATTGAGGAGCTACGTCGTAGCAAGAGGGCCAAAAAAATTCAAAGTCATTTGGTCCAGATTTTCTGACCTACATGGTAGAAAATGTACCTAGGACATATGCTGAGGAAATGTCAACTCCAGAAGCTCCTTTCTGGAAAGAAGCTATCAATAGCGAGAAAGAGTCTATCATGCAGAATCACACATGGGAGTTGGTTAATCTTCCGCCTGGAAATAAACCACTCGAATGCAAGTAGAAGAAAATAAAGGCTGATGGAACTATTTATAAGTATAAGGCCAGATTGTTAGCCAAAGGTTATCGACAGACAGGAGGCCTTCTTCTTTGATACGTACTCACCAGTTACGAGAATCACATCGATAATAATTCTCATTGCGATTGCTGCACTTTATAAATTGGAAATCCATCAAATGGATGTTACGAAGGCTTTCTTGAATGGTGAGTTGGAAGAATAAATATACATGGAACAACCTGAAGGGTTTACAGTTCCAGGACAAAAAGAAAGGTGTATAGATTTGTTAAGTCTTTGTATGGGCTGAAACAAGCACCAAAGCAATGGCACTTGAAGTTTGACAAAATCATGTTGTCTAATGGGTTGAAAATTAACGAGTGCGATAAATGTGTCTATATTAAGAACGCACCAAATGCATATATGATGGTATGTCTATATGTTGACGACATGCTGATCATGGGGAGTACTCATGATATAATAATAAATACAAAGAAATTGTTGTCACATAATCTTGATATGAAGGACTTGGGAGTTGCAGACATAATCTTAGGAATTAAAATCTCTAAAATGTATGATGGATTTGTGTTATCACAATCTCATTACATTGAGTCTGTCTTGAAAATATTTAATGTCTTTGATGAAATTCCGGTGAAAACTCCAATCGACTTAAGTTTGCACTTAATCAAGAATCGAGGTGAACCTATTGATCAATTGAAATAATCGCAAGTGATTAGAAGTCTGATGTACATAACGAATTGTACACGGCCAGACTTGGCATGTGCTGTGAACAAATTCAGTAGGATCACAAGTAATCCATATCATAATCACTGGAAAGCTCTAAATAGAGTGTTGAGGTACCTGAAGTACATGATGAATCTGGGATTACATTATACGAGATATCCAGCAATATTAAAAGGATACTACGATACTAACTAGCTATCAGATACTAAAGATTCGAAATCCACTAGTGGATATGTATTCACTATTGGTGATGCAACTGTATGGAAATCTATGAAACAAACATGTATAGCTCGTTCCATGATGGAATCAGAGTTTATAGCATTGGATAAAGCAGGAGAAGAAGCTGGGTGGCTTCGGAATTTCCTTGAGGAATTCCATGTTGGCCTAAGCCAATCGTTACTATCGGCATACACTGCGATAGTCTGTTGGCTATAGGAATGGCACAGAACAGTGTGTATAATTGTAAATCTCGACATATACATCGGAGACACAATACCATTAAACAATTGATCTCTAATGGTGTGATTTCCATTTATTACATTAAATCAAAGGAGAATCTTGCGGATCCGCTTACAAAAGGTTTATCTAGAGATCGGATGTCACGATTGACAAACATAATGAGACTTAAGCCTATTACACATGATTCTTTGTAATGGCAACCCAACCATGTTGACTAAAAATCCCAAGATCATGGTTCAAAAGGTACAACTAAGTTACGAGGAATAATTTAGCACTTACCAATTCTGTTAGAACAAAAGTGCTATCTGCTGAAGGTACGAGGTTAAGCAAAAGCTTTTAATGATTCCTATATCTTGGCAAGCCAAGTGGGGTATTGCAGAGTACTCTTGATAGGAGGTCACCTATGTAAGTGTGAAGTGAGGGCCGCTTCTGTGAGAATTTTAAGGCTTAAATTCTCTAACGCACTGAAACCAAGTGTTGGCCAGGGCCAAAATGGACACAACCATGAGAACCGAAAGGTGTTAGGGGAAATATTGTGTAAGTGATATTGTCTTGGTTTACACCAAAGGCTGAACAGTTCAAGACATAATTCACTTATTAGCTGATTAAATCCGATAGTATTCACTAAGGCAGGTTCAGGGCCAGAAGCTACCTCTCCTGATGTAATATTTTTTCCGTATGTATTCTCTTCAGAGTCTGCATTTGCATTTGCATTAATTTTCATTCATGTGGAGGATTGTTGTAGATTTATGAAAACACCTATGAAATAGGTGTGTAAAATTATGTTATAAACAACCATCATGAGATTAATTTCGGATATGCTCTATTATTATATTATATCTAATAAGATCTTATGGTATCAATAATATTTACTTAAAAAATAGATATTGATGGGAATGTGAATCACTCAATTTTGATATTGGGCAATGAGAAATTAATGCTCGAAACTCGTGTGGATAAATCTTGTCATAAATGCAAGATATATACGATTCATCAGAATTCGTAAATATGGACCATTAATGTTGTTCATGAAATTAGATAGCATTAATTTGGATAGATAAAATTAATGAAGTTGATTAATGTTAATCAGGTATATGGTTAATGAGACTGCAGTATAAAATCCTCTACATAATGAAAATAAGCATACGGAAAAAAAACAATTCATTGCATACATATCATAGTAGAGAGAGAATATGGGACACTAGTAAGTTCACCATTTCGTTTCAATTGTAGTGCTGCTTTGAACGAAAGTAAGACTGTTGTATCTTGAGAGACGATTGCGAATACCGTGAGCACCGTAGCGGCGTAATATCATCTTAAGCACAGAGTGCTACACTCGCCTCAGTCTAAATTTGGTTTGCATATTTTTACTTTGATAATTATTTTCATTGGTTCGGTAGTCTCTTATGTGTTTGTGTCTTTATAAAATTACCACTAATAGAGCATTATGGACCAACACGTTTTAGGACCTTTTTTCCCATCTAATTTCCCTTTTAATCTTAGAGGTTGTCTTGCGTTTTATGATTTTTGGTGTCCACAATTATCCGAGAATACTTTGAGAAATCAAAATGATATTTGGCATCTGGTATTGCCAGGTCGTGTAATACACGTCAAAGCAAGTGATTCTCTTTTTTCCCATCTAATTCCCCTTTTAATCTTAAGGGTTGTCCTGCATTTTAGGACCTATGGTGCCCGACAGTATATGCATATTCTTAAAACTCGTTGTGGTGTTCCGGATGGATTTAATGTGGTTCCCTTAAAGTTTATGTTTTTTAAAGGCCTCTTTTGTGTCTCTATTTTGGGAGAAT
The DNA here is from genome assembly GCA_036785695.1 of Gentiana straminea. Classification (NCBI taxonomy): domain Eukaryota; kingdom Viridiplantae; phylum Streptophyta; class Magnoliopsida; order Gentianales; family Gentianaceae; genus Gentiana; species Gentiana straminea. The sequence continues at coordinate 2,137,004 of JAVUPR010000241.1, read as the reverse complement.
TCAAAATATATACATTTGGGTAAATATAGTTTTCGATGTATACCTTATTTTTATTTCTTACAATCATAACCCCACCAAAAATCTCACGTGGCCGGGTTATTTTTTCATCGGGCCAGGTTATTTTTACAAGAACCCGAGCTAAATTTTCTCTAAGGCCGGGCTAAATTTTCATTAAGGCCGGGCTACATTCATGTCCTGTACATTTTTTAATTATCTTTTAATCGTTTTTTTGTTGTTGTTTTTTTCAAAATTCGGATTATCCAAAAAATATATATATATTCAGTCAACACAATTCTACGTACATCGAATTCATTCACCCCTCTTTCCTCTTCTTCCTCCCTCCCTGCAATTGTTGTGACACCAGAAGGATTTTGGTGTTGCACTTATCTAGTTGTGTCTCAAAAGAAAACAAAAACACAAAATCCCATGGAAAAAACCCAAAACCTGTTTCGATGTAGGTAGAATTGTGTTGACCGATATATTTTTTTCAAGATAAATTCAAATTTTGAAAGAGAAAATTTAAAAATAAAAAATAATGAAATAAAACATGCCATGATATGTAGCCTGGCCTTAATGAAAATTTAGCTTGGCCTTAGGGAAAATTAGTTCGGCTTCTAGCAAAAATATCCCGGCCCGATGAAAAAATAGTCCGACCAAATGAGATGTTTGATGGATTATAATTGTAAGAATTAAAAATAGGGATATATATCAAAAACTTTTTTTACCTAAAGATATATATTTTGAATTTACGTCTATTTTGTTCCTTTTATTTTTTTTAGAATTTTAATACATATTTCATCATCACTTCAGAAAATATACACTCACTCTCTCTTGGTAAGGCAACACACCATTTAGGAGAGAGAGGGGAAAAAAACACTTTAGAATCAAAAATTGATTTTTTTTTTCCCATAAAACGATCTTTTTATTAGCTGGCCTTCAAAAAGGCTCATACATCAAATACAATCATGTTCAAAATTAGTAAATCTACAGACTAGTATAAGCACCAAGCTAGCCGAATATTTCTAGCTCTCTCTACTATTTTAGCAACAAAAGCATATGTCGGTGGCTTGTCCTCCTCATGTTCATATGTTTGCTTGTTCCTCCACATCCAAATCCCATATACGGCTTCTTTCCATGTGTACATCCACTTCGTTGTCCCAAAAGAGGTTCCTCCATTGGTGGTTAAGTTAAGGCGCACCCAATCCACCATGGAGGCCGCCTCAAAGAAATCTCCATGTTCGTTACGGGGCACACAATGGTTCCAAATTTCTCTAGCCCAGTTACAATCTCGGAGCGCATGAAGCATGGACTCCTCCCCTTCTTCGCAAATTCCACAGGTGGGGTCATCCACTACATTTCTGTCATAGAGCATACGGTTTACGGGAAGGGCACCATGAACAATAGTCCACAATATATAATTACCTCTCGTTGGTCCTTTAAGATCCCAAATTTTCCTCTAAATGTCATCCAGGGTCTCTTGGGCAGGACTAGGCCGAATCATGGAATAAGCCGATGCTACTGTATACTTTCCCTTTGGATCCCCCTTCCATTTAAATTCATTGCCAGCCCATTTTTGAGGTGAGAATAAGCTTTGCAAATCTCTTTCCATGTAGATGAACTTCCCACTTAGCAGTGGACGGAAGTTCTTTGTACTTATGGGATAGAGCTTTATCCCACAGAGTATCCTTTTGTGTAACGAGATCCCAAATCAATTTCCCATGGAAAGCGATATTCATATCGTATAATCGTTTAAATCCCAAACCTCTCACCTGTTTGGGTTGACAAAGAGTATCCCATGCAATCGTATGCATTTCGCGACCTTGCTCATCATTCCCCCAAAAAAAACTGTCTACACGTCTTCTCCAACTTATTCAAAACTGCAATAGGGATTATGATAGTTTGCATGGTATAAAAAGCTTGTGTAACCAGTTAACTTTGTACATTGTATAAATGAAAATTGATTTCATTTAAATAGAAAAATAGTACATTTATATTATTTGGTCTGACCCCTAAAAATATATATATTATTTGGTCTGCTGAAAAAAAAATAAGAAAAAATGAAATCATACATTTTCTAAGAAAATAAAAATAAATAAGAACATAAAAATACATCAACATTCCATCCGCTGATAGACAGTTTTATACATATTCAATTCAAATAGTAGTTCAACGATATAATACTAAAGGTTTTCTTGTTTTTTTTTTTTAATTGAAAATTGAATTCCTTCAAATGATAGATCAATGATACAGCATTAAAGTATTTGAAAGAAATATGATTTCTACAAAGAATTTAATATTAAACTTAACTTGATAAGTCTATGACACAAAGAAAAAAGTGATTTCTGCAAAAAATAACTTTCGGAAGAAAGATGATGATTCAATATTAATGCTCAAAATGAAATTACGATGCTGAAACTACGATCTAATTAACCGATCTTCTTGCTAGCCAGATTTGCAAATAAACATCGGCATGCATTGTACTATATCTAATAAACTCAACAAACTCATTAGCTGTAATTCTTTACAACTTGTTAGATATTAGGGCATTATTATCAAAGGCCCTAAATTTTATCCCTAAAATAATATAAAATAATACACATCTTCATTTTACAACATCTCAATTCAAAAACCTCCACAACAGCATCCCTATCTTTATACCTATAACATTTCAAATAATATTAAATAATACATATTCTACTTCCCAACCCTATTTATACTTATTAAATATTTATTATTTCACTCCAGCAGCATCTCTATCCATATCCCTATAATTTTTAATAATTAGATATGTTTAGGGCGTGAATAGTGCATCCCCACAAGTAGGGATGCACTGTTCATATCCTTAAAAATAAATAGGGATAGAGACTCTGCCGTGGAAGCTATTTTGAGGTAAACTCTATTTTTTATCTTCATTTTAGGGAAATGACACCATATAGAGCTTCTGCTACGAATGCCCTTATGTATGTATTATCTATATTATCTTGGGTAGTAGTAGAATAGTAGATATTATTGGGCTTATTCCTTTATCTTGGGCCTTTTGTATAGCTGGGCTTGGCCACCCAATATATAAGGCAATTTTATGTTGACCAAGTCATAATAAGAAAAATTAGAAGAACGTTTCTTCTTCAATTTGCTCTGTTATGGGGTCTAACAAAAACCTTAGTTTCTCTATTGAATGTGGTTTGATACCACTTTCTTCATGGTATCAGAGCAGATTTAGATCGTCGATCCATTTTTTTAGAGCAAAATTAGCTCGGAGTTTAGTTCTCATTCAGATCGGTTACTATTTCTTCGATTGAGATCGAGAAATGGCTGAAGATAGACATGCGAGAGCTGCTATAGATCTAGAGGTTTCGAGCCCCCTTTACCTTCATCCTAATGAAAGTCCAGACTTGATTCTGGCAAATCCACCCTTAGATGGTAAGAATTACCACTCTTGGAGCAGGGCGATGCCTACGGGATTGATTATGAATAACAAATTAGGTTTCATTGATGGTACTATCCCGAAGCCAACTAATGACCAAAGAATGATTACACGTTGGGAGCAGTGTGACAACACTGTAATGTCATGGATCATGAAATCGGTGACTCCGTCGATTGCCAAGACATTTTTGTTGATGAATTCGGCACATGAAATCTGGCAGGAGCTTCAGAATAGGTACTCAAAGATGAATTGTTTCCGACATTTTGATTTACTAGTAGAAATCAACCATATCACTCAAGGTAAATTGTCTGTTACTGTTGGCACCAGAGAAGGGTGAAAGTATAGTCGAGGGGGGGTGAATGATTATACAGGAGTTTCAAAAACTTTTCTTGTTCCCTTCTTAAAAGTTGTTTCAAAGTAGATTAAGCACACACAGAATATGAATAAAATGCAGTAAAGAAATTATGTAAAGTAAAGTGCAGTAAGTAAGATAAAGGTTTATAGTGGTTCAGGGTGGTGTAATTCCTTAGTCCACTATTCTCATGTGATGATTGAAGAATTCACTATTGTCTTTCACCAATAATATAGTTATGATTGTCCTTGGCTACACAAGCTTCATAATCTCAAGACTATCACTCCATCGCTACAAAAGCTTCGGTGACTCAGTCTTCCACACTGCTCCTTGAGAACAAATCTTTCAGCAGCTATCATATCAAATGGTGCAATTCCTTCTCAGACAATCTGATTCAATTGCTTCAGTTTGATATGAATTGGATTCACAAAAGGATGATCAGACTCAATACTTGATGTGGATTTGATGCTCTGTTCTCTGAGTTTGATCTCCTAGATTTTTCTTTTCAGTTAAAAATGAAGGCTTGTGAAATTGACAGAGTTTCAGCACTTTGATTTTTCTGTGTGTTCACGTATATTTCCTTGTCTGTCAATGCCTTTTATTTATAGCCTTGATTATCCTTGAATTTGAAATTCCGTCTGTTGGCTATTAAGTGCATAGAATAATCCTTGATTTATTTCTTGATTTTTCCTTGATTGATTCTCCATAATTTCAGTAGTACGGATTTTCTTCAAACATCCATCATAAAATTCATCCTTGATTGATCTGCATTAAATGCTTGATCTTCGATTTAATTATTTTGCAAACATCATGAGTATCAGTTTTGACTTACTTGGCTGTTCTGATCATTGCTTCGCCATTGAGATACTCTTCACCGTCATTCCTTTAGTCAGCCGGTAGAACTTTCTTTTAGCCGGTTTGCTGTTTTTCCTTCTTCATTGATTCATGATGTCAATGTATATTTGTACTTCACTGATTCTTGATTTGGGTGAGATCAGTGTACATCATATTCAAAAGAATAGATTCCATCACTTGTAAGAAGTCTTAGACTTACCCAAGGTCACCATAGACTTCCCTGGTTGTAAGCCAGTCCATAGGTCTTCACTTCACTGAGATGGTTCCTTGGCTGTCTTCACTGAGCTGCTTCAAAGTTTTTACTGAGCCGTCCTACCAGTCTATTACAGTGCTTGTCTGACTGAAATTATACAACATGTCAGACTTCTAAGCAAAGCCTATCAAACATTATTGTTCTTTTAGACTTACTTCCATCTTGCTATAATAGATAGTATGGCCATCGTCAAAACAATAAAATGTTTCTAACAATTTCCAATTCTTGATTATGCCAAAACCCTCATAAGCCTGAATATTAAGTCAAACACTTATGTATAAAAATTAGAATATAACTCAACAATTTTATTCATCCATAAAGGGCATAAAAAATTTCAACCAGAATAGAGAAATTTTTTATAGTCTACTTTTTCTCTATAATCCTGATGTTTTTCCTTGTGCTTCCTTACCTCTAGAACTCTTAGGCTTATCACTACATTCCCCCTTTTTGGTAGCATCATGTCTCTCTTCCAGAGTCTTGTTTGTGGCCTCAGACACTGTTATGATTGTGTCAAGCTGCTGGATGGCATGATCCAGATTGCAGTCAATTGCTTGAATCTGTTGAGAGTGAGTTTCCAGTGTGTCAATCATTGGGTTAAGCCTGTCATCAACTGCACTTGCTAGATGCACCAGATTTGTGTGAACATGCTGTGTGATTATTGAATTCAATTGGCATATCAAGTCTCTTTGCTTTTCCATCACAACATCTTGAACCTCCATGTGACTGATCAAAGCCTCAATCTTTTGGTCCATGGAGGTATAGCTACTTCTCAGTGATGTTTGGAGATTTTCTCTCCTGAGAGATTTCCATGTCCACAATCCGAGGGTTAATGTCCAAATAAAATGATCTGTCTGGATCATCAGTGGTAGGTTGTGCCTGTGTTGGTGCAGTTGCATCAGCTGGCTCTTCTTCACTTTCTTCTTCAATCTCTGTGTCAGATAGAGATTGTTGAGGGTTGTTAGATTCTCCAAATCCTAGCTGGGACTTTGCTTCTTCTTCATCTGCTATAGCTTCAGCTTCCTCAGCTGTCATTCCCCCTTGATCAATGTTGGGGGGGTCCTTGAGTCTGTTGGTGATACTCTCTCAGCGGGTCCTCTCAGCTGTTGTTCACTTTCAGCCTTACTCCTTTGGATAACATCTTGGAGTGTCAGGTTATCATCAGAATCTTCTTTCTTTTCTTGATCATCAGTGCGATGATCATTTTCTGCCTCTTCTTCTTCTGTTAGATGAAACTCTTCATCATCCTCTTCCCGTTCTTCATCAGCTGAATTATGAACTTCTTCCTTTGGATCTTCTTCATCCTCACTCATCATAAAAGGTCTGTCGACTTCATTGCTTGGCAGGATCCTGAGTTGAGTTTCTTTGGTTTGAGATCTGGTTCTTCTTCTGAACCCAGAACTACTGCTCCCAGGGTGCTTTTTTTCTACCCTGATGTTGTCTGCAACTTTCTTGATTCCTTAACATCGGTGAACATCACTTTTGCATCGTGTAACTTATGCAGGTGAATGGGTTGCACTTTCATACAGTCAAGTAGATGTTGAAGTAGAATGTCAAAAGATTTCCGGACCCATAATTTGCCTTTCTTTTGTTCTCCTTTCTTTGCTGCTAATTTTCCAGCATCTATTTCTCCTTGAATTTGCTCCTTGAGTCGGTTGAATATGAAGGTGGCCCAATTGAAATTCTTTCCTTCATAGATGACAGCCATCAGTCGTGCTCTTACTATTGTTATCCCATGCATCGATCCCATTTTGACCTCTATATTTTTGGTGATAAGATGAGCCAATTCGTCAAACGGCTTTTTGAGTTCGGATCTGTTGCAGTTGAGCTTTTTGTTTTCAGATGTAGCATTATGTCCAATTTCTAGCAAGAATGTATCAGTGTTGATTTTCACGTCATTTGTTTGCGCTGGTCTGGTGCTGGAGAGTTTGAGGTAGTGTCTGAGGAGTCCCGGTGTAATGACTAATTCTCTTTCATTCACAATTGTGGTGATAGACTCCGGCGTGCCCTTCTTTCCGGGAACATATTTTGCATTGCGCCAGAATGAGATTAGATTCTCATAGCATATTCCTTTGATCAGAGGATTGAGGAAGGTCATCAACCCCAGATTAGTACACCCATCTACCGAAAGGTGAGCTTGGGGGTCGTTGATGCACATGGTGAGATAGTGCTTGGGTCTGAAGAATGACTCGGTGACAATTGATTTCTCATACAGTTTTCCGGACTTAGTGACTGAGGAGGATGAGTCCATTTCTGATAATTTTGAGAGAAAGCTTTAAAATTTCTAGAGAAAATAGGGTTTAAGAATTTCAAAGATAGCGTAAAGAGTCCATGGAAAACCGAAGTGTTGATTATATAGTGGAGATATAAGAGTATGAACGCGGTTGAATATGGAGAGATTTTGGTGGAGTAATGATGCTATTTTGTGTAAATAAATCCCGGTTAACAAGGATAATGGGTTCCCTCAAAAATAAATAAGGATAATGGGAGAGAGGATTGAGGCAAGTAATGATAGTGCCCGGGAATCGACGCGTTGCCGTCATTCTCTCTTGTCAAATAATAACCTCCATACAATAATCCTTGTGTCCGATTAAGTATAATCCACGTGTGAAATCTTCACTAAATAAAGCTCCATAAATCTCTGATTTTCCACATGTATAAAAACTAATTCATTTCACACTATACTTTATTGTTTTCTCCATAGCATTTAGCGGTTGAGTGACTTGGATGATCACTAGGCCGGTGCAGTGGCCTGTTTACTGAGCTACTGTAACAAAACAACCGTTCCTAACAATCGGTGAATTTAACTTCCCTGGTACCAGTGCCTAACCTGCCAAGTGAGCGCACCCAATATGGCAAAGGTTCAGTCAGTTGGTGAAGTCACTTCGGTGATTACTCCAGTTAGCTGCTCCTTGTAACTTAGTCAATTTCAATCATTCCTAACTCAATTCTTAACTTACAAAATCTTTCATGACTAAGTGGTTTTTTTGAAAATATCAGCCAATTGATCTTCTGTAGAAATGTACCTCAAAATTACATCTCCTTTCTCCACATGATCTCTGATGAAATGATGTCTTACATCAATATGCTTTGTTCTTGAGTGAAGTACAGGATTATCTATAATTGAGATCGCACTTGTGTTGTCACACATGATAGGAATTGTATTTTCTTCTATTCCATAGTCTCTTAGCTGTTGTCTAATCCTGAGTACTTGTGCACAACAGCTACCTGCTGCAATATATTATGCTTCAGCTGTTGAGGTAGATATGGAATTCTGATTTTTATTAAACCATGATACTAGTATGTTCCATAGCATCTGACAAGTTCTTAAGGTGCTCTTTCTATCCACTTTACATCCAGCATAATCTGAATCTGAGTAAGATATCAGCCTTGAATCCACCATCTTTTGGATACCAGATTACAACATTTACTGTTTGCTTCAGATATTTGATGATTCTTTTTGCTGCTAGTAAGTGAGATTCTTTTGGTTGTGTTTGAAACCTTGCACATACTCCTACTACAAATGCAATATCAGGTCTGCTTGCAGTTAAGTAAAGTAGAGAACCAATAATTCCTCTGTTTAGTTTTTGATCTACATCATTTCCATTTTCATCTTTTCCAAGAACAATCCTGGCACACATTGGTGTGTCTGATGTGCCACTTGTGTCCATTCCATATTTGTGTATCAAGTCCTTTGTGTATTTGGATTGATTGATGAATATGACATCTTTCATTTGTTTTGCTTGAAGTCCAAGAAAGTAATTGAGCTATCCCATCATGCTCATTTGAAATTTGCTTTTCATTAGATCTGCAAATTTTTTACATAGCTTTTCATCTTTTGATCGATCCAAAGATGATATCATCAACATAGATTTGGATAAGTAGAGTGCTTGATTCTTCTTGTAGATTGAAAAGAGTCTTGTCAATGGTTCCTTTGCTGAATCCATTGTTTATCAGAAATTGTGAAAGAGTCTCATACCAGGCTCTAAGTGCCTGTTTGATTCCATACAGAGCCTTCTTGAGTTTGTACACTTTGTCTTCTTTTCCTTTGAGTTGGAAACCAAGGGGTTGCTCCACATACACTTCCTCTTCCATGAGTCCAATTCACTTTTGACATCCATCTGATATACTTTGAAGTCTTTGAGAGCTGCAATTGCCAGGAACAGTCTTATTGCTTCCAATCTTGCTACTGGTGCAAATGTTTCATCATAGTCTATGCCTTCTGCTCGTGACTATCCTTTTGCTACCAATCTTGCCTTATTTCTGAAAATTGCTCCTTGTTCATCCATCTTGTTTCTGAACACCCATTTTGTTCAAATGATGTTTGCCATGTCTGGTCTATTAACAAGTTCCCAGACTTCATTTCTTTCAAACTCATTTAGCTATTCTTGCATAGTTGTGATCCAATCAGCATCTTGGATTGCTTCATCTATTGTCTTTGGTTCAACCTGTGACAGAAAACAACTTAACATGCTTTCCAGTTGTCTTATAATTCCTACACATGTGTGTACATCTCCAATGACTTGCTCAGTTGGATGGTCTTTGAGCCAGTTGATGTCAGGTGCTAACTGTGTTAGTGAAGCCTCTTCTACTGGTGTATTTACTGGTGCTTCATCTTCTTGATCATCATCTGCATCTTCTTCTGGTGCAATTGGTGGTTCTTCTTCCACATAAGCTGGTCTAGAGTCTTGTTTTGCTGTCTCTATCGCATTTAGGTTGAGTAGATCTTCACAATTGGTGTTAGGTTCATCAAATACCACATGTATTGATTCTTCAATCACCAAAGTTCTTTTGTTCAGTACTCTAAAATCTTTGCTTGTGTCTGAATATCCCATGAAGATTGCTTCATCAGCCTTTTCATCAAAAGTGTGTAGCTGATTCATGTTTAAGACAAAACATTTAGCTCCAAGCATATGTATGTGAGAAATTTTAGGTTTTCTTCCATTCCAGACTTCATAAGGTGTTTTCCATGATATTTGTTGATGATTGATTTGTTTTGTGTATAACAAGTTGTGTTTGCTGCTTCTGCCCAAAACCTTTTTGGTAGACCTGCTTCAGCTATCATAGATCTGATAGCTTCTTTTAGGGTTCTGTTTCTTCTTTCTGCAACTCCGTTTTTCTGAGGTGTACCTACTGCTGAAAGTTGATGTAGTACACCATTGTCTTCACAGTATTTTCTGATCACTTCATTTAGGAATTATGTGCCTCTATATGATCTTATCTTGATAAGCTCCAATTCCTTTTCATTCTGAATCCTTCTCAAAAGGTCAGGTAGCTTATTGAGTGTTTCTCTTTTCTTGTTCATGAAGATAGTCCAAGTGAATTTTGAAAAATCATCAACCACCACAAGAGTGTACTTTTTTCCACTTACACTCACAAGTGTGACTGGTCCAAACAGATCCATATGTAGAAGTTGTAGGATTCTTGTTGGTGATTGATGTGGCTTTGACTAGAATGAACTTTTGATTTGTTTCCCCTTCTGGGATGCATCACGTAAACTTTCTTTCTTTAATGTGATCTCAGGTAGGCCTTCCACTAGTTTGTTCTTTGATAGCTTGTTGATAGTCTTGAAGTTCAGATGAGTTAGCCTTCTGGGCCAAATCCAGCTAGGTGATTGTTTGTTCTTGACAAGCAAACATGTTTCTGCTTTTGTTGTCTTCCAGTCTACCACATACATGTTGTCTTCTCTTTTTCCTGCAAGTACAACTGTGTTGTTTTGATTATGAATCACTTTGCTGAAGTGCACATTGTAGCTTTTGTCACAGAATTGACTAATGCTTAGAAGATTGAAATTCAATCCCATGACATATGCCACATTCTGAATCTTCAGGTTGTTCTTTTTCATGGTACATTCCCCCTTAATCTTGCTAGGGTTTTCTTTGCCTCCAAAGATAACTTTGGGTCCATCAAATGCTTTGAATTCAGTCAGCCGTCCCTTATTGCCTGTCATATGTCTGGAACATCCACTGTCTATGTACCAGACATCTAACAAAACAAATTAAGCAAGTTTAGGTACCCAACACTGTTTGGGTCCATACCTGTTAGCAGTCATGCCTCTTACTCCAAGTGTATATCCAAAAGATTTTCTTCTTGGAGGGTTGAAGTCATCAACCTCATATGTATAAGGCATGGCAGAATAGCTTCTAATAGATTTACTAAAAGTATTATGATATATTTCTCTATCTTTTGGTGCTTTAGCATCCTGTTTCACTTTCCAAACCACAGTAAATGTCTTGTTTTCACGTTGCCTTTTGTATCCAGGACCATGCCTTTTCTAGCTTTTCCCAAATACATTTGGCCTTGTATGAAATGGTTTTCTCTTGTATTTTGGAGGTGGAACATTCCAATCATCTTCTGATGGGTAAAGTCTGCCTTACCTCTCAGTATATCTTTTCCCTTAGTAGGCTGGTAAGATGATTTTCTCTGTTGTTTCACTGCACTGATTTTTGACTTCATTGGTGCAGAATGAGTAGTTGAAACTACGGTCTGTCCTTTTCTGCATTTAGGTCCAGTTTTGGTCCTTAGTTCAGATTTGTGTTGTCCATTGTTTCCTTTCTCATCTTGACTATTGTAGGCAAGGCCAGATCTGGATCCAAACCTTTTTAGGGGTTTGTAAGGTGGTGCAGTGGTGGTCTCAGCTGGTAGGGAAGTTTCCTTAGCTGGTCTATTAGCTTCAGATGAGTGATCATATAATGCTTGTTGATTTGCTAAGTGTTATTCCTCACTAGCTGAGTTAGCTTTCAGCTTATCCTGTTCTTTCTTTAATATTTTATTTTCCTCATTTAAATCCTTGCATTCTTGTTCCAGATTTTCATGAGCTGCTTGAACTTCTTCAAATCTACTCATGAGATTTTGAATTAGATTTTCAGAATCTAGTGGGAAGATAGAAGATTGTGCAGTGTCAGATATGGATGCATTTGAGGAGTATGAACTAGATAGTACCTCTATTTCTTCAATTTCCTTAACCATTAGATATAAACATGCTTTGTCATTGTCTGTGCTGGTGCCTTCACCGTCATCTGAGTCATTATCAGATGATTCTTCATCACTTTCACTACTTGTTTCAGCTTTTAGTGCTTTCTTGCTCTTTCTTTTGTCTGATGACTTGTATTTCTTCTTTTCTTCATCTTTGTATTTTTCTTCTGGACAATCAGCTTTGAAGTGTCCTTTCTTTTTGTAGTTGAAGCATCTGTATTCAGGATCTTTTTTCTTCATGTCTTTGCTTGAATTTGACTTCTTGTTTGATGAAGAACTTCCATTACCATGTCTCCAAGGACGGAGCCAGGAATTTCTTTCTGGGTGGGTTGGAGTAAATTTTTTTTTAATGCTATTTTATGAAGCGAAAAATGAAGTATAGAATTTAGCACAAAAAAAATCACACAAAGCCTTAAAACAGAACCACCCAAGGGACATTTATTTTATACAAATAGTAAACCAACAAAACAAAACATAAATTGAATGACTCGCTAGACACGTGCTTGCAGTACCCAATGACAAAAGTGTTTTTTCTTCCTTTTGTTCTTGATGTGCCATTATAATGTATACCCTAAAGTAAAAAAAAATTTGAAGCAACGTGTCTTCAAAACAATACACGATTTCATCTTTAGCTTATTTAGGGTTTGTTTCGTTATTAGGAGGCAGAAAGCCTAACAATAACATCAATCAATTAATCCTTAATAATTTTTTTCATCTTTAGCTTATTTGGGGTTTGTTCAATATGACAAATTTCAGCTATAGTCAATTCTGCCAAAATTATTTTGAATGAGCATAATACCATTACCAATTAGTCAATTACCTCACAAACAAAAATAGTAATTACAAAAACAGAGCTTTAATGCTCTTATTGAATCTGTCAAACCTTTTGATCTACAATGCCACTTGCTCTTTCAGTCCTTGAGTCTCTTTGCTGGTTGACTCGGTTGATTTACTTTGTTCGGGTGCTACTAGTGCACTGGCCTTGTTTGGCTCTGCTAGTGCACCTTCCTCATTGTTCAACTCGAATTCATGGGCTTTCAATTGTGACATTAAGGTCAATGTGTTAGTATTGGCAAGATCCAATGTGCCTTTAAGCACTGATGCGATGATCTTCCATCTTTTAGGTAGTCCTCTCATGATTTTCAAGCAGACTTCTTTTTGAGGATATTTATAGCCAAGTTGAGACTTCTTTGCAGTTCACTGATGATGCTTGAGAACCTGTTATCCATTTGATCCACAGATTCACCCGTCTTCATTTTGAAGTTTTCAAACTTCTGTTTTGCAACAGATATTTGATTTTCCTTGATTGCATCTGATCCTTCATTAACAAGGGCCAGCTTATCCCGCATAGCTTTTGCAGTTTTGCAATCATTAATCCTCATGAACATGTTATTGTCCAGAGTCTTCAAGATCATATCTTTTGCATCAAAATCGAGATTTGCTTTTCTTCTGCCATCCAAGTCCAATCCTTCTTGGGCTTTTCAATGGTATTTTCTTGATTTGCACATGAGGTCTCCACAGTTGTAATTTTGATGGGACCATCATTTATAACATACAACATCTCCTCATAAGTTTCAGCAAGATGAGACAACATTCTTATTTTATATTCACCAAAATTGTTAACATTGAATACATGTACATTAGACAAGAAATTTGAAGATTCCATAGTCACAGACAAACATATGTATATATAAAACACAGATTTCAAAACTACTTTGAAAGTAAGTGATCTCCTTGTTACCAGAAATCAGATCTAAACAGGTTCTGATACTAGGAACACTACTCCGATACCAATTGTTGGTCCCAAAGAAGGGTGAAAGTATAGTCAGAGGGGGGGTGAATGACTATACTGGAGTTTCAAAAACTTTTCTTGTATTAAAAGCTTTTGGGCAGCGGATAAGTCACTTCTTAAAAGTTATTTCAAAGTAGATTAAGCACACACAGAATATGAATAAAATGCAATAAAGAAATGTTGTAAAGTAAAGTGCAGTAAGTAAATGAACACAAAGGTTTATAGTGGTTCAGGGTGGTGTAATCTCTTAGTCCACTCTTCTCTTGTGATGATTGGAGGAATTCACTATTGTATTTCACAAATACAATAGTTATGATTGTCCTTGGCTACACAAGCTTCACAATCTCAAGAATATCACTCCCTGGCTACAAAAGCTTCAGTGATTCGGTCTTCCACACCGCTCCTTGAGAACAAATCCTTCAGCAACTATCACTTCAAAGGATCCAATTCCTTCGCAGACAATCTGATTCAATTGCTTCAGTTTTATGTGAATTGGATTCACAAAAGGATGATCAGACTCAGTACTTGAAATGGATTTGATGCTCTGTTCTCTGAGTTTGATCTGGTAGATTTTTCTTTTCAGTTAAAAATGAAGGCTTGTGAAATTGACAGAGTTTCCGCACTTTGATTTTTCTGTGTGTTCATGTAAATTTCCTTATCTGTCAATGTCTTCCATTTATAGCCTTGATTATCCTTAAATTTGAAATCCCATACGTTGGATATTAAGTGCAGAGAATAATCCTTGATTTATTTCTTGATTTTTCCTTGATTGATTCTCCATAATTTTAGTGGTCCGGATTTTCTTCAGACGTCCATCTTAAAATCCGTCCTTGATTGATCTGCATTAATAGCTTGATCTTCGATTTAATTATTTTGCAGATATCATGAGTATCAGTTTTGACAGTCAAGTGTAGCTGCAGAGTTATTCCCATATTCATAGGCTATATTGAGTCAGAATATGTGATACGCTTTATGAAAGGCTTGCATGAAAGTTTTGCACCAGTTAGGTCCTAGGTGTTTATCCAGAAACCCTTACCCAACATTACAGAAGCATTCGCAATGAGTGTTCAATTTAAAATCAGATGGAATATAGTGCTAGTCATCCTCAGAATGGACAATCAGTGATATTTGCCAATAAATCAAATGATGAGTTTAGTGGTAACAAGACATACTCAGGCACATGAAATGACAAAGGATATTCGAAATGGGAAGGTAATCAAAGGTATGGAGCTGGAAAAAAGGTCCAATGATATTTCTGTGGCTTCAATGGACATACTATAGAGGATTGCTACAAAAAGAATGGATATCCTCCTGGCTGAAAGTCAAGAAAGAGAGTTAATATGGTAGAAGGTGAGGGAACTTCTAGGATAGAGAGTGATAAATTCTCAGGTGCAGGATTCAACCTCACCACTCAGCAAATTCAGAAGCTGACCAAACTGTTGGATCAGATGAATTATGAAGTAAGGGCAGAACACAATGTGAATCAAGCTACTGCACAGATAGCAAACTTCCATCAGAGTGATCAAAAGCTGCAAGGTAGGAGTCTAGATACATGGATACTAGACTCAGGGGCAACCGACCATGTTATTTGTTACATAGATTGTTTTGAGAAGGCAAGGAAGGTTCAAAGTGTCATGGTAACTTTGCCAAATGAAAGTTCTGTTAGTGTATCACACATAGGAACTGTAAGAGTGAATGACTGATTAGTGTTAAAGGATGTCTTGTGTGTCCCAAGTTTTCATTACAACTTGATCTCTTTGGGGAAACTTACTTGTGATAAAAAAAAACTTAGTGTGTTGTTTACTGATGGAATCTGTTATATGCAGGACAAGGACAGTGGGTAGAAGGTTGTTATAGCTAGGGAGGAAGCTGGTCTCTACTTGCTGAAGGGAAAAAGTAAAGTTGAATCAGAGAATAAAGATGATAGGACTATATGTAGTAGTTCTGTTTTCAATATGTCCCCTAATAAAGACCTCATATGGCATATGAGTTTAGGACATATGTCTCATAAAAGGATGAGAGTTGTAAAGAAATATTTTGATGAAGTGGTTTTACCTGAAAGTATGTGCTATGTATGTCCTCAACCTAGAATGAAAAGGTTACCCTTTCCCTTGAGTGAAACTTTAGTGAATGAAAATTTTAACTTGGTGCACATGGACTTATGGGGTCCTTATAGACACCTGACAGTCCATGGACAATGTTATTTCATGACTATGGTTGGTGACTTTAGTCGTTTTACTTGGGTATTTTTATTGAACAATAAGGCTGAAGTAAGACCTTTGATCAAAAGCTTTTTTTCCTATGTTTCTAACCAATTTAGGATTCAGATTAAGGTCTTAAGAACAGACAATGGTGTTGAATTCATATGGCCAGAATTTTACACAGAAAAAAGTATAGTTCACCAGGAAAGTTGTGTGTCCACACCCTAACAGAATGAAGTTGTAGAGAGGAAACACCAGCATATCCTCAATACAGCTAGAGCACTAAGATTTCAAGAAAACCTACCTATCATATACTGGGGCTATTGCATCATACAAGCTGTTAGATTGATAAACTTGACACCTACACCTTTATTAGATGATTGCACACCTTATCAAAAGTTGCACAGTCAGTTTCCCGATTTTAAACACTTGAAAGTTTTTGGGTGTCTAGTGTTTGCCTCCACCTAACCAAGGACCGCAGTAAATTTGACTCCAGAGCCAAAACATGTGTTAATCTAGGTTTGTCTGATACTACAAAAGGACACATATTGCTTGATATTGTAACTAGGGAGATATTCTTGTCAAGGGATATTGTATTCCATGAACTAACTTTTCCATTTCATGACAGAATTACAAGCACAAGTTCTACTGATGCAGTTTCTTTGCCAGTTGTGTATGATATTAATGATGCTGGATTTCTTGAAACTGACTTTGCTGAGCCTACGGATATTGAGAATGAGACTCCAGTTCACTCAGCTGAAGAATCACTTGTTCAACAGCCAAATCCAACAACTGATACCATAACCAGCACCAAGGCATGTTCGTACCAGACGACCACCTTCTCACTTGTAAGACTTTGTGTGTGCTCTAGCCCAGAAACACACATCACATCACAGTTTGAACGATGTGCTTGCCTGCACACAATTATCGGAACCTTATTCAGCTTTTGTGGGTGCAATTGACAAAATCCAAGAACCCCAAACATGAAATCAAGTTGTTATTTTCCCTACTTGGAAAGAAGCAATAAAGAAAGAAATAGAAGCCCTAGAAGCAACTCAAACATGGGAGGTGGTAGATTTGCCTCCAGGGAAGAAACCCATCGTCTGCAAATGGGTCTATTGGGTTATGTACAATGCAGACGATACTATTGAATGTTAGAAGGCATGTCTAGTAGAAAAAGGGTACACCCAGACCCAAGGAATAGACTATGAAGAAACATTTTCCCCGGTTGCCAAAGTAACTACAATTCGAAGCCTCTTGGCCTTGGCATCTGCAAAGGGGTGGCTTCTACACCAATTGGACATAAATAACGTGTTTCCTCATGGAGACCTCAATGAAGAGGTATATATGAGGTTACAACTGGGTTTCAACGCCTCTCCACCACAGAAAGTCTGCAAATTAAAGAAAATGATCTATGGGTTGAAGCAAGCAAGCCGTCAATGGAACCACAAACTCAGCAATGCCTTGTTTGATCTTGGGTACATTCAATCACAACACAACCATGTTCACCAAGAAACATGGAACTGGTTTTTTGATACCATTAGCATAAGTTGATGACATAGTGCTTGCTAGGAACAGTATGCTTCTAATTGACGAATTGAAGACCCATCTTCACAACTTGTTCAAGATCAAGGATCTTGGAGAACTTATATTTTTTTTGGCCTGGAAATTTCACGATCCAAAACTGGTCTTATCATTTATCAACGCAAGTATGCTTTGTCACTCCTTGAAGAATTTGACATGCTTCATTGCAAGCCAGCCGGCACACCAATGAAGTCTAAAGTACGTCTTTTTACTTTATTACCTAACAACTCTCTCTATCGAAGTTTAGTAGGGAAGCTGTTGTACTTGACCATAACAAGTCCGGATCTCAGCTTTGCAACTCGGCAGCTTAGCCAGTTTCTTTCAAATCCAACAGTGCACCATTACCATGCTACCCAGCAGGTGCTCACGTATATCAAATCAGCTCCAGGTAAAGGACTATTTTATCCAGCAGACAACTCTCTTACCTTAACTGTGTATGCTGATTCCAACTGGGGTACTTGTAAGGACACTAGAAGAAGTGTCACTGGATATTGTATGTTCATCGGAGAGGCTCTAGTTTCATGGAAAACTAAGACACATACTATAGTTTCTAGGAGCTCAACTGAAGCGGAGTACAAATCACTAGCTTCAGCCTATTGTGAGATTCAATGGCTATGTTCTCTTGCACATGATTTTGGACTTTCATATCCTACTCCAGTTTCTCTATATTATGACAACACAAGTGCCATCAACCTTGCCAAGAACCCGGTCTTTCATGAAAGAACGAAACACATCGAGATCAATTGCCATGTTATTCGAGAACGTGTCCAAGATGGTCTTGTGAAGCTAATCTCAGTCCCATATTTACAACAGTTAGCTGACATTTTAACAAAACCATTGGACGGTCCTTTATTTCACTCTTTATTAGCTTGCTTTAATCTGAAAGAAACATACTGCTCCCCAAGTCCATCTAGAGGGGGTGTTAGATATTATGTATGTATTATGTGTATTATCTTGGGTAGTATAATAGATATTATTGGGCTGATTCTTTTATCTTTGGCCTTTTGTATAGCTAGGCCTGACCACCCAATATATAAGGCAATTTTATGTTGACCAAGTCATAATAAGAAAAATCAGATTAACATTTCTTCTTCCATTTGCTCTATTCTGGTGTCTAACAAAAACCCTAGTTTCTCTATTGAAGTGTTTTGATACCACTTTCTTCACAACTGACACAGGGCAACACCATATTAACTTAAATAGGATTATTTATGAAACTTATTAACTAGATTAGTATTACTTTATCAGCCCCTCTCAAACAAAATGACACCTCTAAGGCATTGAGTTTGCTTCTGAATTGACTGAAGAAAGCAAGTGATACAAGTGCATCTACAATGTATCACTGGAAGGTATATATTGAACTTTGTGCTTTAGATCGATCAAGCATATGATTCCTGACAAACTGGACATCAATGTCTATGTGCTTGGTCATGGAGTAGTAAACCGACTTTAAGCCAACGAGATGGCTTATGTATTGTCACGCCAAGGAGTGAGAATTTTGTCGACAGGATGATGCATCTACTTTAAAAGTTGAACAAATCACAGAATCTCTACAGAAAGATTCTCTAGGATTATGTACTTTGATTCATGTTGGATCTAGAGACAACATTTTGCTTTTTTTATATCCATGCAACTAAGGACTCTTTATAATACACACGGTACCTTGCTACTGATTTTCCGTCATAGATACAACAACCTCAGTCAGCATCATAATATCCATCCACCACCATACAGGGACTGGAGTTGAAATAATGTCCATTTTCCAAAGTTATCGTGATATATCTTAGGACTCTTGTGCCTACAGAAACTGACTCAGATGATTCACTGCAAAACCAAAATCAAGTCTAGTCAATGTGAGATACTGTAAACCCAATGATGCTTCTATAAACTGTGGGATTCTAAAGAGGAACTAATTGATTAGGAGTCAGGTGAGTGCCAACAATGATAGATGTTGGGAAAGGTTTCAGTTTCTTGATATCAAGTTGCTTCAGGAATTGAGGTGCATAGTGTCTTTAACTCAAGAAGAGACTTAAGCCATCTCTTTGTGCTTTCATACCAAGAAAGTGAAACAGAAGACCAAGATCCTTCAGTGCAAATCTTTTGTTCAATGTTTGATTCTTTTCCACTTAACTGTGAAGAGCTTCAAGTTACAATAATATCAACCACATACAAAATATGAACATTATTCTTAAAGATGATGAGATAATTATCGTCTCCTGGCTGTTTGAAACACCAGTCAACCATTTGTTTCCTCAACACTTCAAACGATGATCTAGGTGCATGTTTGAGACCATATAAGGTCTTATTCAATTTGTAGACATAATGAGATTTGTGTGGATCCGAAAATCATTCATGTTGAGGCATAGATATTGCCTCATTCAGGAGTCTATTCAAGAAAGCATTGTTGATATCCATATGTCTCACATCCCGGTTAGAAGATACAACGGGTGAAAGTTAGCAATGACGGAGATGACTTATTGCAAGCTTTGGGTGAGTTTAAGAGCCTAATATGAGAATCATTTGTTGAACATGCTTAAGAAGTGTATTATTAACTATTGTGATAAATCTATGTTGTTATTATGGTGAATAAATAGTCACCCACTCTCCAACTGCGCCAATAAGCCACCAAGGAGCGGTGGGGACATTCCTCAGAAACAGATATTTTGACCCTTAATTTCCTTTAATGCTTAAAAATCTTATTTTATCCGATTTACAATTCATTTTATTTATTATTTAGGTCTAAAAAAGATTCCGGGTTCGGTTATGGTTCGAATTCGGGTAAGACTAAAATTGTCGTAGGGTATTAGATCGACTTTATACCATCTTACAACAACAATTTTTTATTTTAGAATTTTTGTGATAACTAAAACTGGTTTTTTTTTAAGTAGGAAAATTGAATCCGGATCTTCTGACGTGTTTTCTAAAAATTAGACTTAATTTTATTTTTTTTAGATTTTGGATCTGAATTCTCTTTCTACCCCTCTCCATTGTCACATCACATGTTGTATAATGATACACAACAGAGGATCCAGCCCCAAACTAAAAACTAAACCTGAGTTAAGTGAGGCTTTAAGAATAACTTGGCTTTATTAAAGTTATTCAAGTAACCTGCAACTTTGTTAGAGTCTCCTCTCTTCGAATTTTTTGTGTAGCAGTATTATTTCTTGAAATAACTAACTTTTCCATAATTGCCAAAGAACAAACATTCAAGCGGAAACACTAGAACTTATTCCGAATGAATCAATAGTTTTTTTTTTTTTTTTTTTTTTTTTTTTTTTTTTTTTCTATAAAGACCATTTCTAGACTTAATTAGACGTTTAAAACATACTCAAAAAATCATTGGTTATAAGGACAAAATATCATTCGTTGGACAAAATTTACCTTTTTTATTCCTTTTTTCTCATTTTTCGATTCAAGAAAAACAATCCTACGGTGTCATACAACTGCATCCCTACAACATCTTTATTTGGCCGATTCCGGCCGGCCTCAGACAACTCCCGCCGAGCTGAGCCTCCAATGCCCCGTCGGAGATTGTATCCAGATTTTGATACAATCTTAGGAAAAAGCGAAAGGTCAAGATCTGAACATATCAATGTAGTTGAAACTTTCTTATACAGCCGCCGGCATTGAAGTTTCGTGGTCGGGTGTTAAAGTGTCCCACATTGGGAACTTGTGGTTGTATCACCCACCATATTAAGAGATGGATTTCCCTCACCTCACAACCTAGGTTTTGGGAATGAGGTCTCTCCTCATATATGGATTTAGGCCAAGATTTTCTATATGGTATCAGAGCCATCCCCTTATTGTGCAAGTGTTGGGCCTCTTGTTGGCCTTAAGAGTGCCCCTTTATAGGCCCACACTTGAGAAGGCGTGTTAAAGTGTCACATATTGGGAACTTGTAGTTGTATCACCCACCATATTAAGAGATAGACTTCCCTTACCTACTAACATAGGTTTTGGGAATGAGACCCCTCCTCTTATATGGGTTTTGGGATGAGGCCCATCCCTCACCATATGGCTGATTTAACTTATCTCTGACCCTTAGGTTGAGTGATGCCAGAGTACACCATATTTAAGAATAGTCTTTCATCACATATTTTATTATACTTAGGTTTATTCAAGGTCATCACAGACTTCCTGGATTATAAAAATGTCCATAAGTTTTCTTACTGAGTCTGGTCCCTCAGCCTTCTACTTGTTTGGTTCTTGATCTGATCGATACTCCACTGAGCTGACCTATCAGGCTCCTATTACAATGCTTAGTCTGATAAACCTATACAAGATCATACTTCTAATAGGCCTATACAATCAATCATTTCTAGACTCGGTAAGTCTTCTATAACAGCTGGTCAGACCATCATCAATATTAAATTATTCCTAACAATTCCCTTTTTTTGATGATGCCAAAACCCTCATAAACCTGAAAGAGTTAAAATATTTAAAGCATAAAACCACAACTCCGGTTTATCAGACTTTTCAATAGATTTCATCATCTATTACAACTACAATTCATTATTTGATGACGAGTTGTTTATAACGTCTACATCTCTGACTGGGTAATCCAGCTAAGTCTGAAAAATCTAACTATGAAAACGTATGTTTCCAATAATCAAGGGCATCCGGCGCAGATATACCCAAAGATACTCTCTCAGTTGTGAGTCTGTTGAAATATGGGATTGTCTCCATGGCAATTGGATTGCCAAAATACTTGATCAGTTTGTCCTTTGCAATTCTAATGTGAGGATCAGTCTTCCTGATTTCCTTGAATTTTGTCCACTGCTGCACATATGTCATCACATAGCAAAGGGTCTGAATCCCCTTTTCATTCTTTGAAATTCGATTTTGTCCTCATCAGTTGTCTAAGACCTCTCACCTGGTCTGGATACTGTGGACCACTCAGCGGGTCTCAAAGATTCCCCCTGAGCTGATGCTACATTTTGATGTCGAATATGTCTCGGTTTCTTCATCTTAGTCCAAAAGTAATTTATCTCAGAGTGATCTTCCTTGTCATGCTTGGAAACCCAGTCCTTCTAGTGACGGTTAAGTTGGTATACCTTACGGCATCAACATTACACCCATTATGAGCTAAATATTGTTGTTCCGGCCGTTGAATATGGGCCATTTGTGTTAAATGCTATC
The DNA here is from genome assembly GCA_036785695.1 of Gentiana straminea. Taxonomy (NCBI): domain Eukaryota; kingdom Viridiplantae; phylum Streptophyta; class Magnoliopsida; order Gentianales; family Gentianaceae; genus Gentiana; species Gentiana straminea. Next base: position 2,114,432 of record JAVUPR010000241.1, on the reverse strand, counting down.
TATGAGGTTCACGAGTCACGAATTTGGTATTTCCGTATATTATCCTCGAAATTGGTATTACTTCATGTTTTATTGGGCTGTTTACAGGAAACGAAGTGGGCCGAGTGTTAAGAAAGAAGATATGGAATGTACCTTTGAAGAATTGGGCCTATGGTATTCTAGAAGATTTCAAGATAAGTCGACAAAAGAAAAAGCATGAAATCTCCCTCGACGTGGTGAGGACAGACTTCGACGCATCGGAATATTTGAGAATCAAGTTTACACGTTTTCTTGGATGAGAATTAGGTATTAGGGTTTCTAGAGTCGACTAGGTCGGTTGTAACATTATAAATAAGGGGCATTAGGCCTCAGATTCAATGTACCACAAGACTTTTACATATTTATGCAATTAAAGTTCTTCCTTTGTTCTTTTATTTATTTTCTATGAGTGCTAGTCATGGATCCGACGGATTCGCCCCCTAAGGAGCGATTTGAGGAGGATCTATGCTCAGCTTCAAGGGTATAACTCTTTCACTTTCTAGATGTAGATCTGTTAATTTGTGATGAGTTTGTTTTGATTGTTATATTAGTCCTGCTATGTAGTTAATTTATTTTCCCTGGTTATGAGTAGATCTGAATCCTTGGTGAAGAAATCACAAAATAATTGTTGCATTCTCTCGACGAGTTGGCGGTCTTGACCGACGCGTCGAGATACCTAATAAATCATGCTTCATGATAATCGATGCCTGATATGTCTGATATTCAGTTTTAATTTACATGTTATTAGCCAGATCAACTAGTTGCATGTTTTCACAAATTAGCATTAAGGCCTTGTTAGAAATATTATTAAATGTTTTGATGATGATTTTGTTTAAACCTTTAATGATGAGTGTCTAACCAGCTGTTATAGTTTCAAAGCAAAAAAATGTCTAGAACTTAATGTATACGTCTTTATTAGACTTTGGTTATTGTATAGGTTAAATCAGACAAGCACTGTAATAAAAATCATATATGGTCACTATATCAAAATCCATGGTGGTCATGTGAACCCGGATGATAGCCTCCCATGTAAGGGTTCCTCTGTCTCCCAATGTAGCTTACATCCTCAGAAGTTTTTATGCCCCAGACCTTTTCAACTTCAGCTATTCTATCTTGCATTCTATCTATTTTCTCATTGATCACCAGTATATGATATAAAATTTACTGAGAAGTGTCTTCTCCAAAGATTCCCTCAGGTGATCTGACTATTTCATCTTCCTGGTTCCCTCATTGACTCATGAGCGCTATCTATTCCAGTTTCTCAAATGCCTCATAGGGTGATAAAAATGCATAACATCCGTTGCTTGAGGCATCTACCCTCATTCTCTCACTTGGCCTCAATCCATGATAGAAACTTTGCATTCTCACTGGCAAATAGATGTCATGATGCGGGCATTTTCTTTGTGCTTCCTTGAATCTCTCACATGCCTCCTCGAAACTATATCCTTACTTATTTTTGAAATTCATAATTTCCTGTCGGAGTTTGAGGGATTTTCCAGGCGGGAAATACTTGTTCATGAACTTTTGCAGAATTTCAGTCCAGGTTCGGATTGACCAAGCCGATAGGGACATAAGTCATTGTTTGGCCTTGTCCTTTAGGGTAGATGGGAATAGTTTCAACTTGATATTATCCTCCGGTACCCCTACAGGGTTCACTGTGCTTATAATTTGTAGGAAAGTGGTGACATGTACGCTCGGTCCTCATTCGGTATCCCATGGAATGTAGTGTAATTAGTCACCGTTTGAATGACGTTGGGCTTTGGATTGAAAACCTCTGCCGCATTTTCGGGCGTTACAATTGCTGGAACAAACTACTTAATTGACGGGAGTGCATAACTTTGCAGAGTTCTTTTGTCAACATCAACTACTTGGTCCATCTGGCCTGCTCCGTTGACTCTATCAGCAGCTCCATTGCGAACTCTATTCTAACCGTTCTCCATCTCAAGATCTATTAGCCTTGGAATTTCCTTTAACTCTTCTTCATTTTTCTCCCTTTCGTGGGTTCTCTTACCGTCATCCAGCCTTTCAATCGATTCTTTAGCCCTTCTTGCAAACCTGATGTTCTCTTTAACAAATTTTTCGATCTCAGGGATATACTCCTCGAGTTTGACTGCTAAACGTCTGGTGGCGTACTACAAAACAGAACAAAAAACTGTTAAATTTTCACCGCGGCGGCTTTTACACTCGCCTCGGCACTCCTAGAAAATTAATGACTCTTTCTACACCATTGACTCAACTCTAAACTAAACAGAACATGTTCTGCATAATCTGTTTAATCCTTCTCGCCGCGTCGACAAGGGTATTGCCTCTACGAATCAGAACTTTTCTAGATTCGAACAGGACCCATCCTGTTACAACTCAGATATTCACAGACTACTAGACTAGACTCAAACAGAAAACGAATATATATCCAAGTACTAAAACTCAAATCCAAAAAATATTTACGGAACATATCCATCAAATAACATGCTTTACTTACAAGCATATTTCTTCAAGTTTCCCTTCATTTTTCTTCAAAGTACATTGAATCCCATAGGCAATAACTTTGACAATGACCCGATTGGTAGAAAGGAAAAGTACATAAGCTAACAAGTACATAATGGGAATATATGTGTGGTGTCTCCACACGTATGGAGACACCATGTGGTTCAATATGAACAGCACAGTTTTATTCAATATTTTAACTGTGTGGTTATGATCGCTTCACGTCACCTCAACTCAAAATCCTCTCTCCACACATGTATTTCCCGTACATAAGCTATGGAAAAACCAGATATGTAATATTCCGATTTTCGGGAAAGGGTAGACGTGTCATTTTACGAAAACGAAATATTATTATTCTTACTTCTTTTATTGGAGTTAAGTTTTTTGTGGATATATATATATTGTCGAAATATGTATATATATTTGGGAAAATCTAATTATTTAATAATAAGGGAAAAATAATAAGAAATTATTATTTTTGGGATTTGTCTATTTAAGGAAAATAAATCCCATTAGTTCACATAACCAAAAAGAAACCAGAAATTTCTTCCTACGTACAAGAGAGGCGCCGTGTGAAGCAATTAGGGCTGAGAGGTTTGTCTTCCAATTTCTAAGGCAATTCTTAACGGTTTTCAAAACGTATTGGAGAAACGGAATGAGCGGGAAATTAGGATCAATTTGATAGCAAAAGTTCAGAGTTTTGTAAAGGTATGAGTTTTAGCCCCAGAGGCGGTTTGGATCAAATTTGGTGTTTTAGATCTCTTAAATTCATAGAGTTGTTGTGTTCTATGTTTATGATCAAGTTTAATCCAAGTTTGGGGTTGATCCAATAGGTGTTGAGTGAAACCTGGGAAAGTGCTGCAGATTTTCTGAAAGCTTTGGTTTGGATTAGCTTGCTAAAAGGTAAGAGGATTTTCCTACAAGCTAATTACGGTTTCATAGGTTTTATGTTAGGATTGAATGTGATTTTTTGCTAGAATAGTTACCTTCGTGTTGCCTAAGGATCTATAGTTGTTATGATAGATAAAAGCTGTTTTTATGCCCTTTTCTGTGTATTATGATGTTGAACAAGTTTGAGAACGATTAGGGATCAAAACTGAGTTTTTGGAAGTTGCCGCGCTTGGTGCGGGTGCACCAAGCCCAGTGCGGACGCACTGGAAGGCCTGAACATGAATTTTACATTCAGAGAGCTGTTGCGTGCGCACCAGACCAGTGCATGCACAGAGAAGAATCCGAGTTTTTACGTACAGAGGCTTAGTGCGTGCGCACTGAACCCAGTGCTGGCGCATTGGACCTCTTTTTTGACAAATAAGTTGGTTTTAAGCTATGGTATGAGTTTTAAATGTTGTTCTTTGATCTTATAACATTAAATAAGCTTGAACAAGCCTCGATTGAGCTTCCGATTCGTTTAGTTTCGGCACCGGATGTACTCTTAAAGGGAGTTGAAGTTCGGATCCGTCGGAAGGGCATGAAAGGGCTTGTGCTTTGATGAACTAGAGTTCATCAATGTCGGTGTATGTGCTAGGGCTTGTCCGTGTCAAGGGGTCTAGGTAAGAGAGTAGTATATGTGAGGGAACTTACTTGAAAACACTTAGGTAGCTAGTTAACAATATAATAACAAACATACTTGTGTAGTAAAAAGATTAAACATCAATTCATTCTTGGTAAGACACAAGTCTATATCGCGATGTGTGTGCATTCTGAAAGTGAATAACTCTGTAAGTCTTTCGACCCTACGTACGGATGAACACCGCCTCGTAAGTCCGAGACCCTACGTTTGGAGGGACTTCACCGAACGTGTACGCTATCGGAGTCTACCAAACTAGACTTCCGTGGTTACTGGTGTGATCCACCAATATGTTGCACCAAGTTACTTTGTGGTGAGTAGCACCATGCGTAGTGCCCTTGAATGCTAATATAACACAGATAAGCTAAGTTAGAAACCAATAGTCACAACATGTTGATGGACATGAAGTGAACCCTAGATTGAGTCGGTCTCAGAAAGATAATTCATTTAATCATAAAACTTGTTTATAAACCTTAGTTAATTTGTAGCTTCTACCGCTTATTGAGTACTTTGTACTTACCTCCAATGCATTGTTTTTTTCTATGTGTTTGGGGGGGCGAAGGTGAACAGGTAGATCCGGAGTACGAGGAGGACTTTGATGACGACGTTTGAGGACGCCGACGTTGAAGCACTTATTTTTTCTGTTTTTTTATTATTATTATACTTTAGACTTGTTGTCTTTGGGGAATTTCTTTTAATTCTTTATTACTTTCTTTAGAGGATTTCGTACGTTGTTTGGTTTTCGTTTGGTTTCTTCCGATGTAATAGATGTTACATTTCTATCTTTAGTTGAGTTTTTATTCTTAGTAGCAATTATGATGGTTTTGCCGAGCCTTTTTAGCTTCCGTTTGCTAACTCGATATGATATAGTAAAGGATTACATATAATAATGAATTTATTTAATATTATATGTGCCGAGCGTTTCGTTTCCGGATAATGACTCGGTACCGGTGAGCGAGACGTTACAAGATATATATATATATATAAAAACTTGTAAATTAAGCGAATGCGGGTAGGAAAGTTTGACCATGTAATGAACGTGAAGGTGGCATGCCAGCCACATAAAGGGGATGGAAAAACTTGTTTTAGAAACCCAAGGCGGGCGGGGAGGCAAAAGAGTGAAAGAGATAATCTAATCTCTAATGCTACTGTATATAACACCTAGAGAACCATCAATCTAAATTAATTTTGTGTTAGACAAAGAATATATCGGTTTGTGTGAATATTAACTTAATGACAAAAAGCAAATGACGAAGAAACATGAAAGATACAAATACTGGAGTATAGTATATTAGTACTATAGCGCCTTATCTTTAGCATGCAAAGAAACTGAACGCGAATCAACATTTCAACCCCCTCCTCCCACTCTTCATAATTAATTGAAATTAATAAAGGTGGGTTAACATTTCAAGTTGAGGCTTTATCACTTTTTCAAGCGAATTAAATGATTTAGCAACGACAATTGTAAATGCTAACAATTGTGTCCCTGCAATTAAAATAACATATTTTTACAACATTTAAAATGATGGAAAATGATTAAGACACATAATTCATCCCCATGGTCAAACTTTTTATTTTTATTTTTGTAGTTACAGAATGTAGGGTCACAAAATGAAGTTGTGCAAGTTTGTGTGGACATATTATGTGTCCTAATCATCTTCCGAAAATGATTACTCCCTCTGTTCCGAAATAACTAAGTCAATTATAAAAAAACAGGCATGACGATGTCGGATCTCGTCTGAATATAATTCAGGGGTCTGTTTAACCTATTAACAATTTGAACAAGAAAAAAAAAAAGAAAAAAAGATGTCAACGGGGGTAGTTGTGTGATTTTTAGACTGAGCCTGAGATATTGTATTTCAAGTTGCCTACGTATCATGTGTATGAATCAGGAATCAAGTCTCTCGTAGTTCCATAGGGATTTGTTTATATAGAGGGCCTTATGCCCTATGCCTGCATGGGTCGGTCCTCGTTGGACTCTAATTTCATGTTCCCTAAATAATAGATAATTATGGTTTAATCTCTTTGATTGTAGGAGATAATCACGGTAGTTTAATTATAGGATCAGAGCCTTTGTGGCTGAGGATTCTTCCCATAATTATCTGTTATATTACGTACAAAGGCTATTTCGTCTAAGGGATACTCAGGCCGACCTGCGTCGAGTCCCATAGGTTGTGAGGCCCGATCTGCACTGGCTGAGCTCTGTCGCGCCCTGACCGACATGTGGTGAACTGGGATGCTAGCCAGGCCGATCTCCCACCTAAGGTTCAGATCTGCCCTTAGGCTAAAACGGGGCTCCTGGCCTTTAATGTTTGTATATCTTCTCTGTCTGTATTTATTGCTAAGTTGATGTGGGGGTGCCACATGGTGAGGTGCTAGTCCGACCTCCGTCATAAGCCTCCCAGATCTAACTGAGCTCTGGAAGTCAGTTTAGATCTGTCAGGAATGCAGCTCGGCTCGTCTGTCTAGACTTGTAGGTTTTGACATCTAACCTTGCCAGTTGGTGTAGTTCCGTTATGACGCTATCATAACTGACCCATAAGTCGAAGCGTTTATACCCACTAGTTTGATTTGGGACAGTTTTTGAAGCATGTTGGGGCTTTTAACCCCCGTCATATCAATCGTTCCATTACATTGCTTATTAAAACAAAAGGCTGAGGTCATTGACGATTGCTCATCCTCCTCATTCAACTTCCAATTTTTACAAGTAAGTTGTTCTTCGCTTTTGAGTGTATTTATTCTCTGTTTGAGCCCACTTTCTATTGAATCAATAGATAGTTTTTATTAGCGTTGTAGCCATAACCCTAAAAGTTCAGATGCCCCCAAAGGTATCGCTAGGTATGAATTCCATTCTTTCCGAGATTGGAATTACTGATCTTTGTAAAAAAAAATTGGGGTAGATAGGGTGAGGTACGCCCCTCAACTCCCCGCTAAACCCCACAGTTTTACACACCAACCGCCGGAGGGATACTGTGCAATTTACAAGGAACAACTTGAAGCCGGACTTATATTTCCTTTTTGCCCGGCCTATTTGGCCGTATTGTGCTACTATAATCTAGGAACCGCCCAGATAGCCCCCAATGGGGTTAGGGCCATCATAGGATTTGCCATCAGGTGCCGGTTTCTTGGAATCAAGTTCTCTCGTGAACTTGTTCAGGTCTTTCTATCAACACAACGGAGTAAAGGATCTCCCGGGTGATATTACTTTCCACGCCAAGTTGGCTCACGAAAGAGCCTTACGATCATGTCCAAGAGGAAATCCTCGCACAAGCGGTGGAAGGAGAGGTTCTTTTTTGTTCGTCATAAGAGACGATCTGAGTTGGGTCACTGGAACCCCGAGGAGATTCCCAAAGATGCATGCCTCACTAATGTTAGTGAGGATCTTATACAGGGCATTAGGGAGTCGGGAATTTCCCTGTATGCCAAGGAGTTTTCATCCGAGCTGATCAACGTTGCTTGGCATTCTGATGCTGGGCCCAATTCTTATATGGCCTTTACTGATGAAGAGAGGGATACTCGTAGGGCTCCCTCTGCTTTATTTAATGCTTTCTTACTTGTATTAACACTTTGTTTATAATTTTGACTAACCGTGGCCTTGTTTTGCAGTGGCAGATTTCACAGATCAGTTGGCAGGTGTTGGAGATGACGAGATTGAGATGGGTCAACCTGAGCAGAGCCTCAATTCTGAGAGGACCGCAAGTGTAGAGCCTCATCCTACCCGGCTTTGGGGCACAAATTTGGCGCCGCGAACGCGGTTCCGTCCCCCTCTGGTTCTGTCCAGGAGGGGGTTGATCTGATTACTCTGGATTTATCTGATCCAGAGAGAGAAAAAGAAAGAAGGCCTTCGTCTCTAAAAGAGAGGCCGAGCTTATACTGTTGCAAAACCCCAAGAGGGCGGACCTAAGAAGAAAGCCAGGTCTAGAACTCTTCCTAAAAAAGCTCAGGACCAGTCTGGTCAAAAAGAAGATGCCGCTTCCGAGCAGGAACGGATCTAAAATGATCGACGAGGAGCTGGCTGTAGTTGCCTTCAAGTCCATGGAATTCGTGAGTTTTATCTCTCTCATTGTGTTTCGTACTATACTTTGATAGCGTTTCTTATTTCTGTTGTCTGGTCATTCAGGGAACCTGGATCGGCCAGAAGTTTTCTGGAGGCTGGGAAAGGCTTCTGTTGACATTGCAGATCTAAATGGGAAGGTTGCCGACCTACGGCAGACCCGGGATATGCTGAAGGGCTCTGTTGAGTCCCAAGCTAAGGAGATCGAAACTCTCTAAGGGCAGCTCCAGGATCGGTAGGCTGAGCTGAAGTCCAAGGAGGACACGTTTGTTGAGGAGAAGAAAGGGATGGATCAGACCATGGCTAAGCTTCAAGCTGAGAAGGACGAGCTAGAAAATGTTGCTCTAGCTCGGATTGCTGAAGCCATCCATAAGTACAAGGCTTTGGAAGAGTTCGCTCAATCCTTGAAGTTACGGCTTATCCCGGTCCTGAACCATGGCTATACTTTAGGCGTGGATGTGGCAAAGGGTCAGCTTGTTGACCTTGTCATAGACAGTCATCCTAAGAAGGTTTATTATAAGCCTGGGATGAGTACAGTCTATGACACTCGTCTGAAAGATTTCAAGGAGAGGGCGGTCATCGTGTCCAAGTACTCTTGCAAACCTGTGGCTGCTCCTACCTCGGCTCCTACTTCTTCAGAGACACAACAGAATCTAGCCCCAAATGCTTAGATCAGTAGGCTTATGGATTTGTATTATTTTTTTGAAATTTTATTTCAAATGATTGTAGCCTGCACTATTCTGATAATACAAGAAATATTTTGTCCAACACTTTCTTTAAGCATTTTACTTACTTTGAGCACTTTATTTAAGTATCTCCTCGATGGTGGGATATCTTGACCCCCAGTATGCCAAGCATTAACTTATAGTTTTGAATGGCATAATTATAAGTTAAGTTTTTGCTCATGTCTGTTTTGCATACTAAATGTTTGACGGTTGAGTCTGATCTTTGGAGATCGTTTGTACGGGTTTGCCGAGCCCAACTTTGTGGAGCTCGGTTGTCGAACGAATATGGTTTGATGAGCCCGACCAGTGGGGCTTAGTTGTCAGAAGTTTGCTGACATAACGAGTTTTCTGAGCTCGACCACTCAGTTGTCAGAAGTTTGCTGACTTAACGAGTTTGCTGAGCTCGACTTGCGGAGTCAGTAGTCAAAACTTTGCTGACTTAACGAGTTTGCTGAGCTCGTGACTTAACGAGTTTTCCATGCACAAACTTTGCGCGTGTAAGTTTGTCCTACAAACTTAATTTAACCCATGCGTAATAGAAAGCAGAATATCATTAAAATAATGAAAACCGAGCATGTGCTGAGTACAGCTTATTGAAACATTGTCAAATTGAAAAAACCGTAATGAAATTGCAAGAAGAAAAATAGATCATAAATGTTCGTAACCTACTGAGCCTCTCAGGACAATATCACACCCTTACTTTTGATTGTGGCCGCATAGCAGCTTCTAGCGACCTCCATGTCCCCTTTGATCTCTACCGAACCTTCTGTGGTAGGGAACTTCAAGCTGATGTGAGCTGGGGAGATCACAACTCAAAGATCGATCAACTCAAGTCTTTCGAGGATAATGTTGTACGCGGAAGAGGCTCTTACCACCACATAATTGACCATAAGGGTCCTACCCCTTGGTTCTAGTCCAAATGTTGTTGCAAGTCTGATCATCCCTATGGGATGAATTGGGAGGACCTGCAAAACCAAACAATGGCGAAGAAACAGGTATCAGCTCTGAATCCTTCAGCTTCATGGGCTAGAAGGCTGAGTAGTAGAGGACGTTGACAGCACTTCCTGTATCCACGCAGATCCTTTTCACTAGATTCTTTTTCACCACTGCTTTATTACTAGGCCTTCATTGTTTGTAACCAGAGGGAGTGGGTCCCTAGGACCATAGATCACTTCCCGAACTGGCTTCTGAATCCTATAGAATGCCGAAGAATTTGTAGATCGGCCATCCTGCTTATTCATCTCCCCGAACTCATTACTGGCCCCCTTCATAATAGTGTTAATGGTTTTGATAAGCCGGTTATCTAACTGCCGATCATGATCTGGAGATCGATCCCGTCTTCGCTGCGACTCATCTGACATGCCCCTTTCCTGGTAGTTTTGAAGCTTGAACTCTATGTGTCCTCACGGCTCAGAGTTCTGAGATTGGTCCACGACCTCATCTAGCTTTTCTTCCATAACTTCTGCATCAATGTCTCTTTGCAGCTCCATGCAGCTTTCCACGTCATGCCCCACATCTTTGTCGTAGGTATAGAACTTGATCTAGTCCCTCCTCTCCGGAGGACCACTTATAGCGGCGGAACTCAGGCTAAGACCTTCCTTTCCATAATCACCAGAACCTCGCTCGTGGTCGCTTCGGAATGTATACGAAGTCCTCTCCTGCAAAGCTCCTTTTTCCCCAACTGATCTATGATTGGGGTGGTCATACGATCCCAAACCGGTTTTCTTTTCCTGGCAGGCTTATCTTCAGGCTTATTCTTCTTGGATTCTCCTTTCTCCGATTCTCTTTTCAACCGGTTGGCTTCTTCACCTTGACAATGCATAGGCCATCTCCATGCACTCCTCCATTGATCTAGGAATTTTGATGTTCACCTTGGCGTATAACCTCCCTTCCCGTAGCCCTGCTACGAAGGAAATGATCAGAATGCGTTCATCTCCGTCCTTAACCTACGCGGATTCCTCATTAAACCGCTTCAAGTACTGAAGTATAGTTTTATCTATCTTCTTCTTGAGAGTGAACATGTGCGTAGCGTTCCTCTGGAATGGCTTGGCTGTGATAAAGGCTTTAACAAACATCTTTCCCAACATCTCAAAGTTAGAGATCGTCCTTTTTGGGATTTTTCTGAACCATTCACGGGCTCGACCCGTTAGTAACGCAGGAAAGGCCTTGTACTTCATCTCATCCGGAGAGCAGTCAAGGTTCATGTGAGTCAAATAACAGATGCTTGGTTCCATCATACGGCTCCAACTTGGGCACTTTAAACCTCGCCGGTCGGGGGTAATTTTCCACCAGCTCTGTAAACAGTGTTACGAGGGAAAAGTCCGTAGATTTTTTTCCCAGTATGACGTCCAGCTCTGCTCTAGCTGCATCCAGTACTCGGGGATCAACCAATTTCTTCCCCCGATTGGCAGTGGATGAATGATCATCCTTCTTGCTTTGCTTGGGCTCAAGGGTGGGCGTATTTTCCTGCTCCTCCTCTAGATCCTCGTCATGTGTGGCTGCCTAGAGGATTTCTTGTCGAGTGGTTGCATCCATAGCCACCGACTGGTCGACCAGCGCTTGTTGAGTGGAATTGAAGCCACTTTCCTCATGATCTTGAGAGTGGTCGCCGGTGTTGAAGGCAGTAGCTCCTCCGTCATTAGCATTTTGGCCATTCTGGGCAGCCTCCACGGATTTTTGTTGGCGTGTCTTGGGCGGCATGATGAAGACGATGACACTATGTCTTGAATAATATTGTCAGTAGAGGACCCTCATTCTAGCGCCAATTGACGATGCTGGATCTCATCTGAATATAATTCCGGGGCCTGTTTAACCTAGTGACATATTTGAACAAGAAAAAACAAGAAAAGATGTGAACGGGGGGTGGTTGTGTGATTTTTAGACTGAGCCTGAGATATTGTATCCCAAGTTGCCTACATATCCTGGTATGAATCAGGAATCAAGTCTCTCGTAGTTCCATAGGGATTGTTTATATAGATGACCTTATGCCCTCGGCCTGCATGGGCCGGGTCACCGTTGGACTCTAATTTCGTGTTCCCTAAGTAATGGATAATTACGGTTTAATCTCCTTGATTGTAGGAGATAACCATGATAGTTTAATTATAGGATAAAAGCCTTTATGGCTGAGGATTCTTCCCATAATTATCTGTTATATTATGCACGTGGGCTATTTCGTCTAAGGGATTCTCATGCCGACCTGCGTCGAGTCCCTTAGGTTGTGAGGCCCGATCTACACTGGCTGAGCTCCGTCGCGCCCTGACCGACCTGCGGTGAACTGGATGCTAGCCAGGCCGATCTCCCACCTGGGGTTCAGATCTGCCCATAGGCTAAAATGGGGCTCCAGGCCTTTGACGTTTGTATATCTTCTCTGACTGTATTTATTGCTAAGTTGATGTGGGGGTGCCACGTGGTGAGGTGCTAGTCCGACCTCCGTCAATGCATATTTAGGATGTGAGTTAATGCTTTAATTTGAATATCTAAATGACTAAAATACCCTTAGTCTATAATTAATACATTTATTCTCTCACTCCTTAATAAATAATATAATAATGGTACATTAGGAAAAACATAAAAAAAAATGCTGCATTGGAAATGTAATTGTCTCAGTTATTTTGGAAATCACTTTCCTCTTATAATCCCAATGGATCCCACCAATGAGGTGTGACGTGTCAAATTATCATAGTTTGCATCCTTGTTAATCTTAAAAAAAATTAAACCCTAACCTTGAGGGTCCTCACTCGCCCGATCCCACAGAATGAGTGGAGATGTTAATCAGGAACCTAGCAGCTCAGAGTCGATGGCTGCCTTTTTACCAAGAAACTGAAAGAAGTCGTCGATTTACGGGATTCGAACCTCCACACTCCAGCTCCTGGCCCAGCTGTCACTACAACACCCAAGCCCTTTACCACTAGGCCATATCCAGGGGATACATCCTTGTTAATCTTAATCCACCCAACGTGTGGTGCTTTTGTTATTAGTCGGGTTTTCTCATCTAACCCGACTCGGTAGTTGGTGACCGCTGAACCATATGATGTCATCCAACTACATATTAATGTCATTAATTAATTTGTTAATGGGCATTATCAACTCCTTATCTCTCTCTTCTATCTCTCTTTCATTCACCTTGGCCGGCAACTTAGTAGCTTGATCACTGACGATGTTTAGAGATCGTTCAGGTATAATATTGGGTAATTGGATCTTTTTAGGAATATTCCAACTCTAAATTGATGATGATTTATGGTTGTTTCAATGGACACTGTCTACGTACCTAAAGTGTATGAGATCAAGCCAATTAACGAAATTCTAATTTTGAGGACGAATGATCCTTTATATAGGTGTTCCACGAGAAGAGAGTTGATTGTGAATTCTTGATTTCGTGGCAAGTGATTGAGAGAGGGGGTCGTGCAGTAATAATTGCCCATACCCTAATAGGGCGACAATCACAGAGACATTAAAAGAGCAATTACAATCGTGGTGTAAGGTCATACATAATATCCGGAATGCCATTGATGGGGAGCTCATGCAGTCTGAGATCACACGCGCCTTGTACAGTACTTAGGTGAATAGTGTTCGGGGTAATCATGTATCAGGTCGGCAATATAAGGTTAGATGTAGAAGATACCAAGCTGAAATGAGACTTGATGAGGTCAGATGAAGTAGTGTCAACGGTCGTTTAAGCCCATGGATGCACAATTATGATAATTATCCAATAACACTTTTAATTATGAGTATCACAAATGCAATTTCGGATCGTACTCATGTCATAATGAAATGAAAAATATTTTATTATAATTCTTTCATGCGTAACAAACAAGTTATAAGAATCAAAGAAGGTTAAATTAGTTTTAATGTTAAATTTTCTCTTTTTTGTTTTGGAATTTTTTTGGTCCTAACAAGCAAAATGACAACTGAACTAATTATTAATTTAGTTTGGTTTTTATTTTGTTGTTCTTATACCCTTATTCCATTAATTTATATTATAAAAATATGTAAATATGACAGTAGAATATTTTTTTCGAGTAAAAAAAGACATGTTATTATTCCGTTGTGATTTAAATTTTCTCGTATTCAACTAAAAAAACGAATATATCTTTTGTTCTAATTGTCGAAAGATGGTAATTCTTTCATCACATTAACCTTTTTTTTCGTCATCTTTATTTATACATCTTGGTCATTTTTGTAAAAAACACATAAACAGTGGAGGAGTGAAACATTGGATTTGAGATCAGTTCCACTGCAGCAAACAACGGATTTGGGGTTATGAACAGTGAATTTGTCATTATCACCAATTTAGATTTTTACTGTCCTGATTCATATTTTTCGTCTTTTTTGTCCTTTTATACCACCCCAAAAAGAATTATAAATTCAAGAGAGAAGTATATTTATATTAGAGAGCCTTGCGAGCTATGTAGCACGGATAAGGACACATCGGATAACATGACAATGACACGGCTACACGATCAATTTTGAAATTTAAAAATACAACACGTCAACGACACGCGTTAAGAATATATATAATTAAAATTAATTTTAGATGATACATATGAAATTCTTTTTTTAGAAGAGATATACTACCTCCGTCCCATAAAAAGTGTCCACTTTTTGTGGTGCATACAGATTAATAAAACAATTAATGTGTTGTATTTTAAGTAGTGATTGACATATATGCCTCTGTCAAATAATAAATGCTCTTTTGGAATATGAAATGAATATATAAACATTAAATGCTATGATATGAGTATTTTTGGAAATAGTGTATTAAATGATGTATTGATTTTCTAAATTGACACTTTTTATAGGACAACTCATTTTAAAAAATTTGACACTTTTTATGGGATGATGTAGTATATGAAATTCAAAGGAATCAACCTAACTAGACTAAGTAAAAATGTAATACATAAGTTCTTGGAATGTCATAAATAGATATTCAATCTATATATGGTTACAAAAGAAAATAGAAAATTTACTTGTCTTCAAAATATTACATTTTATAAAAGATGTTTGTTTATCCAAAATATGATATATTACATGTCAAATTATAATTGAGGTTAAAGATAATTTCTTCTAACATTTTTATGTAAAAACTCAGAAAAAAGAAAGTATATGTGTTTATGAGTCGGGAAGTGTCGGTGTCCTGTCAACAATCAGGGGCGGATGTACGTATTACTAAACGGAGAATAGTTAAGTTTTATCTATTAAAAAATGCACTCGAGGAAAAAATAATTACTATTAAAAAATTAGACCCCTTGAATAATATTTTTGGATCCGTCCATGTCAACAATGTGCCGGAAGTGTGTTGGATATTAGTAGTATTTTTACATTTTTGTATCAATAAAACTATATCGTTTTTTAATCTCCATAAGGGCACTGGCCCCCACCCTACTCCACTTGGGTCTGCCTAATAGAACATATGCAAGATAAAATAAAATGGTTTAGATGGTTTTATATGATCAATCTAACTGGGACATATGACAATATCATATTATGTGTGTATATGTGTGTGTGTGCGTATAGAAAGAATAGATAAGAAGAAAAAAAAACCGAAAAAACCAGAACCGAGTCAATCCAAAGAAGATTGAATAAAATGATTAATTTTACCCAGCTATGGTTTGGTTTTAATTTGTAAAGTTTTGAAACCGAAAAAAATTACTTGATTTTAAAAGTAGTAAAAATCCAGAAAACCGGATTATATACTCCCTCCGTTCCAATTTATATGAGTCAGTTGTCAAAATCACGCATATTAAGAATGTGACTTAATACATTAAGTTTTATAATGAAATGACTCGAATGTCCTTAGATATAATTAATGTTGCCTTGTTTTTTATATCTCCTAATGTAATAAATAAAAGTAAATCAAGTAAAAACACAATAATGTTGAATTGAAAATTATACTGCTTCATATAAAATGGAACAAAACATTTTTACAAGTGCATCAGTTATTGTGGAACGAAAAGAATACAATGATAATACCACAATAAAATATATACAACAAAATGCATAAAAATCAATGATGGAAAATTTGTCATAGTGCTTCTTTGTTTATATTTTGTTGTGTTATAAAAATTTCTCTAATAATTGTATCTCTCTCTCCCCTTCTCTGAGCCTTTTTCAATCTTCCCATGGAATCTTATTTTTTAACTGTCTGGTCTGACTCTGACTCTGCCTTTGCCTTTGCCTTTGCCTTTGCCTTTTCCTCAAATGAGACTTGGCTACACCACTGCTCTTTCTGCCCATAAGCTATTTCTTTCCAACTTTTCTTTCTTTCCCTTCTCTTGTACCAATATATATATATATATATATATGTTGGCTCCACTTAAGACAGTAGAAACTTTCTCTTAACAAAACCCAAACTCACACAAATCTTGGTCTTTAATCCCACCAAAAGCCTCAGGGATAAGCCAGAAGAAGAAAAAAACCTTTATTATTAATTTTTTTTTTTAAAGTGTTTATCTCTCTTTCTCTCTCTCCATGGACTTCAATATGAAGCAATGGAGGGAACATGAGTCAGAAGAACACCAGCAGGAACAAGCACCTTCTTCTGCAAAGATACCAAGACTTCTCACACTTGACCCCCCACCCCCATCACCTGACCCCCTCCCTCTGTTCCTTACTGAACCCACCATCAAGACCCCCAAAAACGATATGTCAGCATCATCCTCATCTCATTCAACACCAACCATAGTTCCAAGTAATACAGAAGAAAAAATGTCTTCTTTTTTCTCCTTTTGCTACAAGTTTTACTTCCTACTATACTATAGCCTATAGAAAAGATTGTGTCTTTCTTTTTTGTTTTTGTTTTTTGTTTTTTGCTAATAGATCTCAATGTTATGTTCTTTTTAATTTGATTTGTAAATAGGAGTGGGGAGTTATTTCAGCTTGGCCCAATGGCAAGAACTTGAACTTCAGGCATTGATTTTCAGACATATGTTGGCTGGTGCTGCCATTCCACTTGAACTCTTACATCTTGTCAAGAAAAGCCTGATCAACAACACTAATCCTTACTATTTCACTACTCAGTACCCTCTTCAACACTATCCACATCATTTGCATCCTTCTTGTAAGTACTTCTTTAAGTAAATCATCATAATTTAAATCTACTAGTACTTAATTACATGTCCTCTAAAAGCCCAATAACCTCATTTGTTATTTGGGACACCTCTGTATAATTATACATACATATATATGATGATGATGATGTGAAACACAGACACAGTGATGCAGTCAGCTGGTGGGTACTGGGGAAAAGGAACCATGGATACAGAACCGACGAGATGCCGGAGGACTGACGGCAAGAAATGGAGGTGCTCAAGAGATGTAGTGGCTGGCCACAAGTACTGCGAGCGCCATGTCCATCGTGGCCGAAACCGTTCAAGAAAGCCTGTGGAAATCCCCACACCTCCTCCCACCTCATCTGGTACTGGTGGTGGAGTACTCTTCAGGACCACTTCTCCGTCTGTCGTTGCTCAGCCGGTAGCTGGCGGCGGCGGCGGTGGAGCTTCTCTTGTTGGCTTTTCTGGGCCTTCTCCTTCCTTTGATCTTCTCCGTTTCAATAACAGGTAGCCTTTTTTTTTTTTTTTTTTTTTTTTGTTGCATTAGTTGTATGACAAATATAATGGTTCCTTAATAAAAAGAATTGGTAATTTGCATTACACGTTTAGGTGACATATATTTAACATATAGTTCAACATAAAATTCTTCTAAATTTATAGTGGTACAATTTTTTTTAATTAATACTAGGAAAGCAGTGGTAGTAGTACTAAAGCTCGTACATTAGGATATTTATTCCCTAATTACTTCATTTGAATTTAATTTAAAACTATATAGTCCAGGTTCATCCAGATGAGTTAACAGTGTAAATAGAGTAACTAAAAAATAATTTATGGTGTAATTGAAATAGATAATTGAGCAGTGTGTTGTCTCCTGGGGGGAGAGGAAAAGTGAAGTAAATGTGATGAGGTGAGTTATGTAAAGCCAACAGCTCCATTTATGTCTTGAAATCTACTGTTGCTACCACTCAAAATAAATTCCTTTTGGAATTTTTCATGGCCATTTGGCCGGTTGCAAATTGCAATGCCTTTAATGCTCTATGAGTAGGACCCTTTTGCTTTCCTTTTTAGTTTATGGAGCAACTCGATACATGCACCTAGTTTATGACACAACAGTAGACCGTTGGTTATGATGAGTTTTGAATTATAATTTAGACTTGTAATAATCAACGGTGTAGATGATTGGTGTGTTACTGGTTTTAGCACGACGGTTGTTGTCCTATAGTAAAAAGCATTGGATAGAATAGAGGGTCATTGTTGATTAAGTGAAAGTGTGTGGTTTGTGTTCAGATCAACATCTAAGGTTGAAGAAGGTGAAGATAATATATGTGGAGGTGTTGGTAAATCAGGGGGACAGACTCTACGCCATTTCTTTGACGACTGGTCGTCTCGTCCTCCACTTCAAGAATCCGAGAATAATGCGGCGACGGCAGGAGGAATAAGTGCAAGTTACATGGCTTCAACCTCTACTACTACTACTACTACCGGTCTATCGGTTTCTGACTTCTCTTTGAAGCTCTCTACTGGGACTGTTGGTGGGAATGCAACCGTAAGCACGGAGGGAGGAGGAGGAGGAAGCCGACCGGAGGAATCCGGTAGTGGTGGGACATGGGGTGGTGCGTCAAACCAAATGGCATCAATGGGGGGGCCACTAGCGGAGGCATTGAGATCATCAACTTCTATTTCATCACCAACTAGCGTTCTGCACCATTAAGTCACGGGGCTCCATATCTCGGCTTCCGTGATTTTTTTTTTTAATTTATTTATTTAATGCGTACTCCATGTTTAAATTAATTTACTACTACTACTACTACTACTGCTATGTTATTTAGTATCGTAACATAGTATATGATTTATCAGTTTCGTATTGTAATTTCTTTTTAAGGGGTTTTTGTTTTGGTGTGTTAAAGAACTCGATCTAGTGTCGGTTTTAATTTTGGCGTGTTAAAGAACTCGATCTACTGTCGTAGTATATCACTTCAACCTTGGGATTTACTTTTTAATGGATGAAGATTGAACAGTATCCATAATTATACTATGCAGTGATTATTATTATACTACCTCCGTTTCAAAATATAAGTCTTTTTCACATTTATTAAGAAAGTTAGTTAAATTTGTTATGTGTAATTAATTTAGATTAAAATGACTAAAATGACCTTTCGTTGGTATTAATGCAAAAGTAGTTGAGTATACAATAAATGAGGGATAATGAGAAAAAATGTAATAAATGTTTTATTGGTTTTATAAATGGAATTACATTTTGAGACAAAACCAAAAAGCTAAATGAACTTATATTTTGAGACGGAGGTAGTATTATACAATGATTATTACAACCAAATTATACTACAACAACAGAAATCAAATCAATTAAAGTGATCCTTTTATTCCATTGTGACTCGGCTATTATTGGTTGTTACAATCAAATGAAAGAACACATTTTATTGTTGCATTTTTATCAGTTCTATAATAATATTATACATACCGAGTGATTGTGGGTGGTGGGTAGTGAGATAGTTTAAGATGGAATAAAAGGTAGCGTAAGGAGTAAGGGTAAGGGTGGAAGGGTAGGGTAGGGTGACCTTGGTGAGAGCAAGCTAAGGTGGTGTGAGGGGGCTCTTGTTTGGTCACCCAACTAAATCAACCTAGGGCACGGACACCACATGAATGTTTAAAAATATGATGCCCTTTAAAGGTAATGATATAGATTTAGTGGGGTGTCTTTAAAAAGACTCCAAATTTATTGGCTATTGATTATTAAATAGGACACATTGATCAATCGAGATCACGAACGGTGCACAATCATTGTCATACTAAAAGGGACATGCAATTTTTCAAAAGAACTAATAGAAGGAAAGACTAAGGTAAGGGACCAAGGAAAAACCTGGATTTCGCAATATAATCAAACCTTGTGTCAAGTGATGCAATTTAAGTGTTCACAGTCAGTAACAACAATCTAACACGATCATCAATCTCCCCCAGCCAGGAAACAAAGGATTGGGTATATATATAGTTAGATAGATCGATCGATCACATAGCTTAGAATAATTTATTCATTTCCAACCACCCTTGGCCCCATATACTACCCTCCCACCCAACCATAGAGGTTATGAAACTGCTGCATAGTGAAGAACAGTATATACAAGAACTGAAGTAAGAGTTATCGTTATACGTGGCCCATCCCTCTTTAACCAGGAAATGCAGCTAGTTATCCTCAAACCGGGTTGACGTCGTCCTTTGCTAGAGCATAAACAACAGCTGTTCTTGAAGGTGCATATACCTTAAAAGAATGTGGCCTATCGTCGTACTGTCCAACCTGTAAACAAATAAATGTATGCCATAAAACACTTGTTACTTACTACAGCCTGCAGATAATTTTTATGGGAATAATATTCTATGAGGCAATTTTCTTACAACGGTGAAGTACTCAGCACTGTGATCAATTCTACTGAAGCCTCCAAAGAGAGGATCGTCTGAGTCTAAGACTACCTGGAATGTAATTCAACAAGTTAACAACACAAAACTTCATGAATTCAAATTGAAGAGTTAAGAGGAGAAAATAACATGAATTTGATCCCAGACAGCAACTTCGTTTAGCAGTCTGGGTTCGTTGCACCATGGAGTCAACCTATCATCTTACCCTTGCTTGTTTTGGGGAGGGTCGGGGGTGGGGGGGATGCTCCTACCAAGTTTTCCTCATTTCTTTAGGCGAATGATAGGGGTTCTAATTAGAGAATATGGGGTTGTAACAGACTGTATAAAGAGCTCAAGGGTCACGGCCACATCAATGTATTGAACTTAATGGCATAATGCACCAAACATGTCATGTGGCTGACTACCCTTAAATAGTCTCATGTTAATTTTTTACCCTTTCAGCAGCTGATGGTGGAAATAATAACTTAGGCCAAAATGACGAAAGAGTTGCAATGTGCGTTCAGAAGAAAGCAGGCAATCTTAATCTTACCTTGTACTTTCCTGGATGAAGGCATCCTACACGATAGTCTGAATAGCTGTTGTTCCAGTGGAAATTAAAGACAAAAACTAAATCTCCTCTTTCGAAAACAATAATCCTGTCACCTTCATCCTTTCTTGATATATACTGGTGCTCTGAAGTCATGAACTACATTCATAGTAAATGAAAAAATTTAGACATGAAATAAGTATAATTATGATGTATTGTAGTTTATCCCCCCACCCCCCAACACACACACACCCCTCCGTCTCTCGTTGTCCAAGTTGATTACTATGATGAACTAAAACTGAAAGTTCATCAGAATAAAGAGTAGCACATACACCATAAGCTTCCTCAACATGTTGCATTGCCTGGTCGAATTCTTGCATGCCACGATATCTCAAATAATCTGCATCTCCCTGGAACAATGCACGGTTTATCTTCAGAACATAGCTTCAAATAACAAAACCCCAGTCCCAAGGAAATCTACACGTTAAACTATCAGTGATATATTAACAAGGGGTTAGAAAGACAGAAACTGGATACTCAATCATACCGACATATTCAATGATGTAAAAATGAAACATTCAATGTGTCAAAAGAGAATAAAATAACATGATGGAAAAGCCAAAAGACTTAAATATCCAAACGGCTTCATAGTGGAAGTAAGAATGATGAAAGAACCTGGTGAGAAAGAAGACACTTGCCTTTGGAATGAGAGCTCTCACATTACAACAAAGGGGAGTGCGAATTTAAGAGAAGGGCAAAAATGAGGTCAACTTGTTTTCAAAGCAATACAAAGTTAGAAAAAATCATGACTACCCTACACAATGGGACTGATACAAAGTTTTGGTTTAAAAGCTGACATCCATTTCACCAGCTGTCACAGATATGTTCAGAGGCTACAACGGGAGATTGTGTACTGATACAGATGTTTCAGTGGTCTAGTGTGTAGACAATAATGGGTAAAAGTTGATCGATTGGAAGATGAACTGAAGTACAGTGGCTGATAGATCAGACTCCTGATTCTTTATCACAAAGGAGGCACCTCCTGATAGGATAGCAGGATGGCACACATTTCCAGAATATACCTATAAGTTAGTACTGTTATAAGTCTTCAAGAATATTATCATTTTGTAATATTTATTAGCTTATTACCCTTTGGGCCTACTCAACTAATATGGTAATTAAGGGTTATTAGCTGTTTTGTGATAATGGGCTAGTTTCTCTCAACTACACATTAACTCTCTTTATGTATTAGGCAGCCTGGTGGTTGAGAATTGGATTCCAGCTCTATAACGAGCTTGTAACTCTTCTATTGTTGATTAAGAAGATTATTACTTCTCAATACTTCTATTTTCTTTCTTTCTGAAAATCTACAATACTGAGTGTCAGGGCTTCTCAGGTGAATAGAAAAGTATGTTGCAATCATCTGGTTGGCATGCAGGAGAAGGCTCAACATATTAGATAGTCCATTTGATTAGGAATTGGAGTCCAGGTGGTTTGACTAGTGTCAATGGGCAAGTGAGTCACATCATAACTTGCTCTCTGATTGTGCATACTCTAAGCAGACTTGGTCGGACTGCTGGATATTATTATAATACAGCAGAGTTATTGTTTTCGGGGGTATATGCAGCAGAGAATTTGTGCCTGGTACGATGTATTACAGTAAGGGGTGTTCTTCACGTTCATCAAAATTGTTCCGGTTAAGTAAAGAATTAAGGTACAGGTACCTGACGAAGGTGGTGGGGTCATTTTCATTTCATGAAGCAGTGTAAATAAAATATGGGAAAGGATTCATTCTCAGCTTCGTATGTTAACCCTGTCCCTGCGTTGTTTTTAGAGAGCATAAACGTCTATGCCACAGCTTCTTGTTGTCAACCAGATGGGTTATTCTTTTAGAAATAGAAATGATTGTTTGCTTGAACTTCTGGAGTGGATTTATTCAAACAGGTGATGTCCATTCATCGAATAAGCTAGACAGAACTTAATATGTATGCAGAAGAAAGAGGGTGCGGGCCCAAAAAGAATTAAAAACACGGTCTCGGTGAAACAATTCCCATGTGTCGGCAAGGGGGGCTAACCTCTTGTTATCTTAGATTGTACTAGTAAAGATTTATCTTTGGAAGAAACATAAACCTCATCCTCCAGGCTAAAAAGAAATAGAATACAATACTATGCAGCTTACATATACATATCATCAACATAACCTGCATCTACATTTACTGTGCACATCTATAATTCCTATGAAATAGTAGGCGTGGAATAATTATCTATAACCTAGAAAGGGAACTTCTGCAATTTATGCAGAAGGATTTATAGCATCCCCCACGCAAATAAATTAATCTCTACACTTTATGTTCAAGCTGTCATCTACATGTGATTTAATCAAAGCCACAAAAATAATGTGAAATTATCTTGTCAGCAATGCAAAATTCCAAACAACAACGGCATCATTGAAGTTATAAAATATCCATATGCATGAGGGGAGAATCATACCAGATCAAATCTACGTCGGCATTTGTCGAAACTACCATTATTCCCAGGAACGAATTTTCCATCAGGAAGATGCTGATCAATTCTAGGGAAATCAATCCATTCTGATAGTGGAAATGCAGAATTAAGTGAACACCCCTTAAACATATAAATATCAACATGGACAAAATTTTCCTAGGTTAAATGGATGAATTCGCACCAAGGACAAGTTAAGAATATACACTTCTTACCAGGATGTCCAAACTCATTGCCCATAAAATTCAGGTACCCTTCTCCACCTAAACCCATGGTGATAAGCCTGATCATTTTGTGCAATGCTATTCCACGATCTATGAGGGGAGTTGAGGGTCTATCCAATGCCATGAAATCATACATATCCTGCCAAAAAAAAAGTACAAAAAATGAACACAGCATATAACCTATTAAAGTTTACAAGATTGGTCATCACAAAGCAACAGCACATGTTCACTTTGTCCCTTTACAAGCCATACTACAGACAATTTGCCAAATACAAGCCCAGGAAGTTGACTTTCATCTAATTAATATTCATTCCTTTATCCCCAAAACTCAAAAGTAACACAGGGCCTAAAACTGAGAACTGGAGAAAGCTGTTCAGAAACAGTAACACAATTGAATTCAGTATCTCTTTCTTCTTCCATACTTCATTTAGCCTGTATGCTTTTGAATAAAGCAGACAGGCGTGGAAAATCCAGAAAGTAACAAAGCAAAGTATTAGAAGCCATCTGGCTACACTTTAATAGTTTCTGCAATAAAATTTCTACACCATTAAGGACATTTTATACAGAAGGGAAATTTTCCATTGAACAAGTAGAAGAATGGTTTGATCTGCAACACATTACACACACAAAAATAGGCAGAGAATAGAAAACAGTCACCATGATATAATCTGTGATTAACACTAAAAAGCAAATGGAGCACTATGAGGCAATCATGTCAAACCTTGTCCATCAACCAGAATGCAATAGTTTTATCCCCCACCAAAGCCTGGTCATGACTCTCAGCATAAGCGACACATTTTTCCGACCACCTCCTATTGGTTAGAGTATAAACAATGTCACCTATTTTCCAATCCTCGTCTCTTTTTCTGGCCAAACAAAGCAAATGAAAGGTTAGATAAGCAAATGCTCGGCATTTGGACTTCACACTTTAGTTAAGGATTCAAAGACCGATGGTGAAAATTATCTGGCAGAATGTTTGTGTAGCATCAAGCATACATGTGACATGTTTAGTTCCAAGTATTTGACTTTTCAGATAGTTCACTACTTCAATAGAGAAACAGTGTTAAACTATGATTGACTTAACCAACTAACATCTTTCATACATAATAAGGCAACATACTTGAGCAACTCAATCCATTTATCGGCAATCGCCATATGAAGGCGATAATCAAAGCCAACACCACCATCTTTGACAGGGATACAGAATGTAGGCATGCCACTAACCTGAAACAATGGAAAGAATGGCCACTAGTATCAAGAATGGACAGAACAGTTCAGTGTTATGCAAGCTCAGAGGCCTTTAGCAACAAGGATTTACAAAACCAGAAAGGGTGATAGCTTGCTATCGTCAATGAAGCACCATTCTTTTAAATATTTAAATAACCGAAGGAAGGCTGTCTGAGAAAGCTGAGGACCTTCTGCCGTATGGTGTAGGCAGCTCTAGCTATTAAAACATAAATAGTACAGCTGTGTTTAAATTTTCATGCGGATTTTACACCAAATGATGTTTATACAAGATTAAATTACAAAATCATGCATGGCAACTACAAATTGCATACAAATGCCTGAGCATGCTTCATCAACATAATTCTGATAATGACATGCTTTTCACCACGTGAATAAAAGGAACATCTTGTGCATTGTACTTATTTTATACTCCTGAAACCTGAGGTACACATGTATAACTTCGTGTTGAGAGGAAGCAATTTTCCTTTGTCAACGGTGTGGCCTCTTGGATAATTGTTGCCCTAGTATTAAACGCAATGCATTTTCTCACCTATTTTTTCCTTTTTTTTGACGGAGGACAAGTAAAACAACCCTAAACTCCCAACTCTGCCAATAAAAAAGTTGTGAATGAATTGACAAGCATTAGGAAGAAAGTCATAATTGCATAACCACCCCCCCCCCCCCCCCCCCCTCCCTCCTGTCTCACTTTTTTTTTTCTTAAGACTGATAATGCCTTTGATTTCTACTTCCTTTCACTTTTCCCCCAAGTTCACCTTTAGTATGATCTTTCAGCTTCTGTGTAGATGTGCACTTGCAGGTGGTCGATTGGATGCTACTTTCTAACTAACTTTGAAGCTAATGAAACAGGTAACAACTCTTGAGTCTGATGGATTCAAAGTTAAATTCTTCAACAGAACCTGGTAATCATGGGTTAAAATGACAGATGCTATCTTGTTGTTCTTTGTGAAATATATGTATTACTGATACCATCCTATCACTGATTGCAAAAGTAGAAGTGCTCAAAACTTAAAAGAGAACAGGAAAATTGCTTGTCGCAAAGTGATTTATTAAGTGTATCACTAAAATAAATTCTCAGAGATAATGCCTTCATAGAAAGTAGAGACATATCAGACGACGTTCTGATTATAGATGAATTAAGATTCTCGTGAGGTAGTAAAGCAAGATACACAATCAAGATGGACACCATAAACATATCTTCCCTGCTCGTCTCAACAATCACTTGTGACAAAATGACATTATAATGAATTTACATGCATGTGTTTATTGATCAGAACTCGCTCTTTGCGAAGGCCAAGAAAAGGATTAGTTGGTACACAGGAGACAATAATGCCAATAAATGGTAGTAACAATATATAAAAAAAACAATACATGGAAATGATGCAGTACCAAACTAGAAAAACACTAAACAACTAAACAAGAAATTAGATTCCGTACATCTTCGCCAATGGTAATGGCTTCGGGGAAAAGCTCATGCAACAAATCATTGACCAACATCAAATAAACCACTGCATCAACGTCAGTTGCTAATCCAAAATACTCGCTGTAATTCCCAGTAAATGCTACCTAACCACAACAAAACAACACATGTTAGGGAAAAAACAGATTTAAGTTCTACAAAGATTCTTCACGGGGAAAAATATTTAACCAGAAACATTGCAGAACAACAGGTCAAAATGTTAGCATTAGGACATATCATACACCGATTACTTCCAAGTTAATTTTAGCAAAGAAAGATACTTCAAAAAGCAAAAGTCTTGCTCACACTCAATTCAGAACAACAAAGGCAACACATGCAGGCACAGAAAACTAATTTTTTTGAATGAAACCATATTCCTTTGTGTTGGTTTACTGAACTAAAGGGCATCAGGGATACATGTAAAGCTTCAACTTAGATTAATAATAAAATCCAGACAAAACAACAGCATCATTGCCCATTGAGATTTTAAATACCTGCAAGCCATGATGTGTATACATCATTGAAGTCACACCATCAAATCGGAACCCGTCAAACTTGTACTCATCCAACCACCATCTTGCATTGGAGAGCAGAAACCTCATAACCTATGACACATTACTAGTATTAATGCCTGAAGCTAATGTCACAGAAGGTTCAGTACAGAAAAAAATCTACTATAGATTTCATACTACATACTTCCCAATGGCCGTAGTTAAAGAGCCGAGAATCCCACATCCAATGGTAACCCCGAGACCCAGAGTGGAAGTAGCAGCTATCAGTTCCATCGAACATGTTCAGTCCATCCAAAGTATTGTTTGATGCATGGCTAAACGTTCAAAAGTTACATGTTAGAGTCAAAAGGGAAAAATGTGCCGAGTAGCAACAGACAAAAAGGGGGAGAAGTGACAAAAATTGGAATCAATTGACATTTCATGGTGATATCATTTTCTTATATTTTTATCAAAGAAAGACAAAATATCACTGCCAGCTAAAACCCAACTTCACCGCAGGGATCCTACACTACTCAAATCAAGTGAACTGAACTGAGTCAAATCCATCAGACCTACATTAAAATTGTTAAGAGTTTGAGATGAAAATACAATCCATGTTTATAGTCACGTTCAAGCACGGGTTCATGAAAGTTGAAATGTTCAGCTCAACTGTCTGTTTAAGTCCTAACAAATATACCAAGGATGATCTTTCTACAGGGATAACATGTATCAGAGGAATTCACACATTGAAAAAAAAAACCCTAAAGGAACCAATGCAGACATAGGAATCAGTCTTATCAATTATCAGTATCTTGGAGGATTAAAGGTATGACTTTGCAATTAACCACCGACCTCATACTTTGTGGACTCATGAAGAGAGCAGTGGCTCAACTTTTATTATTTGTTAATGAAGATCTGTGGCTTTTGGTAGTAGGCTTGAATTGCAAAATGATCTCTTATAAGAATACAAGGTGAGGCTGCACAAACTGGGCTCAAACGGCTTGAACCCGCTCCCAGGCCCTATGCATGCCAGATGCTTAACAGCTTAAGATATTTTAGAGCACTCCTGTTACCCCCCCACAACATGATTGAAATGTACGGGAAAAAAAGTCCACTAGAACTTATTTGATTTGGGACTCTAGCAGGACAAGCAGAGAAATAATGTTGGATCAATTAACACAAATAAGATTTCAATTTTTACCTGTGTACAATGTCCATCAAAACAACCAGACCCAGCTCATGAGCTCTGTCTATCAATGATTTAAGATCATCAGGAGTTCCACAACGGCTACTTGGTGCAAAGAAATTTGTAACATGGTAACTGAAGTGAAAACAAAAGAAATGATTCTGTTAAAAAGGAGATGCATGATCAGCACAAAGCAGACTCGGCAGCAACAAGAAACATATTTACAAGCTGACTCCCAAACTGGGATAGAGCATATCTTGTGGAATCTGAATTGGCCCAACATATATACTGCACACAAGCTTTATTCCCACTAGATGGGGTCGGCAGTCGGCTTGACATATCCCAGCATATATCTCAGTAAAATGTATAGCAAATGTACAGCAGATGGAGTACACTTCACGCGTGTAACCATTATTTAAGTAGGTCTATATGCACGGATACTTTTGTTTTGTAGTGTGTCCCGTATCTGATACGTATCCGACACAGATAGGCATCGGATACTTAGGATACACACCTGAAGGCGAATTTGTAATTTCAAAATTGGATACAGGATTCGGATATGCATATCCATAACTTGGATATGTGAAATGAAGAACCATATTGAAAATTGAGTCACAAGAAATAAGAGAGCTGCTAAAACTTGTTTTATTTTAAGTATTTTAATATTTATTATTTGGTCCTTATAGCTTTCTAATATACACTTTGGTCCTTATATTTTCAATTTTACCATTATGCCCTTTGTACCCGTATCCTACATTTTCAAAAATCCTGCACCCGTGAATCTCGTATTCGCGTATCCATAGCCATGAAACCTAGAAAGTTTATTTTATGTTCCAATTTTTGTAAACATTCCATCGAAATCGATGAAAGAAAATAGAGATTTACAAATACTAGGATAGTGCAGCTAAGCCATTGATAGTTACCCAAAACTAGCATAATATGAATGCTCTTGAATAGCCATGATTTGAACAGCATTATATCCAAGCCTCTTGATCCGTGGTAGCACCTCATCTCTGAAGTTGGCATAGGTATTAATAACAGGCTCCTATGTTGCCAGATGAATAACATTACAACAAATGTTAGCCAAATCAATAAGGATGGCAACACCCATTACAATAATGAATGACAATGTCATATGGACAAAGAGACACAAAGTCAGAAAAGCACAGTACTCCTATTCATCAAAAATAATTTTAAACAACGCCAGATACCAAAAAGAAAAACAATGAATTAATAAATGTATCCTTTCTCAAAGTTATGGTAACAAGAAAAAAAGGGGGGCTTTTCCAGATTAAGAAATTATAAGGCCCCGCCCTTAAAATATCTAAAACCTGAAAAAAAAAACCTTCTTATCTAAGGTAAAGAAACCAGTGTAAATTCACGTCCACAGATAGCGTAAAAGAGGGACAGAGAAGAGGGAAACAACATCAGCCTCTAATCACATAATTAAGGTAATTTGAGACCAATAGACCATAGAAACATATAAAAACTAATAAAATTTTACATAGGAAATTCTGGTTATTTCCTACAGGGAGTATGAGTTAACCCAAAACTTCAATGGAGATCACAGTAAACTTTAAGTATATCTACATACATATGTATGTGTATATACGTATAGATATAAATATAAATATATATATGTTTTTATATGTGTGTGTGTGTCTATATATATATATATATCCAGTTCATGAGAATCAAAAGTGAATAATATTTTTTAAAGCATCTAAAAGTACATAATGAATTCCATCATTGGATCACAACATTCAAGGTAAAAAAGGTATTATTTTTTACCAATAAGCAAGTTAGGATTTTAAACTATTATAAACCAATACAATCACTTCAATACTTAAATCTCTATAGTACTCTACACATTTTGGAATAAGTGACCTGGACCAAAAAAGTTCAATCTTCCGTGCATGAATAACTTCTTCCTTTTTTTTTTTGATTACATATAGTTTAGATAGTTTCGGTTCCAGTCACCATCTTGGGACAAGGCAGGCCTGCAGGTTCTTAGAGCACTTATAGGGTACTTACAGATTACCCACCAAGGCACCAACACAGTGCCACTGTAGCGAGAATTGAACTCACAGCCTAATAGAGGAACTGACTCGCTCTTACCAGCTTAGCCACTTAGGTTGGCCATGCATGAAGATCTAGCTTAAAAAGCTGATATATCTCTATCCTATAACAAAACCTAAAACCCCGCAATTTGATAGAAAATTACACTCAGAAGCTTCACGCAAACTAGAGGGTTTCCCTGGATTACCTAATCATTGTACTATCAAAATACAAAAATGTGCCAAAGTAATTGTAAAATATTAAATATGACACTAACTTATCTGCCTTAAATTAACTGCCAAACTCTCAAGGTTTCAACCAAGGGCACAACTAGGGGTCCCTCAACAAGAAAGGTACGTCCATACAGGTGACCAAACATCTAATAAACACTCTGAAATTTAAAATGTCAAGAATCTGAAAAAATAGATGGCAATTCAGTAATTACATCAGGAAGAATGAATGCATACCGTGCTACTCATTCCAACATGAGACTCATAAATCCTCAAGGACTTTGGTTTCTTAGGCCTAGGATGTTTAAAGACATACTTTTCCTGTAAGAGAAAACATATAGATAAATATATATAAGCACAAAAACTAAAGCATATTATCACATAAGATGGAATGGTGAAATATCTGCTACTTCCAAATAAAACAGCATGATGATTTCTAACATTTTAGTCCTGTTCTTCAGAAACCGAACTTTGAAGGTAAGCTACCAAATAAACTACCTCTTCTGGAGGATCATAGTATATCCCATTATAAGGGATTTCACCAGGAGCCTGCACAGCGAACCTGATCCAAGCTGAAATAGAGTCTTTAACACCAGATGGAGTATCCATACGAATCTACAGTTGCAACATTACACATTATCTGATGGAGGACAGGATCACAGAAAGATCAAAGACCAACTTGTAATAATTAGGAAAAAAATGATTGGTGTATACGCATCAAATAGAATCCCAGAAAGAACAATGCATAACTACTGGATTAATGGAGGCATGCATGGTGATACTCAACAACCCATGCGGGGGTAGATTGTGGAGTGTTGAGGTAACCATGAACTACCATGAAAATGGAAAAGTAGAACAAGCAGCTATAAATATTTATGAGTCTCACCTTTACTCGGGAACCATGGGGGATTGCAGGAGACCCATCCGCATTGTTTGGCAAAAAGATTTCCCAAACGCCAAATTCATTCTGTTCAAGCAGAAAAGAAGTCCCGTTGTCCATCAGAATGTTGAGTCGAATCAAAGGTTAAAGATACCAAAAAAGAAAAAGCAACGTAAAACTCTATACATGGACCTAATGCTTGCAAACCAGAAGGTGTTCCTTCAGTAAGACACATCTAAGGGGGATGAAGAGTTCTTTAGAGGAAATATTTTCCCCAAGCCCCTATAAAAATTGAAGGTTTATAAGTTCAAGAAATGCATCGTGTGTTCCTATTCCCTCATGTGTGTACTCTATTTGCAAAAAATTAAACTGAGTAACCAAAATCTTGACGCAATGCTGATTATGTAAGTGAGTCTAAACGAACACGAACAATATTCACTCGGTTTTTTTATTGCACTATAAAGGCATTGCCACTAACTAGGGCAAAAATATTATGTTGCAGAATGTGGGGCCACATCACCAACCAACAATAGCCCTTCCCTTGTGGATAATATTATGCAGATAAATAAAAAAGCACATTCCAGATACAATTGAACAGGTTGATAGCATATCAACAGAAAATGAGCAGGTATCCAGGAAAACAAAAAAGGGTCCCTACCCGAGACATGACATCAGCTTTAGGATTCCAGTTGTTGAAATCTCCAATAATAGCTGCCGACTACAAGGGTAACATGAAAAAGAGATAAGTAACATGAAGAAGAAATCTGACCAAAGAATTAATGCATGTCAAGTTATTTTGAAAATTTAATCATAATGTCATCATCTGAACCTAATATAAAAGAATTCCTTGTTTTTTTACTTTTCGAGCGGGTACTTAGGAGATAAAATTTATCCACGATCAAGCATTAAAAAGCACACATGGAAACGCCTAAGATTCTACACCAATTTAAACCAGAAACATCACTTGTTCAGGCAAGTTGTCTCACACTTTGAGCAAGCAAATGAGACCAGGAAATGGACAGAGAAACACCGGAATAATTATGCATATCAATTGAATTAAATATAATGGTTTTGCTGGCTTTAAACTACATGCACAAGCACGCATATAACCCTGCAATCAAGCTTTGCAAATTGCATTTCTAAACTCACATATAACACCAGCGAAGTGCATGTTCTTGTCAGTATTTACGGTGAATATGACCAAACATTTTAACACAAGTTAACAGTTGACTACTCATATGAATGCAATTCAACTGGAGAGGTGAGCAAGCAACTGATGTTGACATCTTACAGTGATGGAAAAACAATACTACTAACCTTAGCTCCAGGAGCCCACTCTCTATAAGTGATACCTGTTGCACTGGCAATTCAAACTTGTATAGTCAATTTCATATAGATCTTTCAAGTAAGTCGGTATATCAAATACTTGCAGTGCCACGGTCAAAGTTGCTAAATAACACCAAACAGAATTTAGCAGTACGAAAAAAGAAAAACCAATTCAGGCCTCCACCATATTTCACTACATTTTTGCAAGCATCTTGAATTTCCAGTAGTCTAGAAATAAAAGTAGAAAGAGAAGACATTAAAAATATGAAACAGAAATAGACAAGGCATGCACCCGATTTTTCCCACACCGGGTTTTTCGGACCAGGGTTTTAAGGAGGTGGGGTAGCACATTGAAGACATCTTTTGTAGGGAGGAGGCCATGGATGGCAAAAACTTGTAAAAAAAAAAAAAAAAAAAAAAAAAAAAAAACATACATAGACATATTAAAAAAAAAAAAAAAAAATAAAATAAAATAAAAAAATAAAAATAAAAAAAAAAAAAAAATAGACAAGGCATGATCTCAGCTATTCCACAGATTTCACCCAATCAGAGATTACTGAACTTTAGGTGCCACAAACCTTTCATGCATCGTATTAGTTCAGGCATCAATGAATTTTTTTAACAAGACAGCCAAATTGGAATTGCTATTTGCTCAAGGAATTTAATCTGATGGTATCATAGTAGATGACAGTTACAATCATGCACAAGCAGCAGAATCAAACTTAAGCATAAACACAGTCAAGTTAAATCACAAGCGAAAGATGCACATGATTGAACCCATCTTCTACTTAGTACAAAAGTACTACCTTGTCCCTAAATAAATGTCGCTTTGGAGGTTTTCATGCAAATTAAGAAAGTGAATGAATATCATAGTTTATAAAGTACGATATACCATTTGATTATCGTTTATGCAATGATTGTAAAGTTTGGGGAGATGTTGGATGGATAATAAATTAGGGTAGAAGGAGAAAAAAGGCTAATAAATTCTTCATTGTATTCCAGAATGATAAATAGTAAGGGACAAATTATTTTGGCTGAAACGACAATTATTTAGGGATGGGGGTAGCAATTCATAAGAACATAGCCAAGTTATTACTTCAGGAATACAGTATGAATCCACAGTAACATTCAATGAACATCATTTCGGAATGAAACTACAAGAAAATCAAACAACTCTCTTAGAAAACCTATGCAGACCATAAAAGAGCATATGTTTCTCTCGTCTCCTTTATCCTGATTGTTCTGGTGGGGAACTCAGGAGATAAAAAAGACAACTAGAAAATAATCCTCCCAGATATTCAATCCTTCACTTTATTATTCACTCTGGCAAACAGAGAACGTTTTCTTCCCCGTTCAGGTATATACTGATGTATCATAACATGGGGTAAAACGTGCGTACTTCTACATGTTAAGGAGGCTATGAATTCTACAACAGCAGCTTCGAGTTTAGAAGCACAAAGACAGTTTGATTGTCACACATTATAACAGAACTTTTATGTCTGATGTGAACATCTTTTATCAGGGAGTTCTTTTCTATTATTTATGAATGTAAGAATAGGCCGTAATAACTCTATTACCTGGATCTGCCTCCACGGAACACATTTCACTGCCAACAGAAGCTGACAATTGTTTTATTTTAGTTTAAAGAAGCCGACAATTGTCCCTTGCATTTCTAGCACAAATTACACGCGACATAATAAAATGACAGCTATATGTTACACAATACAGCTAAAACCAATGGGGATCAAAATAAAGGAGTCACTACCTGCGATTGAAACCAAATTTCTCATACCCTCGAGAAAAAACTTCCAGACCACCCTCAAATTTGTCAATGGAATCCCTTAACTTCTTATAGTGACTATACCTGAAAGTTAAAAGGCCACAAAAAAGCAATTAATGAGCATGAATGTTACAGACTTGATCGACAAGATTTAGAATCTGATAGGCAGCAACTAAAAAAAGAATGTTCGCCCCTTCAGAGAAACAATATTGATAGAACACCAATGACATTACTTGCATATTAAATTGATACAGCCCCCAATGTGTCCTTGCAAAACTTTAATATGAATCAACAAGTGAATTCTTAATTTAGTCCTCCTTTTTTTCATATTAAAGTTTTGCAAGGACACATTGAGGGCTGAAGTACGAGACACAAGAACAAAACTCAAGCCTTATTCCAGGAGACAGGGTCGGATACCCTCCCCGTACCAAGAAACCGACATCAAAAGGTCATATTAGAGATTGAACAGCAAGACATAGTAGAAATATAATATCTAATATTTTGTATTGTGTGGTGCCACAAATTCATGACAAATTTTAAAAGACTACAGTATATACATTTGTGTGTGTCTCTATATGTGTATTCATCTATATAAACACATACATGTATGCCTCTGTATATTTATATGTCTACATATGGCTAGATGCACAAATGTATGTTCATTAGTCAACAAATGAGTACGTCGCTTAATATGAGCTTTCTTTGGTAAAGCAAGAAATGTAAAAATAAATAAAATCAATATATGAAGAGCTTTCTTTCCTAGGTATTAATTCCATACGCATCCATAGTTTATTTTGAATAATTCACAATCATCTTGAAAATAATTTGACAAAACAACAATTAAGGACTTGCATTGTTAGGAAACAAAAATAAACAATATTAGTTTATTATGTATGTTGACTCTCAACAATATTTTTTATAGTCATAATTTATATCAAAAATTAATAAAGATTAGTTCAAGAATTCTATTAAGATTTGAAGCTACTTTGACGATACTCATACATGGAAACAATTACATATAATTTAATCTAATGACATGCAAATAAAGATTTTCTTAAATCAACTAAACCAGGGAAAATTAAAATAAGCAATTTTTTAAATATTTCAAAACAATAGAAGTAATATTTGCACTTGAATGATACATACATGCATACTTGATACATCTATATGTGTGTGTATTGTAAACATCCGATTTTTTATTTTTTTTTTGAAGGGTAAACCTCAAATTTTGAAGGGGCAATAATTAAAATTTACATATGACATAACAGTAACAAAAATTGGAATCTCTTGGGAGATACGGTCCCCCTTAGCCGTTAGTTAGAACCACCAGCATCTGTAGATCAGAGCTACAGATGTACAATAACATTTAACATAAAACCAGCTTTGTCAGTGAAAGAACCTCACCATGCCTCCTAAATTTCGCAGTTTCAAATGCAAAATACAAGGAAGCAGAAGCATCTTACCTGTAATCAAGATGATCACGGTAATCCTTTAACATTGGATCTATCTCATATATCCTCTGACCAGAACCTGGAGGAGGAATTGTCGTTTCCCGGACCCTCTCGGATTCATAAGCAATCATTTCCACTGTGGTATTTGTAGTCGCTGCACCTCTTATTACATCACTGGCATTGTCTTCTTGCTTTCTTTCATCATCAACAAATCTATCTGTCGGTCCAGCACTTAATTCATTGTCAATTCTTCCATAGTCATTTGACATCTCTAAATCTGTATCACCCGTGACCTAAACGTAAATTACATACAATTTACAAGAAGGCTGGGTTAGGTTGATATAAATGATAAATTTTAATAGACTTGAATTATCTGGCATATAGCTGAAAAGAGGTTGCGGACAATTTGCTAACATGGCCTTTGAGTGAAAACTTCAACAACAATAAACGGGGATCTGGTGGGGAAGTTGAATCGAGTGGGATTCTTTGTGGAAATTTAAAACTTTTTCTGCCTTCATCTGTCAAAAGATTCACTCTTGTAATTTACTGTTTGAGACACCAAACACTCTTTAAACTTTTGCAAACATTCAAAAATAAGCTCCCCAGAGAAACTTGCATGGCAAATACCATTTTCAGTCTTTTTTCTTTTTGGTACACCGTATTCAGTAAATAGCTCTCCCTTCTAAGAAAAAGTCTTATTCAGAAAATTATTTTTCCTTTTTCTTTAAGGTAGGGGGTTCACTAAAACATAAGGAGATTATAAAGGCCCTATTATTTATGGCCTAAACAAGCAAAATCAACTAACAGGTGTATCCCTAAACCCGTTTGGGAAGTTGGAGTCCAAATATGACTTGCTGAAGCCTAATTCCTAGTTTGGCCTACATAAAGTACAAGCAATAATTTCCTGTTCCAGAAGAACCAAACCATGACATTTTCCACCACAAACGGTTCTGCAATATCCACTAACACCATGTGATGAGAAATTATATTGTACATCAGTTGTAGAAAGGTTGTACCAAGTGGATGCATTCTGTCCATCCATTTCTACCTTATTTCACTCATACAGACCCCTATTATGTGAAAGATAGCAGAAATGGATGGATATGATGCATCCACTAGGTACATCATTCCTACAACGGTTATACCTTAAAAAAAAATCTTATGTGAACAATATTATAGCAACCAGGGAAACAAGGAAAACAAACTGGTGACTTTAAATGATGGTTTCATTCTAGCCAAAACAAACTTCTTTTAAAAAGAACCAAAATGAATCCCATAAATTAGTGACTTCAAACTTGGAAAACATGATTTGACCGCATAACCATATTGCAACAAAAGATCTAAACCTTTTCTTAAACGAAGGGCAAAAAAGAGAAGAATACGAAAAACCAACCAGATTATGATGCAAGCCCAAGTAGCTAGAAGGACAGAGGAGAATGCGAAAATATAAAGTAATGATGAAAGATTAATACTAGTTCTTCGAAAGCATCCAAAGCAATGGAAGGATCATTAGCCAGCAGTGTAAATAAATCCATCAACCAATTGTTCAACTAAAAAGGAACCTCTTTGAAAGCTAAAACAATGTAAAATCTCATATATATGACCTCATATCTCTAATGAGTATTATCATTCCGTTTAGATGACCCTAACGATTTCGTAGTGCCAAAAGGTGTTATTCTCCATCCATCAGTTGCTATATGTCAAAATGATTAGATTATGTAGTGTATGTGTGTGCGTCTGACAGGTATATCCGACTTGTGAGTCTTGGCGTGTAGGGCAAGTAAGGCCCATTAGGGTTAGGGCTTATGTGTTGTGTCTATCTTATGTATTGGTGTTTTCCTATATAAAGTAATAAGAAGAAGAGAAAGGGATACGATTGAATCATCCCAGTTTATTACATTTGTGCCGTGTTTTACCCTTTAACACTATAATTGGTTGCATTTGACCATTTCCCATCAGTTAGACATTAGGTTCCAACTTCCTACAACTATCTAGACTGTGGCTGTGCAGTGTTTCAAATAATGGATCAAGTCAGTCATATCATACTGTCGGACCTCAATGAAGGTAGGGAATGAATTAAGCATATGATTTTCATCAAGGGATGATCAAGATAAAGAGCATAGTGCATACGCTTGGATCCTCTAAAAGCGTCTCAACGACCTCCTGTTGCTCTGATGACAACGCATCGATTTTGCTACCTGGCACTAGAACTTTTTCTGATTCGGCAACGGTAAAAGATGTAGGGTCGGAATCAAAGGATGATCTCCTAGCATGGACCTTCCCTACAAAGAAGATAGTATAAGGCTTCACAAAAATAAATTAAAAGCTAAATGAGTTATTACCACAAGTAAAGAAAGTTTATCAACCATACAAAAACAAGTATCAAACTGAAAAATCAGTCAAGTAAGTGGCAATTGGAGAAACAATTGCACTAGACATTGAAGCTAGAAGAGATGCTGTGAGTCAAACAAAACCAACTCATAGAACTAGGGATGAAATAGCCGCAGCAGAGGATAACTGGTCCATGAATTGATTATTTGTTCCACCTTATATCTTAAGAGAAAACACAACAATTACACGGAAGACAAGAATTTTGAACTCTTGCAAATTCTTCAAAAACTGACAATTCAAGCTTCTCTCCTTTCCCCCCTTCTCTGGTGAAAACTCTGCAGATTATATTTGCACAACAGCATACACCAAATGGAGAAGATGCATTCACAAGACATTTAGTAAGGATGTGGAAGTTAAGCTCATAATGGAAGTTGGATAATTCTAAAAATCGTAGAAACCTGATATATTATAGAAAGATAGACACTTCAAAGGTAGATGGAAAATGGAAAAACCATTGGATCTGATGAAAAATGGAAAAACAACTGAATCTGATAATATCATGATTAATATGAGGAAATGTTTAGGAAAGAAGGTATAATATAGCTAACAAATAGTTCAAAAGATCGACGACAAAAAGAAAATTGAAATATTGTTTGACTGCTGGAAAAAAAAAAACTTTAACACGTCCATATAAATAAGGGGATACACAAGATTGTGCAAATTATGGAGGTATTAGGAGACACAAAATGGACACTGG
Organism: Gentiana straminea; assembly: GCA_036785695.1. Lineage (NCBI taxonomy): Eukaryota > Viridiplantae > Streptophyta > Magnoliopsida > Gentianales > Gentianaceae > Gentiana > Gentiana straminea. The sequence goes on along the minus strand of JAVUPR010000241.1, from coordinate 2,075,661 downwards.
AGCAAGTGATGGAGAAAAAAAAACCTAGGAAAAAGACCTGTGCATTCAATAACCAATTCGGATTCATATTGGGAAGGTGATCACAAAAGCTATAACTTTCAAGAAAACTAAAAAAGAGATTAAAAGAAAACCCAGATTTGCATACGGTGTTCATTTACCTTTAGAAAGCATTTGATAAAATCCCTGGAGAAATTTATACAGGTGGTTTGTGAAGAGAAATGCACTAAAGTTGCATGTAGAAGATTACCATGCTATGAGACGTTAGCAACCACAAAATGTCTTTCAATACACAATAGAAATGGAGAAGCTCATCAAGTCCGCACAACTACACAATGCCTTACTTGCCCTTCGAAAGTGGCTTCAAAATAGTAGACTAAAAGATAAAATAGCAGGTGGAAACTCATCCCAAAAACGGAACATAGGCTTCAAAATAAGCTGACCGATATTTAGGTGTTTATTTATATATGTAGCCTTCGTTTCCTCTAGGTAATTCTTAGGAAATATCCTATTTCAGTTTTGAATTGAATAGAAAATTTAATAGGCATAAGAACTCAAGGATGATTAATCAAAATTTTCATAATTCAATAAACTTATATGAAGGATCACCATTAACCCGGTAGATTTTTGCCTTCTCGCGAGACACATTCATGAGATCTTTAGGGTGCATAAAGTTTGCAGATGATACAACCCAATGGGCATGCTAAGCCACCTACTTCTAACATTATTATATGACTCAAGTATTGAGATCATGTGAAGCGTTAATGTGGATAAAAAAAAATTGCACACTTGTCATGATCTTATGTGTTTAGACAGATTATGAGACAGAAGTGTGATGCAAGATCTAGAGCAGATTATAGTTTTAATGAATGAAGCAGAGGAAAGATTCACAGTTAAGTTTGCAAGTTGACTTGATACTGAAGGCAAAAAAATTCTTATTCACAAGAGACAAAACAGAGTAAAAGAAATCATATTTAATAACAAAAAGAGGATGACTAAATCTTGTTTAAGATTTGGAGATAAAAGATTGGTGTTTGAACTGTTAAGGATTCATAATACAACAATTAAGAGGAATAGACAAAGATGTCAATCACAAACCAACAAAGAGTGGTTAAAGAGGAAAAGTGTGTCAGTTCTTAAAGATAAAGATAAGTTTTAAGACTAGGCAATAAGAACAATGATATTCTCCAAGTCTAAATTGACAATGAGCATGAACAAAGTATGAGAATAGTTTAAATGGGACTCTTAAGATGAATGTGTGCATGCAAACTGACGAACAAAATAAGAAATGAAAATTTCAAAAAGGATCGGGGTGATTTCTATTGATCAGAAAAATATGAAAGTTACAGTTAAGATAGTATGATCATTTCTTAAGGCGTCATACAGATACTTTCCGTAGACGATATAGCAGGAGGCACGTTGAAGGTGAAGAGAAAAACATGGGAGAAAATACAAAAGATATAACAGATATGGCATTAGGGGTTGGAGAAAGTTTGTTTACGATAAAGCACAACGAAGACAGTCCAGCGTAGTTATATCTATTAGATTACTCACAAAAAAGTGGTAAGCTTTTACAAGGCACTGAAGGCAGTATCGATTTCTCTTCCACCATGGTTATCTTTCTTCCTTGTCTGCTATGATAAGTTCTTAACGACATAATCCAGTGAACAACAATAGATTTATGGGCAAATGGTAAGTAGTGGAAAAATCCAATCCCAGCATGACGATATGGCAATATCCAGCAGGTCACATATGACACATTTTCAACCACAAAAGCTGTGGTGAACAAGAACAAGAACGCAAACCAGTTTAAACCATCATAGTAAAACAATTAAACAAGCACCAAGCTTATCACAGTGCTCGCTCGTACCAAAACAAACAAAGGAATAAGAATAAGAATAACAAGAACTTGAAGTAGAACAACAATAATAATAATTCAAGAGCTATGAAAACTTAAAAAGAAAAATGGAAAAATCTGAAATAGTGAAATCAGACACCCATGTGCTAAGCATGATCGACCTTAATGACAACATTTAAGAGCTATCACGGTGAATTTTTACGAGCATAGAAAAAGCACATTATTCATTCAAAAAAAAAAAAAAACACATTAATAATCATAACAATAATCTTAACAATGCCTTTATCAGCGGTGCTGAAACTGAAATCCTCATACTCATTTTTGTCCGTTACAGTCATCCATGTCCCCATTTCAATCACAAAAATGATAACCATTGTGCATATTTCTAAACACATAGTACTACATACCGGGAAAAAGAAACGTTGAATTGCTTGGACTAGTAGCGAGCAAAGAAAGACGGTTAAACTTGTGATTGGTCAAGAAAATGCTGCATCCACTGCCCTGCTTATTATAAACGGATGGAACAGTGGGCAATCTTATCCCAGGAATAGTAGACACCATTTGTTTAAAAATCTGAAGAAAAAAAAAAAAAAAGCGTATTATTATAGTAAAATGATCGGAGGAGAAACAGAGATCTAAGAAGAAGAATGTCCTTTCACACTCCTCTACCTCACTTTAAGGCGGTGAGTGTTTCGATAAGGCGCCGCCGCCGTGACTGGTGACTGGCGAGCTGTGAGCTGTGAGCTGTGAGTGTGAGTGAAAGATAGCGAAATCGCAACAGTGGGATTCGGTAGTTTTGGCTAGTTACGGATAGTAGCGCCAAAGACTCACTACCCCCACCGGTTTACTCTTCTTAAAAATATTTTAAAAAATAAAAAATATCTTCTCAGTCCACTAATAGTAGTATTATATTAATCGGGGGGAATTGGGCCATCCTAGTCCACGTGGTATGTGTTGAATCTCAAAAAGATTATGAACCAACGGTTAATGCTCGTGCGGCGATCTCTCTTTTTTTTTTAAATAAGAAAAATGATACACGCACAACGAAAAATACAATCAATTGAACACAACAATGATCTACACCATTAATTTTATGATGTCTATATTGATTGACCTGAGGTCCCACAATTATCAATGATGTAGATCAATGTTGTGTCAATTGGTTGTGTATTTTCGTTGTGTCCGTATCATTGCTTTTTTTTAATCTCTCAAAAAGTATCTTCCCTTTTTATTTTTTTCTTCTGGAGTGGTGTCACGTGGACGAGCAATATCGTTTTTTTTTCCTTTTTTTCTTGGTGATATCGTTTTTTTTTCATCAAAATCTTTTCTTTTTTTTAAATCAAATACTAGTATAAGACTTATATAAATCCATTCAAATCTCAGTATAGTGGGTATTGATAAAAATACTAGGGGTATTAATGAGTCAAACAGCTCTTGAGCAGTTCGAGTTCGTTAGACTCTTCGCTTGAATAATTTGGTTTGATACGATCGAGATCGAATGAACTCGACTCGAATCTTGCTCGAGTATTAAACGAGTCAACTTCAAGTATTCTCATACTCGACTTGTTTTCTCATCAGCGTGCTCGAATTTAAAATACTTGTGAAAATTTATGTATGGATTAAATTAATATTTATTAAATTTGGCTCAAAGGTAATTATTGTGGCCCTTTAATCCAAAGTATCTACTCTGGGTTCAAGTCTCACTGACGACAAAAAATGTGCGTGCGCATATTTTGTTTCGGAAAAAAAATCAATATTATAGATATATCTTTTTTATAAAAGGGATATAGATATTTCATTTAATGTATAATTTTTCTTTTAGTGTATAATAAAAGCATATTTTATTTAACTCAAAACAAGTTCGAATTCAGCTCGAGCTCGAAAGTGTCCGTGGTCGAGTTTGAGTTTGATAATAATATCAAATTCATAAAGTTTAAAATATGCTCGATTTGATAAATCTAATGTTCGAATCGGCTTGGATCGTATACACTCTTACTAATAACCAATCTTATTGCAAATTGAGTATTGTCAAAAGGATTGCTAAAGGTGGATTCTTTGAGAAATAAAAAGGATTATTTTCCTTTTCGCTTGATTTATCAACCTTATTATGAAGGTATTCTTTGAGATAATATTGTTTTTTTTTTTTTTTTTTTTTTTTTTTTTTTTTTGGCAAGAGTATAATATTGTTAGATCTTTTCAAAGGAATTGATTGCATCATAATAAAATTATATTATTTTCTTTTGAAAAGGAATATTATGTTATTAGTTATAAATTATTAATTACAGTATTAATTAATCGTAGGAGTTATTCATCTATGGACTATGATGAACACTGTTATGATAAAAAATCCGAAAGTTACCTTTTCACCAAAAGTAATGATATTGGGGAGGTACTTCTTTTCTTTCCACTTTTTATCTTTCCCCGATGACGGTTTTGGCAGTGTTCACGTTTCAGATCTCATAAAACTAGGAGAAACTAAAGTCCCTATTAGAACGGATCGTCCGGTAACTGTCATGTGTAAAAAGTAAAAAATAAAAAATAAAACCGTTTTGTTTGTTTATACACGTGACCGTATGTCTTTTCTTAAAACATTTGTTCAGTGATAATTACCGTGACGTTTTAATATAGGATATCCAGGTTCCAATCTCGTAAGGATAGAAAGTACGTATGTATATATTTCGTTTCCATAAATAAAAAAATCCTCCTTTATTTGACCATAATTTTATTAAAATTAGCAGTAAGATGAATGCATAATTTTATTTTTTTATAATGTACAACTATGTAGCTAAAAGTTTAAGTTGTTTAGACAAATGAAATCAGACCCTATGCATAATTTTATTTTTATTTGTTTTTTGTTTTAAAGAGATCATTTATTATTATTATTTTGAAGGAGAGATCATTTATTATTAATACTACCTCAAAGGCAAAAACCAAAAGATGATTACATCACGCTCAAACACACCCAAAAAAAAAAAAAAAAAACATGAGAACCCAAATGGTTCAAAAAAAAATCCCAAGGCCCTTTCTATACTAGTCTTCTATATTCCAAGCAAGGCGAAGGTTTCTTGCCCTTTTCATTTCATTAGACAAAAAAAAATATGCACAGGTGGACGATTTTCCTCATAAATATGGCACAATTCGTTTCTCCAAAGCCAAATCCTATAGACGATTTCTCTCCATAGTACTTCCATTTCGTAGTTCCAAAAGGTGTCTCAGAATTGTCCTTCATATTGAGCCTAATCCACTCCATGTTCTCATTCCAAAGAAGGTTCTCCAATGCTCTTTTGGGACACTATGGCACCAAACACTTCTTACCCAATCGCAATCTCTATGAACGTATGCAAAATATCTTCTTCCTCAGCTTCATAGATATCACAAATGGCTGATGATGATGTCGGAAATCACCTACGGATCCAAATAACTCTAGGACGATTCAAACAAGAACAGAAACGATGGGGATAACGATTTGGTATGGTTAAGACTGAGCCTGAGAGTTAGTTTCTCTCAAGTTGCCTACGTATCCAATGGCTAAATTGGAATCAAGTCATTCGTAGTTCCTTAGGGTTGCTTAAATAGGGAGGCGTCTCACCCTTATCTTGTCCAACAAGTCGAGGAATCCTTAAACCCTAAGGATCATCACGCGTTTATCTCTAACAAAAGATAATTATGATTATATTCGAATTATGGGATTTCCTTCCGGTAATCCGGGGATTCTCTACATAATATAGGCACGTGTGCGGATTATCGTATAAGGAAAGAGCCGGTCGGCTTTAGATGGGCTCCTCGGGTCGTCTCGACACCGAGTGCGCGTCTATCTCTCGGGCTAGCAAGGCCGCACCGCAACGCGGTAGTCGGGACGGAGATGGGCGGACCTCCCTCCCGGGTAGGGTATTGCGGTGTGGGGCTCCGGCCACTAAATGCTTCCTTCTTATCTTTCTCTCTCATCCTTGGGGTGTTATAAGAGTGACACGTGGCCGGGTCTATTTTCACCATCGTCGCCAGCCCCCGGGTGCGGCCGGACTACCTAAGAGGCGGGCGGACACCGAGTTCGGCTCGGACGTTTTCAAGTTAACATGCTTACCGTGACACGTGTCCCCGCCACCGTTTAGGCGCCGTATTGAGTGCGAGAAACGAAGCGTCGTAACACAATAATGGGGCGGTTATTCCAAGACTTCTTTTTGGGGTTTTATAACTCCTAGTCGCATCAATCCTTTCAGACGTTACTCTTTAAATCAAGTGCGAAGTCGGGACGGTTACCATTCCATTCTTTCATCTCTCCGATCTTCTTACTCAAGTAAGCCTTCTTTCTTTTCGATTCTTCTAAGTCTTTTCTGTTGTTAATGAGCGAACCTATAATTCTTGCGATAGTTCCATTGAGGCATTATTTGAATCGGAGCCGGAATTAGAGGAAGAAATTACCACTTGCCGGAGTTAATCTCGAGAGGCACCGCCTTTCTTTTTTCAATCCTCCCCCTTCTTCCTCTTCTTCTAGATTCGTCCTTTCCCTTAAGGCCTTTATGGCTTTGAAATCACAGGCGGCCTGCCATGGCATCGATACCAAAATAACCACCACGGAGTTGAACCGTATCTGTAAACAATACAAACTAACAAATCCGCTTTTCAAACCCATTATCCCGGCTCCTGGTGTTTACGCCTATCAAGCCCCGGCCGGGTACTGTGCCTTCTACCGAGAGCAGCTATTATGCGGCTTAAGGTTTCCGATCTGTCCGGCCGTTTTAGCCGTCCTGGAGCATTACGACCTAGGGTTGGCCCAGATCGTGCCCAATGGAATAAGGGCGATAGTGGGCTTCACCATTTGGTGTAGATGTGCCTGCATCCCATTCAAGGTTCAAACATTTCGCCTGTTCTTTCAGCGCAAACAGGTGCCGGGACAGGCTGGGTACTACTTGCTTCCCACGTCGGGGGATTTCATGCCCGACGTTCAATTCACGGAGCCGGGAGAGACTTCGTACAAAGGTTGGAAAACCGGATTCTTTTTCATCCGTCCCGAGGTGACTCGGAACACAGGGTAGGTGGAACTCCTCGGATCGGACAACGATCCCCGGCCAGCGACGTGGATAGGAAACTTCTAGACGACATTCGCAAAAGCGGAGTGTATATCGGGGAGAAAAAATATTCTTCGAGTTAATTTTTCTTTGCCCGGTTGCCCACTTGCGGGTCACGACCCATATAGGGAGTTAGACAAGGAGGAGTACAAGATATGCGGGGCTTTAATACTTGCTTTGTGCCATGCTTTATCATCTGTAGAATATTTTCTAACACTTCTTGTTGCTTGCCACCGCGATGTCTTCCTTTGCCGACCTTTTGGAGGACGTGAATGATGATGTGGTTCCTCCGGTCAACCTTGAAGAGCCTAATCGGGAGGCGAGGCGCGGGAAAACATAGAGCCGGAACACCTCCGAGCTGCTTTGGGGCCCGTCGACCCCCACCTCGGCCCAACTCTTATCCGGACAACCGGATGACTCCTGCGGGATGTGGAGCGGATAGACGTGGATGAAGACCGGGAGGGAAGAGAAGACGCGATCGAGCCCAGCCGGAAGAAGAAGGTAGTCACCTCCTCGACCAAGAAGGGTCGGTCAAAGAAAAGGAAGGCGGCTCGCCAGACCATAGAGAACGTCGAAGATTCTCCTGAGGAGCAACCTTCCCCAGGACATAATCGGTTGTACGAGCTGTCGGACCAAGACCTCGCTGCGGTGGTAAGTTCTTGAATAAATATGTCTGTCATTCTTGTTTGCCTTTCTTCCTATTTACCTTTTTTTTTTGTCTTTTACAGGGAGCTCAGGTCGGTCAGGAGTTCCTGGATCGCCTTCTTGAGTCCGCGGCGAGCAAGGAGGCTCTGCGGGGAACAATTGAGGAGCTCCGAGCGAGTCGTGAAAGGCACGAGAGAAGCCTCCAAGACTAAGGACCGGGAGATTGCGGCTACGAAGAAGGAAGCGGTCGAGACTAGGACCAAGTGCACTTCTTGAACTCCGGGCCAAGCACGATGAGTATGTAGCGGAGAACTGCGAGCTCGGGCGGCGGCGGCCAAGGTCCGGGCTGAACTCACTACTGCGGAAGCTTCTCTTCCCGCCGGGATGCCCGAGTTGTGCATGAGTATAAGTCCTCCGATCATCTAGCCGGAGCTCGAAGGTCTTGCTTGAACCCCCGTCATGCAACATGGGTATACAACGGGTGTGGACGAGGCAAAGGAACAACGTCTGAGTTGATTCTCTCGACCTTGTGCATTATCGTTCCATGTACAAGGAAGGAGCGAGTCGGATCTATGATGCCCGGGCGAGCGAGTTTAAAGCGAGCGAAGACATTGGTGCCAAATACGCCCGACGTCGTCCCACTCCTCGAGTGCGTGCCCACTCCATCTTCGACGGAGCGAGAATCCGAGAGCCCGGACACATTTGTTCATCTTTGTTATTGTTTTCCCGAAAACTTTGAAACTTTTTTGTTGTCCAAGTTTATGTACTTTATTTATACTTTGTGGTGCCACCGCCCACTACGTTTTGTACTTTGGCTTTACTTAGTTTATTTTGGGTTTGACTTCGTCTTATGGATGCCCTCTTCCCCCACGGTATGGCTTGCATTACTGACGGTTTGGATGACATACTAAGTCTTGATAAAACTTTGTCCTGACCTGCAGACTCAGGAGGTTTGACTAAGTCTTTAACCTTCTGAGTATAACCTGGCTCGGTTAAAACTCTGTCCTGGCTTGAGGACTCGGGAAGCTTGTGGTATTCAAGCTTTCTGAGTCTGACTTGCAGGACTCAGTTAAATTCTGGCCTGACCTGCAGACTTAGGAGGTTTGACTTTTGCAAACCTTCTGAGTATGACACGACTCGATTAAAACCCCGTCCGGCTTGAGGACTCGGGAAGCTTGTGGTATTCAAGCTTTCGAGTCGACTTGCGAGGACTCGGTTAAATTCGGCCGACTGCGACTTAGGAGGTTTGACTTTTGCAAACCTTCGAGTATGACGACTCGATTAAAACCACAATCGACTTGAGGACTCGGGAAGCTTGTGGTATTCAAGCTTTCGAGTCGACTTGCGGGACTCGGTTAAATTCGGCCGACCACGGACTTAGGAGGTTTGACTTTTGCAAACCTTCGAGTATGACGACTCGATTAAAACCCCGTCGACTTGAGGACTCGGGAAGCTTGTGGTATTCAAGCTTTCGAGTCGACTTGCGAGACTCGGTTAAATTCGGCCGACACAGGAGGAGGAGGTTTGACTTTTGCAAACCTTCTGAGTATGACCTGACTCAGTTAAAAAAAAATTCAATCACAGTACATAATATAACAATATATAACATGAAAGAATCATATATTTATTAGAATTCAAAGGTGTTTGATAACACTTTTATTGAAAAAGACAACATAAAATGGAAAGATAGAATCGAGCCTGGATTCGTTTTAGGCATAAAACTTTCTAAGGTTGTGGCATTCCGGCTTCTTGGTACGGTCGGCCATTCGCGTTAGCTAGCGGTAAGCACCTTTTCCATGAACTTTAACCACTCGTACGGGCCTTCCCGAGTTCGGGTTAAGCTTTCCTTGGGGACCACCTTTGCGACCTCGTTCTTCTTTAGTACCAAGTCTCCTTCTTTGAAGTAGGAATGCTTAACCTTAGAATTGTAGTATTGGGATATTCTCTGTTTGTATCTTGCCATCCGGATATAGGCCACTTCCCGGCTTCTTCCAAGTTGTCCTTGGCATGTCGAGCTCGGTGTCTGGTCCGTGATGTGTGTGGAGCTTGGTCCTCGGGGAGGGAGCCCTATTTCGGCCGGAATGCTTGCTTCACATCCATAAGCTAAAGCAAAAGGAGTTTCTCCGGTAGGCCGAGTTTGGAGTAGTTACGTACGCCCAAAGGATGTTAGGCAAATGCTCGACCCATGCCTGTCCCTCTTCTTCCAGTCTCTTCTTCAACCCAAACTTGAGCTGCTGTTGGTCCGCTTCTACACGGCCATTGGCACGAGGATAGCCGACGAGAGGTGAAATGTTGGACTATACCCAACTCGGCGCACCATGACTTGACTTGTCTCTGTCTTCAAGCGTGTTCCATTGTCCGACACGAGGATCTTGGGTATCCCAAAGCGACGGACGATGTTTTTCCACAAAAATTTCGTATGGCCTTTGCGGTGATGGTGGTCAAGGCCTCGGCCTCCACCCACTTAGTAAAGTAATCAACGACCACGACAAGAAACGTAAGTTACACCGGAGCTCGGGAAGAGGCCCAACCAGGTCTACCCCCCACCGATAAAAGGGCCAAGGAGAGACCAAAGGAACCATGTTCTGCGCTGGCCGGTGTGACAAGTTATCATGCACCTGGCATGACTTGCACCTCAGTACCAAGTCGTTTGCGTCGTTTTGCATAGTTGGCCAATAATACCCGAACAAGCGGCATTTACGAGCTAGAGTCCGGGCTCTGCGTGGTTTCCGCAAATGCCGAGGTGGATTTCCCGAGTAGATAATTTCCTTCTTCCTGGGTAGCACACACGAGCCATGGTGATATAAACGATCGTACGTATAGGATATCATCAAAGAGAGCATACACCTTGCACGTAGCTTGATCTTCCCGGGCCCGAACCTTGTCGGTTAGCGAGAATTCCGTGTTTTAGATAAGAGGTTATGGGGTCCATCCAGGTGGTCTGTTGGCTAATCGGTTGTACTTCGCTCACGACATAACTTCGTTCGGTCAGCTGTTCCACCAGAACTTTTTTATCCGAGAAAAATTAGATGCCAACTTGGAGAGGGCATCGGCTTTTTTGTTCTTGGATCGAGAGACACCTTTCTATATGGATGACTTGAAGTTTTTTAGCAAAGCTGTCTTTGCTTGCCAAGTATTTCTTCATTGATTCCTCCTTCGCCTCATATTCACCCTTGATGTGGTTAACCACCAACGGGAGTCACTTTGAATACGTGCGGGTTATACGCCACTAGCTTGTTGGCTAATCGGAGCCCGGTAATTAAAGCCTCGTATTACGCCTCATTGTTTGTAGCCGCAAAGTTGAAACGCGGTGCATACGGGAATTCTTCCCCTTCGGACGAGGAGCAAGAGACCCGCTCCTGCTCCTTCTTTTCCCGATGCTCCATCTACAAAAAGGGTCCGGGTATCGACTGTCTGTCGGTGTTCTTTATCTGTCTCGACACCGAATTCCTTCAGCCAAGAAGTCGGCTAAAGCCTGGGCTTTGACGGCAGTTCGGGGTTGGTAGTCCAGATCATATTCTGCCAGCTCGATCACCCATCTGGCTAGTCTGCCCGAGGTATCAGGTCGCGCCAAGATATGACGCAGAGGTTGGTCTGTGACCACAGTGATGGAATGTGCTTGGAAGTATGGTCGTAACTTTCTTGAGGCGTGCACTAGAGCCAAAGCTAGTTTTTCCACGTTCGTGTACCTGAGTTCTGGTCCATGTAAAGCTCGGCTTACATAAAACACGGGTGTTTGTATGTGTCCTTCTTCTACAATTAGGACCGCACCGATTGCCTCATCAACTACGCCAAGTATAAAAGCAGAGTTTCTCCCTTCTGGGGAGACGTCAGGGTTGGTAGCTCGGCCAAGTACTCCTTCAAATCGTCAAATGCCTTCTGACTGTCCTCATTCCATTGGAAGGGACTTGCTTTCCTCAGGATTTTAAATAATGGTAAAGCACGCTGTGCAGACTTGGATAGGAACCTACTCAGGGCGGCCATGCGGCCGGTTAGCCTTTGCACCTCCTTGATGCTTCGGGTGGTGGCATTGTTCTTAAGGCTTCAACTTTGTCTGGGTTAGCCCTAATTCCTTCTTTTGAAATCATGTAACCCGAGAATTTACACAACCGACCCCAAATGTACACTTTTTTGGGTTAAGTTTCATTTGGGTCTGCACGAGTACCCCAAATACTTCCCGGACGTCGATCATGTATGCGATCTGCAGAGACCCGCTCTTGATCAAGAGATCATCTACATAGACTTCCATGCATTTCCCAATCTTGCTTCTCGAATATTTTATTCACTTTGCTCTTTGATAAGTGGCGCCGGCGTTCTTCAATCCAAACGGCATAGTAACATAGCGAACGTTCCTTCTTCGTAATGAATGCCGTCTTTTCCGCATCGTCCGGGTCCATGGCAATTTGGTGGTATCCTTTGTACGCATCTAGAAATGCAAAGATTTCAAATCCGACCGTTGAGTCAACTAACTTTTTGTCAATCTTAGGCGGCGGGTAACAATCCTTGGGGCAAGCCACGTTCGGAGTCGGTAAAATCTACACACATTCGCCGGCTACCATCGGCTTTTTTACCAGGGGCGGGTTGGCTAGCTAGGTCGGGTAAAACACTTCACGTATGATCCCGGCTTGCGGTAATTTCTCTACTTCCCTTTGAATGGCCTCCATTCGATCTTTTACAAACTTGTCTTTTCTTTTGTCTAATCGGTTTCCGGGTGGGTCCACGTGCAACTTTGTGCGAGCCGATTCGGGGGACAAGCTCGGCATGTCATCCGTCTTCCATGCAAACACGTCTTTAAACTCCTTTAAGATCTCAACGAGCTCTATTTTAAGCGATCTCGGGATCCATGATCCTATGTTGACTGACAAGCTTTCTTGTTCCTCTCCCAAATTTACTACCTCGATTTTATCGTCTGATGACCAACTTTCTTCTTCCTCTGGGAGCAACTCTTCCACAGATACATGTTGTACCATCACCCTTCCATTTACAGTGGCCGTGTAGCAGCTCCTGGCTGTTTCGACGTCACCTTTGACTTCTGTTGTCCCTCCCGGGTCGGGAACTTCAAGCGATGTGAGCCGGAGAAATCACCGCTCGCGGATCTATTAGGGCGAGGCCGCCCCGCTGATAACATTGTAGGGCGAGGGGGCCACGACTACCACATAGATCACCATAAGGATCCTGTCCTAGGTGCTTTCCCAAAAGTGGTTGGTAAGGTGATCATACCCGTGGGGTGGACGGTGGCCACGCAAACCCGAATAGCGGAGATGATACGGGTGCTAGCTCTGCATCCTTTAACTTCATGGATTGAAACACATTGTAGTACAGCACATTGACTGCACTTCCGGTGTCTACACAAATACGCTTCACCGTATGTTTATTGATTACCGCCTCGATAACCAAGCCTTCATTATTGCTGACGAGGGGAAGTGGATCGCGAGGGCCATAAACGACCTCCCCGGACAACCTTTGCCTCTTTCCTGAGTCGGTGCTGGTCGGTGCCCGGTTACCACTCTGCTCCTCAGGTCGGGACGGTGTACTCGGACCACCTGAGATGGTATTGATGGTATTGATGGGGCGATTATCGGCTGCCCTCCGGCCACCGGGGACGGATCCCTCTTTCGTCTATAATCATCCTTTCGGTCATGACCGAAATCTCTCCTCTTGTATTCCCGTCTTCCCCGGGTTCGAGTGACGAGACCTATCTATGACCTCGTCGAGTTTCCCTTCCATAATAGCGGCGTCGATCTCTCTCTCGTAAATCCTCGCACCGCTCGAGTCGTGACCAATGTCTTCATGAAACTTACGGTATTTTGTCGATCCCTTTTTTCCCGGGGTCCCTTCATAGGAGGTGGAGTACGGGCGATACCTTTTCTGCATTATGGCGAGGACACCGCTCGCGCGATGCCGTTCAAAGGGATAAAGTCCATCTCTTGAAGGGCCCCTTTCTTCCCGAGTCGATCGGTTATGGGCGCGGCTACTCGGTCCCATACCGGTTTACGCTTTCTATCGGATCGTCATCGACCTCTCTTTTTTGGGAGCTTCCGACTCCTCTTTAAACGGTTGGCCTCTTCACCCCGGCGGTGTTTATATGCCGGATCCATACACTCATCCATGGATTTCGGAAGTCGACCATTGAGCTTTGCATACAATCTACCTTCTCGCGGGCTCGCTACGAAAGAGGTGATCGGGAGGTGTTCATCGGCATTCCCGACCCGCCTAGATTCCTCATTGAATCTTTTCGAGTCTTTAAAGATCGTTTTTCTTTTTTTTCGACGAATTGTGAGGAGGTACGTGACATTCCTCGGAAGGGTTTAGCGGTCATAAAAGCACTGCAAAAATTTTCTTGCCGGGGTTTCAAAATTCTCAATAGACCGAGGTGGTAATTTTCGGAACCACTCACGAGCCCCCCCGTGAGTAAGGCCGGGAAGGCTTTGCACTTCATCTCCTCGGGTGCACAGTCTAAATTCATGTGCGTTAAATATTGAAAGAGGTGATCCTGGGGATCTTTCGTTCCGTCATATGCTTCTAGTTTTGGGATCTTAAATCTTTCAGGACGTGGATAGTTCAAAATCTGCTCTGAGAACGGTGATTCGATAGAGAGATCGTCCGTTTTCTTTCCCAGGATCCCGTCTAATTCCGCCCTGGCAGCCTCCTGGGCTTGAGCCTTAACCTGTTTATGCTGCGTATGGGAGGTGGAGGAGAGAGTTTCTCCTCTATCCTCCTTATTTGCCAGGTTATCTTTTGGCTCAACGTTTTGTGGAGCTTCTTCTTCTCGCCCTTTTAGGGCCATACCTAATACACTTTTGAACGCTGGAACATCCAAATTACGTAACGCATCCAGCAAGGCCTGCTGTGCTGGATCCGCCAACGTTTCCTCCGGGTTTGTTTGGGGCTGGCTAGTAGTAGCGGTTGGGTCTACTTCTCCAACGTCTCTAGCTGCCGCTGTTTGAGTCCTTTTTCCAGTATTTTTTGGTGGTACCATCGCTATTTCTTGATCAAATCGCAACAAAGAGCCCTCCTTCTAGCGCCAATTGATGATGTCGGAAATCACCTACGGATCCAAATAACTCTAGGACGATTCAAACAAGAACAGAAACGATGGGGATAACGATTTGGTATGGTTAGGACTGAGCCTAAGAGTTAGTTTCTCTCAAGTTGCCTACGTATCCAATGGCTAAATTGGAATCAAGTCATTCGTAGTTTCTTAGGGTTGCTTAAATAGGGAGGCGTCTCACCCCTTATCTTGTCCAACAAGTCGAGGAATCCTTAAACCCTAAGGATAATCACGCGTTTATCTCTAACAAAAGATAATTATGATTATATTCGAATTATGGGATTTCCTTCCGGTAATCCAGGGATTCTCTCTATAATATAGGCACATGTGCGGATTATCGTATAAGGAAAGAGCCAGTCGGCTTTAGATGGGCTCCTCGGGTCGTCTCGACACGAGGCGCGCGTCTATCTCCCGTACCCAGACCGAGCCGCACCGCAACGCGGTAGTCAGGACGGAGATGGGCAGACCTCCCTCCTGGGGTAGGGTATTACTGGTGTGGGGCTCCTGGCCCTAAATGCTTCCTTCTTATCTTTCTCTCTCATCCTTGGGGTGTTATAAGAGTGACACGTGGCCAGGTCTATTTTCACCATTGTCAGCTGAGGAGGCAATATGTAACGCCCCGTTCCCGGACACCGAGTCTTTATCCGGAAAAGGAACGTTCGGCACGTATAAAATAAAAATAAATTCACTTTATACGTAAGCCTCTACTACGTCGTATCAAAAATAAGCAAACGGAAGCAAAAGATTCGGGTATAAAAATTCCAAACATCCCAGAATAGAAACATGAAATCTAAAGATGGAAATGTAACTTATTACATTCAAGAAAAATACGATATCCAAAAGAAATGTAACGGTACTACACGTCTCGAAAGACCAAAAGTCTAAACCAACAGTAATAAGAACTGTCTAATAAATGAATAACAAAATAATAAATGTAAAGTCTTCAATGAGGCGTCTTCAAACGTCATCATCGAACTCCTCCTCGTAACCATTATCAACCTGTTCGTCTTCTCATCCCCAAACACATAGAAAACATGCATCTGAGGTAAGTACAACGTACTTAGCAAGAAAGAGAAGCTATGATAACAATTATAATCTATAAAGAAAAGATAATTAAAAGTTTAGTTGTGTATGTATGTCCGACTCAATCTAGGGTTCATTTCATGTCCATCAACACGAATTGACTAAACGTTCCTACTTAACTTATCTATGTTACAACCGCACTCAAGGGCACTACGCCTGATGTATATCCACCAAGAGATATCGATTGCAACATATTAGTGGATCACACCAATATCCATGGAGGCTGGAATAGGTAGGCTCCGATAGTACGCACACCTCAGCGGAGTCCCCCGAACTTGTGGTTCTTTTGACCTACGGGTTCTTCCACTTTCAGAGGTAGCACACACATCGCGATATAGACTGGTGCCTATCCAAGAGAGACATCTTGTTTAATTTAATCTTTTACTAGTCAAATACGTGTTTTATTAGGATGATTAACTAACCACCTAAGTGTTTTCAATTAATCTCCCTCACAAATACTACTCTCTTCCTAGACCACTAGACGTAAACAAGGCCTAGCAATTACACAGACATTGATGAATACTAATTCATCAAAGCACAAGCCTATCATGCTCTTCCGACAGATCCGAACTTCAACCCCCTTTAAGAGTACATTCGGTGTTTTAACTGAACGAATCAGAAGTTCAATTCAGGCTTGTTTAAGTTTACACAATGTTAACATATCATGAATAAGGGATTAAAACAGTGAAGACACAATTATGAGGCCAAAAACCAATCCGGAATGCTAAAATAGTAAAAACAAGGTAAAACAGGCCAAACGCCCGTCCGTGATCAAACGCCCGTCCACCAAACCCCAAACGCCCGTCTGCCAAAATCAGCTACATCCTGAATCAAAAATCTAACCACAAACGCCCGTCTGCCTTGTGCAAACGCCCGTTTGAGCCACTAGGGTCGCAAACGCCCGTCCGCCTAATGCAGACGCCCGTCCGCCTGGGTTTTTCCCAAAACGCTAAATCTTCTAAACGCGATTTCAAATCCGTTTCTAACCTAATTAACACCAAATTAAGCACAGTAAAATGTAGGAGACATATCTAAACATCTATGATCCTTTGATCAACGAAAAAGCACAACTTTCTTGCGTCTACGCATCTTAAAACATGATCTAAACTTTACAAATCATAATCGAGATCATAGGAAGAGTTTCTTACTTATTTGCAGCCAAAAACCAGATTCAAAAGCCTCTGAAAAACTGTTGCACTTCCCTCCAACTGATATCCAAACGATGTGCTTCTCACAACGGTTCCAATTCTCTCGTCCGATTTGAAAACGATCAAGAAACGCTTCAGATATCGTGAAAACTCTATTGGCCCCTTTCTTCTTCCAAATTGCGCAGAGAAGAGGTGAAAACTGATTTCTGATTTTTTGTTTAGGTTATGGGATTAATGTGTATTAATTTCCTTAAATACCAATTTCCAATTAAATCTCTTTTTCCATAAACACCCTTAATTACCAAAATCAGAATAATCCCTTTAAATTATATACATATTTCGAATATATATATATATAATCAATTAAATACTTAACTCCCATAAAAGAAAAAAAATAATAATATTTCGTTTTCGCAAAATGACACGTCTGCCCTTTCCCGAAAATCGGAATATTACACAATATGCCGCCTGAAGAGGTAATCCCTAGTTGGTAAAGCTTCATGTAGCATAGTTCACCTTAGAAAATTGCCTCTTGAGGGTCCTTTCATCTTCCAATATATTTTCGTTTACAGATTGCATTATTTATCAAACATGGACGAGGAAAATAAGCCTTTATGGAAATATGTTTCAAACATAGTAAAGCACACTTGTTACAAATTCAAAGAGCATGAGTTGAAAAGTGCAACAAAGTGACTGTAGAAAATTGTTTTTGAGATGAAAAAATTAGAGGAAGAAGCAGTGAAGAGAACAGACTCGAAACGACCCAAGACAATTTCTCTACCTAGTTCTACATCTACTTTACCTAGTGTCCCATCCCTACATGTTCCAACCTATGATCAATCAAAAAAAAGAAAGGGTGGTCGTACTATTAAAGAATCTTTTAACATTCAAGATAGAAATCATTTGGATGAAGAAATTGCTAAGATGTTCTACACTGTGGGTTTGCCTTTCAATTTGGCGAGAAATCCACATTTTATAAGAGCTTTTACATTTGCGGCCAGCCATAATTTGGGTGGTTATGTTCCTCCCGGATACAATAAACTTAGGACATCACTTTTACAACAAGAAAATGCACGCATGGAGAGGTTGCTCAAACCTATAAAAAGCACAGGGGCGGAGAATGATGTGATTATTGTTTAGATTGTTGGAGTGATCCTCAACGGAGGCCTATAATAAATTTCATTGTTGTCTCAGATAGTGGGCCGATGTTCATCAAATCTGTTGATTGTTTTGGTGTCGCTAAAGATAAACATTTCATAGCAGAAAAATTAGAAGAAGTAATCAATGAAGTAGGTGACTACAAGGTTGTTCAAGTGATCACAGACAATGCTGCTAATTGCAAGGCAGCAGGAGACATAATTGAAGGTAAGTTTCCAAGTATATATTGGACTCCTTGTGTGGTGCACACATTAAATCTTGCCTTGAAAAATATATGTGCATCTAAAAATGTTGAATGTAACCAAGAAGTGTACGGGGAATGTCATTGGATCACTCAAGTGCTTGATGAAGTGTTGTTTGTAAAGAATTTCGTAATGAACCACCAAATGCGTTTGTCTATTTTCAATCGTTTTAACTATTTAAAGTTGCTTGCGGTGGCGGAAACTCGGTTCGCTTCTGTCGTTGTGATGTTTAAAAGGTTTAAACTCCTTAAATGTTCTTTGGAAACAATGGTTATGTCTCCGCAATGGAATGAATATAAAGAGGATGATAAAAGAGCTGCACAGACTATCCGTGAACGGGTATTAAGTGAAAGTTGGTGGGAAAAAAATGATTATATTCTTGCTTTTACTAACCCTATATATGACATGCTTCGAGCTTGTGACACAGATAAACCTTGTCTTCACTTGGTTTATGAGATGTGGAATTCCATGATTGAAAGAGTGAAGAATGTTATATATTCACATGAAGCTTTGTTACCAGATGAGTCGTCCTCATTTTATGATGTGATCCGTTCCATTCTCATGGCATGTTGGGCAAAAAATAATACCTTACTTCATTGTCTAGCACACTCATTAAATCTAAGGTAATTATTATTTATGAAATCTTGTTTCTTTTTTATCCATTAACTTTTATTTTATACAACTTAAAAATCTTAATATCATTCTAATTTAGCTACTAATATAGTCGGAAATAACAGGTTTGTGGTATATGGATATTGAGGTGGATATCTAGCTGATTGTGGGTGATTTCTCCGGTGAGGAGCGGTGGAGCTCAAGGAAGAAGATGGAGCTTTTGTGGAATAAGAGGAGGAGGATGGTGCTTCTGATTATGAGTTGTGCCTGAAAGGCTGCCTACGTACCTTCATAAGGGATCAAGCCAATGCGTAGTTCTTAGAAGAATCAATTAGAGAGAGTTGTAATAGAGGTGAAGGTGATATTTATAGAGGCATGGAGCTGGCCAGCTGGCGAGAGTAGGACAGCTGGCAGACTGCTAACGAGCTTGGAGGGCTGAAAGCCCTTGGCGGGCAGAGAGTCTTGACAGACAGAGAGCCTTGACGGACTCGGAGAGCCCACGACGGGCAGAGAGTCCTGGAGGACCCAGAGAGCCCACGACGGGCAGAGTGTCCCGGCAGACTCGGAGAGCCCTGGCGGACTCGGAGAGCCCACGGCGGGCAGAGAGTCCTGGCGGACTCGGAGAAGGCTTCGCGGTGCCAAGAAAGATCGTCGGACAAGCGGGCAAAGAGTTTTAAGAGTGCCGAGCTAGTTGTTAGCTGCTTTATTCCCGTTGTACGGCTAATGATGAGGATCGTGATAGCATAAGGCGGAGTTGGGCCGAGGACCCTGTCTGCTACTGGGCTTATGTTGATTTTTGTATATCAGGTACTATAGCGACCAATGGCTTAGTTCGGAGAAGGTAGGCAGTATCCCAATTCGGATGATGAAGTTTGTGAAGAAACAACAAAATGTTTAAAAAGACATTTTCCGAATAATGAAGAACGTCAAACTATCATCGCTGAGTATGGTACATTTTCTTTAAAGAAAGGTTCATTTTCTGATCCTGGTGCTATTGCTAGTATGTATAAGTTGGATCCGGCGGTTTGGTGGTCATGCTATGGTTCATCGGCTCCCACATTTCAGAAGTTGGCTTTTAAGTTACTTGGACAACCATCTTCTTCTTCTTGTTGTGAACGAAATTGGAGGACATATTCCTTTATTCATTCTTTAAGAAAGAACAAATTAACTCCAAGGCGATCGTAAGATTTGGTTTTTATACAAATAATCTTCGACTTTTATCACGCAATCATTCCGAGTATCAAGACAATAAAACAAAAATGTGGGATGTTGGTGGGGACAATTTTGGGAGTATGAAGGATATTGGATACCTTGAGATTGCAAATCTCACGCTGGATGAACCTGAATTGGAATCTACGCTTTGTGAAGACGATGTCAATGTGGAAGATACACTTTGTGAAGACGACGTCGACGTTGAAGCGTAATAAGATGTTAAACATGTTTGAAATACTCTACTTTGGCTGTTTTATCTCCTATTTGCTTTTGCCTTGAATCTTGAACCGGATAATTTTGCTTTTAGCCTATTTGTATTAAGCTTGAATGTTGCTAAAAAAACGGGAGATTTTTACATGGTGTCTCCACATGTGGTGAAGTGATGGTTGGGGTGATCTAAACCACACAGTTCATATCCTTGAATGTTGCTAAAAAAACGGGAGATTTTTACATGGTGTCTCCACATGTGGTGAAGTGATGGTTGGGGTGATCTAAACCACACAGTTCATATCCAGGATATGAACTGTGTGGTTTAGATCACCCCAACCATCACTTCACCACATATGGATATACTACCTAAAAAATTCCCTAAAAAAACATATTTGAATAAGTTTGTTGTTTTTTCGGTTAAGCATATGACTTCAAGCTTTGAAAAAATATTATATTATGAATTGGTCTTTAAGTTATTTATATTTACAATTTGGTCCTTGCATTTTAATTATTTACAGTTTGGTCCTTATATTTTCATTATTTACAAATACACCACGTATTCGTATATTATATTTACGAAAATTTCGTATCCTGTATCCGCGTATCCGTATCAATGGACCCTAGACGCACACCAAAGAAATAAAAGGAATCTCAAAGGTGATAGAAGGAGGTGGTAGTGGCGGGTTGGTGGCGTCGAATGTGTTGGGAAGATGATGAGAAAAAATGTATTTTGTTTATAAGTTAATAGATGGTTTTGCGAGAAAAAAAAAATGAAAATAGTAAATGATAGTGCAAGACAACGCATACCACGTGTAATTTATTAACAATTTTTGATTATTTTATTATTATTAGGTTAAAGATAGTCAAATGATATTTTAGACGAATGTTTTTAAAAAATGTGACAATTTCTTTTTTTTTTTAAATAGTGTGTAAAAACATTAAATGTCTTCTAATCTGGGAATGATGGAGTAACGTTTGATTCAAGGTTTTACACAACCTTATTTTGACAAACCATAAAAAAAAAAAAAAAACATTTTTTTAGGGTCGTAATTATATGCTAGTTTGTATAAAAATGAAGGATGCTTCTTCTTGAAACATGTTATATGTCTAAAGTTGCAAATTAAAGAACTTGTTGATATATAGCGGTTAAGTGAATGACCCCTTAAAGATTTGATGTGCTATTAATGTAATCACGTTATAAATATCATGATATTAGGATTCTAAGTATGAGGTACATGTCGACAAGTAAATTTTTCTTTAAGCGCTCAATTCATTCGGTATGTTACGATTTATTGGAATTGTGAAAAATATGCAATAATAAAATATATGAAAAGTGGCTGTGAGATATCATGCACCGAAATAAAGAAAGGAAGAAATAAAATTTAAAGTACAATAAAGTATGATTCATGATTAAAGGATGGAATCTCGATAGTCCTCAACATCAATCTCTAATCTCGAAAAAAAGTAATAAGAAACATGTTGGAGCCCGTCCGACCCTGTCCATGGGATAAAATAATGGACATTATGATCTATCAATAAAGTAATTTAGGCGCTCCGTATTGGAAAATAATAAATGTGGTTTAGTACTTATGAACCAATATTGTACAAAAATGTTATGACAAGATATGATACATGAATAATGTAACATTGGAATGAATGTTGAAAATAAATGGGAAATGTATGTTATTGTTGTTTATTTTCAAGGAAAATAATATGTGCACTACACATTTGTATAGTGCACAAACCACAACATATTGTGTACCATTGATTAAAGTGATAAATTATTTATTGTGATGGGTCCCAACAAAATATGTGGTGTTGATTGTGTTGTGTAAGATGTAGTGGTAGAAGAAGTAGTGGATGGATCACTACTCTATTTTCAATCACTTCATGTGATCTCGTATGATCTGTGTCAGTGGCGGATCCAGAAATTTATTTTAGTGGATCACCAGAGCATAAAACTATATTTTTAACTACAAAACGACAGTTTTAACAACAAAATCACATCGTTTCAATGCTAAAAAAAATTCCGGATCTCAGTAGGGTCACATCACCTCTCGTTGGCACATGTAGATCCGCCAATGATCTGTGTATACATGTTAATTGTTCGCTCTTATGTATTATCTTTACTTTATACATTTCAATTTGTGAAAAAGAACTTGGAATTTTATCATTGTTCTAGTAAATGGAATTACTTGTCTTTGATATATTATGTTTCCTTACTGAGATTCATAACTCACCCCTTATTAACAATAGTAGATCAAGGATGTTAGTGACCCTTTTGCTCCTACTCCTTCATTTCAGTAGACTATTTTTGGGTCATGAGTGTCTTTTATGACTAATTCAATTCATCTTTGACGAATTCTGTGTCATATTCTTAATCCGTTCTTGGGTCCGGAGCGTCTTATGTAATTACTTCATCTTTCACGAATTTTGTGTCATCTTTTTAGTCCGCAATTGAGAAGTTGTGGATATCGTATGTGATGAGTGTAATGATGTTGCACGATGATTTGTATCTTGTAGTATGGTATTCTAGTTGTATTATTTAGAGTGAATATATAGCGCAAATCACCATCATCTTTTCGGTCAAGTTTGAAATTTGCCAATCATCTTTAGATTTGACAATTTTGCCACCTATGTTGCGTCATATTTTGCAAAAAACCACTCATTTTCGAATTTCCCGTTAACTTGCGGCCATGATCTGTAACAGGGGAAGTTCTAGGGAGGTGTCTCCACTTATGGTGAAATGAAAGTTAAATAAATCTGAATCACACAGTTTGAATCCAATTTAAAAACAAACGGTGTAGATCACACCACACGGGTGCACTCGCCATAAGAACTATCCTTGTGAGAGGTGGATAACGTCAACAACAAAGACGTGACATTGAGAGTGTTTTCATTAGAATAATATGATAAGAGTCACATTTGATCACCATGATCTTAAAAGAGAACATTATTTCTTCTTCTAAAAGAAAAAGACACTACTACTATCTCCTTTGGAAGTTAAGATACTTGATTCCAAAGGCGAAAATAAGAGCAAAGAGAAGAACCCAAACAAGGTGAAGTAGAGCAACCACAGGCAGAAAATCATGGCGATAACCGAGCGATTCCTTAAGGTATTCTTTAACAGTAACAAAACCAGCTCCAGGAACAGCCACTAGATTTTCTCTGTCACCAACTTGTGAAGTAATCAGCCCATTGATTGTCCAAGCCACTGGTGATAGCCAATAGTACCATCTCCACCATATCGGAATCTGTGTCTTAGGAATCAAGAAACCAGAGAACAAGTTCCACAGACTCATGAAAAAACCCATTGATATGGCTGCAATCTGTATCCCTGATGTTAATGCCACTAACATCATTCCATACATCGCAAAGTAGATGAAGCACATTACCACAAAGTAGTAGAACGACAAGAATTTCACTGGTGTCCACTCGAACCCGATCATTGAATATAAGATGAGAGTGTACACCATTGTCACTACTGCTATGTAGATCACCTCTATTGTCACCTGAGCAATGGCGTAAGGAAGTGCTGAATACATCCCCGCACCCTTTTCCCGGTAAAAAACCGTTCTTTCCACTGAGACAACTCCCTGAACTGAACTGGCATTGGTTGCTCCAAGGAAAAGGACACATGAATATATACATCCCATCAGGTTCATCAAATCTTGTTGATTTTGCCTGTGCCAAAGAAAAAGAAAAGTGATCTTTTTATCTTTGATCTAATATTTTAACAACCAACATTTGTATATACAATAAATAAAGAGTTGTGGAATTGCTTACATCTTCTGGCCCTTCTGCCAAAAAACAAAGCCAAAAATGATGCCACAGACAACAGTCAAGAGCAAACGGATGGCATTATATTGAGGATGTCTCCAATACGATAAATTCTGTTTCCAGAAACAAGCTCTACATTGCGTGAAGAATGGTTGAGAATACTTGGTTGGAAAATGGAGGTCATTAGACCCTGGTGGTGGTGTACTCAGTTCCTTTATAAGTTCTTGATTTCTCCTGCAATCAAATAAACACAAAACAAATGAAAAAAAAAACAAGGTATTTGGCATTGAGAAAATACATTAAAAACAAAAACTACTCACTTGTGGAGGGATGAATGGGCATAAATGTCAGCAAAATCGACTTGCAGCTGAGCCTCCATTGAAGTAGTACTGATATCCAACATCCAGGTTGCAGGGTTATACCCTTCTTTAATCTTTGGAACGCCAGGTACAGCCTACAATAACATAATTAACTAGAAGTGAATTTTCCATATACATACATACCTCAAAGTTCATACAATGGCCAACTTGAAAGTTGAAACTAAAAGCTCAGTTCAAACGGTATTTTTAGTAATTATATATATATACCTCAAAGTATTCTATCATCTTCTGAGAATGATGTCCAAGTTCTCCAGCATAAATGACTCTTCCTCCTCTTTTCATCAATAATAACTGCAAGAAGTACCGATACTTGAAGTTAAATATCCATACATTGCTTGAAGATCATAGCAATCAACCAACATATCTTCACGATTTTCGGTTTTTACCTCATCAAAGGATTCAAAAATGTCTATGCTTGGCTGATGAATTGTGCATATAACTGTTCTACCGGTGTCCACCGTGTTTCTAACAGCACGCATAACTATAGCAGCAGCTCTGGCATCAAGGCCTGATGTTGGTTCGTCCATGAATATTATAGATGGATTTGCAACCAACTCAACAGCAATCGTTAGTCGTTTTCTTTGTTCTGTTGACAAACCATCAACTCCTGGTAGGCCAACTAATGAGTCTCCTATACTTTTAAGCTCAACCAGTTCCATGACTTCATCCACAAACATCTGTACAATTCAAAAGAAAAAAAAACTGTATATTCATCTGGTTTGAGCTCATAGAGTATAGCACAAGAGTTACCAAGAACAAGACGTACCTTACGAGTGTGGGCGTTTACATCACTAGGAAGACGGAGCCAAGCAGAATACATCACAGATTCATACACAGTAACATGAGGTGAATGAATGTCGTTTTGTTCACAGTAACCACTGATTCTTGCAAATGTATCCTGTTTTTTGGGGTAACCTGAAATGCTGATGTTTCCTTCGATTTGTCCACCAGTCTTTCGTCCAGCCAAAACATCCATCAAAGTAGTCTTTCCGGCACCACTAACACCTACTAAGGCTGTTAGTACACCAGGCCTGAAACAGCCACTGACATCTTGCAATAGTTGCAGACGGTTTTCTTGAGCACCTTGCTTCTTCATTTCCTGATTAGAAAATTTTCATGTTTTATAACACATTATGAGCATATGAATTAAGTGAAACAAGTGCAGAAATCGTTACAAGCTAAGTAAATTCAAGTGGACTTTACATCTGGCATATCAACATAGTAGTTGATTCTGTCAAAAGCAAGTGAAAGAGGCTGGAAGGGCAGAATCATTCCTTTCTTCGACACTGCATTGGCTTCACTGCCATTTGAAATAATTTGCAGTTCACTAGAATCATGACCTGAAAACAATTAAAAACTGTAAGTGGAATTGAACTTTGATATTTTACATATTAAAGCCCAAGAATTGATATAATTCACTTATCATTGGAAATTGTATGATATTCGAACCTTGGGATGTTTCTGTACTGGAAGAAGAGGATGATTGATTTTCATCCTCAATCAAAACTGCTCCTTTAGAATCGCCTAAGGCTGAGGATAGAATAAGAGGCAACAGCCTTTAGCAATCAGATAAATAATAATACATTAGAAAAAAAAAAGTAAGGAAGGAATCAAGCTCACGTTTTAAGAAGGTAAGTGCGATAATGAAAAGAACGTTGAGGATGACAGAAAATCCAAAGAGTGCAGCAACACAAACCCAATACATGTACTCATCGGTATAGAAGCCTCTTGACTTGAGCAAGGCTTTCCCCACTGTAGTTGCATTGATACGAGGATCTGTGTTAGGCTGTAAAAAGAAGAGTTTAATCATTGATGAACAATAAAATCTTAATCAACTGTCAAAAGGGAAATTTAACTTGGACATTCTAGTTTAGAGAGTTTACCGCACTCCATCTTTTGTCAAGAAATTCAGTCATTACAATGGCATTTTGTCCATAGCTCATTGGAGAAAGATATGTTGCCCATCTTATCCATGGCTTCAAGTCATCTGCAGTTATGAAATTGTAAATTTACTTTCTCATTGAAACACTAATCCATTAGTCATCTATAGCTATCAGATATCGTTTTAATTTTCATGTTCATAACATAGTGGAAATTTAGAATGCCAACATTTTTCATAAGTCATTTGATATCACTCAAAAGATTAAAGAGAGAAAAGAGCATTACCTTTGGAAACTACGAAGCCTCCAAGCAAAAAGACCGTTAGCAACGTGAAGGTACCTAATGTATTTGCTACCACTTGTGTTCTGCCTACTGCTGCAACAAAACGGAAAAGAGAGAGAGCCATTTGATTCACAAAAAAGAATGTCAAGAACTGCCTGAAGAACCTGTGCATAAGAGTGAAAAAAAATATTATCAGAAGATGTGTAAAACTTGATGTTCGTGGTAAAAACAATTGCCTGAGAAACTGCAAATACCTTCCAGCAGAGGGCGCTAGACCGATAGTAAAATATGTTAAGATGATCCAAATTGCTGATTCTATAAAAGAAATAGGTATCCTGAGCAAATAAATCGGCAAACCAAAAGCCCACGCCGGATAAAAAAGGAAATCACGCTGTTTAAAGAAGACAGGAAGCTTGAAAACAGTCATTGCAAGTTCTGCCATTCCATTGAACATCACATTTAAAAGACTATAAAAAAGAGCTCCATAGAATTTCCCTCCATCTTCTAGATGCCCATGAGGCATTTTAGTTCTGAAGAACACTGTAAACGCAATACATGCCATGATGGTGAGCTGACAAGTCTTGAATATATATACAAATGAGTTTCTCTTCATTAGCAACCATTCCCTTGCGAAACAGGCCTTAAAAATGTCCCAACTGGAAAGTCCATAAACTTCTTTAACCAAAGCAGCTGGATGAGCTTTTGTTTTATCATAAGGCACGCGTAGCTCTTCTTCAAGCCGTTGCCCAACGTGAAAAGACTTGAACGCTTTCACGAATGAAGAAACAGAGATGTATCTGTAAGGTTCATCTTTCTTAAACCAATATTGTGATTGATCTTTCTTGGATGTCACTTCTTGAAGGAAATCAGCTACTCCTTTTCTATCTGGACATCTGAATCCCATGTATTCAAAAAACTGTAGGATATTATCACGTGGACCTTGGTAAACAATCTGACCTTCTGAAAGTAGTATAATATCATCAAACAGTTCAAATGTCTCTGGTGCTGGTTGCAAAAGTGCAACTATCATGGTTAAGTCGAAAACATGAACCATTTGCTTCAAGTAGTTTATAATCTGAAATGTAGTTGAGCTATCCAACCCTGTTGATATTTCGTCCATGTAATAAGCTGTAGCCGGTCCAACCAACATTTCACCTGCATCAAAAATCATCCACAAATTCTCAACTTACGAACAGCAAACTTCAAACAAAAAGACTATATCATTACAGCAAGAGTGTTAAATCCTACCAGTTGTCACACGTTTCTTTTGTCCGCCAGAAATACCCCTTCTCATATTGTCACCGACTATTATGCCAGAACATATATCTAATCCAAGAAGCTGTAGCAAAATTGATGGACAGTGAGATCACTGAAAATTAAATTAGGGGGGACAAAAATGCATACGTAAAGATGCCGACCTTAAGAACACAATCTGTAGCCAGACTACTTCTTTTACCCTCCACGGCAATAGCCTTCATGAATGCATCAATGTCAGGGTCAGGCTTAATTCCAGCTTCTTTCTCTCTTCTTGAGAGTTCAGCTAGGAGATTATATCGAGCTCCAGTCCCGAGACACTGAGCTGAAAAGTCCAACGTCTCTCTTACTGTCATCTCCCCAAAATGAAGGTCATGTTGGCTAACATAAGCACATGTTCTTTGGGGGACAAATTCTTTCAACTCATGGCCACAATAAGTGACTTTCCCAGTTGTCTGCACACAACAATCACAATCACAATCACGATCACACGCCATTATGAATTATTACCAAATTAGGCCATAGATAGATAGAAACTAAACCAAAATCTATCAATAAACTTACCCTCAAATCATCATCAAGTTTTCCTGCAAGTGATAGCAACATTGTTGTTTTTCCTGCACCTGGGGGCCCTAATAGTAGTGTCATCCTGAATATGTACACAGAATCAGGGTGCAATTACAAATACACATAATATTTATGTATGTATAGGCATCCAAAGTAATCACAACTTAGTGAAATATCCTATTTGGACAGAAGGTATACCTTGATGGTTTGACAATCCCACTAATGTCTTTCAGTATAGTCACTTTTCTCCTGTTAGACGGGGCAAGGCGGACTAATCTCAGAGCACCCTATTATCAACCATCACAGACAAAGAATTTGGGTGAAGTTAAAGTGGAAGAATTATACATGTACACAAGAATAACTGATGATTTGCCCAACTGTTTTGTCAAGAAAATACTTCCAGCATTCAATGTAATCATTTTAAAAAAAGTAATCATTAATTCTCCAGTTTTGTGCAAGGATACATAATTAAGAAGTATACATATATAGCAATATACCTCAATTACGTTGAGAGTTGCATTCAACAAAGTTGGCAATGCTCTACTTCCCACATATGCCTCTCCCTCCACTGAAAAATTCTCATACCTTACTTCGATTTTCGGTGTGTCAATCCCCACCCTACATATTAAATTTGTTCATAAATAAATGGATTATTAAATAATTGCATGATACTATTTACATGCATATGAATATATGATGATGATGATGACAGTTAACAATCCAAGAAATTATAACGTACTTATCGAGACGATCTCTAAGCCTGCGGAGGAATTTCTCATGGTCCTCGTCAATAAGCTGAAGAATATTACTAATCAACTTCTGTTTACCATCTTTTCCGAGTTTTCGAACGTCGATGTCCTGATAAACGACGCTTCCGTCTTCATGAACTTGGCTTAATAAACCTTTCCGGATCCTATCGTAGGTTGGCAGTCTCTGAATGGCCGCCCATCGGAGCATCTCTTCATCTTCTTCATGATGATCATGCCGATTACTACTAAACGCGTCCGGCGGTACCTGCTGCAACGCGTCCCGGAAAGATGAAAAACTTCCCCGGTGGCTTCCGATTTCTTCACCCATTAATGCCACAAAAACCGCAAATCGCTTTACTTAATCACAGGGATTTACGTGTTTAAACGAGACAATGTATACGGCAAAAAAAAAGAAAAAAAAGTTTTCAAAGATCACGAGTTAAAGATGAAAAGTTAAACGTTTAGGTGGTTAGAATGAATTAATACCGCACGGGAACGGGAATTTATACAGGGAATAACAAATTTGCATTGAAATGGATTCTGTCAAAAAAGAAAAGAGAGTGAAATCCCGGAAGCTTCTATTAGCTAAAACGCAGGGAACATTTTGTGTGGGCAGGATCCATATCATCTAGAATCCGCACAGGAGGAGGAGACTTATACGTCATTTTAATCAATATCTATACCGTTTAGGATAACGGAAGAAGAAAATTGAGTAATGACATATTCATAAGTGACATAACGGTGATCTACACCGTTGATCATAGTTAGTTTAATTGATAATGGTATAAATTTAATATGATTAACGGTGTAAATCACTGTTGTGAGGCACAATCGTTGTGATTCTATTATTATTCAAGAAAAATTACGGGTGATTCTTTTTATACATCCAAGTGATGTGTAGAAGTAATTCGGATACATAATATTTTAAACCAATTACCGTAGATTTTTTTTTTTTAATGATATAACCGTTATATAAAGATTATATTAAGTAACATAATTATATTTATTTTATTTTAATCTCTTATACACGATAAAAATATGTTATGTTGAAGAGAGTAAAAATAAAAGATTACGAGAATTGTATTATAAAATTTTCTTGTACGACCTTTATACAACCGTTACACTATAAAATCTTTTACAACCGTTACATCAAACGTTACATCATAAAATCCCTCGTTACCGTGTTTGTTTACCACTCGTGTAAAAAAAAATCTAGATTACTGAAGAAAGAGTAAACAATCATTGATAGGGTGGGCCCAACATGGGGAGGAAGGCATGACTCCCAGTCAAATTTCTATGTGAAATTATTAGTATACTCTTTAATAATATTCTAAATTCGTGTATGTATATTATTTCGAGCATGTCATTGTAAAATTGCCCTCTAGCTAAATTGGTTAGATGCCTTCTTATTAGTCCTTTTCCCCTTCTTTCTAGCCTTTTTTGTGTTTTGTTTTTGTTTCTCCCTTTTTAGCCCTTTTTTGTTTTCTCATTTCTGGTCTTTTTTATTTTCTCCCCGTCATTTTTTTCCTCCTTTCTAGCCTTTTGTTTTGTTTCTCCTTTCCCATTTTTTGGTTTGTAATTTATGTTTTTTCATTTCTTATTACGTAACGCCCCGTTTTCGGACATCGAGTCCTTATCCGGAAAATGAACGTTCGACACGTATAAAATAAAAAAAATTCACTTTATACGTAAACTTCTTCTACGTCGTATCGAGTTAAGCAAAACGGAAGCAAAAGACTCGGGTAATAATTTTTCCAACATAAAAAAATAGAAACTCAATATCTAAAGAAAGAAATTTAACATTTATTACACTGGGAAACCAAACGAAACCAAAACGTACGAAAACCTCCAAACATATACTAAAAGGAATTACAAAGTTTTCAAAGAAACTTCAGGCCTAAAATGTAAATAAAACAAGAATAAATAAACTCTTCAACTTCGGCGTCCTTAAACGTCGTCATCAAAGTCCTCCTCGAACTCCGTATTTACCTGTTCTTCTCTCTCCCCCAAACACATAAATAAACATGCATTTGAGGTAAGTACATAGTAAGAAGTAGAAGCTAAAAATTAACTAAGGCTCTTTAACAAATTTTATTATAATAGTTATCTTTATGAGACCGACTCAATCTAAGGTTCACTCCATTCCCATCGACATGTCATGACTATACGTTTCTAGTAGCTTATCTTGGTTACGTCATCACTCAAGGACATTACGCATGTCGTTCATCAGCCTGAAAATATACTTGCTAACTAACGGTGATTAGCACCGTTAGCTCCGGATCGCCCCAGTATGCGTATACGTCCAATGAATTTCCTCCACTACCCTTCAGCCTTTTGAGCCAGTAGCGTTGTTCACCTTTTATGAACGTATCACATCGCCGATATGAAATAGTGTCTAACCGAGAATAAGTAACGTTTTATCTTTTACTACACTTATGTAATTATTATTGTGTATTAACTAGCCACCTAAGTGTTTTCAAAGCAATACTCACCTTATCAACTCTACTCCCTCACTTAGACAGCTAGACATAACATCCTATCAAGTACACAGACATTGATGAACTCTAGATCATCAAAGCACAAGCCCTTTCATGCTTGTCCGACGGTCCCGAACTTCAACTCCGTTTAAGAGTACGTCCGGTGCCGGAACCAAACGCATCAGAAACTCAATAGGGGCTTGTTTATGTTTAATTAATGTTATTAGTTCAAGAAACGACATTTAAAACTCATCTCATAGCTTAAAACATTATAAATAACATTCAAACAGTGTCGGGGGGCGCCAACACTTTTGTCGTGCGCCAAAGTGCATCAGAGAGTTCACTGAACTCTTTGTTCAGGTTCGGGGGGCGCCAAAGCCTTCGGGGCGTGCCAAAACTGCATCAGAGAGTTCACAGAACTCTCTGAACAGGTCAGGAGGGCGCCAAAAGGGCAGGGGGCGCCAAAACGGCCAAAAACTACTTTAATGCAATTTTCTGCACTCTACCGATTTCTAATCAAATCCAAACATGATTTACACGATTTTTCTCATAAAAACACCAGAAAAACATACACTTTATGATCCAAAACAATCCTTAATCTTAAACAACCTTTAGGCATAATCATTGATACAAAAACGCATCAAGAACACAATCTAACCTCTCTAGACCGTAATCAATTTGTAGGAAGAGATTCTTACCTTATAAGCAAGCAATTCCAACTCAAACTCTCAGAAAAACTGCAGCAAACTTGATCTTCTCTGCAGAAACCTATGTGATCAATCCATAATTAAATTAGATACGATCACAAGCTTCTAACCGAACAAAACTACGAATTCATGAGTTTGAATCCTTCAAACTCAGCCAAGAACATAACTAGGGCTCAAAAACATACCTTAAGAAAACTCCAACTTTCTAGTGTTGAATCGACGCTCTCTTCACGACGATTCCGTTGCTCTACTCTGATATGAAAACGATTGAGATCCGACTTAGAAACTAGAAGAACCTCTCTCAGCCCTAATTGCTCTCACACGCCGTTTCAATGAACGTAGGAAATTTTTCTGATTTCTTTTTGGTTATGGGAACTAATGGGATGTATTTTCCTTAAATAGATAATCCCAAAATAATAATATATTATTATTTTCCCTCATTATAAAAATCAGATTTTCCTCAAAATATATATGCAAATTTCGATAATACATATATACATTTATCTCAAAAACTTAACTCCAATAAAAAAGTCAGAATAATAATATTTCGTTTTCGCAAATTGACACGTCTGTCTTTCCCGAAAATCGGAATATTACATATTAAGATAGTTTACCATTCTTTTGTTATCTCGTTATTTGTCATACAGTCTCTATACATTAATTTTTTATTACATGTCTATTAATTCATCATTTTAATCATAAAATTACATAATTAGTCTATTAGACTAACACACATTTATAAGGAGCACATGATGTGTGCGCCTATTAATTTTTCGTATAAACACACGCATGCCTGTTGTTAGTATTAAATATACGTGTACTTGTTTATATAAAGATACGCTTATTAATTTTGTAATTTGTCGGTTTTGTAGTGTAGTTTGTGCTCCCGTTGAATTTTTTTCGGATCCGCCACTGATCATTGATTCAAATTTAAGAATAACATACTAAGGAGTCGACACTAAATTTGTAAGTACATACTTTCAAAATTGATTCTACACTTTTTTTTTGCTTAAAGCCCACGGTATCCAAAACTCACTGGTCCGACTAATTTGGAGTTTGGCCCGGGTCGTGCATGCAGACTCTGACTCTTACATTTTATTTTTATTTTCCCTTAAAAATTGATTCTACGTTTTTTAAGGGTAAAATGTGCTTATTTTATTACTCGGTGTCATCTTACAAGCACGAATTACATGATGCGAGGGAGAAGAATCCCATTCTTTACATCCAACTAGACTGAGACATTCTCTAGATAACAAATGGGAAGGTAAGTTACCTTGCCTTTTGACAAAGGAGAAAGATAAAGAAACAAAGGCAGACATTAATTTCCGGAAGTCCTCAATGATACTGCCTACATAAGACAAGTCCTCGGTGCGATCCTTGAGGCGTTGGTGTATAAGGTAGGAGTCCCCTTCTAATATAACATTGAAATAACCTCAGGTTAGAGCAAAGACTAGGGCGTGATAAGCAGTGAGAGCTTCATCAACTATGACATCATAGCTACCTTCAAGTTTCTTGTCAAAACAACGGATTATTTTTCCTTGACTGTTGCGTAGTAAGCCACCCACTACTGATGATGATTCACCAAAAGCCGCATCTACATTGGATTTTAGAGACTCAGAAGGAGGGGGCTTCCACTTGATCTCAAGAGGAGGGTGATGACCAATGTTCGAGTTCTTCGTGATGGCCTCCATATATTCTTCTGCTTCTACCTGAGAGTGAACTAAGATGGATTGAACATTCACCATTTTCCCTTCAAACAACCATCCATTTCTAGCTTTCCAGATGTTCCACAACATGCATATGATTCGAACCACTTCTACTTCATCCACTAATTTAAGAATCTCATCAAACCAATATAGAAGAGAATGGGTTCGAATATTGGAAATATCAATACCAATGCTATATGCTTTCCAGACAGCTCTCGGGATGTCGCAGTCAATGAGGCAGTGCCATGACGACTCCTCTTGGTGCAAACAAATTTGACATTGGCCATTTCCAACTCCCCTGGTGCGCAACCCTGCAACAGTGGGTAAGGCATTATTGAGAAGTTTCCAAAAGAAATGAGTTATGCGCGGTTTAATTTTCAGCTTCCAAAGAGTCGACCAAAGTTTCTTGCTAGACGTTGCAGAAGATGATGCTTCAAGCTCAATATGACAAAATTTCAAGTCATAAGCGAGTTGGTATCCCGTCTTAACCGTATACACCCCATTGCTACCATATCATTTTGTCATCTCTGGGCGTGGGGGAAATAGGAATAGAAAGAATTTTTCTGCCTCAAACGCATTAAAATTTTCTTGAACAACATCTCTTCTCCAAGTACGGTATATAGGATCAATTAGATCACAAACCTTGTGAAAATGACTGCGATTCACATTAAAATGCACGTGAAAAGTGGGGAACACATGAAGCCAAGAATCATTTAAGATGTCGATGGTTCCATCTTATGCCATGAGCAAGTAGCTCTTTTCCAAGTAGTATACCACGCCAGATAGCAGATGGGTAGCCCGTTAGGGCATTCACACCAGA
Organism: Gentiana straminea; assembly: GCA_036785695.1. Lineage (NCBI taxonomy): Eukaryota > Viridiplantae > Streptophyta > Magnoliopsida > Gentianales > Gentianaceae > Gentiana > Gentiana straminea. The sequence continues at coordinate 2,040,776 of JAVUPR010000241.1, read as the reverse complement.
AGCCCTATCTTTTATCCCTAAAATAATATAAAATAATACATATCTCTATTACAACATTTCAATTCAAAACACTCAACAATAGCATCCCTATCTTTATACAATGTATACCATTAAAATAGAGATAGTGCTTTAAAATAGGGATAGTGCTTCACAAATAGGGATACACTGTTCATTGACTCTAAAATAAGGATATTGATGAGGTTTCTGCTGTGGAGGTATTTGAAGAAAATTTCCTCTTTTTATCTTTATTTTAGGGATAGAGCACCGTATAGGGCTTCTGCTACAAATGCCCTTATGGTGGCTCTCAAGAAATCTCTTGAGTCAAAGTATTTCCTTTTTAGAACACGAGCTGCTACTGAATCTGGATGTTGCAGAAGTTTCCACGCCTGCTTCGCTAACAGAGATGAGTTGAAACACTCTAAGTCTCGAAATCCAAGTCCGCCCTCTGCTTTCTTTTTACAACAAGTCTTCCAAGATTTCTAATGAATTTTATCTTTTCCATCCGCTGAACTCCAGAAAAAATGCCTAGTTAATCCCAAGTTTTTAATGTATCTAGTATTTTTTCATTTTAAAAAAAATAGTATATTTTCATTGGCAATCTTATCCCAAATGCTAGTTAATCCCAAGTTTTTAAGACATTCAAATGCTTTCAAATTAATTATACATTTTAATCACAGGTTTTTAATATGTTTAGTATTTTTCTCATTGGCAATTTCATCCCGATGTGATAAAACATTCAAAATTTTATTTCATGAATGGCGTCTATCAATGTTTAAAAAAAAAAAAAAAAATGAATTCTGTTTTTCAATAATTAATATGTTTATGGGGAGACGAGGAGGGCACGAGGAAAATGCACTTGACTGCTTGGAATACCATTTGCAAAGCCAAAGAAGACGGGGGCTGGGTTTCCGAAAGCTCAAGGAAATGAACTTAGCATTCCTGGTAAGTTGGTCTGGCAACTTCTGAACAAGAAAGACTCTCTTTGGGTCCACATTCTTTCGCAAAAATACAAGGAACTTACATTAGGCCTGTAAACGAGCCGAACCCTACCGAACTCTGGCAGGGTTCGGCTCGGCTCGGTGTGTTCGAACCTTAGGCTCGGCTCGGCTCGAAATGGCCGAGCTTTATATTTTCATTATTCGGCTCGGGTTCGGTCTGGTATTTGGGGAAAAGAGCTCGGCTCGGTTCGGCTCGAACATGTCAAACCGTTCGAACATGTTCGGCTCGAACTGGGTTTTAAAAAAAAAATCAGAACATGTTCGGCTCGGTTTTAAAAAATATGTTCGGCTCGAACTGTATATAAATTTATGATATCCGAGCCGAACATGTTCGAACATGTTCGGCTCGACCACCGAATATCTAATTTGTAAGGTTCGGCTCGAAGTTCGAACCCACGAAACGAGCCCGAATCGAGCTTTTTCGAGCCGAATACTCCGGATCGAATCGAATACTTAGGTTCATTTACAGCCCTACTTACAGTCAAACCGAAAACTGGGATTTCGAATATTTGGAAAAGCATATGCAGTTCTCTAAAGAGGCTTGGAAGAAACTGATGATGGTTTTAATCGGAGGATGGAGCCTAAAGGGGAATACTCAGTTAGTTCGGGGCATTTCTTCCAATGCCCAACGGACCAAGTGGATCGATCGGCGAAAAGATATGCGGAAAGCAGCCTGGAAACTGAAGGGTCCATCAAGAGGTAATTTTTTTACATGGACTATCCTTCATGAAGCACTGCCAGTAAGTGATTTACTTTTTAAGAGGCATGTTAACACTTCTGTGATGTGTAAGCTTTGTGAGAGGGAAGCTGAGACGACATTACATGCCCTACGGGATTGCGAGTGGGCGAGATCAGTATGGTGCCAATGTGTCCCAAGGAAGATTGGGGGAAATTATTTGGAGCAAGGTCGATCGAAGAGTGGGTTCGACTCAACCTATTGAATACGAGAGACGCAAGTTTTAGAACATGTAGATGAAAATATTTGTGGCGAGAAATCTCTAGCGGGATTTGGATATGGAGAAATAGAGAATATCACGAAGACGATTGGGAGAGACCATCGGCGTATGTGTTCATTGCGAGTGCAATTGATAGAGTTAGAAATCTCCGGCTAGCCTGGAGGATAGATTAAATTGGTAGATTTAATAGTTTTTTTTGCAGTTTAATTTTGATGTAACACCGAACAACTATTTTTTTAATGCCTAATGACCTTAGAGTAATAAAGAGATCGTTTATTAAAGTAAAAAAAAAATTAATATGTTTATGAGGACTTCTAATAATACATTTGTGTCGATTCAAAAAGAAAATACATTTGTGAAATAATTTCAAAAATGGATTGTATCATTAAGAACATTTACATTATTTCCATCCCTAATCAGATCATAATTTTCTTTTAAGTAATGATACGGATACAACGATTGCGTCACAACGAGTGATACAAATACAGGCATAACAGTTATGGCACAACGAGTGAGACAACAGTGATGTGTATCGTTGTTCATATTAGAATTACACAATGATCAATTTAAATTCATTATAATCAATTCTCATTAATTGTGCCTATTAATACTTAATAGGGAATGACGCAGTGCCACAATAAGTAGGGAGCATAGTTATCAGACCCGGCCCGGCCCGGCGGTCGAACCGGTCGACCCGGTGACCCGGTCCCAAACCCGGGCCGGGTCAAGCATTCGACCGTTCAAGCAAGTGAACCGTTCTGACCCGTCCAACCCGGCGGTCGGACCGGTCGACCCGGCGGTTGAACCGGTCGGACCGGTCGACCCGGCGGTTGAACCGGTCGACCCGGCGGTCGGACCGGTCAACCCGGTGACCCGGGCGGTTTTCAATCAGCCTAGTTTTTTTTTTTTTTTTCATCAAGATTTCATTCACCCTCAACCGGTTCTAAAAAAAAAAGCTTCAGTTCTAAATAATATAAATTTCAAAACATCGAGCAAATTTTGCCAAAAAAAGAACATCGAGCAGATATCTCACCAAAAAAAATCGAGCAGCAGTATGTATTATTTTTTAGAAAATAATTATTGGTATTTAGGGGTATTTGAACTTTTTTATGGTCGAAAACTTGAAGTGAAGATAATCAGCTTGTTTTCATTATGGATTGAATGTATTGCTGTGTTTTTTAGGAATGTATGAAATTGTAGCAAAGTAGCTACAATACTAACCTAAAGAAAAGGCTAATTATTTACGCTTTAACTTGCACAACAGATAATCATTTGAGCATTTTATGTTGTCTAATTTGTAAATGTGTTTGTTGGAGTATTTTAAAAATAGTTGTGGTTGTCATATTTTATTTTATCTTTATGTTTTGAATATTCAATTATATTTTTTAAGTATATGATGTGACCCACCGGTTGAACCACTGACCCGGTGACCCGGTGTATTTTCCGGGTCAATGACCGGGCCGGGTCTGATAACTATGGTAGGGAGTACTGTATAATAAACATTTTTTCTTTGCAAAACTATACTCCCTCCGTCCCGTAATATAATAATACAAAATATAAGTAAAAACAATCAATATTAAATGCGTTTTCATTTTCATACTAAACAACGTAATATTATTAAATTTAGTCAAAAAACAATACAATATTTTGTATTGAAATATTAAAAAACAACTCATTCATTATGTTTTCTTAAACCGTGTGAAATGGCCAAAAGGCCTTATATTATGAGACGGATGGAGTATATAATAAACATTTAATCACGTCATATATTTTTCAAGGCAATAAAAATATTATGTGGTGACCTGCGGAAGGCAGAGGGACTTGACCTAGGTAATGTCTTTTACCCAATTCCTTCATGTATTGCTCATCTCTTCACTCTTTTGCTCATTTGAATGTCCCGTTCATGGTTATGAAAGACTTTAATTCACATTATTCTTACTTTATCTTTACTAATGAATATAGAAAAACGAATTAAAAAATCTGAAATTATAATAATAAAAAAACCTAAAATACCAAAATATATATATAAAAAGAACTTAAAGAAAAATAAGAAACAAAATCTAACACCCCCCATAATGGAAATATGGAATGTATAACTAACTTGTGTAACTAGACATATATAAGACAATAAGGCGGAAGTCATTTCTATTCGATTGTCTTTATAAGAGAATTCGTTAAAAGAGATAAGTTATCTGGTAAAAAAAAAAAGAGATAAGTTATTTCCTACTATTCAAGTTATAACTCTTGACAATCTAACTAAGTATATTAGTTAAACAACTTTGTTCAGATGTTCTAATGTACGACTATGTAACTACGCATATTTTTTATACCAGAAACGAAAGGATTCATTAGAAACTAAAAAAAAAATAGAAACAGTACACCTGGACAAAAGCCGGGAAAAAACCGAACTAATTCCGGATCACTACCGGCTTAAAGCCGGACAACAGCCAGCAGAAAGGAAAGGAAAAAAGGTCATGGGAAAAACCTATTTCCACAAAATTCAGCCTTCGATAGGAGGACATGATTTGGTAACATAATACGAGTTAAACATTCATCATAGCTTCTCTAAACTTATAATAAAACTAAAACTAAAACAGCAAACCAGAAAAGCCGACAAATTCCGACCCGATCCAAAAACATAAAACAACAAAAACAACATTGTCCAAACCCAACACAACCTCCACCCGGCCGCCAAGCCACCAAGGAAAATAGCCACCGGTACACATCAGAATACTCCACCGACGTCGTCACCACCAAAGCAGCCAGCAACCAGAAAAACAACAAACAAGAATCTGCCTTCAATTGTGTTATAATAGATATATAACACAATAAGTTCTAAGTTATTTTGACAAATGAAATCGGACCCAGTCAACTCTTCTAGTGACCTCCGTTAATGAAAGTCGCTCAATTTCGTTAGTTTTATCGATAGGAAGGTAACCGTTACTCTACATAGAAGATGGATTGGCATTCCATAGATAGGAGTTATAACAAGCGCTTTCGTAACTGTCGATGCTGTGCAACACATAAGATTAACTAGTTATGTATATAAGTTATAACTATATAAATCGACATTTTTATTTTTATAAATGAACATTTTATTTTATTAAGAAACAAATTTCCGTAAAAAAGACCAACTAGAACAACCAAACCCTGCCTCATTAATCAATATAATTTCTACCGGCAAAATCTAATGAAAAAAATCCAGTAAAAAAATGGTACAATTTTCATAACTCTTACCTTACGACCCTTAAAAGGGAAAAAAAAAGATACATAAAAGAATAAGCATGTCCCTAGCTACTCTGTGGCGGATTCAAAAAGTTTTTCCAGTAAAGTTATCGGACTGTAAAACTATATTTTTTATTTAAAAATTTGTTACAGCGGAGTCATCGGAGTCTAAAACTACATTTTTACCAGCAAAACGACAATTTTTAACATTAAAACTATATCGTTTTAATACCATAAAAAAAAAAATCCGGATCTCGATGGGGATACACATAAATCCGCCACTGCAGCTACCACCATAACCAACAAAGCTGATCTTCAGCACTTTATGTAAAGATTGTATATAGAGTTCTTCCAAACACGAAATCCTTTACTTCTTCATATGAGAACCTTAATAAGAAGACCCTGAAAAAGTTTCCTCCCTCGTCTCCCTAGCATTCCGGACGAAGTCTGATGTTCAGAACCTAATTACATTGACCTTGCAGCTTGGAAAATATAACGAATCTGATTTAGCGGATATGAATCAGAGGATAGCGGAGAAGAAATCGAGTAATTGTTGTTCGGTTGATTGATGTGTAGGATAGCGGAGAAGAAAGTAATTGTTGTTCGATTGATTGATGTGTTTTAGAAATGTACGAAATATCTTCAACAACAAAAAAAAGTACGGAATTTGAAACAGATTCTAAGTACAATATGATATCTAATAAATCCACAGTAATGGCATTTTTGTATGCAGCAAGAAGCACCTCGAACCACTATATTACTCGATGCTCAGAATTCATTCTTTAAAGATGATACGTATAAAATAAATTTATTTTCCCAGTATTATTCTCATGTGAATAGTAAAGATGTTTCGAAAGTGAGAGTACAATAAGACAAAGAAAAGGACAAAAGTAGAATTGATCCTTTTCCTTTGCTGCGGAGTGATAGATGAAAAATGGTTGATTCTTTAAAGATGATACGTATAAAATAAATTTATTTTCCCAGTACTATTATCATGTGAATAGTAAAGATGTTTTGAAAGTGAGAGTACAATAAGACAAAGAAAAGGACAAAAGTAGAATTGATCATTTTCCTTTTGCTGCGGAGTGATAGATGAAAAATGGGGGAAATTATTGTGTGGTGAGTGAATTTAAGGGTGAAGTGACGGGTAAAACGATTAAAACCACACAGATATAAAATGAAATTGTGTCCAGAAAAAAAAAGTCACACAAACCCTTTATTTATTATCTTTTAATGTTGCAGATTTCTTTTGAGATATACAAAACTACCACCCCATGTATCTCCCAGTTTATAGGAGAAGTTATAGATATACATAGAAAAAGTCAAGCATATATTAATTTAGATATTAGGATTATTTAATTTTAATGTATACCACAAAAAAATAATATAAGATTTAATATCAATAAATAATTTCAATAATCCCCACTTGATTTAAATCTTATTTTTTGAAAACCAAACTGAGCATATAATATTTTGTAATCTTATTTTTTAAAAACCAAACTAAGCATATAATACCGTGTAATATGTGTAGGTATCTTTCGGATTTGAACCTCTACTTAGTGAAAATAAATTACACATAAATGTCTTGAACTATGTTTTATATGACTAGATGGTAACGCATTACACACCACATTATGAGTAAAAAAATTGTAGTTTTATTAGTGGTGCGCTTTACGGTCATGCGCGAAATCTGGTATCATGAATGTCATTAGAGAATAGCCCACACCCCACAATGGCGACCCCACCACCACGTTCACTTAGGTGAATCCTCCTGTGACCAAACACCCTGACCCCGCAAAAATATGCCATTGGACTTATTAAGAAATAACTCAACCTCAAACGTCACATAAAGAACATTAACACCATAAGAATGAGATTCGGAAAATTTCCGCATTAATAATTTTAATCGTGCTATTCCAAATCACCCCTATAACAGTTTCGTTTTTACCCGTTGAACTTCGTTCATGGGATCGCCATACCTCCGAAGACGGGTTTCCACTGTGGTGATTTAATTAGTAGTTTCCAATCCCATTCCACTGGATGTATTTATAATTTGTTGACGCGTCAGTCTCTTTGTATCCGCACTGTTGTTTCCAGACCTGACAAAATTCAAGCAAACCAAAGCTTAATTTCACTTGTAAAAGCTATAGTAGTTAGTAAGTTTCAACATCAACGACGAAATGCTAACTTGCGACATCATCCCTTCATCCACCTCGGTTCTTGTTAGATGTAATATGGCCGGATGGATCAAGATCCACCCGATTACGCAGCGGAATAGTATAGATCTAGATCTAGTCAACCAAAATACATAAAATAAATAGATCTAAACCTACAAGGGGATTTAGATTGTTTACATTTTTATGGTGTATAAACGCCAAGAACAATCTCCAATGCAAGCTACTCGATCCAATGAGATGCCACCGTCTTCCGACGTGTATCTCCAAGCAACACCAAGTGGATGGTGTTTCAAGCCGCCGGACCTCATTGATATGCTACCTTAGAAAAACCCGAAGTTTTTCTAAAACTTGAACCCTAAGTAAATAGCCGAAAAATCCAAGCTAATTTACTCCCAAATATGCGTGTTATGTGATTGTCAAAAGGCTTGGGAGAATTCTCTTTATATAGGAGAGTAATCATTTTCCTCCAAGGATTTATTTAATTAATACAAAATCAATTGAAATAATCCTTTTCCTAAAAAGATAAATCTAAAATATTCCTAAATTAATTAGGATATACAAAAGATTTTTTTTTCCTTAAATTATTTAACACATGAATAATTTAATCACATGTCTTATTAATTATTAAGAAAACTAATTTCTCAACAAATAATAAGACACAAAATGCGCCACCTACACCTAATCAATTAGGTCATGCGCATCATTTATTTGGGCCGAGTCCACGAATTTTTTTTTTCATGTATTTAATTATCTAGTCCAACTAAACAATTAATCCACATATCAATTAAATAGTCAAATCCAACTATTTAATTATAATTGAGGTGAAACGACGAGAAAACATATGCTATGTTAGGAGCCACGGGGACCATGGACCCACATTCAGTAGCTACAATAAATTAAACAAGAGAGCTACAAAATAGATCTACGGGTAAACAATATCAACCCAATCTATCTCTTCAACCAAGACATTCACAAGCATACAACATGATATTTTCGAATTCATCATAAAACGAAAAATAAAAAATAAAAAATCTAGCATTCTTATTCCACTCCTTAGATCTAAAATTTACATACTTTGATTGATAGATCAAAGGCTCTGATACCACTTGTTAGATGTAATTGTTAGGTGTAGTGCCCGAAAGACAATTATGTAATTGTTTTAGGACAAAATTAATAATTCATCTTATTATATGCATGTATGCTTATAATTAAGAAAATACTGAAAACCCTAAGTACCTCGTTTATGTAATCACATAACTTAGTGTATGGCTATACACAAGAGGATTGAGTTAGTGAGATGTACTTAAAATTAACTTAGTCCGTAGCGTTTATTAATCTGAGTACGGGTCTCATGATTAATTTGCTATTAATGCGCCTGAACACTTTACGGTATGACAGTCTTATCCGGACTGTCGGCAATAGGTACTAGTGGGGCATTTATATATGATGATAATCATATAGGGATGGACCGATTTGATTTGAGTTCTCGATATAATTCCGTAATCGAGAAGTCTTATCGAATCACAAGATGATCATATATGGATTAATCTCAATCCTGAGGTGATCACAGACGACTGCTTAGACTAGGGTAGGGTTTGATGTGTTAGTAAAGATCACTTCGTAGTATGTGGTCCAACACTTCTCGTTGGCTCTATTCTGGGATGAGTGAGTAGTGTGTGCTATCACAGATATGGAATCCATTCCTTGCCTCAGGAAGTAGACAAACAATTCCCTTATTTGTTAACCCTAGAAATTGATCGGTGGGCCCAGTTCATACTATATTAGTGGTGAACTAATTGATCAGTAGGGGGTTAATAGTAAATAAGGATAATATGTTTCGAGAAGGGTTTACGGAAATATCCCCGAATCGAAATGATCAGTCTATGGAGGATTTATCCGTATGTTATGATTATATCAGTGGACGCTTATCAACTCATAGGTGAGTGTAAGTTTATATCTATATTCAGCAGAGTTCAGTTTCGGGTTTATGGTGGTGTAATCCCGGAATTAATAGATTGAATATTATTGTTCGGTCTGGCGAATAATTTTATTTAATTTATTGTAGCTATTGAATATGGGTCCATGGTCCCCGACGTGGCTCCTAACATAGCATATGTTTTCTCGTCGTTTCACCTCAATTATAATTAAATAGTTGGATTGGACTATTTAATTGATATGTTGATTAATTGTTTAGTTGGACTATATAATTAAATACATGGAAAAGAAATTTTTTCGTGGACTCGGCCCAAATAAATGAAAGGTGCGCATGACCTAATTGATTAGGTGTAGGTGGAATATTTTGTGTATTATTATTTGTTGGGAAATTAGTTTTCTTAATAAATAATAAGACATGTGATTAAATTATTTATGTGTTAAATAATTTAAGGAAAAGAAAATCTTTTATATATCCTTATTAATTTGGGATTTTTCTAGATTTATCTTTTTACGGAAAAGGATTAATTTAATAATTATTGGTTAATTATTAAATCCTTGGAGGACAAGGATTACTCTCCTATATAAAGAGAGTTCACCCAAGCCTTTTGACACATCACATTACACGCATATTGGTGAGTATTATAGCTTAGAATTTTCGACTATAATACTAGGGTTTTGAGTTGGGATAATCCTCGGGATTATTCCGGTAGCATATCAAGGAGGTCCGGCGGCTTGAAACACCATCCACTTGGTGTTGCTTGGAGATACACGTCGGAAGACGGTGGCATCTCATTGGATCGAGTAGCTTGGATTGAAGATTGTTCTTGGCGTTTATACACCATAAAAAGGTAAACAATCTAAACCCCCTTGTAGGTTTAGATCTATTATTTTATGTATTTTGGTTGACTAGATCTAGATCTATACTATTCCGCTGCGTAATCGGGTGGATCTCGATCCATCCGGCGATATTACATTCTACAGTAATATGGCCGGATGGATCAAGATCCACCCGATTACACAATGGAATAGTATAGATCTAGATCTAGTCAACCAAAATACATAAAATAAATAGATATCTAAACCTACAGGGGGTTTAGATTGTTACCTTTTTATGGTGTATAAACGCCAAGAACAATCTCCAATCCAAGCTACTCGATCCAATGAGATGCCACCGTCTTCCGACGTGTATCTCCAAGCAATACCAAATGGATGGTGTTTCAAGCCGCCGGACCTCCTTGATATGCTACCTTAGAAAAACCCGAAGTTTTTCTAAAACTCAAACCCTAAGTAAATAGCCGAAAAATCCAAGCTAATTTACTCCCAAATATGCGTGTTATGTGATTGTCAAAAGGCTTAGGAGAACTCTCTTTATATAGGAGAGTAATCATTGTTCTCCAAGGATTTATTTAATTAATACAAAATCAATTGAAATAATATTTTTCCTAAAAAGATAAATCTAAAATATTCCTAAATTAATTAGGATATACAAAAGATTTTCTTTTCCTTAAATTATTTAACACATAAATAATTTAATCACATGTCTTATTATTTATTAAGAAAACTAATTTCTCAACAAATAATAAGACACAAAATGCGCCACCTACACCTAATCAATTAGGTCATGCACACCTTTCATTTATTTGGGCCGAGTCCACAATTTTTTTTTCATGTATTTAATTATCTAGTCCAACTAAATAATTACTCCGCATATCAATTAAATAGTCCAATCCAACTATTTAATTATAATTGAGGTGAAACGACGAGAAAACATATGTTATGTTAGGAGCCACGTCGAGGACCATGGACCCACATTCAGTAGCTACAATAAATTGAATAAAATTATTCGTCAGACCGAACAATTATATTCAATCTATTAATTCCGGGATTACACCACCATAAACCCTAAACTGAACTCTGCTGAATATAGATATAAACTTACACTCAACTATGAGTTATAAGGTGTCCACTGATATAATCATTACATACGGATAAATCCTCCATTGACTGTTCACTTCGATTCGGATATCTCCGTAAACCCTTCTCGAAACATATTATACTTATTTACCATTAACCCCTAGTGATCAATTAGTTCATAACTGATATAGTATGAACTGGGCCCATCGATCGGTTTAGGGTTAACAAATAAGGAATCGTCTGTCTACTTCCCGAGGGAAGGAATGGATTCCATATATGTGATAGCACGACTATTCACTCATCCTGAATAGAGCCAACGAGAAGTGATGGACCACATACTAAGAAGTGATCCTTACTAACACATCAAACCCTACCCTAGTCTAAGCGGCTTGTCCGTGATCACCTCGGATTGAGATTAATCCATATATGATCATCTTGTGATTCGATAAGACTTCCCGATTACGGAATTATATCGAGAACTCAAATCAAATCGGTCCAAATACCCCTATATGATTATCATCATATATAAATGCCCCATTAGGTACTTCCTATTACCGACAAATCCGGATAAGACTGTCCACCTAAAGTGTTCGGGCGCATTATTAGCAAATTAATCTTGAGACCCGTACTCGATTAATAAACGCTACGGACTAAGTTAATTTTAAGTACATCTCACTAACTCAATCCTCTTGTGTATAGCCATACACCGAGTTATGTGATTACATAAACGAGGTACTTAGGGTTTTCGATAGTGTCTTAATTATAAGCATACATGCATATAATAAGATGAATTATTAATTCTGTCCTAAAACAATTATATAATTGTCTTTCGGGCACTACACCTAACATTTCTGTTGGAAAATAATTTGTCAAACCACAAAAACAACACAAAACAGGAAGAAAAATGTCTGCAACAATGACGACAAGAATAATAAACAACACTGATTACCAAATAAAGTGCTGAAAATAATAGATTCAAGTATAGAATAAGCCTGGGTCGAAGCACGCTGTGACGCTATTTTTAGAGAGTAAACGTCCCACTGTACTGGTAAATTATTAATAATGCGTTGCTCTCTCCAAGATTCGACAATCCGTTGATTAGGTCGTGTGAATCGTGAAGTATCCCGAACCACTATATTACTCAATGTTCAGTTATTTAGGAAATTGGAAGGATGAAAATATAAATAAATATATATTATTTAATTGTTTAGTACAAATCTTTGAGTTGTATTGTACTTGAAATAAGAAGGCAAAGATGCCTGCCGAGTGTAAACAGCTTCAGATGCTTTTTCCAGATAAAAGGATAAAATCAATCCATCATTTCTAAAAGGATATATAAAAGGATAAAATCAATCCATAATCTCTAAAACATATTTTGTGGGATACAGTTAAACAACTACTATCCCAAATCCCTTATTTGGACAAACTAAATTAATTTTACATAAATACTACAAAATACATATTTCTTATTTGATTTAAATGTATATAATATAAGTTTTAAAATTAATAATATTTCCACCAATCCTCCACTTGATTTTAAAAACTTATTTTTGAAAAAAAACCGAGCATATAATACCGTGTAATAGGTGTAGGTATCTTCCGGGTTTGAACATCCACTTAGTGAAAACGAATTACCACCTATAAAACAATAATGATATAAATGTCTTGAACTATGTTTCATATGACTAGAAGGTAACGCATTACACACCACGGTATGAGTAAAAAAATTGTGGTTCTATCAGTGCTGCGCTTTACGGTCACGCGTAGGAATCTTGTGTCAAGAACGTCATTAGGGAGTAGCCCACATCCCCACAGTGGCGACCCCACCACCACGTTCACCTAGGTGAATCCTTCAAGGTGAATTGTGACCAAACACCCCCAAAAACACCCATTGTCTTTGGACTCATTAAGAATAACTCAATCTCAAACGTCACATAAAGAGCACTAACACCATAGGAATGAGATTCGGAAAATTTCCGCAATAATAATTTAATCGTGCTATTCCAAATCACCCCTTTAACATTTTCGATTTTACTCGTTGAACTTCGTTCATGGGATCGCCATACATCCGAAGACGGGTTTCCACTGTGGTGATTTAATTAATAGGCTCTAATCCCATTTTCACTCGATGTTTTTATTTTTTTTTTTATTTTTATGGCTTTCTAACACGTCAGTCCCTTTTTAAGTGGATCCGCATTGTTCATTTCAGACTTGACAAAATTCAAAGACAACATAGCATATTTGTAAGTTTTAAGATCATCTTCAATCAAGAAAGCATAGAACTCATCACAAATTTTATAGATTTTCTTGTTCTATTACTTTTCCTAGGCTCAACAGGTCTTTATGCAATAGAGACAAAAGATGCAGCTTTATCATTAGAAGAAGAGCTGGCACCAATTGGTTTGGACTATCTTTCAAAAGAAAATTATTTTTCAAAGAAATCAGCATCTTTAGATTCAATAATATTATTACTAGAAATTTAAGAAATTTCATAATTGAACAACAAAAAACTATAAGTAGTACTTTTTAAGAGTACCCAACAAAAGAACAATCATCAAATATTTAAGTGAGAATTTTTTGAAGTTCATAGGACGTCGCAAATCAAGTGGGTTTTTTAGGATGTGAGCATGGAATAAAGTTCTTTCCACAACACCGTTAGATTTAGAAACAAGATTATCAAAAATGCAATTTACAAAATGTTTTTTGGAGCTAATTTTTTTTAATCTGAATCACAACAGTTTTGTCTTTCTTTCCATAAGAAACAAGATTATAAAAAACAAAGATGTTTTGCTATGAATTTGTCTTTGCTCAATTTTTCTGTAATAAAAAAAAGATGTTTTACTATGCTTTTGTTAGTCTTTGGTATGTTTTGCAACATTATTGTGATATCCGGCTACATTTTGATATACTTGTTGTATCACTTTCTATGATATTACGTTGTGACAATAACAAGACACAAAACAAAAGCCTCGATATCCTTAACATCCACTGCTTCATCAACTATAACCTTAGTGTAATTGTGATTTCTTTTGTTTATAGGCTTATTTGTAATATATTTAAAGACATGTGTCTTATTGTAATTGAATACAAATAACACTTATTAAAAAAATTGTTAAACCCTAACCACAAGCGTCCTCCATTCCCCTATGAGTAAAAATTTTAATCAGGTAAACTAGTGACTTAGAGTAATGTGCTTACGATTATACCAAACAACTGAATGAAGTCACCCATTTACGGAGTTCGAACATCCACACTTCAGCTTCAAGTCCAGCTGCCGTTATTTTAAGGCATTCATACCCTTTACTACTAGCCAATGTAATGGGGACGAATACAAATAGAACTTATTACTAAGAGTCTTTGTAGTAGAATTGTTTTAAATGTAATGCATGAAAATTCAATTAATCCTTTACGTATCCCTTTAAAATTGATGTAATGCTTTTTTTCTTACCTTAGACTTTTTCTTTTTTGACCGGTTTTGGTTACTTTCGGTTAGATTTTATGGTACAACCTATACTGTCGTTATGTTACCGAATGGCATTACTAGCTAATAGCCAAATATTATTTTTATTCTCTTTTTCATAACACAACACCCATTGTTGTGTGGGAGAGAATGAAAATGAAAAAGAATAATACTTGTATCATTGCAAATTCATTGGAGGCTAATATGTAATTTAACACATAAGAAGGGCTATTTAATGTAATTACAATATTGCAACTCAAGTACATTATACCCTAGTGGTATAAATACTAGCAATTGCAACACAAATATACAGCTCCGATCATTTTTCTTCCCCTCCTCTATTGTTTTTTCCATTAATTTAAGAATACATTTTTAATTATTCACTGTTGATAAATTCAGAAACAAAATGTGGGGCTTTGATAAAGAATAAATCAACCAAACACGATTTTCTCCGTATAATAAAGGTACGTTTTATTTAATTATATCTTGTTGAATATTAATTCCGAAGAATCCCCGTAGCAAGATACCTTGTCCGGGATGTTTCTTCTAATATCGAACCAGACGCAAGGCTACCTCCCAATGATCAACCCGAGGTGCCTTCATAAATTGAGACAACACATGAAGAGAATATGCCAGATCGGGTCGGGTAACTCCGAGATATATAAGACGCCCAATCAACCGACGATATGGCCCTGGATCACTCAACAACGCGCCAGAAGCAAGAGCCAACTTGCGATTCTGCTTTATCGGGAAATCAGCCGGCTTGCTCCCAAGTAAACCGGTTTCATGAATAATGTCAAGGACAAGGCATTTTATTTCCACCGTTTACTAATAGGTTATGAAACACATACCATATGCATAATGTCACTTTTGGTTAATTTAAAATAATGCATAGATGATTATAACACATTTTTAGTCCATCGTGTTTCTTCATTTTCTCAAAACCATCGTCTATCTTTCATTGTTATGATAAAGATAAACTCCTCTATATATTCGTTTTTGTTACGATAGACACCCATATGGTTTATTGTTATCATAAATACATCTATGTATTGTTTTTTATTACGATATACAACTCTATATATTTGTTTTTGTTACGATAAACATCCCGTTAGAAATATATATAACACATGAACTAAACAGCGGAGAAGACATTTAAAAAAAAAACTCGCCGAGGAAGCAAATATAGTAGCAACCCATAATGAGTGAAAAACACTACAAAAAAGCATAAGTAAACAAGGCAGACCGGGAATTAGAAGAAGATGAAACAAGAATAAGAGACGCCACGAAATATACATATAAGGGAGCATAAGGATTATAGAATTTTGATGACACAAATAAAATTTCACTTATTCTTACTAGCTTAGCCATATCTTAATCTATCTATTCATTCTTTTTTCATCATTGTAGAAAGAGTCCAGACCCCAAGACTAAAAGATCCTGGGTTTAAATTTCTATCAATTACATGTAATATTTGAAGAAGAACATTAAACTAAAATTGAATCAAACAGAACTGAATTTGAGACAAAAGAACATAATTCATTTCAGAGAATTTACAGATATTTTCTAGAATATACAACTTGATTCTTCTCTAGATATTTTGGTATCTATCTATTTATACCCTTTGACTTATTACATATAAGAAAGACCTATAATATGATTGGATAGAGTGATGTCATTCCCACCAATCAAAACATTCCAAAGTGCCAACTCATTCCTCTCTATGTCCATTCTCTACATCCTCCCTCAAACCTGACCTTGCATAAATGTTGTGCAGTCCAAGATTGGCCATCAACTGTCTCAATTTAATGCTGTCTAATGCTTTGGTGAACATATCAGCTAGCTGCAACTCGACCTTATAGGCAATGGCTTGATGATCCCTTTCAAGAACTTTTCCCTCACAATGTGACAATCTATCTCTATGTGTTTTGTTCTTTCATGAAACACATGATTTTCTGCTATATACACAGCATTGTTGTTGTCACAAAACAATGGTACAGCTTTGTCATGTTGAACCTGCAAATCACTTAGCAAATATAGAATCCATTGCACCTCACAAGTTGTTGCAGCCATTGATCTATATTCTGCCTCTGAAATGCTTTTAGACACAGTAGTTTGCTTTTTTGATTTCCAAGATATTAGGGACCGCCCAAGAAAGATACATAATCCAGTCACAGACCTTCTTGTCTCTTCACACCCTGCCCAATCAGAATCAGAAAAAGCTTTCAAGGTTAACTCATTTCTTGCAGGAAACTTGATGCCTTGTCCTGGACTTCCTTTACAAATCTAAGTAGTCTTTGTGCAGCTTTCATATGATTGACAGTTGGTGCATCCAGAAATTGGCTAAGTTGCTGAGCTGCAAAAGAGATATCTGGTCTTGTTATTGTTAAGTACAACAATTTTCCAACAAGGCTTATGTACAAAGTGTTGCTTGGAAGTAATTCTGAGTCTTGATGTGTTAGTTTTTGAGAGCAATCCATGGGACTAGTGGCTGGTTTGGATCCCAAAAGACCTTGTTGTTCCAATAGTTCTAGAGCATACTTCCTTTGATTTAGAATGAGCCCCTCCTTGGACCTGGCCACTTCAATACACAAGAAATATTTGAGAGGTCCAAGATCTTTGATCTGAAAAGTGTTATCCAGAAACCTTTTGATGGAAGTAACCTCATTTCTGTCATTACCAGCTATGACAACATCATCAACATACACCAGCGGGCAGTGAAGGAAGTGGATGAATGCTTGATGAAGAGGCTGTGATCATGAGGAGACTGTATGTATCCTTGATGAATAAGGGCAGCAGTGAGCTTGATATTCCACTGTCTACTTGCCTGTTTCAAACCATAAAGGGACTTTTGGAGCTTGCGGACTTTAGAAGTAGGAAAACCAGGAGGTGCCACCATATATACTTCTTCATTGAGATCTCCATGAAGAAATGCATTATTTATGTCTAATTGTTCCAAAATCCAATTTCTAGAAACTGCCACTGCAAGGAGAAGTCTAATGGTGGTCATTTTGCAACAGGACTAAATGTGTCTTGATAGTGTATCCCCAACTGTTGAGTGTACCCTTTAGCCACTAACCGTGCCTTATACCTTTCTACTGACCCATCTGGCTTATGTTTCACCCTAAAAACCCATTTGCAACCAATAGGGATCTTATTTGGAGGTAGATCAACCAAGAGCCAAGTATTATTTCTTTGGAGAGCATCAATTTCTGCCTGCATAGCAGCTTTCCATTCTGGTACCTGCACAGCCTCAGAATAAGACTTAGGTTCTGCAATGACAGTCATGTTTAATACATAAGATTTGTATTTAGGTGTCACAAGATCATATGATAGAACTTCATGAAGAGGGTAAATGGTAGAACAATGATGGAGATAAGATGAAGAAAGTAAGATGGTGTGATACTGTTGTAACCATTGGGGAGGGTTCCTGGTCCTGAGGAGTGTCTAGTAGGCACAAGATGAGGAACATGATGAGGATTGGGATCAAAAAAAGGTGTAGTAGTGGAGACAGGGGATGGTGCAGATGGTGAGGCAGATGGTGAGAGGAGATTGAGATGGAAGAGGTGTAGATGGTGGAGATTCAGGTGTAGATTGGGAATTTATAGTGCTGGTATCTTGTGTAGGCATGTCAGAATCTAAGTGGTGATTTGTAGATGAAGGAAAAACAAAAGGTAATGGTGTGAGATTTGAAGTTGAGGTGGCAAAAGGGAAAATGTCTTCATGGAAGACCACATCCCTTGACAGGAAGATATCTTTAGTGTGTAGATCAAGAAGGATGCTAGCTTTTGAAGTGGAAGAATCCCCAAGATAACAACAGGCCTTTGCCCTGGGATCAAACTTAGACTTTGTGGGATCAGTAATAGTGGCATATGCTAGACATCCAAAAACTTTCAGGTTGTTATAAGAGGGTAGTTTATGTAGGAGCTTTTGATATGGAGAGTGATGATCAAGAAGAGGTGTAGGCAATTGATTTATGAGAAAAACAGCATGCTTAATGCAAAAACCCCAATATTCTAGAGGAAGATTAGAATGCAGTCTTAGACTTCGAGCAACAACCAGAATATGTTGATGCTTACGTTCTACAATCCCATTTTGTTGTGGGGTGTGTCTAACACTTTGTTGATGGATAATGCGTTTTTCTGAATAAAAATCTGTGAGGTCAAACTCTTTGCCATTATCAATTCGAAAGCATTTGATTTTGAGGTTAAACTGAGTAAGTATCATTTCATAGAAGCTTTTGATTAAATGTTTAACTTTATATTTGAATTGCATTAAGAAAATCCAACAATATCTAGAATGATCATCCATAATAGTAAGAAAGTATCTTTGATTTTGAATAGTAGGTTGTTTATAAGGCTCCCAATGTCAATATGCACAATATCAAAACATGAAACATAAAAACTGCTACTTAAGGGAAATAGGAGTCTATGTTGTTTAGCTAAAGGACATATGGGGCAGTGAACATCCAAGGGAGCACAAACAGCAGTATTATTATCTCTAACTAATTGAAGCCTTTTATTTGAGGGGTGGCCCAATCTACAATGCCAAAGCCAAGAAGGAGATGTGATATCAGCAAGTTGAGGATGAGTGGAAGACTGAATGGAAGAAGCCAGATGAAGACTTTGCTTGGATGGAGAACAGGAAGTGGAAAGCAGATTTCTATGAGCAGCAATTAAGTGATACAGGCCATGAGACTCATTAGCTGTACCAATCACTTTCAAAGTCCTCATGTCCTGAATGAGACAAGAACATGAGTGAAAGTCACACAATATTTAGGATCTCTCACCAGAGTGCTAAGAGATAATAGATTAAAAGAAAATGATGGAACACAAAGCACATTAAACAAAGTAAGATTAGAATTCAAGTGAACAGTACCAATGTGGGTGATAGGAACATCCTGACCATTAGGCAAATGGATACTTTTGCCTGAAACAGCTTTATAATGAGTGAAAACAGACAAGGAATAGGCCACATGATCAGTGGCACCTAAATCCAAAATCCAATCTATTAAACATGACTAAGAAACAATACCTTTATCCTTCTGAGAGAAGTCAGCATTCAAAATGGCAGCTGAAACCTGGTGTGAGGAGTTGTTGTTTCCATGCATTTGAGTATTTGATGGTCCTGCACCCTGCATTTGAAAAGACTGGAACAATTTCATTATTTCTTTGCACTGTTCAGGAGTAAAAACAGAAGATCCTCCTTCAAAAGGATCTGTAGATTGAACAGCAACAGAAGCCTCTGGATCCTCATATTCATTTTGAACCAAGTTAGCCTGCCTCTTTGGCCTAAAGTTGGGTGGAAAACCGTGTTTTCTATAACACTTGTCTTCTGTGTGACCTTGCCTGTTGCAATAAGTGCACTGCATAAATTTCCTATTCCCATTATCCTGCATATAGCCAGTAGGTGCAGCATTCTGAGTGATCATGGAACGCCTATGTGGCTGTTGTTTCACATAGTTACCCTGGTAGGACTGTTGCATAACCATGGGAGCAATAGTATGCTCATTTCCATGCTGAATCTGCCTCTCAAACTTAACAGCGATGGCAAATGCTTCATTTATGTCAGGAAGTGGTTGCATAAGGAAAACCTTAGATTTAACAGGACTCAAAAAAATCATTAAGACCTCTTATGAACCGAATCACATAGTCGGCTTCTATGTAATGACGGAAATCCTGATTATTGAGGCCACAAGGACACATATGTATAGGTCTAATCATAGTGGATTCCTCCCAAAGGATCTTCAATTTTGTGTAGAATTCGGTAACAGTGTTAGTACCTTGTTTAAGAGCAAATATATCCTCTTGAGTGTCTGCAACTCGAAATGAATCTCCAGTGGAGAAACGAACACGCAATTCATTCCAAACTTCTCTGGCTGTGTTTGACCACATCACGCTTTGTGCAATTGGAGGAATTACGGAGTTTAGAATCCATGAGAGTACCATATTGTTGACCTGAGTCCAAATTCTCAGCAATCGATCATCATTCTCCGGCATTGGAACGGTTTCGTCCACCAGCCCAAGCTTGTTCTTCGACAACAATGCCATATGCATAGCTCTACTCCAGCCATGGTAATTCTTCTCACAAAGAGGTGGTTGAACCAAAACAATTGATGGATTTTCATTCGGATGCAAATACAAAGGATGAGACGGCGTGATATCATCGATTTGATTCTGACCTTGCCTTTGATTCATTTTGAGCTGAATCAAGCTACGAGCACGAAGAAACAGATGGAAAAGCAACAAAAAACAGAGATAAGCAACGGATTAATGCTCTGATACCATGAAGAAGAACATTAAACTAAAATTGAATCAAACAAAACTGAATTTGAGACAAAAGAACATAATTCATTTCAGAGAATTTGCAGATCTTTTCTAGAATATACAACTTGATTCTTCTCTAGATATTTTGGTATCTATCTATTTATACCCTTTGACTTATTACATATAAGAAAGACCTATAATATGATTGGATAGAGTGATGTCATTCCCACCAATCACAACACTCCAAAGTGCCAACTCATTCCTCTCTATGTCCATTCTCTACAATATTGTTTCCCTTCTTAAAGCAACGAAAAGTCGATTCCGAGATCTAAAACCGACTGCAAAATGGTTGATTGTCATTTGTCACTTGTGATGCCACGACAATAAGGTTTGATGTGGTGCTATGACTAATAATATAACAATAGGCAACAAATTCGAGTTCGTTGTGTTAGTACTTGTTGGAAAATAATTTGTCAAACCACAAAGACAACCCAGAACATGAAGAAAAAACGTCTGCAACAATAACAACATAAAATACAAACAACAATAATAGCAAAGTGCCAAGTTAAGTTCAAAATAAATCTAGGTCGAAATACGCTATGGCGTTATCTTTAGAGAATAAAACGCCCTCACTGCATTGATAAATTATTGATAGTGCGTTGCTCTCCTAAAATTCAACAACCCGTTGCATTTTCATGTGCACCGTGAAGCACCCGAACCACTATATTACTCGATGCTCAGAATTCATATAAAGATGATACGTATAAAATAAATTTCTTTTCCGAGTACTATTGATTCTCATGTGAATAGTAAAGATGTTTTGAAAGTGAGAGTACAATACTTTCTTAAAAAAAAAAAGTGAGTACAATAGGACAAATGTACAATTGACCATTTTCCTTTTGCTGCCGAGTGAAGATAGATGAAAAATGGTTGATTCTTTTATACCAGAAAAGAAAAAGAAAAAAAAACCTCACACAAACCTTTTATTTATTTGTTGTCTTTTAATGTTGCAGAATTTTTAAGATATACGTACAAAACTACCACCCCGTGTATCTCCTAGTTTATAGGAGAAGTTATAGATATACGTGCCCACTGATAGATGAAAAACGGTTGATTCTTTTACTAAAAAAAAAAAAGGAAAACACTCACACAAACCTTATACATTTATTATCTTTTAATGTTGTAGATTTTTTGAGATATACTCTCTCCGTCTCAAAATATAATTTCGTTTAAACTTTTTTACACTTATTAAGAAAGTTAGTTAAATTTATTATATGTCAATAATTTTGATTAAAAAAGACTAAAATGACATTTTATTGGTATTAATGCAAAATAATAATAAGTGGTTCAGTATATAATAAATGATGTGTAAAATGAGAAAAATATAATAAATGCATTATTGGTTTTCTAAAAGGACTTACACTTTGGGACAAACCAAAAAGCTAGAAGAACTTATATTTTGGGACGGAGGTAGTATTAAACTACCACCCATGCACCACATCAAATCTACCTGAAGCACCACATCAAGGTTTAAAAATATACATGAAATGTGGTGTCTTTAAGGGCAATGGTGGATTTAGTGTGGTGCCCTTTAACCTTAAAGCCCCTTTAAATAAATATAATTATTTAATTTTAATGTATGCCACAAAAATTAATATAAGGTTTAAAATCAATTAATAATTCCAACAATCCCCTTGTTGATTTTAAATCTTATTTTTTGAAAACCAAACTGACCATATTATACCGTGTAATCTTATTTTTTGAAAACCAAACTGAGCATATAATACCGTGTAATATGTGTAGGTACCTTCCGGGTTTGAACCTTCACTTTGTGAAAATAAATTACCATTTATAAAACAATAGAGACATAAATGTCTTGAACTATGTTTCATATGACTAGATGGTAACGCATAACAGACCACGGTATGAGTAAAAAAGTGTGGTTCCATCAGTGGTGCGCTTTACGGTTATGCGCAGAAATCTTGTATCATGAACGTCATTAGAGAGTAGCTCACACCCCCACAGTGGCGTTTCCACCACCACGTTCACTTAGGTGAATCCTCCAATGGTGAATTGTGACTAAACACCCCGCAAAAATATGTCATTGGACTCATTAATATATAACACAACCTCAAACGTCATATAAAGAGCACTAACACCATAAGAATGAGATTCGGAAAATTTCCACAATAATAATTTTA
Source organism: Gentiana straminea (assembly GCA_036785695.1). NCBI lineage: Eukaryota > Viridiplantae > Streptophyta > Magnoliopsida > Gentianales > Gentianaceae > Gentiana > Gentiana straminea. Next base: position 2,017,644 of record JAVUPR010000241.1, on the reverse strand, counting down.
TTCGTGCTCTTCCAACTCACCCCTTTAACAGTTTCGTTTTTACCCGTTGAACTTCGTTCGGATCTCCATACCTCCGAAGATGGGTTTCCACTGTGGTGATTTAGTTAGTATGTTCCAATACCATTCCCTCGATGTTTTTATAATTTGCTGACGCGTCGGTCTTTTTGTAAACGGATCCGTATTGTTGTTTCCAGACTTGATAAAATCCAGGCAAACCAGAGCTTGATTTCACTTGTAAAAGCTATAGTAGTTAGTAAGTTTCAGGATCAACGACGCAATGCTAACTTGTTACATCATCCCTTCATCCACCTCGGTTCTTCACATAAACATGAACCATTGCACCACAATATATAACAACGACACATTTCAATATATATATATATATATAAAACAACGAACGCTTTATCAACGATTTACATGAGGACACTCTCAAGGATGACATGACACTTGTGAACCTCCATCCCAGAAACCAAATCCTTTTCAAGAAACAAATGCCCGGCACGTGAAAATTAATTTTCATGTGTCGAGCGCAAAAAAAAACCTTTATTTCATGAACGGGACATCACAACAGTAGGTTGGATGTGAGCTTGGAGTTCTTTCCATAAGAAACAAGATTATCAAAAACAAACAAGTTCTATTCTCAATGATGTTTTGCTATGCTTTTGCTAGTCTTTGGTGTGTTTTGCAACATTATTGTGATATCCGGCTACATTTTGATATACTTGTTGAATCAATTTCTATGATATTACGTCGTGACAATAACCAGACACAAAACAAAAGCCTCAATATCCTTAATATATATCCACTGCTCCATCAATAATTGTGTTGATCTTCTTTGTTTATATGTTTATTTCTAATATATTTAAAAAAACACGTGCCTTATTGCAAATGAATACAAATAACACTTATTAAAAAAATTGTTAAACCCTAACCACAATGGTCCCCACTCCCTGTCTCATGAGATGAGCAGAGATATTAATCAGATAACCTAATGACTCAGAGTCATGTGAAGTCGTTCTTTTACAGGGTTCGAATATCCACACTCCAACACCAGGTCCAGCTGTCCTGCCCCCAATTTTTTTACCACTAGTCACTGTCCGGGACAAATATAAATAAAACTTATTACTAAGAGTCTTTGTAGTAGAATTGTTTTAGATGTAATGCATATTATAGAAAGGAAAAATCAATTAATCAGTTACGTATCCCATTTAAAATTGATGTACTGCTCTTTTCTTACGTTAGATGTTTACTATTCTTTTTTGACCGGTTTTTGTTACTTTCGGTTAGCATATTATGGTACAACATATACGGTCCTTGTACCGAACGTCATTACTATTAGCCATATATTTTTATTCTTTTTTTCATAACACAACACCTATTGTGTCTGGGAGATAATGAAAATGGAAAATAAGAATACTCTTGTATCTGATTGCAATTTCATTGGAGGCGTATAGGTAATTTAACACATAAGGGCTATTTAATGTAATTACAATATTGCTACTCAAGTACGTTATACCCTAGCGGTTTAAATACTAGCAATTACCACACAAATCTACAGCTCCGATATTTTTCTTCCCCTCCACCATTGTTTTTTCTTCCCGTTAATTTAAGAATACATTTTTTATAACTGGCTGTTGATAAAATTCAGAAACAAAATGTGGGGCATTGATAAAGAATAAATCAATCCAACTGTTGGATTGATTTATTCTTTATCAATGCCCACATTTTGTTTCTGAATTTTATCAACAGCCAGTTATAAAAAATGTATTATTAAATTAACAGGAAAAAAACAATCAAAGAGGGGAAGAAAAATACCGGAGATGCATATTTGTGTGGCAATTGCTAGTATTTAAACAACTAGGGTATAATGTACTTGAGTAGCAATATTGTAATTATATTAAATAGACCTTCTTACATATAGTGTTAAATTACATATAAGACTCCGATGAAATTTGTACTGAGATACAAGAGTATCATTCTTTTTCATTTTCATTATCTCCCCCCACACACAATAGGTGATGTGTTATGAAAAAAGAGAATAAAAGTAAATGGCTATTAGTAATGCCATTCGGTACAACGGTCGTATATGTTGTACCATAAAATACTACCAGAAAGTAACAAAAAACCGGTAAAAAAAGAAAAGAAAAAATCTAATGTAAGAAAGAGCATTACATCAATTTTAACGGGATACGTAAAGGTTTAATTGAATTTTCCTTCCTATAATATGCATTTCATTTAAAACAATTCTACTACAAAGACTCTTACATTTAAAACAATATAACATAAAAGTGTGGAGATGTAATAGTTTCATGCTGCGCTACAAAACGTGTTTCACCAAGAACTAACATGTTTTAGCTTTTAGACAAGTCAAGTACGTATTTTAACGTTTAATCTAACCACTTAAGTTGATTGCACATAAAAGGTTTCCTAAATACCACTAGACCTAAGACCAACTCTACATTACGCTACTCAGCACATTGCACAGAAATATTAGAATCTAATTCAATACCCACGAGGCTAAGAAATAAAGCTTCCGGTGATCCTGAGTTTCTCCCCGCAAAGGGTCTCCACAAGGTGCGGAGCCGAATCCACCAGAAACCGAACCCTTAACTTCGCCATGTGACAAGCAAGACATTGATCTCAAGTCAACGTCACGTAAGGCAAATGTAGAGTGTTCCTCCCGTGAGACACGGTGCGGAGCCAAAGCCACTAGAACACATACACTTGACTTTACAACATTCCACATAACTCTCTATTCCATTTTTGCCTAGAAAATTAGCAACACTCTAGGATAGACTTCCATGTTTTCTTCACCACTTTGAACACTAAATCTACCCCAAATTCATACAAAAATAAAACGAAAATTATTCTACAACATGCTTGTAACATTATATTAGATCTAGACACCAATATAACATGAAATTCATGTTAAAGTGATATGAAATTACTCTAAAACATGCTTGAAGTAAAAAACCTACAAACTTTGAATCCAATACACTTCTAACACTTACAACAATCAAATCTATCATTTCTACAAGTCATTGGCAAGATTTAAAAGCTACTAACAACTAAAGATTCAGTTGAACACTCATTTACCTCAAATCTTTTGAAGAAAGATGATATTCAAACTTGAATCTTCAAGAACACAAAGAACACTTCAAGAACATCACTTGAATCCTAGATCTACAAGCAAAGCTCCAAGATCTAAGCAACCCTTTCAAATCTACCACCAAAACAAAGTTCTACCATAACTACAACCTTTAAAACATCAAAAAGTTAAGAAAAAACCTAAGAAACTTTATAGATCTAGAAAATTGGGCTCTCGAAACTCTTACCCGATCGAAGTAAAACTTATGTCAAAATTAAGCTCTCATCAATGGAAGTATGTTTGTGCAATTAGTTTATGATTTCGACGGTTGAATTGATCGGAAAAGTAAAATTTCTTTCTTCTCCTGCTCTTTTCTTTCCTCTCTTCCTTTCCTCTCTTTTTCTCATGAAGCTGCCGACCCCTTGGTTTTAAGAATGAGAATAACGGTTTTGTGTAAAAGGTGGATATATATAGAGGTTGGTGCATTTACCTTTTTGCCTTTTCTAAAAGTTATATTTTTAATATACCGTAAATACTCTTTAATATTTATCTTAACACTATTTATTTAATTAAAACATAACATATTAAAAATATCGGGTCACACAAATTTATAAAAAGACTTTTATACCTTTTACGGATAAACGAGTATCACATATGAAGGGCTATTTAATGTAATTACAATATTGCAACTCAAATACATTAGGTATAAATACTAGCAATTGCAATACAAATTTATAATATTATATATGCTACCTCTTTTTATCCGATGGAAAATAGAGTGACACGACTACTAAAAGGCAACACTTTACTTTTCTTTCAGCTTTGCAGTGCATCATTAATGTGAACAAATACCCCCCTCTCTACCTCTCCCCCACTCTCTCTCTCTCTCTCTCTATATATATATATATATACATTTTCTTCCTTAAAAATTAAGAATTGAGTAATACGGTGCTTCGGGATACTTTTCGCTGCACACGATAGTACCAACGGGTTGACGCGCAGCAGGCTGAACAACACACTGCTTATGTTTTGGCGCGTGCTAAATGCCCTTAGCGTGCGCTAAAAGTGCTTGGAACATCCTGTCAACAATCTGCTCCCTCTTGACATGCGCTAAACCCTTTTGGCGCACGCCAAAAGGCCGAAACTGCTCCAAACATGCAGTTTTCTACACTATACGATTCCCAACTCATTCCAAACAGTTTTTTAGCGTTAAAGTACCAACAAAACAGCTGCAAATCAACACCAATACACCACTAAACTAACACCAAACATTATTAAATTTAAGAATTCAATAGGAAGACCCTCTTACCTCAAATCCAAAGCAAGCAAACATTATTAAACTTAAGAATTCAATAGGAAGACCCTCTTACCTTAAATCCAAAGCAAAAGCAAGCAAATTTAACGCAAAACAACCCCGACTCTTGAACTTCTCAACCAAAACCTAATTGATCAACAATTAAACCTAAGTTAATTGTGATCAAAGGTTTCTTAACAATCTATTCTATGAATTAAAGGGTTTAGAACAACGAAACTTGATCAAACCTGAAGATTATCAAAACTATGGCTAAAACTGTTACTTTATCAAAACTCCAACCTTTTGGTATCAACACGCACCCCTTCTCCCGCTGATCCAATTCTGTATTTGATTCTGAAATCCAGCACGAACTTGATGAGAAATTTTGGAGACTCCTTCCTTATGTTTTACTTAGTTTTCTGCTTTCTTTTAGGGAGTTCAAATTTGGAAAACGTATTCTGACAATATAAAACTTCCTTAGTTAATGGGGAGTTTTGTTCCTCATTAACTCCCATATTTATTTCCTTTTAAAATTTCTTTTGGCTTTACCTTTTTTATAACTTAAATCCTTTAATTATAAATATAATATTCAATTTTTTGTAAAAAGAAACGCCTGTCTTTTTTCAAAAAACCAGAATATTACAACATTATGTCGTACTTCTCTTGGCTAAAGAAGGTATCCATCTTGTTGGATGTGTGGATGCATTCCTCTTTTGCATAATGTGATTGATGAATGAAAAACTATAGTTTCAAAAAAAAAAAAAGGATAAAACAAAGTAAATATGATTTACTTATTTTATGTGACATTAGGTTGCATGAAAAGGAATTTCCTAGTGGACTATTTAATTAATTGGATTAAGGAAAGCTTACTGTTCTCCAAAAAAAAAAAAAAAAAAGGAAAGCTTACTGGGCTTGAAAATGTCCATTAAGAATTAAAGGTAATTAAATGACAAATCATTTTAAAAATTCTCTATTAAGACTGAATAAAGGGTGTTATCCAAACAATTTGTTCATGACTGTCCCTTTAAGGTGACCTACTTCGGACTGCTTCAAGGATCACACATGCCATTTTAAAGGAATCCGTCTTAGAGCATGTTTGTTAACAAAATTAAGTATTTATTCTAAAAAATTTAAGTGGTGACTATACTAAATGGTGTTTGATAACATTTCTCTGTCCACTTATCAAAATCAGATGATCTAAAAATTTCTCCAAAATATTGTATAAACTTGTAGATAAACCCGGTCCGTGCAATACACTGTAGAACATAAAATCCGAAAATAAGTTTTAAAAGAAATTGGTGTGTTTATATTTAAAGCGTATGGTGAAGTAATATAAACATTGTGAGTGCTTAAGATTATTATGTTTAATGTAAGAATAGTGAATAATATAATGCAGTGATAAGAGGTCCACTTGTCTGATGTTCATTCCCATGTAAATAGTCTTGCACTTGAAACATATATTTAATGTAAGAACAAATACTTTTTTTTTTTAAGGGAAAAACTTCTTTATTAGTCTTTATCCGTCATACAAGCTAAGATAACATGCATAGGAGGAGATAACGTCCATGTTTTGTTTCCTACCAAACTTACGTCTTCCTTAGCTAAAACGTGAGCTAGGATATTACCCGACCTTTTTTACAAAAGAGAATTCAAAATAGGAAAATCATAAAAGCATATTGCGACAGTTTTCGATGATGCTTCCCATCTGTGATAAATCTAGAGCATCCGAGTTAAGTTTTTGAATGATTGTAAGAGAATCTCTCTCGAAAATAACATTAAAAAAGCCCCTTAAAAATATATATATAAAAAAAAAAACCTGGGACTCCACCACATAACTGCCAAAACTGAAACCTTCCCAACAGGCAACAATGGGTCACCAAACACCAACATAGCACTGTGACAATTGACAAACCGGGTAGTATGAAATTCTAATGAACATGCAAAGCCAACACTCAAGCAAGGAACAAAGCGTTTAATCTCATAGCAACACGTACAATAACACCAATTCAAACCAATGATTATTATAAGTAAAACCCAAATAATACAGAAAAAGTATATCCTTCAAAATCTTTATAGAAAGAGAAACACTTTTAAATAACTCATTTTCTGCCCTTCAATAACTATAATGGACTATAAAACAACTTGTCATATCCCCGAAATGAATTCAATATTTCAAATCAAATAGGATAGTCTGGTCATCAGAATTGAAGAACATTAAATATAGCAATTCATTTTGTTGAAATTACTGAAGACGGGACTTACTAAATTTTGTGAAGATAAACAAGTAGGTAGCTGGTGATCATGAGCCTTTACTTGTGTAAGAAATGTCAATTGTGTATCCACTTTCCACATGATAGTAGTCCTTGCACTCTGCATCACATCATCAAAATCGAAAGAAAAAAAGAACACTTACAACAAGAGCGACAGAGAAAATAGTTGGATTTTAATTGATCTTTGTCGTCTCTAGTTATCTTGCTCTCCTCCAGTAGTTTCTTCTCCAATGACCTCTTCTTGACCATATATATTGGGTGCCATTACACATGAAGTTCCCCCAAATCATATGTGACGCCCCGTTCCGGATACCGTGTACTTATCCGTCAAGAACGCCCGGCATGCATATATTAACTTTTCATAAATCAAAATTAATATATACATAAGCCTCGTAACAATCAATCAAAGTAAAAGCGGAATAAATTAAAACTAATGATAACTCGGAAAAAGAATGTCAAACGGCAAACAACGGATCACCAAGTCCCAAAATCTATGTATAAGAAAACTGACCGACAAAACAACGAAATAAATGTTGTTGTGACTTATTACATCCTAAATGAAACTGAAAAGATACTAAAGTCTATCTCCCTAAAACTGAATAATAAATTGCATAAAGTAAATGTCCAAGTCATCGTAACTTTATAGCTCAAGCGTCGGCTCAGTCAACTCTGTCGTCATAACCAAAATCATCATCATCCTGATAACCAAGGACGGAACTAACTTAGGGGCTGAGCGGGGCTAAGCCCACCCAGCCCTTTTTATTTTTTTCTATATAGTATGTATGTCTAGCTCACTAAGTCATCAGCCTACTAGATAATTAACCTTACAGCCACCTAACATGAGCCACTAAAAGTATATGTTATAACAAAAAAAAAACGATTCCATTGACATCACACGTTTATTTCCGACCCCACGATCATTTCAAACACTCAAAACATTACTTCAAGCACCGCAATTATTTTTTATGAAAATAATGTGAGTGGTACCTGACGTTTAAAAAATAGCGTCAGTGATGATAGTGACGTTATAGTTACAGAAATGTCACTTGTGAGTAACGTCAGATCCAATGAATTGACACCGGAGTTAACGTTTGTAGTGTGGTGCGGGAATTAAAAAAAAATCGACACCAGAGTTAACGTTTGTAGTGTGGTATCATAAGTAAAAAAAATACATCATAAAGTATAAATAAATTAGTCGTTTATAGAAAATTATGTCGTATAAATAACATTGAAAAAAAAATTTCTCAGCCCACCCGACGAAAATTTCCTGACTCCGTCCTTGCTGATAACCACCTTCTCGGGGTGGGGACAATAAAGAGAGAAGGGGTAAGCACTTACGTATTTTGTAAAGGGTAGAAGAAACGGTTACACAATATACATATATAACATACATCGAGATAAAGTCTACAATCGCTACCACATAGGTTGTAACAGTAGAGCTCACTCACCCTCTACTAGCTCCGTAGTACATCTTTGCACAAGTAAGGTTTGTTACATCAATATCAAAGGACACTACGCACGGTGAACAACTGCACCGCAACACGGTAAGCACCTCGAGGGCAAGGGCTTAGGTCCCCGTGAGGGAGTCACACGCATCCCTTGGCATCAGACCAAGTAGAGGGGTGTAAAAATCCATGCTAAGAAGAATAGACGTGCCTCACCAATGATATCGACATTTTAGCTTTTAGACAACCACATATGTATTTACGAATTAAGTTCTAAACACATGATTCATTCACATAAAAAGGCTTCCTAAGGACTTCTAGTCCTAGACCACTAATTATGCTACCTATCACATAGTAAAAAGATCAATGACTACTAAGTCAATGTCCCATAAGGCCTAAACAACGCCTTCTGGTGCTCCCACCTTCTCCACGCAGAAGGTCTGATACCCAAGGTTATCAGAAGTCGATGTTAGACATTGTCAATTAACATATAATGTTTCATAAGAACATACAAGTCACGTCATATCGTGTAATACACATGAAATCACATAATTAATACAATACACGTTTACTGTAATATACACCACACTTGCACTGTAACCATTACACATGTATAGTACCTTGTTGTACATACCTTTTTAGTATATAAATTAAATAAATTTACTTACCGTTCATAATATCTATTAAATCAACTATACTAATAATTTATTTACTCTCCTGGAAACAGAATGCATATATATAACCCTTTTTTTTGGAAATAGAATATATATATATATATATATATATATATATATATATATATATATATATATATATATATATATGGAAATACTATGGTTAATATTACATTATTATTACACTCATAATATGTTACAATGTAACGTGTTACTTTTTATCAAGAGACATATTAATTGCATTGAATAAACAATTAATATGTCCTAATAGTCATAAAGTAACTATCCTTTGTCCTATTATGTAATAGCATAGACATAGCCGACTCTAGCATTTATTGTAGCCGGCTCTAGTTACTTTTACTTTACTAGCTAGGATCCTCTCTTGTAAGGATCCTCTCTTGTATCTATTTATACTCATTCTTTCAACATGAATAAATAAGTTGGAGTTTACTCAAGTATTATTACTTTCTCAAACTCTCTTCATGGTAGCAGAGCCTTAAACTCCTGAAATCCGCTGCAAACTCTCAGCACCCTGCTGAATCAAGAATGTCTTCACTATCTGAAGCTTCCTCACCTTCAGTTGAGTCCCACCGTACCTCGACGGACGGGGTCACTGAATCTTCATCTTATACTAATCATAGACTTGATGGCAACAACTATTTGCTATGGTCAAGATCTATGAAAATGTACATCTCTGGACAAGGTAAGATGGGATACCCGTCCGGCTCTAAACCCGCCCTCGCCGAAGATGACCCAGGATTTGAAGCATGGGATACTTGCTAATAATCAAGTCATGACCATTCTCACAAGATCAATGACAAAAGAGATTAGTGAGAACTTTATGATGTATGATACTTGCAAAGGAAATCGGGATAATGCCGGGGATCTTTACTCCAAGAAAGACAATACCTCGAAGTGTATGAACTTGAAGCTCGGATTCAAAACTGCAGGCAAGGAGATATGTCTATAACTCAATACTTCAACCAACCGTCTAGGGCATGGCAACACCTAGATATGCTTTGGAAACTCACCCCCGGAATGATGTCAAGGATGCGCCTTTATAAGGACATTATTGAGAAAAAGAGAGTATTCAAGTTTCTTACTTGGACCGAATCCTGCTCTTGATGATGTTAGAGGAAGAATCCTTGCCACAAAACCTCTCCCCAATCTCAAATCCATGTTTGCTTCAAGTCAAACATGAGGAAAGCGAGGAGGAAAGTGATGCTTTCGAACTCCCCGCCGACAACCCCCGCCGAGAGTGCTACCTGCTGACCATCAGGAAGCCTGCTGAGGTTACCGAGACCGTCGGGAAGCCTGCGATAGAACCGGAAAGTTGTTCGTGAGCACTGCAAACGCACAAATCACACCAAGGACACTTGCTGGGAAGCTACATGGCATGCCTAAATCCCTCAAACCTACCAGGGAAAGTCAGGGCAGGCATGTCCATGAAGAGGAGAATGACAACAAGTTGAATGCTCAGTTTGCTGCATTCAAAGCTTTCCTCACTCAACAAAAAGAAGGTAGTACCTCTACTGACACGGCTACTCAGGCTAGTGCAGGTAAATTCTACTCTTCTATTAGTAATGAAACATGGATTGTTGATTCTGGGGCCTCCTCCCATATGATCCGTAATAAAAACCTCCTAACTCACCTTATGCCATGTCAACAAATTCACAATGTTAAGATGCGATGCATCTATCTCTCGTGCAAAAGGTTTTGGAAATGTTAAACTCACTAATAAGATATGTCTAAAGGATGTCCTATTTGTTCCAAAATTAGACTGCAATCTCATATCTGTCAGTAGACTTGCAAAAGATTTAAATTGGACTGTTGTTTTTAATAAGAATCGGTGCACTTTCCAGACCCTTCTTCACGGGAAGTGATTGGGAGGGCTAAACCCTCGCTTAGGATTGTATGTGGTCGACCCCTGCCGAAGACAAGACCGAAGACCGAATCTGCCTCAATGGCACTGCACTCAAACCTTAGATAATATCATGTTATGGCATTATAGACTAGGACATCCAAGTTTTGGTTATTTGAAGTCTCGTAATTCTGAATTATTTAAAGGATGTAATGTCAATGATCTTCAATGTGATATTTGTCAATTTGCCAAACTTACCAAATCTGTGTATGCCAAACTACCTTATTTGCCTTCCACACCTTTCACTTTAATTCATAGTGATGTATGGGGACCTTCAAGGGTAAAAAGTATAACGGGAAAAAGGTGGTTTGTCACTTTCATTGATGATCATACCAGGAACACATGGTCATGTTTTTAATGAAGGATAAATCGAAGTTGGACCAGTTTTCGAATTCTACAACATGATCTCTACTCAATTTGACACTAAGATCAAGATCTTAAAGACGATAATGCTCTTGAATACTATGAGTCTAACCTCAGTAATTTCTTGATGAATAAGGGGATTGTCCATATCAGCAGCTGTGTGGAAACACCTCAACAAAATGGGGTTGCTGAGAGAAAGAACAGGCACCTATTGGAGATGGCTCGATCAATCATGTTCACTACCCATGTCCCAAAGTATATGTGGGCTGAAGCTATATTAACTGCCACATACTTAATCAACAGACTTCCCAGCAGAGTGTTAGGCTTCAAGACTCCTATCCAAACCCTCCGACCACACACTCCCGCCCTCATCTTATTTCCCAATTACCACCAAAAATCTTTGGTTGTACTTGTATTTGTTTATATCCATGCCCAACACGAAGCAAACTTGATCCCAAAGCTCACAAGTGCATTTTCCTAGGATATGCAAAGGACGGAAAGGTTACAAGTGTTACTCTCCTTCGAAAAGAGATTTTACAATTCTATGGATGTAAAATTCTTTGAAAGGACTCCCTACTACAACAAGTCCACCGAGGCGATCACGATGGAAACCCGATTGAACTTGACCTAAATCCTTTCCCTCGGCAAACTCTTGAACCTCGGCACCCCACCGACTCTCGGCATCCTGCGATCCTCGGCAACCTCCCGAACCGAGTCTGCCGACCTGAGCTGCCGAACCGAGAGACTACGACACTCGGCAACCTGCGAGTCACGGCGGGCGAACCTCGGCACCCCACCGACTCTCGGCGGCCTGCGACGTTGATGACGGACCTATTGCTATCGGGAAGGGAAAGAGATCTTGCACTACCGATCACTCTATTCATAATTATCTTTCCTATGATCGGTTATCACCTGGTTTTGCCATGTTTACATAGGACTTGGATTCTCACTCTACATTCCTAAGAATATACGAAAGCTCTCCAACATGATAAGTGGAAGGCAAATACATCAAAACCGAAATGATCGCTCTCCTTGACAACCATACTTGGGATCTCACCACTCTCCCACATGGAAAGAAGACAATCACCGCAAATGGTCGTTCACTATCAAGTACAATGCGATGGTACTATTGACAAATACAAAGCTAGGCTCGGTTGCAAGGGGATTCACTCAAACATATGGCCTTGACTACAAGGAAACCTTTGCACCCGTGGCAAAACTAAACACCGTCGTGTACCGATCTCAATTCTTTGTCCAACTTGATGGCCTCTACACCAATTGGATATCAAGAATGCTTTCCTAAATGGTGACCTTACGAGGAAGTCTATATGAATGTGCCTCCCGGTTTTTCCAACACTCACACTCAAGGAAAGTTTGCAAATTGAGGAAATCTCTATATGGCCTAAAGCGGTCCCTAGAGCCTGGTTTGGCAAACTCACTACTGTGGTTAAAGCTGCTGGATACCATCAATGCAACTCAGATCACACAATGTTTATCAAAACAACAAACCAGAAAAGGTCCATTCTTATTGTCTATGTGGATGATATCATCCTTACTTGGTGATGACCTGTTGAGATCCAACACTTGAAGACCCCGCCGGCAAAAGTATTTCAAGTTAAAGATTTGGGCTACCTCAAGTACTTTACGGGTATGGAAATAGCTAGGAACAAATAGGGTATATATCTCGTTTCACGGAGGAGTATGAAGTATGGACGGACCCGCCGAAGGAAACCGGCATCTTTGGGATGCAAACCGTCGTATCCCCAAGTAGACCCCCGTAATACCCCTGTTGCATGGTGACATTGCCGTCGAAAGGATCAATATCAAAGACTTGTAGGGAAACTCATTTATCCGTCCCATACAAGACCCGATATTGCATATGGCGTCGATCCGGTTAGCCAATTCATGCATTGCCCTACGAGCAACATTGGGATGCGTGAACGGGATACCGAGGTACCGAAGTCCACTCCCGGCCAGGGCTTACATTTCACCAAGTCTCACGATAGATCAATCAAGGTCTACACCGATGCTTGATTGGGGTGGATGTCACATTGACGAAGATCTACCACAAAGCTATTGCTCATATGTATGGGGAAACCTAGTTACTTGGAGAAGCAAGAAACGACCTACTCGTGTCAAGGAGCGAAAGGCTTGAAGCCGAACTCGGGGCACTTGTACTTGGCATTTGTGAAGCTCGTGGCTAAAAAGGGTACTCACCGAACTTCGGCAACCTATCACACTCTGTTGTGACAATAATTCACCTTATGCATGGCGAGGATCCAGTCCATCATGATAAAACCAAACATGTGGACATTGACGGACACTTCCTAAAGGAGAAGATTGATGCCAAGATTATTCAACTCCGGTATGTTCCCTCGGCGGATCGAATGCGATATTCTCACCAAGGCCATACCACCACTTATGTTCGTCGGTAGTAGCAAACTTGGTCGTATAAACATATACAACCCGGTTTGAGGGGGGTGTGGAAATACTATGGTTAATATTACATTATTATTACACTCATAACATGTTACAATGTAACGTGTTACTTTTTATCAAGAGACATATTAATTGCATTGAATAAACAATTAATATGTCCTAATAGTCATAAAGTAACTATCCTTTGTCATATTATGTAATAGCATAGACATAGCCGACTCTAGCATTTATTGTAGCCGGCTCTAGTTACTTTTACTTTACTAGCTCGGATCCTCTCTTGTAAGGATCCTCTCTTGTATCTATTTATACTCATTCTTTCAACATGAATAAATAAGTTGGAGTTTACTCAAGTATTATTACTTTCTCAAACTCTCTTCAATATATATATATATATATATCTTCAATTTGATATGCACCCTATTATTTGCAGAAAATGTGGTTGACAATTTTGTCCTGTTGTGTGCTTTTCCATTTTTGCCCCTTTTTTTTCCTAAAGAGTACCGCAAAACGACGTCGTTTTGAATGATGATATGGCAGATGCGTGTCATCCCCTGCTTGTGCGTATCTGTATTGCTTTCTTCCACTCCACTCTGAATTTGAAGCTCCACCACCGTATTCCTTGGCCATTCGTTTTCCGTTCTCTCCACTCACAGCTTCCATTATCTTGAAGCACCGAACGTAGAAGATGATGGTGCTAATTTTAATCGGCTTTTCTTACAGTTTGTGCTGCTACCTTGCTCTGGAGTTTCTGCGTCGTCTTCATCCAGTAGGTACCATAAATCATAAGGACAAAAGAGGAAGAAGAGATGCTAGAGGGTGATTAAGGAAATCGAATATATGTGACGAATATCAGCGACATCTTGGTATGGCAATCTAGAACGGTGAAGCCCCTGTGTGGGTTTTGCCTCCTGAATTGCACCCATGGCTGTTGCTCTTTGTATACATATATATCTAAGTTATGGGGTTCAATTGTTATTGCATCTTGCATTTCGGGTCGTTGTTGTTAGTTCTTCTCACCGGCAAACCGATTTCAATCGGTTTTCTTCTTCTTCTTCTCTCGTATTTCTTTTATTTTTCGATTTCTACAACCTCGTCTCTTCATCGATTGTTCGCCCGTAATTTCTCTCGGGTGTATCATAAAATCTCACACAAAAAATCCTCTATTGATTTGCTTAATTGTCATTTCCCCGATTTGCATGTGCCCCGATCATTGATGTGCTTTGCTTTGATTTAATTTGTTCTTCTGTTTGAGCTGCATTTTGATATGCATGTATAAAAATGTGGAGTTTTAGTGAATTTGGATAATCTGTTTCTTTTTTTTTTCCCTTCTTATAATTGGATCTCTTTTTCTCTCTGTGTTGGGTTGCATGTGAGTACTTGACCTTTTGGTTGTTGTTATTCATGAATCTAAGGTTGGACCTAATAGTATTGCTTTGGATAGAAATCCGCACTCTCTAAGTGGTGGGTATAAACGTCAACTTGCTTTGGCCGGCACTCGGTGAGCGCAACCAAGACGCCACGGATATGTCGGCAATTTCGACCCTCAAGTATTTCCCAAATCTTTCTCTATCGCTTTACTCACCATCGTCGGTTTTTACCGCAATTTCCATTTAGTTGTTTGAAGTTTTTACCATGAATTTAAGGATGAAGTGTGGTTAGCTGTTGCGCGAAGCTTTAGTTTTTCATTGTATTTAAGAGGGGAAAGTGCCGTACACAGTACTCACCAGCTCTCTGTGTTTTAGCTGCATCCGCAAGTATGTTGAGAAATTTTGAACAATGTTGACTGTGTGTTGGTGTGTGTATGTGTTTTGGCCTGGTTATTTTCATTAGAATTATGCCTGTTAAATCTTTTGTTGCCGCAGAAAAAGAATGTTTCACTTTCTATTTTGCCAACCTTTCCAGGTATCTGAAGAACTATTGTGGGAACTCTTTGTTCAAGCTGGATCTGTTGGTAGGTTTGAATTCCTTCTGCTTTAAAATCTTGTATTGTATTTTATATCATTACGAATCCGAGGTTTGTGTGGAACACGCTTTTGTGCTTCGTAAAATTATGTCGTTATTGTTTTATTTCGCTTAATGTGTGGAACACAGTTTGGATGTTTGATTATGGCCTATGGATGTCCGAGCCGGGTGATATTAACAAAATTCCCTTTAGAAGATGATTCAAAGCAAACCACAGAGCCAGAGCCGGAAAATTCGCCGGAAACATTTCTGGTGAGGTCAAGATCGGATGGGGATATAGAATCATTTTCATTAAGCACAAAGAAGAGGAAAGACGAATTGATAGGACCTGTTTCGAAGCAGAGTCTTACAAGAATATCATCTTTAATCATAAGGCCAAACGCAGGGTTATGCCAATATGGGTATTCTATAAGAATATCACCTCAGAAAGATGGGAGCAAATCAAACAAGCCCAAAAATAGGGTGATGTCGTCAATAGTATCAGACGGTGCGTTCGGATCCTTTTTCTTGATTAAGAATTTGGATATTGGGAGTGAGTTTATTGTAAAAGAGTGTAATGATAAAGGAGTTTGGAATAAGTTAAGTGATCTTCGGGATCGGTAAGCGCTAAGCATGGAGGAATTCGAGAAATCATTGGGTATTCCTCTGTTGTGAAGGAGCTTATGCTTAGGGAAGACGTTTCAAGAAGCTTGGATGAAAACAGGAAAGTAAATGCACAGTCTTACCTTAGCAAAAGCTTCAGGTATAGCAAAAGAAGGGGTGTGGCTCTATTGAAGAATATTAAAGGGGTTGCAAATTCCATGAGTGGCTTGATGATAGCTGACAAAGAAAGAGAGAATATTGCACCTTTGGATCATAAAGCTGCCAAGAACTCGTCCCAGTGGGTTAAAGTTCGTCATCAGGGCAAATCTTTAAAGGAATTCACAAACTTTGCATCTATGTCAAGAAATTCACCTCGTGAAGGCTCAATCTGGACTATGAAATTCAGTTCAGATGGCCATTTTCTTGCCAGTGGCGGAGAAGATAGAATGATTCATGTGTGGGAAGTTCAAGAATGTGAGGTTATGGCGAGACCACCAACCGATGATGGGAACTCATTCTTGGTACACTGTTCACCCAATGCCCACCAAGACTACTTCCTCGGATAATAAGCCACTTCTATCTGAACTACCTCCGGGGCCATCAGAGAGGAGAAAACGCCCAAAACACTCGAACAAAAAGAAGAACAATGGAATTCCCGACTGTTGATGATGACTACTTCATTAGTGGTTCATTAGATGCAAACGTCCGAATTTGGAATATAACTGATCGTCAGGTGGTAGATTGGACTGATCTCCACGAAATGGTCACTGATGTCTGTTACACTCCTAATGGCAAAGTAAGTCAAGTAAAACAAAATGTCTGAAACCATGTTTCCATTATTCTCTGATTTATCAGTTCTTCATGCGTTATGTTCCTGAATGCCATTGTTTGATGCTTATTTTGTCTATGATTTAAGGGTGCCGTTATTGGATCACATAAAGGGAATTGTCGAATGTATAGCATTGAAGGTATGAACCGCTCGTGTATTATTTCTGGCACACTCAATTTTTGCTTTTTGTTTTCATAATGCTATGACAATTGCACTCATGAAAATTAATTAGCACTCAAAGTGGAGTATCACATGCGATTGCTTTATGTTTACATTTTTAGGTAAAAATATGGCAATATCTTTTTGTTTGGTTATGCTTTGTGGGTTTGATTGCATATCCAGGATAAATATGTCCATCCGAAGCTTTTCCCATTTACCTCAAGGAATATGTGATTCATTAGTGGGTTGCTTAGAAGCTTGAGTTTTCTTTTTGTGTCCAAAGGTTTCGGGAGATAGCGAGGTTCAAAGGTTTTGGATTGCTTTTTTGTGTCATCGTTTGGATGTTTTCTTGAGTTGAGTTAATGGAAGTCCCTTTTCTCTTTGAACTTGTCAACTGGATATTGTAAACTAGAGGCGATTGGTGTTTGGGTGTTGTGTTACATTTGGCTCGTCCGGAATGTTATATGTTCTCTTAACTTTCGTAGTTTATCGGGTCATCTCCTTGTCTGCGTAGAGTTGTGGGTTTTCAACATATTTGCATATCAACTTTTTGTACAGGAAGGCCTTGTCATCTCTATATTTGTGAGTTCGATGGTACTGCTGTCATGTCTTGGTTGTTGATTTTTGCTGGTTAAGAATTACAGAAGGGCTCTTTATTGATCTTCTAACTTTCGGTCCTAGAATATATATTTCTTTAGGTGTCATCTGATATCTTCCGTTACCCAGTTGAACATGTTAGATAGCATTGATGGAGAGGGATAGTTCTTATTTATAGATTGTTGGGATTGAGATGACCCTTTGGTGAAGAATCTGTCCTTGGACTTTGATGGTGTTGGGTTAATTTTCGTTGGGAAGCTCAATCCGGTTCGCTTAATTTGCAGCCTTGTTGTTGACCCTATGAGTGGTCTTAGAAGCTTGGAAGCTACAAGAGTGGTCGCTCTTTCTCGCTTGATTAGTCTTCTTGTCGATCTTAGATTTATCGTCTCACATTGTGCCTTTTTCATTGCTTAGTCTTCTTGATATCTTATATATATTTTTGACTTGTGTAAACCAATTCAATTTGGGTTGCACTCTATTAAATGCGTGTTTCAGCACAACTACTTTCAAAAAAAAATTAATGGTCGTTTACAACCACATCTTTCCGTACCACTTAAAAAAACTATTAAATGCGTAGGCAAAGCACGATTTTTTTTTATATATCCCCGGGCCTAAAAAAATGCGACGTCGTTTCCCCCCGGCAAAATGGCCTCGATTCCCGGGCTTCTGAGTGCGCTTACATCATCTAAGCACCACCGCTTGGATTTCTACCCATTGCTCCACCACCGCTTGAATTCTTCTGTGATAATCCTCTGCTATAAATAGCTGCCATGGATCGAAGAAACTTTCTGCCATTAGGTTTCTTCACCTTGGTTAGTTGTTCCTTTCTTCATTTTGCTTTTCCTCCGTTTCTATTTCCTTTCCTCATTCTGCTTTTCCTCTGTTTCTATTTTGGTTGTTTAATCTGAGGCCATTTATTTGTTTATTGCAGTTTTCTTGCTTTGGATTGACTCTTCTTTGGCATTGTTTAGCATTTTTTACAGGTATTTTCTGTTCCTCGCTTCCATTTCTTAGGACACTGGGTCTGTATTAATCATCTATTGCTATCATTTTTTTGCTGATTTCACCATGTGTGGTTTCGTTTTTTTTCCTCATTTCAGTTTTTTCCGGTTGTTACTCAATTGATGTTTCTTATTTCCATCTTCTATTGGTTTTTCTGGATGCATGCCTCATTTTTCTGCATTCTTGGCTTGTTGATCAGCATGCATGTTAGTTTAATGTGTGGTTGCTTAGTCGTTCTTCGTTCTTATGATTATTAATAAATTGTTATTTGTTATTTACTTTACGGTGGTGATTGGGGCTCCGTTGATCTCTCTATTGTCGACTCTGAAAACCAGGAGTCTCAGCAGAAGCTAGAAGATGATTTTGATGCGTTTACCACTACTAAAGCTTCTGATTTGTCTCACCTTTGGTTGAAGCTCGTATTCCATTTAAGATTCACATCATTAAGGATCATGATATGAATGAGAGGCTTTGTTTGGAGGTGGAGAGGCTTGGATTGAATACAAGTGATTATGGGGAGCCGGGGATTTGGGGCTACTAAAAGAGGAAATACCGGGAGGCTAGGAAGTGTTACCGACTATTGTGTTAGACATTGCGTTTGTCGCGTGGTGGTTGTCGATATCCCGATGAGAAGGAGCTTCGGGGACTTAAATGTGGAGCCTCTCGCTCTCGGTTGTATCCATGGCTGAGGAAGACGAGGATCCGGAATATCACGATGCCACTACCGAGTCTCACTAAAGTAAGACTAACCTTGCCTTTGTGTTTGATTGATTCCACTACAATTCTATTCCTTAGCAATCGTTTGATTTATGTGGCTTTGATAATACCAAATTTGAGTTCCAGTAATGAAGTGGAATGAAAGGTATAATCCACCCATATTGATATGTCTGGTGCATAAAAAGTTTTTTTTTATTCTTAGTTTATGTGATTTTTGACATCCTTGTTTAGCTATACTGTGCTAAAAGGCTCAATTTCTAACTACCATGGTTGATTATTCTTATTTTGCATACCCTAATTTGAGGCGATTCTTTCTATTGTATGTTTACCTGTAGTACATGATTTTCATAGCATCTTTTAAAGATAAATTGATCATATTGAACTCCTTCCTGATGGCTCTTGCCAAGAGAACAGAGTGTTGTAACATCCACTCGTGGTTGACGTCATATGTGGATGCGGTTCACCACTGTGAATTTTGAGATTCTCTTTGCCCTTGGTTCTTCATGACCTTCAATGCTTAATGCTGCAACTTGTCATATTTAGCCCAAGACCAATCTATTTAGGCAAGTGCAGATTGAATTTGAAGGAAATGGTATTTTTCAACTGCTGCAGCTTCACCTTTTGTGAGTTTCATTCATGGAATGTTATTAAAAAAAATCCATTCATTCTTTTGTTTTAATGCTATATGATTTATCTATTGGTTCATAGGATGCATTAGCGTTTAGCTGATACTGTAATGATATCCTAAGAACTATGAGGTCTGGCCAATGCATAGTTCTTAAATTGAGGTACTGAATATTTCTCATTATTTAGTTTAGTGTCTTACTTTCATCTCATTGAATTCAAGGTTAGGTCGGTGCCAATGACCGAAGCTATTCAATTCTGTTTGAGAAACATTGTTGTGCACATGATCATTTGTCCCTTCTCACGTGTAGGGACTAATGATGCTCTCCGTCAACAACAATAGCAGCTTATCACAATAAGAAAAAAAATATGTATGTGACATTTATCTTTGCCGACGGCGCATTGTGAAACGGGATTGCGCCTTAATACTCAAAGATACTTGGTGTTGCCATGCTTTTTCTTCCTAATGATGAAGAACTCGATTAAAGAAGCTAAAGCAGTAAGCCGCTTTTAGTTGATTCCTCGGTCAATTATTCCATTAGAAACTAGAAAAAATTTTATTATCTCGGAGATCGTTTTGGTTAGATACTACAAGACACTAGCCCTATTTGATGTAGGAGTAGGACCACGAGGCCGTGCAGAATGTTTTTATTGACGTTTTGCTTACTCAACAAACCATGTGGATTGTGGGCTCTTAGGAATTTGGTAGTTTTGTTGCTTATGCGTCTTGTCTTTTCTGCTACGGATTGTCGTATTAAATTAATAGCAGGGTGTTTTATCATCAATTAGAGGGTCCAATTCACAAAGCTCAAGAATCGTATGCAATACTAGACTTTTTTTCTATCTCATGACAAGGGTTTAGAAATAATATGACAAATTGGAATGCTTTTTTGCCTGATCTGTACCGATCAAAGTGGTTAGGGAAGTACTTATGTACCTTTTGACTTATTACGTATTGTTTTGATCTCCTTTATTGTAAATTTTCGTTTGTATATGAAAATTTTCTATTCAAGTGATTTTTTAATGGGATGTTGTTTGGATTACATATGGTGTTGTGCATTGTAAGGAGAAATGAGAGAGTTGACCGAAATAGTTTCTTTTTTCCAGCTGAAAAAAGTATGTTGAAAAGTAAATTATTTCATGCCTAAAGTGAATATATTCACAAAGAAAAAGGTCATTTCGGAAGTTGTTAGTGGGAGATCTTGATCGGGGAAACAATTATTCTTGGATAAAACCTATACTTTTTCAATGTGATGTGGAATTTGGTTGGCTTCATTTGCGAGCTTCCCTTGTGTTAACATCTTACAGTATCATTGATATACTGATAATGTGTGGTTGCTGAGCTACATTCAGAAACGGACACACAGAGCAAGTCCTCAGCAGCAGATGGTGCACCAATCAGCCCGTTGAAAAGGATGAAGGTCAATGATAGCTGAAAACAATTTCAACTGGCTGGAAGTCACTTAACGTCGAACTCAACTTTTGCTATGAAGTCATTTTGTGATCAAGAATAAAAAAAAAAGTGAAATAAGGTTACAGTTAGTCTTAGCCTCAGCTGATACTTCGCAGCATAGTCGTTTTGCTATAGAAACATTTTGTAACCAAAATCAATAAAAACTTTTCCTCTTCCTAACAATGTTATTAGCAACAAAGCAACAAAGTCTTTAAAATAAGAAAAAAATGCCCTTCTCAATGCAACTTACTAACATCGTAACAAAAACAAGAAATTGAGGGCCCGCACCATGCATCGCATGGTTCGGTCCGCTAGTATATATATATATATATATTTTAATTATTATTTACCTTTTTTTTTAGAAGAAAAGAAATAGAAAATAAAGAAATGATCAAACTGTTTTTTTTTTTGTTGGGAAATTAGGGAGAAGGACAGAAATATTTCATCAATTGAGTAGAAGGACAGTCTTTTGAAACTTTTGCATAAATGACAAAACTATTTATTCACTTTCAAAATTCACTGTTTAAATTCACTGCCGAAATTCACTGATTTTCAAAATTCATTGTCGAAATTCACTGATTTTCGGGATTCACTGTCCAAATTCACTGTCTAAATTCACTGATTTCGAGATTCATTGGGGAGATTCACTGATTTTCGGGATTCACTGTTTGTCCTTCTTGCTATAAAAATTATGCAGTTGTCATTCTCCCTATAAAAAATATGTAGCTGTCCTGTTACTTAAAAATATTTCAGATTGTGTCCTTATCCCTAATTTCCATTTTTTTCCCTTAGACTTTAGTTGACTCCAAAGTAGTACTTCTTATTTTTATATTATTATTTTCTTTCCTTCGGCAACATGCAGCGGCTACTGAGAGCAAGTCAGCGTCGGCCCTCGTTTTTTTTTTGTTTAAGACCAAGTCTCCGAATTGGGTCTTTTATTAGAAGTTTTTTTTTTTAAATTTTTAAAACATACTTATTGTTAGATATTTTTTCATAAATAAATATTTTGGTTATCGTTTACATACGAGTTGCCGTAATCATTAATGTTATCCCAACTCGTGGGGGTTTGCCCCCGAAACCTAAACCAATGCATGCATCAGTTCATGAAGGGATATGCATTTTCAGATACATGCATTTTCGAACTGATATGTACTTACCCTTTCGTGTAAGGGTTGCATGCTTTCATCCGGTGAACAGTGACAACCATACCCTTTCGTGCAAGGAGTAGCTTCATTCGTTTATGGGGTACTTGCAACCTATAAAAGACATAAGTATGCAGACGAAAATTCATAAGTTTGACAACATCATCAGAAAAACTTTGAGTGTCATCAGGTTTGATTCAAACAAGTCACTGTTTGAATCAAACACCCCCATTGTATCCTAAAAGAGATTTTCATTTGATCCATTAGTGACAAATCGTGTGGGACGAAACATCTTTTAAAAGACAACGTTATTAACGTGCCTTGGAGTTTCTAATTCTCTGTCAAATCCTAAGTACGACATTTTTTCCTACACTTATCACGTTTTTAACATCCGTAAATGCAAAAAATTAATAAAACTTGTTTGAATGTCTATTTTTTTTTTTGGCCTAGTAAAATTTTTATTGGGACCTTTATCAATTGGAGTAAAAAAAATTGGGTCTTTATCAAAAGAAAAATTAACATATTATATTAGGTTGGATCAGATTAAATCTACACGAATTTTTTTTCTTTTAGCGAAACATGTACCGTTGGGCCCTCCGACACCACTGGGCTTAAGACCCGGGTCTCGCCGGCCTCACTATAGGGCCGGCCCTGGAGCAAGTCTTGCTTTTTTTTCCAGCAATATTACAAATAAAGAGAATCGATCCTATAACAAATAAAAGATTAACAATAATGAATAAATACACATAATTAAACAAGGTCAAAGCATCCAAAATCCGTTAAGCAGACCCCTTTACCTTTTTAGCAATTTGAAAGTGAATCCAAAAGCAAACCAAAAACAAAAGCTTGAATCTTTTGATTCCACCACTCCTACAATTAACCTACGTTAATTAAACGGTACTCTACGATCAGACAATAGTCTATTCTATTAAAACTCGGATTTTCCTCAAATACGATCAGGATTCTAGATTTAGGGCTAAATTGAAAACTTACTGAATTGAAAACGATTGGTGTGGAAATGTTCGTTTCGATGAGACGATGATTTCCGCCTCCTGGATTCTTAGAGTTTTCTGATGCCTATTGAATTATCCGGCCGGCATGCTATAAGGGAAAAGAAAGAAAGAAAAAAAACTTTGGCTTTTCCTCTAGAATATAAATGTGGGAAGTTGAAGAGTGGTGTCTCAATTTAAGAGAAGTTATTTTCCTCCTGGTTTGTTACATCAATATTAAATGCTAATGTTCATGCATATTTTCTATTTTAAGAAAATTTTTATTGTAGACATGATTAATGAAAAGTCATTATATGAAGGGGTACAATAGCGACACAGTTTTGATTGGTTGTGTGTTTATTAAAATTAAAATATATATATATATATATATATATATATATATATATATATATAAGAATGAACCCCGTGCAATGCACGGAAATATATGTAAAATGAAATAAAATATTAAATGATTTGTTGGAATATAAATAATATTTTTGTAGGAGTTGCAATGATCCATAATATTGTCTTTATTCGGATGATGCAATATTTATCTAGACGATAGAAATTAATGGATAAAGATTAGTTTTGAATCAATACATCAAGGTGATGCCCCCATCCCAACCCCTTATACCCTAAATTTGCACCGTTAATTTTCTCAATAAACAAATCCTTACGGCATGTGTGTTCCGCAAGGTTGAAATTGAATAAAATCATAAGAATGAAATGAATGGAATGGAATAAACTCAATCCATTAATGCGTTTGGAATATAAATAAATGGAATAAAACATATGATATAAAATATGACAAATTGAGTAGGGCATGTGTATGTATACTTGTGGATGTACTAATGGCTATTCTTTTCCCTACTCGTTTATACTTTTGAAATAAATTACTATAAGTTCAATTACAACCATCTATGAATCAATGACCAAGTGATAATAAAAATTTCTAAATAAAATTCAAAATCAAATCCAGATGGATGCTAAGTAAATGACAATAATTACACCATTAAGACCAGTAGCATAATCCTTTGCATTTTGAGAAGATATGGTAGGCCCCACAGTTAACGCCACAATTCTAACCAATGTTGAACATACCGAACAAATTAGTGGTTGAAAATTGGATGGGAAGAGCAAAAAATATGCCTAAAATAAATAATCTCGACATTAAATAAAACATAAGCTTATGAGTTAGTTTGGACGTTAAAAGAAAATAATCCTAAGAATATCAAAGGGATTATGAAAAAATCTTTTGATTAAATAATTGCGGAGCTAATGTAAGAAAGTAGAACCAGATTCTCAAGATGCAGTGCACATAACACTTCGAAACAAATGAATTAACAATCAGTATCACTAAGAGGAGCAATATCATATCATATTGCAGAATGTACACAAAAAAGTCTATCTCACATTCTATTGCTAAAAACTCAGTTCCCTGTAATATTTAATTACTCATCTTACATAAATCATATACTATTCGAGGGAGAAGATTTAGAAAAAAATACAAAAAAAAGGAGAAAACAACCAATTCAAAATTAACCTAACAGTGTAAACACAGAGCCTTTAAAGCTTAGATAAATACCATATGTCCCGGCACATCCAAAAAAACAGAAATGTATACATACCCTCATTGGTTGATACCAAACACACGCATACCAAAAAAAAAAACAGTTAAAACCTATTGTTAAGTAAGTCCAATTCAAACTATAGGTTTAAATTATTGAACTTTTTCGACACTATGCAACAAATCATAAATTAATATGAAAAAACGTACTCAAAATTTTAGCTTCAATCTTTTTGAAAGTAGAAAATAAAGAACAACAAAACACAACACTAAGAAACAATACACATCCTATACCATTAAAAAAGAATATACGACATCAAAAATCAAATAATGATGTTTCTTTTGCGTTCCGGAAAAGAAATATAAACGATATTCTTAATAAAAGAGAACCCAAAAACCCGTCCTCAGTTTGGGTTGCAGGCTGCAACTCGCATGCATGAAGCCAGAATCGCTAGTAGTCGCCGGTCGGCCATACGGCGGTGAATCCGTTCCCGGGCCTTGTACACACCGCCCGTCACACTATGGGAGCTGGCCATGCCCGAAGTCGTTACCTTAACCGCAAGGAAAAAAATTCAAATTCTTACCACAGATTTGACATGTTGCAGATTTTAATTACTAAGCGACAAAAAGAATAGAGAATTGGGTGGTCTTCTAGGGAGAAGTTTCCTCCTCGCGCCATCAGCAATCTTAGGCCTCTCGGGTTCCTCGTTGCCGTCGGCATAACCGTTTTCATTTTCCAAGTCGCTATCTTCAATTCCCTTTCTCCCCCTCATCTTCTCCTCTTCTTCGTCGTCTTTTTCTTCTTTTATAAAACACAAACCCGTAAATTATAAATGAAAAGAAAACAACACCATTACTGTTCTCCGTTCTAAGTGAGTTTGTGAAAGAAACCATCAATTGAACAAAGGAATCTACACACAAAAAAAATTCCAAAAGAAATACAAAATTAAAGCAAACATAACTAAATAGACACATTCTTTATCGAATATGGTTCTCGACAATAGTTTTCCAAATGCATGCAGGAATATAACAAAGCATATATCAATAATGTGAACTTACCATAGCACAAAAACCATTGAAGGATACTGAAACCCCAAAATGGAACCACATGTGAGGGCAAAAAGGAAGAGGAAAAAAATTTCTATGCTTTTTCAGAAGGGGTGAAATTTGTGGCAGGTCATAGTTGCCAAATTATAACTTGCAATGTGAATAATTGACAATAAAAAAGATCAAAAACTAACTAAGGCGACAACAATATTCGTCATTTTCGTCGTCGAAAAGAATATTCGTCAAACACTGGAATTTATCATTTTAATCTTAATTCACTGGAATTGGGTATACACAATATCAATAAGTGAAAGAAGATGGATAATATTTTATATTATCTTCTAAATTTTGTATGAATATACAAAAAGAATTCATTGTCGTTTCACTTTCAACCATTTTCAAGATCTTGCTTTACTTTTCTTTGCTTCATTGCCGAAATCAATTTCTTCAATTGATACCCTGTTTCAATAAAATCTCGGCATAATAATGTTCATAGTCTCTCGTTCTCCACACCCCCCCCCCCCCCCACACACACACATGATCACCCCTCACTGTAAAGCACCAAAAGAAAAAAAAAATACATATAAAATTTACTGACCTTGATGGATACTTGACAAATGCTTTGACCTTATTTGCTGCACAGTACCCATTCAACAAATAATGGACACATAGATAAAAGAAATAGTGTAAAAATTCTCACAAAAGAAAAGTCCCGAAACCGTCTATATGGCCACTGCAAAACCAAAACAAATTGGAAGTCAAAAAGCGTCTATATAATAGTAATATACAAAATAATTAAAATCAAAGTAATATGAAGAATGAGAAACAAAAAGAAAACGGAAAATGATAAAATATTATGGGTATGAAACTGTAGAAATGGTGCCTTAGGTGACGATTTGGTGTCGACATATTCATCCATGATCCATTAAGTATTCATCCTCTGCCTAAGATGTGCACCATCGGTAAACTTGACTTGTACGGCTACTCATTCTCACCTTGTCATGAATCACTGATAATGTTTTGAGTACACAAATATTCAAAGAGATTTCACCGAGATTTCAGTTACCTTTTGAATTTACAAAGAAAATTGTCCTATAAATTTTGAAATTTGAATATGAGAATCGGGGAATTTATCATCCTCAATTTCAGTTACCTTTTGAAAGTTGAACTAATATTAACTAAGGTGCAATATCCGGAAATTAGTCATCGTAATCATAATTGTAGCGTTACTTTTCAGCCTTCATGCATACCTGTTTATTTTGGAATGAGATTGAGGTTTAAATAAAGAGTGGGAGTGGGGGTGTTTTTTTTGGGTGAGTTACTTTAGGAAATGTGGGGCGGTGGAAAGTAAAAGGAGTGGGAAGAGTGAGGGAGTTTAAATAAAAGTGGGATTGAGGTAGTTTTTGTTAGAAAAAATGCGGTAATACAATAAAAGGATGATCTCCAAGGCACGTTAAACGCTTCTTTAAAGAGATGTTTTTACGATCTCTCTCAGGATACAATGGAGTACAACTTTGGAGACACTATATGTTTATACTGATGATGCTTCTGAATGAAAAACGTGCTGATACTGAATGCCGGAGTTCTCTATATATAGGCAAGTAATCGATATGGTACCACTTCGTCTTCAAAGGATATGTCCCATGAACAAGCACCAACGAAATGATGTGTCCCAATGGACAAGCACCAACGAAATGGTGTGTCCCAATGGAAAAAATCCCTCTACGAAAAGGTATGCATTCGCATGGGTTCGTTTAGGTCGAACCCCGACTAACTCAGCGTGCAACGACACAAGTGAAACAAAAATAAAAACTGACTTTGTGAATAAAATATCTAACAGTTTTTTGTGGGAGAGGTAGTTGTAGGAGGGGTGTGTTAGTTTTTGGGAAATATGTAGAGGGGAGTGGAGAATGTTCAACTCCCCACTCACATCCAACTCCCCGCACTTTCATTCCATGATCCATTTTTTTATAAGGTTTTTTCTTTTATTTTTAGCGGGTTACCGGGTTTCGAAAACCGGTTTTCCTGTGTTTTTTCCGGGTCAATTAGCGGGTAATTGGGTTAAATCCCTTCCCGTATATATATATAGTATAGATATATATATATATATATATATATATATATATATATATATATATATATATATATCATATATGTTATCATAACATTAGAAGTACTTATTATTTCTCAATAGTTGGACGACGGTTTTTGTCGTTTCGTTTTTTTGTCCTCCTTGAGCAATGAAACGACGTCGTTTCATGGAGTACACATGGCACTACCTCCTTTACGTGTACTGCAGTCCTTACCCTTTCCATATATATATAGGACAATCGAGACAGCAAAGGAATTATGGATGGCACTAGACAACAAGTACCGCATTGAAGAGGCAAGTAATCGAAATTTTTGATTGCTAACTATATCGATTACGAAATGACGCAAGTAAGTCTATTCTTACTCAAGTTCACGAGTTACTGTCTATTGTTTCTAATCTTAAAAATGCTGAGATAACTTTGCCTGAAGCATTCCAAGTTGGAACAATTATTGCTAAATTACCAACTTCATGGAATGGCTATAAAAAGAAACTGAAACATGATGAAACTAAGCACACTTTGGAATCCCTCATGCGTCACCTACGTATTGAGGAAGACTCTCGAAAACGAGAAAATACTGAACAGGAGGCTGAAAAAGCAAATATGGTTCAGGGCCGCAAACCAGGAAATAAAAAGCGCAAGAATTTTTCGAAGGGAGATCAAGCGAAATCTTCTAAGAAAAAATTCGAGGCGATTGTTATTATTGTAAGAAGCTTCGGTCACACCGCTCGCGAATGCCGAACTCGCATTAAAGAGGAAAAAGGCAAGAATGACAAGTCGACAAAAGATCATGTCAATGCTTGTTGATGGCAATGATGATCGAAGTTTGTAGCGATTGTGGAGGAAGCCAATTCGTTTGGAATTGATGAAGGGTGGTGGTGGATACCGGTGCTACAATCCATGTAAGCAATAATCGATCCGAGTTTAAGACTTACAAGGAAAGTACCGATGAACGTGCGGTGAAGATGGCAAATGATGTGCAAGCCAAGGTTATTGGTATTGGCGAAGTGGAACTCAAGTTTACTTCGGGAAAGACATTAACATTGGTCGAAGTTCTTCATGTTCCCGAGATGACAAAGAACCCGATTTCCGGAGATCGTCTCAATAAGGTCGGTTTCAAGATTGTGTATGAATCTGATAATTTGATTGTAACTAAAAACAATGTCTTTGTTGGCAAAGGGTACTCTTGTAATGGCATGATTAAGATGAATGTAATAAAAAAATAACTTTGCTTATGTTGTCGACTCTTCAACTTTGTGGCATGCTAGATTAGGACACGCTAATTATAAATCTGTCAAGAACATGCATAATTTAGGGATAATACCTAAATGTACGTATGATAATGTGAGAAAATGTGAAATATGTGTTCAAGGTAAAATAACATGTAAGCCACATAAGTTCATTGTTCGTACATCCGAATTACTTGGTTTAGTACATTCGATGTTTCGATTTACACAAGAAAGTGTCTCGTGGTGGTCATAAATATTTCGTAACTTTTATAGATGATTATTCGAAATATGCTTATGTGTATTTATTGAAAAGTAAAGATGAAGTCTTAAGCAAGTTTCGATCTATAAAGCGAAGTAGAAAATCGATTAAACCGGAAAATTAAAGTGTTACGTTCGGATAGAGGTGGAGAATACCAAGTAACGAAATTATCTAAATTTTGTGAGGCCGGCGGTATTGTTCATGAATTTACTCCTCCGTATTCACCCGAATCAAATGGAGTAGCGAAAGAAAAAATAGAACGTTAGTAGATATGGTAAATTGCATGCTTATCGGTTCGGTTTACCCGATTATTGGTGGGGTGAGGCAATCTTAAGTGCATGTTTTATTCAAAACGAATTCCTAAGAAAAATGTTAAAAAGACTCCGTATGAATTGTGGTTTGGTAGAAAACCTAACATAAGCCGTATTAAGGTTTGGGGTTGTCTTGCATATGTAAGAAAGCCTAATCCTGAAATTACTAAGTTGGGAAGTAAAACTTATAAATGTGTATTTATAGGTTATGCTAAGAATAGCACCGCATATAGATTTCTAAAGTTAGAATCTTATGATATTATTGAGTCTATTGATGCTGAATTTTTTGAGCATATGTATAAATCTTCTGTTGAGAAACTTGGAGATAATGTTACTCCTAGTACTTCCAAGAGAGTTCGTGAGGAATCTCTTGATGACTCTCCTATGGAATCACAAGCGGATCCAGAAATAAGGAGAAGTAAAAGGCAAAGGAAAGAAAAAACCTTTGGTCCTGAATTTGTGACAATTTTACTTGAGGGTGATGTAAATAATATTACACATCAAACCAAGTTAATGATTGATGATAATGATCCTGTCACATATTCAGAAGCTATTTCCTCTCGTGATGCTGTTTTTTGGAAAGAAGCCATCAACGATGAAATGAGTTCTATCATGTCAAATCAGACATGGAAATTGGTTGATTTGCCAAAAGGTTCTAAACCAATTGGTTCTAAATGGATTTTCAAAAGAAAGTTGAACGCAGATGGTTCAATTAATAAGTATAAAGCTCGCCTAGTAGCAAAAGGTTTCAAACAACGTCAAGGAGTAGATTATTTTGATACATACGCTCCCGTGGCTAGAATTTCATCTATCCGTGTGTTGTTATCTCTTGCATCCATTCACAATTTAGTTGTTCATCAAATGGATGTTAAAACGGCTTTTCTAAATGGTGATTTGGATGAAGAGGTATACATGGAGCGACCCGAAGGTTTTGTTTTACCCGGACAAGAGAAGAAAGTTTGTAAACTAGTGAAATCTCTTTACGGATTAAAACAAGCCCCTATGCAATGGCATGAAAAATTTAATAAAGTGATGTTGGCTAATGGCTTCAAAGTTAATGAAGCGGATAAGTGTATCTATTCTACGTATAGAAATGGTTCATGTATTTTGATTTGCCTATATGTGGATGATATGCTTATCTTTGGGCCAGACTTGGAATCAATAAAAGAGACCAAGCAATTGTTGGAATCTAACTTCGATATGAAGGATTTGGGGGAAGCAAACGTAATCTTAGGGATAAAGATAATGAGGAAAGATGGATGTATATCATTGAGTCAATCTCATTATCTTGAAAATATCCTTAAAAGATATGGTCATATGGATCATAAGCCAAAGCATCTACACCCGTTGATCCTAGTATCAAGTTAATGAAAAATACGGTAGATGCTACGACCGATTACAATATGCAAGTGTGATTGGAAGTCTTATGTATGCCATGCATTGCACAAGACCAGACATTGCATATGCAGTTGGATTGTTATGTCGATTTACTAGTAATCCAGGAAAAGAACATTGGAACGCGGTTTCAAGAGTTCTGAGATATATAAAAGGAACAATCGATTACTGCTTACAGTATCGTGGTTTTCCCGCTGTTCTTGAAGGATACAGCGATGCAAGTTGGAATAACATAGAATCGAATTGTAAATCCACAACGGGGTGGGTTTTTACCTTAGGAGGTGCAACTGTTTCTTGGTGTTCTAAGAAACAAACTTGTGTCTCAGATTCGACTATGTTAGCAGAATTTATTGCATTAGCAGATGCAAGTAAAGAAGCTGAATGGATAAGAAATTTATTAATTGATATTCCATTATGGGACAAGCCGTCCCCAGCCGTAATGATTCATTGTGACAATCATGCTACTTTATATTCAGTAGCAAGTAAGACTTACAATGGTAAGCAACGACACCTTAGTCTGAGACATCAGTCTATTCGGGGAGTACTTAAGCAAGGAGTAATCACGCTTGACTATGTAGAGTCAAAGAGCAATCTAGCGAGATCCTTTCACAAAAGGATCGCCTAGAGAGATGATTGCAATAACATCGAAAGGAATGGGATTAAGGTCTATGAAACATTAGTTAGCTTTAATGGGAACCCTACTCATGTTTTGAAAAATAAACGAGTTCAAAGGGTACAAACAAGTTAAAGTCTAACTAGATCGATGCGCTAGAGTATTTAATAGATCCCATTCATAAAATCTCTAGTGTGAGTAATTACCGCATGGTAAAGGTTGAAATTAGTTCTTAATAAGTTCTCATTGGGAAAAGTGACTCGCGGTATCACTTTAAAAGAACTTACCTATGTGAGTGTGAAAGTCGGGCCGCTTTCTATGAGATTTAGACCGTCTCTAAAGCATTCATGAATCTCGGGATGTACGCATGGCCATTAATGCGTTGGAATGAAGAGACACTCGTTTTTAACGGAATAGTATGTGTGATAACTCCGGTAACATCATGATAGGGTCCTTGGTTCAAGATTTATTCACCATAGCGCCCTGATGTGACTTTGAGTTGTTTACACTAAGTGGAAGTTCAAAGCCAAAAGCTACTTTCATTTATGTATGATTTCCTACGATGATGCTTAGTCCTTGTCCAGAGGACACATTCTGAACGCACTGTCTGATTCTGTGTACAATGGACATAGGACAATCGAGACAGCAAAGGAATTATGGATGGCACTAGACAACAAGTACCGCATTGAAGAGGCAAGTAATCAGAAATTTTTGATTGCTAACTATATCGATTACGAAATGACCGCAAGTAAGTCTATTCTTACTCAAGTTCACGAGTTACTGTCTATTGTTTCTAATCTTAAAAATGCTGAGATAACTTTGCCTGAAGCATTCCAAGTTGGAACAATTATTGCTAAATTACCAACTTCATGGAATGGCTATAAAAAGAAACTGAAACATGATGAAACTAAGCACACTTTGGAATCCCTCATGCGTCACCTACGTATTGAGGAAGACTCTCGAAAACGAGAAAATACGAACGGGAGGCTGAAAAAGCAAATATGGTTCGGGGCCGCAAACCAGGAAATAAAAAGCGCAAGAATTTTTCGAAGGAGATCAAGCGAATCTTCTAAGAAAAAATTCGAGAGGCGATTGTTATTAT
The DNA here is from genome assembly GCA_036785695.1 of Gentiana straminea. Lineage (NCBI taxonomy): Eukaryota > Viridiplantae > Streptophyta > Magnoliopsida > Gentianales > Gentianaceae > Gentiana > Gentiana straminea. The sequence goes on along the minus strand of JAVUPR010000241.1, from coordinate 1,984,481 downwards.
TGTAAGAAGCTCGGTCACACCGCTCGCGAATGCCGAACTCGCATTAAAGAGGAAAAAGGCAAGAATGACAAGTCGACAAAAGATCATGTCAATGCTGTTGATGGCAATGATGATCAGAAGTTTGTAGCGATTGTGGAGGAAGCCAATTCTGTTGGAATTGATGAAGGGTGGTGGCTGGATACCGGTGCTACAATCCATGTAAGCAATAATCGATCCGAGTTTAAGACTTACAAGGAAAGTACTGATGAACGTGCGGTGAAGATGGCAAATGATGTGCAAGCCAAGGTTATTGGTATTGGCGAAGTGGAACTCAAGTTTACTTCGGGAAAGACATTAACATTGGCTGAAGTTCTTCATGTTCCTGAGATGACAAAGAACCTGATTTCTGGAGATCGTCTCAAAAGGTTGGTTTCAAGATTGTGTATGAATCCTGATAATTTGATTGTAACTAAAAACAATGTCTTTGTTGGCAAAGGGTACTCTTGTAATGGCATGATTAAGATGAATGTAATAAAAAATAACTTTGCTTATGTTGTTGACTCTTCAACTTTGTGGCATGCTAGATTAGGACACGCTAATTATAAATCATGTCAAGAACATGCATAATTTAGGGATAATACCTAAATGTACGTATGATAATGTGAGAAAATGTGAAATATGTGTTCAAGGTAAAATAACATGTAAGCCACATAAGTTCATGTTCGTACATCTGAATTACTTGGTTTAGTACATTCTGATGTTTCTGATTTACACAGTAAAGTGTCTCGTGGTGGTCATAAATATTTCGTAACTTTTATAGATGATTATTCGAAATATGCTTATGTGTATTTATTGAAAAGTAAAGATGAAGTCTTAAGCAAGTTTCTGATCTATAAAGCAGAAGTAGAAAATCAGTTAAACCGGAAAATTAAAGTGTTACGTTCGGATAGAGGTGGAGAATACCAAGTAACGAAATTATCTAAATTTTGTGAGGCCGGCGGTATTGTTCATGAATTTACTCCTCCGTATTCACCCGAATCAAATGGAGTAGCGAAAAGAAAAAATAGAACGTTAGTAGATATGGTAAATTGCATGCTTATCGGTTCCGGTTTACCCGATTATTGGTGGGGTGAGGCAATCTTAAGTGCATGTTTTATTCAAAACAAATTCCTAAGAAAAATGTTAAAAAGACTCCGTATGAATTGTGGTTTGGTAGAAAACCTAACATAAGCCGTATTAAGGTTTGGGGTTGTCTTGCATATGTAAGAAAGCCTAATCCTGAAATTACTAAGTTGGGAAGTAAAACTTATAAATGTGTATTTATAGGTTATGCTAAGAATAGCACCGCATATAGATTTCTAAAGTTAGAATCTTATGATATTATTGAGTCTATTGATGCTTTGAATTTTTTGAGCATATGTATAAATCTTCTCGTTGAGAAACTTGGAGATAATGTTACTCCTAGTACTTCCAAGAGAGTTCGTGAGGAATCTCTTGATGACTCTCCTATGGAATCACAAGCGGATCCGTAAATAAGGAGAAGTAAAAGGCAAAGGAAAGAAAAAACCTTTGGTCCCGAATTTGTGACAATTTTACTTGAGGGTGATGTAAATAATATTACACATCAAACCAAGTTAATGATTGATGATAATGATCCTCGTCACATATTCGTAAGCTATTTCCTCTCGTGATGCTTGTTTTTTGGAAAGAAGCCATCAACGATGAAATGAGTTCTATCATGTCAAATCAGACATGGAAATTGGTTGATTTGCCAAAAGGTTCTAAACCAATTGGTTCTAAATGGATTTTCAAAAGAAAGTTGAACGCAGATGGTTCAATTAATAAGTATAAAGCTCGCCTAGTAGCAAAAGGTTTCAAACAACGTCAAGGAGTAGATTATTTTGATACATACGCTCCTGTGGCTAGAATTTCATCTATCCGTGTGTTGTTATCTCTTGCATCCATTCACAATTTAGTTGTTCATCAAATGGATGTTAAAACGGCTTTTCTAAATGGTGATTTGGATGAAGAGGTATACATGGAGCAGCCCGAAGGTTTTGTTTTACCCGGACAAGAGAAGAAAGTTTGTAAACTAGTGAAATCTCTTTACGGATTAAAACAAGCCCCTATGCAATGGCATGAAAAATTTAATAAAGTGATGTTGGCTAATGGCTTCAAAGTTAATGAAGCGGATAAGTGTATCTATTCTACGTATAGAAATGGTTCATGTATTTTGATTTGCCTATATGTGGATGATATGCTTATCTTTGGGCCGACTTGGAATCAATAAAAGAGACCAAGCAATTGTTGGAATCTAACTTCGATATGAAGGATTTGGGGGAAGCAAACGTAATCTTAGGGATAAAGATAATGAGGAAAGATGGATGTATATCATTGAGTCAATCTCATTATCTTGAAAATATCCTTAAAAGATATGGTCATATGGATCATAAGCCAGCATCTACACCCGTTGATCCTAGTATCAAGTTAATGAAAAATACTGGTAGATGCTACGACCAGTTACAATATGCAAGTGTGATTGGAAGTCTTATGTATGCCATGCATTGCACAAGACCAGACATTGCATATGCAAGTTGGATTGTTATGTCGATTTACTAGTAATCCAGGAAAAGAACATTGGAACGCGGTTTCAAGAGTTCGAGATATATAAAAGGAACAATCGATTACTGCTTACAGTATCGTGGTTTTCCCGCTGTTCTTGAAGGATACAGCGATGCAAGTTGGAATAACATAGAATCGAATTGTAAATCCACAACGGGGTGGGTTTTTACCTTAGGAGGTGCAACTGTTTCTTGGTGTTCTAAGAAACAAACTTGTGTCTCAGATTCGACTATGTTAGCAGAATTTATTGCATTAGCAGATGCAAGTAAAGAAGCTGAATGGATAAGAAATTTATTAATTGATATTCCATTATGGGACAAGCCGTCCCCAGCCGTAATGATTCATTGTGACAATCAGGCTACTTTATATTCAGTAGCAAGTAAGACTTACAATGGTAAGCAACGACACCTTAGTCTGAGACATCAGTCTATTCGGGGATTACTTAAGCAAGGAGTAATCACAGTTGACTATGTAGAGTCAAAGAGCAATCTAGCAGATCCTTTCACAAAAGGACTGCCTAGAGAGATGATTGCAATAACATCGAAAGGAATGGGATTAAGGTCTATGAAACATTAGTTAGCTTTAATGGGAACCCTACTCATGTTTTGAAAAATAAACGAGTTCAAAGGGTACAAACAAGTTAAAGTCTAACTAGATCGATGCGCTAGAGTATTTAATAGATCCCATTCATAAAATCTCTAGTGTGAGTAATTACTTGCATGGTAAAGGTTGAAATTAGTTCTTAATAAGTTCTCATTGGGAAAAGTGACTCGCGAGTATCACTTTAAAAGAACTTACCTATGTGAGTGTGAAAGTCGGGCCGCTTTCTATGAGATTTAGACCGTCTCTAAAGCATTCATGAATCTCGGGATGTACGCATGGCCATTAATGCGTTGGAATGAAGAGACACTTGTTTTTAACGGAATAGTATGTGTGATAACTCCGGTAACATCATGATAGGGTCCTTGGTTCAAGATTTATTCACCATAGCGCCACGATGTGACTTTGAGTTGTTTACACTAAGTGGAAGTTCAAAGCCAAAAGCTACTTTCATTTATGTATGATTTCCTACGATGATGCTTAGTCCTTGTGCGAGAGGACACATTCGAACGCACCGTCGATTCGTGTACAATGGACATAGGACAATCGAGACAAAGAAAGGAATTATGGATGGCACTAGACAACAAGTACCGCATTGAAGAGGCAAGTAATCAGAAATTTTTGATTGCTAACTATATCGATTACGAAATGACTGCAAGTAAGTCTATTCTTACTCAAGTTCACGAGTTACTGTCTATTGTTTCTAATCTTAAAAATGCTGAGATAACTTTGCCTGAAGCATTCCAAGTTGGAACAATTATTGCTAAATTACCAACTTCATGGAATGGCTATAAAAAGAAACTGAAACATGATGAAACTAAGCACACTTTGGAATCCCTCACGCGTCACCTACATATTGAGGAAGACTCTCGAAAACGAGAAAATACCGAACGGGAGAGGTCTGAAAAAGCAAATATGGTTCGGGGCCGCAAACCAGGAAATAAAAAGCGCAAGAATTTTTCGAAGGAGATCAAGCGAGAATCTTCTAAGAAAAAATTCAGAGGCGATTGTTATTATTGTAAGAAGCCTGGTCACACCGCTCGCGAATGCCGAACTCGCATTAAAGAGGAAAAAGGCAAGAATGACAAGTCGACAAAAGATCATGTCAATGCTGTTGATGGCAATGATGATCAGAAGTTTGTAGCGATTGTGGAGGAAGCCAATTCTGTTGGAATTGATGAAGGGTGGTGGCTGGATACCGGTGCTACAATCCATGTAAGCAATAATCGATCCGAGTTTAAGACTTACAAGGAAAGTACTGATGAACGTGCGGTGAAGATGGCAAATGATGTGCAAGCCAAGGTTATTGGTATTGGCGAAGTGGAACTCAAGTTTACTTCGGGAAAGACATTAACATTGGTGAAGTTCTTCATGTTCCCGAGATGACAAAGAACCCGATTTCGGAGATCGTCTCAATAAGGCTGGTTTCAAGATTGTGTATGAATCTGATAATTTGATTGTAACTAAAAACAATGTCTTTATTGGCAAAGGGTACTCTTGTAATGGCATGATTAAGATGAATGTAATAAAAAAATAACTTTGCTTATGTTGTCGACTCTTCAACTTTGTGGCATGCTAGATTAGGACACGCTAATTATAAATCATGTCAAGAACATGCATAATTTAGGGATAATACCTAAATGTACGTATGATAATGTGAGAAAATGTGAAATATGTGTTCAAGGTAAAATAACATGTAAGCCACATAAGTCTGTTGTTCGTACATCTGAATTACTTGGTTTAGTACATTCGATGTTTCGATTTACACAAGAAAGTGTCTCGTGGTGGTCATAAATATTTCGTAACTTTTATAGATGATTATTCGAAATATGCTTATGTGTATTTATTGAAAAGTAAAGATGAAGTCTTAAGCAAGTTTCGATCTATAAAGCGAAAGTAGAAAATCGCTTAAACCGGAAAATTAAAGTGTTACGTTCGGATAGAGGTGGAGAATACCAAGTAACGGAATTATCTAAATTTTGTGAGGCCGGCGGTATTGTTCATGAATTTACTCCTCCGTATTCACCCGAATCAAATGGAGTAGCGAGAAAGAAAAAATAGAACGTTAGTAGATATGGTAAATTGCATGCTTATCGCCCGGTTTACCCGATTATTGGTGGGGTGAGGCAATCTTAAGTGCATGTTTTATTCAAAACGAATTCCTAAGAAAAATGTTAAAAAGACTCCGTATGAATTGTGGTTTGGTAGAAAACCTAACATAAGCCGTATTAAGGTTTGGGGTTGTCTTGCATATGTAAGAAAGCCTAATCCTGAAATTACTAAGTTGGGAAGTAAAACTTATAAATGTGTATTTATAGGTTATGCTAAGAATAGCACCGCATATAGATTTCTAAAGTTAGAATCTTATGATATTATTGAGTCTATTGATGCTTTGAATTTTTTGAGCATATGTATAAATCTTCTCGTTGAGAAACTTGGAGATAATGTTACTCCTAGTACTTCCAAGAGAGTTCGTGAGGAATCTCTTGATGACTCTCCTATGGAATCACAAGCGGATCCAGAAATAAGGAGAAGTAAAAGGCAAAGGAAAGAAAAAACCTTTGGTCCTGAATTTGTGACAATTTTACTTGAGGGTGATGTAAATAATATTACACATCAAACCAAGTTAATGATTGATGATAATGATCCTGTCACATATTCAGAAGCTATTTCCTCTCGTGATGCTGTTTTTTGGAAAGAAGCCATCAACGATGAAATGAGTTCTATCATGTCAAATCAGACATGGAAATTGGTTGATTTGCCAAAAGGTTCTAAACCAATTGGTTCTAAATGGATTTTCAAAAGAAAGTTGAACGCAGATGGTTCAATTAATAAGTATAAAGCTCGCCTAGTAGCAAAAGGTTTCAAACAACGTCAAGGAGTAGATTATTTTGATACATACGCTCCTGTGGCTAGAATTTCATCTATCCGTGTGTTGTTATCTCTTGCATCCATTCACAATTTAGTTGTTCATCAAATGGATGTTAAAACGGCTTTTCTAAATGGTGATTTGGATGAAGAGGTATACATGGAGCAGCCCGAAGGTTTTGTTTTACCCGGACAAGAGAAGAAAGTTTGTAAACTAGTGAAATCTCTTTACGGATTAAAACAAGCCCCTATGCAATGGCATGAAAAATTTAATAAAGTGATGTTGGCTAATGGCTTCAAAGTTAATGAAGCGGATAAGTGTATCTATTCTACGTATAGAAATGGTTCATGTATTTTGATTTGCCTATATGTGGATGATATGCTTATCTTTGGGCCAGACTTGGAATCAATAAAAGAGACCAAGCAATTGTTGGAATCTAACTTCGATATGAAGGATTTGGGGGAAGCAAACGTAATCTTAGGGATAAAGATAATGAGGAAAGATGGATGTATATCATTGAGTCAATCTCATTATCTTGAAAATATCCTTAAAAGATATGGTCATATGGATCATAAGCCAGCATCTACACCCGTTGATCCTAGTATCAAGTTAATGAAAAATACTGGTAGATGCTACGACCAGTTACAATATGCAAGTGTGATTGGAAGTCTTATGTATGCCATGCATTGCACAAGACCGGACATTGCATATGCGGTTGGATTGTTATGTCGATTTACTAGTAATCCAGGAAAGAACATTGGAACGCGGTTTCAAGAGTTCGAGATATATAAAAGGAACAATCGATTACGCTTACGGTATCGTGGTTTTCCCGTTGTTCTTGAAGGATACAACGATGCAAGTTGGAATAACATAGAATCGAATTGTAAATCCACAACGGGGTGGGTTTTTACCTTAGGAGGTGCAAGCTGTTTCTTGGTGTTCTAAGAAACAAACTTGTGTCTCGGATTCGACTATGTTAGCGAGAATTTATTGCATTAGCAGATGCAAGTAAAGAAGGCTTGAATGGATAAGAAATTTATTAATTGATATTCCATTATGGGACAAGCCGTCCCCACCGTAATGATTCATTGTGACAATCGGGCTACTTTATATTCGGTAGCAAGTAAGACTTACAATGGTAAGCAACGACACCTTAGTCGAGACATCGATCTATTCGGGGATTACTTAAGCAAGGAGTAATCACGAGTTGACTATGTAGAGTCAAAGAGCAATCTAGCGAGATCCTTTCACAAAAGGACGCCTAGAGAGATGATTGCAATAACATCGAAAGGAATGGGATTAAGGTCTATGAAACATTAGTTAGCTTTAATGGGAACCCTACTCATGTTTTGAAAAATAAACGAGTTCAAAGGGTACAAACAAGTTAAAGTCTAACTAGATCGATGCGCTAGAGTATTTAATAGATCCCATTCATAAAATCTCTAGTGTGAGTAATTACTTGCATGGTAAAGGTTGAAATTAGTTCTTAATAAGTTCTCACATTGGGAAAAGTGACTCGCGGTATCACTTTAAAAGAACTTACCTATGTGAGTGTGAAAGTCGGGCCGCTTTCTATGAGATTTAGACCGTCTCTAAAGCATTCATGAATCTCGGGATGTACGCATGGCCATTAATGCGTTGGAATGAAGAGACAACATTTTTAACGGAATAGTATGTGTGATAACTCCGGTAACATCATGATAGGGTCCTTGGTTCAAGATTTATTCACCATAGCGCCACGATGTGACTTTGAGTTGTTTACACTAAGTGGAAGTTCAAAGCCAAAAGCTACTTTCATTTATGTATGATTTCCTACGATGATGCTTAGTCCTTGTCCGAGAGGACACATTACGAAACGCACTTTGTCGATTACGTGTACAATGGACATAGGACAATCGAGACGACAAAGGAATTATGGATGGCACTAGACAACAAGTACCGCATTGAAGAGGCAAGTAATCGAAATTTTTGATTGCTAACTATATCGATTACGAAATGACGCAAGTAAGTCTATTCTTACTCAAGTTCACGAGTTACTTGTCTATTGTTTCTAATCTTAAAAATGCTTTGAGATAACTTTGCTCGAAGCATTCCAAGTTGGAACAATTATTGCTAAATTACCAACTTCATGGAATGGCTATAAAAAGAAAGCGAAACATGATGAAACTAAGCACACTTTGGAATCCCTCATGCGTCACCTACGTATTGAGGAAGACTCTCGAAAACGAGAAAATACGAGAACGGGAGGCTGAAAAAGCAAATATGGTTCGGGGCCGCAAACCAGGGAAATAAAAAGCGCAAGAATTTTTCGAAGGGAGATCAAGCGAATCTTCTAAGAAAAAATTCGAGGCGATTGTTATTATTGTAAGAAGCCTGGTCACACCGCTCGCGAATGCCGAACTCGCATTAAAGAGGAAAAAGGCAAGAATGACAAGTCGACAAAAGATCATGTCAATGCTTGTTGATGGCAATGATGATCGAAGTTTGTAGCGATTGTGGAGGAAGCCAATTCTCGTTGGAATTGATGAAGGGTGGTGGTGGATACCGGTGCTACAATCCATGTAAGCAATAATCGATCCGAGTTTAAGACTTACAAGGAAAGTACTTGATGAACGTGCGGTGAAGATGGCAAATGATGTGCAAGCCAAGGTTATTGGTATTGGCGAAGTGGAACTCAAGTTTACTTCGGGAAAGACATTAACATTGGTCAAAGTTCTTCATGTTCCCGAGATGACAAAGAACCCGATTTACGGAGATCGTCTCAATAAGGCCGGTTTCAAGATTGTGTATGAATCGATAATTTGATTGTAACTAAAAACAATGTCTTTGTTGGCAAAGGGTACTCTTGTAATGGCATGATTAAGATGAATGTAATAAAAAATAACTTTGCTTATGTTGTCGACTCTTCAACTTTGTGGCATGCTAGATTAGGACACGCTAATTATAAATCATCAAGAACATGCATAATTTAGGGATAATACCTAAATGTACGTATGATAATGTGAGAAAATGTGAAATATGTGTTCAAGGTAAAATAACATGTAAGCCACATAAGTTCTTTGTTCGTACATCCGAATTACTTGGTTTAGTACATTCGATGTTTCGATTTACACAAGAAAGTGTCTCGTGGTGGTCATAAATATTTCGTAACTTTTATAGATGATTATTCGAAATATGCTTATGTGTATTTATTGAAAAGTAAAGATGAAGTCTTAAGCAAGTTTCGATCTATAAAGCGAAGTAGAAAATCGATTAAACCGGAAAATTAAAGTGTTACGTTCGGATAGAGGTGGAGAATACCAAGTAACGAGAATTATCTAAATTTTGTGAGGCCGGCGGTATTGTTCATGAATTTACTCCTCCGTATTCACCCGAATCAAATGGAGTAGCGAGAAAGAAAAAATAGAACGTTAGTAGATATGGTAAATTGCATGCTTATCGGTTACGGTTTACCCGATTATTGGTGGGGTGAGGCAATCTTAAGTGCATGTTTTATTCAAAACGAGAATTCCTAAGAAAAATGTTAAAAAGACTCCGTATGAATTGTGGTTTGGTAGAATACCTAACATAAGCCGTATTAAGGTTTGGGGTTGTCTTGCATATGTAAGAAAGCCTAATCCTGAAATTACTAAGTTGGGAAGTAAAACTTATAAATGTGTATTTATAGGTTATGCTAAGAATAGCACCGCATATAGATTTCTAAAGTTAGAATCTTATGATATTATTGAGTCTATTGATGCCGAATTTTTTGAGCATATGTATAAATCTTCTCGTTGAGAAACTTGGAGATAATGTTACTCTAGTACTTCCAAGAGAGTTCGTGAGGAATCTCTTGATGACTCTCCTATGGAATCACAAGCGGATCCGAAAATAAGGAGAAGTAAAAGGCAAAGGAAAGAAAAAACCTTTGGTCCTGAATTTGTGACAATTTTACTTGAGGGTGATGTAAATAATATTACACATCAAACCAAGTTAATGATTGATGATAATGATCCTGTCACATATTCAGAAGCTATTTCCTCTCGTGATGCTGTTTTTTTGGAAAGAAGCCATCAACGATGAAATGAGTTCTATCATGTCAAATCAGACATGGAAATTGGTTGATTTGCCAAAAGGTTCTAAACCAATTGGTTCTAAATGGATTTTCAAAAGAAAGTTGAACGCAGATGGTTCAATTAATAAGTATAAAGCTCGCCTAGTAGCAAAAGGTTTCAAACAACGTCAAGGAGTAGATTATTTTGATACATACGCTCCCGTGGCTAGAATTTCATCTATCCGTGTGTTGTTATCTCTTGCATCCATTCACAATTTAGTTGTTCATCAAATGGATGTTAAAACGGCTTTTCTAAATGGTGTTTTGGATGAAGAGGTATACATGGAGCGACCCGAAGGTTTTGTTTTACCCGGACAAGAGAAGAAAGTTTGTAAACTAGTGAAATCTCTTTACGGATTAAAACAAGCCCCTATGCAATGGCATGAAAAATTTAATAAAGTGATGTTGGCTAATGGCTTCAAAGTTAATGAAGCGGATAAGTGTATCTATTCTACGTATAGAAATGGTTCATGTATTTTGATTTGCCTATATGTGGATGATATGCTTATCTTTGGGCCAGACTTGGAATCAATAAAAGAGACCAAGCAATTGTTGGAATCTAACTTCGATATGAAGGATTTGGGGGAAGCAAACGTAATCTTAGGGATAAAGATAATGAGGAAAGATGGATGTATATCATTGAGTCAATCTCATTATCTTGAAAATATCCTTAAAAGATATGGTCATATGGATCATAAGCCAAAGCATCTACACCCGTTGATCCTAGTATCAAGTTAATGAAAAATACCGGTAGATGCTACGACCGATTACAATATGCAAGTGTGATTGGAAGTCTTATGTATGCCATGCATTGCACAAGACCGGACATTGCATATGCGGTTGGATTGTTATGTCGATTTACTAGTAATCCAGGAAAAGAACATTGGAACGCGGTTTCAAGAGTTCGAGATATATAAAAGGAACAATCGATTATCGCTTACGGTATCGTGGTTTTCCCGCCGTTCTTGAAGGATACAGCGATGCAAGTTGGAATAACATAGAATCGAATTGTAAATCCACAACGGGGTGGGTTTTTACCTTAGGAGGTGCAAGCTGTTTCTTGGTGTTCTAAGAAACAAACTTGTGTCTCGGATTCGACTATGTTAGCGAGAATTTATTGCATTAGCGAGATGCAAGTAAAGAAGCCGAATGGATAAGAAATTTATTAATTGATATTCCATTATGGGACAAGCCGTCCCCACCGTAATGATTCATTGTGACAATCGGGCTACTTTATATTCGGTAGCAAGTAAGACTTACAATGGTAAGCAACGACACCTTAGTCCGAGACATCGATCTATTCGGGGATTACTTAAGCAAGGAGTAATCACGAGTTGACTATGTAGAGTCAAAGAGCAATCTAACGAGATCCTTTCACAAAAGGATCGCTAGAGAGATGATTGCAATAACATCGAAAGGAATGGGATTAAGGTCTATGAAACATTAGTTAGCTTTAATGGGAACCCTACTCATGTTTTGAAAAATAAACGAGTTCAAAGGGTACAAACAAGTTAAAGTCTAACTAGATCGATGCGCTAGAGTATTTAATAGATCCCATTCATAAAATCTCTAGTGTGAGTAATTACTTGCATGGTAAAGGTTGAAATTAGTTCTTAATAAGTTCTCATCATTGGGAAAAGTGACTCGCGGTATCACTTTAAAAGAACTTACCTATGTGAGTGTGAAAGTCGAGGCCGCTTTCTATGAGATTTAGACCGTCTCTAAAGCATTCATGAATCTCGGGATGTACGCATGGCCATTAATGCGTTGGAATGAAGAGACAACTCGTTTTTAACGGAATAGTATGTGTGATAACTCCGGTAACATCATGATAGGGTCCTTGGTTCAAGATTTATTCACCATAGCGCCACGATGTGACTTTGAGTTGTTTACACTAAGTGGAAGTTCAAAGCCAAAAGCTACTTTCATTTATGTATGATTTCCTACGATGATGCTTAGTCCTTGTCTGCATGAACTACGGTGGCTTGATCCCCAAAAAAGGGTACGTAGGCAATTCACTTAGGTGATGCGGCCGTTTTTTTTTACATACAAAAGTTTTTTTGTGAAAAAATAGGGGGAAAATGTTAGATATTTTATTCACAAAGTCAGTTTTTATTTTTGTTTCACTTGTGTCGTTGCACGCTGAATCTCCAAGGCACGTTAAACGCTTCTTTAAAGAGATGTTTTTACGATCTCTCTCAGGATACAATGGAGTACAACTTTGGAGACACTATATGTTTATACTTGATGATGCTTCGAATGAAAAACGTGCGTACGAATGCCGGAGTTCTCATATATAGGCAAGTAATCGATATGGTACCACTTCGTCTTCAAAGGATATGTCCCATGAACAAGCACCAACGAAATGATGTGTCCCAATGGACAAGCACCAACGAAATGGTGTGTCCCAATGGAAAAAATCCCTCTACGAAAAGGTATGCATTCGCATGGGTTCGTTTAGGTCGAACCCCGACTAACTCAGCGTGCAACGACACAAGTGAAACAAAAATAAAAACTGACTTTGTGAATAAAATATCTAACAGTTTTTTGTGGGAGAGGTAGTTGTAGGAGGGGTGTGTTAGTTTTTGGGAAATATGTAGAGGGGAGTGGAGAATGTTCAACTCCCCACTCACATCCAACTCCCCGCACTTTCATTCCATGATCCATTTTTTTATAAGGTTTTTTCTTTTATTTTTAGCGGGTTACCGGGTTTCGAAAACCGGTTTTCTGTGTTTTTTCCGGGTCGATTAGCGGGTAATTGGGTTAAATCCTTTCCGTATATATATATAGTATAGATATATATATATATATATATATATATATATATATATATATATATATCATATATGTTATCATAACATTAGAAGTACTTATTATTTCTCAATAGTTGGACGACGGTTTTTGTCGTTTCTGTTTTTTTGTCCTCCTTGAGCAATGAAACGACGTCGTTTCATGGAGTACACATGGCACTACCTCCTTTACGTGTACTGCAGTCCTTACCCTTTCCAGATGTCAGTAGTTAGTATTCTCCATTTGCCTACTGCTTTCGATCTCCACCACCGCTCCCCTGACCTCTAATCGCTCTTGCTTTCCACTCAAACTCAGATGAATTGGGGTGGTGTATATAGCGCCTCCGAACCGCCTTCGTCTTCAATTGTTGTCGTCGTTTGCAGTCTTTCCGCTCTCGCTTCCGGCAGGTAAGCCTTTGCTCTGTTGCTCTGCAATTGTTCTGCTTTTGATTATTTGCAGAAGATTAGTTGCTCTATGTTCTTCTTCTTGCATGTATTAGGAGTTATTGAGTTGATTCACAAGGGCATTAAGGAGAAGAAGGCCTGTGGTTTCTCTTGAGATTGAAAGTTCAAATCTTTTGGATTTCATTCTCCATTTTCCTGATTCATGAGGGAAAAATATAGGGTTCTTTGTAATGATGAGGGACAAGAGGGACATTAGGCCTGTGTTGTTTAAATTTGAGGTGGTTTTAGCTTTTTCTCTGGGAGGGATTGTTTTTAAAATTTTCAGGGCTAGAAGAATTAAGCCCTCTAAACCTTCCTCTCCTAAAGCAAAAGGTTGGTTTTTCTTTTTCTTGCTATAATTCTTTTTTTTTTCCTTCTGTTTTTTTTTTAAATTTTTTTTTGGATTTTGTAACTTCATAATCAGTTTTCATTTTTTTAATGGTTAGATGGTGGAAAAAATCAAGCTCATCATTGGGAGGCGAGAACTGGACTCAAGAATGTTGAGGATCACCTCCTACATAAAACATTCAATTCTTGCTGCTCTGCTTCCATTCAACCTGGTGAAGATGTAAGATCATTGGATATTTGTTTGAGTTTTCAATTTGTGACTTTGTTCTGTTTTTTTCTTGGTGATTTGTTTATATTTATGAGATGCGAACCGAAAATTTGAAAAAGAAGAGTGTTTTGTTATTAAGGGCTTAATGCATATGGTAGTGGCATGAGTCTTACCTATATTTGAATTTAGATCATGTTATCACCCAAAGAAATCTTGAACTCATTACATTCCTATTTTTACATTGATCTTGAGAATATTGTAATCAAGATGATACTCCATTAGTCTGAAAAAGTAATCTTATCACTATAAATTGTTTGTTTCTATTTTCCACAGTTTCCCTTAAGAGTTATTTACTTCATAAAATTGATTTATATGTTGTGGAAATCTTTGTTCTTCCACAAACAGGATCCTTACTGCAACTAAATTGATAATTTCATGTTCTTGGATGTTTGTACATTAGCTAACTTTGCTTACATTTTCCCCTTTAACTTGCAACTTGTCTTTCATCTGGATTCAGATTCTCTCATGTAGTAATCAAAATATGTTGTTTTACAGCAGTCTCCGCGGCTTTCAAGAAGCTCTATTGGTAACATTGGCCGTAACTTTTCTCCCAGAAGTATATCTACAGTTAATAAAAAAGCATACCTTTTGCCAAAGCCAGGTTTTTTATTCACCACTTGCTCAATTCTTCATGTTGTTAGTTCTTGGGAGAGAAGCCCACGAAAAATCGATGCTCAAACCTCTGCTCCTCCTCCGGTATCGGTGAGTTTTGTTTGCAGTGTACAATGGTTTTTTTTTCTGCTTATTTTTACGGATTTTTTTGTTGTTTTGGTGTAATCTGTGGTAGCATCTTCTGCTTTGACAACTCACCGCTTTTCTCTTCCGTTGTTACTTCTGATTTCTGTCATCTCTCCTCATTGAATTAACTAGGTATTTCCTTTATTTTGCATATCTTTGTGTATTTCTACATCTGCTATCTATTACTTACTCTTGAATTGGAATTATCGGATCTGAATTCGTTCGATTTTGATTGCAGATCGGTGTAAGATTGAAGTTACAGGTTGGTTAGTGACTATTTTGATTTTCTATCAGTTTTTTCCCCTTCTTCTGTTCTTCTGATTTGGTGTTGTGCACAGTAGGATCAAAGTCAGTGCCTTTATTGATGTTTTGTTCATAGACGTTGAACAAAACTTGCTTGTTGTGGTATCGTGTATTTGAATCTTTCCAGATTACTGTATCATCTGTAGTAGACTATTTGAAATTCTGTATAATGGGTGCTTGCAATTACATGTGTTGTTTGGATTTGAGTATTATGTGGATTGAGGGCTGTTGTTTATAGATGGTACTGCTTTTTGTCAAAATAAAAAACTTAAGATCGCTTTGTCCTTTAAAGTCAAAATTGACTGCTTTATGATATTTGGTATCTACTTTTCCAGTTTTTTCCCCTTTTTTGGTTGCTTTTTCCTGTTGTTAACTTGGTTTCAAAGTCAGTTTTCATCACTTATGATGTACATGGTTCCCCTGTAATAGATTATCTTGGATCTGTTTCTTGCTTTCTCTATCTTCTTGACTGTCGATGTTTTCATGATGTCTATGTAACTCAATATTAGCCCGTATTCTTTATTTTGCTAAGAGCATGTATACCTAGGTTTACAAGTGCTCCTGTCTCTTGTGCTGTTTCTTTGTGTTTGGTTGTCCTACTACAAGGGAGTAATAAGTTATTGGTGACTTTTGAATTACAGCAATCTCGAAGCGGTAGCTTACTTAATTGATTTGCTCTATGAGGCTTTGATATTAAGTACTTGAAATAAACATAAGTGATCTACATTAGGTTTCATTTTACTCTTTCTACTTGCCAATAATACTTTATGTCCCTGTTTTTTTGGAAATAGATACTTGTTGTTTAAAAAGTACATGCTGTGTGTTGTTTAGGTCTATGTACCAATATTATTTATGCTATAGCTATAGATATAGTAGGTGCTTTTGTTTAAACTATGCTCTATTGTTTTCTGCCTCTGTTGTATTCAGATCTTGTTCCTTGTATTTGACTTTCAGTTTGACTGTATGCTGTACAAATATAAAGTTTCGACCTTACAGCTCCACTTATTTTGCTGCTCTTTTCTACAGTTTCTGAAGAAGGTATTGTAGCTACTCGGCTTAGTAAACAAGGAAATTGCTTGAGGTAAGTGTAGTTAGAGGTGCTACTGCAAACCTCAATAGTTAGGGGATCTATTACAAACCCCGTAGTTACGAGATCTACAGAAAATCTCGCTTTCCTTGCACATGTACAATATATGCAGTACTTTGTCTTAGGTGTAGTGAATTCCTACGGTTGATAATGGGAATGTGTTTGGACTTATAGCTTGCATTTGATCTCTTTAATCATGGAGTAGATGTCTATGGGTTCTGTTTTCCTGTTATTGTTCTGGAATGGTTTTCATCTTTTGATGATGATAAGATCTAAGCCTTGTTTCTCAAAACATTCGCAGTGGCCGCCTAAAGCTCTCGCCTTTCACCGGGCTTGAGAGCTAATGCTGCTTATATCCTTCCTTGGATGTCTGAGACACTATTTTTCATGTAATCATAGCTTGCTTTTTTGTTAAACGTTCTTTGGGCGCTTGTTTACATGATACTAAAGGATAGTATTTGGCTGTTCTTCAAATATTCAAAAGCATGAATTGGATGCTTTATGAATTATTTTATGTGTTTTTCTTTCGTACCATCTCATTCTTTGTTGTTAAAATTGTTTCCTTTTATTGTTGTCTTAATATTGTTGATCATGACAAATCCTAAGGTCCGTTTCTCAAAACATTCGCGGTGGCCGACTAAGGGCTTTCGCCTTCACCAGGCTTGAGAGCTTATGTCGCTTTTATCCTTCCTTGGATGTCCGAAACTTCATTTACCGATTTCCCCTTTTTTTGTTTAGTAATTTTTGTCTCTTGATCACAATCAAAAGTCCATTAGATATCTTTCTTTATGTCCGGCATTTAGAACTCGGGAATTCTTGCAAGTGTTTCATTAAAGATTTATTGTAACGGGGACATCCAATGCTCTACCTTAAGCAACAATTTTGGTTGCTCTAGGGTGATGGACATGGTCCCTTATAGTCAAGCTTAACCATAGCAAACAAACCCCACTCAAAACAACTCCGTTAAAAAAAAAGGTTTCAAATGACCACTATTATATGTAAAACCAGGACATACTGTGCATCGCACAGTATTACCACTAGTATGCTATAATAAAGTTGCAAATAAGGTACGACCAAAATAATTTTCGGTTTTTTCCCAATTGTGTCTTTGTGTCTTCATGACAACTGTCATTTCCACAAGCTGCCATATGTCCATACGTGTAACAAAAAACTATTAAAAATATGGTCCAGACTCTTCTCATATTCACACACCTACACACCTACACACTTCCGCACTCTTCTTGTTGCCTGACCACCGCCAGTTTCAGGTCTGTAAACTTGGTCGCCGGTAATCCCTTCAGGACTCTCCAAGAATGAATCTCCCACATGTCTACATTCTCTCTCAATTCCTTGTGGACAATTATTTATTTTGCAGATTCATTGAAATTTACTTGATAGAATTTTTGGTTGTTTTCTGGCCGTGCAGAATACGGTGAGGGAGCGTACGATGTGGCGGTGGCACCGATCTCAGGGTGGAAGTGGCACCAATCTGATGATGGCGGTGGTGGATTTCAGGTGTACTCAGTGATGAATCTCCCTTATTCATTCCTTTTTTATTTCTGCTTTTTGACAGATTATGGATTGTTTCTTGATATTTTTATTCACACCATCGTTACTGAGGGGTTTAAATTGATAGATTAAATTTTTTTCTTATTTGTTTTGTACAATCGGACGATGGCGACATAGATGGTGGTGATGGCGTCATGGCGCAAAATCGGTTGATGGTGGCGGTTTTCATCTTCATGGTCCTATCTCTTTTCTTACTTATCACATGGTGTTTTCTCAGAAGTTCTTTTTAATACCCATTTAAAATCTTCATACTTTAACTCTTCTAATCGGGTAATTGTTGTTGTTTTTTTTCTCCCCTTTAATTTTGTCCAAATAATTGCTTTAACTTTTCTGTTTTTCTGCTAATTTCAGCTTGATTTATGAATTGGTCAGTTGCATGTAACCTTTTTCCCTGAAAAAATGTATGTAGCATAGCATTCTTTAGTCTATTGCATGTTGTAGTTTATTTACATCTAAAAACAATTAAACTGCATACTCTGAAAATAACATCCAGTTGATTATGAGGAAAATGGATTCTTTGAAATTTTAGTGGTGTATTTGAGGCAATTTTCTTCTTATTTTATGGTCTTTTTGTTACAATACATTACCTTCCTAAAACTTTATGGAAGGGTGCATTTAGACCAGTACACTACAACGAATCAACTTCCTTTCAAAAAGTCGATTTTTAAATCAATAATCGACTTTTTAAAGTGGATCTTCACCTTCCACTTCTTCAAAGTCGACCAAAAATGGACTTTTCCAACTATGACCAAGTTTGTAAAGTAATCCTAATTAGAGGCTTAACTTAATCGCGCCATTTTTTCTTTAATTTTGGGGTGTGTATTACTTATTTCCATAAATACCATAGTAAAGCGTAAATGAGTTTGCAGGAGGGGAAGGGAATTGTTGACGTTGAAATCTAATATGTTAAAGTTTTGGTCTTTTTCTTTATATAAGATTTGATCTTGTGCTGAAGGCATGTTTTTTGCCACTGATTAACGATGCTACGTGTTCTGTTCTCGCCAATGACCGTTCATTTCCTCCACTATCGGTCTCGGTTTTCCACAAAAGGGTAACAGTGGCAGGAGCTGGCTTGATTTATGCAATGAACAATGGGTGGAGGTGTCGTGCTTTCGGTATTATTCAACTACAGTGGTAGCATTTGTCACTGCCCACCGCTTGCTTTTTTCAGATTTACGTACCGTTGAGGGTAGGATGGGGGGACGGTTTCTTGCATCTTCGTTTGGATTTCGTTGTATTTCTTGCTTCATGCCGCCGGAATTTCTCTCAACTGCTCATCGGGCCAATGGTTTTTGGTCAATCTTCTTTACATCTGCTTTCTTAATTGTTTTATTCTTATTGGAAGTGTGTGGATTTCGTTCCCTATGGTTATGGTGTAGGATTGGAGATAGGATTTGCAAATTCGCATTGCTTATGGAATTGTTATGTGCTCATGGTATTATTGATTGTTTATAATTAATTGCAATTGCAGGTTGCTGTATTTACATACCAGTTCTGATCAGATCGATCGTTGTAAAGTAAGTTCCTCTTCTTTCTTATGCGTATATTTCTGTTAATGGTTTTCACTCTGAATTTTCTTCATCAAATCTCGGTTGATGGAAACCTCTAAAGATCACAATTCTGACAACAACATTGATATTAGTGAATCTCAAATCCAAGAGTTTGATGAACAATCGTATGAACAATTAAAGAACGGAAATCACCAGGTTAAAATTAAAGAATGGAAATCACCAAGTTAAAATATCTGATAATGTTTTCTCTTGTCCCTATTGTCCACAGAAGAGAAAGCCGGATTTACACTACCCAGATATACTAGATCATGCCAATGGTGTTGGTAGTTGCAAATCAAATAGACGAACCGAAGAGCAACCGCAAGCAACTAATGGACGAAACTACACCGAAGAGCAACCGCAACAAGCCACAATCACCTGGGGCAAAGTGAAAAAAAATCATAAGAAAAAAATCCTTCAAATGGACAGTGCCAAGGCTGCATAAACAAATAAAAACCAATGATCCTAACGCCACAGATAACTCTGGAAAACACAATGCACCAAACCAATGTAGGTACAGCTATGTCTAGAGTTGTGTACTTAGTTACGGCATCTATGTATAAATCATATTTTTACAGACCAGGTCTATCAATCGAATCGAATTTCCTCAAAAAACGAGGGCAAAAACGTGCAGAGCACGTTGCCGCCACTAGTATATATATAAAGTTGGTGAATGTTAGTAACTGTTAAACTGAAATGTCAGTATCCTTTGCAAAATAACATTGTAATGTTATGTTGACACATGGTTATTCAAAAATGATTTGTTTGTTGAAATGTTTGTACTAAAGAGTATATGCACATGAGGCCCGTGAAATATTCAAGAATTAAAAGTTGAAGTTGAGAATTAATTTGGCAAATGAATTAAAGATACTTGTAGTGATCGATGTAGAGAGTAAAATACATGGTTTAATGAGTTTTTTTTGGTGCCAACATCATTCATTATATCATTGATACACATCTCAATCGAGTGGTAGTGTTTCTTAAATGCAAGAACACTGAAAGAAATGACGAGTGTCATGGTGATTTGTTCGGATTTCCAGAACTGTGGGGGAGACGATTCTCTCAACAATTGTTATTCTCAACGGAATGCCACCATGGAATAGTGAAATGGCTACAAGCCTACCAATAAATTCCTGGAAATGTGGGGGTGTTTGGAAAATGTTGAATTATCAAGCCAAAGCAAGCCAATATAAGAGCCTGAAACAAAATATACATATTCTTTGGATATGTAAATGACAGTAGTGTCTATCGATTACTGATGCACAAGTCATACATTTCTGATGTACATTAAAATGTGATCATGAAAGAAGGTTCAAGTTCAATTTATAGCCCTTGACTGGATATTAAGGTATTTGAAGTTTACAATGAATCTCGGGATACAGTATGCAAGATATCCAACAGTAGCTTGTGTTTTTACTTATTGGCATTGGAATAACTGAACTGGATCACCTGCTTTTGGTGTCCGGCTTCTCCCCTGCTTTTGGGGACGTGGCCGGACACCGACCACCCAATGTTTGTGTGCTCTTTCTCCCCAATTGGAACGGACGGCCGTGATCCGGCCACGTCCCCAAAGCAGGGGAGAAGCCGGACACCAAAAGCGGAGGATCCGATTCCTGGAATAACCGCTTCTTTTTCAACAGAATCCTGATGCATATCAAAGTGCTTGGACTTTGTTGAAGGTTTGTCTAGTTCTTCCACCCCCCTCCCCCTCTTTTGTATATATATATATATCTTTCTCTATATAAAGAGAGAGCAAAAGCTCAGCCACAGTGCCGCGTCGACGGTTTTTTGGAATTGTTTCCCGTTTGGGCTTTTTTTTTCTAGCCCCAGTTGAACAAAAAAATCTGCCCTTGTTTTGGTTTGGGCCGTTTTTAGAGAATTAAACAGCCCACCTGTAACAGAACAAATAAATCAAAAAAAAAACAATTGAAAAACCCTACGTATTTTCTCGCCTCTTCTTGCTTGTGGTGTGTCACCGCAACATTCTCTATGTCCTCATCCATGGCGTCATGTTCTGCGGTTGATTGGATTGGTTTCAATTCGGCGTTTACTGAGACGATAACACCGTTCACCTTTGCTGCATGTTCATCGACGGTGTTCTACGGTGGATTTAACAGCCATCTGCTTCTGTCCTTTCGGATTTGGTGTAGATATGTTGAGTTGGCTTCTCAAGATTTTTCTCAGAAGATAAGTTCTAACTCTCTTCTATTTTGGGTATTATTTGCTTTTTTTTACCGCCTATATCTACATCTGAATATCCTTTTGTCCGCTGTGTCAAAGGGTGTCGCTTTTTGCATGTTTAACCGTGTAATTTGGGTCATTATCTGCCGGATTATACCGGAGGTTAGAGAAAATGGTGCCATAAGGACTCTGGTTATTTATATCAGTACCCTTTAACACAAATTTCATTGTGTCTGTTGCTCATATTAGTTACTCTCTTTCTTGAATCTGTGTATTAGGTAAACACATGAACGAAAAACCGAATTATTCAATTTTCTTTGGATTATTCTCAATAAATGCATTTGGCATTCATTGCATGCATTCGTTCTGGTATTTATTTGTTATGGTTTTTCGGTTTCATAAGAATCTAGGTCTTGCTTTATTTTCTCATCTTCGTTTTGCCTAATGTTTCATCATCAGTAGTATATCTATGTCTTTTTTAGCTCTTCTTTCGGTTGCTAAAAGCTTTCTTGTAGTACAGATTATGTGCGCTTTCTTGTATGAGAAGAATATAGATCTTGCTTTACAGATTATGTGCATTTTCATGTTTATTTTGGTCACAAAATTCATTCAAATATGTATTCCTTGTTACCAATGAGTTTTGTTTTGTGCTTCTGTGTTATTAACATATGAGTCAAAGTCTTGTTTCTTGTGACAATGTATTCAGATTAACTTATCTGTTAAAGCAAGATTTTATGAACTTCTTTTGGGTTCATGTTTCAGCATTAGTAGTATATCGGTGTCTTCTTGTTTCAGATTTAAGCCTACATCTGTCTTTTTTTTTCTCCCGGTGGGGGCTGTTTACCTAAATGTCTTAGGTAAACCTTTGGTAGTATATCTATGTCTTCCTTACCTCTTTTTCTTGCAGATTGATTGACATTTTTCCTTTTGTACTTTTTATTTTTAAATTGTCGTTTTTTTTCTCATTAAATCTTTATGCTTCCTTCTTTTGCAGCTCTTGTTGTTTAGGATTTGGTGTTCTGACTGCGTTTGGGGTCTGCTGATTCGATTCCAAAGAACGAAAAGCGACATTTTACTGAAGCAGTAGTTTGGCTTGCCTTTACTTAGCATAAGGGTTCTTTTCCTTCATCTTCCTACATGCATTAGGCTCTGCGTTCGTAATGTTGTTGTACTTTTCATCTACTCGTGCACATAGAGTGATAATTTTACTTCTTTTTCTGCTTGTGTGTTTCTTTAAAAATATTCAGAGTTAGATATAGTTGCTTCGTTTTGTTTTACTGAAAGTTTAGTCTCATGAAGCTTATTTGAAGCCTTTGTAAGTAGGATTATTAAGGTTTCTTTCTTTGTTTTAGGTAAAGAGAGAGGTTATCCTTCGTGTTTAATTTAGCCTGAGGTAGACCTAAAGTACGTTGTGAATGCTATACGATGAGGACTAAAGGTAAGGCAAGGCCTAGGCCTGGTTCTCGTGTTCCAGCCTGCGTCTTTCCTGTCTCTAACCTAGGTTGTGAAGCTAAGGACCCTAGAAATGCAAAGAAAAGGATGTTCAGTGAATCTTTAGATGCTAATGCTGAACGCAAAACAAAGTTAAGTAAATCTTACACAGATAATCAGTCATGTGGTTCTGTAAGCACACTGCATGAACGCACTGCAGTGATGCAACTAGATGGGGTTACTTCTGTTGCTTCTGATGTGCCTACCGTGCTAACTCATGCTCAATATAGGGCTATGGCCGTGTTGCGGTTTAGGCGTAAACGTAAAATAAGTAGGTTCACTTCTGCTAATAATAACATGATAAAGGATTGTTCTCTTCTTCCTTCTAGGAAAAAAATTAAATTCACTACTAGTGTTCAGCGTTTAAACTACATACCTGAGTCTTATGCCATACAACCAACTGTATCTGATTGCAAACAATGTCATGCTGTAAAGTTTAGCCATGAGACAGCAAACATGTGTTGTTCAGATGGAGATGTTACTCTTAACCAGAGTGATTTACCTCCTGAATTAAAAGCTTTGTTGCTAACATCAGATTCTGCTGATCCTAGGTTTTTTAGAGTAATGATCAGAGCATACAACAATCACTTGTCATTCACATCTCTAGGTTTAAAATATGATAAAACACTCGCAAGACGAGACAAGGGAATCTACACTTTCAGGGTTCAAGGTCAGGTTTATCATTGGATAAACGACCTGTTGCCTGATGAAGGAATGCCCAAGAACCTCCAATTCTACTATCATGACACTGATTATGAGATTCAACAACGTTTGTCTAATGATCCTTGTTTAGATCAAGAAATCCTAGAAAAACTTATTCATATCTTAAAGGTTAATCCATATGCTAAGTTCTTTCGTCAACTATCATCTATTCCTCATATAGAAAGCAAACAAATTATCTTAAGGCATAACCCTCTTGTCGATCATAAAAGATATGCCAACCCTACTGTTTCTCAAGTTGATGTGTTGTTGGAAGCTGATGAGGCTACTAATGATGTTACGCATAGAGACATTAGGGTTTACAAGCATAATGGGGAGTCAAGAAGCATTCAATATCACTATGGCTGCTATGATCCATTGCAGTACCCGCTTATGTTCCCGTTTGGCGATCCTGGCTGGCACCAAAGAATAGCCAAAAACGGTGTGAAGAAGAAAAAAAACGGGACCCTGTTCTAAGAAGTAGAACCACAGCCATGATTTCGCCTTCTAGCTCCTCCACAGCTGAACAGTTGTTGGAGTCTGAAGAGTTAGGTACTATACATGCTTTAGATTTTTATGTCTAAGACTTCTTCGAATCGTTGATTAAGTAACTCAATCTTTTTCTTCATACTAACTGCAGCTGATTTTCACTCAAATTATGGATGTGTATCTATGCGGGAGTTTTATTCGTACAAATTTCAGGTTAGGGCTAATGATGATAGCCATGTCCTCCGTTTCGGTCGACTTTTCCAAAGCGATTCGTAGATATGTATGTCAAATTAGAAACTCGTAGGCTTGACTTCTACCGAGCTAAATCTAAGCAAGATTAAATAAGACAGGAATTCTTGCAAGGGATCGTAGATGCAGTTGGTGCTGGAGAAAATGAACCATCAAATATAGGTCAGAGAATTGTCCTGCCTTCTAGCTTCATAGGTGGCCCTAGGCATATGCGACAGAAGTATGTGGATGCGATGACTCTTGTTCAGAAATTTGGAAAGCCCGACCTTTTTTTAACAGTTACATGCAATCCTAATTGGCCAGAAATAAAAAAACATCTACATCCAACAGAGCTTTCCCAAGATCGACCAGACCTTACTGTTAGGGTTTTCCATTCTAAGATTGAAGAAATTAAGCTTGAAATCATTAAAAACAAAATTTTTGGTGAGGTTGCTGCATACACATATGTCATTGAGTATCAAAAAAGAGGCCTTCCACATGCACACTTTCTTCTCATATTAAAAAATGCACATAAACTATACGATCCAGCAGAATATGATAAAATTGTTTCTGCAGAGCTTCCAGACAAAGACTTGAATCCTTGGTTGTACCAGGCAGTAGTGAAGCACATGGTCCATGGACCATGTGGAGACCTCAATCCAACAAATGTATGTATGCGTAAAGATAAAACATGCAGAAACTCTTATCCTAAAGAATTTTCTAATGAAACCAAATCATCTTCAAATGCATATCCAACATACCGCAGGCGGAATGATGGTAAGAAAGTTAGAGCAAGGGGTGCATGGTTAGATAATAGATGGGTCGTACCCCATACACCTTACTTAGTTTCTAAATTTGACTGTCATATAAATGTAGAGATATGTGCTTCGATAATAGAGGTTAAATATATCTATAAGTATATATGTAAAGGCAGCGATAGAATTCTATTCCGGTTGTCTAATACGACCGGACAATCAACTATCGTTGATGAAATAGACAGGTTTGTATCAGCTCGTTGGGTATCACCGCCTGAAGCACTTTGGCGGCTGTTTAGATTTCCAATGAGTGAGATGAAACCTCCTATCATTCGTCTCCCGCTGCATCTAGAAAACTACCAAACTGTATCATTTAGAAGTACACAATCTTTATCTAATATGCTTACAAATCCACAACAGTTTAAGACAATGTTGACTGAATTTTTTTACATGAATAGCACAGACACACATGCTAAAAAACTTAAATGTACATATGTTGATTTCCCTACACATTTTGTTTGGATTCCAAGTAAAAAACAGTGGGCCTTACGGAAAAAGGGAGAATCTATAGGACGTATTGTGACTGCACATCCATCTTGTTGGAGATATCCCATGAAATGGGGTTAAAATGGTCAACTTTAGCACGAATTTCGGATACGCTCCGGTGAGATTCACCGGGAGCTTATTACGTCTAAATATTCTACTCACGGAGTAGATAATGTTTGGCTTTGGAATCACTTGATTCGGATATCGGGTGAATGAGAAATTAATGCCTAAAGTTGGTTGAAAATGTGTTGGAGATAAGAGTTGAAGGGAGTACCTCAACTCAATATCCCACATTGGAAAGATGGGAGACTTGAGCTCCATATATAAGGGCTAGTGTGTGCTCTTATAAATGTGCCCCAAGGGGCAAGGCACTTTTGTGCAGGAGGGAGGACTTAGATATTTCCACACGCGCGCGCGCGCGCCGCCGCCGTCCGTCCGGCTCGGTTCGGTTCGGGTGTTACTATTGTTACTATTAAATTTTTGGACAAAATTTCCTTTGAAATTAACCAGAAATTAATTAGTTAATCGTGAGACGGTTGGAAGGTTCCAGAATAATATGGAAACGAATTCTGATTAATTAAGTCGGTTCGGATTTAATTTAATTAAATTAATTTCAAAATTGCATAATTATTTTCGGCCACATAACTTTTCTTGAGGGAAAAGTCGAGTGGTTAAATCATCGGACCAATCAGAATTCAGAAGACACGTCATCCGACCAATCAGAATTGTGGAAATATTTTGGCAATTTTTTAATAAAAATTTCGGCCCCTATTTCTTTTCCAAGGGGAAAAGAGTGGTGATGTGTTCTAGCCAATCACATTCAAGCATTGGCTCCTTCTTTCCACTATATAAAGAACCCCAAGGATGAAGGTTGAAGCATTCAGTTTTCTCTTGTGTCTTCCACTACTAAAAGGGTCGAGCATATAGTTAGTTTTTTTGAGTCGAAGAGAAGTCGGAGCACGTTGTAAGTTCGCCGGAGCTTGGATTGTTGAAGTGCCTCTCAATCCAGGACGTAAGCCGTTGTATCTTGGGAGGCGCTGCTACTACCGTGGGCACCATACCGGAGCAATGTCTTAAGGAAAGAGTCTCATAACTCGCCTCGGTTTGTCTTTATTTATGCACTGTATTTTTAATTTTCTCAATCGTTTATGTCAGATCTGTACGTTAGTTGCATATTTTGTTAGATCTATATCTAGTAGCTGTGTTTCATTAGATCTATCATATAGTTCTGCTAATTTATTAGATCTGCACCATAATCGATTTTATTTGCTAGATCTGAATAATAAAATTAGATTTTATTTCGAGTCATTATTTTCTGCATTTAATTTCCGTAATTATATCCGTGAATTACGGATCTGTTCCGTAAATCACTCCACACACGTCACATACAACCAACAAGCTTAAGACAGATTTGTGAATTCGTGTGTTAGAGAATAAATTTTACGTGTTAAATTACTGATCTGCTAGATTGTTTAATTTATTTATATCCTGCTTCAGTTTGGTTGAGGCCAAACTGACAACTCTGCTTCTACTCTTTCTTCACATATACGTTCGTTTGAGGACGAACAGAACTTGATTTGTCGATCTTCTGTGTTTACAGAAATGGCAACAATTGAGCAAGGGAGTAACTCTGTTGTGCCTACTGCTGCACCTGCGCAGAACAATTCCGGACCTCGGGGGAAAAACCGGAAAAGTTTGGTGGCTTGAACTACAAGAGGTGGCAACGAGAAGATGCCGTTTCTATCGACCACTCTTGGCTTGGCTCGGATGCGACCGAGGATCCTCCTGTCTTGAAGGAAGGAGATCATGCCTCTGTCACGGCTTTGGATGCTTGGAAGCACTCTGACTTCCTGTGCAAGAACTACATCCTGAGTTTTTTGGAGAACTCGATCTATGGGGTGTATTGCTCACAGAAGTCTGCTAAATCCTTGTGGCAGGCTTTGGAGAAAAAGTACAAAATCGAGGATGCTGGCTCGAAGAAATTTGCTGTGGTCAAATTCATGGACTACAAGATGGTAGACTCCAAGACTGTTGTCAGTCAGATTGAGGAGCTACGGGTAATCATCTCTCGAGATCCCGGAGGAAAAAATGATGATTTGTGAACAATTCCGGAGTTCTTCTTTGTGATTGGAAAGCTTCCCCACTCTTGGAAGGATTTCAAGAATTACTTGATGCACAAGCGAAAGAGATGACTATGGAAGAGCTAGCAACGCGTCCGCGGATTGAGGAGCGAACAAGAGGTCGAAAGAAGCTTTCGATGGGCCGATCCAAGGCGAACTTGGTCGAAGTGAGCAACAAAGGCAAAAAGCGTAAGCGACCTAATCAAGGTCCAAAAGACAACAAGAAGGTCAAGCAACGCTTCACCGGAAGGCGTTACAACCTGTGGAAAGCCGGGGCATCGCCAAAGTGAATGCGAGTCACGAGAAAAGGTCAAGTCACATGCCCATCTTGTCGAAGTGGTGGTGAAGGCATGCGGAGATGAACCCGTCGGTGTGGTTTCGAATACAACACGGTCGGGAATACCCGTGATTGGTGGATTGACACGGGGGCTACTCGCCATGTTTGCGCTCCGAAAGAGATGTTCTCGATTATAAGGCCGTCGAGGGCGAACAGCTCTTTATGGGAAACTCTGCTTCCGCGAAGGCTGAAGGTGTGGGAAAGGTCATACTGAAGATGACTTCTGGCAAAGAACTCACACTCAACAACGTGCTGCATGTTCCTGACATGCGCAAGAACCTTGTTTCTGGTGCTCTTCTGGTGAAGAATGGATTCAAGATGGTCTTTGGTGGGGATAAAGTAGTTTTATCCAAATTTGATATGTATGTTGGGAGGGGGTACTTGGTAGATGGTATGTTCAAAATGAATGTAATGACCGTTGTACCCAAAACTCGTGCCAAAAAAGGCTAATAAGATGACTACTGCTTCCGTTTACTTGCTTGAGTCTTCTTGTTTATGGCATTGTAGATTAGGACATGCTAATTATAAATCGATTCGAAAGATGATGAATCTAGAT
Source organism: Gentiana straminea (assembly GCA_036785695.1). Classification (NCBI taxonomy): domain Eukaryota; kingdom Viridiplantae; phylum Streptophyta; class Magnoliopsida; order Gentianales; family Gentianaceae; genus Gentiana; species Gentiana straminea. The sequence goes on along the minus strand of JAVUPR010000241.1, from coordinate 1,955,820 downwards.
TTAATTCCCAACGTAAAAATTGATCCTAATCACAAATGCCAAATATGTGTTGAAGCTAAGTTAGCTACAGCACCGTTTCCAACGGTTGAAAGGAACACGGAACCTCTAGATTTAATTCACACCGATATATGTGACTTAAAATTTGTGCAAACTAGAGGTGGTAAAAAGTACTTTATTACTTTTATTGATGATTGTACCGATATCTTGTTATGTTTATCCGTTTGAAAAGCAAAGACGAAGCTCTTGAAGCTTTTAAGGATTATAAGAATGAAGTTGAAAATCAACTTAGCAAACGGATAAAGAATGTCCGTAGTGATCGTGGTGGCGAATATGATGCACCGTTTAATGAATTTTGCTCTGGCGCCGGCATCATTCATCAAACGACATCACCATATACACCTCAATCAAACGGTATTGCGGAGCGCAAGAACCGAACTCTGAAAGAGATGATGAATGCTATGTTGATTAGTTCGGGTTTACCTCGAACTTGTGGGGGAAGCTATCCTCTCGCCGAACTCCATTCTTAATAAAATTCCTTCTAAGAAGAAGGATGAATCCCCGTATGAATTGTGGAAAGGTCACAAGCCTAACTACAAAATCATGAAAGTGTGAGGGTGTTTGGCTAAGGTTGAAATACCTAAACCAAAGCAAGTGAAGATAGGGCCCAAAACCATTGATTGTATATTCATTGGATATGTTCTCAATAGTAGTGCCTATCGGTTTCTGGTACATAAATCGGACGTCTCTGATGTACATGAAAATGTCATCATCGAGTCTAGGAATGCTGTGTTCTTCGAGGATATTTTTCCCTGTAAGGAGAAAGAAAAACAAGAAGCAAGCACGAGCAAGCGGACTTATGAGTCTGAAGAAGAGGGTGATCCTCAAGAACCTGAGGAACCTCGTCGTAGTAAGAGGGCGAGGACTTCAAAGTCCTATGGTCCTGATTTTCTGACCTATATGGTAGAAAACGAACCCCGGACATATGCAGAGGCTATGTCTACTCCAGAAGCTCCTTTCTGGAAAGAAGCTATAAACAGTGAAATAGATTCCATCATGCAAAACCACACTTGGGAGTTGGTTGATCTTCCACCAGGAAACAAACCACTCGGATGCAAGTGGATCTTCAAGAAGAAGTTAAAGGTTGATGGTTCTATCGATAAGTACAAGGCAAGGTTGGTGGCCCAAGGGTTCCGACAGAAGGAAGGCCTTGACTTTTTTGATACCTACTCACCAGTGACGAGAATTACTTCTATAAGGGTTCTCATTGCTATAGCCGCAATTGATCAATAACTTGGAAATCCATCAAATGGATGTGAAGACCGCATTTTTGAATGGTGAGTTGGAAGAAGAAATTTACATGAAACAACCCGAGGGTTTGTTGTTCCAGGGCAAGAGAGCAAGGTGTGTAGACTCGTTAAGTCTTTGTATGGGCTTAAACAAGCACCAACACAGTGGCATATCAGGTTTGATAATGTTATGTTGTCAAATGGATTTAAGATTAACGAGTGTGATAAATGTGTCTACGTTAAGAACACACTTAATGCCTATGTTATAGTATGTCTATATGTGGATGACATGCTGATAATGGGAAGTACTCATGATATCATCATGAATACCAAGAAGATGTTGACAAGGAACTTCGATATGAAGGACCTAGGAGTTGTGGATGTAATACTAGGGATTAAGATCTCTAGATTACCTGATGGACTTGCATTGTCACAAACTCATTATATTGAGTCTGTTTTGAAAAGATTTAACGTCTTTGATGAAAGTCCAGTGAGCACTCCTCTTGACCTAAGTGTGCACTTAGCCAAGAATAGAGGTGAACATGTGGATCAATTGAGGTATTCTCAAGTGATTGGAAGTCTGATGTACATAACCAATTGTACACGACCAGACTTAGCATGTGCGAAGAATAAACCGAGTAGTTCACGAGTAATCCAGATCATAATCATTGGAAAGCCTTAAATAGGTTGTTGAGGTACATGAAGTACACTATGAGTCCGGGATTACGATTTACAAGATATCCAAAGCGGTATTAGAAGGATACCGTGATGCAAACCGGATATCGACACGAAAGAGTCGAAGTCCACCAAAGGATACTTATTCACGATTGGTGGTGCTTCGCCGTGTCCCGGAAGTCTACGAGACAAACGTGCATAGCTCGCTCTACAATGGAAGCCGAGTTCATAGCACCGGATAAGGCCGGAGAAGAAGCGAGTGGCTTAGGAATTTCCTGAGGATATTCCGTGTTGGCCTAAGCTCGTGGTCGCTATCGCCTTACACGCGATAGTCGGTCCGCGATAGGAAGGGCACAAAGTAGTATGTATAATGGTAAGTCTAGACACATACGCCGTAGACACAATACCATTAAACAGTTGATCTCTAATGGTGTGTGTTCGGTAAAAACTAGTTTTATAATTTATAAACCGAAACACCCCAAGTATAAGGATCGTAGTACAGGATGTTAACGGGTCGTCCTAAGGGAGTGGAATGTTTATCGGATCAAGGGACAATTATTCTATCGATTATGTCACAATTATCTATCTAAACTAAGGTTGAAACTAACTAAAACCTAAACCTAAGAATTGAAACTAAAACAGGAATAAAAAACAAGCAGAAAATAAGAAAACAGAAAAACGGACGAACGTTCACTTTGATGAACGAGCGTCTGGAAACTAAATCTAATGGACGAGCGTCTGCTATTGCGGACGAGCGTCTGATTATGAACTGAAGCAGAAAAGTGCAGGAAAACAGCAGGAAACTAGGGTTTATATAACTAGAACTTAAACTAAACTTAATCTAAACGATTCGATTAAAACAATTAAAGGAAAACACAGCAAGGCGACTAGGTTCCACCTATCAACCAACAATCCAACTAGACGGTGATTAAAAAGACATAGTTTTTAGTAGTGATTTATTCACGAATTCAATTAAATTTCTTCAACCAAATTCTAGGGTTTCGTTTATCTTTTCAAATAAACTAAACATGCAATCAAAACGAAATCACGAGGTTGTTTCCAAACTCTTACTCAACTAATCATGCATAATCTCTTAAAACACAATTAGATGCATTACTTTGAATAAAAGAGAACTTAAATAAACAGACTTTCATAAATTTATTCAAGCATAAATTAAACATAGATCGTTTCATCAAATCTTAATTCAATAAAACTTAAGCAATACAAAACAGATCCAAAGTAATGAAAAACTACGAAATAAACTCACTACACATAAGCATCGAACTCTCTAGTTGGTTTGTGTTGATGATAGGCTTCCTCCGTCGACTCACTGCAAGGCTTTTAGCCAACAATCATGTTGGAGATGATTGTTGGGTTGGAGAAGTTCATCTCTATGTAAAAAGGCTTGTGGCCGCAGCTTTTTGGTGTAAAATTGCGATCTCAATTATGTGGTATGAATTAGGGTTGAGAGGCTGCTGCTATATATAGAATTTTGATGTCGGCTAGGGTTAAGTCGGCCTTGAACGCCCGTCTGGTCTCGTGGACGCCCGTCCAGAATGCCTGGACGCTGAGTAAACGCTCGTTCATCCTCCGTCTGAACTCTCTGAATGTAAAATACGATTCTGGACGCTGCATGGACGCCAGTTCACTTCTGGACGCTCGTTCAAGATCAGTAGACGCCCGTTTGAACTGCTGAGGATCGGATATCTTCATCTTTATCCAATTTCTTCAAGCCAATTCCAACTCTATCTCTTATAATTCGACTTGAGCTTCATTTATCCACTTATAGCACGAAAATCAACTCCTACATGATAAATAAACAATGCAAAAACGTAATAAAACTCAACTAATAATAATTCCATTAAATTAACACTTAAAATCATCAATTTTGCATACAACCCTCTTAAAATCATCTTTATTCAATATTTACACTTAAACCCTTAATTCTCATGTAAATTACGCAAATGTGGGAAAAATAATAATGAAATAAACCTTTAATAATCATATAAATATGGCCTTAACAACTCCCCCACACTTAACTTTTTGTACGTCCTCGGACAAAACAATCAAAACTATAGCTCAACTTTATAAATAATCCACATAGATCTCTAACTCACGTAACGAAAGATACAACAACTATAGCAAATGATACCAACACAGAGATAGATTCGGTGTAAGTGTGACAAGCCATTCTCAATCTAACAAGCCTTTCAAAGAAATATCCTCTCAAAAATTCCAATGACTATCCTAGGTATAGACAGTAATAGCTCCACTCAAAGCCTTCCCACGCACTCAGTAGGATAATCCCTACAGCATATCATGCGGTTCTACTGGGGATAAGATCCATGATAACAAAGACTTCACTTTATTCTTATTCATCATTTTTCAAAATTTTCAAATTTGACGCATATCAGAATGAGCTCTTACCCATCATAGTAGAATAGGATGTTTCGTGATAACACCCTACCTTACTCAAATCATAAGGTAGCTTCTCCTGACTGTCGTGAGCTTTTGGTCATCATAGTGGTATAGGACATACGAGGTATACCCTACCGCACTCAAATCATTAACCAGCTTCCGACAACGTATTTATTAATAATTGCTCACTCACTTTATTCATTCACTTTTCAAAGTCATAAGTTACATCTCACTTATCACATTCAAACTTTATGATATTCACAGTACACGGTCTAACTTAGGTGTAACTATACTGACCTTCCTAAGATAAATCATTAAAAATAATGAAAGGATATAATTCAAAAGTCATGCTTCAATATCAAAGGCTTTCGTGAGTGAAAAACGAAACTATCTCCATGAAAGTAAAGACATGCTATAATTATCTCACTAAGTCACATACTATCATCGTTAGAAAACTACAACTAGCAAGCATCTAGTTCCAATTATATGCTCGAGACTCACAAAAAATTTTAAATTTCGCAGAAATTCAACATTCACTCATATGTCAAAGGATATAGCATAAAAACATACCCAATTTACCCCCCCACACTTAAATCACATTATGTCCTCAGAATGTGCAAAATAAAAGAAAAAAGAAAACTTAGTTTGGTTTCGACGGTGGTTGTCGGATGAAAGTTGGCAGAGGTCAGGCCGGAGCATGGATGTACCGCTGCAACTTGAATAGACAACACTGGACAGTAGTAACTCGAAAACCTGCTCAAAAGTATCTGCAACACTCGACATACCATATAATCTCGGGGTACACGGGGTATATGAGCAACACATAACACAAAACACGTACAATGAATGTAGGAGGAATAACCATCAACACATAATCAACTAAAGTACTACTTCTAAAACAATAAAACAAAACCACCTAAGAAAAGGAAACGAACAAAGAAAACTAGGTTGCCTCCTAGGAGCGCTCTTTTAATGTCAATAGCTTGACACAGATTCCAAAAGATCAACCCGGATCGGGCCACTTTGGTTTGACTACCGCCACCTCAGTATCGGAATCAGAAGTACTGGGGCGGAAATGATTTTCACCACAACAACAAGTCAAGTGCGCAATAAGGTCATTAAACTTTTCTCTCCAAACTACACTGACTCTCTTCTTCTTGTTCTTGCGCACGATAGGCATAGACATAGTGGTATGATCAGAAGTCTCAACAGAAGGTACCTTACGGGTGGATATAGGAATGTCATCATCATCTGACTCAAAGAAATAAGATGGAATCTCCTCACAAATCAGGACATCTGTACTCTCATCTCTTCTTTGGAAATAAAGAGTCTCAGGCTTCTCCTTTGGTTGCCCAAAATATTTCTTAAGTCGATGGCCATTCACTTTAAAAGCTTGATTACCATACCCGTTCAACGTAATTACTCCACTTGGATTAACCTCGAGAATCTCAAATGGACCAGACCATCTAGACTTTAGCTTACCAGGAAACAAATGAAGTCTGGTATTATAGAGTAAAGCCATTTCACCAACTTTGAATTCTCGGTCCTTGATCTTAGCGTCATGGAGCATCTTCGTTCTCTCCTTGCGAGTTTAGCATTCTCGTATGCTCGGAGTCGAATTCGTCGAGCTCGTTCAACCGTAACAACCTTTTCTCCCCACGAGTTGGCTATCAAAATTTAAGAATTTAATTGCCCGAAAGCTCGTGTTCAAGTTCGACGGGTAAATGACAAGCTTTTCCATAGACCATTTGGAAGGGTGACGTGCACATCGGGGTCTTGAATGCGGTACGATAAGCCCACAATGCGTCATCCAAACTTAAGACTCCAATTAGATCTATTATTGTTCACGGTCTTCTCCAAAATTCTTTTCGAGGCTCCGGTTGCTTACCTCGACTTGGCCACTAGTTTGAGGATGATATGGTGTACCAATCTTATGTTTGACACCATACTTCTCAAGGATCTTGTCAAGCGGCGCATTGCAAAAGTGAGTACCTTCATCACTAATGAGTGCTCTCGGACGACCAAATCTAGTAAAGATATTCTTTTGCAAGAATTTCTTCACGACTTTATGATCATTAGTTTGAGTAGCTATGGCCTCGACCCACTTTGAAACATAATCCACACGGACGAGGATATACTTATTACCACATGAGGATGGAAAGGGTCCCATAAAATCTATGCCCCATACGTCGAAAACTTCACATTCAAGAATGGGCTTAAGTGGCATTTCCATCCTACTACTCGCCTTCCCGTTCTGCGGCACCCGTCACAACCTTTACAAAAGGCTTCGCATCCTTAAACGGGGTCGGCCGGTAGAATCCGGCTTGAAGGATCTTTGCAACCGTCTTTGGTGTTCCATAGTGACCTCCGGTAGGACCGCTATGGCATTGTTCTAAGATATCCCACGATCATGCTCGGGAACACACCGTCGAAGCAACCCGTCTTTACGGACTCGAACAAATAAGGATCTTCCCATACGAGATATTTGAGATCGAAAAGAACTTTTTCTTCTCCGATACGTCATATCCTCTAAATGACCACTCGCTAAATAGTTGACGTAGTCGACATACCACGGCCTAACCGTTTCAAGCTTCATCAATTGCTCGGTCGGAAAATCAATGCCTATATCATTGTGATTCTCTCGCACCCTCATTTACTAAGCGAGATAAATGATCGGCCACAATATTCTCACTACCTTTCTTATCTTTAATCACAAGGTCAAACTCTTGTAGAATTAAAATCCATCTAAGTAACCTTGGTTTGGCATCTGCTTTATCCATAAGGTAGCGTAAAGGCTGCGTATGATCTGTCCATACAATCACTTGAGACCCTAGAAGATAACTTCTAAACTTGTCAATGGCAAAAACAACAGCTAAGAATTCCTTCTCAGTTGTGGTATAATTGCATTGAGCCGGGTTCAAGGTGCGGCTCGCATAATAAATGGGCCTGAACCTTTTATCAACTCTTTGAACTAAGATGCGCCTACGGCGTAATTAGAGGCATCGCACATCAACTCGAAAGGCTTGGTCCGGTCGGGTGCAACTAAAATAGGGGCAACGATAAGCTTGTCTTTCGGACAATTGAAAGCTTCTTTGCACTTTGCATCGAACAAGAAATCTACATCATCTTTCAAAAGATTTGATAAAGGCTTGGCGATGGTAGAAAAGTCTCGAATAAACCGCCCGGTAGAAGCCAACGTGTCCTAGAAAACCTCGTACCTCTTTCACTGTCTTAGGGTACGTCATCCTTTCGATGGCTTCGACCTTAGCCTTATCAACTTGAATACCAGCATTGGACACCTTGTGTCCCAAAACGATTCCTTCGTCTACTAGAAAATGGCATTTTTCCCAGTTAAGCACCAGATTCTTCTCAACGCAACGTTGGAGTACCATATCTAGGTTCTCTAAGATTTCATCAAAACTATCGCCGTAGGCGAGAAGTCGTCCATGAAGACTTCCATGCATTTCTCAACAAGTCCATCAAAAATGGCCAACATACACCGTTGAAAAGTCGCGGGTGCATTGCATAGACCGAATGGCATTCTACGAAAAGCAAAAGTACCGGATGGACATGTAAACGTGGTCTTTTCTTGGTCATTGGGGTCGATGGCTATCGGAAGTAACCGAGTATCCATCGAGAAAACAATAATACTTGTGACCACTCGGTCTTTCAATTAGTTGGTCAATGAAGGGTAAGGGGAAGTGATCTTTTGCAGTGACTTCATTCAGTCTACGATAGTCGATACAGACTCTGTAGCCAGTCACGAGACGTAGGGCAACTTCCTCCCCTTTTTCATTCTTTTCGACTGTGATTCCACCCTTCTTTGGCACAACTTGAGTAGGGGGCCGACCCACTCGCTATCGGCGATTGCATAGATGATGCCCATGTCAAGCCACTTTATCACTTCTTTCTTGACAACCTCTTGCATATGCGGATTCGGCCTTCGGCGAGGTTGTCTTACCTTTTAGCTCCTTCCTCCGTTCGGATTTTATGCATGCATATGTACGGGCCGATCCCTCGGATATCACCCACTTGCCAACCGAACGCGAGGATGTTTTTCTTAAGCACTTCTATCGGTGTGCTTCTTGCTCTTGGTCGAGTTTCGAAGAAATGATCAAAGGCAATTTATCTCCATCCTTAAGAAAGATATACTTAAGGTGTTTTGGAAGCGGTTTAAGCTCTAAATCGGTAGGTGGTTGCTCAATACTAGACTTTAACGGGCCACCTTTCTCCTTATGCGCTTGAAGTGGTTGACGGTAGAACACCTCATCTTCCCGAGGCTCAACCCCGAAAGGTGCTTGGATCAAATCATCCATCGGAATCCTCCGGTCAACACTTGCTTCCTTTTTCTTGTGATCGATCATTTTTCTTAACTCTTCATCTTTAAGCTCTTACGCCGGCTCTTCCCAATCATCTACTTCCCAATGAGTAGCTTCTCTCCAAAACTCTACCTCGTCCCAACTACCCATCGAGCTTCTTCTTCACCGGGGATGAAGTCTTCACGACTCGGTTCTTTGAAATCATCGTTTGTTCTTGGGCATCTCCATGCTTCTAACTCAATAACGGGCCCGGTATGAGCGAGTGAAGATGACTCGTCAATGCCTACGGCTTGAAATGAATTAGAAGGTGGTCCGCGATCGGCCGGATCCTCAATGTCCATGACTTCAAAAACACCTATCTCTGTCAACTCCTCTCTTCTTCAAAGTAGGCATCTTTTTCGTCCTCATAGATAGCTTCGACAAACGATATTTCATCAATTACGGCTCTTTCAGGATGTGTCCCTTGTGTGAAGGTGACAGATGTGTCACCGACTCTAAGAGTAATCTGTCCTTTGCAGAAGTCGATGAGAGCATTGGAAGTGTCCAAAAAGGTTCGGCCTAGAATTAGAGGCATTTCCTTATCAGGCGGATAATCTAGGATAACCCAGTCGGTAGGGAAGACCAAATGTTCAACTTGAAGGAGAACATTAGCTACACAACCGGCTGCAGTCCGGCTAGATTTATCTACCATCGAAGAGAAATCGGGCGTTCCCGCATCCTTTTATCTAACCCGAGCTTTTTGCATACGTTTAATGGCATCACATTAATAGAGGCCCCTGAGTCGCATAAGACGTTTTCGAATAAATGACATTCGATCTCACGGGAGATTGAAGGTACGCCGAGTCACCTCGCTTAACGACAATTTTACGTGAAACCATCGCGCAATCTTCGCGAAGCACTTCTTCCGCCATCCCCCGAAGTTTTCTCTTACTCCCACGAAATTCTTTAAGATACTTAGAGCATTTAGGCATTTCAGACAATACCTCAGCTAAGGGCATACTCACTTTAGTGTCCCTAAGTATCCTCCTCACCCCATCATCTTGCTTGTCTTTGGCGAGGGCTCTCTCCTTGCTCTTCGGTGGATAAGGAAGGGCTTTATCATTCGTCGTGGCTTTGATTCTTTATTGCCTCATCCTCCTTATCCTTCCATCTCACAAACTTTTCTTCCTTTTTCTTAGTCGGGGGTACCGCCCGCTTGACTTTCCTTTCTTTCCTCGTCATCGAATGATTTTCATCCTCCGAAGAATTGTCACTAAGCTCCTCATCGTTGCTTTCTTCGGCATGTGGTTTACGATTTCCCCCCCGAACTCATGGCGTCGGGAGGGGCTACTCGTTTCCCGACACCTTGCCGGGTCCAGCCTTCTTACCACTTCTCAGAGTTACTTCATTCAACTCCTCTTCTTGTCCATACTCCCATTGTGGTGTAATGGCAGTGCAAACATTCACATCAGCTTTCGGATTTCTCTCGGTATAACTCGGAAGTTTACCGTGAGGTCTGCTTGCTTGCTGGTCTGCCATTTGACCAACTTGTCTCTCAATTGCTTTAACACTAGTAGACGAGTCTTCACCATGTCTACCGGCTCATCGAATTTGTGTTGAGGGACACGTGAGGTGGTATGATTATTGTTCGAGTTTGATTCCGGCCACCACCTTGAGGCCTTTGGGAGTTACGGCGGCCTTTGATAGTTCGAGTTGAAAGAATTCGAATTTGAAGGGCCGGTGGTAACTTGGCTTGATTGAAGTTTTGCCTTTGAAATCTGAATAGTTCGGTTACGGTTGAAGTTTCGGAAGGGTTGGTTTTGATTATCCATTAAGTTTACCTCCTCCGTCATCTCGGTCCACACTGTGTTTCAAGATAATTTGAATTAGAAGGCTGCATCGAAGATTGGCCGGTACTTGCTTATCAATTCCATCGAGCAACCAACGGTTGTGTATCGGGATTGCTTGCGGTACCTTCTTTCTTAACAATATTGGTCTTCTTAGGAGTCGACCACATATTGTTCTTGGCGATGGTCTCGGCCACTCGTAGGCGATCTCATCACCTCCCCCAAGAAGGATCCATGAGTTTGTGGAGTCAAGATAGTCTCTATTAGGTTGAGAGACACCTCTATAAAATAGTTCCGACAACTCGTATGTCTATCGTCATATCCGTGATTGGGGCATTTCCTCATCAACGATTTAATCTCTCCCAAGCCTTGCCAACGGTCTCATCCTCCATCTGTTCAAACGTAGCTATTTCCCGTTTCATCTCCATAATCTTGCACAGGTGAAACCCACTTAAGAGCGAAGGCTCTTTTGACATCATTCCATGTATGGAGGGAATGATGTGCTAACGACTTAAACCATCTGCTTGCTTCACCTTTTAAAGCAAAAGGAAATAGCTTCAACTTTACGATCTCGGAATCAACACCGGGATAATGGCACCTTCACGGATTTGTACGAATGTGGACAAGAAGTCGTGCGGGTCTTCTTGAGCGATGCCATGGAAAGAGCTATTTTGGACTAGTGCAACTACTCCGTTTTTAAGGTCGAAATTTACTCCCCCATATCGGGTGGACGAATAGGTCTATGTCCCTCGAGAAAATCTTGATTAAGATATGGAGTGTAGGGGTCCTGGTTCAACGATTAAGTCTTTGGTTTTGGCGGAATTGTTGAAGTTGTTGATTTATGCCGGCTTGCGGATTAACTTCTTGCTGCGAGCTTGCATTTGTTGAAGGAGTAAATTTAGCGAGCTTGGGGATCGGGATTTGGAATTGGTGGATCTTGATCCGCCATGGCGTCAAGATCCGGAAGAAGTCTCCTTCTTAAGATAGATCGTTCGGGTTCGGGATCGAAGATCGAAGTCCCTTCTTACTTCTCGTTTGCATAAACCGAGAAAAGAAAAGAAAAGGAAAAATCAACCTTAGGGTTGATTAGAACGAGTTTAGAAAAGGTTTGATGGTTTAGAGGGAGAAAAGAAAAGAGAGAGAGAAGAGAAGATAGAAAAGAAGTGATGATTTGAGAGGCGGGCGGCGTCCGGTATGAATGGACGTTCGTTCGAAGCGAACGCTCGTTCGGATGAATGAACGTTCGTTCGGAAGACGAAATTGAGGTGGACGGGCGTTCAAGTTATCGAACGCTCGTTCAGCTACGAAAACCTAAAAAACTAGAAAAACACTAAGACGGGAAAAAAAACGTGTTGAAATCTTCTAGGGCCAAAATGGAGGGGAAAACAGTGGATTTTGACCTCGAAAACGCACTGAACGGCCTAAGGCCGTTCACCATGTCGTCGGCGTCGGAACGAGCTTTCCGAATTGGGGTCCTGCGTTCCAAACGGACACTCGAGCCGAAAGTTACGGTCAAAATACTACCGCGTGCCCTAACGACCCCTTTTTGACACAGAAAATTGTCCTAAATAGAATCCGACAACCGTTACCGACTCCCCGGCAACGGCGCCAAAAACTTGTTCGGTAAAAACTAGTTTTATAATTTATAAACCGAAACACCCCAAGTATAAGGATCGTAGTATAGGATGTTAACGGGTCGTCTAAGGGAGTGGAATGTTTATCGGATCAAGGGACAATTATTCTATCGATTATGTCACAATTATCTATCTAAACTAAGGTTGAAACTAACTAAAACCTAAACCTAAGAATTGAAACTAAAACAGGAATAAAAACAAGCGAGAAAATAAGAAAACGAAAAAAACGGACGAACGTTCACTTTGATGAACAGCGTCCGGAAACTAAATCTAATGGACGAGCGTACGCTATTGCGGACGAGCGTCGATTATGAACGAAGCGAGAAAAGTGCAGGAAAACGGCAGGAAACTAGGGTTTATATAACTAGAACTTAAACTAAACTTAATCTAAACGATTCGATTAAAACAATTAAAGGAAAACACAGCAAGGCGACTAGGTTCCACCTATCAACCAACAATCCAACTAGACGGTGATTAAAAAGACATAGTTTTTAGTAGTGATTTATTCACGAATTCAATTAAATTTCTTCAACCAAATTCTAGGGTTTCGTTTATCTTTTCAAATAAACTAAACATGCAATCAAAACGAAATCACGAGGTTGTTTCCAAACTCTTACTCAACTAATCATGCATAATCTCTTAAAACACAATTAGATGCATTACTTTGAATAAAAGAGAACTTAAATAAACGAGACTTTCATAAATTTATTCAAGCATAAATTAAACATAGATCGTTTCATCAAATCTTAATTCAATAAAACTTAAGCAATACAAAACAGATCCAAAGTAATGAAAAACTACGAAATAAACTCACTACACATAAGCATCGAACTCTCTAGTTGGTTTGTGTTGATGATAGGCTTCCTCCGTCGACTCACTGCAAGGCTTTTAGCCAACAATCATGTTGGAGATGATTGTTGGGTTGGAGAAGTTCATCTCTGTAAAAAGGCTTGTGGCCGCGGCTTTTTGGTGTAAAATTGCGATCTCAATTATGTGGTATGAATTAGGGTTGAGAGGCTGCTTTGCTATATATAGAATTTTGATGTCGGTTAGGGTTAAGTCGGCCTTGAACGCCCGTACGGTCTCGTGGACGCCCGTCCGAGAATGCTGGACGGCGAGTAAACGCTCGTTCATCCTCCGTCCGAACTCTCGAATGTAAAATACGATTACGGACGCCGCATGGACGCCGATTCACTTACGGACGCTCGTTCAAGATCGGTAGACGCCCGTTTGAGCTGAGGATCGGATCTCTTCATCTTTATCCAATTTCTTCAAGCCAATTCCAACTCTATCTCTTATAATTCGACTTGAGCTTCATTTATCCACTTATATGCACGAAAATCAACTCCTACATGATAAATAAACAATGCAAAAACGTAATAAAACTCAACTAATAATAATTCCATTAAATTAACACTTAAAATCATCAATTTTGCATACAACCCTCTTAAAATCATCTTTATTCAATATTTACACTTAAACCCTTAATTCTCATGTAAATTACGCAAATGTGGGGAAAATAATAATGAAATAAACCTTTAATAATCATATAAATATGACCTTAACACAAAAGGGACAACTAAGCTATGTGGAACGATCCCAGCACTTACCCGTTCGAGAGAATAAAAGTGCTTGTCTCGCAGAGTGTAAGGTTAAGCAAAGCTTTTAATGATTCCTATATCTTGATACTCAAGTGGGGTAGGCGGGAATACCCTTGATAGGAGGTCACCTATGTAAGTGCGAAGTGGGGCCGCTTCTATGAGAATTTTGAGGCTTGAATTCTCTAAAGCACTTTCTCGAAACCAAGTGTTGTCCGGGGCCGAGACGGACACAACCATGAGAACCGAAAGGTGCTAGGGGAAATATTGTGTGAGTGCTATTGTCTTGGTTTACACTAAAGGCCGAACAGCTTCAAGACCTAGTTCACCGATTAGCCGAGTAAATCCGATAGTACATCACTAAGGCGGGTTCAAGGCCGAAGCTACCTCTCCCGATGCAATATTTTCCCGTCTGACTTCTCTTCAGAGTCTGCATTTGCATTTGCATTAATTTTCATTCATGTGGGGGATTGTTGGAGATATCCCATGAAATGGGGTTAAAATGGTCAACTTTAGCGCGAATTTCGGATACGCTCCGGTGAGATTCACCGGGAGCTTATTACGTCTAAATATTCTACTCACGGAGTAGATAATGTTTGGCTTTGGAATCACTTGATTCGGATATCGTGTGAATGAGAAATTAATGCCTAAAGTTGGTTGAAAATGTGTTGGAGATAAGAGTTGAAGGGAGTACCTCAACTCAATATCCCACATTGGAAAGATGGGAGACTTGAGCTCCATATATAAGGGCTAGTGTGTGCTCTTATAAATGTGCCCCAAGGGGCAAGGCACTTTTGTGCAGGAGGGAGGACTTAGATATTTCCACACGCGCGCGCGCGCGCCGCCGCCGTCCGTCCGTCCGGCTCGGCTCGTGCTCGTGCTCGAGCTCGGCTCGGCTCGGGTGTTACTATTAAATTTTTGGACAAAATTTCCTTTGAAATTAACCAGAAATTAATTAGTTAATCGTGAGACGGTTGGAAGGTTCCAGAATAATATGGAAACGAATTCTGATTAATTAAGTCGGTTCGGATTTAATTTAATTAAATTAATTTCGAAATTGCATAATTATTTTCGGCCACATAACTTTTCTTGAGGGAAAAGTCGAGTGGTTAAATCATCGGACCAATCAGAATTCAGAAGACACGTCATCCGACCAATCAGAATTGTGGAAATATTTTGGCAATTTTTTAATAAAAATTTCGGCCCCTATTTCTTTTCCAAGGGGAAAAGAGTGGTGATGTGTTCTAGCCAATCACATTCAAGCATTGGCTCCTTCTTTCCACTATATAAAGAACCCCAAGGATGAAGGTTGAAGCATTCAGTTTTCTCTTGTGTCTTCCACTACTAAAAGGGTCGAGCATATAGTTAGTTTTTTTGAGTCGAAGAGAAGTCGGAGCACGTTGTAAGTTCGCCGGAGCTTGGATTGTTGAAGTGCCTCTCAATCCAGGACGTAAGCCGTTGTATCTTGGGAGGCAGTTGCTACTACCGTGGGCACCATACCGGAGCAATCTGTCTTAAGGAAAGAGTTTCATAACTCGCCTCGGTTTGTCTTTATTTATGCACTGTATTTTTAATTTTCTCAATCGTTTATGTCAGATCTGTACGTTAGTTGCATATTTTGTTAGATCTATATCTAGTAGCTGTGTTTCATTAGATCTATCATATAGTTCTGTTAATTTATTAGATCTGCACCATAATCGATTTTATTTGCTAGATCTGAATAATAAAATTAGATTTTATTTCGAGTCATTATTTTCTGCATTTAATTTCCGTAATTATATCCGTGAATTACGGATCTGTTCCGTAAATCACTCCACACACGTCACATACAACCAACACATCTGAGGGGGAGAGGTTTTATCTTAGAATGCTTTTAGCTCACATTGAATGTCCTACATCTTATCAGTCCCTAAAAATGTTTGACAATAAGACTGTTGCAACTTTTAGAGAGGCAGCATTACTTAGAGGGCTGCTCCAAGATGACAAACAGTCAAGAATTGTGCATGGAAGAGGCAGCCAATTTCCATATGCCTTTTCAACTTAGAAGGCTTTTTGCTACTATATTAGTATATTGTTGTCCCAATGATCCGGAAAAGCTATTTGTCATTTGAAGACGAAGATGTCCGAAGATTTTCTTACAGATTTAAACCTTCATAAAACTGAGATTAGGTCCACAGTCCTCCAACAAATAAATTCATATCTTAAAACTATGGGAAAGAAACTTGAAACATATATTACCAACCTTATGTCTGATATTAATGAAAATCCCGAAGATTTAACAAGAGAACTAAGAACAGAGAGAGTAATATACTTGTTACGCCTGCTGAGCTAGGTCTGAAACACATGCTGAATTCAAAGCAAAAACAAATATTCAAAATAGTATTAGATGCTGTCTATACAAATAAATCAAAGGCTTTTTTCATTGATGGTCCTGGTGGAACTGGTAAGACGTTTCTATATAGAGCATTGCTTTCAGAAATTAGAAGCAAAGGATTTTACGCATTAGCTACTGCCACATCTGGGATTGCAGCTTCTATCCTACCCGGTGGTAGAACTGCACACTCTAGGTTTAAGATACCACTTGATGATTCTGAGTTTACTACATGTAGGGTTAGTAAACAGTCCTCCCTTGCTACGTTAATAAAAGAAAGCAAGCTGATTATTTGGGATGAAGCTCCCATGGCAAAGAGGTCCGCATTAGAAGCTTTAAATGACATGCTTCAAGATTTAATGTCAAGTTCTGAATTATTTGGTGGCAAGGTTATCGTTTTAGGCGGAGACTTTAGGCAAACATTACCTATTGTTCGAGAGAGGAACCAAAAAGAAGAGCTTGCCGCATGTCTTATAAACTCTCCTATGTGGCCAAAAATCGAAAAGCTTTATTTAACTGAAAATATGAGAGCTAAAACAGATCCATATTTCACGTCTTTCTTGATGCTTGTAGGGGAAGGAAGAAACAATATTGAAGATACTGGTTATATAGAATTACCTAATGCATGTGTAATAAATTCTACTCAAAATGAAAATGAAGACGTTTTAAAACTAATCCAAGCAGTATACCCAGCTATCGATGACACACAAACAAACACAATCTATGTTAACAGAGCTATACTGACAACTAAAAACCAATTTGTTGATGAGGTGAATAGTATGATGATTGATAAATTTTCAGGCCTAGCAGTTCAGTACATGAGCTTTGATGAAACTCTAAACCCTGATCTTCAAGGACAATATCAAGACCTACTAAATAGTTTAACACCAAATGGATTACCTCCACATAAATTGACCTTAAAAATAGGTGCTCCAATCATCTTGTTGCGTAATCTTAATCCATCTGAAGGCTTATGCAACGGAACACGATTAGTTTGCAAAAATCTTAGTCGGAATGTCATACAAGCTGAGATTTCTTTAGGAGACTTTGCAGGAAATCAGGTTTTCTTACACAGAATCCCACTTCAACCTCCAACAAATGAAATGTATCCAGTTCCTTATAAGCGTAAACAATTCCCAGTAAGGCTATGCTTTGCGATGACAATAAACAAAGCTCAAGGTCAAACATTAGACTGTGTTGGTATTTATTTAAAGGAACCCGTGTTCTCTCATGGACAACTTTATGTTGCATTGTCACGTGCGAAAAAATCATCGTCTATAACAGTACTTCTTAGGAAAGACTGTAACGATAAAACATCAGCACTTGAAACCAAAAATATTGTGTACAAGGAAGTACTTACACATTCATAGAGTATGTATCATAAAGAAGGTATTTTAACACTACAAATCTTATTTTGTTTGCTTGTTTTTTTACGGTTACTTTTTTTGCGCTTCTTTTACTTTATGTTGTTAAATTGTACTCTATAGCTATTGTTTTAACTATACAAGATCATCTTTTAGATTCAGAATATTTAGCCTATTTGTCAAGTAGAACAAATATTGATCAATCCATTACATGCTCTTTCACACAGTCAGGCAGTATGTCAATTGTAGCAAGCAGAAAACTGTTTGATGTCTTGGAAATCAACCGAGAAAGTAAAGACTGGACTGTTAGAGTACAGGTTGTTGAACGCCATCGTGAACAGACTGGGAAAGGCAATTATGGAAGACCAGGGAAACGATATAGGCGTTATGTATTGGTTGATGAAAAGGTATTTACAGTTTTCATGTAACGTTATCTGCGTTTTTTACACTAAATTATATTTTGATCTTATAATAAATATGTTCTTATATTCTTTATAAAAATAAACAGGGAACCAAATTTTCAGGGATCGTGTATGAAAACGATATTCGCTATTTCGAGCGCACTCTACTTCCATTTAAGCGCTACGACATTTCCAATGCTGGATTACTTGATGCTGTATCTTTCTTCAAACTGGGGCCTTATGCATTCACGTGGGTTTTTGACTACAACAAATTGATCGAACCTGTTGACGAACAAATTCCCCCATCGCTGCCACTGACATACCCTACTCAAGATTTTTCAGACTTCTTTAGGCATGCAGATGTCGAAAGCTATTTCAGTAAGAAATCTTCGTATTTGATAAATCTTCAGATTTATTGATTGCATGATCTTATAGACTATACGCGAAATTGTTCACAGATGTGAAAGCTCTTGTAATCCATGCAATGCCACGGAGGCAAGTGAATAAGAATTCATCTCAGCGTGAGATAGTTATTATCGACCAAAGGTAATTGACGTTAACAGATTTTAAACGCTATTCATTTTTTTTATTTGTAATTCATATAGTGACTGAGTTTTTATTTCACGAAATCTGCTGAATCATGCATAGATACTTGTTTAACTGAATATTATCTATACATCATCATATAATAGATATTTATCACTATACAGATAAACATTTCTTCTGTTTTTTTTCTTCCCCTTCTTTTCTAAACTGTTTCATGCCAAAAACAGGAAGGTTCCAATGATAATGACATTGTGGGATGATTTTGGAGATGTTGAAGGGCTTCAATTAGCATATGCTTTACCTGGTATCTCGCTAATTGTTGCAACGAATGTAAAAGCAACAACATTTCACGGTAAATATATACACTTACAACTAAGTAATCTTCAATTAGTCTATTATTTCTTATGTACCACTGACTTAAAACCTGCACTTTTGTAGGGCTGTCTCTCTCAACCCGCAAGTACTCATACTTTTTGATAAATCCCCCATTGACTGATAAGGCTACTATGTTAGGATGGTAAGTATGATCATATGCAATAGGTATGTCGTTATACTTTTCGATTATAAATAAGAAGTTACATTACATTGTTTATGTTAGGTATTCTGAAAACATAGATGAAATAAACACAATGCTGAAAAATGAAAGTTACAGAGATGCTTCTGTGTTATACCCACCACCTGCTGAATCGGATACAATCAGTGTGACTGAAGCTAAATCTGCTCTTTCATTGGTAAGTAATATATTATATAGGTTCTTTGTATCATGTCTTCTTTTATCTTCCAGTAAAGATTTAATTTATGCAACAAAACATTGTATCTGCTTTATTTACATATATAGAGAAAGACAGCTTGGGTTATTGGCAAACCAAGGTTCGTACCTACCGGCCAAAAGTACTGGATCAATGCTTGTCAGTCGTGCAAGAAAAGACTGGATATTCCTATGGAATGGGTTATACAGTGTTCCAAATGCGGTCAGTCAAGCGGTGTAGAAGTCAGGTTTGTTGATATAATTACTTATACTTATATGAATTTATTCTTTATGTGTTCGTACACTACTTTAATGTTTTCTAATCAAATTGATTTAGGAGCCGGATACCAATACTCTTGACTGAAGGTGAAGATGTGCTCCCTGTGACTTTAAAATCACCAGATGTGGAAATGCTTACACACATCACTCCACAACAGCTGAAAGATTCTCATGAATTTGTGAGTTTCTTCACATATCGCAATGTACAAATACACACAACATTAATCGTTCTTATAGGCTATAGCTGCACTAATGTTTTAGGGCCTTGAAGTTGAAAAAGAACTGAAGATAGAGTTAGAGAAACTGACAATTGCATGTTTCCTGAAGAAGCAAGAACTAAAGGACCAGGCAGGCTCATCTGTTCAGCCTGTTCGATATGCAGCAATGAAAACATACAATGCTGTTCATGTGAAAAAAAATGTTGATCCTCATGCTCTACTAACCAAGATGGATGTGAAGGGTGATGACCCAAATGAGAAACAGTTTTTTACCCCAACTACAGCTAAAGTGCTGAAACAGATAGAAGATGAACATGCTGTTGGACAAGCTTCTAAGTCCAGCCCATCTGCCAAAAGGAACCTTGACTTTGTTTCTCCAACTATGAAGCCTGAGAAAGCAGGAAAAAATGCAGCAGGTGAGTCACAGGCATCCAATGTTCTTCATGAAGCACCTTCAGCTGGTAAGAATGAGCAAGGTCCAGTGAAGAAAAACAAAGAGCAGCTGGAGCGTAACTAACTGACTCATGATCAAAATAACCTACAAAAATTTGTTTTTGCTTGTAGGAAAACAGAATCATTTGCTCTCTTTTCTAACATGTTTTGTAAGGTATTACAAAGCATTACACATTTTCTTAAGTGCAATGCTTGGTAATATAAATACTATATTAGCTGCATAACTTATTTTGCTTCTGCTTATCCTGTTGTACTGATACCTAAATTCCTCTTTTTTGCTTCTCCTTCTACTGTTGTAATGCGGACCAATATGTATCAGTTTCATGAATCAAGGTATTTATGCTATGTTTCATAATTATCTGCATCTGAACTGCTTTGTTCTTCCATCTGCATAATGTTATCATTTTTATTTTTTTACAGGGCATCGGGCTGCCGTGCCTTGCACGGCCGGCATTCACTAGTATATCTATACTATAATATAAAGAAGATATGTTTTAACCCAATTACCCGATTTGACCCGGTTTTCGCCCGTAATCAAATCACGCGGATCTTTCTTTTTTATTTTTTTTCATTATTTTTTATATCTTTCTTTTTAATTTTTTTCTTTTATTTTTTATTTTTTTGGGAAACAGAGATGGACGGTGATGTTCTAATCCACCCACGGTGGTGGTCAAATATTATCGTCACGCCCCTCCTCATGTCCTTTCAAACCCTAGATTAAGCTCTCATTTCTCCATTTTCATTTCTCCTCCTCCTCGCCTAGATTCTCCCTTTAATTTCAAACAATAAACCTTTCGATTACTTGATTTTGAATTCCCCTCCAAAACCTCCAATCTGCTCGGAATGTCCGATTGTTCTAGAGGAGTAAATTTTCGGGAAGAGGCTAGGGAATTTTCAGGTGAAATGTCATTTTGAGCTGAAAGAAGGTCGTTTGCATTCATGGTGGGTATGGGAAGAGGTTATCACGGTGATCCGTCCAATCCGTTATCATCGGGTTCATCATTCATCGACGTCGGCATCGGCATCGGTAATGACATCAACTTCCGTTACAGAGACGGTGATTTTAAGATTACAGGGTATTCTCTATCGAAGGGAATGGG
Organism: Gentiana straminea; assembly: GCA_036785695.1. Taxonomy (NCBI): domain Eukaryota; kingdom Viridiplantae; phylum Streptophyta; class Magnoliopsida; order Gentianales; family Gentianaceae; genus Gentiana; species Gentiana straminea. Next base: position 1,934,584 of record JAVUPR010000241.1, on the reverse strand, counting down.
GATTGAGAAATATGTAGCTTCAGATACGTTTATGGTTGGAGGGTAATGCAACGTATGTGTCGTTTATTGCTCTTGCTAGCGAGGGTATAGATGTAAGGGCGCCTTTTGAGCTGACACTTAAGGATCAGAGTGGTAAAGAGAGGCATAAGGTTCGTAGCCATTTTGGGAGGACATTAGAGAGCGGACCTTATTCTCTGAATGTCGCGGAAGCATGTGGTTAGTCATATTCTTTGCAAAACTTTTGCTGTATGTTTCATCGTTTTTTGTCTTCGTAATGCGTCTTAGAATTGTTGTTTCTTTGAACCTTTTGATTATGTAAACAGTTACATTTGTCTCCCCTAAAGACTTCTTTTTAACTCTTCAAGTTTGTAGTTTTCATCGAGTAAGATACATCTACATGCAGGGGCGCCCCTGGGGGCCAAGGGGCCATGGCCCGGAGCCTCCCGAAAATCAATGCATTTAAGGGCCTCACGAAATTTCGACATAATATTATATATATACTGTATTTATATGAACAAGGAATGTATTGCCTTAATGGTTAGCACTATAGTATACTAGACATGAGACTTGGTTTTGAATCTTGCAACCTACAATAATTTTTGTTTTTTTAAACTAGGACTAGGAACCAAATAAGTAGGTTTTTTTCCTTCCAAACCCATGACTATCATACGCCGCAGTTTTTTTGTTTTATTTTTTTTAATATATGTTTTGGATACTGTTTTTTTTTTCCGAAGGCGAGGGTCTAAATTTTTTTTCGGCAAGCAAAATGGAGGTCAGAATGGCCTTGTACAAGGAATCAAAAATCACACCGTTAAGTACTCTATGAGTACAAAACAAAGTATGAAAAAAAACGTTTGTAATTCTCATTGAAATACTGATGTGTTATCGACTAGAACGATAAATAAAGCACACTGACGTAAACGGCAAGCAAAACGGAGGTCAGAATGGTTTTAAGGGTTTTGGTATTTAAACTCAAAGCTTGAGTCTTTTGTTAAGAGATTTTAATATTTCTCCATAAAAAGCCGACGGGAAGGGAAAAAAAAAAAGGTAACAGGTTGCCGCAGCCTTTCTGCTGAAGTACTAACAGGTTGCCGCAGCCTTTTGCATAATAACCAACGTAATTCCTTTTTTTTTCTTTTAAACAAAGAATTAAAAAATCAATAATATTTTTTTTTTCTTTGTTTCCTTTAAGGGACTATCTTTGGGAATATCTTTTCACACAAATTTTTATCTTATCACACAGATTTTTTTTCCAATTTCGCCCTTATTTTTTTTATTTTACGTGCGTTCATTCTGACCAAAGTTTGGTCGAGAATATACACATTATCCATATGCGAAATATGGTCGGAATATACGTGTTGAGAGTCGCACACATTGGTTGATTCGACCATATTTTAGCGAATGTTTGAAGTTTTCCAAACTCATACATAGTCGAGCATCATTCGACCAATATTGAGTCCGGAATACTTTCTACACATTCGAGACTAGAATTGGGTCGGGATAACAACAACAATATAAGAGCACACTATTGATTCGACCGAATTTCGGACGGAATATTAAAAGTTTTTGTACTCAATTTTAGTCGGAATGTCTTTCGACCGGCATTGAGTATGAAAAACATTCAAAATTCGACTAGAATAAAATCGGTATAATGATCGTATTCTGACTCAAATTGGGTCAGAATGGCTGCTGTGTGAATTGACCATAAATTGGCCAGAATAATATATATTTTCCGGACTCATTTACGGTCAGAATGGCAGACGTGTAGAATATTCAAACGAAGCCCACTCTCGGCTCTTGGTAAGTGTAAAACAACATTTGTGTGAAAAGATAGTCCCCTATCTTTTCACACAAATGTTGTTTTACACTTACCAAGAGCCGAGAGTGGGCTTCGTTTGAATATTCCACATGCCTGCCATTCTGACCGTAAATGAGTCCAGAAAATATATACTATTCTGGCCAATTTATGGTCAATTCACACAGCAGCCATTCTGACCCAATTTGAGTCAGAATACGATTATTATACTGATTTTTTTTCTAGTCAGAATTTTGAATATTTTTCATACTCAATACCGGTCAGAAAGACATTCTGACTAAAATTGAGTACAAAAAACTTTTAATATTCTGTCTGAAATTCAGTCAGAATCAATAGTGGTGTTCTTATATTGTTGTTGTTATCCTGACCAAATTCTAATCTGAATGTGTAGAGTATACCGGACTCAATATTGGTCAGAATGATACTCTGATTATGTATGAGTTTGGAAAACTTCAAGCTTTTTACCTAAAATATGGTCAGATTCAACCAGTGTGGACTCTCAACACGTATATTCTGACCATATTTCGGTATGGATAATATGTCATATTTTGACCAAAGTTTGGTCAGAATGAACGCGCGTAAAATAAAAAAAATAAGGGCGAAATTGGAAAAAAAAATCTGTATGGTAAGATAAAAATTTGTGTGAAAAGATATTTCCTATTTTAAATGGAAAATTATTGAAAAAAAAAAAACTACTCCATCTGTCCCGTAATATTAGTTCTTTTAATTTTTTTTATGGTGTTCAGAAATATAAGTCTTTCTCACATCCCAATTTAATATTAAATACATTATTTTCATTTTCACATTAAACAATGCAATACTATAGGTCAATCTAAAAAACAAATACAATATTTTATCTTAAAATTTTAAAAAACAACTAATTTATTAACTTTCTTAAACCGTGTGTAAAACCTATAAACACTTATATTACGGGACGGAGGTAGTACTATATAGGTTTCTCGAAATGACAAAAATGCTCTTATAAAAATTACAGGATTTTACATAACATAACTTTACACTAATTATTTCACCATTATTTTTCATTACTTGTGCCATCACTATTTTTAGTACATACTATAATGAATAGCATATTTACTGTCAATTTTTTAAGATTGTATACCATCACTTTACACAAGTATACGTCATTTTTTACCGTTTGCGGGACAAATTAACTTGATGTACATATGATTTATAATACATCTACATGAAAAACGATTATATCATCATCATAGACTAATTAAACTTTCATGCATGAGCCAAATTTCGAGCCCATGATCTTAGGATATGTATTCAAGCCTTTCAACCAATTGAAATTTAAATGGAACATTACATTATGAATTGTACGAAATAATATACTTACACAAATGTTAATATTATTAGAGGGGTATATTAGTAACTTCGCCTGGAAATTTGAGTGGAGTCCATACACCCCACCCCTACCATGCTGGGTCCGCCCGTGACTACGCTTATGTACCTCCTTTGGTATAAAAATATGACGTATACCACGTATACCGAGAATATTTTATAAATGTATTATTAATTCTCATTTTTTCCTTTTATACCACCATTTTTACTATCATAAATTACACCGCCTTCCTTTGGGTACAACTTCTGCAGCAAAAATACGGATCCCCTCTTGATGTGCCCAAACCAAATTGCTCTTTTGTTTGGCGACACATCTGCTATGCGGCAAATTGCCTACGTGATGCTTTTGAAATTGGGGAGAATGGTAACGTTGTATGGAAGCCAACTACTTTGGGCAAATTTACGGTCAGTTCGGCATACCATGAAATTCAAGCCTATGACCATGATCCGGCTACAACGAGTGATGATACTTGGAGACTATCTGGGACATAAAGGGTCCGCTTTGAGGTAACATGCTACTCTGGCTATTTTTCCGTGATGCTCTACCGACTACTGCTCTCCTTGCAGCACGACGCATAGGTGATGACAACACCTGCTTTGTATGTGGCACCCGCTCTGAAACTACGATGCATGCGATGAGAGATCGCCTGGACTACCAACATGTGGAAGCAAGTTGTCCATCACCACAACCGGACACTCTTTTTCGGTTCCCACGCAACACCGGTATGGTTAAGAGGCCGTTGAAAATAAATATGTACAAACACGATACCATTAACTTATGGAGGTTCATTTTCCGAGAAATTGTGCAAGGCGCATAGTATTGGTGCAATCATGATTTCCACCAAGGTGAGCGATCACAGCCCCCAAGGATGATATTTATTTCGGAAGCTATCCGCCGAGCACGCGAATTTAGACTAGCTTGGACCAGATCATTAGTATATTTGTACATGTGTTTTGGACCGTTTGTACAACGTTGAAATTTTAATAAAATATCCGTTTTCAACCAAAAAATATTACCCTGTCATGTTTATTTTTTCTTATATTTTATTTATTCTAATATCATTTTCTTATCATATTTTCTTGATTGTACACTACACTCACGTACAAGCACTCACTATATTCCAACAAAAATAAAAATAAAGGACTCACGTACGGAACCAAAAATAGTACTAATAAAACTGTTAATTCACTTCTTTCAAAAAAAAAAAACTATTAATTCATGACTTGGTATTTTTTTTTTCATGAATAATACCATACATATTTGTCCACTTTGTACATTTGAATTTTTTTTGGTGCTAATTTTTAAATCTTTAATAAATAAAAACGGAAATCCTATTAGTGGTTATATATCCATGTTTTTAGGTGACATATTCCTCATAAATTTAACTAATTTTCTGTTGAAAAATGTAAAATATAAGCATCAAGGATAATTGTGTGTTTTTCTCTCATTCATATCAGTCTCTTAATTACACCTTTACGCATGACAAAAATTAAATGATAAATCCCGTTGCTATAACCAAGGGGCCGCCGGACTGTAGAATTTTCGAATAGGATATATGTATGAAGTATATAACTATAAGTTACTGAATTTTGTGAGTTATAATAGTAAGATGTTAATCATCACATTGGATTATAACGAGGAGATGCAGTGCTAAATAATTCTTGAACAAAATCAGAGCTTTAAACAAAATACAGTATGAAGTGTTGAAAATCAATTACAAACCAACCACTGTTACGGGGTCTTTTAAATTTTTTCACCTAATTTTATAATTTTATATTGGTCATGGACCAAATCATAATTGGTGATGTATAACCAATAAAAATCAGTAATTTTATGGTGGTCCTGCGTCCAGTTTTTGACCAAGTCAAATCGAGTTTGAAGGAATACGTTGGTGGAAAGATTTACGGGTAGGATTTCGTTGGTGGAAGTTGAATTCATTATTGGTTGAAGACACCAAGTAGGATTTGGTCCTGGACCATAGTAAAATTTGTGAATAAAAATACACAAAAGTTTTGATGGACCTTGTTTCTAGAAAAAAACTATCATTTTAAAAAAAATTATTGACTATAGATGACTTGGTTGTGTAAAAGTTGATCAAAACCAAATAAAACTAGATTTTTTTGTAATACGCTAATGAAATTTCACCAAAAAAAAAAAAAAAAAAACAACAACAACAACAACGCGTGTACTGGCATTCTTTTTTTTGGGAAAGTGTACTAGCATTCATTTCCTTTTTTTTTGGGGCCGAATAACACGCAGAAATTTCAATGTTATGCGTATTTTATAAGAAAAATTGTTATGCGTATAATTCCTCGAAAAATAAAAATAAATAAATAATACATTTCTTGTGTTACAACGAGTAAGACAACGTCCCCATTTGTATCGTTGATCATTATTACTCTAAATTAATCATGATGTAAACTTGTAATTATCAATGATGTGAATTTGATGTTGTGTTACTCGTTTTGAAACAACGGTTGTATCCGTATCATTACTAAAAAGATGGTGTGTGTATGTGTATATATATATATATATATATATATATATATATATATATATATATATATATATATATATATTGTCATTACAAGCTACATGCTATCCTCACATTCATTATGCGTGTCTTCAAGGTCCTAACAACAATTTTGCAGGAACTGGAGAAGGAGATTATGGGTTTTTTCTTGGGGGATACCGGGCAAACACGAAAGATCCACTCGAAAAATTGGGAAATGTGTTGCATGCCGAAGATAGACACTGGGAGGTTTGGGGTTCAGAGATTTGGAATGCCTCAACTTGGCTCTTTTGGCAAAGCAAGCTTGGCAAATTCACCTTCATCCGGGGTCATTAGTTGGGCGAGTGCTTTGGGCGAAAATTTTTCGTAATAGTACATTCTAAGCTGCCACTCGTACGTCGAGGCCTTCCTTTTTGTGGCGTTGTACACTCGAGGGGAGATATTTGTTGATGAGCGGGCTTCGGTGGCAGGTTGGGGATGGCTCCGCGCTATTTGTGTTCCATGATGCATGGGTGGATCTTCCTCGATCTTTTCGTATTCCGTACACAAGCCACGACCTCCTGCCAAACTGCAAGGTGAAGCACTTATTCATTCCCGGGACTCGGCAGTGGAATGCCCCATTGGTGAGAGCGCGATTTAATGCGTGGGAGAGCAACGCGATTTTACGTACTCCAATAACGCAGGGAAGCCATTTGGATAGATGCATTTGGCATTACAAGCGTCGGGGGATCTACTTGGTTAACTCTTGTTATCGGCTAGCATTATCTTTATACATACCAGGTCTAGCGGGGGAAGTGGCGCCGGGATCTAACGGAACGGATGTGGTGGGGCGCCAATGCTGGGGTGTTGCGGAGGTGTCTGCATGACTGCTTGCATTTGGCTTGTAACCTGACTAAACGAAACTTAGGAGATGGTCATTATTCAGTGTCAGGCTGTAAATGAGACGCTGGCACATGCATTGTTTGAATGCGAGATGGCGGAAAGGGTGTGGGAACAATCGCCTTTTGGACGCTTGGTATCGCTAGGGAGAGCTCTGGACTTTAAGGGTTACTTTATGTTTCTCCTGAACAGTTGTCGCCAAAAGAATTGGAAGAGGTTGTTTGGGTGATGTGTCATATTTGGAAGGCGCGATGCAGTGCGATCTACGATAATCAGACGGTGTATGTATATCGTGTTTGTTCTTCGGCACTTAGTGCAGCAAGGGATCTGAGGGACCACTGGGCAAAGCCGCCAGATGGAATGATTAAGTGCAATGTTGATGCCTCTGCTATGCCACATGCGTCAGGGATAAGCCTTATATTTCGGGACAATCAGGGATCTATCTTGGCGGCCTATTCCTTTCGCATCGACCCAGGCATTGAGATCCTGATGCTGGAGCTGAGAGCAATCCTTATGGCTTTGGTGGTGGAGAACGACAGCTTGATTTGTGTTTATCGATTTACCTGTCAGGAGGACGATTTCTCTTCTTTTGGTAGCTTGTTGCAGGACTGTCAATTGAAGGCGACTGCTTTTTCTTTGATTCGATTTTCTTTCGTTAAACGTACTGGTAATGTACCGGCTCATTTTATGGCTCGATTAGGAGTTGACTTGTTAGGTGTCATTGAATGAGGAGGACAACCCCCGAATAATGTAATTACCGTTGTTTTAACGAAATTGGTTGATTAATAAAATTCATTGGTTTTTCAAAAAAAGAAAATATATTAATTACAAAAAATAACAAAAATGTTATCAGTATTACAAAATAAACACAACAAAATAAATACAATATATGTTACACAATTGATTTTGATGAAACAATAATGTATGACAGCGTTTTATACCATAATTAATGATGAAAGACGTATTTGTGTTTTTGTTACGTATACTTTATTATTATAAGGTAACATTACTCAAAAAGTAATAATTCATTTTTTTTAACACTACATATATGACGGGTATTATTACTGCAGGTACGTGTTATAAATAAAACAAGAATTACTCAGTGATTTGTACGTATTTAATTACACAACCCAGAAAATAAAAATAAAAAACAACGAGTACTATCTGCAACAACCATATGTACGTACAGTGTAACAGCTAGCATGCGCATATACCCGGCGTCCTACACACCCACACCTGCGAGAGAATACGTAGGCACCTTAGTGATCCTTTGCCTGATGAAATTTTAGTAGACAATCACAGTAAAATTTGAAAGGAAATAATGGAGGAATATAGCACTCAAAATGAAGAAGAAATGGTTCAATCAGCTGCAGGTTCTAGCACCATGAACAAAGGTGACAACTTGGATGAGCATGAGGGAGAGGGGTCCGTTCTAGCTGCAGCAGGTTTTCTTTTCTTTTCTCTCTTTTTTTTCTTAATGTCTTATAACTGGGTTTCGAATATAGCACTCAAAATGAAGAAATGGTTCAATCAGCTGCAGGTTCTAGCACAATGAACAAAGGTGACAACTTGGATGAGCATGAAGGAGAGGGATCCGTTCAAGCTGCAGCAGGTTTTCTTTTCTTTTCTCTCTCGTTTTTTTCTTGATGTATATTCTTCTCATAAGGCTTTCTTTAACCAAATAGACAGAGAATAATCAGGTAGGAGTGATTCTATTCTGAAATTGAAACATAAGAATAGCTAAAAACACACACAGATCGAGTCAATGTGTTGTAGATTTGTAGTGAGTGGAGCGAGAAAGAGAATGTATAACAACAGTAATTAAGCAGTAATACGTACACTGCAGTCTCTGTAACAAAAAATGGAGTATTTTTTCTGGGTTTTTGATGGGAGTTTTGTTAACAACAGCTAGTTAATTAGTTCTGCCAAACAAAAGCTTTAAACCAAAAAAAGGATTGTTCTTTATGCTGCTACTGGCATCAATGACGGATTCTTGAACTTCATTTCATTTGATGCGCAAAGAAATCATATTGATGATGTTGATGAACCAAGATGATAGCTTACTGTATAAATAACAGTGATTCATGCATGGTAGTCGTGAAACTGTAAAATAGATCAGCAGAAATGAAGAAACGAGCGGGGATTTTGGTATGGGAGGAGCGGTAACGTTCAAATGATTCTTGTTTTTTTGAAGAACAAATGATTCTTGTTGATGAGCGTAAGATAAAAGCTCGAATCGACCAATTTTTTCTTAGATGAATAGCAATTACCGTCGCATTCATAGCTATCCCTTATATATATCGTACTGAATTTTCTCAAGAAAGGCTTCCTTGTCATGACTTCTGTTTGTTCGCACTGTGGACAACACTCTTTGCCTGTAATCTCAAGTAGGGGCAGATCAAGAAATTTGTTTCCGTGAGGTCATCAGAGTCTAAAATTAAGTTTTTTTTATCTAAAAATTTGTTTCAGTGTGGTCATCGAAGTCTAAAACTATATTTTTTAACAACAAAACCATATTGTTTTAATATTGCAAAAAAGGTTTTCGGATTTCAATGGAGTCATGTGACCTCACCCTGTATAAGCTAGGTAGATCCGCCAGTGATCTCAAGGGAGGAGGAACAACGAGGATCTGTGGGAAGAAAAATAACAATAAATACTCGATCGAGGTTCTTTTCTCATAGTATAAGTCTTGTGTCTCTAAAGAATTGATATGTATGGAGGGAGTGGACGAGAAGATATATGATGAAAACTGCAAAGTCATAGGGAAGAGACATATGGTTCAAATGCTGGACTCAACAATCATTCAGAGCCTGCAAACTCATACAGAGATGGAGGAATGATATAGGCATAACGAAATTACACAACGAATTGTCATAACAGTGGTCCACACCATTGAATATTGTGGGACCTAAATCAATCAATATAGTTGCAACAAAAATCAACGGTGTGGATCACCATTATGACAATTCGTTGTGTGATTTCGTTGGGCCTCTATCATTCCTCAGAGAGATGACGGTAAATACTTGGATACCGTGAGAGTAGGAGGCTCCACATAATATATCGATTGATTGTTGATAATACAAAGCTTCATAACATTATAACACTAAAAAACAGAATGACTATGAATAATCTCGGAACTGGAATGCCTTGGCCTTGCATTTAACACTGAATGAATATATGATCTTAGCTGTTAATAGCTTCCGCATGTTTTTGGGTTGTATGGTTTGATGTTGTCTTTATTTCATTGTTTCCTTCTATTTTTTTCTTTCAATTATCTGCTAGTTATTGGTCGTTCATCTTTTCCCTTACACATACAGGCTTTCATGATCATGCCACCAGCGCTGCTGTTGCACCCCCAGCCTCTCAGGATCATTCTACCGGCACTGCTGTTGCACCCCCAGCCTCTCAGGATCATGCCACCAGCACTGATGTTGCACCCCTAGCCTCTCAGGATCATTCCACCGACACTGTTGTTGCACTCCCAGTCTCTCAGGATCATGCCACCGGCACTGTTGTTGCACCCCCAGCCTCTCAGGCTCATGCCACCGGCACTGCTGTTGCACCCCCAACCTCTCAGGATCATGCCACTGGCACTGTTGTTGCACTCCCAGCCTCTCAGTATCACACCTCCGGCATTGCTGTTGCATCCTCAGCCTCTCAGGCTGTTGTACCCCCAGCCTCTCAGGATCATGCCACTGGCACTGCTGTTGCACTCCCACCCTCTCAGGATCATGCCACCGGTACTGCTCTTTCACCCCCAACCTCTCAAGCTGTTGTAACCTTAGCCTCTCAGGATCATGCCACCGGCACTACTGTTGCACTCCCAGCCTCTCAGGATCATGCCACTGGCACTGTTGTTGCACCCTCAGCCTCTCAGGCTATTGTACCCCTAGCCTCTCAGGCTTATGCCACCGGAACTGCTGTTGCACTCCCAGCCTCTCAGGATCATGCCACTGGTACTGTTGTTGCACCCTCAGCCTCTCAGGCTATTGTACCCCTAGCCTCTCAGGCTTATGCCACCGGAATTGTTGTTGCACTCCCAGCCTCTCAGGATCACGCCACTGGTACTGTTGTTGCACCCTCAACCTCTCAGGCTATTGTACCCCTAGCCTCTCAGGCTCATGCCACCGACAATGTTGTTGTACCCCCAGCCTCCCAAGATCATGCCACCGGCACTGCTGTTGCACCCTTAGACTCTCAAGATCATGCCACTGGCACTGCTGTTGTACCCTCAGCCTCTCAGGATCATGCCACCGACACTGTTGTTGCACCCCCAGCCTCTCAGGATCATCCCACCGGCCCTGATGTTGCACCCTCAGCCTCTCAGGATCATGCCACCGGCACTGCTATTGCACCTCCAGCCTTTCAGGCTCACGCCACTGGCACTACTGTTGCACCCCCAGCCTCCCAGGCCCATGCCACCGGCACCGCTATGTTAGAGTTGATATTCTAGCAAAAGGAATACATGTACTCTTCTTCCACATTCCATGGCATCACGATCCCCAAGTATTTCTCTTTCCATGAATTAGTTTCATGTTTATTTTTCATTTTCTTTTTAGAATAGTTTTAAGATTTGTTGTACTATAATGGTCACTAGTATGGGTTATTTTTTTTTGAATATGTGTCTTCCTTTCCGTTCTTACAAGTACATATATAAACACGTTTTCTATCTTCGGGAGATGTTTCCACATTTGGTGTTCGACGGTGTCTAGTATGATTAGTCTACACAATTAGTTTAGAATACCTTGTGAAAGAAATAACTTGTTAACTATCTTTAGTTCAATTTGTTATGATATAAGAATTGTTATCCATGATTGTCTCCGGATTATTAGGTGTTTACGTTTGAGAATCGATTATAGCATGGTGTTACAAAATTTTGTATTTCTGTTAAGAATCATATCTCGTTCCTCCCCTGATAGTAAAAATCTCCATTTCCATTGTTTAACGTTAACCTTTATGAGATAATATATCACTTAAAAATGTGTTTTGAGTCGAGTGTGTCCGGTGAACTCAGTCAATAGGTATGAAACGGTAACTTTAAGATGATCAAAGATTGTCATTATAACTATATACCTCATAAAAGTTAGAGTGTTAGTATAATACCAACCAGGGACGGACCTAGCAGCAAAAGGGGAGGGTGCATGGCCCCCACTGAGATTCGAAAATCGACGTGTTTTTATAGGTAAAAAAAAATGTAAAAACACTATTGATACCCCCACTCGCCTTTCGAATTTACTCCGGTGCCTCCATTGAGATTTTTTTCTAGGTCCGTAACTGATACCAAGTATTATTCCTCTTTAACAAAAAAAAACTATTATTCCTCATAAAATTTAAAAGGATGATGTAGCAAGTATTTTTTTTGAGAGTCCAATCAAATATTATTTGTTGCATTATATACAATTGAATTTAACATAAAAATGAGAGATCATCCGTTTTTATTTTATTATTTTATTTTTTTATTGAAGATCCTATTTTTCTTAATATATATAGTGGAAGCAGCTATGAGTTCAGTTCTCGAGTTAATGCTCTTACTATATAAGGTAGAGATTTTGTAGGAACGCAAACTGAGATCTTTGTTTGTTATCCAATAGGAGCCTTCAATCGATTTTCCCCTTTGGTTTGGGTTCAATTTATAAAATTCTTCTTGAGGAATTGACCAGATCTCCAAGGTTCTATTGCTAGTTTCTCACCCCTGGCATTATTAATTATAGTATTTTTGTGAGAGCATTAGCTTATTTCTCACCATCCTGGCAGATCCCACTTCTTGCCATTTTTTTTTTTCCTTTCTGAATTCATCGATGTTCAACTGAGGTCTCTCTCATTAGTCTGCTTAAAGAATTATTCTGTTTGTAGAGAAGGGAGGTCTATATCTGTAGGTTTATAACAATGCTCGGTCTCAATCTTTTGGATCGATACGTTCTTGTTGACAATTGCTTGATTTTCTCTAGTGTTTGATCATTTCTGGATATTACTTTTGTCTTTGATATCTTGACATTAGTTTAGTGGCTGCCACACCAAATCTACCTTTTTTTTGGCAATAGAGTATAATCGACTTTTGGATGGTTGATTCTAAACCCTCGTAATCGACTTTCAGGCGGTCGGTTATCACCAATCGACTAAATGAAAGCCGATTCTCGGTTCTAGAATGAACCCAGCTGATAATAGACTTTCCATACCGGGTGAGAGTTGATTCTCACTTGTTGATTGTTTTCGGTGTGGTGTCAGCGCCTCGAAGCAAATCAGTCGTTTTTTGCAGTACATTAGAATCCACTTTTGGAAGGTAAGATTCTAGAGCTGATAATTGATTTCCTGTGGTCAGATTCTAGACACTTATCCGCTATCAGTTTCCAAGCTTTCTCCTCATATTTGAAGATATTGGCACATGATTCATATGTTGTTTGTTTTATAATATTAACTTGTCCCCTTTTTCCGCTGATGAATATCGTTTTGCAACTGGATTTTCTAATGATTGCATTTCATGGCATTGGTGTAATGAAGGAATAGTTTGCTAGCTAGGGAGCTGTACCTACTGCGTTGTTTTGGGCATACTTATTGATGTTTACTTTCATTAATCATTTTGGAATCATTTTCACGATGGATACTTATCTCTGGCAGTCTGCATCGTCTTTCGCCGTTGTGCTGGCGTAGCTACATTTACCCGTTATTTTTTATGTACATTAGGAAGGCTTACAAATACATCATTGGTGAACATGTTTAGGTGTTCTGCAAGATTCTTGCTTAATATGCCCTTTCCCCCATCCTCTAAACTATTGGCTCGATTTGTGTGGAGATATAGTTTTGGCTCATATGATGTCTCTCCTTGGTGGAGGTGGACGGAGTGGTTTCTATAAGCCCATAGTATGTTGGGAAGGTGCTCTACCTAGTCAGTGCCCCTTTTTCGATCCTAGTTTTCAAACTCTCATTGATCGTGTGGTTGGTTAAATCAACTTGGCAATAATCTTATGGGGTGTCTCTAAGAAGTGAAATTCTAGGTGATGTCATGCTCGGTCCAACAAGACTTAGCTTTGTCCTTAAGGACCTGATTTCATTGTTGGTAAATAGGATGTTTAAGATTTGTATCATGAACATAATATTCATTCGTAGGGATTTTGTAATCAAGGCTCCTATAATCATGGTCAAAGGCTCTTCTTCCACTTGGTGAAAAAATTGATGGCCACCACCATGTACTAGAGGTTCTTATGTTCTCAACGAAGTGGCATCATTGAGACAGTTGATGTGAGACATTGGCATGTATTTGAGATGTTTTGAATTTGTGTACCAATTCTGTTGCATCTAGCTGCATAGTCGGCCAGTAGTATCCGTTGAACATACGATTTCGAGTGAGCATCCGAACCCCTAAGTGATTGACAAATATTCCTTGATTAATTTACTGTAACCGATAATTTAGATCGTGGGACTGACAGACTTAAGCCAGGGAAGGATAAGGATCTGCGATACAACACTCTGTTTTATAAGGCATACGTGGCTTACATGTTACTTCTTGACCACCGTTTTGATGCTCAAGAGATCTCTTAATCTCTCAGAGAGTTGATCCTCTCACCCATCTAAGGTTGGCGCTCAACTGAGATGACATGAGTATTGTCGTATCCCCTACTGTTGATTAGCACCATTTAGGCATTCTTGGTCAGTTGAGGCAGAAAAGAACGCATTGATTTTCAAAAAGCATCATCTTCACTGTTCCAGGCATGAGGTATTTGTTTTTGTTGCACCCACAACTCCTCAAAGTTGGTATGAAGCTCACCTTTGCATGGTATTTTCAAGTAGGCTTTTATTGGCTTCATTCTCTCTGTTCAAACAGTTCACCACCAACTGGGAGTTGGTGTATGCCTTTAGCTTTGAGCTCTCAACCTTTTTGGCAAATGTCATCCTCATAACAAGGTTCTTATACTATGCTTCATTGTCTGCTACTGGAAAATCAAATTTAAAGTGTATAAAAAGTCCTCACCTTTAGGATTAAATAAGATGAGTCGTGTCTAACTTCTTTCTTTCTTGACAATCCATAAATGTAATTGGTCCATTGCTTTCTTGTCGGTGTTCTAAGAGAGGGAGAGATGGAGTTTGAGGCTCCAGGTCTGTAGTCAAGATCTAAGTGGACGTTACACTTGACAGCTCAACTAGGCATTCTTTTGGCTTGATAAGTATCTGTCAGAGTTGATTTCATTGGGTTCATTAAATTTAGCATGTTTAGTTTACCGGACCTTTATATAATATGTTTTTGTAAATATTGGTGTATGATCTAATACTGTTTTATAATTTCATATGTATCATTATGTGTTTTTGTGACTAGTGTGCGATCTAAAGCTATTCATATTCCAATGACATGTTTCCTAACTTTACGGTTGCCGTTTACCAGCTTGGAGTCTACTTTGCAACCAATGTACTTGGAGTCTAGGACTCTACTTTGGAACCGATGTATCCGATGGATCCATTACTACAGAGTCTATGTAGGTTGGCCTTCGTGTATTGCACTGTCTTCCTGTGGGTTTAAGTTGCTTGAAAAGACAGAAGATTTCTCTAAATTTGTTGATGGAATTGGGAGTCCCAAATGGTTAGATTTGTCAACGAAAATGATATTGTTGGCATTATTTGCATTTTTCTTGTATTGTTGTATGCTGGCTGTTATATGGGCGTTGAATCGGTTCATAAGATGGGTGAGGGACCAACAACCAGCAGCACAAGTGAGTGCCCCAGCTGATCAGCAACATGAGGAAGAGCCGATGGCTAGGTTGTGCAGATCTATTCGGGAATTTGGTATTAAGTATTATAGTGTTCTTGAATATCTTGGTGGATATTTCCTATGCACCACCTTCCTAATGCTTACCGTTGATTTGGGGTTTTGTTTTAACTACACCGATGCATTTTATTCTATGATGGTCATTTTGGCTGGGGCTTTAGCTTTTCTGTATGCGATTAATAGCACACAGGATTTTGGATTCATTGATGGCTTTCAAGGACTTGCGGCAATGATTTCGCAACGTTATCCGCCAGGAATATCTCGGTGGCTGCTACTTCTCGTGTTCATTCCTGGATTTTTTTAAGTATGTTGGGACCATATTTCTCAGATTTGCATCGTAAGATCACCGATCCTGATAATGCAGATGAGGAAGGAGAGTATTAGCCCCAACCTATATTGGTTGGGAAAATCAAGCAATTTCAAAGGATGTAAAGTATTTGGTTAAACTAGCACTTCCTTATCATGGCAACACTTTTTATGTTTCAAAACTAAGATCCAAAAGCAGCTAGTTTATGTGCAGGATTATTACAATATCTAGGAGCAAAAAAAAAACCATGCACTCCTTGAACGTAGCTTTAAGGAGAAGAACATCCTCACAAATAGTCTTGCAGTTTGATGGGAAAGATTTTGCTTCATTTAATCTATCCACCAGCACTTTACAATCTGAGATCAAAACAATTGAGTCCCATCTTTTCCTGATGCATTCCATGAGAGCCCACCGGATTGCGCAAGCTTCAGCAGCAAGGGGAGAAGGCAAGGGCTTGTCGTCGGGAGCCGCCCAAGCTTCCACCAGATACAGCTTATTACGGCATATTAATATTTATTATTATGACATTGTATTAATTAGTAAAGGGAGGACGTGGTATTTTGTGAGAAATAGGGCTTCTAATTGTGATGTATAAATAGATGATGTGATGATGAATGAAAGACATAGAAAATATTTTTACTCTATCAAATTTGTCATGGTAGCCGGTCACGGAGCTGATGCTGCTTTGATCTAGTTTGTACCCAATTCACGATGCTGATGATGCTTTGATCGAATTGAAACACCAGATAAAATTGAATCGGTGTTCCTGGTGTTTCGGCTGAGAGAGTTGTTGATTTAGCTATATACTGCTTGCAATTGCTACTTTGAGCAAGGAGGAGCCGGCAAATATTTAAAAAAAAATTCCTGTCGGAAGGGACCAACTGTTGAAATAGTGTCCTAAACCCAATCGGGTAGGACCGGGTCGGATCATTTCAACTATTTCTTTATGTTTTTTACATATATGAAATGGCTTTTCTGTTGTCATATACTTGTTCTTTTAAAGAACCAATTATGAATTGTTATATGATAACGTCCTTAGTATTAAACTGTGATAGAGAAACCATGATAGACGATTATGGTTGATGAGATCTCTAATTACTTTAATAAGTTTGATACATAAATATCTCTAGGCTGATGTACTATTAAACAGGGCATTGATAGTATAAACAGGCTAGCACGTATTAGATGTCTTTTGTCTTTAAGGGCAGTGATAGATTTCGTCTATCGAAGTGTAGAGACACTTGGACTGTAAGTGGACGTGTATTAGAGAATGCGTACGTTAGACTGACCCACTTACACCATTAAGTGTCGCGGTTGTGTAATTATCCTTAGGACCTGAGTCTCATGGCATCACGGTGTGGATTGTCATGCTTTGACACTATTGAGGTTTCCCTTAACCATGGGGCAATCATGCGGTAGTGATTGGGTGTGATACTGAAGCATGCGGAGTATACATGTATCGTCGTCCGGAAATCGCGTACCCTATCAGTAGGGATGAATATCCGAAAGGGCCTTCTTATAAGGAATGTCTTGTTCTCGTTAATCTTTGTAAAGTGGAAGTAAATGAGTTACCTCGAGAGAGCATGATATCCAGATTATAAGATACGGTCGTTAATGTTTGACACTCGACGTACGACCGTATGGATATTATTACAACGATAGGATGGTAAGTTACACGGTAACTATTTCACATGAAAGGTAGCAGTCATTGCATTTGACTCTTCCGATGATTGGGGGTCACGGTCTGTTGCTAGACGCTATCCCGTGATCGTTAGGTATGAAGGGCATTTTCGTAATTTGCACTTTGTGCATACGGCCAACATATTCGGAAGCCTATCGGGTCACACTCATATGAACATCTAGCCGGATTAAAATGTGGTTATAGATGATAACCAATAAGGAAAGAATTTATCTCACGACTATAAATGTTATAGTGGTAAATTAATATGGTGGTATTTATTTATTAATAATAAATATAATATAAGATATTAATTATGTTGATTAATTAAATATATATATAATGTATGTATATTTCGAAAAATTAAGCTACCAAATTGGTGGTAGTAAAGGCGCAACTTATTTCCTTATCATTTGAGAGTGTGGGCAACTTATTTTCTTGCATAGCAATTATCCAATCTGGATCTGATATTGCTTCTTCAACAACTTTAGGCTCTGTTTGAGATAGAAAACAAGTAAACATTGCTTCTAGCTGTTTTCTAGTCCTCACACCTTGCTGTATGTTGCCAATAACTTGCTCAGCAGGGTGATCCCTTAACCATTGTGGGTTTTGGTTGGTTTGATTCTCAGGAACATCATCTTCAGTAGGGTCTGTTGTTGCTTCAGTAGGGGGTTCAGCAGATCCTTGAATTGCTTCAGTTGTTGCATCAGTAGTGTTACTAGCAGGGTGTTCAGCAGGGGCAGAGTCAGAAATCTTTAAGTCATTTATCCTTTCCAGAACATCAATACATTCAGGATCAGTGACTTGAGGATTATCAGCAGGTTCTGACACTTCATCTTCCATTCCAGTAAACTTTGGTTCATCAAACACAACATGTATTGATTCTTCATGTTTCAGTGTTCTTTTGTTCAGTACCCTGAATGCCTTGCTGACAGAAGAATATCCCAAAAAGATTCCTTCATCTGATTTTGGTTGGAATGTCTTCAATTGCTCCTTATGATTCAAGATAAAACATTTGCTTCCAAATGGATGGAAATAAGATATATTTGGTTTCCTTCCATTCCAAATCTCATAAGGTGTCTTCAGCAGCTTCTTATTTACTGATGTCCTATTTTGTGTGTAGCATGTTGTATTGATTGCTTCAGCCCAATATCTTTCAGGTAATAAAGCTTAACAAATCATAATTCCTCCTGCTTCTTTCAAAGTCCTGTTTCTTCTCTCAGCAACCCCATTTTGCTGAGGTGTACCAGCAGCAGCTAGTTGATGCAGCACACCATTCTGCTCACAGTATTCTCTTATAACTTTATTGAGAAATTCAGTACCCTTGTCTGATCTGGTCTTCACTACTGTCAAGCTTTTCTCATTTTGCAATCTCTTCAAAAGTTCAGACATCTTTTGAAGTGTTTCACTTTTCTTGTTCATGAATACTACCCAAGTGTACCTTGAATAATCATCCACAACTACTAGGGTGTATTTGTTTCCTGTTACACTTGTTGGTGTTACTGGTCCAAATAAATCCATGTGCATCAGCTCCAGAACTCTTTTTGTTGATTGCTTAGTCTTTGACTTGAAGTTTGATTTTGTTTGTTTACCTTGCTGACAAGCATCACATATAGCATCCTTTTTGAATGTGATCTCAGGTAAACCAATCACCAGTTTCTTCTTCACCAGCTGATTGATATCATCAAAGTTTAAATAATTATGTCGGCGTAGAAATATCAAGGTAGCACGAAAAGTGGAGTGAGGAGCAAGAAAAGCCAGCGAGCCAATCAGAAGCTGATGGACTCGCTGGCAGCGAAGTGGGAGCTCGCTGGGAGCGAGCTGGGCGAAATCGATCGGATCGACTCGGAGTTATCTCGACACGTTTTCTATCTCGTTAGGGTTTAGGATTTACGAATTAGGTCGGCTGGAGTTTATCCTAAGTCGGTTTTCCAAGCCTATATATACTTATTTCATTGTAACACTTTATACAACTTTTTCATAACACAAATTATAAATTTTCAGAGCAGTTTTAGTGCAAATTTCCATCAGCAATAATGTGAGTTATTTGTATTTATTTCTTCTTTGTTCTTTGTAATGAAGTCCCCCCAATTATTGTTTATCGTTTGAGGTTGTTTGTTCTTCACCGGACGATGTAGATCTAAGGATACGATATGAGGCAGTGGGGATTCCTTGTCTATAAGGATCCACACGCCCAGATCTGTTATCTGGTGATCTATAGATGACTTTGGTATGATCGACAATCGTGTTTTTAGTAGATCTATATAATTGCTTTATGAATCTCTATTTTATCCGTTACGTATATAGAAACGCTAAGATTCAGTTGTTCGTCGCGTCAATCTAGCCACATCTTTATGGTGTGATTGTCCACCTAGAATTTCTTGTCTTAGTAGGTATGGCTACGGCTACGTTGCTCATCTGTTTTAATTAGCTATTATTAGGAAATACCAATATAGGACTCCTAGGTCGGCTCATGAATTGTTCTTCCGGGACTTTCAGCGAGATCTAGATATGTTCTGTATTCGGGAATTGCATGCACCTAGTTATACGTACATCGTAGATTAACATGATACCTATGAAGTTAGTGTTAATGGGATGGAGACTGATGCGATCACGTAGGAAGTACGCCTAACCACATGAATGTTGCCTAGGTGAGGAATACGGTTAATATCGGCATTCCTAGTTTTGTAAGCGTGCGAGTTATATGAGATGGAGGCCTACGAAGGGAAGTCACGTAATGTAGCATAGTGATCTAGATGGCCTACCCGGAGCTAGATCTAGTTTAGGGGATGACTCCCGTAGCCAATATAAAAGAAATATGAATTGGATTAATAGTTGTCGAGTCTAGCTTAATTATATAGAATCTCTAGATCCAAACGATAACATAATAATTGGGGAGGTTAATTAAGTTGCGCATTTACTACCACCAATTGGTTTTAGTACAACGGTTGCCAACACTTGAGGGGGTGTTGGGACAGATTGCCTACACTCTCAAATGATAAGGAAATAAGTTGCGCCTTTACTACCACCAATTAGTTTTAGTACAACGGTAAGCGCTTGATCTTAACATATTACGATATTATTTATTGTATTGTGTATTAATTGACTAGGAAGGGTAGATTGGTAAATGTGATTAGGCATAGAAGCCCTGAGCTTGACTACATATATTGTAACTATGTATTGTGGATGGAGAGAGGAAATACTTTGTCAGAAATTTATCATGGTATCAGAGATAGGTTCACCCTAAACTACCGGAAAAAAAAACACTAAACTAAACTGCCATCGTCTTCTTCCTTGGGACAAGTATGACTATGGTCAAATATTGTGATTGAAAACACCAACCTTGCAATTCCCCATCTTTCCCCAGCCGATTGAATGAAAACACCAACCTAGAAATTCTCTCTCTTTCTCTACCCGATTGAAAAAAAAATTTAATCTATAGCAGCTTCGTTCTTCTTCAGCAGGGACGGCATGGCTGGAGGGGATTTTTTTCAATATACCACCCATTCTATTTGGCTGGAGTGGGTGGCATCCTGAAAAAAATCCCGGGTGTGGGTGCCTGAGCAAGAGCTGCATTTACCAATCTACCATTCCTAATCACATAATACACAATACAATAAATAATATCGTAATAAGAGATGACGAGTCATCATGAACATGATTTAAATAACTATTGAACCCTAACTTTATTTTTCTTTCCTGGGACAGATTCGTAACGATTAATTAAGAGTCGGCGTCATCTTCTTCGTTGGACGGTGGTGGAGGTGTCTCGAAAAGGGGTGGTGGATTCATCAAAAAAAAGGTGGGGGAGGTTTGGGGGGGGGGGGGTGGAGAATGGGCACCAAAAGAAAAACTGAAGTAGAAAGCATGAGGACGTAAAAGGTGGGAGGAAGAAAAAGGGGAGAAAAAAAAACTAAAAAACTGGAACAGAAAGCATTAGGCAGAAGAGGGGGTGAGGGGAAAGGAAGGAAAGAACATCTCTGTTCGTTAGGAAAGTTATTCAAGTTTTGTCTCTTTTTAAGATGATATGTTGAGTGCATCATAAATGCTTAATTAAGTTAAAAATGGTCCTTATTGACAAAAACACCATAAAAATTATGTATTGAGATTTGTAGTAAAACGGGCATTTTCATGTTCAACTTCCACATTTAAGTCTATTAGAGCGCCTTACGAGGCTTCGTGATTCGAGAAAAAATTCATAGCATTCTCAGCTAATGACCGAATGGTCTGAATCTAGAAATTAACTTGTGCTTTTGGCCCGGGTGTTACATTAATTCTCACATCAAAAGAAATAATTCTACTTAAGGTTGATGAAAAAAATGGGGGAGCCTCTAAGTACCTAATATGTATCAAGTAGAATTTTACACATGTAACAATAGAAATAATGAACACATGTTAAATATAACAAAGAATACCATTGTATCTAAATGAACACATGTTTAAAATATAAAAGAATGCCATTGAGTACAATGGTATTCATAGGAGAGAACGAAACACAACAGTTCACATGCATAAATTCATGCTAGTAGAGTTAGAAGAACATTAAGAAAGTTTCACAATCCAATAAAGTTGGAACAAATAACCCTGGTTGAATGATAAGATGAAAATTCTCTTTCTTTTGTGTGAGCCATCCAATTCCAGGGCTAACGTACGTCCAGGGAAGTAACAAGGTATCTCACTCAATTCTCCTGCAACATAGGATGAGTATAAAGAATAAGTTCACTTGATACACGGTTTCATGTTTAAATCTACAATATCTCAAGTTAAAGAATGACCACATACCTTATATAATTTTATTTCCGATTTCCACGTAGACTAACAAGGCTGCTAGGGATACAGCAAGAAAAGAAACTACCTGGAGGTGCACATGTAACACGTAGCTTTTTTGATTCTATATGATAATAGACTAAATATTTACCATGCTTGTAACGCAACCACCCACCCATAACGGTGCACCAGGGCCATGGGCTTTCAAGTAATGGATTATCTCTTAAGAAAGACAATGACACTACAATTTTGCTATTAGCCCATTTCTGTTTCTTGTAATCTTCCAATACCCAAAGGTGAAGTTCTTGGTTCACCTTGTCAGCAACAGCTAATTTATTTTCCCAATACACACAACCTACATTTGTCCACCCTG
Organism: Gentiana straminea; assembly: GCA_036785695.1. NCBI lineage: Eukaryota > Viridiplantae > Streptophyta > Magnoliopsida > Gentianales > Gentianaceae > Gentiana > Gentiana straminea. Next base: position 1,912,131 of record JAVUPR010000241.1, on the reverse strand, counting down.
TCAAAAAACCTTCCGGGATTTCGACGCGACCGAAATGTTCGGAGTCTATTTCAATGTAAATTATTTCAGAAAAATGAGAATCTCTAAGAAAGAATCTTAAGACAAAACATACTTCATTTACCATCAAACATTCCGGCTTCTCCCCCTCATCGCAATAACTTTCCAGATTAGGAATATATAAACTTCTCCATTCAACATCTGTCCCAATATGAAGAACCTTACATCCACCAATTTCCGTTCCTTCCTTGCGGTACACATGAATAAACTTATAACTACCAGAAGACCGTATATAGTAGAACTTTAAATGCCTGAGAAGCCTATGTGGAGGAGGAATAGTTATTGTTTCTTTTGTTATCGGGTTACACAGATAATATTCTTTTCTTAATATATTTTCCTCCAATAGCAATCCATCCTTTGAATCCCATAGCTTCTTGGGTCCTTCGTCACTCGTTTTTTTATTGTATATGTCGACTGATTCGCTGTGTCTCATATGCATTTCAATAAAATTCCGGTCTTGAATAGAAGCACGCCACGATTTGCAGACACATTTAAATCTACATAATGATTTCACCGGTAATATGCTTATGATCTGAAGAATCACATCAAAGGGCAAGTCTAAGTTGGCCTTCCTTTGAACATTTGGACTTATTGAAAAGTATAACTTGAAACGCTCGAAGAACGTCTTCAAATTAAATAGATCTGTCGTGAATGAGGAAATTAAGAACTCAACATATTGTATGATATGAAGAACAAGTGTCTCAAAAAAAAAGTGTCGCTAATTAATTACACAATAAAGGATAATACATTAAAGATAGGATTAATTAATCTTAAAAATCTAGCTTGAGACTCAATATATCATGTAGTTGCGACTTTTTTATTTTTCTTTTCATATTACATATGCCTTTTATTTTTCTTTTAAAAGTATATATGATAAAATAAAATAAAAAAGACAGTGAGATAATATGGCTATAGACATTACGTATGTATACTTTTGAAATTTTGGTCCCGGAGCACGTGTTGCACTGTAAAGAATTTGATGGGTGATTCTTCCCCCCCCCCCCCCCCTCCCTCCCTCCCTCCCTCCCTCCCTCCTATCTTAAAGCTAATGACTACTAAATAGGATTTGGTCTATCCGCAAACTAAAATTTGTGTCGAAAATAAAACTATCATTTTACTACCACACAAAAATCATAACCGATCAATTCCACTAGAAACGTTTGAAAATCAGGTACGCCCTGCAGTGGTGCAGGAAACAAACCAAGGCCTACAGTCGGGAAACGATTCGAGCGCTTTCCGCTAGAAAGATAATTTAGTTTAAGATAGTTGCGTGCGTATTTCGTTTTCGAAAAAAAAAAGAAAAAACGTTTGAAAATCTAGCGTCTTACAATTACACGAGAAAGGAAGAATTTTTTTTTGAAAGTGTTTGGTTTCCTCCTCCCTTTTCATCTAGGGTTCTTCGAATGTTCGATGATCCAATTCAAATCTTAATTGCTTCATCTATTCTGTTAAACTGTATCGGGAATTACACAAATATATTAATAGAAGAAAAAATTTAAATAAATAAATATATATATATAGCTCTCCAGTCTCCACCATACAACACAGGAAACAAAGATGCAACAGGCATATAGAACTTTGATACCATCGATCTCCATCACAACAATTATTACGACAGAGATATGTTCATCTAATAATAAAAAATAAAAAATAAAAAATAAATGTTCATCGACTAACTTAATTTATTCTGAGGCAAAAATTAAAAATTTAAAAAAAATTAGAGAGATAAGTTTTCAACATACCTGGCAAACACTCCATTCAATTAACCTCTTCGCCTTTATTTTTTTTTCTGTTCCCTAGATTGTATGCGGAAGTTTTTTATGAATGTTTGAGTCCGGTCAAAGTCATCAGTCATGCATTCGAAGGACTCTTATATGACAAAGAATTTAAAGTTACAAATATTTACCTTTTGTTTCATGGGATATTACAAACATTATCTACTTTACCTTGTCATTTTTTTATTAACTTGTGTAACGTCTGAAGAGACGTGACACGACTTAGGAATTATAAACCCTAAAAGCGGTATTGGGAAAACCAAACATCATTATAGCGTGTAAAGAAACGCTTTGTTTTGTGTGCCTGTCATAACTAACTAATGGCAACAACGCGGCCACGTGGCAAGGCCAACCTTGACTCGGTGAAAAGACAGAGTTGCATCCCTTCTAGGTTAGGTCTACCTGACCCAAACGGGGTCTGGTCAGACCTGTGGGGCTTATGATGATGGCCAAAGTAGACCTCGTCACGTGTCATTCAAAGAGTGGCCTTGTAATAAATACATGAAAGAATATTGGGGCCAGAAGCCCCATGCTAATCAAGCCTTACCCCAGGTGGGAGGTCTGTTCTAGCTCTTCCCGACCAGACCGCCGCAGGGCGGCTCGGTCATGGTTGTCGGGCAAGCCTGGTCGAGACAGCCTAAGGAGCCTAACTCAGGACGTCAGGGTCTTTCCATATAAGGGTAAACAAACACGTGCCTATATGATTGAATAACGAAGGGAAGAATCCCTTGATTATAGGACACAGATCTTATAGTTTAAATTTAAAAGATTTACATGTAATAATCCTTAGGTTTAAGAATCCTATACTTGTCCAACAAGAAAAGGGGCGAGACGCCTCCATATATATAAACTACCCTAAGGAACTACGAGAGACTTGATTCCAATTACATACATTGGATACGTAGGCAACTTGAGAGAAACCAACTCTCAAGCTCAGTCTAAATCACCCCCAAAATCATCATCCCCATTCTTATAATTCTTGAAAAGTCGTACCAGAAGTAATTTAGGCCCGGTTATACACTCGACGGTATCCAGCATCGTCAAAATGCATGTTTGAAGCTCGGGTGAACAAACCGAACAAGACGATGATGGTTTGCAAAAGTCCCCATAGACTGAAATGTGAATTTATTAGTTAAAAACGTAGGATGGAAGATCAATCTTGTGTAATTTTTGGCATAATCTGAGCAGTCAAATGCAGGGGCGGATCTAAAGCCACTTAAGGGTGGTCTTGAACCCCGCTAAAAATAAAAATACACTGCATTTTACCTATAAAAAATATTTCGGACCCCGTGAAAAAAATTATTTAGTGTGCTAAATATTTACGGACACATTGAAAAAAAAAAACATTCGTAAATTGGCCACTCAAATGTATATGACATTGATTTCAAAGAACATTATTGGATTCATCAAAAAATAAGGTGGGGGAAGAAGGTGCACAAAAAAAATACTGAAGCAGAAAGCATGGGGACAAAGAAGGTGGGAGGAAGAAGAAGGGGCGAAAAAAACTTAAAAACTGGAATAGAAAGCATAGGCCAAAAGCAAAAGGAAGGGGGTGGGGGCAAAAGGATGGAAAGAACGGCTGTGTTATTTTTTTTTCTTTTCTGCATTCAGCGTTATTGTAGTATAAGGGTAGTGTAGGAAAGTTATTCAAATTTTGTCTCTTTTTAAGATAATATGTTGAGTGAATTATAAATGCTTGATTATTAAGTTAAAAAAATGGTACTTATAGACAAAAACACCATAAAAATTATGTATCAAGATTTGTAGTAAAGCATGCGTTTTTCATGTTCAGCTTCCACGTTTAAGCCTATTAAAGCGCCTCATGAGGCTTCGTGATTCAAGAAAAAAAATCATAGCATTCTCAGTTAATGACCAAACGGTCTGGATCTGAAAATTAACTCGGGTTTTTGGCCGGGGTGTTCCATTCTAACCTCAAAAGAAATAATTCTACTTAAGGTTGATGGAAAAAAATGGGGGAGCCTCTAAGGACCTAATATGTATCAAGTAGAATTTTACACGTGTAACAATATGAAGAATGAATACCATTGTACCTAAATGAACACATGTTTAAAATATAAAAGATTACCATTGTATTTTGTACAATGGTACTCATAAGAGACAGCAGTTCACATGCATAAAATTAATGCTAGTAGACTTAGAAGAAAATTAAGAAAGTTTAACGATATAATAAAGCAGGAACAAACAACCCTAGCTGAATGATTCTACAATGGCAATTCGCTTCCCTTTGTGTGAGCCATACAGGGCTTCTTTTGGTGTGAGCCATCGAATTCCAAGGCTACCATACGTCCAGGGAAGGAACAAGCTATCTCACTCAATGCTCCTGCAACATAGGATGAGTACAAAGAATAAATTCACTTGATACATGCTTCCATGTTTAAATGAAAGGCCACATACCTTATATAATTTTATTTCTGATTTCCACGTAAACGAACAAGGCTGCTAGAGATACAACAAGAAAAGAAACTATCTGGAGGTGCACATATAACACGTAACTTTTTTGATTCAATTTGAAATGAGACAATATATTTATCATGCTTGTAACGCAACCATCCACCCATAACAGTGCACCACGGCCATGGGCTTTCAAGTAATGGATTATCTCTTAAGAAAGACAATGACACTACCATTTTGCTGTCAGCCCATTTCTGTTTCTTGTAATCTTCCAATACCCAGAGGTGAAGTTCTTGGTTCACCTTGTCAGCAACAGCTAATTTATTTTCCCAATACCACAACCTACATTTGTCCACCCTGTCAAAAAACCTTCCGGGATTTCGACGCGACCGAAATGTTCGGAGTCTATTTCAATGTAAATTATTTCGTAAAGATGAGAATCTCTAAGAAAGAATCTTAAGACAAAACATACTTCATTTACCATCAAACATTCCGGCTTCTCCCCTCATCGCAATAACTTTCCGGATTAGGAATATATAAACTTCTCCATTCAACATCCGTCCCAATATGAAGAACCTTACATCCACCAATTTCCGTTCCTTCCTTGCGGTACACATGAATCAACTTATAACTACCAGAAGACCGTATATAGTAGAACTTTATATGCCTGACTAGCCTATGTGGAGGAGGAATAGTTATTGTTTCTTTTGTTATCGGGTTACACAGATAATATTCTTTTCTTAATATATTTTCCTCCAATAGCAATCCATCCTTTGAATCCCATAGCTTCTTGGGTCCTTCGTCACTCGTTTTTTTATTGTATATGTCAACTGATTCGCTGTGTCTCATATGCATTTCAATAAAATTCCGGTCTTGAATAGAAGCACGCCACGATTTGCAGACACATTTAAATCTACATAATGATTTCACCGGTAATATGCTTATGATCTGAAGAATCACATCAAAGGGCAAGTCTAAGTTGGGCTTCCTTTGAACATTTGGACTTATTGAAAAGTATAACTTGAAACGCTCGAAGAACGTCTTCAAATTAAATAGATCTGTCGTGAATGAGGAAATTAAGAACTCGACATATTGTATGATATGAAGAACAAGTGTCTCAAAAAAAAGTGCGCTAATTAATTACACAATAAAGGACAATACATTAAAGATAGGATTAATTAATCTTAACAATCTACCTTTAAACTTGAGACTCAATATATCATGTAGTTGCGACTTTTTTATTTTTCTTTTCATATTACATATGCCTTTTATTTTTCTTTTAAAATTATATATATATAAAAAAAAAAGACAGTGAGATAATATGGCTATAAACATTACGTATGTATACTTTCGAAACTTTTGGTCCCGGAGCACGTGTTGCACTTTAAAGAATTTGATTGGTGATTTTTTTTCCCTAGAATTAAGGGTCTATCTTAAAGTTAATGACTACGCTAAATAGGATTTGGTCTATTAGCACACTAAAATTTTTGTCGAAAATAAAACTATTATTTTACTACCACACAAAAATCATAACCGATCAATTCCACTACAAACGTTTGAAAATCTAGCGATCTCCATCACAACGATTATTACGACAACGATTATTACGACAGAGATATGTTCATCTAATAATAAAAATAAATAAATAAATGTTCATCGACTAACTTAATTTATTCTGAGGCAAAAATTAAAAAATTAAAAAAAATTAGAGAGATAAGTTTTCAACATACCTGGCAAACACTCCATTCAATTAACCTCTTCGCCTTTATTTTTTTTTTCTGTTCCCTAGATTGTATGCGGAAGTTTTTTATGAATGTTTGAGTCCGGTCAAAGTCATCAGTCATGCATTCGAAGGACTCTTAATTATATGACAAAGAATTTAAAGTTACAAATATTTACCTTTTGTTTCATGGGATATTACAAACATTATCTACTTTACCTTGTCATTTTTTATTAATGTTTTTATTTTTTTTATTTTGTATTAATGTTTATATTTTTTTTATTTTGTTGGTACTTGTTAAGTATCCGTATCTAGAGATAGAAAGTTAGAAACTATTTTAGTGGTTACTTAATTAATGGATAAAGGGTGAGAAAAAAAAAACCGAAAAACCAATCCGAACTGAAAACCAGTCCGAACCAAATCAAAAAAATCAAATCAGTAACAAACCGAATGAATCGGTTTGGTTTGAAACCAAACCGAATGAATCGGTTTGGTTTGAAACCAAACCGAATAATACTGGTTTGGATTTGGTTATTTTTATTTTACCCGAACCCAACCCGAACCCAAACCGAAATCATTAATACAAAAAAGACTTATTTTTGTTATTTATATATAAGCATATAAGATAACCCTCACCCCAACTCATTCCATTCATCATTAATCAAACATATCGACACCTCTTCTTTATCTGCTCCATTTCAGCTTCCATTATAATCGTTTGCCTCATACACCATTTACTGACCATTCTAATATGCTATCATCATCAGTTAATGTGTTTTTTTCCCTCTTAGTAATTTTATTGTAGTTTTACATCAATTGATTCTTAATCCTGAATGTTTTCTTCTTTGTTTAATCTATCGAGTGTTTGGGTAAAAAAAATGGTGAGCATATAACATAAAAAAGATGGGTATCTTCTTTCAGTAATTGTGTATTATTTTTCTCATCATTTGTTGTAGCTGATTGTTTTAATCCACTGTTGACAAAGTATAACTTTGTTCAAGTGTCTCTGGATGAATGTTTTGTCTTGCAAATTGGTCTTTAAAGTTCTAAATGATCAGATATTGTCTTGAACAATTACACTTTTGTACTCATTTTTTTTATGGATAACCTTGCTCCCTGTCACGTCTTCTGATCTTTTTGTTTTCATGTCTGGTCTATTATGTTTTGTAGAATAATCATGCATCATATATTCTACATATCTTTTCAACTAAATACATGAAAGAACAACAACATTTGCACCAAGTATGTTTTTTTTACAACAACGTACACTATAGATTTAAAAATTAAGATGAATTTGCTTGTTTGTCATAAAAGCATCTCTTTTAAAAAACCAAGCATGCTAAAACCGAACCTAAACCGAATCCAACTGATATTGCGTGGAATACCAAGTTTGCGGTAACAGTGTTTAACTTGAGGATATGAGGCTTATATATGTGATTTCTCCGGAGAGAGTACGGTGGTGTACAAGAACAATACTGTCGGTTAAATGCTAAAGGAAAAACACATGAATGAGTCGACAAATTGACAGAGTAGCTCTGTGTGTATTAATTCTTGGATCTATTTTATTACATTGTGAACCCATATATATAGGCCAAGACTATGTCGGTTTACAGTTCATGACAAGACAATTATGAATACATAATTAAAGATAAATATGCATGCAGTACAAGTGGCTTAGCCGGTACATGCAGTTTAGCCAGCAGGTGAGATAAGCATGGCGAGCAGCGGGCAGCGAACAGCGGACTCGTAAATGACTTGTCTTGAAATCTGTTTGACCATATGGGTAGAAATCACACGGAGATGAGGAGTCCGGCTTATGACCGGCGGATAGGATCCGGCTTATTGTTGGCGGGTTGGAGGAGTAAAGGCCCCATATCTTCGTTATTGGGCCATGACAGCGGGTCCAATCTAGATGAACAGAACCTCATTCCGGCTCGGGTATATCACAACCCGAAACCTGTTCAAACCAAACCATTGGGGATGACTTTAGTTTGGTTTGGTTTGGGTTACAAAGTATAGCCCCCAAACCGACCCATGATCACCCCTAGAACTTCATAAATATCTGTAACTAGTCTGCAACTAGTTATTTAATAGATAAATATCGATACAAACACACTATTACACGAAGGACCAGCGAATATTTTTTATTTTTACGCCATAAAAACACGTTTGACTGTGCTAAGTCCAGCTAATTCTATTCCTGCCTTTCACCGCATATGTCGTAGCTTTAATTTATCACCGCATACTATTTTTTTTCGTCGATGTAGCTTGTGTTTTTACTTATTGGCATTGGAATAACTGAACTGGATCACCTGATTTTGGTGTCCGGCTTCTTCCCTGCTTTTGGGGACGTGGCCGGACACCGACCACCCAATGTTTATGTGCTCTTTCTGCCCAATTGGAACGGACGGCTGTGATCCGGCCACGTCCCCAAAGCAGGGGAGAAGCCGGACACCAAAAGCGGAGGATCCGAAACCTGGAATAACCGCTTCTTTTTCAACAGAATCCTGATGCATATCAAAGTGCTTGGACTTTGTTGAAGGTTTCTCTAGTTCTTCCACCCCCCTCCCCTCTCTTTTGTATATATATCTATCTATATATATATAATATATAGATGAAGCAATTTAACCCGTTTTCCTTCAATTACCCGACCCATACCCGCTCCGTGACCCAACTAAGATAATATTCAAGGTGTTTTTTTTTCTTTTCACAACTCATCCCACGTTCCCTGATGAAAAAAACTCTTCCCACGTTCCCTACCTCTCTGATGTCGCCGTCAACTTCCATCCACGATGCGATTAACTCCTCCCATGAATTTTCGGCCCTGTCCTCTAACCAACCTATTCACTCCACCAGTCAGAATGGGCAAATTCTTTCAAAATTGAATCAACCGGGTAAAAGCCGGCTATGTTTTTCATTTTCTTCTAGATTTCGGTTATTACCATTGAATTTTCTATTGGATGCTGTTAAATGTGATATAAGGAAATATAGTAGCGCCTTTACTAACACCAATTGGTTTTAGTACAACGGTAAGCGCTTGATCCTAATATGGTATCAGAGCAGGGAGGTCATGAGATCAATCCTTGCTTCCAACATTGTTTCCCCAATTATATTGTGCAAGTGTTGGGCCTCTTTGTTGGCCGTGTGTGCCCTTTATATGCCTTTGTGTGCCATGTTGGCCCGGGCTTGTTATAGGCCCACACTTGAGGGGGCGTGTTAAATGTGATATTAGGATCAAGCGCTTACCGTTGTACTAACAACGGTAAGCGCTTGATCCTAATAGATGCAGAAAATAAATCTCTTTCAAGTCAATCGGATGGCTAATCTTGAATCGGGTAGCTAATTTGATCATGTCTGCCGATTTACCGCGTTCTAAGAAAGATGTACATTACGACAATGCCAAATTCCGTCACCGATCGTTTCCTAGGTAGTTTTTTCTTCTTCTTATTTTGCTCAATTTTTTTGTTCTTCGTTGAGTTTCATTAAGCCATGATTCATTTCTATTTCCATTTTGTAAAAGATTGTTTTTCGTATATCAATGGATTCTTATTATATATTTTTCGTTGAATCGTGTACCGGGATTTTCAGAATGATGGTGTTTATGTTAGACACGGCGGTCTCGGGCTTAGGCAAAAAGCAGCAGCTTGTGCATAGTCATCTTGATCCAAAAGTTGCTAACATTATGAAAGTGTTATGCAGTCAAGAACGTTTTTTGAACCTGTTAAAGATGGAGAAATAGTAAGTTAAGCCGGCAATGTTTTTCATTTTCTTCTACATTTCGGTTATTACCATTGAATTTTCTATTGGATGCAGAAAATAAATTTCTCTTTCAAGTCAATCGGATAGCTAATCTTGAATCGGGTAGCTACTTTGATCACGTCTGCCGATTTACCGTGTTTTATGAAAGATGTACATTACGACAATGCCAAATTCCGTCACCGATCGTTTCCTAAGGTAGTTTTTTTTTCTTCTTATTTTGCTCAATTTTTTTGTTCTTCATTGAGTTTCATTAAGCCATGATTCATTTCTATTTCCATTTTGTAAAAGATTGTTTTTCGTATATCAATGGATTCTTATTATATATTTTTCGTTGAATCGTGTATCGGGATTTTCAGAATGATGCATGGTGTTTATGTTAGACACGGCGGTCTCGGGCTTAGGCAAAAAGCAGTAGCTGTTGTGCATAGTCAGCTTGATCCAAAAGTTGCTAACTTTATGAAAGTGTTATGCAGTCAAAAACGTTTTTTGAACCTGTTACAGATGGAGAAATAGTAAGTTTTTTGTTATTTTATTTGCATTTTCTCCCTTTAGTACTATGCTATGTGTTCTGTTTTGGTGATGATTATATGGTGTGTTCTGCATTCATGCTCTTTAGAGTATGACTTTGCCTACAAATTGGGCTTATCAAGATTTGGTTTGTGTCACATGTTCTTTTTCATAAATTTGATTTGGGCTTGCTCTTCTGTCTATGGTTCATTTCAAGGTTACATTTGCAACTGAAGCTATTGTGTCACCCCTTTTTAGATCAATGTTAAAGAGAGTTAAGTTGTATTGACATTTGACAAGCTTTGCACTAAAATAAGTCAATTCTAAAAGAATACGTGTCAATGTTAATTTTTTTTCTTTGTTGTTTTCGTTGGCTAAAGTACGTGTGTGATGTTTTTTTCTTTTTTGTTTTTCTTCTTGCCTCTCCATTTAATTTTCTGATGTTTAGAAATTTTGCCACGTTTCCTCCATTTTATTTCCTTTCATATTGATATCTTAATTCGATAACTCTTTTCCGGAAATTCTACCGTTTTGTTCAAGCTTCATATTACCATTACCGAATACCAATAGAAGAATATTAAACGTGTATCCCTACCTATTTAGTTTTTGTGCTTCTTTACTCATAAATGTGATTCACAGGACACATAAACCTCATGTCATATCAGAAAGCGTGAAAGAAAAGAAACAATTGATAGACTTAGGAAAACTGATACTTAAAATCATCCGTTAACAAACTTAACCGATTACAAATGCTTTCATATTAAAATATAAATCGCTACTAACATTTATTACAACTGTTCTTCACCAAAAATTATTACAACTCATCTTGACCAGAAAAGAAAGTGTTGGACACCAATTACTCTCTGACTTCATTCTTATATGATATTTTGTTTTGTGGGCAAAGAGACTCACAACAACTACTAAATATGACAGTAGTGATCAAGTCTTATGAGGTTCCTTACATAGACAAACACCGGAGTGAACCTCCAGGGTAGGTGTGACCCCGTAATCTCTATTTTCTCAAAGGACTCATCTTGAGGATCCCACCACGACAACCAACCAGTTTTGCACAACAATCGCCTTTCATGATGTGGAAAATAAAAGATTGACCAACAGTTAGTCTTGTATAATTTAGTCCAAGATGTTTCAACTCCATACTTTTTCATCACCCAAACACTATAGGATCCAACATCTTGTCTCGAATAACAATTCGCACATAAAAGACCCCTGAAGACGTCGTCCTTTAATGATACAATAAATAGATGCTTTATTTTTTTAAAATAAAGTTCGTCCCCAAGTTTTACTGTTAAAATAAAAACGAAATTGACTTATTTAAGAATTTTCAAATGTACAATAAATAGATCCATCTCAACTCCTCCGACAACAAATAAGCTGCTCAACAACATTTGTTCCAAAAAAAGAATGGTAAATGAAATGGTTTCATACTACAGAATTGAGCCCTAATCTTATAGATGAGTGTCCCCCCCCCCCCCCCCCCCCCACACACACTCTCTTCCCCCTTTCCATGACTATGTTTTTCAATCACCCTAACTAAGTTCTTATGGACAAGTATCAAAAGCAAAGCCAGGAACAACGTTTCGCGGATCGAATCCGACTACCTACCACTAGTCCATATGGGCAAGAAGACAATAATGGATCAATGTGACATTACTGTAGCATCCGTGCTTTTTTTTTTAATCCATGATGGGGTCGAGTCAATTATTATTGCAAAGGAAATTAGGATAGCTCATGATTAGGGATATCACATATGTATTCTCTGTTTCTCTCTCTTTCTCCGTTTTTTTTTCTTTTGCATGACAAAATGTTGCCTTCATAGTTCATGCATGAACATGATGGGATGGCTTTGGAATTGGATGGTTGTTTCTTTGCTATCTTAGGATCAAAGTGATGGGATATGGATTATATATTTGAGATGGAGGATTGTTTGGTAATGCTAAATATTTACATAATAGGACTAGGCTACTATGTGTAGTCATATTTTTCCGAATGGTTAATTTATTTTATGATTAACTATTTTTTTAGTTTAATTCCTTTTTTGATTTTTTTTGCTGCTGTCTAAATCCAAATGTTTTTTCACCCTGGAAGCAATTTCATGTGCTCTTATTGCAATATTTATTTGCCATGCTATAAGTTTTCCCTTGAGATAGACACTTCTTTATGTGAAGTTTTAAATAAGTATTTTTTCTTTTCTTACCAAGGTACATATGCATAATGCTCCGGACGACTGGTCATCTTTTAATATAATGTTTAGGCATACATACACAAGATCAAGAATGTTGTATATACTTATTTGGTTCGATGTCATTATATCTTTTTGACTACTAACATTTCATTAACTACTTAGGTGCTACTTAATTTTGAGCGTCTTTTGGTAGGCACAAACAAGATAAAACACCTCAATTATTTCATGACTGTGACACACTTTTTTTATATTTATATTTTATTGTGGACGTATGAGACAAAAAATTTAACTTTCTCTTATGACCGCTTACTGATTGCAATTGTACAAATATTTATTTTCGATTGTATCGAGACTGTACATACATTATTCCCGTGCGTTGCGGGATTTTTAGCTTAGTATATATATATATATATATATATATATATATATATATATATATATATATATAAAAGAGATGTTTTAACCCAATTACCCGATTTGACTCGGTCTTCGCCCGTAATCAAAACACGCGGATCTTTCTTTTTTATTTTTTTTCATTTATTTTTAATATCTTTCTTTTTTATTTTATTTTTTCTTTTATTTTTTATTTTTTGGGAAACAGAGCTGGACGGTGATGTTCTAATCCACCCACGGTGGTGGTCAAATATTATCGTCACGCCCCTCCTCATGTCCTTTCAAACCCTAGATTAAGCTCTCATTTCTCCATTTTCATTTCTCCTCCTCCTCGCCTAGATTCTCCCTTTAATTTCAAACCATAAACCTTTCGATTACTTGATTTTGAATTCCCCTCCAAAACCTCCGATCTGCTCGGAATGTCCGATTGTTCTAGAGGAGTAAATTTTCGGGAAGAGGCTAGGGAATTTACAGGTGAAATGTCATTTTGAGCTGAAAGAAGGTCGTTTGCATTCATGGTGGGTATGGGAAGAGGTTATCACGGTGATCCGTCCAATCCGTTATCATCGGGTTCATCATCGACGTCGGCATCGGCATCGGTAACGACATCAACTTCCGTTACAGAGAAGGTGATTTTAAGATTACAGGGTATTCTCTATCGAAGGGAATGGGGATTGAGAAATATGTAGCTTCAGATACGTTTATGGTTGGAGGGTAATGCAACGTATGTGTCGTTTATTGCTCTTGCTAGCGAGGGTATAGCTGACACTTAAGGATCAGAGCGGTAAAGAGAGGCATAAGGTTCGTAGCCATTTTGGGAGGACATTAGAGAGCGGACCTTATTCTCTGAATGTCGCGGAAGCATGTGGTTAGTCATATTCTTTGCAAAACTTTTGCTGTATGTTTCATCGTTTTTTGTCTTCGTAATGCCTCTTAGAATTGTTGTTTCTTTGAACCTTTTGATTATGTAAACAGTTACATTTGTCTCCCCTAAAGAGTAAAGACTTCTTTTTTACTCTTCAAGTTTGTAGTTTTCATTGAGTAAGATACATCTACATGCAGGGGCGCCCTAGGGCGAGGGCGCGTACGGCGGGCCTCCCGAAAATCAATGCGTTTAAGGCTGCTCACGAAATTTCGACATAATATTATATATATACGTATTTATATGAACGAGGAATGTATTGCGCTTAATGGTTAAGACTATAGTATAGTTGCGAAACGTAGGCTTTTTTAATCTTGCAATTTCTGATAATTTTTGTTTTTTTAAACTAGGGTAGGAACCAAATAAGTAGGTTTTTTTCCTTACAAACCCATGACTATCATACGCAGTTTTTTTGTTTTATTTATTTTTTATATATGTTTTGGATACTGTTTTTTTTTCCGAAGGCGAGGGTCTAAATTTTTTTTTTGGACCCGAGCCTAAATTTGCACACTTCATTTTGGACTTTTGCTGTGAATTCGGGCTTTTCCTGCTGCAGGTACTTTGGTTGACACACATGGTTACTCAACAAAAGGTATGAAATTGTGGATTCATGATGTAGCGTAGTCGTTATTATATTTCATTTAATGCATATTTTCTGTTTTGTAAGAAGGGGCAGTCTTGGTATTTACTAGTTTTAAGGGTTTTGGTATTTAAACTCAAAGCTTGAGTCTTTTGTTAAGAGATTTAATATTTCTCCATAAAAAGCCGACGGGAAGTAAAAAAAAAGGTAACAGGTTGCCGCAGCTTTCTGCTGAAGTACTAATAGGTTGCCGCAGCCTTTTGCATAATAACCAACGTAATTCCTTTTTTTTTTCTTTTAAACAAAGAATTAAAAAATCAATAATATTTTTTTTTCTTTGTTTCCCTTTATTTTAAATGGAAAATTATTGAAAAAAAAAGAAAAAAACCTACTCCCTCTGTCCCGTAATATTAGTTCTTTTAATTTTTTTTATGGTGTTCAGAAATATAAGTCTTTCTCACATCCCAATTTAATATTAAATACATTATTTTCATTTTCACATTAAACAATGCAATACTATAGGTCAATCTCAAAAACAAATACAATATTTTATCTTAAAATTTTTAAAAACAACTACTCCCTCCATTCCATAATAACTGATGCAGTTGTCAAATTTTTTTGTTCCATAATATGTGATGCAATTGTATTTCCAATGCTGCATTTATTGTATTTTTCCTACTTTTACCCTTATTTATTGCAATATGAGAGATAAAAATGAAGACTATATTAATTATATCTAAGGTTTTTTAGTCATTTCATTTATAAAGTCAATGTATTAATTCACTTCTTTAATATGTGTGTTTTTGGCAACTGCATCAGATAAATTGGAACAGAGGGAGTAATTTATTAACTTTCTTAAACTGTGTGTAAAACCTATAAACACTTATATTACGGGACTGAGGGAGTACTATATAGGTTTCTCGAAATGACAAAAATGCTCTTATAAAAATTACGGGATTTTACGTAACATAACTTTACACTAATTATATCACCATTATTTTTCATTACTTGTGCCATCACTATTTTTAGTACATACTATAATGAATAGCATATTTACTGTCAATTTTTTAAGATTGTATACCATCACTTTACACAAGTATACGTCATTTTTTTACCGATTTGCGGGACAAATTAACTTGATGTACATATGATTTATAATACATCTACATGAAAAACGATTATATCATCATCATAGACTAATTAAACTTTCATGCATGAGCCAAATTTCGGGCGTGATCTTAGGATATGTATTCAAGAAACTTTCAAATCGAATTGAAATTTAAATGGAACATTACATTATGAATTGTCGAAATAATGTACATACAGCTTTTAATATTATTAGAGGGGTATATTAGTAATCTTCGCCCGGAAATTTGAGTGGAGTCAATGTTTGCACCCCAACCCTACCATGCTGGGTCCGCCCCTGACTACGCTTATGTACCTCTTTTGGTATATAAACATGACGTATACCACGTATACCGAGAATATTTTATAAATGTATTATTAATTCTCATTTTTTCCTTTTATACCACCATTTTTACTATCATAAATTACACTGCCTTCCTTTGGGTACAACTTCTGCAGCAAAAATACGGATCCCCTCTTGATGTGCCCAAACCAAATTGCTCTTTTGTTTGGCGACACATCTGCTATGCGGCAAATTGCCTACGTGATGCTTTTGAAATTGGGGAGAATGGTAACGTTGTATGGAAGCCAACTACTTTGGGCAAATTTACGGTCAGTTCGGCATACCATGAAATTCAAGCCTATGACCATGATCCGGCTACAACGAGTGATGATACTTGGAGACTATCTGGGACATAAAGGGTCCGCTTTGAGGTAACATGCTACTCTGGCTATTTTTCCGTGATGCTCTACCGACTACTGCTCTCCTTGCAGCACGACGCATAGGTGATGACAACACCTGCTTTGTATGTGGCACCCGCTCTGAAACTACGATGCATGCGATGAGAGACTGTCCCTGGACTACCAAAAGGTATGAAATTGTGGATTCATGATGTAGCATATTTACTGTCAATTTTTTAAGATTGTATACCATCACTTTACAGGGTGATTCTATGGTGAGGAGACTCTAATGCGGAGACGTACACGTGGCAACATATGGACCACACAGTTTCATCCTGTGTGGGGAATTCCCTATTGCATCTGAAACTGTGTGGTCCAGATGTTGCCACGTATGCAACTCTCTAGTAGGGCCTCCCTGCATCAGAATCACCCCACTTTACACAAGTATACATCATTTTTTTACCGATTTGCGGGACAAATTAACTTGATGTACATATGATTTATAATACATCTACATGAAAAACGATTATATCATCATCATAGACTAATTAAACTTTCATGCATGAGCCAAATTTCGAGCCCATAATCTTAGGATATGTATTCAAGCTTTCAACCAATTGAGCTAAATGGAACATTACATTATGAATTGTCTGAAATAATATACATACACAGTTTTAATATTATTAGAGGGGTATATTAGTAACTTCGCCTGGAAATTTGAGTGGAGTCCATGCACCCAACCCCTACCATGCTGGGTCCGCCCCTGACTACGCTTATGTACCTCCTTTGGTATATAAACATGACGTATACCACGTATACCGAGAATATTTTATAAATGTATTATTAATTCTCATTTTTTCCTTTTATACCACCATTTTTACTATCATAAATTACACCGCCTTCCTTTGGGTACAACTTCGCAAAAAAATACGGATCCCTCTTGATGTGCCCAAACCAAATTGCTCTTTTGTTTGGCGACACATACGCTATGCGGCAAATTGCCTACGTGATGCTTTTGAAATTGGGGAGAATGGTAACGTTGTATGGAAGCCAACTACTTTGGGCAAATTTACGGTCGGTTCGGCATACCATGAAATTCAAGCCTATGACCATGATCCGGCTACAACGAGTGATGATACTTGGAGACTATCTCGGGACATAAAGGGTCCGCTTTGAGGTAACATGCTACTCTGGCTATTTTTCCGTGATGCTCTACCGACTACTGCTCTCCTTGCAGCACGACGCATAGGTGATGACAACACCTGCTTTGTATGTGGCACCCGCTCTGAAACTACGATGCATGCGATGAGAGACTGCCCCTGGACTACCAACATGTGGAAGCA
Source organism: Gentiana straminea (assembly GCA_036785695.1). Classification (NCBI taxonomy): domain Eukaryota; kingdom Viridiplantae; phylum Streptophyta; class Magnoliopsida; order Gentianales; family Gentianaceae; genus Gentiana; species Gentiana straminea. Next base: position 1,894,654 of record JAVUPR010000241.1, on the reverse strand, counting down.
AGTTGTCCATCACCACAACTGGACACTCTTTTTCGGTTCCCACGCAACACCGGTATGGTTAAGAGGCTGCTTGAAAATAAATATGTACAAACATGATACCATTAACTTATGGAGGTTCATTTTCCGAGAAATTGTGCAAGGCCTATAGTATTGGTGCAATCATGATTTCCACCAAGGTGAGCGATCACAGCCCCCAAGGATGATATTTATTTCGGAAGCTATCCGCCGAGCACGCGAACTTATACTAGCTTGGACCAGATCATTAGTATTTTTTGGACCGTTTGTACAACGTTGAAATTTTAATAAAAGATCCGTTTTCAACCAAAAATATTACCCTGTCATGTTTATTTTTTCTTATATTTTATTTATTCTAATATCATTTTCTTATCATATTTTCTTGATTTTACACTACACTCACGTACAAGCACTCACTATATTCCAAAAAAAATAAAAATAAAGGACTCACGTACGGAACCAAAAGTAGTACTAATAAAACTATTAATTCACTTGTGGCCAACCCATTGTAATTTCTCCGGGTACGTTTAATGCTTATTTTAGTCTGGATATCTCGGTGGACGGGCCGGAGTATATGGCGACACTTGGTTGGAGGAAGTTGGTGCCTATCTTGGGGTAGAATGGACTATAGGGGAGGTTGCCCGCATATTTGCGGAACCAGATTTCAGGAGATGGGAGGATAAATGCCTTCATCGGCTTATCCGTTCTAATATCTTTCCGGCTAAGCTTGTATCTACGGTCTACTATACCCATGCCACTCTGCTTTATTGGTTATACATGGGATGGCCCGTGAATGTGGGGGCGTTGATACGAAAGGAAATGACAGACGATGCTCTCAAGCCTCGGCATACCTTACCTTTTGGTTCACTGATCACTACATTCTGTGAGGGAGCCGAGTGCCCAGTGTTAGGCAGCGATTCCTATGTGGGGCCAATGCCTATCCTATCTTTAAGTTCTGTCGCACCGCCTATCGTTCACGGTCACGATCAAGAACAAGAAGGGGAACCCGAGGATGATGCTGACGAAGCCGGCCCGAACAATTTGCAACTAGCACCATTCAATCCAGGATTTTAGGATTAAGTATTTTTATTTGCGTGTTTGCTATTCCTATAATTAACGAGTTTTTATTTTGACTCAATTCTACAAGTGTGTCGTGTTATATAGAGCAGGTTTCACTGCTTCCTAAATCCGAACTCATGTGATGTTTTGGACTTGCTGAAATGTATTGAAAAGTAATCATTAATTTATGGACTTAAAAATGTTTAAGGAAATTGTTTTCCCTTTTACGGTCCCTTTTTTCTGATTATTACTGATTGGACTAATCCTGTAACGAATTTCGAGCTTTGTTTAAGATGCATGTTGCGGCGATTATTCTTCCGCCTGCTAGCGGCCAATGCACATGCTCGTTACACTTTGCCGAATTCCCAAGACTTGTTCAACTTCCACGCTTATCCGAGCTAAGTTCCTTTTCGAGTTTGTTCTTTCGATTTTTATACATTGGGGACAATGCATGGTTTAAGTGGGGGGTACAAGTCACTTAGCTCAAATAAGCTTCCATATACTCCCATATATCAAATAATAAATAAAAGGAGTAAAAAAATTAAAACTTTTAAACTTAGAATCACATTTACCTTGGTGAGTTCCTGATAATTATATCTAATAAGAAATAAGCCATATTTCATGAGTACGTGATCACTTTATGCTTCTGCGATTTATTGATTAGTAAACTTAATGATATTCATATTATCCGTTGCGAGTAGTTGTTTATTATTCAATTGTTCGATAAATGAATCGAGTTGTACCACGCTTATTATAAAAATGAAAAAATATGTGTACATTGCATAGATAATTGGTTATGCTTACCTAGTGTCAAATTTATCGTCTGATGTGTTCCTAAAATCCTAGCCACAAAAGCTGAGTAATAGGCTTGAGACGTACCTGTGTTTGATAATGTTAAAACACTGGACTTGTAGTAAGTTACCAAAGTAGCCTCGCGCTTGTGGTAATATTCGATGCTATGTTTGATCTAAGATAGGGGGATGCTCTAAAAAGTTTTCCTTCTTGAGATTGATAGTGTCTGAAAAATATGAAGATATGAAAAGAATATTCAACTCTTTAAGAGGCTTTGAGTAGTACTCGGTCTCCAAGTCCAAAAACCACTATAGATACGCTCTTGCTTATTATTCTAGTGCTTCAACAATTAAAAGGCTTAAGAAGTGGGAATACTAAAGTTGGTAGGTTAAGACTACAAAGTTTGCATAAACTCTAATCTTGTTACGAATATTTAAAACTCAATGCACATGCACACAACACATCGATTCATGATGAATAGTGGATAATGGATAGCTGATGAGCATAGGGGGTATGAGTTGATTCGAGTTTCTTGTGTTAGTATACTGTGACCACGGGAAAGCGGTTTATGGGGAATGACTTATTGATATTTTGATCGGGACGATCAAAGGCTAAGTGGGGGGTAGTTGATAACGGTCATTTTGTGCCCGTTATTCTATGATCTTTATCCCCGATTCTAGTTTAAAGGAGCTATAATAGAGCAATAATAAGTCGTAATACGCTTAATTTGCATATGCCGAGAGTTACGATTCGTTATTATGTATTAGGAGGTTTTTATTATATTATTTGATGTTACAGACTGTATTTCATGCTATATTTGTAGTAACTCATTTTGGAGCACAAGGATGGACTTCGGAGAAGCTTTAATGGATTGCAGACAAGTTCAGAAAGCCCAAGGCATAAAAGAAGAAGAAAGCCCAGAAGCATATAAAGCTCGGTCGACCGAGCCTATGCATTCGGTCGACCGAGTGGGCCTGTAGTCCAGAAGAAGTTCGGCACATCGTTTGAGGCGGTTAGGGTTCAGTAGTGTCGGCATTTAAGTCGGTTTTCTATGTCGGCTGAGGCTCTATATAAACACAAGTCCTTTGTATTTTTTATTATGCATTCACCAATATCAATTCATATATACAAATAAGCAAATAAGGATTCATTAGGCTTGAGAAGGAGCTGAGGGTGCAATCATGTAAGCCCTAGTTCTTCTTCTTATTTTCTTTTAGTAATCAATTTCCCAATTATGCTTTGATCGTTTGAGTAGTTATTCATATCTAGATGATGTAGATCTAGGCTATGACGTTAGGGCAGTGATGATATCTTGTCTATGAGGATCTCATACCCTACGTCCTCTACCTAATATCTATGGATGAATCTGCGTGTTTAATTTACGTGCATTTAGACTAATTTATATGATGTCCTGATGATTCACTATATAATCCGATTCGTATGAGAAACGCTGAGAAATATATTCGGGGATGTAATCTGGGGAGTTAAGCACTCGGGTGACCGAGAGGTGTCACTCGGTCGACCTAGTGTCCTTATTCGGTCGACCGAGAGCTTCCGAACCTGTTTCATCCGTTAATCAGTCACGTCTTTATGATTAGGTTAGCTTAATTGAATCTGTTATCTCAATAGGTATGGCTATGGCTACGTCACTCGCTTAATTTAATTAAAACGTGTAAGAAGGAAATAACGATATAAAACTATTAGGTAGGCTCATGAATTGATCTTCGGACGTTCAGCGTTATCTAGGTAGGTTTATATTAGGGAATTGCGTGCACCTTGTTATACGTAGATCGTAAACTAGCATGAGACTATAACTTGGTAATTGTTAGTTGGACGAGAGTTTGAGTGATCGTTTAGGAAGTACGCCTAACCATAGGAATGTTGCCTGGACGAGGTGTACGGTTAATATCGGCATCCTTAGAGTCGTAAGCGTGTGAGTTATATGAGATGGAGGCACCAAAAGGCGAAGTCACGTAACAATACCACAGTGATCTAGTGACCTACCGGTGCTACATCAAGTTTTAGGGGATGACTCCCGTAGCCAATATAAGTAGATATGAACGGATTATTAGTTGGTGAGTCTTGTTGTTATATAAATTGTCTAGATCCAAATGATTACGGTTATAATTCGGCAGTTGATTACGTTATTTGTTTACATGTTATTTGTTTATATGTTTGAGTGTGTCTTTCTTTTCTCGTATTCTATGTTGGTCGTAGACCGTCTTTGTCAAACGAAATAAATAGGTTGACTATTTAAGTCAGGATCCACAAATTGATTCTCTGTGGGATCGACCTCGATTCTATCTAGCTATACTGCGATTGAACCTAGTTCACTTGCTAGTGGTTATTTAAGCATCGAGTTAATAATTTAACTTGACCGCAATCAACACATCACCAAGTTTTGACCAGAGTAAGAAGGGAGGAGAGAACCACGATCTCGGCCATGCCCCCTTCCTTGATAAGCATTCGAGATGCGTCCTCGGTTGGAAGTCGAGGGCGGACCAGCAGAATGAACAACAACGACAGTCGTCGGCGAATAAGAGGAGGGAGCCGTCGTGACTATAGTCGGTGTATGATGATGGAAGCGATACGCGGCGGAGGTGGCTGGAACGTCGGACATGGCAAACGTCAAAGGACAAGGCCGAAGCTACCAGGGTTTATCGAACATGGCAACCAAGGTTTGTGTGACTACCGAGGCCTCACTAGAGACGGTGGACATGGAAGCCGGAGAAGAATAACGAGTCTGCGGCTCTTTTCTTAAAGAACGGGTTCGGGTTTAGAGAGAATTTCCATAACGAGAGAGAGAAAATTGATATCGCTTCGATACCATAACAAGGTTTAAGATAATTATATTTTATTGATTCAATTGCTGAGCAAAAAAAACCGAAAAACCAAACCAAACCAAACCGAAATAACCAAACCAATTGAATTGGTTTGGTTTGAAACCAAACCGAATTATAATGGTTTGGGTTTGGTTATTTTAATTTTTAGCCAACCCAACCCGAATCACTTATTCTACAAAATAACTTAGTTTCACTACACCGTATATAAAAGCTAACAACCATAAACTAGAGGGTCCCTATTACAAAACCGAGGTATCCGGATTTTCCCACCTTGGGTTTGACGGACTAAGGTTTTGAAGATGTGGTGAACATGTGTTGATGACGTTTATTTTTTATGGAGTGTCAGGAGGTGACATTGTAAAACTTTAGTTTTCATTAATAAAAGTTGAGTTTTACAAAAAAGAAAAACAAAAAAACACCCTAAAATCACTCTTCAATTCTCATCACTCATATAATTCGACACACAAACATTGCCTCCATCAATCCATCACGCTCTCTCTCTCTGCGTATTGCCACCTTTTCTTCCAATCGCCTCCGTGCTTGTTCCAGGTTTAGGCAAGCCTTTCGTGATTTGTGTTCCACTTTACATTAAATCGTTTATGTAAATCGGAAAAAATCGTTGTGTCATAAAACACTACAAGAAAACTGGTTTAAAGGGACAAATTTTAAAGGGACAACAAAGTCGTCCATTTAAATATCTTTATTGGGACGACAAAGTCGTCCCTTTAAATAAATTCAAACATAGTCAAAGTTTTGGGCGGATTTTTCGGAGGGAAACTTTAAAGGGACGACAATGTCGTCCCAAAAAATAAAATATTAATCCCACCATGCCAGTTTGGATTTCCACGTGGACGGGACTATTTAAAGGGACGACAATGTCGTCCCATTAAACATTTTTCAGAAAATAATATGTTATTACAAGAAATTATAAAATTTTGGTTTGTAGGGACGACAATTGTCGTCCCTTTAAAGACGATTAATTTTTTTTAATATAGAACGTTGAGTTAATAAATAAGATTCAGTTTATTATAAAATTCACATATAAAGGGGCGACATTGTCGTCCCATTAAATATTTTTTCAGAAAATAATATGTTATGTACAAGAAATTATAAAATTTGGGTTTTTAGGGACGACAATTGTCGTCCCTTTAAAGTAAATTAATTTTTTATTAAATATAAAACGTTGTGTTAATAAATAAGATTCAGTTTTTTATAAAATTATAATATACATATTCTAATAAACATTGCGTTTAAATATAAAATTCATTATTTTTTATAAAAATTCCTTTATCGAGCGAAGGAGTGAAGAGTCGGGGATCGTTATTAAGAGATCGATTTAAATCTCGGGGTTCGTTATCGAGCGAATGAGTTAGATCGTTATCGATCATTGTGAAAGTACTATCTACTCGATCGTTATCGAGCGAAGGAGTTAAGAGTCGGGGATCGTTATTAAGAGACCGATTTGAATCTCGGGGTTCGTTATCGAGCGAATGAGTTAGATCGTTATCGATCATTGTGATAGTACTATCCACTATGTCTCGATGGATCGTTATTGAGCGAAGGAGTTAAGAGTTGGGGATCGTTATTAAGAGATCGATTTGAATCTCGGGGTTCGTTAACCAACGAATGAGTTAGATCGTTATCGATCATTATGATAGTACTATCTACTATGTCTCGATGGATCGTTATCAAGCGAAGGAGTTAACAGTCGGGGATCGTTATTAAGAGATCGATTTGAATCACGGGGTTCGTTATCGAGCGAATTAGTTAGATCGTTATCGATCATTGTGATAGTACTATCTACTATGTCTCGATGGATCGTTATCGAGCGAAGGAGTTAAGAGTCGGGGATCATTATCGGTAAGGAGAGATCGATTTGAATCTCGGGGTTCGTTATCGAGCGAATGAGTTAGATCGTTATCGATCATTATGATAGTACTATCTACTATGTCTTGATGGATCGTTATCGAGCGAAGGAGTTAAGAGTCAGGGATCGTTATTAAGAGATCGATTTGAATCTCGGGGTTCGTTATCGATCGAATGAGTTAGATCGTTATCGATCATTGTGATAGTACTATCTACTATGGCTCGATGGATCGTTATCGAGCGAATGAGTTAACATTCGTGGTTCGATATCGAGCGATCGATTTGAATCTCGGGGTTCGTTATAGAGCGAATGAGTTAGATCGTTATCGATCATTGTGATAGTACTATCTACTATGGCTCGATCGATCGTTATTGAGCGAATGAGTTAGATCGTTATCGGTAATGAGAGATCGATTTTAATCTCGGGGTTTGTTATCGAGCGAATGAGTTACAACGTTATCGATCATTGTGATTGTACTATCTACTATGTCTCGATGGATTGTTATCGAGCGAATGAGTTAAGAGTCGGGGATCATTATGGAGAGATCGATTTAAATCTCGGGGTTCGTTATCGGGCGAATGAGTTACAACGTTATCGATTATTATGATAGTACTATCTACTATGTCTCGATGGATAGTTATCGAGCAAATGAGTTAAGAGTCGGGGATCGTTATGGAGAGATCGATTTAAATCTCGGGGTTCGTCATCGGGCGAATGAGTTACAACGTTATCGATCATTGTGATAGTACTATCTACTATGTCTCGATGGATCGTTATCGAACGAATGAGTTAGATCGTTATCGGTAAGGAGAGATCAATAGTTTGTTAGCGAACGATTGAGCTCAATCCCGAGATTTAATTTATAATATTGTTATATATAATGTTCAATTTATAAAAAATTTAAAAGTAATAATGTTTCGTAAATGACTTGATGATTTAATTTATACTATTGTTATATATATATATATATATTATTGTGAAAGACGTCCCTTTAAAACGAAAATAATCAAAAATATCTGATAAAATTTGGAGGGAAAATTCGGCCGCCAAAATTGTCGTCCCTTTAAACAATATGTCGTCCCGAAAAAAACCTAATCTAATAAAATCAGGCATTCTTCTTCTCCTCCTCCTCCATTACACATATTTGCAGCGCCATCGCGTTTTCATCTTCTGCGCCGCCCCGCCGCCCCGCTGCCCCGCCGCTCTCCACCTCCTCCGCGTCTCCTCCGCTCTCCTATACCTCCTCATTTACCCTCTCCTCCGATTTCAAGCACTCCGCACCTCCTCCGATTTCAAAACCTCCGGCCACCACTAGAAGCTCAATTCAAGCTCGTGCCGGGCTTCAGGTTTTGCGTTTTTCTCATCTCCGGCTAATGTTTCTAGGGTAATGGAAGAAGAACAAATGGAGTACTTGCGATGATTAACTCTCTTCATTATATTGTGCTGCAAACTCGAAAACAATTAAAAGGGAATGGGGCTATCGGAATCTTAGCTAATGGTTGGCGTGCTCTTGATCAGCTTGGCGTCGCACAACACCTTAGACAATCAGCTTTTCCTATTCAAGGGTTCGTTTCTAATTAATTTTCCCCTCTGTCGCATTGGATTAGTATTGACAGCTTTGATTATTGATTGTGACTCCTTGATTTTCACTTTTTAATGGTGATTACAGTTGACTACTTGTAATAACATTTTACGTTTAATTCAACATTTTCTATAGGTTTGAATATGTTGGATGCATTTTTACTCTGTTTTGGGTTTACATGTATGTACTCTCACTTATCAGGGGACGAGATGTATGGATTGACAAAGGGAAACAAGAACGCTTCCAGTTTTTGTAAGTTGATTACTCGATTTCCCGCCTTCTCTGTATGATTCCTCGATTTCCCGCATTAATTCAATATATACTTGAGCTAGTGTTTCATCTATAAAATACACTGTCTCCAGGAAAGGTGAGGCTCGCTGCCTGAAAAGGAGTGATCTTATTCATGCTTTAGCAGATGCTTTACCACCTGAAACTATAAGCTTTGTATGTGAGATCGAGTCCGTGCAGATGGATCCGCAGCTTATGCGTCCCACAGTTCATCTGTCAAGTGGGAAATCTATAAGGACTAAGGTAAGTATCTTGACATATTTTCTAGATAGGAAGCAGCCACTTCGGCGCCTTTATTTTTTCTGTCAGCTTATGAATACCACGGTTTATATTTGGATATATAAGTCATTCTTGTAACCCTAAACCCTATGTTTTCCACACAATTGTTAGCCAATGCAAGACTTTTTCTTCTTCTTGATTTCTTAGTTTCTTGGTTTCTTGATTTCTTGTTTATACCAATCCTAACAATGTTGAGTACATCATAAATGCTTAATTAAATTCAAAAAAATGTTTTATAGACAAAAAAACCATAAATTGTGTATTGAGATTTGTAATAAAGAAGACATTTTCATGTTGAGCTTCCACATTTACGTCTATTAGAGCGCCTCACGAGGCTTCATGATTCGAGAAAAAGAAATTCATAGCATTCTAAGACAATGACTGAACAGTCTTGATCTAGAAATTAACTTGGGTTTTTATCCGGGGTGTTACATTCAAACCTCAAAAGAAATAATTCTACTTAAGGTCGATGAAAAAAAATTTGTGTGTGTGTGTGGGTGGGTGGGGGGGCTCTAAGTACCTAATATGTTCATGTAGAATTTTACACATGTAACAATAAAAAGAATGAACACATGTTAAACACAACAAAGAAAACCATAGTACCTAAATGAACACATGTTTATAAATATAAAAAAAAACCATTGTATTTGGTACAATGGTATTCATAGGAGAGAATGGAACTTAAGTTCACATGCATAAATTCATGCTAGTAGAGTTAGAAGAACATTAAGAAAGTTTCACGATACAATAAAGCAGGAACAAACAACCCTGGTTGAATGATTCTAAGATGGAAATTCTCTTCCTTTTGTGTGAGACATACAGGGCTTCCATTTGTGTGAGCCATCCAATTCTTGGGCTAATGTATGTCCAGGAAAGTGACAAGCTATCTCACTCAATTCTCCTGCAACATAGGATGAGTATAAAGAATAAATTCACTTGATACACGCTTTTTTGTTTAAAACCGCTATATCTCAAGTTAAAGAAAGGCAACGTACCTTATATAATTTGCTTCTGATTTCCACGTAGACTAGCAAGGCTGCTAAAAATACAACATGAAAATAAACTATCTGGAGGTGCACATTTAACACGTAACTTTTTTGATTCAATATGGAATGCGACATAATATTTATCATGCGTGTAACGCAACCACCCTCCCATAACAGTGCACCGGGGTCGTGAGTTTTCAAGTAATGGATTATCTCTTAAGAAAGACAATGACACTACCATTTTGCTATCAGCCCATTTCTGTTTCTTGTAATCTTCCAATACCCAGAGGTGAAGTTCATGGTTCACCTTGTCAGCAAGAGCTAATTTATTTTCCCAATACACACAACCTACATTTGTCGACTCTGTCAAAAAACCTTCCGGGATTTCGATGCGACCGAAATGTTCGGTGTCCATTTCAATGTAAATTATTTCAGAAAGATGAGAATCTCTAAGAAATAATCTTAAGACAAAACATACTCCACTTACCATCAAACATTCTGGCTTCTCTCTCTCATCGCAAAAACTTTGCAGATTAGGAATATCTAAACTTCTCCATTCAACATCTATCCCAATATGAAGAACCTTACATCCACCAATTTTCATCCCTTTCTTGCGGTACACATGAATCAACTTATAACTACCAGAAGACGGTACATAGGAGAACTTAAAATGTCTGACACGCCTGTGTGGAGGAGGAATAGTTATTGTTTCTTTTGTTAACGGATTACACATATAATATTCTTTTCTTAATAAAATTTCCTCCAATAGCAATCCATCCACTGAATCCCATAGCTTCTTGGGTCCATCGTCACTCGTTTTTTTCTTCTTGTATATGTCGATTGACTCGCCGCGTCTCATATGCCTTTCAATAAAATTTCGGTCTTGAATAGCAGCACGCCACGATTTGCACACACATTTAAATCTACATACTGACTTCACTGGTAATCTGTTTATGATCTGGAGAATCACATCAAAGGGCAAGTCTAGGTCGGGCTTTCTTTCGACATTTGGATTTATTGAAAAGTATAACTTCAAACACTCAAAGAACGTCTTGAAATTAAATAGACCTGTCGTGAATGAAGAAAATTAGGAAGATTGCTCAACATATTATATGCTATGAAGAACTAGTCTAATTAATTACACAATAAAGGACAACACATTAAAGATAGAATTAGCCTTAAAAGTCTACCTATAAACTTTGAACTCCATACCATCTTGTTTTTGTGTCTCTTTCATTTTTATTTTCAAATTACTTAAGTTTATTTTTCTTTTCAAATTGCATATATGAAAAGAAAAAAAAAATTGGTGAGATTAGGTACGTAGACTTTTTGAAACCATCGGTCTGGAGAAGTGAAGTACTATTGGACCATTATGTTATCAATTTTAAGGATCAGACAAGAGATACATTGATGGCCTCGGATAGATTAGCTTGGATTGAGCTGTCCCGTCCGTTTTTATTTATTTCCATTGGAGATTAGGAATAGATGGACTTTCTATAGGACCCATTTTACTAACAGGATTCATCACCACTTTTTGACTGGAAATTCAAAAAAAAAAATTTGTGCAGCAAACAAAAAATAAATAAGTAATAAAATTGCAATTGTCTGAACGGGATAGTGGTGTTTTATTAGGTTGGTACACAAATTAGAATTTAAAAGAAAAACTATCAATTTCCAACCACACATTAATCATAACTATCAATTCCCCTAGAAACGTTTGAAAATCTAACGTTTTACAAGAGAACGAAAGAAAAAGGTAAATTAAAGTGTTTGGTTTCCACCGTTTTCATCTAGGGTTCTTGGAATGTTCGATGACCCAATTCAAATCTTAATTGCGTCATCTATTATGTTAAACTGCATCGGGAATTACTGAATATATGAATTGAAAAATATGAATTGAAAAAGAGAATGAAATAAATAAATAAGTAAATACTCTCTCCGTCCCTAATTATATTTCGTATTTACAGAAAAACTAATTGACCAGCTTCATTTAAATTTGGCTAATCTTCTACTAAAAAGTGATCAGATTCATCCAAAAAATAAAAGTTATTTTTTCTTTAAATACGACATATAATTAGTAACGAAAGGAGTAACTCTCATCTATAACATATACTTATCATACAACAGGAAACAAAGATGCAACAGATATATATATATATATATATATAGCAAAAGAAAGAAGAAGAAAAAAAAACAAATTAGAGAGATAGAAATTTTAACATACCTGGCAAACACTCCATTTAATTAACCTCTTCTTATAATTAACTTGTTATTTTTTAGATCGGTAGCAGCCACTTCGCCTTTATTTTTTCTTTCCGTCCGCTATATTGTAATGTATGTGGAATTTATCTTTGTTTCAATAGACACGAGAGGCATAGTACAAGTTTGAGTCCGGTCAAAGTCATCAGTCATGCATTCAAAGGACTCTTCCATGACAATGAATTTAAAATTACAAATATTTACCTTCTGTTTATCATGGGATATTAGAAACATTATCTACTTTACCTTGTCATAGTTTATGGTTTTTTTTTTTTTCCTTTTTTTTTTTAATTCATGCATTCAAAAATGTAAGTGATTTGAGAATGCCTAGGGATGTCGATCACCGGTTCGATTCTCCTCTAAGACGTCATGTTGAAAAAGCTTGTGGCGGGCGCTTATCACGAGTAGAGTCGACTGCGAGCGCGACCCGAACCGAGCTCCGGATTAGTCGGACCAGTGGGTTCCGGATACCGGAGGCTTTAAGAAAAAGAAAAAAAAAAAAAACTAATGCAACATTTTTACATTTTCTTTTTTTATTTCTCGTTTATTATATACTCATCTAGTTTTCATTACTTTATGTCCACATTTATTATATACTCATCCATTTTTCATTACTTTATTAATAAAAGTCAAAGGTCATTTTAGACTTTTTTTTTACTAAAATTAATAACATAACCAATTTCACTAACTTTATTAACGGATTTACTTTTTAGAAATGTAGTACTCTGTAAGTATTCGTATCTAGATAGAAACTATTTTAGCGGTGGAAGTTGTTACATTTATAGTTGAAAGTCAAATCTTTTTCTCTGTCCAGTATATATATATATATATATATATATATATATATATATATATATATATATATATATGGGTGAATATTTTTCGGTTTTCTAGTTTTTTTTTAACACTTCTAAAACCAAATCATTTTTTGCAGTTTTAAAATTAGCAAACTGAAACCGAATCATAACTAAGTAAAATCATTTTACCCGGTGATCCGGCTTGGTTTAATCGAGAAGCTGGTCGCCCACGGAGTTCTGGACCGGTATAAACGGGACGGGGATAACGCTTCTAGAGGCAATCCCCCAGCTAGTCAGCATGGAAGGGAGATCAATGTCATCACTGAACACCCCAGCCACCCCAGCAACAACAAGCTCAAGGACCAAATTTATTCCTTGAACGGGAGCTTTGATAGCCCAGCCGTCCTGCGTGGGTACGAACATCCGATCTCGTTCACCCGTAGCGAGCTAGTGACCAGTGGCGGACACAGAACTTTTTTTCAGCGGGGTCCGTAAATATTTAACACACTAAATAATTTTTTTCACGGGGTCCGAAATATTTTCTATAGGTAAAATGCGGAGTATTTTTATTTTTAACGGGGTCCATGGACCACCCTTAGTAGGCTTTAGATCCGCCCCTGCTAGTGACTAACCCCGATGCTCTCGATGTGCCAATCGTTGTGTCGGCTTTGGCCAGCAACACTTTGGTACATCGAATTTTGGTCGACACAAGATCCTGGCGAGATATCTTATACTACGACTGCTTCAAACAGCTCGGTTTCCGTGACCCGCACCTCCGACCGCACCATGGCACCCTTGAAGGCTTTACCAATGACAGAGTTCAAGTTAAGGGTGCCATCAAACTCGAAGTCAGAATGGGCGACTACGAACCATACAGAACCGAAAAGGTTAACTTTCTAGTAGTCGATCTCCATTCCAATTACAACATGATCCTGGGGATCCCGGCCCTCAGAAAATTCCAGATGATCATCTTTATACCCCATGAGAGAGCCAAATTTAACGTGGGTAATAGGGTCGAGACAGCCCTTAGCCGACCTCATAAAGTCCTAAATCATATCAACCCCATTGAGTTTAGGGCACTACATCAACATATCGAACCCTCGCAAATCAAGGCCTCAATTTGGTTGTCCATTCACCAGTGGTGGTACATCGATTTTATGGCACTGGACTTAGCAAACTTTTGCCGCTACATCCTTAAATGATGGCGCGGTAATAGCTAATCATGAAGCAAGCCAAAAACATGTTTCGTTCAGATCATTGACATATTAGATCCAAGAAACTTGTGGTTTATTTTTCGAGAAATAGAAGGTAACTTGATTATATGAAGACAATGCAGCATGTATAGCCCAATTAAATGGTGGTTACGTAAATGACGATCAGATAAAGCATAGTTCATCTACATTCTTCGTTACACATGATTTTCAGAATAAATGTCATACTAATGTTCAGCAAATCAGATCAAGTGACAATCCTGAAGATTTTTTTCACTAATGTATTGACTACCGTTACGTTCGAGAGTTTGATGTTTAAGTAAGGGGGTGTAAAACACAAATGAATGATGTGCTCTTTTTCCTTCAATATGATTTCTTCCTTAAGGTTTTTTCATAATGAAGGTTTTAACGAGGCAGATTCTTTGTGTAATGGACATCCAAGTAGGAGTGCTCTAAATATACACTTAATATGTGGATATCCATTAGATGTGATTTATGTCTCCTCTGTGAAATGTACTAGCATGCAGCTAGTTTACTTAATGGATAAGTATCGATGCAAATACACAAAGTAATCAACGAATATTTTTACATCATAAAAACACTTGTGATATGCCGTGGGTTTAGTATCCGGTGCCGCGTTAGATAATTATAATAGATAATAATAAGCCGACTTATGTACATGTATCCTTGGGCTTGGGTATGTTTGTTTCTTAGCTGTTAAGAATAGGGGTTTATTATTTACACCCCACCTAATCTACTCATACACCACTTTACACATTATACCACACCTAATAATACAAATCTACTTTTGCACCTCACATAAATTACAATATTTTAATTTATTTATTTACACCACATACTTAATTACAATTTCGCCATACCTACTTACACACCACATTTTCATACTATTTCCACTCCAAAAATATATTACAAAAAAGGTCTACAAAACTTTTATATCATCTTTACTTCATCTTCATCATTTTCATCTTTCAATTTTTCTATCCTCACTCCTTCATTCATCAAACCCTACATCTTCATCATCACTATACCCTTCATATAACATCTTTAATCATAAACTCCATCATTCTGAAACCCTTACTCTTGTTCATCTTCCTAATTTTTCATCATCATCATCTTCCCTAATCTAAAGCCCTCAATTTTTTAATCTTTAATCATCATTCTCAAAACTTGGAGATGGCTTGTGCCTTTACAAGTGGAGAGGAAATGGTGGGCGTCTTCTGCAAAAAAAATTGGTGGGGGGAGGTTGCAGAATGGTGGAAACGGAGGAGAAGATTGAAGGGCCAGTCGGAGATGATTATTGAAGATAGGTATTTTATTATTATTATAAACATTACCAAGAGAATTTGGAATGTTGATAGGGACAAAATGGGTCATTGATGAACAATTGATTGCAGTTGCCCTGGGTGGATAATTTTTTGCCCTGTCAATACCGCCTCCCATAAAAAATGCAGCATTTCTGGTGATATAGCATGCCAACTGAGAGATATTTGGTTCAATATGAGATTTGTTTGTTTCGGAGAAATGGATCTAAAACATTGAGATGAAAATTGATGAGAAAATGATGATGATTATAAGAAGAAGAAGTTGAAGGAGAAGAAGAATGGGTTGAAAAGAGGAGGAAGAAGATGTAGAAAAAAATAGGGGGAAAGTGGGGAGGGGTCGGGGGGTTGGGATTTGTTGTAAATAACTATGGGGTGTAAGTATAGTTTAAAAAACTTGGTAGCAGTAAAATTTCATTGGCAAAAGTTTATATTTTTTTTTTAATTCCATAATCTAAATGGGGTGTACGGGTAGAATGTGGGACCCGGAACATAAATGGTGTGGTGTAATAAAATGGTTTTATTTCTAAAAAACAATGGGGTGTATGGGTAGAATAGATGGGGTGTAAATAAAGCACCCCTAAAAGATAACAAAACATTCAGATAGCAACTTAGAAAGACTATCTAATATATATTAAGAAGTAGTACTTTAGGTTTTCGAACCTTTATAATTCACTCTCAATGAAAGCTTATTCTTATTTCATCTTAATATTACAACACATCAAACACTATAAAGACGTTAACGGAATTTTCAATATTTATTATCCAAGTAGAATTAAGAAAGAAATGCATCCAATTATGTTGAAGATTCAACATGAGCGGATGCACCCTTTTGAGAGGGGCGGTCACCCCTCGGATCGGAAAAAAAAAAACATTATTAAATATGTCATGTATTTCTTCTTCCTCCCTACAAATTTTTATTTGCCTCTATAATCGGATAAGTTGAAATAAAACTAATATCATGTGTTGGTCCACGAAGTAATGCTTGGAAGAGTTCAGAAGGGGTGAATGAACTATTCTAGATTTTTGAAAATACTCATTCAAAACACTCAGTTGTCTGGTCAGATGAGTACAAGACTCGTCTGATTGACACGTCCTTAGGGTGCGTTTGGATTGCTGAAATGTAACGGAATGGAATGAAACTGATGGAATAGATGGATGTAGTTGTACATATTGATTTCAAAAGATATGCATCTAATGAATTAGTATGTAATAAAAATTCGGGGGAAGGGGCCGAAAGAACACAAATTCAACTTTTTTTTCAGGGGCAATTCAACTTAAATATGTAAATATGACGGTTTTAACTTTTCATTGTTTATAAGGATAAAAAATTAATTAATGGACCAACTTACCCTATGCTTAGATGAAGAAAAAGCTTCCGGCAATGTCATCATTAAAACATAATAATAATAATAATAATAATAATAATAATAATAATAATAATAATAATAATAATAAAAAGAACTTATTTCTCTGTCATATTCAATATTTCCAATGATTATATCTTTTGATTTAAAATTCGGATTATCAAGATTTTTTCATTATATTTAATATTTTTTATCTTATTTATTGAGATATCTCATTTAATATCTTTCTGACGTAATTGCTGAAATCCAAAATTGTTTGCATGTTATAAATGCAGAGACACCTTTTGCAGTGACAAAAACATTTTATCCAGTGACGTCACATTCACATATGAAGTAACACCTTGAACTTCATTGACGATATTCAGTGACACTTGGCTTACCTCATTCATCATTATTTTACAGTGACAATAGTAGGGTGCAGTGACAATAGTAGTGACAATGAAGATACCACAACAGTTGAATTGCAAGCTAACAGAATAGGGATAAAGCATAAAGTAATCTAGGCTCACAATCATCGCCTTAGGACATCAAAAACCAAAATAAAGAAAATAACCAACATCTACCTTATAGGTCTAGCTCATGATCAATCAAGATCCATTCACATAATCATATTATATGGAAATAAAACATAATCAATCGTGTCATTGTCTGTCTCCCAATTAATTAACCACTTAATTAATTAATTTTCATATTAAATATTTAATTTGAAGATACGATTTAGCGGTTGAACCGTACCGGGAATCAAGTTGCACGCAGAACAAGGCAACGAACCCACCGACGAGGTGGCATCATCACCGCCACGAACCCCTCGGCAAGTCCGCAGCTTCGGCAGCATGATTCTAAATAATTAATTAAAACAAATATTGCGACCAATGGTCCAAAAGTATCATGAAGTTGGGACGATAATATTGTGTTGAAATCCAGACTTCTTTTCTAATAGTGGGCCAAAAGTTGAGCTGAGACCAGATCGACTCATATGTTGATGTGGCCTTACGAGGCTTGATGAGTGTCATAGAATGACCGATCTCACCCAAGTCATATAGCAAATTTGTATCTTCTATTTACACATTTGACTTGTTTTATAGTGTAGAAATCTGCAGTAAATTTGGATTTTAATTTTACAAAATTTGACTTAAGTTCTATAGTATCTACAACAAATGCACTTCTTAGATGAATGTTATGAAAACAGAGAGATTATAATAAAGTCAGTGTAAATTACAACACAGTGGAACACCACAGCTACATTATCCCCACTTCATATGGTTTCCACTAAAACAACTCAAATTCTAAATGCTCTCCAATAGCATTGCACTCCAGATAACTCTGACCCTTTTCTTGCAATGTTACATTTGGAACATGTACATCACACAATTCAGGTATTTGAGGTGGAATAGCACACCGTATTAGCGCCCAATTCAAGCCGTCAAAAAACGGGTGACGCTTAATCTCCGCGGCTCCAGTCTCTGTCCCCAACCGGTTTTCCGGCTCTTTTACTAGTAAACCCCGGATGAGATCTCTTGCTTGAAAGCTAATTATTGGGGTGTTTGGGAATCTTAGATTTTGCAAGACTACATTGGCTAACGTTTCTTCGTTTCCGGGACCTCTGAACGGAGTTTTTCCAAACAAAAGTTCATAAAGAAAGACACCTAATGTCCACCAATCCACAGCACTGCCATGACCCTCTCCTTTGATGATCTCCGGAGCCAAGTATTCATGTGTGCCTACGAATGAGTTTGATCGTGCCTCTGTAGGCTCAGCCACAAGCTGCGGCAATGATCTGGCTTTTTGGGCTGCTGCTTGTTCAGCCGCCGCCTTTAGTTTATGTGTTCTAGCAGCAGCACTGGGAAAGATCCTAGGGGTAAAGCATGAAACTTTACATGATGGGCCAGCACAAAATGGATCAATGCAATTAGATCCTGCACACGGACCTGATATTCTTGGAGGCTCGATCCCAAGGGAAGAAGAAGATGATTTCACTAGGGTGGGATTAACGGAACACCTTAGTGACAGATCAAAATCAGTAAGCATAATGTGGCCATCTTCGCGTACAAGAATGTTTTCAGGTTTTAGATCACGATACACGATTCCAAGCATATGCAAGTATTCCAGAGCAAGGAGGACTTCAGCAACATAAAACCTACAATCACAAAGAAGTCATGATTTGATCAGAGCATTTATTTCAAGTTACTGAAGTACAACGGAACTTCCACTAAAGTTGTCATTTCCACTTTTCAGAATTAAATCCAAAAAAACCAATTCTTTTAATTTTGTCAAACCCTTTTAAGAGCTGCAGCTTCTAGCTATTCATATCCATTAAAAACCTATAAGTACAGAAATTCTCAAGTACAAGGGCAAGAAACCTTAAAGCATCCAAAAGTAGTCTTTGAGAGTAATAGTAGAAGTTTACAAACTAAGATCACCTAAAAATTGATCAAATAACAACATTTTGCATCCACAACTTTTTCTGGATTGGCATAATAAAAGGGTAAAAGATAATTGTTTTCATATTAAATCTACAGTGTCTTTCTGGCAACAAAAGATTTTGTTTTTGTTTTTTGTTTTTTGTTTTTTGTTTTTTGTTTTTTGTTTTTTTCGGGAGAAAAGGCAACAATAGATTTCTAAATCTCTGAAATATTATAAAAACAACCCCCACCCCCCTGAACCAAAGCAAACAAATTTGAAAAAGAAAAGAACTGTTGTGTCAAATTTGGAGCCCTTTATAACACAACCTCTAAATTTGTTTTATTCACAAAGGAAAAAATAACTACAAATTTGATTTTCCATCAGGTTATTACGATTCACAATGACGACCAAAGGTGACAAAGAAAAATATACCTTGCTTCTTGTTCGGGAAAGCATCTTCCAGGTTGCTTCTGTCGAAGGACGTGCAAATCTCCACCAGGACAAAACTCCATGACTAAACATGATAAGCTACCTGAGGTAAATTGAGCATATAATGTAGGGAGAAATGGATGATCTAGCATTCTCAAGATCTCTCGTTCCGTTCTAGCCCTTGGCATCTTTTTCCTCCTTGCCAAAAACTCATTATCCATAACCTTTATCGCGAAAGGGCAGTTAGTTCCAACCAGTTCTGCCAAATATACCGTTCCTATGTCACCGGAACCAAGTTTCTGTAGTAAATTAAAATGCCTAAGCCCTAGGGTTCCATGCTGTTTCCTTGCATTATTAATCGCTTCCCACTTGAAGTCCTTAGACATGTGCGGTCTGTTTCCACAACTTGATCTGCTTACATTGCTATCGTCACTGGCACTAGTACTAGTGCTAAACTCACCAATGCTGCTTTTTGAGCTTTGTGAGAACTCTCCTTTCCCTCTCACCTTTGGTGCCTTACTGCCTTTGGAAGCTGTTATTACTGTATTTGCAGAGCCTTTCGAAAGGTAGCCTTGTTTGCTGCTGTCCATAGCAGTAACAACACCAGCCTTTGTATTATTAGATGGTGCCATGAATTCCTTATCAGGCTCCTTTTTGATATCATTCAAAGAACACTGACAATTGTGGCAAATCAATTGGTTGGAACTGTAATCACTGGAACTAATTGCTTCAGACAACGTCTGAGAATTGCTTCCCTTTATTACTCGTTCTTGTTCCTGTTTCTTCACTGCTAGATTCTTATTTCTGATTGCTGGTTTCATTGAACGGGAAGTGCTTCTTATGGACTTCCCCTCTTTGCTGATTTTCACTGCAGCAGATGAAGAAACAGTCGGTAACTTGGTTTTCCGTTTCAGCTTTTGATTGGCTTTAATTGATGTCCCAACTTTCCTCTTTGGACTGATAGCAGAGATACTTGAGTCATTCAGTTTTGAAGAATCATAACTAAAGCTCTGATCTTGTAAGACAGAATTTAAAGTCGGGTTCTCCTTTTGTGAGGCTGCTGGTTCCAATGACTGAACATCAACTTCAACTGGTGCAGGCACACTGTCATTTTCAATTCGACTGGAATCTTTCGGTTCACAGAGATAATGAGGCAAGGGAGTCTCATTATGACTTCCAGATTTAACCTTAGACTCTCTGCTTACTTGCTCAAAGCGACTTGAATTGGAATTGGTCACTGCAGAAGGATGGACTTTAAGCTCTAGAGAAGATTCTACAATCTTCATGCCAGGTTTGATAACAGAATCAGGTAAAGAATGGAAACTTTGGTTTCCTAACCGCGCATTAGGCTTTTTAAGATTCTCCTGTGGGCAATCCGAGGAACTTGATGGGCTTTCTTCTGGAACCAGAGAAAATTCAATCATACCAGACTGAACTGTTTCAACAGCAATAGACCTGTGCATACTTGAGTTCCTTGCAGATTCTAAGATCCTAGGAGATCCCGGGGATTTCAACAACCGTTTGGCAGCCACTTCTCCAGCTTGTGATATACAAAGCCCTCTTAGTGCCTGCTTCAGAGATACCGGCTCAGAAAATCCAATTCCAGGAGAATAAGAGGGAACAACTCGCATCGGCCTCTTGGATGCGTTTTTGCTGTAAAAACCAGTACTTGAATGGTCTGATGAAAGGTCTAGACTCTTGGAGGTTCTGATATTTATTGCCTCAAAAAGCTTATTGATATCATCTCGTACAGGCTTACGGGGTCCTTTTGGAAGCATTGGTCTAGCTTGAGTAGATGTTTGATGATTCCCGATCGAGCTCAAATCTTCATCTGCCACCATAATAATTTCACGGTTTTTTTTGCTAGGATCCATCGGTTTAAGATAAAGCTCACAACACAAGTGCTTGCATCAACTTACAACCATAGCAAGTAAAAAATCAGGAAACCGTGTTTCACGAGGGATCTCTCTCTAATTCTTCAGGGAAATCAAGTTTGGACTAAAACATCAAAACCCATGATTGCCATTCATCTGAGAATCTATGCTAGGCAGAATCTTGTCAATCACCACAGTATATAAGACACTGCACAAATGATGTCATATGAGTTGAGGAGAACACTTGCATGTATAATTTCTTCAAATAAACAGAAGTTACATCCTACAGAAAGAGAAAAACTTGCAAAATACAACGATTCAAATACATCTTAAATAGTTTAAGCTACCTACTTAATTAAAAAACTATTTTTTTTCACTGTCAACATCGCCCTTCACATCAAATTGTCACTATGATATTCACTGGAGCCTTAAGCATACAAAAAAGCCCAACTGCTAAGAGATGTGGAAATACGGAAATTAACAGCATATCTTGAGTCTCTCAGACAAGAATCACACACAGTAAATTTGAATTGTTTATTGAAAATATGAGATTCATACGAAATGCCATAAATTAAACTCTGTAAATGAAAGGTAGTAGGTAAAAACCCAGAAAATCCTACACACACACACACACTGTTTTGCTTAACTCTTCAACTAGATTTAAAGTACTTATGTTTTGCTCAACTCTGCAACTAGATTTAAAGTGTTCAATTAAGCTTACCACACACAGACACACAAAATCATTAACCAGAATCATTTAAACATTCAAGGAAAAGCAGATCAAAATGAAAGGCAAACATAAAAGAAACAAGAAAAATGTTACCTTTAAGAAGGGTTTGGGAAAGATTCTAAGATCTGTTGCAATGTAGGGTTTCAAGTAAATCTACAAAAGTAGAAATTTGTAAGAACTATGTAGTTTCAAAAAGCAGAACCCTAGTGACATAGGGAGGTGGGTTTCTTTGGGTTAGTGTATACTTTGATTCTCAGGAAGATGAGGGGACCCTGAAAATGGCTCAAAAAGCAGATATAATTATTTGGGTTTGCAGTAATGTATTCCATAAAGAATTCTTGAACATAATACTTATTTCAATGTTCCACAAAAAATAAAACAAAATAATTTGCTGGGATTTGACAATTGACACTGTACAGACGATTGAATTCATTATACGATGTAGGGCCTAAAAATGTTTTAGTTATGGGCCCCGTTATAATGTTTTTTTAGGGAGAAGTTTTTGTGTGATATATATACACATGCATTAAATTGATAGGTAGTAAATAAATTTGTATCACGTATTATAGTTTGAATTGAATTGAAAAATAGTCACTACTCTAATGTTTTTTAGGGAGAAGTTTTTGTGTGATATATATACACATGCATTAAATTGATAGGTAAACAAATTTGTACCACATACTGTAGTTTGAATTGAATTTAAAAATAGGACGATTCTTACGTGTTTTAATCTACGTTTTAAAGTTACTTACGCGTTACCACATTTTTGTACATGTGTTATTACATGTTTGTCATTCTCAATCATTTTAGATTAAAACATGTTATTTACAACCTTTAACCTTTAAAAATAAAAGATATACGGTTTGACACATGGATGCATCCAATATATGACGGGTGCACCTAATCAGGGGCGGCTCCAAGTGGGAGGTTTTGGGTCAATTGACCCCCAATCAAAAAAAAAAAAATCTATGTATTTTTTACATTATTTAAAAAATTTATACACTAGTATGTATTAACTGACCCGTTAAATTTTTTAAAAATTGACCCTTGACCCATAATCTTATTTGGATTTTTAAAATTAATGCTTATAAACATATAATACGATGTATCGTTCTCGATCTTCGATCCGTGTCCCAAAATTCCTGCAGTCACTCATGCACCTAATAACTTTCCCTTTTTAGGGGTATAGGACCTGTCTTGATTATTCTTGAATAATGGAAAACGGCAAACTTTCATGATACAAATAATAGAATGCATCATTATACAAAGAGTTAAAGATAGAGTGAATATTTATTCTGTGAATATAACTTTTTTTATTACAATTGAAACGAAAAATACTACGACTATTTACAACCATAATAGTGGACTAACACTCCATATAATGTGGGTATAATTTTTCCTAAAGAGAAAAATTAGGCTATTTGACCCTCAAATTATTGCCACCAAATGGATTTGAACCTGAGACCAGAAGGCCTCAGGACTCAACTCTAGCCAGTTGAGTTAGACCTCATCGGCCAAAGTCAAAATATAGTTGATAATTTTGATTTAATATCAGTCAGAACTCAAGTGTTTTCTAACTTCAATATCGTTCAAAAAGCATATATAATACATTCTGACCCATATTCAAACAGAATTTTTTTAACATTATGCCAAAATTTGGTTTTAGAATAAATATCTGTGAAAATTTAAAGGATAAAATTGGAAAGAAAAAATATGTCTATTAAGATATTAATAGGGACTGACTTTTTACACTAATTAAATATGTTTTATACATTCCAAGGGTGAGAGTGAGTTTCGTTTTGACATTTAACACGTATATCATTCTGTCTCTAAATAAGTCAGGAATTATATATTATTCAGACCATGTTACAGACCCGGAGTTATGTTTTCCATACCAATTTTTATGTCTGAATAAAGAGACATTATTATGTACGTTTGTAAAACAATACGGACCATTTTACAGGCTGAAAAATTACATTTTCCGCCCCTATTTCAATTCAGAATATAACCACGGCTCTATGAAAATTTTGAAAGCGTATCGGACCATTTTGGAGGCCAAACATGTATTGTTTTCCTGACCACGTTCGGGTCAGAATAAGCTAAATTATTCTGACCACATTTGAGTAGGTATAACCCTATTTCAAATCAGAATATAACCACGGCCCTATTTTAATTCGGAATATAACCATGTCGCTATAAAAATTTCGAAAACGTATCAGACCATTTTAGAGCCCAAACATGTAATGTTTTCCTGACCACGTTCGGGTTAGAATAAACCAAATTGTTCTGACCACATTTGGGTAGGTATAATGTTTCACATTCTGACTGAACTCCGGTCAGAATATAGGCGCGTTAGAGATAAAAAAAAATTAAGGGCAAAATTGAAAAATAATTGTTGTGTAATAAGACAAATAGCTGTGTGAGAAGATGTTTCATATTTTTAATGTGTGAAAAAGACATTCATAATAATAATAATAAAATACACTTTTTTACCACAATTTATTTTGAAAGGGTGCTGTCAAATATAAAGTTTAAATTTCTAATTATTTTAATATCAAATTTTTTTTTTTTGAAAACGAAAGATTCACACACGCATTGTTTTTCGCCCCAAGCGGGACTCGTACCCTAGTTGATTGAAAGATCACGAAAATAAGATAAATTGTTTCAAGATTTATCGTTCTATCATTTTAAAACTTATCATCACTAATGAGTCGTGGCTTAGGCTCTCTAGGAGAAAGACAACCCACATCTATAGATATTCTTAGGGTATATCCTCAACTTTGATATACAATTGATGGTATCCTAAAGTCTATCTTGTAAAGACTTTAGAACTTTGAAGTTTGGTCAAAATGATCATTTGTCCTTGGAAGAGATACATATTCTTGACATTTATCGAGAAATTATAAAATCAGGTTGTTGTAGGGGTTCGTATTTATTTCGAGGGTGTGGCAGATCTAACATTTTTTTCAGGTAGCACGTGCAAAATTATACGAGCCCGTGCAAATTTGCACGGGCACAACACAAGGGCACGTGGGAAATTGAACGGGGTTTGCATGTTGTGATACACTGGTAAGTTAGAAAGAAAAGAAAAGAAGAAGAAGAAGAAGAACGTGCAATTTCATGTGCTACTTTAAAAAAATGTTAGCTCTGACACGGCCTGAAAAAAATACGGATCCCTACAACAACCTGACTTTATAAATTCTCACATTTATCTTATTCAATTCCCGATAATCTATGCACATCCTCAGATACTCATCCTCTTTTTCACGAAATGCACCGAGGCTCAGTTCTTACCATTAATAGTTTGATTCCTTTGAAACTTAAAAGTTATTTGCTTATTCTCACAATCCAAGAACATGTGGTTCTGAGATAGACAATCCACTCCTAAAATGGTATCTAAGTCCAAGAAATCAATAACAATATAATCCGGGGTGAAAACCTTAATTCCCACTTTAACTTCACACCCACGCACATACTCGTTGGCATAATCAGTTTGTCCTGTTGGGGTTGATATAGACAGGGGGTCAGACATTTTCTGGGTAAGAAGCTATAAATCTTTACAAATCTGCAGGACATGAACGTATGAAAGGCACAAGTAACAAAATGAGCTTTGACTAGCACATAGTTAACATATATGGTACCTAATATTTGCAGAAGCTAAACATGAACTAACCGCATGATATGAAAAGAAATTCATTCAAAGCTTTTCAAATTATGTACATGTTACCACGTTGTCATGTGCTTCAGCTTGTTGGGCATCTATAGCAAAAACTCTTGCCTTGACCAAAGTAGGTTTGTCCTTCTTCTGATTGGCTTGTTGAGGGACGGCTACACCCTTTATCATTCATGCTCTTTGATTTTTCGGACAGCCCTTAGACACATGCCCTGGTTCTCCACACCTATAGCATACTCATAGACCAATTATGCATTCCCATGGGTGATTCTTGAAACGTTTCTGGCACTACGGGAAACTAGACTTCACCACCATTAACTTCTTCATAGAGGTGGCAATTACAACCTTGCCTTTGTTTGTAGCCTCAAAATTCCTTTTCATTCCCAAGATTTGAGGTGCATTCCCTTTTATTATACTTTCTGCCTTAAAATCTTCATTATACAACTTCTGATAAGAGTTAAAAATAACTCCTACAAAGTTGGTGGATAAATCCACCAAGGTTCAAATGGGTGTTAGCGCGGAAAAGAAATAAAAAAAATGAAGTTTTTAAGATATCAAGCACAACTTGTTGCCCAAGGTTTTTCACAAAGGCCTAGTATAGATTACAAGGAAACTTATCCACCGGTAGTTGATTTGACAATGTTGCAAGACCTTGCGAGCCTAGCAGTACACGAAAAACTTTAAATATGTCTTATGGATGTTGTTGCGGCTTTATCAATATATGAAATTGGACATTGATATTTATATAAAAATCCTTGAAGGATTTAGAATGCTTGAAACATGTAAATTAAATCCTCGAGAAATTCATTATGTCAAGTTACAAAAATCCTTGTATGGATTAAAACAATCTAGACGAATGCGGTATAATCGTCTTAGTGAAAACTTAATTAAAGAAGGTTATAAATATGACTTGACTTGTCCATGAGTTTTTATCAGGAAAAGTGAATCACAATTCAGAATAATCTTTGTATATGTTGATGATTTAAATATTGTTGGAAATCCTGAAGAAGTTTCCAAGGCAGTTGATTATTTAAGGAAAGAATTTGAAGTTAAAGATTTTGGACAAATGAAGTTTTGTAATGTTTTACAAATTGAACATCATCAATAAACTTATACATAGAAATTTTAGAAACGATTATATATGGATAAATCATATCCATTAAGCAATGGTCGTTAGATCAGTAGATATTGATAATGATCCATTTCACCCATGCGAACAAAATGAAGAGATATTTGGTCGGGAAATACCATGTCTCAGTGCTATCGGTGATTTAATATATTTAGCTAGACCAAATATTTATTTTTCTGTGAGTTTGTTAGCTAGGTTTAGTTCAGCTCTGACACAACATCCTTTTAGTGGAGTAAAACATGTGTTTCAATATTTGCAAAGGACAAGAGATCTTAGGCTCTTCTACTCCAACAAATCAAGTCCGTAGCTCGTTGGTTATGTAGATGTAGGATATTTATCTGACCCCCCACAAAGCAAGGTCTCAGACGGGTTATTATTTACCAACGGTGGCACAACAATTTCATGGCTCTCAACTACGCAAACTTTGGATGCTACGTCTCAAAACATGCCGAGATAATTGCTATTCATAAAGCAAGCCAATGATGTGTTTTGTTAAGATCCCTAACTCATTATATCCGAGGAATTTGTGGTTTGTTCATTGATAATCAGAAGCGGACCATATTATATGAAGATAATACAACGTGTATAGCTCAGTTAAATGGAGGCTACATACACGGCGATCGGACAAAGCATATTTCACCGAAATTCTTCTTCAAACGTGATCTTCGAAAGAATGACGATATTGATATGCAAAAGATCAGATCAAGTGACAATCCAACGGATTCATTCACCAAGTCATTGTCTACCGCTACGGTAGAGAGATTGATAAAGAAGATCGGAATATGCTAGCTTAGAGACTTGAAGGGATTTTCAAATCAGAGGGAGTGAAACACAAATGAATGATGTATTATCCTTCATTAGGATTCCCACGTGGTTTTTCATAATGAAGATTTTAACGAGACAGATTCTTTGTATAATAGACATTCAAGGAGAGTGTTGTTAATACACAAAATATATGGACGTTCATTTTACAATTCGCGTAGTTTTACAATTGTATTTTTAATTGATTACTCATCATGTGATAGGTGACATCACATCATGTAGCCACATATCTCCTAACGTGCAGTACTATGTGATAGGTGTCCAATTGATAAGCAAAAAAGACACATGCTAAGTGTTTAGCCGGCCTTTTGTATGTATAAGGATGAAAAATGATTCAGGATGTTACTGGGAAAAAAATCTTTAAATAGCGTATTTGTTAAAATTACCCTTGACATCAGCTTTGTCTTATTACAATTTACAATTCATTTCCAATTTTCCTCCCTTTTTTTGAACGGAAACTTATATAGATCAGATATCAAGATTGTACACCCAAAAGCAATCACCATAGTGTACAAAATTTTAACTTTGTGATTGAGGATTTGCTTATCTAAGAGCAATCTCAAAAGATCTAGTATGTCCAATAATCATAGAGTTAATAAAATGAGTACTCTGGAGAGCCTCTAAGCTACTCATAATAAACTTATTTCTACAATACCAAGTGAAAGCAATTGCCTCTCTAAATATCAACTTCCACTCAAGATCCTCATCATCATTTAGAGTGCATTGAGAAAGATTGAAATCCACCCAACTATCAATTTTGGTAGAGTAAAGAAAAACGTTGACGCCATCTCCAAAAGATAGTAATTGACACCACACTTCCTTAATCCAAGGGAAATCACGAAGAGCATGTGTAACGCCCCGATTTTCGCCAAATTGTTTATAAAGGACTTTATAGGCATTTCGAGATAACTGTCTAGATAATTTATTTGTTTATTTATTCTTTTCAACAAATAAGATCTAGTGATATATTATATTTTCAACGTAGAAATGATTTCGTTGTGACATCATTATTTTATACTAAAAGTATTATTATTATTATTATTATTATTATTATTATTATTATTATAGAAGTATAGTATATTTGAAAAGATAATCATGACTTTAAATATTTAACAATCTTTTAAAAGAGTCGGTTGGCTTCGGTTTCAAATATGTTATTTATGTGAAATTACCTTTAATTAGTTTACTTGCTTTAATTACTTCCGTTTTTCCTGCGTTAAACATCTATAGTTAACGTATGATCAAAATTTAAGTATACTATTAATTCAATTAACAGCTTTGGAATGGAAATTTCATATAAAAGCCATACAAGGTTAAGAGATTTGCCCATTTAACCTACGTTCCATACGATCACCGGAGCCTTTATCACTACAAGAAAACGTTTTAAGGACGAAAAAAGGGACGAAAAAAAATTTAAATTGGGACGACATTGTCGTCCCTTAAAATGAATTAAAAAATAGTTTTTTGGCGGACGACAAAGTCGTCGACTTAAAATGAATTAAAAAATAAAGTCAAACTTTTTTTTTTATCTAAAATGAGCGGATTTTTTGGAGGAAAAAACGCTTTTACTAAAGTGACGACGTTGCTACAACCAAATGTAGTAACACACGTAATAACAAGCGTCTCAATAAATAAAATATTGACCCCACCGTCCTTTTTTCCCATTTTGGAATTCCACGTCGTTCCGCCTATTTGAATAAAATATTAAAGGGTGCGACACGAATTGTCGTCTCATTAAACATTTTCCATAAATTAATATGTTATATGAAAAAATATATTAGATTTTTGGTTTGTAGGGACGACATTTGTCGTCCCTTTAAAGTAAATAAAAAATTTCCCGGAAAAATATGTTATACGAAACAATAATAAATTTCTTTGGTTTTTAGGGACGACATTTGTCGTCCCTTTAAAGGAAATTAAATGTTTTTTTAATATAAAACGTTGTGTTAATAAATAAGATTTATTTTTTCATAAAATTCTCATAAGATTCATTTCTTTAAATAAAAACAATTTTTTTAATATGCATATTTTAATAAGCATTTCGTTAAAATATAAAATACATTATTTTTTATAAAAATTCCTTTTTCGAACGATAATATACAGGTGATTCTGATAGTACTATGTACTATAGATCGTCAGTTCGTTATCGAGCGATTGATTTGAATCTCGGGGTTCATTAACGGGCGATTGATCTCAATCCCGAGATCCGAAATTGATTAAGTGATTTCAAACCGATATCTTTCCTTACAGATCATTCTGATAGTACTATCTACTATAGATAAAATGTGCGTTATCGAGCGATTGATTTGAATCTCGGGGTTCGTTAACGAGCGATTGATCTCAATCCCGAGATCCGAAATCGATTAAGTGATTTCAAACCGATATCTTTCCTTACAGATCATTCTGATAGTACTATCTACTATAGATCGTCAGTTCGTTATCGAGCGATTGATTTGAATCTCGGGGTTCGTTAATGAGCGATTGATCTCAATCCCGAGATTCAAAAGCGATTAAGTGATTTCAAACCGATATCTTTACTTACATACGTGCCTTGATAGTACTATCTACTATAGATCGTGGGTTCGTTATCGAGCGATTGATTTGAATCTTGGGGTTCGTTAATGAGCGATTGATCTCAATCCCGAGATTTGAAAGCGATTAAGTGATTTCAAACCGATATCTTTACTTACAGATCATTCTGATAGTACTATCTACTATAGATCGTCAGTTCTTTATCGAGCGATTGATTTGAATCTCGGGGTTCGTTAACGAGCGATTGATCTCAATCCCGAGATCCGAAAGCGATTAAGTGATTTCAAACCGATATCTTTCCTTACATATCATTCTGATAGTACTATCTACTATAGATCGTCAGTTCGTTATCGAGCGATTGATTTGAATCTCGGGGTTCGTTAACGAGCGATTGATCTCAATCCCAAGATCCGAAAGCGATTAAGTGATTTCAAACCGATATTTTTCCATACAGATCATTCTGATAGTACTATCTACTATAGATCGTCAGTTCGTTATCGAGCGATTGATTTGAATCTCGAGGTTCATTAACGAGCGATTGATCTCAATCCCAAGATTCGAAAGCGATTAAGTTATTTCAAACCGATATATTTCCTTACAGATCATTCTGATAGTACTATTTACTATAGATCATCAGTTCGTTATCGAGCAATTGATTTGAACCCCGGGGTTCGTTAATGAGCGATTGATCTCAATCCCGAGATTCGAAAGAGATTAAGTGATTTCAAACCGATATCTTTACTTACAGACGTGCTTTGATAGTACTATCTACTATAGATCATCAGTTCGTTATCGAGCGATTGATTTGAATCTCGGGGTTCGTTAACGGGCGATTGATCTCAATCCCGAGATCCGAAACCGTTTAAGTGATTTCAAACCGATATCTTTCCTTACAGATCATTCTGATAGTACTATCTACTATAGATCGTCAGTTCATTATCGAGTGATTGATTTGAATCTCGGGGTTCGTTAACGAGCGATTTATTTGAATATCGGGGTTTGTTATGGAGCGATTGATCTCAAACCGAAATCGATTAAGTGATTTCAAACCGATATCTTTACTTACAGACGTGCCTTGATAGTACTATCTACTATAGATCGTCAGTTCGTTATCGAGCGATTGATTTGAATCTCGGGGTTCGTTAACGGGCGATTGATCTCAATCCCGAGATCCGAAAGCGATTAAGTGATTTCAAACCGATATCTTTCCTTACAGATCATTCTGATAGTACTATCTACTATAGATCGTCAGTTCGTTATCGAGCGATTGATTTGAATCTCGGGGTTTGTTAACGAGCGATTGATCTCAATCCTGAGATTTGAAAGCGATTAAGTTATTTCAAACCGATATATTTCCTTACAGATCATTCTGATAGTACTATCTACAATAGATCGTCAGTTCGTTATCGAGCGATTGATTAGAATCCCGGGGTTCGTTAATGAGTGATTGATCTCAATCCCGAGATTCGAAAGCGATTAAGTGATTTCAAACCGATATCTTTACTTACAGACGTGCTTTGATAGTACTATCTACTATAGATCGTCAGTTCATTATCGAGCGATTGATTTGAATCTCGGGGTTCGTTAACGGGCGATTGATCTCAATCCCGACATCCGAAAGCGAATAAGTGATTTCAAACCGATATCTTTACTTATAGATCATTCTGATAGTACTATCTACTATAGACGTCAGTTCATTATCGAGCGATTGATTTGAATCTCAGGGTTCGTTAACGAGCGATTGATTGAATATCGGGGTTCGTTATCGAGCGATTGATCTCAAACCGAAATCGATTAAGTGATTTCAAACCGATATGTAATTTATATAATTATATTGATACTTTAAATATATATTTAATATTTAATATATAATATTAATAATATGTTATTCAAAAAAAAAATAGTAAAACTTTAATGGGACGACAATGTCGTCCCAAAAAACAAAATGTCGTCCCATTAAAGTTAATACCTAAACTAAATCGGGACGCCCCCTTCTTCTTCTTCATTTCTTTCTCCTTCTTCAAATTTTCGACTTTCAGAAAATCCCCCCCCCCCCTCGATCTCAATCCCGCCACTCCCCTCCTCCGGTCACCACCCCTACCCCTACTCTTCCTCCGGTCACCACTCCTTCAACCACCCGCCCCTCCTTCCTCCGGCAAGCAGCCAGCCGCAACAACAACATCTCCAGCCGCAGCTCCGCCACAGCTCCTCCGCCACACTCCAGCCGCCATAGCTCTGGTAAGGCTTTTTGTTTTTGTCAAATTAGTTGATTTTATCTTCTTTTTTTTGTCAAATTAGTTCAATTGTGACCTAGATTAGTTGCTACAAAATTGCTTTTAGTTCAATTTTTTTTTGTCAAATTAGTTGCTTTTAGGGATAGCGTAGTGTAGTGAATGATGTGTAGTGAGTAGTGTAGTGATAATGTAGTAATTTTGTAGTGTAGTGATAATGTGTAGTTTTTTTTTATTTTGTAAAGTTTATTTCCAAAATGTGTATTTTTTGATGAAAGTTGAAAGTTGAAATTGATTGGAGAAAGGTTATGTGGTGAGTTTGTGTGGTGAGTTTGGTTTGATGGTGAGTTGTTTGGTGTTGTTTGGTTTTGGGCTAGTTAAATTTACATTGGGAAATGGAAGTTGATAGTGGATGAGTATGGTGTAGGTAAGCATTGTTGATTTGGTATTGTATGAGTTGTTTGGTGTTGAGTTGTTTGGTATTGTTGATTTGGTATTGTAGTTTTGGTGTTGGGAAATTTGTTGTTGGTAGTAATGAAATTGTCCATATTGATGGTTTGTTCGTGCATAAGGGTGTTGTTCCTACCCAAAATGGTACTGAAAATGGCTCTGTTTCAGAGACCATTGTTATTGAAAATATTGATCACACTTACACTTAGAGTGAAAGTGTTTTAAGTGTTAAAAGTCTTTGTTTCCTTGTTTGAATCTTGGCCATGTATATGTGTTAGAAAAGTGTTACACTTAGAGTGAAAGTGTTTTAAGTGTTAATGAAACTAAGTATACTATAGTAGTATGAGAACATCCCTTGAAATGGTATTAACACCTAACACATATGGAACTAGACATGACCTTGTGCCTTAAGTGAGATACTAACTTTTTCTTGTGCCTTAATGAAAAAAAGTATACTAATGAAACTAAGTATACTATATTAGTATGAGAACATCCCTTGAAATGGTATTAACACCTAACACATATGGTATGTCAAGTTATTGTGTATCAGTGATTTCAAATGGAACTAGACAAGTCATGGTTGTATACTGACAGAATGAAACCCGAGTTTGATAAAGGGTTGAGTGAATTCATTGAATATGCACGGCAATTTCTTAACGATGAAGGTAAGATTCGTTGCCCATGCAAAAAGTGTTTTAACATTGGTTTCGAAACTTTACGACTCGATCCCACCAAACTATGCAAGTGATGATGAATGATGCTATAAATCTAATATTCTTTTAGTAAGTTCATTCAAATATACTTGAATTTAAAAATTATATAATACTAGTGCTTTACTTATTCTACATCAACATAAATGTGTTCTTTATATCAAATTTTTAATTATATTCAAATACTTGATCATATAGGTGAATGGCTTGCGCGGGATTGGCCGGTGGTTCTCAACCACCGCACGAGCATCCATTTAGGCTACCGGGCCAATGCGAGGACGGTAATTAATTAACTTTCATTTATTTTTCTAGTATGATTATTCTTATTTCGTTGAATTAACATTGACACCGATACTACAGATCATATAGCAAATAATGAGTATGAGGAATTCATACAATCACCTCCATCCCCGAAAAAGAAGCAGGGTGAACGTGGACCTGCAAAAGGTATCACCGTCCAAGCCCTCAAGAGAAAGTTAGGGGGCTTGATTCCTCTTATATGGGATCCTAGATTTCCCAAAGTTCAAAAGGCATTGGGAAGATACGTGAAGGATTTTGAGTCTGAGACAGGGAAAGTAGTGAGGTCCCATGTTCCCTGTTACGCCCCGACCTGGCGAAAGGTGGAAGACCGACTTAAAGATTTAATATGGGAAGAACTTCGGGTACTTAGCTATTCAAATTGTTAGCACTTTCAAATTGTAAGTTTCATTATATTAATTTAGAAACCAATCGTTTCATTTCTTGTGTTTTCAGGCATCGTTCCAACCCCTTGAGCCTATTCACCGCGATGCCGTGCTGAAAAGCGCCGGTACTTCATTCAGAAAATGGAAGGCTAGACTAAGGAAGGATGTAGATGAACACAACAACAAGGGGTTGCCAGGGCCTTGTCCCCGACCCAGGGATGTGTTTTCACAGCAACAATGGGAAGTGTTTCTCCGCCACCTTAGTACTGCTGCTTTTAAGGTAAAGCTTTTATTCCATTACATGTGTTACGTAGATTCGATTATTATTACTTGTTATTGCTTATATATAATACAATAGTACTATTTTTTTTACGAAAAGATCTGATCAGAATAAGAAGAATCACGCCGGGAGTAAATATGTAAGCCGCCAAGGACGAACGCCTATGGCCGTGGTTCGATGGGATAAGTTAAGAAGGGTAAGTATTAGGAAATAAATCCCTATGACTTCATTTTTTTGAATTTTCATAACTAATATTTTTGTTTTTTCAAGGGTAATGTGAGTCTGAGTGAAGATTCTTTGGGGCAGGATCCTATCCATGTATGGGCGAGCAAGCATAAGAATGCTAACGGTTCGTTTCTCAACAGTGATGCGGAGGCTGCTTACGTAAGTGCCAAACGTTGTATATATTTCAATTCAATACGTTCACATTTTCCTTTTCCTTATCTTAACTGCCAACGATATATGTTGTGTTTAGAGGAGGCTGGAGGATTGGCGTGCTATGATTGCACCAGGTCGACCGATGACTTTTGAAGATGAGGAGGCAATCTTTCAGGCCGCCTTAGGAACTAGGCGAGATTATTTGATTGGCCTTGGCCCTACGCAATCTTCCTCCATATCCAATTCATCACAATCGGCCCAGTCTTCAGCATCGTCATCTTCTTACCATCAAGAATGCAATATGCAGATTGAAGAACTTAGAAAGTCTCATGATCAGTTGGTGAAGTTAACCAAAAAACAAGAGAAGAGAAACAAAAAACAAGGGGCTCTTCTCAAATTGTTGCTGACTAATCTTAAGGCTAAGGAACCGGATATGCAAATAGAGGTTAGCTCATCATCTTCCGATGAAGATGAACACGATTCTGAAGATGATTCTCAAGTTGATCTTGACGATGATGCGTAGACATTGTAGAGGAAACTATTCTTACTTTTGGAAACATTGCACAACTTTGTATTTTACGTAACATTTTTTGTTTATGCATTTTTTTATGAATCCCCGTTTATAAACACATCTGTTATTCATTTTGGAAAAAACAGGATTGGATTGATTTAATAGCATGGAAGGCCATGCAAAAACAAAAAAAATATTTTAAAAAAAATATTTAAAGGGACGACATGTCGTCCCTTTAAATGCATTTCTGAAATTTTATAAAATTATTTTTTTTACCCAAATTTATTTTAAGGGACGACATTTGTCGTCCCTTTAAATGTTTTCTATAAAAAAAATGATTTTTCGTATTAAATTTTATAATGAAAATTAAATATATAATCTTTTAAGGGACGACATTGTCGTCCCAAAAAACATTGTTATAAAAAAATTAAATTTTTTTCGTATTAAATTTTATTATGAAGAATAAAAATATGTTCTTTTAAGGGACGACATTGTCGTCCCAACAAAGTTTTTTATAAAAAAAAATACATTTTTTTCCTGATAATATGTTTTTTTGGAAATTAAATGAATCATCTTTATAGGGACGACATTGTCGTCCCTTCAAATAATGCCATGTCAGCACGTTGAATTTTCTTAGAAAAGGTCGTGCCACGTCGCTCTTTTAACGGGACGATTTTGTCGTCCCTTCAAAGATGGCAGTTGTTTAAAGGGACAAAGCGGAAGGACGGCTTTATAGGGACGACCTGTCGTCCCTTTAAACGTTTATTGGGACGACAATGCCTTTGAAGGGACGACATTTTGTCGTCCTTTAAACCTGTTTTCTTGTAGTTTTTCATGTCAATTGCTGAAACATTAGTGCAGCCAACATCGAATCACAGCCATCAATCTCCTACGTTATTTCGTCAATCTCTGCCCTTAACTTGTAAACCGTTGCTGCTATCAAACTCGATCTATTATCGACAACCCCAACCAGTTTCATACCCTTCTCATTCACCGACCTTTGTGGCAAAACGTTAGTTTGTCATACCATGGAGTACTATCCATCACCAATAAAACATCCCAGGAAGTTAAATGAACTTCAGCATCATAAGGTGGAGTCTTTATAATCGACGATTTCCAACGCCGTAAACCTTTTTGGAGATGCCATCGAGCTTCTATTTTTCTCCATCAAATCAAAACAATTAAACATGTGTTAACCCATCACCGGTAATGTACACCATTACTTGGCCAGGACATTCTAACCATCACCTTCCTCAACAAAATCATCTTTTATGATATTCTTCATCATGCCGAAAATCGACTCCTCTTCCACTCGTTGTTCACTTATGTTAATGATCGATATATGTATGATGGGAAACTGAATATATTATTTTGAATTAGTAATTTGGGGTGGACCAAGTGATGATATATCAATCTTTCTTTTGTGAATATTGGGAAGTTCACAAGCAAATATAAACAAGCAGGAGCCGTATTGGAGGAGTATCAAGTGGGTATCAGTTTGGAAATACCTAAATTATTTTTCAACCGTCATAATATATATTCTTTTATGAAGTAACAATACAAATGGTTCAATCCACCGGATGCAACGAGTATTATATTAACGTGGATATACTGTGAGTCTTTTATTTTGATATAAAGCCAAAAGTGTGTTTCTATTATTTTCAAGTATTTTATGTATGTCGAATGAACTTTTAAACTCGGAAGTCATTTTCAAATGATTTCTTTAAAATTAAACGACTTGATTTGAGCTAGTGCATATTTTTTTTAAATAAATAAAACTGATACTTTGAATTGACGGATAATACTTGCTCGCTCGCTCGCTCGCTCGTGACACGAAAGTGTCAAAGCTCTGGTGGCTAGGGGGATTAGAGTTACTGCTCTTGAGAACGGCTAGTCACCGGTCTCGGGGCCTCTTGACTCGAAGTCTTTCCGACAGTAGCTAGAGTGCTCGCTCGTAAGAGTGGGGACGGTACCTTTTCCCGAAGATTCATGCTATAGCCGGGAAAGCAAGGGTTGACGGTTGGTGTGTGGGTCCTAGGGCATGGATAGGGTTGGCTGGAGCCGTGTAGGAGGTTTGCACGGTGAAGGTTGATTCTTTCCCCGACAATCGGCCGGAGTTGTCAGGCATGGCTAGTTCTCGTGGAGTGCGGTTGAAATCCATATGATAAAACGGTGTTAAGGCGGTACTTGACTTATCGGCTCGGCCAAAGCTGGTGCTTGTAAATGAACCCGACATGCTTTTCTTAATGCTCGTGCACTTCAATATTAAAAATTGATCTTTTCATTTGTTCAATCAATTAATAATTAAAAGACTTCCGCTGTTATTTCTAAAAGTTGATAAAGATATTATATATATATATATATATATATATATATATATATATATATATACACTATATATATATATATATATATATATATATATATATATATATATATATATAGTATAACACTTGCACACGTGGTGATGTATAACATTTATATGATAAAAATTACGATATTTTATATATTTTATTAACTCTTTCTATATAAAATATAAGAAATTATAACGATAATCTTATGTAATATCAATAGTTATGAATAAGTCTAAAATAATATAAAAATCTAGTAAAAGTAATAAAAAGTTACTATAAATTTTGTACCGGTTTAGTAACCGGAGTGTCGTGTCAGATTTACGTGGGTATTTTTGGTGTTTTATTGCAGATTTTTAGATAAACCAAAACCCCGAGTGACGACACTTTTTGAAGTTTAAATATGTCTTTTGAAGGAAGTAAGGAAGTGCCACGAGATTAAGAATTCAAGTGGATCAACGGTTCGTGGTACCATTATCGAATTATATTTTCGACGAACAAATGGCCCATCAAAAAGGCATTTTCTGAAGAAAAGTCCTTCATGAAAGTTATAGATCTTTTAAAGAGCTTTCCAACGCTTCTTGAATTTTGTCATTTGGAGATTCAGAGCTCAAGTTATGATTTTATCAAGTTTCAGATCAAGATTTGGAAAAATGCTACCCGGATCAATCCGGATTAACCCCGGATCGATCCGGCCCTTCTGTTAGGAAATATAATGATGATTAGCATGTGATTCTGCAGAGGATAAGCCGGTGGGATAATATTCTTTATTCCCGGATCGATCCGGCTTCACCCCGGATCGATCCGGCCTTGGAAAATTTGCCTATAAATACAGCAGGATTGCAGACTGAATGGGGGGTACCAATATATATATACTAGCTTATATATATCTTCTAATCTCTTAAATTAGTAGTAGTAATGTATATATTAGTAGGCATTATGCCATAAATAATGTAGAAGCCGTAGTATCGTTGTAATGCTTGGACGGTTATCGGGAGTTCGATGTTGAAGAAGTTGTTGTAATTTCCGGAGAATACGGCCTCCAAATCAGCAGTTGTAATCTGGTAATATTCTAAAGTTTTATGTTTGTTGTTTTTATGTTTTTCTTTACAATGTTAGTAGGCTAAATCTATAACTAGCCAAGATATGTAATTGAAATATTTCGATCTTTTTGGTAAAATGGATGATGACTATAACTAAAATTGATTAAAATTGAATTTGATGAATCTTTTTCTACTTGAAATGTATTGAAAATATTCGTATTGACGTAATTAACCAATATGAATCGCACCATAACCTAATGACTACTAAACGGTGAAGTTAGGATATGAGAAAAAGGTAGAAAAACCGGAGGGTAAAAATGGCCGAGTGAAAACGTGACAACGGAATCCTATTTCCTACCCGGGGGTAGAATTGTTTTATCTTTTGAAAAGAGAAACACTTCTTGAAATTATCTGTACTCGAAATCTAATTAAGTTAATTCACCCGTTCTGATCAAGATCCTTAACATTGACCGCATGACAAAACGGAGTACCCAATCTTTTGGACGACATTGGACGATTGATGAGACTTATGACAGTTTCGTACGCTCGTGTGAGAGGGAACTGTTGAGCTGAGGAGTGCACCGTTTCACATATTCAATTGGACCTAATAAAAAGGAAGAACGAGCACATCCATTAAACTAAAAAGATTGAATAATTCAAGTACATATATCTTGGCTAGTTCTATAATAAATTATTAGTATTTAATATTGGTATCTATGTATTTATATATATTATATTAGTTTAGTTTTAATTTATGCATTTATTTTCTGCTTATTAGTATAGACTCGTATGATAAACCTGCGATTTAGATCGAGTTAATAATAGCTGTTTGGTGTTTAACCACACTTAAAAGAATTACCACGTTCCCTGAGGATTCGACACCTGACTCACCATACTAGCACTACAATTTGACCCGGTACACTGCCGGTAAGGATTGTATAGCCTAGAAAAAGTCTTGTCACGTGGCTCATACCAGCCCTTTGCTGACGCCTTGTTTTTCTTTGTTTCTTTTGTTTTTTTCCCTTTTATAAATAAATATATGCAGGTTGTTGATCGAGGGGGGAATGGAGAAAATAAGCGTTGATACTGATTGAGATTGGAGGAAAAATAAATAATGTTTTGGATGGTACCTCGTTTATGTTGAAGAGCTATTGTAATTGCATGTGGAAATAGTTAGTGATTTTTTTTTGTAATAATGTAATGGAAATTAATTATTGAAGTATTGTCAAGTCATTTATGGATTTAATGGATTATTATTTTGGAATTTTAGTTTTGTTATTGAAGTCGCGGCGAGAGCTTCGCAACCCCCCTATTATGACCCCAGTGGACCTAGGGGTCGGGAGTAGGGTATTGCAGCATGGATATTAGTCTTCAAAGAAAAGTGACAAATAGCACAAGTTGTGTGAAACTCATTCATTCGAGAATGAATAAAAAGATTGGTCTTCAAAATCTCATGGCACGCCTCCCAAAGCAAGAGTTTAAGACATTGAGGCTGTGGTGCTTTCTAACTCTATTCCAGAAACGTTCTTGCATGGTCTCCTCTGCATTTTGAAGCACATCGTAACACGATTGTACTAAAAACTACTAGTTGGAAAGTGTTTCCAGATCCATTTGTTTCAACTAGCATCCCGAGCAACACCATCCCTCAAGATACTGCGGCCATAAAGAATACCTCTCCAAGTAGGGCCGGGAAGCACCATGTTACAAAAAATATCCTCATACATGTCAAGAAAAATACACGCCCAAAATGAGTCAAGCTTGGAGAGAAGTCTCCAACCCAAAAATATCCTCATACTTGTACACATGAGTCAGTAAATATATTTTCTTTAGTTTGTTCTTTGAATATTAATTATGGGTATTTGTGACGCCCCGTTCTCGGATACCAAGTCCTTATCCGGAAAAGAACACCCGTCATGTATAACATTAAATACCTCTAACTTTATACGTAAGCCTTACGTTATCGTATCATAAGTAAAGCAACGCGGAAGGTAAAAAGACTCGGGTAAACATATCAAGATCTAACGAAGTTACAATGCTGTCAAACTATAAGGAATAAAAGATATCTTACAACAACGAAATCCAAATCTTACATAATACGAAAAGGTCTTACAAACATAGGTCTTAAAACACAAACCGAATAAAAGTGCAACACATCTTCAAATGAAAATACAACGTCATTAAGTTGCAATAGAAATATATAATATCATGAGAATAAAACTACAGGCATAGCATAGCTTTTTCAACATCCTCTGAATCATCGTCATCCTGCATATCTTCTCGGAAAGGGAAACAATACAAACATGAATTGAGGGTAATTACCCGAGTCTTTATAATGAAAGGAAAGAAACGACATTATTAAATGTCATCTTTATGTATAGACAACACATATACTATTCACACCGTGTCCCATAACACGTGTGAAGTTCCTATTTTGTTTCTAGCTAAACTTATCTTTGTTAAATTAAGTATTCAAGGACATTACACCTAGTCATGCATCGAGAAACACGGGGGTGCAACCTACTAGCGATTCGCTCTAATAGTCCGGGCTAATCCTGTTAATGTATGTGTTCGGAGGAGTCCCTCCACTTTTCCTGACCATCTCTGTGATCGGCGAAGTTATCCACTTTTCCTGACCACACCACACATAGCGATATTGTCTTGTGAGTTACCAAGAATAACATTGATGTTTAGTCTTTTATCTAAGCAAGTTTGTATACTATTAATTGTTAACTAGTCACCTCAGTTATTTCAAGTAAAGGCTCGCTTACATCTCTACTCCCTCAACCTAGACAACTTGACTCTAACCAAAACCTAGCATATACACAGACAACGATGAATCATAATTCATCAAAGCACAAGGCCAATTCTAAACTTCCTATAGTCCCGTACTTCATCTCATCAAATAATCTATCCGGTACCGGAACAAAACACATCACAAGCTTGATCATGGCTTTGTCAAGTTACTTTAGGTTAATTATATCACATAGAAAATGTCCAAACCCAAACCAAGCCTTAAAACTCAATAACTGCACAAGAGGGGTTTTAGCCGGCGCCGTAGCCCTTTGGTGCGCGTTAAAACATTACAGGAACCCTAAAAATGATTATGTTCAGTCTTGGTGTGCGCTAAACAACTTAAAGAACATCCTGCTTTGGAGAACGCTAAAAGCATTTGGCGTGCGTTAAAACTGTAGCAACATTCTGTTTGGTTACTGTTATACCTAGGCACGTGCTTAGGGGTGTACACGGATAATCCGAAAACCGAACCGAACCGGGGTAATTCGGTTCGGTTCAGTTAATAAGTCTTACGGTTTGGTTTTCGGTTTTCAAAATGGAAAAACCGGAATTTTCGGTTCAGTTACGGTTAGTGCTGTAAATTATCCGAACCGAACCGAAAACCGAACCAAAAACCGAACCGGTACCGAACCGAATCCAAACCGAAAACCAAACCGTTTATATCTGAACCGAACAGAACCGAAACCAAATAGAAAAATCAAACCGTTTATAACCATATAGTGAATCAAAATGTTGTAATTGTATAATTTGGATGAAATTTGGTTTTTTCGGTTAATCAACCGGTTATTTCGGTTCGGTTCGGTTCGGTTCGGTTCGGTTATCTCTAATTATTTACTTTTGAGTTCTTTTTCGGTTTTTCGGTTTCGGTTCAGTTTTCTTTTACAAACAGTTCGGCTTCGGTTCGGATTTTCAATTAACCGAAAATTTCAGTTCAGTTTCGGTTACGGCCATTAACCGATCCGAACTGAACCGTGTACACCCTTAGCGTGCTAAAGCCTTTCAGCGGGCGATAAAACACTAAAACAAATTATGTATGCACTCTGTTCACCTTTGGTGCATGCTAATAGCATTTTGGCGGGCGCCAAACTAACGAAACAGCCCTAAAACTGTAGATTTTTCTGCTACACATGATCCAAATCGAAACCAAGGTATTCACATCGATCTTAACACAATAAAGTACCAAGCACAACCAAAACACTTGCCAAACATTATAAAACAATACTAGTTCAATAGAAAGACCCTCTTACTTGATTTCCAAGCAAATGCAAAGCAAAATCTTCAAGCAAAATAACAAAACCTTGGATTCTTCAAACAAAACCTATATGACCACAATCTAAACTTACATTAACTATGATCATAGGTTTCTAAACATTCTAAATTACGAATTGATCAACTTAAAACACCAAAACACGATCAATTCTATGAGATTCTAGATTTAGGGTAAAACTGATACCTTTTTGAAACTTTGCTTTCTTGTTGACAAAACGTAGCCCATCTCACGAGGATTCCGGTGCTTTACTTGAATATGCAAAACCGTTAAACGATTGGTGAGATACCTTGAAGATTCCTCTATGCCCTTTTGTTTTCTCTCAAAAACAAAGTTCGAACTTGCTTTTCAGTTTTCTGATAACTTCCAACATAAATAGGGAGTTTTATTTGTCGGCCATAACTTCCATTTATGTTTTTTTCCCCTTTTTCCGAAAACCCTTTAAACAAATAATAATATTCCAGTTTTAAATTTTGCTAAAATGCCATGTTGCCTTTTCATCAAAATCCAGAATATTATAGTATTTTTATTGACATTACAATCGATTTATTCAAGTACCACAATTCGTATAAATTTCGACTTTACAAATATCGAAATTTTTTATCGACTCTTCCTGAGTCAAGTTTGTGCATAAATCGATTCTAGAAAGATTGAATTTCATTGTGGTGATTCAACGGTGGATACACCATAGTGTCATTAAATTTTTATTTTTTTTTATATATATAACAAGCCTGCATATTTGTCGACATGATATTAAATAGGTGGAGGGGGTGGGATTGTACAAAACAATCTTATCGCAAAGGAAGGGGAGATTTGGTGTCAAAAACGGACAAAGCACCGGGTACAAACGTGGACCTCCTCCTTTAAATAAGGCCAAAAAACCATGAACCTTCCCATACGCTGCATGATTTCACCGGGTATTCTTCAGTTCCATGCTTTGATCGACACGACGCGTACTTTTTAAAGTTAAGTGTTTCTTTTACCTCTCTTGTTTTTCATCATGAGGGCACTGCACTGCAACATTTTAAGTGGATGTATGACTAAAATTAATCACAACCCTCACAAGTGAGTACTATAAATTAATCACACTTGTCCGCGTGGTATCATCCAGAAATACCCGTTTTGTCATAACTTTTCTGAAACAACTAGGGTTGGAGTTTTTTTTTTTTTTTTTGGTTGTTTTAGATAAATTGATTGAAGTAATAATTAAAAAGTTAAGATATTTTTTTTGAAATTTGTATAGATTATGATTTGATTGGTGAAATAAAGTAGTATAATAAATAAAATAATGGTAAAAAAATATTATAAAATTGATAAAGTGAAATGATGAGAGATAATTTAATATTTTTTTATTTATAGTTGAAGAAATGATTC
This sequence comes from Gentiana straminea, assembly GCA_036785695.1. NCBI lineage: Eukaryota > Viridiplantae > Streptophyta > Magnoliopsida > Gentianales > Gentianaceae > Gentiana > Gentiana straminea. Next base: position 1,850,306 of record JAVUPR010000241.1, on the reverse strand, counting down.
GTAAGAGAATTGTAAGATATCTCTTTCCGATATGAATCTATCTGATTCAGAAGGGAAGAACTTGCATCAGTATCTCAATTTCAATTCAACTATGAATCTCATGGAGAGTTCGATCCCGGCTCGGGATGAACGCCGGCGGCATGCTTAACACATGCAAGTCGGACGGGAAGTGGTGTTTCCGGTGGCGGACGGGTGAGTAACGCGTAAGAACACCGCCGCTCTGGGAGGGGAACAACTGAAACGGAAACGGCCGCTAATACCCCGTAGTGAGGAGCAAAAGGAGGAATCCGCCCGAGGAGGGGCTCGCGTCCGATTAGCTAGTTGGTGGGGCAATAGCTTACCAAGGCGATGATCGAGGCGGTCCGAGAGGATGATCGGCCACACCGGGACCGAGACACGGCCCGGACTCCTACGGGAGGCGCAGCGGGGGAATTTTCCGTTCGTGTTTGTAGGCCGGTCCGGTCTATTGCTCTTTCCTTGTGCATATTTCGCTTTAGGGGGTTGGTTCACGGTACAACCTTTGTAACTTCATGGTATACCCACAAATTGGCTAGTTCCTATTTGGAAGGGTGCAATTTCTTAACTTGCCGTTAGCTTTTCACGCCTCGCTAATAGTTTAGCACATTCGTTGTTATTCTTGTGGGGTCCCGAAGCACAAGGAGATTTTACTCGTTGGTGCCAATTAGGTGGTCTGTGGACTTTTGTTGCTCTCCATGGCGCTTTCGGCTTAATAGGTTCGTACTAAATAACGGGCTAATGAATCCCCCTCTTTTTGCCATTGAACCTCCCAATCCAATTCGTCGTAACATTCATAACGATCAACTTTACGAAGATCCAGGCTTTGTCAGTTTTTCAAGTCGAAATGTGATTGAGAAAAAAAAAAAAGATTAAAATTGCCGTCCAAATGGCATCTTAGCCTATGTTGCTTGCCTAGTTGCATGTTGTCTGAATAAGGCCGCGATTGTTGCCTGGATGCAGAAGCGTTGGTCGCTGTTCAACCTTCAATTCATCATTAATTTGACAAACACATATTCACAATTTTGCAAATTAGAAATCTTTTGAATTACTAAGTCAAATAAACATTTCAAGAAAAGAAATAAGTCAATAAAGAGATACCGTTCACATTCTAATTTCTGAGTTGACTTGACCTAGTGTATTATATAAATGCCTTACGGTAAAAACCACAAGTTAATTTCTGTATATATGCTGTCAAAAAAAAAAAAAAAAAAAAAATCTCTATATACTTCAAAATGTTTGATGGATTATCAATTTCCCTAATATTTGTTTAATTCCTAATATTGTTTTACTTCTAAAGGAAATCAGAATACGTACGGAGGTGTTTTATTTAATTGATTAAAATATTACGTTGTATCCGTCTTTATATATAAGAGAAAATAACTATTTAAAATAACATAAAATAAGGATAAATTCACTTTACAAATAAAACAATAACTCGCCACCGTAGCCCTCCTCCTTCACCCGCCTAATCCAAATGCAACCTCCCAATCCTGATGATGAACAAGACCTGTTGGTTCGAGGATCCAGCCGTCTCAAGCGTCGAGCCATGGAGGATCTGCCACTTCTCCGACGGGCGAAACAGTTTGGAATCGAAGAGGAGGTGCTGACCTCCTCCGCTCCCAAGAGTTTGAACCTGAACTCTATACTGGTACCGATGAGCCTGAAGATGACATAATCGAATTCGTTGAGCACTACCATCGGCAAGTAGCGGAAAAGTCACCCATTAGTATGACGGGGGTGAAGAAAGTGACCATCCCTCTGGATACCTTGAAGAAATTATGGCAACCCTGGCGTCGAGCTCTTATCATTAAGGTCCTCGGCAGAAATGTCAGCTTCAAAGCTATCCAAGCTCGTCTGATTGATATGTGGGCGAAAGGTAAACATATTGAAATCACTGATTTGGAGGATGGTTTCTATATCATCCGATTTGTTTCGAAGGAAGACTACAATTATGTCCTCGAGAATGGCCCGTGGCTAATCCAGAACCACTATATCGCTATTACCAAGTGTAGGCCGTCCTTCCACCCGTCGAGTGATATCATTCAGTCTGCAATGATTTGGGTTCGTATCCCCAGGGTCCCAATTGAGTACTTTGAGCAGGATGCCCTCTTGCACCTTGGGAATTGCATAGGTACGGCAAGTAAAGTGGATGAAACCTCCCTCCGAAACCAACGTGGTAAGTACGCACGTGTTTGTGTAGAGGTCGAATTGAACAAACCCCTCCCGGTTGCTGTGGAATTGAATGATAAGGTCTATAAAATAGAGTACGAGGGATTGCATATGGTTTGCTTCGAATGTGGTGTATATGGGCACAAAACGGAGGATTGCCCTAAAAAAACTAAGGAGATGGACACCTCTCACGATAAACCACCGGAAAACGTTAATATCCCTACTGATGCTTGCCCTTTTGGCCCATGGATGTTAGCCTCGAATCGTCGTCGTAGGCCAAACACCCAACGAACTAATCCCATAAATCCACAAACACCTATGGCCCCTAACCCTGCTACTTCTCCTCCCCCTCACACCTCAAATGCAGACACCTCTGAACCATTAAAATCATCCACAAATGGCATGAATGGCAGCCGATTCTCTATCTTAGGCAATGAAGATGTAACAATGAATGAGGGTGTCCCAGTAAATACTTTGCAACAACAATTCAGTGAGCTACAACAATTTAATTCCAAGCCTTTTGTCCGACAAGCATCACGCGGGGATCGTTCTAACAGCTCACGTGGAAGAGGTAGGGGAGGTACCTCACGAATATCCGCAAAGGACAGACCACAAACACCCCAAAGCGTAACCCGGGAGCAACCTGCCTTAATATTCAACTCGGCCCCACTACCCCCAAGTCGTGTAGCAGAACCCCCTCAGCTACCTCTTGCGGACATCACGAATGTGATGGATGCACATGAAAACTTGCCTAACACCATTCAATCTGTGTTAAAGGAAGCTCTGGAGTCAGATGCCATGCTTGCAGAAGAAAATGCTAAAATGTTGGACTCGGCTTACATCAAACTGCACCCCCGGATAATTCAATGCAGCTTGATGCAAGCACCTCTACTCAGCCGAATATAATTACAAGTGTTAATGCCCCTGGGCATCTCCCTGCTCCACACAATACCCCCCAATGAAGATCTTATCATGGAACTGTCGGGGAGCCAGCTCTCCCGAATTTTTTAGGCATTTAAAAGCATTAATTGTGGAACATCAACCAAATATTTTATTCCTTATGGAGACTAGAGTACCGAGCACAAAAGCAAATCGTATCCTGCGTCTTTCAAATTTTACAAATTTGTTTGCAGTTGAATCTCGAGGTTTTAGCGGAGGCCTTTGGGTCTTTTGGGATATTTCTTTTGTCGATCTTCGGCCTCTTCTTGCCACAGACCAGACTATTACTATGGCTGCTATTCATTCTAACATGGTAAAATGGGTCATTTCGTTCACGTATGCTTCCCCGACCCCTGCTATCCGTAATGATTTGTGGGACCTCTTTGAGCACATTGCAGGTTTTCTGTCACTGCCATGGTGTATTATTGGTGATTTAAATCAAGTAATCCATTCAGAAGATAAACGACGAGGGCGTCCAGTTTCCGGTCAGTTTGTGGAAAGACTTCGAGGGCTCATCAATAGAGCCGAACTCCATGAGCTACATTTTCAAGGCCCACGGTTCACGTGGTCCAGCTCAGTCCATAGCTCCTCAGCCATTGAGCAGCGGCTTGATCAGGCTCTTTGTAATTCGAGATGGTGGGATATGTTTGCCGAGTCCTTTGTCCACCACCTGCCCCGTGTTCATTCTGACCACCATCCCATTCTACTTTCTCAGGAAGATATGCAGCACCATGATTATGTTGGGCAACCATTTCGATTCCAAGCCTGTTGGTTAAAGCACTCGGCCTTCAGCTCCTTCCTCCAGGAAAATTGGAATGTTTTAGATGATAATTTGCAACTAGCTCTTGATACATTTGCCTCTAAAGCTAAGGAATGGAACCGCACGGTCTTTGGAAATATTTTTTATCGCAAGAAACGATGTAAAGCGAGAATTGCGGGAATTCAATTGGCACTCTCCAAGGCTCATTCGAATTTTCTGACTAGCCTGAACAAGTCGTTAATCAATGAATACGAAGAGATTCTTTTGCAAGAGGAAATTTATTGGCATCAGAAATCACGGTTAAATTGGATTGAAGATGGCGAAAGGAACACGCGGTATTTCCACCTATCTACCAAACGCAGACGAGGTAAAAATAATATTTTCTATCTTAAAGACGCCCACGATAACTGGATCTCTGACACGGAGACTCTTCAATCTATGGTCCGCCAATTTTTCATTGACTTATACACTGATGAGCATGTGGTTCCCCTCCCTCATGGCTTGTTTGCGCCTGAGATAAATCATGCAGATAAGCACTTATTAAATCGTCCGGTTAGTGAAGCGGAAGTGAAAGCATCAATCTTTCATATGGGGGCTTATAAATCTCCCGGGCCCGATGGTTTTCAACCAATTTTTTACCAACAGAATTGGGATGTGCTCGGCCCCTCCATTACGGCTTGGGCTCTTAAGGCTTTTCGAGACCGTGCTTTTGACCGGTCTATGAACCGCACCTTCATCGCCTTAATTCCAAAAGTCCAACCCCCGCAATCAGTCTCCCTGCTTCGGCCCATTGCTTTGACAAATGTTACGGCAAAGATTATCACGAAAATTATTGCAAACCGCCTCCGGTTAATTATTGGCAAAATTGCAGACAATAGCCAAAGTGCGTTCATCCCGGGTAGGCAAACCTTTGATAATATTATTGTGGCGCAGGAAGTTCTTCATACTATGAAGCAGAAGAAAGGTTCTAAAGGAATTATGATAATTAAAGTGGATCTCGAGAAAGCTTATGATAGAGTTAATTGGGATTTTCTTCGCCATACTCTTCGTCTAGTGGGATTTAACGACGCCATTATTGACATTATCATGTTTTCCTTGTCAAGTACCTCCCTGGAAATTCTTTGGAACGGAACACCTCTTGAAGGCTTCCGACCGCGGCGTGGTCTTAAACAAGGTGATCCCCTAGCACCGTATCTCTTTGTCCTAGTAATGCAAGTGTTGAGCAGCCTTATACATCGATCGATTAATAGGGGAAGATGGAAACCGATCACTGTTTCTCGAGGGGGCCCCAAAATTTCACACCTCTTCTTTGCGGATGATCTTCTCCTCTTTTCAGAAGCATCGGTTGAGCAGGCAACTGAAATCGAACATGTTCTTTCTATTTTTTGCGGCTTCTCGGGTCAAAAAGTGAGCGTTGCCAAATCTAAATTTGCTACAACTGAAAACACGGACAGCCATATTATCAACCAGATTGCAAATGTCTTGGGTATGTCTCATACGGCGCACCTCGAAAAATACCTCGGCGTCCCTCTCCACCATACTTGGGTTAAAAAAGATGACTTTCAGGGCATTGTGGATAAAACCCGATTGAAACTTCAGTCTTGGAAGGCAAATACGCTTTCAAGAGCTGGCCGCGCCATTCTTTCTCAAACGGTGCTTTCTACAACACCGTATTATCTAATGCAAACGGTTCGCCTGCCTGCTGCTGTAACAGATGAATTAGATAAGATCGTCCGATCTTTTTTCTGGAGGCATGACACGGATAAACTGGGACTTCACTTAGTGGCATGGAACCTTATATGCCAACCAAAATATATGGGTGGTCTGGGCATTCGAAACGCGCGTGACATGAATATCGCTTTCCTTGCAAAATTGTCTTGGAAGATGTTGACTGAGCGAGGCAAGCTTTGGGTCCTTAACCAAAAATATGGCTCCCCACTCGATGAACCCAAAGCAAATTGCTCCTTTATATGGCGACACATATGTTTTGCGGCAAATTCTCTACGCGATGCTTTTGACTCTGACGAAAATGGAAATGTTCTATGGAAACCAACGGCGTCCGGAAAATTTACGGTGAGCTTTACCTACCATGAACTCCAAAACTATACTCTTAGTGCAGATACTACTCAAAGTGGCGTTTGGAAGCTGATATGGGCGATTAAGGGACCGCTTCGTGGGAACATGCTATTATGGTTGATTCATCGAGACGCCCTTCCTACTACAGGCCTATTAAAAGCGAGACACATAGGAGATAATGATGCATGCCTTGGCTGTGGCACTCGGCCCGAGTCCACGCTGCATGTGATGAGAGACTGTTGCTGGGCTATATCTATATGGAAACAAGTTATCCATCGACATTACTGGACGCTTTTTTCCACTGCAAATGAGACTCCGATTTGGCTGGAAAAATGCTTGAGTACAAATATGTACAAACACGACACTATTGAATTCTGGAGATTCTTATTCCGAGAGATTGTTCAGGGACTTTGGTATTGGCGCAACCATGAGACCCACCATGGAGACCGATCACGCCCCCCGAAGATGATCTTCATTGCGGAAGCTATTCGACGAGCACGGGAACTCAGACTAGCTTGGAGCTGACTTCTACGTTTTTTCAATATAGAAAAATTAGCCTAGTGTCTTGTATAGTTGAATTTTTGAACTCTTTTGTACACTTTGTTGATTTTTAATAAAATATCCGGTTTCGACCAAAAAAAAAAAGGATAAATTCTAATCAAATCGTAAGATAAATTTAAAACAAATAATCAATCTTTTACTTAAACTAAAATCTATATATAGGCAATATAACGGTCTAATCTATCTTTTTGAAATTCATCCTTATCTTTTCAAATTTTGTCTTCTATCACTTTCCTTTCAAACGAGGCTAGATTGAGTTTTTCTTGACATATTTTAAAGGCGTCTCCATTAGGGCTGTAAGTGAGCCGAGCTACTCGTGAGTAGCTCGAGATCGGCTCGAGCCAAAACTCGATTCGACTCGGTTTAAATCAGCTCGAATTCGAAATCGATTCGACTCGAAGATTAAATGCTCGATACTCGAGTAACGCAATACTCGACTCGACTACTCGCGAGCAAACTCGAATATATATTTACATATCCATATATGAATATTTATACACATATACATACAAACATATTTTTATAAATATGTTTATGTATCTTTATATTTGTAATGAATGTAATTATGATATCAAAATTTATTGTTTCTTTTATATCTTTTGTATCATATTGTCTATCAAATACTTTGCATTAATAATCTAGTTTAGGACTCAATACGTTATTCATTTCATCTTAAATAAGAAAATTCTTATAATAACCATCCAAAATGACATTTTTTGCTATTACCATGTGATAATTTAAATTATTTTCGAGTTAAATTTCATAAACTATTGGACTCGATAAGCTCGATAAAAAACTCGAGCTCGGCTCGAGTTTGTAAAACTTCCTTGATTCTCAGCTTGAGCTCGAGTTCTAAATACTCGTACTCGAACTCGAACTCGGCAATATTTTAAAATAATCGACTCGTTTAGAGCAATACTCGGTTCGACTCGGCTCGTTTACACCCCTATTCTCCATTCCGGCGGGTCTTCCAGAATCCATTAGTACTGATATTTTGGAGGGGCATCTACATTTCAGGAATCAATCAGTTGTGATATTTTGGAAGGGATTGTAAAGTCCCACATCGTTAAAGTAGTAGAATTCTCACCCCATATGAGTATGAGACATGTCTTGTCAACTCGGGTTAACCCTTGTAGACCAAACGAGGACGACCGTTTAAGCAGTTGACCGGATTATTTATGACTCGTTTAGCGCTTTCAGACTCGGGGTCTGCGGGCGTTAAGAATTATATCCGGGTCCGACTATTAGACGGACCTAAATGTCACACCATGTGAGATGGTGGGTGTCACCTATATACTCATTTGGTAGGACGACTACGGGACAAGTCTAGTGGGATGAGTCTTGGCCGGGTAGGGACGAATCTGGGACAAGTCCAGTGGGACAAGTCTTGGTCGGTAGGGGCAAGTCCACTTACCCACAACAGTTACCTCCACAACAGCAACAGAATGTGTTTGCAACGGGACATGTAAAGAATAATCAACAAGATTTTGGCCAACAACAACAGTGGAATTTGAATTTCGATAATCAGCAAGGCCAGCAGTTCGAGTATGGCATGGAAGAGCAGCAGCAGTACAATGTGAGCTATGTTGGACAAGATAATGGGGGTAACTGGAATCAGAACCAGCAGGGGCAAGGTTGGAATCAAACACATAGGCAGAATTGGAATCGAAATAATAGCAATCAGAACCAAGGGTTCAGGCAGAACCAAATCCCAAATAGCCAATCTTGGAATCAGAACCCCCAGAATCAGAATGCCTATCAAAATACCAATCAAGGCATGTATCAGAACAATCAACAACAGGGCCACCAACAGCAGAATGATCAGAACTGGGGCCAGAATAATCAGGGACAAAATCAGAGTTGGGGGAGCAATCAAGGATGGAACTAGAATCAGGGGCAGCAAGGAAACAATAATCAGCAAGCTAGCCATCAAAGCAGAAATAACAATTCTGGGACTTATCAACACCCGACTGCGCACCTTCATCAGAATAACCAATCAATCAATTCGGGTACCCAGAAGACCTCAACTGAGTTGCTTTTGGAGAAGATGGATAAGACTATCTCTGAGCTAAATAAGAGTGCTATTGAACAGAAGGTAGCAACGTACTCAGCTATCCGGAATTTAGAGACTCAAGTTGGGCAAATCACAAATACATTGAAGAAGAGTCTGAGTGATGCTGAGCAGAATCCGAGGCAAGTGAATGCCATATTCACTAGGAGTGGTAGAGAGCTGGGAGTCGACCAGCCAAAGCAAGCAGTTGTAGCAGAAGAATATCTGGATGAGGAGGATGAAGTTGAGGCAGCAGAGAGAGAAGAATGAAAACCGAGTTAGAAGCGATACGAAGAGAGTTTGATGCTGTTAAGAGAGACCTCGCGATTGTAAGGAAAGAGCGAGCAATGGAAGTACAGAGGGAGAAGAAAGCTCAAACCAGAAGAGATGAAGAAAGGGAGAAGCAGGATTTCATAGTGCTGGACATTAAAGAGGAGGAGCCGAGCAAGCCAGTGATGACAAAATAAGCTACATCTGGGCCTCCAAGGCCAAACACTCGAGGTAAGAAAAATTTTATGCCCCCTCCCCCTCCTGATTTTGATGAGAATACGTTGCCTTACCCACCTAAGGGTCCTTAGAAGCCGGTCCTTACTGAGAGTCAGAGTAGATTCCTCGACATTCTTAGGAAGGTAGAGATCAATGTTCCCTTGTTAGAGGAAATTGCTAGTGTGCCTGAGTATTTTAAATGTATGAAAGAGATTTTGAAAAGTCGAGAGAAAATGGGTAAGGTAGTTAAGCTGAGAGAGGAGTGTTCAGCGGTTTATGATAGTAAGATACCCCTAAGATGAAAGATAGAGGAGGTTTCACCATTCCTATCACCATAGGCAATACTGTAATTGAAAATGTTTTATGTGATTTAGGAGCTTCTGTGAGCTTGATGCCTAAGGCTTTATATGAAAAATTAGGGTTAGGTGAATTGGAACCTACGGGATTGACCCTACAGATGGCTGATAGGTCGGTGAGGAAACCTTTGGGGGTAGCGGAAGATGTCTTAGTGCAAGTTGGAAAGTTTGTGTTCCCCGTGGATTTTGTGATTCTTGACATGGAGATGGACTCCAAGACCTCTGTTTTGTTAGGTCGTCCCTTTTTGACCACCAGTGACGCTCAGATAGGAGTTAAGAGTGGAGATATTTCTTTTGGTGTTGGGGGCGAGAGAGAGCGGTTAAATGTTTACAAGGATAGAGGTCCAAATGCTATAAATGATGAATGCTTATATACATAATCTTTGTTTTCTTGTGGTGTGGTGTGTACTGACGTGCATGAAGGAACAATATTGTCAAAAGGAGATGCGGTGCGCTTACGAGATGTCGTCGATCGAGGCAAGATCGAGGCACAGAATAAATCGGGATCGCCCGTTGCACCGGTGCTCCCCAAGCTGGGAAAAGTGCGGATTGATAAACCACCTGATTGCAAGAAGTCTAAGAGGAAGCCATCTCCAAAGCCGGAGAGGAAAGAGAGTGTGAGATGGCAAGAGAAAGCAGCACAAGTGACACGAGGTAAGCCGCTCACTAGCTCGACTATTTTTATGATTGCCCTTGGGATATCTACGAGCATGTTTAAACTGATGAATGCGGAATTTGGTTGACTTGCTATGAGCTTACATGATATTTGATGAGTGTCTGTTTGAGTTGTTTGAGTCGTTTATGATTTGAGTTTGTTAAGCGTCACCCGGTCGAGCCAACGACGTAAAACACAGGCGCTTGTGGGAGGCAACCCACCTTTTTGCTTTTATTGGTTTAGATCTTATTAGGACCCTGAGAGGATATTTTACACCCGATTCTTGTTTTTGACATGCATGCTATAGCCAATATTTTCTTTATATATACATCTCCATGTTTGTGTTACCTACACTTAAGGTTTCGGCCTTTCGTTGTAGAGAATTCTTTGTGTTTACTTTGTAGCACAGGCACCCTGGAAGATACATTTGCGGTTGTTGCATTGCATTGGATGAGCTTTGCCGACAGTTCAGCTAAGTTTTTTTTCCTTTCTCACTCACACACTGAGGACAATGCTTCGTTTAAGTGGGGGGTAGGAGACTTAGCTTCACTGTTTTTGTTGATAAATTTTTATGCCATGTTTTCATATACCTGAATGATTTGTAGGCTTAGTTTTTGCTATATCGTGTGAATTTGGGCAATATTTTAAAAAAATTCATGGATTGATGTTGTGTTATATGTTGAATCATGATATCCTTAGGTTAAGTGTTTTACAATTGAGTAAATGCATGCGAGTTAAGTCGTGATCTTGTTATAAAAATGGACTACACACGCACTCAATAGCTTCAATATCATGAGTTATGGTAATTAGTGATGCTTATAGTTGTCATAGTCTATTCTGTTACCTAGAACTTATATGATTAACTTCGAGGCGAAATAGAAAGGTCTATCTTGGTAGATTAAGGGATGACGGTCTTGGCATTTCTTTGACCCAACCAGAGCCAAATAGCCAACCCTGTATATAATTTCCACAGAAACCCCTCTGAGTCTTTGTAGGGTGGTTAGACCCCCACCCGAACGTAGCCATTCGTTGATTAGCCTACAATCACCGACCCTTAGCCTTTATTTGTGGTCTACATTTCTTTGGCACCCTACAAGTGAGTTTTAATCTTATTTTGGGCACACTTGCTAGCACAAGTGTGGGGTGGTGAAGATGTGTATCAAAGTGTGGTGTTGGTGAATCTTTTGAACTACGAATGAGAATGGGTAGCAAAAAGTGTTGGTGTTTGGTTTATTAAAAAAAAAAGAAAAGGAAAAAAAATCAAAATCAAAATCAGTCAAAAAAAAATGGAACAAAGTGTTTGAAAAAGTTGAGTCAAAGAATGTTTGATGAAGGCCGTGTATTAATTCTTCCAAAGTGGCGTTGGTGGACGAGTTTTCATTGAACTATGTTGGAATTTGAGAGTAAAGAAGGAGAATGCTTGCTTGAACCAAGCTAAGGAGGTGAGTTATGAGGCAATTTCAAGAAGTTTTGATTAAGCTCACTCGTTTTTCTCTTTTGATATTCCTTTTATCCTTTCGTTTAGCCCCGTCCCTAGCCTAACGTTACAACCGTGCAAGTCCTACCCGACCTTAGTTAGCCTTGATTTGACCTCGATTAGTGGAGATGTTTATGAAGTATAAGCCTATGGTGTAACAACAATAGTCATGCATCTATAATCTGAACCGGTTAACTGTGATGAATGAATGAGAAGCTATGCACACACTCACATTCCGTTTTTGTAATAAGGTAGGATTAGACTCAATTGCATTTGCCTGGTTGTTTTCACTTGCCCTTTGCATGTGATGATCCCGTGTATGACTACAATGTTGACTCTATGTTACATTTTAGAGTCACTTTGTTTGCTCGAGGGCGAGCAAAAGCTAAGTGGGGGATAGTTGATGGGAGTTAAATTGTAGAGTATTTCTTATATGAGATTACCTCCTTTTACGAGTTATTCATGGTTATTTTGGGCTATTATGGGTAGTATATGAACGATATTCACTTATATGCATGTTTCGAGACTAAAGGCATTTTCGTCCTAAAAACTCGTGTTTTATGTGGATTTCGTTACGTTTCTGTCAATGTATATTATGCCTTGTTGTTCGGGTCTTTGTTTTCAGGCTTAGATTGATGTATAAGGTCGAGAATAAGGAAGAGAGTCTCGAGAAAGAACGAGATTTGGGGCCAAGGAGGAGAAAAGAGTGAAGAATCATTGACGAAATCTGAACCAATCACTTCAAGGGACATTTTGGTCACACTTGGAGACACTTTCAGGAAGAGTTGTCTTGATGAAAGTTGTAGAGGATTGAATCAGCTTTCCAATTTATTTTGAATCATCTCATTTGGAGCCCTAGAAGTGAAGTTATGATGAAAATACTGAAGCTTGGTGCAAACGAGCGTTTACGGAGCAATGCTGAGGCCTGAGAGTTGGCCTTTCAGGCAAAAGAGCGTTTGCCTTGCCACAAACGCTCGTTCATGGTCGGGATGCGGCAAAAACCTATAAAAACCCTCTTTTTCGGTCCCAAATGATATCTATTCAGTACTTAGACGTTTTAGGGTTTCTTAGGGGCGATTTTAGGGCGATTTCCATTAGTTTAAACGTTGTTTCAATCCTTAGATCATAGATTTAATTCCTAGCAACTCTATACAACTTTCATAGCTTAGATTTTCGATTCGTGATCCAAGATTTCATCTTTTGAAGGAGATTTTCATACAACTCAAGGTTTCATCTTTTATGGTAATTATTTCTTTGTCTTTCAATTATTTGATTATGTCTTTGATTATCGCTTTCATTATTATTTCATTTTTCAATTCCATTATGAGTAGCTAAATAGTTGTATAGCCGAATTATGTAAAAGCGGGTGAAACGCCCTAAGGGGGATTAGACGGGAGTAGTGTAGCGCTTAATTAAACGTTTGTATGATTAATCCACGTTCTAAAACTTGTTCTTATAAAGATTATAGCTTTGAATTAGATTGACAACCTAGTTCACTGTCACACACACATCGAACTTATAGATGTATTTTGCGGTGAGATGTGGGATAAGGGGTTTTAGGATCATTGCGTAGACACAACATAGTTGTTAGATTGACAACCTAGCTAGTGTTAGGACTGTGCCCTATGTGAGGTTTTCATCGGTTTTCCGAGCGGCTCTAGATTTTGGTAAACCATGTTAGGTTAGTTGGCTTTCTAAAGGGAGGGTTAATTAGCCTGGCATAGGGTGTTAAGCGAGAGTTGTTCAGACCTTAACACCAGAATTAGGAGTTGACACCCGTGGATGTCATATAAACTGAATTGGATAGGTAGGTCGGTTAAGACACGCTCCTTGTCAAGTCTTTCCTGTGGGGTAAAATTAACCCGCTGGATCGTAGTTCGGCTATGCTTTTTAATCATATAAGTAAAACCAGTAGTGTAATCGTTATTTCTGAATTAGTTGTTAATCTTTCCACTATCTATTGACTTGAACCAAGTTCTATGTCGACTTTGGTACTTCACTGTTACTCCCAGTGGATTCGACCTTGTAACCACTATACTGCCCTAACCCGATACTCTGTCGGTTAAAGTTAGCGGTTAAGTATTTTGCTATCAATTGTCCTGGTGAGGACGTCAGTGTTAGGAAATTTACGCGGGAACGCAGCGGAATTCAAAATTTATTTCCTTTTAACCAGAATCGACTTCGTTTAAGCAATAAACAAATAAGTAGTAGACGGTGAATACATTGCTTGATCTAAAATATCGACGCTTTGATCGTCTAAAGAGAGTAGCGATGCACGGAGCCGCCCAAACGTTCGGCCTCTACCGCCAGTCCACACGAACAGCCCCCCGGAATCCCATCATGGATTGCTATTAGAAAAACTTGGTTGCTAGACCGACATTTTCTCTCTCTCAAATACTCTCTAAGAAACTCTCTATTTTTCACAATAAACTATTAGTCTCTTGGAATTGTGATGTACAAAAGAGGTAGTCAAGCCTCTCATTTTATAGAGTGACATGCGCCTCTAGTCAATCCCAATCTGATTGGAGAAGCTTCCTAGTAGATTGGGGAGAAAAAATATATTTTCCTAATAAAATAAGAAAAATATATTTGATTGATTTATCTCATTAATATTCAATATCTTATATTTAATATTTTTCCAAGATATATATTGACAATATCTTATATTGAATATATCTTTATTATATTACCATAAATTTATTTTCCAAAAATCAATTAATATCCAATATTAATATTATGGTAATCTTATTAATTAAATTGCACAATCCAAGTTTATCTTATACACATTGAAAGTCTCGCCCAAATCCCAAAATATTGGCATCCGGAATATTCTTAATTAATATAATACCATGATTAATTAATTTGTAAAATACATGTGTATCATATACACATAATAATTTCGACATACAAATACATTATGTGTATATTTAATTAATCAACATAATTAATATATTGTATTATATTTATTCATGATAATATAACACTTTATAATCGAGATAAAACTTTCCTTATTTGGTTATCGCTATAACCGCATTTTAATCCGGCTAGATGTTCTTATGTGTGTGACCCGATATGTTTCCGAATATGTTGGACGTAGGCACAAAATGCGAATTACGAAAATGCCCTTCGTACCTAACGATCACGGGATAACGTCTAGCAACACACCGTGACCCCCAATCATCGGAAGAGTCAAATGCAATGACTATTACCTTTCATGTGAAACGGTTACCGTGTAAATAGAATTCTATCGCTGTAATAATATCCATACGGTCGTTCGTCGAGTGTCAAACATCAACGACCGTATCTTATAATCTGGATATCATGCTATCTCGAAGTAACTCATTTACTTCCACTTTGCAAAGATTCACGAGAGGAAGATATTCCTTATAAGAAGGCTCTTTCGGATATTCACCCCTATTGATAGGGTACGCGATTTCCGGACGAACAAACATGTATACTTCGAATGCTTCAGTATCACACCCAATCACTACCGCATGATTGCCCCGTGGCTAGGGGAAACATCAATAGTGTCAAAACATGACAATCCACACCGCGATGCCATGTAGACTCCGGTCCTAAGGATAATTACACAACTGTCATATAGTGTGACACTTAACTGCGTAAGTGGGTCACTCTAACGTAGTTGTATAATGAGTAGTTGTGTGAAGCCATTGCTGAATGCCCAGAAAAATCCTGTAGGGAACGATATGTAGGAAATTCATACAGTTGTATAATGAGTAGTTGTGTTTATTATTTTTTGCTATGTCGGAATGTATACATTTAGGCAAGTCAAATAGTGCGTGCATTTCATACTATTTGGAATACATTGACAGAGTTTTTTTTTTTTTTTTTTTTTTTTGCTATCGATCCCTCTATTTTCAATTGTTCTGTAACTACTATTTCAAGGTGTATGCTCTACAACCTTATTTCCCAGTTTTTATTTAGGGATTCCATGTAATACTGCTTGTTTGCTTTTGTGTTTTGTGTTTTGTGTTTTTTTTTTCCTTTTTCTTGGAAAAGTTCTTAATGATCGTTTGGAAACTCAATTTACTTTTCACTCTTATTTTCAATCTAATGTGTCTATAGTTTTGTTGATTTTGAGTTAACCTCTTTATTCTAGCGGTTGAGGTCCTTCTGGAGGGTTGATGATGGGTGATGTTGTGCAGACAGGATTCGTGGAGTTTTTCCTACTTCTTCTAAACACGGTAATCTGAACGGAGGATGAGGAGATATACTAAAAAAAACTTCTGTCAAACCATTTCCCAGGCCACGTCTCTGTCAACAACTCCCCACAATTAATGACAATCGATTTGTTTGCTTTTTTTGTGATCATTTTATGTTTATGTTGTCCGTAACAATTGGAAGACATGGGTATTCAAACTCGGAATGGAAAGGATGTGTATTGAAACCATGAAACGAATACTACAACGTTCATTTATGTTACTATAACGTTCATTTATGTTTTCAGAGTTGATTTAAGATTTATGTTAGTGTAGTCTTTCAATAGTTAAAATTACTTGTAAGATAATTTAATATATATATATATATATACTACATCCCACTCAAAATGCAAGTTTATTTGATTTTTGATTTTGTTTAATAATGTTAATTCATTTCGAAAAGTATTTATTTCCTTTTTCTTCTTTTACTTTCATTTGTTATATAATCATCAATTTTCCTATACTTTGCATTAGTCATTTTAGATTTTTTTTAATCAAAATTAATGACATATAACCAATTTAATCAAAATTTTAATTTATATAAAAAAATCCAAGAGACGTTTATATTTTGAAACATATAATAATCGTAGATGATTGAAATGATTTATATTACGAATTGATTAATCGTAAATGGTGGTGCGGGATCCACGTGGCTTGAAACAATTGACTTGCTCTGTAGCGTTTTTTTTCCATCCAAATAGCCAATCCGGATCCATTTTCTCAACCTCTTCCTGCCGTTTCATCATTTTCCTTTTATATACTATATTTCTTTCCCAACTAATCTGTAAAATACACATATCAGTTTTCGCATTTGCAGAACCTTTTCGAAAAGCAACTCATTCTCCTGTTGCAAAGTCAGTTTCATCAAATTTATTTTCGAATATGGCGGAAAAGTCTTTCAAGTTCATAATCCTCGGAGGCGGCGTCTCTGCTGTGAGTTCTTTTTTCATCTTTTTTTTTTTATTATCGTTTTTGTATTCCTCCCTCAATCACATGAAACGGATACGGAAAAAAAAGCAGATGTAAAATGTACTAAATCGTTGAATTTTGATTAATTTTATATCCAAATCATCAGCAGCTGTTTGAGCTTTGAGTGGTAGTTGGTAGAAGTTTCACTTGCACGATTGATTCTATTGGGATTGTCTTTTGTAGATTTTCTTTTTACCATTGAGGTCCAGAAAGAGGAAAGCCCGATATTCCTTTTGTGTTCTATGGTTTCATATGTGCCTATCTGTGCATTATCTCGAGCTGATCAGCTTTGTTTTTTTTTGTTTTTGAAATTCAGAATTCTGGAAGATCCATAATCCCTGTATTATGAAATTTCTATTAATTTGAATTACTTTTTAGTTTTGTTTGTCGAATATCTGATGCACCCACTTGCTCGGTATTTGGAAGGATGATCGTCGTAAGACTTGACTGTGGAGGGGCAGTGTTTTTTTTTTCTTTTCTTATTTTGATGGACTTTGTTGTTAATGTTAGGACGATTATAGTTGATGGCCAACTATAAGGTGAATTGAAGTGTAGCTTGACGTCTCTTGCAGTCTTGCTCCAGAAATAATCAAGCTAGTTGAGATTTAGTCAGCTATTTGTTCATTTGGAATATAAGTAGAATTGTGTATGGCTCCACAGTATAGAAAAGATCAAGGTTTTCGGGTTCAACTGTATCTATATTAGGTGTTGAAAATATTCAGTTTATTACAGTCTATTTGAGTCGCCCCCAAAACTAACCCTCAAAATGTTCATCTTTGTAACTGTATTTTCTATTAATTTCTGCATAGTTTCCTATGGTAGGCTAATGGTATTAAATTGGGGTGTCATGTCTCACTCACTTTGCTCATAATATCAGGGTTATGCCGCAAGGGAATTCGCCAAGCAAGGAGTTCAGCCAGGTGATGTGGCACTCATTTCCAAAGAGGCGGTACGGATCATGGACCTTCGCGGTTAATTATTATATCTGCTTATGAGCTTTGTTCCTATTTCCTGTTGGCTTTTGTAAAGGAAGAACAAGTTATTAAAACACATAATCTTAAAAGCTTTGTTGCTGTTGCCTTTTTCTAATATATCGTTGCTTCGGTTTCCTTATCGTTATTTGCATGTATTGTTAAACCATGCTTGAATTTGGAGAGCGACTGTATGCAGGATGTTAATTTATTCATTTCCATCCATCCTAAAGTAAAGGAACTAGATCTTCAAAAAAAATAAAGGAACTAGATCCAACCTGCTCTAGGTAAATGGGTAAAAAAGCATCATACAATGATCACAGGGATATTTACAGCTTCTGTGGATCCTTTTTTCGGAAAATATTAGATGGGGTTAGAGATTTGGATGAGACAAGGACTGCAGTAATCTTTAGCTTTTGTCGTATTGAATTGTAAAAGCCCTGATGTAAACCTGAAAGCTGCATCTCTTGAAACGAACTACTTTATTTAGTATTACATTCTATATACATGTACTGACATATCTCTCTGTTGTTAAGGTGGCTCCTTATGAACGTCCTGCACTAAGCAAGGCTTATCTTTTTCCAGAGGGTAAGTTGGTGTTGAGAAAAATAAACTTGGATCTAGCAATAAGGATATAAAGTTTCTTTTTCCTGCGGTTTCTGGGAGTCAACTGCATGATTCTTATTACATTTTATTTTGATATTTCTTCCTTATTACAATTCCTGATTGGTATTTTTATCTTCCCCTCAGGCACTGCCAGGCTTCCAGGGTTTCATGTTTGCGTTGGAAGTGGTGGAGAGCGCTTGGTTCCTGAATGGTATGCAGAAAAAGGTAACTAAAGTTGATTCCTTGAAACATCCTGATTTGATGTGCTATATACTACTTGTAAACAAAAAAATTGTAGAGCTGATCCCATTTCAATAGGATTCTTTTATATCCTCTGTTACGATACTCTTAAGAATCTCATAATGGAGTCAATCCTAATTGTACAGGGATATCATTGATCCTTAGCACGGAAATAGTAAAAGCAGATCTTGCTTCCAAGACTCTTGTCAGTGCAGCTGGGGAAACATTCAAATATGGAAAACTGATTATTGCAACAGGATCAAGTGTATGTTGCTAACCTAAGAAATTTATTTCATTTTATTCAACCCATTCATTGGACACATGACATTACCTTCTTTGTTTGTTTTCGCAGGTTATAAAGCTAGCGGACTTTGGTGTACAAGGGGCTGACGCCAAGAATATTTTATACTTGAGAGAAATCGATGATGCCGATAAGCTTGTAGAAGCCATAAAGGCTAAAAAAAATGGAAAAGCTGTGATCGTAGGAGGTGGATACATAGGTCTTGAGCTTAGTGCAGCACTTAGGATCAATAAACTAGATGTTACAATGGTTTATCCTGAACCTTGGTGCAGTAAGTAGATCTCCATTAGTTATTGTTTTCCTTCAAGCTGTGTGTGTTATGTTACATACTATCAACTTAATCACTCTTATTTGCGGATGCATTTTCCAGTGCCCCGGCTTTTTACTGCTGGTATAGCTGCTTTTTATGAGAGTTACTATACAAACAAGGGCGTCAATATCATCAAGGGCACTGTAGCTGTTGGGTTTGATGCCAACGAGAGTGGTGAGGTATTGGACATCAACATTATGTTTCTTTTCTTTTATTTAATCGTTAACTTATGTGCAACAAATTCATGAATATTATATCTTCATGCAAGACTACTAACAACCCTGTCTGAAGTACAGGTGAAGAATGTTAAACTCAAGGATGGTAGGATACTGGATGCTGACATAGTAGTTGTCGGTGTCGGTGGAAGACCACTGACAACTCTGTTCAAGGGACAGGTTGAAGAAGAGAAAGGCGGCATTAAGGTGTGTTGTAGTAACACCCTCTCTGTATTCCGAGTCTTGATTTGATTCTAATTTCATGATGATATTTTAAGCATCATTGAGCAATTTGCTAACCTGTTAACAATTTTGTGGGAGTCATTAATTCATCCAAGATGATTCATTTTTTGTTTTACAGACTGATGGGTATTTCAAAACAAGTGTACCTGATGTATATGCAGTAGGTGATGTTGCTACATTCCCTCTGAAACTGTACAATGAAACAAGAAGGGTTGAACATGTAGATCATGCACGCAAATCAGCTGAACAGGCTGTCAAGGTATAATATAGATTTGTATTTTCCCAGCGAATTTCAGACAAATTTTTCCAAAGTGCAAAAACCTGATATTATTATTACACTTTTGGTTTGAGCAGGCAATATTTGGATCAGTTGCAGAGTATGACTACCTTCCATACTTCTACTCGCGTGCCTTTGATCTGTCATGGCAGTTCTATGGTGACAATGTTGGAGATTCTGTGCTCTTTGGAGACAGCAATCCAACATCCGAAACTCATAAGTTTGGATCATACTGGATCAAAGATGGAAAAGTGGTGGGTGCATTCCTAGAGAGTGGTACTCCCGAAGAAAACAAAGCTATTGCTAATGTTGCTAAGGTGCAGCCCCCGGTAAACAGCTTGGAGCAACTAGAAAAAGATGGCCTTACCTTTGCCTCCAGGATCTGATCTGAACGATCGGGTACAAAGACTCTCTATTGCATAATTTCCATTGGATTATGTATGCATTAATGCAATGATAAAAACTTTCTATCCTAAAATTTCCTTTTGTACTTGAGCTTTTTCAAGCTGTGGATTTCTGCATACTTTAGTGACGGATCGGATTGTCTTTCTATGCCTATATCTTCTTTTCTTTTCGTGTTTTTGAAATAAAGTGAGGATTCAGATGTTGAAATGACTGGAATTTGTGATGAATCGCGTGATTTTTTTTTTTGCCAGAAATTTCCTTATGTATCTCCTTGTGATATACAACATTTGGTCAGTTATTTTAGGGACAACAACTGCAAGAACTAGTTAAGTTTATCATCAAAAAAAAAAAAAAGTGCTGGTTAATGAAGCTCATTCATTACATGTTTTTGATGAAATTCCTGAACCAAATTTAGGATCATGGAATTCTTTAATGACTGGTTTTGTACTTTCTGGGCATTACAAGAAAGCTTTCCAGGCTGTTGAAGATTCAAGATGAACATTTGATGAAATGTTTGGTAGAGATATTGTTTCATGGAATTCAACTATAACAGCTCATAGCAAGAAACAATAGACTTGCTTTGTCTCCTGTCAATGGGCGCCTGCGTTTAAGCCTACTTAGATGCCGATTTACATCTCCATACACCAGTGGGATCGGGAGTATGGGGACCCTCGGGGTAGGGTTTACCCTTTAAGAAACAATAGACTTGAGCAAGCACTTTTCTTATTGCATAGAATGCCTGCCCTATATACAATCTCATATAAATGCACGTGCGTAGGTGTGGGTCGGATATATTACAACCATTAAAATAAGGATTTTGACACTTTTAGTCACTCATATTTTAGTTTTGTTTCAAAAATAACCTTTATTTTTTTGAATAACACTTTTGGTCCTTAAGTTTGCATGTTGTTTCAATTTTAGGACAATCGTTCAATTAGCCGTTTAAGTTAAACGTCGACTAAACGTTAAATCTGAGAGGGGGAATGTCGATTTTAGATGAGAAATGAAACCACATGTGGCTGTCAGGTCGGATTCGACATTTAATCGATGTAATTTAGACCAGCTAAATGGGTAATGTCCTAAAATTGAAACAAAATACAAAGTTAGGAACAAAAAATGTAACTAAAAACATTAAGGTTATTTTTAAAACAAAGTTATAAAATGATTATACCGTCGGATGCATATCTAATCAGGAGCAGAGTCCGGATAGACGTAGGAGTAATTCAATTTTTAAACTAAGATTTATTTAATTAAAAAGTTTATGAAAAAGATAATTTATTCTAGTTACAATTCAATATGCATACCATTATATATTCAATATACAAAAGGAAAGTAAAATAATCCAGATATACCGAGTACTTTCGCTGAACGACCCCTTATTATTATATTATTATTATCTAAACGACCCCTTATTACTATAATTATTATTATCTAAAGTGGGCCAAGTGATTGTTTTCCACAAATTCCTACCTGCTTCTTTTACATTCATTATTATTATTAGAGGAGAACAACCACATTGAAAGTCAGATTTATAGCATAAAAATTGTGTTTCCGACGTAGAAACTAAGCCACGTAATGAATTTATTTAATTCTTATTATCCGTGTATATTAATGAATTGAAAAGTTTTACCTATAAAATTTTATTAAATAAACAAGTGGTCGAATTCTCTACAGCCGTACAGCTAGAACTAGGAGAGTGACGATACCGGGTTACGCACCACGATATATCATCATCGAGTAGGCTTCATGGGTTAAATATCTGACCAAGGCACAGGAGCCAGATAAGGCATACAAGTCGGATTATCGACTTGGAAGCCATAACACGTATGTCGACCCTCGAGCCCGAAGTATATCTAGGAGCTCGAGGTCACGACTATCGACTTACGAGCGGTGCGGGCGAGAGTTCCGGACTCGATCACCCCAAGCCGGGCGGTCGATGTCTTGAACGAGTCCACACCGGCTACGTTGGCCCATTATCCACGGGATAACTTGGGCAAGGGGTAAGGCCCAATTAAGGGTAAATATGACAATAGCTACAAACCGACTCATATTAGGGTTAGGTCATGCATTGTCCTTATAAATACAACGTTCCAGGAACTACGTATGGCTTGATTCCTGGAATAATAACAGGATACGTAGGCACTCTAAGAATCCCACTTAGACTCAGCCGTAAAAGTACAAAACCCCTATGTCGTTCTGGGCATTAGGGTTCTTGATTATTCTTCAATAATATAAGGAAAAGCCCGGATCTTTAAGGTGACATAATTTGTCATCGTCATTGGCGCTAGAAGGAGGGTCCCTTCTTTTGTTGAATACATCAAGATCATCATGCCTCCAAAGGAAAAGACCGCCAGAAAAACCACCTCTAAAAACGTGGATCCGCAGAATCCGCAGATAAGTGAGCAGGCGGGTGCGGATCCTCAGGGGGAAAAAGATCCAGCTTTAGAGACCGTCCATGAAAATCCGCCAAAACAAACTCAGGGCCTTGCCCCAGAGTATCAAGCCATGGTGGATCAGCTGGCGGCGACAGATCATAATGCCCTGAGAAAGATAATGGCGGAAGCCTTTAATCGACAGAGACAGCAACAACAGGCGGAAGGCGGCCTGAATAACGCCGCCAATAATCCTAAGCCAGATCAATTTGAAGAGGTCAGCGCTTCCTCAAGTTCGGTCGAACGGAGGAAGCGAGAAATACAACAGAAGCACATACGCATCGATGAAGATAGCGTTAGGCAGGAGTTAGATGTAATCCTGGGAAAAACCCAGGGCCCGTTGTGGTTAGAGTCTCCTTTCATCAAGGAGATTGAAGATTATCCTAAACCCAAGGGGTTTAAAATACCTAAGATAGACCCGTATGATGGCACCACCGACCCGGAGGACCATCTTCACAGTATCTATCCCGGATGAGGCTAGAATGTGCCCCGAGACGAGATGCGATGCCGGGCATTCGAGACTCTACTTGTAGGACGAGCAAGAGAGTGGTTTACCAAGTTGAAACCCGGATCCATCTCCGGCTTCACCATGCTCGCCGAAAAATTCGAGACGCCTTCATCGTCAACAAAAAGTTTCGGTTGAGCGAGACGCACCTCACAAACGTGAGGCGGCATAGAGACGAGTCGGTATTAGATTATCGAAGAGGTTTAACCTTGAGGCCATGCGGTGAAGGATCCTCGGGATCGAGTCTTGATCACTTCATTCGTAGGGGGACTGCGCAACACAAAGTTGTATGAGAAGTTAAGCCGGAACCTCCCTCGAAACATGGATGAGTGTGTGAATGTCGTACATCGATTTTGCCAAGGCGAAGAGGCGGTGCGTAGGCACACCCAAGCCGAGTGGATGGACGGCTCGAGGAAAGAAGGTCGAGGAGGAAATAAGAATCGGCCTCGACGACAAGATGTAGAGAGAAAACGTCGTACGGGATCGCATCGAGGCGCCTCCCTCGGGCCGGTCGAGAGAAAAAGGGGGTAGAAAGGATAAAGATTTTACTCCCTCAACCGGTCCCGTACGAGAGGTCTTATCAATCATGGTTTCTAAGAATTTGGCCAAGAGGCCACCTCCGATCAAAAAACCTCGAGAAAAACGAAGGTCGACAAAGTATTGTGAATTCCACGAGGACACAGGTCACTCGACAGAGGACTGTTTCGATTTAAAGAAAGACATCGAGGCTCGCATCCAGGAGGGAAAGCTGGATGAGGTCATAGACCGATCGCGTTATAATGAGCCCAGGGGGCAGCGAGACTTCAAAAGAAAAAATCCTGACCAGGATAGAGGTCGAAGTCGAGAGAATCAAAGAAGAAGAGATCGATCCCCTAGACGAGACCGATCTCCTGATAACGATAGGGACTACTATGGTCAGGATCGCTATGATGATAATCGCCCAAACAATTATGTGAATATGATATTTGGGCCGGGGGAGAGTGAGAAGGAACGAGCCAGTCGAGAACCAGACGACAGCTCGAGGCCGCGTAAGCAGTCAAGATTAACTACGGAAGTCGGGTACGGCCCCAGAGACGACGTTCCTAAGTTGACAAGTCATAGTGAGGGGTTAGTGATTGAAGCAGTTATAAGTCGCGCCAGAGTGTCGAGGGTATGTGTCGATAATGGCAGCGCCGTAAATATCTTATACTACTCGGCATTCCAGGGGATGAAGCTCAAAGAGAAAGACTTAGTGCCTATAACCTCTCCACTATTCGGTTTCACAGGTCAGGCAGTCCATCCCATGGGTTCCATAAAGCTACTCACGACAGTAGGTGATGGGGAAAGAGGGAGGACGCTAGAGCTAAACTACGTGGTCGTTAAAGCTCCCTCCGCGTATAATGTTATTTTGGGCGAGACCCGGCCCTTTTCGAGTTACGAGCTATAATTTCGACGTTCCATAACGACATGAAATTCCCGACTCGAAATGGTTCCCACGAAGTAAAAGGGGATATTGAAATCGCCGGAAGCGCAATTCGATAGTGATGAACGGTAAGATGGCGGTACAACAAGTCCTCATCGAGGAGCTCATTCCGGAGGAGGAGGAAGAGAAGTGTTGGGCTTCGAGTGAAGCGATTGAAAATGTCGGCTTATGGGAAGATGGAACCGATCGAGTGTCCAAGTCGGGGTTTGGATCCCGACTCGGGAAAAGCGGTTCTTGATCGATTTGCTTTGAAAGAGTTCAAGGACGTTTTCGCACGGAAGGCGTCCGATATGCCGAGCCTACCGACAAACATCGCCATCCATAAACTCGAGATTGACCGAGCCGAAAGCCGGTCAAACGAGAAGAAGCGAAATTTCGCGCAAGATCGATTGGAAGCTATCGAGTCCGAAGTCGGGAAGTTACTTGTCGGCAAATATAGTAAAAGAAGTGCTCTATCCAGAATGGCTTGCCAATCCAGTGTTAGTGAAGAAACCAGATGGCAGCTGGCGCATGTGTGTAGATTTCACGGATTTGAATAAGGCGTGCCCCAAAGATTCCTATCCGCTACCTAAGATCGACAGGTTAGTTGATTCGACCATCGGTTTTGAGGTATTCGCGTTCCTTGATGCATACAAGGGGTACCACCAAATTCTTATGGATCCTCGAGACGCGGAGAAGACCGCGTTTATCACAGAGTTTGGCACCTTTTGTTATGTTACCATGCCATTCGGACTAAAGAACGCTGGAGCTACATACCAAAGGGCAGTCAACAGAATTTTCGCGAAGCAGATTGGTAGAAATATGGAAGTCTATGTGGACGATCTACTCATCAAAAGCCGATCGATGAAGCAATTTACGGTAGACGCCGGGAAGTATTTGGAGTACTAAGAGATACCGACATGAAACTTAATCCAAAAAAATGCACCTTCGGGGTGAGGACATGCAAATTTCTAGGGTATATGGTGTCGAGAGACGGGATTCGAGCCAACCCTGACAAGATCGACACACTAAAGAACATGCCTGCACCTCGAAACATGAAAGAGGTTCAGAGACTCACCGGTCGGATGGCAGCACTGAATAGGTTTTTATCTCGGTCAGCCCAGCGTGCGCTACCGTTCTTCAAAGTTCTTCGAAAGCCCAGCCCTTTCCACTGGAACAACGAATGTCAGACGGCCTTCGAGGAACTAAAAGCATATCTTTCAGAACTACCTACTCTCACCTCTCCTCGAGAGGGGGAAAGGTTGCTAGTTTATTTATCAGTCTGCGAGGAAGCAGTGAGTTCGGTCTTGGTTCGAGAGGGAGAAAAGGGCCAGGTGCCCATATATTTTGTAAGTAAAGCTCTGCATGGCCCCGAAGCCCGATACTCACCAGCTGAGAAGCTCGCACTAGCGTTGGTACACGCATCGAGAAAGCTTAGGCCATACTTTCAAGCCCATCCTATAGTGGTAGTCACAGACCAACCACTCAAGCAAATTCTGGCGAAGCCCGACACATCTGGTCGACTCGCGAAGTGGGTAATCGAGATGGCTCAATACGACATCGAGTTCGTGCCGCGTACCGCAATCAAGGCTCAAGCTTTAGCAGACTTCTTAGCCGAAGGTATATCAGTGCAACTTGAGCAGGAAAAGGAAAGTCACGAAGAACGATGGATGCTCCATGCCGATGGGGCCTCGAGCAAAGAAGGAGCAGGTGCAGGCCTCCTATTAGTCAGCCCGAGGGGGGAGGAGTTTCCATACGCCCTCCGATTCGATTTTAAGGCAACTAATAATGAGGCAGAATATGAAGCAATTATCACTGGTCTGAAGCTCGCTCTAAAGCTGGGGGTCGAAAATCTCAACGTTTACAGTGACTCGCAATTGGTTGTTAATCACATTAAAGGGGAATATGAGGCTAAGGAAGAAACTATGAAGAAGTATTTAGCAGTAGTTCAAGGCCTCAAGCCGAAATTCAACTCGATTCAATTTGAACAGGTACCTCGAACTCAGAACAAGAGGGCCGACGCTCTGTCCAAGTTAGCATCGAATTTCGTCTCTAGTAAAAAGGTGTTAGTAGAATCGCTAACAGAGAGAAGCTATGAAGAAATAGAAGCCCAGCCGATATCTCAGCGGGCTACATGGATGGATCCAATTGTCCTTTACTTAAAGGACGGAATATTACCCAATGATAAGGTACAGTCAAGAAAGGTCCGACTTCAGTCGGCTCGATACGCATTCTTCAACGACATACTTTATCGGAGGTCATTCACAAGTCCATGGTTGAGATGCGCATCTGAGACGAGAGGAGAATATCTTCTCGAAGAAATCCATAGGGGAGCTTGTGGGAATCATTGCGGGGCTAGAATGCTAGCTCGGAAATGCAAGCTCGCTGGATACTTCTGGCCGTCAATGCAACGAGATGCGATCGAGTTAGTACAGAGGTGCAATTCTTGTCAAATTCACGATAACATCTCTCATCAACGAGGCACAAGAAATGAATGTCATCTCGTCAGCATGGCCCTTCGACGTGTGGGGAGTCGATATTGTAGGGCCCCTACCACGAGCTCCAGGGAACAATAAGTTTGTAGTAGTTGCGGTGGATTATTTCACTAAGTGGGTAGAAGCCAGGGCTTTACCCGACATCAAAGCAGCTACAATCAAGAAATTCCTATGGGTCGATATTTTATGCAGGTATGGTATTCCGAAGGCTCTAATCTCGGACAACGGCACTCAGTTCGAAGACCGAAGAGTTAGAGAGTGGCTGGCTGAATATCATATCGACCAGCACTTCACTTCAGTGGCTCATCCTCAAGCAAATGGTCAAGTCGAACAAGCAAATCGACAAATTAAGCTTGGGTTGAAAAAAAGGCTAGAAGCTGAAGGACGAGACTGGGCATTACAACTCCCGAGCATCCTGTGGTCATACAGGACAGCTCCAAACGCATCAACGGGTGAAACACCTTTCTCCCTGACCTATGGGTGCGAGGCAGTTATCCCTGCGGAGATCGGTGTCCCTTCCCCTCGAGTGTTAGCGTATAATATCGAGACGAACGATCCCGACATCCGACAGGAGAAGGATAATCTCGAGGAGCGGAGAGAAATGGCCTCAGCCAGAATGGCAAGGTACAAGCAAAAGATCTCTCAATATTACAACGCGAGGGTAAAATACAGATATTTCAAGGTCGGAGATCTAGTTTTGAGAAAGAACGAAGCAAGTCGGCAAAAGGAGATCGGGGCCCTCTCCCCGAACTGGGAAGGCCCGTATCAGATCCTAAAAGTCCACCCTAAAGGTTCATATCAACTAGGTCGAGCAGACGGAACTACAGTCCCTCGACAATGGCACGCGAATAATTTGAAGAAATTTTACGTCTAAGCCTTAGTCGATAAGTTTGTTTCTACTTATTTTATAAGATTTGTAATCGATCCACGAGACAATTCTATCTTTATTATAATAAACGATGATTTCTTTTTCTACGATTTTGTTAAGTATTTTTGTAATATTCTAAGTCCAAAAGGACGCGAAGTTACAATCGACAAAGTATGGAGCAATCCGCGAGTCGGAACTCCCGACAACGCCACAAGCATATAATGCGAGAGGCAAAAAGAAGACTCGCAAGGTCGGGTCGGATGTCCAAGTCAAAAGCCTAACGCACCTAAGGGTCGAATAAGGCGGACAAAGGACGGTTCGCATGGTCGGGCCAAACGTCCAAGTCGGAAGTCTAACCAGCCCAAAGGGCGATAAGACCGAGACAAGGACGATTCGCAATGTCGGACTAACTCAAAGATCTAGTAAGTCTATGAGGCTAAGAAGCCAAGGCAACTAGATCGGCCTAAAAGCCGTATAGAACCCAAGTGCATTATGAACTAAAGTTTATAAAACACTTGGGGGGGGAATATTACATCGATAAGGCGAAGCAAACGAGCCAAAGGCTCGACAAGCAAGAAAGCCAAAGACAAGGTAATAAAAGAAAAGAGTAAATAACAACAAGAAGAGATAAAAGGGGATAAATTTCAAAACAAATTAGGGCCGAGTCGAAATGACCAACCCGATAAAATAAATATTCACCCAAGTCTACTCAAGTTGATAAAATTTACAAATGGTTGCAAGTTAAAGTTTAAGACAACAAAGTTTAAAAGAAGCAAGATAATTAAATAGAAGCATCGGGAGTCGGAGTCGGATTCGCATCTTCGGGCGTCGGCATGGGAGCAAGAGCGGAAGTCGTATTATCGAGTCGAGCTTACTGTGGGGGCCACCATACTTCGAGCAAGGGATATACCCTGTTGGAATTCCTCGAAGTACAGGTCATACAACGCCTCCGAGTCAGGGTCATAGCAGCCAGGCTCTTCGAGCTGGTCGATCTCGACCTCCGGATAGGCCTTCTTCACTTGGTCCACCGCCTTGGTGAATCCTCCAAGTATGGCCGTCTGCATGATTACGTCGAGATCACTACCCAACTCATCAGACTTCCGATACTCGAGTATCGCGGCGGTCCTTGCTTCCTCAAGTTGCCCAGGGACCTGATCAAGTTCGTTTTTCAACCGGTCCCTCTCTTCGGCAATAGCAGTTCCTCGTGCCAGCTCTTCCTCAAGAGCCACTTTTGCAGCAGCCTCCCTCCCCTCGGCCGCAGCCAGATCTCTCCTCAGCTCGGCGATGACAGCCTCTCGCTCCCCCTTTACTTTCTCTATTTCAGCAGCAGCTTCTTTCTTGAAAACGTTCACCGCGATTCCGGACCGGTGACACTAGCCGATTCGACAACAAGCCTCGTCGTTCAACCTCCGAATCCGTGTCTTCGACCCCTTACTACGGTCTCGGACGGCGTGCTCATACGTCGAGAGGCTTCTCGACTCATAAAGTGGTGCTGCCAAAAAAGAAGACATGAAATCGGGAGGGGCAAAAAAGAGAACATGAAATCGACAAGAGTTAGTGCTTACCACGCGACCCAGCTCTCGGAGGGAAGAGGCCAGGACCTGGTCGTCCAGCTTCTCGACATCGTCGGCCGACATCCTACTCGTGGCAGCAAGGTCGAGAGAAGGCTTTGTGACCTTGGCTTTTTTAGCCAGCCTTTGCTGGTCTCTCACCGCCTCCTCGAGGGCCGACCTCCGTTTCGCAACCGGCTCGCCTCGGCTCCGGAGGTTTCTTCACCCCTCCGACGGTAAAGTCGATAACGTCCTCTGCTTCGCGTATCGACCGGTGCTCGTGGGTGAGTCCCTCCGACATAGAAGGCAGAGTTGATTGTGTGACAAGGGTAGTTGTCTCGACACCCTCGGTCGGGTCAACGATGAACAGTCTTTCCTCGGACGCCGGAGGAGTAACTCTCGATCCGGAGGCGGCGACGGCGGCGGCCACCACATCGAAGCCTTCGGAACAGCGACCTTCGAGAATCTGCCCACTACACAAGTGAAAAAGGAGTCAGTATCAAAAATAGCAAAAATACAACTTCAAAAAGAATTAAGACTTAATAATAAAATAACAAAGGTTCATACACTTTTCCTGATCGACAGGATGAAGCGCTATGCATGGTACGGGGCCCGCCTCCTCGAGGCGGGCAAGGTCATAAAGGAGACTCAGGTCCTGTGTAGCCACCTCGAAGGTAAATCTCTCGAGAGTAAGAGCCTCGTTAGGTGCGGCCTCACGACCCAGTTTGTCATCTCTTCCCTCTCTCGACCTCCATAAGCCAACATAGGGATTATCTGACCCATGTCGGAGAAAGAAGAACCTAGGTTTCCAATTCCCGTGAGATGAAGGCCCTCGGACACGAACTCATGACGATTGGCACGCTTCGAAACGTGTACCACCCCGAGTCCGGCATCGCGAGATCTTGTGCCACCATCGAAACAAAGGGACGGTAAACCCGATTCCTGCGACTCGGCAGGCGATTAGAAAGCCCATCAGAGTCCGGATGGCATTCGGGCCCAGTTGAGATATACCGATCTCATAATGGCGAAGAACAGCCTGGACCGCCGGGCATAGGGGGAACCTTAGCCCCATCAATAGGCCGGGGCCTCATGCGACCGTACGGAACCCTTCCGGGGGCTCATCGGCAAATTGATGCGGCCGGAGGAAGCCGAGCTACCGAGTTGAGGGCTAGATAGCCCATATCTCCGCCGCGCTTGGTTGAGATCATCCATGGTTAAACAAGAAGTGCACCCCTTAGGCCCCTTTCCATCCATTCTAGTGGATAGTTTCTTGGGCTCCCTGATGATGCCTAAGGGCTCCCCAGGATTTGGGTTCTGGGGTTGATCGGAAGAAGCATATATAGGGGTTTGGTCGCCGGAACGGGACTCCTCTATCCTATCAGAGATTGTAGCACTACTAGACATGGACATATTTAAGCAAGAACGGTAGGAACGATGAAAAAGATGATAGCAGAAATGAAGCTTACTTGTGTTTTCTGGAGAGAAAATGGAGAAATTGATAGGCAGATTGATTCACCGTCTGGACTCCTCTCCCTTTTTATGTGTTGATAAGTGCCGAATGACAGTGAAAAGACGTGATTTGGGGGGTTACTAGTAGTTATAACTCCCCACAAATCGCGAAGATCAAGGATGACATCATTTATGGCAGAAGACGAAGCGATAATGCGTTCTGACGTCACAGCGAACGGCCACGATTGGCTAGGGAAACAGGTGGCAGACGAAACGGTTACACCATCTCCCGCCCAAGTTTTAATCCAACTCGAAGATGATTTCAAAATTGGCAGATCTGACCTCGGACAACGGAAGTCGCCTCTCTCAGGTCTGGGGGGCTATGACGATACCGGGTTACGCACCACGATATATCATCATCGAGTAGGCTTCATGGGTTAAATATCTGACCAAGGCACAGGAGCCAGATAAGGCATACAAGTCGGATTATCGACTTGGAAGCCATAACACGTATGTCGACCCTCGAGCCTGAAGTATATCTAGGAGCTCGAGGTCACGACTATCGACTTACGAGCAGTGCAGGGCGAGAGTTCCAGACTCGATCACCCCAAGCCGGGCAGGTCGATGTCTTGAACAGAGTCCACACCAGCTACGTTGGCCCATTATCCACAGGATAACTTGGGCAAGGGGTAAGGCCCAATTAAGGGTAAATATGACAATAGCTACAAACCGACTCATATTAGGGTTAGGTCATGCATTGTCCTTATAAATACAACGTTCCAGGAACTACGTATGGCTTGATTCCTGGAATAATAACAGGATACGTAGGCACTCTAAGAATCCCACTTAGACTCAGCCGTAAAAGTACAAAACCCCTCTGTCGTTCTGGGCATTAGGGTTCTTGATTATTCTTCAATAATATAAGGAAAAGCCCGGATCTTTAAGGTGACATAATTTGTCATCGTCAGAGAGTATTCTTTCAAGTACTATACCAACGTTGATAAGCGACTTTGGCCAGATTTTGTTGATTGGCCATTATTAATATGATCCCCAAACTTTTTTTTTTAAAAAAAGAACTCGAGGGAAATTCTTTTCTAGTTACTTCATTTACACGATGAACACACGTAAATTCAAACTGGCTGTAATTCAGATTCATCCACAGTGCAAGTGAAGTTTCTAGGTAATTAAGAATTACACTTCTTTCAAACTGGCTGCATGCCTTTGAATTGGAAATCTGCTTTGACGACTTGTAGTGTGAACAAAAGTGTTCACATGCACGTTGAAAACAGTTTCATCAGGCTCAATGTAGTTGGTTCTTTATATGGTAAATAATAGTACAAAGTTCTCATTGACTGAATTATGATCTGGACGGTGCATATGATGAAAGTTGTTACATTTCATTGTACAATACACCAAATTGCAACTTCCTTGGAAAAAACTTGGTTCATTTAGTAAGGTATCAGCCGATAACTAACTTGGTGATAGATTTTGTCTTTATATCATATGATGATACTATATGCCTAAAGGCTAAAGATCTACTATACAACAAACTTACATTAACTTGAAAATGATATTCGTGCAACTTTAGTTTAGACTCTCTATGGCTTCGAGTGAGATTGAGGTTCAATGGATTCATGGGAGAGAAAGTGAAATAAAATTAAATAATAATTATAAATTGAAACCGTGTGTAGATAAAAAAATGATTGGTGAGATAATTTTTAATGAAATAAAATAAAGTGAAATAATTGTTAGTATAAAGTTTAAATTTCGTATTGAAATTTGTGTAGATGAACAAATGATTGGTGAGAGAAATATTAATGAAGTATTATATTGATAAATTAATTTGTCAAACGTTAAATAGTTCGTCGATAACATGAACATAATGTTCGCGTTCGATAGTCGGTGTTCACGAACCGAATATGCCGAACACTATGGTTTGAATTAACATCATGGCGGACATAGGAACGAAAAATTGGCGACGATGATCCAATCGAAATCGGAGTCGAAGAGTGCATTGATTTATGGAAGCCATGGAGACGAGCGTTGATCGTGAAGGTATTAGGCCGAAATGTCTCATTCCGAATCCTCCATGAGAAGCTGACGAGTATGTGGTGCACATCGGGAGCCTTAGACATTATTGATCTAGACCAAGATTTCTATGTGGTTAGATTCGCTATTAAAGAAGACTATGAAACTGCTCTTACTATGGGTCCTTGGATGATACAAGGACATTATCTCACAGTGATGAAGTGGAGACCTTTCTTCCAACCTAATAAACAAAAGATTCTATCAACCTTGGTGTGGGTTCGATTCCTTGGAGTACCTCATAAATTATTCGAAGATGAAAATTTCCTGATGAAGTTGGCTAGAAGAGTGGGGAAACCAGGTAAAGTGGACATTGTTACATGTAGGTCTACTAGAGCCAAATATGCTCGTATTTGTGTTGAGATGAATCTTCAACAAGTTTTGAGAACAAAAGTGGTCCTCAATGGCAACTACTTCGCAGTTGAATATGAAGGACTGAATCAAATATGCTTCGATTGCAGCAGGTTTGGTCATAAAACCCATGCTTGCCCCAATAATCACCCACAGACAGAGCCAAATCAAGGGCAAAATAATGGTGGAGCAGCCCAGCCGAAGCAACCTGAAGGGCCAACACCGGAAAGTGTTAGAAGTCAATGACTTCTAGATTATTCTACAACTAGTACATGGGAAAAATCTAGAAATTATTTCCTTAGAGAATAGTCTAGAATTCTAGAAAATACTTAGATAAATATCTAATGCACACTTTGCCCTAGAAACATCAAGTGTGCATTTTCTCTAAAAGGATCTACTACTTTTTCTAGGATATTCTTACATTTCCTATAAATAGGAGTTGTAACTTAGGCCATGAACACAACACAACACACACAAGTTGTGAAGTGAGTCTCCCACATCAAACACTTTCTAGTTGCTCTCTTCTTGTATTTTTCAAGTGTCCCATTTGTGTATATTATATGTATCAATAAAATATCTAGTTCTATATTCCAAGTGTTTGGACTTACCGCTTACGACACAACAAGTGGTACCGGAGCCTCGTCGATCGGGCGTAGTTTTTTTTTGTGGTGGTGATATTTGGTCCGGGACCAACGACGTCGTCACTCTACCGAAATAAACGGTCGGAGGATATTATTCACCGTTTGAGAAGAATCACTCAACGATTCTTGTTCGTGCGCAGTCCGGGACTGTGGAGCTGTTTGGTCTGGGACCTAACTTACTTAGTGTTTGACGGTGCAACAAAACTAAGTCACGATGGCGGATTTTTCGGTGAGTAATATTAAAAAATTAAATAATCATAATTATAGCACATGGCAATCGTGTATGGTGTCCTACCTGGAGAGCCAAGATTTATTGGAGTATGTCACCGGAAGTGACGCAACGCCGCCCGCTTCAACAGATGCAACGGTTTTGCGTAAATGGAAGGTGAAAGCTGCGAAAGCCATGTTTGCTATAAAGACATCGATCGAAGATGAGATGATTGAGCATATCCGGAAATCCACCACGCCGAAGGAAGAATGGGACACGTTGGCTAGTTGTTTTTCGAGGAAGAACATTTCATGCCTGCAAATACTGGAGAATGAGTTGATGTCGCTCACCCAGGGAAATCTATCAATCGAGATTATTTCACCAAGGTAAAATCTCTGTGTTATGAGATTTCCGAATTAGATCCGGAGTCCAAAATTGGTGAGTCCCGGATGAGAAGAATATTGATACACGGGTTAAGACCCGAGTATCGTAGTTTCACAATGGCAATACAAGGTTGGGCCACACAACCAACCATTGATGAGCTGGAAAATTTATTAGCGGACCAGGAGTCGGTAGCTAAGCAAATGGCAGGTGTTGTTATAAAGTCGGAAGAAGAGGCGTTATATGCGAGTCAAGCAAAAGGAAATTCCAACATATATAACAATAAGGGATTCAAAAGACAATATGATGGAAAACAACAAAAGGATGAAGGACGTGGTTACAAAAGAGGGGGAGCCGAAGAGAAAAGACATGATAATAAGAAAAGTAATGATAGACCTCAAGGAGGTGACAAACGTTTTCACAAGCAACAAAATGCTTGCTTCAATTGTGGCAGAAAAGGACATTTTGTAAGAGATAGTAGATTCAAGAAGAGACAAGTCGAAGGAAACACTGCCACTTCAGATACCCGAGATGACCAAAGTGAAACAGAGTGGGATGTCCAAGCATCTTTCTCAGGGTTGAAGTCCGAGCAAGAAAATATTGACACTACTATGGTGAAAGAAGAAGACCAAGTAAGTTGTGCAGCAACTATGACAAGTGATATTGGGCGTGTTAACTTTCACAATCTGTGGATCGTTGACTCAGGAGCTGGCAATCATATGACCGGTGATAAAGAAAGACTTCAAAGAATGACAGAATACAAAGGAGGTCGTGTTGTCGTAACGGTGGATAACACCAAGCTTCCAATTAGACACATTGGAGAGGCAGTGATCATGCCAAGCTCAAATTCTCAGCCAGTGATACTACAAAATGTGATGCATGTTGATGGAATGAAGAAAAATCTCTTGTCAGTATCACAGCTCACAGAGTCAGGTAATTATGTATTATTCAGTCCATAAGATGTGAAGGTTTATCGTGATCTTAGAGTCGTTGGGACTCCAATCCTGGAAGGTGGAAAGAAGGAGTCAGTATATGTACTGACTGCTGAAGCAGCATATGTAGAGAAGACCAGGAAAAATGACACAGCTGATCTATGGTTGGCACGTCTGGGACATGTCAGTTATAAGAGACTTAAGGTCATGATGAAGGAGTCTATGCTCAAAGGACTTCCTAAGTTGGAGTGTCGGGAAGACACGGTTTGTGCCGGATGCCAATATAGAAAAGCGCATCAGCTCCCATATAAGGAGTCAAAATACCGAGCAAAGGAGCCGCTCGAGTTGATTCATTCAGATGTTTTTGGACCAGTAAAGCAATAGTCAATTGTAGGAGCAAAGTATATGATCACCTTCATTGACGATTTCTCAAGATATACGTGGGTGGATTTCATGAAAGAGAAATCCCAAGCTTTGGAGAAGTTCAAGGAATTCAAATGTAAAGTAGAAGCAGACTTTCCTCAAAGAGTACATTGTCTACGTACAGATAATGGAGGTGAGTATACATCCACTGAGTTCTCGGAATATCTAAAAGCAAAATAATATTCGCCGGCAGTTGACTTGTCCGAGAATGCCGCAACAAATCGGGGTAGCTGAAAGAAAAAATCGACATTTAGCTGAGACATGTCGGAGTATGATACATGAAAAGAATGTCCCGGCCCGTTTTTGGGCAGAATGTATGAAGACTGCAGCCCATGTGATCAATCGGCTACCACAAGCAAAACTTGGATTCATCTCACCATATTAGAAACTCAAAAGAGAAAAACCAATTGTAAGTCATTTCAAAGTATTTGGCTGTGTCTATTACGTATTCGTCCCAGATGAGCTACGAAGCAAATTTGACAAGAAAGCAATCAGATGCATATTCTTGGGATACGATGAGGAAAGAAAAGGATGGAAGTGTTGTGACCCAAAAACGAATCGATGTATGGTGTCAAGAAATGTTGTATTCAATGAAGCATCTTCTTGGTGGTCATCTCAAGATGAGGAGCTTCCTGATTCACCTGTTCTAGAAGAGAAAATAAAAGAGGAGACTGGAGAAGAGCTATGCACTCTAAAAGTAAATGATGATGGTCAAGAGAAATCGGCGGCAACTCAAGAGATGGAATATAGCTGTATCGAAAGTCCAACACCGTAGATGGAGGAAGTTGATCATCATGAACAACAACTTAGGAGATCATCTCGACAGAGGAAACCAAATCCTAAGTATGCTAACATTGCGACAGTTGATGATACTGCAACTATAGAGCC
This sequence comes from Gentiana straminea, assembly GCA_036785695.1. Taxonomy (NCBI): domain Eukaryota; kingdom Viridiplantae; phylum Streptophyta; class Magnoliopsida; order Gentianales; family Gentianaceae; genus Gentiana; species Gentiana straminea. The sequence goes on along the minus strand of JAVUPR010000241.1, from coordinate 1,813,353 downwards.
TTCAAGCTATGAGGAGGCATCTAAAAAGGGTGAATGGATCCAGGCGATGAAAGAAGAAATTCAAACGCTTAAGCAAAACCAGACTTGGAAACTTGTTCCTCTTCCGGAAGAAGTAAAACCAATATCTTGCAAATGGGTTTACAAGGTGAAAACACGACAAGACGGATCCATAGAAAGACATAAAGCTCGATTAGTTGCTCAAGGTTTCTCACAACAATATGGCCTAGACTATGATGAGACGTTTAACCCGGTGGCGAAGATAACTACTGTATGAGTTTTACTGGCACTAGCAGCTAGTAAGTCTTGGAAGCTATGGTAGATGGATGTGAAGAACGCCTTCCTACATGGTGATATCGATCGAGACATATACATGGAGCAACCAAAAGGCTTCGAGAGTACGACTCATCCTAAATACGTGTGCAAGTTAAGAAAGGCGTTATATGGATTGAAAAAGGCGCCAAGGGCTTGGTACGGAAAAATTGCAGAGTTCTTGACTCATAGTGGATTCTCTATGGATCCGTCCGAATCAAGTTTGTTCATCAAGAATTAAAATAACAAATTAACAGTCGTGTTGGTATATGTTGATGATCTCATCATCACTGGAGACGATGACAAAGAAGTTCAACAAGTCAAGAGGAACTTATCAGTCCGGTTTCAAATGAAAGAACTTGGAGAGCTTAAGCACTTTCTTGGACTTGAAGTCGAGTACACTAAAGATGGGTTGTTCCTCTACCAACAGAAGTATGTTAAGGATCTGTTAAATAAGTCTGGAATGATAGATTGCAAGCCTTCTCCAACACCAATTGAAGTCAATGCCAAGTTGAGCTCAAAAGAAGGCAAAGAGTTGGATGATCCTACAAGTTATCGACGACTAGTAGGAAGCCTGATATACTTGACGTTAACAAGACCAGACATTTCCTTTGCAGTTGGCGTCGCAAGAAGATTTATGCAAAGTCCAAGAAAGCTACATTGGAAGTTAGTTTAGAAAATTATGAGGTACGTCAAAGGAACTTATGACTACGGTATTTTCTACCAGAAAGGAGTACCATGTAGACTTGTTGGATACTGTGACGCTGATTATGCTGGGGATCATGACACTCTCCGATCAACTACCGGTTACGTGTTCAACCTTGGTTCTGGAGTAATATCTTGGTGTAGTAAAAGACAGCCTACTGTATCTCTATCAACTACCGAGGCAGAGTACCGGGCAGCTGCTGTAGCAGCTCAAGAAGTCACTTGGCTTGTGCAAACCGGCTGACTATGCAGTGGATTTACATTGCGACAATATATCATCACTTCAACTAGCAGAGAATCCAGTATTTCATGCAAGGACCAAGCACATTGAAGTGCACTACCACTTTATTCGAGAGAAGGTTCTTCAAGATGAGATACAGATGATTCACGTGAAGACTGAAGATCAATTAGTAGATATATTCACAAAAGGATTAAGCGGACGCAAGCTCGAGGAATTCAGAAATGCTCTTGGGATGCAAATGAGCTCGTCGTCAAAAGAAAGAAGTCATTGAGGGGGAGTGTTAGAAGTCAATGACTTCTAGATTATTCTACAACTAGTACATGGGAAAAATCTAGAAATTATTTCCTTAGAGAATAGTCTAGAATTCTAGAAAATACTTAGATAAATATCTAATGCACACTTTGCTAGAAACATCTAGTGCGCATTTTCTCTAGAAGGAACTACTACTTTTTCTAGGATATTCTTACCTTTCCTATAAATAGGAGTTGTAACTTAGGCCAAGAACACAACACAACACACACAAGTTGTGAAGTGAGTCTCCCACATCATACACTTTCTAGTTGCTCTCTTCTTGTATTTTTCAAGTGTCCCATTTGTTGTATATTATATGTATCAAAAAAATATTTTGTTCTATATTCCAAGTGTTTGGACCTACCGCTTACGACACAACAGAAAGGCCATTTGGCCCATGGATGATAGCAACTAATCGAAGGAGATAGCCAAATACGGGGCAAAGGGGAAAGGGAGAGAGACATGCGAATAGAGGTAATGTAGTTTACTAGGAAGAACAACTAGTTGATAATGTGGAACATACTGTGAACATCAACGGTAACTCAAACGTGGCAGCGGCAGGCTCGGGGTCTAGATTTTCAGTGTTATACGAAGAGGACATATCGCAAGACCTGAATATTCAAGAGGGTCGGTCCAACGAAATGCAACAGCTTCGAAACCAAATGGAAGCAGCTGGGTCGAGCTTCAAAGAACCAACCATTTCGTTGCTAACAAAAGACATGGCCACAACAGAAAATAATAGAACAAAAGATAAAACTAAAGATGAGGAAACTCCTAGGCAATCTTCTCATCACAAGAACGCGAAGCGAAAGGGCCCGCCTTTGACCGAAATGATGACTCCCATGCCAACAAAAAGACCAACCTCAAATACAAGTGGGTTCGAATGCGCAGAGGGCCTCAAATAAGCATTTATATGATATATCAAACAAGAAGGGAGGTCTTTCTACTCCAAGAATGGGTGGACAACAAGAACTATATGGAGATATTGACATGACACAAAATCTCCCAGGCAAAGGCTCTGCTCTTAACCTTCCTACGAAACCACCGGATCCGATTCAGCTCCTTTCATCCGGTGCTCAACAGAATAAAGAGGACCGCCGTAATTCGGCAATGTGGAGGCTCGGAGATGAACCTCCAGATGATAGGGCTACACAGGACATGGTTGTCCATCAACAACAATAATTTTGCCTCATAATGCGGATTCTGACATGGAATTGTTGGGGAGCTGGATCAGCGGAGTTTTTTCGCAGCTTAAAGTCAATTATTAAAGAACAAAAACCGGAAATTATGGAAACAAGGGTAAGTAGTCTGAAGGCTCTACGTATTTAAAAAAAATTCATTTCAGTAAAGTAATTTGTATTGAAGCTCGAGGCTTTGCTGGGTATTTGGTGTTTTTGGCACGAAAATAAGGTGAATTTGCAGATGTTACCTTGTACGAATCAATGTTTAAATCTTGCCATAATGAAGGAACAATCCATTAGTTGGGTTCAATCGATTATTTATGCTTCACCGACACCAGTAATTCGTAACGATTGATGGGCCTATATTGAACGGTTGAATTCCATCATTAAACACCCATGGTGCCTCATAGGTGATTTTAACCAAGTTATAGACCAGGCAAATAAAAAAGGTGGGCGGCCCATCGGGGCCATTAATGTAGAAGCGATGAGACATATGATCCAAACTTGTGAACTGCAGGGAATTCACTTCCAGGGACCTCGATATACTTGGACAGGGCCCACGTACAAAGGGGCACATATTCTTGAGCGACTTGACCAAGCTTGGTGCAACCCCACTTGGTTTACCTTATTTATGGAAGTTACTCTTACCCACCTGACAAAAATACACTCTGATCACAACCCCCTTGCTCCTCCAACTTGGGCAGAAACGAGTGAAAAATAAGGTGCCGCCCCCTTTGCGGTTCCAAAATGCATGGCTGGAACATGTTGATTTTATGAACTTCGTGGAATAAAATTGGGACCCTAGCAACGGAAATTTTGGGGTAACAACAAATATTTTTATGGATAGAGCTATGCAGTGGAATAAAACACATTTCGGCAATACTTTTTATCGTAAATCGAAGTGTCAGCGAAGACTTACAGGCGCTCAGAGCTCCCTAGCGCATCATCCTTCCACTTATCTCATAAATCTGGAAAAGCAACTCCAAGAGGAGTACTCTGATATTCTTATACAGGAGGATAAATACTGGCACCAGAGATCCCACCTGCAATGGTTAACAGACGGAGAGAGAAACACGCACTTTTATCACATCACAACACTTAGGCGAAAACAACGGTCCAAAACCTCTTCCTTGAAGCGTAGGGATGGAACGTGAAGTAATGATGATGCGGAAATTAAAATCCTGATGCGAAACTAATTCAAAGATCTTTACTCACGTGAAAACGAGCATCACGTTTGCAACTGCCAACTAAATTTTCCCAAAATTAAAGATTCAGATTTGCAGCACTTAAATCGGCAGGTATGTGAAATGGAGATTGAAGAGGCTTGCTTTGACATGGGGACCTATAAGGCGGCAGGTCCGGATGGCCTCCCGCCAATCTTTTTCAAGAGATGCTGAGGGATTATAAGTGATTCGGTGATAGACTTTGTGAAAAAGGCGTTTGAAAGAGCAACCTTTCCTTAAAAAATGAATGAGATCCTGATTACACTCATTCCTAAAGTGGACCACCCAAACACACCGGCTCACTTCAGACCCATAGCTTTGGGAAATGTCATTACCAAGGCAATAACCAAGGTCTTAGGAAATCGTTTTCAGCACATAATTGGGCAACTTGTTAGTACCATGCAAAGTGCATTCATACCAGGCAGGGGTAGCTCGGAAAACATAATCATTTCTCAGGAGGTTGTGCACAATTTTGCCCAAAAAAGAAGGGGAAGAAGGGATATATGGCTATTAAGGTGGATCTAGAAAAGGCATACGATCGCGTGAGCTGGAACTTTCTTAACAATATTATGCGTACTATCGTTTTGTCAGATAATTAACAGACATTACTTATGCATTGCATTAATACCTCTCACCTCTCCGTACTCTGGAATGGAGAGAAGTTGGAAGCCTTTAGTCCAAGTCGAGGCCTTCGGCAGGGAGACCCAATCGCACCTTACTTATTTGTCCTATGCATGGAGGTGCTAAGTGCTAAAATTAATGAAGTAGTAGCCCGGGGTCGGTGGAAACCGGTCAAATTGTCACAACAAGGTCCCCCAATATCTCATATATTTTTTGCGGATGATTTGTTACTATTTGGCGAGGCATCGGAACAACAAGCTAAAATAATGGAGGAAGTCATGCGGGAATTCTGTAATTGTTCAGGACAAAAAATTAGTGCAGCAAAGTCCAGATTTTATACTTCCGCAAATGTAGGTAATAATCCTATCGCAGTGATTTCTGAAAGCTTGGGAATGACCTACACCAATGACTTGGGCAAATATTTGGGAGTTCCTCTATTACATGGGCGATTGAGAGTGTCACACTTCACATACCTTGAGGACAAAATGAAATAAAAACTGGCCTCATAGAAATCCAAAACGCTATCAAGGGCTGGTAAGTGTATTCTGATTCAGAGTTCCTTATCCACTCAGCCTTATTATGCTATGCAGACCATCATGCTCCCTATGTCAATGATAAAAAGCATGGAACGAACCTGCCGAGAATTTTGTTGGGGAGATAGTGAAGAATGGCGGAAAATGCACACCATTTCTTGGGCTACTATGTGCCAGTCGAAGCATGAAGGGGGGCTGAGGTTCCGTAAGCTACATGAAATGAACATTGCTTTTTTGGGAAAGCTTGTTTGGGATTTGATTACGCAAAAAGACACCATGTGGGTTCAGATCTTCTCCCATAAATACAAAGAAATTTCAATGAAGGCCAAACCGGGAAGCTCACCTATTTGGAGAAGTATATGCAAAGCATTTGCGCAACTGCATACGGGAATTGAAAAACAGGGGAACAACTATACTTGGAGTGAAGAAAAGAAAGGAAAGTATTCGGTTGCCTCTGGGTATGCGTTACAGGCTAATACCAATCCGCTTGGTACCACAGACGATCTCTGGAATAAAATATGGCAACTAAAAGGGCCCACCAGGACCAACTACTTACTATGGACTATTGCCCATAATGCGTTGATGGTTGAAGGTTTCCTATATGCGTGGGGTATAACAGGTGACCCGATTTGCAAATTAAATGGCGAAGGAGAAGAGTAGATCTTACATGCGTTGCGCGGCTGTAACTGGGCTAGCAATTGTTGGAACCTCTGTGTACCGGAGGAATGTTCAAATCGATTCTTTCAAATTCAAACACCCAATGAATGGCTGCGGATGAATTTGAGTTCGAATGGGGGGTCCAGCCTTGGAACGAACAGGTGGCAATATATGTGGATGGAAGCAGTGTATGGTATTTGGATGTAGCGAAACAAAATTAGGCATGGACAAGAGGCAGAAAGACCTCCGGCGTATGTGTTTTTGGCAAATGTAGTGGAAAGGGTGAGAAATCTTAGACTAACTTGATACATAGATTAGTAATTTATTTTGAAACAACTTCATCTACGATGTAAATTTTTCACCTCTTGCGAGATCAGTTAATAAAGTGATCATTTTAAAAATAAAAATAAAAAATAAAAAAATTTACCCCTCAGCATCATGTTTATCATGATTTTTTTAGACCACTAAATGCCGGTTAAAGAGTTGGTGTTGGAATCCACGTTTTTTTCTTCTGAAATGAATTACGCCACTTTTTTGAAAAGAAAAAAAAAAACATCATATTATATGGCATTTACAACTGTGAAATTAGATGGAATGATATAAATGTCTGATGGAATGTATTATTATCCTTATAACCATTAAAAAAAAAAAAGTCTATTGGATTAAACACTCATTTCGACGGTGAAAATGTCATTTTAAACATTAAAGCCTATTATTTTATTTTTTGATGGTGAAATGATTGTTGAAAGAAATTATAATAAAATAATGATAATAAGAATTGAGTGAATAAAATATTGAGTCAAACCCTAAACCCAAACCTGAAACCAATCAAGGTCGCATCTCATGTTTTGTGTTTTACTCTCTTCCGTGTGATCATATATTTTATGATTCATTATTGAGAAGAGTGCGGACTCAGGAATTATTTCAACGAGGGCCAAATCCAATACAAATAGTTCAAAAAAAATCAATTGCAAGGTTTTGAGCCGATGACCTTATGGTCATTAATAACGCATCTCACAATTGAACTAAATGGACAATTACATTAAAAATTGTCGGAAGTAATATACACACAATTTTTAATATTACTAGATGGTATATTAGCAAATTCACACACAAATTTGAGTGGGGTTCATGGACCCTCCCTTAGCCCACGTGGGTCTACCCTTGCAGCCAATCAGCCATAGTGTATTGAAAGTATACTTAAAAAAACCCAAATACATTGCTAATGAGGATATCGTATATCGTTTGGATATTAGTTGAACGTTGAATCGGGTGATTGAGCCTTTGATTAATGATACAATGAGCCTTTTTTTAGACATTCAAGGGGCCTTTTTGATGGGATTGCAAAAAGAAACAAGACATGGGGGGCTGGAGCTTTTCTTTGGGGGACACTTGATGACGGTCAAATTAAACCCATAAAAGTCATCAACATTGTCCTTAAATCGAGATTAATAATATATATTTTATATTAAATCACATGTTTATATTTATTATTTAATGTTGTGTGATTTATAAAAGATAATTTGGTATTCATCCGTTTTTATTAGAGATAATTTGGTATTAATCCGTTTTTTATTATTTAAATATGATTTACTTTGGGATAAATATTTATTTTGTAGATTGAGATAATTTTGGAGGATAATTACAAGTGGATAAATTAAATTACAAGATAATTCCAAGTAAATCCGGATGCATTAAAGATAAAGATCGGATAAGCACGAAAAGAGGACTAAGGCATAACAAGAGCCAGCGAGCCAATCCGGCGGCTCTCCAACTAAATGCGGCGGCCCTATCCCTTGCTTGGGGCGAGTTCAACACAAATCAAATATCGGCCGGGAGTTATCTCTAATTGTTTTGATATTTTGAAGTATATCTTTTAATTAGCTTAAACCCCTATAAATAGAGATGTAGACTACACACCAAATACACTCTAGAAACACAATATTACAATACTTTTAGTTTATCAATATAGTTCTTCTTATTTTATATTATGTTTCTTCATCACGGAGGCGATGGATTCATCGATTAGAGATTGCATTGAAGGATTGGAGGACCCTCCGTCTACGAGGGTAATGTCTATCCAAATATGTCGTTTTTATTCGTAGATTTATTTTATTTCGTTATGGAGTAGTCATTTGTGTATTGATTTCGTGATGTAGTTAATTAACAAACCCATATTCATGTAGATCTAAGCCGTACGAAGGCGTTTTACGAGAAGATTCTAGAGTCACCGGTCTAGATCTACCATGGTCTATATGGTTAGATCTAGCCATGAAGATTCTAGTAATTTTCTGTGAACGACTTCGGCTACGTCGTGCTTTCTGTTTTTCATATACACATGTAATAGATCTGGCCAATTTGTTACGTCGTTCTCGTAAATTAATATGATATATTGTGAAAATTATCATGTTACTAGGACATTAGTTAGCTGATCGTTTAGGAGGTGTGCCAACCCGTCCATGGTGGTTGCCTAGACGAGGTGACGATTTTAGATCGGCATCCCTAGTTTGGTATAGCATGCTTGTTATATGATGTTCTATCCTGTCCAAGGAAGGATTCGTAATTAAGCATAAGGATCTTCTATCCGTTCACGAATTAGATTCAGTTTAGGGGATGGCTCCCGTAGCCAGAATATAATCAACCTTAATGTCTTTTCTGTCTCGGCTTAGATATACATATATGGGGGAGTAATTACTACTAGCGTAATCAATACCGTTTGTTAGAGTCTTATAAAACCATAAAAATAAGTGTTTTAGTATTTGTGTTGTATTGCTAGTCTTTGTGTTTTCTATCGTGTCAACCTTTATTTTTACATTATTGTTGGTCGTAGACCGCCCTTTAATCTATTTTTAGTTTAATAACGTTGTGCTTGTTTAAGCCGAGTCTTTGTGGGATCGACCTCGACTTTATCTAGCTATACTACGATTGAACCTAGTTCTCTTGCTAGTTGGTTATTTAGGTATCGAGTTATTTTTATAACTTGACCGTCATCAAGTTTTTGGCGCCGTTGCCGGGGACTCGTGTCATTAAATTGAGTATAGCTTATTTTATTAAAAGTAGATTCGTAAATATTGTGAATAAGTCTGTTTAATTAGTTTTTATAACATAGGAATAACGTGTAAGAGTCGTAGAACAAATCTGGGCAGTTTCTGCTCCGTTCTGTTCTATACAGTGTTTGCTTCGTGTTTCTATAATTTTCGTATTTTTAGAGTCTGTTTTAGTTTAGTTTTTATTTATTGAGTCTAGTTAAAGGATTAGCCTTTAAAGTTTCTAATTGTTTTTGTTATTTTTATTTTTTTCTATTTTAGAGTCTCGCCAAAGGCAGTAGCCTTGGCGTATTTTAATTATTTATTGTTTTTTTTTGTCGTGCAAATAAGAATAAAAATAAAAATAATAAGAACGAGCTGCCCGGATTTCTGAGGATCCAATCGAAGAGCAAGGCGAGGAAAAATCTGAAGGAACACAACATTCCGATCAATCTAACTCAGACATGGAAGGATTACTGAATGAAGCCAACCAGGTAAATGGAAATAATTTTAATAATGCAAATTTTTTTAACCAAGCTGTGGCTGCATGGGAAAGGCGTACTTTGCAAAGCTATGCAACGCCTACCATTGAACAATTCATTCCTGCTATCGTAGTGCCTGAAAATGCTGCTGAAGTTTATCACCCGAAACCTAATGTCATTCAAATGGTGGCAAACTATTCCACTTTTCATGGTATCCCGAATGAAGATCCTGGCATTCACGTGATGAATTTCTTAGAGATCGTTAGTACCGTAAAGCTAGAACTGGTTCCTAAGGATAACATTAAGCTAAAAATTTTCCCTTTCACTTTGAAAGATAAAGCTACACAATGGCTTTTCTCTTTAGAGGGTAGATCAATCACGACCTGGGAGGAACTGCTGCAAAAGTTCATGAATAAGTACTTTCCTTTAGGAAAGACCTTTAAGTTACGCCAAGATATCTTGGGGTTCAAGCAGCAACCTAGGGAGAGTTTTGATCAAACTTGGGAACGTTTTAAGGAGTCCATGAGGAAGTGCCCTCATCATGATATCCCTCTATGGATTTTAATGCAAACCTTTTACCATGGATTGAGAGATACGGAGAAGATAAGAGTAGATGCCTCCAGTAATGGAGCGTTTGTTCTTTTATCTCCTGAGGAGGCACGAGGAAAGATGGAGCAAATAGCAATGAATAGCCAATGGGGAGGTGGTGAAATAGCAACTGTGCAGATGGCCGATAATTTATTTGAGGAGGATGTATCGCATAAGATCCTACATACTCTATTGATCATAAATGATAAGGTGGATGGTATGTATGAGAGGATTCAACGAGTGGAGACTGGATAGGGACGGAAACGATTAATCAACTAGAGAATGCGGGTACTAAAGAAGCCAATTACATTGGGAGACATGGTAATCACTATGACGGTTACAAACCAAATCATGAACAACTTGAATTCCGATGGAGTGATCCGAATGAAAGGGTAAAACCACACAACACTTATGTACCTCAGCAAGCTCAAACTTACGGTTGGGAAGTTGCACTTGAAAAGATGAAGAACACAATGTCTGACACTGTGAATCAATTAGCAAATTCCATTACTGACTTGGCTACAAACTTTCACCAATACCGTCAAAATAATGATGCCAAAGTCACAAACCAAGAAGCCTTAATCCATAATCTCTCTCATCAAATAGGACAATTAGCTGAACAACTGTCAACTAGACCTCCTAGGGGATTTCCGAGCAACACTAATAGGAACCCTAGGGATGTGAATGTGATAATGATTAGAAGTGAAAAGGAGCTTACTCCACCAATCCCAAATAACGAGGAAAATATAGAAGATGTTAGGAATGATGAGAAAGAGCATGAGGAGGCATTCACACCATGCTTAGAAAAGCCCCCCGACGAGCAATTATCCTCCATCTCTACCATTTTAGGGATTAGTGATTGCGCCGAAATATCTTCGCGAAGTGAGGTTGTTAAGGCTGAGAAGCAACAACCATGGTTTAAAGATTATGTGAATTATTTATCCGAGATATATTTGCCACCAGACTTGAACCAGCAGCAAAAGAAGAAGTTCTTTGCGGACCTTAAACACTATTATTGGGATGAACCCTATCTTTTTAAGCATTGCTCAGACAACATCTTTAGAAGATGTGTTCCTGAGAGTGAATTCCTCGATATACTTAAACATTGCCATACTTATGAAGCGGGAGGACACTATAGAGGGGACAAGACTGCTGCTTAAGTTCTCCAATGTGGTTTTTACTGGCCAAATCTTTACAAAACTGCACACGAATATGCTAAATCCTGTCATTCATGCCAAATGACGGGCAATATCTCGAGGAGACATGAAATGCCATTGAGGAGTATCCTAGAACCAGAACTCTTTGATGTATGGGGAATTGATTTTGTGGTACCTTTCACTTCGTCTGTTTCAAACCGCTATATTTTGGTGGCGGTCGACTATGTGTCTAAATGGGTTGAGGCTATTGCTTCACCTACAAATGATGCAAAGGTTGTACTGCGGTTTTTAAAGAAAAATATCTTCACGCGGTTTGGAATCCCTCGTGCCATCATTAGTGATAATGGGAGCCATTTTTGTAATAAGCCGTTTGAGAAGTTAATGGCCAAGTACGGGGTGAGACATAAGTTAGCTACCGCTTATCATCCCCAAACAAGTGGTCAAGTTGAGGTCACTAATCGAGAAATTAAGCGCATCCTGGAAAAAATTGTGAACCCAACAAGGAAAGATTGGTCGTTGAAGTTAGATGACGCTTTATGGGCTTATCGGACTGCGTATAAGACTTCCATAGGTATGTCCCCGTACCAGATTGTTTTTGGGAAAGCGTGTCATCTACCGGTTGAACTTGAGCACCGTGCCTTATGGGCTACGCGTATGTTGAATTTAGATGAAAGTTTAGCCGGAGAAAAGAGATTGTTGGAATTGACTCGCCTAGAAGAGTTTCGCATTGAAGCTTACGAGAATGCTCGTATCTATAAAGAGTGCACTAAGAGATTTCATGATAAAAAGATCCTTGACCGCACCTTTAAGGTGGGTGATATGGTTCTTGTTTACAATTCGCGCTTGAAACTCTTCCCGGGCAAGTTAAAATCAAGATGGTTTGGTCCTTATAACGTGAGTAAAGTATTTCCTTCCGGAGCTGTGGAGGTAAGTCACTTGGATGATCGAAAGACTTTTGTGGTGAATGGCCACCGAGTAAAGCATTACCTCGGGAATCAATTTGATAGGGAGGAAGAAGTACTTACTCTAAGAAATCCTAGTTACAACTAGACCATCATGTGAGTACAGTCGAGCTAACGACTATAACCATAGAACTATTTCTTAAAACTTTCTTTTAGATTTGTTTTTGTTTTTGCTTTGAATAAAGTAGCATGAGACTGTTAAGGTTTTTTTTCATCTCGCCATGTTCCGATTCTATGTTCGGAATAAACGAGGTTTTTTCTTTGATAGCCGCCATGTGAGTTTTGTAGTTTTAACTCTTTGGTTCTCCGTGTCGTTGGTTGTATGAAATAAAGTGGCTTAATTTGTTTAAGAATATTCTATATCTAATTACTGCCACATTATTTTATAACTTCCATTGACATGTTATTAACGGTTTCGTGGAGTTTCTGTTTGGTTTTCTTAAACAGGTTTTCGTTTGCTTCTCCACGACGTGCTTGGACTACTACTATATTCTGCATTTACTTGAGAGCCGTTTCCAGAGCTAAGTCTTTTTCTTAAATTCTCCTTTTTCTTTGTCATTGGGGACAATGCCAATTTTAAGTGGGGGGTAGGAGACTTAGCTATGATGTGTTATAATTGACAATTGAATGAAACAGTAAAATGAAATTTTTTTGAATAAATGCCAAATTAATTATCTCGTACCCTTAGAATTGTGAGTTCTTATACATAGAATTAGTAGGAAATGAACCAAGTTGCTAAATGAAATGATATTATTATTCATATTTATTATTCTCATAATCACCGATTGATCCGAATTACCCCATCTTGGCATTGTACTTGGATTGAGTGAGTAGTCTGTGTTATCACAGATACGGAATCCATTCCTTCCATTTATGGAAGTAGATAGACAGTTCCCTTATGAGTTAATCCTAGACATTGATCGATCCATGGGATTCATATTACACCGATTAGCTACCAAGTGAGTTATTTGAATTATTGATCACTAGGGGTTAACGGTAAGTAAGGACAAGATGTTCGAAAAGGGTTAACGGTAACTTCCCGATTTAGAATGAACGATCTATGGAGGATTAATCCATATGAAATGATTATATCGGTGGACACTTATTACTTTCTCGTGAGGAGATAAATATAATCTTATAATCGGAGGAGTGCGATCACGGGATTATGGTGGCATATTCCCGTGATTGATTTATCGAATATAATTATTCTCGTTCATCGATAATTATTTATTTGATTTATCGGAGCCGTGATTATTAGTCCATGGTCCCCGACGTGCCTCCTAATATAGCATAGATATTCTCGGACGTCGAATCCTAATAATATTAATTTAGTTCATGTTGGACTTTATTAAAACGATATGTGAATTAATTGTTTAGTGGACTATTAAATTAGTTGGGCTAAATAATTGAATATGTGGAAAAGACATTTTCCATAATCTTGGCCAATTATTGTGTAATGCCAAAATTAATATTGACTAGGTCAATAATAAAAAGTGGCGCCACATGTGTTCTTTTTTTTAACAAGGAATTAGTTTTCTTGTGTGTTAAAAAGACATGTGTATAAAATATTTATTGGATAAATATTTATGGTAAATAATAAAGATATGAATATTCTTGATTTGTTCTAGAATATTTTGGGATTATCTTTTATTTAATAGGATTATTATAATTGATTTGGTATTAATTATAAAATCCTTGGAGGCTAAGTTTTACTCTCCTATATAAAGTTATAGCTCCCAAGCCTCAATACAAGACAATATTTCGAGTTCTTCACTTAGAAAAAGGAAGAGAAATTTCGGCCAAGTGAGAGGAAAAATCTTGGTGATTTTTCCGGGTAGCATATCGGAGGGGTTCGAGTCGAGAATTCCTTCCACCGGGAATTGCTTGGATCACACGTGCGGAAGATCGTGGTGTTCTTCACATCATTGTTCGATCATCCTAATAGCGGTTCTCCAACTTGGATTTTGAGATCCAAGAGGTATGTTCTACAACTTACTTGTAGATGTAGATTTAATGTTTTATTACGAGTATTTTATAGATCTAGATCCTTAAATCGCTTCCGTTGCGATGATATTTTCCTAACAGTGGTATCAGTCGCCAAGGGGATCTATATTTATTCGTATAAAATATTAGATCTAAGGAGTGGAATATGCATGTGTAGATTGCATTATTTTCGTTTTTAATTTTATTATTGGGGGAATGAGGGAGAAGGACAAAAATATTTCATCAATTGAGTAGAAGGACAGTCTTTTGAAACTTTTGCATAAAGGACAAAACTATTTATTCACTATCGAAATTCACTTGTGTTCGAAATTCACTGTTTAAATTCACTGCCGAAATTCACTGTCGAAATTCACTAATTTTCAAAATTCATTGTCGAAATTCACTAATTTTCGGGATTCACCGTCGAAATTCACTTGTCAAAATTCACCGATTTCGGGATTCACCGGGGAGATTCACCGATTTTCGGGATTCGGTGTTTGTCCTTCTCGCTATAAAAATTATGCAGTTGTCCTTCTCCCTATAAAAAATATGTAGTTGTCCTGTTACTTAAAAATAATCTAGATTGTGTCCTTATCCCTAATTTTCCATTTATTATTTTCGAAAATTTTATGATGAATGCTTGCGATTGTTGTGGTTGAAGAGATGGATTGGTGTTGGCATTGTTTACCCGTTAGATCTATTGTACACTCATATAAATGATGAAAATTCGTTCATATGAGTATAGGAAATTATGTAATTTATCTTTATTGCAAGTTTAATTTCCAGCAAATAGATCTAGTTTGTAGCTGTTTAGTTTTTTTGCTTTTCCCGTTGATCGAACCGTTGAAACGAAGATCCCTCCGGTCAGAATCAAGATTAGAAGAAGATGATCAACTCCACAAATTTTGGCGTCGATCAGGGTCCGTTTCGATATCCGTTTGATGCTTCGAAGAGGCTGCTGTAACAGAAAAACGCAGGATTCACAGATACACTACCTGTGACTTCCTCGATTTTCTGGGAGAGTTTGGACCGTTGAAACAAAAATCCGACCGTTCAGATTGATCAATTTGGAGTTTTGGAGGTACCATAAAAATTTCAGGTCGATCGGGATTCATCTCGATTCTCGATCTGCCTTAGGAAGTCCTTGATGCGGTGCAGTCAAAGTTAGATTCAGCAGCAAGTTGGGCAGTTAACTGGAGAAAATTGACAAGTCAAAGCTCCGATCCAACCGTCCATATTGGAGTTCGAGAAGTGAAGAAAAGATCTGGAAAGTTTCGTCCCGATCCGAGTTCGTTTAGTTTCCCGATCATCGAAGAGTTCGAACAGCTGCAGATTTTGTTAGAAAGTAGTAAACCCTAGTTAGGGTTTTGTTTTTGTTTTGTTTTTTTTATTTTCTAATAGATTAGTTACGGGGGTGCCAACGATCCATCTCGGTGTTTAAATTTTCCGCAAATTTTATTTTTTATGTGTTTGATCATAAAATGACATAAAATCGGAATTGCCATGACATGCATCATATCATAAATCCACTCCATGCATACATGTAGCATTTTAATTTTGGTAATTAAAATAGGCATGTATACAAACTCGTGTAATTAGTTGAAATTTTATTAATACGTGGTAATTAATAGATTTAGTAACTAATTAAAGATCCGAGGACGGGTTATGAAATCGTTAGCCTTTCGGTGTGTGTTCTCGGTGAACCGCCTTAAAGCTCAAACGAGATCACGTTTTTCGATTCGTAGTGTCTACGAGATTGAATGATGGTAAAAGAACAACAAATCTTGGATAAAAACGGTTCGCTTATAGGTTGGGTGGTCAATTGAGCTTCGCTCAAACGACTTAACCCTCCTAGTGTGATGTATGCACGGGGTCCGGCAAGACTAAGCCACACCGGAGAACGGAGGGGTGATTCCTTCCCATCTCAAACGCGGCTCTCTTGACCCGATTTCGTCCGACTGTCACATATGTTCCAACGAATAGGACGGGTAGGCTTGCCTACGTCACCGACACCATTCGGAATCTTTGATTTCATGTACTTTTATGTTAACATCAAAAAGACGCGGTTAGTTAACCCACCACCACTTCCAAAATATTGAGTGGGAGCGGGGAAGGCGACAGCCAACCCCACGGTCTCTACTATAGATGCAAGTAAGTGAGAGAAGGGTGACGCCTCGCGGCGCTTTGATTTCGTCCCCTACGGATGGTGTTCACCCCTATCAACATTCATGGCTTGGTCTCCGAAAGGATAGGATTTCGGGTACTCGTCGGGTCACCGACCTATCCTACGACGGCACACTCGGGGCGTACCTAAGAGATCTGATATAGTAGGTCACACTCATCAAGGGTATTTTGGTAATACCTAGGCTAAAAAAGGAAGGTAGTCAATGAATAAAGGGATGTTCGATTCTCGTGGGATGTCTGATTCTCACAAGTTATTCATTGATTTAACCGTTGATCTCTTTGACCTACCCTACGGCGGCACTGAGATGCGAGGTTAAAACCTTGGAATGGTAGAGTAGACTTACTTTTAGTTTACAATTCCTAAAATTTAATATAGTAGTGTTAAACTTGAATTAATATATGTCATTTTATTTACAGCATTATATCCCTTACTAAATTGCTTAAAAATTTATAATTGACTAGTATTGACTTCGTTAAAAAGTGGAAAGTAACTAGGACGTTGAACTAGTTAATTGATAATGCAATTATTTTTTCGAAAGAGATATTTTCTCTTAAGCCTTTTAAAACCAGAGTGACATATGGGTATGTCACTAGTGTCATTTGTGTTAAACGGGAGACAAACTTAGTTTGATCAAAGGTGATTTCGAACTTTGAAATTCTTCTAGTGAATTTTAAGTGTGTAGTAATTACACGAGTAAATTTTCTAATTGAAAAATCGGAAAATCATGAAGTGTTACTAGTTGGACGATATTTGGAATTGATGAACTAGTAGGAGCTTTATGATTTATTGTTTTTCTAGAACATTAGAAAAGTGTAATTGACTACACACGTAACCGTTCTAATTGAAAAACCGGAAAGTCATGAAATGTCGCTAGTTGGACGATATTTGGAATCGATGAACTAGTGAGAGTTCTATGATTTGTTGTTTTTCTGGAAACATTAGAACTGTGTAAGTGTTTACACGAGAGATTTTCAAATTGAAAAATTGGAAAATCATAAAATAGAGCATTGCTGGTTAGACGGTATTTGGAACCGATAAACTAGTGGGAGCTTTAATGTTATGATTTGTTGTTTTTCTGGTATGATAGAAAATCCGAGAAGTCCTAACAAGTAACAATCGAAATAGACATCCCACGGTTCAAGAGTAGTGTCTACTCAAACGAACCGCTGGTTCAAGACTGTTTCCATTCAAGGAAAGTCAAGAATGGGAGAATATGTCTAAAAGTGTTAGTCATCTAAACTGAGTAAACTTTAAGGCTAAATCGAAAAATTAATTAACTGAAAATCATAGGATAAGGACAGTGATTTTGGATCACCAACCTATGAATCCTTGGCGATTTTCTTGAGCTAAGTTCTTTGGAAGAACAATGTAGCAGTGCATTTAACGATTAATAGACAACGGGCAGTAATTTTAGCAAAATAGTGGGAGTGATATGAGGAAATGAATCTCAGATTCAATCCTTGGATATCGCAGAAGATTTATTTTTCTGTTTAAGATTCGTTGGAACGAATGGATTTACCTTTTATTCGATAATTTGTTTGTCTTATAGAAAGTGAATATACCATTTGTAGTACGAATCCAATACTCGGACTTTTGTTTGATAAAGTCAAAAACCACTTAGAACTGCTGAAATATGTATATAAAACACATCTTAAGAACTATTAAAAGCAATTGGTTTCTATATTTAGATAAACGCTTCTTCATATTCCATAGTTAGTGCATAGTCCCTAAAAGACAAGACCTGAAGACTGGCTCATGGTGATTCCTTTCTCCCAGTCTGGTTATATTGTCTCAAAGGTTCAATGACTAAGTTTCCTTTCAATCGGGAAAGGATAATGGATATAAAGAAGTAACATAGCTTGTTCATGACGACCTTCGGGGTCTGATGAAAGATACGAGCTAGTAGGAGCTTCCGAGTAGTGACTTCTTGTCTGATAACTATTCAAACACTCCGGTAAGTTTATCCAAAATATTATGAGGTTTCTCTGTTTTCAACAGAGAGAGAGTATTCTATACTCAGAAATGGGCCATCACATAGTCCTAGGGACTGATGCTCGGCCTGCCTCATAGTGAAATGCTTTCACTAAGTGAGAAACCGTTAAATTGCCTTATATATTTTTAGATGCGCTACAATACACTGCTTAACTCAATAAAGATATTGGAAGCGAAATAACGGTTTACATTGAAATGTAAGACCGAGAAGTCTACCTAGAATATGCTTTGGAATTTACGGATAAGGTGTGGATTCGGTTCACCCCACTTCCGTAAATATAAGCATTTAGCACACGGTGCTTGAAGGTAAGACTCGGGAATTTCGTGCATACGTTCGGTCAATGACCATTCGTGCTATATCTTTTAAACTATTGAGTATAAAGGTTAGATATAGGATTCTTGAAATCGGGAAGGGACAAGATTATACGTTGCATCATTTCGATAGAATCCATGATCGAAAAACCTTGAACCTTGAAGTACGTTTACTCAAGGTAGTTACTAACCGATTAAAATCGACCACATCCAACATCGGTTGTTGGTGATAACACTAAATACTACTAAACTAGATCGAATTTCGATCCACCCGAATGTAGTGGGAGTATGGTTTATCCATCACCCGTTACGAGTTCTCACGGACTTTGTAGTCTAAGGATCGATCGATGACCTATGCTCTTTTGTGAGCAAGATAGGATTCGATAATAGAGGTTGGTTTACAAGCCATAACCCCGTGAATGGAGTTTGGTACTCCGAGTCGTTCATACTCTTGTAGAACCACCCGAGCGTCTCGGCCCAAAGTGGGAGTAATTGGATCTACACGGAAAAGAGTAGAATGAGTTCGGTATTGCATGATTTCGTTCAAAAGCAGAAAATAGGGGTGATTCCTTGAGACTTTCTTGCCAAACAAACGGAGTCTGGATTCATTCGAAACAGAAGGGTATTGACTTATGAACTTATGATAGGATGACTGTCAAGGCTTATGTCCATTGTGGATAAAAAGCAAACCTCTCGGTCATTGGAAGTCATATATTTCTACAATATGTGGATTTGACCAGAATATTGACAAGTCTTTTTGTAGACTGGATATCAATTTTAGTATAGTAGTGAATATATAAATATATATTAGTGTTTGTGAAGGATAACACTGCACCAGTTGGAATCAACATGGGTGTGTTATCTGAAGTCAGAATCTGACAATACCACAATTCTCTGCAACAGAGATTTGGACAACATTCTAAACAGTTTGACTCGGTCGAATTCATTAGAATCGCCATTGGTTTCCCATCCATCTTATTGGTTAAGATGATGCATCCGTGTATGCAACATTCAACGAGGAAGTTCTACCCTATGCCTCGGAATGACTCTCTAAATCTTCGGATAAAGAGAAATGGGATGGATTCTCTTTGTGACAAGAGATGGTCGTGTTATTGAACGTCAATTTTGATCGAATCTTAGATTCGGCGCTAACGAAGCAAGTTTAGTATGTCCTTTAGTATCTTGAGAGAACGAGGAATAATATGCGGGCATATTCAAATGTGAACTTGGATATGTGTGATACACCGATTTTGACTTTAAGTCGATTGAGGATGATCGTTAAAGTCGATCTCGGGCTCGTGTTTACTCTTGTTGAAGCTATTGCCCGGAGAAATCCAAAGCAACGCCAACTCGACTTTAACTAGTTGGGTGATTAGCGGCTTTTGTAGTAGCTGCAGAGAGGCGATATAGCCTCGTGATTTCCTTTTCGCCCGGGAGTGATTCCGCATTTGGAAAGCCGATACCACATCATTGTGCAAACGATGAAGGGGTAGCTTATAAGGATTTCCGAAATCACTTGAGTTCAAGAGCATATTGGGAAAGTACCACATGATTAGATGGACCGGCGACGTTTCGATTCTACGGATCGCCTCGAGCCGACAACCTGACCGATCATTAAGACCCATGACATTCAGATATAGGTGCTCCCCGAGTCACTGACCTATCCTACGACGGCATACTCGGAGTGTACTTTGGAATCTGAAATGGTTATGATAAGTTTTGTGGGTACTAAAATACGGGATGAGTCTCCATTGCTTTAGAGCAAGTGGGAGATGTAGTTTGCTGTAGTTTTAAATAATAGGGTGTGCTCTAAAACAATTAATCACAAGCTTTCGTGCAAGTGGGAGATTGTTAGGTGTGATGCCCGAAAGACAATTTTTTGTAATTGTTTTATTTAATAAATGAAATGATATTATTATTCATATTTATTATTCTCATAATCACCGATGTGACAATAGTATTTACACTACAGAAAACCCTGAGTATATCGTTTATGTAATCACTTAACTCGTTGTACGAGATATACACGGGAGGATTGAGTTAGTGAAGATGTACTTAAAATACAATTAGTCCGTAGTAAAGTTAATCGAGAGTATCGGGTCTCTCATTTAACGTACTATTAATGCGCCCATAACACGATAGGTGTGATCGTCTTATCCGGACTTTCGGTTAAGGGAACCTAATTGGGCATTTATATATGATAGATATATCATATAGGGCCGGACCGATTTGATCCGAGTTCTCAATATAATTCCGTAATTGAGAAGTCTTATCGAATCATTAGATGATCATATTATGGATATATCTTAATCCCGAGGTGATCACAATCGATCGCTTGAATCGGTATGAGGTTTGACTTGACGGTTAAGGATTACACCGAGTCCGTGATCCGAATTACCCCATCTTGGCATTGTACCGGATTGAGTGAGTAGTCCGTGTTATCACGTATACGGAATCCATTCCTTCCATTTATGGAAGTAGATGACAGCCTCCACTTATGAGTTAATCCTAGACATTGATCGATCCATGGGATTCATATTACACCGATTAGCTACCAAGTGAGTTATTTGAATTATTGATCACTAGGGGGTTAACGGTAAGTAAGGACAAGATGTTCGAAAAGGGTTAACGGTAACTTCCCGATTTAGAATGAACAACATGGAGGATTAATCCATATGAAATGATTATATCGTGGACACTTATTACTTTCTCGTGAGGAGATAAATATAATCTTATAATCGGAGGAGTGCAAATCACGGGATTATGGTGGCATATTCCCGTGATTGATTTATCGAATATAATTATTCTGTTCATCAGATAATTATTTATTTGATTTATCGGAGCCGCTGATTATTAGTCCATGGTCCCCGACGTGCCTCCTAATATAGCATAGATATTCTCGGACGTCGAATCCTAATAATATTAATTTAGTTCATGTTGGACTTTATTAAAACGATATGTGAATTAATTGTTTAGTGGACTATTAAATTAGTTGGGCTAAATAATTGAATATGTGGAAAAGACATTTTCCATAATCTTGGCCCAATTATTGTGTAATGCCAAAATTAATATTGACTAGGTCAATAATAAAAAGTGGCGCCACATGTGTTCTTTTTTTTAACAAGGAATTAGTTTTCTTGTGTGTTAAAAAGACATGTGTATAAAATATTTATTGGATAAATATTTATGGTAAATAATAAAGATATGAATATTCTTGATTTGTTCTAGAATATTTTGGGATTATCTTTTATTTAATAGGATTATTATAATTGATTTGGTATTAATTATAAAATCCTTGGAGGCTAAGTTTTACTCTCCTATATAAAGAGAGTTCTCCCAAGCCTCAATACAAGACAATATTTCGAGTTCTTCACTTAGAAAAAGGAAGAGAAATTTCGGCCAAGTGAGAGGAAAAATCTTGGTGATTTTTCCGGGTAGCATATCGGAGGGGTTCGAGTCGAGAATTCCTTCCACCGGGAATTGCTTGGATCACACGTGCGGAAGATCGTGGTGTTCTTCACATCATTGTTCGATCATCCTAATAGCGGTTCTCCAACTTGGATTTTGAGATCCAAGAGGTATGTTCTACAACTTACTTGTAGATGTAGATTTAATGTTTTATTACGAGTATTTTATAGATCTAGATCCTTAAATCGCTTCCGTTGCGATGATATTTTCCTAACAGTTGCATGAGTACGTGATCATTTTATACTTATGTGCATGTAAACTTAAGGATATTCATGCTGATTGTTGCAAGTAGTTGTTTATTATTCGATTACTCAATTTGAATCGACGTTACTGTTAAGGGTGAATTTATACGATTTATAACGCTATATTTTATGTTATTTTCCCTCATATTTGTATGAATTTGTATAAGAAACGAGCGTTTAATGGATTTATCGAGCAAATGGTATTTTAAATAAGTTATTCGCAACATAGATTAATTTATGTGTTTTAATTATGTTTTTATGATTATTTGAGCGATATTACATTTTGCGATATTTTTATGTGTCATAGAAGCACAAATTCGAGCTCAAGAGGTGATTCAAAGATGATCAAGTCGGATTTGATTAAAGAGGAAGAGATAATGATGATTTACATTGAATGAAAAGGAGATAAAGATAAAGAAATCGAAATCCAAATCATATTGGATCAAGGCGTCCGAGTGTCCCGTCCAGTGGACGGGCGTCTGATGGAACTGAACGAGCGTCCGGAGATGGGAAGTTGATTCAGGATGTTTGGACGCTGAAGTGGACGCCGTCTGGACGAGCGTTTGGTCATGACTCGGCCCGATTTGAAGTTCATATGAAGAATGGACGGGCGTTCAAGGATCCAGACGGGCGTCCGGTAGCCGACTTACTGAAACCGACTTTAAAATCTATATATAGTCGGCTGTTTTCTCCACACAAGAGGATCATACACTCATTATTAAAAACCCTAAACCTAGGGGCGGCTTTAGGCTGCGTTTTTCATCTTTTTATTCCAGTTTTTATGCTCTTAGTTTAGATTAAAAACTAGTTACTTTTTATGCAATCGTTTCGCAAATTTGAGTTGCCGAGGATGTTCGTAGGCTAAAAGCTTCATCAAACGAGTATTGTGAAGCCGTCCGACAATTGTTGATTTCGTTTTCTTCGATTATACTGTGAGTTTTTAATAAAGGTTGTTTCTTATTCATGCTTATTCATGTTTAAATTGCTCTTTTATCGGAAGATGTGCATGTGTTGATTGTTTATTGTTGATGGAAGTCTTAGTAAACCCTAGATCACCATGAATAAGAATAGTAATTCGAATCTATCATAACGGAAGTTAATAGGTTTGACTACTAGATTATAAACACAAAGTTTGCACCTTTGGTTAGAAAACGCGTTAATCTTACATCGGAAGATAATAGATTAATAGATGAACTTTCTAAGGAATTAGGGTTCATGTTTAGGTGAGGTGAATCACAACCTAGATAAAAACTGCAATATAATCGAGATAGGAAATCAATGCTTGTTGGATAGGTGGATCAATCCTCGTTTGCTCGTTATAAATTTGATTTAAATCCTTAAAAGCTTGAATTTGTCTAGTTAGTTTACTTTTATCTCGCATCTTAGATTAGTTAGTTTAAATCGGTTCGCAGCCCGTATCCTTCCCGGCTTTAGATCATCTCTTCGTCCAGCTTTTACGTTTTAGTTAAGTTTAATTTTCAATATTCGTTTAGTTTTATCCGCTATTTAGCTTAGTAATCGTGACATAGGTTAGTTAGATAAAAACTAGAAATCACAATCGTTTAGTTCCCCGTAAGATCGACCCGGCATTAACCGCTATTACTACGATCCTTATACTTGAGGTTAACCGGATTATTACTTGTTTATTTTGTGTTGATAAAATCCGTGACAAGTTTTTGGCGCCGTTGCCGGGGAACCGGACGGTTGTCTAGTTTTTATTTTTCTCGTTTGTTATTTCATTTTTAGAGTCCCGTTTTTAATTCATAAACGTTTCGGTAATTAGTTAATTAGGGTTTAGATAGGGTTAAGGATCTTTTTCTAAGGTTCTCTTGTGATTAGTTCTCCCCTCTATCTTCTCCCTCTCGTTTCTTTTCCTTTTCTCGTTGTTCCCTTATCTTTTCTCGTTATTTTCTCGCAAATTTTCTACTTCGTTCTAAATTTTTCCGCTACCAAACGGGCGTCCGGGATATTGGACGCCCGTCCGCCGGAAAATTATCAACTCGTTCGTTTTATTCACTTAGACGAGCGTCCATAATATTTGGACGCCCGTTCAAGTATTCTAATTTTCGTACGAGCGTTTGGACCACTAAACGCCCGTCCAAATCAAATTTCACCCGGACGCCCGTCCAAATTATTGGACGTCCGTCCGGTCCTCGCTTTATTCAATAAATTTTGTTTCCTTTCTTCTTTTTTCTTTTCTTTCCTTTAGGTTTTTAATTTCTAGTCTAGGCTTTTAATTTTTTTCTTTAGTTAATAGGTTCAACATCTTGAGTAGGGTGTCGGTTTATGCAAACTCGAAGTCAGAAAGGACCATTGTTCTTTTCACCTGACCCCGAGCGGACCATAGTCCGACCCAATAGGCGAAGACTTCGTTTTGCCGATCCCTCTGGCGAAGGAAGTTTAACCTATCAAGAAATTGAACAAAACTTAATAAAGGAAATCGAAGATCTCGTAATAATGGCCGCCGAGGATAGACGGACGTTGGCAGACTACGCCATGCCTGGTGCAGTAACTGTCAACCCGGCAATCGTTTTACCAGCCATTACTGCACAAACTTTCGAACTTAAGCCGGGACTTATCCAGATGATGCAAAGATGCATCAATTTTTCATGGCTATCAGTCAGAGAATCCCCATACTCATTTACACACATTCTTGGAGATATGCGGCACCACACGCATCCAAGGGGTAAATGATGATGCTATCAAACTAAAACTTTTCCCTTTTTCTTTAAAGGGAGAAGCTAAAGAGTGGTACACCTCTCTCCCTTCGAATCCATCAATACTTGGGCCGAACTCGAGAGGAGTTCCCGAGTCAATATTTCCCACCTTCCAAAACCGCCCAATGTTTGAATGAAATCTTCACCTTCTATCGAAAGAGAATGAATCATTTTTCGAGTGTTGGAAAAGATTCAAATCTCTCCTTAGAAAGTGTCCCCACCATGGCTTGCCGCCGCAAAGGCAAGTCAATACTTTCTTTAGCGGATTGACCGAGCTCACCAAAGGCATGGTCAATAGTTCTTCAGTGGGGCATTTCGAAGAAAACACCCGAAGAGGGATGGGCACCGTTTGAGGACATTGCAAAGTACAATTACGCCCCCTCTTATCAAGCAATTCAAGCACCTCCTCCTCCTAAGGTTGAGGAAGTTAACATGCAAAGTTTGATCGCCATGCTACGTGCGGATGGCAACTTCCCAGTTCCAAATCCGATAAATCAAACTCCTTCTTTCCCACAGAACCCTCGGTTCTATACTTGTGAAAATTGTCGTCGACCGGCCACATGAATGGCCGTGTCAATTTAACCCCTCTCGCACCTTATCAAGTGAATGTTGTCCATGATTATGGGCAATACAATCAAGTCACATGTCGAATTGTGACGAGTTGGGGCACACTTCTAAATTCTCGTCCTATGAATGGACGGAATGCGGAAGTGAATGCATTCTATGGCCAGAACAATCCAAGATTCAATCAGTTTTCTGGCCAGAACAATTTCCAAACCCAAGGGGTTAATCCATCTTCAAATTTCAATCCTAATTCGAATCAGAACTTCAATAGAAACCCTGGGTTTAGTCAGAACCAAAACTCGAATTTTTCCAATCCGACTCAAAAATTCAATCAGAATTGGCCTTCCAATTCAAATTCTCAATTTCAAAGTCGGCTCAGCCAGCCCTATTCTTCAAATTTCCAAAACTCTCAAGGCCCCTCCCAATCCACCAATCTTGAAGCTAAATTGGAGGAGCAAAGCGAGTCAATGAAAAATCTAGAGAGACAAATTGGGCAGCTGGCTGAACAATTAGCTTCTAGACCCCCGGCGCCGCCCGGTTTCACCGAGAAGAATCCAAAGGAGGTCAAGTTGCTCAAGCCGACTTAAACAAAGGCCCATGCACCGACCTCGTGCCAACAATGCAATACGGTAAAGAGGAGGCCGGTGCGATGAATTTAAGAAGTGGCACTCGGTGAGTGGTCCCCCCGGCTTCCGGGGAAACCACTAGCCCCTCCCCGCCACCGATAAGGCAGGGAGGGAAGCCGAGCACCTACACTCCCCTCAACTCGCAAGAGAAAACTCGTGGCCGATCCCCGAGAGGTGAGAAAGTTGGAGACCCTCAAGTGGGCCGATCCTCGAGGACCGAAAAAGTAAGCGAAAGTCGGATGCCGATCCCCGACTATAAAGAAATCTCGAAAAAGCCGTTCGATGGAAAGATCTCGAAGATAAAGTCAGTAAGTGCATCCTCAAAGAAAGTCTTTTCGGAGAGTGACCTTAAGAAGCTTCCATTTCCACCAAGAAAGAGCAACATTCCCTTGATTGAGGACAAAAAGTACGAGAAGGTTCTGAACCTTTTGAAGAATACTCAGGTAAATCTTCCTTTATCAGATGTCTTGGTTGAAATGCCTAAGTATACAAAATTTATCAAGGATGTTGTGTCTTCGAAAAGAAGTTAGCGAGGCATGGAAAGGCAAATTGGTGAGGATTGCTCCATGATTAATTATGAAGACTTACCAATTAAAAGAGGTGACCCAGCAAATTCGTACTTACAGTATTAATGGGAGGTCTAGTCTTCCCTAACTCTTTGTGTGATCTAGGTGCCTCTATAAGCCTTATGCCAATGTCTGTATGCAAACAGCTCGGTTTACAAAGCCTTCTAGAACCTACTACTATGAGTTTACAATTCGCTGATAGATCTTCTAAGAAAGCTTCAGGTATCCTAAAAGACATTTTGGTTCAAATTGATAGATTTACCTTCCCAGTCGATTGGTATGTTTTAGATATGGAGAAAGATGAAAATGTTCCCCCGATTCTTGGAAGACCTTTCTTATCTACACTAGAGCCCTCATCGATTGCGATGGTGGGCAAGTGACTATCCGAGTTGGTGATCAAGAGGTGAGTTACAATGTCTTAAAGTCCATTCAAGTGCCTCCGGCCCTCCACCCGGATTTTCCATTGATTATATGACGGATGATTTCACCGATTATATGGATAAGCAAGTCATGGTCGTAGAAGCGGAATATGAGCGATTGGTTGATAATCTAAATACTCATGGTGCGGTTAATCTAGATCGCTAGCGGTGAATTCGAGGACGAGCTAAGAGAAGAAGCTTTGGCGATAGGGCCACTAAGTAAGCTCAACGACGTTGAGTTGAGGAGTGGAGATCTTAAATCAAGTCTAGAGGAACCCCCTGTAGACTTGGTTCTGAAGCCGTTGCCTAAACATCTCAAGTATGTGTTTTTAAGAGAAGGTGACAAGCTTCCTTTGATCATCTCTGCCAAGCTATCTCGTATAGAAGAGCTTAAATTGTTAAACGTCTTGCGCAAAAATGAAAAAGCCTTTGGATGGCGGGTGGGAGATATCCGAGGGATATCTCCCGACATCCGTATGCACAAGATCAAGACCGAGGAGGGTGCAAAACAAGTTAGACGCCCTCGGAGAAGGCTTAACCCTCATATGCAAGAAGTAGTCAAGAAGGAAATTATAAAGCTTCTAGATATGGGTATCATTTACGCCATTGCGGACGGTGAGTGGGTATCCCCAACTCGGTAGTTCCCAAAAAAGGTGGAATTACGATTGAGAAGAATGAGAAAGGAGAAGAGATAGCATTGAGGCTCGTTCGGATACGAGTATGTATCGATTATCGAAAGCTCAATGAGGTCACACCGAAAGATCATTTCCCCTTCCATTCATTGACCGGATGCTTGAGCGTCCGGCGGGGCACGCATTCTATCGCTTCCCGGATGGATATTCGGGATACTTCCGCATACCCATCGATCCTGTTGACCAAGAGAAGACCACTTTCACTTGCCCTTATGGGACATTCGCCTACAGGCGGATGCCGTTTGGTCTCTGTAATGCCCCGGCCACCTTTCAGAGGTGTATGATGGCAATATTTGACGGGCTAGTTGAAAAGTGCATGGAGATTTTTATGGACGATTTTTCGGTTTTCGGTCAATCCTTTGATGACTGCCTCGATAATCTTGATCAGGTGTTGTCCAGATGTGTGGAAAAGGACTTAGTGCTTAATTGGGAAAAATGCCATTTCATGGTAGATGAAGGCATAGTCCTTGGCCACAAAGTGTCCGCCAAAGGTATAGAAGTAGATAGGCCAAGGTAGAAGCTATTGAGAAGATGAGTTATCCTAAGAATGTGCGCGAAGTCAGAGGTTTCCTCGGACATGTCGGTTTCTACAGGAGATTCATCCAAGATTTTTCCAAAGTAGCCAAGCCCCTATCTACTCTGCTCAAGGAAGACGTTGAGTTCAATTTCGATGAAAACTGCAAGCAAGCGTTTGAGGAGCTCAAGAATCGGTTAATATCCGCTCCAATTCTTATTTCACCTGACTGGAACTTACCCTTTGAGCTTATGTGCGATGCATCCAACTATGCTGTTGGTGCGCCTTAGGGCAAAAGCTTAATGGAAAGTTCCGACCTATCTATTATGCCAGTCACACACTGAATCCTTCTCAAGTTAACTACACAACAACTGAAAAGGAATTATTAGCCGTAGTCTTTGCTATGGATAAGTTTCGTAGTTACTTGCCGGGCGCTCAAGTGATTGTGTGGACCGACCACGCCGCTTTGCGGTATCTCATGACCAAAAAGGAAGCTAAACCGCGCTTCTTCGCGTTGGATACCGACCTCCAAGAGTTTGACGTTCAAATCAAAGATAAGAAGGGCGGTGAGAACGTAGTGGCGGATCATGTTTCTAGGATGTTAAGTGAGGAAAAGAGTGATCCCGATGACATAGATCTTTACTTTCCTCTGAGAACATCATGTTGATCGATGGCCGCTCTCCGGATGTTCCTTGGTACTCCGCCATTGTCAACTACCTTCATGCCAAATACCTTGATCCTGAAATGTCTTATCAAGAGAAGAAGAAGTTCTTCTCTGATATGAAATATTTCGTTTGGGATGAACCTTACCTCTTCAAGATCTGCAAGGATGGTTTGCTGAGGAGGTGTGTTCCTGAGTCTGAGCAACGCGATGTAATCGAGCAATGCCATAGTGGACCCACAAGTGGTCACTTTGGTCCTTGGAAAACGGTTGCTAAGATCTTCCAAACCCGGATTCTATTGGCCGACCATCTTTAAAGATACGAAGCCTTCTCGTAAAGCTTGTGATAGATGCCAAAGGACCGGTGCTCGACAAGGCGGTTTGACATGCCTTTGAAACCCATCCTCGAATGCGAAGTCTTTGATGTATGGGGTATCGATTTTATGGGACCATTCCCATCATCTTGCGGTAACAAATACATCTTAGTCGCGTGGACTATGTGTCAAAATGGGTGGAGGCTCAAGCCACTCCTCACAATGATCATAAAACGGTCATGAAATTTCTAAAGAAGAATATCTTCGTGAGGTTTGGATGTCCACGTGCCTTGATCAGTGATGAAGGAACGCATTTCGCAACCGACCTCTGTGAGAAAGTTCTTGAAAAGTATGGTGTTCGTCATAAACCGGCACACCATATCATCCGATGACTAGTGGTCGTGTTGAGAGAAGCAACCAAAGTATCAAGAAAATCCTGGAAAAAACGGTAAACAAATCATAGAAAGGACTGGAGTTTGAAATTGGATGATGTACTTTGGGCTTATAGAACCGCCTATAAAACCCCTATGGGGACATCTCCATATCAAATGGTCTACGGGAAACCATGTCATCTGCCTGTCGAGTTAGAGCATAGAGCTTATTGGGCTACAAAGTTTCTGAACTTCGATTCCCAATCTTGTGGACAACATCGGCTACGCGCTATACGAGCTAGACGAATTCGACTCCAGCCTATGAAAGTGCCAGGATTAGTAAAGATAAGATGAAGCTACTCCACGATGCTAAGATTAAGAAGAGAGAATTTCTAGTCGGCGAACAAGTTCTTCTATACAATTCTAGGTTACATCTGTTTCCTGGAAAGTTAAGGACACGTTGGTCCGGCCCTTTCGAGATTCTCCAAATCATCCCCGGAGGCGTTCTAGAACTTCGTGGTTATAGTGGTGACCCGTTTCGAGTAAATGGCCGAGGTGCAAGCACTATATTGGTGAACCTAAAGAGAGACCTTCGAATGTCCGTTGCCTCGACATCTTAGGGTGTGGTGCTACGGAAGTCGAAGAATTCGACGAGTCTTCACTCAACCTGTTTTCAGAGGATGGCTGTAGTGATCCTTCTGATGAAGTTCTAGCTGGTAGTTGGGATATGGAAGAATTGGAGAGGGAGCGTCAGTTGAAGCATTATCAGAGGACTCAGAGAATGAAGAGGTCACCCATGGGGAAGTTCAAGCGTATGTGGAAAGCTATTAAAGATTTCACCCCATGTGTGAGATGCTTGTTTCGCAGCCACACTACCGATCGAGCTTACACGAGGTAGTGGTGGCGAAAAAGTCAAATGGCCCGACCCAGTGCCGAGTTTTCAACGGTGTCGAGCTAACGACATTAACCAAAAGCGCTACTGGAGGCATCCTAGATACCCCTTATTATATTAGTTCGGTTCTATTCACGCTCGTTAGTGTTTTATTTATTAAGTTTTAGTTTAATTAAGTTTTAGCCGACTAAGTTTTTCTATTTATATCCGTCGCTTAGTGCTCTTTTTAGATATGGATTACGGAGTTCTTCCCGAGGAGTTCCCCATCATTAGTCGGATCCCACCGATTACGTAGGCCGATGGACCGGGAGGCACTATAATCTTGCACGTAGATTTTGAGCTTAGTACATTCGTACGAAGACCATCACCTATGTTCTCATTGTACCCCGCTGTTCGGGAGGGTAGTGACTTCACCACTGAGGAGCTACAGGAAGCTATAGGACGTCCATATACGATCCTAAATGACCCTATGCTGACAGATCTAGCGCTGGTACTACAGGATTCACATTTTAGAGGTTTAGAGGTAGCTGGAGATGACTGGGGTGTACAAGACGACTATGATTTCCCTCCTGCTATTGATATGCTTCGTCGTCTCATCCGTTTGGTGGATTGGGACGAGATTTATGCGGACTAGCGTTAGTTAGATTTGTTTCGTCGAGCAAACGACGTAAAACAAAAGCGCTTTGTGGGAGGCAACCCACTGTTTTCTATTTGTTTTTCTTTATTTTCTAGTCACTTTATGTACTTTGGTTGATTTGAAGTTGTATTTTTGAAGTTTTATTTAAGTTTAATAAGAAAGTGCACTTTTTGAATTTGAGTTGTATGGCAATTTTATAATTTGTGCACTTTTTCTCGTTGGACGCCC
Source organism: Gentiana straminea (assembly GCA_036785695.1). Taxonomy (NCBI): domain Eukaryota; kingdom Viridiplantae; phylum Streptophyta; class Magnoliopsida; order Gentianales; family Gentianaceae; genus Gentiana; species Gentiana straminea. The sequence continues at coordinate 1,781,994 of JAVUPR010000241.1, read as the reverse complement.
GTCCGGAACTCGGACGCCCGTCCGCCTTGACCAATTTTAGGACGAGCGTCCACTAAGCCTGGACGCCCGTCTGCTTTATTCCCTCCAATCCTGTATGTGATTTAAACTCTTGGACGAGCGTCTAATAAACTGGACGCCCGTCCAGTTCATCTGAATTCCCAGTGGACGCCCGTCCGCTGAGTTGGACGAGCGTCCAACCTCTGTCTATATATACCCCCTCCGACAGTGAACCTTCACTTTTCTGAATTTTCAAACGCAAAAACCGTTTCCTCTCCCTCTTTTTGGCCTAAAATCTTCATTTCTAAACCATTTTGAGCGATTCTAAGTGCTATAGACCGCTATTGATACCCTCTCTTCGATTTTCATAACCAAAACTCCCACAACGCTATATTTTTGGAGAATCAGCACCCTTTGTAGTCCGACTTTTAAGAGGAAAAATCCGATTTTTGGAGGCCATTTGGTGTTGTTTGGACTAATCTTCACATCAATCAGCATCTACTCATCCTACCCGGTAAGTTAGTAACGACTTTTCTAGATTTTATTCACGTTTTTGCGAGTTCGATCTTTGGGTCGGCTCGTTACCTTGAATGTCATCTTAATTCGTTTTTTTTTTCTGGTTTTGTGTTTCTTTCTGCTATGGTATGGTGCTGTGGTGTTATGATGGATGGTGAATGGGTTGGTTGGTGATGATTGTGGTTGTGGTTTGGTTGTTTTGAAATCCCGCTTTGGATGTTAAACGGGTATCTCTTGTTGTGAATTGGTATTGTTTTCGTGTAGTGTAGGTTTCGAATATGGTTCATGAAGGGAGTGGTTAAGAGGCATGGTAAGGAAGTGGCTAGGGAGGCCGGAAAGAAACGCAAGGAGTTTGATCCTACTTTAATTGATCCTAACCGGGGAGTGAGTATACGAGAACAACCTCATAGAGCCACCCAAACTAGGGCTACTTTGAGAGATGAGCCGACCTCTGACTCTGAGACTGATGACGATGTGCCTTTGGTACGGATGCCTAGAGTTCAGAGAGGTGGAGGTTCGTCTAGGGCTGAGGAAACTGTCGATGCTACCCGGGAAGAGGAACCGGTTGTACCTAGGGCTGCCCCTCCTAGAAAGAAATCCAAAACCGTACCTCCTATGCCATTACCTCGTCGGTTCGTGAACCCTAGAGCTCACGATGTGTATGAACAGCATTATTTCTCGAGGACGATGTTGATTGAGCGGGCCATTTTGGAGGCCAAAGTCGATCCGGGGTTCGTTAAGTTGCTCAAAGATCGGAAATGGGAAACCTTGATGACAATCCCGACTACCCCGGTAAATAGCTCCCTAGTTCGGGAATTTTATGCTAACTGTTCGGAAACCGATTTGGGGAAGAAGGTAGTTGTGGTTCGAGGGGTAGAAGTCCCTTTTACACCGGAAGTGATCAATCAGAAATACAACTTAGCGGCTTTCGAGGGTAGGGATTATAAGGAAGAGATTGTACATAGACAGAGTTTGGGGCAGGATCCTTTGGAGGAGTTGCGCCTTAGAGTGTGTCCGGATGTGGCATGGACATTAAGGCCGGGAGGCGACCGGAAGGAGTTGGTTACCACGACCTGGACGGAGGATTGGAAGGTCCAGTGTCGGTTTATTCATAATCGGTTGTTGCCTAAGAACAACTTGACGCACTTTCACATTGGTGACCTAGGCATGTTATACGCATTGACATTTGGCCTGAACGTAGATGTGGGACAGGCGTTATATGATGAGGTGGCTATTAATCAGAAGATCTATACCCGATGCTTGATTATCCCTCACCTGATCCACAGTCTCTGTATCGATGCCGGTGTGCCTGAGTATGGAGCCGATCACAAGCCGAAGAATCCGAGGCCGATCCGGCCGAGAAAAGGCAAGCCTTCGGGACGGACCGAGACGGAGATACCTCGGAGCCTCGGTTCTTCGGCACCGCCTCGTGCATCCTCCCTTCCTACTTTATCTCCCGCAGCTTAGGATGCGGTTGAGCATGGCCAACGCTTTCCGGGAATGGCCGAGTGATATCCGGGACTCACGTAACAATATTTTATCGATTCTTCGGTGTATCCGTGAGGGCCGGCAGCCGAGGGACGAAAGGACGTTCAATCCGAGCTCCGTTGATTTTCTTTGCCGATGAGATCGAGCAGGTCATCGCGATGTTCTACACGACCCCGAGACATCTTCGGATGAGGAGCGCTCCGACTCGGCGCCTAGGGATACGGCACCACCTTCTGGACCCTCCTCCGATCCTCCAGCCGATGATTCTGGGACACCGAGCCAGCCTTGATTTTATTTTTCTGATTCTAGTTTTTCTTTTTCTTTGCTCCGTTGGATGTATGTTATTGATACTTTTTCTTATATGATTCGTTGTAATTACTACTGTTACTTTTCCCGATGGATCATGTAAGCCATAAGGCACCAGTACTTTCACTTCTACTGTGTTTACACTTTCTGGATGTATTGAATGTTTTCACTTTTGCGTTATATTCATTTTTGATATCTCTTTTCATTTTGGTATAACTCCCCGTTTTCCCCGAGATGGTTCCATGCTTGTCAAGACGTGCAGGTATATTTTTAGCGGTTTCGACGAGCTACATTGTCTGGTTACGCAATTTAAAGTGTCCTTATGTAGGCTCCGGCCTGACTGACGATTCGCGTTTCGGTTTCAATCGGCTAAGTCTTTTCCTTTTTCCTTCCGATCCGCACAACATGAGGACATGTTGAGTTTTTAAGTGTGGGGGAGGGGAATGTTTCGATATGTATCTACACAAGCTTGCTTAATTAGTAATGTTTCTTTGCAAATGAGCTAAAATTTTTGAAAATTCTCCGACATTTTAGTTTTTGTTTTGTCCCGAGTAGGCAATTCACTTCAATGTTCGTTTTTTTTAGTCATCACAGCTATATATCATATGGTTGGTAAGTGAGATGTTTCACCCGACACTATTTTTCACAAGCCATAGTGAATGATGAGCTATTTTATAAAGCTATACCCTTTTGGATTAGTAATTTTTGGTTTTCTTATAAGTCATGTGCTTAGTGCTACGTATATATCGTGAGATTTATGATAGTTTGTATTTAGATCCGGAGTATGTTGTACTGTGAATATCTAAGGTTTGAATGTGATAAGTAAAGCGTAACTAAAGTTGTTGAAAAAGTGGTTATTCAAATGAAAAAGTTGAGTAAAAAAATATGAATTAATTGTGTGTGTCGGAAGCTGGTCGATGATTTGAGTGTGATAGGGTATACCACGTATGTCCTATACCACTATGATGACTAAAAGCTCACGACAGTCAGAAGAAGCTGCCTTATGATTTGAGTAAGGTAGGGTATATCTCGAATATCCTATTCTGCTATGACAGGGCAAGAGCTCATTCTGATGTGCGTTTTGAAGTGAAATAATTAAATCAACTAAAGAATTGGTATGAAATTGATATAAGACTAAGTTATCGTCTATCTTATCCCCGAGTAAACCGTCGGATATGCTTTGTAGGGATTGTCCTCTCGAGTATTTCGTAATGGCCCTAGATATATTCGGTCATTCTTTTCGGGATATATCACGTTTGTAGGGTGCATCTTATGAGTGTCATTGATTACTAGTCTACAAAGGGGTATTAGCTAGTTTTGCTTTGAGTTTTTCAAGTTTGGATTTAGTGGAAGTTTTCTATGGTTTTGCACACACGCACTGGTGAACTTCTGATTTATTGGATATATGTTATATATGTTGAGATGTCTGTTTTTTTTTCCGAGCCTAGTTTTTGTTTTGTTTTGCTCGGGACGAGCAAAAGCTAAGTGTGGGGGAGTTGTTAAGGGTGAATTTATACGATTTATAACGCTATATTTTATGTTATTTTCCCTCATATTTGTATGAATTTGTATAAGAAACGAGCGTTTAATGGATTTATCGAGCAAATGGTATTTTAAATAAGTTATTCGCAACATAGATTAATTTATGTGTTTTAATTATGTTTTTATGATTATTTGAGCGATATTACATTTTGCGATATTTTTATGTGTCATAGAAGCACAAATTCGAGCTCAAGAGGTGATTCAAAGATGATCAAGTCGGATTTGATTAAAGAGGAAGAGATAATGATGATTTACATTGAATGAAAAGGAGATAAAGATAAAGAAATCGAAATCCGGTCATATTGGATCGGCGTCCGTGTCCCGTCCAAAGGACGGGCGTCGATGGAACCGAACGAGCGTCCGGAGATGGGAAGTTGATTCGGGATGTTTGGACGCTCGAAGTGGACGCCGTCCGGACGAGCGTTTGGTCATGACTCGGCCCGATTTGAAGTTCATATGAAGAATGGACGGGCGTTCAAGGATCCGGACGGGCGTCCGGTAGCCGACTTACGAAACCGACTTTAAAATCTATATATAGTCGGCCGTTTTCTCCACACAAGAGGATCATACACTCATTATTAAAAACCCTAAACCTAGGGGCGGCTTTAGGCTGCGTTTTTCATCTTTTTATTCCGCTTTTATGCTCTTAGTTTAGATTAAAAACTAGTTACTTTTTATGCACTCGTTTCGCAAATTTGAGTTGCCGAGGATGTTCGTAGGCTAAAAGCTTCATCAAACGAGTATTGTGAAGCCGTCCGACAATTGTTGATTTCGTTTTCTTCGATTATACTGTGAGTTTTTAATAAAGGTTGTTTCTTATTCATGCTTATTCATGTTTAAATTGCTCTTTTATCGGAAGATGTGCATGTGTTGATTGTTTATTGTTGATGGAAGTCTTAGTAAACCCTAGATCACCATGAATAAGAATAGTAATTCGAATCTATCATAACGGAAGTTAATAGGTTTGACTACTAGATTATAAACACAAAGTTTGCACCTTTGGTTAGAAAACGCGTTAATCTTACATCGGAAGATAATAGATTAATAGATGAACTTTCTAAGGAATTAGGGTTCATGTTTAGGTGAGGTGAATCACAACCTAGATAAAAACTGCAATATAATCGAGATAGGAAATCAATGCTTGTTGGATAGGTGGATCAATCCTCGTTTGCTCGTTATAAATTTGATTTAAATCCTTAAAAGCTTGAATTTGTCTAGTTAGTTTACTTTTATCTCGCATCTTAGATTAGTTAGTTTAAATCGGTTCGCAGCCCGTATCCTTCCTGGCTTTAGATCATCTCTTCTGTCCAGTTTTACGTTTTAGTTAAGTTTAATTTTCAATATTCGTTTAGTTTTATCCGCTATTTAGCTTAGTAATCGTGACATAGGTTAGTTAGATAAAAACTAGAAATCACAATCGTTTAGTTCCCCGTAAGATCGACCCGGCATTAACCGCTATTACTACGATCCTTATACTTGAGGTTAACCGGATTATTACTTGTTTATTTTGTGTTGATAAAATCCGTGACAAGTTTTTGGCGCCGTTGCCGGGGAACCGGACGGTTGTCTAGTTTTTATTTTTCTGTTTGTTATTTCATTTTTAGAGTCCCGTTTTTAATTCATAAACGTTTCGGTAATTAGTTAATTAGGGTTTAGATAGGGTTAAGGATCTTTTTCTAAGGTTCTCTTGTGATTAGTTCTCCCCTCTATCTTCTCCCTCTCGTTTCTTTTCCTTTTCTCGTTGTTCCCTTATCTTTTCTCGTTATTTTCTCGCAAATTTTCTACTTCGTTCTAAATTTTTCCGCTACCAAACGGGCGTCCGGGATATTGGACGCCCGTCCGCCGGAAAATTATCAACTCGTTCGTTTTATTCACTTAGACGAGCGTCCATAATATTTGGACGCCCGTTCAAGTATTCTAATTTTCGGACGAGCGTTTGGACCACTAAACGCCCGTCCGGTCCAAATTTCACCCGGACGCCCGTCCAAATTATTGGACGTCCGTCCGGTCTCGCTTTATTCAATAAATTTTGTTTCCCTTTCTTCTTTTCTTTTCTTTCCTTTAGGTTTTTAATTTCGGCAGAACTCGAGAGGGAGTTCTAGTCAATATTTCCCACCTTCCAAAACGCCCAATGTTTGAATGAAATCTTCACCTTCTATGGTGAATATTTTTCGATGGTTAGATCTACCCATGGTTAGATCTAGCCATGAGATTCTAGTAATTTTACGTGAACGACTTCGGCTACGTCGTGCTTTCTCGTTTTTCATATACACATGTAATAGATCGGCCAATTTGTTACGTCGTTCTCGTAAATTAATATGATATATTGTGAAAATTATCATGTTACTAGGACATTAGTTAGCTGATCGTTTAGAAGGTGTGCCAACCCGTCCATGGTGGTTGCCTAGACGAGGTGACGATTTTAGATCGGCATCCCTAGTTTGGTATAGCATGCTTGTTATATGATGTTCTATCCTGTCCAATGAAGGATTCGTAATTAAGCATAAGGATCTTCTATCCGTTCACGAATTAGATCCAGTTTAGGGGATGGCTCCCGTAGCCGAATATAATCAACCTTAATGTCTTTTCTTGTCTCGGCTTAGATATACATATATGGGGGAGTAATTACTACTAGCGTAATCAATACCGTTTGTTAGAGTCTTATAAAACCATAAAAATAAGTGTTTTAGTATTTGTGTCGTATTGCTAGTCTTTGTGTTTTCTATCATGTCAACCTTTATTTTTACGTTATTGTTGGTCGTAGACCGCCCTTTAATCTATTTTTAGTTTAACAACGTTGTGCTTGTTTAAGCCGAGTCTCTGTGGGATCGACCTCGACTCTATCTAGCTATACTACGATTGAACCTAGTTCTCTTGCTAGTTGGTTATTTAGGTATCGAGTTATTTTTATAACTTGACCATCATCAACACTCTAATGCTCAAGTCAATATAGAGATAGAGAAATTTCTACGTTGGGTTTAAAATGTAAGGGCATGCATATATTTTGCGTATAATAGGCATACCTGATGAGGTGGATAATCCTTTTATATAGTGTCATATCATGGGATGGTGAATTATTGCACCTTGAAGTAGTGGTCAAAGGCGTTACCGCACATTAAACTGGTGGAGAGAAGATCTCAGAGCCAATACTAGAGCGGTTATAATTGTGGTGTAATGTCCGCGTAATGTCCGGAGGGTTCATTGATTGGGTGTAACTGTTGCCCTAGACCGAAGACGACCTGCACCATGTCGGCCATAAAGGACTATAAACGACTTGTATCATGCCAGGAAAATAATATATAAGAGGCGACATGCGCCATGTTGGATAGAGGACGACATGCATCAATTCAGTACGTTGAATGATATAATAGCGACATGCATCATGTTGAAGACGACTCTTCCTGATAAAGGCCGGATATCGAGCTGAGCTCATATCCGCTTATGACTTGAGGTAGCCTTCATTATTATACACAAGACCCGATAAATGTCACGTGTGAGTTGACTGATATCACCCATGTCAAATTCCTCTCTGACCTAAGCTAGGATATGTATCGTAGGTTAGGTCTGCATAGAAAAAGACATGGCGCAATCCGAGATGCTGAAGTCAAATTGTTCCTGACGTGGATGACGTATGCCAGCCAATATCATTTTGAAATTCAAAATGCATATTATGATGAGTCTGAATTGATCATGATGTAAACTTATTATATGTAAAGTACCACATCTGCAAAGTAATAGTCTGCTCATCCTCATATAAGTGTGAGACATAAATGTCTCAATTCGGGTTAGCCCTTTAAGACTAGACAAGGACGACGGTCTAAGCAGTTGACCGAATCATTTATGACTCATTTGACGCCGTCAGACCCAAGTTCTGAGGTGTTACAGAATAGTATTAGAGTCGACTAACATACGAACTTAAATGTTACACCGTGAGAAACAGTGATGGTCCACCTCTAGAAATCATCTGGTAGAGACGAGACTGAGCCAAGTCCTGACGACGATGACGTCATTCCCTTTTAGACGTCATTCCCTTATAAAATGGGAGAATGTAAAGTCACACATCTTTAGTAATTGAATACTCACCTTATATAAGTGTGAGACATAAAAATATTATCAACTCGGGTTAACTATTTTAGTCCAAACGAGAACGACAGTTTAAGCAGTTGACCGGAGTATTTATAACTTATTTAGTGCTAACACGTTTGGAGTATGATGATATTACATTATAATCACCGGTACAAATGATCATTATATCACTCATTGTTAAACCTGGTTATGCCCTTATAATTACTCGGACTAGAATAGCTCTATCGAGTCAAATTGCATTAAGAAAATCAATGAAAGTTCCACATGCAATTATTTATTGAGTGATAGTAACCCGTCAACTATCTACCACGAGATCACCTTTCAGGGAACGATGGATATAAATAAAGATCAAATGACACACACACCCCCCACTGTGTGAGCACTAGTTAGTAGTTTTCTTTTCTGATACCCCCGGTCATCGAGGAGGACATTGTCGGTCTTCGAGTCAGCCCCGAGTTTCATCCGAGTCGTTAGTTCATCTTTTTGACCATTTCTTCATTGTTCTTCCAAAGATCTCTCAATTCAATATCTTCCCTCCTTTTTTTCATACCTCCGTTCTTATGGACCGTCCGGAGGAGCTCCATAATCTGCTGCTCCGGACCTCCCGATCTTCTACTGTTGTTGTTGTCGTCGTCGTCGGAGCGTTGCTCCTCCGACAGCCGGCTCATTAGAATCACTAATGGCTACTACACGAGAATGCATCAACATCATTGATTACATGGATTGGTCTTGGATTTCGAACGGAGATCCTCTGCATAAGAAACCGCGAGCGGAATGCGATTGCGAGGAGACTGTTGTGGTCTCAGGAGGAGAGGAGAGTGCGGACGTGAAGAAGCTGGAAAAATGTCCATCGAATGCCGCGATGAAAGTCCAAAAGTGCTACAGAAGCTACCGGACGAGGCGCATGTTAGCTGACTCCGCCGTCGTTGCCGAAGAGCTATGGTAATTTCACTTTTTTTTTTTTCCGTGTGTCGTAGTAATTGTTGGTCCATACAATACAATCATGAAATGTTTTAAATGGCGCGACATTTATTGAAGGTGGCAGGCCATAGATTATGCTCGATTAAACCACAGCACGATTTCTTTCTTCAATTTCATGAAACCGGAGACTGCTGCTTCGCGGTGGCATCGTGTGCGCTTAAACGCTTCCAAGGTATAATAGAGAGTCCTTGCATCAAATACTACCCAACTGCAAACAAGACAAGAAATAGTTAGACGTATATATTATCACTATATTCCTAACTGAGTGCTATCTTTTTCCTTGGTAATATATAAAATTAAACAGGTGACATTTTCTTTACTGCCCTGCATCTAATTCAGTAGAATAAGGTGTTAATGGCTGTAGAACGGTTTGTGCAGGTAGGTAAAGGTTTGTCTAAGGATGCCAAGGCTCAACAATTGGCTTTTCAACATTGGATTGAGGCTGTAAGTTCCTTTTGTTATTGATATTCCTTTTTTGTTGTTGTTGTTGACTTGTTGTTGTGGATGCATCCTTTTTTGGAAGAGAATGTACATATCAGTTAGTTTCTTGTTTAATTTTGTAGATTGATCCGAGGCACCGGTATGGACATGGTTTACATTTGTATTATGAAGAGTGGCGTAAAGCTGATTCTGGTCAACCCTTCTTTTACTGGTAGGAGGACTATCATTTGCTTTTTGGTTTTGTGGTTTATCATAATAATTTACGGTATGCATAGTCAAAGTTGATGGCTGTTTTGTTCTAATATCGTGGTTCGGAGCATTTTTCCACAGAAGCTGATTGTATCATTGTAAGAATGCAATTTAGAAACTTCTTTACCAGCTTCATTCCATTAATCTTTAGCTCATAAAGAACATGTAAATTATATTGTAGGATGTGGCTGCTACAAAGGTTTTTATTGTGATTTTTATATTTTCTTCTTGGGGCTAGCAAATCAGGGGAAAGGGGGGGGGGGGGGGGGCTATATCTGTTATTGTACCAGCATGCTTAATTTCTACAAATCCCACTTATTGCTGGGTGAGTTACATGATATACTGCAGCTATATGTACCTTATCTATGGTCTTCATACTACAAGTTTGGCAACTATTGTATAGTCTGGCTCTGGTTTTATTGAGTTGGTAACCAGTAGTAGTTGAAAATTTCCTTATGCAATTTATGCAGGTTAGATCTTGGAGATGGAAAAGATGTTGATCTTCCACAATATCCTCGATCTAAGCTTCGGAAACAGTGCATTATATATCTTGGACCAGTATGTGATCAGTAACTCTGTTTTTTTTTGTGTATATTAGTAAAATATCCCTGGAAGGCAAAATTTCTGATTCATTCGTTCCCAGTAAGGTTGCATGCCATGCATGTTGTCCTTAAAGTGCAACAAATGATACAGCTTTATTCAGGTTATATATTATGTGATTTGTGCTTGATAATGATTTTTGTGCCACAACAGCAAGAAAGAGAGCATTATGAATATATCATCAATGAGGGGAAAATATTGCACAAGCAGACTGGAAATCTTCTTGATACTACTAAAGGATCACCTGGAGCAAAGTGGATCTTCGTTATGAGCACCTCTAAAAGGCTTTACGCTGGCGAGGTGAGGACTAAAGTGTGGATAATGACTGAACACTCTATCACTAACCAATGGAAGTCTCATATGGTTTTATTTTTCTTATCAGAAAAAGAAAGGAATCTTTCATCATTCCAGCTTCCTCGCCGGTGGGGCAACTTTGGCAGCTGGAAGGCTGGTGGTAGAGGATGGAATACTCAAGGTACTGTAGTTTATGTTTACTAAGTATCACACATACTCACCATTTCCACCACCTAGGTTTACATGAGCAAGGCCAAGAGGTCCCTGTAACATTTGTTTCTTTGGGAAATTATATTGCAATGAGTTTTTATTGGACTAGACTATTTAATGCTTAATACATCCAACAGTAACGGTGTAATGAAGACTCCTTGCAATATAATGTTAAACTTTTGTTTTGGTTAATATGCATCATTATACATCTAGAGAGCCCTTATCCCTCTCTGTAATGACTGATTTAGTTCAGCTTCATTTCTTTTTTCAGTCTATCTCAGCTTATAGCGGTCACTATCGGCCTACTGATGATCGCCTTGATGGCTTCATGCAAATTCTGAAGGATAATGGAGTCAATCTGGACTCCGTTGAGGTAGGCGATTCTGTGATTCTCCGGTGGGGTGGGGGTAGAAGTACGGTTGCCAGTCTCGTACTTTGTTGAATTGTAAAGAGATTTGAATAGCCCGTTCTCCTCACTTTTCCTGATGGTTCTCTTAATGTTATTCCATTTTGAATTAGATACGCAAGGCGACTGAAGAGTACGAAAACTTTGAGGATCCAAAACCTACAAAAGCTGATCCAACATCTGATGCTTCAGAAGTTCTTGACTCTTCTGAAACAAATCCTCCAATCAAAAAGGATAAAGACTTCAACCCAGAAGAAATGAAATTGCCAGAAGCTGATAATGGTAACGACTACAAGAGGACTCTCTCTGGGGGACTTGGTAGCTCAAAACCAGATTTGCCACAGAATTCAATAATACTACAGAGGATCAACTCTAAGAAAATGGCAAACTCTTACCAACTCGGAAACCAACTTTCTCGAAGATGGTCAACAGGTGCTGGGCCAAGAATCGGTTGTGTTGCTGACTACCCCATAGAAATGAGATTGCAGGCATTGGAGCTCACTAACCTTTCTCCTAGGCAACGTCCTATGGCGGCATCATCCCCTGACAGACAGGTTGTTCCGCCACTGTAAAACGTATGCCTTTGAAATCTGTCTGGTGTCAAGTGACATATATTTTGAGTAAATGACTGTTGAATATTTACTTAGGAGGGTAAAATTTATCTAATCATCAAGTGGTTCTTTATGTGGTGATCATTTTGCAGTGAAATGATAATTAATAAACTCAATCATCTGTCTCTTGTGAGGTCAATTTTCAAACTTGATGAACCTTTACTTTTGGTGAATAGAAGAGGAATAACAGCAACATCTTAAGTTATATCTTTTTTGCTGAATGTTTTGTATACATCTTGCTATTTTATTTTCGAAAATGTGTTGTGTCAATTCTGTACAACAAAAGAATAACATAAGATAATGTGATTTGATATCAAATACCTCATGACGTAAGAGAGATTTTATGGTATAGCTGTTGTAATGACGAATATTCTATGTTAAAGAGATGTCGCACTTTATACCTTAGGTGATAGAAATCCAATGGCGCCCTGTTTTAAGCGAGGGTGTAAATGAGTGAGTAGTTCGGTTAGACGTTTTGCTTGAGCAATGTGTTTCTAGATTCAAGTCGACTCGAACCCGATTGTGCTTTGATTTGCTATCCGAGCATGATCATTTTTTTTTAAAATTTCTTGAGTTACGGTGCATGATCATATTTGAGAAATGTCAAAATTATGTGTGATTTGGATTATATTAGTAGTACAAACGAGGTAAAGAAGTTTAAGGGATTGAAACAACAATTACATTAAAACCTAGGTTCTGGCGACTAACTCTTCCTATATCGGTTTTATTGCTGGAACCATGTATAATTGCAAGGACGGCGATTTCTTCAGAAATCGATACAGCTTCTCCCTAGACCCAAAGATGGATGATTGCTCAGCCCTAACATCCACTGAGGAGCAGGATTTGATGCAGACGAGTGTACGGAAACCAAAATGACGTGTTGTAGATGGAGAACCGCCAAAAAAATCATTCGTAATCAGTATGGCACTCGGCGTAGTGGGGTGAATGTGCTGCAGGGCCTTGGGATGAGTGGTACCAAGGTGAAGTTGAATAAGAAGAGGACTTAAACGATTTTATGCAATCCACCGTGCATTATTCTAGAACTCATGCGGTGGAGCAATTGGTAATGAGAAATGGGTGGACGCGCCCCTGCACCGGAAAAGAGTCATAAATGTCCGGTCAAGCTAGACCGCCGTCCTCGCTTGGTGGCGGAGTTGACAAGACCTTACTCATCGGGGGTGAGCATTCACTTAATTTACCGATGTATATCACATTCTCCCTCCTTATAAGATTTCGTCCTCGCCGGATGCACTTGTCCCGGATCGTCCCTACCGAGGAGGTACACCGTCTTCACGGCTCGCATTTCCGTCGATAGTCGGGGAATACCATGGCTCGAACTGTCCGGTCAACCGCGATCTCGCTTGGTCTGGGCTAACCCGAGTTGACAAGACCTTTATGTCTCACACTTGGTGCACTTAATTTACCGATTTATCACGGGACGCCCTAATGGAAAAGTTGAAGATTTCCTTACTGAGGTACTAGGTAAGACTGTTGATTTCTGCACTCTATATTCACGGCTCGTTGTTATGTGGAGTTTGGGAAAACGACTCGAACTCACTGATCTTGAGGATGAGTATTATTTGGTGCACTTTGTTTCAGAGGAAGATTATGATCGGGTCCTTGAACATGTCCCTTGGTTAATTTAGAACCACTACACCACGGTGGCAAAATGGAGGCCCTCGTTTCATCACTTTAAGGAGGAAATTCATACAAGTGTGGAGTGGGCTTCCCAGGTGTCCCGGTTTGAATATTTTGATGATGAGGTTTTAATGGAACTTGGCAATTGTTTGGGTAAGGTGTATAGAGTTGATGATACCTCTTTGTTGGCAACCCGGAAGAAATATGCAAAGGTGTGTGTTGATATTGATCTGAAGAAGCCTTTGAATCTAATGTTATGTTGAATGATCTGATGTACAAGATTGAGTATGAGGGTTTGCATATGGTTTGCTTTGAGTGTGGGACACATGGTCGTAAAACAGAGTTTTGCCCATGCAATGATATGGCAAATGACAGGCCTCCACCGGACCCTAAGCTAACTATGCTTAATGCTCCTACAACATCTAATCCATTTGGACCATGATGTTAGCTATCAATCGAAGACGACGATTAGTTGTGCCAAAAGATCAACGAATTGAGCGTCAACCAAGGGGAAGGTCAGGGACCTTCCACAAAAGGAACCGATGAGGGAAGCATAGAACATGTCGGGTATTTTGAATGATGGTGGGTCTAGATTTGCAGTTCTTGTCGATGAATATGATGAGAGAGGTTGATAGGAATTTTATAGTTTTGATGATTGTCATGGCAGTTGTTATAGATACAAGCAAAATGATGTCTAGACTTCACATATAGGTTTTCACTAAAGTCTGATATTGTATAGGTTGATCCGACAAACATTGGAATAGTCATCTAATAGGTTTTCAGTAGACTAGGACAATCAAGCACTTCTAAGTCAATAATTCAGTAGAGTATGAAGACCGGAGCTAAAGACTTAAAGGATAAGGGATCAGACTTAGTATTGAAGACTGAAGACTTGAAGACGGATGGATCAATCTCAGATAAGAAGGATAAACTTCGAGATTATAAGGTTATGATTCAGATAAGTTTGTGATGGCCTAAAATAATCTTATAAGTCTTGTATTGAAGGCTTGAAGTTAAGATGATGTGATGGAAACTTCTAGTATTGATTTTAAATATGGTGTACTCTGATCTCACATTTAATGATCAAAGATATTCAGATTTGAAGAAATATTAGAAGCATTGAATCAAGATTTAGATGAGCAAGTATGTGGATGAATGATTAGACTAGTTCAGCGGACCATCTCGATGCATTGATCACCGCAATACATTGACCACCGCGATGCAGTGACCACCGCGATGCAGTGCCCACCGTGATACATTGACCACCGTGATTCATTGACCACCGCGATTCATTGACCACCCCGATATTGTGATCACCGTGATGCCGTGACCACCGCGATGCAGTGACCACCGCGATTCACTGACCCCCGCGACGCAGTGACCACCCCGATGCAGTGACCACCCCGATGCAGTGACCAACCTGATGCGTTGACGACCCCGATGCAGTGACCACCGTGATGCATTGACCACCGCGATGCAATGACCACCGAGATGCATTGACCACCGCGATGAAGTGACCACCCCGATGACCACTGCGATGCATTGACCGCCACGACGTATTGACCACCGTGACGCATTGACCACCATGATGAAGTGACCACCGCGATGCATTGACCACTCCGATACGGTGACCATATTTGCCACCCCTATCCAACCGACCTATATTAGGTGACCCTTTTAAATGTCGGTTACACCACTTACAAGGCGCTCCAAAAATCCCATATCAGCCAATTGGCAATCTATGAGTGCATGTTGAAACACCAAAATCTGACGATACGGTCTCTTATGAGCCCCTCATATTCTGCCTGTAAGAGTATTGCATTGAAATCCTCTACAACGGGCCATGGCAATGCAAAAACAGAATGAAAACGCCAAAGTAAATCCTAGGAGTGACTCCGCTCCTCAACTAACGGATTGCCATAAAACCCAGTAAACCGCCACTCAATCCAATTCTTATCCATAACTACTACATCAATATGGCTTGGGCTATAAGTCTTAACAAAAACATCATAGCCGGCTTGCCGGAGGAGTGCAAGACCCCCACTAGCACCTTCACTCCCCACTACTAGCGCACTAGGAAACTGTAAAAGACACCGAACATATTAAAACCTATATTTATTGAGATTTGTTTCTGACACAAACAAAATAGATAGAGAAAAGGTATGTACAAGGGTCGAAAGAGCTTTCACTGCTCGGGGTTGACCCAAACCCCGACAGTTGCGACATAAAAGATTCATGCGTCTGGGTGGGCCTGCCTATCTGCAAACTCCACTAGACATAACTTTTTAGCAGCATCTTCTTCAATCAAATCTGTGGTCTTCCGTTCTCCTAACATCGACACAAGATCTCCACCATCCACTTTTCCAAGAGCAGCCCAGTCTCACACAAACCTGCAATAACCCTTGCGCTTCGCCTCAGACACACTCCTGCTGGCTTGCAAATGCGCCAAAGCCTCTGAAAAATTAACTTCCATAACCAACCCCATGCAAACCCTCCTGCAAAGTCCATCCCTGCCATGCAAACCCACACCAAGAGCAGCCTGCTCATCTTCCACCACCTCTCCTTCCTCGCCATCCCCTCCAAACAACGGCCAACTTCGACAATCTCATCGCCAACTTCCCCTCCAACAACCTCCCCGTCAACCCCCTTCCCATTTACCATCTTCCCACCAACATCCTTCTCTTCTCCACCGCTCTTCGTAACCTGGCCCACGTCCCCATAGCCATTGGACCGGCCAAGAGCGAAGGCACCTCCGGCAGCACTGCAATGGTGGAAATTAGATGCGTCCGTGCTTACACATTCAACCATGGCCCGTAAGGCAACGACTTTTGCTCAGCCAAGGGCAACTTCTGATCTTTCTCTTCGCAAAACCGTATAGTATGATCAACTCGCCCACACTTGTAGCACATGTACGGGAGTCTCTCGTATCGAATCATGCCACGAAGCTCATCACCCCTTTCACCAGCCGATCAAATACAACGGTGTAAAGGTTCATCCAGAGGGACCGAAATCCAAAAATAAAACCCTCACACCATGTTCGAAGATCCACGTGAATTCGCCCCTCCGAACAGCCCCTAAACCCAGCTTGAAGATACTGCCCCACCGCATCCGTGACGATATGGACGGGGAGCCCAACCATATGCACCCAAAAATCCTCCGCCGCAGAAAGGTTTGGCCTTTCACTCCAGTCCACTGTCCACCGCCAGCAAATACCCGTCGAATCACCAAGGTCCTTGCGTGAGGACCCGTCGAATCACCAAGGTCTTTGCGTGAGGACAAACTCACAATCCTGCCGCCGGTCGAACACCACCAAGATAATTTTTTTCCGAGCCCTAGACGCCGAAAAAGCGGAGGTCTTCCATGACCTCGAAGTATCAGTCTTCATACTTTGAAGTTGAACTTCCCCGGGGTAAAAAACTTGCAGACGATACTCCGTTTACAGTGCTCCTTTAACGACTGAAGCAAATCCGATTGGAGCAGGCATTGAATCACTTCAACTTGCGTGAGAGAGAGATTGCAGCATCCCTGACAGATCCTCCGACTCCATCGCACCTAGGGCAGCAAGAGCTCCGGGGGAGGGTGAGGCTTATGCGAAGGAAAAATATAAATGAATACCAAATATTTCTTATAGGTAGTCATAAAAAATAAAATTTCACTTGAATAATAAAGACATGCTTTGGTGACAACATCTTTAAAAAAAAAAAAAAATCATTTTCTAATTCTTATTTTTTCACCGGACTTTGATGACATAACCTGGGTGCAATAAAGAAGCGGTACCCGAAAAATAGAAAAGACACGCGGTTTCTTACATATGAAAATGGACTAGTAAAATAGTGGTGTAAATTCATTTTTGTATCATAGTAACTGTCATATAATTGTTATCGTAAATTAAATCATATGAAACGACAAACATAAATTTTTTTAAATCGTACAATCAAATACAAAAATACAATCATACATAACATAATTCATAGCATTATGATACGTTCTATTTTACATCAACTTCAAATATAACGGCTACCCCAGAGGTATTCCACCTTAGCACATCTTTTTTATGGGTAGGTACAAAAGAAACTATTACATAAAATAGCTAAAGGACATTAATACTCATTAACCTAATAAAGATCAATAGATTAATGGAGCATAATATACTACAATAGCAAAATACCCAAAATAGATAGTTCATTTGGTGACACATTTAAGGTTAAAAAAAAACATGGCATGACACAAAATCAACTACAGTTTTTCTTCACGGGGTTTTCCAAGGCACATGGCTTTTGTGGTGGAGTTATCACAAAAACATCATTTTCTTTAGGCAGAGTATGTTGAGTACCTTGTTGATCATGAAATTGCAAACTTCTCTTCACACCAATTGGTTGTTCAGTGCTACCAATTTGGAGAGAGTTGCTGCAAATCTCCTCGAGCTTGACTTTTGTGGTGGGTGTGAAAAATTGTTTTTCTAAAGATGCTGAATCTTCATGAATAACAGTTTCAACATTTTTGGTTGGTGTAGTCTTTGGAGTTTTGGACGATTCAAGCACAACTGATGTTGTGGATTTAGCATATGTTCCTTTGATACTTGTACCAGGTACGCAGGGGCGCCCTCGGGGGAGGGCCAAGGGGGCCATGGCCCCGAGCCCCTAAAAAATCTATGAGTTTAATTAAGAGCCCCGAGAAATTGCAACTCAATAGTATATATATATTGCATTTTTGAAAATAAATAACGTATTACTGGTATCAGAGCGTGCATTACGATCCAATTTCTGGAAAGAAAAAAAAAAACAGTAATCTATTATGGCGGACGAGAAGAAGCTTGATCCGTTTTATTTGAGTACAAGTGACAATCCAGGTGCGTTGATCACCCCAACGCAATTTAACGGCGATAATTATGATGAATGGTCAAGGGACGTTCGTGTGGCCTTGAGATCGAAACGGAAATTCGGCTTTGTGAATGGAGCAATCTCCAAGCCGAAAGAGGAAGAAAAACTAGAAGATTGGTATACGGTGCAATCGATGTTGGTTTCGTGGATTAAGAATACTCTTAATCACAAAATCCGGCCGCTGTTCAGTGGTTATGAGGATGCGCAGGAGATGTGGGATACTATACGATCACATAGCATAGTGAATGGCGCTAGGGTTTGCCAACTCAAGAAGGAGTTAGCAGAGTGCAAACAGTTGAAGGATGAACCGGTTGCAACATATTATGGTCAAATAAGTAAGATATGGGATGATTTATCGACTATCACGGTGATGCCAAGTTGCAAGTGTAACAAATGCACCTGCAAAGTAGGAGATGAATTTCAGCGTTTGGCGATGGAGGATCGATTATTTTGGTTTTTACTTGGTTTGGATTCATCCTACGCTGCACTTCGATCACAGTTATTGAATTTGGATCCTTTACCATCGGTTGACAGAGCGTTCCAGAGCATATCCCAAGAAGAGCATTTAAACAAAACTGGGGGACTGGTTCGAGATGATCGAGAAGCCATGATGGCGTTCAAAGTACAAACGGAGTTGAAGGAAAAACGCAAAGCCGAAAATGCTAAAAAATTTTGTAAGCACTGTCAAATTTCTGGACATGATGACCTTGGGTGTTTTGA
Organism: Gentiana straminea; assembly: GCA_036785695.1. Taxonomy (NCBI): domain Eukaryota; kingdom Viridiplantae; phylum Streptophyta; class Magnoliopsida; order Gentianales; family Gentianaceae; genus Gentiana; species Gentiana straminea. The sequence goes on along the minus strand of JAVUPR010000241.1, from coordinate 1,763,029 downwards.
ATTAATAGGGTATCCGGATTGGTGGGGTGACCGCCCAAGGGGGGGATGTGGTGGTGCCCGAACAGGAGGTGGCCGAGCTGCTGGTGGCCGGGCGAAGCTCCAATGGCGGACAAAGAACACAAAGAAGAGCGGCGGACAGCAACAACAGCAACACAACAGCAGCGGATCAAGTGCTGGAAATTATAGGGGAGTTGCACATAAAATCAAGGCCAATCACACTCATACTGGAAGCACTACAGCTGCCCATGGACATCCAACAACTTCGGAGGAATCTGGTCTTACCAATTTAACTCCGGAACAATGGAACGCGGTCCTTGATGTGTTAAATTATGCCAAACCACGGGATCGTTTAAATGGTGAGAAATTGTGGATTGTTGATACAGGTGCAACACACCATGTCACCGGTGTGTTTGAGCAATTGATTAATGTACATATGGTGCGTAATTGTCCCGTTACGTTACCGGATGGAACTACATCACATGCCACACATAAGGGAGATTTGTTTTTGCCGGGTGGTCTTAAATTGCATAATGTGTTATTTGTTCCCAAGCTTGACTGTAGCTTAATATCTGTGTCGCAATTGATGGATGATTTTAATTGCCGAGCTGAATTTACGTCTACCTTATGTGTATTGCAGGACCGAATGACGAGGAGGGTGATTGGAGTGGGTGAGCGTGATGGAGGACTTTTCTATTTTCGGGGAGTACCTAAAGCACGTGTTATGGCTGTTTCAAGTAAGGACTCAGTTCAGTTGTGGCATAAGCGATTAGGACATCCCTCAGAGAAGGTTTTGAAGCATTTTCCTCGTTTGTTTGGTTCCAATAATTTTAATAAAAATTGTGATGTTTGCTTCCGTGCAAAACAACATAGGGGACGTTTTTTTAATAGTAATAAGCGAGCTAGCAAACTTTTTGAACTCATACATTGTGATTTATGGGGTCCATATACGACTCCATCTACGTGTGGTGCACGTTATTTCTTGACAATTCTGGATGATTTTTCTAGATCGGTTTGGGTTTATCTTGTTTATGATAAAAGTGAAGTTGCAACTTTATTTTTGGACTTTATGGCCATGGTGAGTAGGCAATTTGACGGTAGAATTTTACGAGTTAGAAGCGATAATGGAACGGAATTTAAAAAATTATCGGATCAATTTCGAAAGGATGGCATTATATTTGAAACGTCTTGTGTAAACACGCCACAAAAAATGGTCGTGTCGAGCGGAAACACCAACATATTTTAAATGTTGCACGGGCACTACGGTTTGAAGGTCACTTACCACTAACGTATTGGGGGGAGTGTGTTTTGGCGGCTTGTTTCTTGATAAATCGCACTCCTTCGCGTCTATTAGATTATCAAACACCATATGAATGCTTGTTTGGGAAAACTCCGGATTTTGATATGATAAAAGTCTTTGGGTTGTCTTTGTTGTGCACATAATCTACATCATAAGGGCGATAAATTTGCTAGTAGGTGTCGTAAATGTGTGTTTTTAGGTTATCCCTTTGCGAAGAAAGGTTGGACTGTTATGGATTTGGAAACAAATGAAACATTTGTCACTCGCGATGTCCGGTTTTGTGAAAATGAATTTCCTTTCGCTACGTCATCCGCAAATAATTCCCAGCCACGGTTGTTAGAGAGGGCCGAGTGTCTTCCAACGTGTGATAATCCTGTGCCTAGTGATAGTGAGTCAGAAGATGATGAGCCGCTTCCTCTAGCTCGTATGGAAAGTGAGGAGGAAATTCATGTCCCTAGTGGGGAGAGGGCCGAGGCGTCTACTACAAATGATGGGGCTGTTTTGGGACGTGGTAAACGCGCTCGGGTGCCTAATACGCGTTATCACGATTATATCACTTATATGCAGGTTGATCAGCAAAGTCCTCCCGCACGCCTATCCACTCGATCGTCCTCTTCAGGTAGTTTATCTCCGCTTACATATTTTGTAGACTGTTCCAAATTTTCTGACACACATCGCAGGTTTGTTGCTAATGTGGCAACCGGTACTACACCCCGTAACTTCAAAGAAGCCATGAAATCCCCTGGTTGGCGCCAAGCTATGGCTGATGAAATAAAAGCATTGGAGGATCAAGGCACGTGGACCTTGCAACCTCTGCCTCCCGGGAAGAAGGCTTTGGGAAGCAAATGGGTATTTACGGAGAAGTACAATGAACATGGTGAATTGCAACGCTTGAAAGCTCGTTTGGTTGCCTTTGGTAATCACCAGACCGAAGGCGTGGATTACAATGAGACGTTTGCACCGGTTGCGAAAATGGTTACGGTGCGTGCTTTTTTATCTGTGGCCGCTGTCAAGGGGTGGATAGTGCACCAGATGGACGTGCATAATGCGTTCCTTCATGGTGATTTGGAAGATGAGATTTATATGCGAGTGCCTCCCGGTTTTGAGAATAAAAATAAAAACTTGGTATGTCGAATGCGGAAGTCTCTCTATGGGCTTCGACAAGCACCGCGGTGCTGGTTCGCTAAGCTTGCGGCTGCGCTCAAGAGGTATGGATTTCAACAATCATATTCCGATTATTCTTTATTTACTTTGGTCCGCGGAGAGATACGGCTAAATGTTTTGATATACGTTGATGATATGATTCTCGCAAGTAATGATGTCAATAGCTTGCGTGTTTTCAAAGCATATCTTGGCTCGTGTTTCAAAATGAAGGACCTCGGCAAGCTGAAATATTTTCTGGGGTTAGAAGTGGCTCGGAATGCGGAGGGAATTTTCTTATCCCAACGCAAGTATGCATTGGATATTATCTCTGAAACAGGCATGACCGATTCACCACCGGCTGATTTCCCGATGGCACAACATCATAGCCTTGCCACGGCTCAAGGCTCCTTGTTGGAGGATCCTAGTGTTTATCGACGGTTAATTGGTCGCCTCATTTATCTGGGTGTCACTCGGCCGGATTTGGCATATTCTGTTCATATTCTCTCACAGTTTATGCAGGCTCCTCGGATTGAGCATTGGGACGCAGCACTTCATGTTGTTCGGTATTTATCGAAGAACCCGGGACAGGGTATTTTACTTAAGGCGGATAGTCCTTTACGCCTTGAAGGATGGTGTGATTCGGATTGGGCGAGTTGTCCTCTTACACGTTGCTCACTTACAGGATGGTTAGTTTTACTCGGTACTTCCCCAGTGTCGTGGAAAACGAAGAAACATGTGACCGTCTCTCGATCTTCGGCTGAAGCGGAGTATAGATCGATGGCGGCCATTACTTGTGAATTGAAGTGGTTACGGCAACTACTTGGTGACTTAGGCATTCAACTTCCACTCGGCAGCATTCTTCATTGCGATAGTCAAGCGGCGATTCATATTGCTAATAACCCGGTTTTTCACGAGCGCACAAAACATATTGAAGCGGACTGTCACTTTGTGCGTGATGCCATTACTACGGGGATTGTACCTCCGACCTATGTACCATCGAAACAACAGCTTGCGGATATGCTTACAAAAGCACTTGGCGCACAACAGCTGGAATTTTTGTTGGCCAAGTTGGGTGTGCGTTCTACCCGCCCTCCAATTTGAGGGGGGTGTTAGGATATTTTTATGATTTTATTTGTAAGGGTATTATGGTATTTACGGAATGGTTTAGGGTTATGAGTATGACCTATATATAAACATTACTCTAATTGCAGTAGCGATCGAAGTATAACTTTATAAGCAAATGGGTTCGATTCTTGTTAGAGACAAAAACAATATTTTTTTGAAGGGCCTAAAATAATATTTGTTCCCGAGCCTAAATTTGGACAGAAACGCCCTGCAGGTACGCTGAAAATCTAGTCAGATAAATACATCTTGATAATTGGATGTTTTCTAACAATGTCTCCATTGATTTCTTTGTCATAGAATTTGATGAAGCATACAATATCCTTTCCATCAAGAACAGCTGCTATCTTAGATTCAATCATATCCTGTAGATAACGAAAATAAATACTTTCAACGAACACGATAGAATTTCGTACCTTTATCAAAAGACTTTATTCTTACAAAACAATCAGTAAAAAAAACTTCACCTTGACATATAAGTTATTTTCTTGCCTACCTTGAACAAAGTATAACAAAAGAGTTCATGGGATTTTGTTATTTTTCAGGAGAAAGGCTTCAAACGTGCATATAAAATTTCAAAATCACATTTTAAGGTGGATTTGCCCATGAAATTTTTTTTTTAACATCATAATTTGGACTTTCGTATATTAGAAAATCAATACAATGTATATCGTTAGCATATTCATTAATACAAAATGTTACAATATATATTATAAGCATAACTATTTTAATATATATATATATATATATATATATATCATGATAAATATATATACAAAACAGACATCAACACATTTATTAATTAATTTATTTGACTTCATTCTATTAGTATTATATTACGAATTCGAAAATACTTGCTCGATCATTCAGTTGTTCAAGATCCGCGACATCACACCCCAACAGTAATTCAGCATCTGGGGAGTACAGAGATGCACATATTGTGCCTGAAGCATCAGTCAGGCTCACATCCATGTTGCATGCACATGTTTTTATTTGGGCACATATGTATAGGTTATATTATTGTAAAAGAAGAAAAAGTATGTGTCAAATTGGTAAGAAAACATTTCCCATGTAGAATGTTTACCAACTCCAGCAGTTTTTTTCCCAAAACTCCAGCCCTTGTTACAATCACCGCACGAGATGTACCAGAACGTCATTTGACTTTTGACCAGGCATCAATTTTATTTTACCAGCCACCCAGCATGTTTTTATCTGAAGTAGGTCACCAGACACGAATTCAGATGTAATCGTGAAATAACAGGCAAAAGCAATCTCTTCATGAGATTCAAATAATAATAAAAATACCTTTTTTTTTAAAACTCAAACTATAATCTATGCAAGTAACATCTAAACTATAAAATTTCATTGACACATAACATGCATTTTCCAATACTTTATATGTTTGCTCAACAAAAATATCTTAAAAGTGTAAAACATAAAGCAACGTAATTCAACATTAGGGTAAATCAGAACATAACTTACCTATTGGAGTGATATCAATCAAAGTAATATGGCAAGACAAACGGATTTTCATCTTCAATCGGCTCTACAGGCATTGTGCTTGATATCACCCAAGTAACCCAATTATCACCGATACGGTATATATGCTGGTTTATACGAAAATCGAAACGATCCGGAGTCGTTCGGTTCGGTTCGCTTCGGTTAATACTCGTTTTCGGTTAATAATATAGAGAAACAGAAAATTTCGGTTCGGTTACGGTTCACGCTACAAATTAACCGTAACCGAACCAAATTAAAAACCGAACAATTAACCGAACCGAAATCGAACCGAATTAAAAACCGAACAATTAACCGTACCAAACAAAAAACCGTAACCGAACCGTTTATATCCGAACCAATAATTAGTTTTTATTACAAAAATATTATATATATATATATATATATATATATATATATATATATATATATATATATATATATATATATATATATATATATTTTATAAAAATTGCTTATAACCGAACCGTTATAACCGAATGAAAAAACCGAATAAAAAACCGAACCGTTTATTACCAAATAGAATTGTTAAATTTTATTTCGGTTAACCGAACCGAATCGAACCGAACCTACGAACCATATATTTCGATTCGATTCGGTTTGGTTTCCTAAAGCAAACGGTTTGGTTTCGGTTTCGGATATTTACTAACCGAAATTTTCGATTCGATTTTGGTTACGGCCATTAACCGTATCGAACCGAACCGTAAACACCTATTCAGCTCCTTCATTCTCTTCTTATTACAAGGAAAGGAAGGAAACTCAATCGATGCTCTCATTCTCACTATAGACCGCCCGCCGCCGCCGATCGCTTCCATCCTCGTAGAATGATTCGCCATCGACCGCTTTCCTCTTTTCACGATTGAGCCACTGCTCGATGGATTTCCTTACTTCGAGATCGAGATTCTTCTCCCATACTCACCTCTTGAGCTACGGTGTGTTTTCATATCGATTTTTCGGCATTTGGACGAAATATTTTTCAGTTGAATTTGCGAAGAGAGTGGTGGAGAATGTGGAAGCTTAAGATCGCCGATGCAGGAAGTACGTGGCTGAGAAGGTTGAAAGGTTATGTAGGCAGGCAAGAGTCGGAGTATGACCTGAATCTCGGGTCGCCAAAAGATATAGCCGAAATCGAGACGGCTAGAGAGGATTTCTGTGTCAATCGATTCGAGAAGAAGCATAACTGTGATCTGCTCATGCGCATTCAGGTTCAAGCATCCATTGCTATAATATTGCATCCATTCTCGTTTTTGTATTGTTTTCTGAAAGTAACTAATAATATTGCATTGTTTAGTGTGAAAGTGAAAACAATGCATTTAATATTGTATTAGAATTTGAGAATGACTTATATTTTGGGACACCAAAAAAAAAAAGTTAAAAAGACTTATATTACGGGACGGAATGAGTACTTGATTAAATCTTTCTATAACTTTATGTATATATATCTTTGTATGTATGTTCCTATCCATGTATGTATGGATGTTCTTTTCTATTCCACTAGATTCTATTTGAGTGACTTCATATATATTTGCCTTTGATTAAATGGCATGCCTACTTTAAAAAATATCGAAGAAAAATAATATGTTATGAAAAAAGGTTGTGTTTAAAAAAACTAACATGTGGGCAAATGTAAAATTGCGAATGAGTTAATGGTAAAATTCAAACGTACGTGTTGTCCACAACCAACAATTCACGCGTTCTCTGGCCGAATTTGATGTACTTGCAGGAAGAAGCAGAAACCACCAAACCACGAATATCTGCAATGTTATAGTGTAAGTTTATATTATTTTTTGACACGGTTATATCAATATTCATTGTAAATATACATACCCACTAAGCGTTGTTGAGTATTTTGCGTTGATGTATTTCAAAATATATTTATTTTGGGATATATCTCGTAATTACTCTACAATTAAATATGTCACTAAATGACTTTATCTTAAGTGACATGTGTTTGAAAATAATCAAGTCACTATTTTCATATGTATTATGTGACTAAAATGTTTTATGATTTTCTACTTACTCTATCTAAGTATTTGTGTATGTCACAATAAGAACTCAAATTTAATAAGTATGTCTAATGATGTTTATCATAACATAACTTTATCTTATAATGTGACATAAACATTTTATTATACTATCTATTATTATTATTTTATTTTTGACATTATTTCTACTATTAAATATTTCATATATGTTTACTTAATATTTTTGGCCTACTCTTTTGACTAACCCTCGGCCCTTTTAACCCAAAACACTTAAGCGTATTTTCTTTTTATCAAAACCCTACTCCTCCACTATTCTACTACTACCACCCCACCTCTTTTACTTATTCTAGAAGATTTTTCTCCTACCCCACTCTCCTAGAAATTTCTAGGAAATTCCCCCATCTTTATCTTTTCACTTTTCCCCTTGCAATCACATTTTCAACAATGCTCTCAAACGTCTCCTTTCTTCTGCACCATTTTCATCTCCATGAATCTCTTTCTCTTTTGAAGAAAGCGATCCGGTTTCTTTCCTCCTCTTTCACCCGAAATAGCTTCTGATGAAAAGCTCTCTGCATCACTTGGACTTTGATCAGATCAAAAGATGTGCTCTACAACTCGCCTCTCTCTTCAAGATGCCATATCTCTGCAGCTTCGGTCCGTGAAGGTAGAAGTCCTTTTCTTCTGACGAATTTCTGCAAGCTGAGGCCTATGATGCTTGTTCTGAGGCCTATGATGTCCAAATCAAACTATCAACCCGTTTATTTGCTATCTCAGGGAAGTTCTCCTCATCCTTTTCAATTTTGCAACCTTTTTCTTCCCCTTTCTATGAAACCTGTGCTCATGCCTATAAATATTATTAAAGCTAAAATCTTTATTGCTCAGATAAGCTTAAATCGGGTTTAAGCTGCAAATGAACAAAAAAATCGAATATTTTCTCTTAATGCATGCTCAGATCTCAAATAATCCGTAAAGATGTGATGTTAAATGGTTAACTGTTTTGATCTGAATATTTATCTGGTATTGCATGCCTAATTGACTTTTACAGCGGATAAAATGCTTAACATGTTTTTAACCTGTAATTAAATGTTACCTGCATGCTTCAGTCTTTAATGTGGTATTTCTGTCTGTCTTTGCCTGCCTAGCCTCATCAGAATCCGAAATATATATATGCATATATATATACACTTGGTTATGTTATATAAATTTTAATCTGTAATTTGTGTATATGTATTTGATGTATATGTTGTTCAAATGTATAAGACAATATGTCTCTTATGCAATCTACGCAATATATATTATTGTGGATAATTTTCTGCTCTATCTGGTTGTAATTGTTTGCTGTATGTATGTGGTAATGCGATATATTAGTCTAATGATATGTTGGTGAGATATATATGTGTATTATATGAGTGTACACTTATATATATATATGTGTGTGTGTGTGCCGTGCAAGTATATGTATCTACATATATTTTGTGTCACTTTCAAAAAAAAGTTACGGCTACGCTTTAAGCCTGACTTCCATAACTGCGTATTAAACGAGTCATTAGTGTTTGCAAATTGGTTTTTCTATGCATTATATATATTTATTATATGTTACAACTTATATGGAAATGCACTATGTCACACATACACACACATATATATTCAGAACACACAATGCGAGTATTTTGATTTTTTTTTTTTTTTTTTTTACATTCCTGCTTTCTTTTTTGTTTTTTGTTATTTTGTTTTTCTTTTGTGTGTAATATTTTAAGTGGTTATTAGTTATAAGGCAGTCGTAAGAGACTTAATGATCATTTAGGACACTCAAAAAACTTATTTAGTTATAAGGACAATCTAATTTTAAGAGGAGTTTAAACGGTCAAGAATCGGATCCATCCAAACAGCACAACTGTGGTGTAGATATCTAAAATAGCTAATGAAGAGTACGTAAAATCAACAGGAATTCAAACGTCTTCCTGCAAAGACTCTCTTCATTCATTCATTGGCCGTAAGCGTAGAGGTCGATACACCATGTGGCTCAAGTCAGCTGTTTTTCCGCGAATGGGATTGGTTTAAGATAAATGTTTGTGCCGTAAACATTTATCATTGCTATGCCTATGGGATTGGTTTTAATTTAAATTGCTCCTTTGCTAGTAATTGTTTAATTGTCACTCGATCAGGTAATAATGATGTATTTGACATGTTTGTTTTCTATCTTAAACAAACTTGTGGCCGTCTTTTAGGTAAAAAAAACCAGAATGTTGCTATTAAAATTATAAGGAAAGGGGAAACACCTGAGGAGATTGCAAAGTGTGAATCCCGCTTTGCCAGAGAGGTTGCAATGTTATCTAGAGTGCAGCATAAAAATTTGGTCAAGGTTGTTTTTTCTTCATTTCAGTATTATTAAGTATAGAAAGTGGATTGTTAGCTATATATTATTAGGGTGTTTGTTGGATTACCGTTTTGTATAAAATTATATGTTGTTTTTCTATTTCTAGTTTATTGGAGCTTCCAAGGAGCCTACACCCGTAATTGTAACTGAACTCCTTCTTGGTGGGACATTGAGAAAGTTGTTGATGAACCTAAGGCCAAGATGCTTGGATATGCATGTGGCAATCGGCTTAACATCTTAAAAAATTCAACACACTCCCTCAAGTGTGGGCCTATAACACACAAATGCATACAAGGTCACTTATAAAGCCAACAAAGAGGGCTAACACATCAAAACAATATAAAACGTGCTATGTAGTTTGTCATTTGCTTAGCATGCTCTGTTTTTAATGGTTTTGATGCCTTTTGACAAAGAAGTGTAAGCTCAAGAACTACCGAAGTAAGAATTATTTTTCTGATTTACATGATACTTGATGGAGTGACATTGATGACTTATGCAGTGACATTGATGTCTGATGCAGTGACATTGATGACTTATGCAGTGACATTGATGTCTGATGCAGGGACACTGATGACTTAAGCAGTGACATTGATGTCTGAAGCAGTGACACAATAACACGTCTAGGAGAAACATTCAGAGCATTCATAGATTGTGTTTTACTAATTAGTTGACAGTGTATTTGGGTGCTTATAATAGATGATATAGTCCATTTTGCTTTCGCAGCACAAGTACGATCTAGGAGGCTCTTTATTACCTTCTTATGGGTTTCACTCACCATGGTGGCTTACAATTAAGTCTTTTTTGGGTTTCTGGTGCTGCTTATAATAGCTGTGGATACTCATAGTTTGGGGTTGTTTTTCTTTTCTCTTATGGTTGTCTTTGTCCTGTTTCTTGGGTTGCAGGTCGATATAAGTGCTTTGTGGCATTTGGCTAGCGTGGTTTCTGTATTGGAGCCGGTTTATGGGCTTGCATTTATGAAAAAGAGCTATGAGTTGTTAAAGGGCAGGACCATGATAGCTTTCAACCTTGTTTTTGGGTATATAGCTATTTGTGGACTGATCACACTATATTCTCATCAGTTGTGGTTAATGGTGGGGATAATCATGGTGTGCTTACAAGAATTATGGTTGGTGGATTCTGGGTTGGGTTGCTGGTGATAGCTAATCTGGCTGGCCTATTAGTGCAGAGTGTGTTTTACTATGTGTGCAAGAGTTACCATCATCAAGAGATTGACAAGAGTGCCCTATATGATCATCTTGGTGGTCTGGGCTTATGCAGTGACATTGCTGACTTATGCAGTGACATTGATGTCTGATGCAGTGACATTGATTACTTATGCAGTGACATTGATATCTGATGCAGTGACATTGATGACTTATGCAGTGACATTGATGACTTATGCAGTGACATTGATGTCTGATGCAGTGACGTTGATGACTTATGCAGTGACATTGATGACTGTATTTACAATTAGATAACTGATGTAATGATATTGATGTCACCGCATAAACACTTGATACACACATTTGATAACTTTGTAAAGTAACTTTATTTCTATGTTATCTTTAAATATTTGATTGATCTTGGTTTATTTGATTAGTGTTGGTTTAAATATTCGATAACTTTGTAAAATAACTGTATTTCTTTTGTTTTTTTTGGTTTAAAGGCAGATTTTTACAACCAAAGGTATGAATAAATCGTTACAATAACACGTCACTGCATAAATCGTTACAATAACACGTACTGTATAATTTGATACAATAAGCCATCACTGCATAGATCGCTACAATAAGAAGTCACTGCATAAATCGATACAATGAGACGGCATTGCATAAATTGTTACAATGAGATGTCACTGATCAAGGTTGTCAATGAATCGCGGTGGTCAATACATTATGGTAGTCAATGAATCGCGGCGGTCAATGCATCGGGGTGGTTAATGGATCCCAGTGGTCAATGCATCGGGTAGGTAGTCAATGTATGACGGTGATCAATACGCCACGTCGATTTTTATGAAGAAAAAATTGATTTATGAAATTTATTCGGAAAAATATCAAATTTGATTTTAGAATAAAGAAGACGAAAAAATATGAATTTTAGTGAAAAAATTATAATGATCCGAGTTTTAGATCAAAATATATGACGTTTAGAAATATGGTGAATTACAAATTAAAAAAAATATATGGTGAACTCGGCAGTTTTTTTTTTATTATTATTTTTTTCCTTCCTTCCTTTTTATCCACTTGAAATTAGAATGTCCTTATAACTAAATAAGTTTCCTTCTTAAAATTAGAATGTCCTTATAACTAAATAAGATTTCGGAGTGTCCTATTACCCCTAATAAGTTGAAAATCAGTCATTTTAAATAATTGGCCCATATTTTAATTGGCTTTCCTTTTCAATCAGTTCAAAAAATACATATCTGTTTTGTTGACATAATTTCATTGATGTTAATTTCTTATTATATCTTATATTATATTTTCAATCGAAAAACTGTCAATTTAACCCGTATTTTTCAATTGACCCGACCCAAACCCGGAAACTAATTAAAACAAAACAAAAAAAAAAAAACAAACAAACCTTCCACATCTCCTTTCTTTCTCTCCCCCACTCCCATCCCACGCCCCCACTCTCCCAGTCAGATTATCCCGTCCTCCAACCTCCAACCTCCAACCACGTTCTTCAAATAAAAACAAATAATCCAAACAAATTTTCAAGCCAAATCCACTATTCTCAGTCCCATCTTCTCTTCAAACCCTTTCTTCCGTACAAGATTTGCGATACCTATCCCAACCAAATTTTGGTATACATTATTCTTACTTTCCGTCGAACTCCGCCTTGCCGGTGACTCATTCCGGCTAAATTGATCTTATGTGCGCTAATCAGTAGTCACTGATTTCTTTCAACCCCCGTAAGTCTTCGCAACTTCTCTCCCTTATTTGTGAAACTACCTTAATTTTGTGGAAATTTTCTGTCTAACAATTCATATGTGATGACTGATTATACATAGACTGCAGATTTCTATGGTGTGTACAATTAATTTCTTTCATCGGGTTTTGTTATGGTAAGTTAATTTGTTCTATTACTTTCTTCTGTGGTGTTTTTGTTCCGTTGGGATTTTCTTTTTATATGTAAAGTTCTTATTTTTCTTTGATTCTTTGTTCCCTTAAAACTAATTTTTAATACATGTATCAGTTTTGTGGTAATAATGCTTTCTACTTTGTATATAATATTTGTCCTTTTTCACAAATTGGGTGACTTTTGCATTTAGAATTGGAAGTGTTGGATGCGGAGGGAACGCCATCCAGAAATATTGATGGTAGAAACTATCCAGATCTGGGCTGTGATAATGCAGGTCAAGGGTTGCTTCTTTTCTATAATGTTTTCGTGCTCTTTAGTGCATATCTTCAAAGCAAAATGTTTCTTGCCTATGTTTCAGGGTATTTCTATTTTTCGGTTGTTCACCGAAAATATTCAGATGGAAAGACCAATTCTTTTCTGAAGGTATGTTTCTTAGATTTTAATATTGAATTTTTTTTTTAACTTCTATGGTGTGATCCATATTAATTTAGTCATTCGTACTAATGTTGTAACCAAAGGATGACGCTTTATAGTTTCTGGTCATTAATTCTTTTTCCTATAAGATTGTTAGCATTTTTCCGATACACGTGTATCGAGGACTGTTTCAACTGACGCTTTAAAGTTTCTGGTCTCTTTTCATTACTTTTGCACTAAAACACACATTTTCCTTTTACATGCATGCTAATCATGTTTCACAGGTTATAGGAGAAGTTTTTGTTAGAAAAAAACTTATGAATATGAGTTGTGGCACTCCCAAATTGGTGACTCATTTGTGCATGGTGATACTCTAGATTGTTAAGCATTGAGGATGATTATAATATTTTTAATGTTTTCCGTAGCATTTGATTTGTATCATGTTAATGGGATTGGTAAGGATTGTCATGGAATTTTGTTTGAAACTACAATCCAGCATGGGTTTTTTTCCTTTGTTTCTATTCCTTCACAGATTTTATAACTTGCGGTAACATAGAAACTTTTTTATTACTTGATTGTTGGTTTTTTAATGTTTTTTTTTTTTTTTTTAAATTTTTGGTAACCCTTCACCGTTCCCTTTTCTGCCATCTCTATGTGTAGGCGATTTCAAAAGAAATTTCTATTTTTCTTTCGGTGGTTAAGATACACGACTATTTTCCCTTTCATCACGGTATGCTTCATGACAACATTCTTTGCTACAGAAACTAACTGTTTTGACTTTAAAAACAAATAAATGCAGTTTTTTTTCTTCTATGGCGATGATCTCATACATTCTCCAAAAAAGAGAAATGGTTATGAGCTAATTTTTGGGCTTTCAGAAAGGTGCTTTATATAAGATGGGGCTTTTCCAACAAGTATGTCTAGGTTGCATTGTATTGAATATAATTTTTTTTAGACGTATTGTACTACATTGGGCACATAATCTTTTATTCTTTTATTACCATTATAAAAGTAGATAATAGGTAAAATATTCTTTTAGTGAAATATACGGGTTTTAGATAGCTATGATTGTGTGTGATTTGACATATTAAAATACACCCACATTACTTTATTTTATGTGTTTTTTTGGATAAACTTTATTTTATGTTACGTTCATATCTTTTGTTTATAGCATTATCTTGGCCTTTGTATAAGAATTAATTTCTCCGTGCTTTTCTGTATAATTATTTTATCTCATTACAGTGTTTTTTTGTTTCCATGCAGTTTCCATACAATTTGCTGGCACCAAAGAGGCGGCCTTAAAACGTGATTGAATTTATAAAATAAAATAAAAACCATATTTGATCATCCGAAGAGTTGACTCCTCACTTCGGTTAGCTCTCTTTAAGATAGTATTCTATGGTATTGGCTATCACCCATGGGAAATAGGGGTGAGCAACGGGCCCAGGAAAATTTTCTATTGGAGGCCAAAAAATTCAAAAAAAAAAAAAAAAAAAGGTGAAATATGATTTAACAACCAAGTCTCGAACTGATTACCTTAAAATAAATAACAAAACTTCTAACCAGTTGAATTAAATAAATAATTGTAGTAAAATTATCTGAAATAATATAAATACATAATTTTATTATTATAAGATAGGTATAACAGTAATTTCGCCCGAAAATTTTGAGTGGGGGCCATGCACCCCACCCTTACAAGGCTGGGTCCGTCCCTGTTCACGAGGATACTATAACTTTCATATTGTTTCGATTATTCATCTACTTAACTTTCAATAGCTGGAGGCCCATCTTCAATGACATCGTCCAGCCACGAGATTTGACGGAATTTTGCTCCGTTTGAAGAAATGATGAATCACAGCTCGATTCATCAAGAATTCTAAACAGAAATTCGAAAAATAAAAGAAGCGGGAAAACTAGAATTGAAGGAAATATAAACTGTGTTGAATTATCATTCAAATCGATGAGTACATTGTTCAATCTACTAGCTTATATAGACATCTCAACTATGACTAAGTACTCTTAACTTCTAGAATCGGTTATAACCGCCTAACCACTTCCAACTAACTTTCTATGCAAGTGTTCGACCAAATGACTGTGTGAGCCTTCTACTTGTATCTTGTGTGTGTTGCAGCTTTATCATCAACACCCCCCTCAAGATGGACTAGGGGGAGCCTTCTACTTGTATCTTGTGTGTGTTGGTTGTAGGTTTATAGATGTGTGTTGCGATATCTTCTCGTAAGAGAGTGAAACAAAGGTGCATCCAATGGTTTTGTTAGTAAGTCCGCTAACCGGTTTCGTGTTGTTGGTAGAAGCTTCACTAGGCCGATTGAACTTTTTCCCTTGTGACATGACAATCAATTTCTATGTGCTTTGTCCTCTCATGAAATACGGGATTTTGTGCAATATATATGGCACTTTGACTCCACAAAACATGGAAATGGGGCGTTGGACCGAGACTCCTAGATCATTCGAATATAAGTCATCCATTGTAATTCACAAACTCCTAGTGCCATGGCTCGTATTCGCCTCTCGCCGAGCTTCTGAGACGAGTAGCTTGTTTTTTAGACTTCCAAGACACTAGAGCCGATCCTAGGAACATGCAATAACCAGTGATAGACTTTCTTGTTTCATGGCACCCTCCCCAATCTGAGTCTGTGAAAGCAGTGAGGACTAAGTTGTTGTTTTCTGGAAAGAACAGGCCTTGAGTTGGTTCCAATTTAATGTATCTAAGGACTCTGTGTGCAGCATGTAGGTGATTGATGGTTGGAGTATCAAGAAACTGGCTCAACTGATGTACTGCATAAGACAGGTCAGGTCTTGTTACTGTAAGGTATAACAGCTTTCCAATGAGGCTTCTGTACTGTGTTTTATCTGGGAGAATATCTGAATCACCATGCTGTAAATGTGTCTTGGATGGCATAGGTGTATGTACAGGTTTGCATCCACTAAAACCAAACTCTTCCAAAGAGACTAAGAGCATATTTCCTTTGACGATGATATGCCGGTAGATGATCTCGCCACTTCTAGTCCTAGAAAATATTTCGAGAGGACCAAGATCCTTGATTTGAAATAAATCATGTAAGTAGTTCTTAAGTTCGGATATGAGAGACATATCATTGCGCGGCACAATATCATCCACATAAACTAGAGCGAGATATGTACGATTTCCCTTTTGCCTTTGTAAATAGATCGTAATCATGCTTGGACCGATTGTATCCAAGATTAAGTAGTGCGGATGTAAGTTTGGCATTCCATTGCCTACTAGCTTGCTTCGTGCCATATAGTGATTTAATGAGCCCGCATACTTGCCCTTTCCGTGTTTGAAAACCGGTGGAGGAACCATGTATACTTCTTCGTGAGATCACCATGGAGAAAAGCATTATTCACATCCGGTTGATGTAAGAACATGTTTTTAGCGACGAAACAAGTAAGTAATAGCCCGATAGTATTCATCTTTGCTACGGGTGAGAAAGTTTCTTCATAATCAATTCCATAGGTCTGTGTGTATCCCTTAGCAACTAGCCTTGCTTTGTATCTTTCTATAGAACCATCTGGATTATGTTTGATCTTATACACCCATTTGCAGCCTATAGGCTTCTTTCCTGGTGGTAAATCCACTACTTCCCATGTTTTTGTCTTGATAAGAGCATCTATCTCCTTTTTCATAGCTTCCTGCCACTCTTTATGTATGACTGCTTGATTGTAAGTTGTTGGTTCTTTGGCTTTGTCAACATTCATCACAAAAGATCTGTAAGCACTAGAAAGGTTAGTATACTGGACAGCAGATTCCAGAGGGTGTGGTGTGGTATGAGAAACTTGATTACAGACATAATCCTGTAATCTTACAGGTTGTCTAGTCTGTCTAGAAGTTCTTCTAGTGTTATTATGTGTTGTGTTTGTATGTGATGATGAACCATCAGATGTATTATCATTATTGGAGTGAGTACCACTTGAAGCATTAGGTATTTCAGTCCCTGGTGAAGGGACAAATGTGGATTGTGTAACAGGAAATTCTGGCGTGGGATGTATAAAAGATGGGACAGGAAGAGAAACATTATTGAATTTTTGATGCTGCTGTGCATAGGGAAAAGTCAGTTCATGAAAAACAACATTTCTAGAAACAAAAACTTCCTGTGTTTGGATATCCAGTAAGGTATATCCTTTTGTGTTTGCTGGTTGACCCAAGTAAACACATTTTCTGGCCCTTGCATCAAACTTTGATCTCGCCATGTGGTAAAGTAGAGGCAAAAGTTAAACAACCAAAAACCTTGAAACTAGCAAGTTCGGGATCTTTGTTATATAAGACTTGATATGGAGATTTTTCTTTAAGCACGGGTGTAGCAAGACGATTAATGATATGGACTGCATGAAGCACACAATATCCCCGAAACTTAATGGTAAACTAGCCCGAAATTTTAATGCTCTTGCTATATTGAGTATGTGTTGATGTTTTCTCTCTACAATCCCATTTTGTTGGGGTGTATCTACACAACTTGTCGATGCAAAATGCCTTTTTCGGTATAAAATTCGTGTAATCAAACTCCTGTCCATTATCGATCTAATGATCTTAATGGACTTGCCAAATTGATTGAAAACATAATTGTAGAAAGCGATGATGATAGGTCGACTTCGCTTTTGAATGAAGCAAGAAGATCCAAGTGTACCTACTATTATCATCAACAACGGTGAGAAAATAAGATCGACCATGGATAGTTTCTTTGTCATCGAAAGGACCCCAAATATCCATGTGTATCGAATCAAAAACGAGAAGATGCAATGGAATCACTTAAAGCAAAAGGAAGCCTCTTTTGTTTAGCTAAAGGACAAACATAACAAATGGATTTCTTTGGTACTTGAATGTCATTACATGAAGTATGTAGCAATTGTAATCTACTATCAGATAAATGGCCTAGTCTATAGTGCCATAACAAATCTGCATCTATCTTATCAACGAGAATCTTGAGAAGTACAAGCAACTACTCTATCTCTGTTTGAGCATGCAAGATGTATAAACCCTTGCTCTTTCTAGTTGAGCCAATCATCATCCACCGAACTTGTCTGTATAACACAAGTCTCATTAGTAAACAAAACTCAGAATGGCGAGAATTGTTAGTCAACTTATTCAAAGAAATCGATTATAATGAAACTTTGGAACACAAAGGACTTGGGACGAGAACTAAGTAGTTATTAATTTTTACTTTTCCTATAAAAGTAACGAGTAATCGGCTCACCATTTGGAAGAGAAACGGTGACACCACAAACCTTATCTTTTGATATAAACAATCTGTCATCAAAAATGATGTGGTCTGTGGCACCCGAATCTACAATCCAATGTGACACACTACCGAAGCCATACCCTGGATCTCATTAGGATCTCGCTTGGAAATTGGTGAAAGAGCCGTGACTTGATTCACCGCGGGATTGCCAAGGTCGTGGCCCTATTTGCCTCAAACAACTTCATCAAGCGTGTTACTTGATTCTCAGAATCGAGCTAACTGGTCATGTGTACCATCTTGTCTGTTGCGGCGACGATCTTGTATCTGGACCATCCCATTCTGACTCTTGTTGCACCATGTTAACCCTTGATCTTGGTTTAAAACCTGGTGGAAAACCATGCTTCTTGTAACACTTATCCACTGTGTGACCATTGTAACCACAATAAGAACACTGAACTTTCTTAGAATTGTTCTGTTGATTCTGATTATAAGGAGCATACTGTCTATTTTGACCATTGCCATGTCCTTGATTGTGAGATGTGCCCTGTTCTTGGTTCTGATATCTAGATGGATACTGCCCTTGATTCTGGTTTCTTGACTGATACTGCCCTTGAACCGGTGGATTCTGAGTTCTAGCAAGCAAAGCAATACCATCTGAATTTTGAGGATGACCAAGGGCATAATCTATCTGTCTTTCAAATTTAACAGCCATAGCAAATGCTTGTTTCAAGCTTGGTAAAGGAGTCAACGATAGACACGAGATCTAACGGGGGCAAACTTATCATTGAGGCCTTTCATGAACCTTATTACATGATCTCGCTCTACAAAATCAACCATCTTCAAACCGATGTTACAGGCACAGGGATTTCCACACTCACAATGAGGCACATGCTTCAAAATTGCAATCTCATCCCATTTAGCCTTTAATTTTGTAAAATATGAAGTTACTGACATAGAACCTTGTTTGATCAGATTCACTTCTTCAACCAGATCTGACACTCTAAAGTAATCAACATTTGAAAACCTATCCTCTAATTCCAACCACATTTCTCTTGCACTTTTGATCCACATTACACTTTGTGCTATATCCGGTATTACTGATTTTATAATCCATGTAAGCACTTTGTGGTATTACATTGACTCCAAATTCTATACATTGGATCATTCAAATCGGTTTCGAATAGTACCATCAATGAAACCTAACTTATTCTTGGTTTCTAACATCATATTCATCGATCTTGCCCAAGAATGATAGTTTGTAGCATCAAGAGGAGGTGAAACTAAAGGAATTGCGGGATTTTCACTAGGATGCAAATAAAGTTGATTGGAAGTACTCACCACAAGACCGGTTCCTTCAACAGTTGTTCCAGAATTAGTAGCCATTGCGGAATTTCCAGAACGAACAGCAAGAAATGGAAGAAAACCAGAAAAATCAAAAAATGACGAACAAGATCAGAAACACTCTCAAGGCTCTGACTGCTCCAAAACGAAACGATTCTCTCAAGAATCAAACAAAGATACTGCACTACTTGCTCTGATACCATGAAGAAATGATGAATCACAGCTCGATTCATCAAGAATTCTAAACAGAAATTCGAAAAATAAAAGAAGCGGGAAAACTAGAATTGAAGGAAATATAAACTGTGTTGAATTATCATTCAAATCGATGAGTACATTGTTCAATCTACTAGCTTATATAGACATCTCAACTATGACTAAGTACTCTTAACTTCTAGAATCGGTTATAACCGCCTAACCACTTCCAACTAACTTTCTATGCAAGTGTTCGACCAAATGACTGTGTGAGCCTTCTACTTGTATCTTGTGTGTGTTGCAGCTTTATCATCAACACCGTTTTGGTTGTTTACTCGGTGGAAGCCGTAAAAATGAGAATACAATGTTGATGAATTATTGATCTTTAGAAACTCACTTTTGCTTTATAGTTCATTGTATTCTTACATTATATGGAGTATATAATGACACAAGACATAAATAGCTCCTTTTTTTTTGGCAAAAACTCAGATCCTTCTTTTTTGAAATACTTAATTTTGTACCCTTATAAATGATATTATAAAATATAGTTTCCTTGAACATGAATTTCTATGAAAATTTAACCATGGTTTTCAAATTTACGCTTTTCCCGTACATTGCACGGGTTTTCCACATTGATGTTTTTTGTTTCAACATTGTGAAAATAGTTGGATCAATGGATGACAGCACTTAACTTATCAAAAGAATGAAGTCCAATTCATCTCGAAGTGTATTTTATCCCTTGAGTTAATTTGTTGTGTAATAACCTTTTTGTATTGACTGATTTTTTTGTTGTTGTTGTTGGATTTGAGGTGATGGAGTGAAGCAGGTAAGCGGGGTAAGGGGCGAGGTGGTTCTCTTGCTATTCCATGGTGATTGCTTACAGCAAAAAAGCACAATCACTATTATGTTTCTAACGGTTGGATTGACAATGAATTCTTTTGATGAGGGTGCAAGAGCTCTATCCCATTTGTCATTTATTAACATTTTGTTCAGTCTCATCGTAGTAGAGCATTTTTATTTGTATTCACTTTGATTGGTGTAAGGCGTCTTTCAATTCGATTCTCATATGTTCTCATGTCCAAATATTTATTTTTATATTACATTCAAATCATCCTTTGCATTAATTTACGACATATTTAATTTCAAAACAAAACATATTGTTGGACAATGTGCTTTGGAGCTTGGACATATCAATGTGTTTTTTATATGTTAGTTTCTTTAAAACAATCTTTTTTCATAACATATTATTTTTCTTCGATGTTTACTTTTTAAATTTAACGTTCTCCGTACATCGCACGGGTTTCCTACTAGTTTGTGTATATTTATTATATGTGCTCTACACTGATTTATAAGACCAAAACGAAAAAAACATATAAAACATCACTGTTTGTGGGAGTACTTACATACCATCAGAATTTTATGGTAAACATCTTTGTAGGTTTCACACCAATTGCTAAAGCACACCAATTGTTCAAGCACATAAAATGCTATATATACGGCCATGAAGTCGAGAGAAGAAGTTTGATATACCGCAATAATGGGTAAAGGTTCAATGTTTCCTTCCTATTTGTGTTTCCATAATGGGTAAAGGTTCAATATTTCCATATGGTGAATGTCAAAGTTTGTGTTTCCATATTTCCCTTCTCTTTTTTGGTTTAATTATGTTGGGTAGGGAGACATTCATTTTTGTAGTTCATTTGGTGACTATAAATTGGTTTCATCCAAAAGGTAACAAATACGAATTGGATAAGCAATGCTGTAATTTTCACTGAAATACCAATGTTGTAAGTAAGCAACATACCTGAAATGCGTGTTACTGCGATGAAACGAAGCAGAAAGGAAGTATTCACTGCTGGAATTTGTTTATGCTGAAATACCAATAGTGTAAGTAACCAAAACAAATACCAATGCTGAATTTGTTTATGCTGAAATACCAAAGTTGAATTTGTTGTACTCCTCTTGCTGGAAGCAGAAATAGTCGGACAAAACAAATCTTGAAAGGGATGATAAAATAGTTACCTGCGGTTACTGTGTACTACTTTTGTGGATTGGATTCTTGTGTAATGATGTAATGTGATATACAGATTTTTAGAATGTGATATTGTAATGAGGGTGGTGAACTTGTTGGATTATTAGTAATGGATAGTAGTTGTGATCATGGAGGAGGTGGATAGTGAGAGTGTGGTGGGTTAATTTTGGAATGCAGTTAATTTTTTTAGGAGTTACATTGTGGTGCGTGGGTTACATTGTGGTGCAGTTAATTTTTTTAGGAGTAATGCGTGGGTTTCGTATTTCTTTTTTTGGAATAATTATTTTTAAAAAAAAGGTTCAACCCTAACCTTGAGGGTCCCCACTCCGCTGGTTCCTCAGCTGAGTGGAGAATGTTAACCAGGATCCCCCAGTAACTTAGAATCATGGGTTTGCCACAGAAGGTACAATTTGCCCCTTTGCGGGAATCGAACGAATGACCTCTTAGTAAGGCGTGCATTACGCATCCAAGTCCCTCACCAACTGGGTTATGTCCAGGGGACTTGGAATATATATATTTTTTAATTTTAATTTATTTTATTTTTTGCTTTATTGCAGGATAGTGGGATGGTGGTGCATTTTTTTTATGTTTGTGATTAATGCGTGGGTTGTGATTTTTTTTTTGGAATATTTAATTATTTTTGCTAAATTGGAGTTATTTTTATTGGTTTTTCTTGTGGAGGAAAACCGGGTATGGATCGGGTCAATTGGAAGAAGCGGGTTAATTGACGGTTTTTCCTGGAAATATAAATATAGATATGCCTTTGATTAAGTGGCATGCCTACTTTAACCACGTCCAAATTTGGACTAATAGACAAAATTGACTTGTAAATTTCTTGTCAACAAACTTGGTAGTATTAAATGGTGCTACACATTTCTAGAAAATAAAAGAAATCTCTAGCTTGTATAAAAACTCTAGAAATACATTTCTAGAATAGAAGTTTCTAGATAAAAAGACTCTAGAATAAATATCTAAGTATTTGGCTAGAGTAGAAGCTACTATATACATGTAGGGATTACTCAAAATCAAGAAATGTCTAGAACATCCTATTAGACACTTGAACTATCCAATGGGGGCTATAAATAGCACCACCACCATGTACTTGAGAAGCAATCAAGCAATCAATACAATAAAATCCCTTTCTCCAATCTCTCCAACTTATCAATCTTTTTTCATCTCACACTCATCATCCTAGCCTTCTCCATTCAACTTACTACAAAAATTCTAACAGGTAGTTTTCATGAACACAAAGTATCCCCCTCCCCACCTCCCATGTTTTACTAATCTTTGGTAAGTTTTGGAAACAAATATTCCATAGCCAAAAGCCACAAAACAGTCATGTATCATTCTCGAGTTTATCATTCTTCTGGAATTTGGATAAAAGCAAAAAGAAATCAAATCTCAGTAGAGTGTAGTCAACAACTGGTAAGATTAAACAATAGGATGTTAACAAAACTTTCATGAAAGCAGGCGATTATATTCTGCATATTGATTTTGATTAACCCCTTTCTCATATAACTTGTATTTGATAGAAGCAAGATAGTTGAAAAAGGTGCACCATGTATTCCTGAGCCATAGTCGATTAATCTGTTAGATAGATATATAATATAATAAATATGGGGATTTTTTCTGGACTACCATCACTTTTTGGGTGAATTTGTGGATATACCACCCAAGACAAAAAAAAAACAATTTTGGAACGCGATTTTCTTCCATTTTTTTCACAAATGTGCACGATCTTAAGGTACACCCCCCCCTTCCCAATTAGGGTTTAGTTTGGTTCCAAAAACACCTAAAACGCGAAAATAGGAGTGACATATCGACAATGAAGTGGTATGGCTTGAAATTGGGCTTGTCAATAGTGGTATATTGACAAAGCTTTGGCTTGGAACCAAGTTTTATGTTATTAGTAATTTTTTGTTTCTGTTTTTATGTCTGTGTTTTCTATTCTGAATTCTTTGTTTCTCTATTACCTGTTTATCAGCAGCGACAAAGTGGTCCCCTGAGAATCCTGGAACGTAATCCGAATGGCCCAAACTTGCAAGATGTTGCAGGTACTTCTGAAGGCGGACAACATGGGTCTTAAACCATGCTTGTCATGGAACCAAGTTTTATGGTGTGGTATGTATGTGTTATTAGTAATTTTTTGTTTCTGTTTTTATGTCCGTGTTTCTATTCTGATTTCTTTGTTTATCTATTATTGGTTATTCAGCTGCGACAAAGTGGTCATCCTAGAAGTTAATCCGAATGCCCAAACTTGCAAGATGATGCAGGTACTTCTGAAGGCAGACAACATGGTCTTAAACCCATGCTTGGCATGCAACCAAGTTTTATGGTATGTATGTGTTATTAGTAATTTTTTGTTTCTGTTTTTATGTCTGTGTTTTCAATTCTGAATTCTTTTTTTCTCTATTACCTGTTTATGAGCAGCGACAAAATGGTCCCCTGAGAATCCTGGAACGTAATCCGAATGGCCCAAACTTGCAAGATGTTGCAGGTACTTCTGAAGGCGGACAACATGGTCTTAAACCCATGCTTGGCATGGAACCTAGTTTTATGGTATGTATGTGTTATTAGTAATTTTTTGTTTCTGTTTTTATGTCCGTGTTCTATTCTAATTTCTTTATCTATTACCGGTTAATCAGCAGCGACAAAGTGGTCCTCGGACAATCCTGGAAGTTAATCCGAATGGCCCAAACTTGCAAGATGTTGCAGGTACTTCTGAAGGCGGACAACATGGTCTTAAACCCATGCTTGGCATGGAACCTAGTTTTATGGTATGTATGTGTTATTAGTAATTTTTTGTTTCTGTTTTTATGTCCGTGTTCTATTCTAATTTCTTTGTTTATCTATTACCGGTTAATCAGCAGCGACAAAGTGGTCTTCCGACAATCCTGGAAGTTAATCCGAATGGCCCAAACTTGCAAGATGTTGCAGGTACTTCTGAAGGCGGACCCATACTTGGCATGGAACCAAGTTTTATGGTATGTATGTGTTGTTAGTAATTTTTTGTTTCTGTTTTTATGTCTGTGTTTTCTATTATGAATTCTTTGTTTCTCTATTACCTGTTTATCAGCAGCGAAAAAATGGTTCCCTGAGAATCCTGCAACGTAATCCGAATGGCCTGAACTTGCAAGATGTTGCAGGTACTTCTGAAGGCGGACAACATGGTCTTAAACCCATGCTTGGCGTGGAACCAAGTTTTATGGTATGTATGTGTTATTAGTAATTTTTTGTTTCTGATTTTATGTCCGTGTTTCTATTCTGATTTCTTTGTTTATCTATTACCGGTTAATCAACAGCGACAAAGTGGTCCTCCGACAATCCTGGAAGTTAATCCGAATGGCCAAACTTGCAAGATGTTGCAGGTACTTCTGAAGGCAGACAAGTTATTAGTAATTTTTTGTTTCTGTTTTTATGTCTGTATTTTCTATTATGAATTCTTTGTTTCTCTATTACCTGTTTATCAGCAGCGACAATGGTCCCCTGAGAATCCTGAAACGTAATCAGAATGGCTCAAACTTGCAAGATGTTGCAGGTACTTCTGAAGGCGGACAACATGGTCTTAAGCCCATGCTTGGGATTTCTGAAGCCAATGACCCTAAAATCGGTACAAGTAATCAAGTATGCATCTTTTATAGTAAAATTTTTGTTTTTGTTTTCTTTCTATGTTGTGTGTGTTTTTTTATTTTGATGATTTATTTGTTTGTTTAATGCAGCAGGGACCCGTGGATGGAAAAGACAAAGATTGTGTTGATGAGACCCCTGCATCCACTGCAAAACTTGGGGACGACTGTGACGCCAAAGATACAACTTTTGTTGGACAGGTGGCTAGGCGTATCCGCCATTTTAGTTGGTTCAAGCCATACTAGTTGGCTCCGTATGTCTTGAACCAACTAAAACGGCGGATACGCCTAGCCACCCGTCCAACAAAAGTTGTATCTTTGTCGTCACAGTCGTCCCCAAGTTTTGCAGTGGATTCAGGGGTCTCATCAACACAATCTTTGTCTTTTCCATCCACGGATCCCTGCTGCATTAAACAAACAAAGAAATCATCAGAATAAAAAACACACACAACACAGAAATAAAAACAAAAACAAAAAAATTTACTATAAAAGATGCATACCGGATTACTTGAACCGATTTTGGGTCATTGGTTTCAGAAATCCCAAGCATGGGTTTAAGACCATGTTGTCCGTCTTCAGAAGTACCTGCAACATCTTGCAAGTTTGGGCCATTCGGATTACGTTCCAGGATTCTCAGGGGACCACTTTTTCGCTGCTGATAAACAGGTAATAGAGAAACAAAGAATTCATAATAGAAAACACAGACATAAAAACAAAGTCATTTGCTTACACAAAGCTAAACAGTCCTGTCTATAATGTGCATTTCATGTTCCTCAGATGTTCACAGTACATATATATTTAGATTCTAAGCGAACAGTAACATGTATTCATTTTCTAAGTATTTGGGTGAGTAAAATGTACTTAGATGCAATGAGACATGTTTTTAAATGCAAAGAGCCTTCAAAAAAAAAAAAATTTGCAAAGAGAAACATGTAAAATAGATGCATGCCTTTAAATGTACTTAGAAGCATGTCTTTAAACATGTAAAACAGAAGTATGTCATGTAAACATTCGAGTGAGTAAACATGTATTTATATGAAGCCCTGAAGCATAACAACCTTTAATCACAAGCTGCTTAGGACTGGCCATGGGGCATAAACTCCTTTAGTCTAGCATGGAATACTCTTAGTCATCAGAAACCAATATAGACACTCTTACTTATCAGAAAACAATATAGACATCTCTCAGTTAGCAGACCCTTCACTGTATTGTTAAGGCAAAAGACCAATTAAGCCATCATATAGTTGAACCATCAATTTTATGCATTTCATACGAAAATGTCTTTACTGGAAATAATGTTGGTATGAAATTTGCTTTCATATGCTGTTATATGTATTTTATTGAACATACACTACACATAATATCATATGTCTTTTAATTAATGGTTATTCATACAATTTTTTAAAATAGAACATGTCTGTGCCTCTAGGATGAGGTGCATTTATTGTTTTGATGGTGTGTAAGGTATTATTCTTCTTCAACTACCTGTTCTTTGCTTGTTTAAACGATTTTACCTTTGGGGTTGCTGATTTACTGTTTCATTAGGGCTCCTACTTCTAATGTTCCACTGTTAAAAAAAAAATGTTGTGTGCAAGACTATGGTCGGTCTCCGAGTCAGCCCCGAGTTTAATCCGAGTCGTTAGTTGATCTTTTTGACCATTTCTTCATTGGTCTTCCAAATTCACGCACTTTCATGTAGTAAAGATCTCAATATCTTTTTTTTTCAATCCTCTGTTCTTATGGACTGTGGTAATTTGTGTATATTATTATTGTATCAAAGTATTACAATGGTGGGTATATATATACACCATACAAGGGTATCTAGGTAACTACACAACAAGTAATTATAATACAATATGTAAATATTAAGTATTAACGGTATTTGTAATAATGTCTTCGACACGCCCCCGCAATCCCGTGGGTATAAAGTAGACACGGAGATTGGTCTTCAGGTTGGCAAATCGCGGATTCCCCAACGGCTTGGTAAGCAAGTCTGCAAGTTGATCTTTGGAAGTGAGGAAGGCAACATTGAGCTTCCTTGCAGTAATAAGCTCACGGACATGATGAAAGTCAATTTCTATATGCTTAGTGCGCGCATGAAAGACGGGGTTGTGTGCAAGATAGGTAGCACCAATGTTGTCACACCATAAGGTGGGCGTGGGGGAAGTAATAAGCATATCGGTGAGGAGACTGCGGATCCACCGTATCTCGGCGGCAGTGTTAGACAAGGTCTTGTACTCAGCTTCAGTGCTACTTTTGGAGACGGTAAGGTGTTGTTTGGAACGCCAGCTAATAAGGTGATCGCCAAGAAAAATACAGTAAGCCCCAATAGACCGTCGGTTATCCGGATCAGCAGCCCAGTCAGAGTCAGAGTAGGCGCGCAGATGCAAGGAGGAGCGGCGAGAGAAGAACAGACCCTCAGAAATCGTGGCCTTAAGATATCGAAGTAAACGCTTAACCGCTAACCAATGAGCCTCGGTTGGGGCATGCATAAATTTGCTGGCCTTATGAACCGCAAAGGCAATATATGGACGGGTAAAACTCAAATATTGAAGGCCGCCGACTACTGTACGATAAAGAGCCGGATCAGAGAATGAAGGACCCGGATCGTGGTATAGGCGAGTGGAGGCAGCCATAGGGATCGAGCACGGTTTAGACTTGTCCATATTTGCCTTTTGGAGTAGTTGAAGGATATATTTGCGCTGCGTGAGAAACAAACCATCCGTGGTATGAAGTGCCTCGACACCAAGGAAGTAAGATAAATTGCCGAGATCCTTGACCGGGAAATGGGTGCCCAGAAACCGGATAACCTCGTCAATGTGAATAGCGCTGTTGCCAGTGATGATAACATCATCCACATAAATAAGGATATATAACCGAATAGGGCCGCTAGAGTAAACATACAAGGACGTATCAGCTTTGGAGCCGACAAAGCCAAACCGGGTGAGAATGTCAGTGAAACGAGAGAACCATGCCCGAGGTGTCTGTTTAAGGCCATATAGGCTCCGCTTTAAGCGGCAAACATAGTCTGGATGATCGGGGTGGGCAAAACCAGGAGGTTGAGCCATATACACTGTCTCAGTGAGGTTTCCATGAAGAAACGCATTTTGAATATCCACTTGCCGAAGTGACCAGCCCTGTGAAATATCAAGAGACAGCAGAACACGTATAGTTACAGGTTTAACAACAGGACTAAACGTTTCGGTGTAATCAATGCCCTCTGCCTGATGAAAACCTTTGGCGACGAGGCGAGCCTTGTGACGTTCAACATGACCATCCGCATGGTGTTTGGTGCGAAACACCCATTTATTTCCAACTACATTCATATTCGTGTGATAGGGCACTAGTTCCCATGTGTTAGTACGAAGTAGAGCATTAATTTCTTCTTGCATGGCATCACGCCAGACTTTGTGTTTGGAGGCTTCGGTGTAAGAAGTGGGATCGGGATGTGTAGTGGTAGCAATAAGGGCTTTGGGAAAAGGGTATTTGATAAAATCGGGGTTTTGTTTAGGCTTTAGCATTTTGGTATGGGTGCGAGTGGTCATAGGGTGCCGAGGGAGGGGGTGGTGGTGGGTTCGGTGAGGGCGATGAGGAGAGGTCGGTGTTTGGTGAAACAGGCGAGGTAGGCGCGGGTTGTGGGGAGATTGCTGTGGGTGGGGTCCCAGGTGGGGAGGAATGCGATGCGGGTGAGGGTTTGGGAATGGTGGTTCGCGGAGCAGTAGGAATGGGTGGTAAGAACGAAGGTAATAAAACGGTCCGAGTTGTAGGAGAAGGGGGAGGTAGCGTAGGTGTATAGGGAAATACCTTTTCATCGAAGATAACGTGTCGAGCAATGTAGACACGACCAGTTGATAGGTCAAGACATTTGTAACCATGGTGGGAAAGACTGTAGCCAAGGAAGATGCAAGATTTGGAACGGAAATCCATTTTGTGACGGTTGTAGGGACGGAGGTAGGGCCAACATGCACAACCAAAGGCACGGAGGAAGGAGTAATCGGGAAGGCGGTGATAAACGAGTTCAAAGGGGGATTTGTTGTGGAGGACACGAGAAGGTAAGCGGTTGATAATGTAGGTGGCTGTGGTGAAAGCATCTTCCCAATAAGGAAGAGGAAGATTGGAATGGGCGAGGAGGGAAAGGCCAACTTCGGTAATTTGACGGTGGCGACGTTCGATGGCTCCTACTTGTTCATGAGTATGAGGGGCGGAGCGACGATGGTGGATGCCGAGTTGAGTTAAGGTGCGTTCAAAATGACGATATTCCCCACCCCAATCAGTTTGGATGTTCTTAAGTTTTGTATTAAATTGCCTTTCGATAAGTGCTAGGAAGGACGGATAAATAAGTTCAACATCAGATTTTCGTTTTAGAGGGTAAAGCCACAAATATTTCGTATAGTCATCAAGAAAACTAACATAATAACGATTGCCATAAATAGAGGATTCAGTAGGTCCCCAAACATCCGAGTAAATCAAATCCAAAGGGGAATGGGAAGTAAAATCCGAAATACGTAAAGGTAAACGATGACTCTTAGAGAATTGACACGGAGCACAAACCGCATCCGGTGGTTTATTTGGAATAGAAATAGATAAACTGCTTAAGGCCCGACGAAGAACCGGGTGGGAGCAATGGCCGAGACGGTGATGCCACGTAGTGATGGTGCTAGACGCAGAGTGATGGGCTTGAACATGATTGCGAGGAAGATGGTGGAAGTGGTAGAGACCGTCACGAACGAAGCCTTTAAGAAGCGTGGTGCCCGAGTGATCCTTCACAAGTAAGAAAGAGGCATGAAATTCAAAATACACAGAGTTATCAGCACAGAAACGTTGAACGGATAAAAGATTTTTGGTTAAATTAGGTGACACAAGGACATTAGAGAGATGAAACGTGCGAGAGTCGGAATAATACTTAGAGGTGCCAAAGTGAGAAATAGGCAAACCTGAACCATCGCCAATGTGAACTTGCTCAGGACCGTCATAGGCTTCAGAGTTGACATTTAGATTGCGGAAATCGTTTGTAAGGTGATGAGTGGCACCCGTGTCGGGAAGCCATTCAGCGTTGGGGTGGTAGGCAGGTTGGGCTCCATGATCTGCTGCTCCGGATCTCCCCATATGTTAGATGTATCGTCAAATATTCAATATGATTCCACAAGATCTAGTTTCGTTCAAGTAACGGATTCTAGCCAACTGAAAGGATCTTCTGATTAATCCAGAGATCGTTTGGATTCCATTAGTAATGAGGATTCAGAATATCACACTCAAAGAGAGATTCAACAACTAAAAGAAGGATCGATTCTTTGGGATCCTTCCTTTCTTCAAACGAAAGGAACAAGGATAGAATCAGACCGATTCCCGAAATGCCTTTCTGGCTATTCCTCAATATTGTTGTTGTTGTTGTTGGAGCTCTGCTCCTCCGACAGCCGGCTCATTAGAATCACTAATGGCTACACGAGAATGCATCAACATCATTGGTTACATGGATTGGTCTTGGATTTCGAACGGAGTTCCTCTTGCATAAGAAACCGCGAGCGGAATGCGATTGCGAGGAGACTGTGGTCTCAGGAGTGGAGAGTGCGGACGTGAAGAAGCTAGAAAAATTATCATCGAATGTCATGATGAAAGTCCAAAAGTGCTCCCGAAGCTACTGGACGAGGCGCATGTTGGCTGACCCCGCCGTCGTTGCCGAAGAGCTATGGTAGTTTCACTTTTTTTCGTTTGTCGTAGTAATTGTTGTTGGTTCATAATACAATCATGAAATGTTTAAAATGGCGCGACATTTATTGAAGGTGTGGCAGGCCATAGATTATGCTCGATTAAAGCACAGCACGATTTCTTTCTTCAATTTCATGAAACCGGAGACGGCTGCATCGCGGTGGCATCGTGTGCGTGTAAACGCTTCCAAGGTATAATAAAGAGTCCTTGCATCAAATACTACCCAACTGCAAACAAATCAAGAAATAGTTAGATGTAACGTATTATATTGTTATTATATATTACTAACTGAGTGCTATCTTTTTCCTCGGTAGTATATAAAATTAAACAGGCGACATTTTCTTTCCTGTACTGCCCTGCATCTAAGTGTTAGTAATATATTTTTTTACAAAAGGTGTTAATTGGCTGTAGAACGGTTGGTGCAGGTAGGTAAAGGTTTGCCTAAGGATGCCAAGGCTCAACAATTGGCTTTTCAACATTGGATTGAGGCTGTAAGTTCCTTTTGTAGATTGATCTGAGGCACCGGTATGGACATGGTTTACATTTGTATTATGAAGAGTGGCGTAAATTGTAAAGAGATTTGAATAGCCCGTTCTCCTCACTTTTCCTGATGGTTCTCTTAATGTTATTCCATTTTGAATTAGATACGCAAGGCGACTGAAGAGTACGAAAACTTTGAGGATCCAAAACCTACAAAAGCTGATCCAACATCTGATGCTTCAGAAGTTCTTGACTCTTCTGAAACAAATCCTCCAATCAAAAAGGATAAAGACTTCAACCCAGAAGAAATGAAATTGCCAGAAGCCGATAATGGTAACGACTACAAGAGGACTCTCTCTGGGGGACTTGGTAGCCAGATTTGCCACAGAATTCAATAATACTACAGAGGATCAACTCCAAGAAAACGGCAAACTCTTACCAACTCGGAAACCAACTTTCTCGAAGATGGTCAACAGGTGCTGGGCCAAGAATCGGTTGTGTTGCTGACTACCCCATAGAAATGAGATTGCAGGCATTGGAGCTCACTAACCTTTCTCCTAAGAAACGTCCTCCTATTTGTTCCGCCGCTGTAAAACATATGCCTTCGAAATCTGTCTATTGAATATTTACTTAGGAGGGTAAAATTTATCTAAATCATCAAGTGGTTCTCTATGTGATGATCATTTTGCAGTGAAATGATAATTATAAACTCAATCATCTGTCTCTTGTGAGGTCAATTTTCAAATTTCTTGAGTTATATCTTTTTTGCTGAATGTTTTGTATATCTATTTTATTTTCGAAAATGTGTTATACTTTGTCCCCTGTTATAAGGACTAATCCTACAAGAACCATCAATGTGGAATTCTGATTGATGAACCTATAAGGACTAATCCTACAAGAATTCTGATTGCTCCAGATATTTTAGAACACGGAGTGTGTCAATTCTGTACAACAAAAGAATAACATTGGATAATGTGATTTGATATCAAATACATCCTCTCATGATGTAAGGGAGATTTTATGGTACTAACCGTTGAAACAACAATTACATTATAACCTGGGCTCTGGCGACAACTCGAACGCATATCGTTTTTATTGCTGTAACCATGTCTACAACTGCTAGGACGGTGGTTTCTTCGGAAATTGATCCGGCTTCTCCCTAGACCCAAAGATGGATGATTGCTCAGCCCCAACATCCACTGAGGAGCAGGATTTGATGCAGACGAGTGTACGGAAACCAAAATGACATGTCGTAGTGGTACCAAGGTGAAGTTGAATCAGAAGAGGACTTAATCGATTTTATGCAATACTCCGTGCCTTATTCTAGAACTCATGCGGTGGAGCAATTGGGTAATCAGAAATGGGTGGACGGCCTGCTGGAAAAGTTGAAGCGGCCTTGGCGGCGTTCCTTACTCATCGAGGTACTAGATAGGACTGTTGATTTCTGCTCTCTATATTCACGGCTCGTTGATATGTGGAGTTTGGGAAAGCGGCTCGAACTCACTGATCTTGAGGATGAGTATTATTTGGTGCACTTTGTTTCAAAGGAAGATTATGATCGGGTCCTTGAACATGTCCCTTGGTTAATTCAGAACCATTACACCACGGTAGCAAAATGGAGGCCCTCGTTTCATACCTTTAAGGAGGAATTCATACAAGTGCGGAGTGGGTGCACTTTCCGGGTGTCCCGGTTTGAATATTTTGATGATAAGGTTTTAATGGAACTTGGCAAGCGTATAGAGTTGATGATACCCTTTTGTTCGCAACCCGGAAGAAGTATGCAAAGGTGTGTGTTGAGATTGATCTGAAGAAGCCCTTTGAATCTAATGTTATGTTGAATGATCTGATGTACAAGATTGAGTATGAGGGTTTGCATATGGTTTTCTTTGAGTGTGGGACATATGGTCGTAAAACAGAGTTTTGCCCACGCAATGTATGGCACATGACAGGCCTCCACCGGACCCTAAGCTAACTATGCTTAATGCTCCTACAACATCTAATCCATTTGGACCAAGGATGTTGGCTATCAATCGAAGACGACGATCAGTTGTGCCAAAAGATCAACGAATTGAGCATCAACGAAATGGAAGGTCAGGGACCTTCCACAAAAGGAACCGATGAGGGAAGCGGAGAACATGTCGGGTATTTTGAATGCTGGTGGGCCTAGATTTGCATTTCTTGTCGACGAATATGATAGGAAAGGCTGATAGGAATTTTATAGTTTTGATGATTGTCATGGAAGCTGTTATAGATACAAGCAAAAAGATATCTAGACTTCATAATTTAAGGCTGAGCAAAATATCCAGTAAACCAAACCAACCCGAACCAATTAACCAAACCCATACAAACCAAATGAATTGGTTTGGTTTGGAATCAAACCGAATCGCATTCGGTTGGTTTCGAATAGTTTTAATTATACCCACCGTAAACCCAAACCAAAATTTTTATACAGTACATATAATATATCCACCCAATCCAGTATAACCCAAACCCATTATGTAATAATATACTAATCTAGTAGTCTCGGCCCACACCACTCACTTAGTCCAAGTCCGATAGTCTAAGCCAATTCACGTTCAGTGTCATGCAACATTCTACCCTAAACTTAAACCTACCGCAGCAGCCAAAGCTTATCGCCTCCCTCTCGCCATTTCTAGTTTCAGAGTTCACCATTTCCGTTCGCCGCCGCTCTAGCCTCTAAATCTCCATCATCGCCTCCCTCTCTCCATTTCCCAGTTTTGGTTGGAAGATGATAATGGTGTTTTGATCATTTTGTTATCTCAACATTCAGTCGTTTGCTCTTTTGATGTAAATATGTAAATCAGTAAATGTATGTATGTAAGTATTCAAATATGGAAGATTGATTGTAGTTGAATTATATTGTAATGTGTTGTTACTTGTTAGTTGTTTTAAGTTTTTTTTTTATCACTTTGGTTTGTAATTTATTTTGTTTGGTTGTATCTATGTGGAGTTTATGTAAAAAGGTTGGTTTTGTCATTTTTTTTAAAGATTAGGTTTGTTAAACCGAAACCAATTTGAACCAAAACATTGGGGTTAACTTTGTTTTGGTTTGGTTTGGGGAACGAATTATGGCGCCCCAAACCAACCCGAGTCTCTCAAAACCAACCCAAACCAGTCCAAGATCAGCCCTACTTCATATATAGGTTTTCAGTAATGTCTGATATTGTATAGGTTGATCAGACAAGCACTATAATAGTCATCTGATAGGTTTTCAGTAGACTAGGACAATCAAGCTATTCTAAGTCAAATAGAGTATGAAGTCCAGAGCTAAAGACTTGAAGGCTAAGGGATCAGACTTAGTATTGAAGACTGAAGACTTGAAGACGGATGGATCAATCTTAGATAAGAAGGATAAACTTCGAGATTATAAGGTTATGATTCAAGGAAGTTTGTGATGGCCTGAAATAATCGTATAAGTCTTGTATTGAAGGCTTGAAGTTAAGATGATGTGATGGAAACTTCTAGTATTGATTTTAAATATGGTGTACTATGATCTCACAATTAATGATCATAGATATTCAAATTTGAAGAAGTATTAGAAGCATTGAATCAAGATTCAGATGCGCAAGTATGTGGATGAATGATTAGACTAATTCAATTGACCACCTCAATGCATTGACCACCGCGATGCATTGACCACCGCGATGCATTGACCACCCCGATGCAGTGCCCACCATGATGTAGTGACCACCGTGATACATTGACCACTGCGAATCATTGACCACCGCGATTCATTGACCACCCCGATGCCGTGACCATTACGATTCATTGACCATCCCGATTCCGTGACCACTACGATGCCGTGAGAACCGCGATGCCGTGACCACCGCGATGCAGTGACTCCCGCGACGTAGTGACCACCTCGATGCCGTGCCCACCCCGATGCAGTGGCACCGCGATGCATTGGCCACCGCGATGCATTGACGACCCCGATATAGTGACCACCGTGAAGCAGTGACCACCGTGATGCCGTGACCACCCCGATGCATTGACCACCACGATGCAGTGACCACCATGATGTAGTGGCCACCGTGATGCATTGAACACCGTGATGAAGTGACCACCCCGATGCAGTGACCACCGCGATGCATTGACCACCGCGATGGAGTGACCATCCCGATGCATTGACCACCACGACACATTGACCACCTCGATGCCTTGACTGCCGCGATGCATTGAACACCGCAATGTAGTGACCACCCCGATGCAGTGACCATCGGGATGCATTGACCACCGCGATGTAGTGACCACCCGATGCAGTGACCACCCCGATGCATTGACGACCGTGATACATTGACCACCATGATGTAATGACCACGAGGGGTGCATATGGTCTAGTTTTTCCGGTTTTTCTTCACTTTTCAAACCAAACCATTTTTTATGGTTTTAATATTCACAAACCAAAACCGAATCATAACTAGGTAAAGCTATTTTATTCGGTCTGATTTGGATTGACCTGGTTCCGGTTTTTTCCGGTTTTTAATCTTCTCTATGTGTGTGTACGGTCTATATACATACACACAACATGATATTTTCATACGTTCCAATTAGACTAATCAAATATGTTTACTTGAAAGAAAGAAAAAAATACAAAACTGTCAAATTTGATAATGAAAGAACAGAAAAATACCAAAACTTGGAATTCTTATTCATTCAATTGCTAATTACAAAGAGAAGCTAATGAACCTTTATATAGAGCCATTAGTCTGCTAAACACACGAAAAATGCAGAACAGAAATGGGAAGCTAAAAATGAGGAACAACCTCAACTACTTCCTACAAAAAAAGGTACTACTAATCCACTTCAATGTGACTTGGTCTTTGATGGACTAAGTCATATAATGTAGTAACTCTAATTAATTTATTTAAACATGAAAAATAATCAACAATCTCTCCCTTAAACTGAACTAGCTTTCAGTTTACTCAGACAACACATCATGAACTCCAAGTAGCTTTCTCAGATGTTGAAACACGAACACTTTCAATGGCTTTGTCATAATGTCAGCCACTTGATTCTCAGTTCTGCAATGAGTAAATTCTACAACTTCATCATTTGTGAGATCCCTTAAGAAGTGAAATCTCATATCAATGTGTTTACTTCTCCCATGAAGCACTGGATTCTTAGTCAGTTTGATAGTAGAACTATTATCACAAAAAATAGTTGTAGCTCCTTCTTGTGGCATATGTAATCTCTCCAGCAAATTCCTCAGCTAAATAGCTTGGCAAGCACAAGAAGCTGCAGCCACAAACTCAGCCTCAGTTGATGAAAGAGTGACAATAGGTTGTTTTTTAGAACTCCATGATGCTGCACTTGATCCAACCATAAAAACATAGCCAGAGGTACTCTTCCTGTCATCTTGAGCACCAGCATAATCACTATCAGTGAATCCAATTAGTTGAATCTTTTCACCACTTTTATAGATCAATCCATAGCCAAGTGTCCCTTGCAAGTATCTGAGTATTCTTTTTGCAGCATTCAAATGTATTTCAGTCGGATTCTCCATATATCTGCTGATAGTACTCACAGCATGCATTATATCTGGTCTTGTAGCAGTTAAATACATGAGGCTCCCCACAATTTGTTTGAAGAAAGTGTTGTCCACCTTTTTCCTTTCAGCATCTTTAGTTAGTTTGATACTAACATCAGATGGAGTGTTCGCAGCATTGCAATTCTCCATTTGAAATCTTTTAAGTATTTCTTGTGCATGCTTCTTCTGGAAAATTGAGATTCCAGCTTCTGTTTGTGTCACTTCCGTCCCTAAAAAAAAGCTCATTTTGCCAAGATAAGACATATCAAATTCAGTCAACATAGATTTCTTGAATTTGTTGAACATAGTTGGACAATTTCCAAAGAATGTGAGATCATCTACATAAATGCAGACCATAAGTATCTTTCCATCTTCTCCCTTCTTTATAAAAAGAGTATGTTCATAGGGACATTTCTCAAATCCATCCTTGATGAAATAGGCTTCAATCCTGCTATACCAGGCCCTTGGGGCTTTCTTAAGGCCATACAAAGCCCTTTTAAGTTTGTATACCTTGTCTAGACTTCCAGTTTTTTCATATCCAAGGGCTGATCAATATAGACCTGTTCCTGAATTTCTCCATGCAAAAAAGCATATTTTACATCCAGTTGATATATAGGCCAAGTGTTCTGTGCAGCCAAAGCAACTATCAATCTGATAGTATCATGTCTTGCCACTGGAGCAAACACTTCCCTGTAGTCTATCCCATATTCTTGCTTGTAGCCCTTAGCTACCAATCTTGCTTTGTACTTGTCAACTTCACCATCTTTGTTCAATTTGGTCTTAAAAATCCACTTAACACCAATTGTCTTGTGCCCTTTAGGAAGATCACACAACTCCCAAGAAATATGCCCTTCTCAGCTTTGTTATCCAGCTTGGTCCTTTTTGGTTCAGGGATGTGAGCATATGCTATTCAGCCAAATATTCTGAAATGGCTAACATCTGGTACCCTCCCACTCCAAGCTTCTTCTGGAGTCATGTTTTGGACTGCAAATGTTGGACTTCTGTTCAGAATATGAACGCTCCAGTTTACTGCTTCTGGCCAAATTGATTTTGGCACTCTTCCCCTTGCCATCAGAGTTCTAACCATATTCAATATGGTTCTGTTTTTCCTTTCAGAAACGCCATTTTGCTGTGGTGTGTAGGCAGTAGTCAACTCTCTTCTGATACCTTGTTCAGCACATAAATCTTGAAATTCATTTGAACAAAATTCTCCCCCTCTATCTGTCCTCAAGGTCTTCAAGTTTTTCCCTGTAAATTTCTCCACAAGAGCCTTAAAGAGTTTGAAAGCATTAAAGGCCTCTGATTTTGCTGTCAGAAAATAAATCCATGTTTTTCTGGAGTAGTCATCAGTAAAGGTGAGAATGTATCTTTACCTCCATTTGAAATCGGATTGATTGGTCCACAGATATCTGAATGCACCAATTCCAAAACCTCCTTTGCTCTCCAAGCCTTTCCTTTTGGGAATGGTGCTCTTGTTTGTTTGCTCACCACACACTCTACACAGACTTGTGATGGGTTGACAATTTTTGGAAGACCTGTTACCATGTCCAGTTGTTGCAAAGTCATTAATCCTCCAAAGTTGAGATGTCCATATCTGAAGTGCCATAGCCAAGTGGGATCCTTCAATTCAGTCTTTAAACAAGTCTGAACATGATCAATACTCATAGGAAAAAGTCTGTTAGTGTTCACGGGGACAATTGCAACATTGCGTTTCTTATTAGAATCATAAATCTCACATTTTCCTTCCTTAAACAGAACTTCATACCCCTTTTCCATTAGTTGTCCAACACTTAACAGATTACTTTTAAGGGCAGGAACATATAACACATTTGAAATGGTTTCTAGTTTTCCAGTTTTGGTCTTTATGCTTATATCTCATTTTCCTTTCACACTCACTCTAGATAGATCACCAAAACTAACAGTGGATTGAAAAGTTTCATCTAATGCAGAAAAATGAGACTTATTACCACTCATGTGATTGCTGCAACCACAGTCAACATACCAAAGTGAAAGATCTGGTTTGGCTCCTTCATGTACTGCCATTAGAAGTGTCTCGGTCTCAGTCTCCATTTCATCAGCTTCTGCAAAGTTTGAATTCTCCTCCCTTTCTTTGATGCTTCCAATATCTGCATAGCATTCAGATGCATAATGTCCATGTTTGTGGCATCTGAAACACTCTACTTTGGATTTGTCTGTGGATCTTTCTCCTCTACCTCTGCCCCTGCCTGTAGAATTTGAGTTTCTAGGATTTAGGGATGTCTTGAGTGCCTGTTCCTCAGATGATGGTGTACTCCTGTTGATTTTCAGCTCATGAACCAACAAAGAACTTTGCAGCTGATCAATAGTTAGGGTGTCTATGTCTTTTGATTCTTCTATTGAACAAACAATGTAGTTAAATTCATGAGGCATTGACCTTAGAATTTTTTCTACAATGCTTACATCCTGCAGTTTTTCTCCAAAACACCTCATCTTGTTTGCTATCTCCATGGCCCTTCCAAAATAGCTATTGATGGACTCACCAGACTTCATTTATAAGACCTCAAAATCCCTCCTTAGTGCTTGAAGCTGTGCATGCTTCACCCTTGACGAACCCTGGTACTTTTGCTTCATAGAATCCCAGATGTCCTTAGAAGTCTCCTTGCATAGGATTGTTTCCAAGATTGACCTATCTATAGCTTGGAATAGATAGTTCTTCCCCTTCAGATCTTTGAGTTTTCTGGCCTCAAATTCATTCCTTTGTGCATCAGTAATCACAGCTTGTGTTGGGGGTTGAATCCCTGATTCAACAACAGACCAATACTCCTTTGATCTTAGAAAATTCTCCATGAGCATACTCCAATGGTCATAATGACCATCAAAGCGTGGGATTGCTGCTTGGATAAAGTTTGATTCTGATGTCATGTTTACAAGATTTTGAACTGGTATTTGGTGGAACCTTGCTCTGCTACCACTGATAATGAAAGAACAAAAAAATACCAGAACTTGGAATTCTTATTCATTCAATTGCTAATTACAAAGAGAAGCTAATGAACCCTTATATAGAGCCATTAGTCTGCTAAACACACGAAAAATGCAGAACAGAAATGGGAAGCTAAAAATGAGGAACAGCCTCAACTACTTCCTACAAAAGGTACTACTAATCCACTTCAATATGACTTGGTCTTTGATGGACTAAGTCATATAATGTAGTAACTCTAATTAATTTATTTAAACATGAAAAATAATCAACAAAATTTGCGTACCAAAATGTATATAAAGTGACATCAATATCAGTGCATTGTCAAAGAGGAACAACAAACAAAAATGATAATCTTGCTATCAATGTCATTCAAAATTTGCAACCAAAAAAGGGCCATTTTTTCATCTATGTATGATTCGTTCATTGAGCATCTTCATGATTCATTAGAAAAATACTACATTGTTGTGAAGGAAGAACTGATGATTAAGGATCCCCTCTTCCTTGCACATATCCCCTATTTATACACCAAAAAAAAAAAATAATAAAAAAAATTCCCCTGCTATTTATTCAAATTCGTTTTTGGGCGCAAGTACTCAACTAGATGGACGGAAAATCACTTTACTTACTATGCTTCAATATAAATTTGTCCTTCATTAAATAAATCTTCAATTCTTCGTAAAAAAAAAAAATATAAATCTTCAATTTAAATCTAAATCTATATCAATATCCATATCTATTTATTTATATAACAAAGTAATTTAACTACCACCGAAATTCTAATTTTTTTCTTTTTTACATAAATCCTACTACGGGTAGACTTTGGTTTCCATCACTACCGATGCATATATATCACAGTACAAGGGTGAGAGAAAGAAGGTCAGGGTTCCTTATTTTCTTAAAATTATTACGCCTGTCTAGTTTAAGAGGAAGAATTTGTCCATTAAATTCGGGAAGTATGGGTTCAGTGAGGAATTATTATTTACACGAGGATCTACTCATTCTTGTCCTGATAAAACTGCCATCAAAATCACTTTGTCGATTTAAGAGTGTATCAAAATCATGGAATGCTCTTATTTCAAGCCCACAATTCATTAAATTGCATCTACATCAGGCTTGCATCGACCAAAAACCAAACATGTTGGTCTATAAAAATGTTTATAATAACCGCAGTGGATTGTCCTCCCAGCAGATACAAGCTATAGAATTTTCAATCACCGGAGAAAACTCGGAATTAAACTGCCAAATTCAGCTTCTCCACAACCGTTTTTACAGCCCAGGTTTGAAGTTCGATGCATCTATCGTAGGCGCTTGCAATGGTTTACTTTGTCAAATTATTTTTCCTGTTCCTCCAGTATCATGTTTTGAACATTCCATCTGTCTGTGCAATCAGCTCACAAATTCATGTTGGGATTTGCCTAAAAGGCCGGTGATCCTCAATGATGTAAGTCAGAAACGGAGAATTATATCTTTTTACGGCTTCGGATATGATGATATTCATGACGACTACAAAGTAATGATAGCAAGCCGTCAAGATGATGACAAGAGTTTAATTAATCATGAGTATGAATATGACGTTTACGATGTGAGATCCAATTCATGGAGTGCTGTAAGATCATATCTTGATTTTCGTTATCATTGGATCCTCGACCCCTTTATTGGCAAGGACGGGGTCTTAGTTAATTGCGCTTTACACTGGATTTTGAAAAACAAATCTTCCCATGAATATAGGATATGGACTTCCATTCTGGCATTTGATCTTAGAACAAATAAACACAAGATTTTACCATTGCCCGAGGCTATAGAGCACCTTCCTTTCAGATTGAATGTGTTGGATGGTTGCCTAGTTTTAATCCAAGGTTGGGGGGAACCAAAAGATCAGCCGAATAAAAGGTTTACTTTCGATTTGTGGGTGATGAAAGATTACGGCTTGAAGGATTCATGGATGAGGATTACTATACATAATATGCCATTTGACGGGTACTCATTAACACCCGTTGCTCTTTTAGAGGGCGAGAAGAATATGAGAAAACTGATCATCTTTTACAATTGCCTACACGGAATGATTTTATCATATGATTTAGTTAACCATGAAGTTCGGGAGGACGCAACAATTCAAGGAACACTCGGTTTTCACAACGGGAAGCATCAATTTGTTGGCAGTCTTGTTCAGCCTTACTTTAGGTAAACCAGTAATTTTATGATGGTCCAGATGCAGGTTTTTGGACCACCAAGTCAGCACTTTCAAAGGGAAACATTGGTGGAAAGTTTTACAGGTAGGATTCCATTGGTGGAAGTTGAATTCCTATTGGTTGGGCACACCAAGTAGGATTCGGTCCTGGATCATAGTAAAATTTGTGTAGGTAAACTGGTAAGCAAAAATACATAGAAGACGAGGCTGAATTTTGGGGAAGTCCTAAGAAGAAGAAGTGCAAAGACTTTGTTAAAATAATTGGTTTTGAGTCTTGATTTGGTTTATTTAACGGTTTATCGCCGTCTCTTATCCAAATGGTGTGTTTTTTTTTTCAAATTATTTTTTTATGAGCTAGCAGAGGATACAGCACATTGTTATTGCTCAAGAGTGTGCATCCGTCATATTGAATTGATATTGCAAATAATTTTCAAATGCTAATTTAATTTGCATCGTGGGTTGAGATCACCTGTCCAAGTTATGTGTCTAATTTCGATGTTTAAGTAAAAACTACGTAGTTTTATGTGTATTTGATTTTTATGTTTTGTTTTTTTATTTTTCTTCAAAAAATCAAATACACATGAAGCTATCGAAATTAGACACACAACTTGAACATGTGATCCCATCCCTCATCCATTGGCTATATATATGCTAGGAAATGCTAATGTTTTACTTGATTATTCATAATAATGCTTCACATCATGTGATACTTGGAATATCAATTGAACACCGATTTTTCGATTGATAGCAATCCTTTAGGAAAATTTGCAGCCAAAAACACCATAATGTCGTCCGAAATCCAATACTAAAGAAGCTCATAAAATTGCCAAAAATTCAATTGTGTGTGTTGTTGTTGTTGCTGGTGGTCGCAACTCAAGCGAGGCATTCTCCGCCATTGTTTTCAAAGAATCAACCTTGTAAAAGTTGATTATATGGAGCCAAAAGCCGACTTCACATAAGGACGATCCGTGGGACGATCCGTGGGAAGTCGGTTTTTTTTACTCCAATACCGACTTTGATGGTCCTCAAGTGCCAAAATATCCAAGTTCTAAAAAATCAGATCAGATGGATATAATCGAGCAAGTCGAGTCAATTTCCTTTTATCAAAAG
The DNA here is from genome assembly GCA_036785695.1 of Gentiana straminea. Lineage (NCBI taxonomy): Eukaryota > Viridiplantae > Streptophyta > Magnoliopsida > Gentianales > Gentianaceae > Gentiana > Gentiana straminea. Next base: position 1,719,697 of record JAVUPR010000241.1, on the reverse strand, counting down.
CAGAATTTTTTTTGGGGCGTTCATTTAAGAAGGTCAGTCAAATGATGTATTCATTTAAAATGGTCTGGTTTATATTGAATCATTTAAGAGGGATTGTTATAATAAGAGGGGCCCACTTCATTCCCGTTAGCTTGGCATCCAACTATTGCCGTTATCTGAATGGGAATATATATATTTATTAAAAAATAATTCTTTTTATTTTCTTCATTTTTAAATGGGAATTCATGGGACCCACCCACAATAATCGGGGTAACCAATTCCTGGTCCAATTATGGGGAATACTAGATCTTCTTCCCCAATTCACTCCTCTTCTTCCCAAATTATCTTGATTCCCAGTTGTTAAGGGTGTTTTTATATGTTTTATAAGGCTATATTTTATGATAATTTCCCCCGTATTTGTATTATTTGCATAAAGAAATAAGTGTTTAGACGAAATATTGAGCATGTGGTGTTTTTAATAAGTTAATCACAAAATTAGTCAATTTATGCGTTTTATTGATGAATTTATATTTAATTGGACATTATTACATTTTGCGATATTTTTATGTGTTATAGATGCACAAATTCGAGCTCAAGAGGTGATTCAAAGATGATCAAGTTGGATTTAATTAAAGAGGAAGAGATAATGGTGATTGGATTTGATTGAAAAGAGATAGATATGAGAAAATCAAGTTTTCGCGTCTCTGAACTGGCGTCCAGATTATTGAACGGCCGTCCAGCTGGACGGGCGTCTGAAGATAGTGGACGAGCGTCCAGGATGATATTTTTGATTCGGGAAGTTTGGACGCTGGAGTGGACGCTGGCTAGACGTGCGTCCAATCCCAGCTCGGCCCGACTCAAATAAGTTTTGCAATTTGGACTGGCGTCCATGACCTTGGACGGGCGTCCATGGCCGACCTAACCCTAGCCGCCTTAAAAATCTATAAATAGCAGCGCATGGGAAACCCTAAAGATCATCATAATTCCAGCCGCACTTTTTAACAGAGCAGCAGCCGCACCAAACACATAAGAAGATGAGTCTTCTTCTTTCAATTCTCTCTTGGAGATCAAGGATGATTGAGGGCTAAACGGTTCGCGATAGGACGGCGGGATGAAGCCAACACAACACCATCACAACCAAGGGATTTTCGAGTAGCAATTGTTTAGTGAGTTTGAATTTTAATTTCTTTATCAATTGAATAGATTTGAATGTTTGGTTTATTAGATTGAGAAATCAATGAAACGTTTATCTGTTTTGAATTTTAATGAGAATTGGATTCATATATAGAACCGTTCTTTTGATACGATTAGTAATAATTCAAGAGATTGTTTATTATTGATTGGGTAGGAGATTCGGAGACGAACTCGTGATCATGTTCTTAAATTGTTAATTTTGTTTGACTTGAGAAAGAAAACGAAAGCTAAGTAAATTTGATTAAGGAAACTAGATCGAATTTAGATTAGATCATACCAAGAAATATAATTCAATTCATGACTTGGTTGGGTGGTGGTTGTTTGGTGGATTCGTGTCGTTCTACTGTTCTTTAAATTCATAAGAAAGTTCGTAACCTTTTGCATATTAGTTTAAATTCTTAGTTCGTTTAGTTATTCTTTAAAACCCTAGCTTTTACCTACTGTTTCTGCATATTTTCTGTTCTTAGATCATAATCGGACGCCCGTCCACCCTTGGTGAACGCCCGTCCAGTTCTAAGTTTTTCTGTTTTCTGTGATTTTACCCACTGTTCTTCGTTTTTATATTATAGATAGTATAAACCTTAGTTTTAGGTAATAAATTGTGACATAATCGTTATAATAACTGCACTTTAATCCGATAAACATTCGACTCCCTTAGGACGACCCGTAAACACCCTATACTACGAACCTTATACTTGGGGTGTTTCGGTTTATAAATTTTAGAACTAGTTTTTACCGAACAAGTTTTTGGCGCCGTTGCCGGGGATTCGGTAACGGTTGTCGGATTCTTCGTAGTGCAGTTTTCTGTGTCAAAATGTCGCTTTTAGCACCCGGTAGTATTTTGGCCGTAACTTTCGGCTCGAGTGTCCGTTTGGCGCGCAGGACCCCAATTCGGAAAGCTCGTTCCGACGCCGACGACGTGGTGAACGCCGTAGGTCGTTCAGTGCCGTTTTCGAGGTCAAAATCCACTGTTTTCCCCTCCATTTTGGCCCTAGAAGATTTCAACACGTTTTTTTTACCGTCTTAGTGCCTTTTCTGTTTTAAATTTTTCGTAGGTAGGTTTCTTTTCTTGTTTCTGTTTCTAGATCTTTTTCTAAATTCGAAAATAAAAAAAAAATAAATATATAAAAAAAATATATAATAAAAACTTTCTGAACGAGCGTTCACCCATACTGAACGCCCGTCTGCCCCCATCTGTCTTCTGAACGCCAGTTCAGTGCTCTGAACGAGCGTTCACTTCCTGAATCCTCTCTGAACTAGCGTCCACTTACACTGAACGCCAGTTCAGTCTCTGAAAATTTCACTTTTCAGTCTCTTTTCTCTCTTCTCTCTTTCTAAACCTCTAAACCCTCTACTCATCTCTACATTCCTTTCTCATCAACCCTAAGGTTGATTTCTTCCTGTTCTGCTTTTCTGGTTTATGCAAACCAGGAGTAAGAAGGGAAATCTTGTCTTTAACCCCGAACCCGAGCGAGACATTGTCAGAAGAAGACTTTTCCCAAACCTTGACAACATGAGCCAACACGGTTCTAGTGATGACGAACCGGAAAACCAAGGGAATAATAACCAAGACCCCGCTCAATTAAATCAAATTCTGATGCAAATGTTGCGGTAGAACCGACAAATAAACGGCAAGCCCGGATAAACCAAAGCGGATGCGGAACAACCGCGGATAGGCGTTCAACAAAGAACAACCCCCCGTGCGGCCGCAATCGTTGTGCAAAGCAGCAAGACCCTTATGCGCCTTATCTTGATCAAGACTTCTTGGAAGGGCATAGCCAATTCGGCCTCCGGAGATGGGAGAAATGCATTTTGATCTAAAGAATGGAGTTGTGGGGATGGTCCAAAATAGCTCATTCCATGGCACTACTGCAGAAGACCCACATGACTTCTTGTCTACTTTTGTGCAAATCTGTGAAGCGGGTCACTACCCTGGCGTTCCTACAGAAGTTGTTAAATTGAAACTTTTCCCGTTTGCTTTGAGGGGTGAAGCAAATCGATGGTTTAAGTCCTTACCCCATCACTCTCTTAATAACTAGGCTGATGTTAAAAGAGCCTTTGCTCGAAATTCGTTTCACACGGAACGATAATGGACCGTAAAAGAGATATAGCTACCTTCGAGCAACTAGAAGGAGAGAGTGTGGGAAAGGCCTGGGAGAGGTTGAATTTGTTAATGAGGAAATGCCCTAACCATGGGTACACTCGACATGAACTTCTAGAATTATTCTATCAGGCAGTTACTCAACCCAATAGAGATTACCTAGATTCCACAGCCCATGGATCGTTTTTAGGAGGAGGAGATGATGCTGCCTACAGGGTAGCAGAAACAATCGCTAAGAATAACATGTGGGCTACTCAAAAGAAGACCCGTGTTAGCGGAAGCAAAAAGGAGGCAGCTTCAAATGACTCAGAGAAAAAGGAGGCTGCTTCAACCGGTCCAAGCTCACAAGGAAAAAGGTGGTCCCTTAAAATCTAGTATAGAGCAACCACATGCTGACTTAGAGTTGAAACCACTTCCGCAGCACCTAAAATACTTCTTCCTTAAAGACGGTGATAAGCTGCCCTTGATCATCTCGTCTAAACTCGAGCCGGAGCAAGAAGCAGAATTAATCAAGGTGCTTGAGAAACATATCCTCGCGTTCGGATGGCAAGTGGGCGATATCAGAGGAATCAGCCCAGACGTGTGCATGCATAAGATTCGAACGGAGGAAGGAGCGAAAAAGGTCAGACAACCTTAAAGGAGGCTAAATCCGCATATGCAGGAGGTTGTCAAAAAGGAGATTATCAAATGGCTTGACATGGGGATTATCTACGCCATCGCCGATAGTGAGTGGGTCAGTCCTACTCAAGTTGTGCCAAAGAAGGGAGGCATTACTGTGGAGAAGAACGAAAAAGGGGAAGAAGTTGCCTTACGCCTTGTGACCGGCTATAGAGTATGCATTGATTATCGCAGGGTTAAATGAAGTCACCGCTAAGGATCATTTCCCCCGCCCTTCATTGACCAACTTCTAGAAAGACCGAGTGGTCATAAGTATTATTGTTTCCTCGATGGATATTCTCGGTTATTTCCGGATAGCCATCGACCCTAATGACCGGAGAAGACAACTTTTATGTGTCCATCCGGCACTTTTGCTTTTCGCGAATGCCTTTCGGTTTATGCAATGCACCCGCGACCTTTCAACGGTGCATGTTGGCCATTTTTGATGGACTTGTGGAGCGAAGTGCATGGAGGTCTTCATGGACGATTTCTCGCCCATGGCGACAGCTTTGATGAAATCTTAAAGAATCTAGATATGGTACTCCGGCGTTGTGTTGAGAAAAATCGGTGCTTAACGGGAGAAGTGCCATTTTCTAGTCGAAGAAGGGATTGTTTTGGGACACAAGGTGTCCAGTGATGGTATTCAGGTGGATAAGGCTAAAGTAGACGCCATCGAGAGAATGTCGTACCCGAAGACAGTGAAGGAGGTACGAGGATTTCTAGGACATGTAGGCTTCTATCGGCGTTTCATTAAAGACTTTTCGACGATAGCAAAGCCGTTATCTAACCCGCTTAAAGAGGAAGTGGAGTTCTTGTTTGATGAGAAATGTAAGACAGCTTTTAATAGCTTAAAGGATAAGCTTACCAGTGCCCCTATTTTAATCGCGCCCGACTGGACTAAACCTTTTGAATTAATGTGCGATGCCTCTAACTACGCTGTGGGCGCGGTTAGGGCGGAGAGAATTGACAAAAAGTTCAGGCCGATTTACTATGCGAGCCGAACTTTGAACCCAGCTCAATGCAATTACGCCACTACCGAGAAGGAATTCTTGGCAGTCGTTTTTGCTATTGACAAATTCAGAAGTTATCTTTTAGGGTCCAAAGTGGTTGTGTGGACAGATCACGCAGCACTACGCTACCTTATGGGCAAAGCAGACGCTAAACCAAGGTTACTCAGATGGATTCTGATACTACAGGAATTTGACCTCGAAATTAAGGACAAGAAAGGTAGTGATAATGTTGTGGCTGACCACTTATCTCGCCTAGTGAACGAGGGTGACGAAGTCCCTAAGGAGATAGGCATTGACTTTCCGACTGAGCAATTAATGAAGCTAGAGACTTTGAGGCCGTGGTATGCTGATTACGTTAACTACTTAGCGAGTGGGCATTTAAGACATGACGTATCGGAAAAGAAGAAATTTTTCAGCGATTTAAAGTATCTCGTATGGGAGGATCCTTATCTGTTTAAAGTCTGCAAGGACGGGTTGCTTAGAAGGTGCGTTCCGGAGCATGAGCAATTGGATATCTTAGAGCAATGTCATAGTGGTCCCGCTGGTGGACACTACGGAGCACCGAAGACTGTCACAAAAATCCTTCAAGCTGGTTTTTACTGGCCTACTTTGTTTAAAGATGCTGAAGCCTTTTGCAAAGGCTGTGATCGATGCCAAAGAGTAGGGAGACTCAGTAATAGGATGGAGATGCCTTTGAGGCCTATCTTGGAATGTGAGGTTTTCGACGTCTGGGGTATTGATTTTATGGGACCGTTCCCATCATCGTGCTCTAACAAATATATTTTGGTCTGTGTGGACTACGTTTCCAAGTGGGTAGAGGCCATAGCCACCCAAACCAATGATCACAAAGTTGTAAAGAAATTCTTGCAAAAGAATATCTTTACTAGATTTGGTCGTCCTGAGCCCTTATCGGTGATGAAGGTTCGCATTTCGTAATGCACCACCGGATAAAATTCTTGAGAAATATGGTGTCAAACATAGAATTGGTACACCATATCACCCCCAAACCAGTGGCCAAGTCGAGGTAAGCAACCGGAGCCTTAAGCGGATCTTGGAGAAAACGGTGAATTCAAATAGATCCAACTGGAGTCTGAAGTTGGACGACGCACTGTGGGCTTATCGCACTGCGTTTAAGACCCCTATGGGTACGTCACCCTTCCAAATGGTTTATGGAAAGGCTTGCCATCTACCAGTCGAGTTGGAGCACAGAGCTTACTGGGCTATTAAATTCTTAAACTTCGATAGCCAACTCTGTGGCGAGAAAAGATTATTGCAACTGCATGAGCTCGATGAATTCAGACTCAGGGCCTACGAGAACGCCAAAATCAGCAAGGAAAGAACGAAGGCGCTCCACGATGCTAAGATTAAAGATCGAGAATTCAAGGTGGGAGACATGGCTTTGCTGTATAACACCAGGCTCCATCTTTTTGCTGGTAAGCTTAAATCTAGATGGTCTGGCCCCTTTGAGATTCTTGATGTTCACCCTGGTGGAGCCATTACGTTGAAAGGGTATGGTGATCAACCGTTCAAAGTCAATGGTCACAGGATTAAGAAGTACTTTGGGCAACCCAAGGAAAAGCTTGAAGTACTATACTTTCAAAAGAGAAATGAAACGGTTGAGTCGTTTATTTGTGAAGAGATTCCATCCGACTTCTTTGGAGTGGATGATGACATTATCACCCCTATCCTTGCATATCCTTCAGTCAATGCTCCTGAGCCTGTTAGCATACCTCGGCCCGAATCGAGAAACAAGAACAAGAAGAAAAGAGTCGGTGTTGTCTGGAGAGAAAAATTTCATGATCTTCTCGCGCACTTGACTTGTTGTTGTGGCGAAAACCATTTCGATCCCTAGTCATTCTGAGTCTGACAGAGAAGTGGTTAGCCTTAAACCCAAGTGGCCTGATCCAGGTTGACTTGGTTTACTGTGTCAAGCTAATGACATAAAAGAAGCGCTACTAGGAGGCATCCTAGTCTTTTAAGTATTTCTTTTTAGTTAAGTTTTTAGGTTAGTAGGAATAAAACTTTGGTGAGTTGTGTGTTGGTTATCCTTGTCTTATTTGTGGTTGTTTTATGTGTATACATGTTTACTCATATACCCCGTATACCCCGAGATTATCTGTTATGTCAAGTGTTGCAGATACGTTTAAGCAGGTTTGCAAGTTATTACTTTCAATGTTGTCTGGTTCTTGATACGAGTGCAGCGGTTTATTCATGCTCCGGCCTGACCACTGCCAATCTACCGCCCGACAACCATCTTTGGAACCAGCTAAGTATTCTTTTCTTTTATTTGCACATTCTAAGGACATAATGTGATTTAAGTGTGGGGGGGTGGTGCAATTCACGATTCATGCTATATTTTCCAAAATATGAGTAAATATTTGTGATCTTTGTGATCTTTGATAAATGGTGGAATTTTAAAATTTTTACACTTGGATATTTGTAAATCTTGAGCATGTAATTGAAACAAATGCTTGCTAGTTGTAGTTTCCTGACAATGATTTTATGTGACTTTGACAGATAATTATAGCATGTTTTTACTGATTTGAGATAGTATTCATTTCATACTCACGAAAGCCTTTAATATTGAAGCAATAATTTTGAACTGTATCCTTTCACTATTTTAGTGATTTATCTTAGAGATATTTGGTCTTAATAGTAACAATGAAGTAACACCTAAGTTCAGAACGTGCACTGTGAATATCTGAAGGTTTGAATGTGATAAGTGAAACGTAACTAATGTTTTTGAAAAAGTCGAGTTAATAATAAATAAATGGGTGTGTCGAAAGCTGGTCGATGATTGGAGTGCGGTAGGGCATTATCTCGAAATGTCATGTTCCACTATGATGACTAAGAGCTCACGACAGTTAGAAGAAGCTACCTTATGATTTGAGTAAGGTAGGGTGTTATCTCGAAACATCCTATTCTACTATGACGGGTAAGAGCTCATTCTGATGTGCGTCAAAAGAAAAAGAGAAAAAAAGGAAAGTGAAAAAATTAAAGACTTTGTTATCATTGAACTTATACCCAGTATAAACCGAATGATATGCTGTAGGGATTATCCTACTGAGTGTGCGGGAAGACTTTGTGTGGAACGACTGCTGTCTATACCTAGGATAGTCATTAAAATTATTCGAGAAGATACTTGTTTGAGAGGATTGTGAAGATTGAAAAGGGCTTGTCACACACACACCGAATCTATCTCTATGTTGGTATTACTTGCTATAGTTGTTGTATCTTTTGTTACGTGAGTTAGGGATCTATGTGGATTGCATATAAAGTGAGCTAGTTTTGATTGTTTTGCTCGGGACGAGCAAAAGTTTAAGTGTGGGGGAGTTGTTAAGGGTGTTTTTATATGTTTTATAAGGCTATATTTTATGATAATTTCCCCCGTATTTGTATTATTTGCATAAAGAAATAAGTGTTTAGATGAAATATTGAGCATGTGGTGTTTTTAATAAGTTAATCACAAAATTAGTCAATTTATGCGTTTTATTGATGAATTTATATTTAATTGGACATTATTACATTTTGCGATATTTTTATGTGTTATAGATGCACAAATTCGAGCACAAGAGTTGATTCAAAGATGATCAAGTCGGATTTAATTAAAGAGGAAGAGATAATGGTGATTGGATTTGATTGAAAAGAGATAGATATGAGAAAATCAAGTTTTCGCGTCTCTGAACTGGCGTCCAGATTATTGAACGGCCGTCCAGCTGGACGGGCATCTGAAGATAGTGGACGAGCGTCCAGGATGATATTTTTGATTCGGGAAGTTTGGACGCTGGAGTGGACGCTGGCTAGACGTGCGTCCAATCCCAGCTCGGCCCGACTCAAATAAGTTTTGCAATTTGACCGGCGTCCATGACCTTGGACGGGCGTCCATGGCCGACCTAACCCTAGCCGCCTTAAAAATCTATAAATAGCGGCGCATGGGAAACCCTAAAGATCATCATAATTCCACCGCACTTTTTAACGGAAGCGACGGCCGCACTAAACACATAAGAAGATGAGTCTTCTTCTTTCAATTCTCTCTTGGAGATCAAGGATGATTGAGGGCTAAACAATTACCGTTAACCCTTTCCAGAACCTCTTATCCTTATTTACCATTAACCCCTAGTTCGCGAGTAGGACGGCGGGATGAAGCCAACACAACACCATCACAACCAAGGGATTTTCGAGTAAGACTTCTCGCAATTGTTTAGTGAGTTTGAATTTTAATTTCTTTATCAATTGAATAGATTTGAATGTTTGGTTTATTAGATTGAGAAATCAATGAAACGTTTATCACACCCTATTATTTAAAATACAACAAACTACATCTCCCACTTGTTTTGAATTTTAATGAGAATTGGATTCATATATAGAACCGTTCTTTTGATACGATTAGTAATAATTCAAGAGATTGTTTATTATTGATTGGGTAGGAGATTCGGAGACGAACTCGTGATAATGTTCTTAAATTGTTAATTTTGTTTGACTTGAGTATAAAACACCCATGTTGAATCCAACTCGGTGCAGTGTTATCCTTCACAAACTTACTAATGTATGTATATATTCACTACGTACCTAAAATTGATATCCAAGCCTACAAAAGACTTATCAATATTCTCGTCAAATCCACATATTGTAGAAATATATGACTTCCAATGACCGAGAGGTTTGCTTTTTATCCACAAGGGACATAAGCCTTGACAGTCATCCTGTCATAAGTTCATAAGTCAATACCCTTCTGTTTCGAATGAATCCAAACTCCGTTTGTTTGGCAAGAAAGTCTCAGGGAATCACCCCTATTTTCTGCTTTTGAACGAAATCATGCAATACTAAGTGGTAAGATAGTTCAAGGTCTGATTAACTCTCTACTTCTTAGGGAATTACCCCTAGACCACTCAAGCTTTGATCTGAAAGATAAACTTTCCTATTCATTCTACTCTTTTCCGTGTAGATCCAATTACTCCCACCGGGCACGAGACACTCGGGTGGTTCTACAAGAGTATGAAGCTAGTACCAAACTCCATTCACAGTGGTTATGGCTATTAAACCAACCTCTATTATCGAATCCTATCTTCGCTCACAAAAGAGCCATAGGTCATCAATCGATCATCGGACTACAAAGTACGCGGAACCCGTAATGGGTAATGGATAAACCATACTCCCACTACATTACGGGTGGATCGAAATTCGATCTAGTTTAAAAGTAGTATTTAGTGTTATTACCAACAACCGATGTTGGATGTGGTCTCGATTTTAATCGCTTAGTAACTACCTTGAGTAAACGTACTTCACGGTTCAAGGTTTTACGTTCATGGACTACTATCGAAAGGATGCAACGATAACTGTCCCTTCCCGATTTCAAGAATCCTATATCCAACCTTTATACTCAATAGCTTAAAAAAGATATATCACGAATAGTCATTGACCGAACGGATGCGCGAAATTACCGCCTCTACCTTCAAGCACCGTGTGCTAAATGCTTATATTTACGGAAGTGGGGTGAACCGAATCCACACCTTATCCGTAAATTCCAAAGCATATTCTAGGTAGACTTCTCGGTCTTACATTTCAATGTAAACCGTTATTTCGCTTCCAATATCTTTACCGAGTTAAGCGAATATTGTAGCACATCTAAAACATATATAAGGCAATTTAACGGTTTCTCACTTAAGTGAAAGCATTTCACTACGAGGCATAAGCCGAGCATCGGTCCCTGTGGACTATGTGATGGCCTATTTCGAGTATAGAATACTCTATCTCGTTGAAAACGAGAAACCTCAAAATATTTTGGATAAACTTACCGGAGTGTTTGAATAGTTATCGGACAAGAAGTCACTACTCGGAAGCTCCTACTAGCTCGTGTCTTTCATCGACCCCGAAGGTCGTCATGAACAAGCTATGTTACTTCTTTATATCCGGTATCCTTTCCCGATTGAAAGGAAACTTAGTCATTGAACCTTTGAGACAATATAACCGTGAGGCGGAGAAAGGAATCACCCCGAGCCGCTTCAGTCTTCGGGTCTTGTCTTTTAGGGACTATGCACTAACTATGGAATATGAAGAAGCGTTTATCTAAATATAGAAACCAATTGCTTTTAATAGTTCTTAAGATGTGTTTTGTATATATATTTCAGCAATTGTAAGTGGTTTTGACTTTATCAAACAAAAGTCCGAGTCTTGGATTCGTACTACAAATGGTATATTCACTTTCTATACGACAAACAAATTATCGAATAGAAGGTAAATCCATTCGTTCCAACGAATCTTAAACGATGAAAATAATTTTTCCGCGATATCCAAGGATTGAATCCGAGATTCATTTCCTTATATCACTCCCACTATTCTAGCTAAAATTAACGCCGTTGTTTACTCCTTTAATCGTTAAATGCACTTTGCTACCTTGTTACGCAAAGAACTTAGCTCGAGAAAATCGCCAAGGATTCATAGGTTGGTGATCCAAAATCACCGTCCTTATCCTATGATTTTCGGGTTTAATTAATTTTCGGTTCAAATTGCCTTAAAATTTTCTCGGTTTAGATGACTAGCACTTTTAGACATATTCTCCCATTCTTGACTTTCCGTGAATGGAAATAGTCTTGAACCAGCGGTTCGTTTGAGTAGACACTACTCTTGAACCGTGAGATGTCTATTTCGAGTGTTACTCGTCGAGACTTCTCGGATTTTCTAATATACCAGAAAAAACAACAAATTAAAGCTCCCACTAGTTTATCGGTTCCAAATACCGTCTAACGAGCAATGCTTTATGATTTTCCGATTAGAAAATTTTCGTACACCATCACAACCAAGGATTTTCGAGTAGCAATTGTTTAGTGAGTTTGAATTTTAATTTCTTTATCAATTGAATAGATTTGAATGTTTGGTTTATTAGATTGAGAAATCAATGAAACGTTTATCTGTTTTGAATTTTAATGAGAATTGGATTCATATATAGAACCGTTCTTTTGATACGATTAGTAATAATTCAAGAGATTGTTTATTATTGATTGGGTAGGAGATTCGGAGACGAACTCGTGATAATGTTCTTAAATTGTTAATTTTGTTTGACTTGAGAAAGAAAACGAAAGCTAAGTAAATTTGATTAAGGAAACTAGATCGAATTTAGATTAGATCATACCAAGAAATATAATTCAATTCATGACTTGGTTGGGTGGTGGTTGTTTGGTGGATTCGTGTCGTTCTACTGTTCTTTAAATTCATAAGAAAGTTCGTAACCTTTTGCATATTAGTTTAAATTCTTAGTTCGTTTAGTTATTCTTTAAAACCCTAGCTTTTACCTACTATTTCTGCATATTTTCTGTTCTTAGATCATAATCGGACGCCCGTCCACCCTTGGTGAACGCCCGTCCAGTTCTAAGTTTTTCTGTTTTCTGTGATTTTACCCACTGTTCTTCGTTTTTATATTATAGATAGTATAAACCTTAGTTTTAGGTAATAAATTGTGACATAATCGTTATAATAACTGCACTTTAATCCGATAAACATTCGACTCCCTTAGGACGACCCGTAAACACCCTATACTATGAACCTTATACTTGGGGTGTTTCGGTTTATAAATTTTAGAACTAGTTTTTACCGAACACCAATTCTATCAATTCAGCTGCAAATTCGAGATTCCAACTACAATTCGACATCATTCCAACTACAATTCGAGATCCCACTGTAATTCCATCCCCCATTTCATATCTTCTTCAAGCTTTAAGTTTAATTCTTCATTCAATCGTGCAAACCCATATCTGCTGAACCCATTCACACTGATCCATACCTTGCTAATTCAACTTGCTGCAGCTCGTAGATTTCACGCCATTACACAGAGTGAGTGTTTATATAGCCTTTAAATTGTTTCACCTTAGTTAATTGAGCTTGTAATAAGGGGCAAATATATGTCCGCTTGTCGGATCTATGGAGATTGTAGTTATTTGAGATTAATTTGTTTTGATTAGTTGTAAATGGATAAGATTAGTTGCTTATATGTCAATTTCGGGGATTGTGGGTTTTGGTTAGTTGCAAAGATTACACATGTAGCTAATTACTCAATCCAAAATTGATAAGATTAGTTGCTAATAGTATCTTCGTCTTTCTCCTTAGGTAATCAATTCTTCATTATAACTTAAACAGTATGCTTTATATCCATCTTTATGTTACATATACAGTTTTGTTATGTTTTTTAGAGATTAATACAAATTAATTGATTATGGTAACAGGTCCTTTTGGAGTAATGGATGATGTATGGATATATGTTTGTTATCCGGTTGAGTTTATAGAAGAAGATAGGGATGGTAAATGGGAATGGAAGTATGTTGGTGTAGGAAAAAGAAAATTGAGGGCAATCATGATTCGTAAAAACATATCCTTTGCAGAGTTCTACGATAAGGTGGTCAACGAGTTGGGGATTGATACAAAACGGAAAAAAAAAATAAAAATGCAATGTGTTGTGCCAGTAACATCAAACTTTCCATGTGCACCACCGATGGTGATTGATTCGGATAGTAGTGTGAAGTGGTTAGTATCTTTTTTTTGAAAAACATACGTAGGTATTAGCCTCATTGATAAAGATGATAGAAATGATGGTTTGAATGGTGTGGAGAATGATGGTTTGAATGGTGTGGAGAAGGAAAAGTTGAAAGGTAGGGAGAATATGGACAACTGTGAAAGCCCGATGATGATGCTATATAATGCACCACCGATAAAACAGGGCCACATGCAATCTAAGGGTGAGATGTAAAGGAGTCGAATGGCTGAAAGTGAGTCAAAGATGGTGCTTTTGGTGTTTTATGGCTGAGTCCAAGAATATATCTTGGATTGCCTACGTATCCTGTCTTAATGTCCAGGAATCAAGCCTTACGTAGTTCCTGGAATGAGCTATTTATAGGCACATGTCCTTCTTCTGCCCTAAGTTTAGGGCGGTTAGGTCTATTGACATAAATACCCTTAAATGGGCCTTGCCCTCTTGCCCAAGCAACCCGTTGGATGGTGGGCCTTGGTGTCTCGACTCGATGCATGTCGATGTGGACGATCGAGGTAAGACACTTGCAGAATCTGCCTGTTGTTATAGTCTTCGCCTGTGTATCTTGTACTCGATTCGACGTGCATAACTAACATAGGCTTTTCCACACGACAGCTGGACCAATCAGGTTATTCCACGTGGAGGGGTGAAATCCCGTATCATCATAAGCCCTTCAGATCGGAGGGAAGCTCATCTCGGGAGCTGAGATCGGATCTGAAAATTTGAATAAACCTTTCGACACATGGTATTCTTTTAGGCGGGAACACAGCTGTCTCTCCTAGCCGATGTAGGCTGTCGTAGGGTGACGTCATGCCGTCAGCATTAATTGGTGCAGGAAACAAAGCGTCTCTTATTGGGCCGCATGGAGATTTGGCCCTTGATTCTCGCGCTGCACGCCCTATAACTGCCCCCAAATCGCCCTTTCAAATCATTTTGGAGATTTTGCAAGCATAAAAGGAGCCCAAGACTTTGCACTCTCTCATTTGCCATTATTTGTCTCACTTTCACCAGAAAAACGCAAGTAAGCCCCAATCTATTCAAACTCTTTCTGTCTTTTATTTTCTGCATCTCTTATTGATTCCATGTCTAGTAGCGATAGTGATTCACAAAATAGAGAGGAGGTTGTCGAAGTTGAAGAAGAATCGACTGAGCAAACGGTTTCTGAACATCCAACTATCTCCGGTGAGAAGGCTGCCGGAGAAGAAGAAGAGGGAGGAGAAGGAGAATCGTCCCCTCGACCCGTTACCAAACGTCAAACGAGGATGAGAGGCCAAGGGCCGTATGGGTGCATCTCCAATCTGACTCCGGAAAAAGCCAAAAACATCTGTATACGATACGGCATACCCTATTCCTCTTCAAACATCAAGGTGTCACATGGTCAATTCCAGTTTGCTTGTGACCCTCCTCCCGGATTCTGCGCCATATACGAGGCACAATTGAAGGAAGGGTTGAGGTATCTCTTCGACCCGTGTCTCATAGAGGTTCTCCGACACTATAAGATTAGCGTTCCGCAACTTGCTCCAAATGGAGTAAGAAGCGTCATGGGATTCGCGCTGGCGTGTCGAATCGCCAAAGTCGAGTTCTCGGTTCGATTATTCCGCCAATACTACGCCATCCAAAGTCTGCAAGATGCGGGATGGTACACCTTTCAGAAGCGTCCCCTCTCGTCGGAATTCGTGAGGAGGGTGACGTCATCTCAGGGCGAGTGGAAGCCTCAGTTTTTCTTTATCCGACACGGGTTGGTGGACATCGATGTCTGTACTTGGTATAACAGGCCTCAGAAATGGCATGACAGGCTTGGCCCCGATACCCTGATGGATGTGGGGCTATCGAGATCGCTCACCCCGACATCGCCACTCGAAACCTGCATTCACTATATCCCTTTGCTGATATCGAGACAGCTGGTCCGGGCGTATATCTGGAGCTCGATGAAGATGTTCGAGTGTTGTGTAGGACATTTATTAACTCCGTCGAGCTGCTATACTTATATATTTTGCATTTTTCTTCATCTATTTCTTTTAAACTGTGTTCTGATGTCGAATTTTCTCTGTGCACAGTGGAATTTTTCTCAAAGATGGATGCTCTGGGCAAGATGCCCGACCCCAAAACTACTGACCCGAAGAGAATCCAAGAACTGGCCGGTATCAGGTCGAGGACTCCGGCTCAGACTTCTGCATCTGGTAACATAGTTTCAGGAGGTCAGAGGAATCCAGCTCGAGCCCCAACTCCCGCATCGACGTCGGATATTCTGAGGGGTCAACCCAACGATGCCCAGGTGACAGAGCAACCGATGCGGACCTCGTCCCGAGGAAACGTCAAAAGACGACTGCTGTAAGGCATGGGGTCGGAAATGAGGCTCGCAATCTTCCTCCTCAGACTTCAAGTGGGGTCGAGGCTCTCCCTGCCATGAGCCTCGCCGAGATGGAGGCCATGACCCCTGAGGAGCTAAGTGAGTATCACTTGAAAATCATTCGAGCGGTAAGTCTTTACTTTTCTTAGTAATAATATCTTTTTTTTTAACTTTTGTTGATTTTGAATCTCGAATTAACCTTACTGTCTTTGTAGGCTCGGTTGACGACCAAGGCGGCTATAAGTAAAATCGAGTCTCCATCTGCCGCTATGGAGGAGCAGAAAGAGACTATAGCCAAGCTGACATCCGACATCGAGAAGCAGAAGGCTAAAATCAACAAGCTGGATGAGCGGCGTGCCAAGCTTGAATCTGATTTGGCTGTGTCTCGAGATGAATTGTCGAAAGCCCGCAAAGATGTGTCAGTTAGAGATGCTGAGTTGGCAAGGGTGAAGTCGGAGCTGACGCAAGTGAAGTCGGAGCTCGAGGGGACGAAAGCCGAACTGGCAGAGGCAATCAAAGCTCGTACCAATGTCCAGTCTCTCCTCGAGGATTTAACGACTCGCATGGAAACCGCCAAGCGGGACTTCCTGGCCTCAAAGGAGCTTGAAGATGACCTGACGCTGTTGATGACCCAGGGTATGAAGGGAGGGTTCACGATGGCTCTTGCCCAGGTCAAAGATGTCGACCCGACGTTCGATGTATCCACCGTCGCGAAGGCCTACTTATATGATCCCGAGGCCATTCCTCGATACGGTCGGTATTTCACAGAGTTTAAGGCCGGCGTCTCGTTATACAACAAGTATGTGACCCCTGCCCTGGAGGGAGATGGAACTGAGGACGTCGAGCCGGAAGAACAAGTCGATCCCAATGCTTCGACCTCAAATCAGCCTACCGCCTGATGCTATTTCCTCTGTCTTTTTAAGTGACTTGATTCGATTTGGTTGTAATAACTTTTATGCTTTTATTTGTCTGAACTTGTCTTTTATCGATTCGACCTTGTAAACTTTGACATTTCAATTTGCATTTTGACTAAATCAAACTTGCATTTTGATTAAATCTTTGCTTTCCACTTGAATATCTTGTCTTTTGTTGATCATTCGTCTAGGGTGTAGTCCTTTGGACTTAATTCCCTTTCAAATACTGCCTTATGGGGTGTAGTCTTTTGGACTTAATTCCCCTGCTGGCCCCTCGAAGTGTAGTATGAGTACACGACTCGTGGTACACTTGAATATGAGTCGACCTAGCATTGTAATACTTTACTGGCTTGACTTGGCCATCTGGTCGGAGCTCGATTCAATTATCCTGCCTTGTTAGGCTTATATGGACATCGAATTAAGAAGTCCATACTCGACCGTCGCACATCGTGGCGCTTATGATCTGGTCGAGTTGGGTATCCATCGTGGGATCTTCCGTCTGCCTTGCACCGTGGCTTATGGGCAGGTCGGGAGTGATATGAGCACTGTCAGTGACTTGGCTTTTTTCACTATTTTGCTATAACTCCATCGAGTCGATGGTGCACAGCTCGGAAGTGATTTAAGCATTGTCAGTGACTTGGCTTTATTCACTTTTCCGTTTTAACTCCTTCGCGTCGAAGTATTGCAGGTTGGAGGTGATATAAGCATTGTCAGTGACTTGGCTTTATTCACCGTACTGCTCCGACTCTGTCGTGTCGAGGTCTCTTATTGGAGTCGATTTTTGGTCTTTTTTCTTCCAGCCTCCTTTTCTTTTTTTACATGAGCGTGTATGTTAAGCACAATTTAGAAAAGAAAATTACTTGAATAAAAGGCATTAAAAGCAACTGTTACATCGACATATTACAAGTAACTAAAAAAAATTTGAAGTTGTGAATGTCATAAATTGAATAAACAGCTTAAACGTAGTATTTCCGGAGATTGGTGGCGTGCCACGTCCAAGGCACTATGCTGCCGTCCGATCTCCCCAACTGATACGACCCTTTTGGGTGCACCTTCAGAATTTTATATGGTCCTTCCCAATTCGGCTCGAGCTTGCCTATTGGGTCCTGCCTGCTGGCCTCGTTCTTCCTCAACACGAGGTCCCCCACTTGGAAATATTTGTACTTTACCCTCGCGTTATAATACTGCGATATCTTTCTTTTATAATTGGCCATTCGATATGCCGCAACCTCTCTCTTCTCTTCGACGTTATCCTTCTCTTGAAGCAGATCGGTGGCGTTTGTTTCAACGTTATATGCCAGAACTCGAGGTGAGGCCAGTCCGATCTCCGCAGGTATCACTGCCTCGCAACCATAAGCCATTGCGAAAGGAGTCTCCTGGGTAGCTGAATTGGGTGCTGTCCGATACGACCACAGTATGCTGGGTAACTGAGCTGCCCAATCTCGACCTTCGTCTTCCAACCGTTTCTTCAACCCAAACTTGATTTGCCTGTTTGTCTGCTCGACCTGTCCATTGGACTGAGGTGGGGCCACCGATGTCGTTCTATGTTCGATCTTGAACTCTTTGAGCCAATCCTGCACGCGGTCATCTAGAAATTGAGTCCCATTATTCGATATCAGATACTTGGGAATTCCAACCTGCACAAAATGTTTTCCCACAGAAACTTCTTGATGGTCTGAGCTCTGATGTCAGTTAGAGCTTTGGCTTCGACCCATTTCGTGAAATAATCAACTGCGACCACAACATAATTGAAATTACCCGGAGCTCGAGGCAAAGGTCCGACTATATCGACCCCCCACTCATAGAACGGCCATACCGATTCGATGGCGTTCATCTCTTGCGCCTGTTGATGGGTCACTACATCGTGTATCTAACAAGCTCTGCATCTCATCACCAACCGATTGGCGTCCTTTTGCATGGTCGGCCAAAAATAGCCTGCTAGCTTGCATTTTCTTGCCAACATCCGAGCTCCGCAATGGTTACCACAAACTCCTCGATGTATTTCTTCGAGAAGATAAGCCCCCTCGTCTTCCGATGCGCATCGCATCCAAGGTGTTACAAACGATTTTCGATAAAGTACATAGTCGAACAGAGCGTACCTGGAGGCTTGAAGCCGGACTTTCCTGGCCTGAGATTTATCGGATGGGAGAATTCCGTCTTTCAAGAAAACGCTATCGGATCCATCCACGTCGATCCCTGAACCACTGGTTGCACATCTACCTCGTTATAGCTTCGCTCCGCTAACATTTCTACCAGAACTTTCATTTTCGACTTGAAATTCGATGCGAGTTTAGACAACGCATCGGCCCGTTTATTCTCACTTCGGGGGACCTGCTCGGCACGAACTGTCTTGAACTTCGACATCAATCCCTGAACCACTCTCAAATAGTTCTTCATAGATTCTTCTTTGGCCTCATACTCGCCTCGTATGTGATTCACTACGAGCTAAGAGTCACTGTATACTAGGAGGTTCTCGACCCCCAATTTCAATGCCAGCTTCAAACCTGTGATCATTGCCTCATACTCGGCTTCGTTGTTTGTTGCCTTGAATTCGAATCGTAGCGCATAAGGGAACTCTTCCCCCTTAGGACTGACCAATAACAAACCGGCCCTAGATCCTTCTCTACTCGAGGCACCATCAACATGGATGGTCCACTGCTCATCTGATGACTGCTTATCCTGTTCTAACTGAATTGACAATCCTTCTGCTATGAAGTCTGCTAGAGCTTGACCCTTAATGGCTGTGCGAGGTAGAAACTCAATATCATACTCAGCTAGCTCGACAACCCATTTGGCCAATCGACCCGATATCTCGGGCTTTGTCAAAATCTGTTTCAGGGGCTGGTCGGTGACCACAGAGATGGGGTGTGCTTGAAAGTAGGGTTTCAATTTCCTCGATGCATGAACTAGACTTAATGCCAATTTTTCAACTGGCGTGTATCTGATCTCTGGTCCATGCAATGCCTTGCTTACGAAATACACTGGGAAATGTCCCTGGTCTCCGTCTCGAACCAACACGGCACTCACTGCCTCTTCACAGATTGCTAGATAAACCAGGAGTTTCTCCCCTTCTCGAGGTGAGGACAGCGTGGGTAAATCAGATAGATACTCCTTCAAATCATCGAATGCTTTTTGACACTTCTCGTCCCACTGGAATGGACTCGCTTTCTTTAATATCTTGAAGATTGGTAGGGCCCTTTGTGCTGATATCGACAAGAAACGATTGAGGGCTGCCATCCGACCTGTCAACCGTTGTACTTCCTTTACGTTACGAGGGGTAGGCATGTTCCTCAGGGCCTCGATCTTATCCGGATTAGCTCTAATCCCGTCTCTCGATATCATGTATCCCAGGAATTTTCCAGATCGAACTCCAAAGTGCATTTCTTCGGGTTGAGCTTCATGTTTGCGGCCCGCAGTACCTCGAAGAACTCTCTGACATCGACAAGAAACTGTCCCATGGACTTGCTCTTGATCAATAAATCATCAACATAAACTTCCATATTTCGACCTATCTGCCCCTCGAAGATTTTATTGACGGCTCTCTGATAGGTGGCCCCTGCATTCTTTAAGCCAAACGGCATTGTTACAAAGCAAAACGTACCAAATTCTGTGATAAACGCGGTTTTTTCCGAGTCCTGGGGGTCCATAAAGATTTGATAGTACCCCCTGTACGCATCAAGAAAACCGAAAACTTCGAAGCCCAGTGTCGAGTCGACCAACTGATCAATCTTTGGAAGTGGATATGAATCTTTGGGGCATGCCTTGTTGAGATCCGTAAAGTCGACGCACATTCGCCAGCTCTGATCTGGCTTCTTAACCAACACCGGATTAGCTAGCCAATCCGGGTAGAATATCTCTTTCACGATCCCAGCAACTAATAACTTGTCGACTTCTTTCCTTACTGCTTCTTTCCTTTCAGGAGCAAGGTTTCTCTTCTTTTGCCATATCGGCTTCTTTTTTGGGTCGACGTTGAGTCGATGTACCGCTATGTTCGCCGACAGGCCTGGCATGTCATCTGCCTTCCATGCAAAAACGTCTCGGTACTCAACTAGAAGGTTGACCAAGGCTTTCATGTCGGGGTGTGGCATCCACTTCCCGATCTGGACCCCTTGGCCTTCTTCCTCCTTCCACACTCGAACCTCCTCTGTCGGGTCTGCGGACACCCAACTCCGATCCTCCTCTTCCTCAGGTATCAACTCCTCAACCAGCACTTGCCCCACCCCCTTTCCTTTAATCGTAACCAGGCTACAGTTTCTGGCTACCTCGACGTCTCATTTGACTTCATGGGTACCATACCAGGTGGGGAACTTCATGCTGTTGTGGAATGTCGAGATGATGGCTCTGAGATCATATAAAGCTGGTCGACCTAATATCGCGTTGTACCCCGATGGGACCTTAACCACGACATAGGTCATTTCCATTGTTCGACCTTTTTCCCCGTCTCCAACCATAGTTAACAAATTGATCGACCCGACGGGGTGGATGGCTTGCCCTGTAAACCCAAATAAAGGGGTAGATAATGGAACAATGTCTTCATCTTTCAACCTCATGGCTTTGAAGGCTGAGTAGTAGAGGATATTAACGGCGCTCCCACTGTCGACAAAAACTCTTTTTATTCGACCCCGGCTTATTATTGCCTCGATCACCAATCCCTAACTATGACTGTGGGAACTCGGAATGTCATCCTTGGGTCCATAACCCACTTCCGTCGTAAACCTGATCTTCTTTGACTCCCTCGATCTGTCCGATGATTGCCGACTAGATCGAGGTCGATCCGACTCGTGCTCTGCAACGATTGTGTTAACGTCGTACCCGACGCGATTATCTCGATGAGGGTCTCGGTTCTGAACTTCCCGATGGTCATCCCGACGATTGTCCCTGTATGTCGGCTCGGATGACCTGTCTCGACGATTCCGATTGTCACGACGCGGAGATCGGTCTTTCTTTCCATTATAAGTTTTCCTCTTGTACTCTCGACGGCCCTTAGGCTCGTCCTTTTCCGATCTGTCGATCACTTCATCCAATCGACCCTCTTGAATGCAGGCGTCGATATCTCTCTTCAAATCGAAACATTCCTCCGTGTCGTGCCTCACATCTCTGTGATAGTCGCAATACTTGTGAGTATTTTTCCTTTTCTCTGGGTCCTTGGACATCGGCTTGGGTGTTTGGGCAATGTTCTTTTTGATCATAATCGCCAACACCTCCCCCCGAGATCGGTTGAGGGGTATAAAATCTCGATCTTTCAAATTCCCTTTCTTTCCTAGCCGCTCCGATATCGGAGCTGTCAGTCGATCAAAAACGTTGGACTTGCTTTCTTCATTCCGACCCTTAGGCTGACCCTTGGTCTGGCTTCGGGAGTCGTTCCTCGAGATTGAGGCCAAGTAAAATGGTGTGCAGACGCACTGCCTCTTCACCTTGGCAAAACTTATGGACTATGTTCACACATTCATCCATATCATTTGGCATCTTCTTAGACAACTTATCATACAGTTTCATATTGCGCAAACCTCCAACAAAAGCATTAACCTGCAGTGCATCACTAGCGTTATGCACTTTCATGGCCTCAAGATTAAAGCGTCTCATGAAGTCAATAGTCGACTCCCCTTTCTCTTGCTTGATATTCATGAGGTGTGTAGCACTAAGGTGGAACTTCTTATTCCCAATGAAGGCATCTCGGAATTTTTGTCCCAACTGTAAAAAACTCGAGATCGACCCGGGACGTAGCTTGTGAAACCACTCTCGAGCTCGACCTGTGAGCAGCGTGTCGAAGGCACGGCACATCATGGCATCATTTGCGTTCCTCAACCTCATCAACGATATATATCGATACAGATGGTCCTCTGGGTCCGTGGTACCGTCGTAGGGTTCCATCTTGGGTGGCTTGAATGATTCAGGCATCGTGTATATCTCTATCTCGGGACTAAATGGCGATTCGAGCCATTCTGTGACCTGCTCCTTTCCAACGATGCGATTGAACTCATTTCGAATGCTGTCCTCGACCTGCCGCTGATGCTTTTCTTGTTCAGGACGTTTGTGGGCATTAGTCACGCTGATTTCAATTGCGTCTCCTTCATACTCCTCTTGAGGATCGACAGGCCTCTTCCCTCTGGCATTTTCAATCCCTTTACGATCCAGTGGGTCTAGCAGGTGTTCCTCAGGGGGATTACAGATTCCCTTGCCTATGAATGCCGAAGCCACCACCCTCCTTCGGGGCGTCTTCATCTAAAGACGCTAAGTGATCTGCCATATCTTGCAGCTGGAGAGGAAGCTGAGGCCTGGGTGGATCTGCAACTACGGGTCTAGATCCAGTGGGGACTTCTTGAATCTGGGATGGAACCCCTGCTGGATCTATATCCGTGTGCTCTTCGATCTGCGCGTTCTTACTGCTCGTCGGTTTCTTCCTTGCTGGTGGTGCCATTGCGATTTCTTTACCAACTCACCGGTAGAAGGCCCTCCTTCTAGCGCCAAATGATGATGCTATATAATGCACCACCGATAAAACAGGGCCACGTGCAATCTAAGGGTGAGCTGTAAAGGAGTCGAATGGCTGAAAGTGAGTCAAAGATGGTGCTTTTGGTGTTTTATGGCCGAGTCCAAGAATATATCTTGGATTGCCTACGTATCCTCGTCTTAATGTCCAGGGAATCAAGCCTTACGTAGTTCCCGGAATGAGCTATTTATAGGCACATGTCCTTCTTCTGCCCTAAGTTTAGGGCGGTTAGGTCTATTGACATAAATACCCTTAAATGGGCCTTGCCCTCTTGCCCAAGCAACCCGTTGGATGGTGGGCCTTGGTGTCTCGACTCGATGCATGTCGATGTGGACGATCGAGGTAAGACACTTGCAGAATCTGCCTGTTGTTATAGTCTTCGCCTGTGTATCTTGTACTCGATTCGACGTGCATAACTGATGAGAGACAAATTAATGATCATTATTACGACATTTTACCCCAATATTGATACCACTTTGAGCATTATTGTACCAATTTAAGTCAATAATTACTTAATTTTATCCAAATGTATAAGTAGTAATTATTATATAAATTATTGTATTTTACTAGGTTTTATACCGGTTTAGTGATATGTGATAAAAATATGATAAAAATTACTATATTTTATAAACGTTTTATTTTTCACTATTATGTTAGATCTAAAAATATCATAGCTAAAGACTGTAATATTAACCTAAAAAGAGTCGGTAAAATTCAACGCAGTTTACGAACTTTTATTGTCGATTTACTCGCGGTTCGTTTCTTTGTATTCACGTAAAAAAGATAAGATTTACTGCGGAGACGGAATTGAAGACTGAATAACGAGACGAGAGTTATGTCTGATTGAAGAAATGGCCGAATGGATATTTATTATCCTTGGCATATTCCAAGCATATTCCCTTGGATATTTATTTGATCACCAAAATAAATATCCTTGATATTTTGCTCACCAAACTTGGAGCCCAAGGCCAAGTCAAAATACATCACTTTTGGGCTTAAAAGATGTCTTTTGAGGGATAGAAGAGTGTGCCCGAAGCATAAATGTTCAAACGCATCAAAACGCAGTGGTACTACAACTATACTGTCATTGATATGCATTTCGACCCAACTTAGAGGCATTTTCAGGGGAAGAGTCCTTGATGAAAGTTTTAGATCTTCAAACGAGCTTTCCAACGGATTTTGAACCACGTCAATCGGAGGTCTACTACTCAAGTTATGGTCGTTTTACCAAACAAATGAATAAGTTCGATTCGGTTTCGACTCGGTTCGAACCTAAAAATCCTATAAATACCCCCCCTTGCTAGCATAATTCCTTGCCCCTTCTTGGCCTCTTCCATGGCCAAGAGCCCCTCTCTTCTCATCTCCTCCCCATTTCTTCCATTTCCCCTCTTCTTCCATCTCCTTTCTTCTCTTTTTCTTGTTTTCATTTTGGGCCCATATATATATATATATATATATATATATATATATATATATATATATATATATATATATGTCGATGTATGTATATATATATATATGCATATGTGTATAAATAAATAGAGTAGTATCGTTGTAATGCTTGGATTTATTATCGAGGATTGTTGTCTCGGAAGCCGTTGTTACTTTCACGAGGATTAGGCTCCGATTCAGCAGTTGTAATCGGTAATTTTCTAATGTTATTATGTTTATTATTTCTATCTATTTATATACATATATATATTAGTAGTAGTAATATCTAGCCAAGATATGAATCAATTAGTTAATCTTTTTGGTAAAATGGATGATCGACTCGGTAATAATGATTAAAACCAATTATAATGAATCTTTTTCTACCCGAGCTTAATGAAACGTTAATATTGACATAGCTAATCAATATAAACGAATCGTAACCTAATGACGAACTAAACGGTGAAGTTAGGATATGAGAAAAAAGGTAGAAAAACCGGAGGGTAAAAATGGCCGAGTGAAAACGTGACAACGGAATCCTATTTCCTACCCGGGGGCAGATTTGTCTTGGGAAAGATGAATCTTATTAAATTTGTGCTCAAGATCGTAATAATGTTAAAATCAACGGTTTAATTGAAACTAACACCGGAAAGTTAAATCGATCCGCCTGACAACCGGAGCCTTTTGAATAACATCGGCCGTCTGACAAACGGAATAACCTCTTTTATCCGGGGTAGATTTGTACTCGGTACTGTTCGTACTAACTGAGATTAGCATGGGGCAGTTGTGGAGATTAAACTAATGACAATTTGACATATGACAATTTCATACGCTCGTGTGAGGAGGAGTTGTCTAGCTTAGGAGTACACCGGTTCATATATAATTGACCTCCTTGCATCAAGGAAAAGATATGTCTCATTCAATTCTACTAAAAAAAGATATTGATTCAGTAAAGTATTCTTGGCTAGATCTAAAAATATATATATTATTTATTTTTTTACTGTTTTACTAACATCTAACTAATCTAACGATCTAACCCGATAAAACTGATAAAACTGCGACTTAGATCGAGTTAATAATAGCTTCTTGGTGTTTAACCACACTTTGAATTAGATCTTCATTTCCCTGAGGATACGACCTGACTCACCAGACTAGCACTACAATTTGACCCGGTACACTGCCGGTAAGGATCGTAACACCTAGAAAAGGTCCGTCAATAACTAACATAGGCTTTTCCACACGACAGTTGGACCAATCAGGTTATTCCACGTGGAGGGGTGAAATCCCGTATCATCACCCGACTATGACTGAAAATTGTGAAATGATTGATGCTTATGTTGATGAAGAATGTAATGTGGAAGTTAATAGAGATGATCCGTTATTGTCAAATGGAGATGGTGATGTGACTTTGGAACCATTCGAGAAGCGTTATGTTGACAGGCCTCCAAATGAAGAATCAGAAACATCTGAAAGTGTAGATGATGATGTGGAAACGGGTAGGATACCTGAAAGTGTAGATGATGACGTGGAAATGAGTGCACCGAAACAAAATTCAGTTCCTGATAAAATTAGTGGTATGAGTGATGTTGACCCTAATGTACCACTGGAGAGGATCCCTGACAGTGAAGATATTCATGTTCATGACGTGTTTGAAACAAAGGACTTATTGAAACAAGCGTTAGAGAAGTTGGCCGTGAAATATCACTTCGAATTTATAACGGAAAAATCATCGAAAGCCATTTATACTGTGAATTGTAATGATAGAGCTTGTAAATGGCATATGCGAGCAACAAGGATAGGAGCAACAAGGAAAGGAGAAACAGGGATGGTAGAAGGGTCGGAAAAGTTTGAAGTGTGAATTTACAAGAAGTTACATACTTGTTCTCTCACTGTTCGGAACAAAGATCATACTAACGCATCCTACACTTTCATAGCAAGGGAGTTTTTTCATAGCTTTACGGATCCGAAACATGAATTTTTACCACAAAATGCAATTGCAGAATTTCATCGGATCTATGGATATACCATAAGCTATCCAAAGGCATGGATGGCAAAAAACTATGCAATGGAAATGTTAACGGGTAATCCAAGTGAAAATTATGCCGGATTGCCGAAGTATTTTCATATGTTGAAGATGAGTAATCCAGAAACTGTAGCTGAGATATCCACCAATAACAGAGGTGAATTCAATATTGTTTTGTTTGCCTTGGGCAGACAAAAAGAGCATTTCAGTTAAATTTGTTGCGTCATGTTGTTGATGTGGATGGAACCTTTTTGAGCTCGGTATACAAAGGTGTTTTACTAACGGCGCTATGTGAAGATGCAAATAAGCAAGTGTATCCTATGGCGTGGGCAATTGTTGATTCAGAAAATAATGCATCATGGAAATGGTTTTTTCAGCAGTTGAAAAAAATCATCGGGGACACAAAAGAGCTCATTATAGTTTCTGACCGTGCTGAAAGCATAAAGCACGGAATGAAGACAGTGTTTAAGAACGCTGTTCATGGACATTGTATGTTTCACATGAAAAGGAATTTGCAAACTCAATTTCCACGACATGATATCGGACGCTTGTTCGAATGGACTGCACAGGCGTATCGGAAGAATGAATTTACAGCTTTGTTTGATGCCTTATGTAGCAAAACGCATGATGAACCACCAGCTGTAGGAAAAAAAGAAAAAAAAGACTATTAGAGAATATTTGGTTGAAGAAGATTTTCATTATTGGGCAAGGGCATGGTTTAAAGCTAAGAGGTACAACCTCATGACGTCAAACACTGCTGAGTCATTTAACAGTAAGCTAAAAAAAGCTCGAGAATTAAGTGTGATTGGTTTGCTCGAACGTATCCGTGAGATAATGCAAGAATGGTTTGCTAAGAGACATCGTCTTTCCATGGCTTGTATGACTCCTCTAACCCCTGAAATGGAAGGTATAATGCTTGAGAAATACAAGGCAGCTTTGGGTTTAGAATGTGACGAAGTTCAAAACCCTGTTTATAGTGTTCGTGAAGGTGTGAAAATCCATATTGTGAACGTGCTAAATAATACATGTTCATGTGAAGAATTTGAGGCACACCTATTTCCATGCGGACATGCAATTGCTGCGATAAAGATGCATGGAACAAAAGGGTATAATCATTGTAGCGGTCATTACACAACGGAATGTTGGAGGTTGTTATATTATGAAGCTATTTATCCTTTGACGAATAAAGATGAAGTTGCTTTCCGTAATAATGTGCTTTCTAAGAAGGTTTGACCCCCATCGGGAATGAAGAGGCAGGCTGGTAGACCCCAAAAGAAGAGGAAGAAATCTGCCGGAGAAGCACAAGAGAAGAGGAGAATTCTTGATAGTGTTGACTAACGGGTTAAGAGTATAATTAATTAACTTGCAAGGTGTATTTCCTAATGTTTTATTGTTGATCATGTTGTAATAAGTGTTGAATTGAATTCCTGGATATTGATGTGTTGGATAATTATGTATTGGATATTTATGTGTTGTGATGTTGGAGAATAATGTGTTGGATACTTTATGTATTGGATATTTATGTGTTGTGATGTTTCTTTGGTTGTATTTGCTTGTTAAACTATCGTGAATATTTAAGGGTTGTGAAAAACTACGGTTTCAAAGAACCTTAAATATGAAAATCATTTGTTATAAAAACAAGCATTATCAATGTATGTTAAGTTATAACAACAATTTTCTGAGTATACAAGATGGACTCATATATGTCCATAACTTTATTAGTTATAACAATACACATTGCAAAATCAGAAACATTGCAAAATCAACATTGAGTTGATCATAAACGAGATGCAAACTATAGAAAGTTCCCTATTTTACACTGCAACCTTAAATATGAAACAAAAGATAACACAACAAATCAATGGCTTTCTTGAAAATGTTTCAAGACTCTTCTTTAAGATAATCATTTCGGTCTCAATTCTTGTACATCTCTCATTATTAACAGTTTGAATGTCGATGAATCTTCTGAATTAACCACATCATATATTGGTCAAGCCATTCGAATGAGTCACAATGATTTCCTGTCTGTTACAATCAAGAATTTCAAAGGATAAATAAGCAATGAAGGGTTGAGTTGTATGTATACAGAAAAACAGTTCCAATTATACCTGCAATTCCTGCGTTTTATACCTGCAATTACGTTGAGTTCGCATCTGCAATACTTAATTTTTCCAGAAATCCACTGCATAATTTTTCCCAGAAATCCGCTGCATATTTCAATCCTAACCCAAAAATCAAACACCAAAAACAAGTATATTCAAGAAAACACAAAAATCAAGTCATTGTATTCACAGGGAAACAAAACACAAATCCTTAATATTCATAGAAACAATAGGCAAAATCCATCCAAGAAGTCGTGAATTTCCTTCATTCGAATTAAACACCAACTCTAGTTTAATGAAACGAATTCGAATTAAACACCAACCCTAATTTTAGGAAACGAATTACCTTCATTTGATTCTAGAAAGATTTGCGTGAAGTACGGGTGGAGGAATTGAGGGATTTCCGGCAGATGTGGTTTGTGAGGGAGAAAGAGTGAGAATGGAAAAGTATGTTTGACCAATTTACCCGGTTTTGAAAAGGAAGTAAAGATTTTGCCGGGAAATCAAAAAAATTTGGGTTGTTATGGAGAAATTTCCGGCGGGAATATTGGGAGAGATTTCAGGCGGGAATTTTGGGATTTTGATGGAGTAAATGTTTTTTTTTTATTTAAAACACATAGAAAAAAAATATAATAATAATAATAATAATAATAATAATAATAATAATAATAATAATAATAATAATAATAATAATAATAATAATTATAATAATTTTTAATAAATATATAAGTTATGTTGTTATTGTATCACTACCGTAATAAAAACTATTTTGGATTTTAGTTACTATTTTCTCGACTTATAATAATATTTTCATTAAAATCGTTATTATTCGATTTGATTCTGATCCATACACTGAATCATACTGGTTGTTATTAGGTTTGACTTATTCGGCTACCACCCAAATTCATCTAAATCTATATCAATATCCATATCTATTTATTTATATAACAAAGTAATTTAGGGAGAATTGGCTATATAGCCTTTTTTCAACAAATTCTTGGCTGTGTTTTTTTCCGTTTTTTTGACCGCGATTTTCTCCATTTTTTTTCACAAATGTGCACAATCTTAAGGTCCTCAAATCCCCTGTAGGGTTCCCCCTTCCCAATTAGGGTTTAGTTTGGTTCAAAAAACACCTAAAACGCGAAGATTTAGAGGCTTCAAAAAGACCGTTTACACCATTTCGAACAAAAAAGACTATATCCCCAAGATTTGTGAATTTAACTACCACCCAAATTCGGCTGTTGTTTGACTTAATTTAGGCTACACTTCGACTGAGGAATCAAGAGATGAACCTTTTGCTGCTGTACATATGCTATTTTCTTCCTATGCTTTGGCTATGGTGCGGTTTGATTACCCATGTGTTTGAAGGATGCAACATCAAAAATGGTAAAACAGGCTTGTGAGGTCAATTTGTATGTCTTTCTTATCCCCTGCTAGGTTTTTGAGATAGTTAAGTCAGTAGGTTTTCTTTTCTGCTTTTCCTGAAGTTGCATCTCCCATTTTATTTTTTGGAGTTAATAATCTTTCTTTTTGGTTGATTTTCCAGTGTACGGAGGCTCACACTCTTTTCTAAGCATCCAGTTTTCCCCACCTTAGGTTTTCCGGACTAGGGTTTTAAGGAGGTGGAGAAAGTACATTGGGACACATGTATTTTCGGGGGAGGCCGGAAGGCCCAAAACCTTGTACATCTTTCCTTTTTTAATAAATTTTTACATTGCGAAAAAAATAAAAAAAAAAAAAAATAAATAAATAAAAGGGAATATTAGGTTTTAGTCCACTTCCCGTCCTGTATATAAATTTTAATCCAGTTTGTATTTTTTTGTTGATTTAAGGACAAAACATTTTCATTCGGACTATTTTGCCGTTTCTTTTAATCTTTTATAAATCTGAACTGTTGCTAAGGTAAAGTGATTAGCAATAACATTTCCGTCTGCACATTGCTTATCCTCCCCTGAAACTGCTCCCTCCTCCGCCTCTTCTACCGCCGCCGTGAAGATTTTGAAGCTCCGACAGTGTCTTGCTTATTTTGAACTTCTGAATTCGTGAATTAGCTCCTCTTTCTTTCAGAATTTCTGCAATGTCTTTTCCCCATTCCGAGTCGAAGCCCGACGGGCCTTCTTCATCGCAATCACTTCCCGCAGCTCCTGCTGATTTCTAGGTTTCAACTTATTGTTCTTCTGCTGTGAAATTATTTAGCTCAATTTATCAAGGAAATCGAAGAAACTCCGGCGGTGGTTCTGGTTTCGATTTGTCAATCTCCGGCAGCTAAAAGGTCAGATAATCCGGTGAGCTGCTTTTTAGAATTTGAATCTGGTACAGAAGAAAAAATCGTTGTTGTCGACAGTAGTAGCTGTACGGCTCCTTATTGTGTTTTGTTTTATTTTCCTCTAATAATTATATTGTGATATTCTGATGCTTTGAAGTAGTTGAATGCTGTGGAACTTTTCCCCCCTGTTAATGTAACTTCTCCATTAACTTTTCCTGCTAAATGCTACTAACAAGCAACTATTCTTTTTGCATGATTTTGGCATTTGACCTAAATGGGACATTTTTCTTATTAAAAAAATAACTTGCTGAACTTACACTTGGGATATTCTTACTATTATTATTATTATTGGTTAATTTGAATATCATGTCCTGTCGTGTTTATAGTTTAAGAATGTTGTGCTTTTTTTTGTGTGTGAATTATGAAACTTTGGTGTACCATATTACTGGTTTGCATTCAATAGAGGTGTATATACTTATTAATGTTGGTTTATTGTTTGGCATTTTCTAACGTAAGATGAAACTTTGTTGGTGTGTTACTTTGTTGAGAATAAAATTAATGGTAGGTCTGTTGTGGTTGATCATATTGGTGTGTTATTTTGTTGGTGTGTTACTTTGTTGGTGTGTTACTTTGTTGAGAAAAAAATGGACTAGTGTGTTACTTTGTTGTTGTTGGTATGTTACTTTGTTGAGAAAAAAAATAGACTAGTGTGTTACTTTGTTGTTGTTGGTATGTTACTTTGTTGAGAACAAAATAGACTAGTGTGTTACTTTGTTGAGAACAAAAATAGACTAGTGTGTTATTTTGTTGGTGTGTTACTGTGTGTTACTTTGTTGAGAACAAAAAATGGACCAGTGTGTTACTGTGTTGGTGTGTTACTTTGTTGAGAATAAAAATAGACTAGTGTGTTACTTTGTTGAGAATAAAAATAGACTAGTGTTACTTTGATGGTGTTTTACTTTGTTGAGAACAAAAATATACTAGTGTGTTACTTTGTTGGTGTGTTACTTTGTTGAGAACAAAAATAGACTAGTGTGTTACTTTGTTGGTGTGTTACTTTGTTGAGAACAAAAATAGACTAGCGTGTTACTTTGTTGAGAACAAAAATAGACTAGTGTGTTATTTTTTTGGTGTGTTACTGTGTGTTACTTTGTTGAGAACAAAAATAGACTAGTGTGTTACTTTGTTGGTGTGTTACTTTGTTGAGAATAAAAATAGACTAGTGTGTTACTTTGTTGAGAATAAAAATAGACTAGTGTGTTACTTTGATGGTGTGTTACTTTGTTGAGAACAAAAATATACTAGTGTGTTACTTTGTTGGTGTGTTACTTTGTTAAGAAAAAAATAGACTAGTGTGTTACTTTGTTGGTGTGTTACTTTGTTGATTCAAATGGTTATGTTTGTGTTTTTTTCTTTAGAAAATTGGTGGAGCTTAGATTCTCTATTGATGAAGCCGGGCCGATGCTATTTGATGCATTTTCTGCTTCATACATCTTTCATGGAGTTTGATGTGGTACGAGTTTGAAGGATGAAGGTCCATAGATGGTAAAGCAGACTGCATTTGTCTTCAAGAACTTGAAGAATGTTTTAGTTTCATTAATATGCTTTTTGATTACATCCAATAGTATTAGGTTTTTATCTCTTGATTCCCCCGTAGTTGCATCTCCATAATGCTTTCATAAATTGTTTCATTAGGATATGAAGCATTTTTTTTGATAGATTGTTGTATTATGCAATGTTAATGGTGATATTTTAGATGTTAATAAAACGTGTCACAGTTGTTGTGTCACTGTTACTGTGTTACTGTTACTGTGTTACTATGTTACTGTGTTACTGTGAAAGCTTGCGATAAAATTCGGCTTTCAAATACTACGTTGAAAAGGTATCAAACGCGGTCTCAAAATGAAGATAAAAAAAATATGAACTTTGGTGAAACATGATCGGTGTTCTAAATCAAAAATTACGATCGTTTATAAGAAAAACATGCTCCGGTTAATACAAATATTTTTCGGCTTTCAAAATATACGTCGGAAGGGTATCGTGTTTGGGCTCAAATAAAAGAGCAAAAAAAATATGAATATTGGTGAAAACATTTCGATGATCGGAGTTTTAAATCAAAACTTACGGTTGTTTGAGAAAAAAAAAAAAAAAAAAAAATACCTGAAGCGTATGAAAGTAAATGAAAGTAAGAAACTAAAGCGCGCTCATTTAATAAAAGGGTATTTTTGTCCGTCTGAAATTATTTTGTCTTTTTTGCAACTAAAAAAAGAAATGTGTCCTATTTATTCATTTTACAAATATTTTTGTCTTTTTCCCTCAATCCCTCTAAATAAAACCTACCACCGAAATTCTAATTTTTTTCTTTTTTACATAAATCCTACTACGGGTAGACTTTGGTTTCCATCACTACCGACGACTCTTTCGCCAATTTTTTTTTTCCTTCCTTTTTACATAAATCCTACTACGGGTAGACTTTGGTTTCGATCAATACCGATGCATATATATCACCGTACAAGGGTGAGAGAAAGAAGGTCAGGGTTCCTTATTTTCCTAAAATTATTACGCCTGTCTAGTTTTTTTTTTTTTTTTTTTTTTTTTTTTGCAAGGTACGTTTGTCTAGTTTAAGAGGAATAATTTGTCCATTAAATTCGGGGAGTATGGGTTCAGTGAGGAATTATTATTTACACGAGGATCTACTCATTCTTGTCCTGATAAAATTGCCACCAAAATCACTTTGTCGATTTAAGAGTGTATCAAAATCATGGAATGCTCTTATTTCAAGGCCACAATTCATTAAATTGCATCTACATCAGGCTTGCATCGACCAAAAACCAAACATGTTGGTCTATAATAATGTTTATAATAACCGCGGTGGATTGTCCTCCCAGCAGATACAAGCTATAGAATTTTCAATCACCGGAGAAAACTCGGAATTAAACTGCCTGATTCAGCTGCTCCACCACAGTTCTTACAGCCCGGATTTGATGTTCGATGTATATATCGTGGGCGCTTGCAATGGTTTACTTTGTCAAATTATTTGTCCTTTTCCTCCGGGTTCATGTTTTGAACATTCCATCTGTTTGTGCAATCAGCTCACAAATTCATGTCGGGATTTGCCTATAAGGCCGGTGATCTTCAATGATGTTAGTCAGAAGCGGAGTGGAATATGTTTTTACGGATTCGGATATGATGATATTCATGACGACTACAAAGTAGTGATAGCAAGCCGTCAATATGATAATCATGAGTATGAATGTGACGTTTACAGTCTGAGATCCAATTCATGGAGTGCTGTAAGATCGTATCTTGATTTTCGTTATCACTGGATCCTCGACCCTTTTTTGACAAGGGCGGGGTCTTAGTTAATGGCGCTTTACACTGGATTTGCGATAACTGTTCTTCTAGTGAAAATAGTACATGGACTTCCATTCTGGCATTTGATCTTAGAACAGATAAACACAAGATTTTGCCATTGCCCGAGGCTATAGAGCACCTTACTTTCAGATTGAACGTGTTGGATGGTTGCCTAGTTTTAATCCAAGGTTGGCGGGAACCAAAAGATCAGCCGAATAAAAGGTTTACTTTTGATTTGTGGGTGATGAAAGATTACGGCTTGAAGGATTCATGGATGAGGATTACTATACATAATATGCCATTTGACGGGTACTCATTAACACCCGTTGCTCTTTTAGAGGGCGAGAAGAATATGAGAAAACTGATCATCTTTTACAATTGCCTACACGGAATGATTTTATCATATGATTTAGTTAGCCATGATGTTCGGGAGGACGCAACAATTCAAGGAACACTCGGTTTTCACAACGGGAAGCATCAATTTGTCGGCAGTCTTGTTCAGCCTTACTTTAGGTAAACTGGTAAGCGAAAATACATAGAAGACTGGAGGCTGAATTTTGGGGAAGTCCTAAGAAGAAGAAGTGCAAAGACTTTGTTAAAATAATTGGTTTTGAGTCTTGATTTGGTTTATTTAACGGTTTATCGCCGTCTCTTAATTATCCAAATGGTGTGTTTTTTTTTTTTTAAAAAATAATTTTTTATGAGCTAGCAGAGGGTACAGTACATTGTTATTGCTCAAGAGTGTGCATCCGTCATATTGAATTGATATTGCAAATAATTTTCAAATGCTAATTTAATTGATATGCTAATTGGAAATGCTAATGTTTTACCTGATTATTCATTTTCACATCATGTGATACTTGGAATATCAATTGAACACCGACTTTTCGATTGATACCAATCCTTTTGGAAAATTTGCAGCCATAATGTCATCCGAAATCCAATACTAATTAAAGAAGCTCATAAAATTGCCAACAATTCAATTTTATGTGTGTTGTTGTTGTTGTTGTTGTTGTTGTTGTTGCAGGTGGTCGCAACTCGAGCGAGGCATTCTCCGCCATTGTTTTCAAAGAATCAACCTTGTAAAAGTTGATTATATGGAGCCAAAAACCGACTTCACGTAAGGACGATCCGCGGGAAGTCGGTTTTTTTACTCCAAAATCGACTTTGATGGTCCTCAAGTGCCAAAACATCAAGTTCTGAAAAATCAGATCAGATGGATATAATCGAGCAAGTCGAGTCAATTTCCTTTTATCAAAAGTAGAAATTTTTTTAGCTAGCAGGATTAAAGCATGGCAAGTAAATGAACAATTCACTTGTTGTTACTGAGAATCGTTCATTTAATTCTTGTAGCTGCATCATGTCTACAACATTGTTCAACAACTCCACTCGAAAATGATGTAGATTGCTGACATCCTTAGCTTTTCGTTGCGATCGATCTCCCTTTCGCTAACTAGCATCTCTATAGCAGTAGATATATCTTGATCTTTCTTCTGTAATGCATTTGATAAATCATTTGTAATCCTTAACACTTTTCTCATCAAATGCAGAATAAATACAAATTCAAATGAATCCATTAAATTCATAATCACCTTTTTGTTCGGAGCTTGGACCATCTTTCATGATAACTTCAAGAAGATCAAGTATATATAGATGGATATAAGTCAATCAAGCCCACTAAGGTACGGTAATGTGAACCCCAACGAGTGTCACCGGGGTCTTTGAAGATCTTTGTTCTTGATTCAAACCCTAGCCACTTAAAATTTCACCAACGTATAGCTATGGCCATTTGCTTTTTGTTTGAAATATCACGAGATTCATCAACCATGCATCACAACAAATAAATCATCGCCAAGATCATCAGTAATCAAGTTAGTTTGTTGTCTCAATTGCAGCTGCACTCTGCGATATCTTTTTCAATACATGGAGCCGTCAATTTATTATTTTCAGGAGCATTAATTATTCAAAGTTGCAATATTATTTATCTCATCATTAATTATGATCCCCACGAGAAACTTCAAAAGCTCAAGAAAATTAATTACCTTGGTTAAGAGAGTCGTCATATTCATCGATCATGACCCCAAAATGCATGTCCTTGACGTAAAAGGGGTCGAATACAGTCGATCAATGGATCTGTCGGAAGATCTTCTAGTTTAAATTCCAAGCGAGCTTTCTTCTTAGAACTTTGTGGATGATCATTATTCTATTATTAATCTAGATCACCAAACATGATGAAAATTGCACTGAATTTTTTTATTTTTTGATACTCTTCGTTTTGAGACTTGGTTCGATATATTACATCATTTTTTGTAAAATTCACTCTCGAAATTCACTCAGTGAATCTTCCCGAATATCGACCCGAAAATCGAACAATAGTGAATTTCGACAGCGGATTTTCTGAAACCACCTCGGAATATGTTGAATGTGGTCTCAAAATAAATAACATGAAAAAATAAAAAAATTGATGAAGGAATTTTCAAATTTGGAATTGTAGATTGAAAGATATGAGTATTTAAAAAAGATGGATGAGAGAGAAAGTGTGTCGAGTTTTTTTTTTTCAGAAAAATGGCGCCAGAAAAATAATAAATTTTTTTTTTCTGTCATTTATGTAAAAGTTTCAAAAAACTGTCATTTTCCATAATTGATAAAATGTTTGTGTCTTTCTCCTTCATTACCCCGAATAATTAATAACATCAACATAATATGCCATTGAGTTGAAAAAATAAACACTACTTAGCTAAAAATCATAGATCACCTCTTCAAGAAGCAGACGGTTTTGATTTTGATTGATTTTGGTTTGGTTGGATCTTATTTTTCTTAGATGAAGGCACCAAAAAAAACTGAAGAAAAATGTGAATTTCGATTGGGGATTTGGGAACCGGGAAGAAATGAAGAATGATGATAATGATTTTACCAATGACCTATGGGAAAATCAATCGACAAAAGCCGCCTTAGATTAAATTTGTAGTATAAAAATTCTAAATTTTCTAAAGGTGACGTGGAAAAAGACTAAAATAATATACTTTTACATTAGTATTTCTTTTAGTCATTTTTGTTGTTAATTATTTTTTTTTAATGTTTCATTTTTATAATGACTAAATATATTTGTTCAATGATTTAATTAAATTGACAGACCGACAAGGGGCAAATAAAATTTTGAGGAGCAAAAAAAAAATAATTCAAAGGGGGGGGGGGGGGGGAATAGAATACATAATACATACACCATCTGTCCCACAATATAAGGTCTTTTGGTCATTTCACGCGGTTTAAGAAAACATAATAAATGAGTTAGTTTTAATATTTCAATGTAAAAAAAATTTGTATTGTTTTCTAAGACTAACTAATAATATTGCATTGTGACGATACGGGATTTCACCCCTCCACGTGGAATAATCTGAGTGGTCCAGCTATAATGTGGAAAAGTCTATGTTAATTACCCACATCGAATCGAATACGAGACGTACCAGTGAAGACCGAGGCAGCCGGCAGTTTCTGCAAGTGTCTCACCTCGATCACCCATTTATGTCAATAGACCAAACCGCCCTAAGTTTAGGGCGAAGTAAGAAGGACATGTGCCTATAAATACATCATTTCAGGAACTACGTAAGGCTTGATTCCTGGACAATATACAGGATACGTAGGAAATCCAAGATACATTCTTGGACTCAACCATAAAACACCAAAAACACCATCTTTTACTCAGTTACAGCCATTCGATCCCTTTACAGCTCATCCTTAGATTACACGTGCCCCTGATTTACCGGTGGTGCATTATTCAGCATCATCACATTGTTTAGTGTGAAAGTGAAAACAATATATTTAATATTGTATTGAAATATGAGAAGGACTTATATTTTGGGAAACCACAAAAAAAGTTTAAAAAAAAAAATTATATTGCGGGACGGAGGGAGTATATTATATAGTAAAAAAAATATCGGATTAAGGGGGAGCAGTTGACCCCCCTTGGCTGTATGTAGCTCCGCTACTGGCTAAATGAGTCGTAAATTGTCCAGTCAACTGCTTAGACCGTCACCATCGCTTGGTCTATAAAGGTTAACCCTAGTTGTCAAGACGTTTATGTCTTTCACACTTATATATCACATTCTCACCCCTTAGAAGGGACTGGCGTCCTCGCGGAGACTCGTCTTACGTGGACTTGTCCCAGTTTCGTCCCTACCAGATGATCTAGAGATGATCCCCACCCTCACGGTGTGGCATTCAGGTCTATCTGATAGTCGGCTCTGATAGAATTCTGTAACGCCCCCCGACCCCGGGCCTGGTAGCGCTAAATGAGTCATAAATGGTCCGATCAACTGCTTAGACCATCGTATCCGTTTGGTCTAAAAGGACTAACTCGAGTTGTTAAGACATCTATGTTTCACACTTATAAGATGGTAATATACTTTCCCTACAACCAATGTGGGGTATCAAAGTATAACACCCCAAATTTTAGCAAGGGCAAGACAGTAAATTGGTTTTTATCCTAACCTAATTACCATTTACCTAAACTAATTAATTAAAAGGAAAATGATAAAGATTTTTTTTAAATGCACGCACACTTTTTGTCCCTATTGGGACTCGAACCCGAAACTTTCGGATTAATAAGACCCCCTCCCAACCATTTGGATCAATTTTCCCTCGTAAGCGACGATGTCACACTGGCGAAGAATATAATCATAACCAAAGCTTGTTGTAACATCTTTCGAC
Source organism: Gentiana straminea (assembly GCA_036785695.1). Lineage (NCBI taxonomy): Eukaryota > Viridiplantae > Streptophyta > Magnoliopsida > Gentianales > Gentianaceae > Gentiana > Gentiana straminea. Next base: position 1,680,604 of record JAVUPR010000241.1, on the reverse strand, counting down.
ATGTAGTTGTACATGAAGTCAGAAGCTAAAGAAATATTATCAGACTCTATGGAGAAAAATTGTATTCTCAGGTCACTGTAATACCTCTTATTTCATATCTAGTTGGGTTAGACCTGACATTTTTTCAGGTCACCCATTGCCAGAAAGAGCCCGTGCAAATTTGCACTTGCCCGTTGCAATTTTCCCATGCCCTGATGCAAATATTCCTCCTCTCTCTCTCTCTCTCTCTCTCTCTCTATATATATATATATATATATATATATATATATATATATATATATATATATATAAATTTTTTTTTTAATTTTATTTTAAACTTTGCTTAACCCGTTGCATTTTTTCCCACGTCCCGTTGCAAATTTGCACAGGCTCTTTCTAACAATAGTACAAACAAGCTAAAAAATATCGGGTCTAACCCGATATGACCTGAAATAAGGTGGGTTAGATTGACCTCAAAATATAATTTCTTCTTTATGGACATAACTCATTGCAACCATCCCAGTGCTAGCAACAATATATTGCAAAGTAGATGACTAACTATATTTTTCATATTCAGGTTGTAGCAATATGTAAATATAAATTCCTTAAACATTCTTAGTAGAAATTAACGGCTCTCAGTTTATTTTATATTTTTATTTGCAATTAAGGGGCGTTTATATGATATAGAATATGTGAACTAATATGTTAGGAGGGATGAAAAACAGCATGGTTGTTGCCGGCAAATTGAATTATTAAATTTGCATGTAACTTGGATTTTATGAAACATTCTTTTAATTATTTAAGAAGAATAATTTATGTTAAATGTCACGGTTCATAGTTAAGTATTTAATTAGATAGAACAGTGAATCCTTAATTAGACAGCACAACGACGAAGGCTTCATATTCTGGGCCGAGCCCGGCAACAAGGTATGCAACCGTGTCATCAACGGAGAGTGGGTGTCCGGCCATGGCCAATTCGTCGGCGAGCCGTTTAATGGTGACATAATACTCAGTAGCAGTCTGTGTGCCCTTGCGAGTGGAGGCCAATTGGGTACGAATTTGCATCAATTTGGCACGAGACTGAGAGGCAAAACAGGTTTCAATCAGTTATGGTGGCTGCCGGTGGTTTGATCATCCCGTTGACATAGCCGTAGACACCGTGTCCATGTAAATAAGGTAAGATTTATGCTTGCCACAGGGGGTAATTTTGACGATTTAATTTGATGATGTGAATATGAGAAGAAGGATGAAAGCGGGGAGGGAGTGCTTTGCCGGAGAAGAAGTTTGGGTGGTGGAGGAGTTGTCTTCGGCCATAGTGCCGATTTAGGTTTTTTTTTCTTTCTAATTTAGACGAAGGGGAAGATGGGAGAGGGAGATGGACGTATGAGATCAACACATAGCTATGATATCATATTGTGAGTGGAATATAATATTTTTTTCATTGATTGATTCAACTGAGTACAATGAGGTTATATAATACTCTAAATCTTAGAGCGTAAGTAAAATATAAACACAAGAATAAATTCATACAAACTATTTATCTTGAATAATATCCTCAATATGAGGTATAGTAGATATAAGATATGCAGCGACGGACCCATAAAATTTTCTCAATAAAAACATCAAAGTAAAAGTGATAATCTATCGAGGACATCAATGCTGTTTTCATATATTTGTAACAATTAAAAGTACATAATTTCAATACAAGTAAAAAAACAATTTTTGGATCTCACTAGGTGCATTGGCCCCATCTAACTTGCTTTGTGTACGCCTCCACATGTAAGCTTGGGCAAACAGCAAAGAGGGATGAAGAAGCTCGAAGAAGGAGAGAGAATGTTTCAAGATTTTGAAGAAGACGAATATGTGGGTAATTTTATCATTTCAGTTTACTGATTCAATGGTAGCACCGTCAATAATTATATTGTGTGGCGATACTGTTGGGATATGTGTATCGTATGTGGAGTGATTTACGGAAAAGATCCGTAATTTACAGATTAAATTACGGAAAATAAAATCAGAATAATTTACGCGGGAAGAAAATTTGTTCTATTAATCAGATCTAACGAAATAAATATTACCGTGCATATCTGATTCAAACAATAGACAATAAAGGTACGATGCACAAAATAAAGGACTAGAGATTAAACCGATGCGAGTAGTTACTCTTCCCTTAAGACAAAATTGCTCCGGTATGGTGTCCACAGTAGTATCAACTATCATCCAAGATACAACGGCTTACGTCTCAGATTTAAAGGCACTTCAAAAATCCGAGCTTCGGCAAACTTACAGAGTACTCCGACCTCTCTTCGACTCAAAATCTAGATCTATATAAGACACTCTTTTTGTGGTGGAAAAGAGAGGAGAAAATTTGATGATTCAACTTTCATCCATGGGGTTCATTATATAGTGGAGGGATGAGCCAATACTCAATTCTGAATGGCTGGGACACGTCATCAAATTTTTCTCCTTGGAAAAGTTATTCTAGACGTTGGAAAAAGGTATCATGGCCGACCCCTTTTATTTGCTTTTGATTGGTCGGATGACGTGTCGTCCAAATTCTGATTGGTCCGATGATTCAATCACATTCCAAAAAATTAATTTATGGTTAATTTCATAAAGAAATTTTATCCAAAAAAATTAATAGTAACACCGAACCGTGCTCGAGCCGAGCCGACGTACGGCGGCGGCGCGCGTGTCGAATTATCTAAATCCTCCCTCCTGCACAAAAGTTCTTTGTGCCCCTGAACCGAGCTCGAGTCGAGCCGGTCGGACGGTGGCGGCGCGCTGTCGTGTAGAATTATCTAAGTCATCGCTCCTACACAAAAGTGTTTTGCCCCTTGAGGCACATCCATAAGAGACACACTAGCTCTTATCACTTGAGTTCCCAACACTCTTTCCAATGTGGGAGAATGGGGTGAGGTCCTCCTTTCAACTCCCATCTCTTACACATTTTCTACCAACTTTGGCCATTAATTTATCATTCACCCGATATCCGAATCGAGTGATTCAAAAGCCCATTATCAACTACTCCGTATGAAGTAGTTATTGATATCATTAACTCTCGATAACATACATCGGAGCCTATCCGTAATTAGCGTTAAAGTTGACCGTTAACCCTTCAATCGGACTTTTTCTCAAACATATACCACCTTCTTTGATTTCAGAGCATCTTTAACGAGTTAGAAAATGTGACGGTAAACATTGTGAGCCTTGTGGATGGGCTAAATCAAAACTTGTTAAGTTTTTGGTCGTCGGGAATATTAGCTCCTGTTTGTTTTGGTTAGAGTTTTTTTATATCACTTCATCAATCAATTCTTATAATTCTCTTACCAATCATTTCTTCTACTACAAATAAAAAAATATTAAATCATCTTTAATCATTTCATTTTATCTAATTTATTACTTTTTTCTATTATTTTATTAATTATACTATTTTATTTCAATTTCTCACACTAATAATTTATTTATCAACAAAAAATTTAAAAAACATCTTAACTTTCTAATCATTACTTCAATTATTATTATATTTTATTATTCACTATTATATAAAACAACCAAAAAAAAACTTCAACCCAAAACAAACGAAGCTTTAATTGCTTTCTAAAATGATGAAAAGAAAGGCATTGAACCTTGGACCTTCTAGGCTTCAAGCTATCGTCTGCCAATAGACTTTTCAAAGGAATGTCGATTTGCAAAGTACAAACGAAGCCACTTCTTTGTTTTTGTTCACAACTACTAGTCTAACCTTCAACTTAGCCTCCAAAAAAAAAGTCTAACCTTCAACTTCACATGTGTAACTAAAAATAAATATATTAAATAAAAAAAAATTGGTCTAACCTTCAACTTGACATAACAAGGAAGGAGCTTCATTATGGGCTAAGGGGTTAGGCCCACCCAACCCTTTTTATTTTTTTCTATACAGTATGTATCTTTAGTGTATGAACTCATCAGTCCATTAGATAATTAGCCTTACAACCATTTAACTTGAACGACTAAAAGTGTATGTTACAACAAAATAATGATTCCGTTGACATCACACTTTTATTTCCGACACCACGATCATTTCATCACTCAAAACATTACTTCAAGCACAATGAAATGTCATGTGTGAATAACGTTATATCCAATGAATTGACACTTACAGAAATATCATGTATGAATAACGTCATATCCAATTAATTGACACTGAAATTAATGTTTATAGTATGGTGCAGGAAGTAAAAAAAAAAAACATCATAAATTATTAATAAATTTGTCTTTTTCATAAATTTATGCCGTATTCTAGGCTCCGTCCTTGCATACATATGATGTTATTTCATTTGGCGTCCCTTCATGTTATATTTTAGAAGATACTTAGTAAGTTTATTTATCATTTTAATGCTTTGTGAATAATTAATTAGATTGATAAAGAATGAAGATAATGATATATATAGAGCATCAATCTCTTTTTTCATGGCCACTTGCCATTCAGGACAATGAACGGCTTGATTGTAAGTTTGAGGTTCTGGTATCTTGTCAATGGAGGAAACAAAATGGCTGTGTGACTCCAAAAGCTTGGCACAACTGATAACATAATCCAAATTATAAGGGGAAGTATGTTGACAAACACTAGCACAAACATAATCTTGCAGATAACTAGGTGGACGACGTGATCTAACAGGCCTTTGTGTAACTTGATCAAGAGAATCAAATGGTGAAACACTGGACTGGTGGGCATCCTGCTAAGACATACAAAGCCCAGAACGTGTCTTGTCAACAGAGGTGAAATCAACAAGATCAAGATAATCAAGATTTGAGACTGAACATGGAGTAGGCAAAGGTACATGATCAACTGATGCACCATAACTCACGAATAAGGTCATCTCTAGAAATGAACAACTCTTTTGTAAGTAGGTCAAGAAGGAAATACCCTTTACAAGTCTATGACACTCCCAAATTAGAACAAGTGCATGCTCTTGTATCAAATTTACTATGGTCTCTTGTGAGGGTAGATGCAAACACTAAAGAACCAAAAACTTTCAAGTGTTTGATGTCAGAACCTTGTGGAAAAGCTGTTGAAAGGTGTAGAATTATTCAACAAAGGTGTGGGTGTGAGATTAATGAGCTTAATTGCTTGTTGTATGCAATGCCCCCAATAGGGAATAGGCATATTAACTTGGAGTTTCACCGCCCTGGCTACGTTAAATATGTGCTGGTGTTTTCTCTCCACTACACCGTTTATTGTGGAGTTGACGCACAACTTTCTTGGTGGATAATAGCCTTATTGTCTCGTCTTATTCTGTTGCGGCGTTAGAGTACAGGCAGGTGATGAGTAAAACTAGTGCAGGGTCGGAAGGGATTCCACATCCGCAGGTTTGGACTCCGCCGGCATTAGGGACTTGGAAGTGCAATACGGATGCTTTGGTTGCGGCCGTTGGTTCGGGTATTTGGGCTGGTTTTTAGGGATTCTGAGGGGTCTGTTATGGCGGCCTTCTCTTTTCGCATAGATCCGGGTGATGCCCCAGAGCTACTGGAGATGCGTGCGATTTATCTAGCTATTGAAGAAGCAACCCGGTTGCAGTTCTCTTCTATGATCTTCGAGAGCGACTGCTTATATTGCATTCAAGCTTTGTCTCGTCAGTCGGATGACCTGTCTGGCCTGGCGTGTCTTGCGCGTGACTGTCTCTCAGCTTCTGCTTATTTTGCCTCTTGTCGTTTTTGTTTTGTTAAAAGTTATGGTAATGTCCTCGCGCACCTTTTAGCCAGGCATGGTGTCGCGTCTGAGGGAGCTATTTCCTGGGGTACTTATCCCCCTTCTGATGTAGTCTCCGCAATGCTTGCGGATTTGCTTTAATAAAATTTGTTGGTTTTTCTCAACAACAAAAAAAAAAAGAGTTAAAAATTGGAGAGAATCAATAGATTCCTTTTCGGGAGCGATTCATCCTTCTCGAACGCAACATACAATTCTCCGTTGTACTGCGCTCTCTAAGTGTGCATGTTTCCCCTTTCTTCCTTACCCTAGCAAGTCTTTGTGAAATAACTCCGATGAGAAGAAAAAAAGAAGGCGATGAGAAAACCTGCTCCCAATATAAAAAGTATATATGGATAATGTCCAGGGGCGGACCCACCCTATGCGCGTTAAGAGCCCCCCTCCCCCCCCCCAAATTTTTATTATTGTAGTAGTAGTGTTAATATTAGTATGTTATGTGTCTTTTCTTGAACAAAAGACCTAACCTAGTGGTTTAAACAAACCCTTTAAACTCCATAATTTTAGGTTGTAAATTCAAATCTCACTCCTTTTTTAAACTACTGCTTTTTTATTTTTTTTTAAATTTTTTTAATTTTCAGGCCATTTATATAAAAAGTATATATGGATAATGTCACGATCTCATTAAAGCTACAAGTATAATTAACTTCATGTGTCACATGATGATGTATCGTATAATTATTATTTTTTTTTTGGTTGAGGAATGTATCCTATATAATTGAATAATACAATATTAGTTTCTATATTTATATTTTTCAAGTATAGAATTGGACAAAGACTATTCTAGAAATTGTGAAAAAGAATGTTAATATGGCAGTGTCATTATCATTTTGAACAAATTTTAAAAAAGACAAAATTTATATATTAATTGACATTTAGTATGAAACTGAAAAATTATGAAAAAAAATAAATTGTCATTTCACTACGATTATACCTTTTTACGTTTTTTTGTGTTTTATTAGTGGATTTATTTGATAATGGAATTGTCAAAAAAAAAAAAAATTAATTCTTATTTTTAATGAATTTATTTGAATATTGAAATCCAAAACATACAAGGAAAATTTCGTCCTTTCATTTTACTTTTGTCGTTTCACAAATTTTATGTTAGTGTTGGTGTAATTGTTTTCATCATTTTTTAATTCACTTATCCTTTTTTTTTCACAAAATTTTTCCTCATTTATATCGTTTATAACCATTGTCCCATTGTCATTTTGGCTTATAAAAAGCACACGAAAAGCAAAGTCTCTAGCTCAATTGCCTCCAACAACAAGACAGCCCATCAATCATCATCGTATCACAATCCCAAATTCCACCGTCGCCGATCATGGACCTCCTCCATATTTTCCTCCTTCACCTCTTCTTCCTTCTCACAATCCTCTCCGCAGGTCCAATTTTGCAATTCCCTTCTTCTTCTTCTTTCTTCTTTTTAAATTTTTTTTTTTTTTTTTTTTTTTTGAATTTTTTTTGAATCATTGATTGTTTGGCAGGTATTCATGCAACAGGTCATCAGCTGGACAACAAGGAAGGCCGTCGGCAGCTCAGCCAACACCACCACCACCACCACCACCATAAGCAGCACCACCAGAGTCAGCCAGATAGTTTTGTTGCTACAAAATTATTTGTGTTTGGAGACTCGTATGCTGACACAGGAAACATTCCCAAGGGTCTAGCCAATTCATGGAGACAGCCTTATGGTGTCAGTTTCCCGGGAAAGCCTGCTGGCCGCTTCTCCGACGGCCGGATCCTCACCGATTTCGTCGGTAATTAAACAACTTCTTTTACTACTACTTTTGGCTTTTCTATCTTAATTAATTAATCTTCTTCCTTTGGTTACATTTTACATAATCCATATTTTTTCTTTTCTCTCTTTTAGTAATGTATTGTCAGAAAGTGGCGCACTTTAGTTTTTGCTTTAACTTTTTTTGTGCATAAACAGATAGATAGATCAATGGGGGAGAGTAAGGAAAGGAATTATGATGGGTTGTTGGTGGTAACTCTTTGCTTTGCTTCTTTTGTGATTATACGTTTTTTTTTTTTTTTTTTTTCAAGTTTCCTCTCATTATTACGAATTGTAACATCGCTTTCGTTTACCTTTGTTTTCTATTTTCAATTTCTTTTTTCAAATAGAAATTTTTGTTTAAGACCACAACACATTTTTTTTTTTTTTTTCAGTTTTCCTTTCATAAAATAAAATGTATTTCAAAATATTAAGGAAATTTGAAAGACATATTAAGGGATTTTTTTAATAATTAACATTAGTGTTTTTAGGATTACAATGACATTATTTTGAATGTTTAGTTTTACAATTATTTATCGTTATTGTGAAGATGATCACAAATTTTAGAATGATGATGTGTCAAACCAATAAAAGTAATAAATTAACTCTTAACCTATCTGAATGAGAAAAAAATCAATCAAATTGTTTAAAATATGATATAATTACCCTAAAGAAATATTCAAAAAAAATTACCCTAAAGAAATGTTATAATAGTCATTTTTCTTGGTCCAACACGACCGTTTAGATAATTGCAGACATGTTTAGAATAAAAAATTAAATCATTTTCTCATCTAAATGACTTTATTATACCAATAGTGTAATTTTTAATCATATACTTATATATATATATATATATATATATATATATATTATCTCTGTTTCAAAATGTAAGCCCGTTTAATTTTTTTAACTTGTCTCCTAATATAAATCCGTTTAGAATATCAATGCAGTATTTATTACATTTTTCTTGTTTTACCTGTATTTATTATGTATTTTTCTTTGTTTTTCTCTATTTATTGTGTATTTAAACATTTTTCATCACTTTACAACTAATTTTTTAACGACAGTGAAATGATATTCTTGACATTTATTGTATATCTAACAACTTTTTTCGTTACTTTACAACTAATATATTAACGACAATCAAATGATATTTTTAACTTTTATCATTAGATTTAATGACACTTAACTAATTTATTAAACTGTATAAAAATGTAAAAATTGATTATATTTTAAGACGGATGTAATAAATTATTTATAAAATATGAGCAAAATTCCATATAAATAATTATATGCACAAAAAAGATTGTATCCAAAATGAATGGATATATTCGGTGAATCCGAGTGCTCGCTAGTTGGAAACCGATATGCACAATTGTCAAGGTTCAAAGGTAAAATTGTATACGACTTAGTGTTCCTCCGTATGAATACAAATTCTTCTTAGTTTTAGACTTTTAGTAGTTTGTGTGCTTTTGTTTTTCTTTTTTGTTTGTTTGTTGGTATTTTGTGGCTATTATTGTTTATATGGGTAACATGATCATTATCCCCTCCTCTATTCACGTTATCATGTTGCCAAAATTGGAATACAAAGTCGGACAAGACATTGATCTAGTGGTTATTATTGTGGCATTTAACTCGAAAGTTTTTGGTTCGAATTCTGAAGACAAAAAAAAAAATATACGTGTGTATGTTTCGTATACGTAAAAAAGAACTGAATACAAAGAAAATCGATTAAATTTATTTCATTTGCCTCTCTTTTTCATTGGAATGCATCATCCTTTTCCGTATGAGTTTTTACTTGCATCACACCGATTCTACTTCTATCTCATTATCTGTAATTCACACTAGAATCGACTTTTGAAAATCGTGTTTGGAGTCAAATTAAAACCAATCTAGAATCGACATTTAAAAAGTCAATTCTATAGTCAAAAACCGATTTTTCATATGTGACAATTGAAAAGTTGGTTTTGGCTCCTAAATCGACTTTCGAAAGCCAAGATGTGATGCAGCGGTAGAATCAGTGTGATACAAATAAAAGCTTCATTTTCCATATGTTCGCCTTGTGCACCCCTTAAATTATTGTGTCACACTCTCCCTCATGTACTATATATAAAAGTTGTTGCAATAATAATTATATAACACATAATACTACTTTTTTTTGCCTTTCCCTCTTTGAAACAAATTAACAGCCAAATACTATGGGTTGAAGTCACCTATACCTTATACATTAATGAAATACGCCGGCAACAAGCTGCGTTATGGGGTTAATTTTGCATACGGAGGAACCGGTGTCTTCGATACAACGGTATTACTTCCCAATATGACCACTCAGATCGATTTTTTCGCCGGTCTTCTGAACAAGTCTGTCTTCACTAAAACCGACCTGCAATCCTCATTGTTTCTCATTGCTGTTGCCGGCAACGATTATGGCGCTTATACAGCCAATGGTGGCTCCGATCAGGTGACACTCCTCTTTATTTTATTTTCTCTTCTTATCGTATTCTTGTGTATTTATTATGTTGTTATTAAATCACACTACGAGCACAACCGTAATAACGACGTAAGGATCATCTGCATCGTTAATTATGAAGAGTTTAAATTAATCACAATCGTAAACCCATCGTATGACTGATCGTGCCCACTACTTAGAGCATTATTATCAGACTCTCTATCCCTAAAAATACATTAAAAAAAATACATATTCATACGTTACAGCAACTAAATTCAAAGTACTCTACATCATCTTTTCTATCTCTGTGTTTACATCATTAAAATTTTCATTCTTTATCTATAAATAATTTTTTCAAAATATGTAGGGAGAGCTACAGTACCACTCTACATTTGGGGTGACACTGTTCATGGTCCCTATTGTAGGGAAATGATGGAAAGGCTGATAGAGTGTGTTTTTTACTATATCCCTATATTTTATCCTTATTGTGGAGATAAAAAAAGGTCTAGGGAGTTTGATACTAATGCTCTTAATCCTTGTCAAATTGTTTATTCACAAATTTTATTATGGTCCAGGACCCAAATCCTATGTGTCCAACCAATAGAAATTAAGAGATTTCTGGCGGACCACTGTGTATAAAATTCAGCTGCCAATCATGTTTTTACAAATTGATGAGATTGTGGTTTAAAAATTTGATCCAGAACCATCATAAAATGAGAAATTCTTCTATGATGAGTTGAGTTCATTTGAGGAGTAAACTGAACCATACAGTTTGAACTCAAATTTCAAACTGTGTGGTCCAAAATCAATTCACTTGTATCTACGGTGCAAATAAAATGACTAGAAAAGAATAACCCATACAATTACTGTTGTTTCCCTTGGGAAACATACATTATTGTAGTACATAGTACATTCGAAACTATTCAAGCAAGCAACGACTTTTGGCAACAAGTATCATAATCAACGACTTTATTATGCTCACACCTGTTTCCATGTGGGGATATTTATTGTGTTTACCTGTCATATGCGGAGTGCATTCATGTGACAAAATATACACCACTTGATTTTAAACAGAATTCAAACTGTGTTGTCCAGATTTGTTTTCTTGTCAAATAGGTGATGTGGATATACCACCCAATAACTTCCCTCCATGTGGATGTTAGAATTAAATCAATTACAAATCGTAAATCTCACATCACCTCAAAATGACAGAAATCTAATTTTAGTTAGCCAAAGTAGGCTGTGTGGAATTTCTATTAAAACGGATCGTTGGATTACCTTGACGTGTGTAAGACCGTCACGTATACAATTAGATCTATTTGTAAACGCGACAGTATATTCTAATAAAGAGTAAATGCATCAAAATTACCCTTTGTCTACTGTACTACCTCCATGATTTTTCAGATTAAGTAAGCGTTTACATATCACTTATATTTGTAATTTTACATTACCAATATATTATTTATTTATTTTTTCCACTTATGTCCTTTTATTAATTACAAGTTTTAAGCAAAATCTTTACATTTCAAATAATTAAAATATACTTCCAAAGCATAAAAAATACTAAAGGTCATTTCAAATAATTAAAATATATTTCCAATATATATTTATATTTCTAATTAATATAGTGTATTTAATAATTGTAAATATATTTAAAAAAATTATAGAAGTACAATTTAATAATTTCATACTATATTTTAAACACATTAATTATTTTTTAATCTATGTGCCAATATCAAAAGTGACTAATAAGAAAAACAGACGGAGTATGGAGTCAAGTTAGTATTTCATATATCTTGACCAATTTTAAATTAGTCTGATAGGTGCATTTGAATTGGAATATACAAAACTACTTAGTCCTTGCTAAATTGTTTCTTTAGGGAAACGTACATTATTGTAGTACATATACATTCGAAACTATTCAATCAAGCAACGACTTTTGGCACCAAGTATGATGATGGGCTTTATTTGCTTTTTATTTAGTTGGGTTTCATTGGCACATATCAAATTACTTTTGGCACCATTTACTTTCGGCATTACAAAAAATTACTTCGACACAACATTGTTTTCAAAAAGACGAACGTCATTCCCACTGGTGTTCCTCCTCGAACACCAACGTCACTGACACTGACGTTGGTGTTCAAGGAGAAACACCAGTGTCACTGACATTCACGTTATAAAAGTGGCACAACTTAAGGACGTCAGTCCACTGGTGTTCCTCCTTCAACACCAGTATAACTGACGTTGGTGTTGAAGGAGGAACAGTTACACTGGTGTTGAAGGAGGAACACCAATGGAGATGACGTTTTGTTTAGCAGAAAAAATATTCAATAAATGGATGTCAAAAGTAATTATGCATGTGTCGATAGAACCCGCATTTATTTATTATGCTCACATCTGTTTCCATGTGGAGTTAAAATTAAATCAATTGCAATTTGGAATCTCACATCACCTAAAAATGACAGAAAACTAATCTTATTTTAGTTGGCCAAAGTAGGCCAATATTTTGTTTGCGGATAATTTTGATACATGGACTTTCTAATAGAACCATCGGGTGACTGTAATATGATGTGTATAAAACGATAAAACTGTTTGGACACGTGACAGTCATGCGACAGTCCATTTTATTAAGAATTCCATACATTGTTTGCTACCTCCATCATTTTTCGGATTAATGTAACCGTTGTTTTCATGTCATCAACCCTAATTTTAAAAAAGTAATAGTGGATAAAAGAAAGCCTTTCATGAAATTATTATTATTATTATTATTATTATTTTTCAATGAAATGATTATGGATTATATCAAAATACAAGAATGTCCTAGAAGAAAAAAACATAGAACAGAATGATGGGGTGGGTATGAATTTTCCCTCAGCTTACGCGTGTATTTGTTGGTATGTTATTTGTCAAAATGGGATAATAAAATCTCATCACACACGTCATACCACAATTATGAAGAATTCTTTGTCGGTCTTTCTCTATTTCCCATTCCACAAATTAAATCGACCAGGAAAATTCTTTGTCACATGCCTTCATTATTATCGGAACAATGATATTTTAATAAACAATATATATATATATATATATATATATATATATATATATATATATATATATATATATATATATATATATATATATATATATATATAACAACTTTGAGTCATTGCACGACTATACACTATTGATAAATGAGGTAGATTATATGTTAGTCAATCCATCTAACCATAATTAATAATCTACGTATATAATGATTACCTTCATATATTTATTATTTTTTTGGGTGCGTTACATGCACCCACACTGGGTAGAGTATTCTGTATTGTACGTGGACTAGAGGCTTGATCTAAAAGATAGGTTGAAGTGGACCCATGTGATATATTATTCCACTTCTAAGAACCATTTTAGTATTGTTTATATATATCGTGCAATGGAAAATGATACCTCAACTACCTATCTCTATTAAGTGTGTTGCATTGGCAGTGATTAGACATCAAGACTCATTAAACTCAAGTAGTATACCCAATTAAGAATATGCTTGCTTTAAGAATAACAGTTAAAGCTAACCGAAAGGGCCCTTGTCCTACGGAATGATTGAAAAGGTTAATCAGGTAATATAGTGGTTCAGATTCATAAGGTGTCATTATACCAAAAGACTGAAAGAAGTCGTCTCTTTACGGGATTCGAACCCTCCTCTACTCTCCCGGTCCAGCTACCATTACAGCACCCAAACTCTTAACCACTAGGCTATGTCATGGGGAAATATGCATGCTCTAAGAATTTCAATGACAAGAAGATGATAGAATTATTTCATTGATTTCCAATAGAATCGATTACATCAGCTACATTAGAGTATTTAGCCACCAAGCCTTAGATTTTGAGTACAATCAAGATAAGAACATATTTGTTAGGTACTAAATGACATGGCGTAGTAGATCCTATCAAAATAAGACAAAGCGACGATGTACTAATGTTAAAGTAACAAACATCTACAAGACACACGTCAACCACTGATTGGTACTTTTATATTAGTCTCCTTCAAACTGAATGGTGCTGATGCAACATTGTGTTTGGATCTAAAATGGTGAAACTGTGATCCTGACATAGGTTTGGTAAAGAAGTCTGATACTTGATCTCCTGTTGGAACATAGCATACTTAGAGCTGTTTCTGCAGTACTTGATCCCTAATGTAGTGAATGTCAATCTTAATATGCTTGGTCCTATCATGGTAAACTGGATTGTGAGCTAATGAGGCTGCCCTAGTACTGTCACACCAAACTGTATGAATCTTAGTGATTGGAACATGTAGTTCACATAAAAGTTGTTTGGTCCATTGAACATCAGCCCTTAGATTTGCCAATGATCTTTATTCTGACTCTGTGTTCGAACTGGAAATAACATGTTTCTAGGAACTCCACGAGACAAGTGAGTCACCAAGGTACAAATAATAACCACCAATAGATTTTCTGTCATATGTATCTACCCCCGATCCGCGTTTGAGAAGTCATGTAAGGTAATATATGCCCCAGGTCCTAAATGAAGGCCATAGGACAAGATGCCTTTAACATATCTGAGAGTCCTTTTTAATGTTTGCCAATGAACTGTAGTAGGAGTTTGTAAATGTCAGAAACTAGAGGCCTCCAAAAGCACTTTTATATATTGTAGGATTTTCTAACGGCTCACCATCCGTGGGAGGAAATTGCTTTCCAGTTGTCATATGTATGGGGAAAGGTTTTAAACAGTCAAACCCAAGTCTGCATAGAACTTGTGTGGCATAAGATGTCTGATGAAGATACAGACCGCTCTGAGCCCTGTTGACTTGCATGCCTAGGAAGTGAGAAACCTGTCCAAGATCCTTCACTGCAAATTTGGAGTTCAGATGTGCAATTAAATTTTGTATTAGAACATCAGAATCACCAGTAAATAAGATGTCATTAACATAGACCAGAACATAAACAACTTGGTTAGTATTTGTGAAAATAAATAAGGATGTGTCTAAGACAGACGGTTTGAATCCTCAAATCTCAAGTTGATTTTTAAAGCATCAAACGAAACCTATGGGCTTGTTTAAGACCATATAAAGCCTTCGTCAATTTGCACATATAATGAGGTATGTGTGGATAACTAAAGCCTTTTAGTTGTGGAATATGTACATCTTTCTTTAAAGGACCATTGATGAATGCATTGTTGATGGATTGGCAAGTTGAGAGACACTCCTAGGGCCAAGATAATTATGATAGCAGAGGCTTAAGCTATGTTACTAAAGGTTTGATCGAAATGAACTCAAGGAGCTTTATGGAAACCCTTTGCTAAAAGTCTAGCTTTGTAATTGAGAAGGGAACCATGAAGATTCAACTTAGCCTTGAAAATCCATATGTTACCTACAACATGTTGTGAGGAATGAGGTGGAACCATATCACATGTGTGATTTAAACATAAAGCTGCATATTCTTCTCTCGTTGCTTGCTTCCGTCAGGTACACTCAGAGCCTCACACACACTGGTAGGCTCATATAGACAATGATGATAAGTTGACTAAGACTTAGCAATGTAGGTTTTAGTTTTGAAGTTCCCACTTTTAAATTTGTTATGCATTGGATGAGATGCAATGGCGGACCCAGGAGATATTTCTAGTGTGGGCCAAATTCAAAAAAAAGGTGAAATAAAAGCATCAGCCAAGTTTTGAACCCATAAAACCTTAGGATATGAAATAACGCTTCTAACCAATTGAGCTAAATGGATAATTACACTATAAATTGTCTGAAATAATATACATACACAGATTTAATATTATTAGAGGGTATATTAGTAACTTCACCCGGAAATTTGAGTGGGGTCCTAGCACCCCACCCCTACCCTGCTGGGTCCGCCCCTGATGAGATGGAGCTGATGAAAAGGGAGCTGTGAAACTAGTTATGGATGGAATTGAGGGTGGTGAAGTTGATGATTCAGATGAGGATGAAGAAACATACTTAGGATTAAATTCAAGAGTTAGTGATGCATAAAAAACAGGATCATGAGGATCAGTGGAAGTGGATAGGGAGGGGAGGAGGGGGAAGATGTGGATTCAGAAGGAGTATGTAATGGAGTGGAAGTGGGAGAAGACCGATAGGTCCTGAGGATGAAGTGGGAGCGCATGCTATGAATGCTGGAAAGTTGGTCCGAATGTCAGATGAGGGTTCGTGGATAATGGATTTGTGAGGACCTTGAATGAATCCTTTTCTGAATGGAAAGTTGGATTCATCAAATATAACATCCTTAAAAATGTATATTTTTCCAGATTCATCAAGGAAGTTATAACCTTTGTGTGAGGGTCTGAGACTAAGATTAGCACATCTAGCAGTGTGAAACTTGAATTTGGGCCCAGGAAAAAGTCTCACATTGGGATATCAGGCACATCCAAAGGTTTTAAAGAGTTTGTAATCTGGTTTAGTTGAATGAAGACGCTTATGAGGAGTTCTGTGGTTCATAACTGGTGTTGGAAGAGCATAAATGAGTCTGGTGGCTTCTTGGAAATCAGACCACCGGAATTTGAGAGGCATATTGGCTTGAGCTAAGAGAGTAAGACCAAGTTGTACTATGTGCCCATGCATTCTATCAGCACGACCATGTTGAGCATATGCATAAGGACACAAATGTCTGAAGAAAATGCACCGTTCTAGGTGATAAGACTCAAAAGATCTATACTCACCTCTCATATCTGACGGAACACATTTAATTGTTGTGGAGAACTGATTCTCAATAAGTTTGTTGAAGTTTAGAAAGGCAAACAAAGCATCAAATTTTGTTGTAAGTGGATAAATCCACGAGAATCTAGTGTGATCATCAATAAATGGATGTAACGGAGGTAACCTTCTACAGATTTCATCGGGGCACATCCCCAAAGATCAGTGTGTATAAGATCAAGACACTTAGATGAATGGAGAGTTAGAAACAACATAAGGTAAATAGTGGTTTTCGCCCAACTCACAAGTTTCACAAAAACCAAATTTTTATTCAAGGACGCCTTACATTGACTCAAGACTTGACTCGGCACTTGTCTGGAAGGGGTGTCTTAACCTCCAATGCAGATATGATGATCTTTTTCAACATTAACCACATCTAAAACAGACTTATTTAAGGATTGTTCCTTAGTTTTGCTAACAGTAAGACTAGAATGATGATCAGACTGACTTGAATTGCAGCTGGAACTAAAGTGGTAATTAGATGAACTTGACTTGAGACTTGGATTGAAGAGAGGTATGAGGAGGTTGATGATCATGGTCAAATGGAGTATGAATTAGATAGAGGCCTTCATTGAGTAGACATGTTAGAAGAGTACGTGGTCCTTGTATTCTGGTCCTTCACAAGACATTTCGACGGGTCAAACCCTACAATAACATGATCATCTTGGCTTAGTTTGGAAACATTAATAAGACTTTTAGTCATTTTAGGAACATCCAACAACCTGATAAAATATAGATTTTTGTCCAGACGGACAAAATTATCAAAAAATCGGGATAGAAGGAAACTGTAATTTAATAAGGACAAAATTAACAATTATGAAGTAACAAATGTGGAATAGAGTAAATATGGAGTAACAATTGTGAAACACAAAGTAACATTAACACGTGAAGTAACAATTTTAAAGTAACAATTGTGATTTTTGTCCTTTATAATCATGAAAATGTCACTTTTGTCCTTTCAAATCCATTTATTAATTTTTTTTGTCCTTGTGGCCCCTTCCCCAAAAAAATATTTTAAACTTGTTGAGTAGTAGAAAAAAATAATATATGAAACAATTGTAGTACTCATCATCACTTTAATAATATAACAGGGATTACCAGCTTTCATAACGCGCGTGGTGACCCAACTCGGCACAAATTTGAAGCGGCTACACGACCTGGGTGCAAGAAAGATAGTAGTGACGGCATTACCACCACTAGGCTGCCTGCCCAGAATCACATTTCTTTCATCCTTTCAAGAATGCAATGCTACACAGAACCAAGCCGTCACTTTCCATAACCTTTTATTATCTCAAGCTGTCGCCAATTTGAACAACTTAACCAATGATTCTTCGTTCATTATGCTTGATCTCTTTTCTTTCTTCACCACTGTCCTCAACAACAAAAGCAACTTCCCAGCAGGTATTGTATTGTATTGTAATTTATTGTATTGCTCTTTTTAATTCCTATTTGTGCCGTGGGATTTATAATGTAAACGGTGATTAGATGCAGGTAGCGTAAGGTTTGAAACACCATTGAAACCTTGTTGCAACGGAGTTGGGGTTGGGAATTTCTGTGGAAGTTTGAACGATAAAGGAGAGAAATTGTATACACTATGTAACGATAGGGAGTCTGCCTTCTTCTGGGATTCGGTGCATCCAACACAAGCCGGATGGCATGCGGTCTCCGGTTTTTTTCATTCGACTCTTCAACTAATTCATTAGTGTCCCAATCAAAATCAGCAACGGCTTCATTGTGTTGTTTTTGTGTGTAGTGTATGTATGAGTGTATCTGCGTTCTCTCTCTCTCTCTCTCTCTTTCTGCATTTATTTCTTAGTCATTTTTGAATCGTCTTTGTAATAATTTACTTTCTAGTAATTATATTAAAGCTTCGCTTAATTATTTCCATTCAGATAGTTTTATTTAACCGTGTTACTACTTACTAATGCATAACACGGTTTGAGACAGATTAATATAAATAGCGACGTTTACTAATAGTAATAAAAAGCTTCACGAAAGGTTGTTTTAAAACGAGTGCGAAAAGCTGTTGACTAACACAAAATATTATAACAGCAACAGAAAATTCATATGACCAAATCAAGATAATGCAAAATATAGAGTAATACAACTTGATCAATTCAGAGTTCAGCCCAAATTACAATAGATCAATTCAAAGTTCAGCACACCAAAGAGTTTAGATTATCAGAGTTGAAAATCAAGTCTGAAAACAATGTTCAGCAGACTAGTATAAGCTAAACAGGATAACTACTAAGGCTATTACCGAGTCTTCAAACAGGGCTCAACAGATACAACAAATTCAACAGATAGACAGGTTCCACAGAGATCAGATTCCTCAAGATATTCAAGTAATGCACATGACTCAAAACCAGAGAGAATTTGTGAATGAATTCACTAACTCACGAGTAACAAAGGGGCATAAACAGAAACACAAAACCAGTTGATTAGTCAACACTTGATCAGTCTCACAAAATAGTGAATTGAATCCCGACTTGAAGGATCAAGCCTATTATCCATCCTTGGACCATATTGAGGGAAAGCTAGGAGCTATGAATGTTATGACAGAAGTAAGAACGAGACTAATGGCCATAATCTATGAGGGATTGGATTTTGACTAGGCCACCTACATCTTCAATAGACTTAAGGAGCACATTGAAGGGGAGATTGATGCAGGAAACAAGGCTGAAAGGAAAGGGATGACAAAAACAGGATCTTTCTAGGTGAAGAAATCGTTTGGGATCCCACTTCACTACCTTTGAAGCAAATAAAGGTAAATCCCATTCATTTACACCCTCTACACAGAGCCAATGTGATGTTCACCCACGTAAAGAAGGGCAAAAAAGGCCAGAAAAGGAAGCAAACTAATGACAGTAGCACTAGGCAAAGAAAAAGAACTAGGTCATCCACTAAAACCCTGCACAACAAAGTACTGAAGCATAATTCGTAATTCTTGATGAAGAGGATGATGAACTAGAAAGAGAAGAGGAGATTGAGGAAATCCCTGAGAGGGATATTCATGATAGAGTTGGAGACTCTCTGGACTGGAAATTGGGTGACTCACATGCCCAACTTTCAAATTCTGATAGAATGTCTGATGAAGAAGATGGTGTTTCTCTTTCAAGGGGATAACCAGTTTGATTGGCCTCATGGATGGGAGGCAAATCTGGGAAATGGTTGTAGCAGCAAAGGCAAGGATGCTGCATTCCGAGGAGGAAGATGATGATGATGATGGAGATGGTAATGATGATGATGATGACCAGAATGATGATGGTGATGAAGGAATGGCTGAAAAAGATGCCATTGATGATGACAATCTGACTCTTTTTGAGTCTGTACAACAAACTGCAGCAGCACAACAACAACAACAGAGTGCATCAGTTAAGAGCACTCCACCGGTAGAGAAAGGGGTGGCTGAGGCAGTTACTGCACCACCTGGGAACATACAACAAGTAACAACAGATGCATCTGTAGACAGGACAACATATCCAATAACCATTCAAGACACTAGATCAGTTGCAGC
The DNA here is from genome assembly GCA_036785695.1 of Gentiana straminea. Lineage (NCBI taxonomy): Eukaryota > Viridiplantae > Streptophyta > Magnoliopsida > Gentianales > Gentianaceae > Gentiana > Gentiana straminea. Next base: position 1,660,412 of record JAVUPR010000241.1, on the reverse strand, counting down.
TAAACCAACAAAAACCATTCCCAACACGGATCAAGGGGGAATGGTAGGCAGCCCTCCACAATTCCTCTCTGCTACCTAAGTACTTGAAGAGGCAATAGGTGAAGATGTCACTCATCTATGTGAATTTAATATTCACTTTTGTTGGCTTTTGACATGCCCACTTATGTGAAATTTATATTCACTTTTACGAGCTTTCTATTTTTATATGGATTTCTGGCTCATTATATACTCGTTTCAAACATTGATCAACTCCATGTGATCATATCTCCTTTTTCAATTTGCACAAAAGACAAACTCTTTTGTCTAAGGAATATAGCCTTCAAGACTTCATATTATTGATGAGTATTACTCATATTTTTTTCTTACTTGGTATTGACTTGATCCATCATGATTTGATGATGTCAATACCACTAGCATCAATATCATATATATCTATAGAATAATAATATTGATCACGATAAATAATTTAAATAAATAAAAATTTTACCTTAATGTTTACCTGTATCGAGATGTGGAGATATAAAATATATCAATTGATCGGCACGAGTCCCTATGACAATCTATGAATGGTGATTCTTGTGGGTTTATTTCTTTCGAAGGTTGCCAAACTCATCAAAACAATTTTGATGATTTGAGACGTGGTTAGAGACTCGTGCTGATAACGTGTTATAAAACTAAAAAAATTAAAGATAAAGAACAAGAGGAAAAACAAAGATGGAGAATAAGGCAAATAATACTTGTGTATTATTTCAATGGTATAAGGGGTATTTATAGTACAGTCTAGGGTGTGAATATAATAAATGATTAGAATTGTAATATTACCAATCAGAATCAATCAATAGACAATCCAAAATATATTATTATATAATACAAAACAAATCGTGAACATAATATGGGGAATAGTATGTGAACATAATTAATGATTAAACTTCTAAAAAAAATTTTAAAAAAAGGAGAATATTATGGTTAAAAAAACCGCAAAAAAATGGTGAACTTAATGTGTGAATGGTGTTAAGCGAACCGAACTGTTCATTAACATATTCGAGCTCGGCTCGTTAAGGCTTGTTTATGTTTGTTCGTTTGTGTTATCGAACTGAGCTTGAACAGATTATAGGGCTCGTTTAACTAACGAACGAACTTGAACATGTTCGTGAACGGTTCGTGAACCCATGTATATATATGTTAAACCTAATTTTAACCCAAACCTTAACACATAAGCGCCGCCGAGACCATTCATGTTTCACTCAAAATTCTCAGTCTAAAGAGCGACGCCGACAATTCTCAGAGGATTCCCGTTGCAATCAATCAGACCAACACTTACCGTCGTTCTCCCTGTTTCAAGATATTGCTGAAGAAACGCCATCGAAGTTGCTTTCATGTCTGAGCCATATCTTGATTTTACTGAAGGTTTTCCCTTTTACTTTAACATTTTGTGCTTTGATTTTCTTAACTATTCAGAAATAATTACTAACATTCACAGAGCAAATTAGTTAAACCATACATTATAGTGTACTAACACTTTCTGCATTAATGATTTTGGGTGGATGTTCTAATGATTATAAGTAGCATCAGAAGATTGAAATAAGAAATTTTAGTACTTTCTGTCTTGCCATTAATTGTGTTTTTATAAAGCTGGAATTTTGTTAACAATTGTCTCAGTAATTTTGTATTATATACTTTTTGTAGAATGAAGAAGAAGATGGCAATTCGAAAGCATATGAAAAAATACCATACCACTTTTTAAATTTAGCCCGATTTCATTTAAATGCTAAATAAGTTGGGTTTATTTTGATTTAATGGCTTTTTTCTTAACCATCTTTTTTGCAATTTAAGTCTTTTGTATATTAGCAATTTTGTGGTTCAAAGGTACGGTTCATTTAAATGCTAAATAAGTTGGGTTTATTTTTTGGTCTTTGATTTAATTCTTTATAATGGCTCTACTTTTTTGGTTGGCTGTAACCATCTTTTTGATTGTCTTTTGCTCAAATGTTTGTAGAAAGTCTTTTTGCATGGGAGTTTATGATTGTTGTCTATTATAGTTTATATATGAGGTGTGGATCATAAGAAGTTGTATTGTATGCACATGTATTTTGATACCAATCTTAAAAAGAGAGTATAAAGTTAGATTTGTTAGGTTGGTTACTGAAGATCACATTTAACAATCTGGTGTTGATCACATGTGGTAGATGGTTTTATATGGTCACTAGAGTGGATGATTTTAAGGTGTAGATTTTAGTATTCCAATGTTGAACTTTTTTCTTTCCATTTAATCCAAATTCACTTGTCGTTTATTTCTTATGCAGGTTACAGTATGGGGAAAGGTGTAGTTGCTGTTAATTGATCAAGTACAAGATTTGGAATTGTTGTTTTTGATGTATTATACTTATTGATCAATGATAGCATACTAAGCTTTCTGCTAGGATTATTTTGAGGTTGACCATTATTTTGTGAAGTGTTGGGCTTTTGGCAAAACTTCTATGTAACTTCTGACAGACTTCTATTTAAGTTATGTATCAGATTTTATTTAGTGAATGTTTAGCTCAAAAAGTATGTATAAGTGCTGGGCAGCATAATATCATACTCTTTTATGTAAATGTTTAGTTGAAAAAGTATGTATTGGTTAGAGCTGTTAACGAGCCGAGCCGAGCCGAGCCGAGTATTGGTGGTTCGAACTCGAGCTCGTTTAGCTCATGAGCTCGTTCGTTTGATAAACGAACAAAAAATTATGTTCGAGCTCGGCTCGTTTAAAAGATGAAATGTTCGAGCTCGTTTGAGCTCGGCTCGTTAGACATATTTTTTTCCTTTTGGCTCGACGTTGGCTCGAATTCGGCTCGAGTTCGGTTCGTTAAAATATAAAACATAAAATGCAAATGTAAAAATAATATGCTAGACATTAAAATTACATATATTACACAACTAAAATTACTATAAAAATATCTAAATATTATATAAATCAAATCTTAATATCTATTAGATGAATGAATTGTCCTCTTTTGAGTCAATGTTACTGTAAATAGATGTATTTATATAAGCATGTTCGCGAACATTATATAAGCATGTTCGCAAACATGTTCGCGAACATTATATAAGCACGTTCGCGAACATAATCGAACGTTCGCGAACCAAGCTCGAGCTCGGCTCGTTAAGAAAACGAGCCTACAGTCTTGTTCGAGCTCGGCTCGTTAAGCTAAATGAACAAACGATCACGAACACTAACGAGCCGAACACGAGCTTGTTCACGAGCGGCTCTGTTCGTTTAACAGCACTAGTATTGGTGTGGTCAACCAGCCATATACAATCCTCTGTATAGAATTTTTTATTTTGCGAGCCGAGCTCGAGCTCGAACATTATGCTCATGTTTTCAACCCGGATTTGAACGAGATTTTATGTTCGTTTAACAAACGAACGAACGCGAATATGTTTGTTTAATAAACGAGCTCGAATTCGAATTATGGATGTTCGGCTTGGCTCGGTTCATGAACACCACTAGTGTGAACATAATTAATGATTAAAATTCTAAGATTAAAAAAATATAATTAAAGAAAATGACAAATAAATAGTTAATGTAGACATAATTAATTATTAAAATTCTGACATTTAAAAAAGAAAAAAAAAAGATAACGTTTTAAAAAAATTGCAATGTAATATACCAAAAAAAAAATCTATCACCATTAATAGTGCCATTGACCATTTAAAAAAAAGATTATGTACATTTAAAAAAAAAAGATTAGGGTCTAAGTGGGGTAATTTTCTGGAAAAATTATATCACCATTAATAGTGCCATTGACCATTTAAAAGAAAGAAAGATTACGTACATTTAAAAAAAAAAAAAGATTACGGGTCGAAGTTAGGTAATTTTTCGGGTCTGGTGTAAATTTACGTGTAATTAGGTTAAATTCTCTATTTTGAGGGACTCTATTCTTAAAATACCAAAAATTAACTGAATAAATATATGGCATTTTACTAGTGTTTCGATGAGTGATGAAAATTTCCTTAATAAAATTACCGGGTTTTACAGTTATTGTCGTAATTCTTTGAGTTGTTATTTATTCGTTGTAATTAGTGGAAAGACAAATTTGGTTTGGTTTGAGAGCAATCAGTTATTGTAACAATTTCTGGATTTTCTTTTTATTGGATTCATATGCGAGTATTTCGACTAGTTGTGTTTTTTTTTTTTTTTTGTATGGATATAGGGGCATTATTGGATCATAAAATTAATTTTGTCTTTATAAACCTTTTGTCACTTCGGTATCATTTTTGCCACATTAAGTATTTTTTTTGAGAAACTGCAACATAGTATTACATTGGTCATTCTCCATCTTAATCCAATTTTTATACTACATAAAAATTTAGTATTTTTTGATATAATTATTATTTACCAACATATATATTCCGTCGGTTAAATTGTTGACCCGACGATTGAACCTCAAAATAAATTTCCTTCCTACTCTTCGGTAATATGTTGCAATTGATGTTATATGTCCGACGGTTGAACCGCTTATTCGATTTTTATTTTTTATTTTACTCAACTACGGTGTCTTTACCGGGCAATAACTGAGGATCAATTCTAAAGTTATAGTGCCATATATTCGGACTTCAATTATCTACGAAAAAAATAAATAAACACTTTTTCCACGCTTGTTCTCCAAACTATAATCCCGGCCCCGGGTTGAACCAAATTATTCGATGACACGGTGTCTTTACCGGGCAAAACTGAGGATCAATTCTAAAGTTATATAATATTTTCAATTGCAAAGCTCTAGTAAATATTTTCAACAAGGTAAAAGAATCTGACTTTTACTTCAATTCTAAAATCAACTCCAATTAAATTATACATCATAATGTATATATACTTTACTATTTATTATTTAATAAGTTTTAGTAATAAATATTTTTTTAGCACAAATAATAAATTTTTATTAAGTTTTCAAAAAAGTCCTTAATTCTTTTGGTAAAGAAGTATTGGTAAGACATGTGATTTTCAATGATATTTTATCATAAAATACGTCTTTCTGCTTGCTATACCTTTATGCTTTTTCCTATAAATTGTTGACCTTTATTTGATGTTTATACAGGTAGATGTTATATAATTCCTGATATATATTAACCAAAAAGAAAAAATATATATTAGATCTTTCTAATATAATTTGTTATAAAAAAAAATGGACAAAATTTTGTTGTAATATAATCTTCCGAATAAAAAAAGGAAGAAGAAGAAAGGCAATGTCAAATTGAAGTAAATATGTTTTAGGAAAATATTGAAGTAAATATTGAATGTGAACAAAATCTTTAATTTCTATTCAATCGCCATGATTATGAAAAATTCCATATGATTGATTGAAAAGGAGTAAAGTATTTAACGTTTGTAATGAACATCAAAGAACTATAAATACCGGGGTGCTTGTGTCTGTGTATTATCAAGCATTTACATATATTTCATATATTTTTTTCTTTCTTTCTTCTTTAAATTATTTCACTTTATACGCTTTGAAGGGTCGAGAGAATAATGAAGGCTCAGATTATTGTGGGATTTTTAGTTCTTCTTTTAGTTCATGCAACTCCTGAAAAAAGTTCTAGTGAATTTGTTCTTGCAGGTCCGAGAAGTGTTCGATTGTTGAAAGATGTTCTAAAGACATTGCCTTCAAAAGATGAGGGATGTGACGCATGCCAAAATCGCCGACAATTGTTGGATCCTTCTGGTCTTTTTACAAGTAAAAGACTCGTTCCATCCGGGCCGAATAGAGCCGAGTCACCTCCTTCTCCCGGGCTTCAGTTTGCAAGTAAACGACTCGTTCCATCCGGACCGAATAGAGCCGAGTCACCTCCTTCTCCCGGCCTTCAGTTTGCAAGTAAAAGACTCGTTCCATCCGGACCGAATAGAGCCGAGTCACCTTCTTCTCCCGGCCTTCAGTTTACAAGTAAACGACTCGTTCCATCCGGACCGAATAGAGCCGAGTCACCTCCTTCTCCCGGCCTTCAGTTTGCAAGTAAACGACTCGTTCCATCCGGACCTAATAGTGCCCAGTCACCTCCTTCTCCCGGCCTTCAGTTTGCAAGTAAAAGACTCGTTCCATCCGGACCGAATAGAGCCGAGTCACCTCCTTCTCCCGGCCTTCAGTTTGCAAGTAAACGACTCGTTCCATCCGGACCGAATAGAGCCGAGTCACCTCCTTCTCCCGGCCTTTAGAACCTAGCTAGATTGTTCACCTAGAGATTATTTATTTTCAGTTTGTTCCTATTGTAGTATTCATATTCAATGTCTTTGAAATAAATTTATATGGTATGGTAGTTGCAATATAAGACAATATTGAAGGTGTTTTAAATTTTGTGCTTTTGCTTAATGAAATACTATCTTTATCGTAGCAAAATTGGTTTGATCTTTGATTGAAGGTTTTTTTTTTTTTGTTTTGGTTTTGGTTTTGTTTTGTTATTATCTTTGATTGAAGTTAGTATATATATTTCGATAAAGTTTATGTCATTATTAAGATTTAATAAAATAATTAAAATATATACCAACTTTTTTTTTAGAATGAATATATTCCAACTTTATGCGGTGGATAAATATTTGAATCTATTTTACCGTGTATAAAAATGTAAATAAATTGTAATAACAAGTTGAACGATACGTAGACAACGTTATTTCAAAACATATTTTTTTTGAGAGAATTTCAAAACATGTTGTCCTTCCACTCAAAAAAATATATTGTACTTAACATTATAATTAATCAACATACCACAATTTGTGTCAATCAAAATTAAATTCACTTTGTCTTTTACTATATACATGATTTTTTTTTTTTGAAGAAACATGTAGACTATTTAAACACAAAAAGAAAAAGATATACAATACATACCATAATATTAGTAAACAATAAAATATTCTTGTAGTCCATACATTATATACATTTGTAAGTATTTTAAAAATTGTTAACTATTTTTTACAGAAATGGCTTATATATTTTCATTTATTATTTTTAAATAAATCAACAAAATATAGAACAACGTTGATTTTAATTTTTCATCTATTTGGTATACATATATATATATATATATATATATATATATATATATATATATATATATATATATATATATATATATATATATAAATGAGTTCATATACATACCTATTGATCCACGCTTACCGTACATACTACTAAAATAGTGCATCCGATCACTATTTTAGTGCACTTAGTTATTGTTTGAGTGCACCTAGTTAATGAAGCGGGGGAAATCTCGCTATTGCGTAATACTAAAAACCTAACTAAACCCGCTCCTCAATTTGTAGTTGCACCGAAACAATAACTGTGTGCACTAAAATAAAGGATCGATGCACTATTTTAGTAGTATGTACGGTAAGCATGATAGATTAGATGTAGGGGAACCCAACCCTATATATATATATATATATATATATATATATATATATATATATATATATATTTTTTTTTTTTGGTATACATATCTAAGCGCTGTTTCTTTACACCACTTAACACTTATTCTTAAAAGAATAAGTGATTATTAAAATAAGTGTTGTTTGATAATACTTTTTAACACCTCTTAATTAATAAGATCTTCTGAATTTCCTGTGAAAAATTATGGGAAATTTTAAGTGGATGAGGAACTACTTAATGCTGAATTTTTTCAATAAATCTACGTTAGGTAGGGGTACACCCCACACCCATACCTACCCTCACCTACACCTCACCCTCACCTTACCCCCAACCCACCCCCACCCACCCACACCACACCCATACCTCCACCCACCCCACACCCACACACCCACACACCCACACACCCACACAACCCATACCCCTACACACCACACACCCACCCACACCCTCACCCACCCATACCCACCCCCACACCCCACACCCTCATACCCACCTACACCCGACCAAACTACACCCACCTACACCCTCACACCCCCACTTCAACACCCCCACTCCCACCCACCCTACACCCACACCCACCACACCCACACCCACCAACCCACACCCACACCCACCACCCGCCCATACCCACCCCCACACCCTACACCCACACCCACGCCCACGCAACCCACCCCCACACACCCACTCCCACACCCCACCCTACACCCCCATTACCCCACACTAACACCCCCACCCACCCTACACCCACCCTACACACACCCATACCCACATACACACTCACGAAACAAATTCTAATTTCGTATATAATAAGTGTTACCAAACAAGCCTAATCAATTTCAAAGACTTAAAATATTCAAGCCATTACTTAATTTATTCGAATTAAGACTTCGATTTCGTACTTCGCATTTCGCCTTTCGCTTTTACAAACTAAAATCTCTTTTTCAAGTACATGAAAAAAAGATACATAGGCGTCTTATTCTAAGTGATAAAAAAAGTTAGAAAAAAAGTCCAAGCCGTATTATTGAACGATATTTCGACAAACATTTTTTTTAAGAACATAAACATATTTTCGAAAAAAAAAGAACATAAACATATTTTCAAAAAAAAAAAAGAACATAAACATTTTCAACATATTTCAAAAATTATCTATCTATTATTAAATAATAAATAAAAATGGTTATGTAGCATTTATTACATACATTAAAACAATAACGATAAAATTTTGAATAATATATCTACCTCCGTCCCAAAATGTAAGTTATTTTAGGCTTTTTCACATATATTAAGAAAAGTTAGTTAAATTTGTTATTTGCCATTAATTTTGATTAAAAAGACTAAAATGACATTTCATTGATATTAATGTAAAAAGTGATTGAGTATATAATAAATGAAAGGTAGAAGAAAAAAGATGTAATAAATGCTTTATTGGTTTTGTAAATGGACTTATATTTTGAGACAAAACTAAAAAACTAAAAGACATACATTTTGAGACGGACGTAATACGTATTAGTTGTATTTTTATTGGTATTTTTATGTTATTCATAAAATAAAATATTAAGTGGCCCGGGATATGAAGTGTGTCATGAACCGTAATCTGAATCATATTGACCCAATTGCACCTGTCCCCAACACATGACCCGTTCAATCCGGTAACCGGTCCATGGATCCGTGCAAACCAGCTGGGTAGACCAGCCCGGCTGACCAGGCCCCAATCATTGACATGGAGGGCCGTATTTTTTTGGGCCGTCAAACCGAAAGTATGATGAGTTAAAAAACAATTTCATCTCAAAAAAACAAATTATACAGTGTCATACTGGTGGATACCACCACGTATACTTTCATCAAATTAAAATGTCTTATAAGAAGGGTAAAAACGTCAATACATGGGATTTATATTTTACACGATGAACCCTTATGTTATTTTGTCATTTTTCTATTGGTCCTGATCACCAAGTCATCATTGATCCAGGACCATAATAAAATTTCCCACAAATAATAAAACAAATTGAGGTCTTGTTTTAATCTCACACGTGGCTTGACTTTATTGGCCGATCCAATTTCTCCTTATTACGGACGGAGTACGATAGAATTTCCCCACATAGAAGACAACATCTCTTTCAGTTTCCATAGTTTCACCCTGCTCATAATTCATGAAGCTCCCCAATTTTATCTTCTCTGTTCTCTTCTTCCTCTCAACCCTCGGTGCAGGTACTAATTATTACTATATTTCCTGTAATTGATTATTATAGTGGTGGATGAATTGATGACTTCAATTATTATTGGGTCAATGATACAGGTAGACATGCTTCAGCTGAGATTGCCGGCCACCACCACCGGCGTCTGGTGGTGGATCGGAAAAACCAGTCATATGGTAATGGTCATGTAACAAAACTGTTTGTATTTGGAGACTCATATGCTGACACAGGTAACATTCCAAAGGGTGTGGGGGATTCTTGGAAGCCTCCTTATGGTATCACTTTTCCCGGGAAACCCTCCGGCCGCTTCTCCGACGGTCGAGTTCTCACCGACTACGTTGGTAAGTAACAAACAATATTTATTTCTCTACTGTTTAGTTGACAATTCAACAGTGTCCGACATAGTTTCGACACGAAACACGACCGACACGTCTCCGTTACGGTGCCGACACTTCTAAACCCAAATTTTTTAAAATCTTTTTTATTTTTCGTTATTTAAGTTTTTTTTCGATAGCAACGTTAAAATACATTATTTCAATATTGATTATAATTTAACAAAAATACGCGTTATAGTTTATGTCTTTTTTTTATAATCAATTATTTTTACACTTTGTAATATTTTGAATTTTTTTTAAAATTGAATCACAATTTTATTTTCATATAACATAGAGTTTACATATTTTATATCTTATTTTGTGCAGTTTTCAGATTTTAACGAATGTTAATATATATATATATATATATATATATATATATATAATATATATATATATATATATATACGTGTCAGTGGTGTATCGTGTTCTTAAATTTTAGAATTAACCGTATCGATGTGTCTGTGTTCGTGCTGTATTGTGCGGCGTGTCCGTGTCTGTGCTTCATAGCTGTTTAGGTTCCATTTAAATATTAGGTCGGTATATAACAACAATATTTATTTGAGTGATTTTATGGTACAACGGTTGTAGGAAGGTTATACCAAGTGGCATACATTAGAGCTCTCATTTTTACTCTCTTTCACATAATACACTTTTATCGTGTGTGAGAAGTTAGAAATGAGTGGTTTAATATGTATGCCACTTGGTACAACCTTCCTACAACGGTTATATTTTAAAATTTCACTATTTATTTTCACCGGAACAATTTTATCCATACACTATATTTATCATCTAACACACAAAATTGATATTATTAAGTAAATTTTTGACTCAAAATACAATTTTTAAATTTTGATTCTGTGCGTTGTTAGTTTCGGCAAATTTGAAAGAATGCAAATAAAGGCCGGGGGAATTCTTCTATAATTACTCTATTTACACCGTAGGTCTACGTGGTTGAATCTGTAGAGAAGAATATTTTAATATAAAAAAATATATAATCAAAATGACATTTAATTTACGACGGACGGAGTAGATGTGCTCTTGACTTAAATAAACTGATTTGTTTCGGGGAAAAAGTTATGCACAAACCATTGCTTCCCTAACTTTAGTTCCGATTTAACGACTCGTTTGGATTGATGGAATGTAATAAAATAAAATGTTTTTCTTGATTTCATTCCATCAAATTTGGCATGTTTGGATACGTAAGAATGTAATTTATTTTGATTTCAATAGAATGAAAATGAGTGATTTTCATTCCATTAAAAATGCTATGGAATAATTGGAATGGAATGAAAACGATTATTTAACGTAAACTCTTTTAAGATTAACTGCTTTAGTTGAATGTATAATAATTACCATTGATAGTGTCACCGCGACACCGACGGCAATTGATTTTCCAATCGTTTATAGTAAGAATCGATTATTCGTGAAATAAAAACAAGATTTTCTTATATTAAAAATATAATACTAAGATACATGATTGAGACATAATAAACATAGTAAATTGGTTAATTGTTTTATGCAAAATGGGACTATACATTCGAGTAGTTATTGGGTCAATTAGGACTCAAGTAACATTACTATACATGAGTTCTGGGCATAACGAATGATATCAGAGTCGACTATCAGAAGGAATTAAGTGTCACACTGTGAGAGGCAGGAGGTGTCACCTTTAGAATCAGCTACCAGGCGGAACTAAGTGTCACAGTGTGAGAGACAATAAGAACCACCTCTTAGGAAACAAAGTGGCACACCGTGAGAGGCGGTGTGGGCAGGCTCTAATATATTCTGGTAGAATCCTGACGAGAACGTTAGTTTCTTAAGAGAGGGAGGATGTAATGTCCCATATTGAAATAGTAGGAGAAAAAATGCTAAGATATAAATTGAGACATAAGTGACTTGGTAAATTGCTTAACCTTTTTAGGCCAAGCGAGGACGATAACCCTAAGTAAGTACTGATCCAGTGTACCTCAAGTAGCGCTGCTGAACAGTGAGTTTTATTGTGGTTGTATTGCAATTAATTATGAGTGAACATGGTCCAGTTCAACTGTTTTTTCCATTTACAAACGGAACTTTTTTATACGGTTTCAACATTTTCAAAGCAAAACTAAATTGATTTTGAGACTAAAACCATTTATTCGGTCAAGTTGGTTTGACTTGGTTCCGGTTTTTTTGGTTTTCATGATCATATGGAATTATTGATTGAAAATCACAACTTGTATAGAAACAACAAATGATAATATACGCGATACGTCAATACCATTATGTGAGTAAAGACTTAAAGATGATTTATATTGAACTAATGTTTACTCATGCCAAAATAACATCAAAACCAACCACCCTATCAACCACCATTGAAAACAACAAACTCGATACTCACCCGAAACTCCCTAGATAGAGACAAACAAGATGTTAAAAGAATCGTCTCTTAATCATGTCAATTCATCAATGGAGAATTAACTTATACAAACTATTAATATTTAACTAACACCAACAACCCCCAACCAAAAAAAAACTAACACCAACAATATTGAACCAATATATATGAATTAAAATTGATAAGACAAAGTATTATTTAAGTGAAATAAAGGGAAAAAACAAAAACATACTCCATCTGTCACGCAATATAAGGTCTTTTAGTTTTTTTTTACTTTTTCCCACAATATAAGGTCTTCTCACATCTCAATTCAATATTAAATACACTGTTTTCATTTTCACACTAAACAATGTAATACTATAGGTCACTCCCAAAAAACAATACCATATTTTAACTTGAAATTTTGAAAAATAACTCATTTATTAATTTTTTTAAACTGTGTGAAAATTCCAAAAGCCCTTATAATACGGAACGGATGGAGTATTCTTTTTTCATACGCGGGAGAGAGAGAGAGCGCTAGAAGAAGCTAATCATAATAGATTCATGATTTATGTGGTTTTATTTTTTTTCAACAATACACAAGTCGGTTTTATTGTGGTTTTAATTTTTTTTTCAAATTATAACCAAATTGTATTAAGCGACATTTAATTATATAAAAACCGATCGAAAAACCACGATTTATGCTTTATCGGTTTATTTTAATTTCACATAGTCGCTTGATTTGATTTCCGAAAAAATGGTGCCACTAATAATGGTGTGCTCCCTTGAAATAGCCAAGTTCTATGGATTGAAGTCGCCACTGCCCTACAGATTATTAATGAAACATAGTGGTGGCTACAAATTCCGTTATGGGGTGAACTTTGCGTATGGCGGAACCGGCGTTTTTGATACAGTGTATTTATTTCCAAACATGACCACTCAGATCGATTTCTTTGAGGATCTTCTCAATCTGCAGTCTGTCTTCTTCACCAAACATGACTTGCAATCCTCCTTATTTCTGCTCTCTGTCGCCGGCAATGATTATGGTACTTACGCAAGATATACCGACAACGATGGGGTAAATCTTTTCTTAATAATCCTTTATATAAGTTTTATGTTGATCCCCCTGATTTTGTTGAATTGTTGTTGATTATCTACCTTCCTGTCAGGAAGAGGCTGTAATTCAACGAGTTATGATCCTCTCTCAAGTACTTGAGAAAATGTTTTTTAAAGTAGAAGTGATCTAACCACACATCCATAATATTAATATGAAAATGATCTGTCTGTAGATTTTTTTTTCTCCAAAACAATTGTATTTGACCCGTAAGTACTTGAGAGGATCTTTGCTCGTAATTCAACATGGTAAGGTCATGCATTCGTTCAAACCTTGTTGCTAATATTGTTTCCCCACTGGTTCAAACCTTGCAACCAACCTATATGCCTTTGTGGGCAACCTATATGCCTTTGTGGGCCGACATGAGGGGGGCGGGAGCGTATTGAGATATATTTAATGTTAATTATGTACCTTGCCATCAGCTCTGCTCTTCCTTCTTATAAGCTCACACTTAGAGGGGCGTGTTGAATTGTTTGAAGTGCTAATTATCTACATCATCATCAGCTTAAGTTTTTGGGAGAAATGATAATTCAATAGATCTCGAACAATCTAAATCAATGAGTCGCATCTTTCATCTATACACACTTGTATTATACCTATATTCTATTATATAAAAGACGGGTAGAAATTGAAAGAGTAATGATATAGGCACAACCGTTGCGAAACAACAGTCATAAGCACTGTGGATCAATTTAGACTCGTCAGGATCGATTTATCTTTACAGGGGTTGCCCGACTTTGCAACAAGCACGGTCAACCAAATCGTTGCGAATATGAAACGGCTTCACGGACTGGGAGCAAGAAAGATAGCAGTGACGACTATAACACCTATCGGATGTCTTCCTCACTACACAATCGTTTCCGCATTCCAAAACTGCAATGATTCCAAAAACAGGATCTTGGATATCCATAATAGTTTATTATCAAAAGCTGTGGCGAAGTTGAATGACGAGAACAAAGATTCCTCATTCATCATTCTTGATCTCTTTGCTTCCTTTACGGCTGGATTTCTTGACGATGGGGATTCTCGTTCTCCAGGTACTTAATTCCTTCACGACTAGATTTTTTTTTTTGGGTCTTCATATATAGTGTGATTTTGGTAACTTATTAAGTAATTAATTAACAGCAGGAAATTTGAGGTTTGAAACCCCATTGAAACCTTGCTGCATTGGAATTAGGGACGGATATTCTTGTGGGAGTGTGGACGATACAGGAAAGAGGATGTACACCATATGTGAAAACAGAGAATCTGCATTCTTTTGGGATGATTTGCATCCCACACAAGCTGGATGGAATGCAACCTACAATGTTCTTAGATCTACTCTTCAACTAATTCAATAGCATGTATGTATGTATGCACCAAGATATGATCTCCATTGTTGTGTTACTCGGGCAACTGGGATCCTCTGCTGTGTTTTCCTACTGTGAAGTGATAGTGTGTTTCTACACACTATCACAAAAACAACGTTGTTTGGATGATTAATGATAAATGTAAATGTATGGTCACGACAACAACAATATCCTGTCACAAGGGAGGAGGATATATGTTTTTATAGGATAAGGTCGTAGAGGACGGATTTACATCTTATTTAGAAAAAAAGGACAAGAAAGAAATACACTGGTTGTAAAGGACAGAAAGTAGTGTATATCCGAAAATACCCTTAAATAATATTTCCCTTTTATTTCATGCTCCACGTTTCAGATTACCCTTAAATAATATTTCCATTTTCATTTCGTTTTTTTCCCACAGTGATTCCTCAAAATAATATCTTCATCAGCAATGTTTATTATTCATGTCCTCATCGTTGATCAGTAAATGAAAGAATGCAGGAATGAATTCTTTGTTGAAGAAAAAAAATATGCTTCCCCTCAAAAAAAAATAATGCCTACGGTTGTTAATTTTTAGGTTAAAACCCTAGCCGTCGTTCAGCCGCCACCACTGTTCACCGCCTCCATCACTCAACCAAATTACCAAACCTATCGCCCCTTCTTCGGCTTGCAGATGCTGGTCAACCTCTATTCGGATCTGCTCTGGGTTACTATTTGTTTCTCCCTGATCAACGCCCATATATTTATTTTTGTTCTTGAAGAATTGTTGTTGAAGAATTATCAATTGTTTGTTTTTGAGGAATTATCAATGCATTTTTTGTAATGTTACTACATTTTTGTACATTTTTGTATGAATGTGCACGATCTTAAGGTACACAAATCCCCTATCGTGGGGTTAAAAACTTTCCAAGTAGGGTATAGAAAGAGTAACGTTTTGGCATTTTTTCTATGAATGCGCACGATCTTAAGCGTACACAAATCCCCTATCGGGGTTCCCTTCCCCAGGGGTATAGAAAGCAATGGAAACACCCTCAAACATAGTAACACATAATGTAGTAACTCGTAGTAACACCAACACGTAGTAACACCAGCACGACTTTAATGTGAAAAGAAAAAAAAAATATTATCATTAAGGGTATTTTTGTACATCTCTTTTTTTTTTGTCCTTCTCAACCAAATATTATTTTTTTTGTCCTATTCTTCATTTAAGATGTAAAGTTGTCCTTTAGGACCACCACCCGATGTTTTTAATGGATAAAATGATTGATGTGTAATAACGGTTTCATTATGGATTTTACGGTAATAAAAGTTGCGCCGGTGTATTATTATTGTAATTTTTCTAAAAAATTTGTGAAAACCTCAATCTTTACGGTTCTTCCGGTTTGAAAATCTAACTCATTTTTTCTGGACAATAAGAATGTATCAAAATCTATACTCTTTATTAGCTATAAAAAAGATTAAAAAAAATTTCACAGCCAAAGAAGAGGGCTGTGCCGGCAGCAACAACAAAATGCTGTGTGTTTACCTTGAAAAGCTGCTACATTTTTAACAATTTCTCAGTCTTAAATAAGGTACGACACACTATAGCCACTTTTCACACCTTTAATAATATAATAATAATAATAATAATAATAAAATAAAAGGAGTGGTTCGGTATTTTTATTATTCCACGATGTAGTCAATGTAATAATATAATAATAATAATAATAAAATAAAAGGAGTGGTGGTATTTTTATTATTCCACGACAGTCAATGGTTGTGGGTAGCAAGAAACAATTTCAAAGTTCCCAAAAAATAATTAAATATACCTAGATTTGTGTACATGGTGTAAAAATTGATGTGTGCAGATTCACTACCACTCCCACATTATCACCCTCCACACTGTGGAAGTTTGAGCTATTGCGAGCTACACACCAAAAGCACCTATAGTTGGCCTTTCCACATTGTGGGAAATTAAGCCACAACGGATGGTTTTAATGTAGAAATCTAAGGAGATGATGAAATAAGAATGATATGATCTGGGGTTGTGTTAGTGTATAGTATGTGAATGTTGTGGAGCTTTTAGCTCTTTGTTGAAGGTGAGGCTATGGTGTGAACCTGTTTTGCTCTATTGTAATTTGATTTGCAAATGCATAATATATTCCAAATGTTTTCCCGAGTAAAAAAAATGTCACAAAGATACTTCTATAAATAAAAAAAAGGGTTGAATGATAAAACAATTCCATTTTTTTTATAGAGAGTTGGGGATTTTTTTTTAGGGGTATGATTAGGGTGGTGTAGGGGGCATGGCCTTTATTTTTTTAATTGACCATGAAAAACTTGATTATAAGAGAATACTTGCTGAGAAAATCATCATTAAAATCTCACACAAAAATTCTAAATAGTAAGACTCAGAGAAAATGATTGTAGATAAAAATTAGAGAGAATTGCAATTTACCCCCTCGAACTATACCCATTGTAAAATTTATATCCTTAAACTATTATTTGTTCGATTTACAATCTTAAAATATACATTTTGATTAATTTACAACCTTAAACTTTTAATTGATCAAACTCAACTCTAAACTATCATATTTTTTTTTTATTTACCACCCTTTATTCATTATTAACCTTTTTAAAATCTTTAGGGCATGTTTGGTACGGAGAAATAATGTGAGAAAAGAAAATATTTCTTTTCTTTTCTCAATTTTGACATGTTTGGTTACTATAGAATAGAAAACACATTTTTCTCAACTTGCTATCTTTTCTCAAAAAATGATTCTTTTCCTTTCTTTTGATTCTCATCTCTACCCAAAGAAATGTTTTATGAGAAAAGAAAAGTTTCCTCATTTCTCGATTTTCTTTTTTTATTTATTATTTATTTATTTATTTTTTTTTTGCCGTGGAATATTTCTAGTTTTTATTGATGTCTATTGGTTATTACTATTTTATTTTGATTAAGTCAATATTTTTTTTCTTCTAATTTTCCTACTATTTCATGACCAGGCCAATTCTATTTTTATCAATATTTACATATGTGTTCATATATATATATATATATATATATATATATATATATATATATATATATATAGGGTGGATGCACCTTAACTTAAATAGGGTCCGCGACACCGTTAAAAATAAGAAAAACTCTATATTTTACCTATAAAAAATTATTTCGACTCGTGACAAAAAGTATATACTTTAAAAAATGATTTACGGACCCCTTCGGACCCGTGATAAAATATTTACTTCAAAAAAGATTTATGGACCCCACTGAGCAAACTTTCCGGATCCGCCAATATATACACACGCGCGCGCGCGCGCGCACACACACACACACACACACACACACACACACATATATATATATATATATATATATATATATATATATATATATATATATATATATATATATATATATATATATATCAAGTAGATTCTCAACATCTTTTCTCTACGCAACCAAACACATTGTGAGAATCCAGTCTTTTCTTTTCTCATCTTTTCTTTTCTAAGTTTTATTCTCAACACTTTTCTTTTCTTAAAATTTCTCTGTACCAAACATGCCCTTAATGAAGGATAAAGTTGTCATTTTCAATTCATCTTCCTCTTATTCATCTCTATCTGCTTCTTCTCCTCCAACTCACCAAACCTACTCCAATACCTACAGCCCCATCTTTCATAAGCAAATCAATGATAACCATATCTTTTATTATTTTAATTAGAGCTTTATGTACAAAATGCCCCATTTCTGAAAAGAAAAAAAAAAGCTTTACATAATATCCTAAAATGTGAAATGGACAATTGATGCGTGAATGAACAAGCATATTAAATGTTGATTTTGATTTAGTTGTTCAAATATATTAAAATGTTAATTATGAATAAATGGTGGTAAATAAAAAAAAATGATAGTTTAGGGTTGAAATTTATTATGATATATATTTATAATTATGTGATGTATTGTAATTAATTAATATCAGGGTAGTTTAGACATTTTAGACAGTGGGGGAAGCCCTAGGTTGTACTATAAATTGTATTATTGTGATTGAATGAAAGAGTATGAAAAATTATTTCCACAAATTTTACATGGTATCGGAGCCAGATGTCACGGGATCGAACCCTGGTTGGAACATTATTTAAAAGATTGTGCAAGTGTTGGGACAGATTGCCCACACTTGAAGGGGTGTTGGGAGATATTGCCCACACTCTTGAATAAAAAATTCTGCAAGTGTTGGCACAGATTGCCCACACTTGAGGGGGGTGTTGGGAAGATTCCCACACTCTTGAATATATAAAGAAATATATTAGCGCTTTATTAATACAATTGGTTTCATTAGAACGGTAAGCGCTTGATCTTAACAAAATTTGAACAATTACAAGTTTAAGGTTGTGAATTGATCAAAATGTATAGTTTAAGATTGTAAATCGAGCAAACAACAGTTTAAGGGTGTAAATTTTGCAATGAGAATAGTTTGAGGGTGTAAATTGCAATTCTCCCTAAAAATTACTTAGAAATTCAAAACAAATTTAAATACTACCCCCATCCTACAAAAATTGTCTACTTTTTTTTTAAAAAGTATTTATTTAAAAATCAATACATCATTTATTGTATTTTTTCCCAAACATTCCGCCATCATAATATTTAATGTTTATATATTTATTTCATATTTCAAAAGAGCATTTATATTTGATAGGGTATATATGTTCATCACTATATAAAATACAAAACATTTTTATTTTCTTAATTTATATACACCATAAAAAATGGATACTTTTTATGAGACAGAGGTAGTAATCGATAACTCCTGCCCCACAAAGAAAACTTCTTACACAACAATGACGTAATTTATTGATGGGCAAGAGGACTGAAAAAGTTCCTCAAAAAAAAAAGAAAAAAGAAGAGGACTGAAAAAAACATCTCAATTATTTTGATAGAAAATTAAAACCTTTTAGGTGACGGTGAAGAGGGTGAGGGCTGAAACTTGTTCGCAAAAAACGTTTCCTCAAAAAGTCATAAAGTTTTTTTTTTCCCTCGGGAAACAAGGGTAGGTGGGGTGGGGTGGGGTATTGAGTTTGTTATATTTATTTATGCACCACACCTTATTGGTTTGATTATTGTTAACTACAGTGTCTCTCAAACCTTAAGCTGATAGGGAAATAGATAATTAACACTTTAAACACTTCATCATGCCCATCAAATGTGTGGGCCAATAACAAGTTTGAGCCAACTCGACACAGATAATTAACACTTTAATTACTTCAACATGCCCAAGTAGATAAAACTCAATAAATACTTCAACACGCCCCCCTCAAACGTGTGAGCCTATGATAAGCCTGAGCCAACTTGACACATAATGGCATATAACAACACTACAAGACCAACAACCAACAAAGAGGTCTAAAATTGCACAATATAAATGGGGAAACAAATAATGTTGACAACAAGGTTTGATCACACGACCTCTCGCTTTGATACCATGTTGAATTACTATTTCTCTAAAAAAAAATTAAGCTAACGGAAAGGTAGATAATTCACACTTTATATATTTCATCGATTATTTCAATTATACATGTCATATAAACAATTAAACATTATTTTATATCATGACACTTTGTGAATTATTCTACATGACATACATATCAAATCGACATCTTTTGTGATCTAACTTATACAAACTTGTATGTGTTACATCTATATAATATATTTATGATACACTAATGTCAATGAAATCACTTTATAACTTGCAATATAAGCACAATTTCAATGTTTTTTTTCTTCCGCCCTTAACGGGGTTCGAACACCGGTCTTTATACCACGTTATAGTTTAGGTCACCACTAGACAAGAGCAATACACTACACAATTTTATCATACAACACAAGCTACATCAAATATTACACTTCTGCATGTGTTACACACCTTTTGTTCAGATGATCGAGCCTCACAATGGATCTGTCAAGAACTAATATTCTCAAAACACATCTTGTATGCAACGATATCACACTCTTGAACACTTGCATTTGCTCAAATTGTCTACATAAACTTGTCCTCATCTTATATGTCCGCGCAACTTGGTTTTGACAAAGTTTATTGAGAACCTTCGTAGCTTAGAAGACTTGTATTGTGTTTGTAATTTGTATCTCAAACATAAGTATAATTCGCATTTTTAACTTGATTAAACGTTTGATCTTGTGACTGAACTATATCATGTTAGGAAGCTATATAATCAGACTTGGACACTCTAGGACATATCCTAACATCATCTGTTTTTTCAGCTTGGACATGTTCTGGTTTATTTGTCTTGACTTAAGATAATTTTGTAATTGTATCAATTCATATCTTAGCAATTTTAATTATATTCCATGTTTTCATCTATTTCAATTATCAATGTCATCATCATAAACAGACAACACAAAGGTCTATTCTGCCTCAGGCCACCCTTCTTTGATGGCAATTACTATGACCAGTGGAAAAAGTCCATGAGATTGCATCTTGAATATCTAGACATTGACCTCAGGTATGTAATAGGAGATGGACCTTATGTGCCTATGAAAACCATAACTATTAATGATGAGCAAGTTACAGTTGAAACATAAAGGTCTGAATAGACTAATTAGGATAAAAAGAAATTGTCCCTAAACTCTAAGGAAATATCTATATTATTCAACGTATTAAATAAAATAAAAAAAAGGGTAAACCCTACCACCCCCGAGGGTCCCCACTCCCCCTGTCCCACGGGATGAGTGGAGATGTAAATCAAGATCCCCCAATAGCTCAGAGTCAATGTGCTTACCTTTTAACAGGGAGGGAATAATTCGCGCTTGTGGGAATCGAACCTCTAACCTCCCGCTAGGCTGCAATTACGCACCCACGCCCCTTGCCAACTGGGTTATGTCCTGGGGACAACGTATTAAATAATCATAAGGCTATGTATGTGTTCATGCAATAGTTCATAGAAAATTTGGCTTAAGCTTGAAATGAAACATGACGGCAGATCATTCTTATGAGATGTTTAATTAAAATGGCGCATAACGGATCTATTTGTGACATGGACCTTAGAATTACTAGACTGCCAACTCTTTGGAGCCTTTGGGAAGACCTGTTAGTGTAGTGCCTAAACCAAATCAGGTTGGATCGGATTCGAGTAGGCCGGATCATTTCTACGATGCTTTTGTATGTATACATATAAGAAATGGCGCATATTGTTACTATATATTTGTTTATTCAATAAACCTATTTAATATTGAATATAATAACGTCCCTAGAATTAAATTATGATAGAGGAATCATAATGTCGGTTATAATTGATGAGATCTCGATGCAGAGTAAAGGGTTTAGTTCTTAAGTATCCCTAGTCGTATGTATTAACTATTAATAAATTGACATCATTAATACGATTAGACTAATGCGTATCGGATGTCTTATATCTTATAAAGATAGTAATGTATCTCATCCCTTAAAGTGTGTCGACACTTGGACGTGTACGTAGACACGTATTGGAAGAATACGTGTTTTGGATGACCCCTTTATATCCTTAAGTGTCATAATTATGTGGCGGTTGTATTATCCTTAGACTAAATGTCGTCATAATATCACGGTGTGGATTGTCATGTTTAAACTCCATTGAGGTTTCCCTTCGACGGGACGATCAAGCGGTAGTGATTGGATGTGATATAGAAGCATGTGTAGGATTTATATTCATAGTTCGGGATTCACTTTTCCTCATAGTATGAATGGATATCCGAAAATGGCTATCATATGAAGGAATGTTTTGTAATCGGAATATTTGTAAAGTGGAAGTGAAGCGTTCGCTTCAAGAGAATATTATATTTCGTGATTATAAGAAATAGTTGTTGATAGATGACACTCGACAAACAACTATGTAGATTGATTATGTGAAAGGACGTATTTATATGAGAATCATTTCACATAAAAGATTGTAGTCAAATCAATGACTCTCCCGATAATTGGGAATCGCGATACACTGTCAAGTGTCAATCACGATCGTTAAATATGAGTTTATTAATAAAGTGTTATTAATGATAAATTAAATAGTTTAATTTATCTACTTCTATGTATAGAATTATAATTCATATTTACGGTCAACATATTCAAGAGCGTAGTGGGTCACATACAAATGAATGACGAGTCGGATTTAAAATGTAATTTTGTGATAATCAATAAGAATTAAAATAATATTGTAAGAATATTAGTATTTTCTATTATTAATAGAAAAATAATATTTTAGAGTTACATGGCCTCCAAGACAAAGGAAATTCCTAGGAGAAATCTTCCTTAATTGGATTAACGAGAGTAATTAAAACTTAATTATATATTTATTAAAAAATAGAATCTTTATTTCGCAAGAAGAAAATTTCTATTTCCCTACTGCAACTGAGAGTTGGGCGCACTGTGCATGTCTCTATAAAAGGAAAAGGAATTGTTCTCCTCTCATATAAAATATTTGCAAAAGAAAATAGTTTTCTCCCAAAAACAATAGAGGGAGGTGGCGCCAACTTCTAGATGTGGAGGAGAAAAGAAGATCTAACAGCTGAACTAATCTGAATGGTGATCCGCGGTGTAAGTCACTCTACTCACGAAATACTAGCAAGAGTATTATGTCAATCGCAGTATAGTAATGGCGAATCAAGGTCGATCCCACATAGACGATGCAACACATATAATAAATTCATAAATCTTGCTAAGAAGACAAATAACGGTCCCTAGACCAACATAAAAACAAAAAAGTAATTGGCTTATCCCTCCTCTCCGATCTCCTAATTTGGTGTAACTAATCATTATGTCTACTTTTCCAGAGTTAGGGTGACCTAAAAGTTGCCTCGCAACTGTGGTAAAGACCGCCACAATTGTGGGAGCGGTGGTTCTTACTTTTGGAATTACATCGTTCTGTCCTGATTAATTCTGGTTAATTATGGTTCGCTTAGACATGTAGATTAATTACATCGCGTTAATCTAACTAGTCTACCATGACAAAAACATAAAGGAACGTTCAAAGCTTCATACATTTATCAATGGCGGATCTAGCTTGATCAGCTCAAGCTAGTTGATGGATCGGAGAAGATAACCGACGATCCAAAAATCGTCTCTTTCTATTTTAGGGTTCTTATTCTTAGTGACAACCTAGGGGAACTCCAGAATACGAAGATTATTTGGGGGTGATTTAGACTGCACTTGATGATGATTAAGCTGCCTACGTATCCAACTGGTAAAGTTGGAATCAAGTCTCCGTAGTTCCTTAGGGAATGTTTATATAGAGGGGCGTAGGCCCTAGGGTTTAATGTGGCGTGTCTATGAGGGACACTAGTCAACGTGTTCCCTAAGGAAAAGATTACAATTGATTAATCCCGTGATTTTAGGAGATAAATATGGTATTTCAAATATTAATATTAAAGGATAAAGATTCGAGCCTTTATTATTCAGGATTTTATAATAATTATCTGGTTATTGCCTAGGTAACAAATAAGATTTTCTCTCGGGATAAACCCGCAGGCTAGAGCTGGCCCCTAGGGAGCGGGAACGAGGGCCGAACTCCAGCCATCGGGAAATTGCACAAGTCTAAAGGCTTAGCCCGTCCTACGAGATCGGGAGAGAGCACAGAAGGTCGCCCAGGGTCCGGTGCACGACCCCGACCTGCCGCGAGAGCGGCCGACCCCGTGGGGTCGGTCACACGGAACCAGCGATGACAAGGTGTACGAGTGGGCTCTCTGGGATCGGATCCAGGGAGTCGAAAGTAGTTTATTCTTCTAAGTCAAGTGTCGGGCCACCAAAGAGGTGCCACGTGGACGAGTCCATTTTCTGGCAGCATCATAAGCCCCCAAGATCCAGCCGGCCCCTGGATGGTCGGATCGGATCTATCGAGGTGGTGGATCGGCACAAGAGTTTTGTCTATGGATTTTGAGTCTAACTTAGGAGTTGCCAAGTGGCGAGGCTATGTATGACGCAGTTATGGATATTCCAGGAAACGAGGCGTCACTGCCTGTTTGGGGCCGTTTTTCGAGGTTACTGGGGAGTTACGCTCTAGGTCTATTTAAACGCCAATTTTTGTGTGGTCACATTCTTTTGATATTTATCTGGTATACACTATCATTACGCCATTTTCCATATGTCTGATTCGTTTGGAGATGAGCCACTTACTCCAAGATCAGAGGCAATAATCAGAGAATCTTGGACCAGGTCTGTGGTTGTTGAAGAAATTCCTTGGGTCCCTCCTCAACCACTGCTCATCACTTCGTCAGCGCCGTCATCAAGCACCTTTGATTCTTCCTTCAGGTGCAAGATTCAAAAGGCCACTCACGATATTATGGGGGGCCATGGGTTGTCCACAGTCTTGGCCCAAAGTAGTGTGGAGTACATCTGTAGAGAGTATGAAATAAATCGTGAAGAGTTTGTTCCTTTGCTTCCAGCGGAGCCTCGCCCATTTGCTTCACATCCTCCGGAGGGCTATTTTGCAATTTATGAGGCCCAACTGAAGGCGGGTCTGAGGCTACCGTTGTGCCCCGCGTTGGTAGCGGTGCTGAGGCATTACGGATTGGGTGTGGCTCAGCTGACCCCTTCGGGAGTGAGGACTGTGATAGGTTTTATCATACTATGCCGGGTGGCTGAGGTGCAGTTCTCTGCGGGCTTGCTCCGATCTTTTTATCGCCTATCCCAGAGTCCGGGGCCGAGAGGATGGTATCACTTTTCCCGCCGATCGGGGGTTCCAGAAATGATGCCTGAGGGTCCCAAATACGGCGCGTGGCGGGGTCGCTTCTTCTTTGTCCGAAACCGGGGAGACTCCAAGTTGGGACGCTGGAACACCAGTACCTTACAGAGGGACGAGTGCCCACAGCTTCCTGACACTACTAAGGTAGACGCCATTCGGAACGCGGGGATCGTTCTAAGGTTGCGAGAGCTAACGTCCGAACTGATCACTGCGGCACGGCTGGACGACGCCGGACCGGACCCTTATCACCCTCTGGATGATGTCTGCCGCGAACTAAGTATGCACTACTTCTATCTGACTTTCTATATGATGACAGTGTGTAACTTACTTTCCTTTTTTGCAGTGTGGACATTGGCCGGTCTCCTAGCCCCCGATCCGGGAGTGGGGGTAGGGCCTTCAGTACCTGGGACAACCGATCCCACCACCTCTGGGGGTCGTCGGTCGCCAGCCAGGGTGGTGGGGTCGCTAGTCGGTTCTCACACGGCTCGCCTGCTGGCTGAGCTGGAAGACGATGTTCAGGAGGACCCTCATTCCTTCCGGAATGTGGATGCTCCGATGGTAACGGCAGCCGATACCGAAGGGAACGAAGAAGAGGAGGAGGAAGAGGAGGAGCCCGAGACTCCTCTAATACGCCGATCCTCTTGCTCTAGGTCGGAGGATGCGTGTCCGGAAGAGAGAGGAGAAAAGAGGTGCCGAGCCGTAACGGGAATGGGCACGGAAAATCAGGGGGTTGGCGGATCGGGAGTTCATCACGAAGAGGTCAGGGTCGACCCCTCTGACTTGTGCCATACGGTCGATGGGGTGCAGGATTTTTCGCAGATGACTCTCATGGAGTTAACCGAAGCCGACTACGCGGCCATGAGACAGGTAACCATCTTTCCATTCCTCTAATACCTACCGTATTCTGTTCGAAGCATCTTAACCAGGCTGTGCTTCTTCAGGGGACGATCGTAGGAGAAGAGATCTTCTGCCGCCTAGCGCGCTCGGTAGCCGACCAGCAAAAGAGAGCTTTGGACTCGAAGTTAAAAGATGATCGTATAAAAGAATTTGAAGAACGCTTGCGGATACAAGCAGAAGAGGCCAAAGGGTTAAGATCGGAATATGAGGTTCGCCTTCAAGAGTTCATGACCGAACACTTAGAGAAGGAGGCCGAACTTGGGGAGCATATTACAAGACTTCGGGGAGAGTTTTCGTCGGCCGAGGCTGCTGTTCGAGACATCCCTGTTCGTCTTCAAGAGGCTTCCGACCGAGCCGTTGGTGCTTACAAGTCTTCTCCTCACTTGGTCGAGTCTTTGAAGCGGTTGCTGAGTCCTGTAGTGAGGGCTAGTTATACGCAAGGGGTAGACGACTGTCGGGTTCATCATCCTGACCTTACAACTGACAGTTTAGCTCACCCCTCCTTGTATGCTCGTGACGCCGAATCGGACTACTCCATTCGGGTGAAAGAATTTCAAGCAGGGGTGGACCTTGTAACAAAATATCCTCTATGAGGATAGAACCTGACTGTTAATTCTAATTTGCGATTGTAAAGTTGTAAAGTTTAATGAAAATTAATGAAAATTTTTTGGTTTGATTGTTAAGTTGATTTTTTGGTTGTTCAATAATGTGGTAGCCCCCTAGTACGGCATGCCTATGATTATTCAAGAATGTCGTACTAGTATGTTTTAAGTTTGATTGCGCAATCAGGTTGTTTTGGAACAGTACCGGCAAGACCAGTTCGGGCTGGCGTTTTGCTTAAAAGGGTGGGTGAGCAGGGCCAGGCTTGTGCTGACTTCTCACCGAACAAGGCCAGGTCGGACTGACGACTTGCCTAATAAAGGTGGGTGAGCGGGGCCAGGCTTGTGCTGACTTCTCACCGAACAAAGCCAGATCGGGCTAATAATTAGTCTAAGCAAAAATTACGGAATTGAATAAGGCGTTTTGCAAATAATAACAATTTTATTCAAGAATAGCAGAATGTAAACAACATTGAAGTAGAAACCGACCATGAGTCGTCTGTTACGGATAAAACCTTCGTAGGTTATTGGCGTGCCAACTTCTGGGGATAGTTTTCCCCTGAGAGTCGGCTAACTGGTAAGCGCCCTTGCCATGTATCTTTACCACTTTATAGGGTCCTTCCCAGTTCGGGTCTAACTTGCCTTTAGGGCCTTGTCGGCTAACTACGTTCTTTCGGAGGACCAGATCTCCCTCTTTGAAGTATGAGTGCCTTACTTTGCTGTCGTAATATTGGGAGATTCTTTGTTTATACCTTGCCATTCGAATGAAAGCAATTTCCCTATTTTCCTCGAGGTCGTCCTTTGCATGTCTGATTTCTTCTTCCATATCCGTTCTGTCCTGAAGCTCGAGCCGTGGCGATGGCAGTCCAATCTCAGCAGGGATAACAGATTCACTTACATACGCCAGGGAGAATGGTGTTTCTCCTATCGCGGAGTTCGGGGTTGTTCGGTATGCCCATAGAATATTCGGCAGGTGCTCTACCCAATTCTCTCCTTCTTCTTCGAGTCTCTTCTTTAGACCGACTTTGATCTGTCTGTTTGTTTGTTCGACTTGCCCATTGGCCTGCGGATAGCCTACTGAGGTAAAATGCTGGGAAATTCCTAACTCTGCACACCAAGATCGGACACCCTTATCATCGAACTGTGTTTCGTTGTCCGATATTAGAGCCTTTGGGATTCCGTATCTACACACGATATTCTTCCAGATGAACTTCTGAATAACCTTTGCGGTGATAGTGGTGAGGGGTTCGGCCTCCACCCACTTAGTGAAGTAATCCACAGCTACTATAAGGAACTTGAAATTGCCCGGTGCCCGGGGCAAGGGTCCGACCAGATCGACTCCCCATTGATCGAACGGCCAGGCTGCAACAAGGGGTGTCATCTGTTGTGAGGCTAGGTGAGGTATGTTGCTATGTACTTGGCATGATTTACACTCCCGGACGAGGTCCCCGGCGTCCTATTGCATAGTCGGCCAATAATAACCGAATAGCCTGCACTTTCGTGCTAATGTTCGAGCCCCCGGATGGTTCCCACAGATTCCCAAGTGAATCTCGCGGAGCAGGTAGTTCCCTTCATCCTCTGTTACGCATCTGAGACATGGGGCCACGAAGGACTTTCTATACAGTACGTTGTCGAAGAGCGCGTACCTCGGTGCTCGGAATTTCATTCTTCTTGCTAAAACTTTGTCACTCGGCAGCGCGGCATCTCGGAGATAGGATACTATGGGGTCCATCCAGGTATCCTTCTGAGTGATGGGTTGAACTTCCTGGGCGTCATAGCTCATTTTCTGCATTAATTCCACCAGTACTCTCTTGCTGGGTGTGAAGTTAGATGCTATCTTGGAAAGGGCATCGGCTCGCCGGTTCTGAGATCGGGGCACTTGCTCGATAAGGACACTGTTGAATGTTTTGAGCCGAGCATTGGATACGGCCAGATATTTTTTCATAGGCTCTTCCTTGGCCTCGTACTCACCTTTCACATGATTGACTATTAACTGGGAATCGCTATATACACGCAAATTTTTTGCCCCCAACTTGGCTGCCAGGTTGAGTCCAGTGATCAACGCTTCATACTCGGCTTCATTGTTTGTGGCCGAGAATCCGAACCGAAGTGCGTAAGGGAATTCCTCACCCTTTGGGCTGACGAGCAGAAGGCCTGTACCTGCTCCTTCTTTGTTAGAGGCCCCATCAACATATAACGTCCACGACTCGTCCTCAATTCTTGATTGATCTTGTTCAAGGATGATGGCAATTTTCTCGGCAAGAAAATCCGCTAGCGCCTGCGCCTTGATGGCTGTTCGGGGGCGAAAGTCAAGATCATACTCGGCCAATTCCACTACCCACTTTGCCAGGCGTCCGGACGTCTCTGGTCGGGACAGGATCTGTCGAAGGGGCTGGTCGGTGATCACGACAATCGGATGTGCTTGAAAGTAAGGTCTCAATTTCCGGGAGGCGTGTACTAGAGATAGTGCTAACCTTTCAGCATCAGTATATCTGACCTCTGGGCCACGAAGTGCCTTGCTAACATAGAAGATTGGCTTTTGAGTATTATCCTGCTCTTTGACGAGGACCGCATTGATGGCTTCACCGCATGCGGCCAGGTATATGGATAGGGTATCTCCCGGTTGTGGTGATGTTAGCATGGGCAGTTCGGCCAAATACGCTTTTAGGTCTTCAAAGGCTTGCTGGAAATTTTCATCCCACTTGAACGGGTTAACTTGCTTCAGAATCTTGAAAAAGGGCAGAGCTCGTTATGCCGATTTCGACAGGAAACGCCCGAGTGCGGCCATCCTACCCGTTAACCTTTGTACTTCTTTGAGGCTTCTTGGTGTCGGCATAGTCCTTAATGCGTCCACTTTGTCTGGGTTAGGTCTGATACCTTCTTGCGAGATCATATATCCCAAAAATTTCCCGGTCCGAACTCCAAAGGTGCACTTTTTGGGGTTGAGCTTCATCCGCGAGGCTTGGAGCACCCCAAAAACTTCTCTCACATCTTCCAGATATTGCTGTAGGGACTTGCTTTTAATCAGCAGGTCGTCCACGTATACCTCCATACTCTTCCCGATCTGATCTTTAAATATCTTATTGACAGCTCTTTGGTAGGTTGCTCCAGCGTTTTTGAGGCCGAATGGCATGGTTCGGTAGCAGTACGTGCCAAACTCCGTGATGAACGAGGTCTTTTCAGCATCGCTGGGATCCATAATAATCTGATGGTACCCTCTGTAAGCATCAAGAAAACCGAATATTCCGAAACCTATGGTCGAATCCACCATCCGGTCTATGCGTGGCAGGGGGTAACAGTCCTTTGGGCAAGCTTGGTTGAGATCGGTGAAGTCTACGCACATCCTCCAGCTGCCGTCCGGCTTCTTTACTAGCACGGGGTTTGCCAGCCACTCGGGGTAATTTACTTCTCGAACGATGTTGGCCTGAAGTAGCTTATCCACCTCTTTCTGCACGGCATCGATCCGTTCTTGGGCGAAGTGTCTCTTATTTTGTCGGATAGGCCTTCGGGATGGGTCAACATTTAGTCGGTGCATGGCCAGACTTGGGGATAACCCTGGCATCTCTTCTGTTGTCCAGGCGAATACCTCCTTAAATTCTTTTAACAAGGCCACTAGCCGTTCCTTATGCACGCTGGGGATCCATGCGCCTATCTCGATAGTTCGATCATTCCGTCCTTCCCATAAACAAACTGCTTCGGTTGCGTCATCTGAGGACCAGATTTCCTCGCGTTCGGGCAGTAGTTCTTCAACGGAGATTGGTGCCGTTTGGCCGTTCCCGTGTGCTTCGGATGTAACGCAGCCGCTTATCTGACCTATATCGCCTACGATTTCTACGGGATTATCGTTGACTATAAACCTTAGGTTGTTGTGGACGAGTGACACGACGGCTCGCAAGGCAATCAACGGGAGGCGTCCTAGGATTATATTATAGGGGGACGAGGCCTTGACCACCACAAACTCGACGGGAAGGGTTCGGCCCAAGGGAGGTCGGACGAAGGTGGTGGAGAGGACAATAGTGCCCTCAGGTTATACCGGGGAGTCGGCAAGGCCGAACAAGGGAGAACTTGTTGGAGTTAATTCAGTGCTATCCAAATGCATTAAAAGTAGAGTAGAGTGATACATGATACTTACTGCGCTTCCGGTGTCAATACAGATGCGCCTTACCAAGTTTTGTTCCACCATGGCTTCAATCACAAGACCATTGTTGTTGGCTTCCATAGGGATGGGATCAGTGGCGTCGTACACCACCTCCTTGACAAATCTTCGCTTTTTCCAGGGCGTCTGGCTGCAACCGTCATGTCTTCTGAGGACAGTATTCACGTTCTTCATCTTCAGGCAGGTTCCACTAACGAGGTGTTCACTAGTAGGACCCTCCTTCTAGCGCCAATTGACGATCCAAAAATCGTCTCTTTCTATTTTAGGGTTCTTACTCTTAGTGACAACCTAGGGGAACTCCAGAATACGAAGATTATTTGGGGGTGATTTAGACTGCACTTGATGATGATCAAGCTGCCTACGTATCCAACTGGTAAAGTTGGAATCAAGTCTCCGTAGTTCCTTAGGGAATGTTTATATAGAGGGGCGTAGGCCCTAGGGTTTAATGTGGCGTGTCTATGAGGGACACTAGTCAACGTGTTCCCTAAGGAAAAGATTACAATTGATTAATCCCGTGATTTTAGGAGATAAATATGGTATTTCAAATATTAATATTAAAGGATAAAGATTCGAGCCTTTATTATTCAGGATTTTATAATAATTATCTGGTTATTGCCTAGGTAACAAATAAGATTTTCTCTCGGGATAAACCCGCAGGCTAGAGCTGGCCCCTAGGGAGCGAACGAGGGCCGAACTCCAGCCATCGGGAAATTGCACAAGTCTAAAGGCTTAGCCCGTCCTACGAGATCGGGAGAGAGCACAGAAGGTCGCCCAGGGTCCGGTGCCTGACCC
Source organism: Gentiana straminea (assembly GCA_036785695.1). NCBI lineage: Eukaryota > Viridiplantae > Streptophyta > Magnoliopsida > Gentianales > Gentianaceae > Gentiana > Gentiana straminea. The sequence goes on along the minus strand of JAVUPR010000241.1, from coordinate 1,628,500 downwards.
TTCGACCTGCCAGAGACTGGCCGACCCCGTGGGGTCGGTCACACGGAACCAGCGATGACAAGGTGTACGAGTGGGCTCTCTGGGATCGGATCCATGGAGTCGAAAGTAGTTTATTCTTCTAAGTCAAGTGTCGGGCCACCAAAGAGGTGCCACGTGGACGAGTCCATTTTCTGGCAGCATCAATAACCAAGCAACAAACTCAAAATAAAAGCAAGAACTTCTTTATTTCATAAAGCAAAATAATTGGAGTTGTGTTTATTTGAGTATATGTTACAATAGACTGGCACAACCTTTTTATAGAGCTGTAAACCGAACCAGTTAACCTAAACCTAGCCGACTTAGTGTAAATTACGGCAACTCCAGTTTCATGTCTTCCAAGGCGCCACAACTGCGGCTAGGGTTCCGCAATTGCGGGTTTGATTGCCTTCCTTTCAGGTCCAGCAGACTCTTCACGGACTTTATTGACTTCGGCCCAATGACATCTTCTGACTCGGATCCACTCTTTATTCACCTCCAAATACGGTATATCTGAAAAGCATAGAAATGAGACACAACAATACCATATTTATGGGATAAAACGTATAGATACAGAATAACGACCAAGGAATTGATACTAGGCAATTGACATGTATTTCACACAATAATCTAACTGTCACTTATCAATTGAGCATAATTCGGTATAAATAAAGGTATAGTTTATAGTACTAATTTCAATGTAATCAAATGGAAATCGAAAATCGGAGTTGCATCCAATCTGAACAGAAGTATCGGAAAGTGTTTTAGAGAATTCAGCCTCGAAATTCTCACAGAAGCGGCCCAACTTCCACTTACATATAGGTGACCTCCTATAAAGAGTACTCTACAATACCCCACTTTGCTTAACCAAGGTATAAGAATCATTAAATGCTTAACCAAAACCTTTCAACAGACATCACTTTTGTTTTAACAGAATGGTTAAGTGCTAACCGTCCCTCATAACTTTGTTGTCCATTTTGAACCATGATCTTTGGATCTCCAGTCACTATGGTTGGGTTGCCATTATAAGGGAACATGCGTAGTACGTAGGCTTCGGTCCCATTCCGTTTGTAAAAAGATTGACACCCGATCTCTAGCTAAACCTTTTTATAAGCGGATCTACAAGATTCTCCTTCGACTTTATACAATTGAGGAAATCAAACCATTGGAGATCAATTAATAAATGGTATTGTGTCTACGATGTGTGAATCATGACTTACCATTTTCCATATTACTATGCGCTTGTTTTATCACTTACCGACTATTGCATGCTAATAACAATGATAGATTTTGAGCCACACGCAATATCTTTCCAAGGAATTCTGAATTAATTCAACTTCCTTTCCATTTCATGCTTTCGTTACATCACTTTATTTAGGTAAATTTCTTTAGTTCACACATGTATCTGTTCGGCTCAAAACAAATTGAATCCTAAGGTTACAACCCGAATTTGAAGTGCTTATTCTTCTCTATAAATACATACGATTCCAGAATGAAAAAAGAGATTATTATTCTATATAAATATAACGCCCCCAGACCCCGGGCCTGACAACGCTAAATAAGTCATAAATGTCCGGTCAACTACTTAGACCATCGTCCTCGCTTGGTCTAAAAAAGCTAACACGAGTTGACAAAACATTTATGTCTCACACTTATATGATGGTGATACGCTTCCCCCACTTACAATATGGGATATCACATTCTCCCCCCTTATAAGTGACTGGCGTCCTCGCCAGGACGGCCAAGACTTGTCCCCCTGGACTTTGTCCCAGTTTCGTCTCTACCAGAGGATCTAGAGGTGGCCCCCACCGACAAATAGCATAGTGTCACTTAGATCCGTCTGATAGTCGACTTTTGATACCATTCTGTAACGCCCTCAGACCCCGGGCCTGACAGCGCTAAATGAGTCATAAATGTCCGGTCAACTGCTTTGACTGTCGTCCTCGTTTGGTCTAAAAAGGCTAACCCAAGTTGACAAGATCTTTATGTCTCTCACATATATGACGGTGATACGCTTCCCTCACTTCCAATATGAGATATCACAATAAACTCTCCACAAATAAACTTAAAACACTCACTTTGCATTCACTGCATTTTCAAAGACAATCAAGGAGATTTAGTGTCAGGCTTCGAGTTTGCTGGTTTTGATTAGTACAAGTGTCATCTGATCAGAATGTAAGGATTGTTGTTTCTTGAGAACATAAGTTTTTTATTTTTTTATTTTTAAACAACAATCCATAAGGTTTCGTTTTACTCAATTTTTTGTTTTATTTTTTTCATTGTTAAATTTATGTTCTAGCAATATCTATTAATTATGTGAGTACGACATGTTAAAATGGAAAGAGTGCCAACATACTTCATCTAAACAATGAAAAGAGCAAATTAAAATACCCATGTCAACAGCATACAGTCAGTAACATCCAAACAAGGCTGGCAAATATTTTCATCAACTAGATTTTTTAAACATAAATTACAGGGTAACGGTTAAAAAGGGCAAAAATAGATGACAAATTGTCAAAAAGAATATAGGTATTGAAAAATGACAAAAAAAAACACCTGAAATGATGAAATTACCCTTACCGCGTTTAACGTTTTCAAATATCCACTACCAAAAAATCCACTAAACCATTTTAATGTCAAACAAATTCATTAAAACAAAAACAACAAAAAGGGCAAAATGGCATAATTATCGTCCGACGGAATAAAAAATTGTCATTTTTACCATTATTTTCAATTCACAGGACTAAATGCCAACTACTAATACGGAAAGCACGTGAACTTCATCTAGCGTGGTGCAAATAAGATTTCAATTTATTTCTTTGCTTCTTGTATAGTTTTTTGATTTGTTTCGTTTCCGAACGGTTGTACAATTTTATGTAATTAATATAAATATCCGGTTTAACCAAAAAAAACATTTGTTCTTAGAATATATAATGCATTACGAATGTACTCCTTAATGAGCAAGGATCATCAAAGTGAGAGTCAAGTGTCCTCTTAAGTTTTATTGATCTCACCGTACACACACAATGTGTAGATAATCTAACCGTAGATTATTTTTTTCTCAAAACTACACCGTTTCGTTAAAATTAACGAAAAACAATGACACTTAAGAGACTATTTGACCCTATCACTAGAGAGTTGAGAGGATCCTTGCTCGTTTAATGCACGTAACAACATTCTAGTTGATCAGTCCAGAAAATCCAAAAAGAAAAGATGACTCTCAAGACTAAATACAAATTAAAGTTGAATTTCCCTTTTAACACACAAAATAGAAAAGCAACAAACCCTACCCCGGCCCTATATATATATTTATATATATATATATACGGGGTTGGTATATATAAGGCCGGCCGGGTCGGAATCGAAATAAAATTGAAAAACATATATAAACGCATGCAAAAATGAATATTAATTAATATAATCTATCTAGCTATTCTTGAAAGGAGTAATCTTAAGGACCATTCCTGGGAAAACATCATCTGGATCATTGATATGTGGATTTTCTTCAACAATATATGGATCACCACATTTATCACTAATGCTATGCAATGTGTCTCCTTCTTTAACCACATAAATCTCATCACACGGCCCTGCATTTGCATGCACCACCTGGTAATACACCACCGGCACCTCGAATTCATCTTCCGCCGTCAATTCACAACAGCTGAGAAGCAACATCATCGCCAACAACACCGCACAATACCACGACAACGTTTCTGCTAGCAATGTCATTGGATGAACACGTGACATAATTCTACGCCGGGCCTATTATATAATTTCTTGTAACGAATCGGTATATAGTATATCGATCTGTTAATGATATACTATATGGTAGCTAATTGGGGTACTTATATATAGGCAAAGGAGTGAAGAATTAATATTGTTATGGGATATATATGAGCAAGAGGATTAGGAAGAAAAAAATGCATGGGAGATTTTCAATTGGTCATTAGGATGATGTATGTATGTTTGAAATGTTTGTTGGAGTTGGTATGAATAAATGTTATAGTTAGGATGAATTTGGAGTGGGAGTTGAAAGGTTCTTATCTTTGGGTGTGGTAGGTAAATGTCAAGGAAGATTGAAAATTGAAACATATATAGTAAATGTAAGGAAGATTGAAAATTGAAAAAAAAAAAACACACACACACATATATATATATATATATATATATATTCCTTCGTTTCAAAATAACTGAAACAATTATAAAAAAATTGTTCTAAATAACTAATGCAGAACATCTTCCAATGCGAAATTTAATTCATATTTCCCTTTTTACTCATCTCTCTATTTTTTCCATATACTATCTTAAATGCACCAATATTAATTACCTATTTTTCATAAGAGTATTCTAGTATTTATTTAATCAAAGTCAAAACAATTAATTATTTTTTCAATCTCCGTGTTTTTGACAATTCCCTCGGTTATTGTGGAACGGATTGATTTTTATTTTATTTTTTTAGGTAAGGATATATATATATATATATATATATATATATATATATATATATATATATATATATATATATATATATATATATAACTGATAGATTGTATGGGTTTTCAAGTGCATTTCATTTGACTTGATTTCAGATGGACATATCATTTCTCTTTGTTTTGAGGAAATAAAGAAAATTTTGTTCAACTTTTTGACTTGCCAACTTGACTTGTATTTTCGGTTTGGATGTATTACCTGTCGTCTTTGTTATCAACTCTCTTTTTACCAATAATTTTATGTTAGTGCGAACATCATGTCACTGTTTTCGATCAATAAAAAAATCACATTGATAGGTTTTTTAAATTAAATAAATCCCTATTATCTGGTATTGTTTGTTGAAACAATATCATGAATATGAATAAAGAGACAAGAACATGAACATTCTAAGTATGTTGACGTATAAATTGAACAAGTACGTGTTAAATAAACTAATATGGACATGTTTCAATGCAGAAAAGTCCGATGACAACACTTTTTACCCGAACCAGAACGATTTTGATTCGACCGTATGTTTCGAAAAGAAAACAAGTAGCTGGGCCACACCCGCCGGATGGACCCGAGTTACACCGTGCGGGAGTTACCGCGCCGCAAGAAGACTGTCTCGGTTCCAGACATATAGGGATTCATTCCATTTCATTATACATGAATCAGATTCATCATAGCAACGGAAACAAAACAAAACCAACTCAAAAACATAGCATAAAAACACTTGTATAATTCAAATAACATAATCTACATGCATAAGGGTGTTTTGAGATTATACCAACTCTTGTAGAAGATGAAGATGATGATAAGTTAGTGAAATCCAAGATCTTTTGACTTGATATTCACAACACTAGTTGGTGATCCTCGATCCTCAGTCACTTCAAGAATCAAAGATGCTTTAGCCAAGAAAAGATCAAGTTTTGACTTTTGGTTGATGAATATTCTAAATGTTTTGAAGAAACTAGAAACCCTAGAATCTATCTTGATAGTGGCACCCCATTAAGTGAGGTTAGGATTATGTTTCATCTCATGAAAGCTTCCTTAAACATAGTAGATTAGGGCATTAGGTAAAAATGCAATTTTACCAAAAATTGTTTAATGATATTTTAGGCTTAAAATCCTTTTAAGAAACCCTTAATACTTTAGGCAAAATCCTCTAATAAGAGGCCTACTTAATTAATCTTCTTAAGTAAATCCCAATAAATTAGTTTCTCATTTTAATCTATTTTTTCCCCAAAACGAAATTTATAGAAATAAACAGCCAAACTAACGCCGGAAAATACAACCGGAAAAACCGGATACCATCATCACACCGCTGGACTAAAGGAAAAGCAACATAAGCAAAAAAAAACCTGATAAGACCAAAATTGTTGGCACATTTAACCCAATTAACATGTTGTCAACACCAATTTAGACATAGATTAACAAAAACACATATGCTAAAAATTGAACTATCAGAAAACATGAAAACGAAAACTTATGGATTGAGGCGAGTTGACACTCTATCCTTAAGACGAATTTGCGCCAAATTCGTACTCACGGTAATCACAATCGTCTCCCAAAATACAACAATCCTTACATTCTGATCATACGGCACTTGTAATGAATCAGAAGCGGCGAACTCGAAAGCCTGGTATGAATATCTCTTCTTGATTTCAAAAAATGCCAAGTATAAAAAATATGTTGTTCTAAAAATTATGCAGAGATTTTATGTAAATAAAACTGTGTAATTTTCATTTGAGGAATACTTCTATTTATAGAAGAAAAGCAACCTTCCAGTAAAGGATGCATCTCTTCAACGTATCGGTTCAACCGAAGTGATGCGACTTTACGATATGAATTGATGCATCTCTTGAACCAAACGAACACATCTCTTCAACCAAAAGGTTGTACCAATTCGGTTCAGTTTGATTGAACATATGCATCCGTTCGAATAAACTGGTTCGATTCGAATAAGCATCATTTCCTCTAATTTTAACATTAATTTCTCATTCACCCGATATCCGAATCGAGTGATTCAAAAGCCTATCATTATCTACATTTTAAGTAATATTTAATGATACCATAGGCTTCCGATAATTCATATTGTATACCATCTAAAATTAATACCGAAGTGGACTTCTCGCCACTTTAAATAAAACTCACTATGAGCTATTTTCTCCAACAAAAACAACCATTACAAAGCTGAGCAGAATAAAGAAGAAAAATCTTCATAAGATGAAAGAGAACTCAGACAGTGATCCCCAAATCCAAACTATTACTTGGCAAAACAAAAAACGCACACCAAACCCACAAATCTAACAAAAGAAGGAAGAAAAGAGACATGCAGGGTTGGCAAGAACAGGAAAATCGGCGAGCCACCATCCATGTCCGGCTAGATCCTGCCCCATCCATGTTTTCCGATCTAAGACCCAATTCAGTTCCGCTCCAATCACCACTAGAGCGCCGCCCGCTGTCGCTACACAGGTAGAAGCCCGTAAATGAGGCTATAAGAACTCATACAAGAAAACAACTACCTTACATGCCGCAGAGAGACCGGAGCCAAATTGGGATAAGAAAGGAGACAACTTCGGCGACCATCAGATGTAACTACCGAGGTGGCAGATCAGAACACCACAAAGAAGAAACAAAAGAGTAAGAGAACACACAAGAGGAAGAAAGAAAACAAGAAGACAGAGTAGAAGGGAAAAAATGGGGTGGACGCTGGCAGCATAAAGCCGCCGGCACCGGAGGCATGAAAACTGAGGGGAAAAACTTCGGATATAGAAAGGGGAAGAGGAAAAGTTAGAGAGGGAGACATCGGGAGAGTATTCATTTGAATGAGTTTAATAGTCATATTAAATTAAATGAATCTTATTCAATTAATTTAAGTCATTATTTATCTTATACATAATCCTTGATTATTTTATATAAAAAACTATTTTCCACGTATTTAGAATACTTAGTCATTAGGAATACTAGTTTCTCCATTTCTTCGAGAAGTGCTTCCATATGTGAATTGCATGAGACAAGCTGGGGACCGTGGGCCTATATACAGAAACTCCAATGATTCGTGATTAATGAGAGTCAACTTTGCTATAATTTCGTGTGCATTTTATCCTATATTTGTAGATTATTATATGTGATTTTGGGGGTAGTTAAGTGTTTTTATAGCACATTTCACCACTAGTTGAATCACGAGACGATAGGGCGTTTACGTCCGAAATCTCCATATTTTTGGTGAATTGTGTGCGTTTTTTGGCATTTGTCACGCTTGGGTTTTCTTTTTTTTATTTGTTATAGGTGTGGCATGATAGAGGGCGTGACGATGATCGAAACGGTATGAAAATCGTCCAAAACGAAGTTGGTATAAAGATATGGCGTGAGATTCAAGCTCAGAAGTTCGGGAAAAAAGAAAAGAATAAGAAAATTCGAGAAAAAAAACAGCAAGTATCACATGTGATGGAGACTGTTTTTCACTCTTTAAAAACATGCCCGAAGTTAAAGAGTTGAAACGGATCAAGTATCGTTGATGTTTTCATGCTTCAGTCATTTAATCCGAATTTTGATCTCCCTTGGAGGCGTTTTCGGGAAAGGTAATCTTCATCAAAGTTGTAGGGGATTGAATAAGGTTTCCAACGCAATTTGGATCGTGCAAATCGGAGCTGTACACATAAAGATAACGCCAAATTACTGGAGACGTGTTTGGCTGGCCGCGCGGATGACATCATCAATGCGATGGATGACGTGATTAGTTGCGAATTTCCGAGTTTTCACTATTTTGGGTCTAATTTGGCTTATATAAAAGCCAAATTAGGTCAAATTTCCACCACAACTTCATACAATAATTTTCTTTTCAGTTTTTTAGATTTTCCTTCCTCCAAAACTCTAGATTTAGGTTAAATTTCTTCCATCAAATTGCGACGATTATTAGTTCTTTTCGCGATTTCTTCACTTTGGATTGACAAATCAATTAGGGGATTGCTTCTACGTTATTGGTAATTTATTGTTCTTATCTTTTATCATGTTTTCTTCCCAATTAATTATGATTTCTTGTTTCGTTCTTGTTATTATGCGTAGCTAGATTTTTTATAGCTAAATTATGTGATGGGATAATGAAATTGATGCCTAAACGATGATCCAGGGATGAGTAGGGTTTAAAAATTGAATCTTTTGAATTGTTGTGTCCTAAAACTTGAATCTAATGCCTTTAATGGAGTAGCTAACAATTAATTGATCACACACACGAATTTTATAAATGTATTTTGCGAGGGAGTGTGCGATATAGGGTTTTAGGATTGCCATGCACGAACTAGTCGAGTTATTCGCAGCCTGTTCCTTGGTAAGGTTTTTCGGCTAAGCCGTGAATTCGGTGGATGCGGAGCATCTCATTGTTCTTCATCATATTAGGTCAATTAAATCCCATGGAGGACCGTTGAACCGAATATAGGGTAACTAGGTTGTGGTATTAGCGCCTAGGGACCAGTTTAGGAGATTGCACCCACGACACATTCATTAGAAGCTATTGGTTGGTGGTAGGTTAAGGCTCATCCTTAGTGATTCGGTAAGGTGTTAACAGTAGTGTTCCTGATCATAGTTTAGCTATTCCTTTTTATCACACTTTTTAAAGGTAGCATTTTTATCTTTCTAGTTATAGATTGCTTCACCCATATTTGTGAGCCTAAACTGAATACGAGCGTGATTTTGATACTTAACTGATTCCTCGTGGGATACGACCTTGCTCGCCGTTGTTGTACAACCGACCCGGTACTCTGCCGGTTAAAGTTGGTTTGCTATAATTTGGCCATCAGTGACCAAACAAATTCTTTGATTCAAACACTCGTTTCATTAATCTCGGTGTTGTATCACCATAGAATAGAGACTAAACTCTTCTGGCATACAGAGCATATTTACTCCACTTACTCATAGTAGTTACTGAGTGTCCACTGATATAACCATTAACATATATATAAACCTCCATAGACCGTTCATCTATGAAGCAAGGTATTTTTTATGACGGTCAAATTATACCCGTAAAAGTCATCAACATTGTCCTTAAATCGGGATTAATAATATATATTTTATATTAAATCACATGTTTATATTTATTATTTAATGTTATGTGATTTATAAGATATAATTTGGTATTTATCCATTTTTATTATATAATTTGATATTCCGTTTTTATTTAAATATGATTTATTTTGGGATAAATATTTATTTTGTAGATTGAGATAATTTTGGAGGATAAATATAAATGGAAGAATTAAATCTCAAAGATAAATCCAAAATGCATTGAAGATAAAGATCGGACGAGCACGAAAAGAGGAGTAAGGCAAGACGAAAGCCGGCAAGCCAATCCAAAGAGTGGCGCCGACTTTGGGGGACGCACAAGGGGGGGGGGGGGGGGGGGCATTTCATCTTTTGAGATCGTCCAGGAGTTATCTCTTATTTGTTTTGATATTTTGAAGTATATCCCTTAATTAGCTTGAACCCCTATAAATAGAGACATACAATACAAGCCATACACACCTTTAGAAATACTCTAGAATACAATTCACAACATTGTTTTTATTTTCAATATATATTTTCTTTATTTTATGTTCGTTCATTACGGAGTCGTTAGAATCGCCGGTTAGAGATCGTATCGAAGAGTGGGAATCACACTCGTCTTCGAGGGTAATGTCTACTCAATTATGCAATCTTTATTCGTAGATCTAATTTATTTCGTTATGGAGTAGTCGTTTTATGTATTGATTTCGTGATGTAGTTAATTTACGAACCCATGTTTATGTAGATCTGAGACGTAAAAGACGTTTCACGAGCAAATCTGGTTCAGATCTGAGCTTACTGGCAGCGAGCCTATGTCTCGTTGGTAGTAAGATCTGTGATGTTCTTGATTTGTCTGTGAACGGCTTCGACTACGTTAGGTTCTCTGGTTTGTAATTTAAACGAGTAATTAAATTTGATCAACTTAATTATTTGTCATCGTAATTTAACATGAGACCTAAAAAGTGATTGTTACTTAGGACAGAGATTGAATCGGTGTCTAAGAAGTACACCTAACCATAGGAATGTTGCTTAGATGAGGTTACGGTTTATACCGGCATCCCTAGTTTCGTAATTGTGTCAGAAGTTATATGAGATGAAGACTAAAAATGTGAAGTCACGTAATGGAGACACGATGATCTAGATGGCCTACATGGAGCTAGATCTATTTTAGGGGATGACTCCCGTAGTCAGAATAATTAATCTTAAATGTCTTGTTTTGTCTCGTCGTCAATTTACATAGCATGGGGGAGTAATTACTACTAGCGTTATCAATACCGTTTGTTAATCATTTATAAAACCTATAAAAATAAGTGTCTTAGTGTCGTTGTGTCTTTCGTTGGTTTTGTGTTTCTATTGTGTCAATTTTAATTCTACGTTAATTGTTGGTCGTAGACCGCCTTTAATTTTCTTTTTAATTTAATAAGTCGTATTTCGTTTAAGCCGAGTCTCTGTGGGATCGACCTCGACTCTATCTAACTATACTACGATTGAACCTAGTTCTCTTGGTAGTGTGTTATTTAGGTATCGAGTATTTTTATTACTTGGACCGTGCATCAAGTTTTTGGCGCCGTTGCCGGGGACTCGTGTCATTAAATTAAGTATAGCTTATTTTATTAAAAGTAAAATCGTAAATATTGTGAATAGAGTCTGTTTTAGTTTCGTTTTTGTTATTTAGTCTAGTTAAAGGCCTAGCCTTTTAAGTTTTTAATTGTTTTATTGTTTTTTGTTATTTTATAGTACGCTACCCGGAAATCGAAGGAACCGCTTGAGCCATATAATCCTGAAATAGAGAAATTTGCAAGGCGAAATAGGAAGTTAGCTAGAGAACTGGCTAAACAAGGAGAAGAGGGTCCAAATCTTGAGGAAAGAGAGCAAGAATTGGAAGAAGGACATACAACCGATCATTCTGAGCATTCTGAACCTGAGGCAGAAATGGAAGGCATTCCGATCAATCCAGACCAGGTACTTAATCCTGAAGTTATAAATAATGCCAATATGTTAATAATGCGAATAATCTTAATGCTAATAATGGAAACCAAGCCGCGAGGCGCACTTTACAAAGTTATGCAACACCGACTATTGATCAATTCATTCCCGCTATCGTAGCACCGCAAGACCCTGCGGAAGTCTATCACCCTAGGCCTAATGTAATTCAAATGGTGACCAACTATTCCACTTTTCATGGAATCCAAAACGAGGATCCTGGTGTTCATGTGACAAATTTCTTGGAAATCATTAGCACTGTGAAGTTGGTGACGGTCAAATTGTACCCGTAAAAGTCATCAACGTTGACCTTAAATCGGGATTAATAATATGTATTTTATATTAAATCACATGTTTATATGTATTATTTAATGTTTTGTGATTTATAAAATATAATTTGGTATTTATCCATTTTATAAGATATAATTTGGTGATTATCCGTTTTTATTATATAAATCGGTATTTATCCGTTTTATTTAAATATGATTTATTTTGGGATAAATATCTATTTTGCAGATTTGGATAATTATGGAGGATAAATACAAATGGAAGAATTAAATCTCAAGATAAATCAAAGGAAAATCAAGATAAATATCGGATTAGCACGAAAAGATCGGATAAGCATGGCAAACCAACCAAGATTGGCGCCAACATGAAGGACACACAATTAAGGGGGGCGCACTTCATCTTATTTTTATTTGGAGATTGGCCGAGAGTTATCTCTTATTTGTTTTGACATTTTAATGTATATCTCTTAATTAGCTTGAACCCCTATAAATAAAGGCATGTTATACACGCCTTTTACACACTTCTTTGCACAATACATTTTTTTACACTTCTCAGTTTATAATAAAATCTTCAGTTTTTCTTAGAGCAGTTTTTATGCAAGATCTGCAATAATGTAAGTTCTTGTATTTATTTGTTCTTTGTTCTTTGTAATTAAGCCCCCAATTATTGTTTATCGTTTGAGGTTGTTCGTTCTTCACCGGACGATGTAGATCTAAGGATACGATATGAGGCAGTGGGGATTCCTTGTCTATAAGGATCCAAACGCCCGGATACGTTATCCGGTGACCTATAGATGACTTCGGTATGATCGGCAACCGTGTTTTTAGTAGATCTATATAATTGCTTTATGAGTCTCTATTTTATCCGTTACGTATGTAGAAACGCTAAGATTTAGGTTTTCGCCGCGTCAATCTAGCCAAGTCTTTATGGTGTGATTGTCCACCTAGAATTTCTTATCTTAGTAGGTATGGCTACGACTACGTCGGGTTCTCTCGCTTTGTAATTTAAACGAGTAATTAAACTTGATCAACTTAATTATTTGTCATCGTAATTTAACATGAGACCTAAAAAGTGATTGTTATTTAGGACGAGAGATTGAATCGGTGTCTAAGAAGTACGCCTAATCATAGGAATGTTGCTTAGATGAGGTTACGGTTTATACCGGCATCCCTAGTTTCGTAAATGTGTCAGAAGTTATATGAGATGGAGACTAAAAATGTGAAGTCACGTAATGGAGACACGATGATCTAGATGGCCTAACCGGAGCTAGATCTATTTTAGGGGATGACTCCCGTAGTCGATATAAAAGAAATACGAATCGGATTTATAGTTGTCGAGTATCGCTTAATTATATAGAATCTCTGAGCCAAACGATAACATAATAATTGGGGAGGTTAATTACGTTGTTTATGTGTTGTGTCGGGTCGTGTCCTTTACTTTTTCTTGTACTTCGTTGGTCGTAGACCGCCTTTGTGTCCTTGATATGAATAATTAATTGTTTGTATATAAAATGATCCACAATTTGGTTCCCTGTGGGATCGACCTTGATTCGCTATAGCTATACTACGATGGACCTAGTCCTCTTGCTAGTATTGGTTTATGGTGGTCAAGTACTTTTAATTATTACTTGATCTACGTGCACCAAGTTTTTGGCGCCGTTGCCGGGGAACCAACGGTCAATTTTATATAAATAATTTTTTATTCATGTTAAGTTTTACGTTTTAGGGTCTGTTTTTTTTTATGTTTTTGAGTCCTACGGTTGTACGTAAGTTGTAAAAATTCCGAATGCGGAACACTTGGTTTCACTCCCGGCGAGCCTAGTTCGTTTTTACGGGATTTCGCGTGTCCGTTTATCTCCGTATGTTTAAACCGTAGGTACGATAGCGACATGGGAAACCATGTTAAAGTCGATCTACGGTCTGTTTGTTCTTACGTTTGCGAAACCGGGGAAGCAATAATCGAGTCGGTAATTTTTCGTGGGCGGCGAGAAAATAACCCGGCGGCATGTGGAGCTACGAATCTACGACGGGAAAGCAATGGACGAAACACCTTTAAAACACCAAGATGGCTCCGAGAAAATAAATATTAAGGTTCGAATTATTCGTGGTACAAGGTTGAAGGCAAGGTACTACCTTTTTTGCTTATATTTTACTATCTTTTGATCTTTTGAACATAAGCTAGTCTTTACATGAACACGAATGAGAATCTTAGCCCGGAGTTGGTTTGTAAGATTTATTTTATTAGTGTGAAAGGTTACGCCCCAAATCTGTCTCATCTAGAGGGTGTAGGGAAACATGTTGTCGTTAAAGGAAGCAGTGAGTAAAGAGTTCCTCGTAGTTCTGTCAAAATCTCATTGTCCTATGCATGAGATTGCTTCTACGCCGGGGGAGCAACAATGTGTGTAGTTTAAGAATTCTCAATCTAAAGAAGACGTTGAGTTTTGAGAGAGCATAATGAAGCGACATTATAGAGGATGTTATTAAAATAAGTCCCTAGGACTAAATCTTCTTAGAATTCACTCATTCCTAAAACGAGAGCCGAGGTAAGAGCTTTGTATAAATGGTATGGATAAATGTCGTTTCCTAGGTCTCACAACCAAGGGAAGGATATTAATCCGCAAAAAGCGACGAGCCCACCACATATAGTGCTCAAGGGGTCAACATCTAGCGATCCAAGAAGGATGACCGACAAGGATATTTTTTGGAAAGTCGAGCGAGGACTTTAAACTCGAACTACTTCTTTAAAACCCTTAGGATTTCTCTTTAGGATTTTAGGTTTCGTTTTTGTTGAGTCAAATAAGAGTAACGTGACATATGTTGAGGTTTTTTATTTTGCCGTGTTCCGATGGCCATTAGGCTAAGGATGTGCAAAACTTTTTTACTCAATATAGGCCACGTGAAATAGAGTTTCTTAGGAGAGTCGAGAAATTGCTAAAGAAAAGGAAATTTAGCAATCAACCTTAAGATGGAAGCATTAAGAGAGATTGAGAATTATTGAAAATGTAACAGAGAATGATTGGTGCGAACAAAGAACAATTTTGGTCAACTTCCAAAACTTTTTAGAATGGCGATCCTAGTGAAAATCCAAAATTGTGTGCAATTCGTTCTGCAACTACCCTTATCCTTTCCTTTGTACCTTTTCACCCTTCAACCTTTCTATTCTCTCACCAATCTGCATCACAGTTCACATTTCTAACCATTCCTTCATCCCCTCTCTTTCTTTCCATCTTTATGTATATCTTTTTCTAAACCCATCATACTCTAAACCTCCATTTTGTTTACAAAATACCTTTGTGTTGCGGAATTTGAAACATTGCTCAGTTTTAATGTTTATCTTTTATCATTTTGGTTTTCATGATCCTAGGCGGGGTACGTGTAGCTCGACCCTAGCTAGATTTTAAAAGTTTTTTTTGGTTCGATCAAAATGCAACTTATCTTTCTACCGGATGTTTTAAATTTCACACTTTTACGCCTATTCCGGCATTTCAAGATGATAAGTTTTGTTCTAAGCCATCACACCGATTTGACCTTGTTAATGACGGTTAGGACTTTTACGTGATACATTGGGTTATTAGTAATTTTGAGGAGGAGCTACATCTCCCTAAGTTGTTGATATCCAATCTAAACGTGAAGCGTACGCACCGAGTTTCGATCCTATCTTTTACCAATTGGTCACATCCGATCTGTTATACACGACCAAGTTTCTCTTTTACACCGGATTAAATATCTTATCAATCCGGTAAACCTCGTGTTCTCCCATGGGGTAATGCTTTTTGATCTTTGTCTTCTCCACCCGGTTTTAAGCATATTTAAGCGGTGGAGATTATAGATGAAGATTACCATCTTTAGTTGCTTGTTTATCCTTCTTTCTATTTAGTATTTTTCTTTTTGCGTACGAACAAGTAGTTTTAACTCTTTGGTTTTCCTTGTCATTGGGTGTATGGAATAAAGTGGCTTAATTTGTTTTTGGATATTTATATCTAATTACTTTGCCACATTATTTTGTAACTTCCATTGACATATTATTAACGATCTCGTGGAGTTTCGTTTGGTTTACTTAAACGGGTTTTAACTTGCTTCTCCACGACGTGCTACGATGATCCGCATCTACTTGAGAGCCGTTTCCCGAGCTAAGTCTTTTTCTTAAATTCTCATTTTTATTTGTCATTGGGGACAATGACATGTTTAAGTGGGGGGTAGGAGACTTAGCTATGATATGTTATAATTGAAAATTGAAAGAAACGGTGAAAAAAAAAATTGAAAAAATTGAATAAATGCCATATTATTTATCTCGTACCCTTAGAATTGTGAGTTCCTAGCTAAGAATTGATAGGGAAGGAACCAAGTTGCATGAGTACGTGATCATTTTATACTTATGTGAATGTAAATTTAAAGATATTCATGCCGATTGTTGCAAGTAGTTATTTATTATTCGATTACTCAATCTTAGAAACGAGTTTACCGCGCAAATTATAATAACTGAAGAATTGTGTGTACATTGCATAGATGATTGGTTATGCAGACCTAGAGTCGATATTTATCTGTGATGTATTCTATCTTCGGCCATCAAAGCGGAGTAATAAGCTTGAGAATTATACGTGTTTTGACAAAGCGTTAAACACTTGGGCTTGTAGTAACATTACCAAAGTAGCCCCGCGCTTGTGGTAATATTCAATGCTATGCATGATCTAAGATAGGGGGATACTCTAAAAAGTTTTCTTCCTTGAGATTGATAGTATTTGAAAAATATGAAGATATGAGAAGAATATTTAACTCTTTAAGAGGCTTTGAGTAGTACTCGGTCTCCAAGTCCAAAAACCACTATAGATACGCTCTTGCTTATTGTTCTAGTGCTTTAACCATTGCGAGGCTTAAAGAAGTGGGAATGCTTGATGTTGGTAGGTTGAGATTACGAAGTTAGCATAAACTTTAATCTTGCCACGAATAGATAAAATCAAATGCACATGCACACATCACTTCGATTCACGAGAGAGTAGTGAATAATGGATATCTTATGAGCATGGCGGTATGAGTTGACTCGAGCTTCTCGCGTAAGTATGATTTGACCATGGCAATTGTTTTCTTGGGGAATGACTTATTGATGCTTTGTTCGGGACGATCAAAGTCTAAGTGGGGGGTAGTTGATGACGGTCAAATTGTACCCGTAAAAGTCATCAACGTTGACCTTAAATCGGGATTAATAATATGTATTTTATATTAAATCACATGTTTATATGTATTATTTAATGTTTTGTGATTTATAAAATATAATTTGGTATTTATCCATTTTATAAGATATAATTTGGTGATTATCCGTTTTTATTATATAAATCGGTATTTATCCGTTTTATTTAAATATGATTTATTTTGGGATAAATATCTATTTTGCAGATTTGGATAATTATGGAGGATAAATACAAATGGAAGAATTAAATCTCAAGATAAATCAAAGGAAAATCAAGATAAATATCGGATTAGCACGAAAAGATCGGATAAGCATGGCAAACCAACCAAGATTGGCGCCAACATGAAGGACACACAATTAAGGGGCGCACTTCATCTTATTTTTATTTGGAGATTGGCCGAGAGTTATCTCTTATTTGTTTTGACATTTTAATGTATATCTCTTAATTAGCTTGAACCCCTATAAATAAAGGCATGTTATACACGCCTTTTACACACTTCTTTGCACAATACATTTTTTTACACTTCTCAGTTTATAATAAAATCTTCGGTTTTTCTTAGAGCGAGTTTTTTTATGCAAGATGCGCAATAATGTAAGTTCTTGTATTTATTTGTTCTTTGTTCTTTGTAATTAAGCCCCCAATTATTGTTTATCGTTTGAGGTTGTTCGTTCTTCACCGGACGATGTAGATCTAAGGATACGATATGAGGCGGTGGGGATTCCTTGTCTATAAGGATCCAAACGCCCGGATACGTATCCGGTGACCTATAGATGACTTCGGTATGATCGGCAACCGTGTTTTTAGTAGATCTATATAATTGCTTTATGAGTCTCTATTTTATCCGTTACGTATGTAGAAACGCTAAGATTTAGGTTTTCGCCGCGTCAATCTAGCCAAGTCTTTATGGTGTGATTGTCCACCTAGAATTTCTTATCTTAGTAGGTATGGCTACGACTACGTCAGGTTCTCTGCTTTGTAATTTAAACAAGTAATTAAACTTGATCAACTTAATTATTTGTCATCGTAATTTAACATGAGACCTAAAAAGTGATTGTTATTTAGGACAGAGATTGAATCGGTGTCTAAGAAGTACGCCTAATCATAGGAATGTTGCTTAGATGAGGTTACGGTTTATACCGGCATCCCTAGTTTCGTAAATGTGTCAGAAGTTATATGAGATGGAGACTAAAAATGTGAAGTCACGTAATGGAGACACGATGATCTAGATGGCCTAACCGGAGCTAGATCTATTTTAGGGGATGACTCCCGTAGTCGATATAAAAGAAATACGAATCGGATTTATAGTTGTCGAGTATCGCTTAATTATATAGAATCTCTAGAGCCAAACGATAACATAATAATTGGGGAGGTTAATTACGTTGTTTATGTGTTGTGTCGGGTCGTGTCCTTTACTTTTTCTTGTACTTCGTTGGTCGTAGACCGCCTTTGTGTCCTTGATATGAATAATTAATTGTTTGTATATAAAATGATCCACAATTTGGTTCCCTGTGGGATCGACCTTGATTCGCTATAGCTATACTACGATGGACCTAGTCCTCTTGCTAGTATTGGTTTATGGTGGTCAAGTACTTTTAATTATTACTTGATCTACGTGCATCAGAAGCCAGAATTAATCCCGGAGGGCAACATTCGTCTTAAGCTTTTCCCTTTCACTTTGAAAGATAAAGCTAAGGAATGGATTCTCTCTTTAGAGGCTGGATCTATCACTACTTGGGAACAATTGTTGCAAAAATTCATGAATAAGTATTTTCCCTTAGGAAAAACCTTTAAGTTACGCCAAGACATCTTAGGATTTAAGCAACAACCTGGGGAGAGTTTTGATCAAGCTTGGGAGCGTTTTAACGAAGCTATGAGAAAGTGTCCTCATCATGATATCTCTCTTTGGCTTTTAATGCAAACTTTTTACCATGGATTGAGAGAGACTGAAAAAATTAGAGTAGACGCCTCTAGCAATGGAGCGTTTGTTCTTTTATCTCTTGAGGAGGCACAAGGAAAAATGGAGCAAATAACGATGAATAGTCAATGGGGAGGGAATGACATAGCTGCTGTGAAGATGGCCGCTGACATATTTGAGGATAGTGCATCTACTAAAATCTTAGAACAACAGTCTGTTATCAACAATAAGGTAGATGGAATGCAAGAGAGGATGGCAAGAGTAGAGAAAGGGACTGGAATCGAAGTGATACCTCAAAGTGAGAATGCTGGTACTGAAGAAGCCAACTATATTGGGAAACAAGGAAATCAATGGGGAGGATATAAGCCTAACCATAACCATCCTGGATTCCGATATAGCGACCCTAATGCAGGAGAAGGGCCTAAACCGCATACTACTTATGTACCACAGCAAACTAAAACCTTTGGTTGGGAAGCTGCGATAGAAAAACTGAGTAATGTTGTTACTGACAATATGGGACAACTTTCAAAATCGATGGCTGATTTAGCCACTAACTTTAGCCAATATTGTCAGAAGACCGATGCTAAGGTGACCAATCAAGAAGCCATAGTCCAGAATCTAACTCACCAAATAGGACAATTAGCTGAGCAAGTCTCAACTAGACCTCCTGGAGGATTGCCAAGCAACACTGATAAGAATCCTAAGGATTTGAATGCGATCATGACTAGAAGTGGGAAAGAAGTAACTCCACCGTCCTTGAAAGAAAGAGAGAAATCCGTAGAAAGTAAGGATGGTGAGCCAAGCAAGGAAGCAAATGCCTCTAGAACTCCACCGGAGCAAGAAGCCTATAAGGAACCTGCTGGCCCTAGAGTTGAGCTTTATAATAATAAGTATACTATTTTCACTGATGTCGATCCTTCAACCTTACCTTATCCTCCACGCAAACCTAAGCCTAAGGTTGATGACAAGAGGTATAAGAAGTTCATTGATATCTTTAGAAAGTTACACATCAATATACCTTTAGTTGAGGCACTTGCTGAGATGCATGAGTACACCAAGTTCTTGAGAGAAGCTGTCTCTACTAAGAGGAAACTCCTAGATTTAGAGACCATTTGCCTAAATGAGGAGTGCTCAGCCATTCTTCAACATAAGTTACCCGCTAAGTGCAAGGATCCGGGAAGTTTTCTCATTCCCTGCACCATAGGTAACGTATGTTTGAACAAAGCTTTGTGTGATCTAGGAGCGAGCGTAAATCTGATGCCTCTATCCATTTTTCAAAAGCTCGGTATGAAAGACCTTAAAAAGACTTCAATTACTTTGCAATTAGCTGATCGTTCAGTTAAGGAACCTTGTGGAGTGGTTGAGGATGTGCTAGTAAGAGTTGAGAAGTTTGTGTTTCCTGTCGACTTTGTTGTGCTAGATATGGAAGCTAACTACGAAGTGCCCCTAATCTTAGGAAGACCTTTTATGGCCATTTGTAGGACGCTTATCGATGTTTACAAAGGAGAGTTAGTGTTAAGAGTTAATATGGATGAAATAGCATTCAACGTGCTTGACACTATGAAGACACCTGATGATGAAGAGGATGCATGTTTCATGTTGGACTCTGTTGACAAGCTTGTCAATGACTTCCAACAATATGAGGATATTAAGGATTTCCTCGAGGCTACCCTAGAGTTAGAGGATGAAGTGCCATATGAACGTAGCGAGGAAGAAAAGGTGATATGGCCTGGATGTAGTAGAGGAACCCCTGGACATGTTGAGGAGATGAAGTCTACCGAGGTTGAAAAGTACTACCACAGACCAACGTGGCATAAGTTCTTTGAACTTAAGCTAACCGGACAAAAGTTAAAGACCTCGTTATAAGAACCACCTACCAATCTGACATTGAAGCCTCTGCCTGCACATTTGAAGTATGTATTCCTTCAAGATGAGACCTTGCCGCTTATTATTTCTTCTGCCTTGACTGAAATACAAGAAGAAAAGCTGATGAGAGTGTTGAGAGAGTATTGCGGAGCATTTGGATGGACTATAGCTGACATCAAAGGCATTAGTCCGAGCGTTTGCATGCATAAAATCTCCGTTGATCCTGCAAAGAAAGCGGTTGTACAACCCCAAAGAAGGTTGACTCCACAATTGAAGGATGTGGTTAGGGACGAAATCATTAAGATGTTAGAAATGGGGATCATCTTCCCTATCTCTGATAGTGAATGGGTTAGCCCGATCCATGTGGTTCCGAAGAAGGGGGGTTTTACGGTACAAGCCAATGAGTTAAACGAGTTAATTCTGTTAGACTCATTACTTGGTCATAGAGTATGCATTGACTTTAGGAAGGCTGAATGATGCTACTCGTAAGGATCACTTCCCTCTTCCCTTCATTGATCAAATGCTCGAGAGACTGAGCGGACATGCGTTTTACTGCTTTCTTGACGGTTACTCGGGATACTATCAAATTCATATTTCACCCGAGGATCGTGAAAAGACCACTTTTACATGTCCATATGGAACCTTTGCTTATAATAGAATGCCATTTGGTTTGTGCAACGCACCAGCAACGTTTCAAAGATGCATGATTTCTCTGTTTGCTGATATTGTTGAAGATTTCCTAGAGATCTTTATGGATGATTTCTCCGTATTTGGAGATGATTTTGATTCATGTCTCACGCATCTAGCAAGAGTGTTGAAGAGATGCGAGGAGACGAATCTGGTGCTTAACTGGGAGAAATGTCATCTTATGGTTACTGAAGGTATAGTACTTGGCCACCGTATTTCTAAGAATGGTATAGAGGTGGATAGAGAAAAAGTAGAGGTGATTGAAAAACTGCCTCCACCAACCAATCTTAAGAAATTGAGAGGTTTTATGGGCAACGCAGGATTCTATCGTCGGTTCGTGAAGGACTTTTCCTTAATCTCTAGACCTCTTACCGAATTATTGGCCAAGGATGTACCATTTGTGTTTACTAATGAGTGCATGAAATCTTTCAATAAGTTAAACAACATACTTATTACTGCACCCATTCTGATTGCGCTTGATTGGAATCTACCTTTTGAGTTGATGTGCGATGCAAGCGATACTGCTGTAGGTGCTGCCTTAGGACAAAGAAAAAACAAGATCTTTAGGCCCATCTACTATGCTAGTCGAACTTTAAATACTGCTCAAAGGAATTATGCAACCACTGAGAAAGAACTTCTAGCTGTTATCTTTGCGTTTGACAAGTTTAGATCTTATCTAGTAGGATCTAAAATCACTGTTTGGACTGACCATGCGGCATTGAAGTATCTTTTAGCCAAACAAGATTCCAAACCAAGATTATTGCGATGGATTCTACTATTGCAAGAATTTGATGTAGAAATCCGTGATAAGAAAGGATCTGAGAATTTGGTTGCGGATCATCTTTCCCGCCTACAAATAGAGGAAAATGAGCCAATGACCGAGATTGGAGAAACATTTCCTGATGAGCAATTATTCTCCATCACGGCTATACATGGAAAGGATGATTGCGCTGCAGTATCTTCGCGTATTGAGGTTATAAAAGAGAAGAAACAACCATGGTTTAAAGACTTTGTGAATTATCTATCCGCGAAATACTTGCCACCAAATCTCGACCCCCAAGAAAGAAAGAAATTCTTCAAGGATCTTAGGCACTATTATTGGGAAGAGCCCTATCTTTTTAAGCTAGGATCCGACAATGTCTTTAGGAGGTGTGTGCCGGAAGAAGAGATGTATGATATCCTTAGACATTGCCATGCTTATGAGGCCGGAGGACATTATGGAGGAGACAAGACTGCTGCGAAAGTTCTCCAGTGTGGTTTTTACTGGCCGACCTTGTTCAAAGATGCGCATCAATATGCTAGATCTTGTCATTCTTGCCAAATGACGGGAAATATCTCGAGAAGAAATGAAATGCCACTGAAGAATATCCTAGAGGTGGAACTCTTTGATGTTTGGGGTATTGATTTTGTGGGACCCTTTACTTCGTCTTTGTCCAACCGCTATATCTTAGTGGCGGTCGACTACGTGTCCAAATGGGTTGAGGCCATTGCTTCGCCTACTAACGATGTGAAAGTTGTACTGAAGTTCTTAAAGAAAAATATCTTTACGCGGTTTGGAAGCCATTTTTGCAATAGGCCGTTTGAAAAGTTGATGATTAAGTACGGGGTTAGACACAAGTTAGCTACTGCTTATCACCCTCAAACAAGTGGACAAGTTGAGGTTACAAATCGAGAAATAAAGCGCATTTTGGAGAAAACTGTGAATACGACTAGAATGGATTGGTCGTTGCGATTAGATGATGCTTTATGGTCTTATAGGACTGCTTATAATACGACTATTGGTATGTCCCCTTATAAGATTGGTTTTGGAAAAGCATGTCATCTACCGGTTGAACTTGAACACCGTGCCATGTGGGCTACGCGTATGCTGAATTTTGATGAGAGTTTAGCTGGAGAAAGAAGGTTGTTAGAGTTGACTCGCCTAGAGGAGTTTCGTTTGGAAGCTTATGAGAATGCAAAAATATTTAAGGAGCGCACAAAGAAATTTGATGATAAGAAGATATTGGACCGCACTTTTAAGGAAGGCGATATGGTTCTTCTTTACAATTCGCGCTTGAGACTCTTTCCTGGCAAGTTAAAATCACGATGGTATGGCCCTTATCGAGTGAGTAAGGTTTTCCCTTCTGGAGCTGTTGAATTATTGAACCTTAAAGATCAATCCACTTTTGTGGTTAATGGACACCGTGTGAAACATTATATTGGTCTTGGTCAAGGAAAGGAGGAGGAAGTCTTCACTCTTGAAGATCCCACCTATACTTAAACCATCGTTGAGTTAAGTCGAGCTGATGACTATAAACTCAGAACTAATTCTTAAAAACTATCTTTCGTTTTTGTTTTGTCTGAATAAAGTAGCATGAGACTGTTAAGGTTTTTTTCATCTCGCCATGTTCCGATTCTAAGTTCGGAATAAACGAGGTTTTTTTCCTTGATAGCCGACATGTGAGTTTTGTAGTTTTAACTCTTTGGTTTTCCGTGTCATTGGTTGTATGAAATAAAGTGGCTTAAACTGTTTTTGGATATTCTATATCTAATTACTGCCACATTATTTTATAACTTCCATTGACATGTTATTAACGGTTTCGTGGAGTTTCTGTTTGGTTTGCTTAAACAGGTTTTCGTTTGCTTCTCCACGACGTGCTTGGTCTACAACTACATTATGCATCTACTTGAGAGCCGTTTCTAGAGCTAAGTCTTTTTCTTAAATTCTCCTTTTTCTTTGTCATTGGGGACAATGCCAAGTTTGAGTGGGGGGTAGGAGACTTAGCCATGATGCTATAATTGAAAATTGAATGAAACGGTGAAAAATAAAAATAAAATTTGAACAAATGCCAAATTTATTATCTCGTACCCTTAGAATTGTGAGTTCTTATACAAAGAATTAGTAGGAAAGGAACCAAGTTGCATGATTACGTGATCACTTTATACTTATGTGAATGCAAATTCAAGGATATTCATGCCAACTATTGCAAGTTGTTATTTATTATTTGCTTACTCAATTTGAATCGACGAATACCGCACAAATTATAATAACTAAAAAGAATTATGTGTACATTGCGTAGATGATTGGTTATGCAGACCTAGATTCGAAATTTATCTGCTGGTGTATTCTTATCTTCTAGCCATCTAAGCGGAGTAATAAGCTTGAGAATCATCTGTGTTTTGACAAAATATTAAACACTGGGCTTGTAGTAACATTACCAAAGTAGCCCCACGCTTGTGGTAATATTCAATGCTTCCACTAATCCGTGAGAGAGGGATTCTTGCAATGCATACTTTACTTTTAAAGCTAGTTTCTTTCTTGAGAAGTGGCAAAGCTTGAAAACATGAAAATGGAAAAAATTCAACTTTTAAGAGGCTTTGAGTATTTTCTCGGCCTCCGAGTCCAAAAACCTTATGGATGACGCTCTTGCTTATTGCACCAAGTCTTTAACCATTGCGAGGCTTAAGAAGTGGGAATGCTGATGTTGGTAGGTTAAGACAGCGAAGTTAGCATAAACTTTAATCTTGCCACGAATATATAAAATTAAATGCATATGCACACATCACTTCGATTCATAACGAGTAGTGAATAATGAATACCTTATAAGCATGAGTGGTATGAGTTGACTCGAGTTTCTTGTGTAAGTATGATTTGACCATAGAAAATGTTGTCTTGGGGAATGACTTATTGATGCTTTGTTCGGGACGATCAAAGTCTAAGTGGGGGGTAGTTGATGACGGTCAAATTATACCCGTAAAAGTCATCAACATTGTCCTTAAATCGGGATTAATAATATATATTTTATATTAAATCACATGTTTATATTTATTATTTAATGTTATGTGATTTATAAGATATAATTTGGTATTTATCCATTTTTATTATATAATTTGATATTTATCCGTTTTTATTTAAATATGATTATTTTGGGATAAATATTTATTTTGTAGATTAAGATAATTTTGGAGGATAAATATAAATGGAAGAATTAAATCTCAAAGATAAATCCAAGATGAATTGAAGATAAAGATCGGACGAGCACGAAAAGAGGAGTAAGGCATGACGAAAGCCGGCAAGCCAATCCAAAGAGTGGCGCCGACTTTGGGGGACGCACAAGGGGGGGGGGGGGGGGGGGGGGGGGGGGAGGGCGCATTTCATCTTTTGAGATCGGCCGGGAGTTATCTCTTATTTGTTTTGATATTTTGAAGTATATCCTTAATTAGCTTGAACCCCTATAAATAGAGACATACAATACACGCCATACACACCTTTAGAAATACTCTAGAATACAATTAACAACATTGTTTTTATTTTCAATATATGTTTTCTTTATTTTATGTTCGTTCATTACGGAGTCGTTAGAATCGCCGGTTAGAGATCGTATCGAAGAGTGGGAATCACGCTCGTCTTCGAGGGTAATGTCTACTCAATTATGCAATCTTTATTCGTAGATCTAATTTATTTCGTTATGTAGTAGTCGTTTTGTGTATTGATTTCGTGATGTAGTTAATTTACGAACCCATGTTTATGTAGATCCGAGACGTAAAAGACGTTTCACGAGCAAATCGGTTCGGATCCGAGCTTCGCGGCGAGCCTATGTCTCGTTGGTAGTAAGATCTGTGATGTTCTTGATTTGTACGTGAACGGCTTCGACTACGTCGGGTTCTCTCGGTTTGTAATTTAAACGAGTAATTAAATTTGATCAACTTAATTATTTGTCATCGTAATTTAACATGAGACCTAAAAAGTGATTGTTACTTAGGACGAGAGATTGAATCGGTGTCTAAGAGTTACGCCTAACCATAGGAATGTTGCTTAGATGAGGTTACGGTTTATACCGGCATCCCTAGTTTCGTAATTGTGTCAGAAGTTATATGAGATGGAGACTAAAAATGTGAAGTCACGTAATGGAGACACGATGATTTAGATGGCCTACCTGGAGCTAGATCTATTTTAGGGGATGACTCCCGTATTCAGAATAATTAATCTTAAATGTCTTGTTTTGTCTCGTCGTCAATCTACATAGCATGGGGGAGTAATTACTACTAGCGTTATCAATACCATTTGTTAATCATTTATAAAACCTATAAAAATAAGTGTCTTAGTGTCGTTGTGTCTTTCGTTGGTTTTGTGTTTCTATTGTGTCAATTTTAATTCTACGTTAATTGTTGATCATAGACCGCCTTTAATTTGCTTTTTAATTTAATAAGTCATATTTCGTTTAAGCCAAGTCTCTGTGGGATCGACCTCGACTCTATCTAACTATACTACGATTGAACCTAGTTCTCTTGCTAGTGTGTTATTTAGGTATCGAGTATTTTTATTACTTGGACCGTGCATCAATTTTCTGTAAGACCTCTCCATAACTTCTAACCTTCGAACTACCATTGATCTAGTAGTAACCTATATTCATTTGATGTTATCAAAGGTGTGCACAATAGATCATTTCTGAGATCAACACCCGAAAATATTGTCTATCTAATTCTTCTTACGAAAAAAGAGTAGACTCCATCTTTGTGACTTACATTCCCAGTTACCGATCCTTGAGTGATGTTGAGATAGCCGGATTGGGGAAGCCACTACTTGGCCAACTATACCGCCAAGTTAAACTTCATCCTTAAAAGGCATGGGTGTATAATCACATCAGGACTAAGATCAATCCATAAATTTTCATCTTGTGATTCAATTAGAATCTCTCGTTACGGACTTAGTACAAGATCATCATATCGAATCGGTCAAGTCCTAATTTTTTATGTATAAGTGCAACCACTAAAATGTCCAACACCGACGGCCCAGGTCAAGCGGTCACAACTCTAAGTGTTCCGGGGCACTAATGGTAATTTGACTTTAAGATCCCAAACTCTAGTCAATTTTAATTCTCATCAATTTACCACGGACTAATAGTTTAAGGTAGTTCACTATAAACTCAATCAACCGTACATAACACTTGTGTACCGAGTTTTATGGTCAAATATCAAACCCCCGAATTTTTCTTGCACGTGTCATTTATATCTATGCATAAGAGCAAATGATATATTAATTAGAAAACATTACTATTATTTAATTCAAAAACAATACAATATTGTCTTTTCGGGAACTACTCCTAACGATGTCTCCCGGCATTTGACATAAATGATTCTCCATTTTTTTTTTTAATCTCTTTCTCCTTACTAAGTTTATCATGAGCTTAGTCCTTAATTTGGAATAAGAAAATATGTAAGTTCAAGAGGAATTTTGATGGTGAGTTTTGCAGAGCAAACGTAAGAGTCATAGAGTTATGTATGTTTCAGTGTTCTCTTTTAGTTGTTTTCCTCTTGAATAAGGCATTAATGCAAAGTAGCTAGCACTTTCTTTTTTGGTCATGTTGAATGTTGAATGTTGAATTGTAATAGATTATAGCATTTATTCCGGTTGCTCATGATTTTAGTTTGATAGCAGTGGTGTTCTTGCTGGTGGTGTTTTATAAAAGACCTTGAGGGTCTGTCCCTCGAATCTCTACATGTTTCCTTCATTCGTGTCTTTTTTTTATTATTCTGATACGACGTCAGACTTAGGTTTTTAGGCACTACAAAAAAAATTTCTTTTACCACGATAATTTTTGCCACAACAAAGAAATTGCAGCTAACATATACTTAATTTTTCTTATTTGCCACGCTACTGTGGCTAAAAGTAAATATATATTCGCATCAATTTTTTTTTTTAAAAAACTATTGTGACAAAATAGTATATTTCTTGTAGTGAGACTTTGCTCTAAAAGTCACGTTTCAAACGTTCTATTTCCGGATAAGAAGCGGGTTGATAATTTAAATTTAAAAATAAAAAATAAAACAATTGTTTATATCATTTTCTATATCATATCATTGATTAGGTGTTACGCACCAATATGGAGACTAGGAGTGAGGGTTATAAATTCATAATCCTAAGTATTCGATTCGATCCGGAGTATTCGGCTCGAAAAAGCTCGATTCGGGCTCGTTTCGTGGGTTCAAACTTCGAGCCGAACCTTACAAATTAGATATTCGGTGGTCAGCCGAACATGTTCGAACATGTTCGGCTCGGATATCATAAATTCATATACGAGCCGAACATGTTTTTTAAAACCGAGCCGAACATGTTCGATTTTTTTAAAACCCGAGTTCGAGCCGAACATGTTCGAACGGTTCGACATGTTCGAGCCGAACCGAGCCGAGCTTTTTTCCCCAAATACCGATCGCCCCGAGCCGAATAATGAAAATATAAGGCTTTCGAGCCGAGCCGAGCCTATTTGAACACACCGTGTTTGCCCTTTCTCAACATATCGTTAACTGTTTATCAATATATATGAAGGGGGTGGGTGGGAGGGATTAAAGATAGAACAGATTATACACAAAAGTAGTGATACTTTTTTTAGGGTGATACTTAACATGTAATTTTGCTATGTCCTGATAAGCGTGCTCAGTGCACTGTCTTTATCATTAGTCAATTTGTACGCTGAATGTGGTTATGTTTCGACCAAATAAAATTATAAAAAAAATATTAATTATAAAAATTAAAAATTAAAAAAACAAGTTTCATTTTTGGGACAGTTTGTTTGTAATCATCAACATATCCACACCCGCAACCTTTTGGGATGGACATGGCAGCAGCTAATTTGGTGGACAATTAAGTTGGTATGTCAGGCACTATGGTTGCTCTTGTCAAGGAGTTGGGCAACACTCCGTCGTTTTAATTAAAAGTCCGTTTTAGTGACATCACAAGAAACTTACTAGTGACATCACATTCATTACGTTCTTAATTAACCGTTTCAAAATTTATTCAATTACATCGAATCGACTTTTAGATATTTGATCATGAATTGATTCAAAAACATAGAATCCACTTTTAGACGATTGATTATGATTCCAAAATATTTTTTTTAAGAATTGTTAAAGTATAAGGACTACTTTGTAGTTTGTAATAAGTTCAGGCCTCTTAGTGTTATTGTGGTGTATCTTATCCACTAGATTCTAGATTAGATTGTGTGGTTATTTATGTAAGGACATAAGGACAAGTTTAATGAATTCCAATGATATAACAGAATTATTCCCTGTTCTTTGTCTTGGTAGCAGAGACAGCTATGGCCGACGCCACCACAGCCGCCATGAGCACAGCTCCGGTGAGCCTTCCTGCTCAGTCAACAACCACCTCTATCTCCATTGGATCTTTTACCACACAAGTACCCCTATCCCTTGCTCATTTCTCTCAGATAAACACCGCCGGAGCTGGTACTTCTTTCGTCTCTCCACCACCGTACTCGACGCCAACTGGTGGTCTGAGAGCTTCATCTCCATTGAACATGAATCCCTCAGGTCTTGAAACTCCCCATCCTCGCACAAGTTTACCACCGTTCCCAAATTTCATGACCAATACTTCTATCATACCACGTTCTGTTCCTGCTGCTCATTTTGGAGCCAATCTGTCTCAAACTTGTACAATTAAGCTGAATCGTGACAATTACTTGCTGTGGAAATCCACCATTCTTCCGATTGTTCGCGGTCATCATCTTGAGAATCATCTGCTTGAGGCCACTACATGTCCACCCCAGTTCATTGTGAGTCTTGTTTATGGGTCTGTTTCAAATCCTACGTTTGATGAGTGGGTGACTATGGATAATCTTTTAGTCGGTTGGTTGATGGCTTCGATGACTGAACAAGCTTTGGTGGAATTGATAGGCTGTAATACTGCTTTCGAAGTTTGGAACAGGTTGGAGACCTTGTTTAATAACAGATCTGAAGCTAGGATTTTGAATACAAAGGGGCATTGACTAGAACAGACAAGGGGACCAGATCCATGGTTGATTACCTTGCCTTGATGAAGACTTACTCAGATGGTTTGGCAGCAGCAGGATGCCCCATCTCAAACTCAAAATTGATCATTTCTGTTCTTGGCGGTCTAGGTAAAGATTATGAATCTGTTATCGTAAACATCACATCCAGGATTGGTTCACTGACTTGGCCTGAAGTTCAGCCTCAATTAGTTACACATGAAAGATTGATAGCACGATTCAATCCAACTATCTCTCTAGATGTCCCAGCACCATCTTCCAACTATGCTGCACAAAAGAATGGAGATCCCTAGACCTAATTCCAGATAGAACTCTACCTATGGAACCCAAGATGCTGGTAGAGGAAGAGGTTCTAGAGGCAATAGAGGTGGTAGAGGTAGAGGAAATAGAAGAGGTGGACAAACTCAAGGAGGACCTAGTTCCAGTTCTTCTTCCACTTCCAATTCCAGTCCCATATTCCTTCAAATTTGAGGTCTATTTACTCCAAAGCATCCAGTTCCAGTTCTTCTTCCACTTCCAATTCCAGTCCCAGTTCCATTCATCTGTCTAAAGTCTTTTCCAGCTGCAATTCCAATAAGATAGCTCATCAGTCTTTTGTTGGTTCCTTGTTTAGTTGTAATTCTGCCAATGTTTGTCATAGAAGGTTAGGGCATCCCTCTGAGAGGGTTATGCATCAGGTCTTAAAGCAATGTAATGTGACTCTGAAAAGTAATGAGACTGTTTCCTTTTGTGAAGCTTGTTGTTTAGGGAAGCGGCATGCTCTCCCCATATTCTAATTCTAGTACGTTTCTCGCTTTGCCTTTTGATTTAGTTCACTCGATCTTTGGGGTCCTGCCCCTATTCAGTCTACTTCTGGTTATCATTATTATATTCACTTTGTTGATGATCTAACTAGATACACTTGGATTTTTCCTTTAAAACAAAAATCTGATGCTCTGTCCACATTTTTACAGTTCCACACCTTTGTTCAAACTCAGTTTCATACAAAAATTAAGTGCCTTCAGACAGACTGGAGGGGGGGTGAGAATTCAGGTCTTTTGAACAATCTCTTAAAGAATCTGGTACCCTTTTTAGACACCCCTACCCTCGTGCTCATGCCCAAAATGGGATAGCAGAAAGAAAACATAGATCCATAGTAGAGATGGGACTGTCTCTCCTAGCTCAAGCCTCAATGCCCCTTAGATTTTGGTGGGAAAGTTTTCAACACTCTGTCAGACTTCTCAACTATTTGCCTACACCTGTCCTTGATCATAAGTCACCATATGAGTGTCTTTTTAGTAAACCTCCTAATTATTCTCTTCTTAGGGTTTTTGGTTGTGCCTGTTATCATAACCTTAGACCCTATCTGTCTAGAAAGTTTCAGTTTCATTCTCAAAAGTGTGTTCATCTTGGCCTAAGTCCATCACACAAAGGTTTTTTATGTCTTGACCCAAAGGGAAGACTGTATATATCAAGAGATGTAAGCTTTGATGAACTGTCTTTCCCTTACAAAACAAACTCCAATCTTGACTCTGAAATTCCCAACAATGTGAAGCCTAACTCCTTTCTGAATCCTATAGTGTGTTTACCTGAACCAATCAAGCCTGTTGTTCCTAACAGTCATTCCATCTCTTCATCTTCAAGCTCCAGTCCTTCATGTCCTGTCGGTTCTGATCAGACTTCTAATAATACCTATCATGAGCCACATCAAACTGCCTCTCCACCAGCATCCTACCAAAATTCCCCTCTAAACATGTCCTCTTCATCTTCACCTCACATTCCTGAATCTGCTGGTTCATCTCCTTCATCCAATGCTATCCTTTCTGAACCATACCCTACATCTTCTCTCAGTCCTAGTCCTATATCTTGATGGGAGTCAACTTTATGTGACTCCGGTGCATTGTTTATAACCATTTACCATATTTTCAGCACATTTTTGGGTGATTTAGACCGTTTTCGGGGTGTTATCGTGAGCTCATGGCACGGGGAGTGAATCCGTTACTTTGATGGATTATTACCCCTTTTTGTTGTTATTAACCCCATTCCCGAGCACTTTTACCCTCCGGAATTGTTTGGATGTTTTTGGTTGATTATGATATTGAAGGGTATTGGTGTCTCGAGGACTCGAGAGGTGATGATTTGTGGCAAAAGGCATGATCGAGGCAAGAGGAGAGATCAAAGAGGAAGAAAAGTGAAGTTTTGGGGCCACGGGGGTTCAAACGCGCGTTTGAACCCCCAAACGTGCGTTTGAAAAGCCGTCAGTTGATACAGAGTTCAAGCCCTCCAAACGTGCGTTTGAAACCACCTTAAACGCGCGTTCCAAATCCCCCAAACGCGCGTTTGAACCTTCTAAATGCGCGTTCTAGATGAAGAACAGTCAAAACCTTGCCCAGAAATGAAGTGAAACGCGCGTTTGCACTAAGCCAAACGCGCGTTTGAAGATGTTAAACGCCAGTCTCAGCCGCTGAAACGTGCGTTTGAAGACGAATTCTGCAGATTTTCCTCCACCTATAAATACCCCCCCTTAGACTATTTCTTAGAAATCAATTATTCTCTTGGCAAAACTCTACTCATTTCTTAGCTCGATTTCTATAATAGCTTAGAATACTTTCTCTTAGCTTAAATCAACACTACTTTAGCTTAATCTTTCCATTTCTTAGCTCAGATTTCCATTCCAAACACTAAGAGACCATCTTTTAATTAGTTTTCTATTTTGTACTTTTTGGATCTAATCTCGAATTTCTGCAAATTAATGGTATATTCCTTCTTTCTTTTACTTGTTATGTCGTTAATTTATTGTTTCTCTCATGTTTTAACTATTATAATGAGTAGCTAATCCCTTTTCATAGTCGAATCATGTGAAATTTAGTGAAATCACCCTTTGGGTGATGAAATTGGGAGTGGGTAGTGCTTTTTATTGTTGTATCTTGCATATTTCATGTCTTAGAACTTGTTAAAACATATTTGGGCTAGATTGATCACCTAGGTCAAAATCACACACATCACTCTAAAGAGTTGTTCAGATAGAGAGATGTGGGAAAAGGGGTTCTAAGATCACGGCGTAGACTCGGCTTAGTTGTTAAGCCCGGGCCCAAAGTGAGGTTACTCGTTTTAACGTTTAAGCGGCTCTAGTGCATAACGTGTCTTGTTAGTGAATCTTCTTTAGGAAGGGTAGTTAACATGGCATAAGGTGTTAGGAGAGAGTTGTTCAGACCTTAGCACCGGAATTAGGAGTTCGCACCCGTGAATTTGATTGCGAGAGTTCGTTTGTTATAATGCACACTCCCGGTTTTGTCTACCCTCGGGGTCGAAACTAGCTATTTTGATCATGGTTCGGCTATGTCCTTTAATCTATCTTTAAAACCTAGTAGTTTAATCTTCTTTCCTTCTTTTCTATCTTTAGACTCGTTAGTATAAATCACTTTAGTGTCGTTGTAGTAAGCAAGCACTTCGAAAAGATTGATCACCTAGACTAAGTAACACGTTCGCTTTGGTACTCACAAACACTTTTCCCTTGGGTTCGACCTCGTACTCCTGTAGCTATTCTAGCAATCGACCCGGTACACTGCCGGTTAGAGAGTTAGTTTACCCACGGTTTCGAGTCTTCATAAATTGTTTTTGAAGGGTGAATTTAGCCTCAATCAAAATGGCGCCGTTGTCGGGGAGTTGTGTGCTATTTGTGATATCTTGCAAGTGAACCGAAGGCTTGGGCCTAGGTTTTATTTTATTGTTTTCTTGTTGTTTGCTTTTTGTAGTGCATGACCCGAAGATCTCAAACACCACTCGAACCATACATAGACGGAATTGAGGCTTACGCAAGTTGTAGAAATAGTCACAGAAGAAGAGGTCATCAAGTAGAGGAATCGATTCCGGTCTTTGAAGAAAGTAGTTTGGGTGAGTTGGAAGAAGAATCCGGTATGGCACAAAACGGTGAACACGGATTGGAAGGGAATATGGGGAACAATAATGGAGTCCCGAATCAAAACCCGCCTCTTGTCAACAACAATGCACAAGGAGGTGGGAATGGACGAGGAAATAACTTTGTGAATGCGAATGGGCCTACACCACAAAATGCTCAACAGGAGGCCCAAGGGAATCAAATGGATCCCATTGTTATGCAACCGTTCAATGCATGGATGTTGAATCAATTTCAACAGAACCAAAATCAAGCTCACAATCAAGGTGCAAATGCAATGCCTAATTGGTTTAACGGTCAACAAGAGCAAAACCAAGGTGGATTGACTTGTAGAGACTTTGTGTTGGCTCCCACGGCAACCATGGGGCATAGTCCAATTCGAATGCCACCGGTGGCCGCCAATAATTTGGAATTGAATAGAAACATCATACATTTGTTGGGAGACAACGCTATATTCAAGGGAACCGCTTTAGAAAATCCTCACTTGTTCATTGATCACTTTCTCCAAATAGTAAACTCAACGAAGATCAATGGAGTGAGTGATGAGGCGCTCAAACTTATGCTTTTCCCGTTCGCCTTGAAGGAGCAAGCTAAGCGGTGGTATGATTCGTTGCCTAATGATTCTTTGCACACATGGGAGGAAGTGATTAAGACCTTTCTACTCAAGTATTATCCTCCATCTAAGACCATGGATATGAAAGAGGCCATCATGTCGTTCAATGCTTACGAAGGAGAAGAACTACATGAGTCATGGGACCGGTTTAAGGCTTTGTTGAGGGAATGCCCGGGGCTTGGATTGAGATCTTATGAGGTAGTTCACGCTTTCTTCTGGGGTTTGGATCAAGTGCATCAAAGTACCTTGCATGCTTCTTGCAATGGAGATATTATGAGTATGTTTCCCAAAGTAGCAATGAACCAAATAGAGAAGATTTCTGAGACCTCGAGGCAATACATATCGTCTAGTAGAAAGGGGACACGGAGTAAGAAGCCCAGTTTGGTTGAAGTGAAAGAAGTAGAGGCAAATGATCCTCTACTTTGCCAAATTTTTAGTGGATCACACTCGGCAAAGGATTGTAGGATGACGACCAAAGCTCAAAACATGGCTTATCCTCAATCCTCAACTCAAGGGCAACCTAGTACTCTATCTCAAGATAACATGAATGAGTTGGCTAAGCGGATGATGAGTATTTGTTCGATGGAGCAATGGAATACGGGGCCTCAATTTCAAAATCAATTGCAAAGCGCCTATCAAAGCCAATATATAGGAGATCAACCAAGTGGGCCACCGTATGAGGAATCTCAAGATATAAACTTTGTGGGACAAGGTCAAGGAGGGAATTATGGAAATCAAGGTGATGGCTCTTGGAGAAATAACAACAATCAAGGTTGGAACCGGAATCAAAACCAAGGCCAAAACCAAGGTTATAGACAAGGCCAATCTTCTCAAGGGCAATTCTATCAACCCCCATACCAAAGACAACAACAAGGAGGGTACAATCAACAAGGCTCTAGCAGTTATCAAAACCCTCCACCTTTGGCTCCTATACCTCAAAAGAGTGCAACCGATGTCATATTGGAGCAAATGAACAAAATTTTTGCGGAGATAAAGAAGGACATGGTTGAGATGAACTACAAACACGGGTCCGCCATAAAAAATCTTGAGACTCAATTTGGTCAAGTGATGGAACATGTACAGTTGAAGGGCAGCTTACCAAGTAACACCGAGAAGAATCCGAGAAATGTAAGCACCATCTTAACTCGAAGTGGCAAAGTGTTGATGACAAGTGGTGAGAAGAAAGTCCTATAGGAAGATAAAGCTTGGAAAAGCTCCTATTGAGACCGAGGCTAGTGCCATGGATGGCGATATTGACGGGATTGAAGATATGTGGTTATTGATGTGAAAGAGGAGGACCTAACTAGAAGAGAAGGGAAAGAGCCAATGAAAGAGCCGTCTTCCCCACGCACCAAAGGTAAGAAAGGTATGATCCCTCCTCCTTCAAAAGATTTTGATTTGAGTACTCTCCCTTATCCCCCTAAGAATCATAGACAAAGTTGCTTGAATAAAGCACAAACTCGATTTATTGAGATTTTGCAAAAAATTGACTTAAACATTCCTTTTCTTGAAGCACTAGCAAACATGCCCTCTTATTGTAAGTTTTTAAAAGGATTGCTAACTAATAAGAGTAAAATACAAGAGGTTGTTTGTTTGAATGAAGAGTGCTCCTCTATATTTGATGCTAAGTCTAGAATTCCCCCGAAGGTTAGAGACAAGGGTAGTTTCACTATTCTGGTTACTATTGGTACGACTCATTTTCCTAGCATTTTATGTGATTTGGGAGCTAGCGTAAGCTTAATGCCCCATGCTATATATGAAAGCCTTGACCTAGGAGAGTTGGAGCCAACGGGGATGACCCTTCAAATGGCGGATAGGTCTATTAGGGAGACTATGAGAGTCATAGAGGATGTCATTGTGAAAGTGGATAAGTTTGCCTTCCCGGTAGATTTCGTGGTCCTAGATATGGAGATGGACTCCAAAACACCTTTGTTGTTAGGATGTCCCTTTTTAAACACCGGAAGGACCTTGATAGATGTTGCGATCGGAGAGATTATTTTGCGAGTTGGTGAGGAAAGAGTCGCCGTCAATTTTTATAAGGCCATGAAACATCCTAGGGAAAGTACCGAGGACTGTTTTTCCGTTGATACTGTCTATTCTTGCGTTTCGGAACATGTTGACATGCAGGAATATAAAGATAAGCCCGATGAATGCATGGCAAGAATGAGCACGGAACTTGATGAAGAGGAAGAGTTGGAAGGTGAAGCGATGGATCTAGAAGAGACGGCTTTCGTGGGTGAAAAATGGACCGAGAAGATTGATCTTGGTCTTGAAGGGGAACTACAGAAGCCGTTAATTGAAGACCCACCGAAAGACTTTAAAATGAAGCCGCTTCCACCTCATTTGAAGTATGTTTTTCTTGAAAATGATGATTTACTTCCATTGATTATTTCTGACACTAACGGCTTTGCAGGAAGAGGAATTGGTGAAAATGCTTAAGAAGCACAAGCGTGCTTTTGGGTGGAAGATGTGTGACCTCAAGCGCATAAGTCCTACCATTTGTCAACACAAGATTATTTTAGAGGATGGAGCGAAGCCGGTGGGGCAACCTCAAAGAAGGCTCAATCCACACCTCCAAGAGGTTGTGAGGAAGGATGTGGTCACGATGTTAAAGCTTGGGATCATTTATGCCATCTCGGATAGCAAGTGGGTGAGCCCCACTCAAGTGGTACCAAAGAAGGGAGGTATGACCGTTGAAATCAATGACAAAGGTGAGGCGGTGCCTATGCGTTTGGTAAGTGGTCATAGAATTTGTATTGATTATCGTAAATTAAATGACCAAACCTGTAAAGATCATTTTCCCCTCCCTTTTATTGATCAAATGTTGGAAAGATTGAGTGGTCATGCTTTTTATTGCTTTCTTGATGGGTTTAGTGGGTATTACCAAATACATGTGGCCTTAGAGGACCAAGAGAAGACTACCTACACTTGTCCTTATGGTACCTTTGCCTTCCGTAGAATGCCTTTTGGGTTGTGTAATGCACCCGCAACATTCCAACGGTGCATGGTTGCCATATTTGCGGATATGATTGAAAAATTCTTAAAAGTCTTTATGGATGATTTTAGCGTTTTTGGTGATTCCTTTGAGGAGTGTCTAGATAATCTAGAAAAGGAGTTGAGTAGATGTGAGGAGACGAATTTGGTGCTAAATTGGGAGAAGTGTCACTTGATGGTCACGGAAGGGATAGTCTTAGGGCATAAGATATCTAGTAAGGGTATAGAAGTAGACAAGGCTAAGGTAGAAGCGATAGCTAAGCTTCCTATGCCCACTAACCTAAAGACTCTTAGGGGTTTTCTAGTCCATGTGGGATTCTATCGTAGGTTCATCAAGGATTTCTCGAAAATAGCCCGTCCTCTTACCCTTCTGTCCCGTTTGATTTCGACCAAGTTTGCGTTGAGGCATTCTTGTTGCTCAATCAATCGCTTGTATCCGCTCCTATCTTAATTGCCCCGAAGTGGGATCAAGAATTTGAGCTAAATGTGTGATGCGAGTGACACCGCGGTTGGTGCGGTCCTCGGTCAAAAGATCGATAAAATCTTCAAGCCTATCGCTTATGCTAGTCACACCTTGAATCCGGCCCAAAAAAACTACACCACCACTGAAAAAGAGCTTCTAGCGGTCGTCTTTGCGTTTGATAAGTTTCGGTTTCAACTCGTAGGTTCTCGTGTAGTTGTGCACACGGATCATGTCGCTTTGCGTTATCTCTTTGCCAAGCAAGATGCCAAGCCCCGCCTCTTGAGGTGGATTTTGCTCTTGCAAGAGTTTGATCTTGAAATCCGTGATAGAAAAGGGTGTGAGAACGTCGTAGCCGACCATTTGAGTCGTATGGAGCTTAGTGAGGAGTTGGTTAAGGCACAAAGGGAGATAAATGATTCTTTCCCGCACGAGCAACTTTGTGCAATAGACACCCTCCTTCCGGTTAAGAAAGGTAACTTTCTGAAAGTCGGTAAGGAAGGTAGCCCTTGGTTCGCCCCTTTTGTCAACTACCACGAGTGCGGTTTTATAGATCCCGACCTTGACTCAAATCAAAAGCGTAAATTCCTTAGTGAGGTTGGTAAGTATGTTTGGGAGGATCCTTGCTTATATAGTGTTAGGAACATTTTATTATGTTTTGATGATGGCCATACTATCTGTTATAGCAAGCCTGAAATAAGTTAGAACTCTCTGTATAAGTCTTTACTTAGAGTCTGACATGTTGTATAAGTTGAGTCAGACAAGTATTGTACTAGTTGGTAGGACGGCAAAGCAAAAACAGATATTCGGAAAAGTGAAGCCAGCAAAGCACCAGCAGAGAAGTATGAAGACATTATGGTCTGACCTATAACCAAGGAAGTCTGTGATGACCTTGGATAAGTCTAAGTTATGTTTTAAGTGATGAAACTCAATGTTCAAATATGGTGTACACTGGTCTCACCCAAATTAAGGATCAATGAAGTACAAAGACTCTCCAAAAACTAGAACAAAGAAGGAAACAGTGAATCGGCTGAGTAAACTGACTTTCGGCAAAGAGAAAACAAAACAGCAAAAAAAGAACTAACGGCTAAGTCAGAAGGCTCACTCGACCGTTCTAAAAACGGTGAAGAGACATTTACAAGATCAAATTTGATATACGATGAAGATTCAGAAGATCATGCATTAAATGCACAAATCATTAAAGGATCAATCAAGGACGGATTTTCTGCTATACGTCCGAAGAAAGAATCCGATCACTGAAATCAAGGAGAATACAATTAAGGGGGAATCAAGAATAAAATCAAGGGTTATTCTCTCATTAATATAGCCAACGGACGGAATTTCAAAAACCAAGGTTATTCAAGGCTATAAATAGAAGGCATTGACAGAAAAGAAATAACGATCAAGAAAGAAAAATCAAGCGAAACTCTGTCAATTTGAAAAGCCTTCTCTCGAACTTACAAAGACATATCTAGTGATCAACTCAAGTATCGAACTACAAAGTCATACTCGAATTGAGATTGATCAAGCAAGTGTGTGAATCACATTCACATCAAACTCGAAGCAACCGAATCGAGGCAATCCGAGAAGGAGTTGAATCGTGATAGCCGTTGAAGGATCTTAATCTTAAGGAACAACAAAAGGAAGACCGAATCACCGAAGCCGTTGCGCTCAAAGAGTGATAGTCTTGTAGATTGTGAAGCTTGGGAAGCCAAGGACAATCATACTATTGTATCTCGTGAAAACAATAGTGAATTCCTCCAATCATCACAGGAGAAGAGTGGATTAAGGGATTACACCACCTTGAACCACTATAAGCCTTGTGTCAATTTAAATTCTGCAATTTACTTTACAGCATTTATTTAATTAGCCTACATCATAACTTATATCTGTGACTGTCTACACTGATTTGAAAACAACATAGTAAGAAGGGACTTATCCGCTGCCTAAAAGCTTTTAAATAGAAGAAAAGTTTTTGAAACTCCACTATAGTCATTCACCCCCCTCCGACTATAGTTTCACCCTTCTCTGGGACCAACAATTGGTATCGGAGCAGTGTTCCTAGTATCAGAACCTGTTCAGATCTAATTTCTGGTAACAAGGAGATCACATATTTTCAAAGCAATTTTCAAATCTGAGTTTTCCATTCACTGTCATTTATATATTCAATTATACTGATGGATTCCTCAAACTTCTTGTCAAAAGTACCTGTTTTTAATGTTAACAATTTTTGATGAATATAAAATAAGAATGCTGTCTCATCTTGCAGCAACTCATGAAGAGATGCTGGATGTAATCAATGATGGACCGATCACAATCACTACGGTGGTAGGCACGGGAGCGAGATCAAGGAAAGGAAATTGACAAACCTAAAAAGGATTGGACCAAGGATGACGGGAGAAGAGCAAATCTGGACTTTGTTGCGAAAGACATGATCTTGAAGACCCTAGACAAGAACATGTTCATGAGAATTAAAGACGCAAAACAAAGAAAGGAGATGTGGGACAAGCTATCATTGATAAATGAAGGATCCGAAGCAGCTTAAAGAAAACAAATTATCTCGTTGCAAAACGAAGTTTGAGAACTTTAAAATGAAGGTCGGTGAATCCATTGATCAAATGGACAACGCATTCTCAAGCATCATAGTGAATTACAACGGCTTGGACACATATATCCCCAAAAAGAAGTATGCTTGAAAATCTTGAGAGGACTACCCGAAAGATGGAAGATCATAACATCGAATCGAGGAACAACAAATCTTGCAAGCACCGACACTCGACACTGATGTCCCAATTAAAAGCTCATGAATTCGAATTGAACGGCGAAGATGGTGCTCCGGCAGAGACGCACAAAATCACTGCATTAGCTGCACCCCAGCAAAGTAACTTTGCCGAATGCATCAGCAATGAGACACAAGAATTAAAAGAACATGTAGCTTTATTAGTTAAACGTTTTGATAGGTTTAAAAAGAAGCCATTCAAAGGAAATTCGTCATCAAACAAAAAGTCAAGCTCAAACAGAGACATGAAGAAGAAAGATGATGAATACAAATGCTTCAACTGCAACAAGAAAGGTCACTTCAAGGCTGATTGTCCTGAAGAAAATGACAAAGATGATGAAAAGAAGAAATACAGAGCATCTGAAAAGAGAAAGAGCAAGAAGGCACTTAAGGCGAATCCAAAGAAAAGCATGAAGAATCATCCGACAATGACTCGGATAATAGTGATGAAGAAGACGAATCGAAAAATGAAAAAGCATGCCTATGCCTCATGACCAAAGAATTGGATGAAGATAAAAGTGATGGCTCGTACACGAGGAAACAAGCCTATGTTTAATGGCTAAAGAATCGATGATGAAACTGAGGTAACATCTAGTTCCTGTTCTTCATCTAATGCATCCACATCTAACACTGCACAATCCTCTAGTCTCCCATTAGATACAGCAGACCTAGTCCAAAATCTCATGACTAAATTTGATGAAATTGAAAAGAATCATGAAATTCTGGAAAATGAATGCAAGGATCTAAGAAAAGAGAATAAGAGGTTAAAGAAAGAACTGGATGAAGCAAAAGTCGAATTAACTAGTAAGGAGACCTCGCTTAAATGATCAACAAAAAGCGGATGATCATACATCCGTTACTAAAAGATCGCTTAAGAAAATCTCCTCACCGGTGAAGGTATCCACTTTGCACCACTAAAAGCACCACTTACAAACCCTCAAAAAGGTTTGGATCCGGATACGGTCTTGGCTACAACGATCGGGATGAAAGTAGGAACAATGATCAACACCATTCTAAATTCGGGACCACTAGTGGACCAAAATTTAGAAAGGACAGACCATGGTTCCAACAGATCATCCTGTTCCGGTGAAGTCAAGACCCAGTGTAGTGAAACAACAAACTAAATCCTCCTTCCAGTCAATCAAGAACCACAGCCATCTGAAAGGAAAAGGCAGACTTTACCCTTAAGATGATGATTGGAATGTTGCACCTCCAAAATACAAGAGGAAACCATTCCACAAAATGCATCATGTGTTTAAGAAAAACCAAACTGTTCCTAGACACATGAAGCAAGAAAGGTTTCCTACTGCATATTGGAAAGTAAAGAAGGATGCAAATGCACCAAAAGGTGGAGAAAAGTATCGAATACCTTCGGTAAAAATACTAGAAGCTATTCGCCATGCCTTATACATATGAAGTTGAT
Source organism: Gentiana straminea (assembly GCA_036785695.1). Classification (NCBI taxonomy): domain Eukaryota; kingdom Viridiplantae; phylum Streptophyta; class Magnoliopsida; order Gentianales; family Gentianaceae; genus Gentiana; species Gentiana straminea. Next base: position 1,586,101 of record JAVUPR010000241.1, on the reverse strand, counting down.
GACTTCAATTATCCAAAAAGAAGACCTTTTGGATACACCCTTGGTATGGGAGGCATGATTGCTAACAAGCATGGACCCAAACAAGTGTTGGGTACCTAAACTTAATTAACTGCTTTGTAGGATGTCCGGTACATAGACGGTGGATGTTCCGGACACATGACAGAAACAAGAAATGGCTCACCGACTTCAAAGCTTTTGATGGACCCAAAGTCACATTTGGAGGTAAAGAAAACCCTGGCAAGATTAAGGGGGAAGGCATAATACTCAAGAACAATCTAAAGATTCAAAATGTGGCATATGTCAAGGGACTTAACTTCAATCGATGAGCATCGGTCAATTCGTGACAAAGGCTACAATGTGCACTTCAACAAAGAAGGATGCAAAGTGATTCACGATCAAACCAACACGGTAGTTCTTGCGGGTAGAAGACAAGACAACATGTATGTGGTGGACCGGAAAACAACTAAGGCGAGAAACATGCCTACTTGTCAAGAATAAACAATCAACAAGTGGATTTGGCACGAGAAGATTAAATCACTCGAATTTCAAGACCATCAACAAACTATCAAGGAGCAAGCTAGTTGAAGGCCCGCCAGAGATCACATTCAAGAAAGAGAGTCTATGTGATGCTTGTCAAAAAGGAAAACAAATAAAAAGTTCATTCAAGTCAAAGCCTTATCAATCTACAACAAGAGTTCTACATCTGCGCCGCACATGGACTTGTTTGGACCACCACACCAAGTAAGTGTGAGTGGTAAGAAATACACTCTTGTAGTGGTGGATGACTTCTCAAAGTACACATGGACCATTTTCATGAACAAGAAGAAAGAAACACTCAAGAAGCGCCGATTTGTTGAGAAGACTCCGTAAATGAGAAAGAGCTAAAGATTATCAAGATCGTATCGTATAGAGGCACCGAATTCCTAAATGAAATTATCGAACCTATTGTGAAGAAAATGGAGTATTACATCAACTATCTCGCAGCGGAACTCCACAACAAAATGGTGTTGCGAAAGAAGAAACGAGAACCATCAAGGAAGCGATCGGGACAATGATAGCGAAGCATGTTTACCAAAGAGATTTTGGGTCAAGCAAAGAAACACAAGCATGCCATACACAAAACAGATCAATCATCAACAAACATCATGGAAAGACTCCATATGAAATATGGAATGGTAGAAAACCTAATATCTCATATTTTCATATGTTTGGATCAAAATGTTTTGTCTTAAACAGAATCACCGCATACCTTTGATGAGAAGGTGATGAAGCAATCTTCATGCGATACTCGACACCGAAGAAAGCATTTAGAGTACTCAATAAAAGAACCTTGGTGATTGAAGAATCAATACATGTAGTTTTTGATGAACCAAATACAAATGGTGAAGATCTTCAAGATCAAGAAGAGAAAGCGACACAAAGGGAAATCTATACAAATGCAACCATACCAAATACCATCCTAAATCATCATTTTGAAAACCAAGAAGAACCACTTACCAATACACCGGATGAAGCACCGAAGTTGAAGTTCTTGCTCGATGAAGGTATGGAAGCACCAAGTGAAGATCAACTTCAACCGGACCTAAATTGGCTAAGAGACCATCCCGAAGAACAAGTCATTGGAGATATTCACACACAGAGTCGAACCGAGAAGACAACCGGAGCACATGCTAACTTGCTTTCTATCACAAGTGGAACCCAAGACCATAGATGATGCAATCCAAGATGCAGATTGGATCACAAACATGCAAGAAGAACTAAATGAATTTGAAAGAAATGAAGTCTCAGGAACTAGTTGACAGACACGAAATGGCCAACATCATTGGTGCAAAATGGGTATTCGGGAACAAGATGGATGAGCAAGGAACTCGTTGTCGAAACAAAGCAAGGCTAGTTGCAAAAGGCTATTCCCAAGTTGAAGGAATAGATTATGATGAAACATTTGCACCAGTAGCAAGATTGGAAGCAATCAGACTCTTTCTAGCATTTGCTGCACACAAAGACTTCAAAGTCTATCAAATGGATGTAAAGAGTGCATTCCTAAATTGACTTTTGGAAGAAGAAGTTTATGTAGAACAACCTCCTGGATTTCAAATTAAAGGAAAAGAAGACAAAGTATACAAACTCGTAAAAGGCCCTCTATGGCCTCAAACAGGCACCTAGAGCCTGGTATGAAACACTATCACAATTTCTGATCAAGAATGGATTCAACAAAGGAACTATTGACAAGACTCTATTCAAACTAGAGGAAGGAGCAAGCACTTTGCTAGTACAAATCTATGTTGATGATATAATCTTTGGATCCGAAGATGAAAAGCTATGTGAGAAATTTGCAAACCTGATGAAGAGCAAATTTCAGATGAGCATGATGGGAGAATTAAACTACTTCCTTGGCCTTCAAGTAAAGCAAATGAAGGATGGCATCTTCATTAGTCAAGCAAAGTATACAAGAGATTTGATACACAAGTATGGGATGGATACAAGTGGCACGGCAGAATATATAGCGACGGTAGTAGTTGTGCACAAGTATCTTGTGGATAGACAACAAACTAAGGGACTATGGAGTAGAAGAGAAAACAATTCCAATCATGTGTGATAACACAAGTGCAATATCTATTACGAAAAATCCAAGTATTGCACTCAAGAACAAAGCATATTGATGTAAGACATCATTTTATCGAGATCATGTTGAAAAGGGGGATGTCATCCTAAAACACATACCCACCGAAGATCAATTGGCCGACATCTTCACTAAACCACTCGCTTATGAAAGATTCAGTAAGCTAAGAACTGAGTTAGGAATGATTGAAATAGAATAAGTATCTAACATCGGCTAACTGGAGTAATCGGCTAAGTGACTTCATTAACTGGTACGACCTTTGCCGTTACAGGAGATGCTGCAAGTAAGGCACTGGTATTCAGCGAAGGTAACTTAACTGATTGTTAGGAACAGTCAAATGGCGCAGCTAAGTGAAGAACCTATTGGGACGGCTAAGTGACCAGCGAAGGCACTTCACCGAAATAAATACTTGGACAAATTAAAAGTGTGAACAAAATCAATTCTGATTACACGTGGAGAATAAGGAAATTATGGAGGATTATTCTGTACACACGTGGCGATCAACTTATGATCATGGAGGTAATTATATTATTTTTCGAATTATAAACTCCTCGATTCACGGGCTCTATCATTACTTGCCTCAAACCACACCCCCATTCCACTCGAATATCGCGATTTTCATACACAAAATCACGCCATTATGCCACAAAATCCTTCCATATTCAAAACCACGTTCACACTACCCAAATCACACTATAAAAACAAGACTTGGAGATGTTCAGAAATCTTTACATACTCCTGCAAATTACTTTTTCTCACTGAAACCTCAAGATATACTCTTCTAATCTTCCTCTACCAATCAATGGCTTCATCCTCCCAAATCACTGCTACTGAAAAATACAAAGAAAAATCAATCATAACCGGCTCGTTTTTCAAACCTGAGCACTATCTCTCATTTTGTGACAATGATTCAAAAGCTCAACGTCTGGTTGATTCCTGCTCAAATTTGGGGCTGATGACCTTCCTAAATCCTCCAATAACGGGAATCTGCTATGAAAACCTGATCGCATTCTGGAAAAATGCCAAGTTTGTGCCCAGCGCAAAGAAAACTGAGGTCGACTGCATAAAAAGCTCAATTTTTGGGAAAGAGATAGTCATAACGCCTGGACTTCTCAATAGGTTCCTACAATTACCAATGATAGGCCCGCACAATGTCAAGTTTGTACAGATTGACATCACAAAATTCGGGCCGAGATAGCCAAAAATCCGAGGAAAAACAAAGAAAACAAACAATCTACCTAGATCAACACTCAAACCTCCGTTTGCCGAGTTTGCACCAGTCATCACCAAGAATATCGAAGGCAGAAAAAGGATCCATGGAAAACCGGACGGAGGTTCGGATCGATTGATGGCCATCATCTACGAACGCATCAAATTCGACTGGGCAACTTTTGTATTCAATAGACTAAAGGATCAGATACAAAAGGAATTTGACCTTTCAATTACGGCACCAAACAAGGGTTTGCAGAAGAAAGGTGATTTCTGGGAAAAGAAATCATACGGATTCCCTCTTCAACACCTGTTCAACGCATTGAACTTGAAACCCACAAATCTGCAGTCCCCATACAAGTCAAAGACGATGTTCACTTACATCAAGGCTTCCATGAAGCCCAAACCCATAGCCGGGAGCAAAGAAAGCGGCTGAAGGCGGTAGATCGGGAGTGGGACGAAGAACCGGATCCCGGACGCCGCATGAAAACATCCTCCGCCCGGAACCAAAGAACTTAATTGACTCGTGACAATCGGTGATGACACGAAACGAAGAAGAAAAGCAACAAGAGGAAATCACCTACCTGAGGAAGGTGAAGAAGGATATAGAATCACTTCATCCGAAGAGGAGGAGATACATGAGGAAGAGGATGAGTCGAGGATGAACAATCGAAGGAGGAAATCTTGAAGCAATTCAAGAAGATTTGGGGATTTCGATGATGAACCGACTCTCCAAGAGGTGCTTTTCAAAAGCACGAGGCAAAGTTGACAACCGCCTAAGTGAGCCACCGATAAAGCTCACTCGGCCGAACTTGTCAACTCCCCCACAATTGCACAAGGGGGAACAAGTGGTAGATGAAGCAGTCCACACTCAACAAGAACTGATGGAAGAAAAAGAAGAAGAAGAAGCACAAAATGAGAAGGAAGAGGGAGAAGAAGAAAATGAAGAAATTGAAGTGGAAAATGAGAAGAAGCAAGGTAAAGATGCTGAGGATGAAACTGATGGGGATGAACAGGATGTCCATGTGGCACCAGAAGGAATTGATCCAAGAGAGAGTCTTCAACCGGGACATTCAACCCCTCATTGTGGACAGGGAAAGGCATATTTACGGCGGGCAAAATCGAAGACTGCCTTAAGGAGTGAAGCAACCTCCTTCAATCACAAGATTGAGGCCCTCATCAGCCATGTCAAAATCCAAGATGAGGTCATGGAGAGACAAGGAAACTTAATTTGCAACTTACAACACCTCATCCCTCACCATGTCCAAACCAATCTTGAATTCCATGCAGAGACAGTTGACAACAATCTCAAGCCATTGGTGGACACCCTCAATGCTCACACATCCAAAATTCAAAGATCCGGATGAGATCATGGAGCATTCGGCAAGCAACCTGGACTTTCTTATCAAAGTTGGTGAAGCCAACAACAAAATACCGGAGAGAAAGTATGGGCCTCTCCCCGAATCGACGCGGCAATTGCGGACCTTGAGGCACGTTTTGATGCGCCACAAAGGGGAAGGTAACTCAAAGCCCGAGAGTGGTAACTCAAAGCCCGAAAGTCCCGAGTGGGAAGGGAAAGGTGGAAAGCCCCGAAGTGGAAAGAGAAAGGGCAAAAAGGCGAGGACAAAGAAAGGCAAGGGCATCAGGTTTGAAGAAATAAAGAAGTAAACCAGTTACCTGTTGCTTAATTCAATTCAATTCATCTTATCATTTGCCTTTGTTCACTTAAATAAAAAGATGCAATATCTTATTGCCCTATGATGGAAGAATAAAATTGTTGAACTTTTATTCAGTTGTTTATTATGAAAATTTTTGATTACTTATGTTCAGGCTTATGAGGGTTTTGGCATCATCAAAAAAGGGGAAATTGTTAGGAACATTTTATTATGTTTTGATGATGGCCATACTAGTCGTTATAGCAAGCTCGAAATAAGTTAGAACTCTCTCGTATAAGTCTTTACTTAGAGTCCGACATGTTGTATAAGTTGAGTCGGACAAGTATTGTACTAGTTGGTAGGACGGCAAAGAAAAAAACAGATATTCGGCAAAGTGAAGCCGGCAAAGCACCAAAGCGAGAGAAGTATGAAGACATTATGGTCCGACCTATAACCAAGGAAGTCCGTGATGACCTTGGATAAGTCTAAGTTATGTTTTAAGTGATGAAACTCAATGTTCAAATATGGTGTACACTTGGTCTCACCCAAATCAAGGATCGATGAAGTACAAAGACTCTCCAAAAACTAGAACAAAGAAGGAAACGAAGAATCGGCTGAGTAAACTGACTTTCGGCAAAGAGAAAACAAAACAGCAAAAAAAGAACTAACGGCTAAGTCAGAAGGCTCACTCGACCGTTCTAAAAACGGCGAAGAGACATTTACAAGATCAAATTTGATATACGATGAAGATTCAGAAGATCATGCATTAAATGCACAAATCATTAAAGGATCAATCAAGGACGGATTTTCTCGCTATACGTCCGAAGAAAGAATCCGATCACCGAAATCAAGGAGAATACAATTAAGGGGGAATCAAGAATAAAATCAAGGGTTATTCCCTCATTAATATAGCCAACGGACGGAATTTCAAAAACCAAGGTTATTCAAGGCTATAAATAGAAGGCATTGACGGAAAAGAAATAACGATCAAGAAAGAAAAATCAAGCGAAACTCGTCAATTTGAAAAGCCTTCTCTCTCGAACTTACAAAGACATATCTAGTGATCAACTCAAGTATCGAACTACAAAGTCATACTCGAATTGAGATTGATCAAGCAAGTGTGTGAATCACATTCACATCAAACCGAAGCAACCGAATCGAGGCAATCCGAGAAGGAGTTGAATCTGTGATAGCCGTTGAAGGATCTTAATCTTAAGGAACGACAAAAGGAAAGACGAATCACCGAAGTCATGTTGCGGTCAAGGAGTGATAGTCTTGTAGATTGTGAAGCTTGGGAAGCCAAGGACAATCATACTATTGTATCTCGTGAAAACAATAGTGAATTCCTCCAATCATCACGGGAGAAGAGTGGATTAAGGGATTACACCACCCCGAACCACTATAAGCCTTGTGTCAATTTAAATTACGCAATTTACTTTACGGCATTTATTTAATTAGCCTACATCATAACTTATATCCGTGATCGTCTACACCGATTTGAAAACAACATAGTAAGAAGGGACTTATCCGCCGCCTAAAAGCTTTTAAATAGAAGAAAAGTTTTTGAAACTCCACTATAGTCATTTACCCCCCCCCCCCCTCGACTATAATTTCACCCTTCTCTGGGACCAACATATAGGTTGTGCTCGGATGGCATCTTGAGGAGATGCATCCCGGAGAGTGAGATTTTGAGTGCGCTTTCTTTTTGTCACGATAAAGAGGCCGGGGGCCACTTTTCGGGGCAAAGGTTCGCTTTGAAAGTTTTACAAAGTGGTCTATATTGGCCCACTCTATTCCGAGACGCACATGCTTATGTGAAATCTTGTGACGCTTGTCAAAGGTCCGGGCGTATATCTAGGAGGATTGAGATGCCTCAAAAGCCGATCATTGTTTGTGAGATTTTTGACGTGTGGGGCATTGACTTCATGGGGCCCTATCCTTCTTCGTGTGGTAACAAGTATATCATAGTCGCTTGTGATTATGTGTCCAAATGGGTTGAGGCCTTAGCTTCACCCACCAATGATAGGAATGTTGTTATCCGTTTTCTCAAAAAGAACATCTTTTGTCGGTTTGGGGTACCTCGAGCTATAATTAGTGATAATGGAAGCCATTTTGCCAATAAACCGTTTGACAAACTCCTAGTGAAGTATGGGGTAAAACACAAGCTAGGCACCGCTTACCATCCCCAAACGAGTGGTCAAGTTGAGGTCACGAACAGGGGTATTAAGCGTATCTTAGAGAGGACGGTAGACACGAATGTCAAGAGTTGGTCTTTAAAGTTAGACGATGCTCTTTGGGCCCATAGGACCGCCTTTAAGACACCCCTAGGCATGTCACCTTATATGATAGTCTATGGTAAATCTTGTCATCTTCCCGTAGAAATTAAACATAAGGCTTATTGGGCTATCCAAATGCTAAACCTCGATGACACCTTAGTTGGTGAGAAGCATATGGCCCAATTGAATGAATTAGATGAGTTTCGTCTTTGTGCTTACAATCTTTCGACGAAGTATAAAGAGAAGACTAAGTTACTCCATGATAAGTTGATCAAACCTCGTGTTTTCAATGAGGGTGACGAAGTCTTATTCTACAATACTCGTTTGCATCTTTTCCAAGGGAAGTTGAAGTCTAGGTGGTCCGGTCCCTACGTGGTGTCGAAAGTCTATCCGTCCGGTGCTATTGAAATCACCCATCCTAAGTTTGGCACGTTTACCACCAATGGCTTACGGTTGAAAAGGTATGAGAGGTTGCCTTACAACGAAGCACTAGAAATAGTGAACCTTGAAGACCCCATACCGTGTGATGAATCGTGTAAGTCTTGTCATGGACTCTAAACCTTGACCCGTATAATCTTCAATCCACCCTTTCATCTCTCTTTCTACCCTTTCTCGCCTCGTGTCAACGGTATAACTTGAAAAAGTTGGCACCGTATAATCCATCTTGTCGAGCCAACGACGTAAAACAAAGGCGCTTGGGGGAGGCAACCCACCATTTTGTAGTTTTTGCTGAGTGAGTGGTGTTTCTAGTGGTCTCGGGGTGGTAATAATCAAGTATGGGGTGACAATCTTGAGTTAGCTTTGTTCCAGCTTTTCAAACGCCCGTTTAGCCCACTTCAAACGTGCGTTTAGGCTTGCCCCTTTCCAAACGCGCGTTTGGAACCATCTCAAACGCGCGTTTCAGGCCTCAACTCTCTGTTCTTAATTTTCCCTTTCAAACGCGCGTTTAAAATTTCAAACGTGCGTTTGGACATGCGAAACATGCGTTTGACCTTTCTAAACGCGCGTTTGGGATCATCTCCTTCATATACCCCTGTTTTTTCAAACCGGCGTTCAGAAATTCATCTCCAAAACCTAGCAGCGTCCGGCAGCCCTTCCCACCCCTTTTCTCATAAATTACTCATTTTTACTCCGTTTTCAGCGATTCAAACACCAAACAACACCTCTCAATCTCTTCTTTTGATTCCACTAATCCATTCCAACAACAAATCACCCGTTTTCTCGATTCGTTCTTCACATTTGGCAACTTTTTGCCTTGGTCGAATTTGACCTCCATTGACGTTTCGGGACTCGTTCTTCGCTCCAAATCGTTCACCTCATCTCGTTTAAGCATAGTACATGTACATTTTGGTTTTACTTCTAAGTTTCGGTTAGGGTTAGTTTTTATCCTTTTTGGTTTAACGCCCCTATCCCGTTATTGATTGTTATTGATTATGTATTCTGTTTTGTGTTTTGTTTTGCTTGTCTTATGGTTGATGGTGAATGGTGTGGCTCTCGTGGTGTGATTCGTTGGTTGGGTTGGTTGGTTTTGAAATCCCGGTTGGACGATAACCGGGTTGGTTTTGATTGTTTGAATTGGTTGATTGGTGGTGTTTGGTGAGTATAGAGATAATGAGAGAGACTAAGCGTAAAGAAACCGAGGGTAAAGGGAAAGGAAAGCAACCGGTAGCAAAACACATGCCCAAGAAGCAGAAAACCCTAGTTTATCCCCGGATACCTAAGGGTGGCATCCGGATTGGTGATACGGGCCGTGCCGAGGGTAGGAATCCTAGAGCCCTTAAGCCTTACGGACAGTTGAGAGATGAGACTTCGGATGAGGACTTCGAGCCGGACACTGAGGGGGGGAATTCTAGTAGTGAGAGTGAGGAAGCAATAGACCTTGAAAGTGAAACTGTGCCCTTAGCACGGATGCGAGCCAAAACTGTAACAATGCCTGTTTCACTTCCTCCACATAATACCCCTCCACAGAGTGACCCCGAGCAAGATCCTCCACTAGCTCCTCCTCCTAACGACCCTTTACCTTTCGACTAGTGTTTTAACTCACCAGTGGCCATGACCAACTACAATGAGTATATCGCCACAAAGAACATGTGTTGCGAGAGGGGGTTAGATCTTAAGGTGGCTCCCCCAACCTTCATCGACAACTTGAGAAAGAGAGGGTGGAACAACTTGATTTATGAGCCGGAAGGGAACCTCAACAACACACTAGTTCGGGAGTGGTATGCTAATATTAGTGTCGCCAACCTAGAGTCGGGTTTTATAAAGGTAAGAGGGGTCGAGGTCCTGTGGTCCGTCAAGGCAATTAATGATTACTACCGGATACCAGCTTTTGAGGGCCAGGATTATATCGGTTGGTTCGCGGAGAGACAGCATTGGGGGAATACTGAGACTGAAGATCCTTTGGAAAAAATGAGAAAGGACATCAATCCGAGTTTACAATGGGTAGCTAAGGGGAGTAGTGCACGGAATCAGTTAGTGACGACAACTTGGCCTGATGAGTGGAAAGTTAAAGCGAAGTTCTCTCAGAATCGCCTACTACCGAAGGACAACATTACACATTTCCACATCAAGGACTTGCAATTGTTGTATGTCTTACATTATGATCTCAAGGTAGATGTCGGGAAGACTATTTTCGAGGAGTTTAGAGAGAATCAGAAGGTCAAGCGTCGTATACTCATGTGCCCCTACCTCATTTATGGCTTATGCAAGAGAGTTCCGGTTGAGGAATACCCTGACGATCAGATATTGAGGAAGAAGAATCAGCCCGTAGCTCCTAAGCCGTTCAATGCCCGCACCGCTCCAAGACCTCCTAGGCCCGCCCCACGACCAATTCACACCGTCCCTCGCCCTACCACCTCGACTACATCCACCACACTCCCGATACCTCCACCTGTCATCACCACCACTGCCACCACCTCAATACCCCCACCTCCTCCATTCACTACTATACCTTCCACCACAACTCCACCTCCACCTTTTACACCGACAACCGGGGGACCGTGGATTAGTGAGCGACAGGGGCTTCTCATTGCACATAAACAGCGGGATTGGATAGACAGTTTGAGGGTGACTCTGAATGGAATCGTTGAGAATCAGAGGGTATTCGCTCAGGCCAGACAGATTGATCTTCCTTCACTAGATTTGGATTTCTCACCATTTCAGTATACCCCAGAGATCGAGGCAGACTTGCAGAGGGTCTCAGAGGAGTTGTTTGTTGATGAGCCTGATGAGGGGTTTGATGACATTGCTTTCGATGATCTGATTGGCACAGATGGGGCTGAGACAGAGGCAGATAGGACGGAGTGGTCTTTGCGGGACTACACGGACGAGAATGCGGTCGCTGTGGTTGCACCATCTTCGAGCACACCTGACTCCACTACTGATGTACAGGGACATGGAGCAGACTAGCATGTTTTTCATGCATTTTTATACTCTTATCTTATTTTGCTAGTCTGTCTCTTATATACTATGATGTTTCAGTTACTTTTGACATTCTTTCATCATTCTTTGGATACACTTCACTTTGCATGCACGCGCACTTATTTTTTGAGCCCCTGAGGCCTGCTTGACCGTGTATGTTTTCCTTTTCTTGGATTGTTACTTTAGGATGACGGGGATTTTATTTCTATTGGTTTTATCTGATGAATGGATGTCCTGTTCTTATTGATTCTTTTCTATCCTCCCATTGCATACCCCGTATACCCCCTCGTTCTACTTTGATTTCGTTACTGTGGCATGGACTCGTCATTTTACGCACCCGCTTACCCTATTGCTTGCTTTATAGCACGTGGATTCAGTCCCGTGCATGTGCTCTCTTTGTTTCTGTTGATCTCGCTTTAGGTTTCGGGATGGATTTATACGATGGTGTCACACGTTTCGAGTCACGATTGCGCCCTTCTTCCGGGTTTTCACTAAAATATGCAATAGGTCTACCCTCATGAGTTAAGATTCCACCAATACCCACACCCGATGCATCACATTCAATTTCAAAATGTTTATTAAAATCAGGAAGTGCAAGTATAGGGGCTGAAATTAAACGAGCTTTTAGAGTTTCGAAAGACTCCCTTTGCCGTGGACCCCAATAGAAGGGTACATTTTTCTTCACAAGCTCGTTCAGAGGGGCCGCGATGGTGCTAAAATCCTTGACAAAACGCCCGTAGAAGCTCGCTAAGCCATGGAAACTACGCACATCGGCCCGCAGTTTGAGGTGTAGGCCAATCCTCGATAGCTTTAACCTTGTCACGATCAACTTCAACACCCCGGTCACTTACTACAAAACCAAGAAAAACAACTCTATCCAAACAAAAGGAACATTTTTTTAGATTAGCATAAAGTCGAGCATCGCGGAGCGTAGACAAAACGACACGTAGGTGAACTATGTGATCATCTAAATTGTGGCTATAAATCGAATATCATCAAAATAAACTACCACAAATTTATTTATAAACTCGCGAAGCACCTCGTTCATTAAACGCATGAAAGTACTAGGTGCATTAGTCAAGCCAAAGGGCATAACCAACCACTCATATAATCCAAATTTTGCACAAGAACTCTACGACACAACACAAGCTACAAAAACAAAAACAAAATTTTGCATAACTTTCCCGCCATTTTACTCTTTTTTTTTTTTTAATTTTTTATTTAAAGCTGGGATGCCTTTTGGACGATTACACAACCTACAAAATTATATGCACAACAAATAAACGACTGACGAAACCAATAAACACAAACTAGGGTTCGTAATTGCAAGAACGTAGATCTTGATTACGAAAGAGTGAATCCTGATGAGTTCTTGATCGTTCTCGGTGTGAAAATAGGGTTTAGGGTTGAAAGGTTGCGGTTTTGGGGGTGTTGCAACCTTATTATCCGGGGATGGTTAGGGCGTAGGTAGGCTGATTGCGAAACGGATGTGTGTGTATTGTAGCAATATTATCCGGGCTGCGAGGAAGAAGGTCTAAAGGTTTGAAGAAAATTTGAAGGTTTCGGTTTAGGGTTCTTAAGACATGCAGGAACTAGGGTTTTCGAGTTTCCGTATTTGTTGGATCACTACTCAAGGAACAACTATGATCAGAACGATCAAAACGAAAAACAACGATCAAAACGAAAAGCGAACGATCAAGAACGATTTTTTTTTTCAATGGATGAACAAGAACAACTTTGCAAAGAAATAGGTCGCAGGAAGCAAGAATCAACAATGAAGAACGAATAGAAAAGAAAACGAAAAGGGATATTTGATTACCAACAATTACTGAGCTCTGCTACCAACTGATGTGATTCTTACGAATCAAATCCTTTGTTTTGCCCAGGAAGAAATTGAAGGTAGTCAATACGAGCTATGATCCGCGCCTTAGACCAAGACTACGGTTGGAACGCCACAACGTAATGCTCACTTACGTTGATAAGTTCTCAAAGGGGCGATCCTCCAATCCAAGAGAATCTCACACACAAGGTGCACAATTAAGACAATGCTTAATCGAAAATAATATTTCACTCAAAATTAACTTGTTCATGTAAGGAGATAGTATGTGCCTTATATAGGCTACAAGTAAAAGACTAGTTTTCCTCCTAAGCAATGTGGGAGAAAATTAACTAGTAAAATAAAGCCTAAGTAACTAAGACCTAGAAGGGGGCACCACTTTCAATGGGCTTTTCTAGCCTTTCTTGTGTCATCTAAGCCCACAAGATAATTATTAAATAAAGTCCACATAAAATAATTAAACAAGTCCAAACAAAACTAACAATGGCGCCACAAGCATTAGGTGTTGTCTTCGAGCCCAAAAGCATAGTGCATAAACAATATTGGAACTTCATCACTCTTTTTGGGCTGTCCAAACTCTTCATGGATCTCTTTCAACAATGTATTCATGGCTTCTCTCATATTCTTCCTTTGGAGCCTTGTCAATGGTCCATCTCTAATGATCAATGGATCAATCTTCTTCATGGTTGCCAATGGATCGGGATCCCCATCGTAAAACTCATCATATATCACATCATTCCCTCCCGGTTGGGAAGGATCCGTCCTCGAGATCAAAGGGATTGTCGAAAAGAGTCAAATCGGCCACGTTGACAGAAGAAGAAATATTCCAATCCGGCGGCAAGTCAATCTTGTAAACATTAGGGTTGATCCTCTCAAGAACTTGGAACGGTCCCTCGCCTTTCATGTGCAGCTTGGTCTTGCGTTGCTTCGGGAACCTATCCTTGTGCAAGTGTAACCAAACATAATCGCCGGTTCGAAGATGACTTCCTTGCGTCCTTTATTAGCTTGCTTAGCATACCGCGCCGTGGCTGCCTCCACATTCTTCCGTGCTTTCTCATGTAGCTCACGAACAAGTGCAGCCCGTTGTTCACCATCCAAGCTAACCTGCGCAATATCAGGTAAAAGAGCCAACGTAAAAGGCGTGTCCGGATTAAAACCGTAAACCATCTCAAATGGGGTGAATTTAGAAGCGAGTGTTTACACCTATTATAAGCAAATTCAAAGCATAAGGTAAACAATCTTCCCAATTTTTGAGATTTTTCGAACAAGACAACGAAGCAACCGACCCAACACACGATTAACCACTTCGGTTTGACCATCGGTTTGAGGATGAAATGCAAGGTAGAATAAAGTAACTTAGTTCCTAAACGCATCCACAAAACTCTCCAAAAATGACCAATGAATTTTGAATCTCGATCACTCACAATCGTTCTAGGCACACCATGTAATTTAACTACTTCCTTAAGAAACAAATCAGCAATATATGAAGCGTCATTAGTTTTAGAGCATGCAAGAAAGTGTGCCATCTTAGAAAACCTATCCACTACCACAAAAACAGAATCGTGACCACTCTTAGACCGGGGTAAGCCTAACACAAAATCCATAGATAAATCAGTCCACGGTTGCGTAGGAATAGGGAGGGCGTATATAAACCGTGGGGGTGGGATGTAGATTTAGCGTACTTACAAGTAATACAAGCATCACAATATTTAGCAACATCAACTTTCATACGAGGCCAATAAAAATGAGATTTAAGCATATCAAGCGTTTTAGTAATGCCAAAATGACCCATAAGACCACCACTATGTGCTTCACGCACCAATAAATCACGCAGAGAACAACGAGGAATACAAATGACATGATCTCGATACAAAAAACCCTCGCGTCTAAAGAACCTACCATCGGTTTTATTATCAGTATTATGCCACTTAGTCATAAAATCCTCATCAGAAGCATATAAATCCTTGATAAATTCAAAACCTAGGAATTTAGTATGCATAGTGGTAATTAAAGCAGGTCTACGAGAAAGAGCATCAGCGACCACATTATCTTGACCCTTTTTGTACTTAATAATATAAGGAAAGGACTCAATAAATTCAACCCAACGAACATGCCGCGGAATTAACTTACACTGCCCTTTCAAGTACTTAAGCGATTCGTGATCAGTGTGTATGATAAACTCTCGTGGACGTAAATAATGTTGCCAAGTGTGAAGGGCTCTAACTAACGCAAACAATTCCTTATCATAAGTTGCATAATTCAAAGAAGCACCTTTAAGCTTTTCACTAAAATATGCAATAGGTCTACCCTCATGAGTTAAGACTCCACCAATACCCACACCCGATGCATCACATTCAATTTCAAAATGTTTATTAAAATCAGGAAGTGCAAGTATAGGGGCTGAAATTAAACGAGCTTTTAGAGTTTCGAAAGACTCCCTTTGCCGTGGACCCCAATAGAAGGGTACATTTTTCTTCACAAGCTCGTTCAGAGGGGCCGCGATGGTGCTAAAATCCTTGACAAAACGCCTGTAGAAGCTCGCTAAGCCATGGAAACTACGCACATCAGCCGCAGTTTGAGGTGTAGGCCAATCCTCGATAGCTTTAACCTTGTCACGATCAACTTCAACACCCTGGTCACTTACTACAAAACCAAGAAAAACAACTCTATCCAAACAAAAGGAACATTTTTTTAGATTAGCATAAAGCTGAGCATCGCGGAGCGTAGACAAAACAGCACATAGGTGAACTATGTGATCATCTAAATTGTGGCTATAAATCGAATATCATCAAAATAAACTACCACAAATTTATTTATAAACTCGCGAAGCACCTCGTTCATTAAACGCATGAAAGTACTAGGTGCATTAGTCAAGCCAAAGGGCATAACCAACCACTCATATAATCCAAATTTTGCACAAGAACTCTACGACACAACACAAGCTACAAAAACAAAAAAAAAATTTTGCATAACTTTCCCGCCATTTTACTCTTTTTTGTTTTTTTTTTTTTTTATTTAAAGCTGGGATGCCTTTTGGACGATTACACAACCTACAAAATTATATGCACAACAAATAAACGACTGACGAAACCAATAAACACAAACTAGGGTTCGTAATTGCAAGAACGTAGATCTTGATTACGAAAGAGTGAATCCCGATGAGTTCTTGATCGTTCTCGGTGTGAAAATAGGGTTTAGGGTTGAAAGGTTGCGGTTTTGGGGGTGTTGCAACCTTATTATCCGGGGATGGTTAGGGCGTAGGTAGGCTGATTGCGAAACGGATGTGTGTGCATTGTAGCAATATTATCCGGGCTGCGAGGAAGAAGGTCTAAAGGTTTGAAGAAAATTTGAAGGTTTCGGTTTAGGGTTCTTAAGACATGCAGGAACTAGGGTTTTCGAGTTTCCGTATTTGTTGGATCACTACTCAAGGAACAACTATGATCAGAACGATCAAAACAGCAAAACAACGATCAAAACAGCAAAGCGAACGATCAAGAACAGATTTTTTTTTTCAATGGATGAACAAGAACAACTTTGCAGCAAATAGGTCGCAGGAAGCAAGAATCAACAATGAAGAACGAATAGAAAAGAAAACGAAAAGGGATATTTGATTACCAACAATTACTGAGCTCTGCTACCAACTGATGTGATTCTTACGAATCAAATCCTTTGTTTTGCCTAGGAAGAAATTGAAGGTAGTCAATACGAGCTATGATCCGCGCCTTAGACCAAGACTACGGTTGGAACGCCACAACGTAATGCTCACTTACGTTGATAAGTTCTCAAAGGGGGCGATCCTCCAATCCAAGAGAATCTCACACACAAGGTGCACAATTAAGACAATGCTTAATCGAAAATACTCTCAAAATTAACTTGTTCATGAAAGGAGATAGTATGTGCCTTATATAGGCTACAAGTAAAAGACTAGTTTTCCTCCTAAGCAATGTGGGAGAAAATTAACTAGTAAAATAAAGCCTAAGTAACTAAGACCTAGAAGGGGGGCGCCACTTTCAATGGGCTTTCCTAGCCTTTCTTGTGTCATCTAAGCCCACAAGATAATTATTAAATAAAGTCCACATAAAATAATTAAACAAGTCCAAACAAAACTAACAATGGCGCCACAAGCATTAGGTGTTGTCTTCGAGCCCAAAAGCATAGTGCATAAACAATATTGGAACTTCATCACTCTTTTTGGGCTGTCCAAACTCTTCATGGATCTCTTTCAACAATGTATTCAAGGCTTCTCTCATATTCTTCCTTTGGAGCCTTGTCAATGGTCCATCTCTAATGATCAATGGATCAATCTTCTTCATGGTTGCCAATGGATCGGGATCCCCATCGTAAAACTCATCATATATCACATCATTAGGCCACACTTGCTAAGGCAAGTGTGAGGTGGGGGAAATGATGTTTTGATGGGTTGGTGTTTTCTTGGTTTTGAGCTATAAGGAGAAGGGGAGCTCCTTTGGGCCTAGTGTTTGGGTTTGGCCCAAGAATAAAAGAAAAATCTGTGAAATTTCTTCCTTCTTTCCAACAAAAAAAAAAAACAACAATCAAAGTTCAAAATAAATTAGCTCTCAATGAATAAAAGCTTAGAGTTTATTGAAATAAAAGGTTGGAATCAAAGGAATGAGCTTATAAGTGTTTATATGATGTTGGAGATGGGATAGTGAGATAGGTGCTAATGTATTCGATCTCGCCTCATAACACTTGAAACATAGTTGAGTGTGGCAATGAGTTCGGGTATGTTAGTATCCTATGGTTCACAAAGTGTTTAATTAATCAAAAAGGAGTTTGGGTGGTTTGTATGGTAGAGATGAAGTGGTACACTTGTTGATTAGGTTCACTCGTACTTCTTTTTCTCCAGTTCCCAAAATATCCTTTTCGATTAACCGGAATCACCCTAGCCTAACGTTATAACCTTTCAAGTCCTACCCGATCGTGTCCAAACTTGGTGACCTTGATTAGTGGAGAAGCTAGTTCGTATGAGACAGTTGGTAGACTTTTGGTCGGGATTCAAGCCCTGACAATCATTTTGAGCACTTGGCTTTAGCTTGGCACCACACACACTCTATTTTCTTGATAGTGTTATAACCGGTGTGTATATGTTCGTGTTTCTTACTTTGTGGTTACCTCGAGAGTGTGAGTAGTAGCACCTACGTCACGACGTTGAATCCCTTGGTTTGTTTTAAAAAACGCCTAGTTCACTCGAGGGCGAGCAAAGGCTAAGTGTGGGGTGGTTGATGGGAGTCAACTTTACGTGACTCCGGTGCATTGTTTATAACCATTTACCACATTTTCAGCACATTTTTGGGTGATTTAGCCCGTTTTCGGGGTGTTATCGTGAGCTCATGGCACGAGGAGTGAATCCGTTACTTTGATGGATTATTACACCTTTTTGTTGTTATTAACCCCATTCCCGAGCACTTTTACCCTCCGGAATTGTTTGGATGTTTTTGGTTGATTATGATATTGAAGGGTATTGGTGTCTCGAGGACCCGAGAGGTGATGATTTGTGGCAAAAGGCATGATCGAGGCAAGAGGAGAGATCAAAGAGGAAGAAAAGTGAAGTTTTGGGGAAATAGGGGTTCAAACGCGCGTTTGAACCCCCAAACGTGCGTTTGAAAAGCCGTCAGTTGATACAGAGTTCAAGCCCTCCAAACGCGCGTTTGAAACCACCTTAAACGCGCGTTCCAAGTCCCCCAAATGCGCGTTTGAACCTTCTAAACGCGCGTTCCAGATGAAGAACAATCAAAACCTTGCCCAGAAATGAAGCGAAACGCGCGTTTGCACTAAGCCAAACGCGCGTTTGAAGATGTTAAATGCCAGTCGCAGCCGCTCAAACGTGCGTTTGAAGACGAATTCTGTAGATTTTCCTCCACCTATAAATACCCCCCCCCCCCCCCCCCGCTTAGACTATTTCTTAGAAATCAATTATTCTCTTGGCAAAACTCTACTCATTTCTTAGCTCGATTTCTGTAATAGCTTACAATACTTTCTCTTAGCTTAAATCAACACTATTTTAGCTTAATCTTTCCATTTCTTAGCTCAGATTTCCATTCCAAACACTTAGAGACCATCTTTTAATTAGTTTTCTATTTTGTACTTTTTGGATCTAATCTCGAATTTCTGCAAATTAATGGTATATTCCTTCTTTCTTTTACTTGTTATGTCGTTAATTTATTGTTTCTTTCATGTTTTAACTAGTATAATGAGTAGCTGATCCCTTTTCATAGTCGAATCATGTGAAATTTAGTGAAATCACCCTTTGGGTGATGAAATTGGGAGTGGGTGTAGCTTTTTATTGTTGTATCTTGCATGTTTCATGTCTTAGAACTTGTTAAAACATATTTGGGCTAGATTGATCACCTAGGTCAAAATCACACACATCACTCTAAAGAGTTGTTCAGATAGAGAGATGTGGGAAAAGGGGTTCTAAGATCATGGCATAGACTCGGCTTAGTTGTTAAGCCCGAGCCCAAAGTGAGGTTACTCGTTTTAACGTTTAAGCGGCTCTAGTGCATAACGAGTCTTGTTAGTGAATCTTCTTTAGGAAGGGTATTTAACATGGCATAAGGTGTAAGGAGAGAGTTGTTCAGACCTTAGCACCGGAATTAGGAGTTCGCACCCGTGAATTTGAATGCGAGAGTTCGTTTGTTATAATGCACACTCCCGTTTTTGTCTACCCTCGGGGTCGAAACTAGCTATTTTGATCATGGATCGGCTATTTCCTTTAATCTATCTTAAAAACCTAGTAGTTTAATCTTCTTTCCTTCTTTTCTATCTTTAGACTCGTTAGTATAAATCACTTTAGTGTCATTGTAGTAAGCAAGCACTTCGAAAAGATTGATCACCTAGACTAAGTAACACGTTTGCTTTGGTACTCACAAACACTTTTCCCTTGGGTTCGACCTCGTACTCCTGTAGCTATTCTAGCAATCGACCCGGTACACTGCCGGTTAGAGAGTTAGTTTACCCACGGTTTTGAGTCTTCATAAATTGTTTTTGAAGGGTGAATTTAGCCTCAATCATACATCAACAGGAAAACATCAACAAACATCCCATGCAAACTATAGGGCCAAGAGTGGCATCTTCAAGCCTAAAACCTACTCCTTCTTGGCCACTTCCACATGTTATGTACCCTCACCAGAACCAACTAAGGTATCAGATGCATTGCAATCTCCAGCCTGGAAGGAAGCTATGGAGTCAGAATACAATGCCTTAATCAAGAAGCACACATGGGATTTGGTACCTAGATCTCAAGCTCATAACCTTGTTGACAACAGATGGGTATTTAAACTGAAATTGAATCCAGATGGAACTGTTAACAAGCATAAGGCCCAAATTGTGGCAAAAGGATTCCATCAAACACCAGGCATTGACTACTCTGACACCTTTAGTCCTGTTGCTAGAGCCTCTACCATCACAACTATTTTGGCTCTTGCTGTTTCTCTGGATTGGCCTTTAAGACAGATTGATATCAACAATACATTCCTCAATGGAACCCTGTATGAATCTGTTTTTATGACACAACCTGAAGGTTTTGTTTATAGTACCAAACCAACCTATGTCTGTCATCTAAAAAAGGCAATTTATGGCCTAAAACAGGCCCCTAGGGCTTGGTTTGATGAGTTGAGAAAACAGATGCTCACCTGGAAATTTGCTCAGTCTAAAGCTGATCCCTCTTTATTTATTTTTCACTCTGATAAAAGCCTATTGTATGTGTTGGTCTATGTTGATGACATTCTAATTACAGGGAATGATCCAAGTAAATACAGCACTTTGTTAGTTCTTTGCATAACAGGTTTGCCTTAAAAGATCTGGGGAACTTACATCACTTTCTTGGCATTCAAGTAAGGAGGGATCACACTGGTTTATATCTGTCACAGCATGTGTATGCACAACAGCTTCTTGTCAAGTTAGGGTTGGAAAACTTGAAGCCATGTTCCACTCCTATGGTGATAACACCTATCAAGACAGGTCAGTCCAGCACTCCAATGACAAACCCTACTATCTACAGGAGTACCCTGGGAGCCCTCCAATATCTCACCTTCTCCAGACCAGATCTTACCTATGTTGTTAATACTTTGAGCCAACATATGCAGTCACCTACTATGGGACACTGGCAGCAAGTGAAGCACTTATAGAGGTATATTAAAGGTACTTTGTATCATGGTCTGCATTTTAAACCTGCACAACCTTTACTGATACATACATTCAGTGATGCTGATTTGGGAGTAGATAAAATTGACAGAAAGTCTATTGCAGCCTACTGTGTTTATCTTGCTGGTTCTCTTGTTTCATGGTCATCTAAGAAACAGCAGGTTGTTTCCAGATCAAGCACTGAATCCGAATACAGGGCCCTTTCCAATGCTGCAGCTGAAACTCAGTGGCTTCTTAACCTCTTGTCAGAATTGAAAATCAGCTTGGTCACCAAACCAGTTCTGTGGTGTGATAATCTTGGAGCAGGTTACTTGGCTCATAATCCAGTGACACACATCAGAATCAAGCATGTTGAGTTGGATGTGCATTTTGTTAGAGATAAGGTTGTGCAAGGTGTTATGGATGTCAAACATGTTCCTACCTTTGATCAAGTAGCTGATCTTATGACAAAGCCTCTGTCAGCAACTATGTTTCAGTACTGCAGAAGCAAAATGAATGTGATAACTACACCCTTCAGTTTGATGGGGGATGTTAAAGTATAAGGACTACTTTGTAGTTTGTAATAAGTTCAGGCCTCTTAGTGTTATTGTGGTGTCTCTTATCCACTAGATTCTAGATTAGATTGTGTGGTTATTTATGTAAGGACATAAGGACAAGTTTAATGAATTCCAATGATATAACAGAATTATTCCATGTTCTTTGTCTAGAATCAACCGATTTTATTAAAGCAAATCCGCCAAACAAGCCAAAGTTACATCATTCGGTGGAGCAATGCCCCAGACAGCACGACCCAACATAGATACGCCATGCCTAGCCAGAAGGTGGGCAAGCATGTTTCATGAACGCCTAATAAACGAAAAATGGCACGAAATGAAAGACGACTCCAAAGCCAAGCAATCAGAGACAAGACATCTCAGGATCGACAGGTCCTCTAAAGGACTCTGAAGCGCCTGAACACAGGGGAGACAATCACTCTCAAAGATAAATGAGGGAAGCCCAAGCCGAGCAGCCTCCTCCATAGCCAACAAGATCGCCCGCATTTCCAGAATTTCCGGCTTGTCACCCGGATTAAAGTGATAGGAAAACGCTGCCATCGTAGGGCCCCCACTATCTCTGAAAATGATGCCAATACCCGAACCATCAACCGTCACCGAGACATCCGTGTTGCATTTCCAAGATCCCAATGGAGGTGGGCTTTATCCGCAGACTAAGTAGAGTCAACACCGGTAGATTGTGAATATTGATCGTTTTGAAGTCAATTTACGCTATGGAAAATGCTATGGAAAATGATAGGCGCACTACTTTTTCTCCAAAAACAAAATTACTTCATTAGAGAAATATGTGCATTAATAAACTTGGCAAAAAATATTCCAATACATACTTTTTAGCTATTGATTAAAGTGTACAACTCATTGATTGATAGGAATCTATCACAATGTATGGTTAAAAAGTGTATTGAAACATGTGGAATGTTGTGCCGTGGATGTATCACTATTTGTTAGAATAATTGTAAATAAATAGATTATATTTATTGTAGATTATCTCTGTAATTATTATTTCCTGATTTACATAGTTGTTAGAATATACAGTAGTTAAGATTTCCCTGATTTTAGGAAATCAGTTACAATGTATTCAGTATATATCATTCCTTCTTGAAAGGAAATAATCGAGGAAAATATTTCTAAACTCTTTCATGGTATCAGAGCAGTACGAATCCTAACTGATTTCTTCCGCGTCTCTGCCTCCTCCCTCTCCTTTTTTTTCCGATCTCCTTCTCCGGCCATGGGGGATTCCAACAAATTCCACCCTGCACTCTCAATTTCCAATGTCAAGTCTTTATTTCCAATCACTTTGGATTTAAATTCCAGTGAATATCATTCCTGGTCAGCCTTATTCAAGGTCCTGGTTCACGATGTCTTGGATCATATCATCCCGCCTACTGATGATGCTGAGAAGGCCGCTTCTGAAAAAGCCAAGTCGGAAAATCCAACACTGTGGAAGCGGCTGGATGCCGTTGTTTTACAATGGATTTATTCCACAGTTTCAACTGATGTCCTCACTTCTATATTGATTGAGGATGACACTGCTGCGAATGCTTGGACCCGAGTTGCAGAGCTTTTTCATGATAACAAAAATTCTCGTGCTATGTATTTGCACAAAGAATTCACGAACACCATGCTATCGGAATTCTCTTCCACCAACGCCTACTGCAACAGGCTTAAGAGTCTGTCTGATCAACTGCACAACGTTGGGGCTACGGTCACTGATCACGCACTGGTATTAAGAATGCTTCAGGGACTGACGGATCAATACTCAAATTTTGTAACGGTAATGCAAAATAAGAAAACTTTACCGTCATTTACTGCAGCTCGGTCCAAATTGGCTCTGGAGGAGACTTCAATCTTGGAACGGTCCAAGACTGACTCGCCGCCGGTGGCTCTTGCAGCGTCCGATGAGGGGTTGTCCATGGCAGGCTCTTCCTCGTCAAACCGCAGCCAGAACCGGAGCAACAATAACAAGAGCAACCGCAACAGCCGCAATAAGCCTTCAGGTGGCGGCGGAAATCAGCGTGGAAATCAACAGCAGGCTGGTGGTGGTCACCAGCAGGGCTCCAGCCGCGGCAATCAGCGTGGGGGTGGTGGAGGTAATCAACAGGCTGGCACTCGTCCTTTCTCCAGCCAGCCGCCGCCGTGTTGGTTCTCCCTCCAGCAGATGGGGTGGACGCCTCCACCTTGCCCTTACCCGACGATGGGGTCTGTCAATTGGGGAAGACAGACCACTGGACTACAGCAGGGTGTATTAGGCTCCTCTCCATATGGGCCGACTGGGGGTATGCCAAATGGGCCTCAACAGCAACGGATGTCTGGGCCACAACAGCAGGCTTTTCATGCTCAACAGTGGGCCCCCACGGATATAGAGGCTGCGATGCACACGATGTCTCTTTCTCCTCCGGATCAAAATTGGTATATGGACACAGGGGCCACGTCTCACATGACGGCGGCACAAGGTAATCTTTCGTCCTATTTTAATACGAGTATTAATAATGGTATTCTTGTTGGTAGCGGTCAATGTATTCCGATTCGTGGTTATGGCGATGCTGTATTACCCCATCCCAAACCCCTATTGGTATTAAACAAAGTCCTCCATGCCCCAAATATTGTTAAAAACCTCGTATCCGTCGCAAGTTTACCAAAGATAACCGTGTCACTGTGATGTTTGACCCGTTTGGTTTTTCTGTCTTTGATATACAGACGGGGAACTGCCTCATGAGGAGTGAGAGTACTGGTGACTTGTACCCCATCATTTCCGTTCGGTCCAATAATTGTGATCCCCCTATGGCTATGCTCGCGTCATCCCTATGGCATAATCGTCTCGGACACCCGGGTCCTTATGTTTTAAATACCCTTAGGAAAAATAACGTGATCGATTGCACTCATGTCCCTCGTTCACCTCTTTTGTGTCATTCTTGTGTTCTTGGAAAACAGATTAAATTACCATTTGTCGCGTCGGATTCAGTAACTTTATTTCCTTTTGATATTATCCATAGTGATTTATGGACATCGCCTATTGTAAGTTCGACAGGCCATCGATATTATGTTTTATTTTTGGATGATTATTCGAATTATCTCTGGACGTTTCCTATTACACACAAATCCCAGGTTTTTAGAATTTTCACTATTTTCGAGAATCATGTCCGTACTCAATTCGAACAACAAATAAAATGTGTTCAATGTGACAATGGACGCGAATTCGATAATAAACCTTTTTGGGAATTGTGTCAGTCTCGTGGCAGTTCTTTTCGATTTTCGTGTCCTCATACATCATCCCAAAATGGAAAGGCCGAACGAAAAAAACGCTCTATTAATAATATCATGCGGACACTTTTGTTACATGCCTCCTTACCTCCCTCTTTTTGGCCTCACGCCCTACAAATGGCTACCTATCTGTTAAATATTTCTCCAAGTCCATTGTTGACCAACGAAACCCCTTTGAAACGCTTATACCACAAAGACCCCTCCTATTCACACCTACGTGTCTTTGGTTGCTTGTGTTATCCTCTCTTTCCGTCTACCTCGATCAATAAGCTCCAAGCTCGCTCTACTCCGTGTGTGTTCCTTGGTTTTCCCTCTAATCATCGTGGATATAAGTGTTACGATTTATCGAGTCATAAAATCATTACGTGTCGTCATGTTCGATTCGATGAGTCCCGATTCCCGTTTTCGGAATTAAACAAGTGCCCCCCGGAGACTTATGATTTTTTCGGCCCAACGTTTGATCCCATTGCCCTGCAATACCATCAAGCCCAATCGGACCAGGCCCAAAATCCTACGGCCCAAACTCCGGCCCCCTCTCTTCCGTCCTCCCCATCCCGCAACACTCCTACCCATCAGCCGGCCCATGCTTCTCAGGCCCAACAGCCGACGGCCCAACATCCCGTTATCCCACCAATTCCCAATTTACGTCAGCCACCTCCCCCACCTCTGCCATCTCGGCCCACGACTCGCAGCCAAACGGGTGTCTTCCGGCCCAACCCAAAATATTTTTCGGACCAGGCCCTTCTCCACACACTTACAAAATTTCCTCTACCCCGTACCCCTATCGCTGCTCTTCATGACCCGAATTGGAAGTTGGCTATGACGGAAGAATATAATGCTCTTATTAAAAATAAGACGTGGGATTTGGTGCCCCGTCCTCCGGATGTTAATGTTATACGCTCTATGTGGATTTTTACCCATAAAGAAAAATCTGACGGTTCTTTTGAGCGGCATAAAGCCCGTCTTGTAGGTGATGGGAAGACGCAACAGGTTGGGATTGATTGCGGTGACACTTTCAGTCCGGTGGTCAAACCGGCGACGATACGTACCGTCCTTAGCCTATCGTTGTCAAAACAGTGGCTGATCCACCAGTTAGACGTGAAGAATGCTTTTCTGCATGGTGAGCTGAATGAGACGGTTTATATGTATCAGCCTCTTGGTTTTCGGGACTCGGCTCATCCAGATCATGTTTGTTTACTCCGTAAGTCACTATATGGTCTCAAGCAAGCCCCTCGCGCATGGTACAAGCGGTTTGCTGATTTTGTTACCTCCATTGGTTTCACCAACAGTAAGTCTGACACATCTCTGTTTATTTATCGACATGGCACTGATATGGCATACTTGTTATTATATGTCGACGATATTATTCTCACGGCATCCTCCGACACACTCCGTTTGTCCATTATGACTAGCCTTGCTTCTGAGTTTGCTATGAAGGATCTCGGCCCACTGAATTATTTTTTGGGGATTCGCGTCACTCGCCATAAGGGTGGCATGTTCTTGTCCCAGGCTAAATATGCGGCTGAGATCATTGAACGGGCCGGGATGTCTGCCTGTAAGCCATCCCTTACACCTGTGGATACGAAGGGGAAAACGAGTGCTTCGGGTGGTGCTCCTTATGATGATCCTACTTTATATCGCAGTTTGGCTGGCGCGCTTCAATACCTTACTTTTACGCGCCCCGATATCTCATATGTTGTGCAACAGGTGTGTCTTCACATGCATAATCCCCGTGTTGACCATTTGCATGCTCTTAAGCGCATTCTACGATATGTACAGGGCACCCTTCACCTCGGGCTGCATTTATACTCTTCATCGTTCTCCGATCTGGTAACTTATACAGATGCGGATTGGGGTGGATGTCCGGATACTAGACGATCTACTTCGGGATATTGTGTATTTTTAGGGGACAATCTATTATCCTGGTCCTCGAAACGCCAGCCTACTTTATCACGTTCTAGTGCCGAGGCCGAATACCGTGGGGTTGCGAATGTTGTCTCGGAGTCATGTTGGCTTCGGAATTTACTGTTAGAGCTTCATTGTCCGCTTCGCAAAGCCACGATTGTTTATTGCGATAATGTCAGCGCTATCTATCTTTCGGGGAATCATGTTCAACACCAACGGACCAAACATATTGAGATGGATATTCATTTTGTCCGTGAGAAGGTCTCTTGTAAATATTTTATGTTGTTATGGAATGTTATTATTTAACTTTTTGTTCGGTTTTATGTTCAATGTAAAAAATAAATAAAAAAGCTATTGCATAGAATGCCGGATTCTTTTTCGACATACATGTACATAGGTAACTCAACCGACGATTTAATGCAATAGAGTCGAGAGCAATGAGTTTTTGGCTGTTGTCATCTGCTTAACAGTTTAAACATTTACGATTCACAAAATTTAAATTAACAACTTTAACATTTCAAAAAAACAAAGAAGTTGACCACTTTCACCCCAAATATATCACAATGATGTCGAAATATATAAAAAAAACTAGAATCAGAAAATGTGGCACAAAGGTACAGCAACATAATAACAGCTTTATATATATAGTTCACTAAACATAAATGGTTATGAACAAACAAGCATCAGTTTATAATTCAAATTACATAATCCACCTTCATCTCATCCTTCTTTGCCATTAACTGAGAGAAGGAGAAACAATCAATAATTTACCAGAAGAAATAGAGACACACCTCACTGGTGCGTTCTTGAACTGATCAATATATAATCCAAAAGAGAATATGTTCTAAAATCAAGGATGCATCAATTTTTTCTTTATGTAGTTTAGGACTTCTTCCACGTTAACAGTCCACGCCACTGAAATAGGTGAATATTCGACCCATGGATTGCTCACATTCCACCTGCAAAACGTTTTTGTTCTTATCATTAATCTCATGTGTCCATACATAGTTAAGACAAATACTTAACATGGAATAGAGACTATGCATTCATACAAGAACATTTGGTGCTTACTTTTTCAGTCCTTGGTCCATGAGTGTATGCCCCGTGCAGAGACCTTGTGTCTCGACCCTTACGACCCCCTTGTGAACAGATCACGCCGTACAAGAGCCACAAAACTGACAGGGTCTTGAAGGAAAATCCCTGAAAGAGTATTTTCACACACTAGTCGTCATTTAGGGTTTCAACCTTTGGCGGTTTGCTACTTTACAACTAGGTATAGATGAAATAACAACTTTTGTATTA
This sequence comes from Gentiana straminea, assembly GCA_036785695.1. Classification (NCBI taxonomy): domain Eukaryota; kingdom Viridiplantae; phylum Streptophyta; class Magnoliopsida; order Gentianales; family Gentianaceae; genus Gentiana; species Gentiana straminea. The sequence goes on along the minus strand of JAVUPR010000241.1, from coordinate 1,557,899 downwards.
TGTGAGCATACTCAAAATGTTTCCAACGGTTACATACATATACTAGATAGGAGAATCTAACACAAATCTAGAAGATCCACCATAGTGTGCCAAGTGTCCAATACTAAAGCTAATTACTAGATAAGGACACAACATTCTTAATTACTAAATTAGTCCTTACTTTCTAACATCCCCCTCAAACTAAATGGTGTGGACACAACATTTAGTTTGGTTCTAAAATGATTAAACAAAGAAGAATTTGGTGGCTTTGTTAAGGCATAAGCAGTCTGATCCAAAGAGGGGATGCACTGGACATCCATGACCCCAGCTAACACTTTGTCTCTCACAAAGTGTGTATCAAACTCTATATGCTTAACTCTTGAGTAGAGAACATGATTATGAGCCAGTGATCCAGCACCTAAGTTGTCACACCATAGAATAGGTTTAGCAAGTAATTTGAGGAGCATTTATGACAGCAGATTCATGATCCATTGTGTTTCAGCAGCAGCATTTGCTAAGGCTCTATATTCAGACTCTGTGCTGGACCTAGAAACCACTGGTTGTTCTTGGAAGACCAGGAAACCAAACAACCAGCTAAATAAATGCAATATGCAGCAATAGACTTTCTATCATTCTTATCACATGCCCAATCAGCATCACTAAAGCCATGTATAACTAGAGGATGTTCAAGTTTAAAGTGCAAACCATAGAATAGTGTCCCTTTAATGTATCTAAAAATTGCTTAACCTGCTGCCAATTTCCAACTGTAGGGTGTTGGAAGTAACGCCCGAAAGACAATTTATGTAATTGTTTTTTGAATTAATAAATGACAGATTTATTCTCATCTTATTACTTGCTTCGTGCTTGTAAGTAATACACTACTGAAAACCCTAAGTCGTATCATATGTAGCCATATAACTTAGTGTGTGTCACACATGAGGTTTAAATTTATGGTGATACACTTGAACTATTAGTCCGTGGTGAAGTTAATCAAAGTATGGGGTCTATTGATTAAACCATCATTAATGCGCCCAGAACACTTTATGGTGTGACCGTCTTATCTGGACCGTCGGCATTGGTTGTCTAAGTAGGGCATTTATATATGATTAGAGTCATATAGGACTGGACCGATTTAATCTGAGTTTCTCATATAATTCCGTGATTGAGAAATCTTATTAAATCACAAGATGATCATATATGGATTAACCTTAATCCTGAAGTGATTACAGACTCCTACTTGTTTCAGGATAGGGTTTGATGTGTTCGTTAATGATCGCTAAAAGGCGCGGTCCGAATCACTTTCACGTTGGCACTGATATGGAATCCATTCCTTCCTGCGGGAAGCAGAAAGACAATCCCCTTATTTGTTAATCCTAGATACTGATCAATCCCGGGAGTTCGTATTGGTTATGAACTAATTGATCACTAGTGGGTCAATGGTAAATAAGGATAAGATGTATTGAAGAAGGTTTACAGAAATAATCATACTTCAGTACGGATAGTCTATGGAGGGTTAGTTTATATGAAATGATTATATCAATGGACACTTATTGACTCGACGTTTTGAGAATAAGTTATATCTATAATCGATAGAGTTCAATTTCGGATTTATGGTGACGTAATTCCAGAATTAATGAATTAAGTAGAAATATTCTGTTCGATGAATATTTTATTTAATTTATTGTAGCTACTGGTTATAGCTCCATGGTCCCCGGGTTGGCTCCTAACACGCGAGTGTTTTCTCGTTTTGTGGAGCCTCGAGAATAAATTAAATAGTTGGTCTATTTATTGAATATGCAATATTATTTATTTAGTAAATAATATGTAAAATAGAAAAGACATTTTCTATAAAAATGATAAGTGGCGCCTCATGTGGATGAATTTTTGGAAAAGAAATTTTTCTAGATTATGTCACATGTGTAATTAATTAATTATCTATTTGTTGGATAATTAATGGAAAAATCAAGAGATTTATTTTTTGGGAATTATCTCTTATTTTGTAGCAAAAATATATTTTCCTTATGGGAATAGGTTTTTGTGGTGTGAAAAAGATAACTCTCTTGACTAGTTATTTTCCTATATAAAAAGAGTTCCTCCTAACACAATACACATCATCAAAAAACTGGCGCCGCACTTAAATAAAAGAAGAGAAATTAGTTTCTCGTTCTAGTCATCAAGAGAAGAAAAATCTAGGATTTTTCTTGTGCACATTCGAAGAGGTTCTACGACGAGGATCGACGTCCACCAGTCGTCGCTAGGAGATACAATCCGGAAGATTGTGGCTTCTCCCTTGGTCGATTTCTCATCTCTCTCCGGTTAAGGTAAATATTTAACCTTCTCGTAGGATTAATTAGTTATGTCTCATATCGTAAATCGCATAAGCTTCCGTTGTGCTAAGATCGAGTGTCTCGATCGGTGCTATTACTTCCAGCATGTGGTAGTAGAGCTAGGTTAAATTTTTGCGATATCGAGAGTATGATTAATTAAATTAGGAGTGGAATTGCTTATTAGGTTGCATCTTTTATTTTTGTTGAATGATTGAATGTTGTGGTTGACGAGATGGATTGGGGTTGGTACTTGTTTACCGTTAGATCTATTGTAAGCTCGTATAATTAGTATTATACGAGTATAGGACATATGTAATTTATTTTGTAATTTATGTAATTTATTTTTTGCAAATTAAATTTCATAGTAGTATTTTTTTTTTTTTTCGTCGGATCCGTCGACCAAATATCTACCATGGAAAGCAAAAAGAGGCCCTGCAAAATCTTCAATGAAGAGGAAAAGGCGTTGTACATGTAAAAATAAAAAATAAATAAAAAAATAAATAAAAGAAAAGAAAAGAACGCTGCATGCTGAAGCAACGAGAAGAAGAAAAAAAAGGTCAAAGGCATCAAATTTTTTTTTCAAGGTCAAAGATGCTGCTGCAATGAGTTTTAATTTTAATTTTAATTTAATTTTTTTTTTTTTGCTTTTCCTAGTTTAAATAGGTTAGATATGGGGTACCAACGGTCCATCTCAGTGGTTTATTTTCTCTTGTGATTATTTATGTGATATAACCATGCCATGTATCATATTCATGAATTCCACTCAAGTATACGTACGTACGTAGATAATTAATCGTGACATTAATTAGACATGTATGAACATGATAATTAATTTAGATTAATCTAGGTAATTAATTAAATTAATTAAAACGAACGGAATTTTATCGGGATATAAAATTAATATGATAAACTTAATTTGGGATAATAAATCCTACAGGGTTTAGGTTATGTAGTGTCTACATAAATTTTGAATTTTGATAATCAAAAAATTGGAAAATCCGGAAAAAGTTGGACACCAACTGAGCAAAAGATTCGAAAATTGGTTCGGGCGGTCAACAGGGCTTCGGCTCGACTCGACTTGACTTGTCCGTCCAAGTGCGACATTAGCGGCGGGGGTCCGGCAAGGTCAAGCTATCCGGCGAGCTGAGGCTCAATGGGGTAACCTTAACCCGATTCATCCAGCAGTCATACATGAACTAACGAAGAGGACGGGTCGGCTTAGCCGATCCCGACACCATTCGGTGAACTCGGTTAAAGCTCAGCCAGGGTTTAAAACCGATGAGTTGGTGGTTGCTTTTCTTGATTTATTGTTTTTTTGACTTATTCGAAAAATTCAACAATCCCAGAATTTTTTAGGATAATTCTTTGTGAATTTTATGTAGTGCCTACGTAAAAGGATTTTAATGATCGAGAAAATTGGAAAATCTTAAAAAGATAGGACACTAACTAGACGGTATTTGGAACCGATAAGTTGGTGATTGCTTTTCGTGATTTATTGTTTTCGGATTATTGGAAAAATTCTATAATCCTAAAACTTTTATCATGACTAATTAGGACTTTTAAAATTCTTGGTGAATTTTAGTTGTGTAGTGTCTACACAAGAAATTTCTAAATATTCGAAAAAATTGGAAAATCATGAATATAGTGTCACTAGTTAGACGGTATTTGAAACCGATAAACTAGTGGGAGCTTTAAATTTGTGATTTATTGTTTTTCGATTTGGTGGAAAATTCATAAGTCCTAATATATTAGGATTATAAAATTCATGGTGAATTTTAAATTGTGTAGTGTCTACACAAAGATTTTATAAATCCGTGAAATAGGAAAGTCGTGAATAAGTGACACTAGTTAGACGGTATTTGGAACCGATGAACTAGTGGGAGGATTAATTTAAATATTCATGATTTATTGTTTTTCAGATTGTAAATAAATTCTGAAAATCCTAAAAGATTACCTAATTTTCAAAATAACGAGTGGGAGCGGGGAAGGTGACAACCGACCCCTCGGCCTCTACTGTTGACACAAGCATCATGAGAGAATGGTGACGCCTCATGCCGCTTTGATTTCGGCCCCCTTCGGATGGCCTTCACCGCTATCAAAATTCAAGGCTTGGTTTCCGAAATGATAGGATTTTGAGTACTCGTCGGGTCACTGACCTACCCTTCGGCGGCATACTCGGGGTCTACTTAAAAATCTGAAATAGTAGGTCACACTCCAAAGGGTATTTTTGGAAATATCTTGGCTGAAGAGGATGTTCCTCTAAGCCTTCAAACTTAAGTGACATTGATAAGAATGTCACTGCTGTTACTTGTGTTCAACGAGAGACAAACAAAATTTAGTTCAAAGATGACGAGAATGATTTGGTATCACTCTCACCGGACATCCCACAGTTCACGAGTAGTGTCTACTCAAATGAACTGCTAGTTCACGGTTATTTCCTTTACAGAAAGCCAAGAATGGGAAGATAAATGTCTACAAGTGTAAGTCCTTTAAACTAAAAAAGTTAAAGGCTAAATCGAAATATTGATAAAAAAGAAATATAGGCTAAGGAAAGTGATTTCGGATCACTAACCAATGAACCCTTAGAGACTTTCTTAACCGAGTAATTGACTCAAAAGCAAAGTTCTTTTGTAAGAACATGGTAGCTAGGCCTTAATGATTAAAGAGTAAACAACGGGCAGTTATTTCAACTGAGATAGTGGGAGTGATATAAGGAAAGAAATTCGGATTTTAATCCTTGAATATCAAAGAAATATCATTTCTGTTTTCAGATTCGTTGGAACAAATGGATTCACTTTCACTTCGATAATATAGTTGCCTTAAAGAAAGTGAATATGACATTTGTATACGATTCTGAGACTCGGACTTTTGTCTGATAAAGTCAGAACCACTAAGTAATGCTGAAAAGGTATATGTAACACATCATAAACTATTAAGACAAATGGTTTCCGTATTTAGACAAACGATTCTTTAGCATCTATTTATTAGTGCTTATATCCTAGAGATAAGATCTGAAGACTGGCTAAGGGTGATTCCTAACTCCCAGTCTAAGAACACTATCTCAAAGGAAAAATGACTAACTAAGCTTTCAATTAGGAAAGGTTAATAGAGCTGAAGAAGTATCATAGCTTGTTCATATTGGCCTTCGGGGTCTTATGAAGGATACAAGCTAGTGGGAGCTTTTGAGTAATAGACTTTTTTTTGTCTAAATGACTACTCGAAACGCCGATTAGTTTGTCTATATATTTGGAGGAATCTCTGATATTACCAGAGAAACGAGTATTCCATGCTCAGATATAGGCTATAGCATAGTTTTGGTACTGATGCTTGGCCTACCTCCGGGTGAAACGATTTCACTGAAAGGAAAAACCATGTATAGTCTTGTATAGTTATTGATATGCTACAATACACTGCTTAACTAAACAAAGATATTGGTTGCAAAATAACGGTTTACATTATTATGTAATACCGAGAATTCTACCTAGAAGATGTTTATGAATTTGTGGATAAAGAGTGAATAACATTTACTCCACTTCCGCAAATAGAGGCATTTAGCACTACAGCTTGAAGGTAGGACTGGAAATTTTGCATACACGTTCAGATGGTGACTATTAGTAAAATATCTTACTACAATGAGTAAAGGCTGATTATAAGATTCTTAAGATCGGATGGTGACAGTAACATTGTTACACCTTTTTTTAAAAGAATGTTTAAATAACAACCTTAGACCTTGAAGTACAGTTACTCAAGGAGTTACTATCTAATTTAATCAGACCACATCCAACATTAGTTGTTGGTGATTACGCTGATAAATACTACTGAACCAGATCAGAATGTCAATCCACCCAAATGCAGTGGGAGTATGGTTTAACCATTGACCCGCTGTGATTATGTAGACTTTACAGCCTGCTGGGGGTGATTGATAACCTCTGGAAGGACTGTATAGGATTCTGATAAAATGAGGTTGGTTTAAAGCCATAAACCTGTATATGGAGTTTTGGTACTCCAGTTCTGTTCACATTCCTGTAGACCACCTGAGTGTCTCAGGCCCAGTGGGAGTAATTGGATCTACGTGATAAGAATGAATGGAAAGTTTATCTTTCAAAGAAAAGCCAAGTGGTCTAAGGGTAATTCCCTGAGAAGTAGAGAGTTAACCAGGGGTGATGCCCTGAAACTCTCTCACCACTCAGCCTTGCATGACTCCATGAAAGCAGAAAGATTACCATGGGTGATGCCCTGAAACTTTCTTGCCGTACAATGGAGCTTAGATTCATTCGGAACGGAAGGGTTTTAGCTTAAAGCCAATGGCAGATTGACTGCCTATGCTTATATCCATTGATGGATTAAAGAAAACCTCTAGGTCATTAAAAGTCATATGTTCTGAAATGTGTGGGCTTGACCAGAATATTGATGAGTCTTTTGTAGACTGGAGAATCAATATTGGTAAAGTAGTAGATGATAGTGTTAATAAAATATAACACTGCAACAGTTGGAAACAACATGGGTGTGTTATCTGAAGTCAAGGACTGACGAGCCAAAGCTTCTCTGAATTAGAGAAGTGGAATATATTCTTAGAATCGATTCGGTCGAATTCATGAGAACAAGTTGTTGGCCGTATCCCATCCATCTTATTTGTTAAGATAACAAATGCATATTAGTATGTGATATTCAAAGAGAGGTTTCCTACCCAACCCCTCACGGAATAATTCTCTCAATCTTCGGATATAGAGAAAATGGGATAGATTCTCTTTTGGATAGAGAAAGTCAGGTTATTAAAAGTCAATAAAAGTCGAGTCTTGGATTCAGACGTTGAAAGCAGTATAGTGCATCCTCAAGTATCTTGAGAGAACGAGGAATCGTATGCTTGTCCATTCGGGTGCGAACCTGAGTGTCGTTGACTACACTAATTCTAATTTTTGTCGGATTAAGGATGATCGTGAATCGATCTCAGGCTTAGTGTTTACTCATAGTGATGGAGCTATAGACTGGAGCAATCCAGCACTGCCAGTTTGACTCTTTTAGTCGAATACATAGCAGCTTTCGGAGCAGCTACAGAGGTAGTGTGGCTTGAGAAGTTCTTTGTTGGATTGGGAAGTGATTCCAGGTCTCGATGAGCCGATACCATTTTACTGTGAAAACAGTTGAAAGGTAGCTCATGCAAACGATCTTCGCAATCACAAGAGGTCAAAAGCATATTGAGAGAAAATATCACCTGGTCAGACAGACCGTGCAGAGAGGCGACGTTTCGGTCCTAAAGATCGCCTCGATACCGACAACCTGCTGATCAGTTTAACCAAGTCGCGTGGCATCTAATGTCACTGATAAGCGCTTGGCGGGTATGAAATTGGGAGATATGTCTCATCTGCTTTAGAGCAAGTGGGAGAATGTTGTGGATAGATAGAATAAGGGTGTGGTGCTCTAAAAAAACAATCATTGCTTGTCTTTACGGGCAAGTGGGAGATTGTTAGATATAGTGTGCCCGAAACACAATTGTTGCTTGTCTTTACGGGCAAGTGGGAGATTGTTGGAAGTAAAGCCCGAAAGACAATTTATGTAATTGTTTTTTGAATTAATAAATGACAGATTTATTCTCATCTTATTACTTGCTTCGTGCTTGTAAGTAATACGCTACTGAAAACCCTAAGTCGTATCATATGTAGCCATATAACTTAGTGTGTGTCACACATGAGGTTTAAGTTTATGGTGATACACTTGAACAATTAGTCCATGGTGAAGTTAATCAAAGTATGGGGTCTATTGATTAAACCACCATTAATGCGCCCAGAACACTTTATGGTGTGACCGTCTTATCCGGACCGTCGACATTGGTTGTCTAAGTGGGGCATTTATATATTATGAGAGTCATATAGGACTGGACCGATTTAATCTGAGTTTCTCATATAATTCCGTGATTGAGAAGTCTTATTAAATCACAAGATGATCATATATGGATTAACCTTAATCCTGAAGTGATTACAGACTCCTACTTGTTTCAGGATAGGGGTTTGATGTGTTCGTTAATGATCGCTAAGAGGCGCGGTCCGAATCACTTTCACGTTGGCACTATTCTGGAAGGAGCGAGAAGTGTGTGTCTCACAGATATGGAATCCATTCCTTCCTGCGGGAAGCAGAAAGACAATCCCCTTATTTGTTAATCCTAGAAACTGATCAATCCCGGGAGTTCGTATTGGTTATGAACTAATTGATCACTAGTGGGTTAATGGTAAATAAGGATAAGATGTATTGAAGAAGGTTTACGGAAATAATCCTACTTCAGTACGGATAGTCTATGGAGGGTTAGTTTATATGAAATGATTATATCAATGGACACTTATTGACTCGACGTTTTGAGAATAAGTTATATCTATAATCGATAGAGTTCAGTTTCGGATTTATGGCGTAATTCCGGAATTAATGAATTAAGTAGAAATATTCTGTTCGATGAATATTTTATTTAATTTATTGTAGCTACTGGTTATAGGTCCATGGTCCCGGGTTGTCTCCTAACACGCGAGTGTTTTCTCGTTTTGTGGAACCTCGAGAATAAATTAAATAGTTGGTCTATTTAATGAATATGCAATATTATTTATTTAGTAAATAATATGTAAAATTGAAAATACATTTTCTATTATAAAAATGATAAAAGTGGCACCTCATGTGGATGAATTTTTGGAAAAGGAATTTTTCTAGATTATGTCACATGTGTAATTAATTAATTATCTATTTGTTAGATAATTAATGGAAAAATTAAGAGATTGATTTTTTGGGAATTATCTCTTATTTTGTAGCAAAAATATATTTTCCTTATGGGAATAGGTTTTTGTAGGGTGAAAATGATAACTCTCTTGACTAGTTATTTTCTTATATAAAGAGAGTTCCTCCTAACACAATACACATCATCAAAAAACTGGCTTCACACTTAAATAAAAGAAGAGAAAAATTAGTTTCTCGTAAAATCTAGGATTTTTCTTGTGCATATTCGAGGAGGTTCTACGGCGAGGATCGACGTCCACCAGTCGTCGCTAGGAGATACAATCCGGAAGATTGTGGCTTCTCCCTTGGTCGATTTCTCATCTATCTCCGGTTAAGGTAAATCTTTAACCTCGTAGGATTAATTAGTTATGTCTCGTATCGTAAATCGCATAAGCTTCCGCTGTGCTAAGATCGAGTGTCTCGATCGGTGCTATTACTTCCAGCATAGGGGACTGCATTTGTTGGCTTAAGGTGTTCACATCAAATGCCACATCTGGTCTTGTCAGAGTCAGATACTGTAAGGCCCCAATGGTACTTCTATACAGTGTAGGATCGATCATTGGTTCAGAAGAAGGAGGATCTTTATGTACAACTACCATAGGTGTTGTACAAGGCTTGAGATTCTGCAACTTTAGCCTGTCCAAGAGCTGTCTAGCATAGTTGTGTTGAGACATATACAATCTAGTCTGATCTCTATAGGCTTGAATACCCAGAAAATGATGCAACTCCCCCAGGTCTTTGAGAGATAAATTTACATTCAGAGCTATAATAAACTGTTGAATCAGGTCCTTGTTGTTCTCTGTAATCAGGATATCATCCACATATACCAACACATATAAAAAAGTTTTTCCAGACTGAAAAATAAAGAGTGAAGTGTCAGCTCTGGATTGCCTAAACTGCCAGGACAATAATTGTTTACTCAGCTCAGCAAACCAGGCCCTAAGTGCCTGTTTCAATCGATAAATTGCCTTTTTAAGATGATAGACATAATCAGATTTGTTAGGATCTTCAAAACCTGCAGGTTGAGTCATAAACACGGACCCATGCAAAGTACCATTCAAGAAGGCATTATTGATATCTATTTGCCTGATAAGCCAGTTTAAGGCAACAACAAGGGCAAGAATGATTCTGATAGTGGATGCTCTGGCCATTGGACTGAAAGTCTCTGTGTAATCCAGTCCAGGTGTTTGACTGAAACCCTTTGCAATAAGTCTAGCCTTATACTTGTTTACACTGCCATCGATCTGGGAGAAGCTTAACCTTAAAACCCCATCTGTTATCAACCAGATTATGAGCATGGGATCTAAGAACCAATTCACATGTATGATTCTTCAAAAGGGCACTGTATTCTTCCTCTATAGCTTTTCTCCAAGCAGGGTCCTTCAGAGCATCAGCAACTGTAGTAGGTTATGGTGAGCCATCAGAAGGATGAGATGTGGCTAAGTAAGAGTATGTTTTGGGCTTGAATATGCCACTTTTGGCCCTGGTTTGCATGGGATGGTGATTGGTTGAAGTAGTGACGAAGAGGAAGTTTGTTGAGGTGGAGAATGTACAGGTCCAGGAGAAGGAGAATGAGAAGGAGGATCAGGACTGTCATTAGAATGTCCTGAAGGTGATTCATTGGATTGAGGACTGTGAACAGAGTTTTGAGTATAAGGACTGATGGGAGAATGAAAAATAGGAGTGTGACTAGATTGAAGAGAGAGACTAGTTGAGGTGTAGAAGCAGTAGATGTTGGACAGGGAGAAGAAGAGACATGAGTATCTGTAGTATTAGGGAACAGGAATTGTTCATATTGTGTAGGCAAGGTAAGAACTGGATTCATAGATACTGAGGTGTTAATGGTGGAGGATAGGGGTGTAATCGAGCCGAGCCGAGTCGAAACTCTCTAGGGCTCGAGCTCGACTCGACTAAAAAAGTTCGGACTCGAAACTCGGCTCGAGCTCGATCGAGCCTTAAAAAACCAAGATCGAACTGGACTCGCTAAGTACTCGATATAGCTCGACTCGACTCGTAAGCTCGATTATTTTCCTAGAATTCATTCAATATTTAATGAAATATGGCAAGATCGAGATCGACTTTTCTAATACTCGACTCGAATAATATTTTTTTAATTATGAAAATAATATTTTATAATAAATTTAATTAATTATTTAATTATTTAATCAAGCTCGATTAAGCTCGTGAGCTACTCGATTAATATATTTTAAAACTCGAGCTCGGCTCAGTTAATTATTCGAGTAGCTCGACTCGAGCTCGAACTCGAAAAAAACCGAATCGAGTCGGTCTCTCTTACAAGTCGAGTACGAGTAGCTCACGAGTAGTATGTGTTCACTACTGGCACAAACGGAAAAGTTTCTAAAATTGAGGAAAGTATGTGTTCACTACTGGCACAAACTGAACAAATTGAAAGAAGAATGAACTTTAAAAGAAGCCGAGGATTCTGCAGATCAAATTGACCTATCTATAGCAAAGGTGTTCATTGAGAAACTCATTGATAATGATGAGCTGAGAAAAAGTATGCTGAGATTTGCAATTCTATTCAAGAAGAAATTCTGTGGAAATACCAACATGACGGTATAATGGGAAGTCCGGACAAATATCAATCCTTTGAACTTTAAGTCGGTGTTTAAAGCCATGAAAGAATCAGCTGAAGCATTTGACAATCAGTTTATGTCTATAACTGAAAAGAAGACTAAAGAACCGGCTAAATTACAATTTTGGTCCTCTAACTAGCCTGTTTTTCGATTTTGGTCCTATTTTTTCTCCGGCGACAATTTTAGTCCTGTAAGTTGTTTTTTTTTGCAAAAATAGTCCTGAACGCCGGAAAGACCACTTATAGGACTAAAATTGTCGCCGGAAAGACCACTTACAGGACTAAAATTGTCGCCGGAAAAAACCAATTTTAGTCCTGTAAGTGGTCTTTCCGGCGTTCAGGACTATTTTTGCAAAAAATAGACCACTTACAGGACTAAAATTGTCACCGGAGAAAAAATAGGACCAAAATCGAAAACAAGGCTAGTTAGAGGACTAAAATTGTAATTTAGCCCTAAAGAACCTGCTGAAAATCAGCCAGCAAACCAAGAATAGACTTAGTTTAGTTTTCATTTCAAAATGTTGTACTTAATACTCACAATGTAATCCAACTTAGTGAAATGAATAAAAGTCTGATATTTTTAGTTTGTTTGTTTGTTTTGCTTTATCTTTATGCATTGCTTTTAAGGAAAGTATTGGTATCATCAAAAAAGAGGAAGTTATTGGAAATAAAATTTTGTTTTGAAGATGATTCATCACTTATTTGTTTGTTTGTTTTAAACCCATTTATGAAGTGTCATAATAGTTGTTATAGTGCAAAGCAAAAAGATGTCTAGAAGGAAACTGTATAGGATTTATTAGAGTCTGATTATTGTATAAGTTAAATCAGACAAGCACTGTAATAGAAATGTTATTGGTTCTAGTAGAGACTAGGACTTGTGATGAAGTTGTATAAAGTCAGCACAAAGTAAGGGCTCAAACTCAGCAGACTTTATTCAGAGCTGAAAACTCAAGGCTGAGGGACCAAACTCAGTTATGAAGACTGAGGGACCAAACTCGGTTTCGAAGATTGAAGAACTGAGGGCTCAAACTCAGTTTATGAAGACTAAAGTTGAGGATATAAAGTTAGAATTCAGGTAAGTTTGTGATGGCCTGGACTGACTTTATATACCTTGTATTGAAGGTCTAAGATACATAAGGACAATAATATTTTAGTTAAATTATAACCTAAAATGGTGTACTCTAATCAAATCAATTATGATCATATGAAAGACCGTCTACTGACCAACTCAAAGTCAGTTACACAAAGTCAGCTGAAGGAACAAGAAGCTACCTGACACTCTCAAAATCAACTTAACACTTATGAAGCTAAAGCTGAAACCAATAGACCAAGTAACGTCTATATTACAAATTTCAAAGATCTATTGGATAATCATTTGTCACTGTCAAGAGGACAATAACATCTGACATGCAAGACCACCAACGGCTACAAGGATTCAATTTCGAATGTTGGAATCACACCTATAAATAGAGGACTTAACATCTAGAATCAGGTGTGGAGATAAATGCAAGTTCTGAATATAAGATCGATATTGAGCTAGAAAGAAAAATTCATTAAAGGGGAAGAATTCATCCATTCCAGAAAAACTTGCTAAGTGCTTACATTGCAAGATTCAAGAAATCTTCAAGTGCTCAAGATCATTCAAGAATTATTCAAGACACTACACTTGAAGAAACATAGCTTATTGTGCATATCATATATATATATCAAGATAAAAGCTCACTCACAGACTAACTCAACTTTGTTTAACCAAAGGTTAAGACTGTGAAACACCAACGTGGTGTGAAGGACAGTTCAAGTGTAGTCAGGAAGACTGTGTTTGTGGTAGAGCTGGTGAAGAGGCAATTCAACCCTTCAAGGACCGGTGGAGCATTTGGAGAAGCGGTAATTCTACATGTTATCCAAAAGCTTAGATTGTGAAGCTAGGGATTAGTCAAGGACAATCAACTAGGACTTTTTGTAACTGTAACTTCAAAGAGACTAGTGGAAATTTTCCTCCTACATCACATGGGAAGAGTAGACTGACAGTATTACACCACCTAGCACCACTATAAACTTTGTGGTATTTATTTACTCATTTACTTACAGCATTTTACATATAGTATTTAATTTGTGTTTGTTTGCTTACTTTATTGCATACTTAGTTTTACATTAACTCGGCTAACACCAATTACTGAGTTCACACAACATATTTCAAAAAAGAATCAACTCAATTTACTAAAGGCTTTAAACAAATATATTCCGCTGCATTTAACTCGGTTGTTGATTCAGTCAGCAGACTAAATCTCAGCAGAGTTATCTAAACTCCAAGATCTTACAAGTTTAATTTACTTGCAAGAAAGTTTTTAGAAGGACGAGTTTCAACCCCCCTCCCCCCCCCCCCTCCTCTAAACTTGTCCCAAGCCTTTCCAAAGGACCAACAAGTCCATAACAATCTATGGTCAAAAAGTATGTAGCGAAACATGTGGAATGTTGTGTAGGGGACAACTCATTGATTAATAGGAGTCCATAATAATCTATGATTAAAAAGTGTGTAGTGAAACATGTGTGGATTCTTTCTCTACATGTGTAAGTCAACCGATGATTTAATGCAATATAGTCGTGGACAATGAGTTTTTGGCTATTGTTATTTGCTTAACAGGTTAAACATTTATGGCATGTCTGTTAGGAGAGAATGGAATGGAATAAAATAGTTTTTCATTTCATTTCAAAGTTTGTGTATGATAATGACGTAATGGAATTGAATGAATGAATTGTCTTGTCTAGTGCCTTACTATACCGAATAAAATTATTTCATTGCCAATCAGAAAAAATTGGAATTGAATGAAAATTTATTCCAATGAAATGAAAAAAAAAATCCATTTTCATTCCTTCCAAAAATGGATGGAATGTGATTGTATAAAATGAAAATCGAAAAAAACATGGGTGATGGAGCAAGAGTGGGTGGGTGGCAGGGTAGGGTAGGGTGGTGATGTGATCCGTAAACGAATCAGATCCGAAAATGCCCTAGTACTTGACTGAAGGCACCAATTAAACGAGCACATCGACCATTGGCTAACCCGTAACCAAAAACCTTGGTATAATGGACTCACACAAGGTTCGCTCACAACCTTGATAAGTCTGGTCTGGAATCCACCAGCGTGAGAAACTCACCAAAGCTTAAAAGCTTCAAATAAAATATATTTAACTCAAAATTTTTGTCTCCTTGTTACAATGACTCTATTCGCCTTTATATAGGCTACAGACTCCAAAACTAATTGCTAATTTAGCAATGTGGGACAAAATAATATTAAATAAAAATAAAAACAAAATTAAAAAACTAACTAACCAATGTGGGATAATAAAAGACCCAAAACCAAGAAGAAATAACTAAAAATAAATAAAATACTCCAAATAAATTTAACGCGAATCACATCATTCCCCCCCCCCCCATCCCGGCTCCGAAATGATTCGACTTCGAATCAAAAGGATGTCGTAAAACGCATCAAAAAGGACACAATAGGCCGAACCAATAACGAACACCAAGGATATGCCCGGATCAAATAAAAGGCGGACATACCACTTCAAATCAATCAGTCTTCGCGTTGTTGATGCATACATCGCCAATGAAACCAATGAGTAGTAATGTTGTGAGTGCACATTGCAAATAATGTTCTCTGGATCAGCAACATAATCATAAGGAGAATCCGGATAAACCGCAAAAGGATCAATGAAGGTGTGCTTTGGTTTTCCATCAATGTCAACTGGAAGAACATCCATAAGCAATATATTGGTTGGATTGGCTATATCAGTTAGCCTAGTTTTCTCCTCAACTGGATGATCATCATGTTCCTGCCAAGAAGAGCTTGAACTAGGGACTAATGAGAGAGAATCAACTTCCACTTTCTCCTCCGCCACGTTCTCAACCACAAATGTAGGTGTACGTGCATCATCAATCTCCACTACTCTTGGCTCATTCTCAATATTCATCTCCACCACACTCTTAACTTCATCATTTTTCAACTCCTCCTACCGAATGTTAACAATGTCTTCGTTTTTCACTTCAACCAAGCCTTTTTCTCCTATCGAATATCGTTCATAAGAAATACTTCAGTTAAATACAACCTTGAGATAAATTTAATGAGATCAATATTGGGGAAAGGGAGAAACTATTTCTTTAACATTTGGTAAAATCAATGGGTGGTGATCAACAATTTGTGCACCAGCGACATTCAGCACCATCCCCTCTTCAGTCTGGAAAAGCATGAAACTTATGTTATCCAGGTTCCAGAGTAACAAGAGAACAATATCCAAAAAACTTCGATTAAAATCTTTTATAGTCAACCCCATTTAGTTAGGAATCTCCAATAAGTGTATTCAAGAATCGTTTTCGATTTGTCACTCTACCTTAAAAATTATAAATGATGAGAATGGATGGTAGAGTAAATGTAACAAATCCATGTTTTCATTGAACACTTTAGATTAAGAAGTTCCAATTCCATATTTTTAGCTACCATTTGCGACTTTAAAAAGCTTTGATTGCAACATCGTATATTTCTACAATAACATCACATATTTAGGGTTCTTATTCCTCTAAATAATCAGACAATATTTACAACAAGCGCTTTAAATTTTCTAGGTCTTGTCATTTTTCTGGCTTACCAAATCTGACGGAATTATGCACCATTCACAATTCTATGGTGCAAAACAAGGTGTGATAAAAATTGCAGAAATAATATCAAATTCTATGTTACTATTCCAAATCAGTCCATCAAAATATGTGACCGATCAATAGCCTCGACATGAAAAAGATATGAAATATACCTTCAAGCTGAAAGTATAAATCTGGACTTTTGCTTTGAACGTTGAACTTGCACCGTTACTTTCGCAACAACGTAATCTTCCATCATGTAGACTGTATGCATCCATTTGCTATGCAAATGTATACATGTTTAAGCACATCCTTCATTTCTCTTTATTCAAATTACAATGGCAAACAATAAATGACATAATGAACAAATAAAAACAACATAATAAAGTAAATATCTTTCATAATCAAAGACCATAAAATATAGAAAGATCCAACTAATTAATAAAAGGGTATGAAACGCTGAAGATCGATACCAATGCTAATATCTGTCAGTTCATAGAAATAATCACCTTTCGCCGACTAAGCACCTGAGAGCAATCAGGATTTAATAAGTTGAATGCTAGAGCATAAAATAAAATTACAACTTATTACCTGATCTTGCAAGGAGTGAGAGCTTAGTTCTTTTTTTAGGGGAGCATTCTTATCCACTGCATCGGTAATTCGGTTGAAGAAAAATGACACCTGTCACAAGAAGCAGAAATCCTAAGGGAAGGGGAAAAAACAAAGAAAGAAAACAATGGTGTAGCATCGGATTTTAGTGATGAAGAGTTAAACTTGATACGTGAAAGCAGGAAGAGTAGTATTAGGATCAAGCGCTTACCATTATACTAAAACCAATTGGTGGTAGTAAAGGTGCAACTTTATTTCCTTTAACACGCCCCCTCAAGTGTGAGCCTCTAACAAGGCTGTGCCATCTAGGCACACAAAGGCAAGACCAAACTAGGCCAACAAGACAAAGAGGCCCAACACTTGCACAATAAATTGAGGGAGCCAGAGTTTGATCCCATGACCTCCCGCTCTGATACCATATTAGGATCAAGCGCTTACCATTATACTAAAACCAATTGGTGGTAGTAAAGGTGCAACTTTATTTCCTTTAACAAGTAGCTCTGGTGGCTGGAAGGACTTTACCTACGACGCCAGCCTGCACAATAGCAAGGATAGCATGCCTCATCAGATGTCTTCATGTCTCTGAGAAAATGTCTTCATTTCAGTCGTGTATGTTTTAAGAATCGAAAACCTATAATCACCTCACCATTTACACTTATGTTGTAATACTTAACAAAGCACACATCTATGTTGTCCATCTGAATTGAAATCTGGCTATGACTGAATCAGGGGCGGATGTACCCTTTAAACAGGGGGGGCAAGCGCCCCCCCCCCCCTTAGATCCGGAAAATACATTTTATGTATGTTGTGTATTTTTTTTGCCCCCCCTAAAAATTTACACTCGCCCATAGTATCGCCCCCCTCATCCGGGATCCTGCGTCCGCCCCTGGACTGAATACCCCTGCAAACACATAATGGGTTAGGTATTTTTAATAGACCAAACAACTCAATGTGTGAGGACAACGTTTTAAAAAGTTTATAAATATGCTTCAGAAACCTATCAGTTTAAACATTTTTTTGGTTCCATTCTATGGTTAACCATGTTTCGTGTGCAGTTTATATGAGTTCTTTTTTTTCTTTCTAATACAATTCGGTGGAAAAGTGCAAGGCATATTACTTTATAGAACCAAGGCCACACATGTAAATATGCAGTTGAAGCAGAAATAATACCTCATCATGAAAACACTTTATTGTCATAATGGAATGAGCTTTTTATCATGCCTTTCATGGTTGTTTTCTCATCACGCAAAGTCATCGGCAACCTAATCATGTGAGTAAAAATGTAAGAATGGTAAAACTAAAGTGAGCCACGAGTTTGGGTAAGTCTTGGGTGGTTCTAGATTGAAATAATTTTAATCCAAAATTAAACCGTGTCATCCAAATTTGAACACATTAGATAATGGTGAAGTGCACATTCGAGATGACACAGTTTAATTTGGACACAGGACTAAACTAATTTGGACAAATTCTAGATTGAAATAATTTTAATCCAGAATTAAATTCTGTCAACCAAATTTGGACACGCCATCACTCCACAAATGTGGAGTGACCACCCCACGACTTCTTTCTGTAGAGAAGCTATTATAGAAGTTAATTCTAGACCTTACCTAACTTCCATTACAGAAAGAACGTTGCAACGTTCCATTCCAAGCTAGCTTGAACATTTTTTCACAGCACAAACCACATACCACAATGGAATTTTTGTCACACCGAACCAAATTATGGTTTTAACCTTTCATTTCTTGGTCTGCAAATTCAACAAATAATGGTTAATAAACTGTCGGTCACCTTTAAACATTAAAAATGAAGCATGTAAATGAGCTTAATAGTTTAAATGAAAGGTCATGTAAGGCAACAATCAGCAAACGTAACTTGCATGGTGAAAATGCAAAAATAAAGCACACACCTAATGCAAAGTAACTTTCCTTTGCAGCCGTATTGTTGAGGGCCTGCAAAACAACATGCAGAAGACAAACCAAATGGTAAGTGTATAGGCGGAAGCACAAGGTATAGCAAAAGCTAATCAAAACATAACTTTTAAACCCTCCCCAATCACCTCTTCTTCAGCAACATAAAACAAAATAATTCCTACTTTTTTTACAACATGCAGAAAACTCTCTAACACAAGACACTCTTTCAGCCATAGCAATTTGAGAAAATAAAGTGTATCTCTTGAGAAAGAAGCCGTTCCACCAAAAAATTTGTAGTTTCATGAAGTGTAATACAAACACTTCACCCAACCCTCCCATATGAGTCATAAAAAAATTCAAAAACTTTAGATAATCTATGTAGAATTATTTCGGAAGAGAAGAAGGAGAGAAGATAATTATTCTTATTCAATTCTGAGGCAAATGCCAAGTATATGTAGTTACAAAGACAGCTAGCCGTTAGGAATAAATGTTGGGCGGCTATTAATGGGTAGTTGAGCACACAACAACATTAATTAAGTAGACAAATATCTAACCACTTTTTTTTTTCATAAATTTTTATTTTATTAAAATGGAAAAGAATAAAGTGCTACAAAGTCAATGCCACATCCCGGCCCGCCCCAAGTACGTGATAGAGTGCATAGCATGGCCTCCTTAAACCCTATGTGTGGCAAACCCAGTGTAGGAAAATCCAGCACATAGGGAAGAGTACTCGCTCTATGCACCCCCAAAATCCCGGCACCATAAATATTACAGTCAAACACATCCAAATTATCCTCCACTCGATACTTGTCCTTGCTTAAGCAGAAGAGATAACACAGTTGAATCCGCATAGCAATTCCAAGGAAAAAAAAATAGCATGTGTATCCGACCAAGGTATGAACCAAAGCCTCCGAACAAGCGCCTGAAGCACGAAAACGGTATCACTCCTTCTCCACCTTGTCCTTGCTACTACTACCCCAAACGCATGGTTACACCCGGCACAGAGAAAGATGATAATCCCAAAAATAGCTAAAGAAGATAATAACCCAAAAAAGGGACAAGGACACTGGATTGCACCCCTAACGAGGATGATAGGGGTGCCTCCAAAGTTGAATGCCAATACCGGTCCTATGCACTGAACCCTTTCTGTCGACCTCCAGCATTCTGCTTATATGCGTCCCCTTCAAATAAAAATGCCCGGTCCAAGCTAGCCGTACATGAATCCTCAAAATGCAAACGCCGGATAAAGCATAGAAATCAGAGAGCCATAAAAAATAAATCATTATGCAAAGAATCCAATAAAGGAACATGTACACCTGAATTGCACCCCTAACATCATGATAGGGGTGCTTCCAGAAATCCACGCTGGCCATCTCCCCGGAAGAGGTGCCCGAATCTGCCCGCAGCATAAAAGCATAAAAATCAGTGAAAAAGTGTACTACGTGCCAATTAGTGAATAGACGATGGATAGAAAACACCTGATTTGCACCCCAACTAGAAAAGGAGGCTTCCAGGCTGGAGGAGCCATTCGCATCCGAACATGACAACGTCGATGTGGAAAAGTCGTCTCCCCTCTTTCACAAGTGAAGAGTGCTTCCCTAGTTGTCTGCAACATGTCGAATAAGAGGAGGGCCATGTAAATCATCACTAATAATCTGTTGAATATGATCAGGCACGTCGTTAAGATGATTAAACGTCATATCGTCTCCTTCCATAGCTGCGAAGCTGTCCGCCACTCTATTACATTCCCGAAACACATGAGAGATGTTGTGTGGTATTTCCCGAAGACAAGCCGAAATCTGACCAATCGAGATGCAGAGGGGCCAACCTCCACTATGATTTCCGGATATCACACAAGAAACAAATGTGGAGTCAGTCTCAATATCAAGAGGCAAAACATGTGGACGCAACCAAATACCAAAGAGCAGCGCCTTCACTTCCGCATCAAGAACATTCCCATGGCCGAAGCAAGCATGAAACGCAACGACAAAGTTACCATGTGAATCCCGAATAATTCCACCCCCATAAGCAACTCCATTTCTGACACTACCGTCTACATTGAGCTTCACCCGACCGACATGGGGAGGAATCCACCGTAATTGGATCAAGCGACGCTTGGGGCGAGTTTTCACCTTGAAAGGCTTGAAAAAAGGAACATCCCAATCAATCCCAATATGTTTACGATCAACAGCCTTTCGGAAAGCTACCTGTCTGATCATTCTCTCAATGAGAATGTTGGTACGCTGAACAGACGGACAAAAATCTTCATGTCTACACTTATTCCTCTCCGTCCAGATGCCCCAACACACAATTACCGGTACAAGAAGGCGCATATTATATATGTGGGCCGAAGAGTTGATCCATAAATTAAACATAGGAACAATCCCGATGGTAGGAGTGAAACGAAGGCCAAATTGACTCATAAAGTGACTCGGATAGATCGGGCAAAAGGACACTCAATGAAAATATGACGGAGATCTTCCCTTGCCGGCACGCAAAACACTTAGAAACCAAAGTAATACCACGCCGTTGAATGTTCGAATCCGTAGGAAGAACATTATTGACTAGTCTCCAAGAGAAGAAAGAAATCTTTAGAGGTAACATATTGTTCCAAATTAACTTGAAGAGAGGACGAACCGGTTTTTGAGCCCGTAGCATATTCCACGCCGACTTAGTACTGAAATGCCCATCCGAATTTAAAATCCAAATCAATTCGTCGTCCTGGTCAGGTCGAAATGGTATGCATAAAATCTCATCCACAATATGTAGAGGAAGATGTTCTTGTAAAAGAGGAACATTCCACCTCCCATTCACAATGAAATCTTTCACCTTCCTAAATTCGTTGTCCGGGGGATCGCCCAAATCAATGTTCACCCATTTATCTCTCCAGAAATCTATATTACCGGCATTGACCTTCCACGTGATAGCATATTCAGCAATATCACGCAATTGCCAAACTTTCTTAACCATCTGCGTCGGATTTCTGGGAAGGGAAGCTTGCAGGGGCGACTGATTCGCAATATAGGTATTATAGATTGTCTGGGCCCAAATCCCCTGTCTCATCCGAAGACGAACCCACAATTTAACCGCAAAGGAATCCATAACTTCAAAAAGATTTCGCATCCCTAAACCCCCTTCCTCCGTAGGCTTACAAACACTTTCCCACGACGTCCAATGAATATGGCTCCCGTTGGTTCCGCCATCCCAAAGAAACTTATTAAAAAGACGATGTAACCGATGAATAACCTCTTTAGGAGGGACCAAAACTTGAAGGATAAAAATCGGAATAGAAGTTAACACATGCCTCAGAAATAAGTTTACCTCCAAACGACATCAGCCGACTTCCCCAATGAAAAAGCCGATGATGAACCTTGTCAATAATGTCTTGATAGTAGCTGATTCTATTCCGTCCTCGAAAAAGAGGAGCACCGAGATAGCGAAAAGGCATATTCTCCCTAATAAAACCCAAGGCATCCTGGATCCACCGGAGTTGAGTGGCATGCAACTTATGACCAATGAACGTGCTCTTACTCGCATTAATTCGTTGTCCCGAAACAATTTCATAGTGCTGAAAAACCTCCTTAAGACGCTTAAGACCTTTCTTATTGCATCGAGTAAAAAGAATCGTATCATCCGAAAAAGCCAAGTAATGTATCCCCCGTACTTTAGAATGATAATGCATACCCGGGTTGTCGTTCATGAAATCATTAATAAGCCTCCCAAAATACTCTGCTGCAAGAACAAAAAGAGCGGGAGAAAGAGGGTCACCTTGTTTGACACCACGAGTCGCATGAAAGGAGGGTGACGGAATGCCATTCAGAAGGACATAGAACCAATTATCCGCCAAAGTCCGGAAGATGAGATCCACACAGAGCTCTTGAAAGCCAAATATCCTCAAAATCTGCATAATGAAACCCCATTCCATTCGATCATAAGCTTTCTCCATGTCAAGCTTAAGCAAAATGTTAGGGCTGCGGATCTTCTTATTCACATCCTTACACAGTTCTTGAGCTAAAAGAATATTATCCGTAATGGAACGACCTGGTAAGGGTGATACAAGATTAATTAACAATAAGAAAGATTAAACGGAATGTAAGTGTATGAAATATTATAATAAACTATACTCCTCCTCAATCTGGTTTGTAGATGTCCAACAAACCCAGCTTGCTGCTGAATTGTTGAAAAGGGACCCTAGGTAATCCTTTAGTGAATACATCTACCACTTTTTGTTTAGTATTGATGTAAGCTAGAACTATACCGCCATCCTCTTGCTTTTCTTTGATGAAGTGCCTATATATTTCAACATGTTTAGTTCTATCATGTTGTACTGGGTTATTAGATATTTCAATAGCAAACATGCAGTCACTAAACAAGTGGATAGGTCTAGAAAAAATTATTTGCAGTTCCTTCATAACCCTTTGGATCCACAGTATTTCACAAATGCCAAATGCAATGGCTCTGAATTCTGCTTCTGCTGAGCTTCTTGCTACCACTAATGTTTTTTTGCTTCTCCAAGACACCAGGTTCCCAAATAGGCAGATACACCAACCAGATGTGGATCTCCTATCCGTGACAGACCCTGCCCAATCAGCATCCACATATCCTTCAACTTTAGTAGTACCCTGAGCTTTAAATAGTATTCCATTCCCTAGACTTCCTTTAAGAAACCTCAGTAACCTCATGGAAGCATCCAAATATATTTGTTTGGGTGAGTGCATGAATTGGCTTTTTTGATTGACAGCAAAAGAAATGTCAGGTCTTGTATAAGACAAATATATCAGTCTCCCCACAAGTCTTTGAAACTTTGCTTGATCAATAGAATCTATATTCCCATCTTTGCCAAATTTGACTGAGTTATCAACTGGTGTGTCGACTGGTTTGCAACTTTGCATCCCAGTAGACCATAATCAGCAAGAAGGTCCATAGTGTACTTCCTCTGGGTAAGAAGAATTCCTTCTTTAGATCTGGAAACTTCTATTCCCAGAAAGTACCTTAAATGGCCAAGGTCCTTTATTTCAAATTCATTTCTCAACATGTTCTTAAGAGCAGCAATGTCACCACTAAAGTTCCCAGTGATGACAATGTCGTCCACATACACAATGAGGATAGTAACTCCTCCTTTCTCTGAGTGTTTATAGAACAGAGTATGGTCACTGTGTCCTTGGGAGTATCCCCCCTTTTCATGACTTCGGGAAACTTATCAAACCAGGCTCTTGGTGATTGTTTAAGTCCATATAAGGACTTATTCATCTACAGACCAGGTCATATTTGGTTAGAAATCCAGGAGGAGGGTGCATGTATTTCTTTAAATCACCATTTAAGAACGCATTCTTAACATCCATTTGATGCAATATCCAGTTATTCACAGGAACAATAGATATAATGATTCTTACTGTGTTTAGTCTAGCAACAGAGGCAAAAGTCTCATTGAAATCAATGCCATAAGTTTGTGTCTATCCTTTGGCCACTAATATGGCTTTATGCCTGTTGATAATGCCATCGGGATTGTGTTTTACAGTGAATAACCATCTACATCCAACAAGCTTTACACCTTTTAGCTTAGGTACTAAGTCCCAGGTGTGGTTGTCCTCTAGATCTGTGAGCTCTTCCATTACCGCCTTTTTCCACAGAGGACAACCAAGAGGTTGTTGTATGCTCTTTGGTATAGACACATTATCAATGTTTGCAAGGAAAGCTTTTAATATTGAGAAGTTTTACCATATGAAACAAACATGTTAATGGGATGTTTTGTGCATACCCTGGTGCTTTTCCTCAAAGCAATGGGTAACTCTTCAGGTGAAAGAGCAGGGGTTCCCCTGTTTGGTGTTCAACAATAGGTTCCTCATGGGATTGATCCTCCTCAATAGTAGTATCATGTGGTTCCTGTGGGTTAGTATCTAGTACAACAAGTTGAGGGGGCAATGGAGTGACATGAGGCATTGTAGGCTTTCTTTGTCTAGTGTAGACAATGATCTCTTTTTCATGGAAAGATGTATTCTTACTGAGCTGATGTGGAGGGGTTTCTAAGACAGTATCAGATTCCACAATGGGTAAGGCAGTGCCATTTTTGAGGAAGCTATAATGATCAGAAACACAGTTGTTTCCCTTAAGGTAATAGGGCTTATCTTCAAAGAAAGTGACATCATGAGAGATGTAAACTTGTTGTGATGTGGATCAAAACATTTGAAACCTTTTTGGGAGGCAGAATAACCGACAATAATAGTTTTGACAGACTTTGGTTCAAGTTTACCCCTATTCTGAGAGTGAATATGAACAAAGACTGTGCAGCCAAAAACCTTTAAAGGGATGGAAGAAACAAGTTTGCAATTAGGATATACAGTAGTAAACACCAATAGGTGTTTTAAAACCAAGTATTCTGGATGGCATTCTATTGATTAGGAAAGCTGCAGTAAGGACAGCCTCACCCCAATAGGATGCTGAACATTATAGGAGAAAAGAAGGGTCCTTGTAACTTCCAAGAGGTGTCTACTCTTCCTCTCCGCTACTCCATTTTGTTGGGGAGTATTAGGGCAGGAGGTTTGATGAATGACTCCCCTCTCAGCCATAAAAGATCCCAGAACAGAATTTAGATACTCAGTGCCATTGTCCGATCTGAGTATCTGAATTCTCATGTTGAATTGAGTTTCAGCCATTTTGTAAAAAGTTTCAATTATTTGACACACCCCAGACTTCTGTTTCATGAGATATACCCAACTAAGTCTGGTGTGGTCATCAATGAGAGTTACAAACCATTTGTTATGAGTGATGTTAGGGTTTTTAGATGGTCCCCAAACCTCAGTGTGAATAAGAGAAAAAGGTGAAGATTCTTTGTAAGAAACAGGTATAAAAGAACTCCCGGTATGTTTAGATAGTTCACAAAACTCACATTTTACATCTTCACTGTTTATACCAGACAGCATATTAGTGTACAACTTTTTGAGATAAGCAAAATTAGGATGTCCTAAAGGATAATGTAACATCCTTATCCTATTACATTTCTAGGAATCCTTGGAAACCTTGAGTCCTGCATCAGTCTTAACATCTTTGCCATTGATGAGATAGAGTCCCTCACTCCTCTCAGCACTTCCAATCCTCTCCAATGACCCCATTTCCTGGAACTCACAATAGGTAGGATAGAAATTAGCAACACACTTTCTCTCTTTGCAAAATTGGTTAACATACAACAGGTTGCATGTTAACTTAGGTACATATA
This sequence comes from Gentiana straminea, assembly GCA_036785695.1. Classification (NCBI taxonomy): domain Eukaryota; kingdom Viridiplantae; phylum Streptophyta; class Magnoliopsida; order Gentianales; family Gentianaceae; genus Gentiana; species Gentiana straminea. The sequence continues at coordinate 1,531,882 of JAVUPR010000241.1, read as the reverse complement.
GGACTGAGTTAAGAACAAGATTATTAGACAATCTTACAGTCCCTGTACCTTTAACCTTAGAACAAGAGCCATCAGCAATTTTGACAAAATGGAGATTTTTAGTATGATAGTATGTACTAAACAAGGAAAAATCACGTGTCATATGGCTAGAAGCACCAGAGTCAATGATCCAAGTGTTCTTACCATTTTGGGTTGTTGTACCAACAGAGGTTTCAGCAGTTTGATGCATCATTCTGTCAAAGAGTTGATTAAGTGCATCCATTTGTTCTTTAGAGAAGAGACAAGTTTGTTCAGTGGCAGAATAGACATGCTTCTGATTATTCCAGTTTCCCTCTTTCTTGATGTTCTGATTCTTTTGTAGATGTGGTGGCTTCCCATGGAGGTTCCATCATGTGTCTTTGGTGTGACCTTTCTTCTTACAGTGGTCACACTGCAGGTTGCCTTTCTGGTCATTTTTCTTGAATGGTCCCTTTTGTGTTCTACTCATAAAAGTATAATCATCAGTTGAAACATTCAAGCCTGACTGTTCTCCTCCTAGAGTAGGCATCAGACCTTCTGGGGTGGGCAGCAGACCTCCAATAACTCCCTTTCTGCTTTCTTCTTTTCTTATTGTGGAAAAAGCATCCTAGATAGATGGCATAGGAACCTGTTCTAAGACTCTTTCCCTAACAGCATCATAGGTGATGTTTAGTCCAGTTAGGAAATCAAAAACCCTTTCTCTATCAGTTTGTGCATGGAACTTCTCAGCATCAGTTGTACATCCTCATTCAATGATAGTAAGTTGATCATACTCTTGCCAGAGTTTCTTGAGAGTATTGAAATACATAGTAATATCCAAGTTTCCTTGCTTCATTTCTTGAAAGTTGTTTCTGATTCTAAAGGCCTAAGCAAAGTTACGTTTGTCAGAGTAGGTTTCAGCAATAGAATCCCATATTTCCTTGGCAGATTTGGCAAAAAGGTAGACTTGGCCTATCTCATCTATCATGGAGTTGATTAACCAAGACATGATAGTTGCATTCTCTGTTTCCCAAGTATAGTAGGCATCAGATTCCTTTTCAACCGGTTTTTTTGTTATAACCATTAAGGTAACCTAACTTTCCACGTCCGGTGATATACATACAGACAGACTGAGCCCACTGTATATAATTTGCAGCACCATATAGCTTTTTTGTGGTAATTTGGAGGGTATGAGTATCAAATCCTCCCATAGAGTGAGATAGAGTTTTATCAGAATAAGATACAGTGATCCCAGATTCAGACATGATGAAAGAGAAGACACATAATTTGCAGAAGAAGGTGAAACGACAGGCTGAATTTTCAGCTCTCTGATACCATGTAGAATTATTTAGGAAGAGAAGAAGAAGAGAAGATAATTCTTCTTATTCAATTCTGAGGCAAATGCCAAGTATATGTAGTTACAAACACAGCTAGCCGTTAGGAATAAATGTTGGGCGGCTATTAATGGGTAGTTGAGCACACAACACCATTAATTAAGTAGACAACTATCTAACCACTCATTTAGCTTTATATACAGCATTAGTAAGGGTGATACAAGATTAATTAACAATAAGAAAGATTAAACGGAATGTAAAGTGTATGAAATATTATAATAAACTATAATCTATAAAAGGCAAGAAAGAGCAAGACATAAACAAATGCTATGGATAGGCTGATCATAAAGATGGAACAGTGGAAGGAAAAAGAGTTAAGAAAACGGAATAAAAAAGCGAACCATACCAAAAAAAACTAACACAAGCATTCTTCTAAACAGGGAATTAACAAACTCACCGTACCACAATTCCAATATCCTGAAAACGGTAAACAGTGAAATCATTATGTGACATGTCCATTGTTAACTCATCCTCACCGATAAACAACACACCTGGAAGTTGATTCCAACCAAGTTTTGAGCACTAATCAAATTATAAACAACACAAAAGAGAAGAAATAAAATCAATGTGTACTAGTACCATTGTCAAAGCCTAAAGCTTGAAAATGAACAAATTATGTAGAGAAAGAAAAACACATACAGATCAAATACTCACCAGTGTGACACGGAATGAATTCTTCATGATCTGAGGAAAAGCATAAGAAGGACAAATAAGTAAACAAATTTGAGCCAAAAATAAATTAGCAAAAATGTAGTACTTCAAAAACAAAAAAGTCAAGCTAAAAATCTTCTTATACAAAGACAAAGAAGAGAGTATCTGCAACTGCAAAAACAAAAAGAAAGAACATATTCATAAAGATACTTCAAAGCATAAAATATATTAAAGAAGAATAAAAAACGGAGAGGGCATCGAAGAATCTTAGATTTGAAAAGCAGGAACTTTAGCTCAAGTTGAATGATTCTCTACCATAGGTTGCAAATTTTGGTCCGTATCCACTTATCCACGACGACGGCTGCAGTATGGAATGTAGTGATGTTAAGGTTTTATATCATCTTATATACGTAGGGAAGAAATCTGGAATTGGGTTGCCTATTAACGGGAAATTAAATTTCCGGACTAGGCTGAAGATGAAGATGAACAGTATAAAAAAGAAAAAAATTATGTGGCAACAGATAGATAAACAAAGTTTTGTTCTTCCGTATATTTATTTGCCACATGGAGGGAAGGGATTAAAACCCTTCCTTCTTATAAGTAGGTAGATTAGGACAAAAACAGGTATGCAAGAAGCCAAGTGATGAGGAACAAATATCTCGGAAAATGGCATAAGAAGAAAAAGAGAAAAAAGAAATAAATTATGAGGAATTATTTATTAGAATTATTATTTAATTATTTAGGAGAATAATTAATGAGGAATATTTTATAAGATTTTGATTTATTTACTTTCCTTAATTAAGAAAATTAGAGATTTATTTCTTAGGGAGAAAGTATTATATTTCTTAGAGAAGCGAAGTATTTTTAGTTAAAGCGCTTTTATTTCCTACACTATATAAAGGAAGAGCAAATTTTCAACGTAATAGATATCTTATAACATCTTTCTATCAATAAAATCATAAGAGTTTTCTCTGTTAAGCTTTTGGCCATTGGCTTGTTTTGAGTTTTTCGTCCGATTGAACGATATCAATCACCCTCGTCCGTTCGTACGATAACGAACTCGGTTCTCCTTGGCCTCCCTGTCCTACATCACGGTATCGTAGACATGAATTTGTATCAACTTGGGCATCGACTACATCAACCCGGATTTTCTTTCTGTCGAATTAAGGCCAGCAAGTCTCCGGTAGTCACTTGCATCCCTATCATAATTGCTATTGACTAGGTATTGTTATCGCGTAAGACTTTGTTTCCTACTAAGCAAAGTATTACCGCTGCTTTCAACTTTCCTTTTCAAATTTTATTTTTTTTTCCTTGCGACTTCAATCAAAAGGTCCAGACTTGATTACTGTAGATTGCAGAATTTGTTTATAAAAAAAAAAGGAATTTGTGTATTATTATTGTGGTTATTATTACTTTCTTAAAGCATCAAATAAGAGTAGGCGCCCAGCATCGTGGGAAAAGAAAAAGGGGCGTGCATCATTTTATTGTTATTACTGCGAATTGTTTTCACAAGCATCCGAGAGGGGAAAAAAAATTCAACTGTCTATCACCGAAGAGCAGCCAACCGGCAGGATTAAAAAGCTAACAAAAGAAAATTGTGATCTTCATGGCTAACAACGCCGCACTAAATCAACGGCTTGACATCCTCAGCCAACGGTTTGATAAAATTCTTGACACCGCAGAGGAATGTCGTGCATTGTGCCGAAAGCTTATGGCAGTCATTCCTCCGAGAGAAGCACCACAGTGGCAACACAACATATCATATACGACGACACGTAATCAACTTCCGTTGAGAGGCGTGTCTCAGTTGTCATGTCACACCCCTTTTGGTGAAGCCATATGATCAACATGTTGTCCTTAAACATCCGCCACCGTCCCAAGAAAGGCATCATGTGCATCCGATCGCCATGAATACACCAAAGGCTACAACCCCAGTACAGCCACTACCCGCAACGGACTTTGTCCACCCGCATCAACAAATGCCGGTAGCCGTCCAGCATACACCGATTCAAACATGCCATCAAGAAGAAGAATATGATGATCCAATTGAAGAAGATTGTGAAGACACTTTTGTTAATGAAGAAAGCGCTGAGGAATTTCCTGAACATGTTGAAAAGAAGATTGTCGATTCTTTAGAAGCACCTTCAGATTCTAAAGTTCATGATTTGCATGAGTGCGACACAAATTTGACAACCAGATGCGTGAAGGAGATCAACCAAGTCACATTGTCTATCAATCGCGAAACTTGCAATCAAAAGATGGATGTTTCAAAAGCTTCAAACTTGTTTGCATTGGTTATAATGCCGAAGATAGAGCTCAAGGATCATGATTTTTTTGATTCACGTTTTGTTGGTTCCCTAAAGCCTATTGTTGAAGATTTGACTAGGCATGATGACATCTATTTCAAAGTTGAGTTTGAGAGGGAAATCCAAACGGTCAACAACTACTCTTTGGATGTGCATTTGGCGTACGCTCGCTTTGCCGTGATGACAACTCGGGGACGAGTTGTTTTGAAGAGGGAGGGAATGATGAGGAACGAATATCTCGGAAAATGACGTAAGAGAAAAAGAGAAAAAAGAAATAAATTATGAGGAATTATTTATTAGAATTATTATTTAATTATTTAGGAGAATAATTAATGAGGAATATTTGATAAGATTTTGATTTATTTACTTTCCTTAATTAAGAAAATTAGAGATTTATTTCTTAGGGAGAAAGTATTATATTTCTTAGAGAGCAAGTATTTTTAGTTCTAGGCTTTTATTTCCTACACTATATAAAGGGAGGAGCTCTCAATGTAATAGATATCTTATAACATCTTTCTATCAATAAAATCATAAGATTTTTCTCTTGTTAAACCTTTTGGCTTGTGCTTGTTCTTGAGTTTTTCGTCCGATTGAACGATATCGTCCGTTCGTACGATAACGAACTTGGTTCTCCCGGTCCTGTCCTACATCACCAAGAACAAAGGGGAAAAAAATCTGGTAATTTTATTTTTGATAATGAAAAGGAAAAAAAAAAACGCACGTACGGAAGAAAAGGGATATTTGGATACCATCAGTGTTTGGCTCTGCTACCAACTGATGTGATCCGTAAACGAATTAGATCCGAAAATGCCCGAGGACTTGACTAAAAGCACCAATTAAACGAGCACCTCAACCATTGGCTAACCCGTAACCAAAAACCTTAGTATAATGGACACGCACAAGGTTCGTTCACAACCTTGATAAGTCCGGTCTGGAATCCACCAGCGTGGAAAAACTCATCAAAGCCTGAAAGCTTCAAATAAAATATATTTAACTCAAAATTTTGTCTCTTTGTTACAATGACTCTATTCGCCTTTATATAGGCTACAAACTTCAAGACTAATTGCTAATTTAGCAATGTGTGGACAAAATAACATTAAATAAAAATAATAACAAAAATAAAAAACTAATTAACCAATGTGGGATAATAAAAGACCCAAAACCAAAGAAGAAATAACTAAAAATAAATGAAAACTCCAAATAAATTTAACAAGTTTCTTCTCAACGGGAATCACATCAGGTGAGGTAAGGTAGGGTAGGGTGGGTGATGGTGGAGTAGAGTACGTGGTGGGGTAAGGTAGGTAGGATGCGTAGGGTGAGATATGGTAGGGTAAGATAGGGTGGTTGTAAGGTAGGGTGGTGGTAGGGTAGGATAGGGTAGGGTGGGGTGAAAGTGGGGTAGGGTTAGGTACGTGAGTGAAAAGGTAGGTTGGTGTGTTAGGGTAAAGTAGGGCAGTGTTGGTAAGGTGGGGTAGGGTGGTGGTGGATTAGGGTAAGTGGTTAAGGTAAGGTACGTAAGGTGGGGTGAGATAAGATAGGGTAGGATGAGGTGGTGAGTAAGGTAAGTTAGGGTGGTGGTGGGTATGGTTAGGTGGGTGAGTGAAAAGTGGTTGAGGTGGTAGGGTAAGTTAGGACATGGTGGTAGAGATGCTGAGTGAGGTGGGGTGTGTTAATGTAGGGTGTGGGATGGTAGGGTGGTGAGGTATGGTAAGCTAAGGTGGGTGGTGGATGGGATAGGGTGAGGTGACGTAGGATAGATAGGGTTTGGTTAGGCGGTAGTGGGTAGGGTTGGGGTAGTGAGGTAGGGTAGGGTGGGTAACGAATTAGGATGTGGTGGGGTGATTAGTAAGACGAGTGATATGTAAGGAATGGTGGGTAGAGTAGGGTAAAATGGGTGGTGGTGTAGGGCTACCCACCTCACTCCTTCCACCCTATTCTACCTTATGAACCATACCATACCTATCACACTTAAACTTAATCCATTACCCTGCCCTACTCATCACAATGTGTCACTTTTCATATAATTTGTTTCATTTCATTCTTTCAAATTTCCAAACACACTAATGAATGATTTATTTCATTTATATTGTTTTATTTCATTCCATTCCTGCATAACAAACATGTCATTACGATTAACAAAATTAAATTAACCACTTTAACAGTTCAAAAAACAAAGAAGTTGACCACTTTAACCCAAAAATACCACAATCAAGTCGAAATATGTAAAAACTGCAATCAGAAAATGTAGCACAAAGGTACAGCAACATAATAACAGCTTTTGATACCACTGAGTTTAGCATGGAATTATATATATATATAGTTCACTAAACACAAATGGTTATGAACAAACAAGCATTAGTTTATAATTCAAATTACATAATCCACCTTCATCCCATCCTTCTTTGCCATTAACTGAGAGAAGGAGAAACAATCAATAATTTACCAGAAGAAATACACACCCCTCACGGTGTGTTTTAGTGTGTGTGATTCTTGAACTGATCAATATAATCCAAAAGAGAATCTGTTCTAAAATTATGGATGCATCAATTTTTTCTTTATGTAGTTTAGGACTTCTTCCACGTTAACAGTCCACGCCACTGAAATAGGTGAATATCCGACCCATGGATTGCTCACATTCCACCTGCAAAACGTTTTTGTTCTTATCATTAATCTCGTGTGTCCATACATAGTTAAGACAAATGAATGTCAGATGTATAAGATGCACTTAACATGGAATAGAGACTATGCATTCATACAAGAACATTTGGTGCTTACTTTTTCAGTCCTTGGTCCATGACTGTATGTCCCGTGCAGAGACCTTGTGTCTCGACCCTTACAACCCCCTTCTTGTATGTGAACAGGTCACGCCGTACAAGAGCCACAAAACTGACAGGGTCATGAAGGAAAATCCCTGAAAGAGTATTTTCATTTTTCACACACTAGTCATTTAGAGTTTCAACCTTTGGCAGTTTGCTACTTTACTACTAGGTATTAACAAAAGGAAGCTAGCAAAAACTTGCCAAAAACTCCGTCTGATTTGACATGCCAGTCACGGTAGAATTTGCACATATCGCTTAAAAGTTTAGCATGTTTTCCCTGAGACTTCCTTAGCTCATCAAGGTCTGCATCTGAAAACATAAGGAGGGGGGAGGGGGGGGGGGGGGGGGGGGGGGGAGAGAAATAAGAATAGACTTTTTTCAGGAAGCCAAAATATATATATTTATATTACAGAACAGAAAAAAACTAGTGAATCACCTTCATGAACTGAAGGGGAAGAAGGATTACCTGTCATTTTAGTTTGTGTCGTAATATTTATACCGATGACATCAATATTTAAGCCAGATGTAAAAACAATATCTGCTGCTTCAGGATCTCCATAAATCTGCATCCCCAGTAATAAAATGAGTCATTTACCGATATGAAACCCTACCGCCCTTATTTGAGAACAACCCCTCCCTAAACATCTTCCTAAAACTCACAGATTTTTTAGGATAGTCAATTTGATGATATTACCATGGCAATCTAAAAGAACCAAAATCTTCATTAGGTAAAAGGGTGCAGATGTGAAGATGAGTATATAGTTTTTGCCCCAAGTATTATGTTTCAAGATTTCACATATGCCCCTTTTCAAGCTTTCATTTTCTTCTTTTCTCCTTATTATATCCAATGTCAATAATGGACTTACAAAAACTTTTCATCTCAACAACGAACAGTACACCAAGATGAAGATTATTCCTAAACAAGCTCAAAATGCCCAAATCATGAATCAAGATGAAATGAAGGCAGAGAATCTAAGTTCCATCCAGAACAATGAGTTGTGTCGTATTAAATTTTGTTATTTCATGATGATTATTGTTCATTGGCATATCGAATCACTCAAATATATCACTACAGTGCATGAAAGCATCCTGCCTATGCAAACTATATGATCAAATGCCGACTGCTTTAACGCCAAGTTTCCACTTAAACAACGAGTCACTCCCCAAAGAAGGAAAAATTTACTCAGGTTTATGGTAAATGACTTGAGAGTAAAAATAAAAACCAAGTAAAAGCACAAGTGTTATGTAATGTACATTTGCTTCAGCAGCTGGATTGACATTCCCCATAGCAAAGAAAGCCCCACCAAGTATCACAACTCTCTTAACCTTGCTTGCAAAGGATGAATCTCTTTTGACAGCCTAAAATCAAGAAAGTAATGCATCGATGTTTATAGACGATCAACCAGCAAACTTATAAACTGGAAGTAGCCATGTGTATTTTTAGATGCATAAGCAACACCCTACCAAAGCCAAATTTGTCAGAGGTCCCAGTGCAAGTATAGACACTTCGCCAGGATATTCAGAAGCCTTTTCCACCATAAATTCAGATGCTGATTTCTCAATCTTCTTTGATTTTGGAGGAGGAAAAGATAAATTACCCAGCCCATTTGAACCATGAACAAAGTCTGCAACACGTGGTTTACCCCCCTATTTTGGAAATTCAAAAAACAATCAGGTAACAACAAACACAAGAAGGAAATTTGAAATTTTACAGTTTCAACTGCATAGACAGACACCTGCAAGTAAGATGCCACTTGAGAAAAAGACATTCAGTATTTTGCAGAAATTAGCAAAGTTTTCAGGACAAATTGCATATAATTAGCTTGAATAAACCTCATAAGATGATTTATCTCCCATTTATTCCTTCCATTGAATGAAAATGAAGAAAGATATACAATAGCCAGTTGCTCATTTTCTTTAGTCATGATCGTAACAGTTACAATCCTGTGCTATGACACGTTAAACATCCTCTAATGCAACAATAAGCTACGATAATAAGGGACATACACTCTAAGAAACAAAAACCATTAGGACTCTAATTATTAGTCACTGAAAAACAGGTGCACCTAAAAATTATTAACAACCCTGGCCCCGTAGACATGATTAGGCATCCATCATACCTCCATATAGAAAAAGTGCCTTCTAATAAAACATCAAAGAAACCATCTCAAGTCATGCATCAGACAGAAAGGGTGTATACATTGAAGATAAACGAGATTTGCTAAGTCCCAGTACAATGTAGATGAAGCAGATATCAGGTTTTAAGTAACAGATCCATAATACATGTTAGTGGATAAAAGCAGTCACCTTGAGAGGCTCAGGGCTACCCTCAGCTACTGGAAGACCAGGACATCCTGCGATCTCACACTATGCTTGAACATTCAGAATAATAATTGATCATGTACATGTACCAAAAACACAAAAGCATGAAAGAATACCAGAATCAAGGCAGCTTATAGCTACAGCATACCAGAATCAAGGCATTACGTGTAGCACCTTCCGTGCTCACATTCCCGAAAATGGTTGTCAGTCCCAGTATTTCCAAAGTTGGAGTTTGAAATGCCATCAATAGTGCCATACTATCATCTACAAAGTACAAAAAACCGCAAAAACCATGTTCATCTCAATGTCTATAAACCAAAACAAAGCAAAATCAATGCAACCAAAGGATTACCAGTCATCAGACAATTAAACCACCACGCCATATCATGTTACCGACTGGGAATAGAAAAATGAGTGTTAAATGTAAGGGTCCTAGTAGGCCCGGCATACCTAACAACACCTAAAAAGGCAAGCATATTTGGACAAGTCTAACAAACAACCGCTTTACAGACACAAGAACCATCATTCAAATCCAACAGAAACAATATGCTACTATATGATACTACCCCGTTCCCTAGATAAGAGTCGTTTTCACACGGTTTATAAATGTCAATGATTTTAGTTCATAAAGTCCAAAATACATTTTGCCTAACATTAATGAAATAGGTGTAAAGTTTAATTAGAGTAAATATGAGGAAAAACTACTTAGACACAAATTATTTTGATTAAAGGTGAAATTTTGTTGTAAGAACTACTGAATTCCTTTATGAACAATAGATGGGACACAAAGGTCAACTCTTAGTTATTGGATAAAACTTTTATGTCGTCGATGAGTATAGAGGGCACCAATTCCAAGTACCCAGACAGCAACGCAGTATATGAACACCATCATGTCCGCCATTACCCACAAGAAATTAAAAACAAAAAAAAAAAGGGAAAAAAAATTGTCAAATTCACACGATTTTATTGAACCCGAAAGCCGAATGATTACAAGAAAATGAAGCTGAAAAATTACACATAGAAAAGGAGAAGAGAATCGGAAAGTACTTACCAATACCAGGATCAGTATCGATAATGACCTTATCACGCTTCAAGCGATCAGAGAAAGCAGCATCCACCAGCGGCAGCTGCCCATTATCATCAGTGAGCACAGGAGAAGTCGACATCTCTCTCCAATATCACAAAGATTTAGAATTCTTTGAAAATGAGAAGAAATGTTAGGAACGATCAAAGGTAAAAATAGGACGGGGGAAAAGGAAACCAAAACAGGTAGGCAACTGTCGTACGTAATACTACCATTAAAGAAAGTGGTAAGAACAAAAAGAGGCTGGCGGAAAATTGTGTTTTTTGTGGCAATGATGGAGGAGATGAGTTGGAGGATTCAGGGAATCATATCATATCATATGGGGGTTTATTCGTATATGGATGTGAAATTGGTATCCTATCGCTTTTAAAGGTATCCCAACGTAGGAAAATTGACGAGTTTATTGACATCCCACACGTTTTAATTAGGGTCTAGGTCCCACGACAGTGATTCTCCTAATTGCACCACAGTGATTCTACTGTTTTGATTCATAATTAAACGTGTAAATTTAAGGAAAAATTAGTTTATAGTCCACTTTTTCTCTCTTAATTAAGTCTTGTAATCCAACTTTTTTTTGCATTAAGGACAAATAAATTCCACCGGACGAATATACTCCTATTTGATACTGTCAAACGCACACCTGAAACTCTTACCTTTCCATTTTCTTACCTCAATTGCTGAAGAAGAAGAGGAAGCAATAAAGATGGCGGGATCATCATCATCGATGATTCGAGGCGCTTTCTATGGCTGCTTAACTCATTTCCATCAATCGCAGGTCTTGATTTCTCTTCTCTTTTTGCTTGCTTGAGTAATACGTACGATTTTTAATTGTCAGATTATGAAATTGACCTGCTTCTTTTTTTTCAGTTGCCATTTGCTTGGCCTTCCGGTTTATCATCGATGAGAAAGGTTCAATTTCGTCCTAAAAGATTTGTTGTTTTTGCTCGTTACTCGTAGAGCCAAGATATCTTCACCTCTCGTTTTCAAGGTTCTTTCTATGCTTTTTACTTCTTCTTCTTCTTTCAACTATTTACCAGCTCAAATGCAGCAGCTCTATTAGCATTTCATGTCCTCCTCCTCTCTCCCTTTCCCCCTCCCCTTAAAGTCACACTTAGCAATTTGAAACTTGCTTGATATTATGCATGGAAAAGATCATTGGGTTGGGGGTGCTATTTAGAACGTGATGTTGTAGTAGTTATATTTTACGTAAATCGTATTTCAATCGATCATATTAATACAAGTTGCTACTTTTGTATGAAAATGTGATTGTATACCGATACTAAGTGAAAATATCATCCCGTAATTGATTCGAAAACGGGTTTCAAATGAGCAATTGATTTTCGAGAGAGAATGTGGAGTAGAAGCGACGGAGTTGCCGTTTTCATCAAATGAGGCTGGAATGGAAACTGATTAGCTTGTTTTGATGGGTTAGTCACCTATGTCTACAACAAAGCTGGTGGTGACTGATCTATATCTCTGTTTTCCTTCTTTTTCAATTATGTATTAGCTCTTAAAGTACTTTTTGAACATATTTATTCAGAGGATTGAAATCCCTGATGCTTTTGTTTGATGCAATTTAACATTTTGTGACTTTTTTAATTCATCTAATTGAATGGATACTTTGAAGATGTTCTTTTTCTTATGCTGCCATGGATGTTTTTGTATACCATGTTTTCATGAGCATTTGAAAACAGAGATATAGATATAATTCCGTTAAAAATGTTGAAAGTGTTTTTAACCCTCCATACTTGGCATTTCAAACAATATGAGATTGGTTTCCATGTTCCTTGAAATTTCTTCCCTTTAATCCTAATTAAATTTGATTCTGAAAACCTGTGAAAATGTTGGACTTGTTTTTCTATTGTATGCTTTTGTTATTTTTCTCCTTAATGAATGTGTCCTTAGCATATGAAAATGTTGGACTTGATTTTCAATTGTATGCTTTTTGTTATTTTTCTCCTTAATGAATGTGTCCTTAGAATATGCTTATCATTCAATTGCTATTTCCTTCCTTTCTTTTCACGTGTATGCACGACGTGTTCTAGATAATGACATGCCCATACCATTTGAACACGCTCATGTTGCATGGAGTTAACTCTATATGATAATATTGAGTACACTATCAGTTTGAATGTTGGATTTGCTCATTGATCAATTTTGTGGTGGATTAGGTGTTTGTATTGACGGCTTTTAGGACTGTAAATTATTCTGGAGTCCTTGTTAATCTGTTTTAGAACTCGGCTATGCAATGTATCTGTTCGTCTTGGTGGTTTTATAACCCTTCATTGTGAAATTAAGGGCAGTGGTGGATAATATTAATGGTTTGGTGTCTTTCTTTAATCTTTTGTTGTTGTGGTTGGGTCTCTAGGCAAAAACCACCAAGAAGATTGTGTTGAGGCTGCAATGTCAGGGATGCAAGTAGTCGCTTGAATTAAGCCTTAAATGAGCCTGATGTTGTTTACGATACATCGTTATCGTTTATCGATATCTTATTCGATACGATCTTTGTTTCGATACGATATTGTATGATGTATATGATACTGTTAGTGATATTGTATGCCTTATATGAGCCTTATATGAGCCAGATATGATATTATGTCCCTTGAATTAAGCCTTAAATGAGCCTTATATGAGCCCGATATATGTGCCTTGAAGTAGTGCCTTGAAGTAGTCACTTGAATTAAGCCTTAAATGAGACTGCTATGGGAGAATCAAGAAGGTATTATGTTTGAAATGAACAGATTATGTCTTCATTTTGTTTGACTCAAATGTGTGTGTAAACTTGGATTTTGATATGTTTTTTGGTGTGCAACTTTTTCGATTACAAAATACAAGAAAATGGTGATGAAGTTATACAAGCCTTCATAAGCCTATTGCAACTCCTACAAAGAAGAAGAAACAAAGGCAGCTGCGCAGATTATGGAATTCAAAGGCAGCGGCAAAATTGTCGAGTCTAGATACCTTGTTAAAGAAACCTGAGCCTCACGACGGAGGTAATTCACCGAACGAAAACGGTAATAGACATGCCTCTTCGGTTCGGGTGATGAAAGAAACATGGGAACGATTGTTTAAGGCTTATGTCTGCTGCAAGAGAAAGCCGATTGGCATGGTGGCCTAATGTGATTGAACCCAAGAACAAGAAGATGCCTAAAAGAAATGATCATAAAGAAAAAGTAGTATCGTAACATGCTCCGAAAAGAAGTAAATATGAGTGCTTGAACTGTAAGAAGACATTCAGTTCATATCAAGGACTTGGGGGACATAGACCTTGGAACAAAAAATCGAAAGGAGAGTCATTTTGAGCCTGATACTGATACTACTGATACTGATACTTCTGATACTGATACTGCTGATACTGATACTACTGATACTGCTGATACTGATACTACTGATACTGTGTGCCTTAATGCAATAGATAGGCCTAGTTCATAGGCTTACTATGTGCCTTGGTGTGCTGAGGTTTTTGATCTACATTGTATCATCATGTAATAGATAGGCCTAGTTCATAAGCTTACTGAACTTGTAATTCATCACCTTGTGAATTCCGGGCATGATAATTTAGTTCTTTGAACTTGAATATCCTTCTTATAATTTGGCTGATAGTTCAGACTGTTTCAGACTTGTATTGATCTTCTATGTATTACCTTTTAGTCGATGTACCTATTGTACTAAACTATAGTCTCGTTGTACTTGATCTTCTATGTATTACCTTTTAGTCGATGTACTTTTTAGGCTTAATTCAAGTGATTAACTACGAACTCGCATGTTATAAACACCACACCTTAATCAAGTTATCTCGTTAATGATTCTATCTCTTCCGAATTGTATCATATAAACCAATTTAACACGGTGTGTTAGTGTATCTGGATTTTGCATTTGGAGAATGATCTTTATCTCTGGATAAAGACCTTACAAAGAAATTCGGGTGATTAAATAGCTTTGATGATGGTAAATAGAGACTAAACAAGCGAAAATCTGTTTTTTTCTTTATTTTTTATGTTGTTAACTGATGTACATATTGTACTAAATCTATAGTTTGATGTACTTGCTATTAATCTGCTGAGTTTGTTAACAGTCTGGTGGAATGTTCTCCTGCATATTCTTGTATAATCGATACGATACGATACGATACTACGATACGTACGATACGATACGATACTTGTGTTAGTGTAAATGCTGCGATTAAATTCGGCTTTCAAATACTACGTCGAAAAGGTATCAAACGCGGTCTCAAAATGAAGATAAAAAAATATGAGCTTTGGTGAAACAATTTTGATGATCGGTGTTCTAAATCAAAAGTTACGGTCGTTTATAAGAAAAAGCGCTCTGGTTAATAAAAATATTTTTTCGTCTTTCAAAATATACGTCGGAAGGGTATCGTATTTGGGCTCAAATTGAAGAGCAAAAAAAAACATGAATTTTGGTGTAAAAAATTCGATGATAGGGGTTGTAAATCAAAAGTTACGGATGTTTAAAATATAAAAAAAAAACAGATTCAATTAGATCAAACTGATCAATATACTCATGTATCATGTAGCTGAGGACGCGCGCGAGGGTTAGTTTTGTCCTTCTGAAAATGTTTGTCCTTTTTGTAACTAAAAAAATAAATGTATCCTATTTATTTATTTTGTGCCAAAAAGAGGACTTTTTACTCTTTATCTCTAAATTTAAATGATTAATCTTAGGATTAAATAAGGGGAAAAATTTGACAAACTTATGACTTCATATTAAAAATACTGAACGCCTCGTTCACTTCCATCATTTCTTGAAATCGGGGGCGGAGCCTATATGTTGGATATATTGTATCCGTATGTAATTTTTTTTTATTTGTTAATATATTGCCGCATATATTATAATTATATACAGGGGTGTTTTTGGGTATCTAGTTAGATCGGAGCGTAATAAGTAAAATACCTAAACTCTTAGGCGGCTATGTATCTTATGGAGAGAGTTACAATGCAGTATAAAAAGACAGCAATGCTACGATGAAATGATACAAAAGTTTTTCTCTAATTTTTCTTACATGGTATCATAGCCATGTTCAAAATAAAATCCTAAACTCTAATCTTTTAGCCGCCGCTGCAAACATGTCTGGTATAAGCTCCGCTACTAGAGGAGGCAGCTTGTCAGCAGCCCGACCAGATGAAGAAACCGGTCAAAACAACACCACCGATTCTGCCGGCTACTAGAAGGTTGTCGGGCAAGAACTATCTCGAGTGGGATGCAAACTGTTAAACTCGCGATTGACGAAAAAGGAAAGTTGAACTACATTACATGTGACACCAAGGCACCAAATGTTGCGGACTCAAAGTATGGACTGAGGAAGTCCGAAAATTCCATGGTAATGGCACAATTCATCAACTCGATGGAACCAGCCACTGCCAGGCCTCACATGTTTCTTCTCACAACCAGAGATACACTACAAAAAACTTATCTTTTAGCGGTGGATTTCGACGGGCATACCGGTGAAGGATTTATCGTATTTTGATAAAAACAAGAGAATATATTTCAAAAAAAATCCACCTCAAAAATGTTTTTTGTGGCCGATTATCATCATCCACCGTTAAGAATGTAATTATAAAATTAGAAAAAATACTTATGAATTTATATGACAGGCGGTGAAGGAGATGTATTTTGAACCTAAAACAAGAATTCAGAGATGTCACATCTTATTATAATGAAATTGTAACCTTGTGGCAAGAGTTGGATATGTGCCATGAAGATTTATGGGATTGCCAAGGTGACCGTGTGAAATTCAAAAAAAAAAAAAAAAAAAAAAAAAAAAACAAGTTATTCTATTCCTTCTTGGCTGGCCTTACACAATACTTTGATTAGGTAATATGGAGAATTCTCGGGAAAAATCCCATACCTTCATTGAGGAAAGTCTTTTATGAAGTTCGTAGATAAAAAGGAAGGAAAAGGGTGGTGCAGAAAGAGTACCAACCTAACAGTTACCCGGGGTGAGGTCGTGAAAAGAAATTGTAAGCCAAAAGTAATGTGCGAACACTGCAAAAACAAATGGGGCATTCTAAAGATACTTGCTCGGAAATCCATGGTAAACCAACATGGAAAGTTAAAGAATTGGAAGGAACCAAGCAGGCCAATCGGGCTAGTTCGGATCACGGGTCATCATCTCAGATAGTATTGCACTCTTTTACAAAGGAACGGTTAGGGAAATTGAGTAAACTTTTAAACTCCCAAAGTGCTTCTAATAAAAACCCTGCATGTTCTTTTGTCGATTCAGGTAAATACTCATTTTTTTTAACCCCTTCT
The DNA here is from genome assembly GCA_036785695.1 of Gentiana straminea. Taxonomy (NCBI): domain Eukaryota; kingdom Viridiplantae; phylum Streptophyta; class Magnoliopsida; order Gentianales; family Gentianaceae; genus Gentiana; species Gentiana straminea. The sequence continues at coordinate 1,515,036 of JAVUPR010000241.1, read as the reverse complement.
TGACGCCGGTGAACAATTATATTGGATTATTGATTCAGGAGCAACCGATCATATGACTGGAAATTCCACTATGTTTTCTTATTATAAGCCATGTACGGGAAATACTAATATTAGATTGGATGATAGGTCCAGCTCGATTATTGATGGCAATGGATCCATCCCAATTTCTTCCTCTCTTACTCTAAAAATGTCCTTCATGTACCAAAATTGTCTTGTAATAAAACATAGCATGTCATCTTATCATTCCCAAGGATACAAACCTACTAAGCTCTTTTACGTTGATTCATAATGATGTGTGGGGCCTTCTAGGATAAAATCCTTGAGTGAGAAATTAGTCAAGCAGAATAAAATCTTGGATCAGGTCAGCTGAAGACTACATTCAGTCGAGCAGGAATAGTCAGCTGAGCTGAGCAAGAATTAAGCTGAGCAAGAATTAAGCTGAGCAGAAGCCAGCCAAGTAGAAAGACAGCCAAGCAAAGTAAGTTCAAATGCTGAGCTAAAAATACTATTAATCAGTTACCCATCATATTTTGAAGATTTTATTGTAAGATAAGGATTAATCTGGGACGTCTGATCAAACATTCAATCAATGGACAAATTTAAATGACGGTTGCAGGGAAATATGGACTAGAATATTCAAGAAATTCCATTGGTTGACAACATGTCAGTGGCAAGAGGACACTGACAATAGAACCAGGCAGACAAAATTTTAGAGGGAATAATCACATATATCCAAAAACGGTCATTTGAATTCAAAATTTGAACGTTGGATATGTGCCTATAAATAGAAGACTACAAGAACAGCAAAAAAAAACGATTCACTGATCATTTTGAGCAAGCTCTACTCTGCTGAGTTCTTAAGTTCTCTGAAATTCCTAAGGCATTCAAAGTTGAACTTAGTATACTCAAGTGTTGCATTTTCTATTTATCATACCAAATGCAACACTTGAAGCCGAGCTACTGAACTTACAAGTTATATCATGATCAAGATCAACTCAGAATCCCCAGAATTCAACACTCAAATTTTGTTTACTCAAAGTTCTTTGGATCACTGAAGCACTGCAAGTGTGAAGGTCTGAAGTCAGCTGAATTAGTGAACCTAAGAAGGAGCTGAGAGTTAATATGGTAAAGCTGTTGAAAAGGCAATCCTACCCTTGAAGGAACATCAGAACAACTTTAGTGAAGCGACATAGTAAACAATGAAGGATTGATTGTTCAGATTGTGAAGCTGAAGAATTATAGCCAAGGACAATCATTTGTATCTATTGTATATGTGTACAAGAACAAAAGTGAATTCCTCCAACATCACATGAGAAGAGTGGACTAAGGGATTACACCATCATAAACCACTATAAACCATTATGTTTTTACTTTCTTCACTATACTTTATGTTCTTTATATCCAGTCAAGTAACTTACCTATACACAGCACAACTCAGCGCTTTATCACACTCATCCAGTTTAGAACAACAGTTTTAACAGACTTTATTATCAGCTGCATAAAACTCAGCTGAGCCAAGGCAAGTCCGCTGACCTGCTTCCAGTTAAGCTAAGTTTTTAAAAACTCGAGTTTAACAAGTTTATTCACCCCCTCTAAACTTGTTTCAAGCATTTTCAAGGGACCAACACCGTAATAAACATATTAGACATGGATGCCTGTCACATAGACACTAGTTGTAATATTCCGAACTTTAGGAGATGGAAGACGTGTCAATTTGTAAAATTCAGAAAATTATATTTATTATTTATGGATTAAATTTGTTTTTATAAAATGAAAATATTGGTTTTAGGGATTAGAATTAAAGGAAATTAATTATGTTAATTAATTAATGGTAATGGTATTTAGTGTGGTTGTTTTATCTTGGAAAATAACTCCCCACTAGTAGAAGAGGCTTGTCGGGAGGAAATCAGAAATCAAACTTTTGAACGTTCTGGTTTTCTACGTTGAAAGCAAAAGAGAAAAGGGATTAGGGACTTCTCCAAAATTCTCACTAGTTCCTTAACGGTTTTCAGAAATAATTGAAGATTTGGAATTAGCGTGAAGAGAACTTCTTTTTGACATCAAGATAAGCAAGTTTGGGAAAAGGTTAATTTTGCCTAAGTTTTGGATCTTCAAGAGGTGATCAAGTTTTATGGTTTTGTTTGGGTTAAATCATAGTTTCAATCGTATAGAATCCTTTGATCGCAACTGGTATAGTAGATGCTATTACATATACAGTCATACTCAAATCGATGGAATTGTTTGATCTTAAAGGGCGGCGGTGGGTTAGCAGAGTAGATGGGTATTGGCTGGTATAACCACTTTATTGTCCACACCATCCATTCCGGTGTGGTTGAATGAGACTAGTGGACCTTCTGGATAATGAAGATACTAATCAAGTCTTCCCAGTGGATCCTTCTTATCCCTAAGAATTGAGATCTATCAAACTGTGAATATCGTCACATTTTCGCCTATTTCGCTTTAGGGGCTGATAGAATGGATTTACCAACAACAATCAATGCTTTCATTGACTGAAGAAAGCGCTACTGGACTGCTATTTCATAGCGGGCCTTAATTCTTGATTGATTGTTGATAAAATAGGTTTCTTGGAGAGGTTTGTAAGAGTGTTGCAGTCTTTCTTGGAGCTTTTCTTGCTAAAAGCTAAAAGGCTCTTCTTATTGAATAGTTATAGTTATATAGTGTTAAGGTTGAGTTTTGGTATTGATTTGTGGCTAGAAATCATGCCTTTGTGTTGTTGTTGTTGTGCTATGATATGCTATAGTATATTTATAACCTGTTTTGCTGCTGTTTTGTTGAGTAATTTGATGTTAAACATGTTTGGATGGGTTAGAGATCGTGTTAGTGCAGAAAACTGCTGTTTCGGGCAGTTTTAGGATTATGCACGCCCGTTGGGTACGTAGCACACGCATTACCGGTTTAAAAAGTGGGATATCGTTACAGAGCCGTTTTAGCACGCGCATTGAGGGCATAGCACGTGCATTGATGGTGCAGAAAGCATCCTTAATGGTTCATGAAGCTTTTAGCACGCGCATTGGCCTTGCTTTTGGTGTTTAAGTTGTTTTGAATGTTGTTTCTTGATCTAATAACCTTAAATGAATTTGAACAAGCCATGATTAAGCTTCTGATGCATTTAGTTCCGGCACCGAATGGATTCTTCATAAGAGTTGAAGTCCGGGACCGTCGGTAGAGCATGATTGGCCTGTGCTTTGATAAATTAGTATTCATCAATGTCCGTGTATGTGTTAGGATGTTGTGTCTAGTTGTCTTAAGAGAGGGAGTGGAAGGAGTAAAGGAGCCTTACTTGAAAATACTTAGGTTTCTAATTAACAACTAATAACAAACGTACTTGTGTAGTAAAAGACTAAACACCAAAGTCTATATCGTAATGTGTGGGCAGTCAGTAAAAGTAAATAACTCCGTAGGTTTATAAGACCCCAAGTACGGAGGGACTTCGCCGAACGTGTACACTATCGGGGCTAGCCTGTGGCTATTGGTGTGATCCACTGATAGGTTGCACCCAGATACTTCGTGGTGAGTAGCACCATGTTTAATGACCTTGAATACTGATGTATCGGAAATAAGCTAAGCTATAAACAAGTAGGCGTGACATGTTGATGAGCATGAAGTGCACTTTAGAGTTTGAGTCGGTCTCTTAAAGATAACTTAATAAAAATTATGAACCTTTTCGTTGTAAAACTCGATTATTCAATATATTCTCCCTCTTTACTAAGTACCTATGTACTTACCTCATTTTCATGTTTGTTTTGTATGCATTGTGGGGTGAGAAGAAGAACAGGTTGACCATGAGATCGTAGATGATGATATATGATGATGTGATGATGATGATGCTTGATGATGTGTTCAGTTTCCTTTATTTCATGATGTACTAGACTTTGTTGCTATTTCATTCCGAGACAATTGTTGTACTTCAATTTCTATACTTTTGTAAGACAAGTTTGTACCTTTAAGACTTCATACTTGTAAGCTTTGGATTTCGTTGTTGTAAGTTAATTTTCCATCTTTAGTTTGGTTACTTTCCATTCTCAGTAGCATTTATGGTGTTTGCCGATTATTTTTAACTTCCGTTTTGCTAAACTCGATACAACGCAGTAGAAACTTACGTATAATATTGAATTTATTTTAATATTATATGTGTTGAACGTTTCTTTTCGGATGAAGACTCGGTATTCGGGAATGAGGCGTTACAGGTGTTTTATTACATTTCCCATGATAACAACGTATACTACTGTCAAGGTGTTCGTATAGATTCCACGATGTATTCAGTGTAATAAACATATCAGAGGTGGATGTCCGTCACGTAGACACGGGTGTGTAATTACACTGCCCATGATAAAAAGTTAGATTCTCTTTATGCCCAACACAAGTTAGAATCCCTCTATGTCCATCACTTCACTATATAAAGAACCACTTGCCTCATAATTCATAGCTCAACATCCAAACACAAGACAAACAATAATGTTTCTTCCACTGAAATATGCCACCATGGAGGCTACCTATACCACTCCTCAATTCTAACGGTTCATACATTTTTCGTGACTATGAATGAAACCAGTATTACATCCACGATGATGTATTCCATGATTTTTGGTGAGATTTTGAGAAGAGTTGCTCTTTGAAGAGCACAGTACGATGAAAGTTGTAAGCTGTGTTCGGGGGGAAGGGGGGGTAGATCATGATCGTTTTGAGAACTTATTCGTGGCAAGATTGTTTGTGATTAACCGGCAAATGCAACACATCCGTCCAGAAGAACAATTCATAGTTCCACTTGGTCAAGTTCTAGACAAAACGAGACACATTCATCGTTGGTTCATCAATCAAGGCTGGCAATGGTTAGCTGAACAGCCTATTTGTGTCAATCTAGACGTGGTTTAGCTTCTCTTACTCGGTTAAATGCCCCATCATTGCTGGGAATGCACACCAGTTAACAAAGAAAAGGAAAATAGAGACGAGATTGTTTGAACTTTTTCGGAAGAGCCTTGAATCTTTTAATAGCACAGGTTATTGCTCATTTAGCCGAGATTCTGCATCCCCACCGACCGAAACTTATATGTTTGACTAGATATATTACTATATCAGTCATTGCTTGTTATATGACGTCTGTTTGAAATCACAGAAAAATAAAAATTTATTCATTGCTAAAAGTATTGCGTGCAGAAAAACGGTTTTGGATAGTATTATTACTTCATACGAGAACATATCTGTAACGACTCGAGTCGAATCCCAATTACCCAGATCCGAAACATTCAGTCATGACCCAAACTATAAAAATTTTAATCACGCAGTCTTCACCGATGAAAATCATCATGGATAGACGTGAACAAATACAAAAGTGGCAAGGTGAACCACGTTACATTTTGAAAGATGATATACAAGAATCCCTTAATAAATATTAACAGCAGATAAAGATTACATTAACCTGTCTAAAAATAAATCATTGAATGTGCCCTTCTCTACAAATCAAACGATGCGTTACTTTCACCTTTTTTCACCTTTGCACTGTCGTTGTTATGCGTTTAGTCTAAACACTTGTTTACATATGTCCCCCCCACTCTGCAAGAATGCGCCTGTATACATTGAGACGTAATGAAGCTATCTATCATATGAACCAATGGATGGCTTGATAGATAAAAGAACCTATAAGATTTATAATCATTTGATTCATTTTCAATGATTTTAAGCCTCTCCCGTCCCCCGTTGAGACCCCACAACGGGTTTAGAGTTATGTCAATCTCAGCCAATTATACATATAGGACCTAACCTAACCACCATACATGTCCTCCGATTCTTACTACCTTTTTTTAGACATGCTTTTGGCATATGCCATCAAACATAACAAGGATGAAGGAAATAAGTATATTCTACCGGGAAGAAGCGTAGCTACCTGACTTGACCTAATATGCTAGACGTCAGCCTAAGTCCCTGGCAAAGCTCATTGTTAATCTATCAACTTTAATCACCATCCTCATTAATCAAACACCTTAAACACATTATACCGCGAAGATTTGGCAAACAAAGAAGTTTCTGCTACAATTTTACAGATTAACTTGCACATGCAAATCTGCATTTACTCATTTCTGTCTTAGTGTTTTCCTCGTACTCAAGCTACTTTATTTTTCAGCTTTTGGGTATGCAAGAACCAAGAAAAGTAGAAGAGCCAAGATGAATAAATAAATAAATAAGCAATTGGCATACCTCCTCGGACAATATTATGCTGGTTCACGCAACTTAAGGGCAGGAGAACCAACAAAACTGGGCCCTTTAGCCGGATGACCCTTAGCATTTCCACTGGTCTGAGCGGCGGATCCCTTTGGATTTGGATGTGTTACATCCGCATTTAGAATCGATTTTTTTATCTGTCGAAGTAAGCAATACAAAAAAAAACACATCATGGAATATCCAAAATTTGACTTATACTTCCAACTTTTTCAGTTGAACAGGCTATTTGAGTAAGTACAGTTGCAGGTAAAATTCCAAAAAAGAAATAATCTATAAACAGACCATACTTACCACTGCAAGTCGCTCCCTATGAATATCAGTTGTCAACTGCAAAGTCAGAACGTATTAGTATCAAGAAAGGCTAAAAGTGGGTTTAAGACAACATAAATTCGTCAGACACACATGTTTGGCGATAAACCTTACCGGTTTCTTATATGTCCTTATCTCATCTCCACCAAATCCAGGTATTGTCATGCTCCAGTTTCTCTCTGAATCAAATAGCCAGAGAATGTTAATAATTTTGGTTGGCTGTTTTTGAATCAGCAATAACTGAAATACCAACCAAGATGCAGAAGGATGTCCTTTGCTTCCAATGTGGTAGACTTCCGATGCTTTGCTAACGAACAACCAAAAGTTGTAATCTGGCAATGAACAGAGGGAAAAATCTTAATAATAGTAGACCTTCCAGGAGATCACGCAGCAGTAAGATACAATCAACTCACTCCATCACACGAAAACTCAATCGGTCGCTCTTTGATAGCACATATAACAGTCAAGTATAATCACATGTATTAATCATCAGGGAATCCATAAGCAGTAGTCACTACAAATATGTCATAAGGGATCGTCTTTTTAATAAACAAAGGAATGTATGTGTGTTATACACAGATTCGTGTATGTATAGAAAAATGCACACATGCTTGTGTTGATATCCATGTTGTATAAGTTGTCATGAGTATCTGTTTTCATGGTTTATAGTTTACTAGTGTATTTAATCATGACTGATATATCTTATCACCCTTAAATCAGTATTATAGCAAGTTAGTGATGTATATTAGAGAACTGTAGGACAGAATGTCAACACCCTTGTATATGAGCACCCACTTAAACCTAACTTTAGCCATTAACTTTTAAGGGGAAACCTGCCAAGTAGTGAATTGGCTAAAACCCAAGGAACTTTAAAGAAATAAACGTGGGGTTGGCAACATTCAACAAGGAAATGACTCAAGGATTCTGTTTTGATGGGCTCAAGAACTTTAAAGAAATAAACAGGGGGGTGGCAACATTCATCAGGGAAATGACTCAAGGATTCCGTTTTGATGGGCTCGCAGACATGTTTTCACCTCAAAGGTTACAAAAGCACTATCCCCAAATCAATACAGATAATGGGAAATCTTTATTTACATGAATATGAAGTAACTTGATTTTTTTTTTTTTTTTTTTTTTTTTTTTTTTTTTTTTTTTGAGGTAACTTGATTTTTATTTATTGATTGTTTCACACTTTTCAACTTTCAAAAAAGGTATAATCATCCTAGACCGATGTTCTAATGCACAATGGGTGTGTGTTCCTTTTTCTCTTGAGCAATCCGTGTGTCAGCCCATTTACACTTCTCTCTTGAAGTATTGAGATAGTAATTAGATTGTTTTATTCACCTTTTATTGAGGAGGCATACGTATTCTGATAAAAAAAATAAATAAATAAACCAAACTACTATACAACAGAACAAGCATAATTTAGCATCAATTTTGCAAAGGTAAGAGTAATTTGGAAATTGGAATATACTTCAGATGTTTGATACAGTTAAATACATCGTCAACTACTTGAGAGAAGCAAAGCTTGCATAACATCTAAGCATGAAGCATCCACAAACCAAACAAACAGCATATGACTTACAGATTCAATAAAATCATCCGCAATATCAACAAGAATGTCTTCAACCTCGGGATCTAATTTCTCCAATGGATCAACCTATCAAAGATTAAGGTGAATAAACACTGAGGTAAAACAGATTACTGAGGCAAGTTATACCCTAGTGTAACCACTTTGCCAAAAAGAATTAAAGTCAACCGGAAAGACCAGATAGATAAATACACTTTGAAGACTGTTAGTCACCTGGGCCAGTAGCTCTTGGATGCTTCGTTTGCTTAAAATCCTATCACAAGTTTCCTCAGCTTCAGCAGCAGTAGGTCTATTTAAGACCCCTGGCTGAATCGCGCCTGACGGTATTGCAGACTGAGGCCTTAGGATTCCTGTACCTTGACCACGTCCAATCTGTTGTTGAGTAGTCGGTGAAGATTGCTGGATTCTGGACTGAGGATATTGCTCTTGAGATACACCTGAGGTAGGGGGTTGTTGGGGTTGTTGGGGTTGCTGGGGTTGCTGTGGTTGCTGGGGTTGCTGTGGTTGCTGGGGTTGCTGGGTGGACGCCACCTGCTGTGGCTGAGGTGATGCCGGCATTGAAAGGTGATGCGGATGAGAAAGATGAGGTCTCTGATGCACAGATTGTGAGCTCAATTGAGGTCTAAGTGAAGTTGGTGGTAAAGGAGGCTTCCCTTGTGTTCCAGAAGATAACCACGGCTGATTCTGAGGAACCAAGCTTTGTATATTAGGTGATGGTGATCCAGGAGAACCTACGGAGGGAACTCTTATCATACCATGCCCCTGAAAACTCTGCAAATAGAAAATATATGAGGTAAAAAAAATGGCTTATTTTAATATGAATTCATAAGATATAAAGGTGTGTGCCACTGACAATCATACATACTGGTGATCCCTTGATGGCTTCACCTCAATCCAAGAAATGGTTCTACTTCATAAACACTTACATACCTTTACAAATGAATCAAAACTACCCAAATAAAACTATTTTTTCCCCCGGTCAACGGTGAACCAAGAACCTTGAGCTACAAAAACGATCATCTCTGCCTTAAACACATTTGGTGTTTCCAGGCTCTAAAAGAGACTTGGCAAATAACCCTAGATATACACACATAACAAACTGTAAATTAAAAAAGTAAATACAACGGTTTGCATAATTATTAAGTTACCAAAACGTTTAACAATATAATGCAGAAAGGATTGGTAAACAAATTTAATCGTGTCCATACACTCCGACATATAGAATTACATGGATGTCAAAATTACGCCAACTTCAGTCAGGGAATCAGTATCCAACTAACATGAGGCATAAAAACATATGTTGCATATGAAGCACAAAAATTAAAATCCAAAACATGGTAATTCGAAGGTGAGTAAATAAACCTAAAGAAAGCACAGGGATATTTGATACAACGCAGAAAGTGGTAAACTGCACAATGTACAGACTACAGAACATGAAAGACTTAGAGCTCACCGGAGTAGAAGGGGACTGTGGTCTACCAGTCGATTGGACAGGCCTCAACTGATGAGGTGGAAGCGCAGATGGCCGCATTGCAGAACTTGAGCCAAATGGCGCCCCCATCATCCCCACTCCCATCGGCTGTCCCACCTATCCAGCAGATAAATAGAGTCAAATTCATTTAGCACAAAAACAAATAATTATTCACAGAAACAAGTGTACCAAAAAAAAAAAAAAAAAAATTTAAAATGTAGCTTGGACGCACTTGAGAAGAGCTTGAAGGCAGGGCAGACTCAGACACATTCCGTCCCATTCCACCAGAGGACGGCCCATAAGGAAGGGCATTCATGGACGAAAAAGTGCCCGACTGCGTCGCAACACCAGGGTGATGAGCAGGAACCCCGATGGTAATCCCGCCTCTAGGAGCAGAAGGAACGGATAAAGCAGGAGAAGAAGAATTGATAGAAGAGTGAGCTTGTAGAAGAGTAGGATGGTGCGAAAAATTGGAGGGCTGGGGTTGCTGCCAAGGCCTATTGAAAGGGGGTCTTGCCTGAGAGGGAGTGAACTGCTGTGTGGACTGAGGGGTAAGCGATACGGAACTAGGGCTTGGGGCAGAAGAAGTTGCTGATTGTGTAGGTAATGGTTGAGTAGTTGAAGGAGGAGCGGAGGAGCCGGTGCCGGTGCCGGAGGCGGAGGCGGAGGCGGTGGCGGTGGCGGTACCGGTGGCGGCGGCGGTCGTCGGACTGGTATAGGCGGAAGAAGATGATGATGATGGAGTTTGGGGTTGTTCAGTTGGCTTTGGAGAAGAGGATTGCGTCGATGGTTCTGGGGATGGCTGCTCCATTGGAGAGGTTTGGTGGTTACGTCCACTCTAACTGGAGAAGCCCAGCCGGAGCGAGTTATCTAATCGCTTTAAAATGGTTACAGTCTCCCTCCCTCCTTCCTTAAAAACAAAAAAACCGAACAAACAAAAGACAAAACAACCGAAAGGGTTAATGGGCTATATAGTAGTTTTTTTTCCGGACTTTCATTTTCAATATAGTCCTTGATTAAAACCTTATAACTTGGATGAATTGTGCTTTTTTTTAGGTGAAGCTAGCCTGACACTAAGGGGTTCACATGGTCTGGTTTTTAACTATTTTTAAAATTAAATTATTTTTTACGGTTTTAAAATTTACAAATCAAAACCGAACCATAGCTAGGTAAAATCATTTTATTTAGTCCGGTTTGGATCGACTTGGTTATGGTTTTTTTCGTTTTTTAGTCCTCTTTTTTTTACAAATAATTCACTGAAAGGGTATTATCACACTTCAGTGAATTCATGTAATTATTAATACGACAATCGTACAAGATTCTCATTATCCATCATTTTATATGTGTGTGTACACAACATTATATTATCATATTTTTCAATTAAGATGATCATATAAAACCACGTAAATTGTTTTATTTCATCTTGTCATAGGTCCCATTAGGATGGGCATCAAACTACATGTGTCCGGTAGTTGATTGAAGTATTAATAGATCATCGACTGATATATTAGTTATTTACATGTGGTGATAATTGAGGAGACCAATGAAAAGTCGGTTCACTGTGGTGATCAGTTCTCATAATGTACTGACAAAAAAATCAGTTTTACTATAGTACACAGGTATAGTGGTACACGAGTGGATTGGTGTGATGCAAATAAATGACCTATTAATTAATAGTGTCGATATTCACACACACACACACACACACACACACACACACACACACACACACACATATATATATATATATATATATATATATATATATATATATATATATATATATATATATATATATATATATATATATATCCGGTTCCGGTTTGGTCCGGTTTTTATCTTAGAAAACCAAAACCAAATTGTTTTTCACGGTTTGGTTTCTTACAATACAAAAACCAACCAAAAAACCATGGTTTACGCATTTTCGGTTTGGACCGGTTTGGTTCGGCCGGTTGGTTTGGTTTCCGGTTTTTTTGTTCACCCCTACCTGACACTATATGACGGATAAGCAAGCGTGGTGGGTTGATGCCCTTAAAGCTAAATACGGTGGTATTCATCAGCCTTTTGAAGCAAGAGAACTCAATTATGTGGAGAAGTATTAAAAGTGGGGCAGGGATAATAGATGATGGAGCTGATATCGATGGTGTTCTCACTTGGAAGGATAGTGCGAAGGGGCAATATACAGTACATTCGGGCTACCATCTTGGAATGCAACCGATGGCACAACATAGTGCAAATCCTATCTGGAAGGAAATTTGGGACTTAATGTTAGGAAATCTACACGGGAACGCAGCGGAATTCAAAAATTCATTTCCTTTAACCAGGATCGACTTCGTTTAAGCAACAAACATAATAAGATAGTAGACGGTGGTTACCTTGCTTGATCTAAAAGATCGACGCTTTGACCGTCTAAGGAGAGTAGTGGTGCATGGAGCCGCCCAAGCGTTCAGCCTCTACCGCTAGTCCACACGAACAACCCGCCGGAATCCACTATTGGACTGCAACTAGAAAAATCCGGTTGCTAGACCTGCCTTTTCTCTCTCTCAAAATTTCTCTCTATAAAGCTCTCAATTTTTCTAATAAATTAGAACTCTTCTAATTGTGATGTACAAAAGAGCTAGCCAAGCCTCTCCTTTTATAGAGTGACATGCGCCCCTAGTTAATCCCAATCTAATTGGAAGAAGCTTCCTAGTAGATTGGAGAGAAAGAAAACATTTTTCTAATAAAATAAGGAAAATACATTTGATTGATTTATCTTATTTAATTTAATATCTTATATTAAATATTTCCAAGATATTGTCAATCTTTAATATTGACTATCTTTATCTTATTGCCATAAATCTATTTTTTATAAATCAATTAATATCCAATATTAATATATGGTAATCTTATTAATTAAATTACACAATCCAAATGTATCATACTCATGAAAGTGGCGCTCCAAATAGCCAAATATTGGCATCCGGAATATTCTTTAATTAATGTAATACTATGATTAATTGATTTACAAAATACATGTATATCACATATACATATATATTCGACATATACATATACATTATATGTATATTTAATTAATCAACACAATTAATATCTTATATTATATTTATTCATAATAAATAAATACCATCATATTAATTTACCACTATAACACTTTATAGTCGAAATAAAACTTTCCTTATTTGGTTATCGCTATAACCACATTTTAATCCGGCTAGATGTTCTTATGTGTGTGATCCGATAGGCTTCCGAATATGTTGGTCGTAGACACAAAGTGCAAATTACGAAAATGCCCTTCATACCTAACAGTCATGGGATAGCGTATAGTAACATACCTGACACTCAATCATCGGAAGAGTCAAATGCAATGACTACTACCTTTCATGTGAAACAGTTACCGTGTAAATAAAATCATATCGTTGTAATAATATCCATACGGTCGTACGTCGAATGTCAAACATCAACGACCGTATCTTATAGTCTGGATATCCTATTCTCTCAAAGTAACTCATTTACTTCCACTTTGCAAAGATTCACGAGAGTAATACATTCCTAATAAGAAGGCCCTTTCTGATATTCACTCCTACTGATAGGGTACGCGTTTCCCGGACGACCAAACATGTATACTCCGCATGCTTTCGTATCACACTCAATCACTACCGCATGATCGCCCCATGGCTAGGGGAAACTTCAATAGTGTCAAAGCATGACAAATTACACCGTGATGCCATGTAGACTCCGGTCCTATGGATAATTACACAACCGTCACATAGTGTGACACTTAACAGTGTAAGTGGGTCAGTCTAACATACGCATTCTCTAATGCACGTCCACGTACAGTCCAAGTGTCTCCACACTTCGATAGACGAGATCTATCCATGCCCTTAAAGACAGAAGACACCTAATACGTGCTAGCCTGTTTGTACTATCAATGCCTTGTTTAATAGTACATAAGCCTAGAGACATTTAAGTATCAAACTTATTAAAGTGATTAGAGATCTCATCAACCATAATCGCCTATCATGGTTTCTCTATCACAATTTAATACTAAGGACGTTATCATATAACAATTCATAATTGGTTCTTTAAAAGAATAAATATATGACAACAGAAAAGCCATTTATTAAATATATGTATAATCATAAAGAAATAGTAGAAATGATCCGACCCGGTCAGATCCGGTCCAACCCGATTGGGTTTAGGACACTATTTCAACACTTAAAGGTCCAACTCGAGGTAATCACTTTATTTGATTATTGTGCCATGATGCATTACCGGTCACCACTCGACTATACCGATGCCAAGTGGTGGATTCGGATACTTGCAGGCTTTGTGGTAATGCTGAGGAGACATCCCTTCATGCACTTCGCGACTGTAGCTGGCCTAAAGCAATTTGGGAAAAAAATTTGGACCCTACTTGTACTAGAGATTTCTTTGCCGCAGAGTCAACTAAGGGCTATGTTATTTTTTCGTTACACTCTGCACGTACTTCGCATGAGTCACCGAGATGTAAGTATGTTTGGAGGGAGACTGTCTATGGCATTTGGGACTGGCGCAACAAACGGATCTTTGGGTAGGAGTGTAATCGCCCTCCGCCACATATCTTCATCGCTCAGATGGTGGAACGAGCTCGAAATATTATACTAGCTTAGGCCTAGAGGAACAGTGATTTATATTGATTTTGTTTTTACGAAATTTTTGTAAATGCGTGGCATTTTTAGATATTGAATAAAACAGATCGTTTCTCAAAAAAAAAAATATTAAAAAGAAAAAAGAAAAAAGGTTGTTTTACCCAAATTACCCCTCTTGAATCAACCCAAAAATTTCCATCATTTACCCAAAATTCAACTTTTAAATATATCCCCCAAATCCCCTCTTATCTTTCATACTTCTTCCTCCCCAAATCCCCCATCTCTCTAATTACTCTTCTTTTTTATTATTATAATTCTTCATCTTCTTCTTCGACTCGAATTCTTCATCTTCTTCAACATCATCCATTTCAAACTCGTTTTCAAACTCGTGTTCTTCACCCTCATGTTCTTCTTCGTCTTCTTCAATGTCGTGTTCTTCACCGTCGTGTTCTTCACCCTCATGTTCTTCTTCGTCTTCTTCAATGTCGTGTTCTTCACCCTCATCATCTTCTTTTAATCTACTTCAATAACGAGTTTGTTTTCGTGTAACAAGTTCAAACGAGTTCGAATAACGAGTTTGTTTTCATGTAATGAGTTCAAACTCGTGTAGCGAGTCAAACTCATTTTCAGGAGGTTTTAGGGGTGGGAGGGGGTTAATGGTGTTGAAGAAGATGGGTGATTAGTTGCGGCGGGATTCCGGCGAGGGATTTTGGGGTTGAAGAAAATGGGTGATTTGGGAATTTGGGGGTGATTTGGTGATTTGGGAATTAGGGTTGAGGTGATTCGAATTGGGGATTTGGGAGAAAATGGGATCAGGGGTATTTTGGTCAAGTTATGGGAAAAAGTAGGAAAAGTGTCTTTTAAGCAATAGTTGTTACCGGAAAATTTATTGGAGCAAGATTTGTGGTCAAAGAGTCTTCTTAAACGAATGCCTCGTAAATAAATTCAAATTGCCTCGACAAAAAGAAAAATATAAAATGAAATGTAATCAAATAGTATAAATGAAATATGATGTAATAAACTAGTTATTCGTGTGTTTAGAACATGAAAGAATGAAATGAATTTTCCCTATTGAACATTAATGTCTCTACCCCATTTATTTTGAGTGTGGCCTCCATGGGCATAAAGGAATGAATTATCCCTAGATTTGGCAGTCTATGCCTTCTGCTATGAATGCTAAACCACCGATTTGGCTCACGGAGTCATTGATTAGATTAGGTTTGGGTCTTAGATGTTATTCTTTGGGGTAGGTGTATGAAGCCTCATGCAACTTGCATCTCTTATCCATACAAGCACAAACCTTTAAAATCCTCAGACCTTTAAAAATCCTCTGTCTGAAAATATGCCAAGCAAACACAAAACTGACTTTGTCCTCTGGGTCTGGGTCCATGTTCTATGTTTTTGGGCACATGGAAGAGGACCCACTAAATCAATAAAAAATTTGATATGGCAACTAATATGGACATGATTACTCAATCGCAATGGAGTGAGAATAATTTTCTTTACTCTTCCCGATTCAAGACCAAACGTGTGATCAACAAACCTAAAGCCCATCCCCCAACATTTGAGGTTGGAAGTTCCTCTTGTCATGGTGTGCTTGTCATTTCCATAGTGATGTGTTTTTTTCTTCTTTGATTCCATCTTCAAGAATTGTGGGGGAGCCTCATTGTCACGAAGTCTTCTAGAGCCTCATTGTCATGATGTCTTCTGGTGAAAAGTGTTGGTTCACATTGTTGATATGGTTGACTGTATGCGTAAATGAATCAAAATTCAGTAAAGCCATCAGCTTCCCTAGTTGTTGTGCAGTGAGGCTTTGAAACCCTGATCTAGCTGGCCCAGGTTCCTGATCCTCTTCATCAACTGACTGATTCACACCTGCTTGATCAACCGTGTTAGCCCTTTTGGACTTGAAACTAAGAGAATGTCCATGTTTCATGTAGCAGTTATCTTTAGTATGGCCATTGAAACCACAGAAAGTGCATTGAATTTTCCTTACATTCTTGGCCTTAGAACTGTTTTGCAAATAGATTCATAGACCATTTTTCTCCGATGAGCTGACCGGATTTAGTCCCAACTTGATCACTTTTTAACCTTCTGAGACATCAAGATAGGAGAATATTCTTTGTTTTGTTGGCCACATAAGTCTTATGCCTCTCAAATTTAATTGCCATTGCAAAGCATCTTGAATCTCAGGGAAAGGTACCATTAACATGGATTAAGACACCATTGGCTCGAATTCATTCCTTAATCCCTTCAAAAACTTCATCATATGTTTTGTTTCCATGTGATCTAGCCAAGTTGGTATGGCATCACAATGACATTGTGGCAAACACTTACACACTGGAATTGGCATGATGGTCTTGATCTCTTCCCAAAGAACCATCAGCTTTGTGAAACATTGATTCACTGAGTCTTCTCCTTGCTTCAGTGAATTTTTCTTCTCAATAATGTTTGATAATCTGAAGGCATCAATAGTTGCAAACCTCTGTGCAAGATTTTTTCATACAACTTCAGCACACTTGAAATACATCAAACTCAGTGCAATTGTATTCTCTAATGAATTCAAGATCTAAGTTCTGACCATTGTGTCATATTGCTTCCAAACATGAAAATAAGTTGAACTTACATCTGGTTTTTTGATTGAACCATCAACAAACCGAACTTGTTCTTTGTAATCAGAATCATTTCCATTGGCATCTTACATGGATGAAAACAATTGCCATTCATCATTGGTTGAACATGTTAAGTATTTTGTGTTACTAAGACAAAATTTGATTAATTTTCAATAATAACATCCCTGTGATTTAAAGCATTCAAATAAGTTATGTGTGACACTATTTGATTCTATCTGTCACTAATAAGCCATGAAGTCATTGACTTTCATTATATGTCATCCTTTTTTGCTTAAGTGTTCTTGCAGGTACTGAAATTATTTATTACATAAATGCAAACACTGGATGTGTGATAGTAAATTTAAATTAAAAATGTCACATGATGTGTAATGGCAATTGATATGTAATACATGTTTGTGTAACACTTTGATTTAATTTATAACACACTATACGTGGTTATGGCTTTTATTATATAAATTGAAATAATGTGTTGGACCGGTTTTTTTTAATCCATTATCTTTTACTTATTGGACCTAGTCTGTTGAGCCCGTTTATACCACCCATCACCCATGCAAGTATCCATTTAAACCTGGCCCTTTTATTAATTCTTAAACCTAATTAGACTACCCAAATCCTTCTCTCTTTTGGTTACCCCAAGCATATGCCCTCCTCAGTCTTCTAGAAACGTTCTCGCGTTGCTCTTCTCTTTCAATGCTCTGGCGTTTCATTTCTAGAGAAAACTCATCCCGGTTTTTATGCTAACTCTCTCACGTCATAGCCTTGATTATTTATTCTAACTATAAAGTGTAATATTGGGAAATTAATGTAGTAGTATTTCTTTTATCATGAATAAATAATACAAGGTATGTTAGAAAAATTGACTTGACCTCTCAGCAGGGCAAGTCAGCAGAGCAAAGTCAGCAGGGGAAATGCCAGCAGGGAAATGTCAGCAAAGGCAATGCCAGCAGGGCAAATATCAGCAGGTTATGTCTGGTGGAGTCAGCAGAGTTCACATCTGGGGTATTTTAGTCAATCAGCTAGTATTTAGTTATGGCGGCTAGGTCTAGGGTTTTGTGATTATAAATACTCATTTGTTGTAACCTAGAATATTTGCAGAATCAGCAGTTAACAGTAGCATCAGCAATTGCGCATGCAATTGCAGCGTCTGTAAAATCTCCAGTGATAATATAATCTCCTCGTTTCTACCCGTGGACTAGTCGGCATATTGCCAGAAACCATGTTAAATTATGTGTTATTGTTTCTTGTGTAATTTATGCTTTCTCGTTTAGTCTTGATTATTGCAATCCGTTTCGATCCCTGACGGTCCTGTTATAACAAACTGGTATTGGAGCGTCGAGATTATCATCAGGGAATCCGAGGTTCTGTTTGAACAAAAATTTATCTTCACCAAGACCTTCACCGGTGCTAGGATTTTATGATAAAAGTTCTGTTGTTTGGCGAGATCAAGATGTCTGGGTTAGATGTAGAGATTGGTAAATTCACAGGAAGGAACAATTTCAATATGTGGCAAATCAAGATGCGTGCTCTGTTGTAAGAAACTAGGGCTCTGGGCTCCATTGACAAAATCGGTGGATACAGGAAACGTTGAGATGGACAATCTGGTGGAGAAAGCACATTCAATGATTTTGTTGTGCTTGTCTAATGATGTTATCACTGAAGTTGCTGAAGAGGATTCAACAGCAGGGCTGTGGCTGAAGCTTGAGAGTTTGTATATGACAAAGTCGTTGATGAAGCAACGTCTGTTCAGTTTAAAGATACATGAAGGGATGCCTCTTAGAGATCATCTGGACAAGCTGAACACAATATTGCTTGATTTAAAGAGTATTGGTGTTAAGATCGAAGATGAGGATGCAGCTCTAATTTTGTTGGTATCTGATATACCCGGATTGGAGTGAGGCCCTGTTCATCCATAATGGGCCTACAATCTTGGCCCATCAACACAGATAATGGGCTTCTACCTCCCCAGGCCGCTGCCGCCAAAGTTTCTTCTAGCCGCTAGCTACAAACAAGCGGATGTCCGCCAACAGTAAGCCGGACTCATTCTCTCCATATGATTCCTACCCATATACTCAAGGCACAAACATGTCCGCTACTCGACCATACTTCTCGCTACTCGCTGCTCGCCATGCATATCCAGCTGGCCAACCCAGCTGGCAACACTTTACAGCTGGCTAAGACACTTGTATTGCATGCATGCTTAACTTAGCTATGTACTCTCAGTTGTCTTTTCAATGAATAGTAAACCGACTTACTTTTTAGCCTATATATATAGGATCACATTGTAATAGGAAGAGGACTCTCTCAAGCTCTAAGCTATCTATATAACATAAGCAGAAACTCTGCCAATTTGTCGACTAAATCACTTGTCCACCGCAAACACTCAAACCGCCACCACTGTTCTTGATCACCACCGTGTCCTCACCGTAGAAATCTCACATCACAGCCTTATATCCACAAGATAAACACTGTTACCGCAAATCTGGTGTTCCACGCAACATCAGTTGGCTCCGTTACCGGGAAAATCATTATCACTCAGCATTTGGAGGCCACTTACTCCACCACAAAGATGATTTCACGGTGTCTCAGGCGAAGTTATCATCATCTACAGTCTGTCGTTCACCAAAGTTTTGAACTTTTAAGGATAATACAGCCCAGAAACCGATGCTCTCCCCATCTCAAACAACCTACACAGAAATCACCAACTTCATCGCATACTCACATTTGAGTCCATCAATAAAATATCCAGGTTGGTTTATACGCCCTTTTTATCAGTTTCAGATCTTCAAGTAAGAAAAGCTTGGTCATTTAGCCGCAAAGCACCGTAAAAATACCTACAAAAATCATAAGTTATGGCTGGCGGGAAAAACTTGAACCCAACAACACCGACTAAACCAGTCAATCAACGCCCGACACGTGGAGCGAGCACGCTGCGTGGAGAAGCTAGCCGAAGGGTTATGTCGGATGGGGCAGATGTCAACCCTGCCCTCACAACCGACATGCGAGCATACATACGGGAAAGAGCTAAAGCCCACGAAATACATGAGGAGGCGGTTAGGAAAAACAAAGGAAAGTGGATCGCTGGGACATCTAACCTAAATAACGAGCTAGAGGCTGTTTCAGCAGGGGGAGCGTCCCCACAAGATACATACAAGATAGCTCTGCAGGCACACATGGAGTATGTAGAGGAGATGCGGGTAGGAAATACACTGCTGATTGCTGAAGGACTACCACCCCAACCTATCCGCAAATTCAACCCTCCTCAACCCGCACAAACAGAGCTACAACCAACTTTCATTCCTCCAAGAACAGTTCAACCCCAGTGATCAGAGCTAGAAGGAAGCAGCCATGCAACCTCCCAACCAAGAGAAAATAGAAAATCAGCACTTGGTCGGCTGGGGCCCGTGGTCGACGATCGCGGTGCAGCCTCAGGGCGACCTAGGAATCCTCGACAGGTCCGTACTCGCACCGAAGGACATGGAGACTCGCAAGATCCGGGAGGACATATCACGTTTCCGCCCATTCCCCCGAATCAAGCGAGAGATGGGCATCATGAAAAAACAAATCGAGGAGCTACAAAAAACTACGAAGGGTGTCAAAGTGGTTCCAACATGGGGGACGAGTGTACTCCATCCCAGTATATTGAAAGCAGCACCAAGAGGAGGGACTCACTATCCCAACTTTATTAACTACCATGGAGCTACAGATCCTCTAGATTGGCTGTCAGCCTTTCAAAGCAGAATAAGTTTGTGTACATCTAGCGACGAGGCTTGGTGTATAGCATTTGTAGGGTCAATTCAGGATAGGGCGGCATCATGGATCCGCAGTCTTCCCCCGGGTTCGATTTTATCTTGGGATGATCTGATCAACAAATTTATTGCTGAATTTAGGTCGGTAGGAGGACCCAAAAAGACGCACATTGACCTACATGAGGTCCGACAGGGCGACAACGAGTCTACCCACAGCTATTATGAGCGGTTTTATAAAGTGTATGAGCTAGCTAACCAGGGGCATAGCAGATAACGTTGTCATGACTAGCTTCGAAACAGGGTTAAAGCCGGGGTATTTGAAATCTTATTTCGCTTTGTCGCCACCAGCGAACCTACAAGAGATGTTGAGTTCGACTCGAAAGTACATTGCAACTGCGGGAAACGAAGGAGCGTCTTCGTCCAACAAAGGCAAGCAGAGGGCTGAGCGTAGTCCGCCAAGAGATACCCGCAGAGGGGCAGATCGGGAAATCAAGAGGCCTGAAAGATTTAAGGAAGAGCATGTTACGCCGCTCAGAATTTCCTATTCTCAAGTGTTGAATGAAATAAGAGACGAAATACCTGAACCATACCCGATGGTTCCTGATACACGCCGCGACGCATCCAAATTTTGTGGCTATCACAGGGATAAGGGTCACACTACTGACGAGTGTATCCAGTTCAAACGAGCGATAGAGAAGCTACTCGCTCGCGGACACCATGATCACCTCAAACTTGATACTGGTGGTCCAGATAGGAGAAATCAACAAGCTCGTCAGTTCGACAGGAACATTAGAATGATAACTGAACCTCCTCCCAGTAACAATCAGATTAAGAATCGCATTGGCTCCATCAACAAACATGTGGAGAAGCCTATTGTTTTGCGAGGAAATGAGCAACCCCTTGCCTTTACTCGAAGTGAGCTGGTAACTTCGATCAATACAGAGGATATGTGCCTTTGCATTTCAGTGGTCGTCAATCGGGCCTGTGTCAATAGAGTGATGGTTGATACAGGAGCTTGCCGCGATATTTTATACTACAACTGCTTCAAAGAATTGGGGTTCAGCGATTCTAATTTGAGGCCGCATAATGGCACCCTTGAGGGTTTCACCAATCATAAGATACAGGTCAAGGGGGCCATCGACCTGAATGTACAAATGGGAGATTATGCACTTTTCCGCACTGAAAGGGTGATGTTTTTAGTTGTCGATCTTCAGTCCAACTATAACATGATAAT
This sequence comes from Gentiana straminea, assembly GCA_036785695.1. NCBI lineage: Eukaryota > Viridiplantae > Streptophyta > Magnoliopsida > Gentianales > Gentianaceae > Gentiana > Gentiana straminea. Next base: position 1,493,184 of record JAVUPR010000241.1, on the reverse strand, counting down.
TGGGACACCAGCTTTAAAACAGTTTCAGATGGTAGCTTCCATTGCGCATCAACGGATAAAGTTTTATGTTGGGGACGGATCGGAACGTCGATCGGCGAGCTCGCCGCCGTCCTAACATACATACATGAAACGAGAACAGGGAATAAGAGGGTTCGAATTGAACAGCCGCACAACATGGAGAATATCGATATGATCAGGGATGCTGTTGATCCTGAACCAGTCAAAGTGGAGTGCGAAACACTACAAGTCAGAGATGAACCCGATTTTACAGCAGAAGATGAGTTGGTCGAGGTGGTCATCAACGATGAATATCCCGAGCAAAAAGTTAAGATAGGAGCTCGGCTGAGTCCTGTCGAAAGGGAAAAATTGATACAACTACTCAAAGATAACTTGAATGCATTTGCCTGGGTGGTTACCGACATGCGGGGAGTCGAAGCAGATGTCGCCCTACACCATCTTAACGTCGACTCTACCTTCAAACCGATACAGCAGCGAGCGCGTTGATGAGAGTCAAATTGACTATCATTTTCTATGTAATTATACCCCGTTTATACCTCGTTTTATATGTTTCCTGAGACATTTGGTTGTATTTTGATGTATTTACACCTTGGTTATCATTTCGGGACCTAGGACGTAAAGTCCGGGATTCTCGGTCTTTTTCGGTGTAAATTTACTATACTCTCGGTCACCCTAGTGTCCTGTAGGGATTATGTGTGGTATTTGTTATGATTTTTTACAGGACTTAGGTGTTTGAGATGTCCGGAAGGCGAGATACGAGGATTGGAACATGTGCCCGAAGCTTAAACGTTCAAACGGATCAAAACGTGTTGGTACTACAACCATAACTTCCATTGATCTGCATTTTGATCCACCTTGGAGGCATTTTCTGGGCTGGACATCTTCATGAAAGTTGTAGACAATTTCATTATCTTTCCAACGCATTTTGAATCACTCGATTTGGAGGTCTACACACAAAGTTATGGCCTATTTACTGAGGGTATGTCAGCCAGGCGCGCGCCTAAGAAGACCAAATGTTTCAGTACGTGATTTCAGTGAGCTAGGCGTGCGCCTAATGTTTGCTAGGCGCACGCCTAACAGTCAGATCTGCAAAAACACTATAAATACCCCCCCATTTGATCTAGATCGGTTCTCTCCTCTTTTAGATCGATTTTTTCATCATTTTCAGCGTTTTTCTTCATCTTTTCTTAGCTTAGATTAGTTAGAGGTATATTAGCTAAGGTTAGTTGTAGATTGTTGTAATCCGAAGATCTCGAAGATAGCTTGACGCGTTATTGACGGGTTTTCGTTCGGTGGATCGATTTTCTACGACATAATATATTTGGTAATTCGTTTTCCTTTCTTGTTCTTGCTTTCAATCTTTGTTTTTGTTATATTTATTGTTGATTTCTTATTGTTTTTGTTGTTAGAATGCGTAGCTAATAGCCCGATAGTTGAGTTATGTGATAGTCTATGAAATCGAATCCTTAGCTCGTTGATTGAAGTGTTTTGATGTTATGATTGTTAGATTCTCGGTGTTGTTATCGTTCTAGAACTTATTCGTAAATGACTTTTATTGAACTCGCGACTCGATAATCGTATTCACGCGTCTTCTTTACATATGTATTTTGCGAGAGGATACGGGAAAAGGGGTTCTTGGATCACTGTGTAAAACCGACTGAGTTGTTCAGACTCGGTTTCGTTGTGAGGTTTGTATCGACTTGTCGAGCGTCTCATAGAGCGTAGACCGTGTTGAGTCAGTTAAATCCGGTCAGCGGACTGTTGAATTCGACATAGGAAACTAGGTTGTTGAAATTGGCGCTAAGTTTCGGAAATAGGAGACGACATCCTTTAACAATGTCAAGAACATTATAGTATATCGAAATCACTTCTGGTTACGAGTTAGGGTTAGATAGTAGTCGATTGGATCATAGCTCGGCTATCTCTTTTATATAGTTTTAAATCTCTCTTTGTTGTGCATATTAGTTTGTAGAACCGGTGATCTGACAAATCACCACGTTCAATATTTGTGTTGACCTGAACTAGGGACGAGACCGACTTTGGTACTCGACCAGATTCCCTGTGGGATACGACCTTGACTCACCAATTCTAGGCTACAGTTGACCAGGTACACTGCCGGTGAGATTGGACACTTAGAAAAGGCCGATCAAGGTTTCTGGCGCCGTTGCCGGGGAATCGGGTTGATATCTTGTAAATTAGTTAAGTTCTTAGGATTAGATCGTTTTTTTTATTTATTTATTTATGTATAGTTTGTTTTATTTTGTTGTTGTTGAAGTGTCACACCATTTACTTCGGTAGTGGTAGTGACAAGTTACCGTGATTGTGTTCGTGTTGTTTCCTTGTTTGCAAATAATGAATCCATACTACAATTACGGCTCCTATCCTTACCCATTCGGATATTACAATTACGGTGCTATGGGTTACCAAACACAACCATTTTATCAGTTCAACCCATACGCCGCATCTTATGGAAATGAGTGGGATAATGCCCCGAGTTACTTTGATCAACAACTCGATACTTCTCCACCTCCGGAATCAGAGACCTCAACGGAGCAACGGATGGCACTTGAGCAAACTGTTGAAGAGTTGAGTAAAGTGGTCCAAGAGCACCATAATGAGCTTCGAGATGGCCAGACTGCAATGCAAACAGCCATACGAAACTAGGTTGTTGAAATTGGCGCTTAGTTTCGGAAATAGGAGACGACATCCTTTAACAATGTCAAGAACATTAGAGTATATCGAAATCACTTCTGGTTACGAGTTAGGGTTAGATAGTAGTCGATTGGATCATAGCTCGGCTATCTCTTTTATATAGTTTTAAATCTCTCTTTGTTGTGCATATTAGTTTGTAGAACCGGTGATCGACAAATCACCACGTTCAATATTTGTGTTGACTCGAACTAGGGACGAGACCGACTTTGGTACTCGACCAGATTCCCTGTGGGATACGACCTTGACTCACCAATTCTAGGCTACAGTTGACCCGGTACACTGCCGGTGAGATTGGACACTTAGAAAAGGCCGATCAAGATTTCTGACGCCGTTGCCGGGGAAACTTAGAAAAGGCCGATCAAGTTTTCACACACACACACCCTCATTAGTCAACACAAGGTAGAACCAACGTTTGATGTATTTGTGTCTTTACGTTTGCAGTATCTTTTTGGTATGGAAGGTTCGTCGATACATGTGACAATGTTGACTCTATTTCTGTTTGGAACGCTCGGTTTTGCTCGGGGGCGAGCAAACGCTAAGTAGGGGGTAGTTGATGGGAGTCAATTCGACTCTGTTTTCTACTTATTTTGTGCCCCATTACGACTCGTTTTGTGCTATTCCGGGAGTTTTTGGCTAAGTCTTGGTGCTTTTACACCATTTTGCTCATTCCGGGACTCGGGTACACAATCCGTGAATCTCGGCCTTTTTCTGTTTTTTCATTCATTCTCGGTCACCCTAGTGTCCCGTAGGGGTTACATTTGGCATGTATTTTGATGTTTTTCGGGAACTAGGTACTCGAGAATGCCCGGAAAACATGACACGTAGCTTCGGTATGCAAAAAGGCTCACTTTCGGGAAATTACATGCTAGGCGTGCGCCTAGCATTCCTTAGGCGCACGCCTAAGACCCTGAAAACAGCCCAATGTTTCAGTACGTGAATTCCAGAAATCAGAAATCCTAGGCGCACGCCTAAGAAAGGCTAGGCGCACGCCTAGCAAGGGGTCTGCATCGGGGATATTTTGTAAAAGTAGTCAGGCGTGCGCCTGGCATTTCATAGGCGCACGCCTAGCAGGCTTTTTTGACAAACACTATAAAAGCTCATTTTTGAGCTTTGGATAAGGGAGACTACTTTTTACAGCAATTTTTGGCGATTTTCTTCTCCAAGAACACCATAGATTAGTTTTTTAAGCTTTATTAACATAATCTTTTGTAACAAACACTTGGATCATCTTGGATTGCAAAGTTATAAATTCAGTTTGCTCGTTTTCAGATTTCGATCGGTTTTCAATTCGTATAGGTATTTCTAATCTTTATCTTTTGTTTGATTGTTCTTCTTTTATGATGAAATCTTGTGTTTTGATAGTTAATATGGGTAGCTAATTGCCTTATAGCCGAGTTATGCGATAATCATCAAAACTAGATCCTAGCTTGTTCATGAGTTATTCTTGATGGTTGTTTTTATTATTTCTTGATGTGTTTGTAGTCCTAGAACTTTTTCGTAAATGACTTTTATTGAACTCGCGACTCGATAATCGTGTATCACGCGTCTTCTTTACATATGTATTTTGCGAGAGGATACGGGAAAAGGGGTTCTAGGATCACCGTGTAAAACCGACTGAGTTGTTCAGACTCGGTTTCGTTGTGAGGTTTTATATCGACTTGTCGAGCGTTTCATTGACCATAGACCGTGTTAGGTCAGTTAAATCCGGTCAGCGGACTGTTGAACCTGACATAGGAGGGTAGATTATTGAAATAATGTCTATTCTCGGAAATAGGAAGCGACACCCTACTTTTGACGTCAAGACGTTTAGGTAAATCGAGAATATCTTCGGACTTAGCTAGGGTTTGGTGCGTAGTTGATTGGATCATAGGTCGGATATCGTCTTTAATTGTTTGCAACTCCTGTTTTAATTAGTCAATACAAACATAGCAAACTTAGACTTCAGAAACCTTATCAAAAATCTTATTGACCTAAACTAGAGATGACACTAGCTTTGGTACTTAACTAAATTCCCTGTGGGATTACGACCTTGCTTGCTAGTTTTATACTACAACCGATTCGGTACTCTGCCGGTCAAAGTTGGTATACTATAAAACGGCCATCAAGTTTTCTGGCGCCGTTGCCGGGGAATCGGGTTGAAATCTTGTAAGTTAGTTAAGTTCTTAGGATTAGGTCGTTTTTCTTATTTTTATTTATTTATGTATAGTTTGTTTTATTTTGTTGTTGTTGAAGTGTCACACCATTTACTTCGGTAGTGGTAGTGACAAGTTACCGTGATTGTGTTCGTGTTGTTTCCCTGTTTGCAGATAATGAATCCATACTACAATTACGGTTCCTATCCTTACCCATTCGGATATTACAATTACGGTGCTATGGGTTACCAAACACAACCATTTTATCAGTTCAACCCATACGCCGCATCTTATGGAAATGAGTGGGATAATTGACAACGCCTAACCTATCCCTGAGAATGGTGCCAGAAATCTGACAGACAATTCCCGGGTTAAACGATTCTAACCGGCAGTGTACCGGGTCAAATTGTGGTGCTAGTATGGTGAGTCGAGTGTCGAATCCTCGTGGAACTTGGTAATTTCTTTTACGTGTGGTTAAACACCAAAGAGCATTATTAACTCGATCTAAACCGCAATTTTATAACACGATCACTACTATTCTAGTCAACATAAAATAAATACGTAATTTAATTGTTATTCTAATAAATATATATAGATATATAAATATATATAGATGTACATAAATTGCAAAGTATATATATATATATATAAATGTATAGGTACCAATATATTAAACAGATAATTTTAGAGAACGGCCAAAACTTATATAATTGGTTTATACGATCTTTTCGATTAAATGAAATGTGTTCGATCTCTCCTTTTATTTTAGGTCCAATTGAGTAAATGAAACGGTGCACTCCTGAGGTAAACAATTCCTCCTCACATGAGCGTATGAAATTGTCATATGTCCATTGCATCAGTCCAAGGTCCACAACTGTTACGGTTTTTCTGAACAGGTCCCGAGTACAAATCTACCCTTAGATAAAAAGGAGTCATTCCGTTCGTCAAACGGTCAATTTTATTTTAAAGGCTCCGGTTGTCAAGGCCGGACGATTCAACTTTCCGGTTTAAGTTTCAATTAAACTGATGATTTAACATTATTACGATCTCGAGTATAAATTATAATAAGATTCATTTCTCCCAAAACAAATCTACCCCCGGGTAGGAAATCGGATTCCGTTATCACGTTATTCACACGACCAATTTTACCCTCCGGTTTTTCTATCTTTTATCTCGAATCCTGACTACGAGGCGTCAATTCATAATTAGATTATGAATTCCTCAGATCGATTAAATATGTCAATACGAATACGATTAAAATAGAAAAAGATTCAATTAACTCAATTTTAATAATTTTAACTTAACAACATTTCTTTAACGAAAAGATCGAAATAAAACCGATTACATAGTTTTGGCCAGTATTATATTTAGCCTAAAAACATTATAACAACGAAAAATATAAAAACAAACATAAATACTTAAGAAAAGTTACCCGGTTACAAATGCTGAATCAGAGTTGTATTCTTCCGGACATTACAACGACTTCTACAACACCGAACTTCCGAGACTTTCCCGAGCATTATAACGATACTTAAAACTACATTATTACGGCGTAAGGCATTTTTTACAACTACTACTAAAAATAAAAAAAGAAAAGAAAAGAAAAGAAAAGAGAGAGGAGATATATATATATATATGAGATTTATATATATTTGGTACACTCTGATCGGTTCTCTGATGCATTCCTTATATAGGCAAAGGTGAAGGGGCCGGACCGGTCCGAGATTAAGCCGGATCGGTCCGGTATAATGATTACCCCCACTAACTTGATCACTCCAGCATGTGCGGTGGAGATATTATTTTTTATATATAATTATTAAACTTCTAAAATTCATATCTCGAGTTCTGGCCCTCCAAAAATTGCAAACGAAATGCCAAAATTAAGATCTCGAGAAACTCTACAACTTTCATGAAGGACTTGTTCCCAGATAACGCCTTCTTGATAACCTCGTGTTCCTCCGAAGCTTTTTCGGGATTTTTCTTAACCCAAATCGATTAGCCACTTGATCACTGTTTAAGTTTTAGACCTCCAATCTTCATAATTTAAATTGCATTGGAAAGCTTTCGGTAAAATCTACAACTTTCGTGAAGAACACTTTTTCAGATAATGTCATTTTGATGAGCCATTCGTTTGTCGGAGACATTTCTCGATTATTATTCAACCAAATTGGTTGGCCACTTGACCACTTAAGCTATTCCATTGATCATTTAAGCTCGTGGCACTCTCTAAATCATTCCAGAGATATGATTATACTTCAATATGTCGATTCTCGGGGTCTCGGTTATAAATCTGCAATAAAACATCACAAATACCCACGTAAATCTGACACGACACTCCGATTTACTAAAATCGGTACAAAATTACAACTTTTTATTATTTTTACTACTAACTACCATTTCATACTATTTATACCATAATTTCATATATTTTACATAGAATTCGTTGATAATATAACATATTTTTAATCATATAAAAATAATACATCAATAATGCCCCGAGTTACTTTGATCAACAACTCGATACTTCTCCACCTCCGGAATCAGAGACCTCAACGGAGCAACGGATGGCACTTGAGCAAACCGTTGAAGAGTTGAGTAAAGTGGTCCAAGAGCACCATAATGAGCTTCGAGATGGCCGGTACCGCAATGCAAACAAACATACGAAACTTGGAGCTTAAAGTGCAACTACTTGTTTGAGGAGTTTGAGAGGAGAGAGCAAGAAAGTATGATTGAAATCACCCCGGAGGAACACTACGAGGATGGTATGACTCTTGTATCTATTGAGTCACCCGTTCCGTCTTCATTTAGCCCTATTGTTATATCTTCGGGGGTGCACCCTATTGAGTTTGTTGTTGATGTTGAGCCTATTTGTTCATACTTGGTGCTAGAGTCATTGTTAGTTGGGATATGTTTTAGTTCGGGGAAAGTGAATTCGTTGTTCGTGCAACGGATTCATCGAACCATTCATGGTGGTGGGGATTGAGCCCCATATTTCTTTTGTTTCATTTTCAAGGGGTGCTCAATTCCTACGATTTTGCTAGGGAGAAGCAACGGTTTGCTCTCCTTTGGTATAGCTATCCTTGACATAGTTGGGGGTAGAAAGTCGAGCTGAGGACTCTAAACTCAGAATGTGTTTTTAATGCTTTTCTTTCCCCTCGTGTTTCACTGTGTTTCTTTAGTTTCTATTTTGATACTTTGGGTAAGTTTTGTTGTAATATAACCCGAAGAAGTGTGTTTTGGGGGGTTAGTGGGGTGTTTTTGGTTTTGATGAGTTGTGGTAATCCGGGTAGTTTCATTGTGTTATACTCCATACTTGTACACCTTTGGTGTTGGTTGTGTATATTTTATAAGTACGGTACCCCGGGAGTTCATTTTATGGATGCCACATGATCGTACTCGCGTATTTTTCCGGTTGTAAGCTAACTTTTCTACCCTTATCATTCGTGTTTGGTTTTAAAGTAAGGGGTGGTTGGTTTAGCTTCAATATTTCGGTTTCATGTGGAACGAGTTATACTTAGTGATTGTTATTCCTTTAGTGTAAAATGAGTCGTTTATTTAGAAATTTTGATGCATTTGACATTGGTTTTGATACATTGAGCCTTTTGATATTGTTTTGATTGAACATATAGTGATTGTACAAATGCATTTCATTTGAGTTGGGATCATGTATTGAGAATGGAATAGTCCTATCACGTTAGCTTCGACTTCATGAATCACCTTGACTAGTGAACGATTATGGTAGTTATTAATGACCCGGTTACCTAGAACTTATATTAGTAACTTCGAGGCGAAATAGAAAGGTCGTCGTGGTTAGGTACGGGATGACGGTTTTGGCATTTATTTTGACCCGATCAGAGCCAAAGGCCAACCTAAACGATTAATCCATTGTTACCCCTCTAAGACTTTTGTAGGGTGGTTAGACTGCCACCCGAACTAGCCTTTCGTGTTACTAGCCCGTGAAAATCGATGTCCCTAACTTTATTTCAGTCTACGTATCCTTGACTACCTTGCAATTGAGCTTGTTCGTTCCTGTTAAGGCCATATTTATATGATTATTAAGGGTTTATTTCATTATTATTTTCTCCACATTTGCGTAATTTACATGAGAATTAAGGGTTTAAGTGTAATTATTAGGTAAATGTCATTTTAATATGGTTATTTGCAAAATTGGTTATTTTAAGTGTTTAATTGATTTAATTATGATTATTTGGATTTCATTACATTTTGCAATGTTCATTTATCTTTTAGGAGACTTAATTTCGAGATGATCAATCAAAGATATGGGAAAATAAAAGAGATAAGGAAAGAAATCAATCAAGATAAAGATGGAGATATCAAGGAATCCGTTCTGCATCAATCCAGACGAGCGTCCATGCAGCGTCCAATATGGACGGGCGTCTTGTAATTCGGACGAGCGTCTAGAGAAGAAAAGTTGAACAGAGAGTTTGGACGGAATCTGGACGAGCGTCTTGATAGCGTCTAAGGCATCATGGACGGGCGTCCATATAAGCGGACGAGCGTCCGCCGCCGACCTAAGGCTAACCGACTTAGATCTCTATAAATACGGCAAAGAGCCCCCAACCCTAAGAATATACTTTTTTTTTACGCAACATTGAGATCGCAAATTCACCAAAAGCTGCGGCCAGAGAACCCTAATTTCACAGAGATGCAAATCTCCCAACCAACAATCATATTCAACATGATTGTTGGCTAGAAACCTTGCAGTGAGTCGACGGAGGAAGCCCATCATCAACAAAACCAACTAGAGAATTCGATGCTTATGTGTAGTGAGTTTATTTCGTAGTTTTTCATTACTTTGGATCTGTTTTGTATTGTTTAAGTTTTATTGAATTAAGATTTGATGAAACGATCTATGTTTAATTTATGCTTGAATAAATTTATGAAAGTCTCGTTTATTTGAGTTCTCTTTTATTCAAAGTAATGCATCTAATTGTGTTGTAAGAGATTATGCATGATTAGTTGAGTAAGAGTTTGGAAACAACCTCGTGATTTCGTTTTGATTGCATGTTTAGTTTGTTTGAAAAGATAAACGAAACCTTAGGAATTTGATTAAAGATATTTGATTGAATTCGTGAATAAATCACCACTAAAAACTATGTCTTTTTAGATCACCATCTAGTTGGGATTGTTGGTTGATAGGTGGAACCTAGTCGCCTCGCTGTGTTTTCCTTTATTGTTTATTAATCGAATCGCTTAGATTAAGTTTAGCTTAAGTTCTAGTTCTATAAACCCTAGTTTCCTGCTGTTTTCCTGCACTTTTCTGCTTCAGTTCATAATCAGACGCTCGTCCGCGATAGCAGACGCTCGTCCATTAGATTTAGTTTCCAGACGCTCGTTCACTTTAGTGAACGCTCGTCCGTCTTTTTGTTTTCTTATTTTCTACTTGTTTTTATTTCCTGTTTTAGTTTTAATTCTTAGGTTTAGGTTTTAGTTAGTTTCAACCTTAGTTTAGATAGATAATTGTGACATAATCGATAGAATAATTGTCCCTTGATCCGATAAACATTCCACTCCCTTAGGACGACCCGTTAACACCCTATACTACGATCCTTATACTTGGGGTGTTTCGGTTATAAATTGTAAAACTCGTTTTTACCGAACAAGTTTTTGGCGCCGTTGCCGGGGAGTCGGTAACGGTTGTCGGATTCTATTTAGGACAATTTTCTGAGTCAAAAGGGATCGTTTTTTTGCACGCAGTAGTATTTTGACCATAACTTTCGGCTCGAGTGTCCGTTTGGAACGCAGGACCCCAATTCGGAAAGCTCGTTCCGACGCCGACGACATGGTGAACGGCCGCAGGCCGTTCAGTGCGTTTTCGAGGTCAAAATCCACTGTTTTCCCCTCCATTTTGGCCCTAGAAGATTTCAACACGTTTTTTTTTTCCCGTCTTAGTGTTTTTCTAGTTTTTTTTTTAGGTTTTCATAGCTGAACGAGCGTTTCGATAACTTGAACGCCCGTCCACCTCAATTCGTCTTCGAACGAACGTTCATTCATCCGAACGAGCGTTCGCTTCGAACGAACGTCCATTCATACTTTGGACGCCGCCCGCCTCTCAAATCATCACTTCTTTTCTTTCTTCTCTTTTCTTCTCTTTTATTCTCTTTTCTTTTCTCCCTCTAAACCATCAAACCTTTTCTAAACTCTCGTCTAATCAACCCAAAGGGTTGATTTCTTCCTTCTCCTTTCTTCGGTTTATGCAAACGAGAAGTAAGAAGGGACTTCGATCTTCGATCCCGAACTCCGAACGATCTATCTTAAGAAGGAGACTTCTTCCGGATCTTGACGCCATGGCGGATCAAGATCCACCAATTCCAAATCCCGATCCCCAAGCTCGCTTAAATTTACTCCTTCAACAAATGCAAGCTCGCGGCAACGAAAGCGAGAATCGGCAAGTCGGCATAAATCAACAACTTCAACAATTCCGCCAAAACCAAATTAATCGCCTTGAACCAGGACCCCTACACTCCATATCTTAATCAAGATTTTCTCGAGGGACATAGACCTATTCGTCCACCTGATATGGGGGGAGTAAATTTCGACCTTAAAAATGGAGTAGTTGCACTAGTTCAAAATAGCTCTTTCCATGGCACTGCTCAAGAAGACCCGCACGACTTCTTGTCCACATTCGTACAAATCTGTGAAGCAGGCCATTATCCTGGTGTTGATTCTGAGATAGTTAAGTTGAAGCTATTTCCTTTTGCTTTAAAAGGGTGAAGCAGCGAGATGGTTTAAGTCGTTAGCACATCATTCCCTCCATACATGGAATGATGTCAAAAGAGCCTTCGCTCTTAAGTGGGTTTCACCGAGGCAAGATTATGGAGATGAAACGGGAAATAGCTACGTTTGAGCGGATGGAGGATGAGACTGTTGGCAAGGCTTGGGAGAGATTAAATCTCGTTGATGAGGAAATGCCCCAATCACGGATATGACGGACATGAGTTGTTGGAACTGTTTTACGAGAGGTGTCTCTCAACCTAATAGAGACTATCTTGACTCCACGGCTCATGGATCCTTCTTAGGGGAGGTGATGAGGCCGCTTACTGAGTAGCCGAGACAATTGCCAAGAACAACATGTGGTCGACTCCTAAGAAGACCAATATTGTTAAGAAAGAAGGTACGCAAGCAATCCGATACACAAGTTGTTGGTTGCTCGGATGGAATCGATAAGCAAGCGGTGGCCAATCTTCGATGCGGCCTTTTCCGAGGTGAATTATCTTGGAACACGAGCGGGGACTGAGATGACGGAGGAGGTAAACTTAATGGATAATCAAAACCAACCCTTCCGAAACTTCAACCAGAACCAGAACTATTCAGGATTTCAAAGACAAAACTTCAATCAAGCCAAGTTACCACCTGGCCCTTCAAATTCAAATTCTTTCAACTCGAACTATCAAAGGCCAGTTCAGAACTCCCAAAGGCCTCAAGGTGGCTGGAATCAAACTCAGAACAACAATCATACCACCTCATGTGTCCCTCAACACAAATTCGATGAGCTGGTAGACATGGTAAAGACTCTATCTACTAGTGTTAAAGCAATTGAGAGACAAGTTGGTCAAATGGCAGACCAACAAGCAAGCAGACCTCACGGTAAACTTCCGAGTTATACCGAGAGAAATCCGAAAGCTGATGTGAATGTTTGCACTGCCATTACACCTCAGTGGGAGTATGGGCAAGAAGAGGAGTTAAACGAAGTAACTCTGAGAAGTGGTAAGAAGGCTGGACCCGGCAAGATGTCGGGAAACGAGTAGCCCCTCCTGACGCCATGAGTTCAGGAGGGGGAAATCAGAAACCACATGCCGAAGAAAGCAACGATGAGGAGCTTAGTGACAATTCTTCGGAGGACGAAAATAATTCTGATGATGAGGAAAGGAAGGAGAGTCGGAGGTGTGTACCCCGACTAAGAAAAAGGAAGAAAAGTTTGTGAGATGGAAGGATAAGGAGGATGAGGCGATAAAGAATCAGGCCACGAAGAATGATAAAGCCCTTCCTTATCCCCCAAAAAGGAAAGAGAAAGCCCTCACTAATGACAAGCAGTATGCTGGAGTGAGGAGGATGCTTAGAGACACTCAAGTTAGTATGCCCTTAGCCGAGGTATTAACTGAGATGCCTAAATGCTCTAAGTATCTTAAAGAATTCGTGGGAGTAAGAGAAAGCTTCGGGGATGGTCGAAGAAGTGCTTCGCGAGGATTGCGCGATGGTTTCACAGAAAATTGCTGTTAAGCGAGGTGACCCTGGCAGACCTTCAATCTCCTGTGAGATCGAAGGTCATTTATTCGAAAACGTCTTATGCGACTCAGGGGCCTCTATTAATGTGATGCCATTAAACGTATGCAAAAAGCTCGGGTTAGATAAAAGGATGCGGGAACGCCCGATTTCTCTTCAGATGGTAGATAAATCTAGCCGGACTGCAGCCGGTTGTGTAGCTAATGTTCTCCTTCAAGTTGAACATTTGGTCTTCCCTACCGACTGGGTTATCCTAGATTATCCACCTGATAAGGAAATGCCTCTAATTCTAGGCCGAACCTTTTTGGACACTTCCAATGCTCTCATCGACTTCTGCAAAGGACAGATTACTCTTAGAGTCGGTGACACATCTGTCACCTTCGCACGAGGGACACATCCTGAAAGAGCCGTAATTGATGAAATATCGTTTGTCAAAGCTATCTATGAGGACGAAAAAGATGCCTACTTTGAAGAAGCAGAAGAGTTGACAGAGATAGGTGTTTTTGAAGTCTTAGACATTGAGGATCCGGCTGACTGCGGACCATCTTCTAATTCATTTCAAGCCGTAGGCATTGACGAGTCATCTTCACTCGCTCACACTTGGGCCTCGTTATTGAGTTAGAAGCATGGAGATGCCCAAGAACAAACGATGATTTCAAAGAACTGATTCAGGAAGACTTCATCCCTGGTGAAGAAGAAGCTCACGATGGGTAGTTGGGACGAGGTAGAGTTTTGGAGAGAAGCTACTCATTGGGAAGTAGATGATTGGGAAGAGCCGACGAGAAGAGCTTAAAGATGAAGAGTTAAGAAAAATGATCGATCACAAGAAAAAGGAAGCAAGTGTTGACCGGAGGATTCCGATGGATGATTTGATCCGGTACCTTTCGGGGTTGAGCCTCGGGAAGATGAGGTGTTCTACCGTCAACCACTTCAAGCGCATAAGGAGAAAGGTGGCCCGTTAAAGTCTAGTATTGAGCAACCACCTACGATTTAGAGCTTAAACCGCTTCCAAAACACCTTAAGTATATCTTTCTTAAGGATGGAGATAAATTACCTTTGATCATTTCTTCGAAACTCGACCAAGAGCAAGAAGCACGGTGATAGAAGTGCTTAAGAAAAACATCCTCGCGTTCGGTTGGCAAGTGGGTGATATCCGAGGGATCAGCCCAGACATATGCATGCATAAAATCCGAACGGAGGAAGGAGCTAAAAAGGTAAGACAACCTCGGCGAAGGCCGAATCCGCATATGCAAGAGGTTGTCAAGAAAGAAGTTATAAAGTGGCTTGACATGGGAATCATCTACGCAATCGCCGATAGCGAGTGGGTCACCCTACTCAAGTTGTGCCAAAGAAGGGCGGTATTACGGTTGAAAAGAATGAAAAAGGGGAGGAAGTTGCCTTACGACTCGTGACGGCTACGAGTCGTATTGACTATCGTAGACTTAATGAGGTTACCGCCAAGGACCACTTTCCCCTACCCTTCATTGACCAAACCTATTGAACGGCCGAGTGGTCATAAGTATTATTGTTTCCTTGATGGCTATTCTGGCTACTTCCAGATAGCCATTGATCCTAATGACCAAGAGAAGACAACTTTTACGTGTCCATCTGGTACTTTTGCTTTTCGTAGAATGCCATTCGGTCTATGCAATGCACCCGCGACTTTTCAACGGTGTATGTTGGCCATTTTTTATGGACTTGTGGAGCAATGCATGGAGGTCTTCATGGATGACTTCTCAGTCTACGGCGATAGCTTTGATGAAATCTTAAAGAATCTAGATATGGTACTCCAAATGTGTGTTGAGAAAAATCGGTGCTTAACTCGGGAAAAATGCCATTTTCTAGTAGACGAAGGAATCGTTTTGGGACATAAGGTGTCCAATGCTTTGGTATTCAAGTTGATAAGGCTAAGGTCGAAGCCATCGGAAGGATGACGTACCCTAAGACAAAGAAAGAGGTACGAGGTTTTCTAGGACACGTTGGCTTCTACGGGCGGTTTATTCGAGACTTTTCTACCATCGCCAAGCCTTTATCAAATCTTTTGAAAGATGATGTAGATTTCTTGTTCGATGCGAAGTGCAAAGAAGCTTTCAACCGTACTCGAAAGACAAGCTTATCGGTGCCCCTATTTTAGTTGCACCCGACCGGACCAAGCCTTTTGAGCGATGTGCGATGCCTCTAATTACGCCGTAGGCGCAGTTTTAGGTCAAAGAGTTGATAAAAGGTTCGGACCCATTTATTATGCGAGCCGCACCTTGAACCCGGCTCAATGCAATTATACCACAACTGAGAAGGAATTCTTAGGCGTTGTTTTTGCCATTGACAAGTTTAGAAGTTATCTTCTAGGATCTCAAGTTGTTGTTTGGACCGACCATGCAGCCTTGCGCTACCTTATGGACAAAGCAGATGCAAAACCAAGGTTACTTCGATGGATTTTAATTCTACAAGAGTTTGACCTTGTGATTAAGGATAAGAAAGGTAGTGAGAATATTGTGGCT
The DNA here is from genome assembly GCA_036785695.1 of Gentiana straminea. NCBI lineage: Eukaryota > Viridiplantae > Streptophyta > Magnoliopsida > Gentianales > Gentianaceae > Gentiana > Gentiana straminea. The sequence goes on along the minus strand of JAVUPR010000241.1, from coordinate 1,477,580 downwards.
GATCATTTATCTCGCTTAGTAAATGAGGGTGCGAAAATCACAATGATATAGGCATTGATTTTCCGGCCGAGCAATTGATGAAGCTTGAAACGGTTAGGCCGTGGTATGCTGACTACGTCAACTATTTAGCGAGTGGTCATTTAGAGGATATGACGTATCAGGAGAAGAAAAAGTTCTTTTCGATCTTAAATATCTCGTATGGGAAGATCCTTATTTGTTCGAGTCGTAAAGATGGGTTGCTTCGAAGGTGTGTTCCCGAGCATGATCGATGGGGATATCCTAGAACAATGCCATAGCGGTCCTACTGGAGGTCATTATGGAACACCGAAGACGGTTGCGAAGATCCTTCAAGCTGGATTCTACTGGCCGACTCTGTTTAAAGATGCAGAAGCCTTTTGTAAAGGTTGTGACAGGTGCCAGAGAACAGGACGGCAGAGTAGTAGGATGGAAATGCCACTTAAGCCCATTCTTGAATGCGAAGTTTTCGACGTTTGGGGCATAGATTTTATGGGACCTTTTCCATCTTCATGCGGTAATAAATATATCCTCGTCTGTGTCGACTATGTTTCCAAGTGGGTCGAGGCCATAGGTACTCAAACTAATGATCATAAAGTCGTGAAGAAATTCTTGCAAAAGAATGTCTTTACTAGATTTGGTCGTCCGAGAGCACTCATTAGTGATGAAGGTACTCACTTTTGCAATGCGCCGCTTGACAAGATCCTTGAGAAGTATGGTGTCAAACATAAGATTGGTACACCATATCATCCTCAAACTAGTGGCCAAGTCGAGGTAAGCAACCGGAGCTCGAAAAGAATTTTGGAGAAGACCGTGAACAATAATAGATCTAATTGGAGTCTTAAGTTTGGATGACGCATTGTGGGCTTATCGTACTTGCATTCAAGACCCCGATGGGCACGTCACCCTTCCAAATGGTTTATGGCAAAGCTTGTCATTTACCTGTCGAACTTGAACACGAGCTTTACGGGCAATTAAATTCTTAAATTTCGATAGCCGGCTACGTAGGGGAGAAAAGGTTGTTACGGTTGAACGAGCTCGACGAATTCAGACTCCGAGCATACGAGAATGCTAAACTCAGCAAGGAGAGAACGAAGATGCTCCATGACGCTAAGATCAAGGACCGAGAATTCAAAGTTGGTGACATGGCTTTACTCTATAATACCAGACTTCATTTGTTTCCTGGTAAGCTAAAGTCTAGATGGTCTGGTCCATTTGAGATTCTCGAGGTTAATCCGAGTGGAGTAATTACGTTGAACGGGTATGGTAATCAAGCTTTTAAAGTGAATGGCCATCGACTTAAGAAATATTTTGGGCAACCAAAGGAGAAGCCTGAAACTCTTTATTTCCAAAGAAGAGATGAGAGTACAGATGTCCTGATTTGTGAGGAGATTCCATCTTATTTCTTTGAGTCAGATGATGATGACGTTCCTATATTCCCCCGTAAGGTACCTTCATTGAGACTTCGATCATACCACTATGTCTATGCCTATCGTGCGCAAGAACAAGAAGAAGAGAGTCAGTGTAGTTTGGAGAGAAAAGTTTAATGAACTTATTGCGCACTTGACTTGTTGTTGTGGTGAAAATCATTTCCGCCCTAGTAATTCTAATTCCGATACTGAGGTGGCGGCAGTTAAACCAAAGTGGCCCGATCCGGGTTGATTCTTGAACTTTGTGTCAAGCTATTGACATTAAAAGAGCGCTCCTAGGAGGCAGCCTAGTTTTCTTTGTTCGTTTCCTTTTCTTAGGTTGTTTTGTTTTATTGTTTTAGAAATAATACTTTAGTTGATTTTGTGTTGATGGTTATTCCTCTTACGTTCATTGTAAGTGTTTTGTGTTATGTGTTGCTTATATACCCCGTGTACCCCGAGATTATATGGTATGTCGAGTGTTGCGAGATACTTTTGAGCGAGGTTTTCGAGTTACTACTTGTCCAAAGTGTTGTCTATTCGAGTTGTCGCGGTATGTTCATGCTCCGGCCCGACCTCTCGCCAACTTTCATCCGACAACCACTTTGTTGAAACCAGCTAAGTTTTCTTTTCTTTTATATTTGCACATTCTGAGGACATAATGTGATTTAAGTGTGGGGGGGTGTTTGGGTATGTTTTTATGCTATATCCTTTGAAATATGAGTGAATGTTAAATTTCTGCGAAATTTAAAATTTTTTGTGAGTCTCGAGCATATAATTGGAACTAGATGCTTGCTAGTTGTAGTTTTCTAACGATGATAGTATGTGACTTAGTGAGATAATTATAGCATGTTTTACTTCTATGGAGATAGTTTCGTTTTTCACTCACGGAAGCCTTTGATTTTGAAGCATGACTTTTGAACTATATCCTTTCATTGTTTTAGTGATTTATCTTAGGAAGGTCAGTATAGTAACACCTAAGTTAGACCGTGTACTGTGAATATCATAAAGTTTGAATGTGATAAGTGAGATGTAACTTATGACTTTGAAAAGTGAATGAATAAAGTGAGTGAGCAATTATTAATAAATACGTTTGTCGGAAGCTGGTTAATGATTGGAGTGAGGTAGGGTATACCTCGTATGTCCTATACCACTATGATGACCAAAAGCTCACGACAGTTAGAAGAAGCTACCTTATGATTTGAGTAAGGTAGGGTGTTATCACGAAACATCCTATTCTACTATGATGGGTAAGAGCTCATTCTGATATGCGTCAAATTTGAAAATTTTGGAAATGATGAGTAAAAATAAAGTGAAGTCTTTGTTATCATGGATCTTATACCCAGTAGAACCGCATGATATGTTGTAGGGATTATCCTACTGAGTGCGTGGGAAGGCTTTGAGTGGAGCTATTACTGTTTGTACCTAGGATAGTCATTGGAATTTTTGAGAGGATATTTCTTTGAAAGGCTTGTTAAGATTGAGAACGGCTTGTCACACTTACACCGAATCTATCTCTGTGTTGGTATCATTTGCTATAGTTGTTGTATCTTTCGTTACGTGAGTTATAGATCTATGTGGATTATTTATAAAGTTGAGCTATAGTTTTGATTGTTTTGTCCGAGGACGTACAAAAAGTTAAGTGTGGGGGAGTTGTTAAGGCCATATTTATATGATTATTAAGGGTTTATTTCATTATTATTTTCTCCACATTTGCGTAATTTACATGAGAATTAAGGGTTTAAGTGTAATTATTAGGTAAATGTCATTTTAATATGGTTATTTGCAAAATTGGTTATTTTAAGTGTTTAATTGATTTAATTATGATTATTTGGATTTCATTACATTTTGCAATGTTCATTTATCTTTTAGGAGACTTAATTTCGAGATGATCAATCAAAGATATGGGAAAATAAAAGAGATAAGGAAAGAAATCAATCAAGATAAAGATGGAGATATCAAGGAATCCGTTCTGCATCAATCCGGACGAGCGTCCATGCGGCGTCCAATATGGACGGGCGTCTTGTAATTCGGACGAGCGTCTAGAGAAGAAAAGTTGAACGAGAGAGTTTGGACGGAATCGGACGAGCGTCTTGATAGCGTCTAAGGCATCATGGACGGGCGTCCATATAAGCGGACGAGCGTCCGCCGCCGACCTAAGGCTAACCGACTTAGATCTCTATAAATACAAAGAGCGGCCCCAACCCTAAGAATATACTTTTTTTTTACGCAACATTGAGATCGCAAATTCACCAAAAGTTGCGGCCGAGAGAACCCTAATTTCACAGAGATGCAAATCTCCCAACCAACAATCATATTCAACATGATTGTTGGCTAGAAACCTTGCAGTGAGTCGACGGAGGAAGCCCATCATCAACAAAACCAACTAGAGAATTCGATGCTTATGTGTAGTGAGTTTATTTCGTAGTTTTTCATTACTTTGGATCTGTTTTGTATTGTTTAAGTTTTATTGAATTAAGATTTGATGAAACGATCTATGTTTAATTTATGCTTGAATAAATTTATGAAAGTCTGTTTATTTGAGTTCTCTTTTATTCAAAGTAATGCATCTAATTGTGTTGTAAGAGATTATGCATGATTAGTTGAGTAAGAGTTTGGAAACAACCTCGTGATTTCGTTTTGATTGCATGTTTAGTTTGTTTGAAAAGATAAACGAAACCTTAGGAATTTGATTAAAGATATTTGATTGAATTCGTGAATAAATCACCACTAAAAACTATGTCTTTTTAGATCACCATCTAGTTGGGATTGTTGGTTGATAGGTGGAACCTAGTCGCCTCGCTGTGTTTTCCTTTATTGTTTATTAATCGAATCGCTTAGATTAAGTTTAGCTTAAGTTCTAGTTCTATAAACCCTAGTTTCCTGCTGTTTTCCTGCACTTTTCTGCTTCAGTTCATAATCAGACGCTCGTCCGCGATAGCAGACGCTCGTCCATTAGATTTAGTTTCCAGACGCTCGTTCACTTTAGTGAACGCTCGTCCGTCTTTTTGTTTTCTTATTTTCTACTTGTTTTTATTTCCTGTTTTAGTTTTAATTCTTAGGTTTAGGTTTTAGTTAGTTTCAACCTTAGTTTAGATAGATAATTGTGACATAATCGATAGAATAATTGTCCCTTGATCCGATAAACATTCCACTCCCTTAGGACGACCCGTTAACACCCTATACTACGATCCTTATACTTGGGGTGTTTCGGTTATAAATTGTAAAACTCGTTTTTACCGAACAAGTTTTTGGCGCCGTTGCCGGGGAGTCGGTAACGGTTGTCGGATTCTATTTAGGACAATTTTCTGAGTCAAAAGGGATCGTTTTTTTGCACGCAGTAGTATTTTGACCATAACTTTCGGCTCGAGTGTCCGTTTGGAACGCAGGACCCCAATTCGGAAAGCTCGTTCCGACGCCGACGACATGGTGAACGGCCACAGGCCGTTCAGTGCGTTTTCGAGGTCAAAATCCACTGTTTTCCCCTCCATTTTGGCCCTAGAAGATTTCAACACGTTTTTTTTTCCCGTCTTAGTGTTTTTCTAGTTTTTTTTTTAGGTTTTCATAGCTGAACGAGCGTTTCGATAACTTGAACGCCCGTCCACCTCAATTCTGTCTTCTGAACGAACGTTCATTCATCTGAACGAGCGTTCAGTTCTGAACGAACGTCCATTCATACTGGACGCCAGTTCAGTCTCTCAAATCATCACTTCTTTTCTTTCTTCTCTTTTCTTCTCTTTTATTCTCTTTTCTTTTCTCCCTCTAAACCATCAAACCTTTTCTAAACCTGTTCTAATCAACCCAAAGGGTTGATTTCTTCCTTCTCCTTTCTTCTGGTTTATGCAAACGAGAAGTAAGAAGGGACTTCTGATCTTCGATCCTGAACCTGAACGATCTATCTTAAGAAGGAGACTTCTTCCGGATCTTGACGCCATGGCGGATCAAGATCCACCAATTCCAAATCCTGATCCCCAAGCTCAGTTAAATTTACTCCTTCAACAAATGCAAGCTCTGCAGCAACAACAGAATCAGCAAGCTGGCATAAATCAACAACTTCAACAATTCCGCCAAAACCAGCTTAATCAGTTGAACCAGGACCCCTACACTCCATATCTTAATCAAGATTTTCTCGAGGGACATAGACCTATTCGTCCACCTGATATGGGGGGAGTAAATTTCGACCTTAAAAATGGAGTAGTTGCACTAGTTCAAAATAGCTCTTTCCATGGCACTGCTCAAGAAGACCCGCACGACTTCTTGTCCACATTCGTACAAATCGTGAAGCGAGGCCATTATCCCGGTGTTGATTCCGAGATAGTTAAGTTGAAGCTATTTCCTTTTGCTTTAAAAGGTGAAGCAAGCGAGATGGTTTAAGTCGTTAGCACATCATTCCCTCCATACATGGAATGATGTCAAAAGAGCCTTCGCTCTTAAGTGGGTTTCACCAGGCAAGATTATGGAGATGAAACGGGAAATAGCTACGTTTGAGCGCGATGGAGGATGAGACTGTTGGCAAGGCTTGGGAGAGATTAAATCGTTGATGAGGAAATGCCCCAATCACGGATATGACGGACATGAGTTGTTGGAACTTTTTACGAGAGGTGTCTCTCAACCTAATAGAGACTATCTTGACTCCACAAACTCATGGATCCTTCTTAGGGGGAGGTGATGAGATCGCTTACGAGTAGCCGAGACAATTGCCAAGAACAACATGTGGTCGACTCCTAAGAAGACCAATATTGTTAAGAAAGAAGGTACGCAAGCAATCCCGATACACACCGTTGGTTGCTCGGATGGAATCGATAAGCAAGCGGTGGCCAATCTTCGGATGCGGCCTTCGAGGTGAATTATCTTGGAACACGAGCGGGGACCGAGATGACGGAGGAGGTAAACTTAATGGATAATCAAAACCAACCCTTCCGAAACTTCAACCGAACCGAACTATTCGGGATTTCAAAGACAAAACTTCAATCAAGCCAAGTTACCACCTGGCCCTTCAAATTCAAATTCTTTCAACTCGAACTATCAAAGGCCGATTCGTAACTCCCAAAGGCCTCAAGGTGGCCGGAATCAAACTCGAACAACAATCATACCACCTCATGTGTCCCTCAACACAAATTCGATGAGTGGTAGACATGGTAAAGACTCTATCTACTAGTGTTAAAGCAATTGAGAGACAAGTTGGTCAAATGGCGGACCGGCAAAGCAAGCGAGACCTCACGGTAAACTTCCGAGTTATACCGAGAGAAATCCGAAAGCCGATGTGAATGTTTGCACCGCCATTACACCTCGGTGGGAGTATGGGCAAGAAGAGGAGTTAAACGAAGTAACTCGAGAAGTGGTAAGAAGGCCGGACCCGGCAAGATGTCGGGAAACGAGTAGCCCCTCCCCGACGCCATGAGTTCGGGAGGGGGAAATCGAAACCACATGCCGAAGAAAGCAACGATGAGGAGCTTAGTGACAATTCTTCGGAGGACGAAAATAATTCGATGATGAGGAAAGGAAGGAGAGTCGGAGGCCGTACCCCGACTAAGAAAAAGGAAGAAAAGTTTGTGAGATGGAAGGATAAGGAGGATGAGGCGATAAAGAATCGGGCCACGAAGAATGATAAAGCCCTTCCTTATCCCCCAAAAGGAAAGAGAAAGCCCTCACTAATGACAAGCGGTATCTTTGGAGTGAGGAGGATGCTTAGAGACACTCAAGTTAGTATGCCCTTAGCCGAGGTATTAACGAGATGCCTAAATGCTCTAAGTATCTTAAAGAATTCTCGTGGGAGTAAGAGAAAGCTTCGGGGGATGGTCGAAGAAGTGCTTCGCGAGGATTGCGCGATGGTTTCACGAGAAAATTGCTTTGTTAAGCGAGGTGACCACGCGGACCTTCAATCTCCCGTGAGATCGAAGGTCATTTATTCGAAAACGTCTTATGCGACTCGGGGGCCTCTATTAATGTGATGCCATTAAACGTATGCAAAAAGCTCGGGTTAGATAAAAGGATGCGGGAACGCCCGATTTCTCTTCGGATGGTAGATAAATCTAGCCGGATTGCAGCCGGTTGTGTAGCTAATGTTCTCCTTCAAGTTGAACATTTGGTCTTCCCTACCGACCGGTTATCCTAGATTATCCACCCGATAAGGAAATGCCTCTAATTCTAGGCCGAACCTTTTTGGACACTTCCAATGCTCTCATCGACTTCGCAAAGGACGATTACTCTTAGAGTCGGTGACACATCCGTCACCTTCGCACGAGGGACACATCCCGAAAGAGCCGTAATTGATGAAATATCGTTTGTCAAAGCTATCTATGAGGACGAAAAAGATGCCTACTTTGAAGAAGCGAAAGAGTTGACGAGAGATAGGTGTTTTTGAAGTCTTAGACATTGAGGATCCGGTCGATTGCGGACCATCTTCTAATTCATTTCAAGCCGTAGGCATTGACGAGTCATCTTCACTCGCTCACACTTGGGCCTCGTTATTGAGTTAGAAGCATGGAGATGCCCGACAACAAACGATGATTTCAAAGAACGATTCGGGAAGACTTCATCCCCGGTGAAGAAGAAGCTCGATGGGTAGTTGGGACGAGGTAGAGTTTTGGAGAGAAGCTACTCATTGGGAAGTAGATGATTGGGAAGAGGCGACGAGAAGAGCTTAAAGATGAAGAGTTAAGAAAAATGATCGATCACAAGAAAAAGGAAGCAAGTGTTGACCGGAGGATTCCGATGGATGATTTGATCCGGTACACTTTCCGGGGTTGAGCCTCGGGAAGATGAGGTGTTCTACCGTCAACCACTTCAAGCGCATAAGGAGAAAGGTGGCCCGTTAAAGTCTAGTATTGAGCAACCACCTACTGATTTAGAGCTTAAACCGCTTCCAAAACACCTTAAGTATATCTTTCTTAAGGATGGAGATAAATTACCTTTGATCATTTCTTCGAAACTCGACCAAGAGCAAGAAGCACAGCTGATAGAAGTGCTTAAGAAAAACATCCTCGCGTTCGGTTGGCAAGTGGGTGATATCCGAGGGATCAGCCCAGACATATGCATGCATAAAATCCGAACGGAGGAAGGAGCTAAAAAGGTAAGACAACCTCAGCGAAGGCTGAATCCGCATATGCAAGAGGTTGTCAAGAAAGAAGTTATAAAGTGGCTTGACATGGGAATCATCTACGCAATCGCCGATAGCGAGTGGGTCAGCCCTACTCAAGTTGTGCCAAAGAAGGGCGGTATTACGGTTGAAAAGAATGAAAAAGGGGAGGAAGTTGCCTTACGACTCGTGACAGGCTACAGAGTCTGTATTGACTATCGTAGACTTAATGAGGTTACTGCCAAGGACCACTTTCCCCTACCCTTCATTGACCAGCTTATTGAACGACTGAGTGGTCATAAGTATTATTGTTTCCTTGATGGCTATTCTGGCTACTTCCAGATAGCCATTGATCCTAATGACCAAGAGAAGACAACTTTTACGTGTCCATCTGGTACTTTTGCTTTTCGTAGAATGCCATTCGGTCTATGCAATGCACCCGCGACTTTTCAACGGTGTATGTTGGCCATTTTTGATGGACTTGTGGAGCAATGCATGGAGGTCTTCATGGATGACTTCTCAGTCTACGGCGATAGCTTTGATGAAATCTTAAAGAATCTAGATATGGTACTCCAGCGGTGTGTTGAGAAAAATCTGGTGCTTAACTGGGAAAAATGCCATTTTCTAGTAGACGAAGGAATCGTTTTGGGACATAAGGTGTCCAATGCTGGTATTCAAGTTGATAAGGCTAAGGTCGAAGCCATCGGAAGGATGACGTACCCTAAGACAGTGAAAGAGGTACGAGGTTTTCTAGGACACGTTGGCTTCTACAGGCGGTTTATTCGAGACTTTTCTACCATCGCCAAGCCTTTATCAAATCTTTTGAAAGATGATGTAGATTTCTTGTTCGATGCGAAGTGCAAAGAAGCTTTCAACCGTCCGAAAGACAAGCTTATCGCGTGCCCCTATTTTAGTTGCACCCGACCGGACCAAGCCTTTTGAGTGATGTGCGATGCCTCTAATTACGCCGTAGGCGCAGCTTTTAGGTCAAAGAGTTGATAAAAGGTTCGGACCCATTTATTATGCGAGCCGCACCTTGAACCCGGCTCAATGCAATTATACCACAACCGAGAAGGAATTCTTAGTCGTTGTTTTTGCCATTGACAAGTTTAGAAGTTATCTTCTAGGATCTCAAGTTGTTGTTTGGACCGACCATGCGGCCTTGCGCTACCTTATGGACAAAGCGTATGCAAAACCAAGGTTACTTCGATGGATTTTAATTCTACAAGAGTTTGACCTTGTGATTAAGGATAAGAAAGGTAGTGAGAATATTGTGGCTGATCATTTATCTCGCTTAGTAAATGAGGGTGCGAGAAAATCACAATGATATAGGCATTGATTTTCCGACCGAGCAATTGATGAAGCTTGAAACGGTTAGGCCGTGGTATGCCGACTACGTCAACTATTTAGCGAGTGGTCATTTAGAGGATATGACGTATCGGGGAGAAGAAAAAGTTCTTTTCGATCTTAAATATCTCGTATGGGAAGATCCTTATTTGTTCGAGTCCGTAAAGATGGGTTGCTTCGAAGGTGTGTTCCCGAGCATGATCGAGTGGGATATCCTAGAACAATGCCATAGCGGTCCTACTTGGAGGTCATTATGGAACACCGAAGACGGTTGCGAAGATCCTTCAAGCCGGATTCTACCGGCCGACTCGTTTAAAGATGCGAAGCCTTTTGTAAAGGTTGTGACAGCGCCGGAAACAGACGGCGAGTAGTAGGATGGAAATGCCACTTAAGCCCATTCTTGAATGCGAAGTTTTCGACGTTTGGGGCATAGATTTTATGGGACCTTTTCCATCTTCATGCGGTAATAAATATATCCTCGTCTGTGTCGACTATGTTTCCAAGTGGGTCGAGGCCATAGGTACTCAAACTAATGATCATAAAGTCGTGAAGAAATTCTTGCAAAAGAATGTCTTTACTAGATTTGGCTGTCCGAGAGCACTCATTAGTGATGAAGGTACTCACTTTTGCAATGCGCCGCTTGACAAGATCCTTGAGAAGTATGGTGTCAAACATAAGATTGGTACACCATATCATCCTCAAACTAGTGGCCAAGTCGAGGTAAGCAACCGGAGCCCGAAAAGAATTTTGGAGAAGACCTTGAACAATAATAGATCTAATTGGAGTCTTAAGTTTGGATGACGCATTGTGGGCTTATCGTACGCATTCAAGACCCCGATGGGCACGTCACCCTTCCAAATGGTTTATGGCAAAGCTTGTCATTTACTGTCGAACTTGAACACGAGCTTTCTTCGGGCAATTAAATTCTTAAATTTCGATAGCCGGCTACGTGGGGAGAAAAGGTTGTTACAATTGAACGAGCTCGACGAATTCGTACTCCGAGCATACGAGAATGCTAAACTCGGCAAGGAGAGAACGAAGATGCTCCATGACGCTAAGATCAAGGACCGAGAATTCAAAGTTGGTGACATGGCTTTACTCTATAATACCGGACTTCATTTGTTTCCCGGTAAGCTAAAGTCTAGATGGTCTGGTCCATTTGAGATTCTCGAGGTTAATCCGAGTGGAGTAATTACGTTGAACGGGTATGGTAATCAAGCTTTTAAAGTGAATGGCCATCGACTTAAGAAATATTTTGGGCAACCAAAGGAGAAGCCTGAAACTCTTTATTTCCAAAGAAGAGATGAGAGTACAGATGTCCTGATTTGTGAGGAGATTCCATCTTATTTCTTTGAGTCAGATGATGATGACGTTCCTATATTCCCCCGTAAGGTACCTTCTGTTGAGACTTCTGATCATACCACTATGTCTATGCCTATCGTGCGCAAGAACAAGAAGAAGAGAGTCAGTGTAGTTTGGAGAGAAAAGTTTAATGAACTTATTGCGCACTTGACTTGTTGTTGTGGTGAAAATCATTTCCGCCCTAGTAATTCTAATTCCGATACTGAGGTGGCGGCAGTTAAACCAAAGTGGCCCGATCCGGGTTGATTCTTGAACTTTGTGTCAAGCTATTGACATTAAAAGAGCGCTCCTGTGGAGGCGCCCTAGTTTTCTTTGTTCGTTTCCTTTTCTTAGGTTGTTTTGTTTTATTGTTTTAGAAATAATACTTTAGTTGATTTTGTGTTGATGGTTATTCCTCTTACGTTCATTGTAAGTGTTTTGTGTTATGTGTTGCTTATATACCCCGTGTACCCCGAGATTATATGGTATGTCGAGTGTTGCGTATACTTTTGAGCAGGTTTTCGAGTTACTACTGTCCAGTGTTGTCTATTCGAGTTGTCGCGGTATGTTCATGCTCCGGCCTGACCTCTGCCAACTTTCATCCGACAACCACCGTTGAAACCAGCTAAGTTTTCTTTTCTTTTATATTTGCACATTCTGAGGACATAATGTGATTTAAGTGTGGGGGGTGTTTGGGTATGTTTTTATGCTATATCCTTTGAAATATGAGTGAATGTTAAATTTCTGCGAAATTTAAAATTTTTTGTGAGTCTCGAGCATATAATTGGAACTAGATGCTTGCTAGTTGTAGTTTTCTAACGATGATAGTATGTGACTTAGTGAGATAATTATAGCATGTTTTACTTCTATGGAGATAGTTTCGTTTTTCACTCACGGAAGCCTTTGATTTTGAAGCATGACTTTTGAACTATATCCTTTCATTGTTTTAGTGATTTATCTTAGGAAGGTCAGTATAGTAACACCTAAGTTAGACCGTGTACTGTGAATATCATAAAGTTTGAATGTGATAAGTGAGATGTAACTTATGACTTTGAAAAGTGAATGAATAAAGTGAGTGAGCAATTATTAATAAATACGTTTGTCGGAAGCTGGTTAATGATTGGAGTGAGGTAGGGTATACCTCGTATGTCCTATACCACTATGATGACCAAAAGCTCACGACAGTTAGAAGAAGCTACCTTATGATTTGAGTAAGGTAGGGTGTTATCACGAAACATCCTATTCTACTATGATGGGTAAGAGCTCATTCTGATATGCGTCAAATTTGAAAATTTTGGAAATGATGAGTAAAAATAAAGTGAAGTCTTTGTTATCATGGATCTTATACCCGTAGAACCGCATGATATGTTGTAGGGATTATCCTACTGAGTGCGTGGGAAGGCTTTGAGTGGAGCTATTACTGTTTGTACCTAGGATAGTCATTGGAATTTTTGAGAGGATATTTCTTTGAAAGGCTTGTTAAGATTGAGAACGGCTTGTCACACTTACACCGAATCTATCTCTCGTGTTGGTATCATTTGCTATAGTTGTTGTATCTTTCGTTACGTGAGTTAGAGATCTATGTGGATTATTTATAAAGTTGAGCTATAGTTTTGATTGTTTTGTCCGAGGACGTACAAAAAGTTAAGTGTGGGGGAGTTGTTAAGGCCATATTTATATGATTATTAAGGGTTTATTTCATTATTATTTTCTCCACATTTGCGTAATTTACATGAGAATTAAGGGTTTAAGTGTAATTATTAGGTAAATGTCATTTTAATATGGTTATTTGCAAAATTGGTTATTTTAAGTGTTTAATTGATTTAATTATGATTATTTGGATTTCATTACATTTTGCAATGTTCATTTATCTTTTAGGAGACTTAATTTCGAGATGATCAATCAAAGATATGGGAAAATAAAAGAGATAAGGAAAGAAATCAATCAAGATAAAGATGGAGATATCAAGGAATCCGTTCTGCATCAATCCAGACGAGCGTCCATGCAGCGTCCAATATGGACGGGCGTCTTGTAATTCGGACGAGCATCTAGAGAAGAAAAGTTGAACAGAGAGTTTGGACGGAATCTGGACGAGCGTCTTGATAGCGTCTAAGGCATCATGGACGGGCGTCCATATAAGCGGACGAGCGTCCGCCGCCGACCTAAGGCTAACCGACTTAGATCTCTATAAATACAGCAGCAGCCCCAACCCTAAGAATATACTTTTTTTTTACGCAACATTGAGATCGCAAATTCACCAAAAGCTGCGGCCAGAGAACCCTAATTTCACAGAGATGCAAATCTCCCAACCAACAATCATATTCAACATGATTGTTGGCTAGAAACCTTGCAGTGAGTCGACGGAGGAAGCCCATCATCAACAAAACCAACTAGAGAATTCGATGCTTATGTGTAGTGAGTTTATTTCGTAGTTTTTCATTACTTTGGATCCGTTTTGTATTGTTTAAGTTTTATTGAATTAAGATTTGATGAAACGATCTATGTTTAATTTATGCTTGAATAAATTTATGAAAGTCTCGTTTATTTGAGTTCTCTTTTATTCAAAGTAATGCATCTAATTGTGTTGTAAGAGATTATGCATGATTAGTTGAGTAAGAGTTTGGAAACAACCTCGTGATTTCGTTTTGATTGCATGTTTAGTTTGTTTGAAAAGATAAACGAAACCTTAGGAATTTGATTAAAGATATTTGATTGAATTCGTGAATAAATCACCACTAAAAACTATGTCTTTTTAGATCACCATCTAGTTGGGATTGTTGGTTGATAGGTGGAACCTAGTCGCCTCGCTCGTGTTTTCCTTTATTGTTTATTAATCGAATCGCTTAGATTAAGTTTAGCTTAAGTTCTAGTTCTATAAACCCTAGTTTCCCGCTTGTTTTCCCACTTTTCGCTTTAGTTCATAATCGGACGCTCGTCCGCGATAGCGAACGCTCGTCCATTAGATTTAGTTTCCGGACGCTCATAGATAGATAATTGTGACATAATCGATAGAATAATTGTCCCTTGATCCGATAAACATTCCACTTACGATGTCCTGCGGTTATAAATTGGTTTTTATTGCACATTGTTACGATGTTGCGTATTGTTGAGTAATGGTATGGAGTCGTGATTTACGAGTTATTCGGTACGAGGGGTGTAACAATGTGTGGGTTTCGGTTTTGTTCGGAATTTTGATGTATATAAGAAGAAGAAAAAGAGAAAAAAAGAAGAAAAAAAAAAAACAGAAGTAGTAAATGTACATATTTATAGTTTGTTATAAGTCCAAAAAGTGGACTAAAGTGTTGTGTAGTATTGTATATTATGAAGTTGAGGTTAGGGTTTGGTTTCCGAAGATGTAAATACTCAGAAGATTGAAGGCGAAGTGATAACAGAGTTTTGTGTATATGTCTCGGTTAAAGCTCTTTTGCACTTTCTTCTTTCTATTTTTATCGTAAATATCCTTTCGTTAGCCCCGACCCTAGCTTAACTTTATAACCCTTCAAGTCCTGCTCGACCGTACTAGACTTTGATTGACCTCGATTAGTGGAGATGTTTACGACGTATAAGCCTATGGTGTAGCCTCGGTACATTATACGTCTATAATCTAAACCGGTCAATGGTGATAAATGTTGAAGAAGCTATTCACACACACACATTCTTTTCTCAATGCATGGTAGAACTTAAATCATATGCATTTGTGTCAATTACTTGTGTTTTACAATTTCAATTCTTTTAGACTAAATGTATGATAGCAATGTTGACTCCATCTTTATTTTTGAATCGCTTATTTTTGCTCGAGGGCGAGCAAACGCTAAGTAGGGGGTAGTTGATGAGAGTCAAATTGACTATCATTTTCTATGTAATTATACCCCGTTTATACCTCGTTTTATATGTTTCCTGAGACATTTGGTTGTATTTTGATGTATTTACACCTTGGTTATCATTTCGGGACCTAGGACGTAAAGTCCGGGATTCTCGGTCTTTTCGGTGTAAATTTACTATACTCTCGGTCACCCTAGTGTCCCGTAGGGATTATGTGTGGTATTTGTTATGATTTTTTACAGGACTTAGGTGTTTGAGATGTCCGGAAGGCGAGATACGAGGATTGGAACATGTGCCCGAAGCTTAAACGTTCAAACGGATCAAAACGTGTTGGTACTACAACCATAACTTCCATTGATCTGCATTTTGATCCACCTTGGAGGCATTTTCTGGGCTGGACATCTTCATGAAAGTTGTAGACAATTTCATTATATTTCCAACGCATTTTTGAATCACTCGATTTGGAGGTTTACACACAAAGTTAAGGCCTATTTACTGAGGGTGTGTCAGCCAGGCGCGTGCCTAAGAAGACCAAATGTTTCAGTACGTGATTTCAGTGAGCTAGGCGTGCACCTAAGGTTTGCTAGGCGCACGCCTAACAGTCAGATCTGCAAAAACACTATAAATACCCCCCCATTTGATCTAGATCGGTTCTCTCCTCTTTTAGATCGATTTTTTTCATCATTTTCAGCGTTTTTCTTCATCTTTTCTTAGCTTAGATTAGTTAGAGGTATATTAGCTAAGGTTAGTTGTAGATTGTTGTAATCCGGAGGATCTCGAAGATAGCTTGACGCGTTATTGACGGGTTTTCGTTCGGTGGATCGATTTTCTACGACATAATATATTTTGGTAATTCGTTTTCCTTTCTTATATTTATTGTTGATTTCTTGTTGTTTTTGTTGTTAGAATGAGTAGCTAATAGCCCGATAGTTGAGTTATGTGATAGTCTATGAAATCGAATCCTTAGCTCGTTGATTGAATTGTTTTGATGTTATGATTGTTAGATTCTCGGTGTTGTTATCGTTCTAGAACTTATTCGTAAATGACTTTTATTGAACTCGCGACTCGATAATCGTATTTCACGCGTCTTCTTTACATATGTATTTTGCGAGAGGATACGGGAAAAGGGGTTCTAGGATCACTGTGTAAAACCGACTGAGTTGTTCAGACTCGGTTTCGTTGTGAGGTTTGTATCGACTTGTCGAGCGTCTCATAGAGCGTAGACCGTGTTGAGTCGGTTAAATCCGGTCGCCGGACCGTTGAATTCGACATAGGAAACTAGGTTGTTGAAATTGGCGCTTAGTTTCGGAAATAGGAGACGGCATCCTTTAACAATGTCAAGAACATTAGAGTATATCGAAATCACTTCTGGTTACGAGTTAGGGTTAGATAGTAGTCGATTGGATCATAGCTCGGCTCTCTCTTTTATATAGTTTTAAATCTCTCTTTGTTGTGCATATTAGTTTGTAGAACCGGTGATCTGACAAATCACCACGTTCAATATTTGTGTTGACCTGAACTAGGGACGAGACCGACTTTGGTACTCGACCAGATTCCCTGTGGGATACGACCTTGACTCACCAATTCTAGGCTACAGTTGACCCGGTACACTGCCGGTGAGATTGGACACTTAGAAAAGGCCGATCACGCGTCAATTTTCAACATAAAAGGAAGCGGCGGTGAAAGTAGAAGTCGGAAAGCTTCTACAAGCAGGAATCATAAAAGAGCTTGCCTACCCTACTTGGTTGGCGAATGTGGTTATGGTAAAAAAGCACAACGGCAAGTGGAGAATGTGCGTCGACTTCACGGACATCAACAAAGCATGTCCGAAGGATCCTTATCAGCTGCCACGAATTGACCGGTTAGTTGACTCTATTTCTGGCTTTGAGGTTTTAAGTTTCTTGGACGCATATTCTGGGTATCATCAAGTGCGGATGGCCGAAACTGACAAAGAAAAAACGGCTTTTAGAGCCGCTGGAGGATTATATTATTATGAGATGATGCCATTTGGGTTAAAAAATGCGGGTTCGACCTATCAGTGAATGGTCAACAGGGTTTTCAGTTCGCAGATAGGCAGAAACATGGAAGCTTACATTGATGACATGGTTGTTAAATCCGCTGGGGACGGTCACGCCGTTGACCTTCAAGAGACTTTCAACAATGTCCGAGAACACTCGATGAAGCTGAATCCGGCCAAATGTACCTTTGGTGTCCAAGCAGGCAAGTTTCTGGGGTTTATGGTTAGTCGTCGTGGCATCGAGGCTAATCCAGAAAAAATTCAAGCTCTGATTGACATGAAAGAGCCTACTACTATCAAAGAAGTACAGAGGCTCAATGGCCGCATCATTGCGCTAGGTCGCTTCATATCAAAATCAGCGGAGAGGTGTCTCCCCTTCTTCAAAATTCTCAGAGGTGACAAAACTTTTTCATGGAGCGCAGAATGTTCGCAGGCATTTCAAGCTTTAAAAGAGTATCTAGGGAAACCACCCCTTTTGGTTAGCCCTGTAGAAGGAGACGTTTTGTTTTTGTACTTAGCGGCTTCGGACCGGGCTGTTGCCGCCGTTCTTGTCAAGGAGGCCGGAACCCTCCAAAATCCCGTTTATTATGTAAGCAAGGCTCTCAGTCCGGTGGAGAGTCGCTATTTTAATATTGAAAAATTAGCCTACTCGCTTGTTATTGCTGCCCGGAAACTCAGGGCTTACTTTACCTCGCACACGATAGTTGTCTTAACGGATAGTCCATTGCGTCAAATATTGCACAAACCGGACCTTTCTGGTCGACTTCTCAAATGGGCTATCGAAATCACTGAATTCGACATACAATATCAACCTAGAAAAGCTATCAAGGGTCAAGCATTACCAGACTTTATTGTGGAGACAAGCTTCAGCTCACCACAACCTAGCTCGCATTTAGCCCATGAGCCCGCTGTGGCCAAGAGTAAACCAGAGCAATGTTGGCACTTATATGTTGATGGGGCATCTAATCGAAATGGTTGTGGGGCCGGCGTAATTTTGATGGAGCCCGGAACGACGGAGGAAATCGAAAAAGCTTTAAGGTTCGAATTCCCGGCCACAAATAATCAAGCCGAGTACGAAGCAGTTATAGCCGGTCTCAAACTAGCCAAGGAATTAAACGTGGAAAATGTGGAAGTCTTTTGTGATTCCCAACTCGTCGTCAACCAAATCTCAGGGGACTATGACACACACTACGGTATTCTCGAGAAATATGGTGAGATTATTCGACGACTAAAAGTTGGTTTCAATTATTGCGAGTTCATCAGAATTCGAAGAGAGGACAACGAGCGAGCAGACTATCTCTCAAAATTATCACTCAAAGGAGAGATTGCAGACCCTTCAGTTATGGTAGAGTATCTAGCCGTACCCGCTATTGAGGAAACACAAATCATGGAAATCGATACACCAGCGCCGACTACGTGTTGGATCGATGAGGTTCAGGCTTATATAGAAACAGGCACCTTGCCTGACGGAGCGGATAAAATTCGCACACTTAAGAAAAAAGCGGCCAGATATATTGTGAACAACGGAATACTCTACAAAAGGTCCGCAACAAGACCTCTTTTATGATGTGTTCGAGAGGAAGAGAGCAAGACAATCCTTATCGAGCTTCACCAAGGAGTGTGTGGGGGACACCCCGCTAGTCGCTCTTTGGCACAGAAGGTTATAACCGCAGGGTATTATTGGCCAACAATTCTTAAAGACTCAGAAAAATTGGTTAGAGAATGTCCAGAATGTCAAAGGCACGCAGACATCCCCCGGATACCATCTGTCGAACAAAGTATCGTAACCGCACCCTGGCCTTTCGACATATGGGGACTCGATCTCATCGGACCATTTCCACCAGGAAGAGGTGGATGCAAAGTTATCATAGTAGCTGTGGATTACTTCACGAAGTGGATCGAAGCAAAGCCGATGGTCAAGATAACCGCCAAAGCAGCGGGTTATTTCTTACATGATCAAATATTTTCACGATTTGGCATTCCGCGGGCAGTAGTATCATATCACGGCCCACAGTTTAGGAGGGACTTCTCGAATCTTTGTGAGGAATTCAAGGTTAAACACTGGTAGTCGTCCGTAGCTTATCCTCAAGGAAACGGCCAAGCTGAGGCCGGCAACAAACAAATAATCAAGATGTTAAAAAAGAGCGTGGATGACAGGATAAAAGCAGGAGGGTGGGTTGATGAGCTACCCAACATACTTTGGGCACTCCGCACCACGATCAAAACACCCACAGGAGAAACACCTTTTGCTCTTACCTATGGATCAGAGGCTATGATTCCAGTTGAAATGGCACTACCCAACATCAGGGTCGCCTTATATGACCCAGCGGACAACCTTTTAAACAGACAAATCGACTTGGATCTAGTAGAAGAAAAAAGACTGGCGACATATCATCGACTCGCGAACTACAAGCAACTCGCCAAACAACAACACGACAAGCGAACCCGCGATCATTCATTTAAGGTCGGGGATTTTGTTCTTCGAAATAGAAAGGCCACGGGCATGGAGCCAAATAAAGGCAAGCTAACAGCAAATTGGGAAGGCCCTTATCAAGTCGCGAGGGAGATCAAAAAAGGGACTTATGTTCTCAGAAATCATCAAGGCTACGAGCTCAATAGACCTTGGCATGCGGACAACCTCAAAAGGTACTACATGTAATAAAACGGTTAGGGTTATGGCTATCCTCTCGTTTACGACGGGAGTGGTTAGGCTTTCTTACTTGCTTGTAATCTTCACTCATCTAGCGGGAGGAGTCGAAATAAGTAAAACCCGATTTTACATTTTCTCTTTTAGCATATTATTGAGTATACGCGGGCAGAAATAAAATCTGTTCGAGCAAACTTTCAACGAAGCCCTCGGCCAGATTTAAAGCGGTCACGATTCTCCAGCAAACGAATTATTTCAGATAAGATTCAATGGGGGCATATCTCAAAGATGAGTCCGCACGGGATCGACATGGAATCTTATCTAAAACAAAGGGGCCGGACACCGGACTCAATTTAAACAATAAATTCGAGCAAAGAAGCAAACGTACATCAGAAGCGGGCAAAAAACAAACTTAAGAGTTCAAAATTATAAACTTGGATAAGGTACACACTAATTATTACAGAGGAAAATGTGCGGACAAAAGTACGGAAAAGAGAAGAGTTATACATATGCGAAATCAAAAAAAAAATGTTTTACAAAAAGGAGCACAAAATTAAGAATTCTCAGGCCGCATCTCTTCGTTGTGGACATTCTCTTCGCGGAGAGAATGGTGCAGCATCTGATCGGCATTTGTCTCAGACACAGTGGGCTCTACCGTAGGCTCAACTGTTTGCTCTACCTCTCCCCCAGCTTGCTCGCCCTCTTCAGCAGCTCTCTCTCTCGCTTCTGTAGCCAAACGCACGCGCTCCCTCAGATTCGCCTCAATCACAGCGGGGGCCACCCAATCAGGATCACACTCTGGAACATAGCGCTGAAGCTCAATATCAGAGAAAGGTATGCGGTCATGAAATTCTCTTAGGTAATCGGAGAAGGGATGAGTGAGAATCCATTCCTCTAAGACATCAAGGTCAGGGGTACCACCGTCATGAGCTAGGACGCGCCTCGCGATGTGATAAAACCCTTGGTCGTATCCCATCATAAATCCATCATCATTAGCATCCTTGAGCTGGCCTTCAACCCTTGAGCCTAGATCCTTCAGTTGTTTTCGCAGATCCGCACACACTGCTTGCTCGGCCTCCCAATGAGCTTGAGCCTCAGTTATTTTCTGTTTCATCTCCTCCATGGTTTGATCAACGGACTTGCTCTGCTCCATGAGTTCAGAATTAATCCTATTAGCCTCAGCAAGCTGTGATCTCAGTTTCTCATTTTCTGCCTCAGCTGCGCTTAACCGCCCACGAAGACCAGCGGATACAGCGTTTGCGGCACCAAGAGCTTTTCTGTTTTCAACCAACTCTTTTGCGACATGGGCACTCTCGGCTATGGTGCTTCTGTAATTGTTGACGAACTGTGCCAAGCCAGTGCCAACCTAATGGAAGAGAAGTAAGCAGCGGAGTCAATATTGACTTAAGAAAAACGACAATTAAAAGAAGGAAAAACAAAAACAAGAAATGAGGTTTACCATGCTCACCGTGGCGCCGTATAAGCCCCACAAATCTTCAACACTCCCAAGAAAGGCACGGAGGGGATCATTCTGATCCGCCAACACAACCCTATCCGCTATCCCGCGGCCTATCTCTATCTGGATATCATTGGGGATGCCCCATCTAAAATGTCTCAGCGGGGGCACATCGGCGATACCCCTTGAAATTGTTCGCGCCATGGGCAGGTCGAGAGGTTGTTGCCGCATGAACTCTTTATCCAACCAGGTGGCGGGACAACCTCTAGGCCCAATAGGAACTCCAGCAAAGGGCACCACTATCTTCGTACCCGCAGATGCCACCTCATCGGCCCCAGGTTTGCCTTGATCAGCAACTTTTTCTTTACCTTTATCAGTTCGGGATTTTTTAAGAGGAGGGACCTCATGCACACCGCTATCATCTCCCTCGGGCTCAATCTCTTCAACAGCCGCCCTCTTCTTCTTGTCACCCGCCGGCGGCTTTGTCAGAGTGGTCTGCTTCATAGTTTTGCTCGCCGCGGCTTTCTCTACTATTGGCGGTTGGGATGATTTCACGACCTTAGCCCCAGAAGCTCCGGCCGCCGGTGTCTGTAAGTCTACCATGGGAAGGGTTGTTTTGATCCCCTTTAGCTCAGCGGCCCTCTTCACCTCCCCGATGGTCGCCTTCTTTGTCAGCTGGCTGCGTCGAACTAATCTATCCATGGTACCTGCGGAGAACAAATGTTTATCAGCGACTAGAAGATATTAAAAAAAAAAACATGCTATGAAAAGATACAAAAAGAATACAAGTAAAAAGCCTACTCGGTGCTCGCATATTAGGATAACCGCCATAGATTTCACACTGAGAAGGCATGAACCTGCCATGGTGACACTCGCCATACCAATCAGGATGAGTCGGCAATAAGTCGACTACAACTAAGGGTTCACCAACACCGGCTCCAGAAAGTCCGGCCTGTCTGAGGTAGGGCTGGCCGACGTCAAGCAACAACCTCCAGTTAAAAGCCCGGGCTTGAGGCTCCTTTTTACGGATATAACCCAGATCGTCCTTCAGTTCGGAGATAAACTCGTCATCGTCGAATTGAGTTTTTATGTCGTTCAAGTGCTTAGTCTTGACCGAATTCTCCGCTAGCTTCTCAAACGGCCAGCCTACCCGGGACTCCACCTTCATGCATCTTTTGTCCTAGTCCGCCACTTTATCAGGGAGATCGAACAGTAGACGGGGCCGGCCGTGGCTTGATCTACTGCGCGGCTGAATTTGACCAGCCGCACCCTTCCTGGAAAAACCATAAAAATATAACAGCACCGCCATCGATGGTTCACGTCCGCTCGCCCACTGCGATTATGATAAAGGACATAACCACGCGGACTACTCCCAGGCTAAGGTCGCAGGGCATCACCTTCAGCTCCTCCATGAACTTAACGAAAAATAGATCGAAAGGAGGTCTGAGTCCGGCTGCAAAATGATCATAATGCAGTCATAGATAATCTTGCTGTTCTCGGCCACAGGTCCATGACACGTTGGTCGCGCCCATGCTGACAAAACGATAGTCCGCCGACACATCATACGCCCCCAACGCCGAAGTGTAATCTTCTCGATCCTTAAACTCCCTCCATCGGGCTATAAGATCACTGTCTGCCCATTTTTGCTCTGCGAGCTCATTTTCAACCGCAGCGGATCTTCTCTTCGGCACCCTCTTCTTTTTTGCGGGCTCCACAGTGGCGGTTTTCTTTTTTACAACAATCTTTGGAGACTTTTTGGGCTTCTCCGACTCCACAGCGGTTTCCACGGCTTCCTTGATCTCGCCACTACGTTTAGCGGCTCCAGGTTTTAAAACTCTCTCCATCCTGGTGAGGAGACTGCTTAATGCCGTATGATCATCATCTTCGGGGCCAGATTCTATGTTTATGGGTTCAGGGTTTGGATTTTCTTCCATCTCCTCCTCGTCGCCGCTAGAGCTAGCATCCTCCATGCTCACCTCCTCTGACCCATAACCCGCAGCGGCCCTAGCTTCTTCGTCTGATTGTGTGTGATCTGATGACATTCTGGAAAAGAAAAAAAGGGCAAGGTGGATCAGTTTATCACCCGGACATGGAAATCGGGTCGAGGTGAAAGCTATTACACCCCGACACCTCGCCCTTCCATCTTCCTTAAACAGATACAAAATCCCCAGAAAAACCCTAAATTCAAACCCTAAAATACTCAGTCAAATTCAAAAACCAAAAACATATACTGAAACAAAAACACAAGTATTCAAAACATACATGCATCGGGGCGCTTTCTGGGAAAAAGAAGCACGAAATCGCAAAGGACATGCTAGGGCTCATGGCATTCATCAGAGGAAGGAGGTAAAATTGCAGAGGCAAAAATCACAACATTCATCCGTTTTGAGCATAATCAAATCAACAAACAATAAAATAGTAAAATTTCGCACCTGATTGAGCTTTGACTGAAACGAGCACTCGCCGGAGCCTGCTTGCAATCGCCGGAATTTCCTTGCTTTATCGACCGAGGATTTTTGTCAAAAGAAGAGGAGGGAAAAGTGGAGAAATTGAGGTTGACTCCTCTATTTATAGAGGGAGAATTGAGGGGGAACGACGTTTGGGATTCGAAATTCAAAAGTAATGATGACGGGAACGGTTACCGATTTTTCTCCGCCAATCAGAGCAAGGGACGGTTCAGTTCCAACCACCGTGTCAGTGCACGTGACTGACGTGACGTTTCATGAACCGATACATCCGTTTATACATTCCAACCATTCAAATCCCTCCTGACGAACATCAAGTTATCCGCAGAAGAAGCGGCCTCAGCGTATTATCATCTCCAAACATTATTTCAAGCGGATAGCATCAATCAACGACCGCTGTGTCTCATCCTGATAAAGTACCTTTTGATAGAGCGTTATCACTTAAATAAACCCGACAGAGCGTTGTCGGCGATCAAGCATGTTCGCTACAAATGCACAGCATATAATCGGTAATTCGCTGCGCGATACTAACACTGATTCAAGCCCGATAGAACATTATCGGCGATCAAGCCTGTTCGCTACAATGCACAACACATAGCTAGTGGTTTTCACCAACACTGGTTCAAGCCCGATAGAGCAATATCGGCAAACCTCTGTCACGAGCGACTACAAATGAGATTCACCTAAAGATCTTCTTCAAGTTCTACTCTCCGCCTTGGCGGACACGCCAGGCACAGAGTAGGGGGCCATTGATATACCCGGATTGGAGTGGGGCCCTGTTCATCCATAATGGGCCTACAATCTTGGCCCATCAACACAGATAATGGGCTTCTACCTCCCCAGGCCGCTGCCGCCAAAGTTTCTTCTAGCCGCTAGCTACAAACCAGCGGATGTCCGCCAACAGTAAGCCGGACTCATTCTCTCCATATGATTCCTACCCATATACTCAAGGCACAAACATGTCCGCTACTCGACCATACTTCTCGCTACTCGTCGCTCGCCATGCATATCCACCGGCCAACCCAAACCGGTGGCAACACTTTACAGCTGGCTAAGACACTTGTATTGCATGCATGCTTAACTTAGCTATGTACTCTCAGTTGTCTTTTTAATGAATAGTAAACCGACTTACTTTTTAGCCTATATATATAGGATCACATTGTAATAGGAAGAGGACTCTCTCAAGCTCTATGCTATCTATATACCATAAGCAGAAACTCTGCCAATTTGTCGACTAAATCACTTGTCCACCGCAAACACTCAAACCGCCACCACTGTTCTTGATCACCACCGTGTCCTCACCGTAAAAATCTCACATCACAGCCTTATATCCACAAGATAAACACTGTTACCGCAAATCTGGTGTTCCACGCAACATCAGTATCATTGCCAGCATCATATGAGAATTTTGTGCAGTCTTTTATTGTTGGAAGAAACACAGTTTCATTAGAGGACGTAAGGGCATCTCTCCATAATCAAGAGCTAAGGCATAATGCAGCTGGCTGATGTAAGTCAACTAGATGATACTTTTTATGATGTTTTATCCCAATTTCTCATGCATTTATTGATGTTTTTGTATCAATTCAAGTCATTAATTGCTTAGCTTCATCCAAATGTGTAAGTAGTAATTATTATATAAAATATCATATTTTTATAGGTTTTGTACCGGTTTAGTAACCGGAGCGTCGTGTCGGGTTTACGCTTGGTATTTTGGTAATTTATTGCAGGACTATAGGTTGACCAAGATACCGATGGACGACATGTGTTGAGCATTGACACGTCTTTTGAGGAGTAGAAGAGTATGCCAGAAGCTATCGAGTTCAATCGGATCAACTATCTTTTGCGTTTCTACCGTAGCCTATCTTAAATGGACTTTTGACCCAGGCATTATCTGGAGAAGTCTTCTGCATAAGAGTTTTATATCTTCAAACGAGCTTTCCAACGCACTTTGAATCACATAAATCGGAGGTCTACAACTCAAGTTATGGCCATTTTACCGAACTGTTGTGAAGAACCGGCCTATTACGGCGCGCGCCGAGCATCGCAAAAGAAGCTGACAGAGACCTTTTGCGGCACACGCCGGATCTTTAGCGGCGCACGCCGGAATATATCAAGATTTTGCTAGATTTGGCGAATATTTGCAAATATTGAGCATTTAATGCGCATTTATGGCTCTGACAACTCCAACAATTGCCAAGATTCCGGCTTAGACCGGGAATTACCGGTTTAGACCGGGAAGTTGGCCCTTCAATTATTCTCCCATCTACTATTCATATTCAGAGTTATATGTATATATATATATATCAACGGAGAAAGAGGAGAAGAAAATATATATATATCTTCTTCTTTATTTTTTTCCTCCTGCAGGCAACATCTATCAAAGGCTATTAGAGCCAAAATATTTTCGTTCCATTATTAGCTATTTTCATCACAAATTAATTCTTAGAATGCTTTAGCTAAAGCTTGTGGAAGGTTTTATTGGGAAAAGTTCAACAGCCCGGGAAGAAAACTCCATTGATGCTCGGAGAAGAAGACTTCAAGCTTTTCTTTTTGCGAAATTCAACGGTTGTAACCGGTAACATTCTATTATTATTTTGTTTTGTTAATTTGATTGCTATGAATGCTAAATTAAATATGTTAGTATTTATAGTAATGAGTGGCTAAACTTATAGCTAGCCAAGGCAATGTAATTGAATTATTTTGATTTCTTTTGGTTGAACGGATGATGATTATGTAATGTATATTTTAATTACGGTTGTGCTGAATCTTTTTCTACTTAAATTGATTGTTAGCTCGTATTGGAGTAATTAACCAATATTGGCACACACACTTAATTGATACTGAACGGAGATTTTAGATGTGAGAACGAGGTAGAAAAACCGGAAGGTAAAATTGGCCGTTTGACGGAATCCTATTTCTTATCCGGGGAAAGATTAATTGTACTCGAGAGTTTATCATGTCGAATCATTAGGTTTAGGGCTCTTAAACCAAGAAGGTGGCATAGAACAATTTCGTACACTCGTATGAGGGGAAATTGTTAGAATAGGAGTACACCGTTTCACACAATTGAATACCCTTAATAGGCTGAATTAATCACATCCTTAAAACTGAAAGAGACTGTAGTTCAATGAAATTGTCTTGGCTAGTACCTTTATTTTAATTATTAATTTTACTAGTACGGAAACTATCGCTTTTATGATAAAACTACGACTTAGATTAAGATAATAATAGCTAATTGGTGTTTGACCACACTTTATGTTGCGTATCCCTGAGGAGACGACCTTGTTCACTAGACTAGACTACAATTGACCCGGTACACTGCCGGTTAGATTGGACACCAGTTTTAGCTTATCAAGTTTTTGGCTCCATTTCCGGGGAGACGCCAATTTATTGTGTCTATGGTTACTACTTGTATTAATTCTAAATTCTTGAGGATAAGTCAACACTTTTCTTAACCTCGTTGGTAAGTAGCCACGTGTTATTTTACTGTTTTCGTGTTGTTTTCCATCTTGTAGTTGATGACCCGAAACGGTAAGGCCCCACTCACTCCATACAAGCCCGACATAAATACTTACGAAAGGCAGTTGAGAGTAGAGAATAGACGAGGTTAGACCAGCCAAGGACATCTTGGAGACAGATCTCCCCAATAATCGTCAAATCGAGGAACGGAAATGGCTGAGGCCAGTGATGAAACACCACCTGAACAAGGGCTTGCTCATGCCCAAGGACATGGACAAAACCCCAATAATCCGAATCCACCATTATAAAATCTTCCTCCACCACCAAATCCTAATAACCAGAATCCCAATAAACGGAATAACCAAAACCGAAATCAAAATAACCGTAATAATAATAACCCACGAAACCCAAGACCTATTTGTGATCAGACCCTAAGAAGGAATGAGACCAACAATCCAAGTTGTTTACCCAATGATGGAGCAAATAACTTTGAAATCAAATCCCATCTTTTTGGCTTAATTGACACAAGAGCTCAATTTTTAGGTGAGGATGACGAAGACCGGCATCATCACTTATATCTTTTCGAAGAATTGTGTAACACGGCCAAAAGCCAAGGTGCTCATCATGAATTGACAAGGATGTCAATGTTTCCTTTTTCCCTAAAAGAAAGGGCACGAGATTGGTTTATGTCTCTCCTACATCATTCCTTGGCAAGTTGGGAGGACATTCAAACAGAATTTTTAAAGCAATATTTTACTCCGGGTAGGAATTTGGAATTAAAAGTCGAAATTGCTAATTTTAGACAAGGATCCGAGGAAACAGTTGGAAATGCGTGGGAAATATTTAACAAACTGTTAAGAGCCTGTCCCGATCATGGTTACTCTCTTGATATGCAAATTCAACTTTTTTGTCGAAAGTTGAGAAAAGACTCACGTGCGGATGTTGATCATGCATGTGGTGGTTCTTTGATGATGAGTGAAGCACAAGTTTTGTATGATGCTATTGAGAAGATTTCTAAGAATAACCGAATGTGGGAAACCGGTTCTAGCACAAGGAAAGTAGCATTTGTAGGTGAATCTACATCAAATGCAGAAGTTTTAGCACATCTGGAAAATCTGAGTAGAAAGTTTGATGGCTTGCAAGGAAGTAAGAATCTAAGCTCAGAAGGAAAGATATCGAATGAATATTCGAATGATGGTATGAGAAATGATGACAATGTGTCATTAGGAATGGAAGAATCCGAAGGATATTCGAGGGAAGAAGTGAGTTTTATGCAACAGCATAGAAATTTGAATAACGCTTACTCAAACTCATTCAATGCCATTAGAAGAGATCATCCTACTTTTCGTTGGTCTGAGAACCCAACTAAGCAAGGACAACCTCCGTATCCAACCCAGTACAAGAGCTCGTACAATGCGAATACTCAAAATCAAGGTTACCAAGGAAATACCTCGAACCAACCCCACCAATTACCACCCAGATCATACCCTCAACACACCACTCAAAGTATACCAGTTACGCAAAGTTCCAATCCACCGGTAGAAGGAGTTGATAAGTGGGAAAAATTAATGGAAAATATGATGGGGGTGATGTCTACTCAGGCTCAGAATATGGAAACCATGATGACTTCTATAGTCACAGTCACTAAGGATATGAGTACTTTAAAAACATCCATGAGTGGACATGACACGAGAATGAGAACCATAGAAGCATATGTACGAAATATGAAAGATCACTTGAGTAGAGAAGGAGAACGAAAGAACAGTAGACCTCCGGGAGGACTACCTAGTAATACCGAAAGAAACCCGAGAGAGGTGAATGCTGTTATTACCCGAAGTGGAAGGGTATGTGGAAGTAATGAAGTAGAAAACTCCGGGAACAATGAAGTAAAAGATGATTTGGATGATAAATTCGAAGAAGACCTGGAAAATGAGGAAGAACCAGAATTCAGTAAAGAAGAAGAAGAAATCATTGATAATTTCTTGAGACGTGATAGACATGTTGAAGCAGAAAGCGAAGATGAGGAATGGATCAAGGTCCCGAGAATACTGAAAAATCCGTGGGCTAGCGATCTACGGACCTTATTTAATGAACATGTCAGAAAGGACGAGGTTACTGATAGTACAGTCCAAGTAGGAAATAACAACACTCAAACAACAGAACAAGTAAAGAAGAACTCATGGCACATTTCAAAGAAGAAAGTGCAGGATCATGACACATGGCGACCACCAAATGCTCAAACGTTTAAGGAAGCGTCACCATCTAAGGAGAAAGGTAAGGAAGGTATGACTTAGAACCCTAAAATTATTGATCTCGAGTCTTTACCTTACCCACCTAGATATCAAATTAAAAAGTTGAAAACAGATAAAAAGTATGCACGTTTCCTTGACACATTTCGTCACCTTAATGTCAATATACCTGTCATTGAACCATTAATCAACATGCCCACATATGGAAAGTTTCTTAAGGATATCCTCTCAAAAAAATGTTTAGAAGAGTATGAGAATATCTGCTTGAATGAAGAGTGCTCCGTAGTGTTGCAGCACAAGCTCCCGCCTAAACTAAAAGACCCCGGTAGTTTTACCATCCCATGCGAGATTGGGGGATTTTTGTTTAAAAAGGTACTCTGTGATTTCGGTGCAAGTATTAATCTCATGTCTTATGAGGATTATAGGAAGCTAGGCATAGGAAAACTCAAGAACACTGAAATGACTCTCCAGATGGCAGATAGATCTATTAAACGTCCTAAAGGAGTCATCGAAGACGTGTTGGTTAAAATAGATAAGTTTTACTTCCCAGTTGACTTTGTAGTTATGGAAATGGAAGAAGGATTTTCAGCACCCCTCATTCTTGGTCGACCATTTCTAGCTACGGAAAGAACCATTATCGATGTTCAAAAGGGTGAGTTAATTTTAAGGGTCAATGAAGATGAAGTCACCTTCAATATCTTCAAAGCTATGAAACATCCATACAGGTCACCAGAATCATGCTTATTCATAGATACTATATCTTCTATCTGTATGAATCATGCTGAATTACAAACTTTTGAAGATAAGCTCGAAGAATATTTGGCCTTATCTATCTATGAAGGAGATGACCAGGAAATGGAAGAAGTCCTTTTTCACCTAGAAACAGGTAGATCTTTTGAAAGACGACCATGGCATCGTTATTTGGACTTAGAACTGGATGGCCCAGTATTGAAACCTTTGGTGGAAGAGCCACCAAGGAATCTGGAACTAAAACCTCTCCCTTCAAATCTTAAGTATGCCTTTCTTGAAGCTGATAATTTGCTACGTGTTATTATTTCATCATCACTAACCAGTTCACAGGAAGATCAATTGTTGAGAATGTTGAGGCAACATAAGAAAGCGTTTGGATGGACAGTGGCAGATATTCAAGGAATAAGTCCTGAGATTTGTGTACACAAAATCATTTTGAATGAAGGAGCTAAGCCATGCATCCAACCCCAACGCCGCCTCAACCCAAACATGCAACCAGTGGTCAAGAAAGAGGTTATTAAACTATTGGAGATGGGGATAATTTTTCCTATATCAGATAGTGAATGGGTAAGTCCCACCCAAGTAGTACCAAAGAAGGGCGGTTCCACGGTGAAGGAAAATGACAAACATGAATGGATTCCAACAAGAGAGGTCACATGATATCGAATGTGCATTGATTTTCGTAAACTGAATGAGCACACTAAGAAAGACCATCATCCACTTCCATTCATCGTACAAATGTTGGAACGACTAAGTGGACATAAATTTTATTGTTTCTTGGATGGCTATTCAGGCTATTTACAAATATTTATTGCAGCAGGGGATAGAGAGAAAACGACGTTTACTTGTCCATGTGGAACTTTTGCATATAAAAGAATGCCGTTTGGATTATGCAACGCACCAGCTACGTTTCAGCGATGCATGATGGCAATATTTTCAGACATGGTAGAAAAAAAATTGGAAATTTTTATGGATGATTTCAACGTTTTTGGAGACTCGGAGAATGTCTCTCACACTTAGAACGTGTCCTACAACGCTGTGAAGACACCAATTTAGTTCTAAACTAGGAAAAGTGTCATCTAATGGTATCAGATGGTATTGTTTTAGGTCATAGAATTTCTGAAGAAGGTGTCGAGGTAGACAAAGCCAAAGTCGAAGTAATTGAAAAGTTACCTTCACCAGTAAATCTAAAAACTCTGAAAGAATTTCTTGGACATGCTGGTTTCTACAGAAGGTTTATTGCAGATTTTTCCCGCATAGCGAAACCTCTTAGTCATTTACTTGAGAAAGAAGTGCCGTTCAAGTTTGATGACAAATGTATGGAAGCATTTAGAACTTTAAAGGCACGGTTGATAACTGCACCAGTGTTAGTAGCACCAGATTGGAATTTACCCTTTGAGCTTATGTGTGATGCAAGTGATCTGGCGGTTGGGGCTGTTCTAGGTCAACGACATAACAAAGTACTTAAGGCAATCTACTATGCATCCCGCACTCTAAACGCAGCCCAGCTTAATTATGCCACAGCAGAGAAGGAGCTACTTGCCGTAATTTTTGCGTTGGACAAATTTCGATCTTATCTCATTGGTTCTAAAGTCATTGTTTACACTGATCATTCAGCATTAAAATACTTGTTGAGTAAGAAAGATGCAAAGCCACGTCTTCTTAGATGGATTATGTTACTTCAGGAATTTGACATTGAAATTAAAGATAAAAAGTGTAGTGAGAACGTAGTAGCAGACCATTTGAGTCGTATGGAGTCTACTGAAGAAAAAGGAGAGAGACAGGAGATCAAAGATTCATTTCCAGATGAACAACTCCTCATGGTTGACGCTCTCCAACAATGCAACTCATTAAAGCTGGTAATATACCCAAGGAGAGCTCGCCATGGTTCGGTAATATCGTTAATTATTTCACCTGTGAGTATATTCCATCTCACTGGATATGGCAACAAAAAAAGAAATTCTTTTATGATTTAAAATTTTATTATTGGGAAAAACCGGACCTTTTTCGAAGGTATTCGGATGGCATGATTAGGAAATGCGTTCCCGATAATGATATTTTAAGTATTTTATCCTTTTGCCATGATCGTGAGGCTGGAGGTCACCATGGAGGGTGGAAAACCGCCTATAAAGTTTTGCAATGTGGTTTTTACTGGCCTACACTGTATAAAGACGCACACCACTATGCACGATCATGTGAGTCATGCCAAAAATGGGGAAACATTTCTAAAAAGCACGAGATGCCTCTCCAACCTATATTGGAGTGTGAATTGTTTGATGTTTGGGGCATTGATTTTATGGGCCCTTTCCCTTCATCTTTTGGTAAGAAATTCATCTTAGTGATGGTCGATTATGTATCAAAATGGGTAGAAACCCAAGCACTTCCAACTAATGATACCAGAGTAGTGCTAAAATTCCTTAAAAAGAATATATTTACGAGATTTGGCACTCCTAGGGCTATCATTAGTGACAGAGGGTCACATTTCTGTAACCGGCCATTTACCAAATTAATTGAGAAATATTGTATAAAACACAAGCTCGGTACGCCGTATCATCCGCAAACTAGTGGCCAAGTCGAGGTATCTAACAGAGAGATAAAAAGAATCATTGAAAAAACTGTCGATTCCAATCAAAAAAATTGGGCAGAAAAATTAGATGATGCACTTTGGGCATACCGAACAGCTTTTAAGACACCGATTGGCTGTTCTCCCTATAAACTAGTTTTTGGCAAGTCTTGTCATCTTCCGGTTGAGTTGGAACATCGTGCCTTTTGGGCTATTGAATTTCTTAACTTTGATCCTAAGGCCGTGGGTGACCATCGATTACTCCAACTCACGGAACTTGAGGAGTTTCTCCTCGATGCGTATGAGAACGCTCGAATCTACAAGGAACGCACGAAATCTTTCCATGATAAGAGAATCTTTCGTTGTGAGTTCCATGTAGGTGATCGAGTGCTCTTGTACAACTCACGTTTAAAATTGTTTCCAGGTAAGTTTAAGTCTAGGTGGACAGGTCCATTTTTGGTAACTAAAGTGCATGCATCTGGAGCTGTCGAATTGACGGATGGCAAGACGACTTTCATAGCCAATGGTCATAGAGTGAAGGTTTAGGTTGAAGAAGAAGGAATCCCTCCAACTCGAGAGATGATGTCCCTTGTTGACCCCCCCCCCCCCCCCCCGTAAATTAAAACGAGAAGATAGTAGAGCTATAGACTATAAAATTAGCAATCACGGGTACTATCCTTCCTGTTACTCCTTAAACATTTATTTCTAGTTGGTTCGTGTGCTTAATTGCTACGTGCTTTGGTGAGTAATTGTTAGAAGTATCCCCTTTTGTTTAATATATTAATTAATGATCATTTTGATTGTTTAATTTTGTCGAGCAAACGACGTTTAACAAAAGCGCTACCGGGAGGCATCCCATAAAAATTAAGTATAAATTTTTTGCTCTTTTGTAAGGCCCGGTATGGCCAATGATCTTTTTGTGTCTACATTTTGGTTGATACGTTGCTCGTACTTGGGATTGCTTGTCATTTCATTGGTTCATTTCTTGTTCATGCCCACCCACCCACCCTTTTATAGCATCCCGGTACTTGGTTTGACTCATATTGATTCCCTTTTGTTTCCCTAACTACTTTCTTACTACTCACTTTCCATTGAGGACAATGCAAATTCGTAAGTGGGGAGTGGGAACATAGTTAGTCCAACAAAAGGTAATGTCATTAAATGTTTGAGAAACTCTTCGTTTTTAATTATCCTTAGGCATTCCAAGCATGATAAAATATAATTGAGTAAACACGATGCATTATGATGATATAATACTTGTCTATCTTTGATTTTAATATGATTTTTGAGTACGTATAATTAAATAATTATTATCAAATATTTTATGTATGAAATTAGACAAGTATACTTACATTTATAGTTAACTTTTAGAAATGCTTTCTTTCAAGACGAATCATGGTTCTGGAATCAGATTAAGGATGACGATTTTTTGCATAACTTTGACTCAACCATAGCCAAATGGCCTACCCGAACATAATTTCCATTTTGATCCCATCCCAGCCTTGTAGAGTGGCGAGACCCCACTCGAAGTAGCCATTGTATTTAGCTACATTATAACCGACCCTTAGCCTAATTTGGTCTACATTCCCTTGGCATCCCGCAAGTTTAGTATATACTTATGGATAGCGGTGACGACATCGGAACTAAGTGTCGATACATTAGAATGGCACGAGTTGAGATTGGTACATTGTTATTTGGAGGTCATTTAGCCAAATTATATCCTTTTTATGATTCAAAAAAAAAAACCATAAAATTGTTTGTTAAATGTTGTTTTAGTAATAAATTGGTTCCAACCAATAAATTATGAACCATTTGTATATATGTGTGTAAAATAAGAGTCATTGGAGATTATTTTGCGAGCTTTTTAGACTGTATCAGAATGTTACTAATCGAGGTATTTTTGATCAAGAAGTTGAAGGTGTAAGTATGTACGACTTGCTTTTCTCTCTTGATTTTTCCTTTTATCCTTTCGATTAGCCAACACCCTGAGCCTGAACGTTACAAGCCACTTTGCCAACTACTTGACTTAGTCTTTGATTCCGGATATTTATGAGTGGCGATTAAAAGTATTTCTAAGACTTTAACTATATCTAGTAAGTAATGCATGTAGAATTTCATTTAAATAATGTTTGATAACTAATTTGATAGTTATACACACT
This sequence comes from Gentiana straminea, assembly GCA_036785695.1. Classification (NCBI taxonomy): domain Eukaryota; kingdom Viridiplantae; phylum Streptophyta; class Magnoliopsida; order Gentianales; family Gentianaceae; genus Gentiana; species Gentiana straminea. Next base: position 1,442,803 of record JAVUPR010000241.1, on the reverse strand, counting down.
TTCCTCCATTAATCTCTTAGAAAGACAAAATCATCATATGATCATGATGCTAACTGCGTACAACACTGCATTAGAACATTAAACTAGATAATTACATTATCTCCCTTGTGTCCTTATAGTTTATCTCTTTGATTGCTCGAGGACGAGCAAAAGCTAAGTGGGGAGTGGTTGATGTAAGTCAATTAGATGATACTTTTTATGATGTTTTATCCCCATTTCTCGTGCATTTATTGATGTTTTTGTATCAATTCAAGTCATTAATTGCTTAGCTTCATCCAAATGTGTAAGTAGTAATTATTATATAAAATATCATATTTTTATAGGTTTTGTACCGGTTTAGTAACCGGAACGTCGTGTCGGGTTTACGCTTGGTATTTTGGTAATTTATTGCAGGACTATAGGTTGACCAAGATCCCGATGGACGACATGTGTTGAGCATTGACACGTCTTTTGAGGACAATAAGAGTATGCCAGAAGCTATCGAGTTCAATCGGATCAATTGTCTTTTGCGTTTCTACCATAGCCTACGGACTTTTGACCCTACTTAGAGGCATTATCTGGAGAAGACTTCTGCATAATATTTTTAGATCTTTAAACGAGCTTTCCAACGCACTTTGAATCACATAAATCGGAGGTCTACAACTCAAGTTATGGCCATTTTACCGAATTACTGTGAAGAACCGGCCTATTACGGCGCGCGCCGAGCGTCGCAAAAGAAGTTGTCAGAGACTTTTTGCGGCGCGCGACGGATCTTTAGCGGCGCACGCCGGAATATATCAAGATTTTTCTAGATTTGGCGAATATTTGCAAATATTGAGCATTTAATGCGCATTTATGGCTCTGACAACTCCAACAATTGCCAAGATTCCGGCTTAGACCGGGAATTACCGGTTTAGACCGGGAAGTGGGCCCTTCAATTATTCTCTCATCTACTATTCATATTCGAGTTATATATATATATATATATATATATATATATATATATATATATATATATATATATATCAACAGAGAAAGAGAGAGAGAAGAAGATATATATATCTTCTTCTTTATTTTTCTCCTCTTGCAGGCAACATCTATCAAAGGCTATTAGAGCCAAAATATTTTAGTTCCATTATTAGCTATTTTCATCACAAATTAATTCTAAGAATGCTTTAGCTCAAGCTTGTGGAAGGTTTGATTGGGAAAAGTTCAACAGCCGGGGAAGAAAACTCCATTGATGCTCGGAGAAGAAGACTTCAAGCTTTTCTTTTTGCGAAATTCAACGGTTGTAACCGGTAACATTCTATTATTATTTTGTTTTGTTAATTTGATTGCTATGAATGCTAAATTAAATATGTTAGTATTTATAGTAATGAGTGGCTAAACTTATAGCTAGCAAAGGCAATGTAATTGAATTATTTTGATCTCTTTTGGTTGAACGGATGATGATTATGTAATGTATATTTTAATTACGGTTGTGCTGAATCTTTTTCTACTTAAATTGATTGTTAGCTCGTATTGGAGTAATTAACCAATATTGGCACACACACACTTAATTGATACTGAACGGAGATTTTAGGTGTGAGAACGAGGTAGAAAAACCGGAAGGTAAAATTGGCCGTTTGACGGAATCCTATTTCTTATCCGGGGAAAGATTAATTGTACTCGAGAGTTTATCATGTCGAATCATTAGGTTTAGGGCTCTTAAACCAAGGAGGATGCATAGAACAATTTCGTACACTCGTATGAGGGGAAATTGTTAAAGTAGGAGTACACTGTTTCACACAATTGAATACCCTTAATAGGCCGAATTAATCACATCCTTAAAACTGAAAGAGACTGTAGTTCAATGAAATTGTCTTGGCTAGTACCTTTATTTTAATTATTAATTTTACTAGTACGGAAACTATCACTTTTATGATAAAACTACGACTTAGATCAAGATAATAATAGCTAATTGGTGTTTGACCACACTTTATGTTGCGTATCCCTGAGGAGACGACCTTGTTCACTAGACTAGACTACAATTGATCCGGTACACTGCCGGTTAGATTGGACACCAGTTTTAGCTTATCACTGGCACATGTACAAACAATCAGGTTGCAGGTTTGGTTGCTAGTAGCAGTTGCAAAGGGAACGCAAATCTGGTCTGAATCTGAATCTAGAGTGTTGGCAAGCAGGTGGAGCTTCAAGTCCATACTCAGCGGAGCCTGCAGAACTCAGCTGAGAACAGTCAACACTAATCTAGCACTTGGTTGTGCATCTGAACTTGAAGAATCAAGAGCTGAATCTGGTGAAACCAAAATCTGGGGTTGGCTGAGTGGAGGTCTGCTGATCTAGTACCAGCTGAGTGAAGATCAGCTGAGTGAAGGTCAGCTGAGTAGAGGAATGTTCAAGTTTGGGAAGTCTTTTTTGAGTGGAAAGTCGGTTGAGTCCATCTGTCAGTAGAGTGGCATCTGCTGAATCTGTTGAACATGTCTGTGTTGTTCTGCATCTGTGTTCTGAAGCCTCATCTGAGTAAAGTCAGCTGAGCATCTGGTGAACATGTCTAAGGCTGAGTTCTCATCTGGAGTTAAGTCTCATTTGGAGGAGTCTAACCTAAAGTATGTTTTCTTCACATCTGGTCAGCTCAGAATTTGAATCTGAATCTGCAATCTGTTTGGTTGAAGTTGAATCTGAAGAACTCAGTTGAGTGTGCTAAGCTGAGGTGATTACATCTGAATCTGGTAATCACATCTTGTCTGGTGATCAAGTCTGAATATGTTGATCACATCTGTTCTCAACTCAATCAAGTCTGAATCGGTTAACAGCAGAGGATCTCATATGAATCTAGGAGGTTATCATCGGAAGCTGGTTTCTCATCTAGAGTTAACTCATATTTGGAGGAATCACACCTGAAGCTGTTAAGTCTGAAGAAAGAGGAGGAATCGGGTTTAGTACATCTGGTATTGACAAATGCATCTGGTACAGCACATCTGGTTATACATCTGTTTGAACGAGAGTTCAAGTCAAGATGGAGATTGTTAGAAAAAGTGACTTGACTTCTCAGGAAGGCAAGTCAGCTGAGCAAAGTCAGCAGGGGTATGCTAGCAGGGCAATGTCAGCAGGTCAAATATCAGTAGGTTATGTCTGGCGGAGTCAGTAGAGTTCACATCTTGAGTATTTTAGTCAATCAGCTAGTATTTAGTTATGGCGGCTAGGTCTAGGGTTTTGTGACTATAAGTACTCATCTGTTGTAACCTATAATATTTGCAGAATCAGCAGTTAACATTAGCATCATCAATTGCACAAGCAATTGCAGAGTCTGTAAAATCTCCAGTGGTAATATAATCTCCTCGTTTCTGCCTGTGGACTAGTCGGCATATTGCCGGAAACCACGTTAAATTGTGTGTTATTGTTTCTTGTGTGAATTATGCTTTCTCATTTATTCTTGATTATTGCAATCCGTTTCGATCCCTGACGGTCCTGTTATGACAAGGTATTAATTATGTAGATTAATTAAATATCCGCAATATATATTTATGCTAGGTGTAGTGCCCGAAAGACAATTTGTGTAATTGTTTTTAATGGATGACAGAATTTATCTCACCTTATTACTTGCTTTGTGCTTGTAAGTAATACACCTGTCGCAAACCCTAAGTATATCGGTATGTAACCGCTTAACTCGGTGCATGGCATGCACGTGAGGATTGAGTTAGTGGTGATATACTTAAATCGTTAGTCCGTGGTGAACTTAATCGAGTTTAGGGTCTCTTGATTAAAACACCAATAATGCGCCCAGAACACCTTAGGGTGTGATAGTCTTATCCGGACTGTCGGTAGAGGGTACCTACGTGGGGCATTTATATATGATGGCATTCATATAGGGCTGGACCGATTTAATATGTATTTCTTGGTATAATTCCGTAATCGAGGAATCTTATTAAATCATTAGATGATCATATATGGATCAACCTTAATCCTGAGGTGATCACAGGATGCTGCTTGTCCCGGGGTAGTGTTTGATGTGTTAGTTACGGTTCACTTTAATATGTGTTCCAAGCCACTTCTCATTGGCACTATCTCCGGATGAGTGAGTAGTTCGATTTTCACGGACATGGAATCCATTCCTTCCTGCGGGAAGTAGAGAGACGATCCCCTTATTTGTTAGCCCTAAGAAAGTGATCGATCCCCGGAGTTCACATTTGACTAATTAGCTACTAGTCGGATATGTGTGCTAATTGATCATCGGGGGTTAATGGTAAATAAGGATAAGATATTCGAGTCGGGTTCACGGAGACTTCCCACTCGTAATGGACGATCTATGGAGGGTTAATCCGTATGTAGTGATTATATCAATGGACGCTTATTCACTCTATGGGTTGAGTATAAGTATACATCTATAATCGGTAGAGTTCAGTTTCGGGTTTATGGTGGCGTAATCTCGGAATTAATAATTAATGTACTTATTCTGTTCGATGACTAATTAATTATTGGAGCTACTGGTTATAGGTCCATGGTCCCCGATGTGGCTTCTGTAAATCGGACCAATAATCTTGTTATTTGGGCCTTAGTGATAATTAATTGGCTGGGCTAATTAATTGATATGCATGGATATTATTTAGTTGGGCTAAATAATATAATACACATAAAAGACATTTTATGTGGGCTTTATGATCCTAAAGGTGGCGCCTATGTGTTGATTAATTAGAGAGAAGTTAGTTTTCTTGGATAATTATTTGACATGTGATTTATCTTTTATTTGTTAATTGATAATTCATGGAATATTAGTTTGTAATATGATTTATCCTAATTTGTTTGGGATAATCATTTTATTTATCTTTTATTTGGAATAAAGGATTAATGGAATAATTATCTCTTAATTATTTAATCTTTGGAGGACAAGGATTACTCTCCTATATAAAGAGAGTTCTCCCAAGTCTTAATGATAAGGCATAATTTCGACCACCATCAAATAAAGGAGAGAAAAATTAGTTTTTTCTTGACTAGGGTTTTTAGAGGAAGAAAAACTTGGAGTTTTTCTTGGTGTTGCATATCAAGGAGGCTCGTGTATCAAGAAGGGTGTCCACCAACCGCCGTTTGGAGAACACATCGGAAGATCAAGGTGACTCTTCCCGTTATTGGTAGCATAATCTTAAACCCCCTTGTAGTACTAAAGTCCTTTAATTATGAATTGTGTCATATAAATCGTGATCCATCCGCTGCACATAGATCTAACTCGTTTATATCTAAGAACCTGCATCCATCAATTTATATACATGTGTGGCACATTTATATGTGTATATGATACACATGCATTCTACAATTTAATTAATGGATTATTTATTATAAAAATATTTAAATAAAAAGGATAATCAATTAATGAAGATTTTCCTCAAATCCTTGATTCCTTATTTTATTTGTGAAAATGTTATATTTCTTCCTACTCCAAGTAGGAAGCTTTTTGGGAGACATATGAGGCGTCACCTAATGCTATAAGTAGGAAAGGGTGTCAAGCTCTTTTTTATCACAATTACACGAGTACTATTTTACTAGAAAATAATAGAGATTCCTAAAGAGAGTTTTGAGAGAGAGAGAGAAATTCGGTCTAGCAACCAAATTTTTCCGATAGCAATCTGAGCAAGGATTCCAGCGGGAGGTTCGTGTGGATCAACGGTAGATGCCGAACACTTAGGCGGCTCCGTGCACAAGTACACTGTAGACAAAACATCGATCTATTTCAGATATTTTCTACTATCTTCATGTTTATTGTTTAAACAAAGTCGATCTTGGGAAATAAGAAATCAAAATTTTAAATTCCGCTGCGTAAACGGGTTGATTTCCTAACACTACTTTTGTTTGTCAAAGTGTGTGTGCTATTTAAATTGTTGGTTGTGTTTTGTGTCTGTCTGTAGAAAGATCACTATGTTCAAATCAATGACTAAGATTAGGTGTGAGTGAAAATTTTTGATTTGAAGGAGCCCAGTGAGGATATTGGCCAAACTCAAGTTTTTCATCAGCACCGATCTTGTGTAATTCTGAATCTCAGTGTGATCTTGACTTTGACAGGATCCCTGCTTTACCCCTGCCTTGTTACTTGCTTCATAATCTCAGTTTCGACTCAAATTATTGAGTCCACATGCTGATATTCTGAATTTGTGTCGTTTCTGTGACACTTCTTGTTCTTGGTGCTATTCTTGTTTAAGCTGATCATCAAACCTATCTGACTTTGTGTTGCTAAATTTGTGCTATCATGCTTTGAATCAACTGCTTGGTGATCTGTTCTGAAGTCATGAATACTTTATAAAAGGTTTTAGTAGGATTAGTTGAACCTGTGTATTTGAACTTGAACCTTGTTGTGACTCTTTCTGTAATAGTATATCCTTTAGCATTAAGGTGTACCTGAACTTTTTAATATACCAAGTAATCTGTTTGAGTGAATCATTGGCTTGATATTTTGTGCAATTTGATTTGAGTTTGCAACAACATACTGTTTTAGTGTAGTCTTTTACCAACGTTTTGGAACTCTTTCGTGACGCTTTTCAAACGCCACTATATGTCCTATCTGGTTTCCTCATCATCTGACTAAATTAATTGATTTTAAACAATCTGTTAATTGGTCTGATCCTGCGAATCTGTTTAACCGAATTCATATACTTTGTGTTTGATTAAATAATTTGCCTACTTGATCAACTTGTCAGTTGTGCTTGTTGAATGTTCCAAACTTGTTTTAAGCACGCTCTTGATCACTTGGGTAATATAACACGCAAGTGAATAGTAACTTAAGTTTTCTTCCGCGCTTAATTACTAGTATTTGTGTGGTTTTCGGAAAAGTGGTTAAAATCCACCAGCACTTTATTCACCTCCTCTGGAGTGTTCATTTACGCATTATCGATCCAACATCACCGATAACGATGAAGGATTCTCATTCGGATTAACATAAAATAGACTAAAAGGACTCAACTCCTACTTTTTAGCTGCAATTGCTATCAAGAACAACCTGTAATCACAAAAACTTACAAAAAATATAGAAAAAACGATCAAGAACTGAATTCTAACTCCAGAACAAAGAAGAGAATCATAGAAATCTCTCAAGATTAATCTATGATTACAACAACAATCTTGAAGATAACTCTCAAGTTTCGTATACTAAACATCAGAGTTAGCACGAAAAACTCTTTGATACCATGTTCAAATTGATGAAATTGAAAGAACAAAAGAAAAAAATGCGAAATTTCTTATTGATTAAAGAATAATGAACAAATTAAGTTACAATGTATTGATCATGAAGTATTTACGGTGTATACTTCACTACAATGGTTACATGTAGCAGTTACATTCGGTTATAACATAATGGAAGTTAAATATTATACAGTCTGTTGAATCCAAGTTAGTTGAGCCGAGCTCTGCTATCAGCTGAGTTGAGTGAGCTGATCCTCTTATATCTATCGCTCTTTTATCCATATATTATAACAATTTTCCTTTTTTTTTTTGAGTTAGTCGAACAAAGGTTCCGCTCAAAAAAAGAAAACAAGAAAGGTTTTTGGGGTAGGAAATTCGATGATGGCGATAAAAAGAAATTGAGGTTTTGTTGTCATCGGTTTGGGAGATGATTTACATGCTATGCTGAGAGGTGAGAACATGTGCCATGATTTGATTAGGACGGTTATGAGTGCATTGTAAAGATTTATGATACCGTATGATTTAAATGATTTATTAAGAGATTTATTATATCTTAGGAAAATATAACTTAAAAAAAACAAGATCCTATTTATTTTATTGTTGGGATTTCGATTTAAAAGTAGAAGGAAAAAAAAATTAAACCTTCCTTATGGCTCACGAGATGCTTAAGCGTGAACATGTATAAACACGACAATATTAAATTCTGAAGGTTCCGTTTTCGTGAACTCATTCAAAGTATATGGTATTGGATGAATAAGTAGTGCGTGGGACCAACACCCAACGCCCCCGAAGACGATCTTCATTTCTAAGGCAATCCGTAAAGCTAGCGAAATTAGAGTAGCTTGGATGTAAATTTTTTTCCCAGCTTTTGACGTGTAATTTTTAGAAACTTTACTAGAGTGTACTTTCTGTACAATTTTTATCTAATAAAATATCCGATTTCGAAAAAAAATATTAAAGTTATATTTATCTCGAGATAAAATACCCTATCAAGAAGTACAAATTAGTCGTTACATACTTGTTGGATTGAAAACAAAAATTGTTATCACCTATTCATTGCTTTTTCGGGTATGTGCATTTCGATTTCGAACATACCGAGCCGAGCCGAACCCCCGTTGGATTCGGCTCGTTCTGTGCCTAGTCGTTACATACTTGTTGGATTGAAAACAAAAATTGTTAACACCTATTCATTGCTTTTTCGGGTATGTGCAATTAGGACTGTAAATGAGTTGGACTATTTGTATTCGTTTCGCAATAGAGTTTGACTCGATTCGATTTTTTCGAGTTCGAGCTCGAGTCGAGCTACTCGAATAATTAATCGAGCCAAGGTCGAGTTTTAAAATATAGTTATCGAGTAGCTCATGAGCTTATCGAGGTTGATTAAATAATTATTTAATTAATTAAATTTATTATAAAATATTTTTTTATAATTAAAAAATATTATTCGAGTCGAGTATTAGACGAGTCGAGCTCGATCTTGCCATATTTCATTAAAAATTAAATGAATTCTAAGAAAATAATTGAGCTTTCGAGCCGAGTCGAGCTATATCGAGTACTTAGCGAGTCTAGTCCGATCTTGTATTTTTATGACTCGATCGAGCTCGAGCCGAGTTTTGAGCCAGAACTTTTTAGTCGAGTCGAGCTTGAGCCCTAAGAATATAGACTCGACTCGGCTCGATTACACCCCTATGTGCAATTACCAAATTATTTAACATAATAATTCTTAGATTTCTTGATAACGTACGTAATCAACCAGAAAAAAGTACATAATTTTGCCCGTACGGGTAGCTCAATGGTTCCCGTGTGACATATTGCATCAATAACCGCATCATTAAATCCCGACATGCACAGCGTGGAGTTAAGTAGCTCTGTAAAATGTGACTTCATGTAGACATTGGGTCATGGTCCTCCCAACAACAAAAAACCGTTAGTCACACTAATTAACATCAACACCGTCTTATCGGACGAATGTATGGGGATTGGGTAAGGAATATCGGTTCTTACATCAAAGATACATAATTGTATTTGTGTCCGTTAAAGTAAAATGAAGGGAAAATGATATGTGCACTATAAATTTATGTAGTGCATAAATCACTACATGTTTGGTATTCATTAATTAAAATGATCAATTATTTATTGTGATGGATTCCAATAAAATATATGGTGTTGATTATATTGTATATGATATTATGATAGAAAAAATAATGGATGTATCACTACTTAAAATGAGGTGGGACATACAAAAAGTGCACTACACTCCAATCTTTTGCAAAAACAATTGCGGTACATGCCCGAATTTAATAAAACATAAAAATGAGGAAAAGTGGAAACGAAACTGGGGAATGCGACAGCCATAATAATAAGAAAAGAAAACCATTTTGACGTCATAAATAAAAATAAAATGAAATAATAATAATAATAATAATAATAACAACAACAAAAACTAACATTCAAAAATAAAAATAAAAATAAAAAATTCCTTTTTGAGGGGAACTAACATTTTCACAACGGAGAGTTTTTCCGTGGAGAAGTTCTTGTGTGGTGTTTTCATACGGTGTGGAGGCACCGTGTGACCGTACAAACCATATAGTTTTATTCTATATTTAAACTGTGTGGTTCTGATCGTTTCACTCGTCACTTCACCTCAAATTCTCTTACCACACAAGTATTTCCCTTTTGCGTGGTATATTTATATACACCTAATTGATGGTTGAGATCACATATCCAATTTAGGTGTCTAATTTCGATATCAAAGTAAACTGTTTCCTGTGTGTTTTAATTTTGAGTTTTGTTTTTTTGTTTTCTTAAATTTTCTCCCAAAAATAAAACATACTGAAAACTACGTTGTTTTTACCTAAACATCGAAATTAGACGCCTAAAACAGACAGATGATCTCAACATTCTAATTAATCGGTAAATAAATCTAAATCACACAATTTAAATTTTATTAAAAATAAAATATCTACCGTTTACGGAGTGCACCTAATAATTTTCCTTTCACAACCCAAAAAAAAAAAAAAAAAAAAAAAAAAAAACGCCTCAGCTGCAAACTACTATGACCGAAGCAAAAGGACACGCGTAAGATAGGAAGACCACCGAAAAGCAGAGCAATTCCTGTGAGGACACATGGATAACACGTGTCGATATACCCGTCGCTGGGAGAAAAAGCTTTCCTAAATTTGCAATAAAAATCTAACTCATTAATTTAGGATAATGCTACTTTTAGGTAATTTTTTTGAAGGGAATTTTAGGTAATTTCACCTTTACAGATTTGTGGCCCGACCCTTTTTGTCAATTTTCCAAGTACATACATACAGTCAAGATTAGAGGCTGCGTACTTCCTTTCTCTCTAATAATTATATTATAGATCAATATATAATCAAATAAAATAATAATTTTAAATCAGAAAGATCTAAATATTACTACTATTATGAATTCGAGCATTTAATTAAGAATAATTACATGAAATATACTCTTTAAACGATTTAAGACAAACTCAAATATGTTATTCTCAGGTTTGATTTGATAAAAAGTTTGGTTGGCTCGATTCGGATCGGTTAATTAGTAATTAGTTAAACTTAAAACTAAAAGAAAGGGAAAGATTAATTAAGCAAGCACCGCCAAAAATAAAACAGATCAATTTTCTTAATTCAAATCTAATAACTTCATCACTCTCTCCTCGTTTTGCATTTCGTCTTCTTCTTCACCTCACGCCTGCCTCACAGTGTACTACTCAAAAGAAACACAGAAAACTGCAGGGCTTATTAATCAGATCGAAGCTGCTCTTTCTTTTCTTTTTTTTTTTCTTTTCTACAAATCCGCCTTACATTTTCTTGAGCTTTAATTACACTTGCTTAATTAAGCAAAAGGTACGTACATTCTTGACTGTTTGTTAATAATATATGCTTCTCTGACTTGCTTATTTGCTTCACAATCTGTATTGCAAAAATCGAATTCCTTGACTAACATATGGAAATGGAATGGATTTTGTCTAAGATAATTTCTAGTTTTAGTTATTTAGTTAATTAATTTTCTCCTTCTTCTAGCTCCAGGTAGCAGGTAGCTGTCTTTTATTTTTGTTTAATTTAAGCATGCATCTTACAATAATAATAAATTGAGCTGGGAGGATTAAATCGGTCTGCAGTACCCATGTTTTTTTTAGTTTTTGCCAGTCTTTACTCTTTACCCATATGGTGGATGTGGATCGACCCGGTTTCAGGGTGTCAATTGATGTTGAAAATGTTTAACTAGTTGAAAATCAATATAAACTATATATATGTAGGGGTTGAATACTACTTTTAATTGGATTTGGAATTTAAATGTATATTAACCCATAAAATAGTGCTAAAGTTTATTGTTGTTGTTTGAATTTGGAAGGTAGGTAAGGGTAGATTGATCAGAAAAGAAGAAGATGGAGTATACAGAGCAAGAAATAATATCTCGTGATCACGAGGTTGATTCGCCTCTCCCCCTGCCTCATGAAATACAACAACAACAAGAGTCGAAACAACCACAACCACAACCACCACCACCACCGCCGCCGCCGATTGGGAGACAGGGATCAGTCTATTCACTTACACTGGACGAGTTTCAGAACACAATGTGTGAAAACGGAAAGAGTTTTGGATCGATGAACATGGACGAGTTTCTTAACAACATTTGGACAGCTGAAGAACAAGCGGCACATGCTCATGCCGCTAGTGCAATGCCTCCTGCTGCTAATCAGTTGCCGTCTTCTTCGTTACCGTTATTACACAATACGAGGTGTAATACAGTGGATGTTGATCATAAAGGGATTCTCAAACATCAGCATAGCCTAACAAGACAAGGATCTATCTCGATTCCCGTACCGTTGTCTCGTAAAACAGTTGATGAAGTTTGGTCTGAAATTCATAGAAGTCAGCAAGATCAGCAACACAACACTAGTACTAGCGATATGCAACAGGATGATAATGATAATAATCATAATAATCCAGAAGCCGATTCTACACAGCAGCAACGACAGCTAACGTTCGGGGAGATGACACTGGAGGACTTTTTAGTCCGAGCCGGGGTGGTTAGAGAACAGGCTCAGCCGACACCACTGACAGCCACCGTTCCACAACAGACATACGCATCGCCGTCGTCTTTGTATCCTAACACCAATCCTGCTTTAATGGGGACAAGTACTTTTGTTCCAACAATGCCCGTCTTGGGTGGTACTTTAGGCGGTGGTGGTTCGGCTGTTAACATCGTGCCGTATCAACCGATATTGCAACCTAGGCCTATTGTAGTAGGTGGTGGTGAGATACCGAATAGTCATCATGGAGCGGTGAAAAGAGGTACCGGAGTACTGTACCCTCATCATCATCTTCATCAAAACACAGCCGAAGCGGCGGCGCCGCCCCCCGTTTGTTACGGAGGAAGAATGGGGAACGGAAATGAGGGTGCAGGTTACGCACAGGTGACGCCACTTGCTGCAGTGGCGTCACCTGTGAGTCCGGTTTCGTCGGACCCATTGATGACTAATCAAGGAGATGGAACAAGTTATGATGGAATGGATATATCGGGGTTTAGAGGAGGAGGGAGAAAGCGGATTATGGATGGCCCGATTGAGAAAGTGGTAGAGAGAAGACAACGGAGGATGATAAAGAACAGAGAATCTGCAGCTAGATCACGAGCAAGAAAACAAGCGTATACCGTTGAACTCGAAGCTGAATTGAACCAATTGAAAGAAGAAAATGCTCATCTGAAGCAAATCATCAAAGATTTGGATAGAAAAAGAATACAACAGGTATGTCATCCACAAGATTAATATATATATAATCGATGTATAGTTATCATCATTGTTCATCGGTTTATAATTCGTGTATTTTGGGTGGGACAGAATGAGCAGATGAAGGAAATGAGATTGAGTGCAGAAACAACACCCAAGGCACAAAAGGCGGGCGGGAGATTGAGAACGTTGCGGAGAACTACCTCGTACCCGTGATGGACTTCAAAAGGTACGTAGTCGTGTTGATGGAGTTCAGAAATCGTACGGGTTGTGAAGAGATTAACGAAATCTAGATCGTGGTAGAGAAGCGGTTTATCGACTTAATTTATCGTTACAGAAGTTTCTCAATCATACTCTATATATATATAGGTATCTTTTTTTTTTTTGGCTGAAGAAGGAATGAAGAAGTACGTTATTCTTTAATCTTTTTGAGTACTGTACTGTTGTAGCCCCCCCAGTTAATTAGGTTGGATGTGGTATACGTACGGGAAATGATTAATGATGTAACACACTGAGTATCTGTATTTTGTGGAATTGTAGTGTTATGATTTGTCTGAATAGTTGATGGCTATATGTTATCAATGTGATTTAGCATTATTGTTGCTATTAATATATGTTTTTCTTGACTCGGAGCTTTAATAGTTGACATGGGTACGGCCTGATCTCACACAAGTGGCACTCATCGGACCTAATCGGATCATCTTGATTAGATGGCCCAACATGGGCTCAGCTCGGCTCGACGTCAGGCCTCAGTCAGTACGGCTGTCTAGTCAGGATGTCTCCCGCACAACACAGGTCACGCTTTTAGGCGAATAACCGATATAGTGCAGGTTCAACTAGATATCTATGCTCAGCTCAAAGCAAGTCTATTATGATCTCGGCCATAAGTGACTCTCCATTAAACTGGCATTCTGACCTTTTAGCAGACATTATCCCATGACGAGTTACAAACTACTCCATGATCTCGGCCATATTCTTTGTCACATGCATCAAAGCGTCAACTCCCCCCGGCAAAGTCCTATAAAAAAAGGGGTTATCACCTATAAAAAAGGGGTTATCACCCTCCAGATTTATGTTTTAGCTTGATCCCAACATTCTGGGTACATAGGAAGTCTTCATTTGGCTTAGCTAATTATCATCAACAAAACCTTCAAATTGCTAGTTGGGTAATCCTCACAAAACCCAATAACCGGATTCATAACTAGATTTCATTCCTGATGATTTTGAGCATCGTCATTTGATGCTAGAAGGAGGGCTCAAAAATGTACCTTCGGAAAGCCTTGTGGTTGTTTACAAAGAACACCATGAAGCTTGAGCAAATATTCGAAGAAACTCAGGTGCATGACGAGAGGAAAAAGTTCATCATGATCTCTTCTGAAAAGAGAAGAGAATCGGATTAATGGGGGGAGGGGGAGTTGCACATGGTCCAGAGGATCCATTGCCCCTGTTAATTGGCAATGAGGGTTTGGGTATAGAGGCCATAATTCACAGATATCTCGTCAAACGTAGCTGTGTAGACAGAAGAAGTGTCATCAACATCTTATATCAAAACGCCTTCCAATCTATACTGCTTACTTCATAAGGTCTCACATAAGCATCAGATCCTTTATTTGGATTCACAGGGCCGCCGGTACAACCCTTAGGAATGGTCCACTTCAACACAACTTTTGGGAAAAATTGGCACGTACAGCAGAACTTTGGTGGTAGATTGTGTGGTGGTGGAAGGCTCATCACCCTACAATGTCATTATTGGCGGGCCCACCCTGAACGAACTAAGGGTTGTTATCTCTCTCGCCCACATTAGGATTAAGTTCCTTACTTCAGAAGGAACATGAGAGATAAGAGGCGATATGGAAAAAGCCAAAAGCTGTTACACATTTGCCGTTAAAAAGAAGGAGAAGAACCGGTTCAGCAGGTCCTGATCAAGGATCTTCTTCTTGAAACCGAAGAACCGCCCCTGTTTGGTTTCAGGCTGGGTTGGATCCATTTGGAACTAACTCAATATTTTATTCATCCACTATCTTATTTACTATTATTTTATTGATTTTATTATTTTATTATAATTTTTCTCACCAATCATTTCACCATCAACAAATAAAATAATATTAATCAATTCATTTTATTCACAACCTACACTATTCAACTATTACTTTATCAATATAATATTTTATTAAAATTTCTCTCACCAATCATTTCTTCATCTACACAAATTTCAATACAATATTTCAACTTTATAATCATTATTTTATTTTATTTTATTTTAATTTCTTTCTCATGACGCAATTCAATCACAATCCAACCCGAAACCAAACAGGGCCCTTGGTCTAAAGATCCCATTGAAGGCGTCATCTTATGGCCGGAAAAGCCAAACCAGATGATACAGATCGGAGCATGGATTCTTTCCCTGGTGAAAGAGAATTGAAAAGCGTATTGCAAGAGTTCGCTGAAATATTCGCCTGGGTTCCCGCTGACATCCCAGGGATATCGACCGACTTGGTTGTTCACAAACTAAATGTGGATCCCGAGCGCAAATCAGTTTGGAAAAAGAAACGCCACTTCTCTCCGGAGAGAAACGAGGCGATAAAGAAGGAAGTGATAAAATTATTGAAAGCTAAAATCATTAAAGAGGTCTTATATCCAATATGGTTATCAAATTCAGTCATAGTCCCAAAACCATACGGCAGTCTGAGGATGTGCAGAGATTTTTATAGACCTTAATAAGTCCTGTCCAAAGGATTGTTACCCCCTACCAAGGATAAATAATCTAGTAGATTCCACAATGGGCTACGAAATCTTTGATTTCCTGGATGCATATAAGGGATACCATCTAATTATGGTGGTTGAGGAAGATGCATAGAAAACCTCTTACGTCCTGAAGATCGGCACATTTTGTGACATAACATTTGGGTTTGAAAAAATACATGAGCAACGTATCAAAGATTGGTTAATACCGTTTTCGCCAAACATATCAGAAGTATATGTAGACAACATGCTGGTCAAAAGCATGTCCTTGGTGGAATATCTAATGAATCTAAGAGAAGTCATGGGGTACTTCGAAAAACCAATATGAGATTGAATCTAAAAAATCGCACCGTCGGAGTTCGATATGGGAAGTTCCCAAGATTTATCGTATCCAATGAGGGAATAAAAGCTAATCCCCATTAAATTGCAAAATGATGATATCTTCACAAAACCCTTGCCTCAATCTTCTTTCAAAATAATTCGAGATAAACTGACTTTGACTCCCCCACGAGCTTTATTTTTTTTTTTTTATCATTTTCAAAATTTGAACTATCAATGCATAATTTCAGCATGTAGTCTGTTTTTCATCTATGGCACAGTGATTTCTAGATTTGACAAGTGTTTAAAGGTTAAATCAGTCTATGTCTAATGGGGAGTTGTTGCTCTTTTGTGCATCTAAGTCTTAGTCAAGTCTAAAACTAGCTCGACCCATCAAGATGGACTTTTTATACTAAAATGTGTATGCTTACATGCTTACATGTTTTGAGACTGCAACTTGCTCTAATGTGCTTATTTATCAGTATCCTATGGTTAATGGGGAGCATAGTTGAGTCTTGTATCCATTATAACTTGATTATATGCTTGTTCTTCGTTGATAGTTATGTGTATCTTGAATACAACCAAAAGGGGAAGATAACGTGCATGAGGTTAACTTGTATCTATGTTATGCACACCATTTTTTTTTATTATTCCAAAATACATCATACACTTAACTTATAAACAATTATGCATTTCTGACATGAGTTTTTACAAGCTAGATTTATCATACAAGACATGAAAATGATCTTGACATCATCCATACTTGAAATGATATAAGTCTTATTGATATTACGTGTCATATATTGTATATGTAGTAGTGTACTAATGCCAATAAAGTCTTATAGACTTGAATCTTTTGGCACAATTTCATGTTTTAATTGAAGGTATAAATATTATAAGTACGGCTTCTTCACTACCCTATTATGCTATGCAAACGATTAAGTTTCCGGCGCATGCGATCCAGCTGTTAGACAAGCTTAATAGGCGTTTTTTTTTTGGAGATGAAGATATCAATAAATTACATACGGTAATTGGGAGAGTATCTGTCTTCCCAAGAGCCACGGTGGGCTTGGGATTAAGTCTCCTAAGCTTATGAATCGGGCTTTTCTATGTAAATTGGGTGGAGATTATATTAATGAACCTAATGCTCGGTGGGTCCAATTTTTGAAGAGTAAATATGGTGACCTAATGGGTGTTAATACACCTCCCCTCTCATGTTTGATTAAGTATCCTTGGTATCAAAGATTTTTTACTCAACAACATGTCTTGGGATACCACTTAAACTCATGGGCTTGGAAGCACAATCCGAATGGCAAATTTTCAGTACAGTCAAGCTACGACGTGATGCAAGCTGCGGGAGGTACTTTAAATTCCCGCTTTTGGCTCCGTATTTGGAGCTTAAAGGGTCCGGAGAGGCTTAATGTTATTCTTTGAGAGGCATGGAGAAATAGCCTTAAAACCAATGGGTTGATTGCTTCTTGTATTCCGGAGGCGTGTTCCTCTTGTCCTATATGTGATGCCACCATTGGGACGAATCTTCATGCGATGAGAGATTGTGGATGGATTAATATGGTTTGGAAGGTGCTCATTCCGGCAAGTAGACATGATCGTTTTTTCGACTTCAATAGGATTGATGCTTGGATTGATTTCAATCTTTCGCAGGAGCTTTGCAACGATTCCTTGGGCATGGAGTCGAAATACATCTTCCGAGAAACCATTGCAAGTGCTTGGTTTTGGAGAAATAAAAAACTTTTTGGAAATAGAGACGATATACTGAGAACTAGTCTTTTGATTCTAGCATTTTAGCTCGCACTAAGTCTATTGTTTCTCTTGATGAGACTGTTGTTTAGATTTTATTTGGTAGACATTTTTGCCCCCGTTGTATAATATATATCCAAGATCCTTTTCTCCGGAAAAAAAATTAATAAATATTATAAGATTTCTACATTGATGATCAAGGCTTAAATGACAATGTACTAAATTTATACAATCAACACAACACTTGTACATGACATACCCATATGTGTTACATCTTGGGCAAGTTGGGAAAGCCACCAACAGCTATAACCAGTGGCGGAGCTACATACAACCAAGGGAGGGGCAACTGCACCCCTTTATCCGGAAAAATTACACTAATATATGTACAAACATATCGTTTGTCCCCTCTTAAATTTTAATATTTGCCTTTAAAAATTTTATTGCACCCCCCCCCCCCCCCCCCCCCCCTCCGAGATCCTGCGTCCGCCCCTGGCTATAACATCAACCAAACCATGCCCCTGGCTATAACATCAACCAAACCATGAATGGAATAGGTGAGGAGTGTTCTGGCCAGAAATCCAAGCCTCAAAGTACACGAGAGAAAGGGAGGAATGGACAAGACAAGCTTGGCATGTTGAATTCTGGTTTGGGTCCAAAATGTGGTCGTTGTTTTTGAATTTGGTGGACCAAATCAAGCTCTAAAGCTGCTAAAATACTTAAACGAATGATTTGGGGGCACTAATGGGCTTTCATCAACTACATAAGAATGGATTACTAATGTTGCCATAAGAGACAGGCATACTCAAATATGTTGCAACAACTCTATTTTACTTCAAATGGCCATTTAAGATAAGCTCTATCGGACCAGTGGGTTCCGGATACCGGGGGCTTTAAACAAAAAAAAAAAAAAAAAAAAAAAAAAAAAAAGTATTTATTTCTTGTGTTTTATTCAAAACAATGTTTATGCTATAAAGGTGTAAGGATAATATACGGGGAATTTTAGCTGGTGTATCACCTATTTTCAGAGTCCTTAAGTAGAACAGACAATACAGTCCATTTTCTAAGAAGAATCACTCTTAGCAATTCTCTTCCCTCTTAAAGACTGGAAAATAAAAAAGATATTAGAATAACAATCCATACACAGGCGTTAAGATGGTTTTCTGGCAAGATGTTAGATATTGAATGATGAAAAGTACGTAGGTGAAAGCGTTTCAGCTCGTACATAATGGGAATGCAACAAGCATAAAAATCTGCACTAAATCACTACACCAACAACCTGATTGTGCAATCAAATACCACATTACCGATGCAAAGGGTTTTATCAACACCTGAAAATTTCATGATTGTTTTGTTTCTATATAAATTCATATATATCGAACCCTTTTTCCTAGTGATAGCTTGACATTAATATATGTCATTAATCTTAGTTAATCTCATTCATGGGATGGAAGGAAAACATCTGAACATGTGTCCTGTCTAATGTCCTAGTATAAAGATAAGATATAGCTGCACAGCCACCCCAACTATACCAGAAAGGTCACAAATACATTATTTCGAGTAAGCCCACGAAACAAGTATTCACGCCAAAATTGAACACTTCCACGCCTTTTGCTTGATGCATATTTGTACATATATCACCCTCTAAACAAGAAAGAACAATAAATGTGCAAAAAATAAGAGTTCTGAAAGCCTCAAAACATTCATGGTTTGTACTTGCTCTGAAAACAATCCATGGTTTGATAAAAGAAAGCACTTCAGAAGGAAAACCAGTAGCCAAATAGAGTCTTACGGATACCTACCACCCAATCTGTGCTATCCACATGAGTATGCCTATTCTTTGTGTTCAGCACACTCATATATAGAATCATCAAAGTGCTCAGAATCTAAAGTAGGTGTTTCCGTATTAGCGTAAGCTTTTGTGTGTGTGATATAGTATTTCAAGAGCTTCAAATTTACATAAATACTAAAAAAAGAAAGTTTATGTAAAAAGAAAAGAATGTCACATACCTTGATCATAGCAAGAAAGTCAAAGAAGCAAACACTCCCCTTCATTGCACCATTTATTAAAGTTGCTGATAGTATGGTAGTTGTGCACCTTCATCATTCTTAGACAAGAAAGCTAAGTGATATTTATTGCCTTGTAATGATGCTAACAATAGTAACAGCACTATCTGCAGGCCAATCACATGACAATCCTTACCTACTGGCCACGTTATGTATACTAACCATAACGCTTTTGGTTCGACAGAAAGACAAGTGCCTACTAAAGCTTAAAGGATTGACCTGCTAGGATTCTACAGGGAAAGCTGCATTTGCATGTCGAATCCTTACCTACTGGCCACGTTATGTATACTAACCTAATTCTATAGGCAAACAAAACTTCTGCTTGCTATCTCATGAGCCAGTCAGAAAATTTATATATCATCCTAAATTTTACATAAAGAAAATGTTTTTATCATCAAAATCTATGTGTCACATCTCCAGTTCAAAATGCTAAGCACCCCACCTCATAATTCATTTAAAAGGACTATTCAATTGAAATAAATGTGAACACATACCATGGGATCCCTGACATCTTTAACTTCAAGTTTCCTACTTTCCTTTGCATTTGAATGCCTCGGATATTTTTTTTCCTTCTAAAATCTACATGTCCATTGGTGAGAGAAAGGTATATACAAAATTATAACGTCTTGTAAGCATTATGAGTACAAATGCACATACACATGTGTATCCGAATACAAGCTATAAAAACAGCTAAAACTCCTCTACTGCCACATTCATCCAATTTTCTGGAACCCGACGTTAGATATCATGTTGTATGTGCGAAAACACATCTTAACAACACGAAAGAATCACACAAGATAATGCTACGCAAAATTATGCATTGCCATAAGGAAATTTAGGAGCTAGAGAACTTCTTCATCAACCCTGAAAAGCCATCTCCATCAGATTAAAAGCGGAATTGTGGATTCCAAGACGAGCATGCTACGCTCAGTTACAAAAATACTCATAAAAAATTAAGAATTTAACTATAGCATTTGTATTAATAATTGTAAATCAGAAAAGCAAGAATAAGATATATATGGAGGATATTGCTTTCCCATGTTATGCAGGAAAAAAAATGAGAAGAAGCTTATCCACAAAGAACAAAATCAATACCAACAATAAAGTAGACATCTGAAAAACTTTGCGAAGACGCTAAGCCGGCTGGACAATTGAAGATTTGGTGAATACAAAGATCTGCTGCAACACACAATCATGAGAACCTATTCATATTCAAAATGAACCTCCACATGCATATATTTCCTCATTAGCCTAACAATCGAAGAAGTAAAGTAGGCTAAAGTATTACATTCCTCATGAGTTTTGGCTTCTGAAACAACACCATGGATGACCAACTTCTTGAGCTTAGGGCACCTGTCCAGAAGTCCAGAAACCCAATGAGAGAACAAGTCACTGATAACCGTCCACCCAAGTTCCAATACAACCACATTCTCCAACTGAAATGAACCTTGTAATCCATACTGTAGTGCAGCCTCTCTTAATTCATAACTTAGTGATAGATGAGTTAAGAGAGGAAAACAAGCAGATATTGTTTCTATATCCACCACCTCATCCTCATCATCAAACACCACTCCCCAAAGCCTGAGCTTTCTTAACTTTGATGATTTTGAAATCATATGGTGGAACTTTGCCCACATGATTGTGAAGTTGCTGACATCCACAACCTCAAGATTTTCAGCATTCTCGCCAATATCAAGATGAATGACGCTGACATCATCGATTTTTAAAAATTTCACAGTTCCCTTGCCAACAAGTTCAAAAACTTCTAGTGTACAATCTTTAAGGTGTAATTTCACTAGACTGTCAGCCTCCAGAATAAATTTGTCCAGACTAACAGCTTCAACATAAATATCCTTCAAGGAGTTGCTGCTTAGGTCCATGGTTGCCTGGGGGTCCGACATGGGAACATCAAGGCTGACAAGTGTCAAGACCTCAATCTTTGGGCAGGCCGTAAGCAGAAGACTTAGGTCTAAAGCTGATATACTAACATAGCTCAGAGAAAGGATACACAAGCATGGAAATTTCTGATAAGTTGGTTCAACCCCCGAAATGGTATTATGAGACAATGTCAATGATTCCAGCTTCTGCCGGCTGCATTTTTCCAGTATATTGATGTTTGGAGTTCGAACATTGTAATGCAACTGGCGTAATGTATCTCTTGTATACATAAGCCATGCAATCACAGGGGCTGCAGAAAACTCATCAACATCATCCATGATAATAGAAAGGCTCTGAAGTCCATTCGTCTGTAAAATAGTCTGAGTTATAATTATCTCCAATTTACTAGTGATCAGGTCATGATACACAGGCCAGTCATTCGAGTCAAAAACAATAGTATGAAGATGGCTTCTCCAAGCTTCACGCCACTTCCGGCAAGTTGCAGATGCGATTATGACATCTCTAGCAGCTCCGAGCCTGGATAATATGTTACCAATGACTTCAACTGGAAGATGCTCCATGTCAGGGTAAAACATACGCTGAAATATCCGGTTTATGAACACAAATACCAACTACTGAACACGAGTTTCAAACTTAACTCGTAACCAAACAAAAAGTAGCCATGAAAACATCCAGGTCCAGCATCAGATTTAATATGCATCAATTAAGGTTTACAACAACCTTGACCAATCTATCATGAAATCGCAGCTCAATCTTTGCTAAATTCACCCCAACAGGCAGAAGATTGCATCTGAGATCCGAAACACAGATTCAAAAAGCTGAAATGGAATTCCTACAGCTCCAATTCAAATAGTCCCAACAATAATACCTGTAAAATATACAGAAAACCATTCATTTCTCCTAATCAGAACAAGTTTTAGGCTTTAGCAAATATAGTAAAGAAAAATAAACCAAAAAACTATGCGTTACAGCTAGATGCCTGTCTATATACCAATAATGCCATTACATTGAAAGTGAATTCAGATTCAGTCACTTACTCGTGGGGACAGGGAGCCAGAAAATGCCAATCCACGAAAAAGAATCGGGCCAATATACAAGGAGATATGTCGAATAGGTCTAAGAAAACGAATAAATTGAAATAGGGAGACGCGGCGGCATCCGCTTCCGGAGGAAAGAGAAAAGGTCACGGTGGTGCCGGCGCCCGTGCCGTGCCCCCGGTCAATTTCTGCATGGGGATAGTGATCCGAGGGCAAGGTAGAGCGGAGGTGGAAAGTTGAAAGGCGGAGGATTTAATTCGTGTTTGGCGTCAGTGGTTCAATGTGGTGTAATGTGCACGTTAATAACCAACCCTACTTGTATATAGTATATAATAATATGTACCGTTGTATAGGATGTGACGATTGTATGGCTTTTGGATTATTTTCTTTGAATTTTTTTAAATGAAAACGATAGGCCAAAATTACATATGTCATACCGTTGTTTCGGGTGGGACTCAATTCTCACGATCTCTTGATTAAAACTCACGATGATTTTATATCTTTTGTATCATGTTGTCTGACGATACGGGATTTCACTCCTCCACGTGAAATTATCTGATCGGTCCAGCTGGCGTGTTGGGGAGTCCAACCCTCTAGTATTCACCTTGGGTCGAACAAAAAATGTGTCAATGAAGACCACAACAGCCAGCAGGTTATACAAGTGTCTCATCTCGAACACTCATGTTGGAGATATTCGAGCCGAGACCAGAAGTCCGGCCCAACTTCACGCGCCCAATATCCATGGGATTATTTGGGCAAGGGCTGGCAGCCGATAAAGGGTTATTAATGTCAATAGACATCACCGCCTTATGATTTAGGGCTTAACACGTATTTATGGCTATAAATACACAACTCCGGGACTACGTAAGGATTGATTCCCGACAATACACAGGATACGTAGGCAATCCGAGATACATTCTTGGACTCAGTCACAAAACCCTAAAAAACCCTATCCTTACCATTATTGCAACCGTCATTATTCGTCTTAACTAATCCTTAGATTATATTTGGCCTGTTAAGTTAGTGGTGCTTAATTTAGCATCATCATTGTCCATCAAATACTTTGCATTTTAGGACTCAATGAATTACTCTTTGAATCTTAAATAAGAAAATTAATATAATAACTATCCAAAATAACATTTTTTGTTATTATCATGTGATCTTTAAATTATTTTCTTATTAAATTTCATAACCTATTAGACTCGATAAGCTTGATACAAACTAGAGCTCGGCTTGAGTTTGTAAAACTTCATTGAATCCCAGCTCGAGTTCGAAATACTCGTACTCGAACTCGTACTCGATAATATTTTAACCATCGACTCGTTTAGAGTAATACACGGTTCGACTCGGCTCGTTTACACCCTTAGCCAGGAGCCTTAATCTATGCCATGAGGTGGATCGATACACGAGGAATCAGGCTCAATAAACAATTGAGGGATTGCTTACTCAGATTTAACCTAGGAAGAACTTAATTAGGAATTTTTATCCTAAGTTAGGATGCACTAGGAAAACGTTGACGCTACAGAAAATTGTACACTAGAGTTACAAAGTTCCAATAAGGTATAACCGACTGGTTCTCTTTCCTTTCTTTTAATCACAATAATTCATCTCAAATTCAAGACTTTCACACCGCAACCATCTACTAGTACATGTGTACCATTGCCCCACAAGATGTGCCTCGTATGGCTGTTGCTCTCTATTGTAACTATTACGTAAGAGAAAAGAAGTATATATTTCAATATATGCAACAGAGTTCAAAAGGAAGGGTAGAAATGGTTATGAATACATTCATTACGTGTCCAGATTTTTTTTTTCAGCGGGGTCCGTAAATATTTAACACATTAAATAATTTTTTTCACGGGGTCCGAAATATTTTTTCTATAGATAAAATGCAGAGTATTTTTATTTTTAGCAAGATCCGTAGACCCCCATATCATCTACCTAGATCCGCCCCTGATTACGTGTGTTATGTATTAGGGAAGCTGTGCTTGGATTTTTTTTTTATTTTTTTATTTCACCTCTCACAGTGTCAGGTGATTTTGACACTTTTATAGCATTGGCAAAAATGGTATGCTCAAACTATTTTAGAAACCACTTTAAACTGTATAGAACGGGATTTGGCCCGTGTAATTTTTTTTATATATTTAAACTTCAGTATTTCTTCATGTTTGCATGTATTACAAGGAAATTCCTCGTCAAGGGAAAGAGCATTGTGAAATAGACATATCAAAGAACTTTTGTTGTACATTTGCAATGCTCGTTATCATTTCAAACTGTGTGTAAGATTGAATGTTGTGTTTTAAGGTCTATGATATAGCTTAATGTTTAGTAGTGTCCTAAACTCAATCGAAACGGATCGTGTTGGCTGTTGCACATTTTGTTTATTTATCTTAAAGGTGTACTTATTAAAAGCAAAAATTTCTGTCGTCCTACTTTTTTTTCCCCCTCCATTTTATCTGAAACGACGTCGTTTCGTTTCATTAAATTTAAGTACAATCCTCAATTGAACATTGTTTTACAAAAACAGGACACATGTAACTCTGCTTTATACGTGTTATTACCAAATGATGCCACCTGTTCTATATGAATTAAAACTAATTAAAGAAAAACGTGTAGAGCCTTCCAACTTCAAACGTATTACTCTTTCTCCCCCCTCCAACGCTTCTCTCCGATATCCTCCTCTCCAGATCATTGTACTCCATTTGATGCGACCTTATCGCTCACAGCCCTCCGCCTCAAATCCAACGCCTTCCGACAACCACCAGTATGTGTATCTGGTGTGGCCTTCGGCCTCTGTTGCTGTTATCATCGACTCTCCAAATCTCTGTTTTGTATCGTCGATTCCGTTCCTCACTCCCAGAAAAGGTAGTATATTTGAAAGATTGAGTTTTTTTTGTTTTTTTTATTTTAACAGAAACAATGGTTTCTTTTATGATGCCGGTGGAGTACAACCATCGTGGTGGACAATCTATCTGACCGATTGGAATCTTTCCTTTTGATAAGAGTAAATTCATCTTTCCGAATTCATTTGGTAGGTTGGCTTGATGTCGGAGTTGTTGTGAATTTTTAAGATTGTGTTTTACTGTCTTTTGTGTCTTAATCAATTCGTGAGGGGTTTTACTACTAATTATTATGATCTATGTTTTCGTTTATTTGGATTGTAGGTGTCAATGGAACCGTTTGTGGCTTTGTGCATCAATAAGTACCATATGGAGAGATGACGGTGGAAATCTCCCTTCTTCCTCTTTCGTGCGATTTTTTTTTGTGTGTGGATGGAAAAATTCTTAATTGATAGAATTAGTTTTATTTTGCTGTGCAGAATTATATGAGGCCGACATAGAAGAAGGTGGTGGCAGAGGAGGCGGCGAATTTAATGACGGTAGTGATGAGTTTCTCCCTAATTTTCCTCTTTTATTAACTTGATTTGGATATCTGACATCAATAAATATTGCTTGAATGCCTAAAAGATTAAAATCTAATGAGACAATGTTGTAGGATATATTGATTTGTTAAATTTGTCTCTCTGTTGGTATTTCATTTTCTATGACAGAGGTTGAGCTGATTGGGAACTTTGTGGCTTGAATCCTTTAGAAAAAAGATGAATCCAAAAGGTTCGATTTACATCTTCGTTGCGAAAGGAACCTTGGTTCTTGCATAGCACACGGCGTGTTATGGTAACTCGCAAGATCTTGTTGCGGTGCAATACTTGCGAAGCGCCTTCAAATGGCAGCAAGTACGCATACTCCTCTGATGGCTACTACACCTTTAACTTTTTGCTTGATAGTGGATTCGGTATTTCCTTACTTTTGCGCTTTGTCAGTTACTTTGATTTGAAACGGCTTGCAAGCCGAAATGATTGATGCAAGATATGGACAAAGTAGTAAAAAATATTATCTTGAATTGCAGTTTTCCTTCTTGTTGCTGATGAATCAATGAAATGAGTGTACCTTTTGTGTTTCTTGAAAGGGTTATAGATGATTTTAAAGAGCGGTATGGTACGATCGAACCCGTTGGTAAACATCCACTTGCCGATGATGCCCATGATGACGACTTGTTTATGGATCGCTTTAGCATTGCATATAATCTTGACAGGGAATTTGGGTATGTGTTTATTAATTACATGCTTGATCTCTGCGAAGGTTTATTACACCGTGGTTTGCAGTGCGATGATTGAATACAAATATCTTTTGAGCTCTTCCCTTATATCATCGTGACATTGTGTACCTACCATGTTGCCAGGCCAAATCTCAAAAGGCATATGGAGTACTGCCTGAACCATCCAGCGGAAATCAGCAAGTTTTCTAAGCTACAAGCTCAAATAACAGAAGTTAAAGGCATAATGATTAATGATGGAGAGTATTGAAAAGGTACTTCTCATTTTGTATACAAATATATTGATTTGGTATACAGTTTAATGTGTACGTAATGTCAGTATCGGTTGAATAATGGTACTTAAAGTAATTTAATTAACATATTTAGCCATCTTGTTTCTCTGTGGCTGGAGAATGTTTTGGTGACAGTTATTCATGCATTAAATGTGGACTGGTTGCGCTGGTCTTGACATTTTCTTCCTGAAAAAATTCATGCAATATATAGTTGTCAAAGTAATGTTCTTTGTAATGTTTACACATATAGATTAGATTTCTTAGCAAGGTAAAACGGTAATTTATCATAATACCATAGAGCACGAAATCTTCATCATCCAATTTATAAAGGAAAAAAGAAACTTTTGTTGCTATTTTGCTATGGCATGCGGGTTCGAAGGAGTATTGGAAACTGAGAGAGAATATGAATCTACTTTAACCTTAATGTTTGGTTTACAATGAATCATTGAGTACACGAGGGTGGGTTCTTTTCCCCTTGTTGATTAGCATCCCCAACCGTGATTCCATCATCATTTGAAGTTTTCCTATTCTCTCAAACTTTTCAAAGCCTCTTAGGAAAAAATAAATATACTTGTTCATGTAGCTCTATACTCACACACCAACTCTTCCAAATGCTCTAAAAGCATAAAGAAAAACAAAAACATGTTGGTTCCCGAATTAGATAAAGAACTACGGATTTATTCTTACATGCTAATGCCCCCTTGAAGATTATAGGTTCAAATTCTGCTATATGCGTTAAATATCCATTTTATGTGATGTTTAGTCCATTAAAGTGGCGGTCGTGTTACTGGTGTATAGTCCATCAAATGTGGCGGGATGTTGAGGGTGACGAACCATTCTAATGTCCATATCCTTTTAATTTTATCTTTATTCTCCTCTACATATGATCTAAAGCTTCTCTATTTTCATTAAATTGTATTAATCTACACTGCTGGATCTTTCATTTTGATGACCTTTGTTACATAATATCTGGCCGATTGTCAGTTGTTGTTCGTTGTGGTTTTCATTCACCTTTTGTTTGGTATTTCCCCTAAACCATCAATAATTCATTGATTGGGCTACTATTTCCACCATATTTGGTTCTCTAATTTCTTAAGTTTTTTTTATGCTCTACGTTTAGTCCGGGAATTGGTTTAGGGGTTTGTCTACATATTTAATAGGAGATTTTGTTGATGTAGTGTAGAACTTTTGGTATTTGGCTTGTCTTGCTTAGACCTTCTATTGTTCAGAATTAGTTATGTTTGTTGTTGCAACCCCGGGAGCTGTGTTCTTTTTCAAGGCTTGATCTTTTTAGACGTAGCTAAATTTTTTATACAGCTGAGTTGTGTATGGCCTATGTCGTTTGGGCGCGTGTAGTATAAGATCTGGTTTTGTGATCCTCATTTGCCATTAGTGGTGGAAATAACTGTTTTTGTTGTTATTTCAGGATTATTTCATGAGGTTCTCCACCTTTAACCCCTCATATGCCATTTACGTGGGAGAAGATTTTGATCTTGGTTATTTCAGATTTAATATATGAGGTGTTCTACCTAATCCCTCGTCTATAAATAAGCGGGTTATGCGAATCTCTGGAGTTCATTTGCAGAAATGCTTTTGTGCGGAACTGTGGCAACTGAAAAAGGCTTCTTTGTTGTAATTTATGGTTTCAAGGTATTGTCATTTCATATTGTGTCATGTGCTTTGATGTTGGTTTTGCTTTGCAGATCATTTAAAAAACTGAGGTGATCATGTTTGAATGCTATCATGATATAGATCATATTTATGGTTCCATCTTGATGAGTGCCGCGCTCCTTTAGTGATTCTTTTTCATGTTTAGAACAAACTCGTAAAATTTGAAAAAGACAGGGCCCACCGTGCATCGCACGGTACGCCTGGCTAGTCTTTATTATTATTAATAAATAAATATCAACACTTTGTTGTTATGAAATAGTTTATTTGACAAATCAATTCAATAATATCGTCCCCAAAATTGAATTGTGATAAAGCAATCATAATGAATTATGATTGATGAGATCGCGATTCACATTAAATGATTTAGTTCTTAAATATTATTGACATCATCAATACGGTGACTAGCGCGTATCAGGTGTATTTTATCTTTTGAAGAAAATGATAGATCTCATTTATCAAAACGTGCTGATATGCGTGCTACTCACGAATTACTAGCAATAGTACTAGATCAATCGCATCATAACTAGGGCGAGTCAAGGTCGATCCCACAGCGACAATGTAACACTGATAGTAAACGTATTAACCCAACTAAGAACACACATAATGGTCTTTGACCAATGTTAAGGGTGATTTTATACGTTTTATAAGGATATATTTTATATCAATTTCCCCCATATGTGGATGTTTTTCATAGAAATCGAGCTTTATAATTGAAATATTGAGCAAGTGGTGTTTTCAATAGTTAAATTGCAAAACGTAACGAATTATGTGCTTAATTTGTGATTTTATACTATTTTGGAATATCGTCACGCTTTGGTATGTTTTCCCTACATTGTAGCTACACATTGTTGATGGAAAAGATGATCTTTAAAGAGATAAATTCGAGTGGAAAGGAATCAATCAGATTTATGGAAGAATAGAGGATATAAGGAAAGAAATCAAGTGTTGAACCAGTGGGTGGATCGTCCCGCATTCATCAAACCGGCGTCCCGCAGGGACGGACGTTTGACATGCTTTGGACGAGCGTCCGGGAGGAGCTTTTACATTCGGGATGTTCAGATTTTCGGTGGACTGGCGTCCAAAATTGCATAGGACGGGCGTCTGACGAAGACTCGGCCCGACTCGAAAGTTCAACGCATCTGGACGGGCGTCCAGTACCTTGGACGGGCGTCCACGGCCGACTTAACCACAGCCGACTTAGTATTCTATATATAGCCGCATCGCCCCAACCCTAATGATATCAGACTTTTCATACACAAAATACATAGAGCAGCCGCCGCTTTTCTGAGGGTTTCAAGGCCGGTCACCCGAGCCTTGTGCTCGGGTGATCCGGGTTAGATTAGGATGCTTTTTCTTTTCGTTTGTTGATTCATGAAGATCATCCATTGTACCAAACTATGTGAGTTTAATCCTTTTTAATTTATTCGATCCTTGTTTTATTTTCATGAGCTTTAATTCGTTTTGTATTTTTCTATGCGCTTTATGATGTCATGTGAATTAGATCGAGCGATCAGTTTGCTATTGATGTTTTACAATACGAGAGTTGCGTAAACGCTAGATCACCATAGAAAGATAGGATCTTTAATCGTTAATTCGTGACAAATTAATTGGTTAATTATCTAGGTTGCTAGATTCTAAAATACGAGAGTTAACTTGAATCTACACCTTCGTTTTGTATGGAAATTGGTCTCAACATTCGAGAGAGGAAAGATCGATAATTGGATTCACTAAGGGATTAGGAATTCATAGCTTGAGAAACGGATTCACTAAGGAATTAGGAGTTCGTATCTCGTGTAAAGGTGAAACCACAATATTGAATTAAAATCATGAGATGAACTTGGATTGAAATCACTTAGTTTGTGTAATGTTTAATCCCATGTATCTTTAGTTTAGGTCGGTTTTATTATTCTTAGCTAATGTTTATTTTTCTATGTGTTTATATGTTTGTTCTTTTGTTTATTTGTTTTCTTAAGTAACAAGTTTAAGGAATTAATAGATTAGATTCAACATCCCAATTCCCTGTGGATCGACCCCTTACTTATCCCGCTTTACTGGCAATTACCCGATATTCGGTCGGTTAGGAGTTAGTTTTGCATATAGGTTAGGGTTTATAAATTGTTTTTGTTTAGTGATGCAAAAATCCTCCGAACAACCAACATAAAGACAGAAAATAAAGTTTGTATTCCCCTTCCTCACCGATCTCTTAACTTGGTGAGATTAATCATTATGTTTACTTTTCCCTGTAATTCTCTAATTCAATCAGAACGTATATTTTTAATTCAGTTTAGCTACAGGTGCAATCTCCTAACCTTATTTACTTCCATGGGACGGACATTAAATGTCTTTATGTGGTTAACCTCCTTCGTTGGTTGTATTAACCCACACGCTATAATTTCTATTTTCTAGAAACTGACGGCTCAAGACTGAGAACCTCCCCAGGCAGCTATCATGGACTGACTAGCACGTTCCTAAGGATTGATCCAGACTATGTCCTAACTAACATTTCACATTGCAAGTCATTCATGTTAATTTACGAATATGACAAGTAGATTGGCCAGATCTAACCTACCGTTAATTAAACATGTCGATCAACGTAGTTGACGTTGAATATCCAGATTTAGGGTGACCTAAAGGTGCCTCGCAATCGCGATATAGACCGTCGCAATTGCAAGTGCGGCGGTTCCTACTTCTGGAATTTCATAGTTCTGTTCTAATTAATTCTGGTAAGTTACAGTTCGTTTAAACATGCAGATTAATTACATCGCGTAAATCTTAGCTAATCTACCATAACGAAAATATAAAGAAACGTTTAAAACTTCATACTTTCAACTATAGATGTCTAGCTTGATCAACTCAAGCTAGTTGATGGCTTGGAAAAGAATAACTCAAAGCAATAACAAATAAACTATTTTATTTCATAAACTTGATAATAATTTTTGTACATATTACAACGGGGCTGGTACATGCTATTTATAGGCAGTGTAACCGACCTAGGTGTTCTAAACCCTAACCGGCTTAATGCAATACGCGCAGCTTCTGATTTTATGTTGCCCAAGTTCTCGCAATTGCGAGTGGGCTTCCGCAATTTGGGGCCTAGTTTCAGCCTATTTCACCTCAGCAGACTTCTTCGTGGACTTTCTTTTCTTAGCCCAATGAATCTTCGTAGCTCGGATCCAACTTTATTGCTCCAGAATACGGTACACCCGAAAATCATGGAAAATGAGGCAGAACAGTACCACCATATACGAGGGATAAATATGTAAATGCAGATTTCTCTACCAAGGAACAAACACTAAGCAATCGACATGTATTTCACACAATAATCGAACCATCCCTCGTCAATTGAGCATAATTCGGGGTAAATAATGGTATAGTTTATGGTACTAAATATACTGTTATCATGTGCCAACATTTAGATGGGTATGTGGATGTGTATTGTTGAATGCGTACGTCAGACGACCCATTTACTTTATAAGTGTAGCAAATCTTTGGAGGTTGTGTAGTTATCTTCCGACCAGATTTGGTGTAATATTGCATTATGGATTATCACGTTTTGACTCCATTGAGGTATCCCATGAAAAGCGATTATGCGGTAATGATTGATTGTTGATATGTCAAATCCGGCCAAGCCCCTCCAATTCCGGAAAGAGCCCGTGGATCCGAACCCGGCTCATGCATAAGTCCGACAACGGATAGTGTCCTCGGCCTAGCCAGTTTGCGCCTCCACAGGCCGGACTAAGCCGAGCGTAATCCAGCCCGCCTCACGCTATCACGATTCTCATCATTGGCCAAGGCATAGGGCATGAATCAAAAAGCATCCAGCTCGATACAAAACGTTGGGGGCCGACCTGCTTGACCTCCCAACTCACCAACATTCAGCTCGAACAAAGCCCGCTCAGTTAGGAAACAGAGTTCTTGAACAACGGTTACAGAGTTTTTGAACAACGGTTACTTGAACAACAGGCTGCCAGCTCTCAGCTAGCAGCCTGTGTTGACAGCCAACTCATGACCCCTGCAAATAGCGCATCACACCCTTGACAATGGGATTCTCCCCTATTTTCTTAAGAACTACGTAACTTGAGCTTGATCTCTTACAAGTTGAGGGTACGCAGGCAGCCGTTTTGGCCAGCTCATAATCATAAACACAACATTTTCTTCATTATTATTCTTGAGCGTCACCGCGCAACTATTGGAAGTAGCGCCCGAAATATAATTTATGTAATTGTTTTTAAAATTAATAAATGACAGATTTATTCTCATCTTATTATTTGCTTCGTGCATATAAGTAATACACTACTGAAAACCCCAAGTCGTATCATATGTAGCCATATAACTTAGTGTGTGTCACACATGAGGATTAAGTTTATGGTGATACACTTGAAATGTTAGACCGTGGTGAAGTTAATCAAAGTATGGGGTCTATTGATTAAACCGTCATTAATGCGCCCATAACACTTTATGGTGTGACCGTCTTATCCGGACCGTCGACATTGGTTGTCTAAGTGGGGCATTTATATATGATGAGAGTCATATAGGACTGGACCGATTTAATCTGAATTTCTCATATAATTCCGTGATTGAGAAATTTTATTAAATCACAAGATGATCATATATGGATTAACCTTAATCCTGAACTGATTACAGGCACCTCTTTGTTTCAGGATAGGGTTTGATGTGTCCGTTAAGGATCGCTAAGAGGCGCGGTCCGAATCACTTTCACGTTGGCACTATTCTGGAATGAGTGAGAAGTGTGTGTCTCACTGATATGGAATCCATTACTTCCTACAGGAAGTAGAAAGACAATCCCCTTATTTGTTAATCCTAGAAAGTGATCGATCCGCGGAGTTCGTATTGGTTATGAACTAATTGATCACTAGTGGGTTAATGGTAAATAAGGATAAGATGTATTGAAGAGGGTTTACGGAAATAATCCCGCTTCATTACGGATAGTCTATGGAGGGTTAGCTTATATGTAGTGATTATATCAATGGACACTTATCGACTCGACTTGACGTTTTGAGAATAAGTTATATTGTGGAAATATTACATATCAAATAGTATGTAATATTTATCTATTTCGTGTATACATTATTTGTACACTTTATTTGTAAAAAGACATATTAATTGTAGTACATATAAACAATTAATATGTCCAACTCTAGTTACTTTATGTCATAGACATACTTTTACTTTTTACACATGCATGCTTGCCGCCCATCTAGTGGCCGCCCAAGCTAGCTAGTATCTCCCATCAATTGTAACTATTTATACTTCTTCCATTTTGATGAATAAACTAAGTTGAAGTTTACTCAAGTATCTTTTTACTTTCTCAAACTATCTTCATGGTATCAGAGCCTTAAACTCCTGAATCCGCTGCAAATTCTCAGTACCCTGCTGAATCAAGATGTCTTCATTATCTGAAGCTTCCTCACCCTCAGTTGAGTCCCAGCTGCCTCAGCAGACTGGGGTCACTGAATCTTCATCTTATACTAATCATAGACTTGATGGCAACAACTACTTGCTATGGTCAAGGTCTATGAAAATGTACATTTCTGGACAAGGTAAGATGGGATACCTGTCCGGCTCTAAACCTGCCCCTGCTGAAGATGACCCAGGATTTGAAGCATGGGACACTACTAATAATCAAGTCATGACCATTCTCACAAGATCAATGACAAAAGAGATTAGTGAGAATTTTATGATGTATGATACTGCAAAGGAGATATGGGATAATGCCAGGGACCTTTACTCCAAGAAAGACAATACATCAGAAGTGTATGAACTTGAAGCTCAGATTCAAAACTGCAGACAAGGAGATCTGTCTGTAACTCAATACTTCAACCAACTGTCTAGGGCATGGCAACACCTAGATATGCTGGAAACTCACCCCTGGAATGATGTCAAGGATGCTGCCCTTTATAAGGACATTATTGAGAAAAAGAGAGTATTCAAGTTCCTTACCGGACTGGATCCCACTCTTGATGATGTTAGAGGAAGAATCCTTGCCACAAAACCTCTCCCCAATCTCAAATCCATGTTTGCTGAAGTCAAACATGAGGAAAGTAGGAGGAAAGTGATGCTGCTGAACTCCCCTGCTGACAACCCTGCTGAGAGTGCTACCCCGCCGACCGTCGGGAAGCTCCGCCGAGGTTACCGAGGCCGTCGTCGGGAAGGCTACCGATAGAACTGGAAAGTTGTTCTGTGAGCACTGCAAACGCACAAATCATACCAAGGACACTTGCTGGAAGCTACATGGCATGCCTAAATCCTTCAAGCCCACCAGGGAAAGTCGGGCGGGCATGTAAATGAAGTGGAGAATGACAACAAGTTGAATGCTCGGTTGTCGCATTCAAAGCTTTCCTCACTCAACAAAAAGAAGGTAGTCCCTCTACCGACACTTGCTATCAGGCTAGTGCAGGTAAATTTTACTCTTCTATTAGTAATGAAACATGGATTGTTGATTCTGGGGCCTCCTCTCACATGACTGGCAATAAAAGCCTCATAACTCACCTTATGCCATGTCATCAAATTCATAAAATTAAGACTGCTGATGGATCTATCTCCCATGCAAAAGGTTTTGGAAATGGTAAACTCACTAATAAGATATGCCTAAAGGATGTCCTATTTGTTCCAAAATTAGACTGCAATCTCATATCTGTCAGTAAACTTGCAAAAGATTTGAATTGGACTATTGTGTTTAATAAGAATCAGTGCACTTTCCAGGACCCTTCTTCACAGGAAGTGATTGGGAGGGCTAAACCCTGTTCAGGATTGTATGTGGTCAACCCTGCTGAAGACAGAAGACTGAAGACTGAATCTGCCTCAGCAGCCTGCACTCAAACCTTAGACAATATCATGTATGGTATTATAGACTAGGACATCCAAGTTTTGGTTACTTAAAGTCTGTAATTCCTGAATTATTTAAAGGATGTAATGTCAATGATCTTCAATGTGATATTTGTCAATTTGCCAAACTTACCAAATCTGTGTATACCAAACTACCTTATTTGCCTTCCAAACCTTTCACTTTAATTCATAGTGATGTATGGGGACCTTCAAGAGTAAAAAGTATAATAGGGAAAAGGTGGTTTGTCACTTTCATTGATGATCATACCAGAAACACATGGTTGTTTTTAATGAAGGATAAATCTGAAGTTGGAACAGTTTTTCAGGAATTTTACAACATGATCTCTACTCAATTTGACACTAAGATCAAGATCTTAAAGACAGATAATGCACTTGAATACTATGAGTCTAACCTCAGTAATTTCTTGATGGATAAGGGGATTGTCCATATCAGTAGTTGTGTGGAAACACCTCAACAAAATGAGGTTGCTGAGAGAAAGAACAGGCACCTACTAGAGGTGGCTAGATCAATCATGTTCACTACACATGTTCCAAAGTATATGTGGGGTGAAGCTATATTAACTGCAACATACTTAATCAACAGACTTCCCAGTAGAGTTTTAGGCTTCAAAACTCCTATCCAAACCCTTCTGACCACAAACTCTTGCCCTCATCTTATTTCCCAATTACCTCCAAAAATCTTTGGTTGTACTGTGTTTGTTTATATCCATGCTCAACACAGAAGCAAACTTGATCCCAAAGCTCACAAGTGCATTTTCCTAGGATATGCAAAGGACAGGAAAGGTTACAAGTGTTACTCTCCTTCTGAAAAGAGATTTTACAATTCTATGGATGTAAATTTTTTTGAAAGGACTCCCTACTACAGCAAGTCCACTGAGGCAGTCTCTGATGGAAACCTGATTGAAATTGACCTAAATCCTTTCCCTCAGCAAACTCTTAACCCTCGAACCCATCGATTCTCGGCGGATCGAACCTCGGCACCCTGCGATTCTCGGCGGCCTGCGATCCTCGGCAACCTCCCCGAACCGAGTCTACCGACCCGAGCCCGCCGACCCGAGCCTACTGACACTCAGCAACCTACCGCCTCTCAGCAGCCTGCTGACATTGATGATAGGCCTATTGCTATCAGGAAGGGAAAGAGATCTTGCACTACTGATCATTTTATTCATAATTATCTATCTTATGATCAGTTATCACCTGCCTTTGCCG
The DNA here is from genome assembly GCA_036785695.1 of Gentiana straminea. NCBI lineage: Eukaryota > Viridiplantae > Streptophyta > Magnoliopsida > Gentianales > Gentianaceae > Gentiana > Gentiana straminea. Next base: position 1,405,955 of record JAVUPR010000241.1, on the reverse strand, counting down.
TGTTTACACAGGACTTGGATTCTCACTCTATTCCTAAGAATATACAGGAAGCTCTCCAACATGATAAGTGGAAGGCGGCTGTCAAGACTGAAATGACTGCCCTCATGGATAATCATACTTGGGATCTAACAGCTCTCCCCAAAGGCAAGAAGACAGTCAGCTGCAAGTGGTTATTTACCATCAAATACAATGCCGATGGTACAATTGACAAGTATAAGGCCAGACTAGTTGCAAGGGGTTTCACTCAAACTTATGGCATTGGCTACAAAGAAACTTTTGCACCAGTGGCAAAACTGAACACTGTCAGGATACTGATCTCTCTTGCTGTCCAACTTGACTGGCCTCTTCACCAATTAGATATCAAAAATGCCTTTCTCAATGGTGACCTTACTGAGGAAGTCTTCATGAGTGTACCTCCTGGTTTTACCAATCCTCACACTCAAGGAAAGGTTTGTAAATTGAGGAAATCTCTATATGGCCTGAAGCAATCCCCAAGAGCCTGGTTTGGGAAACTCACTACTATGGTTAAAACTGCTGGATATCATCAATGCAACTCAGATCACACCATGTTCATCAAGACCACTAGCCAGAAAAGATCTATTCTTATTGTATATGTGGATGATATCATCCTCACTGGTGATGACTCTGCTGAGATCCAGAATTTGAAGACTCTACTGGCAAAGGTTTTTCAAGTCAAGGATTTGGGCTATCTTAAATACTTCCTTGGTATGGAAATTGCAAGAAACAACCAGGGTATCTCTATCTCTCAAAGGAAATATGTGTTGGATCTGCTGAAGGAAACTGGTATGCTGGGATGCAAACCTTATGTATCCCCAGTAGACCCTAGTAATACCCTGCTGCATGGTGACATTGCTGTCAGGAAGGATCAATATCAAAGACTTGTAGGGAAACTCATTTATCTGTCCCATACAAGACCTGATATTGCATATGGAGTCAGTCTGGTTAGCCAGTTCATGCATTGCCCTACTGAGCAACATTGGGATGCTGTGAACAGGATACTGAGGTACTTGAAATCCACTCCTGGCCAAGGCCTGCATTTCACCAAGTCTGCTGAGAGATCTATCAAGGTTTACACTGATGCTGATTGGGCTGGCTGCCACATAGACAGAAGGTCCACTACAGGCTACTGTTCTTATGTATGGGGAAATCTTGTCACCTGGAGGAGCAAGAAACAACCTACGTCTCCAGAAGCAGTGCTGAAGCTGAACTCAGGGCACTTGTCCTGGGTATTTGTGAAGCTCTATGGATAAAAAGGGTCCTGACTGACCTTCAGCGGCCTATTCAGCACCCTATCACACTCGTTTGTGACAATAATTCAAAGATTATGCATGGCAGAGGATCCGGTCCATCATGATAAAACCAAACATGTGGACATTGACAGACACTTCCTGAAGGAGAAGATTGATGCCAAGACTATTCAACTCCGATGTTCCCTCGGTGGAGACCGTAATGCGACATTCTCACCAAGGCCATTCCACCACTTATGTTCAGCCGACTTAGTAGCAAACTTGGTTGTATAAACATATACAACCCAGTTTGAGGGGTGTGTGGAAATATTACATATCAAATAGTATGTAATATTTATCTATTTCGTGTATACATTATTTGTACACTTTATTTGTAAAAAGACATATTAATTGTGGTACATATAAACAATTAATATGTCAAACTCTAGTTACTTTATGTCATAGACATACTTTTACTTTTTACACATGCATGCTTGCCGCCCAAGCTAGCTAGTATCTCCCATCAATTGTAACTATCTATACTTCTTCCATTTTGATGAATAAACTAAGTTGAAGTTTACTCAAGTATCTTTTTACTTTCTCAAACTATCTTCATATATCTATAATCGATAGAGTTCAGTTTCGGATTATGGTGGCGTAATTCCGGAATTAATAAGTTGAATAGAAATATTATGTTCGATGAATATTTTATTCAATTTATTGTAGCTACTGGTTATAGGTCCATGGTCCCCGGGTTGGCTCCTAACACGCGAGTGTTTTCTCGTTTTTTGGAACCTCGAGAATAAATTAAATAGTTGGTCTATTTAATGAATATGCAAATATTATTTATTTGGTAAATAATATGTAAAATAGAAAAGACATTTTCTATTAAAAAATAATGACTAATTGGCGCCACACATATGGATAAATTAGGAATTTTTTTTTCTAGATTATGTCACATGTGTAATTAATTAATTATCTATTTATTGGATAATTAATGGAAAAATAAGAGACTGAATTTTGGGAATTATCTCTTATCTTTTAGCAAATATCTTTTCCTTATGGGAATAGGTAATTGTGGTGTGAAAATGATAACTCTCTCTTGACTAGTTATTTTCCTATATAAAGAGAGTTCCTCCTAACACAATGACATTCATAATTTACGCCACATTATAAATAAAGAAGAGAAAAATTAGTTTCTTGTTCTAGTCATTAAGAGAAGAAAAACCTAGGGTTTTTCTTGTGCATATTCGAGGAGGTTCTACAGCGAGGATCAACGTCCACCAGTCGTCGCTAGGAGATACAATCCAGAAGACTGCGGCTTCTCCCTTGGTCGATTATTTCTCATCTCTCTCCGGTTTGGGTAAATCTACTAACCTTCTTATAGTTATTGATTATTTATGCGAATCGAATCGTGGTAAAATTGCATGTGAATTTATTCGTAGCTTCCGCTATGCATGATCAAGCGTCTCGATCGGTGCTGAGAATCAGATCTGACGATCCAATTATGGATCGGTTCCGGATTCAGGTTTTTGTATATCAAGTATGTGGTAGTAGAGCTAGGTTAAAGCGATTTTGCGATCCTGATTGCATAATTAATTAATAAGGAGTGGAATAGAATAAAAATTGCCTTTTAATTTTAATTTATGCGATTGATTGTTTTGGTTGACGAGATGGATTGATGTTGGTACTTGTTTACACGTAGATCTATTGTAAACCCGTTTTTCCGGGTATAGGATATCATGTAATTAATTTTTGCAATTTTAATTTTTTTAATTTAATTTAATTCGGCCGAGACATATTAAATTAAATCGGATGCATTCTTCATCAAAATTTGGAAGATGGTGCAGTGGTCAAGATACATAATCATCATCAAACTGCAGACTTGATTTCGAATCCCCTTAGCCGGATTAATCTGAAATTGAAAAAAAAAGGGAGCGGGGATTTGAACTTGGGTGGTGATGAATGAAGAAGGAGCTTCAACCAACTCAACTAGAAGGACATTTATTGAAGATCTGGACCAGAAAATCATATACCAAGCTGCGGCGGCGGCTCATTAAAGATTAAAATTTTTTGAACCTAGGGTTTATTTATTTTATATATTAGATACAAGGGTATCGACGGTCCATCTCAGTGGTTTACTTTTACGCATTTATTTTCATGTTTGATAATTTATGTGAGATAATCATGCCATGACATGCATTATATTCATGAATTCCACTCCTAGCATATGCATACATGTAGATAATTAATCGTGATATTAATTAGGCATGTATGAGATGTAATTAATTTAGATTAATTTAGGTAATTAAATTAATTAAAACGAACGGAATTTTATCGGGATATAAAATTCACATGATAAAATAAAATTTACACGGTAAATTTAATTTTGGGATCTAAAAATCATTCGTGGATTTTAATTATGTAGTGACTACATAAAAGAATTTTAATAATTGAAAGAAAATCCGGAAAGAGTTGGACACCAACTGAGCAAAAAGGTTCGAAAATTGGTTTGGGCGGTCAACAGGGCTTCGGCTCGACTCGACTTGTCCGTCCAAGTGCGGGGTTAGCCACGGGGGTCCGGCAAGGTCAAGCTATCTGGCGAGCTGAGGCTCAATGGGGCAACCTTAGCCCGATTTTCAACCCAGCACCCGCACACGTGCGACGTTAGCGTCAGGGGTCTGGTAAGGTCAAGCTATGTGGCGAGTTTCGGCTCAATGTGGCAGCCTTATCCCGATTCATCCAGCAGTCGTATATGAACCAACGAAGAGGTCGGGTCGGCTTAGCCAATCCCGACACCGTTCAGTGAACTCGGTTAAAGCTCAGCCATGGTTTAATACCGATAAGTTGGTGATTGCTTTTCAAGAATTATTGTTTTTAAATTATTGAGATAAAATTCTACGATCCTGAAATTTTATCATGACGAGATTAGGACTTTAAAATTCTAGTGAATTTTAATTGTGTAGTGCCTACACAAGGATTTTCTATCGAAAAATTTGGAAAATCATGAATATAGTGTCGCTGGTTAGACGGTATTTGGAACCGATAAACAAGTGGGAGCTTTAAATTTTGTGATTTATTATGTTTCGAATTATTGAAAAATCATAAGTCCTAATGTATTGGGATTATAAAATTCTCGATGAATTTTAATTGTGTAGCGACTACACAAAAATTTATAAATCCATAAAATTGGAAAATCATGAATATAGTGACATTAGTTAGACGGTATTTGGAACCGATGAACTAGTAAAATGATTAATTTAAATATTCATGATTTATTGTTTTTCAGATTGTAAAGAAATTCTGAAAATTCTAATAAGACTACCTAATTTTCAAAATAACGAGTGGGAGCGGGGAAGGTGACAACCGACCCCACGGCCTCTAATGTTGACACAAGCAAACGAGAGAATGGTGACGCCTTGTGCCGCTTTGATTTCGCCCCCCTAAGGATGGCCTTCACCACTATCAAAATGCATGGCTTGGTCTCCGAAAGGATAGGATTTTGGGTACTCCCCGGGTCGCTGACCGACCCTAAGGCGGCATACTCGGGGCATACTTTGAGATCTGAAACAGTAGGTCACACTCACAAGGATATTTTTGGAAATATCTTGGCTGAAAAAGGAAGGTAATCAACAATTAAATAGAGATGTCCGATTCTCAGTTAATTGTTGAGAGAGATTGTCTCAATTTAGTCGTCACCTCTTTGACCTACCCTAAGGCGGCACTGTAGAAGTGAGATTAAATCCTTGGAATGGTAGGATAAACTGCATGCATGACATCACATTTATAATTCCTAAAATTATTATATGTTGTAGTTTATGATTTGACTTATATTTCTGTCATAATTTATTTTGCAACTACATATCATCTCAAGGTATCTAAACATATTATATTGACTAATAACGACTTCGTAAAAGTGGAAAAGTAACAAGAACGTTGAACTCATAAATCGAGAATGCAAATTAATTTTTCGGATAAGGATGTTCCTCCTAAGCCTTCAAACTTAAGTGACATTAATGAGTATGTCACTGCTGTCACTCGTGTTGAACGAGAGACAACCGATATTAGTTCAAAGATGACAAGAATGATTTGATATCAATCTCACCGGACATCCCACAGTTTACTAGTAGTGTCTACTCTTATAAACTGCTAGTTCAAGGCCATTTCCTTTATAGAAAGCCAAGAATGGGAAAGTAAATGTCTACAAGTATAAGTCGTCTAAACTAAATAGGTTAAAGGCTAAACCGAAACATTAGTAAAAGAAAGTAAAGGATAAGGAAAGTGATTATGGATCACCAACCTATGAATCCTTAGAGACTTTCTTAACCGAGTAATTTGACTCAGAAGCTAAAGTTATTTTGTAAGAACAAGGTAGCTGGGCATTAATGATTCTAGAGTAGACAACGGGCAGTATTTCAGCTGAGATAGTGGGGGTGATATAAGGAAAGAAATTTCGGATTTTAATTTTTGAATATCGCAGAAATTTAATTTCTGTTTTGAGATTCGTTGGAACAAATGGATTCACTTTCACATCGATAATATAGTTGCCTTAAATAAAGTGAATATGACATTTGTATATGATTCTGAGACTCGGAGTTGTCTGATAAAGTCAAAAACCACTAAGTAATGCTGAAAAGGTATATGTAACACATCATAAACTATTAAGACAAATGGTTTCCGTATTTAGATAAACGATTCTTCAGCATCTATTAATTAGTGCATATATCATAAAGATAAGATCCGAAGACTGGCTAAGGGTGATTCCTATCTCCCAGTCTAAGAACACTATCTCAATAGGAAAAATGACTAAGTAACCTTTCAATTAGGAAAGGGTAATAGAGCTAAAGAAGTATCATAGCTTGTTCATATTGACTTTCGGGGTCTTATGAATGATACAAGCTAGTGGGAGGTTTTGAGTGGTAGACATTATGTCTGACGACTACTCGAAACGCTGATTAGTTTATCTAAATATTTGGAGGAATCTCTGGTATTACCAGAGATACGAGTATTTCATGCTCAGATATAGGCTATGGCATGGTTTTGGCACTGATGCTTCGCCTACCTCCGAGTGAAAGGATGAACCATAGATTGTCTTGCATAGTTATTTATATGCTACAATACACTACTTAACTCAATTAAGATATTGGTTGCAAAATAACGGTTTACATCATTATGTAATACCAAGAAATCTGCCTAGAAGATGCTTATGAATTTGTGGAAAAGAAGTGAAGTAAATTCACTCCACTTCCGCAAAATAGAGGCATTTAGCATTAGTGCTTGAAGGTAGGACTAGAGATTTTGCATACACGTTTAGATGGTGACTGCTCGTGAAATATCTTAATGCAATAAGTAATGGTTGGTTATAAGATTCTTAAGATCGGATAGTGACGGTTACACCGTTACATCCTTTCTAAAAGAATGTTCAGATAACAACCTTAGGACTTGAAGTACAGTTACTCAAGGAGTTACTATCTGATTTAATCAGACCACATCCAACATTGGTTGTTGGGGTTACACTGATAAATACTACTATACTATGTCAGAATATCAATCCATCCAAATGCAATGGGAGTATGGTTTATCCATTGATTCGCTGTGATTATGCAGACTTTACAATCTGCTGGGGGTGATTGATAACCTATGGTCTTCTGGAAGAACTGTATAGGATTCTGATAAAATGAGATTGGTTTAAAGCCATATACCTGTAAATGGAGTTTTGGTACTCCAGGTCTGTTCATACTCCTGTAGAACCACCTGAGTGTCTCAGGCCCAGTGGGAGAAATTGGATCTACATGGAAAAGTGTTGAATGAATGAGAAAGTTTATCTTTCTAAGCAAAGCCAAGTGGTTTTGGGGGTAACTCCCTGAGAAGTTGACAGTTAAACAGGGGTGATGCCCTGAAACTTTCTCACCACTCAGCCTGGCTTGACTCTATTGAAAGCAGAAAGATTAACATGGGTGATGCCCTGAAACTTTCTTGCCGTACAATGGAGCGTAGATTCATTCGGAACGGAAGGGTTTTAGATTAAAGCCAATGGCAGATTGACTGCCTATGCTTATATCCATTGATGGATTAAAGAAAATTAAAAGTCATATGTTTTGGAATGTGTGGCTTGACCAGAATATTGATGAGTCTTTTATAGACTGGAGAATCAATATTGGTAAAATAGTAGACATTAGTGTTAATAAAAGATAACACTACAATAGTTGGAAACAAGTTGGGTGTGTTACCTGAAGTCAAAAACTGACGAGCCAAAGCTTCTCTGAATCAGAGAAGTGGACTATATTCTTAGAAATTTAATTCGGTCGAATTCATGAAAACAAGTTGTGGGCAATATCCCATCCATCTTATTGGTTAAAGATGATAATGCATTTTTGAATGTAGAATTCAACGAGAGGTTTCCTACCCAACCCCTCACGGAATAATTCTCTTAGTCTTCAGATATAGGGAAAATGGGATAGATTCTCTTTTGGATAGAGAAAGTCAGGTTATTAAAAGTCAATAAAAGTCGAGTCTTGGATTCGGATGTTGAAAGCAGTATAATGCATCCTCAAGTACCTTTAGAGAACGGGGGTTCATATGCTTGAGTATTCGGGTGCAAACCTGAGTATTGTTGACTACATTGATTCTGATTTTTGTCGGATTAAGGATGATCGTGAATCAATCTCAGGCTCAGTGTTTACTCATTGTGATGGAGCTATAGTCTGGAGCAATCCAGCATTGCCAGTTTGACTCTGTTAGTCGAATACATAGCAGCTTTTGGAGCAGCTAAAAAGGAAGTGTGGCTTGAGAAGTTCTTTGTTGGATCGGGAAGTAATTCCAGGTCTCAATGAGCTGATACCATTTTACTGTGAAAACAGTTGAGAGGTAGCTCACGCAAATGATCTTCGTAATCACAAGAGGTCAAAAGTATATTGAGAGAGAGTACCACATGATCAGACAGACCGCACAGAGATGCGACATTTCGGTCCTGAAGATCGCCTCGAGCCGACAACCTAGCTGACCAGTTTACCAAGTCGTGTGGCATCTAGTGTCACTGATAAAAGCTTGGCGGGTATAAAATTGAGAGATATGTCTCATCTGTTTTAGAGCAAGTGGGAGAATGTTGTGGATAGAAAGAATAAGGGTGTGCTGATCTAAAAACAGTCATTGCTTGTCTTTACGGGCAAGTGTGAGATTGTTAGATATAGTGTGCCCGAAAGACAATTGTTGCTTGTCCTTACGGGAAAGTGGGAGATTGTTGGAAGTAGCGCCCGAAAGACAATTTATGTAATTGTTTTTATAATTAATAAATGACAGATTTATTCTCATCTTATTATTTGCTTCGTGCTTATAAGTAATATATAACTTAGTGTGTGTCACAAATAAGGATTAAGTTTATGGTGATACACTTGAAATGTTAGTCCGTGGTGAAGTTAATCAAAGTATGGGGTCTATTGATTAAACCACCATTAATGCGCCCATAACACTTTATGGTGTGACTGTCTTATCCGGACCGTCGACATTGGTTGTCTAAGTGGGGCATTTATATATGATGAGAGTCATATTGGACTGGACCGATTTAATCTGAATTTCTCATATAATTCTGTGATTGAGAAATTTTATTAAATCACAAGATGATCATATATGGATTAACCTTAATCTTGAAGTGATTACAAGCTCCTACTTGTTTCAGGATAGGGTTTGATGTGTCCGTTAAGGATCGTTAAGAGGCGCGGTCCGAATCACTTTCACGTTGGCACTATTCTGGAATGATGAGAAGTGTGTGTCTCACAGATATGGAATCCATTCCTTCCTGCGGGAAGTAGAAAGACAATCCCTGTCTCGGATTTTATGCATGGAAAACAACAAGTAATAAAATTTATAAATCCGGTATTCCCCAAGTGTAGGGATCGTAGTATAGCGATTAATACCGGAGTCGGTCACAGGGAATCGGGGTATCTAGTTCAATTAATTTTCCTAAGATTGATACTATTATTATTAAACCTAATATACTAGAACGAAAAGATAAACTGGACAGAGGATTGTCAGTCCAAAGCCAGGAAGGATAAAAGCGAAAACGAAATCTAAACTATAAACTATAAAATAAACAGTAAATAAGAAGATGATCATGGTGATTAAACAACGAACAAACAATAATCCACCGTTCCCGCAACCCTCTATTTCCTCTCTAAAGTTATCTTGTGATGATTTAATTAAAGATGTGGTTCACCTATCAAATGTATGAATTCCTACTCTCGTAGATAATTCGCCTATCAATCTCTCATCTCTCGATATATAAGATTGACGCTATCCAAAACAAGGTGTAAGATCTCTCAATCTAGCAACCTAGATATTCAACCTATCAACTCTCGTTATGTCAAGGTTAAAAATCCTATCTTTCCTATGGTGATCTAAGGTTTACACCGACTCTCGTCATACGGTAAACATCAACAACAATTCATCTTTCGATATCGATTGCATAACACATAAGCATAGAAAAGATACAACTTTAATAAAATTCACAAAACAAATCTAGATTGAAAATAAAGAACCTGCTGAAACGGATTCACATAGTTCGAACAATTGCTCAGCCTCCAAGCATTCAGCATGAAACAACAAAACGGAATAGAAAACAAGAAAAGAAACAAGCAAAATCGCAACCCCAGCCTCCCCTAAGAGGGGGCTGGGGCCGCCTAGGGTTTTCTCCTAATGAGTATGTATCAATAAGAGTCAATAATGTGTGATTAGGGTTGAAATCCGCACTGCTATTTATAGAAAACTAAGTCGGTTTTCAGCATGTCGGCCGTGGACGCCCGTCCAGGGTGCCTTGGACTTCCTTCAGACGCCCGTTTACTCAATGTCCAAACTCTTTGAATCAAAAATCTTCTCCTGGACGCCAGTCCACTTTGATGGACGCCCGTCCAAGCTGGACGGGACTTGGACGCCAGTCCAGCTGGATCCAAATTCGAAATCTTCAACTCTATCTCTTTTCTTCTAGCCAATTCCATCCTTATCTCTTTTTCATCCATTAAATCCGACATTTATATTCATTTAATCATCTTTTGAACCGCAATTATGCATCTACACGTCATCAAAAACATCGCAAAATGTAATAATATTCAAATAAACATAAAATCACCAATAAAACTCATAAATTAACCAATTTTGCGATTAACTCGTTAAAAACATCATTTACTCAATAAACCAATTAAACGCTCATTTTCTATGCAAATTATACGAATATGGAGAGAATTGTTATAAAATATAACGTAATGAATCGTATAAAATCACCCTTAACAACTCCCCCACACTTAGCTTTTGCTCGTCCCGAGCAAAACAAAACATAATCAAGACTCGAGACATATAAACATTTATGCAACCATAAAGCATATTCAATAGTTTAGAGGTTTACCCAAGTGTGTGTGCATAGCCATAATAAATTTCCACTAAATCCACACTTGAAATTGATTCAAGCAAAACTAGCCAACATCCCATTTAGATCAGAAATATAAAAACGATTATAACATGCACCTCACAAAACATACATATTCGAAAAATAATAAGGAGTATTTAAAATATTTCCGACATACTTAGAGGATAATCCCTACAACATATCTTTCAGTTTATACTGGGGATAGTCTGAAGATAACTACGGTTTTCACCCATCTTTTCACATTGCCATGCTCTAATTTTTCTTAAAGTCCACTTCACTACACACTTATCGCATATGCCCTCATTCCCAGCAATAGGACGTTTCGTGATAACACCCTAGCTGGACTACTATCATCAGGCAGTCGGGAGCTATTGAACCTCATAGTGGTATAGGACATTTTGTGATAATGCCCTACCGCACTCAAATCATTGGCAGCTACATCCGACATACACATATATTATTCATACAATTCATCTTAGAGTGGTATTCAAACCTTAAATTATATCCCTCCTATCACATTCAAACCTTCAGATATTCACAGTATGTCATACTTTAATTCTAAACACAAACTATTAAAGTCATCAAAATTCGTATGTAAGCAAAGAATCATGCGATAATCATAAAAAATCTCTAATCAAATGGGCATAGCTTTAAAATATAGCTCATCATTTACTATGGCACGTGAAAAATAGTGTTGGGTGAGACATCTAAATTTACTAAATATGCAAAATAATGCACCAATGATATAAAAACTCAAATAAAGATATGCCTTTGTTCACTTGGGACGAAGCAAAAATTTAGCACTTTTTCATCGAAATATAATAGTATGGCAAATGAATGTAGATACATAAAACCATTTCCGGTATGGAAAACAACAAGTCTCGGATTTTATGCATGGAAAACAACAAGTAATAAAATTTATAAATCCGGTATTCCCCAAGTGTAGGGATCGTAGTATAGCGATTAATACCGGAGTCGGTCACAGGGAATCGGGGTATCTAGTTCAATTAATTTTCCTAAGATTGATACTATTATTATTAAACCTAATATACTAGAACGAAAAGATAAACTGGACAGAGGATTGTCAGTCCAAAGCCAGGAAGGATAAAAGCGAAAACGAAATCTAAACTATAAACTATAAAATAAACAGTAAATAAGAAGATGATCATGGTGATTAAACAACGAACAAACAATAATCCACCGTTCCCGCAACCCTCTATTTCCTCTCTAAAGTTATCTTGTGATGATTTAATTAAAGATGTGGTTCACCTATCAAAGGTATGAATTCCTACTCTCATAATTCGCCTATCAATCTCTCATCTCTCGATATATAAGATTGACGTTATCCAAAACAAGGTGTAAGATCTCTCAATCTAGCAACCTAGATATTCAACCTATCAACTCTCGTTATGTCAAGGTTAAAAATCCCATCTTTCCTATGGTGATCTAAGGTTTACACCGACTCTCGTCATACGGTAAACATCAACAACAATTTATCTTTCGATATCGATTGCATAACACATAAGCATAGAAAAGATACAACTTTAATCAAATTCACAAAACAAATCTAGATTGAAAATAAAGAACCTGCTGAAACGGATTCACATAGTTCGAACAATTGCTCAGCCTCCAAGCATTCAGCATGAAACAACAAAACGGAATAGAAAACGGAAAAGAAACAAGCAAAATCGCAACCCCAGCCTCCCCTAAGGGGGGCTGGGGCCGCCTAGGGTTTTCTCCTAATGAGTATGTATCAATAAGAGTCAATAATGTGTGATTAGGGTTGAAATCCGCGCTGCTATTTATAGAAAACTAAGTCGGTTTTCAGCATGTCGGCCGTGGACGCCGTCCAGGGTGCCTTGGACTTCCTTCAGACGCCCGTTTACTCAGCGTCCAAACTCTCTGAATCAAAAATCTTCTCCTGGACGCCAGTCCACTTTGATGGACGCCCGTCCAAGCTGGACGGGACTTGGACGCCAGTCCAGCTGGATCCAAATTCGAAATCTTCAACTCTATCTCTTTTCTTCTAGCCAATTCCATCCTTATCTCTTTTTCATCCATTAAATCCGACATTTATCTTCATTTAATCATCTTTTGAACCGCAATTATGCATCTACACGTCATCAAAAACATCGCAAAATGTAATAATATTCAAATAAACATAAAATCACCAATAAAACTCATAAATTAACCAATTTTGCGATTAACTCGTTAAAAACATCATTTACTCAATAAACCAATTAAACGCTCATTTTCTATGCAAATTATACGAATAAGGAGAGAATTGTTACAAAATATAACGTAATAAATCGTATAAAATCACCCTTAACAATCCCCTTATTTGTTAATCCTAGAAAGTGATCGATCTGCGGAGTTCGTATTGGTTATGAACTAATTGATCACTGGTGGGTTAATGGTAAATAAGGATAAGATGTATTGAAGAGGGTTTACGGAAATAATCCCGCTTCATTACGGATAGTCTATGGAGGGTTAGTTTATAAGTAGTGATTATATCAATGGACACTTATCGACTCGACTCGACGTTTTGAGAATAAGTTATATCTATAATCGATAGAGTTCAGTTTCGGATTTATGGTGGCGTAATTCCGGAATTAATAAGTTGAGTAGAAATATTATGTTCGATGAATATTTTATTCAATTTATTGTAGCTACTGGTTATAGGTCCATGGTCCCCGGGTTGGCTCCTAACACGCGAGTGTTTTCTCGTTTTATGGAACCTCGAGAATAAATTAAATAGTTGATCTATTTAATGAATATGCAAATATTATTTATTTGGTAAATAATATGTAAAATAGAAAAGATATTTTCTATTAAAAAGTAATGACTAATTGGCGCCACACATATGGATAAATTAGGAAAGAATTTTTTCTAGATTATGTCACATATGTAATTAATTAATTATCTATTTGTTGGATAATTAATGGAAAAATAAGAGATTGATTTTTTGGGAATTATTTCTTATCTTTTGGCAAATATCTTTTCCTTATGGGAATAGGTAATTGTGGTGTGAAAAGAATAACTCTCTCTTGACTAGTTATTTTCCTATATAAAGAGAGTTCCTCCTAACACAATGACATTCATAATTTGCGCCACATTATAAATAAAGAATAGAAAAATTAGTTTTTTGTTCTACGGTGAGGATCGACTTCCAGCAGTCGTCGCTAGGAGATACAATATGGAAGACTGCGGATTCTCCCTTGGTCGATTATTTCTCATCTCTCTCCGGTTTGGGTAAATCTACTAACCTTCTTATAGTTATTGATTATTTATGCGAATCGAATAGTGGTAAAATCGCATGCGAATTTATTCGTAGCTTCCGCTGTGCATGATCGAGCGTCTCGATCGGTGCTGAGAATTAGATCTGACGATCCAATTATGGATCAGATCCGGATTCGGGTTTCTGTATATCCAGCAGCAACCACCGGCAAAATCACTCAAACCAGCCAGATATCCACCTTTAAATGCACCCCAAACTTGTTGGTGATATTTTTGACATCATCAGTTGGCTCCGTTACCGGGAAATCGACATTTTCAACATTTTTTCCAGTCAGATTTGAGATTTACAGCGGCGGTTTTCCCGCTCTGGCGGACTAAAACCGTCTATTTTTGGTTTACCGACTGAACCTTTGACGGAATCTTCTTCCAGTCCATCCGTATTTCCACGCCTTCAACAAGATTTTCATCCATACCTCTAAGATTTTCTTCCAGACCTCCAAGATCTCTAAGATCTTTTAGCATTTTTCTGGTTAGATCTGTGCCTGTTTTTGTTTTTCCGGCTTTATCCAGATCTTCCAGCGTTTTCCCGGTCAGATCTGTGCCTATTTTTGGCTTCCCAGCGACCCGAAACAGCCCATTTTTTGGTTTTCCGACCAATCTTCATCAAGATCTTCATCGGAATCTTCATCCAAGTCTCAAGATCTTCATTCAATGGTCAGATCTGTGCCTATTTTTTGTTTTCAGGCGACCCGAAACCGCCAGTTTTTTTGTTTTTCGAACGGCATTCTTCATTGGAATCTTCATCCAAGTCTCCGGATCTTCATCCAGTTCATCCTGATCTCCAGGTCTCCATTACGACCTTCATTCAGTTCATCCAGGTCGCTAGATCTTTAACGGGACCTCGCTAGCTCACTAGAGATCGAGCCCACCAGCTCGCCCAGTACGAGCTCAGCAAAATGAGCTTACCTCGCCCGAGCAAAGGTGGAACGGGATCAACAAGATTTCGTGCTAATGTTTACTCGGCTAAAAAACGGGCGAGACAGCCCCAATCGGCCTCGACGACGTAAAGGTACAAGCTCTCCATATAAGAGCTCTCAAGCTCTACAAGTATGAGCTCTTAAACTCTCCGGATGCGAGCTCTACAATCTTATGTATGAGCTCTGCAGATACGAGCTCTGTTGAAGTTTGTAGAATTACAAACAGAAAGGAAAAATGCAGAATTATTTTTTATGAACTAAAATCAACAAGTTAAATTACAATGCAACTGATCATGGGGTATTTATAGCTTCATACACCTCATGGATCAGTTAAGAGTATGTTACAAACGGTTATAACAACCTACAATAGAATAACCGTTTTCTACATTAAACACTCAGCAGGTTGCTGAGTCTTCATGTGGTCTGCTGAGTTCCTCAGTAGACTGCACTCAGCATTCCCTTCAGCACTTTATATTGTAACACTCCCTCAAGCTAAGAGTGGTATGGACAACTTGCACTCATCCTTCCTTCCAGCTATTAGAACTCTGAAATATATTTGAAATTCCTAGTTTGTCTAACAGATAGGTAAAAACGGGTGCATCTAAGGCCTTAGTGAGAATGTCAGCTATTTTTTCTTATGTGTTGACCGGAAGAAGTTTGACAAGTCGAGATTTGACTTTGTCTCTCATAACATGAGAGACAATTTCAATATGCTTAATTCTTTCATGAAACACAAGATTAAGAGCAATGTGCATAGCACTTGCATTGTCACAGAACAACACAACATGCATCTGAACATTAATTTTCAAATCTTGTAGGATGTAAATCAACCATTGGATTTCACAAACTGCATTTGTCATATCCCTGTACTCAACCTCTAATGAACTTCTTGCTATAGTGGTTTGTTTCTTTTCCTTTCAAGAGATGGGAGCATCTCCTAGAAACAACATGTAACCAAATATTGATTTTCTTGTTTTAGAGCAACCAGCCCAATCACGGTCTGTAAAACCTTTCAGGACAAAGTTGTTCTCTACTGGAAACAAGATTCCTGTACCTGGATTGGATTTTAAATACCTCAGCAGTCTATGTGTTGCCTTCATGTGGTTTTCAGTAGGAGAATCCAGAAACAGAATCAGCTGCTGATCTGCAAAAACAATATATGTTCTAGTAAATGTGAGCTAGATTAATTTACCCACTAATGATCTTTATGTAGTATTATATTCCAAAAGTGGCGAATCACCATGATGTAAGGTCTGCTTGGACTCCATAGGTGGCTTAGCAGGTTTAGCCCCCAAAAATCATGTTCTTCTAGGAGGTTGAGTGTGTACTTTCTTTGAGAAATGAATATGTTTGTAGGAGTTCTAACAGCCTCAATACCTATGAAATATCTCAAATTTCTAAGATCTTTAATGGTGAACTACTGATGTAAGGCATCCTTGACTTGCTGAATCAATTGCTTACTGGGGCTTGCAGCTATGATGTCATATACATATACCAGTAAAACAATAAAAGATTGTCCTGACCTTTTAGTGAATAAACTGTGGTCATTTTTGGATTGAATAAAGCCTTGAGCTTTCAAGGATTCAGTTAACTTGCAATTCCATTGTCTGATGGCTTGCTTTAGGCCGTACAAGGATTTGGTTAGTCTGGAAACTTGATTTGGTTTGGTTGCTGCACATCTTGGGGGCAACTGCATGTATACTTCTTCTTGTAGATCTCCATGTAGGAAAGTAGTATTAACATCCATCTGATGGAGATGCCAATTATTGGCTGCTGCAGCAGCAAGTAAAGCCCTAATTGTAGTAATCCTGACAATAGGGGAAAAAGTTTCTTGATAATCAATTCCATATGTCTAAGTGTAGCCTTTTGCTACTAGTCTGGCCTTGTATCTTTTTACTGACCCATCAGGATTGTACTTGATTCTGTGTACCCATTATGAATCTGGTATTCTTGGAAAATTACAGGGGGTTAAACATGTTATTAATTATGCCAAGCAAGGATATTGGTTAAGGAGGAGAAGTGGTTAACCGTTTTTATTTGTCTTTGCGTTTATGTTGGTTAAAGCTCACTTTGTGTGTTCTTAATTATGATTTAGTTCGTTTATTTATAGAATTCACCTTGTCTCTGTGGGATCGACCCTTGCTCGTTTGCTATACCACAATGGACAACTCTTGCTAGTAAAAGCGACGTACACGAGATCATGCGGCATCTGAAGAAGAGCCCATTTAAAGGATTTTGCTGCGCACTGATAATCCTTTGTCCTTGGAGGGTTGGTGTGATTTGGATTGGGCGGGTTTCCCTACCTGCCGATCATTGAGTGGATGGTTTGTATTACTCGGTTACTCACCTATTTCATGGAAAACCAATAAGCAGCAAAATGTATCTTGGTCCTCGGCCGAAGCAGAATATCGGTCGATGGCAAGTATTACTTATGCGTTGAAGTGGGTGCGTCAGCTTATCGGTGATTCGGGTATTCGTGTTCTGAGGGTTGTCTCATTATTGTGATAGTCAGTCGGTGTTATATATAGCTCAGAATCCGGTGTTCCATGAGCGGACAAAACACATTGAAGCGAATTGTCATTTTGTCACGGATGCAACTATAGATGGTCTTATTGCTCATTCGTACGTTCCTACGCAGGTGCAATTGATAGATATTTTCACGAAAACATTGGGAACACAACAATTTGAATTTTTGTTATGCAAGTTGAGTATTTGTGACCTTTATACTCCAACTTGAGGGGGTATTACGTTATAAAGTTGTCACACCCATGGTGTGACATAGGCTGTTTTGTGTACATGAAGTTGATTTGTGTATATGAGGCTGTCACACCATAGGTGTGACATAGGTTTTTAGTTGATGTAATTATTATAGTTGTGGGTATTTTTGGGATTTTAGACGAAGGTGGGGCAACCCTTGTAATCTATATATATTGCGATATATAGATTAATGGAATACTATAAATTATTGTGTGAAATTTGTCATAATCACTCACTTTTTACTTGAGATGTTCTTAAACTAAAGTAATCTAATCGCTTGGTACGTAATGTTGGGATTTTTTTCAAGTGCCAAATGCAGTCAGAGTTGAATGATTGTAAGTTAAAATATTCCATTTTTGTATATATTGTACCACATAAAAACCTTGGCCAAAATCAAGTGAATAATCACGTTGAAATGCGGAATTAAGATTAAACTTGATGTATAAACACTTATAATGGGTTTCGAAGATACCTGGCTACTCGATAGACTTTGGTAAGATCAATTGGATCACAATTCTAACAAGGATAAATGCAGTGACACTGCCAATACATGTTCACTGACTATGTTTGAATAATGAGCTGAATTGAGTTTCTTAATCTTATAAGTTAGGTTCAATCTAATCTAACTTTGCATATAAGATGATAAGAAATGAGTATGAGCAAATGCAACAAGTTAGAGCAAGTATAACATCTGGATGAGGTCAAAACACTAAGTGCCGCTGATTGTGCAGTGACATAGTTAATGATGTGCTTGTCTTGTGTTCTCAGCTTGTTTTACTAAACATACAAGTTGTGAAAGGAATACAGGATTAAACACCAAGATTTTTAGAAAGATTACAAAAGGTTAAGCAAACAGATTGAGTAGGCAAACAAGTATGCAAGAAGTAAAGGTAATGAACAAGCTGTGTATAATATTTCAGCCAAAATGCCTACCTCTATTACCGAAGGATGATACCCAACTCGTATTTGAAAATTCACTAAAGAATTTTGGTGTGATGATACTCATAAAGAGCATCAAATACACTCAGATGTTGATTAACAATTTCAACACTCAAAACTTTTACAAGACTACATTCATAATAAACCAATACACCATGAAGTTTGCCTTTTCTTAATCAACTAATTCTTGTGATTACCTTAGCTTCAAGATATTTGCTACCACTTGGTCTAGAGTACACCCTATAACTGATCCAAGGCATGTTATCCCAATCCTTTGCGTTACTTCAACCGCAGTTGTTCTTCATCATTTTTGTCTTATAGTAGTTTTCAGATCATGGTTGGAGAAAGTGTTTTTGTTGTTGTTTCCTATTGTAACAACACATATTTTTTTCTCTCCCTAATTTTGCGGTACGCCCGTTTTTGAAGGGTATTTTGCCCGGTAAATTTCGTTTTTGTTATTTTTGCAATTTTTTCAAATCCTGTATCCATTTCAGTATTTTGACATAGAAAGTGAATTTTTGTCTCTCTATAAAAAGAATATCATTTATCAAATACATTTGAGTATAGCTTCCACTTAGTTTATTGAGATTAAATAATAAATGGAGGTAAGAACTAATCTCCTGTTTGTTTTGGTTAGAGGTTTTTTTTTGAAGTTTTTTTTATATTACTTACCAATCATTTCTTTAATTACAAATAAAAAAATATTAAATCATCACTCACCATTTCACTTTATCTACTTTATTACATTTTTCTATTATTTTATTCATTATACTAATTTACTTCAATTTCTCTCACAAATCATTTTTTTATCTGCAAAAATTTCAAAAAAACATGTTAACTTTATAATCATTACTTCAATCATTTTTATTATGTTTTATTTAAAAAAAAAAAACCTCTAATCCAAAACAAACGATGAGCTACTATTTGAAAACAAAACAAAACAAAACACTAGAAGTGATGAAAAAAAGAAAAGAAAAAGAAAAAATAGTTGAGGTGTAAAATCCCAAAACCCCCCCCCCCCCCAAGGCATAAAGCAAAACAAATGGACCGAACCCTCCGTCCTCCATGGCCGAACATTGAAAAGTGACAAAAACAAAAAAAAGTAATTTATCAGGAGCTTCTCTATTGTGGTTCTCAAACACAACTTCTCTCACTCAGAGGTTAACGCCAATACATCACTTTCTCTTAGTAGACTACATACACTGCATTTATTAATAATGTGATGTTCCTTTTTCTTGTTTGAGCTGCACATTTGACCTTTGGTTCGTCCTGCAGCGGTTGTTCAATGTCCATGAACTGCATTGCGGCGTTGGGACTAGATAATTTTTTTCCAGTTGCTTGATTGTTGCAATGTTTGAGTTTTCTGGTTGCTTGATTGCTGCAATGTTTGAGAGCAAGAGTTCAAAGACAGCTCACTTGAATTTTGATGTTTTTGATTAAGATTCGAAACTTATCATTTCACTGTATTACCCTAAATGCAATGTGATTTTTGTTGCTGATTACCCTAATGCAATGTGAATTTTGTTGCTGATTTCTATTATGTATTACATTTCAATATCGGTTGCTTTAGTTTACACTTTCTACTGTGTTTAACTACTTTTTACGTTTCTTTTAGAGAAGTTGCCTTTTCTTTTATTTCTTTGGAGGATGAGCTGAATTCCTAACTGCAGGTGTTTGGTTGAAAACCTGATCTGCAGCTTGAACAATAGGCTAAAGTGAAAGTTGTGCTTCTGTCATGGCTACAAGCACATCACCTTGTTTCACACCTTATGACATTCAAAGTCCGTCTAGGGTTATGGCTACTTTTGGAGGAAGAATAAGCCCCTTGAAAATGAATTTATTTCATGAGAAGAAGGTTTTTTGGGTACTTGACCAAAAGGGAAGCCGAATTTACCCTCATTTCAAGTGTTCTGCGAATTCACACAATGTTAATCAGCATCAAAGTAAAGATCCTTTTCTGAATTTGCACCCTGAAATTTCTTTGCTTCGAGGGGATGGAAACAATACACTCGTTGACTCCAGGCTGGATACAACAGGGTCGGGTCGAAGTGTCACCGAGAGTTTGAGTGATTCATCAAGTTCAAACAATTATAGCGAGGCAAAGATCAAGGTAGTGGGCGTTGGAGGGGGTGGCTCGAATGCAGTTAATCGGATGATTGAGAGTGCTATGAAAGGTGTAGAGTTTTGGATTGTGAACACTGATGTCCAAGCCATAAAGATGTCTCCTGTATATTTGGAGAACCGGCTTCAAATTGGTCAAGAGCTTACCAGAGGACTTGGAGCAGGTGGGAACCCTGATATTGGTATGAATGCTGCCAAAGAAAGCAAAGAAGCCATCGAGGAAGCAGTTTACGGTGCAGATATGGTTTTTGTAACTGTAAGCCCTGTTCACTCGACCAAATTATTTCTGGATGAACAGTTATTCTGTTAGAAAGCAGTTTTTTTTTTAGTTTTTAGTTTGTTTTGCCTCCCCCCCCCCCCCCCCCCCCCATTACTTTCTTTGAGCAGTTCCTTCTGGCAGGTCATGTGTTGGACAATTATGTGACAGAGCATTTGCAATAATTGTTTCACATAATTTCATGTAAAGGGATTGTATGTCAGGAGTCCTTAAAAGTTCTCAAAAACATTCAGTGATAATCTAGTGTACCGTATTTTTATAACGAACAGTAAACCTACACTTCCTAAGGTTTTGGAAATACTATTAGAAACTTCAGAATGATTGGATACCTGACATCGTCCTTGTTGGATTGCTTGAAGGATCTTTATGGTGAACTCTCCCATAAGTAATTCATTCTAGCTAAACATTTGTATTTCACTGCTATGACTCATTTTTCTATATTCCTTAGAGTACATGGTAGGTCATTATCTATCATTTGATCCAGTGTGGTAATATCCCGTAGGATGAAAAGAAGCCTATGCTAGTGCATTGAAAATTACTTGAATAAAAGGTCTTAAATTGTGACCCTTTAATTCAATGATATATCTTGTTCTGATTTGCTATTGTATTTAGCTTGTAAATGGATTTTAGGAAGGTTGGGTTTAATTTTAGATATGTAGGAAACCACTCTAAACCTGAGACCATTGTAATTGATGCTATTTAGAGGAAATTCATGCATTATGCCACTCTTTGTTATGTAGTCTGGAGGAACCTCACTTTAATCATGCTTCGGTGCTTGACATGTTTATTTCGTCTTTTCAGGCTGGAATGGGTGGAGGAACAGGAACTGGTGGGGCTCCAGTAATTGCGGGAATTGCTAAATCTATGGGTATCTTGACCGTTGGTATTGTCACAACACCTTTCTCCT
This sequence comes from Gentiana straminea, assembly GCA_036785695.1. Taxonomy (NCBI): domain Eukaryota; kingdom Viridiplantae; phylum Streptophyta; class Magnoliopsida; order Gentianales; family Gentianaceae; genus Gentiana; species Gentiana straminea. The sequence continues at coordinate 1,384,078 of JAVUPR010000241.1, read as the reverse complement.
TTGAAGGTCGGAGAAGAGCAGTGCAAGCACAAGAAGGCATCGCAGCATTGAGAGATAATGTCGACACCCTAATTGTGATTCCAAATGACAAATTACTCACTGCTGTTTCCCCATCTACCCCAGTCACAGAAGCATTTAACTTGGCTGATGATATTCTTCGACAAGGAGTTCGTGGAATCTCTGATATAATTACGGTAGTGTACTCGACTTCAGCAACCTTTCTTTAGATGAAACGGTTTACATGAATAGACATCTAGATTGGCTATACTTAGGATAAAAAACACTGGTGTATCAACATGATACAGACTTATTTTTGTATTTTCCATATTTGTTGTTTTTGTTTCCTGCCTAAGAAAATGGCTCCCATTACAAGTGACAGCATGAATGACTATCCTGTGTTCCCCCTCGTCGTCACCTACCAGAGTAAAAGTGATTGAGAATGATGTTGAAGCCTTTTCCTCTTCTTTGCCCATAAAATAGCATTTTATCGTAAAATAGATCATGCCTTGGACTGTGATGCATTCGATTTATCTGCATTTGTAAAGCATAAACTTTGACATGTATGCAGATTATGTATTTTCATGCCAATTCTGTTTATACTGTATTTTCATGCCAATTCTGTCTCTCATCAGCAATTCTGTTTATACTGTTTTAAGTGGTAAGGCTTGTTATGGTTGAACATATTTATATATTTTGAACTACACGTTGAGTCATGCTGTCACTGACACTGAGATAAAAATGCAGCAACTTCACATCTTGTTATCCAATGTCTGTATATATTTTTTCTTACAATTCCCTTGTCTGCAATAGGTGGAACACATCTTAGAAGATGTCATGGTGTATAAAAATTAGCATGTTTGATGCAGATCCCTGGGCTAGTAAATGTGGACTTTGCTGATGTGCGGGCAATAATGGCCAATGCTGGGTCTTCATTAATGGGCATTGGGACAGCCACAGGTGATTTACGTAGCTGCTGACTTACCTTGTTTTTATGCATCAAGGAGAGTGCATATATTATGTTTGTGGAACTTGTTTTGCATGATTGCATCTTAACAGTGACTGCAATTCGTAATCATCTCTTATGAAAGTACCTAACTTCGGTTAGGTGTGGTAATACTTGAAAATACAACATCTTTATATTGTCTCAATCAAATGGCAGGAGTAAAGAATATTACTTGTCCACTGGTTAATAAATAATTAAAAAAAGAGGAAAAGGAAAGAAACCCCCCCCCCCCCCCCCCCCCCACACACACACACACACACACACACACACACACACACAAAAGATACAGTGACTTTCTTCTGAGTTCTGAGGCATCCTTGTCTGCTCTTATTTAGAAACTATAACGCAGTTTGACACTCTGTGCATGATGAAATACAAATTTTGCAACAGCATCATGGTCATTCCAGCGGTGCATGTATGGTTTTGTTTATATTGTTTCTCCTTTTCACCCTGTTTGATTCACCGTCGCTTCGTTGTATGTTGAACAAATCGATAGACTTTGAATGTAAGTTATTGATATACAGGGAAAACCAGGGCCAGAGATGCTGCCTTAAATGCGATCCAATCTCCCTTGCTAGATATCGGGATCGAGAGAGCTACTGGTATTGTGTGGAACATTACCGGCGGAAGTGATTTGACATTGTTTGAGGTATCTCTCTCTTCCTCCTCCTCCTCCACTCCCCTTTCTTTTCATGTGTTGGCATTTCATATGGTTTGTGTACTCCATTTCATCATTCTGCAAGTAGAACTCTCAGAAAGAAGATTCTCAGTGAGGAACCATGGAAGGTTAATAATTTGAATTTTTGAGGGAATATCTTTTAAAGAGAACTAGAAAAGAAGGAACATGGATGAGATGGAAAGTGCTTGTTAAACCTCTAGCTTCTGCGTCAAGAAAACTACGTCCTAATTTCAAGCGATGTTTCTCTTTCTCCAAGTTGTACTGTGCAATTTTTGTATATTTTTGCCTTTTAAATTTTGACAGCCATTAAATTGGAGAAGAATGTTGGCTTAAGTCATCCTTGTTATGTAATTTTAACTTTTTAAGCATTTGGGAGTTTGATAATTCAGAATTAATTATGCACAATTGTTTCAAGCTTTGTGCTTCAAACACAGAATTCTGGTAACTTACTTTAATATTAGCATCTTACACCGTGTCATCCTGATTATTGGTATTCTACAATGTGTTCTTCAAATATTTAACTGTTCCATTGGCTTCCCCTAAAATTATCACAGGTAAATGCGGCAGCTGAAGTTATATACGATCTGGTAGATCCAAGTGCCAACTTAATTTTTGGAGCTGTAGTAGATCCATCACTGAGTGGTCAAGTAAGTAATTTCATGTTTATGCTTAGTCTGGATAGTGTCTTTCTGTTTGAGTATGGTTACCAATGTGTCCATTTTTCTTTGTTTGTGTTTGCCCTGCCCATATTTGTTAAAGCACTCAGCTATCTGCCCAGGCGATGCCTGGCCATGCCATGGGATACCGTTTTTTGATGATGAGCTGTACAACTTTATGCTCTCTAGGCTCTAGCTGCTATTAGATCACTTACGGTAGATAATTTAAAACAAGGTAAACCGGTAAAATAGAAATCCAACTATCCAAGAAAATAACAATGCCCATCCTCTCCCAATATAAAGAAAATCCCCTGAACGCCCCACCCCATCCCTCCCAAAAGGGGAAAAAATAGAAATCCAAGTGATTCAGATCCCCATCAAAAACCATTTGCATTCGAATCTCTATTGAGATCTGTAAAACACAGAATCTAAATCATGCTCTACTTGTAATGCGCAAAATACAGATTCTCTATTCAAATGTTGTCCTGTAAAGATTCTGTTGCATTTCACTATAAACAGATATTATGTAAAATGAAAAAAAATGAAAGTGGTGTTCAAGCCTATAAAATAGAGAATTTGTGAAGTACATTTCTGGTTGTGCACGCATGTCCAAGAGGATGTTTGCATACCAATTGTTTGAGAATTATAGCTCACATTACTAAGTCCTTTTTTTTTTTTTTAAAGTAACCATCTCTTTTGTCTTTTCTCCCAAGTATATTTACACGAAAACTTTCATTCCTTAAAAAAAAAACCTGCAGGTCAGTATAACCCTTATAGCCACGGGCTTTAAAAGGCAAGAAGAAAGCGATAAGAGGTCCATCCAGGTACTTATTTCTCCTCCCTGGTCGCTACTCTGGTCTGAATTTCCTTTTTTATTTTTTGGTGAGTGGGTGGGGGAGAGGAGGGTATTTTCTTGATCTTATTTGCACCTGATTGAATGTTAGGAACCTGCCTTTTTTGTTTTGGAAAGTAGTTGTAAGTTGGGTTACGTCAGACAACTGTCTAGTGACATCACCACTACCAGTTTGAGTATTAGTTTCCTGCCCTTTTTCTTTTGATAGTTAAGAAGAGTAGCTACTATATAAAGGAGAGAATGCTGATGTACTTGTGTGGATTTTTCATGTTCATAAAGCTCTCTATTCCTTCCTCCTACTTCTTTCTTCCTTGACTAGTTTCCTCCTTCCCTGATTATGCTAATTGACGGTTACTAATTTCTTCGCTCGATTGAGAGCCTAACATCTGGTATCTGAGCCTGTGATTCTCCCCTTGTGTAAGTGATGGCGGACAACACGCGTGCGAAGGCTTTGGAGGAGGTGTGGAAGCATCAGACTATGCTAGGAGAGGAAATTCATGTCTGTGACTCTAAAGTTGATGTATGCTTATCAGATCGCAATTCAAGCTCAAATAATGGATTCAATTGCGTTAATGCTGCAATCGATGATGAAAACAATAAGGATTCAGTGGCCGAGACTCCATCTCAAACACCTTCGGCGTCTGAACAACAGTCAGAAACTCATGTTCAGGTGAAGGTGAATGATGGACTGTTACCTACTCATAAGTATGATGTTGGTGGCAAATTATCTAGGAACGAGAAATTTGAAGTTGGAATAAAAGTTCCTAAAATCGATTCCCTATCATTTGATTGTGAGTCCCCGAAGGAATGGATTAGAAGAAGTGAGGCATTTCCAGATGCATGATATACCTGAGGGACAAAAGGTAGGATTAGCTGATATGCATTTACAAGGTAAGGCTGATGTGTGGTTTGGAAGCCTGAGGGCTATCCTTCGATTAATTGGCCTTTGCTAATAGAGGAAGGGATGAAACATTTTGAAGCTCGATCTCTAGACACAGTTGTTGATGATTTTCATCAATTTAGGCTGCAAGACACGGTAGACGATTATCTAGTTGAATTTGAAGAGCTAAGGAGCTTGGTGCAACTGCAAAATCCATTGTTGGCAGAACCATATTATATTGAATGTTTTATAAGGGACATAAGACAAAGATCAAGTCCATGGCGAGGTTAATGAACCTAGCACCATGTCTTTCGCTATTGATGCAAGAATCAGTGGTGGTGGCCTTAAATAGCATACCACAACTAAGATGTCTTCAAATGTTGTCCAGTCAAGGTTCTCACCTGTTACACCTAAGGTGACTGATAAAATACCTTTTATAGAACCCAAAGCTGTGCTATGGAGAGGCATTACTCCAAAGGAGTTGCAGGACAAGACAGCCAGGGGTCTTTGTTTCTGGTGTGATAAAAAATATACCCTTGGGCACAAATGCAAGCAGAATACATTCAATTTCTAAGATGAGGAAGTATGGGGAGAAATGGTAACTGAACCAGTTAATGCAGGAACAATTGTCTATGATGATAAACCTATAGAGGCTTCTCAGTTGTCAATAAATACCTTGTTTAGGCAAGTCTCTGCTAACACTATCAAGATTAGAGGTATGAATGAAGAAGACACCAATTTCAGTTCTGATAGACATTGGTGCCTCACACACCTTCTTGGATCAAAGGTGGCAAAAAAAGCTAGTAGCTTGACAAAGCCTACTAATCCAATGGTGATTATAGTTGATGGAAATAAGACGGTGAGTGAATTAAAGTGCCCTAACTTGCCTTGGATCATGCAAGGAGTTGAGTTTCAACATGACACAAGACTAATCTGGCTAAGAGGGTGTGACATGGTCTTAGGGGTTAATTGGATGAAGAAATACAGTCCCATGATGTTTGACTTTAGCAACATAGAACTAACATTCACTAAAGTGGGGAGCAGATTAAGCACAGGAGTTTTATAGAGGGGGCATAATTGAAAATGACAGGGTGTAAAAGTTATGCCAAAGGCTTAAGAAAGAGGACCTATGGTTTGCTAGGCTGTTTGAATATGTTGCAAGAACACGAGATGACTGCTATACCTGTTATACTGTCACCCTTGCTTAACGAGTACCATGATGTTTTTTCAGTACCAACAATCCTCCCACCTAGGAGAGGGTGTGAGCACCCAACTATACTCAAGGAAGGTGCTGAACCAGTCAGACTCATGCCTTACAGATATGCTTATCGCCATAAAGATGAGATTGAACAATTGGTAGATCAGATGTTGCAGCAAGGTATTATCCAACACAGCGATAGTCCATTTTCCTCTCCTTTATTTTTGGTTAAGGAGCAAGATGGAACCTTTAGATGTTGTGTTGATTATAGAAGATTAAATGACCTAACCATTAAGGATAGGTACCATATTCCCATAATTATTGAGTTACTGGATGAGTTGGGAAAAACTAGAGTGTTTACCAAGATTGGCCTTATGTGAGGGTTCCATCAAATTCTAATGAAGGATGATATTCAAAAGACAACATTTGTCACCCATAATGGCCACTTTGAGTTTAATGTGATGCCGTTTGCACTCACCAATGCTGCCACCTTTCAGAAAAGTATGGATGTGTTGTGGAGACATAAGAATGCTGATGTTCTTTAATGATATCCTGATATTGAGCCCAACTATAAGATCATATGTGAGGCATTTGAAAGAGATTTTGGAAGTCTTGAGGAGAAATCTGTTTTATGCCAAATTATCAAAGTGTTCTTCTGCACAAGACAAAGTAGAGTATCTGGACATGTGATACAGAATGGGAAAGTCCGAGCTGATCCTAGTAAGATAAATGAAATGTCTAGCTGGCCTCAACCTAAAATTGCTACATAGTTAAAGGTTTTTTTTAAGACTGACTGGGTTTTATAGAAGATTTGTCCCTCACTATCGGGTAATTGCTAGACCCTTTAAAGAATTGTTGACGAAGGATAATTTCACTTGGACACATGAGACTTATGATGCTTTTCAAAGACTGAAACATGCAATGTGCCAATCACCTGTCCTTACCCTGCCAGATTTTGAGGCTCCCTTCTGTATAGAAACAGATGCTTGTGGCAGAGGGTTAGGAGCAGTGTTGCAACAGAGGAAAGAGCCAATAGCCTACCTAAGTAGAGCTTTTATAAAAAGGAAATGGGGCTGTCAATTCATGAGGAGGAATTATTAGCAGTCCTGATGACAGTTACTAAGTGGAGATAATATGTTTAAGGGGGACCTTTTATAATCAAGACAAATCAGAAATTGACAAGGAATTACTAATAGTCCTGACGGCTGTAACTTAGTGGAGATAATATGTTCATGGGAGACCTTTTATAATCAAGACAGATCAACATAGTCTAAAGTTCCTTTTGGACTAGAGAGCTACTGCTATCTTGCAACAGAAAGGTGTCACTACGCTTTTGGGACTATACTTTATAATTGAGTATAAAAAGGGAAGTGAAAATATAACCATTTATCCACAATCAGAGACAATTGTGTGCTATCGGTACAATGCTTTCCTCTTGGATTCAAGAAGTGATAACCAGCTATTATGGGGCTAGAAGTGTTGAGGAATAGTCCAGGACAATGATACCTCTCTTGACCCACATTATACCATACATCAGAGAGTTCTTAGGTACAAAGGGAGAATGTATGTGGGAGCTAACAGGAACTTGGGCAAAAGCTGCTAGAGCAACAACATTCAAGCCCTATGGGAGGCCATTAAGGGGTGAGAGCGAGCTATAGCAGAATTAGGAGGTTATTCTGCTGGCAAGCAAGATGTGCAAGAAATGATTAAAAGGTGTATTAAATGTCAACAATGTAAAAGTCTGCATGACGAACCCCAAGGATTGCTACGACCGCTACCTATTCCTTCTCAGTATGGACTATATAGATGGACTTCCAAAATCAGAGGGCAAAGAGGTGATTATGGTGATAGTGGACAAATTGACTAAGTTCAGTCATTTCATACCACTAGAGCATGGGTATACAGCTGAATTGGTAGCATCTGCATTCTTTTCATAAGCATATAGACTGCATGGTCTGCTTGCAAGTATTATTAATGACAGGGATTAAGTTTTCACTTTAGACTTTTGGAGTCATTCTTAGGAAGCCGAGATGAGTCAAGCTATCTTATAGTACAACCTACCATCCACAAACAGATGGACAGACAGAGTCAATCAATGCCTATAAATGTACCTTCAATGTATGACCTTCCAAAGACTTGAGCTTTGGAGAAAATGGCTACCCTTGGCAGAGCATTGGTATAACACGAATTTCCATCCATCTCTTAAATTGACTCCTTTCAAAGCCTTGTATGTATGTCCACCCACGACACTTCCATTGGGAAGTTTTGCTCAAGAACCATTTGAAATGCTGAAGCCTTCTTAAGCACAAGCAAGTTATCCTTAGGGAGCTTAAGGATCGATTGGAAATGGCCCAAGCTAGGATGAAGTTCTATGCTCATAAGCATAGGAAAGAGAAAGAATTTGAGGTAGGGGAATATGTACATCTCAAACTTCAACCCTACAAACAGAACTCTGTAGCATTGGGAAAGAATATTAAACTATCAGCCAAATACTTTGGCCCTTACAAGATCATAGCTAGGGTGAATGTTGTTGCATACAAGCTTCAGCTACCTAAGGATGCTAAAATCCACCCTGTGCTCCATGTATCAATGCTTAAGAAGTTTATTGGAACTGAGGTGGTTCCATCAACTGCATTACCAGTCACAACTGAGGATGGTCAAACAGGGATATACCCAGAGCAGATAATGGAAATCGGGACTGTTAGGAGGCGCAATCAGGCTATTGTTCAATGGAAGACGAAGTGGCTTAATATGGAAGAAGATCAAGCAACTTGAGAGGATGCACATTACATCATGTCCCAATTTTCAGACCCTCTTCCTTGAGGACAAGGAAGACTCAAGGGGGAGTGATGGTAGGAACCTTCCTTTTTTGTTTTGGAAAGTAGTCGTAATTGTGTAGATTTTTCATGTCAATAAAGCTCTCTATTCCTTTGTCCTACTTCTTTCTTCCTCAACTAGATTCTTCCTTCCCGAATTCTGGTAATTGACACTTACTAATTTCTTCGCTTGATTGAGAGCTTAACATTGAAATATAGGCTGGTCAGCTAGCACCGGGAGATGCCAACCAAGGAATCAACCGACGACCTTCATCCTTCAATGAAAGTGGTTCAGTAGAGATCCCTGAATTTTTAAGGAAGAAAGGGCGCTCCCGTTATCCAAGAGCTTAAATCAGGTCCTTCTCTTTTTATTTTTGTGTTTGTTTTTTAACCGTCAATGTTTTCAGTTTGCAAAATGGTATCGCTACAACACGTTGTAGACTATTGATCAATGAGTGAGCCCCATATCAAACTATCAGTCTGTGGGTCCCACCATTGTCAACGGTCTACAAGTGTGTTATGTCGCGATGTTATAGCCGTATCATTTTTATTTCAATTTTGTGTGTTAAAACCTGAAGGGTCCGCATCAACAGGTTTTGGGGATCAGATGAAATGTATACTCAAGGCTGCTCTGAAGAAGCATTTTATGCACCACCTTTTTCATGCTAAATGAATCATCATGCCTTTGTTGAAAGGGGATTTGGTGTCTCAAGTTTATGATAAACACACTTGCAGCTTAGTGATATAAGCTAGAGATTGTACAGTAAATTCATATTTATATATATATATATATGGTGAGCCTTAAATAAACTTGTTGAATAAATACTATGTAATGACAGTAGAGTAGCTTATAGCTTTGCCATTGTTTTGATTTTCTGAGATGCCACGTGTTTTGGATTCAAAAGTTTCTTGCTTTTCACAATAAAATGATCACTACAAGTGTAATCATACATTTTTACATTATTGATCATGGAATGATTCCTATCAGTTAATTGGTTCAATTATGTAAAATATGTTGTTACTTGTTTGTGATCATTTTGTTGTATTAGTTGCATTTATGTTGGTGCCCTTTTTTTTTTTTTTTGGGCTGCTCTCCGGTCTCCAGTACTCATTTTACTATTGGCTGATTCTGAATTTGAAGTTTGGCTGTGAGATTCTTGACATCGAAACCAGGTACTTCGTTGTTCGCTGCTATTCTAGAGATGATTACTTGCATGCTCTATAAAATGGGCCTTGGATATTGTTATCTTACTGTCATGAAAAGGAGACCGAATTTCAAGCCTAATTTTGATGGGATCGCTAGAACATTGATCTGGGTATGTGTATGTGGGTTACACGTTGCATTGTTTAATAAGATTTTGCTATTGGTAAGAAATTGGCCACAAATGGGTAAATTGTCCTCAAACTCGCCCTAATGCCGCACCAACCGTTGAAAATGGTAATGCTAATAGCTCGACTCAGCCTAGTGCTATGGACGATGTTAATTATGGGCCTTGGATGTTGAGAAATGGAGGGCATCCTAGACGTCAATGCAATCCAAAGAACATTTGTAATCCGACTCAGGGATATTTTTCTAAACCAAATCCGCAGAAGGGGAAGATGCAGATTCTTGTGGAGTCTATAACGCAAAATGGAGCCAACAATACAGGTTCTAGATTCGATGCTCTTGATGATTTGGAAGATGATGATTGTATGGCCGAAGAGGATTCTAACATGGGTCTAAAGTCTAATATTGCCTCTCTCAAAGATGACTTTGTGATTGTCCCCAAGTCGAGAACCAAAAACACCAAAACGCAAACTCCTCATACGCTTCCTAAAAATCCACGTCCAATGGCTACCCTGAGGACTAGCACGCAAACGTCTGTTTTTAACCTTGATAATAGTTACACACTTTGGAAGGATATTTTGAAAAAGCTTGGACCTAACCGCTAACGGGAGAAAACAGAAATTCCAGGTTGTGCAATCTTCACACCATGGGGAGTCGACTGAAAATTGGGAAATTGGAAAATCAGGTGTTGTCGGCCCCCTATTTGTAAAGAAAGTTTACCTTTTTGCCAAATGCGTTTTTAGGTACAACGCCGATAATATTGTCGTTTGACCACTCTTAACGACAATAATATTGTCGTTAAATCACCCATTTAGACAATAGACAATTATTGGCGTAACGAGACTTGTTCAACGCTAATAATATTGTCGTTAATTATTTAACGCCAATATTATTGACGTTAAACATGTCTCGCTATGCCAATAATCGCCTAAACGATGCTATTATTGTCGAAAACTCTTCTTCTCCCCCAAATTTTCATTTTGGTGCAAATTCCCTAAAAATTCTCAGAAAACGATCTGATTTTGCAATGGATTCTGAGGCTCCTTTGGAACAAATGGATCAAATTGAACAATGGGAGATAGCCCCTGAGGTTAATATTAATGTCTATCTTTCATTTTTTTTCGCATAAGAAGCTAAATCTTAGATTATTTGATTGTTTGAGTTTTGTTGTGCAATTTGTAAGTACTTTGAGGTCAAAACGCATGTATAGTAAGAATATTTGTTGTTGTTTAGCAAGATTTTGCAAAAGGAGGGGTAGATTGGTTAGGGTTAGGGGTTGTTTTTGAATTTCCTGAAGAAATGAGGTCCTATAGGATAGCTCGTAGAGGATTTGTAGGTTCTCTTATTCATCTCTCCTCTCAGCAGCTAGGTAAAGCCTCAGCCGGAAGTGAGGCATCCAGTAGATTATGTATTTTAGTGCTGTTTCGCCGGACTCGTCCGGCATCTCCATCACTCCTCCCGTGGTTTACTAACAAGCAATGCAATTAAATGACACAAAACTTAACATTCAAAACCTCACCGTTACTTGGAAATAATTGACTGTAACAAAATCACACAAATAACCAAACAAACCAAACCTGAAATCGTAACAACTTATATGAAAATAGAGACCACACGACTTTTACGTTTATGAACCTATATGCATATTTCCATGTATGTATATATATATATATATATATATATATATATATATATATATATATATATATATATATATATATATATATATATATGTATATTCATATGTATTTCCATATACGGTGTAGCCGTGTAGGATATTCACAGAAAAATTTTACACACATATATTTGTTGATTACGACTTATTATAATTTCGTGAAAGTTGTAATGTATATATATACATATATATATATATATATATATATATATATATATATATATATATATATATATATATATATATATATATGTGTTACATTTAATGTAATATTTATGCATGCTCGTTATACTGTGATTTGCAGCTCGTAGGCACCCTCGGAGCGTATATAATTGATCCATGGAGTCATTTCAAGGGAGTGTGGAATATTAAAGGGGAATCCGCTAAGTTGACAAGTGTTTTAACAAATTTAATAAAGTTGTTCGTTGGTGATGTAGATTTTGAAGACAGGTTCAGAAAGTCCATATTTAGGCGTTTTATAGAGGCGAATGAAAAACATGAAAAGTGGAAGTTCTGTGGGGTGATTTTCAGATATCTTGGATTCAACATGATATACCCCGACAAGCCCGATGAGCTACATTTTAGGTTTGGTAACACGGGGACAACATGCGTGTTTGGCAGGAGAGAGTTCGCCATGATATCTGGCTTACGGTTTGGCCATCTTGATCCGACTTTGGGTATGGGTACTTCTATGTGCTTTGGCCCCAGATGTTACTTGGAACAATATAAAAAACAAGCGATTACCATAAATTTTTTTTGGAGAGGGCATTTGAGCATCCTGTTCGAGACGGTGCTCATACCGGTGAGATTTTATACCGGTTAGCGTTGGTGTATTTTATTTATGGATATCTAATAGGTTGGAATGACAGTTTTGGAATCCCGAAAGAAATATTCTTCGTCGTTGACGATTTGAATATTGTAAATGAGTTTCCATGGGGGGAGTACTTGTGGCGAATTACTTATGAAAAGATAGCAAACCTCATGCGGATCATTAAGCGCTTCAGTGTACAAAAGCAGAATCAAAACCAGCACAAGCCACCGGTTGATGGGTGGGCACCTGCATTAGTATACTGGGCTTATGAAATTTTCCCACGTTTGCAAATAAGCATTCCACCTTTTTGTGTGCATATTGACAGTGAAGCCATCCCCCGGATGTTGAGATGGAAATGCATGGATAGTACACCGCGTGGACCCACCATAGAAACGAAAGTTATGCCTGAGGTAATATTAATGACATTCCATTTAATAAAATACATTTAAGTTTATGTCAATACCATGATTAACGATTCTTTTAAATGTCTTGATATTTTTTGTGTGCAGGTCGATATGTTGGATGGTATGACAACCGACAACGCTAAAGTTGAATTTCTACGTGGGCTCGGTCTACCTGAAGAGAAAATTTCACATCCCCGACGCACGTTTCCACAATCGCCCCGACAACAGCTCCCACAGGGATTCGAGAAAGCTGCGGCCGCTCCCGCTCGTGGCAAGCGTAAAGCGGTTGAATCTTCTAGAATTGCCACGACTGCAGGCACTACTCAATCCAATGTTCCTCGTTTAGACCATAATGATGCACCTTCCACTATTAGACATGAATCGACATCCCGGGGATGCGGCCTACGGGGTGATGATGAAGATAATGGGGATGACGGTGAAAGAGAAGATCATGATGATGTCCATATCCAGTCACCTGTGCAACACCGTACTAATGTTGTTGATGGAGGGAACACTATTCGAGGAGACCCGGTAATTGATGCGGTTGGTAAGATGATCGAATCGGCAACAAAGAAAATCCAAGAGGGAATCAATGCCGAATTCGCTATCATTAAAGCAGGGCTCGATGCGCAGGACAAGGTGTTAAATAATCACAGCGTCATTCTGAATCAATTTTATCTTGCAGCTCGTAGTAGGTAGGTATGATTTTATTGAGCTTTTTAAATACTTTTTAACAAGTATAATATTTGTTCATAACAAAATACTTATTCGGTCGTTTGAATTATAGGGTCCAAACAGTGATGGGCCGGGGCCTTCTGATACCTCCGGCAATAACACAGGGACCGGCGCTAGACAAAGCAGCTCGGGGTTTAGGGCGGGCAGCCAGCCACAGTCTACTTTGACACATCCCGCCCAGTCAAATCTGCAACAGCCGCCTATGCCTAATCAAACATCCACATCCCGTCAGAGGCCTGATCAATCCCCAATCCAAGGGAGGAGCACTGAACATGGAGCGACCAACTTGACACAATCCACTACACCTATGGCCGAGGCTGTTGGATTCACCACACCTGTGCCTGTTTGTTTGGATCGAGAAGCTGCCTCCGACGATAGTTTATATAACACTTGGAGCCCCGCCGATTAACTAGTCACAGAAGAAGAAGCCGCTCTTCAAGCGCAGAGCGTAGTCCGTACTGAAGGCCCATCAAATAATCCATCTAGCAGCAATCGGGTATCCAATGTCATTGTGCCGGATAACAGCAATCAAGTATCCACGCTTAGTTATCTGATGGTCGCTGCAGACGATAGATTTAAGCATGATGTTAACTTAAAACTGACCCTTCGTCTGAATACGAAGCCAACTGAATTCCGTAAGAAGAAGAATACCATCTAGATTACGGATGAAAATCAGCCGGATTTAAGTAGATACACACCCTTCCGTAGGGTTAACAACGAGCAATATAATGAGCTGAGAATGTGGCCGGCATTAAAAGCCGGTGATACCCGGAAATTATTAAATGTGATTCGATCTGACGGAGACACTTTCGATTACCCTGCGGACCGGGACTTCTTTATCAACCTTATAGGTGCAGATAGTTATATTGCTTGCGAGGTAAACTCATTAAAAGTTGTTTTCTCATTTCTTTAACATATATTATGAATTTAAAAATATCGCAATATGGTGACTGAGTAATAAACATTCCATTTGCAGCACATTGATGCATATGTGGGTCTATTAACTGCTCGTATGGAGGCTTACCTGCAATGTTTCAGAAGCATTCGAGATTGTTCTATTCCTCTTTTGTAAGGACACTTGTGTCCAAATTAGATAAACGGGATGGTAATTTAGATGTGGACTGTCCGTACCAGCTATCGTTAGAAGCTTCTGCATGGACCAAGAAAATAACTGCTTATGCTATCTGGACGATTAACGATCTGCATTGGGTGCTTGTGGTCATGTCAATCAGTGAATGGACGATCAGTGTATACGATAGACGATACGGACAAGATAACTCGGATATCATAGATCCAACCATTGAGAAATGGTCTCGATACATGAGGGTACTGTTATCGAGATCAGCAGATTGCAAAAAATCACAATGGATGCTCTATCCAGATCCACCATCATTTCATAGAATGCTGCTCACCCAAAAAGAATGTCCACAGACAATGAAATAGTACGTATAAAACCTTATTTAGAATTGTTAATTTCAACAATTCAATTTCAAAATTTATGGCTTTAATGTGCAGGAAGCTATGTAGGATTTTCACGCTGAAGATTATGGAGCTTTTAATCATCAATGTGGCGAGGATAGAAGAGTTGAATGATCAAACCGTACATAGGTTCTGGAGCAAAATGGCCGTAGATCTATTTACACGGCATATAGGAGTTTGATATCTATTATCTCAACTTATGGCGTTGTAATATTTATAATATATTTTTTTAGTTTGTTTTTTAGATCGAAGCAGTGAAATGATAAGTAGTAAAAGCAAACATAGTTTAAAACATAAAAAGAAAGAGAGTAATGATACATTGGCTTACATACGGGGCTTACAAACATAAAAAGAAAGAGTAATGATACATTGAGATAACAATAAGATGACGCTTAAATAAACCAAGGGTGATCATTAAATACTATAGGTGGGGTTTTCCAAACAATGTCATCTGTGTTATTTTCCGAAACCCCAAAGCTTCTGGCCATAGCCGTGATAAGAAATGGGAAAAAGATATAACCATCACCATGTCTCCCCCCCGCTATCCTGTTAACCCTGTCCACGATGTATCTTCCCACGTTAACTCGATGATATAAAACTGCGTATGCAAGGATGTACATATCCAAGTTTGGTTGAACGTGATGTATGGTACCGTGGACTCGATTCGCAAGAAACATAAGCATGACACGTACCCACTCGGCATTTAATCTAGCAGGAATATATTCAACCAAACCATCATTTGTCCTTTCGTTAGGACCCCAAAGATGAGTCCCACCAAATGCATCAGCCAGTTCATACATCAAATCCATCCCATTGTCTAGCACAATCCTATGATGATGCAGTTCATACATCAAATCCATCATATTATCTAGCACAATCCTAGGATGATGTCTGAAAAATTCTTCACCGTCTGGGACTTCTGGAATGCCATAGTAGCGGTTGATACACCCTGCATCCAAACTGACGGAAACGCTTCGCAGGCTTCACGGTGTGCTTGCAGTCCTCCCTTAAAGTCTCCCACTCTGAACAATTGCATAGTACTCATGAACGATAGACCGATTCATACTCACCATTCCATCGGGGGTGTTAGCGAAACCACACCACCCATTTCTGAGGAATCTGTCTCTCAAGCGTGTAGGCAGACTATCCCACGATAACCTCATCTCTGCAACCACAACTCTACCAATCCAGTTTGTCTCAAAATAACCCATCATTAGGGAACATAGTTAAGAGTGTTTGCTCATCATATGACGCATCTTCCCTGCCCTCATTATCAAACACATGGGAATGCGGGTTCACGTCAAGAGGGAAACCATAATCCGAGTCAGACATTTCGTTGGAAGCAAATAAACAAATGTATTTGTAGGGAGATTTTGAGAGAACAATTTGTTCATTCTTGCATGAATATGCAGGATGCCTCATAGTATATATAGGGATAATGGGGTGGGACTGAACAGGGTGGAGAGTTATGACCGTAAGCAGGACACATGGGTACAGTGTCAAGCCTTGTCACCAGTCGTGCATAGGGTTTAGGGATTTTATGACGATAATATTGTCGTCAAATGGCCTCTTACGTCGATAATATTGTTGTTAAATGAGATTCCCTGCCTTGTGTGGTCGCTATCGGTGGGTCCCACACGTCAAGTGGTGGTGAGTTATGACCGTAGGTAGGACACATGGGTACAGTGTCAAGTCTTGTCACCAGTCGTGCATGAGGCCTAGGGATAATGCATGGGGTGAGAAGATAAGAGGTCTCTCCTATATATATGATGCATCCATCCCTATAGTCAAGCAAACAAGTCTTTCACATTGTTTATCTATACAAACATATTTGTTTATTTCATTCCAACCAATGTCTGACCCGGATTCTGACCCGGATTCTCTCAATTGGTATGATAACCCGCACTGCCCTGTGTTTGTCAACGAAGACGATGAAAATGTGTCATACGACAAGCAGACACTCTCAACTCTATTCCATGATCCAGCTGGAAAGGCGAGAATTCAAGTTATGCTGGATGGCTAGAGCTGTAGTTGGAGAGAGGAGGCTTGTATGGGATAGTCTTGCCACCAGGTTTGCAAGAAAATTAGATCGAATTGGGTGGAATGGTTTTGCTTTGAACGAATATTTATTTATTATTATTATTATGAATATACTTAAAAAAATAGGTATATAAAAGTATTAAAAGCAAAACTGAAACTGAACAGCATCGATGGCAGAGAGGCTGAAGTTTGTTCTACTTTGAACTGTTTTCTTCACCTTCTCATAAATTTCTGGTGCTAATACACTGGGACACACGTATGCTAATTCTCTACGCTGATGATACCAACGCTGCAACGTCTGCCTAATGTACTCGAACATATTTGTTATATTCATATTCCGTGCCTCTAGAAGTACAACGTTGAAGCTTTTAGCATAGTTGCTAGTCATGATAGCGTATCGTGTTCCTGGAAACTGTGACCGTGCCCAGTCTTTCAATCCGGCTTTCACCAAATAAGCATGAACCTCCTTATCTTTTCACTTAATATCATCAAACAATATTTCGAAATACCGTTCTGAACAAGTGTAAGCTTCTTCCTTCAATGTCCACTTACAATACCTTTTCTTACCGTAAGTAGCATTGATGTTCATGTCAAGGTGGTTGTAGCAGATGCCATGGTTAGCATCTGGAAAGACACTTTCAAGAGAAGACTTGATTGCCTGGTTTCTATCGGAGACAAACACCAAATCCATAAGATCCTCACGTTATCCGATTGCCTTCTTCAAGTGGGTAAAGAAATACGTCCACGAATCATTACTCTCACCGGCTACACCGACAGCTAATGGAAACAAGTGGTCACCCGCATCCACTCCAACAGCAACTAACAAATTACCCTCATACTTGTTTTTCAGATGAGTACCATCTACGCATAGTATAAGACGGAAAAGTTTGAATCCAGAAATACTAGGTCCCAACGACATAAAACGATACTTGAACCTACCCACGTCATCCTAATATATGTCTGTCAGTGTATCGTGATTAGTTTTTTCAAGCATATAGTTTTGGTAAGACTGTTCTGGAGTTCCGCCAATCAGATGTAGAGACTCTTGTAAACATCTATAAGCTTGGTCATAACTAAGGTCTATGCTGAGTTCTTTATTCACCGCAACTTGGACATTCTTTGCTCTAAATTTACTGCCCAGTTTAATACGGTCATTCCGCACTAAACGGCCTATAGCAGAAGGTGTGGCTTGAGCGTGTTGATTACTTATGTTGTCCAGTCCACATGTATGTTTTTTCTTACCCTCAGCCTTTTTAGCATTCATTTTCCATTCGCATGTATTCGATAGCTTACATCGCAAATACAGTCTATCCTTATCAGACCTATTGAGCTTGAACTGATACCTATTCTTCAATGCGTGATATTTTATTTCATCATACAGTTAATCTTTATTTTTGAACAACTTTCCAACATGCAAACCATCTGCGTCTTCAATACTAATCGTCTCTGTGCTAGGGCACAACGGTATTTCCATTGGCGGAAGAGTGTCTCCAAAATCACCTAAATCACTCCCTCCATCACGACTACTACTGCCACTAGCATATGTGTGTCGAGATTCAACATCGGGTGTCACAGGTGTTAAACCACTTACGCCAAAACTTTCTTGAAATGGATTAGTCGGAACTCTAAATTTTGTTGTATGTCGCAAGTTATGACTTGTGTTCACAATTTTTTGTCCACTACGTAATCGACGACTCGTATCAACTTGTATTTTCGGGGCTGTTGTGATGTCATTAAAAGGTTAACTTGAACTACCAACTAGTAGTTCAGTGAATGATGTATTCGGTGCTTCACTGAGTATATGATCAAATGAGTATGGTGAACCGGAAACCCCGTAATCTGGCATGTGACCCGATCGATCCATTCCAATGTCAAGAGGATAGATTTCAAAGACCCTTGCTTGTTCAAGTTGAGCACAACGAACGAGATTGTCATCATTACTGGGAAATTCTTCATTGTTGTTTTCTTCATTTAATTCAATGATGGTCTCATTTAAATCAATCATGTTCTCATTCGTGTCTCTTTGAGGTTTACAACTAACCACTTTTTTAGCGTCAACACATAGTCTCACGGGAATTTGTCTTAGATGTTCACAAATGTAACCATACCATGAGTCATCGTCAGAAATGAATACGGGAGGCGTTTGGTGTGGTCCAACGGTCATGTAAAAGGCTGTAATTTTGAGCTTATAACCAAGAGGATCAAGCCCAACTCTCTTGTAAATTTTCGCCAACATTTCGTCAAATGTAATATTTCTGTTCACGCAA
This sequence comes from Gentiana straminea, assembly GCA_036785695.1. Classification (NCBI taxonomy): domain Eukaryota; kingdom Viridiplantae; phylum Streptophyta; class Magnoliopsida; order Gentianales; family Gentianaceae; genus Gentiana; species Gentiana straminea. The sequence continues at coordinate 1,365,255 of JAVUPR010000241.1, read as the reverse complement.
GTGATATAAGCGGTTCCATCCGAATAAGACAATTCTTTACCTGATCTGTGTTTCCATTTCCCGTTGAAAGTAAATGAAATACCCAGCATGTTGTTATCTGAGATAAAAATCAACAATCACTCGTCAGTATCTATAAGTAATTTGAAACCTTCAAATATGTCCGTGTGTATATATATAATATATAGTGTGCATATATATATATATATATATATATATATATATATATATATATATATATATATATATATATATATATATATATATATATATATATATATCATGTTTATATATGTATAATAATTCGTAAAAACTTTCATTAAAAGAGAGACGACATGAAAAAATCAAACACACATAAAATCCGTAATAGTCGTATCGTGTGGTCTCTATTTTCATATAAGTTGTTACGATTTCAGGTTTGGTTTGTTTGGTTATTTGTGTGATTTTGTTACCGTCAATTATTTCCAAGTAACGGTGAGGAAAGAATGTTAAGTTTTGTGTCATTTAGTTGCATTGTTTGTTAGTAAACCACGGGAGGAGTGATGGAGATGCCGGACGAGTCCGGCGAAAAAACATTAAAATACATAATCTACAGGATGCCTCACTTCCGGCTGAGGCTTTACCAAGCTGCTGAGTGGAGAGATGAATAGGAGAACCTACAAATCCTCTACGAGCTATCCTATAGGACCTCATTTCTTGCAGGCACGAGGAAGGACATAACTGGTGAGAAGGAAGGAGTGGAATCGAAAACAACCTAGACCAACAAGAACCTCGCTTTCGGGAGGAGGCTTTCACCATAATGCTGAACGAAAATCGTCGATGTTAATGTCGTTATTCGTTCTTTTTTGTGGTATGTGTTATTTATCATCGTCGTATTCGTTAGGTTGCATCGTCAGTAATATTGGGCATATATATACATATAGTAAGATAAGGCAATTATATTATAAATAAAGGCTAACAAAATTATTATAATAATTATTACATTACACATAATACAATCTGAACCTATTAATTAATAAACAACGCTGTAATATGGCGTTACATGAATAATATTGGCGTTAAACAGTTGTAACGACAATAATATTGTCATAAAACTCTCTCTAACGACAATAATATTGGCGTTACAAGCTGTTTAACGCCAATATTAATGTCGTTAAAACGACTTTTACGTCAATAACATAGACCCTATCAACAACTCACCAAAATATTGACATAAAATCAGCGTTCCAAGCATATTCATCAGTGTTCTAAGCATATTGACATTCTATCATACTAAAAATGAAAAATATACACATTACACGATATGAAATTATTGCAAAACAAAAATACTTACCCATGTCAAGCTTTGTTCATGAATCAACTCGTTTGTTTGATGAACGAAGATGATGTGCAAGATACCAACCAGTTTTTGTTTTGAATTAAGTGTATGAATTTGTATTTTTGAGAAGAGTGTATGAATTTTCAAAGTTAAGATTTTTGTGGTGAGTGAAATGGGTGAAAATAATAGAGGGAACTAGCATAATAGCATCGTTTAGGCGATTTTTGGCGTAACGAGACATGTTTCATGCCAATAATATTAGCGTTAAAGACTTAACGACAATATTATTGGCGTTAAACAAGTCTCGTAACGCCAATAATCGCCTATTGTCTAAATGGGTGGTTTAGCGCCAATATTATTGGCGTTAAGGGTGTTCAAACGACAATATTATCGTCGTTATACCTAAAAACGCATTTGGCAAAAAAGTAAACTTTCTTTACAAATAGGGGGACCGACAACACCTGATTTTCCAATTTCCCCTGGAAATTTAGGAACTCCTATCAGCAACAGCTCGGACATACGCTCATCTATTTCATTAAGTGTTCTTAATAGCTTTTCCCCCCAAGGATCTTTTACTACCTCGAGTGCTATGGAATAAAACCGTGATATCTATTTAAAGGAGCATCCTCTTGACATATCCAAGCTGCAACATAGTGAGTATTGTAATATCCCGATCTTAGGAAAAGAAAAGATGTGTCATTTTGTAAAATTCGGAATATTATATTTATTATTTTGTTGGATTAAGTTTTATAAAATAAAAAGGAATTATTAATTAAAGGGAATTTAATTTGGAAATTAATGGAAAATAAAGGGAGGGGTTATTTTTGGGAAAAATAACCTCCCATTAAGAAGGAGGTTATCAGAAAATTGGGTTTCACTGGCATTGTTCGAACTTCAGAGAGCACTTTTGAGAGCAAACAAAAAAGAAAAGTAAAAGAGAACTCTCCCTAATTTCTCACAAGGTATTTATCACTTTTCAGAATCAAGTGTAGGAACAAAATCAGTGGAGGAAGAGCTTTCTTTTGTACCTAAGATCATCAAGAGTGGAAAGGGATTGGTTTTTGCCCTACTTTTGGAATCATCAAGATTTGATCATGTTTGGACGTTCTAAGTTATTCAATTCGTAGTTCTGGTTGTTTAGAACCCTTGATCACAACTAATTGATTGTTGATCAACTAGGTTTTGAGTGGAAGAACTAGGAAGTGCTGCTGTTTGCTTGAAGTTATTGCTTGGATGTTTGATTATAACAAGTAAGAGGATCTTCATATTGATTTATTTGAGTTTTATAAAGAATAATTTGAGCATTGGTGTTGTTATGATGCTAGAAATCATGTTTGATTGTTGTTAATGAAGTGCGTTATGTTATGGTATGATAAACTTGAGTTTTTCTGCTGTTTTGCTGTCAAATTTGATGTTGAATATGTTAGGATTGGGTTAGAAATCGTAAAGTGCAGAAAAGTTGTGTTTAGGATGTTTTAGGGTTTTGGCGTGCGCCAAAACGAAACCAAAATGTCGGGAAAAGTTTCAGAATCATTTTAGCAAACGCACGGGGGGGGGGGGGGTAGTGCATGCCAAACTCGTCTACACAGAAACCAGAATGTTCTGGGAGCTTTTAGCACGCGCCAATAGAAAACTGGAACCCATGCTGAAAGTTTAGTGAGGTTTTAGCACGCGCCAAAACCTCTGTTTTGTGATTTTATGAGTTTTGAGCCCCGAATCTAGTTTTGAATGTTGTTTTTGATATAATAACACTATATGAACATGAACAAGCCATGATTAAGTTTCTGATGCGTTTAATTCCGGCACCGAATGGATTCTTCCTAAGAATTGAAGTTCGGGACGTTGGAAAAGCATGATTCGCCTGTGCTTTGATGAATTAGCATTCATCAATGGCTATGTAATGTGCTAGGCCTTGTCCTTGTCTGGTGGTCTAGGTGAGGGAGTAGAAGTTGTAAGGAAGCCTTTCTTTGAAAATACTTATGTTGCCAGTTAACAATTCATAACATACGTACTTGTGTAGTAAAAGCCTAAACATCATGTTATTCTTGGTAAGACACAAGCCTATATTGTGATGTGTGGGCGGTCGGATAAAGTGAATAACTCTACTAGCCCAAGGGCACCAGGAGTAGAGGGACTTCATGAATAAATAACTCTGTAGGTTTACAAGACCTAAGTATTTGTGTAGTAAAAGCCTAAACATCATGTTAGGCCTTGTCCTTGTGTAATGTGCCTGGCATTGTCATTGTCTAGTGGTCTAGGTGAGGGAGTAGAAGTTGTAAGAGGGCCTTTCTTTGAAAATACTTAGGTTGCTAGTTAACAATTAATAACATACGTACTTGTGTAGTAAATACCTAAACATTATGTTATTCTTGGAAAGACACAAGTCTATATCGTGATGTGTGGGCGGTCTGATAAAGTGAATAACTCTGCTGGCCCAAGGACACCTGGAGTAGAGGGACTTCATGAATGAATAACTCTGTAGGTTTACAAGACCCCAAGTACGGAGGGACTTCCCCGAACGTGTACACATCAGGTCTAGCCCGTGGCTATTGGTGTGATCCACTAATAGGTTGCATCCAGATACTTCGTAGTGAGTAGCACCATGCGTTGTGCCCTTGAATAATGATGTAACAAAGATAAGCTAAGCTAAAAAAATGTAGGATCCCACGACTTTTTTATGAGAATGAAGTGAACCCTAGAGTTTGAGTCGGTCTCACAAAGATAAATAATAATATGAACCTTTCGTTGTAAGACTTAATTATTCAATAGCTTCTACCTCTTTACTAAGTACCTTTGTACTTACCTCCATTGCATGTTTGTTTTGTATGCTTGTGGGGTGAGAAAACAAACATGTTGAACAAGAGTTTGATGACGACTATGAGGATGACATTTGATGCTATGCTACTTAATGTTCTCTTCTATTTTCCTGCATTATCTATGCTGTACTAGACTAAGTTGTATTTTATTTCAAACTATGTTGTACTTTTATTTTAGGACTATTTGTCATATAAGTTTGTTGTACTTTGGACATCATACTTTGTAAGATATTCGTTGTTGTAAGTTAACCATTTCTATCTTTAGTATGGTTGTAATCTATTTTTAGTAGCATTTATGGTTTTACCCGAGTCTTTTAGCTTTTGTTTGCTTTATTTGGATACGATGACGTAGAGGCTTGCGTATAGTATCGGATTTATTGAATGTTATACGCACCAAACGTTCTTTTCTGGATAAGGACTCGGTATCCGGGAGCGGGGCGTTACAATTGGTATCAGAGCGAAGCGACCTTACTATTCTAGGCTTCTTTTCCTTTAAGATAAGATTTCTTTAGACCAATTAGTAACATTCTGATCTTCCTTGATCTTTCCCAGTGACAGTAACCCGTAGAGGCGTCCGTGGTGTTGAAATTTCAAGAGCGCAGTAAGAGGCCAATGAGTTGAATCTAGATGAGTGTCTCGGATTTTTTCAATGGAAAATAACAAGTAATAAATTTATAAATCCGGTATTCCCCAAGTTTAGGGATCGTAGTACAACGATTAATACCGGAGTCGATCTCAGGGAATCGGGGTATCTAGTTCATTAATTTTCCTAAGATTGATACTATTATTATTAAACCTAATATAATAGAACGAAAAGATAAACTGGACAGAGGATTGTCAGTCCAAAGCCAGGAAGACATCGTTGCGAACAACATAAATAAATAAAGCTACAACTAAGAAAAACGATAAAACTAACGAATCATGATAATGACTGAAGCAAATCAACATCGAACAAACCATGATCCACCATCCCGCAACCCTTATTCTCCTCTCTGGATTATCTCATGATGATTTAACTAAAATTGTGATTCACCTATCAAAGGTATGAACTTCTACTCTCGTAGATAATTCGCTTATCAATCTTTTATCTCTCGATCTTAAAGATTAACGCTATCAAAACAAGGTGTAAGATCTCTCAATCTAGCAACCTAGAAATCTAACCTATCAACTCTCGTTATGTCAAGGTTAAAGATCCAATCTTTCCTATGGTGATCTAAGGTTTACACCGACTCTCTTCATACGGTAAACATCAATAACAACAATCTCTCGATATGCGTTGCATAACAAATAATCAAAGGAAAGAAACAAGCTTTAATTAAAACACTCACAAAATATCCAAAGGAAGAAATAAAACGCTGCTGAAAAGTTTCTCATGCTTGCTCAAGGTTGCACAGCTTCAAGCCATCATCAAGATCGAACAAGAAGAAAAAAATAAAATAAAAAAAAACTAATCTAACCCCCGGTCGACAGAGCACAAGGCTCTGCCGACCGAGCCTGCCTCTGCTCAGAATTTAGGGTTTTCTGGTGGCTGCAGTCGAATTGATATGATATGATTAGGGTTGAGATAATGCGGCTATATATAGAATTTTAAGTCGGTTCCAGCATGTCGGCCGCGGACGCCCGTCCAGAGTGTTGGACGCCCGTCCACTCTGCTTGAAATCTTCGAATCGGGCCGAGTCTTCGTCAGACGCCCGTCCTTCTTTAAATCAGACGCTCGTTCACTAAAATCTTCACAACTCTGAATCAACTTCCCTCTCCTGGACGCTCGTCCATATCTTCAGACGCGCGTCCACTCTGGACACCAGTCCAGGCTGGACGGATGGCAAACGCTCGTTCAGCCAGTCTTGCATGCAATTCTTCATTCCACTCCTCAACTTGCATCTTCCTTTTCCATTCAAACTCCTTTTATGACATGTTTATGCACCTTCAAAACCACAAAAACACGCGAAGTGTAAAACCATAGATAATTACCAATAAAATCATGAAATTAGCTAAAGTTTACACTTAAATACTTTTAAAACTCATTTGCCCAATAATTCGATTAAACACTCGTTTCTTATGCAAATTATACAAATATGAGGGAAATTATCATAAAATATATCAATATAAATCGTATAAATTCACCTTTAACAACTCCCCCACACTTAGCTTTTGCTCGTCCCGAGCAAAACAAAACAAAAATTAGGTCTCGAAACGAAAACAGAAATCTCAGACAATATAGCATAGATCCAATAAATCAGAAGTTCACCACTGTGTGTGCATAGCCATAGAAAACTTCCACTAAATCCAAACTTGAGAAACTCTAAGCAAAACTAGCTAATACCCCCTCGTAGACTAGCAATAAATGACACTCATAAGATGTACCCTACAAACGTAAAATATCCCGAAAAAGATGATAGAATGCATTTAGGACCTTTCTGAAATACTCAGAGGATAATCCCTACAGCTTATCTACCAGTTTCTACTGGGGATAAGATAGACGATAACTTAGTCTTATATCCATTTCATAACAATTCATTAGTTGATTTAACTAGTTCACTTTTTAAACGCACATCAGAATGAGCTCTTGCCCTCATAGCAGAATAGGATATTCGAGATATACCCTACCTTACTCCAATCATAAGGCAGCTTTTTCTGACTGTCGTGAGCTTTTAGTCATCATAGTGGTATAGGAAATACGTGGTATACCCTACCGCACTCAAATCATCGACAAGCTTCCGACACACCCGATTAACTCATTTAAAATTCAACTTTTTCAACAACATTAGTTACGCTTTACTTATCACATTCAAACCTCAGATATTCACATTATAACGTACTCCGGATCTAAATACAAACTATCATAAATCTCAAGATATATACGTAGCACTAAGCACATGACTTATAAGAAAATCAGAAATCACTCGTCAAAAGGGGTATAGCTTTATAAATTAGCTCATCATTCACTATGGCTCGTGAAAAATAGATCTTAGGTGAAACAACTAACTTATCAAACATATGATATATAGCTTGGATGACTATAAAAATAACGAACATTGAATTGAATTGCCTACTCGGGACAAAACCAAAAACAAAAATGCCGAAATTTTTTGAAAATTCTAGCTCATTTTGCATAGACTCGTAACGAATTAAGCAAATGTATAGATACATATCAAATCATTCCCCTCCCCCACACTTAAATATCAACATGTCCTCATGTTGTGCAGAATTACAGAACGGATAAGAGTACTTAGCTGATTGTAATTCGAAGGTGGCAATTCTGAAGGTGGTCTAGATCCAGATCCAGAAATGCGTGAAGAAATCAGTAGACTGTGGACCATCCACCGGAAAACTGGCTTCATCTAAAAGCGCACCATCGCTATCGCAAATACCCTGCACACATGAAAAACAAAAGAAAACGTACCTCGGGGATAGGGGAATATAACATATTACGCAGAAAAGTTTGATATAAGCACAGGAAATAATTGCTCAGATGGAAAAATCACCACACGAGGAAAACACAGGACATCTAAGCGTCAAATAAGCCACAGAAGCTTACAATACAAATATGGACCACATGTGCATACAGAAATATCAAACTCCAAATGAAAGTGCAAATGCGCGTTAAGGCTTACACGATGATGATAGAGGACACTACAGAGTAGTAGGGCTAGGTGCACTAAAAAGATAAAAAAATAAAAGAAAAAAAACAGAATAAAATACAATGCAACTAAATGATATGCAACTATACTAAAAAGGCAAAACGACAATAAAGAAAATAAACTAGCCCAACTAATTCCATAGATGTCGCCCTAATCTAAGCACGGTCAAGAATATAAACGTCTACTAAATAGCACCACAGAAGCGTAACAAAATCCGATTATGCAAAGCCACAGAAGCTTGCCATGTGAAGTGTAGACGTGCCTTTAACAACCCTAACACCCTAGATAGACGAAAAAAGGAACAACATAAGTCAAATTTAGAATCACGTCTAGCTAGGTGAATTACTCAACATGGATTGCGATAGATGGAAAGAAAACCATAACGGTGAAAGAACAGGACATCTACGCATATACAAAGGCCATAGAGGCTCACATTAAAACATCCAAGTCGAATAATGAAGCATGTATATAAAAATTAATCAATTATTTAACATGGATTAGTAGATGGAAAGATATAAACATGCAAGTTCAGAACATCTATGCATATATAAAGAGGCCACAGAGGCTCATATGAAAGCATCCACGTCAAATAAAGCATTAAAAATCAAGTCAAGAAAAATTGGAACCTGAACGTGCGTTCCTTCTTCCAAACGGGCGTTCGCCTGGAATTTATGAACTGGACGGGCGTCTGGATTAAACCGGACGCCCGTCTAGTTGCCCTAAGACTTAACAGAATAGGTGCATGTTGGATGGACGGCCGTCCACTCACTATGGACGCACGTCTGGTAACCACAAAGAGTGGCCGGGCGTTCACAGAGAGCAGACTCCCGTCTGGTCTTAGCATAAAGCACAAAACGAGACACCTGAGCAACCTCATAAACCCTAGATATAACATCAAAAACCCTAGATACTTAAGAAATCCTAGAAATCCTTTATTTATTTATTTAAAACATAAAACAGGAAAACGATAAAAGGGAGAAAAACGTGTTGAAATCTTCTGAGCCCAAAATGGAAAGGAAAACAGCAGATTTTGACCTCAAAATGGTGTTGAACGGCCATAGGCGGTTCACCACGTCGTCGGCGTCGGAACGAGCTTTCCGAATTGGGGTCCAGCGCGCCAAACGGACACTCGAGCCGAAAGTTACGGCCAAAATACTACCATGTGCCCTAACGATCCCTTTTATCCCAACTTATAATAGAAAATCAGAAAAATTAACAAACTAGACAACCGTACCGATTCCCCGGCAACGGCGCCAAAAACTTGTTTTTGGTTCCGTTGGCGGGAATAATCACCACTATACTACCTTAGAAAAATTAATAATGAACTGGACAACCGCACCGATTCCCCGGCAACGGCGCCAAAAACTTGTCTCGGATTTTATCAATGGAAAATAACAAGTAATAAATTTATAAATCCGGTATTCCCCAAGTGTAGGGATCGTAGTACAGCGATTAATACCGGAGTCGATCTCAGGGAATCGGGGTATCTAGTTCATTAATTTTCCTAAGATTGATACTATTATTATTAAACCTAATATAATAGAACGAAAAGATAAACTGGAAAGAGGATTGTCAGTCCAAAGCCAGGAAGACATCGTTGCGAACAACATAAATAAATAAAGCTACAACTAAGAAAAACGATAAAACTAACGAATCATGATAATGACTGAAGCAAATCAACATCGAACAAACCATGATCCACCATCCCGCAACCCTTATTCTCCTCTCTGGATTATCTCATGATGATTTAACTAAAATTGTGATTCACCTATCAAAGGTATGAACTTCTACTCTCGTAGATAATTCGCCTATCAATCTTTTATCTCTCGATCTTAAAGATTAATGCTATCAAAACAAGGTGTAAGATCTCTCAATCTAGCAACCTAGAAATCTAACCTATCAACTCTCGTTATGTCAAGGTTAAAGATCCAATCTGGTGATCTAAGGTTTACACCGACTCTCGTCATACGGTAAACATCAATAACAACAATCTCTCGATATGCGTTGCATAACAAATAATCAAAGGAAAGAAACAAGCTTTAATTAAAACACTCACAAAATATCCAAAGGAAGAAATAAAACGCTGCTGAAAAGTTTCTCATGCTTGCTCAAGGTTGTACAGCTTCAAGCCATCATCAAGATCGAACAAGAAGAAAGAAATAAAATAAAAAAAAACTAATCTAACCCTCGGTCGACAGAGCACAAGGCTCTGCCGACCGAGCCTGCCTCTGCTCAGAATTTAGGGTTTTCTGGTGGCTGCAGTCGAATTGATATGATATGATTAGGGTTGAGATAATGCGGCTATATATAGAATTTTAAGTCGGTTCCGGCATGTCGGCCGCGGACGCCCGTCCAGAGTGTTGGACGCCCGTCCACTCTGCTTGAAATCTTCGAATCGGGCCGAGTCTTCATCGACGCCCGTCCTTCTTTAAATCGACGCTCGTTCACTAAAATCTTCACAACTCGAATCAACTTCCCTCTCCCCGGACGCTCGTCCATATCTTCGAACGCGCGTCCACTCGGACGCCGATCCCGAGCCGGACGGATGGCAAACGCTCGTTCGGCCGGTCTGGCATGCAATTCTTCATTCCACTCCTCAACTTGCATCTTCCTTTTCCATTCAAACTCCTTTTATGACATGTTTATGCACCTTCAAAACCACAAAAACACGCGAAGTGTAAAACCATAGATAATTACCAATAAAATCACGAAATTAGCTCAAGTTTACACTTAAATACTTTTAAAACTCATTTGCTCAATAATTCGATTAAACACTCGTTTCTTATGCAAATTATAAAAATATGAGGGAAATTATCATAAAATATATCAATATAAATCGTATAAATTCACCCTTAACAATGAGGCAGCAGTTGTTGGTTACGTAGAAAGGGATGATCATCCAGGACTTCATCAGGATCAGTTACCCCCACCTCAGTTTCATCAAGAACAACCTCACTTTCACCAGGAACTACCTCCACGCTTTAGTCCATATGAGCATGATGATGGACCCTTACATGTTACTGTTGTTAGGAAATCAAAAAGTCTACGCAGCGGAATTTAAAAAATTGATTTCCAATCCCAAGATCGACTTCGTTTAATACAATAAACACGTTAAGTAGTTGACGGTGATTACCTTGCTTGATCTAATAGATCGATGCTTTAACCGTCAATAGAGAGTAGTAGTACGCCCGAGCCGTCCACGTGTCCGGCCTCTATCGATATCCACACGAGCACCTCGCCGGAATCCTCCTTGGATTGCTACTAGAAAAATCCGGTTGCCAGACCGATTTTTTTTTTCTCTCTCTCTCTCTCTAAATCCCTCTCTAAGAAACTCTCAGTTTTTTTGTAAATTAGAACTCTTATAATTGTGATATACAAAAGAGTTAGCCGACCCCTTACTTTTATAGGTGAAGGTGGCGCCCCATATGTCCTCAATCTGATTGGGAGAAACTTCCTAGTAGATTAATGAGAAAGAAAACATTTTACTAGTAAAATAAGGAAAATAAATATTCCAGATTTATCTCTTTTAATTTGATATCTTATATTAAATAAATCTAAGATATTGTCAATATCTAATATTGAATATCTTCATCATATTACCATAAATCCATTTTCCATATATCTATTAATATCCAATATTAATATATGATAATATAATTAATTAAATTGCACAATCTAAGTGTATCATATACACCACAACTTGCGCCTCATATGCCAAATATTGGCATCAGGAATATTCTTTAATTAATCAAAATAATTCATATCTTGTATTTAATTTATTCATAATAAATAAATACCGTCATATTAATTTAATCACTATAACACTTTATAGTCAAGATAAACTTTTCTTATTCGGTTATCACTATAACCACATTTTAATCCGGCTAGATGTTCTTATGTGTGTGATCCAATAGGCTTCCGAATATGTTGGCCGTAGACATAAAGTGCAAATTACAAAAATGCCCTTCATACCTAACAATCACGGAATAGCATCTAGCAACACACCGTGACCCCCAATAATCAGAAGAGTCAAAAGCAATGATTACTACCTTTCATGTGAAACATTTACCATGTAAATTGAATCTTATCGTTGTAATAATATCCATACGATCGTATCTCGAGTGTCAGTACATCAATGATCGTATCTTATAATCTGGATATCATGCTCTCTCAGAATAACTCATTACTCCCACTTTGCAACGATTCATGAGAGCTTGACATTCCTTATAAGAAGGTCATTTCGGATATTTACTTCTAATTATAGGATACGTGATTTCCCGACGAACAAAAATGTATCCTACGCATGCTTCAATATCACACCCGAGCACTACCGCATGATCGCCCCATGGCTAGGGGAAACCTCACTAGTGTCAAAGCTTTACAATCCACACCGTGATGTCATGAAGACTCCGGTCTCAGGATAATTACACAACTGCCACATACTGCGACACTTAATGTAAGTGGGTCAGTCTAACGTACACATTCTCTAATACACGTCCACGTACAGTCCAAGTGTCCCTACACTTTGATAGACGAGATCTATCCCTATCTTCAATAAGATAGAAGACATACAATACGTGCTAGTCTAATCATACCATCAATGTCCCATTTGACAGTAAATACGACTAGAGACATTTGAGCATCAAACTTATTAAAGTGAATAGATATCTCATCAACCACAATCACTATTGTGATTTCTCTATCACAGTTTGACACTAGGCACGTTACTATATATTCAACAACATAGTTGGTTTATAAGGACAAACAATATATAATAGCAAAAAGTACTTTTATTAATCATAATAAAGTTATTACATGAACTCAGTAGACTACAAATGACCCGACCCGGTCGGTACCGGTCCAACCAGATTGGGTTTAGGACACTATATCAACAATCTCTCACTTGGCCTAAAGCCAATCACCCATATGCCTAAGCCCATGCACGTGAACATGTTTCTCATGCTTTGCTTGTGACAATGCCTTGGTTAATGGATCAGCTATGTTATCATTCGTGTGGACTTTTTCTATCTTTACATCTCCTCTATCAACTATCACTCTAATCAAGTGATAGCGCCGCATCACATGTTTGGACTTCTGATGAGACCTTGGTTCCTTTGACTGAGCAATTGCCCCATTGTTATCACAGTACAGTGGGATTGGACCTTCAATAGAGGGAACCACACCAAGTTCAGTAATGAACTTCTTCTTCCAAACTGCTTCTTTTTCCGCCTCCGAGGCTGCTATATACTCGGCTTCCATTGTAAAGTCTACAGTAGTCTCCTGCTTGGAACTCTTCTAGCTCACTGCTCCGCCGTTAAGCGTGAAAACAAATCCAGACTGTGACTTCAAGTCATCCTTATCAGTTTGAAAACTGGCATCTGTGTAACCTCGTAATACCAAATCTAATGTTCGCAAAAACTAGGAACATATCCCTATTACGTTTCATGTACTTAAGAATATTCTTGACTGCAATCCAGTGACCATCACCTGGATTTGCCTGGTACCTGCTAGTCATACTCAGAGGGTACGAGATATCCAGTCTAGTGCCCAACATGGCATACATGATAGACCCGATAGCCGAAGTGTAGGGGATCTTACTCATATGTGCCATTTCCTCCTCTATCTTAGGATACATTTCCTTTGATAGGTAGACCACATGTGACATGGGCGGCAACTTTCTCTTGGATTTCTCCATGCTGAATCTCTTCAGCATCTTGTCTATATAGGTGGACTGTGACAGACCAAGCAACCTCTTAGATCCATCTCTATAGATCTTGTTTCCTAGAATGTATACTGCTTCTCCCAAGTCCTTCATCGAGAAGTTCCAAGATAACAAACCTTAACTGACTGTAACATAGGAACATCATTCCCTATGAGAAATATGTCATCTACATAAAGCACTAAGAAAACTACGGCACTCTCACTAACCTTTTTGTAAGCACATGGCTCATCTTCATTCTTGATGAAATCAAACTGTTTGATTGTCTCATCAAAGCAAAGATTCCAACTCATAGAAGCTTGCTTCAATCCATAAATGGATCTTTGAAACTTGCACACCATCCTAGCATCATCATTTGCAAAACCCTCAGGTTGTGTCACGTACACTTTCTCAGACAGATTCCTGTTAAGGAAAGCTATTTTCACATCCATCTGCCATATCTCATAATCAGGGTATGCTGCAACAGCAAGCAGAATTCTAATGGCCTTTAGCATAGCCACTGGTGAAAAAGTTTCATCATAGTCAACTCCTTGTCTTTGCTTATAATCTTTTGCCACCAACCTTGCCTCTTAGGTAGTCACATTACCATCCATGTCTGTCTTTCTCTTAAAGACCCATTTGCACCCTATAGGAACTATTCCTTCAGGTGGATCAACTAAGTTCCAAACTTGGTTGTCTTCCATGGATTCCATTTCAGAATTCATGGCTTCCAGCCATTTCTCTTTGTCATGCATCATTAACACCTCCTCATAAATTTTAGGGTCCTCATCTTTCATGAGATATACACCAGTGTATCTTTCAGGTTCACGACGTTCCCTAGTGGATCTTTGAGGAGTCTGTGTTTATAGAGCATTTGTTTGTACCTCATATATATGTGGTGTCTGCTCTACTTCCATCAACTGACCATTGTCCGTAAGTGGTTTCTTGAATTTCTTCAAGATCAATCTTACTCCCACTGACCCTATCCAGAATAAACTCTTTTTCTAGAAAGTGGCCAGTCCTGGAGATAAACACCTTTTGTCCTCCTAGATGGTAAAATTGGCATCCTATAGTTTCTCTAGGATAACCCATGAATAGATATTTGTCAGATCTGGCCTCTAATTTATCGGGCATCTTCCGCTTCATATAAGTCGGACAACCTCAAGGTTTAAGATATGCCAGACTCGGTTTCCTCTTATGCCATACCTCGTATGGAGTAGATTCAACCGTCTTTGATGGAACTCGGTTAAGTGTATAGGATGCTGTTTCTAGAGCGTACCCCTAAAACAATTTTGGAAGAAATGTGTAGCTAATCATGGATCGTACCATGTCTAACAAAGTACGATTTCTCCTCTCAGACACGCCGTTCATCTGAGGAGTTCCGGGTGGAGTCCATTCATGTAGAATCCTATTCTCCTTTAAGTGATCTTGAAACTCTCCATCTTGGTATTCTCCACCTCGATCGGATCAAAGTGTCTTGATTTCTTTACCTAGTTGTTTCTCCACTTCACATGTGAACTCCTTGAACTTTTCAAACGATTCAGATTTATACTTCATTAAGTATACACAACCTTATCGAGAATGGTTATCAGTGAAGGTGATAAAATAAGAGTATCCTCCTTTGGCTTGAATTGACATTGGGCCGCAGACATCAGTATGTATGAGCTCAAGCAATTCGTTGGATCTTATCCCTTTGCCACTAAATGGTGACTTTGTCATCTTGCCAAGTAAACAAGCTTCGCATGTATCAAACGATTCGTAATTGAAGTAATCCAACATTCCATCTTTATGGAGTTTGGAAATGCCATTCTTATTTATATGGCCAAGTCTACAATGCTATAAGTAGGATTTATTCAAGTCACTTGTCTTAGCTTTCTTATTTTTTATATTAAGTACATCAACATTCATATATAATACGTAGAGACCATTGTCAAGTTTGCCATTACCATAAAATATTCTATCACGTGAAAAAGAACAACATTTATTCTTAAAAGTAAAAGAAAATCCTTCAACATCCAATGCAGAAATAGAAATAATGCTCATCGTAAGAGCATGAACAAAATAACAGTTATTTAATTCTAGTTCTAGCCCACTGGGCAATGAAAGAAAATAAACTCCTATGGCTAGGGCAACAACACTTGCTCCATTCCCAGCGCGCAGGTCCACTTCTCATTTCCTCTGATCTCTAGTCCTTCTTAGTCCCTGCATATCCGTACAAATATGAGAACCTCATCCAGAATCTAATACCCAGTGGTTAGATTTAAAAGAAGCAATATTGATCTCAATCATAACATTCCTGAAGTTGAAGCATCATTATGCTTGTTCTTCTTGCTGCTCAAGAAAGCCTTGAAGTTTCTCCTCCAATGACCAGTCTGGCCACAATGGAAGAAAGCATCCTTGGATTTGTCTTTGGCTATCTTATTTGGATTGGTAGCTTCCTTCGCCTTCTTGGTCTTTGATAACGCTCTAAATGGTACCATTAATTATACCTATATTCACCCCGAATTCTGCTCAAGAGAGGATAGATAGACTCGTTAGTGTGAGGAATATGTGTTAAATGCTATGTGCGTGTTCCAAGGATCGGAATTCTGCATCTATGCTATTTTCCCTAGGTTTTGGTACTGTTTGGTCTCGTTTTGCATGTTTTATAGGATATATCAATCCTGGAGCATTGAAGAACGGATTTGAACCAGAAGAAGTATATTGGGCCAAGTGATTAAAGCCCAAGAAGAAGTCTGCTGAAGAAAAAGAGGAAAAGTCGGCCCGGTTTACCGAGGGCTAGGGCCGGTACACCGAGGACTTGTTGGACATGAAATTGATTCTGCCGCATTATCTAGGTCGGTTAGGGTTTTAGAGAGTCATAAGTCGGTCATTTTATCTATATAAGGCCACATTAGCTGATTATTGTATAAGCACTCAAATATATTCAATCTTTTATATACAATTTGATGAAATAAAGTTATTCCAAGATTTTGAGGAGTTAATTCTGGTTTTCTCCCTTTCTCTACCATCTCTAGCTTGAGTAGATCGAGCTAGATCTCCATTGTTGAAGATATGAAGCTTTGAACATTCCTTTTTGTCTTCAATATGGTAGATCTGTTCGTATTTATGTGTTTTAGTTAATCTGCATGTTTAAAGACCCCATGATTTAATCGTATGTGAGCAATGTAGATCTAGGAATAGGAAATCTGACCCCGGTAAACCGGCTTTCTATACCGATTTATCGAGGCATTATTTAGAAAACCTAAAACTGGGATTCACTACAGCTATGTTGATCGACATGTTTAATTAACAGTAGGTTGGATCTGGCCAATCTTCTTATTGTATTCGTAAATTAACACGAAGAACTTGCAAGGTGAATTGTTAGTTTGGACATAGTCCGATGGACCCTAGGAACATGCCGATCAGTGTCGACAGTTGTCTAGGCGGGTTAGCGGTCGGTATCGGAAATTCTAGTTCTTTATGCGTATGGGCTATTACGGACCAACTATGGAGGGTAGCTTGTGTATAGATTGTCTACTACCATAGTCGGAGTAGATAGGGTTAGGAGTTGCACCCGTAGCTGATGATAATTAAATCAAACGCCGCTCGATTAATTTAAGGAAATTATGTGGGGAAGTAAACGTAATGATTAACTAATCCAAGTTAGTAGATCGGTGAGAAGAGGTGGAGAAATACCAAGTTTCTTTATGTTTATTGTTGGTCAATGACCGCCTTTATGTTTCTTCGTAATTAGGTTAGAATCGTTTATAGTTAAAGTTGCATTGTCTCTGTGGGATCAACCTTGACTCGCATTTACTATACTATGATGTACCTAGTATTCTTGCTAGTAATATCGACGTTAGTGACTTACACCTGATCAAGATTTTTGGCGCCGTTGCCGGGGACAATGGCCAATTTTAAAGATAAACGTTTTAATTCTGATTAAGAAGTCGTGTTTATTTCATTTTATTTTATTTTGAGTCTTAAATCGTTCTAGATCAAACCTGCATATGTTAAACTGCCAGAATGAGAAATTTTAGGGCCGGTTTACCGTGGTTTTCCCTCGGGTTACTGAGGCCCAAGAAATTGAATTCTGACAGCCTCTGTTATTCTGAGTTATTCCCTGTTGATTTTAGTTAGTAGGTCCGCAACAGTTGGGATCATACCCAACTGAAGGGGAAGTTTCTAACCCTTTTTTGTTTTATTTTGTCACTTTCGCAGGAAGGTCAGGACACTTCAGAGATTCGATCAAACCAGAGTTGAAAAAGAGCAAACGAGTCAAGCAATATGCCTCGGACAATATTGAACATCGCACCAATCTCTATGTACCCTGGATTAGAAGCCAGAGAGCATTATGAAGCTCTTATGAAGCGGGTGGAGAAAGAGAAATAAGCATTCAAGCAAGAGCCTGATGAGAACTTAAGGGAGTATAATACGTATCGTCCAGGTGAGTTCCCTATCGAGTTAATTGACATATCATCTTCGGATTATGATTCTGATGAGGATCTTGGCATGATGTTCTCTAAGCCTGAGGATTTCCCAGACTCAGACACCGTGGTGAAGTTAGGAGACCCTGGCACATTCCGACTTCCAATTTCTGTTAATGGTATATCAGTAGAATTAGGTCTCTGCGACTCTGGCTCGAGTTGCAACATTCTACCTTTTTCCCTCTGCCAAAAGATTAAGCTTTCGGTCATTATTAATCAAACCAGAACCATGACTTTCATTGATAGAACTAGAGATATGCCTGCCTGCCTGCTTAGGAAGGGCACGATTAAGGCAAGAGGGTTCACTTTTCCAATTTTTTTCATGGTTATAGACGTACCAGAGGACCCAAGTGCCCCGGTTTTGTTATGAAGACCTTTCAGCGACGAGCAGAGCAGTCATGGATTTTGATAATGGGGAGATCACTTTGAGGTTGAATAATGATGCAGTATGTTTCAAAATCTTAGAGCCCCTAGATAATAGGCCGGAAAGTTGCAAGATGGCTTATGATTCCAGAAAGGTAGAAATTATAGAGATAGAGAAGGAGGGGCATAAGCATCGAGAGGTTTTAGTAGAAACCGTTGAGCAGGAATTCAAGAGACTAATGCTTAGAGAGAGAGAAGATAAGGACCACAACAAGATGCTCACGGAAGCTAGTCCTTCCGTATTGTGTAGTGATGGATTTGAACCTAAATCGGGAAACATGGAGTCCTTGGGTGTAAAGTCTAAATCTCGACACAGAGGCAGACATAGTATGCAAGCTAAGAGGGAGATGCGTGCTAGGAAGAGAGCTCAAAAAGGTTCTATAAGGATGCAAACCTCGGGAGCACTAGTTTGGCAAGTTAAAGCTCCAACCCCTGAATGATCGGAAATCTGAAGAAAGTCGAGCTGGCGACTATAAACTCAGAACTATTTCTTTAAACCCTTAGGTAGATTAGGAATGAATAAACGTAGCTGGATGAAGGGACAATCTTTTTTTCATCCTACCGCACCCTTAGGCTTGAAACGATGGTTGTTGGGAAGGTTTTTTTTACTCATTGTGGATTCTAATTAAATGGGTTAGGATAACAACAAAAGGAGTAAGAGGCTAGTCAATTTGAGGTCAGAATTGAGCAGAGAGGTTGAGCAAAGTGTGTAGTGAAGGAGGACAGAGAAATCTGGGAAAAAGAAGTCTCGGTAAACCCTGGGTTACCTCCGGGTTACCGAGCATGGATTTTCAAATTTCTGAGTGTCAGTTTATAAAGCTGAATTTTTAGAGACACGTGGAGGAGACACGTTGTATCAGAGACTGCCAGTCAGCAAAAACCGTCCCATTTTCCCTTCTTTTCAAACCTTTCATCCTTTCCCACATTCCACCATAACTCCAGCTCAATCCCATCAATCACCCCCTCAAACCCCTCACCCTAATTACTTCTCTACCCACTATCCCACCAAATCCTTCCACATCCCATCATTTCTCCTATTTAAACCACCCTTTCATCACCATTATCATCACTCTCATTTACAATCATCTCCTCAATTCAACAAACTTTTTCTTCTTAAAACCAGTCGGCCACCATCACCACAACTATCACCACCATATCTCCACCAAAACTAAACCCCTTTTCCATTTTTACCACCAAAACTTCCATTTTTCCACCCTGTTGCTGATTTGCAGTGTCTCTGCAAGGTGAGGTACTGCATGTTAGGAACATTTTATTATGTTTTGATGATGGCCATACTAGCTGTTATAGCAAGCCTGAAATAAGTTAGAATTCTCTGTATAAGTCTTTACTTAGAGTCTGACATGTTGTATAAGTTGAGTCAGACAAGTATTGTACTAGTTGGTAGGACGGCAAAGTAAAAATAGACTTTCGGCAGAGTGAAGCCAGCCAAGCACCAGCAGAGAAGTAATGAAGACATTATGGTCGACTTATAACCAAGGAAGTCCGTGATGACCTTGGATAAGTCTAAGTTATGTTTCAAGTGATGAAACTTAATATTCAAATATGGTGTACACCGATCTCACCCCAATCAAGGATCAGTGAAGTACAAGATTCTCCTCATACTTAAACAATGAAGAAAACAGTGAATCGGCGCAGTAAACTGACTTTCGGCTGAGTGAAGACAAAACGGTGAAGGAAGATCTAGAACGGCGAAGTCAGATGAATCACTCAACCGCTCTGAGAACGGCGAAGTAAATCTTACCAAATCAGATTTTGGAATATGATGAAGATTCAGAAGATCATGCATTAAATGCACAATCAATAGAGGATCAATCAAGGACGGATTTTCTACTATATATATTTGAAGGAAAAATCCGATCACTGAAATCAAGGAGAATACAATTAAGGGGGAATCAAGAATAAAATCAAGGATCATTCCCTCATTAATTTTGCCAATGGACGGAATTTCAAATCAAGGATATTCAAGGCTATAAATAGAAGGCATTGATAGAAAAATAAACAACGATTAACAAGAAAAAATGGAAGCAGAAACTCTGTCAATTTGAAAAGCCTTCTCTCTGAACTTACAAGGACTTATCTAGAGATCAACTCAGACATCAGAACTACAATTTTATATTCAGCACTGAGATTGATCAAGCAAGTTTGTGAATCTCATTCACATCAAACTGGAAGCAACGGAATCGAAGCAATCTGAGAAGGAGTTGTGTCTGTGATAGCTCCTGAAGGATTTTGATCTCAAGGAGCAGTGAAAGAGACTGAATCACTGAAGCTGTTGCAGTTAAGGAGTGATAGTCTTGTAGATTGTGAAGCTTGGGAAGTCAAGGAGAATCATACTATTGTATCTGTGAAAACAATAGTGAATTCCTCCAATCATCACATGAGAAGAGTGGATTAAGGGATTACACCACCCTGAACCACTATAAGCCTTGTGTCAATTTACTTTCTGCAATTTACTTTACAACATTTATTTAAATTGCCTAGATCATAACTTATATCTGTGATTGTCTAAACTGATTTGAAAACAACATAGTAAGAAGGGACTTATCCGCTGACCAAAAGCTTTTAAACATAAGAAAAGTTTTTGAAACTCCACTATAGTCATTCACCCCCCTCTGACTATAGTTTCACCCTTCTCTGGGACCAACAATTGGTATAGGAGCAGTGTTCCTAGTATCAGAACCTGTTCAGATCTAATTTCTGGTAACAAGGAGATCACATATTTTCAAAGTAGTTTTCAAATCTGGGTTATCTATTCATTCACATATAAATCTATTACTTGTGCTTATGGATTCCTCAAACTTTATGTCAAAAGTACATGTTTTCAATGTTAATAATTTTGATGAATATAAAATAAGAATGCTGTCTCATCTTGCAGCAACTCATGAGGAGATGCTGGACGTAATCAATGATGGACCAATCATGATCATGACTGTGGTATCTTCAGGAGCAGATCAAGGAAAGGAGATAGACAAACCTAAGAAAGATTGGACCAAGGATGACAGGAGAAGAGCAAATCTAGACTTTGTTGCAAAAGACATGATTTTGAAGACCCTAGATAGCAATATGTTCATGAGAATCAAAGACTGCAAAACAGCAAAGGAGATGTGGGACAAGCTAGCTTTGATAAATGAAGGATCTGAAGCAGTTAAAGAAAACAAATTATTTGTTTGCAAAACAGAAATTTGAAAATTTCAAAATGAAGACTGGTGAATCCATTGATCAAATGGACAACAGATTCTCTAGCATCATCAGTGAACTGCAACAGCTTGGACACACATATCCCCAGAAAGAAGTATGCTTAAAGATCTTAAGAGGCTTACCTGAAAGATGAAAGATCATAACATCGGTAATCAGAGGAACAACAAATCTTGCAAACACAGACACTTTGACCCTGATGTCTCAATTAAAAGCTCATAAATTCGAATTGAACGGTGAAGATGGTGCTCCGGCAGAGACACAAAAAGCCACGCCCCGATAGCACCCCAGCAAAGTAACTTTGCCGATTGTATCAGCAAAGAGACACAAGAACTCAAAGAACATGTAGCTTTATTAGTCAAACGTTTTGACAGGTTTAGCAAAAAGAAGCTATTCAAAGGAAACTCATCATCAAACAAGAGGTCAAGCTCAAACAAAGACATGGAGAAGAAAGATGATGAATACAGATGCTTCAACTGCAACAAGAAAGGTCACTTCAAGGCTGATTGTCCTGAAGACAATGATAAAGATGATGAAAAGAAGAAATATAAAACATCTGAGAAGAGGAAAGGCAAGAAAGCACTCAAGGCTGAATCCAACAGCGAAAAGAATGAAGAATCATCTGATAATGACTCAGATGATAGTGATGAAGAAGACTGCTCAGACAATGAAAAAGCACGTCTATGTCTCATGACCAAAGAATTATATGAGGATGAAGATGACAGCTCAGACACTGATTTATGTCTAATGACCAAAGAATCAAATGAAACTGAGGTAACATCTAGCTCTCACTCTTCATCTAATGCATCCACATCTGACACTGCACAATCTTCTGATTCCCCATTAGATACAGCAGACCTAGTCCAAAATCTCATGACTAAATTTGATGAAATTAAAATAAATCATGAAATTCTGGAGAAGGAATGCAAGGATCTAAGAAAGGAAAACAAAAGATTAAAGAAAGAACTGGATAAAGTAAAAGCTGAACTAACTAGTAAGGAGACCCACTTAAATGATCAACAAACAGCAGCTGATCATACATCTGTTATTGACCGATCAGTTAAGAAAATCTCCCCACCAGTTAAGAAAACCACTGCACCACTAAATGCACCAGCTTACAAACCCTCAAAAAGGTTTGGATCCAGATCTGGTCTTGGCTACAACAGTCAGGATGAGAGTAGAAACAATGGTCAACACAATTCTAAATTCAGGACCAACAATGGACCAAAATTTAGAAAGGGACAGACCATAGTTCCAATCAATCATCCTGCACCGGTGAAGTCAAAATCCAGTATAGTGAAACAGCAGACTAAATCCTCATTTCAGTCAACCAAAAACAAAAACCTTCTGAAAGGTAAATGTAGACTTTACCTTTCAGAAGATGATTGGAATGTTGCACCTCCAAAATACAAGAAGAAACCATTGAATGATATGCATCATGTGTTTAAGAAAAATCAATCTAGATATGTTCATAGACACATGAAGCAACACAGGTTTCCTACTGCATATTGGAAAGTTAAGAAGGATGCACATACACCAAAAGGTAGAGAAAAGTATCAGAATATCTTCAGTAAAAATATTAGAAGCTATTCTGCCATGCCTTATACATATGAAGTTGATGACTTCAATTATCCAAAAAGAAGAACTTTTGGATATACACTTGGTATGGGAGGCATGATTGCTAACAGGTATGGACCCAAACAAGTTGGGTACCTAAACTTAATTAATTTGTTTTGTAGGATGTCCGGTACATAGACAAGGGATGTTCCGGACACATGACAGAAATAAGAGATGGCTCACTGACTTCAAAGCTTTTGATGGACCCAAAGTCACTTTTGGAGGCAAAGAAAACCCTGGCAAGATTAAGGGGGAAGGCACAATACTCAAGAACAAATTAAAGATTCAAAATGTAGCATATGTCAAAGGACTTAATTTCAATTTGATGAGCATCAGTCAATTCTGTGACAAAGGCTACAGTGTATATTTCAATAAGGAAGTATGCAAAGTGATTCACAGCCAAACCAACACAGTAGTTCTTGCAGGTAGAAGACAAGACAACATGTATGTGGTGGATTGGAAAACAGCCAAAGCAGAAACATGTCTGCTTGTCAAAAATAAACAATCAACCAGCTGGATTTGGCACAGAAGATTAAATCACTTGAATTTCAAGACCATCAACAAATTATCAAAGAACAAGTTAGTTGAAGGCCTGCCAGAGATCACATTCAAGAAAGAAAGTCTATGTGATGCATGTCAGAAAGGGAAACAAATCAAAAGTTCATTCAAGTCAAAGCCCTATCAATCAACAACAAGAATTCTACATCTGTTACATATGGACCTGTTTGGACCAGTCACACCAGTAAGTGTAAGTGGTAAGAAATACACCCTAGTAGTGGTGGATGACTTCTCAAAATACACCTGGACCATTTTCATGAACAAGAAGAAAGAAACACTCAAAAAGCTGCCAGATTTGCTGAGAAGACTCCAAAATGAGAAAGAACTAAAGATCATCAAGATCAGATCAGATAGAGGCACTGAATTTCTAAATGAGATTATCAGAACCTACTGTGAAGAAAATGGAGTGCTACATCAACTATCTGCAGCAGGAACTCCACAACAAAATGGTGTAGCAGAAAGAAGAAACAGAACTCTCAAAGAAGCAGCTAGAACAATGATTGCTGAAGCATGCTTGCCAAAGAGATTTTGGGCTGAAGCAGCAAACACAGCATGCCATACACAAAACAGATCAATCATCAACAAACATCATGGAAAGACTCCATATGAAACATGGAATGGTAGAATACCTAATATCTTATATTTTCATATGTTTGGATCAAAATGTTTTGTTTTGAACAGGAATCAGCTGCATACCTTTGATGAAAAGGCTGATGAAGAAATCTTTATGGGATACTCAGACACTAGCAAAGCATTCAGAGTAATCAACAAAAGAACATTGGTGATTGAAGAATCAATACATGTAGTTTTTGATGAACCTAATACAAATGGTGAAGATCTTCAAGATCAAGAAGAAGAAGCAACACAAAGGGAAATCTATACAAATGCAACCATACCAGCTTCCATCTTAAATCACCATTTAGAAAATCAAGAAGAGCCACATATCAATACAACAGAAGAAGTACCAGAATTTGAAGTTCATGCTCAACATGAAGGTGTGGAAGCACCAAGTGAAGAAAAACTTCAACCTGACCTAAATTGGCTAAGAGATCATCCTGAAGAACAAGTCATTGGAGATATTCACACAGGAGTTAGAACCAAAAGACAACTGGAGCACATGCTAACATGTTTTCTATCACAAGTGGAACCCAAGACCATAGATGATGCAATCCAAGATGCAGATTGGATCACAGCCATGCAAGAAGAACTAAATGAATTTGAAAGAAATGAAGTCTGGGAACTTGTTGACAGACCAGATATGGCCAACATCATTGGTACAAAATGGGTATTCGAAACAAAATGGATGAGCAAGGAACAGGTTGTCGAAACAAAGCAAGGCTAGTTGCAAAAGGCTATTCTCAAGCGAAGGAATAGATTATGATGAAACATTTGCACCAGTAGCAAGATTGGAGGCAATCAGACTTTTTCTAGCTTTTGCTGCATACAAAGACTTCAAAGTCTATCAAATGGATGTCAAGAGTGCATTTCTAAATGGACTTTTGGAAGAAGAAGTTTATGTAGAACAACCTCCTGGTTTCCAACTCAAAGGAAAGGAAGACAAAGTATACAAACTCAAAAAAGCTCTCTATTGACTCAAACATGCACCTAGAGCGTGGTATGAAACACCATCACAATTTCTGATCAAGAATGGATTCAACAAGGGAACTATAGATAGGACTCTATTCAAACTAAAGGAAGGAACAAGCACATTGCTAGTACAAATCTATGTTGATGATATCATCTTTGGATCTGTGGATGAAAAGCTATGTGAGAAATTTGCAAATCTGATGAAGAGCAAATTTCAGATGAGCATGATGGGAGAACTGAATTATTTTCTTGGCCTTCAAGTAAAACAAATGAAAGATGGAATTTTCATTAATCAATCCAAGTATACAAAAGACTTGATACACAAGTATGGGATGGACACAAGTGGCACAACAGATATACCAATGTGTGCAAGAGTCATTCTTGGAAAAGATGAAACTGGGAAGGATGTTGATCTGAAAATGTATAGAGGAATCATTGGATCCCTACTATACCAATCTGCAAGTAGACCTGACATAGCATTTGCAGTAGGAGTATGTGCAAGATTTCAAGCTCAACCAAAAGAATCACATCTTCTAGCAGCCAAAAGAATAATCAAATACTTGAAAAACACTGTTAATGTTGGAATTTGGTATCCAAAAGATGGAGGATTTAAGTTGATGTCATATTCAGACTCTGACTATGCTGGATGCAAAATAGATAGAAAAAGAACCTCTGGAACATGTCAAATGCTAGGCACCAGACTAGTCTCTTGGTTCAGTAAAAAGCAAAACTCCATATCTACATCAACAAATACGAAGCGAATATATATAGCGACGGTAGTTGCTGTGCACAAGTGCTTTGGATTAGACAACAACTAAGGGATTATGGAGTGGAGGAGAAAACAATTCCAATTATGTGCGATAACACAAGTGCAATATCTATTACTGAAAATCCAGTGTTGCATTCAAGAACAAAGCACATTGATGTGAGACATCATTTTATCAGAGATCGTGTTGAAAAGGGAGATGTCATTCTAAAATACATACCCACTGAAGATCAATTGGCTGACATCTTCACTAAACCACTCAGTTATGAAAGATTTAGCATGTTAAGAACTGAGTTAGGAATGATTGAAATTGACTAAGTACCAAAGAGCAGCTAACTGGAGTAATCGGCTAAGTGACTTTATCAGCTGTTTAACCCTTTGCCATTACAGGAGATGTATCAGGTAAGGCACTGGAATTCAACGAAGTCAACTTAACTGATTGTTAGGAACGGTTAAATGGAGCAGCTCAGTGAAGAATTCACTACATTGGCTAAGTGACCAGCCAAAGCACTCCACCGAAATAAAGACTTGGACAAATTAAAGTGTGAACAAAATCAATTTTTATTACACGTGGAGAATAAGGAAATTATGCAGGATTATTCTGTGGAAGATTACACACGTGGAGATCAACTTATGATCATGGAGGTAACCATATTATTTTTCGAATTATAAACGCCTCGATTCCCGGGCTCTATCATTACTTACCTCAATCCACTCCCCCATTACACTCGAATATCATGATTTACATACAAAAAATCACGCCATTATGTCATAAAATCCTTCCACATTCACACTACCCAAATCATCCTATATAAACGATACTTAGAGATTTTCATAAATCTTTACATCCTCTTGCAAAATTACAAACCCTACTTTTGATTCTCTCTGAAAACTCGAAGTATTCTTTTCTAATCATCCATTAATTACTTATCAATGGCTTCATCCTCCACAATCTCTCCCACTAAAAAATACTACGAAAAATCAATCATCACTGGTTCGTTTTTTAAACTTGAACACTATCTCTCGTTTTGCGATAATGATGCAAAAGCTCAACGCTTGGTTGATTGCTGTTCGAATTTGGGGCTGATGACCTTCCTAAACCCCCCAATAACTAGAATCTGCTATGAAAATCTGATAGCATTTTGGAAAAATGCCAAGTTTGTGCCCAGCACAAAGAAGACTGAAGTCGATTGCGTAAAAAACTCAATCTTTGGAAGAGAAATAGTCATCATGCCTGGTACACTCAACAGATACCTGCAACTTCCCATAATAGGTCCGGCTAATGTCAAGTTTGTGACGATTGACACCAAGAAATTCTTGGCTGAGATAGCCAAGAACCTGATGGGAACCAACTTTACTGTACATTTATGTACGGTTTAACCCACGGTTATCACATTTCTAGCATATTTTTGGGTGGTTTAGGCCTTTTTGTAGAGCTTTATCGTGAGAATAATGCACGGGGAGTGAAAACGACTAATAGTCGGAAAGCCCCTCTTTTTATCGATATTTGGCCCTATTCCGGACACGTTTACCCCCGGGATATCGTCTGGTATGTTCTTTGCACAATATTTCAGGGTTTAGGTGATCCTGGGACCCGGAAGGTGATATTTGGTGATGAGAATGATCAAGGGGAGGAGAAAAGTGAAGAAAAGAGAAACTGGAGTTCGGGACTCAACCCCTCAATCCCCTTCAGATGCAGATGCAACCAGGATGGAGGCATTTTAAGGATCTGAGTTCTTCATAAAAGTTCTAGATAATTTCAAGATCTTTCCAATTCAATTTGAATCACCTCAATCGGAGCTTGGACGAAGAAGTTATGAAGGTTTTACTGCAGAGCTGTCGGAAACGGAGCGAGCTGAAGGCAGAAGTTGGAAAATGAATAGAGAATTATCCGTACGGACCATGGCCCATCCGTACGGACAAGAACCTAAACAGTCCGTACGGACACATTCCCAATCCGTACGGATAGCCTAAATTCGCCCTAAATTATAAATAGCAGCTCAAACGATTTCATACGGGAGTTTTTTTTGACGATTTGGAACACCTTAGGCCGTTTTGGGGCGATCTCCCTCATACGGAAGCGTACGATTAAGTGCCATATACCGTTTCGATCGTATTTCGTTTTCCTACAACACTATCTACATCACATCATTAGATTTTTACAGTTTTATTGTCAGAAATTGATTCGTAGGATACGGTTTTGTTTGGATCATTATTTCTTCAATAAGTTCGGTATGAATTCTTATCTCTTTATCGTTCTTGTAATGATTTATCTTATTGTTCCTCACTTTAATCATATTATGAGTAGCTAAGTTCCTTGTATGGCCGAATTATGTGAAGGCAGGTAAAACGCTCTCAGGAGGATGAACTCGGGGGGTAGTTTAGTGCGTAGTTAAACGTTTTAACGGGTAATTTGCATCACGAAACTTGCTTAAACAAAAAAATGAATTAGCTTGACAACCTAGTTCGTTATCTCACACACCATATCTTATAAATGTATGTTGCGGCTAGGTGTGGGAACCGGGCTTTCGGGACCGTAGAAGTTTAGGCTTAAAAGGTAGTTTGACACCTACCTGTGTTCTAGGTTGACACCCTAGGCGTTGAGTTCTTTTCTGATACAGGGTTTTCAACCTTAGGCTTTAATCGTTGGATAGTTAAGATAGGAAACTCCCCCGAGATAGTCGTTTTGAGAGTAAATTAGCTCCTTGGATCATAGTTTGGCCATACCTCTTTTAATCGTTAAGAAATCCGATTAGTATAATCTTTCTTTTACGCAATAGTATAACGTCCTATTTTTCTGGTTGACCTGAACTGAGTGCTAAGTCAGCTGTGGTACTCAAAGCCAATCTCTGTGGGTTCGACCTCGGACTCCTCAAGCACTACCTACAATCGATCTGGTCCACTGCCAGTTAGAAAGTAGATTTTGCCATGGTTTCGAGTTTTTACTTGATTAACCGGGTTGTAAAAATCCTCTTATCAAGTTGGCGCCGTTGCCGGGGATTGGCAATATTTTGATATCACAAAAGTTGACCGAAAGCTTGGGCTTAGGTCGGTTTTTATTGTTTTCTTGTTGTTTTGTTTTGACTTGCAGCTGAAGAGTCACACGACCTATTGTTGTAACGGTGGTGATGAGATACCGTGAGTGTGTTGTTTTTGTATCGTAAGATCTTGCATTTTGAGCCTCAATGGATGGATTCTCCAATCAATACTACTCACCTGAACAACAATTCCCCTACCAACCACAGGCAGCTGAACAATATTATCAACAACAGTATGTGACTCAGCCTCAGTATCAACAACAGAGTAACCAGGATTCTTGGGCCTATCAGTGCCTAGTGCATACCAGGATCAGAATTGTGGTTATTCGAGTAATGAGCCACAACAGTATGAGGGTTATCAGAACCCCGGTGCTTATCATGATTTTGGTTCTCACGCTGGGCATGTTGACAACTTTGCACGGATTCGGCCATTTGATCAGAATCCATCTTGGCAAGTAGCCTGCTACCCGCCTCCGATGAATCAAAGTCAGTATGATCAGTTTGCTCCCGTGCCACAAGGGAGTCTCACCGATAGTCAAATGGAGCTACTAGAGCGACTGAAACAGAGCCTAGCAACTGCTGGACATACAAGAGTTCAAGATAAGTCCCGACGCCGCCATCAGAAACCTTCAAGACCGGGCGGGGCAGTTGATTGAAATGATGGGGCTCGAGCAGAAAGAGCGGCATGTGCAATAGAAGTGGTTATGGCTGATGAGGTTGGCACTGAAGAAGTTCAGGTGGAGAGTGAGGTTGATGATTCGGGTTACCATGATGAGCTATCGGACCCAGAGAAGCAAGAGCTTGAGTTGGGATCTCCCATTTCTCCATCACTCCCGATTGAAGAGATGAAAGTTGATACTTTGGTGGAATGCGCAGGGGAACCGGCCATTGTTATAAGTGAACAAGAAGACTTTGGTAATAAAACGCTCTGGGATGAAGAGGAGCTGCAGGACTTGGGGACAGCAGAGGTTCAACTTCTGTCTATTACACAGCCTCCCGATGAACCAAAAAATAATGACGTGGAGGGGTGCGTGATAGATTTGAGCGCACTCTTTGATGAGACAGAGTTAGAAGAGCGAGAGATTGATATGGGATCGTCCATTTCTCTATCACTCCCAATTGGAGATTTCGAAAAGGAGTGTATGATGAAACCTGATGAGATTGATAGGCCATCTTTGGTAGAGCCCCCGGGAAAGTTGGGAATATTTGATATGTCGGTCCCGGATTACTACTCTCGTCCACTATGTGTGGATGAATTTTATGCGGTCCAGTTTGAGTACCCCCCGGTGGATGAACTTTATGGAAGTGCAAAAAAGGGGAAACGACTATGAAGTGGTGATTTTCAGAAGAAGATGGATCAACAGGCCGATAAAAGAAGATTCTCCGGCTGGGAGGAGGTAGCATCGAGGACCAAATGAGGTACGTTTCTAGTCAATTCAATTTCGATGGTTCTTGCATTGTTCACTTTTCTTAAGCTATTGGTTTTCTTGAATTTAGATTTTGGTGTTACTTGTTTGAAATAAATGGTTAAAAGTGATGTTTTGAGTCTGTTTAAGTGCCATATGGTCGAGCCAACGACGTAAAACACAGGCGCTTGTGGGAGGCAACCCACCTTTTTGCTTTATTTGTTTAGATCTTATTGGGACCCTGAGAGAATATTTTACACCCGATCTTGTTTTTGACATGCATGCTATAGCCGATATTTTCTTTATATATACATCTCCATGTTTGTGTTACCTACACTTAAGGTCTCAGCCTTTCGTTGTAGAGAATTCTTTGTGTTTACTTTGTAGCACAGGCACCCTGGGAGATACAGTTGCGGTTGTTGCATTGCCTTGGATGAGCTTTGCCGGGCAACTAAGCTAAGTCTCTTTTTCCTTTTTGTTCACACACCGAGGACAGTGTTTCACTAAAGTGTGGGGTGGAGGGACGACTTAGCTTATTCGCATGTTTTCATAGTTTATTATTCCGTTATGTGATGAACTCAGTTTTACTCATTTTCGAGTTAATTTCTAGGCATTTTCAAAATTTTCCAGGGTTTTAACACCGCGATATATGCATGTTTTTCACGGTTGAGTTAGTAAACAGTTTTTAGCCTTGTGAATGTCTCGTAGTGAGTCCATTATATCACGCTATGGAACACTTTTAGTACACGTTTGACGACGGTTTTACTTAGTACGATTGCTTTACACACCTGTACCCCTAGTTTTGAGGCGAAATAGAAAGGATTCACCCTGGGTAGGTTCGGGATGACGGGAAAGGAATTTATTTGAAGCGACCAGAGCCAAAAGCCAACATCCCAACATTATCCCTCTAAACCCTCCTAAGCCTTGATAGGAACGGTCTGACCACCGTCCGAATTTGAGCCGTTTTTGGTTACTTAGCTTATAATTCCTAGCCCTGAGCCGATAATTTGGTCACGTTTCTTTTTGACTACCCTACGAGTGAACTTAGTTGTTTCTTTAGACACACTTGCCAAGGCAAGTGTGGGGTGGGAGAGAGTATGTGAAATGGTATGAGGAGGGAGTTCTGAGCTAACATCTAGAAGGGGGGAGCTCGGGAAATCTTTATAAGGCCTTCGGTTCAAGGAAAGTGAAGAATGAAAATGCAAAAAAAAAAAACAAAAAAAAAATTGAATAAGAAATTGAATAAGAGTTTGAACCGAAGAAAGCCGGAAAAAGGGATGTGCTTACTAGCCTAGTATGATGTTGAGGTTGGACTATGAGTTTAAATGAAATTTGAAAGAGTTTGGTGGTGTTTATATGTTCGAGATTGTGGGAGTACACAAGCTGATTAGGTTCACTCGTACTTTCTGTTCTCCAGTTCTAAATTATCCTTCGATAACCCCCTTTCCGAGCTTAAACGTTATAACCTTTAAAGACCTACCTGACCGGATCTCTGGCCTTGGTGAACCTCGATTAGTGGAGACTCTAGGAAGGGCAGGATTGTCTGCAGTCGTTCATCCGGTATTCCAAGCCGGTAACCGTATTGAGTATAAGTCGTCGTCATTCAATCACACACTCACTCCGTTTCGTGACATTGTGGAGTCAAGGTGCTACATTCACTTGTCTAACTCTCTTTTACTTTGATATTTTGAAATGCATGCATGTACCGTAAAGTTGATTCTTTGTTTCTGTTTGATCGCCTGATTTACTCGAGGGCGAGTAAAGGCTAAGTGTGGGGTGGTGATAGGAACCAACTTTACTGTACATTTATGTACGGTTTAACCCACGGTTATCACATTTCTAGCATATTTTTGGGTGGTTTAGGCCTTTTTGTAGAGCTTTATCGTGAGAATAATGCACGGGGAGTGAAAACTACAAATAGTCGGAAAGCCCCTCTTTTTATCAATATTTGGCCCAATTCCAGACACGTTTACCCCCGGGATATCGTCTGGTATGTTCTTTGCACAATATTTCAGGGTTCAGGTGATCCGGGGACCCGGAAGGTGATATTTGGTGATGAGAATGATCAAGGGGAGGAGAAAAGTGAAGAAAAGAGAAACTGGAGTTCGGGACTCAACCCCTCAATCCCCTTCAGATGCAGATTCAACCAGGATGGAGGCATTTTCAGGATCTTACTTCTTCATGAAAGTTCTAGATAATTTCAAGATCTTTCCAATGAAATTTGAATCACCTCAATCGGAGCTTGGACGAAGAAGTTATGAAGGTTTTGCTGCAGAGCAGTCGGAAACGGAGAGCTGAAGGCAGAAGTTGGAAAATGAATACAGAGAATTATCCGTACGGACCATGGCCCATCCGTACGGACAAGAACCTAAACTGTCCGTACGGACACATTACCAATCCGTACGGATAGCCTAAATTCTCCCTAAAGTATAAATAGCAGCTCAAACGATTTCATATGGGAGTTTTTTGACGATTTGGAACACCTTAGGCCGTTTTGGGGCGATCTCCCTCATACGGAAGCGTACGATTAAGTGCCATATACCATTTCGATTGTCTTTCATTTTCCTACAACACTATCTACATCACAACATTATATTTTTACAGTTTGATTGTCAGAAATTGATTCTTTGGCTACGGTTTTGTTTGGATCATTATTTCTTCAATAAGTTCGGTATGAATTCTTATCTCTTTATCGTTCTTGTAATGATTTCTCTTATTGTTCCTCGCTTTAATCATATTATGAGTAGCTAAGTTCCTTGTATGGCCGAATTATGTGAAGGCGGGTAAAACGCTCTCAGGAGGATGAACTCAGTGCGTAGTTTAGTGCGTAGTTAAACGTTTTAACGGGTAAAACCAACAAGAGGAAATCACCTACCTGGAGGAAAGTGAGGAAGGATATAGAATCACTTCATCTGAAGAGGAGGAGATAGATGAGGAAGAAGCTGAGTCCGAGGACGAACACTCAGAAGGTGGTCATTTTGAAGCAAATCAAGGAAATTTGGGAATTTCTGATGATGAATTGACACTTCAAGAAGTGCTTTTCAAGAGCATTGGCAAAGTTGACGAACAGTTGTGTGAGCTAGCTGATAAAGCTCACTCAGCCGAACTTCTCAACTCCCCCACTATTGCACAAGGGGGAATAGCAGCAGCTGTAGTAGCCCACACTCAACATCAACCTCTAAATGACTCCGAGTCAAACGAGGAAGAACAAGAAAAAGTGGAAGAAAAAGGAGAAGAAACACAAGATGAAAAGGAAGAAGAGAAAGAAGAGGATGTTGAAGTGGAAAGTAAGAAAGAGGAAGATGCAGATGATACGGATGTCAATGTGGCACCACACGAAATTGATCCTGAGAGGTTTTTCAATTTGGACATTCAACCCCTCATTGTGGACATGGAAAGGCAGTATTACAGCAGGCAAAACCTGAAGAATGCCTTAAGGAGTGAAGCAACCTCCTTCAACCACAAGATTGAGGCCCTTATCAATCATATCAAAATCCAAGATGAGGTCATGGAGAGACAAGGAAACCTGCTTTGCAATTTACAGCAACTCATTCCTCACCATGTCCAAACCAATCTTGAGTTCCATGCTGAGACGATTGACAACAATCTTAAGCCATTGGTGGACACCCTCAATGCTCACACTCATCAAATTCAGCATCTGGATGAGGTAATGGAGCATTCTGGCAAGCAATTGGACCTTCTAATCAAAGTTGGTGAGGCCAACAACAAGATACTGGAAAGGAGGTATGGTCCTCTCCCTGACTCTGACACAGCAACCACAAATCTTGAAGAACTTTTTAGTGCTGCCAAAAAGGGGGAAGGAAGCTCTAAGCCTGAAAGCTCCAGTGAAAAGATGGCAAGCCCAACAGAAAAAGGTAAGGGCAGCAAAGGCAAAGGCATCAGGTTTGAAGAAATGAAGAAGTAGACCTTTTGCTTAATTTAATTTGAATTTACCATTTGCCTTTGTCGTTTAAATAAAAAGATTCAATATCTTATTGCCCTTGATGGATGAATAAAATTGTTGAGTTTTGTTTTGTTATTTATTATAAAAAGGTTGAATCACTTATGTTCAGGCTTATGAGGGTTTTGGCATCATCAAAAAGGGGGAAATTGTTAGGAACATTTTATTATGTTTTGATGATGGCCATACTAGCTGTTATAGCAAGCCTGAAATAAGTTAGAATTCTCTCGTATAAGTCTTTACTTAGAGTCCGACATGTTGTATAAGTTGAGTCGACAAGTATTGTACTAGTTGGTAGGACGGCAAAGTAAAAACGTACTTTCGGCGAGTGAATCCACCAAGCACCAAAGAGAGAAGTAATGAAGACATTATGGTCTGACTTATAACCAAGGAAGTCTGTGATGACCTTGGATAAGTCTAAGTTATGTTTCAAGTGATGAAAATTAATATTCAAATATGGTGTACACTAATCTCACCCCAATCAAGGTTCAGTGAAGTATAAGATTCTCCTCATACTTAAACAATGAAGAAAACAATGAATTGGCGCAATAAACTGACTTTCGGCTGAGTGAAGACAAAACGGTGAAGGAAGATCTAGAACGGCGAAGTCAGATGAATCACTCAACCGCTCTGAGAACGGCGAAGTAAATCTTAACAAATCAGATTTTGGAATATGATGAAGATTCAGAAGATCATGCATTAAATGCACAATCAATAGAGGATCAATCAAGGACGGATTTTCTGCTATATATATTTGAAGGAAAAATCCGATCACTGAAATCAAGGAGAATACAATTAAGGGGGAATCGAGAATAAAATCAAGGATCATTCCCTCATTAATTTAGCCAACGGACGGAATTTCAAATCAAGGATATTCAAGGCTATAAATAGAAGGCATAGACAGAAAAATAAACAACGATTAACAAGAAAAAAAGAAGCAGAAACTCTGTCAATTTGAAAAGCCTTCTCTCTGAACTTACAAGGACTTATCTGGAGATCAACTCAGACATCAGAACTACAATTTTATATTCAGCACTGAGATTGATCAAGCAAGTTTGTGAATCTCATTCACATCAAACTGAAGCAATTGAATCAGAAGCAATCTGAGAATGAGTTGTGTCTGTGATAGCTGCTGAAGGATTTTGATCTCAATAAGTAGTGAAAGAGACTGAATCACTGAAGCTGTTGCAGTCAAGGAGTGATAGTCTTGTAGATTGTGAAGCTTGGGAAGTCAAGGACAATCATACTATTGTATCTGTGAAAACAATAGTGAATTCCTCCAATCATCACAGGAGAAGAGTGGATTAAGGGATTACACCACCCTGAACCACTATAAGCCTAGTGTCAATTTACTTTCTGCAATTTACTTTACAACATTTATTTAAATTGCCTAGATCATAACTTATATCTGTGATTGTCTAAACTGATTTGAAAACATCATAGTAAGAAGGGACTTATCCGCTGCCTAAAAGCTTTTAAACATAAGAAAAGTTTTTGAAACTCCATTATGGTCATTCACCCCCCCTCTGACTATAGTTTCACCCTTCTCTAGGACCAACACTGCAGTTCTTCTTCTTTCATCAGCAGAGCACTGTTCCAGAAAGAAATCAGAAAAATTTAGGCCGGTAAATCGGAAGTACCTGCCGGTTTACCGAGGGACCTTTTTTAGAATCAACATCATATCAGCTTCTATCATCATCCAAGATGGGTCCAAAGCGTTGAAGAACCACCATTCGTCCCAGTGGTTATCAGAGTATCTACGGAGATGCTAACCCCTTGATAGATGGGGTTGAGAAATTTCATTCATTGGAGATCTATGAATCATTCCGAGGGCATTGGAACGCAAGACCTATTGCCCGAGAATGGGGCGTAGAACTGGACGATTGCGGGTCAATTTTGTCGAGAGCCTTACAAATGCAAGATATATTGGCTATGGCTGAGGTACCGACACGGTGGTAAGGGAATTCTACGCTTATGTTTTGCACAACCCAGGAGCCATATTTGCAATGGTCCATGGTGTTAAGATTGATTTTCTATTGAGCGGATCAATGCTCATTTTGGGTTTCAAAATCCACCTGTGGGCCCAGACGAGTATACATCCTCGAGCAATATTGAAGATCTTGAGAGGATGAACATGATTGCTGATTACTTTGGGGTGGAATGGAAGCGCAACCCTATGGGAGCTCTCACCATCTTCCTAGAGAGCGAATTATCTTGGGATCGGAAGATGGTCAGCAAATTTGTATGTGCCCACCTTTTACCGACCAAGCACATGGTATCTGTCACAACCAAGAGGGCGGAGTTGATGTTCTATCTAGAGTAGGGATCTCCAGTCAACATCGGTCTACAGATGCACAACCGTATTCACAAGCTTGCAGCCACATCTGAGCGCGAGCAGTTGCCTTATGGACCGATGATTGACATGTTTGCTTTGGAGGACGAGGTGAAAATTCTCTTCAGTGATAATTGGGAAGACCTGAGCTGATGATCAGTTCATAGTCAGTTCAATGCGTACCAAGACAGGTCGGGCAAAGAGCTGAGAGGGAGCGTACTCCGGTCCTCGGAGCACCCCGGACTCAGAGAGCTATGCTAGAGGAGCACTTAAGAGAGATTGCGAGTCTGCATCACAAGATGGATAGGATTATAGACTTCTTTGGCATTCCTCCTGCGACCCCACCACCTAGGACTGGACCATATCACCGAGCCTCATCTTCGGCCGCTGCTACCTCCAGTTCTGCACCACCTCCCGGTTTCGAGCCTAGAGACGACTGGGAGGATTATTATGGGGAGGACTAGTTTTTCTTTCTTTTTATTGTTGTTCTTTTCCATTTTCTTATTCTTATTTTTATTATTCTTTCCTATCTAGTTGATGTAGCAGAATTTTATTAATATAATGATTTTGGCGGCTTAATCTGTTTGGAGTAATTTTTTTCTCTTACTGCCGCACTTTTGTTATACAGTTTTTTGTCACCACTATTCTTCTTGGTTTGTTTGAGTTACTTAGCGTAGATTCTTCATGGACTACTTCCATGCGCCCGATTATTTATACAATGATCCGATTCTTCTTTGGTTCCACCCTTAACCGAAGCTAAGTTCCTTTTCAAAATTTTCTTTTACATCTTACACATTGGGGACAATGTTTCGTTTAAGTGGGGGGTAAGGGGCGTCACATAGCTTCTTAGCATTATATTCCATGAATTGCGTGATTATCTTGATTCTCTTTGACGCACTATTCACCATTTAGACTTTGATTCATTTCGACAGAATTTCGGAAAAATATGATATTTTTGATCTTTTCGAGTTAATTGACTTCATCTTTGTTTCACGATGCACAAATAAGAGTAAGTGCCCACTTCTGAAGTAGTGGCGTATTAAGCGTATATTCTGTTATGAGCCACCATTTCAAGCACGTATAACTCACTTCCCTTGGTGTGTAGTCGATAGAATATTGATTTGACTAGAGTTGACCCTGGCTTCATCACGAATCATGTTTCATCAATGCTTATGAAGGAAAAGGAATTTCAGATTCGGTAGTTTATCAGGAGTGGGGCCATGAGGATAGATAAATTAATGAGAGTTCACCCGCCAAGAAAGAGAAGTGCATTGAAATATATACATCTATAATCTCTTTGGCAAAATTTGAGTCGATGGAGCGTAAAACGCGCGACTTTTGCATAGACCGATAAACGCGAGTCTAAGAGTAATACATACTCGGTTATCGATCTACCTTGCCAGCTAATTTGGCTTATGAATAACATGTTTGAGACTGGTTAGTTCGACTACGGGTTGACGTAATGTGATGTTGTGTGCATTACTAAGCGGTTGTGAAAGTTATTGCACACACATTGGCTCATGACAAGAATAGTATTTAATGCATCACTGATGGATATGAGTGGCATGATCTTGATCTTGACTTTGTGAGGCACAGTTGTTTTTAATTAACTTGTATACTGATCAGAGTGTTGTTTTCTTTTCGCCATTTTGCTCGGGACGATCAAAAGCTAAGTGGGGGGTAGTTGATAACGCTCTAAATGGTACCATTAATTATACCTATATTCACCCTAAATTCTACTCAAAAAAGGATAAATAGGCTCGTTATTGTGTGGAATATATGTTAAATGCTATGTGCGTGCTCTAAGGATCGTAATTCTTCATCTATGCTATTTTCCTGAGGTTTTGGTACTGTTTGGTCTCGTTTTGCATGTTTTATAGCATGTATCAGACCTGGAGCATTGAAGAACGGATCTGAACTAGAAGAAGTATATTGGGCCAAGTGATTAAAGCCCAAGAAGAAGTCTGCTGAAGAAAAAAAGAGGAATAGTCGGCCTGGTTTACCGAGGGCTAGGGCCGGTAAACCGAGGACTTGTTGGACACGAAATTGATTCTGCCCCATTATCTAGGTTGGTTAGGGTTTTAGAGAGTCATAAGTCGGTCATTGTATCTATATAAGGCCACATTTGCTGATTATTGTATACGCACTCAAATATATTCAATTTTTATATACAATTTGATGAAATAAAGTTATTCCAAGCTTTTGAGGAGTTAATTCTGGTTTTCTCCCTTCTCTACCATCTCTAGCTTGAGTTGATCGAGCTAGATCTCCATTGTTGAAGGTATGAAGCTTTGAACGTTCCTTTTTGTCTTCAATATGGTAGATCTGTTCGTATTTATGTGTTTTAGTTAATCTGCATATTTAAAGACCCCATGATTTACTTATTTTAATCGTATGTGAGCAATGTAGATCCAGGAATAGGAAAAGCTGACCCCGGTAAACCGGCGGTCTATACCGGTTTACCGATGCATTATTTAGAAAACCTAAAACTGGGATTCACTACAGCTACGTTGATCGACATGTTTAATTAACAGTAGGTTAGATCTGTCCAATCTGCTTATTGTATTCATAAATTAACGTGAAGAACTTGCAAGATGAAGTGTTAGTTTGGACATAGTCCGATGGACCCTAGGAACGTGCTGATCAGTGTCGACAGCTGTCTAGGCGGGTTAGCGGTATGAGTTAGCGCTCGATATCGGAAATTCTAGTTCTTTATGTGCATGGGCTATTACGGACCAATTAAGGAGGGTAGCTTGCGTATAGATTGTCTACTACCATTGTCGGACTAGATAGGGTTAGGAGTTGCACCCGTAGCTGACGATAATTAAATCAAACGCTCGCTCGATTAATTTAAGGAAATTATGTGGGGAAGTAAACGTAACGATTATCTAATCCAAGTTAGTAGATCAGTGAAAAGGGGGAGAAATACCAAGTTTCTTTATGTTTATTGTTGGTCAATGACCACCTTTATGTTGCTTCTTAATTAGGTTAGAATCATTTATAGTTAAAGTTGCATTGTCTTTGTGGGATCGACCTTGACTTACATTTACTATACTACGATGTACCTAGTATTCTTTCTAGTAATATCGACGTTAGTGACTTACACGCGATCAGTCTTCTTTTGGGCCTTTTCTTGCCCTTGGAAGCAGTCACGAGCAACACTTGTTTACCCTTGCCGACAGTGCCTTCAGCAGTTTTGAGCATGTTCAATAAATCCGTTAGGGAGCAATCAATATTGTTCATGTGATAGTTCATCACGAACTGCGTGTAAGATTCCGGTAGAGATTGCAGAATTAAGTCAATACTCAACTCACGCCCCATCTTATGGCCCCAACTTCTCAAGCCTCTCTATGTAACCGATCATCTTCAGCACATGCAACCCAACTAGAGTACCCGGACCCATCTTGCAACCAAACAGCGCCTTCGAGACCTCACCTCTCAGTTTGAGTCTGGGAAGCATAGAGCTCCTTCATGTGAACCATAATGGTATAAGCATCCATGGACTCATGCTGTTTCTGAAGTTCCGATGTCATAGAAGCAAGCATGATGCAAATAGCCTCAGTACTGACAGAACAGTGGTTTTGCATGCTTCTTAACCGATTCCCCATTCGTAGCATCTTCGGGATCCTTAGTTAAGGGTGTTTACAAGACATAGCCAATGCCTTTATGTCTCAAAACGATTTTGAGGTTTCTTTCCCAGTCGAGAAATTTTGATTCGTCAAGTTTGTTATCAATGATAAAATGAAGATTCAATTTGTTCGACATTTCTAAAACAATAAAGTAAAGATAATATAAGTATAAGTTCATGCATACAAAACAAAAAATTTTAACTAGGTTTTGCTCCCACTAGCCATCTACTCCCAATTGGCTTTCAAAATTTTTATTAAGTCTTTAGTGGCTGGGACCCAATCTAGTTATCTCGATTCCCGATGAGGGCCGATCAACCGAGACAATTTCGAAAGGTAGGTACTCGATCATACGGCTCCCGACTAGTCAACTCTTTGACAATTCACATCTCAATGTGATAGACAACCCCTTGTCTTTAAAATCAGACGGTCCTGACGAGGGCCAATCACCGCAAGATTCTAGTCAAGTCATAACCCAATATTCGTGAGATCTCATACGATCATATCTCAATAACGACGATATACCCGAGGTAGGTCAACTCCCGACGAGGGCCGATCAGTTGGATCCGAACAAGAACTCTTCACCATCGCTATAATATTGGGATACTTATTTCGACTTGATTTTTATATGTGGGAGTGATTTTAAAATTAATTCACTTAATTAATCGTAATTATATTGCGATCTCATCTAAACGTGCATATTTCTACGTTATCAATATAAAGTAAAACATACACCATTCCGCGCAGAAAATAACCGGTATGATCATGGACTTTTTCTAGGTGCGGTTTCGAATACAAACTGATGAAACCACGGGTCACAATCTAAGGGTAGCTGCAACCGCCAATAGGATCTTTAATGCGCCATCACCAATGGGATCTTTATCTTTCTTTGGACTCCTTCTTTTGCTCCATTCTTGTTACATAATAATCAATCTAATAAATAAATACACCTGCCGCACATTGGGGGGGGGGGGGGGGGGGGGGCTAACGGGAATGAGATAAATGCAGAAAATAAACTAGGCCACGTTCTTCATAACGGCCTAGGACAATTTTGAAACCAACATAAAATAAAGCATATCTATCCTATTGGTCGATTCCATGATCAATCGGGGTCCATATAATCATATTATATCTACACATAATCTAATCCATACAATAACATATTATGAAAAAGATAAATTTAAAATTTAACTATTTGCGTCTTGCTTTATCAAATCAAATAATCAATTAGCATTTAATTAACTAAATGATTTCAATCGAAATAAATTAACTATTAATTTTAAACTATTTCAACTTTAATTTTAATCAATTAGAACTGTTCAAATTTAAATCAAAATTAAAATTAGGACTCTTTAGTTTCTTTATTTTTGATTCCTAATCAAAAGGGATGCCTTTGGTTTCCAAAACCAAAAGGCACCTACCTTGGCCCCTTTCCAAAATCAAAATTTTGAAAAGGGCCTAGACCTAGGCCTTTTCTAAAATCAAATATTTTGAAAAAGGCCTAGGCCTATTCCAAACAAAGTTTGAAAATGCCAATGTTATTTTAATATCATGTGGCATCCCAATGACCCAAACTATTTGAATCATTAGTTAGCCACATGACACCAACTAAACAAAGGAGATATCAATGCACGATAAAATAT
Organism: Gentiana straminea; assembly: GCA_036785695.1. Lineage (NCBI taxonomy): Eukaryota > Viridiplantae > Streptophyta > Magnoliopsida > Gentianales > Gentianaceae > Gentiana > Gentiana straminea. The sequence continues at coordinate 1,323,143 of JAVUPR010000241.1, read as the reverse complement.
CACAAAACGGAAAAAAAAATTTAGGATCCACCATGCACCACCAGCCGCCGGTAGCACCCTAGGGCAGTGGCGGCGGTTACACGGTGGGGAGCCGCCACCGTTAGCCGAGCTCCCTATCCGAGTTATATATACATTTTTTGTTTCTCATTTAGCGAGTCTATATCTTGCATATATTGATTAATTACTATGCAATTTAATTACTGCTTATTGCTTAAGTTCGAAGTTCGCTCTGCTACCACTGTTAGGAAATCAACTGGTCTACGCAGCGGAATTTAAGAAATTGATTTCCGATCCCAAGATCGACTTCGTTTAATACAATAAACACGTTAAGTAGTTGACGGTGATTACCTTGCTTGATCTAATAGATCGACGCTTTGACCGTCAATGGAGAGTAGTAGTGTGCACGAGACTTCCACGTGTCCGGCCTCTATCGATATCTGACGAAGTTTGTAGAATTACAAACACAAAATAAAATACGGAATTATTATTGATGAAGTAAAAGTTACAAGTTGAAAAAAACAATGCAGCTGATCATGAGGTATTTATAGCTTCATACACCTCATGGACCAGTTAGAAGTGAGTTACAAATGGTTATATCAAACTATAACAGAATAACCGTTTTCTAGATTACATCATACTAAGTTGATCAGCAGGCTGCTGGGCTTTCATACTGTCAGCAGGCTGCTGGTGTCTTCATTATCAGTAGAGTACATCGGCTGACTACACTCAACATTCCCATCAGCCTTTATACTGTAACACCCCCTCAAGCCGAGAGTGGTACATGAACAGCTTGCACTCAGCATTCCCTTCAACTACTTGAATTCTGGAATATCTATGAATTCTCAATTTTTCTAGTAGATATGAGAAAAAAGGTGCATCCAAGGCCTTGGTGAGAATATCAGCCACTTGTTTTTTTGTGTTGACTGGGAGAAGCTTGACAAGTTCTGATTTGACTTTGTCTCTCACAACATGACAGTCAATTTCAATATGTTTTTTTCTTTCATGATAAACTGGATTATGAGCAATGTGCATTGCACTGGCATTGTCACAAAATAACAGAGCAGTCAACTGAACTGGAACCTGCAAATCTTGTAATATATAAACCAGCCACTGAATTTCACAAACTGCATTTTCCGTAGCCCTGTATTTAGCCTCAGAGGATCTTCTAGCTATTGTTGTTTGTTTCTTGACCTTCCAGGAGATTGGAGCATCTCCTAGAAACATCATATAACCTGATACCGATCTTCTTGTTTCAGGACAACCGGCCCAATCACTGTCTGTAAAACCTTTGAGTACAAGGTTGGTGTCTGTTGGAAATAGGATTCCTTGACCAGGATTATTCATTAAATACCTCAGCATCCTGTAAGCTGCCTTCATATGATTTTCAGTAGGAGTGTCCAGAAATTGACTTAGTTGTTGTACTGCAAAAGCAATATCTGGTCTGGTAAAAGTGAGATAAATCAATTTACCCACTAGTGATCTATATGCAGTGTTGTTTTCTAAAAGTGGTGAATCACCATATTGTAAAGTCGGCTTAGACTCCATAGGTGTCTTAGTAGGCTTGGCTCCCAAAAATTTATATTCTTCTAGGAGATTAAGTGTGTATTTCCTTTGTGAAATAGATATACCTTTTGGACATCTAGTAGCCTCAATTCTTAAGAAATATCTTAATTTTCCAAGATCTTTGATGGTGAACTGCTGATGTAGAGCATCCTTTACTTGCTGAATCACCTCTTCACTAGGGCTTGCTGCTATGATGTCATCTACATAGAACAACAAAGCAATAAAGGACCGTCCTGACCCTTTTGTAATTAAACTGTGGTCATTTTTGGATTGAATGAATCCTTGAGCCTCCAAAGATTTAGTCAACTTGCAATTCCATTGTCTGCTGGCTTGCTTGAGGCCATACAATGACTTGGTAAGTCTGCAAACTTGATTTGGTTTACTTGCTGCACAACCTGGAGGTTACTGCATGTATACTTCTTCATGCAAATCTCCATGTAAAAAGGTAGTGTTAACATCCTTTTGATGTACGTAGATGCCGATTATTGGCTACTGCTGCTGCAAGTAAAGCTCCGACTGTAGTGATTTTGACAACATGTGAGAAAGTTTCTTGATAATCAATCCCATATGTTTGAGTGTAGCCTTTTGCTACTAGTCTAGCTTTATATCTCTCTATTGAACCATCAGGGTTATATTTGATTCTGTACACCCATTTACACCCTATGGGTTTCTTGCCTGGGGGCAGATCAACTATTTCCCATGTATGAGTCTTTTGTAGAGCTTCAAGTTCTTGTTGCATTGCTTGCTTCCATTCATCATGCTTGATGGCTTGATTATAAGTCTTAGAATCTTTAACAACATCAATGGCATTAATGAATCTGGCATAGTCTGCTGAGAGATTGTCCAGACTCATGACTGCACTCAACAGGTGTGGAGTCTACTGAACATTGTGAGCACCCCCTTGATAAAAGGTTGGTGATTTTCTTGTTCTGGTCGATCTTCTTAGTTGTGTAGGTTCAGGTGCCTGATTTCCTAGTGCATGCTTTTCATTAGATGCCTCACCTGCATCTGACCCTATGTTTGGCTGGTCTACTAATTCATTCAACAGGTCATCAAAAGTGTCCATTACTGGTAAATGAACGGGAATGTCAGCAAGATATCTAGCCTTGCCTAACATCTGTTGAAATGAAGGAAAATAAGTTTCATGAAATTGAGTGTTTCTAGCAACAATGATATCTTTGTTGGTAATGTCTAAGAGAATAGCACCCTTAGATGTATTTGAATTCCTAAAATAGACACAAGTCCTACATCTTGAGTCAAATTTTGTTGTATACTGCTGAAGTGTATAGGAAAAGACTAAACAACCAAAAACTTTAAACACAAAATAGTCTATTTTAGTGCCACAAAGCACTTCATGTGGAGTTCTTTCCTTCAACAGTGGTTTAGGTGTAGCATTAAATAATTTTACAGCATGTAAAAGACAGAAACCCCAATATTCAATGGGTAGATTACTCTGGACCCTCAAACCTCTTGCCACATTCAGCAGATGCTGATGTTACTTTCAACAATACCATTTTGCTCAGGTGTACTTACACAGGATGTCTGATGTATGATACCCTGCTGAGCATAAAAGTCAGTGAGTTGAAATTCTACACCATTGTTAGATCTAATTACTTTAGTAATCTTAAAACTGAGTAGAAACAAATTTAACAAAATATTTAACATCGTCAGAGGCTTCAGATTTGTGCCTCATAAGAAAAACCCAAGTAAATCTGGAAAAATCATCTACAATAGCAAGAAAATATTGTTGTCCATTTACAGTATGCTGTCTCAAGGGACACCAAATGTCCATATGAACAAGGTCAAAAGCAGCATTTACAGCAGTAGTACTTAAAGGAAATGGATTTTTCTTCAGTTTAGCCATAGGGCAGACATAACAAAGATCATGATTACAAAATTTGACATCAGCAGACTGTGAACTAATGACTTGTCTTTTATCTTTCAAGTGTCCTAGTCTGTAATGCCACAAAAGAGCATCATCTAATCTATCATATAAAGTGTGATTTTCTACAGCATTGGAAATAGAAAGTCTTATAGGTTGATCCATGACATAGAGTCCTCTGTGTAACTCAGCTAAACCAATCACTTTCTTGTTCTTGTCCTGCAAAACACACTTGTTAGCAGAAAAAACAGCTGCACCTTTTGAATGATTAATAAGAGAAGGTAGTGACAAAATGTTATACTTAAAACAAGGGATGCAAAACACATCATGTAGGACCAGTTGAGTGTTGATCCTCACTTGTCCTATATATGTGATAAATACATTATTTCCATTAGGTAATCCCATTTATATAACAGATGAAGGTTTGGGATTGCTTAACATAGCTAATGATCCTACAATGTGATCTGTGGCACTAGAGTCCAAGATCCATTGTATTGATCTTACTAAATTTAGGACACCTGTTCCTGTAGTAGGTGAGTAATGTGTGACAATATCAGCAGGTTGGCCAACAACAAATCCTGCATGTCTAGGAGGATCATTCAGCACAGCCATCAACAAGTCAAGTTGTTGTGCAGTAAGATTGGGAAACCCCGGTCCAACAGACCTGCTTGGTGCCTGAACTTCTTCTGCTGATTGTTCCTCTTCTACCATATTGGCTCTTTTTGACTTGAAACCAGGAGGAAAACCATGCTTCTTGTAACAAGTCTCCTAAGTATGACCATTAAATCCACAAAAAATACATTGCATCTTCTTCGGATTCTCAGGTCTGGGATTTGCAGCAGAGTTAGTTCTGCTGACAATCTGATTTTGTCCCTGTCCATTATTTTGTGACAAGAGAACCATGGAATCTTGATTCTTGGCCTTGTTAGCCACATACAACTTCTGACTTTCAAACTAGATTGCCATTGCAAAGGCATCATGAATTTCCGGAAAGGGCACCATCAACATTGCTTGTGAAACCATTGGCTCAAATTCATCCCTTAAACCTTTAAGGAATTTCATGACATGTTCAACCTCCATATGATCCATCAGATTGCTAATTGTATTGCAGTGACATTGAGGATCACAAGAACAGACTGTTACAGGCCTGATGGTCTTGATTTCTTCCGAAAAGAACCATTAACTTTGTGAAATATCGATTGACAGAATCTGTGCCTTGCTTTAGCAGATGCGTTTCTTCAAAAAGTTCTAAAAGTCTTAAGGCATCAACATTTAAAAATCTTGCTGCAAGATTCTTCCAAACTGCATGTGCATTCTTGAATACATCAAACTTTGTGCAATGGCGTTTTCAACATAATTTAAGATCCATGATCTCACCATTGTATCACATTGTCTCCATGCATGGAAGTCTGCTGAATCTGCTTATGGCCTTTTAATTGTGCCGTCTACGAAGCCAATTTTGTTCTTGGTGATCAGCACCATCTCCATGGACATTTTCCATGGATTATAGTTATTGCCATTCATCAATGGCTGAACAAGAACTAGAGAAGGATTCTCATTAGGATGAACATAGAATGGACATGAGGGACTTATTGTTTCTTTGCTACCATGGCTATCAAGAACTTCAGAATTGATCACAAATCAATAATGAAAGTGAAAAAAAACCGATAAAAAAACAAACATGAAAACGATGACAGTTTACTCTCAAGAAACTGAATTCTCAGAAAATATGAAGAACACTCTCAAGATTCTTCAAAGATTGGAGAGAAAAAGCAAGAAAGCATTCAGAAATTCTTAAATTTCTGCTCTGATACCATGATGAAGTTTGTAGAATTACAAACACAAAATAAAATGCAGAATTATTATTGATGAAGTAAAAGTTACAAGTTGAAAAAACAATGCAGCTGATCATGGGGTATTTATTGCTTCATACACCTCATGAATCAGTTAGAAGTAAGTTACAAACGTTTATATCAAACTATAACAGAATAACTGTTTTCTAGATTACATCATACTAAATTGATCAGCAGGCTGCTGGGCTTCCATATTGTTAGCAGGCTGCTCGTGTCTTCTCATTATCAGTAGAGTACATCAGTGACTGCACTTAGCATTCCCTTTAGCCTTTATATTGTAAGAATATCCACACGAGCACCTCACCGGTATCCTCTTTGGATTGCTACTAGAAAAATCCGGTTGCTAGACCGGCCTTTTCTCTCTCTAAATCCCTCTTTAAAAAGCTCTCCGTTTTTTTTTTTTTGTAAATTAGAACTCTTCTAATTGTGATGTACAAAAGAGCTAGCCAAACCCTTGCTTTTATAGGTGAAGGTGGCACCCCATATGTCCCCAATCTGATTGGGAGAAGCTTCCTAGTAGATTAATGAGAAAGAAAACCTTTTACTAGTAAAATAAGGAAAATAAATATTCTATATTTATCTCTTTTAAATTAGTATCTTATATTAAATAAATCCAAGATATTGTCAATATCTAATATTGAATATCTTCTTCATATTACCATAAATCTATTAATATCCAATCTTAATATATGATAATATCATTAGTTAAATTGCACAATCCAAGCGTATCATATACACCACCGTCTGTGCCCAATATGCCAAATATTGGCATCAAGAATATTCTTTAATTAATAAATATAATTAATATCTTGTATTTAATTTATTCATAATAAATAAATACTGTCATATTAATTTAATCACTATAACACTTTATAGTCGAGATAAACTTTCCTTATTCGGTTATCACTATAACCACATTTTAATCCGGCTAGATGTTCTTATGTGTCTGACCCAATAGGCTTTCGAATATGTTGGCCGTAGACATGAAGTGCAATTTACAAAAATGCCCTTCATACCTAACGATCACGGAATAGCGTCTAGCAACATACCGTGACCCCCAATCATCGGAAGAGTCAAAAGCAATGACTACTACCATTCATGTGTAACAATTACCATGTAAATAGAATCCTATCGTTGTAATTATATCAATTCGATCGTATCTCGAGTGTCAGTACATCAACGACCGTATCTTATAATCTGGATATCATGCTCTCTCGGAATAACTCATTTACTCCCACTTTGCCAAGATTCACGAGAGCTAGACATTCCTTATAAGAAGGTCATTTCGGATATTTACTCCTAATCATATGATACGCGATTTCCGGATGAACAAACATGTATCCTACGCATGCTTCAATATCACACCCGAGCACTACCGCATGATCTCCCCATGGATAGGGGAAACCTCAATAGTGTCAAAGCATGACAATCCACATCGTGATGCCTTGAACACCCCGGTCTCAGGATAATTACACAACTGCCACATACTATGATGCTTAATGTAAGTGGGCCAGTCTAACGTACGCATTCTCTAATGCCCGTCCACGTACAGTCCAAGTGTCCCTACACTTTGATAGACGAGATCTGTCCCTATCTTCAATAAGATAGAAGACATCCAATACGTGCTAGTCTAATCATACCATCAATGTCCCGTTTGACAGTACACACGACTAGAGACATTTAAGCATCAAACATATTAAAGTGAATAGAGATCTCATCAATCACAATCACTATTGCGATTTCTCTATCACAGTTTGACACTAGGGATGTTACAATATATTCAAAAACATAGTTGGTTCATAAGGACAAACAATATATAATAACAAAAAGTGCTTTTATTAATCATAATAAAGTTATTACATGAACTCAGTAGACTGCAAATGACCCGACCCGGTCGGATCCGGTCCAACCCGATTGGGTTTAGGACACTATATCAACAACTGTAGTAGGAGATATACCACCGGTGTATCTACCGCTTGTGACTGAAGTGTACCCACCTCAAGTTAATGTGTATCAATAGTGGACTAATAGTGGTTTGACTGCGAGATCCTAAACTCCAGTCAATTATGAAACAAATCAATTCACCACAGACTAAATGTTTAAGGTAGTACATCATAAACTCAATCCTCCATACATAACACTTACACACTGAGATTTATGGTTACATAACAAACCCTTAACGATTTTCTTGCAGTGCTATTTATAAAATGCTACTAAGCAAATAAATGATCAATAAGAAAATATTAGTTCTATTTAAGTAAAACAATACGTATTGCTTTTCCTTGCACCATGCCTAACAAATAAGTGTCTATTGATATAATTACATACAAACAAACCGTCCATACACTATCCGTAATGAAGCAGAAAGAATTTCCGTAAAACTTCTTCTTTACAACTTATCCTTATTTACCATTAACCCAATAGTGATCACTTAGTTCATAACCAATACAAATTCCGTGAATATATCAGTTTCTAGGATTAATAAATAAGGGGATTGTCTTTCTACTTCCCACAGGATGGAATGGATTCCGTATCTGTGAAACACACACTCATCTACTCATTCCTGAATAGTGCCAACGTGAAAGTGATTTGGAACGCACCACTTAGCAATCCTTAACGAACATATCAAATCCTATCTTGAAACTAGAAGGAGTCTGCAATCACTTCAGGATTAAGGTTAATCCACATATGATCATCTTGTGATTTAATAAGATTTCTCAATCACAGAGATATATGAGAAATATTGCAGATTAAATCGGTCCAGTCCTATATGAGTACATCATATATAAATGCCCCACTTAAATAACCAATATCGACGGTCCGGATAAGATGCTCACCATAAAGTGTTCTGGGCGCATTAATGGTGCTTTAATCAATGTATACTTTGATTAAGTTCACCACATACTAACAATATATGTGTATCACCATAAATTTAATTCTCACGTGTGACACACACTAAGCTATATGGCTATATATGATACAACTTAGGGTTTTCAACGGTATATTATTTATAAGCATGAAGTAAATAAGAAGATGACAAATAAATTTGTCATTTATTAATTAAAATACCATACATTTCTTTTCGACACTACACCTAACACCATGGTACCATGTTCAGTACATCACAATGTAAGTAAAAATGAAGCATGGTGCAACTTTTGGTAAAATGACTGGCACATCCCACATGACATATAAGATCATGATACTCTTGTAATACATCGAAATTCGACAGGGGTAATAACCAATCATACATCCAAATACGACTCGTGTTCGGTCGCAGTGCTTTTGTAACACATTGCAAGTAAAACACATATGAGCACATAAGTCACGTAAGGTCAATTTAAATCCATATCTAACCTGCGTGAGCTTATAAAGGCTATAGAAACATCGAACTGCCATTATATCCCCAATACTTGTAACCCAGACGCATCAAACAGATTAAAGAAAAGTAACCAGAAAACATAATAACTTTCTGAAAAACACAGGTTACGTCACAGATCATACTAAAAACTAATTATGGAACTCAGCCCATGCGCTTTCCTGTGTGAAAGGCCAGAAACGCGGCCCATGCTTAGCCTCATGACCACTTTCTGATCTAACAGATATCTGACAGCTACCCCAACACATAATCATGTCCAATTTTGTGATGTTTAACATAAAAAAAATATTCAAAAAAACTCAAAAGAATAATCTATAAAACCAAACCTTTTGATAAGTAGAATTCCTTACTTTAAAGACAAGGAGAACCACGAACCGAACATCAACTAACTTCCAAATCTTACATGAATCTACAAACCAACAACATATCTAACAACGATTACCTTTCAAATCTAACTTACTTATTGTTAAAGCCAAGAACTACTACGAAAAAGGTTAAAAATTTCCTTCGCAAAATGAATCTAAGGCTAAAACTGCTGCTAGAATCGAACTTGCTTCGAAATCATTGATGTGATCTACCAAGCGAACCCAGAAATGCCAGACGAAGCCCCTAGAGACTACGTCGGGGGGGGGGGGGGGGGGGGGGGGGGCTTTCCCATGTGATGGGCTGGGTTAGCGTACACATGACCGGTTCCAAGCCGGTTCGGTTCCAACATCCCAACCCTTTCGGGCCAAAATTCAAACCGGCCCTCCGGTTTTGCCATATCATCCGGGTCATAATACCCGGAGGGTTTGGCGGTTCTCTGGGTCTAGACGGGTCACGGGTTGGGCATGGTTCAATCCGGTTCAGATCACGGTCCACATCCAGATCACTTCATATTTCATTTTATCAAAGACAAACTAAAATTTCAAAAAGTTTTTTTTTTGTAAACGAATTTATAAATCGTCAATAAACTAATAATGCTGGAATATATATATATATATATATATATATATATATATATATATATATATTTATATTTCTAATATTTCATTTCATGACTCGTAAATTAGGCAATATAATATTGCCAATATTACGTACATTATAATAATATGTGTTTAGTCACATGTTGCGTCGAACTATAGTTTTTATTTTATTTTAAAGCAACTTTATTTTATTAATAAACGAAATAAAGAGCTACAAAGTTGAGTGCCATATCCCGGCCCGCCCCAAGTTTACGTGACGAGTGCATAAAGCGTGGCCTCCTTAAACCCTATGTGTGGCAAACCCAAAGTGTAGGAAAATCCACCACATAGGGAAGAGTACTCGCTCTATGCACCCCCGAAAAATTCCCTGCCCTATAAATAATTACATCAGTGGGATTCATATTGAAATAAATGCTGCCTCTATGCATGAAATGCCGAAGACCCATTCGCATCCCTGTGTGAACCGTCGAACTAAAAACACGGCTTGCACTTTATTCTAAGTAATTTTTATCTACTTGGAATAAAATTGTATGCGTATCATTCATCTTTATAAACATACATATGTACACCAAATATATGAAAGAATCAAAGCCTTCGTTTTCTTCAAATTGTTTTTTTTTATTTAAAATATACATGAAAAAGTATAAGTAATTGAGTTCAAATTAATTTGACATTTTATGCATAAAACATTTTATAGTTTTGAAAATACTTATATATGAATGTTTACTATATTATCGTATAGTAATTACAAGTATATTTTCTATATTTTTTTAAATATTTACTATACTATAGTATGTGTTATCGTATCCAAGTATATTATACTACATCAATTCCAAAATATAAGTCCATTTAGACATTTTCATACGAATTAGAACAGTGGTTAAGTGTCATTAATTTTAATAGTAAAAATCTAGAATACCCTTTGACTCTTATTAGTAGGTGAATGTATTATAAATTAAAGGTAAAAGAAAGAAAATTGTAATAAATGGTATTTTAAATGAATTTATATTATGGTACAAATTCAAAAGAATAAATGGACTTATATTTTGGGACATATGTAGTATATAAAAATACTTACAGAGTTCAATTCCAAAAAATTGAAAACAAACATTTATAGTAAATGATAGCTATAATATATGATAAATAATATAACGATATAATGATATTTGATATATATATCATATATAAATATATTTTATTTATATCTTTTTTTCAAATTAATTATAATTTTTATATCTTTTATATCAATATTTTATTTATATTAATTGTAAATATAAATTATTTGTTGCATAATTATATCTTTTATACATAATTTCTTATAAAAAATAAAAATAAAAAACGAAAAACTGCTTGTTCCATGCCGGTTTGACCGCCGTTTAACCGACGGTTGTTTAGACCTCCGGTTATGGGTCAAACCGGGCCGGGGCAAACCTTTAACCGCGCAGACCTGCCTACCAAAGGACCCGCCAACCCACCAGGTAAAAAACTGTCAAACCGCTGGGCTTTTTCAAGAAAAAACCGGAATCAACCATGTCTAGGCTAGTGGCTGAGCTTTTTTTGAAACTTGCTAAACGTGAACACTGTGAAGCCCGGGGCTATCTGGAGTCTTTTTATAAGATTTTCTGAGTGTACTGCGGTTTTAAGGTGTTTTGGAGGCTGATAATGTCGAAATTATTACAAACGGATTAAGCGGTGGATATCAAGCTATTTATGTGTGAGTTGTCCAGTTAATACGTGATGATGCTCAAGAACGATGATAAATAATGTAGATAAAATGGGTGGGGGTTGTTTTTTGGGATTATGGTTGCGTCGGAGTGACTGCCTACGTACCCTTGGATTTGCAAGAGATCAAGCCAAAATAACGTAGTTCTAAAGGGATGAGAGATGCTGCTATTTATAGGGATTATATTCGGCGGTTACAAAGGCGGTAAATAAATACGCGTGATGTCAGGCGAGCTCTGTTGGGCGAGCTCCGATTGGGATGAGCTTGTACCGGAGCCGCTGCGGGCTCTTCACTTGTAACCGTTTGTGTCGACTGTTGCCTAGTCAAATGGGCTTTGTCCGAGATGATGGACTGCAAGCTGGAGGGGCGAGCAGGTCGGCCGTTAGTGTCTTTGTGTCGAGCAGGATGCTTGATTGATCGACGTCCGTTGCCTTGGCCGATGTTGAGAATCGTAGAGGCACGAGGTGGGATGGATTATTCTCGGCTTGGTTTTGGGGCGAACTAGCTAGGCCGAGGACCCTATCCATTACTGGGTTTATGCATGGACCAGGTTTGGATACGCGGCCTCTTTACTAGGCTTGGCATATCAATGACCCCCTATTCCTTGATTTATTCATGGCGCACACATGAATATGTCATGGAGTAAGTTCTTTTTGAAATATCGTGTGCAGAGCTGGGTGATGTGGAGAGCTTTTTCTTGATGCGTTATGCTGAGAAGCCTGTCGGCATATGATGTCGTACCAAAGAGACCGGGCTTGAGTATGTTTCACTCGAGGGAGAGTAGCCGTATGATGCCGTGCTGAAGCTACCGGACTTATATAAGATTCGCACAAGGGCGAGTTCCAATTGTTAGGAAATCTACGCGGGAACGCAACGGAATTTAAAATTTATTTCCTTTTTACCAGGATCGACTTCGTTTAAGCAACAAACATATAAGTAGTAAACGAGAAAGTTACCTTAGATGATCTAAAATATCGAAGCTTTATAGTCTACGGTTGTAGTTTCTGCATGAAGCCGCCCAAGTGTTCGCCTTTACCGTTGATCCACACGATCAACCCGCCCCGCTGGAATCCACCATTGGATTGCTACTAGAAAAACTCAGTTGCTAGACCGACATTTTCTCTCTCTATAAACTCTCTTTAGGAAGCTCTCTTATTTTTCACAAGAATTATTAACTCTTGGAATTGTGTTTTATAAAAGAGCTTGACACCCACCTCCTATTTATGATGAAGGTGGCGCCCCAATGTAATCCCAAACTGATTGGGAGAAGCTTTCTGCGTGGAGTGGGGAGAAATAAAATATTTTTCTTAATAAAATAAAGAAAATATATTTGATTGATTTATTTCATTTAATTTAATATCTCATATTAAATATTTCCAAGATATTGTCAGTATCTAATATTGATTATCTTTATCATATTACCATAAATCAATTTGCACATATGTGTAAATCTATACTCATTAATATCTAATATTAATATATGATAATATTATCAATTAATTGCACAATCCAAGTGTATCTTAATACACTCAAATTTTTGCCCCGTATGCCACAATATTGGCATCCGGAATATTCTTAATTAATTAATTAATATAATACTATGATTAATCAGTTTGCAAAATCCATGTTTATCATATACACATAATAATTTCGACCTATACATCAATTATGTATATTTAATTAATCAACATAATTAATATCTCATATTATATTTACTCATAATAAATAAATACCACAATATTAATTTATCACTATAACACTTTATAGTCGAGATAAATTTCCTTGTTTGGTTATCGCTATAACCGCATTTTAATCCGGCTAGATGTCCTTATGTGTGTGATCCGATAGGCTTCCGAATATGTTGGCCGTAGATACAAGGTGCAATTACGAAAATGCCCATCATACCTAACGATCATGGATAGTGTCTAGCAACACGCCATGACCCCCAATCATCAGAAGAGTTAAATGCAATGACCACTACTTTTCATGTGAAACGGTTACCGTGTAAATAGAATCATATCGCTGTAATAATATCCATACGGTCGTATCTCGGGTGTCAATACATTAACAACCGTATCTTATAATCTGGATATCATGCTCTCTCGAAGTAACTCATTTACTCCCACTTTGCAAAGATCACGAGAGCTTGACATTCTTTATAAAAAGGCCCTTTCGGATATTTACTCCTACTATTATGATACGTGATTTCCGGACGAGCAACATGAATCCTACGCTTGTTTCAGCATCACACCCAATCACTACCGCATGATCGCTCCATGGCTAGGGGAAACCTCAATAGTGTCAAAGCATGACAATCCACACCATGATGCCATGAAAACTCCAGTCTCAGGATAATTACACAACCGCCACATAGTGCGACACTTAATAAAGTAAGTGGGTCAGTCTAATGTACGTATTCTCTAATACACGTCCGCATACAGTTCAAGTGTCACTACACTTTGATAGACGAGATCTATCCATACCTTCAATAAGATAGAAGACATCCAATACGTGCTAGTCTAATGGTACTATTAATGTTCCATTTAATAGCACATACGACTAAAGATATTTAAGTATCAAACCTTTTAAAGTGAGTCGAGATCTCATCAACCATAATCACCATTATGATTTCTCTTTCACAGTTTGACACTAAGAACGTTATCATATATACAATATCATAATTGGTTCGTTAAATGAACAAAATATATAATAACAGAAAAGCCATTTAACATATGTACAAACATAAAGAAATAGTAGAAATTATCCGACCCGGTCAGATCCGGTCCAACCCGATTGGGTTTAAGACACTATTTCAACACCAATATGATGCCGTGTTGAAGCTACCGGACATTTATAAGATTTGCACGAGGGCGAGTTCCAATATGATCCCGTGCCAAAGCGACCAGACTTACATAAGATTCGCACGAGGGCGAGTTCCAAGATGCCGTGCTTAAGCGACCGAACTTGCATAAAATTCGCACGAGGGTGAGTTCCAATATGATTCCGTGCCGAAGCAACCAGACTTGCATAAGATTCGCACGAGGGCGAGTTCCAACATGATTCCGTGCCAAAGCGATCGGACTTACGTAATATTCGCATAAGGGCGAGTTCCTATAGGATGCCTTGCCTAATCGACCGAACTAATGTAAGATTCGCATGAGGGAAAGTTCTAATATGATGTTGTACCGAAGCTACCAGACTTATGTAAGATTCGCTCGAAGGCGAGTTCCAGTGTGATGTCGTTCTGAAGCGACCGGCTTGAATGCTTTATGCTTGAGGGCGTGTCCATATGGTGTCGTGCATATAGAGACTAGGTTTAAATGCTTTACGCTTGAGGGCATGTATGTATGGTGCCGTGCATATACCGACCAAGCTTAAATGATTTACGCGTGAGGGCGTGTCCGTATGGTTCCGTGCATATATCGACCAGGCTTGAATGCTTTACGCTTAAGGGTGTGTCCACATGGTGCCGGCATAGAACGACCAGGCTTGAATGCTTTACGATTGAGGGCGTGTCCGTATGGTGCCGTGCGTAGAGCAACCGGGCGTAAATGCTTTATGCTTAAGGGCGTGTCCGCATGGTTCCGTGCGTATTGGGACCAGGCTTAAATGCTTTACGCTTGAGGGCGTGTCCGTATGGTGCCGTGCATATAGCGACCAGGCTTAAATGCTTTACGCTTGAGGGCATGACCGTATGGTTCCGTGCGTATAGCGACCTGGCTTAAATGCTTTACGCTCGAGGTGTGTCTATATGTGCCGTGCATATAGCGACCGGGCTTAGATTCGCTCGAGGGCGAGTTCTAATATGATGCCGTACCGAAGCGACCGGACTTAGATTCGCTCGAGGGAGAGTTCCAATATGATTCGGTGCCGAAGCGACCAGATTTATGCAATATTAGCTTGAGGGTGAGTTCCAATATGATGCCGTACCGAAGCGACCAGACTTATGTAAGATTTTCTTAAGGGCGAGTTCCAGTACGATGCCGTGCCGAAGCGACCGGACTAATGTAAGATTCGGTCGAGGGTGACTTATAGTATGATGCCATGCTGAGGTGACTGGACTTATACTCGTTTACAATGATCATAAGCGGGCTGTTTGGCATGGTGCCCAGAAGCTATTTAGCCGAGTTAGCCTCATAAAGATTCCGATGTTTGGAGTTGCGGCAATATGGAGACTGATAGTCGTCCGGATCGGGCGAGCTGAAGATCGTCACCTCAATGTTGTGTTTGACATGAACGTTGGAGCCTGACATAGCCGTTATGTTCTGGAAGATCATGTCCTTTGATTGGGCTGTGCATTCCGATAACAAATGTAATTATGATTTTGGATTTTGAAGAGACACGTCAACAATTGTTGGTCCCAGAGAAGGGTAAAAATATAGTCAGAGGGGGGGGGGGGGGGTGAATGACTATAGCGGAGTTTCAAAAAATTTCTTGTATTTAAAAGCTTTTGTGCAGCGGATAAGTCCCTTCTTACTATGTTATTTCAAAGTAGTTTAAGGAATCACAAATATATGATATAATATAAGCAATTAAATGAATGCAGTAAGGTAAATTGCAGAAAGTAAATTGACACAAGGCTTATAGTGGTTCAAGGTGGTGTATTCCCTTAATCCACTCTTCTCCTGTGATGATCGGAGGAATTCACTATTGTTTTCACAGATACAATAGTACGATTGTCCTTGACTCACAAGCTTCACAATCTACAAGACTATCACTCCTTGACTGCAACAGCTTCAGTGACTCAGTCTCTTTCACGGCTCATTGGGATCAAATCCTTCAGCAGCTATCACAAACACAACTCCTTCTCAGATGACTCTGATTCAGTTGCTTGATTGATGTGAATTGGATTCGCAAACTTGTTGATCAATATCAATGCTTGATGTTTGAATTGTAGCTCTCAGTTTTGAGTTGATCACTAGATGTTTTCCTTTTAAACGCAGACAGAAGGCTTTTTACTTTGACAGAGTTTTTGCTCAGATTTTTCGTTCACTTTTTTTATTTTTATTTTTCTGTCAATGCCCTCTATTTATAGCCTTGATTATCCTTGATTTGAATTTCCATCCGTTGGCTATATTAATGAGGGGAATAATCCTTGATTTTATTCTTGATTCCCCCTTAATTATGTTCTCCTTGATTTTAGTGATCGGATTTTTCTTCAAACGTTTACCATAAAATCCGTCCTTGATTGATCCTATATTAATTGTGCATTTAATGCTGGATCTTCTGTATCTTCTCCATATTTCAATAATCTGATCGAGTAAGATTTACTCAGCCATACTTTGAACAATCAAGTGACCTATCTGACTTTGCCGCTTAGATCTTCCTTCACTGCTTTGTCTTCACTCAGCCGGAAGTCAGTCCACTTTACCGATTCACTGTTTCCTTTATTCTTTCAGTTAAAGTAGAATCCTTGTACTTCACTGATCCTTGATTTGGGTGAGATCAGTGTACACCATATTTAAACATAGAGTTTCATTACTTGAAATATAACTTAGACTTATCCAAGGTCATCACAGACTTCCTTGGTTATAAGTCAGACTATGATGTCTTCATGGCTTCTCTGCTGGTGCTTGGCTGGCTTCACTCTGCCGAAAGTTTGTCCTTGCTTTGCCGTCCTTCCAACTAGTACAATACTTGTCTGACTCAACTTATACAACATGTCAGACTCTAAGTAAAGACTATACAGAGTGTTCTAACTTATTTCAGGCTTGCTATAACAGCTAGTATGGCCATCATCAAAACATAATAAAATGTTCCTAACAATTTCCCCCTTTTCGATGATGCCAAAACCCTCATAAGCCTGAACATAAGTGTAACAAATTTTTTATAATAATTGATAGAGTAGAAGCTTCAAAAATTTTATTCATCCATTTGAGGGTAATAAGATATAGGAAAGGAAACATTAGAGAATGGAATTCAATTAATTTAGCTAAGCAAGTTTAGCTACTTCTTCTTTTCTTCAAACCTGATGTCTTTGCCTTTGATGCCCTTGCCCTTATCAGTTGGGCTTGCCTTCTTTCCACTGGAGCTCTCAGGCTTTGAGCTTCCTTCCCCATTTTTGGCAGCACCAAAACGTGCTTCAAGATTTGCATTTATTTCTTCAGACTCAGGGAGAGGACCATACCTTTGCTCCAGAATTTTGTTGTTGGCCGTATTGATGTTTATCAGAGTGTCAAGTTGCTGGCTAGAAAATTCCATAATCTCATCCAGGTGTTGAATGTGATGAGTGTGAGGATTCAGAGTGTCCACCAACGGTTTGAGATTGTTGTCAATCTTTTCAGCATGAGCCTCAAGGTTGGTTTGGACATAATAGAGAATGAGATGTTGTAAGTTGCACAACAAGTTTCCCTGTTTTTCCATAACCTCATCTTGTATCTTGATGTGACTGATGAGGGCTTCAATCTTATGGTTGAAGGAGGTTGCTTCACTCCTTAAAGCAGCTTTCAGGTTCTGCCTGCTATGATACTGCTTCTCCATGTCTACAATCAGTGGTTGAATGTCTAGATTGAAGATTCTTTCTGGATCAACTTCCTCTGGTGTTACTTCAACATTCTCATCATCTTCATCTTTCTCCTCCTCTGTTTGCACCTTATCTTCTTCTTCTTCATCCTTCTCTTCTTCTTTTTCTTCCTCATTAGACTCAGGGTCATTGAGAGGTTGCTGGGAGGTGTTGGCTTTTCCATCTGCTGGAGATGGTACTTTCTCTACTGCTGTTCCCCCTTGGTCAATACTGGGGGAGTCGACAGGTTCAGCGGAGTGAGTTTGATCAGCTGGCTCACTCCGCTGTTTGTCAACTTTGCTGAGACTCTTGAAAAGTACCTCTTGAAGGGTTAGATCATCGTCAGATATCTCCATGTTCTCTGGATCAGCTTCAAGATGGTCACCCTCTGATTTCTCATCCTCTGTCTCAGCTTCTTCTTCATCCATCCCTTCTTCTTCGGATGAAGTGAGAACATATTCTTCCTCACCTTCTTCCAGATAGGTGATGTCCTCTTGTTGTTTAGCTTCTTCAGTTGCTGTATCGTCACTGATTATCATAGGTTCATAAAAATTACTGGTACCAGCCACATAGGTGTTCTCTTTTGCCTTCTGGGATCAGGTTCTTCGTCCCACTCCTGATCTGTTGCTTTCAGGTTGATTTCTCTTTCTCCCGGCAGTGGGTTTCGGTTTCATAGATGCCTTGATATATGTAAACATTACCTTGAACTTGTGTGGAGCCTGCAGATTTGTGGGTTTCACTTTCAAAGCGTTAAACAGGTGTTGAATGGGGAACCCATATGATTTCCTTTCCCGAAAATCACCTTTCTTGCGCAAGCCCTTGCTTGGTGCAGTGATTGACAGATCAATTTCTTATTGAATCTGGTCTTTCAGCCTATTGAATACAAATGTTGCCCAGTCAAATTTAGTGCCTTCGTAGATGATTGCCATTATCTTGACCCGTAACTCAGTCAAGTTTTCCATCGACCCTTTTCTTCCTTCAATGTTCTTGGTGATGACCAGTGCGAATTCAGCAAACGGAAGTTTGAGTGCTGATCTGGGAAGGTTGTAGGTTTTGCTGTTTTTCTTAGGGTTCTTGGCTATTTCGGCCTAGAAATTTTTGATGTCAATTTGTACAAATTTTACATTAGCTGGACCTATCATAGGTAGGTGAAGGAATCTATTGAGAAGACCAGGCGTAATGACTACATCTTTCCCAAAGATTGAACTCTTTATGCAATCGATGTCAGTCTTCTTTGTGCTGGGCACAAAATTAGCATTCTTCCAGAATTCAATAAGATTTTCATAGCAGATTCCATTGATTGAGGGGTTTAGGAAGGTCATTAATCCCAGATTTGAACAACAATCAACCAGGCGTTGTGCTTGTGCATTATTGTCGCAGAAGGAAAGGTAGGGTTCCGGTTTGAAGAACGTTCCAGTGATGATCGATTTTTCATAAAATCTTTCTATGGCCGATATTGTAGAGGATGAAGCCATTGTTGAATGTGATTGATATATCGAAAAGTTTCGATCTTTCAAGGGGAGAAAGGAGGTTTATAATTTAAAAATAAACGTAAGGATTTCTGAGAAACCTCTAAAAGTCGTTTATATAGAATAATTTGGGTAGTGTGAACGTGGTTGAATATGAAAGGATTTTATGACGTAATGGCGTGATTTTATGTATATAAATCCCGATATTCGAGTGTAGTGGGGGAGTGGATTGAGGTAAGTAATGATAGATTCTGGGAATCGAGGCGTTTGTAATTAGAAGAGTAATATGGTTACCTCCATGATTGTAAATTGATCTCCACGTGTGTGATTTCTCATAGTATAATCCTCCATAACTTCCTTATTCTCCACGTGTATAGAAGTTGATTTGGTTCACACTTTAATTTTCCCATAACACCAATCTTCATTTCGGTGGAGTGCTTTTGCTGGTCACTTAGCCGGTGTAGTGGATTTTTCACTGGGCTGCTTTATTCAACTATTCCTAACAATCAGTTAAGTTAACTTCACTGAGTACCAGTGCCTTATCTGCTATATCTCCTGTAACGGCGAAGGGTTTATCATCTGGTGAAGTCACTTAGCTGATTACTCCAGTTAGCCGCTCTTTGGTACTTAGTCAATTCCATTCATTCCCAGCTCAGTTCTCAGCATGCTAAATCTGTCATGACTGAGTGGTTTAGTGAAGATGTCAGCTAATTGATCTTCAGTGGGTATGTATCTTAAAATAACATCTCCTTTCTCAACATGATCTCTGATGAAATGATGTCTCATATCAATGTGCTTTGTTCTTGAGTGCAACATTGGGTTTTCAGTGATCGATATGGCACTTGTGTTGTCACACATGATTGGAATAGTCTTTTCCTCCACTCCATAATCCCTTAGCTGTTGTATAATCCATTGTACTTATGCACAACAACTGCCTGCTGCTATATATTCTGCTTCAGCTGTTGATGTTGATATGGAGTTTTACTTTTTACTGAACCAAGAGACTAGTCTGGTGCCTAGCATCTGGCATGTTCCAGAAGTGCTTTTTCTATCTATCTTGCATCCAACATAGTCAGAGTCTGAGTACGATGTCAATTTGAATCCTCCATCTTTTGGATACCAAATTCCAACATTGATGGTGTTCTTCAGGTATTTGATTATTCTTTTGGCTGCTAGAAGATGAGATTCTTTTGGTTGAGATTGAAATCTTGCACATACTCCTACTGCAAATGCTATGTCTGGTCTGCTAGCAGTTAGATATAGTAGGGATCCAATGATTCCTCTATACATTTTCTGATCAACATCTTTTCCAGCTTCATCTTTTCCAAGAATGCTCTTGCACACATTGGTGTATCTGCTGTGCCACTTGTGTCCATACCATATTTGTGTATTAAGTCCTTTGTATACTTGGCTTGACTGATAAAAACACCATCCTTCATTTGTTTCACTTGAAGGCCAAGAAAGTAATTTAATTCTCCCATCATGCTCATCTGAAATTTGCTCTTCATCAGATTTGCAAATTTCTCACATAGCTTTTCATCCTCTGATCCAAAGATATTGTCATTAACGTAGATTTGTACTAGTAATGTGCTTGTTCCTTCCTCTAATTTGAACAGAGTTTTATCTATAGTTCCTTTGTTGAATCCATTCTTGATCAGAAATTGGGATAGTGTTTCATACCAAGCTCTGGGTGCCTGTTTGAGTCCATACAGAGCCTTCTTGAGCTTGTATACTTTATCTTCTTTTCCTTTGAGTTGAAAACCAGGAGGTTGTTCCACATATACTTCTTCTTCCAAAAGTCCATTAAAAAATGCACTCTTGACATCCATTTGATAGACTTTGAAGTCTTTGTATGCAGCAAAAGCTAAAAATAGTCTGATTGCCTCCAGTCTTGCCACTGGTGCAAATGTCTCATCATAATCTATTCCTTCTGTTTGAGAGTAGCCTTTTGCAACTAGCCTTGCTTTGTTTCTGACAAATGTTCCTTGCTCATTCATCTTGTTTCTGAATACCCATTTTGTTCCAATGATGTTGGTCGTATCCGTCCGTCAACAAGTTCCCAGACTCCATTTCTTTCAAATTCATTTAGTTCTTCTTGCATGGCTGTAATCCAGTCTGCATCTTGAATTGCATCGTCTATTGTCTTGGGTTCCACTTATGA
Organism: Gentiana straminea; assembly: GCA_036785695.1. NCBI lineage: Eukaryota > Viridiplantae > Streptophyta > Magnoliopsida > Gentianales > Gentianaceae > Gentiana > Gentiana straminea. The sequence goes on along the minus strand of JAVUPR010000241.1, from coordinate 1,301,646 downwards.
TATAAAACATGTTAGCATATGCTCCAGTTGTCTTCTAGTTTTAACCTCTGTGTGAATGTCTCCAATTACTTGTTCTTCAGGATGATCTCTTAGCCAATTGAGGTCAGGTTGAAGTTGTTCTTCACTTGGTGCTTCTACACCTTCAGGTTGTGCTTGAGCTTCAAGTTCTGGTGCTTCTTCTGTTGTGTTGACATGTGGCTCATTTTGATTTTCAAAATGGTGATTCAGAATGGTAGCTGGTATGGTTGTATTTGTATATACTTCCTTTTGTGTTACTTCTTCTTCTTGATCTTGTAGACCTTCACCATTTGTGTTTGGTTCATCAAATACTACATGTATTGATTCTTCAATCACCAATGTTCTTTTGTTGAGAACTCTGAAAGCCTTGCTGGTGTCTGAGTATCCCATAAAGATTGCTTCATCAGCTTTTTCATCAAAAGTATGTAATTGATTCCTGTTCAAAACAAAACATTTAGATCCAAACATGTGTAAGTGTGAAATGTTAGGTTTTCTTCCATTCCATATCTCATATGGAGTCATTCCATGATGTTTGTTGATGATTGATCTGTTCTATGTATAGCATGTTGTGTTTGCTGGTTTCACCCAAAATCTCTTTGGTAGGCATGCTTCTGCAATCATTGTTCTGACTGCTTCTTTGAGTGTTCTGTTTCTTCTTTCTGCTACACCATTTTGTTGTGGAGTTCCTGCTGCAGATAATTGATGTAATACTCCATTTTCTTCACAATAAGTTCTGATCACTTCATTTAGAAACTCTGTGCCTCTATCTGATCTGATCTTGATAATCTTTTGTTCTTTCTCATTTTGGATTCTTCTCAGTAGATCCGGCATCTTCTTGAAGGTCTCTCTCTTCTTTTTCATGAATATAGTCTAGGTGAATTTGGTGAAGTCATCTACCACTACTAGAGTGTATTTCTTTCCACTTACACTTATTGATGTGACTGGTCCAAACAGATCCATATGTAACAGATGCAGAATTCTTGTTGTAGATTGGTAGGGCTTTGATTTGAAGGAGCTTTTGATTTGCTTTCCTTTTTGGCATGCATCACATAGACTTTCCTTCTTGAATGTGATTTCTGGCAGGCCTTCAACTAACTTGTTCTTTGATAATGTGTTGATGGTCTTGATATTTAGATGATTTAATCTTCTATGCCAAATCCAGCTAGTTGATTGTTTATTTTTGACAAACAAACATGTTTCTGCCTTAGCTGTTTTCCAATCCACCATATACATGTTATCTTCTCATCTTCCTACAAGAACCACTGTGTTGGTTTGGTTGTGAATCACTTTGCAACCTTCCTTGTTGAAGTATACATTGTAGCCCTTGTCACAGAATTGGCTGATGCTTAACAGATTGAAATTTAGTCCCTTAACATATGCCACATTTTGAATCTTCAAATTGTTCCTGAGCATTGTGCCTTCCCCCTTAATCTTGCCAGGGTTTTCTTTGCCTCCAAATGTGACTTTGGGTCCATCAAAAGCTTTGAAATCAGTGAGCCATCTTTTGTTTCCTGTCATGTGTCTGGAACATCCACTGTCAATGTACCAGACATCCTACAAAACAAATTAATTATGTTTAGGAACTGATGACGGAAAAATTCACTGTTATTTTTATAACTTTTCACCCCGTTTCTGATATCATTTTGAGCACTTTTGTATCATTTCGAGTCATTAATTCCTAAGTTTTATCTAAATGCATAAGTAGTAAGTATTATATAAAATATCGTATTTTTATCGTGTTTTTATAAGTTTTTGTACCGGTTTAGTAACCGGAGTGTCGTGTCGGATTTACGCTTGGTATTTTGGTGCTTTATTGCAGATTTCTAGGTAAATCAAGACCCCAAGTGACGACACTTTTTGAAATTAAATCATATGTTTTGAAGGGTGTAAGGAAGTTTCGCGAGTTTAAAAGTTCAATTGGATCAACGGTTCGTAGTACCATTATCGAATTATATCTTCGACGAACAAATGGCCCATCAAAAAAGCATTTAGTGAAGAAGACTCCTTCATGAAAGTTTTAGATCTTTCAATAAGATTTCTAACTCTTTTTGAATCATGTCATTTGGAGATCTACAACTCAAGATATGAATTTTTCAAGTTTCAGCTCAAAACCGGATGTTTTACACTCCGGATCGATCCGGCATAATACCGGATCGATCCGGGGTGTATTGATGATTATCACATGGGTCTGCAGAGGATAAGCTAAAAGATAAATTTTTTTATTCCCGGATCGATCCGGCCCTTTCCCGGATCGATCCGGCCTATCCAAATTTGCCTATAAATATGGCCATTCTCATCAGCTTTCCTTGCCCCTCTTCTTCCCCAGCCTTTTTCTTCTTTTCCCTTCTTTTAATTATGTTTTGGGGGGGCCTATATGTATATATATATATATATATGTCGTTATAATGTCGATGTAATAACTTGACTAATTATCGTTATAATATAGTTTCCGTTTTTTCGTTCTTTCTTTCTTGTTTTCTTTCATTTTGTTATATATATATATATATATATATATATATATATATATATATATATATATATATATATAAGTATCGAGAATCTGGAAAATGATTGGATTAAGGTTTTAATTTGGTTTTAATAGAATTCTGGCATTGACAGAAGGCTATTATGTAAAACTTCCCGCCGTTTAATCCATGACATTTTGACAGAGTCTGATTACTTGTAATATCTATATATCTACATATATATATATGAGTAGCTAAACTTATTATAGTCGAATCATGTAAAATTTGGTGAAATCAACCCTTGGAAAATGAAATAGGGAGTGTGTAGTGCTTTTTATTGTTATATCTCACATATTGCACGTCTTAGAACTTGTTATAACGGATTTGGACTAGATTGACAACCTAGGTCAAAAATCACACACATCACTCTTGAGAGTTGTTCAAAGAGAGTGGTGTGGGAAAAAGGGTTCTAAGATCGGGAGGTAAAACATACCGGGTTTTAGGTCGTGAATTCAGGCCCGCGCTCATCGATGTATTATTATCAACGTAATAACTTGAATGTGGTAGTTTAGATTAGTGTAATTTAGTGTTAGACCCTGGGGTTGAACTATGAAGTGCCGGGTGGTTCTTGAGCCAACAATGACACACGGAATCTTTCGGGCAGACCATGGATTAGGTAAAGCTTCGGTTTACTGCTTTGACACATTCTCGTTAAGATGTTCGGTGTAGTACATTGGTGAGTATCAGGGGTAGTAACGTCGACCGAGTAATTTCGGACTTGTTTCCTTAATGAGGTTTTTCTGTGAAAACGGAGCGTCTCACGGCACTTAATCATGTTAGATTAATCGGTTTTCTAAAGGGAGAATTAGATAACCTCACATAGGATGTTGAAGGAGAGTTGTTCATATTTTAGCATCAGAACTAGGAGCACGCACCCATGAGATTGAATGTGAGAGTTCATTTGTTATAATGCACACTTCCAGTTTTGTCTATCCGTGGGGTTGAAATTAACTATTTTGATCATGGTTCGGCTATGTCTTTTAAAACCAAGTAGTTTAATTTTCTTTCTTTTCTATCTTTAGTATAAACAAACCAACAACTTTGATCGCCTAGACTAAGAAACACGTTCACTTTGGTACTCACAACCACATTTCTCTTGGGACGACCTCGTACTCCTGTAGCTATTCTAACAATCGACCCGGTACTCTGCTGGTTAGAGAGTTGGTTTACCCACGGTTACGAGTCCTTTATAAATTGTATTTTTGAAGGGGTAAATTAAGCTTATCAAAAATTGGCGCCGTTGCCGGGGAAATGTGTGATATTGTTGTGATATCTTGTAAGTGAACCGAATACTTGGGCCTAGGTTTTTATTATCTTTATTTTATTTTTCGATAAGAGTCTTGGGATGCTGAAGTGATATTGTCCTGAACTCGGTTTGAATACGACTTTGGTACTCAACCCAATCTCTTTACGGGGTTGTTATATTAGGTTGATATCCAAGTCCAGCTAGAACTGGGGCTTAGGGCCTTCGGCTACCATACATAAAAAATAAAATAAAATAAAATAAAATAAAATAAAATAAATAAAATAAAAAAAAAGCAAAATTTTATTGTTTTCTTGTTGTTTTCTGAGATCTTGCAGTTTGAGCTTAAATGGATGGATTTTTCATTCAATACTACTCACCTGAACAACAATACTCCTACCAACCTCATGCACCTGAACAATGCTATCAACAACAGTTCGTGCCTCAGCCTCAATATCAACAGCAGAATAACCAAGGTTCTTGGTCCTATCATTGCCCTAGTACGTACCAGGATCAAAATTATGGTTATTTGAGTTATGAGCCACAATATTATGAGGGTTCTTCAAACCCTAGTGCTTATCAGGATTACGATGTTCATACTCAATGCGTTGATAGCTTTACCCGCATTCGCCACACACGATCGTTGTCCGGAATGGCAAGAGGACTACTACTCACCTCCAATGAATCAAAGTCAATACAATCGCTTTCCCCCATGCCACAAGAAGACTTCACCGACAATCAAATAGAGCAACTAGAGCGATTGGACCAGATCTTGCAAGAGCGACTGTTGGACATGCAGGAGTTCAAGGTAAGTATTGACTCCGCCATAAGAACAAGACAAGGTGGGGAAATTGATTGAATTAGTGAGGTATGTGAAAGAGGTAGAGACATGTGAGGTGGTTAAGGATGATGATGTTATCACTGAAGAAGTTCAGGTCGAGAAAAAGGTTGAGGATTCAGTTTGCTACAATGAGATTTCAGAGTTAGAGGAGCAAGAGATTGATCGGCCATCTTCGGTAAAGCCACTGGGAAAGTTGGTAATAGTTGATATGACGGTCCCGGATTACTATATTCGTTCACTCTGTGAGGATGAATTTTCTGCGATTCAGTTCATATACTCCCCAATGGATGAGCTTTATGGTGATTTTCAAAAGAAGATGGTTCGACAGGCTGATAAAAGAAGATTCTCTGGCTGGGAAGAGATAACATCGAGGGCCGAACGAGGTACGCTTCTAGACAATTCAATTTCTTTGGTTCTCGCATTGTTAATTTTTCTTAAGCTGTTGATCTTCTTGAGTTTGGATTTTGGTTGATTGAGTCTGTATAGAGTCACCCTGTCGAGCAAACGACGTTAAACAAAAGCGCTACCGGGAGGCAGCCCGTTAAATAATAATAATTTGGATAAGCCTAGTCTGAATGAAATGTAGAATCTGTATGAAAGATGAACACAAAGCACAACCAAGTCTCAGGATGAATGTTTGAATGTCATTAAAAGGGAACGATTAGGTGGTTATCCAAAAATCCCAATGGAGAAAAAAGATAAAATTCAAATGCATCATTTCTTGGACTTAGGTTATTGAACCCTTGATGATCTGGGTATAAAAGACTCAATACTCTTTCACACATTTCATTTTATGATCTAGTCTGTTTCAAATTTCTGGTTGTTGTAGTATAGTGGTGAGTATTCCCACCTTAATAAAACTGTGTGTAATAAAAATGAATCTAGGAATTGCTGACTTGACTATGATATATGCTCATGTGATACGTATATGCTTAGATGTTCTGTGCTTTACCCGTGTGGGTTATTTTTCCATCTAAAGCTATATATATATTGCCTATCGAATTTTCTGACGTAACAAGGCTATCTTATTATTCCCATATCCCTTTTACATATTTTGGCACGAGGACCATGTCCCATGTTTGCTTTGTTTTGGTTGTTTTGGTACAGGGATTAGGATCGTGTTTTCTCATGGCTGTTACGGGATTCGATAGCATCTTTCTGCCTGGTTTATAAGCTAAGTCTTCCTCTCTATCTCATTTACACTCTGAGAATAATGCAAAATCGTAAGTAGGGGGTAGAGTCTGGTTGGTTTAGAAATGGCAGTAAGTGTTTAAACCCTTAGTTTTTGGATCTTTTTCGAGCATAAATGAGTTGATTAAAATGAATTGTATAAGGTATATATTTCATGGATTTGAAGATATAATGATCAATTTGATATGTATAACTAATTTGAACCGTAAGTGCATTTTAACCTCACATGTATTTGTATAACATGAATTCCTTATGAACGTATAATCTCAATCTTTTGTTAACATGTAACTTTTGTATGATATCATGTAAGCATACGTTTATAGCAACTAGAACTTAGGCTTGATATCCTTTCGAGGCGAAATAGAAAGATGTTTGGAATCAAAGTTGGGGATGACGGTCATGGCATTCTCTTTGACCCTACTAAATCCAAATAAGCCTAAACCTAAACATTTGACCTTCGTAGCCCCTACTCAGCCTTAAAAGAATGGTCTGACCACCATTCGTTTTAGCCGTTTTGTTACTTAGTCGGAAACCTACCTTTGAGCCTTATTTATGGTCACATTCCCTTCATTTTAACCCTACGAGTGGACTTAGTCTTTTGTTGGACCACATTTGCTAAAACAAGTATGAAGTGGGGGGAAATGATGTTTTTAGTCGGTTGGTTTCTTGGTTTTGAGCTATAAGGAGAGAAGGAGCTCGGTTGAACCAGATGTTCGGTTTTGAAAAAAAAATAGAAAAAAAATAGAAAAAAAAAGTTCAAACAATTCGAGAAGTTTCCAATGAATAAAAGTTTGGATGTATATAGAAATAAAGGGTTGGAATTAAAGAGATGAGTTCAAAAGTTATTTTATGATGTTAGAGTTGGGATAGTGAGATAGGTGCTAATGTATTCGATCTCACCTCATGACGCTTGAAACATAGTCGATTTTGGCAATGAGTTCGGGTGCGTTAGTATCCTATGGTTCTCAAAAATGTTAAAAATAATCAAAAAAGAGTTTGGATGGTTTGTATGGTAAAACTGAGGTGGTACCTGAAGTTGATTAGGTTAACTCGTACTTCTTTTTCTCCAGTTCCCAAAATATCCTTTTCGATTAACCGAAATTACCCTGGCCTAACGTTATAACCTTTCAAGTCCTACTCGATCTAACTTCTTGAATCCAAATGTCTCGATTAGTGGAGATTGGTATCATTCTTAAGCCTATGGTTTGCAACTACAAGTTTTGTATGCATGATTTCATGATTAATTGCATGATAATAATTTTTGAGAGATTATTCACACACACACTCTGTTATACATTTATATTGCGGTTAACGTGTAGTTATGATTCGAATGGTTGCATCATCTGATTGTCATTAATATCTTATCTTCATGAATTTTTCCTCATTCATTTTATTTTATCGCTTATTTTGTTCGAGGACGACCAAAAGCTAAGTGGGGGGTTGTGATGATGGAAAAATTCACGGTTATTTTTATAACTTTTCACCCCGTTTCTGATAACATTTTGAGCACTTTTGTATCATTTCGAGTCATTAATTCCTAAGTTTTATCTAAATGCATAAGTAGTAAGTATTATATAAAATATCGTATTTTTATCGTGTTTTTATAAGTTTTTGTGCCGGTTTAGTAACCGGAGTGTCGTGTCGGATTTACGCTTGGTATTTTGGTGCTTTATTGCAGATTTCTAGGTAAATCAAGACCCCGAGTGACGACACTTTTTGAAATTAAATCATATCTTTTGAAGGGTGTAAGGAAGTGTCGCGAGTTTAAAAGTTCAATTGGATCAACGGTTCGTAGTACCATTATCGAATTATATCTTCGACGAACAAATGGCCCATCAAAAAGGCATTTTGTGAAGAAGACTCCTTCATGAAAGTTTTATATCTTTCAATAAGCTTTCCAACGCTTTTTGAATCATGTTATTTGGAGATCTACAACTCAAGATATGAATTTTTCAAGTTTTAGCTCAAAACCGGATGTTTTACACTCCGGATCGATCCGGCATAATACCGGATCGATCCAGGGTGTAATGATGATTATCACATGGGTCTGCAGAGGATAAGCTAAAAGATAAAGTTTTTTATTCCCGGATCGATCCGGCCTATCCAAATTTGCCTATAAATATGGCCATTCTCATCAGCTTTCCTTGCCCCTCTTCTTCCCCAGCCTTTTTCTTCTTTTCCCTTCTTTTAATTATGTTTTGGGGGGGCCTATATGTATATATATATATGTCGTTATAATGTCGATGTAATAACTCGACTAATTATCGTTATAATATAGTTTCCGTTTTTTCGTTCTTTCTTTCTTGTTTTCTTTCATTTTGTTATATATATATATATATATATATATATATATATATAAGTATCGAGAATCTGGAAAATGATTGGATTAAGGTTTTAATTTGGTTTTAATAGAATTCTGGCATTGACAGAAGGCTATTATGTAAAACTTCCCACCGTTTAATCCATGATATTTTGACAGAGTCTGATTACTTGTAATATCTATATATCTACATATATATATGAGTAGCTAAACTTATTATAGTCGAATCATGTAAAATTTGGTGAAATCAACCCTTGGAAAATTAAATAGGGAGTGTGTAGTGCTTTTTATTGTTATATCTCACATATTGCACGTCTTAGAACTTGTTATAACGGATTTGGACTAGATTGACAACCTAGGTCAAAAATCACACACATCACTCTTGAGAGTTGTTCAAAGAGAGTGGTGTGGTAAAAAGGGTTCTAAGATCGGGAGGTAAAACATACCGGGTTTTAGGTCGTGAATTCAGGCCCGCGCTCATCGATGTATTATTATCAACGTAATAACTTGAATGTGGTAGTTTAGATTAGTGTAATTTAGTGTTAGACCCCGGGGTTGAACTATGAAGTGCCGGGTGGTTCTTGAGCCAACAATGACACACAGAGTCTTTCGGCGACCATGGATTAGGTAAAGCTTCGGTTTATCGCTTTGACACATTCTCGTTAAGATGTTCGGTGTAGTACATTGGTGAGTATCGGGGTAGTAACGTCGACCGAGTAATTTCGGACTTGTTTCCTTAACGAGGTTTTTCTCGTGAAAACGGAGCGTCTCACAAAGACTTAATCATGTAAGATTAATCGGTTTTCTAAAGGGAGAATTAGATAACCTCACATAGGATGTTGAAGGAGAGTTGTTCGATTTTAGCATCGAACTAGGAGCACGCACCCGTGAGATTGAATGTGAGAGTTCATTTGTTATAATGCACACTTCCGCTTTTGTCTATCCGTGGGGTTGAAATTAACTATTTTGATTATGGTTCGGCTATGTCTTTTAAAACCAAGTAGTTTAATTTTCTTTCTTTTCTATCTTTAGTATAAACAAACCAACAACTTTGATCGCCTAGACTAAGAAACACGTTCACTTTGGTACTCACAACCACATCTCTCTTGGGACGACCTCGTACTCCTGTAGCTATTCTAACAATCGACCCGGTACTCTGCTGGTTAGAGAGTTGGTTTACCCACGGTTACGAGTCCTTTATAAATTGTATTTTTGAAGGGGTAAATTAAGCTTATCAGGAACCCAACACTGTTTGGGTCCATACCTGTTAGCAGTCATGCCTCCTACTCCAAGTGTATATCCAAATGATCTTCTTTTTGGATAATTGAAATCATCAACTTCATATGTATAAGGCATGGCAGAACAGCTTCTAATATTTCTACTGAAGGTATTCTGATACTTTTCTCTACTTTTTTGTGCATTTGCATCCTTCTTCACATTTCAATATGCAGTGGGAAACCTATGTTTGCTTCATGTGTCTATGAACATATCTTGGTTGATTTTTCTTAAACACATGATGCATGTCATGGTATGATTTCTTCTTGTATTTTGGAGGTGCAACATTCCAATCATCCTCTGAAGGATAAAGTCTTCCTTTACCTTTCAGTAGGTATTTGTTTTTGGTTGACTGGAATGATGGTTTAGTCTACTGTTTCACTACATTTGGTTTTGACTTTGTTAGGTATAGTGCCCGAAAGGCAATTTGTGTAATTGTTTTTAATAATGGATGACAGAATTTATCTCACCTTAGTTACTTGCTTTGTGCTTGTAAAGTAATACACTGCTGCAAACCCTAAGTATATCTGTATGTAACCACTTAACTCAGTGTATGGATTACACGTGAGGATTGAGTTAGTGGAGATATGCTTAAACTGTTAGTCCGTGGTGAACTTAATCAGAGTTTAGGGTCTCTTGATTAAAACACCAAATAATGCGCCCAGAACACCTTAGAGTGTGATAGTCTTATCCGGACTGTCGGTAGATGGAACCTACGTGGGGCATTTATATATGATGCCATTCATATAGGACTGGACCGATTTAATCTGAATTTCTCGATATAATTCCGTAATCGAGGAATCTTATTAAATCATTAGATGACCATATATGGATCAACATTAATCCTGAGGTGATCACAGGGTGCTGCTTGTCCCAGGGTAGTGTTTGATGTGTTAGTTACGGTTCACTTAAATATGTGTTCCAAGCCACTTCTCATTGGTACTATCTCTAGATGAGTGAGTAGTTCTGATTTTCATAGACATGGAATCCATTCCTTCCTGCGGGAAGTAGAGAGACAGTCCCCTTATTTGTTAGCCTTAAGAAAGTGATCGATCCTGGGAGAGTTTGGACCGTTGAAATGCAAATCCAACCGGTCAGATCGAAAAATATGGAGTTTTTGACGTTTGATAAAAATTTCAGGCCGATCGGGATTCATATCGATTCCCAATCGGCCTCAGGAAGTCATTGATGCGCTGCTGTAAAAGTCAGATCCAGCAGCAAGTTGGGCGGCTCACTGGAGAAAATTGACAAGTCAAAACTCCGATCCAACCGTCCATAATGAAGCCCAACGAGTGAAGAACAGATCTGGAAAGTTTCGTCGCGATCCGAGTTCGTTTGGTTTGCCGATAGTCGAAGTTTTTGAACAGCTACAGATTAGGGTTTTTTTTTAAATTTATTTTTCTAATAGATTAGATACGGGGGTGCCAACGGTTCATCTCGGTGTTTATTTTCCGCAATAGTATACATGTTTAGATTGTATGTGTAGAACCGGAAAATTGCCATGACATGCATCATATCATGAATTCCACTCCATATGCATACATGTAGAAATTAATTCGAGGAATTAGTTAGGCATGTATAAAACACGCAATTAGTTTTAATTAATTGTTTGATATTAATTAGAAACTAATTAGGGTAAAAACCGAGGAGCACGGGTTTTTTCAATCGTCGAGGTTGGGTGATGGATTCTCGGTGAATCCCACTCTGCGAAAGCATAATGAGTAAAATCCCGAAACCTTGTGGTTAAGGTGTTGGATTCTCGGTGAATTCCACCTTACTTAAGACGAGATTACGTTTTTGTTCCGTAGTGTCTACGTGAATGTTTGATGTTTAAGGATTGGATAATCACGGGCAAACATGTTCGAAAGTGGTTTAACCACGGTTGGGTGGTCAATAGTAGCTACGGCTCAATCGACTTCACCCTCCACGTGTGGCGTTTGCACGGCGGTCTGGCAATACTGAGCCATCCGAAGAGCCATTACGGCTCAACGGAGCTCCTAGCCTTGACCCGTCCGACGGCCACATATGTTCTAACGAATAGGTCGGGTGGGCTAGCCCACATAACCGACAACATTCGGGCCTATGATTTATTGTTCCTTAATGTAACATCAAGTCCAAAAACGTGATCAGTAAACCCACCACTTTTTCAAAATATTGAGTGGGAGCGGGAGAGGCGACAACCGACCCCACGGCCTCTACTGTTGACACAAGCAACGTGAGAGAATGGTGACGCCTCGTGCCGGCTTTGATTTCGGCCCCCTAAGGAAGGCCTTCACCGCTATCAAAATTCAAGGCTTGGTCTCCAAAAGGATAGGATTTTTGGTACTCGTCGGGTCACTGACCGACCCTAAGGCGGCACACTCGGGGTCTACCTAAAAATCTGAGACAGTAGGTCACACTCATAAAGGGTATTTTTGGTAGTACCTTGGCTAAAAAAGGAAAGGTGATTGACGATCACAAATGAGATGTTCGATTCTCAATCTGATCTTCAATATTAATCGAAACCTCTTTGACCTACCCTAAGGCGGCACTGAGGCTTTAGATTAAATCCTTGGAACGGTAGGATAGACTATAAGTACTTAGTTTATGTTCCTAAAATTTATTAGTAGTGTTTGATTTGGATTTATTTTCTGTCATTTTATTTACAACTATTTATATATCTCTCTAGGGTACTTGACTGCTAGTGTATATTTTATATTGACTAGTAATGACTTCGTTAAAAGTGGTTAGTAACTAGAACGTTGTGCTTATTAATCTTAAATGTAATTAATTTTTGGAAGAGATATTTCTCTTGAGCCTTCAAGACTTAAGTGACGTAAATAAGGATGTCCCTGTTGTCAATCGTGTTGATCGAGAGACGACTGTAATTAGTTTGAAAGATGATTGGGACGATAAAATTCTTCTAGTGAATTTTAATTGTGTAGTGTCTGCATGAGAAATTTTCTAATTAGAGAATCATAAATTAAAGTGTCGCTAGTTATACGGTATTTGGAACCGATAAGCTAGTGGGAGCTTTTGTCTTATGTTTTTCTAATTTATTAGAAAATTAGTCCCGCTGGGTAACGCTTTCATTAGACATCCCACAGTTCACGAGTAGTGTCTACTCAAACGACCTTCTAGTTCAAGACTATTTCCTTTTAAGGAAAGTTAAGAATGGGAAAGAATGTCTATAAGTGTTAATCATCTTAATTGAAGTTTTGAGGCTAAACCGAAACATTAAATAAAGAAAGTATAGGATAAGGAAAGTGATTTCGGATCACTAACCAATGAATCCTTAGCGACTTTCTTAAACCAAGTAACTTGACTCGGTAGCTTAGTTCTTTGGAAGAACAAGGAAGCTGTGCATTAACGATTAATAGAGTAACAACGAGCAGTAATTTCAGCTAAAATAGTGGGAGTAATATAAGGAAATGAATTTCGGATTCTATCCTTGAATATCACAGGAAAATTTATTTTTCTGTTTTTCAGATTCATTGAAGCAAATGGATTCACTTTCAACTCGATATATTGTTGCCTCATAGAAAGTGAATATGACATTAGTAGTAAGAATCCGAGACTCGGACTTTTGTTTGATAAAGTCAGAACCACTAAGAAATGCTGAAAATGTATAAGTAACACGTCTTAAACTATTATAGGTAAAAGGTTTCCGTATTAAGATAAACAACCTTTCAATATCTATTAATTAGTGCATATATCCTAGAGAAAAGACCTCACGACTGGCTAAGGGTGATTCCTATCTGCCAGTCTAGGAAAACTATCTCAAAGGAACAATGACTAAGTTTCCTTTCAATCAGGAAAGGGTAATAGATTTGAAGGGGTAACATAGCTTGTTCGCCATACCTTTGGGGTCTAGTGAGAGATACAAGCTAGTGGGAGATTTTTGAGTGGTGACATTCTGTCTGATAACTACTCAAAATGCTGGTTGGTTTATCGAAAGAATACGAGGAGGAGTCTCTGATTTTAGCAGAGAACTGAGTATTCCATTGCTCAGAAATTGGCTATAGCATAGTCTTGGGACTGATGCTCAGCCTGCCTCCTAGTGGAATGTTTCTCACTGAGAAAGAAACCATAGACTTGCCCTATATAGTTATTGATGTACTACAATACACTGCTAAACTCGATTAAGATAATTTGGTGCAAAATAACGGTTAACATTAATATGTAAACCGAGAAGTCTATCTAGAAGATGCTAGTGAATTTATGGATAAGGAGTGAACTCGGTTCACACCACTTCCGTAAATGTAAGCATTTAGCACTTAATGCTTGAAGATAGGACTGGAGATTTTGCACATACGTTCAGATTGTGACTGTTCGTGAAATATCTTAATGTGTCGAGTGAAGGTTGGTTATAATATTCTTGAGATCAGAAAGTGACGGTTGAACTGTCACAAGCCTTCTGATAGAATCTATAAGTAACAGCCTTAGACCTTGGAGTACGGTTACCCAAAGGAAGTTACTATCTGATTTAATCAGACCACGTCCAACATCGGTTGTTGGTGATTACACTGATAAATACTACTAGATCAGAATGTCAATCCACCCGACGCGCAAAGTGGGAGTATGGTTTAACCATTGACCCATTATGGTTGTGTGGACTTTATAGTCTGCTGGGGTGATTGATAACCTGTGGCTCTTTATGGGCTATATAGGATTCTGATCAGACAGGTTGGTTTGAAAGCCTTAACCATGTGAATGGAGTTTTGGTACTCCAGTTCTGTTCAGCCTCTTGTAGAACCACCTGAGTGTCTCAGGCCCAGTGGGAGAAATTGGATCTACGCCGAAACGAGTCGAATGAATAGGAAAGTTTAACTTTCAAAGACAAAGTCGAGTGGTCTAGGGGTGATACCCTAAAAAGTAGAGAGTTAACCAGACCTTGAACTCTCTCACCACTCAGTCTTGCTAGACTTCGTTAGAAAAAGGAAAATAGGGGTGATTCCCTGAGACTTTCTTGCCGTAAAACGGAGTCTGGATTCATTCGGAACAGAAGGGTGTTGGTTAGAACAAATGGCAGGTTAATTACCGGGGCTTATATCCTTTATGGATTTAAGAGAATCTCTCGGTCATTTAAAGTCACATGTTTTAAAATATGTGGACTTGACCAGAATATTGATAAGTCTTTCGTAGACTGGATATCAATATTGGTAAAGTAGTAGTATTAGTGTTCATGAATGATAACACTAAAGCGGTTGGAATCAACATGGGTGTGCTATCTGAAGTCGGAAACTGACACGCCTAGATTCTATGGATGAGATAATTGGACTATATTCTAATAATTTGATTCGGTCAAATTCACGAGAATGAGTCATTGGCTATCCCACCTATCTTATTGAATAAGATGATTATGCATACACGGTTGCAGCATTCATCGAGAGTAGTCCTACCCTACCTCTCAGGAATAATTCTCCAAATCTTCGGATAAAGAGAAAATGGGATAGAGTCTCTCTGGGATAAGGGCAAGTCAGCTTAAAACGAGTCAATTGCAATCGAATCTTGGATTCAAGCAATAAGTAGCGGTTTAGTACGTCCTCAAGTATCGTTAGAGAACGAGGAATCATATGCTTGTATATTCAGGTGCAAACTTGAATATGGTTGACTACACTGATTCTAACTTGTAGTCAGATTAAGGATGATCATTAAGTTGATCTCGGGCTCAGTGTTTACTCATAGTGCTTAGAATTTCCTTTTGGTCTGGGAGCAATTCCAGGTCTTATAAGCCGATATCACTCCATTGTGAAAACAGTGAAGAGATAGCTTAGAAGGATCTTCTCAATCACAAGAAGTCAAAAGCATATTGAGAGAGATTACCGCTTGATTGGAAGGACCAACAACGTTTCAATCCTAAAGATCGTCTCGAGTCGACAACCTAACTAATCAGTGTACCAAGTCGAGTGCTTGGAGGGTACGGCATTGATGGATATGTCTCATATGCTTTTAGAGCAAGTGGGAGAGTGTTGTGAATAAGATGAGAAAGGGTGTGCTCTAAAAACAATCGTTGCTTGTCATTTCGTGCAAGTGGGAGATTGTTAGGTATAGTGCCCGAAAGACAATTTGTGTAATTGTTTTTAATAATGGATGACAGAATTTATCTCACCTTAGTTACTTGCTTTGTGCTTGTAAAGTAATACACTGCTGCAAACCCTAAGTATATCTGTATGTAACCACTTAACTCGGTGTATGGATTACACGTGAGGATTGAGTTAGTGGAGATATGCTTAAATCTGTTAGTCCGTGGTGAACTTAATCGAGTTTAGGGTCTCTTGATTAAAACACCAAATAATGCGCCCGAACACCTTAGAGTGTGATAGTCTTATCCGGACCGTTGTCGGTAGATGGTACCTACGTGGGGCATTTATATATGATGCCATTCATATAGAATTTGGACCGATTTAATCCGAATTTCTCGATATAATTCCGTAATCGAGGAATCTTATTAAATCATTAGATGACCATATATGGATCAACATTAATCCTGAGGTGATCACAGGGTGCTGCTTGTCCCAGGGTAGTGTTTGATGTGTTAGTTACGGTTCACTTAAATATGTGTTCCAAGCCACTTCTCATTGGTACTATCTCTAGATGAGTGAGTAGTTCTGATTTTCATAGACATGGAATCCATTCCTTCCTGCGGGAAGTAGAGAGACAGTCCTCTTATTTGTTAGCCTTAAGAAAGTGATCGATCCCGGGAGTTCATATTAGACTAATTGATCACTAGTCAGATATGTGAACTAATTGATCATCAGGGGGTTAATGGTAAATAAGGATAAGATATTCTGTGTCGGGTTTACGGAGATATCCTACTCAGAATGGACAGTCTATGGAGGGTTAATCCGTATGTAGTGATTATATCAATGGACGCTTATTCACTCTATAGGTTGAGTATAAGTATACATCTATAATCGGTAGAGTTTAGTTTCGGGTTTATGGTGGCGTAATCCCGGAATTAATAATTAATGTACTTATTATGTTCGATGAATAATTAATTATTGGAGCTACTGGTTATAGGTCCATGGTCCCCGATGTGGCTTCTGTAATTCGGACTAATAATCTTGTTATTTGGGCCCCAGTGATAATTAATTGGCTGGGCTAATTAATTGATATGCATGGATATTATTTAGTTGGGCTAAATAATATAATACACATAAAAGACATTTTATGTGGGCTTAGTGACCCTTAATGTGGCGCCAATATATATGTCACTTAATTAGAGAGAAATTAGTTTTCTTGGATAATTATTTGACATGTGATTTATCTTTTATTTGTTAAATGATAATTCATGGAATATTAGATAATAATATGATTTATCCTAATTTGTTTGGGATAATCATTTTATTTATCTTTTATTTGGAATAAAGGATTAATGTAATTATTATCTCTTAATTATTTAATCCTTGGAGGACAAGGTTTACTCTCCTATATAAAGAGAGTTCTCCCAAGCCTTAATCAGTTGGTGATAATTTCGACCACACACTTGTAAAAGAGAGAAAAAATTGTTTTTCTTGTCTTGGGTTTTAGAAGAAGAAAAACTCTAAGCTTTTCTTGGAAGCATATCAAGGAGGTTCTCATATCAAGAAGGGTGTCCACCAACCACCGTTTGGAGAACACATCGGAAGATCTTGGCTTCTCTTCCTACTATTGGTAACTTGATCTTAACTCCCTTGTAGTAGTTTAAGTCCTTTAATTATGTATTGTGATGTATAAGTCGTGATCCATCCGCTGCGCGTAGATCTAACTCCTTTAGATCTAAGAACCTGCATCCTTCAGACTTCTCTGGTACATGATGAGTGGTTGAAATTATGGTCTGTCCTTTTCTGAACTTTGGTCCATTATTGGTCCTAGATTCAGAATTGTGTTGTCCATTGTTTCTATTCTCATCCTGACTATTGTAGCCAAGACCGGATATCGGGATCCAAACATTTTTGAGGGTTTGTAAGTTTGGTGCATTTAAGGGTGCAGTTTTGGTCTTAACTGGTGAGGGGATTTTCTCAACTGATCTGTCAATATCAGATGTGTGATCATCAGCTTTTGCTTTATCCAGTTTCTTTCTTTAATCTTTTATTCTCCTTTCTTAGATTCTCACACTCTTGTTCCAGAATTTCATGATTCAATTCAATTTCATCGAATTTACTCATGAGATTTTGGATTATGTTTGCAGTTTTCGAGGGGAGAATAGAAGATTGTGCAGTGTTAAATGTGGATGCATTAGATGAAGAGTAAGAACTAGATGTTACCTCAGTTTCATCAGATTCTTTGGCCATTAGACACAGACTTGCTTTCTCATTATCTGAGCTGTCACCTTCATCTTCATCTAATTCTTTGGTCATGAGACATAGACATGATTTCTCATTGTCTGAGCTGTTTTCTTCATCACTATTGTCTGAGTCATTGTCAGATGATTCTTCATTCTTTTCACTGCTGGATTCAGCCTTGAGTGCTTTCTTACATTTCCTCTTTTCAGATGTTTTGTACTTCTTCTTTTCCTCATCTTTATTATCTCCTTCGGGGCAATCAGCCTTGAAGTGACCTTTCTTGTTGCAGTTGAAGCATCTGTATTCATCATCTCTTTTCTTCATGTCTTTGTTTGAGCTTGACCTCTTGTTTGATGATGAGTTCCCTTTGAATGGCTTCTTTTTGCTAAACCTGTCAAAACATTTAACTAATAAAGCTACCTGTTCTTTAAGTTCTAGTGTCTCTTTGCTGATACAATCAGCAGAGTTACTTTGCTGAGGTGCTATCAGTGCACTGGCTCTTTGTGTCTCTACCGGAGCACCATCTTCACCGTTCAATTCAAATTCATGAGCTTTTAGTTGGGACATCAGAGTCAGAGTGTCAGTGTTTGCAAGGTTTGTAGTTCTTCTGATTCCTGATGTTATGATCTTCCACCTTTCAGGTAAGCCTCTCAAGATCTTTAGACACACTTCTTTCTGAGGATATGTGTGCCCAAGCTGTTGCAGTTCACTGATGATGCTTGAGAATCTGTTGTCCATTTGATCAATGGATTCACCAGCCTTCATTTTGAAGTTCTCAAATTTCTGTTTTGCTGTCCCACATCTCCTTTGCTGTTTTGCGGTCTTTGATTCTCATGAGCATGTTGCTATCCAGGGTCTTCAAGATCATATCTTTTGCAACAAAGTCTAGATTTGCTCTTCTTCTGTCATCCTTGGTCCAATCTTTCTTAGGTTTATCCACTTCTTTTCCTTGATCTGCTCCAGTGGTTATCACAGTCATGATCATGATTGGGCCATCATTAATTACATCCAGCATCTCCTCATGAGTTGCTGCAAGATGAGATAACATTCTTATTTTATATTCATCAAAATTATTAACATTGAAAACAGGTACTTTTGACATAAAGTTTGAGGAATCCATAAGTACGAGATTTGAGATATTTATGTATATAAGTAGAAAGCACGATTTAAAAACTACTTTGAAAATATGTGATCTCCTTGTTACCAGAAATTAGATCTCGAACGAGGTTCGATACTAGGAACACTGCTCCGATACGAATTGTTGGTCCCAGAGAAGGGTAAAACTATAGTCGAGAGGGGGAGGGGGGTGAATGACTATAGTGGAGTTTCAAAAACTTTTCTTGTATTTAAAAGCTTTTGGGCAGCGGATAAGTCCCTTCTTACTATGTTATTTCAAAGTAGTTTAAGCAATCACAAATATATGATATAATATAAGCAATTAAATGAATGCAGTAAGGTAAATTGCAGAAAGTAAATTGACACAAGGCTTATAGTGGTTCAGGGTGGTGTAATCCCTTAATCCACTCTTCTCCTGTGATGATTGGAGGAATTCACTACTGTTTTCATAGATACAATAGTACGATTGTCCTTGACTTCACAAGCTTCACAATCTACAAGACTATCACTCTTTGACTGCAAAAGCTTCAGTGACTCAGTCTCTTTCACTGCTCCTTAGGATCAAATCCTTCAGTAGCTATCACAAACACAACTCCTTCTAAGATGACTCTGATTCAGTTGCTTGATTGATGTGAATTGGATTCGCAAACTTGTTGATCAATCCTAATACTTGATGTTTGAATTGTAGCTCTCAGTTTTGAGTTGATCACTAGATGTTTTCCTTTAAGCGCAGACAGAAGGCTTTTTACTTTGACAGAGTTTTTGCTCAGATTTTTCGTTCTTTTCTCTTTTTTTTTTATTTTTCTGTCAATGCCCTCTATTTATAGCCTTGATTATCCTTGATTTGAATTTCCGTCCGTTGGCTATATTAATGAGGGGAATAATCCTTGATTTTATTCTTGATTCCCCCTTAATTATGTTCTCCTTGATTTTAGTGATCGGATTTTTCTTCAAATGTTTACCATAAAATCCGTCCTTGACTGATCCTCTATTAATTGTGCATTTGATGCTGGATCTTCTGTATCTTCTCCATATTTCAATAATCTGATCGAGTAAGATTTACTCAGCCGTACTTTGAACGGTCAAGTGACCCATCTGACTTTGCCGCTTAGATCTTCCTTCACTGCTTTGTCTTCACTCAGCCGGAAGTCAATCCACTTTACCGATTCACTGTTTCCTTTATTCTTTCAGTTAAAGGAGAATCCTTGTACTTCACCGATCCTTGATTTGGGTGAGATCAGTGTACAACATATTTAAACATAGAGTTTCATTACTTAAAATATAACTTAGACTTATCCAAGGTCATCACAGACTTCCTTGGTTATAAGTCAGACTATGATGTCTTCATTGCTTCTCTGCTGGTGCTTGGCTGGCTTCACTCTGCCGAAAGTCTGTCCTTGCTTTGCCGTCCTTCCAACTAGTACAATACTTGTCTGACTCAACTTATACAACATGTCAGGCTCTAAGTAAAGACAATACAGAGTGTTCGAACTTATTTCAGGCTTGCTATAACAGCTAGTATAGCCATCATCAAAACATAATAAAATGTTCCTAGCAACAATGATTTTAAATTTTGAAACAACGCCTCTTTCGATTCACACCTTTTTATAAAGCGGGAGACCCCTTGTGAGATTAATTTTGTGAATTCGTGTTTTTCTGAAGCAAAATTCGGCCACCATTTGAAGTTTCCGCTGAGAGGAGGGATTATCCAGCTTGATTTCAAGGTTTATCCGGCCAAGGTGTGGAGCAATTTTCGAGTTTTGATCCGATTTCTTACAGCCGATAAGGTAAAACTGCTTGATTTTGCTTTGATTTCCATCTATAACGTGTTTTTCCAGCTATGAACACCTTTATATGCCTGATTTTCTGTGTTTTTGCGAAGAACACGGGGGCTATGATGCCCAGTTTCCTTAGAGCATTCATAGTCTTCCGAAATTCCGATGAAGAGATGATCTATTTTTTCGTTATTTTATTTGATGCGAGCTCCTTGTTCGTGAAATGACGAGCTCTTTTTCTTGGTGCAGAGAGTCTGGATGATACTAAAAGTTATGTTGAGATCGCGAGGAAAAATCGATTGACTAGGGAAGAGAAAGCTCGTCTTCGGGCCGAAAGTCTCCGTGTTTCTTCGCCCACTATTGAAACTCATCTTGCCCTCACAGACGTGGTGCAGGAAGCGACAAGTATTGCTGAAGTTACCGTGCAAACTGTTGGTTAGAAGAGAGATAGGGCCAACATGAGCGCCCAAGGTTAGGGGTCAGCCGTCAGCGCTATCTGGGCTGTTGATGGTGCGGCATCTAAAAATAGACATGACAAAGAGGTCAATCCGAGTACCAGTAGCAGGAAGAGGAAGAAATTTACTGATGGCACGGGTTCAACTACTGCCGCGACGATCTCTTCGGGTATTGCGGACCATGCATCTTCTAAGAAAAGAACTACTGATTGACCTGGAGGATCCGGCTTTGGATGTAACTCCAGCGAGCAGGAAAAGGAATTTCTGGGAGCGAGTCCCACTCTTCCCATGCCGATGATGCAACTCCTTTTGCCTATCCGCCCCTTGAGGATGTGTCTGCCTGGTTGAGGAAAAGCTTCCATAGTCCCAAGACCCGCGACGAAGACGTCTTGGTAAGGGAGTCAGTTGGTCCCTTGAAAAGGCTGACACAAGTTTATAGGAGGGGGGTGGTGAATAAACTTGTCACAAAAAACAAACTGGATAAATTAGGTTCAGTTCTAAGCTTGTGTGGAGTTGAACTAACTGAGCTGAGTATAAGTCAAAATGACTTATGCTTACACTGAGTTAGCCGGCAACGAATTTAGTTTTAGCCTTTTTAACTGATCTTGTTGTATCTATGCTGAGATGCAAAAAACTGAATTCTAGTGAATGTCAGTTTGTGTGCTGTGTGAGTATCAATCAGTTTTGTATGCTTGAGCAGACTGTATAAAAACAATCACAAATACTGAAATGTAAATAACAATAAGTAAATGTGTAAAGTAAGGTAGGGCAAGAATTATAGAGGTTCCAGGTGGTGTAATCCTGTCAGTCCTCTCTTCCCCTGTGATGTAGGAGGAAAATTCCACTAGAACTCTTTGAGGTAGATCGGTTACAAAAAGTCCTAATATGATAGTCCTTGACTAATCCCTATCTTCACTATCTAAGCAACTATAGAACATGTAGTATGGCCGCTCTGCAACTGCTTGCACTGGTCCTTAGAGGGTAGTTGATGGCCAAATTGTAGTAAACCAACTTTAACCGGCAGAGTACCGGGTTGGTTGTACTACAACGGCGAGCAAGGTCGTATCCCACAAGGAATTGGTCAAGTACCACAACCAATTTTGTATCTAGTTTAGGCTCACAATAAGGGTGAAATTAATAATTATAACTAGAAAAAGAAATAAAAATTATAACTTTAAAATATACGAATTGAGAAATAGCCAAATTATGGTCAGGAACACTACTCTTAACACCGCTACCGAATCATTAGGGACGAGCCTTAACCTACCAACCAACCAATGGTTTCTAATGAATGTGTTGTGGGTGCGATCTCCTAAACAGGTCCCTAGGTGCTAATACCACAACCTAGCTACCCTATATTCGGTTCAACAGTCCCTTCTACAGGATTTAATTGACCTAATATGAATAAAAACTGTGAGACGTTCCGCATCCACCGAGTTCACGGCTTAGCTAGAAAAACCTTACCAAGGAACATACTGCGAAAAACTCGACCAGTTTATGCATGACAATCCTAAAACTCTAGTTTGCACACTCCCTCGTAAAATACATTTATAAAAGTCATGCGTGTGATCAATTAATAGTTAGCTACTCGATTAATAGCATTAAGTTCAAGTTTTAGGACACAACAATTCAAAAGATTCAGTTTTTAAACTCTATTCATTCCTAGATCATCGTTTGAGCATTAATTTCGTAGTTCCATCACATAATTTAGTTATCAGAAATTTAGCTACTCATAATAGCAATAATAAAATCACCGAAATTCATAAAGAAAGACATAATAGGCATCATAAAAATATAAGTAAAATTACCAATAAAAAGATTGAAGCAATTCACCAGTCGAATCGTCACTTCGTTGTGTTCCAATCGCAAAAGAAAATAGAAATATAGTGATGTTGTTTTTCAAGAAAAATTGCAGAAAAAGTGAAAAATAAGCTGTTCTAATGGAAGGAAAAATTTAATGCTGAGAAAATAAAATTCTGATGTCAAAACTGTGTGTTAAAAATTTGACCTAAATGACATTTTTATATTGCAACCGCCGACTTGATTTTTGTCACACAAAAAAAAAAAAAGTCGGAAATTCCCGTCACAAAAAGCAGGTGTCCTTGTCCTCTTTCATTAATTTCATTGACTCTCTTTTTCTTTTCAGCCAATCGGGCGCCTGAATTGTGTTTTTTTTCCCTTTACTTTTTTAATTGAAGTACACCAGCAAAACGGACGAACATAGTGACAACATACTATGGTTTCAATCCTCACTAAGCACAAAAATCGGGATCTCGATAAAATTGGATAGTAATAAATTTTTTTCGAACGTTTGAATTTGAGTAAGGCGTTATTTTTTCACACGAATTCCGTTTTGGACGATTTTCATACCGTTGTGTTCCTCGTCACGCCCTCTATCACGTCTCACATATAACAAATAAAAACAAGAAAACCCAAGGGTGACAAATGCCAATGAAACGCGCACAATTCACCGAAAAATATGGAGATTTCGGACGTAAACACTCTATCGTCTCGTGATTCAACCCGTGGTGAAATGTGCCTATAAAAACCACTAAACTACCCCAAAAGTACATCGAATAGGCTACAAATAGGGGGTAAAATGAACACAAAATTATAACAAAGTTGACTCTCTTCAACTACCCCCCACTTAGCGTTTGCTCGCCCTCGAGCAAATCAAGCGATTCAAAAATAAATCATGAGGTCAACGTTGCGATCACATGGGAAACCACAATATCTAATGAGTAATAACTAGTCAATAAGCGAATAAACACGAGCCAAAACAAATCTCATCATGAAAACAGAATGTGTGTGTGCATAGCTTCTCAATCATTAGTCACGGTCAACCGGCTCAGATTATAAATGCATGACTAATGACGTTACACCATAGGCTTATACTTCATAATCATCTCCACTAATCGAGGTCAAATCAAGGCTAACTAAGGTCAGGCAGGAATTACACGGTTGTAACGTTAGGCCTGGGACGGGGTTAAACGAAAGGATAAAAGGGATATCAAAAGAGAAAAACGAGTAAGTCTAATCAAAACATCTTGAACTTAACTCATAGCTCACCTCCTTCATAGCTTGATGTAGCAAGCATTCTCATTCTTTATTCTCAAATCCAAACATAATTCCATGAAAACTCATCCCACCAATGCCTCATTGGAAAAATTAATACATGGCCTTCATCAAACATTCTTTGACTCAACTTTATTCAAAAATTTTATTCAATTTTTGATTTTTTTAATGGATTTTTTTTGATTTTTTTTTGTTGATACACCAACACTTTTTTGCTACATCTTATCATTCGTAATGCAAAAGATACACCAACACCATCCATGAATACACATCTCCGCCACCCCACACTTGTGCTAGCAAGTGTGCTCCCAACATAAGATTAAAACTCACTCGTAGGGTGTCAAAGAAACGTAGACCATAAATTAAGGCTAAGGGTTGGTAATTATTGGCTAATCAACGAATGGCTAAGTTCGGGTGGGGGTCTAACCACCCTACAAAGGCTTATAGGGGTTTCTGTGGAAATTATGTACATGGTTGGCTATTTGGCTCTGGTCGGGTCAAAGAAATGCCAGGACCGTCATCCCTTAACCTACCAAGATTGACCTTTCAATTTCGCCTCGAAGTTAATGGTATAAGTTCTTGGTAACAGATTAATGTGTATGTCAACTATAATCATTCACTAACCAACCACAATTCATGAAAGCTAAGCTATTGCGTGCATTAAAATTCCATTTCCACACCAAGATAAATGTTTGACTCACATGGATTCAACTCATGACTAATAGTTAACCAAAGAATACAATGACTCCATATAGGATTCACAACACCAAAGTCATGATGTTTTTTAAAAAATGACTCAAATTTTTACTCAATATGGACCAAACACCAAGCATATAACGTATCCGATGCATAAAATAAAAGCACAAGTAGTCAAGTGAAGCTAAGTCCACCACCCCCCCACTTAAACCGGAACACCGTCCTCGGTGTGTGCATGATAAAGTAAAAGACCGACTTAGCTGAACCTAATATAGGGCACAACCATGCAAAATGATAACCTCCAATGTATCTCCCAGGGTACCTGTGCAATCACAACATAGAAACACAGAATCCACTACGACGGGCGGCCGAAACCTCGAGCGTAGGTAAGCACAAGTATGGAGATGTTTATAGCAAAAAAAATATGGGTTATCACAAAGCATGAAACGGAATTCAAGATGCGTGGTCAAATTTTCACCAATTCT
Organism: Gentiana straminea; assembly: GCA_036785695.1. Lineage (NCBI taxonomy): Eukaryota > Viridiplantae > Streptophyta > Magnoliopsida > Gentianales > Gentianaceae > Gentiana > Gentiana straminea. The sequence goes on along the minus strand of JAVUPR010000241.1, from coordinate 1,276,385 downwards.
CAAAAACAATCCTAAGAACCTAAGAAAAAGAAGAGATGGGTTGCCTCCCATAAGCGCTTTTGTTTATTGTCGTTGACTCGACTTATTAAGAAACTAAAAGAATAACAAAGAAACATGAGTGAAAAGAAGAACTACCTAAATCATTCTAAGTTTTAAGTCATTAGCTCGACTTTCTACCCTCAATAATGCTAAGGATAGTTATACCAAAGGAGATCATACCGTTGCTTCTCCCTACACAAATCATAGGAATTGAGCACCCCTCAAAATTGCTCACGAAAGAAAAGGGACTCAATCCCTTCCACCAAGATTGGTTCAAGAAATTCATCGTGCAACACAATGAATTCACTTTCCCTGAAATAGAGCAAATTACAATTAAAAGGGATTCACGCACCACATAGTAACAATTTGGCTCGACAAAAGCATCAAAATTCTTAAAAGGACGACTCACCTCCACCAATGTTTCAATAGGGCTCACTGAAGAAGGAATTGATAATTTAATGGGGACAGTATTCATACCTTCTTCATGGAATTCCTCAGGACCTCAGGGAGAGACGGTGGAGATTGAAAACCTTCTTCTTCATTAATGATCCTCTCAAGCCTCCTATTCTCAACCAACTGCCCTACCCGGCTCACCAGATCAACTACATCGGATTCCAAGTGGTGCTGGGATTCAGTTCATTAATGATCCTCTCAAGCCTCCTATTCTCAACCAATCCCTTCTACACTCTTGGTTAAACTCTTTAAGGTCCTGACTAAGTTCCTCCAACAAAACCTCAGTTGTGCTCTTCGGCGGTGGAGTAACCTATGGCGGCTGAGAGTATTGCATATAGGTGTTGGGGTGCTGAAACTGAGAACCTGGAGGACTATCCCACTCAATGTTGTATAGTGATGTGTACGGGTCAAACTGATAATATGGTTGTGTTCCAAAACCCATACCACCAAAGTAAAATCCTCCAAATGAGCGGGGGGAAGTAGCCTCCTTGGCCATAAGGATCCATACTCTGCAATTGAAGGAAAAAAACAAGAATACAATCAAGGTATCAAGTCACTACCACTACTGGAGTAGGTTGTGTGACTCTTCAACAAAACATCAAAAATAAAAAATAAAAAATAAAAATAAAATAAAGACCTAATCCTAAATACTCCAGCAATTTACTAATATCGACTAATTCCCCGGTAATGGATCCAGAAAACTTGATGGCCAAATTGTAGCAAACCATCTTTAACCGGCAGAGTATCAGGTCAGTTGTACTACAACGACGAGCAATGTCGTATCCCACGAGGAATTGATCAAGTACGACAACCACTTTTGTATCTAGTTTAGGCTCACAATAAGGGTGAAAATAATAATTATAACTAGAAAAAGAAATAAAAATTATAACTTTAAAATATACGAATTGAGAAATAGCCAAATTATGGTCAGGAACACTACTCTTAACACCGCTACTGAATCACTAGGGACGAGCTTTAACCTACCAACCAACCAATGGTTTCTAATGAATGTGTTGAGGGTGCGATCTCCTAAACTGGTCCCTAGGCGCTAATAGCACAACCTAGCTATCCTATATTCGGTTCAACAGTCTCTTCTACGGGATTTAATTGACCTAATATGAATAAAAACTGTGAGACGCTCCGTATGCACCGAGTTCACGGCTTAGCTAGAAAAACCTTACCAAGGAACATGCTGCGAAAAACTCGACTAGTTCATGCATGGCAATTCTAAAACTCTAGTTCGCACACTCCCTCGCAAAAATACATTTATAAAGGTCATGCGTGTGATCAATTAATAGTTAGCTACTGTAATGCCCCGCTCCCGGATACCGAGCCCTTATCCGGAAGAGAAACGTTCGGCACGTATAGCATTAAATAAGTCTAATATTATACGCAAGCCTCTACGTCGTCGTATCAAATAAAAGCAAACGGAAGCTAAAAAGATTCGGGTAAAAACATAAAAGCTACTATGAATAGAGATTAACCGTACTAAAGATAGATAGTTAAGATTACAACGATGAAAAACCCAAAGACTTATACAATACGATGCCTTAAAAGTAGAAGTACATCAAAACTAAGAGAAGAAATACAACCAGTCTAATACAACCTTTACAAAGAAAATAATCTAGAAGCTTCGTCAAGACTTTAAGTCTTCAAAAGCCGTCGTCTACACTTGGTCAACCTGTTCGTCTTCTCACCCCACAATGGATACAAAAGAAAATGCAAAGGAGGTAAGTACAAAGTACTTAGTAAAAGTGAGAAGCTACGACAACAATTAAGATTTATAAAGAAAAGATATTTAATCGTTTAGTTGTTTATGTATGGCCGACTCAATGTAAGGTTCATTTCATGTCCATCAACATGAATTGACTAAACGTTTCTACCTAACTTATCTATGTTACAACCGCACTCAAGGGCACTACGCTTGATGTATATCCACCAGGAGTTATCGATTGCAACATATTAGTGGATCACACCAATATCCACGGAGGCTAGACTAGGTAGGCTCCGATAGTACGCACATCTCAGCGGAGTCCCTCCGTACTTAGGATTTTTTTTGACCTACGGAGTTCTTCCACCTTCAGAGGTAGGCATACATCGCGATATAGACTGGTGCCTGTCCAAGAGAGACATGTTGTTTAATCTTTTTACTAGTCAAGTACGTATTTATTAGGATGGTTAACTAGCCACCTAAGTGTTTTCAATTAATCTCCCTCACATTAACCACTCTCTCCGTAGACCACTAGACATGGACAAGTCCTAGCAATTACACAGACATTGATGAATGCTAACTCATCAAAGCACAAGCCTATCATGCTCTTCCGACGGATCCGAACTTCAACTCCCTTTAAGAGTACATTCGGTGTTTTAACTGAACGAATCAGAAGCTCAATTCAGGGTTGTTCAAGTTTATACAGTGTTAACATATCATGTTTAAAGGTTTAGAAATGGTAAAGCGTACTTATAAGGCTGAAGAACAACCGTACGCCCGTTTAAAGACATGGACGCCCGTCTGGAACTTACTGGACGCCCGTCCACTTTTCCCAGACGCTCGTCCACACTAAGACAGTTACAACCTAAATGTAAAATAACACCTCAGACGCCCGTCCAGAGAAACCAGACGCCCGTCTGAAATGTAGCCAAGGCAGACACCCGTCCACATGAAGTAGACGCCCATCCGCCCTGGGTTTCGGCTAGAACCCTAAAATCATCAAGGCACGAATTCCCATTCGTTTCTAACCTAATTGGCATTGGAAATAACACAGTAAAACATAGGAAAATATATCTAAACATACCAAATCATCTATGATCCCTTGATCAACAAAAAGACACATCTTTCTATCATCTAAATACCCTAAAACTTGATCTAAACCTTATAAACGATAATTGGAATCATAGGAAGAGCCTCTTACCTTATTTGCTTGCAAAACCGACAGCAAAACACCAAGCAACTGCAACAACTGTTGATCCTCAACCCCAAAACCTATGTGATCAACAAGAAACCCTAAAATCCTATTTCTTTGCAGAAAAACGAAACTGAAAAAGTGCAATAAACTGCAGATTACCAAGATTTACTGCTGTGAAACTATTTTTAGATTATTCTACGCTTCAAGACGATCGTTTCGACTACTCATGGCTGCGAAACAGAGCTACGGATCACAAGATACGAATTTTTCAAGAATCGAACCCTACGAATACCGAAAACTAGGGCTAAACTGAAAACTTACGAAATCAAGAGATGTTATTTTCCAAAGTTGCGTCTCATCGTGCTGATCACTTTTCTCTCCTGCGGCTTCTTGATCAGACGAACGGATTGATCACACGGTTGAAGTTTACGTTCTGTCTTTTCCCTGGCAACTCTGCGTTGCTTCTTCTCATTCAGCGCCGTTCCTCTCTTTTTTTTTCCCCAGAATATGCGTGTAATAGAAAATAAGGTATTCTGGGGATTAATTCCTTTTTATAGCGCTTTAATTAATCCCATTAATTAAATAACTAAATCCTTTTAATTAAATCCTTTTTAATTAAATAAATAGGATAAATAATAATTAGGTCATAGTAAATACGCCCAATGACTATTTTACCCTTTCTGAAAAGTCGGGATGTTACATTCTTTCCCCCTTAAGAGGAGTTTCGTCCTCGAAACTCGAATGTAACCGACAGGTACTTGAACTCTGGACTTTGCGAAGCGTTTCGTCTCCTAACTCTTCTTCAGTCTTTGTCTTCTTCCATCTTCCGAACTCTTCCACCTGTCTTGAGCTATTTCGAGGTGGCGACGATCTACTTCAATCTTTTTGTTGGCTTGCTGTACCAACTCTGGTCTCGTTTTCTGTTGTCGCTCCACTTCATCCCAAAAACTCGTGTTCTTCTATCTCTAACTTCTTGAAAGATCTCCAGCAGTACTGTTCCAATTCTTGTACTTCTTGGTCGCTCCGAGAGGAACTGCAATTATCATCTCGAGGTTTTCCATTCTTCATTGTCCTTCCCGATCCTCCGCAATCAGAATCCCAAAGCTGATTCCGCTACCAACGGTTGCTATCTTCATCTAACTCGTGACCAAGGCTGGTTGGGCTCCAACCACTCACTTGTAATCAAAACCATTGGATCTTCATCTTGTTTCTTCACGAACTCATCAAATGCCTCGAATCTTGCAATCATCGGTTCAACACTCTATGATTGCTCCTGCTGACCTATACCCGGAAAGCTGCATCCTCCCAGCCGAAACTGCACTTCTGGCACACTTGACTTCTTTCGATCTCAACTTCCCTCATGGCCCCACAAGCTTGCTGAAGAACTGCAATGATCCCAACTGAAAGACTTCTAAGGCTTCTTGGGGATGGGGAAACATACCTTGCCATGCTTTCTCTCTGACGGTCTGATTCAATCCTTATGCCAATTAGGGTTATCTTGGAAAATAAAAGAAGGTGAAAAGTGACAAGTTGAGTACCAGGGTGGTATGTCAACTAGGTAAGCCAAGGAAGGGTACAATGCACTTGAAATAAGAAAGGTTGCTTGGGTTACAAGCAAAACATGAAAAATCCGTGTTGAGAAAGGTTGAAGTTGGTTCCAGGATGAAGAGTGAGGTATTGTATCGTAATACACAAGATAGCCACCAGAAGGAAAACAAAAGAACACCTTGCAGATGAAGTTCTTTTGAGAGAGTGGAATTCTGTAAGATACGGTGGTCTACAAAGACTTCAGTGGCAACTTGAAAGAATGGTAATAGGCTTTCATATAAGCCTTTTGAAAGTGGAGACGTTAGAACATCACCAGATGGACTTGAAGATATTCTCAATGTATGAAAAGAGAACACCGAGCTTGAGAACATTAAGAAAGTGACCTTGATTGTTAATCATTTGGTTAACAAAGATGGATGTTGGCGAATTAGAAAAATCTTCAGTTCACATGAGTTTCGTAAGGGAAACATCACACAACAGAAAAGCAAGGTAAAGGTGCAAGGTCGAGCACCAGAAGGACTAGAAAGATGGAAATCAAGAGAGAGCAAGAATCTCATCATGAAGGAGCTATGGAAGGAATATGAGCAAATCAAGGGTTTCAGAATGAAATTAAACACTTGTCAGGGAGTGTCCGAGTTTACAATAGTCAAAGAGAGGTTATTACGAGATTTAAAAGAAATAGAAATTTTCCCCACGAAATTGTAAGGGAATATCAAAAGTTTGAATAAATAAGCATCAAGCAAGATTTTGAATGAAGAGGAACGATACTTAAAAATTGTCGAATGAGGTTTGATTTCAAAGAATTAATTCAAACCTTCAAAAGAAGTTTAAACGATTATTGACGTTTCAAATCAAAGATTCAAGGTTGCACTACTCGAGAGGAATAGTACACTGCCACGGAATAAATGCTCAAGCTTAAAATAAAATAGACTTTCAACCAGTGCAACAAAATTGGAATAGAAACGCCAAACAGGAAGTGGGAAGTCAAAATGATGTATATGGCGGTTCATGGCTCTAAATGGCCCGAAAAAGATTTAAAACTGAAGCGTACAAGGTGCAATAACCTGAAATGGAGATCAAAGGTTTAGGAACTCAAACGTCGGTTGGCTAAATAAGTTCGGAAGGCATCTTGAAAATGTCTACCTTCTGCTTGAAACAAGTTTAGCATAAATTGCTAGGAGGTTAAAGATAAGTAACTGAAGAGGAATGCCATGATGGGCTTTAAATTTTGACCAGCAAAAGAAGATATGCATACCTTAAAGGAACAGGCAGCATTAGGTGAAATAGTTACAATATCGACACTACCCTTAGGAGGGGAGCTGAGAATAAACACAAGTAAAAAGAATGTTCTGACATTAGAAGGTTCAGCAGACTTTTAATTTGCATGAATGATGAGGGTGCAAAATTTAGAACTTTGAAGAGAATTTGTTTCTTGATTTGAAAAGTAAGAAAGAATGAGTTTGTTCAAAAGAAAGGCCTATGGAGATATGGTTCGGAGATAATTCATGACAACAAGTCACGAGGATTTGTTGCGTTTAAAGATCTCAAATGAGGGACTGCATGAGAAACAAATTACCAGAAAAGGTATATTTACAAAAGGGCACGAAAAGGGTCTGAAAATCAAACATGGCATGCTGGAGGATAGCACCTTGGTTCTCGTTTAACACTGCAAAAGAAACTATAATGTTAGCTTTACAAGCATCCTACTAAAAGATTTAACTCAGAAGAGATCAGACTTCAGGGAACTCCTAAACATAACAGTCGTAACTTACTACCCTCTTAGCCCAAACCCTAACCCAAAGAGGTGAAAATTCCTTTTAGGTTGCTGTGTAAGATTTTTACTTCGGATATGACATTATCATTTGTACAGAACAAACGAAGAGGGATTTGAGCACGATCCAAAAAGAAAAGATTTAGATACTGGAGTTTTCCAGGTAATATAAAAATATTAGAATTTTTTAATGAAACTAAGTTGGTCAAAAACAGTTATTTCTAACGATTGCACAAGTTGCCAGAATTTCCAGATTAATAAACACTGTGTTGAAATGAAAATCGAGATCAATCGAAAAATAATCTGAACTTAATTCCAAAATAAAAGCTGTAGATAAAAATGTTGTCTGCAACATATCAAAAATCCAGGTCATTTGAAGATGTTTAACTTGTTCAAAACAGAAAAAGCAGTGAAGGTGCTGCTGCAGATTTTCTGGTCAGAGTGTCCGGTATAAACGGGAATTTCCTGAATAATCCATAATGATTATCGAGTTGGTGTAAAAAGAGAAATCGTAGATAAGACAGAAATATACTTTGCTGAAAATTTGTAGAATTTTTGGAGTATAGAGAGACAGTCTTATGTTAAAGGGAAAACACAGAAACAAAAGCATTCACTCATGTTGAGTAAATCCAAACACAAGGACAAAGAAAAGTATGTGCCAAAGTAAGAGACCTTTAACACTATGAGTTGAAATGGCTGAGGAGTACTTGGAAATAATAGAGTTACACATGGAGTTCGTGTAGAACCATCTCAAGCAAAGCAAAGGTCAAAGGATGTTGATGAACTCAACCAAGTGATAGTGAAAAGAGAAAGTGGAGGACTTGTAGAGCTGAATCAAATATCATTCTTTACAAAATTAGGCCAAGATAAAAGTAAACTTAGATATTCATGTGTAGAGAAGGTGAAGAGATTTCGATAGGGAAAGTAAGGAAAAAGGAAATCAACCAAGAGGACCTCGACTTTAAGGTGTAGGCATAAGACTCCGATCCCAAAGCTTTACTTAAAGGAGTTTCACAACCCTATGAAACAAGCTACGGTTTGGAACTTCAAAAGAATGAAGAGTTTCTACTAAGGATCCTAGAAGGGACAAAACCTGAGGTGATCACATGAAAGATGTGAACTGTGAACTCAACCTAACCTCCGTCTAAGACGACTCTTCACTAGGTCCTGATAACTAGACCACGGTTTAAGGATTCTTAGTCTTACGAGGATTACCACCAAGCTCAAGTTCTAAAAGGTCTAAAGGATTCTTATCTTAGAGGAAGAGAAGCCTAGAATAGAAAGATGCTTCTCTCTGATACCAACTGTAACGCCCCGCTCCCGGATACCGAGCCCTTATCCGGAAGAGAAACGTTCGGCGCGTATAGCATTAAATAAGTCTAATATTATACGCAAGCCTCTACGTCGTCGTATCAAATAAAAGCAAACGGAAGCTAAAAAGACTCGGGTAAAAACATAAAAGCTACTATGAATAGAGATTAACCATACTAAAGATAGATAGTTAAGATTACAACGATGAAAAACCCAAAGACTTATACAATACGATGCCTTAAAAGTAGAAGTACATCAAAACTAAGAGAAGAAATACAACCAGTCTAATACAACCTTTACAAAGAAAATAATCTAGAAGCTTCGTCAAGACTTTAAGTCTTCAAAAGCCGTCGTCTACACTTGGTCAACCTGTTCGTCTTCTCACCCCACAATGCATACAAAAAAAATGCAAAGGAGGTAAGTACAAAGTACTTAGTAAAAGTGAGAAGCTACGACAACAATTAAGATTTATAAAGAAAAGATATTTAATCGTTTAGTTGTTTATGTATGGCCGACTCAATCTAGGGTTCATTTCATGTCCATCAACATGAATTGACTAAACGTTTCTACCTAACTTATCTATGTTACAACCACACTCAAGGGCACTATGCCTGATGTATATCCACCAGGAGATATCGATTGCAACATATTAGTGGATCACACCAATATCCACGGAGGCTAGACTAGGTAGGCTCCGATAGTACGCACATCTCAGCAGAGTCCCTCTGTACTTAGGGTTTTTTTGACCTACAGAGTTCTTCCACCTTCAGAGGTAGGCATACATCGCGATATAGACTAGTGCCTGTCCAAGAGAGACATGTTGTTTAATCTTTTTACTAGTCAAGTACGTATTTATTAGGATGGTTAACTAGCCACCTAAGTGTTTTCAATTAATCTCCCTCACATTAACCACTCTCTCCCTAGACCACTAGACATGGACAAGTCCTAGCAATTACACAGACATTGATGAATGCTAACTCATCAAAGCACAAGCCTATCATGCTCTTCCGACGGATCCGAACTTCAACTCCCTTTAAGAGTACATTCGGTGTTTTAACTGAACGAATCAGAAGCTCAATTCAGGCTTGTTCAAGTTTATACAGTGTTAACATATCATGTTTAAAGGTTTAGAAATGGTAAAGCGTACTTATAAGGCTGAACAACAACCGAACGCCCGTTTAAAGACATGGACGCCCGTCTGGAACTTACTGGACGCCCGTCCACTTTTCCCAGACGCTCGTCCACACTAAGACAGTTACAACCTGAATGTAAAATAACACCTCAGACGCCCGTCCAGAGAAACCAGATGCCCGTCTGAAATGTGGCCAAGGCAGACGCCCGTCCACATGCAGTAGACGCCCGTCCGACCTGGGTTTCGGCTAGAACCCTAAAATCATCAAGGCATGAATTCCCATTCGTTTCTAACCTAATTGGCATTGGAAATAACACAGTAAAACATAGGAAAATATATCTAAGCAAACCAAATCATCTATGATCCTTTGATCAACAAAAAGACACATCTTTCTATCATCTAAATACCCTAAAACTTGATCTAAACCTTATAAACGATAATTGGAATAATAGGAAGAGCCTCTTACCTTATTTGCTTGCAAAACCGACAGCAAAACACCAAGCAACTGCAACAACTGTTGATCCTCAACCCCAAAACCTATGTGATCAACAAGAAACCCTAAAATCCTATTTCTTTGCAGAAAAATGAAACTGAAAAAGTGCAATAAAATTCAGATTACCTGGGTTTACTGCTGCAAAACTATTTTTAGATTATTCTACGCTTCAAGACGATCGTTTCGACTACTCATGGCTGCGAAACAGAGCTACGGATCACAAGATACGAATTTTTCAAGAATCGAACCCTACGAATACCGAAAACTAGGGCTAAAATGAAAACTTACGAAATCAAGAGATGTTATTTTCCAAAGTTGCGTCTCATCGTGCTTGATCACTTTTCTCTCCTGCGGCTTTCGATCGACGAACGGATTGATCACACTGCGGTTGAAGTTTTTACGTTCTGTCTTTTTCCTGGCAACTCTGCGTTGCTTCTTCTCATTCAGCGCCGTTCCTCTCTTTTTTTTTTTTCTAGAATATGCGTGTAATAGAAAATAAGGTATTTTGGGGATTAATTCCTTTTTATAGCCATTTAATTAATCCCATTAATTAAATAACTAAATCCTTTTAATTAAATTCTTTTTAATTAAATAAATAGGATAAATAATAATTAGGTCATAGTAAATACGCCCAATGACTATTTTACCCTTTCTGAAAAGTCGGGATGTTACAGCTACTCCATTAAAAGCATTAAGTTCAAGTTTTAGGACACAACAATTCAAAAGATTCAGTTTTTAATCTCTACTCATCCATAGATCATCGTTTGAGCATTAATTTCGTAGTTCCATCACATAATTTAGCTTGTCATAATAACAATAATATAATCGCCGAAATTCATAAAGAAAGACATAATAGGCATCATAAAAATATAAGTAAAATTACCAAAAAAAAAATTGAAGCAATTCACCAGTCGAATCGTCACTTCGTTGTGTTCCAATCATAAAAAAAAATTGATGTCAAAACTGTGTGTTAAGAAAAATTGCAGAGAAAGTGAAAAATAAGCTGTTCTAATAGAAGGAAAAATTTAATGTAGAGAAAAATAAAATTCTAATGTCAAAACTGTATGTTAAAAATTTGTCCTAAAGGGCATTTTTATATTGCAACCGCCGACTTGATTTTTCCCAAAAATTTTTCGGAAAATCCCGTCACAAAAAGTATGTGTCCTTGTCCTCCTTCAATAATTGCATGACCCCCTTTTTCCTTTCAGCCAATGGGGCGCCTCAATTGTTTTTTTTCTTCCTTTATTTTTTTATTTATTTTTAATTGAAGTACACCAGCAAAAGGGACGAAGATACTGGGGTTTCACCACCCACTGAACACAAAAATCGGGATTCCGATGAAATTGGATAATAATTTTTTTTCCCGAACGCTTGAATATGAAATCTGTTTTGGACGATTTTCGTACCGTTGTGCTCCTCATCACGCACTCTATCACGCCGCACCTGTAACAAATAAAAACAAGAAAACCCAAACGTGACAAATGCCAATGAAACACGCACAATTCACCGAAAAATATGGAGATTTCGGACTAAAAACCATATCGTCTCGTGATTCAAACCGTGGTGAAATGTGGTTATAAAAACCACTCAACTACCCCAAAAGTACATCGAATAGGCTAAAAATAGGGGGTAAAATGCACACAGAATTATAGCAAAGTTGACTCTCATCAGTAGTATTGCCTCTTCTCCAGCTCCCCCACAAACACAGTTTACCCGACTGCTAAAACAACAACTGTCCTTGGCAAATCCTTGACCGGATTGCTTCACAGTCTCAACCTTTGATTAAAATCAAAGTTGGGCTCATAATCAAATAAGTGATTCTTGCTTGTGGTTATTCAAAGTGTCTGTATCTTATATATATCTTTGGAGCTTGAACACTTGGAAGAATTCTAGATAATTCTTGTAAGCACGACGTTGATAGTAAATCAGATGAATGCACAAATGAACAGGACTTAGGCTCGATGATTCTTAGTAATCTGTGTGTGTGATCCTTGATGCCAAACCCTCTATTTATAGTGTGAATTTGAATCCTTGTTGGCTATCAAACGGCAATATGTCAGATGTCAGTGACCATTCTGACATGTCAGTCCTTCATCCAATAAGACTGCTTGATTGTAACGTTCTGATTTTCTTTTAGTTCTTTGGATGACTTCCTTTAAACTGAGTATCCTGATAAATGTCAGTTTAAAGTTTTGTATTAACTGAGTATGTCAGTTATCAATTGTAAACTGATTTAGAGCATTAACTGAGTTTCTACTCTTCTTCAAAACTTAGTACTTTATTCTCATCTAATTTTTATTGACTTAATCAGTGTACACCATAACTTATAAATCATCCAAGATATCATTGTCCTTATGTATCTTAGGTCTTCATACAAGATCCATAAAGTCAGTTCAGGCCATCCTAGACTTACATGAATTCTAACTTTATAGTCTCGGCTTTATTCTTCATAATCTGAGTTTGAACCATCAGATCTTCTTTGTTCAATAACTGAGTCTATTTCCCTCAGCCTTCTTAACAGAGTTTGTCCCCTCAACATTCATCTTCTAGATAAGCCAACCGTGTATGTGTCCCTCAGCGAACTTACCTTCTTCTGTTCTGAATAATTCTTAGTTTTTGCTCTGAGTAACACTTCAGTTTTGTACTATCAGTTTTATGTGACATCCAGTTTTCTTAATGATTTCCAGTCTTCAGTTCTACGACTCTCTAACTATTACAATGTTTGTCTGATTCAACCTATACAAAGACCAGACTCTAATAAATCTTATACATTCATTTGTAGACATCTTTTAGGTTTTCACTATAACAGCTAGTTTCAGCACTTCATCAATGGGGTGTAAATCATCATCAAAACTCAATTTTTTTTATAACAATTTCCCCCCTTTTGATGATGCCAAAACCCTCCATAAAAGAAAAGCTTAAAGATAAAAACAAAGTAAAACAAATTAAAACAAAGTAAAACTGGAAACTGGATTTGTCATTAGAAATCACAAAGACTGGAGCAAGTTACGCAATTGATAAAAATTAAAAACATAAGCTTTCAAGCTTGGTGTGATTGTGTAACTTTCATATACAATCTTCCTTTGTCATACAACTTGTATTCAGTTTCTAAAGCTGTATATTCCTTTGAAAATTTTCTGTTATAATCAACCAGACTTGATGTCTTCCATTTCCTCCATAAAATTAATTTGGGAAGATCATCATTATCCTTGCAGCAGTCTTCAAATTCAGAAATATCTGCTTTTATTTGTTCTCTCTTGTCTCTGATGTCAAGTCTTTCTTCCATCATCTTCAACTTCTTGTATTCAACCATCATTTGGTTGTGATATGTATCTGACAAGAAGTATGCAAGAGATTCTTCATAGGATCTATATTTGTACTTGGCTTTCACATGATTGTAGTCTTTGTGAAACTTAAGCCATAGATCTTGTGTGAGAGCTACTGTTTTCATTCCGGGTTTGCTGTATTTCTAAATGTGATCTTCATCACTTGATTGTATTGGATCTCTGATGTTGGAAGCTGATGCTGACTTTCCCTTTTCATTTCTGAGTTCGCTAGTTCAGCTTGAAGTTTCAGCTTTTCATCTTCTACTTCCCCCTTTTTGGCATCATACATTTGAACGATCAACAGATGTGTTTCATTTTGATCATTTGCAATGCCGTTTTATGAAGGATAGATATCCTTGAAATGACATTCTAGACCATAAATCCTCTGAATCAAATGCCATTCTAACTGAGCACGGATTTCTGGGTCTTCAAGAGATGTAATTTTCAGCTTTTCCTTCAGTTGGACTATCTCTGATGCTGATTTTGAAGTTGTTCGGTTGATTGTGTCCAGCTTTGAGTGCACAGAAACGTCAGTCTTCTTTCTAAATTCCAAATATCCTGAGATTCTTGACAGGAGATGGTTGTAATCCTCCTTTTGAGTGAGTAACTGTCTAAGGAAGTTTGTACTTTGTTGATTTTTTCAGTTGTCAAGATTTCAGTTGGATCTTCTTCTTCTTTGATTGTCAACTGAGTTTTCTCTTCCATAAGCATCAGTTCTTTGCCAACTTCTTCATCTTGCATCTGATTGTCAGTTGTCTGTGACCCAACTGGCAATCCTTTTTCCTGATCTTTAGTTTTGTCTTCTTGAATTTCAGTTTTTTCTTTAGAGTGTAAAATTGAACTCTGCTCTGTCATCTTCTTTGAATCATCATCTTTGTCTTCATCATCATTCTTCTTTACAACATCCTTCGGTGCTGATGACTCAACTGACTTTTTCTTCCAGTGAGCCTTTTCTTCAAGTAGCTTATAGCATTTTGTTAGGAATTCATCCATAGGGAATAATGCATATAATTCTTCTACTTCAAGATTTTCCAAGAACAACTTTTCTTCAGTCCTCGGAACTTCTTTGACAGATTCTTGAGAGTCCACAGTTTTGAGCTTCATCTTCATGAGATTGATGATCCTTTCAGGTTCAAAAGTACTCTCTTGTTGCTGACTTTGCAGATTCTCTTCTATAGTGGAAACTTGTTTCTCTGATATTCTAGGTTTCTTGTGTGAAACATTTTCAGCAAACTGACCATTTCCTGATGTCTGTTGTTGTTCTCTCTCATTTAATGCTATCTTGCTCGTTTCAGTTTCTTTAACTGATTTGTCTTGGAACAAGTTTCTTCCAATTGACTTTTTCTCTTGTGAGTCAGCTTTGCGCTTAACTCATTTTGTTCAGCTATTTGCTGAGAGGCAGTCTTCTTTCCTTCAGCTTTAGAAGGCTCTTTCCTTGAACTTACAACTGCTGCAATTTTCTCAGTATTAGTAGTTTTTGATACATCAGCTTGTTCAGCTTCTCTCCCATGACTGAGTCTTTCTAGGTAATATTGTATTACCCAACTGTGTGATTTCTTCAAATGAAGTCTTCCATCCTTCTGTCTTCTTTCAGCTTGGGCTCTCTACACACTTTTAACTTCATCAAAGTATTGCTTCCTGATTTGATTGAATACATATCCTGCCCAATTGAAGTCGATTTCATCTCAAATGATATTCATGAGATGAAGTGCGTGTTCTGATATCGATGTTAATCCTTGATATTGACCGATAATGGTTTTCCTTACCCATCTGCTGAGTAAAGCGAATTACACCTTTAGGCTTTCCATAGATGAATAAAATTTTGCTGGTTCTTTGATTGCTGAAATCCTTAAACGAAAAGCTTCATGCTTGAGCGGAAAATTGAGTAAATCAATTGATTTCTCAGTTGGTTTCTTGAAATCTAATAGTGTCATTAAGATTTCTGTGTTGAGGCAGATTCTTTCTCCTCGAACGATTGTTACCAAGGAATGCTTCACTATCTTCATAGTTACCCAGAATTATAGAATACCTTCTACATCGAGATTATTTTCCAATTTGATCTCTAGAAGATTCACCAGACCTTGTATCTTTTTAATTTTCTCGCAGAGTAAAATGGCCAGCCAAGTGTTGTTGCTTGCATCTTCAAGTTGATTTAAAGTAAAGGTTTCTCTTTTTGTGATTAATCTGGTTTCTTGTTGTTCTTTTGATGCCATATTGTTGATTCTATTTTCTATGTTTGAGAGGATATTCTGTTGAGAGGGTATTTAATTGAGAGGATATATAGGAGAGTTGACGGTTTTGGATACGATCCCACGATCTTTGAGTACATTTTCAAATTCTTCTGATGAAAATGGTTTTCAATGCATGTACTATTTGGCTTTTTGTGTGTTCACATGCAACAGTTTCTAACGTATTCGGCGGTAATTTATTGCGATGTGACTTTTGTCGATTATATCCTTTTAACCTTTGACAGTGTAAAAACTGATTATAAGTCCAGTGATCAGTTTTACCTAGATTCAGCTTTAGAGTCAGTTTGAGACTGTAGATGTCAATGACTGTCTATCAAGTGATCTCACCCAATATGACTAAGATCAATCCCTTTGACGAATCTTAGAGGCTTGAACTGACTTAGCTGACTTTGATAATTGTCAGTTCATTTCTCAGTTTTGAAAACCTTTCTCTGTCCAGAGGTCTTGTAAAGATATCAGCCAACTGTTCCTTAGTTGGGATATAGAGAATTTTAATATCCTTCTTCTCTACATGGTCTCTTATTAATTGACGTCTCACATCAATTTGTTTTGTCCTTGAGTGTTAAACTGGGTTTTCTGTTAATGCTATTGCGCTTGTGTTGTCACACATAATGTGTCTCAACCTTACTTCAATTCCATAGTCTCTCAGTTGTTGTCGAATCCATAAAACTTGAGCACAACAGATTCCAGCAGCAATGTATTCAGCTTCAACTGTTGAAGTTGAAATTGAGTTCTGATTTTTGCTAAACCATGACACAAGTCTATATCCAAGTAACTGACATGTGCTTGAGGTGCTTTTTCTGTCTATTTTGCATCAAGCATAATCTGAGTCTGAGTAGGATATCAACTTGAATTCTCCTTCTCTTGAGGACCATATCCTACTCCAAGTGTGTCTTTGAGATACTGTAATATTCCGATTTTTGGGAAATGGCAGACGTGTCATTTTGCAAAAATAAAATATTATTATTCCGACTTCTTTATTTGGAGTTAAGTATTTTGTTATATGTATATATGTCGAGTATAAGTATATAATTCCAGGGAAAATCTGATTTTTTTAGGGTTATTAAGGAAATAAGTTATTTGGGGAAAAAGATTATTTAAGGAAAAATAATTCCCACTATATGTAAAACCAATAGAAAATCAGAATTTCTTCTTCTACATTCTGTGAGAGCCGCATAAGAGCAAGGAGAAAGGGCTGAGAGACTTTTTCAGAATTCTGAGTCGTTTCTCAACCGTTTTCAGATTCAAGTAGTGCATTGGAATCGTCGTGACAAGGGCGTCGTTTCAGCACAAGAAAGTTGGAGCTTTTCTGTAACGCCCCTTTCCCGGACACCGAGTCCTTATCCGGAAAGAGCGCTCGGCACAAATATTATCAAATAAATTCAATAATATATGTAAGCCTTACGTCACACATCAGAACTAAAATGACACGGAAGATAAAACGACTCGGGAAAAGCAAAAGATCGAACTCACGGTTTTTAATGCTGTAAAACTAAATCCAATAAGAATACTAAACCAACCAACATTCCAATCCGAAAGAACTCAAATGGAACTAATCCAAAAGAAAGACAACATTGTTTGAACTTGAATCAACAACATTATGGAAAGAATCAAAACTAAAAGAACTAAGTCTTCAAGAGCTCCGTCTCACACGTCCTCGTCAAAGAACTCATCAACCACTACAACAAAATAAGCCTTTTGCAACACTTTCTTTGCGACATTTTGATAATTGTCGTAAATTTACCGGCGTAAGTTACTAATTGCCACAAAAGTACGACATCTTCGCCACATATTATTTTATGACGCTAATTGCCGACAATTAACCGGCACTTATTGTTTATGTCACAAGTGCGTGGCATTTTTTTGTGGTGGTTGAATGTTATGCCGTATAATATACGTCAATTTTCCGAGATATCGTGATTATGTCCGAAAATTTTGTGACAATATCTTGGCATTTTGAAGATATGTCGTCAAATGCACGACACTTTTCAAATTGCCACTTTCCTCCCCACACATAGGCCTGTAAACGAGCCGAACCCTACCGAACCCTGGCAGGGTTCGGCTCGGCTCGGTATGTTCGAACCTTAGGTTCGGCTCGGCTCGAAATGGCCGAGCCTTATATTTTCATTATTCGGCTCGGGTTCGGTCTGGTATTTGGGGAAAAAAGCTCGGCTCGGTTCGGCTCGAACATGTCGAACCGTTCGAACATGTTCGGCTCGAACCGGGTTTTAAAAAAAAATCAGAACATGTTCGGCTCGGTTTTAAAAAAAACATGTTCGGCTCGAACGTATATGAATTTATGATATCCGAGCCGAACATGTTCGAACATGTTCGGCTCGACCACCGAATATCTAATTTGTAAGGTTCGGCTCGAAGTTCGAACCCACGAACCGAGCCCGAATCGAGCTTTTTCGAGCCGAATACTCCGGATCGAATCGAATACTTAGGTTCATTTACAGCCCTACCCACACACAGACTCCAACAAACATATATACTATATATTATAGAAGTACGGAGAAGAACAAAAAAAAAGTCTTAAATTAAAGTAATAATACATGTTTTCAAAACTTTTGCTTAATGGATAAAATTATTTTAAAAAAAATAAAATAAAATTTGTAGTAGCATGAGGGAATTAAAGCAAAAATCTAACGCACTTTCTCTTTCATCCGCTATTTTTTTTCAGAAACGAAATATACACGCACATACTTTCTATCCCCACTGGGACTCCAACTCAAATACTCCGAGTTAAGTGGCCACGGTGATTACTTGGCCAATGCCACATTGGCGCTTTCTTTCATCCAGTATTTTAACACATTTACATCTCTCAATCTCTAACTCCAATAAAAAAAAAATCACCAATTTTTATTATTTTTTTCGTGCTCTTTATTTCGATACTACATCCACCACGTTCCGACGCAATTTCCGAAAATTTACTGTCGAAATTAACTGTCAAAATTAATTGTTTTTCAAGATTCATTAGATTAATTTCAATAGTGAATCTCACGAAAAACAGCATAATTATTTCGAACCAAGTCTCAAAACAAAAAACACGAAAAAGAAAATTGATGAAATTTTCATCACGTGTGGAGATCCATATCAAAATATATGGATGATTAAAAATGTTGAAGGGAAAAGAAAATATTAATGAATTCGTACCTTTTTTTTAACAGCGTTTTTTTTTTAAATGAATAAGTATTTACAATTGTCAATACTACCGTAATTGAATCATGTTGGAGAAAATACATGACCAAGTCTCGATCGCTATACTCCCAAGTCGCTACAATAATTGTCTATATACCATGCGATGTACAGTTATATAAAGTATATATTACGATTTTGTTGTGTTTAGTTACAAATATTTTCAAACAAAAAAAAGTTATTATTATTATTAATTTTTTTTTGGAGTGATAACAACAAAAAAAAAAAAGCAAAAAGTTAAAGATATATTTTTTGTTTTGAGAAAAGTTACAGATATTTTGAATACGCGCAAATCTATATTTCCTCTATATATATATATATATATATAGAGAGAGATATATGGTATAAATAAAAAATAGTAAACTAATTTCTTTTTGTTAAATAGTAAACTAATTATTATAAACGTTATAAATTTCCTCAACAACAAAAAAAAAAACGTTATTAATGCATTTATACTTATACTATACTATAATAAATTTCGACTGCCATGTTCAATCACATATATTAATAAATAGGATTATGACTTAAAAAACGTCAAATTGATGGGTTTCTTTTACTCGGCAAATTGATGGTATATCACTTATACACATCAGTAAATAGTTTAATAACGTAAGTTAATATCAATTTGATGTATACAACCATAATAAACGAAAATTGTATCATATTTAATTTTTATATCTTTTTTATTTAGTATTATATCATCACTAGAATAAATCATTAATCCCGCTTAGCCCCTTCGACT
This sequence comes from Gentiana straminea, assembly GCA_036785695.1. Taxonomy (NCBI): domain Eukaryota; kingdom Viridiplantae; phylum Streptophyta; class Magnoliopsida; order Gentianales; family Gentianaceae; genus Gentiana; species Gentiana straminea. Next base: position 1,257,217 of record JAVUPR010000241.1, on the reverse strand, counting down.
CTTTTTACTCCCTCCGTTTTTTTTAACTGTCACATTAGAAGAAGAAAAAAACTGTAATTTTTTGTATGAACCTGGTCACCTTTTAGTTTAAGGTTAGTCACTTTTTGGATGAAAATTGTCAATTATTTTTTCTCCAAATGTGAGAGTTAAGAAAAACAGTGGGAGTAATGTATATTGTTCCGATTAAATATATTCGAGTACAGACTTTAATTGGATTAGCTGATTAACATCAAACACTGTAATCGAGTTAAGACATTAAATTTACAATCGATGAATCAATATCAACCCTAAACATTCTAATCGGGTTAACTAAACCTCGTATTGACGGTGAATCAAACACGATCGACCCAAACACTATATTTTGGTTAGCAGAACTTTAAATTGACTGTCGATCAAGCCTGATAAACCTTTAACACCTTAATCGGGTTGACGTGAACATCAAATCGAGGGTAGATCGATCAAGCATGGTCAACCATAAACACCACAATAGGATTATTGAACCTCAAATTGAGAGTCAGTCAGCCTCAAAGTGAGAGTCAATCGAATTGAGAACCTTATTGGGTTAGCTGAACTTCAATTTGAACTTCAATTAAGCATGATCCACCATAAACACCTTAATCGGGTTAATTGAACCTAAAATTTGACGGTTGATCAAGCTTGGTCAACCATAAATACTGTAATTGGCTTAACCAAACCTCAAATTGACGATCAAACAAGCCAGATCAAGCTTAATCAATGTAATTCAATTATCTGAACTTCCATTTGTACTTTGATTAGGGCCGATCAACCAAAGACACTCTAATCGGGTTAACTGAACATCGAATTGACTGTCGATCAATCATGATCAACCACAAACACTATAACTGGGTCAACTGAAGTCAAACTAACAATCGATCAAGCTTGATCAACCATAAACAGTCAAATTTAACTAACCAAGCCTCAAATGATGTTCTTTCAAATCTCAATCAATCATAAACACTATAATGTGTTCACTGGACATAAAACCGACGGTCGATTAAGCCCGACCAACCTCAACACTGTAATTAGGTAAAATGAACCATAAATTGACGATCGATCAAACTCGAGCAACCAAAAGCAGTGTCACGGGGTTAAGAAAACCTTAAATAGATGTTAGATCAAGCCTGATCCATGCCAAACACTATAAACGTGTTAAGTGAACATCAAAGTAACAATCAATCAAGCCTATCAATCCTAAACATCATAATCTAGTTAACTAAACCTCAAATTCAATATAACTTGATCAACCAAAACACTGTAATCATGTTAAGTAAACCTTGAATTGATGCTCAATCAGCCCAAACACTAGAATGGTTTTACGTGAACATCAAATTGATGGTCAATCCAGCCCTGATCAACCATAAATACCGTAATTGAGTTAACCGAAACCTTAAATTGACATTTGATTAAGCCCCATCAACTTTAATCATAGTAAATGGGTTAGTTTGAACTTCAAAGTGAACTTTAATTAAACCCTGATAGACAAGAGACACCTTGGTCAAGTTAACTGAACATCAAATTGACGATTGATCAAGCTTGATCAAACACAAACATTGTAATTGGGTTAAGTGCATGTCAAATTGACAACCGATCAATCCTGGCCAACGACAAACACTCCAATTGGGTTAAATGAACCACAAATTCATGGTTCAGCCCTTTTAAACTATAATGGTTTAAACAAACATCAAATTGATGATCAATCAAAGTCGACCACCCTCAATGATGTAATCAGGTTAACTGAACCTTAAATTGATGGTCGATCAAGCTTGATCAACCAGAAACACTGTAGATGTGTTAGTTGAACATCAAATTGACGATCGATCAAGCCCGATCAACCATAATCACAGTAAATGGGTTAAGCAAAAAAAACGAAAAAAACGTAAAAACATGCTAATTAAAAATACTTGAAGTGTAAATTTTTTTGTATATTTTTTTTTGGACTACCGACCCGGGCCGAACTTCAAATTAGTCGTATCAGTTGATCACGGATACCAAGGTTTTAAGAAAAAATGAAAAAAAAAATTTAATAATTACGCAAAAACATGCTGATTAAAAATTGCATGAAGTTGGTATGCATCATTGAATACCTATCTCCATCACAGTGATTGTATTTTTTCTCTCTTCATAAAAAAATTAAATTTGCATGAAGTGTATTATTATTATTATTTAGGCTAGAGTTTGAAGGGTATTAGTAAAAAAAATTGCAAGCAGCCTAGCTAGCACATATATAATTGGCGTGATTTTTTCCCACCATAAATTTTTTTTTTTTTTAAATTCCCGCCACGATTTGAGAATTTTTGAGAGAAAAGTACCATTAACAATTAAACTCCTCCAAGATGATATAAAAAAATTCAAATTCTTCAAGATAAATACAAATTTTCTGATGTTATCGTCATTCAACTTCCACAATTCACAAATACAAGTTTCACGATTCAAAAAACAAAAAAATTTCCACGATCATACAGAGTGCGTTCTATTTCACTCCTGCAACAGCCAAACCTAATCACTTCTGGTTGCTTCTCAAAGGAAAACTAAAATCGCCCGAGGGTGAGGATGGGGTTGCCTCAAAGGATAACTAAAACCGTGAGGGCTCACATCAAGGCTGAATAGGTTGAATTGTATTTTATCTCCATCAAGGTAGATTCTTTTGGTTCATATTGATTTCACAAATATATGAAGTGGATCAACTGAATTAGATTTTTGCCTTTTAAATTAGTTGAATTCATAAAGAAATTGAAGAATTGTTGGCTTTTTTTTTCCACATCTAGTGTTGCATCTAGATGGTACTTTTTTTTTTTTTTTTTTTTCTGTATCTGGCAATATTATATCTCGTTTGAATCGATAAGTGATCAAAATTGGGGAGTAGTAATTTAAGTTTTATTTTCTTACGTTTACAAAAAAAAATTAAATAAATAAATAAATTACAAGAAACAGAGAACTTGTGTTGCCAACTTTTTCCAAATTCTTGATGATAGTCTATTAAGCAGTGATGATCCTCTTTTGGAAGACTTAGGCACACTGCGAGAATATTTTCCTATGTATGCTATCTCCTAATTTAGCGTATCAAAAATACACTGTGTATTATCTTTAGTTCTTTTTTTTTTTTTTTTTTGGTTTTTCTGTTTTTTTTTCTAAACTAAGCACATTTTATGTAATTTTTCGTATTTAATCAAAATCTCTAAGATGATCTGTTTGATCTGACATAGGTTGTTTGCCATCACTCCTCAGAACAAAATTTTAAGTCAAAATAGTACTACTAGAGTTATATTCAGAACTTAATTAATATTGCCTGAAGCTGTATCTTTCACATTTATCAATATATATATTAATTAGGTATGCAAGTTGAATCATTGCTGTGAATGTTCAAACTTCTGTCTTGGAAACCTCAAGGTACTAAAAGTCTATGATTAACACACAATGGGTGAATTGATCTGTTGAGGGAGTTGGCTCAAATGGTTTTTGTATTACTACTATTTATTTATTTTGAACAAAAGCTTCCTTTCTCTAAAATGGTTACCATAAGTTATCTTAGTTAAAATAAAATAATATTTATTGAATAAACTGATTGAAAGGTGATTAATTATCTTGTGTTCTGTGTACTTTGGTAGTTTAACAATGTTTTAATTTGTTGAGTAATGGTATGTGCACAACCGTTGTGTCATAATAAGTGATACAACGGTCATATGCATTGTTGATCAAATGGAGTCTAAATTGATGTTGATGTAACGGTGCTAGAAAACTGTTGTGTCACTCGTTGTGACAAAACGGTTGTTCACGTATCATTAATAACTCCGATTTGTTTTGAAGATTGTTGCAAGTGTGTTGTATCATGACATTTGTGTATTTTCTGAAGTGGTTTATAATTGTGTATATAGTTACTATTCATGTACATATAAAATCAATTAGGGATCTGGATTTTCTTTTCAGTAGATTTTAACATCTGGGTAGTCTAATTTCTAGTTAAATTAACCTCGATGCAATTGCACTGAACAATTTCGACTATTTGGCATTGATGTCGTATTGTATTCTTTATTCATTGTGCATTTTGAATGCTCAAGTGTTAAAACGTATGATAGCACGTGCTCAAATAATACTTTGGATATCGATTAAACTCAAGTTGATTACTTAACTCATATGCTTTGATATTTTCTTTTGTTTATTAAGGTGATAATCTCACATATACTATTATTAGTATGAAAAATTGATTCATTGCGGCTTTTCGTTGAATTGATATATTTCCTTCATTATTTTTTGAACATTAGACATCTTATATGTTTGGGAGAATTCAAATGATATTGATTGTTGTTCTATCAGGGAAAGACACATTTACCATCCAAATACACGGAAAAAAAAAACCCTCTTTTGCGAGAGGCCGGGTTGGTAAACTATGGAGAGATTGGAAGGCCGTTGTGAATGATATTTATTTCACACCACATAAGCACGACAATCGACAAGACTTTCTTAGCAAGTAATTACCCTAACATAGTAGAGCACAATCAATGGATACCATTAGTTTGACATTGGACACAACAATTAGCTCCATGGATGCAAGATAGAGTAGCGAAGAGGAAAAAGAAACATAAGGGTTGCGAATGAAAGGTAAAATATACACGCATATCGATCTTACTATAGTTTTCTAATCAATTATACAACTTTTCATATTATTCAATTTACTTTGTGCAGGATATATTCATGTCACTGGGATTTGAAGCTTGTTCTTCAACCGGAGGAAAATAGTTTTGTCTTTGAGAAAAAAAAAAGCATTAAATAAGAGCATTTAAACATCTTTTTCATTTTTCTGGATAAGTACAACTTGTTGTTGGATAACAATTAATTGTTTTTTAGTGTTTAGTTTTCACTTGTTTCCACTTCAACTATATGTTCAATATTTTGAATAACTTTATTTCCTTTTATGGCTTTGTTCATATGTGGATTACTAATATATATGGTTGATAGTTGATACCAGGTGCAAATATGCTTCTTGACGGTTGGATTGATGAATTCTTTGGTTTGAAAGTTATAAACCTGATGCATTTATGGATTAATAATCTCCATAAAAAGTACAAACAATTCAGTTATTTTAATATAGTACTAGTTATTTTTATAAAGTACGTAAGATCTCTAAAACATATTACGTAGCGCAAAATTACAATTAAAACAAAACCGACATTTTTATTATGTGCCATACAATTTTCATAAGATTCACGACAAATAAAATAAGTGTGGTAAATTACCATTAAACAAACTACATCAAATGAAACAAATGCCGGTATAGTGCCACAAACATGTGTCACCGAATTTGCCACAAATAACATGTGGCAATCAATTCAAGCGTCGTCAAAATGTCACGAAGTTGTTTCCGTCACATCTGTCAAATGATGAAGAAACTGCCATAACAAATAACCGACACATTAGAAAAGTTCCAGCCAAGTGCCACAAATAAACAATACGTCACTTTTACTATGTGCCATGTAATCGCCGTAAAAACATTCCGGCGGAACTATAAAGTGCCGCAAACATTGCCGACACCACTATTGACGACACTTAAATAACCGCCGTTTAAAATGCCGGGAATTCTTTATACGGCGCTTATTTGCTATTTCCCGACATTTATTTTGTGCCATAAAAAGCTAAAAATGTTGTAGTGAACATTAGCAACCTGTTCATCTTCTTTGGGGAAAGGGAAAGACAAACAAAAAGTAATGGGGTAAGTACATAAGTACTTAGTAACGCGTAGAAGATCGTACAACGTCAGTCTCATAAAGAAATAAAAGCAACGCCGTCTTTTATTAATTCATTCCGTTATTAACCCTAGCTAACTATCACATTATGTTCATAGCATAACATGAGGTTCCAAAGTTATCTAGCTTAGCTCAAGTTTGTTACATCATGAATAACAAGGGCACTACGCCTAGTAATAGGATGTACTAGGACAACTGGGTGCAACCTACTTAGAGACACGCTCTAGTAGCCCCGGGAATATCTGAGTCCCGATAGTGTGATAACCGGCATAATGTACCAAACGCTTTATCTAGCCAATCGATTGACCGGTGTGGGTACAGTCTACTTTGTCTGGTCAGAGAACACATCGCGATATTGTACTATGCCTTACCAAGCATTGCATGATGTTTAAGATTATTAATCTAGCACATATGTTTGATTAGATGTTTAACTAGCCACCTAAGTTGATTCACATAAAAGGCTCACCTATCAATCTACTCCCTCTTCTTAAGACCACTAGACTCTAACAAAACCTAGCATATACACAGACATCGATAAACCCTTGCTTATTGAAGCACAAGGCAAATCCAAAGCTTTCGACGGTCCCACACTTCATCTTTTTAGAGAATTCATATGGTGCCGGAACTAAACGCATCAAAAGATAATTCAGGGCTTTGTCACATAAGGTTAAGCAGTAAAACATGATTATAAACCCTGAAACCAAGCTGACACGAAAAACAGTGAAAACCGGAATAAACAGGTCAAACGCCCGTCTGACCCCATGTGAACGCCCGTCTGACTTGGACGTACGTCCACCAACCCCTAGACGCCCGTCCGTGAAATTCAGCCACATCCTGTATCTAAAATGACCCCTCAAACGCCCGTCCGAAATACCCCAAACGCCCGTTTGAGCTTCCGCTACCGCGGACGCCCGTCTGCCCTTATGCAGACGCCCGTCTGCCTGGGATTTACCTAGAAAATCTGCAACTGCGTAACCGCGATTTCCAACCCAAATCCAACCCAAACTCCAACCAAAACAGATTCAAAACCATGAAAATAAACATACAAATTGCTCTACAACTTTATGACACCTTAATCATACGATAAGAACACCACGTTACCTTAAATTGCGAGCTACTACGATCCACCCTACCAAAGTCTTGAAAAGGTTAAACCTTTAACTCCAAACCTATACACGATCAATCCAAAGACGATCACTACGATGTTTAAACTCTGAAAACGCAGCTAAACAACGATGATGAACAAACCCTAATATCAAGAACGATGAGGGAAAACTTACGTTAACGGATTTAGGGATTGTTGATATCAAAACGATCCTTGCCTCGCGGTGATCCTTTCTCTCTTGAGATGTCTGTTGAAAAGAGCAACGGTTTAGCTTCGAAATTCGAAAGCCTCTTCTCTCTTTTTTCTCCAAAACTTGCGCCTCTTTCTTCATATTATTTCTCTTTTTACGTAAAACAACAACTAGGTTAAATTTAGGATTAGTTTTCCTTTTATAATCCCAATTAAAATCTAATTATTCCTTATTAATTAAATCCAATTAATCATTTTCCTTTTCTTTTCCCTTTTTCTTTTAATCTTTTAAAACAAAACTAAATATTCAGATTTTTCGTGAAAAGACAAGGATGCCCTTTTTGAAAAATCGGGATATTACATTTTATCAAGGTATGATTTTCCCTAGATGATGTTTTGGATGAGTTTGATGGATTAAAACTCATGTCTCTCATAGTCTTGATGTGTTAGAAGCTTGTGATCGATTCTAATGAAAATTTCTATTGATCATATAGGTTTCTCTGCAAAAGGGTGTGCGTTCCTGCAGATTTTCTAAGGATTGGAATTGGTTTAGCTTGCTAAAAGGTAAGAGGATCTTCCTACAAGTTAATTATGGTTTATTAGGTTACGTTTTAAGGTTTGAGATGATTTTTATGCTAGGAATCATACCTTCGTGTTGCCTAAGGATTTAGAGTTGTTATGGTAGATAAAAGTCATGTTTTTCTGCTATTTTTTCGGAGCATTTTCATGTTGAACATGCTTGGATTTGAGTAGAGATCGTAAAAGTGCATTAAAAACGTGTTTAGGGAGTTTTGTGCGCTCAATATACGCACATTGACTAGCAGTGTGCGCACATTTCTGAGGCTGAATGTTGTTTTAGTTGGACAGTTTCTGGAGTGTGCACACATTCCCCTGGAATGCGCACATTGCCCCTGTTTTTGATAAATAAGTTGTTTTAAGCTATGTTTGGGATTTTAAACGTTGTTTCATGATCTAATAACATTAAATAAACATGAACAAGCCTCGATTGAGCTTCTGATTCGTTTAGTTTTGGCACCGGATGTACTCTTAAAGGGAGTTGAAGTATGGATCCGTCAAAAGGGCATGAAAGGGCTTGTTCTTTGATGAACTAGAGTTCATCAATGTCTGTTTACTTGATAGGATGTGATGGCTAGCTGTCTAAGTGAGGGAGTAGAGTCGATAAGGTTAGTTTCACTTTGAAAACACTTAGGTGGTTAGATAACAACGGATAATAATTGCATATATGATAGTAAAAGATAAAATGTCACTTATTCTCGGTTACGCACTGATTCATATCGGCGATGTGATACGTTCGGTAAAAGCGAACAATGCTGCTGGCCTATAAATGGCTAAATGGCATTGGAGGAAATTCGTCAAACGCATATGCATACCGGGGGGATCCCGGGACTACCGGTGCTATTCACCGTAGTTGGCAAGGATATCTCGTGATGGATACACATCATGCATAGTGCCCTTGGATGATGATGTAACCAAGATAAGCTAAGCTAGAAACGTATAGTCGTGACATGTTGATGGACATTAAGTGAACCCTAGATTGAGTCGGTCTCACAAAGATAATCTTTAAATTATAAACCTTAATTGATTTGTAGCTTCTACCTCTTATTGAGTACTTTGTACTTACCTAAAATGCATTGTTTTCTATGTGTTTGGGGGAGTGAAGATGAACAGGTTGATCCAGAGATCGATGAGGACTCTGACGACCATGTTTAAGGATGCCGATGTTGAAGAGTTTATTTATTCATGTTTTCATTTACACTTTAGACTTGAAGTTTGTTTGGAAACTTGTAATTTCCTTTTAGTATACGTTCGGAGGTTTTTTTGTATGTTTTGGTTTCGTTTGGTTTTCTTTCCAATGTAACATATGTTACATTCCTATCTTTAGTTGAATTTCTATTCTTGGATGTTTGAGGAAAAAATCATACCCGAGTCTTTTGCTTCCGTTTTGCTTAAGTTGATACGACGTAGTAGAGGCTTACGTATAAAGTGGAATTTATTTTATTTTATACGTGCCGAACGTTCCTTTTCCGGATAAGGACTCGGTGTCCTGGAATGGGGCGTTACAGTTGGTATCAGAGCGAAGCGTCCTTTAGGCTTCCTTTCTTCCTTAAGATAAGATCTCTTTAGACCACTTAGAACCGTTCTGATTCTTCCTGATCCTTCAGAATGGTAGGTAACCTCAAAGATACTCGTGTTGATAAGTTTGGAATCGGAAGTCCTAGGGCCCAGCAAGAAGTGAGTGGTTTGGTTCAAGATGGGGGTCTAGTAGTTGTGGTTTATCTAGAAGATGTTGATGATCGTGTTGGAGTTTACCGTTGATAAAGAAGAAGAAAAGGACCCTATAGTATTGAATTCTACGAATCATGGTGTAATTTTTGGTATAAGTTGGCTCTCCAGGAATTTTGTTTACATGGATTGTAAACATAAGGAAGTACCTTCCGGTGAGGAATGCACCAAGTAGAAGTTGAATAGTGCATTTTCAGTTGTTCCAGAATGGTTTGTCCCATGAGGTCTAAGAGGGAAGGTTGGGAAGTACACCAAGAAACATGGCTGAATGTTGAACAAGGTCTTGAAAGCTGAGACCTTCAAGGACAAGCCTTCAGTCATTGATGGTGCTAAGAGGAACACAAAATCAAAGAAGTGGAAAAGGCGGCCCAAGTCGCCCCGTTCGAGTTTTTGCAGTGGATGCTGAGTATGCTGAGCCAGACGATTATGTTATTTCAGGTACCTTTATTTGTTTATTCCGGTTTATCAAACTACTATTATAGCACGTTAAATCATGTTGTAATTTTATTTAAATGAATGAATTTACATCCTAGGTACAATAATATTAGACAACTTAGCAGTTACGGCATTGTTTGATACCGGAGCGTCTAACATGTTTGTGTCGTCTAAGATAGCGAAGAAGTTGAATCTACCTTCAGAGACCTTGAGAAACACTTTGGAGATAACTACACCACTAGGAAAGGTAACTAAGGTAACTAGGACGATACCTCAAGTGGATGTTTGAGTTGGATCTTATCGATGTAAAAGTGACTTTACGGTTTTGGACTTTTCGGATTTCGACGTAATTCTTGGAATAGATTGGCTATCCGAGAATTATGTTCACTTGGATTGTAGAGAAAAGAGAGTGACGTTTAAAGTACCCGGGAAATCATCTAAGACTTATCAAGGTAATGTTTACAAGCCTAGTAAGAAGTGTCATCCGATCATTTTAGCAGTTAAGGCGATAAGAGCTTGTCAAAAGGCTTGTGAAGGCTCCTTGTTATACACAGTGGATGTGGAGCAAGTAAAGCCTAAGTTACAGGAAACCCCTGTAGTAAAGGAATACCCTAAAGTGTTTCCAGAAGAGTTACCGGGAAACATGCCGGATAGGGAGATAGAGATTGAGATCAAGTTGGTACCCTGAGCAGTACCAGTTGCTAAGCACCCTATAGAATGGCACCGGCTGAATTGAAGGAGTTGAAAGCTCAATTTAAGGATATGCTAGAAAGGAATATAATTCAGTCTGGTACTTCGCCTTGGGGAGCCCCTGTTCTATTTGTTAAGAAGAAAGATGGTAGCAATGTGTATAGATTACAGAACGCTGAATAACCTCACCAACAAGAATAAGTATCCTTTACCAAGGATTGATGATCTGTTTAATTAGTTGCAAGGTAAAATTGTATTCTCTAAGATTGATATTAGGTCAGGTTATCATCAGTTGAAGATCAAGGTAGCAGATATACCGAAGACGGCTTTCAGTACAATGTATGGACATTATAAGTTCTTGGTTATGCCTTTTGGAATCACTAATGCTCCATCTGTATTTATGGATTTAATGCAGCATGTTTTCATGCCATACTTGGACAAGTTTGTGATAGTGTTCATAGATGATATCCTAGTATATTCAAAGGATGAGAAAGAACATGGAGAACACCTAAGGATAGTGTTGGATACTTTGAAGAAGAACCCGTTGTATGCCAAGTTCTCAAAGTGCGACTTCTGGCTGAATCAAGTCAGTTTCTTGGGTCATGTCATTTTTGGAGATGGCATTCAACTTGATCCCGCAAAGATTGAAGCAATTGAGAAGTGGTCCAGACCGACTACAGTTTTAAAGGTTAGGAGTTTTCTCGGTTTGGCTGGCTATTATAGGATGTTTGTGCAGGACTTCTCAAAGATAGCTACACCACTTAACCGGCTCACTCAAAAGAATGTGAAGTTTGAGTGGACAAAGGTGTGTGAAGATGCTTTTCAAACGTTGAAGAAGAAGTTGACTACAGCCTCAGTTTTAGCAGTTCGATAACTACGACATTTATACCGATGCTTCGGGGCAAGGTTTAGGTTGTGTGTTGATGCAAGGAGGAAAGGTAACGCTTATGCATCAAGACAGTTAAAAGTGCATGAAAATAATTACCCAACACATGATCTAGAGTTGGCAGTGGTAGTGTTTTCCTTAAAGATTTGGAGGCACTACTTGTCTGGATTTAAGGCTAGAATCATTACAGACCATAAGAGTTTAAAGTATTTCTTCACCCAAGAGAATCTGAATATGAAACAGAGGAGATGGTTAGAGTTTGTAAAGGATTATGACTTGGATATTCAGTACCATCCGGGTAAAGCAAATGTGGTTGCAGATACGTTGAGTAGAAAACCGGTGTTTGCAGTTTCGAGCGTTGAAGTTGTGGCGGAATGGTTGGATGGGCTGAAAATCCAGGGTTTTGATCATATTGAAGATCGGCAGTTGTGGCACGGTTGTTTGCAAGATCCGAGTTGTTGGATGACATTCAGGAAAAGCAAGACGAAGATCCAGTGTTGGTTGATTTGAAGCGAGTTGCAAAAGAAAATCCTACAGTGGGCTATGCTTTGGATAAGAATGGGAACCTTTAGCACCAGGATTGGTTGTGTATGCCTAATATCGGTGATTTGAGACCGAGAGTTATGGAAGAGGCACATAGGATTGTTTTTGCAGTTCATCCAGGAGCTACCAAGATGTACAGAGACTGGAAGGAAAAGTTTTGGTGGCCTTCGATGAAAGTGGAAATAGCTAAGTTTGTAGCAGAGTATGATACTTGCCAGAAAGTTAAAGCAGAGCATAGAAGACCAGGAGGAATGCTTAAGCCATTGGATATCCCTGAATAGAAATGGGATAAGATCACAATGGATTTTATCACCGGTTTACCTAAGACAAGAGGTGGACACGATGCAATTTGGGTGATTGTGGATAGATTGACCAAATCAGTCCTTGAAGAAGATGACCACGATATACTTGGATAATATAGTGAAGTTACACGGAGTGCCAATCTCGAAGTTTCAGATCGTGATCCGAGGTCGTCAGTCAGTTTTGGAAGAGTTTGCAAAGGGCCTTTGGCAACAAGTTGGTTTTGAGTACGGCCTTTCATCCTCAAACAAATGGACAATCTGAGAACCATCAAAACACTTGAAGATATGCTAAGAGCTTGTGTTTTGGAAGTTGGCGGATCATGGGATGATTACCTACCTATAACAGAGTTTGCCTACAACAACAGTTATCACGCAAGTATAGGCATGTCACCCATTGAAGCTTTGTACGGAAGAAGATGTAGAACGCCGATGTTTTAGGATGAAATCAGGGAAACACATGTCACCGGGCCGGAGTTGGTTGAACAAGCTAAGGAAAGGGTTCAGTTGGTTAAGAAGAATCTGAAGGCAGCACAAGATAGACATAAAAGTTGGGCGGATGTTAGAAGAAGACCTCTCGAGTTTGAAGTTGGTGAAAGAGTTAATCTACGAGCTTCGCCAATGAAGGGAGTGAAGCGTTTTGGACAAAAGGGGAAGTTAAGTGCAAGGTATGTTGGACTGTTTGAGATTCTGGAAAGAGTTGGACCGTTGGCATATAAGCTTAAGTTACCGGAATCGATGTCAAGAATCCATAATGTTTTTCATGTATCGATGTTGAAGAAGTTTTTGACAAAGAATGATGATGAAACCACAGTTGATCCGGAAGTTCTTCAGGATAATCTTGCATATGATGAGAAACCGATTACGATTTTTGACCGGAAAGAAAAAGAGACGGTTGATTCCTTTGGTTTTGGTGCAATGGAGCAATCATTCACCGAATGAAGCAACTTGGGAAGTTGAAGACGGTATGATCAGCGAGTTTCCAGAGTTTTTGGATTTACCAGGTATGTTCTAGTTTCGAGGACGAAACTCCTCTCAAGGTGAGAGGAATGTAATATTCCGATTTTTGGGAAAGGGGCAGACGTGTCATTTTACGAAAACGAAATATTATTATTCCGACTTCTTTCTTTGGAGTTAAATATTTTGTTATTATGTTTGTATATATGTCGAGTATATGTATATAATTCAAGGGAAAATCTGATTTTTTTTGGGGTAATTAAGGAAATAGGTTATTTGGGGAAAAAGCTTATTTAAGGAAAAATAATTCCCACTATATGTAAAACCTATCGAAAATCAGAATTTATTCTTCTACGTTCTGTGAGAGCCGCATAGGAGCAAGGAGAAAGGTCTTAGAGAATTTTTCAAAATTCTGAGTCGTTTCTCAGCCGTTTTTAGATTCGAGTAGAGCGTTGGAATCATCGCGACGAGGGCGTCGTTTTAGCATAAGAAAGTTGGAGTTTTTCTCAAGGTATGATTTTCGACCTAGATGATGTTTTGGATGAGTTTGATGGATTAAAACTCATGTCTCTCGTAGTCTTGATGTGGTAGAAGCTTGTGATCGATTCTAAAGTGAATTTGGATTGATCATATAGGTTTCTCTGCAAAAGGGCGTGCGTTCTTGCAGATTTTCTAAGGATTGGAATTGGTTTAGCCTGCTAAAAGGTTACAGGATCTTCCTACAAGTTAATTAAGGTTTATTAGGTTTCGTTTTAAGGTTTGAGATGATTTTTATGCTAGGAATCATAACTTCGTGTTGCCTAAGGATTTAGAGTTGTTAAGGTAGATAAAAGTCAAGTCATGTTTTTTTGCAATTTTTTTGGAGCATTTTGATGTTGAACACACTTGGATTTGAGTAGAGATCGTAAAAGTGCATAAAAAACGTGTTTAGGGTGTTTTGTGCGCTCAATGTGCGCACATTGACTAGCAGTGTGCACACATTTCTGCGGTTGAATGTTGTTTCAGTTGGACAGGTTTTGGAGTGTGCGCACATTCCCTTGAAATGTGCATACACTGGCCGGGCTGAATGTATTTTTTTCGCCCAATGTGCACACATTCCACTGGAATCTGCGCACATTGCCCCTGATTTTGATAAATAAGTTGTTTTAAGCTATGTTTGAGATTTTAAACATTGTTTCATGATCTAATAACATTAAATAAACATGAACAAGCCTCGATTGAGCTTCCGATTCGTTTAGTTTCGGCACCGGATGTACTCTTAATGGGAGTTGAAGTTCGGATCCGTCGGAAGGGCATGAAAGGGCTTGTGCTTTGATGAACTAGAGTTCATCAATATCTGTGTACTTGATAGGATGTGATGTCTAGCTGTCTAGTGAGGGAGTAGAGTCGATAAGGTGAGTTTCACTTTGAAAACACTTAGGTGGTAAGATAACAACGGATAATAATTACTTATGTGATTGTAAAAGATAAAACGTCACTTATTCTCGGTTAGGCATAGATTCATATCGGTGATGTGATACGTTCATGTTGGTCCCTTAAAAAGGCTTTGGTTAAGTTTAGAGGGGGGGGGGGGGTGAATAAACTTAACACTTAAAACTTTTGGAGTTAACAAATTCGCAACTTCGGCGATCGTCGATACTTCGAGTCCGTCGATACCTCGCAGCTGGCGATAAACAATAGTCTATTGACAGTTGAGTTTGCTGAATTTGTGCAGCAGAATTATATCAAAATTAAGCCTTAATACATGTTGTTAAATATGATACTAAGTATTATATACTCAGTAGTGCAAGTGTGTGATTTCAGTTGCTAGATTCAGTAGGTTGATGTGTAAAATAAACTAAGTGCGAATGTAAAATGCTAAAAGTAAGTAGGCAGATTTTATAGTGGTTCCAGGTGGTGTAATCCTATCAGTCCACTCTTCTCCTGTGATGTTGGAGGAAATTCACTAGAGATCTTTGATGTAGCTTTTACAAAGATTCCTAAGGTTGCTTGTCTTTCACCAATAACTATGGCTTCACAAACTGAAAACTGGGAACATGTAGAATTGCTGCTCCTGAGTCTTCCACTGGTCCTTGAAGGGTAGAATTGCCTCTTCACCAGCTCCACCACAAACAACAGTCTTTCACACAACTGTGCTTCACTGTCTTCAGCAGGTTCTTTATAAGATAAAGATTGAATCAAATAAATGATTCAGATGCAGCAGCTTGATTAGGATGATATAATCAGCAGCTTGCAGGCTTCAAGTGTGTATGCTTGATGTAGCTTGAATGCAGAATACACTTGAAGAATTTCTCTGGATCAGTAGCTTTAAGTTCAGTAAGTTCGAAATAGGTGTCTTTCAGCTCAGTAATATCTCTTCAAAGTCTATTAGTTTTCATCATCTTGTTTCTGAGTTGAAAGTCCTCTATATATAGGCAAGAATGCATGTGACTTGTATTTGAAATTCAAATGTAACCGTTCCTTGTTTTTGTCCCATCTGATTTGCATTCTGTCACTATTCATAGGACTGACACTGTCAGAATTCCTTTTTGACAATGCAGTCTGTCCACCCTTTGACTTATAACCATTGGATAAAGATCCGAATCATCCCAACGTTCTTTTAATCTCAGCCTTTGATTTCTTTGATAAGTCAGAGGTAGTTGGTTGTCCTTATCCATGTAATCTTCCAATATAATCTTGAATTAACCGAGGTATATTATCAGCAGGTTCATCAGTCTGCTGAGATACCTATTAGTCTGCTGAACTGCAATTTGCTGTGTATAAAATACAATGCAGCTGACTTCTTTTATCTAACTTTTATTTGTGAAGTTAGATTACACCTTTTTAATAATAACCAAGTTCCAAACATCATCCAACTTGTGGAACTTAGACCTTCTTCACAAGGTATATGTAATCGCTTTAGGTCATCACGACTTGCCTAAATTCGATTCCATATCCTTGACTTAAATTACTAAGTTTGATCCCTTAGCCTTCGTAGCGAGTTTGAACCCTCGGCCTTCGGTCTTCGGCGGGTTCCGGACTAGTCTACCGACCTATCTACCCTATCGATATGGATCGGTCTCCGTCGATATAAATCGGCGCCCTTTACGATGCTTGTTTGATCAAACCTATTCATAAATCAAACTCTAATAAACCTATACATTTGATCTAGACATCTTTTTACCTTTGCACTATAACAGCTAGTCTGGCACTCATCATCAAAACATAGAAATAAGTCCAACAGTTCAGGAAAAGCAACAACGCTGCTGGCCTATAAACGGCTAAATGGCAGTAGAGGAAATTCACCGAACGTATATGCATACCGGGTGGATCCTGGGACTACCGGTGCTATTCACCGTAGTTGGCAAGGATATCTCGTGATGGATACACATCATGCATAGTGCCTTTGGATGATGACGTAACCAAGATAAGCTAATCTAGAAACGTATAGTCATGACATGTTTATGGACATAAAATGAACTCTAGATTGAGTCGGTCTCACAAAGATAATCTTGAAATTATAAACCTTAATTGTTTGTAGCTTCTACCTCTTATTGAGTACTTTGTACTTACCTCAAATGCATTGTTTTCTATGTGTTTGGGGGAGAGAAGATGAACATGTTGATAAAGAGATTGATGAGGACTTTGACGACGACATTTAAGGATGCTGAACTTGAAGAGTTTATTTATTCATGTTTTTATTTACACTTTAGACTTGAATTTGGTTTGGAAACTTGTAATTTCCTTTTAGTATACGTTCGGAGGTTTTTCGTACGTTTTAGTTTTTGTTTGGTTTTCTTTCCAATGTAACGTATGTTACATTCTCATCTGTTGTTGAATTTCTATTCTTGGATGTTTGAGTAAAAAATTATACCCGAGTCTTTTGCTTCCATTTTGCTTAACTCGATACGACGTAGTAGAGGCTTACGTATAAAGTGGAATTTATTTTATTTTATACATGCCGAACGTTCTTTTTCCGGATAAGGACTCGGTTTCCTAGAACGGAGCATTACAGATACTTCAAGGTTCTCTTTACCACTGTCAAATGACTTTCTTTAGGTCTAGCTAGTTTGAAATCTTGCACAGACACCTACTGCAAATGATATGTCAGGTCTTCTTGCTGACTTCCAATCATTCTTCTATAGAGAGTTGTATCACATCCTTTCCATCTTTATCCTCATCTAATCTTATGTTGGTTTCAATAGGTGTTGCTATTCCTGCACTGTTCTCCATTCCAAACTTCTTGATAAGTTCTCTTGTGTACTTTGTTTGGTGAATAAAGATTCCACTGTCTATTTGCTTAACTTGCAATCCGATAAAATAATTCAATTCTCCCATCATACTCACCTGAAACTTGCTCTTCATTAAACTTGCAAATTTCTCACATAGTTGTTGATTCTATGATCCAAAAATGATGTCATCCACATATATCTGAACTAGGAGAGTGCTTTCACCTTTCTTCATTTTGAATAAGGTCTTGTTAATGGTTCCTTTGATGAATCCATTGTCAACTAGAAACTGTGATATGGTTTCGTACCAGGCTCTGGGTGCCCGTTTCAGTCCATAGAGTGCCTTTCTTAGTCTGAAAACTTTTTTTTTTATCCTTGATTTCAAATCCTAGGGATTATTGTACATAAACTTCCTCTTAAAGTACTCCATTCAAGAATTCACTTTTAACATCTATTTGGTAGACTTTAAACTTCTTGTGTGCTGCAAATGCAAGAAATAATCTGATTGCCTCCAATCTTGCTGCTGGAGAATAAGTTTCATCAAAGTCTATCCCCTTAGTTTGTGAATATCCTTTGGCCACAAGCCTAGCTTTATTTCTAACAATATTTCCATCTTCATCAAGTTTGTTTTTGAACACCCATTTGGTGCCAGTAACATTTACATGATCTGGTTTCTCTACTAGCTCCCATATTTGATTCTATTCAAATTCATTGAGTTCTTCTTGCATGGCTAGTATCCAATATGGACCTTTCAAGGCTTCTTCTACCTTTTTTGGTTCAACTTGAGATAGAAAACATGCTATCATTGCATCTAACTGATTACTTGTACGAACACCTTGTTGAAAGTCACCAATCACCTGTTCCTCAGGGTGATCTCTCATCCATTGATGAACTAGGGGTTGCATTAATGGATCTTGTTTTTCTTGAACTGGTTCTTCTTGAAATTAAGCTTCTTGAACCTGATCTGCTTGAGCTTGATTTTCTTGATCTTGTACTGGATCAATTTCAATTTGTATTGGTTGTTCAGTTGTGGGTTCAGTTGTTTGAAACTGAGACTGATCTTGATCTGAAGATTCTGATAATCTTCATCTTCCCATATCAACAAAAACTGATTCTGCAGTCTTTTGTATCTGAGTTTGGTTCCTGTCTGGCTTCAATCGTATCACCAGTGAAGTTTGGTTCATAAAAAACCACATGTATAGATTCTTCATGCTTGAGTGTTCTTTTGTTCAAAACTCTAAATGCTTTACTAACACTTGAATATCCTAAGAATATTCCTTCATCAGCTTGGGGTTGAAAATCTTAAGCTGATCTTTTCCATTATTGTGTATGTAGCATTTTCTTTCTAAGGCATGAAAGTATGAGACATTTTCTTTCCTCCCATTCCATATCTCATAAGGTGTCTTCTCCAACCTCTTATTCATTAAGGCTCTGTTTTGTGTATTACATGCTGTGTTCACTGCTTCTACCAAATATCTTTCTGGTAACTTTGATTCACAGATCATAGTTCTACATGCTTCCTTCAATGTCCTGTTTCTTCTTTTAGCTACTCCATTTTACTGAGGTGTTGATGTAGCTTCAAGTTGATGTAACACTCCATTATCTTCAGAATATTCAATGATCATATTGTTGAGAAATTCAGTTCCTTTGTCAGATCTTATCTTGACAACTGTAACACCTTTCTGATTTTGAAGTTTCTTCATCAGTTTTGTGTGTTTTTGTTTAGTCTCACTTTTCTTTGTCAAGAAAATTACCCATGTGTACCTTGAGTAATCATCAACCACAACCAATGTATATTTCTTTCCACCAACACTGATAGGTATAACAGGTCCAAACATATCCATGTACAAGAGCTCTAAGACTCTTGTTGTTGAATGCTGAGATTTGGTCTTGAAACTTTATTCACTTGCTTTCCTTTTTGACAGGCATCGCATAAGCTATCCTTTTTGTAAGAAATCTCTGGTAGTCCAATCAATAATTATTTCTTGACCAAAAGATTGATGTCATCAAAGTTGAGATGACTCAGTTTCTTGTACCAAACCCAACTGATTTCTGATTTGGTATGCACAAGTAAACAGGTCTCTAAAATAGCTGTTGACTAGTCCACAACATACATGTTTTCTTTCCTTCTTCCAGCAAGAACTACTTGATATGAAGTTTCACTTATAGCAACACAAAATTCTTTGTCAAAAGTAACTTTGTATCCCATGTCACTCGTGTTGAGTAGATTGTAGTTGAGTCCTTCAACATAAGCTACAATCCTGATCTTTTATCCATTTTTTTATCAAGGTTCCATAACCTCTTGTATAACCAGGTTTGTCTTTTCCACCAAAATTGACTTTGGGTCCATCCTTAGCTTGAAAATTAACTAGACAGTCCTTGCTCCTTGTCATATGTCTAAAGCATCCACTGTCAAAATATCATATTTCCTGCAAGACAATTTAATAAGTTTTAGGTACCCAACTCTGTTTGGGTCCATAAGGGTCAGTCGTAAGTACAACTTTTGGAATATTTCCATAGGGTCTCCTCTAAGCTACATTCCCATAGTATCTACTATTGGATTGTGTCTTATTTATATGCTCTCTTAAGTCTTTTGGTCTAAATTGACTTCCATATTGCTTCCTATTATTGAAAATTGAGTAGTAACCATCATTCTACAGTTTGTACTGAGTTCTAAACTGACCTTTGTACTGAGGATTCTGCTGAGACTTAGGATAAGCTCTCTGTTGATTCCTTGTCTGAGACTTGTAATAAGTTCTCAGATTTGAATGATTGTTCATTCAATTTTAGCAACAGGATCAGAAGATTTCCAATCATCATCAATGAGAAATAATCTGCCTTTCCCCTGAGTTTGTAACTCATTGAATGATTGACATTCTTGGATTTACTTTGGTTGAAATTTTTCTAGTTCTTGTCATGGTTAGTTTCTGTAGATCTGGCATTTGATCTACCATCCTTGTTTCCTTGAGGTATAGCTGATCTACCTTTAGACTTACCTTTGTTATTAGGTGCAGTTGACTTCTTAGAAAACTGATGTCGATACTGAGTTGTTTCATGTTGAGCTGATTTAACTGGTTCAGCATGCTTGTCAGTTTGTGGAATTTGTTTAGCTACAAATATAATGCCAGTTTTGGCATTAGGTTTACTAGCTTTACTAGTTCCTTCCTTTGATGTTTGTTGTGTATCAAATCTTAAGCCAGTTCTGTCACCATAGGGCTTTCCGGATTTGAATCTAGTTGTAGAACTTGATTGAGCTAAAGATTCAGCTGCTACTACTGAAGTAGTAGGCTGATGCTGATTCATTACTGGATCAGTTCTTGTCAATTTCAAAATGTTCAATTCAGTGTTTAATCTTTCGACATCCAAAATTAGATTCTTTCTTAGCTTTGATTGATTCATAACCAGCTTGTATTGCTACTAGCTGATTCATCAGTTTATGAGTTCATCTATTTCAGGATTTCTTGGATTAGAAACAGCTGTTGATGAACAAGCATTTTGTATGGAATTTTGTGCTGAGGTGTATTTAGAATTAGATTCACAAAACTCATTCGAGGTGTATTTGTAATGACTAGGCTTTTTGCAGTTGAAACACAATACTCAACATTTTTCCTTCTTTCAGGAGTTCTCTTAATGTATTTTTGAGTAACTGGTTGGTCATTCTTCATTCTTATAATTCTGTTCATCATGAGTGTTGATCGCGTATAAGTTGCTTAATACTAGCAAGAGGACTAGGTCAATCGTAGTATAGCAAGGGCGAGTCAAGGTCGATCCCACAGAGACTATTATTTAATAATGTTAAACACAACCACAACTCATAGGTCAACCGGATAGTGGTGATCATTGACCAACACAAAGGAACAGTAAATAAAAGAGATGCAAATAAACCAATCATCAATCATATATCGAAAAGGTACTAACAACACTATTCCAAACTAATCTCCCTTTAATTTGTGTTCGACTCGTATTCATAATTTAGCTACGGGTGCAACTCCTAACCCTATCTACTTTGACTATGGAAACATACAATCTATACGCAAGCTACCCTCCTTAATTGGTCCGTAATAGCCCATACGCATGAAAAACTATAATTGCCGGTATTGAGCGTTAACCTATACCGCTAACATGCCTAGGCAACAATCGAATATGACTAGCACGTTCTTGGGGTCAATCAAGACTATGTCCTAATTAACACTTCATCATGTTAATTTACGATGATATGCAATTAGGTGATCAGGCTAAAAACAAGTAAATTATATCTGTCGATCAACATAGCTGACACCGAACCACAGAATTAGGATTTACTAGGTATTCAGATCTAGCGATAATGACCATCGCAGATCTAAAGAACGCAACCCATAATTCTGCGTATAATATGAACGAATCGAATGAAGATTAAGGTTCGTTTAATTTATTCATAGTTGATTAGATGCAAGCATAATCTAGCTCTAACACATGAACAATCATGAAACTAAGAAATAAATAAAACATTGGAATATATCTTACCCATAACGAAGAACAGATCTACTCTTCAATTCTCTCTCCCTCCGGTGATTCGAATCGATCCATGATGATCGTAAACCAAGCACAATTCAATAATGAAAGACTCATGACTTATTTGCAAGAAGAAAAGAAGAAAATAAAATAAGACTTTATTCACAAAAATGCTACATTGTATCTAGTTTATGAGTAGATCTATGAATGAATGAGAGAATAGAAGATGAATACAATTTCGCAGCTCTGATGGCTTTATATAGGTGTATAAACCGACTTATGGATAAACCCAATCCGTGGAGGACAAGAAAACGCGTTTCTGGAAGATTATGGGGTTTGGTAAGTCGGCGGTATCTCCCAATTTACAGGGGTATTTTCATCTTTTTCTTTCTGCCGACTTAACTTTGAAGGTT
This sequence comes from Gentiana straminea, assembly GCA_036785695.1. Taxonomy (NCBI): domain Eukaryota; kingdom Viridiplantae; phylum Streptophyta; class Magnoliopsida; order Gentianales; family Gentianaceae; genus Gentiana; species Gentiana straminea. The sequence continues at coordinate 1,234,938 of JAVUPR010000241.1, read as the reverse complement.
CTGGAATACCCTAGGCCCAACTTCGGTATTTGGACCATAACTTGGCCTACATAACTCCGATTTAAGTGATTCAAATTGTGTTGGAATCCTTGTTTCAAGACCTACAACGTTCATGTAGAAGTCCAAGCTCAATTAGTCAGGAAAGGCTTCAGAAACTGCATTGCTAGATCACCAACCAGATTCACGGATCCATTCTATGCTCGAAACACTTCAACCTTCAGCTCCGTTCAGTTCTTTATCGATTAATACTCTCCTTCAGCCCAAATGATTCTTTGAACACTCGTCCATATGTCAATAAAACCATACCACACATAGTAGCTTCTATTTCTAGCAAATAACGCATAAAATACACGGTTAATACACATAATACCTATTTAGTCACCTTGGACATGGCTTAATCACATTTAGCTCATTAACTCATGATTTCATACATATTATCACCATTGAGAACACAAATGCGGGGTAGATTGATGGAAAAATATGATACCAAGTTGACCGTCATCAATCACCCCCTACTTAGCTTTTGATTGTCTCGAGCAAAAACCAAATCAAACAAACCCCATAAAGAATTACAAACTAATTAAGAACAGACTCATTGAAGAATGAAAAATAAGATGAGGGTCAACACATATCCATCAGTAATCCATTAAGCACTATCTCGTAGTAGAACCGACGTGTGTGTGTAATAACTCTCAAATAACAGTGACGCAGACAGAATCACAATATATCAATAAAGATTTCAGGCAGAATACATGCACAAATCCATAAGTTCCCCATTAATCATCACCTACCAATGCATCAATGTGTCGTGTGATAAATCTATTGTGATAGTGCATTTTAGAAAAGAATGAAGTTATAGAGACCCCACAATCCTTACTAATCAATGTGCATACTCTCTTCTCTTGCGTTCAGACTCAGGCAAACAACATGAAACCTTACTTGGGCCGGGCGGAATTGGGGACCGAGTGTCACTCTTAGGTCCTCGTTTGTTTTATTACTTTTATTTATTTTCTTTTATTTTCTTCTTTTTCTCGATTTATTTTCTTTTTTTTTTCTTTTTTCTGAAATCACCGTGCGTTTTACGCTCCATCAGCCCTCACTCTTTTTTTGCTCTCACTCACAAGCCTGTTTTGTCCCGGTTTACCTTGTTTGGCATTCAATTTGCTACCCTCCTCTTACGACAAGGGGTTAAAGTATATCCGCCGACAAATAGCGATTCCCGGTCTAGGATAACTCTTCATCTCATCTGAATACTTCTCACTCAGATTACGTGCTCAAAAATTGAATGCAACGGTAAAATAATAATTAATAAGTCACTACTTCATGCAACATAACACATGTTCATTCTTCCATACTAAATTGAATAATGCGTCATCTATACTACATACAGAACAAGTGAGTTATACGTGATTAAAAATGTCGATTCCACAACAAGATAGATGATTAATAAACCACTACTTCAAATAGTTGACAAACCCCTTACTCATTATTAATGAATTAAGTATGTAATTAAGAAATTTAACCGATTTAAGGACTCTATTTCATTCAATTCAAAAAATCGAATTTCACAAAAGTAAGTGTAAGTGTGTCCCAATTTTTCAAACTTAGTGTTATGCCTACCCCACTTTGAAACTCAACACTGTCCCTAATGTGAAAAGTAAAGCAAAAAAAGTAGGAAGAAGAAGAACACTTAGCTTTGGAAAATAGAAGAACTCGGCTAACTGTCTGAAGCAAATCATATCACTGAACTGTAACCAAAGTTGTCTTTTCCAAAGGACTAATCTGCATTAGGTCAACAAATACAAACTATTCTTGCACAAAGGCCATTAGTACCGCGAGACGCGAATAAGTAACAAAATAGTTATGTCATGTGGCAGTAAAAAGCACAATTAAAAAGAACTTTATTACTTAAACACAACAAAACTATTATAAGACTCCAAATAAAAATAAAAACACTCAAGACTCGAAATAATAACCGAATAATCATGAAAAAAAGCTCCTTCACATCCTTTGCTCAACAGCCTTGGGAACATGACGATGAAAAAAAACTTTCACAATTTTATTCAATTATAATTAACAAAAAGGTTAACTAAAATTAATGGCTATGCCTAACAATTAAATAAATAGTCCCCGGAAACGGCGCCAAAAACTTGATCTCGTGTAAGTCGCTTAATACTATCAAGAGGACTAGGTCAATCGTAGTATAGCAAGGGCGAGTCAAGGTCGATCCCACATAGACTATTATTTAATAATGTTAAACACAACCACAACTCATAGGTCAACCGGATAGTGGTTGTCATCGACCAACATAAAGGAACGAATAAAAGAGATGCAAATAAACCAATCATCAATCATATATCGAAAAGGTACTAACCACACTATTCCTAACTAACCCTTTAATCCGTGTTTGATTCATTTGCGTAATTTAGCTATGGGTGCTGTCACGGATTTTTGCAATGAAAATAAACAAGTAATAAATTTATAAATCCGGTATTCCCCAAGTGTAGGGATCGTAGTATAGCGATTAATACCGGAGTTGATCTCAGGGAATCGAGGTTGTTTAATCTAGTTTATTAATTCTTCTAATTTGTTACTACTAAAACAAAACTAAAAACGATAAAATAAACTTGACAGAGGATTGTCAGTCCAAAGCCAGGAAGGATAGTTACGAACTTAACTAATGAAAATAAAATCTATTCTAAAAACTAAAACGAAAATAAAATTCTAACTAAGCAACGAAGAACAAGGCACAAAGGTTTTCAATTAATTCAACGACGAACAAGCTATGATCCACCTATCTCACAACTCTGAATTTCTACCCTAGATCGTTTAGTAAAGATTTAATAAAGGTTGTGGTTCACCTATCAAAGGTATGAACTTCTACTCTCGTAGATAATTCGCCTATCAGTCTTCTATCTCTTGATCTTAAAGATTGACGCTTTCAAAACAAGGTGCAAGATTTGTTCAATCTAGCAACCTAGAAATCTAACCAAGCAACTCTCGTTATTTTTAGGTTAAAAGTCCAAACTTTATTATGGTGATCTAAGTCCAACAACGATTTTCATCAAACGTTAAACATCAAATAGCAACAATCCATCGATATAATTGCATAACAATATAAAAGCATAATAAAGATACAAACTTTATTTAAAACTCACAAAACATCCAAGATTCGAAATCAAAACGATGCACGATCGGTTTCACATGCTTGTTCAGGACTTGCTCAGCTCATCTCCAGGATCGAACAAACAAAATAAATAAATAAATAAATAAATAAATAAAAATATGGCTCGGTCGACCGAGCAGGAGCACTCGGTCGACCGAGTGTGCCTCTTCTCGGTTTCGTGCCGCAGCTTTTCTCCGGTAAGTTCTCTCGTTGTTCGTCGAATGCCTCGCTCCTTTTATACTTGTTCTAGCCGACTTAGGGTAATTATTAGAAAAGCTTAAACCCTAATAAAATAGAAATAAAGATATTCCCATATTTATCCTTTCTATTCATCTGGACTCACGTTTAAGGCGATGGACGCTCGTCCCTAGGGCTGGACGCACGTCCATTACTTCAGACGCCCGTCCATCCTGGACGGGGATAAACTCTCGTTCAGTTCTTCAAATCTTCATTCCAAATTCACTTGCATCTTTCTCCTTCTATTTAAACTTCAAGTGAACATCGTTTAAGCTTCCTCCATAACATGCAAGCGTACCTACAACACGACAAAAACATGCAAAATGTAAAATCATACATATAGATAGAAAACACCAATAAAACCACGTAATTAGCTCGATTTTGCATTTTAATGATTTCCATACGCATTCTTTCAATATTTCACTTAAACACCTAATTTTCTATAAAAATTAGTAAAACACGAAGGAAATTGTTACGAAATAAAGTCATATAAACCGTAAAAATCACCGTCAACAACTCCCCCACACTTAGCTTTTGCTCATTCCGAGCAAAACAAAACAAGAAAACCATGGACTTACTTGAACATTGAACCACATCAAATCCCATATATCAAATCACAACCGGTCGACTAGCATCAAAAACATACATCCCATGCAATAAACGATTACTCGAATGTGTAGTGTGTGCAAAGCCTTCTTCAACTTCCACCGATTCCACACTTGACAATTAAAATCAAGCTAACCGACCAATACCCATTAAAGACAGATAATGAATCACCCTGACTATACATACGCCCTACAAAACTACTCATGTCATGACTAGAGTAATACATGTGTTTTCGAAATCTTTTCAGTTATACCCAGAGGATATTCCCTACAACATATACCTTGGCCTATACTGGGGATAAGGTAGGCGATAACTAAGTCTTTCACTTATTCATACCACTTTCTTTCATAAGTTGATTCAATTAATTCACATTTATACGCACATCAGAATGAGCTCTTGCCCGTCATAGTAGAATAGGACATTCGAGATATACCCTACCTTACTCAAATCATAAGGCAACTTCTTCTGACTGTCGTGAGCTTTTAGTCGTCATAGTGGTATAGGACATACGTGGTATACCCTATCGCACTCAAATCATCGACTAGCTTTCGACACACCCAATTACTTCATTTACTTTTCAACTTTTTCCAAAGCACAATAGTTACGATTTACTTATCACATTCAGGCTTTGGCATATTCACGATACTTCCTACTTCAATTCCAACTACATACATATTACAATTGTCATGACATTAGCATTAAGCGAACGGTCTGATAATCAAAATAAAACATCATCGGTTTAAATGAGTACAGTCTACTAAGTTCAGCTCGTCATCGAAGAGGCTTACGTGAAAAGAATTCGAGTAAAGGCTTATTTATCAAAGGTCTATGCAAAAAAATACTAGTCAACTGAGCACAAGTATGGAAATATAAATGAGTAAGTAACCAAAATAAAATCATGCTCGGGACGATTTCAACAAAAATTTCAAAATTTTTTGAATTTTTGAAGAATGGTGGTAAGCATAATAAATTAAACACATTGTAGGTACAACCAATCCCTCCCCCACACTTAAATAACAACATGTCCTCATGTTGTGCAGAATAAGAAAAACTTAGCTGATTTGTAGTTCGAATTTGGCAATTCTGGAAGTTGTCGCGAGTTAGATCCAGAAATAACTGAAGAAATCGGTAGACTGTGGACCATCCACCGGAAAACTGGCTTCATCTAAAAGCTCACAAGCGCTATCGCAAATATCCTGCACACTTGAAAAACAAAACAAAACGTACCTCGGGGGATAGGGGCACAAAAAGGGAATATAACATGTTGCAACAGAAAAATTTGATAACAAGATATATAGCACATGATATAATCGCTTCAGACGGAAAAAAATCACCCACACAGTTAAAACACAGAACATCTAAGCGTCAATTATAAAGCCACAGAGGCTTGACATCCGTATAGGTTCCAACATGTGCATACAGAAATATTAAACTCCAACTGAAAGTGCAAATGCGCGTTAAGGCTTACAAGATTCATCAGAAAGTAATAGCAACGGAAAACCGACAGTAGCTTCAACTAAAGCACAGATGAATCAAAAACCGACAGTAGCTTGCGCTCATGCAAGTTACCTGGCCACAGAAACCGACTCCAAAAACCTAGACGACACAAGACAAAACTAGCCCCCCTTATACAAAAAAAAAAAAAAATAATCCAAAATAATAATAAAAAAAACTATTCTTTTTATTGGGTTGCCTCCCAACAAGCGCCTTTCTTTAGTGTCTTTGGCTAGACACACGTACTATTCAGCCTGGATCAGGCCACTTAATCTTCCTTCCGGCCACTACTTCGTGTAAGCTCTGGTCATTAGTGTGGCTATAGAAACAGCATCTCACACATGGGGTCAGGTTCTTTACCGCTTTCCAAACATTCTTAATTTTTCCCATTGCATACTTCTTCTTCTTCAATCTTCTCTTTAACTGTGCCTCCCGTTTAAACTCTTCCATATCCCAACTACCAGCCAGAACTTCCTCTACTGGACCACTGCCGTCATCCTCAGAAAACAAATCGGGCGAAAACTCGTAAAACTCATTGACTTCAGGAGTACCACACCCGAGGATGTCGAGGAAGTGACTAATCAAAGGCTTCTCTTTGGTTTGACCGATATAATGCTTACACCTTTGACCATTCACTCTAAACGGCTGGTCACCATGACCTTTTAGTTCTAAAACACCTCCAAGAATGATTTGTAGAATTTCAAAGGGACCGGACCATCGTGTCCTCAGCTTACCAGGGAACAGATGTAACCTGGAATTGTACAATAAAACTTGTTCCCCTACTTGAAATTCTCGCTTCTTGATTTTGGCATCGTGAAGGAGTTTTGTCTTTTCCTTACTTATCCTGGCGCTTTCGTAGGCCTGAAGTCTAAATTCGTCTAACTCATGCAACTGTTGCAATCAATGTTTTCCGCAAGATTGGGAATCGAAGTTTAAAAACTTCGTGGCCCAATACGCTCTATGCTCTTACTCGATTGGTAAGTGGCATGGTTTACCATAAACCATTTGATAGGGTGATGTACCCATGGGGGTCTTATAGGCAGATCGATATGCCCATAGTACATCATCCAACTTTAGACTCCAGTCTTTTCTATGACTGTTAACTGTTTTCTCCAGGATCTTCTTTAAACTTTGGTTGCTTCTTTTAACCTGACCACTAGTCATAGGATGATATGGTGTGCCAATTTTGTGCCGGACACCATATTTCTCAAGAACTTTTTCTAGAGGCCGGTTGCAAAAGTGTGTACCTTCATCACTTATCAAGGCGCGTGGACACCCGAATCTCACGAAGATGTTTTCCTTTAGAAACTTCATGACCGTCTTATGATCATTGTGAGTCGTGGCTTGAGCCTCCACCCATTTCGATACATAGTCCACGCAGACTAAGATGTATTTATTTCCACAAGATGATGGGAATGGTCCCATAAAGTCGATACCCCATACATCAAAGACTTCGCATTCTAGGATGGGTTTCAATGGCATGTCGAAACGCCTTGTTAAAGTTCCAGTTCTTTGACACCTATCACAAGCTTTACAGAAAGCTTCTGTATCTTTAAAGATCGTGGGCCAATAGAAGCCGGATTGAAATATCTTAGCAACGGTTTTCCAAGGACCAAAGTGACCGCCAGTGGGTCCACTGTGGCATTGCTCAATGATATCACGTTGCTCAGATTCAGGAACACATCTTCTCAGCAAACCATCTTTATAAATCTTGAAGAGGTAAGGTTCATCCCAAACGAATGTTTTCATATCCGAGAAGAATTTCTTCTTCTCCTGATAAGACAATTCCGGATTTAAGTACTGGGAATGTAAGAAGTTGACGATAGAAGCATACCAAGGATTTTTAGGAGTGCACTTCTCTAGATGCATAACATTCTGGAGAGGAAGGTGAAGGTCTATCCCTTCAGGTTCTTTCACTTCTTCATCCTTCATTCTAGACATATGATCATCTACTTCGTTTCCACCTTCCTTACCAGTCAGGAGATCAGCCTCCCGTCTTCCACTAAATTCTTTATTTCTCAGGGGATCAGCCACCTGAGTACTCTCATCCAGAATAGGGAAACCACTAAGTTGAGTGTTGGACCTTACATTCATAGCACTAGCCTCTTCTCCACCATTGTATGTGGATGCATAGTTAGATTGAAGTGGATTCTCATAACTTGCATCATAATTGCTATTAGTATTCCATTGGTGGGGTGAATTACCTCCACTGCACTGAGCCTCATAATGGTTTCCACCACAATACGAACATCTCACTTGAACGTTGTTAAATCCATGTCCGTAAGAATTCTCATCAGTTGAGGGTATACGAGCATCGGATCCAAAGACAGATGAATCCATTAAACTTGACACTTCCACTTTTGGGGGACCACTGAATTGAATGCCGGATCCTAAGTTCATGGCATTGTCCTATTCTCTATCATAAGGAAGTGGGGGAGCTAGGTCAATGCCTAGGTCTTGGGCCATTTCCCTGAGCCGTCTCTCAAGATTCTTGTTTGTGCTCATCAGGAGTTGGATGTTTTTATTTTGCTCCTCCAATTTAGCTTCAAGATCGTCCGATTGAGAGGGGCCTTGATAGTTCTGAAAGTTCTGTGGGAAAGATTGTCTAGACTGACTTTGAAACATAGGATCGGGACTGTTCTGATTGAACCATTGATTTTGATTGGAAAAATTGATATGTTGGTTCTGAATGAAGTTCGGGTTTGGATAGAAATTTGGATTCTGAGAATTGAAACCCTGGTTCTGAAAACTGCTTTGGCCAGAGAACTGATTATTAAATCTCTGATACTGCTGGCCACAGGAAGCATTTACTTCAGCGTTCTGTCCACTCATAGGACGAGAAACGAGCGATGTGTCCCACATTGTCACAATTTTGACATGTGACTAGATCAAAATTTCCCGATTATGGACAAGGTGTTAACTTGATACGCAGCAGGGGAAAGAAACTGACACTGGCCAACAGCATGGCCAGGTTGACAGCAACTTCCACAGAACAGAACTTGTGAGTTCTGTGGAAAAGACGGGGTCTGATTCATAGGATTAAGCGACATTTGAAGAGCTGCCATCTGCTGTTTCAGTATGGCGTTCTGATCTTGCATAATCCTAGTTGATGACATTTTCTTTTTTTTTATTAGAAAAGATAAAGAAACAGAAAAAGAAACGGAAACAGAAACAGAAACATACCTACGAAAAAATTAAAATAGAAAAAACACTAAGACGGTGAAAAAAACGTGTTGAAATCTTCTGGGGCCAAAATGGAAGGGAAAACAGCAGATTGTGACCTCGAAAACGGTGTCGAACGGATAGTTACGAACTTAACTAATGAAAATAAAATCTATTCTAAAAACTAAAACGAAAATAAAATTCTAACTAAGCAACGAAGAACAAGGCACAAAGGTTTTCAATTAATTCAACGACGAACAAGCTATGATCCACCTATCTCACAACTCTGAATTTTCTACCCTAGATCGTTTAGTAAAGATTTAATAAAGGTTGTGGTTCACCTATCAAAGGTATGAACTTCTACTCTCGTAGATAATTCGCCTATCGGTCTTCTATCTCTCGATCTTAAAGATTGACGCTTTCAAAACAAGGTGCAAGATTTGTTCAATCTAGCAACCTATAAATCTAACCTAGCAACTCTCGTTATTTTTAGGTTAAAAGTCCAAACTTTATTATGGTGATCTAAGTCCAACAAGGATTTTCATCAAACGTTAAACATCAAATAGCAACAATCCATCGATATAATTGCATAACAATATAAAATCATAATAAAGATACAAACTTTATTTAAAACTCACAAAACATCCAAGATTCGAAATCAAAACGCTGCACGATCGGTTTCACATGCTTGTTCAGGAATTGCTCAGCTCATCTCCAGGATCGAACAAACAAAATAAATAAAAATAAAAAAATAAAAAAATAAAAATATGGCTTGGTCGACCGAGCAGGAGCACTCGGTCGACCGAGCAGGAGCACTCGGTCGACCGAGCGGGAGCACTCGGTCGACCGAGCAGAGCACTCGGTCGACCGAGTGTGCCTCTTCTCGGTTTCGTGCCGCGCCTTTTCTCCGGGTAAGTTCTCTCGTTGTTCCGTCGAATGCCTGCTCCTTTTATACTTGTTCTAGCCGACTTAGGGTAATTATTAGAAAAGCTTAAACCCTAATAAAATAGAAATAAAGATATTCCCATATTTATCTTTTCTATTCATCTAGACTCACGTTTAAGGCGATGGACGCTCGTCCCTAGGGCTGGACGCACGTCCATTACTTCAGACGCCCGTCCATCCTGGACGGGGATAAACTCTCGTTCAGTTCTTCAAATCTTCATTCCAAATTCACTTGCATCTTTCTCCTTCTATTTAAACTTCAAGTGAACATCGTTTAAGCTTCCTCCATAACATGCAAGCGTACTTACAACACGACAAAAACATGCAAAATGTAAAATCATACATATAGATAGAAAACACCAATAAAACCACGTAATTAGCTCGATTTTGCATTTTAATGATTTCCATACGCATTCTTTCAATATTTCACTTAAACACCTAATTTTCTATAAAAATTAGTAAAACACAAAGGAAATTGTTACGAAATAAAGTCATATAAACCGTAAAAATCACCGTCAACAGGTACAACTCCGAACCTATCTATTCCGACTATGGCAGTAGACAATCTATACGCAAGTTACCCTCCTTAATTGGTCGGTAATATCCCATACGCATGAAGAACTAGAATTGCCGGTATTGCTCCCATACTGCTAACACGTCTAGGCAGCTATCGACTATGACTAGCACGTTCCTAGGGTCAATCAAGACTATGTCCTAATTAACAATTCTTTAATAGTACTTCATGTTAATTTACGATGAGATGCAATTAGGTGATCAGACTAAAAACATGTAAATTATAGCTGTCGATCAACGTAGCTGACGTTGAACACAGAATTAGGATTTACTAGGTATTCAGATATAGTTATAAAGACCGTCGCAGATCTGAAGAACGCAACCCATAATTTTGCGTATAATATGAACGAATCGAATGAAGATTAAGGTTTGTTTAATTAATTCATAGTTGATTAGATGCAAACCTAATCTAGATCTAACACAAGAACAATCATGAATCTAAGAAAGAAATAAAACATTGGAATAGATCGTACCCATAACGAAGAACAGATCTACTCTTCAATTCTCTCTCCCTCCGGTGATTCGAATCGATCCATGATGATTGTAAACCAAGCACAATTCAATAATGAAAGACTCATGAATTATTTGCAAGAAGAAAATAAGAAAATAAAAGAAGACTTTATTCACCAAAAGACTACATTGTAGCTAGTTTATGTGTTGATCTATGAATGAATGAGATAATAGAAGATGAATACAGTTTCGCAGCTTTGATGGCTTTATATAGGTGTTTAAACCTACTTAGGGGGTAAACCCAATCCATGGAGGACAAAAAAAATGCGTTTTTGGAAGATTATGGGGCTCGGTAAGTTGGCGGCCTCTCCCGATTTACCAGGGGAATTTTTGTATTTTTCTTTCTGCCGACTTAACTTGGAAGGTTCTGGAATACGCTAGGCTCAGCTTTGGTATTTAGAACATAACTTGTCCTAAGTAACTCTGATCTAAGTGATTTAAAGTGTGCTGGAATCCTTGTTTCAAGCACTACAACTGTTATGTAGAAGTCCCAGCCCAATTCGTCTGGTAAGGCTTCGGAAACTGCGTTACAAGATCCCCAATCAGATTCTCGGGTCCAATCTCCGCTCGAAACACTTCAACCTTTAGCTCCGTTTAGTTCTTTAACGATTAACTCTCTCCTTCATCCCAAATGATGCTTCGAACACTCGTCCATCGGTCAATAAAACCATACCACACATAGTTTCTATTTCTAACAAATAACACATAAAATACAAGGTTAATACGCATAATACCAATTTAGTCGCCCCAGAGGTAGCTTATTCACATTTAGCTATTTAACTCATGATTTCATACATACCATCACCATTGAGAAGAAAAATCCAGGGTAGATTGATGATAAAACATGATACCAAGTTGACCGTCATCAAGTGACATATGTTCTTCCATTTCATCCAGTTGTTGAAGATTGCTAGATGATGTCTCCAGGTTATCATTTGCTACTGCAAGAGCCGTAGTCTTTGGGTCTTCAAGTGCTTTGATTGCATCTGAGATAACTGTGATGTCTTCACTGAATTCATAGGCTTTCAAATCTGAGATGATTTTGAAAGTATCTTCTTCATCAAGCTTCCTTGGTTCTTCCATTGTTGTTACCTTCATTTTCCAGCATTAGGGCAAAGATTTCAGAATTCTGGTATTGATTTTCTTCTTAAGGTAGTCTATTTTGAGAAGTCCTAGCTCATCCATGATTGCACTGAATCTTGTCTCCATCTGTTCAATGGTTTCTCCAGGTTTCATCTTGAAGTCATGAAACTTTTGTTTGGCAACTAAGATCTTGTTCTATTTAATTGAGTCATTTCCTTCACACACCTGCTGTAACTTGTCCCACATTTCTTTGCCAGTAACAGTCTATGACTTTCAGGTACATGTTACTATCCAAAGTTCTAAGGATAATGTCCAAGGCAACATTTTTGAGATTGTTCCTCTTCTTATCATCATTGTTCCATTCACTCTTAGGCTTGGGAACTCTTATTTGAGCACCACCATCAACTGTTTGCATGTGAATGATTTGAATTGGTCCATTAGTAAGTACATCCATCATCTCATCATGTGTGGCAGCAAGAAAAGCCTGCAAACGACGTCTATGCTCATCAAAGCGATCCATATTGCACATAAGCATTTGTCTAGCATACTGATTATTGTCCATGATGCAAGATTGTGAAAACTGAGTTATGAAGAAACAAGAAACTGAAGAACTGAGCTTTTTCAAAAGATCAACTAGATGAGATTATCAGAACAAGTTCTTGCTCAAGAACATTGCTCCGATACCAATTGTTGATTGGTATCAAAAATAACTAATACCAGTTATTTAAGCTGACAATCCGAAACAGAAGCTCTGCTTTGATACCAATTGTTGGTCCCTTGAAAAGGCTGACACAAGTTTAGAGGGGGGTGAATAAACTTGTCACCAAAAACAAATTGGATACTTAAAAGAAAATTAGGTTCAGTTCTAAGCTTGTGTGGATTTGAGCTAACTGAGCTGAGTATAAGTCAAAATGACTTATGCTTAAACTGAGTTAACCGGTAGCGGATTTAGTTTTAGCCTTTTTAACTGATCTTGTATCTATGAAAAAGCTGAGAAGCAAAACTGAATTTTGGTGAATGTCAGTTTGTGTGATATGTGAGTATCAGTCAGTTTTGTATTCTTGAACAGACTGTATAAAAACAATCACAAATACTGAAACGTAAATAACAATAAGTAAATGCATAAAGTAAGGTAAGGGAAGAATTATAGAGGTTCCAGGTGGTGTAATCCTGTCAGTCCTCTCTTCCCCTATGATGTAGGAGGAAAATTCCACTACAAATATTTGAGGTAGATCGGTTACAAAAAGTCCTAATCTGACAGTCCTTGACTAATCCCTAGCTTCACTATCTAAGCAACTATAGAACAGGTAGTATGTCTTCTCTGCAACTGCTTGCACTGGTCCTTAGAGGGTAGTATTATCTCTTCTCCAGCTCCACCGCAAACACAGTCTACCCGACTGCTAAAACAACAACTGTCCTTGGAAAATCCTAGACCGGATTGCTTCACTGTCTCAACCTTTGATTAAAATCAAATTTGGGCTCAGAATCAAATAAGTTATTATTGCTTGTTGTTCTTCAATGTGTCTGTATCTTGAATATGACTTTGGAGCTTGAACACTTGGATGAATTCTAGATAATTCTTGTAAGCACGATGTTGATGGTAAATTAGATGAATGCACAGATGAACAGGACTTAGGCTCAATGATTCTTAGTAATCTCTATGTGTGATCCTTGATGCCAAGCCCTCTATTTATTGTGTGAGGTCCATCGTTCATCTTGTTTGAATTTGAGTCCTTGTGGGCTATCAAATGGCTATATGGCAGATGTCAGTGACCGTTTTGACATATCAGTCCTTCATCCAATAAGAATGCTTGATTTGTAACGTTCTAATTTTCTTTCAGTTCTTTGGATGACTGCCTTTAAACTGAGTATCCTGATAAATGTCATTTTAAAGTTTTATATAAACTGAGTGCGTCAGTTATCAGTTGTAAACTGATTTAGAGCATTAACTCGTTTCTACTCTTCTTCAAAACTTAGTACTCTATTCTAATCTTATTTTTATTGACTTAATCAGAGTACACCATAACTTGTAAATCATCCACGATATCATTGTCCTTATGTATCTTAGGTCTTCATACAAGATCCATAAAGCTAGTTCAGGCCATCACAGACTTACCTGAATTATAACTTTACAATCTCGGCTTTATTCTTCATAAACTGAGTTAGAACCCTCAGTTCTTCATTCTTCAATAACCGAGTCTATGTCCCTTAGCCTTCTTAACTGAGTTTGTCCCCTCAGCCTTCATCTTCTAGATATGCCAACCGAGTCTGTGTCCCTCAGCGAAATTACCTTCTTCAGTTCTGAGTAAATCTCAGTTTTTGCTCCGAGTAACACTTCAGTTTTGTACTGTCAGTTTTATGTGATATCCAGTTTTCTTAATGATTTCCAGTTTTCAGTTCCACGACTCTCTAACTATTACAGTGCTTTTCTGATTCAACCTATACAAAGATCATACTCTAATAAATCTTATACATTCATTTCTCGACATCTTTTAGCTTTTCACTATAACATCTAGTTTCAGCACTTCATTAATGGGGTGTAAATCATCAATTAAACTAATCAAGATGAATCATCATCAAAACTCAAATTTTATTTCTAACAATGTCCCCTTTTTTTATGATGCCAAAACCCTCATTAAAAGAAAATCGTACAGATAAAAACAAAGTAAAACAAAGTAAATTTGGAAAATGGATTTGTCATTAGAAATCACAAAGACTGGAGCAAGTTACACAATTGATAAAAATTAAAAATATAAGCTTTCAAGATTGGTGTGATTGTGTAACTTTCATATACAATATTTCTTTGTCATACAACTTGTATTCAGTTTCTAAAGCTGTATCTTCCTTTGAAAAGGTTCTGTTATAATCAACCTGATTTGATGTCTTCCATTTCCTCCATAAAATTAATTTGGGAAGATCATCATTATCCTTGCAGTAGTCTTCAAATTCAGAAATATCTGCTTTTATTTTTTCTCTCTTGTCTCTGATGTCAAGTCTTTCTTTCATCTTCTTGTATTCAACCATCTTTTGGTTGTGATATGTATCAGACAAGAAGTATGCAAGAGATTCTTCATAGGATCTATATTTATACTTGGCTTTCACATGATTGTAGTCTTTGTGAAACTTAAGCCATAGATCTTGTGTGGGAGCTGCTCTTTTCATTCCGGGTTTGCTGTATTTCTGAATGAGCTCTTCATCACTTGGTTGTATTGGATCTCTGATGTTGGAAGCTGATACTGCATTTCCCTTTTCATTTATGAGTTCAGCTAGTTCAGCTTGAAGTTTCAGCTTTTCTTCTTCTACTTCCCTCTTTTTGGCATCATACATTTGAATGATCAACATATGTGTTTCATTTTGATCATTTGCAATGCCTTTTAGTGAATTATATAGATTTTTGAGCTGACATTCTAGACCATAAATCCTCTGATTCAAATGCCATTCTGACTGAGCAAAGAATTCTTGGTCTTCAAGAGTTGTAATTTCCAACTTTTCCTTCAGTTGGACTATCTCTGGTGCTGATTTTGAAGTTGTTAGGTTGATTGTGTCCAGCTTTGACTGCGCAGAAACGTCAGTCTTCTTTCTATAATCCAAATATCCTGAGATTCTTGACAGGAGATGGTTGTAATCATCCTTTTGAGTGAGTAAAATGTCTAAGGCAGTTTGTACTTTGTTGAGTTCTTCAGTTGTCAAGATTTCAGTTGGATCTTCTTCTTCTTTGATTGTCGACAGAGTATTCTCTTCCATAAGCATCAGTTCTTTGCCAACTTCTTCAGCTTGCGTCCGATTGTCAGTTGTCTGTGACCCAACTGGCAATCTTTTTTCCTAAGCTTCAGTTTTGTCTTCTTGAATTTCAGTTTTATCTTCAAAGTGTAATTGTCAACTTCTTTGAATCATAATCTTTGTTTTCATCATCATTCTTCTTTACAACATCCTTCGGTGCTGATGACTCAACTGCATTTTTCTTCCTGTGAGCCTTTTCTTCAAGTAGCTTATAGCATTTTGTTAGGAATTCATCCATAGGGAATAATGCATATAAGTCTTCTACTTCAAGATTTTCCAAGAACAACTTTTCTTCAGTTCTCATAACTTCTTTGACAGTTCTTGAGAGTCCACAGTTTTGAGCTTCATCTTCATGAGATTGTTGATCCTTTCAGGTTCAAAAGTAATCTCTTGTTGCTGACTTTGCTGATTCTCTTCTATAGCGGAAAGTTGTTTCTTAGATATTATAGGTTTCTTGTGAGAAACATTTTCCGCAAACCGATCATTTCCTGATGTCAGTTGTTGGTCCCCCTCAGTTAATGATATCTTTCTCATTTCAGTTTCCTCTACTTAGTTGTCTTTGAACAAGCTTCTTCTAACTGACTTTTTCTCTTGTGAGTCAGCTTCGTGCTTAACTTCTTTCTGTTCAGCTATTTGCTGAGAGACAGTCTTCTGTCCTTCAGCTTTAGAAGGCTCTTTCCTTGAAATTAAACCTGATGCAATTATCTCAGTATCCGTAGTTTTGATACAGCAGCTTGTTCAGCTTCTCTCCCATGATTGAGTCTTTCTAGGTAATATTGTATTACCCAACTGTGTGATTTCTTCAAATAAAGTCTTCCAACCTTCTGTCTTCTTTCAGCTTGGGCTCTCTACACACTTTTATCTTCATCAAAGTATTGCTTCCTGATTTGATTGAATACATATCCTGCCCAATTGAAGTCGATTTCATCCCAAATGATATTCAGCAGATGAAGTGCGTCTTCTGATATCGATGTTAATCCTTGATATTGACCGATAATGGTTTTGCTTACCTATCTGCTGAGTAAAGCGAATTCCACCTTTAGCCTTTCCATAAATGAATAATCTTTTGCTAGTTCCTTGATTGCTGAAATCCTTAAATGAAAAGCTTCACGCTTGAGTGGTAAATTGAGTAAATCAATTGATTTCTCAGATGGTTTATTGAAATCAAATAGTTGCCTTAAGATTTTTGTGTTGAGGCAGATTCTTTCTCCTTGAATGGTTGTTACAAAGGAATGCTTCACCATCTTCATATTTTCCCAGAATTGTAGAATACCTTCTATATCGAGATTATTTTCCAATTTGATCTCTAGAAGATTCACCAGCCCTTGTATCCTTTTAATTTTCTCGTAGAGTAAACTTGCCAGAAAAGTGTTGTTGCTTGCATCTTCAAGTTGATTTAAAGTAAAGGTTTCTCCTTTTGCGATTAATCTGGTTTCTTGTTGTTCCTTTGATGCCATATTATTGATTTTGTTTTCTGTGTTAAAGAGGATATTCTATTGAGAGGGTATTTGGTTGAGAGGATATATAGGAGAGTGGACGGTTTTGGATACGATCCCATGATCTTTGAGTACCTTTTCAAATTCTTCTGATGAAAACAGTTTTCAATGCAAGTACTATTTGGCTTTTTGTGTGTTCACACGCAACATTTTCTGACGTATTCAGAGGTAATTTATTGCGATGTGACTTTTGTCGATTATATCCTTTTAACCTTTGACAGTGTAAAAGCTGATTATATGTCCAGTGATCAGTTTTACCAAGATTCAGCTTTAGAGTCAGTTTTAGACTATTGATGTCAATGACTGATCTGACAAGTGAGCTCACCCAGCATGACAAAGATCAATCCCCTTGACAAATCTCAGAGGCTTGAACTGACTTAGCTGACTTTGATAATTCTCAATTCAGTTCTTAGTTTTGAAAACCTTTCTCTGTCTCGAGGTTTAGTAAAGATATCTGCTAACTGGTCCTCAGTTGGGATATAGAGAACTGTAATATCCTTCTTCTACACATGGTCTCTTATGAAGTGATGTCTCACATCAATGTGTATTGTCCTTGAGTGTAAAAATGGGTTTTCTGTTATTGCTATTGCGCTTGTGTTGTCACACATAATAGGTATCAACCCTTCTTCAATTCCATAGTCTCTCAGTTGTTGTCAAATCCATAAAACTATTGAAATAGTGTCCAAAACCCAATCGGGTTGGATGGATCCGACCGGGTTGGATCATTTCTTCTATTTCTTTATGATTATACAAATATAATAAATGGCTTTTATGTTGTCATATATTTGTTCTTTTAAAGAACCAATTATGAATTGTTATATGATAACGTCCTTAGTATTAAACTGTGTTATAGAACCATTATAGGCGATTATGGTTGATGAGATCTCTAATCACTTTAATAAGTTTGATACTTAAATGTCTCTAGGCTGATGTACTATTAAACAGGGCATTGATAGTATGAATAGACTATCACATATTAGATGTCTTCTGTCTTTAAGGGCAGGGATAGATCTCATCTATCGAGGTGTAGAGACACTTGGACTTTACGTGGACATGTATTAGAGAATGCGTACGTTAGACTGACCCACTTACACTGTTAAGTGTCACACTATATGACGGTTGTGTAATTATCCTTAGGACCGGAGTATACATGGCATCACGGTGTGGATTGTCATGCTTTGACACTATTAAGGTTTCCCTTAGCCATGGGTCGATCATGCATTAGTGATTGGGTATGATATTGAAGCAAGCAGAGTATACATGTTTGGTCGTATGGAAATCGCGTACCTTATCAGTAGGGGTGAATATCCGAAAGGGCCTTCTTATAAGGAATGTCTTACTCTCGTGAATCTTTGCAAAGTAGAAAAAAAATGAGTTACTTCGAGAGAGCATGATATCCAGATTATAAGATACGGTCGTCAATGCTTGACACTCGACGTACGACCGTATGGATATTATTACAGCGATATGATTATATTTACACGCTAACCGAGCACATGAAAGGGAGTAGTCATTGCGTATTGACTCTTCCGATGATTGGGGGTCATGGACGTGTTTCTAGACGCTATCCATGATCGTTAAAGGCGAAGGGCATTTTCGTAATTGCACCTTATGTCTACGGCCAACATATTCGGAAGCCTATCGGGTCACACACATATGAACATCAAGTCGGATTAAAATGTGGTTATAGTTGATGACCAAATAAGGAAAGTTTTATCTCATATTGTGAAGGTTATAGTGGTAAATTAATATGGTGGTATTTATTTATTATGAATAAATATAATACAAGATATTAATTTTGTTGATTAATTAAATATGTATATAGATACATAATTTCGAAAATATATATGTATATTGATACACAAGTATTTTGTGAATTAATTAATCACAGTGTTATATTAATTAAAGAATATTACGGAAGCCAATTTATGGCTAAAGGTGGCACCATTCACTAGTTATAAGATACATTTGGATTGTGCAATTTAATTAATAAGATTACCATAATATTAATATTGGATATTAATTGATTTTGGAAAATAGATTTATGGTAATATGATAAAGATACATAATATTAGATATTGACAAATATCTTTGAAATATTTAATATAATATATTAAATAAAAGATATAAATCAATCAAATGGATTTTCCTTATTTTTTTAAGGAAATGTTTTCTTTCTCATCAATCTACTAGAAGCTTCTCCCAATCAGATTGGGATTGACTTTGGGGCGCCACTTCTCTTATAAAAGCAAGGGGTTGGCTAGCTCTTTTGTACACCATAATTCCAAGAGCTAAATGTTCTTGTGAAAAATAAGAGATCTTCTTAGAGAGGGATTATAGAGGAGAAAAGGTCGACCTAGCAGTCGAGTTTTTCTAGTAGCAATCCTTGGTGGGATTCCGGTGAGGTGCTCTTGTGGATTACTGGTAGAGGCCGGACACTTGGACGACTCGTGCACATCTACTCCTACCGGACGGTCAAAGCATCGATCTTTTAGATCAACCAAGGTAGTATTACCGTCCCCTCTCTTATATGTTTATTGTTTATACAAAGACGATCCTGGATCGGGAAATCAAAATTTCAAATTCCGCTGCACTACTCGATTGATTTCTTAAAAAAAACTTGAGCACAACAGCTTCCAGATGCAATGTATTTAGCTTCAGCTGTTGAAGTTGAAATTGAGTTCTGCTTTTTGCTAAACCATGACACAAGTCTATTTCCAAGTAATTGACATGTGCCTGAGGTGCTTTTTCTGTCTATGTTGCATCCAGCATAAACTGAGTCTGAGTAGGATATCAACTTGAATTCTCCTTCTCTTGAGTACCATATCCCTACTCCAAGTGTGTCTTTGAGATACTTCAAGGTTCTTTTTACCACTGTCAAATGACTTTCTTTAGGTCTAGTCTGAAATCTTGCACATACACCTACTGCAAATGATATGTCAGGTCTACTTGCTGTGAGATAAAGTAGACTTCCAATCATTCTTCTGTAGAGAGTTTGATCAACATCCTTTCCATCTTTATCCTCATCTAATCTTATGTTGGTTCCAATAGGTATTGCTATTCCTGCACTGTTCTCCATTCCAAACTTCTTGATAATTTCTCTTGTGTACTTTGTTTCTGAATAAAGATTCCACTGTCCATTTGCTTAACTTGCAATCCGAGAAAATAATTCAATTCTCCCATCATACACATCCGAAAATCGCTCTTCATTAAACTTGCAAATTTCTCACATTGTTGTTGATTCTCTGATCCAAAAATGGTGTCATCCACATATATCTGAACTAGGAGAATGCTTTCACCTATCTTCATTCTGAATAAGGTCTTGTCAATGGTTCATTTGATGAATCCATTGTCAACAAGAAACTATGATAGTGTTTTGTACCAGGCTCTGGGTGCCTATTTCAGTCCATAGAGTGCCTTTATTAGTCTAAAAACTTTGTTTTCTTGATCCTTGATTTCAAATCCCGGGGGTTGTTGTACATAAACTTCCTCTTCAAGTACTCCATTCAAGAATGCACTTTTAATTAAAGTTTCTTCTTTTGACATCTGACCTCAAGTCTGCAATTGCATTACACAATGAGTAATTTATCATCCACCCAACAATGACAAACAACATGTAACACATGAGTAGCCTTTTTAACAAAATTTTTGCCTTTGAATAAATTTAAATTTCAATATTTTATTGCCCTTTATGGATGAATAAAATTTCCAAGTTTTGTTCTGTTATAATTATGAAAATTTGCATACTTATGTTTAGGCTTATGAGGGTTTTGGCATCATCAAAAAAAGGGAAATTGTTTGGAACATTTTATTATGTTTTGATGATGGCCATACTAGCTGTTATAGCAAGCCTGAAATAAGTTAGAAATCTCTGTATAAGTCTTTACTTAGAGTCTGACATGTTGTATAAGTTGAGTCAGACAAGTATTGTACTAGTTGGTAGGGTGGCTAAGTAAAATAGAAATCCGGCAGTGTAAAGGCAGCCAAGTACCAACAGAGAAGCATGAAGACATATGGATTGACTTATAACCAGGGAAGTCTTTGATGACCTTGGATAAGTCTATGTTATATTACAAGTGATGAAATCTCATTTTGAATATGGTGTACACTGATCTCACATAAATCAAGATCAGTGAAATACAAGAAATGCCTGAAAGATCAAAAGAAATCAAGAAAGCAATGAACCGGAAAAGTAAACATTCTATCAGCTGATTAGAGAATATCAGTGAAGGAAGAACACATCCGCTAAGTGAGCAAATCTACTCTACTTATCACATAACAGCCAAGTGAAAGAACATCTAAGTAAGCTATACTTATTCAAAACGTGAAAAATAAGGAAGATTTAGAGGATCAAGCATTAAATGCATAATCAATCAACAAAAAATCAAGGACGGATTTTATGATAGACGTTTGAATAAAATCCGGATCACTGATATCAAGGAGGATATAATCAAGGGGGAATCAAGAATTAAATCAAGTATTATTCTCCACATTAAATTGCCAACGGACTGAAATTCACATCAAGGATTATCAAGGCTATAATTAGAAGGCATTGACAGACATGAAAGATAACGATTGAAACATTGAAAAACAAGCAGAAAATTTGTTAATTTGAAAAGCCTTCTATCTGAACTTAAAGGACATATCTAGAGATCAACTCAGCAATCAGGACACAAGTTCCACATCAAGCACTGAGATTGCTCAATAGAATCTGTGAATCAAATTCACACCAGTCAAGCAACTGAATCAGAGTCATCTGAGAAGGAGTTGTGTTTGTGATAGCTGCTGAAGGATTTGTTCTCAAGGAACGGTGTTGAAGACTGAGTCACTGAAGCTTTTGAAGTCAGTGAGTGAGAGTCTTGAAGATTGTGAAGCTTGTGTAGCCGAGGACAATCTAACTATTGTATTTGTGAAAAACAATAGTGAATTTCTCCAATCTCAAGAGAAGAGTGGATTAAGGGATTACACCACCCTGAACCACTATAAACCTTCGTGTCTATTTACTTTCAACAATTTACTTTACAGCACTTTATTTATTGCATCTTATATCTGTGTTTGCATAACCTACTTTGAAACAGTATTTAAAGAAGGGACTTATCCGCTGCCCAAAAGCTTTTAATTAAAAGAAAAGTTTTTGAAACTCCAGTATAGTCATTCACCCCCTCTGACTATACTTTTACCCTTCTCTGGGACCAACAACATCCATTTGGTAGACTTTAAACTTCTTGTGTGCTGCAAATGCAAGAAATAATCTGATTGCCTCCAATCTTGCTACTGGAGCATAAGTTTCATCAATGTCTATCCCTTCAGCTTGTGAATATCCTTTGGCCACAAGCCTAGCTTTATTTCTAACAATATTTCCATCATCATCATGTTTGTTTCTGAACACCCATTTGGTGCCAATAACATTTACATGATCTGGTTTCTCTACTAGCACCCATACTTGATTCCTTTCAAATTCATTGAGTTCTTCTTGCATGGCTAGTATCCAATCTGGATCTTTCAAGGATTCTTCTACCTCTTTTGGTTCAACTTGAGATAGAAAACATGCTATCATTGCATCTAACTGGTTTCTTGTACGAACACCTTGTTGAAAGTCACCAATCACCTGTTCCTTAGGGTGATCTCTCATCCTTTGATGAACTAGGGGTTGCATTAATGGATCTTGATTTTCTTGAACTGGTTCTTCATGAAATTCAAATTCTGGAATCTGATTTGTTTGAGCTTGATTTTCTTGATCTTGTACTGGATCACTTTCATTTTGTACTGGTTGTTCAGCTGTGGGTTAAGTTGTTGGAAACTGAGACTGATCTTGATCTGAAGATTCCGATAATCTTAATCTTCCAATATCAACAAAAACTGATTCTGGGGTCTTTTGTAACTGAGAACATGTAGTATGGCTGCTCTGCAACTACTTGCACCGGTCCTTAGAGGGTAGTATTGCCTCTTCTCTAGCTCCACCACAAACACTGTCTACCCGACTGCTAAAACAACAACTGTCCTTGGCAAATCCTAGACCGGATTGCTTCACAGTCTCAACCTTTGAGTAAAATCAAAGTTGGGCTTAGAATCAAATAAGTGATTCTTGCTTGTGGTTCTTCAAAGTGTCTGTATGAATATGTCTTTGGAGCTTGAACACTTGGAAGAATTATAGATAATTCTTGTAAGCACGATGTTGATAGTAAATCAGATGAATGCACGGATGAACATGACTTAAGCTCGATGAATCTTAGTAATCTCTGTGTGTGATCCTTGATGCCAAGCCCTCTGTTTATAGTGTGAGGTCCAACGTTCATCTTGTTTGAATTTGAATCCTTGTTGGCTATCAAATAGCTATATGTCAGATGTCAGTGACCGTTCTGACATGCCAGTCCTTCATTCAATAAAATGCTTGATTTGTAACGTTCTGGTTTTCTTACTTCCTTTAAACTGAGAATCCTGATAAATGTCAGTTTAAAGTTTTGTATAAACTGAGTACGTCAGTTATCAGTTGTAATCTGATTTAGAGCATTAACCGAGTTTCTACTCTTCTTCAAAACTTAGTACTCTATTCTCACCTGATTTTTATTGACTTAATCAGTGTACATCATAACTTATAAATCATCCAAGATATCATTGTCCTTATGTACCTTAGGTCTTCATACAAGATCCATAAAAAGCTAGTTTAGGCCATCACAGAATTACCTTAATTCTAACTTTACAGTCTCGGCTTTATTCTTCATAAACTGAGTTTGAACCCTCAGTTCTTCTTTCATCAATAACTGTGTCTGTGTCCTTTAGCCTTCTTAACTGAGTTGGTCCTCTCAGCCTTCATTTTCTAGAGAAGCCAACCGAGTCTGTGTCCTCAATGAACTTACATTCTTCACTTCTGAGTAAATCCTAGTTTTTGCTCTGAATAACACTTCAGTTTTGTACTGTCAGTTTTAAGTGATATCCAATTTTCGTAATGATTTCCAGTTTTCAATTCTACGACTCTTTAACTATTACAGTGCTTGTCTGATTAAACCTATACAAGGATCTGACTCTAATAAATCTTGTACATTCATTTTTAGACATATTTTAGCTTTTCACTCTAACAACTAGTTTCAACACTTCATCAATGGGGTGTAAATCATCAATTAAACAAATCAGATGAATCATCATCAAAACTCAAATTTTATTTCTAACAGAGTCAATCAAGGTTGTGCCCCGGTTGAATCACTTATATTGGGCTCGGCCGGAGCACATGAAGTTTGCTGTTGGCGAAGGGATCGCTGACTGGGTGATTATGTCCGACCAAATGCACAATTCCTTGAGAAGCCCACTGATATTGTCGGGCTATCGGACAACTTTGCCATCCAGGTAAAATTTTCACAACTTGATTTAATTTGTCATTGATCTTTTGCGACCTAACATGACTTTATCATCATTGCCAGATTGACCTGACTTAATTTTCTCTTTTCCTACTTTTCAGATGATGACTGTGGCCAATATATGCATGAGGGCTCTTCTCCAAGAGGTGAGTGATCTGACCGATTCAGACAAGAAGGCGAAGAAATCCTTGAGAGAGCTTTAGAAGGCCCAAAATAGGATAGCCATCACTGAGAACCATGCTGATAAGGTCGAGCATGAGGCAATGCTGGCCAGAATCATGGCCGAGATAGAACACTGCATTGTCAAATCCTGAATGAGCAGAAGGCCAAAGAATTCGATGATGCGATTGCTCAAATGAAGGGCGAGCTGAAGAAAGCTTAGGATTATGTTGATAAGAAGATTGAGCAGGCTTCCGGGGTGGCCCAACAATTATAGGAAACCAAGGATAGAATTTTGAATCTGCTAGCTCGGGCGAGAGAGCAAGTTGTGAAGGACTTCAAGGATTCCCAAGAGTATAAAGACATAGTTTTTGGGGCTGCTCAGTAGTGTTTTGACCAGGGCTTCTATGATGCGGAGAGGTGCAAGCTGAGGGATTAGGGCGACCATGCTCCTTTTATAGAGAAACTTTCGAAATAGGCTACTCTGACGCTATTCGATCCAACTTTATGGGCTTTTTCATGCGCGAGTGCCTATACCGGAGCCGAGCTGAATAATTTTATGAAGAAGCTGCCCGTAGGAGTCGAAGTATGGGTTCCGCCAGAGGTTGAACCAATTAACCTGGCTACTTTAGTGGAGGCACTGTTAGGTGTAGTGCCCAAAAGACAATTTGTGTAATTGTTTTTGATATTGGATGACATAATTTATCACCTTAGTTACTTGCTTTGTGCTTGTAAAGTAATACACTGCTGCAAACCCTAAGTATATCTGTGTTTAACCACTTAACTCAGTATATGGATTACACGTGAGGATTGAGTTAGTGGAGATATGCTTAAACTGTTAGTCCGTGGTGAACTTAATCAGAGTTTAGGGTCTCTTGATTAAAACACCAATAATGCGCCCAGAACACCTTAGGGTGTGATAGTCTTATCCGGACTATCGGTGGAGGGTACCTACGTGGGGCATTTATATATGATGGCATTCATATAGGACTGGACCGATTTAATCTGTATTTCTCGGTATAATTCCGTAATCGAGGAATCTTATTAAATCATTAGATGATCATATATGGATCAACCTTAATCCCGAGGTGATCACGGTGTCGCTTGTCCCGGGGTAGTGTTTGATGTGTTAGTTACGGTTCACTTAAATATGTGTTCCAAGCCACTTCTCATTGGCACTATCTCCAAATGAGTGAGTAGTTCTGATTTTCACAGACATAGAATCCATTCCTTCATGTGGGAAGTAGAGATACAGTCCCCTTATTTGTTAGCCCTAAGAAAATGATCGATGGGCCCAGTTCATGTTAGACTAATTAGCTACTAGTCAGAAATGTGAACTAATTGATCACTAGGGGGTTAAAGGTAAATAAGGATAAGATATTCTGAGTCGGGTTCACGGAGACTGCCTACTCAAAATGGACAATCTATGGAGGGTTAATCCGTATGTAGTGATTATATCAATGGACGCTTGTTCACTCTATTGGTTGAGTATAAGTATACATCTATAATCGGTAGAGTTCAGTTTCGGGTTTATGGTGGCGTAATCCCGGAATTAATAATTAATGTACTTATTCTGTTCGATGAATAATTAGTTATTGGAGCTACTAGTTATAGGTCCATGGTCCCCAACGTGGCTCCTGTAATTCGGATGTTTTTCCTGTTTTTGGGCTTCAGTGATAATTAATTGGCTGGGCTAATTAATTGATATGCAAAATATTATTTAGTTGGGCTGAATAATATAATACACAGAAAAGACATTTTCTCGTGGGCCTAAACCCAGTGTGTGGCGCCTCCTAGCTATTAAAAGGGCAAGAATTGATTTTCTTGTGTGATTAATTATTTACTTGTTAAATAATTAATTAATAAAAGATAATTGATTTGTAATTGATTGATTGATTAATCACAATCTTTTATAAATGGAATTATCCTTTATTGTGATTTCTTTTTAATTATTTATTTAATTAATTAGAAACTTGGAGGCCAAGGATTTACTCTCCTATATAAAGAGAGTTCTTCCAAGACAAAAGTGAGTGCAAAATTTCGCCCCCCACACTAGAATAAAGAGAGAAAATTTTGTTTCTTGTCTTGGGTTTTTGGTTGAAGAAAAACTTGGAGTTTTTCTTGAAAGCATATCAAGGAGGTTTCAAATCCAAGGATCGGTGTCCACCAACCACCGTTTGGAGAACACATTGGAAGATCTTGGCTTCTTTTCCCACTATTGGTAACATGATCTTATCCCCCTTGTAGTTGTTAAATCCTGTATTTATGTATTATGATATATGAATCGTGATCCGTCCGCTACGCGAAGATCTAACTCGTTTAGATCTGAGCTCCTGCATCCTTCATGTGGTATCAGAGCCAGATTCCACGATTTATGTAGTTATAGTCATAAATAAACGATTTAAAGGAGTAGAATTGCATGTAGATAAATTCTATTTTTTTTTTATATGCATAAATAATGATTGGTTGAAGAGATGGATTGGGGGTTGGCACTGTTTACCTGTTAGATCTATTGTAAACTCATATAAACGAAGAAAATTCGTTCATATGAGTATAGGAAATTATGTAATTTATTTGTTGTTCCAATTTTAATTTCCTGAAAGTAGATCTGTTTAGTAGCTATTTAGGTTTTTCGTTTTTCCCGTTGATCGAGCCGTTGAAACGACGATCCCTCCGGTCAGAATCAAGATTAAAAGTTGAAGAACAATCCATCCAAATTTGGGGTCGATCGGAGTCCGTCTCAATATCCCTTCGTTGCAATGAAGTGGCTGCTGTAACAGAAAAACGCAGGATTCACAGAAACCCTAGCTGTGACTTCCTCGAATTTCTGGACGAGTTTAGACCGTTGAAACGTAAATCTGACCGGTCAGATTGATAAACGTGGACTCATTGACAAGGCATAAAAATTTCAGGTTGGTCGGGTTTCATCTCGATTCGCGATCGGCCTCGGGAAGTCACTGATGCTCTGCTGCAAGAGACAGATTCAGCAGCAAGTTGGGCGGCTCATTGGAGAAAATTGACAAGTCAAAAATCCGATCCAACCGTCCATATTCAAGCCCGAGGAGTGAAGAACAGTTCTGGAAATTTTCGTTGCGATCCGAGTTCGTTTGGTTTTCTGATCATCGAAGAGTTTGAACAGCTGCAGATTTTGTTAGAAAATAGTAAACCCTAATTAGGGTTTTGGTTATTTATTTTCTAATAGATTAGATACGGGGGTGCCAACGGTCCATCTCGGTGTTTATTTTCCGCACTAGAATACATGTTTAGATTGTATGTGTAGAACCAGAAAATTGCCATGACATGCATCATATCATGAATTCCACTCCATATGCATACATGTAGAAATTAATTTGAGGAATTAGTTAGGCATGTATAAAACACGCAATTAGTTTTAATTAATTGTTTGATATTAATTAGAAACTAATTAGGGTAAAAACCGAGGATCACGGGTTTTTTCAATCGTCGAGGTTGGGTGATGGATTCTCGGTGAATCCCACTCTGCGAAAGCATAGGGAGTAAAATCCTGAAACCTCGTGGTTAAGGTGTTGGATTCTCGGTGAATTCCACCTTACCTAGACGAGATTACGTTTTTTGTTCCGTAGTGTCTACGTGAAAGTTTGATGTTTAAGGATTGGATAATCACGGGCAAACATGGTTCGAAAGTGGTTTAACCACGGTTGGGTGGTCAACAGAAGCTATGGCTCGATCGACTTCACCCTCCACGTGTGGCGTTTGCACGGGGGTCCGGCAAGGCTGAGCCATCCGACGAGCCACTACGGCTCAACGGAGCTCCCCTAGTCTTGACCCGTCCGACGGCCCATATGTTCCAACGAATAGGTCGGGTGGGCTAGCCCACATAACCGACACCATTCAGGCCTGTGATTTATTGTTCCTTAATGTAACATCAAGTCCAAAAACGTGATCAGTAAACTCACCACTTTTTCAAAATATTGAGTGGGAGCGGGAGAGGCGACAGCCGACCCCACGGCCTCTACTGTTGACACAAGCAACGTGAGAGAATGGTGACGCCTCGTGCCGGCTTTGATTTCGGCCCCCTAAGGAAGGCCTTCACCGCTATCAAAATTTAAGGCTTGGTCTCCGAAAGGATAGGATTTTGGGTACTCGTCGGGTCACTGACCGACCCTAAGGCGGCATACTCGGGGTCTACCTAAAAATCTGAGACAGTAGGGTCACACTCATAAAGGGTATTTTTGGTAGTACCTTGGCTGAAAAAGGAAAGGTGATTGACGATCACAATTAGATGTTTGATTCTCAATTTGATCTTCAATATTAATCGAAACCTCTTTGACCTACCCTAAGGCGGCACTGAGGTATTAGATTAAATCCTTGGAACGGTAGGATAGACTATAAGTACTTAGTTTATAGTTCCTAAAATTTATTAGTAGTGTATGATTTGGATTTATTCTCGTCAATTTTATTTACAATCGTTATACATATCTATCTAGGGTGCTAGACTTGCTAGTGTAAAATTGACTAGTAATGACTTCGTTAAAGAGTGGTAAGTAACTAGAACGTTGTACTTATTAATCTCACATGCGATTAATTTTTCGGAAGAGGTATTTCTCTCGAGCCTTCAAAACTTAAGTGACGTAAATAAGTATGTCACTGCTGTCACTCGTGCAATACGAGAGACAACCGTAGTTAGTTTGAAAGATGATTGGGACGATAAAATTCTTCTAGTGAATTTTAATTGTGTAGTGTCTACACGAGAAATTTTCAAATAGAAAAATTGGAGAATCATAAATTAAAGTGTCTCTAGTTAGACGGTATTTGGAACCGATAAACTAGTGGGAGCTTTTATCTTATGTTTTTCTAATTTATTAGAAAATTAGTCCCACTGGGTAACGCTTTCATTAGACATCCCACAGTTCACGAGTAGTGTCTACTCAAGTGAACTGCTAGTTCAAGACTATTTCCTTTTAAGGAAAGTTAAGAATGGGAAAGAATGTCTATAAGTGTTAATCATCTTAACTGAAGTTTTGAGGCTAAACCGAAACATTAAATAAAGAAAGTATAGGATAAGGAAAGTGATTTCGGATCACTAACCAATGAATCCTTAGCGACTTTCTTAACCGAGTAACTTGACTCGGTAGCTTAGTTCTTTGGAAGAACAAGGAAGCTGTGCATTAACGATTAATAGAGTAACAACGGCCAGTAATTTCAGCTAGAATAGTGGGAGTGGTATGAGGAAATGAATTTTTGATTCGATCCTTGAATATCACGGAAAAATTTATTTTTCTGTTTTCAGATTCGTTGGAACAAATGGATTCACTTTCAACTCGATATATTTTTGCCTCATAGAAAGTGAATTTGACATTTGTAGTACGAATCTGAGACTCGGACTTTTGTTTGATAAAGTCAGAACCACTAAGAAATGCTGAAAAGGTATATGTAATACATCTTAAACTATTATAGGCAAATGGTTTCCGTATTAAGATAAACGATTCTTCATAATCTATTAATTAGTGCATATATCCTAGAGATAAGACTTAACGACTGGCTAAGGGTGATTCCTAGCTCCCAGTCTCGGAACACTGTCTCAAAGGAACAATGACTAAGCTTCCTTTCTATTAGGAAAGGGTAATAGATCTGAAGAAGTAATGTAGCTTGTTCACAATGACCTTCGGGGTCTAGTGAAAGATACAAGCTAATGGGAGCTTTTGAGTGGTGACATTTTGTCTGATAACTACTCGAAACACGATTTAGTTTATCGAAAGAATACGAGGAGGAATCTCTGATTTTAACAGAGAATAGAGTATTCCATGCTCAGAAATAGGCTATCGCATAGTCTTGGGACTGATACTCGGCCTGCCTCCTAGTGGAATGATTCTCACTGAGGAAGAAACCATAGACTTGCCCTATATAGTTACTGATGTGCTACAATACACTGCTAAACTCGATTAAGATAATTGGTTGCAAAATAATGGTTAACATTATTATGTAAACCGAGAAGTATACCTAGAAGATGCTATTGAATTATGGATAATGAGTGAATTCGGTTCACACCACTTCCCTAAATGTAGGCATTTAGCATTTAATGCTTGAAGGTAGGACTGGAGATTTTGCGCATACGTTCAGATTGTGACTGTTCGTGAAATATCTTAATGTGACGAGTGA
Organism: Gentiana straminea; assembly: GCA_036785695.1. Lineage (NCBI taxonomy): Eukaryota > Viridiplantae > Streptophyta > Magnoliopsida > Gentianales > Gentianaceae > Gentiana > Gentiana straminea. The sequence goes on along the minus strand of JAVUPR010000241.1, from coordinate 1,204,237 downwards.
AGGTTGGTTATAAGATTCTTGAGATCAGAAAGTGACGGTTGAACAGTCACAAAAGATTCTGATGGAATCTATAAGTAGCAGCCTTAAACCTTGGAGTACGGTTACCCAAAGGTAGTTACTATCTGATTTAATCAGACCACACATCAGTTGTTGGTGATTACACTGATAAATACTACTAGATCAGAATATCAATCCACCCAAAACACAGTGGGAGTATGGTTTAACCGTTGACCCATTGTGGTTTTGTGGTTTTGTGGACTTTATAGTCTGCTGGGGTGATTGATAACCTATGGCTCTTAGTGGCCTATATAGGATTCTGATCATAGAGGTTGGTTTGAAAGCCTTAACCCTATGAATGGAGTTTTGATACTCCAATTCTGTTCAGCCTCTTGTAGAACCACCTGAGTGACTCAGGCCCAGTGGGAGCAATTGGATCTACACGGAAAAGAGTCGAAAGAATAGGAAAGTTTAAACTTTCAGCGCAAAGCTGAGTGGAAGAGGGGTGATTCCCTGAAAAGTAGAGAGTTAACCAGACCTTGAACTCTCTCGCCACTCAGTCTTGCAAGATTTCGTTAGAAAGCGGAAAATAGGGGTGATACCCTGAGACTTTCTTGCCAAAAATGGATTATGAATTCAGTCGGAACAGAAGGGTCTTGGTTAGAACAAACGGCAAGATGACTGCCGGGGCTTATATCCTTTGTGGATTTAAGAGAACCTCACGGTCATTTAAAGTCACATGTTTTAAAATATGTGGACTTGACCAGAATATTGATAAGTCTTTCGTAGACTGGATATCAATATTAGCAAAGTAGTAGTATTGGTGTTCATGAATGATAACACTGAAACGGTTGGAAACAACATGGGTGTACTATCTGAAGTCGGAAATTGACACGCCAAGATTCTCTGGATGAGAGAATTGGACTATATTCTAAGAATTTGATTCGGTCAAATTCACAAGAATGAGTCATTGGCTATCCCACCGATCTTATTGTATAAGATGATTATGCATATACGGTTGCAGCATTCATCGAGAGTGGTCCTACCCTACTTCTCAGGAATGATTCTCTCTGGGATAAGGGCAAGTCAGCTTAACACGAGTCGATTGCAATCGAATCTTGGATTCGAGCAAAGTAGCGGTTTAGTACGTCCTCAAGTATCTTTAGAGAAAGAGGAATCATATGCTTGTATATTCAGGTGCAAACTTGAATATGGTTGACTACACTGATTCTGACTTGTAGTCAGATTAAGGATGATCATTAAGTTGATCTCGGGCTCAGTGTTTACTCATAATGCTTAGAATTTTCTTTTTGGTCTGGGAGTAATTCCAAGTCTGATAAGCCGATATCACTTCATTGTGAAAATAGTGAAGAGATAGCTTAGAAGGATCTTCTCAGTCACAAGAAGTCAAAAGCATATTGAGAGAGAGTACCGCCTGATTGGAAGGACCGCCAACGTTTCAATCCTAAAGATCGTCTCGAGTCGACAACCTAACTAATCAGTGTACCAAGTCAGGTGCTTGGAGGGTACGGCATTGATGGATATGTCTCATCTGCTTTTAGAGCAAGTGGGAGAGTGTTGTGAATAAGATGAGAAAGGGTGTGCTCTAAAAACAATCGGTGCTTGTCATTTCGTGCAAGTGGGAGATTGTTAGGTGTAGTGCCCGAAAGACAATTTGTGTAATTGTTTTTGATATTGGATGACAGAATATATCACCTTAGTTACTTGCTTTGTGATTGTAAAGTAATACACTGCTGGCAAACCCTAAGTATATTTGTATGTAACCACTTAACTCAGTGTATGGATTACACGTGAGGATTGAGTTAGTGGAGATATGCTTAAACTGTTAGTCCGTGGTGAACTTAATCAGAGTTTAGGGTCTCTTGATTAAAACACCAATAATGCGCCCAGAACACCTTAGGGTGTGATAGTCTTATCCGGACTGTCGGTAGAGGGTACCTACGTGGGGCATTTATATATGATGGCATTCATATAGGACTGGACCGATTTAATCTGTATTTCTCGGTATAATTCCGTAATCGAGGAATCTTATTAAATCATTAGATGATCATCTATGGATCAACCTTAATCCTGAGGTGATCACAGGGTGCTGCTTGTCCCGGGGTAGTGTTTGATGTGTTAGTTACGGTTCACTTAAATATGTGTTCCAAGCCACTTCTCATTGGCACTATCTCCAAATGAGTGAGTAGTTCTGATTTTCACAGACATGGAATCCATTCCTTCATGTGGGAAGTAGAGAGACAGTCCCCTTAATTGTTAGCCCTAAGAAAATGATCGATGGGCCCAGTTCATGTTAGACTAATTAGCTACTAGTCAGATATGTGAACTAATTGATCACTAGGGGGTTAATGGTAAATAAGGATAAGATATTCGAGTCGGGTTCACGGAGACTTCCCACTCGTAATGGACGATCTATGGAGGGTTAATCCGTATGTAGTGATTATATCAATGGACGCTTATTCACTCTATGGGTTGAGTATAAGTATACATCTATAACCGTAGAGTTCAGTTTCGGGTTTATGGTGGCGTAATCCCGGAATTAATAATTAATGTACTTATTCTGTTCGATGAATAATTAGTTATTGGAGCTACTGGTTATAGGTCCATGATCCCCGATGTGGCTCCTGTAATTCGGATGTTTTTCCTGTTTTTGGGCCTCAATGATAATTAATTGGCTGGGCTAATTAATTGATATGCAAAATATTATTTAGTTGGGCTGAATAATATAATACACAGAAAAGACATTTTCTGTGGGCCTAAACCCAAGTGTGTGGCGCCTCCTAGCTATTAAAAGGGCAAGAATTGATTTTCTTGTGTGATTAATTATTTACTTGTTAAATAATTAATTAATAAAAGATAATTGATTTGTAATTGATTGATTGATTAATCACAATCTTTTATAAATGGAATTATCCTTTATTGTGATTTCTTTTTAATTATTTATTTAATTAATTAGAAACTTGGAGTTCAAGGATTTACTCTCCTATATAAAGAGAGTTCTTCCAAGACAAAAGTGAGTGCAAAATTTCGCCCCCCACACTAGAATAAAGAGAGAAAAATTTGTTTCTTGTCTTGGGTTTTTGGTTGAAGAAAGAGTTTTTCTTGAAAGCATATCAAGGAGGTTTTAAATCCAAGGATCGGTGTCTACCAACCACCGTTTGGAGAACACATTGGAAGATCTTGGCTTCTTTTCCCACTATTGGTAACATGATCTTATCCCCCTTGTAGTTGTTAAATCCTTTATTTATGTATTATGATATATGAATCGTAATCCATCCGCTGCGCGTAGATCTAACTCGTTTAGATCTGAGCTCCTGCATCCTTCAGGCACAACTTGCGTCAGGGGATTCTGAGTTTCCCAGTCCGCCTCATTCTGAGGTGCCAAACAATGGCAGTTCCATTTCTCTTGTGGTATTTCCTGTGCAAACGGCTGAGTGCGCCCAAGTGATGGACGAGATGCATGCTTCGTCCAATCTGCCTCAAGCTCAGCCCAATGCTTCAAGCGAGGATCAGTCTGCCAACCTTGCCCCATGATTTGTTTTTGAGTTTTGATTGTAATTTTATGATCCTTTGTGCTCGCCATTTTTTATATGTAACAACTTCGTTTTTGTAATGCTGGCCTTTTTTTTAATGTTATTTTTTTTATTTTTGATGCATAACTTTGTCATGAATTCTGCTGATTGTTTAATCAAACTTTTGATTTTGTCATCTGTTTTGAGTGCCGAGCTGCCGAGTTAACATAGTATAATGACCCCCTTGTTTTTGACAAGGTCGAGGACATTTTAGAGCGAGCTTGTTGGAAACAATATGTAGAGTATGTGCGTTTTGTGTTTAGAAACGACCAAGGATATAAGCTGGCATGTTTCCCGTATGCTTGAAATCGTAGTACTTTAGGCGGACAGACTTTGGAAAATAGAGTGTGAATTCACCCTTCTTTTCCTAGAATAGATCTTTTCACTGTAGCCATTTTGGTTTTCATGCCTCACCATCGATTACTCAGGCTTAGGGTGACCGAGTTCAACAGAGAGTGGGTTGTGGATGTCTGTTGTGGTTGATGATCTCGTTTACTTCGTGTAAAAATTGACCGAAGTGTAACGAGGTTGAATCTTTGTCCTATGTACTTCGCATAAAACACAACCGAAGTATAATGAGGTTGAATCTTCGTTTCGCGTACTTCATGTGAAAAATGACCGAAGTGTAGCGAGGTTGAATATTCATTTTGCGTACTTCATGTAAAAACCGACTAAAGTTTTTCGACGTTGAATCATCGTCTCGGGTACTTCGTGTAAAAAAAACCGAAGTGTAACGATTTATAATCTTCATCTCATGTACTTTGTTGAAGTTTGTAAAGGGAAAATGAAAAACGAAAAGAAAATACGAAAGTGTTTTATTCATAGAATAATCAACAAGTTAAGTTACAATGCTACTGATCAGGGGGGTATTTATAGCTTCATATTATGAATCAGTTAAGCATAAGTTACAAACGGTTGTAATAGAATTTAACTGAATAACCGTTTCCTATTCAACTATGATGTACTGACTATCTCAGCAGACTCTTGAGTCTACATGTGTTCTGCTAAGTCCTCAACACTCAGCCTTTCTTCCACTCAGCATTCCCTTTAGTGGACATACTGTAACATTCTTCATGTAAAAAACAACTGAAGTGTAGCGAGGTTGAATCTTCGTCTCGTGTACTTCGTGTAAAAAATTACCGAAGTGTAGCGAGGTTGAATCTTCGTCTCGCATACTTCATGTAAAAAACGACCGAATAACGAGGTTGAATCTTTGTTTTATGTACTTCATGTAAAAAATGACCGAAGCATAATGCCCTTTCATTCTCCTAATCTCGCCTTTATGTTGAGGGGGCAGACTGAATTTCGAAGCTCCTTTCTCATTCAGGATATGAAGCATGTCCAGGTCCAAGGCGTTCTAGGGCAGACCTTTTTTCCGGAGCCCGCTCAGACGCTGAGTGGACACTTCTCTCCCTACCAAAGCGACGAGAATATTAAGTGTCTTGCGATGGGGCAGAACGAAGTTCCTGTTCGCCAGTGGCCGGCATCTTTAGCGGATGGATGTACTTGCTAACGGGGAGGGTTGGTTTCCCTAGGGCCAAAAGTTCTTGATTCACTATGCTGATCCTTTATATATACTTGCCGTGCTCGAGCAATGCCTTAGCATAAGAGCTCGTCGTATGTTTCCTTGATAGGATGCGAGAACTGTGAGCAGGCTTGGTGAGATGTTCTAGCCATGCACTTTCCTTTGTCTTGCCAAGTGGCAGCAGATAAGGTCTCCTTCAACCTTGCTTTTTCATCGAGAAATAATCTGATATCGGGCTGAGCGGGGTCCCTAGAAGGCGAGACGGGATTCTGCTCGGTTGGGGGGTGTTGTGCTTAAGCGCGACAAACATCCGCTCTATTAGTAGCTAGAGTAAAGTTTTGTCCGGTCTTTCTAGCCATAGGTGGTAGAAAACTGAGTAGGGCAGGTCCTGCATATCTTGTTTGGGCCATGGTGATGTCAAATAAAGAATATGCCAAAAGGTTCTTGTGTTTCAGAATCTAGATCTAGAAAATTCATTGCTGCTTTTGCTGAATCAGATACGGATCTTGAAATCCAGATGAACTGGATGAAGATCTGAGGAATACGAATAAAGATTCCGATGAAGATCTTAATGAAGGTCTGTCGGGAAACCAAAATGGGGTGATTGTAGGCCGCCGGAAAACCGAAGACCTGACCGGAAAAATGCAGAAAGCGTAATTTTCCCAATAACAGAGCCAATTGATAATGTCGGAATGATCACAAATGGATTAAGCGGTGGATATCAAGCTATTTATATCTGATTTTTGCAGTCAATATATTGTGATGCTTCAGAACTAATATGCCTACACCGCAATATGGTCCGCAGATTTCTATTCGGGTCTGCCGGCCGTCATAGCTAGGACAAGGCTAATAGCCACGAAGTCCGCATTATACTAGCCACATTAAGATTAGGGGATTATGTCCCTGCTAATAGCCTTGCAACGCCATGAGAATCAAGATCGGGCTAGGGGCCTACCCACATTAATCTAGACAATCAGGTCTGCCGGCAACCTCACCCATGACACTTAGAGGAAGAAGCTACCACTGGTTTGGAAAGACAAGGACATTGTCCCTTGGAAAGGCTTACACAAGTTTAGAGGGGGGTGAATAAACTTTTCCCCAATCTTGTATTTGAGTTCTTGTATCCGTTTGTGGTCCTGCTAATTCAGATCTTCCTTCAGCCTAAACTTGTATTGAGTTCAGCCTAAACTTGTATTTGAGTTCTTGTATCCGTTGGTGGTCCTGCTAATTCAGATCTTCCTTCAGCTTTCCTTGACCTCAGCATGAAAACTTATCTTAGTCAGTTTTCAGCTTTGAGAGCTTTAACTGAGTTTTTACTCTTCTTGAAGAACTCAGTACTCTATTTTCATAAGATTATAATTGACTTAATCAGAGTACACTATAACTTACAAGTTACCTAATATATCATTGTCCTTATGATACTTAGTCCTTCTATCAAGTTTCATAAAGTCAGTTCAGGTCATCACAGACTTACTGAATTCTAACTTTACAGTCTTGCTTTGGGTCTTCAAAACTGAGTTTGAACCCTCAGTTCTTCAATCTTTAATAACTGAGTCTGAACCCTCAGTTCTTCAGTTCTAGATAAGTCAACCGAGTCTGTGTCCCTCAGCAAACTTACCTTATTCAGTTCTTCATTGGGTGTACTCTTAGTCAGTGTCTGAAACTGATTAACCTTTAGTTATGAACTCAGTTCAATAAGCCAATATCTCATTTTCTCGGTTCTGAACCTAGAGCTATTACAGTTCTTGTCTGATTTAACTTATACAAATATCAGACTCTATTAAATCCTATACATTCATTTCTAGACATCTTTTAGCTTTGAACTATAATAGCTAGTTATGACACTTCATCAATGGGGTTAAATAAGTTAATTAAACTAACTGATGAATCATCATCAAAACATAAAGTTTATTTCCAACAGGACACAAGTGTCAGCGAGGTCATCGGGGTGCAACCTACTGGCTCCGCTGTGAGCTCGCTAGTGTAGATTAATATTTATTTGAACTATGTGTCCTTAATTGTAAAAAAGACGAACTTTGGTCGGCCTCTTCCCTATAAATAGGGCACCTTGTAACCTCACCAGAAAGAGACAATTAAAAGAAAACCAAGGAAAACTCTGCCAAATTACATACTCTCTCTACTTTTTATTTGAACCCCCATTTGCTCTACTGCATATTCATCATCACCACCATGCTCCACTGGTAGTCATTCATCACTATAGACAGATATCCACCATACACACCACCGCTAAACACCAGAGATAATTTCGACATTATCAGTTGGCTCCGTTACCAGGAAAAAAAAGCTCTCTGCTCCTCGCCGGCATACGGCGCCACTGTCATTTCTCACTTTCACGACGGCTCATGAAGATCTATGTCATCTTCCTCAGGCTCCTCTATGATTTCTTCGTCAAAAAGCTCTCAGCTGTCCCTTAGTTAAGCAGAAATCTTCATAATCTATCCAAAACACAAGATAAACTCCTCGAATCTTGCTCAGAAATAATGAGTTTGCGTTTGAATCATCACCACTCTCGTTAGTTTTGTTCAAGAAACTCGTCGGAGTCCTTTTCTCACATTTCCGTGCCGGAAAGTTATTTTGGAGCTAGTACTTGTTGTCTCAAGCTTTACATCGATCTGTTAAAACAAGCAAGAACACCCTGTGTGTTAAGATTGCATTTGAGAAACCATCACTATCAGCATTTTCGTGTTAAGAACGATACTATTGGTGCTATTTGTTGTGTTGATATGGCTAGCATGTTTCGGATGTGATTTCTGGGCTTGTGGCAAAGTGAGAATCGTGCTTGCATAATCTGAGTTTGTTGTTTGCATATTTTGGAAATTTAGTTGAGCTTCGAGTTGTGGTACGTCGGAATCATAAAAAATTAGAATATTCCTGGACTTCCCAGCTGATTCATCCTAGTCGTCCTTGAATTCCCGATGTTGGAGACATCTTTTTCGACATTATCCCGAGCACGCCACCTGAAAATCAGACAGTACCAGGTTGGTGAGTGTCAGAGGACAATTGGTTATTTGTCAGTGTACTTTTTGGATTTTAGTGCAGACAACGAATCAGGTGGTGCCTGATAACGCTCTAAATACTACCATTAAATGAACCTTTATTTACCCTGAATTATGATCGAGAGGAGAGAGATATGCTTATTCTTGTATGGAATGTGTGTTAAATACTAAGTGCATGGCCCAAGGTTCATAATTCTGCATCTATGTTATTATCCCATTGATTTGGGACTGTTTCGTCTTGTTTTATACACTTTTTAGGATGTGCCAAAATCTGGATCAGCTAAGGATGTATCTGGACCGAAGGAAGAGTGTTGGGCCAAGAGGAGAAAGTCTGAGAAGAGATCTACCAGAAAAAAAGGAAGAAAAACTGGCCCGATAAACCGTGGGCTAGGCCCAATTTACTGAGGTCTTAGAGGACAAGAAACTGAAGTCTGCCGCATCTACTAGGTCGGTTAGGGTTTATTTGAGTCATAAGTCAGCTATTGTATCTATATAAAGCCACAGAACTGATTGCAATAATGAGAGAGACAATAATATACATCATACATTATTATACAATTTCATATACATTGATCAAGTTGATGAAATAAAATTTCTTTAGCTTTTGGTGATTTATTTTATGGTTTCCTCCCTTCCACGCCATCTTTAGCTTGAGTAGATCAAGCTAGATCTCCATAACCGAAGTTATGAAGCTTTGAACATTCCTTTATGTCTTTAGTATGGTAGATCTACTTGTATTTACGTGTAATAGTTAATCTACATGTTTAACAACCCCATAATTTAATTGAATTAATCAATACAAAGCAATGTAGATTCTAGAGTACGAACCGCTGCTCCCGGTAAATCGGCGGTTTATACCGATTTACCGGGGTCATATTTAGAAACCCTAATCTGGAAATTCAGCGTCTGCTACGTTGATCGACAGATTTAATTAACAGTAGGTTAGATCTGGCCAATCTGCTTATTGTATATCGTATATTAACATGAATGACTTGGAAGGTGAAGTGTTAGTTAGGACATAGTCTTGATGGATCCCTACGAATGTGCTAGTCATTGTCGATAGCTGCTTAGGGATGTTTTCGGTCTTGTGCCGGCATCTCTAGATCTTACTGCATATGGGCTAATACAACCAACGAAGGAGATTAGTTGCGTATAGATTGTCTGTTGTCCTTGAAAATGGAAGTATATAGGAGTAGAAGATGCACCCGCAACTAAACTGAATTAAAACGTTTACTTAATTTAAGGAAATTATGTGGGCAAGTAAACATAAGGATTAACTATACCAAGTTAGTAGGTAGGTGGGGGGTGGAGAGGAATACCATGTTTGTTTTTCTGTTATTGTTGATCAATGACCGTATTTACCTTCTCAATTAGATTTAGTTCATTTATACTTAAGTTGCATTGTTTCTGTGGGATCGACCTTGATTCGCCCTTGCTATACTATGAATGACCTAGTACTCTTGCTAATATCAAGCGACTTACACGCGATCAGTGCTATATGGCAGGCAATAAAGACTCACAGATAGTACCCATTACACCAGGAAAAGCAACTACTCTAGATCAACCATGTGGAAGGAACGTGGAGGACACGCTTGAAAATCCAATTGCAAATTGGGATCTATCCCAACAGGAAGAAATGGCCGATGATGCCAGGCGCATCATAGAACAAAGGACTAAGTCTATAGAGGCCGCTGCGACCTCAGAACCAGTCCACACCGGACATGCTCGTGAGAAGAAAGCTATTGGCATCTCGAGGCCCAGTAGAGTCGTGAGTTAATTTCAAAAAATGTACCTGACCTTGACGATCCCGAGGTGACAGCTGCTCAGAATTATGCCGACTACATTGAAAACATATACTTGGCCAATGCCATCCTCATATCCAAAGGTTTTCCTCCTGAACCAATCATGCCACCCCCTAAGGCATGTACTGCCCCACGCACTGAAGCGTCACAGTAAAATCGACAAACAAGGGATCAGCACATCGAAATTGAGGAAAGAATACATTCTACAGGTGCTAAGGGCCGCAAGCAGGCCCCCAAAAAAAGTATTAATAGAAGATCCGCTCTTGAACGTTTGGGCAATGCAGAAAAAAGAACAGTACACCAGCGGTTAGGTCCTCCCCACTCTAAAAGGAACGTCATACTATTTCGAGAGGGCCAGGACTACCGCGATGGCCTCCAAATCATAATGGACAGGCGAGGCGAAAGGAAGTCGAATCGGTGTACTACACAGATTCTGAGGACAAATTCGCTTGGTGCATAGCCCTAGTTGGCAGTATGAAAAAGCGGGCCGCATCGTGGATCCGCGGTCTAGCCCAATGATTGATTCAGGATTAGAATGATTTGAAAAACAAATTCTTAGCGGAGTTCGAAACGGCGGAAAGGCCGAAGAAGACAATTGAGAGTATGGTCGCCTATCAGGTTCAGGAATTCATCCCCATCCTGAGGAGTGCCTATCTCGCCGCCTTCTATGTCCTCAGTACCTTCAAGGTCACTTGCAACGTCGCCGCCTTCAAAGTCGTTGTCCTCATCATCTCCAACTTCGGCATTCGGCTTGGGCCCGCACTTGATCAGAGTGGTCAGATTCACCTCATTGCGGGCTGGAGGACTCTACACCTCTAACCCTTCTCCTCCTGCTTGGCATTATACTCAGCAATATCAGTATCGGTATATGGGATCTCAGGATGATAGACTTACAGCTACGGATCTTTTTGAGGAATGAAAGCCCAGCTGGCTAACTCCTCGATATGTGGCCCTTTACCCTCATTGGCCCACCTAAAACAACGGATACAATGATATAATCCCTGATCAAATATTTCCTCCATAATATCAGAAAACTCATCATATTTCTTATAAGCCTTGACGGCCTCAGACCCAGCTTCCTCAACCACCTTTTGCGCCTCAACGAGTTGATTTTTTAGCGCCGCAACCGCTTCTTTTAAATCAACAGTCTATTTCTCGAGATCACCAGCTTGCCGTTGAAGTCGCTGCTTTTAGTCTTTTCAGCCTTAAGTTTCTCTTGCTCATCAACCTGTGACTTCTCGGCAACCTCAATGCGCTTTTTATAATCATCACGCTCACCCCATAGATGGGCAACATTTTACTTCAAGCTCACCACTTTTCCTTCGGCTTCAGCCTTAGCTTGCTGAGCGGCACCAACAACGGAATATGCCTTATCTAGAGCCTCTCACTTTTGAGAATCAATGGCATATACTGCAATAGTGGTCCGATGCAGACGAGTACCGATCTAAAAAGGGAAAAGAATGAACTCATGAACCATAAAAGGAAGCCGAATAATGAAACAAAGAGAAAAAAATTGAAAAATTACCATGTTGAAGGCCAATCCAAACTCCCCTACAAGATTGCGAAGCTCATTCACGGTATCAAGCTCCGGGGTGGACTCATCATCCACCGCCACTCGAGCCACAATCCCCTCTCCGATAGCAGGGTGGGCCTCATTAGGCGAATTCCATCCAATATTGCAGAGTGGGATGACGTCCGCAATTCCATCAATTTTCTGCTATTCTCTTCATCAAATGGAGTGTTAGGAACATTTTATTTGTTTTGATGATGGCCATACTAGTTGTTATAGAAAGCCTGAAATAAGTTAGAAATCTCTGTATAAGTCTTTACTTAGAGTCTGACATATTGTATAAGTTCAGTCAGCCAAGTATTGTACTAGTTGGTAGAATGACTAAGTAAAACAGATAATCGGCAAAGTGAAGACAGCCTAGAACTAGCAGAGAAGCATGAAGACATATGGACTGACTTATAACCAGGGAAGCATGTGATGACCTTGGATAAGTCTAAGTTGTACTACAAGTGATGAAATCTAATGTTTAAATATAGTGTACACTAATCTCACACAAATCAATGATCAGTGAAGTACAAGCATACTTGGAAAAATAAATAGAGAAAAGAAACAGCAAAACAGCGAAGTGAAAGTTCTATCAGCTGACTAAGGAAAAATAGTGAATGAGATCTTAACAACAAAAGAAGAAGAATCACTAAGCCGGTCAAGCACCAGCTTAAACAGCAGAGTCAAGTATGATGTCTGCATTCTATTCTGAACGCGGAAAATAAGCAAATCAAGCAATAAAAGCATAATCAATCAAGGACGTATTTTTTGATGTATGGTTGAAGAAAATCCGGATCACTAAAATTAAGGAGAATAAAATCAAGGAGGATTCAAGAATTAAATCAGGATTATTCCCCATATTAAATAGCCAATGGACGGAATTTCAAATTCAATGATAATCACGGCTATAAATAGAAGGCATTGACAGATACAACACACACAAAGAGATATACAAGAAAACACACATGAGCAAATACTGAGAACAGAAACTCTATCAAATTTCTAAAGCCTTCTATCTGAACTTACAAGAACACATCCAGAGATCAACTCAGCATTCAGAGCATAAAGTCATATCAAGCACTGAGATTGATCAACACATTTGTGAATTTTATTCACACCAGCAATTGAATAAGAGAAGTCTCAGAAAGAGTTGCACCCTTTGTGATAGCTGCTGAAGGATTTGTTCCAAATGAGCAGTGTTGAAGACTAAGTCACTGAAGCTTTTGTAGCCAAGGAGTGAGAGTCTAGAAGATTGTGAAGCTTGTGTAGCCAAGTACAATCTTACTATTGTTGGTGAAAGACAATAGTGAATTCCTCCAATCATCACATGAGAAGAGTGGATTAAGGGATTATACCACCCTGAACCACTATAAACCTTTATGTTCATTTACTTACAGTACTTTACTCTACAGCATTTATTTACTGCATTATAGTCGTAATCTGTGTGTGCATAATCTACTTTAAAACAACTTTTAAGAAGGGACTTATCCACTGCCCAAAAGCTATTAAATTCACAAAAGTTTTTAAAACTCTAGTATAGTCATTCACCCCCCCTCTGACTATACTTTTACGACCAACATGGAAACTGGATGAAATTAGGGTCTAGCCACACGGCAGGTTTTCTAGTATGACCCACTGGCAGAGGTTCTTTCACATTCGCAATTGGCTCTGATTCAGCCATAGATTGCTCCCCAACATCGACGACCTTGGTCATGGCTACCTCAAAATCAGTATCTCCAATCACGTCAGCACCCGCACCAGCATCTATCTCCTCGACGACAACAACGGTTTTAGTCCTCATGGCGACGTCCTCAGCTTTAGAGTTTTTAGCAGCATCATAAACTTACATTCTCTTGCAGGACTCTACCGCCTCAGTTAAGGTAGAGACGATGCTCTTCTCTTTCCTACATTTCTTAGGGGTGGCCCCAGACGCCATAGAAACAACCAACGTGTCTACTAACATCTGCGTCACCGCCGAGGCCTTCTTTCTCCCGCTAGCTTGGTTCTCATGTCGGCCCCCTACAGCCCTCCTCTCAGTGACCATATTGACTATAGAAAGAAAATGGTCAGTACAAGAAGCAAACATACTGAATGTAAATGCAAGTACGAAAAGCCAAATGAAAATGACAAGGGAAAGAAAGTTACTAGGAAGTCGCCTCCCAGAAAATCCCTCACAAGCCTCGCACTCAGAGGGAAAACACATTTTTTGATGGCATCCACCGACCCAATCCTCATTAGGATCCTGACTCGCTATATGAACTATATGTCGCGACACCGTGGGACTAGGGATCCCCACTAAGCTCGCGTAATGCTCTAATGGATCAACTAGGGCTCGCCAGCTAATGTTTCTCACAGACTGATTCTCGCCAGTGGAACCGATAAGTAGAAATATAGACTTAACAAAATCACACTCGAAATACTGGGGTAAAATTTTCATCTTGGTCGACTTCCTCGTCACTCGCGACCCATAGTGCCTGAATGCCCATCCTACGCGAGATTCCGCCCTCATAACCCATGCCACCAATCATGGACCTTATTAGGAGGGTTAAATAATAAACGCGGGGATAGAGCCCTTGTCAAGATCTGTCCTGGAACCCCGGTGCTACAAAAGGTGTAGAACCTGCTGAAAGTCTCCACAGATGGCTCATGTTGTCTGATGCGATAGAGAATGATGAAGGCCATAATATTCCTCACCACATCCGGCACAAAGTCACTAGGCAGGGCATTCATATGGTCCATCACATACATAAGAAATGGATCAAAGAGAGGAAAAAAGCCTGCGTAAAAATTATCATAGTGCAAAATCAGGGAATCGTCGGACCGATGAGAACATGCAAAGTCCTCAAGTCTGTCAGGACCACCGTTAGGATCGACGAATACAGCGGGTCTAATGCGAGTGAAGGTATAATTATTAGTGATGTTGTATTGCCGCCTAATCTCAGGTGTAAAGTCCTTACTGTCCCGGATCGCAGACCATTCGCTCTCGATCCTTTTCTCCAGGGCATCCATCTAGTCAAATTCAGCCTTGGCCTTAAGATTGTTAGGTTTAGCGGCCCTCTTTTTCTGGGCCTTGTCTTCAATTGCAACAGCGCCCCGGCATGTCAACGTCGTTTGCTGTTGGGATAGTTAAGAGGTGCCCTTACACGCCTTGGTAAAACTGTCCCTCGTCATCATCATCACCCCCAACAGAGCCACCTACTGCGGACTCATCGGCGATCAAACCACCCTCCATGTCGGCCCTAACATCTCTCCCTCCGGCAGCAGAACTAGGGCCAACCTCTTCACTGACATCGGCCACAGTGTGTCTTTTCCTCAACCTTATCGTCTCAACAGAAACCACGACATTCTGCCTCATTCTTTTAGCCTCTTCAGTGGAATCAGTAAAACCATCCTTGCCTGATGAACCACTAACATCGATCACCTCATTCCCCGATGCATACGCCCGTGCTTCTTGGTCATCATCTGAATAACCGCTATGGGTTAGATCACTCGACATACTGTAAAAATCAGAGGGTAAAGCTGAATATCAATCACCCATGACATATAGAAGTTAGGCCGAAGTGGATGAATTCATCCGCTCCGACACCTTCCCATCCGTTTTCAGGATCCAAACCCAGAAGAAGAAACCCAAGAAAGTGGGAGGGGAACAGACGCGGAAATGGAAAAGAACACACACTCTGCCCAGAAATTCCTTTAAAGAACACACACTAAAAGATACGCAGGAATGGCAAAGGAACAAAAAAAAGTAGATATAGACACACTTAAAGAAAGGACAAAGTTTTGATTCCCAGGGCTACTTCGAATGTATAAAAAAAAACCAGGGACAGGTGCATATGGAAGGAAATCGAATATAAAATCACAAAGTTTGAAGAATATCGAAGGAATTACCTGGACAGTGGATTGGAACTTGAAGAAATCTGGGGAAGAACGACCGGAAACTTCAAAGCTTCGCTGGAAGTTAATTGGTAGTAAGAATGAGAATTGCGAAAAGTGTTAGGAGTTGAGAGTGAATCCCTTTACATATGCCAAGGGTTTTTGATCCAATAGTTGAGATGGAAATGATCTAACGGCTAAGATCCGAGCAGTTATTTTCAAATTTCGAAGGTTGAAACCGCTATCATTGTGGCGCGATTAGCGAAAATCCCTCAACCAGTCAAAACGCCCGACGGTTCCTATCAACCGCAATATTAGTTGCGGAATCGAGCTGGCTCCGCAAACCACACACTCAACCGTCAAATCAATCATGCGATCAATCTAACCCCACCACGAGATGATCCATCAATCTACTAGGCAGTCCGCTTAGCAGCGCGGTTCCCTGAGATCGCCCGCCTTATAGCACGATCCGAAAAGGCTAAGGCTATACGCTCTTTAAAGCACCAAAAGGACAAGGTTGTCCTCCCCGAATGACCTTAAAAAGGCTAAGGCTATACGACCTTTAAATCCACCAAAAGGTCAAGGTTATCCGCCACATTAGACCATCAAAAGGCTAAGGCTGCACCCCCACTTATAGTCGTCCTGAAGGTCAAGGCTACTCACCATTTAAGACCGCTTAAAGGCTAAGGCGATTAGCCAAATAAAGCCATTACAGTATTCTGAGGCAATCGATCCGAGAACAAACTTTACTCCCCACCTAAAATTTTGAAAAAAAGTTTGAGGCATGGAGTAGGGGGCCATTAATATGTCTACACCGTAATATGGTCTGCGGATCTCTACTCGGGTCCATCGGCAGCCATAACTAGGACAAGGCCGATAGCCATGAAGTCCGCATTAAACTAGCCATATTAAGATTAGGGATTATGGCCCCGCTAATAGCCTTGCGACGCCATGAAATCGAGATCGGGCTAGGGGGCCGACCCATATGTATCTAGACAATCAGGTCCGCCGGCGACCTCGCCCATGACAATTAGAGGAAGAAGCTACCACTGGTTTCGCGAGACAAAGACATAAAAGACACAAGGGTCAGCGAGGTCATCAGGAGCGCAACCTACTGGCTCCGCTGCGAGCTCGCTAGTGAGGATTAATATCTATTTGTACTATATGTCGTTAATTGTAAATAAGCCAAACTTTGGTCGGCCTCTTCCCTATAATAGGGCACCTTGAAACCTAACCAAAAAAGAGACAATTAATAGAAAACCAAGGCAAAATCTGTCAAATTACATACCATCTCTACTCTTTATTTGCACCCCTATTTGCTCCACCGCATATTCATCATAACCACCGTGCTCCACCGGTGTTCATTCATCACTATAGCCAGATATCCACCATACACACCACCGCTAAACACCAGAGATAATTTCGACATTATCAAGAACAATGCTAAATAATGTAGATAAAATGAGGGGTGTATTTTGGGATTATGGTTGCGTCGGAGTGACTGCCTACGTACCCTTTGATTTGTAAGGGATCAAGCCAAAATAACGTATTTCTGAAGGGAGGGGATACACCGCTCTTTATAGGGACTATAGCCGGCGGTTACAAAGGCGGTGAGTAAATACGTGTGATGTCGGGCGAGCTCTGTTGGGCGAGCTCAAACTGGGACGAGCTTGTACCAGAACCGTTGTGGGCTTTTCACTTGTAACCGTTTGTGTCAACTGTTGCCTAGTCAAGCTGGCTTGGTCCGAGCAGATGGACTACAAACTGGAGGGGAGAGCAAGTCGCCCCCAGTGTCCTTGTGTCGAGTTGGAAGGTTGATTGATCGACGTCCGTTGCCTTGGCTGATGATGATAATCGTAGAAGCGCGAGGTGGGTTGGATTATCCTCGGTTTGGTACAACTTATGAAAGGGGGAACTGGTTGTGCCGAGGACCCTGTCCGTTACTGGCTTATGCATGGGTCATGTTTGGATCCGCGGACTCTTTTTTAGGCTTGGCATATCATAGGCTAAAAAACATAATTAACCTTAAAAACTAAGTAAAATAATAATTAATATTAAGAAAACGGAAACATATTTAAATTATAACATACAAGAAGACAGAGATTCAGAATTAGACCTTTAAATTCGTAGACAATACAAATTTTGAATGTTTACGATGGTAGCCTTGCATCACAGATCTTATCTACAATATTTTTATTAGGGCCAATTATTTAAAAGGACTGATTTTCAACTTATTAGGGGTAATAGGACACTCCGAAATCTTATTTAGTTATAAGGACATTCTAATTTAAAGAAGGAAACTTATTTAGTTATAAGGACATTCTAATTCAAGTGAATAAAGAGGAAGAAGGAAAAAAAAAAACGTTCAAAGTAATATAAAAAAAAAAAACAAAACAAAAAATACTGTGAGCGTGGGTTTTTTTTTTTTTTTTTTTTTGTTTTATAATTCACCATATTTCTAAAGGTCATATATTTTGATCTAAAACTCGGATCATCATAATTTTTTCACTAAAATTCATATTTTTTCGTCTTCTTTATTTTAAAATCAAATTTGATATTTTTCTGAATAAATTTGATAAAATCAAATTTTTTCTTCATAAAAATCGACGTGACGTATTGATCACTGTCATGCATTGACCACCTACGCGGATGCATTGGCCACCGGGATCCATTAACCACCCCGATGCATTGACCGCCGCGATTCATTGGCTACCATGGTGTATTGACCGCCGCGATCCATTCAACCTTGATCAGTGACATCTCATTGTAGCGATTTATGCAATGACGTCTCATTGTAGCGATTTATGCAGTGACTTCTTATTGTAGCGATCTATGCAGTGATGTCTTATTGTATCGAATTATGCACTGACGTGTTATTGTAATGATTTATGCAGTGACGTTATTGTAACAATTTATGCATACATTTGGTTGTAAAAATATGCCTTTAAACCAAAAAAAACAAAAGAAATACAGTTATTTTACAAAGTTATCAAAAATTTAAACCAACACTAATCAAATAAACCAACATCAATCAAATATTTAAAGATAACAAAGAAATAAAGTTACTTTACAAAGTTATCAAATGCGTGTATCAAGTTGTATATGCGGTGACATCAATATCATTGCATCAGTTATCTAATTGTAAATACAGTCATCAATGTCACTGCTTCAGACATCAATGTCACTGCATAAGTCATCAATGTCACCGAATCAGACATCAATGTCACTTCATAAGTCATCAATGTCACCGCATCAGACATCAATGTCACTGCATAAGTCGTCAATGTCACTGCATAAGTCGTCAATGTCACTGCATCAAACATCAATGTCACTGCATAAGTCATCAATGTCCCTGTATCAGACATCAATGTCACTGCATAAAACCTAACAACTGCATCAGTCAACTCTGCTCTTATTTTGCATTTCTCCAAATGTGGAGCTTTTAATATGGATAGAAGTACAAGTTTGGTGAAACTACAAAGACTCTTCACTATGACTCTTGTAATGGCCACAAGTTGTTTGTGCCCTCATGATAATTGGATTCATTGTGGAATCCCTCAATTCTTTAACACGATCTTGAATCATTTGATGATCTTGTTTAGCTTAATGTCCCTGCATCATTCATCAATGTCACTGCATCGGACATCAATGTCCCTACATCAGTCATCAATGTCCCTGGATCAAACATCAATGTCCTTGTATCAGACATCAATGTCACTGCATAAGTCATCAATGTCGCTGCATCACACATCAATGTCACTGCATAAGTCATCAATGTCCCTGCATCAGTCATCAATGTCACTCCATCAAATAGCATGTAAATCAGAAAAATATTTCTTACTTCGGTAGTTCTTGAGCTTACACTTCTTTGTCAAAAGGCATCAAAACCATTAAAAACAGAGCATACTAAGCAAATGACAAACTACATAGCACGTTTTATATTGTTTTTATGTGTTAGCCCTCTTTGTTGGCTTTATAAGTGACCTTGTATGCATTTGTGTGTTATAGGCCCAAACAATATTTTTATGACTAATAATAATAAGTTGTTATATATAAAAGTCTTATTTATTATTATTATTATGGCTTCCAGAGGGTGGTGGTTTCTGCAATCATGGAAGTCACAACATATGGATCCATATTTGAAGCTGGCCTTATGTCCTCAAAATAACCTTTTCCATTCTGCTCTGTCTCCCTGCCAACCCTAACAGACACTCCACGATTCGCCACGATTGGTAAAAAAATTCACACCATTTACATATATATATATATATATATATATATATATATATATATATATATATATATATATATATATATATATATATATATATATATATTATATATATATATATATATATATATATATATCGAAGTGTTGAAGATACGATGAGAGAGTACGTATGCAAAAACCGAGAGCAAATGCAAGATCTATATATTCTTACCCATGAGAATGTGTTGATGTGAGCTGTTTCATGCTTTCCGGTAATACGGCGTTCATTTCCTTCTCCATAGGCAGCAATGTGTTCCTTGTGCTTCAGTTTAAGCTTTTCAATCGCGCTTTTTAGTACATCAAATCCACCGTCATTTCTCATGGACTTGGTACTGTGTTTACCATATATATGATGGAACATTTTTCAGTTAAAACTTCAACAATGCTATTAATTCAAACATTCTACTTGAAAATGGTGAAAAGTATAGCGACGCAAAACCTGTAGTTTGTGTGGGCACCGGTGCCATTCCAGTCTCCCTGTATAAAGTATACAACAACTGTTTCTCAGCAGAAAGGGGTAATGATGGTTGAGAATAGAAAGACGGAAAAATAGGACAAGAAAAAAATTAGAACGTCCTTATAACTAAATAAGATTTTTGGAGTGTCCTAAATGATCATTAAGTCTCTAACGATGGCCTTATAACTAATAACCACTTTTTATTATCTTTGAAATTCATAAATAACATATTAAGGGAATCCTAATTTTATAATATTCTATTTCGTTTCTACTTAACCGTCGCAATTGTCTAAAACATATATATTAAGGAGAACAGTTAATGTTTTGACTTAATATCAAGATAATAATATCACCCCTTGAATATAATTAATAAATAATGGTAGACCTATAAAAATACAATAAATAATGTTTTTGACGTCACTTGATTTCAATTTTACTTAATTTTTTATTTTTATTTTTTTTGGAAATATGCTAGCAAACAGAAAAGGTTTTTTAAATAATAATATTTTTATTTAATTTAATAATAATAATAATAATAATAATAATAATAATAATAATAAACAACGTCAACCTCGAATAGTTGGCCAGCCAATATCGTATTCATCATTGGTACCCAAAGCTGCCCCTCGCCTGCTAGAATACCTGTGGACGAACATCACCTACGCAAAAGATAATACCGATAGAATATAGACATGCCCCTTGTATCTCTTTATTAATACCAGTGGGCGCCGTGGACGTCAAGTTGTATATTCATATTCAGTGGTGCCTCCCTACGATTTTCTTTCATTGGCCCAGCACTTGATTTGCAAAGTCTCCATTTGCATTCAATTCTTCTTGATAAAGATCAATAACTAACCCTATTTGAAATAAGGAAGAAAAAAAAATATCTTTGACATTGGCTAAATGCATCAAACATGTGTTTATTAATCATATAAACCATTTTTGCATGAATTGATACTTTAAACTTTATATAATCATTTTTTGACCTGCGTTCATGATGACTCATCTGTTGGGAAAATTAGTAATCTAGCATGCTGTTTAACACGAATTCAAGCAAAAACAAAAACAATAAATAGTACAGAAAACGTATTGACTGAGGCGAGTGCAGCACTCTGTCCTTAAAACGTTTTTGCCCCGATTATGTGTCCACGGTAATGGCAATCGTCTCCCAAGATACAACAGTCATACCTTCTTCGGATTGTTGCACTTCAATGAGAAGAGGACGGCGAACCGATCATGTTCTGCAAATCTCTTCTTGACTCGAAATTATGCAAAGTATTTGTATGTGTATTTTTAAAGCATTTGGCCAGAATTTATCTAAGAGAAATCAATTAAAATCTTCATCTTTTTTCATTGCAATGTTGGGATTATATAGAAGAAAGGTGTCCGATCATTTAACGGTTGCAACCATTATTCGAAAGGATACAACCTCTTACGGGGTTGTAACCTTTCACCGAATCGATGCGACCCTCCATTAATTTTTTAATTCAAATTCTCCAAAATTCCCCCACATGAATGAAAATTAATGCAAATGCAATGCAGACTCTGAAGAGATCACAGGCGGAAATCTATTGCATCGGGCGAGGTGGTTTATTGCCTTGAACCTTCCGTAGTAGAGTACCATCGGACATACTCGGCTAAGCAGTGAACTAGGTCTTGAACTGCTCAGGATTTAGTGCATGCCTAGAGAACGATACCTACACAACAGATCTCCTAACATTCTCGAGGTTCTCATGGTTGTGTCTGTTTTGGCCCTGGAATACATTGGTTTCAGAAAGTGTGTTAGAGAATTCAGCCCTCAAATTCTCACAGAAGCCGCCCCACTTCCACTTACATAGGTGACCTCCTATAAAGAGTACTCTACAATACCCCACTTGACTTGACCAAGATATAGGAATCATTAAAAGCTTAATGCTTAACCTAACAAAATCACAGAAAGCACTTTTGTTATAACAGAATGGGTAAGTGTTAACTGTCCCTTATAACATAGTTGTCCCTTTTGAACCATGATCTTGGGATCTCCAGTCACTATGGTTGGGTTGTCATTATAAGGGAACATGCGTAGTAGGCTTTAGTCTCATTCCGTTTGTCAATAATTTAACACCCGATCTCTAGCTAAACCTTTTAATAAACGGATCCGCAAGATTCTCCTTCGACTTTATACAATCGAGGAAATCAAACTATTAGAGGTCAATTAATAAAAGGTATTATGTCTACGATGTACTAATCGTGACTTACAATTTTCCATATTATTGTGTGCTTCTGAGCCACACACAATATCTTTCCAAGGATTCAACTCCTTTCCATTTCATTGCTTTCGTTAAATCATTTTATTTGGTAAATTTCCATTACCAATCTCCCTCACATTTCTAAGAATATGATGAAGTTTAAGTCAAGATCATATTCTTTCCCCACAGCTTTTGGGTAAACCTCAAGTTAATCATCATCATTTTGCAACATCAATTGATTAAGGTAAGTATAGTTCAACGATTTGATGAATTTGTTGGCACCAAAACAAAATTCATTAAATCTTGAATCACAATTTTCCACCTTGATCACCACGAATTGATTAACATACTTATCATTTCGAGTTACGCGTCTCAACAAACGCATAAACAACTTCATCTCCACATCTTGAAATATACAACACAAAACCGAAAGAAAATCTATAAATAATATGAATATAACTACAAAGATATGTACATATATTCATAGTATTAACATGTCACAATAACATATACAACATTAAAGTGTTTACTTAAACACCTACATATAATACATACAAATTTATATAAATGTTATACATCTATAATAATGTATAAATTAACTTGTTTAGTACTATCCATAACTTGAATTTTAAATTCAACAAAAGAAGTTCATTCACCAATTTCATGAAATCATTACACGGACAGATTCAATCATCTATAGTCTCTGTGACTATTTCTGCAACGTTTGTTTGTTCAACTTTTCGAGGCTTCCGGCATTCATTCCTGCAGTGTCCTTGTTTCCCGCAATTGAAGCACTTACCATTAAATGGATTAGCCTCCTGATTTCCCTTAGAACTTTCACCCTTGAACTTTCTTTACTTGCCCTTGCCATTATTTGCACCGGACCTGTATTACACCAAATTTTTACGAATGTTAGGCACATGCAACACATTGTTCATAGTCAAAAACATGCCAGAAGTAATCTTCAAGACGGCTGAATTTCCCATGAACAATTTTTCCCCTTCCACTACTTGGTAGTCGGAAAACATGGCTTTAATAGCACAAACATGGTGCGAAGCCCCCGTGTCTACGAACCATTCTCAGGAATTTCCAACCGTGTTTCATTCTAACACCACCATTGACAATGAATTGGTTGATTCCAATGTTCCTTTCATTTCTATTTTCACTAACAGAAGATCAACAATCAAAGTTTTCAACACAAACTTTATTTTTAGCAACGGTGTCTTCGAATGGAATTTTAAAAATTCACAGACACTTTTAACAAATAATACAAATGGATTTGTAATCTATGATACCTAATAAACAATTTTTATTTTTTGAGTTTTCAGAAAAAACGTAGTATTTACAAAGTATTTTGGCCTCGACAACAATGCAGTTAGTCATGCTAATTTTCTGAAAAAATGTGTAAAAATTGTATTTGTTGCTACAACCTTTTTGAGGTTAACGTTTCCTTGTAAAGACAATGAGAAAGAAGATTCAAGTTCAATCTATAGCCCTTGACCAGATGTTAAGGTATTTGAAGTTTAAAATGAACCTCGGTATACAATATACAAGATATCCAGCAGTAGTGGAAGAATACCGTGATGCAAATTGGATTTCTAACTGTAAGGACTCAAAATCCACTAGTGGATATTTATTCACTATTGGTGGTGGTGTAGTGTCCTGGAAATCCACGAGACAGACATGCATAGCTCATTTCACGATGAAATCTGAGTTTATAGCATTGGATTAGCGTGGAGAAGAAACTGAATGGCTTAGAAATATCCTTGAGGATATTCCATGTTGGCCTAAGTAGTGGCTGCTATTAGCATACACTGTGATAATCAGTGGCTATAGGAAGGGCACAAAGTTGTATGTATAATGGTAAGTCTAGATATTTACTTCGTAGACGCAATAACATTGAATAATTGATCTCTAATGGTTTGATTTCCTCGATTGTATAAAGTCGAAGGAGAATCTAGCGGATCCCCTTTTAAAAAAACGTCTTAAGATTGTTGGGAAAATTAGTATTCTAGCATGCTGTTTAACACGAAATTCAAGCAAAAAAGAAAACAATAAATATGATAGAAAATTTATTGACTGAGGCGCGTGCAGCACTCTGTCCTTAAGACGTTTTTCCCCCGAATATGTGCCCACGGTAATGGCAATCGTCTCCCAAGATACAACAGTCATACATTCTTCGGATTATTGCACTTCAATGAGAAGAAGACGGCGAAACAATCATGTTATGCAAATCTCATCTTGACTCGAAATTATTTAAAGTATTTGTATGAGAATTTTTAAATCATTTGGCCAGAATTTGTCTAAGGAAAATCAATTAAAATCTTCATCTTTTTTCATTGTAATGTTGGGATTATATAGGAGAAAGGTGTCCGATCATTTAACGGTTGCAACCATTAACCGAAAGGATACAACCTCTTACGGGGTTGTAACCTTTCACCGAACCGATGCGACCCTCCATTAATTTTTTAATTCAAATTCTCCAACATCATCTTGTCACTCTAACATTTTATCTATGTCATTTTTCTATATTTTCTATGATACCATGTGAATTCACAAAAGGACAACTAAGTCATTTTTAGATATCTAATGGAAGATATTACTATCTTTTTCATTTTCGGTAAATGAAGAAAAAGGGGTAGAATTAGTAAGGGTATTTTGCGGATTTCAAGAAGGCCCTAAACACCGGACATTATCCCAAACTCCTCAATTCTTTGATCAAAATTGGAAAAAGTTTTGAATGGGAGAAAGACGAGAGGAAGAGAATAGAGTGAGGAAGACAAGATTCAACCTTTCTCATCAATCTACCTGTTGGATTTTCAAATCAATCGCACATAAACGATCACAACGAACAGGGCAACATTTTGATATATAAGTTTCTTCGATCGGATAAGAATTTTCAGAAACCCATTACTAGATCTGGACTTTTTCTTGAGTTTTCTTGGAGATTAGTTGTTGGAAGGTTGTAATAACCTTAGATCTACGTTTTTGGTTCGATTCGTAGTGGGTGGCTTAGATTTTGGAGGAATTTGAAGATTTGCTTTTGGATCTATGTTTGCTTAAAAAAATGGTTAAATCCTAACCGTGAAGGCCCCCCCACCCCTGATCCCACAGGAATGTGGGGAGAGGTTAATCAGGTAACCTAGAGCTTAGAGTCAGGGGCTTGCTGGTTCCCCATCACTGAAGGGTGTTATCAATCGGAAATCAGCCCCTTTTACGGGAATCGAACCGCTGACCTCCAGCTTACGGTCCGGCTGTCATTATAACACCCCGCTCCTCACCACTAGGCCATATCCAGGGGATATCTATGTTTGCTTCAAGAAATTATGGTAAGAGGTGTTTGTCCAAATCAAAATGTGTTTTGGTGTTTAGATCTACTATTTTCATTGTGAACAAGTATAGTATTGATTCGTGTTGATTTGGCATGATTTTGGGTTGTTTTGGTGTTTGGGTTGGAAATCGTTGCAATTCAGGCTGAACTCTGCAATTTCCCGTTGTCTGGTGTGCACTAGTGCTTCTATAGCACATGCATGCCAGAAGCATCTGGGAACTTGCACGATAAAGGGTTGAATTGTGGCGCGTGCCAGAAAAATTTGCCGTGCACCAAAGATGTGTGATATTGAGTAGAATGGTTTTGTTTTGTTTGGCGTGCATCAGAGAGGATTAACGCGTGCCAGAAACCCTGTGGCGAGATCCAGATTGACCCGAACAGAACAAGAAGTTTTAGTAAATTCCTAGCGTGCGCCAAAAGAGTTGTTGTGCAAGCCAGAGTGCCTGTTTGTGCAGAAAATGAGTTTGAACCCTTATTTGAGCATGCCTTATAGTACAACCTTATGTGGCATGTTGTAAAGTGTATGTGTTCTGGTGACTTTAGTTCCGCACCGTGATACACAGGAGCATTGGAACACATTTCATTTGGCCTTACGTGATGTTGGACTTGGAAGACATTGTCTTCGTTGTTATGTGGAAAGGTTAAGGGTTTGGTTTCTGGTGGATTTGACTGAACACTTTGTGGAGACCCTCTGCGGGGAGATATTCGGGATCATCAGAAACCTTATACCTTAGTCTGGTGGATATTGGATTGGATGCAAATATTTTTGTGCAATGTTTTAAGTAATGTAATGTAGAGTTGCTCTAAGGTATAGTATTTCTTAATGAGCCTTTTATGTGCAATTGGTAAGTGGTTAGTTAACAATATAAATACATACTTGATGTGTCTAAAATATAAAACACATTGGTCTTCAGTGATGCACATTTTTGTATCTCTACAAGGAACTATTACCCCTTCACAAGGTCAGATACCGAGCGGACTTGGGTAATATTCCATATGGGTAGCTACCGTGCCCTATAGGTGTTGAGAAAATGTCGTGGTGCATACTCACCGTGCAAATTATCCTTGGATCAATGTGTAACTAATGTCTTTGCTTGTTGTGTCTACTAATGAGACTAGTAAATGGGAGTGAGTTACTTGAACATATGTGCTATTATTGATGATTATTATGTTGTTACATATCTAGATTCGGTGCTTCTACCATTTACTATGTATGCTTGTACTTACCCTTTTATTATGTTGATTCCCCATCCCAAGAAGGTGATGCATATTCCGTTGAGGAGTATGAATACTACGAGCAATGACCTTGTGGTTGGAAGACGAGCTTCAATTATTTATCTCCTGTAATATATAGCCTTTATTATTTCATTTGTGAATTTTGAGCCGTGTAACGGCTTAGACATTAAGTTCTTTTGGATTATCTTTTGGTGGATTATCGTTGAACTCTTCTATTTGATGTTGTATGGACTCAAAATTGGATTTTCTATTCTACCCTTAGAATTATTTTATTAATCCCGAGTCATTTTCTCTTCCGCAATTACACTTCGATGTTAATATTAGAAAGGCTTACGTATATATGTTAATTAAATTCAAGTTATATACGCATGAGGCTTTCAATTCCGAATAAGGACTCGGTATTCGAGAACGAGACGTCACATTTTCTGTCTAAAGAGTCATGTGTCAGAAAACAACATCATATATATGAAATGCTCAAACCAATAAAAGCTTGACATGTCGAAAAATGGACCCAAAATGCACCTTGAAGGGTAGGATTGCCTCTTCACCAGCTCCATCACAAAAACAACAGTTCTTGACACTCAACAGAGGTTCCTTGTCTTTAGGCTTCATCTTGAAAAGAAGGGGTTGAATCAAGAAAGTGATTCTGCTTCGGCAAGCTTTTGATCAGGATGATAAGATCAGCAGCTTAAGATCTCCAAGTGTAGATACTAGATGATAC
Source organism: Gentiana straminea (assembly GCA_036785695.1). NCBI lineage: Eukaryota > Viridiplantae > Streptophyta > Magnoliopsida > Gentianales > Gentianaceae > Gentiana > Gentiana straminea. Next base: position 1,176,632 of record JAVUPR010000241.1, on the reverse strand, counting down.
TTGAATGCAATAACACTTAAAGAGAATTCTAGATTAGTATGAATACTCAGTTCAGTAGGGTTTAAGTCTCTTGATTGCTAGTAAGTTCGGTGTTTGATTTGATTCCAGGGGTCTTCTATTTATATGTGAAAATCCTATGCTTGAATATGAATTTCAAATCTGACCGTCATCAGATTTTCTTATTATTCCCTGAAATTCCCTCTGTTGTACTCCTCTGTCAGTGTCAGTGTCCTTCTGACAGACAGGCTGTCAGCCAATGGTTATTTTCATCTTGATTTGGCTTTGAAATCCTTACAATGTTCCTTCAATCTCCACCATTGATTAACTGACTAATCCAATGCTTGATTTTCATCCTTATCCATTTACGGATGGAAGAATAGATAATCATGATCCTTCTTTGGTTCTTCCTTTTTCTCATTTGCTTTCTTGCCATAATTCTTTAGAGATGCTCTTCCAGACTTCATCATCCTTATTCATTTGGTCATCAATGCTATTTGTTCTTGCATATCATCTAGTTCATCATCATGAGCAGTTGATGATTCTAGCTTCTCTGTGTGTAGCAGCCAGTGTTGTAGTCTTTGGTACTTCTTTTTCAGCACATGCAATGAGTTCTTCACTAAATTCATAGGCTTTGAGATTTGAGAATAACTTGAATGTATCCTCCTCTTGAAGTCTCTTGGATTCTTCCATTGCAGTGACTTTAGTGTACTCCACATTCTGCAGGGTGAGTTCATCCAGAATAGCATTGAATCTTGATTCCATTTGTTTAATGGTTTCATTGGACTTTATTTTGAATTCTTGGAATTTTTGTTTGGCCACAACAATCTTATTCTTATTAATAGCATCAATGCCTTCACATATCAGTTATAGCTTCTCCCACAAATCTTTGGCAGTCTTGCAATCTTTCAATTTCATGTACATATTGCTATCCAAAGTTCTCTAAATGGTATCAATAGCAATATTGTTCAGATTTGCTCTTTTTCTATCTTCAGCACCCCACTTTGCCTTTGGTTTGGGAACAATTTGATTTAAACCATCAACAGTAATGACTTTAGTGATTTGGAGTGGTCCATCAGTTAGCACATCCATCATTTCATCATTTGTAGCAGCTAGATAAGCCTGCATACGACGTTTGTGTTAGGAAATCTACGCGGGAACGCAGCGGAATTCAAAATTTTATTTCCTTTTACCCAAGATCGACTTCTTTTGAGCAACAAGCACAACAAAAGTAGACAAGAGAATACCTTGGTTGATCCAATTGGATCGACGCTTTGTCTACGGTTGTAGTTTCTATATGAAGCCGCCCAAACGTTCGGCCTCTACCGGTGGTCCACATGAACAGCTCGCCGGAATCCCATCATGGATCGCTACCAGAAAAACTCGGTTGCTAGACCGACATTTTCTCTCTGTCAAGTCTCTCTCTAGGAAGCTCATAATTTTTTCTAGAAATTAGAACTCCTCTAATTGTTATGTTCAAAAGAGCTAGTCAATCCCTCCTTTAAATAGATAGATGTGGCGCCCCTATGCCCTAAAAAAATGATATTGAGGAGAAAGAAAACATTTTCCTAATAAAATAAGGAAAATATAATTAATTGATTTATCTCATTTAATTTAATATCTCATATTAAATATTTCCAAGATATTTTCAATATCTAATATTGACTATCTTTATCTTATTACCATAAATCAATTTACACATGTGTGCAAATCTATAGTCATTAATATCTAGTATTAATATATGATAATATTATTAAGTAAATTGCAAAATCCATGTGTATCATATACACATCAATATGCGCCCCATATGTCAAAGATTTGGCATCCGGAATATTCTTAATTAAATAACACTATGATTAATTAATTTGCAAAATACATGTATATCATATGTACATATTTCGCCCCATACATATTAAAAATATGTATATTTAATTAATCAACAAAATTAATATCTTGTATTATATTTATTCATAATAAATAAATATCATCATATTAATTTATCACTATAACACTTTATAGTCGAGATAAATTTTCCTTATTTGGTTATCGCTATAACCGCATTTTAATCCGGCTAGATGTTCTTATGTGTGTGACCCGATAGGCTTCCGAATATGTTCGCCATAGGCACAAAGTGCAAATTACAAAAATGCCCTTCATACCTAACGATCAGGGATAGCGTCTAGCAACGTCCACGACCCCCAATCATCGGAAGAGTCAAATGCAATGACTACTACCTTTCATGTGAAACGGTTACCACGTAAATAGAATCCTATCGCTGTAATAATATCCATACGATTTTATCTCGAGTGTCAGTACACTAACGATCGTATCTTATAATCTGGATAGCATGCTCTCTCGAAGTAACTCATTTACTTCCACTTTGCAAAGATTCACGAGAGTAAGACAATCCTTATAAGAAGGCCTTTTCGGATATTCACTCATATTCATAGGATACGCGATTTCCGGACGAGCAACATTAATCATACGCATGCGTCAGTATCACACCCAATAACTACCGCATTATCGCCCCATGGCTAGGGGAAACGTCAACAGTGTCAAAGCAGGACAATCCACACCGTGATGTCATGAAGTCTCTGGTCTCAGGATAATTACACAACCGCCACATAGTGCGACACTTAATAAAGTAAGTAGGTCAGTCTAACGTACGCATTCTCTAATACACGTCCATGTACAGTCCAAGTGTCTCAACACTTTGATAGACGAGATATATCCCTATCTTCAATAAGATAGAAGTCATCAAATACGTGCTAGTCTAATCGTACTATTAATGTCATGTTTAATAGTACATACAACTAGAGACATTAAAGTATCAAACTGTTGGTCCCTTGGAAAGGTTAACACAAGTTTAGGGGGGTGAATAAACTTGTCACCAAAAACTAATCCTGAGCTGGAAAAGTCCCAAGAACTGAGTTTCTCTGAAACATAAACTGATCTTCAGTTTTGTTCCTGTCCCTTTAACTTGTGCGGAGTTCAGTTAGCTCAACTGAATATAAGTTATTGCTGACTTATATTTAGTCTCGTTAATCGCGCGGCGGATAAAACTAGCCTTTAGTGCAATAGATGTGTAAATAGAAAACTAGACCTTCTATGTATCGGTTTTGTCGACTCGATGTCCGGTGTTTGCTTTGAGAGATAATGCAATAAATAAAACAAACACGGATGCATAAAGTAAATCAACACATGATTTGTTTATGGAAGTTCCGGGTGGTGTAATCCCGTACGTCTCCCCTTCTCCTGTGGCGTAGGAGGTATCACTAGAATAATGAGATAACCGTTACAAAATCCTAGCACTATGACGATCCTTCACGACACCCTAGTTTCACTGTCTACACAAAATGAAGAAATATGAGATTGCTCCCTTCATTTTGCACACTGATCTTTCGGAGGTGGAATTGCTCCTTCACCAGCTCACCACTCACATACACAGTCCGCAGACTGCACCAACTTCTGTAGCAACACCGTATGAGAAAAGGTAGAATTGCTTTTCTCAAACTATGCACACCAACCCTTTCACAAAGGTTAGGTTTAGAATTAATCAAGGATTAATTCAGTGAGCTGTTTTGATTCTTCTGGATCTGACTCTGTAGCTCCAAGATGCCTTCATTCCCCCTTAATGGGTTACTGGGTCTTTCTTTGAAGTTTTCAAGGCAATTTCGTTGGCTCCCCTTTTTTCTAGATAAGTATAATCTGATTTTGTGGATCTGGATTTGGATCTTTGAGTATATGCTTGTAAAGCTCTTTTTCTGATCCCCCTCTCTCTTTTTTCTTGAGTGATTCTCTTGTGTATTTATAGGGGTGATGTGACGGTTACTAGCTCTTGTAGCCGTTACACTTGTCATTTAGCCAACGTTCATATGTACGATCTTTTGTCGTATTGATAGTTTAAATTCAATCAAGGCCTTAACTCAGTTTTCTACTCTTCTTCAAAACTGAGTACCTTGTTTACTTAATATCTGACTTAAATTGACTAAGTCAGAGTACACCATTCAGTTTCTTCTTTTCCAGGTAGGCGATAATCTTTGTCCTTAAGATTATTCGGTTTTACATGATCTATAACTCGGTTTCGGTCACCACGGACTTGCTGAATCCGATTTATAGTCACGACTTAATCGACTTCTAACGAGTTTGCCACCTCGGTTCTTCAATCCTCAACAACGAGTCTGTGTCCCTCGGTTCTTCGGTCTTCTAGATAAGTCAACGAGAGTCTGTGTCCCTCGGCGAACTTATCTTCTTCGGTTTATCATAACGAGTTTGAATCCTCGATTCTTCAAGTGCATACTCAGTTTTCTTGCTATAACTCAGTTTTCTTGTTGTGACTCAACTGTTTGTCTGGTTCCTATTCTATTACAATGCTTGTCTGAAACAACCTATACAAAGTTCAGACTCTAGATAGAACTTATACATTTGTCTCTAGACCATTTCTTGCTTCTTCTTTTATTATGCACTATAACAGTTAGTTACGACTTCATCATCATGGGTTGTAAGAGATTTGTCTAATTTCGTGACGAATCATCATCAAAACATAAATAATATTTCCAACAATTTCCCCCTTTTTGATGATGTATCATAACCCTCCCTAAAAGCAATAATGAAAGAATAGTGCAAGAAATCATAACAAAACATCTTAAGATAGCAAAATAGAACGACCAAGTTTATCACGGGATTCAAAATAGAACGATGAGTTAAAAACTGAATTAGATTACATCTTTTCATTTTCCAGTGCCATTAACTTTTCTCCAAAAAGGATGCTCCTCTTCGTTTCCAGAAGTCTTCTTTCTTTTCCTTCTTCAACTGATTCACCATCTCTCGGCTTGATTTCCAGATATTCATTCAGCAGTCTGTTTCCTTCTTTATTCTCTTGGTTTTTGAACTTGATCAGAATTTCTTTGAGTTCTTCTTCCCTCAATTTCTCTTCTTCTTTTGAAATGAGAGTAAGTTTTTCTTTTTCCTCTTTACTTTCTGATTTCTTTTCAGTTTCCCCCTTTGTTTGTGTCTTCTTATCTGCCAGCTTCTCAAGAGATTTGACACAGATTACAAGCTTCTTTCTGATACTCAACACTGCTTTAACTGCGGCTTCCTCATCGTCCTCAGTTCTTGTTTCTTTAAAGTCTCCTTCTGCAATCAGCTCTTCAAACAGACTATCAACTGCTTCTTCATCAAGTTGAGTAGTTAGTAGATCGACATCTACTTGTCCGTCTTGATCTTCCATCGATTGTCCGGCATAAGCCTCTTCGACTTTAGCGCATCCTCTCTTACTGACTTCATCACCTACGAGCTTCATCTTCCCCCTTGTTTGAAGATAAGCGAAAGCAATCTTCAAATAACTTACGTAGGGTGATGATGTTTGAGTATTTGTTCAAACCGGAATAATGTATTCTTCCAATTAATTCATGCAGGTTGAACAGTTTCTCCTGTAGATTCTGTATTAAACATTCAATGAAATCCTTCAAATTTTCCAGTTTTTCTGGCTTCGGTTTCTTGAGCCGAGAGGTTCCACAATTTCGATTTGCATGTGGGTGCCTCATGAGCCTGGGATGAGATGCTGGCCTCAGGATAGTAAAAATGAACATCAGGAACTGTCAGTTCCTTTTCATACTCAGCCTGACAGAATTCTGCATCTTGCACGGCTTCTCTTTTCTCTTCAGTGTATTCCCCATACATGGTAGTGGGAAATTCACTTCCTTCAGATTCTTCATCAGTTTCAGTTTCTTCAGATTCTTCAATCTCTCTTTCAGTTTCACTATCCTCATCTTCATTCGGTTCACTCTCTTCAGTATCATCCTCAATCTGGACCACATTCTCAGTTCCAGTTCCCTTTGACTGAAGCTTGTTCCACAACCTCTTCTGCCTTCTCAAGGTTCTTTCGTCTATATTCACAGTTCCACTTGAACTTGAATCTGAAACTTCACTCCATTTTTCTTCAATGATTTTTCTTTTCTTTGTCTCAGTGGGCACTGATTTGAGTTTTGCTTTGGTTTCTGTGACTTTTGATATGGAGAAATGATCTAGTATCCTTTGCACTAGATAAGGAAATCCCTTTTTCAGTAAAAATGATTCTCCAATATCTTTTCTTTCTTTGACTCTTTCCTTCTCGTCTGAAATTTGCTTTATCAAATGATTGAGAACAAATTTATTCCAATCCAGTCTTTTCTCAAACCAAATAGCATAAATCATCTTCATTTTATCGGTTGAGAGAGTGTAGAAATTTCGAACGTGACCAATAACGTTTCTGGTAAGAAGTATTGTCAAGGCTGCGAATTCTTTCTTTTGTTGATAGATGGAGCCAATGAAGTTCTTCTCCTTCTTGTTGATTGCAGTGACATTCCAAAGTTTGCTCTTTTCTTCATTTCCGAATGTGAAAGATGAAGAGCCTTCATATCTAAACGGAACACCAGGGAAAGCCACTGTTCATCAACGGTGAAGCTTTTATCTTGAACAGTCGTTTTGAAGCTTTTTCCATTGTTGATGATTTCGGCATTTCTGTAGAAATCTCTGATGCCATCTGGACACAAAGTAGTGACCTTTGTATCAATCAAATTTTCCAATCCTCGAATCTTTTTGATCTTCTTTGTAATTTGGATTGAAAGAGTGGAGTTTGAGAATTTTTGACAGAATTTTTCCAAGCTGGTGGTGATTCCATCGTCAATGTTGTATCGCTCCATTGATTTTTGAGTTAAGAATGCTTGTTTTGGGTGGGCAGGATTTTGTCAAGATTTTGCAATCGTTTGCAAGTGAGATTCGTGTCATAATCAATGAGATTATGTAGGGATGTACATCTACTTTTTCTCCCAGATTGACACGTGGCTTCGAGTGATTTGCCATGTCAGTCCAAACGTCAGATGGTAGCTGGAAATTTTTTACTTCTTTTGACCAATTTGTCCTTCATCAGCCTTTGCCTTCTCAGTTTCAAATATACATCAGTTTTCTGAGGATTTTGCAAAGTGAACTGACTTTTCCTGCAAAACAGTTTAAGTTTTCTTTGGTACCCATACCTTTTTGGGTCCGGTTGAGTTAGTTACTGAAATATAACTTTCAGTTTCTTTGTTGAGAGAATTAAACCTTCTCAACTCTTTTCTGGATAAACCATTACGCTCAATCTTAGTTGATTTCACAAGGATTCTTTTAGATTTAACATTTTTAGTTTCCTCGTGTAATCCACTAGATCTTCCAGTATCTTGATTTCTAGAGTTTATACTTTTTGAAGTCTCAAGACTGGGTAGGGGTGTGGGATTATCATTGCTTTTGTCAAATTTACTGGACATTAATCTTTCAGCTAGATTTGACACCTCAGTTTCAAGAAACTCATTCCAATCTTTTGCTTTGTCAAGTTCTCTGTCTTTTAATTTTAGTTCCAACGTAAGTTTTTCAGTTAACTTGACAAGATCAGAGTTTTTCGATTGAGTTCAGCAAATGATAACTGATTTGAAGAATGTACCTTTCCTTGATGATTTGATGCAGTTTTAGGATTCGAATGTACACCCTTTTGTTGCTGTGATGAATCTTCAATATCAACAACCACTTGTAACTCCTTTCCTTCTTCTTTTGAGAAGTCTCTTAGTGATGGAACTCCTCTGGATTTGTTAATATGAATATTGAAGTTTGTATCCACATCATCACTGAGTTGAGGTTCTGAATTTGTATATAAATCTGTCGCACTGAACCTTTCGATCATTTGATCTTGAAAATCAGATATATTTTGCAAGCAATTAGTCAGGGGGTGAATAAGCCAACTTCTAGCTCTAGATGTAGACATTGAAACTAAGTGAACTGATACAGTGAGGTGTCTTCAACAATTGGTTTAAGAAGGTATTCTTCAAAACAGTAATGGATCTCTTCAAAACAGAAGCACTGCTCCGATACCAATTGTTGGTCCCTTAGAAAGGCTAACACAAGTTTAGAGGGGGGGGTGAATAAACTTGTCACCAAAAACTAATCCTGAGCTGGAAAAGTCCCAGGAACTGAGTTTCTCTGAAACTTAAACTGATCTTCAGTTTTGTTCATGTCCCTTTAACTTGTGCGGAGTTCAGTTAGCTCAACTGAATATAAGTTATTGCTGACTTATATTTAGTCTCGTTAACTGGCAGCGGATAAAACTAGCATTTAGTGCAATAGATGTGTAAATAGAAAACTAGACCTTCTATGTATCAGTTTTGTGCTGACTCAGTGTCTGGTGTTTGTTGAGAGATAATGCAATAAATAAAACAAACACAGATGCATAAAGTAAATCAACACATGATTTGTTTATGGAAGTTCCGGGTGGTGTAATCCTGTACGTCTCCCCTTCTCCTGTGGCGTAGGAGGTATCACTAGAATAATGAGATAACCGTTACAAAATCCTAGCACTATGACAGTCCTTCACGACACCCTAGTTTCATTGTCTACACAAAATGAAGAAATGTGAGATTGCTCCCTTCATTTTGCACACTGATATTTCGGAGGTGGAATTGCTCCTTCACCAGCTCACCACTCACATACACAGATCCATGATCGCACCAATCTTTGTAGCAACACCGTATGAGAAAAGGTAGAATTGCTTTTCTCAAACTATGCACAGCCAACCCTTTTTCACAAAGGTTAGGTTTAGAATTAATCAAGGATTAATTCAGTGAGCTGTTTGATTCTTCTGGATCTGACTCTGTAGCTCCAAGATGCCTTCATTCCCCCTTAATGGGTTACTGGGTCTTTCTTTGAAGTTTTCAAGGCAATTTCGTTGGCTCCCCTTTTTTCTAGATAAGTATAATCTGATTTTGTGGATCTGGATTTGGATCTTTGAGTATATGCTTGTAAAGCTCTTTTTTCGATCCCCTCTCTCTTTTTCTTGAGTGATTCTCTTGTGTATTTATAGGGGTGATGTGACGGTTACTAGCTCTTGTAGCCGTTACACTTGTCATTTAGCCAACGTTCATATGTACGATCTTTTGTCGTATTGATAGTTTAAATTCAATCAAGGCCTTAACTCGCTTTTCTACTCTTCTTCAAAACTCGAGTACCTTGTTTACTTAATATCGACTTAAATTGACTAAGTCGAGTACACCATTCGCTTTCTTCTTTTCCGGGTAGCCGATAATCTTTGTCCTTAAGATTATTCGGTTTTACATGATCTATAACTCGGTTTCGTGTCACCACGACTTGCACGAATCCCGATTTATAGTCACGACTTAATCGACTTCTAACCGAGTTTGCCACCTCGCTTCTTCAATCCTCAACAACCGAGTCTCGTGTCCCTCGGTTCTTCGGTCTTCTAGATAAGCCAACCGAGTCTCGTATCCCTCGGCGAACTTATCTTCTTCGGTTTTATCATAACTGAGTTTGAATCCTCAGTTCTTCAAGCGTATACTCGCTTTTCTTGCTATAACTCGGTTTTCTTGTTGTGACTCAGCTGTTTGTCTGGTTCCTATTCTATTACAATGCTTGTCTGAAACAACCTATACAAAGTTCAGACTCTAGATAGAACTTATACATTTGTCTCTAGACCATTTCTTGCTTCTTCTTTTATTATGCACTATAACAGTTAGTTACGACTTCATCATCATGGGTTGTAAGAGATTTGTCTAATTTCGTGACGAATCATCATCAAAACATAAATAATATTTCCAACACAAACCTTTAAATTGATTCAAGATCCCATCAACCATAATCACTCTCATGGTTCCTCTATCACAGTTTAATACTAAGGACGTTATCATATAACAATATCTTAATTGGTTCGTTAAACGAACATATATATAATAACAGAAAAGTCATTTAATATATGTATAAACATAAAGAAATAGTAGAAATGATCCGACCCGGTCAGATCATGTCCAACCCGATTGGGTTTAGGACACTATTTCAATAGTTAGTATTCATCAAAATGATCTAGAGAGCACATCAACACGGTTCTAGCATACTGGTTGTTATCCATGATGCAAAAGCTTTTGAAAACAGAAACTAGAAAAAGTTTTCAAAGATTTTTCACAAGCACAACAAGTAGGATTAGTTCAGAACAGAAGCTCTGCTTGGATACCAATTGTTGGTCCCTTGAAAAGGCTATGGTTAAGTTTAGAGGGGTGAATAAACTTAACACTTAAAACTTTTTTGGAGTTATGACAGACTCAACAAGGTTAATAGTCTGCTGACTATTAAGTCTAGTGAATCTGTTGCAGCGGAATATACTTAAGTTAAGCCTTTACACTTGTTGTTAAAAGATGATACTAAGTATTGGATACTTAGTAGTGAAATGTGTGTGAAATCAGTAGCTAGTTCAGCAGGATGATATGGATAACATGCAATAAATAAAGTGCAGAGAGTAAATGCAGTAAAGTAAAGTAAGGCAAATTTTATAGTGGTTCCAGGTGGTGTAATCCTGTCAACCCACTCTTCCCCTGTGATGTTGGAGGAAATTCATTAGTCTTTTGAGGTTGTTGTTACAAAAGTCCCTAAGCTGTTTGTCCTTGACCAATAACTATGGCTTCACAAACTGAATACTAAGAACATGTAGGATTGCTGCTCCTAAGTACTCCACTGGTCCTTGAAGGGTAGGATTGCTTCTTCACCAGCTCCACCACAAAAACAACAGTTCTTGACACTCAGCAGTGCTTCTCTGTCTGCAGGTTTCTTTCTAAAAAGAAGGGGTGAATCAAGAAAGTGATTCTGCTTCAACAAGCTTTTGATCAGGCTGATAAGATCAGCAGCTTAATCTCCAAGTGTAGATACTAGATGATACGTGAATGCAATAACACTTGAAAAGAATTTTATATTAGTATGAATGCTCAGTTCAGCAGGGTGTAAGGGTCTTCATTGCTAATAAGTTCGGTGTTTGATTTGATTCCAGGGGTCTTCTATTTATAGGTGAAAATCTTATGCTTGAATTTGAATTTCAAATTTGACCGTTATAGAATTTTCTGATTATTTCATGAAATTCCCTCTGCTGTACTCCTATGTCAATGTCATTGTCCTTTTGACAGGTAGACTGTCAACCAGTGGTTATTTTCATCTTGATTTGGCTCTGAATTCCTTACAACGTTCCTTCAATCTCCACCATTGATTAACTGAGTAATCCAATTTTTGATATTCATCCTTATCCATTTAATCTTCCAAAAATAATTTTTGAAACAGATTAATCTGATATGTATATACTCAGCAGATGTCTGGTTCATGAGTCTGCTGATGTATATACTTGGTCAGCTAACTGCTTCTCATCGAACTTTTGATTGTGAAGTTAGAGTACACCATTTTAAGTATAACCAGGTATCAATCATCACAATTCCTTATATGGAACTTAGACCTTCTATACAAGGTATATGTGATCATCTTAGGCCATCACAGACTTACCTAAATTCTGATCACATATCCTTGGCTTTTAAATCTTCATTACTAAGTTTGAACCCTTAGCCTTCATTACTAAGTTTGAACCCTCAGCCTTCAGTCATTAGCAGGTCCTAGACAATCTGTTGAACACCTAACCTAGATAGGCATGCTGAACAAGCCAGCTTACCTCTTTACAGTACTTGTTTGATCAAACCTATACAAAAATCAAACTCTCGTAAACCTATACATTCATTCTAGACACTTTTTTGCCTTTGCCCTATAACAACTAGTTTGCCACTCATCATTAAAACTAAAATATGTCCAACAAAGCCTTTTGTTTGTTTTCCTCATACATGGGGGACCGCACTCTTTCCTTAGCACCCGGTTTTTCCCTCACGGGTTTTCCGTACTAAGGTTTTAAGGAGATTGTGAACATGTATGGATGACATAAATTTCTTTTGTAGTTGCCGGGAGGTGGCTATTGTAAAACTTCAGTTTTCCTATTAATAAAATTACTGAGTTTTACAAACAAAAAAAGAACCTTGAAATTAGAATTTAAAAAGGCTTTAATTCCTCTAAGCTTTAATCTGATAAGTTGAAAAGTTTTAATAAACAATAAAGACTCGGTATCCGAAACTGTGATATCCAACATTGGAAGTGGGGAAAGCACATCATCACCATATAAGTGTGAGACATAAAGATCTTGTCAACTCGAGTTGGCCCTTTTAGACCAAGCGAAGACGGCGGTTTAAGCAGTTGACTGGTCCATTTATGACTCACTCAGCGCTATCAGACCCGGGGTCTTGAGGCGCATCTAAAATGATTATTATTTAATGCCGATGTAGTATATATATAATACTTCCTCCGTTTCATTTTATCTGTCTCGTTTAACTTTTCACACAGATTAAGATAGGTGTAGTTAATTCTTTGAATCTCATTGGATGATCTAATATTTTTACATTTTTACACATATACCCTTTAGTATGATCTAATATTTTTACACATATATCATTTAGTATGTTGGTGAAGTTTTTACTTCTACACACTTTTTATTGTAAATAATATAAAGAGGAAAGGACAATTGAAGAAATATAGTAATTAATACATAAAGTAGACAACTATTTTGAGACAAACAAAAAGAACGTGGACAAATAAAATCGGAAGTAGTGACTATATAACTGTGATCCCAAGGTAAAGCCGCACAATTTTGAATCTAAAGCATGCAGAAAAGACACGTACAGTGTTCTTATGCCATAAAATAAACATTACATTGTTGTGGCGTGAAAACGACCACCCCACCCCGTTTATTCTCCTTCATTCCCAACCCCGGCCCCCTCCTTCCTCCGCCTCACACAATAAAGCAACCTCCTCCAACCCTTTTTTATTTCTTCCATTATCCTTCTTCAACAATTTGATTCATTTTCCTTTTTCCTCAATCAAAGATCGCACTGAAATGACTACTCCAGTGAGCACTAACGATACTGATCATCAACGACCGGTGTCGCCTCGTCTGAAGAGCTCGCTCGAAAAATCTGACCACCATCACGTCGATGATGTGAAAATCGGACCCACGACGAAGGTAAAAGATCTAGATCAGAGTGAATATGCTCCAGCTCCGGTGAAATTATTAATAAAAGAAAAAGCCATGATGAGTCGATCAGAGTCTGCAGCGGATGATGTAGGAGCGGCTACTGGTTCTCCTTCATCGGAGAAGAAATCATGGACGCCGGCGGCGCCTACCACCACCGAAGCATCAAGGAGCTTGAATTCGAAAGATGAGGAGGAACTGGCCGGCCGTGAACGGATCAAGAGACATCGTACGGAGGTAGCCGGTAGGGTTTGGATACCGGAGATATGGGGACAAGAGGAACTGCTCAAGGATTGGACTGATTGTAGCGGTTTTGAGGCGTCGTTGATGAACAGTACTGTAATGTCAGCTAGGGCGGCATTGATTGAAGAAGGACGAAGAGCTAATTCTGGCGGCTTAAGGATGGAGCGCAGTTATTAATTCTTTCTTTCTTTCTTTTTTCCCCCCGAATAATGTAAGATATACAATCTTAATTTATATTTCTTTCCTTTTGAATATTTGGAACAAATTAAATCAGAAATAAAAAAAACAAGATTATATTATCATTACTTCAATCAACTTGAATTTTTGCAAAAATTTTATAAAAAAAAACATTAATGACATGTTTGGATTGTGGTAATGGAATGATCAAATGGAATTAAATGTTTTTTTCATTACATTCCATCAATTTGCCGTGTTTGGCAACGAAAAATGTAATATGTTTTCATTTCAACAGAATGAAATGAATGATTTTCATTCTATCAAAAATCCAATAAAATGGTCGGAATGAATGAAAAAATAAATCATGCTATAAGAAACGATTTCATTTCATTTCCTACCAAACGCAGTAATGAAATAATATCATTCGATTCAAACAGATTCATTTCTTTTCATTCCATCAATCCAAACGAGCTGTGCAAAAACATCATGCTTCTAAGTATGAACTTTTTACCGGAGGAGTGATACGGACACAATTAGTGCTACTACGTGTATCTACACTGTTGATTCCTAATATAAACTCATTAATCATTATTATGTCCATCATAATCAATAATATAGGTGCACGTTGTGGATTCGTTGACTCACAATAGTTATGTCACAATCAGTGTGTCTGTATTACTAAAGGGATACAAATATTTTTGATCCATTTTACTTTATGATTATGTATTTATGTTTTGATATTTTTATCTTCCGTCTACGTATATATCAAATTATTATTTTTGGTTGCAGTTTTATCATGGATAGAGAGGTAAAACTGGATAATTACAGGTTGCTGAAAAGAAATTACGTTGTTAAAACGCGATGGGACGGCGATTACCCTAAAAATGCGAGGGGGTTGGCCGGAATCTCGCCGGAATCTCCATTGATTTCCTTCTTGATCTTCATCTTTTTCTAAATCTTTCCATAAATTTTCTGTTTAGCATTTGTTTGCTTTCTTTTTCCACTTGCTTTCCGTTCCGCGATTGATTTTTTTGGTGCTTATGGCTCAAAATCGAAACTATGCCTCAGCTCTTTGTCGGACCCAAGCCACGAAACCAGATCTAAAGCCGGAGATTGCAACGTACAAAGGTGAAATCGCAATTAAATTCTCCCAGGAGCTAATTGATCATCTAGCCGTCCCCTTCAAATTTGCCCTAGTTGGGAAATTCTAACAAGGTAAGCCACCTCTAGATGCAATTAAACATTTTCTGGAAGTACAGAATTTCTCTGAGAAATACTCAGTTGGTGTCCTTGATTCAAAGCATATTCTGATAAATTTCTCGGGTGAAAAGGATTTTATTCGATTGTATTCGCGTAGCCAATGGTTCGTTACGAGTAAACCTATGCGCATACTGAAATGGACACCAAACTTTCATGTGGATATAGAGTCCTCCATTGTTCCTGCTTGGATATTACTGCCTAAATTGCCTGCTCATCTAATGAATGTTGATATCCTTCGGGAGATTATAGCAAGTTTTGGAAATCTTTTGAGGGTTGATGCCTCTACTGCCTCACTAAAGCGCCCCTCAACAGCCAGGGTACAAGTCGAAATCGATTTGTTGAAACCTTTCCCAAAACGTTTATGGATCGTACAGGGGGATTTATCTGGTTTTTGGCAAATTCTGGAACTGGAACGAGACCTGCCTCAATATTGTACTTATTGTTGCCATATTGGACATGAGGAGGATCACTGTCTGGTTAAAAATCCTACATCTAACAGGCCAAAGAACTCTACTAACAGAGGGCAAGAAGAATATCACAGTGCTCGAAATTCAGGGCCCCCAGCACAGATATGGAAGCAAAAACAGCCTGCTATGCAACCCAATGAGCAGCCAAATCAGGAAGTAGAACAGGGAGTCAAAACAGGTGTTGATGGAGCAGCCAAAGATAGCTTTGCCAATTTGAAGCAAACTGATTCTCATCTTAGTGCAAAGCAAAACACACTCACACAGCAACATCAATATGCTTTGGGCCATTTGGATCTTGCACAAGCAACAATGGAGAAAGGGAAAATGCAGTTGGAGCAGTCAGCAGAGGCTGGAGTGATGCCTATGAATGAAGCAGGAGGGACCTCGAAGCTTGCTGAACAACAGAGTACTTTCAATGCTCTTGATGGTTCTCAGCTATCTGTCACGATTTTGGCAGGCGCCACATCTCAAGAAAATGGCCTTTGTGCCCCATATGAAGGCCTAAGTCCTTCTCAGAATGGGCACAACGCTGAATTATTAGCATTAGGAGTGGACATCAATCAAAAGGATCTAAATGCAGCTGATAAGAAAGGGATTGCTGGAAATGCAGCAGATGTTTCAGCATTACAGCTGAGTGAAAAGCAAGGAAAAGCTGAAATGAATACTATCACCAAGCCAGCGGACTCTTCACTGGACAAAGATAACAAGCTTCTACAGATTTGAAGGCATCGTCTGGTAAAATCAAGAAAAAGAAAAACTACAATTCGGATATCGAACACGAAACTTTTGAACTTGAAAAAATTCATCTTATGACCGGTAGACGATCGAGGAAGAAAAATAATCGTTACACTGAGGATTTTATTTCTTGAGCTAAGCAACTCAGCTTGTGACTTTCACAAAAACTTTTTTATCTTTTAAAAAATTAAGAGATATGAAACTCAGCTTGTGAGTTTTAAAAAATATTTTTTTAGCTTTCAATAAAATTGCTACTTAAAAATAAAAAAAATAAAAAAAAAAGAGAGGTAAAACTGGAAAAAAGAAAAAAGAAAAGAAAAAAAAAAAAAGGAAGGTAAATCTCGAGAAACAAAAACATTTCACGGGAAATTAATCTATTGCAAAAACATTTAATTACTAATTTTACATAACTGAAGTTTTTTTGAAAATTACATAACTGAATTTAAACGACGGTTTCATTTTTATGTCCAAATTGGTGTTATAACAGTTATTGTATTTACAAGTTTTAAATTAAAAAAAAAATTTGCGAACGTCTCACAAAGTGAAAGTTTTTTTTTTATTATTTAGATTTAGGTGTTGTAACACCATTCCCTTCAAAAATAATTATCTCAAGCTCAATGAAAAATACTTGTGTTAATAGTGTATTTTTGAGGTGAAATGACAGCTGAATCGATCAGAACTACATAATTTAAAAAATATAAAATAAAACTTTATGGTTTATAGTGCTCCACACGGTGTCTCCACACGTGTTGAAACACCAAACAAATATTTCTTAGTTCAGATCTATATGTTTGCTTTACTGAATTTGTCTTGTCAAACTTTTTGATGTCCATTCAGTTGACATCGACCCTCATTGATACATTTTTTTAGGTATGCTTTTATAAAATTAGAGATGTAAACTCCATATCATGTTCCAAAATCGGGATTGAAGGTTGCTGACTATGCTGGAAATCCCCTATACAAATATGGGGCTTCTCTCTCTTAACGATAACCCGTCAAAGCTTCAAGAACAACGAAAACTATGAAAGTGATCAAAAGCGGGGGAAGTTTGTGGTGGTTTATACTGCACTTGATATGTTATTTTTCAAGCTGCCTACGTATCCAATATATGAATTGGAATCAAGTCCTCGTAGTTCCTCAAGGATTGTTTATATATAGGGGCTTGTGCCCTAGCAATTGCGCGTGGCGTGTCCAAGGTGGACTATGATTGTCGTGTTCCCGAAGGAAAAGATAAAGATGATTTGATCCCCTTGATTTTAGGAGATTGTTGGACCCAGAGAAGGGTAAAACTATAGTCAGAGGGGGGGGGGGGGGTGAATCACTATAGTGGAGTTTCAAAAACTTTTCTTGTATTTAAAAGTTTTTGGGCATCGCATAAGTCCCTTCTTACTATGTTGTTTCAAAGTAGTTTAGGCAATCACAGATATAGAATATAATATAAGTAATTAAATGAATGTAGTAAGGTAAATTGCTGAAAGTAAATTGACACAAGACTTATAGTGGTTCAGGGTGGTGTAATCCTTTAATCCAATCTTCTCATGTGATGATTGGAGGAATTTACTATTGTTTTCACAGATACAATAGCCTGATTGTCCTTGGCTACACAAGCTTCACAATCTACAAGACTATCACTCCTTGGTTGCAACAGCTTCAGTGACTCAATCTCTTCCACTGCTCCTTGGGATCAAATCCTTCAGCAGCTATCACAAACACAACTCCTTCTCAGATGGTTCTGATTCAGTTGCTTGATTGATGTGAATTGGATTCACAAACTTGTTGATCAATGTCAATGCTTGATGTTTGAATTGTAGCTCTCAGTTTGAGTTGATCACTAGATATTTCTTTTTAAGCACAGATGAAGGCCTTTTTGATTTGACAGAGTTTCTGCTTGTTTATCGTTTTCTTATTTTGTTTTGTCTGTCAGTGCCTTCTATTTATAGCCTTGATAATCCTTGATTTGAATTTCCGTCCGTTGGCTATATTAAAGAGGGGAATAATCCTTGATTTTATTCTTGATTCCCCCTTAATTGTATTCTCCTTGATTTCAGTGATCGGATTTTTCTTCAAACATTTATCAGAAAATCCGCCCTTGATTGATTCTCTATTGATTGTGCATTTAATGCTTGATCTTCTGTATCTTCATCATATTTCAAAATCTGATTAAACTAAGGTTTACTTGGCTGTTCTCTGAACGGTCAAGTGACTTAACTGACTCGGCCGCTTAAATCTTTCTTCACTGCTTTGTCTTTACTTAGCCGATAGTCGGTTTACTTTGCCGATTCACTGTTTCCTTCATTCTATTCAATTCAGGAGAATCTTTGTACTTCACTGATCCTTGATTTGTGTGAGATCATTGTACACCATATTTAAACATTGAGTTCCATCACTTGAAACATAACTTAGACTTATCCAAGGTCATCACAGACTTCATTGGTTATAAGTCAGACCATAATGTCTTCATTGCTTCTCTGCTGGTACTTGGCTGGCTTCACTCTGTCGAAAATCTGTTTCACTTTGCCGTCTTACCAACTAGTACAATACTTGTCTGACTTAACTTATACAACATGTCAGACTCTAAGTAAAGACTTATACAGAGAATTCTAACTTATTGCAGGCTTGCTATAACAGCTTGTATGGCCATCATCAAAACATAATAAAATGTTCCTAACAATTTCCCCCTTTTTGATGATGCCAAAACCCTCATAAGCCTGAACATAAGTATAACACATTTCATAATAAACAGTGGAATAAAACTCAACAATTTTATTCATCCATTAAGGACAATAAGACATTGCATCTTCTTATTCAACGACAAAAGGCATATAGAGACAATTCAATTAATTTAATTAAACAGAACAAAGGGGCTACTTCTTCTCTTCAAACCTGATGTCTTTGCCTTTGACGCCCTTGCCCTTATCTGTTGGGCTTGCCTTCCTTCCACTGGAGCTCTCAGGCCTTGAGCTTCCTTCCCCCTTTTTGGCAGCACCAAAACGTGCCTTAAGATTTGCAGTTGCTGCTTCAGACTCAGGGAGAGGACCATACCTTTGCTCCAAAATTTTGTTGTTGGCCGTAGTGATGTTTATCAAAGTGTCAAGTTGCTGGCCGGAAAGTTCCATAACCTCATCCAGATGTTGAAGTTGATGAGTGTGAGCATTTAGAGTGTCCACCAAGGGTTTGAGATTATTATCAATTGTTTCAACGTGAAACTCAAGGTTGGTTTGGACATGGTAGGGAATGAGGTGTTGTAAGTTGCAAAACAGGTTTCCCTGTTTTTCCATGACCTCATCTTGTATCTTGATGTGACTGATGAGGGCTTCAATCTTGTGGTTTAAGGAGGTTGCTTCACTCCTCAAAAGCAGCTTTCAGATTTTGACTGTTGTGATACTGCTTTTCCATATCCACAATCAGGGGTTGAATGTCCAGATTGAAAAGCCTTTCTGGATCATTCTTCTCTGGTGCCACTTCAACATCCTCATCTTCTGCATCTTCTTCCTTCTCTATATTCACCTCATCTTCTTCCTCTTTCTCTTCTTCTTTTTCACTTTCTTTTTCTGCCTCTTCCTCTCTTTCTTTCTCTTCGACTTTAGAATTATTGAGAGATTGCTGGGGGATGCTTGCTTCTCCACCTTTAGAAGATGGCAGGTTTTCTGCTCCATGAGCTGGAGACTTGATTTCTTCTGCTGGTGTTCCCCCTTGATCAATAGTGAGGGTGTTGACATTTTCAGCGAAGTGAGCTTTATCAGTTGGCTCACTCGACCGGTTGTCAACTTTGATGATGCTTCTGAGAATTACTTCCTGGATTGTCAGATCATCATCAGAGATCGCCAGCTTTCCTTGATCATTTTCAAGATGACTACTGTCTATCTGTGCAACCTTTTTTTAAGCTTTTTCATCCTCATATGTCTCTTCTTCTTCGTCATCCATCTCTTCTTCTTCAGATGAAGTAAGTTGATACCCCTCCTCACCTTTCTCCAGATATGTCACTTCTTCTTGTTTCTCTTCCTCCATTGTTGTATCATCACTAGATTGTCCGGATTGCTGGTACTTACCACTAGGGTGTCTTCTTGTGCTTTTTGTGATCTGGTTCGTCTTCCCATCCCTGATCTACTGCCTTCGGGTGCTTTCCTTTTTCGTCCGGTAATGGGTTTGGGTTTCATAGATGTCTTGATGTAGGTAAACATCACCTTTGACCTGTGTGGAGGCTGCAGATTTGTGGGTTTCACTTTTAATGAATCAAATAGGTGTTGAAGAGGGAACCCATATGATTTCCTTTCCCATAATTCACCTTTCTTCTGTAACCCCTTACTTGGTGCCGTAATCGACAGATCTATTTCCTTTTGAATCTGCTCTTTTAATCTATTGAAGACAGAGGTTGCCCAGACAAAGTGAAGGCCTTGATAGATTATTGCCATTAGCTTAACTCGTACCTCTGTCAAATTTCCATCGACCTATTCTTGCCTTCGATGTTCTTTGTAATGACAAGTGCAAACTCAGCAAATGGAAGTTTGAGTGCTAATCTTGGGAGATTGTAGGTTTTGCTGTTCTTTTTAGGGCTTTTGGCTATCTCCTCCCAGAAGGTCTTGATGTTAACCTGCACAAACTTCACGTTCACCGGGCCAATCATGGGTAGATGTAAGAATCTGTTAAGTAGGCCAGGTGTGATGACCACTTCTTTGCCAAAGATTGAACTTTTTATACAGTCGATATCCGTCTTCTTTGTGCTTGGCACAAACTTTGCATTTCTCCAAAATGCAATCAGGTTCGCATAGCATATTCCAGTTATTGGGGGGTTCAGGAAGGTCATTAACCCCAGATTTGTACATCCATCAACTAGCCGTCGGGGTTGTACCTCATTATCACAGAAGGATAGATAGGGTTCAGGCTTAAAGAACGATCCAGTGATGATCGATTTTTCATAAAATCTTTCTGTGGCAGAGATTTTGCATGATGAGGCCATTTCTTGGAATTTGAGAGAAGGCTTTGATTTTCAGTAGAATAAAATAGGGTTTATAATTTTGCAAGGATCCGTAAAGAGTTTTGAAAAACCTCTAAGTGTTGCTTATATAGAATGATTTGGGTGGTGTGAACGTGGTTGAATATGGAAGGATTTTGGGACATTATGGCGTGATTTTATGTATATAAATCCCGATATTCGAGTGAAGTGGGGGAGTGGATTATGGTAAGTAATGATAGATACCGGGAATCGAGGCGTTTGTAATTTGAAAAATAATATGGTTACCTCCACGATTGTAAATTGATCTCCACGTGTGTAATCTTCCACAGTATAATCCTCCATAACTTTCTTATTCTCCACGTGCATAACAATTGATTTATTTCGCACTTTTATTTGCTGGTGACTTCAATCTTCATTTCAGTGAAGGTCCTTGGTCGGTCACTTCGCCGGTGGAGTGCCTTTTTCACTGAGCCGCTGTACTTGACTGTTCCTAACAATCAGTGAAGTTAACTTTGCTGAGTACTAGTGCTTCACCTGATACATCTCCAGTGAAGGCAAAGGTTTGATCAGCTGGTGAAGTCACTTAGCTGATTACTCCAGTTAGCCGCTCTTTGGAACTTAGTCAATTTCAATCATTCCCAACTCAGTTCTCAACATGCTAAATCTTTCATGACTAAGTGGTTTAGTGAAGATGTCAGCTAGTTGATCTTCAGTGGGTATGTATCTTAGAATAACATCTCATTTTTCAACATGATCTCTGATAAAATGATGTCTTACATCAATATGCTTTGTTCTTGAGTGCAACACAAGATTTTCAGTAATGGATATTGCACTTGTGTTGTCACACAAGATTGGAATTGTCTTCTCCTCCATTCTATAATCTCTTAGCTATTGTCTAATCAACGGTACTTGTGCACAACAACTGCCTGCTGCTATATATTCTGCCTCAGCTGTTGATGTAGATATGGAGTTTTGCTTTTTGCTAAACCATGAGACTAGTCTGGTGCCTAGCATTTGGCATGTTCCAGAGGTGCTTTTTCTATCTATTTTGCATCCAGCATAGTCAGAGTCTGAGTATGATATCAGCTTGAATCCTCCATCTTTTGGATACCAAATTTCAACATTGATGGTGTTCTTCAGGTATTTGATTATTCTTTTAGCTACTAGAAGATGTGACTCTTTTGGTTGGGCTTGAAATCTCGCACATACTCCTACTGAAAATTCTATATCAAGTCTACTTGCAGTTAGATACAGTAGGGATCCTGTTGGAAATAAAATTTATGTTTTGATGATAATTCATCTTATTTGTTAAAATATTACTTAACCCCATTGATGAAGTGCTGAAGCTAGCTGTTATAGTTGAAAGCTAAAAGATGTCTAGAACTGAATGTATAAGTTTTACTAGAGTCTGATACTTGTATAGGGTACATCAGACAAGCACTGTAATTATAAGTGTGTCGTAAAACTGAAAACTGGAAATCATTTAGAAAACTGGAAATCATCGAGACAAGCAAACTGACTCAGAATACACCTACATGAAACTGAAGAAGGTAAGTTCGCCGAGAGTTACGACTCGGTTGACTTATCTAAAAGATCGAAGAACGAGGGTTCAAACTCGGTTATTGAAGAATGAAGAACTGAGGGTTCAAACTCAGTTATGAAGATTACAAGTCGAGACTGTAAAGTTGGACTTCAGGCAAGATTTTGGTGACCTGAACTGACTTTATTGATCTTGTATGAAGACCTAAGAATCATAAGGACAATGAATTCTTAGATGATAATGAATCATGGTGTACTCTAATTAAGTCAATTATAATCAGATGAAAACAGGAGTACTGATATTTGAAGAAGAGTAAAATCTCAGTTAATGCTTCAAATCAGTTAGGAAACTGACAAAAGAAAACTCAGTACAAAACTGATAAGGAAACTCAGTTTTATAAGTCAGTCATCCAACAAACTAAAAGTACAGTCGAACATTGTAAAGAAAACAATTTCATTGGATGAGTTACTGACACAGCAGAACGGTCAGAAAATATAGCCGTTGCAAGATAGACGCTGATACAATTCAAATTGAAGCCAGATGAACGTTGGACTTCACACTATAAATAGAAGACTTTGCACCAACAACAAAATATATAGAACAGAGCATATACAAGAATCAACAAGCAATTTGTGCATCAGTCTATTCTATCCGAATTGCTATCATCTCTGAACTATGATAAGATCATATCTAGTATTTCTTCAAGTGTTCAAGCTACAAAGAATTTATCAAGAATTCAACACTTTGAAGAACCGCAAACAAGAATCAACTTATTGATTCTCAGCCCAACCTTGATTCTACATCAAAGGTTTTAGACTGTGAAGCAAACCGGGAAGGTTTCGCCAAGGACAGTTGTGACAAGCAGTCGGGTAGACTGTGTTTGTGGTGGTAGCTGGTGAAGAGGCAATCCTACCCTCTAAGGACCAGTGGTTCAAGCATTTGAAGAGCATCAATTCTACCTGTTCTACAACTGTTTATGTAACACCCCGATTTTTCGAGCAGTGTCTACTGAGAATTCATAGGATTCCGAAGTTCATTTCACTATATTAAGCTATATTTTGTGTGTGTAATTTGAACATCTTCATATCTACATTTAAAATGATTTAGTGATATGAAACTCTTTTAAATTATTTTTTCTCATACCTTATACTGAGTATATATACGGTTATGTGACCGTATGTAGAAGGGTGTATATGAAATATAATGATAACTAGTGTCAGATAATTATTTTTGAACTAAATATACATTGAATTTTATATAATAAGTTATTTTATTTTATTACTTTTGAATAACTTCCTAACTGTAAATCATTTTGATTTGATATTAATTTATTAGTTTCCATTTCAACGTATACTCTGATCTTAATGTCATGCATTTAACACTTGAAGGTTACAAGACATCTAATTATAATTTATATATCTTGAGATAATGCTAAACATATGCAATAATTATTCTAGGGAGTTTAATAGACTTCAGTTTGGAAATCACAC
Organism: Gentiana straminea; assembly: GCA_036785695.1. Classification (NCBI taxonomy): domain Eukaryota; kingdom Viridiplantae; phylum Streptophyta; class Magnoliopsida; order Gentianales; family Gentianaceae; genus Gentiana; species Gentiana straminea. The sequence goes on along the minus strand of JAVUPR010000241.1, from coordinate 1,152,871 downwards.
TATAAAAGATATGTTTTCACTATTCTACCAAGCAAAACAAATGAATTCTACATCTTTAAAAAATTTCCTTCCCAGTGTCCTTACTTTTCTTATTATCATTAAGGGCAGAAACGTGAGCATTCATCTTCTCCGTCATTGGATGGCAACTACATTTTTTTATTTATACATATGTGTTTACCACCGATGCTGCCATGCATATCAAAACCACCACAAAATACACAATCGTCTCGAACCGAAACCGAAAGTATAGCCATCAAAGACTTTGAGTACGAGCATCCAAGCTTCCATAAATATATATTTATAAATCATATTTCTGAAGCCTCCTATTATAATGATCAAATGTTTGGGATGTATTGAGCAACCTCGTTCCTTAGCCGTCATGAATATTTGAGTTGAGGGAATGTCTTGTAATCGGGGAAGAGGTCCGTAATAGAAAAATACATTGGTTGAGCAGCACTAGTGCGTTGTATATACAGGAAACGTCAAAGTGGACATGGTTTAAATTATTGGATATTCGAATATTATTTTTCGTCCAGAAGGTGAGTCTTTTATTTTGATATAAAGCCAAAAGTATGTTTTTTATTATTTTCAAGTATTTTATGTATAGTGAATAAACTTTTAAACTCGGAAGTCGTTTTTGAATAATTTCTTAAAAATTACTAAAGCAAAATGTTTGATTAATAATCGACTGTTTTGAGCTAGTGCACATATTTTAAACAATAAAATGATACTTGGAATGAAGGATAATACTTGCTCGCTTGCTCATGACACGAAAGTGTCAAGGCTCTGGTGGCTAGGGAGATTAGAGTTACTGCTCTTGGAGAACGTCTAGTCACCGGTCTCGGGGCCTCTTGACTCGAAGTCTTTCCGACAGTAGCTAGAGTGCTCGCTCGTAAGAGTGGGGACGGTACCTTTTCCCCGAAGATTCATGCTACAGCCGGGAAAGCAAGGGCTGACGGTTGGTGCGTGGGTCCTAGGGCATGGATAGGGTTGGCTGGAGCCGTGTAGAAGGTTTGCACGGTGAAGGTTGATTCTTTTCCCTGACAATCGGCCGGAGTTGTCAGGCATGGCTAGTTCTCGTGGAGTGCGGTTGAAATCCCTGGGTAAATATGGTGTTTGGGCGGTACTTGACTCATCGGCTCGGCCAAAGCTGGTGCTTGTAAAATAAACTCGACATGTTTCTCTTTAATGCTCGTGCACTATAAAACTTTTAAAATTGACTTATTATCTCTGTCTTTTATTTTCTTCAAGAATTACTTACCAACTCATTTTGCAAGATTAATAAAGGTTTCCGCTGCAAATTTTTATAAAAGTTGTTTTTATATTTATATTTATATATATATATATATATATATATATAGTATAACACTTGCACGCGTGGCTCATACCAGCCCTTTGTTGACGCCTCGTTTTCCATGTTTCTCTGTTTTGTTTATTTTTCTTCTATAATATTAAATACAGGTTACAGGTTACAGGGTAATGATCGAGGGGAATGAATATTATAAGAGATGTTATTGATCGAAATCCGAGAAAATTGAAATGAATGTTTTTTGTTGGTACTTCATTTAATTTTGAGACCTACTGTAAATTATGAGCTGTAATATTGTAATGGAAATATTTTATTGAATTGATGTTAAATTGACTAGTGGATTTATTATGTTAAATTGTGGATTAGTTTGATTATTTTGGGATTTTTAGTCTAGTTATTGAAGTCGCGGCGAGAGCTTCGCAACCCCTCCTAGAATGACCCCAGCGGACCTAGGGGTCGGGAGTTGGGTATTACAGTTTAGATAGTGAAGCTAGGGATTAGCCAAGGACTATTGTTTAGGACTTTTTGTAACAGTTCACCTCAAGAAGTTCTAGTGGAATTTTCCTCCGCACCACAGGGGAAGAGAGGACGTACAGGATTACACCACCTGGAACCTCTATAATATCCACCTTATTTACTTTACGCATTTATTTATTCATTCAGCATTTATTTACAGCATTGTGATACTTGATTGTTATACTCCTCACAGTCACAACTGACATTCACCAGAATTCAGTTCACAACACTCAGTTTTCATAATAGAATAACAAGATCAAGAAAAAGGCTAAAATCATATCCACTGCCGGTTGACTCAGTTTCAGCTTAAGTCAGTTTGACTTAATCTCAGCTTTGTCAGCTTAACTCCACACAAGTTTTTAACTGAACCTTAATTTGCTTTAAATCCAGTTTTAGGGACAAGTTTATTCACCCCCCCCCCCCCCCCTCTAAACTTGTGTTAGCCTTTTCAAGGGACCAACAATTGGTATCGGAGCAGTGTTTCTTTAACAAGATATCATTTTCTCTTTATCTCCTCTAGTTGTTCTTATTTGAAAGCTCAGTTTTCCAGTTAATCTACTGTCAGTCTTCACTCACTCACAATGGATAACAATCAATATGCAAGACAAATGCTTATGTGCAACCTGGACAGATTTGACGAATATAAACGTCGTACGCAGGCATTTCTAGCAGCTACTCATGATGAAATGATGGATGTACTCACTGATGGACCAATTCAAATCACTCATATGCAAACTGTTGGTGGAGAGCAAGTTCGAGTTGCAAAACCCAAATCCGAATGGACTAGTGATGATCGCAAGCGAAACAGTCTCAACAATGTTGCCATGGACTTTATCCTCAGAACTCTTGACAGCAACATGTACTTGAAAGTGAAAGAATGTACAACTGCCAAAGAAATGTGGGACAAACTTCAGTTGGTTTGTGAAAGAACAGATTCAATCAACGAAAATAAAATTTCCGTTGCAAAACAAAAGTTTGAGAATTTCAAGATGAAATCTGGAGAAACCATTGACCAAATGGAGACAAGATTCAATGCTATCATGGATGAACTAGATCTACTCAAGATTGAATACTCAAAGAAAGTCATCAACACAAGAATCTTGAAGGCATTACCAATGTCTGGAAGATGAAGGTCACTGCTATGGAAGAATCCAGGAGACTTGATGTAGAAGATTCATTCAAGATCTTTTCAGATTTGAATGCTTATGAATTCAGTGAAGATTTCACAACCACAGCTGCAATAATCAAAGCTCTGGAAGAACCAAAGACCACAAAGACTTGCAAGAAAGATCAAATGAGATTCAAGAAAACTCATCTAACAATCTTCATGAATTGGATGAAATAGAAGAACAAATGGCTCTAATGATGAACGAATTCGAAGAATGAAAAGTGGACACCCAGTCCCTGAAAAGTTCATCAAAAGGACTCCTGAGAAAAGAAAAGACGATAAATACCTCTGTTTCAACTGCAAGAAACCAGGACATTATAAAGCTGAATGTCCAGAACTGATCAAGAAAACTCCACCAAGAAGAGTTGGTAGAAGAGCACTCCTTGCTGGAGATGAATCAGATTATGAAGCTGGTATTAAAAGATTATCATATGACATAGCTTTAATGGCACACATGGAAGATCCAAATGAGGTATGTGAATCAAACTCTAAATACTCTTCAGCTCAGATTTCCATGATAAATGCATGTTCTTCGACTGCTGACTCCAATCCAAAAAATCTAAAATTAGAAGAAACTCTTGACGAGTTGATGAATCAGCTAGTAACCATACAAGCTGGTTATGAATCAATCAAAGCTAAGAAAGAAAGTCTGATTCTTGAAGTTGAAAGATTGAAGTCTGAACTAAAAATATTGAAACTGACTAAAACTGATAAAGAAAAGCTTCAAATCGACCCTCTTGCATCGGCGATCGACAGCAAGAATCGAATCGTTTACTCAATCAAGTTCAATTACTGGATTCAAATCAGGAAAACCATATGGAGACAAAACTGGTTTAGGATTTGATACACAGCAATCTTCAAAGAATGGAACTAGCAAAGCTGGTGGGCCTAGTACCAAAACTGGTATTAAGTTTGTAGCTGAGCAACTTCCACAAACTGAGAAAATTGCTGAACCAGTAAAGCCAGTGTCACACAGGATAAATCAGTTTTCTAAGAAGACAACTGCATCTACCAACAAAGGTAAATCAAATGGTAGATCAGTTGTATCCAATGGAAACCGAAAAGGCAAATCAACTGCCAGATCCACAAAAACCAATGAAGTCAGGAACCAGAAAAATTACAATCAAAATAAATCCAAGAATGTCAATCATTCAAAGATTCACACATTTAGGGGGAAAGGAAGACTATATCCCACTGATGATGATTGGAATTTTACTGAATTTGTTAATAAAACTGATAATGACAATCATCCCAGACCGAAAACTTATCACAAGTTTCAGTCCAAAACTCAGCAGAGGACTAATCTCAGTTCTCAGCATAAGTCACAGTACAAAGGTCAATCCAGACCTCAGTACAGAAGGAATGATGGTTATCACTCTAGCTTTAATAATAGAAATCAACATGGAAACAAATTTCAGTCAGAAGATCTGAGAAATCATATAAATAAGACACAATCCGAACATAGATACTATGGGAGTGTGGCTTACATATATGAAAACAAGTGCAACAATGTCCGAAGAATCCCAAAAGGATATATTCCCAGAGTTGTGCTGACAACTGACCCCCATGGACCCAAACTGAGTTGGGTACCTAAAAACTTCTAATTTTCATTGAAGGATATATGGTACTTTGACAGTGGTTGCTCTAGACACATGACAAAGAGCAAAGACTGTCTCAGTAATTTATTGCAAAGGATGGACCAAAAGTCAATTTTGGAAGTAAAGATAAACCTGGTTACACCGGAGGTTTTGGCACCTTAATCAGAAATGGACTTACAATCAAGAATGTATCTTATGTAGAAGGACTACACTACAATCTACTCAGCATAAGTCAATTTTGTGATATGGGATACAAAGTTACTTTTGATAAAGAATTCTGCATTGTCATCAGCGAATCAGCTTATCAAGTTGTCCTAGCCGGAAGAAGAAAGGAAAACATGTATGTGGTAGATTGGACAACTCGTTGTTGCTGAAACTTGTTTGCTCGTGCATACCAAATCAGAAATCAGTTGGCTATGGCACAAGAAACTGAGTCATCTCAATTTTGATGACATCAACACACTTGTTAAGAAGCAGCTAGTCATTGGACTACCAGAGATATCATATAAGAAGGATAGCTTATGTGATGCATGTCAACAAGGAAAACAAACAAAAGCAAGTTTCAAGACCAAGTCTCAGCATTCAACAACCAGACATCTAGAATTGCTACACATGGATTTATTTGGACTTATTACACCAATTAGTATCAGTGGAAAGAAATATACATTGGTGGTAGTAGATGATTTTTCAAGATATACTTGGGTAATCTTTCTAACCAAGAAAAGTGAAACCAAGCAAAAGCTCACAGAACTTCTCAAGAGACTTCAGAATGAGAAAGGAGTTTCAGTTGTGAAGATAAGATCTGATAAAGGAACTGAATTCCTCAACAGTGTTGTTATTATTGAATATTGTGAAGAAAATGGTGTTTTACACCAACTTGCTGCCACAGGAACACCACAACAAATTGGTGTAGTTGAAAGAAGAAACAGAACACTCAAAGAAGCTGGGAGGACTATGATCTGTGAAGCTAAACTACCTGAAAGATATTGGGCAGAAGCAGTTAACACAGCTTGTTACACTCAGAACAGAGCTCTCATGAACAAGAGACATGAGAAGACTCCTTATGAAATTTGGAATGGAAGAAAACCAAATGTTTCATACTTTCATGCTTTTGGAAGCAAATGTTTCATACACAATAATGGAAAAGATCAACTTCACGTTTTTCAACCCAAAGCTGATGAAGGAATTTTCCTAGGATATTCAAGTGTCAGCAAAGCTTTTAGAGTACTAAATAAAAGGACACTCAAGCATGAAGAATCAATACATGTAGTATTTGATGAACCAAACTTCCCTGGTGAAACCACTGAAGACCGACGAACCGCTTTCTCGGTCTCGGTTACCGATCACGCGAGAACCGGTTTCGAGTTGACGTTGGAAGACTACAAATTTCGAATGTTCGAGATCAAGATCGGCCTCGGTTTCCAATTGCTCAACAACTTGAACAAATTCATTCAGACTCAGTTGAACAAGTTCAAGAACCAGTTTTTGAAGAATCAGTTGAACAAAATGCAAATCAGTTGATACAAACTCACACACATCAATGGATGAAAGATCACCCTGAAGAACAAGTTATTGGTGATACTCAAGCTGGAGTTCGAACAAGACATCAACTAGATGCAATGATTGCATGCTTTCTATCTCAATCAGAACCTAAAGAAATTGAAGAAGCCTTGAAAGATCCAGATTGGATATTTGCTATGCAAGAAGAACTCAATGAATTCAAGAGAAATCAAGTATGGGAATTGGTAGATAAACCAGTTCATGTCAATATCATTGGAACCAAATGGGTTTTCAGAAATAAACTTGATGAAGATGGGAACATCATCAGAAACAAAGCCAGACTTGTAGCCAAAGGATACTCTCATGCAGAAGGCATAGACTTTGATGAAACTTATGCACCAGTTGCAAGACTAGAAGCAATCAGACTATTTCTTGCTTATGCAGCTCACAAGAATTCAAACTTTATCAGATGGATGTTAAAAGTGCGTTTCTAATTGGAATTCTTGAAGAAGAAGTATATGTTCAACAACCACCCGGATTTGAAATCAAAGATCAAGCAGATAAAGTTTTCAGACTAAGGAAAGCTCTTTATGGACTGAAACAAGCACCAAGAGCTTGGTACGAAACTCTATCTCAGTTTCTAGTGGATAATGGATTTATCAAAGGAACAATCGACAAAACCTTATTCAGGATGAAGAATGGAGAAGATACTCTACTTGTTCAAATTTATGTTGATGATATCATTTTTGGATCAGAAAATGAACAGTTATGTGAGAAATTTGCAAGTTTGATGAAAAGAAAATTTCAGATGAGTATGATGGGAGAATTAAATTATTTCCTAGGATTGCAAGTTAAACAATTAGCTGATGGAATTTTCATTCACCAAACCAAATATACAAGAGAACTTATCAAAAAGTTTGGTATGGAGAAATCTACTGGAATTTCTACACCAATGGGGACCAACATCAGATTAGATGAAGACAAAAAAGGTAAAGATGTTGATCAAACACTCTACAGAAGGATGATTGGAAGCTTACTCTATCTTACGGCAAGTAGGCCGGACATATCTTTTACTTGTCGGTGTATGTGCAAGATTTCGATCAAGACCAAAGGAAAGTCATCTCACGGTTGTGAAAAGAACTTTGAAATATCCGAAAGACACGGATGGAGTTGGAATCGGTATTCAAAAGAAGGAGAATTCAAGCCGATTTCTTATTCGATTCGGACTATCTCTTGGATGCAAAGTGGACGAGAAAAAGCACATCGGCACATGTCGCTTATTGGGAAATAGACTTGTGTCATGGTTTAGCAAGAAGCAAAACTCAATCTCAACTTCAACAACCGAAGCCGAATATATAGCAAATTTGGAAGTTGTTGTGCTCAAGTTTAATGGATCAAACAGCAATTAAGAGACTATGGGATAGAAGAAGGAACAATTCTCATAATGTGTGATAACACAAGTGCAATTGCAATTACTGATAATCCAGTTTTACACTCAAGGACAAAGCACATTGATGTCCGTCACCACTTCATAAGAGATCATGCAGAGAAGAAGGATATAACAGTTCTTTATGTACCTACTGAAGATCAGTTGCCAGATATCTTTACAAAGCCATTGGACAAAGAAAGATTTGCCAAATTAAGAACTAAGTTGGGAATAATTAAAGTCAGTTAAGTCAGTTAAGCCAGAGATTCGTCAAGGGGATTAATCTTTGTTATGTTGGGTGCGCTCACTTAACAGATTAGTCATTGACATCAACAATCTCAAACTGAAGAATTTAACAAAACTGAATAATTTGATGGAACTGAATTATCTCTAGAACTGACCTCAGCATCAGTTTTCATTCCAGTCAAATTTAGTCAAAGGTTGATAAGAGAGAATCAACAGCGGTTATATCACATTAAATTACCACAGTTCTTTTTGTCAGAATTTCATGTGTACACCCCACGATTGTCAGAACAATACACGTATCGGTTATCAAAACCATCATGGAATGTGAAAAGTTGTACCACTCAACCGCCAGAATATCCTACCTATTTAGTCAACCTCCGTTCACACTATTCTTTATCAAAATTCAAATTATTTTCAGAAAGCAAAATAGACTCTTTGCAACCCTCTCTTTCAAAAATCAAATTTTTGTGTTCACATTCAAATATGGCCACTTCCTATGATTCGAAAGACAAACGATTGATCACAGAGCTGGATGAACTAACACTTGAAATGTATGAAGGTATGTGTCAAAACACCTTGTTAGCCAGCTATGTACAAGATAAAATCGAAAAACAACCAGGATTGAACAACATCCTCGAAGTTAGTTTCAAAGAAAAACGAGATGTGGAAGGCATTTTGCAATTTTGGCAAAATATGCGATTAGTCAGAGACTCCTTGATAACTACAGTTCGTGGAGATCGTATTGTTCTCAATGAAAGAGTCATGAGGTCACTCTTTGGCTTCGCAAATACAACAGCAACTTCAACAGAGTTAGCCACTCTACCAATGAAGAAAGAAGCTTTTCTCGCAATGATTACTTCATCTACAGAACCAATCGAACCTGGTATTCATGTCGACAAAATCAAGCCGGAATTTGGAAATCTCAGCAGATGGCTCAGCAAACACGTCATTGGAAAATCCAAAGGAATTAATATACTTTCGGAAGAAAATATTTTGCTGATGAACATAATCTGAGATAATATAGAATTTAATTGGGCAGGTATATTGTCAATCAGTTCAAGAAGCAACACTTAGCTGAATTATAAAGTGTTAAAAGAGCTCAAGCTGAAGGACAAGTAACTGATGGCAGATTCCGACTGAAGAAGACTCTTAGTGGAATCATTCAGTTTTATTTAGAAATAATTAAGGAAGGGAAGCAAGCAAGGCAAACTGCAACATCGAAGGAAATCGCGAAACAACTTCCCAACCCGAAGCAAGTCAGACAACCGTGTCTCCGTAGGAAGGCTGAACACAAAGGGACTAAGCGAAAAGCTGAATCCACAGAAGGAAGATCAGTTGTAAGATGTTTGTACCCTGAAATCTCAAGTGAGAAAGCACCAATTGAGGGGGAACAACAACATCAATTGACAACTGAAGTTACTTAAGAGAATGTCACTGCTGACCATACTTCTCGGATACAACAAAGAATCGGTTCGGCAAATCGGCACCGGTCTTCGAAGCCGACAAAATCATTAAGGCGATGAAAATGAAACTTCAACCGAAGATTCTCAAGTTGTCGGTTCTGAGAAGAAAACTTACTCTTAGAGAAATTGGAAGTTAGAGATCTTTACTCTCTGTTTCCTATTTCGAATTTCTTGACAACTTGTTTCCAAAGATTTACCGAACTAGCAAAAAGAAGAGAATCGGGCACATCATCTAAAGACAAGCCAGTTCAAAGAAAAAGGATGATGATGACCATGATAAGTCAAGAAAAGAAGGCGATGATACTACAGTTTTGCAAACAATCACTCAATCTCAACCTCTAGCAACGCAAATTGTACCACAGCAAGAAGGATTGCCAGTTGGAAATCAGACAACTGACAATCAGCAAGCAGCTAATGAAATCAGAAAACTGATGGTTATTGCTAATAATACTCAGGATAAGGATCAAATAGAAGCTACATATGATCCCTCTGATTTTCTATCTAAGGATGAATTGGCCAGAGTTCATGAAAACTTGAAAATTGTACTCAGTCAGAGAGATACACCGAATGCCCTTTTATCAAACATCTCTGGATATCTTGATTATAGAACTAGAACTGATGTTTCAGTTCATGCAAGACTAGAGATGATTCACAAATCAAGTTCAAGTTCTGCTTCAGAGATTGTGTTACTCAAACAACAACTCGAAGATTCAACCGCGAGATAGAGAGAAACTCATGCTCGTGCTCATTGGCATATAAATCAACATATCTACGGGTTAGAAACTCGGCTTAAGGAAGTACTTGCTTCTCGGCGACGATTTCGAGAAGATCAAAAAGCAACCCATGCCCTGGTAGATCGGTTATATGATGCCAAAAAGGGGGAAGTCAAGAAGAAAAGCTGAAATTACTTGGAGAAATGAAGCGACTTGAAGAAGAATTACAAAGATACGAGATCGGATCCTAAATTTTTTAAGAAAGAGTTAACGATGATCAACTTATTGAAAAATACAATCAACCTGGAGACGAAGAGTTACTCTTACAAAGGATCTGTGGACACAGTTTATCAAAGATTACAATCCTATTAAAGCCAAGTACAAGGACAGAACATTTGAGGAATCCTTGAACTACTTTCTGTCTGATACTTACTCAAAGTAAAAAATTGCACAACATAAGAAGAATCAGAGGATTGATGATAAACTGAAGATTAAAGACAAGACTGAACAAATGAAAGCCGATCTAGTAGAATTAGAAAATTACTACTTGAAAGACTCAAGCTTACCCAAGCTAATTCAATGGAGAAGATGGAAAGAAAGTAGTCAAGTTGACTACAACAAGACCTTTTCAAAGGAAGACTCCAAGCTTGAAGAAGATTTTCGCTTGTATGACAAAGCAAAAAGATATGACTCAGTCATGCAAAAAGCTAAGAAGAAGCTTAGTCTTTAATCACAGTTATTTGAACAAAATGTACTTATCCAGTTTTTGCTCATTCTAATGAAAACCAGTTTTACATTGTTTTACATTGTTTTGATCTTTAAGCTTTTTTTTTAAGGAGAGTTTTGGCATCATCAAAAAGGGGGAAATTGTTGGAAATAAAATTTATGTTTTGATGATAATTCATCTTATTTGTTAAAATATTATCTTAACCCCATTGATGAAGTGCTGAAACCAGCTGTTATAGTGGAAAGCTAAAAGATGTCTAGAACTGAATGTATAAGTTTTATTAGAGTCTGATATTTGTATAGGGTACATCAGACAAGCACTGTAATTATTAGTGTGTCGTAAAACTGAAAACTGGAAATCATTTAGAAAACTGGAAATCATCGAGACAAGCAAACTGACTCAGAATACACCTACATGAAACTGAAGAAGGTAAGTTCACTGAGATTTACAGACTCAGTTGACTTATCTAAAAGATCGAAGAACTGAGGGTTCAAACTCAGTTATTGAAGAATGAAGAACTGAGGGTTCAAACTCAGTTATGAAGATTACAAGTCGAGATCGTAAAGTTGGACTTCAGGCAAGATTGTGGTGACCTGAACTGACTTTTTTGATCTTGTATGAAGACCTAAGAATCATAAGGACAATGAATTCTTAGATGATAATGAATCATGGTGTACTCTGATTAAGTCAATTATAATCAGATGAAAACGAGAGTCGATATTTGAAGAAGAGTAAAATCTCAGTTAATGCTTCAAGTCAGTTAGGAAACTGACAAAAGAAAACTCAGTACAAAACTGATAAGGAAACTTAGTTTTATAAGTCAGCCATCCAACAAACTGAAAGTACAGTCGAACGTTGTAAAGAAAACAATATCATTGGATGAGTTACTGACACAGCAGAACGGTCAGAAAATATAGCCGTTGCAAGATAGACGTTGATACAATTCAAATTGAAGCCAGATGAACGTTGGACTTCACACTATAAATAGAACACTTTGCACCAACAACAAAATATATAGAACAGAGCATATACAAGAATCAACAAGCAATTTGTGCATCAGTCTATTCTATCCGAATTGCTATCATCTCTGAACTATAACAAGATCATATCTAGTATTTCTTCAAGTGTTCAAGCTACAAAGAATTTATCAAGAATTCAACACTTTGAAGAACCACAAACAAGAATCAACTTATTGATTCTCAGCCCAACCTTGATTCTACATCAAAGGTTTTAGATCGTGAAGCAAACCGGGAAGGTTTCGCCAAGGACGATTGTGACAAGCGATCGGGTAGACTTGTGTTTGTGGTGGTAGGCGGTGAAGAGGCAATCCTACCCTCTAAGGACTAGTGGTTCAAGCATTTGAAGAGCGAAGAATTCTACATGTTCTACAACTTGTTTAGATAGTGAAGCTAGGGATTAGCCAAGGACTATTGTTTAGGACTTTTTGTAACGAGTTCACCTCAAGAAGTTCTAGTGGAATTTTCCTCCGCACCACGGGGAACGAGAGGACGTACATGATTACACCACCCGGAACCTCTATAATATCCGCCTTATTTACTTTACGCATTTATTTATTCATTCGGCATTTACTTACGGCATTGTGATACTTGATTGTTATACTCCTCACGATCTCACAACGACATTCACCGAATTCGCTCACAACACTCGTTTTCATAATAGAATAACAAGATCAAGAAAAAGGCTAAAATCATATCCGCTGCCGGTTGACTCAGTTTCAGCTTAAGTCAGTTTGACTTAATCTCGGCTTTGTCAGCTTAACTCCACACAAGTTTTTAACTGAACCTTAATTTGCTTTAAATCCAGTTTAGGGACAAGTTTATTCACCCCCCCCCCCCTCTGAACTTGTGTTAGCCTTTCCAAGGGACCAACAGATCCAATGATTCCTCTATACATTTTCTGATCAACATATTTTCCTGCTTCATCTTTTCCAAGAATGACTCTTGCACACATTGGTGTATTTGCTGTGCCACTTGTGTCCATACCATACTTGTGTATTAAGTCTTTTGTGTACTTGGCTTGACTACTGAAAATACCATCCTTCATTTGCTTCACTTGAATTCCAAAAAAATAATTTAATTCTCCCATCATGCTCATCTGAAATTTTCTCTTCATTAGGATTGAAAATTTCTCACACAACTTTTCATCCTCTGATCCAAAGATAATATCATCAACATAGATTTGCACTAGCAATATACTTGTTCCTTCCTCTAATTTGAAGAGAGACTTATCTATAGTTCCCTTGTTGAATCCAATATGGATAAAAAAATTGTGATAGTGTTTCATACCAAGCTCTAGGCGCCTGTTTGAGTCCATAGAGAGCCTTCTTGAGCTTGTATACTTTATCTTCTTTTCCTTTGAGTTGAAAACCAGGAGGCTGTTCCACATAAACTTCTTCTTCCAACAGTCCATTCAGAAATGCACTTTTGACATCCATTTGATAGGCTTTGAAGTCTTTGTGTGCAGCAAAAGCTAGAAAGAGTCTGATTGCTTCCAATCTTGCTACTGGTGCAAATGTCTCATCATAATCTATTCCTTCTGCTTGAGAGTAACCCTTTGCAACTAGCCTTGCTTTATTTCTGACAACTGTTCCTTGCTCATCCATCTTGTTTCTGAATACCCATTTTGTTCCAATGATGTTAGCTGTGTCTGGTCTGTCAACAAGTTCCCAGACTTCATTTCTTTCAAATTCATTTAGTTCCTCTTGCATGGCTGTAATCCAGTCTGCATCTTGAATTGCATCAATAGTCTTGGGTTCCACTTGTGATAGAAAACATGTTAGCATATGCTCCAGCTGTCTTCTGGTTCTAACTCATGTGTGAATGTCTCCAATGACTTGATCTTCAGGATGATCTCTTAGCCAATTGAGGTCAGGTTGAAGTCGTTCTTCACTTGGTGCTTCTACACCTTCAAATTGTGCATGAGCTTCAAGTTCTGGTGCTTCTTATGTTGTATTGTCATGTGGCTCATCTTGATTTTCAAAATGGTGATTCAGAATGGTAGCTAGTACGGTTGTATTAGTATATACTTCCCTTTGTGCTGCTTCTTCTTCTTGATCTTGAAGACTTTCACCATTTGTGTTTGGTTCATCAAAGACTACATGTATTGATTCTTCAATCACCAATGTTCTTTTGTTGAGCACTCTGAATGCTTTTCTGGTGTCTGAGTATCCCATAAAGATTGCTTCATCAGCCTTTTCATCAAAGGTATGCAGCTGATTCCTGTTCAAAACAAAACATTTTGATCCAAACATATGCAAATATGAGATATTAGGTTTTCTTCCATTCCATATTTCATATGGAGTCTTTCCATGATATTTTTTGATGATTGATCTGTTATGTGTGTAGCATGCTGTGTTTGCTGCTTCAGCCCAGAACCTCTTGGTAGGAATGCTTCTGCAATCATTGTTCTGACTGCTTCTTTGAGAGTTATGTTTCTTCTTTATGCTACACCATTTTGTTGTGGAGTTCCTGCTGCAGATAATTGATGTAGTACTCCATTTTCTTCACAATAGGTTCTGATAACTTCATTTAGAAGTTTTGTGACTCTATCTGATCTGATCTTGATGATCTTTAGCTCTTTCTCATTTTGAATCCTTCTTAGCAATTCTGGCAACTTCTTGAGTGTCTCTTTTTTCTTGTTCATGAATATGGTCCAGGTGTATTTGGAGAAATCATCAACCACTACTAGAGTGTATTTCTTACCACTTACACTTACTGGTGTGACTGGTCCAAACAGGTCCATGTGTATAAGATGTAGAATTCTTGATGTTGACTGATAGGGCTTTGACTTGAAGAAGCTTTTGATTTGTTTTCCTTTCTGACATGCATCACATCGACTTTCCTTCTTGAATGTAATCTCTGGCAGGCCTTCAACTAACTTGTTCATTGATAATGTGTTGATGGCCTTGAAATTTAGGTGATTTAATCTTCTATGCCAAATCCAGCTTGTTGATTGTTTATTTTTGACAAGCAAACATGTTTCTGCTTTAGCTGTTCTCCAATCCACCACATACATGTTGTCTTCTCTTCTTCCTGCAAGAAACACTGTGTTGGTTTGGCTGTGAATCATCTTGCATCCTTCCTTGTTGATGTGTACATTGTATCCTTTGTCACAGAATTGACTGATGCTTAGCAGATTGAAGTTTAATCCCTTAACATATGCCACATTTTGAATTTTCAAATTGTTCTTGAGCATTGTGCCTTCCCCCTTAGTTTTTCCAGGGTTTTCTTTGCCTCCAAATGTGACTTTGGGTCCATCAAAAGCTTTAAAGTCAGTGAGCCATCCTTTGTTCCCTGCCATGTGTCTGGAACATCCACTGTCTATGTACCAGACATCCTACAAAACAAATTAATTTTGTTAGGTACCCAACACGTTTGGGTCCATACCTGTTAGCAGTCATGCCTCCTACTCCTAATATGTATCCAAAAGATCTTCTTTTTGGATAGTTGAAATCATCAACTTCATATGTATAAGGCATGGCATAATACCTTCCAATGTTTCTACTAGAGGTATTCTGATACTTTTCTCTACTTTTTGGTGCATTTGCATCCCTTTTTACTTTCCAATATGCAGTGGGAAAACTGTGTTCATGTTTCTTCATATGTCTAGGAATATGCCTAGGTTGGTTTTTCTTAAACACATGATGCATGGCATGAACTGGTTTCTTCTTGTATTTTGGAGGTGCCACATTCCAATCATCCTCTGAAGGATAAAGTCTTCCTTTACCTTTCAGAAAGTCTTTGATTTTGGTTGACCAGATTGATGGTTTAGTCTACTGTTTCACTGCACGGGGTTTTGACTTCACCGTTACAGGATGAGTGGTTGAAACTATGGTCTGTCCTTTTCTGAACTTTGGTCCATTGGTTCTATTCTCATCCTGACTGTTGTAGCCAAGACCAGATCTGGATCCAAACCTTTTTGAGGGTTTGTAAGCTGGTGCATTTAAAGGTGTAGTGATGTTCTTAACTGGTAGGGGGATTTTCTCAACCGGTCTGTCAACACCAGATGTATGATCATCTACTGCTAGTTGATCATTTGAGTGAGTCTCCTTACTAGTTAGTTCAGCTTTTGCTTTATCCAGTTCTTTCTTTAGTCTTTTATTTTCCTTTCTTAGATTCTCACACTCATGTTCCAGAATTTCATGATTCAACTCAATTTGTTCAAATTTACTCATGAGATTTTGGATTAGGTTTGCATAATCTAAGGGGAGAATAGAAGATTATGCAGTGTTAGATGTGGATGCACTAGATGATGAGTATGAACTAGATGTTACCTCAGTTTCATTTGATTCTTTAGCCATAAGACATAGATAGGACTTTTCATTGTCTGTGCTATCATCCTCATCATCAGATTCATTTTCAGATGATTCTTCATTCTTTTCACTGCTGGATTCAGCTTTGAGTGCCTTCTTGCTTTTTCTCTTTTCAGTTGTCTTGTACTTCTTCTTATCCTCAAGTTTGTCTTTTTCTTCAAGGCAATCAGCCTTGAAGTGTCTTTTCTTATTACAGTTGAAGCATTGTATTCATCATCTTTTCTCTTGGTGTCTTTCCTTGTGCTTGACCTTTTGTTTGATGATGATCCTCCTTTGAATATCTTCTTTTTGCTAAACCTGTCAAAACGTTTTACTAATAAAGCTACATGTTCTTTCAGCTCCTATGTCTCTTTACTGTTTGCATCAGCTGTTTGACTTTGCTGGGGTGCAACCAGTGCACTGGCCGTATGTGCTTCTGCTAGTACAATGTCTTTGCCGTTCAACTCAAATTCATGAGCCTTTAGTGGGACATCAGAGTCAGGGTGTCAGTGTTTGCAAGATTTGTTGTCCCTCTGATTACTGATGTGATGATCTTCCATCTTTCAGGTAAGCCTCTTAAGATCTTCAAGCACACTTCTTTCTGAGGATATGTGTGTCCAAATTGTTGCAGTTCACTGATGATGCTTGAGAATCTGTTGTCCATTTGATCAATGGATTCACCAGCCTTCATTTTGAAGTTCTCAAATTTCTGTTTTGCAACAGATAATTTGTTTTCTTTAACTGCTTCAGATCCTTCATTTATTAGTGCCAGCTTGTCCGACATCTCCTTTTCTGTTTTGCAATCTTTGATTCTCATGAACATGTTGCTATCCAGGGTCTTCAAAATCATATCTTTTGCAACAAAGTCCAGATTTGCTCTTCTCTTGTCGTCCTTGGTCCAATCTTTCTTGGGTTTGTCCACTTTTTTCCCTTGATCTGCTCCTATGGCTACCACAGTCATGATCATGATTAGACCATCATTAATTACATCCAGCATCTCCTCATGAGTTGCTACAAGATGAGATAACATTCTTATTTTATATTCATCAAAATTATTAACATTGAAAATAGGTTCATTTGACATAAAGTTTGAGGAATCCATAAGTACAAATAAGAGATATTTATGAATATGTGTAGAAAGCACAGATTTGAAAACTACTTTGAAAATATGTGATCTCCTTGTTACCAGAAATTAGATCTGAACAGGTTCTGATACTAGGAACATGCTCTGATACCAATTGCTGGTCTCAGATAAGGGTAAAACTATAGTCAGAGGGGGGTGAATGACTATAGAGGAGTTTCAAAAACTTTTCTTGTATATAAAAGTTGGGCAGCGGATAAGTCCCTTCTTACTATGTTGTTTCAAAGTAGTTAAGGCAATCACAGATATAGAATATAATATAAGTAATTAAATGAATGCAGTAAGGTAGATTGCTGAAAGTAAATTGACACAAGGCTTATAGTGGTTCAGGGTGGTGTAATCCCTTAATCCACTCTTCTCTTGTGATGATTGAAGGAATTCACTATTGTTTTCACAGATACAATAGCCTGATTGTCCTTGGCTATACAATTTTCACAATCTACAAGACTATCACTCCTTGGCTGCAACAGCTTCAGTGACTCAGTCTCTTCCACTGCTCCTTGGGATCAAATCCTTCAGCAGCTATCACAAACACAACTCCTTCTCAGATGGTTTTGATTCAGTGGCTTGATTGATGTGAATTGGATTCACAAACTTGTTGATCAATTTCAATGCTTGATGTTTGAATTGTAGCTCTCAGTTTTCAGTTGATCACTAGATATTTCTTTTTAAGCACAGATGAAGGCCTTTTTGATTTGACAGAGTTTTTGCTTGTTTATCGTTTTCTTATTTTGTTTTGTATGTCAGTGCCTTCTATTTATAGCCTTGATAATCCTTGATTTGAATTTCTGTCTGTTGGCTATATTAAAGAGGGGAATAATCCTTGATTATATTATTGATTCCCACTTAATTGTATTCTCCTTGATTTCAGTGATCGTATTTTTCTTCAAACATTTATCAAAAAATCCGCCCTTGATTGATTCTCTATTGATTGTGCATTTAATGCTTGATCTTATGTATCTTCATTATATTTTAAAATCTGATTAAACTATGGTTTACTTGGCTGTTCTCTGAACGGTCAAGTGACTTAACTGACTCGGTCGCTTAAATCTTTCTTCACTGCTTTGTCTTTACTTAGCCGATAGTCAGTTTACTTTGCCAATTCACTGTTTCCTTCATTCTATTCAGTTCATGAGAATCCTTGTACTTCACTGATCCTTGATTTGTGTGAGATCAGTGTACACCATATTTAAACATTGAGTTCCATCACTTGAAACATAACTTCGACTTATCCAAGGTCATCACAGACTTCCTTGGTTATAAGTCAGACCATAATGTCTTCATTGCTTCTCTGCTGGTACTTGGCTGGCTTCACTCTACCGAAAATCTGTTTCACTTTGCCGTCTTACCAACTAGTACAATACTTATCTGACTTAACTTATACAACATGTCAGACTCTAAGTAAAGACTTATACAGAGAATTCTAACTAATTCCAGGTTTGGTATAACAGCTAGTATGGCCATCATCAAAACATAATAAAATGTTCCTAACAGAGATAATTATGGAATACTTGAATATCATAATCAGGGTAGTTATGTTTTAGGATTTTTCTTGTATTTATTTGATTTGGTGCGTGCGTAAGAAGAGAGGTCCGAGAAGGACCGAGCCCGACCTGTTAGGTCGGGCACCAATGTGTTGATCATACACTTGGCTGACCTGGGAAGGTTGGGAAAGAGTGGTCGATCTTGGGCAGCTCAGCTACTGGGGGCTCCGCCCCTTAAAGGAGACTTTTCTCCATCCTTATCTATTGTTGGACTATCATGGAGATGACACATGGAGAGGTGTTGATCTGACCTCCGTCATAAGCCCTCTAGATCCAGCCGATCCTGTCGGGGTCGGCTCGGATCTGTCTAGACCGCGGCTCGGCTTGTCCATATAAACTTGTAGGTTTTTGAATGATGACCGGGGACTGTTACACCGCAGTTATGACCGTCCCAGAATTCTAGGCATTACTACCCGCACGTTTAAATTGGACCAGTTTCCAAGATAAACTCGAAGGGCATTAACTTGTCATATCAAGCGTCATTTCTCCATTTTGATTCTACCCTATTATAGCTTCCTATTACCCTTTCTCTCCATTCTTGTCCTCATCGGAACTATAATTGATAGGGAGATCACTTTCGTCCGGTTCATCTGAAGAGGAACCGCTCTCTCCTAAGACCAAAGCTTTCATAAGGGAGTGCTGGACTAGGCGTATGGTTTATGAAGAGATCCCAAGGATTCCTCCACAGCCTATTTCCACCACTTCCTCTTCCAGTCCTTCATCAAGAACTTTTGACCCTCTTTTGAGGCTCAAAATCCAGCGGGCCACTCAAGATATCATGGGTAGTCATAGAATGGTCTCAGTTTTGACTCAGAGCAGTATGGAATACCTCTTCCATGAATACGGGGTAAAACTGGAAGAATCTGCACCTCTGCTCCCTGTTGACCCGGATCCGTACGCATCCCGTCCTCCAGACGGGTATTTCGCTATTTATGAATCTCTGTTAAAAGCTGGCTTGATGTTGCCTTTGTGCCCGGCCTTTTTGTCTGTGTTATGGCATTATGGGATAGGTGCAGCTCAAGTGGCTCCTTCAGGTGTTAGGACTGTGATAGGGTTAGCCATCTTGTGCCAAGAAGTCGGGGTGCGGTTCTCGGTGGGCCTCTTCCGGGTTTTTCACCGCAACACGTAGAGCCCGGGGCTGAAAGGATGGTACCACTTCTCGCATCGGTCGGGAGTAAAGGAAATGCTGCTCGAAGGCCCTAAGTATAACTCGTGGTGAGGGCGCTTCTTCTTCATCAGAGGTGGAGGGGATTCTTGGATGGGACGTTGGAAAACAAGCTCTTTGCACAAAAAAAAACGAGTGTCCGACCATTCTGAACTCCACTTTGGTGGATGATATTCAGAATGCGGATATCATCCTAAGACGGCATGAGTATCCTTTTGAGCTGATAAATGCAGCCTGCTTGCCAGAGGCCGGTCCCGATCCCTATGTTCCCTTATGCAGAGACAGTTGTGACGTTCGTAAGAACCACTACTTCCTTGTTCTTTTAGATTTTTGAATTAGCATAAGTAATGGACTTTTTCTTCATATAGTGAGGACCCTGGCCAGCCTTCAAGCCCCCATCCATAGGGAGGAGGTGGAACGCCGGACCGAGAGACCAACCGTGGTCGGGAAGCATGCTGGCCATAACCGGGCGACCCGGACCATAGGATCCCCTATCGGGGCTCGTCTGTTATCCGAACTGGAGGACGATGCTTTCGCAGGTCCTTATTATTCCAAGAGGGATTTGGATGCTATTATCATCGAGGTTGACGAGGAGGAAGAGGAGGAGCTGGAGATGCCTCTCATCCGAAGGTCTTCCCGCCTTAGGTCGGGGGAGGTTGACGCCGAAGAGAGGCTGGAAAAAAAGAAGCAGGACCGAGTTTGGATCGGGTCCAGGAAATGAAGCTGAGGATGAGGGAACATCTAAGATTCGCCAAGGGAACGTGGAGGCCGAGGTCGATCCCTGCGCTTCACCTTCCTCGGGTGCTCCGGCGCAAGAGGTTTCTTAGTGATGTCCGATATGGAGCTGCTCAAGGCGGGCTTTGAGGCCGTGAGATATGTAAGTTCCATTTCTTAGTACATTTGATGCTCATCTTTGTTAGATTGTTTACACAGGGATCGGTCGTGGGTCAAGATATCTTCTACCGACTTGCGCGCTCGTCAGCAGAACGGGAAAAGAGGGCTTCTATTCTGAAGTCTAAAGATGAGAAGATATGAGAACTTAAGGAACAGATAGAAGCCCGGACAAAAAGGATGGAGGATCTGAGGTCGGACTATGACACTCGTCTTCAAGAGTTCATGACCGAAAACTTAGAGAGGGAGGCTGAGCTTGACAGTCATATTGTAAAGATCCGAGAGGAGCTTACCATTTTGGATGCCACTGTCCGAGATCCCCCCCCCCCCCTCCCCGTCTCCATGAGGCCTCCTCCCAAGAAATCCGAGATTATAAGGCTTCCTCTGAGTTCATCGAGTCTTTAAAGCGGCTGCTGAGCCCTGCCATGAGGGCTAGCTATATGCTGGGGGTAGATGACAGCAGGGCTCATTTTCCGGACCTTTCTCTTGACAGCCTGGCCCACCCAGACTTGTACATTCCTGGTGCGGACACGATGTACTCCATTCGGCTGAAAGAGTTTCAAGCAGGAGTGGACCTCGCGGATAAGTATCCCATGGTCGGGCCACCTTGCTGACCTTCTAAGGGGA
Source organism: Gentiana straminea (assembly GCA_036785695.1). Classification (NCBI taxonomy): domain Eukaryota; kingdom Viridiplantae; phylum Streptophyta; class Magnoliopsida; order Gentianales; family Gentianaceae; genus Gentiana; species Gentiana straminea. The sequence goes on along the minus strand of JAVUPR010000241.1, from coordinate 1,131,526 downwards.
GCGAGCCCTCAAGTTCAGCCCCCGGTTCCTGATAGGATCAGGCTTTTTGGCATCTAGGGATACCTCTGTGTAGACCTTTTTCCCTTGTAATTTTTGTTGTTTATTAATGAAAGTAATTTTCTATATCATTTTTTGCAAAATGACTTGCTTTTTTGTGTATTTTCTATTTGTCTTATTGTTGATGGGGTATGTTTCCCCCCAGTGTGCCATTCTTTAACTATGGTTTCGGATGGCATACTTGTGTTTGTTGGATAGCGTACATATGAGGCCGATCCCATCTCGTGGAGCTCAGACACATGTGGGTCAGATAACAGATCTGAGCAAACTAAGTCAGTTTAGTGTTTACCTCGTAATCAGTAGGACCAGATCGGACTGGTCTATATTGTATCGAATGTGGTCAGAATCGATTGACTTGTTTGGTAGATAACGGCGAGCTGGCCAGGTTGGTTATCGCGTGAAAGTATTTGGGATGAACTGAGCCAGGCTAGTGCTGACTTCTCATTTTTTAAGCACGGTGAGCAGGGCCAGGTCGGACTGACTTCTCGCGTGAAAGTATTTAGGACGAGCTAGCCCAGGCTAGTGCTGACTTCTCGTTTTTTAAGCATGGCGAGCATGGCTAGGTCGGACTGACTTCTCGCGTGAAAGTATTTAGGACGAGTTGGGCCAGGCAAGTGTTGACTTCTCATTTTTAAAGAATGGCGAGCAGGGCCACGACGGACTGACTTCTCGCGTGAAAGTATTTAGGACGAGCTGGGCCAGGCTAGTGCTAACTTCTCGTTTTTGAAGCACGGCGAGCAGGGCCAGGTCAGACTGACTTCTCAGTGAAAGTATTTAGGACGAGCTGGGCCAGGCTAGTACCAACTTCTCGTTTTTTAAGCACGGCGAGCAGGGCCAGGTCGGATTGACTTTTCGTATGAAAGTATTTAGGACGAGCTGGGCTAGGTTAGTGATGACTTCTTATTTTTAGAGCACGGCGAGCAGAGCCAGGTCGGACTGACTTCTCGCGTGTTATATGACGTGCCGATAAAATGATGTAATCATCCGTATAAAAACTCCGGTGGAATCAAAATAATGTTTATTTGAAGCAATAAAATTTGGAAAAGAAAAAATTGACATAACAAAAATACAAGAGGGGCGCTCCTAAAGCTTGGTTCAGGGATAGAACCTTCGCAGGTTGTTAGCATTCTAGCTCCTAGGGATGGTCTTGCCACTGGATTCGGCCAACTGATATACGCATTTTCCATGTCCTTGACTATTTTGTAGGGCCCTTCCCAGTTCGGATCGAGCTTTCCTTGTGGACCCTGTCTGCTGACTTTGTTCTTTCTCAGCACCAGGTCCCCTTCTTTAAAGTATGCATCCTTTACTTTGTTATTTTAGTACTGGGAGATCTTCTGCTTGTATCTGGCCATTCGAATGAAGGCCGCCTCTCGGGTCTCTTCTAAATCGCCTTTAGAATGCATGAGCTCTATTTCCCAATCTGCCTCCGTATATAGCTCGGTTCTTGGTGAGGGTAGTCCGATCTCAGCAGGTATGACCGACTCATTTCTATAGGCTAAGGAAAAAGGCGTTTCTCATGTTTCTGAGTTTGTTGTTGTCCGGTACGCCCACAGGATGTTGGGCAGATGTTCCACCCAATTTTCTCATTCTTCTTCAAGTCTCTTTTTCAGGCCAAATTTGATTTGTCGATTGGTTTGCTCCACGTGCCCGTTCGCTTGTGGGTGCCCAACTGACGTAAAGCATTGAGATATCCCTAGCTTGGCACACCATGATCGGACCTTTTTGTCTTCAAATTGCATGCCATTATCCGAAATTTGTGTCTTGGGTATTCCATACCGGCATACTATGTTCTTTCAGAGAAATTTCTACATGGTTTTTGCCGTGATCGTTGTTAGAACTTCGGCCTCTACCCACTTGGTGAAGTAATCTACTATGACCACTAGAAACCTGAGGTTACCCGGTGCTCGAGGTAGGGGCCCGACCAGGTCGACCCCCCACTGATCGAAGGACCATGCTGCGACTATAGGGACCATTTGTTGAGAAGCTTGATGCGATACGTTATCGTGCACTTGGCATGGCTTACACCTGGGGATAAGATCCTCAGCATCTTGATGTATGGTCGGCCAATAGTAGCCAAACAGATGACATTTTAGAGCTAATGTCCGAGCTCCGGGGTGACTTCCACATACTCCTAAGTGAAATTCTTGGAGCAAATAGTTTCCTTCATCCTTCAATGCAAACCTAAGCTAGGGTGTCACGAAGGGCTTCATATACAGTATGTTATCAAAAAGAGAGTATCGGGTTGCTTTGAACTTCAATTTTCTGGCCAATGTTCTGTCCTCGAGAAGTATCCTGTTGCGAAGGTAGGATACAATAGGATCCATCCAAGTATCCTTATGTGTGATGGGCTGAACTTATTTGGTCTCATAGCTTCTTTCTCGTAGTTGTTCTAAGAGTACCCTTTTGTTAGAGACAAAGTTGGATGCCAATTTAGAGCGAGCGTCGGCTCGCCTGTTCTGAGATCGGGGGACCTGTTCTGGGTTGAACATTTTCATGGGTTCCTCTTTGGCCTCGTATTCTCCCTTAACATGGTTGACGATCAGTTGGGAGTCGCTGTAGACCCACAAATTTTTTGCTCCTAGCCTGGCCAAATTGAGCCCGGTGATTAACGCTTCATACTCGGCTTCGTTGTTGGTGGCATGGAAGTTAAATTGGAGAGCGTATGGGAACTCTTTTTCCTTGGGGCTGATAAGAAGGAGTACTGCCCCGGCTCATTCTTTGCTTGAGGCTCCAACGACGTACATGATCCAGTGCTCGGTTTCACAGCTTGGCTGACTCTGGTCGACGGTTATAGTTGTCTCTTCTGCCAAGAAATCTGCTAAGGCTTGAGCTTGAACTGTGGTTCGAGGGTGGAAGTCCAGATTATATTCCACTAGTTCAACCACCCATTTTGCTAATTGGCCTGGCGTTTCCGGTGGGCTAATACTTGCCGAATGGGCTGATCTTTAACCACGGCTATTGAATGGGCTTGAAAATAGGGCCTTAACTTTCTAGAGGCATGGACTAGGGCAAGTGCCAGCTTCTCAACGTTTGAGTATCGGATCTCCGGGCCGTGGAGTGTTTTACTGACATAGAATATCGGTCTCTGTATATTGTCTTGCTCTTTGACGAGGACTACGCTTATGGCTTCGTTGCATAATGACAAGTAGGCAAGCAAGGTACGTATTTCCTTCCTACAGTGAGATGAGTATGGGTAGATCGGCCAAATAGGTTTTCAGATCTTCAAAGGCCTGTTGGCACTCTTCATCCCATTTAAACGGATTGACTTGCCTTGGGATTTTAAAAAAAGGAAAGGCTCGTTGCGCCGATCGGGATAAAAACCGGCCGAGGGCGGCCATTCTTCCTATCAACCTTTGAACTTCTTTGATATTACTTGGTGCAGGCATAGTCCCTAATGCTTCTATTTTATCGGGATTGGATTTGATGCCTTCTTTGGATATCATCTACTCCAAGAACTTGCCGGTTCTGACTCCGAACGTACACTTCATGGGGTTAAGCTTCATATGTGTCATTCTGAGTACTTCAAAAACTTCTTTCACATCGATCAAGTATTGTTTGAGGGACTTACTCTTGATCAAGAGATCATCCACGTATACTTCCATACACATTTCGATATGGTCTTTGAATATCGTGTTAACCGCCCTTTGATAGGTCACGCTAGCATTCTAGAGAACAAATGGCATGGTTTTGTAGCAATATGTGTTGAACTCGGTGATGAATGAGGTCTTTTTTGCGTCCTGGGGGTCCATGGCTATTTGATGGTAGCCTTTGTAGGCGTCCAAAAAGCCGAATACCTCGAAACCTATGGTTGAATCCACCATATGGTTTATCTTAGGTAACGGATAACAGTCCTTGGGGCAGGTCGGTTGAGGTCAGTGAAGTCCACGCACATTCTCCAACTTCTATCCGGTATTTTGATTATGACCGGATTCTCCAACCATTTAGGATAGCTTACTTCGTGGATAACGTCGGCCTGAAGCATCTTGGCAACTTCTTTCTCGATAGCATCCATTCGCTCTTTGGCAAAATGCCTCTTCTTTTGCTGGACAGGTTTCTGGCGTGGGTCAACGTTCAGCTTATGCAAAGCCAGTGTGGGGGATAGCCCTGGCATGTCTTCTGTCTTCCAGGCGAACATGTCTCTGAATTCTTTCAATAGATCCACCAATTGTTTCTTGCATTGATCGGGAATCCAGAAACCTATCCTACGGTCAGACCCGCCTGATCTTCCCATAGGCTGACCTCTTCCGCCTTGTCGTCTGAGGACCAGGCCTCTTCGCCTTCGGGGAGAAATTCTTCAATGAGCACCTGTGTGGATCTTTTATTCACGTCAGAGGCATAGGAACTCCTAACCCCACCCACATCGCCCCTGAGTTCTACGGGGCCATCCGGGGTAGAACCTTAAGCTGTTATGTACGGGCGAGATTATAGCTTGTAAACCGATCATAGGAGGTCGGCCTATAATGATATTATAGGGGACGACGCCCTAACCACTACATACTCAACCGAGAGTGTCCGGCCTCTTGGTGGTTGGCGGAATGTAGTGGCGAGGACAATTGTGCCTTCGGGGCAGACTGGAGGCCCGGCGAAGCCGAACTGAGTGGTGTCTGCTGGCATCATCTTAGAGTTTCCTAGGTGCATACTAACCGCACTTCCTGTGACGATGCAGATTTGTCTTACCAGACTCCTGCCTACCATGGCTTTAATCATCAGGCCATTGTTGTTAACTGCCAAGGGGATAGGATCTATGGTGCCTTTTGTAAGGTACTCTCGTGTTGGTATGTGGGTCATCTTCTTTTTCCGGAATCCGGTTGCCAGATCCCCCGGAGATGGTGTTTATGCTCCCAACTGGATTGGTTGTCATCGTGATATTGTTTGAACAGATTGTCAATAAAAGAGGCCCTCCTTCAAGCGCCAATTGATGATGCTGGAAATCCTCTATACAAATATGGGGCTTCTCCCTCTTAACGACAACCCGTCAAAGCTTCAAGCACAACGAAAACTATGAAAGTGATAAAAAGAGGGGGGAGTTTGTGGTGGTTTAGACTGCACTTGAGATGTTATTCCTCAAGCTGTCTATGTATCCAATAGATGAATTGGAATCAAGTCCTCGTAGTTCCTTAGGGATTGTTTATATAGATGGGCTTGTGCCCTAGAAATTGCGCATGGCGTGTCCAAGATGGACTCTGATTGTCGTGTTCCCTAAGAAAAAGAGTAAGATGATTTGATCCCCTTGATTTTAGGAGATAATTATGGAATAATTGAATATCAGAATCAGGGTAGTTATGTTTTAGGATTCTTTCTGTATTTATTCGATTTGGTGCATGCGTAAGAAGTGAGGTCCGAGAAGGACCGAGCCCGACCTGTTAGGACGGGCACCGATGTGCTGATCATACATTTGGCCGACCTGGGAAGGTTGGGAAAGAGTGCTAGATCTTGGGCAGCTCGGGTACTGGGGCTCCGCCCCTTAAAGGAGACTTTTCTCCATCCTTGTTGGACTATCATGGAGATAACACATGGCAAGGTGGTGATCCGACCTCCGTCAGTTACCCCCCGCATTTTGTAGAACATCATAAGTTGACTGAATGGTGAAAGCCCCATTATGGGTGAACTTCCCGAACCAAGACTACTTAGCATTGTCCTAATGAATGCCCGATATCGATTGGAGCACACTTCATGTGCCCAACATAGCCCTTCAAGCAGGGGCGGCTCCACCTTATAGAAAAAGGGTCACCTGACTCTCAAAAAAAAAAAAATCTTTGTATATTATACACAATTTAAAATTTTTATGTACTAATATCTAATTACTGACCCGCTAAAATTTTTAAATATTTGCCCTTGACCCATAATTATACATATATATTTTATGTAATGTATTGAAAGTTCGTAATACAGTGTGTCGATCTCGATCCCTGACCCGTGTCACACAATTCCTACAGCCGCCACTGCCTTCGAGTGGGGGAGGCAAAAGACGTAGTCTCTCTATCACCAATAACATGCTTCAGGTAGCAAGGTGTGTAAAAGGGAAAAGGCGAATTTTAGCAAAGTTAACTCTTTGACCAGAGACTCAACATAAGTCAATCATTACTCGATCCAGAACTTTCATGCAATAGGTTGATGCTTCCCAGAAGAAGAAAATATTCATCCGCAAATAGCCAATAAGATATTCTGACACCACTCGCAGTAATGCGATACGGCTTCCAAATTTTAGATCATTTGTCCAAGAACCTCCATGCACAAAACGAACAAATATGGTGACATTGGATCACCATATCTTACCCCGCATTGAGGAACAAAGCTATTCCACTGCTTGTCATTCCAAATGATAGAAAGCGAGGCCGTCTTAATATAAAACATGATAAGATCAACAAAAGAGGAATCAAATCCCGAGTGGTGGAGAACATGCACAATGAAACGCCATTAGAAACGAGGAGTAAGTATTACCAAATGAAACCAAGCTCTTCAACTTCATCTTCTCCAATTAATACAAGTTGTCAATTTACAGCAATTGAAGAAAGAAGAACTTTTAGAGTAGATTTACACAAGATCAAAGCTAAATAAATAATCCAAAACTATAACTATCACTATTCTAAGCTATTCTGAATTTCTAACTATAACGGTAGGAAATAGTAGAGGGAGAAAGAAGAAAAACAAGGGTTCATGGTTCAAGGGAGAGAAGGTGGGTGAAATGTTATGAATATGAACCTTTTACTCGTCATGACACATGGAAGCCGCCATGAAACTGGCCTGGCGCCTTGAAACTGAAAAAAATAAAAATAAAAAAAGAATTTGCAGCATAGCAGATTGGGCGGTCGCCCTAAACACTGCGACATGCCATTTGATACTTCTTCAGTAATTTGATAATAGCTTTGTGTGTAGAACTCTGATTCACGTGATTCAAGTTTTGTTAGAAAACTCGTTCAAAAATCTACGACTCTTATTTAGATGGTTTGTCCTAATTATGAAAACCGATGTACATATGTCAAATCAAACTCCAAAATTAGTCATAAATGAGTCAAAATTAATATGTTAGGATCAAGCGTTTACTATTCTACTAATTAAAAATAATTGGTGTTAGTAAAGATGCGTGCTATTATATTTCCTTATACATTAATAGTGTGCTACTATATGACTGTGTAGCCTCAAGATCTACTCGAAGCCTGTGAAATAACTCTAAGCGCATTCTGGGGAGAGGGGGGGGGGGGGGGGGGAATAGGATCTTCGGCAAAATAATTTAAAAGATCGTTGTGTGCTTTCACCCAATATCGGCTAATAAATGTACGCCATAAAATCCAAGGTTGCTCGGGCTCGGCCTCAGTCTTTTCAGCCGCTTTGATAACGTGCATAAACATTTCTTCGTTGCGCATTTGGAGGATTTTACATATGGGAAGGCCAAAATGGAGGATTTTACATGAAGATAATAGATAATTATACAAGTTAAGAATCTGTATGGTTATTTTTTATTAAATTTTTTTTTTTTTGAAAAGGAATCAGTAAGTTGAGGGAGTGGTGGATTGGTGTTTAGATACAATGAAATGTGTGCAGTGGTAGTCGGAATATAAGGTGTGAGAGTTAAAATGTTGGTATTGTTGAAATGAATGTTGAATTATATATGTGCTGAAAAATTAAGATGTGAAGTGGGTGAAATATGTGGCGGAAGAAAAAGAAGCTGAGAATCCCCCTAACCCCCTAAAATTGCAATTACACATCCAATAGGATACAAATGCAAGACATAAAAAAAATCTAAGTTACCCGTATTTTAAACAATTTCTTCATTAGATTGATATATTTTTGGATAGAATGATGATTCATTCACAACGATTGACGCAACAAATCTTTGCATCATTAATTATAATAGGCCTACATCATAATCAATAGATGAAGTGTGTTGTGTCACTCGTTATGACTCAACTGTTAATAAAAATATTCAAAATTTCAAAAGATGCTATATTTTTTTCCAAAAATAACATTCGACGTGTTTTATAAACGCATATGACATATTCAAATATCATTTTGTGACTATAAATATTTCATTTTGATTTTATGGGAAAATTTAAAAAAAAAATAGGGATATTATGTTGGTGGTTAAATTAGTTTGTTGATATGGGAGAGAAAATAATTTTGAGGAATTGTATAGGAAATGTTCATTGGAATTTGTTGTTTTATAGGGTATTGAAAATTGAACATGAAACGAAAAATAAGATAATAGGAAGTGCTGACGGAGAATATGGGAGTCGATTTGAGCATTTTGTAGGTGAAGTCATCTTAATTTGGTATTTAGTGGGATTAATGCTTGGGCTTCACTCTACAATGGAAAATTCACCATCTCTATGGTGAATCTTCATGAGATTTGAGTTTTTTTTATGTATTACACTCAATTGAGGTATAATTTCGAATTTAAAAGCATTTATTCTCTGTTTTAATGGCTTTATTTGGTGTAACTTGCTTTGCTTTTGTGTTAATCATGAGTAGCTAAGACAATCGTGGCTTAGGTGATGAGAAAATGAGCTAGATATGTTGTAATTGCTTGGATTCAAGTTGGGTTGTTTCCCCCTCAAAACAAATGTTGGGTTGTTTTGTATACTCTTAATTTGTTCAAGTCATGGTGATTGATCTTCATTGATGTGAATAATTCGTGACATATTACATCATCTAAGTGTTAATTTGAGGCGTAATTGTGGCATGGAATCTAATCACCATGAACACATAGTAAAAGCATCTGGAGTATAGAACTGATTTCTAGTGTGTGTTACCTAATCTTAGATTAGGCAATTCGTAGCACTTTAATGCGTAGCCATTCTTTTAAATCTAGTCCTAGCTGATAGATAGAAGTTTGGTTATAGTTCGTTGATGTGAGAGATCGATTGACGTTAACATAGTTAATTGCACCTTGAATGCTATGGGAACTCATTAGTAAAGCTTGATTCCGAGTAGTTATAAGACCTCATTTCTAGTTCATTGGAACATCACCCGAACCACCTCATTTCATATCATTTCCCCTTCATCCGAGTCATATTAGTTTTAGATAATTGCACTTTTTGTTTGCTTTTCATTATTTGCTTTGTAGTTGGTCAAGATTTTTTAATTCTCAAAATTATGAATACACCTAGACTAGATGTTCGGGCCACTTTGGTATTCAACTGAAATTTCTCTCTGAGGATACGACATTGACTCACTGATCTAGACTACAGTCGACCCGGTACTCTGCTGGTTAAATTGGAAACCTAGTGAGGCTGATCAAGCTTAAGCCTTACAATACACACAGATTCGGTTAAAACAAAATCTCACAATTTGAGTTTCAAACCTGGGTATATTTCTCAGACCACACAGGTCTCTGTCAAATCACTATCCTTATGGATTTGACTGTCTTAACTCCAAATCAAGTTTGACACCAAGTTCTTAGATTTAAGAATAACCAAAACTAGACTTCAAGACTGATATCAACAACTAAAGTCAAACTGAATGGAGATAAACTCAGCTTACCAACAAACGATCATGGCAAGACTTAAATGGCATTGAGAATTACACCTTATCTTATCATGTCGTCACAATATTGATCACACGTTTATGCGTTATGTTATATCCATTTCGATCAATATTTGTCACACATTTTATCGTGTCTATATCATATCTCTACTAATGCCACTAAAGTCTTAGACTTTTACAGTGTACGGCATAAAGTTTATTGATGTTATATAATATATAAGGATGTTTAAATAAGATTTACAAAGATACAATCCATAAAAGAAATCAAGACATGAAGTATTCAAGTGATACATCATATATATAATTGAAGACGTCAATCCTTCAAAAAAATAATTGAAGACGTCAACATGTGATACACTATGATACGCTTATGTATCATCCATATGATACTAATGATATAAGTTTATATCATTTTTGGAGCTTACATCGGCAGCCACAAGATCAAGCATGAACAAGGGGATCAGGGTGAAGTCATATTTACTTAATACTCCCTCCGTTTTTTTTTTTATCTGTCACATTTCAAAATTTGCTATTTTTTTATTTATCGGTTATTGTATATTTTTAATACATCATTTGTTACTTTTTCCTTCTTTACCGATAAAACATTTACATCTCCAATAAAAAAATATACATTTCCAATACTAAAAAAAAACACATTTACCAAAAAAGTATTTACATCTCCAATAAAAAAAAATACATTTCCAACACTATATTTGAGACATATTAACTACTTTCTTAATTTGTATGAATCTTCTCTCTGCGACATATATATAAAAACGGAGGGAGTACCATACAACAATGAGCTGCAAATTCTATTAGTCTATTTTGGGGTGTGGGAGAAGTGAAAAAGAAATGGATGAGAAACTAATTTTAACACACCAACATTATCAATGCAATCAAACAACAATTCAACCAAAATTATATACAATAAAAATAAAAATAAAAACCCTGAATAAATGCATGTCCAAAAGGCTATAGTTTGAAAGATAAAATACATGGATGGAGTAATTACATCTCATAAAAAAATAAAAATAAAAATAGAAAATGTAACTATTATAAGAAATACTGTTGATAATGTTGGCAAAGGAAAACAGGTGTACAATCACACAAGAAATTCTACTGAATTACTTGTCCATTTTTTAAACACACTCCAAAAAATCTAGTAGTACAATATAAATCAGGAAAACAAATGGGAAAAAATGTGGAAACTCTACCATCTTCATACAAAACAAAAATGGCAGTCATTCTGCACAATTTTAACCATATAATTCATTTACACTGTAATTCTAACAGTCAAGACTTACTACCAGATTAGATTGTTGTGCAACTCACTCTAATAAGATGGAAGTCTATCTCTTTTGGGAGTTAAGTGGGACCAATTCCCATATCTTGATCATCCCGTCGTCACTAGCAGAAGCAAGCAACCCATTATTTCCCTGCAACATTGGATTTTAATTCGGGGGAGGCGGTCAAATATTATTTTTCAAAAATTCACTTTTGCATATTTAAAACCGATAAGATAATCCTTTTTAATCTTATACACGAGCTTACCCCAGAGCTCCACTGCACACAGTTTACGTCCATATCATGAGCCTTCGTCTTCTTCAATAGCAATTCATACTTGGGACCATCATCGCCCTGTAAAAAGGACATACAAAAAACTTTTGTATAAAACCCTCAAGGACTATATTGAAAATATTCCACAAAATATTACACATATCAAAGGGGGTAAGAAGTGGCTAAAGCTTTCAAGAAACTGTATTTTTTAATCAAACACACTCTAAATTCCAATCAACCATGCCATGGACTTTATGTGTATTTCGTTTTGTTCACTCGTTGTCCATGGACACTGCTCGTGATACACATGAATGTCGTTTCAGTTATAATATCCCTTCATATATTAGTGGGACAATATATTGCTACAAAAACTACACTAGGATAAGGGGGAAGTTAGTTCCATCACACAACAAAAAGCAGAGTGAAAATAAAAAGCAGAGTGTCTCAATTATTTAGAGGAGAAAGAGCAGTTTAAGTACCAAATCATTTTCATTCTCAACAAATAAGCATATAGCATCATCCGCTGCTCCACTAGCAATTATTCCGTCCCTTGTATGATAACAAAAAGAAAAAGAGACAACAATGTCAGGTAAGGAGAAGCAAAATATTGATGAAGAAAGCATGTTTAGCTCATTCATGAGGAGGATAAGAAAACAACCTTGACCAGTGAACTGAAAAAATAGTTCGATCATGATAACCGGATAAAGTGCAGAGATGTTTCCTGCAATAAAGACACAAGGCAATCATAAGCTTCTTCTTATATAAAGTATATGTAAATAGTAAACCAGAATTCTATGCTGTAATTTACGAAACGTTCTATTTTATTTATAAAGCACAATTGATTATACAACATGAGAAAACACATGCTATGGTCATAAAAGAAACAGCAACAACACTTTGGTTATGCCCTCATTGCACAAAAACCCGGAATCAACATTAATATGCTTCGCAACTGCACCGTAGCCACTTATCCTCATACAACCTTATTCCAAAAGCATGTACTCACTAATTCTGTTGATGAAAGTTCACATCCAAGAGAAATGTAAAGCAAAACATTTGATGATTTTTAACTTTAAAGACTTCTGATACGACCAAAGTAAAGCATTTTAACTATCTTAACATTTCCACAGAAAATGGCCACCATACCAAATTATCTCATGCAGGGTATAAAATACTTGGGACATACTATTTTAAGAGAAAAACAATTCTACATATTGCCCTCACAATGATTGAAGCATGTAAATTACCAAAGAAGCACTAGAAGTTTATTTGGATTGGTGGTTCTTTAGAATCGATTTATGACAATTTTGAAATAGTTGCGAACTTCACAAATGGAATGATCAAAACACACTGAAATCCATGATACAATCATACAACCTTTTGCTACTATTTCCCCTGTCAAATTCAAAGCACTATCTGCTTTTCTACGTGTCTAAAAACACCATACGGTTTTTCAAAGTGCTACTATACTCAGAATATTATACCTACATGCTTTCCCTCATGTTTTTTTAAATAAAGTCACACTTATAAATTCTTCAATGAGGGCTACAAAGAAGAGAGAAGCCGTCATTGCCCTGCTTTCTACAAAATTATTTGCAGAATGAATCAGCTAGATGGCCCGGCCCTTTCACGAACCCCATACAGATATAATACATGCCTGAGTATATACTCCAAGTTATTAAGCTTTCTTCGTGTTAATTAACTTAAGCACCACAGAAATTTCATGATGAATTTTGTGAGGTTCTACAGAGTATTGACGACTATCAACATAAGCATAAAACAACTGGAATTGCACAGAGAATCACATGGCTGCTGACACCAGCATAAGTCTCGGGGTATAACACAGATTCCATAAAACATAGTCAAATATATTCACATCATTTCACGCTATATATCATTGGATATAATCTAACCATACAACTAGAAGATAATCAGTCACTCCAAAGTAAGCATGTTTAGCATTTTAACATGTTCACAAGTCTCTCTACAAAAGATAAACCACACGAAAGCAGAATGCAGCTCACCAAGGTGTATAAGAATCGCCAGACTGCATTCTCCCTATGTCAGCTCCCCATATTTTAATGGTAAGATCATCACTGCAAATTGCATTATGTCGCTAAGAAGATTAGTTATTAGTATCTTAGGAACATCTCTAGAAGGATATTTTCTAAGAAAAACATAAAAGAGAGAGAGTGTGCACGAAAGGCCAACATACCTGCAAGTAACCATTTTATTTCCGCTGGCATTAAAGGAGAGAGCCCATACGGTAGATGTGTGACCACTGAAAAGTAATAAATGCAGTTAAAGGAGTAAGTAAAAACAAAAGAAGAAGCAAACGAGCATGTGTAACTTTCAATGTGTTGAATATAACAAATAGTTAAAAGGTATTATGGTAGATATAAAATTGGTCCCAAAGAACTTGAAAAAGAGGTAGATGAGGCCACCTACGACCTTTACTTGAACAAAATCTGCTTTATAGGCTCTTAGCGCTGTAATCCTAAGTTCTAAAAGAAGCCATCTCTATCATTTAAGATAAGACATTAATCATACAACATGAAATTACAAGATAAATGTCATTTCCACTCAAATTTCAAAAAGTTAGAAATGAAATTTCAGAAAAGGAACATTTGTTCAAATGTACAGGTGAACCAAATACTGGAACCCCAGAAAGAAAACAAAAAACCAAGTGAAATGAAATGATATGACATGAAACCATGTCAATTCATACTTGTCAGCTTCAGTTATCGTCTGGACACAGTGCCACATATCATCCCCATCTTCTGCCCAAACCTACATGAATTCAATCCATGTCGCATGACACAAAAATCCAATGGGTAAGCTCACAGCATATTCTTATCAATTCTCTGCTTGCCAATATGAAAAATAAAGGAGGGAAAGAAATGATTTCTTGAAGGCATAAAATGAAGGAGAACCTCTCTTACCTTAATACTGTTGTCATAGCTACATGAGAATAGCAGGTCCATGTGGGGATGCCACTGGACCATTTTGACATCTTGTGTATGCCCTTGTAAGACATCGACACATTCAAACTCGTTACCAGGTAAAACCTCCCATATCCAAACAGATTTGTCTCTCCCACAGGTGGCCAACAGTGAGCCAGATGCATTGTAAGATACACCTTTGACCTCATTTTCATGACCCTGTAAACTCTAACATTACCAAAGGGAAACCCAAAGAAAGTCCAATAACAACATAGATAGGTCATGCACTACACATTCTGGAGTCGATATATAACAAAAAAAAAATGCAATCTTTGATCGAATGATTACCTAGAATAAAATAACCTCAGTAATGGCACCATTATATAAAGGACAGGCTAAAAAATTCAAGACTTATTCATTTGTGTTGAAGAGTCCATTCTTGTTGAACAAGCATAATTTAAATTGTCCTTAATTTTAGTATTCTAGAATATTCACATTTATTATTTTCTCTAGGTATGTACTGTTTAATACTAATGTATCAATCACTTTGAATCAATAAAATCCTTTTATTTTCTTTGTTAATATGGTATGAGAGCCAATCATGAATCTCTCCCTCTCTTCACGTCAAAACCCTCCTTTTCACAAGCCCTAATTTCCGAAATATCCCACCCTCCTCCCTCCTCCCTCCTCCATCATCAATCCGACGGCTCCTCCCACCATGTCGTCTTCTTCCTTTTACAAGTCGCCTCTACAATTACATGCCTTCTTTGATGCTGACTAGGCCACTGATGCTGATGATTGTCGTTCTATTGGTGCTTATTGTGTCCTTCTTAGTGATAATTTAATAAGTTGGCGTAGCAAGACTGTCGCTAAAAGTAGTATTGAAGCTGAGTACAAATCACTCTCTTATGCGGCGGATGAGGTTCTCGGGGTCTGTAGCCTCCTTAAAGAAGAAATGTATATTTCATTATTGTCACCACCTACATTGTGGTGTGAAACCATTGGCGCTACGTATCTCTCTGTCAATCATCTCTTTCATACCCATACCAAGTACGTCGAGATAGATTTTCATCATGTTCGCGAGCTTGTGGCCAATAAATCCATTCGAGTGTCTTTTGTTTCTTCCAAGGATAAGTTAACAGACATGCTCACCAAACCGTTAGGTCATAAGCGGTTTCAAGAACTCAAGCTCAATCTCCATGGGATTAAGGAGGTGTGTTGAAAAGTCAGTTTTTGTTGAACAAGCATAATTTAAGTTTTTGTTGAACAAGCATAGGTAAAAAGTAATGATAACACTCGATGTAATCAACAAAAAAGTTCTGCATAATTTAGAACTACCTCTAAAGTTGAAACACATTCATATTCATCGCCAATTTGATCCCAGACAGCAGTGGTGGCATCAAAACTAGCAGTAGCTATCATATTTCCGGATGGAAACCAGGCACATGATCTAACTGTCCGGGTGTGCCTCTCCTCCAACACTTCCTGCAAGACAATACCTTTATGCGTCAACTCCCCCATTTACTAGAAAACTCTTAAATATGGCGTATTTCACCATCTCCAACTATCCAAATTGGTGATATTCTTGGATGCTTTAGATAATTAAAATTTATATTGAGATGCTAGACTGACCACCTTAAGTAAATAGGAGCTTTGTCAAATAAATAAATCAAAGAAAGACAAAAAAAACTTTTCCTTCTTATGCTTATAATTGCCGCTGAACAAGTGTTCTTTAATCTTAGTTATGATGATAATAAAAAAAAGTTAATGATAAGCTAAAAAACGAACCCTGCTACGGAAAGAGCCAGTTAAGGGAGACTGTTCCCAAATACGAACGGTCTTGTCACCACTGCAGGAAGCAAGAACAGCCGGTACACCATCGATGCCGGTGGCCGGTTTCCAGGCAACGCTCCAAACCCTGTCGGTATGGCCTTCCAGCCGATCAATTTCCCTCAATTCAAATGCTTGATCAGTTAAACCCATTACCCTTATTCAAAATCCCAATTGAAGATGCAATAAAACCGATGAGCCAATCGATGTTCGGTCTTCTAACCCGTTTGACAAGTGGGGATGGGGAAATTATTGGGTACTACGTACCTACGTGCGGGGATATATGAGGTGGCACGATCGGTACCGTCAATTTTTAAACTGGATTTAAACTGTGTGGTTCAGATCATTTCATCAGTCATTTCACTTAAAATCATCCCTCTACCCAGTAATTTCCCGTGGGGATGATCGCTTTAAGGCTACTGGTAATGCCAGGGATGTTTTTGTTATTGCCAGGGCTGTTTTTGTACTTTTTGACAATCTTCCTGTTTTACTCTTTATATATCGAAAAACAACGATGGTCATCAAGGAGAATATATAAGATCGGGTCACTGTAGCACCCCATATTTTGATTTAAGTAAGGTCAGATCTGATATTTTTTTAGGTCTGCGTCCAAATTTGGACGATTCCGTCCAAATATATATTATCACGTCCAAATTTGATATAATTCCCGTCCAAAAAGAAATACAGGCATAAAATGACGGATCCGTCTAAATTTAGACAGAAAAAGTGAAGTGTTTCCGTCATAATATAGACGGGAATAGTGGGGGTTCAAATTGGACGGATTTCGTCCAATTTCGACGGAATTAGTGCTACGCTTCGTCGAAATGACACTCGTTTCGTCCAAAAAGAAACCTCGGCTCGTCAAAATTGAAATACGCTAGCCTATATTCGCTTCGTCTTCTTCCTCTTCCCCATTTCATTCTGAAACGACGAGACGCCCAAATTCCTTCAAATTACAGATTTTTTTTTTTGAAACGGGAGTGGTTTGAAATTGGAACGGTATCATCACAATAGCGCATTCTAATGAAGAAGCACCTCTTGTGAGTCATTTACGGTTTATTAGTTTTAATTTCGAAAATTTTATTGTATACATTCGAAAATTTTAATGTTTGATAGTGCTATATTTTATTTTTTTTCATTTGAATTCATGTATGGAATTAATGTATGATAGTGTTGTATGTATAATTTCGAAACTTTTTTTCGTATTCATGGATAATTCACGTACGCAATATGTATGATAGTGTTTTTTTTTTTATTCGAAAAAATGTATGATAGTTTTAATGCTCGATTATTTTGTAAATGACAGTGATTAGTTTGGGATTCAAATTATAGAGATGCATGATAGTATGATAATGTGGAGAAAATGTATAGCAGTGTAGACAATTTTTTAGATTGGAATTAATGTATGATAGTATAGTTTTTTATTCGAATAATGTGTGGTACTGCTTATAGTGTTGCTTTGTTTTGAAATGAGTAGTATAAATACCTTAATTTTGACATGTGTAGTAATGTATGTTATTGTTGGAAGTAGCGCCCGAAAGACAATTTCTGTAATTGTTTTTATAATTAATAAATGATAGATTTATTCTCATCTTATTATTTGCTTTATGCTTATATATTATACACTACTGAAAACCCCAAGTTGTATCATTTGTAGCCATATAACTTAGTGTGTGTCACATGTGAGGATTAAGTTTATGGTGATACACTTGAACTATAGTCCGTGGTGAACTTAATCAAAGTATGGGTCTATTGATTAAATCACCATTAATTCGTCCAGAACACTTTATTGGGTGATCGTCTTATCCGGACCGTCGATATTGGTTATCTAAGTGGGATATTTATATATGATGTAGTCATATAGGACTTAACCGATTTAATCTGAATTTCTCATATAATTCCGTGATTGAGAAATCTTATTAAATCACAAGATGATCATATATGGATTAACCTTAATCCTGAAGTGATTACTTACTCCTGCTTGTTTCAAGATAGGGTTTGATGTGTTCGTTAAGGATCGCTAAGAGGCGCGGTCCGAATCATTTTCACGTTGGCACTATTCTGGAATGAGTGAGAAGTGTGTGTCTCACAGATATTGAATCCATTCTTTCATGAGGGAAGTAGAAAGACAATCACCTTATTTGTTGATCCTAGAAACTGATCGATCGGCCGAGTTCATATTGGTTATGAACTAATTGATCACTAGTGGGTTAATTGTAAATAAGGATAAGATGTAATGAAGAAGGTTTACGGAAATAATCCCGCTTCGTTACGGATAGTTTATGGAGGGTTAGTCTGTATGTAATGATTATATCAATGGACACTTATTGACTCGACTTTCTGAGAATAAGTTATATCTATAATCGATAGAGTTCAGTTTCGGAGTTATGGTGACGTAATTCCGGAATTAATAAGTTGAGTAGAAATGTTCTGTTCGATGAATATTTTATTCAATTTATTGTAGCTACTTGATGATACAAATTATATCGTCTATGTGGGGCCGCACCTAGGAGGCTGCGACCACATATATGGCGACGTCAAAAGGTATTAAGAGCAAGGCCGCCGCCCACAACCCCTCCTAAAGCCTCGTCAGAGCTAGGGGGCCGGTGGGCGATCATAAATATAAGGCCCTTTAAGGGAGCCGCGCAAGACTTAAGAAGAAACAGGGGGAGAAGGCCAGACGACGAAGCTGGCGACCCTGGCGACCATAAGGGGTCGCCGCCTAGATATTACATCCACTTGCTACTAGATATTTCACCCACTTGATGACAGATATTTAGTATTTAGTATTACATCCACGTGCCTGCTTGGGCAGTTGCCAAGGGCGTTACTACCCACGTATTTGCAGTTATCAAGGGGGCTGACGTCAGCCACGATTTGACCAACTGCCCCATTGAACTTAAACGGATGGCCTCGCAGACGACAAGGTCGCAAAAAACAGGCCCAGAGTTGCTTCGAAGGCCGCTTGCTTTTAAAGTACGGCCCTTAGTGAACAAGTCGCATCAGACGACAAGGTCGCAAAAAACAGGCCCAGAGTTGCTTCGAAGGCCGCTTGCTTTTAAAGTACGGCCCTTAGTGAACAAGTCGCATCAGACGACAAGGTCGTAAAAAATAGGCCCGAGTTGCTTCGAAGGCCGCTTGCTTTTAAAGTACGGCCCTTAGTGAACAAGTCGAATCAGACGACAAGGTCGCAAAAAAACAGGCCCAGAGTTGCTTCGAAGGCCGCTTGCTTTTAAAGTACGGCCCTTAGTGAACAAGTCGCATCAAACAACGAGGTCGCACGTACCTGTCTAAAAGTTCATTACTCCACACTCGATATCTTCCCGAAGAATAATCAAGATATGAAGTAGGGGGCCATTGATGATACAAATTATATCGTCTATGTGGGGCCGCACCTAGGAGGCTGCGACCACATATATGGCGACGTCAAAAGGTATTAAGAGCAAGACCGCCGCCCACAACCCCTCCTAAAGCCTCGTCAGAGCTAGGGGCCGGTGGGCGATCATAATATAAGGCCCTTTAAGGGAGCCGCGCAAGACTTAAGAAGAAACAGGGGGAGAAGGCCAGACGACGAAGCTAGCGACCCTGGCGACCATAAGGGGTCGCCGCCTGGATATTACATCCACTTGCTACTAGATATTTCACCCACTTGATGACAGATATTTAGTATTTACTTAGCTGCTAAGACTAGTGACTAAGCTGCTGCCGCACCGCCAGTCTTTACTTCACCCCTAAGTTTAATCTTCCTATAAAAGGAAGTCTTGTATAACCTAATCAAGAGAGATTCTAATACAAAAATAACAGGCCAAAGCTCTGCAAGAACAAACTTATCTCACCGTTCTCCTCTCATCACCGCCTATCTCCGGCTAACATATAAATAATCTACTCACAAATAAGCCAGATATCCACACCATTAACACCGCAACGCCATCGTGACGTTTTCTGCATCGTCAGTTGGCTCCGTTACCGGGAAACACGCTACAACTTGCTCAGTTCCAGGCGTGAAAATCATCGAAGGGCGATAACATACGGCGGATCGAGGGAATCTCACCTCCGCCAGCCAAGAGCATCCAGCCATTTTCAGTTGTCCAAGTTGCGTTCCAGAAAGAGGTAATCTTACAAAGAAAAACCCTCACCTAAATGAAACACTTCTGAAAAATCACACTTTTCCGAGGTTATTACACACGGATCGTCACCACTCCCCCCCCAGAAAGTCGTTGCAACAATGACTGGAAATAAAGAGCATCTAACTCCCAAGACCCCGGCAAAGGGGGCCATGCAGCATCAGGCTCGTGGAGAAGGAATAGGAGAAACGCTTGACAATCTCCCCGCAGAAGGAGAAGGGTCGCAACGAGAGGTCCTATCTCCTAGCGACGCCAGGAATGTCATTAACCAAAAGGCCAAGTCAAAAGAGGCCAACGCTGTTGCGCTAGACGAGGCTCGCAAAGAGAGAGCAAGGTCGCAACAGAGTCAAAAGTCGACCCCCGAGACAAGACCAGGCTCCCGGGAGGATCCTGAGATTGCGGAAATGAGAGAGTATGCGAAGTATGCGGAAACTATGTACTTAACTAATTCTCGCCTGGTAGCAAAGGGCCAGGCCCCAATGGCGATACGACCCCCGAACCCTCCTAGGAATGAAACTGCTCCCGCGGACATAAATAAAGCCTGCCAAAGTCAGATCCAAGAAATCGAGATAGAGGAGAGTGTTCATTCGTCGGGTCGCAAAGGATTGAGGAGAGAAATCGCGCAAAACTCAACACCCCCGGATCGCGATCACCGGAAAGGAAAGACACTCGAAAAAGGATCAGCTTTCAAAAGGTTGGGTGAGAAGGACAAGGCCTCGGCCCCAAGTCGTCTCAGCCTTCCGGGAGAAAGAATACCCCCCCGACCAGATAGGAGCGCGCAGGACGCTCGGATAATAATCAGGGAGAAAAGAGCTCGCCAGGAGGGGTCGCAAGACTATGGAGAATCAGAGCGCATGCAGGAGCGGGCTGATAGGCAGGCTCTGTCGCGGCCCAGATTCGACTCTGCCTTGGCAGAACAAATGGAAATAATGAAATTAAAATGAGCTCGCAGAGCTAAAGAGGTCGAGGCCTGTCGAAAGGGCCGCACCGGTCTCAGGAATCGACGTGCTCGCTAAAAGAATCACAGAGACATTGCCTGCCAGCAACGAAAAGGTTAGCTACCCCGGCTATAATTACTACAATGGCAACTCTTGTCCGAACGACTGGCTCACCGCTTTCCAAGGCCGCATCACCTTAGCAACTCAGAACAAGTCCGCCTGGTGCATCGCTTTAGTCGGTAGCATGCAGGACAGGGCAGCGTCCTGGATACGCGGGCTTCCCCGCGGCTCAATCAAAAGCTGGGAGGACCTATCGGAAAAATTCGTCAGAGAATTTGAATCGGCAAGTAGACCTAAGAAAACCATAGAGGACCTTTATGAGGTTCGCATGGGAGGGCATGAGTCTGGAAAAGAATACTATGAGCGGTTCATCCGAGTGTACGAGCAGACAAGAAACATTCCAGATGACGCAGTTATAACATGTTTCCTCACAGGGATCGCTAATTGTCCGATGAAGACAGAATTTAACCTGCGTCCCCCGAAAGCGGGTCTCAGGGAGATGTTGGAAAGGGCTCGGATGATGGGAGTCAGCGAAGCGCCGTCCCCTGGGAAAACCAAAACCAAAGCAGAGCAACATTCACACAAAGAGGATCGCACAGAGGATCGCAAGAGGGAAAAAGGGCAGGATGCTAGCCGCGATCGTGAGGTAAAGAAACCTTACAAATTCAGCGAGGATAACTTTACCCCGCTAACACGAAAGCATCCCAGATATTGTTCGATATTCGCGAACATTTCGACAAACCCAAGCCCATGAGGGGCGATCCTGATGGTCGCGATAAATCGAAATACTGTGACTATCACAAAGATCACGGTCACGTCACAGATGAATGCTTCACATTGAGGCGAGAAATAGAGAGGCTGATCCGTGAGGGACCGGCGACTAAGTATAAACGAGATGGGAATACTGGTCCTGGACAGGGTCTCCAACCCCACGTCTATCAGAGGGAAGTTCAAGTTATCCATGGGAATATTCCGAGCAACAATCAGCTGAAATCACAGATACATCAAATCAATACGCGCGGTTTTGAAAAGCAAATAGTGTAGGGAGAAAAAGAGAGGGGAATTCTATTCACTAAAAATGAGCTGACCACAGTCGACGGTCCCATGGAAATACCCCTCATCCTCAAAGTCAGGGTGAACGACAAGCACGGCGTCAACAGGGTAATGGTCGACACTGGGGCTGGCCGCGACGTCATCTATTTCGACTGTTTAAAACAGATCGGATTTGGAGAGGCGAAGTTGAAGCCCTATCTCGGGGTACTCGAGGGCTTCACCAATGATACAGTACGGGTCAAAGGCACCATCGACCTCAGCATCACTCTTGGTGATTACGAACCATGTCGAACTGAGGTGGTCACTTTCCTAGTTATCGATCTCCCCTCGTACTACAACATGATTTTGGGGATCCCAGCTATGAGAAAATTTCAAATGGTGGCGTCTGTTCCTCACCAAAGGGTCAAATTCAATATAGGGGACGAAATTGGGGTCGCCATAAGCCGACCCGGATTCTTCCTCGAATACATGACCAAGAATAGAGTCGACTCCAAGCGACCCAGAGTAGAGGGTTTTAATATGATCACAGATCAGATCGCCACGATCAGGGAGGTCGCAGAAGAAACAGTAGAGGTTGAAACGTTACAGATCCGTGACGAGCCGGACTTCATCGCCGAGGACGAGCTGGTCGAGGTCATTATAAATAACGAGCACCCTGATCAAAAGGTCAAGGTGGGATCGCAGGCCGACGAGAAAGAAATGGAGAACTTGATCGGGCTTCTGAAAGCAAACTTGGACGCCTTCGCCTGGGAGGTGACAGATATGAGGGGAGTGGAGTCGGAGATCGCCTTGCACCATCTAAGCGTCGATCCCAACTTCAGGCCGATCCAACAAAGAGCGCGCCAATTCTCCACAGAAAAGGAGGTCGCAATAAAGAATGAGGTCGGAAAGCTTTTAACCGCTG
This sequence comes from Gentiana straminea, assembly GCA_036785695.1. Classification (NCBI taxonomy): domain Eukaryota; kingdom Viridiplantae; phylum Streptophyta; class Magnoliopsida; order Gentianales; family Gentianaceae; genus Gentiana; species Gentiana straminea. Next base: position 1,108,578 of record JAVUPR010000241.1, on the reverse strand, counting down.
GCATTATCAAAGAGCTGCAATACCCTACATGGTTGGCAAACGTGGTATTGGTAAAAAAGCATAATGGCAAGTGGCGGATGTGCGTCGACTTTACCGACCTAAATAAAGCTTGCCCCAAGGATCCTTACGCGTTGCCCCGAATTGACAAAATGGTCGATGGGATCGCAGGTTTTGAAATGCTGAGTTTTCTTGACGCTTATTCAGGCTACCACCAGGTCAAAATGGCTGATGAAGACAAAGAGCTAACGGCTTTCAGGGCCGCCGGTGGACTATATTACTACGAGATGATGCCGTTTGGTCTAAAGAACGCAGGTTCGACATATCAAAGGATGGTGAACAAAGTTTTTAGTACATAAATAGGCAGAAACATGGAGGCTTACATCGATGATTTGGTCGTGAAATCAAGTCGCCAGGATCATCTGGAGGACCTTCGCGAGACCCTGACAAACGTAAAAAGTCACTCGATGAAGTTAAACCCCGCAAAATGCACCTTTGGGGTCCAGGCGGGGAAATTTTTGGGCTTCATGGTTAGTCAGAGGGGAATCGAGGCAAACCCTGAAAAAATCGAGGCACTAATAAATATGAGCGAGCCAACCAAATAAGTAAGGAGGTACAAAGGCTGAATGGAAGGGTGATAGCCCTGGGAAGGTTTATATCAAAATCCGCCGAGAAAAGCTTGCCCTTCTTCAAAATTCTAAAAGGAAATAAAACCTTTTTGTGGACAAATGAGTGCTCTCAGGCTTTCGAAGAGCTCAAGGCCTACCTGTCAAGCCCGCCTCTGCTCACCAGTCCTGCGATCGGAGACGTCTTGCTGTTATATCTGGCCGCCTCAGATAGGGCCGTCGCCGCAGAACTTATCAAAGAAGAGGGTACCTCGCAAAAGCCCGTCTATTATGTTTCTAAGGCTTTAAGCCCAGTAGAAAGCCGTTATTTTAATATCGAAAAATTAGCCTACTGCGTTGTTATCGCCGCCCGAAAATTAAGGGCTTACTTTTCGTCGCATTCAATAATAGTACTGTCAGACGCGCCGCTACGGCAGGTCCTTCACAAGCCGGACTTATCAGGTCGCTTACTACGCTGGGCCATCGAGCTCACTGAATTCGATATCCGATACGAACCTCGAAAGGCCATCAAAGCTCAGGCATTGCCCGATTTCATCGCCGAGACAAGTTTCAATGAGGATATCCCACAACAAACCAATGTAAGACGTAGTCCCGACAGAGCTACCACAACGGACGAGCCTCAGCGGCCAAGTCACTGTTGGCAACTCTACGTCGATGGCACCGCCAACCTCAAAGGTTGCGGTGCGGGGATCATTTTACTTGAGCCTGGAACTTCAGAAGAAATCGAGAAAGCTTTAAGATTTAATTTCACTGCCTCAAACAACCAGGCAAAGTATGAAGCAGTCATCGCGGGACTTGAGCTCGCAAGAGCCATGAAGGTCGAGAATGTGCAGGTTTTCTGCGACTCACAATTGGTTGTCAATCAAGTAACCGGGTCGTTCGGCATCCACTGCGAAATTTTGCAAAAATACATTAATCTCATCAAGAGGCTGGAAAGCAGCTTCGAGTACTGCAAATTTACCAACATTTCCCGAGAGGACAATCACAGAGCTGATTATTTATCCAAGCTAACCAGCGAGGACGAAATAAGCAACCCCTCGATTGTGGTAGAATATCTGTCAGGACCCGCCATCGACAGGATCGAGGTAATGGACTTACAATACACCAACCCTTGCTGGATCGACTTCATGAAGGATTACATCGATTCTGGAAAGCTTCCCGAAGAGCCAATCGAGGCAAAAGCCCTGATCAGGAGAGCCGCCAGATACACCATCTTAAACAATGTCTTATACCGACGGTCATTCTCTAAGCCATTGCTGAGATGCGTGTGACCTGAAGAGGTCAATGGAATCCTCGTAGAGCTGCATGAAGGGATATGTGGCGGCCATCCTGCTAGCCGCACCCTCGCTCAGAAAGTCTTATTAGCAGGATATTATTGGCCGAAACTCACGGAGGACGCCAAGGAGTATGCCAAGGCATGCGTCGTGTGTCAAAAATTCCCGGATATCCCCAGGCTACCATCAGTTGAACAAAGCATTGTCATAGCCGCGTGGCCTTTCGACATGTGGGCCATCGACCTTATCGGGCCATTAAAAAAGGGCCGCTCAGGATGCGAGTATGTGGTGGTCGCCGTAGACTATTTCACCAAGTGGATTGAAGCCAAAGCCTTGGTAAAAATCAATACCAAGAATATAACCTATTTTCTGCTTGACCAAATATGGACCAGATTCGGCGTCCCTAGAGTAATAGTGTCAGATCACGGACCTCAGTTCAGGGAGGAGTTCGACACATTCTGCGAAGAGAACAATGTCAAACATTGGCAATCGTCAGTATGCTATCCGCAGGGAAATGGCCAGGCTGAGAACGCAAACAAACAAGTACTCAGCGTGCTGACGAAGAGTTTGGGCGAAAAAGCGGGCAACTGGCCTGATCACCTCCCCGCGGCCTTATGGGCACTTAGGACATCACGGAAAACAACTACATGGGAAACTCCTTTTGCCTTAACCTACGGATCCGAAGCTATGGCCCCGGTGGAAATGGCCCTACCAAGTTTAAGGGTCGCACACTTCAGCGAAATAGATAACCCGCTCAAAAGAAAACTCGATCTCGATTTAGCGGAAGAGCGGCGGATCGAATCATATGGACGTCTGTTCAATTGCAAACAGGCCGCCAAACGACATCACGACAAGCGCGTTCGGGGTCATCACTTCGCCGTTGGGGATTATGTTTTGCGAAGGAGGCAGGCCACCGGCCACGAAGCCAAGAAAGGGAAGTTATCGGAAAATTGGGAGGGCCCAGAGAGGATCGCTCGGATAGTCAAACCGACCTTGGCATGCAGATAATCTGAAAAAATATTACATGTAAAACGTACATCTGCCCGCGTACGAGCAGAGCATGTGGAGAGTGAAATCAAAACAAAAGGGGCATCTTCATTTATAAAGAGGTACAATTGTTTCCAGCAAATCTGCGGCCTACAATGCCTTTCGATCTAGCAAAAAAAAAAAAAAAAAGGGGGGGTACACTCTGCCTAATGAGTGTACCTATAGCGATCCAGTGAATGCTTCGGCACCCTCGCTAAGCTGCATAGCTTCGTTATTAGTGAAGCAAAAGGGAAGCGACGATTTCGGTCCATGGAAACCGCAAAATTAACCGCTTCACGGTGAATCAAGATTCCCCAATCAATGTCAACATGATGATCGCGAATAGCGTACAAAAGCAAAGATTCGGCTTCATTAACAGCCTCGTTATCTGTAGACAAAAGGGCGCGTGAGTTGATGAACTTCTTCCACTCACGGTTCCTGCGAGAAAGGTCGGACGCAGGTCCCAATACACGAGGTCGCTCAGAATCAGGAATGAGCTTGCGGAGGGCTCGTCGTAAGCAAGTTTGTCTACTTGACTCATCGGCGAGATTCCAAGCGAACTCATAATGGGACGAGGGGTCGATAGCGGGTATACCCAAGGCACCGTTGATAGCTTCCGGAGTAAAAATAACCGCGACGCCACGAAGGGTAATACAAACCGACGGTCCCTCGTATGCGCGCTCGGACAAAATGGAATAGAACTCCCTCACTATTGTAAGATTGGGGAGTATTGATGAAGGTGGCGCAACAAAATCTGCCCACCCAGAGAAACGCACGCGCAGAAGAGAGCCGTCACCCTTCGACCTTGCTCTGATTTAAGCCTCTCTCCTTCGCAGGCTCAACCCACTCAAAATAGCGCCAGAAATGATCTTTAGCAACGTCAGAGGTAGTAAAGAAGAAAGGGGATACATCACGAGTAGGACGGGCTTTAAAAACTCGCACTCTACCCTCTCCAGATGGAAGAGACATGGTTCTCACAACAAAAATTTACGCAAGAAAAAAGGAGTAAAAATGAGGTTAGTGTGCCTCCTCCTTTTATAGCAGAAGTTAGCAAAAGGAACGGCCACGATGAATCAGATCCTACGGACAGGCATAGCGCGGTTTATCTGAAATTTGAAATTCAAAAGACGCATTTAATGCCTGTCGGTTTACCTGCCCACGATTCTAGGCTATATCCATGCACAGTTACTAGCCCGAGATTTTAGGCCATTTTGAATAACGCATACATTGCCAATGAGCTGTCAAGTCAGTCCAAATCCCTGGATTCCCGGCAAACACGACAGTCGAGAAATGCTAGTTCAGTCAAATCAACTCAGCTCCTAAGTTTCAAGCGAGCATCCACTCCGCCTCGAGATTAGGGGGCCGCAGAAAAACAATCTTTGCAAAATATAGACCATCATTACTTGCAACAAGTCCGCAAAGACAAGCTCCAAGGGATTGCGGCGACGATCTATTTTGCTCAAGTCTCCTCGCACCTCGACCAAAACAGGGGGGATGGGAAAATATTAACGCACAACGGGAATTTCTCAATCTTCTCAGTTGGGTTGGGATGCCTTAGTTATTTTCGCGAGCTCAACAAATCTCGCCAAAATAAAGGGGGCCGCACACATACAAGACAAGATAGCAGGAAATAAATCAAAGAAACAAGCACAGTAGATAAACCAAGAGGGGCCAAAACGGCCACAATGTCAATACAGAAAGTAAAAAGATAAACTAAAGTTATTACAACCATCAAATGAGGACGCCAAATAATTCAAAAAGTTGCAGAATCAAAGTTATTATTAGTACAAAGCCGCAGAAATATAAATTGTTTCGAAAACAAAAGCACAAGGAATTTAAACGGAGCCGGGGGGTGTCAATGTACTCGTCACCAGGTTGATCGCTTGCGGGAGGGTTCTTCAAGATCGCAAAGTTGACAGGATTGACTGGAGGAGGATCCCACACTGGGTCGCCGCGCTCTATCTGGTTAGTTTGGATGGCGACGATGTGATCTGCTGCGTAAGGGATATCTGGGTGAATGGCCAACAGGTCGGGAGATCGCTGGGACATGTTGACCCAACGGAGCATTTCTTCCAAGGTAATGCTCTCCCGGCCATGATAAGCCTAAAGACAACGAGCAAGGTGATTAAAACCTTGATCGAAGCTAGCCTCCTGGTAGTCGCCGAACTCATCAGAAAGCTTAAAGGCTTCCACGGCGGCAGGACCCGCCATCTCTGCGGCCTTCTCTGCAGCAGCAAGTTTCTCCTTTAAACTTGCGACCTCCTCACGTGCGGCCACTAACCCTTCAGCAGAATTGCGGGCTTCTTCCTTCAGGGCTTCCACTTTCTTCTGCAGCTCTGCATCCAGTCTAGCGCTCTCCGCCATAAGTTTCTTCATCCGCTCAACCTCGGCCACCGCCTGCGAGCCTTTGTTTTCAGAAGCGACCCTGGCTTTTTCCGAGGCTCAAAGGGCTGCCGTTACTTTCTTAAGCTCAGCTTTGCGCCTCTCTGCGGCCTCAATCGCCTTGTTTATGCGAGTCCCAAGCTGAAAAAGAGGAAATTATAAGCCTGAGAAAAGCGCAAAATACGAAAGGAAAAAATACAAAATTAACAAACTTACCATTGAGGCAGAGATTCCAAATTGGCCTGAAAGATCTTTAAGTTCGGCGACCTCATCGCCAGCCGGGGCGTCATCTTGGATCACGACGCGAGATGTGATGCCCCTCCCGATCTCCAGCTGAACCCCGTGCGGCGAGTCCCATGCCAGGCGACCCAAGGGGATAACATCAGCAATGGCCTCTCTTATCTGGCCCGCTTTGTTCATGTCAATATTTTGAGTAAAATTGGGGTCCAGCCACACCGCCTCTTTCCCCTTGTAGCCACGTGGCGGTGTCCCGGCCCGGCGCCGGCTCCACCTCCTCCGGAACCTCCTCAACAATAGCCTCGGGCCGTACAGGGCCCTTATCAGCAGCCCGCTTATCCGTACGAACAGATACTTTACCAACACCAGCCGATTTGGTCTTCTCTACCCTTGGACGTTTCTGGCCCTGACTCTCTTCTGTGGATTCATCAACCTGCGACCTTTTTTGGGTAATGGTCTGACTAGATCTCGCGCCTGGGGGCGCCGCAGCGATCTTCGTAGGATCATACGTCTCGTCAACAATGGTGGCGTCCACAGTGCGTGGAACTTTACCAAGGACTTGTTTCAAGGTCGTTTGCCGGGTCTTAGCTTCCTCCTCAGCGAGCCTCTTCCTTTGAGCTCGGCGTTCATTAGCGTCCATACCTGCAGGAAAGGTTTCGTTAAAAACGGATTCGAAAGAAATGGGACAACACGGGAAAGAATATAACATCTTGAAACTCTTTAAAAATCAAATAAACGCAAGGAAATTTACAAGGTGGTCTTCTTTCCGGGTCGCCTCCACATACGGGACACTCAGACGGAAAGCGTTGGCCTATATGACAATCCCCTATCCAGTCAGGGTCGCTCTCCTCAGGAACCATGACGACCATTGGCTCCGTCTTACCCGGGCCCGCGAGGCCCGCCACACGTGCAAATGGAAGAGCCAGATCAAGAAGATCGACCCAAGCAATGTTCCTCAAGGAGGCCTCGACCCCATCAGATTGAATGAGAGTCATGAGCCCTTTGACAAGACGCCGTTCTGTTATAGGAGGCTCGTCGATCGTGAGGGTAGATTTTTCCGTACGTTTTGCGGCCCTAGGAAACGGCCAGGCAACCTTGGATTCCACTTTAAGGATCCGCTTCTGCCATCTGTGAATCTTATTTGGTAGCGAGAATAGCAAGCGGGGCGTCTTGGACCTTAAAGATATTTGTCCCGTAATGCCCGTCCCACAGAACCAGTGAAATTGGCCCAGCAAAGTCAGCGAAGGCTCAATCTTCATTGTTCGACACATCACAATGAAGGCCATGATTTGAATAACGGTCCCAATGGCGAAATCAGAAGGGAGAGCTCCCATCAGCTCGCAAATTCTCACAAAGAAAGGGTCGAAAGGAGGTCGGAGCCCCGCATAAAAATGATCAAAGTGCAAAATCAGGGCGTCATCTGAGCGGCGAGCACACACGTAATCCTGGCGGTCCCCAGGTTTAAACTTATCCTCCTCCTTCGAATAATCAAGCAGGGAAAATCGATACACGCTCGTGTCGATTTTAAATCGACGACGGATAAATCGGTTAAGGTCGCCACTATCACAAAGCTGCGCCCACTTCTTCTCCAGCGCCTTTTCATACTCCGCCAGGATAGCGAACTCTCTCATCGCCTCGGGATTATTGGGCGCGGGTTTCTTCGCTTTAGCAGCGGCCTCCCCAACAGTGATTTTGGGATCCTTCTTCTTTTTTGGTTTTTTAGGGAGCTCCCAAACAATTTGGCGAGGCAGGGGGGCATTCTCGTCCTCACTCGACCCCATCAGCTCGTGAAGAGCGGCATCCTCGATATATGCCTCGTTATGATCAGCGGCGCCACTGGGACTCGGATCGGAGGCCTGTTCTTCAACATCCGACATCCCTCTTTCACCGGCCTCGCTGGTGCTCGTCCCTTGAGCTCGTGCCATTTCCTTACGGCTTTTCTTGCGTCGCGGGACGGGGTCAGGAAACAGTGAATCTAGGTCAAAAGGATCGCTACTTGTTCGAATGGCGGCCTCTGCGCCGGTTATCTCTTCAACAGGGTCGCCCCCGGCGGACTTCTCAGGACTAGAGGGGTCATCACCCTCTTCCTCATGAGCATAATCGTAAGCCTCCTGCTCCTCGTCGGAATCGCCCCTCGCAGAATACTCCCCGTCAGACATCCTGCAAAAACAAGAGGAAAAGATGGAGCTTTCAGACCTGGGATAATTGGAATTAAACCAGGAAGGTAATCGCACCCATCTCGATGCCCTCCCCTCCGTTTTTACAGGAGAAATGGAAAGCAAATTGCCAGAAAGGGAAATGCAAACTCTAAAGCTAACATAATCAGTGGGGGTTTTCTACACACGATGGTTCCATTCAGATAGAACCACCCCAGAAACCTCAAAATTTTCTCCAAAAAAAAAAAAAAACATCTTACATCCAAACACATTGCCCAAACAGTGGATCAAATACCATGAAATGGCTCGAAAAACAAACGGAAAACAAGGAAAAAGGGATAAGGGAGGAGAATTTACCTGTTTTTCTGGAAAAATATAGGAGCAGCCTAAAGAGCACGTCGGAATCTTCAAACTCCTGCCGGAAAACCTCAAAACCCACTTCAACCACCGTCAAACCTTACTGCTAGCCTTCGCCGGAAGCTTTTGCTAATCCCAGAAAGAGGAGAGAGCTCGGAGGAAAAATTGTGGGAAAGTAGAAGAGTGAAAAGTGAGGAAGTGTGGAGGAGGCCAGCCTTATATAGACCAGCAAGTTATGATCGTGGGGTTGGGAGTTGATCCATCCAACGGTTGGGGTTTGCGCGGTCGATTCGAATCCCAAAATTCGAAAAACCGCAATCATTATGGAGGCAAATCAATGCCCACGTGCCTGCTTGGGCAGTTGCCAAGGGCGTTACTACCCACGTATTTGCACTTATCAAGGGGGCTGACGTCAGCCACGATTTGACCAACTGCCCCATTGAACTTAAACGGATGGCCTCGCAGACGACAAGGTCGCAAAAAACAGGCCCAGAGTTGCTTCGAAGGCCGCTTGCTTTTAAAGTACGGCCCTTAGTGAACAAGTCGCATCAGACGACAAGGTCGCAAAAAACAGGCCCAGAGTTGCTTCGAAGGCCGCTTGCTTTTAAAGTACGGCCCTTAGTGAACAAGTCGCATCAGACGACAAGGTCGCAAAAAATAGGCCAGAGTTGCTTCGAAGGCCGCTTGCTTTTAAAGTACGGCCCTTAGTGAACAAGTCGAATCGACGACAAGGTCGCAAAAAACAGCCCGAGTTGCTTCGAAGGCCGCTTGCTTTTAAAGTACGGCCCTTAGTGAACAAGTCGCATCAAACAACGAGGTCGCACGTACCTGTCTAAAAGTTCATTACTCCACACTCGATATCTTCCCGAAGAATAATCAAGATATGAAGTAGGGGCCATTGATGATACAAATTATATCGTCTATGTGGGGCCGCACCTAGGAGGCTGCGACCACATATATGGCGACGTCAAAAGGTATTAAGAGCAAGACCGCCGCCCACAACCCCTCCTAAAGCCTCGTCAGAGCTAGGGGCCGGTGGGCGATCATAATATAAGACCCTTTAAGGGAGCCGCGCAAGACTTAAGAAGAAACAGGGGGAGAAGGCCAGACGACGAAGCTAGCGACCCTGGCGACCATAAGGGGTCGCCGCCTGGATATTACATCCACTTGCTACTAGATATTTCACCCACTTGATGACAGATATTTAGTATTTACTTAGCTGCTAAGACTAGTGACTAAGCCGCCGCCGCCGCACCGCCGTCTTTACTTCACCCCTAAGTTTAATCTTCCTATAAAAGGAAGTCTTGTATAACCTAATCAAGAGAGATTCTATTACAAAAATAACAGGCCAAAGCTCTGCAAGAACAAACTTATCTCACCGTTCTCCTCTCATCACCGCCTATCTCCGGCTAACATATAAATAATCTACTCACAAATAAGCCAGATATCCACACCATTAACACCGCAACGCCATCGTGACGTTTTCTGCATCGTCACTACTGGTTATAGGTCAATGGTCCCCGGGTTGGCTCCTAACACGCGGGTGAATTCTCGTATTTTGGAACCTCGAGAATAAATTAAATAGTTGGTCTATTTAATGAATATGGAAATATTATTTATTTGGTAAATAATATATAAAATAGAAAAGACATTTTCTATTATCCTAAATGGCATAAAAATGGCGTCATGTTATTTGGTTTTGGGAAAAGAAATTTTCTCATAATTAATTATAATGTGGATAATGTAATTATTTATGTGTTAAATAATTATAAATAAGAAATTAGTTTTCTTATTGGATAAATAGGAAATTTGTTTTCCTATTGGATAAAAGTTTTATTTTCCTAAAAGGAAAAGATAAATTTGTGTGTAAAAGATAAACTCTCAAATTATTATTTATTATCTTATATATAGAGAGTTTCTCCCAACACAAAATGGTAAACAATCCAACGCCATTTTTCAGAAAAAGGGACGCCGCCTTTTGGAGAAAAAGGGAAAATTTTGTTTTCTTGTCTTAACCATTCAGAGAAGAAAAACTAGGGTTTTTCTCAAGCATATTCGATGAGGTTCTACTACGAGGATCGACGTCTACCAGTCGTCGCTTGGAGATACAATCCGGAAGACCACAGCTTCTCTCCGGTTGGGTAAATCTACTAACCTTCTTGCAGATTATTAATTATTATGTGAATCATATCGTGGTAAAATCGAAAAATGAATTTTAATTCGTAGCTTCCACTGTGCATGATCGAGTGTCTCGATCAATGCTGTGAATCAGATCTGACGATCTAATTATGGATAGGATCTGGATTCGGGTTTCTGTATATCCGGCAGTTATATGTAATTTTGAAAGTGATTTTGACATTTGTAGTACCTATGTTCTGTGACAGCAAAAGTGCTCTACATATTGTGGAAAATCCTATATTCCAGAGACGACTATACACATTGATATAGATTGTCATGTGATAAGAGAGAGATATCAATCAAGTTTAATAAAACCTTTACCTATCTTTACACACTTACAGTTGGTTGATCTATTCACCAAGCCATTGGACAAAAACACCTTCCAGACACTGCTATCTTTCTACCCCTTATGCAACATATACAAAGTCAAGTAATTTCATCTTGAGAGAAGGTGTTGCAGCATTTTAGCACAAGCTGAAATGCCACAGCTGATCAGTGACACATAAGCAAATGGTAGTTAGTTTGTTAAATAGTTTGTTAACGATTAGTTAGCTTAAATCCTCACCTTGTAACTACCTCAACACCATTATATAACCATTAGTTAAGTTTTAGAATAACAATTTTCTAGTTTCATCAAAGCTGATGTACTCTTTCTTCTTCAATGAATAAAGTTTAAGTTCAGTTCTCATCTCTAAACTTTCTGGTTCCTGATTTCTGAGAAATTAAACAGAGGGACTGAAAGGCCAGCCTCCATGGCTGCATAAGCTCTCCAAGGCTAGATAAGGTGTCATATAAACCTCAATTACAGAGAAGATGGATTAAGGATCTTTTTTTGTTGTAGCTTACCGAAGAAGATGAGAGAAAACAAGAGAGAGAAAGCTAGAGAGGGAAAACTGATTGGATGATTGTTCTTAAGTTTATTATCTTTGTATATCTAAGCTCACACACAACTCACAATTGTTCTATACCCTGATTATATACTTGATACATGACATTTGGATAGACGACTCGCATACTTGTTTTGCTTGTGTTAATATTGCCTATTACATAGGTTAGAAGAGCTTAATATTGATCTATGTGTTTATACAAGTTTAATTCCATATTTTGTATCATACGCATACACTTGATCTTTGCAAGGTTAAGTTCAGTGGAAGAAATTTTAAAGTGGTGAAGTGGATTAACAACGATTCAACCCTCTTCCGGTTGTAAAAGATCTCACACGATGTGGTGCGTATGTGTTAACTTGCCACATTTGTATCCACTTCACCCCTATCATACACTACATAATGGCTCACTCTACGACAGCGACAACGACAACGACAACGCCATATGTGGGATTACATTTCATCCTTCAAACACTATATGTGGGTTCTTTGAACTAACGTGGGATTACATTTCATCATTCAAAGACGGCTCCTTTTCGATGTGCTAAATTCAGTCATTGCAGATGTTTTCGGATATAGGACAAACTCATCTCAAAATAATATTCACTTTGAGCTAAAAAAATTCTCTCTAAGAGCACCTGCAGTTGGGAGGTTTAAAATATTTTTATAAAGCTTTTACGATAGGTTTTTTTTACTATTGGAGTTTGATTATTCATCGAAGCTTTACACCAAAAGCTCTATAATCTTGAAGTGAAGCTATTCTTTTTTTTTTTTTTTTTTTTTCTTCTTCTCAAAGCTTTATGTATGCTAGGAAAATGTTTATGTATAATGGAGAAAAGATTTATCACCTGATAATGCGACGGAATGAAAATGTTTATGATAGTAAAGAAAATGTTTATAAAGAAAAAAAATTTAAGTTGATAACGTGGCAAACACAAAGCTTTTAAAAGCTTTATTGCTGGAGATGCTCTAATAAAAGTCAATTAAGAATAACAAGATAACATTTATTAGAATTTTTCTCACCCTAACCTTAATTTGTTATCAAATGTGAATTATACACAGGAATAACATGAGAAGATTCAGATAGCACTCTCATGCCCATTGAACGCCAAGATCTACCAATTCAAATGTGGTCTTTTTTTTTTTTTTTTTTTTCCTGCCTTTCCCCTGCTACTTGCAACAAGAATGTGAATTATACACAGGAATAACATGAGAAGATTCAGATAGCACTCTCATGCCCTGATTCAAAAAGTAAGAAAGATAAATCTGCAAATATACAATAGTCGCCTCGTCAACGATGTAGCCTTACATGCAGCTCTGTGATCAGCCTTCTTCTTTCATCAGTAGTATTGATGGACTTATAAAAATTAATCTGTTGACTTTTCTATCTCCCGTAATCTTCGATCCCATTCTTGAGCTTCATAATCTTGTTGGTCCATGTCCTTGTCTGTGCTGTAAACAATTCGATCTTTGCTGATAAATGTCTTCTGTGCCATGTCCCGAGCACTCAGAAGCTGGAAATATTATTCATTTGTCAAAATAAATATATAGTAGTGTCGCTTCTGAAGATAACATTTAAAGAATTGGATATATATATTTGTCATAAATTAAAGACCATGGAGTCTGAGCTACCCTTCGATCATCGTTAAAGGACAGAGATATTAGTTTTAAAGCAAAGTGGAAGGTGCATTAGTGCTCTTCATTCTTATTGTAAAGAATAAAATTGTACCTTCCGCCTAAGAGAGAGATTAGGCAACTCAAGCGCCTTAGCACGTTGTTCCCTAGCTTGATTCCTCTTCCCTATTCTAGCATTTGTTCTTTGCACAAATAACCATCGAACTAAAGGAATTGCAAAGAAAGAGGCAGCATAGATCTGCATGGCAGTAAGAAAAAACTTCAACAAATTGATGTACAAAAGCAGAAAGTATCCAAAAAAATACAAGTAATAAGATACACACACTTCAACAACTTGATGTACAAAAGCAGAAAGTATCAAAAAAATACAAGTAATAAGATACACACAAGCACGGATAAGCCACAAATCAAACATCATGTATTTCTTTATGGTCTTGGCAAAACTTCAGTATTATTTCACCAGTAGAATTTTTCTTTTATCATGAAATTCAAACCTTAACATGTAGGGATTCAGCACCAGAAGAAAAATTGTATGTGTTAAAAAAATATTATTATTATTTATTTATTACTCCCTCCGTTCCACAATAACTGAGGCAGTTGCCAAAATATTTTGTTCCATTTTATGTGAGGCAGTACAATTTTCAATGCAGCATTTATTGTGTTTCTACTTGATTTACCCTTATTTATTAAATTAGGAGATATAAAAAAGAAGGTCATATTAATTATATCCAAGGACATTCTAGTCTTTTCATTGTAAAAATTAATGCATTAACTCACCTTCTTAATATGTGTGATTTTGGCAACTGCCTCAGATAAATTGGAACGGAGGGAGTATAATATATGGGGTATATTACACCTTTATATATTATGGTTGGGGTGTTATTCCTTTTAATTGCCTGCTGCTTTTATCCTTCGTTTAGGCGGCTTCTTGATAGTGTACACAACATTTAATGTTGTGTCCCCTTGTCTGTTATTCCTTCCTTACTGCATTTGTCAAACCCTTTGGACTTCTTGTACTCTATTTAAACTCTGATCTATGACTAAATAAAATATACAAGAGTTTCTCTCCTTTCTTTATTTTCTTCAAACTCTTCATGGTATCAGAGACAAACTTGCTCGACGTTTAATCTTCTTCACTGCAATGTCTTCTCTTTTCCTGATGTTACTTCAGCTGAGCCACAGAACAACCAAAATTCTGGGCTGACTGACCAAACATCTAATCCTTTTACAAGCCACAAATTAGATGGCAACAACTACCACTTGTGGTTAAGGACCATGAAAATGTTTATCACTGGTCAAGGCAAAATGGGATACCTCACTTGATCCAAAGTTTGCACCAAATGCCAGTGATGACAAGTTTGAAGCATGGGACACCGAGAATAATCTGGTCATGACCATTCTTCTCAGGTTTATGACTAAAGAGACTAGTGAAAACTTCATTTTATATGAATCTGCCTAAGAAATCTAGGTTGTTGCTCGAGATCTCTACTCAAAAAAGGATAATACATCAGAAATCTATGAGATAGAGGCTCAAATCCAAGAGTACAAGCAAGGAGATCTTACTGTCACTCAGTTTTTCAATCAACTCACTTGAGCATGGCAGCAACTGGATATGTTTGAAGAACTATCATGGAAAAATGTTGATGATGCCAACATTTACAAGCAAGTGGTTGAACAAAAGAGAATATTCAAATTTCTCATGAGCATGAACCCATCCCTTGATGATGTCAGGGGTAGGGTCTTGTCCACTAAGCCTCTTCCTTCTCTCATGGCCATCTTCTCTGAAATAAAGCACAAGGAGAGCAGGAGAAAACTGATGCTTAAGGATAATCCTACTGCTAATGCAATGGCTGAAGGTTCTACATTGATGTCACATGGGAAGACTGCTGATAGCAATGACACTTCTACTAAGAACTCTGCCACATGGAATCCAAATAGCAAAGGTAAGAAGGACAAGCTATGGTGTGATCAACGTAGGAGGACAAATCATACTAGGAAAACCTGTTGGAAGATTCATGGCAAGCAAGAGAACTGGAAGTCTCCTAGACAGAACAATAAAGAAAGCCATGGCAGATTAGTGACTGAAGAGAAGAAAGGTCTCACCTTTACTAAAGATCAACTTGAGGCCCTCAAAACCTTCCTGATTCAGCAAGTATATGGGTCTAACCAAAATGAAACTGCTACTCATGCTTAGTCAGGAATCCTTTCTCTTGCAAATAATGTGTCAGACTTAAGAAGAAGCCCTTGGATTATAGATTCAGGGGCTTCTTCCCACATGACTGGAAATAAGAACTTCCTTGTTAACTTTAAACCTTGCAACTATATCCACCAAGTTAAAATTGCTGATGGATCTATCTCTTATGCACAAGGAACTGGGAATGTTAACATCTCTAACACTCTTGTGTTAAAAGATGTTCTCTGTGATCCAAAACATGATTGCAATCTGATTTCTATCAGTAAACTAACTAATGACCTAAACTGGGATGTAGTGTTTTCTGCTAATCAATGTGTTTTTCAGGATCATTCCTCACAAAAGATAACTGGCAATGCTAAGGCATGCTCATGACTCTTTATTCTCAATATGAATGAAGATTCTAGGAAGACCAAGTTGCATTTTGCTTCAAAAATTAGTAGCTTTAAGTTGAATGATGTAATGACGTTGCATTATCGAATAGGCCACCCAAGTTTTGCCTATTTAAAAAATTTGTTTCCCGAAAAAAAAAATTGGGTTTTAATGCTAGTTTTTAGCAATGTGAAATCTATCAGTTTGCTAAAATTACCAAGTCTGTGTATGCTAAGCTGCCCTTGTTGCAATCTCATCAGTTTCCCTTATTCATAGTGATGTTTGTGGACCCTCTAGAGTTAAGCAAGTAACTGGTAGTAGATGGTTTGTTACGTTTATAGATGACCACTCTAGAGTTACTCGACTTTTTTGATGAAAGATAAATCTGAAGTTGGTTCTATATTTCAAATTTTCTATAACATGATCTCTACTCAATTTGATACTAAAATCAAAGTGCTCTGAATACAGATAATGCAAAGGAATACTTTGAATCTAACTCAAGTACATTCTTGAAAGACAAAGGCATAGTTCATATCAGTAGTTGTGTAGAAACCCCTCAGCAAAATGAAGTTGCTGAGAGGAAGAATAGACACCTACTTGAAATGGCTAGATCCTAGATGTTCTCAATGAATGTACCTAAGTATCTTAGGGGTGAAGCTATCCTTAGTGCCACTTATTTGATCAATAGACTGCCTAGTAGGCTACTTAGAGTTTTAGAGTTAAAATCTCCTATGCAAACCTTAATGGTTGTTCACTCTTGCAATCACCTCATCACTGATGTTCCTTTAAAAATATTTGGTTGCACTGTATTTGTCTATATACATGCTCAGAACAGAAGTAAGCTTGATCCTAAAGCTCACAAATGTATAAGTGTTATTGTCCTATCAACAAAAGGTTCTATGACACTATGGATGTTAAAAAAATTTAAGACACTCCATTTTATAATGAGCAGAAAGAAACCTTTTCTGAAAGTGCTGACAATTGGGACATATTTGATATTCCTGTTTTATCTCTACACTAACCCATGTGCAGCAAGGGCGGGAAGAATCAGCAGAGCAGCAAGGGTCAACAGAGCATCATCCTACTTTCTAACAGTCGGCAGACCATCCTCCTGCTGCACAACAACTTGATAAAATCCCCATTCAAAAGGTCTATCACAGAAAGAAGTTTAAACCCTACCACAGAGCACTGTTGATACACCTTCACCTACAGCTGATCCTACAAGAATCTTACCTCAGCAGACAGGTATCATACCTCAACATGAAAGTAATATACCTCAGCAGACAGGTAATATCTCTCCTCCTAAGGCTTATGATAGACCTATAGCAATTAGGAAAGGTAAAAGACTTTGCACTAAGCATCCTATTTACACCTTTCTATCCTATGATAGGCTGTCACCTGCATTCCGTTCATTTACTCAGAATTTAGATAAAGAAGTTATTCCTAAAAATGTTCATGATGCTATCTATGATCCTAATTGGAAGAGTGCTATTAAGGCTGAAATGTCTACTCTCCTAAGTAATCATACTTGGGACTTAACCACTCTTCCTCCAGGAAAGAGACATGTTAGATGTCAATGGTTGTTTACCATTAAATATAATATTGATGGCAGTAACAAGTATAAAGCTACACTTGTTGCCAGGGGATTCACTCAGCCATGATCAAAGGTGAGGAAAGAAAGTCCTCCCCTGACGGAACCAAAAAGTTAAAGTGCCCAGCCAAGAGGCTAATCAGCTGTGTAAAGGCTAGTATCCGTCCCTTCATCTCCGGCTCGATCACCATCCGAAGCCAATCCTTGTTGTTGAGGCAGTTACATCATATATATAGGAAGCAAGGTCCAGAAGGTTGGAAAGGAGTGGTTGGTCACCTGGTCAGTGGTAGCGTGGAGACCAAGTACTTATGGTTTAGATCATAAGGAAACCTTTGCACCTGTAGCTAAACTTAATTCCATTAGAATTCTTTCATCTTGATTGGCCCTTGTATCAATTAGATATTAAGAATGCCTTCTCAAATAGAGATTTGGAAGAAGTTTTTATGACTATTCCTCCTGGTTTTGAGAACCCTAATAATAAAGGGAAAGTTTGCAAATTGAGAAAATCCCTCTATGTTTAAAACAATCACCGAGAGCTTGGTTTGGTAGACTCACTTCAACTGTTAAAAGCTATGGTTACACTCAATGCAACTCTGATCACACTATGTTCATTAAAATTACCAATGGCAAAAGATACATATTAATTGTTTATGTGGATGATATTATCTTAACATGAGAATATCACATTGAGATTCAGAAACTCAAGAATCTGCTTGCCAAGACTTTTGAAGTTAGAGATTTGGGACACTTAAAGCACTTCCTTGGCATGGAAGTAGCTAGAATCAGTGAAGGCATTTCAGTTTCCCAAAGGATGTACATTCTTGATTTGCTTAAGAAAACAGGGATGTTAGGATGCAAGCCTGCCATCTCCCTTGTTGATCCCGGTTTGAAGCTCACTCATGGTACTAAATTTGTTCACAAAGAAAGGTATCAAAGGCTAATGGGGAAGCTCGTCTATCTTTCCCACACCAGGCCTGACATCTCCTATGCAGTCAGCCTTGTCAGTCACTTCATGCACCATCCTACTAAGGAGCAGTGGGAAGTTGTTTACAGAATATTAAGATACATAAAGATGACTCCAGGTCAAGGTCTACACATCAAAAAATCCAAAATTAGAGTTGTAGATGTCTACACTGAGGCAGATTAGGCAAGCAGCCACACAAACAGAAGATTAACCACAGTCTATTGCTCCTATATCTGGGGTAATCTTGTCACATGGAGGAACAAGAAGCAACCCACAGTCTCAAGGAGTAGTGCAGAAGCAGAACTTAAGGCTCTTGTTCTTGCAGTGTGTGAAGGTTTGTGGATAAGAAGAGTCCTTACTGAGCTCAAGATTCAACTCAATCAACCTACCCACCTATACTGTGACAACAATTCTGCCATGTGCATGGCAGAAAACCCTATCCATCATGACAACACTAAACATGTGGATATTGACAGACACTTCATCAAAAAGAAAATTGAAGACAAAATCATCTCCCTTCAGCATGTGTCCTCTCAAGATCAGAATGTTGATATCCTCACTAAAGCTATTCCCCCTCAATCCTTCAATCAAATGTGTAACAAGCTAGGCTGCATCAACATCTACAACCTAGCTTGAGGGGGTGTAGAAAATATTATTATTATTTATTTACTATAATATATGGGGTAAATTACACCTTTATATATTATGGTTAGGGTGTTATTCCTTTTAATTGCCTGCTGCTTTTATCATTAGTTTAGGCGGCTTCTTGATAGTGTACACAGCATTTAATGATGTGTCCCCTAGTCTGTTATTATTTCCTTACCTGCATTTGTCCAACCCTTAGGACTTCTTGTACTCTATTTAAACTCTGCTCTATGACTAAATAAAATATAGAAGAGTTTCTCTCCTTTCTTTATTTTTCTCACACTCTTCGGTATGGATGGCCCCACAATGTGCAGAAATTTGAAGAGGTTGTCAAGAGTTATTCTTTCTTCTTCTTTTTTCAAAACACACCATCAAGATTAATAGATAGATTGTAATCTTTTGTGAATCATGAAACCACTGTTCATTGATTTCCAAATCAGTAAAAAGTCGTCAAATCCTAATCACAGGCTAAGAGCAAACGGTAGCCACGTATATGAAAGCATTCTGCCAATGCAGGGTACAGGGAGGACAATACAATCTGGCTTCCAGGGAAGGGACAGTACAACAATATAAGAAAAGGATGTAAAATTACCTGAAGTAGAGGATATATGTCGGATACAAAAGAGATGAAGCCACTTGGGGACATTGTCGTATTCCTTCATGAAAGAATCCAAGATAATATCAGAAAGGAAAGAGTAAACGTTGTTAGAAAGAAAAAAAAATATGCTTGCTGACCATACTTCAGTAGGTTTCCAAGAATAATAATCCCAAAGAGATTAAATCCACCCAAGCCGATGACCATTGCCCTCTCGGAGGAACTAGTTTTACTGCAACAATTATCTTACATGTTAGAAAACAGATAATCATGGGGTTCACTGCTTCGAAACAACGATAACAATATGACACCTGAAGCTCCATTTTTTCTCCTTGAAGAATTTCTCCAACCCTCCAACCCAATCAGCCCATCTTCTTCCTACATATTCCTTCCTGGTGTTCTTCTGTGAAGCAGCAGTACGCTGAAGTGATGGAAACCGGTAAAGAATATTCCCCTGCATGACAATTTCGGATGCTTGAAATTCAACAAATTAAAAAACAATTATATATAATACAATGGGGTTCCAACATGTAAGATTATACACCTCGTCATCTACATCTGGTTCACCATTGAATTTTAGAAGGACAGGTAATATGTAAGAGTCATCATCCTAAAATAACCAGCACATTAAGGTTAATAATGACAAAAAGCAAAGAGCAAATGTGCGATTTTAAACAAATGGTTGACATCCAGGGTGCAATTACAGTGTTACTAGTGCTTTCCACATCAAGATACGGAGCAAGTTCTTCAGCTGCAACAACACCACCATTTGATGCAATGTATTCTCCAATCTAAGAAATTTCAAGAACTGTCAAGTTAAGACACATTGTGGAGAAAATCGGTAATGAAGCAAAGTCCAGCACAGTGGAATAGTGAATCTACAATAACAGACAATGGATGAAAATCTTTGCATCATAATGCAAAAATCAATAGAAGGACAAAGCAGAAGAGAACAAAGAGAGATGAAAAATAAAAATAAAAAATAGCCATACATACTACTGCAAGAAGATTTGGTTCACCTTCTCACTATCAACCATTCATACTTTCCACATCATATGGAAGACTACGTCTATCCCAGCTATTAATCAAGCAACACTATGCACGTGAAAAAAGAAAGAAAGAGAATAATGCAAAAGCTTCAAAAGAAAGATGTGAAGTCAACACAATTAGTCTATTCCCATCAGATATATTATACTCAGGGATTCTGTGGCTTGACTAATTTCAAGCGCAAGATAACTGTAAAGGGTAAGAGGAAGTATATATATTAAGCAATCCAAATGTTACGGACCACTAAATATTGATCTGAATTATTACCAACTTCCACCTCTCTTCTTCAATACCTTGGTTTGGATCACCATCACCAAACACAAAGGAGAAAACCTACAAAACACAATCCAAATGTTATTTATATTCATTAATCCTATCTCATATGGTGTGAAGTGCAAGGACAATCACTGCATAGCACTCACAGAGTCAACAAAGTTCATACTTTGATTCTCCTCTCTCAATTGACGTCTCTTGTAATAATATGGATCCCAGTACCTGAAAGACATATTTTATAAATCAACGGAAATAATATCTTCAAACAAGAAGTTAAAGTATTCAGTGTAAGTTCCAGCAGGTCTGGTTCCAAGAGTACAAGCAGGAGGGCTAGGTGTAAATCAGAGCAGAGACACACCAAGTTTAGAGAAATAATCAGAGCCACAATCTCCGACTATGAAGCCATCTCTTTTTTAAAGTGTACTTGTGCATATCATCCAAATACAACCCAAGAAGCAAAGTAACTTGTTCATTATCACAGAAAAAAAAACCGGCAGGGGTGGGGAGGGAAACGAAAATTGACTAACTCTATTATCCATGATATTGTACAACAAAAAATTAGAACCCCCCCACCCCCACCCCTTTCTGGTACATTAAGAATGTGAATAGTAGCTTAGAGAGAACAAGTGAAAAGGATCCAAGTCATAAAATACGACAGACATAAGCATGATAATCTGATGATCTCTAAATCAGATGGCATAAAACAGCCAAATCAGTCAGTTTGTTAGAATGCTATTCTTCCTCCCAGAAGATATATAAAGCACGTAAACGTAGTACATAACTATAGTGTGAAAAAAACCTGATCTCAAAACAAAACTAATACAAAACTCAACATGACAAAATCAAGACAAAGATCAACTTGATCTTCAGGTCAACAATAAGTGTGACAAATAGGTCCACGACCTGGTTATCTCACTTCTAATAAGACATGACCTCAGCTGAGAAAAGAAAAAGAACAACCGCACAGTACAATATGTAATCTCACAGCATAGTAAGTAGCGTGGATCAATCAGGTCAACTGAAAGATAGTCACGAATCCCTTTTTCTTATTCTAAACATTATTACACTTATTGATGCAATAATAGAACTGGATATGTACCAGAACAAATCAGTTGGGCTAAGGTAGAACATGAAACCAGTATCATAAGATCTGCTGCTGCGCCTTCCACGATTGTCTTCATCACTGCCATGCGCATATAAAGCAAATTAGAGGGGAAGACTTGCAATAAGATCATTTACGGATCACAATGAAGCAGACATATTCATTATTGATCAGAACCAAGCTGGAACAGAACAAACTAGTGTTGGTTAATATATACCTTCTGCTTGAAAGGATGGCAATTATTGTAGTGTAGACAAGGACGATTGAGGCAATTAGTGCAGTTCCAAAAGAAACCCTCACGACATACTCAGCTGCAAGCTGTTACCCAAAAAAAAAACAATTCCCATAAAGAAGAGCACATTTGACAATCCAGTGATGAAGGTAATGAAGGAACTGACCAAGCAAGTACCTTTGCCTTCTCCAGAAAAGGTTCGATCTTTATCCTCAATGATTTAGCTGCAAGATTTGAACGATAGTCTTTTCGGAACACATACAACACATCGCCTTCGTCCGAAACCTATATAAAACAATCACAGAATTGTCATTACAACACCATGGACGGTAAAACAAAATGAGGTAATAATTTACATCAATGTGTTGAATGAGAGGAAAAAAGCACACGATCAAAAGGAGAATTTCATGCTTATAAGTGTAAGCACTTCCGGGAGAAAGAAAATTGGAGGTCGATATCACATTACAAACACAGAAAAACAAAAAAAATAATAATAAAAAAGAAAAAACCTCCAAAAAGCCGTTGGAATCAGCAGCTAGGGCTTGGAGGGCTTTCTGAGCTTCATAGACGTCGAGTCCAGCTTTACTTGCAACGTCACCGACAGTGACCCTCCTTCCACAAGAATCAATGGCATCCATAGAACGCTTCCGGACATCGGACGGTAGCTTATCGCTCTCAACAATGGCTCCAGGGGCGGTGGTGAAATCAATACTAGCTCTAACTACTTTGATCGAGGTTTTGAAGCTTCGGAGTCTCAAATTATTGCGGAAAAATAAGTGGGCATGTGGCCTAAAAGATTGGAGTTGAAGAGAGGGGTTTAGAGACTTGTAGTGTGTTGGTTTTACTATGAAGCAACAAGTGGATATGGTCGCCATTTTCGATTTCAACTGCAAGGTTTCTTCTTACCGATTCCAGGTGTGAGGTTGGACACCTCCTCCTTCTGGAGAGAACACCCTTTTTTGAGGCTGAAATGACAAGGCCCGAAGAGGGACGAAAGACGAAACCAGATATACTTGGTGTTTTATTTACGGGTCTTTAGTTATTTAAGTTTGTCAATCGAAATTGTTGCAACAATAAACTTATGACATAAATCATGTACGAACAATGCTTTCGACTTCCAAGTCAAGTTGGGTGAAAAGCCATTAATGCCCTCCCCTTTCTTGATTTGGGGTGATTTACTTAACACTAAAAATGTAATTAACCCTTAATTAAAAATCTCATTAAACTTTGTTTAATCCGACCCCTTAAATTAGGGCGGGTAAATTAACCAACCCTAATTTACGCGCCAAAATCATATCAGTAGCCAATTACTCTTGCTTCGGCCCCTCTCTTTGCAAAAAGCGAATAACTCGTTGTGTCTCTCCATCGGTGTCCAAATCGTTGTCCTCGCCGGAACAAATCTCTCTTTTCTTCTTCTTCGTCAATCATTGTCCGAGCCGAACTGGGTGGTAATCGAAAGGGTTTCTTGGCTTTCCATATCGGTATGTGAATTTAGGGAAATTGAGTTTGTTAGTTTACTTACCCTGCGGGATTAGCATAAACCGTGTGTTTAACTCTGAATTGAATTGAAAATGGGGGCGACCCTGATTGAAAATGGATATTTGATTTGAATTGAAATGGTTAAATGTTGAATTGGTGATTTGTGCAGTTATTACCTGATATGACTACCTATATATATATCTATCTATTTGGTTATATCTAGCTGCATTTCCAGGTGAATGGTAATCGTATTAATCTTAAAATATTGATTATAGTGTGACACAAGTTTAAACTTGTTAATGGCTATGTGAACTTCTATCTGCATTTCAAGGTGGATTAATTATAGTGTGACACAAGTTTAAACTTGTTAATGGCTATTTGAACGGAATTATGGATTTTGTCTATGTGTATATTGGTTTGTAATTATTGTATTGAATAAAAACAGGATCTCGGTGAAGCGTGATGGAAGACAAAGTTTGTATTTTTATATTTTACCCTGTGGAGATTGAAAAATACGTCAATGGTCTATGGTCTTGGAAGTATGTAGGGTGTGAATCTGAAGAAGTTTCGACGATTTTGAGTGTCAAAAAGAACATTACATTTGAAGAATTGTATAACATGGTGAAAAATGAGTTGGAAATCGATACAACTAAGTATGAGTTTGAGATGAAATATATGGTCCCCATTGATTACGATAAGCTTGTGAAACGGTTTATATATGTTTGTAATTTAAAACAAGATGCTTTACTAATATGTTTGAAGGAAAAGGAAAAGTGTACCGAGGTTTATGAAAGTCAAGAAACATGTGAAGTAGTAAATGTGTCGGAAAGTCCAGAAACATGTGTTGAAAGAGATGAAGAGACAGATGTTGATGTTTTGGCACAAATGGGATGAAAGAGGTGTTGGATGTAAGAAGAGAAAGCATGGAGACATGTGTTGAAAAGAATGTTAATGAAGAGATAGATGTGGATGTTGTTGGGAATGCCATTGAAGAGATGTTGGATGTAAGAATAGAAAGCATAGAGACATGTGTTGAAAAGAATGTTAATGAAGAGATAGATGTGGATGTTGTTGGGAATGCCATTGAAGAGATGTTGGATGTAAGAATAGAAAGCATAGAGACATGTGTTGAAAAGATCATTTATGAAGAGATAGATGTGGATGTTGTTGGGAATGCCATGGAAGAGATGTTGGATGTAAGAATAGAAAGCATAGAGACATGTGTCGAAGATTCTCATTTGAACACGGGGGGTGACAACATGGACTTTAATTAGCAACTTGAAGACTCCTTATTGGTGAATTTGGGTGAAAATGTTTATTTAGAAGAATCATATCAGAGAATTAGCATAAGCGGGGCTGATGAATTGTCAAATGAGAATCTTGATGGCTTTGTTGTGAGAAATGAGATTGTTGATCCCTTGAATGCACCCCCAACTATGGTTAACGTGCAAAGAATTGAACATGAAGACTTTCGTTGTAGCCGTACTGTAGGTGATACTTTAGTGTGCATTCCCGAACATGAAGACTTTCGTGTGAATGATCCGTTTAAATGCAAAAGTTTTTTGGTATTCAAACTTGCGAAGTTGGCTACGAAGTACAAGTTTGAATTCAAAACGCAAACTTCCAACAAAAGCGTTTATTCAGTTTTTATGTGAAGCCGCCGGATGCAAATGGCGTTTGCGAGCCACCAAACTTCAAGCACCTTCTGAGCGATTTGTAGTGGTAACGTATGCAAATAAGCATAGCTGCCCACCTATTGCTCCTCGAAAAGACCATAGACATGCTACGCACAAACTAATTGGCACATACTTTGCCAGAAGGTTTAAAGATGCCAATCATATTAACGCACCAAAGGACTTGATGCATGATTTCCAGCAAGAATTTGGATATGATGTAACTTATTGCAAGGCGTACAGGGCTAAGGGTTATGCAGAAAGATTGATAAGGGGTAATCCAAACAAAAGTTGGGGAGAATTACCCAAATATTGTTATAGGCTGAAGGCTAGAAATCCGGACACTGTATATCATATTGAAAAAAGTAATGGGAATGTTTTCAAATACTTTTTCATGGCACTTGGTCAAAGTATTGAGGGATTTTATTTGGCGATGCGGAAAGTCATTTCTGTAGACGGCACGTATTTAAAAACGCTTTATAAAGGGACCTTACTTGTGGCAACATGTCAAGATGCAAATCATCAAATATTTCCACTTGCTTGGGGTGTTGTTGCTTCTGAAAGTATAGAGTCTTAGACATGGATTTTTGATAAGCTAAAACCCATCATTGGGGACACGAATGATCTTGCGATACTTTCTGATCGTGCCGATAGTATTAAAACATCTTTCAAGTCGGTGTTTAAGAATGCGCACCATGGGCATTGCATGTATCACATGCAAAAGAATTTGAGGATGAAATATCCCAGACGTGGTGTGGGAAAGCTCTTTCAGAAAGCTGCAGAGGCCTATACAGAAGCATAATTCAAGTTGCATTTCGAAACTTTATGTAGTAAATGTCCGAAAGCTGACGAATATTTGAAAGAAGCAGAATCCCCTATGTGGGCTAAAGCTAAATTTGAGGGATTTCGTTACAACATAATGACCACAAACCATGCCGAGTCTGTGAATGCTAGGCTAAAGCGTGCATGAGAATTTTCAATTGTTGGGTTGATTGAACATATCCGGGAGATGTTACGGATTGGTTTGCTAAAAGAAATGAATCATCTACAAATTGCCAAGATGCTCTTACTCCCAAAATTGAAATCGAAGTGAACAAAAGCTTCGAGTCAGCGAAATGATTTTCAGTTAATACACTTTCCTCAGATAAGTATGATGTTCGTGACAAGGATGCTGTTATTTCTTACATTGTTGAGTTGGATTTGAAGACGTGTACTGATAAGCGGATTTTCTACGGTCCGGTCGATCAAGTAAAAACTCGAAACCTTAGCAAAATCTACTTTCTAACCGGCAGTGGACCGGGTCGATTGTAGGATAGTGCTTGAGGAGTCCGAGGTCGAACCCACAGAGATTGGCTTTTGAGTACCACAGTTGACTTAACACTCAGTTCAGGTCAAACGTATAGGTGTGAAGTTATACTATTGCATAAAATAAAGATTACACTAGTCGGATTTCTAAACGATTAAAAGAAGTATGGCCGAACTACGATCCAACGGATAATTTTACCTTTAGAAAGATTACCCCGGGAGTGTACCTTACTCTACCATGCCGTTTAACGAAAACTCATAGGTCAAACCCCGTATTGGAACTGGACTTGATGACTAGGGCGTCAATCTAGTACACGGGTAGTGTCAAACTACCTTTCAAGTCCACAATCTCTACGGTCCCGAAACCCCGTTCCCACACGTCGCCGCAACATACATTTATAGGCTAACGTGTGTGCAACAATGAACAATGTTGTCAATATCATTCAAAGCTATTAAAACAATCAAAACAAGTTTCGTGATATGGATTATCGATTAAAACGTTAAATTACGCGCTACACTACCTCCCGGTTCATCTCTCTAATGGTGTTTCAACCGCCTTCACATAGTTCAACCATACGGAGATTTAGCTACTCATACTCGAATCTAAACAATGAAAGCAAGAGAAAAACATCACAACAACAATAAAACAACAAGAGAGCATACCCATTTCGATTACTTAATGAACTCCCAAATTCGAGCTCCAAAAGATCAAATCTTGACAGTTGAAATGTTATAGATCGAAGATTTAAGTTGTACAATCAAAGAGAGGATCGAAAGAGCTTTCTAATGATATATGGCACTAATTCTAACTCCAAAGGATGAAGAAAATCGCCCAAAATCGCCCAAAACCTATCCTACTTGCGGCTGCCCCCCATTAGGGTTGGAATGAGGGAGTATTTATAGGTGGAGCAGAAAAATACGCAGCAAACTGGCCCTGGACGCCAGTCCAGCCATTCTGGACGCCACTCCAGGGCTTTTGGACGCCAGTTCACCTGAGAAATGCAAGAAATGGAAGCTTGTTCTTGAGTGGACGCTCATCCGTAATGGCCTTCAGTATTTCCACCATAACTTCACTTCTAGGGATCCAAATGAGATGATTCAAGATGCATTGGAAAGCTGATTCACTCCTCTACAACTTTCATCAAGACAACTTTCCCTGAAAATGCCTCCAAGTGTGCCCAAAATGCCCATGAAGTGACTGGTTCTGCTTTGAATCGCTTGGACGCCCGTCCACCGAAGATCTCAACTCTCTCGAATCAAATTTGGCATTCGGACGCCCGTTTGCACATCCCGGACGCCCGTCCACATCCCCGGACGCTCGTCCACGTTTCCGGACGCTCGTCCACTTGAATTCTCAACTCTCTCGCATCAAAAAGGGCACCCCGGACGCGCTTCATATTTCGGACGCGCTCCGTAACCCAGCTCCGCCGTTTGCTCATAACTTCACTTCTAGGGCTCCAAATGAGGTGATTCAACATGCGTTGGAAAGCTATTTAAATCCTCTACAACTTTCATCAAGACACCTGGACCAGAAAATGCCTCCATCATAGGCCAAAATGCTGCTGAAGTGAGCGTAGGGTGAGAGCAACAATTATTTTCTCCCTTTTCTTCATTTTTCTCCTTCTTTGGCTCATTCTTGCACCTTGATAATACTTCTCATCATAAATCTTCGCCTTCCGGGTTCTCAAGACACCCTAGTCCTGCATCCATATGAAACAACAAGCAAACGTGTAACCCCGCAAACTACGGGTGCTCGGGAAAACGAGTATAAAATGCTAAAATAAGGCCGAGTTTACGGAAAACCGACAGTCACTCGCCGTGCAACAAAACTTCATTTCATACTCAAAACAGGGTCTAAACTAACCCGAATCATGCCAGAAATGTGATAATCGTGGGCTAAACTGTACATAAATGTACAGTAAAGTTGGTTCCTATCACCACCCCACACTTAGCCTTTACTCGCCCTCGAGTAAAATAGGCGTTCAAACAATACCAAGGAATCAACTTTACGGTACATGCATGTGTTTCAAAATATCGAGGTAAAAGGAATTTAACTAAGTGAATGTATTACCTTGACTCTACCGATCGTGACACGGAGTGAGTGTGTGTTGAATGACGACGACTTGTGCTTAATACGATTTCCGGCTTGGAATACCGGACAAATGACTTTACACAATCCTGCCCTTCCTAGAATCTCCACTAATCGGGATTAACCAAGGTTAAACACGGTCCAAACAGACTTGAATGGTTATAACGTTAGGCTCGGGAGAGGGCTAACCGAAAGGATAATTTGGGAACTGGAGAAGAGAAAATACGAGTGAACCAAATCAACAAGTGTATCTCCTCCTTGCAACCATACAAATCAACACCAAACTCCTCCGATCATCAAACAAATCAAAACAACTTCCAAACTCAACATTATATGGACAAACAATACACGTCCGCACAAGGCTTTCTTTGACTCAACACTTATTCACTTTATTCGAACTTTTATTTCACTTCAATTTTTTTTTTTTTTTCAACTTTTCTTTCTTTTCTTCTTTGAACCAAAGGCCTAAAAAGATCACTCGAGCTCATCCCCTTCTTATAGCTCTAAAACTGAGGAAACAACAACCCGACTCAAAAACAACATCTCCCCCAACCCCACACTTGCCTTGGTTTAACAAGAGACTAAGTCCACTCGTAGGGTCAAATGAAGGGAATGTGACCAAAATAAGGCTCAAGGGTAGGTTTCTGACTAAGTAACGAAATGGCTATAAAGCGAATGGTGGTCGGACCATTCTATCAAGGCTGAGAGGGGCTACGAAGGTCAAACATTCGGCTCGGCTTATTTGGCTAAAGTAGGGTCAAAAAGAACGCCAAAACTCGTCATCCCGTGTTCCTACCAAGGCCAATCCTTCTATTTCGCCTCGAAACTAGGGGTACAAGTGTGTAAAGTAATCGTGATAAGCAAAAACGTCGTCAAACGTGTACTAAAAAGTGTTCCGTATCATGACAATATAGACTCACTGTGAGACATTCACAAAACTAAAGACCTTTCACCACTCAATTGTGAACAGCATGCATATAACGTGGTGTTAAAATCTTGGAAAAATTTGAAAAACGGCCTAAAAATCGACTCGGAAACGAGTAAAAACCAAGTTTATCACATCACGGCATAATACTTTTAAGAACAAGCGAATAAGCTAAGTCGTCTCCCCCCCCTTTTTAAGTGAAGCACCGTCCTCGGTGTGTGAACGAGAAGGAAAAAGAAAGACTTAGCTTATGAGCCCGGCAAAACGGCGCGATCAAGTCCCGTAACGGTCGTGAAAGTAGTCCAACATGAATCCCTAGTCATTGAAAACATCCAAGAAATACATGCACGGGACATGGTCCGCGTGCCAAAACATAAAATATGGGGGATTCCGGGGATAATAAAAAGAACGACCTCGTCACGTCGAAAAACTTGAACAAGTATGTCACAAAGATAGTTAAATATGATTCAAACATACAATAACAACCAATCACGTCCAAACGTGCCCAACACAAAATCCACAAATCCAAGACAAGTCACATGAGGCATGAAAAGATGAAAAGTACGTGCCTTATGGCTAAAACAACGAGGGCAAAAGAAAGTAGCAATAAAACCACCGCAAAACAAGCAAAACGGAGAAACGGGTGGGTTGCCTCCCACCAAGCGCCTTTGTTTTACGTCGTTGGCTCGACAAAGATGACTTATACTATATCGGTTTTTTCAAAATTATACCACCGATACGGGCGAGGAAAACGAGGTGTAGAAAGAGAAACGAACGGTGAGTTATAAGGTGAAAATGTCATGCATTGGAGTCCATGACAGGACTAAACACTTGGCTTCCTCTATCTTAGGATCCTCCAAAATCACCACTTCGAGAGCTTCATCAAACGGTAACTTTTCATACTTCTTCAAACGAAGGCCATTTGTGATTGAAGTCCCATGCTTGGGGTGCTTTATTTCTACACCCCCGAGTCAAAAATCCTCTCAATCGTGTAAGGTCCCGACCATCGAGACTTCAACTTTCCCGGGAAAAGATGCAAACGAGTATCATACAACGTAACCTCATCTCCTACCTCAAACTTCTTTGGCTTTATCAATTGATCGTGGAGAAGCTTGGTTTTCTCTTTGTATCTTGCCGAACAATCATAGGCGCGTAGTCGAAACTCCTCCAATTCAACTAACTCGAACCATCCTTCTCTCTCCACTAAGAGTCTCGTCCATATTTAACTCTTTAATAGCCCAATGCGCTCTATGCTCAACTTCCACCGGTAAATGACACGTTTTTCCAAAGACGATCATGTACGGCGACATACCAATTGGAGTCTTGAATGCGGTTCGTGAGCCCAAAGAGCGTCATCCAACTTTTTAGACCAACTCTTAGAATTTCTATCAACAGCTTCGTTCAAGAATCCTTTTAATACCTCGGTTTGAAACCTCCACTTGGCCACTCGTTTGAGGGTGATAGGCCGTTCCCAACTTATGAGTCACCCCATACTTAAGAAGTAGCTTATCTAAGTCTCTATTCGCAAAATGAGTGCCATTGTCAGAAATGATAGTTCTAGGTACTCCAAACCGTGTGAAAATGAACTTTTTTAGAAACTTAATGACCACGTGTCTGTCATTAGTGGGGGTTGCAATCGCTTCTACCCACTTCGAGACGTAATCACAAGCTACCAAAATGAACTTGTTGCCAAAAGAAGAAGGATAGGGTCCCACAAAGTCTATTCCCCAAACGTCGAAAACCTCACAAACAATGATAGGTCGTTGAGGCATCTCATTTTTCTTAGAAATTCTCCCCGAACGTTGACACGCGTCACAGGTTTTTACATAAGCATAGGCATCCTTAAAAATTGTCGGCCAATATAGCCCGCTTTGCAAAACCTTCAATGCGGTCCTTTGTCCCGAGAAATGGCCCCCGGCCTCTCTATCATGGCAAAAGGATAACACGCTTAATCTCTCGCCCTCGCTTATACATCTTCTCGAACGCCATCGGACACAATCGAAACAAGTAGGGATCCTCCCAAACGAAGTATCTAGCCTCACTCACTAACTTCCTCCTCTGATTCTCGTCTAACTCCGACTCGATAAATCCACTTTCCAGGTAATTCACAATCGGTGCAAACCACGGAGCTCCCTTCTTTCCTTTCTTCAGAAAATTCCCTCGTTTTTCCGGTAACATAGTGTCTACCACAAAAAGTCGCTCTTCCGGAAACGAGTCATCTATTTCAACCCTTTCTGATTCGTCACCCTCAACTGGCTCAATCCGACTAAGATGATCGGCTACCACATTCTCACAACCTTTACGGTTTCTAATTTCCACATCGAACTCTTGAAGGAGCAAAATCCATCTCAACAAACGCGGTTTCGCATCCTTCTTAGCGAACAAATATTGCAACGCGGAGTGGTCCGTATGGACAATCACTTTAGACCCCACCGTATAGGATCTAAACTTGTCGAAAGCAAAAACTACGCCAACAATTCTTTCTCGCCGTAGTGTAGTTCTCGTTGCGCCGGATTCAAGGTGTGACTTGCATAATAAATCGGTCGAAACAACTTATCCACCTTTTGTCCTAACACCGCCCCTACCGCCAAATCGCTAGCATCGCACATGACCTCAAACTCTTGCTCCCAATTTGGAGCTATCAAAATAGGAGCCTCGCTTAAAAGCTTCTTAATCTCCTCGAAAGCTTCCACACACTCGTCATCAAAAGTCACATTTACTCCCTTCTTCAATCTAGAGGTAAGAGGTGTAGCCTTTTGGGCAAACTTAGGGATAAATCTACGATAAAACCCCGCATGTCCCAAGAAAGATCTTAACGATTTCAAATTAGTAGGCATAGGCAATTTAGAAATAGCATCTACCTTAGCCCTATCAACCTCTATCCCCTCAGCTGAAACCTTATGACCTAGGACAATTCCCTCGGTCACCATAAAATGACACTTCTCCCAGCTTCAAAATCAAATCGGTCTCCTCACACCTAGCGAGTACCCTATCTATATTAGCCAAGCATGCATCAAAACTCGTCCCCAAAGACCGTAAAATCATCCATAAACACCGCCATACACTTATCAATCAAATCAAAAAATGGCAAGCATGCATCTCTCGGAATGTCGCGGGTGCGTTACACAACCCGAAAGGCATTCTTCGAAATGAAAAAGTGCCATAGGGACAAGTAAACGTGGTCTTTTCTTGGTCATTGACATCGATGTGAATCGATAATAACCACTAAATCCATCGAGAAAACAATAAAATGCATGACCAAGAAGCTTATCTAACTCTTGATCAACAAACGGGAGTGGGAAATGATCCTTCCTAGTCTTTTCATTCAACATGCGAAAATCAATGCGTACTCGATGACCGAATGGGCGTACAGAAAAAGATTCACCTTGATCATTTGTTAGCACTGTAATGCCGCCCTTCTTAGGTACCACCTGTGTGGGACTCACCCACTCACTGTCCGAGATGGGGTAGATGATGCCCAACGTCAACATCTTCACCACTTCCTTTCTTACCACTTCCAGTAAATGTGGGTTTAGTCTCCTTTGCGGTTGACGCCTCGGTCTCGCCCCATCCTCGAGGATGATTTTGTGCTTACATATGTCGGCACTAATCCCCTTAATATCCACCATTTTCCATCCAAAAGCTCGTTTCCTCTTCTTCAAGACTTGAACTAGCTTTACTTCCTGCAAGGCTGTTAGTGAAGCAGATATAATAACTGGAAGTAAATCACTACCTTCAAGAAAAACATATTTGAGGTGTTGAGGAAGCGGTTTCAATTCCAAATCCGTCGGTGGTTCCTCAATAGATGGCTTTGGCATATCCTCCGGCGAACCAAGATCCGCTTTCTTAGTCCGGCTAGCTTCCATGAACTCGCCCGCCTCGAGATGCATGGCATAAACTCGCATCACCCGGTCGTCGTCGGTCACCTTGCATGATTTCATCAAGCATTTCTCCAATGGTTCCTTGTGCCCCCGCAAATTCACATTCTCCAAAACACACGGGTGGATGACATCTATCGAAAAACAATCGTTCATCTCATTCTCGGGGTGTTTCATGGTTTTGTACACATTAATCTTGACACTATCTTGACCAACTCTTAAAATTATATCCCCCTCTTAACGTCTATCAAGGTCTCCCCGCATTTAGGAAAGGCCGACCTAACAAAAGAGGTGTCTTAGAATCGAGTCCATATCAAGAACCACGAAATCAACTCGGAAACACAAATTTATCAACTTGAACCAACACATCCTCGGCTACTCCTAGCGGTGTCCTAACCGACCTATCCGCCATTTGCAAAGTCATGCCCGTTGGTTCTAATCTCCCTAGGCCCAAATTTTATCATAAACCGACTTTGGCATCAAACTAACCGATGCCCCCAAATCGCAAAGCACATTTTTGAAAACAAGCCTCTCCTATGGTTATTGGGATAGTAAACCGCCCCTATCTTGAATTTTGGGAGGGATTTTATTCTCAAAAATGGCGGAACATTCATAACTCAACCGAACCATCCGTTGCATTTTCTCTTTGCTTGAAAGCATATTCTTTAAAAACTTGAAATATGATGGGATGTTAGCAATGATATCCAACATTGGCATGGTCACTTCAAATTTCCTCAACATTTCCAAAAATTTGGCTTGACTTTGGGTCAAGACCTCCTTTTTAGTTGTTTTGGGAGGAAATGGTAAAGTGGTCACGTCAAAACCCGGGGGAGGAGGGGGAATTTTACCTTTACTACCTTTAGGCCTGAGTGGTGGCGATGGCTCTTCTTCCTTCACATCAATGATTATCGTATCCGACTTTGGCCTCGCCGCTTCTTCCCACTTTCGCTTGTATTCTTCCACTTCCCTTTCCAACCTCGAGATTCTCTCTTTTTCAGCCCTTTTCTCAACATCCTCATCAAAACCTTCTTGCTCACCCAACGGCCCTTTGTAATCACAAAATTTCTCTTTCTCGGAGTTTGGCATCATCTTCTCAAGTTCTCGATCTTTTTGACCCGTCTCTTTACCACTCCGGGTGACTACCGCACAAACATCTTTAGATTCCTTGGGGTTCCTCTCCGTGTTACTAGGTAGCCCCGTACTCAAAGGCGGTTGAGATCTATTCTCGGTCAACTGGCCCATCTGAATCTCCAAATTCCGTATGGCCGCTCTCTGTTGAATCACAAGCTTATTCAACTGATCAAGGCCTTCTTCCGAAGACTTCCTTTGACTTCCCGGACTACCCCCTTGTTGATTATTGGAGCTGTTTTGCTTATGGGCATTCGGATGTTGGTAAGTCTCGGAATTTTGATTTCCAGCTTGTTGAGTATTCTGTTGGTTGCTGCCTTGTTGCCCTTGCTCTCGACTCCCATTATCTCTATTCTGATTATTGCCCCATTGGCCTTGTCGATTCTGACCCCAACTCTGATTACTTGAATTTTGATTTTGGCTTTCATAACCTTGGTTGTTGGAGTTTTGATGTTGTCGACCCCAACTACCTTGATTATTCTCTCTCCAACCACCTTGGAAATTCTGAGGGTTCCCTTGCTCTCTATTCTGATTCCAACCTCGGTTGCCTTGGCCTTGATTATTTTGGTTCCACCCTCGGTTGCCTCGGTCCCAATTCCCTTGGCCACCTTGATTTCCTTGGTTCCAATTTTGGCCTTGCTGGTTGTTGTTCCATGAATTCCCAAAATTCTGGTTCCTTCCATTATTCCCAGAATTGTTGTGATTCCAGCTTCCTTGGTTGTTGTTGCCTTGGTTCCAATTCCCTCCGAAATTATTTCCAATGTAATTCACATCATTCGGTTGCATCTCTTCTTCCATGCCAAGTCCCATTGATGATTCAAAATCTTGATAGTATGGTGGAACTTGCAAGTTTGGATTATTACCCCACCGATTGTCCGGATTCACCGGCCCACCAAAACTCTCGCTTTGCCCAAACCGAGGGTTCTTCCCGGGACTTTGTTGACTACTACCACTCGAGCTTCCCACTCCCAATCTGTTGAGTGCGGCTACCAACTCTTCCACCACTGCAACTGGTTGTGGCTGAGACACACTTCCTATAGGTTGTTGAGGAATCGGCTGTGGGGCCGGCTGTGGTGTCTGTCGAGGTAACTGCTGAGGACAAGCCGACCTACTCGGATTTGAACAAAACTGAGCTGAATGATTACCTCCACATAACTGACAAACCTGTAATGCTTCTTCCATTTTCTTCACCTTGGTTTGCAGTGCCAACAACTCATTGTGTGCAGCTGTCTCTTTGTCCAACTGTTCTTCAAGTGCCTTAACAGTTTGGTGAGACTCATTCGGGTTGTCTGTCCCTGAACTTGAAACCCATTCATCATCCCTTTCAATTGCATCATTGATATGTTGCATAGCCAACTCGGGATCAATCCTTGTCAAACCCTTTCCACTTGCCGCATCCAAAAGATTTCTATCCGATTTATCCAAGGCTCGATAGATTTTGATAACTTGCTCAACCGTACTCAAATTGTGGGGAGGGCACTTCTTCAACAAAGCCCTAAACCTCTCAACGGTCTCTTTCATTGTTTCTCCTTTTCTTCCACTAAAATTATGAATTTCACGCTTCAAATCTTCAATCTTTGCCGGAGGAAAATATTTTTTCGTAAAAACATCGGCGACTTCCGCCCAAGTAGATAGAGAGCCATGTGGTAGGGTATTAAACCATGTTTTTGCAGCCCCTCTCAAAGCAAACTGAAACATCATCAACTTGAGTGCCTCCTCGGTCACTCCATTATACTTCAATGTCGAGATTATTTGTAGATAATTGTCCAAAAACTCATTAGGATCCTCATTCCTTTGCCCATAGAAAACCGCATTCTCACTGATAAGATTTATAACATTCTGCTTTGGTTCCATGTTGTTAGCATGGATAGCGGGAATTCTGATTGGATTGTGGCCAGTCCCTTGGTATGGAGTAACCACATAATCTCTCGCTGAAACAAACCCTTGATTGGCAGGTGGGTCATTCTGTTGCTGTTGATTCGCGTTATTCTGATTAGCTTGGAGAAGCTGATTCTGTGCCGCTAATTGTTGAACCAACTGAAGTAAGTGCTGATTGTCCTGACCCAGTGCTTGTTGTTGAAGTTGTACATTCCCTTCCAAGGCGGGATCGAACAAATTCCTCCCATCTGTCCTTGCAACCAAAGGAGGATTTCTTTCACGTGGAGGAGGGGTGTTTAGATGACCCAATCCTCCAACTTGAGATGTATCATCACCATTCAACCTATCTCTTCCGCTGGTTGTCATACTTTCTTCCTCTGAAGAAGAATCTGAAGCTTCTTGTCCGTCCACGGTGTCTGAAACCGAGGTAGACGATCTCTTCCTCAATTGGCTTGCGTGCCTATCAATCTCCGGGTAAAAAGGCTCTAGAGGCGTCCCAGAACTCCGGGTCATACACTGCAAGTCAAATCAAACAACAAGAAAACAATAAAAGAAAACGACCTAAGCCCAAGCTTTCGGTCAACTTTTGTGATATCAAAGTGTTGCCAATCCCCGGCAACGGCGCCAACTTGATAAGCGGATTTTCTACGGTCCGGTCGATCAAGTAAAAACTCGAAACCTTAGCAAAATCTACTTTCTAACCGGCAGTGGACCGGGTCGATTGTAGGATAGTGCTTGAGGAGTCCGAGGTCGAACCCACAGAGATTGGCTTTTGAGTACCACAGTTGACTTAACACTCGCCCGGGTCAATCGTATAGGTGTGAAGTTATACTATTGCATAAAATAAAGATTACACTAGTCGGATTTCTAAACGATTAAAAGAAGTATGGCCGAACTACGATCCAACGGATAATTTTACCTTTAGAAAGATTACCCCGGGAGTGTACCTTACTCTACCATGCCGTTTAACGAAAACTCATAGGTCAAACCCCGTATTGGAACCGGACTTGATGACTAGGGGCGTCAATCTAGTACACGGGTAGTGTCAAACTACCTTTCAAGTCCACAATCTCTACGGTCCCGAAACCCCGTTCCCACATGTCGCCGCAACATACATTTATAGGCTAACGTGTGTGCAACAATGAACAATGTTGTCAATATCATTCAAAGCTATTAAAACAATCAAAACAAGTTTCGTGATATGGATTATCGATTAAAACGTTAAATTACGCGCTACACTACCTCCCGGTTCATCTCTCTAATGGTGTTTCAACCGCCTTCACATAGTTCAACCATACGGAGATTTAGCTACTCATACTCGAATCTAAACAATGAAAGCAAGAGAAAAACATCACAACAACAATAAAACAACAAGAGAGCATACCCATTTCGATTACTTAATGAACTCCCAAATTCGAGCTCCAAAAGATCAAATCTTGACAGTTGAAATGTTATAGATCGAAGATTTAAGTTGTACAATCAAAGAGAGGATCGAAAGAGCTTTCTAATGATATATGGCACTAATTCTAACTCCAAAGGATGAAGAAAATCGCCCAAAATCGCCCAAAACCTATCCTACTTGCGGGCGCCCCCATTAGGGTTGGAATGAGGGAGTATTTATAGGTGGAGCAGAAAAATACGCAGCAAACTGGCCCCGGACGCCAGTCCAGCCATTCTCGGACGCCAGTCCCGGGCTTCGGACGCCGATTCACCCGAGAAATGCAAGAAATGGAAGCTTGTTCTTGAGTGGACGCTCATCCGAGAATGGCCTTCAGTATTTCCACCATAACTTCACTTCTAGGGATCCAAATGAGATGATTCAAGATGCATTGGAAAGCTGATTCACTCCTCTACAACTTTCATCAAGACAACTTTCCCTGAAAATGCCTCCAAGTGTGCCCAAAATGCCCATGAAGTGACTGGTTCTGCTTTGAATCGCTTGGACGCCCGTCCACTGAAGATCTCAACTCTCTGAATCAAATTTGGCATTCTCGGACGCCCGTTTGCACATCCCGGACGCCCGTCCACATCCCCGGACGCTCGTCCACGTTTCTGGACGCTCGTCCACTTGAATTCTCAACTCTCTCGCATCAAAAAGGGCACCCTGGACGCCAGTTCATATTTCTGGACGCCAGTCCAGAACCCAGCTCCAGTCTTTTGCTCATAACTTCACTTCTAGGGCTCCAAATGAGGTGATTCAACATGCGTTGGAAATCTATTTAAATCCTCTACAACTTTCATCAAGACACCTGGACCAGAAAATGCCTCCATCATAGGCCAAAATGCTGCTGAAGTGAGCGTAGGGTGAGAGCAACAATTATTTTCTCCCTTTTCTTCATTTTTCTCCTTCTTTGGCTCATTCTTGCACCTTGATAATACTTCTCATCATAAATCTTCGCCTTCCGGGTTCTCAAGACACCCTAGTCCTGCATCCATATGAAACAACAAGCAAACGTGTAACCCCGCAAACTACGGGTGCTCGGGAAAACGAGTATAAAATGCTAAAATAAGGCCGAGTTTACGGAAAACCGACAGTCACTCGCCGTGCAACAAAACTTCATTTCATACTCAAAACAGGGTCTAAACTAACCCGAATCATGCCAGAAATGTGATAATCGTGGGCTAAACTGTACATAAATGTACAGTAAAGTTGGTTCCTATCATGTACATGTAAAAAATTCCAGATAGATATGTATCCATGCGAGCATGCAGCTGCTGTGTTGAAGTATACAGGGAAGCAAGCCTCCAAGTATTGCACTTGGTATTATAGCGTCAATTGTTGGAGGCTAGGTTATTCCAAATGTGTGTATCCACTTCAAAATGAAGATGAATGTGTGTATTCCGATGATGTGCTTAACGATGTGGTTTTGCCACCGAAGGTGGCAAAGAGACAAAGTTGACGGCCATCAAAAAAGAGGAAACGCTCAGCCGGGGACAGAAAGACGAAGTATGTTTGTGGAAAATGCGGTGTTAATGGTCATTACGCTTTCACTTGTAAGAGTTTGATTGGTGGAGAAATGCTCACCAACGACACTCCTACTTTTCCATGATAAGGTATTGTATGTATTAATATTTAGAGTTCTTTTTATATTCAATCATGTTACATTGCATTAAGAAGGCGATGGGATACATATTGTGGCTGTTTAAGTATTAATGTTGATGAAGAGGATGAGATGTTTACATATTGTGGCTGTTTAAACATTGAGGATGATTGGTTGATGTGTAAGATTCGAAGACGTAACTTGTGTTGTATTTTGAATAATGGAAAGTGATGTGTTGATGTGTTTGTTTGTTATTGTATTTTGAATAATGGCAAATTCTATGTGTTGGTTGTTCTTCTTTGGTTGATTGGTTGATGTTTAAATCGGAAGATGTAGATGATGTTGAATTTTGAATGATGGCAAATTGATGTGTTGGTTGTTCTCATTTGTTTAATGTGAAAGGAAGTTGTTCGAGTGTCACGAATGTGGTGTTTTGCGTCCATTAAGGGTGTTGTAAAACATTCACTCTAGAAACAGGTTTAAACTTGTGTCGGCCCTGGAAACAAGTTCAAGCTTGTGTAGCCCCAGGAAAACATTGATGTGTTGGTTGTTCTCCTTTTAGTTTAATGTGATTACCATTCAAATCCTTCAAATAACCATTAGATAAGAAAACCAAATGAAATGTACATAAATATACAGAGAAATACAGAATACCAAGAACTTAAGTTTTTATTTTGTAAGATGAAATACGAAATAAAAGGTTAGACAAGTAATAGTCAATAATACAAGTTTCTTTTGAGATGAATTGTTCCCTACCCTGGTCTTCTCAAGTAGTGTCTCCAGGCGAGCAATCCTTTCTCTATCATGGAGTAACATTTGAACCATGGAATCTGAATTGCGACCTCTCAATAACTCAGTGACGTTGATCTCAACTTGTTCAATTTTTTTTGCATCATTGTCTCGCATGCACTTTATCATTTCAATATCATTTTGAAGGACACCGATTGTGCATTCAAGTTTATCTCGTTTTCTTAATCAAGTTCACGAGGTAACATCTTCATGTGGCCGAGTAGATGAAGACACCTTGCCATATGGCCTAGTAGATGAAGACACTTTGCCATATGGCCCATAGAGAGCGTACACCTTGTCCCGCCATATGAAATAGTCACATTTGACTTCATCATCCCGCAAAATAAGAAATTCCAATTATTATACGTACACATTATCCCTTGAAAGTAAATGGAAAGTATAACCAAAATAATTAGTCATACCGGCCAATAAGGACAACCGTAGAATCGTCTCCCCGGGTTAGCATATGTTCCCGAAGTCACCAATTTTGCAGAACGCCACATTTGCATAACAATGTACGCTCATGAAATGTCCCGCATTCATTTACCTTGCTAGAAGAACTGGAAATCGGAGAAGTACCCTTCATATTTTGCTTCGTGTTCGTTTCGTAGATTGCGGGCACTATGAAAAGAATTGTGCATAATTGAGTATTAAATGGTGTGTCTATATCTCAAATAAATAACTAAACGCCCCTAACAAGTACTCCCGATTCACAAGAGTGCAATCTATGAGTGAATTTGACTCGGTTCTTTGTTTCAAAAAAAACATAATTCATAAGAGCATAGTAACTCACCAAAATTAGCTCTGTTAAGTAATTGATGTCTAGGTAAATTCACCCCAATATGTTAGAAATTAGCTCAAATTCACAAAAATGTAACCAAATTTCTGGAAAAACAAAAGAGTTGCCTCGGAAAGCCCCTGGAAGAAAAGCTAAAACAAAAGAGCAGAGTAACTCACCAAAATTAGCTCTGTTAAGGCATTGATGCTCTGTTAATTCACACAAAAAAATGTTAGAAATTAGCTCAAATTCAAAAAAATGTAACCAAATTTCTGGAAAAACAAAAGAGTTGCCTCGGAAAGCCCCTGAAAGAAAAGCTAAAACAAAATAGCATAGTAACTCACCAAAATTAGCTCTGTTAAGGCATTGATGCTCTGTTAATTCACACAAAAATATGTTAGAAATTAGCTCAAATTCAAAAAAATGTAACAACATTCTGGAAAAACAAAAGAGGTACATCGGAAAGCCCCTAGAAGAAAAGTTAAAACAAAAGAGCAGAGTAACTCACCAAAATTAGCTCTAGTTGGTTTCTTTAATGGAGATTTTGAAGGTTGAATGGTGGGAAGATCAAAAGAGGGAAACACATCAATGAAAGGGGCGGGGGTGTACTTGGGTTGGTTAGAGGGGTTAGTTGTGGGTGAAGAATTTGAATCAAATCAAATAGGGAAATTTGAAAATTTCTAAATTTTGGGCGATTCTTAGCGGGAAAGCAAAAAATTTTGTTGCAACAATTGAGAGGGGAGCAGCTTAAGGGCGGGAATTGATGATGATGGAGGGGGAGAGTAGGGTTCCGATCACATAATTTAAAAAAAATCAAAATAATCCAAATAATATTTATTCTAGTTACATCATTTGATTATATTTATTTATTCTAGTTACATCATTTGATTATTAAAAAAATAGTTAATACATCTTCTTACTACTAAATAAAAATTAATAATAATAATTAAAACAAAATTAAACGGACTTCCGATTCCATTAGAACTACTTATCGTGTGACATATACTCACGTAAGACACCCTAAACGGACTTATTGAGTGACATAATCACGTAAGACACCATAAACGGACTTATTGAGTGACATACTCACGTAAGACACCATAACCGGACTTATTGTGTGACATACTCACGTAAGACATCATAAACGGACTTATTGTGTGACATACTCACGTAAGACACCATAACCGGACTTCTGATTCAATTAGGACTACATATGGTGTGACATACTCACGTAAGACACCCTAAACGGACTTATTGTGTGACATACTCACGTAAGACACCCTAAACGGACTTATTGAGTGACATACTCACATAAGACACCCTAAACGGACTTATTGAGTGACATACTCACGTATGACACCATAAATGGACTTATTGTGTGACATACTCACGTAAGACACCCTAAACGGACTTCTGATTCAATTAGGACTACTTATGGTGTGACATACTCACGTAAGACACCATAAACGGACTTATTGTGTGACACATACTCACGTAAGACACCATAACCGGACTTATTGTGTGACATACTCACGTAAGACATCATAAACGGACTTATTGTGTGACATACTCACATAAGACACCATAACTGGACTTCTGATTCAATTAGGACTACTTATGGTGTGACATACTCATGTAAGACACCATAAACGGACTTATTGTGTGACATACTCACGTAAGACACCATAACCGGACTTATTGTGTGACATACTCATGTAAGACATCATAAACGGAATTATTGTGTGACATACTCACGTAAGACACCATAACCAGACTTCTGATTCAATTAGGACTACTTATGGTGTGACATACTCACGTAAGACACCATAAACAGACTTATTGTGTGACTTATTGATGTTCTATTGTGTGACGGTATATTCTCTC
This sequence comes from Gentiana straminea, assembly GCA_036785695.1. Lineage (NCBI taxonomy): Eukaryota > Viridiplantae > Streptophyta > Magnoliopsida > Gentianales > Gentianaceae > Gentiana > Gentiana straminea. Next base: position 1,065,967 of record JAVUPR010000241.1, on the reverse strand, counting down.
TTTTATTTCTTTCTTGTTTATCACGCAGAGTAGTTTTTTTCATGCAATCCTCTTTTGTTGTTTTTTTCTTCCTTATATTCTTTATTATTATAATTTATAAAGTATGAAAATCCTATAATTACATTAATTCTCCCCGTTAATTAATATAATCTTTTTTCTTTCTTTTATATCAGACACTAATTAATTTTTTCATTCAACTCACATAAGAAATACAAATCATTTTATTTTCTTATAAACTACATATGATTCAAGTCTGCTCATTTCCAAGTCTGTTAAAATAACAACATACGATTCAAATCGACACAAGCTTTAACTTGTGTAACATATACAAAACCAGAAAATTAAAATTAAAATTAAACAAACAGACATAACAACAACAAAGTTTTTCAGAAATCATAGATAATATGGCAGATGTGCAATCCTTTTCCCCGTCGTCTCGTTGCAAACCTGGACAACTTGATTGATCTTCCTCTTGTAAGTCTGCATCGTCTCTTTCAGATTTGCCACCTCACAATCTCTTGATTCAACCTCCTCAACCACCTTCAAGTTGATGTTCTCGGTTTCATGAAGAAGTTCCCATCTATGTGCCATCATGTCTTGCTTTTGCTCCTCCAGTTGGTGCATACATGCTTTAACTTGTGTAACATATACAAAACCAGAACCAACCCCAAAGAAAAAGCATAACAAACCAAATTGGACTAGGAGGACATTAGAACCAAAAGCAAACTCATGGCAATTTCCAAAAGAACAGAAATATTTCGGATAAATATATTATACAATAAACATGAACATAAAAATAAAAGCATTAGTTTCAGGACATGAAAATAAATTATACAAACAAAAAATTAAATTAAACCCAAAGTTTCGCAAACAAACAAGAAAATTAAAATTAAACAAACAGACATAACAACAACAAAGTTTTTAAGAAATCACGATAATGTGGCGGATGTGCAATCCTTTTCCCCGTCGTCTCGTTGCAAACCCGGACAACTTGATTGATCTTCCTCTTGTAGGTTTGCATCGTCTCTTTCGCATTTGCCACCTCACGCTCTTGATTCAACCTCCTCAACCACCTTCAAGTTGATGTTCTCGGTTTCATGAAGAAGTTCCCATCTCTGTGCCATCATGTCTTGCTTTTGCTCCTCCAGTTGGTGCATAAATTCCTTCCTTAACCGCTTCATCTCTTCCTCCAGTTCTTGTTTGAATATGATTCGAATCTGTTGCCTTTCTTCCTCCAGCATTTTCATGAATTCGTTTCTTTCCATTGCCATTTTTTTTTATTTGATGTGCTTCATGATTTAGAGATATACGGAATTTATCTCAGCATCATCCCAGAATATATATAGCCTAGGTTAATTGTAGCATTGCAAGCAATTAAATGGATGCGGCGTTTCACTTTTCAAAAACTGACTTTGTAGTTGAAACAATTCCAACGCTTCGTAAACCTTCATTACTTTGGTAGTTGAAACGAATCAAAGCCTTGTATTCACATTTTCTAAATCAAATTCCACATTTTATTTAAAAAAACCAAAACAAATTCATTTTGAGAACCTTTCCTATAATAATTGTTAAGGGTGATTTTATACGTTTTATAAGGATATATTTTATGTCAATATTCCCCATATTCTTAGGTTTTTCATAGAAATCGAGCTTATAATCGATTAATTGAGTAAATGGTGTTTTTAAGAGGTTAATTGCAAAACGTAACGAATTATGTGCTTAAATGATGATTTTATGTTATTTTGGGATTACGTTACACTTTGGTATGTTTTCCTATTGTTGTAGATACTCATTGATGATGGAAGAGAGGATTTTAGAGAGCCAAATTCGTGCTTGGAAAGGATCAATCAAAGTTATGGAAGATTGAAAGATATAAGGAAAGAAATCAATCAAGATAAATGTCGGAAAATCAGGATTCCGGGTAGTGCCGAACTTCCGACGCAGTTCTTGATATGATATAAACTGATTTGACCCTCGACCTCAAGATAAGAGTTGTAGGGCTTGAAGAGAGGATTCTACAGGATTTTGAATCACTCCATTCCGACTTACGAGGCCCGAGATATGAGCGTTACAAGTTTGGATGCTGTTGCTGAAAATAGTGGACGGGCGTCCGGATCTTCAAACGGGCGTCCGGCACCGTTACTGTAGCAACCGCCTCTGATTTTCTATAAATACAGCAGCTCTCTTCGACCCTAATCATTATCAAATACGCCCCAGCTTCTTTTGAACCCTAAATTTCGAGCAGAGAGCAGCCCGGCCGGCCAAGCTCCATGCTTGGTCGGCCGGAGGTTAGTTAGATTAGGTAGTTAGTTCGTTTTTCTTTCTTCTTGTTCGAGTGATGATGAAGTTGAGCAGCCATGGATGAGCCTTGAAGCTCCCTCTTTCCAGCTGCAACTTTAATTCTTTTTCGATGGATGTTTTGTAAGTTTTAATTCAAATTGTTTCTTTCCTTTGTTTATTCGTATCTTGCAATTTTAAATCGAAAGATGATTGCATGATTTGATGCTACCGTATGACGGAAGTCGGTGTAGTTTAGATCACCATAGGAAAGAGTAGATCTTTAATCTATACATAACGGAAGTTCGTAGGTTAAATATCTAGATTTACGAGAGGATCACAATTTGATTAATTCGATGCAAGATTATCTTAGATTGGAATTGAGGGATATCACCGTTACCGGAAAGACAGGATTTTTCATGTGTTTAATTCATTATGTTGTTCTTGTTCTCTTTCATGTTTTTATGGTTATATGTTAATCGAATTTAGATAACGAAAGTTAATAGATTCATTAGATTGTCGTGAGGGAGATTGACAATTATTATTCTAACAAACGGAAGTTGAGGGATAATGTTGTTAGATTAGGATTTCATCCATATCTTTGATTTGTATCGATATTAGTTAAGACCGGAAGGTAAACTAATTAATGGCGTGATAAATCGGAAGAGGAAACGCTTCATTAGAAAAGATAATAACCCAAGATAACTAATGAATGAATGTTTGTCTATCTTGTTGATTTCGGTGGGGTGATGGTTGTTGGGAATAGGTTGATCATGGTTTGTTCATGTTTGTTCAGTTGTTAGTTAGTTTTACTGTTTTCGTAGATGTAGTTTTATTTATGTTTTTATCCTTCCTGGCTTTGGATTAACAATCCTCTGTCCAGTTTACTTTTCCGTTTTAGTTTAGGTTTAGGTTAATAAAGAAGAATTAATAAGTTAGATTCGACAGCCCAATTCCCTGAGGATCGATACCCGTACTTAACCAACTTTACTAGCAACTACCCGGTATTCGGCCGGTTAGGAGTTAGTTTTGCATGGTAGTTAGGGTTTATAAATTTTCTTTTGTTTAATGATGCAAAAAATCCTCCCAACAATAATTAATCATTCAATAATATCACAACGTACTCAGTCAACTACCTTATTATATCGTGAGTATTTTAATGTTAAACCTTAGCACTAATTAAGGAGTATGGTTTTATTTTATTCTATCGTGATTATTCTTTAATTATCTTAATATATCTATAAAAAAATCAAATTTTCTACCCAACTTTAACTTTGTGTCCAGCTATATTAATTAAGGAGTATGGTTTAATTTTATTCTATCATGATTAATCTTTATTTATCTTCATATATCTATCAAAATAAAATTTTCTACCCAACTTTAACTTTGTGTCCAGTTATATGGTTTTGTTTTAAACTTGATTATAGGGTTTAAATTTGATAATCAGTTCCAAATGAACCTAAGTAAGAAATGAAGTACAATTACATGCACAACCAAAAATGTAAATGTTGATGATACTAACCTTTGGCTATTATTCCATCATCCTGCCTTTTATTTGAATAACACACATTAGCATTTATGCCAGAATTCTTTAAGGCAAGGATATCATCAACTAGCAGTCTGCCATCATCATTCCTAGATCCACCGTTAATAGCCATTACGAGCGAGAGACAGTCGAGATTCCACAACAACCTGGGAGACACCATAGTCCTTAGCAATCCACAAAGCTTCTTTGATAGCCAGCAATTCCCCTTGAAGGATGGAGTTTCTTCCCATAAATCCCACGAATCCTCTATACAATCTTCCATTACCGTCTATGAAGACCCCACCAATGGCCACCATGCCTCTACCATTCTCATCAATATCCATGCAGCTGGCATAAGTGTTGACCTTAATCCAAATTCGGCAGGGTTCCAAAGCAATCTAACGAGGCTCCTTCACAACAAGAATACATTAATTAGAACATCCAATAGTCATAACAACATTATACATGTGTTAAAATCAAATACTAAGAATGGACTTTAGGGAGATGAGATAGTGCACGAATGCAGATGCACATCGCACTGCAATTTTGTAAGCATCATTGCACAGTCGTATCAGATCGTTGATTTTCTTTTTGACTGTTTTGATGTTGTCATTGATATACGCCACTTCAAGATACATGAAATCCGACTCCTGTGTCATCCATATTTTCAGTTGATCAATTTCATAATGGCATTAATTCATGTCTTCGCGCGTCCAATTTTCTTTCCAATTCTTCAACCTGGTTTCTTAAATCTGCGATCTCCTTAGTATGCTTATCCATTTTCTTCTGCTTTTTTGTTTTTATTTGTAATAAATATGAATTGTACACCTGTGGTTATACTACTATTTATAGGCCTATTTTATCTTTTTTTAAAGGTGGGGGTGTCTCTTCGATTTACCCTATATGAGACCTTTCAGATTGATATCTGTATCTCTTCGATTTACACTACCATAAGACCCTTCACATTCGTAACTGTATCTCTTCGATTTACACTACCATGAGACCCTTCACATTCGTATCTCTTCGATATACTACTATTTATAGGCCTATTTTATCATTTTTTAATAATTTAATTCCAGTTCTTACCCGCAACAATCTCAAACATGTCACATTGACCGAAACAATCTTGAACTTGTGTAACGTTAAATTAAACTTGTGTCAAAACAAACTTGAAACTGTGTAAAGTTAAAATTAAGAAATGAATCCATTATGTTAAGGGTCAATGACAAATCATCAAATATTATAATGTTAATCAATTACAACTACAATTACAATTACACCTTTACGTTAACTATGTTGATTTGTATAATTCTTTAAGAATCACTAAATTAACTTCTTCATTTCAATGGGTCAAATTTTCTAACAAATAATGTAAACCAACTAATGAATCAAACCCTAATTCTCAAACATGGAAGAAAATAACAATTACAAATACAATATACATAATAATAAGAATGAAACCAAATTTCTCCTTCAAAACATTCTTCTTCAAAATAACAATTACCAATACAATACATATTAATAATAAAGGAACCATAGTTCTCCTTTAAAACATCCTTCTTCAAAACAACAATAAACATTTTAGTTCTCCTTCAAACTTCAAACCACCCCCATTCTTCTGTAAAAATTAAAATGACATAGTTTAATGATAAGTTATAACCAAAACCCTCATAGATGGTTAACACAATTTTACAATGACATATAAATGCATATGCAATTTCTATGTCTGCAAGTTCCATGAAAGCAATCCCACAACCAACTTCTTTCGCCAATCCGGCATATGCGCACTCCGAATCAATGATAGATCCACTCCTCCAAGCATGAACTCCACGAATTTAAGAACGAAAATGCCACAATCACTCCTACCAAATTACAAGAATTACAAGATAAGTTAGTCACGACAACGAATACCTTAATAATCTCTATATATATTGCATAAATTTATGAAACATACCCATTATCTTGAGATGGACAATCCACGCTCTTCACCGCTAGTTTTCTCACAGAATAATTCTCATAGCCTTTTACATGGTTCTTCAGTAAAAGCGGTATCACAACTTGCATAGGCGTGACACAACTTGCAAGAAGCACTTTTCTGACATGCCCCGGAAGGCTGTCATACACGTAAATTATCCTCCCACTCAGATCAATTTTCAGAAGAAACCAATGATCCCTCTCTATCATCGGCACATACAAACTTGTGCAACCTTCCCATGATTTGGTAAATTCGGAGAGTCGCCCCCTTCACAATATTCATAAATACTCTATCAAATCGTCCTTTGCATACTGTATTAATTCCTCCTTTGCTTTTCTTTCTCATGTATCGTGTGTGAAAGCCTTTGACATAACTTGCAAATAGCGTATCCATGACACGTGCATTTTGGTGCCGTCGAATTTCACACAATGAACTATCCATTACCTGAATATCAAAAAATATATATATATACTACTAAACAAAAACATACATTTTCAATCTAAATTGCTGTTAATTTACAATCTAAAGCATATACTACTTACGTTGCTTGGCAAGCTCGCCCCCTCATAATTCCTTTCAAAATACTTGCTTGGATGTCACAGTCAACCAAACTCACATGTACACTATATAAACAAAAAGGAAGAAAAACTAATTGATCATCAAAATAGGGTTTACAAATTAGGGTTTACTTTAACCGTATGACATTCATACCTGTCTTCACATGAATCTATAAACTGATCAAGACTTTTCATCAGCACAAGATCCATTTTTTGGAACGGATTATAAGCATCATACTTATTCACTTTCCTTTTTTTTCGGTAGTTTAATATAAGGGCTGCTAATTGCTTTTCTTTTTTCCGGTGGCGTCGGTAGATTGAAACGTACAACTATATAAAACATTCAATGACGTAATTAGTTTGGATTATACATATATCTACTAACATAAGCTCAAATTAATTATTTTTGTAAATCTACCTTTAACAACTTTTTTCCCGCCCTCTTTTTCCAAATCATCCTCATTTAGGATGACCTCGGCTCTCTCTTCACCTACGGCATTACCTAATCATAATTTCAAGAAACAAAATTTTATGAATAAACTAATTCTCTCACCAAACACATAAAGGACAGATTTAATTATACCTTCGCCGTTTGGGTTTCCCTCACCTTCCTCCCTTATATCAACTTGCTCTTCCTCTATGCCACCATTTACATCTACATCACATTAACCTCGTTTAGCTTTTCAGCAACTTCCTCCTCCTTTTCAATGTCCTCATTTATCTCTTCACCCACAGAATTTCCTAATCATAATTTCAAGAAATTAAATGTTATGAACTAATTCTCTCATCAAACTACATAATGAACAAATCAAAATGACAAGTTTCACATTATACCTTCGCCGTTTCGGGTTTCCTCGACCGTTTCCTCAACAAGGCTTCAGGTTCATCCCCTACCTCTTTATCACCCTCGCTTACATTTTCAGGTGGGAACTCCCCTACCTCTTTATCACCATCCCCAGCCTCATTCACAATAGCAACACCTTCTTCCTCAATTTGAGTGGCCTCAACCGGAGCATCGAGTTCATCCCCTACCTCTTTATCACCCTCGCTTACATATGCAGGTGGGACCTCCCCTACCTCTTTATCACCATCCCCAACCTCATTCACAATAGCAGCAACTTCCTCCTCAATTTCAGTGGCCTCGTTTCTCTCTTCACCTTCGCTTTCATTTTCTAGTGGGAACTCCCCTACCTTTTTATCACCTTCCCCAGCTTCCTTCTCTTCAACTACGGTATTTCCTAATCATAATTTCAACAAATAGAATGTAATAAACTATTTCTCTCCTATATAAACAACATAAATGACAAATTTAACTTTACACATTTGCCGTTTCGGGATGCCTCCATAGTTTCATCTTCCATTTCATTCAACTCTTCATTAGAAAAACAAACCTCCATCAATTTAACTTTACGCTGGAGCGTATCCACTAAAGCGCACATTCTTTTGTTCTCTTCAGCAATTTTTACCAACTCTTCGCATATTCTTTTGTTCTCTTCACTCACAGCAATTTTTACCAATTCTTTTAGCTTTTCATAATCAACGTTACCCGTTGATTGCTCAGGTGCATTGTCATAAGTAGTTTCATCATCTTCAATTTCAACTTCCCGGAGCATCACAAAATAAGCTTTTTCCTTTTCAGCTTCGGATGGAACCAACTTTCGAACTACATCCACCTTCATCATGATTAATGTGAAGGATGCATTTACATACCAAACTTAAGATACAAATTAAACATCACTACCTTTCCCGATTCAAGAACAACTTCAACTAATGCAGAGTTAACCCTTTTTACATTTCCCCACTTCATCCTTGGGAGAGCATTCTCATCAACAATCTCAGAAAACTTCCTTAAAGAATGAATTGCTTCAAGTGCCCAAACCTACGATGCATTTACATACAAGTGATTGACCAAACATAACAAAAAAAAATTAACAACATACGTATATATATATATATATATATATATATATATATATATATATATATATATGAAATAAAACACCGGATTTCGCTTTTACATACCTTCAAAGCATGCGGGAAACCATAGAAAGTATATGCGATCGGGACCTTTTTGAGAACATCTCTTAGGTCCCTCCTCAAAACATGGACGGTGCTTTCATAAGAGTCATTTCCCCATGGATACTTGTTGAAAGCATCCAAATCATCAACCAACTGAAAAATCCACCAATCCACCGCACGTTTCTCTTCTGATGCCCACACAACGTACGTCAAGATAACGATCAACCCCAACTTGTAACGGTCTACAGCATTCTTAGTGTTATTAAACTTTTGCCACACATGCTTCCTATACACTGACGTAAGGTTTTTAAAATACTTCTTAACTAATTTAGACTCTTTTCCTACGCCTTTCTCGACATAGCTATCATTGCCAACCAAGAAACCGGTGACAAGCACAAATTCTTGTACACTAAATCGTATCTTTTTGGCTCCAACTTTGAACCAAAAAACTTCTCGATTTACAGGGTTCGCCAACCTCATTATCAACTGATGTACTATCTGGTTGGCTGGCAGATCCTTCAAATGGATTAAATGTCCAAAACAAGACTGTTCCAACTTTGTTTTGTGCTTGGTGTCAAGCTTTTGATAAACTTCATTTGCTTTACCAATTTGACATCGGTTTACGATTTCACATTTTGCAGTCCTATCTTGTCCGCTAAGTGCATAAACCAACGTTATTTTTCAACCAATTTTCTATTACCAACAAAAAATAAACAAAAGTATCAATCGAATGAAAGAACAAAGGAATTTGAATACAATTGAAGCAAATAACACATTTTGAACAAATTTCATCACCGCCATTGTTTAAGCTAACAAATTTGGTTACACAATTTGCTTTAACCGATCCCACATCATTCAACACCATAACAAATCACACATCTTCCTATTCTCCAAAATCATATACATAACAAAATTTAAACTCAACCCAAAAAATCAAACATTTGTAAATGCATTAACTCGATTGAATTATAATCCACATGCAGATACCAAACCCCAAAATAATACCTTTTGCAGACTTGCTCGGTCAGCTTCTTCAACTTTCCGATCACCTTCCTCAACTACCGGTGAGTTTGCACTTAGCTCGATTGTTGACAAGAATTTTGCTGATCATAGGTTCGAATTTGGGTAGAAAGACGGGGTGATTTAGGGTGGAAATGACAAGAATTTTGTTGAGCCTATTTTGCTCGATTCACGGTGGTAATTAAATTGGATGGTGGAAATTAATAATGAGGTTAATGAAGAATTGGATGAAGGAGTTAAGGGATTTGGGGATAAATAGAGAGGGGTATTTCAGTCTATCCATGATTTTATAAGGTTTTTACCCTTTTTCAATTTCTTTAAAAGTAAAAAACAGGTCAAAGCTTATAATTGCAAAGCACAAAGTTTATAAGCTCAACGGTGTCATTCCTCCAATTTACATTTTGAGCAAATAGATAAGGGAAAAGAGCAAGTTTACAGCCCTAAGTGCGACCCTAGAGTTAATCAGGAGAGAAGCTTGTTGATAGGTAATGCTGAGCTGACGTGAAAGAAGATAAATATAGAAGGAATATAGGGATACTTTTTGTGTGATGTAATATTGTAATAGTGATAAATATAAAAGGATTATAGAGATTATTTGTGTGATTAGATATTGTAATGGAGGTAAATATTTTCAATCTATTGATAAAATAATATTAAATATTGTTAAAGTGGATTTGGTGCTGTTTGGAAGACAAGAATATTGTCTCATTGGCTCTCCCAAAATTAGAACATGGAGTTGAGAATATCTATAAACCTATCTATTTTATTACTATTATTTTAGAGCACTTGAATCAGATACTCTAAGAGAATGCTCTATTTTATAGTTTTAAATACATATTATCTAGTTTACAGAATCTCTATCTATGATAAAATGCATCAGATTCTTTATTTTACATAATTAGTTATATATAAAGAAAAATTTACAGAATCTGGATAAATGCGGTAGATGTAAAGTAAATTTTATAGAATCTGTAGTTTACGGTAAAATGTAGAGTATCTGCTGCAGTGCTAATTTTCTCAAATCTGAATGTTGAAATCTCTAAAATACTATTTTTAAGGGATTTACAGTATCTACTGCAAGTGCTCTTACAACTTACAAAACTTCGTTCTCTACTTTTTGTTAATTTGTTAACAGAGAATGTCCAGATGCTGCCGACTATGGTTGCACTAACTATGGTATGTAAATTTTACAACAACAAACTATTTTCCAATTAATTTACTATTTTAAACTATACCAAAATTAAAATTTACAACATCAAACTATTTTTTCAGGGTCAACCTTAAACTATTTTCAACGATTTATTTTCAACTCTAACCTTGTGATTTTGCTCAATCTACATCTTTTTGCCCGTTCCATTGCTTAAAATAGGGAATATTTATATACCCTACCCACTAAGCACTAATTTCAGGGATAAAATTGTCTTTTACTTTTTTATCATTGTTAATTGACCCCTTTTATTCCAATACAAAATACATTTCTGAACTGCTAAAAAAAAACTTTTCTAGGTACTCTTTTGGCTGGCGGTATTGCTAGGGCCTCCTTTGGTAGGGCCAGGGCAAATTTAAGAATAAAATTTAAAAAGACTAAATTGTCCTCGTATTATTCCCTTTTCATCTTTTACATTTTCTTTCCCAATTTTACAGCTCCGCCCAGACTTCATCACTTGCAAATATCCACAAAAGAGGCCGCCCCCTCCGTAATTCTTCCATCTCCACCACACAACTCCTGGTTCTCAGCTCTCAAACCAAAATACCAAATTACAATATGGGTCTCTTGACAAGGCACCATCTCTTCTCCCACCGTAAAACCTCGAAAATCCAATAAGGGTATAATGGTAAAAGAAGAAATATATTTATTTTTCTATTTTATATTATACCTAGTTGTTTTAATTAAAAAGGTTTTTAATTAATTATATTAAAGGGATATTAATTAGGGTATTTAAAGGAAATAATACCCAAAATTAAATTATTAGTCAAAACGCCAGTTTTCTGAATTCTAAAGAAAGGGGCGACGCATCAGAGAGGAAAAATGGGAAGAACGCAATCTCCAAAGTCAAGGCTGATCAATTGAGTTTTTGTGCAAACGATCGTAGAAGATTTTGATCACCGCAAGGAGAGGGTCGTTTAATACAAACGATTCGATAAACGGGAAGAATTCCTTTTAGCCCTAGTTTAGATCTCCTATGTTCTTGAGGAAAAGCCTGCGTTTTTATGATTATAGGGTTGCCTAATCGTAGCTCGTATTTGATTATCGTAGGTGAATCGTAGAGGAGTTGGTGTTGAGGATTTTCAAACGTTTGCTTTCGTTTTGATTTCGTTTTGCTCACAAAAGATCGAAGGTAAGGGGGTGTTCTTAAACGGCGTTTTGTGTACGTTTAATGCTGATAAAAGTGCAGGTTTTGAGGAGGAATAAGGTTGGAAACGATCAGAACGAGGTACGGGATCGAAACGGACTGATTTCAAGCTTCAGCCCCCGTCAATGCGTGCGCATCCTATACAATGCGTGCGCATTGACAGACCAAAAACTTGGGATTTGAGGCCTGATCGATCAATGCGTGCGCATTGAGCAGAATGCGTACGCATTGTGCCCCAAAACATGAACAGAATGCTCCAGAATGACCAATGCATGCGCATTGCCTGAACAGGATGTAAGTCTGGTTTACAGCATGCAGAATGCATGCGCATTGAAGGCGAATGCGTGCGCATTCACCCAGTTTTCCCTTTTCATGTTCTTTATGAATGTTTAATTGGTTTGCATGCCTATGATGGCATTCAATGTTATTTGACAATGTCTAACATCGAGTTCTGGTAGCCTTGGTATCAAATCGCACCATAACTGAGACCCTCTGCGGGGAGAAGGTGAGAGCACCGAAAGGCTTTGTTTAGGCCTTGTGGAACATTGACTTAGTAGTCAATGATTCTTTTACAACGTGCTAGGTAACGTAACTAGTTGTCTAGTACTAGAAGTCCCTAAAGAGCCTTATACGTGAATGAACCAGGTTGTTAGAACTTAACTCGTAAATACATATGTGGTTGTCTAAAAGCTAAAACGTCAATATCATTGGTAAGACACGTTTCTAAATCGAAGCATGGGAATCTTGCAACCCTTTTGAGTTATGTGTCAAGGGACAACGTGTAACTTCCCATATGAAGACCTAAGTTCATGCCCCTTGAGAGGTGCTTAATATGTCTCGGTGCATTCTCACCATGCACAGTGTCCTTTGATATTGGTGTAGCAAACTTATGTGCGTGAGGTTATACTATGTGATCTAGTGGAGGGTGAGAGAGATCTCAATGCAACCTATGTGGTAGAGTTTGTAGAATATAATTGTTATATGTGGTATATATCTTTTATATATTGTATGTAGCCGTTTCTTCTATCCTTTACTAAGTATGTAAGTACTTACCCTTTCTCTTTCTTTTGTCCCCACCCGAGAAGGTGATTATCAGGACGACGATGAGTATGGATACGACGACGGTAATGACGGAGCTGAGGTTTAAGCTCAAGAGGATGGACATTCATTCTTTTTATGCTTTTTCTTTTAAATAGTTTTGAGAGACGATCCTTTAGTATCTTTTCAGGTTATTTGGGATGTAATAATGTAAACAACATTTATTTCGTTGTTCGTCGTTTCAGTTTTCCTAGACGTAGACTTTGGGACTTGTTGATCATTTTGATTGTCGTTTGACTTTCTATTCCAAGTAATCTTTAGATTTTATTTATTCCGCTTTTACTCTGATTGATTGTTACGAGGCTTATGTATATATTAAGTTTGATTTATTAAAAGTTAATATATGGATGTCGGGCGTTCTTGACGGATAAGTACTCGGTATCCGGAACGAGGCGTCACTCCCACCATGAATGATTTATCATTCCGTGAAGATGAAGGTGTCAACCCAAATAATTCTTTGCCTTTAAGTAATTTACCTTCTACATCTCCTAAATTGCTTCAAAAATAAAAAATACCTCCCCCAAACACACTAAGTTTTCATTTACTTATTCCCATATGAATCTTTCATCTCCCACCATTATCCCTATTTTGCTGTTCTCAACTCAGACTTATTGTCTTTCCTTTGTCCTCAAAGTTTTCCTCAATAATTAATATACACAATATTCATTAGTATTTGCCCAACACTCAAGTCTCCTACCTCTCCTCCCCAGCAACCCCTGTAAATATTTGCAGGTCATTTTTTTTAAGAGGATCAAATTAAAATTTTAGTTCTTTGAAATGCTTCAATATGTATCTAGAGGGAATTAATTCAAACGGGTTTATGATTATTAAGTTGTGGTGCCGGACAGGTTTAATGGCACAGCAGCCTATAATGGTTTGAACGAGCTTTTTAAAAGCTTCATGATTATGCTACATCATCATTTTATAAACTTTTTCTCTCCAATACATAAACTTTTTAAATAAGTTTATAATATGGATTCACAACACATAAATATCTATTTTACTACACACAAACTTTAAAAATTAAAAAATCAAAAGATCCAATGTGGCATGGCATGAACCAAAAGCTTTATATTTTGTTTTTAAAGCTTTTCATGTATAGCATTGGAGATGCTCTTAGGGTAATATTGGTTATAACATAAGGGTAAGGCCATTCACAATGGCTTTTAATACCACAACGTGAGTGTCAACTTTTTACAAAATGATATTGGGATGTAGAAAATAAATCAACAATGACGGCCAAAACCACACTGTGAATTAAAGGGATGGCAAGAGGGAAGTGAGTCTGCACATTTTACAGTTCACGTTGGTAGACTTTCTCTTTCTTAGCTAGCTCTCATTTCATTCCTTATTTTTATTTTTTTTACAGCTCTAGCTGGATCCCACTTTTTGTCTTATCCATTTTCGGTAGGAAAATTTATATCTGTTGGTAAAACCAACTGTGGTCTTTTAAAGCCATTGTATGGGGGGATGTGAATAGGAATGGCATTATAATGCCATGTAGGACAATTTTGATGCTTTTGATGATAAGTGACAATGAGAAAGCTTTAGGCCATTGTGATTTGCCTAAAATAGGTAACATCATCTTAAAATTTCAAGTTTTCCCTGGCACTACCAAAGGGAGCCCTGACCATACCAACTCCTTACTCTTTTTGTTCTTATTGCCCCTAAATCGCCGACAAAAATGATGACAGCGGGTGATCCCTAAATCGTACAGACGAAAACAACGGCAACACTGGGTGGTGAACCCTAAAACGCACGGACGAAAACGACGGCAACGCTGGGTGGTGAACCCTAAATCGCAGTCACCCAACATATCAAGATCTTTATCAAGGGAAGGCTAAAATCGCAACAGCAGCTAGAAACTGAAGTCACGTGATTGACGGGGAAGAAAGTAAGATTCAAGGCGAACTGCTGGTTTCGAATATATATCGTAAATAGGGGTACTTATTAAATGGGGATTTTTGGTATGACTATTTTCTCGTTTAGTGGTTTCTGTTTTTATTTTTTATTTTTGGGTCTGAGTAAGGTAAACGACGTCGTATGCTCTCTGAATCTGACTTTACACGTGGACGTCATCTCCGCACACGCGTGTCGATGTCCTTACACGTACCGGGTGTTTGGAGTCCCCACTATCGCTTTCGATCTCCACCACCGTTCGCCATGACCTATGCTCGTTCTTCGTCTCCACTGAAGGAAGTCACTGAAAGGTTGAAGATGGTGGGGGTTATTATTGATTTCTTTTGTCATTTAGTCCTTCATCTATCTGTGCGAGAGTTGCTGTGGGTTTTCCAGTGGTTCATTCTCAGGTAAGTATTTCATTCTATCTTCTTCTCCTTCGCCTTCTTTTCTTCCTTTTTCTGTCTCTCTATTTCCGAATTTCTCCGGTTGTTATGCTTTTTCGGCTGCTTTTCCTAGCATTCTATTGCCGGCATGTGCCTTCTCAGCTTCGATTTTAGACTATATTTTGGATTCCAAGCTCATGACATTCAATTGCTGACTATCTGCTATATTTATTGCATTGCATTCATGAGTCTGTGTTCTTGTCATTGCAATTCATCTGCCACGCCTGTTGCATGTGTTTTATCTTGTTTTTAACAATATTTTACATGTTTACCGCATTTACTGTTCTTTTCAAAAAAAAATTGACTATGAATTGATGACCAAGTGCCCCGTGTATTGCATCAACATATTTGTCGTTAAGGTATGAAAGATTGAACATGGTACTTTGTTTAATTGCAATAATGCTACAGACATGGCTCCAAACTGAAAAACCGTAAAGTATAAGGCATAGCATGGGACATAATGATTAAACCGGAAAACGAAATGCTGAAAATTAGACAATAATGACTTATTTTTTGACCTTTTTTTCACTTGCTAATACTCTGGAACATGGCCATTTGGTAGTTCATTGTTGTCCGAGCTTGTGCCGTCTTGCACATCGCTGTTACCTGCATTCTGTTGTTGGTTTGCATGAATTGCCTGATATCTTCCCTGCCACATTTGCGCAAGCCTCGGTTGCTCTTGGTTGAAAGCTTTTTGCCACTTCAGCTTCTCTTTTGTCTTATGAAGTTTTTTTCCCATCTCTTGTGTAGCCTCGTGGAATTGTTTCCCTGATCCATCGCGCTCGTTGGCCAGGCTTTTAGTTACATGATCTGGATAGGCACCTACTTCAATCACACCTTCATTGGTGATTGGGTCGTTGTTTATTTTGACCGGAATCGGAGGAGCATAGGCTTCGTAGTTCCCTTCTTGAGTCTCATGGATTAGCGGAGGAAAATCATTTTGAAAATCCATTTCTCTCCTTTTGCAAAATTTCTACTACCTTATTTTGTTGGCTTCTCTTTCTTTCTCCCTCTTTGGATGCCTTCCATAATTTCAAATGCCCTTTTATAGCTATTATTGGCCTCGGAAATTGTATCATTTTGGTTTCTTTAGAAGTGGTTTGCCTGCTGTAGGAGTTCTTTTAGTTCCAATGTGCATTGTTTATTTCATGTGTCGTTTTCTTCCAATTCTATTGCTTTTTGCTTGTTATTATTGCTTTGGCTATCAAAATATGTCTTGTGTTTTTTTAGGACAGCTTTTTATTTTTCCAAGAGTGCTTTGAGTTTCTATGTGCATTTTTGCATATGTCACCTGGCATGACATTGCAAAGGGTGTTCTCGGCATCGACCTACATACGACCAATTACTGTAATGCATGAAAGCATCAGTTACCCTTTTGTAGACCCAGTACCATTGACAAACAATCGAGCGCTTGCAGGCACTAGAAGTCCGATCGCTATGAAAATCGTTGTTACATTTTTATCATTGTTTCATCCACAAAGATAACATTTGATTCAAAATTAATGGGCTACCTCTGCTAATTTGTTTTGGTCAGATATAATAGCTGTGGCTGTGGACATAAAACCGCCGAAAGAATGCGAGATGAAATCAAAGCTTACACAACTTCAGGATAGGTGCACATACATTCAGCGTACGATTAAATATTATTAGCTCAAGTACTCATTCTTTGGAATGTTAAAGTTCATAATCAGGTACATATTCACAGTGCTATCGGTGCTTCCTTAGGGAATGTACAGTTACACATTACTGCCTCATTTGACCCCTGTCCAAATGTTCATAGACCATTTACCAAGCTCCTTCTATTCTGATGCAGGCTCAAACCAATGATGGTAACATCATGGGGAGAGTTTATAACCAATCAAGGAGCATAAATATATATGAGGCGAGAAAGCATGCCCATTATCTTCTGTAGGTGACTGACAACTACTGTATACTCAGGTTGAGTATCCATTTCACATTCAATGTCAAAGCTTATATATCAATATATTCATCAACATGTATATTTATTGTTCAAAATTTATAAAGGTGTTTCTTTATCGACTGTTAACTATTCTCTTACATCACATTAGAGCCAGACATTCCACAAGTCAAAGAACTGCGTAACTGGTAGGATCGCCTGCATCAATCACTGAAATCTTGACTTGAACAATATAAGAGGTCAATTTGTAAATATTTCCCCCCCCCCCCCAAGGTTGACGCAAACACTGAGGTGATCAAGAAAATTGCACATCAACCGACCAACGACTATCTGGAATCAACAGTGGACAACATCGAGAACATACAGATAACAGACATATCACTCATACAGCCGGACACAAAGGTACACAACAACGAAAATCACAATAAAAAAATAATGTGTACTTGTGGATATTTACACTGCTGGTACCAAAGACCTAACTCGTTCAGTCTCAGAATGTCTACATCAAGGCCACAATGTCTATTATACTCCAGAAAATTTACTACTCCACATGCCCCAAATGCTTTCAGCTGATCGAAGCACACGGGAATGAGGATTTCTAGTGCAACACATGTAAAACTAATCAAATTGTAGTCCCATGGTAGGTCTACAACTACATACATTCCAGTAAATTCAGTTACCATGCACATAAAGTGTAACCTAGGTCATAATTTGGTAATAACTACAGGGGCAAGGTTATTGTTGAACTTCAAGACATTACTGGAGAGATAACAGCAACACTGTGTGACAAGTACGCAGAGAAGCTCTTACAACGGACTGCTGCCGAGTTGCACGAGATGGATACCTAGGTAAGAAAGTGTGCTCCCAACTATTCTGCTTTCATGATAAAGATAAGCATGTGAATGACAGGTTTGGTAACAATATTGAAGGAAATGAAAAACCTGCTGGCCAACACTTACAAAGAGTTGAGGTCGAAAAAAGTAATTGCAGAAATTAGAGCCTCAAACAGAAAATACACAGACTGGAAGACGAGGTACACAGTTCAGGACTGGATAAAACCAAGGATTGATCAGACATCAACATCTGAGAAAAATGATAGCGGGAAAGAATTTGGAGGCACTCTAGGTAACACTGTTGCGTTCATACTGTCAGCCATCATTTTCAATCGATCACTGAAACTGAAATAGTGCATTGTCTTTTCTTTATACAGATAAAGATAAGGGAAATAAAGTGAGGACAATGCTACAAAAGACACCCGAGCCTGACTGCTCTAACAAGGAGAAAAGGCCAAGCGATACCACGGAGACCAGCCCACTGAAAAAGGTCAAGCTGGAATTCCCAGAAAATAAGTTATCAATGTAACTACATATTTCAGGATAAATTAGGCAGGCCTGTTGGAAATAATATCTGTGTTTTGATGATGATTTGTCACGTACTTAGTGAGATCACTTACAACCCATGATGATGAAGTCATAGCTAACTGTTATAGTGCATAATGAAAGAAGAAGCAAGAAATAGTCTAGAGAAAAATGTATAAGTTCTATCTAGAGTCTGAACTTTGTATAGGTTGTGTTAGACAAGCATTGTAATAGATAGGAACTAGGCGAACAGCTGAGTCACAGCAAGCAAACTGAGTATACATATGAAGAACTGAGGGATCAGACTCAGTCATGAGAAAACTGAAGAAGATAAGTTCGCTGAGGGACACAGACTCAGTTGGCTTATCTAGAAGACTGAAGAACCGAGGGACACAGACTCGGTTGGCTTATCTAGAAGACTGAAGAACTGAGGGACACAGACTCAGTTATTGAAGACTGAAGAACTGAGGTGGCAGTTAGAAGCTGATTAAGTCATGACTATAAGTCAGGATTCAGGCAAGTCTGTGGTGACCTGAAACTGAACTATAGATCATGAAAAGCTGAATAATCTTAAGGACAAAGATTATCAATTACCAAGAAAAGAAGAAACTGAATGGTGTACCCTGACTTAGTCAATTAAAGTCAGATGTCATGTATATAAGGTACTCAGTTTTGAAGAAGAGTAGAAAACTGAGTTAAGGCCTTGTTGAATTTGAAATAACAAGACGACAATAGGTCGTACACATGAACGTTGGCTAAACGACAAATGTAACGGCTACAAGAGCTATTTGACCGTTACATTATCCCTATAAATACACAGAAGGAAGTGCTTGAAAATTAGGGATCTGAAACTAGTTTAAAAAGCATATATCTAAAGATCCAGATCCAGGAAATCAGACTTCATATCTAGCAAAGGGGAAGCCAACAGAATTGCCTTGAAGATTACAAAGAAAGATCCAGTAGTCCATTAAGGGGGAAGAAGACATCTTGGAGCTGCAACGCCATATCTAGAATAAGCAGACAACTCACTGAATTAATCTCTTGATTAATTCTAAACCTAACCTTTGTGTAAAAAGGGTTGGTTGTGCATAGTTTGAGGAGAGCAACTCCACCTTTCCTCATATGGGTGCAACTCAGTTGCCACAGCTGTTGGTGCAGTCTACGGACTGTGTTCGTGTTAGTGGTGAGCTAGTGAAGGAGTCATTCCACCTTCGAAGGATCATTGTGCAGAGTGAATGGAGCAATCTTACCTTTCTTCATTATGTGTAGACAGTGAAACTAGGGTGTCGTGAAGGACTGTCATTGAGGCTAGGATTTTGTAACAGTTATCTCAAGATTCTAGTGATACCTTCTACAGCACAGGAGAAGGGGAGACGTACGGGATTACACCACCCGGAACTTCCATAAACAAACATTGTGTTGATTTACTTTACGCATTTATATTTGTGTTGTGATTATTTTAATTATTGCATTGTCATGTTATCACTCACTCACCAAACATCAGATACTGAGTCAGCACAAAACTGATACATAAGAGGATTAGATCGTTATTGACACATCTATTGCACGAAAGGCTTAATCTTATCCGCTGCAAGTTAGTTCAGTTCTAGCATCAACAAAACTGAATTAGCTAACTCCTATGCAAGATTAAAGGGTAGGAACAAAACTGAATTGAGCATTAGTTTGTTAGTTCAGTTTGAGTTTAGTAGAAACTCAGTTCTTGGGGTACTTTCAGCTTTGAGAAAGTTTTTGGTGACAAGTTTATTCACCTCCCCCCCCCCCCCTAAACTTATGTTAGCCTTTCCAAGGGACCAACAAGGCCAATGTCTAACTTTTGTGACATAACCGTTTTGGAATGTAGATAAAGATGATGTCAGTTGATGGGCCAATGTATAATAGGCAACCTAGATATATATATTATCAATGAGACTACCATGGAACTCTCACTTTTGGACAACTTTATGGCGATCGATATATATATATATATATATATATATATATATATATATATATATATATATATATATATATATATATATATATATATATATATTAGCAAATAGGATGAATGTTTAGGTGAATGCGGTTTTGGATGTAAAACAACTTCAAAGCAAGGCTAACAGAAAGGTTACCCAAGTATGTAATGAACAACACAAATACTTTTAGAATGAATATTATGGCTGCCCCTTTCAACATGGCAACTAAATTACAAATGGTTAGACAACTACTCAGCGTAATCCAACTGCAGGTTCTGATACATTGCATCACAAATGATGCGGCCAAAACGATAATCTCATACAAATTTAAAACAAAGGGCCCACCGTGCATCGCACGGTACGCCTATATACTATATATATATATACTAGTCAACAAACCCGTGCATAATGCACGGGATGCTTTAACATGATAAATCAACCCTAAGATGTCCAGCTCCAAACGAAAGATATTACGTTGAATATATCACTATTGGTACACGACTATGAAATATGTTTATGATAAGCATCACAGGTCATCAAGAAACATAATAATTTAGTATAGTGTTGCCGTATTATAGTCATAAAACAAATCAACTCCGCCTCGTAGCTCAATTGTAAAATAGCAGAATGCGGAAGTGAGACTTTGAGATGTACCACGTCTTGCTTTTGAGGCGATGTGTAAAAGCAAAATAAATTGTACAAACAAAGCATTTACAAATTGTACCATTGAGGCATAACCTTCGAATTACGTCATGTACGAAACTCTAGGAAAAGAGAAATGAGAACACTATGGATTGAGGCACAATTTAAAATTAAAAAAAACAATCAACACTTTCCCATTTAGTAAAGTTTGATGGTTACATAAAATTTACCTACACTTCATCATAACAAACTAAAAACCATATTACCATCATTCATGCTCAATATGTAAAAGAGTCGAACCTTTCTTATCCTAAAAAAATGCAACAACGTTCGGCTAATCATAATCAACATTAATCACAAATGCCCTCTCTTATAGGCTAAAAAGCTCACGAACTTGAAAGACAAAATTCACATCAATATCTTTATTTCCACGGATACAAAACCTACTGTAATAATCTTGAATACATTAAACTTCATCGTCTTTAGCAATGAACCGCACTACCACCACACAATATGAACATGTTCGCCAT
Source organism: Gentiana straminea (assembly GCA_036785695.1). Lineage (NCBI taxonomy): Eukaryota > Viridiplantae > Streptophyta > Magnoliopsida > Gentianales > Gentianaceae > Gentiana > Gentiana straminea. The sequence continues at coordinate 1,044,373 of JAVUPR010000241.1, read as the reverse complement.
CTTTGCAAATTGCTAATAAGAAGAAAATCTAGCCTACATTCCATTGAAAGCAAGCATACATATCAATCTAATCCATCCCATATAAAGTAAGAGAGAAGTATTTTTGTGTGGTAGAGGATGAATAAAATTCTCCAAACATGAAGGAGATGCAAAGAATTACCCACCATGCTGCAGCATCGTGATGCATCTCCCATGCTAGCAACACCAATGCCTGCAACGACATATTTTTTCTCCTGCCAGTTATAACACACACACAAATGCAGAACTTAACATGTGAAAACTTGTGGTTGTACAAATTTGTAACTGAAAAATAAAAATAGCCAAATGATAACATGAGGAATAAAAGTGAAATTCATTAGAAAGAAACTATATGTATTATTGAGATTCACATTGTTCAGATGCATACCAAACACGGTTAGATATATAACACATCCATACCGCAAAAGGCGGCTTTTTGTGAGCCAAATCAATGCGTTCAAATTATCATTGTGGAGGAAGCCATCATCATTATTGACGTCGTTTACGGGCATAGCTAGCAAATCCACCATCCTCTTCTCAAAAATGAAAAGAAAAAGGGAGAAAAAAAACTACTTAATAAATCTTTTTCTTGTTTTCTTCTAGGAACGTCAAGCAACATCATCGCCTTTATAGGAAGAAGATTTGAAAAAATCTACATAACCCACGGATATATAACACATGCATATCACATAAGACCGTCTTTTGGGAACCGAATGAATGTCGTTCCTTTTAAAACTATAAGGAACAACCAAAGAAAAATATATGTGTGGAGATGGAATAAAACTCTAAAATTCTGCTGTTTTTTAAATCACAGCTTTCAATAGCTTGTTATAGCTAACTGAAAGTGATGGTGCACTGTCCACCCTATTGATCATATCACATACCATCCTTATCGTAATTCATACAACCTAGAAATTTGCAAATTCAATGCAAGTAAATCACTGAAATTGAGTTATTTGTGGATTAAAAAAATATGATAAGCTTAGCACCCTTGAAAATGAACTTACTTCTTTAATTTCAATACATTCATCCACGGATTTCTACATACGTCAACCCCATGCATGTCGCGTCTCAAGTTCATGTGACCGAAAAAGTAGAAACTAAGCTCCTAAGTAGAGACCAGCATGCTTAGAACCCATTAGCACACTGCACATAAATCTAGCCGGTAATACATTAAAAAATCTAGTCAACAAACCCAAATAGGAATTTTCACCTATGAAATAGGGAGAAAGAAAAAAAAAACCTCAGCAAAATAACAAAATATATAAAATTTAAAACCTAAAACAATGTACCATATCAACACTTATTAAATTTTGAAATTTAAAGTCATAAGAAACTATAAATGAGATGATGAGTTTTGTGGTTAAAGCCTTGACTTAATATCCGATCGACAAAATCATCCATAAGGTGATATGACTTTGTTTGGAATCACGTTCTTTGGCCACAAATGCCCTGATGGTTATCATTTTAGACAAATAATTTAATTGAATGGCAAAAAAAGAGTTTTAAAAGGTGCCAAATAGATAAATTTGAAAAATAAGGGGGAAAAAAACATTGCAACAAAGGTAAAAAATCAAACCCACGAACTCTATATTAAAATTAAGGCTATGAATTCACCGGTTGCGGAAAATATGCGATTGCGATTCAACAATATATAGATCCATACATATGCATTTCATTGGTCCGAATGCTCGTAAATCCTCCTCTAATGCAGCCCCAAGGAGTTCCATTCCAATAATCAAATTTACATTATTTTCAGCAAAAAATAATGAACGAAAACAGAGGATTAAAAAAAAAAAAAAACTGACCTGATAAAAATTGCTGATATTTTTTTTCTCGCTTTGTAGAATCCGGCGACGATGAATTGCTAAATTCTTTGCGGATGAAAAATCCACAAAGCCACACTATCGAGAGATGATAAGAAGTAACAATGCGAAATGTCCTTCCAAGTTGCAATTGTGGTTCTCTTATCCGATGATTTGGCATAGGTGTGTAAAACATAGCATAAAAAATGGATCCTTCACATGAAAAACTAAATCGCAATAAACTGATTAAGGGGTGCAGAGATATACCTTTTCCTCAGATAATTCTCACCACCAACCACAACACGCGCCATAAAATAACCTAAGAGGAAATACATCCAGCCATAAGAAGAAATTGTGATTCGGAATTTCATAACAACTTGAAATGTCAAATTGTGCCTCTCCTATCCAATTATTTGGCAGAAGTATGTAAAACATAGAATAAGAAATGGGTCTTTTGCTTAGGCTAAAAGACAAATTAAAGCATGAAGGTAGCGTTTTGAATACGAACTCGCTGCATTTTACCCAATATCCAAGCGATTTTCTTAATGTTTCCTTCTTTACTAAGCATTCTTGAGAGAAACCACGTGAACCGATCTCTTGAACCCCATTTCTTATCGACGAAGCTTCAAAACACCAAGCCACGTACCCTGATCTCATTGTCACCTTTTTTATATAGGAAAAGAAATCTCTTTGCCATCTTGCAATAAATTAAGCAACACATTACAACCGTGCGTGGAGAAAAAAATACGGTACATGATCACAATAAGAAGCAAGTAAAAAACCACTGTGGACTACTTAAGATAAGGCTCAGAAGGATTTGAACAATGACCAGCTGTCAATAAAGTCATGTATATGTCTAGCAACCGCAAAGTAAAAAATTGAAACACATCTTTAACAACGAAGAAAAAATGAACAACTTTCTCAAATTAAAAAACTGTCTCCGGCCCAAATACGCAAGTGAGAAGAATAAAAGTTCTCGCTGTCAACAGGAAACGAAATTTAAAAGAAGGAACGGTTGACAACCCTATCATTGACGACACAAAAAAAAACCCACTAAACGAATGACAGGTTAAAAATGCATTCTTGCAAGCTAATATTACGGTCCCATGAAACAATCTTTTTTAATAACAATTACAAATGCAATAAGCAGTAAAGAATTTTGATAACGGAGAAGGAAACTTGCCGAAAGAAGAATACGTATTGAAGTACAGATGTTATTGGTTGACATAACTTTACACCCGCTGTAGGGACTAAGTAAAAAAATATTGAATCAGAGGAGTGTGCAAGGAAAGCATAAAGCAAGGAACAATCTAAAATAAGAACAAACAGATCCAAACATATCAGAATTACTGATTCTATGAAAGTTTAAATTAAATGCATTGAATGGCTTGAGAAAGAAATCAAGTCACTTGCTTAACATGATCAACAACTGCAACATAAGCAGTCCTGGGGTCAAGATACTCATTCTCACTGACTTCACTATATTATGTAGCGAACACCTGCAAAAATGATACAAAACAAAACCAAAGGTCATTAACACAATCCAGAACATCGAGGAATCACCATATTCAATAACTTAATCGAAAAATGAGACCAAAAAAAAAGATAGAGAGCAAAAGTTCGCCACTCCGGTCAGGAAATGAAGGCAAATCATGTGAGATTTTTGTACAAAGGAAATGCTTCAGCAGCCGCTTCTTCGTACACAAAGTCATCCTTCAAAATCGTTATAATATATGTATCCCGAATAAACAAACAAATAAATAAAGCAAAATCAACAATGTGAACATCCTATATTAATCACGAACATAGCAATTAAATAACAGGATTATCAAAAAGAAAAAAAGAACCTTTGGCAACGTACTGGATTTAGCCGGCCGGAGTGTTCTGGATAAACCATTTGGCGATTTCGAGGTTTTAGTCGTGATTCAATTCGTTGCTTTCTATACTATCTTAATCACGAACATGGCAATTAAATAACAGGATTATCAAAAAGAAAAAAAAACCTTTGGCAACGTATTGGATTTCACCGGCCGGAGTGTTGAGGATAAACCATTTGGCGATTTTGAGCTTTTAGTCGTGATTCAGTTCGTTGCTTTCTATACTGTCTTCTTCATATGACATTACTATAAACCGGAAATTGAATCTGAATAGAGGAGGAGGAGCTACTACTGCGGTGATTCTACGCGGTGATTCTATATTGTGTTCTTGTGATCTGTAAAATTTGAATCAAAAAAATTGATGGGCGACTGGCTAATGGCTTGAAGTCGATTGAGGGTTTGAGAGATAAAGGGTTAGAAATTCGCATAATGGAAGAAAGTTTAGGGAATTAAACGTAAATGAACTGAATGCGTGTGTCCGGAAAAAAAAAAACCTAAATGCGTGGTTGATTACGTGTGGGAGTTGGGTCAATAGCGGGTTTGGGTCGAATTTTACGGGTAATTGGGTTAAATTGACTCCTATATATATTATATATAGATAGATAGATATAGATATAGATATATATATATATATATATATATATATATATATATATATATATATATATATATATATATATATATATATATATATGATACCAATCCGTAAAAAAAAAGATTTAAACTATGATACCAATACACATTTTGTTTTGTGTTACTTTTTTGAAGGATTAAACCGGTGATTATGATTTAAAATATGAATGAATGTATTTTTTATTTAGTCTTTAGATATGAATGAATTGTCTTTTTTAATTAGTCTAAGGACCCGTTTGGTAAATAAATTAAGTACTTATTCTGGAAAAATTAAGTGGCGGTTAAAATTCACGTTTGATAAAAAATTCAACACACCTTAATTGTTTAAGTGTCACTTAATTCCCAATATTATACACACAAACGCGTATATACACATACATAAAATAGTGAAACTAATGCTATTTATGATTTCAGATTTATAGTGTTACCAAACAATCTAAATTCTTAAAATCATTCAGTTACTTAATGTATTCAGACTTCAGATATCAGATTTCAGATTTCAGATTTAACAAACTACCCCTAAGATGTGAATAATTTTTTTGGACGTTTATTTTTTATGTGTTAATATTTTAGACGTGTAATGGTTCGAAAGGAAATTGAAACACCATTTTACCTTTGAAATCTGAGTCAAGCAGGTCAGTTACCCATTTTAAGCATGACATTGGAAAAAAAAAGTGTAGATTGAGTGAAATCATAAGTTTATGGTTGAAAATAGATCAATTAATAGTTTAATATTGTAGATTTTAAGTTGAGTATAGTTTAAGATTATAAATTGATCAAATAAGGGTTGAAATAGATCAATTAATAGTTTAAGGTTTAGATTTTTACTTGAGTATAGTTTAAGATTTGTATTGTCACTACAAAAATAAAACATTTCCGACTTAATTTCTGATAATCGAGTTTTTTCTAGAAAAAATTGATGTTATTTTCTCTCAATATTTAAATGTTATATTTTTTGATATAAAACTCCGATCATCGTAATTCTTTCGCCATAATTCATATTTTTTTGTCCTCTTTATCGAGATATCTAATTTGATATTTTTTTCGACTTAATTCTGAAAATCAAAATTTTCTTCATAAAAATCGACGTGAAGTTATATTAAGATTCAGTGACACTGTGATGTAGTGACATGTGAAGATGCAGTGACATTTAAAAATGTAATGACATGTGAAGATACACTTGAAGTGCTAAATATCTAAACTTTTAATACAATGGCAATAATAGATTGTACACTTTATGAAGACAAACATGTGCAAAAGTGACATTATATACATTGTTTCACTCTTTTTTTTTATTATTTTAACAGTGACATTATATACACAATCTCATTATCCAAGAGAGATATTGTGTATTATCACTACAATAAGAATGATACTGCATCAAGAGTGACACCACAACAAGAATTACACAACTTCAAGAATTATGCAGTGACATATTATGCAGTGACAAGTGACATTGACTTTCACATATACAATAACACCTTATGCACTTCACCGACAATATGCAGTGACAATTGACTAGCATCATTTATCATTATTTGTAGTTACAATAATAGGGTGCAATGACAATGGTGGTGACAATGAAGATGGTGATCAATACAACCATTGACAACAATAATGAAACAAACACAAAATAGAGCCAAAATAAGTCCATCTAATCCAAACAAATACCAATGTTGATTTGTAATTTTGAACATCTAAAATTTGTCTTTCATGTTTCTTTATTTTCTGTTTTAAGGTTCACATCAATAACTAGAGGTCTTGGAAACTCACTCCACTGCCAGATTCATTTGTGGGCAAGTTGAAATCGCTGTATGATCTCTAGTACACCTCCAAGGGATATGAGATGCAAGGGAACCGTCTGATGTGTCCTAGCTTCATATATGTTGTTCAACATCAACATCCTTTTCCACTTACTTTTTCTTCTACTTTTTATGTAGTGCAGCTTTCAATACTATTTGTCTTCATCCCCAAACCCACAAATACCACAACTTTTCTTCTCTAACCTAAGTGTCAAATTTTTGTTCTGGGCTTTCATCAAGAAATTTGCAAGAAACGTTCGCGTAAAGACTTTCGGCTAGACTAAACAAATGAGAAACCAAATACTCTAGCAAAATTTTCCAAGTCCGTTAGCAATGATTCAAAGCTAAAATTTAAAAAAGTCACCCAGAAATGAATCTATACTGGAGCAGTGTGATTAATCTCCTGACATCAACACTATATCTTGAGACTTAAAACAATATCAGATATCTCAAAATCAAAAAACCGCAAGAACATCTGAAAATCTATCGATAAACAACACCAGAAAGACTAAGTCGTTGTACCACCACCGCCACCACTAAAGTGCTTTCAATTTCAATCCACCCTCAAGTATCTGTAACAAATCCACAACATAAAAGCTATGAAAAGCTCACCATCCTAGAGTGTGTATGCTTTGGCGTCCACGGATTTGCAATTGATTCGCACTGAGAGCAACGATTCCGAAGCTACAGCTGAACAAAGAAGGCGAATGGGAAATAGGGGTAATTTTGTCTAAGATGTGTTATTTTGTCCTTAAAATCAATGATCTTTTAAGGTTAGTCCTAAATGCCTAATTAAGATTAAAAATAGTCCTCATAAACAAAACAAAAAAACCATAACAATTAATTTGTTGACATTTCCATCTCTCGTAATCTTTGATCCCATTCTTGAGCTTCATAATTTTGTTGGTCCATGTCCTTGTCTGTGCTGTACACAATTCGATCTTTGCTGATAATTGTCTTCTGTGCCATGTCCCGAGCACTCAGAAGCTGGTAAATATTTATACTCATTTGTCAAAATAAATATATAATAGTGTCGCTTCTGGAAGACACCATTTAAAGAATCGGATAAATGTCGTAAATTTTAGACCATGGAGTCTGAGCTACCCTTCGATCATCGTTAAAGGACAGAGATAATAGTTTTAAAGCAAAGTGGAAGGTGCATTAGTGCTCTTCATTCTTTATTGTAAAGATTAAAATTGTACCTTCCGTCTAAGAGAGAGATTAGGCAACTCAAGCGCCTTAGCACGTTGTTCCCTAGCTCGATTCCTCTTCCCTATTCTAGCATTTGTTATTTGCACAAATAACCATCGAACTAAAGGAATTGCAAAGAAAGAGAAAGCATAGATCTGCATGGAAGTAAGAAAAAACTTCAACAACTTGATGTACAAAAGCAGAAAGTATCCAAAAAAAACAAGTAATAAGATACACACAAGCACGGATAAGCCACAAATCAATCAAACATGTTTATGGTCTTGGCAAAACTTCAGTATTATTACTTCACCAGTAGAATTGTTCTTTTATTATGAAATTCAAACCTTAATATGTAGGGATTCAGCACCAGAAGAAAAACTGTAAAGGGTTGTCAAGAGTTATTCTTTCCTTCTTCTTTATTCAAATCACACCATCAAGATTTAAAGATAGATTGTAATCTTTTGTGAATCATGAAACCACTGTTCATTGATTTCCAAATCAGTAAAAAGTAGTCAAATCCTAATCACAGGCTAAGACCGACCATGCGGTAGCCACGTATATGAAAGCATTCTGCTAATGCAGGGTACAGAGAGGACAATACAATCTGGCTTCCAGGGACGGTACAACAATATACGAAAAGGATGTAAATTTACCTGAAGCAGAGGATATCTGTCATATATAAAAGAGATGAAGCCCTCCCTTAGGGGCCTTGTCGTATCCCTTCATGAAAGAATTCAAGATAATCTCAGAAAGGAAAGAGTAAAAGTTGTTACAAAGAAAAAAGAAAATGCTTGCTGACCATACTTCTGTAGGATTTCAAGAATAATAATCCCCAAGAGATTAAATCCACCCAAGCTGATGACCATTGCCCTCTCGAAGGAACTAGTTTTACTGCAACAGTTAATCTTAAATGTTAGAAAAACAGATAATCATGGGGTTCACTGCTTCGAAACAACGATAACAGTATAACACCTGAAGCTCCATTGTTTCTCCTTGAAGAATTTCTCCAACCCCCCATCTGAATCAGCCCATCTTCTTCCCACATATTCCTTCCTGGTGTTCTCTGTGAAGTAGCAGTACGCTGAAGTGATGGAAACCGGTAAAGAATATTCCCCTGCATGACAATTTAGGATGCTTGAAATTCAACAAATTTAAAAACAATTATATATAATACAATAAGGTTCCAACATAGTAAGTTGCAAACCTCGTCATCTACATCTGGTTCACCATTGAATTTTAAAAGGACAGGTAATATATAAGAGTCGTCATCCTAAAATAACCAGCACATTAAGGTTAATAATGACCAAAAGCAAAGAGCAAATATGTGATTTTTAAACAAATGGTTGTCATCCAGGGTGCAATTACAGTGTTATTAGCGCTTCCCACATCAAGATACGGAGCAAGTTCTTCAGCTGCAACAACACCACCATTTGATGCAATGTATTCTCCAATCTAAGAAATTTTAAGAACTGTCAAGTTAAGACACGTTGTGGAGAAAATCGGTAATGAAGCAAAGTCCAGCACAGTGGAATAGTGAATCTACAATAACAGACAATAAATGAAAATGTTTGCATCATAATGCAAAAAATCAATAAAAGGACAAAGCAGAAGAGAATAAAGAAAGATAAAAAAAAAAAAATAATAAAAACTAGCCATACATACACTACGTCTATCCCAGTTATTAATCAAGCAACAATATGCACGTGAAAAAAGAAAGAAAGAAAATAATGCAAAAGCATCAAAAGAAAGTTGTGAAGTCAACATATTCCCATCAGGCATATTATACTCGCGGATTATGTGGCTTGACTAATTTCAAGCGCAATATAACTGTAAAAAAGGTAAGAGGAAGTATATATATTAAGCAATCCAAATGTTATGGGCCAGTAAATATTGATCTGAATTATTACCAACTTCCACCTCTCTTCTTCAATACCTTGGTTTGGATCACCATCACCAAACACAAAGGAGAAAACCTACAAAACACAATCCAAATGTTATTTATATTCTTTAATCCCATCTCATATGGTTTGAAGTGCGAGGACAATCACTGCATAGCACTCACAGAGTCAAGAAAGTTTGGTGTCTCTGCCTCTGATTTACACCTAGCACTGCTGCTTGTACTCTTGGATCCGGACCTGCTGGAACTTACACTGAATACTTTAACATCTTGATTAAAGATATTATTTCCGTTGATTTATAATATATGTCTTTCAGGTACGGGGATCCATATTATTACAAGAGACGTCAACTGAGAGAGGAGAATCGAGCCACAATCTCCAACTATGAAGCCATCTCTTTTTTAAAATGTACTAGTGCATATCATCCAAATACAACCCAAGAAGCAAAGTAACTCTATTATCACACACAAAAAAGCGCGCGCTGGAGAAGACGAAAATTGACCAACTCTATTATCCATGATACTAAACAACAAAAATGTAGATCTTTCTTCCCCCCTTTTCTAGTACATTAAGAATGTGAAAGGCGGCTTAGAGAGAACAAGTCAAAAGGATCCAAGTCGTAAAATAAGACAGACATAAGCATGATAATCTGATGATCTCTACATCAGATGGCATAAAACAGCCCAATCAGTCAGTTTGTTAGAAAGCTATTCTTCCTCCCAGAAGATAAATATAAGCATGCATGTAAACGTAGTAGATAGCTATAGTGTGAAAAAAACTTGGTCTCAAAACAAAACTAATACAAAACTCAACATGACAAAATCAAGACAACGATCAACTTGATCTTGATGTCAACAATAGTGTGACAAATAGGCCCACGACCTGGTTATCTCACTTCTAATAAGAGAAGACCTCAGCTGAGAAAAGAAAAAGAACAACCGCACAGTACAATATGTAATCTCACAGCATAGTAAGTAGCCTGGATCAATCAGGTCAACTGAAAGATAGTCTCGTGTCAGAAACACGAATCCCTCTTTCTTATACTAAACATTATTACACTTATTGATGCAATAATAGAAGTGGATATGTACCAGAACAAATCCATGGCGGATCCAGAAATGTTTTTCAGCGGGGCCCGAAATATTTTTCTATAGATAAAATGTAGATTTTTATTATTTTTAACGGGATGCGAAATATTTTTCTATAGGTAAAATATAGAGTTTCATTATTTTTAACGGGGTCCACGGACCCCATTTACATACGTGGGTATCCGCCTGCTGCTGCGCCTTCCACGCTTGCCTCCACCACTGCCATGCGCATATAAAACAAATTAGAGGAAGACTTGGAATAAGATCCTTTACGGATCACAATGAAGCAGACATATTCATTATTGATCAGAACCAAGCTCTGGAACAGAACAAACTAGTGTTGGTTAATATATACCTTATGCCTGCAAGGATGATGATAATTATTCTAATGTAAACAAGGATGATTGACGCAATTAGTGCGGTTCCAAAAGAAACCCTCACTACATACTCAGCTGCAAGCTGTTACCAAAAAAAAAAAAAAAAAAAAAAGAAATTCAATTGCCGTAAAGAAGAGCACATTTGACAATCCATTGATGAAGGTACTGACAAAGCAAGTACCTTTGCCTTCTCCAGAAAAGGTTCAATCTTTATCCTCAATGATTTAGCAACAAGATTTGAACGATAGTCTTTTCGGAACACATACAACACATCGCCTTCGTCAGAAACCTGTATAAAACAATCACAGAATTGTTATTACAACACCGTACCATGGACGGTAAAACAAAACGAGGTAATATTCTACATCAATGTGTTTAATGAGAGGAAAAAATTACACAATCAAACGGAGAATTTCATGCTTATAAGTGTAAGCACTTCCAGGTGAAAAATGGATGTCAATATTACATTACAAACGCACAAAAATAAAAATAAAAAATACAGTAATAAAAAAACCTCCAAAAAGCCGTTGGAATCAGCAGCTAGGGCTTGGAGGGATTTCTGAGCTTCATAGACGTCGAGTCCAGCTTTACTTGCAACGTCACCGACAGTGACCCTCCTTCCACAAGAATCAATGGCGTCCATAGCACGCTTCCGGACATCGGACGGTAGCTTATCGCTCTCAACAACGGCTCCAGGGGCGGTGGTGAAATCAATACTAGCTCTAACAACTTTGATCGAGCTTTTGAAGGAGGGCTACTAATCCCCCCCCCCCCATCCCATCACCCCCCCCGTCACATCATGTTTTCTTTTCTTTTTTTTTCCTTTTTTCTTTTTTCGTTTTTTTTTTTTTGTTTCTTTTATAAAATCTTTTAACAAATTTTTTTTTTTTAAAACTTAATTTGTATTTGGTTTTTTTTTATAATTGAAAATTTTGTATAAATTTTTAACACGTATTTTTTTATATTATTATGTTATTGAAATTTAGTAAATAAAATCAATAAAAAGAGTGTAGTATTGATAATCACAGTTCTCTATCATTTTTATTCACAACCACTCATTCAGATTTTTTTTATCTTCAATTCTTACCACTCATTTCTCTATCATTTTTATTCACAACCACTCATTCAAATTCTTCTTAGAGCACATGCAATAGCACTAATTTTGATATTGTGAGATGTGCTTTATACAGAAAAGATTTGTTGAGATGCGCTTTATACGGAAAAGAGACATTGGAAATCAACCTATTATTGCATGTGCTCTTATCTTCAATCCTACCCCTTCTTATCTTCTTATCATCAACTCTAACCACACATTCGTATTTTCTCATTATCATCCCAACTTCAATTTCTCTATATATTGGACTCATTTCACTTACTAATAAATCATCATAATTTCTCCAACTCTTTCATACATACTCATTCAACACATATTCAATTGATTTTCGTAATTCATAACATGGATTCCTACAATTCATCATTCTTTGGTAGTTCGTCATTTGGAAATAATTTTACAAATGATGTTCCTAATGGGGATAGTTGGCCAGCTTGGAAACGATTCTTCATTCTTTGATAGTTCGTCATTTGGAAATGATTTTACAAATGATGTTCCTAGTGGAGATAGTTGGCCCGTTGGAAACGATTCATCATTCTTTGGTAGTTCGTCATTTGGAAATGATTTTACAAATGATGTTCCTAGTGGGGATAGTTGGCCGCTTGGAAACGATTTTACGAATGATTTTCCTAATGGGGAGAGCATCCCCAACATTGAGCGTGATTACACGGTACCGAATTTACAACCGATCGTGTTAGTTATCGTTGTTGTTATTTTCCACATTCGTTACTTATTTTCATTTTAGATAGTATAATATTGTTCTTATACTTCAATTTTTCTATAGATATTTGAAAGTAGAGATGCCATGCTAGATTGGGCTCGGAGAGTTGGTAATGAAAATGGTTTTGTGATTGTCATAGATAAATCGTGTAGTAAAAATGGAAATAAAATGCCGAGATGCACTCTTATTTGTGGAAAAGGAGGATTGTATAAACCGCCACGCGAAGGCATACAATGAGTAGGATACCGGAACGTATAAACGTGGTTGCCCATTTAAGCTTCGAGGTGTAGACAACCACCACACGGTGTGAAGTGGGGTTTGAAGGTTGTTCATGGTTTTCATAACCATGAAGCAAACGAAAGTTTAGAGGATTTGAGTATCCTTCAAGGTTGACCGCAACCCGAAACAATTAGTGCGTGACATGTCCAATAGCACTCGCTCCTCGAGAAATTCTTAGTGTGATGAAACAACAAGACCCATCAATTACTACAGAATTAGGAGTATTTACAATGTCAAAGCACCGTATAAGAAAGAGCGAAATGGGGGTTTATGTGAAGTCGGGTACGTTTTAAGAGAATTAAATGTTAAAAAATACATGTACGACTTTATGAAAAATGAACACACCGGTGAGATCACGTATATTCTTTGGGTTCATCCTAAAAGCCTAGAGCTGTATGTGAATTTTCCGTCGGTTTTAATTATTGACGCCACGTACAAGATCAATGAGTATGGGATACCGCTCGTAGAGATTGTGGGTATCACATCCACAATGCACACTTACTCTATTATGTTTGCATATTTGAGTAATGAGACGACAGAGCGATTTGTATGGGTATTGGATACGTTAAAAAGATGGATGGTCTTAAAAGGAGTAGCGTTTCCATCGGTGGTTGTTTCCAATAGGGATCTAGCGCTTCTTTGTGCAATTGGAGAATGTTTCCCATTCGCGCATCACATCCTTTGTATTTGGCATATAAATCAAATGTAATGAAGAAGTGCGTACCTATGCTTGGTAAAAGATGGATCGAATTTAACAATGCATGGCACTCGATTATTCATTCACGAGTGTGGAGACTTTAGAATTCGTGTGGAATGCCATGTTAACCGAATTTTCAAAATTCGCCAATGCCACAACATACCTTTGGAATACATGGTTATATCCTTACAAGGAGCGGTTCGTTGATGTGTATGTAGACAAAGTTATGCACCTCGGAAGCCATTCAAGTCAAAGGTAACTTTCTAATATCCACTATTTATTCATTATCCTACACTATAGAATATTGCATGTATCATTCCTATTTAACACAATGCATGATTAAAATACAAAGGAGTCCGCGCATGCGAGACTCAAACGATACTTCGGGGATACTTCGGCATCGCTTTCAACATCCTTTCAAAAAATAGAAAAGATGTTGATCGCTCAATTTAGGGATATTCAAAGTTCATTCCGTAAATCTTTGAGTTTTCCACGACATCGACATGTACGTGACGCAATTTATAAAGTGAAATCGATATTGCATTTCATTAGAAGCAATGGACTTAATCGATAAACGGATAAAAGTTGCCGATAAACATCGTCTTTCCGAAGAAGATCTTTGCAATTGCAAGATCAAACTGACACACGGATTGCCGTGCGCTCACGATATTGCAATGTTTCGTCTTGCTGGCATGCCGATTCCGCAAAATTATATCCATATTCACTGGCGTACATTGTCCATACTAGCCCCCAAGCGTACGGATGAGGGAGTACAACCCGACAAGGCGCCTCAAATTTTATGGAAAGATTAAATGAAATGGAACCCGCTAGTCGAGATTCTATGATTGACAAGTTTTTCGATATGGCGATCCATCTCGTTGTACGCGCCCGACCCCCGGCATACAACACAAACAAAAGTGGTCGACCTACAAGAAGGAATGAGCGTAACATTGGCCGCATGCCTTTCTTTTCAATACCCACTTCGAAAAGAAGGTACCATATATTCCGAATTATCAAGCGAGTAAAAGAAAGGATCCCCTCATTTCGCATTTCCTAGACGCTATCGCCTTATATTTCTCATCGTGTTGACGTCGAAGGCGACGGTCATTGTGGCTTCGTAGCAATAGCCGCGCAACTTTATGGTTCGTAACATGAATGGCGTAAAGTACGATTTATGCTTATTCAAGAGATTAATCAAAATATGGACTTGTATGAAAACCTTTCTCAAGAAATTAATTATGCATCGTGACTACTATCAACACTTAATTGCTTCACGGTACCCGCACCCGGCAATTATTGGATGGATGCCGCAACACCGGGGGTTGTTGTAGCTTCGGCGTACAACGTGGTACCGCATACATTCGATTCACATGATACTCATTGTCATACTCATTTGCCGTCGAGATCCCCGCCGCTCCATTTGCCCGGCCGGCAACATATAGCTATCGGTCATGTTCAAAATAATCACTTCGTACAAGTTTTCTTGTACCCCGAATACCCCGTACCACCCATCATCGTATGGCGTTTCTCGTGCGAATCAAACCCATCGACGAATGGGCTCGTGATTATCAAGCACGTGTTCAATTGTGGTATGATGTAATGAGGATAGATCAACCCGGACAACATTTTGAATTTATGTATGGTTTTGATGATTAATTTATACGTTTATCTATTATTTCGATGTACATAATTCAAAAAATTAATAAAAGTTATATTGGATCCGATAAAATTATTTTTAATACAATATTTCATATTCAATATTAGACTCTTTTGATAGATTAAATTGAATAGATTTCAAAAACATATAATTTATTAAAAAACAATTTATCAAAAAAAAGTTACAAGCAAAATAAAAAATATAAGTAAAAAATTTAAAACAAATAATTTGTATAGATTAATAAAAAAAGAAAAAAAGAATTGGGGAGGGTGATGGGATGGGGGGGGTGATTAGTAGCTCCCTTTTGAAGCTTCGGAGTCTCAAATTATTGCGGAAAAATAAGTGGGCATGTGGCCTAAAAGTTTGGAATCGAAGAGAAGGGTTTAGAGACTTGTAGTGTGTTGGTTTTACTATGAAGCAACACGTGGATATGGTCGCCATTTTCGAATTCAACTGCAACTCTTGGCTTGTTCGGCTTGGTTATGTTGTGGTTAAATTGATTGGAGGGAAGAAGTGAAATAAAATATAGGAAAAGGTTGTGGAACTTTTCAAAAAATAAAAAAAAAAAATTGTGGAATACTACCTTTAATCTAATTTAGGCTAAAAGACAAGGTTAAAAGATGTATTGAGTATCCAATAATTACCTCTATTAATATATTTAATCTAACGGTAAATAATGGTAGATATAAGAAAAATACAACTACCCCATATGAACAAATGATTTTGAGAATTATTTTGGAACATAGGAAGAAATTATGAGGTTCTTCTTATTGCTAACTAACCGTATTTTATGTTAATCTTTGAATGGATAAAATGTGTACTTCTTCGAGAGCGAGTTTGGAAGAAAATGAGCATTTGGAAAGAAAATTTCTTATCCCAAGCGGGAAGAGAAGTCCTGATAAAAGCTATCATTCAAGCACTTCAGACACATGCCTTGAGTTGTTTCCTTCTCCCTTACCATCTCATTGACAGCATCGAAGCTATGACGAGATGTGTTTTTTGGTGTGTGGAACCGGAAACGAGCGAAAGATCCATTGGAAGGAAATCTTGGGCTATATGCTGCAAACCGAAAGCCTTGGATGGATTGGGTTTCAATAGTCTCCGAAAGTTTGACATTGCCATGCTCGCAAAACAAGCATGGAGGGTCCTAACGGTGTTGTCTTCTACAATGGCAAACCTGCTCAGAGCGAAATACTATCGTATGGGCTCCTTTCTTGACTCAACTGTGGGCTCAAAAGCCTCATTTATATGGCGGAGCATTCAAGCAGGCAAGGATTTGATTATGCAAAAAATGCGGTGGAATATTGGTACGGGCAGCACAGTTCACGCTTTCATCGATCCTTGGATCCCGTGCCCGTCTAATGGCAACAGTCCCCTTTCAGGGAACAACTCACCATGAATTTAACAGTGGTTGATCTCATGGAAGTGGGCTCTTGAAGATGGAACAACAGCCTTATTGCGGCAAGCTTTCTCCCGCACGAAGTAGACACCATTTTAAGCATCGCTTTGGCTCCCATGGCTTCGAAAGATAAACCTTTCTAGCTCACACATCAAAAGGAATGTACACTGTTATATCGGGATATCAACGTATCTGTTACCTTGAGGAGCTCCATAGCTGGTGCTGTTAAACGAACAGAGCCGTTTGTGAACAAGCTCGAGCCAAACTCAAGTCAAGCCGTTTGTTAACCAAACTCGAACCAAACTCGAGCCGATCTCGAACATAATTTTTTGTTCGTTTAACAAACGAACAAGCTCATGAGCTAAATGAGCTCGAGTTCGAACAACCAATACTCGACTCGGCTCGGCTCATTAACAGCTCTATCCGTAGCCAAGGTACTGCTGGATATACAGAAACCCGAATCCGGATCCGATCCATAATTGGATCATCAGATCTGATTCACAGCACCGATCGAGACACTCGATCATGCACAACGGAAGCTACGAATAAATTCGCATGCAATAATACCACGATTCGATTTGCATAAATAATTAATACGACTATAAGAAAGTTGAAGATTTACCTTATTTAAGAGGAATAGTAAATCGACAGATGGAGAAGCCACAATCTTCCGGATTATATCTTCTAGCGACGACTGGTGGACGTCGATCATCGCCGCAGAACCTCCTCGAATATGCACCAGAAAAATCCTAGATTTTTCTCCTCTTAATGACTAAGGCAAGAAACTAATTTTTCTTCCTTTTAATTTAAGTGTGGCGCATTTTTGTAATATGTATTGTATTAGGATGAACTCTCTTTATATAGGAAAATAACTAGTCAAGAGAGTTATTATTTTCACACCACAATTATCTATTCCCATAAGAAAAAGATATTTGCCAAAAGATAAGAGATAATTCCCAAAAAATCAATCTCTTATTTTTCCATTAATTATCCAACAATAGATAATTAATTAATTACACATGTGACATAATCTAGGAAAATTTCTTTTCCTAATTTATCACATAATAGGCGCCACCTTTTTCATCATTTTAATAGAAAACGTCTTTTCTATTTTACATATTATTTACCAAATAAATAATATTGCATATGTATTAAATAGACCAACTATTTAATTTATTCTCGAGGTTCCATAAAACGAGAAAACACTCGCGTGTTAGGATTCAACCCGGGGACCATGGACCTATAACCAGTAGCTACAATAAATTGAATAAAATATTCATCGAACAGAATATTTCTACTCAACATATTAATTCCGGAATTAAGCCACCATAAATCCGAAACCGAACTCTATCGATTATAGATATAAGTTATTCTCAAAAACGTCGAGTCGAGTCGATAAGTGTCCATTGATATAATCATTACATATAAACTAACCCTACATAGACTATCCGTAATGAAGCGGGATTATTTTCGTAAACCTTCTTCAATACATCTTATCCTTATTTACCATTAACCCACTAGTGATCAATTAGTTCATAACCAATACGAACTCCGCGGATCGATCAGTTTCTAGGATTAACAAATAAGAGGATTGTCTTTCTACTTCCCGCATGAAGGAATGGATTCCATATCTGTGAAACACACACTTCTCACTCATTCCAGAATAGTGCCAACGTGAAAGTGATTCGGACCACGCCTCTTAGCGATCCTTAACGAACACATCAAACCCTATTTTGAAACCAGTAGGAGTCTGTAATCATTTCAGGATTAAGGTTAATCCATATATGATCATCTTGTGATTTAATAAGATTTCTCAATCACGGAATTTTATGAGAAACTCAGATTAAATCGGTCCAATCCTATATGACTCTTATCATATATAAATGCCCCACTTAGACAACCAATGTCGACGGTCCGGATAAGACGGTCACACCAGAAAGTGTTCTGGGCGCATTAATGGTGGTTTAATCAATAGACCCCCATACTTTGATTAACTTCACCACGGACTAATATTTCAAGTGTATCACCATAAACTTAATCCTCATGTGTGACACACACTAAGTTATATGGCTACATATGATACGACTTAGGGTTTTCAGTAGTGTATTAATTACAAACACGAAGCAAGTAATAAGATGAGAATAAATATGTCATTTACTAATTCTAAAAACAATTGGTGCTCGAAAGAATAAATTGTCTTTCGGGCGCTATTTCCAACAATCTCTCACTTGCCCGTAAGGTAACAATCTCCCACTTGCCCGTAAAGACAAGCAATGATTGTTTTTAGAGCACCACACCCTTATTCTTTCTATCCACAACATTCTCCCACTTGCTCTAAAGCAGATGAGATATAACTCTCAATTTTATACCCGTCAAGCGCTTATCAGTGACAATAGATGCCACGCGACTTGGTAAATTGATCAGGTAGGTTGTCGGCTCGAGGCGATCTTTAGGACCGAAACGTCGCCTCTCTGCACGATCTGTCTGACCAGGTGGTACTTACTTTCAATATGCTTTTGACCTCTTGTGACTGCGAAGATCATTTGCATGAGCTACCTCTCAACTGTTTTCACAGTAAAATGATATCGGCTCATCGAGACTTGGAATCACTTCCTGATCCAAGAAAGAACTTCTCAAGCCACACTGCCTCTTTAGCTGCTCCGAAAGCTGCTATGTATTCGACTAACAGAGTCAAATTGACAGTGCTGGATTGCTCCAGACTGTAGCTCCATCACAATGAGTAACACTGAGCCTGAGATCGATTCATGATCATCCTTAATCCGACTAATAATCAGAATCAGTGTAGTCAACAATACTCAGGTTTACACCCGAATGCACAAGCATATGATTCCTCATTCTCTCAAAATACTTGAGGATGCACTATACTGCTTTCAACGTCCGAATCCAAGACTCGACTTGTATTGACTTTTGACAATCTGACATTCTCTATCCAAAAGAGAATTTTTCCCATTTTCTCTATATCCGGAGATTGAGAGAATTATTCCGTGAGGGGTTGGGTAGGAAACCTCTCGTTGAATTTTGCATACGAAAATGCATTATTATCTTAACCAATAAGATGCATGGGACGTTGCCACAACTTGTTCTCATGAATTCGACCGAATCAAATTCTAAGAATATAGTCCACTTCTCTGATTCAGAGAAGCTTTGGCTCGTCAGTTTTTGACTTCAGATAACACACCCATGTTGTTCACAACTGTTGCAGTGTTACCTGTATAAAATCTAATGTCTACTACTTTACCAACATTGATTCTCTGGTCTACAGAAGACTCATCAATATTCTGGTCAAGCCCACATATTTCAAAACCTGAAGGTTTACTTTAATCCACCAATGGATATAAGTATAGGCAGTCAATCCGCCATTGGCTTTAAGCTAAAACCCTTCTATTCCGAATGAATCTAAGCTCCGTTGTTGGGCAAGAAAGTTTCAGGGCATCACCCCTGGTAATCTTTCTGCTTTCCATGGAGTCAAGCAAGGCTAAATTGTTGGACTTATTTCTGAGTTTTAGTGATGAGTGCCAAACTAACTGTTATAGTGCAAAGGCAAAAAGATGTCTAGATCAAATGTATGGGTTTATTAGAGTTTGATCTTTGTATAAGTTTGATCAAACAAGCACTGTAATGGTCAGCTGGTTTATATCAGCAGACTGGCCTATATCAGTAGGGTAGCTGAGTCAATAGACTTGTCAGGAACCTGCTGAAGACTGAAGGCTGAGGGATCAAACTCAGTAATTGAAGGCTAAGGGATCAAACTTAGTAATTAAAGTAAAGGACATGGAATCAGAATTTAGAGAAGTCTGTGATGACCTAAACTGATTACATATACCTTGTGTACAAGGTCTGAGTTCCATAAGTTGGATGGTGACTGGAACTTAGTTATGACTAAATGGTGTAATCTAACTTCAATTCACAAATAAAAATTAGATAAAGGAAGTCAGTTGCATTGTGTTTTAAACACATCAAATTATGGTTCAGCTGACTGATATGTATCTCAGCAGACTCATGAACCTGCTGATACATATACCTCGATTTATTCAAGATTACATTGGAAGAAAACAAGGATAAGGACAACTAACAACCTCGATTTTATCAAACAAATCAATGGTTGATATTAAAAGGACGTTGGGATGATTCAGGACTTTATCCAATGGATACAAGTCAAAGGATGGACAGACTGCATTCTGTCAAAAAGCAGTCTGACTGTGTCAGTACTATGAACAGTGACAGAAAGCAAGTCAAATGGGACAAAACATGGAACGGCTATATTTGAATTTCAAATATAAGTCACAAGGACTCCAAATTCAAAGATAATAGATGGTTGATGAAATATAAGAAATAATCCTGAGCTTCAAATTCTGATCAAGAAATCACCCTGCTGACCCTACCGAGCTTAAGGCTACTGATCCAGAGAAAATCTTCAAGTGTAATCTGCAATCAAGCTACATCAAGTTTACACACTTGAAGACATCAAGCTGCTGATCATATCATCCTGATCAAGCTGCTGCAACAGAATCATTTACTTGATTCAATCTTTCTTTTACAAGAAATATACTGAAGACAGTGAAGCATCCTTGGGTGTGAAAGACTGTTGTTTGTGGTGGAGCTGGTGAAGAGGCAATCCTACCCTTCAAGGACCAGTGGAAGACTTTGGAGCAGCAATCTTACCTATTCCAAGTGTTTAGTTTGTGAAGCCATAGTTATTGGTGAAGGACAAGCAACATAGGGATTTTTGTAACAGCTACATCAAAGATCTCTAGTGAATTACCTCCAACATCACAGGAGAAGAGTGGACTGACAGGATTACACCACCTGGAACCACTATAAAACTTGCCTACTTACTTTCTGCACTTACCTTCTGCATTTAGTTTATCATACACATCAATCTACTGAATCTAGCAACTGAATTCACACACATACACTACTGAGTATCTAATACTTTGTATCATATTTAACAACAAGTAATAAGGCTTAATTTTTAATATAATTCCGCTGCACAAATTCAGTAAACTCAACAGTCAGCAAACTACTGAGTGTCAGCAGACTACTGAAGTATCAACAGGCTGCTGAAGTTGCTGAGTTTGTTAACTCTAAAAGTTTTAAGTGTTAAGTTTATTCACCCCCCCCCCCCCCCCCCCCCCCCCGCCTCTAAACTTAACTAAAGCCTTTTCAAGGGACCAACATGAATGGTGAGAGAGTTCAGGGCATCACCCATGGTTAACTCTCTACTTCTCAGGGAATTACCCTTAGACCACTTAGTTTTGCATTGAAAAGATAAACTTTTCTATTCATTCAACTCTTTTCCATGTAGATCCAATTACTCCCACTGGGCCTGAGACACTCAGGTGGTTCTACAAAAGTGTGAACAGAATTGGAGTACCAAAACTCCATTTACAGGTTTATGGTTTTAAACCAACATCCTTTTATCAGAATCTTATACAGTCCTCCTTTTCCACTTTTACGAAGTCATCATCAGTCAATTTATCATGTTTAGCAGTTTAGATACCATGAAATAATATACAGTTGTAGAAAATAAATCATGACAGAAATATAAATCAAATCATACACCACAACAAATAATAAATTTTAGGAATTATAAACGTGATGTCATGCATGCAGTTTATCCTACCCTTCCTAGGATTTAATCTCACACCTCAGTGCCGCCGACGGGTAGGTCAAAGAGGTGACGATTAAACTGAGACAATCTCTTTCAACAATTAACTGAGAATCAGACATCCCGATGTAATTGTTGATTACCTTCCTTTTTCAGCCAAGATATTTCAGAAAAATACCATTTAGAGTGTGACCTACTGTTTCAGATTTTGAAGTAGACCCCGAGTATGCCGCCGAAGGGTAGGTCAGTGACCCGACGAGTACTCAAAATCCTATCCTTTCGGAAACCAAGCCTTGAATTTTGATAGCGGTGAAGGCCATCCGAAGGGGGCCGAAATCAAAGTCGTACGAGGCGTCACCATTCTCTCACGGTGCTTGTGTCAACAGTAGAGGCCGAGAGGTCGGTTGTCAGCTTCCCCGCTCCCACTCGTTATTTTGAAAATTAGGTAGTCTTATTAGGATTTTCTGAATTCCTTCACAATCCAAAAACAATAAATCATGAATATTTAAGTTAATCCTCCCACTAGTTCATCGGTTCCAAATACCGTCTAACTAGTGTCACTTATTCACGATTTTCCAATTTTATGGATAGACGCTACACAATTAAAATTCACCAAGATTTTTTTAATCCCAATACATTAGGACTTTATGAATTTTCTAATAATTCAAAAACAATAAATCATAAAATTTATAGCTCCCACTAGTTTATCGGTTCCAAATACCGTCTAACTAGCGACACTATATTCATGATTTTCCAATTTTATGGATTAAAATTCTTTTTGTGTAGACACTACACAAATAAAATTCACAAATAATTTTATTATCCTAATTTTGTCATGATAAAATTTTTAGGATTATAGAATTATTTCTCAATAATTTGAAAACAATAAATCTTGAAAATCAATCACCAACTTATCGGTATTAAACCCTGGCTGAGCTTTAACCGAGTTCACCGAACGGTGTCGGAATTGGCTAAGCCGACATTTCCTCTTCGTTGGTTCATATACGACTGCTGGATGAATCGGGCTAAGGCCGCCCCATTGAGCCGAAACTAGCCGGATAGCTTGACCTTGCCGGACCCCCGTCGCAAATGTCGAACGTGTGCGGGTGCTGGGTTGAAAATCGGGCTAAGGTTGCCCCATTGAGCCTCAGCTCACCGGATAGCTTGACCTTGCCGGACCCCCATGGCTAACCCCACACTTGGACGGACAAGTCGAGTCGAGCCGAAGCCTTGTTGACTGCCCGAACCAATTTTCGAACCTTTTGCTCAGTTGGTCTCCAACTTTTCCGGATTTTCCAAATTTTCAATTATTAAAATTCTTTTATATAGTCACTACATAATTAAAATCCACAAATGATTTTTAGATCCCAAAATTAAATTTACCGAGTAAATTTTATTTTATCATGTGAATTTTATATCCCGATAAAATTCCGTTCGTTTTAATTAATTAAATTAATTACCTAAATTGATCTAAATTAACTACATCTCATACATGCCTAGTTAATGTCAATATTACTTTTCTACATGTATGCATATGCTAGGAGTGGAATTCATGAATATGATGCATGGTATGGTTATATCACATAAATAATCATACAAGAAAATAAATGCGAAAAATAAACCACTGAGATGGACCGTTGGTACCCCGTATCTAATCTATAAATAAATAAACCCTAAGCTTATGCTTAAATAATTTTCTACAGAAGCTGCTTCTATATAAATTAGTTGATCATAATCTTCCGCAGATTGCTTCACAGTCGAGTGGTTCAAATGGCCTTCCTTGTACCCTTATGTCGGGAAATACTTGTGTGGTGTATAGATTTTGAGCTGATGTGACGGGTGAAACGATCAGAACCATACAGTTTAAGTGCAGAATAAAATCGTATGCTGTGTAGTGTGCCACGGAGTGTATCCGCACGTAGGCACACTACACAAAAACTTCCCTCTTATGTCGCCGGTTTTATTCTTGCTTGCTGCGAAATAAAAAACATTTTTTTTTACCTAGCGCTGATGTCAACATGACATCAACATACAAATTTTACATCCGGCGTCCCAACATCCCAATTTGTGTGCAACAGCATCAACAGCAACGTAAAAATAAAAGATACAATTCTTATCCCAGCAAAATTAAAAATTTCCAGAAATTAAATACAACAATTTTTCCTACACCCGGAAAAACGGGTTTAAAATAGATCTAACGGGTAAACAGTATCAACCTCAATCCATCTCGTCAACCACGCAATATATATATATATATAAGATGCAACATACAATTCAATCTAAAAAAAATTTAAAAGATGCAATTTTATTCTATTCCACTCCTTATTAATTAATTATGCAATCAAGATCGCAAAATCGCTTTAACCTGGCTCTGATACCACATGCTGGATATACAGAAACCCGAATCCGGATCCGATCCATAATTGGATCGTCAGATCTGATTCACAGCACCGATCGAGACACTCGATCATGCACAGCGGAAGCTACGAATAAATTCGCATGCGATAATACCACGATTCGATTCGCATAAATAATTAATACGACTATAAGAAAGTTGAAGATTTACCTTATTTAAGAGGAATAGTAAATCGAGAGATGGAGAAGCCACAATCTTCCGGATTGTATCTCCTAGCGACGACTGGTAACGTCGATCCTCGCCGTAGAACCTCCTCGAATATGCACAAGAAAAATCCAAGATTTTTCTCCTCTTAATGACTGAGGCACGAAACTAATTTTTCTTCCTTTTAATTTAAGTGTGGCGCATTTTTGTAATATGTATTGTGTTAGGAGGAATTCTCTTTATATAGGAAAATAACTAGTCAAGAGAGTTATCATTTTCACACCATAATTATCTATTCCCATAAGGAAAAGATATTTGCCAAAAGATAAGAGATAATTCCCAAAAAATCAATCTCTTATTTTTCTATTAATTATCCAACAATAGATAATTAATCAATTACACATGTGACATAATCTAGAAAAATTTCTTTTCCTAATTTATCACATAATAGGCGCCACCTTTTTCATCATTTTAATAGAAAATGTCTTTTCTATTTTACATATTATTTACCAAATAAATAATATTACATATATATTAAATAGACCAATTATTTAATTTATTCTCGAGGTTCCATAAAACGAGAAAACACTCACGTGTTAGGATTCAACCCGGGGACCATGGACCTATAACCAGTAGCTATAATAAATTGAATAAAATATTCATCGAACAGAATATTTCTACTCAACATATTAATTCCGGAATTAAGCCACCATAAATCCGAAACCGAACTCTATCGATTATAGATATAAGTTATTCTCAAAAACGTCGAGTCGAGTCGATAAGTGTCCATTGATATAATCATTACATATAAACTAACCCTCCATAGATTATCCGTAATGAAGCAGGATTATTTCCGTAAACCTTCTTCAATACCTCTTATCCTTATTTACCATTAACCCACTAGTGATCAATTAATTCATAACCAATACGAACTCCGTGGATCGATCAGTTTCTAGGATTAACAAATAATGGGATTGTCTTTCTACTTCCCGCAGGAAGGAATGGATTCCATATCTGTGAAACACACACTTCTCACTCATTCCAGAATAGTGCCAACATGAAAGTGATTCGGACCGCGCCTCTTAGCGATCCTTAACGAACACATCAAACCCTATCCTGAAACCAGTAGGAGTCTGTAATCACTTCAGGATTAAGGTTAATCCATATATGATCATCTTGTGATTTAATAAAATTTCTCAATCACAGAATTATATGAGAAACTCAGATTAAATCGGTCCAGTCTTATATGACTCTTATCATTTACAAATGCCCCACTTAGACAACCAATGTCGACGGTCCGGATAAGACAGTCACACCATAAAGTGTTCTGGGCGCATTAATGATGGTTTAATCAATAGACCCCATACTTTGATTAACTTCACCACAGACTAATATTTCAAGTGTATCACCATAAACTTTATCCTCATGTGTGACACACACTAAGTTATATGGCTATATATGATACGACTTAGGGTTTTCAGTAGTGTATTATTTACAAGCACGAAGCAAGTAATAAGATGAAAATAAATCAGTCATTTATTAATTCTAAAAACAATTACATAAATTGTTTTTCGGGCGCCACTTCCAACAGGTACGTTCACACCCTCATGTTCTACTTCCAATAAATTTTGGAGCAAGCTTTGGAAGCGAATGCTTCCCCCCGTATTACTCAGTTTGTTTGGAGATGCGCTGTAACGTCCCGCTCTCGGATACCGAGTCCTTATCCGGAAACAAAACGCTCGGCACATATAATATCAAATAAATTCAATATTATATGTAAGCCTCTACTACGTCGTCTCGAGTTAGGCAAACGGAATCTAAAGAGACTCAGCAAAACCATCATAATTGCTACTAAGAATATAAACTCAACTAAGGATAGAAATGTAACATCTATTACATCGGAAGAAACCAAACGAAACGTAACAACATACGAAATCCTCTAAAAGAAACTAAAAGGAAAATACAAAACTTTCCCAAGGAAATGACAAGTCTATAGTATAATAAAGAAAAGAACAAAAAATAAATGCTTCAACTCCGGCATCCTCAAACGTCGTCATCAAAGTCTGCCTCGAACTCTGGGTCTACGTGTTCATCTTCTCTCCCTCAAACACATAGAAAAACAATGCATTTGAGGTAAGTACAAAGTACTCAATAAGAGGTAGAAGCTTCAAACTAACTGACGTGATCCGTTTCCGTCAGGTAGTTTGAAAGGAAGACTTGGACATGGGATATCTGGCCTCTTCGTGGTGCTCCGATCAGTGAGGTTATCGCCGTCGGACGGTGGCGTTTATCGACGTCGGTGATGAGCCCGCGGTGGTAATATGAAATAAATATGAGAGAGAGAACAGTGCTGATAGAAATAAATGTGCAAAAGTTGTTCTATATATTTCTCTCTTTTCATTAATGTCACAGTGGGGGTATTTATAGGGAAAGGATAAAGCTGTAAAAGACTACTCGTGCTAGCGGCGCCGATGCCCGACAGATGGCAGTTGGCCTCGCATTCTATCTAAGCTTATAAACTTTCCATTAACGATATTCTCATAGGAATGGGCCCGCGCTTTGCGGGGCGGCCCCCTTATGCTTATGAGGATGGCGGGATGGCCATCAAGTTGGCGACGTCGCGCGCTTATGCTCGGGGAAAGAGTTTGACTTATGTCCTCAGACGAGTTGACCGGGGATAATGGGACCGTGTCAGGTTCCGTATCATCAATGGCCCCCTACTCGCGGCGGAAATTTGTTGCGGCGTAGAGTAGTATACTGGTCGAGGAGTCTCCGTTGTCGAACACTCTTGGAAGACAAAAGTTGAGCGGACCCGGGATTAGGGATACAAACTCGTAGAGCCTCATCAAAACCTTTCTTAAGAAAAACCCGGTGGGAAAAAATCTTAAGCAAGGGAAAAGAGTACTCTCTCGTTTGTATCGAAATCTCAAGACCGCTCCTTCGAGGCGAGGCGGGGTTGCGACATGAAGTTGATGCAACATATCCCGCGAGCGCTTCGTGAAGTTGAAGCTATACGAAAGGCTTGCCAATCACTACAAGCGGGTTTCCTCCTCCTAGTACACGTTAGTGGTGATCCGAGTCGTCGTCGCGCTCGGTAGTTCGCAATCGGTCCGCAAGCAACAAGGGATCCGACCTACCAGGGCCGCCCTTTTCGGATATAGGAAGCGATCTTCTCTCATCCGGCGGCCTACCGGGTCGTCTTCCCCTCATATAGGAAGCGATCCTCTCTCATCTTGGATCTCGGCTTGCGGACTCGGTGATTGTAAGGGGCCCAATTACGGTGAAAGACGCTTTGCCATTCTTCCCGCACGGCGTCGACCATGGCCCCCCGGCGCTTTCCATTCCGGACTAGACGCACAAACTTTTTGAACGGCTTGCTTTGTGCGGTCCGTGGATCCGATCGCCGATGAATACCTCTCGATCCTCCCGTGAGCCCGCAGGACTCGGATTCACTTATCTCGGCCTTCCTCCTCACGCTCTAACTCCGCAATCTCGGGCGGCAAGAAGGCGGCGGCGGTATCAAGATTCTGTTCCATTTCCACTCGTGGTATTGAAATTGGGGGTTGTCCTTCCCCCGAAGGGTTATGGAGGAAGTGCAAGCCGGGATTCCGGATGCTCGTTGCCTTTGTAATCCTCCATAAATTCGTATTCAACATTATCCGACGAGACATTCTTGTTTTTCTCGGGATTTTGTAAGAAAAAAAAAAACGAGTGATTCGAATGGGAGAAGAAGCATCCGTGTAGGAGGAGCGGTGAAATGGCCGGCTTTTATAGAGGGAGGTGGCGTGTTTGGCATGGATTACCATAATAGTGGACAGACAGAACGACGGCTATCTGAAGAAACGATCATAATGACCGGCGTAATGATGGTTATCGAGAGGTTTACCGTCATTATGAGCATTCGAAGGGACGGTTATTTATGGTGGGTAATCATGGGCTATTTTTCGTCCAAAGATAGTCCCTAGTCAAAGTAGCCCTATTAAACACGGCTAAAACTCGGGAAGACCACCAATGATGGCTTTAGAACCGTTCCATCCGTTGGGATACCTGACAGTTTGTGGACGCAGCGGGGAGATGCGACGACACCTGCGGACTGCGATTTGAGGTGCACAGCATAGAGCGATCCAGATATGCCGCGAGGAGCTGTTCTGGTCGCCGCGACTGCGGCTTGAGAGCTTGCGATGGAAATCGTCCGTGCTCGTTGGTCGACCGAGGTCGACATGTTGAGGTGCACGGCGTAGAGCGATCCGGATATGCCGCGAGGAGTCGTTCGGTCGCCGCGATCGCGGCTTGAGAGCTTGCGATGGAAATCGTCCGTGCTCGTTGGTCGACCGAGGTCGACATGTTGAGGTGCACGCATGAGCGATCCGGATATGCCGCGAGGAGTCGTTCGTCGCCGCGGCTCGCGGCTTGAGAGCTTGCGATGGAAATCGTCCGTGCTCGTTGGTCCGACCGAGGTCGACATGTTGAGGTGCACGGCATGAGCGATCCGGATATGCCGCGAGGAGTCGTTCGGTCGCCGCGATCGCGGCTTGAGAGCTTGCGATGGAAATCGTCCGTGCTCGTTGGTCCGACCGAGGTCGACATGTTGAGTTTCGGGAGTTATCATTTTCTCGCGATCCCGGGCGAGATGGCGAAGTCATTTGTGTTGGCGAGAGCGAAAAGCGTACAAGCGAGCTATTGCGGGTGGCGTGCCACGTGGAGCAATATAAATGGGCTGCGAACGCCGCGTATCATTAAATGTGGCGTCCTTTCGCCCGACAAGGTGACGTTTCGCCGCGGGACGTGACGGTGGTGATGATGGCTTTTCGTTTTTTACGCAAACTTCAAATTTCAAAGCGTCGTGTCGGATTCGAAGCTTTTCGCTTTCCCGCGTAAACCCGAACCGTTGGATGTAGATAATCACGGCCCGCCGGTTGGTTGAATGCTGTCTATTTAAGGGGGTGTTGCCCTCTTTTTGCCACTTTTTCGAAAACCTCCTCCAAAATTCCCGAGCCGATCAAGCCGAAATCAAGAGCATCCCGTGGTGATTCGAACCAAGTTTCCGAATTCGAGGTTTGAAGTTGTGTTTGAACTTCATCGGAGTGAGCCTTTTCGGCGATCGGAGCGATCATCCTTGTCTTTCCAATTTTCTCGCCATCCGGATCATAAAGGTACCATCTTTATCCGATCTAACACCGGGTTTTTCTTTGTTGATCGTCTTTTTGTGGTTGATTCTTGGCTCGTATAGATCATAAGTATGCTTTTTGTCCCGTAGATATTCGGATTTTTGAGGTTTTCTAACCGGTGATAGAATCCGTATGCCTAAACCCTTCTTTTGTGAATTTGAAGCCCTCAGGGATTAGGGTGCAATTTTTCATTTTTCCGTGTAGTATTTCTTTATGACCCCGTTGCCCCCTCGTGCCGTTTTTGGCTTGCGCGGAAATGGGGGGGGGGGGGGCGGTGTCGACCTGAACGAAGCGTTGATCCACCTCTCTTCATTTTGCAGCATGTCGCACAGCGGGGACGACAGCGATAAAGAGGAATTTAGTTATGGGGACGGCGGGGCCGAGGAAATGGCTGGCGGCGAGGCTTCATCTTCCCATTCTGACGAAGAGGACTCGCGTCCTGCGACTGGCGAGGCCCAAAGGCTACTTATAACGAGGGGCACTCGGCTGCTTTCTGAATCCTTGCAGCATTTAGCTCCCAGAGAGCGAATTCCTAAGACCGCCGGTGAAAGGATTCAGACGGCGTCCGCCCCAAAGCCGCAAAGGCAAGGGGGACGCCGTGGGGGCACCCAAACCTCGCTAGCTCCGCCCCGCGAGGGGAAAATCCGGATCGGCTTGGAGACCGCGGAGTCTTTGGAAGAGGGTGGCAAGCTGAAGGCCATGCATCGCGCCGTCGAAGCAGAATGGAGATCTTTGTTGACCACGGCGCCTGATTTTAACACCGCTATCCGCGCCCGATACCGGCTTTCCGACGACTATCATTTTTGTCCGTGCATGGACAGCCGACAGTATGATTATACTTGTGGACGCTCTACCAGGGGACCGGTTGTATGTTCCTTTCGACAATTTCTGGCGGGGTTCGGGCCCCTTTCGATCCTTTTTTGGTGGAGGTGATGTATTTGCGGAAGCCTTGCCGGCGGACTTTCACCCTAATCTTTGTTAGGGCCCTGGCGGCGTTTATTGCGACGTGCCGCCTTAATGGAATTGAGCCCTCCTTGGGCCTGTTTAGGGAGTTCCATGATTTCGTCGGCACCCAAACTCCGGGTCAGGTGAGCGTGAGGGCGCGTGAGGGGAGGCCTCGCCCTTTTTACCCCGCCGACAACAAAATCTACAACCGCACCCAAAGAGTGATGCGCGTGCAATCCAGGGTCGGATGGCCGTTCCCGCATTTTGGGAGTCGGGCTGCACGGGGACTAGACTCCAAGTGGCTCAAAGGCGAGTGGTTCCTCTCGCAAGTCCCGAAGAAGTAGAGGCGATTGTGGCCTTGATAAGCTCGCGGACGGATCCGCACAGTCCGCATGATCGGCGTTCGGATGTTGACGAACGTAAAGGCGGGTAGCGCGAGGATGGCGGGGATCCCGGGCTGTTTGGAGTCGGGGATTTTGCCCGTCGTGAACATTCCCCCGCCATCTGTGGAGTTTAGTGATCCTGACTGGGTCGGTGAGTGCCACTTGGGTAGGAACTTTCCGACGCAATGCGAAGAGTGTGGCGGCGATTGGTCGAGCCGCCAGGGTAAAACCATTTCTTCTCTATTTTTGTTTTTGCTAACCCAAAAATACGCGGCGCCTGTGCGCGGGGTCTGGGGCGGCGCTGGTTTTTTTTTTTTTTTTTTTTTTTTTTTTGACTTGTACATTTCTGATTGCTTCCTCTCTTTTTCTTTTTTCAGAGATGCCGGCATCCGGTCTTCGCAGGAGCGCTAATGTTGCCGCTGCTAATGCCGCGAGGAAGACGTGGGAGGAAGCGTTGGCGAGGGTAGATCCCGTGATCATACCGACTGTTCATGTGGGGATCAATCGGGGAGTGACCGTTGCTTCGCGGCGGGTACGAGCGTCCGAGGCGGGGACTTCCTCTGGTATTGCGATCGCCGGAGCGATTACAGAAGATGTCCGCCCCCCGCCAGCTGAAGGCTCTGAGCGCCGCCCTGGTAAGCAGCCAGTAGAGTTTGAAGAGGTTCTTGAAGACGTCCCCCTTTCTCGGAAAAGACCAAGAGTGGGTGCGCCATCTGAGGTTGTCGACCTGTAGGGTCTTGACTCTTCCCCTCTCAACCTTGCACCTCTTTATGAATTCGTGCCGCGAGAACGCGCACGGCAAGAAGCTTCGGCGAGCGCCGACATTCCTTTATATTTTGACGAGGCTTTCGCGCCGATCAATCATCGCCCGACCGGGGTGTGATGATGGAGTCGGCTACGTCGGCGGTTCCCCCTCTTCCCCGTACTTACCGGAAAATGGAGCGCCGAGGCTCGCCTATCCGTGGGGACCGGACCGATAAAAAGGATTGCTCCTGCCAACATCGGCAACGGCTACTATTGATCCCCGCGAGGCTATGAGAGCGCCGTCGCCGAGTACGGGATGTCGGCGCATAAGGTAAATATGTTTCCTCGCACGAATTTCCTTTTATTTTCCAAGTGCTTACCGTGTCTTTTTTAGGTCTCGCGTTGCATGCTTGCCGCTTTAGATACTTGTTGAGAAGTTGGTGGAGAGCGAACGACGAACGAGCGACGAGCGGCGAAGAAGGCGCGGGAGAACCGGGAGTTGGTGCGGACGATGAAGGACACGGAGGCCAAAGTTGGCGACGCCAAGGCTCTATATACCGCTAAAGAAAAGACCCGGGCGGACAAGATAGCGGAGTTGGAGCGCCAAGTTACTCATGAGAAGAATCATCGCAAGAAGGTCGAAGCCGCCCGGGTGCCCGTGAGCAAAAGTTGAAAACCGCTGAGGAGGATGCGTCGCCGGTGTCTTTGCTAAGGAAACCGAGGATGCCCGTCGGAAAGCCGAGGAAGCTATCAAAAGGGCCGAGGACCTTGCCTCGGATGTCCGGGCCAAACTCGAGGCCGCCCTTGCCGAATATAAGGACGGCGCCGAATATTGGAAGGATCAGGGTGACAATTATGACCAAGGTCGCTATCATATGGCAAGGTGTGTCGTAGGTCGATGCACCGGCGAGAGGGTCCCCGCTTACATGATATGGCGGCGTGGACTCGGGAGAATTCCTTCGATCTTGAGCTCATTCAATATCATCCCGTGGTTCCATACTCCGAGGAGGAGATCGCGGAATACCGCGAGCGATGTAGGGTTGATGGTTTACGGGCGGCGGTATTTCCGGCGGCGGCAAAGAGAACATGCGATCACTCGTGCGGGCGATCTTGGATGGGGCCCATACGAGAGGGAGATCAGGCAGGTCCAGGTGGTGAGGAGGGGGTGCGGCCAGGAGATTCGCAAGCTGGCCTTGATTCCGGAAGCGTTTGATTCTCCTTTTATTATTGACAGAAACTTTGTTATTGGTTTGTAATATTAACTTTTGTTTCCGGTTGATGTGGGGCTCGCCACCCTGTTAACTTTGATCATTTTCCTTCTGTGCACATTGGGGCCGCTGCATGGCCATTTCATTTTATGCCTTTGTTCTCTGCTTTGGTATTTTGAGTTGTTTTTGTTTTTGCTAACCCAAAAATACGCGGCGCCTGTGCGCGGGGTCGGGGCGGCGCCGGCACGGTCCCCCTACTCCCCCCCTTTTTTTTTTTTTTTTTTTTTTTTTTTGGGCAAAAAGGAAGAAAAATATATACACAAGGAACAAAAACTTTCAAAAAACGAGAGGACTACATGTAATATCTCTTGAGGTTGTCGGCGTGCCAAGTATTCTCATATTCACGGCCATTCCCGTCTTTGAGATAATATGTCCCCTTCTTTAGCTCGCGAGAGATCTGAAGGGGTCCCTCCCAATTGCTGTCTAACTTTTTGGGTTTGCGGCCGGCGGCTTCACATTTAATTAATACGAAGTCTCCTGCCTTGAAAAAATGGTGGCGTACCTTCTTATCGTGGTGTCGCTTAGCGGCCATCTTGAAGTTAGCCAAACGGGTCGCCGCTTGCGCCTCTTTTTTCTTCGAGCATGTCGAGCTCAAACTCACGCGATCGTTCGTTGGTGTCCTCGTTGAAATGCGACACTCGATGCTAGGTAGAGACATCTCCACGGGTGTCATCGCCTCCGAACCATAAGTCGGGGAGAATGGGGTTTCTCCCGTGGTGGACTTTTTGGCGGTCCGGAGCGACCATAAGATCGCGGGCGGCTCATCTACCCACCTGCCTTTCTTTCCGCATGAGTGCGTTTCGGCCCTCGAGCACTTGTTTGTTTGCGTTCTCTGCCTGACCATTACTTTGAGGATAGCTGACCGAAGACGTCGCATGAATGACGCCATGCTCTTTACAAAACTCGTCGAATTCCGTTCTGAACTGCGGTCCATGGTCAGATATGATGATGCGAGGTACCCCGAAACGAGTCCACACTTGATCCATTAAAAAATATATGACCTGGGTGGTGGCAATCTCTCTGAGGGGCTTCGCCTCTGTCCATTTGGTGTAATAATCAGTCGCTACTACTATGTATTCACATCCTCCGCGCCCTTTAGGCATTGGACCGACGAGGTCGATGCCCCACATTTCGAAAGGCCATGAAGCGGTGACGATGCTCTGCTCTACGGAGGGTAACCTTGGGTATATCTGCGTACCTTTGACAGGGGTCGCATTCCCTAACGAATATATCCGCATCCCTCAACAAGGTAGGCCGCAAGTAGTATCTGCGGTGATCGCCTTTGTGCGAGGGTTCGACAGTTTGGATGCCCGCCGCACACTCCTTGATGAAGCTCATGGAGGATACCTCTACTTGCTCCGACCCGACGCAATGCGGAGCGAGGTTTGGAGAAAGAGCGCCCGTAAAGTATCCCATTTTGTACGACATATCTTGCTTTGCTCGGCGAGCCAAGGTTCTCGCCTCTATCTTGTCCGAAGGCAAAACTCCATGCTCAATATAATCTTTGACCTCATCGATCCAAAGGCGCGAGGAGGGTTGAATATCCATGACCTCGCATCCGTTGATAGAAGGTTCCCCGAGGTATTCCAAAGGGATGTCGGGGAGCGAGCGCCGCGTCGGCGTCGGATAACTTGGATAAATAGTCCGCCCTCAAATTCGAGTGCGTGGTATATAAGAGAGCTCGCAATATCCGAACCGACGACGTAACTTCCGGACCAGGTCGATGTACTTGCTGCTTTTCGAACAATAAATCTTATAACCTCCATTCACTTGATTGACAACCGGTTGTGAGTCGCAAAAGACGTGTATGTTCTCAACTCTCATTGCGAGGGCGAGCTCGGGCCCGCGATGACCGCCTCATATTCGGCTTGGTTGTTTGACGCCGTGAAATCGAAGCGAAGCGCTTTCTCAATTTCTTCGGACGTTCCCGGCTCGAGCAAGACGATGCCGGCCCCGCAAGCTCCAATTCCACTAGCGCCGTCAACGAACAACGCCAACCGTTGGCCGGGCCTCGTGGGGCCGCTAGGAGCCGGTTTGTCGGGCGAGTTGGTCGAAGGGGAAGTGGGTTGTGTTGTCGAGGGATCTCGGAAGCTTGCTTCAAGAATGAACTCGGCCAGGGCCTGTGCCTTGATTGCCCTTCGAGGCTCGTACTTGATGTCGAATTCGGTGAGCTCAATTGCCCATTTCGGAGACGACCGGCGAGGTCGGCTTATGTAAAACCCGACGCAATGCGGACTATCCGATAGTACAATGATCGTATGTGATGAAAAATATGCACGGAGCTTTCTAGGCCGCTATAACAAGAGAGTAAGCCAATTTCTCTCGCATTAAAATATCGACCTTCCACAGATCGAGAGCCTTCGAAACATAGTAAATGGGCTTTTGAACGGGCTTCTCGGGAGTCCCTCTTCCTTTACAAGAACTGCGGCGACAGCCCTATCTGAGGCCGCCAAATATAAATAAAGCTGGTCGCCTATGATAGGACTTACTAAAAGAGGCGGGCTGACCAGGTATTGCTTGAGCTCTTCAAAGGCTTCTGCGCATTCTTCAGTCCATTCAAACCCCTTGCTGCCGCTTTTCAAAATTTTATAAAAAGGAAGGCACCTGTCTGCCGATTTCGAAATGAAACGCCCCAGAGCGGTTATCCTTCCATTCAACCTCTGAACCTCTTTCACAGTTGTGGGAGGTGCCATGTCCAGAATGGCTCTGATTTTCTCAGGATTTGCTTCGATGCCGCGCTGTGTGACCATGAAACCTAAGAATTTTCCAGCTTTAACCCCAAACGTGCATTTGACTGGGTTTAGCTTCATGTTGTTTTTTCGTACGTTCGCGAAAGTTTCCCTCAAATCGCTATGAAGTCGCATCCGCCGGATTTGATGACCATGTCATCTATGTAAGCTTCCATGTTGCGGCCGATTTGAGTGTGGAAGACCCGGTTGATCATCCTCTCGGAATGTTGAACCCGCATTCTTCGGGCCGAAGGGCATCATTTTGTAATAATACATGCCGCCTCCGGCTCGAAAGCGATAAGTTGTCCTTCGTCCCCGGCCATACGGACTCGATGGTATCCGAATAGGCGTCGACGAAACGAGGATTTCAAAACCCGCTATCCGATCTACCATTCGTCTATGCGGGGTAGCTCATAGGGATCCTTGGGGCGGCTTTGTTCAAGTCGGTGAAATCTACGCACATTCGCCACTTGCCGTTGTGCTTCAAAACCATAACGACGTTGGCTAGCCAAGTAGGATATTGTAGTTCTTCAATGATATCCGCCGCAAGTAGTTTGGCGATCTCAATTTTTACGACCTCTTCCTTTGCGGTTGAAAATTGACGAGCCCGCCGTCGAATTGGCTTGAAGTGGGGATTCACGTTGAGAAGGTGGAGTGCGACCTCGGGGTCGACGCCTCGCATGTCGGTGACCTCCCAAGCAAAGGCCTCCGGTTCTCTTTCGGTACGTTGATCGCGCGGACATATCGGCCTTGCCGAGGTGCGCCCCGACTTTGATCTTTTGGTCGGGGTATCTCTCATTGATGATTACCTCGACGAGCTCCCCTCTCGCTTCAATGCTTGGATCATCTCGTATCGCAATGTGTCGCATACGATTTCCTTTTGTTGTTTCTTAAGCGGCGGAGGGCTGTTCGTGTCTTGTCCCCGCTCGATATGGGCTTCCAGCGCTCTTTCCTTAGCGCTCGCCTCTAACTCGGCCATGGACTCACCTATCCGGGGGTTGAGTCGTCCGGCGGTACTTGGGATCTCGGTGTATCGATTATCGCTAGAGCTTCTCCCAACGTATTTATTGAATTCGTGATGGGGTTAGTCCTGTTTGGTGCGACGGGAGGTGTAGCATGAGCTTGTCCTAGCACACCTTGGACTTCGGGCTCCCGTGCCCTTTTCAACCCCGCCTTTGATTTTGCCAAGTGGTCAAGATAAGTCCGTGGTCGGCTAATCGCCCGGCCTATCCCGCCCTTTTACGTATAAAACGTGACCCTCGATGCGGAATGGAAGACACCATCCGAAATTTGCGCATCGCGGGTATGCCCGGGATCATGTGGTAGCGAGCCGCGGATCGACCACCGAAATTCTATTTTTTCGATCCGGAAGGGCTCGAAGTCTCCGATGCGGACCTCCGGTCAATCATTCCTTTAACTTTTACCTCATGGTTGGTAAAACCCTCTAGCGAGCCCAGGTACGGTTTCAGATTGGCCTCGGTGAAATTCAAACCTTTGAGGCAGTCAAGATAGATGATGTCTATGGCGGCACATGTATCCACCAGGACTCTGTTAACCCCGCACTTGCCGATCCCGATTTTGATTATGAGGGGCATCTCCATTGCTCCCGTAACAAAGCTAAGCTCGCTCTTTGTGAAAGTCAAGGCCTCTTCATCGGCGCGAGTTCTAGGCCGCTCTCGTCCAAATTCTTTGATCGAGTTGATCTCGTTCTTTTATCTCGCCCGTTGCTAGGCGGGCTTTCGTGGATGACATTAAGCTCGCGCTCATACCGGGCCGCGACGAGTCTCTGGTTGGCACCGCTGCCGATTTGAATCGATCTAACTTTCCTCCCGGGCCATTTTGTCTAGGATCCTTATCGGGGAAAAACAATCATCCGTGTTATGGCCGTGATAATTATGAAACTCACGAATTTGCTTGTGTCCGCTTTACGAACGGTGTCTTCGCTACGATTGTCGCGGGGCTTCCGGAAGTGTTCCGAAATTTCGTTCAGGATCGCCGACGGTCGGGCATTCAGCGGAATGTAATCTTTTACGTCGAATTTTTGCGGCCTTTTGAAATCACGGTCGTCCGTTCTTTCGCCGGATTGACGGCCTCCTCCTTTCTTTGGGGATCGGCCTCGAGTACTATTGGACGGGGCCGTGGGATCAGATTGAAGGCCCCGGTTTCGGCGGGGATGACCTCGACGGTAGTAAACTTCCGGGCTGCTCCAACATGTCCCTCGAGTTGGTCGGAGCGTGCATCGTTAAGTGTGTCTTAAGTTCGCCGCCCACCGGTCCGAGTTAAGAATGCCATCATGACCGTGGGTTCGGGCTCGTCCCGTGTTTGATCGTAAACTTGGACGAATTTCTCGTAATACGACCGGGCGGACTCCCCGGTGTCCTCGCTTTATCAAAAACGGATCGGTTGTGGTCTTGCGAGGTCTATGCGCCGTCTTGAATTTCGTCGGGAACTTTGTCCGCATATCCTCCCACTGTTAACCGATCCGGTGGCAATTTGCGAAGCCATGTAGAGGCTCTATCTTTCATGCAACCCACCATAGCCACGCACCGGGCCGCGCTATGGCGCGTAGCGAGCATCATTTTGCTCTCGAACGAGGCTATCCATTCGTATGGGTCGACTTACCCCGATAATCTGTTATGTTGATGTTGGAGACTCGGCGTCGAGGAGGCTCGCTATGAGCGAGTCGAAAGTGCGTCCATAGCGCCGCTAGGTTCCTTATCCTCTTCTCGTTTGTTCTTTTTCATTTCCGGAACCATCGGCCTCGGATCTTCAAATCGGCCGGTTGGTCCGGGCTCGAGAGCGCCCGAGAGTGGGCGTCGTCCTCGTCACCGCTTTGTGCCTTTCGTTTCGGCCCGTGCTCTTCTTCTCGGGATAATGTTCCGGGGATTTTCGCCGAGGGGACCCGGTCTCCGTCGACGTTGCCTCGCGTTCCTTTATCTTCATCCCTCGGTGGTGATGGTAAAGCTCTACGTTTTCCCGGCGGTCGTGCGCCGATATTCTAGTTTGGCTTTCACCGTGCCGAGAGGAGGATACGCTTTCCCCTCGATGCTCGTGACGGCGAGCTCGCGTTGTTTCCCCCATGTTTGGCCCTTTCCACGGAGGGGCGATGACGTTAGGTCCGGCGTTCATGCCCTGCGGTTGGGGGAGGATCAATTGCTAGCGCGGGCTGGCCGGCGGAGATTAAGATCTCGTTGGGCCGCCTTCATTTTCGCCGCGTATTCACCATAACTCTTCATTCTTGCCGGATCGGCCTCGCTAGAACCGGCGGGGCGGGGGCCTCTTTGTCCGGGCCCTCGGTGTTAATCTGTCTTCGGGCGAGCTCGCCTCTAACCGAGTGTTTTTCTTTCTTAACTCCAAGAACTCGCGGTAATCGACGGTTGTACGGGCGGGGTCACTCTCGTGAGACCTCGTTGGGGCGATCGCGCTTTTCTCGCCGGGTTGGGTGTGACGGGGTTAGGCGAAGGGTTAGCCATGATGGGAGGTCCGATGCCAGTCTGACGACAAGCTTTTCAAGGTAGCAAGTGGGATTATTGCCTCTGACACAAGCCGACTCTAGTATCCTTTTCAAAAGGTAGTTGATGTGATGTGATGTGATGTGATCTGTTGTCAGATTTTATGTACGCAACATCCGATGAACCTTTTACCCTCCTACAAGCAATCGATCCCAACACGGAGATGCTACAAGTCGAATTTTATGGCGTTCACACCGTCCCGATCAACATACAAATCGGAAAAACGCTAACCACGGCCGTTTCTTAGCGGTTCATATAAGATTATCCCAATAGTGGTGAATCTTCAAACGCAAGATTGGGATAGTCTACATAAACACATGAGCTATCTTTCAACGGACTTGTGAAGACAAAGATAACCGATTTGATGATGATAAACTGGAATAACAAACCTTTTATACAAGGGAGACGGAGATCGGTACAAACTGAGCAACTATGGAGTCCACGAAGGTGTTGAATCCTTTGAAGAAAACTTTCCCGGTAACGGAGCCAATTGACGTGATCCGTTTCCGTCAGGTAGTTTGAAAGGAAGACTTGGACATGGGATATCTGGCCTCTTCGTGGTGCTCCGATCAGTGAGGTTATCGCCGTCGGACGGTGGCGTTTATCGACGTCGGTGATGAGCCCGCGGTGGTAATATGAAATAAATATGAGAGAGAGAACAGTGCTGATAGAAATAAATGTGCAAAAGTTGTTCTATATATTTCTCTCTTTTCATTAATGTCACAGTGGGGGTATTTATAGGGAAAGGATAAAGCTGTAAAAGACTACTCGTGCTAGCGGCGCCGATGCCCGACAGATGGCAGTTGGCCTCGCATTCTATCTAAGCTTATGAACTTTCCATTAACTGATATTCTCATAGGAATGGGCCCGCGCAGTCTTGCGGGGCGGCCCCTTATGCTTATGAGGATGGCGGGATGGCCATCAAGTTGGCGACGTCGCGCGCTTATGCTCAGGGAAAGAGTTTGACTTATGTCCTCAGACGAGTTGACCGGGGATAATGGGACCGTGTCAGGTTCCGTATCATCACTAACTAAGGTTTATAAACAAGTTTTATAATTAAATAAATTATCTTTCTGAGACCGACTCAATCTAGGGTTCACTTCATGTCAATCAACATGTCATTACTATACGTTTCTAGCTTAGCTTATCTGTGTTACATCAGCACTCAACGGAACTACGCATGGTGCTACTCACCACGAAGTAACTGGGTGCAACATATTGGTGGATCTCACCAATAACCACGGAAGCCTATTCTGGTAGACTCCGATAGTGCACACGTTCGGCGAAGTCCCTCATACGTAGGGTCTCGGACTTACGGGGATGGTGTTCCTCCGTATGTAGGGTCCAAAGACTTATAGAGTTATTCACTTTCAGAACGCACACACATCACGATATAGACTTGTGTCTTACCAAGAATGGATTGATGTTTAATCTTATTACTAAGCAAATATGTAATTATTAATGGTTATTAACTAGCCACCTAAGTGTTTTCAAGTAAACTCCCTCACATCTCCTACTATCTTACTTAGACATCTGTACGACACGGACAAGCGCCAAGATTACGCGACGTTGATGAATACTAATTCATCAAAGCACAAGCCAATCATCCTCTTCCGACGGTCCCGGGCTTCAACTCCCTTTAAGAGTACATCCGGTGCCGAAACTAAACGCATCAGAAGCTTAATCATGGCTTGTTCATATTCATTAAATCTTATTTAAGCTCATTAACAAAATTACAACTCAAGCTAAATATCAACATAACATTAACCATGCACATAATCCATTGCCTACGGCTATACGATATATATTTATTAAATATATACAATATATATTTATTAAATCAATCCCTTTTTCTTTTATAAACCTGTCGACACACATGGGAAGAATCCCAGCATTTTTTCCCCCACTTAATAAGGACAAGAAAAGTGAATAAAACAGCAGCAGGTAACTACATATACACGATATATATATATATATATATATGTATATATATATATATATATATATATATATATATATATATATATGTATATTACTTTTTTTTTAATTTTATTTTATTACCACCTGCAAATTCGACAGCAAGGGATGAGTAATTGTTCCCTTTCTGTTTCTTTCAAGTACTGCCAATCAACGAAGGGAAAAGAATATACATACTATAAAAAGATAACATCAACATTAAACTAAACCAGAAACATAACCATAATTATTAAATGTCAAGTGGCTTCATACTTTCTGCCGATGGTGTACAATAATTATGTACACTTGAAGGAAAGATAAGAATAATGATATGTACACTACACTCTTGTGTAGTGCACAAACCACTACACAAGTGGTAGCTATGTATTAAAGTGATGAATTATTTTTTGTGATGAGTCCCAACAGAATATGTGATATTGATTGTGTTGTGTAAGATGTTGTGGTTGAAAGTGTAGTGGATGTATCACTACTGGAAAGATAATGACTATGACTATCTTGCTAATTGATATGATTTATTCTACGGGAACTAAAGGAAAAACGAGGTTCTGCAACTTGTTATCTCAAGAATACGATAGTAAAAGAACACTTTTTTTTTCACCTTAACTTCATAAACCATCAATTATTCAATATGAAAATCCTCTTATAAAACGAATCAAAACATGATGTAACCTCTCTAAACCATAATTAATTTGTAGGAAGAGCATCTTACTTTTTAGCAAGCTATTCCCACCAAACCTTGACAAGGTCCTAAGAGCAGCCCTAATGGCACTTGGGAGACAACTCTTTTGGTTGTTGTTGTTTGGATGATGTGGAGAAATATAAGTGGAGGATAAATATAGAAGGATTGTGGAGATAATTTGTGTGTGATGTGATGTTGTAATGGTGAGAATATAGAAGGATTGTAGAGATTAATTTGTGTGTGATGTGATGTTGTAATGGTGATAATCTATTGATTAAAACCCTATTAAATATTAAGGGAATATCTTTTCACACAAATTTTTATCTTACCACACAGATTTTTTTTTCCAATTTCGCCCTTATTTTTTTTATTTTACGCGCGTTCATTCTGACCAAAGTTTGGTCAGAATATGACACATTATCCATACTGAAATATGATCAGAATATACGTGTTGAGAGTCCACACTGGTTGATTCTGACCATATTTTAGGTAGAATGTTTGAAGTTTTCCAAACTCATACATAGTCAGAGCATCATTCTGACCAATATTGAGTCCGGAATACTCTACACATTCAGACTAGAATTGGGTCGGGATAACAACAACAATATAAGAGCACGACTATTGATTATTCCCGAATTTCGACAAAATATTAAAAGTTTTTGTACTCAATTTTAGTCGAATGTCTTTCGACCGGTATTGAGTATGAAAAACATTTAAAATTCGACTAGAATAAAATCGGTATAATGAACGTATTCGACTCAAATTGGGTCGGAATGGTACTGTCATATGTGAATTGACCATAAATTGGCCGAATAGTATATATTTTCCGGACTCATTTACGGTCAGAATGGCAGGCGTGTGGAATATCCAAACGAAGCCCACTCTCGGCTCTTGGTAAGTGTAAAACAATATTTGTGTGAAAAGATAGTCTCAATATTAATAGCATATTAAATATTTAGCATATTTCTATTCTTAATTCTCTATCTTCTTCACAGACCTTTTTTTTTCCTTTCCTTTTCCTATTTGCTTCACCTTTTTTTTTTCCTCCAGAAATAAAGAATCAATAAACCCCTTTTTCTTGCTGTATGAAATTTTCTATGAATCTTCCATACCCATTCCAATGAGCACTTTTACTAAAGACTTTAATCCAAGCAGCCCTTTTTCGTGTCAAGCAGGAAGAAGAAAAAATAAAACAAATAAGTAGAAAAAATACGAAGAAAGAAAAATAGGTTGTTTCTACCGTTGAAAGAGGGGAAGGAGACGGAGGAAAGAGGAATTGACTTCTTTTTTGGTGAGAACATTGTCTCATCCATTCTCTCAAAATAGAGAAGAGGGTAGATAGTCTAAAAAAAAACTTCTCTATTCTCCTACCATTATTTTCCATTTGCTGAAAGAAGTGATCCATCCTGACAAAAAGAAGCAAAGAATTTCTATAGAACGTTGTCATTAGGGTTGCTCTAACTTTTGGGTGTTGAATCGACGCTCTCTTCATGAAGATTCCGCTGCTCTATTCTGATCTGAAAACCGTTAAGATCCGACTTAGAAAACGGAAGAAATCTCTCAGCCCTTCTTTTCAAGCTTTCACACGCAGGAGGGATATTGGAAGAGGGAAATTCTGATTCAAAAGGATAGGGAAACTAATGGGGTTTATTTTTCCTTAAATACCCTTATTATTAAATAATCATTTTTCCCCCAAATATACATACATATTTCGACTTTACATATATATATTTATCCACAATATATATATACACATAAAATACTTTAATCCGTAAATCATAATATTCTATTTTTCGCAAAATGACACGTCTGTCCTTTTTCGAAAAGTTGGGATATTACATGCGCTCAAGATTGCCTCCCCACTGCAGAAAATCTCGCCATCCGGAAAGTCTGATCTGGCGAGTGCACTTTGTGCGGAGACGGAAAGGAAACTTTAAAGCATTGCCTAATTATTCCGAAAGAAGTTTGGAGTGGAACTCAAGTAAATACTTTCCATTGTCTTCTTGATTATTTGTTGAATGTGGAAGACGAAGAAACAACGCTTAATATTCTTTGTTTGTTGTGGTCAATATGGAAGGCGAGGTGCACGTGGGTTTTCGAAAAAAGGGGAGTACACGTTGAGGCCCTCATTGCATATGCTTATGCAACTGCAAAAGACTACCAAACATCTCGGGCTGCCATAAATGTGGGGCATATGGAAACATCTCGGGTTGAAAGATGGCAACCGTCGCCGAGGAACTGTTATATTGACGCTTCTATGAAAGAAGATCACATTATGATAGGAGATGTTTTTCGCGATTCTGATGGAGTTTTACGGCATTCCTTTGCTCTTTCAACGATATGAAATAAATGCAGCTGATTTCTTTGAAAAAAAAAAAAAAAAAAAAAAAAAACAAACAACAACAACAACAACGTGTACTTCATTGTTTATTGGGGTGATTCGA
Source organism: Gentiana straminea (assembly GCA_036785695.1). Taxonomy (NCBI): domain Eukaryota; kingdom Viridiplantae; phylum Streptophyta; class Magnoliopsida; order Gentianales; family Gentianaceae; genus Gentiana; species Gentiana straminea. Next base: position 999,782 of record JAVUPR010000241.1, on the reverse strand, counting down.
TCTGAGGAGGAACGTTGATCGTTTCACTAGTTAGATCTATGACATGGCGTGTGTATAAGGCACAAAAGCGATTTTTTGTCTTATAAACACGTGTCACGTGGACAACCGTGAAATCTAATGGCTCCCCCGCATCGAACGACCCGTTTATCGGCAACGCATATCATAGCAAGCAAACAACAGCTCCCGACAACCACTTCTTTCCTTCACGCCCGTTTCACTTTCACCGCGAAAATGGCCGGCATTCTGAACCCGACCGCAACTTTAGTTTTCCGGCCATTCTCCACAGTTAAAGGATCAAACAGGAGAGCTGCGAGATTTTATTCTCAGTCTTCAGAAGCTCCTCCTAGTGCTTCCACTTCCGTCAACACCAAACAAGAACCCAACAACACGTTCCGACCTCCTCCAAATTTCAAGCCACCGCAGCCGAAGCGCTTTTCAGTCAGACCAGACAAGATTCTGGATATTCTGGGAGGTTCTCTGGCCTTAATTTTTCGTCTTGGTACTGGTGCTCTTGTTTCCGGGTACAAATTATTGAATCGTTGTCTCGTTTTTATTGCTGTCTTTTTTTACTGTTGATGAATTTCTATCCACACATATACTGAAGAATATGATTCTGTAGTAGTTTAACAATGGATATTCAATGTTTAAGAACCCGAGACCCAATATAGATTTATCGAACTTCCAACTGTTGGTTGATTGATTTTGCATGTTGAAGTGAGGCTTCGAAGTATCATTTGGTGGTTTTATAACCTTAAATTGAACAACTCAATTAGCAGATGTTACAGAGCTCGTAATTGTACTAATTGTTGTGCAACCTTGTGATAAGTTTCTGGTCTTCCATAACTGCATAGTATTTGTGTATGGTGTTTTACATTTCTCTGCCCGTAGTTTTTCCTGTATTGTTTCCAGTTAATCAGTGTGTGTTGGTTTATTAACGTCGTATTAATGCCAGGTATTCTGCATCATTCGTGTCAAAGGATAGTGTTCCCTCCGACCAGTATGCACTTGAAATTGCTGGTAGATATACTCTTTCTCTGGTTTTGGACTGAAATCCTTAACGGTCCTGTTTTTTTTATTCCTACCTATCGTCTTCCTTAAAGATAGGTGCATTCATGTTATCCAATATTTTTTCTTCAGTTATGTGTTTACCAGTTAGGCTTTCTACTCAAATTATATCGGCTATTGAGAGTCTAAAATTTGAAATCTGGTTGTTATAGGGCAGAGAGGGGGGGGGGGGGGGGGGGGGGGAGAGAGAGAGAGAGAGAGAGAACTAGAAGGATAGAACTTGAAAGCATTTCTCTTATTAGTGTCGTAATTGTAAAACATGTGAATCATGATATATGACTTGTTTGGAAAACTTATTAAGATCTCCTTTGACCCTTTATAAAAAAACTAATCACAAGATTCCGTCTAATAAAGATCTATAAATAATTTCTAAGAGTTCAAATATCTTCTGAACTTGATCTGGTGTATATTTCATTTCCTTCTATGTTCTAAGAACCACAAGCTCACACTATAAAAGGATTTGTTTTATGTTTTGTCGATGACTTGAGGGGTTTTGTTTTGTTTTGTTTTTCGCTGCGCATACTTGTGTAGAATATTTAAATTCTTGAAGATTCATCTTTAAGTATATGATACTTTGTTTTCAACACTAGAAATTTAGTGCTTTTTGGTTATTCACTCAGTGCTGAATTGCCTCTAAAAAGGTTTCAAGCTTAAGGAGACTTCAAAGCTAGGTCCACGCCCTGAGCAGCCTGTAGAGATATATGAATTTGAAAGGTACTTCTTGTTAAGTTGTTAGACATTTATCGCTACAACATGAGCTTCTTCCTTACCTGTCTTGGATTGATTTGTGAGTACCTTTGTGCTTTTGAATCCATGTTTAAGAAAGATCAAGTTGTCTCCTCGCATTTTCCATTTTTCATTTATCTACTTACAACTAAGTTTTTGAAATCTTGCATATGCCGCACCCTTGAAATGCGGATGATCATGGATTTCAACGGATATATCTTCCAGCTGCCCGTTCTGTAGGAAGGTAACAAAAAAATTGCTATTTTTAAGTTGCATTTTTCAGCAAGGAAAGTCCACAATTATGTGTCTTTTTTTCTTCTTGTCATACTCAGATGACATTTTTTTTTCTAGAAAATCTTGAAATATGAAAAATTGTAATTTTGTCCTATTGTTCTTATGATCATTGTCTCTAGCTGAAAATCACTTCTTATTCTTCTTCATTAAGTATTTTCTTTGACCATTTATGTCCATTTTTAGAGATTTGCCTGCTTACTGGTAATGTCAACCAGGATGTTGTGCTTTTCCATCTGAAACCATGATTTTGTATATAATGTAATGTAATTATCCTCTAAGAGTTGAAATTGTGTAAAGTTTATAACTTTTGCCAGGTTCGAGAAATCATTTCAATTTTGGATCTTGATGTCTTGTTCTATCCTTGTCCAAGAAATGGTCCAAATTTCAGGCCCCAAGTAGCTCAGATGGGTGGAAAGCAACAATTTCCATACATGGTAGCTTTTTCTCCTTTGTTTAACCTGTCCCCATGCTTCCAGCTTCTGTACTAATTGCTACAAACTCACAATTTAAGTGCAGCATAATCTCTTAGTAGTGTTCGGGGTTGAGAGAAGACATAAATTACATAATTAGAAAACGAGGAATGGGAAAGTAAAATATGTAGGAGAAATCATTTAGAAAGCTATGATACACTTTCCCTTATGAAGTATGTGTTGTACATTTACGATGCACGGATACTTCTATTTGATAGCATGTCCCGTATCTGACACGGATACACACCGTATATTTAGGATATGTGCCCGGAGCGAATTCACAATTTTTTGAAAGTTGAATACTTGATCTGGACATGTATATGTATAACTCGTATTCATAAAATGGAGAATCTTGTTGACATTTGAAAAAACCGTCATAAATCAATGTAAATCTATCCAAAATGAAGAAAAACTATCAAAAGCGAAGAAAATCATCAAAAAGTTGTTTTATTTTATGATATTTGATATTTATAATTCGGTCCTTATAGTTTAATTATGTACATTTTGGTCACTATACTTTAATATTTATGTATATCTGCTTTGCACTTGTATCCTACCTATACTTTATAAAAATTTGGCACCCACGTATCTCGTATCCTTGTATCGGTACATGTACAACCTGTTGTACAATAGGGTAAAAGAGACAAAAGTTCCATATAGCCCATTCGACATTTTGGAATTGAGGTTTAAATGTTATGCTAAACCATATAACTAGTCATTTGTATCATTGTTAGGAATCCCTATTTTCCTAGCTTCCTATGTTTGGTCTTCTTCTTCTATGTTTTACAATTAAGTTATTTCCCTCAATCCTTTTCTCATTGGGGTCTTGTGCAGGTAGATCCCAATACAGGAGTGTCCATGTACGAATCAGATGAGATAATCAAGTACCTGGTTACAAAATATGGTGTGTTGTTTCCACTTCTTATTATCCGTTGCTTGCATTAGTATTATTACTCACCTACCTTTCCTAAGAGTATGAGAGACATCATATAAATTTGTTCAGAAATTTGAAATACACTGTTTATTACTCTTATTTGTTGGTTTTGAGAACTTCTTGCAACTAGTGTCAACTTTCCAACTGACAGAGATCACGTTACCATCTTTGTTCAATTTTCTGCCATCCATTTGCTTATTTTCACAGTCGGGTCGTTAAGTTCCACTTTCTCCTGCAGGTGATGGAAGAGTCCCTCTTATGTTATCTCTTGGCCTTTTAACTGTAAGAAAAAGAATGTTTTGTTACAGAAGGCAAAATAATAACATCATTAATAATTATTACACTGATTCTCTTGTAGACTTTAACTGAAGGGTTTGCAATGATAGCTCGCATGGGGAAGGTATCACCTGTGCCTTATTTTTTTCATTTTTTTTTTCCGTTAATCTGCAACTCCTATTTTGTGTTGTAAAGATTGTGAGTTTATTTGTTGATAAGGTTTCCAGATTGCTGTATTTTTTTGGGTGTTGTTCTTCAAATCATGGATGCACCCCTTGTTCTCATGAATTATGGACTTACTGTTGATTTTTGCAGGGTTCCACATATATACCGTCAAAAATGCCACCCAAGCCTCTTGAATTGTGGGCGTATGAGGTAAGATTGTGCTGGCTTGAATTTTTGGTGACCCTCTCCTTTAATAAGAATGAATATGTCTTGTCAGCATCATCTTTCACGTTGAATTACTGATGCCAGTGCTAACACAGTATCAAATTTTGTTTTAGCCTTCTCCGTTTTGCAAACTTGTACGTGAAGCACTTGTAGAACTAGAGCTACCTCACATACTTCACAGGTAAAATCACAGCCTAGTATTTTCATCTTTTTGATAATTTGATGTCCAATTGAGGAGCAATGCTAATGTGTTACTTTTTCTGCCAGCATTATCTGCAAAATATTCTTCTATGTCACCATTCATTGTCTTCTTGCTTAGTCTTTCGCTTATAATAGGAAATTGTGCTACATTCGGTGTTGCTTGGTACTATATTAAAAAGCAAGATTGTGTGTTTGGTGAACAGTGCACCAAAATGACATAAATACCCTGCCTTTGTTTGTATTTATTGTTAGACATGACGTTAAAAAGTCAAACCTAGATTAAGAAGCGATTCCATGTTCAGTAGATAATGGAAGTGGAGTCTACATACTGCATATTCATCCCTAAGCCTTTTGTACAATTATTATTGTTGTGTTGCAGCTGTGCTCGTGGCAGTCCTAAACGTCAGATACTCTATGAGAAAGCTGGGCATTTTCAGGTTAGTGAATTTGATGCTGTAGCCTACTACTTACTGCTTACTACTTACTATATATATATGCTAATTTCTTAGACCGCTAGAAAAAAGGTTTTGTTTTAAGGGGTGTTGTGCTGTAAAAAATTCAGGTTCCTTACTTGGAAGATCCAAATACTGGGATTCAAATGTTTGAAAGTGCCGAAATTGTCGAGTATCTCAAGTCAATATATGCAGTTTAACACAGCTATATGTACAGCTGAATGTGTTAGAGTTTTGTATTAGGTGAAGAAAAAAAAGGTGCTCCTTGCATATCTATCTTGCTTGTGCGTTTCTTTCGCCACAAGCTGTGAATTTTGTTGTTTTTCATTCATATGTAAATCATCAAGCTGTAAATCATCTTGCTTGCAGTAATAAAAATCATAATTTCAGATTTTCTAATCCTGTAACAGTATTTCGAACTACCTTTTCGTAACTGGGAATTTAAAATTTTGTAGAGGCGATTGTAAACTTTTTTAAACAGGCTATGTGGTTCAACTTCAAGGAACTGTTGGTACTTGATATTATGATTATTTTTAGGGGGTTCTATTGGCACACCCTTTTTTACAACCGACACGTAGGCCCGGCACCTCCGGTATTTATTTAATGCTTGTAAAAGGGCTGTACCACTCGCTCGGTTAAAAGCTATGATGCGGGACCACCTACCATTAGTCTTCGGTTTGTACCAACATGGAAATCCGTACCTCCTTCCTCATGGTATCGAAAGATGCTTATAAATCACAGCGATGAGGTCTTTAAAAGAGTTTGCTTTACCCTCATAGTTCATCTGTTTCTTTTCAGAGCTAGCAGCTTTCCAATTTATTATGAACAAAGTTCATATGAAGGGGGAGCAGTACTCTCAAGGGTGACTATGGAAGGCGGTGATAGCAAGAATTACTCCAGACACCACAAAAAATTACTCTGGCACCACGGTTGTTTTAATGAACGAACGTCAGTGACACTGTTGTTGCTATTAAAAACCAACGTGGTGTTCAAAAACGAACGTCAGTGGCACCGACATTTACGTTATAAAAGTGTCACAACTTAGAAACAACAGTGCCACTTGCTTTCGTTTTTGAATAGCAACATCTTGGTTTTCAATAGCAAAAACAGTGCCACCGATGTTTTATTCATCAGAAAAAATAATCAGAAAATGAATGCCAATAGTAAAAAAGGGTGTGCCAATAAACTCTCTATTTTTATTAAATTTGAGGATAAGGACTCTTTGTAAGTGGTGTTGGTCACTTGATTCACCCTCATTTGTTTTAAGGCAAAAATAAAGAAAAATGCTAATCATTTTAAACCAAAAAACACCTTTGATTAATCGGAGGAGGAACCAGCTGAAATGCTGGGAGGTGTTTGTTTGATCAATGCGAGTAAAGAAAGGCATAAGTGATTGGAAGAGGAACCTGCAATGCAGCGAGAGATTGAATTACACTGTTGTGCAGATTTGATGTTGAATTTACCGAACACAAACAATATTTCCATTCCTATATCCAACTATGTAGAAATTCGTTCTTGCAACACCCCGTTTTCGGATACCGAATATAAATATTCGACACGTATAACATTAAATAAATTCAAAATTATAAATAAGCCTCTAGGTCGTCGTATCGATTTAACCAAAACGGAAGCTAAAAAGACTCTGGTGAAATCATAAATGCTACTAGAAAAAGTGTCGTCCAATTCTGAAGATAAAAATGTAACTTACAACGACGAGTACAAATCTTACAAGTACGATGTCTCAAAGTAGCCTATCTTACAAACAAGCTTATCTTACGAACAATTCTCAAATAGAAGTACAACAAGTCATGGAAATCAAAACAAACAACATAGTTTGGAAGTACATATTTTAAAGAAAGTAATAAGGTTTCTATCATAACATAGGATCATGATCAAACATCATCGTCCTCAAAATCAGCATCATCAACCTGTTCATCATACACGTCTTCTCACACAAAACAACACACAATCATGCAAAAAAGATAAGTACAAAGTGTACTTAGTAAAAGGTAGAAACTATTAAACAATTAAGTTTTATAACGAAAGGTTAACCATTTATAATTAAGTTATCTTTGTGAACACGACTCAAACTCTAGGGTTCACTTCATGCTTATCAAAATGTCGTGAGATCCTACTTTGTTTCTAGTTGAGCTTATCTTTCTTACACCAAGTATTCAAGGGCACTACGCATGGTGCTGCTCGCCACGAAGCATCTGGTTGCAACCTATTAGTGTTGCTACACTATTAGCCACGGGCTAGTCCCGATAGTGTGTGTGTTCGGCGAAGTCCCTCCGTACTTGGGGTCTTAGTAACCTACGGAGTTGTTCACTTTATACTGACCACACCACACATTGCGATATTTCCTTGTGTCTTACTTAGATACATTGATGTTTACGCTTTTAACTACACAAATATGTATTTTATTAATCATTAACTAGCCACCTAAGTGTTTTCAAGACAAAAGCTCGCTTACACATCTACTCTCTCACTTAGACAGCTAGACATAACAAGCCTATCACGTACACATATATTGATGGATACTAATCCATCAAAGTACAAGACCATTCATGTCCTTCCGACGGACCCAAACTTCAACTGTTAGGAAGAATCCATGATCGCTGCCGAACACGATACTAGCAAGAATGACTAGGTCAATCGCAGTATAGCATGTAGCGAGTCAAGATCGATCCCATATGAACTATATTTTAACGATGTTAACCAAAACGTAAACCAATAGGCCAAATTAATGTGAGAAATAACGAAGGTATCACGAATAAAATAACAAGCCAATAAAATATTCAAGGATTTAACATATGTTTTATTGGTTTAGTTCTAATTCGTGTACGGACAAAAGAACCCTATGAATCATTAATTATTTACCGTGTACGGGTGAGATTAAATTAATTAAACACGCATGGGGGATCTAGTTACCTATGTCCAATTTATTCCCTCCACTTACGGTTCCATGAGAATAAATTACGAAAGCATTCATAAAAGTGATCAATGTCTACACATGAATAATTAAAACAAGTAACTAAAATTAATTAACACTGAACACACTGAAAATCAGTACCAACGGCATACTGCCTCGGGGCTAGACTAGCCCCTCATTGACGTCGCTAGTGACCAACCTTTAGTGCCGAGCCGCTCAGGTTCGGATAGATTTGTACATGCATATAAGATTAGGTAGAGACTAATTTTCACATCGTTTGGTTAACTAAATATTTAGCCTAACATATTGTAGCATGCAAAGATTCACGGTTGAACACTATAAAAGATAACAAGATTACACCTTTTGTGAATTAGACTGTGATGGGTATAAATAATTCCACCACCTCAACAGTGAGAGACAAACCACTGCGGCCACCTTCCGGCATGACAAGAGAGATCGCAAAAGGGGCGGCCACTGTGTCTCACCTCGCCGCGACCAAGGCATTTGCGGTCCCAGGCAAGTGCAACAGATCCTGGGAATCCCATCCAGGCAGGTCAAGAAGGGTCGCCAGGGGGGTGAGGCCGGAGAAGGCTTGCTCCTTGCGACCTCAGAGAGATGGCCGCCGATTGATCCGGATCTTTCCCCCACTTGTATCTTAGATATTTCGTCTTGCTTAGTATCTAAGTTAAACCTAGCTATTGGTAAAATATCTAATAGATTACTTATTCCCTAAGTTACCCACCTCTATAAAGGGGGTGGTCATTGTAAACTAAAAGGAGGATGAAATATATGAAATACACACTATACTTGCAAGCCAAGGCTCTGTCCACTCTCATTCCACCATAACACCACCCGCCGGAGTAACACCACACAAAATACGACCGGATATCCACCGTCTATACACCGCAAGGACACCCGTGACGATTTAAACATCTTCAGTTGGCTCCGTTACCGGGAAGAAAAAGCTTCATCAGTTCATAAAAACTACACACAATCCGAAAACGGCGGTCCATCTGACCGACTCCATCATCTAAAGATCACGTCAGGTTGCCAGGAAGTCCGACCCAAGGCGAAATCTAATCACAAATAGTCAACCTATGGCGGGAAGCAAAGGACAAGCTGGACCCCCAAACTCTGCGAAAGGCGTTGTACAAACACATATACAAGGCGACGCCGCGATAGAGACACAAGAGATTACGCAAGCGGGTGGGGAAGGATCACAAAGGGGAGTTTTGGCCCCCAGCGATGCTCGAAATTTGATAAATCGAAGGCTAAGTCAAAAGAGGTCGTAGCGACCTTGGATAAGAAAATCGAGAGGATCATCTCGATCGCGGCAAAGCCGAGAGGTCAACTCCCGGGGCGAGCCGGATCTCGGGAGGATCCGGAGGTTGTGGAAATAAGGGAATACGCGAGGTATGCGGAAACTATGTACCTAGCTAATTCCCGTCTAGTGGCTAAGGGCCAAACTCCAATGTCCGTACGACCCCCAAACCTCCAGAAATGAAATCGCTCTGCGGGCCGTGAATAGAGGTCGGCAAAGCCAGACTCGCGGGATCGAGATAGAGGAAAGCGTGCGTTCATCAGGTCGCAAAGGACCTAGGAAAGACGTTGTGCAGACCTCGGTTCTCCCAGATCGCGATCATCAGAAGGAAAAGTCACACGAAAAAGGTTCGGCCTTCAAAAGGTTAGGTGAGAAGGACAAGGCCTCGGCCCCAAGTCGTCTCAACCTTCCCGAGGAGAGATTCCCCCCCCAAGATAGGGACCCACCGGACGCCCGCATAATCATACGTGAGAAAAGAGCTCGTCGGGAGGAGTCGCAAGGCGTCGGGAGTCAGAGCGCAGGCCGGAAAAGACGAATACACAGGCACTGTTGCGGCCCAGTTTTGACCCCGTCTTGGCAGAGCAAATGGAAATAATGAAAAATGAGCTCGCCGAATTGAAAAAGTCGAGGCCAGCCGAGAGGGCCGCCCCGATCTCAGGAATTGACGTACTTACCAAGAGAATTACAGAAACATTGCCTCCCAGTCACGAAAAGGTTAGCTACCCCAGCTATAATTACTACAATGGAAATTCTTGCCCAAACGACTGGCTCACCGCTTTCCAAGGTCGCATCACCCTGGCGACCCAAAATAAATCCGCCTGGTGCATCGCCTTAGTCGGAAGCATGCAGGATAGGGCCGCCTCTTGGATACGTGGACTTCCCCGTGGCTCAGTAAAAGGCTGGGAGGATCTCTCCGAGAAATTCGTCGAGAGAATTTGAATCGGCGAGTAGGCCAAAGAAAACTATAGAGGACATACGAAGTTCGCATGGGAGGACATGAATCCGGAAAAGAGTATTACGAACGTTTCATCGAATATACGATCAAACAAGAAACATTCCGGATGATGCGGTTGTCACGTGTTTCCTCACGAGGGATCGCCAAGGGTCCAATGAAAACGAGTTCAACCTACGGCCCCCAAAAGCGGGTCTCGGGGAAATGTTGGAAAGGGCTCGAATGATGGGAGTCGGCGAAGCGCCGTCCTTGGGCGGGGCAAAGCCAAAAGCGAGAGCGACCTTCACAAAAAGAGGAGCGCACGAGGAGAAAAAGAAGGAAAAAGGGCGAGGGGCTAGTCACGAGCGCGAGGTAAAAAGGCCTTATAAATTCGGCGAGGACAATTTTACCCCGCTCGACACCAAAGCATCTCAAATATTGTTCGAAATCCGCGAGCACTTTGACAAGCCCAAACCTATGAGGGCGATCCCGACGGTCGTGACAAGTCCAAGTCGTGACTATCACAAGGATCATGGTCACATCACGGATGAATGTTTCACGTTAAGGCGAGAAATAGAAAGGTTAATCCGCGAGGGACCGGCGACTAAGTATAAGCGAGATGGGAATACGGAACCGGTCAAGGTCGCCCCCCCCGCGTCTATCGAAAAGAGGTCCAAGTTATCCATGGGGATATCCCCGACAACGATCGGTGAAATCTCGGATACACCGGATCAATGCGCGCGGTTTTGAAAAGCGAGGTGGTATTGGGGGAAAACGAGAAGGGAATCATGTTCACTAAAAGCGAATTGGCCACAAGCGAGGGCCCCATGGAGGTACCCCTTGTTCTCAAAATCGGAATAAACGACAAACATGGAGTCGGCGAGTGATGATCGACACGGGGGCTGGTCGCGACGTCATCTATTTCGGCTTGTTTGAAACGGATCGGATTTGGAGAAGCTAAGTTGAAACCTTACCTCGGGGTGCTCGAGGGCTTTACCAACGACACCGTGCGGGTCAAGGGAACGGTCGACCTCAACGTCACTATGGGCGACTATGAGCCATGCGAAGCGAGATAATCACATTTTTAGTTATTGATCTTCCCTCGTATACTACAACATTATCTTGGGGATCCCGGCCATGAAAAAATTTCAAATGGTGGCGTCCGTTCCCCACCAAAGGGTCAAATTTCACGTAGGGGAAGAGGTTGGGGTCGCCATCGGCCGACTGGAGCTTTCCTCGACTATATGACCAAAAACGGGGTCGATTCTAAGCGACCCCGGTGGATGGTTTTAACACGGCTACGGATCAGATTGCTATGATGAAAGAAATCCCGGAGAAGGCAGTAGAGGTGGAAACATTGCAAGTTCGGGACGAGCCCGACTTCACTGCCGAGGACGAGTTGATCGAGGTTATAATAAACGACGAATATCCCGATCAAAAGATAAAAATAGGATCGAGGACCACCGAGGAAGAGAGAGAAGAATTGATCGGGCTTAAAAAGACAACTTGAGCGCCTTTGCATGGGAAGTAACGGATATGAGGGCGTTGGGTCAGAGGTCGCTTTGCATTATCTAAATGCCGACCCCAACTTCGGACCAATACGGCAAAGAGCACGCCGGTTCTCTGGAAAAAGAGATCGCAATAAAGGGCGAAGTCAAAAAACTTCTAGCGGCGAGGCATTATCAAGGAGCTCCATATCCCACATGGGCGGCAAACGTAGTGATGGTAAAGAAACACAACGGCAAGTGGCGGATGTGTGTCGACTTTACGGACTTGAACAAAGCTTGCCCCAAAGACCCTTATGCACTGCCCCGGATTGACAAAATGGTCGATGGGATCGCCGGATTCGAAACACTGAGTTTTCTGGACGCATATTCCGGTTATCACCAAGTCAAAATGGCAGATGAAGACAAGGAAATGACGGCCTTCAGGGCCGCAGGTGGACTCTATTACTATGAGATGATGCCTTTCGGCCTAAAGAACGCAGGTTCGACGTATCAGAGAATGGTGAACCGAGTTTTCAGCACACAAATAGGCAGGAACATGGAAGCCTATATTGATGATATGGTCGTAAAGTCAAGTCGCCAGGGTCACCTGGTGGACCTTCGCGAAACCTTCGCCAATGTAAGGGGCCACTCAATGAAACTAAACCTACGAAATGTACTTTTGGGGTCCGGGCGGGGAAAATTTACGGGCTTTATGGTAAGTCAAAGGGGGATCGAGGCAAATCCCGAGAAAATCGAGGCCCTGGTCAACATGAGCGAGCCCACCAATATTAAAGAAGTACGGCGGCTTAACGGCGAATCACGGCTACGGGTAGGTTTGTCTCGAAATCCGCGAGAAAGAAGTCGCCTTTCTTCAAAATTACGAAAGGGGCCGGTACCTTCTCTTGGACGGCGGAATGCTCCCAGGCATTTAAAGACCTCAAAGAATACTTATCAAGACCGCCGTTGCTAACCAGCCCGAGGCTCGGGGATATTTTGTTTTTGTATTTGGCGGCCTCGGATAGGGCCGTAGCCGCGGCACTTGTAAAGAGGAGGAAGGCTCGCGAGAAGCCGATTTTTTATGTTTCCAAAGCTCTAAGCCCCGTTGAAAGTCGTTATTTTAATATAGAAAAGTTGGCTTATTGTGTTGTTATAGGCGCCCGCAAATTAAGGGCTTACTTTTCATCGCACACCATCGTAGTCTTATCAAATGCATCGCTAAGACGGGTTCTTCACAAACCGGACTGTCCGGTCGGCGCTCCGATGGGCCATCGAGCTTGCGAGTTCGATATCCGATATGAGCCTCGGAAGGCTATAAAGGCCCGGGCTCTCCCGGATTTCATAGCGAGAAACAAGCTTCAACGAAGAGGTGAAAGAGCGGTGCGCTCCAAATGCGACCGGGATAAGGTCACCACGGAGGACGAGCCTATCGGGCCAAGTCACTTGTTGGCGGCTACGTCGATGGCGCCGGCTAATCACAAAGGGTGTGGCGCGGGAATAATCTGTTAGAGCCGGGCACATCGAAGAAATTGAGCGAGGCTCGAAATTCGATTTCACCGCCTCTAATAACCGGGCGAGAATACGAGGCGGTCATTGCTTTGGGTTGAAACTCGCCAAAGCCATGAAAGTCGAAAATATACAAGTATTTTGCGACTCACGGTTGGTGGTGAATCAAATCAATGGGTCCTTTGGCATTCATTGCGAAATTTTACGAGAGGTATATTAACCTCGTCAAAAGACTCGAAAGCGACTTCGCATATTGTCAATTCAAAAACATCCCTCGAGAGGACAATCATAGGGCGGACTACTTATCCAAATTAACCGGCGAAGACGCGTCGTGCGATCCCGGCATCATGGTCGAACACCTATCGGAGCCCGCCATCTCCCGGTCGAGATCATGGATTTCCAACCCAGTAACACTTGTTGGGTCGACATCATGAAGTCTTATATTGAGTTAGGGGAGCTTCCCAGCGATCCTTGCAAAGCTAAGGCCTTAATAAAAAGGGCCGCAAGATATATGATTATGGACGATGTGCTTTACCGTCATTCATTCTCGAAACCCCTTACGCGGTGCGTACGACACGAGGAGGTAACGGGAATTCTAACGAACTACATGAGGGAATGTGCGGCGGCCATCCCTCCAATCGAACACTTGCACAAAAGGTACTTCTAGCCGGATATTATTGGCCGAAATTAGCGAGAGACGCCGAATCTCATACCCAAGCATGTGATACTTGCCGAGAGGTTCGCAAATATCCCCGAGGCTACCCTCGGTCGAACAAAGCATAGTGGTAGGCTGCACGGCCTTTCGACATGTGGGCGATCGACCTCATCGGACCTTTGAAGAAGGGTCGCTCGGGTTGCGAATACGTGGTCGTCGCGGTGGATTATTTTACTAAATGGGTCGAGGCTAAGGCCTTGGTAAAAACCAATACCGGGGACATAACATACTTTTTGCTCGATCAAATATGGACAAGATTTGGTGTTCCGAGAGTGATGGTTTCCGATCACGGACCTCGGTTCGAGAGACGAATTCGACGATTTTGTGAAGAGAACAATGTTAAACATTGGCAATCATCCGTGTGCTACCCGCAAGGAAATGGGCAAGCCGAAAATGCCAACAAACGGGTCCTAAGTGTGTTAAAGAAGAGCCTGGGTGAGAAAGCGAGCCAACGGGCCGGATCACCTTCCGGCGGCTCATGGGCACTCGGGACGTCGCGAAAAATCACAATGAGGGAAACTCCTTTTGCTTTAACATATGGATGCGAGGCTATGGCGCTGTGGAAATGGCCTTACCAAGCCCTAGGGTCGTTTTTTACAGCGAGGTCAATAATACAGCGGCGCGTAAACTCGAGCTTGATCTAGTAGAGGAGCGGCGCATCCAGGCATACAGTCGTCTAGTCAATTATAAACAGGCGGCAAAACGTCATCACGACAAACGTATTCGTAATCATCACTTCGCCGTCGGGGATTACGTTCTACAAAAAAGACAAGCCACGGGCCACGAAGCGAAAAAAGGAAAGCTATCGGAAAAGCGGGAGGGCCCTACGGATTTCGCGAGTTATCAAAAAGGGGACGTACATGCTAAGTGACAAGGAGGGCCGCGAGTATAATAGGCCATGGCATGCGGACAATCGAAAAAATACTATATGTAACAAGCCAATTCAAATAAAGCTGTTTTTCCAAATTGTATTTACATTCTTGTCCTTTCGTCATCGTCAACAAAAAAAAAAAAAAAAAAAAAAAAAAGAAAAGTTTTTTCAAACATATCGATCAAGCCTGGACAAACTTCCATCAAGCTGCGGGGTGGTTATCTTCCTCCGATCACATGTGTGGAGGTCCAAAAACGACACCACGCTTGCAAAGGGCTCCACCGGATAAGTTTTTTCAAACATATCGGTCGAGAGTATGGAAGGGAACCACAGCGCCACCGCATAATTTGGTTATCGGCGACGCGAAAGGCATGCGGCGACCCGTACCTCGGCGAGCTTGACCCACCGAGCACGCATATCTTAGTGCCTCGCGATGGATCAACACTCCCCAGTCTATATCCACTCGATGGTCGCGAATGGCGTGCAGAAGGAGCGCTTCGCTCTCACTAACAACATCAGCATCGGCAAAGATAAGAGCGCGGGAATTTATAAACTTCTTCCATTCACGGTCGCTACGAGAGAGGTCGGACGCAGTCACTTCCAAAGACCAAACCCGCTGATGCTCGGGGAACGGCTCGCACATTGCAATACCTAGACGAATCGCCTATTTTCCTCATACGCAAGGTCCCGGGCGATCTCATAACGGGGAGGAGGGATTTATAGCGGGTATGTTAAAAACTTGGTTAATTCTCTCCGGAGTGAAGATAACGGGGACACCCCGGAGAGAAATGCTACTCACTGTCCCGCCAGAGGCTACCTCAGACAACACGGAATAAAATTCCCGTATCATGGTAACATTATCCGCTGCCCGAGGCCTAGCAATAAATTCCCACCAGCCAGAAAGCCGAACGCGCAGCATGGAGCCGTCTTCTATTCGTTGTTCATTTAAGCCCCTCTCCCTCATAATATCACGCCACTTAAAATAATCCCAGAAATAATCCTTGGCTATGGGGGAGGCAGTGGTGAAAAAGGGGGAAACATCCCGGATAGGACGAGCTTTCCATATCCGAGCCCGGCTGCTTTCCCCTGGATGAGACATAGAGTCAGAGGATAAGGAACGATTGAGGAAGAAAGAAAGCAAATCCAGTATGAGGCAAGAGGTAGAGTGAGTCCCAAAGTAACCCCCTTTTATACCAGAGAAGGGACATAATCAACGGTTGGGATTAACTGGATCCTAGGGCCAGATATGCAAACTGCCCCGAAAACCAAGGCAACAGGAGCGCCAGACCATGAAGAGACCGAAATTTATGGCTACGGTTACAGCGACGCCTAGTCATTAGGGGTCATAACTGCGCTTTAATGACGGTCAAAGGCTGCTCGAGAGGCTACGTTTTTACGGCAAAGCACTTGCTCTCTCGTTAGGGCCGGCGAAACTTTGAAAAATTAACGTCGCATAGCGACTATGGTTAGAATGAGACGACGACGTTTCATGAGCGCTTGACGCCGCCAAATTATTGAACAACCTCGCACGAATCAAGAGGACAGCACACAGAGAAAATAAAATAACCCGTCGCAGCCTCGCGAAAGGCCGCCAGATCGAATCAGGGACAGGAAAAACCAAGTTTTACAAATTGAAAAATGCAGAAAGTAATTTGTCAAGATATTACAACTCAAGATTCAGTGAAATCACAAAAATAAATAGTCAAAGTTACAAATCAAATTTTCAAGGGGCTCGCAGAAAAATCCAAGAAATCTAGAGAGCATGAGGGGTAGGCGGGGTGCTGATAAACTCGTCGCCTTGCTCAGAGGGCGGCGGCTTCTTCAACATCTCAAAGTTTACGGGATTAACGGGAGCGGGATCCCAAACGGGCTCGCCACGTTTAAGCTGTTCAGTCTGTATCGAGGTAACAAGCTCGCTTGCATAAGGGATTTCCGGGTGAAAGACCACTAAATTAGGATGACCTTGGTGCGTGTTCACCCACCGCAGCATATCTTCCAGAGTAATGTGCTCCCTGCCGCGATCAGCCCAGATACAGCGAGCTAGGTGACTAAAGCCCTGGTCAAAGCTATGCTCCATAAGATCGAAGAAGTAATCCGAATTCTTGTAGGCGGCGACGGCCCCAGACTTGGCCTCCTCGACAGCCTCAGCCGTTTTCTTCGCAGCTTCCTCAATAGCTTTCTCGGCGGCCTCCTTGGCGGCCGTCTCCGCCTCGGCAAGCTTACCCCTCAACGTGGCGATCTCCTCCGCGCCCCGCATAATCCTTTGTCAAAGATGCAACTTTCTCATTGATCTCGGCATCCAACTTAGAGTGCTCCTCCATGATTGCTTTCATCTTCTCCACCTCGCCGGCCGCATGCTTAGCTTTCTTTTCGGCAGTAACCCTCGCCTTATCAGTCGCTCCCAGCTGCGCCGTCACTTTCCTCACCTCTGCCTCGCGCCTCTCAGCGGCCTCAAGTACCCGGTTTAAACGAGCACCGAGCTGTCGAAAACAGAGGATAGTTAGCCAAAAAAAAAAAAAAAAAAAAAACTGGTCTTACCGGAAGAAGCGACAAGCCCAAGCGGCCGAGATCTCTAATTTCGGCAATCTCATCTTGAGGCGGAGAGTTGTCTTGAGCCGCAAAGCGGGCTAATATGCCCCGGCCAATCTCCACTTGAACGATATCGGGACGGTCGTAGGGAAGTGGCCACTAGAGGAATCACATCGGCGATTGCTTCGCCAATCGGCGAGCTTTGGACGGTCGAGACCACAGGGTGAAGCTCGGATCCAACCGAGAGGGGCCTCTTTCCCGAGAATAGCCTCGAGGCAAAGCTTTTGGTGGCAGTGTCTCAGAGGGCGCGCTCTTCTCCACCGGAATTTCAACCTCTTCAAGACGTACGGGACTGGGAGCGGACCGTTTGGGTAGGCGATCATCCTCCGCCTTCTCTGTTTGAGGTCGCTTTACGCCGTGCGACTCTTTAGCAGGGGGTGAGTCTTTTTCGAGGCACCAGCCTGACCTGGGCTCGCAACAAGGGCAGATGATGTCGCAGCCTCCGGGTTAGGTGTCTCTTCGACAATCGAGGCGTCCACGGATCGGGGCACTCTCCCTGAGCTTTCTTCGAGCCTCCCGTCGAGCATTGGCCGCCTTGTCGCCTCCGCATTAAGCTTGTTTCGGTGAGCCTGCGAGCATTCGGATCCATACCTACAAAAAGAAAGCGGTTTAGAGCCCGGCAAAACAAAATGAGCATTTACAAATAAATACAAGTGGACAAAGAAAGTTACAAAGCGGCCTAAGTATAGGATCGCCCCCACATTCCGGACACTCGGAGGGAAACATTTGTTGATATGACAACCCCCAATCCGGTCCGGATCGCGGCTCTCGGGACCCATCCGTACCAAGGGCGCGGCATTCCCCACCTTGCCCACTAGGCCCGCCATACATACAAAAGGCTCGGCCGGATCAAGAAGTTCAACCCGGGAAACATTTCTCCGAGATGGCGCCGCCCCGTCCGGCCGAATTAACGTCATCGGCCCCTTTACGTAGCGCCGCTCACTCACGGGGGGGTCAAGGATTAAAAGCGTGGATTTGCCTCCGCGGACTCTCCCCTTACCCCTAGGAAAAGGCCAACCTACCTTCGACTCGACTTTCGGTACCCGCCGCCCCCATTTGTGAAACTTATTGGGAAGCGGGAATAGTAGGCGGGGAGTCTTCGCCCTCAGAGAGACTTGTCCAGGAATAGACGTCCCACTGAAGGAATAAAATTGCCCCAGTAAAGTTAACGTCGGCTCGATCTTCAGAATCCGGCACATAACGGTGAAGGCCATCAACTGGATAATAGTCCCGGCGGCAAAATCAGAGGGAAGCGCCTGCATCTCCTTGCAGATCTTCACAAAGAAAGGATCGAAAGGCGGTCTCAGACCCGCATACAAATGATGGAAGTGGAGGATAAGGGTGTCCTCGGAGCGACGCGCACTTACATAATCCTTATGGTCCCCGGGTTTAAATTTATCGGACTCTTTCTTATAATCGAAAAAAGAAAACCGATACACACTGGTGTCAATTCCGAATATGCTATTAATGGTCTGTTGAGATCGGCTTGCTCTTGCACGGTCGGGACCATTTCTTGTCAACGTCCTTCTCGTACGCCGCCACGATCCCAAACTCTCGCATAGCTTCAGGATTGTTAGGACGAGAGCTCTTCGGCTGGGTATCGGCCGCGGCGGCCTCACCAACTGTCATGGTTTGGCTCGCAATTTTCCTCTTCTTCTGCTTCTTCGCAGGCCTCCAGATATCCTTCCGAGGCAATTCAGCATTTTCATCCTCACTGGACCCCATTAACTCATGAACTGCGGCGTCCTGAACATAAGCTTCGTCGTGGTCGGGAGCGCCGCTAGTACTCGGGACCGCGGTTGTCCTTCGGCCGGGGACGCGATCTTTTCGGCCCCGTGAACAGGTTGGGGACTTTTGAGCCCGCGCCTTCTCCTTAAGGCTCACTCTACGCGACGGATTTCTAGCAGAGATGAAGGCCTCCAACTCAAAAGGGTCGGCATCCATAGTAGCGACCTCATCAGCAGTAATCTCGCCAATATCTGCGCGAGTACTTTCCACTTCAACCTCGTCCAGTAGATCGCCGACTGAGGCCGCAGATAATATGGGGTCATCCTCAGCATAATCGTAAATCTCCCTCTCCGCAGAATCGTCGCCAGAATGATCATTCCCCGACATCCTGCAAAAACAAGGGAGGAAAAAGGTGGAGCTTTCAGACCTGGTATAATAATAAATTAGCCCAGGAAGGTGATCGCACCCACTTCAATACCGCCTCCTCCGTTTTTGCAAGAGAGATCGCAAATAAAATTACGAGAGGATAGCGGGGAGCGGGTGAAACCCCAATTTTCCCGGAAAGCTATAATCTCTCCCCGGAAAAACCCCATTATTAATCGGAAACAAGGCAATGTTGCATCTCCGTAGCAAAAAGAATAACAAAATTGATATGTATGGAAAAACAAGGCGGGGATGGATGAGTAAACAAGCTAACAGAAAGGATTTCTTACCTGATTTGCTGAAAAAGATTGGAAAACCGCGTAAAAACTGGGGAATACTCAAGGAGGTGGCCGGAATCTTCAAAAGAACCGCCGTGAAATCCTAGAACCACCGCAGGAACGCCGTTGAACCTTCAAAGCTCTGCCAAAAAACTTGAGAATTCTAAATCAACGAACAACGGAGAAAATAAGGAACGCTAAAAGTGTGAAGGGTGAGAAGCGAAAGCTTTATATAGGCAAGGGGGCCACGATCGTATGGTTGGGAACGCTTCATCCAACGGTTCAGATTAGGGCGGCAGTTGTCAGTTTCGAAATACGAAAAGGCGTCCCATCAGTACCCACGTACAACTACCTAGGCAGTTGCTGAAACGGCCGCATCATTCCGCAGAGGGAAACCTAAAGGACTGACGTCAGCCACGATTGACGGCCTCGCCCCACAAAACAAACCGAGTTACTTTGAGGTCGCTTGCTTTGAAAGCACGGCCCTTAGAGAACAAGTCGCATCAGACGACAAGGTCGCAAAATAGGCCCAGAGTTACTTTGAGGTCGCTTGCTTTGAAAGCACGGCCCTTAGAGAACAAGTCGCATCGGACGACAAGGTCGCAAAAATAGGCCCAGAGTTACTTTGAGGTCGCTTGCTTTGAAAGCACGGCCCTTAGAGAACAAGTCGCATCGGACGACAAGGTCGCAAAATAGGCCCGAGTTACTTTGAGGTCGCTTGCTTTGAAAGCACGGCCCTTAGAGAACAAGTCGCATCGGACGACAAGGTCGCAAAAACGAGCCCAGAGTTACTTTAAGGTCGCTTGCTTTAAAAACACGGCCTTAAGTGTACAAGTCGCATCCGACGATGAGGTCATAAAAGGTGTTGATAATTACTCCATCCTTCATATCCTCAGGGAATATCATTGAAGCACGGAGTAGGGGGCCATTGATGGGTATAAATAATTCCACCACCTCACGGTGAGAGACAAACCACTTGCGGCCACCCTCCGGCATGACAAGAGAGATCGCAAAAGGGGCGGCCACTGTGTCTCACCTCGCCGCGACCAAGGCATTTGCGGTCCCAGGCAAGTGCAACAGATCCTGGGAATCCCATCCAGGCAGGTCAAGAAGGGTCGCCAGGGGGGTGAGGCCGGAGAAGGCTTGCTCCTTGCGACCTCAGAGAGATGGCCGCCGATTGATCCAGATCTTTCCCCCACTTGTATCTTAGATATTTCGTCTTGCTTAGTATCTAAGTTAAACCTAGCTATTGGTAAAATATCTAATAGATTACTTATTCCCTAAGTTACCCACCTCTATAAAGGGGGTGGTCATTGTAAACTAAAAGGAGGATGAAATATATGAAATACACACTATACTTGCAAGCCAAGGCTCTGTCCACTCTCATTCCACCATAACACCACCCGCCGGAGTAACACCACACCTAAAATACAGCCAGATATCCACCGTCTATACACCGCAAGGACACCCGTGACGATTTAAACATCTTCAGACTGGTCAACTTCTTCCTAACGTCTGACACGTTCTAGAACCGAAGAATCGACAATATCCACAATCGCTTGACAAAATAACACCGAATAAACACCAAAAAATTTTATTGCTGAAGAACAAGAAGACAATAATTGCATAAAAACTAAAAGTGTATGGTAAAATTATGGTAGAAGTATGGTAAATTTCCTATGGGTCTAACTGCCTTTATATAGGCTACAATTGATGCAAAATTCGACTTAAGAACAGATTTCTACTACATTTTCGGAAAATAAAGATAAACTCTGTCGTATCTTATTGAAACCGACTTAAAACGCGTTTCCTTCCCCGCCAAGGTTCTATAAAATTACGGAACCTTCTACACACACGGAAGCTTTTGAGAATTTACGGAACCTTCTGCAAATTTACAGAACCTTCTGCACCGAATTTCTAAAAACTTCAGCCCAGCTTCACTCTTCAGGCCCAGTTCAGTAATTCTTATAATGTTAACTCGAAATATCTCTTAGCCCAATTCAACTTTCACTCCAATAACTCCGAAAACTGTAAAATAAAACACACGAAACGAGTAGATCCCGAATCTTGACAAATTTTACACAAAATATAACAAAAAAAACTATAAACCATATAAGTTAACTCCATTTGTGTCCACCACGTGTTTAGCTAAATTAACCCATGATTATACACATATTAAGCCATTACACAAATTCGGGGTAAATTGGCGGTAAAATATGTCATAAAGTTGATTCACATCAATCCATTCGGTGCCGGAACTAAAGAAGCCCAATCATGGCTTGTTCATGTTTATACAAGATTATTAGATCAAGAAACAACACTCAAAACAGCAAACCAGGGGTCTTGGCGCGTGCTTGGTACCTTTTGCGTGCGCTGAAACCCAAGCAGAATCATCATATCATTCGGTTTCAGGTTTGACGCGCGTTAATCCTCTTCAGCGTGCGCTAAAACCTTAATAGTGTTTTGCTTGCTTTCTGTTCCACTTTGGCGTGCGCTAAAGCCTTTCAACGCACACTTAAACTCTCTGATTATTCTGCCTGCTCACAGACTCCCGTTGGCGCGCGCTAAAACTCCTTTGGCGCGCGTCAAAGGCCATAAACTGCCCAAAAACAAGATTTTCCGCACTTTACGATTTCCAACCCAAATATACCACTTTTGACAGCAAAATAACATCAGAAACATCAGCAAAACAAGTTCCCAACATGTCATAGCTCTCACACTTTAATAACAACTAAAAACATGAATTCTAACATCAAAGCAACCCAAAATACTCAACCTAAACATTATAAAACTAGAATCATTCATTATGAAAACCCTCTTACTTGGATTTAAGCAATTCCAAAGCAACTCTTCAAGAAAAAACAGCAAACCTCTTAAACATCAGCCCAAAACCTAATTGGTCCATAATTGAATCAAGAATTAACTGTGATCAATGTTTATAATCAATCAAACGAATTAACCAACTAGAACCACAAAAACTTAGTCAATTCTCAAAGAATCCAAAACTAGTGCAACAACGAACCTTTTCATAACTTGGAAAACTTGATATCAAAACGATGCTCTTCTCTTAAGGATGACGAATCTCTACTTAAATCTGTAATTGGCCAAGTACTTGGTGAGATATAAAGGAGATTCCTTCTTTTTGCTTTTCTGTTTCTTTCTACTTTTCAGAGTTCGAACTTTAGGAGAAACCAATTCTAACAACTCCTTAAAATAAATGGGAGGTTTTATTCCTTTGCAATAACTCCCAATAAATACTAATTTCCCTTTTTTTATAAAACTTTAATTCATAAATAAAAATAAATATAATATTTTGTTTTTATAAAATGACACATCTATCTTTTCCTAAAAATCAGGATATTACGGTTCTAATGTTACATAAAATAATATTACAACTTTGTGATGCTGTATTTTGTCCTATAAAAAATAAGAACAATGCAACTATGGAAAAGCACCAGAACCACCGATCTTCATGTCAATTACACTGTATTATGGAACAACTATTAAATGCATGTGAACATTTCACAAACAGGAAGCGTAAAACTCAATTTAAAAGGCCGTAAACAATTTAAAATTTATCCTTTTTTTGACTGAAGACCTTGTTACCTCGATATTTTGAACTCCTTAAACATATTTCCATCAACTAAGAAGAAAATCAGAACAAAAAAGAACGGAAAAATACACTCTGAAAGTGGTTGTTTTATTGATTTGATAAATAATAATACTTACTGTTAAGATCAAGCGCTTACCATTCTACTAAAACCAATTGGTGTTAGTAAATGTGCTACTATATTTCCATATACATTAAGAGTGTGAGTAATCTTTCCCAACACCCCCTTCAAGTGTGGGCAATCTCTCCCAACACTTGCACAATATAATTGAGGTTCGACATGCCCCCTAAAGTATGGGTAATCTCTCACAACATAGGGTTCGATCTCATGACCTCTGGCTCCGATACCATGTTAAGATCAAGCGCTTACCATTCTACTAAAACCAATTGTTGTTATTAAATGTGCTACTATATTTCCATATACATTAAGAGTGTGGACAATCTCTCCCAACACCCTCCTCAAGTGTAGGAAATCTCTCTCAACCATAGTTATCAGAACCAGACCAGACATTCAACCGGAAAAGACTCCGGGTCACCGAGTCACCGGTTCAACCGGTGGGTCATTGGTTCAACTGATGGGTCGCTACATAGAATTTAAAATATAATAATATATTCATGGCATAAGAAAAAAAATATAACATGACATCCAAAATTATTATTATTTCCAAAATATTCTAATATCCAAATGAAAAACAAGATGCAATATTTTTTTTTTTTTTTTAGAATAATAAAACAAGATGCAAATGAAATATGTAAATAATACAGAAACACTACAATACTAGTGAATTTTGCATTTTGCTAAATATTTATTTTGTTTTTTTAAAGTAAAATCCTAACCGAATTATTTAAATAAAAAAACCGGTTCGACCAATAACCGACCGGATCACGGTTTAGCGGTTCAACGGGCGGTTTTTTAATGGTTTTGTGCGGTCTGACTCCTTAACCGGTCGAATGGCTGAACCGGACCGGTTCCGTGTCCGGGTCACCGGTATAACGGTCCGACCGCCGGTCCGGTCCGTTTGGTTTTTATAACTATGCTCTCAATTTTGTACAATATAATTTGGTTCAACACTTACAATGTACTCTTATATAGAAGAAGAGTCCTAAGATATAAAACAAAAGACTTATCCTAACATATTTTTTATTATTAAAAAAACTAATATTAAAAATTTATTTAAACTAATCTCTATCACTTCTTTGAGATCATTCTTATCTCATGTGGTTTTATCTTCGAATATCCTCCCTCAAACATGGCCTGGTTTGGAGGTTGAGCTTGTTTGGTGATATTTTGGAGGACATCTCCACTCCGGAGCTCTTCCGGAGTCCATAGTTGTGAGTTGTGACATTTTGGAGGGCATCTCCACTCCGCCTTCTGGAGTCAATAGTTGTGAGTTGTGATATTTTGGAGGGAATCTCCTGCTAGAAAAAAAGTGTTGCGTGTGGAGCGATTTACTAACAGATCTGTAATTATCGGAAGTAATTACACAATAATAAAATATAAAATATAGAACACGAAAATAAAATTTGTTTTATTATATATTCGAACAAAGAAACTATTACAGTACAAATCCGACTCGAAACAGAAACGAAATGAAATTACAATGCATAAAATAAAGGACTAGAGATCAAACCGAGGCGAGTAAGTTACTCTTTCATTTAAGACAAATTACTCCGGTATTGTGCCCACGATAGTAGCAAATGCCTCTTAAGATACAACGGCTTCACGTCTCGGATTAAGCGGCACTTAAAAAATCCAAGCTCCGGCTAACTTATAGATTGCTCTGAATACTCTTTGACTCAAGAATTAAGACTATATGAGAGTCATCTTTGCAGTGGAAGATAGTTCAGAAAATTTGATGCTTTAATCTTCACCCGTGAGGTTCTTTATATAATAGAGAGCATGAGTCAATACTCGAATCAGATTGGCTGAATGACACCACCTAAGTCGGCTAACTTTTCCCTCATGAAAATTCACACGCGTTTTGCCTTGACCGACCTTTGCTTAGCCGACTTGATTACGGTCTCATCCACACTTCTAGAACATTCCAACCGCATAAAAAAAAAAATTATTTTCTGGTTAATTTCATAAAGAAATTTTGTCCGAAAAAGTAATAGTGATAATCGACATGAACCGAGTCAAGATCAAGCACGAGCTGAGCCGGCCAGACGGCGGCGTGCTCATGTGGATTCAAGAGCCATCTAGGTCCTCCCTCCGCAAAAAAGTGCACTTCCCCACGGGGGAAGATTTTATAAGAGCACCACAAGCTCTTAAATATGGAGCAAACAACTCCCAAACTACCTATGTGGGAGAGGTTGAGTTGATCACACCTTGTATTCCTCTCCCACACCTGTTTTACACCAAATTTAGGCGTTAATTTTTCATTCACCCAATATCCGAAACATCATCCACTCCGTGATTATTATTTTTAGATGTGATAAGCTCCTGGTGAATCTCACCAGGGCGTATCCAAAATGTGCACTAAAGTTGACTGCTTCAACACATGTACCAAGACCAATTTCATTGGATTTGGCTTATACCTCCAAAACTCCTCCACATGAATGAAAATGAATGCAAACTCTAAAGAGAAGTCAGGCGAAAAATATTGCATCGGGAGGGGCAGCTTCTGGCCTTGAACCTGCCTTAGTGAAGCACTATCGGATTACTCGGCTAATCAGTGAACTACGTCTTAAAATGTTAATCCTTTAGTGTAAACCAAGACAATAGAACTCACATAATATTTCCCCTAACACCTTTCGGTTCTCATGGTTGTGTCCATCTCGTCCTTGGACAACACTTGGTTTCATATAGTGCTATAGAGAATTCAATCCTCAAAATTCATACAGAAGCGGCCCCACTTCGCACTTATATATTTGACCTCTTATCAAGAGTATTTTCCATACCCCACTTGAAATCAAAATATAAGAATCATTAAAAGATTTTGCTTAACCCCACATTTTCTGCATACAAAACTTTTATTCTAACAGAATGGTCAAGTGCTCAATTATTCCTCATAACTTAGTTGGCAACATGGTTGGGTTTCCAATACAAGGAAATATGCGTAATAGGATTCAGCCCTATTTGTCAATCTTGACATCTGATCTCTAGCTAAACCCTTTATAACCGGATCTGCAAGATTCTCTTTCGATCTTACAAAATCGATAGAAATCACGCATTATAGATCAACTGTTTAATGGTATTATTTCTTCGGCGTATGTGTCGAGACTTACCATTATACATACTACTTTGTGCCTTTCCTAAAGCCGACTGACAATCGCAGTGTATGCTTATAGGAGCCACTGGCTTAGGCCAACACTGAGTATCCTCAAGGAAATTCCTAAACCATTCAACTTCTTCTCTAGCCTTATCTAATGCTATAACCCAGCTTCCATCGTGGAACGAACTATGCACGTTTGTCTTGTAGACTTCCAGGACACAACTGCACCACCAATCATGAATAAGTATCCACCGGAGGACTTCGAATCTTTTGTATCTGATATCCAGTTGGCATCACACTATCCTTCTAATACGGTTGGATATCACGTATATCGTAACCCCATACTCATCGTGTACTTCATGTACCTCAACAATCTATTCAAGGCTTTCCAATGATTATGGTCTATATTACTCGTGAACCTACTTAGTTTATTCACTACACATGCTAAGTCTGGTCGTGTATAGTTAGTTATGTACATCAGACTTCCAATCACTTGTGAATATTTCAATTGATCCACTGGTTCACCTATGTTCTTGACTAAGTGCATACTTAGATCAAGTAGAGTGTTCACTGGACTTTCATAAAAGACGTTGAATCTTTTCAAGACAGACTCAATATAATAAGTTTGTGACAACACAAGTCCATCAGACACTATAGAGATCTTAATCCCTGGTATCACATTTGCAACTCCCAGGTCCTTCATATCAAAGTTCCTTGTCAACATTTTATTAGAAATTCATGACAGTAAATTTGTTATTATATTTCATATCTAGCTTGCCCCCGAAGTATGCTCAATTGATGAGAAACAACCTAATAATTGTATTGTTAGGAACATTTTATTATGTTTTGATGATGGTCATACTAGCTGTTATAGCAAGCCTGAAATAAGTTAGAAATCTCTGTATAAGTCTTTACTTAGAGTCTGACATGTTGTATAATTTGAGTCAGACAAGTATTGTACTAGTTGGTAGGATGGCGAAGTAAAACAGAAATCCGGCAGAGTGAATCCAGCCAAGTACCAGCAGAGAAGCATGAAGACATTATGGTCTGAATTATAACCAAAGAAGTCTGTGATGACATTGGATAAGTGTAAGTTATAATTCAAATGATGAAATACATTGTCAAAAATGGTGTACAGTGATGTCACCCAAATCAAGGATAAGTGAAGTACAAGAAGTACCTGAAAGATCAAAGAAAATAACAAAGTAGTAAACCGGTAGAGTGAACTGACTATCGGCTGAGTAAAGACAAAGCAGTGAAGGAAGATCTAAACAGCAAAGTTAGAATGATCACTTAACCGTTCAGGGAACGGCCCAGTAAAGTTTACTCGTTCAGATTTCAAATGATGAAGATCAAGCATTAAATGCACAATCAATTGAGGATCAATCACGGACGAATTTTCTGATAAACGTTTGAAGAAAAATCCGATCACTGAAATCAAGGAGAATATAATTAAGGGGGAATCAAGAATTAAATCAAGGATTATTCTCCATATTAAATAGCCAACGGATGGAAATTCAAATCAAGGATTATCAAGGCTATAAATAGAAGGCATTCACAAACAAGAAAAACAAAGATTGAATCTGATAAGAAACTCTGTCAATTTGAAAAGCCTTCTATCTGTACTTAAAGGAAACATCTAGAGATCAACTCAGAAAACAGAGCTCAAATTCCACATCAAGCACTGAGATTGATCACAAGTCTATGAATCCAATTCACATCAACTGAAGCAATTGAATCAGAGGAATCTGAGAAGGAGATTCAATTTTTGTGATAGCTGCTGAAAGATTTGTTCTCAAGGAGCAGTGATAGAGACTGAGTCACTGAAGCTTTTGTAGTCAGGGAGTGATAGTCTGGAATATTGTGAAGCTTTTGTAGCCAAGGACAATCTAACTATTGTATCTGTGAAAACAATAGTGAATTCCTCCAATCATCATAGGAGAAGAGTGGATTAAGGGATTACACCACCCTGAACCACTATAAACCTTTGTGTCTATTTACTTTCAACAATTTACTTTTCAGCACTTTATTTCATTGTATACTATATATGTGACTGCACAATCTACTTTGAACCAACATTTAAAGAAGGGACTTATCCGCTGCCCAAAAGCTTTTAAATATAAGAAAAGTTTTTGAAACTCCACTATAGTCATTCACCCCCCTCTGACTATAGTTTTACCCTTTTTTGGGACCAACACTTGGTAGCTGAGCAGTGTTCCTAGTATCAGAACCTGTTCAGGTCTAATTTTTGGTAACAAGGAGATCACATATTTTTAAAGTATTTTCAAATTTGTGCTTTCTAAATTTCTTTCTTATTGGTACTTATGGATTCCTCAAATTTCATGTCAAAGGTACCTTTATTTAATGTTAATAATTTTGATAAATATAAAATAAGGATGTTGTCTCATCTCGCAGAAACTCATAAGGAGATGTTAGGAAATCTACGCGGGAACGCAAATAGGAATTCAAAATTTTATTTCCTATCGACCCAAGATCGACTTCGTTTAAGCAATAAACAAATAAGCTAAAGACGGTGGTTACCTTGGTTGATCTAAAAGATCGACGCTTTGACCGTCTAAGGAGAGTAGTTCTGCATAGAGCCGCCCAAGTGTTCGGCCTCTACCGCTAGTCCACACGAACACCCCGCCGGAATCCCATCATAGATTGCTATTGGAAAACTCCGGTTGCTAGACCGGCCCTTTTTCCCTCTCTCCAACTCTCTATAGGATGCTCTCTATTTAACACAAGAACTATTAGTTCTTGGAATTGTGTTGTACAAAAGAGCTTGACACCCACCTCTTATTTATAGTGTAGGGGGCGCCCCATCTAGGTGTGGAGGAGAAGAAAACCTTTTTCCAATAAAATAAGGAAAATATATTTGATTGATTTATCTCATTTATTATAATATCTTATATTAAATAAATCTAGGATATTGTCAATATCTTATATTGAATATTTCCAAGATATTGTCAATATCTTATATTGACTATCTTTATTATATTACCATAAATCAATTTACACATGTATATATATATCACATATATATAACACATATAAATCTATATATATATAAATATATGGTGCGCATGAATCACCAATTTTGAATTGGTGCAAACACACGCTGGGACATATATACTTTATTTATCAATATCTAATATTAATATATTTGGTAACACTATTAATTAAATCACAATCCAAGTGTATCTTATACACACACAAATTCGCGCCACCTTATGCCAATAAATTGGCATCCGGAATATTCTTTAATTAATATAACATTATTAATATCTTGTATTTAATTTATTCATAATAAATAAATACCACCATATTAATTTACCACTATAACCTTTATAGTCTCGAGATAAACTTTCCTTATTTGGTTATCATCTATAACCACATTTTAATCCGGCTAGATGTTCATATGTGTGTGACCCGATAGGCTTCCGAATATGTTGGCCGTAGACACAAAGTGCAAATTACGAAAATGCCCTTCATACCTAACGATCACGGGATAGCGTCTAGCAACACACCGTGACCCCCATCATCGGAAGAGTCAAATGCAATGACTACTACCTTTCATGTGAAACGATTACCGTGTAACTTACAATCCTATCGCCGTAATAATATCCATACGGTCGTTAGTCGAGTGTCAAAACATCAACGACCGTATCTTATAATCTGGATATCATGCATGCTCTCTCGAAGTAACTCGTTTACTCCCACTTTGCAAAGATTCACGAGAGTAAGACATTCCTTATAAGAAGGCCATTTCGGATATTCGATCCCAATCATAGGATACGCGATTCCCGGACGACCAATCATGTATACTCCGCATGCTTCGATATCACACCCAATCACTACCGCATGATCGCCCCGTGGCTAGGGAAACCTCAATAGTGTCAAAGCATGACAATCCACACCGTGATGCCATGAAGACTCCGGTCTTAAGGATAATTACACAACCGCCACATAGTGTGACACTTATCCGTGTAAGTGGGTCGATCTAACGTACGCATTCTCTAATACATGTCCACGTACAGTCCAAGTGTCTCTACACTTCGATAGACGAGATCTATCCCTGCCCTAAAGACAGAAGACATCTAATACGTGCTAGTCTGTTTATACTATCAACGCCCTGTTTAATAGTACATCAGCCTAGAGACATTTAAGTATCAAACTTATTAAAGTGATTAGAGATCTCATCAACCATAATCGCCTATCATGGTTTCTCTATCACAGTTTAATACTAAGGACGTTATCATATAACAATTCATAATTGGTTCTTTAAAAGAACGTATATATGACAACATAAAAGCCATTTAATATATGTATAAACATAAAGAAATAGTAGAAATGATCCGACCCGGTCGGATCCGATCCAACCCGATTGGGTTTAGGACACTATTCCAACAATCTCCCACTTGGCCTAAAACCAATCACTCGTACACACAAGACCAAGTTGAAACACAAGAATCTCATGCAATACTCGCAACTAGCCCTAGCCATGAAACGGATCGCCATCCGTGGGGACTCGACTATCTTCATATCATGCTCCAAATGATCAAGTCAAAGGAACCGCCTCAACACACACACGAATCTCGACGAGACCCCGGTCCTTGCTTCAAGCAATAAATCCACTTACTATATCAGCTATATAGAAAAGGTGGAAGAACCGTACAAGGTTCAGGAATGAACCTTCTAGATCCATGTACTGCTCCCGCTGTGCCTCCAAGGCAATACTGTGTTTTGGCTAAGTTGTAGAGTTTACAGTGACCCATATGCTAGAACATTTCCAGCTCACTGTATCACTTAATCAAAGTGATTGCAAACCCAGACTGTAGCTCCCACTCGCCTTCGTAAGACTCAGGATATACGTACGTATATCTACGTTTATTTAATTCCAAGTTTCAATAAACTAGAAAATTTTCCTTAACTTGTTTAAGGGTATTCTCAACCTTCACCGATCTACTTTCATACTTGCTCATGACTATTCATGGACTATGAACATCTGGCATCACCTATAAGATGGTTCCTATCGCAGTAGCGAAGGAAACCTTCCATAAGCATCATCTTTCACCTTATCTTTAGGACCAATGTCCTAACATAGACAGATCTCGCGATCTATGCTAAACTTCTTTTAGCATCACATCTATATAGGTAAACTATAATCTAACAGCAGTTAAATCTATCGCTATAGATTCTTATTTCTAAAATAAGAACTGCTAATCCAAGTGCTTTAACAAAGACCTTGAACTACCAAACATTAATTGACTGTGACATGGGGTGATAATTCTCGAGATAGATATCTAATACCTTGCTCAAAAATCATAACACACTCCCACTATCCATCTTGCACATTGGGCATATCCTTCTTTTGACTAAATCAAACTCCTTTGATTATCAAACAAAGAAATCGTCTAGAGAAACTTGTTTAAGTCCATAAATGGATCTCGTGGGCTTACATATCATGTTATTGTCTATGAACATTGAGCTTTCTGCCCAATGTCTTCAACACTATCATATAGCCATGATACGAAGTTATAACAAGCATCATCCGAATAGAACGGGCTCGGTGGCGGCATAAAGGTAATTACAAGGTTTACACCTCATACCCTTCCCTTCACCGTCACTATAGCCTTATGGTAATCATATTACTATCCATGTCGACCTTTCGGGGACACTCCCCTTGGGTAAGACGGACTAGGTTCACAACCTGGTTGTCACTGATGGAATCTAATTCAGATATTATGGCTCCTAGCCATATCTCTCAATCTTGCCTTTCAAACATTCTTTCATAAGTCGTGAGATATTCATTCTTCAAGATGAACATACCAACAACCTTTTCAGGCTTGAGGTTATCCACAGACTTACAGAACTTTTGTGTGCACTGAGCAGTGATCTACACCTCATCGCTATGTGGCGTCTGCTCACGTTCCTATGGTTGAATAACTCCCTGTGGTTCTCAAACTACCTTTGAGATCTAAATCTACTCCCACTTGTTTCTTTTGGAAGAAACACTTCCTCTAGAAGACGACATGTTTGGAGACAAACAATTTGCTCCGCGGACAAGTAAATAATATCTAGCGTACTTGCTAAGATATTCCACAAAGTTGCATATGTCGTACTAGGCTCCAAGCCTTTCTGACTTTGCCTATGATAACTTCAAATCATCGGTTAAGATAGATTCGACATTATCTTCTTCCATATCTAATATGGAATTTATTCAACCTTTATCTTTGGAACTCGGTTAAGTATAAGGGCACTATCCCGAAGCGGGTAAGGGATACTTCGCATGGCTTGCGTCACACCTTTATCATATAAAGTGTTATTTCCATTTTGGGAACACAATCTAATTGCGTATCCCAAAGATGGTATCCTTCAAGGGAAGAATCTTATTCCTTTTCAGACGACTTCTGAAACACCCTTCAGGTATTAATTACTTCAATCCAATTGAAGATTAATTCCTAAGTAGCTCATCAATCTCATATTCGTACTAGCTCGAACTTTTCGGGCTTCCGAATTTTTCACTTCACTCGAGTACACTTGACTATTTCTAAAAATAGTCATAGAGATTTAACGAACAATTATTTGTGGCATTAATTGTCACAAGCCAACAAACATCGGTATGTTTAGGCTTCAGACAATTTTTCTAGATTTTACAACCTTTTCATAAAAGGGTATTTTAGTCATCTTTAGGTAAGATACGTATTACCCACATGATTCATAATCATATGGTTCAACATCATCAGAATGACGTTTAATTACACGCTTCCCTCCCAGAGAGACTATGTCTAGAACAACCACAAATATTAAGGATAACAGCCACACAAATATTTAGTTGAGATCACATATATCTACTATATAGTGACATCAATCTAGTATGTTAGATTCATTGACCTTCCAACTTTATCGGAATAACATTTATTCTTTACAATTGAATATGTCTACTAAATCCTAACAAATAACTGAAAGCGTGTTCTTCATAAGAACCAGAACATAATAACATTTATTTAGTTCCCTTATCAGTTTACTAGATCCCAGAATATGGTAAGTGTTACAACATTTGTTTAACCTTCCATATCGTATTTAATCTTTCTAATTTAATCACACTCGTAAGATATCATATATCTAAGAGTTGACTTGAACTTAGATAGATTTATCTCAACTCGACTTGCCTAGAATAAACTTCAATAAGTTCTCTATTTAAGCACATGCCCTAACTTTCCTTTTTAATCCTTTAAGCACTTGTAAATATTTCTTAGTGTAGTCTTCATAAGACTTAAGAAAGATCACAAGAGCTATGTCTTTGATTTCCTTTCATAAAGAAAATCTAAAGTTTATTAAATAGTTTATTTAACCTTTTAAATCGTATTTAAAACATTAACTATTTAATTAACCTTTAAGCAATGATAGAATTAAGTCGATACTTAAATCTTACAATTTTGAAAACATCATTTCCAAAATTCGGTCTAGTCATTCTTATCCAACGTTTGAATAACTCGTCATCGTATGACCGAATGATTTTATTGGATCGTATCCACTATCACGAGCTTCCGTTTTTCTTTAATAATTAAAGTCTTGGATTACTGCATCGGATATGTAGTCTCCTTGTCTCTAACTACTATAACGGGATTGCTCATGTCATTGCTTATTTTAAAAGGATTAATATTTACTTAACCATATTTGAGAACGTTTCTCAAAAGGTAACAGTCATAATTTGGTTTTACTAATCGAGAAAAACATAAATATAAAGTTTGCTAAAACTACAACATAAATATGAAAATAAAAGAGTGTTGTTGTTTATACACGCAAAATCAAAAATGGTCTTTTGGTTTATGATTTTGCTCCCACTAGTCAACTACTCCCAATTGACTTTCAAGAATATTTCAAAATTCTTTAGTGGCTGAGATCCAATCTAGTTACCTTGATTCCCGGCGGTGGTCGATCAACCAAGATAATTTCGAAAGGTAGGTAACTCTTTACCATTCACATCTCTATGTGATTCTCAGTGGTTGACTAGTCAACTCTTTGGCGATACACATCACTATGTGTTAGTCAACCCCTTGTCTCTAAAGTCGACGACGGCCACGACGGTGGCCAATCACCGAAAGACTCTAGTCAAGTCATAACCCAATATTCACGAGATCTCATACGATCATATCTCAATAACGACGATATACCCGAGGTAGGTCAACTCCCGGCGGTGGTCGATCGGTTGGATCCGAACACGGGCTCTTCACCGTCGTTATAATATTGGGAGACAATATTTCGACTTGATTTTTGTTGTGGAAGTATTTTCGTAAATTAATTCACTTAATTAATTTTAATTTCGGTCTCATCAATTATATCTATCTCTATAGATATATATCCTACACATTTATCTAGATCGTGCCTAGTCATGCATCTATCGTATCATATAAAATAAATACACGCACAAAATAAATAAATGCGTAAAGTAACCGGTATGATCATGGACTTTTCCTAGGTGCGGTTTCGAATACAAACTGACGAAACCGCGGGTCACAATCTAAGGTAGCTGCAACCGCCAAATAGGATCTTTAATGCGCCATTCTCCAATGGGATCTTTATTCTTCTTTCTTTGGTCTCCATCTTCTGCTCCATTCTTGTTACATTTAATTCTATCTAATAAAATAAATACACCCGCCGCACACGGGGGGGGGGAGAGCAACGGGAATGGGATAAATGCGAAAAATAAACTAGGTCACGTTCTTCATAACGGCCTAGGACAATTTTTAAACCAACGAAAAAATTAAATCATTCACATCTATCCTATCGGTCGAGTCGAGTCCATGATCAATCGGGGTCCATATAATCATATTATATCTACTATATCTAATCCATACAATAAAATCTTATGAAAAAGATAAAATTAAAATTTAACTACTTGCGTCTTAATTAATCAATTAACATTTAATCTATTAAATAATTTTATCCAATCAATTAAGTAATTAACATTTAATTAATTAAATGATTTTAATCGAAATAAAATTAACGATTAATTTTAAACGATTTTAATTTTAATTTTAATTAATTGGAACTATTCCAAAAATAAATCAAAATTAAAATTAGGTCTCTTTTGTTTCTTTCCTTTTGATTCCTAATCAAAAGGGATGCCTTTGGTTTCCTAAACCAAATTTGGCTTAGGCCTGGCCACTTTCCAAAATCAAAATTTTGGGAAGTGGCTGGCCTAGCCTTTTACAAATCAAATATTTGAAAAGGGCCTGTGCCTATTCCAAATCAAATATTTGGAAAGGCCAAATAATTTTGGTTTAGGCACTGCCACTTTCCAAAATCAAAATTTTGGAAGTGGCTAGCTAGCCTTTTCCCAAATCAAATATTTGGAAAGGGCTAGGCCTATTCCAAATTAAGTTTGGAAAGACCATTATTATTTTAATGCCATGTGGCATCCCAATGGCCCAAACTATTTGAACCATTGGTTAGCCACATGACACAACTAAACAAATGAGATATTAATCACAACTATGAACAATATTGAAACACAAAATACACAAAACAAAATTTAGGGATCCACCAAAAAGATGCACCAGCCGACGTCGACCGCCCCAAGGGGGAGCCGCCGCCGCCGGCGCAATTTCCGGTGGGGGTGCCGCCGCCGATCGGCCGAGCACCCCAAAAGCCGCCCCTTTATTTTTTTTTTTTTTTTCGTGTATCGATTTGCGAATCAAAAATCTTTCATCTTTTAATTACGTGATTTAAACGATAAAATTAACTACGCAAAATAACATGCTTATTGCTTAAGCTCGAAGCTCTCTCTGATACCACTGTTAGGAAATCTACGCGGGAACGCAGCGGAATTCAAAAATTTATTTCCTATCGACCCAAGATCGACTTCGTTTAAGCAATAAACAAATAAGCTAAAGACGGTGGTTACCTTGGTTGATCTAAAAGATCGACGCTTTGACCGTCTAAGGAGAGTAGTTCTGCATAGAGCCGCCCAAGTGTTCGGCCTCTACCGCTAGTCCACACGAACACCCCGCCGGAATCCCATCATGGATTGCTATTGGAAAACTCCGGTTGCTAGACCAGCCTTTTTCCCCTCTCTCCAACTCTCTATAGGATGCTCTCTATTTAACACAAGAACTATTAGTTCTTGGAATTGTGTTGTACAAAAGAGCTTGACACCCACCTCTTATTTATAGTGTAGGGGGCGCCCCATCTAGGTGTGGAGGAGAAGAAAACCTTTTTCCAATAAAATAAGGAAAATATATTTGATTGATTTATCTCATTTATTATAATATCTTATATTAAATAAATCTAGGATATTGTCAATATCTTATATTGAATATTTCCAAGATATTGTCAATATCTTATATTGACTATCTTTATTTATTACCATAAATCAATTTACACATGTATATATATATCACATATATATAACACATATAAATCTATATATATATAAATATATGGTGCGCATGAATCACCAATTTTGAATTGGTGCAAACACACGCTGGGACATATATACTTTATTTATCAATATCTAATATTAATATATTTGGTAACACTATTAATTAAATTGCACAATCCAAGTGTATCTTATACACACACAAAATTAACGCCACCTTTATGCCAATAAATTGGCATCCGGAATATTCTTTAATTAATATAACATTATTAATATCTTGTATTTAATTTATTCATAATAAATAAATACCACCATATTAATTTACCACTATAACCTTTATAGTCTCGAGATAAACTTTCCTTATTTGGTTATCATCTATAACCACATTTTAATCCGGCTAGATGTTCATATGTGTGTGACCCGATAGGCTTCCGAATATGTTGGCCGTAGACACAAAGTGCAAATTACGAAAATGCCCTTCATACCTAACGATCACGGGATAGCGTCTAGCAACACACCGTGACCCCCAATCATCGGAAGAGTCAAATGCAATGACTACTACCTTTCATGTGAAACGAGCTTACCGTGTAACTTACAATCCTATCGCCGTAATAATATCCATACGGTCGTTAGTCGAGTGTCAAAACATCAACGACCGTATCTTATAATCTGGATATCATGCTCTCTCGAAGTAACTCGTTTACTCCCACTTTGCAAAGATTCACGAGAGTAAGACATTCCTTATAAGAAGGCCATTTCGGATATTCGATCCCAATCATAGGATACGCGATTCCCGGACGACCATCATGTATACTCCGCATGCTTCGATATCACACCCAATCACTACCGCATGATCGCCCCGTGGCTGGGAAACCTCAATAGTGTCAAAGCATGACAATCCACACCGTGATGCCATGAAGACTCCGGTCTTAAGGATAATTACACAACCGCCACATAGTGTGACACTTATCCGTGTAAGTGGGTCGATCTAACGTACGCATTCTCTAATACACGTCCACGTACGGTCCAAGTGTCTCTACACTTCGATAGACGAGATCTATCCCCGCCCTAAAGACGAAGAGACATCTAATACGTGCTAGTCCGTTTATACTATCAACGCCCCGTTTAATAGTACATCGGCCTAGAGACATTTAAGTATCAAACTTATTAAAGTGATTAGAGATCTCATCAACCATAATCGCCTATCATGGTTTCTCTATCACGAGTTTAATACTAAGGACGTTATCATATAACAATTCATAATTGGTTCTTTAAAAGAACGTATATATGACAACATAAAAGCCATTTAATATATGTATAAACATAAAGAAATAGTAGAAATGATCCGACCCGGTCGGATCCGATCCAACCCGATTGGGTTTAGGACACTATTCCAACACCCGAAGAAACAGATAAAGATGAGGACAAGAAGAAGTACAAAACAACAGATAAGAGAAAGAAGATGAAGGCACTTAAAGCTGAAACCAGTAGTGGATGAAGAATCATCTGAAAATGATTCAGATGAAGATGAGTCCAACAACTCAGACAACGAAAAGGCATGTCTATGACTTATGGCTAAGGAAAGTGATGAAATAGAGGTAACTTCTAGTTCATACTCATCATCAAGTGCATCCACATCTGACACTACACAATGTTCTATTCTCCCATTAGATTATGCAAACCTAATCCAAAATCTCATGAGTAAATTTGGAAAAATTGAGATGAATTATGAAATTCTGGAATAGGAGTGTGAGAATCTAAGAGAGGAAAATAAAAGACTAAAGAAAGAACTGGATGGACTAAAAGCTGAACAAACAAGTAAGGAAGCAAACTCACTTGATCAACAAACATCAGATGTACATACATCTGGTGTTGGCAAACCAGCTGAGAAAACCTCCCTACCAGTTAAGATCACCACTGCACCACTGAGTGCGCCAGCTTACAAACCCCCAAAAAGGTTTGAATCCAGATATGGTCTTGGCTACAACAGTCAGGATGAGAATAGAAACAATGGACAACACAATTCTGAATCTAGGACCAAGACTGGACCAAAATTCAGAAAAGGACAGACCATAGTTTCAACCACTCATCCTGTACCGGTGAAGTCAAAACCCAGTATAGTGAAAAAGCAGACTAAATCATCAAACCAGCTTATTAAAGCAAAGGTTTTCTGAAAGGTAAGGGAAGACTTTACCCTTCAGAGGATGATTGGAATGTTACACCCCCCAAATACAAGAAGAAACCATTTCATAAAATGTAACATGTATTTAGGAAAAGCCAACCAAGGAGAGAACGCCCAACAAATGCTCACAATGCTGGTAAATCCTCAAAGGGTGAACCTTCTACGACGAAGAAAGTTCTCACTCGCAAGTGATATTCAAGTCTCACGACTTGGTTGAGTAAAACTCAATAATTTGATTTCTCTTAAAATAATTGTCTACTGAATGAAAAGCTAGTGTTTGCCTTATATAGGCTTACAACCAAAAGAACTAGAAACTAAAAAGCAATGTGGGATAAATGCCCACTATGAAAAATGTGCCTACTTCCTATTGGCCAGAAACGAAATGTTCATATTGGCTAATAAAAGAATAAATAAATAAAGTGCTAAAAATCCAATATAAAATAAAACCAACTCCTAATTAATTAAATAATATCAATAAATAGCACGAATGATGGTATCCTCCGAGCATGAACCGGATCACATCATTCCCTCCCGGTTCGAAAGGATTCGTCCTCGAATCAATAGGACATCGTAAAATTGAGCTGCAACACACACCATTCTTGAACAACCCGCAAAAAGCAAAAATGATATACCGGGATCAAATAACGTGCGATTACACAACTTCAAATGAAGGGCACGCTGATATCCTGATCCATGCGTCACTAAAGCAACGTGAAAAGTGTACATCGGGTTGATATAAATGTCGATGACGTTCGGAGTGACTGAAACATATTGTTGGGAGGATTTTGCATCATAAAAACAAAAGAAAATTTATAAACCTATACTTAACATGCAAACTAACTCCTAACCGACCAAATATCGGGTAGTTGATAGCATAGTAGGGTAAGTACAGGGTCGATCCACAGGGAAAAGGGATGAAGGATCTAATCTCACTAATTCTCTCAATTGCTACTCAAGAAACGGAAGACAAAACGTAAAAACGAGAAAATAATTCAAATAATCTAACCTAAGGAATAAAATAAACAATCTAATCTAAAGACATGGGATCAAATAATGTACAAACCTATGTGATCTCAATCCTAGTTCAATTTATGATTTTAATTCAGTTTGTGGTTTCACCTTATCACGAGACATAAACCCCTAATTCCTTAGTGAATTTATTCTCAAGCTACGGATTCCTAATTCCTTAGTAAATCCAATTTATCAATCTCTCATCTTCCGAATGTTGAGACTGATTTTCAATACAAAACTCGGTGTAGATTCAGGTTAACTCTCGTATTTTAGAATCTAACAACCTAGGAATCTAACCAATTAATTTGTCACATAATCAACGGCTAAAAACCCTATCTTTCTATGGTGATCTAGTGTTTATGCAACTTCCGTATTATAAACATCGATAGAAAACTAAACCTCTCGATCTATTCTCACATAGCATCATAATCATAAAAAGATACAAAGTGAAGTAAAGATCATGAACATAAACTAGAATTGAATTAATTGAAATAAAACAAACTCACATAGTTTTGGTACATTGGATGAACTCCAAGCATCAACAATGAAAGAAACGAAAAAAAACGATCCTAATCTAACCCGGATCACCCGAGCACAAGGCTCGGGTGACCGGCCTTGAACTCCTCAAGAAGGGCTGCCGCTTTGTGTTTTGCGGCTGTGGAATAATGTGTGTATTAGGGTAAAAATCGCGCTGCTTTTATAGAAAAATCAAGTCGGTTGCTACGGTAACGGTGCCGGACGCCCGTTCATAATGTCGGACGCCCGTCCACTATTTTCGATAACAGCATCCAAACTTGTAACGCTCATATCTCGGGCCTCGTAAGTCGGAATGGAGTGATTCAAAATCCTGTAGAATCCTCTCTTCAAGCCCTACAACTCTTCTCTTTAGGTCCAGAGTCAAATCGGTTGTTATCATATCAAGAACTGCGTTGGAAGTTCAGCGCTACCCGGAATCCTGATTTTCTTCCTCCGGACGCTCGTCCGATCTCGAACGTTCGTTCCTTCACCTTGAACTTGTGCCAGACGTTCGTTCATTCAGCGTCCAAACTCTCTGATCTAAATTCTTCAGCTCTGGACGCCAGTTTGCCCCTTCAGACGCCCGTCCTGTCTTGGACGCTCGTCCGCTTGATCTTGGACGCCAGTCTGACGATCAACTTGATAATTCCATCTTTATCTTGATTTATTCTTTCCTTATCTCTTTCTATCTTCCATAAACTTGATTGATCCTCTATTATCTCGAAATTAGCTCTTTAGGATCACCTTTTCCAATCATAATTGAGTATCTACAACAATAGGAAAACATACCAAAACATAACACAATTCCAAAATAACATAAAATCATACTTTAAGCACATAATTTGTTACATTTTCATATTTAACCATTAAAAACCTCATTTACTCAATTAATCAATTATAAGCTCGATTCCTATGAAAATAATCCAAATATGAGGGAAATTTGATATACAAAATATATGTGAAAATCACTACAATTTAGCCCTAAACAACACCCCCACACTTATCTTTTTGCTCGTCCCCGAGCAAAGCAAAACAAGAACATACTTTCAAAAATCCACATAACCTGACACGAGATATAGTCAAAATCATGACAAGCTAGTATTCAAGAAATCGACCTCACTCGGTGATGTGTGTGCGTAACCTACTAAACTTCCACCGATCCTCTCTTGACATAATACATCAAGCACTAACGCTTATCCGGTCAACTAAACGAAAACTTCATTCTATCTACAAGACTTACCTAACAAAAACTAGTTACCAAGAACATAGTAACTAACTCACAACTAAATTCCTTTACTTAGTGCCAAGAAAATGCCTCTCGGGTCTCTACTGGGTTTAGATCAACTTGACTTAGAATTCCAAAAAGCGTACATTTTATATTTCCTATCGTCGCGTCTCAAAAGTATAACACACTCCCCTACATTAGAGGCAGTCACCCTGAGATCACTCGAACCCATACTGTCCAAGGTAAACCACACTCCCCATTTGGGGCAGTATCCAAATGGACTCGAGGTGATAGATATAAACAAAATTCCCGCAAAGAAATTCTATTCATTTATTATTTATAGATATATATATTTTTATATTTTTCAAACTCCTTGGAAACTCTCGGTCAAATATTATTTCTAACACATTCAAGACTCTCAAAGTTCTCAAGAACACTAAGGTACTGAGATTCTAACCGTGAATATAGCACAAGTTCTTAACTTTCATTAATGCTAAATAAGTGTTATCTGCATCGAGAATTAACTTTCCTTTAACTAACCGGAAACTATTCTATATTTGGCTCTTCATCTAATAGGTTCGTGAAATGAAGTTCAAGTGAGTATCGACTTACTAAACCTATTCTCGTAACATGATATGACTACGATATCAACTAAAGGTGCTAGATTATAAAACTAGCATGCCGTGAAATGTTACTCAGGACTAAACAAAAAAAATTTTGAAAATTGAAGCACTTTTCATAGAAAATTATAACTAACATGAGCAAATGAAAGTAGATACATAAATCATCTATCCCCTCCCCCACACTTAGATTGCAACTTGTCCTCAAGTTATACAGAAATAATAAATTAGAGAACTTAGCTGATTGGATGCTTGCAATTCCGGAAAAACCCTTAGAAACCCAAAACTGCTACATAGCTCGCAGGGCGTGAAGCATCACAGACAACCGAATTCATCGTGAAAGTGCACAATAGCTATTAAAAATATCCTGCAGACTTGATCAGTGCAAAAAGAGTCTACGGGGAAAAGATTAGACTTATACAAATAAAGCACATAAGGAAAAGAATTTATAGAGATATTCAAATTATGCTCACATAAAGATGGAAACATACACATGAAATTATCACAAACTCGTAGGCTAGGTGCAACTATATGAAAATGCAATACAATGCAGCCTACATGATATGCAATAATAATAATGATGGCATATGGAAAACCAACAAGAACCATCATGAAAAAAAACGAGGTAGTATTACGGAAACCGACAGCTTAACTACACTCAAGAAAAATAAAAGAAAGAAACAATGCAACTAGATGACATGCAACTAAATGATATGCATCTAAGTGAT
The DNA here is from genome assembly GCA_036785695.1 of Gentiana straminea. Classification (NCBI taxonomy): domain Eukaryota; kingdom Viridiplantae; phylum Streptophyta; class Magnoliopsida; order Gentianales; family Gentianaceae; genus Gentiana; species Gentiana straminea. Next base: position 956,702 of record JAVUPR010000241.1, on the reverse strand, counting down.
ATGCAAAAATAAAAGAAAATAAAAGAAAGAAAACTAGCCCACTCATTTGCAACACGACATATATAAAATAAACGTCTACCAAATAATGACAAGTTACGATAAACGACGATCTTTGTCACTACATGCAAACGCGCCTTAAGACTTATCTAAAGTGATAGACTTATGGAAACCAACAACTTGTCTATACTAAAAAGATATAACTCATATGGTCCGAGTTGTAGCATACGGAAAACCGACAAGTAGCTACCCATATGAATCATAAAAACAAAAAGAAAGCTCATAAATCTTAAGGTCTACGGATTCATCACAAGATACGTAGCATACGGGAACCGACATTAGCTACGGAAAAATAAAAACGATTATAGCCTACGGAAACCGACATTAACTATAACTTGCCTAGATGAATCAAGTATAAAAGGTAAGATCAATTATCTAACATGGATTCATAGATGGAAAGATGTAAACATGTACGTTCGGGACATCTACGTAAAAAGAATACAGCCACATAAGCTCGAATGAAAGAAATCCATACTAAATAAAGCATTAAAAATCAAATTTAGAAGAAATCTGGAACCTGGACGCAGGTTGGACGGGCGTTCACCTGGAGTTCAACCCCGGACGGGCGTTCAGTATACCGGACGCTCGTCCACTTAGCCTTGACATCGAATTTATTGATTTTTCCATCTTTATCTTGATTGATTTCTTTCCTTATCTCTTCCTATCTTCCATAAACTTGATTGATCCTCTATTATCTCGAAATTAGCTCTTTAGGATCACCTTTTCCAACATAATTGAGTATCTACAACAATAGGAAAACATACCAAAACATAACACAATTCCAAAATAACATAAAATCATACTTTAAGCACATAATTTGTTACATTTTCATATTTAACCATTAAAAACACCATTTACTCAATATTTACATATATAGCTCAAAATCTATGAAAATCATACGAATGTAGGGGAAATTGATATAGAAAATATATGTAAAAATCACTATAAATCAGCCCTTAACAACAAAAGTGGCGCCGTTGCCGGGGAATCGGTACGGTTGTCTAGTTTTATTAGTTTTTCTAAGTTGTCCCGTTTTTCTTGTTTTAATTTCTTTATATTTTTTGTTTTTAGGTAGACTTTAGTTAGGTTATTAGGGTTTTTAATCGTTTACGTTTTGTAGTATTCTATTAGGTTTCTCCTACTTTATCTTGTTTTTATTTTCCTATCTGTTTCTGTTTTTCTGTCCTTTCTGTCCCCCGTTTTCCTGCTGTTTTTCTGTCTCTGTTTCGTTTTTTTTTTCCTGTCCCAGACGGGCGTCTGAACAATCAAACGTTCGTCCGTTTTAAAATTCTCAACTCGGTATCGTTTTTACCAAGTCAGACGAACGTCCATCAAATTTGGACGCCCGTCCTGTTCTTCAGCCGTCCGGACGAGCGTTCGGATTTCCAAACGCCCGTCTGTCCTCCTGTTTCAGTGTCTTTTCGTAGGCAGGGTTTTTGTTTCTATCTTTTCTAGTTTCCACATTAATTCGGGGACATCTGAGGTTGAATTATCTAACCCCACGTTTTTAACGATCAAATTTTTGGATAAAAGGGATCGCTTTAGCACTCTTTAGTATTTTGGCCATAACTTTCGGCTCGAGTGTCGGATTGGCGCGCAGGACCCCAATTCGGAAAGCTCGTTCCGACGCCGACGACGTTTTTGAGGTCAAAATCCACTGTTTTCCCTTCCATTTTGGGCTCAGAAGATTTCAACACGTTTTTTTTCCCCCTTTTTAGTGTTTTATGTTTTTCTGTTTTAAATTTTTCGTAGTTTAGATTTCTGTTTTTGTTTCATACAATCTTCCATCTAGGATTGAGGACATGGATGAGCAAAGTAAGATCGCCATGCTAAAACAGCAGATGGCATCTCTTCAAATGTCTCTTAATCCTATGAATCCGACCCCGTCTTTTCCACAGAACTCTCCCCGTTCGTTCGTGGAAGATGTTGTCGACCCGGCCATCTTGTTGGCCGGTGTCGATCTCTCCCCCTGCTTGGATATCAAGTCAATTCTTTCCATAATCGTGGAAATTTCGGTCCGGTCACATGTCGAATTGTGACAACGTGGGACATAATGCTCGTTTCGTCCCAACAAGAGACGAACGCCTTCTTTGGCCGAATAATCGAAATTTAACGATCGCCTTCTCGGCCACAACAATTTTCAAAATCGGGGTTTCAATCAAAACCGAGTTTCAATCAAAACCCGAACTTCGATCGAACCAAAATATCAATTTTTCCAATCAAAATCAATGGTTCAATCGAACGGTCCCGATCCTATGTTTCAAAGTCGGTCCTAGCCAATCTTTCCCACGAACTTTCGAACTATCAAGGCCCCTCTCAATCGGACGATCTTGAAGCTAAATTGGAGGAGCAAAATAGGACACTCAAGAATCTTGAGAGACGGCTCGTGCAAATGGTTCAAGACCAATGCACCGATCTAGCTCCCACACTCCTTATGGTGGAGGAGATGCTTACGACAATGATGGTGCAAGTTATGAAAATCAATTCCAATATAGCCACAACTATGCACCAAAAAAAATGATGGGATGAGTAACTATCCTTGTTCTCTCGTTGGGTCAAGATCGAAGCCATTGGCAACAAGGGACGATTGATGAGCTAGAACATGATGTGGATCGGCTTAAGTTACAAAGGTTAGAGACTTCCTTCCCTCCTGCAGGGTGTGATGATAAAGACGGTTGTCCTAGGAAAGAGCCGACATTAGAGATGGTTGAAGATGTTAATCACCCAGTGTTGGAGGATATAAAGGACACTGTGCCTGAATTAGAGATAAATCACCCGGAGGAAGTCACATTAGAGGAGCCGTTGAAGCCGCAGAGTGTTGAGGTGATTGTGGATAAGAGAATGAAGGATGAAGAGGAGGAAGAACCTGAAGATTTAGACCTTTCCTCTCCTCTCCGGAACGTTATGCATCTAGACAAGTGCACTCCTAAGATTCCTTGGTATGCTTCTATCGTCAACTACCTTCATTCCCAATATCTTGACCCAAAATTGTCCTATCAAGAGAAGAAGAAATTTTTCTCTGATATGAAAACTTTTGTTTGGGATGAACCTTACCTCTTCAAAATCTGTAAAGATGGTTTGCTAAGGAGGTGTGTGCCCGAATCCGAGCACCGCGATATAATCGAGCAATGCCATAGTGGACCCACGGGTGGTCACTTTGGTCCTTGGAAAACGGTTGCGAAGATCTTCCGATCCGGTTTCTATTGGCCCACGATCTTTAAGGACACGGAAGCTTTCGTAAAGCTTGCGATAGGTGCCAAAGAACCGGTACTCTAACAAGGCGGTTTGACATGCCATTGAAACCCATTCTTGAATGCGAAGTCTTTGATGTATGGGGGATTGACTTTATGGGTCCATTCCCATCCTCCTGTGGGAATAAATACATCTTAGTCTGCGTAGACTATGTATCGAAATGGGTGGAGGCAATAGCCACTCCTCGCAATGATCATAAAACGGTCATGAATTTTCTAAAGAAGAATATCTTTGTGAGGTTTGGATGTCCACGTGCCTTGATTAGTGATGAAGGGACACACTTTTGCAACCGACCCTTGGAAAAAGTCCTCGAGAAGTATGGTGTTCGTCATAAACCGGCACACCATATCATCCGATGACTAGTGGTCGTTGAGCGAAGCAACCGAGCTTGAAGAAGATCCCGGAGAAAACAAACGAACAACATAGAAAGGACCGGAGTCTAAAGTTGGATGATGTACTATGGGCGTACAGAACTGCCTATAAGACCCCCATGGGTACATCACCCTATCAGATGGTTTATGGAAAATCATGCCACTTGCCAATCGAATTAGAGCATAGAGCGTATTGGGCCATTAAATTCTTAAACTTCGATGCCCAATCTTGTGGAAAACACCGACTGCAGCGGTTGCATGAGTTAGATGAGTTTAGACTCCAAGCCTACGAGAGTGCCAGGATCAGTAAGGACAGAATGAAACTCCTTCATGATGAAAAGATCAAGCATCGAGAATTTCAAGTCGGGGAGCAAGTTTTACTGTATAATTCCAGGTTGCATCCGTTTCCGGAAAGTTGAGGACACGATGGTCCGGCCCCTTTGAGATTCTCGCAAATTATTCCCGGAGGTGTTTTAGAGTTAAGAGGTTATGATGACCACCGTTCGAGTGAATGGTCGGAGGTGCAAGCATTATATTGGTCAACCCAAAGAGAAACCTTTGATCGTTCATTTCCTCGATATCCTCGGGTGTGGTACCCCCGAAGTCAACCGCCTTTGACGAGTTTTCGCCCGATTTGTTTTGTGAGGGTGACGGCGGTGGTCCGAGAGAGGAAGTTCGGCGGTAGTTGGGATATGGAAGAGCTTAAAAGGGAGGCACGGTTAAAGAGAAGACTGAAGAAGAAGAAGTCTACAATGGGGAAAATTAAACGTGCTTGGAAAGCTATCAAAGATTTGACCCCATGCGTTAGATGTTGTTTCTGCGGCCACACCACTGATCAGAGCTTACACGATGTAGTGGCTGGAAGAAAGGTTAAATGGCCTGATCCAGGCTGAGCTTCAACTGTGTCGAGCTAACGACATAAACCAAAAGCGCTACTAGGGGGCACCCTAGATATCTGTTTTTTTTATTTTCTTTTGTTCTTCTTTTGTGTGTCTTAGTTTAGTTTTGGTCTAGTTAGGGTATTGCGTGAATCTGCTCCGTATTTGTGGTTGACGGTTGGATGTTCTCGCACTTTTCCTTGGACGGTGATTTTTCCATCTAAACGATTATCTCTTGTGTTTCATATGATATAATTCCCCCCGTCCCCGAGATACTTTTCGTGTTTGTCAAGTGTGCGGGATAGTCTTGATAGCGTTTGTGAGTTTCGGACGGTGTCGCTTTTCCGGTGGATGGTCCACAATCTATCGATATCCTCGAGCATTCCTGGGTGCTGCGCATCATTCCAGAGTTGCTCCCATTCGAACGACAATCAGCTAAGTTCTTTCTTTCTTTTTATTTCTGCACAACATGAGGACATGTTGTAATTTAAGTGTGGGGGAGGGGAATCAAAATGGGCTTAATTTTTCAGAATTTTTCGACACTTTTGTTTTTGTTTTGTCCCAAGTAGGCAATACACGTTTTGTTCGGTTTGTTGTAGTCATTGATGCTGTATACCATATTTTTAGTAAGTTAGTTGTTTCACCAAGATTTATTTTTCACGAGCCATAGTGAATGATGAGCTAATTTATAAAGTTATACCCCGTTTTGGATTAGTAGTTTTTGATTATCTTATAAGTCATGTGCTTAGTGCTACGTATATATCGTGAGATTTATGATAGTTTGTATTTAGATCCAAAGTATGAGATACTGTGAATATCTAGAAGTTTGAATGTGATAAGTAACACGTAGCTATTGTCAAAGTGAAAAAGTTGAATTAATATGAAATTATTTGTGTGTGTCGAAAGCTAGTCGATGATTTGGGTGCGGTAGGGTATACCACGTATGTCCTATACCACTATGATGGCTAAAAGCTCACGACGGTTAGGAAAAGTCTGCCTTATGATTGGAGTAAGGTAGGGTATTATCTTGAAATGTCCTATTCTCGCTATGAGGGCAATAGCTCATTCTAATGTGTGTTTAAAAAGTGAATGAATTCAATCAACTTAAGAATTGTTATGAAATGAATATAAGGCTTAGTTATCGTTAATCTTATCCCCGGTATAAACGATAGATATGTTGTAGGGATTATCCTCTCGAGTATTTCGAAAGGCCCTAGATATGTTCGATCATTCTTTTCAGGATATGTCACGTTTGTAGGGTGCACCTTATGAGTGTCATTTATTGCTATTCTACGAGGGGGTATTAGCTAGTTTTACTTTGAGTTCCTCAAGTTTGGATTTAGTGGAAGTTTGTTATGGCTATGCACACACTCACGTGGGTGAACATCTAATTTATTTGAATCGTGGTATATGTGTTAAGATGTCTATACTTTTCTCGAGCCTTTACTTTGTTTTGTTTTGCTCGGGACGAGCAAAAGCTAAGTGTGGGGGAGTTGTTAAGGGTGATTTTGTACGTTTTATAACGATATATTTTACGATGATTTTCCCCGTATTTATATTATTTGCATAGGAATTGGCCTTTATATTGAAATATTAAGCGAGTGATGTTTTTAAGGGTCTAATCGCAAAAGTGATTAAATTATGTGTTTAATTGCCTTTGGTTTTATGTTTATTCGTATGATGTTACATTTTTCATGTTTCTATCATGTTGTTAGATACGTTTTCATGATGAGTAAGGAGCTTAAACGATGATCACATGAAGATGGAAGAGTTGAAAGATGTTTAAGTGAAGAATTATTGAAGAAACCGGAACCAGGCACTTCATGGGAATTTTGTCCACTTTTGTAGCCACTTTCAGGGAAAGTTGTCTTGATGTAAGTTGTAGAGGATTTAAATAGCTTTCCAACGCATCTTGAATCACCTCATTCGGAGCCCTAGAAGTGAAGTTATGAGCAAAATACTGGAGCTGAGTAGTGGACGGGCGTCCATAAAAGTGAACTGGCGTTCAGAGATGCGATTTACATTCAGAGCCTTCAAACGCTGCATAGACGAGCGTCCACCCTCCGTCCAGAGAGCATGGACGGGCGTCCAAAGCATTGAGGACGGGCGTCCACGGCCGACCTTCAGCAAACCGACTTTAAAAACTATAAATATGCGTGTTATTTTCAACCCTAATCACCACGACATTACCCTAGGCGGCCACAGGCCCCTTGGGGCGACTTTTGCTGCGATTTTCAGACCAAGAATCACTTTAATTTCTTTTAGTTTATTTGTTCGATTTCTACAATGATTAGAGGCTAAGGCTTCCTTGAACACATATTCATAACAACTCAATGTTGGATAATCATCAACACGCGCAGCAAAAGGATCATGAAAAGTGTGATCTGGTTTGCCACTAATGGGATCACGATTAAGATAAATCAAAGGCGAGATACGGGCTGCATTGGATGTATCGACAACCCGGTGTCCGCTTCATTTGGCGTATCATCATGTACCCGCAAAAAAGATGCAACAAGGCCGGAACAAGAATTGAGTAACACTCGCAGCTTTCTTGTGCCTCATTCAAAATCAGCTCCTCGTGTTCTTCTTCAACAATAGACTCCTCGGACATCTCTACTTTCTCACCCACTAATTCGGGTTCATTCACCGCCACCACACTCTCACCTTCCTTCTTGTTCAACTCATCCTCACGAGTACTCACAACCTCCTCGGTTTTCTCTTCAATCAATTCTTTGTCTTGTTCTGATGCAAGTTTCAAACGATCGTTTTCCTCCATTACATGCCCTGCAAAGTTTTTAGCGAACCGAACCTTATCTTTGTGAGCCTCGTTAGGGGATAACGCAACGAGCGTAAGCTTTTTACCCTTATGGCGCAAGGTGTAGTTATTTGAATACCCATCATAAGTAACTCTTCTATCAAACATCCAAGGTCTTCCAAGTAATAGATGGGCGATGTGCATGGGGACTACATCACATAAAACTACACCCTCGAGTTTACCAAGATTGAAGGAGATTAAGGCCTCGTTGGGTAACCCGCATTTCACCAACATCATTCAGCCATGTCAACGTATACGATTGAGGATGGGGTATAGTAGGAATGGATAATTTACTAATCACATACGTACTAACTAAGTTAGCACAAAAATCAGGTTCAATAATCATAGAGCATAGCCTCTCACCAATAAAACAACGTGTACGAAAAAAATCGCTTTCAACATCACCTTGCACACTATTATCTCTTTCTGTCATTGTCTCAAAGAAAAGACCTCACAAACTCATGTGTTTGCACTCCCCTCTTTCTAGGTCGTACAAAGCACCCTTGTCAAACGAACCATAAAGCAAGCTAAAGTAAACAGAAATCAAAACCGACTCTCTAGACGGTACACTAGGTTTTCGACGGAGAATAGGTTGAAAGGTATGGGAATGAGTGGAATAATGGGTGAAAAGTTGCTAAATGCGATTATTAAAGACAAGAAAGGAAAGGACTCAAAAGACGGAATGAATTCGGATGACCGCAAAATTTGACGGGTGTGAAAATTTTCACACGCAGGTGTGGAACTCACGTATTTAATGACCAAAATAATACGAATCTGGAAACACTTAAAAGACAAACTTTGTAGAAAAGAGAGTTTTCTAAAGGATCTCAAAATTTCAGATTTTTTTGAGTTATAGAAGTCCCTCAAACAATCGTTTTTCAGAAACTAGCGCAATCTGTCAGAATTCTCCAGATTGATAGCAGTGTCTAACGGTGCCAATTCAGATTAAACTGCAGCGAATTTGGGAAAACTCGAAAGATAAAAGTTGTAGATCGAAGAATTTCCTATTAGGTCACAAAATTTCAGGCAATTTCGAGTCGTTTGACCCACTTAAAACGAATTCGAACCATGATTTACTCCTGCAGTTTTTCTGGACAGATTGTTTGGAGTAATCGGCGGTTTTAGGCAATATTTATGTTGAATCTGGATTGGGTGTAAAGACAAAAATTGTAGAACACGATGTTATGGGGATGTGGTAAAATTTTCGGAATTTTTGGAGTGGTTTTGGGTATAAAACGAACTGATATAAAAAAACGGGTCTGGAAAACAAATTAGGGTTCTTGGGATGAAGGTTTGAATATTGCTTGTTCTTGGGGGGGGGGGCGACTGAAAAGAAAAGAACAAGAAGAACGATTTTTTTTTTTTTTTGAATAAAGGAAAACAAAAATAAAAGGGATATTTGCTCACCGAAGTTGCTGAGCTCTGCTACCAACTGATGTGATTCCGGTTGGAACCAGATCTGATGTTTTGCCCAGAAGTAACTAAGGGGAACAATGACGAGCCAATGATCCTAGACCTAGTAATCCAACTAAATCGTAGGCAGAGAACGCCCAACAAATGCTCACAATGCTGGTAAATCCTCAAAGGGTGAACCTTCTACGACGAAGAAAGTTCTCACTCGCAAGTGATATTCAAGTCTCACGACTTGGTTGAGTAAAACTCAATAATTTGATTTCTCTTAAAATAATTGTCTACTGAATGAAAAGCTAGTGTTTGCCTTATATAGGCTTACAACCAAAAGAACTAGAAACTAAAAAGCAATGTGGGATAAATGCCCACTATGAAAAATGTGCCTACTTCCTATTGGCCAGAAACGAAATGTTCATATTGGCTAATAAAAGAATAAATAAATAAAGTGCTAAAAATCCAATATAAAATAAAACCAACTCCTAATTAATTAAATAATATCAATAAATAGCACGAATGATGGTATCCTCCGAGCATGAACCGGATCACATCACAAGGCATGTTCCTGGATACAAGAAGCTATATGAAAATAAGTTTCCTCCTGCATATTGGAGAGTGAAAAAGGATGCAAATGCACCAAAAAGTAGAGAAAAGTATCAGAATACCTTTAGTAGAAATATTAGAAGTTATTCTGCCATGCCTTATACATAAGAAGTTGATGACTTCAATTATCCAAAAAGAAGACTCTTTGGATACACACTTGGAGTTGGAGGCATGACTGCTAACAGGTATGGACCCAAACAGTGTTGGGTACCTAAACATGGTTAATTTGTTTTGTAAGATGTCTGGTACATAGATAGTGGATGTTCCAGACACATGACATGGAACAAGAGATGGCTGACTGATTTTAAAACTTTTGATGGACCCAAAGTAACATTTAGAGGCAAAGAAAACCTAGGCAAAATTAAGGGGGAAGGCATAATGCTAAAAAATAGTTTGAAAATCCAAAATGTAGCTTATGTTAAAGGACTAAATTTCAATCAGCTAAGTATCAGTCAATTCTGTGACAAAGGCTACAATGTGCACTTCAACAAAGATTTTACAAAGCTGAGAACTGAGTTAGGAATGATGGAATTTGATCAAGTCACAAGGAGCAGCTAACTGGAGTAATCAGCCGAGTGACTCAACCAGCTGACTGAACCTTTGCCATTTTGGGTGCGCTCACTTGGCAGGTAAAGCATTGGTAATCAGCGGAGTTCACTTACCTGATTGTTAGGAACAGTTTTATATAGCAGCTCAGTGAAGAAGTCACTACACCGGCATAGTGACCAGTCAAGTTACTCCACTGGAATATATCTTGGAGAAAACAACAAACAAAAGTGTGAACTAAATCAGTGTTACACACGTGGGAAATCAAAGGAGTTATGGAGGATTATTCTGTAGAAGATTACAAACATGGAGATCAAATTATAATCGTGGAGAGAACAATCTTTTTGAAAAACTGCCTCGATTCCCTGGATTTATCATTACATATCTCAAACCACTCCCCCACTACACTCAAATAGTGTGATTATATACATAAAATCACGCAATTACGTCACAAAATCCTTTCATATTCAACCACGTTCACACTACCCCAAATCATTCTATATAAACAACACTTAAAGAATTTCCAGAATTCTTTACGCTCCTTTGCATTCATAAACCATATTTCTCTTCAAAACATAAATCAAAACTTTCTCAAACTTACTCCAACAATGGCCTCATCCTCCTCAACTACTCAAACAGGAAAAACAATAACATAAATCGATTGCCACTGGATCGTTCTTTCAAGAAGAACACTACTTAAAGCTATGTGGAAATGAGGAAGAAGAAAAAAGATTGGCAGGTGGATGCAAAAATCTGGGATTGCTGACCTTCCTAAACCCCCCTATCAAAGATGTTTGTTATGAAAACCTTATCTCCTTCTGGAAAACTGCTAAGTTCATTTCTGGGCTTCTTGCTGAAGAAGGTGACGAAATGGGTGAAGACAAGATCGTATCATCTTTCAACGGTACAAAAGTGGTCATTGCAGCAAAGGTAATTCGCAAACACCTCAAACTCTCGAATAAAGGTCAAACAAAAGCAGCCTTGGTACCACAAAACTTGGATGACTTCTGGGTAACAATCGCCAAAACGGCAAACCCATTCTAAGAAATTTAACTATCTTAGATCTGCTTTGAAGAAACCCTTCAATGAATTTAGTGCTCTAATTGGTAAGACAATTGAAGGAAAGCTAGGGGCAAACAATGCCATGACAGAGGTTCGAATGCGTCTTATGGGAATCATCTACAACAGTCTGGAGTTTAATTGGGCAAACTACTTCTTTCAAAGACTCAAATAATAGATCCAAGGTGAGGTAAATGCGGCGAAAAAGGGACTTGCCGAAGGGAATAAGAAAAAAGGGATCTTCTGGATTAAGAAGTCCTATGGAATTCGACTCCACTATCTCATGCAATGTCTGAAAGTACCGGTAATCAAATTCCATAAATTGCATGAATCCAAAGTCATGTTTACCTATGTCAAACAGCCAAAGAAAGCAGGAGGAGGGAAGAGAAAACAACCTAGCAGAAACACATCTGGCCAAAGAAAGAAACAAAAAGTTCAAAGAAATCTGGACAAAGAGGATTTTGGATAATTAATAGATGAAGAAGAATAAGAGGAATTAGAAGAAGAGGCAGAACAACAAGAGGAAGAAAGTAGTAGTGAGGATGACCAACTTGAAAATGAGGAAGTTGAAGGAGACAATGGAGATGATGAGGAGACTCCAGAAGAACCATCACATATATCTGCCAGTGATATTGATGATAGAATTGCTGCATATCTTGAACGGAAAGAAGGTGACTCCATAATTTAGCTTCAAGATTCAGAACACATGCTTGCCGAAGAAGCTTGGTTCTTTGATTTTCTGGGGATCACAACCCTGGTTGGTGTACTTGATGAATCCCCACTCTGGGACATGGTTGATGCGGCAAAAGAAAAACTGCCTCAGATCTCTGATAAAGACAGTGGTGACTCAGAGGATGATGGAGATGACCATGATAATGATGATGGTGATGATCATGATGATGATAGTGGTAATGATCCCCATGGTAATGATGGACAAGACAAGGAGTTTGAACAAACAGCTGATGCAATTGATGACAAAATTCTCTTAAGTTCATTCTTGCAGCCACAAGGATCAGTACAGAATACCCCACCAGCTAAGGCAACTTAATCAGCACCACAAGATGATCAGCAGACTATGAAAGCCGACAAAACAACTGAGCCGGCTCCACAGCCTTCACATGCTCTACAAATTTCAGTTGACACTGTAGCTAAACAAACAACAGTGTTAGACATTGGCTCAGCTGCTGGCACTCCCGTCGAGAAAATTTCCGGCACTGAGCAAGGGGGAACAAGAGAGCATGTTACTCCAGAAATAATATCTACCCAAGTACTTGAAGAAGTAGAAGCTAGTGTAGATGTTACTCAACCGACAACACAACACCAAGAATCAGTTGAGGTACCTCCAACTGTGCAACACCAAGACAGAGGACAGCAAACTGAACCAGAATTAGCTGATATCCACCATAAATTTGCTCAACTGACTACTGGTATATCAAATGAGGCCTTTGAAAAGGCAGCAGATCTATTGGCTGAGGAACTGGAACAACAAGCAATGTATCTCAAATCTATGACTATGGCATTTAAAGATGAGAGCCACTCCATAGAGAAAAGATTTCAGGCCATTGCTGAGTACATTGATTCACAAAACATTGTTGTGCAAAGACAGGGTGACCTGATGAGACAGTTAAACATAAATATCACCAACAATCTTGTAGGTCTCAGACAGCATGTCTCTCAGGAAAATGATTCAATGGCATTGGCCTTTGGCACCAGTTTTCAAAGTGTAACCGAGAAGCTGATTCATCATGACAAAAGATTTACATCTATTGAATCCAAACTGGATACTCTGATTGGTACAACTGAAGCCACCAATAGCATCTTATTACAACAAAGGGATGATGCTTCCAAAAAACGGGAAAGAAATGATAAGCCTGAAGCTGAAGGATCCACAGTAAGACCCCCAAATTTTACTGAGGAACAGCTATGAGCAAGGGACAGAGAAATGAGAATCCGAAATGAAGCTGACGAACAGCTAAAGAAGGCTAGAGAGGAAAGAGAAAAAGCCTCAAATGAACCTTGCATAGGATTTCCTCATCCTATCCAGAGAAGAGATGATAATAGAGATAGATCAGGAAGACAGCAAAGACCTGGATCTAGTCAGCAAAGAGGATCAGCAAGCCAACGCGTATTCAAGCACCGGCGAGAGGTAACACCAAACGGTAGTAGCGGTAGCACCGGATATCTTTGCCGGTGAGAAAAGAACATTTACTAATCACAGAAACATGGAAGAATATGATGCTGAAGTACTAGACAATGTAAGAGAGTTCTTCAGAGTCCAAGACGGTCTATATCCAAATCAAACGCAAAATGAAGCATGGGCAGACTAGATAAGCTATAAGGATGAGAAGATGAGAACTGATATGGCCAAAATCTACAATGATGTTAAGAGACAATATGCATCTCTTAAGCAAAATATTGGATCTGGCTCAACCAGCAGACCAAGTCAAGCCATACCCCTTTCTGCTAAAGGACCAGAAGATTTATCCAGAGAACAACATGAAGATTTTGACAACATGGAAAAATTCTTCAGTCCTATAGGGAGAATGAACCGTCAGGAACAATGGGGTCTGTTCAAGAATCTCAAGTTTGCTGATTCACACATTGCTGAAGTAAGGGATAGACTTGAGAAATACTTTGAAGAACCCAAGGCAATGAGACTATGCCTGGCTTTCACAGACTCATCAACAAGAGAGTATTCCTTGGGGTCTCTGAGTACACTGCTATGGCATACTGGAAATGGAAGTTCCAAGAGATAAACTGGAAAGACATGGAGGAGGTTCAAACTATAAAATTCAAGAGGTATAAAGCAGACTTAAGTAAAATGTAGATGTAGCATTCTAAATCTGACTTGAACTTACTTATCTTTTTAGCCCTCCATGGATGAATAAAATTGTTGAGTTTTATTCTGGTTTTATGTTGAAACTCTGCATACTTATGTTCAGGCTTATGAGGGTTTTGACATCATAAAAAAGGGGGAAATTGTTAGGAACATTTTATTATGTTTTGATGATGGCCATACTAGCTGTTATAGCAAGCCTGAAATAAGTTAGAAATATTTGTATAAGTCTTTACTTAGAGTCTGACATGTTGTATAAGTTGAGTCAGACAAGTATTGTACTATTTGGTAGGATGGCGAAGTAAAACAAAAATCCGACAGAGTGAAGCCAACCAAGTACCGGCAGAGAAGCATGAAGACATTATGGTCTGACTCATAACCAAGGAAGTCTGTGATGACCTTGGATAAGTCTAAGTTATAATTCAAATGATGAAGTACATTGCCAAATATGGTGTACACTGATCTCACCCAAATCAAGGATAAGTGAAGTACAATAAGTACCTGAAAGATCAAAGAAAATAACAAAGCTGTAAACCGGCAGAGTGAACTGACTATCAGCTGAGTAATGACAAATCAGTGAAGGAAGATCTAAATGGCAAAGTCATAAGGATCACTTAACCGTTCAGGGAACGGCCCTGTAAACTTTACTTGTTCAGATTTCAAATGATGAAGATCAAGCATTAAATGCACAATCAATTGAGGACCAATCAAGGACGGATTTTTTGATAAACGTTTGAAGAAAAATAAGATCACTGAAATCAAGGAGAATATAATTAAGGGGGAATCAAGAATTAAATCAAGGATTATTCTCCACATTAAATAGCCAACGGACGGAAATTCAAATCAAGGATTATCAAGGCTATAAATAGAAGGCATTGACAGACAAGAAAAACAACAATTGAATCTGATAAGAAACTCTGACAATTTGAAAAACCTTCTATCTGTACTTAAAGGAAACATCTAGAGATCAACTCAGAAAACAGAGCTCAAATTCCACATCAAGAACTGAGATTGATCACAAGTCTGTGAATCCAATTCACATCAACTGAAGCAATTGAATCTGAGGAATCTGAGAAGGAGTTGCAATCTTTGTGATAGTTGCTGAAATATTTGTTCTCAAGGAGCAGTGATAGAGACTGAGTCACTGAAGCTTTTGTAGCTAGGGAGTGATAGTCTGGAAGATTGTGAAGCTTGTGTAGCCAAGGACAATCTAACTATTGTATCTGTGAAAATAATAGTGAATTCCTCCAATCATCACAGGAGAAGAGTGGATTAAGGGATTACACCACCCTGAACCACTATAAACCTTTGTGTCTATTTACTTTCAGCAATTTACTTTTCAGCACTTTATTTCATGGCATACTATATCTGTGACTGCACAATCTCATTTGAACCAACATTTAAAGAAGGGACTTATCCGCTGCCCAAAAACTTTTAAATATAAGAAATTTTATTGAAACTCCACTCTAGTCATTCACTCCCCTCTGACTATAGTTTTACCCTTCTCTAGGACCAACATGTATGTTTTATGAGTCAATTGTATAGTGAGTAGTCCTCGGTTCATGATTCTACATTCGCATGTTTTACCCTTTGGAATCAGTATTGTTTTGCATGATTTTCAGGCAATGCCATTTCAGGAGCAATGATGAATTGGATTAGAGTCATGGATAAGAGCTTGGGCTAGAGAGATTAGGTCCAGAAAGAAGAATCTGATGAATCTGGGAAGTCCTTCCCAACCGCGGTGAAACCCAGTGGGCCGCGGGGAGCCCAGGGAGCTTGCAGTCCTGCCTTTACGCATTAAACTAATCCAGCTAGAGTTTATTTCGTGTCTTAAGTTGTCTACATGGCTATATAAAGCCTTAGTAGTCAGATTATTCATTTATATACTCATAGATTCATTGAAGAGTCACAGATTGTAATAATACAGTTATATGAAATAAAAGTTTCTTTGAGTTTCTTTTGAGTTCATTGGTTCCCTTCCTCCGCAAGCAATCAACTAGCTTGAGTTGATCAAGCAAGACTCCTTTGTTAAGTTATGAAGCTTTGAACGTTCCTTCGTATTGTTAATGTGGTAGTTTAGCTAGGGTTTGACGTGCTATTAACTAATCTTCATGATTGAATTCACTTTAACTCACTAATAAAACCAGAGTCATAATATGTAACCCAGAATCTAGGATTTTCCGATCGCTGCGGCGGCGGTCTTTACCGCCGCGGCAAGGCAACTTAGAAGCCTTAATTATAAGGGTTTTGCTCCAGCTACGTCTGATTAACAGGTTTAACTTACGTGTGTCAGATCTGCCCAGTCTTATATTCATTTTCATAAATTAGCATGATGGAACGTAGTTGAACTTTTAGTCAGGACATAGTTAATCGATTTCTAGGTACTGCCAGCCATTGTCGGTGGCTGCCTAGGAAGGTTCTCATTTACGCTGGGAATCCTTAATTTTTAATGCATTTGATGTTAATACAACCTAAGGTAGGTTAATTGCACAAAGTACATTTACCTAAATTCCCTCCATATATACTTAACGATTGTGATCCGCGTCTGGGAACACGTCATGACCCCCAATAATCGAAAGAGTCATGTGAAATGATTACCGTATAAATAGAATCCTATTGCAGATATAATATCCATACAGTCGTAGCTCTAGTGTCAAAACATTAACGGCCGTGTCTTATTATCTGGACATCTTACTCTCTCAAAGCAACACGTTACTTGGGCTTTAAAAAAACTTTCAAGAATAAGACATTCTTTGTAAAAAGACCCTTTCGGATATTTACTCCTACTATTAGGATACACAATTTCTGGATGAGCAACATAAATCCTAAGCATGCTTCAATATCATACCCAAGAACTACCACATGATCGCCCCATTGCTAGGGGAAACCTCAATAGTGTTTAAGCATGACAATCCACACCGTGATGTTATGAAGACTCCGGTCTAAGGATAATTACACAACCGACACATAGTGTGACACTTAATAAATTAAGTGGGTCAGTCTAACGTATTAAATTCTCTAATACACGTCCACGTACAGTCCAAGTATGTCTACACTTCGATAGATGAGATCTACCATTATCTTCACAAGATAGAAGATATCTAATACGTGCTAGTCTAACCGTATTATTAATGTCCAATTTAATAGTACATACGACTAGAGATATTTAAGTATCAAACCTTTTAAAATGAGTCGAGATCTCATCAACCATAATCACTGTTATGATTTCTCTATCACAGTTTAAGACTGGGGACGTTATCATATATACAAATTCATAATTGGTTCGTTAATCGTAAAAATATATAATAACAAACTTTCCATTTATTATATGTATAAACATAAAAAGTAGTAGAAATGACCCGACCCGGTCGGATCTGGTCCAACTTGATTGGGTTTAAGACACTAATAACTTATATGTGGGCACAGATGCAACATGTTAAGCAATTTGCTTAAGAAGATTATTGCAGATTTACACTAAGTACAAAAGGAGCCGACAATAATTTATTGTGACAATATATCTGCGATAGAAATGACAAAGAATCCGGTGTTTCTTGAAAGAACGAAACACGCTGAGTTGCGATATCATTTTATTGGGGACATGGTGAGCAGAGGAGAAATTATGTTGGAATTCGTCAAATCTAATCATCAACTAGCATATTTTCTTACAAAACCAATTCAAGTGGAGAAATTGCAGAAGGCAAGAGACATACTCAAAATTATAAATTAAGAGGGGGCATTAGAAGATAATTTGCAATAAATTAATAAGATGAGCTTGTATTATTGATAAACGTATATTAATATCACACATGAATGTAAGATAATCATGAACTAATGTGGTGCATAGCGTCTCTTAGTTTTGTGTGTGATGGAATATATAAATAGCTATGTAATCGGAGCCATTTGGGAAGCAAGCAAGTGAAATTAACGAATACAAAATATTTCTTCAACTGTAATAGCACTACAATACACATATTTTTATAGCATATCACTTGTTCATGCTATAATCATCAACAAATTTTACCTTTTACTAAATACGTTTGTACTTACCACTTTTATTTGTATGTGTTCCCCTCCCCGAAAAGATTGGAAGGTGGAAGGCTATGGTTACGATGAAGCTTGCATGTGACGTTAAAGATGTTTTATTTTATATGTATGTTTAAAAGTTGAACGTTGTAATCCTTTGGACTAGACATTTCGGTTCATGATCGACTTTTAACTATGTCATAAAATTATAGTTGAAGTACTTTGGATTTGAGATGTTTGAATGTTATAATTTGAATCGTTTTTGTTTGGTAGTTTTCCATTGGTTGTATGTCATTTTAAACCCCGAGTCTATCATTTTGTTTCCGCTTGGTACTTGGATTGTAATGATATCAGAGTCAAAGAATATAGATTTGAGTCTATTATATCCGGCACACATATAATTAAAGATATGGACTTGGTATCCGGAAAAAGAGAATAATATTCCAAATTGTGCTTGGTTTTGTGGTAGATGGCGACTCTGCTGTGTCTCGTGTGAGAGACCGATCAGGGACGGAGCTGTTCTATGGGCTTATGTGGGCTAAGTCCACCTAAGTTTTTTTTTAATACCTATCTATATCGAACCTACATCTCACAACCCATAACCCAATTTACCCACTAGCCCACCAAACTATTACAATGAACAATCCTAACCAAACAAAAACAAACAGAGAACCTCCTGCCGGCCTGATTTGCTTTCAAAAATGATTCTTTTTATTACACGGTAGTACAGTTTAATTTTTTTAGGTATAATTAATTGAATTGTCTCTTTTCTTTTTGTTATTTTGAACTTCGCCATCTTCTACGTTATCTTTGTCTTTGATATTTCCTTCTTACAAGCATATACACACACACACACAGTTAAATTAAACTTTTTATAACAGTATCAGTTGAAAATTATAAATTCATATGTATTTAACCATATGATATTATTGATTATAAGAGAAAGCATTAACTAAACGTAATGGGAATTCATAAATAGGCTAGAGAACAAAACATGGATTGAATTCTTATTATAAGTTGTTATTTTTGTCAATTTCAAAAGATACATTAAATGAGTATATCAATTTGGGAGCCAAAATACATGTAATTTTTAGAAAAGTGGCCCTCAAAATACACATGATTTTCAGAGGGCTCGAGGCTCAAGCCTATGTGGTCTGGTCTCAGAGCCAGCTCTAACAAACGGATTTGACAGACATAAACTCAAGTACACTTAGCCCACTCTAATTTTATTTCCTGGCTCCGTCCTTGAGACCGATGGATACAAATTTGGCCATAGTAAAGACCAGTGGGTTTTTGGATATCATAATCATTGCCTCCTTGTTGAGGCTCATTAATTACCAACGACAGAGGCGTATGGCTTTGATCGTGAACAAAATAGAATATGTGAGTTCCACAGGGCTACATATGCACTCCTTATGGTGTTTGTTTATGATACTCATACTAGAGTATCCAAAATGTGTTGCTAAACGAGGTTGGATCCGAGGCAGTGGTGGACCTACATACAGCTAAATGGGCAACTGCTCCTCTTAATCTGAAAAAAATCAGTTAATACATGTAGTATGCATCTTGTTTACCCCCTCCCCCTTAATTTTCTTATTTGTCTCTATAAAAATTTTACTGCCCCTTACCCAAGATCCTGCGTTCCGAGGCCTGAGACTACCTGAGTGCTCATTGTCCGGTCCTCAAGCAAAAAAGAGGCTAGCAAACCCAAAGTGTGTATTTCGAGGAAGCTTCAACGACACTCAAATCAATACTGAGTCCAGAGAGTCTTAGTATGCTAAATATGTGAAAGAAATGCAAACCTAAAAATGGGCAATATCATGAGTTTTTTATTTAAGAAATGCATGGGTCATTAGTGCAGCTATTAGCTTGATGTTATGGTTGAATGGATTTGGCCAACATGGTTTGAAAGAGGAAAATATGCCTCATGATTTAACTCATGGTGTAAATAATGGAGATTTGTTTCTTAATTCCCACGGGAGTTAAGGAAACTTGTATGACCAAGTAGATAACGAACACCCACATCTTTACCAATTACCAAGCTAGAGAGTCGCTCGTGGCCTTGGATCGGGGATAGCTAGGTTGATGATGCTTATGTGCAAACATCGAGCTAAGGTCCTGCATGTGACCGACCTCAAGTAAGGGTCTGCATGTTTCGAGTTAGGGACTTGCCAGAGGTCTCGGAATGTTGGTTTATACGATCCAGGGGCGTATTCATAAATACGAGCCATGCTTTTGGTGCAATAAGATCGCTCTAAACATGCCTCTTAAGGGACTTAAGAAAAAAAGCTCCTTTTTGAGCCCATAAATTATATAATGGCGTGTCACTGGTCGAATTCACAATTAGGTGATGCAAGCAAATTGGCACGAAACGACAACTCCATGACCGTATGAAATTTATACACTATCATCCGACCTATCCCCTACACACATCATGGTTTATTGTTGAAAAAATTAAATTAACCAATCACCTCAGCACCCCGCCCTCATACCCGGTCACGCTCACTCTCACTCTAGACGCACCCCTCAAACCCCAACTTATCCCTGAAATGCTAAACCGGAACTAAAATACTCAAACAAAACCCAAAACCATAAACGCCCGTACCCATCCTCAAATCTAGACCTTTTATCCACCCCAAAGCTAACAATTATTTTTATTTTTATATATCCTCTTAGTTCTAAATTGTTTGAGATTTATTTTATTTATGAATGTCTCAAAACAAGTCTCATTACTAATATTTGACATGTTTTTTATGGTCAAGTAAACCAAATTTTTTTTAACTTTTAACCTAAGAAAGCTTTGAAAATTGATTTTTTTTTCGGATACGAAAGAAATACACGCACACATTTTTGTCTTCACTAAAACTCGAACCCAGAATCTCCAGATTAACAACCCCAATGATTACCAATTGATATTTTGTTTTCAATTTTAGATAAATATTTTCCTATCATACGTTTTTATTTTTAATTTCTCAACTCAGTTATATAAAATAAAAAAAATAAAAAAAAATTTATCATCCTATCATGGTCACATCACTCCGGGGTATAAAAATGCACCGCCCCACCACTGCAGTCCACGGTACCGGCCCTTTCAACATGAGTGCCTGTTGTAAAGAGTTGTCACAGTTCGGCTTTTTAGCCATGCGATGTGGGAATTGGGATATCACCATTTTATGAGGATGATTTTAAATAAAGTACCGGTATCTCGCTGCCCTTCACAAAAATTACATGTAAATAAGAAAATTCATATAACATGCAAAAAAATGTCATTTTCTAAGGGCATTCATAGCAGAATGCTTATATGGTGTTATATCTTTAAAATGAAGATAAAAAATATAGTTTACCCCAAATAGCTTCCACATCAGAGTCTCTATCCCTATTTATTTTTAGGGATATGAACAGTGCATCTCTACTTGTGAGGTTGCACTATTCACGTCCTTAAACATATTTAATTATTAAAAATTATAGTGATGATGATAGGGATAGTGCTGGAGTAAAATAATAAATATTTAATGTGTATGAATAGAGTTGTGAGATAGAATATATATTATTTAATAGTATTTGAAATGTTATATGAATAAGAATAGGGATGCTGCTGTGGAGTATTTTGAATTGAGATGTTGTAAAATAGAGATATGTATTATTTTATATTATTTTAGAGATAAAAAATGATACACCTGCTGTGAATGCCCTAAAATGCTATCGCATATAGTCTTAGTTGATTGTAACATGTGTGATTAAAAGACGAAAAATATCTTTCATTTCTCCTTTTGATAATATTCATATCCCTGAACCCAAGAACTTCTCAATTAAGAGAAAAATATGTTAAAAATTTATCTTTATAAAAATAATATTGTTGTTGATTCGAGAAATAGTATAATATTTAAATGAATTTTACACCAAAAATTGATTTTATTGTAATCAAAAATGAATTCAATCTTCCAAAATGTTTTCGATTGGTTAATATATTTCAAAAGAAGATAGAAAAAAGAAATGAGAATAAAATGATTACTTTTATTTCATATTTCTACTTATGTACAATATTTATATATAATGGAAAAAAACTCGAGAGGTATTTATCCTCCACAACAGGCTTTCACAATTGAAAGAAGTGGAAAAATTTTAAATTTTAATGCATTTTCGATATTAATTGAAAATGATTCTTTCAAATATACTATAAAAGAATTAAATCTTTTATTATCAAATCAGAATTATACAAACTTATACTTGAATATTTTGGGAGAACAAATATCAATTATTTCTGATAAGGTAGAAAGGATTTTATCTGAAATAAAAAATTTATCTAGAGAAAAAGATGAAAAGAAGAATGACAAGGATATTGATAATATTGTTATTACTTCACATATTCAATCACCTCCTGATATTAAGGATTTTATTTTAAAACCTAGAGGGGATTTAGAAAAATTTCTTGAAGAAAAATTTAAGAATTTAAAACTAAATACTCTAGATCAAGATATTTCTAACACAATTGGATCTGGTACTCATAATGATACAGTCCAATTTGAAATAAATAGATTAAAAAAATATGCTTGATCGACCTACTCAAAGATAATTACTATTACGAAAGACCTTCTCCTATGGATACTCTCCATGAGGAACATGAATATGAAATTAATAATAGTTATTCCGGAAAATGTATTTACGAATGGAACCTTGACGGCTATCTTTGATAAACAAATATACAATATGATACATAGAATGCTTATGTATAGTTCCATATGTAAAACATCGTGTAATACCGATAAAAATATTGCTAAAATGATAGTTTCGGGATTTACGGCCAATTGAAAGGTTGGTGGGATAATTATCTAAAATTAGCAGATAAAGACCATATCATGAATATGGTTAAACAAGAAAATAATATAGTAGTAGAAAATGTAGTTTATACTCTTGTTACTACTATTTTAGAACATTTCACAGGAAGGATTTCGGATAACTGCGAAAATATTCGTACTTTATTACAAAATCTTAGATGTAAAACATTGACAGATTTTAGATGGTATAAAGATACTTTTCTCAATAGAGTTATGGAATTAGAAAGTAATAGCTTCATTGGAAATCCAAGTTTATAGATGGATTACCTTATTTATTTGCGAGAAAGGTAAGGAAAAATTTAAGAAAAGATTTTCTTAATATCCCTTATGAAGATTATACCTATGGTAAATTAATAGGAACAATTATTCATGAAGGCTTAGCTTTCTTTGTAATGAAATAAAATTAAACCAAAGAAATTAAAAGACGAATTTGTCCGAGAAATCACAGTTAGGTAGATTTTGTGATCAATTTGGAATGGATATTCCATCTTCTTCTAAACATTCTTTTAAAGAAAAAAGAAAAGAAAAATCTTCAGATTCTTTTTATAAAGGAAAAAGAAAGAAAAGATATTCTAAGAAAAAATTAGAAGAAAAAGAATTAAAATATGAAAAACGTAGAATAAATAAAGAAAAATACAAGACAGACAAAAAATGTTTTAAATGCGGTCAAATAGGTCATTATGCAAATAGATGCAAAATGAAAAAGAAAATTAATTCTATTGAAATATATATATATATATATATATATATATATATATATATATATATATATATATATAGTAACTCCATAGAGTAAAAATAACTTCACCTTAATTCAAGATAAATAAATATATTGTACAAATATTACATCCTCTGTTCAAATATCTAACTACCATTCAAAGGATCACATGAGTCATTATCTTTGAAATATATATATATATTTTTTGATATTCAAGCTTAAGTTGTACTTTTTGGGTCGATTACGGGTAATATCATGACTGGCCCCGAAAATTTTTGGGTTTTCGAAGAAATCGTCGAGTTAGGATTTTTTTAATTTGATGTTTTTTTTTTTTCTCTACAAAATATACTTACAAATATTACTTCAACGTCGCGCTTTTAAAATCAATAGATAAAAAATTCAAATTCATTGATGTTGGATATACTTTTCTTATATTGTTATCGTTTAAATTTATGTTGCCGTAACAAAACGGGATTCGACCTGATGCATACGAGTTATTACAACTTTGGGCCTATAATTTGGGCTTTTATCAATTCAAGTAATTTTTTAACACATTATATGAGTGTCCTATAATTCGAGTCTTCATCAATTTATGTAATTTTTTTAGCACATTATATAAGCTTGGTTGAGATTGGATCTACATGATGTTTTCTTACGAAACATGTAATTTCGGCCCCCGGTTGGATCTTCGGCTGCCGCAAAATCTGCCTAATCTTTGGGCCGGCCCCAGTAATGCAACAAAAATTATCTCAGGTCATTACAAAGGGAAGTTTTTGTGTGGTATCTCCACATGCATCGAATTGACTGGTAAACAAATCTATACCACACAGTTTGAATTCGGTTTAAAAATAAAAGGTGTATAGTTTGCCACATGGGTGCACTCCGCATATGGCGGGTGCACCGAATAACTTCCCCATTACAAGAACGGTCATTCTACGTCGTTGATTATGATAAACATAAATTGATCAACGGTGTAGATGGCCAATAATGATCAACCAATAATGGCTATAAACCAATAATAAGCAAACATTGCAGATAACCGTTGTATCTGTAACGCCCCGTTCCCGGATACCGAGTCCTTATCCGAAAATGAAACGTTCGACACGTGTAATATCAAATAAATCCAATATTATACGTAAATCTCTACTACGTCGTATCGAGTTTAGCAAAACGGAAGCCAAAAGACTTGGCGAAAACCATAGATGCTACTAAGAATAGATTACAAACATGCTAAAGATAGAAAGTTCGACTTACAACAACGAAACTCCAAAGTCTTACAAAAGTACGATGCCTTAAAAGAAAAGTACAACTGAACTTATACAAGTCTTGAAATAAAAGTACAACGTTTATCTAGAAATGAAACAACAACAAAGTCTAGTGCAACATGAAATAAAGGAAAACTGAACACAACATCACAGCATCATCGTCATCATACATCATCCTCAATGAGCTCATGGTCATCCTGTTCATCTTCTCACCCCACAAAGCATACAACAAAATGCAATGTAGCTAAGTAGAACGTACTTAGATACGAGGAAGAAGCTAATGAATAAGTAAGTCTTACAACGAAAAGGTACATTTTATCATTAAGTTGTCTTTATGAGACAGACTCATACTCTAGGGTTCACTTGCTCATCAACATGTCGTGACTATTGGTTTCTAGCTTAGCTTATCTTTGTTACATCAGTATTCAAGGGCACTATGCATGGTTTATATCCACCACAAGATATAACTGTGCAACCTATCAGTGGATCACACCAATAGCCACGGGCTAAACCCAATAGTGTACACGTTCGTCGAAGTCCCTCCGTACCTGGAGTCTATTATGGAAGACTTACGCAGTTGTTCACTTTTACTGACCGCCCACACATTGAGATATGAACTGGTGCCTCACCAAGAATGGCATGATGTGTAGTCTTTTAACTACACAAGTGCGTTTGTTAATTGTTGTCAACTAGTAACCTATGTATTTTCAAGTAAAGCTCCCTACCTCCTACCACTCCCCCTCTTAAGACAACTAGACACAACATCCTAGCACATACACAGACATTGATGAATGCTAATTCATCAAAGCACAAGCCAATCATGCTCTTCCGACGGTCCCAAACTTCAACTCTTATAAGGAATCCTTTCGGTCCCGGAACTAAACACATCAGAAGCTACATCATGGCTTGTTCATGTTCATTTAATGTTATTAGCTCAAGAAACGACATTCAAAACTGGATTCATGGCTCAAATAGCTTAAACACCAAAAACTGGTCTAATGCGCGCTCTACGCGCATGCATTGAGCTTCCTAAACCATTCAGGATACTTCTGGTCCATACATGCGAGCGCTTCACCCCCCTATGCGCGTGCTAAATGGCTCTGTATCACTTTCCACATTCTGTTGTCATCAACGCGCACATAGGGTTCGCGCGCATTGACCGCTAAAACAACCCTAATGCAGTTTTCCGCACTTTTTTTTAATGATTGTTAACCCTTTCCAATCATGATCAACATCAATATTGTTGGTCCCTTGAAAAGGCTTTGGTTAAGTTTAGAGGGGGGGGGGGGTGAATAAACTTAACACTTAAAACTTTGGAGTTAACAAATTCCGCAACTTCGGCGGCCTGGCGATATTTCGATGGTCCGTCGACACCTCGCAGCCCGTCGATAAACGTAGTCTACTGACAGTTCAGTTTGCTGAATTTGTGCAGCGGAATTGTATCAAAATTAAGCCTTAATACTTGTTGTTAAATATGATACTAAGTATTAGATACTCAGTAGTGCAAGTGTGTGAATTCAGTTGCTAGGTTCAGTAGATTGATGTGTATAATAAACTAAGTGCGTAATATAAATGCGAAAGTAAATAGCCGTATTTTATAGTGGTTCCGGGTGGTGTAATCCTGTCGTCCACTCTTCTCCCCGTGATGTTGGAGGAAATTCACTAGAGATCTTTGATGTAGTCGTTACAAAGATTCCTAAGTTGCTTGTCCTTCACCAATAACTATGGCTTCACAAACCGAAAACTCGGGAACGGTAGGATTGCGCTCCCGAGTCTTCCACTTGGTCCTTGAAGGGTAGGATTGCCTCTTCACCACTCCACCACAAACAACGATCTTTCACACCCAACGGATGCTTCATCTGTCTTCACGAGTTCTTTATAAAATAAAGATTGAATCAAGTAAATGATTCATTGCGGCGAGCTTGATTAGGATGATGTAATCGGCGGCTTGCGCCTTCAAGTGTGTAATCTTGATGTAGCTTGAATACAGAATGCACTTGAAGAAATTTACTAGATCAACAGCCTTATGCTCAGTAAGTTCAGCAGGGTGTTTTTCAGCTCAGTATTATCTCTTCAAAGTTTGGTAATTTTCATCATCTAGTTTCTGAGTTGGAAGTCCTCTATTTATAGGTAGGAATGCATGTGACTTGTATTTGAAATTCAAATGTGACCGTTCCTTGTTTTTGTCCCATCTGATTTGCATTCTGTCACTATTCATAGGACGACACTCGTCGAATTCCTTTTTGACAAGTGCGTCCGTCCACCCCTTTGACTTGTATCCAATGGATAAAAATATAAATCATCCCAACGTCTTTTTAATCTCAGCCTTTTATTTTCTTGATAAGTCAGAGGTAGTTGGCTGTCCTTATCCATGTAATCTTCCAAAATAATCTTGAGTTGATCGAGGTATATATCAGCAGGTTCATCAGTCTGTTGAGATACCTATCAGTCTGCTGAACTCCAATTTTCTGTGTATAAAATATAATGCAGTTGATTTCTTTTATCTAACTTTTATTTGTGAAGTTAGATTACACCATTTTAATTATAACCAAGTTCCAAACATCATCCAACTTATGGAACTTAGACCTTCTACACAAGGTATATGTAATCGCTTTAGGTCATCACGACTTGCCTAAATTCGATTCCATATCCTTGACTTTAAATACTAAGTTTGATCCCTTAGCCTTCATTTACCGAGTTTGAACCCTCGGCCTTCGGTCTTCGAAAGGTTCAAGACTAGTCTACCGACCTATCTACCCTACGACCTAGACCAAATGGCGATATCAACCAAAGCAGCCCTTTACGATGCTTGTTTGATCAAACCTATTTATGAATCAAACTCTAATAAACCTATACATTTGATCTAGACATCTTTTTGCCTTTGCACTATAACAGCTAGTATGGCACTCATCATCAAAACATAGAAATAAGTCCAACAATTTCCCCCTTTTTGGTGATGATGCCACTACCCTCACCTAATCAGCAAAGCAAAAAGATTAAGACAAAAATAGAACAAGTATTCATCTTTCATTAAAATCATTTGTTCAAAGCTATTACAAACTAGATACATCAAAGATAAATGTAAGTATGCTGATCTATTGTCTCTTTTCTCTTTCTTGTCTAGCCTTCTCAGCTTGCTCTTGATAGGCTCTGATTTGTTCTATCATATCCCTCATCCACTCATTTTCAATCAAGGTAAAATCAATGTAGGGATTTACTTGTTTCCACCAGTTCCATGCTTCAGGCAGGATAAGATTGATATCATTCACTCTGAATCCAAACTTCATGTACAGTTCCTTGAATTCATCAAGTGAGTCCTTTGCTTTTGTGATAGGCAAAATCCTATCACCTCTGCCACTTCTTCCACCTCTGCCTCCTCTGTAAGTTGCCCTTAAGGCTCTGACTCTTGCTTCCCAAAATTTCAATCCCAAGAAAGAGTTTAGACCTTCATGAAATCCCATGTCATGATAAGGTCTTCTTCTGTTATAGTATTCTTTCTTGTATTGTTTAAGGAGATCATCAGTAAGTTGAACTCGCCAGTGTGCGGAGTTGCTGAAAGCATTGGTGTCATCTTCCCATCTCTTCGTGCAAAAAGTCTTGCGCCTCTTTTCTTTGCAACTGATTGGCTCTCTTCCCCCTTAGTGACATCATCAACAAAACGGGATATAAGGCCATGAATACCCTCCTGTGAGATGATCACTCTATTCAATTGACCTTCTATAGCTCCAGTTCTTGTATCAAGTGAAGTAATCCTTGATTGCAAGGTCTCCTCCAGTAGGTTGATTCTTTCAGTAAGTTTGGGATCAGGCATAGCAGGTTGTTGTGCAGCAGCAGTAGGCTCAGTAGGTTTAGGTGCAACAACAAGGCTGTCAAGTTTCTGATGGATAGAAATGAATTGGCCTTTCAGAAACTTCTCTTTGGCAGCATTTCCAACCTTGATTCCCCTCACATCTAGTATCAGATCATTCTGAGCATTTTGAGTAGATGTGAAGTTTGAAGCAACTGTGGCAGTTGATTGTCTGTTTTCATTTACCATCTTCACCAGTGCTTCAAATCTCTCTTCCTGTCTATCCAGTTGTGTCCTTAACTGTTGCATATCATGCCTTACAGTCCTCAACTCATTTAACACTTCAACTGGCACTTCACTGGTCATTCTTCCACCAGTGGCTTCATCAGCAGGCTCCTCCACATTGTACTGTGGCCTCTGATTGCTTATTATCATTGCCCAACTCCCCGTCCAAATTCCAAAGGGGTTAGGTCCTTCATATTCATCCAGGATAGGATCAATGGCAGGTTCCTCAAAAATAGGTACAAATGCCTGAGGGGGATCAACACCAACATTTTTTTCTTCAGGCATCTGAAACTCCTCATCACTGAAGTCATAGTCCAGCAGCTGCTCATCTTCATTAACAGCAGTCTGCTGACTATCTTTCCCTCCAGTGGTCTTGCCTCCAGTAGGCTCCACTACAACAGCCTCATCAACAACGGGGGTTTCCTCCAAACCCAAATCAGGTTCCAACCTTTGTCCAGTCTTGTTTGAGACTCGGCAGCTTTGTACCTCCCGTTCCAACCTTTGTGCGAGTCTTTGTTTGTACCCCAAAGAACTCCGTACCTCCTCTTCAACGCTCTGTGGGTTGAATATAGCCTCATTATCCACTTGGAATCCTTCTGCATGACCAATCTTGTGTAGGATGATGGCGCTTTAGTAAGAATGCCCTCAAAGTCAAATCCATCTTGATATTCAATGGACTCTTCGAGCCGGCACTAGGTTCATTGAAATCGGTAACCTTTTCTCCATCCGAATCCTCACTCGCCAGGGTTCGGTTGTGCGAGAGGCTCTACAACATGGAATGTAGAAGATTCATCGGCTAGCCTACCAAAGACTCGGATTGATTCCTTCATTGATCAATGCTTCCGGATCATCCATGGTGAGATCCCGTAGATCCTCATCCATCTCTCCAAATCTGCCGGCCCTCGGCGGACTTACCGCATTAGTGGACCGTTGTGCGGGTGGTTCAATGATTAATGCAGTCCCACTGGTTGCTCCTGGTCCAGAGGGGAAATCTCCTCTAGAATCTGATGATGAGGAAGAATCATCATTGCCATCTCTTGGATCTCTAAACTTGATACCCTCCTCTTTCTGTTGTTCATCAAACAAATCCATCAGTCTTGATTGCAGCAGGGTGGTATCAACTAGATCCAGCAAGTTCTCTACTCCCAATTTTTCAAAAGCCCATTCTTCAAAATCTGTCATAGGTTCAGCAGCTGGCTTTTGTCTCTTGTAGAAACCAAACTTCCATTGGAAATAGTCAGCAATTTTCTGAAGTTTGGGCTCTACATACTCTTCTATTTTCTTCCTTTCTTTCACATGTCTTTCAAAGGGCATGAAAGATCTCCTGGGAGCAGCTCCAGTGCTTTGTTGACCTCCAAAGGTTCCAACAAGTAAATTCATGGTTTCTTCAACATATGTTTGAAAGTCAGTAGGTTGCTGAGGTGGTAGATTTGTGCCTACTACTTCCATCTGTACAACACTTGGTTCCCCCTGACTTACATGCTCATCAGCAGGGTTAGCAGCAAACTGCTCTTCCCCCTGAGTTCTTGCAACACTTTTAGGGTCTTCAACCAGGTCTTCAATTACCTCTTCAACTACCACAGCAGGTTCAGGTTCAGTGGTTTGCTGTGGTTCTTCGGTAGATACTACAGCAGGCTCAGGGTCCGTAGACTGCTGTATATCTTCAACAGATTGCTCAACAACAACCTGTCCATCATCAGTAGACTTGACTACCTCTTCAGGTGAGGAGTCAGTAATTTCCACAGGCCTGATTATGGTCAAGGGCTCAGCCTCAACAGCCTCTTCTTCCTCTTCTACTGATGCTTCCTCTTGGATTCTTTGAGCCTACAAGTTTTTGATTTCTTTCCCTTTTCCATGTTTTTGTTTATGAATAATTTCTTTTCTCCTCTTGGAAATGGGTTCATCATCCTTTTCAGCCACAGTAGACTTCCTCTTTCTACTTGCTTCTTTCTGTTGTTCCCTCAGAATTTCAACAACAGTTTTTCTTGCAGCAACAGCAGGGTCAGTAACCTCCACTGAACCCTCAGCAGACTCAGCAGTCTGTGCTGTTTGCTTTCTTGTTTTCTTTGAAGGTTTTAATACCTCAGTTATTTTCTTTGTATCTCCACCCTTTCTTTTCTCAGCAGCTTTCTTTGGTGCAGCAGGTGATAAGCGGATTTTCTACGGTCCGGTCGATCAAGTAAAAACTCGAAACCTTAGCAAAATTTACTTTCTAACCGGCAGTGGACCGGGTCGATTGTAGGATAGTGCTTGAGGAGTCCGAGGTCGAACCCACGAGAGATTGGCTTTTGAGTACCACAAGTGACTTAACACTCACTTCAGGTCAAACATATAGGTGTGAAGTTATACTATTGCGTAAAAGAGAGATTACACTACTCGAAATTCTAAACAATTAAAAGAGGTATGGCCGAACTACGATCCAACGGATTACTTGACCCTCAGAAAGATTACCCCGGGAGTGTGCCTTACTCTACCCTGCCATCTAACGATAACTCATAGGACAAACCCCGTATTGGAACTGGACTTGATGACTAGGGCGTCAATCTAGTACACGGGTAGGTGTCAAACTACCTTTCAAATCCAAAATCTCTACGGTCCCGAAACCCCGTTCCCACACGTCGCCGCAACATACATTTATAAGCTAAGTGTGTGCAATGGTGAACTAGGTGATCAATCTAGCTCAAAAACGATTCAAACAAGTTTCGAGATGCGGATTATCAATTAGAACGTATAAATTACGCGCTACACTACCTCCCGGTTCATTTCTCTAATGGTGTTTCACCCGCATTCACATAGTTCAACCATACGGAGATTTAGCTACTCATAATCGAAGCTAAACAATAAAAACGGAAGAAGAACATCACAACAACAATAAAATAACAAAAGAACATACTTACTTTACTCTACTTGAAGGAGGTGTCAAATGTGCTTACAAAAGATCGAATCTTGACAATCGAAATGTTAGAGATCGAAAGACGATTCTAATGATATATAGCACTAATTCTAACTCCTAAGGATGAAGAAAATCGCCCCAAATCGCCTAAAAACCTACTCCCCTCTTTTCTGCCTGCGGCTGTGAGAAAATGAGCTGCTTTATATAGACTGGGCGTATGGACGCCCGTCCGCATCCTGGACACCCGTCCGAGTGGGTTGTTCTTGAGTGGACGGGCGTTTGCTTACTTGGACGCCCGTCCGCTTTATTTGAGCTTTTTGGGTCGGGCTGAGCATCACCAAACGCTCGTCTGGGGTCCCGTCCGGCTGAAAATCCCTCTATCCTGATAGACTTGGACGCCCGTCCAGATTTCCTGGACGCCCGTCCACAAATCCTGGACGCCCGTCCATGGATGCAAACGCCCGTCCGGGCTGTGACTTCACTTTTTCCTTCGTTTTTCACTCTTTTCTTGCACCGGACACGTCCAACCTCAATAATTCTCGTCTTCCGGCTCTCGAGACACCCTAGTCCTGCATCCATATGAAAACAACAAGAAAACGCATAACCCCGCAACTACGGGTGCTCGGGAAAACGAGTATAAAATGCTAAAATAAGGCCGAGTTTACGGAAAACCGACAGTCACTCGCCGTGCAATAAAACCTCATTTCATACTCAAAATAGGGTCTAAACTCACCCGAGACATGCCAGAAATGTGATAATCATGGGCTAAACTGTACATAAATGTACTGTAAAGTTGGTTCCCATCACCACCCCACACTTAGCCTTTACTCGTCCTCGAGTAAATTAGGCGTTCAAACAATACCAAGGAATCAACTTTACGGTACATGCATGTGGTTCAAAATATCGAGGTAAAAAGAGTTTAACTAAGTGAATGTATTACCTTGACTCTACCAAATCATGACACGGAGTGAGTGTGTGTTGAATGACGACGACTTGTGCTTAATACGATTTCCGGCTTGGAATACCGGACAAATGACTTTACACAATCCTGCCCTTCCTAGAATCTCCACTAATCGGGATTAACCAAGGTTAAACACGGTCCAAACAGACTTGAATGGTTATAACGTTAGGCTCGGGAGGGGCTAACCGAAAGGATAATTTGGGAACTGGAGAAGAGAAAATACGAGTGAACCAAATCAACAAGTGTATCTCCTCCTTGCAACCATACAAATCAACACCAAACTCCTCCGATCATCAAACAAATCAAAACAACTTCCAAACTCAACATTATATGGACAAACAATACACGTCCGCACAAGGCTTTCTTTGACTCAACACTTATTCACTTTATTCAAACTTTTATTTCACTTCATTTTTTTTTTCAACTTTTCTTTCTTTTCTTCTTTGAACCAAAGGCCTTATAAAAAGATCACTCGAGCTCTTCCCCTTCTTATAGCTCTAAAACTGA
Organism: Gentiana straminea; assembly: GCA_036785695.1. Lineage (NCBI taxonomy): Eukaryota > Viridiplantae > Streptophyta > Magnoliopsida > Gentianales > Gentianaceae > Gentiana > Gentiana straminea. Next base: position 923,604 of record JAVUPR010000241.1, on the reverse strand, counting down.
GGAAACAACAACCCGACTCAAAAACAACATCTCCCCCCACCCCACACTTGCCTTCGCAAGTGTGGTTTAACAAGAGACTAAGTCCACTCGTAGGGTCAAATGAAGGGAATGTGACCAAAATAAGGCTCAAGGGTAGGTTTCTGACTAAGTAACGAAATGGCTATAAAGCGAATGGTGGTCGGACCATTCTATCAAGGCTGAGAGGGGCTACGAAGGTCAAACATTCGGCTCAGGCTTATTTGGCTAAAGTAGGGTAAAAAAGAACGCCAAAACTGTCATCCCGTGTTCCTACCAAGGCCAATCCTTCTATTTCGCCTCGAAACTAGGGGTACAAGTGTGTAAAGTAATCGTGATAAGCATAACCGTCGTCAAACGTGTACTAAAAAGTGTTCCGTATCATGACAATATAGACTCACTGTGAGACATTCACAAAACTAAAGACCTTTCACCACTCAATTGTGAACAGCATGCATATAACGTGGTGTTAAAATCTTGGAAAATTTTGAAAAACGGCCTAAAAATCGACTCGGAAACGAGTAAAAACCAAGTTTACCACATCACGGCATAATACTTTTAAGAACAAGCGAATAAGCTAAGTCGTCTCCCCCCTTTTTAAGTGAAGCACCGTCCTCGGTGTGTGAACGAGAAGGAAAAAGAAAGACTTAGCTTATGAGCCCGGCAAAACGGCGTGATCAAGTCCCGTAACGGTCGTGAAAGTAGTCCATCCCGAATCCCTAGTCATTGAAAAAATCCAAGAAATACATGCACGGGACATGGTCCGCGTGCCAAAGCATATAATATGGGGAATTCCGGGGATAATAAAAAGAACGACATCGTCACGTCAGAAAACTTGAACAAGTATATCACAAAAATAGTTAAATATGATTCAAACATACAATAACAACCAATCACGTCCAAACGTGCCCAACACAAAACCCACAAATCCAAGACAAGTCACATGAGGCATGAAAAGATGAAAAGTACGTGCCTTATGGCTAAAACAGCAGGGCAAAAGAAAGTAGCAATAAAACCACCGCAAAACAAGCAAAACGGAGAAACGGGTGGGTTGCCTCCCACCAAGCGCCTTTGTTTTACGTCGTTGGCTCGACAAAGATGACTTATACTATATCGGTTTTTTCAAAATTATACCACCGATACGTGCGAGGAAGACGAGGTGTAGAAAGAAAACGGACGGTGAGTTATAAAGTTAAGATGTCATGCATTGGAGTCCATGACGGGACTAAACAATTGGCTTCCTCTATCTTAGGATCCTCCAAAATCACCACTTCGAGAGCTTCATCAAACGGCAAATTTTCATATTTCTTCAAACGAAGGCCATTTGTGATTGAAGTCCCATGCTTGGGGTGCTTTATCTCTACAGCCCCCGAGTCAAAAATCCTCTCAACTGTGTAAGGTCCCGACCATCGAGACTTCAACTTTCCCGGAAAAAGATGCAAACGAGTATCATACAACAGAACTTCATCTCCTTCCTCAAACTTCTTCGGCTTTATCAATTGATCGTGGAGAAGCTTGGTTTTCTCTTTGTATCTTGCCGAACAATCATAGGCTCGTAGTCGAAAATCCTCCAATTCGACTAACTGAGCCATCCTTCTCCCTCCACTAAGAGTCTCGTCCATATTTAACTCCTTAATAGCCCAATGCGCTCTATGCTCAACTTCCACTGGTAAGTGACACGTTTTTCCAAAGACAATCATGTACGTCGACATACCAATTGGAGTCTTGAATGCGGTTCTGTGAGCCCAAAGAGCGTCATCCAACTTTTTAGACCAACTCTTAGAATTTTTATCAACAGTTCGTTCAAGAATCCTTTCTATACCTCGGTTTGAAACCTCCACTTGGCCACTCGTTTGAGGCTGATAAGCCGTTCCCAACTTATGAGTCACCCCATACTTAAGGAGTAGCTTATCTAAGTCTCTATTCGCAAAATGAGTGCCATTGTCAGAAATGATAGTCCTAGGTACTCCAAAACGTGTGAAAATGAATTTTTTGAGAAACTTAATGACCACGTGTCTGTCATTAGTGGGGGTTGCAATCGCTTCCACCCACTTCGAGACGTAGTCACAAGCTACCAAAATGAACTTGTTGCCAAAAGAAGAGGGATAGGGTCCCACAAAGTCAATTCCCCAAACGTCGAAAACCTCACAAACAATGATAGGTCGTTGAGGCATCTCATTTTTCTTAGAAATTCTCCCCGAACGTTGACACGCATCACAGGTTTTTACATAAGCGTAGGCATCCTTAAAAATTGTCGGCCAATATAGCCCGCTTTGCAAAACCTTCAATGCGGTCCTTTGTCCCGAGAAATGGCCCCCGGCCTCTCTATCATGGCAAAAGGATAACACGCTCAATCTCTCGTCCTCAGTTATACATCTTCTCAGAACGCCATCAGCACACAATCGAAACAAGTAGGGATCCTCCCAAACGAAGTATCTAGCCTCACTCACTAACTTCCTCCTCTGATTCTCGTTTAACTCCGACTCGATAAATCCACTTTCCAGGTAATTCACAATCGGTGCAAACCACGGAGCTCCCTCCTTTCCTTTCTTCAGAAAATTCCCTCGTTTTTCCGGTAACATAGTGTCTACCACAAAAAGTCGCTCATCCGGAAACGAGTCATCTATTTCAACCCTTTCTGATTCGTCACCCTCAACTGGCTCAATCCGACTAAGATGATCGGCTACCACATTCTCACAACCTTTACGGTTTTTAATTTCCACATCAAACTCTTGAAGGAGCAAGATCCATCTCAACAAACGCGGTTTCGCATCCTTCTTAGCGAACAAATATTGCAATGCGGAATGGTCTGTATGGACAATCACTTTAGACCCCACCAGATAGGATCTAAACTTGTCGAAAGCAAAAACTACCGCCAGCAATTCTTTCTCGCCGTAGTGTAGTTCGTTGAGCCGGATTCAAGGTGTGACTGGCATAATAAATCGGTCGAAACAACTTATCCACCTTTTGTCCTAACACTGCTCCTACTGCCAAATCGCTAGCATCGCACATGACCTCAAACTCTTGCTCCCAATTTGGAGCTATCAAAATAGGAGCCTCAGTCAAAAGCTTCTTAATCTCCTCGAAAGCTTCCACACACTCGTCATCAAAAGTCACATTTACTCCCTTCTTCAATCTAGAGGTAAGAGGTGTAGCCTTTTGGGCAAACTTAGGGATAAATCTACGATAAAACCCCGCATGTCCCAAGAAAGATCTTAACGATTTCAAATTAGTAGGCATAGGCAACTTAGAAATAGCATCTACCTTAGCCCTATCAACCTCTATCCCCTCAGCTGAGACCTTATGACCTAGGTCGATTCCCTCAGTCACCATAAAGTGACACTTCTCCCAGTTCAAAATCAAATCGGTCTCCTCACACCTAGCGAGCACTCTATCTATATTAGTCAAGCATGCATCAAAACTGTCCCAAAAAACTGTAAAATCATCCATAAACACCGCCATACACTTATCAATCAAATCATCAAAAATGGCAAGCATGCATCTCTGAAATGTCGCGGGTGCGTTACACAACCCGAAAGGCATTCTTCGAAATGCAAAGGTGCCATAGGGACAGGTAAACGTGGTCTTTTCTTGGTCATTGACATCAATGTGAATCGATAATAACCACTAAATCCATCAAGAAAACAATAAAATGCATGACCAAAGAAGCTTATCTAACTCTTGATCAACAAACGGGAGTGGGAAATGATCCTTCCTAGTCTTTTCATTCAACATGCGAAAATCAATGCAGACTCGATGACCAGTAACAGGGCGTACAGAAAAAGACTCACCTTGCTCATTTGTTAGCACTGTAATGCCGCCCTTCTTAGGTACCACCTGTGTGGGACTCACCCACTCACTGTCCGAGATGGGGTAGATGATGCCCAACGTCAACATCTTCACCACTTCCTTTCTTACCACTTCCAGTAAATGCGGGTTTAGTCTCCTTTGCGGTTGACGCCTCGGTCTCGCCCCATCCTCGAGGATGATTTTGTGCTTACATATGTCGGCACTAATCCCCTTGATATCCACCATTTTCCATCCAAAAGCTCGTTTCCTCTTCTTCAAGACTTGAACTAGCTTTACTTCCTGCAAGGCTGTTAGTGAAGCAGATATAATAACTGGAAGTAAATCACTACCTTCAAGAAAAACATATTTGAGGTGTTGAGGAAGCGGTTTCAATTCCAAATCCGTCGGTGGTTCCTCAATGGATGGCCTTGGCATATCCTGCAGGCGAACCGAGATCCAGTTTCTTAGTCCAGCTAGCTTCCATGAACTCTCCCGCCTCGAGATGCATGGCATAAACTCGCATCACCCGGCTGTCGTCAGTCACCTTGCATGATTTCATCAAGCATTTCTCCAATGGTTTCTTGTGCCCCTGCAAATTCACATTCTCCAAAACACACGGGTGGATGACATCTATCGAAAAACAATCGTTCATCTCATTCTCGGGGTGTTTCATGGTTTTGTACACATTAATCTTGACACTATCTTGACCAACTCTTAAAATTATATCCCCCCTCTTAATGTCTATCAAGGTCTCCCCAGTATTTAGGAAAGGCCGACCTAACAAAAGAGGTGTCTTAGAATCAGAGTCCATATCAAGAACCACGAAATCAACCGGAAACACAAATTTATCAACTTGAACCAACACATCCTCGGCTACCCCTAGCGGTGTCCTAACTGACATGTCCGCCATTTGCAAAGTCATGCCCGTTGGTTCTAATCTCCCTAGGCCCAACTTATCATAAACTGACTTTGGCATCAAACTAACCGATGCCCCCAAATCGCAAAGCACATTTTTGAAAACAGTCTCTCCTATGGTTATCGGGATAGTAAAACTGCCCCTATCTTGAATTTTGGGAGGGATTTTATTCTCAAAAATGGCGGAACATTCATAACTCAACTGGACCATCTGTTGCATTTTCTCTTTACTTGAAAGCATATTCTTTAAAAACTTGAAATATGATGGGATGTTAGCAATGATATCCAACATTGGCATGGTCACTTCAAATTTCCTCAACATTTCCAAAAATTTGGCTTGACTTTGGGTCAAGACCTCCTTTTTAGTTGTTTTGGGAGGAAATGGTAAAGTGGTCACGTCAAAACCCGGGGGAGGAGGGGGAATTTTACCTTTACTACCTTTAGGCCTGAGTGGTGGCGATGGCTCTTCTTCTTTCACATCAATGATTATCGTATCCGACTTTGGCCTCGCCGCTTCTTCCCACTTTCGCTTGTATTCTTTCACTTCCCTTTCCAACCTCGAGATTCTCTCTTTTTCAGCCCTTTTCTCAACATCCTCATCAAAACCTTCTTGCTCACCCAACGACCCTTTGTAATCACAAAATTTCTCTTTCTCGGAGTTTGGCACCATCTTCTCAAGTTCTCGACCTTGTTGACCTGTCTCTTTACCACTCCGGGTGACTACCGCACAAACATCTTTAGATTCCTTGGGGTTCCTCTCCGTGTTACTAGGTAGCCCCGTACTCAAAGGCGGTTGAGATCTATTCTCGGTCAACTGGCCCATCTGAATCTCCAACACTTCAACAAATCCAAAAACTTCCCTCAGTAGACTGGGGGAAACTTCAATTTCTTGTCCATTCGCAGCCGTTTTAAATGCTTCAGTTCCTTCCTGTATTTGAATGTTTCTCCAGAAACCGACAACATTTGTATAAGAAATTTATCTCCAGTCTTATATTCAACACATTCTCCAGACCGGCATATCTCCTTATTCTTCGACCAATGTTAATGGCCGTTCGATTCGTTTGCATCTTCAACAAAACCTCTAACACTTTGGCTTGATTCAATCTGGACATCAAACTTTTCCGCCATTTGTATGAGAAGAATGAGATGAAGAAGATTGATTCTCAAATCTGTGTTCACACAGTGTAAAAAATCGCAGAGATAAAGTAGATTTTGCAAGTAGAGAATCTGCTGCATGATAGCCTGTATAAATAGACAGAGAGTGGTTGTAACTGTCAGTGCACGTACATCCATGTCAACCATGATTAATCTGAATAAATGCTGGCTTGACACGTGTTCCATAACGTTTGATAACCGTTAGATCGTGTTAACTGCGGTTATAAAGATAAAATAAATATCCCGCCAATATGCTTTTTGACTTTAATAACTTTGACTGAGTAACGTTCCATCCAGCAGGGTGATCCTCAGCAGGGTGGGCTCAGCAGTCTGCTGATAAATAGGCTTCAGCAGCCTGCTGACATAAGTACTCTGTTGATCCTGTTTTCTTCTTGTTTTGTTCAATTGATAATACAAGATGAAGTTTAATACCAATGACTGATCTGTCAAGTGAGCTCACCCAAAATGACAAAGACCAATCCCCTTGGCAACCTCATTTGCTCAATTGTCCAAACATAAGTACATGGAATTGTTGATACCAATGACTAATCTGCTAAGTGAGCTCACCCAACATAGCAAAGACTAATCCCCTTGGTGAATTCCAGTACATTGCTGAATGTCAGTCAACTTTTATAATTCCAAGTTCAGTCCTTAGTTTAGCAAATCTTTCACTATCAAGTGGTTTAGTAAAGATATCAGCAAGTTGATCTTCAGTAGGGATGTATAGAACCACCACATCTTTCTTTTCAACATGATCTCTTATAAAATGATGTCTCACATCAATGTGCTTGGTTCTTGAGTGCAAAACAGGATTTTCTGTGATTGCAATTGCACTTGTGTTATCACACATAATTGGAATTTCCTTTTCTTCAATTCCATAATCCTTTAATTGTTGTCTTAGCCATAGTACTGTGCACGACAACTTCCAAAGCAGAATGTATTCGGCTTCGGCGAAGGAAGTTGATATAGAATTCTCGTTTCTTGCTAAACCAGAAACCGGTCTATTTCCCATTAACTGACAGGTTCCTGAGGTGTTTTTTCTATCAATCTTGCATCCAGCATAATCAGAATCTGAGTAGGATATGACTTTGAAGCTTCCTTCCTTGGAATACTATATCCCTACTCCCAAAGTCTCTTTTAGATACTTGAGAACTCTCTTGACTGCACCTAAATGACTTTCTTTAGGTTTAGATTGAAATCTTGCACAAACATCTACGGCAAAGGATATATCAGGTCTGCTGGCAGTTAGGTACAGCAGACTGCCTATCATCCTTCTGTATAAGGTCTGATCAACATCTTTGCCTTCTTTATCTTCATCCCGTCTGATATTTGTACTCATAGGAGTTGAATTCTTAGTACTGTTTTCCATACCAAACTTCTTCAGCAACTCCTTGGTATACTTGGTTTGATGAATGAAGATTCCATCTTTCATCTGTTTAACTTGCAATCCCAAAACGTAATTCATTTCTCCCATCATACTCATTTGGAATTTGCTCTTCATTAGATTTGCAAACTTTTCACAAAGTAAATCATTTTCAGAACCAAATATTATGTCATCCACATAAATTTGTACCAATGAGGTGTCTTGTCCCCTTCACTGATTCTGAAAAGTGTCTTGTCAATGGTGCCTTTTGTAAAACCATTGTCCACCAAGAATTGAGATAGAGTCTCATACCATGCTCTTGGTGCTTGTTTCAATCCATAAAGTGCTTTGTTGAGTCTATACACTTTATCTTCTTGATCTTTAACTTCAAATCCAGGAGGTTGCTGAACATACACTTCCTCCTCTAGGATACCATTCAAAAATGCACTCTTGACATCCATTTGATATACTTTGAAGTTCTTATATGCATCATGTGCCAAGAATAATCTGATAGCTTCCAATCTTGCAACAGGTGCATAAGTTTCATCAAAATCTATTCCTTATGCTTGAGAATAGCCTTTTGCAACTAGTCTGGCCTTATTCCTCACAATGGTACCAGATTCATCAAGTTTATTTCTGTATACCCACTTAGTACCAATGATATTTGCATGACTTGGCCTTTCAACTAGTGTCCAAACTTGATTTCTTTCAAATTCATTCAATTCCTCTTGCATAGCTATTATCCAGTCTGGATCTGAAATAGCTTCTTCAACAACTTTTGGTTCCATTTGAGATAGAAAGCAAGTAAACATAGCTTCCAGTTGTCTTCTAGTCTTCACACCTTGCTGTACATTGCCAATAACTTGTTCAGCAGGGTGATTTCTTAACCATTGTGGATTTTGGTTATTTTGATTTTCAGGAACATCATCTTCAGTAGGGTCTGCTGTAGCTTCTTCTATAGGGGGTTCAGCAGATCCTTGAACTGCTTCAGTTGTTGCATCAGTAACATTATCAGCAGGGTGTTCAGCAGGGGCAGTATCAGAAATTTTTAAGTCATTGAATCTTTCCAATACTTCAACACAATCTGGATCAGTGACTTGTTGATTCTCAGCAGGTCCACAATCTTCATCTTCCATACCAGTAAACTTAGGTTCATCAAACACAACATGTATTGTTTCTTCATGTTTCAGTGACCTCTTATTCAGCACTCTGAATGCCTTGCTGACTGAAGAATATCCCAAGAATATTCCTTCATCTGATTTTGGTTGGAATGTTTTCAACTGAACTTTATGATTTAGAATAAAACATTTGCTTCCAAATGGATGGAAATAGGATATGTTAGGTTTCCTTCCATTCCAAACCTCATAAGGTGTCTTCAGTAGCTTCTTATTGTTTACTGATGTTCTGTTTTGTGTATAGCATGCTGTATTTACTTGCTTGACCCAATATCTTTCGTAGTAGCAATGCCTCACAGATCATTGCTCTTCCCGCTTCCTTTAAAGTCCTGTTTCTTCTTTCAACAACCCCATTTTGCTGAGGTGTACCAGCAGCAGCAAGTTGATGTAGTACACTATTCTGTTCACAGTATTCTCTTATTACTTTGTTGAGAAATTCAGTACCCTGATCTGATCTTATCTTTATTACTGTTAAACTTTTCTCATTTTGTAATCTCTTCAAAAGATTTGGCATGCTTTGAAGTGTTTCACTTTTCTTGTTCATAAATATCACCCAAGTATACCTTGAATAATCATCCACAACCACTAAAGTGTACTTCTTTCCTGTTACACTTGTTGGAGTTATTGGTCCAAAAAGATCCATATGCATCAGCTCCAACACTCTATTAGTTGATTGTTTGGTCTTTGATTTGAAACTTGACTTTATCTGTTTACCCTGCTGACATGCATCACATATAGCATCCTTCTTGAATGTGATCTCAGGTAAACCAATCACTAGCTTCTTCTTCACCAACTGATTAATATCATCAAAGTTTAAGTGATTTTACTTCTTGTGCCATAACCAATTGAGTTCTGACTTGGTATGCACAATAGGCAGGTTTCTGGAACTGCAGTAGACCAATCCACAACATACATATTCTATTGTCTTCTACCAGCAAGTACAACTTGATCACCTCTTTCAACAATGACAATACAATTGTTTTTGTCAAAAGTGACCTTGTATCCCTTGTCACAGAATTGTCCAGTGCTCAGCAAGTTGTAGTCCAGTCCTTCCACATATGCCACATTCTTGATTGTAAGTCCATTCCTCACAAGTGTGCCATATCCTCTTGTATATCCAGGTGTATTCTTGTTGCCAAAATTCACCCTTGGACCATCTTTTGCCACAAAGTTTGACAAACAGTGCTTATTCTTTGTCATGTGTCTGGAACATCCACTGTCAAAGTACCAGACACCCTACAAAACAAAGTTAATGCATTTTAGGTACCCAAACCTGTTTGGGTCCATAGTGGTCAGTGGTAAGCATGACCCTTGGTATGTTTCCATAAGGTCTTCTCATGAATGTGTCATACTTTGGTTCATACTTTGGTTCATACATGTATTCCACACATCCATAAGTTCTAACAGTAGGTTGTGTAGGAACCACATATGTTTTCTGGCCTTTTGGTTTATAATGCTGTTTGAAGTGACTTTTGTTGTTAGAAACATTGGCATAACCATTAGTTTGCTTTCCGTTAGGAACGATGTACTGTAATATGGAGTCTGCCGAGGTCTTGTGTAAGTCCTCTCGCGATCCCATTGCCTAGGTTTTACCCTAGTAGTATGGTTATACTTGCTTGTTTCTAGCATTAGATGCGGGAATATTCCAATCATCATCGGTAGGGAACGCCTACCTTTCCCCCGAGATAAGTATCTCTTGAATGATTATCATTTTTGGGTTTAGGATTCTTATCCTTCGAATATTTCGTTTCTTACCCTTCGTGGTCCAAATAGACTTGGTAGCGTGTCTGCTATCGGCGAGCTTAGAAGGCACAAGCGAGTCCTATTTTTAGATTTACTCTTTTTATTAGGAGTCGTTGACTTCTTTGACTTCGATTTTGCTTCTTTGAAGCATTCTCATTGGGTTTTACTGCCTCAGCAACCTTACTGGGAGTTGGATCTAGTGCAGGTACAAACTTAGGACCAATTCTGGAACTAGGTTCAGTGGCCTTACTGGATCCACCCTTGTTAGATTGTTGAGTTCCAAATCCAAGCCCTGTTCTATCTCCATAAGGCTTTCCTGATTTGTATGCAGTATTGGAACAAGATGGTTCAGCAGATTCAGAGGCTGCTGGATGTCCAGCAGACTTATATTGATTCTGTCCAACATCTTTTTCCTTACCTTTGAGAACCCTTAATTCAGCTTGTTAGGAACATGTTATTATGTTTTGATGATGGCCATACTAGCTGTTATAGCAAGCCTGAAATAAGTTAGAATTCTCTGTAAAAGTCTTTACTTAGGGTCTGACAAGTTGTATAAGTTAAGTCAGACAAGTATTGTACTAGTTGGTAGGATGGCAAAGCAAAGACAAATATTCGGCAGAGTGAAGCCGGCCAAGCACCAAGCAGAGAAGTAATGAAGACTTTATGGTCGACTTATAACCAAGGAATCCGTGATGACCTTGGATAAGTCTAAGTTATGTTTTAAATGATAAAACTCAAATGTTCAAATATGGTGTACACTTTGGTCTCACCCAAATCAAGGATCGGTGAAGTTCAAAGACTCTCCAAATACTAGAACAAAGAAGGAAACAGTGAATCGGCTGAGTAAACTGACTTTCGGCAAAGAGAAAACAAAACAACGAAGAAGAAGTGACGGCTAAGTCAGTAGGCTCACTCGACCGTTCTATAAACGGCGAAGAGACACCTACAAGGCCATAATTGATATACGATGAAGATTCAGAAGATCATGCATTAAATGCTCAAATCATTAAAGGATCAATCAAGGACGGATTATCTGCTATACGTTTGAAGAAAGAATCCGATCACTGAAATTAAGGAGAATACAATTAAGGGGGAATCAAGAATAAAATCAAGGATTATTCCCTCATTAATATAGCCAACGGACGGAATTTCAAAAACGAAGGTATTCAAGGCTATAAATAGAAGGCATTGACGAAAAAAGAAAACAACAATCAAGAAAGAAAATCTAGCGAAACTCTGTCAATTTGAAAAGCCTTCTCTCGAAATTACAAGGATACATCTAGTGATCAACTCGGACTTCAAAGCTACAAAGTCATACTCGGGCGAGGATTGATCAAGCAAGTGTGTGAATCACATTCACATCAAACTCGAAGCAACCGAATCGAGGCAATCGAGAAGGAGTTGAATCTGTGATAGCCGTTGAAGGATCTTGATCTTAAGGAACAAGAGAAGGAAGACCGAATCACCGAAGGCTGCTGCAGGTCAAGGAGTGATAGTCTTGTAGATTGTGAAGCTTGGGAAGCCAAGGACAATCATACTATTGTATCTGGTGAAAACAATAGTGAATTCCTCCAATCATCACAGGAGAAGAGTGGATTAAGGGATTACACCACCCTGAACCACTATAAGCCTTGTGTCAATTTAATTTCTGCAATTTACTTTACAGCATTCATTTAATTTGCATACATCATAATTTGCATCTGTGACTGTCTAAACCGATTTGAAAACAATATAGTAAGAAGGGATTTATCCGCTGCCCAAAAGCTTTCAACTAGAAGAAGAAAAGTTTTTGAAACTCCACTATAGTCATTCACCCCCCCTCTGACTATAGTTTCACCCTTCTCTGGGACCAACAATTGGTATCGGAGCAGTGTTCCTAGTATCAGAACCTGTTCAGATCTAATTTCTGGTAACAAGGAGATCACATATTTTCAAAGTAGTTTTCAAATTTGAGTTTTTCATTCACTGTCATTTATATCTTCAATTGCACTGATGGATTCCTCAAACTTCTTGTCAAAAGTACCTGTTTTCAATGTTAATAATTTTGATGAATATAAAATAAGAATGTTATCTCATCTTGCGGCAACTCATGAGGAGATGCTTGGATGTAATCAACGACGGCCCAATCATGATCACTACCGTGGTAGGCACAGGAGCAGATCAAGGAAAGGAGATAAACAAACCCAAGAAAGATTGGACCAAAGATGACAGGAGAAGAGCAAACCTAGACTTTGTAGCAAAATATATGATCTTAAAGACTCTAGATAGCAACATGTTCATGAGAATAAAGGATTGCAAAACAGCAAAGGAGATGTGGGACAAGCTGGCACTAATCAATGAAGGATCTGAAGCAGTCAAAGAAAATAAACTATCTGTTGCAAAACAGAAGTTTGAAAATTTCAAGATGAAGGCGGTGAATCCATTGATCGGATGGACAACAGATTCTCAAGTATCATCGTGAACCGCAACGACTTGGTCACACATATCCCCAAAAAGAAGTATGCTTGAAGATCTTGAGAGGACTACCCGAAAGATGGAAGATCATAACATCGAATCGAGGAACAACAAATCTTGCAAGCACCGACACTCGACACCGATGTCCCAATTAAAAGCTCATGAATTCGAATTGAACGGCGAAGATGGTGCTCCGGCGAGACACACAAAATCACCGCATTAGCCGCACCCCGGAAAAGTAACTTTGCTTTGAATGCATCAAGAAAGAGACACAAGAACTAAAAGAACAGTAGCTTTATTAGTTAAACGTTTTGACAGTTTAAAAAGAAGCCATTCAAAGGAAATTCATCATCAAACAAAAAGTCAAGCTCAACCAGAGACATGAAGAAGAAAGATGATGAATACAGATGCTTCAACTGCAACAAGAAAGGTCACTTCAAGGCTGATTGTCCTGAAGAAAATGACAAAGATGATGAAAAGAAGAAATACAAAGCATCTGAAAAGAAAAGGAGCAAGAAGGCACTTAAGGCAGAATCCAGCAGTGAAAAGCATGAAGAATCATCTGACAATGACTCAGATGATAGTGATGAAGAAGACAGTTCGTAAAAATGAAAAAGCATGCCTATGTCTCATGACCAAAGAATTGGATGAAGATAAAAGTGATAGCTCGGACAACGAGGAAACAAGCCAATGTTTAATGGCTAAAGAATCGATGAAACCGAGGTAACATCTAGTTCCCGTTCTTCATCTAATGCATCCACATCTAACACCGCACAATCCTCTAGTCTTCCATTAGATACGACGAGACCTAGTCCAAAATCTCATGACTAAATTTGATGAAATTGAAAAGAATCATGAAATTCGGAAAAGGAATGCAAGGATCTAAGGAAAGAGAATAAGAGGTTAAAGAAAGAACTGGATAAAGCAAAAGCCGAATTAACTAGTAAGGAGACCTACTTAAATGATCAACAAAAAGCGAGATGATCATACATCTGTTATTAACAGATCAGTTAAGGAAATCTCCTCACCAGTGAAGGTATCCACTGCACCACTAAAGGCACCAGCTTACAAACCCCCAAAAAGGTTTGGATCCAGATCTGGTCTTGGCTACAACAGTCAGGATGAACGTAGGAATAATGGTCAACACAATTCTAAATTGAGGACCACTAGTGGACCAAAATTTAGAAAGAGACAGACCATGTCTCCAACAGATCATCCTGTTCCGGTGAAGTCAAAACCCAGTGTAGTGAAACAGCAAACTAAATCCTCATTCCAGTCAATCAAGAACAAAAACCATCTGAAAGGAAAAGGAAGACTTTACCCTTCAGAGGATGATTGGAATGTTGCTCCTGCAAAATACAAGAAGAAACCATTCCACAAAATGCATCATGTGTTTAAGAAAAACCAATCTGTTCCTAGACACATGAAGCAAGAAAGGTTTCCTACTGCATTTTGGAAAGTAAAGAAGGATGCAAATGCACCAAAAGGTGGAGAAAAGTATCAGAATACCTTCAGTAAAAATACTAGAAGCTATTCTGCCATGCCTTATACATATGAAGTTGATGACTTCAATTATCCAAAAAGAAGACCTTTTGGATACACCCTTGGTATGGGAGGCATGATTGCTAACGGTATGGACCCAAACAAGTTGGGTACCTAAACTTAATTAATGCTTTTGTAGGATGTCCGGTACATAGACAAAGGATGTTCCGGACACATGACAGAAACAAGAGATGGCTCACCGACTTCAAAGCTTTTGATGGACCCAAAGTCACATTTGGAGGTAAAGAAAACCCTGGCAAAATTAAGGGGGAAGGCACAATAATCAAGAACAATCTAAAGATTCGAATGTGGCATATGTCAAGGGACTTAACTTCAATCGATGAGCATCGATCAATTTTGTGACAAAAGCTACAATGTGCACTTCAACAAAGAAGGATGCAAAGTGATTCACAGTCAAACCAACACAATAGTTCTTGCAGGAAGAAGACAAGACAACATGTATGTGGTGGATTGGAGAATAGCCAAGGCAGAAACATGTCTACTTGTCAAGAATAAACAATCAACAAGTGGATTTGGCACAAAAGATTAAATCACACGAATTTCAAGACCATCAACAAACTATCAAGGAGCAAGTTAGTTGAAGGCCTGCCGAGATCACATTCAAAAAGGAAAGTCTATGTGATGCTTGTCAGAAAGGAAAACAAATAAAAAGCTCATTCAAGTCAAAGCCTCATCAATCTACAACAAGAGTTCTACATCTGCTACACATGGACCTGTTTGGACCAGTCACACCAGTGAGTGTGAGTGGTAAGAAATACACTCTTGTAGTGGTGGATGACTTCTCAAAGTACACATGGACCATCTTCATGAATAAGAAGAAAGAAACACTCAAGAAGCCGCCGCCCGGATTTGTTGAGAAGACTCCGAGAATGAGAAAGAACTAAAGATTATCAAGATCGTATCGGATAGAGGCACCGAATTTCTAAATGAAATTATCGAACCTATTGTGAAGAAAATGGAGTATTACATCAACTATCTCAGGCGGAACTCCACAACAAAATGGTGTAGCGAAAGAAGAAACGAACCATCAAGGAAGCGATCGGACAATGATAGCGAAAGCATGTTTACCAAAGAGATTTTGGGTCAAGCAAACAAACACAAGATGCCATACACAAAACAGATCAATCATCAACAAACACCATGGAAAAACTCCATATGAAATATGGAATGGTAGAAAACCCAATATCTCATATTTTCATATGTTTGGATCAAAATGTTTTGTCTTAAACAGAATCAACCGCATACCTTTGATGAGAAGGTCGATGAAGCAATCTTCATGGGATACTCGGACACCAAAGAAAGCATTCGAGTACTAAATAAAAGAACTTTGGTGATTGAAGAATCAATACATGTGGTTTTTGATGAACCAAACACAAATGGTGAAGATCTTCAAGATCAAGAAGAGAAAGCACCACAAAGAGAAATCTATACAAATGCAACCATACCAACTACTATCCTGAATCATCATTCGAAGATCAAGAGGAGCCACATACCAATACACCAGATGAAGCTCCTCAAGTTGAAGTTCATGCTCAGCATGAAGGTATGGAAGCACCAAGTGAAGATCAACTTCAACCAGATCTAAATTGGCTAAAAGACCATCCTGAAGAACAAGTAATTGGAGACATTCACACAGAGTCGAACCGAGAAGACAACCGGAGCACATGCTAACCTCGCTTTCTATCACAAGTGGAACCCAAGACCATAGATGATGCAATCCAAGATGCAGATTGGATCACAAACCATGCAAGAAGAACTAAATGAATTTGAAAGAAATGAAGTCCGGGAACTTGTTGACGGACACGAAATTGCCAACATCATTGGTGCAAAATGGGTATTCGGGAACAAGATGGATGAGCAAGGAACTCGTTGTCGAAACAAAGCAAGGCTAGTTGCAAAAGGCTATTCCCAAGCTGAAGGAATAGATTATGATGAAACTTTTGCTCCAGTAGCAAGATTGGAAGCAATCATACTTTTTCTAGCATTTGCTGCACACAAAGACTTCAAAGTCTATCAAATGGATGTAAAGAGTGCATTCCTAAATGGACTCTTGGAAGAAGAAGTTTATGTAGAACAACCTCCTGGATTTCAAATTAAAGGAAAAGAAGACAAAGTATACAAACTCAAGAAGTCCCTCTATGGACTCAAACAGCACCTGAGCCTGGTATGAAACACTCTTGTCACGCTTTCGATCAAGAATGGATTCAGCAAAGGAACTATTGACAAGACTCTATTTAAACTGGAGGAAGGAGCAAGCACATTGCTAGTGCAAATCTATGTTGATGATATAATCTTTGGATCAGAGGATGAAAAGCTGTGTGAGAAATTTACAAACCTGATGAAGAGCAAATTTTAGATGAGCATGATGGGAGAATTAAACTACTTCCTTGGCCTTCAAGTAAAGCAAATGAAGGATGGCATTTTCATTAGTCAAGCAAAGTATACAAGAGATTTGATACACAAGTATGGGATGGATACAAGTGGCACAGCAGACACACCAATGTGTGCCAGAGTCATACTTGGAAAAGATGAAGGAGGAAAAGATGTTGATCAAAAATTGTATAGAGGAATTATTGGATCATTATTATACTTAACTCGCAAGGACGACATAGCATTTGCGGTAGGAGTATGTGCAAGATTTCAAGCTCAACCAAAAGAATCACATCTTCTAGCAAAAAAAGGATAATCAAATACTTGAAAAACACTTTAAATGTTGGTATTTGGTATCCAAAAGATGGAGGATTTACATTGATATCATATTCGGACTCGACTATGCTTTGGATGCAAAATAGATAGAAAAAGCACCTCCGGAACTTGCCAAATGCTAGGAACCGGACTAGTCTCTTGGTTCAAAAAAAGCAAAACTCCATATCTACATCAACAACAAGCGTAATACATAGCAACAGGTAGTCATTTGTGCACAAGTACTGTGGATAAGACAATAGCTAAGGGACTATGGAGTAGAAGAGAAAACAATTCCAATCATGTGTGATAACACAAGTGCAATATCTATTACAGAAAATCCAGTATTGCACTCAAGAACAAAGCACATTGATGTAAGACATCATTTTATCAGAGACCATGTTGAAAAGGGGGATGTCATCCTAAAACACATACCCACTGAAGATCAATTGGCTGACATCTTCACTAAACCACTCAGTTATGAAAGATTCAGCAAGCCAAGAACTGAGTTAGGAATTATTGAAATTGAATAAGTATCAAAAAGCGGCTAACTGGAGTAATCGGCTAAGTGACTTCATTAACTGGTACGACCTTTGCCGTTACAGGAGATGCAGCAAGTAAGGCACTGGCATCCAGCGAAGGTAACTTAACTGATTGTTAGGAACAGTGAAATGGAGCAGCTAAGTAAAGAACCTATAGAACGGCTAAGTGGCCAGCGAAGGCACTTCACCGAAATAAAGACTTGGACAAATTAAGAGTGTGAACAAAATCAATTCTGATTACACGTGGAGAATAAGGAAATTATGGAGGATTATTCTATACACACGTGGCGATCAACTTATGATCATGGAGGTAATTATATTATTTTTCGAATTATAAACTCCTCGATTCCCGGGCTCTATCATTACTTGCCTCAAACCACACCCCCACTCCACTCGAATATCGTGATTTTTATACGCAAAATCACGCCATTATGCCACAAATCCTTCCATATTCAAAACCACGTTCACACTACCCAAATCACACTATAAAAACAAGACTTAGAGATTTTCAGAAATCTTTACGCTTTCTTGTCAATTACAAACTCTACTCTTGATTCTTTCTATTGCAAACTGAAATTCATTTCCAAAACTTCTCTCCTCTTCAAAAATGGCATCATCCTCCACAAACACCCAAGCTGGATATGAAAAATCGATTGCCACGGGATCCTTCTTTCAAGAAGAACACTACTTGAAACTGTGTGGAAATGACGAAGATGCCAAACGATTAGCAGCAGGTTGCAAAATCCTAAAGCTATCAACCTTCCTCAATCCTTCTATCACCGAGGTTTGCTATGAAAGTCTGATTTCCTTCTGGAAATATGCACAATACGTGCCTGGGCTCCCTGCTGAAGAAGGTGACGAGTGGGAAGAAGACAAGATTGTAGCATCTGTCAACGGAAAGGAAGTGACGATTACAGAAAAGATAATTCACAAACATCTCATACTTTCCAATAAAGGTCAAGCAAAAGTGACACTTGTATCACAAAACTTGGATGATTTCTGGGCAACAATTGCCAAAACGGCAAACCCAGGATCCACAAAGGTCAACTGTTTGAGATCTGATTTAAAGAAACCATTCAATGAGTTCAGTGCCCTAATTGGCAAGACCATTGAAGGAAAATTGGGAGCAAATAATGCAATGACAGAAATCAGAATGAGGCTGATGGGAATCATCTACAATAATCTGCCATTCAACTGGGCAAAATACTTCTTTCTAAGACTCAAAGAGCAAATCCAAGGTGAAGAAAAAGCAGCAAACAAGGGGACAAAAGAAGGGAAGACAAAGAAAGGACAATTCTGGGTGAAAAAGTCATATGGTATTCAGTTACACTATTTGTTGCAATGTCTCAAAGTCCCCACAGTACAACTCCACAAACTACATGAATCCAAAGTCATGTTTACTTATCTTAAACAACAACGAGAAGGAAGGAGAAGGGAAGAGAAAGAAACCTACACGCAAGACCACCGGTCAAAGAAAGAAACAAAAGATTCAAGAAAGTCTTGAAAAGACCGACTTTGCACAATTGATTGATGAAGGAGAAGAGGAAGAAGGTTCTGACACTGAAGCAGAACAGCAAGAAGAAGAAATCAGTGGGGATCAACAACATCCTAATAAAGAAAACACTGGAGAGGATGAGGAATCATCTCCAGAAGAAGCTGTACAATTGACTGCAAACGATATAGATGATCGAATTGCAGAATATCTTGAGTGGAAGGAAGGTGATTCCAAACAACAGCTTCAAGACTCAGATCACATGCTTGCTGAAGAAGCATGGCTATTTGACATTCTGGGAATCACAACTCTGGTAGGTGTACTTGATGAATCACCTCTATGGGAAATGGTTGATGCAGCCAAGGCAAAACTGCCCCAGATCTCTGGGAGACAAAGTGATGACTCAGAAGATGATGGGGATGATCATGATCAAGATGATGGTGATGATCATGATGACAATGATGATAATGATCATGATCAGGATGATAATGATGATCTTGATCAAGACAGAGAAGAGAACTCTCCTGCACCAGATGCAATTGATGACACCACTATTCTCCGTACATTTATGAACACACAAGCCTCCGGCAAGTCTACATCTCCAAAGAAAGACATCCACTCAACCGCCGTCCGTCGGCGTTCCGACCAACAACAAACACATTGTGGACACCGGCTCACCGTTCGCCACTCCGGTCAAGACAACCCCCGGAATAGAAATAGGGGAAACAAGGCTCAAGCCACACCAAGATACACATCTACCCAAATACTTGAAGATCTAGATGTACATGCGGATGTCACTCAACATCCGGACAAGGGACAAGCGGTGGATCCGAACCAAGTTTGAAACAAGGCGAGGAAAAATCTCTCACCGAACACCGGCATTACAAATGAAACTTTTGAGAAAGCGGCGGACTTGCTAGTCGAAGAATTGGAACAACAAGCAATGTATCTCGGATCTATGACTTCACTTTTAATGACAAAAGCTCCTCCATTGAAAACAAGTTTCGTGCCATTGCGTAATACATTGATGCACAAAATATTGTTGTTCAACAACAAGGAGATCCGATGAAGCAACTCAACATCAATATTACCAACGATCTTGCCTTGCAGCCTCGTGCAACACATCTCCCAAGAAAACGAATCACCGGCGTAGCTTTTGGGACTAGACTTCGGAGTGTCAATGAGAAATTGAATGATCACAACAAAAGATTCACTTCCATTGAATCAAAACTTGACTCTCGATTGGAACGGCAGAGGCCACCAATAGCATCCTACTCCAAAGAAAGGGATGATGTCGCTAAAAAGGGGGAAAACCAGGATAAGCCCGAAGGATCAACAATCGACCCCCAAACTTCACCGAAGAACAACCGAGGGCAAGGGACGAGAAATAAGAATCGAAATGAAGCGAGAAGAACAAAGCAAAGAAGGGTCGAGAAAGAAAGGGAAAAGGCCCTAAAGGAACCCTGCATTGGATTTCCTCACCCTATGCAAAGAAGTGATGATGATAGAGATAGGTCCGGCAGACAGCAAAGGCCTGGATCCAGCCAGCAAAGAGGATCAGCCAGTCAACACAGACTCAGCACCAAAGGAAAAACCAGCAGAGGTAGCAGCAGCTCCAGATATACTGAGGAGCACAAGACTTACACTGGTCACCAAAGCAAAGCAGAATATGATGCAGATGTACTGGACCATGTAAGAGAATTTTTCAGAGTACAAGAAGGACTCTATCCTCACTCCTCACAAGATGAAGCCTGGGCTGATTGGCTAAGCTATCAGGATGAAAGGATGAGAACCGATATGGCCAAACTTTACAATGAAGTCAAAAGAGAATTTGCACTTCTCAAACAAGCCAACAATAAACCAAGCTCGGCCCATACCACTATCTGCAAAAGGACCAGAAGACTTGCCAGCTGAAAAGCAAGAGGAATTCAAATATATGGCAAAATTCTTCAACCCTATGGGGAGAATGGAAAAACAGGAGCAGTGGAGTCTCTACAAAAGCCTCAAGTTTGCAGATTCACATATTGCTGAGGCTAGGGAAAGACTTGAAAAATATTTTGGAGAACCTAAGGCAAATGAGACCATGCCTGATTTCAACAAACTCTTTGCCAAAAGAGTTTTCAGGGTGTACCTGAATACACAGCTTTGGCTTACTGGAAGTGGAAGTTTCCAGAAATTGACTGGAAAGACATGGAAGAGGTTCAAACTACGAAATTCAAGAGGTACAAGCCTGAATTGAGCAAAATGTAGTTTGTAACACTTGAATAAAGTCTTAGAAATTATTACCCTTCGATGGATGAATATAATTGTTGAACTTTTTATCTGTTGTGTATTATGAAAATCTTGATTACTTATGTTCAGGCTTATGAGGGTTTTGGCATCATCAAAAAGGGGGAAATTGTTAGGAACATGTTATTATGTTTTGATGATGGCCATACTAGCTGTTATAGCAAGCCTGAAATAAGTTAGAATTCTCTGTATAAGTCTTTACTTAGGGTCTGACAAGTTGTATAAGTTAAGTCAGACAAGTATTGTACTAGTTGGTAGGATGGCAAAGCAAAGACAGATATTCGGCAGAGTGAAGCCAGCCAAGCACCAGCAGAGAAGTAATGAAGACTTTATGGTCTAACTTATAACCAAGGAAGTCTGTGATGACCTTGGATAAGTCTAAGTTACGTTTTAAATGATAAAACTCAAATGTTCAAATATGGTGTACACTGGTCTCACCCAAATCAAGGATCAGTGAAGTTCAAAGACTCTCCAAATACTAGAACAAAGAAGGAAACAAGAATCGGCCGAGTAAACCGACTTTCGGCAAAGAGAAAACAAAACAACGAAGAAGAAGTGACGGCTAAGTCAGTAGGCTCACTCGACCGTTCTATAAACGGCGAAGAGACACCTACAAGGCCAGAATTGATATACGATGAAGATTCAGAAGATCATGCATTAAATGCTCAAATCATTAAAGGATCAATCAAGGACGGATTATCTGCTATACGTTTGAAGAAAGAATCCGATCACTAAAATTAAGGAGAATACAATTAAGGGGGAATCAAGAATAAAATCAAGGATTATTCCCTCATTAATATAGCCAACGGACGGAATTTCAAAAACGAAGGTATTCAAGGCTATAAATAGAAGGCATTGACAGAAAAAGAAAACAACAATCAAGAAAGAAAAATCTAGCGAAACTCGTCAATTTGAAAAGCCTTCTCTCGAAATTACAAGGATACATCTAGTGATCAACTCGGACTTCAAAGCTACAAAGTCATACTCGAACCGAGGATTGATCAAGCAAGTGTGTGAATCACATTCACATCAAACTCGAAGCAACCGAATCGAGGCAATCCGAGAAGGAGTTGAATCTGTGATAGCCGTTGAAGGATCTTGATCTTAAGGAACGACGAAGGAAGACTAAATCACCGAAGCCGCTGCGCAGTCAAGGAGTGATAGTCTTGTAGATTGTGAAGCTTGGGAAGCCAAGGACAATCATACTATTGTATCCGTGAAAACAATAGTGAATTCCTCCAATCATCACGGAGAAGAGTGGATTAAGGGATTACACCACCCCGAACCACTATAAGCCTTGTGTCAATTTAATTTCGCAATTTACTTTACAAAGATTCATTTAATTTGCATACATCATAATTTGCATCTGTGACTGTCTAAACCGATTTGAAAACAATATAGTAAGAAGGGACTTATCCGCTGCCCAAAAGCTTTCAACTAGAAGAAGAAAAGTTTTTGAAGCTCCACTATAGTCATTCACCCCCCCCCTCTGACTATAGTTTCACCCTTCTCTGGGACCAACACAGCTTTCAATCTTCCAACTTCTAACTCAAGAGCTTCTTTTTCAGCCTTCACAATCTCATAACCAGATTGTATTATCCTCAGTTGATTAAGGATGGCATCCAAAGTCTCATTGTTGTCGAATTTCTAGGATTTGAACCACAAGTTGATTCACAATCACTTCCAAACAGGTGTATTGATAGATACGGTGTTGTATACCTCCTCGCCATCCATATTGGCCATCAAAGCATAATCTTCCATATCGAACTAGTCTTGTCATCCGATTCATTTCCTTTTCGATTCCACTTCATACCCCGATTCATCTTCAAGAAACCATAGCCTTCTTGCCATGTCTTCTTTGTTGACTTTTGGTCTTCGCAAGTCCGGACAATCGTGTCTAAAATGTCCAGGCTTCTTGCAGGTTGAAGCAAAGATAATCGGGTTCCTTGCCTTGTTTTAACTCGGGACGACGGGTTTGAAGTGTCCTGGTTTCTTGCAATGAAAGCACGTATAGTCATTATCTTTCTTTGGTTCTTCTTTCCTTCTTTCGGTAGGGCCTCTTTGTGAAATTTCTTGAAGGGGCCTTTCCGGCCTTCATCATCCCGATTTTCTTGCTCGCAGGGCAATCGCTCTTGCATTTCATCTAGCATATCATCCTATCCTCCCGATGTTTCTTCATGATGTGAAGCAGCCAATGCGAAGGTCTTTGGCTCTTCTTTTTCGCCTTTCGAGCACAAGCTTTTTGCTAAATTCATAAGCCTTTAGATCTCGAAAACAATTTGAAGGTGTCTTCTTCATGCAACTTTCTCATTTCTTCAATTGCGATCACCTTCATTTTCCAAACATCTTTTGCAGGTAGAGCTTCCAAGATTTTGGTGTTTATTTCCTCCTTTGAATAACTTACACTCAGCAGAGTAAGTTCATCCAGGATTGCATTGAATCTAGAATCCATTTGCTCAATGGTTTCATTTGGCGGCATCTTGAACTTTTGAAACCTTTTTCTGGCTACACTGATTTTATTCTTCTTTATTGCATCAGTGCCTTCACAGATCAAATGTATCTTGTCCCAAAGTTCCTTTGCAGTTTTGCAATCCTTAACCTTCATGTACATATTGCTGTCCAAAGTTCTATAAATGATATCAATAGCAATGTTGTTAAGGTTTGCTCTTTTTCTGTCTTCTGCGTTCCATTCTCTTTTTGGTTTAGGAATGTACTCAGTTGTATCACCCACTGTCACTGCCTTGGTAATCTCCAGTGGTCCATCCGTTAGTACATCCATCATCTCATCATGAGTTGCAGCAAGGTAAGCCTGCATTCGACGTTTATACTCATCAAATCTATCTAGAGAACACATCAACATAGTTCTAGCATACTGTGTGTTATCCATGATGCAAGTCTTTGAAAATCAGTAACTTGAAAGAAAGTTTTAAAGAATTTTCACAAGCACAACAAGTAGGATTCCTTCAGAACAGAAACTGCTCCGATACCAATTGTTGGTCCCTTGAAAAGGCTTTGGTTAAGTTTAGAGGGGGGGGTGAATAAACTTAACACTTAAAACTTTGGAGTTAACAAATTCTGCAACTTCGGCGACCTGCCGATACTTCGCAGTCCGTCGACACCTCGCAGCTCCGCCGATAAACGAGTCTACCGACGGCTCGATTTGTCTTGAATTTGTGCAGCGGAATTGTATCAAAATTAAGCCTTAATACTTGTTGTTAAATATGATACTAAGTATTAGATACTCAGTAGTGCAAGTGTGTGAATTCGGTTGCTAGGTTCGGTAGATTGATGTGTATAATAAACTAAGTGCGAATATAAATGCCGAAAGTAAATAGCCGTATTTTATAGTGGTTCCGTGGTGGTGTAATCCTGTCGGTCCACTCTTCTCCCGTGATGTTGGAGGAAATTCACTAGAGATCTTTGATGTAGGCGTTACAAAGATTCCTAAGTTGCTTGTCCTTCACCAATAATTATGGCTTCACAACCGAAAACTCGGGAACAGTAGGATTGCTTTGCTCCCGAGTCTTCCACCGGTCCTTGAAGGGTAGGATTGCCTCTTCACCACCTCCACCTAGGGGCACGAGCCGAACCCTACCGAACATGTGCGGGGTTCGAGTTCGGCTCGAAAGGTTCGAACCTACGGCTCGGCTCGAAAACCTTAAAGGTTCGGCTCGGGTTCGAAAGTTCGAACATGTTCGACATGTTCGAACATGTTCGAACGGTTCGAACATGTTCGAACCTTATATATATAGTTTTTTTTTTAAAATATACAATAGTTCGAGCCGAACGTGTTCGATACGGTTCGGCTCGATAGACGAATATCAAATACCTAACGTTCGGCTCGACGTTCGAAGGTTCGAATCGAACTCGAATCGAGCTTTTTTCGAGCCGAATACAGCGAATCGAATCGAATACTGACGTTCATTTACAGCCCTAGCTCCACCACAAACAACAGTCTTTCACACCCAACGTTCATCTTTATAAAATAAAGATTGAATCAAGTAAATGATTCGGTTGCGCACGGCTTGATTAGGATGATGTAATCGGCGGCTTGCGCCTCTTCAAGTGTGTAATCTTGATGTAGCTTGAATACGTAATGCACTTGAAGAAATTTACTAGATCGAAGGCCTTATGCTCGGTAAGTTCAACGGGTGTTTTTCAAATTTCGCATTATCTCTTCAAAGTTTGTTAATTTTCATCATCTAGTTTCGAGTTGGAAGTCCTCTATTTATAGGTAGGAATGCATGTGACTTGTATTTGAAATTCAAATGTGACCGTTCCTTGTTTTTGTCCCATCCGATTTGCATTCTCGTCACTATTCATAGGATCGACACTCGTCGAATTCCTTTTTGACAAGCATGCGGTCGTCCACCCCTTTGACTTGTATCCAATGGATAAAAATATAAATCATCCCAACGTGTTTTTAATCTCAGCCTTTGATTTTCTTGATAAGTCAGAGGTAGTTGGCTGTCCTTATCCATGTAATCTTCCAAAATAATCTTGAGTTGATCGAGGTATATATCAGCAGGTTCATCAGTCTGCTGAGATACCTATCAGTCTGCTTGAACTCCAATTTTCTGTGTATAAAATATAATGCAGTTGATTTCTTTTATCTAACTTTTATTTGTGAAGTTAGATTACACCATTTTAATTATAACCAAGTTCCAAACATCATCCAACTTATGGAACTTAGACCTTCTACACAAGGTATATGTAATCAGTTTAGGTCATCACAGACTTGCCTAAATTCTGATTCCATATCCTTGACTTTAAATACTAAGTTTGATCCCTTAGCCTTCATTTACGAGTTTGAACCCTCGGCCTTTCGGTCTTCGGCGGGTTCAAGACTAGTCTACCGACCTATCTACCCTATCGACCTAGACCGATTCTGTCGATATCAACCACAGCGGCCTTTTACGATGCTTGTTTGATCAAACCTATTTATGAATCAAACTCTAATAAACCTATACATTTGATCTAGACATCTTTTTGCCTTTGCACTATAACAGCTAGTATGACGCTCATCATCAAAACATAGAAATAAGTCCAACAAATATACTCAACAATACAGTAGTAAAACAGGTTCCAAACATACTATAGCATCACATAGCATACCAAAAACACATAGACATGGGTTTTAACCACAAATCAACACTAAAACTCAACCTTAACACTATAAAACCATAACTACTCATTAAGAAGAGCCTGTTACTTTCTAGCAAGCAAAACCAAAGCAAAACCTTCCAGAAAACTGCTGTTTTAGAGAAGGCTTCAACTAAAAACCTATTTGATCACAATTAAACATGGATTAATTGATGATAAAAGCTTTTACACAAACGAGACTACAAATTAAGAGATTTAGACAACCAAAACTTGATGATCTCTAACTAGGGCAAAAATAACATTTCTCAAAAGTTCAACTTTCTTGTATCAAAACGATCCTCTTGTCCCGCTGATTACGAATCTCTACACCGTTCTGAAAACCGTCAAAGATCTTGTGAGAATTTTGGATAAGACTCTTCTCCTTTTTCCCTTTTGCTTTCAACGTAGAGGATAGAACATTTTGAATTTGGATTCTGATAACTCCCGTTTTGCAACATCTACCTTAATAGGAAGTTAATTCCCAAATAATTATCATTTCATTAATCCTAATTAATTCCCAAGAAATCCTTTTTATTTTCTTTTCCTTTTAATAATAAATCCATAAATAATAAATATAATGTTCCGTTTTTCGTAAAAAGACATGTCTGCCCTTTTTCGAAAAGTCGGGATATTACATTCCTCGTCCTTTAAGATGAGTTTCGTCCTCGAAACTCGAACGTACTCAATCCATTGACCTTCCTTTGCAACTTTCTCTTTAACACAAACCAAACCAAAGCTTCACTTGTTTCCCACGGGTAACCTCTAACAACTCTGACCTTGCTGACCACTGAACCAAACTGGAACTCACTACAGATTCCCCAAAACCGTTCAACCCTTGTACACTTAAATCAAAACTGACCAACCGCATCTTGAACCTCAAAAGCTGTACTAACCCATCTTCTACTCAACACTTCAGAGCTCTACAAACACTTACCTGGATGGTGTCCAGAAAGTTTTCCTAGTTATGTTATCGGCCTCATCAAAGTGGGAACCCTTATACTTGGCATTGCCATTTCCACGGGTGCCATCTCCCCTGACCCATATGTTAATACGAATGACGTCTCCCCCGTTGTTACTGTTCGGGTTGTCTGGAGCGCCCAAATGGCTTCGGGCAGGTAGTCTACCCACTTCCCGGCCTTCTCGTCCGGGCTCTTCTTCAACACTTTCAACACTTGCTTATTGGCGTTTTCTACCTGACCGTTTCCTTGGGGGTAGCATACCAAGGACTGCCAGTGTTTAACGTTATGCTCTTTGCAAAATTCATCGAACTCATCTCTGAACTATGGGCCGTGGTCGGATACAATGGCTCGTGGCACCCCAAACCGAGTCCAAACTTGATCCAGTAAAAAGTATATTATATCTTTGGCGTAGATTTTTACAAGTGCCTTTGACTCAATCCACTTTATGAAGTAATCCACAGCGACAACCACATATTTGCACTTCGATCGGCCTTTTTTAAGGGGACCGATTAGGTCGATCTTCCACATGTCAAAAGGCCATGCAGCGACGACGATGCTTTGCTCTACTGAAGGCAGCCTGGGTATGTCGGTGAAGCATTGGCACTTATCGCAGCTCTTAGCATATCTTTCAGCATCCTCAGCCAACTTTGGCCAATAGTATCCTGCTAGTAGTGCCTTTTGGGCCAAAGTACAGCTGGAGGGGTGGCCCCCGCACACCCCCTCATGCAGTTCTACGAGTGTGCCATGTTCCTCTCGGGTCCGACACAACGCTGCAGCGGCTTTGAAAAAGATCTTCTGTACAAAATTCCGCTCAGAAGCGTGTAAAGTTCCACCCTTTTCCTGAGGGCTTGGGCTTCCTTGGCATCTTCCGGTAGTATCCCATTTTCTATGTATGCTTTAATTTCGTCTATCCAACATGGAGTCGATGGTTGAATATCCGTGATTTCAGCTCGGCATACGGCGGGCTCTTCCAAGTATTCGAACATGACCGCGGGATCGCTAAACTCATCTTTGGAGATCAGCTTGGATAAATAATCTGCCCGCTCATTCTGCTCCCGCGGTATGTTCTGGAATTCGCGGTACTTGAAGCTGCTTCTTAATTTTCTGACAAGATTGAGGTACCTTTTCAGCACTTCATCTCTTGCTTCAAACGCCAGGGTCTCAACGTTCATAGCTTTTGTCAGCTTCAGTCCGGCTATGACCGCTTCATACTCGGCCTGGTTGTTGGAGGCGGTGAAGTTGAATCTTAGGGCCTTCTCGATCTCTTCAGACGAACCCGGCTCCAAAAGTATTATCCCAGCTCCACATCCATTTTGGCTCGCGGTCCTATCAACATACATCTGCCAGCATGTGGGCCGGCCTTTTCGGCTCGACCGCCGCTGGGGTGTTCAATTCATCGACGTTCGGCGAACTAAGCTGTCCGGCTGGTCCTTCCTCAAGCTCGTTTCGACTATAAAATCCGCTAGAGCCTGTGCCTTGATAGATTTTCTGGGCTCGTATCGAATGTCAAACTTGGTCAACTCGATGGCCTATCGTAGCAAACGGCCTGAGAGGTCCGGCTTATGCAATAACTGTCGCATGGGACCGTTTGTCAAGACCACAATTGTGTGTGAAGAAAAATATGCCCTTAGTTTTCGGGTAGCAATAACGAGCGAGTAAGCTAATTTCTATGCATTAAGATAATGGCTCTCAACGGGACTGAGGGCCTTTGAAACATAGTTAACGGGCTTTTGGAGGGTCCCGTCCTCCTTGACAAGAACGTCCGCAACGGCTCGGTCCGAAGCTGCCAGATATAAAAAGAGTTCATCTCCTAGGATCGGGCTGACCAGCAGCGGTGGGCTCGCCAGATAGGCCTTGATGGCTCTGAAGGCCTGAGAACATTCTTCTGTCCACTCAAACGTTTTGTTTCCTTTGAGGATTTTGAAAAAGGAAAACATTTTTCTGCAGACTTGGAGACGAACCTTCCCAAGGTGATGATTCTTCCATTTAGCCTCTGGACCTCCTTCACACAGGTTGGCTCTCTCATGTTGGCCAGGGCTTGGATCTTCTCTGGGTTCACTTCAATTCCTCTTTGAGTTACCATAAAACCTAGGAACTTTCCAGCTTGGACTTGAAAGTGCATTTCGCGGGATTTAACTTCATAGAATGCATCCTCACATTGTTGAAGGTTTCTTGCAGATCGGCCAGGTGATTGGTCCGGGCGGACTTGACGACCATGTCGTCGACATACGCCTCCATGTTTTTTCCAATCTAAGAGCCAAACACCTTGTTGACCATTCTCTGGTAAGTGGATCCGGCGTTCTTCAACCCGAATGACATCATCTCATAATAGTACATTCCGCCCGTGGCTCTGAAGGCGGTCATTTCCTTTTCTTCGCCAGTCATTCTCACTTGATGATTCCCGGAGTAGGCATCTAAGAAACTCAACATTTCGAACCCAGCGATCCGGACAACCATTCTGTCGATTCTGGGCAACTCATAAAGATCTTTCGGACTGGCCTTGTTCAGGTCGGTAAAATAGACGCACATACGCCATTTCCCATTGTGCTTTCTGACCATCACTACATTGGCCAGCCAAGTCGGGTATTGGAGCTCTTTAATAATTCCGGCTTCGATCAGCTTGCTTACCTCAACTTTGATTGCCTCTTCTTTCTCTTTGGAGAACTGGCGGGCTTTCTGTTGTATAGGTTTGAAGCGAGGATGCACATTCAGATGATGTAATGCGATTTCGGGCTCCACGCCTCTCATGTCCGTGACTACCCAAGCGAATGCATCCAAGTTCTCCCTGAGCACCGACACCAGTTTCTCTCTTTCCTTCTCTTCCATCTGTCCGCCTATCTTCACCTTTTGGTCAGGATATTTCTTATTTATAGCAACCTCAATCAGTTCGTCTTCCACGGTGAAATCTGATTCGTCCCTTACTTGGAGAGTGTCGTAGATGACTGTCCTAGAACCAGTGGGAGCGATTTCTATTGGGGGGTATGGCTCGTTTCGAGCTTCTGTTACCTCGATTGTGTCCACGCGAGCCTGTCGGGAGGCCGACTCGGATGCCTCGTCCTGAGCACTTATACATCCCTCTTGTAGGATAGTCGACTGCGGTTTGTCGTCACATGGTTCAGTAGAGTCTGGGGTAGCTGACGACCATCCCGATTCCCTCGTCTATATAAAATTTTGCCCTCTAGTGGGGGATCGAGACAACCATTTGAAACTTTCTCTGTGATGGGATCCCTAGGATAACCGTATAATGGGAGTGCAAGTCGACTACCAGGAAGTCGATATTTTCCTTCCCGTATGGGGGGTGGTCGCCTATGTCCACTTCCAAATCAATAACGCCAGGACCGTCACTTTATCATTGGAGAAATCGTCCAACATTCCCAGATAAGGTTTCAATCTTGAAATTCCAATCTTCAACTGTTTCAGAGTTTCCAGGTAAATGATATCCCGAGCGGCTCCAGTGTCTAGGAGGACTCGGTTAGCGCCAAAATCATTTATTCCAACCTGCACCACAATGGGTAACTCCATTGCCCGGGCGGGCCTGCCAGCTCGCTTTGAGTGAACGATATTGCCTGCTCATCCGGAGCCAAAACGACCGGTTTCTCTCTTTCCCTAATGTTGATGACATTGATTTGACTCTTAATTAGTTGGTTACTGGGAAACTCCTCTATGATTACCTTGATTTCATTTTGATATCTTCAAGGTCCTCGATCGTTTCTGTTTCCTCCGCCATGCTTCTTATACTTATCTAATTCTCCGTTCCTGATCATTTTGTCGATGATTTTTCTCAGGTGATGCATTTATCGGTGAGGTGACCATGATCTTCATGAAAGTCGCAGTACCTCGTGTCGTCTCTCGTATTGGGGTCGAGCCTCAAAGGCCTCGGCCTCTCTACCCGGTCACGGATTTCGTAAAATATTTCAGACATGCTTGCATTGATGGGAATGAACTCAGACTCGTCGAACTTGAACGGTTTTTGACTTTCATGTCTCGGTCCTTTCCTCTCTTTCGATCATCTTTCCGTTCCTCTCTGTGCTCTTCTCTCTTTTCCTCCCTTGAGGGTCTGGATTCGATTCAATTTTTTCCTTTTCCGGAGGGTGAGGGGGTTGCTTCGGTCAGTCCGAATATGCGGGCCTGGTTGAGAAGGTCGCGCAAATTCGTAGGAGGATTCATAGGGAAATACGTCTTCATTGCTCTCGTGGAGATACCATTCAGGAATCCTTTCTAGACTTCATTCTCGGGCAGGTTCTTTGTCTGTTCGTACACTTTCATGAATCGATCGTAGTAGCTCTTGCAAGATTCCCCGCCTCCCTCGCGAACCTCATACAAATCTTCGATGGACTTTTTGGGCCGTTTCCGCTGCTTCGAATTCTTTCAGAAATTTTGCCCTTAACTCGTCCCAGCTTTTGATCGATCCGTGAGGCAAATTTCGGAGCCAGGCTGCGGCTCGATCTTGAATTCTTCCCAAGAATGCAACGCACCAAGCAGACTTGTTTTTCGTGGCCAAAAGCGTTCGGCTTTGAAACGTGGCTATCCATTCCAGAGGGCAGTTGGTTCCTTTATAGTAAACATATTGTGAGTATTGTACACCTCTGGAAAGTAGCGACTCCAGTATTTCATTCGAAGGGACATCGATCCCCTGAGTTGGCTCAGGCTTTCCATCTTGCTTAGCTTTTTTCAGTTCCGAGATTTCTCTTTCCATCCTTTCCAACTTGTCATCATTCTTGGGTTCGGTATTCTTGATAGGAATTAATTTCTTTTGGATGATATCCTCCGAATCTGCATAGTAAATTGACTCTCCGTCCTGTTCCGCCATTTTTTTCGTTCAACATTTTCCACGCGTCATGGAGATCTTTGACCTTGTGACGTGGGATCAAGTTCTTTTCATGGTGAGCAGGGCCTAGGTGCTGATGCAGAGCCTTTTTCCCTGTGCGGCATAATCGGTCCAGGGCCGATCTCCTGTCCGCGCTCTTCTCTGGAACATGTTTCTTCTTTTGTCCTGCCGATGAGTATTCACTCCCTTCTACTTCAATAGTCGTGGGTTTGCGCGTAAGGGCCGGAGGGTCCTTATAGGGAGCCGTTGCCTCGTGCCCAGTTGGGACAGGAAGCTGTTCGTCAGCTGTTATGAGGGGAAGACCGCATGCGGCCAGGCGTAGATTCGCCAAATACACCTGTTTCACATACTCAGCGTAAGCCAGTGATGCTTTTGCCTCTGGGTTCTGTGCCTCTGGGGTCTCCTCTACCCCTGGGATTCTTTCAGGGATAGCCTTTCTATTTTCATACTGTTTCGATGTCCCTTATATACCTTTTCCGTGCTAGGGTCGGGAGCGGTTCGGAGCTGAATTCCCCTTGTTGTCCCTAGAACCGGACCTCCTCTGATTTATTATAGTCCTTACATCAACATTGAGTTTCGACCTATCCGGCTGAGAGTTGTCCCATCCTGTGGTGGGATTTTCAAGAATGGTGTCCAAGTTATCTTGGTGGAGGAGATCCCGTGTGGGCCCCTTTCCTGGGGTAGTTGGCACATGGACAGCGTCCTTTGTCCCAGCCATGTTTTAGACTCTGACAGGCTGTCTACAGAAAATGCCAAAAAGTATTCTGACTTCCAACCGTTCTGACACTCACCAACCTTGTACTATCTAGGTGCACAGGCGGTGTGTTGGGGATTTTGTCGAAAGCGACTTATTCGGCGGATCTGATGACGGTGCCGACGTACGGATACTGAAATTTAGGGAACAACTGCGATTTCTCAAGCGTGAGGTCCCAAAAATCCCAATATCCTATTGATTCCAATGTGCCTTTTTCCAGATTCAAAGTAACAACAACACAGGAACACGAGCTCTACTTGATGCACCACCCAAAAATTTTGAACGTACACAAAGCTAGACCAAAATAACGATATAACGGCGGCTAAAACAACGAACGTGACCTTGGTTCTTTTTCTTAACGTGAAAATGCAGAGAGTGTCGATTTCTCAAGAGTAAACTCGACAAGTCTACGTGTCCGTAGTCCCTTTTCGTAGATGAACAACAACAAACAACAAACCAAAAGTTCTGAAATGAAGTTTCCGGCCAGGAAACGTACAATGCCAAGTCCGACGAGTTTTTTTGTGCAAAAGTCACGAGAAAGGTGATGATTCAAATGCAAGCTCGTGATTCTGAGCAAGAAATCGGGGAGGGTACCTTGTTGTGAGATGATTTCGGCACTGAGTCAAAAATTTAAACGCGAGTGAGTGAAGTTGAAAGCTTTTTCGGAGAAGAAACCGTGGGGGTGGCGAGGAGAAGATAAAGCTTTTCCCGGGGCCGCCATATGTTCTGTAAGCTGTGGGTGAGCCGTAAGTCGGAAGCAGGCTGAGAACCTTGATTTCCCGGTAACGGAGCCAACTGATAATGCTGAAATTATCACGGGTATACGTCGGTGGATATCTAGCTGTGAATGTAGTGAAATGGGGGTGGCTCACGGTGGAGCTGTGAGAAAGTGTGGTGGTGAATGTGGTGGCGCAATATAAGCAAAGAGAGCAGTAAGCAATTTGGCAGAGTTTTGCCTTGTTTCATATATATTCCGCCTACTTTATGAATCGTAAATGGAGCCCTATTTATTGGGTGAGAACCGACTAACATTCAACATAATTACAACTAAGGACATAGTACAACTAAATCTGCGATGGCTAGTCGGGCCGCGGCAAACCGATGGTGTTGCGGATCCTCGAGTTGTCAACGCATATCCTTAGCAGGCTTGCTGGGTCGTCGTCGGTCTGTATTCTATAAGTGTTGGGGTAAAGGACCTCTAGCGGATCTTTCACCCTTCTAGTTATCGTGGGCCTATTATCAAAGCCCGACAGGGGCCTGGCCGCATCTTTTCTCTCCAGCCCCCATCCACCCGCATTCGGCAGATCTGTTCGGATCCATATCTAGGTCGGTGGGCCGGAAGGCGGGGCCGGCCTATCAATGGCCCCCCTACTCCGTACCCATGACATCGAGGTGTAGGGTAGGGAGTAACCTTCTTGGCCTTTTGAGGTAGCTCCGATAGGCGAATAGCCACTGCCGCTGGAAATCATTTTGGGCGGGTAGCCTTGACTTCGTAGGATTTGGCTTCTGGGGCCTTTTGACCTCGAGCCGATTGAAGTTATAAGTAGGCGGATAGCCTTAACTTCGTAGGATCTGGCTTCTTGGGACTTTGGCCTCGAGCCAATTGAATTTATAAGTGGACGGATAGCCTTAACTTCGTGGAATTGGCTTCTTGGACCTTTTGACCTTGAGCCGATTGAAGTTATAAGTGGGCGGATAGCCTTAACTTCATGGGATTTGGCTTCTTAGGCCTTTGGCCTCGAGCCGATTGAAGTTATAAATGGGCGGATAGCCTTAACTTCGTGGGATTTGGCTTCTTGGGCCTTTGGACTCAAGCCGATTGAAGTTATAAGTGGGCGGATAGCCTTAACTTCATGGGATTTGGCTTTTTGGGCCTTTGGCCTCGAGCCGATTGAAGTGGTGGCTTCGGAATGGCCCCCTTGCGTGTCAGCCACGTGCTTCGGAATCAAGCTCATGTGGGCTAAAGTGTGGAAGTGGATCCTGTTGAAACTGAGGTGGTGGTGTCTGACTCTGACGGTGTCCCGGCTGATTAACCCTTTCTACTTGCCCAACCCCTGCTACTTCACCCAGATTCAACTCATTTGCCTCTTGCTGAGCTTTTGAACTCTCAACTCCAAAACCACCTCTGCGAGTTTCAACCATTTTGAAAGATCAAGGAAGATCAGAATGTTACTAAGTGGTCTAAAGAAATCAAATCTTAAGAAAAGAAATTTAGGAGAGCAAAGGATGCTTCGCTCTGATACTAACTAGAATGCCCTGTTCCCGGATACCGAGTCCTTATCCGGAAATAAAATGTTCGGCACGTATAATATCAAATAAATCCAATATTATACGTAAGTCTCTACTACGTCGTATCGAGTTTAGCAAAAAGGAAGCCAAAAGACTCGGCGAAAACCATAGATGCTACTAAGAATAGATTACAAACATGCTAAAGATAGAAAGTTCGAATTCCAACAATGAAACTCCAAAGTCTTACAATTGTACAATGTCTTAAAAGAAAAGTACAACTGAACTTGAAATGAAAGTACAACGTTTATCCAGAAATGAAACAACAACATCATCGTCATCATACATCATCCTCAATGAGCTCGTGGTCATCCTGTTCATCTTCTCACCCTACAAAACATACAAAAAAATGCAATGTAGGTAAGTACAACGTACTTAGATACGAGGAAGAAGCTAATGAATAAGTAAGTCTTACAATGAAAATGTTCATTTTATCATTATGTTGTCTTTATGAGACCGAATCATACTCTAAGGTTCACTTCATGTTCATTAACATGTCGTGACTCTGGTTTCTAGTTTAGCTTATCTTTGTTACATCATTATTCAAGGGCACTACGCATGGTGTATATCCACTACGAGATATAACTGTGCAACCTATCAGTGGATCACACCAATAGCCACGGGCTAAACCCAATAGTGTACACGTTCGGCGAAGTCTCTCCGCACCTGAAGTCCATTCTAGAAGACTTATGGAGTTATTCACTTTTACTGACCGCCCACACATCGCGATACAAACAGGTGACTTTCCAAGAATGACATGATGTTTAATATTTTAACCACACACATACGTTTGTAAATTGTTGTTAACTAGCAACCTATGTATTTTCAAGTAAAGCTCCCTTACTCCTTCCACTCCCTCTCTTAAGACAACTAGACACAACATCCTAGCACATACACATACATTGATGAATACTAATTCATCAAAGCACAAACCAATCATGCTCTTCCGACGGTCCTGAACTTCAACTCTTACAATGAATCCATTCGGTGCCAGAACTAAACGCACCAGAAGATAAATCATGGCTTGTTCATGTTCATTTAATGTTATTAGCTCAAGAACGACATTCAAAATTGGATTCGGGGCTCAAAATAGCTTAAACACGAAAAACCGGTCCAATGTGAACGCAACACGTTTAATACGCGCGCATTGAGCTTCCTAAACCATTCAGAATGCTTCTGGTCCATACATACGCGTGCTTTACCCCCCTATGCGCGCTCTAAAAGGCTCTGTAACACTTTCCACATTATGTTTTCATCAATGCGCGGGCATTGACCGCTAAAACAACCCTAAATGCAGTTTTCTGCACTTTTTACGCTTTTTATTCCTTTCCAATCATGATCAACATCAATATACACTACAAAACAACAGTAAAACATGTTCTAAACATACTAGTACATCACATAGCATAACATCAACACATAGACATGGTTTTTATTTTTTTTAACCACAAATCAACATTCAACACTAAAACTCAACCTTAATACTATAAACCGTAATTACTCGTTAGGAAGAGCCTGTTACCTTCTAGCAAGCAAAACCTTCCAGAAAACTGCAGCACTTGAGAAAGCTTCAACTAAAATCCTATATGATCACAATTAAACCTGAATCAATTGATGATCAAAGCTTATACACAAACGAGACTATGAATTAAGAGATTTAGACAACCAAAACTTGATGATCTCAAACTAGGGCAAAACTAACCTTTCAAGTTCAACTTTCTTGTATCAAAACGATCCTCTTGTCCCGTTGATTCCGAATCTCTACCTCGTTCTGAAAACCGTCAAAGATCTTGTGATAATTTTGGCGAAGCCTCTTCTCCTTTTTCTATTTTGCTTTCAACGTAGAGGATAGAAAGTTTTGAATTCTGATTTTGATAACTCCCGTTTTGCAACCTCTACTTTAATGGGAAGTTAATTCCCCAAATAAAAACTTCCCACAATAATAAATCTAATTATTATTCAATTAATCCTAATTAATTCCCAATACTTCCGTTTTAATTTTTTTTTTCTCTTAATCTTAAATCCATAAGTAATAAATATAATGTTTCGTTTTTTTTCAAAAACACACGTCTCTCATCTTTCACAAAAAGACACGTGTGTTATTTTTTGAAAAGTCGGGATATTATTTAGAGTGTCAGTCGAACGGTACTCTATTTATACAGTGATGAAGAGACAACAAAGTCTAAAAAGCCATAAACATTGCCGGGATCGTCTCTGTTGCTCAGCATTTATATGAAACCGTTAACCAAAGCTTACAATTGAGGTTTTTGTTCAATGGCCATGGCTACTTCACTCTCTTTCTTCTTTTTTGGATGTAGCTTTCTGATTCTCAACACTAGTGCTTTTTCCTCATCAAGTACGCCCTCTTTTCTTTTGATCCCTTTTTCTTTCAGATTTGAATTTTATCTTAAAAAAGGGTATATATAAGTATATAACCACATCTTGTATTATTATGTTGAATGTTGTGCAGCAGGTTATAATGGAGCAGGGACAGGGAATAATGGGATGCAATTTACATACTCGGGTTCAACCGGCCCGAATAAGTGGGGGAGTTTGGATCCGAAATTCTCATCCTGCTCAAATGGGAAATCACAGTCTCCGGTTGATATTAATCTGAAACAAAATGTGGTGCTCAACCACAGATTGAAACCATTAAAAAGACATTACAACCCTTCCAATGCTACCTTAGTTAACAACCTTGTTAACGTTGGGGTTAGTTAGTTAGTTTTTATTTTTGTTTTTTCCCCTGTTTCATTCATTCATTCATTCAATGATGAAAAATAGTACGTAGATTATGGCAATATATATATATATGTCTGCATCTATGTTGATTATAATAATTGCAGCTGCATTACGGTGAAAATGATGGGGAGTTAATTACAGATGGTAAAATATACCATTTGAAGCAGATGCATTGGCATACACCTTCTGAGCATAAAATCAATGGAGTTCAGTATGTACTCTGTTTCCATCCATCCCTTCAATTTTGTAGCTTATACTGTACATAAATTTTGGAATTAATTCCACTTTTATTCTTTCTTGCACAAGTTACCCGAATAAAAGAGTTTAATTACAAGATTTAATACTAAAAAAGTGCTTTAATTACAAGGTTTCCAGCAGAGCTTCATCTAGTCCATGTTGCTGCTGATAATGTCAGCTATTCGGTGGTGGGTTTACTTTATAGACTTGGAAAAGCTGATCCTCTTATCTCTAAGGTAACAGCACCATTTTTATCTTCGAGGCAGTGTTTATTATTATTATATTATTATTATTATTCTTTTAGAGATAGAAAAGAAATATACTGCTGGACATGTTTTCCATAAATTTTAGTGTGATGATTAGTGTTGTTAAACGAACAGAGCCGCTCGTGAACAAGCTCGTGTTCGGCTCGTTAGTGTTCGTGATCGTTTGTTCATTTAGCTTAACGAGCCGAGTTCAAACATGAATGTAGGCTCGTTTGCTTAACGAACCGAGCTCGAGCTTGGTTCGCGAACGTTCGATTATGTTCGCGAACGTGCTTATATAATGTTCGCGAACATGTTTGCGAACATGCTTATATAATGTTCGCGAACATGCTTATATAAATACATCAATTTACAGTAACACTGACTCAAAAGAGAATAATTCATTCATCTAATAGATATTATAGATTTGATTTATATAATATTTAGATATTTTTATAGTAATTTTAGTTGTGTAATATATGTAATTTTAATGTCTAACATATTATTTTTACATTTGCACTTTATGTTTTATATTTTAACGAACCGAACTCGAGCCGAATTCGAGCCAAAGTCGAGCCAAAAGGAAAAAAATATGTTAACGAGCCGAGCTCGAACGAGCTCGAACATTTCATCTTTTAAACGAGCCGAGCTCGAACAGAATTTTTTGTTCGTTTATCAAATGAACGAGCTCGAACGAGCTCATGAGCTAAATGAGCTCGAGTTCGAACCACCAATACTCGGCTCGGCTCGGCTCGGCTCGTTACCAGCTTTAGTGATGATGGACCAAATCATACTCAGGTACATACTCTGGTGGCAATCCACTAGGGTCTAATCTGATTCTCAGTTGAGAGTCTAGGGTTTTGAAATCCGTTTGGGACGTGTGTATGCCATTTATTTTTTCGTTTCCGAAAAAAAAAAAAAAAGGGAGCAAATCCAACCAATAAGAATTTTAATATTTAAAATGGGCCCCCTACATTTAGAAAAAAAAAAAAAAAACTATCAATCAGTTATCTCGAAATTGATAATTTGGTGGTCAAACCCCTACATTTAGAAGAAAAAAAACTACCAATCAGTTATCTCGAAATTGATAATTTGGTGGTCCAATACTTGAATTTGGACCACCTAAAATTATTGTTCTCCTTTCACGTATTACTTTTGGTATTTAAAAATTGATTCTCCAAGTATTGGACCACCTAAAATTACTGTTCTCCTTGCACGTATTACTCTTAGTATTTAAAAATTGATTCTCCAAAACTGCCCTCGATATTATGAGTAATTATGTTGACAGAACCACTCGACCACAACGAATAACAACATTATTTATATAATTGAGTAACATAACATTATTTATATAATTGATTCTGATGTAGGATTTATTAATCACTATATATATCCATCATAATCAATAATGTAAATGTAAGAGAGACTATTTGATGCTACTAATTTGATTCATAATATGTTGCATGATCATAGATACAAAACCAACTGCACAAGTTAAAAATCAATGGATCGACTCATGAGATTCCTCTTGGAAGATTCAACTTGAAGGAACTCAAACGAAATAGACACAAGTATTTTATGTACATGGGTTCTTTCACAACTCCGCCGTGTACGGAAAACGTGAAGTGGCACATCCTTGCCAAGGTAAGCACTCATTTCTTGACAATTGATCTGAGAGACTCGTATCAAATCAATTGCTCAGTCTTAATGTGTAACACTGAGTGATCGAGTTAGTCCCACAATAATCAATTGTCTTTAAAATGTGACACAATCGTTTACATTAATGAAATTCAATTATCTTTGTAGTAATACATGTTGTTCATGATTGCAAAACAGGTGAGATCAATATCCCATGAGCAAATTGAAGCTCTTAGAGCTCCATTAGTTTCAGCCTGCAAACACAATTCAAGACCTGTGCAGCCGCTCAATGGACGTCAAATTCAGCTATTTAATTAAATCTCCATTAAATTTGCCTTGAAAAATTACTTTGTGTAGCGGTGTAACGTTGTTACCTTCATGTTAAAAAAAGGGTGACCTATATCTATCATAGCAATCAATGGAAACATATTCTAAAAAGTGCTAGACTTTTTTTCCTTTCTTTTTCATATACCTTTTTTAAATTAACGCGTTAAACACTTTAACACACACCCCTTAAATGTGAACTAAAATAAACTTGAGTCAACAAGATACATAATGCACAATATAAATAAGAAGAAAATATTTACAATGATGTTTGAACTCATGACCTTTCACTCTAATACTGTAACGATCCGACCCGAACTTACGTGATTAAATTCGGATCTGAACCATTCGGCCAAGACCGAAAATAGAATTTGGATTCGGAAAGCCTCTTTTGGTTGGAATCGATTATTAAATCATAAAGGATATATATATCGTCAAAGAAAATAAACAACAAAACTAGGGTCGTATTATTAAGATGTTAATTATTTACCTTCCCATCAGCTTAGGTTTTTGGAAGAGATGATAGTTCAACATAGTATCAAAGCAGGAGGTCCTAAGTTCAAACTCCGCTCCAATTAATGTTTTCCAAAAAAACCAAAAAAAATAAATCAAGTGTTGGACCTATCTCCTTTCTTACAACCACACTTCCAAACAAAAAAAAAAAAAAAGTGTCTGGCATGTCTCCCTTCTTATAGCCCCAAACTCGAGGGGCGTATTGCGATATAATGTTAATTACATACCTTCCCATCACTTTAGTCCCATACTTGAGGAGCGTACTGAGATATAATGTTAATTATATATCTCTCAATACCTTAAGATTTTGGTTGAGATGATACTTCAACATATATCGCGTTAGTACATCATAAACCCAAAAGTCTCAAAAATAGAAAGTCATCACAGAATAAAATCAATATAAAATGATATGCCGCTCCTTAAGATTTTGGTTGAGACGGTACTTCAACATATATCTCATTAGTACATCATAAACCCAAAAGTCCAAAAAATAGAAAGTCATCACAGAATAAAATCAATATAAAATGATATGTCGTTCCTTAAGATTAGGACTATGGATTTACCGTACATGAAGACATTGATCCAAACAGTTAAGGAAAGTGTGTATCAAAGAAAATTTAGATAGCCACTAGGTAGACAATCCACAGTTCATTTTTTTGTAATTAATAACAAAATAATAATGTGTTATGGAAATGAATTATTGAATAACAACCGTGATGAAAATTAAAATGTGTAATAGCACCTCAATGTGCTAAAAAGTAATAAAGTAGAACTGTATAATATTAAAATCATTATAGTTGCACACATGCCCTACTAAGGACATTCCCAACAGAAGCCCTATACGGTGTCCTATCTCTAAAACGAAGATAAAAAATAGAGTTTTGCCTCAAATAGCTCCTACAGCAGAGGCCCTATCCCTATTTACTTTTAGGGATATGAACAGTGCATCCCTACTTGTGGGGATGCACTATTCACTGCCCTAAACATATTTAATTGTTAAAAATTATAGGGATAGTGATAGAGATGCTGCTGGAGTGAAATAATAAATATTTAATGTGTATAAATAGGGTTGTGAGGTAGAATATGTATTATTTAATATTATTTGAAATGTTATAGGGATAAAGATAGAGATGCTGTTGTAGAGGTTTTTGAATTGAAATGTTGTAAAATAGGGATATGTATTATTTTATATTATTTTAGGGATAAAATTTGGGGACTCTCCTGGGAGTGCCCTAAGGGAGGCATATGGAAATAAGGAAGTGGATCATCTTGGAACTTTTCCTACTAGAGGAGACACTATAACTGTATTATAAACTTGCAGACCGAATATTGTGACCGGCCCCGCCATAAATAACATTATTCCTTATTCTAGTCCGGGAGTAGAGCCTGATGTCGGAGATTTTGGAAACTCACTGCACTGTAACTATAATATGCATTCTGCATATTATAGTCTGTGAGTAAGCCTGATTGCCTGTTATAGCCAAAGTGTGGCTTGATTCCTTGTTATAGCTCGGGGACCTTGATATGTTTCTGAATACCAACATTATTTTCTTTTAGAACACTTATAATTTTTTTTGTACTTCTTTCGTCTAAACATTAATAATAAATGTCCTGCAACTATATTTCTTGAAAACTCTGATATACTGTAAAAATTCGTATATTGGCTTCGCTGCCTTTGGCAACCCATATTTTTTTTTTTTATCAATTTTG
Organism: Gentiana straminea; assembly: GCA_036785695.1. NCBI lineage: Eukaryota > Viridiplantae > Streptophyta > Magnoliopsida > Gentianales > Gentianaceae > Gentiana > Gentiana straminea. Next base: position 881,049 of record JAVUPR010000241.1, on the reverse strand, counting down.
TAGAAAACATTTCAGAGCCTTTTAAGTCACATTTAAAACTAAAAAGCTTGAGATTGTTAAAAGTGTGCACTTTTCTGAAAAGTTAATAAAAACGAGGTGTGTCAACGAGTGGTTAATTTAGCAAACGCCGGTTCCAATTCCATATTAGGAAAATTTTAACAAGCTCATTTAAAGGACTTTTCGAATGCATAAAGTCGGTTTAGCCTTCTAAATTCATTTGACAAAGTTTCGGGTCGTTTCTGGAGAAGTTCACCTGCCAATGTAGCTGCTATAACCACCGTTGAGTAGGATCTGAAAGGGTCAATACCACAACCAGAGGAGGTGAATGAAGAATTCCTAAATCTGAATCGAATGAGCAAAAGAGGAAACTAGAGTTATCTGGAAAGGGAACGTCCCCCAAATGAAGAGGAAATGGAAACATATATTTTTATTGACTTATTCCTTTTTTCTTAGTTACAAAATGTATTAATGAACCCCTTATATACTTGGGGAATAAAATTGGAAAAATATCAACAAATAACAAAAATTACATATAGACAACACCCCCCCTCAAGCTGGGGATACAAGATTAAAATTAGAAAGTAAAAAACTGAAAGTAGGTGCGTCCAAAGCTTTAGTAAATATGTCTGCCAGCTGCTGCACTGTCGAAATGGGTAGTAGCTTGATATGCCCAGCTTGTACCTGTTCCCGGATCAAATGACAGTCAATTTCCAAGTGTTTTGTCCTCTCGTGAAAATCTGGGTTGTGTGCAATATGACGAGCACTTGCATTATCACAATAAATGCTGGTAGGAAGACCCAAAAAAACCTGCAAATCCTGCAAAAGAAACGGCAACCACAACACCTCACATGTTGCATTGGCTAAGGCCCTATACTCAGCCTCAGTTGAACTCCTTGCTACTGTTGTCTGTTTCTTGGCTTTCCAGGCTACAACAGAACATCCCAAAAGTATAACATAACCTGAAACTGACCGTCTGGTTACACTACACCCTGCCCAATCCGAATCAACATATCCTGAAAGTGTGAAATTAGAATCTGCTGCATAAAAGAGACTGTGATGCAGTGTTTTCTTGATATATCTAAGAACTCGATGTGCAGTCTTCATATGTATAACTATGGGAACATCTAAAAATTGTGATAGCTGCTGGACTGCAAAGCAAAGATCTGGCCTTGTGATGGTCAAATAAAGCAATTTGCCCACTAAACTCCTATATTCAGTATTATCAGGAAGAAGGTCTGAATCTCCAGATTGGAGTGTTGTTTTGGTGGCCAAGGGGGTGTCTACTGGTTTTGCTGTAAGGAAACCAAATGTCTCAAGCAATTTAATAGCATAGTGTCTCTGAGAAAGAGTAATTCCAGCTGTTGTTCTGTGAACTTCTATGCCCAGAAAATAATGTAAATCACCTAAGTCTTTGATCTGAAAAGTAGTGTGTAAAAACCTTTTAAGGTGATTTATCCCATCCAAGTCTGAGCTAGCAATGAGAATGTCATCCACATAGACAACAACAGCCATAAAGTTCAAACTCCGCTCCAATTAATGTTTTCCAAAAAAACCAAAAAAAATAAATCAAGTGTTGGACCTATCTCCTTTCTTACAACCACACTTCCAAACAAAAAAAAAAAACAAGTGTCTGGCATGTCTCCCTTCTTATAGCCCCAAACTCGAGGGGCGTATTGCGATATAATGTTAATTACATACCTTCCCATCACTTTAGTCCCATACTTGAGGAGCGTACTGAGATATAATGTTAATTATATATCTCTCAATACCTTAAGATTTTGGTTGAGATGATACTTCAACATATATCGCGTTAGTACATCATAAACCCAAAAGTCTCAAAAATAGAAAGTCATCACGAAATAAAATCAATATAAAATGATATGCCGCTCCTTAAGATTTTGGTTGAGACGGTACTTCAACATATATCTCATTAGTACATCATAAACCCAAAAGTCCAAAAAATAGAAAGTCATCACAGAATAAAATCAATATAAAATGATACGTCGTTCCTTAAGATTAGGACTATGGATTTACCGTACATGAAGACATTGATCCAAACAGTTAAGGAAAGTGTGTATCAAAGAAAATTTAGATAGCCACTAGGTAGACAATCCACAGTTCATTTTTTTGTAATTAATAACAAAATAATAATGTGTTATGGAAATGAATTATTGAATAACAACCGTGATGAAAATTAAAATGTGTAATAGCACCTCAATGTGCTAAAAAGTAATAAAGTAGAACTGTATAATATTAAAATCATTATAGTTGCACACATGCCCTACTAAGGGCACTCCCAGCAGAAGCCCTATACGGTGCCCTATCCCTAAAATGAAGATAGAAAATAGAGTTTTGCGGCTTTTGCCTCAAATAGCTTCTACAGCAGAGGCCCTATCCCTATTTATTTTTAGGGATATGTACATTGCATCCCTACTTGTGGGGATGCACTATTCACTGCCCTAAACATATTTAATTGTTAAAAATTATAGGGATAGGGATAGGGATGCTGCTGGAGTGAAATAATAAATATTTAATGTGTATAAATAGGGTTGTGAGGTAGAATATGTATTATTTAATATTATTTGAAATGTTATAGGGATAAGGATAGAGATGCTGTTGTAGAGGTTTTTGAATTGAGATGTTGTAAAATAGGGATATGTATTATTTTATATTATTTTAGGGATAAAATTTGGGGACTCTTCTGGGAGTGCCCTAAGGGAGGCATATGGAAATAAGGAAGTGGATCATCTTGGAACTTTGCCTACTAGAGGAGACACTATAACTGTATTATAAACTTGCAGACCGAATATTGTGACCGGCCCCGCCATAAATAACATTATTCCTTATTCTAGTCCGGGAGTAGAGCCTGATGTCGGAGATTTTGGAAACTCACTGCACTGTAACTATAATATGCATTCTGCATATTATAGTCTGTGAGTAAGCCTGATTGCCTGTTATAGCCAAAGTGTGGCTTGATTCCTTGTTATAGCTCGGGGACCTTGATATGTTTCTGAATACCAACATTATTTTCTTTTAGAACACTTATAATTTTTTTTTGTATTTCTTTCGTCTAAACATTAATAATAAATGTCCTGCAACTATATTTCTTGAAAACTCTGATATACTGTAAAAAATCGTATTTTGGCTTCGCTGCCTTTGGCAACCCTTTTTTTTTTATATCAATTTTGTAGAAAACATTTTAGAGCGTTTTAAGTCACATTTAAAACTAAAAAGCTTGAGATTGTTAAAAGAGTGTATTAACATATTGTGCCAAAACTCTATCGTATGCTTTAAAGGTTCATGCAAATCAATCTTTTAGATTTCCAAGAAAGTTGCACTTTTCTGAAAAGTTATTAAAAACGAAGTGTGTCAACGAGTGGTTAATTTAGCAAACGCCGGTTCCAATTCCATATTAGGAAAATTTTAACAACCTCATTTAAAGGACTTTTCGAATGCATAAAGTCGGTTTAGCCTTCTAAATTCATTTGACAAAGTTTCGGGTCGTTTCTGGAGAAGTTCACCTGCCAATGTAGCTGCTATAACCACCGTTGAGTAGGATCTGAAAGGGTCAATACCACAACCAGAGGAGGTGAATGAAGAATTCCTGAATCTGAATCGAATGAGCAAAAGGAGAAACTAGAGTTATCTGGAAAGGGAACGTCCCCCAAATGAAGAGGAAATGGAAACAGATATTTTTATTGACTTATTCCTTTTTTCTTAGTTACAAAATGTATTAATGAACCCCTTATATACTTGGGGAATAAAATTGGAAAAATATCAACAAATAACAAAAATTACATATAGACAACACCCCCCCTCAAGCTGGGGATACAAGATTAAAATGAGAAAATAAAAACTGAAAGTAGGTGCGTCCAAAGCTTTAGTAAATATGTCTGCTAGCTGCTGCACTGTCGAAATGGGTAGTAGCTTGATATGCCCAGCTTGTACCTTTTCCCGGATCAAATGACAGTCAATTTCCAAGTGTTTTGTCCTCTCGTGAAAAACTGGGTTGTGTGCAATATGACGAGCACTTGCATTATCACAATAAATGCTGGTAGGAAGACCCTCAAAAACCTGCAAATCCTGCAAAAGAAACTGCAACCACAACACCTCACATGTTGCATTGGCTAAGGCCCTATACTCAGCCTCAGTTGAACTCCTTGCTACTGTTGTCTGTTTCTTGGCTTTCCAGGCTACAACAGAACATCCCAAAAACATAACATAACCTGAAACTGACTGTCGTTACACTACACCCTGCCCAATCCGAATCAACATATCCTGAAAGTGTGAAATTAGAATCTGCTACATAAAAGAGACCGTGATGCAGTGTTTTCTTGATATATCTAAGAACTCGATGTGCAGTCTTCATATGTATAACTGTGGGAACATCTAAAAATTGTGATAGCTGCTGGAGTGCAAAGCAAAGATCTGGCCTTGTGATGGTCAAATAAAGCAATTTGCCCACTAAACTCCTATATTCAGTATTATCAGGAAGAAGGTCTGAATCTCCAGATTGGAGTGTTGTTTTGGTGGCCAAGGGGGTGTCTACTGGTTTTGCTGTAAGGAAACCAAATGTCTCAAGCAAATTAATTGCATAGTGTCTCTTAGAAAGAGTAATTCCAGCTGCTGTTCTGTGAACTTCTATGCCCAGAAAATAATGTAAATCACCTAAGTCTTTGATCTGAAAAGTAGTGTGTAAAAACCTTTTAAGGTGATTTATCCCATCCAAGTCTGAGCTAGCAATGAGAATGTCATCCACATAGACAACAACAGCCATAAAGTTGTCTCCTGCACCCCTAGTGAAGAGACTGTAATCATGAACTGACTGTTTGAACCCTTGGCTTAAAAGGGCAGATGTAAGCTTGTGGTTCCACTGCCTACTTGCTTGTTTCAGGCCATAGATAGACTTCTTTAGCCTGCAATCCTGCTTATCATTGGACACCTTATAACCAGGAGGCACTTTCATATATACCTCCTCTTCTAAGTCCCCATGGAGGAAGGCATTATTAATGTCTAGTTGTTTAAGCTCCCAACCCTATACAGCTGCTATAGCTATGAGCAACCTAATGGTGGTGATCTTAACTACAGGTGAGAAGGTTTCTTCATAGTCAATTCCATGGGTTTGGCTGTAACCTTTTGCTACTAGCCTTGCCTTGTGTTTCTCAATAGTCCCATCAGGCTTATATTTCACTTTGTATACTCACTTGCATCCTATGGGATGTTTACCAGGGGGTAGGTCCACTATGTCCCAAGTCTGAGTTTGTTCTAGAGCTGTGATTTCCTTGGTCATTGCATCTCTCCATTGAAGAGATTGGACAGCTTGGTTGTATGTGGTAGGTTCTGAGATTAGGTTATTTGATTCTGTGGTTTGGGAGACAGATAAAGAGTATGAAGTTTTTTTAAGAACTTGGGCACAAAGGTAATCATTTAAGTAAGCAGGTACTTGCTTGGTTCTGAGAGATCTCCTAACAGATTGATCATTTGGGACAGGTGGTAATGAATTAGAAGTAGTGGATGTAGTAGATGAAGTGGAATTTTCTGGTGGACTAGAAGAGATAGTACTGCCTAGTGGGGTAAAATGATCTGTTGGTTCATGAGTGGACTGAGGGGATTGAGGTTCAAAAGTTTCAGGAAAAGAAGGCATAGGGCCAGTATGGGGTAATGGAAAAGAAATAAGTTCTGAAAGCTGATTTGATCCCCTTTTAAAGGAGTCATGAAAAGGAAAGTATTCCTCATGGAAAATCACATCCCTAGAAACAAAGACTTCCCTAGTAGTAAAATCTAAGAGAATATATCCTTTTGTGGTTTTGGAATTGCCAATGTACACACTTAGCCTGCTCCTACGATCAAATTTAGACCTGTGTTCATGTAAGGTGCAAGCATAAACTAACCATCCAAATACCCTGAAAATTGTATAGTCTGGTTTACTATGATATAACCTGTTATAGGGTGTATCTCCTTTCAAGACTGGTGAGGGTATGCTATTGATTAGGTCTGTGGCATGTGCAAGGCAATACCCCCAATATGACATGGGTAGATTGGCCTGCAATTTCAGAGCTCTTGCAAATATTTAAGAGGTGCATGTGTTTTCTTTCTACAACCCCATTTTGTTGGGGTGTGCCTAAACAACTTGTTTGGTGTATTATCCCTTTTTCAGCATAGTACTTTTTTAAGTCAAACTCCTTCCCATTGTTTGTCCTAATAGTCTGAATTTTGTGTTTGAACTGTGTGGACACATACTCATAGAAACTCTGTATTAAGTGTTGTACTTCACCCTTTGATTTTAAAAGATATACCCATGTAAATCTGGAAAAGCCATCAATGACAGCGAGAAAATACTTATGACCATAAATTGTAGATGTCTTATAAGGTCCCCATATGTCCATGTGAACCAACTCAAACAAACAGCCAGCACTAGACTCTCTTAAAGGAAATGACAACATTTTCTGCTTGGCCAATGGACATATGTACAAACATCCTTATTACAAAAAACATTTTTAACCTCATTTATTGGCAACTTTGCTAAGACATGTCTAGATAGGTGACTTAATCTAAAATGCCATAGCATGTGTGAGGGCACAACTTCACTTGTTGTGTTGCAAACCTTGCTACCAGACTTGATGGGAGCTTCTTCTTCATCAGACAGAAGATAGAGCCCCTTGAGCAATTTAGCTACTCCAATCTTCCTCCCACTCCTCATATCCTGTATCACACAAGTGTCAGTCTTAAATTGGACTGAGACATTTCCACTTTTAGTAAGGCAACCAACAGATATGAGATTGAGGCTAAAACATGGAATGCATAAAACATGTTCCAAAATGATGCCCTTCTTAAGTCTGACTGTCCCTATGTGACTTACCATAGCTTCACTCTCATTAGGTAACCCTACTTTAATTCCCTTTACTGGTTTAGACTCAGATAAAATGTCAAGACAACAGACTATATGATCTGTTGCCCCAGAATCTACTATCCAGCAGTGTGTAAGAGCAGTATTTATACCTGTACGATCATCAATAGGATTGAAAGCTGCTGTCATTTGGTTAACCATGGGTGCCTTTCCACTTGATCCAGCAATTTGAGTCCCTTGTATCATCTTGAGAATCTCATCATACCGCTCCTTAGTAAAACTTGCAGTACCACCTTGATATGTTGGTTGTTGTTCACTTGTTTGCTGACTATTCTCCTCTGTACCCCCTGCACTTGAGCCTTCTACCATATTCACTTTACGCTTGGACTTAAACCCCGGGGGAAAACCATGCTTTCTATAGCATGTCTCACTAGTGTGTCCATGAAAACCACAGTGTGTGCATTGAGTCTTTTTGCCTTGATATGAACCTCCTTCATATCCTTTTCCTCATTTGTTGTCATTGTATCCATTGAATGACCTTTCTTTATAGTCACATTGGCCTCTAGAGGATCTGTCCTGCACCCTGTTATCTAGTACCATGGGTGCATTGTTGTTGCTCTTAGTATACATCAGATGCCTCTCCAGTTTGATTGCCATTCCAATAACAGCCTGAATGTGTGGCATTGGAGTCATAATCATGACCTGATTACTAACTTGTGCATAATCTTCACTTAAACCTTTAAGAAACCTTATAACATGCTCAGCATCAAAATATTCCACAAAAACTTTGACTATAGCTTTGCAATTACAGCCTGGTGCACAATTGCACTTCAGAACTGGCCTTAAGATGCAAATCTCATCCCAAATAACTCTCATCTTTGTGTAGTACTCAGTAACAGAGAGGTTACCTTGTTTTAGGTTGTTCAATTCTTCCAGCAGATCTGACAAATGATAAGAATCCAGATTTGAGAACCGATCCTTCAGATTGTCCCAAATCTCTTGTGCAGAGTTGATCCAGAGTATGCTACGAGCAATCGTGCTGTGAACAAAGTTCAAAATCCACGATGTCACCATCGTATTACACTGATTCCATGTCGTGAAGTTCCTATCTTTTTCGTTTGGCCTAGGAATCGTTCCATCAATGAATCCTATATTGTTTTTTGCAATGAGAGCCATGCGCATGGATCTGCTCCAAGCGTGATAATCATTTCCTTCCAAAATCGGATGAACTAGGGTTTGTGCTGAGTTTTCGTTCGGATGAATGTAAAAAGGACTCGAAACCGGAATAAGTTCTAGATCTGCCATGGATAAACCTTGGATATCAATAGGAACTCTCAAATCGAATCTCTGATACCATGAAGAATTCCTGAATCTGAATGGAATGAGCAAAAGGGGAAACTAGGGTTTTCTGGAAAGGGAACGTCCCTCAAATGAAGAGGAAATGGAAACAGATATGTTTATTGACTTATTCCTATTTTCTTAGTTACAAAATGTATTAATGAACCCCTTATATACTTGGGGAATAAAATTGGAAAAATATCAACAAATAACAAAAATTACATATAGACAACAGTGAATGGTTATTAAACCAAACACTTCCCATTTTGAAATCTATTATAAACTTTATATTTACCAGATAACTTGTGTTTTGCTCTAATCCTCAATTCAGTGGTTATATCAAGGTCAATGGTTAGATATGAGGATAATAGGTAAGTATAACACTTGTTAGATTAGATATAACTCAGCTACTAGTCCAAGAACACTTAGGATTAGTCCAAGAGTGTTCAAGACAAGTTGAAGAATGATTCAGGAAGCAGTCTGATTGCAATGAAGTTCAGGTGAACTTATAATGGCGTGAATGCTATTGTCTAACTGTTGGAATAGTATTATTCATTATCTATTTTTCATTGTTAATAAAATGAAAATAGGGAATTTAACACAAACCGGAAAGAGGGGGATTCGAACCCTCGTTAAACAAAAGCCTACACAGCAGTTCCAATGCTACGCCTTGAACCACTCGGCCATCTCTCTATATAATGATTATGATAAATAAAAACAAGTGAGTGGCGAGGCAGTCCAACATGCATAGTGTTCGATTGGAACATGAAAACGTGACTAAATTGGTCGTAGTTACTCTTTGGTACTAAGTAGAAGAAGGGAGGGGATTCTTGAACGCGGAAAAGGATCCAATCCAATGAATTCGAAAGAATTGAAAGTGTTGATGTATAAGGTGAAATTCTCATGTACGGTTCATTAGAGTGGCAGTAAGGGTGGCTTATCTCTCAAATTTTCCATTATCACCCTAAGAAAACCAAAACTCTGCATTATGTAAAGTTGCCAAAGTATGATTAACATTTGGATTTGAAATAACTGCTTATATGCCAGGTATTGACCATAATTTACAAGAACATTCTGTAGTTTTAGTAAGAGGGGGAATGGTTAAAGATTTACCTGGTGTGATATATCACGTTGTATGAGGAACCCTAGATGTGGTCGGAGTAAAGGATTGTCAACAATGGCATTCTAGTGCGTTGTAGATTTTTATCCAAGACTTGTATCATTTGATGATGCTATGTGAATCGCTAGAAACATGTAAAGTGTATGTCTAACCCTATAATGAAAGTTCGTAAGGGAAGGCTACCATGAGCCAAAAAATCCTCTCCCCGTTCCTACCGTCCAATATATAGCCATCGTATACGAGGCAAAGTCTGTCTACCGCTTTCTTTCATAACAAAGTTGTTATTCCTCGCCGGCATAACAGTGATGAGACAGACTAGAGATTCTTAGATGAGACCTACCGGAGATTCTTTGTGTGGAAAAAAGGGTGAGGAGACCAATAATTAAATACAAATTGGTGACGCGATGTCGGACTTCTAAGTGGGGTTTGTAGCTTGTGTACACAACCATAGAACCCCATCATGTTTATTATGCTTGTCTGAAAGTTAAAATCAAACTGGTGACGCGGTGTCGGTCTACTAAGTAGGCTTGTGGGTAAGTATAGTAGTACAAGAGCACCAGTTTTATGGGGTTGACTACTAGATTAGAGGTTTCCACCATTAACACTTGCAAGAATACTAATTTGGAAGGTAGGAAGGTTGATGTCATCCCAACATGCTATAAGAGAGACACACTCAAGTTTTGCATCGTCATGGCTAGCACTTCACCTTTTATTATTTGTATATCTAGTCATTAATTTGACATAAACTTAATGCCCTTGTGGCTTGAACCAAGAAACAAGATTACTTAGTATTTGACCTCACATATCTTGAGATACGACATTGACTCACCATTACTAGGCTACAATAGATCCGGTACACTGTCAAGGATTTTTGTAACTAGAAAAGTCTGGCCAGGTTACGTTTGGCGGTCTTTGACTAAGTCTGGAAGATTACATCTGCAGAGGTTATCTTAGTCAATTTTTTAGTATGTTATTACAGTGGCTAGGGTTAGGATTCTATGACTATAAATATGCATATGTTGTAACCTAGTTCGATTGCAGAAATCTGTAAACCTTCTCATGATAATATAATATCCTCATTTCTACCTGTGGACTAGTCGACACATTGTCGAAAACCATGTTAAATCTCCATGTTCACGTTCCTGTGTGTTTGATATTTATTGTCTATTCTTGATTATTGCTACTAGGATTCCAATCTGTTTTCGTTCCGTTATAACACTATATACGATAGACAAATGAAGCATGCAACATTCACAATGAAGAAGTAAGGCATTAAGCAGTGAACAAATTATTTAGACAGGTACCAACAAGCAAATGTAAAATATTAGTGTAAGTCAACTTGATGAAACATTTTATGATTTTTATCCCCATTTCTCATGCGTTTATGGTGTTTTCGTATCATTTCGAGCAATTATTGTGATGATTTGAAACCGTATGAGTAAATAGTAAATATTATAAAAACCATACTTTTATGGATTACCTAGGCCCTATTGGTCAAATTTTGTTATCAAATTTATGCATGGTAGTCTCGTGTTTTATAAACTCACAATCTGCTTTGGTGGCCGCCAATGTGTGGAAATATGTCATTTAAGTCACAACATTCAATTTCAACAACAATCCATCTACCACCCAACTACCAAGCTTGGAGACACTTTCATCTCTAAGGCTCTTTTAGCCAAAATCCACCATAGGTTTGCTTCTAATTCGACTTGTAAACATTACAAAAATATTGTTTTGATCTTAGAATCTTTGTTGGAATAAGTTTTCATCTTTCGGTGTAAACACCACTAAAGCTACTTTTGATTTGAATGCAAGTTTCCTTTCTTGAAGTTCATAGCTTTTGGTTGGGTAAATTCTTAGCATTCACATGTTATTTAGTTGTGTTCATAGATATGAAATCCATTGTTGACATGTTGGATTTCATTGCTATGAGTGGCTAGTTCCCTTCTAGCCAAGATGATTCCTTTGTGATAGTTCTTTATCTCTATTAGTCGATTGAGACTGTTTGAGCATTGCTATCAGCATCTTGTGTTGTTATCTCTTCCTATTTGAGTTGTATTTCATGTTTGTGTTAGATTAGCTACCTAACACTTGCACACACACACACACACACACACTTAGTTGAGTCTGAAAAGAGATTCTTTGTGTGGGAAAAGAGACAGGAAGACCGAAAGGTAAAACAATCTTAAGTGGAACTCGGTTTCTTATTTGGGGTTTATTGTTTATCTTAGCAACCTTGGAGCTTGATCATGTTGAGTCATTAGGTCTAGAGTTTATTTAGACCTAGGAGGAGACATAAAGCAATTACGGACACTCGTATGAGGGGTGATTTCTAAATTGGAGGTTTGCACCGGTAACACACACTTGAGCACATTTGGATGATTGGAAGGTAATTCATCCCCATGATGCTAGTAGAGATATGACTTGGTTATTTCAATGTCTTGGCCAGGCCTTTTATCATTTGATTATCATTTTATAGTTTTAGTTTAGTGATTGAGCTACTAGCTTGATCTTCCCATTTACATTCTTGTTATTTGATTGACTTGGACCAAAAAAAATAGTTAATCGGTACTTAACCTCACAATCCTCATGTGATACGACCTCACTAGACTACATTGATCCAGTATACTTGCCGGTGTTTTTTGAACCCTAGAAAAGTTTGATCAATATCCAACTTGCATTCAATCATGTTCCAAGTGAGACCTTGGATTTGCACCTCTCTTCAGTGTGATTTCTTTTAGTAACATTGATAGCTTGTTACAAGAATGTTACAACTCCAAGCATTCCTTAAGCCTTAGGTGATCAGCAAGGCATAACCTTGATCAACTCTAAACACAAGCACAATGAAATGGGTATAGTATGACCCGGAGTCGTACACGTGGGACTGATAAAGAGTTACTGAGGCCACCACAACAATTGACCTACATGGACTTAACCTGGTAGCAGGCCCTGCATCAACCGACCTAAGAAAGTCTCGCTTCGGCTCGGAAAATACCACTCATGACCTCATACTTCCGAGCTAGTACGACACTACCTCGAACATTACAATTCACCTCAGTACAAGGCGTGCGCGATCCCAAATGGCATGAGCTCCCTATAAACAGGTATTCCGAACATTATGCAAGACTTTACACCGCGATTGTGACTGCTCTCTTAATGTCTCCGTGATTTTCGTCCCATTAGTGCACGAGCAATAACTGCTGCACGATCCACTCTTAAATCAAGGAGAGTGTGTGAGAATGCATTAACTCCAGAAAGGAAAAAAAAACCTATTTGAGAGGATCATTATCATAATTAGAACTATGTGAATGATTTTATCTCATATTCTCTGAGCATGTAGGCAGTCACCATTGACACATCCATAAATCACCACAAAAACCATCAAGGTAATAGTTGATTTATTTTTCAAAAGATCCAATTACCCGTACGTTAATTTACCCGGACGATTTTCTAGCATTGTCGCTCAATAATTATGTTCAGAACTTGCGACTAGACTTCTTAAAAATGGTTAAACCCTATCCCCTGTCCTTTGCAACATGTGTTTGTGAGTTTATATAATATGCTTGTAGGGAGAGATAAAGAACTGAAAACATATATTTTAATTAAATCCAATTTTTTCGGTCTTACCTATTAAAACCAAATCAAACTAATTAGAATTAGTTTGATCCGAGAATTGAATTTCGCCTATTGGTAATTTCACTACACTTCCTGATGAGAACCAGACTTAAATTAATATATAATAAAAATCTCATTTTCCGATTTCCTTTTGGCATTTTCTTTTGAAGAAAAAATTATTAATTTTGATTCTACGTTTAGTCGTGTTGGGTGGATCGCTTAAATAGTTCGGTTTTAATCAGTTTTATCGGTTATTGATTACACAACCCAGTTTTCTCATCCAACGAGAGCCTGCCCTCTAAGACGGGAAATTTCCACCCAAAAATCTCCCCTCTATGGCAAGAGTTTTATGAGATAATAATCACATATTCAAATTTTCACTTTTCATTTCACCCTGACACTAAACCACAAAAATCTTACGTGTTCTTCGTTGTTTTTTTAATTAGTGCAGACAAATGCAATGATACAGCAGAAGTCCCCTTATTTTGTACTATTCATCAAATCCGACGTAGAAGCAAGAAGACGGCAAGTTCTTAACGTTACATATATACATATATATAATACTTGGAAATCGACGGCGCTAATCAATGTTGGAATTTGGATTATGAAATAAATAAACTTGCCTTGGTGGAATCTACATTCTACATCTCAGGATATGATGGAACATCACACACTAGACCCATTTTTACTCAGAATGCCCATTTAAAAATAATAATAAAAAAAATCGAACCATACCCAAACGACTTTCGTGCTTGAGCACTTGCATCATAAAAGAATGACTTGAGCTCCTTACCAAACAGGCCCGTTCCCAGGGGCAGGCCAATAAGGCCACGGCCTAGAGTCCTCCGTCAAACTTTGTAATTTTTATTCTTTTTTTTTTTTTTTTTTTTTGTAATTTAAGAACCCAATTTTCATGTTCTAGTAATGTATTTTAGGTCTAGTTTTAGTTTTTACTTAATCTAAAATATAGTTGTTCTTTTTTTTTTCCACTTGAACGAAAGCTTTTTTTAATCTACGGGATGGGGGATCGAACCCGGGTCATCCCACTCGAGAGCCCAGGTAGATCCTAGTGGCAACCACTAGGGTATGGACCTTGCCCAAAATATAGTTTTTTTTTTAAATTCTAAAATATAGTTATAGGCCTAAATTCATACTAGAATTAAGTTTAAAAAATCTAATCAAATTACGTTACATTTTTTTATACACCGCATATCATTCTGGTATACCCAAAAATAGTTATTATGTCATATTTTTTCAAACAGTAAAAGACCTTATATTTATTTTGGCTAGGGCCTTCAATATGACAGGGACGGCAATAACAAACGAGAGATTTTATGATGCAATAGTTGTATTAAAGTTGTATGAAAATGACACATATTAGGATCATTCATTTTTACGTTGTTTCACATAATACATTTTTACGGTGTATAAGACAATATAAATGAAATGTTATAATAATACCTGACAATGCTGGATATCGTCTAACAACAATTCCGGGCCGTAATTAATCTTATGACAACTAATTCAAGAACAATTTAATGGTGGGATGGTTTTTTGGGAGTATTTTTAGACTGAGCTTGAGTAATTTTCCTAAGTTGCCTACGTATTCAATGCGCGTAATTGGAATCAAATTTTTCGTTGTTTCTTAGGGAGTTTATATAGAGGACATCTCGTCCCTTTTCTTGTCCAACAAGGATTCGGTATTCTTAATCCCTAAGGATTATCTTATGTCAATCGCGTTACTTTAGGGATAATTATGGACATGTTTGAATGGAAGGATCATTGTCATTATACCATGGATTATTTCCATGTTTATCCTGTAATATAGGAACGTGCTAAATACCGGATAAGAAAAGCTCTGCCGTCCTGTGGTGAGCTCCCCAGGTCGTCTCGACTTTAGCTGCACTACCCAGGCTTCGATATGCCTGAGCCGACATGCGGTGGTCTGATCGGGAGGATGGGTCAGACCTCCCACCCGGGGTTCTGGTCTGTCCTAAAATCAACCGTGAGGCTCCTGGCCTTTTTGTTTTTACTTTTCTCTTTCTTCATTTATTATATAGCCATTCCTTGAATGACACGTGACAAGGGCTAGTCCGACCCTCGTCATAAGCCCCTCAGGTCTGCCCGAGCTTTGACAGTTGGGTCAGCTATGACTTGGGTGGAGCTCAGCCCCGTCTCTTAGACTTGTAGAAAATTTTCAATGGCTAGCTCTACCACGTGGCAGAGTTACCGTTATGACACTTTCATAACGTCTCGAGAAACGAGGCATTTCTGCTTACGTAGTGGGCTCATGCCGTAAGATCATGCTTGGTCTTATAACCCCCATCGTATCATATGTCTTCTCACATGTTGGAATTCCTGGCTTTTAAACCGGAAATTGGAGTTATTGGCGATTATTCTTCTTCTTCTCAATTTCAACTATCACACGCAAGCTTTTTCTTTTTTCCTTCCAGATCTTTATTTTGTTGATGAGGGCATCAACCCCTACTGGTAGTTCCATAGAAAAAGAATTTGAGTCTGATTCGGAGAGAGAAAGTTCCGATTTTAGGATTCAACCATGCGTTCCTGTGCCCTTGATAAATCGTAGAGGATTAGAGCACCTGGTTCTAGCCCCCCAGTTCGATCCTTCTTCTTCCATCCCTAGTTCTTCTTCAGGGACTTCTAGATTTGTCTTATCGCTGAAAGCAGATATGGCTATGAAGTCACAAGCAGGTAGCCATGGTATAAATACCACACCGACTCAAGGGGATATGATTTCACTCTGTGACAAGTATGGCATAAACCAGAGCTTGTACGCTCCCCGGCTCCCTACTGCTGGTACTTATGCCTACCAGCCTCCAGATGGGTATTGTACGCTGCACAAAGAGCAGTTCGATTGCAGTCTTAGGGCCCCGTTCTGCCCTGCCTTTTTAGCTGTACTAGAGCGCTATGGTCTGGGGACTGCCCAGATAGTCACTAACAGGGTGAGGGCCATTATCGGGTTCATAATCTGGTGCCGATGTATTAATGTGCCATTCACGGTGAAGTTATTCCGGACCTTCTATCAGTGTAAGTAAGTAAAAGACTGATGAGAGTCAAGTTTACTATGCTCCGGTGCATGTTGTAACCCCCGTTTACAACTCTTTTGGCTCATTCTGGGTAGTTTTATATCTATTATAGGGTAAAATCACATTGCACACTCACTTATAGGTGAACCATCACAAAGATGGGAATCCTCGGCATTTTTCGGTGTTTTAGACCCTATTCGAGCCCTAACTTTCTTGCGGAGTTATGCTTGGTATGTATTTGGATGTTTTGATGCAGTATATCAGTGACTTATGAGCCTGAGAGACAAGGCATGAGGTTTAGAGTGGCATAACCGAAGCCCAGGAATGGAAACGGATCAAATATAGTTGATGCTTTCGCCTTACATTCACTTTATCTGCACTTTGATCATTTTTGGAGGCATTTTATGGACTTGAGGTCTTCATGACAGTTGTAGATAATTGAATGATCTTTCCAACACACTTTGAATCACTCAAATCGGAGCTCTACACACAGAGATATTGCCAAATTACTGAAGGCCTGTCAATGCTGAATAATAACACAGAAGGAATGTGCGCACATTCAGAAAGGTGTGTGCACATTGGATGGACAGGTTGTATTGTGTGCGCACACCAGGCGGAATGTGCGCACATTAGGCCGTTTTCAAGCATAATTTTTGGAGCATATATATATCTTTTTGCACAGATTTTTAGAGACTTCCCCTCTACTTTCTACACTTCATAATCCACTCATAGATCCCCAAATTCATCTCTAGGTCGAAATTCTCCTCCCTCACCCTTAGATTAATTCCTACACTAGATACTACTTAAATTTAGCATAATCTAGCATGATTTCTACTCTACTTTTGGATTTCTTCATTTTGGATCTTCTTCATCATCAATTGACAATGAGTGGTGTTGAAACTTGATGTAATCCGGATTTGCTACGATTTTGGTAATTAATAGCATCTTTCTTCTTGTTTTATGGCTTTGATTCTCTTTTTGATTGCTATTTCTTGTTTTACCATGATTAGCTAAACTTTTCATAGTCAAATCATGTGAAAAGTGAAGAAACCCTCCTCTAATTGATGAAATTGGGAATGGGTAGTGCTTAATTGTTGTTATATTGATAAATTCATGTTTTAAAACTTGTTCTTAATGATTGAATTAGACTGTACACCTAGTTCATGAACTCACACACAACTTTTATAAATGTATGTTGCGAAGGGGTGTGGGAAAAGGGGTTTTAAGATCATTCCTTATAATCAACTGAGTTGTTTAGATTGATTAGGGAGTGAGGTTCAATCGGTTGTGAAATCGAGCAACTCTAGTGCGTTAATCTTGTTTCGGTCAGTTAAATCCTTAAAGGCGGACTATTGAACCGGGCAAAGGGTGTTGGATTGTTGCATGGCGTCTTACACTAGCTTAGGAGTTTTCACCCATGAATGAGTCGATATAAGTGTTAGGTTGGTAGGTTGGTTAATCCCATTCCCGAATAATGTCTCTTTCTCTCTTTATCTGTAGTTTAAATATCGTTTTAGCATATTCAAAACTTGAACACATTTGATTAACCTGAACTAAGTATGAGAATGGCTTTGGTACTTGATAGGAACCAACTTTACAGTACATTTCTGTACAGTTCAGCCCACGATTATCACATTTTTGGCATGTTTCGGGTGAGTTTAGACCCTATTTTGAGTATTAAATGAGGTTTTATTGCACGGCAAGTGACTGTCGGTTTTCCGTAAACTCGACCTTATTTTAGCATTTTATACTCGTTTTTCCCGAGCACCCGTAGTTTGCGGGGTTATGCGTTTGCTTGTTGTTTTCATATGGATGCAGGACTAGGGTGTCTCGAGAGCCCGAAAGGCGAGAAGTATGATGATAAGTGTGATCAAGGTGCAAGAATGAGCCAAGGAAGAAGAAAGAATAAGAAAAGGAAGAGAAATAATTGTTGCTCTCACCATATGTTCACTTCATCAGCATTTTGAACGATTATGGAGGCATTTTCTGGTCATGGTGTCTTCACGAAAGTTGTATATAATTCAAATATCTTTCTAACGGTTTTTGAATCACCCCAATCAGAGGTCGGATGAAGAAGTTATGAAGTGTTTACTGCAGAGCTGTCAGAAATAGAGCAATCTGGAGGCAAAACCAGAGAGTTGTCCGTACGGATGACACATTTTGTCCGTACGGACGGCTGGAAAATGATGAAATATCCGTACGGATGGCCTTTTATCCGTACAGACAAGTGCCCTGGACTATAAAAACACCTCAAACATCGCATCAGCAGCAGCAGGTTCAGTTTCCACCAGTCCGGTCCTTTGAGCTGCATTTTGACCCATCGTGGAAGCATTTTCTGGTCAAGTCGTCTTCATGGAAGTCGTAGGGAATTGAACGAGCTTTCCGACGCACCCTGAATCATTCAATTCGGAGCTACACACAGGGAGATTTTAATGATTTACTGAAGACGGGTCAAACGAGCCGAGTTGGTCGGCCCACCAGCTCAAACTCGCGTTTTTTGCACTATATAAGGGGCTCTCTAGTTGAGAGAGCCAAATACCCTCATTTCTTTCGGCATGGACTGAGCTCGAGGCCGGCTTAGGTGCTCAACCCAGCCGCTCCGGCGGCTGTTATGCAGGTTGACATCTAAATAGTCGGATCAAGGCTTGGGCCCGTGCTTTTAGTTTAGATCTTTAGTTTTGTTATGATAGTCGAACGCGGTATTCGATCGTTTGCTTGTGGATTTCGCGTCGCGGGTCACGGTTGGGATTAAAGACTGGATCTTTTGTCGATTTGGGACATGGGCTTTCAGATCTAATGTATGTCGATGTCGATCTTGTGAGTTTCCTTTGTCGATTTGCTTTCTCTCGATTTTGCTTTGATTGTTTCGATCTTTTGTCGATGGGATTGCTTATTGTTGTTAGTGCATGCTTTAAATCCCTTTTTTGTGCCGTAGTTTAGTATGGGCTTCGATCGTTTATCCCGTTGGTGTGCTCTTTGTTCACCGATTTTAACACAGGTTTCGTATTCGACCCAATTTCCTAGTGGGATCGACCCCGTACTCTTTGCCATTCTACTACGATCGACCCGGTGTTTGGCCGGTTAGAGAGTGGTTTCACGGTATATGAGTTTCGTGGATTATAAATATTGTTTGGTTTTTGGATCGTGAAAAATCCTCTCATCAGTACTTGATTGATTCCTCGTGGGATACGACCTTGCTCACCTCTATAGTACTTCCGACCCGGTACTCTGCCGGTCAAGGTTATTCGTTACTATTTTGGTCATCAAAGACCTGCATGGGTTGTATTGCTTCCCGCACCGGGGTGATTCTCTAAGTAGTATCCCATCCTTTCGAAAGGGGAATCTTCTTATAAGCAGTGGAAGCGTCGGTTCTTCTTCATCCGACCTGAGGTGGAGATTAATCTAGGTAGGCGGAACACGGCTGACCTCTTTAAGGATACCCGTCCTAAGAATGTCAGTTCTTATCTACTGAAGTATATCCAAGATTCGAACATCTAGCTCAACTTGAAAAAGTATTCCTCTGAGCTGATCAATGCAGCTCAGCTTTCCCTGGCTGGTCCTGACCCTTATGTGGAACTCATTGACGTTGATTATAAGATTTGTAGGATTTTTTCCTTATTGTTTTGTTTTGTTTCTAACATTTACTGATTACGTACTGACCTTGTCTTGTAATATTTCCTTCGCAGTGGCCGATTTTGCTTCCATTCTTACAGATGATTCTGTGGAGGAGGTGGAAGTTGCTGATCCTGACCAGAGTCGGGGTCTAAGAGGACTCTAAGTGTAGAGCCTGTAACACAAATTTTGTTGTCCTGCAATTAAATTAAAAAAGAAAGACAAGAAAATTGGAACAAATATAATTTTATTAATTTTGAAATGTGAGAGGGTACAATCTCTAGCAAAATCCCTATATCTATGGGACGCCTTTGATTCTCCTTTGATTTTGCCGAGGGTCGCAGGGACTTGTTCTCGGACTTTGTCAATACTCCTCCAATTTGTTGAGAAGAATGCTGGATTTATGAAAGAACTCCGGATATGGCGGATGATCTTCATTTGTTGAAGATGACTTGGATGCTTTCGTGCTTCCTTGACCTTCTCATTTGATTTCTTCGAGGGTCACGGGGACTTGTTCTCAGACTTTGTCCTTACTCTTCCAATTTCTTGGGAAGAATGTTGGAATTGCAGAAGAACTCCGGGTATGGCGGACGATCTTCCTTTGTTGGAGATGATTTGGATGCTTTCATGCTTCCTTGATCCTCTCATTTGATTTTTCCGAGGGTCGCCATGACTTGGTCTCGGATTTTAGTGGTGCTCCTCTTATTTGTTGGTAAGAGGGCCTTTGTTGTTGAAGAACACTAAATATCTTGGTGATCTTCTATTTGTTAAAGAACTCCGAATCCGGCGGAAGACCTTTGATTGTTGTTGAAGAACTCCAGATGTGGCAGATGATCCTCGAATGTTGAAGAACTCCGAATATGGTGGAAGACCTTC
This sequence comes from Gentiana straminea, assembly GCA_036785695.1. NCBI lineage: Eukaryota > Viridiplantae > Streptophyta > Magnoliopsida > Gentianales > Gentianaceae > Gentiana > Gentiana straminea. The sequence goes on along the minus strand of JAVUPR010000241.1, from coordinate 860,594 downwards.
AATTGTTGTTGAAGAACTTGAAGGCTTTTTTGTTGCTTCTCAGATCTTCTTTTTATTGAAGAACTCCGGATTTGGCGGATGATCTTCGGTTGTTATTGGAGATGTCTTGGAGACTTCTTTGTTACTCCCTCAATCTTCTCTGTGGTGGTTAGACAGAGGGCTTGATGCTTTCTCCCCATCTTTTTCACCAATTGTTGTTGTTGTTATATTGAACTCCCGGATATAGGGGAAGAACTTGACTTTTAGTTGATTTCTCCCGGATATGGAGGAAGATCTTGACTTTTGGCTATTTTCTCCTGGATATGGCGAAAGAGCTTTCACTTTGATGAAGACTTGAAGGAATACCTTCAATCTCCTAATTGAAGGACTTCAACTTTGCGGAAGATCTTCGATGTTGAAGACGATCTTTCATTGTGCTTTGAAGCTTTTGACGTTCTTCATCTTTTTGAAGAACTTAGGACTTTCCCCGAAGATCTTCGAGTGTTGAAGGCAACTTTGTCCGATGATCTTTGGGTGTTGAGGATGCCTTTTGTTCTTCTTCCTTTCTTGAAAAGCTTTGAGCTTTCCTTGGAAGATCTTCATTGCTTTGGTAATGTTGTGCTTGAAGCTTTTTCTTCCGGTCTTCATTCATCACTTCTTCGGTGTGTTGATGATTCCACCTAAAATCTTCAATGTGTTTGATGATTTCACCAACTTCTCCAATGTTGATACTTGCACCAACTCCGTGTTGCTGATGCTTTTTGATCTTCTCGCCTTTCTTGACTTTGGGTTGATCTTTAAGTGTTGAAGACGCCTTGTTGAAGAACTCCGTCTTTGTGTTGATCTTCAAGTGTTGAAGATGCCTTGTTGAATAGCTCCTCCTTTGTGTTGATCTTTAAGTGTTGAAGACGAATTGTTGAAGAGCTTCGCCTTTGTGTTGATCTTCAAGTGTTGAAGACGCCTTGTTGAAGAGCTTTGCCTTTGTGTTGATCTTCAAGTGTTGAAGACGCTCCTCGGTCGTCTTGGCTTTCTTGAAGAACTTCGAGGAATTCTTGGGAGATCTTCGAGGCTTGAAGACACTTTATGCTTTTTCTTCGGTTTTTGTTCTTCTGTCTTTTCTCCTTGTGCTTCTTCTTCTGTGTGTCTTCTACGTTTCTGAGTGTTTTTGCAAATGACCAAGACCTCCTATTTATAGTGGTAGATGAGAGCCTTTGAATTGATTTGCACTAAATACGTTCACACTCATTTAATGCGTCCATACTCCTGATTGATTTGCATTTAATGCATCTAGACTCTTGATTGATTTGCAGTCCAGACTCTTGATTGATTTGCATTTAATGCGTCCAGACTCTTGATTGATTCTAACCATATTTAGAAGATTGACATTTATTACAAATCAATCAAATTAATTACTAATTTATTTTAGCAATTTGATTTGAATAATTGTATATTACTTCCTAATATTTTATATAGGAAATAATAATAAAATAAATTTGATTTTAGGACATATATAGTACGTGACATATTTAATATGTCACATAAAATTTTTATACTTACAGAGCCTCCACATGTTCGAGCTGCAGGCACCATCCTGGGTGCGTATGAGATCTAGGCCCTGGTGGGACAATCTGACGAGGCCTTAGTCTATCCCTCTTCTCAACTTAATAGATAGGGTGTTGACTTTATGGAGATAGATGAGTCCGACCCATAGAGGCTCGAGGAGCATCAACTCCAGCTGAGGGGCCGATCTAGGCTGCTGGCTGCTCAAGAAGGTAGGTCGGCTGCTCAACCTGAAGACCGGTACTTTGAAAACCTGGAAAAAAAAGCTCCAGTCGAGCAAGATCAGTTGTCCGCGTTGACCGACAAAGAGTTATCTGTTGTTGTAAGTTTTATACTAACTTTTTATTTTGCCTTTCCATTATGATATCATTTCTCACATGAGACATATTACTGTGCAAGGGACCCGAGTTAGCAAGGAGGTCCTGAAAAGTCTTGCTGGAGCTTCAGACACCAAAGAGACCATGAAGAAGAAGATTGCCGAGCTACAAGCTAGCCGGCAAAGGCACGGGGACTTAGGAAACTCCAAGGATGAAGAGATCAAAGCTCTGAAAGAGCAACTTGGAGCTCAGGAAGCTGAGCTGCAACTGCAAAAAATTAAAGACCTGTGTGTTGCTGAGCTTCAGGCGGCTTTTGACAAACACACTAAGGAAAAGTCTGAGTTGGAGCAAGTAGTGGCTAAGCTCCGTGGTGAAAAGAATGATCTAGAGGCGGCTATTCCTGCTTAGATTGCACGAGGTGTCCATGAGTATAAGTCTTCAGGCCTGTTTGCTGAGGCCTTAAAGGCGCTGCTGAGCCCTATGATGTGTCATGGCTATACCATGGGGCTTGGTGAGGCCCGAGTGCAGTTTGCCAACCTGGTCATTGATGATCTTCCTCACAGGAGCATGTATAAACCTGGCTCTTGTAAGGTTTATGATGACCGATTGAAGAAGTTCAAGAACGGGGAGGATATTAGGCACTAAGTATACAATCCGCCGTTCTCGTCAAGGATCTGAGCCAACTCCTTCTTCTTCAGCTCACCTTCCACAACTGAGCAACAAAAGAATCCAACTCCTGGGACTTAGATTTCCTTGAATTCTGTATTTTTATACTTTACTTTGAAAAACTTGAAGTTGGAAGCCTGTACAACAATTATAAAAATAAAGTATAAAAATACAGAAGTAAAGTATAAAAATACTTTACTTTATTTTATGTACTCACCTGGAGCCTTTTTGAGCATCTTTGAGATGTGGTGGTGTGTCCTTCTGCCCCCTAAGTATGTCATGCCTTAACCTTTGTTGTTTTGGATGACATACTTATTCATTTAGAACTTTCTGACTTGTAGATTTTAGATCGGATTGTCTGTCCTGCAGACTTAGGGAGTTTGCCTTTGCAAACTTGTTGAGTCTGACCTGCAGAGCTCAGGTCGATTTGTCTGTCTTGCAGACTTACGGTGTTTGCCTTTGTAAACTTGCTGAGTCAGACCTGCAGAGCTCAGGTCGATTTGTCTGTCCTGCAGACTTAGGGAGTTTGCCTTTGCAAACTTTGTTGAGTTTGACCTGCAGAGCTCACGTCGATTTGTCTGTCCTACAGACTTAGGGAGTTTGCCTTTACAAACTTTGCTGAGTCTGACCTGCAAAGCTCAGATCGAATTGTCTGTCCTGCAGACTTAGGAAGTTTGCCTTTGCAAACTTGCTGAGACTGACCTGCAGAGATCAGTTTGGAGTTGTCTATCCTGCAGACTTTATAAATTTGTCCTGCAAACTTAATCAAACCATGCATACATATAATGAAAATAAACTTTATTGATGAGCTCCGATGTCGATTAAATCTAAAAGGAAATAAAAAGAAAGAAATGCATAAGTCTGGAACTTGTCCTAGACAAAACATTTTCACTCCTGCAGGCTTTAAAAATTTGTCCTGCAAACTTAATCAAAACATGCATACATATAATGAAAATAAACTTTATTGATGAGCTCCGATGACGATTAAATCTAAAAGGAAATAAAAAGAAAGAAATGCATATGTCTGGAACTTGTCCTAGACATAACATTTTCGCAAGTTGTTGGCGTTCCAGCTGTGTGGGATGGTCCTTCCACTTGCATCAGCTAGCTGGTACGCTCCCTTTCCATGAACATTCACCATATTGTAAGGGCCTTCCTAGTTCGGGTCGAGCTTACCTTGAGGACCCTGTCTACTCACTATATTCTTCCTCAGCACCAGATCTCCTTCTTTGAAGTAAGAGTGCTTAACTTTGGAGTTGTAGTATTGAGAAATCATTTGTTTATACTTGGCCATTCTGATGAAAGCCACGTCCTGGGCTTCCTCTAGATCATCTTTAGAGTGTCTGAGTTCAGTTTATCGATCTGCCTCTATATAAAGTTCTGACCGAGGTGAGGGGAGACCAATCTTTGCTGGGATCACTGCTTCACTTCCATAAGCCAAAGAGAAAGGTGTTTCTCATGTGGCCGAGTTCGGAGTAGTTCGGTATGCACATAGTATATTGGGCAGATATTCTACCCAATTTTCTCCTTCTTCTTCTAGCCTCTTCTTCACACCTGTTTTGATCTGCCTGTTAGTTTATTCAACCTGATCTTTTGGTTGAGGATGGCCAATGGATGTGAAGTGCTGCTTGATGACCAGCTCGGTGCACCATGCTCTGACTGCTCTATCTTTGAACTGAGTTCCATTGTCTAAGATCATAGATTTGAGAATCCCATACCTGCAAACTATGTTCTTCCAGAGAAATTTCTTGATAACTTTTGTTGTTATTGTAGTTAAGGCTTCGGCTTCCACCCACTGGTAAAGTAGTCAACCGCTATGAACAGGAACTTGAGATTACCTAGAGCTTGAGGAATTGGTCCGACCAAGTCTACGCCCCATTGATCAAAGGGCCATAAAGATACGATCGGGACCATTACCTGGGAAGCCTGGTGAGACAGATTATAGTGTACCTGACGTGACTTGCATTTCAGCACGGGTTCTTTTGTGTCTTGCTGCATGGTCGGCCAATAATAGCTAAACAAACGGCATTTCCTGGATAGAGTTCTGGTACCAGAATGATTCCCATAGATTCCCATATGAATTTCTCAGAGGAGATAGTTTCCTTCGGAATCCGAGGCACATCTGAGCCATGGAGTTATTAAAGATCGTCTATAAAGAACTTCAATAAAGACTGAGTACCTGCTTGCTAAGAGTTTTAGCCTTCGAGCGTGGGATTTATTTGCTGGGACGATTCCATCATTCAGATAGGATACAATTGGATCCATCCAAGTATTCTTCTGAGTAGTTGTCTGGACTGCCTTCTTATCATAGATGGGTTCTTGTTGTTGTTCCACTAGCACTTTCTTATCTGACACAAAGTTAGATGCTAACTTTGAAAGTGCATATGCTCTCTTGTTCTGAGATCGAGAAACCTGCTCGACCTGCATAGAATGGAAATTTTGTAGTAGTGATTGGCCACTGCTAAATACTTCTTCATTGGCTCTTATTTAGCCTCATATTCTCCTTTAACATGATTCACCATAAGTTGGGAGTCGCTGAAAACCTGTAGATTCTTTGCTCCAAGTTTTATTGCCAACTTGAGCCCGGTAATCAGGGCTTCATACTTTGCTTCATTATTTGTTGCCTGATACTTGAAATGTGATGCATATGAAAATTCTTCTCCTGTTGGACTTATGAGCAGGAGGCCTGCCCCTGCTCTCTCTTTGTTCGCTGTACTGTCGACATACAACGTCCAAAGTTCAGTTCGGCCACTTGGTTGGTCTTGTTCTATGTTAATTGCAACTCCTTAAGATATGAGGTCTTCCAAGGCTTGGGCCTTAATCGCTTTTCGGGGGAGATAGTATGATCAGACTAGCACGTATTGGATTTCTTTTGTCTTATTAAAGATAGGGATGCATCTTGTCTATCAAAGTGTGGAGACACTTGGACTGTACGTGGACGTGTATTAAAGAATGCGTACGTTAGACTGGCCCGCTTACATTAAGTGTCGCAGTATGTGACAATTGTGTAATTATCCTGAGACCGGAGTCTTCTTGGCATCGCAGTGTGGATTGTCATGCTTTGACACTGTTGAGGTTTGTTAGGAAATCTACGCGGTAACGCATCGGAATTTAAAATTTTGATTTCCTTTTACCCAATATCGACTTCGTTTAAGCAATAAACAATCAAGCTAGCAGACGGTGGTTTCCTTGGTTGATCTAAAAGATCAACGCTTTGGCCGTCTAAGGAGAGTAGTTCTGCACAGAGCCGCCAAAGTGTTCGGCCTCTACCGCTAGTCCACATGAACAGCCCGCCGGAATCCCATCATGGATTGCTATTGGAAAATTCTGGTGGCTAGACCGGCCTTTTTCCCTTCTCTCCAACTCTTTATAGGATGCTCTCTATTTTACACAAGAACTATTAGTTCTTGGAACTATGATGTACAAAAGAGCTTGACAGCCACATCTTATTTATAGTGAGAGGGGCGCCCCAACTAGAGTGGAGGAGAAGAAAACTTTTTCCCAATAAAATAAGGAAAATATAATTGATTGATTTATCTCATTTATTATAATATCTTATATTAAATAAATCTAGGATATTGTCAATATCTTGTTACCATAAATCAATTTACACATGTATATATATCACATATATATATTACATATATAAATCTATATATTATATATAACTATCCAAATGTGTACATGTACATCAATATGTACAAGCCACGCATGGATTCACAAGTTACATATATATTAATATTTGGTAATACCATTAATTAAATTGCACAATCCAAGTGTATCTTTATACACTAATATTGGCACCACCTTTAGCCATAATTTGGCTTCCGGAATATTCTTTAATTAATATAATACTATTAATATCTTGCATTTAATTTATTCATAATAAATAAATACCCTCATATTAATTTACTACTATAACCTTTATAGTCTCGAGATAAATTTTCCTTATTTGGTTATCATCTATAACCATATTTTAATCTGGCTAGATGTTCATATGTGTGTGACCCGATAGGCTTCCGAATATGTTGGCCATAGATACAAAGTGCAAATTACGAAAATGCCCTTCATGCCTAACGATCACGGGATAGCGTCTAGCAACACACCTTGACCCCCAATCATAGGAAGAGTCAACTGCAATGACTACTACCTTTCATGTGAAACAGTTACCGTGTAAATTACAATCCTATCACTGTAATAATATCCATACAGTCGTTAGTCGAGTGTCAAAACATCAACGACCGTATCTTATAATCTGGATATCAAGCTCTCTCAAAGTAACTCATTTACTTACACTTTACAAAGATTCACGAGAGTAAGACATTCCTTATAAGAAGGCCCTTTCGGATATTCACCCCTACTGATAGGGTACGCGATTTCCAGACGACCAAACATGTATACTCCGCATGCTTCAATATCATACCCAATCACTACCGCATGATCGCCCCGTGGCTAGGGGAAACCTCAATAGTGTCAAAGCATGACAATCCACACCGTGATGCCATGAAGACTCCGGTCTTAAGTATAATTACACAACCGCCACATAGTGTGACACTTAATGTAAGTGGGTCAGTCTAACATACGCGTTCTCAAATACACGTCCACGTACAATCCAAGTGTCTCTACATTTCGATAGACGAGATCTATCCCTGCCCTTAAAGACAGAAGACATCTAATACGTGCTAGCATGTTCGTAATATCAATGTCCTGTTTAATAGTACATCAGCCTAGAGACATTTAAGTATCAAACTTATTAAAGTGATTAGAGATCTCATCAACCATAATCTCCTATCATGGTTTCTCTATCACAGTTTAATACTAAGGATGTTATCATATAACAATTCATAATTGGTTCTTTAAAAGAACAAATATATGACAACAGTAAAGCCATTTAATATATTTATAAACATAAAGAAATAGTAGAAATGATCCGACCCGGTCGGATCCGGTCCAACCCGATTGGGTTTAGGACACTATTTCAACAAGGTTTCCCCTAGCCACGGGGCGATCATGCGATAGTGCTTGGGTGTGATATTGAAGCATGCGTAGGATACATGTTTGTTCATCCGGAAATCGCATATGCTATTAGTAGGAGTGAATATCCAAAATGGCCTTCTTATAAGGAATGTCTAGCTCTAGTGAATCTTTGCAAAGTGGGAGTAAATGAGTTATTCCATTAGAGCATGATATCCAGATTATAAGATACGATCGTTGATGTACTGACTCACGAGATACGATTGTATGGATATTGTAACATCGATAGGATTCTATTTACACGGTAACTGTTTCACATGAAAGGTAGTAGTCATCACTTTTGACTCTTCCGATGATTGGGGGTCACGGTGTGTAGTTAGACGCTATTCCGTGATCATTAGGTATGAAAGGAATTTTCGAAATTTGCACTTTATGTCTACGGCCAACATATTCGGAATCCTATCGGGTCACACACATTAGAACATCTAGCCGGATTAAAATGTGGTTATAGTGATAACCAAATAAGAAAAGTTTATCTCGACTATAAACCGTTATAGTGATTAAATTATTATGGTTGTATTTATTTATTATGAATAAAATAAATACAAGATATTAATTATATTGATTAATTAAATAATACTCCGGATGTCAATACATTGGCTAAGGTGGCGCCAATATTGAGTGTATAGGATACACTTGGATTGTGTAATTTAATTAATAGTATTATCATATATTAATATTGGATATTAATAGATTTGTGAAAAATAGATTTATGGTAATAAGATAATGATAGTCAATACTAGATATTGACAATATCTTGGATTTATTTAATTTGGTATATTAAATTAAATAAGATAAATCTAGAATATATATTTTGCTTATTTTACTAGTAAAATGTTTTCTTTCTCATTAATCTACACAGAAGCTTTTCCCAATCAGATTGGGAGACATGTGGGGCGCCACACAACCTATATAAGAAAGGGGTTGGCTAGCTCCTTTATACATCACAATTAGACGAGTTCTAATTCAGAAAGTAAACTGAGAGCTTCTTAGAGAGAGAAAAGGCCGGTCTAGCAACTGGATTTTTCTAGTAGCTATGGAAGGAGGATTCCGGTGAGGTGCACGTGTGAATATCGATAGAGGCCGGACACGTGGATGGCTCGCACGCACTGCTACTCTCCATTGACGGTCAAAGCGTCGATCTTATAGATCAACTAAGGTAATCACCGTCAACTACTTAACGTATTTATTGTTTTAAACAGAGTCGGTCTTGGGATCGGAAATCAATTTTTTAAATTCCGATGCGTAGACTAGTTGATTTCCTAACACTTCCATCAGGTTTCCTGACTAGAAATGGGTTGGCCAAGCAATCTGGATAAACTACTTCTCAGATGATGTTTTCCTGGAGCTGCTTTGTCACTCCTTTTTCTACCACTTCCATTGGCTCCTTAGCGAAGTGCCTCTTATTTTGCCGGACAAGCTTCATGTTCGGGTCAACGTTTAGTTTATGTAGTGCCAGTTCGGGAGAAAGACCTGGCATGTCCCCAGTCTTCCATACAAAGGTGTTTCTGAACTCCTTTAATACATTAACAAGGGCTTTCTTGTGCTGATCTGGGATTTAAGACCCGATGTTTATGGTTAGACCCTTTTGTTCTTCCGACAAAGTAATTGATTCCACTTTATCTTCTGAGGACCAACTTTCCTCATCTTCTGGTAGCAGTTCTTTCACTAGGACTTGTTGGACCATCATCTTTCTGTTGACGGTGTCCGTGTAACAACTCCTGGTTGTTTCCACATCACCCTTAATTTCTACTAAGCCCTTAAAAGTTGGGAACTTCATGCTGATGTGAGCAGGGGAGATCACGCCTCGGAGGTCAATCAAGTCAGGTCTTCCCATGATGACATTATATGCGGATGGTGCCTTGACAACCACATAATTAACCATAAGAATCCTGCCCCTTGGTTCTTTTCCAAATGTTGTGGGTAGTCTGATCATACCCACAGGATGAACTGGCGGCCCAACAAATCCGAAGAGCAGAGTTGAGACGGGTGTCAGCGCGGAGTCCTTCAACTTTATGGACTGGAAGACATTATAATACATCACGTTTACTGCACTTCCGGTATCTATGCAAATACGCTTCCCTACATGTTTACTTATCACAGCCTCAATAACTAAACCTTCATTGTTGATTACTAAGGGTAGAGAGTCCTTGGGTTCGTAAATTACCTCTCCTGAGAGCCTTTGTCTCTTGTTGGAGTCAGATAGGGCGCAGACCTGCTACTGCCCTAGTCCTCAGTTTGGGCAACGTTGTTCGGCCTACCTGAGATTGTGTTGATCGTGTTGACTGGATGATTGTCTATTTGTTGGTCCTAGAGAAGGGTAAAAGTATAGTCAGAGGGGGGTGAATGACTATACTGGAGTTTCAAAAACTTTTCTCAATATAAAGGCTTTTGTGGAGCGGATAAGTCCCTTCTTAAAATGTTGATACAAAGTAGGATATGCAATCACAGATATATATGCAATGAAGTAAGTGCAGTAAAGTAAAGTGCTGAAAGTAAAATAGACACAAAGGTTTATAGTGGTTCAGGGTGGTGTAATCCCTTAATCCATTCTTCTCCTGTGATGATTGGAGGAATTCACTATTGTTTTCATAGATACAATTGCATGATTGTCTTTGGCTACACAAGCTTCACAATCTCCAAGACTAACACTCCCTGGCTTCAAAAGCTTCAGTGACTTAGTCTTCAACATTGCTCCTTGGGAACAAATCCTTCAGCAGCTATCACAAATACAACTCCTTCTCAGATGGATCTGAATCAGTTGCTTGACTGGTGTGAATTTGATTCACAGATTCTGTTGATCAATCTCAATGCTTGATGTGGAATATTAGCTCTGATTGCTAAGTTGATCTCTAGATGTGTCCTTTAAGTTCAGATAGAAGGCTTTTCAAATTAACAGAGTTTCTGTTTGTTCTTTTTAGATTCAATCGTTGTTTTTCCTTTCTGTCAATGCCTTCTATTTATAGCCTTGATAATCCTTGATTTGAATTTTCGTCCGTTGGCTATTTAATGTGGGGAATGATCTTTGATTTAACTCTTGATTCCCCTTAATAATATTCTCCTTGATTTTAGTGATCCGGATTTTTCTTCAAACGTATCACAAAATCCGTCCTTGATTGATTATGCATTTAATGCTTGATCCTCTGAATCTTCCTTGTTATCTCACGCTCTGAATAAGTATAAGTGATATACCTTACTCAGTTGTTCCTTTACTTGACTGTTGATTGAACGGTTGAGTGTTTCTGCTAACTTAGCCGTTTAATTCTCCCTTTACTGCTTTGTCTTTACTCAGCCGATAGATAGTTTACTTTGCCGGTTCACTGCTTTCTTGATTTCTTTGAGTTTACAAGATTCATTGTACTTCACTGATCCTTGATTTGGGTGAGATCAGTGTACACCATATTTAACAATAAATTTCATCACTTGAAATATAACTTAGACTTATCCAAGGTCATCACAGACTTCCCTGGTTATAAGTTAGACCATATGTCTTCATGCTTCTCTGCTGGTACTTGGCTGCTTTCACTCTGCCAGATTTATGTTTTACTTAGCCACCAACTAGTACAATACTTGTCTGACTCAACTTATACGACATGTCAGACTCTAAGTAAAGACTTATACAGAGATTTCTAACATATTTCAGGCTTGCTATAACAGCTAGTATGGCCATCATCAAAACAAAATAAAATTTTCCTCACACTATTTGGCCATCCGGATCAGGGGATCGGTCTCGTCTGCGCCGAGGCCGGTCATGCTCTTGACCATAGTTTCCCCGCTTGAACACTCTTCGTCCTTGGGGCTCTGGATTCTAAGATAGATCTATGACTTCGTCCAGCTTCCCTTCCATAACTGCAGCGTCGATGTTCCTCTGCAAATCGCGACACTGCTCTGAGTCGTGACCAATATCCTTGTGGTATTTGCAGTACTTGCTTGGATCTATTTTTTCATGAGGTCCTCTCATTGGAGGCGGGACCCATGCTAGAACTTTTAATTTCTCTCAATTATTGCGAGTGCTTGCTCACGTGATCTATTCAAAAGGATGAAGTCCCTATCCTGTAGGGCTCTCTTCTTCCCGAGCTGATCTGAGATTGGGGCCGTTACGCTGTCCCAGACTAACTTGCGCTTCTTGTCAGACTTGTCCTCAAATTTTATCTTTCCTGGACTCACTTATTTCTGAGTCCATCTTCAGCCTGTTCGCTTCTTTCCCCTTGACAGTGTTTGTAGGCCTGCTCCATGCACTCTTCCATCGACCTGGGGAGTTTGCTATTTAACTTAGCGTATAACCTATGATGAGAGTCAAATTGGCTATCATTTACTATGTGATTATACCCCGTTTATACCTCGTTTTATATGTTCTCTGAGACATTTGGTTGTACTTTGATGTATTTACACCTTGGTTATCATTTCGGGACCTAGGACGTAAAGTCCGGGATTCTCGGTCTTTTTCGGTGTATTTACTATACTCTCGGTTGCCCAAGTGTCCTGTAGGGATTACGTGTGGTATTTGTTATGATTTTGTACAGGACTTAGGTGTTTGAGATGTTCGGAAGGCGAGATACAAGGATTGGAACGTGTGCCCAAAGCTTAAACGTTAAAACTGATCAAAACTTGTTGGTACTACAACCATACCTTCCATTTATCTGCATTTTGATCCACCTTAAAAGCATTTTCTGGGCTGGACATCTTCATGAAAGTTGTAGAAAATTGAATGATCTTTCCAACTCATCTTGAGGCACTCAAATCGGAGGTCTACACACAAGGTTATAGCCGATTTACTGAAGGTGTGTCAGCTAGGCGCGCGCCTAAGAAAAGCTAGGCGCACGCCTACGGGGGAAATTCTGCCAAAGTTTCCGTCCTTCTTTCGACTTTTTTGCATGCTAGGCGTGCGCCTGAACTTCCCTAGGCGCACGCCTAACAGTCCAGATCTGCAAAACACTATAAAAAAACCCCATTTTCATCTATCTAGATATATATACATATATAGATCGAAATTACCAGTTTTCTCTGCACTTTTTCTTCATCTTCCTTAGTTAGATTAGTTTGTAGGTAGATTAACTTAGTTAAGTTGTAGATTGTTGTAATCCGGAGGATCTCGGTGATAGCTTGATGCGTTATTGACGGGATTTCGCTCGGAGATTCGATTTTCTAAAGCAATATATATATATTTGGTATTTCGTTCTTCTTGCAATTAATATTTTATGGTTGATTTCTTGTTGTTTTTCTTGTGATAATGAGTAGCTAGTTGCCCGATAGTCGAGTTATGTGATAGTCTATGAAATCGAATCCTAGCTTGTTCATGTGGTGTTCTTGATGTTTGATTGTTGATTCTCGATGTTACCATAGTTCTAGAACTTATTCTTATCAAGTTTGTTGAATTGATCACTCGATAGTCATATCACATGTATCGTCTTTGTAGATGTATTTTGCGAGAGGATACGGGAACCGGGGTTCTAGGATCACCCTGTAAAACCGACTGAGATGTTTAGATTCGGTTTCGTGTGGAGGTTTTGTATCGACTTGTCGAGCGTTTCATGAATCGTATACCGTGTGAGGTCAGTTAAATCCGGTCAGCGGACAGTTGAATCTAACATAGGAGGGTAGATTATTGAAATAATACCTATTCTCAGAGCCAGGAAACGACACCCTACTTGACATCGAGAACGTTTAGGTGAATCAAGAATACCTCGGGACTTAGCTAGGGTTTGTGAGTATTAGATTGGATCATAGCTCGTCTATCTCTTTTATATAGTTTAAGATCTTTCTTTCCTTTGTGTATATTTAGTTTGTAGAACCGGTGATCTGACAAATCACCACGTTCAATATTTGTGTTGACCTAAACTAGAAACGAGACCGGCTTTGGTACTCGACCAGATTCCCTGTGGGATACGACCTTGACTCACCAATTCTAGGCTACAGTTGACCGGTACACTGCCGGTAAGATTGCACACTTAGAAAAGGCCGATCAAGATTTCTGGCGCCGTTGCCGGGGAATCCGGTTGATATCATGTAAGTTAGTTAAGTTCTAAGGATTAGGTCGTTTTTCTTATTTGTTTTTTTATTGTTTGTTTTTTTTGTTGTTGTTGTGATCACACCATATACTTCGGTAGTGGTAGTGACAAAATACCGTGATTGTGTTCGTGTTGTTTCCCTTATTTGCAGTTAATGAATCCATATGGGGGAAAGTGAGTTCGTTGTTCTGTGCAATGGACTCATCGAACAAATCGTGTTGGTGGGGATTGAGCCCCATGTTTTTTTTATATTCCATTTTCAGGGTGTGCTCAATTCCTACAATTTTTGTAGGGAGAAGCAACGGTTTGCTCTCCTTTCGTATAGCTATCCTTGACATAGTTCGGGGTAGAAAGTCGAGCTGAGGACTTTAAACTCAGAATGTGCTTTTATTACTTTTTCTTTCCCATCGTGTTTCACTGTGTTTCTTTAGTTTGTATTTTGATACTTTGGGTAAGTTTTGTTGTAATATAACCCGAAGAAGTGTGTATTAGGGGGGGCTAGTTTGGTGTTTTTGGTTTTGATGAGCTGTGGTGATCCGTATGGTTTCGATTCAATATCTCCATACATGTGTATCTTGTATATGTTGCGTTTCTTTTCAATATTAGCACAGGTACCCTGGGAGGACTTTTACGGATGTCACATGATCGTACTCGTGCTTTTTCCGGTTGTAAGCTAACTTTTCTACCCTTATCATTCGTGTCTTGTTTTAGAGTAGGGGGTGGTTGGTTTAGCTTCAATGTTATGTTTTCATGTGGAACGAGTTATTGTTAGCGATTGTTATCCCTTTGGTATAAATGAGTCGGTTTTAGAAATTTTGGTGCCTTTGACATTGGTTTTGATACATTGAGCCTTTTGATTTTGTTTTGATTGAACATATAGTGATTATACGAATGCATTTCATTTGAATTGGGATCATGTATTGAGAATGGAATAGTTCTATCACGTTAGCTTTGACTTCATTAATCACCTTGACTAGTGAACGATTATGGTAGTTCTTAATGACCCGGTTACCTAGAACTGATATTAGTAACTTCGAGGCGAAATAGAACGGTCGTCGTTGTTAGGTACGGGATGACGGTTTTGGCTTGACCCGATCTGAGCCAAAGGCCAACCTAAACGTTTAATCCACTGTTACCCCTCTAAGCCTTTTGTAGGGTGGTTAGACCGCCACCCGAACTAGCCTTTCGTGTTACTAACCCGTGAAAATCGATGTCCCTAACATTATTTCGGTCTACGTATCCTTGACTATCTTGCAATTGAGCTTGTTCGTTCCTCACATTTTTACGATGTTGTGAGGTATTGTTGAGACGTAAGTAATGGTATGGAGTCGTGATTTACGAGTTATTCGGAACGAGGAGTGTAACAATGTGTCGGTTTCGGTTTTGTTCGGAATTTTGATGTATATAAGAAGAAGAAAAAAAGAAAAGAAAAAGGAAAAAAAAACAGAGTGTATGTAATTATAGTTTGTTATGAGTCCAAAAATGGACTATGGTACTATAGTTTTGTTGAGTAGAAGAAAAGAAAGAAAAATTTGAAGTTAGGGTTTGGATTCCGAAGTTGTAAATAGTTGGAAAAATTGAAGATGAAGTGATAACCGAGTTTTGAATATATATTTCGGTTAAATCTCTTTTGCACCTTCTTTTTTCTGTTTTATCGTAAATACCCTTTTGAAGCCCGAACCCTGGCCCAACGATATAGCCCTTCAAGTCCTGATCGACCGTACTAGACTTTGATTGACCTCGATTAGTGGAGATGTTTACGAAGTATAAGCCTATGGTGTAACCTCAGTACATTATACGTCTATAATCTAAACCGGTCATTGGTGATAAATGTTGAAGAAGCTGTATACACACACACACACACACACACACATTCTTTTATCAAAACAAGGTAGAACTTAAATCATATGAATTGGTGTCAATTACTAGTGTTTTACCATTTAAATTCTTATAGACTAGATGTATGATTGCAATGTTGACTCCATCTTTATTTTTGAATCACTCATTTTGCTCGAGGGCGAGCAAACGCTAAGTAGGGGGTAGTTGATGAAAGTCAAATTGGCTATCATTTACTATGTGATTATACCCCGTTAATACCTCATTTTATATGTTCTCTGAGACATTTGGTTGTATTTTGATGTATTTACACCTTGGTTATCATTTCGGGACCTAGGACGTAAAGTCCGGGATTCTCGGTCTTTTTCGGTGTATTTACTATACTCTCGGTCGCCCTAGTGTCCTGTAGGGATTATGTGTGGTATTTGTTATGATTTTTTACAGTACATAGGTGTTTGAGATGTCCGGAAGGTGAGATACAAGGATTGGAATGTGTGCCCGAAGCTTAAACGTTAAAACGGATCAAAACTTGTTGGTACTACAACCATACCTTCCATTTATCTGCATTTAGATCCACTGTAGAGGAATTTTATGGGATGGACATCTTCATGAAAGTTTTATACAATTGAATGAGCTTTCCAACGCATCTTGAATCACTCAAATCGGAGGTCTACACACAAAGTTATGGCCGATTTACTGAAGGTGTGTCAGCTAGGCGCGCGCCTAAGAAAAGCTAGGCGCACGCATACGGGGGAAATTCTGCCAAAGTTTCAGTCCGTCTTTCTACTTTTTTGCATGCTAGGCATGCGCCTGAACTTCCCTAGGCGCACGCCTAACAGTCTAGATCAGCAAAACACTATAAAAACCCCTATTTTCATCTATCTAGATATATATACATAGATAGATCGAAATTTCCAGTTTTTTCTGCACTTTTTCTTCATCTTCCTTTGTTTAGATTAGTTTGTAGGTAGATTAGTTTAGTTAAGTTGTAGATTGTTGTAATCCGGAGGATCTCGGTGATAGCTTGACGCGTTATTGACGGCATTTCGCTCGGAGATTCGATTTTCTACAGCTATATATATATTCGGTATTTCGTTTTCTTTCGTTCTTCTTGATTTTAATCTTTTATTGTTGATTTCTTGTGATAATGAGTAGCTAGTTTCCCGATAGTCGAGTTATGTGACAGTCTATGAAATCGAATCCTAGCCTGTTCATGTGGTGTTCTTGATGTTTGGTTGTTGATTCTCGATGTTACCATAGTTCTAGAACTTATTCTTATCACGTTTGTTGAATTGATCACTCGATAATCGTATCACACGTATCGTCTTTATAAATGTATTTTGCTAGAGGATACGGGAACCAGGGTTCTAGGATCACCCTGTAAAACCGATTGAGTTGTTTAGATTCGGTTGCGTGTGCAAGGTTTTGTATCGAATTGTCGAGCGTTTCATGAATCGTAGACCGTGTGAGGTCAGTTAAATCCGGTCAGCTGACTGTTGAACCTGACATAGGAGGGTAGATTATTGAAATAGTGTCTAGTCTCAGAGCCAGGAAACGACACCCTACTTGACATCGAGAACGTTTAGGTGAATCAAGAATACTTCGGGACTTAGCTAGGGTTTGTGAGTATCAGATTGGATCATAGCTCAGCTATCTCTTTTATATAGTTTTAGATCTTTCTTTCCTTTGTGTATATTTAGTTTGTAGAACCGGTGATCTGACAAATCACCACGTTCAATATTTGTGTTGACCTAAACTAGGAACGAGACCGGCTTTAGTACTCGACCAGATTCCCTGTGTGATACTGTTAGGTGTAGTGCCCGAAAGACAATTTATGTAATTGTTTTTATTTAATAAATGACAGATTTTATTTCATATTATTATTTGCTTTGTGCTTATATTTAATACACTGCTGAAAACCCCAAGTCGTATCATATGTAGCCATATAACTTAGTGTGTGTCACACACGAGGATTAAGTTTATGGTGATACACTTGAACTATTAGTCCGTGGTGAACTTAATCAAAGTATGGGGTCTATTGATTAAACCACCATTAATGAGCCCAGAACACTTTATGGTGTGACCGTCTTATCCGAACCGTCGACATTGGTTGTCTAAGTGGGGCATTTATATATGATGAGAGTCATATAGGACTGGACCGATTTAATCTGAGTTTCTCATATAATTCCATGATTGAGAAATCTTATTAAATCACAAGATGATCGTATATGGATTAAACTTAATCCTGAAGTGATTGCATACTCCTAATTGTCTCAGGATAGGGTTTGATGTGTTCGTTAAGCATCGCTAAGAGGCGCGGTCCGAATCACTTTCACGTTGGCACTATTCTGGAATGAGTGAAAAGTGTGTGTCTCACAGATATGGAATCCGTTCCTTCCTGCGGCAAGTAGAAAGACAATCCCCTTATTTGTTGATCCTAGAAACTGATCGATCCCGGGAGTTCGTATTGGTTATGAACTAATTAATCACTAGTGGGTTAATGGTAAATAAGGATAAGATGTAGTGAAGAAGGTTTACAGAAATAATCCTACTTCAGTACGGATAGTCTATGGAGGGTTAGTTTATATGAAATGATTATATCAATGGACACTTATCGACTCGACTTGACGTTTTTTAGAATAAGTTATACCTATAATCGATAGAGTTCAGTTTCAGATTTATGGTGGCGTAATTCCGGAATTAATGAATTAAGTAGAAATATTCTGTTCGATGAATATTTTATTTAATTTATTGTAGCTACTTGGTTATAGGTCCATGGTCCCCGGGTTGGCTCCTAACACGCGAGTGTTTTCTCGTTTTATGGAACCTCGAGAATAAATTAAATAGCTGGTCTATTTAATGAATATGCAATATTATTTATTTGGTAAATAATATGTACAATAGAAAAGACATTTTCAATTAAAAAAGTGACACTAATGGCGCCACACTTGTGGATATTTTAAGAGAAGAAATTTTCCTAGATTATGTCACATGTGTAATTAATTAATTATCTATTTGTTGGATAATTAATGAAAAAATAAGAGATTGATTTTTTGGGAATTATCTCTTATTTTATAGCAAAAATATCTTTTCCTTATGGGAATAGGTAATTGTGTTGGCAAATATATTTTCCTTGTGGGAATAGGTATTTGTGGTGTGAAAATGATAACTCTCTTGTCTAGTTATTTTTCTATATAAAGAGAGTTCCTCCTAGCACAAATATACAACACATTCTGCGCCATTCATCAAATAAATGAGAGAAAAATTAGTTTCTAGTTCTAGTCATAGAGAGAAGAAAAACCTAGGGTTTTTCTTGTGCATATTCGAGGAGGTTCTACGGCGAGGATCGACGTCCACCGGTCGTCGCTAGGAGACACAATCCGGAAGATCACGGCATCTCCCTTTGGTCGATTATCTCTTCCTGTCCGATAAGGTAAATCTTTGACCTTCTCGTAAGATTAATTAGTTATGTTTCATATAGTAAATAGCATAAGCTTCCGCTATGCGAAGATCGAGTGTCTCGATCGGTGCTATTACTTCTAGCAGATGCAACCTTGACTCACCAATTCTAGGCTACAGTTGACCCGGTACACTGCCGGTAAGATTGGACACTTAGAAAAGGCCGATCAACCTACCCTCTCGTAGTCCTGCTACGAAAGAGGTGATTAGGAGGTGCTCCTCAGCATCCTGAACTTGTCTGGACTCCTCGTTGAACCTTTTGAGATATTGTAACACAGTCTATTCTTTCTTTTGTCTGATAGTCAGAAGGTATGTAGCATTCCTTTGGAAAGGCTTGGCAGTGATGAAAGCCTACATAAACTTCTTAGCCAGAGTTCCGAAGTCGGAGATCGACCTCAGGGGTAATTTTCTGAACCACTCACGAGCCCTGCCCGTAAGTAAGGCTGGAAAAGCTTTGCACTTCATCTCTTTTGGTGCGCAGGCAAGATTAAAATATGTTAAGTACTGGAAGAGATGATCCTGGGGATCTTTAGTACCGTCATACGGTTCCAATTTGGGCACCTTTAATTTTGCCGGTCGTTGGTAATTCACAATTTGCTCTGAGAACGGTGACTTAAACGAAAGTTCATCATGTCTCCTGCCCATTATAGCATCGAGCTCTGCTCTAGCCGCATCCTGTGCTTGGGCATTGACCTGCTTCTTCCATGCGTTAGAGTTGGATCAAAGGGTATCTTGCCTATCATCTTTTGGAGGAGGAGGGGGAACCTTGGGTGCATGATCCTCTGACATCTCCCCCTCTCTTCCCTTGAAAGCAGCTTCTAGCACGGTTTCGAAAGCAGGGGTATCCCGGCCACTTAGTGCTTCCAACAAAGCTTGTTGTGCTGGATCTGGTAGAGTCGTATCCTTCGGTTGTTGCTGTTGGCTGGTGGTGGCGTTAGCATCATCTTCACCACCCGCGGCTTGTCTAACGTTTTGAGTTGCTTCACCGCCTTGTGCTGTTGGATCTTGGACAGTTTTCTTGCCTGTATTTTTTGCCAATGTCTTGAGATTACGAAAACGATGAAGATTCTTGAATAGATTGCCAGAAAAAGACCATCATTCTAGCGCCAGTTGACGATGCTGGATATCGTCTAGCAACAATTCCGGGTCGTAATTAATCTTATGACAACTAATTCAAGAACAATTTAATGGTGGGATGGTTTTTTGTGAGTATTTTTAGACTGAGCCTGGGTAATTTTCCCAAGTTGCCTACGTATCCAATGCGCGTAATTGGAATCAAGTCTCTCGTAGTTCCTTAGGGATCATTCATATAGAGGACGTCTCGTCCCTTTTCTTGTCCATCGAGGATTCGGTATTCTTAATCCCTAAAGATTATCTTATGTCAATCCCGTTACTTTAGGGATAATTATGGATATGTTTGAATGACATGATCAGTGTCATTATACCATGAGATTCTTTCTATGTTTATCCTATAATATATGAACTTGCTAAATATCGGATAAGAAAGCTTTGCCGTCCTGCGGTGAGCTCCCCAGGTCGTCTTGACCTTAGCAGCACTACCAGGACTCCGATATGACCGAGCCGACATGCGGTGGTCTGATCGGGAGGACAAGTCAGACCTCCCACTTTAGGTTTTGGTCTGTCCTAAAATCAACTGTGAGGCTCCTGGACTTTTTTGTCGTTACATTTCTCTTTTCTTCATTTATTATATAGCTATTCTCTGAATGGCACGTGGCAATGGCTAGTTCAACACCTCGTTAATACCACTTGATATAACATTCGGTTGTATTATTAAATTTTCCAAAAAATAATGATTTAAGATAAAATACCAGGATTTAAACCCGTTATAGGCGAAATTAATGGGTGTGCGTTTCCTTTCGTATATGGGAAGGGAAAAAAAAAACTAATTCTTTTAAAATTAACACTAATTTTGATTACGAGTAATGTACATTAGAATTTGCCTAGAATTTGTAATAATGACACAACGATGACAAAGAAACTTATATTAAAAGCAATGACATCAGACAAACGCAAATCTTTCAACGCTGAAGGCGGATTTTCCTTCCATTCCCACAGAATCAAACTCCATTTTGTGGGACCCAAATTTTCTGCCTAAATCGGACCTACCACGGCGAAATCATCCGTCGTTTCCGACACGGATCGCCGGCCGGACGCAAACTTCTTCATCCCTCCTAGCATTGGCGGTTCTGGTTCTGTTCCTACAGGCAGAAATTCAGGCATTCTCGTGCTCTTCTTCGTTGCCTGTTCTACGATTGACTCCTTTACGATTTCACCATCTTGACAACCAGCTTTTATTTCAGCACAACCGCTATTAACATTAAAAATCGACAAAATCCGTGAATAGAAGCCTTTTTTACTCTCACTACAGCCCGTTTTGGACTTCTCGGTTGATTTTACTCTGTTTTTCTTGTTTTCCCCTGATTTACGGCGACATCGCTTTGACCTCACCCTTCCGATGCACGAAACTTTCGGCGAAGAAGGTTCAACCACCGTCACCGACGATTTCCCGGTGGAATCAGACCGCTGCTTAGGGAATAAATGAGCCGGTTTATTGAATCTTCTTCTGGAGCCAAGATAGCTAGTTTTCTGAGTATTTGGCAATCCGAATAAGGAAGACTTCAAGTTCTTTGAAGAAAACTTCTGCGAATTTGAGTTACAACTCTGATTAGTAGCACTCAAGTTGGTGGAATTTGATATACCTTTACCGGATTCTTTGCGCTCGAAAAAAGCGTTTCGATCAAACCAATCGAGTTCAGCATCCTTTGATAGCCAGAATGATTCCGGTGGAAAATCCGGAGGAATTTCAACGGCGGCAATATCAACATCATCAGGCAAGTCTTCCTTAGCTAGCGTTTCGCAGTTAACTTTCCGGTCAATTCCGCCTACGCAGGAAGAAACTAGGGTTTCCACGTCGACGTGAGGCATTACAAAGAGAAAAAAAAACAGGGGGCTTGAAAGAGAGATATGATGGTGGGAACGGAAGAAAACTTTGGGTTTAAACAACTCCGTCTGTTGGCGATGGTGCAATGTCTATTTATGTGTCCCTTGATTTTAATTTGTCAAAGTCTTTTACAATAAGTCTTAACACATCATTAATACACCGTTTATTCTGATTAAATTTTTACTGCATCCGTCCCAAAATATAAGTCATTTTATTCTTACGACACATATTAAAAAAATTGGTTAAATTTGTTATTTGTCATTAATTTTGATTAAAAAGACTAAAATGAGATGTAATAAAATTTTTATTGGTTTTATAAATGGATTTACATTTTAAGACAAAACTAAAAAACTAAAATAACTTAAATTTTGGGACGGATGTAGTATTAATCAATCAATTTGTATTTATTTCGTTACATATCATTAATACACTGTTTATTTTAATTAAATTATTACTAATCAATCGATGTGTATTTTTTTTTTCTTTGCTTGTATTTGGCAGTCTAAAACTGCTAAATTTAGTCCTATGAAGTTTATTTCAATGAACGAGGTCTTTGTTGCCCCTGATATAACATATGTCTCTTATGTTGTTTTTCCAAAACAAGTTCTTTATGATGAGACAGAATATGGTGTGATTAGGGCTTGTTCCATGATGTTTTTCTTTTCGTTTTTCAGCTTAGCAGTTTCCAGCAGTTGTTGGTGGTAGTCCGGTTCTATTTCAGGTGTTTTCCCGGACATGTGTCCGGTTGTATTTTTTATTAAAATAAATCTTTCGTTTTCGTTATAAAAAAAATCATGTCTCAATCTTGTACATAATAATGCCCACATTTATGATACTTAGTAGTGCGAGGGGTATGACAATTATAACTCTACACAATTACCTTATTGGTTTTAATCAGTCTCATAACAGTGTCAATCAATGAATGTATACAATAATAGATGATGTCAAAGTATATTCTCGCATATATTGTAAATCAAATATTATGCTAAATTAAATTATGATTCAAACAAGATCCGAAGATTTCTAGCGATTGTAAGATGCTTAAATTTAAAGTAGGAGCATATAAAATTGTATATTTTGACAATTAACAAAGGACAATAAAGACATAACAAATTTTAAATAACGAGGATCCATGTGTCTGAACACTCCTTAATCCGTTGGAGAATTTTTTTCTCCTCTGACCAGCAACATATTCCCAATCTATTACTCATATGTTCCTAATTATATGTCCCAATCTATTACTCCATATGGTCCTAATTATATGCCGCAGTTGTCAATATCAAAATTTTCTTTTTATATGTCGTAGTTATATTTTCAATACGTATTTTAATACTTTTTACGCTTTTCAATATTACTTTTCAACTTTCTAGACTCATTGAATCAATCAATCTTTCACATTCATTACACCGCTACATTTTCCAAGATTTTATTTTGGAGTACTCATTTTCTTAATGTGTATGTTTTTCTCAAATGCGACATATAATTAGGAACGGAATGGAGTATTTGGTTTCGTTTTGTTGTTGCTTAGTCCAGCTCTTGGCTAGGTAGTAGTACAACATCAGGCTGGGTTGTGGTCCGGTGTTTGGCCAGGTGACCGGGTCTTAGTGTAGCATTGGCTACGTTTTATACTAAATTAGTTATCTTTCGCTATTAATAAAACTCTCGTCTTTATGAAGAAAAATAAAATTCTAAGGGATATTTGTTTAACAATACAACTTCAAAGATTTAAAAGGAAAAAAAAAAATTAAAAAAAAAAAAAAAAAAAAAAAAAAAAAATTGGATTTTGACCCAAACACTCTATATTAGAGCACTTGCATCAGTGTCTCTGAATAGAGTCTCTACCTTACAGATTCTAACATCATTTACAGAATCTCTACACATAAATCACCTGTACTGAGAATCTCTATCGTACTACAATAATAAAGAATCGTAAACCAAAATAATTATGACATATTTACAAAAACAAATACACATATAAATAATTTATTTTCTATTATTATAGTGATAAATATTATCTTGTATGGATATTCAAAATATGTATAGAAGATCTTATTAATGAAATATTTCTAAAAGATTTTTTGTGACTCGAAATATATATATATATATATTTATATATATTTGATGTTAGAAATAAGAAAAACTCGAATCAGTAAAAAAATTCGATTGCGGTAGATATAGTAGTATGATGTCCAATTTTATCCGTAATCTGTTGAATAGAGATCATGTATACAGATTCTGATGCAGCACATTTTAGTTGGATCTGGAGCTGTATATACAGATTTACCACTTTTTACAGATTCTAATGCGAGTGCTCTTAACGAGATTTTTTTCCCACCCAATCGATAACATGGGCTTCAATCTTACCAGCAAATAGGAGAGACATAAATTCTCTCCTCCATCCGTTTATATTTAATTGTTGCACTTGTCAAAAATAAAACTTTATTTTTATCTGTCGTAGTTATTTCAAATCATTATTTAATATAATTTTCTACATCTACCATTATTTATGAAGGGGTGGAAGATTGAAAACAACATTTTATTAATTATAGGGTTTATGGTTAAAAAGGACAATTTGAACCTAGAAATATGCAATGAGAACAGTAAAAAAAAATTTCGGGTAAAAAGGACATGTCCTTATTCCACCGTGATAGTGAAACATTAGATTTGAGGCCAGTTCCACTGCAGAAAATAGTTGATTTGGGGTTATGAACAGATGATTTGTCTTTATCACCCATTTTATATTTTCACTGTTCTGATTTCTATTTTTCCCTTTTTTTTGTCCTTTTAAACCGCTGCCACTTAATTATATTCAAAGATGTTATTGTCAATTTGGTGTTAAGTCAGAGTATTAACTACCCTCCTTATATTTGTGTTTTTCGCAACTACGACAGTTAAATAGGAATGATTGGAGTATATCTTTACAACTGATGGCCATCAAACCAACGCCTACGTCACCAACACAAGTCTCTCATGCCCACTTTTTGCTCCTAATATGGAGTAGGGTCATATGCATCGAAAGTCAAAAATCATTTGGTTAGATAGAGCACATACAATAAGCCTTTTATTCGGGAAATTCTATGCTGGACTGTCCGTGGTGCACCTTGCCACGTGTCCTTTTATGGTTGGTCCATTTTAAACATATGTTACACATACAGCTATTCCCGGCACCATTAAACCTTTGAAATTGCACCCCCCAATGAGTCGCTTGACATCATATGCCACTTCACTCCAGTATCCTAGAACAAAGGAGTGTTACAATATCAAAGATAAAAAATATCAACCTGAAGTGTAAATAATTTTGATATTAATAGCCTATCTTCTTATCACCATCTTAGTATTCGATATAAAAGGAGGATCTAATGTACGAGAATCATCATCATTGGATTTATCCCCATCAGCATCAATAACTTTCATCAATGATGAATCATGTAAATTTAGACTCTCAAAGAACTTGCTTAATTTTTCACTAGCTTCATCCATAACACTTTCAAGAACTTTCCTAGCTTCCCCATGTGATTTACTTTGCATAACAAGATTAGATGCAAACCGCATTAACCTATTGAAGTAAACCATCTATGACTCATTTGCATATGATTTTCTGGATTGACTATCAGTTAGATGTTTCATTCTTAATCTTGCACTTTTACACCGTCTTTTCAAAATGTACATCTCGGGTATAAAGTGCAAGGTTTTCATATTCAAAATTTTCAAAGCAAGGGAGAAAAGCATGCTTGCAGTTTCAAACCTGCAACAGGTACATTAAACCTCCAAGGAATTGACATCAAATAAAATTGTACTCATTTTACCTTTTTCTTTGTAAAGCGACTTCATATACATAAACACCATCATGCCGTTGAATCTCACTTTTTAAATCTGAAGCACCGACTCTATTCTTGAATTCCTTCTCAAATTTTCGATACATTTCGCATGTATACATTTTTGCTGCATGCAGGAGAATTTCACTATCTTCAATAGCTAAAGTCGGCATCCCTTGATTACATTGATGGTCTTCATCCCTCTCATTCTTTCTCCACCTCTTAACAAGTTCTTCAAAAGATATTACAAATTTATGCAGACAAGTTGTTCTATTTGCTATGCCATTGAGTACACGATTGCTGCTTTCAATACGAGATGTATATTTCAACCCTGCATAAAATGTGTTAGTATTAAATGTCGTACTCCATTTATGCCGCAGCTTATACATGTTTTTCAGCCAGGGATGTCCAGAAAGATTATAATCAGTGATCATCTTCGACCAAATACTATCAAACTCTTCATCTAAATCACAATCATTCACGCACTTATAAAACAATGTGCGGAAACCCTTGTCTAGATGGAGATTAGGCAAATGTGACGGAGCATTTTGGGCGATGTGCCATGTACAAAATCGGTCTCGGTAATCAAAGAAATCCTTTGGGACGATATTCATCATTGCAACATCTTGACCAGTGAACAGTGTTTTTGGTTGTTTTCCACCCATCGATTCCAAGAAAGTGGTAAATAACCACTTAAATGAAGTGATTGTTTCATCAGACAAGAAACCACAACCAAACATAACATTTTAACGATGATGGTTTACACCAAAAAATGGAGCACAAACTAATCCATATCGGTTAGTCCGAAAGGTCGTATCAAAGGTGAAAACATCTCCAACGTTTTCATAGTCAATTCTAGATTGACTATCTCTCCAAAACATATTCGTCACTCTACCTTCCACATCAAGTTGTACATCCCAATAAAACAGCCCCTCCTCATTAGCCTTTTTCTTGAAATGGTTTATTACACTTTGACAATCACCGGCTTCAATTTTTGACCTTTTTAAGAGTTCTGTAAAGTTGTAAAGATCTTTCTTTGTGTAACCAATATTATGCGCACCTCCACAATCCTGGACAGCCAAATTATATGAATCAATGGGCCGGATTCTAGCATTAAGATGTCACTGAATTAAGTTTCCTTGGGCTTGTCCAATTGATCTTGCTGACTTGAGCAAATGCCCTTCACTTGATTCAGCCAAATCATGATTATGAACTTTAATCCATTTTGTCACTTTCATTATCCCGTCATTCGGATCACACGTGAACCATATTCGAGCCGGACAATTAGTCCTTTCATTCAACTTAGTATGTGATGTTTCCTGTTCAGTGATCCTTTTGTCCTTTGAACCTTCCTTTGAACACACAAATAATTTAGACCTCAATTTTTTGGTACCAACAAAGTAATCTTGTTTCACTTTTCGAACACTAAATTCCTGAGCATGTGCATATTCACAATATAATTGATAAGCCTTATGTTCATTGCTTACTGCAGTCGTTTCCACTTTCTAGTTTCTGCTCAAGCAAAATGACATAGTTATCTTTAGAAACTTCATTTTCTTGGATTATGAGACAAAGTTCATCCCCATGATAATCATCAATATCACAAGCAAAATCTGTTTTTCAAATAATAAATTAAAATTAATAAAATAATATTGACTGCATTTGGAAAATGTATCTAGCAGGGAATATTTACCTTTGTTTAAATCTATTGAATCTCCCAATTTATGTGATTCTCCTTCCATCGATAAATTCGCAGACAATATGATGCTACAATTCCACCTTCTCACTTAACACTTGCAAATTCTCATGGTTCAACACTGACAATTAAAGATACATACACATATTCCCCGTCGATGATTTTTCAGACTTCTATAAATTCAATAAGTGAGAATCTTATCTACTTTTCTATAGCCGAAAAAATATAACTCTTAAATCAACAAAGATTTAAAAAATAGAATGAAAAGGAACATCATCAAAGAAATACCCAACACAATAGTATCATTCTTAAGCAGAAAGGGATGGACAAACAATTACTAGATAATAATTCATTTTCAAAATGCTCCCCATTGAAGCAATCTTTGTGTTTAATTTATAACCAAAACCCACAATTTAATTTTCGAAAATGGGATTTAGTTTAAATCAGGAGAACATTCAAAAACAAAAATTATAAAAATTCCACATTTAAGATAAAAACTAGAAAATATCATTACCTTGTAATCCTTCAAAGATTCTTCAATTCTTGTGACACACTGATAAGAAATTCGAGTGACATGTTGGCAAGTAATTCGAAGGAAAAGAGGTTTTTATTTTTGTTTTGTCTTGGATATGAAGGAGAAAAAACTGCAGTTCTTTTGGTAACGTATCCACTTAGGTTCGGATAGCTTTTCAGATTTTTCACTCCAATATGTAGCTTTTTTTACCTTATTATTAAACAACTAAAGTGAACCAACTATAAAGAGACACGTGACAAGGTGCACCACGGACAGTCCGGCATAGAATTTTCGTATTCGGGATGTAATCTTACCTTTTGTCAGTAATGACAATGTCATTTTCTTTAACCTCCTGCAATAGCTCAAATTTTAACATTGTAGATTTATTTAATGGGGAGGTAGTTGTGGGGAGATACTTGTGTGGTGGCTCCATACGTGTGGAGACACCACAAACACACACTTTAATTCAGTATTTAAACTGTGTGGTTCTGATCGTTTCATCCATCATTTCACCTCCAAATTCCCTCATCACACAATAATTTCCTGTAGTTGTGGCTTGTGGCTCTGCCCACTTCCTCGTCCACAACCTTAACACACTCTCTCCTCTTTTATTGATCCAAATCTCTATTTTTTTACAGCCTCTTTTCTTTCTCTTTTTCCCAAAATCTTCTTCCTCCGATTAAATTTTCTCCTCCATGAAACACCGTATCTCAGCTGATTGATCTCACTTCAAATTGAAAATCGAGCCTTTCCGGAGAAGAAGCATATCTTCGTTTTCTTGACCATATTTTTGAGTTCTTCCATGGCGATTTCTTATTCGGGTCCGTTTTTTTTTCATCGACCTCTGAATCTTCATCTGATTCTGCAAAATTGATGTGACCACTTTATGCATTCACTTCATGGTATCTTCAGTTTCATTTCATCAATTACATAAAAATTGATTTGTTGACTCCTAAACTACTACAAGGAAATGAAAAGCACGAGCCGGAAATATTCTATAATGAAACTGTGTGGTCGAGATTGTGCCACATGGGTCACTCCCTATGTTGGAATCCTTAGGTTAGAATTTCCCTCCTCCAATATGTAGCTTTTTTACCTTATTATTAAACAACTAAAATGGACCAACCATAATAGGACACGTGACAAGGTGCACCACGGACAGTGCATCAGAGCTTCTCCAATGGAAACTTTTTTTTTTTTGTAAAGCTTTATGAAAAGCTTTTTGCTATTGGAGGGGTGTTGAGTGTGCAAAGGTTTTTTCCTACCACTCTATCTGCACAAACCGGTTCATTCATGTCCACTTGGATAATATATATATTTTTTCCTGTTCAACCACGCTGCAGTTCTCCTATTTTGTTTGTTTAATTTTTTTTTCTTTCGGCTCCTTTTAGGTAGATGTAATGTATCTGTTTATTTTATGAAATAATAAAATATTTATACAATAGGTTTATTTAAAGATTTATAACATGATGACGTGGCACTGTAAAAACTTTTATATTGTGAAGAAAATGTTTATAATCGTGTGACGTGGCACACCCATAAAGCTTTTAAAAGCTTTATGAGTGGAGATACCCTCATAGAATTTCCCTATTCGGGATGTAATATTACCTTTTGTCGGTAATGACACTGTCATTTTATTTAACCTCATGCAATAGCTTAAATTTTAGGGAAAATTATGAAAAAGGAAAAGAAAAAAAAAAAAATTTATGAAATTATGAAAAAGGACAATAACATTTGTATTTTAGTAAAAAGGATAAAATATCTTCTATTCAGACAATTTTGTCCCTCTATTAAAAAAAACAAAAACAACAAACAACAACACCCCACGTGTATTAATAAGGGTATTTTTGTACTTCATATGTCTATTGTCATTTTTGCTAATTTTAATAATTTTTTTGTCATTTTCAACAACTCTCCATAAATTTTAACATTGTAGATTTTTATAATAGGGATGAAGTTGTGGCCCTGCCTACTTCCTCATCCACAGCCTCAACACTCTCTCCTCTTTATTGATCCAAATCTCTATTTTTTGACAGCCTCTTTCCTTTCTCTTTTTCCCAAAATCTTCTTCCTCCAATTAAATTTTCTCCTCCATGGAACACCGTATCTCAACTGATCGATCTCACTTTAAATTGAAAACCGAGCCTTTCCGGAGAAGCATATCTTCGTTTTCTTCACCATATTTTTGAGTTCTTCCATGGTGATTGCCTTTTCTGATCCGTTTTTTTTTTCTTTTCATCGACCTCTGAATCTTCATCTGATTCTGCAAAATTGATGTCATCACTTTATGCATTCACTTCATGGTATCTTCAGTCTCATTTCATTAATTACATAAAAATTGATTTGTTGACTCCTAAACTACGGAACTGGATCACCAGCTTTTGTATCCTAGTTTCTCCTCAGCTTTTGCACACGTGGCCGACTCCCCACCACCCAAATGTGTTGGCTCGACCTCCGACCTTCGACCTACGACCTCCGACCTGCGAACGGACGGCTGTGATCCAGCCACGTCCCCAAAGTAGGGGAGAAACAGGGATCTCAAAGCCGAGGATCCGGATCCCTAAACTACTACAAGGAAATTAAAAGCACGAGCCGGAAATATTTTGTTGATGCCCACCATTTGCGGAAAGTGATAGTTACATTCCAACTGATGCAGGTCTTGTAAAACATTGGTACTTTACTTGAAAGCGCTTGCAATATTACTTGAATTACAGTAGATAGGATTAATGGTTTGAACAAGATCGATTTTAGGTTGCCGCTTCCTTAGCCCCCAGGGTTTAATTTTTTTTATTCTATTTTTTAATTATTTTTTTCACAGATTTTAAATGGTTCTACGTGCAACAATATTATACATCTTTTAGATATAGAAGGAGAAAAAAATGAAAATATGAAAATATTTGAGATCACGTTTATAGGCTATTGTGGAGAAGGATATGAACGGGGTTGGAAGTATGATGACATGTGTGTGCCATATAGATTATTTCACTTTTTTCGTGGCAAATGCTATTGTAAATGAATACAACTATTGTACATTTTCTAAGGCCAATCACAATGACTAATAAAAATCCCATTATCACTTCACAAAGTGAAAATGTCTACACGGCACCACACTTGTGATTTCATTCTCAATAAACTCTACAATGATATAAAAGCCACATTTCTATTAAAATATATATTTCCCACCAATTCAATAACTAACCATCAAATTTTGCCACCAAAATCAAAACCCAGCCGAACCATGTATCTTTAACATACATGTAGTCCAACGGTTAATTGTGCATATTCATCGGACCCAATAAATTCACAATAAACATGGAACATAATAATAAAAGTGGTTTACATAATATTAATAACATATCTTCAAGCTTAATTATAAATATCTTACATCATCAACGTTGTTTACATTAAAAACAAAATAGACCAACCACATTGAAAGCTAATCTACTGCATCACCAACCACATTAAATACTATTCTCTCTTTACTATATTATACAACAAAGAACTCACAACTCCTATGTTCAATTTTCTATGTTATCATCTTTATACAACAAAGAAATTCCAGCTCTTATTTAACAATGTTCCATTTTATGTTAAATCTCTTTACACAACAAATATCCTAGATCTCATTTAACAATCTTTTTTTTATGACATTCTCTATTCAGTTATAGAGTGCAACAACTACAAGACTGTGATGCTTTACGTTAAAGTTATTTCTGCATAATCCCCAGGTATAACTTGTTTATAACATTATTCTTTCAAGTTAGTAGTATTATGTATATTACATAATAAGGATGTACATCATATGAGTTGACATGTAAAAGCAATTGAATTGTCATGTTATGTTTTTAGAGGTACTTTGTAATTGTCGCATTTTTCTGTCTTGTACTGACCCCCCCCCCCCCCCCCCCCCAAAATTCCAATCAGTCGTAATATATGAATATTAGTTCAAATAGTAGAACTCTACAAATGACAAATATTTACTGTAAAAGAGGTTACCTTTCGCATGAAAAACAAACCTCCATTGGAAAGAACAAAAGTTTACAGCTTGCATACTTCCACAAAAAGCTAACATTCCTTCTTTAGCAAAACACATCATTTATTCAGCAAAACAACAAAAGAAACATCATTATTTCTTCAGCAAAATTTCCCTTAAATACCCTCCATCTATACAAACACAAGATTGTTTAAGTATACTCAGTTGTCCACACACTTTAATACCAACAAAACACACACACATATGTACGATTGGTCTTTCAACAAGTCATGAATATATGGAAATCGACAAGTTTAAACTAAATTAATAAACCAAGATTGAATGAAGATCCATTAAACTTCTCAGTTTGAGTAGTGTTCTCAATGTATATGTTCTTAAAAGATAATGAAAATAATTTATTAGTGTTTTAGGAAAGATGTAAAATATTGTGAGACATGTGGAGTCATTAACCTGATTACTCATTAGTTGCATATATATGGTGTCTTTTGTAGTCTTAGGTTTCTGTCCTTATATCTTTCCAGGTTCATATACATGGGTTCCATTAAATTCCTAGGTTGGAGTAGTATCATATATTGTACATGTTCTTAATTGAAAATGAAAATCATCTTACTTATTGGGAGGTGTTTAAAGGCTTTATTTTGATATTGAAATGGGCTATGTGACCTAAACCCTAAACCCCCCCAAATACTAAACCCTAAACCCTAAATTCTAAACCTTCATGCCATTGCCCCTGCCATACAAGTTTTGTATTACTTGGAATGGCCTCGTACAAGGGTGTAAGGGTGTTAAAATCCACCACACGAACTATGTCATCAAATTTTCAAAGGCATATCCACCATGTAGCAATATCATTGTTCCAGATTTTCCGATCTCTTATCCTGGGTCAACCGCCTATACTTATATTTGAAAAGAAAAAAAAAACAAATGGAAAAGAGTCGTCAGCAAAAACGCTGGTATGGGCCATGTGCGATAGTGTTAAAATTTAAAATATATAATTTCAAGAAATCTAACTTTATGATAATAACAAATAAGCACAATAATAATATACAATGGAAACAAAGGATGTACCGATCGATCATTATTTGGATTTAAGTCGTGTCATTATTACATTATTACATTATCATTCCTTATGTGGTGATTAATACCATGTCACTTGACATCGACTTGGCCTAGTCGATGAGTCAATACCAACCGATCTCCAACACGTGAACACGATTTTCTACCGCACTCCAACAAGCAAGCTCTTGCCTGACAACTCCGGATAATTGTCAGGGAAATGATTCAGACCTTCGCCCTATGAACCTCCCAAGGGACTCCAGCCAACCCCACTACCCTCCGAACCATGACACAATCGTCAGCCCTTGCTTTCCCGATCATGCACATGGAACTTTGGGGAATTTGGTACCATTACTCTAGGACTGTCGAAGAGCCAAAGTCAAGAGGCCCCGAGACCGGTGACTAGCCGTTCTGCGGTGCAATAACCCTAACTCAACTAGCCGCTTAGAGTTCTGCACTGCACACGCAATGCAATCAAGCAAGCAGGAACAAGTGTTGAATATCATAATCTTTCGTTAAACATGAAATGATCGGGCATACATGTCATGATCAAACCTTATAAAATATATGAAAAATAATATGTTAAAGAGCATTAAGACTATGATAAATGCGTTGACACCAAAATAATCAGACTGTCGATTAAAATAACATGTGAAAGTAATTATTCTATCGAAAGAAACAAATTGTTGAAAGACAATCTTTGGCTTCCACCGGAATAAAACTCACCACTTATTTATGACACAAAAAAAACAATCAATATCCAATAAGTATTCTTTTGAAAGTAAAATGATAAGTAAACACACTTTTACTTGTATCGGAAAATAAAACTCTTATTTGTTTAATAATACCACATTTGCTATTACTAAAAATAAGATCTCACAAGTATCATATTAAAAATATAAATTGATGAACACACATTAATTAGCTTTTATGAAAATACAACTCACCCGTTGTCAAATTTATTTAACATTGCAGTAGTACATTTTGACCACCAATCTTTATATCAAGCTCCGCGACATTCATTAGCACAACCAACATATTCTACAAAAGGCCGAGGAATCTATGTGCTTTGTTGCAGCACTTGCTGCCGGCGTTTGCTGACAATGATAGTCTTAAGTGGTTCATTATTTTTCGATGCTAAGAAATGATAATAACGATCCCTCCGTAAAAAAAAAGTGACGATTTTTACTACTCAAAGAATTTCAAAGTTGCCGGAAGGGACAAAAGAGTATAAGAAAAGTTAGAAGGAAAAAATAGAGAGACGTGAGTGGCTAGTGACTAGTTAATTTGATTCTATTTGATACCATGGCACCATGCACATATATATATAGTAAAATTTACCGTAACCGCCGATATGATTACCCTGAAAATTGCCCAATTTTTATTCATGTAGTCAAAAGAAATAGTCTAAATCATTTAGTGAAATATTTATGTTTGATCACATTAATTAAAATAAGTGATTTAGTAAAAGAAAAAGTGTAACATAAATCTTTTTTTTTTTTTTTCACGTTTTCCTTTTTAAAAAAATATAAAATGTCCTTCACCACTATTAATAAACCTATATACCAATTACCAAACAAATTGATTAATTAAAGTTGAAAATAATTGATATATATACCTAATTCTTATTCACGTTTCTAGATATTAGCTAACCGTTAATAAACGCATTCCTATGTGTACTCTTATATATACATTATCGATCGGGCACAAATAAGTAATATTTGTTATAATGAGAAAGAAGGAACTCGGCCAATACTAGTGAATAATATATTATGAAATTGGCATGCTACATGAGTATAGTTGAAGTATATTTGATGAAGTCGGATTTCACCTAATAATAACCCACGGGTATAATTGCTCTAATGATAGCTTTCCGGTCACCGTCCGACGGCAAGAGAAGAAATAGTATTGTTTTTTAGGGTTTTTGACTGAACTCAAGTTTGCTCTTGAGCTGCCTACGTATCCAATTGCCTCATTGGAATCAAGTCGGCCGTAGTTCTTTAAGTGATTTATATAGGGAGTCTAAACCCTAATCTCGCCGTATCCTCCAAGGATGCGGTTAATTAGATTTGATCTTACCTCCTAATTACTAGGGGATAGGGATTCTCCAATATCGAGTTATGAACCATACCTCTAATTCAAAGCTAGGTTCAATTCCCACGTTTATACTTGTTACAAGTGCTCGACCGCTCGGCCTACCGGAGTGGTCGACCTGTCGCGCGCTCTCGCGCATTCCTTATGACCGACCGTCTTGCGGTGGTAGAGTTGATTTTGGTCCGTCCCGCCTCTCTCTGCGGTCGGGAGACATTCCCGACCCTATTTATGTCTATCCAACGGTTGTATGACGCGTGGCCTTGACCGAGCCGACCATCATCATAAGCCCCCCAGGTCGGCCTGGGTCCTCAGCCTAGGGCGACCTGATCCAAACTTGGTCGGGACTGGATGGTTCTTAACCGTTGGTGTCGATTGGGACTTGGTGACAGTTCATCCATTATTGCGATTGTCATTATTAACACGAGAAACGAGGCGTCAGTGCCTGCTGCGCCGACGTCAGGTGGATCGTTAATCAAAGCGTCGTTTGGGGTATAAACTGTCCTTTCAAACGTCTGTTCTTCATTACTGCTGCTGTTATTTACTTCGAAGGACCGGGTGCAAATTGAAGCCTCTATTCTTCTTCATTCCTGCAAGTAAGTGCATGTTTCTCTGCATCTCTGATTATTTTTCCATTTTGCGATTTATGAGGGTGAGATTCTCAACCCCTTCCGACGAGTCAGTTGATAGGGAACTTAGCCCCAAATCTATTGATCTTGAGTCTGAGAGCGCATCCGCCGTTTCTTCCTATTTGAAACCATCTTTTCCGGCCATCTCTCACCTGTATAATTTATTATCTGGGCTTGTTCCCAGACACACTGTGTCTCCACCCCCTAGGGATTCTGTTTTTATACGGCATTTAAAGGCCGTTTCCGCCACCAAATCTATCATGGGTAGCTTTGGAATTGAGTCAATCGTCTCCCAGCACGCTATCGATTACCTTTGCAATCAATACCACATAGATGTTACCAGATTCGCTCCTCGTATCCCCATCAGCCCACCATCGAGATCTGATGCTCGGGTCGTTGGTCGTTATGCGTCGGAGCCCCCTTCCGATTACTATGCAGTTTACAAGGATCAATTTGAATGTGGGCTAAGATTGCCCTTATGTCCTGCCATTGTGGCCATTCTTCGTCATTACGAATTGGGAATCGCCCAACTTGCCCCAAATGGGGTCCGATGCATTGTGGGTTTTACTATTTGGTGCCGTTTAGTGCGAACTAGGTTTTCCGTTGGACTATTTCGGACGTTCTACCGGCGTTGTAGGGTTCCTAATTCCCCGGGGTGGTACTATTTCCTCCGCCGACCAGGTCCTCTGCTCGATATCCCCATCCAACATGCCGGGAAAACGTCCTTCAAATGCTGGAAAGAGAGATTCTTTTTTGTTCGCCATGAGGGGAACAACCGGTTGGGTAGGTGGAACACCGCGACGCTCGACAAAGATGAGACCCCTGATATGGCCGACCTGAAAGATTGGATTGAAGTTATCAGGCAGTTGGATATCTCCATGAGCTGCCAAAATTATCCTTCTGAACTCATCGATCGCGCTCGGTTACATGAAGCCGGGCCCGAGCGATACGTCCCTCTCACCGAGGCTGAAGAAAAATCTTGTAGGATGTTGTACTGTGCTGATTTTTTTTTTTTCTTGTACAAACTGTATTTCATGTATCTTATCTTTGTTTTCTTGGTACAGTGGCCGACTTGGCGCATTTACTGTCCGGAGCAGGAGCTAGAGCTGACGATGTCCAGCCCGAGGAAGTCTTGGTTGATCCTTCGGCCCAAATTAATCCTGAGCCTTCTCCTGTCAGATCGTCCGGAACGGTTCTCGGTACTGATGCTGTCCGGTCCCTCGCCGAGCAGTCGGACGATGCCATGCACGATCTACCTCGGTCTGGGGATGAGGATGCGATTATTACTGATCTTCCATCTGATGAAGAGATCTCCGATCTAGCCCCCCTGCGACGATCAGACCACTCAACCGTCCGAGAGTCCTCTCGTAAGAGAGGACGCTCGAGCTTACTCGCGGCTGGACCTTCCGGGGGAGAACAAGGTGAAGCCTCCACAATCCGAACCGCTCTTCACGCTATGTCGACTGTAGATTTGGCTGAGATGGTATGCCCACTACACGCTATGGATTTTTTTTTTTTTTTTTTTTTTGCGCACTTGCAAGTATCTTCGCATATACGGATTTTTATTCTCCTTATGGTCATACTTGATCAGGGCGCTCAGATCGGCCAAGAGGTATTTGACCGCTTAGCCAAGTCTAAAGTTGTTGCTGATGAGCACGAGAAAACCGTGTCAGAGCTCAAGGCGTCCAGGAAAAAGTACAAAGACCTGTACGATGCCAAGAAAAAGGGTCTAGCCGACCTTAAGGCCAAGCACGAGCTGGAGCTGCAGACTCTACATATGGCGCATGCCACAGAGTTACAAAACTTGGAAAGGCAGCTGACCGAGGAGGCAGAGAAGAGGGCGACGATGGAGGAGAGTTTGAAAGTGGCGCAGTCGGCTCGAGACGCTCTGGAGAGTTCCGTTCCCGCTCTTATAGCCAAGGGAATCCGGGACTATTACAGCACCAACCATTTTGATGGGGTCCTCTCCCCCTCCTTGTCCCTATAGTCAACCATGGATACTCAATGGGAATTGACGACGCTCGAGCCCGCCAGAAGGCCTTGATATTTCCAAGTTAAAGAATGCCGGCTTGTATAAGCCGGGCATGGGTCAAGCATACAACGAGCGTCTTCGAGAGCTGAAGTCAGGGGTCGATATTGTTCAGAAGTATTCTGCTCCTCCCCCTCCCAAACCGACCGCTCAAGCTACTCCTGGATCCTCAGAACAGGATGCTCCAAGCGAGGGGCTCTCGGCCAAAATCCGCCTAGCATGCTTATGTCCCGTCCCCCCGAGTCTCGTCATTTCAATATTTGCAAAGACTTTTTGGATATTTGTAAACTTAATCCATGTAGACTCTTGAACAATTTATTGTTTATAAGAGGAAGAGCACTTGTGGCTGTTCCTTTTTGCTTTCTCTCTGCTTTTGTCTTGTCTTTTATCCCCGCTCGTTCGCATGCTTGAGAGTTATCTGTTGCATTAACGCCCGCTTTTGCGCTTTATTTTCGTTATTTTATATGCTCGGCCTTTGAGTCCGTTCGCCTTTGGCGCTTATCTTTCGTATAGCGCCGGTCTCGAGCCTGTTCGCCTTGCGCTTTAGTTTTTTATGTAGCGCCGCCTTTGAGTCCGTTCGCCTTGCGCTTATCTTTCTTAAAGCGCTCGCCTCTCGAGCCCGTTCTCGCCTTGCGCTTATCTTTCGTATAGCGCTCGCCCTCGAGCCTCGTTCGCCTTTGCGCTTTAGTTTTTTATGTAGCGCTCGCCTGCGAGCCCGTTCTCGCCTTGCGCTTATCTTTCTTATAGCGCTCGCCCGAGCCTCGTTCGCCTTTGGCGCTTTAGTTTTTTGCGCCGCCGGTCCTCGAGCCCGTTCGCCTTGCGCTTATCTTTCTTATAGCGCTCAGTCTCTGAGCCCGTTCTGCCTTTGGCAGTTGATTTTCGTAAAGAAGTTGTGTATATGAACTCTAGAGAATAAATAAAGGCCAACTTTATTGAACAAATAAACGGTCACAAAAGCAACTTATTACATTCTCATACTATAGATAATAAATAAAATATCAAACAGCCTTGAACCTGTCTTAGGCGTAAAATCTTCTTAAGTTAGCTGAGTTCCAGCTTCGTGGAATGGTCTTCCCCTGAGCGTTTGCCAGCTGATAGGCACCCTTGCCGTGTA
Source organism: Gentiana straminea (assembly GCA_036785695.1). Classification (NCBI taxonomy): domain Eukaryota; kingdom Viridiplantae; phylum Streptophyta; class Magnoliopsida; order Gentianales; family Gentianaceae; genus Gentiana; species Gentiana straminea. Next base: position 821,835 of record JAVUPR010000241.1, on the reverse strand, counting down.
CCTTGATGATCTTATACGGACCTTCCCAATTTGGCTTTAGCTTGCCCTGAGGGTCCTGTCTGCTAACTTCATTCTTTCGAAGGACAAAATCTCCCACTTTGAAGTACAAATCTTTCACTCTAGCATTGTAATATTGTGCGATCTGTTGTTTGTACTTAGCCATTCTTATCAAAGCTATATCACGGGTTTCTTCCAATTCATCTTTCTGATGTCTGAGCTCGGTCTCTTGATCGATCTGGTTATACAAACTCGTTAGGGCGAGGGTAATCCTATCTCTGCCGGGATTACTGCCTCGCATCCATATGATAGCAAAAATGGAGTTTTGCCCGTAGCCGAGTTAGGCGTCGTTCTATATGCCCAAAGGACATTGGGCAATTGCTCAACCCAAGCTCGCCTTCTTCTTCTAACCTCTTCTTCAGCCCGGTCTTGATTTGTCTGTTGGCTTGTTCAACTTGCCCATTTGCTTGTGGATACCCTACAGATGTAAAGTGCTGAGTTATTCCAAGTTCTAAGCACCACTCTCGGACCACTCTATCCTCGAATTGAGTACCATTGTCTGATATCAAGTGCTTAGGGATTCCATATTGACAGACCACGTTCTTCCATAAGAATTTTCTAATCGCTCCACCTGTTATTTTTGCCAATGGCTCTGCCTCTACCCATATAGTGAAGTAGTCAATGGCGACTATCAGAAACTTCAAATTTCCTGGTGCCTTCGGCAGAGGGCCGACTGATCCACTCCCCACCGGTCAAAGGGCCAAGGGGATACTAAAGGGACCATCTCGTTGTGAGGGTTGGTGTTTGAGGTTGTCATGCACTTGGCATGTTCTACGTCATTACCAATTCTCGAGCGTCGCACCCATGGTCGGCCAATAGTAACCGAAAAGCTCGCACTTACGAGCTGTAGCCCTAGCTCCCATATGACTTCCTGCATTCCCGGATGGATTTCTCGGAGGAGGTAATTTCCCTCTTTCTTCAAAGGCACAACGCAACCATGGAGTTATAAAGGATTTGCGGTACAAAATATCATTAAACAGGGGAATACCCGCTTGCCCGAAGTCTTATCTTCCTGGCCGAGACTCTGTCTTCTGGGACCACACTGTTTTTTAGGAAGGCTACTATGGGATCCATCCAGGTAGCTCGCTGGTCGATTTGTTGTGCCTCTTTAAGTTCATAGCTTCGCTTTGTGACTTGCTCGATCAGAACCATCTTATCTGAGAAAAAATTTGACGCTAACTTAGATAATGCATCTGCACGAGCGTTTTTAGACCTAGGAATTTGACCTAGTTTGACATCTTCAAAGTGTGAAATCAATGCTCGGGCTATGGAAAGATATCTCTTCATAGTATCTTCTTTTGCCTCATACTCTCCCGTAACATGGTTGACCACCAGCCAGAATCACTGAATATATGTAATCTCCTGACTCCCAACCTTACGACCCGCTTGAGCCCCGTTATGAGCGCTTCATATTCGGCCTCATTGTTGGTTGCCTTGAAGCTGAAACGCAATGCATAAGGAAATTCTTCTCCTTTCGGACTACAGAGAAGAAGACCTGCCCCTGCTCCCTCCTTATTGGACGCTCCATCCACATACAATGTCCATTGGTCTGTAGGTCCGTCAGTCCGCTTTTGCTCGAGAGTTATGGCCACTCCTTCGGCTATGAAATCGCCCAAGGCCCGAGCTTTGATAGATACTCTTGGTCTAAATTCCGCATCATAGGCGCCTAGCTCGACCACCCATTTTGTCGGGCCTTCCGTACGTCTCTCGGTTTATCTAGAATCCGCCTCGGTGGTTGGTCCGTCATGACCACAATAGGATGAGCCCGAAAGTATGGCTTCGCCTTTCTCGACGCATGAACTAAAATCAATGCCAACTTTTCTGCACTGGTATACCTTACCTCTGCCCCTCTGAGCGCTTTACTAATATAAAAGATTGGTTTTTGAGTGTTATCCTGATCGCTCACCAGGACGGCACTCAACGCTTCTTGGCATGCCGACAAGTACAAGTATAGAGTTTCCCCTTTTTGCGGTGCGGTGAGAACGGGCAAGTTTGTGAGGTATTTCTTCAATTCTTCGAACGCCTGTGGGCATTCTTCGTTCCAATCAAAAGGGTTTGCTTGCCTTAAGATCTTGAAAAAAGGGAGGGCCATTTGGGCCGACCGTGAAAGGAATCTGTTTAGGGCGGCCATACGCCCTGTCAATCTTTGCACTTCCTTAACGTTCTTTGGAGGAGCCATGCTCTGTATGGCCTCTACCTTGTCTGGATTTGCCTTTATGCCTTCTTTGGAAATCATGTATCCAAGGAACTTTCCTGACCGTACCCCAAACGTGCATTTCTTCGGATTAAGACGCATTTGTGTTTGCCTCGCACCTCAAAATTTCTCTCGGCGTCCGCCAAGTACTGCTCGAGAGACCTGCTCTTGATCAGTAAGTCATCTACATATACCTCCATGTTCTTTCCAATTTGTTTTTCAAATATCTTATTTACGGCCCTCTGATATGTGGCTCCAGCGTTCTTGAGGCCGAACGGCATAGTAACATAGCAGAAGGTCCCTCTTTCTGTAATGAAAGATGTCTTTTCCATGTCCTCCGGAGCCATGGCTATCCGACGATGGTACCCTTTATACGCGTCTAGAACGCGAAGACTTCATATCCGACCGTAGAATCCACCAAGCTATCGATCTTCGGAAGCGGGTAACAATCCTTGGGACATGCCTTGTTTAAGTCTGTAAAATCTACACACATACGCCAAGATCCGTCCGGTTTCTTAACTAGAATTGGATTGGCCAACCATTCTGGATATACCACCTCTTTAATTATACCAGCGTGCAGTAACTTTGTTACCTCTTTCTGAACAGCCTCTATTCTTTCCTGAGCGAAACTTCGCCTCTTTTGCCGAACGGGCTTTCTGCTGGGGTCTACGTTGAGACGGTGCAATGCCAAGCTGGGGGATAGACCGGGCATATCAGCTGCGGTCAGAGCAAAAACATCCTTATATTCCTTCAACAACTCGATCAGGCTCTGTCTGTATGGCTCTAGAATCCATGCTCCGACGCCGACCGTATCTTCCTGGTATTCCCATAGGGCTTTGTTCGGTAAAAACGAGTTTTACAATTTATAACCGAAACACCCCAAGTATAAGGATCGTAGTATAGGATGTTAACGGGTCGTCCTAAGGGAGTGGAATGTTTATCGAATTCAAGTATAAATCTATATCGATTATGTCACAATTATTAACTAAACTACGGTCGAAACTAAACTAAAACCTAAACCTAAGAATTAAAACTAAAACAGGAATGAAAACAGCTTAGAAAATAAAAACAGAAAGATGGACGAGCGTGTTAGGTGTGATGCCCGAAAGACAATTTTGTAATTGTTTTATTTAATAAATGAAATGATATTATTATTCATATTTATTATTATCATATTCACCGATGTGACAATAGTATTTACACTACAGAAAACCCTAAGTATATCGTTTATGTAATCACTTAACTCGGTGTATGGTATATACACGGGAGGATTGAGTTAGTGAAGATGTACTTAAAATACAATTAGCCCGTAGTGAAGTTAATCGAGAGTATCGGGTCTCTCCTTTAACGTGCTATTAATGCGCCCGTAACACAATAGGTGTGATTGTCTTATCCGGACTTTCGGTTAAGAGAACCTAATGGGGCATTTATATATGATAGATATATCATATAGGGCCGGACCGATTTGATTAGAGTTCACGATATAATTCCGTAATCGAGAAGTCTTATCGAATCAATGGATGATCATATTTATGGATATATCTTAATCCCGAGGTGATCACAATCACCGCTTGAATCGCATGAGGTTTGACTTGACGGTTAATGATTACACCGAGTCCGTGGTCCGAATTACCCCATCTTGGCATTGTACTTGGATTGAGTGAGTAGTCCGTGTTATCACGGATACGGAATCCATTCCTTCCATTTATGGAAGTAGATAGACAGCTTCCCTTATTTGTTAGCCCTCCTAAAATGATCGATCCCGGAGTTCACATTTGACTAATTAGCTACTAGTCAGTTATGTGCACTAATTGATCACTAGGGGGTTAATGGTAAATAAGGATAAGAGGTTCTAAAAAGGGTTAACGGAAATTTCCCGATTTAGAATGAACAGTCTATGGAGGATTAATCCATATGTAATGATTATATCAATGGACGCTTATTATTATTCTCGTGAGGAGATAAATATAATCTCATAATCGGAGGAGTGCGATCACGGGATTATGGTGGCATATTCCCGTGATTGATTTATCGAATATAATTATTCTCGTTCGTAAGATAATTATTTATTTGATTTATCGGAGCCGCCGATTATTAGTCCATGGTCCCCGACGTGCCTCCTAATATAGCATAGCTATTCTCGGACGTCGAATCCTAATAATATTAATTTAGTTCTTGTTGGACTTTATTAAAACGATATGTGAATTAATTGTTTAGTGAACTATTAAATTAGTTGGGCTATATAATTAAATACACGGAAAAGACATTTTTCGTGGACTCGGCCGAATTGGTGTGTTGACCAATTTTGACCCAAATTGGTCAAATATGCGTGGACTTTGAATTTGAAGGAAAAGGTGCGCATGTTATATTATTTAATTATTAAGGAATTAGTTTTCTTGGATAATTATTTAATGTGTGATTTATCTTTTATTTGTTAAATGATAAATCATGGAATATTGGATAATATATTTATTTATCCTAATTTGTTTGGGATAATTATTTTATTTATCTTTTATTTGGAAAAAGGGTTAATGTAATAATTATCTCTTAATTATTTAATCCTTGGAGGACAAGTTTTACTCTCCTATATAAAGAGAGTTCTCCCAAGTCTTAACACACACAATATTTTCGAGTTCCACCTCTTAGAGAGGAGGAAGAAATTTTCGGCCAAGGGGAGTTAAGGGGAGAATCTTGGAGATTTTCCGGGTAGCATATCGGAAGGATTCGAGACGAGAATTTCCTTCCACCGGGAGTTGCTTGGATCACACGTACGGAAGATCGTGGTGCTCTTCACATCATTGTTCAATCTTCTTGTTGCGGTTCTTCAATTGGATTTAGATATCCAATAGGTATGATCTACAACCCCCTTGTAGATATAGATCTAGTTGTTTTATTACGTATATATTATAGATCTAGATCCATAAAATCGCTTCCGCGGATGGTATTACTAACAGTGGTATCAGTCGCCAAGGTGATCTATATTTATACGTATAAAATATTAGATCTAGGAGTGGTAAACATGTAGATTTTTTGTCCCAAATTTTTTTTTAAAAAAAGGGGGCCGAAATTTGTTTATTTTTTTTATGATTATGAATGTCTTGGTTGAAGAGATGGATTGGGGTTGGTATTGTTTACTCGTTAGATCTATTGTAGCTCCTTTGTTTAGTAACAATTGAGCATAGGATTTGTAATTTAATTATGTTGAATTCGTAAAATTGTAAAAGGTAGTACATTTTGTATTTTATTTTTGATCCGTGTTCGAGACGACGAAGATGATGTGTTGAAGATCATGGTGTTGAAGATCAACAAGAAGATAAAAACGGAAGGAGGCCGAATGTTTTAAATTTATTTTTTTCCAGCAATTTTTTTTACTCGGCAAAGTTTTGCGGCAACAAAATTTGGTTGCATGCGACTAGGGTTCTCTTTTTTTTTATGCGGCTGTATAAAATTTTTTCTGACCTAATTTTTTTGTACTTACTGCCGTTTGGCAGTTAATTAATTTAAAAAAAAAAAAAATTTGGTAATAATTTTATCAACAGCCGAAGGAATAAAAAAAATAAAAAAAAAATTTATTGTAACAGCCGAGGGCTGTTATGAAAAGAAAAAAAAAAGTTTTTTTTTATATAAAACAATCTAATATAGATATATTCTAAATATATTGTATATTACGACCTCCTCTCCTCGTCGTTCATAGTTCGTGTCAAGATCGAAGGTTCGAGATCCGGAAGTTTCAAGATCAAGACTCAAGATCAAGACTTGAAGACATAGATTAAATGTTTACTTTTCCTTAGAAAATAGGTTAGTCGGGGGTACCAACGATCCATCTCGGTGTTTAAATTTTCCGCAAATTTTTTTTTTTTATGTGTTTGATCATAAAATAGATATAAAATCGGAATTGCCATGACATGCATCATATCATAAATCCACTCCATGCATACATGTAGAATTTTAATTTTGGAAAATTAAAATAGGCATGTATACACACTCGCGTAATTAGTTGAAATTTAATTAATATGTGGTAATTAATTAATTTAGTAACTAATTAAAGATCCGAGGACGGGTTATGAAATCGTTAAGCCTTTCGGTGTGTGTTCTCGGTGAACCGCCTTAAAGCCCAAACGAGATCACGTTTTCGATTCGTAGTGTCTACGAGATTGAATGATGGTAAAAGAACAATAAATCTTGGATAAAAACGGTTCGCTTATAGGTCGGGTGGTCAAATGAGCTTCGCTCGACCGACTTAACCCTCCTAGTGTGATGTATGCACGGGGGTCCGGCAAGACTAAGCTACACTGGAGAGCGGAGGGGTGATTCCTTCTTATCTCAACGGGGCCGTCTTGACCCGACTTCGTCCGACTGTCACATATGTTCCAACGAATAGGACGGGTAGGCTTGCCTACGTTACCGACACCATTCGGAATCCTTGATTTGATGTGCTTTTATGTTAACATCAAAAAGACGTGGTTAGTTAACCCACAACCACTTCCAAAATATTGAGTGGGAGCGGGGGAGGCGACACCAACCCCACGGCCTCTACTATAGATACAAGTAAGTGAGAGAAGGGTGACGCCTCGAGGCGCTTTGATTTCGTCCCCCTAAGGATGGTGTTCGCCCCTATCAACATTCATGGCTTGGTCTCCGAAAGGATAGGATTTCCGGGTACTCGTCGGGTCACTGACCTATCCTAAGACGGCATACTCGGGGCGTACCTAAGAGATCCGATATAGTAGGTCACACTCATCATGGGTATTTTTTGATAATATCTAGGCTAAAAAAGGAAGGTAGTCAATGAATAAAGGGATGTTCGATTCTCGTAGGATGTTCGATTCTCACAAGTTATTCATTGATGAGATTGTCTCGATTTAACCGTCATCTCTTTGACCTACCCTAAGGCGGCACTGAGATGCGAGGTTAAAATCTTGGAATGGTAGAGTAGACTTAATTTTAGTTTACAATTCCTAAAATAAATATAGTAGTGTTAACTTGAATTAATATATGTCATTTTATTTACAAGATTATATCCCTTACTAAATTGCTTAAAATTTATACTTGACTAGTATTGACTTCGTTAAAAAGTGGAAAGTAACTAGGACGTTGAACTAGTTAATCGATAATGCAATTAATTTTGAAAGAGATATTTTCTCTTAAGCCTTTTAAAAACCAAAGTGACATATAGGTATGTCACTAGTGTCATTCGTGTCAAACGGAAGACAAACTTAGTTTGATCAAAGGTGATTTCGGACTTTGAAATTCTTCTAGTGAATTTTGAGTGTGTAGTAATTACACGAGTAATTTTCTAATTGAAAAATCGGAAAATCATGAAGTGTTACTAGTTGGACGATATTTGGAATCGATGAACTAGTGGGAGCTTTATGATTTGTTGTTTTTCTAGAACATTAGAAAAGTGTAACTGACTACACACGTAACCGCTCTAATTGAAAAACCGGAAAGTCATGAAATATCGCTAGTTGGACGATATTTGGAATCGATGAACTAGTGGGAGTTCTATGATTTGTTGTTTTTCTGGAAACATTGGAACTATGTACGAAAGATTTTCTAATCGAAAAAATCGTAAAATCATAAAAATAAAGCATTGCTCGTTAGACGGTATTTGGAACCGATAAACTAGTGGGAGCTTTAATGTTATGATATCCGAGAAGTCCCGACGAGTAACACTCGAAATAGACATCCCACGGTTCAAGAGTAGTGTCTACTCAAACGAACCGCCGGATCAAGACCGTTTCCATTCACGGAAAGTCAAGAATGGGAGCATATGTCTAAAAGTGTTAGTCATCTAAACTAAGAAAATTTTAAGGCTGAACCGAAAATTAATTAACTGAAAATAATAGGATTAGGACAGTGATTTTGGATCACCAACCTATGAATCCTTGGCGATTTTCTCGAGCTAAGTTCTTTGGCGTAACAAGGTAGCAATGCATTTAACGATTAAAAGAGTAAACAACGGGCGCTAGTTTTAGCTATAATAGTGGGAGTGATATAAGGAAATGAATCTCGGATTCAATCCTTGGATATCGCGGAAAAATTATTTTCTCGTTCAAGATTCGTTGGAACGAATGGATTTACCTTATATTCGATAATTTGTTTGTCGTATAGAAAGTGAATATACCATTTGTAGTACGAATCCAAGACTCGGACTTTTGTTTGATAAAGTCAAAACCACTTAGAACTCGCTCGAAATATGTATATAAAACACATCTTAAGAACTCGTTAAAAGCAATTGGTTTCTATATTTAGATAAACGCTTCTTCATATTCCATAGTTAGTGCATAGTCCCTAAAAGACAAGACTCGAAGACCGGGTCGTGGTGATTCCTTTCTCCCAAATCCGGTTATATTGTCTCAAAGGTTCAATGACTAAGTTTCCTTTCAATCGGGAAAGGATAATGGTTATAAAGAAGTCACATAGCTTGTTCATGACGACCTTCGGGTCCGATACAAGCTAGTAGAGCTTCCGAGTAGTGACTTCTTGTCCGATAACTATTCAAATACTCCGGTAAGTTTATCCAAAATATTTTGAGGTTTCTCTCGTTTTCAACGAGATAGAGTATTCTATACTCGTAAATGGGCCATCACATAGTCCTAGGGACTGATGCTCGGCCTGCCTCATAGTGAAATGTTTTCACTAAGTGAGAAACCGTTAAATTGCCTTATATAGTTTTTTTTAGATGTGCTACAATACACTGCTTAACTCAATAAAGATATTAGAAGCGAAATATCGGTTTACATTGAAATGTAAGACCGAGAAGTCTACCTAGAATATGCTTTGGAATTTACGGATAAGGTGTGGATTCGGTTCACCCCACTTCCATAAATATAAGCATTTAGCACACGGTGCTTGAAGGTAGGTCTGGGAATTTTGCGAACACGTTCGGTCAGTGACCAATCGTTATATATCTTGTAGCATTGAGAAAAAGGTGTGTTATAAGACTCTTGAAATCGGGAAGGGACACTTATACTGTTGCGTCCTTTCGATAGAATCTATGAACCGTAAAACCTTAAACCTTGCGACGCTTACTCAAGGTAGTTACTAACCGATTAAAATCGACCACGTCCAACATCGGTTGTTGGTGATAATACTAAATACTACTAAACTATATCGAATTTTGATCCACCCGTAATGTAGTGGGAGTATGGTTTATCCATTACCCATTACGGGTTCTCGGGACTTTGTAGTCCGAGGATCGATTGATGACCTATGGCTCTTTTGTGAGCCGTATAGGATTCGATAATGGAGGTTGGTTTACAAGCCATAACCCCGTGAATGGAGTTTGGTACTCCGTAGCCGTTGGTACTCTTGTAACCACCCGAGTGTCTCGTGCCCAAAGGGGAGTAATTGTATCTACACGGAAAAGAGTAGAATGAATAGGAAAGTTTATCTTTCGAGCAAAGCTTGAGTGGTCTAGGGGTAATTCCCTAAGAAGTAGAGAGTTAATCGACCTTGAACTCTCTTACCACTTAGTATTGCTTGATTTCGTTCAAAAGCGTAAAATAGGGGTGATTCCCCGAGACTTTCTTGCCAAACAAACGGAGTCCGGATTCATTCGGAACGAGAGGGTATTGCCTTATGAACTTATGACAGGATGACCGTCAAGGCTTATGTCCTTTGTGGATAAAAAGCAAACCTCTCGGTCACCTTTGGAAGTCATATATTTCTACAATATGTGGATTTGACCGTAATATTGATAAGTCTTTTGTAGATCGGATATCAATTTTAGTACAAAGAGTGAATATATACATACATATATTAGTGTTTGGGAAGGATAACACCGCACCGCTTGGAATCAACATGTGTGTGTTATCCGAAGTCGAATCGACAATACCACAACTCTCTCGCAACAGATTTCGACAACATTCTCGAAGAGTTTGACTCGGTCGAATTCATTAGAATCGATCCACCGGTTTCCCATCCATCTTATTGGTTAAGATGATGCATCCGTGTATGCAACATTCAACGAGGAAGTTCTACCCTATGCCTCGGAATGACTCTCTAAATCTTCGGATCAAGAGAAATAGGATAGATTCTCTTTCTAGTAAGAGATGGTCGTTTATTGAACGTCAACTTTGATCGAATCTTAGATTCGGCGGTTAACAAAGCAAGTTTAGTATGTCCTTTAGTATCTTGAGAGAACGAGGAATAATATGCGGACATATTTTTTGACTTTAAGTCAGATTGAGGATGATCGTTAAGTCGATCTCGGGCTCAGTGTTTACTCAGTACCACATGATTAGATGGACCGGTAACGTTTCGATTCTACGGATCGTCTCAAGCCGACAACCCGACTAATCATTAAGACCCATGACATTTAGATGTAGGTACTCCCCGAGTCACCGACCTATCCTACGACGGCATACTCGGAGTGTACTTTGGAATCTGAAATGGTTATGATATGCTTAGTGGGTACTAGCATACGGGATGAGTCTCCATTGCTTTAGAGCAAGTGGGAGATGTAGTTTGTTGTATTTTAAATAATAGGGTGTGCTCTAAAACAATAATTTTCATGCTTTCGTGCAAGTGGGAGATTGTTAGGTGTGATGCCCGAAAGACAATTTTGTAATTGTTTTATTTAATAAATGAAATGATATTATTATTCATATTTATTATTCTCATATTCACCGATGTGACAATAGTATTTACACTACAGAAAACCCTAAGTATATCGTTTATGTAATCACTTAACTCGGTGTATGGTATATACACGGGAGGATTGAGTTAGTGAAGATGTACTTAAAATACAATTAGCCCGTAGTGAAGTTAATCGAGAGTATCGGGTCTCTCCTTTAACGTGCTATTAATGCGCCCAGAACACAATAGGTGTGATTGTCTTATCCGGACTTTCGGTTAAGAGAACCTAATGGGGCATTTATATATGATAGATATATCATATAGGGCTGGACCGATTTGATTAGAGTTCACGATATAATTCCGTAATCGAGAAGTCTTATCGAATCAATGGATGATCATATTTATGGATATATCTTAATCTTGAGGTGATCACGCTCAACCGCTTGAATCGCATGAGGTTTGACTTGACGGTTAATGATTACACCGAGTCCGTGGTCCGAATTACCCCATCTTGGCATTGTACTTGGATTGAGTGAGTAGTCCGTGTTATCACGATACGGAATCCATTCCTTCCATTTATGGAAGTAGATAGACAGCTTCCTTATTTGTTAGCCCTAAGAAAATGATCGATCCCGGGAGTTCACATTTGACTAATTAGCTACTAGTCAGTTATGTGCACTAATTGATCACTAGGGGTTAATGGTAAATAAGGATAAGAGGTTCTAAAAAGGGTTAACGGAAATTTCCCGATTTAGAATGAACAGTCTATGGAGGATTAATCCATATGTAATGATTATATCAATGGACGCTTATTATTATTCTCGTGAGGAGATAAATATAATCTCATAATCGGAGGAGTGCAGTCACGGGATTATGGTGGCATATTCCTGTGATTGATTTATCGAATATAATTATTCTGTTCGTAAGATAATTATTTATTTGATTTATCGGAGCCGCTGATTATTAGTCCATGGTCCCCGACGTGCCTCCTAATATAGCATAGCTATTCTCGGACGTCGAATCCTAATAATATTAATTTAGTTCTTGTTGGACTTTATTAAAACGATATGTGAATTAATTGTTTAGTGAACTATTAAATTAGTTGGGCTATATAATTAAATACACGGAAAAGACATTTTTCGTGGACTCGGCCCGAATTGGTGTGTTGACCAATTTTGACCCAAATTGGTCAAATATGCGTGGACTTTGAATTTGAAGGAAAAGGTGCGCATGTTATATTATTTAATTATTAAGGAATTAGTTTTCTTGGATAATTATTTAATGTGTGATTTATCTTTTATTTGTTAAATGATAAATCATGGAATATTGGATAATATATTTATTTATCCTAATTTGTTTGGGATAATTATTTTATTTATCTTTTATTTGGAAAAAGGGTTAATGTAATAATTATCTCTTAATTATTTAATCCTTGGAGGACAAGGATTACTCTCCTATATAAAGAGAGTTCTCCTAAGCCTTAACACACACAATATTTTCGAGTTCCACCTCTTAGAGAGGAGGAAGAAATTTTCGGCCAAGGGGAGTTAAGGGGAGAATCTTGGAGATTTTCCGGGTAGCATATCGGAAGGATTCGAGACGAGAATTTCCTTCCACCGGGAGTTGCTTGGATCACACGTACGGAAGATCGTGGTGCTCTTCACATCATTGTTCAATCTTCTTGTTGCGGTTCTTCGAATTGGATTTAGAGATCCAATAGGTATGTACTACAACCCCCTTGTAGATATAGATCTAGTTGTTTTATTACGTATATATTATAGATCTAGATCCATAAAATCGCTTCCGTTGCGGATGGTATTACTAACAGAGCGTTCACTAAAGTGAACGAGCGTCTGAAGGCTTAATCTAATGGACGTTCGTTCGATATTTCGGACGAGCGTCTAACTACGAACATAAACAGAAAAGTGCAGGAAAACAAAGCGGGAAATTAGGGTTTATAAAACTAGAACTTAAACTAAACTTGATCTAAACAATTCGATTCAAACAATTAAAGGAAAACACAACGAGGCAACGAATCCACCCATCAACAAACAACCCCCAAATAGATGGTGATCTAAAGACATAGTTTTTAGTAGTGATCTATCGCGAAATTGACTAAAGTTCTTTAATCAAGTTCTAAGGCTTCGTTTATCTTTTTCAAGTAAACTAAACAAAGAATCAAAACATAACCACGAGATCGTTTCCAAACCCTTACTCAACTAATCATGTATAATCTCTTAAAACACAATTAATTGCATTACTTTGAACGAATCAAACTTAAACAATATATTTTCATATATTAATCCAAGCATCAAATATAAATAGATCGTTTCATCAAATTCATAATCCAATAAAACATAACAATGCAAACCAAATAAGTTAAAGTAATGAAAAAACTAAATCTTTTACTCACTAAACATAGGCATAAAATCTCTAGTTGGTTGTGTTGATGATGAGCTTCCTTCGTCGTCTCACTGCAAGGTTTCTAGCCAACAATCATATTGGAGATGACTGTTGGATTGGAGAAATTCATCTCTATAGAATTAGGGTTTCCTGGCCGCAGCTTTTTATGAAAATTGCGATCTCAATGTTGTGTAAAAAGTGTCCCATTAGGGTTGGGGCTGCCGCTTTATTTATAGGAATTTGATGTCGGCTGCTACAGTAACTGGGTTGGACGCCCGTTTGAATATCCGGACGCTCGTCTAGAAACTTCTGGACGGAGCTGGACGCTAGTTTAGCCAACGTCTAAAGACTCTGTATGTAAAATACGATTCTGGACGCTGCATGGATGCCAGTTCACTTATGGACGCTCGTCCAAGATCAGTGGACGCCCGTCTGGAATGCTTAGGATCGGATCTCTTCATCTTTATCCATTTTCTTCAAGCCAATTCCAACTCTATCTTGAATAATTCGACTTGAGCTTCATTTATCCTCTTTAGCACTCGAAATTAAGCCTCCTAAAGGATAAATAAACATTGCAAAAATGTAATAAAGTCCAAATCATAATAAATCAATCAATTCAATACTTAAAATAACCAATTTTGCAAATAACCATACTAAAATCATCCTTACTAAATAATTGCACTTAAACCCTTAATTCTTATATAAATTATGCAAATGTGGGGAAAATAATAATGAAATACACCCTTAATAATCATATAAATATGGCCTTAACAACACCCCCACACTTAGCTTTTTGTACGTCCTCGGACAAAACAATCAAAACTATAGCTCAACTTTCATGCAATCCACATAGATCTCTAACTCACGTAAAAAAAGATACAACAACTATAGCAAACAATACCATCACAGAGATAGATTCAGTATATGTGTGACAAGCCCTTTTCAAATCTAACAAGCCTTTCAAAGAAATATCCTCTCAAAAATCCAATGATTATCCTAGACATAGGCGAAGAATAGCTCCACTCAAAGCCTTCCCACGCACTCGCAGGATAATCCCTACAAGATATCATGCGGTTCTACCGGGTATAAGATCCATGATAACAAAGACTTCACTTTATTTTTACTCATCATTTCCAAAATTTCCAAATTTGACGCATATCGAATGAGCTTTTACCCATCATAGTAGAATAGGACATTTCGAGATAATCCCCTACCTACTCAAATCATAAGGTAGCTTCTTCTAACTGTCGTGAGCTTCTGGTCATCATAGTGGTATAGGACATTTCGAGATAATCCCTACCTCACTCCAATCATCGACTAGCTTCCGACAAACGTATTTATTATGATTGCTTATTCATTCTTTTTTTTCAAGACATAAGTTACATCTCACTTATCACATTCAAACTTTATGATATTCACAAGACACACGCCTAACTAAGGTGTTACTATACCGACCTTCCTAAGATAAATCACTAAAACAATGAAAGGATATAGTTCAAAAATCTTGCTTCAACATCAAAGGCTTCCGTGAGTGAAAAATGAATACTATCTCCATGACAAGAAAGACATGCTATAATTATCTCACTAAGTCACATACTATCATCGTTAGAAAACTACAACTAGCAAGCATTTAGTTTCAATCATATGCTCGAGATTCACAAAAATTTAAATTTAGTGGAAATTTAACATTCACTCATATTTCAAAAGATATAGCATGAAAACATACCCAATTTACCCCCCCCCACACTTAAATCACATTATGTCCTCGTAATGTGCGTAAAAAAAAAAAAGAAAACTTAGTCGGTTTCAACAAAGGTGGTTGTCGGATGAAAGTTGGCAGAGGTCAGGCCGGAGCATGAACGTACCGCTACAACTCGAATAGACAACACTGGACATAAAAGCTTGCGAACCTGCTCAAAAGTATCCGCCACACTCGACATACCATATAATCTCGGGGTACACGGGCTATATGAGCAAACATACAAAACCCTTACAACAAGAGTAAAAGGAATAACCATCAACACGCCACTAGAGTACCGTTTCTAAAAACAAGAAAACAAAACAACCTAAGAAAAGAAAACAAACAAAGAAAACTAGGGCCGCCTCCTGTGAGCGCTCTTTTAATGTCAATAGCTTGACACAGATTTCAAAAGATCAACCCGGATCGCGCCACTTTGGTTTAACAAACCGCTACCTCGCATCGGAATCAGAAGTATTGGGGCGGAAATGATTTTCACCACAACAACAAGTCAAGTGCGCAATAAGGTCATTAAACTTTTCTCTCCAAACTACACTGACTCTCTTCTTCTTGTTCTTGCGGATGATAGGCATAGGTGTGCTAACATGCTCAGGAGTCTTAGAAGAAGGTTCCTCACAGTAGAGGTAGGAATGTCATCATCCGACTCAAAGAAATAAGATGGAATCTCTTCACAAATCGGGACATCCGTACTCTCATCTCTTCTTTGGAAATAAAGAGTCTCAGGCTTCTCCTTTGGTTGCCCAAAATATTTCTTAAGTCGATGGCCATTCACTTTAAAAGCTTGATTACCATACCCGTTCAAAGTAATTACTCCACTTGGATTAACCTCGAGAATCTCAAAGGGACCAGACCATCTAGACTTGAGTTTACCCGGAAACAGGTGAAGTCTAGTATTGTAGAGTAAAGCCATTTCACCAACTTTGAATTCTCGGTCCTTGATCTTAGCGTCATGGAGTATCTTTGTTCTTTCCTTGCTAAGCTTAGCATTCTCGTATGCTCTGAGTCTGAATTCGTCGAGCTCGTTCAACTGTAACAACCGTTTCTCCCCACAGAGTTGGCTATCGAAATTCAAGAATTTAATTGCCCAGAAAGCTCTGTGTTCAAGTTCGACAGGTAAATGACAAGCTTTGCCATAGACCATTTGGAAGGGTGACGTGCCCATCGGGGTTTTAAATGCAGTACGATAAGCCCACAATGCGTCATCCAACTTAAGACTCCAATTAGATCGATTATTGTTCACGGTCCTCTCTAAAATTCTTTTCAAGCTCGGTTGCTTACCTCGACTTGGCCACTTTGGTTTGGGGATGATATGGTGTACCAACTTTGTGTTTGACACCATATCTTTCAAGGATTTTATCAAGCGGCGCATTGCAAAAATGGGTACCTTCATCACACTAATGAGTGCTCTTGGACGACGAATCTGGTAAAGATATTCTTTTGCAAGAATTTCTTCACGACTTTATGATCATTAGTTTGGGTAGCTATGGCTTCAACCCACTTGGAAACATAGTCGACACGTACGAGGATATATTTATTACCGCACGAAGATGGAAAGGGTCCCATAAAATCTATGCCCCAAACGTCGAAAACTTCGCATTCAAGAATGGGCTTAAGTGGCATTTCCATCCTACTACTATGCCGTCCAGTTCTCTGGCACCTATCACAACCTTTACAAAAGGCTTCTGCATCTTTAAACGAGTCGGCCAGTAGAATCCAGCTTGAAGGATCTTTGCAACCGTCTTCGGTGTTCCATAATGACCTCCGGTAGGACCGCCGTGGCATTGTTCTAGGATATCCCACCGATCATGCTCCGGAACACACCTTCGAAGCAATCCATCTTTACGCATCCCGAACAAATAAGGATCTTCCCATACGAGATATTTAAGATCGAAAAGAACTTTTTCTTCTCCCGATACGTCATGTCCTCTAAATGACCACTCGCTAAATAGTTGACGTAGTCGCATACCACGGCCTAACCGTTTCAAGCTTCATCAATTGCTCGGTCGCCGAAAATCAATGACTATATCATTGTGATTCTCTCGCACCCTCATTTACTAAGCGAGATAAATGATCACCACAATATTCTCACTACCTTTCTTATCTTTAATCACAAGGTCAAACTCTTGTAAAATCGTAATCCATCGAAGTAACCTTGGTTTTGCATCCGCTTTGTCCATAAGGTAGCGTAGGGCGCATGATCGGTCCATACAACAACTTGAGACCCTAGAAGATAACTTCTAAACTTGTCAATGGCAAAAACAACGGCTAAGAATTCCTTCTCGCTTGTGGTATAATTGCATTGAGCCGGGTTCAAGGTGCGGCTCGCATAATAAATGGGCCCGAACCTTTTATCAACTCTTTGACCTAAAACTGCGCCTACGGCGTAATTAGAGGCATCGCACATCGCTCGAAAGGCTTGGTCCAACGGTGCAACTAAAATAGGGGCACGATAAGCTTGTCTTTCGTACAATTGAAAGCTTCTTTGCACTTCGCATCGAACAAGAAATCTACATCATCTTTCAAAAGATTTGATAAAGGCTTGGCGATGGTAGAAAAATATTTAATGAAACGCCTGTAGAAGCCAACATGACCTAGAAAACCTCGTACCTCTTTCACTGTCTTAGGGTACGTCATCCTTTCAATGGCTTCGACCTTAGCCTTATCAACTTGAATACCAAAGCATTGGACACCTTATGTCCCAAAACGATTCCTTCGTCTACTAGAAAATGGCATTTTTCCCAGTTAAGCACCAGATTTTTCTCAACACACCGTTGGAGTACCATATCTAGATTCTTTAAGATTTCATCAAAGCTATCGCCGTAGACTGAGAAGTCATCCATGAAGACCTCCATGCATTGCTCCACAAGTCCATAAAAATGGCTAACATGCACCGTTGAAAAGTCGCGGGTGCGTTGCATAGGCCGAATGGCATTCTGTGAAAAGCAAAATACCAGATGGACACGTAAAAGTTGTCCTCTCTTTGGTCATTAGGATCAATGGCTATCCGGAAGTAGCCGAATAGCCATCAAGGAAACAATAATACTTATGACCACTCGCCGTTCAATAAGATGGTCAATGAAGGGTAGGGGAAAGTGGTCCTTGGCGTAACCTCGTTAAGTCTACGATAGTCAATGCAGACTCTATAGCTCGTCACGAGTCGTAAGGCAACTTCCTCCCCTTTTTCATTCTTTTCGACCGTGATTCCGCCCTTCTTTGGCACAACTTGAGTAGGGGCCGACCCACTCGCTATCGGCGATCGCATAGATGATACCCATGTCAAGCCACTTTATCACTTCTTTCTTGACAACCTCTTGCATATGCGGATTCACCTTCTCTCGAGGTTGTCTAACCTTTTTAGCTCCCTCCTCCGTTCGGATTTTATGCATGCATACATCCGGGCCGATTCCTCGGATATCACCCACTTGCCATCCGAACGCGAGGATATTCTTTTTAAGCACTTCTATCACTCGTGCTTCTTGCTCGTGGTCGAGTTTCGAAGAAATGATCAAAGGCAATTTATCTCCATCCTTAAGAAAGATATACTTAAGGTGTTTCGGAAGCGGTTTGAGCTCTAAATCGCAGGTGGTTGCTCAATACTAGACTTTAACGGGCCACCTTTCTCTTTATGAGCTTGGAGTGGTTGACTAAAGAATAACTCATCTTCCCGAGGCTCAACCCCAGAAAGGTACTGGATCAACTCATCCATAGAAAGCCTCCGGTCAACACTTGCTTCCTTTTTCTTGTGATCGATCATTTTTATTAACTCTTCATCTTTAAGCTCTTCTGCCAGCTCTTCCCAATCATCTACTTCCCAATGAGTAGCTTCTCTCCAAAATTCTACCTCGTCCCAACTACCCATCAGAGCTTCTTCTTCACCAGGGATGAAGTCTTCCTGACTCAGTTCTTTGAGATCATCATTTGTTGCTGGGCATCTCCATGCTTCTAACCCACTAACAGGCTCAGTGTGAGTGAGTGAAGATGACTCGTCAATGCCTACGGCTTGAAATGAATTAGAAGATGGTCCGCGATCGCCTTGATCTTCAATGTCCATGACTTCAAAAACACATATCTCTCGTCAACTCCTCTCGCTTCTTCGTAGTAGGCATCTTTTTCGTCCTCATAGATAGCTTCGACAAACGATATTTCATCAATTACGGCTCTTTCGGGATGTGTCCCTCGTGTGAAGGTGACGGATGTGTCATCGACTCTAAGAGTAATCTGTCCTTTGCGTGTCGATGAGAGCGTTAGAAGTGTCTAGAAAGGTTCGGCCTAGAATTAGAGGCATCTCCTTATCGTGGATAGTCTAGAATAACCCGGTTAGTAGGGAAGACTAAATGTTCAACTTGAAGGAGAACATTAGCTACACAACCGGCCGCGTCCGGCTAGATTTATCAACCATCCGAAGAGAAATAGGGCGTTCCCGCATCCTTTTATCTAATCCGAGCTTTTTGCATACGTTTAATGGCATCACATTAATAGAGGCCCCTGAGTCGCATAAGACATTTTCGAATAAATGGCCTTCGATCTCACAGGAGATTGAAGGTCTGCCAGGGTCACCTCGCTTAACAGCGACTTTCTGTGAAACCATCGCGCAATCTTCACGTATTACTTCTTCAGCCATCCCCTGAAGCTTTCTCTTACTCCCACAGAATTCTTTTAGATACTTAGAGCATTTAGGCATTTCAGTTAATACCTCGGCTAAGGGCATACTAACTTGAGTGTCTCTAAGCATCCTCCTCACTCCATCATACTGCTTGTCATTAGTGAGGGCTTTCTCTTTCCTTTTTGGGGGATAAGGAAGGGCTTTATCATTCCCTGTAGCCTGATTTTTTATCGCCTCATCCTCCTTATCCTTCCATCTTACGTACTTTTCTTCCTTTTTCTTAGTCAGGGATACAGCTTTCTGACTTTCCTTCCTTACCTCATCATCAGAATTATTTTTGTCCTCCGAAGAATTGTCACTAAGCTCCTCATCGTTGCTTTCTTCGGTATGTGGTTTCGATTTCCCCCCCCGAACTTATGGCGTCGGGAGGGGCTACTCGTTTCCCGACATCTTGCCGGATTGAGCCTTCTTACCACTTCTCAACGTTACTTCATTCAACTCCTCTTCTTGTCCATACTCCCATTGTGGTGTAATGGCGGTGCAAACATTCACATCGCCTTTTGGGTTTCTCTCGGTATAACTCGGAAGTTTACCGTGAGGTCTCGCTTGCTTGCCGGTCCGCCATCCGACCAACTTGTCTCTCAATAGCTTTAACACTAGTAGACGAGTCTTCACCATGTCTACCAAATCATCAAATTTGTGTTGAGGGACACATGAGGTGGTATGATTTTGAGTTTGGTCCCATCCACCTTGAGGCCTTTGGGAGTTAGGAGTTGTCCTTTGATAGTTTGAGTTGAAAGAATTCGAATTTGAAGGGCCAGGTGGTAACTTGGCTTGATTGAAGTTTTGTCGTTGAAATCCTGAGTAGTTCTGGCTTTGATTGAAGTTTCGGAAGGGTTGGTTTTGATTATCCATTAGATTTATTTCTTCCGTCATCTCCGTTCCTACCTGCATTCCCAGATTAGAAGGCTGCGTCTGAAGATTGGCCAGCTGCTTGCTTATCAATTCCATCTGAGCAACCAACGGCTTTGTATCGGGGCGCTTGCGTACCTTCTTTCTTAACAACATTGGTCTTCTTGGGAGTCGACCACATATTGTTCTTGGCGATGGTCTCGGCCACTCGTACATCACCTCCCCCAAGAAGGATCCATGAGTCCGTGGAGTCAAGATAGTCTCTATTAGGTTGAGAGACACCTCTCGTAGAACAGCTTCTAGCAACTCATGTCCGTCATATCCGTGATTGGGGCATTTCCTCATCCGAGATTAAATCTCTCCCAAGCTTTGCCAACAGCCTCATCCTCCAACCGCTCAAACGTAGCTATTTCCCGTTTCATCTCCATAATCTTGCCTGGTGAAACCCACTTAAGAGCGAAGGCTCTTTTGACATCGTTCCATGTATGGAGAGAATGATGTGCCAACGATTTAAACCACCGACTTGCTTCACCTTTCAAAGCAAAAGGAAATAGCTTTAACTTAACTATCTCAGAATCAACACCAGGATAATTGCCTGCTTCACAGATTTGTACGAATGTGGACAAGAAGTCGTGTGGATCTTCCTGAGCGCACCATGGAAAGAGCTATTCGAACTAGAGCAACTACTCCGTTCTTTAGATCAAAGTTCACTCCTCCCATGTCGGGAGGACGAATAGGTCTATGCCCCTCGAGAAAGTCTTGATTTAGATATGGGGTGTAGGGGTCCCGGTTCGGTTGATTAAGCCGGTTCGGCGAAATTGTTGAAGTTGTTGATTTATGCCACTTGTTGATTCGTTGTTGCTTTGCGCAGCTTGCATCCGCCGAAGGATTAAATTTAACGAGCTTGGGGATCAGGATTTGGAATTGGTGGATCTTGATCTGCCATTATGTCCAAATCAGGGAAAATCCTCCTTCTAAAAATAGATCGTTCAGGCTCGGGATCGAAGATTAGAAGTCCCTTCTTACTTCTCGTTTGCATAAACCGGAGAAGCAGAACAGGAAGAAATCAACCTTAGGGTTGATGAGAACGAGTTTAGAGAAGATTGGAGGATTTAGAAGTGTAGAAAGATAGAAGAGCAGAGAAAAGAAAAGTGGAATTTTCAGGGACTGAACTGGCGTTCAGAAGACAGATGGGGGCAGACGGGCGTTCAGTATGGGTGAACGCTCGTTCAGAAGGCTTTTAGTATTTTTTTTTAATTTTCTTATTTTAGAAAATATATAGAAACCGAAACTGGAAAAGAAACCTACCTACGAAAAGTTTAAAAACAAGAAAAACACTAAGACGGTAAAAAAAAACGTGTTGAAATCTTCTAGGGCCAAAATGGAGGGGAAAACAGTGGATTTTGACCTCGAAAATGGCACTGAACGGCCTAGGGCGGTTCATTACGTCGTCGGCGTCGGAACGAGCTTTCCGAATTGGGGTCCTGCGTCCCAAACGGACACTCGAGCCGAAAGTTATGGTCAAAATACTACTGCGTGCCCTAACGACCCCTTTTTGACACAGAAAACTGTCCTAAGTAGAATCCGACAACCGTTACCGACTCCCCGGCAACGGCGCCAAAAACTTGTTAGGTAAAAACGAGTTTTACAATTTATAACCGAAACACCCCAAGTATAAGGATCGTAGTATAGGATGTTAACGGGTCGTCCTAAGGGAGTGGAATGTTTATCGAATTCAAGTATAAATCTATATCGATTATGTCACAATTATTAACTAAACTACGGTCGAAACTAAACTAAAACCTAAACCAAAGAATTAAAACTAAAACAGAATGAAAACAAACTTTAGAAAATAAAAACGAAAGATGGACGAGCGTTCACTAAAGTGAACGAGCGTCCGAAGGCTTAATCTAATGGACGTTCGTTCGATATTTCGGACGAGCGTCTAACTACGAACATAAACGAAAAGTGCGGGAAAACAAAGGGAAATTAGGGTTTATAAAACTAGAACTTAAACTAAACTTGATCTAAACAATTCGATTCAAACAATTAAAGGAAAACACAACGAGGCAACGAATCCACCCATCAACAAACAACCCCCAAATAGATGGTGATCTAAAGACATAGTTTTTAGTAGTGATCTATCGCGAAATTGACTAAAGTTCTTTAATCAAGTTCTAAGGCTTCGTTTATCTTTTTCAAGTAAACTAAACAAAGAATCAAAACGTAACCACGAGATCGTTTCCAAACCCTTACTCAACTAATCATGCATAATCTCTTAAAACACAATTAATTGCATTACTTTGAACGAATCAAACTTAAACAATATATTTTCATATATTAATCCAAGCATCAAATATAAATAGATCGTTTCATCAAATTCATAATCCAATAAAACATAACAATGCAAACCAAATAAGTTAAAGTAATGAAAAAACTAAATCTTTTACTCACTAAACATAGGCATAAAATCTCTAGTTGGTTGTGTTGATGATGAGCTTCCTTCGTCGTCTCACTGCAAGGTTTCTAGCCAACAATCATATTGGAGATGACTGTTGGATTGGAGAAATTCATCTCTATAGAATTAGGGTTTCCTGGCCGCAGCTTTTTATGAAAATTGCGATCTCAATGTTGTGTAAAAGTGTCCCATTAGGGTTGGGGCTGCCGCTTTATTTATAGGAATTTGATGTCGGCTGCTACAGTAACTGGGTTGGACGCCCGTTTGAATATCCGGACGCTCGTCTAGAAACTTCTGGACGGAGCTGGACGCTAGTTTAGCCAACGTCTAAAGACTCTGTATGTAAAATACGATTCTGGACGCTGCATGGACGCCAGTTCACTTCTGGACGCTCGTCCAAGATCAGTGGACGCCCGTCTGGAATGCTTAGGATCGGATCTCTTCATCTTTATCCATTTTCTTCAAGTCAATTCCAACTCTATCTTGAATAATTCGACTTGAGCTTCATTTATCCTCTTTAGCACTCGAAATTAAGCCTCCTAAAGGATAAATAAACATTGCAAAAATGTAATAAAGTCCAAATCATAATAAATCAATCAATTCAATACTTAAAATAACCAATTTTGCAAATAACCATACTAAAATCATCCTTACTAAATAATTGAACTTAAACCCTTAATTCTTATATAAATTATGCAAATGTGGGGAAAATAATAATGAAATACACCCTTAATAATCATATAAATATGGCCTTAACAGGCTTCTTGTGTCACCACATCGTTAGTTAACTATCTTTCTTCCTCTTCTGGGACAAGTTCATCAATAAGGACCTGCTGTACCATCATCTTCTGCTTTATTGTAGCGGTGTAACAGCTCCTGGCTGTTTCCACATCCCCCTTTATTTCCGCCGTTCCCTCTACAGTAGGGAATTTCATGCTAATATGCGCAGGGGAGATTACCGCTCGGAGATCTATCAGAGCGGGTCTTCCTAATATGACATTATATGCCGACGTCGATCGTACCACCACATAATCGACCATAAGAGTCCCGCTCTTTCTTCCTCGTCCAAATGTTGTTGGCGGTTTAATCATGCCCACAGGATGTATGGGTGGTCCGGCGAATCCAAATAGCGGGGCTGAGACTGGAGTTAGCTCGGTTTCCCGTATCTTCATAGCCTGACATACCGATAGGTACAGAACGTTTACCGTGCTCCCCGTGTCTACACACACTCGTTTCACAGTGTGCTTATTTATTACCAACTCAATCACTAACCCTTCGTTGTTGGGGACCAAAGGAAGAGGATCCCCTGGTCCGTATACCACTTCTCCCGTCAACTTCTGTTTTTTACCTGTCTCGGGTGGTGAGCCCTTGGGAGTGCTGCTTTCTCCGGTCGGTCTGTATCCTGACGGACCGCCTGCAATAGTATTAATGGTGTTGATAGGCTTATTATCTATCTGATTTTCAGGATCTCTCCTTCGCTTTTGATCTGTTCTATCATCATTTCCCTGATAGTAGTTTCTCCTTTTGTACTCCCTCCTACCCCTTGGGTTAGGATTCCACGTTCGATCAATTGCTTCATCAATTTTTCCTTCCAGGGCTGCAGCATCTATATCTCTAATCAAGTCTCTACAACTTTCTGAATCATGACCCACGTCCTTGTGGTATTTGCAAAACTTTGTCTGATCCCTTTTTTCCACTGGCCCCCTTAAAGGTGGGGGCGTACGCGCTATTCCTTTTCTTTCCATTAGGGCGAGTACCTGCTCGTGGGATCGATTTAATGGCACCAAGTCTCTGTCTTGGAGAGCTCCCTTCTTCCCGAGCCTGTCGGTAATGGGAGAGGTCATCCTGTCCCATACTTGTTTTCGCTCCTTCTCTGGTTGCCGTGTCGTCTTTCCTCTTCTAGGATCTGCCTTTTCTTGCTCTCTCTTGAGCCTGTTGGCTTCTTCCCCCTAACAGTGCTTGAAGACCGTTTCTACGCAATCTTCCATAGATAATGGGGGCTAGCTGTTGAGTTTGGCGTATAACCGACCCTCACGTAGCCCTGCTATAAAGGATGTGACTATCAGATGTTCATCGGCCCCTTGTACTTGCCTTGATTCTTCGTTGAACCTTTTGAGGAACTGCAACACACTTTCATCGTGCTTTTGCTTCAATGTGAGTAGATGAGTGGCGTTCCTCTGGAACGGGCGTGCTGTGATGAAGGCATGCATGAATTTTCTGGCTAAAGTAGTGAAGTCGTTAACGGACTTGGGTGGCAGTTTCCTGAACCACTCCCGAGCCCGACCGGTCAATAGCGCAGGAAACGCTTTACATTTCATTTGATCGGCCGCGTTGTACAGGGTCATATGCGTCAGGTATTGGTGCATATGATCGTTAGGGTCTTTCGTCCCATCATAGGGATCCATCTTTGGCATCTTAAATCCTTGGGGTCTAGGGTAGCTTTCAACCTGCTCAGTGAAAGGAGATTCAAAAGAAAAGGGAGTCTTACCCAGGATAGCATCCAGTTCCATACGGGCCGCGTCTCTAGCCTGTTCTTTGATTTCTCTCCGGCCTGGGATGGAACTGGTGGACAGAGCCTCGACTTGCTCTTCATGTGAAAAATTGAAGGCCTTTTCCTTCTCATCCACAATTGGGTCTTCCTTGGGGTGCGTATCTCCGGTGATGTCTTCCCCCCTGACTTTTAACGCGTTTGTTACAATCGTTTTGAAGTTGGCTGGATTAAGGTTGGATAACGCCTCAACCAAAGCCTGCTGTGCGGGATCTGGTAGGGGTTCCACCTGGGAGGGTGTCGCCGTAGTTTCTTTTGCCTTTTCCCCTATGGGTCCTCCTGCCTCTTTTCCAGCCATGGTGTGTTCGCCACCCTGTGTAACTTGCTTTTTCTTCCCTGTTTGTTTCGGCGGCATGGTGACTGTAGACGATTCTGAAACTATCAGTAGAAGGGCCCTCCTTCTAGCGCCAATGATGAAGTCGGATTTCACCAAATAATAACCCACGGGTATAATTGCTCTAATGAAAGCTTTCCGGTCACCGTCCGACGGCAAGAGAAGAAATAGTATTGTTTTTTAGGGTTTTTGACTGAACTCAAGTTTGCTCTTGAGCTGCCTACGTATCCAATTGCCTCATTGGAATCAAGTCGGCCGTAGTTCTTTAAGTGATTTATATAGGGAGTCTAAACCCTAATCTCGCCGTATCCTCCAAGGATGCGGTTAATTAGATTTGATCTTACCTCCTAATTACCTGGGGATAGGGATTCTCCAATATCGAGTTATGAACCATACCTCTAATTCGGGCTAGGTTCAATTCCCACGTTTATACTTGTTACAAGTGCTCGACCGCTCGGGCCTACCGGAGTGGTCGACCTGTCGCGCTCTCGCGCATTCCTTATAGACCGACCGTCCCGCGGTGGTAGAGTTGATTTTGGTCCGTCCCAGTCTCCTCGGGAGACATTCCCGACCCTATTTATGTCTATCCAATGGTTGTATGACGCGTGGCCTTGACCGAGCCGACCATCATCAATATTTGTTTACACGTGTGTATTATGCCTTAATTTTCTAACATCCAAATTCGATGATCTAATTGGTGTCGATTTTCTAACACGATAATATCCCAAAATCCGGGATGTTACAAAGGGTGATAAACCGAAACAAAGAAGACTGACACATTGAGCTTATGAGGGACTACATGGACGATGTTGTGAGGTACCCTAAAGATTTTTTTTCATCGTAGATTTCACATTTGAAAATCACTTTTCAAAAGAAATGCAGATAGCCTCGCAACATCTGATATATACTTCACTCAACGAAAAGATTGTTGTGGTGTAATGGGACGAACGTTGTGAAGATCTACCTATATAGGTGGAGTCTTCCAGATGATGAGCATACACCATCATACAATCCATGTGATCTATCCAATGACGAGCTCACTGATCTCATAATAATGCGGCATGGAATGGTCCATGACGAGAATGGCTAAAGCGTGATTTGATTGATCATGTTTACACGCATGTTTGGGAGGATGAAGGATAAATGACATTTCTATTCTAATTTGTCAGTAAAGTGACTTAAACTCTACATCTGGTGGAACCAATATGAAGACTCAGCTGTGTGATGGACAGCTGAGAAGGGTATTCAATTTTATGCGTCAGTAGGGTGGAGTCTACTGAGCTTCTGTCAGCAGGGTAACTATCAGCAGGGTGATAGTCTGCTGAGTACTGGAATACAGCAGGGTCCCACATCTGATAATTTCGTTATGTGACAAACCTATACGGTGTTATTAAAAGGAGGACACGTGTAGGGGTATTTATGGTGCATCAGACAAAGATTCCTTGCGGCTAGGGTTTAGGGATTTGTGCCTATAAATACAGTTGTTGTCTCATTGTCCGCGTGTGTTGAAATCTGTAAATTTCAGTGCATAATAAAATATCTCTTTTCTGCCCGTGGTTTTTTACCTCTCCCACTGAGGGGTTTTCCACGTTAAAATCCGTGTTCTTCTTGTTTCTGTTATCTCCTTTGATTGTTTATGTTTGATTGCTTCTGTTTCTGTTTCTGTTTCTTGCATCTGAAGTTATCTCCATCAGTTTTATAACAAGACCTATGAACTATCCTAAAAGTTCATGCTTTGGTTTTTGTATGATGCCTTTTAAATTTCCAACTAATAAGGCCTCGTTTCATTATGAATATTGTTCATGAAACTACCATTCTAAGGACTAAATTAATGCTCATAAACTTCATCAAAAAAATTACATGAATTCGATTCATTTATTATCCTTCATACTTCCACAAAACAGTAACATGTTATCCATAGAAAGATGAATACATACCTTACATGTTATTCTTCGCCAAGATTATGTGTCCAGCTTTCATCATCTAGAAAACATGGAATCAGGGGCGGATCCAAAGCCACCTATATATGTTTTACCTATGAAAATATTTCGGACCACGTGAAAAAAATTATTTAGTGTGTTAAATATTTACGACCATGAAAAAAAAGTTATGGGTCCGCCACTGCATGGAATGGGTATGTCTGTAGATGCCCTAAAAGTAAAAGGTCGTGCCTCCGGTGAATGGACAAATGATGTAGCTAGCAAGTCATATATAGCTTACTTTCTACACGTAATTAGAAAACTTTTGATTTGTAGATCATAACAATTGAAACAATTAATTATGAGAAATGAGAACACAAAAATGCAAACCGTAAACATTCCTTAACAACTAATCATATCACCAATTGGATCACAATCTAACAGTTTAATGGATTGTTTAGTGTGAAAAGTTATAAAAAAAAAGAACGATACCATTTGTTCCACAGTCCGCCCGCTTTTCGAATTTCTCGTTAATGTAACGTGTAAGGCAGACCATCTTGTCATTGTTGGATGAATGGTCCCCCAAAGAGATTGTAATGCATCTTTCGTCCTTGATGAATCTTTTATCCATTCGACCTTCATTAATAGCTCGTGAAATTTAGCAGTCACGCGATTCCATAATCCATTTTTGCGTTGCCTCGTCCCAACAATAGGGTCCTCTGAAATCTTCAACCATGCAATGCAAAGTTCAACATCCTCATCGACAGTCCAGTGTTCCGGTGCACCCTCTGTTTGTTTTCTTTTGTTTGATTCCTTGGAATGTTGGCTATCAAAACTCTTCGGTTGAGATGGTTCTTGGAAATATTTATGAAACATTATGGTGGAGACAGGACTGGAGTTAATTTTTGTGTAATGTTTGTTGGAGCCACGTATAGATTGAATGGTAATACTCCGGGGGGGCGAAGGAATTGAAAAATGATGAACTCGGATGCCAATTTGTAGGAAGACTTGCCGACATCTCGGTTGGAGTTTGGATCGTAGACATATTTGGCGATTGATTGTTGAATACCTGCAAATCTAACTGACTGCTTTGTTCCAACTGACTGCTTTGTTCCAAAGTCAACCGAATCAACCGCATGCGCATGGTTGATTGCCTGATTTGCTATAACAACAAGCTCAACCCGTGCAAATGAAGCTTATGTCATTTTTTCTGGTCCATTTCTAACTTGTTTTTCACACATTTTTGATTTACTGAAGTGTTGTTTTATACTATAGGACTGATGCTAAAACTCACAAAATATACTAGTTTCATAATTCTATATGTGATTCCCGTTTTCACAACAAAAAAAGAAAAAAAAAAGAAACTAAACAGATTGATGTAGACAGTGGCGTATCCAAAAAAATTGTTCAGCGGATCCGTAATTATTAGTCTAAGTAAATTTTTTTTTCACGGGTACGAAGTATTTTTCGATAATATAACGTAGAGTTTTTTTATTTTTAACTGGGTCCTGGACCCCATTACGAAAATTTAGATCCGCCTCTGGACGTAGATATGGTGCATTATAAATCAAATCGATAAGCTTGACAATAAAAAGATGGACAATATATACGCCATCTTTGATTCATGATTTCTCAACAAACAAAAAAATTAAATAAAAATAATAAACTCAACAGATTGAGATACATTATGCTTTATACTTCAAATTCATAAGCTTGACAACCGATCTGGATAATAATTAGAGAAATTCAAACTTACAATCTTGACTGTGAAGATTAGATGTTATGCTCTCTAGGGCAAGCAGCGGCGAGAAGAAAGGCAGAAAACTTGAGGAAGTTATTGGATGCACCCGCCGTATGCGGATTGCACTCATTTGACAAACTATACACCAACTTTTATTTTCAAATTGAATTCAAACTGTGTAATTTAGATTTGTTTACCAGTCAATTAGATACATGTGAATATACCACACAAAAACTTCCCGAAAACTTGACGGCAGATTTTTTTTCCGAGAAATAGAAGAGGGTAATATGCGATATAAGAGAAGGAGAGAGAAAAAAGGTGGGATTATTTTATTATTTTTTATGTTTGCTAGTGTATGTCGGAAAGAGGACTACTATCCCCCCCTCCCATCACCCCACGTCCCATCATTGTTTTTTTAAAAGAATATTTTCTACGATTATAAAGAACAAAAATCACAATCGTTACTTTAAAATCGTTACTTCACGTGTTAATGTTACTTTACTTTGTGTTTCACAATCGTTACTTCATATTTACTTTATTCCACATTCGTTACTTCATATTTGTATTTTCATAATTGTTACTTTTGTCCTTATTAAATTACAGTTTCCTTCTATCCCGATTTTTTGATAATTTTGTCCTTCTCGACAAAAATCTATTTTTTCTTTTTCTTTTTTCGTTTTTTTTTCTTTCATTTGTAAAATCATTTAACAAATTTTTTTTTAAACTTAATTTGTATTTTGTTGTTTTTATTTTATAATTGAAATTTTTGTACAAATTATTAACACGTATTTTTTTATATTATTATGTTATTGGAATAAATCAATAAAACGAGTGTAGTATTGATAGTCACATTTCTCTATCATTTTTATTCACAACCACTTATTCGATTTTTTTTATCTTCAATTCTTACCATCATTTCTCTATCATTTTCATCAATTCTAACCACATATTCAGATTTTCTCATTATCATCTCATCTTCAATTTCTCTATATATTGGACTCATTTCACTTACTAAAAAATCATCATAATTTCTCCAACTCTTTCATACATACTCATTCAACACATATTCAATTGATTTTCGTAATTCATAATATGGATCCCTACAATTCATCATTCTTTGGTAGTTCGTCATTTGAAAATAATTTTACAAATGATGTTCCTAGTGGATAGTTGGTCAGTTGGAAACGATTCATCATTCTTTGGTAGTTCGTCATTTGGAAATGGTTTTACAAATGATGTTCCTAGTGGGGATAGTTGGCCAGTTGGAAACAATTTTACAAATGATTTTCCTAATGGGGAGAGCATCCCCAACGTTGAGCGTGATTACACAGCCGAATTTACAACTGATCAGGTTAGTTATCGTTGTTGTTATTTTCCACATTCGTTACTTATTTTCATTTTAGATAGTATAATATTGTTCTTATACTTCGATTTTTCTATAGATATTTGAAAGTAGAGATGTCATGCTAGATTGGGCTCGAAGAGTTGGTAATGAAAATGGTTTTGTGATTGTCATAGATAAATCGTGTAGTAAAAATGGAAATAAAATGCGGAGATGCACTCTTATTTGTGGAAAAGGAGGATTGTATAAACCGCCACGCGAAGGGCATACAATGAGTAGGGATACTGGAACGTATAAACGTGGTTGCCCATTTAAGCTTCGAGGTGTAGCACAACCACCGCACGGTGTGAAGTGGGGTTTGAAGGTTGTTAATGGTTTTCATAACCATGAAGCAGCTGAAAGTTTAGAGGGATTTGAGTATCCTTCAAGGTTGACCGCAACCCAGAAACAATTAGTGCGTGACATGTCCAATAGCACTGCTCCTCGAGAAATTCTTAGTGTGATGAAACAACAAGACCCATCCATTACTACAGGAATTAGGAGTATTTACAATATCAAAGCACTATATAAGAAAGAGCAGTTGGGGGGTTTATCTGAAGCTGGGTACGTTTTAAGAGAATTAAATGTTAAAAAATACATGTACGACTTTATGAAAAATGAACACACTGGTGAGATCACATATATTCTTTGGGTTCATCCTAAAAGCCTAGAGTTGTATGTGAATTTTCCGTCGGTTTTAATTATTGACGCCACGTACAAGATCAATGAGTATGGGATACCGCTTTTAGAGATTGTGGGTATCACATCCACAATGCAAACTTACTCTATTATGTTTGCATATTTGAGTATTGAGACGACAGAGCGATTTGTATGGGTATTGGATACGTTAAAAGATGGATGGTCTTAAAAGGAGTAGCGTTTCCATCGGTGGTTGTTTCAGATAGGGATCTAGCACTTCTTGGTGCAATTGGAGAATGTTTCCCATTCACGCATCACATCCTTTGTATTTGGCATATAAATTAGTGTGTAATGAAGAAGTACAGGCCTATGCTTGGTAAAAGATGGATCGAATTTAACAATGCATGACACTCGATTATTCATTCACAGAGTGTGGGGACTTTAGATTTCAGGTGGAATGCCATGTAAACTGACTTTTCAAAATTCGCGAAAGCCACAACATACCTTTGGAATACATGGTTATGTCCTTACAAGGAGCGGTTCGTTGATTTGTATGTAGACAAAGTTATGCACCTCGGGAGGCATTCAAGTCAAAGGTAACTTTCTAATATCCACTATTTATTCATTATCCTACACTATAGAATATTGCATGTATCATTCCTATTTAACACAATGTATGATTAAAATACAGGGTAGAGTCTGCGCATGCGAGACTCAAACGATACTTCGGGGATACTTCGGCATCGCTTTCAACATCCTTTCAAAAAATAGAAAAGATGTTGACTGCTCAATTTGGGGATATTCAAAGTTCATTCCAGAAATCTTTGAGTTTTCCACGACATCGACATGTACGTGACGTAATTTATAGTGAAATCAGATATTGCGTTTCATTAGAAGCAATGGATTTAATCGATAAACAGATATTGGACTCATTTGATAGATTAAATTGAATAGATTTCAAAAACATATAATTTATTAAAACATAATTTATCAAAAAAAAGTTACAAGCAAAAAATTTAAAACAAAGAATTGGTATAGATTGATAAAAAAAAATATAAAAAAAAAATTTAAAAAAAATTTGGGGAGGGTGATGGGATTGGGAGGGGGGAGGGGTTAGTAGCTCCCGTCGGAAAGTGGACAGAGCTCATCCCAAATCCCATTCAAAAGTTTTTTGATTTGCTATAATATAGTCATTGTAACGACATCTAAAAGACCATCTATAAAATAAAAATAAAAAATGCACTATCCAATTGTGTATTAAGTATGATTGTGATTGGTCAAAGTCAGTGTCAAGAGATTCCAAGTGTAATCTCATGGCTCTTTTTCAAGTTTAGTGATTTCTAAAATTTGTGTTCATTCTGGGGGTTATGTAATAGCATTGAACTCATTTTCAATTTTCAATGGCAGTTACATGATGGACACATCTTATCGCACATACATGATGCTTGTATATAAAAATTTAAAATTATCGTTAAAAAAAGAAAGAGTTACCGTATGAAAGATTTAAATCAAAAGACAAGAAGGATAATGTGCTAATATAAAGATTCGTGTATTCATATAAAGGCATTGGATGGACACATCTTGGGGTGTTTATAAAAGAAAGAATATTGTTTCAAAAAAGGTTACAATAAGTTAATATATATATATGTATATTTCCTAATATAAAATGCAACCAAACATAATAGAGACCTACAATCGTGAGGATATATATATATATATATATATATATATATATATATATATATATATATATATATATATATATATATATCTCTCGCAGCCCTTTAGAAAGCAAAGTTTGATCTTTTGGGAACAGAATCGGTAGTTTCGTAAAAGTTAAAACACAATAATGTATCAGATGTCACCAATTTGCATGGTTAAATTGGATATTAGCTTTTGAAATTTAACACGTCTTGTATTCTATTTGATAATTGTAACAGTTGAAACCATACATCTACTTTTTGGATAGTGCAAAATCTGGGGCGAACGAGATGATGATACCACGTTGAATTTGAAAATTTTATTTTAAATTCAAATTTCAAATTCCGTATTTACCTGAGAGTTATGTTAATGTAATAATTAATCATCAGAACACAAGACAAGGGCACCAACTACATACTAATCATTATACTGGATCCCATTTGTTTTATCCTAATCATTCCTCTTTTAACACTTCGATGTCATGAATTATCATTTAGTTTCTATAAGTTTGTATGTATTAATTTCCCATTTTGCCCTGTTTTGCCTGTTGGAGTGTCATATATATAACCAACTGGGATATTTTCAAGCCAGCACATATCATAGTTGAAGCTAATTACCAGATAGAACTTTAAGAAATAGTTCAAGAAGGGGAGCATGTGGTTTGTTTAGGTGCATTAACAGAATGGAGATCACTGAATGTAGAGGATCAGATAGTATTCCACCATATATAGGACCAATATGTAACACATGATTATAAATCAGTTTTTGCAGAGCCTGCTATATTGCCACCCAAAAGGCAAGTGGAGCACAATATTATTTTAATGGAAGGGATAGAGCCATTTATATAAAGACCCTTCAGGTATCCAAGATAGTGACATTACTTTTTAGGTAGAAAGATGGCACTTGGAAGATGTGAATTGATTACATGAGATTAAATGACCTAAAAATCAAGGATTTATATCGAATACGTATCATCGATGACATATTAGATGAGCTAGGTGGTGCCCAATAATTCACTAAGCTGGATCTCAGATCAGGGTTCCATCAAATTAGAATGAAGGAAGAAGATATACACAGGAAAACATTTGTAACACACGGTGGTCATTTTGAATTTGGGGTTATGCCTTGTGGGTTAACAAATACCTCTACTACCTTCCAGAGGGCCATGAACAGTTAATTGCAGCCATATTTGAGGAAGTTTGTCCTTGAATTATTTTATGATATCCATATTTATAGCCTTGATTTGAGCTCTCATTCACATCACCCTAAATCTATTGGAGTTACGTGGGATGTCAAAGTTGTCATATATTGAGCACTTAGTATTATTTCACCCATTATATTAAGAGATGAACTTCCCTCACCTCATAACATAGGTTTTGTGGATGATACTCCTCCTTTTATATAGGTTTGGGCTTCTATTTTCAACATGGTACCAAAGCCATCCATTTATATTGCAAGTGATGGGTTCTTTGTTATGAGACCACACTTGAGGGAGCCTGTTAAAGTTGTTCAACATTGGGAACTTAATGTTGAAATTTTGAAATTGAGAACTCAACAAAATAAAATGCGGAATTCCTATTACTCAAAAATAATGAATGAGTTAAGTTACAATGCTCCTAATCATGGAGTATTTATAACATATACACCTCATGAATCAGTTAAAATGGAGTTACAACAAAATGATTGCCTAATTTTTCACTAGTCAGCAACTACCGCTTTGTTCAACTGCTGCTGATACTCGGCTGATATGCTTGACACTATGTTGTGTTGTTTAATTGAGCACATCTTCATGTATCAACATTCCTTCCATATATTGCAACACACTCTCAAGCTGAGAGTGATACATGAATCAACTTGCACATCCTCTTGTAGTCAAAATTACTTTATCCACTGGAACTTGGCTGAAAGATCTTGAAAATTCCTAGCTTGTCTAACAAATAAGAGAATATTGGTGCATCCATCTAGAAGTTCAAGAAACCCATATTTGACTTTGTCTCTAACAACATGACAATCATCTCAATGTGCTTAGTTGTTTCATGAAAAATAGGGTTGTGAGAAATGTGCATAAGCACTGGAATTGTCACAAAATAATATGGCGAAGGCACTGAACAAGTATCTGCAAGACTGTAGAATATAAACAATCCATTTAATTTCACAGGTAGTATTGGCCATAGCACTATACTCAGCTTTTGAAGAACTCCTGGCAATGGTTGTTTGCTTTTTGATTTCCATGACATAGGAACATCTCTCAGGAAAATAATATAGCCTGAAACCGATCTTATTGTCTCAGGACAACCAACCCAATCAATGTATGTGAAACCCTTTTGAACAAGATTGCTCTTAGTACTGGACCGATTTAACCTATATTTCTCATATAAAATTCCGTGATTGAGAAATCTTATTGAATCACAAGATGATCATATATGGATTAACCTTAATCCTTAAGTGATTGCAGACTCATGCTTGTTTCAAGATAGGGTTTGATGTGTTCGTTAAGGATTGCTAAGAGGCGCGGTCCGAATCTCTTTCACGTTGGCAATATCGGGAATGAGTAGCTGGGAATGTGTCTCACAAATACGGAATCCATTACTTCCTGCGGGAATTAGAACGACAATCCCCTTATTTGTTAATCCTAGAAACTGATTGATCCCGGGAGTTCATATTGGTTATGAACTAATTGATCACTAGTGGGTTAATGGTAAATAATGATAAGATGTAATGAAGAAGGTTTACGGAAACATTTCCGCTTCATTACGGATAGTCTATTAAGGGTTAGTCTGTATGTAATGATTATATCAATGGACACTTATGGACTCGACACTTTGAGAATAAGTTATATTTATAATCGATAGAGTTCAGTTTTAGATTTATGGTGGCGTAATTCCAGAATTAATAAGTTGAATGAAAATGTTCTTTTTGATGAATATTTTATTCAATTTATTGTAGCTACTGAGTTATAGGTCAATGGTCCCCGGGTTGGCTCCTAACACGCTATTGAATTCTCGTATTATGGAACCTCGAAAATAAATTAAATAGTTGGTCTTAATGAATATATGAAATATTATTTATTCGGTAAATAATATATAAAATAGAAAATACATTTTCTATTATTCCATGGCACAATAATTGGCGCCACATGTGTAGAAAATTGGAGAATAAATTTTCTTGAATTATATCACATGTGTAATTAATTATTTATTTGTTAAATAATTAATGGATAAAATAAGAGATTGATTTTCTAATGATTATCTCATTAATGGTGATTATCTCTTATTTATGGAAAATATCTTTTTCTTTAGGAAAAAGATAATTGTCTTGTAAAAGGGATTACTCTCAGTTGCTCGGTTATTTTCCTATATAAAGAGAGTTCCTCCCAACACAATGACATAGAAAATCATGCGCCCCATTAGAGGAAAAGGGAGAAAAACTAGTTTCTTGCCTTAGCCACTGGAAGAAGAAAAACTGGAGTTTTTCTTGGAGTATATTCGAGGAGGTTCGAATGCGGGATCGACGTCCACCAGTCGTCGCTTAGATACAACTCGGAAGATCACGGCTTCTCTCCGGGTGGGTAAATCTACTAACCTTCTTGTAGATTATTAATTATTATGTGAATCATGTCGTGGTAAAATCGTAAACGAATTTCGATTCGTAGCTTCCGATGTTCATGATCGAGCGTCTCGATCGGTGTTGTGAATCAAATATGAAGATCCGAAAAAGGGGGAAAATAGACTCGGTTTACCAGGACCTCCTCCCGGGTTACCGAGAGCCGGAATTTTTCCGGATCCGGTTTTTCCTGCGTTTCAGATCTTGATTCGGGTACCTGAATATCCAGCAGAAAATGCCTTGGCCTGGATTTGCTTACAAGGTATCTTAGCAATCTGTGAGCTGCCTTCATATGGTTCTCAATAGGTGTATCTAAAAACTGGCTCAATTGTTGTAGTGCAAAAGCAATGTCGTCTGGTGAAAGTGAGGTAAATCAGATTTCCAGCTAATGATCTGCATGATGTATTATCATCCAGCAAAGCTGGGTCGTGTTTGATAACAAACAGATACAACAAAGACTTGACCAAGTGTTTGTAGTCATGAGTAGCTTGAATGGTTTACCAAAATGATGGTGAATCAACTACCTAGATTCCACTCAGATCATAACCCCATTTTCATAAGCACTAATGTTAGACTCCCAAAAATCAAAGATCTGAATTCGTTCTTTTTCTAAGGAGTTGATCGAGTAAATCTTAGCCTAATAGCTAGAGGATTAGATCATTTGTAGTTGATCACACTCAATTATATGATATTTTTCCACTATTTTACCCCGATTTTAGAGCATGTCTGCATATCTTTCGTGTGGATTTACGGGCTTTAAGGGCTATTTCTTCATATGTTGACTTGTAATCCGAGAGTTGTGTTTTAATGTTAAAATGCAGAGAAAAATTCTACTTTTGGGCTTTTTTTCTAATCTTTTGCAAGTTCGGGATATATGGAGCGTTGATTTTAGTTCCGGAGACGAGAAGACGCATGCGGGAAATGGAAAGATCGAATTGAGATTTGAAAGTGTTGTGATTACAAGTAATTATTCGGACTAGAGCTCAATGGAAAACGATATATGACTGATAGAAAAAACAAGAATAGTTCATCATGGTTTGGGCCTGATGGGTGTCAATGGATCGGTGGCCCAACCCATCGTTGGGTCGATGGCTCGCAAGTCCAGAAATTGATTTTTAGCCGACTTAGATGTAACCCTAATGGTTATACCCTAACCATGAGGGCCCCCCACCCCCGATCCCACGGGAATGTGGGGAGAGGTTAATCAGGTAACATAGAGCTTAGAGTCAGGGGCTTGCTGGTTCCCCATCACTGAAGGGTGTTATCAATCGGAAATCAACCCCTTTTACGGGAATCGAACCGCTGACCTCCGGCTTAGGGTCCGGCTGTCATTATAACACCCCAGCTCCTCACCACTAGGCCACATCCAGGGGATACTTAGATGTAACCCTAGAAACTATATAAAATTATAAATAGGGCAACATTGTAACAAAAAATATTTATAGATATGTCAGATATACACTTTACATAACAATTTAATTTATCTTTTGGTGAAATAAAATTTCTTCTCTTTTGTGGATCAAACACCTAGAAATTCTTGTGCGATTTTGAGTGTTAGGTCTTCATTAACGTTTGTTTGTGGTATTAGCCATGTTCTTTATATG
Organism: Gentiana straminea; assembly: GCA_036785695.1. Classification (NCBI taxonomy): domain Eukaryota; kingdom Viridiplantae; phylum Streptophyta; class Magnoliopsida; order Gentianales; family Gentianaceae; genus Gentiana; species Gentiana straminea. Next base: position 783,396 of record JAVUPR010000241.1, on the reverse strand, counting down.
TATATACATATGATTGAAAGCATTCTAATGTATGATCTATGCAATATCTGTTTGGAAGCATGTTAGGTTAAGTTAAATCTAGTTCCAGTAATATGATGTATGTGTCATACGTAGAAAACCGAGGAGCAATTTCATGTTGTCGAACCATCGACAGGTCTTGCCATCGACGGTTCGATCGGCCGTTACGGTTCTATTTACAAGGGTGATTTTACATGATTAACCCGTATAATTTGCCGTTTTAATATTTCGATGAGTTTTAAAAGTGTTTAAGTGCTTGTGTTGTTTATGTGGTTTCATTGATAAAAATCTTTGAATATGATGTTACATTTTGCACGGAAGATTAAGAAGAAAGCTCGATTCGAATAAAGAAAACTTGATTCGATTCGGCCCAAACTTGGTGACCAAGGTTTTCAAAATATCACATGTAACAATATGTTTTGAGGTCTAAAAGATGGATTTTGAAGAAGATGCCACGAGTTTACGAGTTAAACGAATCAATTTTGTCCAACGCACTTCTACCGTAACCTGTTTTTCGATGGAAATTTGACCCGACTTAGAGGCATTTTCAGGGGAAGAGTTCTTGACGAAAGTTGTAGATACTAAAATGAGCTTTCCAACGCATTTTGAATCACGTCAATCGGAGGTCTACAACTCAAGTTATGATTTTTTTACCGAACTGCTGGAATTACGGACGAACCGAAGATAATTTTAGCTCACATGGTTGCATGTTACTGATGACACTTAAAATATACCTATTTATGTCATCAATTCTAACCTTAAATCAGAGTTAATTATATATATTTCATATTAAATCACGTGTTTATATTTATTATTTAATGATAAGTGATTATTAATGTTTGGTATTTAGCTGTTTTTATTATAAAAGAGCAATTAATTGTGTGATAAATGCTGATTTCGCAGATCGTAACGAATCGGGAGGATAATTGTCATGCAATCGGGAAATCTCGAGGATAAATAAGGAAGAAAATCGAGCATTAATGAAGAGACAAATCGGATCGGCATAGAAGAGTGAAGTGGGGAACAAGTCGACGAAGCGAAATTGAAAACGCGTAAAGATGGAGGCTCGGTCGACCGAGCCATGCCATTCGGTCGACCGAGCGTAACTTGTTCGGTCACCCGAGCCTAATCGGATTAATGCGTGCATATCTTCCGGATTCTCCCTATGTCGGCTACAACTCCTATATAAACAAAGCAGGCCACGATGCTGAGAAAAGAACCAACCTACAAAACACAATACTACAATACTTTTAGTTTATCAATATAGTTCTTTTTATTTTATATTATGTTGCTTCATCACGGAGGCGATGGATTCATCGATTAGAGATTGCATTAAAGGATCGGAGGACCCTCCGTCTACGAGGGTAATGTCTATCCAAATATGTCGTTTTTATTCGTAGATCTATTTTATTTCGTTATGGAGTAGTCGTTTGTGTATTGATTTCGTGATGTAGTTAATTAACAAACCCATATTCATGTAGATCTAAGTCGTATGAAGGCGTTTTACGAGCAAATTCTAGAGTCACCGGTCTAGATCTACCACGGTCTATATGGTTAGATCTAGCCATCAAGATCCTAGTAATTTTCTGTGAACGACTTCGGCTACGTCGTGCTTTCTGTTTTTCATATACACATGTAATAGATCTGGCCAATTTGTTACATCGTTCTCGTAAATTAATATGATATATTGTGAAAATTGCCATGTTAAATAGGACATAAGTTAGCCGATCGTTTAGGAGGTGTGCCAACCTGTCCACGGTGGTTGCCTAGACGAGGTGACGATTTTAGATCGGCATCCCTAGTTTGGTATAGCATGCTTGTTATATGATGTTCTATCCTGTCCAAGGAAGGATTCGTAATTAAGCATAGAGATCTTCTATCCGTTCACGAAGTAGATCCAGTTTAGGGGATGGCTCCCGTAGCCAAAATATAATCAACCTTAATGTCTTTTACTTCGTCTCGGCTTAGATATACATATATGGGGGAGTAATTACTACTAGCGTAATCAATACCGTTTGTTAGAGTCTTATAAAACCATAAAAACAAGTGTTTAGTGTCTTGTGTCGTATTGTTAGTCTTTGTGTTCTCTATTGTGTCAATCTTTATTTCTACGTTACTGTTGGTCGTAGACCGCCCTTTAATCTATTTTTAGTTTAATAACGTTGTACTTGTTTAAGCCGAGTCTCTGTGGGATCGACCTCGACTCTATCTAGCTATACTACGATTGAACCTAGTTCTCTTGCTAGTTGGTTATTTAGGTATCGAGTTATTTTTATAACTTGACCGTCATCAAGTTTTTGGCGCCGTTGCCGGGGACTCGTGTTATTAAATTGAGTATAGCTTATTTTATTAAAAGTAGATTCGTAAATATTGTGAATAAGAGTCAGTATATTAAACAGTGTCGTTAAAAATAAAAAATAAAAAAATATAATTAAACAAATAAATAAAAAGAGTTCGGTCGACCGAACCACAGTTCTCGGTCGACCGAGAATTTATTGTTTTTTTTTTTTTTTTTTCTGTGTCTGTTCTGTTTTGTTTTACACAGTTTCTGCCTTGTGTTTTTGTATTTTTCGAGTCTGTTTTAGTTTAGTTTTTATTTATTGAGTCTAGTTAAAGGATTAGCCATTAAAGTTTCTAATTGTTTATTGTTTTTGTTTTTGTCTATTTTAGAGTCTCGCCAAAGGCAGTAGCCTTGGCGTATTTTAATTGTTTATTGTTGTTTTTGTCCTGCAAATAAAAATAAAAATAAAAAATTAAAAAAAAAACGTGGCAAACAAACAAACTACCGGAATTTCTAAGGATCCAAACGAAGAGCAAGGCGAGGAAAAATCTGAAGGAGCACATCAATCTGACTCAGACATGGAAGGATTACTGAATGAAGCCAACCAGGTAAATGGAAATAATTTTAATAATGCAAATTTTGTTAACCAAGCTGTGGCTGCATGGGAAAGGCGTACCTTGCAAAGCTATGCAACGCCTACCATTGAACAATTCATTCCTGCTATCGTAGTGCCTGAAAATGCTGCTGAAATTTATCACCCGAAACCTAATGTCATTCAAATGGTGACAAACTATTCCACTTTTCATGGTATCCTGAATGAAGATCCTGGCATTCACGTGATGAATTTCTTGGAGATCGTTAGTACCGTGAAGCCAAAACTAGTTCCTGAGGATAACATTAAGCTGAAACTTTTCCCTTTCACTTTGAAAGATAAAGCTAAGCAATGGCTTTTCTCTTTAGAGGCTAGATCAATAACGACCTGGGAGAACTGCTACAAAAGTTCATGAATAAGTACTTCCCTATAGGAAAGACCTTTAAGTTACGCCAAGATATCTTGGGGTTCAAGCGACAACTTTGGGGAGAGTTTTGATCAAACTTGGGAACGTTTTAAGGAGTCTATGAGGAAGTGCCCTCATCATGATATCCCTCATGGATTTTAATGCAAACCTTTTACCATGGATTGAGAGATACGGAGAAGATAAGAGTAGATGCCTCCGGAATGGAGCGTTTGTTCTTTTATCTCCCGAGGAGGCACGAGGAAAGATGGAGCAAATAGCAATGAATAGCCAATGGGGAGGTGGTGAAATAGCAAGCGTGAAGATGGCCGATAATCTTGAGGAGGATGTATCGCATAAGATCCTAAATACTCTATTGCTCATAAATGATAAGGTGGACGGTATGCATGAGAGAATTGTGCGAGTAGAGACTGGAAAAGGGACGGAAACGACTAAGCCATTAGAGAATGCGGGTACTAAAGAAGCCAATTACATTGGGAAACATGGTAATCACTGTGAAGGTTACAAACCAAATCATGACCAACTCCGAATTCCGATGGAGTGATCCAAATGAAGGGGTAAAACCACACAACACTTATGTACCTCGGCAAGCTCAAACTTACGGTTGGGAAGTTGCACTTGAAAAGATGAGTAACACAATGTCGACACCGTGAATCAATTAGCAAATTCCATGACCGACTTGGCTACAAACTTTCACCAATACTTGTCAAAAGAATGATGCCAAAGTCACCAACCAAGAAGCCTTAGTCCGTAATCTCTCTCATCAAATAGGACAATTAGCTGAACAACTGTCAATTAGGCCTCCTGGGGGATTTCCGAGCAACACTGATAGGAACCCTAGGGGTGTGAATGCGATAATGATTAGAAGTGAAAATGAGCTTACTCCAACAATCCCAAAGAATGAGGAGAATATAGAGGATGTTAAGGATGATGAGAAAGAGCCTGAGGAGGCATTCACACCATGCTTAGAAAAACTCCCCGACGAGCAATTATCCTCCATCTCTACCATTTTAGGGAGTAGTGATTGCGCCGAAATATCTTCGCGAAGTGAGGTTGTTAAGGCTGAGAAGCAACAACCATGGTTTAAAGATTATGTGAATTATTTATCCGGGAGATATTTGCCACCAGATTTGAACCAGCAGCAAAAGAAGAAGTTCTTTGCGGACCTTAAACACTATTATTGGGATGAACCCTATCTTTTTAAGCGTTGCTCAGACAACATATTTAGAAGATGTGTTCCTGAGAGTGAATTCCTCGATATACTTAAACATTGCCATACTTATGAAACGGGAGGACACTATGGAGGGGACAAGACTGCTGCTAAAGTTCTCCAATGTGGTTTCTACTGGCCAAATCTTTACAAAACGCGCATGAATATGCTAGATCCTGTCATTCATGCCAAATGACGGGCAATATATCGAGGAGAAATGAAATGCCACTAAGGAGTATCCTAGAACCAGAAATCTTTGATGTATGGGGAATTGATTTTGTGGGACCTTTCACTTCATCTGTTTCAAACCGCTATATTTTGGTGGCAGTCGACTATGTGTCTAAATGGGTTGAGGCAATTGCTTCACCTACCAATGATGCAAAAGTTGTACTTTGCGGTTTTTAAAGAAAAATATCTTCACGCGGTTTGGAATCCCTCGTGCCATCATTAGTGATAATGGGAGCCATTTCGTAATAAGCCATTTGAGAAGTTAATGGCCAAGTACGGGGTGAGACATAAGTTAGCTACCGCTTATCATCCTCAAACAAGTGGTCAAGTTGAGGTCACGAACCGAGAGATTAAGCGCATTCTAGAGAAAACGTGAACCCAACAAGGAAAGATTGGTCGTTGAAGTTAGATGACGCTTTTTGGGCTTATCGGACTGCGTATAAGACTTCCATAGGTATGTCCCCGTACCTCGCATTGTTTTTGGGAAAGCGTGTCATCTACCGGTTGAACTTGAGCACCGTGCCTTATGGGCTACTCGTATGTTGAATTTAGATGAAAGTTTAGCCGGAGAAAAGAGATTGTTGGAATTAACTCGCCTAGAAGAGTTTCGCATTGAAGCTTACGAGAATGCTCGGATCTATAAAGAGCGCACTAAGAGATTTCATGATAAAAAGATCCTTGACCGCACCTTTAAGGTGGGTGATATGGTTCTTGTTTACAATTCGCGCTTGAAACTCTTCCCGGGAAAGCTAAAATCAAGATGGTTTGGTCCTTATAAAGTGAGTAAAGTATTTCCTTCCGGAGCTGTAGAGGTAAGTCACTTAGATGATCGAAAGACTTTTGTGGTGAATGGCCACCGAGTAAAGCATTACCTCGGGAATCAATTTGATAGGGAGGAAGAAGTACTTACTCTAGGAAATCCTACTTACAACTAGACCATCATGTGAGTACAGTCGAGCTAACGACTATAACCATAGAACTACTTCTTAAAACTTTCTTTTAAATTTGTTTTTGTTTTTGCTTTTAATAAAGTAGCATGAGACTGTTAAGGTTTTTTTCATCTCGCCATGTTCCGATTCTAAGTTCGGAATAAACGAGGTTTTTTCCTTGATAGCCGTCATGTGAGTTTTTTATTTAGCTGTAAATCCCTTTTGGTATTGTCCATGGCAGTATAAAGTAAAGTGGCTTAATTTGTTTTTGGATATTCTATATCGAATTACTGCCACGTTATTTTATAACTGCCATTGACATGTTATTAACGGTTTCGTGGAGTTTCTGTTTTGTTTGTTTATACAGGATATGTCTGTCTCTCCACGACGTGCTGAGGTTTACTCCGATATTGTTCCTTCACTCGGGAGCCGTTTCCAGAGCTAAGTCTTTTTTCTTAAACTCTCATTTATTTTTGTCATTGAGGACAATGCCATGTTTAAGTGGGGGGCAAGGGACTTAGCTATATGTTGAAAAAGTAAAGAGGAACGGAATATTGAGGCAATATTGAGCAAAATTTAAAAAAATTTCATGGATAAATGCCAAGTTGTTGAACTCGTACCCTTAAACTTGTGAAGTTCTTATACTTAGAATTGATAGGAAAGGAACCAAGTTGCGTGAGTACGTGATCATATTATACTTTTGCGATAAATTGTTAGTAAACTTAAGAATATTCATGCCAACAAGCGCAAGTAGTTAGGTATTGTTCAACTACTCAACATGTGAATCGCTTAGTACCACATGAGTATAATAATTGAAAGAGGAATGTGTACATTGCATAGATGATTGGTTATGTTTACCTAGTGTCGTTATTTATCAACTCGATGTATTCGATCTTCGAGCCATCAAAGCGGAGTAATAAGCTTGGGACGTACTGTGTTTAGACAATGCGTTAAAACACTTTGGGCTTGTAGTAACATTACCAAAGTAGCCCCGCGCTTGTGGTAATATTCGATGCTATGCTTAATCTAAGATAGGGGGATACTCTACGAAAAGTTTTCTTCCTTGAGATTAGTAGTATTCGAAAAATATGCAAAATTGAAAAAAATTAAATTGTTAGAGGCTTTGAGTAGTACTCGGTCTCCAAGTCCAAAAACCCTATAGATACGCTCTTGCTTATTGTTCTAGTGCTTTCACCATTGCGAGGCATAAGAAGTATGAATGCGATGTTGGTGAATTTTGATATGAAGTCTGCATAAGCTCTAATCTTGCTACATTTATATAAAACCAATGCACATGCACACAATCACTTCGATTCATAGCGAGTAATGAATAATGCTTATCGATGAGCATGACCGGTATGAGTTGACTCGAGTTTCTTGTGTAAGTATGAGTTGACCACGGAAAATGTTGTCTTGGGGAATGACTTATTGATGCTTTGTTCGGGACGAAGCAAAGTTTAAGTGGGGGCATTTTGATGACACTTAAAATATACCTATTTATGTCATCAATTCTAACCTTAAATCGAGTTAATTATATATATTTCATATTAAATCACGTGTTTATATTTATTATTTAATGATAAGTGATTATTAATGTGATAATTGGTATTTAGTTGTTTTTATTATAAAAGAGCAATTAATTGTGTGATAAATGCGATTTCGCGGATCGTAACGAATCGGGAGGATAATTGTCATGCAATCGGGAAATCTGAGGATAAATAAGGAAGAAAATCGGAGCATTAATGAAGAGACAAATCAGATCAGCATAGAAGAGTGAAGTGGGGAACAAGTCAGACGAAGCGAAATTGAAAACGCGTAAAGATGGAGGCTCGGTCGACCGAGCCATGCCATTCGGTCGACCGAGCGTAACTGTTCGGTCACCCGAGCCTAATCAGATTAATGCGTGCATATCTTCTGGATTCTCCCTATGTCGGCTACAACTCCTATATAAACAGCAGCCACGATGCTGAGAAAAGAACCAACCTACAAAACACAATACTACAATACTTTTAGTTTATCAATATAGTTCTTTTTATTTTATATTATGTTGCTTCATCACGGAGGCGATGGATTCATCGATTAGAGATTGCATTAAAGGATCGGAGGACCCTCCGTCTACGAGGGTAATGTCTATCCAAATATGTCGTTTTTATTCGTAGATCTATTTTATTTCGTTATGGAGTAGTCGTTTGTGTATTGATTTCGTGATGTAGTTAATTAACAAACCCATATTCATGTAGATCTAAGTCGTATGAAGGCGTTTTACGAGCAAATTCTAGAGTCACCGGTCTAGATCTACCACGGTCTATATGGTTAGATCTAGCCATCAAGATCCTAGTAATTTTACGTGAACGACTTCGGCTACGTCGTGCTTTCGTTTTTCATATACACATGTAATAGATCCGGCCAATTTGTTACATCGTTCTCGTAAATTAATATGATATATTGTGAAAATTGCCATGTTAAATAGGACATAAGTTAGCCGATCGTTTAGGAGGTGTGCCAACTTGTCCACGGTGGTTGCCTAGACGAGGTGACGATTTTAGATCGGCATCCCTAGTTTGGTATAGCATGCTTGTTATATGATGTTCTATCCCGTCCAAGGAAGGATTCGTAATTAAGCATAAAGATCTTCTATCCGTTCATGAAGTAGATCCGGTTTAGGGGATGGCTCCCGTAGCCAAAATATAATCAACCTTAATGTCTTTTCTCGTCTCGGCTTAGATATACATATATGGGGGAGTAATTACTACTAGCGTAATCAATACCGTTTGTTAGAGTCTTATAAAACCATAAAAACAAGTGTTTAGTGTCTTGTGTCGTATTGTTAGTCTTTGTGTTCTCTATTGTGTCAATCTTTATTTCTACGTTACTTGTTGGTCGTAGACCGCCCTTTAATCTATTTTTAGTTTAATAACGTTGTACTTGTTTAAGCCGAGTCTCTGTGGGATCGACCTCGACTCTATCTAGCTATACTACGATTGAACCTAGTTCTCTTGCTAGTTGGTTATTTAGGTATCGAGTTATTTTTATAACTTGACCGTCATCAGTTACTCCATGTGAAGACTAATGATGGCAATGATTCCTCCCCAACAAACTCCACATGCTTGTAACTAACTCTTGTATGACTCATCCCCTTCACATGCTAAGTAATCATCACCTCCCACATGCCTCCTAACAAACTTAGGATATTCTAAGCATATTCCCTTGAGGCTTAGGCTATAAAACCCCACCTTCACTTGTAATAGGCGCCCCTCCTTGGTCACTCTTGGCCAAGCTTTTACTTTTCCCGTCTTTTATGTAAATACTCGTAGGCGTTATGCCGAGAATAAATTAGAATAGTAGTACTTGTTGTAATGCGGAGCTACGGCCCGATTCGAAATCATAATCGAGGATGATTGGCTAAGGACTCCAGGCTAGAACCACCATTATGAAGCTACCATCACGGAATAAACAAGGATTTCGTTTTCATTTGTTCTAGTAAGCTTTCTTGTTCTTCCTTCATGTTTACTTTGTCTATGTGCAATGTGTATGAACTATATGTGTGTTGCATGCTAATCGAATTTAGATACGAAAGTTGATGAATTCGTAGATTACCGTGAAGGAGAGTGATGATATTCTTCCAACATACGTAAGTTGAGGGAGAATATTGTTAGATTAGGATTTTATATCCATATCTTTGATCCGTAAATGCTTTAGTTGTACCGAGAATGGTGAACTAATTAAAAGGCGATGAACCGAAAGGGAAAATGCCTCTTTAGCGAGATAATAATCCAAGACTTACGAATGAATGTGTGTCTTTCTTGTTAATTTCGGTGGGGTGGTGGATCAACGGTGTGTTCTAGTTGTTTTAATCTTTCTCTAAACAAATTTTCACGTATCGTCTTTCTTTTCACTTTTGCAACCTTTATTTTATTTCTAGTTTTCAAGATCATAATCATCACTAAAAAGAAATCGAAAGCAAAAGTTATTTTCATACAAGTCCCTGCGGATACGACCCGGTTTCACCACTAGCTGCAAGCTTTTGCACTTGGGGCTGACGTCGGTTTTTAAATAAATTTTAGAACCTGTTTTTAACCGCGAACAAGTTTTATAGGTAGTAGAGCCTTAAGACTTTTCGACGTAACAAGTTTTTGGCGCCGTTGCCGGGGACTTGGCACGGAAAGTTTTCGTTTTCGGTTTTGTTGTCAACTAAGTTATCTTTTTTTTCGTTTTTTTTTTAATAAAAATAATTTAAAAAAAATCTCGGTAATTACCGAGAGAGAGAAAAAAAAAATTTCGTTCTGTTTCTGTTCTGTATTAGTTTTATAGTATTCTGTTTCTGTTACGCTGTTCAGACCTGTTTCGAGCCTGTTTTAGTATAGTTTTTTTTAATTCAAAAAAAAAAATTTAAAAAAAAAATTTCGGTAAATACCGAGTGGATTTGGTAATTACCGAGAGAGAAAAAAAAGAGAGAAAAGAACCAAGGAACACGTTTCAAACATTGAGGTTGGGTGATGGATTTTCGGTGAATCCCACTCTGCGGAAGCATAAGGATAAAATCCCGAAACCTCATGATTTAGGTGTTGGTTTCCAAACGTAGTTTATGCAAACTCGAACTCACGGGGGACCACTTTTGTATAATCCGGAGATAGAGCGAACCATCGCTCGACCAAACAGACGTTGGGCTCGGATCACTAGACCGATAGACGAGGGAACCACGGAAGGAAACAATACGGAAGGATACGTTGAGGAGAAGCTCAAGGAGGAGCCCGGGTTGAGGAAATGTCGGATCAACGGACATTGGCGGACTTTGCCATGCCATCTATTGTGAAAGTTAATCCCGCGGTCGTAATTCCCGAAATCACGGTGAGAATTTCGAACTCAAAACTTCTTTAATCAATCGGTGAGAGGTTCCACATTCCATGGATTTTCCACGAGGACCCGCACGATCACATTCACTCATTTCTAGAATCGTGCGGGACTATTTTAATCAAAGGGGTCACCGAGGACGCCACGAAAATGAAACTCTTTCCTTTCTCACCGAAGGGAGAAGCAAAAGTATGGTATAAATCTTTACCGGTCGAATCCATTACTTCGTGGGAGGAGTTGGAGAAAGAATTCTTGAGCCGCACTTTCCACCCGCAAAGACGGCTCATCTTCCGAATCGAGATATTCACTTTTGTGCAATCCGAGAAGGAATCTTTCTACGATGCGTGGAAACGATTTAAGGCTCTCTTGAGAAAGTGCCCCCACCATGGGTGGACAAACAAAGATTGATCAACACTTTCTACAGTGGTTTGACTGAATTGACTAAGGGAATGGTGAATAGTTCTGCGGGAGGTGCATTTCTGAGAAAGACACCTAATGAGGGATGGATGTTGTTTGAAGATATTGCAAAGTATAATTATGCCCCTACCTATGCAGGTGCGTCCAATCAGAAAAGCTCGACTGCAGGGAAGTATGAGGTAGATGAGACCACGTCTCTAAAAGCTCAGTTGGCCGCACTACAGAAGCAAGTGACGGCAATGAATGTTCAAAGTCTTGTGTGTGACAACTGCCATGGCCAAGGCCATCGTAGTAATCAATGCCGCCTTGACCCGATCTCACAGGTCAAAGTTGTTCAAAACAATGTTGTTTGCCAAAATTGCGATACCGCTGGGCACACATTCCATCAGTGTCATCTATTGTTGCATTCAGAAGAGGTGAATGCATTCATTTCTCAAAATTATCGACCTTCGGGTCAGAATCAAAACACTCAAGGGTTCAATTACAACCGGAACCACCCCGGTTTCCGATGGAGTGACCCTTCAGGGGCACAAACCCCCATCGGTTTCGGGCCCCTAGGCCTAATCAAAGCAATTTTCAATCCAACTATCGACCGACATGGAACACCAATCCACCGCAAAATCAAAATCAATCATTTCAGATCTTAGAACAAAAGTTGAGTGAGCAAATCACGGCCAACACTCAATTGGCAAATGCTTTAAGTACTCTGACCAGTACAGTGAGAAATTTGGAGGTGCAAATGGGACAGCTTTCGGGGCAGCAAGCAAGTCGACCTCAGGGTTAGCTGCCGAGTTTTACTGAGAAGAACCCCCGAGGGGTTAATCTGGTCCAAAATGACCAGAATACTTGCACCGATCTGTCTGCACCATGGAACTATGGTCAAGATGAGCTGAATGCTATAAATCTGAGGAGTGGGAAAGCGGTTGGCAGTCAGGCCAACCAGGGAAATGAGTAGCCCCTCCTGCGAGCAGAGACGCAGGAGGGGAAGATCTTTGTTCTCCTCAGAAGGATGTTGGGACTACTATTGATCCAAGTGAAAGAGAAAATTCTGAAGAAAAGGTGAAAGTTGAGAATTCTGATGATGAAGAGAATACTGCTGAGAAGAAGTGGGAAGCATGTGAGGTGGAAGGATACGGAAGACAAAGCAATCAATGATAAGACGGCAAAGAAGCACTTTACTGAGGAAGACTTTGCTGATCTCCCTTACCCACCTAACAAGAACAAGCTGTCATTAACAGTCGATAAAGAATATAAGAAGGTTATCGACTTGCTCAAGAATACTGAGGCAAACATTCCATTAGTTGATCTTTTGGTAGGAATGCCAAAGTATACAAAGTTTATAAAGGACGCAGTAAGTTCGAAAAAGAAGCTTCAAGAGCTCGAGCACATAGTGTTGAATGGAGAATGTTCCGTAATCGGCCAGACTAAACTTCCGGTGAAGTGTCCTGACCCTGGTAGATTTACGATTTCATGTACTATCGGGAACAGGGATTTCCACAATGTTCTATGCGATTCGGGAGCATCAATCAATCTGATGTCTACGTCGATCTTCCAATCTCTTGGATTGGATCAATCTATTACTCCTAGACCTATTTCTCTTCAACTTGCAGATAGAAGTGTGAAATATGCAAGGGGAATTGTAGAAGATGTGTTGGTCAAGGTTAAGAACTTCATATACCCACCGATTGGGTAATCATGGATATGACCAATGATGAGAAAACCCCTTGATCCTTGGAAGACCTTTTCTTGCAACTCGCCCGTGCCTTACTAGATTCCTACAGTGGCGAAGTAACCCTACATTTGGAGGATGAGAGCATAAAGTTCAATGTGGGCAATGTAGTGAAGCACCCGTCCAGTGACACTTGTTTAGCTATTGAGGACGATTTCACTGATGAGTATGATAAACAAGTGTTCATGGGTAGTTGGGATGAGGAAGAATTCAATAAACTATCTGCAACTTGGACTAATGAGGAGTGGATAAATTTTTTAGAAGAGATTGACAAGGAAAGTTCTGATTACCACGAAGTGGTAGGAAAGATAATGAGGAAGAGGCATGGTGATATGCCCAGATTTGCAAAGGGAGATGGTACCCCCGTCTGCTGGGGAGGCCATGATGCTTCAGAGCCCTTATGATAAGCTTGGAGATCTAGAGCTTAAGGGAGATAAATTGAGACCAAGTGTGGAGGAGCCACCGTCAGATTTAGTGTTGAAACCCTTGCCTCAACACTTGAAATACATTTTTATGAGGAACGGTTATAAGCTCCCTTTGATCATTTCATCTAAGTTAGAACCGAAGGAGGAAGAAAAGCTTATCAAAGTGCTGCAAGATAATATCCTCGCCTTTGGTTGGCAAGTGGGAGATATCAAGGGGATAAGCCCGATATCTCGTATGCACAAGATCGGGGATCGTTGAGGGATCGAAGAAGGTGCGACAGCCTCAGAGAAGGCTAAACCCTCACATGCAGGAAATCGTTTAGAAGGAAATCATCAAATTGCTTGACATGGGTATCATCTACCCAATAGCCGATAGTGAATGGGTGAGCCCCACTCGGTGGTGCCAAAGAAAGGAGGGATTACTATTGAAAAGAATGAAAAGGGGAAGAGATTGCCTTACGACAAGTCACCGGTTATAGAGTTTGCATCGACTACAGAAGACTAAATGAGGTAACTTTAAAAGACCACTTTCCCTTGCCATTCATTGACCAACTCCTTGAGAGGCTTAGTGGCAAGCAATTTTATTGTTTTTTGGATGGCTATTCGGATACTTTCGGATAGCTATCGACCCCACCGATCAAGAAAAGACTACCTTCACCTGCCCTTCTGGTACCTTCGCTTACCGAAGGATGCCATTTGGTCTTTGTAACGCACCGGCTACATTTCAAAGATGTATGCTGACTATCTTCAATGGTTTAGTGGAGAAGGTGATGGAGATTTTTATGGATGACTTATCTGTGTTCGGGGACAGTTTCGACCACTGTTTACACAATCTTGATAAAGTTCTGTCCCGGTGCATAGAGATGGACTTAGTCTTAAATTGGGAGAAGTGCCACCTAATGGTGGAAGAAGGAATTGTTCTTGGACACAAGGTGTCCAAGGAAGGTATAGAGGTTGACAAAGCGAAGGTAAAAGCTATTGAAAAAATGACATACCCCAAAACTCGTAAGAGAAGTAAGAGGATTCTTGGGTCATGTCGGATTCTATAGGCGGTTCATTAAAGACTTTTCTAAGATAGCAAAGCCTTTGTCAACTCTCTTAAGAGAGGATGTGAAATTTGTTTTCACCCCTGAGTGTGAAAGAGCTTTTAAAGAATTAAAAGACAAGTTGATTACCTCGCCAATTCTTATAGCACCCGACCGGAAAGCTCCCTTCGAGCTTATGTGTGACGCTTAAATTATGCGATCGGAGCGGTGCTAGGTCGAGAGTGGACGGCAGGTTTCAACCTATCTACTACGCTAGTCACACTTTAAACCCAGCACAAATAAATTATGCAACAACTGAGAAGGAGTTGTTGGCAGTAGTTTTTGCCATGGATAAATTTAGAAGCTATTTTCTTGGGTCGGAGGTTACGGTTTGGACAGACCATTCTGCATTAAAGTATCTGTTGAGCAAGGCTGATGCCAAGCCTCGTTTGTTGAGATGGATCTTGATTTTACAAGAGTTTGATGTTCATATCCGGGACAAGAAGGGTAGTGAGAATGTGGTAGCTGATCACATGTCTCGGCTGACCGATGATCCTCAGGTATAGTCAGATGAGATTGGAATTGATTTTCCAACTGAGCAACTCATGACCATTGATGTGTGCGAGGTTGCTCCTGCCCGTGCGGGAAAAGGTTCTCCTTGGTTTGCACCATTTGCAAACTTCTTGAGCGGCGGATATCCGGACCCCGACTCGACATATCGGCAAAAGAAGAAATTCTTTTCGGATTTGAACTATTATGTGTGGGATGACCCTATTCTCTTCAAGCGTTGTAAGGATGGATTACTCCGTAGGTGTGTCCCCGAGTTCGAGCGAGAGGGACATTATGGAGCAATGCCATGACGGACCCGTGGGAGGTCACTATGGAGCCGGGAAGACTAGCTGCGAAGATTTTTCGGTCCGGTTTCTACGGCCGACAATTTTTAAGGGTACGAGAGATTATTGTAAAGGGTGTGACCGGTGCCGGCGCACCGGTAAACTTTCGGCGAATGGACATGCCCATCCACCCCATTCAAGAATGCGAAGTTTTCGACGTATGGGGTATTGACTTCGGGGACCGTTTCCATCCTCGTATGGGAACAAGTACATTCTGGTCTGCGTCGACTACGTGTCAAAATGGGTAGAGGCAATAGCAACACCGCGGAACGACCACAAGGTGGTCAAGAACTTTCTGAGGAAAAATATTTTTACACGGTTTGGCTGTCCACGAGCTCTCATCAGTGACGAGGGAACTCACTTTTGCAATACTCCATTAGAAAAGATTTTAGAACGATATGGGGTAAAACACAAAACTGCTACCCCTTATCACCCTCAGACGAGTGGACAAGTTGAAGTAAGTAACCGAAGCCTGAAAAGCATTCTTGAGAAGACGGTGAACTCTCATAGGACGGACTGGAGTCAAAAACTAGATGATGTACTCTGGGCCTACAGGACAGCTTTCAAAACTCCTATTGGCACGTCTCCGTTTCAGATGGTTTATGGTAAGGCCCGCCACCCGCGAATCGAGCTTGAGCACGAGCATTCGGGCTATTAAATTCTTGAATTTCGATAGCCATTTATGCGGAAAAGCGATTGTTGCGGTTGCGGGAGCTTGATGAGTTCGGACTCCGGCCTACGAGAGCTCAAGAATCAATAAGGAGAGGACTAAGCTTCTTCACGACAAGAAAATCAAGCATAGAGAATTCAAAGCGGGCGAATGGGTTTTACTATATAATACCAGGTTACATCTGTTTCCTGGTAAGCTACGCACCCGTTGGTCTAGCCCTTTTCAAATCTCTCAGGTTTTCCCTAGTGGAGTAGTCGAATTGAAAAATAAGCAGGGTGAGTTGTTCAGAGTAAATGGTCATCGTTTGAAACACTATATTGGTCAACAAAAGGAACGATCGGTGGTTTTCCATCTAAAAGACGTCCCTAGTCAAGATAGCTCCGATTCTTCGGCACCCGATGATTTACATCTCTCGTGACTTCTTTGATGATGTTGTGATTACTTGATGATACACCTCGGCTTGTGGAACCGAAATCTAAAAAGAAGAAGAGAAGAATCATAGGAACTAAGTGGATACGAAGTTTACTGATATGGCCAATACATTGGCGAGACTTTGTTTTTGTGGGATCCATACTATTGACCCCAAGGAAATCAAGAATGATTCCGGAAAGAGGCCTCACTGGCCTGACCCGGGTTAAAAAATTTTGGGTTGTCGAGCAAACGACATTAACCAAAAGCACTACCGGGAGGCAACCCATTAAAAAAAAAACAAAAAAAACAAAAACAAAAACTCTACATTTTGGATGATACTTTACTCATACTTTGGATAATAGTTTTCTAATACTTCGGATTGATTTTCATTTTGTTTCGCCAAGTCTCAGGATGAATGTTTGAATGTCATTAAAGAGGGAACGATTAGGTGGTTATCCGAAAATCCCGAGATACAGCAAAGATAAAATTCAAATACATCATTTCTTAGATTTAGGTTGTTAGAACAATTTGAAATAACCCTTGAGGATCCGGGTATAAAAGACTCATAGTTAATACTTTGTCACATATTTCATATCATGATCTAGTCTCGTTTTAAATTTTCAAATAATGTGTGACATGTATTAGTTCAACTACTATGAAACTAAGGGAATAGGAAATTCAAAGCTAACCCGAGTTGACATTTTATTGTCTAGTCGAGCTCCCGACTATAATTAAGCCCTACTAGGACGGTAACCTAGTTATCTTTTCTTTTTTGTGTGTAGTTTATTTCGTTTTGTTTCTCTAGTTGTTGCTAATGTTTAGATGATATTTCCTTGTCTATCATCTTTTGTGCCCCTATCCCCGAGGTACGTCTTGTTTTTCCATGGTGTGCGGATATTTGCGATAGCGATTGTGAGCTTTTAGATAAATCGCCACCGGTGGATGGTCCACGATCTCTTTATCGCTTTCATCAAGCATTTCGGATCGATTCGCGACCACTTCCGAATTGCCACCTTCGAATTACAACCAAATAAGTATTTCTTATTTTGCACATGCGAGGACATCATGTAACTTAAGTGTGGGGGAGGGTTATATATGTTGTCTTGGTTTTAAACGTTTATACTATATATATATATATATATATATATATATATATATATATATATATATATATATATATATATATATATATATATATATATATATATATATATATATATATATATATATATATATATATGATTATGTGCATATTTTCATTTTATAACTACTATATTCCACTCATTATTCATCGAGGTCGATGTCAATTCGTAAGTGGGGAGTAGAGTAAGTTATAAAATTTTGAAAATATTAAAAATTAACGCTATAATTAAAATAAGTATATTGATTGCTTAACACTTAGTTTTATTTTTCCTAAAGTAGAAATAAGATAGTATATAATTAATATAATAAATTTAATATATTTTGATAGAATAAGTTTTAGTTAAGTAAAATAGATTAGATGTATTATGATTATATTAATTATGTCAGTTTTAGATTTTTATAAGATCTTAAGTATATGTAACTATACATAAATATTATTGAGTATTGTTGATTTGAAATTAGACAGATATGCTTATATTTATAATGAAATGTTAGAATAATTTTATTTTCGAAATAAGTATGAATATGGAATCAGACCAAGGATGACGATTTTTGGCATAATAAAGTTGATAGGTGCTAATATATTTGACCTCACCTCATGACACTTGCAAAATAGTCGATTCTGGCAATGAGTTCGGATATGTTAGTATTCTATGGAAAAAAAAAAAAAACAAATCACCTCGAGTCCATTTGGATACTGCCCCAATTGGGGAGTGTGGTTTACCTTGGACAGTATGGGTTTGAGTGATCTCAGGGTGACTGCCTCTAAAGTTTGGGGAGAGTGTTATACTTTTGAGACGCGAAGATTAAAAAAAAAATAATAATAATAAATAATATTGGGTTGTAATTTGATAAAAAAAGGTTTTTGAGATGAAAGTTAAGTATGTACGACCTATCTTCTTCTTTTGATAATTCTTTATTTTTCCTTTTGATCAAACACCCAGATCCTGATCGTTATACTAAGTCCTTGATTCCAATTATTTCATACGAGTTAAGATTAGAGAATAATTTTAATTTTTATTATATTTACTAAGTAAATTGTGTAGAATTTCATTTAAATGATATTTGATAAATAATTTATCTAAGTTCTATACACTTTTTATCTTATTAATTTCTAAGAAAGATATATTTAATATATTTATAATATTGAAATGATATTTTGTTAACTTGAAAGTTAATCTACCAAGCATATCATTTTTATTGTAGTTTTTATATGTTACCGCTTATTTTTGCTCGGGACGAGCAAAAGCTAAGTGTGGGGGAGTTGTTTAGGGTGATTTTACATGATTTATAACGTTATATTTTATAACGATTTCCTCCATATTCGTATAATTTGCATAGAAATTAAGGATTTAATCGAATTATTGAACAAATGAGTTTTAAAAGTGTTTAAGTGCAAATTTGTGTTGTTTATGTGGTTTCATTGATAAAAATCTTTGAATATGAGATGTTACATTTTGCACGATGTTATCATAAATGTAGGTACGCTTGCATGTTAAATGAGGAGCTTAAACGAAGATCGGATGAAGATTAAGAAGAAAGCTCGATTCGAATAAAGAAAGCTTGATTCGATTCGGCCCAAACTTGGTGACCAAGGTTTTCAAAATATCACATGTAACAATATGTTTTGAGGTCTAAAAGATGGATTTTGAAGAAGATGCCACGAGTTTACGAGTTAAACGAATCAATTTTGTCCAACGCACTTCTACCGTAACCTGTTTTTCGATGGAAATTTGACCCGACTTAGATGCATTTTCAGGGGAAGAGTTATTGACGAAAGTTGTAGATACTAAAATGAGCTTTCCAACGCATTTTGAATCACGTCAATCGGTGGTCTACAACTCAAGTTATGATTTTTTTACCGAACTGCTGGAATTACGGACGAACCGGAGATAATTTTAGCTCACATGGTTGCATGTTACTCCATGTGAAGACTAATGATGGCAATGATTCCTCCCCAACAAACTCCACATGCTTGTAACTAACTCTTGTATGACTCATCCCCTTCACATGCTAAGTAATCATCACCTCCCACATGCCTCCTAACAAACTTAGGATATTCTAAGCATATTCCCTTGATGCTTAGGCTATAAAACCCCCCACCTTCACTTGTAATAGGCGCCCCTCCTTGGTCACTCTTGGCCAAGCTTTTACTTTTCCCGTCTTTTATGTAAATACTCTGTAGGCATTATGCCGAGAATAAATTAGAATAGTAGTCTTGTTGTAATGCTTTGGAGCTACGGCCCCGATTCGAAATCATTATCGAGGATGATTGGCTAAGGACTCCGTGCTAGAACCACCATTGTGAAGCTACCATCACCGAATAAACAAGGATTTCGTTTTCATTTGTTCTAGTAAGCTTTCTTGTTCTTCCTTCATGTTTACTTTGTCTATGTGCAATGTGTATGAACTATATGTGTGTTGCATGCTAATCGAATTTAGATACGAAAGTTGATGAATTCGTAGATTACCGTGAAGGAGAGTGATGATATTCTTCCAACATACGTAAGTTGAGGGAGAATATTGTTAGATTAGGATTTTATATCCATATCTTTGATCCGTAAATGCTTTAGTTGTACCGAGAATGGTGAACTAATTAAAAGGCGATGAACCGAAAGGGAAAATGCCTCTTTAGCGTATAATAATCCAAGACTTACGAATGAATGTGTGTCTTTCTTGTTAATTTCGGTGGGGTGGTGGATCAACGGTGTGTTCTAGTTGTTTTAATCTTTCTCTAAACAAATTTTCACGTATCGTCTTTCTTTTCACTTTTGCAACCTTTATTTTATTTCTAGTTTTCAAGATCATAATCATCACTAAAAAGAAATCGAAAGCAAAAGTTATTTTCATACAAGTCCCTGCGGATACGACCCGGTTTCACCACTAGCTGCAAGCTTTTGCACTTGGGGCTGACGTCGATTTTTAAATAAATTTTAGAACCTGTTTTTAACCGCGAACAAGTTTTATAGGTAGTAGAGCCTTAAGACTTTTCGACGTAACAGTCTGTTAGATTGGTCATTCATCTATGTTTATGTTTTCGTAAACTGTTCATAAGGACCCATTTAAGGTGAAAGAATCAGTTAGGATGAGAGTTTTTGGATCATTATAGGTTACTGAGTCCGTTTACGATAGGTGCCTTAGTGTGGTTTTCTTATCCATAGGATTGAAGGTTGAATCTTTCTCTTTGATCAGGTAGGGCACTTCTATAGATTCCCAATAATGCATGTTTGCTATTTGGGCCGAGTCCATTTACGATAAGTCTAGCAAGTGTAATAATGTTCGTTCTCCGTCCCGTTCAGAAAGTATTTCGAAGCAACTGGGTTGTGTAACGATTAATATACTTTGAATAAGGGTTTGAGTAAACCACAAGCTTCATATTTATTGGACTCGATGAGACTCAACCAATGAATGTTTTAATTAGATTAAATCTCGAAATTGTGAATAAGAGTTGTTAAGGTTATTTGTATCCACCAACCCCATCTTATTTAGTTTGTTAGTTTAGGTGGTCTTTGCGTGACACATTGGTCAAAGACCACCCTTAGAGCCTTGAGAGTTTAGTTCTGGTAGGCAGTTGAGTTCGCTTGTGTTGTTCATGGGATCGACTTTTGCTCGTTACACTACATTGCAATTGACATAGTTCTCTTGCAAGTATAGGTGTGTTACACGTTGTAAGTAGTATAGCTCAAAATGAGAACAAGGTCGATTCCATTGAGACTCAATTTGACAACAGAACCACAACTACAAAATTAGAGTTAAAACTCAAATGGGTGTTCTTTAACCAAAATAATCGTGGAGATAAGATTATAACAACTAAAAAAAGTGAAAACAAAGCAAAGGTTCATTTTTATCAATATTAAATAGCGTTAACCAAACTACTCGTATATTCTCAATCTTCAATTAAATCTGATTCGTTGATTAACTTTTATGATCCTATTTCCCCACTAATTACGGGTAAAATCCAGGTAGGTTACTGTATCTTTGCGATATAATAGAACACACATTCAATTAATTGTCTACCATGCACAAGCTATAATTACTTAACTAAACGTGCATTGATGTTCAAAGGAATGTCGATTAACCAAAACCTCACAAAATCAACTACCGCACATAGGATACTTCACTAAAGTGATATGGGTGTCTATGTCCTGCTTATTCCTTCAACCACAGTTCCTTCGGAACAAGTTACGAAAACATGCAATAAGTTAACCAAAAATACTATATGCTAAATAAAATTGACAACAAACTGAATAAAGCAGAATGCGGAGAATCCGAGATAGTTGGGCAGCTTGCTTAAGCAGCATAGACCCCCGTTGAGGCGAGCCTGGCGCAGTTGCAGATTTTGTGTTTCTCGTGCAGACATAATGAATCATCATGTAAGTTCATATTGGGTTCAGATTAATTACTTTTGGAAAAAGGTAGTTTTCCACTTAATTGAATTCTGGATTCTTTATGGTGGTATTTTAAAGAGTTCAAATACATTTGTAAGACGTTTTTATGGATAGTTTTTTAAAAAAATCCAAAAAATAATATTGTTTTCAAATACATGTTTCTTGACGGTGAAAAAGGGCTACACAACTTTTAATCCAACAAACTAAGTTTTAACAAGTATATAAGATACTTCAGAAGTTCGTGAGAGATTTGTTTGCCAAATAGATAGAAACACGGCACCGCCAAGGCGGTGGTTAGGGCCGCCACAACACTGACTACTTTTTCAAAAAAAAAAATCGAGTCGTTTCATTATGTGTTATTCACCATATTATTTTAAAAGAGAAATCTTTAGTGTTAAAATGTCTTTATATGGACAGATATAAAAGAACGTGTGTTTTAATCATTTTTCACAAAATCAAGGTATAACCATTTTTAAATGTTACACGAGTAAATCAATGAAAGATTTCCAACGGTTAAAAAAGTACAAATATTTTCTTAAGATAGAGGAGAAAACAAACACCGCCGTAGTGACGGTCATTGCCCAAAGTGGTGGGGACAAGTAGGGGTGAACAAAAAAACCGGAAATCAAACCAACCGGTCAAACCAAACTGGTCCAAACCGAAAATACATAAACCATGAGTTTTTGGTTGGTTTTGTATTGTATAAAATCAAACCGTGAAAAACAATTTGGTTTTGGTTTTCTAAGGAAAAAACCGGACCGAACCGGAACCGGATATATATATATATATATACACATACGTGTGTGTATATGTCTATGAATATCGACACTAGTAATAAAATGAGCCTTTATTTGCACCACATCAATCCACTCGTGTACCATTCTACATATGCACCACACTAAAACCAAATTTTCGTCAGTACATTGTGAGAACTGATCATCACAGTGAACCGAATTTTCATCGGTTCCCCTCAATTATCGCTACATGTAAATAATTAATATATCATTCCATGATCTATTAATACTTCAGTCAACTACCTCACACACGTAATTTGATGCTCATTCTAATAGGACATATGACAAAATGAAATACAACAATTTACATGGTTTTTATATGATCGTCTTAGTTGGAAAATATGATAATATAATGTTGTATACACACACACACACATATATATATATATATATATATATATATATATATATATATATATATATATATATATATATATATATATATATATATATATATATATAGAGGACCCGAGTGAATCTATGACATTCGAGTTATAGTGTATGATAGATGGAGAATGAGAATCTAGTATGGTTTTCGTATGAATAATGACACGAATTCGCTGAATCGTGATAATGTCATTTCAGTGGGGGGGAAAAAATAGGACCGAAAACCGGAAAAAAACCGTAACCAAGTCGATCCAAACCGGACCGAACAAAATGGTTTTACCTAGCTATGGTTCGGTTTTGGTTTGAAATTTTAGAAAGAAGAAAAATAATGTTACGGTTCAAACGTGGATCCAGGCCTACTATGGCTATAATAAGGAATCAAGCCTTACTCTTAGGCTATAATAGGGAGAATACACAGTACAATTACAGTGCTATGAATTCTCGACATCTCTCCACTTTAGACCCTGCTCCAAGTCTAAAATAGGCATGCAGTACGGTTGTTATGCTAAAGCCGGTGAGGAAATCCGGTCTCTAAGTGTACAGTACACTTACCGTGTCTCAACTAGTAGACATCAGTGGCGGATCCAGAAATATTGTTGAGCGGGGCCTGTAAATATTTTTCAAACTATTTTTTTTTTCACGGGGTCCGAAATAATTTTATATATATAAAATGTAGAGTTTTCATCTTTTTAACGGGTCCGCGGACCGAACCCCGTTTACTCTAGAGTAGATCCGCCTATGGTAGACATAGTTCTAGATTATGTCGTATCATTGTCTTTTAAGGCCTCCCTTAGTCGGCTATCGGTACAGTTATAGTGACTTTATTACAATTCAATCTTTGTAAATGCTAAAGCTTTAATCTTGATCTTGCATGAAGGAATCATGGGGGAGATAGACCATAACTACTGTATAGATGATGAGTAGTT
Organism: Gentiana straminea; assembly: GCA_036785695.1. NCBI lineage: Eukaryota > Viridiplantae > Streptophyta > Magnoliopsida > Gentianales > Gentianaceae > Gentiana > Gentiana straminea. The sequence goes on along the minus strand of JAVUPR010000241.1, from coordinate 759,655 downwards.
CTTAGACTTATTTGGTTAGTGATATTATAATTGGTTTGGACCTTAGTTGTTCTTCATTGGTTAATACTACATCCGTCTCAAAATATAAATTCATTTAACTTTTTTGTTTTGTCTCATAATATAAGTTTATTTAGATAACCAAGAAAGAATTTATTATATTTTTCTCTTTTTAACTCTCACTTATTATATACCCACTCTTTTTTTTTCACTACTTTGCATTAATAACAGTCAAATGTTATTTTAGATATTTTTATCAAAATTAATAACACATAATCAATTTAACCAACTTTTTTAATTTGTGTAGAAAAACTCAAATGGATTTACATTTTGAGACGGAGCATGTACTATTATATATGTGGCATAACATTAACTTTGCCTAAGGTAAATACTGTCGGATGATAATAGCCAAATAGCCAAAACAGCCAAAGTGAAAATGTTTGCAGGGGTAATTTAGGAAATATATTCGGCTGAAAATAGCCAAACTGCCGAAGTGAAAAACGATGGAGGGGTAATTTAGGAATCATGATGGGGAAAGCATTTGGGTACCTCCACATTCAGACAGTAAGTCCCGACAACTCACATTCGAATTTTCGGACCGTTGGGACCCGTTGGGGACATGGCAACGGTTATAACGTATATTTATATTTAAAACCAGTAAACTCCCCAGTCTCCCTTGTTTCAACGACACAAAACCTCAAAACCCCCATCAATAAAATACTACTTCCGATAAAAACCACATAAAAAACCAAATGCATACTTAGGAATCAAATTTCTCACAAATCATGGGTTGTGTGTCTTCCAAAATGTTCAGAAAAGATCTGAAGCGTGAAATCCTTTTTGGTAATGGAGAAGACTACCCCAACCACGTTGTCTGCCTTACTTCCTCTACTTATGGTGCTCTCAAACTCGACAAAGAAAACCAGATTTTGCAACCAGAAGTCAAAGAATGTGTGATTGAGGTGAAGAAATCTCCCCCTACTCGCCAAGAGCCAGAGATTATCAACTCTTGGGAGCTAATGGAAGGGCTTGAGGAAGAAGTATCTGGCCCAATTCAATCTAAGAAAAGCCCCAAATCGAGAGGTTTTCTACGCGAAATGGATCCCAGAAGCCCTCTCAAGTTCTTGAATAATATGGGATCTCCAAGGAAGTTCAAGAGAATTATGGGGAAAGAGAACACAGTCGACAAGCCTAATGTGATGAGTAATGGTCGGTCGGATTCTAGCCCGGGAGCGATTTTGAAAACCTATAGTTTGCCCAATAGCTGTAAGCGGGTTCCCCAAAGTGGGGAACTTCAAGAAAATGGAGTCCTGGTGATCCGAAATGTGGAAGTTTGCGGGCTGATTCAAGGGTGGTTTTGTCGACCCGGAAGAAAAGTTTAGGTCCCCTGTTCGACCCGGTTGCTGAAAAAGAAATCCCTGAGATGAAGAAAATGGTGACAGGATTGTCCATCTTGCCTAAATGCAAAACATCAAAGGAGTTGTTGGAGTCGGTTTTACTCGAATCATACGAGAAAAAATGCCCACCCGGCGGTGAAAACGCGGTTGTTATATACACAACAACGCTGAGGGGAATTCGGAAGACATTCGAGGAATGCAACGCTGCCAGATCAGCGATCGAATCGCACCAAGTTCAGATGTTTGAGCGCGATATATCGATGCATTCAGGTTATAAAGAGGAACTGAGAAAGCTAATGGGGAAAACAGAGGTGAAAGTTCCAATGGTATTCATTAAAGGAAGGTTGATTGGAGGGGCTGATGAGATGGTAAAGTTAGAGGAAGAGGGCAAGTTAGACATTTTACTACAAGGTATCCCTACGGCAGAGGCGACGTGCAACGGTTGCGGCGGAGTCCGGTTTGTGATGTGTAAGAAGTGTAATGGAAGCTGTAAAGTGTTGGATAAAGATGGAAAGAGGAAGACAGTCAAGTGTGATGAATGTAATGAGAATGGTTTGATTCAGTGTCCTATTTGTTGTTGAAATTTAGCATTATTTGTTGTTAACCACATTGTTTTTCCAATATGGAGTGTGCTAAGTGCTAACTGACTCAAATTTTCATTTGTTTTCCTTTTGGTTTCTCTAAATTTGTAAGGGTGAGAGGGTCTCTTTGATTATGATTTGTGATTAGAGCAGGGTAATGCTTTTTATTTTTGATTAGTGTGTATATAAATTTATTGATTTAGGTTCTACAATAATTAATGTTGTATATTTACGTTGTGTCATTTTGGTTGTGGTCGTCGTAGCATGGGTTTTCTGTGAATATTTGGGTATGAATACTTTGGTATATAAGAATTACCTCTTCCTGAGTCCTTGACTTTTGCATCAACATACAAGTGAATTAGAAGCTAAACTTGAAAAGTTGAGTTCTCTATAATAAAAAAAGAAGCTTAGTTTCTCCCTTATATATAGAGAATTCAACTGAGTAAATCGGTTGATGAAGGCTAAAACACCCTAAAAAACAAATAAATAAATAAATAACTACTGGGACCCGTCTGGTAATTTGATTCTCATCCCGATAGAAATTCAGAAACCTCTTTTTTCAATTGATGGATGAATCCATCAAATGCTCTAAAGTACTTCTTATTGCTTTGATTAAAACTCAATTAGAGCTTACAATGGATAATTTAGCTGTTTATATAGTAAGTAGGAAACACTAATTTACATTGGGAGCAGTTGTAACAAACTAATTTGATGTAACTGCTTTTAACAACTTCTAGGAGCAAGTGTTCGGTGAAATGCTTCAAAGAAGATTCTCCCTGCACTTGCATCGTTGAGTTTAGTTTGTTGTTGTAATGCTACAAACTTCAACACCCCCTCTCAAACTGAACTCTAGGGATGATAGATGTTGATTAGAGGATAAGAACATAATAATGTCTGGAACCTGGTTTTATCCAATGGTTTGTGAAAAAAATCTGCAAGTTGAAGACATGTTGATACAGGTAGAGGTTTTAGGAGGCCTTGTTGGTGTTTATGCCTTATCACACGGCAGTCTATTTCAATGTGTTTAGTCCTCTCATAAAAGACTAGATATTCAACTATGTATAGGGCACTTTTGCTGTCACGAAATAGAGGAATGGGCATGCTTTGTTTGATGTTGTACTCTAACAGTAAATAAGTAAGCCATTGCAGCTCACAAGATGCCATAGCCATGGCTCTATATTCTGCCTCTGGTGAGTAACTAGATTCTGTAGTTTGTTTCTTTGACCTCCAACTTATGAGTGAACCACCAAAAACACAGAAAAACATGTGATGGACCTTCTTGTATCATTGCATCTGTCCCAATCTAGTCTACAAAGCATTTTACCTCCAAATTACTCTTTGATAGAAAGAATATACCTTGACCAGGAGTTTTCTTTAGGTATTTGAGAAGTTTATGAGCTGCTTGAAGTTGTAATTCTGTAGGTTTGTCAAGAAATTGGCTAAGTTGTTGTGTGGCATAGGTGATATCAGGTCTTGCTAGTCTTAGATATAATAACTTCCCAACCAAACTTCTGTAGTAACTCTTTGACTTTAGCGGTGATGAATCCTTGTTGTGCAGGTTTATAGAAGTATCTATGTGATAACACAATACCCTTCTTTGATCTTGCTACTTCCAACCCTAGAAAGTATTTGAGATCTCTAAGATCTTTTATGCCCAGTTTGTCATTCAGAAAGCTCTAAACCCTTTATTTCTTCCATGTCACAAAAAGGTCATCTATTCCATTGATAAATACGCTGTAATCCTGTTTGGATTGTCTGAACCCTCTCTCAAGCCGGGCTTGGGGTTAGTTTAATATTCCATTGTCTACTGGCTTGTTTGAGACCATATAGAGATTTAGTTATTCAGCAAACAAGTCATGGTTCTGTCTGAAACCCTTGTGGTACTTGCATGCAAACTTCTTTCTGTCAAATCTCCATGCAAAAAGACGGTATTTACATCTAGTTGATGCAAATTCCATCATTTTGCAGCTGCTATGGCAAGCAAAGTTCTAACTGTTGTAAGTTTAGCTATAGGGAAAAAGGTATCCAAGTAGTCTAAACCCAATGGTTGTGTGTAGCCTTAACCACAAGTCTTGCGTTGTACTTCTCTGTCGAGCCATCTGACTTTATTTTAATCCAATACACCCACTTACAACCTATAGGTTGTTTGCCTTTAGGTAGTGGTACAATCTCCCAAGTTTTGGTATGTGATGTATAACATTTATATAATAAAAATTACGATATATTATATATTTTATCGACTCTTTCTACATAAAATATAAGAAATTATAACGATAATCTTATGAAATAGTAATAGTTATGATTACATCTAATTAATATAAAAATCTAGTAAAAGTAATAAAAAGTTATAAATTTTGTACCGATTTAGTAACCGGAGTGTCGTGTCAGATTTACGTGGGTATTTTCGGTATTTGATTGCAGATTTTTAGGTAAACCAAGACCCCGAGTGACGACACTTTTTGAAGTCAAATCATATCTTTTGAAGGAAGTAAGGAAGTGTCACAAGTTTAAAAGTTCAAGTGGATCAACGGTTCGTGATACTATTATCGAGATATATATTCGACGAACGATGGCCCATCAAAAAGGAATTTTCTGAAGAAGAGTCCTTCATGAAAGTTTTAGATCTTTCAAAGAGCTTTCCAACGCTTCTTGAATCATGTTAATTGGAGATCTACAACTCAAGATATGATTTTATCAAGTTTCAGGTAAAAATTGGAAGAATTACACACGGATCAATCCGACATCACCTCGGATCGATCCGGATTATCAAATAATGCGAAGTAATGATGATTAGCACATGGTTCTACAGAAAATAAGCAAGTGATAATGTTTTTTATTCCCGGATCGATCCGACCTTGATCCCGGATCGATCCGGCCATGAAAAATCTGCCTATAAATAGGCAGATTGCATGCAGCCTGTAAATGTACCAATATATATATACTAGCTTATATATATATCTCTCAAAATCTCTTTTTAGTAGTAGTCATGTATATATTAATAGGCCTTATGCCATAAATAATGTAGTAATAATAGTATCGTTGTAATGCTCAGGAAATTCTCGGAAGTTCGATGTTGCTGAAGTCGTTGTAATGTCCGGAACAATACGACCTCTGAATCAGCAGTTGTAATCGGGTAATTTTCTAGAGTATTTATGTTTGTTATTTTTAATTTTATCTTTTTAATCGTTATAATGTTATTAGGCTAAATCTAATAACTAGCCAATGTTATGTAATCGTATTATTTCGATCTTTTTGGTAAATAAATGTTATCTAAGTAAAATTGACAAAAAAATTGAGTTAATTGAATCTTTTTCTATTTTGCAACGTATTGATAATATTCAGATTGAAGTAATTAATCAAGATGAATCGCAACATATAACCTAACGATCGATGAACTGACCAGAGAAGTTAGGATATGAGATAAATGATAGAAAAACCGGAGGGTAAAATTGGCCGTGCGAAAGCGTGACAACGGAATCCTATTTCCTACCCGGGGGTAGATTTGTTTTGGGAAAGATGAATCTTATTTGAATTTGTGCTCAAGATCGTAATAATGTTAAAATCAACAGTTTAATTGAAACTAACACCGGAAAGTTGAATCGATCCGCCTGACAACCGGAGCCTTTTGAATAACATCGGCCGTCTGACAAACGGAGCAACCTCTTTTATCCGGGGTAGATTTATACTCGGTACCAGTTCAGACTAACTGAGATTAGCATGGGGCAGTTGTGGAGATTGAACTGATGACAAGTTAACATATGACAATTTCATACGCTCGCGTAAGGAGGAATTGTTAACCTCAGGAGTGCACCGTTTCATTTACTCAATTGGACCTAATAAAAGAAAGATCGAGCATATCCATTAAACCAAAAGATTGAATAATTCAATTATATATATCTTGGCTAGTTCTATAATAATTATTAGTATTTAATATATTGGTATCTATATATATATATATATATATATATATATATATTGTACTGGTTATGTATTACTATATATATTTATGTATTTATATATATTATAATAGTTTAGTTTTAATTTATGCAATTATTTTCTGTTTATTAGTACAGTAGCGACTCTTATGATAAAACTTGCGATTTAGATCGAGATAATAATAGCTATTTGGTGTTTAACCACACTTAAAAGAATTACCACGTTTCCCTGAGGATTCGACACCTGACTCCCCATACTAGCACTATAATTTGACCCGGTACACTGCCGGTAAGGATTGTATAGCACTAGAAAACGTCCGTCAGCTTTCTGGCGCCGTTGCCGGGGAACACGTCGCTAATTTTTCTTTGTGTCTGTGGTTACTACTTGTATCAGCTCAAAATTCTCGAGGATAAGTCAACACTTTTCTTATCTCATTTCTATTTTATTTTTCGTTGGTATCTACTTTCTTTTAGTTACCAATTTTCTTCTTTTACAAAAGTCGAGTATTTTCTATTTTTGTTAGTTGATGACCAGAAGTGGTAAGGCCCCGCTCACTCTTTATAAGCCTGACATAAATACTTACGAAAGGCAGTTAAGAGTAGAGAGTAAACGTGGTCATACTAGTCAGGGAAATCCTGACGATTCATCTTCAAACAGAAATACGAGAATGGCCGAAATCAGTGATGAAACACCTGAACAAGGGCTAGAACATGCTCTAGGGCATGGACAAAACCCTATCAACCCTAATAATAATCAAAATTCTAATAATAGGAATAATCAGAATCGGAACCAGAATAATCGTAATAACCCACCAAACCCGAGACCTATCTGTGATCAGACCATAAGAAGGAACCAGACTAATAATCCCATTCTTTTACCAAATGAAGGAGCAAACAATTTCGAAATTAAATCTCATCTTTTTGGTTTAATTGACGCAAGAGCCCAATTTCTAGGAGAGGATGATGAAGATCAACATCATCATCTCTATCTTTTCAAAGAATTGTGCAATACAGCCAAAAGTCAAGGTGCTCATCGTGAATTAACGAGGATGTCTATGTTTCCTTTTTCTTTAAAGGGACGAGCACAAGATTGGTTTATGTCTCTTCCACATCATTCACTGACTAGTTGGGAGGATATTCAAACCGAATTTTTGAAACAATATTTCACTCCTGGACGAAATTTGGAATTAAAAGTCGAGGTTGCTAACTTTAGACAAGGATCTGAAGAAACGCTTGGGAATGCTTGGGAGAGATTCAAAAAACTGTTAAGAGCTTGTCCCGACCATGGTTATTCCTTAGTTATGCAAATCCAACTTTTATGTCGAAAATTACGAAAAGACTCACGTGCGGATGTAGATCATGCATGTGGTGGTTCTTTAATGATGAGTGAAGCACAAATAGTTTACGATGCTATAGAAAAGATTTCCAAAAATAACAAAATGTGGGAAACCGGTTCTAGCACCATAAAAGTAGCTTTTGCAGGAGAATGTACATCTAATACAGAAGTTCTAGCACATTTGGAGAATTTGAGTAGGAAATTTGATGGCCTACAATCTAACAAAAACCTAAGTTCAGAAAATAGTACACCCACTGAATATTCAAATCAGGATAATATGCCAATAGGGATTGAAGAATCAAAAAGACATTCGAGAGAGGAGGTAAGTTTTCTTCAACAGCATAGGAATTTGAACAATGCATATTCAAACTCGTTTAATGCTATTAGAAGAGACCACCCAACATTTCGATGGTCTGAAAACCCTATTAAGCAAGGACAACCGCCATACCCAGTTCCATATAGGAATTCGTCTAATAATCAAGTTTATCAGGGAGATACCTCTAATCAGAATCTGCAACCATTACCTAGATCCTACCCTCAACACACCACTCAAAGTATACCAGTAACTCAAAGTTCAACTCAGCCTGCAGAAGGGGTTGACAAATGGGAGAAACTAATGGAAAATATGATGGGTGTGGTGTCTACCCAAGCTAAAAATATGGAAACAATGATGACTTCTATAGGTACATCCTAAAGATATGAGTACAATAAAAACATCTATGAGTGGCCATGATACCGTAATGAGAACGATAGAAGCCTCATTAAGAAATATGGAAGATCATTTGAGTAGGGAAGATGAACGTAAAAACAGTAGACCACCAGGAGGATTACCAAGTAACACTGAAAGAAATCCGAGAGAGGTAAATGCTGTATTTACCAGAAGTAGAAAACTCTGTGGTAGTAATGGAGTAGAAAGTTTCGGAAATAATGAAGTAGAAGATGATTTAGATGGTAAGAACGATGAAACTAAACATGAATTCACTGATGAGGAAGAAGAAATTATAGAAAATTTCATGAAAGGAAATAGAAGTATGGAACCTGAAAATAAAGGTGAAAAATGGGTAAAAACCCCGAGAATTCTGAAAGATCCCATGGATAAAGACTTAAGAAATTTATTCAAGGAACATGTTAGAGTAAATGATACTGAAAGCAAGGATGATAAACAAGAAGAGTTGAAAAATTCTGAAGAAGAGATCGATTCAGGGAGCATTTTAAAGAAAAAAATATTATGAGACATGGCAGACAAGTAACACTTCAAGATTTAAGGAGAAAGGAAAAGAGAAAATGACTTCGGGATCAAGGGTAATAGATTTAGAATCTTTACCTTACCCACCTAAAGGTCAAATTAAGAAAATAAAAACTGATAAGAAGTATGCTCGTTTCCTTGATACTTTTCGTCATCTTCATGTTAATATCCCTGTTATCGAAGCTCTAGTTAACATGCCTACCTATGGAAAGTTTCTGAAAGATATTCTCTCAAACAAGAAAAAGTTAGAAGAATATGAGAATATTTGCCTCAATGAAAAATGTTCTGCAATTTTACGGCATAAATTACCACCCAAAATGAAAGATCCAGGTAGTTTTACAATTCCTTGTGAAATTGGAGGATTTTTGTTTAAAAAGGTACTATATGATCTTGGGGCAAGTATTAATCTCATGTCTTATGAGGATTATAAGAAACTAGGCATATGAAAACTTACGAATACTGAAATGACTCTTCAAATGGCAGATAGATCAGTTAAATACCCTAAAGGAATTATCGAGGATGTATTGGTTAAGATAGATAGATTCTACTTCCCAGTAGATTTTGTAGTCATGGAAATGGAAGAAGGATATTCGGCGCCACTTATTCTAGGTCGACCATTCCTAGCTACAGGAAGAACGTTAATCGATGTCCAAAAAGGAGAATTAATACTGAGAGTTAACGAAGATGCAGTTGCTTTCAATATATTCAAAGCTATGGAACATCCATACAGATCACCAGAATCTTGTTCTTTTATAGAGGATATTCATGATGTCTATGATATTCAATCACCAGCTTATGAAGACAGATTAGAAGAATGCCTAGCATTGTCTATCTATAAGGAAAATAAGAAGGACACCGAAATGAAAGAGATAATCCTTTATCTGAATAAAGGAAGTTTTAGTCCTAAACCACCATGGCATCGGTATCTGGAATTATAACTAGAAGGACCAGTTCTAAAACCTTCAGTAGAAGATCCACCCAGTAATCTAGAGTTGAAACCACTTCCTTTAAATCTTAAGTATGCTTTTCTTGAAACTAATAATCTATTGCCGGTTATTATTTCGTCAACCTTAACTGAGCTACAAGAAGACCAATTACTTAGAATGTTGAAAAAGCATAAGAAAGCTTTTGGTTGGACAGTAGCTGATATTCAAGGAATTAGCCCTGAGATTTGCGTTCATAAAATTATTCTAAAGGAAGACGCTAAACCTTGTATTCAGCCACAACGCCGCTTCAATCCGAATTTGCAGCTAATTGTTAAGAAAGAGGTCATTAAACTACTAGAAATGAGGATAATCTTTCCTATATCTGATAGTGAGTGGGTAAGTCCAACTCAAGTGGTAGCAAAGAAATGAGGTTTCACAGTAAAGGAAAATGATAAAAATGAATGGATTCCGACAAGAGAAATTACCGGATATCGAATGTGCATTGATTTTCGAAAACTTAACGATCATACTAAGAAAGATCATCATCCACTTCCATTCATAGTGCAAATGTTGGAACGCTTAAGTGGACATAAGTATTACTGTTTCTTAGATGGTTATTTAGGATATTTACAAATATTCATTGCAGCAGGAGATAGAGAAAAGACCACTTTCACTTGTCCGTATGGAACCTTCGCTTATAAAAGAATGCCGTTTGGTTTATGTAATGCACCAGCTACATTTCAGAGATGTATGATGGCTATATTTTCTGACATGGTCGAGAATTTTTAGAAATTTTTATGGACGACTTTAGTGTTTACGGAGATTCCTTCGATGAATGTTTATCGCATTTAGAAAGAGTGTTACAACGCTGTGAAGATACCAATTTAGTTTTAAACTGGGAAAAATGTCACTTAATGGTATCAGAAGGGATTGTTTTAGGACATAGAATCTCTGAAGTAGGTTTCGAAGTTGATAAAGCTAAAGTCGAGGTAATCGAAAAGTTACCTCCACCAGTTAATTTAAGAACCCTAAGAGGATTTCTTGGACATGCAGGTTTTTATAGAAGGTTCATTGCAGATTTCTCGAAAATAGCAAAGCCTCTAAGCCATTTGCTTGAAAAGGAAGTACCTTTTAACTTTGATAGTAGATGTATGGAAGCCTTTCAGACCCTAAAAGCGAGGTTGACTACTGCACCAGTGCTAGTAGCACCAGATTGGAGTTTGCCGTTTGAGATTATGTGTGATGCGAGTGATTTAGATGTAGGAGCTGTTTTAGGTCAAAGATATAACAAAGTACTCAAAGCAATTTACTAGGCATCTCACACATTAAACGCAGCTCAACTTAATTACGCAACTACAGAAAAAGAACTGTTGGCTGTAATTTTTGCCTTAGATAAGTTTAGATCGTATATCGTTGGATCTAAGGTTATTATTCATACAGACCATTCAGCGTTGAAGTACTTACTGAGTAAAAAAGATGCTAAACCACGTCTTCTTAGATGGATACTCTTACTACAAGAATTTGATATTGAAATTAAAGATAAAAAGGGAAGTGAAAATGTAGTAGCAGATCATCTAAGTAGAATGGAAAATGACGAAGGACTCGGAAATGAAATACAAGATTCATTTCCTGATGAACAACTGTTTAGAATCGATACCCCTTCAACCATGCAATTATTAAAGAATAGAATTCCTTCTAAGGAAATGTCACATTGGTTTGGAGATATCGTTAATTACTTTACCTGTGATTATATTCCGTCTCATTGGACTTGGCAACAGAAAAAGAAATTCTTTTATGACTTAAAATTTTATTACTGGGAAGAACCTGACCTTTTCCGTAAATGTTCGGATGGGATAATCAGAAAGTGTGTGCCTAATAATGAGATTTTAAGTATTTTGTCGTTTTGCCATGATCGTGAGGCAGGAGGACACCATGGAGGATGGAAAACTGCTTTTAAAGTTTTACAATGTGGTTTTTATTGGCCTACACTATATAGAGATGCATATAAATATACAAAATCTTGTGAATCATGCCAAAAATGGGGAAATATATCGAAAAAACATGAAATGCCTCTTCAACCGATTTTAGAGTGTGAATTATTTGATGTTTGGGGTATAGATTTCATGGGACCTTTCCCTATATCTTTTGGAAAAAGATTTATTCTTGTGATGGTAGATTATGTTTCAAAATGGGTAGAAGCTGAAGCTCTTCCAACTAATGATACCAAAGTTGTCATAAGGTTCCTTAAAAAGAATATATTTACTAGGTATGGCATTCCGAGGGCTATCATTAGTGATAGAGGGTCACACTTTTGTAATAGACCATTTACCAATATAATCGAAAAATATGGTGTAACACATAAGTTAGGCACACCCTATCATCCGCAGACCAGTGGTCAGGTAGAGGTGTCTAATAGAGAAATTAAAAGAATTGTAGAAAAAACAATGGACTCAAATCGTAAAAACTGGGCAGAGAAACTGAATGATGCATTATGGGCATACAGAACAGCCTTTAAGACACTAATTGGTTGTTCCCCTACAAACTAGTTTTTGGTAAATCTTGTCATCTCCTAGTTGAATTAGAACACCGGGCCTTTTGGGCTATTAGATTTTTGAATTTCGATCCTAAGGCTGTCGGTGATCACAGATTACTTCAGTTAACAGAACTAGAAGAATTTCGTCTTGATGCTTATGAAAACGCTCGAATCTACAAGGAACGCACGAAATCTTTTCACGATAAGAGAATTTATAGTCGTGAGTTCCATGTAGGTGATCGAGTGTTATTGTACAATTCACGTTTAAGGTTATTTCCGGGTAAGCTTAAATCAAGATGGACGGAGTCCATTTAGAGTAACAAGGGTTTACAAATGCGGAGGTTTGTTGAACTAATCGATGGAAGTACAACTTTTATAGCCAATGGCCACAGGGGTAAAGTTTGTTTGTGGAAGGAGAAGGGACCTCTCGAGGAAAGAAGTAATGTTGCTAACGTATCCGCCGAAAAAGCGAAAAGCGGAAAACTAAGTTCAAATTTGAATCCCAGGTACTATCTTTCTTGTTTACTTTACTTTTCTCGTGTTTTTATATGTTTAAACTAGTTTCGTCTTTTGCCGGACAGACGTAAAAGAACTGGATGTCTTTTTTAGATAGAATATGAGTTTTTATTTTGCTTTTGAAGTTAGGCCTTGATAAGGATGTCGCGTTTACAATAGAAGCTTCAGTTTTTGAGAAAAATAAGCAATTATTGAGAGAGATCAGATTGAAAGAAGTTTGTAATGGAAAATTGAGAAGTTCGATAAAGAGAAGGGCAAAGTTTTTAATGCGATGCAGAATCTGTGGAAAAAGTGAGCATAATGGGAAATGTGGAGAAAGCACAACCAAATCTCAGGATGAGTGTTTGAATGTTGTCAAGAAGGGAACGATTAGGTGGTTATCCGAAAATCCCGATGGAGATCAAAGAGAAAATTCAAACCCATCATTTCTTAGGGTTAGGTTGATAGAACGATATATCAGAACTCTGGAAGATTTAGAAATAGAGGAATTATGACCCCCATAAGTCTCGAATATTTTACTTTTTATTTCAATGGCTTTTTATAAAAAAAATTTCATAACCTTTGAAAATTTTATAAATTGGATCTTTATAAAATTTATGAAAGTTTTATTAAAAGTTTTATTTCAAATTTTAGTAAAAAAAAAAATTTATATTTTGGTCGGATCGATCCGACATGACCCCGGATCGATCTGTGACCTGAAAAACCTAAAAAGAACGGGTTCTTTCTTCTTCTTCCTCTTCCAATTTTTTTACTGCCGCCCCCACCCTCTCCCCCACTAGAAATTGTTTTTCCTTTCATTACATAAACACACTATCACATTACCCCACTCTTTATTTTATTCTCCTTTTCCCCTCTTCTCTTCAATCTCTCACTTAAATTTGAAAAATTTCAAGAAAAAGGGTCAACTTTCATTCCGGCGACTTTTCATCTTTTCCGGCCAACTTTTCAACCTTTATAGTCTACCAAGGTAACAATGTAGTATTTAATCTTATCAATTTCGTTTTTTTTTTTAATTTTAGTAATTTATTTTCAACTGTACTGTTATTCACTTGTGTTGTGTTGTTTTGGTTTTGTTTGTTTTGTTTTTGAATTGTTGGATCACTATCGTAGAATGGCCGAATCCTCTAGAACAGCAGCTAAGAAACGAAAACAAGATATCCCAATCTCAGTACCGGTTATAGAAACAAGGCCTTTAACACCTGAAGAACAGGCCATTAGTTTTGAGCAAACTGCGTCTAGAGCAGCTAGAGATGCATACAAGAATATTTTTGGAAAGTGTATAGCTGAGATAGAAAGGGGTCTAGATTTTACGGTTTTAGGGGATGAAGTTAGAGCAATATTTGAGAAAAGACAATGGTTGGAAATAGCAGCATTGAGAGAAGGGGAGGTTAACACAACTATAGTTTCTGAATTTTATTCTCTGCTAAGGACGCATAATTCGACAGAGAATGGAGAGTTGACCTTTGTTACCCTTAGAACTAGACAAGTACCGTTTAATCCTAGTGTCATCAATGCTATTTATGGTATAGAAGATGTCCCTGATGAGGAGGATTATTACACGGTATGGAACCTTAATGATGAAGCTGCTTTTGAACAGAGAGCCTTATTAGCCCAAAACGAGCTTGATCCTACGGCTAAGTGGCATGAAAATAGGTTTGGTTACGGGAACTGTATTAGGGATATTAGAGCACTTAAGCGTTTTATTGGCTACACTCTTTACCCCACTCGTCATTTGACATCTTTCGGTAAAGCGGATGTTTGTATTGCTTGGGCAATGGTAAATGATGTTCCCATAAATGTGGGAAAAATAATGTACAAGAGGGCTTTGAAATTTTCTGCGAAAGCTAGGCCGGGAAGTCATATGCCTTTCCCGTGTTTTATTTCTGCCTTATGTCAAAGACTCGGTGTTCCGACCTTGCCTAATGATAAGTTGATCTTGGCTAATGAAGCCTTAATTGGCCCTAATTTGAAGCGTATTCCGGATGGAAAAATTGATTATAACAACCCGAACCGCCGCCAACCTCAACATATTCCACCGGTTTCCCAACCCACCACTGTTCCTCCATCATCGAGTCATACACAATCTCATCTTCCAAATACCATCACGTATGACATGTTTCAATCCCTATCCTATGATGTTTATCGTGCCAATGCCAATATGGCTGTCTATGCGGAAAGGAATAGGCAATGGTCTGAAGATTTGAGACAAGGGATGCGTGGTATATATATCAGATGAATATACTTCAGAACCCTGCCTACGCCGAAATGAACATTCCGCAATGCCAATCTGAGCCGTATACCATGCCCGATTTAATTCCACCGATGCCACCCCAATCCAGCTTCCAACCAATGTCACATGCCTTTGGAAGTCAAACTAGTGGTGTAGGTCAATTTTGTACAGGTATGACAGCTCCAGTTACGTCAAGTTGGGGAGGTTTTGTAGCATTTGCTAATATCACGGCTGGGATGAGTTCGATTGGTTTAGATAGCACGGTTACGATGTCGACGCCATTTCAAGATACATTGTTCGAGTCAACCGACGATCCTGCTACTTCCCAACCCATGCCGGGATCGAGTTTCAATGTGGAGATTGATGATACCGACGAATGATTTAAAATTTTTTTGATAATTTGTCACTTAAACAATTTACTTTAGTCTTTTGTGTTTGTTTCGACAGTTAAGCATTTTTTTTCATTGTAGTTTTGGTTAAGATAAATTTATAAGTTTTTTTATGCTATTTTGTATTTCATAACGTTTTATGTCGTGTTATAAATATTTTTAAACTACAAAAATATTATAAGTTTGAAAGTTAGAAAAATCTGGGCATTTGAAAGACAAATTTCGTCTCTGTATTGCTACAGTATCTGCCCGGATCGATCCGGCCTGTCATTGCCGACCTGACACAGCTATATACCTAATGGCCCGGATCGATCCGGTCCTTTCTCGGATCGATCCGGTACTACTTTAATGTCAAAGTACATATTTTTTTTTCTACTTTTGCCTGGTATTTGCGTTTCTATAAAAGGAGATAGCAAGTCAGCTTATTTTTGCTCATTCCTTTCTCGTTTCTACCTAAACTTCTTTTATAAAATGTCTAACCACTCATCTCCCTCGGTTAATAGCTATGAACCACATACGCCTGACGGTGTGGTTCCCGAGAGTCAAGCCTCTTGTTTTCATAACAATCTTCCGAGACATCTGAATTTTGTTCAATCTCCTATTCTGATGGAGAAAGGTTTAAACACTGAAAAAATTGATCAATGGGGTAGAAATCTGATACGGGGATTTGGTTGGAAGAAATTTGTTAAACATCCGAGGGGTAGAATAATATTTCTGTAGTTCGGGACTTTTATTCATCTCTATCTGAAGACACTGCGATAGCAGCAACTCAACTCATTACTGTCCGAGGCATTGTTATTCCCTTTTCGTCCTTTGTTATTAATCAAGTTTATGAAATTCCGCCTTGTGGTTTTTTTCCCAGTACACATTTTGAGTTCCAATGGGAACTAGAAAATCCTTCTAATATTGTCAATAGAACCGCAGAAGCATTCCAATATTTGTTTCCTCTTTTTGATAATAATTATGATTTTTCCACTCTTGCGTTATCACCTCACCTGAGGGCGTGGAAACATTTTATTAATTCACGGGTCTATCCCACAAATGATTTCTCGGGAATTAATGACTGCGAATTGCTTCTGATGTATGCAATCACTATTGGAGCATATATTGACTGGGGGATATTGATTCACAAGGCAGCGGTCAATTTCGCAGTAGAGCGACGTAGTAGAGGGAAGCCCATGCCGTTTGCTTGGCTTATATCTCGAATTTGTTTTCATTTACATGGAGTACCTGAGTTTGATCAAGACGAGATTTTTCCATCTCGTGGTTCTCAAGTTGGACTACTTCCGGTTGATACTCCCGGATGTTCATCAACAGTTTGATATATTCACCTGAACGAAAGTTGTTTTTGGGTCAGTCTGGCAGTGACAGTTGGAGAGTTGTTAGTTAAGAAGTTAGTTTGTTTAAGTTAATAAGTTCTTTAAGTTAGTAGATTAATAAGCTGTTTAATTATGTTTCTCTTTGAGTTTAATAATTTTAATAATCTTGTTTAACATATATGTTTTTTTTTTATGTTGGTTCTATTAGCAGAAACATAATAATACACGCAAGTAATATCGATAAAATCATAACGTTCATCTAAAATTTTAAATTTATTTTCGAACCTACTTTTTTATTACTCACTGAACATCGAGACGATGTCACTTCGTAAGTGGGGAGTAGAGTTAGGTTAGTAAATAAAAATTTAAATTTTTCATATAAATTTATACTTAATTGCTTAATACTTAGTTTAATTTTTCTTGAATAAATTTAAGTAGATAATATATAATTAATATGAATAAAAATAATATAAATTGGTAAGAATAGATTTTAATTTAGTAAAGTAAATTAGATATATTATAATTATATTATATATGTCAGTTTTAGATTTTCATAAGATTTTAAGTATATGTAACTATACATAATTATTATCAAGTAATTTTCTTATGAAATTTAGCAAATATACTTATATTTATAATGAAATGTTAGAATAATTTTCTTTTCAAAACGAAATATGAATATGGAATCGGACTAGGGATGACGATTTTTGGCATAACTTTGTTCAGCTATAGCCAAATAGCCTACCTGAATAAAATTTTCAATTTTTGTCCTCACCTCAGCCAAATAGAGTGGCCAGACCTCACTCGAAATAGCCAATTATGATTAAACCAATTATGACCGACCCTTAGCCTAATTTGGTCTACATTTCCTAAAAATCTCACGAGTTTGTACGTACTTATGAAAGGAGATGATGACATAAAAGCTAAGTATCGATGCAAAAGAATGGTATATGCTGAGAATGGAAAAGTTGGATAGGTATTAATATATTCGACCTCACCTCATGACACTTGCAATATAGTCGATTTTGGTAATGAGTTCGGGTATGTTAGTATTCTCAAAACAAAACAAAAAAAAAAAGTGAAATGATATCAGAATGTTATTAATCGAGATATTTTTGATCAAAAATATGAAGGTGTAAGTACGTACAACTTGCTTCTTTCTCTTTTGATTTCCTTTTCTATCCTTTCGATTAACCAACACCCTGAGCCTAAAATGTTATAAGCCGCATTGCCAACTACTTGACTTAGTCCTTGATTCCAAATATTTCATATAAGTTAAGATAGGAGAATAATTCTAGAATTTTAATTATATTTATTAAGTAAATTATGTGGAATTTCATTTTAATGATATTTGATAAATAATTTATCTAAGTTATATACACTTTTTATCTTGTTAATTTCTAAGGAAGATATAATTAATATATTTATAATATTGAAATGACATTTTACTGACTTGAGATTTAATCTACCAAGTATGTCATTTTTATCATAATTTTTATATATTACCGCTTATTTTGCTCGAGGACGATCAAAGAGCTAAGTGGGGAGTAGTTGATGTATAACATTTATATGATAAAAATTACGATATATTATATATTTTATCGACTCTTTCTATATAAAATATAAGAAATTATAACGATAATCTTATGAAATATTAATATTTATGATTACATCTAATTAATATAAAAATCTAGTAAAAGTAATAAAAAGTTATAAATTTTGTACCGGTTTAGCAACCGGAGTGTCGTGTCAGATTTACGTGGGTATTTTTGGTATTTGATTGCAGATTTTTAGGTAAACCAAGACCCCGAGTGACGACACTTTTTGAAGTCAAATCATATCTTTTGAAGGAAGTAAGGAAGTGTCACAAGTTTAAAAGTTCAAGTGGATCAACGGTTCGTGATACTATTATCGAGATATATATTCGATGAACGAATGGCCCATCAAAAAGGCATTTTCCGAAGAAGAGTCCTTCATTAAAGTTTTAGATCTTTCAAAGATCTTTCCAACGCTTCTTGAATCATGTTAAGTGGAGATCTACAACTCAAGATATGATTTTATCAAGTTTCAGCTAAAAATTGGAAGAATTACACACGGATCAATCCGACATCACCTCGGATCGATCCGGATTATCAAATAATGCGAAGTAATGATGATTAGCACATGGTTCTGCAGAAAATAAGCAAGTGATAATGTTTTTTATTCCCGGATCGATCCGACCTTGATCCCGGATCGATCCGGCCATGAAAAATGCACTTTATAAATAGGCGGTTGCATGCGCTTTGTAAGTGTACCAATATATATATACTAGCTTATATATATATCTCTCAAAATCTCTTTTTAATAGTAGTCATGTATATATTAATAGGCCTTATGCCATAAATAATGTAGTAATAATAGTATCGTTGTAATGCTCGGGAAATTCTCGGAAGTTCGATGTTGCTGAAGTCGTTGTAATGTCCGGAAGAATACGACCTCTGAATCAGCAGTTGTAATCGGGTAATTTTCTAGAGTATTTATGTTTGTTATTTTTAATTTTATCTTTTTAATCGTTATAATGTTATTAGGCTAAATCTAATAACTAGCCAAGGTTATGTAATCGTATTATTTCGATCTTTTTGGTAAATAATTGTTATCTAAGTAAAATTGACAAAAAAAATTGAGTTAATTGAATCT
Organism: Gentiana straminea; assembly: GCA_036785695.1. Classification (NCBI taxonomy): domain Eukaryota; kingdom Viridiplantae; phylum Streptophyta; class Magnoliopsida; order Gentianales; family Gentianaceae; genus Gentiana; species Gentiana straminea. The sequence goes on along the minus strand of JAVUPR010000241.1, from coordinate 740,574 downwards.
TTTTCTATTTTGCAACGTATTGATAATATTCAGATTGAAGTAATTAATCAAGATGAATCGCAACATATAACCTAACGATGAACTGACCAGAGAAGTTAGGATATGAGATAAATGATAGAAAAACCGGAGGGTAAATTTGGCCGTGCGAAAGCGTGACAACGGAATCCTATTTCCTACCTGGGGGTAGATTTGTTTTGGGAAAGATGAATCTTATTAGAATTTGTGCTCAAGATCGTAATAATGTTAAAATCAACAGTTTAATTGAAACTAACACCGGAAATTTGAATCGATCCGCCTGACAACCGGAGCCTTTTGAATAACATCGGCCGTCTGACAAACGGAGCAACCTCTTTTATCCGGGGTAGATTTGTACTCGGTACCTGTTCAGACTAACTGAGATTAGCATGGGGCAGTTGTGGAGATTGAACTGATGACAAGTTAACATATGACAATTTCATACGCTCGTGTGAGGAGGAATTGTTAACCTCAGGAGTGCACCGTTTCATTTACTCAATTGTACCTAATAAAAGAAAGATCGAGCATATCCATTAAACCAAAATATTGAATAATTCAATTATATATATCTTGGCTAGTTCTATAATAATTATTAGTATTTAATATATTGGTATATATATATTGATATATATATATATATATATATATATTGTACGGTTATGTATTACTCTATATATTTATGTATTTATATATATTATAATAGTTTAGTTTTAATTTATGCAATTATTTTCTGTTTATTAGTATAGTAGCGACTCGTATGATAAAACTTGCGATTTAGATCGAGATAATAATAGCTGTTTGGTGTTTAACCACACTTAAAAGAATTACCACGTTTCCCTGAGGATTCGACATCTGACTCACCATACTAGCACTATAATTTGACCCGGTACACTGCCGGTAAGGATTTTATAGCACTAGAAAACGTCCGTCAGTATGTTGAAGAGCCCTTATTTCATTGTCCATAGCTTCTCTCCATTCTGCATGATTGACTGCCTCATTATAAGATTTAGGTTCTGCCGATATCTGAGTGCTAAGGACATATTATTTATGAGCATCGGAAAGGATATGTAAAGTGTCTACCTTTGCCAGAAAATGTGGTGAAGTTTTTGTAGTCATATCACTGCACACATAATCCTTAAGATAAGAGGGTACTCCCCTATTTCTGGAAGATTTTCTAATATGTGAATCTCAATTATGAGGGAACTCCTCCACATAATCAATGAACTAAACATCATCAATAGCTAACTATTCAATTATATCATGAATAGGATCTTGAAGATGCAACGGGTCAGGAACATGTTCTTCCAGATGTGCAGCATCAAGAACATGTTCTTGGTGATCCATATCTCCAAGAGACTGATTATGAGGAGCATTGTCTTGTGATGGCAAAGGCAAGACAGGATTAGGAACTGAAAAAACATCTTGATCAAAACGAACAGGATGTGGTAAGTCCTTGATATTACCTGAGGTTGTACATGATGAAAATCTTTGATTCATGAAGAAAAAGATCAAAATTCAAAAATGAATAGAAGCGGGAAAAACTGAAAACCTAAAGCACTTCTTATTGCTTTGATTAAAACTCAATTTGAGCTTGCTATGGATATTTTAACTGTTTATATAGTCGCAGGAAACACTACTTTGCATTGGTAGCAGTTGTAACAAACTAATTTGATTCAACTGCTTTTAACAAATTCTGGGAGCAAGTGTTCAATGAAATACTTCAAAAGAAGAGTTTGCTTGCACTTGTTTTGTTGAGTTTGGCTTGTTGCTGTAATGCTACAAACTTCAACAACCCGACAATCGAAATACCCGAATATACGGGATCTCTTCGGATAAGGAGAAGATCTCATTAAAAATATTTTTATTTTTTCATAAACTTTAGCAAACAAAAAAATTATATAAATACCACATAAATAGTAAATTACAATATATATCGTAGGAGACCAAAAATCTAGATTTTTTCTTCATGTTAAGTGACGATATCTGGGATTTGTCAAAATGTAATTTAGTTGTTCAAGCTGCAGAGTAAAGTTTTGCAAGATCGTTGATGGGAGTCAACTTTATTGTACTTTGGTGTGCAGTTTAACCCCCGTTTATCACTTTATTGGCATGTTTTGGGTAGTTCTAGACCTGTTTAAGAGTAATATCGAGAGTTATACGCACGGGGAGTTAAACTGTCTCATCGATAGTAAACTCTGCCTTTTTAGTGACATTTGACTCTTTTCCGAGCACTTTTGTCTTGAGAATTACGCGTGGTGTTTGTTCGTACATGTTATTGCAGGACTTAGGTGACTCAAAAGGACCCGAAAGGCAATGTTTTGGATTGAGAAACATGATCGTGGCACGAGAGTAGCATGAAAGTGAAGGGAAATCAAGTTTGGAGTGAAATCAAGGCAAACTGGCGTTTGCTCTACCCCAAACTGGCGTTTGAATCAAGAAAGCTCATACAAGACAAACTAGCGTTCATGGTAGGCTAGATGCTCATTCATGGAAGGAGAAACCCTAATCAAGAATCAGATCTCCAGGCAGACGAGCGTCCACCTTGGAGCAAACGCTCGTTTGGCCCCGAGGACAAGCAGTATTCACCGTACCTGTCCATTAATATTTACTTTGACCCACCTTGGAGGCATTTTATGGTCAAGTTGTCTTCATAAAAGTTGTAGGGAATTGAACGAGATTTCCAAATCATCTTGAATCGTTCAAATCAGAGTTCTACGCAGAAAGTTATTGCTGATTTGAAACAAGTCAAATCGGCCGAGTTGGTCGGCCCAGCTAGGTCAAAGTAGCGATTTTTGTCTATTTAAGAGCATCTAGACCTAAGGAAACATATATTCTGATTTTTATTGGCTTGGACTGAGTTTGTGGCCGGCTTAGGTGCTCAACCCAGCCGCTTTGGCGGTTGTTATGACGGGTTGACATCTAAATAGTCGGATTAGAGCTCTGGACTAGGCTCCGTATTTCAATTTCTTAGTTTAGATTTTTTGTATATCGAGTAGAATACGATATTCGATCGATAGCTTGGTGGAGTTCGTGCCTTGGATCATTGTATGAATTAAATGTTGATATCTTTTGCTGATTTGGGATTCAAAAGTCTTGATCTACAATGTTTTGATCTTCATTATTGTAAGTTTCCTGATTTCGATTTTTTTTCTCTCAATATGGTTTTGATTGTGTAGATCATTAGTTTGATGAAATTTACTCTGGATAAAAGTCTTGATTCAGATCCTTGTTTATGTCATAAAATAGTAAAAGCTTCGATCTTTTGTCTTGTTTATATACTCTTTGTCCTTTGATTTTAACACAAATTTTATATTCGACTCAATCTCCTCGTGGGATCGACCTCGGACTCTGAACGCACTACCTACGACCGACCCGGTCCACTGCCGGTTAGGAAGTGAGTTTTGCCTAAGGTTTCGAGTTTTATAAATTGTATTTGATCGAGCCGGATTGCGAAATTTCTACTTATCAATCGTCAACGGCCTGCATGCACCTAGTAAAATGAACAAGGCATTACCGGTCCTGGAGTTCTTCTTCAGGAAAACCCTCTAACGCACAAATAAGTGATTTGACAGTAAGGTGAGTAATGATTATATGTGAGGAACATACCATGAAAATGAGGTAATTGATCCGTTAGTATAGTGTACCATGATTGAGATAGTGATCCAATCAGCGATGATGTCGTGAGTAATGAGCTTATACAGGTTGTAGTAGTGGATGGAAGTCTAGTCACTGTAATGCAAATGTTGCATGTGATAGTGGACAACTTGCGCCATGTCGACCGTATGAAGGACAATCGACGACCTACGCCACATTGGACATATGAGACCGATAGTGTTCTGCCATACGTCGTCTATTCATTGTATGTGAACGATCTATACTATCAAATGAAGACAATCCTCTTATGGAAATATAGGCCATGTATCTTCTATCAAAGGAGCCCAAGTATCGAACTAAGGCCAGGTCGGCCTTGATGCGATGCCGATTCCAGACACTTAGCAAATAATAAGGTCTGATGATGAATGAGGACAAGCTCAGCCCATACACCGAGATGGACTTAAGCTCATAGCTATATATGATGAATGTAACGTGTACGGTGACTGATCTCACATATGTCATTAGGCACCCATTTTGTTTATGGAAAACAATTGAATACACTTTGTTTTATGATCGTGTGGAATCAAAATCTAAGAAAATCAATTCATAAATTACATAAATACAATGACAACTTTTTAGAGTATTAATCAAGTACAACGAAAAACTAGTTGTGAAATAAACCACAACAATAACACAATTTAGTTGAAATATACTACCTCCCAACCAAAATGTATGTCCGTTTGGATTTTTTTTCACACAAATTAAGAAATTTTGTTAAATTGGTTATGTGTCAATAAATGTGAAAAAAATCTAAAATAACATTTGACTATTATTAATGCAAAATAGTGAAAATTAGGTGAGTATATAATAATGAGGGTTAAAAGAGAAAAATGTAATAAATGCTTTATTGATTTTCTAAATGGATTTATATTATTGACAAAACCAAAAAATACTAAATGAACTTATATTTTGGGACGGAGTTAGTATAAATAAATTCTCAAAGAACCATATTAAGTAACAAAAAAATAGATATACAATTTGCTTGTTGTTGTGAATCAGGTAAATATTCTCTAAAAACAATTGTTGTTTGTCCTTACGGGTGAATGGCATAATGTCTGGTTTGGTGTCCGGAAGACAATTTATGATAATTGTTTAAATACATAATAAATTGCATATATATTATCATCTTATTATTTGTTTTATGCTTATAAATAATATATTCTAAAATTTGTGCAAGTTGTATGATAAGTAACCATAATACTCAGTGTGTGACACACGTGAGTTTATGGTGATACACTCAAATTGTTTGGTATCTGCTGTAATTAATCAAAGTACGGGGTCTACTGATTAAACTACCATTAATGTGCCTAAAATATTTTATGGTGTGACCATCTTATCCGGACCGTCAATGTTGATTATCTGGTGAGACATTTATATATGATGTAGTCATATACGACTATAACCGATTTAATCTATATTTCTCATACAATTCCGTGATTGATAAAACTTATTAAATCACAAGATGGTCATATGTGAATTAATTTTCATCATGGAGTAATTGTAGACTCATGTTTGCTTCAAGACATGATTTGATGTATTCGGTAAGGATTGATAAGTGGCGCGGTCTGAATCATTTTCATATTGGCACTATTGGGAATGAGTAGATAAAAATGTGTTTCACAGATATGAAATTAATTCATTCCCACGAAAAGTTTGAAGACAATAACTTATTTATTAATCCTATGAACTGATTGATCTCGTGAGTTCGTATTGATTATGAACTAATTGTTTACTATTGGATTAATGGTAAATACAGATAGAAGGTAATCAAGAAAGTTTAAGAAAAATTTCTTACTTCAGTATCGGGTTTTCTATGGAGGGTTAATGTATATGGAATGGACATTCAATAAACTTAACATTATTGAGAATAATAAATATATATATATATATATATATATATATATATATATATATATATATATATATATATATATATATATATATATATATATACCACCAATGAACGTCCAGGGAATCGTACGAAAGGATTGTAAAATACAAACTAAACAATGAATTAAGGATTGTAATATAATATACAAACTAATAACAGGCTTGGACGGCAAATGTATGAAACATGCAAGGTAATATATATTGTAAAATAATGGACGGCAAGTATTGTAAAATAATATATGAAGACTTAAATTAATATGTAAATGCTAAAACATGTAAACTTGTATACCTTTTAAAAGGTTTTTGAATTTGAGGAATGAAAGTTGAAGATACAAATGTTGTGAAAGAACTCTTGTCTTTGGATTTGCTTAATATATAATTAAAGTTTGCTTTGTATCTACTCTGCTGAGACAATTGCAGAAGATAGAAACTCTGAAAGTGAAAAATGTAAAAATGTATTCTGAGAGTCTGAGGAGTCTGCCCTCTCTGTCCTCTTCCCCCTTTCTATTTATATTCCAGCTAGAATAATTGCAATGGTGTAATAATGTAAAGTCCTCTTTGCTTTTGTGAGTGGTGTCTCCCATAATGGTATGGATGAGCTGTTTTGTTGTCGCCTTGTGTGAAATGATACCCATTATTTTTGAGTGGTGTCTTGTCTTGTCTTGAGTGGTGTCTTGTTTTGTCTGCCATTGTATAGTGGAAGACCTTTGCTAACTCGTCTTTTGTCGTTTTGTGACGCCTTTAATTTTAGTGATGTCGTGTCATGTCTGTCATGTTGATTTTTGCTAAGCTGTCTGTTGTCGTCTTGTAGTGTAGTCTTTGCAGAGTCTTGAATAACTGTGTGTATTTCTTACGTACATAATTGTATGTATTTGTACATATCTCGTGTTTGTATATATATATATATATATATATATATATATATATATATATATATATATATATATATATATATATATGTATATTTTTTTTGTAGTGATGTGTGTGTTCATATATATGTGTGTGCATAATATATTAGTGTATATTTGTGTATTAGGTGAAGAAGTTTGTGTGCAGGTGAGTGTTTGTGAGTAAGTAAATTGCAGGTAACTCCTTTGTCGTTTAGTATTTGTTTTTTTTTTTTTGTTTTTTTATTTATTTATGGTATTGGTGAATAATCTTCGTCTTCTTCGTCAATGTTGACAGATGCAGTGGAGCTGATAGGTGATGTTTGTGAAGTAGAAGCATATCGGGATAGGATTTGCTGTAATTCCTCATCTGTTTTTGAAGCAGCTAACAGTGCGACCATTTGTGCTTTTCGTTCTGAGAATTTTGTAGGCGCAGTAGGTTGTATTTGAGAATGCTGAGTGTTTGTAGTGTTTGTAACCATTTTTCCATGTTTGTTGGTAGTAAACTTTGAATAATGTTGCACTTTTCCCACCATCTTATCCTAAATCTTCTTCGGATAAGTTGCATAGGATGATCAGAATAGTCTAAATACCAGTTCACAATCCATGGGAGATAGAATTTTGTACATAATGTTGCAATCGCCGGAAATCTTTTTCTCGCCTCGAAGGTTTGTACTTTGCTTTAAAAAGGTTGAAGGATTCAAGCACCGTTGTTTTTTGTATTTCCGGTACCGAACCAAAACATTCCCACCATTGGATCCACCATGATGGAAACTTTGAGATTTCTCAGCTTTTTTGTATCAAAATGCAATAACCAAGTGTGCTGATTGTTCTGGTTTTGAATGAAGAACGCATTGAACCATGCTTGTTGATATTCCCAATAGTTGAATGTAATTGTATAAAACGGCTGTTCTTTGCATTCGATTGGAAATGCAATAGGCGTTGATGGGTCTGCGTACCAATCTTTTGGAGAAATTACTTTGTGAATTTTACAGGTTGAAAATGCAGGTGTGGTTTGGTTATTTTGATAGTATTTATGATCAAATCTGGCTGACTGTGTAACTTGTAATATTGTTTGGTAAAAAATTGGGGTTTTTTGTACGTCCCAAGGTTTGTAAAACCATCCTTTCCAAAGTAACTTTGGATGGAATGGAATGGGTCTTGTTTATGAAAACCGGCTTCTACCATAGTAATATTTTGTGAGTATGGTTTGACTATGTAACCTGTCTTTTGGTTTCTTGTATTTTGTGTGGTGGAGGGTTTTGCTAGTGGTTGGAATGAATTTGATGTTAACACAATGGGTCTTGTTGATGATGATTCTATGGGTGTTAATGAAGATGCAGTAGGTCTTGGTGAAGATAATGCGGGTAGCTGTACGTAGTAGGTTTTGTGTTTTTGGTAAAGGTTGAGATAAATGCATTTGTCTGAATTCTGGGCTTTGTAGTAATTTATCAAGACATTTTTGTGTTTCTGGGTCTAGTGAACCTGTTTCTTGGATGTTGGCGTCTTGTTCTTCTTTAATGACGATGTCATACCATGACATTTTTGGTTTTGTATTTGCAACTTTTTTCCCTTTGTCAATCTTTGGTGCCATCGGATCTGTCTTGTAGAATTCGCGGGTAAGAAAATCGGGAACCGAATTTGTATCTCCATTTATGAATTCGATATCAAAGTCAAAAATGCTTAAAATTGCTTGCCATCGTGCAAATATTTGCTTTGATGCAAGATTTTGGACATCTTTTTGTAAAATTTCTTTTGCACTTTTGCAATCTATGCGTAATAAAAACTTTTTGTTTAGTAAATCACTTTGAAATTTCTGAATGCATAAAACAATGCTTAAAATCTCCTTTTTAATTGTAGAATAATTCTTTTGTGTATCATTCCAATGTGCAGATGTAAACTGAACAATTAGTTCTTTAGAATCTTGTTTCTGCTTCAAGATTCAACATAACCTATGTCAGAAGCATCAGTTTCTACTATTTTATGTAGCGTTGGATCTGCTAGGTGTAGACAAGGAATTTCAGTGACTTGTTTTTTAATTTGCTGTACAATTTTTGTATGTGTTGAATTCCAAGGTGTAGGATTTGTTTTTAGTCGGTCATGAAGTGGTTTTGCTATTCTGTTTAGATTTGGGTAAAAGTCTAGAACATAGTTTAAACATCCTAAGAAGCGTTGTAGTTGTTTTTTGTCATTTATTTTATCTGGAAATTTTGTTGTGAAATTTAGCGATCTTTCTATGGGTGTAATTGTTCCTTTAGTAATATAGTGCCCAAGAAATCGTATTTTTGTTTGGAAAAGCGACATTTTAGGTTCGGATATTACTAAACCGCTTTTTTCAATGATATATAAAAATGTTTTTAAGTGTTTGAAATGTTCATCAATAGTTTTGGAAAATATAAGCACATCATCAATATAAACAATACAAAATGTTGAGTAATCATTGAATATGTCATTCATAATTCTTTGGAATTCAGAAGGAGCATTTTTTAAGCGGAAAGGCATTACATTCCATTGGTATTGCCCAAACGGAACCGTAAATGTCGTTTTATATCTCGTCGTTGGCTTTATTTGAATTTACCAAAGAACTCCGATTTCATGTCAAATTTTGAGAATATGAAAGCGTCATGGAGTTTATTTAGAGGTCCTTTTTATTAGGTATGGGATAACGAATCCATTTTAATGCCTTGTTAAGTGGTTTATAATTAATGACGAGCCTAGGAGTTCCTCTCTCGATTTCGATGCTTTATTAACATAAAAAGCGAACAACTCCAAGGTGATCCGGTCTTAGAGATTAATTTTTTAGTTTCAAGATCTTGTATTTCTTTTCTACAAAATTGTTCAAGGTCTTTATTCATTTGTATTGGCCGGGCTTTAGTAGGTATATCTTTTTCTTGAAAAGATATGTCATAGTAAGCGATCAACCATATGTTGCTTTCTATTCCGTAAAGCATTTGGTAGTTCAAGACAAACTTTTAATGTAAATATTTTTTGTAATCGTAGTATTTTTTCTTTTATTGTGGGTTGACCGAGCAACCCGTTGATTCTCTGTAAGGAAGCATCCTTTTGTAATTCATTTAGCTGAAATTGTTTGTTATATATTATATTATTGATGGTGTTTTCATGTATAGATGAAGCTTTTAATAAATTTAAACTTTTAGTTCTTGGTTTTTCTAAAAACGGAAATTTGTGTTTCTTATTATTTATTTTGAAGGTAATGGAATCTGGACAAACTTTGTATGGGGTGATAAGGTTTATGAATGGAGTGCCAAGGATTACGGAATGATGAATATCGTTGACAACTACAAAGGATGTCGAAAGAGACCCCGTCATTTATTATTGAAGCTTCCGTTTTTGCGAAATTTTTATTTTTGACTTGTTTGCTCCGAAATTTTCTCATGGGTTTGCTCTAGGAATTTTATAGGGACAAACCCTTCTTTTATACAATTTAAGTCTCGCTCCAAAAGATATCAAATAGTGCGATAGTATTAAGTTCAAAATCATTTAAGAATTTGATTGTAATGTTTATGATATATTTTCTCGATGTAATTTCTTTTAAGACAAAAAGGAAATCAGTTGGGGTTGTTGTAATGTTTGCAGTTCTTGGGTAATATCCGCATTTTCAGTATGAGTGTCACTATTGTCTTTTATTGTTTCAATAATAGTTTTAATTAATAATGAATCATTTTTTTGTTTTTCTTTTAACTCTTTTAATTCAATCTTTATTTCTTTAATTTGTTTTTGTAGATCATAATTTGTAATATTATCCTTTTTATTTTTATTTCTATTTAGGATTGTCGTTAAATCATAAGTACCTTTGGAAGTACTTGGTGCTAATGGTGCATGTTTAAGAGTGTCTAATAATTTTTCGAGGTATTGTTGTTGTATAGCTGGGTCACTAATTTGTTGTAATATGTCAATAAAGATTTGTTGTTCTTTGGAGATAACATTTAGCATTTTTTCATTGTCTTCTTCTGATTCAGAAGTACTTGTTAATGTATCTTCTATCTTTGCTTTTCCATTGTTATCTGTGATTTCTTCATTAGTTGTGTCACTATCAGAATCTATGAGTAAGTTTGAGATTTTGTTCATAATGTCATCTTCTAGATTTAGTTCATTAAGCTTTCTTTTTAATTTACAGTAATTTGCTGTATGTCCTTTTTTGTGGCATCTATAACATTCAATGTCTTTTCTCCAATTTGTTTTTGACGTATTGTATTTTTTATTTTTATAGAAATTATTGTTTGAGGGTCTTTTTATTTGCTTGTTACTTCTGTATAAATTCCTATTAGGTGATAGGGTTTTTTGTTTTGAAAAGTGGGTTTTTTGCAATCTCCTTGCAAGAGGAAATATTTTTAAAAGGATTGTTGTCAAATTGTTGACAAAAGGTTCCAAGTTCTAAATTAGCCTTTTTCATTTCCCATTTTATGTGTTTCTGAAGTTTTAAGTCTTGGCATATTTTCATTCCTTCTTGTTGAATTACACTGACAAGTTGTCCATATGTGTATTGATCGTATGGAATTATTTGGATACCCGAATTCTCTCGGATTCTATTTCTAACTTTTTCCCCTAATAAGGTTGGTAATCCCGCTAGAATTTTTCCTTCCGTAAAATTGATTGGAATCATCTCTTTGCATTAATCTTGTTAGGAAATTATTTTTATACCATCGGAAATCACTAAGTTTTTTACAAAGAGATTTGAAAGTAGTTCGCATTTCTTTCTTTTAATTTTGCCGGATCTCCAAGAAAATGTATTGAAATAGTATGTATTAGTGTGGATACAAAGATCCCGTAGAGGTTCTTGTTGATCGTCAAGAATCGATTTTGTTCTTCATCATATTTTAGTGAATTAAGTATTTGGTCATGTTGGTCGATGTTAAATAGAAATCCCACCATCCTTTTAATTGTCCTGAAAATCCTGCAATTAGAAGTTCTGCAGTAGTCCTATCTTGGACTCCGTGCTGCGTTCTGTAAGCATTTGCAGCCATAGTCATTTGTTGTAGGAAGGATAGAATTTGATATTCGTTCATAGTATCTAAGTTCCAATTGTAAACAGATGATGCATTAAAACGGTTTTGAGTTTGAGTTTCTACTGGTATTATATCCATAGGATTGTTCGGAACTTGTTGTAAACTTCATCCTATTTTATTTAGTTGATTTTTATCTAGTGATATATCAGTGTCTGTATTTGAATCAAAATCATATTCTTTCCCAATCGTATTAATATGGAGTGTTGTTGTGGGGGTCATTGCGGGGGTATCAGGTGCTATCTGATTTTCAGAAGAGGAGCTTGTTGTTATCTTTTGAAGTCTGTTTTGTAAATCTTTGAATAAATCAGATTTTTTCTTTTGGATGTCTTTGATAGAGGAAGAAGACACTTGATATGGTTTGAAGACTGGGGTTGTTGTGTTATTTACTATTTTGAAATTCTCAGTTTGAGGAGTTTTCTCAATTTGACTATTCTTTATGTGTTTTTCCATTTTTTCTAATTGTTTTCCGATTGTATGGAGATTAGTATTTGTATAATTATTTTGCGAAATAATATTTTTTATATTTCTTTTGTCGTCTTCACCGGGGATTTTGATCGGATAGGCGTCTATATATTGATCTTGGTGTTGTATTTTTATACCTTGAAAATGTGGGTGAGTAGATTTTATTGGTTTCAGAATTTTGGGTAGTTTCCCATTCTGGATTCTTATTGCGAATGGTAATAGGACTAATTATGTTTGAGAAAGAATAATCGATATGATTTTCGAGAGAGTAAATTTCAAACCAGTCAAAGAAATATATATGAATTTAATTTTGGTTTACAAAGTCATAGTACTTATTTTGAATTTCTTGTCGTTTTAACAGAAATTTGTCAAAGAACCAAGTCCTTTTCTTTATATTTCTTTCAGAGTAAAAGTCATTTTGGAGAACTTTTTTGTTAATTGTAAAATCTTTTTCAATGATATTGAGTTCATTAAGGTTATCAGTAATGGCTGAAAACGAGGGGCTGGTTGGTTCAGGAGTGTTTGTTGGTTCTGAAGTGTTTGTGTCATTGCTTTCTACATTTTCTGTGTGATAAAAAGATCTTGGAATCTGTGAAACATAATCCACGTTCCTTAGTCTTGTAACAGGGATATCGGAGATCGAATTCCTTGGGTTCGAGGTTCCTATAATTGATGGTATTTGAGATACTCTGCCTAGATCAATTGTAGCGAAGTATCTTCGTGCTGCAGCTAGCTAGAATCGGTGTATCCGGCACTCGTACTTCTTCTTCTCGTCAAAAAGAAGTTTTACCTTGCCATCGCAAATTGAGTGACATGTCTTAGTTCCGAATTTGGTTCGGAAACCTATTTTGTGTCGGGACTATATTTTCTAAGACCCATTCATCTGGAAGAGTAATATCTTTCCATTTGATGGTTCTAGAAGTACACTTATTAGACCTTGAAAAATCTGTTTGTAGGAGAAGTGTTTCTCCTTTTGGACTATAACATCTTACTTTTGTAGAAAAGGCTGAAATCATGGCTTTGTAGTGTAATCTAAAAATAATAGTAATAGGAATTGATCCTTCTAACATTTTGTAATTATGCGTTTTTATTTGAAGCACCAGAGATTTGAGGATGTTTGGATCATTTAGTGAAATAGAAATATTAGGCCAACAATCAAATGTGATTGGACCCGTACAAAGACCGGACTCAACGAACTTAAAAGTGAATCTTCAAAGTCTAAGTGTCTTGTGTCTCTAAGAACAACCTAAAATGGAAGTGTTTAAACCTTCTCTCGGTTAGAGGTTTTATTCCTACTTGGATTAAACCGATGTGTATATATTGGTATAATTTTTGTCGATGCTTTTGTAAGGAGTTTGCAGAAAGAAGTTGTATGGTTTCAAAGGGTTTTGATAGTTGAATATCTCTTTCTTCTGTTTTAATGGTAAAATCAGATTTAAAACTGATGAATCTTGATGATTCATATATTTGATTTTTGTTTACTTTTGGAATTTTCCAATTTTCAAGAGATTTATTAAAATCCTCAATTATTATTTCATCTGTATGTATAATCCTCTTTGAACTTTCTTGAACGTAACTTGATACGTACCTAAAGATGTAGTTCTACGAAATATAGAATCCATAGTCCTTTTGTTAATAATTCATACGTGCCTACAATCCCAAAATAAGATTAAAATGCCAATAGGCTTGCTCTCTTACTGTTTGGGCAAAAACACTCAGCAAATATGAATGTCTAACAAAGGTCTTTGTTCAATGGTATCGGAGCCACACGAAGGGATAGTTATACTAAATATTATTCAAAACCCCTTTGTTAGACATTCATATTTGCTGAGTGTTTTTGCCCAAACAGTAAGAGAGCAAGCCTATGATAATTTATACGATTTATAACGCTATATTCTATGATAATTTCCCTCGTATTTGTGTTAATTTGCATAAGAAACGAGTGTTTAATGGAAATATTGAGCAAATGATATTTTAAATGAGTTAATCGCAAAATAGGTTAATTTATGTGTTTTAATTGTGATTTTATGTTTATTTGGACATTATTACATTTTGCGATGTTTTTAATGTGTTAGAGGTTCGTGCTTGATGCTCGAATGATGATCAAAAGGAGATAAGAGTCGAAATATTTGATGATGAAAGAGATAATGAAGGAATTGACAAGAAGAAAAGAGATAAAGATCAAGAAATCGAAATTCAATCATATTGGACTGGCGTCCAGGTCCCGTCCAGTGGACGGGCGTTTGCTGAAACTGAACGAGCGTCCAGGATGACATCTTTGATTCAGAAAGTTTGGACGCTGGAGTGGACGCTGGATGGACGAGCGTCTGGTCATGACTCGGCCCGATTCGAAGTTCTATTGAAGAGTGGACGGGCGTTCAAGATTCCGTACGGGCGTCCGGTAGCCGACTTTGCCGAACCGACTTTAAAATCTATAAATAAGCGGCGTTTCTCAACCCTAAACATACCATACACTCATTATTCAAAACCCTAAACCTAGGGGCGGCTTTAGGCTGCGTTTTTCTTCCTTTTATTCCAGCTTTTATGCACTTTAGATTTAGATTAAACTAGTTACTTTTTATGCACTCGTTTCGCGAATTTGAGTTGCCGAGGATGTTCTAAGCTAAAAGCTTCATCAAACGAGTATTGTGAAGCCATCCAACAATTGTTGATTTCGTTTTCATCGATCATACTGTGAGTTTTTATTAAAGGTTGTTTCTTATTCATGTTTATTATGTTTTAATTGCTTTTACATCGGAAGATATGCATGTGTTGATTGTTTATTGTTGATGGAAATCTTAATAAACCTTAGATCACCATGAATAAGAATAGTAATTTGAATCTATCATAACGGAAGTTAATAGGTTTAATTGCTAGATCATAATCATAAAGTTTACACCTTTGGTTAGAAAACGCGTTAATCTTGCATTGGAAGATAATAGATTAATAGATGAACTTTCTAAGGAATTAGGGTTCATGTTTAGATAAGGTGAATCACAACCTAGATAAAAACCACAATATAATCGAGATAGGAAATCAATGCTTGTTGGAGAGGTGGATCAATCCTCGTTTGCTCGTTATACACTTGATTTAAATCCTTAAAACTTGAATTTGTTTAGTTAGTTTACTTTTATTTGCATCTTAGATTAGTTTAGTTTAAATAGGTTCGCAACCCGTATTCTTCCTAGCTTTGGAGCATATCCTCTGTCTAGTTTTATTTTCTGTTCTGTCTCGTTTTATTCGCTGTTTAGATTAGTTTCGTGACATAGTTTAAGGTTAAACAAAAACTAGAAATCACAATCGTTTAGTTCCCCGTAAGATCGACCCGGCATTAACCACTATTACTACGATCCTTATACTTGAGGTTAACCGGATTATTACTTGTTTGCTTTGTTAGATAAAATCTGTGACAGACACCAAAACATGCCCTAAATCTTGTGCCTATTGAACGTACTCATGTTCTAGAAGAGTATCATGACGTGTTTGCAAATTCCTAATGAGTGCAATTGTTCAGGGTCAAATTGTATGATTTATAACGATATATTTTATATAAAATTCCCCCATATTCGTATTATTTTCATAGAAATCGAGCCTTATATTTAAATATTGAGCAAATGATATTTTTAATTAGTTAATTTCAAAATGTAATGAATTTTGTGCTTAATTGATGATTTATTATTAATTTGGAATTGTATTACATTTTGGTGTTATTCATTGATTAATTAGGAGCTCACAAGTGTTGAAGTTTGGAATTGACAAGTGGCAAAAGGATAAGATCAAGGAGGACAAGTCATGAATCATCTAGAATATCCAAGAGATAAGGTTTGTTACAAAGGATAAGGATGGCTGTTAAGAGATAAGGCAAAAAATCAAATCGGATTCGGCCCGCACGGCCCGTGGCGGCGTTCGAGACGGGGGCGGCGTTCCATTATAGAATGGCGTTCCGTAGGCGAGAATTCAATGCGAGAGCTCGGAAGACATGGCTGGAACCGGCGTTCCACGGCCCGAATCGGCGTTCTACATGCTCAACCGGAGTTCAAACTCGAAATCGGCGTTCAAGATCTCGCCACTAATTCCCTATAAATACGGCGGCTCCCAATTCATTCGGGGAGACATTATAGATCGATTTTCTTCCACACACCAAAAACACGGAAGCGGCCGCTCTTCTTGGCTTCTTCGCCGATCACCCAAGCCTTGTGCTTGGGTGATCCGGGTTAGATTAGGTTTTACCTCTTTTGTTTTCCTTTTCTTGTTCGATCACCATGATGATCTCTCGAAGCTTTGAACTTGGAGCGAGTCATGTAATACTTTTCGGCGGCTTCTATTTCTTGTCCATGGATGATCTTGTGAGTTTAATTTTAAAGTTGTTTTCTTTCCTTTGATTATGTGTTATGCAATCGATAACGAAAGTTGTATTGCTATTGATGTTTACCGTATGACGAAAGTCGGTGTAAACCTTAGATCACCATAGGAAAGATGAGATTTTTAAC
Organism: Gentiana straminea; assembly: GCA_036785695.1. Classification (NCBI taxonomy): domain Eukaryota; kingdom Viridiplantae; phylum Streptophyta; class Magnoliopsida; order Gentianales; family Gentianaceae; genus Gentiana; species Gentiana straminea. The sequence goes on along the minus strand of JAVUPR010000241.1, from coordinate 724,149 downwards.
CTTGACATAACGAAAGTTGATAGGTTGAATCTCAGGTTGTTAGATTGAGAGATCTTGCACCTCGTTTTATGATGTGTTAATCTTTAAAATCGAGAGATAGAAGATTACTTAAGAGAGGTGAACCACAACTTGAATTAAATCATCATAAGATAATCTAGGGAAGAATTAAGGGTTGCGGGATGGTGGATCATGTTTGTTCTATGTTATATTGCTTTAGTCGTTATCATGGGTTCGTTAGTTTTTGTTTTTCGTAGTTGTAGTTTTATTTATTTTGGTTCGCAATTATTGTTTCCTGGCTTTGGATTAATAGTCCTCTGTCCCAGCTTACTTGTCTGTTTTAGTTTTAGTAATAACTAGTAGTAACAATTGGAAAGATTAACAAATTAGATTCAACATCCCAATTCCTTGTGGATCGACCCCTTACTTATCTCGCTATACTATCAACTACCCGGTGTTTGGCCGGTTAGGAGTTAGTTTTGCATCTAAGTATGGGTTTATAAATTTTCTTTTGTTTAAATGATGCAAAATCCTTGTTAAAGTGGTGAGTCGTTATAAATCAAAAAATTTGACTTTTGTTGAGAGGATTTTGCATCATTTAAACAAAAGAAAATTTATAAACCCATACTTAGATGCAAAACTAACTCCTAACCGGCCAAACACCGGGTAGTTGATAGTATAGCGAGATAAGTAAGGGGTCGATCCACAGGGAATTGGGATGTTGAATCTAATTTCATTAATCTTTCCAATTGTTACTACTAGTTATTACTAAAACTAAAACAAGCGGAAGATAAACTGGACAGAGGATTTTTAATCCAAAGCCAGGAAACAATAATTGCGAACCAACATAAATAAAACTACAACTACGAAAAACAAGAAAACTAACGAACCCATGATAACGACTAAAGCAATATAACATAGAACAAACATGATCCACCATCCCGCAACCCTTAATTCTTCCCTAGATTATCTTATGATGATTTAATTCAAGTTGTGGTTCACCTCTCTTAAGTAATCTTCTATCTCTCGATTTTAAAGATTAACACATCATAAAACGAGGTGCAAGATCTCTCAATCTAACAACCTAGAGATTCAACCTATCAACTTTCGTTATGTCAAGGTTAAAAATCTCATCTTTCCTATGGTGATCTAAGGTTTACACCGACTTTCGTCATACGGTAAACATCAATAGCAATACAACTTTCGTTATCGATTGTATAACACATAATCAAAGGAAAGAAAACAACTTTAAAATTAAACTCACAAGATCATCCATGGACAAGAAATAAGCCGCCGAAAAGTATTACATGACCGCTCCAAGTTCAAAGCTTCGAGAGATCATCATGGTGATCGAACAAGAAAAGGAAAACAAAAGAAGTAAAACCTAATCTAACCCGGATCACCCAAGCACAAGGCTTGGGTGATCGGCCTTGGAAGCCAAGAAGAGCGGCCGCTTCCGTGTTTTTCGTGTGTGGAAGAAAATCTCGATCAATAATGTCTCCCGAATGAATCGGGAGCCGCCGTATTTATAGGGAATTAGTGGCGAGATCTTGAACGCCGCTTTCGAGTTTGAACTCCGGTCGTGCATGTAAACGCCGCTCGGCGTGGGCGCCGGGCCCAAAATGCACTTCTTCCGAGCTCTCGCATTGAATTTCGCTCCTCCGGAACGCCGCTCTATAATGGAACGCCGCCCCGGGCTCGAACGCCGCCCACCTCGCTTAGCCGGGCTGAACGGATTTGATCTTTGGCCTTATCTCTTAACACCCCATCCTTATCCTTTGCAACAAACCTTATCTCTTGGATATTCTAGATGATTCATGACTTGTCCTCCTTGATCTTATCCTTTTGCCACTTGTCAATTCCAAACTTCAACACTTGTGAGCTCCTAATTAATCAATGAATAACACCAAAATGTAATACAATTCCAAATTAATAATAAATCATCAATTAAGCACAAAATTCATTACATTTTGAAATTAACTAATTAAAAATATCATTTGCTCAATATTTAAATATAAATCTCGATTCCTATGAAAATAATACGAATATGGGGGAATTTTATATAAAATATATCGTTATAAATCATACAATTTGACCCTGAACAACTCCCCCACACTTAGCTTTTTGCTCGTCCCGAGCAAAACAAAACAAAAACATACTATCAAGAATCCACATAACCTGACACTAGATGTAGTTGTGCTCACGACAAGCTAGTATTCAAGCAAATCGAAGTCACTCGGTGATTGTGTGTGCGAACCTACTAAACTTCCACCAATCCTCTCTTGATGTATTAAATCAAGCACTAACAAATCATCCGGTTAACCAAACGAAAGTTTCATTCTATCTACAAAGCACTTACCTTACAAAAATTACTTGTCAAGAACAAAGTAACTAACTCACATTTAAATTCTTTTACTTGGTGTCAAGAAAATACCTCTCGGGTCTCTACCGGGTTTAGATCAACTCGACTTAGAGTTCTAAAAACAGCATAATTCTTCTCGCGTCTCAAAAGTATAACACTCTCCCCTACTTTAGAGGCAGTCACCCTGAGATCACTCAAACCCGTACTGTCCAAGGTAAACCACACTCCCCAATTGGGGCAGTATCCAAATGGACTCGAGGTGAAATTTATCATATATATATATATATAAGATATTATATTCTCGCCCAAACTCTTTGGAAACTCTTGATCAGGTATCTTTTCTAACACATTCAAGACTTTTAAGGTTCTCAAGAACACTAAGGTACCGAGATTCTAACTCGTGAGTATAGTACGAATTCTTAACTTTCATCAATGCTAAATAAGTGTTATCTCGTATCGAGAGTTGGCTATCCTTTAACTAACCGGAGACTATTTTATATTTGGTTCTTCATCTAATAGGTTCGTGAAATGAAATTCAAGTGAGTGTCGATCTACTAAATCTATTCTTAGAATATGACACGACTACTGAAAACAACCAAAGGTGCCAGATTATAAAACTAGCATGCAAGTGAAATGACATTACTCGGGACAAAAAACAAAAATTTTGAAAAATTTAGCATTTTTCATAGAAATATGACTAATATGGCAACAGAATGTAGATACTAATCCCTTCCCCCACACTTAGATTGCAACTTGTCCTCAAGTTGTACAGAAATAAAAAGTTTAGGAACTTAGCTGATTGTATTTCCAAGCCGGCAATTCGGAAAGAACCCCGAAGAACCAAAATTGCTTGACTATCCTTGGAAATGTGGAGCATCACGATCCAAGTAAGCTTGAATAGATCGGAGACTTGTGGAGCATCACAGAATACCGACATCGACGTGAAAGCGCAAAACAACCTATCAAAAGTGTCCCGCATACTTGATCGGTGCAAAAAGAGTCTACGGGGAAAAAGAATTATACATTGAAAACACAAGGAGAATAAATCATAGAGATGTTTCGTATTAAGCTCGTATAAGGATGGAACATATACATGGACATTGCAAAATAGTAGGCTAGGTGCAACTACATTACAATGCAAACTACATGATATGTAATCCTAATAAAAGAAAACGCAAACAAGCTCAGCCGAGCAAAGTTGTGAAGACAACCCTACAGTGACTACGGCCCTTAAAGAAAAGAAAACAATGCAACTAGATGACATGCAACTAAATGAGATGCACAAATAAAAGAAAATAAAAGGAAGAAAACTAGCCCACTCATTTGCAACATGACATGTATAAAATAAACGTCTACCAAATAATGACAGGTTACGATAAACGACAGTGCTGTCCATTACAATGCAGTGTAGACGCGCCTTAAGACTCATCAAAAGTGATAGCATTATGGAAAACCAACAGTTAGCTATACTAAACAGATATAACTCATAAGACGCGATAGTAGCATACGGAAAACCGACAGTAGCTACCCATATGAGTTACAAAATAACAAGAAAGCACATAAGTCTCAAAGCTCACAAGATTCATCACAGCGGTGTGTAGCATACGGAAACCGACATTAGCTACTATCTAACAATAAGACCAGTTATAGCTTACGAGAACCGACAGTCACTATAACTTGCATAGATGAATCAAGTAAAAGAGATAAGATCAATTATTTAACATGGATCCGTAGATGGAAAGGTGATAAACATGCAAGTTCGTACATCTACGTAAAAATAAAAAGCCACATAAGCTCATATTAAAAACATCCAAGTCAAATAAAGCGTTATAAATCAAGACAGAAGAAATTGGAACCCGGACTCGGGGTTGGACGCCCGTCCAACTATTTGAACGTGCGTTCCATCTTCAAGACGGGCGTTCGGCTGAAAATTTCACACCGAACGGGCGTTTCAAAGACTCAACCGGGCGTTCCACCCGCATATTATAAACTTGGACGGGCGTTCGGATGCCTTGAACGCTCGTCCATTTCCAAAAATGCACGAGATAGGCAGGAAAAATAACAAAGAACCCAAAACTAATCATAAACTCAACACACATATAGCACGTACAACGCCACGTATAAATTTTTAGCACGGGGGTTAGATTACACCTAAACATATAATTCACGTTTCATAAATTGAGTAAAAAAACTTTTTGCACCTTCTTAACCTAACGGTCATCGAAACATGGCAAAAATAAAAACTCTCAATTTATTAAACGCTACTTTTATTGAACACAGGAAATTGTAACAAAATCAAGAATTAACTCAAGTAGATTCAACAAAACACCGATTCCCCGGCAACGGCGCCACTTTTGTTGAGAGGATTTTGCATCATTTAAACAAAAGAAAATTTATAAACCCATACTTAGATGCAAAACTAACTCCTAACCGGCCAAACACCGGGTAGTTGATAGTATAGCGAGATAAGTAAGGGGTCGATCCACAGGGAATTGGGATGTTGAATCTAATTTCGTTAATCTTTCCAATTGTTACTACTAGTTATTACTACAACTAAAACAGACAAGTAAACTGGACAGAGGACTATTAATCCAAAGCCAGGAAACAATAATTGCGAACCAACATAAATAAAACTACAACTACGAAAAACAAGAAAACTAACGAACCCATGATAACGACTAAAGCAATATAACATAGAACAAACATGATCCACCATCCCGCGTAAAAATAAACTTTATAGGTATGCAAACTGTCAAAAGGATAAAATAGAGTAGTTGGTGGATCAAATACTACAACGGGGATAATACAGCACAATAATAGTCCATTTTCATCACTCTTGCTCCTTGTGAAGAAGAAAAGTGGAACATAGAGATGTTGTGTGGATTACAGAAGGTTGAATGACTTGATTGTCAAAGATATCTACCATATTCCTCTAATTGTTGAATTTTTTGATGAGTGCTAGGGCATTTTCAAGAAAGACTTGAGGTCTGGATTCCATCAGATACGATGACGGAAGATTACGTCTAGAAGAATGCCTTAGTAACTCATCATGGCCAGTTAGAATTCAAAATGATGCCATTTGGGCTCACGAATGCCTAGCCACATTTCAAAGAAGTATGAATAAGATGCTGAGACCTTGACTGAGGAAGTTTGTGCTGGTATATTTTTTATGACATCTTCATCTTACGCCTTGACATGGCTTCCCACATACATCTTAAAGTGGTTCTGGAAGTTTTGAAGAAGAACCAATACTATGCTAAATTGTCCACGTGCTCTTTTGGACAAACCAAGTTGGAATACTTAGGCCATATCATACATGAGGGTGATGTGCATGCTGAGCCAAGAAAGATTTAAGCCATGTCGGATTGGCCCAGCCCTACAATGAGACTGAACCGAGAGGGTTTTTGGGCCTAATAGGTTTATATAGGAGATTTGTCCCCTATTATGGGATTATTACTAATCCTTTGAATGACTTACACAAGAAAGATGGGCTTTTTTGGTCGTAGAGTGCCTTAGAAGCATCTTAGAAACTCAAGGAGACCATATGCAAATCACCAGTACTTTTTTTGCCAGATTTTGGAATTCCATTTTGCTTTTTTGCATTGAAAGATATGCATGTGGGAAAGGCTTAAGAGCTGTTTTACAACAAAACAAGAAATTTGTGAATTATCTAAGCAAGGCCTTCAACTTTAAGAAGATGATATTGTTCATCTACGAGAAGGAACTCCTGACACTCTTCATGGCAATAACTAAATGGAAGCCATATATTCAAGGCAGGCCTTTTGTCATCAAAACTGGTCAACGGAGTATAAAGTTCATTCTGGATCAGAGGGCCACTACAGCACTACAACAAAAAAAGTGTGACCAAGTTACTTGGGTTGGATTCACTAGTGTACAAAAAGAGAAGTGAAAATGTAGTTGTTGATGCCTTGTACATGCAAAGTATGTTTAGGGACCACCGTGTGTTGTGAGCACAATATTCTCTTCTTGGAAGCAATAAGTATCATCCAACTACTAGGGTGACCAAGATGTGGAGGAAACATTTCGGGCACTGGTGTTTAGTACAGCTTTAAATCCCCTCTACACTATGCACCATGAGATTCCTTATGTACAAAAGAAGGATATACATAGGAACCGCATGAAGGTTTGAAATCCATTTTTGTAGAAGTTTAAGATCCAAATTGATAGAAAAGTTGCACTCAAGTCCAATAGGGGGTCAGTGCGTGTTATAGCAGGATTAAGAGACTTTTTATTGGCCCCAACTTAAGACGGATGTTCAGGAAATGATCCAAAGGTGTATTACTTGTCAGCAGTGCAAAAGTGTATATGATATACCTCAGGATTGCTCCACCCATTACCAGTCCCTCACATTCATGGTCACAACTCAGCATGGAGGATAAACATCAGTTTTAAAAAAAAAAAAAAACGAAAAATCCATTCATATATAGCATCGAAACCAAAAATAAAATAAAAAATAGTAACAAACTCAAAGGTGCTTTCACACCCTATCTATTCCACTCGTGCAGTGGAATGAAACTAAGCTTTTTATGTACCCATGGGCTATGCTACTGATGTTTTAGTGGTAATGGTTAGTAAGCTACTACTAGTGCTATATCTACTTACTATGGGTATAGATCAAGGTAAACAACTTGCTTTGCAAATGGATGACATTACTAAGATGAGATCGAAGCTGCTATACGCCCTATATGCGTAGACATCGACCTAAGGTCCTCTTGGACATTGGTGATTGCGGAGACCACTGCTAACTCATGTTTTCCTGCCTTTCGATCCCTTGGTCATTTGCCTATCTCTTTGATCTGACTAGGTCAATCGACCTATCCCCCAGCTATAATACACTTCATGCAATAGTTACAAAACATATAGTATAACATAATTTCACATAAACTATTTCATTCTTCCCCGATAAAAATTCCACACCAAAAGTTCCCAGCAATATTTCATTAATAATAAATAAAAATAAAACATCATAAACTACTATATCGCTCATAAATATAGACAAATGTTCTAATTTCACATTTTAAAGCCTGTATTTTTTTAAAGCCTATATTTTGTTTCAACTATTCATTAAGAATTTACAAAGCTACTTTCACTCATATTCAATTGGAAATTTTAATTGTATCTAGCCTATATTTTTTTTTTGCCATTATATCTAGCCTATATATAAGATGAAGCATATGTACAATTGTTACATTTGCTGCCTAAAACCACATTCTTTCGTTCTTTTTTTATTTTTAAAGATAACACCACATTCACATATTCAGTTTCAATTAATAAAGTAAGATATTACACAATATCGATAATCCACTGTCACAAATCCATCCATACTGCATGCACGCAACTTAGAGTAGGAATACTCCACTGGTATAATTTAAATCGTTACTCAATGTGTAATAATGAGGTCAATTGTGAAGGTAATCAAGATGATGCAATTACCATCCTCATAGACAGTGGTGCATCTCACACTTTCTTAGACCGACATGTTGCCAAGGAGGTGCAAGGTGACATAACCGACTCACCACAGGTTAATAATCACAGTAGTAGATGTAAACAGAATGGTGAGTGAGTTTAAGTGTCCCAACTTGCCATGGATCATGCAAGAGGTTAAGTTCCAATAAGATGTGAGATTGATCAATTTGAGAGGGTGTGACATGGTATTAAGGGTGGATTGGATGTAAAATAGTTACTAAGGAATTAAAAGGATGTATCGTTTTCATATTTATCTACTCTCTTTTTATTTTTGAACACAACTTTTTCATAACGACTATACAATGAATTTTTAGGTGCATTGCACGGATTTATTCGATACTTCTACATAAGGGAAGCCATAGAGATCCTTAAGCCGATGCCCTCAAACATTCTTGAACTTCAAATCTTGAAATGATTGATCTGAATATTCTCAACATCAAGTTTCTTGAAATTACTCCGTTTACGTGCCGCGAAAAACTTCCCCCAATTGTAAGCCTTGTACTTGGAAGGATTTTTCTCATTAATCAATTCTTCCAGAGGCTCCACCAAAGTGTGATGAGCTGGGTTGAAGAAGAATGGTATTGAAAACCTTTCTCTCTTACTATTAACCATCACCCTATGTTCCACGCTCTCGTATTTGTCATTGCTCCAAACCTGTAAAACAATCAAAATTATATGATACGTCAAATTTACGTGGATCGGTCAATCTAATAAAGAGTACAACGAACCCAATATATAAACTAAGTACCTGAACAATGTCACCGACATTGATGATATAAGCATCAGGAGTAGGTTTGACCCGAATCCATTCCCCATCCGTTTTTCGTTTAACCTCGAGGCCTCCAACATCATCCTGAGCAAGAACTGTTAATGCACCCGCGTCCTTATGGCGACCAACACCGAGTGCAAGATCAGGGATAGGGCATGGAGGGTAGTAATTCAGCCGGATAAAGCTCGTTTGCTCCTCAAAGAATCCATGCATTCGTTTTTCTGGTAGCCCTAAACTCAAGGATATGAGTTCCAATAGCTTGAAACATAGTTCTTCAGTTTTCTGAGCATATTCCTCACAAGCCTCCCTGTCAAAAAGATTATGCAAATTAATGATCGAGCCCAATTTATACAATGTGTGGAACACTTCAAATAAGGTTTGAATTGTCTACAAAGGTTCGAACTCGAGACTTCTTGCTTAAGAGGCCAAAACCTAGGATGCACGGATACGGGATACGCGGATACGAGATTTTCGTAAAATATAGGATACGGATACCGGGATGTATTTGTAAATAATGAAAATATAAGGACCAATCTGTAAATAATTAAAATGCAAGGACCAAATTTATACATTTATTGCGATTCTTAAAAACCCAAAAGTTCATAATGGGATTAACAAGAAGATGAAAGGAAAATCTATTATTCTTGGGACGGTGAAGTTTTGGGCTTTGAAATGGCATACTGGCACACACATTTTCATGTCTTTATGAAAAAAAAGAAATGAAAAGAAAAACCCAATTTTCTCATGGGCGTATCCGAAGGCTGATACGCATATCCTATCAGAATTGGGGTATCCTAAATGCCGTAATTGAATTTTTCGAAACTACAAATCAGTCCAGATACGTATCCCATGACGTATCTTGCGTATCCTTGCCGTATCCGTATCCGCGGCCTATCGGATACGCGATACGGCTGAAAACTCACGTATCCATGCATCATAGGCCAGAACCCCTTCCACTCGGACCTCTCTCCCAACAGAACACCAATTTTATTGGTGAGTATACAAACCATCATTATTGATCAATGAAACTGATTCAAGCTACAAGAACTAATGATACAAACAAGTGAGAATGGTAATACAAGTTGGTGTGATAAGATTAGTACCTTAATTCAGGAAGAAAATCGGGCCATTGATTGTGGAGCTGATTGAGCTCATTATGATCAGCTTCATATGAAGTAGGTATGAAGGTGGGAGACTTCACTACCAAATCAAACACTTCTTTCCAGTCTCTAACGTTTTTAGTGTGCTCTGTATCGTAATATCCTAATGGATTCACTTCATCTCTCTTGACCTTCAACTTGTCCTCTTTTGGCAACGAAAAGAACCGTCTTGACACCGACTCTATTTTCTGGCGTAATTCATTGGGAACCCCATGATTGATCACTTGAAAAAATCCCCACTTTTCACAAGCATCGCCTATTTCGGAGACTATATGGTTTAAATCCTCGGGATTCGAAGAGTTCAACACAGAAAGATCGATAACTGGGATGCCTTCTGCTTCAGTTGGTGTGAGTTTTGGCCTGTGCTCTAGATCTTGAATGAAAGCCGGATCAACCTCTCCCATTTGTTGGCTGTGATTTTTATTTTTATTTTTTTATTATTATTTTCGTGTGTGCAAGCTAATCGTAATTCTAATTAAGGGGGGTGTTGGATAAGAGATAGTCAAGCATTATGTATGCAGGTTGTCTGGACAAGATTCTTTGAACCTGGACAGAATCCGTTACCATCTTTGATTAATCTGGACGATTAGCTGGAGTTTTTGCCTCACCCGTTGTTCATTTTGTCCTTGTTTGCATCCTGATTCCATCAAAAACGTCATTTGCAATTGCAACCGACACGCGATGTCATCCCACGCTACGCGACCTTGTTTTTACTTAGACACCGAATTAGAGACACAACTTGGCCAGGTGATGTCATCCCACGCTCAATACTTACTTTAAACATAAGAAGTTAAACAACCCATCACGATAAGCAAAATATGTACTTAAAACATAAGCATTGATCGTTCATTTACATAGAAACAATCGCTCAATACTTACTTTAAACATAAGAAGTTAAACAACCCATCACGATAAGCAAAATATGTATTAAAAATGATAAAGTTGAATTGATCGTTCATTTACATGATTGGTGTAGAATGAAATCGGTGAAAAAAGTAGAATAATGAATAAAATAATGGTAAAAAATGTAATAAAGTTGATAAAGTGAAATTGATTTAATATTTTTTTATTTGTAGTTGAAGATTTATTGGTGAGATTGTAAGAAATGATTTGTGATGTGATGTAAAAAAAACGCCTCAAAAAAACTCCGCCAAAAAAATATGTTACTGGTCGGGAAGGACAGTTTCTTAGAAGTGTTGCTACATGTTACTTAAAGTAACAGACGCGTTTTTGTCCTTCTCAATCACTATCTTTTTTCCTTGTCCTTTTTTCTCATTTTGTATCTTATTTTGTCCTTCTGACTTGCCACCCCGAGAAACAATTACATCTTGTTAACATATATTGAATTAAGTCTGGTTGACTTTTAGCAATATAAGCCTTCTATTTGTAACCTATTAAGGTCTCACATATTATTGCAATGAGAATGCAAGTGCATGTTTTCTTCTTTTCTTTCTTGATTTGTTGATTATACCAATTCCAACATGGTATCAGAGATTCGATCTTAGGCAAAGCTAATCTCAAATACTATGATCGTGGATCGAATTGAATTTCTCTGGGGTTTGGTGAGTTTTGCTTATCATTTTCTGTGATATCTCGTGGTATGTAGTTGAATTTGCCTCTACAGATCTGCTTTTCTTCGGTGATTTTCTTGGTAAATATTGTGAAATTGTCGTTGGCTTCGATGTCGTTTTAGTATGATCTGTGCATCTTGTTCAACATGGTAAGGGGTGAAGATTTGTTTCAGCAACTAGTGTTTGTTTAGATGGTAAGAACTATTCGTACTAGAGTTACGTAATGATTTTTTTTTTTTTTTTTTGAAAGGCAAGCAAATGTGGAGTTATATTTCTGGTATTGTTGTGGTTCGTAAAGCTGTTGATGAGAAGCACGTTGAATTTGAATTGATGGAGAAGTGGGATACTTGTAATTCAATAATCATTACTTGGATTAATAATTCTGTTGAGAATAGAATTGGTATGCAAGTGGTCAAGTATGATACCACTAAACAGGTTTGGGACTATTGTAGGACTATTTTGGTGCCATAGGTGGTTCTACAAAAAGGAAAAGTCTTATCTGAAACACAAAATATTCTAAGTAGGAATTCAAGAATAAGGAACAAAGATACAAAATTTTACCATCGCCATTGTCTAAAAAGATAGATGGGCCAACTCAGAATCAGAACGGTGACGTGCCAGCTGGTCGTCCCTTGAAAGGATGCCGCCTTGAGTCCAATCACAGGACATTATTATCTCTCTTGATGTTACAAATGGTTGGTCCTTGTATTAGTTAGATATAAAAAAATCTACTTTGCATGATGATTTACAAGAGGAAGTCTATATGGAGCAACCCTTGTGGTTTGTTGCTCTAGAAAGTGGTCTAGTTTGCAGACTAAAAAAGGCAATGTATGGTCTTAAGCAGTCACCAAAAGCTTGGTTTTGAAAGTTCATTAAAGTGGTTAAACAGTTTGGTTTGAAATGATGTCAAACTGATTATTCTGTGTTTTATGCAAACACTTAGAGAACACAGTACAACAGAGAGTTGTATGCTATAGTAAATCTTGAAATATTTATTCCCATTGTCTATGTAGATGATATTTGAATATATGGCGTGACCAACTTGGTATTGTACTACTCAAAAAATTCCGTCAAAAGAGGTTTTAGATTGAAGACCTTGGGAAGCTACGATATTTTCTAGGAATAGAAGTGGCCAGATCAATTCAGGGTATTATGATGTGTCAGAGAAGATATGTACTTGATTTATTGCACGAAGTTGGGTTAATTGGCAGAAGACCGGTGGATACTCATATGGATCCAAATCAAATATTGTTAAAGGATAAAGGAGAGACTTAAGTGCCCTCGAAAGTACATACGTTTGGTTGGGAAACTCAACTATCTCACCATTACAAGGCTAGGTATTACATACTTGGTTAGTGTGGTGGGTCAATTCTCAGAAACTCCAAGAAAGCAGCACTGGGAAGCATCCTTGATGATTTTACATTACTTAAAACGGGCTTCAGGTCTGGGTATTATATATATAGACCTAATGATTATCTTAAAGGTCAACCAAGGGTTATTGTACATTATTTGGAGGAAATCCAGTGTCATGAGATAGCAAGAATGAATCAGTAGTAGCACAATCTAGTGCAGAAGTCGGGCAATGGCTCTTGAATGCAATAAATTGACATGGATAAGACATTCTCTAAAAGAGATTGTGATGCCAATAGATAATATCTACACATGAAACTTTTCTTTCCTTTTAAGTGGAAAAAAGAAAGTAGAAAGACTAAAGAGACGATATTCATATCCCTTTGTAAAAGCAAAGCATGAATGCACCAATTATATTAAAATAACACACAAGGAAAATCATATATAAAACAGGGTACTTCACAGAAAGAGTTTAGTAATCCAAGAGAAAGCATTTTCAAACAAGTTTCCAACTGAAAACGTACTCAACAAGCCCGGAACTAAATCCTGTAATGAAGGTTGCAAAAGTTGGCAAGTGTAGACAAAACTACTTGGATGCATTCTCAAAACCAAGGGTTTTAGGCCTGACTGATAGTTAAAACCTTAAATAAACAAGTGTTTAAACTCCCCGTTGGCATGTTGACAGACCTGGTTGTAGCACCATAAATCTGCAAGGGATATCAAATGAAATTATTTCTTATCAGCTGAAAATCAGGAAATGTTCAAGCAATGGTACCGTTTACAGTCTAGTGGAATCAAATTCAAGAAATAAAAACGGTCTATGGACAACATTTAGAATGCTTGAAGAATAATTACCACATAGAAATGAGAAGGTCATAAGCATCTATACCATAAAATCAATTATTATACAAAGAAAATATTGATGAAACTATGAGTTTGAGGACAGAAAGCAATCACTATGATTTCACCCTACTCATCCATCAAATAGGGCAGCTAACAAAGTGGTTAAAGATAAAGATTATCAATCAGTGGTGGAGCCATGTATACATGGGGTCATGTGCACCCATACGATTTTTTAACTTCAAAAGATGCCATTCAACAAACATATAAGCTAAAACAACATCGTTTTGATGCCTTCAACACCTGTTATATAGATTAATTTCACTTGGATGATGTATATGTTGGTCCTCACCGAAATATGGGCACTCCACTGGAAAAATTAAATTTGCAGCCCCAGTGTCCATGAAAAAGACCAAACTTTCTCTTGAGTCACATGATGATGAGGGGAGGGGGTGGGGAGGAGGGCATACAGCTTAATGTACTCATATCTAGTCAAGAAATTCAATTAGTGCATATATCAACCATGATTTAATGATTTATCCACTCTTTACTTTTACAGCCCGAAGGTACCAAAATATCGCGGGTTTTGGGTTTTTCTACCCTCTATCTTTTGATGCTTTGCTAATTGCTAAGATTTTTGGAGTGTAAGTGAAAGCAAGGAGCCATGCAAGTATAGCTAGCTGCAGGTGAGATTGGGTATATAAAGATTAAATGCAATAAAAAAATTAGCACAAGCATAATACACATGTAATGAAAGAAATTATTTGACCATTTAGACATACTATACGTAAACCTGAAAGACTGGTATGTGACCAAGAAATAAACACTCCAATTAAGAAGGCAGCATATAGGTAAATCATTATTACGTCCAAGAATAAATACTTCATCAGACCCTTCCCTTACCTAAATGCAGATATATCGTTTAACGAGTTGGTAAAAAGATGTTACATATTATCTGTGGAAGATTCAGTTCATATATTGAATTCAACAAGACAGGGAGAGTGTTAGGAAGATGAAACACTAGAGAATCAATTGAAAGATCAGAATGATGATCAAGTAACTATCCTGCTTCTAAAACACAAGAAAAGTGAATTACGATAACACGATTTCAGAGTTATTGTTTCTGAATTCTGAGTGAAAACAATCTACCTACTTAAGTTCAATTCCTGCCCTCAAATCTTTATATATTGCCTAATACAAACAGTTAACAAAACTAATTAATAATCCTAATCCAAAGTAAATTAGAGATTCGAAATCCTATCTTTATACATGATCCAATGTTTTGCGCTATCAGAGTAAACGGATCATGATGACATGCATGTGGATACGAGTGTGAAAGAATCACAAGCATATGGAGACCAAAAAATTGTTAGCCCACGGACACGCTACAGTCATACTTTACGTTATACATTTCACTGGCAGACTGGTCTCTAGACAAGATTTCCTCTACTATTTCTTCAAGGGTGTTTAGAAAAATTGATACTACAGTGAACTTGGCTGATACAGTAAGTTCTACTTGTTTAGTAAAGCATCAAGATATCCTCTCACCTGAATAACTCTTAGTCCAGCTTCTTATCACCTAAATTCATCAAGTTAAATATACAAAAGTCTAGATCTTGAGATAAATAAATAGCTTTTAGAAAATGATAACATCAATGCAGAAAATATGGACAGTTCCATGAAAAACTTCAAATCATAACACAGAGAATATAATCTAATATGTGAAATAAATAAGCATATGACAAAGATTGAAGAACAAGAAATAACAGGTCACTTACAAAGAGCAATCAATGATTTATCCTTGAACTAAATCAACATAAAGATTGTAACACTATAATTCGTGATTAGGAAAAATAAGAATACAATTAACAGTGCAAATTAGTATACAAAAAAGCAGCTAGAAAGCGGAAACACATAAAAGGGGCAAATACGGAAATTTTGACAAAAACAAATACTACGAGAAAAGAAGAACGCGTGAACCCTACCAAATGAATCGCCGAAGTTGGTCCAGATTTCCGGACGGATTGACTTATCAGTATCAGCGATACCAATGACTTCAACAAACGTGGAAAGCGGAGCAGGAGGATTCCCTTTTATCAAGATTTGCTGCTCGTCCGTTGATTTTCCGAGGACGGAACCGCTTTCCAACCGGAGAACTTGAAACGCCGCCCTGACTCTTTTTCCGACGTGCAATCGGAGCAAATCCGCGTTCACAAATACTGCTGGATTCGATGTATCCATGGCTCGTCTGTTATGTTAGTCTGAAGAAAACAAAAACAAATGTCAATTTCACATCCATTTATCATAAGAATCATAAAATAAATCAAAAGGAGATGCTTATTTTTGGATTAAAGATGTATTACCTCCGGTAGCGGAATAGTCTGAGATCAAAGAATTGCCTCTTCAGTTCAATTTCAGTATCGTTTGCAAATATAGACTATTATAGTTCTGGAAAGGGCGGTAAAATTCCCGCGCTTATTAGATGCTTGGGATCAATTATTTTCGCCTTATTTTGCATTTTTATCCCCTTTTTTTTGGGGAGTGGTAAATGACAAAAAAAAAAAAAAAAAAAAAAAAAAACAGGAATCAGGACAACAGGTGAAAAGGTAAATTGTGTGATAATGACTAATTTATTATTTATAACTCCAAATTCATTATTTGTTGCAGTGAAACTGACCTCAAATCCAATGTTTCGCTGTTCCACTATTTATGTGTTTTTTACAAAAATAACGTTGAAAAAATATCAAATGAGATGTCTAAATAAAGAGAACGTGAAGAGGAAAAATATGATAAAAGAATTACCATCTTTCGACAATCAGATCAAAAGATATATTCGTTTTTGTAGTTGAATACGAAAGAATATAAATCACGGTGAAATAAGAATATGTCCTTTTTACCCAGAAAAATATTTCACTATCTTTTTTGCATATTTCTATGTTCAAATTGACTTTTTAATAATAAACTCTCTTTTTTTATTATTATTGTTTTTTCAGCATCTTTTCAACTTTTTTTTATTTAGTCTTTTGACTAAACTCATTAAAGAAAAAAGGAAAAAGCGAAAATAGTTGTAATTCATAAAGTGTCCCTCTTTACTCAACCCCAAATCTCCCTCATTTACATAAATTCAAATTTTGAATGTCCAACACAAATCCTCCATATCTTCCTATTATCTTTCAAAGTCTCTCATCCTCAAATCCCCCCTCTCCAATTCTGCATCATCTTCTTGTTCTATCCAATTCTTGTAACGAGGTCACTCGTTTTTATGCACACAAACATTCGAACTTTTAACGAATTCAATTTGTGTTTTTATGGAATTTCAGCTTGTTAATGAGTTTGAATTCGTGTTTTTGTGGAATTTCAGCCCGTTATTGTGGAACCCCTGATAATGAATTTGTGTTCTTCGCCTCCAACACAGGTAAAGAGTTGAAATTTGTGTTTTTCATGGATTCATGGGTTCAAGGTTCAAGGTTCAAGAGTTCAGGGGTTCGGGGGGTTCATGGGGTTTAAGGATTAGTTATGGGGTTGAAGAAGATGGGTAATTTGGGTTTTAGGGTTAGGGTTATTGATTTGGAAATTAAGGAAATTGAATCAAGGGTAAATTGGGCAACTCATCCTATTTTGTATGGAAATGGTCTTTTAAAAGAATTTGTTTCCCCACATTATTTAAGCAATTATTGTGGTAAAAAAAGGCTTCTTAACCCAATGCCTCCTTTTTTAGTAGTAAATGTGAATGTATATATTTAACCCGGTATGGGAACACGTGAACACAAAAAAATGATTCCCCGAATAAAAATTTTCTTCCCTTACTCTCGGCTGACTTTTAGGAGTTTTAAAGGCTGAGAGATCAGACTCGGTATTGAAAATCAGAAGGCTGAGGGATCACACTAAGTATTGAAGACTGAAGACTGGGGGTTCAGACTCATATTTGAAAATTAAAGTCGAGTTTATAAAGTTGTCTCCAACTAAGTATGTGATGGTTTGGTATAACTTTATAATACTTGTATAGAAGGCCGGAAGTCAAGTGATGTGATGAAACTTCAAGTTATATAAAATATGGTGTACTCTGATCTCACAAATTAAGATCAGAGAAAATTGAGACTCATATCAATAGCAAAACAAATCTGAAAGAATCCGAAGAAACATATTCTTATGTAAAGAATTTAAAAGGATGAGATTCAGATGTGTAAAATCAGGTATGATCAGAAGAATATTTCAAAGATGCAGAAAAGACAAGTTTAACGTTCATTTTAATGAATAAAAGATAAGGTTGAACAAGTATTTATTGCGTCCCCGGACAGTTGTACTAGCAATTAATGCGGCCAATCGGAAATTCGAAACATGGGACACTCAACCAATAAAAAATAGATCACCAACATATTTCTGTACTTGCAACGTCCAAGAATCAAAAGAAGCAAAATCAAAGGATATGTTACAAATAAGACAAGAATTCATCGAGGGATTACAATGGTTACATTATCAAGAATGTTTCAGAACTGATCGGATGTGAAAATGATGAATTCAGGACATCAAATTTAAAGAATGCCTACTCTATAAAGAGAGGACGTAAGCATTGGTGGGACCAACTTTGGAAAAACTTTTGCATATTCTAACGCTCTATTCTCTAAGTCCTAAGGCATTCTCTCTACATCTTCATATATTCAAAGAGCTTCAAAGCAATATCTAGTGATTCAAGAGTTAGCAAATCTTCAAAAACTTCAAAGATGAAATCAAGCAAGCTACTCTTGTAGAAAGTTGAGCAAACACATAACTTCATATACACATCCAGAAAGGCTCAGCAACCTCTAAATCAACTTCTTGATTCATGACTCAATCTCCAACTTGATTCAATCAACAATGAGGTTTAATCGGTGAAGAAGCTGCAAGCATTGAAGGACTGAAGCAACTGAATTAGAAGCCATTTACGTTAGGGAACTATGTTTGTGATAGTTGTTAAAGGTTACTCCGAAAGAACACCAGAGCAGGATTAGTGAAGCAGCTTAAGTTCAAGTTGTGAAGGATTGATTGCTCAGATTCTGAAACAACTGAGAGAGTTGTCAAGGACAATCATCATTGTTGTATTGGTGTCACAGAACAATAATGAATTCCTCTAGCATTACAGGAGACGAGTGGACTAAGAGATTAAACCATCATTGATGATACGGAACCTGACACGGTCCCATTATCCCCGGTCAACTCGTCTGAGGACATAAGTCAAACTCTTTCCCTGAGCATAAGCGCGCGACGTCGCCAACTTGATGGCCATCCCGCCATCCTCATAAGCATAAGGGGGCCGCCCCGCGGCACTGCGGGCCCATTCCTATGAGAATATCA
Organism: Gentiana straminea; assembly: GCA_036785695.1. Taxonomy (NCBI): domain Eukaryota; kingdom Viridiplantae; phylum Streptophyta; class Magnoliopsida; order Gentianales; family Gentianaceae; genus Gentiana; species Gentiana straminea. Next base: position 705,282 of record JAVUPR010000241.1, on the reverse strand, counting down.
GTTAATGGAAAGTTCATAAGCTTAGATAGAATGCGAGGCCAACGCCATCTGTCGGGCATCGGCGCCGCTAGCACGAGTAGTCTTTTACAGCTTTATCCTTTCCCTATAAATACCCCCACTGTGACATTAATGAAGACAGAGAAATATAGAACAACTTTTGCACATTTATTTCTATCAGCACTGTTCTCACTCTCTCTCATATTTATTTCATATTACCACCGCGGGCTCATCACCAACGTCGATAAACGCCACCGTCCGACGGCGATAACCTCATTGATCGGAGCACCACGAAGAGGCCAGATATCCCACGTCCAAGTCTTCCTTTCAAACTACCTGACGGAAACGGATCACGTCAATTGGCTCCGTTACCGGGAACGTTTTCTTCAAAGGATTCAACACCTTCGTGGACTCCATAGTTGCTCAGCTTGTACCGATCTCCGTCTCCCTTGTATAAAAGGTTTGTTATTCCAGCTTTATCATCATCAAATCGGTTATCTTTGTCTTCACAAACTCCGTTGAAAAATAGCTCATGTGTTTATGTAGACTATCCCAATCTTGCGTTTGAAGATTCACCACTATTGGGATAATCTTATATGAACCGCTAAGAAACGGCCGTGGTTAGCGTTTTTCCGATTTGTATGTTGATCGGGACGGTGTGAACGCCATAAAATTCGACTTGTAGCATCTCTGTGTTGGGATCGATTGCTTGTAGGAGGGTAAAAGGTTCATCGGATGTTGCGTACATAAAATCTTACAGCAGATCACGTCACATCACGTCACATCAACTACCTTTTGAAAAGGATACTAGAGTTGGCTTGTGTCGAGGCAATAATCCCACTTGCTACCTTGGAAAGCTTGTTGTCGACCGGCATCGGACCTCCCATCATGGCTAACCCTTCGCCTAACCCCGTCACACCCAACCCGGCGTGAAAAGCGGATCGCCCCAACGAGGTCTCATGAGAGTGACCCCGCCCGTACAACCGTCGATTACCGCGAGTTCTTAGAAAGAAAAAAACACTCGCTGTTAGGCGAGCTCGCCCGAAGACAGATTAACACCGAGGGCCCGGACAAAGAGGCCCCCGCCCCGCCGGTTCCTAGCGAGGCCGATCCGGCAAGAATAAAGAGTTATGGTGAATACGCGGCGAAAATGAAGGCGCCCAACGAGATCTTAATCTCCGCCGGCCGCCCCGCGCTAGCAATTGATCCTCCCCCAACCGTAGGGGCATGAACGCCGGATCTAACGTCATCGCCCCTCCGTGGAAAGGGCCAAACACGGGGGAAACAACGCGAGCTCGCGTCACGAGCATCGAGGGGAAAGCGTATCCTCCTCTCGGCACGGTGAACACAAACCAAACTAGAATATCGGCGCACGACCGCCCGGGAAAACGTAGAGCTTTACCATCACCACCGAGGGATGAAGATAAAGGAACGCGAGGCAAAGTCGACGGAGACCGGGTCCCCTCGGTGAAAATCCCCGGAACATTATCCCGAGAAGAAGAGCACGGGCCGAAACGAGAAGGCACAAAGCGGTGACGAGGACGACGCCCACTCTCGGGCGCACCTCGAGCCCGGACCAACCAGCGATTTGAAGATCCGAGGCCGATGGTTCTGAGATGAAAAAGAACAAACGAGAAGAGGATAAGGAACCTAGCGCCGCTATGGATGCACTTTCGTACTCGCTCATAGCGAGCCTCCCTCGACGCCGAGTCTCCAACATCAACATAACAGATTATCGTGGTAAGTCGACCCATACGAATGGATAGCCTCGTTCGAGAGCAAAATGATGCTCGCTACTCACCATAGCGCGGCCCGGTGCGTGGCTATGGTGGGTTGCATGAAAGATAGAGCCTCTACATGGCTTCGCAAATTGCCGCCCGGATCGGTTAACATCACCGGGAGGATATGCGGACAAAGTTCCCGACGAAATTCAAGACAGCCGCATAGACCTCGCAAGACCACAACCGATCTGTTTTTGATAAAGCGAGACACCTGGGAGTCCGCCCGGTCGTATTACGAGAAATTCGTCCAAGTTTACGATCAAACACGGGACGAGCCCGAACCCACGGTCATGATGGCATTCTTAACGGACCGGTGGGCGGCGAACTTAAGACACACTTAACGATGCACGCTCCGACCAACTTGAGGGACATGTTGGAGCAGCCCGGAAGTTTACTACCGTCGAGGTCATCCCCGCCAGAAACCGGGGCCTTCAATCTGATCCCACGGCCCCGTTCAATAGTACTCGAGGCCGATCCCCAAAGAAAGGAGGAGGCCGTCAATCCGGCGAAAGAACGGACGACCGTGATTTCAAAAGGCCGCAAAAGTTCGACGTAAAAGATTACATTCCGCTGAATGCCCGACCGTCGGCGATCCTGAACGAAATTTCGGAACACATCCGGAAGCCCCGCGACAATCGTAGCGAAGACAACGTTCGTAAAGCGGACACAAGCAAATTCGTGAGTTTCATAATTATCACGGCCATAACACGGATGATTGTTTTTCCCTGATAAGGATCCTAGACAAAATGGCCCGGGAGGGAAAGTTAGATCGATTCAAATTGGCAGGCGGTGCCAACCGGAGACTCGTCGCAGCCCGGTAAGATGAGCGCGAGCTTAATGTCATCCACGAAAGCCCGCCTAGCAACAGGCGGATAAAAGAACGAGATCAACTCGATCAAAGAATTTGGACGTGAGCGGCCTAGAACTCTGCGGCCAGATGAAGAGGCCTTGACTTTCACAAAGAGCGAGCTTAGCTTTGTTACGGGAGCAATGGAGATGCCCCTCATAATCAAAATCGGGATCGGCAAGTGCGGGGTTAACAGAGTCCTGGTGGATACAGGTGCCGCCAGAGACATCATCTATCTTGACTGCCTCAAAGGTTTGAATTTCACCGAGGCCAATCTGAAACCGTACCTGGGCTCGCTAGAGGGTTTTACCAACCATGAGGTAAAAGTTAAAGGAATGATTGACCCGGAGGTCCGCATCGGAGACTTCGAGCCCTTCCGGATCGAAAAAATAGAATTTCGGTGGTCGATCCGCGCCTCGCTACCACATGATCCCGGGCATACCCGCGATGCGCAAATTTCGGATGGTGTCTTCCATTCCGCATCGAGAGGGTCAAATTTTATACGTAAAATGGCAAGATAGGCCGGGCGATTAGCCGACCACGGACTTATCTTGACCACTTGGCAAAATCAAAGTCGTGGTTGAAAAGGGCACGGGAGCCCGAAGTCCAAGGTGTGCTAGGACAAGCTTATGCTACACCTCCCGTCGCACCGGCGGGGACTAACCCCATCACGAATTCAATAAATCCGTCGTTGGGAGAAGCTCTAGTGATAATCGATACAGCTGAGATCCCAAGTACCGCCGGACGACTCAACCCCAGGATAGGTGAGTCCATGGCCGAGTTAAAGGCGAGCGCTAAGAAAAGAGCGCTGGAAGCCCATATCGAGCGGGGACAAGACACGAACAGCCCTCCGCCGCTTAAGAAACAACAAAAGGAAATTGTATGCCACACATTGCAGATACGAGATGATCCAAGCATTGAAGCAGAGGGGGAGCTCGTCGAGGTAATCATCAATGAGAGATACCCCGACCAAAAGATCAAAGTCGGGGCGCACCTCAGCAAGGCCGATATGTCCGCGCTGATCAACGTGCTGAAAGAGAACCTGGAGGCCTTTGCTTGGGAGGTCACTGACATGCGAGGCGTCGACCCTGAGGTCGCACTCCACCGTCTCAACGTGAATCCCCACTTCAAGCCAATTCAGCAGCGGGCTCGCCAATTTTCAACCGCAAAGGAAGAGGCTGTAAAAATTGAGATCGCCAAACTACTTGCGGCGGATATCATTGAAGAACTACAATATCCTACTTGGCTAGCCAACGTCGTTATGGTTTTGAAGCACAACGGCAAGTGGCGAATGTGCGTAGATTTCACCGACTTGAACAAAGCCTCGCCCCAAGGATCCCTATGAGCTACCCCGCATGACGTAATGGTAGATCGGATAGCGGGTTTTGAAATCCTCGCTTTCGTCGACGCCTATTCTCGGATACCATCGAGTCCGTATGGCCGGGGACGAAGGACAACTTACTCGCTTTCGGAGCTTGGAGGCGGCATGTATTATTACAAAATGATGCCCTTCGGCCTGAAGAATGCGGGTTCAACATTCCAGAGGATGATCAACCGGGTCTTCCACACTCAAATCGGCCGCAACATGGAAGCTTACATAGATGACATGGTCATCAAATCCAAACAGATGCGACTTCATAGCGATTTGAGGGAAACTTTCGCGAACGTACGAAAAAACAACATGAAGCTAAACCCAGTCAAATGCACGTTTGGGGTTAAAGCTGGAAAATTCTTAGGCTTCATGGTCACACAGCGCGGCATCGAAGCAAATCCTGAGAAAATCAGAGCCATTCTGGACATGGCGCCTCCCACGACCGTGAAAGAGGTTCGCAGGTTGAATGGAAGGATAACCGCTCCGGGCGTTTCATTTCGAAATCGGCGTACGTGTGCCTTCCTTTTTATAAAATTTTGAAAAGCGGCAAGGGGTTTGAATGGACCGGAGAATGCACCGAAGCCTTTGAAGAGCTCAAGCAATACTCGGTCGCCCGCCTCTTTTAGTAAGTCCTATCATAGGCGACCGCTTTATTTATATTTGGCGGCCTCGGATAGGGGCGTCGCCGCGCGCTCTTGTAAAGGAAGAGGGGACTCCCGAGAAGCCCGTTCAAAAGCCCATTTACTATGTTTCGAAGGCTCTCGGTCCCGTGGAAGGTCGATATTTTAATGCGAGAAATTGGCTTACTCTCTTGTTATAGCGGCTAGAAAGCTCCGTGCATATTTTTCATCACATACGATCATTGTACTATCGGATAGTCCGCCGCGTCGGGTTTACATAAGCCGGACCTCGCCGGTCGTCTCCGTAAATGGGCAATTGAGCTCACCGAATTCGACATCAAGTACGAGCCTCGAAGGGCAATCAAGGCACGAGCCATGGCCGAGTTCATTCTTGAAGCAAGCTTCCGAGATCCCTCGACAACACAACCCACTTCCCCTTCGACCAACTCGTCCGACGAACCGGCTCCTAGCGGCCCCACGAGGCCCGGCCCACCGTGGCGCTTGTTCGTTGACGGCGCTAGTGGAATTGGAGCTTGCGGGGCCGGCATCGTCTTGCTCGAGCCGGGAACGTCCGAAGAAATTGAGAAAGCGCTTCGCTTCGATTTCACGGCGTCAAACAACCAAGCCGAATATGAGGCGCTCATCGCAGCCCTTGAGCTCGCCCTCGCAATGAGAGTTGAGAACATACACGTCTTTTGCGACTCACAACGGGTTGTCAATCAAGTGAATGGAGGTTATAAGATTTATTGTTCGAAACCGCAGCGCACATCGACCCGGTCCGGAAGTTACGTCGTCGGTTCGGATATTGCGAGCTCTCTTATATACCACGCACTCGAATTTGAGGGCGTACTATTTATCCAAGTTATCCGACGCCGACGCGGCGCTCGCTCCCCGACATCCCTTTGGAATACCTCGGGGAACCTTCTATCAACGGATGCGAGGTCATGGATATTCAACCCTCCCGCGCCGCCGGATCGATGAGGTCAAGGATTATATTGAGCATGGAGTTTTGCCTTCGACAAGATAGAGGCGAGAACCTTGGCTCGCCGAGCGCAGAAGATATGTCGTGCAAAATGGGATACTTTACGGCGCTCTTTCTCCAAACCTCTCGCTCCGCCGCATCGGGCCGGAGCAAGTGAGGGTATCCTCCATGAGCTTCATCAAGGAGTGTGCGGCGGGCATCCACTGTCGAACCCTCGCACAAAGGGCGATCACCGCATGATACTACCGGCCTACCTTGTTGAGGGATGCGGATATATTCGTTAGGGAATGCGACCCCCGTCAAAGGTACGCGGATATACCCGTGTTACCCTCCGTAGAGCGAGCATCGTCACCGCTTCATGGCCTTTCAAATGTGGGGCATCGACCTCGTCGGTCCAATGCCTAAAGGGCGCGGAGGATGTGAATACATAGTAGTAGCGATCGATTATTACACCAAATGGACAGAGGCGAAGCCCCTCGGAGAGATTGCCACCACCCGGTCATCTATTTTTTAATGGATCAAGTGTGGACTCGTTTCGGGGTACCTCGCATCATCATATCCGACCATGGACCACGCTTCGTAACGGAATTCGACGAGTTTTGTAAAGAGCATGGCGTCATTCATGCGACGTCTTCGGTCGCCTATCCTCAAAGTAATGGTCGCGCAGAAACGCAAACAAACAAGTGCTCGTAGGCCCGAAACGCACTCTATGCGGAAAGAAAGGCGAGGTGGGTAGATGAGCTCGCCCGCGATCTTATGGTCGCTCCGGACCGCCAAAAGTCCACCACAGAGAAACCCCATTCTCCCCGACTTATGGTTCGGAGGCGATGACACCATGGAGATGTCTCTACCTAGCATCGAGTGTCGCATTTCAACGAGGACACCAACGAACGATCGCGTGAGTTTGAGCTCGACATGCTCGAAGAAAAAAGACGCAAGCGGCGACCCGTTTGGCTAACTTCAAGATGGCCGCTAAGCGACACCACGATAAGAAGGTACGCCACCATTTTTTCAAGGCGGAGATTTCGTATTAATTAAATGTGAAGCCGCCGGCCGCAAACCCAAAAAGTTAGACAAAGACAATTGGGAGGGGACCCCTTCGGATCTCTCGCGAGCTAAAGAAGGGGACATATTATCTCAAAGACAGGAATGGCCGTGAATATGAGAATACTTGGCACGCCGACAACCTCAAGAGATATTACATGTAGTCCTCTCGTTTTTTGGAAGTTTTTGTTCCTTGTGTATATATTTTTCTTCCTTTTTGCCCAAAAAAAAAAAAAAAAAAAAAAAAAGGGGAGTAGGGGGACTGTGCCCAGCGCCGCCCCGACCCCGCGCACAGGCTTGTGTATTTTTGGGTTAGCAAAAACAAAAACAACTCAAAATACCAAAGCGAGAGAACAAAGGCATAAAACGAAATGGCCATGCGGCGGCCCCAATGTGCACGAAGGAAAAGGATCAAAGTTAACGGGGTGGCGAGCCCCACATCGCCCGGAAACAAAAGTTAATATTACAAACCAATAACAAAGTTTCGTCAATAACAAAAGGAGAATCAAACGCTTCCGGAATCAAGGCCGCCTTGCGAATCTCCCGGCCGCGCCCTCCTCACCACCCGGAGCCGCCCGATCCCCCTCTGTATTGGCCCCATCCAAGATCGCCTGCACGAGTGATCGCATGTTCTCTTTTGCTGCCGCTGGAAATACCGCCGCCTATAAACCATCAACCCTACATCGCTCGCGGTATTCCGCGATCTCCTCCTCGGAGTATGGAACCACGGGATAATATTGAAGGAGCTCGGCACTGAAGGAATTCTCCTGAGTCCACGCCGCCATATCATGTAAGCTGGGGACCCTCTGCTGGTGCATCGACCTACGGACACACCTCGCCATATGATAGCGGCCTTGGTCATATTGTCACCCAGATCCTTCCAATATTCGGCGCTGTCCTTATATTCAGCAAGGGCGGCCTCGATTTTGGCCTGGACATCCGAGGCAAGGTCCTCGGCCCTTTTGATAGCTTCCTCGCCTTTCCGACGGGCATCCTCGCTTTCCTTAGCGGCATCGGCGACAAGATCCTCGGCGGCTTTTCAACTTTTGCTCACAGCACCCGTGGCGGCTTCGACCTTCTTGCGATGATTCTTCTCATGAGTAACTTGGCGCTCCAACTCCGCTATCTTGTCCGCCCGTGTCTTTTCTTTAGCGGTATACGAGCCTTGGCGTCGCCAACTTTGGCCTCCGTGTCCTTCATCGTCCGCACCAACTCCCGGTTCTCCCCGCGCCTTCTTCGCCGCTCGTCGGCCGGTTCGGCTCGTTCGCTCTCCACCAACCTCTCAACGCATGATCTAAAGCGGCAAGCATGCAACGCGAGACCTAAAAAAGACACAGTAAGCACTTGGAAAATAAAAGGAAATTCGTGCGAGGAAACATATTTACCTTATGCGCCGACATCCCGTACTCGGCGACGGTAGCCCTCATAGCCTCGCGGGGATCAATAGAGCTGTTGCCGATGTTGGCAGGAGCAATCCTTTTTATCGGTCCGGTCCCCACGGATAGGCGAGCCTCGCGCTCCATTTTCCGGTAAGTACGGGGAAGAGGAGGAACCGCCGACGTAGCCGACTCCATCATCACACCCCGGTCCGGGCGATGATTGATCGGCGCGAAAGCCTCGTCAAAATATAAAGGAATGTCGCACTCGCCGAAGCTTCTTGCCGTGCGCGCTCCCCGGCACGAATTCATGAACAGTGCAAGGTTGAGAGGGGGAGAGTCAAGACCCTCTAGGTCGACAACCTCGGATGGCGCATCCACTCTTGGTCTTTTCCGGGAAAGGGGGACGTCTTCAAGAACATCTTCAAACTCTACGGGCGCTACCAGTGCGGTGCCCGCAGCCTTCGGTGGCGGGGGGGGCGGACATCTTCTCGTAATCGCTCCGGCGATCGCAATACCAGAGGAAGTCCCCGCCTCAGACGCTGTACCCGCCGCAACAACGGTCACTCCCTGATTGATCCCCACATGAACAGTCGGTATGATCACGGGATCTGCCCTCGCTAACTCTTCCTCCCGCGTCTTCCTCGCGGCATTAGCAGCGGCAACATTAGCGCTCTGCGAAGACCGGATGCCGGCATCTCTAAAAAAAAAAAAAAAAAAAAAAAAAAGGAAGCATCGAAATGTACAAGTCAAAAAAAAAAAAAAAAAAAAAAAAAAAAAAAAAAAAAAGGGAGTAGGGGGTGTGCCCGCCGCCGCCCCGACCCCGCGCACGGCTTGTGTATTTTTGGGTTAGCAAAAACAAAAATAGAGAAGAAATGGTTTTACCCCGGCGGCTCGACCAATCGCCGCCACACTCTTCGCATTGCGTCGGAAAGTTCCTACCCAAGTGGCACTCGCCGACCCGGTCGGATCACTAAACTCCACGGATGGCGGGGGAATGTTCACGACGAGCAAAATCCCCGACTCCAAACAGCCCGGGATCCCCGCCATCCTCGCGCTACCCGGCTTTACGTTCGTCAACATCCGAACGCCGATCATGCGGACTGTGCGGATCGTCCGCGAGCTTATCAAGGCCACAATCGCCTCTACTTCTTCGGACTTGCGAGAGGAACCACTCGCCTTTGAGCCACTTGGAGTCTAGTCCCCGTGCAGCCCGACTCCCAAAATGCGGGAATGGCCATCCGACCCCGGATTGCACGCGCATCACTCTTTGGCTCCAGTTGTAGATTTTGTTGTCGGCGGGGTAAAAAGGGCGAGGCCTCCCCTCACGCGCCCTCACGCTCACCTGACCCGGAGTTTGGGTGCCGACGAAATCATGGAACTCCCTAAACAGGCCCAAGGAGGGCTCAATTCCATTAAGGCGGCACGTCGCAATAAACGCCGCCGGGGCCCTAACAAAGACATTAGGGTGAAAGTCCGCCGGCAAGGCTTCCAGCAAATACATCACCTCCACCAAAAAAGGATCGAAAGGGGGCCTGAACCCCGCCAGGAAATTGTCGAAAGGAACATACAACTGGTCCCTGGTAGAGCGCCCACAAGTATAATCATACGTCGTCGGTCGTCCATGCACGGACAAAAATGATAGTCGTCGGAAAGCCGGTATCGGGCGCGGATAGCGGTGTTAAAGTCAGGCGCCGCGGTCAACAAAGATCTCCATTCTACATCGGCGGCGCGATGCATGGCCTTCAGCTTTCCACCCTCTTCCAAAGACTCCGCAGTCTCCAAGCTGATCTGGATTTTCCCCCTCTGCGGGGCGGAGCTAGCAGGTTTGGGTGCCCCCACGGCTGTCCCCCTTCGCCTTTGCGGCTTTGGGGCGGACGCCGTCTGAATCCTTTCACCGGCGGTCTTAGGAATTCGCTCTCTGGGAGCTAAGTGCTGCAAGGATTCAGAAAGCAGCTGAGTGCCCCTCGTTATAAGTAGCCTTTGGGCCTCGCCAGTCGCAGGACGCGAGTCCTCTTCGTCAGAATGGGAAGGTGAAACCTCGCCGCCAGCCATTTCCTCGGCCCCGCCATCCCCATAACTAAATTCCTCTTTATCGCTGTCGTCCCCGCCGTGCGACATGCTGCAAAATGAAGAGAGGTGGATCAACGCTTCGTTCAGGTCGACACCGCCCCCCCCCCATTTCCGCGCAAGCCAAACAGCACAGGGGGCAACGGGGTCATAAAGAAATACTACACGGAAAAATTGAAAATTGCACCCTAATCCCTGAAGGCTTCAAATTCACAAAAGAAGGGCTTAGGCATACGGATTCTATCACCGGTTAGAAAACCTCAAAAATCCGAATATCTACGGGACAAAAAGCATACTTAGGATCTATACAGGCCAAGAATCAACCACAAAAAGACGATCAACAAAGAAAAACCTAGTGTTAGATCGGATAAAGATGGTACCTTTATGATCTGGATGGCAGAAAATTGGGAAGACAAGGATGATCGCTCCGATCGGCGAAAAGGCTCACTCCGATGAAGTTCAAACACGGCCTCGGCCTCGAATTCTGGAAACTTGGTTCTAAATCACCACAGGATGCTCTTGATTTCTGGCTTGATCAGCCTGAGAATTTTGGAGGAGGTTTTCGAAAAAGTGGCAAAAGGAGGGGCAACACCCCCTTAAATAGACAGGCATTCAACCAACCAGCGGCTGTGATTATCTTCATCCAACGGTTCGGGTTTACGCGGGAAAGCGAAAAGTTTCAGAATCCGACACGACGCTTTGAAATTTGAAGTTTGCGTAAAGAACGAAACGCCATCATTACCAGCCGTCACGTCCTACGGCGAAACGTCACCTTGTCAGAACTGAAAGGACGCCACGCAATGATACGCGGCGTTCGCGCCCATTTGTATTGCTCCACGTGGCACGCCACCTGCAATAGCTCGCTTGTACAGTTTTCGCTCTCGACAACACAAATGACTTCGCCATCTCGCCTGGGATCGCAGAAAATGATTAAATCCCAGAAACTCAACATGTCGACCTCGGTCAGACCAACGAGCACGGACGATTTCCATCGCAAGCTCTCAAGCCGCGCGCGGCGACCGAACCGACTCCTCGCGGCATATCCGGATCGCTCTATGCGTGCACCTCAACATGTCGACCTCGGTCGGACCAACGAGCACGGACGATTTCCATCGCAAGCTCTCAAGCCGCGGTCGCGGCGACCGAACGACTCCTCGCGGCATATCCGGATCGCTCTACGCCGTGCACCTCAACATGGTGACCTCGGTCGGACCAACGAGCACGGACGATTTCCATCGCAAGCTCTCAAGCCGAAGTCGCGGCGACCGAACGCTCCTCGCGGCATATCCGGATCGCTCTATGCTGTGCACCTCAACATGTCGACCTCGGTCAGACCTACGAGCACGGACGATTTCCATCGCAAGATCTCAAGCCGCAGTCGCGGCGACCAGAACAGCTCCTCGCGGCATATCTGGATCGTTCTATGCTGTGCACCTCAAATCGCAGTCCGATGGCGTCATCGCATCTCCCCGCTGCGTCCACAAACAGTCAGGTATCCCAACGGATGGAACGGTTCAAAAGCCATCATTGGTGGTCTTCCCGAGTTTTAGCCGTGTTTAATAGGGCTACTTTGACTAGGGACTATTCTGGACGAAAAATAGCCCATGATTACCCACCATAAATAACCGTCCCTTCGAATGCTCATAATGACGGTAAACCTCTCAGATAACCATCATTACGCCGGTCATTATGATCGTCTCTTCGTATAGCCGTCGTTCTGTCTGTCCACCATTATGGTAATCCATGCCAAACACGCCACCTCCCTCTATAAAAGCCAGCCATTTCACTGCCTCCTCCACAGATGTTTCTTCTCCCATTCGAATCACTCGTTTCTTCCTTACAAAATCCCAGAAAAACAAGAATGTCTCAGTCGGATAATGTTGAATACGAATTTACGGAGGAATACAAAGGCAACGAGCATCTGGAATCCAGCTTGCACTTCCTCCATAACCCTTCAGGGGAAGGACAACCCCCAATTTCAATACCACGAGTGGAAATGGAACGAGAATCTGATACCACCGCCGCCGCCTTCTTGCGCCCCGAGATTGCGGAGTTAGAGCGTGAGGAGGAAGCTGAGATAAGCGAATCCGAGTCCCGCGGGCTCACAGGAGGATCAGAGGTATTCATCGGCGATCGGATCCACAGACCGCACAAAGCAAGCTGTTCAAAAAGTTTGTGCGCCTAGTCCGGAATGGAAACTGCCAGGGGGCCATGGTCGACGCTGTCTGGGAAGAATGGCAAAGCGTTTTTCACCAGAATTGGGCCCCTTACAATCACCGAGTCCGCAAGCTGAGATCCAAGATGAGAGAGGATCGCTTCCTATATGAGGGGAAGACGACCTGGTAGGCCGCCGGATGAGAGAAGATCGCTTCCTATATCTGAAAAGGGGCGGCCTGGTAGGTCAGATCCCTTGTTGCTTGCGTCTGACTGCGAACTACCGAGCGCGACGACGACTCCGCATCACCACTAACGTGTACTAGGAGGAGGAAACCCGCTTGTAGTGATTGGCAAGCCTTTCGTATAGCTTCAACTTCACGAAGCGCTCGCGGGATATGTTGCATCAACTTCATGTCGCAACCCCGCCTCGCCTCGAAGGAGCGGTCTTGAGATTTCGATACAAACAGAGAGTACTCTTTTCCCTTGCTTAAGATTTTTTCCCACCGGGTTTTTCTTAAGAAAGGTTTTGATGAGGCTCTACGAGTTTGTATCCCTAATCCCGAGTCCGCTCAACTTTTGTCTTCCAAGAGTGTTCGACAACGGAGACTCCTCGACCGATACTACTCTACGCCGCAACAAATTTCCGCCGCGAGTAGGGGGGCCATTGATGATACGGAACCCGACACGGTCCCATTATCCCCGGTCAACTCGTCCGAGGACATAAGTCAAACTCTTTCCCCGAGCATAAGCGCGCGACGTCGCCAACTTGATGGCCATCCCGCCATCCTCATAAGCATAAGGGGGCCGCCCCGCGGACCGCGGGCCCATTCCTATGAGAATATCGGCTTAATGGAAAGTTCATAAGCTTAGATAGAATGCGAGGCCAACCGCCATCCGTCGGGCATCGGCGCCGCTAGCACGAGTAGTCTTTTACGCTTTATCCTTTCCCTATAAATACCCCCACCGTGACATTAATGAAGACAGAGAAATATAGAACAACTTTTGCACATTTATTTCTATCAGCACTGTTCTCACTCTCTCTCATATTTATTTCATATTACCACCGCGGGCTCATCACCAACGTCGATAAACGCCACCGTCCGACGGCGATAACCTCATTGATCGGAGCACCACGAAGAGGCCAGATATCCCACGTCCAAGTCTTTCTTTCAAACTACCTGACGGAAACGGATCATGGCCCCCTGGCAGTTTCAAACTACCTGACGGAAGGCTTCGTGATTCGAAATTTCGATTTCGGATCATGGTTCCGATCTAGGTAATCGGGTAAATTCCGGGTCAGGTCAATACATATATATTATGCAACTTTGTTTGGCGATGATGTTGTGTGGAGTTCTGAGTTTTGGAGTTTTCGGACTTGCGGGCTGCCACTGGACTAGCGGCGGGAGTGAAATTCTGTGAAAGCCATTTTGTTTGTTTTCCAGCTTCCGTACATTTATCTCTGATAATTTGTATGTCGGTTCACGTGAGAACAATTAAGACGGTTGTATTTAATGTGCCGGACACTCGCTTCCGCAAAATGACTCGATTTCCAAGACAACGTGTCACACACTATTTACTGTTAAACAAAGTTTATTATTAAAGAGTAAGTCTCCTAGCACCGGTTCGTTGGCACCTATCACAAGCCTTGCGAAGGCTTCGAATCCTTGAAGATCGTGGGCCAATAGAAACCGGACCGAAAGATTTTAGCAACGGTTTTCCAGGGGACCAAAGTGGCCACCGCAGGGTCCACCGTGGCATTGTTCAATGATATCACGTTGCTATCGATTCGGGGACGCATCTTCTCAACAATCCATCTTTACAGATTTTAAAGAGGTAAGGTTCATCCCACACGAAGGTTTTCAAATCAGAGAAAAATTTCTTCTTCTCCTGATATGAAAATTCTTGATTTAAATACTGGGAATGCAGGTAGTTGACGATAGAGGCAAACCATGGAACATCTGGAGTGCACTCGTCTATATGCATAACATGCTCGAGAGGAAAGTAAAGGTCTATCTCTTCAGGTTCTTTCTTCTCATCATTCTGCATTCTAGAAACATGATCTGCTACTACGTTTTCACTAGCCATTTTATCCTTAATTTGAACATCGAATTCTTGCAGGATCGCATCCAACGTAGTAAGCGCGGTTTAGCATCTTTCTTTGTCATAAGATAGCGCAGCGGCGTGGTCGGTCCAAACAATGATCGAGGCACCCAACAAGTAACTACGAAATTTGTCCATAGCAAAGACTACGACCAATAATTCCTTTTCGGTGGTTGTGTAGTTCACTTGTGTGGGGTTCGGTGTGTGGACCGGCGTAAGGAAGAGACGGGTCGGAATTTTCCCTTAATTCGCCGACCTAAGACCGCACCAACGGCGTAGTTGGATGCATCACACATGAGTTCAAAGGGTAGGTTCCGGTCAAATGGAGAGATAAGGATCGGGGCGGAAATCGAGTTGACTTTTAAGCTCATCAAACGCATGCTTGCAACTATCATCAAAATTGAAAACAACATCTTCTCTCGAGTAAAGTGGAAAGGGGCTTAGCTATCTTAGAAAAATCCTTAATGAACCTCCTATAAAAACCAACGTGTCCAAGGAAACCTCTTACTTCACGCACATTTTTAGGGAATTTCATCTTCTCTATAGCCTCAACTTTTGCCCTATCTACTTCCATTCCTCTTTCGATATCTTGTGGCCAAGAACTATTCCTTCGTCTACCATAAAATGGCATTTTTCCCGCCTTTAGGACTAAGTTCTTCTCCACACGAGCGGGATAATACTTGATCAAGATTATCAAGACAAGTGATCAAAGGATTGACCAAAGACCGAGAAATCGTCCATGAATATCTCCATACACTTTTCAACAAGCCCATCAAAGATTGCCGGCATGCATCTTTGGAATGTAGCCTGGGGCATTGCAAAGACCGAATGGCATTCGCCTATAAGCGAATGTACCATAAGGGCAAGTGAAAGTAGTCTTTTCTTGGTCGACGGGTACATGGGTATCCGGAAGTATCCAGAATATCCATCAAGGAAACAGTAGAATGTATGTCCTGCCAGACGCTCTAACATCTGGTCAATGAATGGAAGGGGGAAATGATCTTTCATTGTAACTTCATTGAGCTTTCTATAGTCGATACAAACTCTATAACCAGTAACGAGTCTCAATGCTACTTCTTCGCCCTTCTCATTCTTCTCAATAGTAATTCCACCTTTCTTAGGAACTACCCGAGTAGAGATACCCATTCACCTGCAAGAAATTGCGTAAATGATACCCATGTCTAAAAGCTTGATAATCTCCTTTTTAACCACCTCTTGCATATGAGGGTTGAGCCTCCTCCTCGGGGTCGTCTAATACACTTGGCACCCTCTTCGGAGTCTTAATCTTGTGCATACAAATGTCGTGAGATATCCCTCTCGATGTCTCCTACTTGCCAACCAAAGGCTTTCTCATTTTTTCTTAAGACGTCCAATAACTTCATTTCTTCTAATCGAGATAACTTGGCCGTAAATAATCAACGGAAGCTTGTCACCTTCTCTTAAGAACACGTATTTCGTATGCTTAGGTAACGGCTTCGCCGATATCGGATACGCGGGGGTCTTCTAAACTTGATTTAAGCTCCCCACTTTTCAACTCAACATCACCGAGTCTACTTAGTGGTCCCACGCGCCAAAGCTTCTCCTTTCAACGAATCTTGATCAAATTCGGCTTCTAATTGTTCTAGATTCACCCAACCATGATTATTCAAGTTCTCTATTAATCGCTCATATTCCGCTCAACGCCGCATGACTTGCTTTTCTATGTAATCATTAAAATCATCGTACATATCTTCTATAGAGAAGCCGGTTGGATAATCGTAGGTCTCGAATAGCTTTGGAGACACCGTAGCTCACCTCCCGATCACCAACTCGTATGGTCACTTGGCCTCCATCACGATCAATGAGGGCTCCGTCGTGTAGAAAGAAAAGGTCTTCCAAGTATCAAAGGGGTATTCTCTTCCTTCCCAAGACTAGACGTACTACAACCGGAAAAGTGAATCTATCTATTTGAACTAGAACATCCTTTAATATCCTGCCGAAAGCTTTCTTGGAAGATCTATCGGCGAATTGAAGTTTCATGGTTGTGGGTTTTAAAAGGTCATTCAAACCAAGTCAAGCATTGTTTACGTACGGACAATGGCATCGGACTTATGGATGCACCTAGGTCACATAAAGAATTTGGAAAGACTAAGCCTCCCATCAACAATGTGAGCACAAATTTCCCGGGGTCACTCCTCTTGATTGGTAGATCATCATAACTTATCATAGAGCAATCCTCACCAATCAACTCGATCCATGTCTTCGAGCTTCTTTTTTGGAGGACACAACATCCTTGATAAACTTTGTATACTTAGGCATCTCCACTAAAACATCGGATAATGAAAGATTTACACGAGTATTCTTAAGAAGATTAAGCACTTTCTCATACTTTTTGTCCTCACGCAAGGCGATGTTGCTTTTTCTAGGTGGATATGGAAGTTTCTTTAAATCACTCTCGTAAAAGACTTTCTTCGAGGATGAACTGATGCCTTTATCTTCCAAATCTTTCCACCTCACCACTTTCTCACTTCTTGTTTGGATTGAAGTAAACATGTAGAAAAGAAAAGAAAAGAGAAAATCATAAAAGAAAGGAGAGGAGAATAAGAAATTGTGAAATCTACTTCGGGTGTTTGGATTGAGCTTGACAGAAACGAACGAAGGAGAGATCGAGAAGCATTTTATCTATAATATAATGGTTTCCTTCTGTTTCCAGCCTATTTCAAAAGGAGAACATGTTGCTCAAAGTGTATTCCTTTGGTTTTCCCTCTTCCCCCCTCCCCCCTCCCTTTCCTTCCTCCAATATTTTACCAAACACTCAAAATTAAATCCCTCCAAATGCCCTCTTTTTCTCCCTTATCTCTTTATCCAAACATGTGTTAATTTACTTTTCATTTTTATATCACATAGGTTGTTGGCAAACCATACAAATAGTTCACTTTTAGTTAGATATAATACGCATGTTGAAAGTACAATCATAAAAGTGATATAGCTCCAGAAATTACCATTGGATGAAAACCAAACATTCCATCCTCTCCAACACAACAGAAAATAAGTTACACAGTTCACCCAGTTTCCACCAAAAGGTCTAAACTGGAAAATATATCTTGCAAACCCGAAAACTGTTTAAAATTTCAAATGAAAAGAAAGTAAGAAGAAAATTAAAAAATAAATACAGAAATTACAAAGACAGTATACAAATGTATAGATGAACCACAACATTCAAATGAAATGGCCAAAAACTTCATGCCAAAGTACACTTCACCTCCAAGCTTCCACTCGTTCTGTCTGAGCCGTTATACGACCGATGTTGTTAGATTCTTTCCCTTTTTCTGCATGAATCATTGGTAATTCATTCAGTTTTTTGGATGCCTTCATGGCACTAGTATAACTCGACTGCCTGATTCGTGTCCTCCTGCTTTTCGATTGATACCTTCCCCCTCCTTTTGTAATATTATTATTATTACCACCACCTTCAGTTGCATCCTTACATAATTTTACTTGTTTTGATGAATCTTTAGCAAGACACTGATTAACCAGATTTTCCTTTTCATCTTGCCCAACAATGCTATCAGAGTATTGTTCTTGTTTAGGATCTTTAAGTTGATCTTCTTCACTTTCTTCATCTTTTTCGCGGGTGATTGGTTGAGAATACGTTCCATGTTCTCCATTTTCATCAGATGGCTCAAGGTGATCAAGGGATCGAGCAATTTCTACAGGAGAGTCTCCTCTGTCCTTTAAGGTCCTTTCAATTAGTGTCTTCAGAAAATTCATAACTTGGACAGCAAACATCAATGCTGTTAATGGATCTGCCATCTGCAACCCCCCCGAGAATGTAGTTAGGAAAAAAGTAACTTACAATTATGAGTAGTATTATTAAGTTAGGCTACTAATAACTCACCTTAGTCATGTTTGGTGCAAAGACCATAGCGATATTTCGTGCATTCATTTTGTTAAGATGTTCCATTTGAGCAACATCTGCCATTAAATTTATAGCCCAATCCAATAGAGCTGCCTCTGTAGGTGGTAGAAGCTTCACAAGCTGAACACATTGTTCTTCGGATTGCGCCTGCATCACCTGCTCTTGAGGAAAACAATCCAACAAAGCTGTTGGGAGTTCTCTAAACCAAGCCTATATATATAATATACAACACAAAGTTCAACTTAGTATTGAGTTTTTTTTTTTTTTTTTTTTTTTCAATTGATTTATACAGTAATGGTAGTATAACAAATCATTACTTTTATTAAACCAGCTAAGCAGTGGATATCAACATTATCTGGCACCACTCCCATGTTCAATTGTTCTCTAACATCTTCTTCTTGAGCATTATCAGGATTAATTCTGAAGATCCCTTCTGCCTGAAAGACAAAGATTAATACAAGTTTAAAAAAAAAAACCCACCAAATCCTTTCCCTTTCAAAGAGAGAGTGATAAACAATTATTACCTGCAATCCGCCTTCGGCATAAAGACGCCTTTGCATCATTAGGAGTATTGTAGGTACACTATTTCCTCTAGAGTCAAAAGATAGTTGCATAGACACTGTTGAAACTCCGAAAACTCTTGTACTGTGTAAGAACAAAACAAGATCAATTAAGTTAAGTACTTGGGCCAATTGTACTTAGCACTACTTAACTGATGAATTTCTTGTATTAACACAATAGAAGGTTAAGCAAACTTGTTCAACCATTATGTATCTGAAGTACTGAATAGTGATCAGCTTCATCTAATTGGTTTCTCACCAATTCAAACTAAAGTGGGAAAAAAAAAGGCTGCCAACATAAGTAATTAGCAATATATGGCAAACATTTAGCTATATAATCCAAGAAGCCAGCAAAAATCGTCTAAACGAACCGGGAAACATTTACAGGGGACTATTCATTTCATTTCAGTGAAATATGTGTACAAGAACACGAAAAACAATCTGTATTCTTATACATGTTTCACAGTTTGAATGGAAATGTCCAATAAGTACTAGTAATATTTGAATCTGCCTTTGTACTAAATACACCTCAATGAAAAGGGAAAAGGAACATGAAAAGAAAAAGGGCACCTTGCACTTGGAGGCCTCCTAGGAACCTCTGGTTCAAACTCAACAGGGAGACCAAGGAATCCATTAAATCGATCAAAGGTAACATGAGAAACATGTCTAACATTTGTAGGCCAACTAATCTTCATTCCAGAAGAAGAAATCTTCCCCTCTTCTTCAACCCCAACGTCACTTCTACAAGCAACCAATGATTTCCTAAACACAGTTACCAACACTTTGAATAGAGACAGCTGATCTCCCTCTTCTCTTTCCCTCTTTTTCCTAAACTCAAAAACGCCTTCACCAACAACCTCCTCCCTTAATTCTTGATGTATTTCAGTATCTCTCCTGTCTAGAGCTACTGAATAACAATCCGTTATGTTTATAAAGGGGTCAATGTCATCATATGGTGGTGGTTGTTGCAACCCATCATATGCCAAGTTAATGGGGCTTGGGGGTGAAGGAAAACCCTGTGGGGATCGAAGTACCTCCGCCATTTTTATATATTTATTGTCTTTATGACTTATATATGTATATTAAAAAGATGGGATTTTGATGGGTGTTAGATTGAAAGAAAAGGAAAGGATTTGGTGGGTTTTTTTTTAGTGAGCTCAATGATTGTTCTGATGGGTAAGTAGATTTGCAAACTATGAAGGAGAAGATAAAGTGTGGGAATATTTGATGTATGGAAACGTAAGAATTTTTTTCTCTTTTTTGGTGGAGTTAGATTGAAGAAACGGTCATGGAAGGTGAGAATAGAACATGATTGTACATTTTTTTTTTATTTTTAAAATGGTTTCATATGCGGATGTAAGAATAGAACATCAGATTAACACAAACCTTTTGCCAAGTCTGAAGGGGATGAAAGAAAATTGATAGTTGTTTAGCTCAGAGGATACATACAGAGGGGAAGTGAGGAAGAGATGGATAGTGGATGAAGATGATGAATGCACTTTGTTGTGCTTTCGAATGCCCCCGTTACTTTTCCCTTCTCAAAGTCCGAGCAAAATTTGAAAATCCAAAAAAGAGTAAAGAAATAAATAAAGCTAAGACTGTATGCAACAAAGATTCTTCTCTCGAGGTGCAAGATTCTTCTCTTTAGGGGAAAAAAAAATTCAAATAACGTATCGTTTGCATCTTTAAACTATGTGATGTAGGACGATAACTAATGCTTGCTTTGTCCCTTAAAAAAAAAAAACAAAAGAAAACAAAACATCAAAAAAACTATTTCTTGTTTGGCTTGATTTTAAGGGAAATACTTGTGTGGAAAGAGCATTTTGAGGTAAAGTGATGGGTGAAATGA
The DNA here is from genome assembly GCA_036785695.1 of Gentiana straminea. Taxonomy (NCBI): domain Eukaryota; kingdom Viridiplantae; phylum Streptophyta; class Magnoliopsida; order Gentianales; family Gentianaceae; genus Gentiana; species Gentiana straminea. The sequence goes on along the minus strand of JAVUPR010000241.1, from coordinate 684,629 downwards.
TCAGAACCGCACAGTTTAAATAAAAAATAAAACTGTGTTGTTCATATTGAACAATGCGGTGTCTCTACACTTGTGGAGACACAATACATGTATTTTCATGATGTTAGTCCATGTCGGTTGGGGTGTGGGTGGGTGTGGGTGTGGGTGCGGGTGCGTGCGCGCTGCGCGCACGTGTCACTACATTTAAACAAGGAACAATCCAGTACAATATCTATTGATACTTTAACAAACAACCTCACACACGTAGGTTGTGGCCAACCTAATAAGACACGTAACAAGATAATGTAATGATCTACATGGTTTTATATCATTAGTCTAATTGGAACATATAAGAATATCTCACACACACACACACACACTCTCTCTCTATTTGTATATATACGAAGTTTATGGAAAATAAAGAGAAGAAAAACCCCATAAAAAACCAGAACCAAGTCAAGGCAAACTGGACTGGATGAAATGGTCTTACCCAATTATGATTCAGTTTCAGTTTATAAATACTGAAAGTGTTTAAAATAATTTGGTTTTAAAAGTGGTCCCAAACCGGTAATCAAATCATGTACACCCTCACGTGAAGGACTCTAGTTTTTGTTATGCCATAGTGTCTAGTATGCACTTATCATTTTTTTTGCCCTAATTTTTATTTAACTTTTTATCCTAATATTATTTTAGTTTCACTTTCACTCAAAAAGAGAAGTATATCGTTAAACCCTTACCTAACTGAGACGTGAGATCGGTCACACAATACTTGACACTCATCAGGCCTTATAAGGAATAAGGAAGGCCACCTTAGCATATGGGCCAACATGGGCTCAACTTGATATCAGGCCTCTATTAGAAAGACTCGTCTCAACATGGCACATGTTGCCCCTATATATCATATGGCCGACTTGACGCAAGTCGTTCATGGTCTGTAATTTCCGACATGACGCAGGTCGTCTACGGTCTCTTATTTCCAATGATCACCCCGATCTCTCGTATCCTATATGGTGCAGGTCGTCCTCAAACGAGCGTTTATCCTAGAATAGCCGTTACACTACATTAAACGAGCGTTATCGGCATTATTCGATGTTCTACAATTGATCTCTGACAATATCCCCGTTAATACACAAGCCACATTTGCTCCGTCATGGCTTCGTAACAGCTCCGGAACACTAGTCCCACTTTTTTAATACGCATTAACGAATCATCCCATGATGGAACGCTATATATATATATATAAAGGATCATCCTTCTCATTTACATGGTACACTTATTATACGCTCACAATTTATATAAATTCCTTATCATAATACTGACTTGATCGACAGAGTGTCCTTTTAGAGACAAGCTCCGAGACCTATCACACCTTGTTTTTTAGCATTCTCGTTCTAAAGGTTCATTGGATAACCGTTCAAAAGTTTTGTTATCCGATTCAACACTTGATTTATTAACGAATGATATACAATCATCAATTGGCGCTAGAAGGAGGGACCTCTATATCTTGTGTTTTGACATAGGTGAAATCAGTCACCGTAAATGTTGCCTCCATCAAGCCTTATTGTTAAGATCAAACGCTTACCGTTGTACTGAAACCAATTGGTGGTAGTAAAGGTGTTACTATATTACCAAGTGTTGGCAATCAGTCCAACACTTGCACAATTTTCATTCAAGATTGTGGGCAATCTGTCCCAACACCCCCCTCAAATGTGGACAATCTGTCCCAACACTTGCATAATTTCTTTTTAAATAATGTTCAAACCAGGGTTCGATCTCGTGACCTCTGGCTCCGATACCATGTTAAACATGATAGTCGAAGTAATTTTTTCTCCCTTCCTTCATCATTCACAGTAGTACAAATATATAGTCATCTCGAGGGCTTCAACATCTAATAACAATGGTAGTTGCTTCAAAATGAAGGATTTTGGGAGATTAAAATATTTTCTTGGGTTGGAGGTTGCTAGGAATCCACATGGAATTTTCCTATCTCAACGAAAGTATGCGCTTCGCCTAATTGAGGAGACCGGTCTACTAGGGGCACGTCTTGCTGAGTTCCCTATGGAACAAAATCATCAGTTGGCGGTTGATGAAGGTGACTTCTTGAATGATCCTGGAAAATATCGACGATTGGTGGGACGTCTTATTTATCTTGGTGTTACACGTCCCGACTTGGCGTATTCGGTTCATATTATTTCTCAATTTATGCAATCACCGCGCGTTAAGCATTGGGAGGCTACATTAAGAGTGGTTCGTTACTTGAAGAAAAGCCCAGGTCAGGGTGTGCTTTTGCGGGCGGATAGCCCATTGTCCCTAGAAAGGTGGTGTGATTCCGATTGGGCGAGTTGCCCGGTCACTCGCCGGTCCTTGAGTGAGGGTAGCAGAGCCAGGTTTTTCATGAAAGGGCCAAACATATCGAAGCGGATTGCCACTTTTTTCGTGATGCGATCACGGAGGGCCTCATTGCTCCCGGATATGTGCCCACGCGGGTCCATCTGGCGGATAGTTTTACGAAAGCATTGGGAAAACAACAATTTGAATTTTCGTTACACAAGTTGGGCGTTCGTGATCTTCACGCTCCAACTTGAGGGGGGGTATTACGGATTTATATTATTATTGTGAAATTATATTTATTGTATTTTCTAGAAATGTTAGTTTGGACATTGTGTACAAATGTTGAAGCACTAAAGATGACTATATATTTGTACTACTGTGAATGATGAAGCAAGGGAGAAAATTATTTCGACTATCATATTTTGTCACTTATAAAGACACCACAACAAATGGATTGACATTATTAACCAATGCACTAACCTTCTTCTCAAAATCCAAGATTTCGTAACCAATTACTCTCCCTAATGAGCTACTGCGGTTAAATGAATCCTTAATTGGTTCCACACTTCGATTATTGAAATCGTAATCGTCATACCTAAAAAAGCATCCGTCAAGATAAATTCGAGTTGAAAGTGAAGGTTTTGTCCTCGATTTGAAATAGTTGCCCGAATAATATCCAAAATTATCTAAGTTGTTGAAATCGATAGAATCTTTTTGGCTTTAAATGACTAAAACTAGATTACAGTAAGGAAAATGATATGTGCACTACACAAATGTGTAGCGCACAAACCACAACATGCTGTGTACCATTGATTAAAGTGATAAATTATTTATTGTGATGGGTCCTAATAAAATATGTGGTGTTGATTGTGTTGTGTAAGATATTATGGTAGAAGAAGTAGTGGATGTATCACTACTCTTGCAGTAATGAATGAAAAGCAACGTTCACTGTCAAGTCATTGAACAAATGTCTCATTGTCAGCCAAGATGTCAACTAAGAATCATATTGTTGTGGTTAAAAGAGGGAAAGGTGTGTTGTTGTTGTTGTTTTTGTTTTTTTGTTTTTGTTTTGTTTGTTTTGTTTTGTTTTTTTTTTTTCTCTTTGGGGCATTTTATCAAGGAGGAGTGGGAATAAAGGACCAATAAGAGGAAAAAATTAGGAATCAGGACAGTGTAAATATAAATTGGATGATAAAGACAATTCTACTATTTGTTACCCCAAATCTATTGTTCGGTACAGTAGAATTGACCTCAAATCCACTATTCCACTGTTTCGTTGTTTTTGATGAAATGAAGTCGAAAAAATATCAAATGGGGTGTCTGAACAAAGAGAATGAAAAAAGGAAAATATGGTGAAATAATTACGATATTCTGACTTTTAGATCAAAAGATATATTCATTTTTGTAATTAAATATGAGAGAATTTAAATTGTACTAGAATAAACACTTATACTTTTTACCTGGTAAAAAATTCCACAGTCCTGTTTACATATTTCTAGTTTTAAATTGTCATTTTTAACAATAAAGCCTTTTATCAAACACCTAGACCAAGGAGTTGGTTAGTTAGTTACAACAACCAATTAGCTTCTTCTGTTGTTGTAAATAGGAATTGAAGATCATAATCTGTAATTAGAAGTTCCAATTACATTTTTGCGTTGCCAATTTTTGTAAAATATTTATATTCCGTTTTCCCGCCTTTTCGAATATTCAAAAGTTTGTTAACTTCATCTTCCTCGTTGGATGAAGTTCTACAAATAGTTTAGTTTTTTCATTCTTTGAGTTTGTTCTTCATTTATTACAAATTTAACACGGTATCAGAGCTAAATCCATGTTAGCACTCCGAGTCTTGTTTCTTCTTTGATTCTTTCTTACACTCGAGTTCTTGATTGAAGTTTTCATGGCGGAACAAGTAATTCCTCCAGCTGCTGTTGCTACTAGCAGTCACGATAATCCTAGTTTGGTTTTGGTTCAGCCTCTATTGAAAGGAGCTGATAATTTCCATCATTGGAAACGCACTACAATGAAGTCACTCTCTTATCGAGGAAAAGTTTTCTATGTTGATGGAACTTCGGTTATGCCTAATGCTAATGACAGAGCTTACACCAATTGGATGCAGCAGAATGATCTTGTGGTATCATGGCTTCTTAATTCGATAGTGCCCATTTTATCTGAGAGTGTTATGTACTATGACACTGCTCGTGAAATATGGGTTGATCTTCAAGATAGGTTTAGGAGAAGAAAGGCTTAGAGTTTGTCTCATCTTGATGAAGAAATCGAGAAGGTGAAGCAGGGGAATCTTCCACTCACTGATTATATCACCAAACTCAAGTCCCTAGAGGATCAATACTTAGTTTTGAGGCATATACCTCCTTGCACATGTGCTTCTTTGCCCATCATAAGGGAGTAATATTCCAATGCTTAGACTACAAGATTCTTGAAAGGTCTTAATGGAATTTCAGTACTGTCAAATCCCAAGTTCTCATGATTTTTCCTCTTTCATATGTTAAAACAACCTTTGTCATGGCCTTAAATCATGTGCCACAGTTGAACTATAATAATTATGCAACAGATTTTGTGGTTCTTGCTTCCCAAAGTAGTAATGGTACAGAAGAAACTGGTTATTCCAATGCTGTGGCACAATCAAGATTTCATATTCAAGGTAGAGGTCACGGTAGAGGCAATGGCAGAGGGCAAAACAGTAGCCAAAGGCCTCAGTGTACTTTCTGTGGAAAAGAGGGACATACTATAGATAAGTGCTATAAAAAGTATGGCTATCCTCTAAATTTGAAAGTATGGCCCATGTAAGGAAATCTACACGGGAACGCAATGGAATTTAAAATTCGGGTGGTGGGCCTGAAGGACAATATAAGATTCAAAATGATGAAATAGGACAAAAAAAAGACAGTGGTTGAGAAGGACAAAAAAATAAGAGATGTACAAAAATACCCTTAATGATAATAATTTTTTTCCACCTTAAAGTCGGGTAAGTATTTGCACTGAATTTTATTCCTCATTTTCTTACTAAAAATACGGGGTTTTGAAATGGCAATTGAGAGGAGAAATCAAGTGGATAAAAAAAAAGCGAAGCAGGCAACCGATGAAACTAGGGGTCTACGCATATTCGAAGAAAATTCATCAAAATTAACAGCAATTTCACACCATCCGATCGGGAAAGAAGGGAATTGAGACGTCTAAATGGCAAAAGGGAGAAGAAAAAAGAGGAACATAGAGTAAGTATCAATTTTTTATCAATCAAGCACGGATTTTGAGTTAATTTTTATGATTTTGTGGTTGATTATTGGTTCAAAGATACGTGGGAGGCTTAGAAAATAAGGAAATTGTTTGAAATTGTGTGGAATTGATGGTGGCAATGTATAATCGAATTGGGCGTATTGTAAAATCTGGTGTGTAAATGAGATTGAGTGTATGTGAGTAACTGCATATGATCGATGAATGGACTTGGGTTCTAGCACCTTATAAATGCATTGTGTTGCTACATTATACTGTGCGTTCATAATGGTTGTTACTGCATCCTCGTTGTAATGAAGATGTCGCTGCTAGCATTTTGTTTGTTGTATAATGCAAATTCTTAAATTTTTGTCATTGTTTCTACATCTACCTTTCAAATTCATATTTCATTGCATCGAATTGGGTGGGATGTAAAATTAGGGAAAATATATGAAATTGACAGTGGGGTTGTAGTGGGTGTTCCTGCATTTTGGCTCTCTCGTTGTGTCATTGCATTATGTGTTACTAAGTCTTCATGGCCATGGGTTACTGTATATCCTCACTTTATTGAATATGAACAAACAATTTTTTTTCTTTCTATAGAGAAAATTCTTGTATTTTTGTCTATGTTTCTTCATCTACTTGGAAAATACATATTTTAGTATTATGCATTGACACCGTTTTTCATTTGGTAGATGTAGTAACACATTCATAAAGGTGTGTAGTAACACTATTCCTTTTCAAGAAAATGCAGTGACATTACATTCATGTTTCAACATGCGTAGTAACATGCCTTAGTAGACGGAAAAAATTGTAGACTGATAATTGAATGTCTTTCGATTTCATGTTACTGAATGTGTAGTAACATGGCGCTGCGTCACTTTTTTTAATGACGTGTCCTTTTATACAGAGAATTTATAGTAACAAGAGTCAATGTTTGCTGGTAGATGTAGTGACACATGTAACGAATGTGTAGTAACACGTGTAACAAATAATCATAGGAATGTCGTGCAAAGAACACAATTCAGACACTTATTCAAGGCTTTGCCTGAGGGGAACTACTGTTAGAAAAAATGAACAATGACATGCCGGATGAAGTGATGAAAATGTACAACAATGATAAAAAAATTCAGGTACATGATGGAAAAGAAGTGTTACTACAAGTGTCACTACATGCTGTTAATTGACGTATGTCTTGATACATTTTGTGGTCATAATATAAATCTGACACAATAAAGATGTTACTGCATTCTGAAATCTTCAAGAAAAAAAAACAGACTCCACGAGTTGATCTTTTGAGGAACAATTTACGGATCCAAAAGGATGTAACAGTCCAATAAAACAAAAAACTACAAACAGAACCGTCAGAATTGAAGAAATTCAATTACGGATGATACTTAAAGCGAAATCCATGAAAGCAATGAATGATCATACGTACCAGTGGTCCAGTAAAGATGAATACCTTAGGTCAACAACAAAATAGATAGATCACAAACACTAGAAAAAGTGACCAAAACCGAATTCAATCTAGGTGAAATATACTTGGAATGGAGAAACACACAAGTATGAATTAAAATTCTCTATCAGCCAACATCGTAATGGAATATACAGGCTTGAAGAACAATATTTTTCTTCAAACATGGGCAGAAATGGAAAGAGTGGTACTAAAGAAGGTGATTGTGTGCAATTCTTCTGGGAATGAAAGAGACGTAATTAGGATTTTTTTTTTAAATTCACAGAAGTGGACTGGAAATGGGCATGAAAATCGGACGCTGTATCTAATTTGCAGTTACTCGACCGCAATGATTAAATCCCTGAAAAAAAACAGCATTTAAAATTAAAAATATAAATATTAAGGGTAATATTGGATATCCATTAATTTTTGTCCTTTACAACGAGTGTCTTTTTTTGTTGTCCTTTTTACCCAAATTAGATTAAAAGTGGCCATTCACAACCTTTTCCTATTTAAAATTTAATTTCCTTTAACGAGGATCGACTTCGTTTAAGCAACAAACAAATAAGTAGTAAACGAGAAAGTTACTTTGGATGATCTAAAAGATTGAAGCTTTATCGTTTACGAAGGAGTAGTGGTGCACGGAGCCGCCCAAGCGTTCGGCCTCTACCGCCAGTCTACACTAACAACCCGCCGGAATCCCATCATGGATTGCTACCAGAAAAACTCGGTTGCTAGACCGACCTTTTCTCTTTCTCACAATCTCTCTTAGAAGCTCTCTTATTTTCACAAGAACTATTAGTCTCTTGGAATTGTGATGATACAAAAGAGAGCTTGACACCCACCACATATTTATAGTGGTGTCTGCGCCCCTAATAGTCCCAATCTGATTGGGAAACTTCCTAATAGATTGGGAAGAAAGAAAACACTTAACTAGTAAAATAAGGAAATAAATATTCTAGATTTATCTCATTTAATTTAACATCTCATATTAAATATTTCCAAGATATTGTCAATATCTAATATTGACTATATTTATATTATTACCATAAATCAATTTATACAAATATATTAATAACTAATATTTATATATGATAATACCATTAATTAAATTGCACAATCCAAGTGTATCTTAATACACCAAATATGGCGCCACCTATATATATATATATATATATATATATATATATATATATATATATATATATATATATATATATATATATATATATATAGTATAGTTAATTAATATAATACTATGATTAATTAATTCACAAAATACATGTATATCATATATGCGTATATATTTTGACATATACATCAAAATTAATCAACATAATTAATATCTTGTATTTAATTTATTCATAATAAATAAATACCACAATATTAATTTATCACTATAGCACTTTATAGTCGAGATAAAACTTTTCTTATTTGGTTATCACTATAGCCACATTTTAATCCGGCTAGAAGTTCTTATGTGTGTGAATCGATATGCTTTTGAATATGTTGGCCGTAGGCACAAAGTGCAAATTACGAAAATTCCCTTCACACCTAACGATCACGGAATAGTGTCTAGCAACACACCGTGACCCTCAATCATCGGAAGAGTCAAATGCAATGACTACTACCTTTCATGTGAAATGGTTACCGTGTAAATACAATACTATCGCTATAATAATATCCAGACGATCGTATCTCGAGTCAGTACATCAACGATCGTATCTTATAGTTTGGATATCATGCTCTCCCGAAGTAACTAATATACTCCCACTTTGCAAAGATTCATGAGAGCTAGACATTCCTTATAAGAAGGCCCTTTCGGATATTTACTCCTATTCATAGGATACACAATTTCCGGACGAGCGACATGAATTCGATGCATGCTTCAGTATTATACCCAATCACTACCGCATGACCACCCCATGGCTAGGGGAAACCTCAATAGTGTCAAAGTATGAAGAAACGGTTTCAATGCGTATATTGAGAGCCAAACCAAACACCATAGTCCTATAACCAGAAGATCCGATAAATTGAATGACCGACCAAACTCTTCAGTTGAATCACCCGCTTTATTAATCTTGTTGTTATATCTCTATAAATCCGAGACCGCATTCTTCCATGGAAAGAACGTCTTAATCTACTATACATATAGTTACCGAGAGCCAAATGGTATAACGACTACTTCTAGATAACACTCCATAGACAATTTTCATATGAAGCAAGACATTGTACGTACGGCCACTTCATAACATCTTACCATCAACTACCATTAATTCAATAATGATGAATATTTATCATCAGTATCATCCATTCTGCTGATTAATCAATTCCATAATTAACAAACAAGGTAACTGTCTATCTACTTCCGTAGGTTAGAGTGAACTCCATCTTTGTGACATACATTTCTTGTTAGTATATGTGCTGAAAGAAGTGATGAGTGCAAGTCAGCTGACTGTGAAAGACTCAGCAGACCATCTGAAGACTCAGCCGCCTGTTGAGATAGTCAGCAGAATATATGCAGACAGTAAATGTTTATCTTGTTAGATTCTATTATAACCGCTTGTAACTTACTTTTAACTAACTCAAGAGGTGTATGAAACTATAAATACCCAATGATCAGTAGCATTGTAACTTAACTCTTGAATTATTCTTTGAATAATATACTTCTTTCTTTCATTTTCATTGTATTACACAACTTCAACATGGTATCAGAGCAAAAACTTGAGAGTTTCTGATGCTTTTCTATGCTTTCCTCTGATTTTGGAAGAATGTGGAGAGTGTTCTTCATCCTTTCTGAGTTTTTCCACAGTTTCTTGAGAGAAAACTGCGGTTATTCTTTGTGTTCTGATCATTCCTTGATCGTTTTTCACCTCTATTGTTATAAATTGGTATATTTTTTAAGTTCTTGATAGCCATGGCAGTTAAAAAGCAAGAGCCAAGCCCGTCCAGTCTGTTCTATGTTCTTCCTAATCAGAATCCATCCTTGGTTCTTGTACAGCCATTAATGAATGACAACAACTACAATCCATGTAAGATGTTTATGGAAATGGTGCTGATTACCAAGAACAAGATTGGCGTCGTAGACAGCACAATGAAGAGGTCAGAAGTAGATTCAACAGATTTTCATGCATAGAGGCACTGTGACACAATGGTGAGATCTTGGATTTTGAATTATATTGAGCATACCATTGCACAAAGTTTGATGTATTTTAAGAGCGCCTGTGCAGTTTGGAAAAATATTGTTTCTAGGTTTTCTAATGTGGTTGCATTGAGGCTTTCATATATTCTTGAAGAAATGCATCTATTGAAACATGACACCGATTCTGTTAATCAATATTTCACAAAATTGATGGTTCTCTAGGAATAAGTCAAGACCATTAAGCCCATTCCAGTGTGTTCTTGTGATCCTCAATGTCATTGCAATGCATTAAAAACTTTAGTTGATCATATGGAAACTGAACATGTCATGAAATTTCTTAAGGGTTTGAAAGATGAATTTGAGCCTAAGGTTTTTTAGGCAATATTGATGGTACCATTCCCAGAGATCCATGATGCCTTTAATGGCCATCAAATTTGAGAGACAGAAGTTGTATGTGACAAATAAGGCCAAAAATCAAGATTCTATGGATCTACTATCTCAAAAGAGTGGAGAATGTCAACATCAAACAGTCAGCTGATCAGGTTCTGTGCTTGCTGCCAACTCTAGGCTTAATAATTCGAAGAAGGTTCAATGCAGTTTCTTGTGGTTTCAACGGCCATACTAAAGAAACTTGCTACAAGAAACATGGCTATCCTCTGGATTCAAATCAAATAAGGCTAACTTGGTGGAAGAAGAACTAAGAGCAGAAGAAGATCAGCCCCACAGAGGTCCGTTGGACCAGAGTTTCCTAATCTTACTGCAAAAAAACTTGAGAAGTTGACGGCTCTATTGAGTTTTGAACCTCCCATGCGTGCAGGATTTGCTGTTGGGCAAGCTAATGCAGTCACCGGCCATTTTTCACTCACTATAAGGATATGTAACCTAAATTTAGTAAGACTATACAATGGATCATGGATTCTAGTACCACATATCACATTGTAGGTTCCTTAGAACTCTTAAGTAATCCCAAACCTTCATCTGGTATAAGAATAAGATTAGATGATGGGAATAATGTTTTTGTCACACATATAGGACAAGTGAGGGTGAATTCTCAGCTAAGTCATACATGATGTGTTTTGTATTCCTGGTTTAAAATATAATCTTTTATCTTTAATTTCTTTGATTAACCATTCCAAAGGTGCAGGTATTTATTTTTGCTAACAAGTGTGTTTTGCGGGACAAGGACAAGAATGTGATTGGTTCAACTAAGTTGCAAAGAGGACTCTATGTCTTAGATCAACCAGTCAAGATTTCTACTGTTAATGCTGTAGAAAATAATACTTTGTCAGATAGGCTAGATGATGCTCTTTTATGGAATTGTATACTAGGACATCTACCAGATAAGTGACTGCAAGTTATCGGTTCTCAGTTCTCAGTCTGTTTGTGTTAACTTTTGTGAGCATGATCTTTGTTATGTTTGCCCTATGGCAAAACTAAAGAAACATCCTTTCCTCATAAGTACTACTAAATGATACGCCTAACCCATAAAAGGACCCGTGGATCCATACAATCAGGTCCATCCGATGGCCTAAACAGTGGGTAGGGTCCCCGGCCTCATGAGTCCGCATCATCATTAGCCGGATAGGGTCGGATCTGATCAAATTCATTTGAACCCTTCACTCCACCTCATGTAGTGCGAAGTAAAGCAATAGGGTCTTTTAGTCCGCCTCTCAGATTAACTAGTCCACCTCCGGACCGAGCTCTGAATACTAGGCAAATAAGCTATCACATGATGATCCCAAGACTAAGACTCAGCCAAAGGCAAGTTGGGTCCGTCATCCAAGGTCCGTCCTTCACCTGTCCTCCATAACATATATCTAGTCTAATTAGTGTCACATCACTCTTTATTATGTCTTATCGTCATTAGGTTAATTGTACTTAGCAATCCGCCTATATATACAAAGGCTCAATGTAATAGTAAATGAAGATATAATTCAATATAAGCAGTAACACTCGACCAATTTGTCCACTCTATTCCTATCTTCATAAAGCTTGTGTCCGACCACCATCTTATCATAAACACCACCGCGTTTCTCTGGTAAAATCACATATAAACAGCCAAATATCCATACTAAACAACCGTTACCGCCACTGTGATAAATTCGACGTTATCACTAATATGAATGTTGTTTTCGATTTTGCTGATATGGATGTTTGAGGCCCTTTGAGGCACCACACTATGAATGCACATAAATATTTTTTTTTAACTATTGTGGATGGTTTTTTTTAGATTTACTTGGGCTTTTCTCATGACGCACAAATCTAAAGCCTCTGACCTTGTTAAATCTTTTGTTAAGTTTGTATATACTCAATTTAATAAAATTATTAAAGTGATTAAGTCTGATAGTGGAGCCGAGTTTCATCTCACATGTGTCATTATACATCAAACATCACGTGTCAGCACACCTGAGCAAAACGATATTGTTGAAAGGAAACATCGGCATCTGCTGAATATTGCCAGAGGGCTTAGATTTTAGAGTAACTTACCCATTGAGTATTGGGGTTTTTGATTTTTGCATGTTGTAAAATTAATCAATGTAACACTCACACCATTGTTGAAGGAAAGTAGTCCTCATGAGGTGCTCTATGGGACCAAACCTGACTATTCTGTGTTCAAAATTTTTTGGATACTTAGTTTTTTCTTGCACTCTTCAGCAGTACAGGACAAAGTTTGATTTCAGATGTAGGACTTGAGTCTATCTTCAGAATTCAAACACTTCCAAGGGTGTGATACTCCTGGGCATCACCAACAGAGATATTTTTGTTGCTAGAAACACTCAATTTCATGAAACTTTCTTTCCTCTATTTTAGTAGGTTCCAGAAAAGTCTAGGTATCTTTCTGATATACCAGTCCCAGTGCCATTCATGGGTAGTTTTGATGATCTGTTGAGTGATGCAGCAGATCAGTCCAGTACCGGACCAACTGCAGCTGAGGCTTTTAGTGAAGGAAATGGTCTTGTCAGCCAAGCACTTGCGCCTATTTCATTGAGGAGATCAGCAAGGATAAGGAAAATACCAAACTTTTATCAAGGTAGTGCTCATACAGTTCAACAGACTCCACATATACTGAGTGAAGTGATGAATCTTGAACAGCTATCAGCAGTGTATTCCAGATACATCAATGCTATTGATGTTGTTAAAGAACCTATGACTTATAACCAATCCATCAAGCATGATGAGTGGAAGGAATCCATGAAAAAGGAAATTGAAGCTTTAGAGTCCACTCACACTTGGGAAGTGGTTGATCTATCACCAGGAAAGAAGCCTATTGGGTGCAAATGGATGTATAAAATAAAGTATAATCTTGATGGCTCTATAGAAATATACAAAGCCAGATTAGTGGCAAAAGTCTACACTCAAACATATGGAATCGATTATCAAGAGACCTTATCTCTTGTTGTCAAAATTACAAAAGTCAGGGCTTTACTAACAGCAGCAGCTGATAACAGGCATCTTAATCAGATGGATGTTAATACAATCTTATTACATTGGGATCTGCATGAAGAAATGTATATGCAGCTCCCCCCAGGCTTTGCAACAGAAAAACCAAATCAAGTCTGCAGGTTAAGAAAATCCTTGCATGGTTTGAAACAAGCAAGCAGACAGTGGAATTGTAAATTGACTGAGTCATTAAAATCACAAGGGTTTGTTCAATCAAAGAATGATCATAGTTTGTTCACCAAAGGGTCATGACATGTTGCTCTACTAGTTTATGTGGATGACATAATAACAACAAGTCCTGATGCCCAGATGATTCATCAAGTGAAAGATGCCTTGTATCAGCAGTTTACCATTAAAGACCTTGGCAAATTAAGATATTTCTTAGGTAATGAAGCTGCCGGTACTCTTGCAGGCATTTCTATTTCTCAAAGAAAGTACACACTAAATCTCCTAGAAGAATATGAGTTCTTGGGTGCTAAACCAGCCAAGACACCTATGGAGTCCAAGAAGACTTTACAACATGGAGATTCACAACTATTAGATGATATACTGCATGCAGATCATATGTAGGTAAGTTGATTTATCTTACCTTCACTAGACCAGACATAGCTTTTGTAGTTCAACATCTGAGTCAAATTTTAGATACTTCTACTGAAAATCGCATGAAAGCTGATCACAGGCTGCTAAGGTATTTAAAAGCTAATCCAAGGCAAGGCATATTATTCCCAGCTCATAACAACCTTGTTCTGAAAAGCTTTACTGGCGGTGATTTGGTTGGCTGCCCTGAAACTAGAAAATCAGTATCAGGCTACATTATGTTCTTAGTGGATGCTTCTATCTCTTGAAATCCAAGAAACTGACAACTATAGCCAGGAGTTCTTCAGAAGCTGAATATAGGGCTATGCCATTGCAGTATGTGAACTTTAGTGGCTAGTTTGCATTCTAAAAGATTTGAAGATTCATGTCTAATTTTCTGCTCTACTCTTTTGTGAAAATGCAAGTGCAATGCACATTGCTTATAATCCAGTTTTTCATGAAAGAACCAAGAATATTGAGATTGACTGTCATGTTGTAAGAGATAAAGTCAAATCTGGACTTGTCAAGTTGCTTCCAGTTAACACAAAAGAACAGGTTGCTGACATTCTCACCAAGGCCTTGGGTGCACTTAAATTTCATATCTTTTAGAGAAATTGGAGATTGAAAATATATTTACCAATAGTTTTAGTAGCTGAAGGAAGTGTTGAGTGCAAGCTGAACATCTACCATTCTTAGCTTGAGGGGGTGTTACTGTATATGTGCTGATGGAAGTGCTGATTGCAAGTCAGCTGACTGTTAAAGACTCATCAGACCATCTGAAGACTCAACAGCCTGTTGAGACAGTCAACATAATACATGCAGACAGAAACCAGTTATCTTGTTAGATCCTGTTTTTACTGCTTGTAACTTACCTTAAACTGACTCATGAGGTGTACGAAGCTATAAATACCTCATGATCAGTAGCATTGTAATTGGACTCTTGAATTATTCTTTGAATAATATACTTCCGCATTCTTTCTTTCATTTTCGTTGTATTTCACAACTTCAACATTTCTGGCTACCCCAACGTGGACGTGATTGAGAATGCTTCTCAAAGGTAGATTTAACGTCACATCAAACACCACTCCTGAAAATGCATGAGTCTATAACTGCATAAAGATTATGATTAAATTCATAAATGGGAATCTTGTGCCTCAATTAGATTCTCTCATCACGAAATTACTACAAGATCATCATTTTTAATCGGTCCAAGTCCTACGTAATCGTATCACTTATAAGTGTTGCAACTAGGATTCCTGACATCGATGGCCTAAATAAGGCGGTCACACTCTAAGTGTTTTGGCACTACAAGAAATTTGGGTTTTGGCAGCGTCATATTAGCGGCGTGCGATTAGAACACGCTGCGAATTTGATATTTTGCAGCGTGCTTTTATGTATTTGCTGCCGATAATTAATATTGCAGCGTGCTCCATTTAATATGCTGCAGAAAAGATTTTTAGCGACTTTATGATATGTGCTGCGTAAAATACTTTTAAAAGCAACGGGAAAAATACGCTGCAAGAAATCGAAAAAAAATGGCAGCGTCATAGATGCACGCTATTAATGGAAAAATTGGCTCCTTTTTTAATTTTGGTCTCCCGCTAACTCAAAAATTTACACGTAAAATTTAAAAGAAACGCGCTAAGGTTGAAAAAAACCTTTTTTCTTCAAATAATAAAAAACGAGTCCTCCACTCCAACTTGTCGGCTTTTCCTCATTCTTCACCTTATCTAAGATTCTAGGCCAAATTTAGTTTCAGCAACGGTGAAATCGAAACAACAGGATGATAAATCGAGGTCTAAAGGTATGATTTCTCCACATTCTTTACTTCTTTATTGTTTATTTCTCTCCTAAATTGCTGATTTCAGGGTTCCGATTCATGGGTTATTCTAGTGTTTTAGGTAAGTTCCTTATAATTTGCTCGTCCTGTTCTCCTAGGGATGAATTTGTGTTTTTGATTGGCCACTGGATGGAAGGTTTCACTGGCAGTCGATTCTCGTGGTAATAAAGAATATGGCTTTAATTACTTCAGGTATTTCGAAGTCTGCTCAAGCTGTTGTAGAAACACATACCATACACATAATGAAATCACTGCCACAATACAGGTTCATGTATAATTTCTTTTTCTTTTTCGGACTAAGGGTTAAAACGTGTTTCTATAGTATTTACACAGTCCATATATTTTCATTTTTAGGGATCTTAGATTTAATCTACATTTAGGAAATAGCTTATCCAATTGTAAGAATCTAGAAGCTATATTGTCAGATGATAGAATCGAAAAGATTTGTATGTACATTATTGTATTACAGCTAAGATGATTAATTAAGGTTGTTTCTGAAAGATTAATTTTTTGTTTTTCCATTACATTCATCTCTAATGTGCTTTAAAGAAAATGATTAACATGATTAACTGACTTGAAAATCTCCGATTGTTTCTATGCTATTTTCTACCTAGGAGATTAAAAAAAAAAACCAAAGAAGAAGATGAAGCCATCGCAAACGGAAAGGTGAGAACTACTATGATGCCCTCAGAATTGTGTGAAAGGGAGATTATTGTTTTAGCATCATAGTTAAGCAGAAAGCCATTTTTAATATATTCTGGAAAGGCCCTTTTAGCATCATAGTGCAAGCTTTTTCATATATTCTGGAAAGGCCCTTTTGATCACATAGCGTGATCATCATTCAATCTTGGAAAGGTAAGAGGAATAGCCCCATTTGGATTTTGGCCTGAAAAATCTGTCAAAAGTTATAATATCCTATAGTACTTTTTAATTCAGGTTTCCTTGATCATATTTTGCAGATTATTTTTCAATTGAGCGGATGCCACTTCAAAAAAGGTTTTGATTCTGTTTTGAATATACGTATTATTGCCGGGAGGATTGGTAGTAAAGAAAGAGACTAAAAGGCAATGCAGAGACTATGATGAAGACAAATAAATATGGAAATTTGGTAATAATGCCAAAGCCAAAGATAATAGACATGGAAGTTTACTGGGAAATGACTTCCAATGTAGCAATTTGCAGCCGATGTGAGTTTTCTTATTGACTTTACCCTGTTATGCCCTTTGTTCTATTTTTTCACGCTCTCGTCAACGTACATGAGACCTAAGGTTTTCTTATGTCCTATGGAATAGCTCAAGTTTTAGTTGCTTATTGTGATATTGTTTTGGTCTTACATTATGTTAGAGGTGGTGGATTTTGAGTCGTAAGATGATGATTTGATGAATAAACGTGTCGATGCCCCGACATTACCTTTTGCATCAGTCCTTAATTTGTAATAGGTTATTCCTTCTCTGATGTTGGTCCGGAGAAAACTACAAAGGCCATAGTTTTCGAGAGGAGGCTGGCTGAAAGGTTTGATTAGTTTGAGGCTAGACTCATTCCACTTATATTGCACTATTCTTCTTGATTCAAACTTTATCATTATTTTATCACGATTTTCTGTTATTGATTTTGCAGTTTTTGATGGTTATGATTTGGAATTTCTACAATCAATAAGGCTGGCCGATGTGAGGCGACGATAAGGTAGATGTTTGAATCTGGTAATTTGGTTACGCTTTTATTGATTTCTTAAATTATATGCATAGTCAATCAAGCGTGCTTATGCTGACAAATATTCCACAATGTCAAACAACCAGCACATTTCCATCTATGTAGATCAGATGATTGGCTGTTTTCTATTTACTTTATATGATTTTTTTGTTTTTATAAACAATCAAGTGATTGAGTGGCATTTTCTTTTTTCTTAGTAACTTATTTAATTATTTGTTTCTTCGTATTTTGGATGAATATGATAAGCATGTGCCTTGAATGAATACTCATGTGTTTTCTTTATATGTATAGATGCTTCCCATATTTTTTGCATCTTGGCTCTGAGTTTTGTTTGCTTTGGAAATGAGAATCAAAATCACATTTGGAAATGAACGTTGAAATTTTGTTACGAGATTGTGTGGTCTTCAGTCCGTTCTCTTCTCCGTTTGTCATCACATCATAGTAGTATTAAGTATTGTTATTAAGTGTTTGCTAGAAGTTCTAACTTTGTTGTCTCGAATTAGCTAACTATTTTTTTATTAAGTTGCATCTACTAAACTTCCACTATTTTTACGACTATGTTTGACATTAAAAATCACCCAATTCACTAATTTATTTGTGGAGTGTGTATATATTGAATCAAAAAACATGTATTAACAGGGTGTGTCGATCAACTTGATGAACTTTGGGGGCTGGTGTTTCACTTCTTAATTGACATTCTTCAAAAGTGAAGTTTATCTGCCTTCTTTTGATCTGTGTGGGTTGTGGAGTGAACTAATTGTTGGGAAAGGAATTAGTTATGGATGATATCATTGACCTTTCCCTGTGGTTGCAATGTTTTTTGAACCCTTGGTGGTAGAATAATGGTAGTATGTTTTCAGGCGTTTCAACTACCTGGTAATTTTGGTTCATATTGGAGATAATGCTTCATTTTTTTTTATCTTTTACCACTGATCATTGTTTGGTGGACATGGACTATGATATGTTGATCAATTGTTTCTCATGGCTCTGGTATGCTATGCCATTGTGATGATCCTTCTAAATGTTAATAACATTTTGGTTGCTCTAATTCCTCTCTCTGATTGCTGCTTTTCTTCCACCCGTCTGAGCTTTTATCACTTTGTTCCACCATGTTAAGTTGATTTAGATATGACAAATGTGTGACCATCTAAAGGATTTGGTTATTTCTTACCTCATCCCTCTTATAATCCTTTGAACGTATGATTATTTTCGATGCTTCTAGTCACAATAAACATGTTTTAAGTTAGACTTTTTCTGATTGTAAATAGTTTCTGTTTTGTTCAGCATTTTGATTATTAATGTTTTCAATCTTGTAGTACTTTTCTTGACATGTTACTATATAAAATGTCTTTGTTCTACTTGAATAAGAAAATTTAACATTGCTTTACCACTGCTTGATGTTGCTGTATATGTTACAACAATTTAGTCAGCTTTGTGGATGCTTAGACTAGATGTTAATATTTTTTTTTGTTTTCTAAATTTTAGCAATGATGGAAAGCCATATCAGAAAAAGAGCGGGTCCTTGACATTTGACAATATATTTTAGAGATTTCATACCATTGGTGATGATTGATGAACATGGGGTATGTTTTATGGAGACAAATTCTTCTTTTATTGGATTGTCATAATTCTTCATACAATGTGTAGGATTTAGTAGGATCATGATATGCTGAGGCAAATTTGTGTCTTACTGTATTTTCCTACTTCTTCCCGTGTGTTGGATTTTGTATTTCTATTGTTGTGGTACTTGTATGGTATTCAGTTGTTCATTAATGAAAATATTTTGTGTATTGAGTTTTTTTATTAGGCAAATGGTTTGATTCATATAGGTAAGCATCAATTCTTGTATTGGGTAAATATTTTTTTTTTAAAAATAAAAATTTATCCGCGGCGCACTTCAGTATGCTGTTATTAATAAATCTATCAATTTTGCTGCGTGCTTACGGACGATTCTAATAATATAAGAATCATATTGGCGGCATTCAGTGAAAGCTGCTAATAATAGCATGCGCGGCGCGCAAAGCATGCTGTCAATACTAGCATTAGCAGCGTGCAACTGATGCTGCAAAATGCATTAACTTTTAGCAGCATTGAACTTTGCAGCATGCAATGTGCGCTGCCAATAGCTGTTTTGCATGCCGCGAAAAGTCATTTTTGTTGTAGTGTGGGGCACTAATAGTTGTTTTAATGTACGATATTGAAATTTAGTCAATTTCACCATAGGTTTTATTATTCAAGGAATATCACCATAAGCTCAATACTCTTGTACATAACTATTATGCATTGAGTATTATAGTCACATAACGGATGCCTTTGGGTTTTCTGTGATGTTCATTTAGATGCATTCTCCTAAGAAAGGATTCATAGCATAATATTACTTTTTTTAATTAAAAGAACAATATCATCTTTCGGGCACCGCTCCTAACACATATTTTGTCAATCCAAAGGAGAGGTGCGATGCATTATTTGAACATGAATCGGTCAATGTTGATTCTATTAAACAAATAGCTGAAATGAATCCCTAGCTTACATTGTTGCATCTTCACGTGTTGTCTGCAACACATCCACTTCAGAATCACTTCCATGTTCTTGAAGGCCGCCAAGATTTTTTTCTCTTTCACATTGAGTCGTGAGTCTGATTCCGTGAATCCTATTCGTAAGCAATCTGAGCATGAAGATGACATCTATAATGTTGGTTTATCTATCTCTGTGATGTTGGTTGTTTGGTTGAAGACTGCAACCGGCTGCATCCTTGTTTTAATCATATAGTCTTTTCTTTGATCCTAAGGTTAGACAATGTTCCAACACATCTCTTAGCCCATAGTCTCTTTGTCTTGGGTTTCTTTTCTTAGCGGAACTCACCACCAAACGTTGTTATGTATGTCTAAGCGGCTGATTCCAATCAATAAATTTTAGTATTTTCCTCAAATGAAAATCCATGTGAATTTTTTTTTGGAATGCGTAAGTAATTTAATTATGTCCGATGCACGATAAAGCAACATTCATAAAATTGAAGTCCCAAACATAAAATATAATAACTAAAGCTATATATGGGTATAAACAAATTTTATTATGGTCCCGGATCAAATCCTCGTTGGTGTGCCAAACTAATAGCATTTAAGAGATTTGTGGTGGCCCCTATGTTTAAAAATCAACCACCAATCATGTTGTCTCAAAGGCATGGTGGTCCAATTACTTGGTCCAGGACTTGTTGGATAAACAGTTCTGGTTTGCTTAAACTTGATAGTTTCACGTGAAGCAATTTCACAACTTGGAAAACAGAAAGTTCAGAAGAACTTAAATCTGTAGTTTGACTTTTATTCATACGAACACATAACACATATAGAATCAGAAATGCAGGAAGCAAGAGTAAAACAAAAACTTATTCAGACTGAGACGAGTTCAGAACTCTGTCCTTAAGACATTATTGCCCCGACTATGTGCACACGGATATGACAATACGTCCCCCAAGATACAATAGTCTACTTTGTTCTAGTCTTTGCACTTAGATATGAAGAAGCAACAAATTTATTCGGCCACGATATCCCTGACTTGTGTTTATGCAAAAAAATGTGCTTTTATTTTTGCAGATTTTCGGTATGCAGAAGAAGTTTTGTATTGTTGATCGGCACTTTTCTAGATGTCCAATCTCACCGGCAGTGTATCGGGTCAATTGTACTCTAGTCTAGTGGTCAAGGTCGTATCCACGATGATTGTGAGGTCAAACACCGAAAAGCTATTAATATCTTGATCTTAGTCGCAATAATACACAAAGATAAACGTATCTAACAATCTACTACCACAAAGGATGATAAAATGATAAAAAGCATAGCTAAGACAATGCAAGATCAAGCCAATCTCTACTAGTGTCATGGGAATGAACTACCTACCAACCTTCCATTAGTGTTCAAGTGTGTGTTATCGGTGCACTCCTAAGCTAGCAATTCCCCCTCATACGAGTGAATGGAACTACTCTATGCCTCCTCTTTGGTCTAAGAACTCTAGACCTAATGATTCAACATGATGAAGTTCTTGAGTGCAATGAATGAACAAAAACCCCCGGATAAGAAATCGAGTTCCAATTAAGGTCAATTTTATCTTCCGGTTTTCCTATCCCTTCTCCCACATCAAGCATCTCCTTTCGGGCTCAACTAAGTGTGTGTGTGTGTGTGTGTGTGTGTGTGTGTGTGTGCAAGTTCTAGGTGATCAATCCAACACAAACAAGCAATAAAACGAAAATAGGAGAAGATAAACAACACACGTGAAGCAATGAATTACAAAGTAACATTCTCAATCAACCAATACAGATAACAACTGTCACAAAAACATTATCTTGACTAGCAAAAGTTTAGCCTCCCATGGCTATGAAACCACAAATGTCACATAGGGGTGTCATAACTATGAAATAAGAGCTAAAAGTAAGAAAATAAGTTATCAAACCAATATTGCAAGAACTTCAATGATATAAATGCATAAACTTCTCAAGGTACTTCCATGGAGAAATTACACCCAAAAAGATGAAGATTCTTCCACAAATTCCCCTTTAAAAGATCTAAATAAGGTTGCTTCAATGATTACAATTAGAATTAATGACTAAACTATTGGTATGGTTGGGCTAGAAGAGCCCTTGAAAATGGTGTCTTCAAGGTCTTCAAAGAGGGGTGAAAGAAGATGGAGTGGGTAGGTTTATAAAATGACCACAAATAGAGTTTTTAAAGCTAAAAACTGCTTTCTGCGATGCCCGGCATGCGCCGGTAAAGGTCCAGCATGCGTCGGTATTACTGAAAATATCTCTGACTGTAACATCCCGACTTTTTAGAAAGGGTAAAATAGTTATTGGGTTTAATCACTACGACCTAATTATTATTTCTTTTTATTTTAAATAAAAAGGACTTAATTAAAAGGATTTAGATATTTAGTTAAGGGATTTAATTAAATGGCTATAAAAGGGAATAACCCCCAAAATACCTTATTTTAATTTACACGCAATTCTGAAAAGAAAGGAAGAAGGAACGGCGCTACACAGAGAGGCAAAGCGGAGAAGAAAGCGAAATAAAAGGAAGAACCGTGTGATCAATCCGTTCATCTGTTCAAGATGTCGCAGGAGAGAAAAGTGATCAGCGCGAGGAGACGCAACTTTGGAAATTAACATCTCTCGATTTCGTAAGTTTTTAGTTTAGCCCTAGTTTTTGGTATTCGTAGAGTTCGATTCTTGAAAATTCGTATCTTGTGATCCGTAGCTTTGTTTCGCAGCCATGAATAGTCGAAACGATCGTCTTGAAGCGTAGAATAATCTAAAAATAGTTTCACAGCAGTAAACCCAGGTAATCTTCAGTTTTACAGGCTTTTTCAGTTTCGGTTTTCTGCAAAGAAATAGGATTTTAGGGTTTCTGGTTAATCACATAGGTTTTGGGGTCGAGGATCAACGCTTGTTGCGGTACAGCTTGGCGTTTTTTTGCTTGCGGTTTTGCTGGCAATTAAGGTAAGAGGCTCTTCCTATAATTCCAATTATCGTTTATAAGGTTTAGATCAAGTTCTAAGGTGTTTAGATGATAGAAAGATGTGTTTTTCGTTGATCAATGGTCATCGATGCTATGGTTTGATTAGATATATTTTCTGCGTTTTACTGGGTCTAATTCGATGTTAATTAGGTTATAAACGATTCAGAAATCGAGTTGTGAAGATTTTAGCGCTTTGGGAAAAACCTAGGTGGACGGGCGTCTGCATTAGGCAGACGGGCGTCTGAGACCCTAGCAGCTCAAACGGGCGTTTGCACCAGGCAGACGGGCGTTTGAGGTTAGACTTTTGATTCAGGATGTATCCGTTTTTGACGGATGGGCGTTTGGGTTTAGTGGACGGGCGTGCGATGCCAAACGGGCGTCTATAGGATGTCAAACGGGCGTTTGACCTGTTTTACCTTGTTTTTACTGTTTTATCGTTTCAGCTTGGTTTCGGGCTTCATAATCATGTTATTATAGTTTTAAACCCTTATTTATGATATGATAATATTGGATAAACATAAACAAGCCTGAATTGAACTTTTGATTAGTTCAGTTAAAACACCGAATGTACTCTTAAAGGGAGTTGAAGTTCGGATCCGTCGGAAGAGCATGATAGGCTTATGCTTTGATGAATGCTAATTCATCAATGTCTGTGTAATTGCGAGGCCTTGTCCGTGTCTAGTGGTCTAGGGAGAGAGTAGTATTTGTGAGGGAGATTAATTGAAAAAACTTAGGTGGTTAGTTAATCATTCTAATAAAACACGTACTTGACTAGTAAAAGATTAAACAACATGTCTCTCTTGGATAGGCACCAGTCTATATCGCGATGTGTGTGCTACCTCTGAAGGTGGAAGAACTCTGTAGGTCAAAAAAACCCTAAGTACGGAAGGACTCCACTGAGGTGTGCGTACTATCGGAGCCTACCTATTCTAGCCTCCGTGGATATTGGTGTGATCCACTAATATGTTGCCAAGAGTGTCCCAAAAGTGGATACGCGTAGTGCCCTTGAGTGCGGTTGTAACATAGATAAGTTAATTAGAAACGTTTAGTCAATTCATGTTGATGGACATGGAATGAACCCCAGATTGAGTCGGTCACACATAAATAACTAAACGATTAAATATCTTTTCTTTATCAATTTTAATTGTTGTCATAGCTTCTCACTTTTACTAAGTACTATGTACTTACCTCCTTTGCATTTTATTTTGTATGCATTGTGGGGTGAGAAGACGAACAGATTGAGCATGTTTACGAGGAGGATTTCGATGACGACGCCTCGTTGAAGATTTATCTTTTATTTATTCTGTTATTCATTTAATAGACTTTTTAGTACCTTTGGAGTAGGCTTTTGGTCTTTCGAGACTTGTCGTACGTTTATTTTGGATTTCGTATTTTCCTTTTAATGTAATAAAGTTACATTTCCATCTTTAGTATGGTTAATTTCTATTCAAAGTAGCTTTTATGTTTTTACCCGAGTCTTTTTAGCTTCCGTTTGCTTTTATTTGATACGACGACGTATAGGCTTGCGTATAATATTAGATTTATTTAATGCTATACGCGCCGAACGTTTCTCTTCCGGATAAGGGCTCGGTATCCGGGAGCGGGGCGTTACAGTTGGTATCAGAGAGAAGCGTCCTTTCTGTTCTAGGCATCTCTTCCTCTAAGATAAGAATCCTTTAGACCTTTTAGAACTTGAGCTTGGTGGTAATCCTCGT
This sequence comes from Gentiana straminea, assembly GCA_036785695.1. Lineage (NCBI taxonomy): Eukaryota > Viridiplantae > Streptophyta > Magnoliopsida > Gentianales > Gentianaceae > Gentiana > Gentiana straminea. The sequence goes on along the minus strand of JAVUPR010000241.1, from coordinate 659,713 downwards.
ATGATTAGGAATCCTTAAACCGTGGTTAAGTTCCACTAGGACCAAGTGAAGAGTCGTCTTAGACGGAGGTTAAGTTGAGTTCTCTGTTCACATCTTTTATGTGATCACCTCAGTTTTGTTTCTCCTAGTATCCTTAGTAGGAACTCTTTCTTCTTTTGAAGTTCCAAACCGTGGCTTGTCGCATAGGGTTAAGTGAAACCCCTTAAGTAAAGCTTTGGGATCGGAGTCTTATGCCTACAATTTAAAGTCGAGGTCCTCTTGGTTGATTTCCTTTTTCCTTACTTTACCTATTGAAATCTCTTCACCTTCTCTACACATGAATATCTAAGTTTACTTTTATCTTGGCCTAACTTTGTAGAGAATGATATTTGATTCAGCTCTACAAGTCCTCCACTTTCTCTTTTCACTATCACTTGGTTGAGTTCATCAACATTCTTTGACCTTTGCTTTGCTTGACATGGTTCTACACGAACTCCATGTGTAACTCTATTATTTCCAAGTACTCCTCAGTCGTTTCAGCTCATAGTGTTAAAGATCCCTTACTTTGGCACCAGGAGCGTCCCTATCCAAATTTAGGCTCGGGGCCAAAAAAAAAAATTAGGCCCTCACCCTTCGAAAAAAAAAAAAGAACTAACCATAATATATATAAAAAAATAAAACAAAAAAACTGCATGTGATAGTCATGGGTTTGGAAGGAAAAAAACCTACTTATTTGGCTCCTAGTCCTAGTTTAAAAAAATAAAAATTATTGTAGCTTGCAAGATTCGAAACCAAGTCTTATGTCTAGTATACTTACGGGCTAACCTTTAAGGTAATACATTCCTTGTTCATATAAATACAGTATATATATAATATTAGGTCAAAATTTTGTGGGGCCCTTAAATTCTTTGATTTTCGGGGGGGCTCCGGGCCATGGCCCCCTTGCCCCCCCCCCCACAGGGGCGCCCCTGTTTGGCACATACTTTTCATTGTCCTCGTGTTTGGACTTACCCAACATGAGTGAATGCTTTTGTTTCCGTGTTTTTCCTCTAACATAAGACTGTCTCTCTATACTCCAAAAAATTCTGTAAATTTTCAGCGAAGTAGATTTCTGTCTTATCTACAATTTCTATTTTTACACCAACTCGATAATCATTATGGATTATTCAGAAAATTCATGTTTATACCGGACACTCTGTCCAAAAAATCTGCAGCAGCACCTTCACTTCTTCCTCTATTTGGAACAGGTTAAACATCTTCAAATGACCTGAATTTTTGATATGTTGCAGACAACAATTTTATCTACAGCTTCTATTTTGGGATTAAGTTCAGATTCTCTTTCGTTTGATCTCGATTCGCAATGAAACTCAGTGTTTACTAATCTGGAAATTCTGGCAGCTTGTGCAATCGTCAGAAATAATTGTTTTTGACCTACTTATTTTCATTCCAAAATTCTAATATTTTTATATCACCTGGAAAACTCCGGTATCTAGATCTTTTCTCTTTGGATCGTGCTCAAATTATACTTCGTTTGTTCTGTATAAATTGATAATGTCAGATCCAGAGTAAAAATCTTACACAACAACCTAAAAGGAATTTTCACCTCTTTGACTTAGAGTTTGGGTTAAGGGGGTAGTAAGTTACGACTGTTATGTTTAGGAGTTCCCTGAAGTTTGATCTCCTTCTGAGTTAAACCTTTTAGTAGGATACTTATAAAGCTAACGTTATAGTTTCTTTTGCAGTGTTAAACGAGAACCAAGATGCTATCCTCCAACATGCCATGTTTGATGTTAAGACCCTTTTCGTGCCCTTTTGTAGTTATACTTTTTCTGGTAATTTGTTTCTCATGTAATCCCTCATTTGAGATCTTTAAATGCAACAAATCCTCTCGGCTTGGTGTCATGAATTATCTCCGAAACATATCTCCATAAGCCCTTCTTTTGAACAAATTCATTCTTTCTTACTTTTCAAATCAAGAAACAAATTCTCTTCAAAGTTCTAAATTTTTTTGCACTCTCATCATTAATGCAAATTCAAAGTTTGCTGAACCTTTTATTGTCAGAACATTCTTTTTTACTTGTGTTTATTTCTGGCTTCCCTCCTAAGGGTAGTGTTGATTTTGTAATCTTACCACCTAATGCTGCCTGTTCTTTTAAGGTATGCATATCTTCTTTTGCTGGTCAAATTTTTTAAGCCTACCATGACATTCTTTTTCAGTTACCTATCTTTAACCTTCTAGCAATTTATGCTAAACTAGTTTCAAGCAGAAGGCAGAATTTTCTCAAGATGCCTTACGAACCCAACTAGCCAACCGACTTTTGAGTTCCTAAACTTTTGATCTCCATTTCAGATAATTTTACCTTGTACCCTTCAGTTTTAAATCTCTTTCGGGCCATTTAGAGCATGAACTGCCAGATACCCTTCTGATATTTCATCTTCTATTTTGGCATTTATATTCCAATTTTGTTACACCGGTTGAAGGTCTATTTCTTTTTTTTTTCTACCATTTCATTCCCACACGAGGAATAACCTTGAGCATTTATTCCTTGGCAGTGTACTATTCCTCTCGAGTAGTGCAACCTTGAACCTTTGATTTGAATCGTCAATGATTTTTTTTTAAACTTCTTTTGAAGGTTTGAATTAATTCCTTGAAATCAAACCGCATTCGACAAATTTTAAGTATCGTTTCCTCTTCATTCAAAATCTTGTTTGCCGCTTACTTATCCAAACTTTGGATATCCCCTTACAATTTCTTGGGGAAAATTTCTATTTCTTTTAAATCTTGAAATAACCTCCCTTTGACCATTGTAAACTAGGACACTTCCTGACAAGTGTTTAATTTCATTCTAAGACCTTTTGATGTGCTCGTTTTCCCTCCATAGCTACTTCATGTTGAGATTCTTGCTCTCTTTTGATTTCTAAATTCTTTCTAGTCCTTCTGGTGCTCGACCTTGCACCTTTACTTTAATTTTCTGTTGTGTGATGTTCCCTCTACGGAACTCATGTGAACTGAATATTTTTCCTAGTTCGCCAACATCCATTTTTTTGTTAACCAAGTTTTTAACAATCAAGGTCATCTGCCTATTGTTCTCAAGTCCAGTATTCCCTTCCTTCACAGTTAATGTTTCCAAGTCCATCAGATGATGTTTCCTTTAACGTCTCCACTTTCTAAAGGTTTATATGAAAGCCTATTACCATTCTTCCAAGTTGCCTCTGAAGTTTATAGACCACCGTAACTTGCAGAATTTCACTCTCTTAAAAGAATTTCATCTGCAAGGTGTTCTTTTGTTTTCCTTCTGGTGACCAACTTCAACTTTCCTCAACACGGAATCATCTTGTTTTGCTTGTAACCCAAGCAACCTTCTTTATTTCAAGTGCATTGTACCCTTCCTTGGCTTACCCAGTTGACATACCACCCTGGTACTTAACTTGTCACTTTTCAACTTCTTTTACTTTCCAAGATAACCCTAATTGGCATAAGGATTGAATCAGACCGTCAGAGAGAAAGTATGGTAAATTCATGTTCCTCATCCCCAAGAAGTAGAAGAAGTCTTTCAGCCGGGATCCTTGCAGTTCTTCCGCAAGCTTGTGGTGCAATGAGGGAAGTGGAGATCGAAGGAAGTCAAGTATGCCAGGAAGCTGTGAGTCAGTCGGGAAGCTCAAGCACTCGGGACATAGGTCTGCAGGAGCAAGCAAAGAGTGGTAAACCGATGACTGCAAGATTCGAGGCAGTTGATGAGTTCGTGAAGAAACAAGAGGAAGATCCAATGGTCTTGATTACAAGTGAGTGGTTAGAACCGACCAGCCTTAGGTCACGAGTTTGTTGAAGATAACAACAGTTGGCATCGGAATCAACTTTGGGTTCTGAGTGCGGAAGATCGGGAAGGACATTGAAGAATGGAAAACCTCGAGACGACAATTGCAGTTCCTCTCGGAGCGACCAAGAAGTACAAGAATTGGAACAGTACTGCTGGCGATCTTTCATGAAGATAGAGATAGAGGAACACGAGTTTCTGGGATGAAGTGGAGCGACAACAGAATACGAGACCAGAGTTGATACAGCAAGCCAACAGAAAGATTGAAGTAGATCGTCGCCACCTCGAGATAGCTCAAGACAGGTGGAAGAGTTAGGAAGATGGAAGAAGAAGAAGACTGTACGAGTTAGGAGATGAAACGCTTCGCAAAGTCCAGAGTTCAAGTACCTCTCGGTTACATTCGAGTTTTGAGGATGAAACTCCTCTTAAGGGGGAAGGAATGTAACATCCTGACTTTTCAGAAAGGGTAAAATAGTAATTGGGTTTAATCACTACGACCTAATTATTATTTATTCTTTTTATTTTAAATAAAAAGGACTTAATTAAAAGGATTTAGCTATTTAGTTAAGGGATTTAATTAAATGGCTATAAAATGGAATAATCCCCAAAATACCTTATTTTAATTTACACGCTATTCTGAAAAGAAAGGAAGAAGGAACGGCGCTACACAGAGAGGCGACGCGGAGAAGAAAACGAAATAAAAGGAAGAACCGTGTGATCAATCCGTTCATCTGTTCAAGATGCCGCAGGAGAGAAAAGTGATCAGCGCGAGGAGATGCAACTTTGGAAAATAACATCTCTCGATTACGTAAGTTTTCAGTTTAGCCCTAGTTTTCGGTATTCGTAGAGTTCGATTCTTGAAAATTCATATCTTGTGATCCGTAGCTCTGTTTTGCAGCCATGAGTAGTCAAAACGATCGTCTTGAAGCGTAGAATAATCTAAAAATAGTTTCACAGCAGTAAACCCAGGTAATCTTCAGTTTTACAAGCTTTTTCAGTTTCGGTTTTCTGCAAAGAAATAGGATTTTAGGGTTTCTGGTTGATCACATAGGCTTTGGGGTCGAGGATCAACAGTTGTTGCAGCTGCTTGGCATTTTGCTTGCGGTTTTCCTGGCAATTAAGGTAAGAGGCTCTTCCTATGATTCCGATTATCGTTTATAAGGTTTAGATCAAGTTCTAAGGTGTTTAGATGATAGAAAGATGTGTCTTTTCGTTGATCAATGATCATCGATGCTATGGTTTGATTATATATGTTTTCTGTGTTTTACGGGGTTTAATTCGATGTTAATTAGGTTAGAAACGATTCAGAAATCGAGTTGTGAAGATTTTAGCGTTTTGGAAAAAACCCAGGCGGACGGGCGTCTACATTAGGCCGACGGGCCTCTGAGACCCTAACAGCTCACACGGGCGTTTGCACCAGGCAGATGGCCGTTTGAGGTTAGACTTTTGATTCATGATGTAGCCGTTTTTTACGGACAGCGTTTGGGTTTAGTGGACGGGCGTTCGATGCCAAACGGGCGTCCATAGGATGTCAAACGGGCGTTTGACCTGTTTTACCTTGTTTTTACTGTTTTATCGTTTCAGCTTGGTTTCGGGCTTCATAATCATGTTATTATCGTTTTAAACCCTTATTTATGATATGATAATATTGGATAAACATAAACAAGCCTGAATTGAACTTCTGATTAGTTCAGTTAAAACACTGAATGTACTCTTAAAGGGAGTTGAAGTTCGGATCCGTCGGAAGAGCATGATAGGCTTGTGCTTTGATGAATTAGCATTCATCAATGTCTATGTAATTGCTAGGCCTTGTCCGTGTCTAGTGGTCTAGGGAGAGAGTAGTATTTGTGAGGGAGATTAATTGAAAAAACTTAGGTGGTTAGTTAATCATTCTAATAAAACACGTACTTGACTAGTAAAAGATTAAACAACATGTCTCTCTTGGATAGGCACCAGTCTATATCGCGATGTGTGTGCTACCTCTGAAGGTGGAAGAAATCTGTAGGTCAAAAAAACCCTAAGTACAGAAGGACTCTACTGAGGTGTGCGTACTATCGGAGCCTACCTATTCTAGCCTCTGTGGATATTGGTGTGATCCACTAATATGTTGCCAAGAGTGTCCCAAAAGTGGATACGCGTAGTGCCCTTGAGTGCGGTTGTAACATAGATAAGTTAAGTAGAAACGTCTAGTCAATTCATGTTGATGGACATGGAATGAACCCCAGATTGAGTCGGTCACACATAAATAACTAAACGATTAAATATCTTTTCTTTATCAATTTTAATTGTTGTCATAGCTTCTCACTTTTACTAAGTACTATGTACTTACCTCCTTTGTATTTTATTTTGTATGCATTGTGGGGTGAGAAGACGAACATGTTGAGCATGTTTACGAGGAGGATTTCGATGACGACGCCTCGTTGAAGATTTATCTTTTTATTTATTCTGTTATTCATTTAATAGACTTTTTAGTACCTTTGGAGTAGGCTTTCGGTCTTTCGAGACTTGTCGTACGTTTATTTTGGATTTCGTATTTTCCTTTTAATGTAATAAAGTTACATTTCCATCTTTAGTATGGTTAATTTCTATTCATAGTAGCTTTTATGTTTTTACCCGAGTCTTTTTAGCTTCCGTTTGCTTTTATTTGATACGACGACGTAGAGGCTTGCGTATAATATTAGATTTATTTAATGCTATACGCGCCGAACGTTTCTCTTCCGGATAAGGGCTCGGTATCCGGGAGCGGGGCGTTACACTGACAGCTCTGGCAACGTTCGGCGTACGCCACTATAAGTCGGCGTACGCCGGCCTTTCACGGTAGTTCAGTAAATGGCCATAACTTGAGTTGTAGACCTCCGATTGATGGGATTCAAGATGCGTTGGAGATCTCATTTCTTGATCTACAACACACATGAAGAAGTCTTGTCCATAAAATGCATTTAAGTGGGGTCAAATGTCCATTGAAGATAGGCTACGGTAGAAGCACTAAGGACAAACGATCCGTTTGAATTCGTTAGCTTCTGCCATACTCTTCTAGCCCTCGAAAGACATGTTTAGGCTCAACACGTGTCGTCACTCAGGGTCTTGGTAACCCATAATCCTGCAATGAATCACCAAAATACCAAGCGTAAATCTGACACGACGCTCCGGTTACTAAAACCGGTATAAAACATATCAAAATATGATATTTTATCTAATAATTACTATCTACACATTTGGATGAAACTAAGCAAATAATGACTCGAATTGATACGAAAACATCAATAAACTCATGAGAAATGGGGATAAAACATCGTGAAGTGCATCATCTAGTTGACTAACATCAATTGTTTTCATTCTATGCATTGGGATTATATAGGTAGAATAAGTGGGCAATGAACATATATTTCTTTTCAATATTTCGCAAGAGGGATGCTACTGTTCAAATTTTTTGGTTGGAACTGTCAACCGAAGTGTTATGACCGAGAAATTGCCTTCAGATTCATGAACATTTTCAAACTGATGCATCATTTTTATTGATTCAGAAAACATTCGTTGAGTTGGCCCAAAAAAATTAACATTGCGCCGGCCCGAGGCCCAAGCGCGCATGTGTGGGGTTCTAATCCATCAAACATCTACGTCCTCCATCCTATACAAAATTCTCTTCATATTCATGAACCTTTTATTCATACGAACACATAAAGCATATATAATCAGAATTGCAGGAAGCAAGAGTAAAACAAAAATTATTCAGACTGAGACGAGTTCAGAACTCTGTCCTTAAGACATTATTGCCCCGACTATGTGCACACGGATATGGAAATACGTCCCCCAAGATACAATAGTCTACTTTGTTCTAGTCTTTGCACCTAGATATGAACAAGCAACGAATTTATTTGGCCACGATATCCTTGACTTGTGTTTTTGCAGAAAATGCGGTTTTATTTTTTGCAGAATTTCGGCATGCAGAAGAAGTTTTGTATTGTATTCATTCTATGCATTGGATTATATAGGTAGAATAAGTTGACAATGAACATATATTTCTGTTCAAAATTTCGCAAGAGGGATGCTACTGTTTAGAATTTTCGGTTGGAACTGTCAACCGAAGTGTTATGACCGAACAATTGCCTTCAGATTCTTGAACATTTTCGAACTGATGCATCCTTTTTATTGATTCAGAAAACAAGCGTTGATCTGGCCCAAAAATATTAACACTGGGTCGGCCCAAGGCCCGAGCGCGTACGTGTGGGGTTCTAAACCAACAAACATCTACGTCCTCCATCCTCTACAAAATTCTTTTCAGATTCATGAACATTTTATTCATACGAACACATAACACATATAGAATAAGAATTGCAGGAAGCAAAAGTAAAACAAAAACTTATTCAGAATGAGACGAGTTCAGAACTCTGTCATTAAGACAATATTGCCACGACTATGTGCACACGGATATGGCAATACGTCCCCCAAGATACAATAATCTACTTTATTCTATTCTTGCACTTAGATATGAACAAGCAACGAATTTATTCGGCCACGATATCCCTGACTTGTGTTTATGCAGAAAATGTTTTTTTATTTTTGCAGAATTTCGGTATGTAGAAGAAGTTTTGTATTGTTTCCTTTCTATGCATTGGATTATATAGGTAGAATAAATGGGTAATGAACATATATTTCTGTTCAAAATGTTGCAAGTGGGATGCTACTGTTCAGAATTTTTGGTTGGAACTGTCAACCGAAGTGTTATGACTGAACAATTGCCTTCAGATTCCTGAACATTTTTGAACTGATGCATCCTTTTTATTGATTCAGAAAACAAGCGTTGAGCTGGCCCAAAAATATTAACATTGGGCCGGCCCAAAAATATTAACATTGGGCCGGCCCAAGGCCCGAGCATGCACGTGTGGGATTCTAAACCAACAAACATCTACGTCCTCCATCCTCTACAAAATTCTCTATAGATTCATGAACATTTTATTCATACGAACACATAACACATATAGAATCAGAAATGCAGGAAGCAAGAGTAAAACAAAAACTTATTCAGACTGAGACGAGTTCAGAACTCTGTCCTTAAGACATTATTGGCCCGAATATGTGCACACGGATGGCAATACGTCCCCCAATATGTAATAGTCTACTTTGTTCTCGTCGTTTCACTTAGATATGATCAAGCAACGAATTTATTCGTCCACGATATCCCTGTCTTGTGTTTATGCAGAAAATGTGTTTTTATTTTGCAGAATTTTGGTATGCAGAAGAAGTTTTGTATTGTTTTCATTCTATGCATTGGGATTATATAGGTAGAATAATTGGGCAATGAAGATATAATTTTGTTCAAAATTTCGCAAGAGGGATGCTACTGTTCAGAATTTTCGGTTGGAACTGTCAACCGAAGTGTTATGACCAAACAATTGCCTTAAGATTCATGAACATTTTCGAACTGATGCATCCTTTTTATTGATTCAGGAAACAAGCATTGAGCTGGCCCAAAAATATTAGCCCTGGGCCGGCCCAAGGCACGAGCGCGCATTTGTAGGGTTCTAAACCAACAAACATCTACATCCTCCATCCGATATTGGAATCGAGTGATTCAAAAGCCTAACATCAACTACTATCTTAGTAGTTATCAAAACTGTTTTTAGCTCCAGAAAATTTATTTCGCAAGTCATTCAAAATTGAGCACGAAGTCGACTGTCGTCACTTGTTCCAACACTTGATTTTAGCCAAAAACTCAGAAAGTTCCAACAGGACATTATAAAATCTCAGGGATAATACGTTTAAAGGGGTAGTGGATTTTATATATGCAATAAGGGAAAATTCCACTTTTTATCTTTATTTTAGGGATATGGCACGATATAGGGTTTCTGCTACAAATACCCTTAGTATGCATGTAATTTTTTTTTAAAGTTTGTATATAATATTTGTAATATTACATCAATGTTGAACAAAAGGATTCACACAAATGGTTAATGCTAAAACACGTCCATAAATTAAAAATTAAAGTTCCATGAATTGAAGTAGGGTTCACCTTATTTTTTTCTCATATATATACCCGATAAAATAAGTATATCCAGAGGGAAACTTGAAGAAATATGCTTGAAAAGTAAATGTTTGGAAAAAATATGTCTCGACTCATGCGGCGCGCATGCGGCGCAAAGTGCTCGTGCGACACTCTTGCGGCCCTCGTGCGGCTGAAGCAGCAGGCATATTTTTCAAATGTTTACTTTTCAGACATATTTTTCCAATGTTTATCTTTTCGGGCATATTTCTTCAAGTTTCCCTATGCAGAAACACTAGTTAGTAGTGATGAGATAACTACGAATTGAAACACATGTGACATTACATATTTTATCATTGAATAAATCATTGTATCGTTACATTATCAATAATGATAAATTATCAAACCATACATATTGTATCTTAATATAGAGTTGACAATTTTTCCCTAAGATATATGTAACGCCCTGTCCTGAAAACCCAAGTATTTTCGGAGAACGGACCGTTCGGCTGCCGAACGGTCCGTTCTCCGAAAATACTCGGGTTTTCAGGACGGAGAGTTACATATATGTCTTGTTAGTCCAGCCTGAAATGTGCTAGAGCAGAAGTTCCGTCAAGACCCTTGCCTTCATAATAGGCGGTATAGTCCTTAACCGTTGTTTCCCTGTACTTTTGAGGATTATCCTTAGACAACAACTCCTTGATCGGTCCGTAAAGCTTTGAGAAAGGACAGTAGTATGTCGTGAAGAAACTCGCCACAGATATCCTTGGACCAATACAGTTTGCGAGCACCCTGTGCTCCGAGCTTATAAACTTGTCGTTCGAGATTAGCTGCATGCGCGAAAATTTCAATAAGTCGAAACCCAAGAATGAAACAAACATGAGGTCATCATGAAATTTTACCCTGCTCAAGTATATGTATACTTCGTAATAAATGGTCAAAAACTACTAATTTGTGAAAGATCACTTGATAATTTTAGGGGAACTTGCCTGTAAAAGATCACCAACGTTGACGATAAGAGCAGCACGTTTAGGGGGAACATCTACCCACATGCTATCATGAAGAACTTGAAGGCCTCCCAGTTGGTCTTGTAAAAGTATAGTAAGAAAATTATTATCACAATGTTGACTTGCGCCTAAAGTCAATTCTGGTTCTGGACATGCCGGATAGTAGTGCCCCAAAATCGTCAGGCCCTTTGTGCAATCCATGTCTTTTAAGTGCTTCCGTTCAAGTCCTAGAGCTTCGGATAATAGTTCAAATATACTGTATCCCAACTTCATTATTTCTTTTGAGTATTTTAGCAGAATATGGCTGTCACATATACAAAACAACAAAAATATTTATGATAACCATCTCCAAGTGTTACACTAAGAGAAATACTTGCCATAGTAAAAGAAATTAAATTTTAAATTTATTAACCATGATTTTATTTATTTATTTATTTTAATACATGATTTTATTTCAGAGAATCATTTTTGAAAAACCGAGTTTCTAGCTTTTTGAAGTAAAAAGGAAAAAACAAAACTAAAGATCAAAGATTTTATTTTGCTTCCGAGTTCGAGTAATCTTCTTAGCCGGAGTAATTAACTTCTCTTCAAAAACCTTATCCGAAAGGTACTCACCCAGCTGAGCTTTTGGGTCTAAAATCATATATTGGAGCTCAGCTTGGATGGAATCTTGACTACAAAATCATATATTGGGGCTCGGCTTCCAAATTAGCAAGCATTGCAAATGAGTTTTTTGTGGATAATGTTTATGAAGTCTCAATTCCTTTGTCTGAAGAGTGAGCAGCCGAGACCAATTTATTGACTTATGCGCTTACCAAAACAGGGGGTATATTTAGATCTTGCACAACTGCAGCAGGCCCCCCTGTTGAGTGATGTTTGGATGTTGCTGTCAGCAGGTTTTTACCATTACTTGCAGCAACATCTAACTTATGAATTCCATCATCCATATTTCCCAACAGCTCATTCTCAGCCCGTATTTCAGTTCTATTTTGTATTTTCATCACAGGGCCTTCATTAACAAGTGCATCCACTGTTTTGTTGCTAACCTGTTCTCGTTGATCATCAGGAGGCATCCCTGCCTTTGCAGAATTAAGCACAAAAGAATTATTGACATCTTCGGAAAGATCACCATCCAAGTTTTTATCCACTTCTGTACCCTGTTTTGTTGACTATGGCATTTCCATAACATGTGCTCGTTGATCAGCAGGAAATATCCTTACCTTTGTTGCATTTAGCTCAAGAGAATTATTGACATCTTCGGAATGATCACCATACATGTTTTTATCCACGTCGGTGCCCTGTTTTGTACAAGTATCCTCCACTGTTTCATAAATCTCATTCATGGATTCTACTGTGTCCTGAGCCTTGGCTTTAGGCCTATATTCTGTGTGTGTATGAGCTGTGTGTGTGTAAATACGATCGCTGCAATTCTGGGTACTTAACTGTGAAAAAGTGTTCTTCATGTCCAATATGCCAACAAAATGTACAATACGAAGGTAGATAGTTATCTAATTCAATCGACTGCCAAAAGCCATCCCCATTTGCAGATTGAATCCATACCTGGGAAGGCAGTTTCTCAAGCTAATCGAACTCAATTTGAACTCTAGCAATGGAGAGCCTTCTAAGAGATACGGTGGCCTTATCGATTCTTAACGGTTTGCTGAAAGAGGAGACCAAGGAGAAAATGAAACTTCGATTTATCAGGTGTATCAGCAAATTAGGTAAAGAAAGCCAAATCGGTACAATAGATGGCTCTCGGTTGACACGAAAATCTGAAGTCCACTTCAGAATTCGCATTGGTTTCCCATAGACAATCCAAATTGGCTTAGAGAAAATTCTAATGTAGTCATTTACACACTCAAATCGCAGGATAATATGTTTGGAATCTAAGAGACCTTCAATCACAACTCCAGAAAAATTCTGAATTGACAGGAATATACGAATCAAATCCATACCTCGCTTGCCCTGTGAAAATTTACCAATAAGAGTCTTGTCAAAGCGTGCTACAAGCGAGGCTTTGATGTGCTGAAGGATTGTGATTACAGGTTCCCCTTTGAAGGTTCCGGCATCTTTACACCAGAGGAGGAAGAAATCGGAGGAGATATGTGTTAAGGAAATCTACGCGGGAACTCTGCGGAATTCAAAAATTTATTTCCTTTTAACCAGGATCGATTTCGTTTAAGCAATAAACAAATAAGCTAGTAGACGGTGGTTATTGGTTGATCTAAAAGATCGACGCTTTGACCGTCTAAGGAAAGTAGTGGTGCATGGAGCCGCCCAAACGTCCGGCATCTACCGCTAGTCCACACGAACAACCCACCGGAATCCACCATTGGATTGCTACTAGAAAAACTCTGTTGCTGGACCGACCATTTCTCTCTCTCAAATCACTCTCTTAAAAGCTCTCTATTTTTCACAAGAAACTATTAGTCTCTTGTAATTGTGATGTACAAAAGAGCAAGCCAGTCCCTTGCTTATATAGATGTAGGGGCGCCCCTATGTCTCCAATTCCCGATAGGAAAAAGCTTCTGTGTAGATTAAGGAGAAAGAAAACATTTTCCTAATAAAATAAGGAAAAACATTTGATTGATTTATATCATTTAATTTAATATCATATATTAAATATTTCCAAGATATTGTCAATATCTTATATTGACTATATTTATCTTGTTACCATAAATCTATTTTTTCCAAAATCAATTAATATCCAATATTAATATATGGTAATCACATTAATTAAATTGCACAATCCAAATGTATCTTATACACATGAATGTGGCGCCCCTTATGTCAAAGAATTGACATCCGGAATATTCTTTAATTAATATAATACTATGATTAATTAATTTGTAAAATACATGTGTATCATATACATATATTTTCGAAATAAACATATACATTATATGTATATTTAATTAATCAACATAATTAATATCTTGTATTATATTTATTCATAAAAAATAAATACCACCATATTAATTTACCACTATAACCTTTATAGTATGAGATAAATTCTTTCCTTATTTGGTTATCACTATAAACGCATTTTAATCCGGCTAAATGTTCTTATGTGTGTGACCCGATAGACTTCCAAATATGTTGGCCGTAGACACAAAGTGCAAATTACGAAAATACCCTTCACACCTAACGATCACGGAATAGCGTCTAGGAACACACCGTAACCCCAATTATCAGAAGAGTCAAATGCAATGACTATTACCTTTCATGTGCTTTGTTAGCGTGTAAATAGAATCTTATCGCTGCAATAATGTCTATACGGTCGTACGTCGAGTGTCAAGCATCAACGATCGTATCTTATAATATGGATATCGTGCTCTCTCTAAGTAACTCATTTACTTCCACTTTGCAAAGATTCACGAGAGTAAGACATTCCTTATAAGAAGGCCCTACTGATAGGGTACACGATTTCCGGACGAACAAACATGTATACTCCGCATGCTTCAGTATCACACCCAATCACTACCGCATGATCTCCCCATGGCTAGGGGAAACCTCAATAGTGTCAAATCATGAGAATTTAGACCGTGATGCCATGTAGACTCCGGTCCTAAGGATAATTACACAACCGTCACATAGTGTGACACCTAACAGTGTAAGTGGGCTAGTCTAACGTACGCATTCTCTAATACACATCCATGTACAGTCTAAGTGTCTCTACACTTCGATAGACGAGATCTATCCCTTCCCTTAAAGACAAAAGACATCTAATACGTGCTAGCCTACTTGTACTATCAATGCCCTGTTTAATAATACATAAGCCAAAAGACATTTAAGCATCAAACTTATTAAAGTGATTAGAGATCTCATCAACCATAATCGCCTATCATGGTTTCTCTATCACAGTTTAATACTAAGGACGTCATCATATAACAATTCATAATTGGTTCTTTAAAAGAACAAATATATGACAATAGAAAAGCCATTTATTATATATGTATAATCATAAATAAATAGTAGAACCGGTCCAACCCGATTGGGTTTAGGACACTATTTCAAAAATATTCCACTTGGCCTAAAGCCAATCACTCGTACACACAAGACCAAGTTGAAACACAAGAATCTCATGCAATACTCGCAACCAACCCTAAGCGTAAATGGATCACTATCCGTGGGGACTCAGACTATCTTCATATCATGTTCCAAATGACCAAGTCAAAGGAACCACCTCAATACACACATGAATCTCTGACGAGACCCTGGTCCTTGCCTAAGCAATGAACTCACTTACTATATCAGCTATATAGAAAAGGTGGAAGAACCACACAAGGTTCAGGAATGAACCTCATAGACTCATGTGCTGCTCCCGCTGCCCTCCAAGGGCACTACTGTGCTTTGGCTAAGTTGTAGAATTTACAGCGACCCATAGCCAAGAACATTTCCAGCTCACTGTATCACCTAATCAAAGTGACTGCAAACCCAGACTGTAGGTCCTACTAGCCTTCATAAGACTCAGGATATATGTCTGTATATCTATATTTATCCGATTCCAAGTTTCAATAAGCCAGGAAACCATCCTTAACTTGTTTAAGGATATTCTTGACATTCACCAGACTTACTTTCATACTTGCTCGTGACTGTTCATGGACTATGAACATCTGGCATTACTTCTATGAAGGTTCCCATCGCATTAGCAAAGGAAACCTTCCATAAGCATCATCTTTCACCTTATTTTTAGGACTAACATCCTAACATAGATAGATCTTGAGAACACCGGCTAGCAGTATCTCCTGTCGCGATCTATGCTATACTCCTTTAGCATCACATCTATATAGGTAAACTATAAACTAACAACAGTTAAATCTATCACTATAGATTCTTATTTCAAAAAAAAAAAAAAAGCACTGCTAATCCAAGTGCTTTCGTAAAGACCTTGAACTACCAAATATTAATTGAATGTGACATAGGGTGACAATTCCCGAGAGAGATATCCAATACCTTACTCAAAAATTGTAACACACTACCACTATCCCTCTTGCACTATGGGCATATCCCTTCTTTTGACTAAATCAAACTCATTTGATTATCAAACAAATAAATTTTCTAGAGAAACTTGTTTGAGTCCATAAATGGATCTCGTGGGCTCGCATATCATGTTCTCGTCTATGAACATCGAGTTGTTCGCCCAACGTCTTCAACACTATCATATAGCCATGATACGAAGTTATAACAAGTATAGTTTGAATAGAATTGGGCTTAGCTGGCAGCATAAAGATAATTACAAGGTTTACACCCCCATACCCTTCAGTCGTCACTATAGCTTTTTGGTAATCATATTACTATCCATATCAGCCTTTCAGGGACATTCCCTCTAGGTAAGACAGACTAGGTTCACAACCTTGTTGTCACTGATGGAATCTTATTCAGATATTATGGCTCCTGGCCATATCTCTCAGTATTGCCTTTCAAACATTCCTTCATAAGTCGTGAGATATTCATTCTTCAAGATGAACATACTAGCAGCCATTTCAGGCTAGAGATTATCCACATACTTACAGAACTTTTGTGTGCACTGAGCAGTGTTCTACACCTCATCACTATGTGGCGTCTGCTCATGTTCCTATGGTTGAATCTCTTCTTGTGTCACTCAAACTCTTTTGAGATTTCAACTTACTCCCACTGTTTCTTTTGGAAGAAACACTTCCTCTAGAAGACAGCATGTTTGGAGACAAACACCTTTTGCTCCACGGACAAATAAATAATACCCAATGTGCTAGCTAAGATATTCCACAAAGTTGCATATGTCATACTAAGCTCCAAGCCATTTAGACATTGCCTGTTTGCTAGAAGCACGGCAACCCTAAATCATCGGTTAAGATGGATTTGATGTCATCGATTCCATATCTGATACGGAATTTATTCAACCTTTATTCTTTGGAACTCGGTTAAGTATATGTATCGTATAAGGGGATAATTCGCATGGCTTACGTCACACCTTTATCATATAAAGTGTTGTTTCCATTTTAGGAACACAATCTAATTGCGTATCCCAAAGATGGTATCCTTTAAGGGAGAATCTGATTCTATTTCAGACGGCTTCTAAAACACCCTTCAGGTATTAATTGCTCCAATCCAATTGGAGATTAATTCCTAAGTAGCTTATCAATCTCATATTCGTACTAGCTCAAACTCTTCGGGATTTCCGAATTTCGCACTTCACTGAGTACACTTGACTTATTTCTAAAAATAGTCATAGAGATTAACAAACAGTTATTTGTGGCATTGATTGTCATAAGCCAACAAGCATTGGTATGCTTAGACTTTAGGCAAATTTTTCTAGAATCTATAACCTTTTCATAAAAGGGAATTTTAGTCATCTTTAGATTATATATGTATTACCCACATGATTCATAATCACATGGTTCAGACATCATCTGAATGACATTTGATTATACGTTTCTCTTCCAGATAGTCGACATCTAGAACAACCACAAATATCAAGGATAACAACCATACAAATATTTGGTTGAGATTTATCACTTATATCAACTATATAGTGACTCCAATCTAGTATGTTAGATTCAGTGACTATTCAACTTAATCAGAGTAACATTTATTCCTTTCAATTGAATATGTCTACTAAATTCTAACAAACAACTGAGTTAGTGTTCTTCATAAGAACCGGAACACAATAACATTTATTTAGTTCATTTATCAGTTTACCAGACTCAGAATACAAAACCGAAAATGTCACAACGTTTGCTTCACTTTTCGTATCATGGTGTATTCCGCATTTAATCTTTCTTACTTAATCATACTCGTAAGATATCATATATCTAAGAGTTGACTTGAACTTAGATAGATTTATCTCAACTCACTTGCCTAGAATAGAGACTTCGATAAGATCTCTTATTTTAAGCACATACCCTAACTTTCCTTTAAATCCTTTAAGAACTTGTAAATATTTCTTAGTGTAGTCTTCATAAGACTTAAGAAAGATCACAAAAGCTATGTCTTTAATTTCTTTTCATAAAGAAGATCTAAAGTTTATTAAATAGTTTGTTTAACCTTTTGAATCGTATTCAAAACAATAACTATTCAATTAACCTTTAAGAAATGATTAAAGAATTAAGTCAATACTTAAATCTTACAATTTTGAAAATAACCTTTCCAAAATTTGATGTAGTCATTCTTATTCAACGTTTGTATTAATTATCATTGTATGACAGAATGATCATATTGGATAGTATCCAATATATGATTAATTCGTTGAAATTCATTTCAAGTGACTAAATCATATCATGAGCTTCCGTTTTTCATTAATAATTAAAGTCTTGGAGCACTGCTCAAATATGTAGTCTCCTTGTCTCTAACTACTATAACGGGGTTGTTCGTGTCATTGCTTATTTAAAAGGGATTAAAATTACTTAACCATATTTGAGAACGTTTCTCAAATGGTAACAATCATAATTTGGTTTTAACAATCGAGAATAAAGACATAGAAATAAAGTTTGCAAAAACTACAACATAAAAATAAGATTAATGACAGAAAAGATTGTGTACTAGGTGCAGCTAAAGGAAACCTAGCCTACAATAAGTTTATGTTTGCTGTTTATCCTAAGTTTGGACTTAGTATAGAAAGCAAAAACTTAGATAAAGTATTATCACTCATACATCATTTCGAACGAGATGATCGGATGAATGAAGGTGATAAACCTTTTAGCGTAACTTATTTAGTAAGTTATGCCTTAACCAATAGTCATCATAGTATTGACTATAGAAAGACAGAATACATCGAATTGACAATGTCTTCTTAGAAATTGAAACTATACAAAAGAAGAATTTCTCTGATATAGACTGCAACAATGATTCTTGGGAAATTGATATTGCTAAAGAAAAGAAAATGTTAGGATCTAAAGAAGCTCCTACCATTAAGGGGACTAGATTCCAGATTGGAGAATCTTCTGCTAGAAGAAATTTCAGTCTAGCCCCTAAAATTACTAGATATAATATCTCTAATAAAGGATCAGAATCTATGCGAAGATCTGATACTGATCTACTAATATCTATCTCAGAGAGAGTAGATAAAGCCACTAATACGCTTAAACAGCTTTGTGGATAAAATGGACACCAAAGAAGACGTTTGGGTTCTTAAAAAGAAACCCATGTGTTACCAAACACTTTGGGCTAACGAAAGAATTAAACTTCTTAGTAAAAGAAGTAGATTCCAGAAAGATATCTTTTTAAGAGAGATATCTGGAAAACCTTTAAAGGTATCACAATCTTTAAAACAAGCACTTTATTGGGAATCAGAAGATAGATTCAAATAAAATGAATAAAGATTCAATCTTTAAAAAAGAAAAAATTCTTAAGGAAACAAAACCTCTAAGAAAAAGACCTATTCAGGTACCAGTAACTTTGGGTACTATAGGAATCGAAAGACTTATTTCACATGAAAAAAGAATTTTGATTCTTACAAAAAAAAAATGGATTTCAAGAAGAAATCTATTTAAGTGAAATTTCTGGTACTAAGAAATATCTAAATCATAAAATGAGTGTTGCCAATATTGAAAAAATGTTAGAACAACTCATAAATGAGAATAAACTCATCCTAACACAACTGGATGATGTTCGTAAAAAATTGGCAAAAAACGCTATTCAAAATACTCTGGAAGCAGAATCAATAGCAGCCAAAATAATAAAAGAAGTAACAGCGAAAATTGATGAATTTTCCTGTGTAACATTAGACACAACTACAACTTCTACATCTATTTTCCCAAAAGATGGAAAATATAGTTATCCCAATTATAACGTGGAGAATAAAGAACTTCGTTCAAGTAGCAATCCAAATGCTTTAAAATGGACTATTGGATTAAATAAATCTAAGTGAAAAATTAGAAGTTTACTTCTGGGATAATCTTGAAAAAGATAATTTTATCCTAGATGGAAAGAACACTTCACCATTAGATGAAGTTGTTAAGCTAATGACACTAGACGAGTCAGAAATCGAAAGAGAAATGGAAACAAAACCAAAATTAAGTAGAATTCTCAGTATTGAGACCATTAATATGAACCAAGAAGATAATCCGAAGTTTCTGAGAATGATCCATTAGAAACTCTCAGAACAGGAACTTCTGGCACAAGGGAAGAGCCCTCAAAGAAAAGAAAAGAGTCCGAAAAGACTAGTTTCACTAATTATCCAAAGATTACGGGAGAATCTTAGGATACTGGAATTTCTGTTCTCAACATAGATTGTAAAGAGAATAGAAAAGAGCTCATAGATAGATGGGTTACAGAATTAAGTCTGATTATTCAGACAAACATAGAAGCATATGACACTACCAGAAGCATACTTCTCTTAATTGAACACAAAACCGCTGGAATAGTCCAATCATTTGTTAAAACAACAAAATGGGATTTTTCTCCAGAAAGTATATTTGAAGGTATCATCGATAGCTTCTACACTATATTTTTAGGAATCAACTATACCAGTGATAAAGCAAATGAGATTCTTAAACAACAAGAAAAGGCTAGAGATCGCCTCATTAAATTACAATTATGTGATATCTGTGATTTATCAGCATTCACCTGCGATTTTGAAAATAATCTTTATAAACTCCCACAAACTGATTTTGGAGGATTTATAAGCCAATATTTGACAAAAATCCCTATTGTAGGAGAAAAATCTCTACAGAGATTTGAAGCAGAAGCTTTAGGAATAATTTTACACAGTCTTGGTTTTGCGGCAAAGATTGTTAGGGAAGAAATCGCAAAAATATGTGATCTCTCCAAACAACAAAAGAAATTGAAGAAATTCAATAAAAGATGTTGTAAGGACAATTTGGTAGCATCTACGGAATATGGATGTACCCAAAATGTTTATTCTAAAAACAAATTTAGAAAACAAAAAAATTATAAGGATAAATATTCTTATAAAAAGAAAAATAAACGGTTCAAACCCGGAAAATACTTTAAGCCACGTCAAAAGAATATTGACAAAAAGCATGAAATTGCTGACAAAAGAAAATTTTGCCCAAAGGGTAAAAATGATTGTAGATGTTGGATCTACAATATTGAGGGCCATTATGCAAATGAATGCCCCAATAGACAACAATTCCCTCATAAGGTAAAACTTATTGAAGGGATTGTTGAAATAGGATTTGAACCTATTAGGATATATTCGAAACTTTGGAAGAAGTTTATATCATTAAAGAAAACTCCGAGTATTCATCAAATGAATACGATACAGAGAATGCAGAATAACTTAAACATTCAGGAGAACTCCTGGAATGATGAAGAAATAGTAATGTCTGAAAACATTACTAATCCAAATTCTATTTATATCAAAGGACAATTAAAATTCTCTGGATATAAACAGATAAATTTACATTGTTATGTAGATACATGAGCTAGTTTATGACTAGCATCCAAGTTCATCATACCAAGCGAACATTGGGAAATGCCCCAAATGTCTTAAAGTAACAATTGCAAATGGTGAGAAAATAAATATTTCCAAAGTCTATAAAAATCTAAACATTAAGATTGCAGGAGAAATATTTCACATACCCACCATATACCAACAAGAAAATGGTATGGACATTATCCTTGGTAATAACTTCAGTCAATTGTATGAACCTTTCACACAATTTACAGATCGAATTATTTTTACTTTAAATAATCACCCGGTGATTATTGGTAAAATACGAAAAGCTATTACCATGGCACAAAATGGGTTCTTAGAATCTAAGGTTAAAGGTTGTGGAGGACTGTTTTTTATCTAAAACGAGGACAAAGGACAAGAAAAAAAGATAATGGTTGACAAGGACAAAAACGCGCCTGTTACTACATGTTGCTACAACCACATGTAGTAATACATGTAGTAACAGACGTGTTTTTGTCCTTCTCAACCATTATTTTTTTTTTCTTGTTCTTTTTTCCCATTTTGTATCTTATTTTGTCCTTCTGGCCTCTGGCCCCTAGAATCTATGAAAAAGAATTCAAAGATTCCAAAACCAGCATCTATCAATATCAGTCCTGACAAAATCACCTTTCTTGAAGGAGGGGCGGAGGACAACGAGATAGAACATTTAGAACACATATCTGAACAAGAATTTAATCAAGAGAATGAAAAATTCAAAAAGATTAAAATCCTGTTAGAAAAAGTTTGTGGCGAAAATCCTGTAGACCCTAAAAAGTCTAGACAATGGATGACAGCTACCATAAAACTCATAGATCCAAAGACAATAGTCAAGGTTAAACCCATGATCTATGGCCCATTGGACAGAGAAGAATTTGGCAAACAAATTCAAGAATTGTTAGACTTAAAAATAATTAAGCCTAGTAAATCACCTCATATGTCTCCAGCATTTCTAGTGGAAAATGAAGCTGAGAGAAGGAGAGGAAAAAAGAGAATGGTTGTCAACTATAAAGCTATTAACATAGCAACTATACTTGGTAGTAATTCGAGTCATTAAAAAATTTAGTGCTTAGCTTACTCCTATTAAGTTCTTAATTAGCACAGATAACAAAAACTTTACATACTTTTTAAATACCCATTTAAAGGTGATAATAAACAAGGTAGACTTGTAAGATGGCAAATATGGCTATCAAGATATTGTTTTGATATAGAACATATCCTAGGTAACAAAAATATATTTGATGGTTTCTTAACTCGTGAATTTACGGGTTAAAATCAGAAGAATCTCCGTTGTGAGATAAAAATGGGTAAAACCCAGGGACTAATTGTCCTTACTGGACTTCCAACTATGGAAGAATTGCAGAAGCTAAAACTGCAAGAAAAAGCGATGGATTTAGAAATAAAAGTTCTAAGATATCGCATTAGTTTACTTGAACGGGTATCAAGTGAACCACAAAAGGATATTAACAGTCCTTGCACTAGCACTAGTAGCAAACTGTTAGCTATTCCGATGCAAACGGCAATCGGTAAAGAATCATCAAATCCATTGATTCCTAGCATCTTGGAAAAAGTTATAAAAGATGTACAAACATCTAGATTGGTTAAACCTACAGATTTGATCTCCGGTTTTAGGCCAAACACACAGGACATTTTAGGTCTTGATAAAACTGAAAATCAAACATCAGTATGAACTGATAAGGCAATTCCAATGCCGACTTTCAGTAATAAATTTTATGTTGTTTATAATGGTCCTCACGCAGGTATATACATAACATGGGAAGTTGCAGAAAAGGCAACAAAAGGAATTTCTGGTGTAAGGCATAAGAGTTTCAACACGCTTCTAGAAGCAAAGGTTGCTGGTGAAATCTATGCTAAGGAACATATGACACCTCTGCCAAAATTAATGTCTAATGCAGACTTCTTAAAGGTCACCACCTTCAAGGAAATCTTAAAAAGGAAGCCTAATAATTTGGTTTCTTTAGGGAGAATTTCAGTCCCTGTCAAAACTGAAAAGAAAACTGTCATTGATCTCGATTTTGAAGGATTATATTTTTGCTTTCAACATGCAAGAGCGGCAGGCGAAGAACATTTTATTAAAGAAAAGTTCTTTACTACAGATAGCGAATTAATCAGTCTGTTCAATTTTATTGAAAACGCCGATCCAAAATGGTATATGAAGCGTTCTCTTATGGATTAGTTAGGATGATTTATCCTAGCAAAAATCTTTTGGAAAATTTTAAATTCCCAGAAGATTCAAAAAGGCAATCAAGAACTTTAGAACCAAGATTGTCAAAGAAGCAGATTGAGCTATATTTCTAAAAATATATAGCAGCCTGCCAGAATGGAATGATGGAATAACTCAGTTACCATATCATTTCATTGAAATAGGAATCTCCAGCGAAGAAACCAGCTATAGACCCTCAAAAGTCATGGAAACCAGTTTCTCTCACTATGATATTGAACACATCAAAATTACTAGATTCAAAATCATTATTGGTAAAATTCTAAAAATCAATGATGATTCAAAAATAAAAGTAAATTATCAAAACTCCCACACTTTGATGATTTCAAAAACTTACAAGAAATTTCAAGAAGAAGATACAGAAAAAGTTCTTCAATACGAAAAATTGTTCAAAAATGGACAAATAATGAGTTGGCACCAAGACAAAACTTGCCAAATGCTTCATCAAACTTTTGATAAATCCAAAGTGGAATACAGCTGTAAAAGATGCTCTGGTTCCCACCACTCAAAGGAAAAGGAAACTTTTCCAAAAGCAGACAAAGAAGGAGCCCACCACTCACAAGAATTGGCATCCTCCTCAGCATATACCGACTAGCTTTAATAATTAAAGTTAGTGGAATATAAAATGTCATGCATGACGTTTATTGTAATAAGATCCTTCTTCCTTGATCTATAAAAGGGTAAGTTCATTTTCATTTGTGGATATCTTGTTTTTTTTAGCAATTTCACAACCCCTTTTCCAGCTTTCAGTAAATGTTTAGCGAGTAGACCTCCTTTGAGAGGATTTAGATTGTGAGTTTGTAATGTTTGTTTAAATACATTCATATTGTATGCTTGAAGATAGTTATAATAAATAAAGATTTCAAGTTTCTTACTATTCATATGTTCCTTGGGTTATGTTGTTCTGAGAACCTGAAGTGGCTGAAGCAACATTGGAGAGTACCGCCGGCAGGAGGCCATAGAGAAAGTGTCGTCGTTGTTGTCATTGGTGTTGAATAATCAAAACCTTGGAAGGTATAATTTTAAGCAAAGTTATTTTCAATATAAAATTATATCTTGATATTAAGCATAGAACAAGCATTGATTTTAAAACATTACTTACCACATCTATTTCCTTACAAATTTTAAACTTTAAAAACTCCTTTCCCCCGTCCAAAATAATATTCCCCAAATTCTGCAATCCGAAACGCATGTTTCATAAATTGGTATCGGAGCCTTGTTAGGTTCTTAGAAATTAAAATCCATTATGAATAGAGATCCCTTGGATCTAAGTCATGAGCACAATTCCGATTTTGAAATAGAAAATGAGTCTCAACTCACTTATAATAAATCCTCCTATGGATTCAATGCAAGAGTTATGATTCAACAAGAATTATTAACCAAAATAAAAGCATCTAAATTAGAGCATAAGAAATAAAAAATCTTTAGAATACCTAGTCTTAAGTACTATCATAAAAAGAGAAAACAAAATTTATTATTTTGTAAGTACTCAGGAACTCCATGAAACAAAATTTATTATTTTTCGTAATGGTTTACGTGTCATCCACTAGCTGATGCTGATGTCGTATCTGATGTGGATTCTTCTGACGTCAGTGCTGACGTTTTTTCTTCATATGCTGAATTTGATGTTGATCCAATGTTGAGATCTTGATCGTTGACAGCGGATTTTTGTATCTTTTTGTTGCAGTAATTGCATAGATACATAGTTTCTACCTTATAAAAGGCTTTCTTTAACATAGATCATATTTCTTCATTATGAATTGTCATAACTTGCCCATTTTGGAATGTTCTTTCAAATTAGGAAGTTTAGTGCTTATCTCACTCCTGTTAGATTTCTAATTAGGACTGACAAAGGACATGAAAATACTGATAAAAAGAAATTTTGCCCCAAAGGCAAGAAAAATTGTAGATGTTGGATCTGCAATACGGAGGGCCATTATGCAAATGAATGTCCCAATAAACAACAAAATCCTCATAAGGTCAAACTTATGGAAGAAATTGTTGAAATAGGATATGATCCTATTGAAGATATATATGAAACCATGGAAGAGGTTTATATCTTTAAAGAAAATCCTGAATATTCATCCGATGAATATTTCACAGAGGATTCCGAATAATCTAAACATTCAAGATTCACCTTGGGATGCGCTAGATACAGGAAAAGTAATGGCAAATAACATTACTAATCCAAATTCTATTTATATCAAAGGACAATAACAATTCTCTGGATATAAACAGATAAATTTACATTGTTATATAGATATAGGAGCTAGACTTTGCCTAGCATCAAATTTTGTTATACCAAACGAAAATTGGGAAAACGCACCCAATATCATTCAGGTAACTATTGCAAATAAAGAAATGATAAATGTTTCTAAATTCTGTAGAAATCTTAACATCAAGATTGCAGGTGAAATATTTCACATTCCTACGATTTACCAACAGGAAAATGGCATGGACATTATCCTTGGTAACAACTTCTGTCAATTGCATGGACCTTTTACACAATTCACAGATATAATTATTTTTACCTTAGACAATCAACCAGTGATTATTGGTAAAATACGCAAAGCCATTACCATGGCACAACACGGGTTTTTGGAATCCATGAAAAAGAATTCAAAGATTCTAAAACCAGCACCTATGCCGGTCAGCCCTGAAAAAGTCACATTTTTAAGGGGGGGGGGGGGGGGGGTTATTGAAGAATGTAAAATTGAGCAAGAATTTAATCACGAGAATATAAAGTTCAAAAAGATTAAAGACTTGTAAGAAAAAGTTTGTGGAGAAAATCCTATAGACCCTAAAAAGTCTAAAAAAAAATGGATGACAGCTACCATAAAACTACTAGATTCTGAGACCATAGTCAAAGTTAAACCAATGATCTATAGTCCTTTGGATAGAGAAGAATTTGGTAAGCAAATTCAGGAATTGTTAGACTTAAAAATAAGCCTAGTAAATCACCTCACATGTCTCCAGCATTTCTTGTAGAAAATGAAGCTGAGAGAAGAAGAGGAAAGAAAAGAATGGTTGTCAACTATAAGGCCATAAATACGGCAACTATAGGTGATAGTCACAACCTTCCAAATAAAGATGAACTCTTTACTCTAATAAAGGGAAAGAAAATCTTTAGTAGTTTCGATTGCAAATCAGGCTTCTGGCAAGTATTGTTAGATGACGACTCGCAATTATTAACTGCATTCACATGTCCACAAGGACATTATCAATGGAATGTTTGACCTTTTGGATTAAAACAAGCACCATCTATATTTCAAAGACATGTGAAAAATGCATTTAGATCATTTGAAAAATTCTTCAATGTTTATATTGATGACATACTCGTCTTCAGCAACACAGAGAAAGAACACTATATGCACGTTGCAATGGTACTCAAAAAATACGAGGAGTTAAGAATAATCCTATCCTTGAAACAGAAACAACTATTTAAAACAAAGATTAATTTTCTAGGACTAGAAATAGATCAGGGTCTTCATTGTCCTCAAAATCATATTTTGGAACATATACACAAGTTTCCAGATAGGATAGAAGATAAAAAAACAGCTACAAAGGTTTCTAGGCATATTAACTTATTCTGAAAGTTATATTCCAAAACTTGCTGAAATGCGAAAACCTTTGCAGGTTAAACTTAGGGACAACACCCTCTGGGATTGGAAAGAAACTGATACAATCCATGTAAAAAATATAAAAAAAGAGCTTAAATAGCTTTCCAAAGATATATCATCCTTTACCAAATGATAAACGGATCATTGAAACCGATGCATCGAAACCGATGCATCAGACGAATATTGGGGTGGAATCCTCAAAGCAAAAAACTCTGAACAAGAGTTAATTTGTAGAGATACTTCTAGCAGCTTTAAAAACGCTGAAAAGAACTATCATAGCAATGAAAAAGAATACCTAGCGGTAATTCGAGTCATTAAGAAGTTTAGTGCTTATCTCACTCATGTTAGATTTCTAATTAGAACTGATAATAAAAAATTCACATATTTTCAGAACACCAATATTAAAGGTGACAACAAACAAGGAAGACTTGTTAGATGGCAGATGTGGCTATCAAGATACTGCTTTGTAGCCGAACACATCGCAGGAAATAAAAATATATTTGCAAATTTTCTAACTCGTGAATTTGCAGGTTGAAACAGGTCAAAACAGAAGATATTGACGCAAGCAATGGAAGAGTTGCAAAAACTAAGTTGCGAGAAGCAACAATGGATTTTGAACTTAAAGTTCTAAGATATCGAATTAGCCTATTGGAAAATTCCAGTAAGCAACAAAAGGAAATTGATATTCCTTGCACTAGTAATAGTAGCAAAATATAAGCTATTCCGGGTCAAACGGTAACCGGTAAAGAATCACCAAATCCGTTGATTCCTAGCATCTTGGAAAAAGATGTATCTGATGTACAAACATCAACAACATTGGTTAAACCCTCTGATTTAATATCTGGATTGAGACCTAAGACAAAGGATATTCAAAGTCCTAATAAATCTGAAGGTCACACTTCAGTATCAACAACAGTTGATTCGGTCATTTCACGACCAAAATATTATTATGTGGTTTTTAATGGACCATATGCAGGTATATACACTGTCTGGGAAGCTGCAAAACATGCAGTTGAAGGAGTTTCAGGAGTGCAACATAAAAGATACAACACACTCACTGAGGCGCACGTTGCAGGAGAAATCTTTGCACGAGAAAACTTGACAACACCTCCTAAGCTGATGTCAAGCACACACTGCTTGAAGGCAACCTTCAAGGAAATCGTAAAACGGGAAAAGAAACCGACACAGTTGGTCTCACTTGGAAGAGTCTCAATCATTAAACCAGTTGAGAAACAACAACAGTTTATACTCACAGAAGAGAGGTTTGGTCATCTTTTCAAACATGCCAGAATGGCAAATGAAGAACATTTTCTAAAAGAAAAGTTTTTTACAACAGATAGACATGACTCAAGTCTATACAACTTCATCGAAGGGGCTGATCCCAATCTAGTCAATGAAGTATTCAGGTATGGGATGATACGATTAATTTATCCCAGCAAAAACCTTCTGGAGATATCCTTATTACCAGAAGCAATTAAAAAGGCTATCAAAGTCTTTAGAACTAAAGTCATAAAGGAAACTGATCGGCTAATCTTCCTCAAAATGAGCGGTACTTTACTAGTTTGGAAAATTGGTATGTTCCAGTCACCATGTCATTTAATTGAAATTGGAATCTCAAAGGAAAAAAGAGAGTATACACCCTCAAAACCTATGGAAATCATTTCCGATGATTTTGAACGACTTAATATTCCTCGATTTGGACAATTAATCGATCAATTACTGAAGATACGAGATGATTCACTTATTAAAGTTAATTATCAAGATCATCATACATTGGAAATTTCTAAAACTCTGAAGCAAATTACCACAGGAGATGTAAAATTACTTCTTCAATTTGAAAGAACATTCCGAAATGGGCAAGTTATGACAATTCATAATGAAGAAATATGCTCTACATTAAAGAAAACCTTTGATATGGTAGAAACTATGTATCTATGCAATTACTACAACAAAAAGATAAAAAAAAATCCGCTGTCAACGATCAAGATCTCAACATTGGATCAACATCAAATTCAGCATATGAAGAAAAAACGTCAGCACCGACGTCAGAAGAATCCACATCAGATACGACTTCAACATCAGCTAGTGGATGATACGTAAGTCGTAAGCCATTACGAAAATTTCTCAGTGGAGAATAAAACAATTCTCTATGGAGAAAAAAGCAAACGAACAAAGCCAAAAGCAAAGTCAGTGGACGAAGAAAATAAAGAAAAAGCAAAAGCTTGCCGGCCAACAAACACAAAAGGACAAGACAACTTTTTCTTTTGAAATGTAATAAACGTCAGCAATGACGTGAAAAGAGAGTTTCAATTCTCACAAACAGGAACATATTTCAAGAAGAAATCTATCTAAGGGAAATTTCTGGAAATAAGAAATTCTCTATATCTTAAAGATATGTCTACTCCACATATTCTTAAGAAAGGACAAATATTTAGGATAAAATCCTAAAATAAAGACACCAACACTAAGTACTAGTTCTCTTCTAATGAAGTAAGTATAAAAGCAATACAACATTTAGTAATTAACTTAAATGAAGTATGTGCACGAATACTACTAGGACTTTTTAAATTACTATCCTTTTTTGGATTAAGTAAAGATCCTAGTCAAGATTTATCAAAAAATCCTACCAATTGGAATAGATTTTCCGATCTTTTAGATCGGGGGGATTACTATGATAATCAAGAAAATAATCAGGAATTACTGATTCTAATAGAAAAACCAATTCAGAAATAAGGACTTTGGGTTGTAAAATCGACAGACAGACCAAGAAGTTCAACTGCTTAGCTGCAAGGTTGACAAACTTGAGAAATATCTCAAAATAATATTAGGACAATAAAAATATTGTCAATGGCAAGCATGATAACTATTAATGAGACTGTTAATCTTCTTCACGAAGAAATAAAAGTCATCATAAAACAGTTAAATGATATCCAAGTTAAGATATCAATAAATTCTACTAGAACCAATCTAGAATTAGATTATATAGCAGCAAAAATTATAAAAGAAATAAAAGAGGAAATCAAAAAGTTTTCCTGTATCACAGTAGATACAGCATCTACTTCTGCTTTTCCAGAAGATGGAAAGTATAGTTATCCCAATCATAATGTGGGAAACAAAGAACTTGGTTCAGGTACTGATCCAAATGCTTTAAGCTGGCCTTTTAAATGAGCCTAAGTAAAAAACTAGAAGAATACTTCTGGAATAATCTAGAAAAAGATGAGTTCATTCTAGACGGGCATAATAATTCACCTTGGATGAAGTAGTTAAATTAATGACTCTGGATGAGTTAGAAATTGAGAAAGAAATGGAAACAAGACCAGAATTAAGTAAAATTCTTGGTATTGAAACCCTCTATGCTCTAGATGAAAATCTAGATAAACCTAAAGTTGTTTCTAAAATTGAACCGTTAGAAACCCTCAGAACAGATAAACAACATGAAGCAGAAGCTTCTGGTACAAAAGGAGAAGAAACCTCTAAGAAAAGAAAAGGTAATGACGGAACCTTTTTTTATCAATTATCCCAAAATTCCAGGAGAATCTAAGGATATGGGAATTCCTATCCTCAATATTGATTGTAGGACAAATAGGAAGGAGCTCATAGACAGATGGGCTACCGAATTAAGTTTGATCATTCAAACAAATAAAGAGGCTTATGGAACAAACAAAAACATACTCCTCTTAATAGAACATAGAACTGTGGGAATAGTACAATCATTTGTAAAAATTACAAGATGGAATTTTTCTCCAGAAGAAATATTTGAAGCCGTAATGGACAGTTTCTACTCTATGTTTTTAGGAATCGATTATTCGTCTGATAAGGCCAATGAGATTCTTAAACAACAGGAAAGGCTAGAAATTGCCTTGTTAAATTACAATTATGTGATATTTGTAATTTATATGCTTTTACATGTGATTGAGACAAATCTTTATAAACTACCTCACACTGAGTTTGTTGGTTTTATAAAACAATATTTGACCAAAATCCCTATTGTAGGAGAAAAATTTCTTCAAAGATTTGAAGCAGAAACTGTTGGGGTAACCACGTACAGCCTTGGCTTTGCCAACAGACTTGTTAAAGAAGAACTCACAAAAATAAGTGATCTCTGTAAACAACAAAAAAGACGGAAGAAATTCAATAAGAAATGTTGCGAAAACATTTTAGAAGCACCCACAGAATATGGTTGCACACCACACAAGCCTTACACAAAGAATAGGTTTAAAAAACATTATAAGAACAAATTTTCTTATAAAAAGAAAAACAAACAGTTTAAACCCGGTAAGTATTTTAAGCCACGTCAGAAAAATGACAAAGGACATGAAAATACTGCTATAAAGAAATTTTGCCCCAAAGGCAAGAAAAATTGTAGATGTTGGATCTGCAATACAGAGGACCGTTATGCAAATGAATGTCCCAATAAATAACCAAATCCTCATAAGGTCAAACTTATGGAAGAAATTGTTGAAATAGGATATGATCCTATTGAAGATATATATGAAACCATGGAAGAGGTTTATATCTTTAAAGAAAATCCTGAATATTCCTCCGATGAATATTTCACACAGGATTCAGAATAATCTAAACATACAAGATTCACCTTAGGATGTGCTAGATACAAGAAAAGTAATGGCAAATAACATTACTAATCCAAATTCTATTTATATCAAAGGACAATTAAAATTCTCCGGATATAAACAGATAAATTTACATTGTTATGTAGATACAGGAGCTAGTCTTTGCCTAGCATCAAAGTTTGTTAAACCAAACGAACATTGGGAAAACGCACCCAATACCATTCAGGTAACTATTGCAAATAAGGAAATGATAAATGTTTCTAAAGTCTGTAGAAATCTTAACATCAAGATTGCAGGTGAAATATTTCACATTCCTACGATTTACCAACATGAAAATGGCATGGACATTATCCTTGGTAACAACTTCTGTCAATTGTATGGATCTTTTACACAATTCACAGATAGAATTATTTTTACCTTAGACAATCAACCAGTGATTATTGGTAAAATACGCAAAGCCATTACCATGGCACAACACGGGTTTTTGGAATCCATGAAAAAGAATTCAAAGATTCTAAAACCAGCACCTATCCCGGTCAGCCCTGAAAAAGTCACATTTTTAAGGGGGGGGGGGGGGGGAGATTGAAGAATGTAAAACTGAGCAAGAATTTAATCACGAGAATATAAAGTTCAAAAAGATTAAAAACTTGTTAGAAAAAGTTTGTGGAGAAAATCCTATAGACCCTAAAAAGTTTAAAAAATGGATGACAGCTACCATAAAACTACTAGATCCTAAGACTATAGTCAAAGTTAAACCAATGATCTATAGTCCTTTGGATAGAGAAGAATTTGGTAAGCAAATTCAGGAATTAATAGACTTAAAAATAATTAAGCCTAGTAAATCACCTCACATGTCTCCAGCATTTCTTGTAGAAAATGAAGCTGAGAGAAGAAGAGAAAAGAAAAGAATGGTTGTCAACTATAAGGCCATAAATACGGAAACTATAGGTGATAGTCACAACCTTCCAAATAAAGATGAACTCTTTACCCTAATAAGGGGAAAGAAAATCTTTAGTAGTTTCGATTGCAAATCAGGCTTCTGGCAAGTATTGTTAGATGACGACTCGCAATTATTAACTGCATTCACATGTCCACAAGGACATTATCAATGGAATGTTTTACCTTTTGGATTAAAACAAGCACCATCTATATTTCAAAGACATATGCAAAATGCATTTAGATCTTTCGAAAAATTCTTATGTGTTTATATTGATGACATACTCGTCTTCAGCAACACAGAGAAAGAGCACTATATGCACGTTGCAATGGTACTCAAAAAATGCGAGGAGTTAGGAATAATCCTATCCTTGAAAAAGACACAGCTCTTTAAAACAAAGATCAATTTTCTAGGACTAGAAATAGATCAAGGTCTTCATTGTCCTCAAAATCTTATTTTGGAACATATACACAAGTTTATAGATAGGATAGAAGATAAAAAAAAAGAGCTACAAAGGTTTCTAGGCATATTAATTATTCTGAAAGTTATAATCCAAAACTTGCTGAAATGCGAAAACCTTTGCAGGTTAAACTTAGGGACAACACCCTCTTGGATTGGAAAGAAACTGATACAATCCATGCAAAAAAAAAAAAAAAAAGAAGAGCTTAACTAGCTTTCCAAAGCTATATCATCCTTTACCAGATGATAAACTGATCATTGAAACTGATGCATCAGACGAATATTGGGGTGGAATCCTCAAAGCAAAAAACTCTGAACAATAGTTAATTTGTAGATATACTTATGGCAGCTTTAAAAACGCTGAAAAGAACTATCATAGCAATGAAAAAGAATACCTAGCGGTAATTCGAGTCATTAAGAAGTTTAGTGCTTATCTCACTCCTGTTTGATTTCAAATTAGGACTGATAATAAAAACTTCACATATTTTCTGAACACCAATATTAAAGGTGACAACAAACAAGGAAGACTTGTTAGATGGCAGATGTGGCTATCAAGATACTACTTTGAAGTCGAACACATCGCAGGAAATAAAAATATATTTGCAGATTTTCTAACTCGCGAATTTGCAGGTTGAAACAGGTCAAAACAGAAGATATTGACGCAAGCAATGGAAGAGTTACAAAAACTAAAGTTGGAAGAAGCAACAATGGATTTAGAACTTAAAGTTCTAAGATATCGAATTAGCCTATTGGAAAATTCCAGTAAGCAACAAAAGGAAATTGATATTCCTTGCACTAGTAATAGTAGCAAAATATCAGCTATTCCGGGTCAAACGGTAACCGGTAAAGAATCATCAAATCCATTGATTCCTAGCATCTTGGAAAAAGATGTATCTGATGTACAAGCATCAACAACATTGGTTAAACCCTCTGATTTAATCACTGGATTTAGACCCAATACAAAGGATATTCAAAGTCCTAATGAATCTGAAGGTCACACTTCAGTATGAACACCAGTTGACTCGGTCATTTCACGACCAAAATATTATTATGTGGTTTTTAATGGACCATATGCAGGTATATACACCGTCTGGGAAGCTGCAAAACATGCAGTTGAAGGAGTTTCAGGAGTGCAACATAAAAGATGCAACACACTCACTGAGACACACGTTGCAGGAGAAATCTTTGCACGAGAACACTTGACAACACCTCCTAAGCTGATGTCAAGCGCAGACTGCTTGAAGGCAACCTTCAAGGAAATCGTAAAACGGGAAAAGAAACCGACACAGTTGGTCTCACTTGGAAGAATCTCAATCATTAAACCAGTTGAGAAACATCAGTAGTTTATACTTATAGACGAGAGGTTTGGTCATCTTTTCAAACATGCCAGAATGGCAAATGAAGAACATTTTCTAAAAGAAAAGATTTTTTACAACAGATAGACATGACTTAAGTCTATACAACTTCATCGAAGGGGCTGATCCCAGTCTAGTCAATGAAGTATTGATGTATGGGATGATACGATTAATTTATCCCAGCAAAAACCTTTTGGAGATATCCTTATTACCAGAAGCAATTAAAAAGGCTATCAAAGTCTTTAGAACTAAAGTCATAAAGGAAGCTGATCGGCTAATCTTCCTCAAAATCAGCAGTACTTTACCAGTTTGGAAAAATGGTATGTTCCAGTCACCATATCATTTAAATGAAATTGGAATCTCAAAGGAAAAAAAGAGAGTATACACCCTCAAAACCTATGAAAATCATTTCCGATGATTTTGAACGACTTAATATTCCTCGATTTGGACAATTAATCGATCAATTACTGAAGATACGAGATGATTCACTTATTAAATTTAATTATCAAGATCATCATACATTGGTAATTTCTAAAACTCTGAAGCAAATTACCACAGAAGATGTAAAAATTACTTCTTCAATTTGAAAGAACATTCCGAAATGGACAAGTTATGACAATTCATAATGAAGAAATATGCTCTATATTAAAGAAAGCCTTTGATAAGGTAGAAACTATGTATTTATGCAATTACTGCAACAAAAAGATACAAAAATCCGCTGTCAACGATCAAGATCTCAACATTGGATCAACATCAAATTCAGCATATGACGAAAAAATGTCGGCACCGACGTCAGAAGAATCCACATCAGATACGACATCACCATCAGCTAGTGGATGATACGTAAGCCATTACGAAAAATTTCTCCGTGGAGAATAAAACAATTCTCAATGGAGAAAAAAGCAAAGGGGAAAAACTATAAAACAATTCTCAGTGCGTTTGCTTTTTTCTCCATTGGGAATTGTTTTATTCTCCACTGAGAAATTTTTCGTAATGGCTTACGTATCATCCACTAGCTGATGCTCATGTCGTATCTGATGTGGATTCTTCTGACGTCGGTGCTGAGGTTTTTTCTTCATATGCTGAATTTGATGTTGATCCAATGTTGAGATATTGATCGTTGACAGCGGATTTTTGTATCTTTTTGTTGCAGTAATTGCATAGATACATAGTTTCTACCTTATCAAAGGCTTTCTTTAATAGTGCATATTTCTTCATTATGAATTGTCATAACTTGCCCATTTCGGAATATTCTTTCAAATTGAAGAAGTAATTTACATCTTCTGTGGTAATTTACTTCAGAGTTTTAGAAATTACCAATGTATGATGATCTTGATAATTAACTTTAAGAAGTGAATCATCCCGTATCTCAGTAATTGATCGATTAATTGTCCAAATCGAGGAATATTAAGTCGTTCAAAATCATCAGAAATGATTTTCATAGGTTTTGAGGGTGTATACTCTCTTTTTTTCCTTTGAGATTCCAATTTCAATTAAATGATATGGTGACTGGAACATACCATTTTTCCAAACTGGTAAAGTACTGCTGATTTTGAGGAAGATTAGCCGATCAGCTTCCTTAATGACTTTAGTTCTAAAGACTTTGATAGCCTTTTTAATTGCTTATGGTAATAAGGATATCTCCAGAAGGTTTTTGCGGGGATAAATTAATCGTATCATCACATAGCTGAATACTTCATTGACTAGACTGGGATCAACCCCTTCGATGAAGTTATATAGACTTAAGTCATGTCTATCTGTTGTAAAAAACTTTTCTTTTAGAAAATGTTCTTCATTTGCCATTCTGGCATGTTGGAAAAGATGACCAAACCTCTCTTCTGTGAGTTTAAACTGCTGTTGTTTCTCAACTGGTTTAATGATTGAGATTCTTCCAAGTGAGACCAACTGTGTCTGTTTCTTTTCTCGTTTTACGATTTCCTTGAAGGTTGCCTTCAAGCAGTCTGCGCTTGACATCAGCTTAGGAGGTGTTGTCAAGTTTTCTCGTGCAAAGATTTCTCCTTCAACGTGTGCCTTAGTGAGTGTGTTGTATCTTTTATGTTGCACTCCTGAAACTCCTTCAACTGTATGTTTTGCCGCTTCCCAGACGGTGTATATACCGGCATATGGTCCATTAAAAACCACATAATAATATTTTGGTCGTGAAATGACTGAATCAACTGTTGTTGATACTGAAGTGTGACCTTCAGATTTATTAGGACTTTGAATATCCTTTGTATTGGTCTATATCCAGTGATTAAATCAGAGGGTTTAACCAATGTTGTTGATGTTTGTGCATCAGATACATCTTTTTCCAAGATGCTAGGAATCAACGGATTTGATGATTCTTTACCGGTTACCGTTTGACCCGGAATAGCTTATATTTTGCTACTATTACTAGTACAAAGAATATCAATTTCCTTTTGTTGCTTACTGGAATTTTCTAATAGGCTAATTCGATATCTTAGAACTTTAAGTTCTAAATCCATTGTTGCTTCTTGCAACTTTAGTTTTTGCAACTCTTCCATTGCTTGCGTCAATATCTGTTTGGACCTGTTTTAACCTGCAAATTCACGAGTTAGAAAATCTACAAATATATTTTTATTTCCTGCGATGTGTTCGATTTCAAAGCAGTATCTTGATAGCCACATCTGCCATCTAACAAGTCTTCCTTGTTTGTTGTCACCTTTAATATTGGTGTTCAGAAAATATGTGAAGTTTTTATTATCAGTCCTAATTAGAAATCTAACGGGAGTGAGATAAGCACTAAACTTCTTAATCACTCGAACTACCGCTAGGTATTCTTTTTCATTGCTATGATAGTTCTTTTCAGCGTTTTAAAGCTGCCAGAAGTATATCTACAAATTAACTCTTGTTCAGAGTTTTTTGCTTTAAGGATTCCACCCCAATATTCGTCTGATGCATCGGTTTCAATGATCAGTTTATCATCTGGTAAAAGATGATATAGCTTTGGAAAGCTAGTTAAGCTCTTTTTTTTTTAATCTTTTGTACATGGATTGTATCAGTTTCTTTCAAATCCCAGAGGGTGTTGTCCCTAAGTTTAACTTGCAAAGGTTTTCGCATTTCAGCAAGTTTTGGAATACAACTTTCAGAATAAGTTAATATGCCTAGAAACCTTTGTAGCTGTTTTTTTTATCTTCTATCCTATCTGGAAACTTGTGTATATGTTCCAAAATATGATTTTGAGGACAATGAAGACCCTGATCTATTTCTAGTCCTAGAAAATTAATCTTTGTTTTAAAGAGCTGTGTCTTTTTCAAGGATAGGATTATTCCTAACTCCTCGCAATTTTTGAGTACCAAGGATAATGTCCATACCATTTTCTTGTTGGTATATGGTGGGTATGTGAAATATTTCTCCTGCAATCTTAATGTTTATATTTTTACAGACTTTGGAAATATTTATTTTCTCACCATTTGCAATTGTTACTTTAAGAACATTTGGGGCATTTTCCCAATGTTCGCTTGGTATGACGAACTTGGATGCTAGGCATAAACTAGCACCTGTATATACATAAAAATGTAAATTTATCTGTTTATATCCAGAGAATTTTAATTGTCCTTAGATATAAATAGAATTTGGATTAGTAATGTTTTTAGACATTACTATTTCTTCATCATTCCATGAGTTCTCCTGAATGTTTAAGTTATTCTGAATTCTCTGTATCGTATTCATTTGATGAATACTCAGAGTTTTCTTTAATGATATAAGCTTCTTCCAAAGTTTCGTATATATCTTCTATAGGTTCAAATCCTATTTCAACAATCTCTTCAATAAGTTTTACCTTATGAGGGTATTGTTGTCTATTGGGGCATTCATTTGCATAATGACCCTCAATATTGCAGATCCAACATCTACAATCGTTTTTACCCTTTGGGCAAAATTTTCTTTTGTCAGCATTTTCATGCTTTTTGTCAATATTCTTTTGACGTGGCTTAAAGTATTTTCCTGGTTTGAACCGTTTATTTTTCTTTTTATAAGAATATTTATCCTTATAATTTTTTTGTTTTCTAAATTTGTTTTTAGAATAAACATTTTGGGTACACCCATATTCCGTAGATGCTTCCAAATTGTCCTTACAACATCTTTTATTGAATTTCTTCAATTTCTTTTGTTGTTTGGAGAGATCACAGATTTTTGCGATTTCTTCCCTAACAATCTTTGCCGCAAAACCAAGACTGTGTAAATTTATTCCTAAAGCTTCTGCTTCAAATCTCTGTAGAGATTTTGCTCCTACAATAGGGATTTTTGTCAAATATTGCCTTATAAATCCTCCAAAATCAGTTTGTGGGAGTATATAAAGATTATTTTCAAAATCGCAGGTGAATGCTGATAAATCATAGATATCACATAATTGTAATTTAATGAGGCGATCTCTAGCCTTTTCTTGTTGTTTAAGAATCTCATTTGCTTTATCAATGGTATAGTTGATTCCTATAAACATAGTGTAGAAGCTACATATGATACCTTCAAATATACTTTCTGGAGAAAAATCTCATTTTGTTGTTTTAACAAATGATTGGACTATTCCAGCGGTTTTGTGTTCAATTAAGAGAAGTATGATTCTGGTAGTGTCATATGCTTCTCTGTTTGTCTGAATAATCAGACTTAATTCTGTAGCCCATCTATCTATGAGTTCTTTTCTATTCTCTTTACAATCTATGTTGAGAACAGAAATTCCAGTATCCTTAGATTCTCCCGTAATCTTTGGATAATTAGGGAAACTAGTCTTTTCGGACTCTTTTCTTTTCTTTGAGGGCTCTTCCCTTGTGCCAGAAGTTCTTGTTCTGAGAGTTTCTAATGGATCATTCTCAGAAACTTCGGATTTATCTTCTTGGTTCATATTAATGGTCTCAATACCGAGAATTTTACTTAATTCTGGTCTTGTTTCCATTTATCTTTCGATTTCTGACTCGTCTAGTGTCATTAGCTTAACAACTTCATCTAATGGTGAAGTGTTCTTTCCATCTAGGATAAAATTATCTTTTTCAAGATTATCCCAGAAGTAAACTTCTAATTTTTCACTTAGATTCATTTAAACCAAAAAGCCATTTTAGAGCATTTGGAGTGCTACTTGAACCAAGTTCTTTATTCCCTATGTTATAATTGGGATAACTATATTTTCCATCTTTTGGGAAAATAGATGTAGAAGTTGTAGTTGTGTCATAGGAAAATTCACCAATTTTCGTTTTTACTTCTTTTATTATTTTGGCTGCTATTGATTCTGCTTTCAGAGTATTTTGAATAGCGTTTTTTGCCAATTTTTTCTGAACATCATCCAGTTGTGTTAGGATGAGTTTATTCTCATTTATGAGTTGTTCTAACATTTTTTCAATATTGGCAACACTCATTTTATGATTTAGATAATTTCTTAGTACCAGAAATTTCTCTTAAATAGATTTCTTCTTGAAATCCATTTTTGTTTGTAATAATCAAAATTATTTTTCATGTGAAATAAGTCTTTCGATTCCTATAGTACCCAAAGTTACTGGTACCATAATAGGTTTTTTTTCTTAGAGGTTTTGTTTCCTTAAGAATTTTTCTTTTTTAAAGATTGAATCTTTATTCATTTTATTTGAATCTATCTTCTGATTCCCAATAAAATGCTTGTTTTAAAGATTGCGATACCTTTAAAAGTTTTCCAGATATCTTTCTTATAAATATATCTTTCTGGAATCTACTTCTTTTACTAAGAAGTTTAATTCTTTCGTTAGCCCAAAGTGTTTGGTAACACATGGGTTTCTTTTTAAGAAACCAAACGTCTTCTTTGGTGTCTATTTTATCCACAAAGCTGTTTAAGCGTATTAGTGGCTTTATCTACTCTCTCTGAGATAGAGATTAGTAGATCAGTATCAGATCTTCGCATAGATTCTGATCCTTTATTAGAGATATTATCTCCAGTAATTTTAGGGGCTAGACTGAAACTTCTTCTAGCAGAAGATTCTCCAATCTGGAATCTAGTTCCCTTAATGGTAGGAGCTTCTTTAGATCCTAACATTTTCTTTTCTTTAGCAATATCAATTGCCCAAGAATCATTGTTGGAGTCTATATCCAGAGAAATTCTTCTCTTGTATAGTTTCAATTTCTGAGAAGACATCGTCTAATTCGATGTATTCAGTCTTTCTATAGTCAATACTATGATGACTATTGGTTAAGGCATAACTTACTAAATAAGTTACGCTAAAAGGTTTATCACCTTCATTCATCAGATCATCTCGTTCGAAATGATGTATGAGTGATAATACTTTATCTAAGTTTTTGCTTTCTATACTAAGTCCAAACTTAGGATAAACAGCAAACATAAAATTTTGTAGGCTAGGTTTCCTTTAGCTGCACCTAGTACACAATCTTTTCTGTCATTAATCCTATTGTCGATTAATGCCAATTTAATAGGCGTATTAATGCCATATTGAAACTCGGATTTTATTAAAATTTTTATGGCTCTTAAATGTACCATACTAATTTTAGATCTAAATATTTCTTCTATTTTAAGTAGATTTTTATTTATCTCTTGTCGAGTGATAAGAGGTAAATATACTGCTCCTGAAACATCTTTAGTGTCGACATGGAGTTCCTGAGTACTTACTAAT
This sequence comes from Gentiana straminea, assembly GCA_036785695.1. NCBI lineage: Eukaryota > Viridiplantae > Streptophyta > Magnoliopsida > Gentianales > Gentianaceae > Gentiana > Gentiana straminea. The sequence continues at coordinate 618,765 of JAVUPR010000241.1, read as the reverse complement.
CCAAATTCTATTTATATCAAAGGACAATTAAAATTCTCTGGATATAAACAGATAAATTTACATTGTTATGTGATCTTTTTTCTTCTTTCTGAGCGTCCAACCGGTGTTCACTCCTTTATTTGGTATAAGAAGAAATGCATGTTAAAAACGAGTTGAATGATGAGTTTGGAGAGCAATCTTAGGAATGAAGTCATGAAGTTTGTTGCGTTTAAGCATTTTCCACTTTTGGAACAAGTTGAATTGTAGTAAATGTTAGTTGTTATTTAGGATTCAGTTTGACAGCAGTTGTAATTTTGTTGAATTTGTTAATGAAATATCTTTAATATCAGTATTACAGTCTCTTGCTTGTTTCTTTTCTTCCACGCTTCGTGATACGACATGAGACTTATGTGAAATTTAGGATTTACGCTAAATGTCACGTGTCGAACGTTCATTTTCCGGATAAATACTCGATATCCGGAGACAGGGGCGTTACAACACAATCGTTTTTCACATATCAAATCTTATGTATAGGGATTTATGAAGCACCGACACTTGAATCTAGCCTCTGTGCACCGTGTCCGACATATTTCCGACACGACATGTGACCGACACGCTCTGACACGTGTCCAACATGTGTCGGATGATTAAAATAATATTATTTAAAAATTTAATATCAGACACGCATCCGACACACTGTCGACACTCCCCGTCACGGCACCGACAATCCTGAACCCAATTTTTAATTTTTTTCTTTATTTAAGTTTTTTTCATTGGAAACGTTAAAATACACGATTTCCATTTCTATAATAATTTAATAAATAATACGTCGTATTAAATTTATATGTTCTTGTTGATAAAAAAATCATTTTTACAATTTGTAATATTTTGAAGGTCAATCACAATTTCTTTTGGCACCGTATAAAGGTCGAATATCTGTTTTAGCTATTCATAGATTTTACGTATTACCTATCTTATTTTGTCCAGTTTTTTAGATTTTTACGAATATGTTTTTTGATAAATTGAATATTATTTACATTATATATATATATATATATATATATATATATATATATATATATATATATATATATATATATATATATATATATATATATATATATATATATATATATATATATATATATATATATATATATATATATATATATATATATATATATATATATATATATATATATATATATGTTGTCGTGTCGTGCGGTGTTTCCGTGTCTGTGTCTTTGCTACATAGATAAGGATAAAATGTATATAGGTCCGGGCCAGGTTCATTCTCTCTTGCTGTTTTTGACAAGAGTGATGATACATTCACTTCACTTTTATCCACAACATCCTCCACAACACTATCAACATCATTGATTGTGTGGCACCCATAACAATAAATGGTTTATCATTTTCATCAGGGAACATTATTATCAGTCTCCTTATCCCTAAAAATACTATTAAAAAATAGAAAAAATTAGTTTTTAGTCCACTTTTTCTCCCTTAATTAAATGCTAATCTAGCTTCAATTTTTTAGTTGCATTAAGGACAAAAAATTCCACCGGACGAATATACCCCTATTCTCTCACAAAACATATCCCTCCAGGTACTATAAACATGTTTGGTGCGGGTGGGGCTGGATCAAGAAAGACGAAAATGGCAATCGCAGGTCCCAACTATCTACGAACCTGCTAGAACAAAATTGAAGTTGTATTCGCTCTTTGCTGAGCTTTCAGTACACGGCGGGACAAAACTTCTCCAAATTCTCAGATCATTTTCATCCGCCGCAAATCCACCCGAGGTAAGCCGGTCAATCTTGTCTTCATTCGTTGCCGACGCAATTATCACTCCTTATTTCGAGTTTCTTGAACTTAAATTGAAATTCATTTCAGATAATATCAACCGGAACGCTTGAACTTCAGTGTCGTCTCAGGAATCTTCACAATAGCGGTAGGAGAAACACTTATGGTTATAGAACTTGTGAACTTTTGTCATTTTGTTAATTTTGTGAGTTTTTCTGATGCATTTTAGCGTGCTAAAATGGTGAGTTTTGTTACACTAGGGCTGTTACTTTGAGCAATATAATATGTTGTCTTCCATAGCGGCGAGTGTCTTCATTGACCTGTGTGTAATTTGTTCGAGAACATGGTCATCTTCTTATAATGTAAGGACTATACTCCTGTCTATTCAAAAGCTTGCTTGGAGGTAAAATAAATATAGCTTAATCTTCTGTAAATTGGTGGCTGTGTTTTAAATCAAATACTTTGTGTCTGATTTCATTGTTGTGTTTCGTTTAGAACCGAACGCACAAGCTGTACTACTATGGGAGTATCAAGAAGGTATTCTGTTTGAAATGAACAGATTATGTCTTCATTTGGTTTGACTCAAATGTGTGTTTAAACCTGGATTTTGATCTGTTTTTTGGTGTGCAACTTTTTCGATTACAGAATACAAGAAGATGGTGCTGAAGTTATACAAGCATTCATAAGCCTACTGCAACTACTACAAAGAAGAAGAAACAAAGGCAGCTGCGCAGATTATGGAATTCAAAGGCAGCGGTGAAAATGTCGAGTCTAGATACCTTGTTAAGGAACCTGAGCCTCACGACGGAGGTAATTCACCGAACGAAAACGGTAATAGACATGCCTCTTCGGTTCGGATGATGAAAGAAGCATAGGAATGATTGTTTAAGGCTTATGTCTACTACAAGAGAAAGCCGATTGGCATGATGGCCGCTCTCGATCCCTGCGTTGATGCTCTCAACTACAATAAGTTTAGTGACTCACATAGCTACAACTTCTTTGAAATGGTAATGTTAATTAATTACTGTCATGATTACTCTGTTTGAAATGGCACTCTGTTTAATTACTATGTCCACTGTGATTTGAACATACTTTCAAGTTGATTAAAGTGCATTGTGATTCTGTACTCAATGTGATTGGTATGGTGCAATGCTTTATTCTCTTGTGATATTTTCAAATTCTAAGTGGTTGGGGTCTGAGCTTATGGTGGTATCATGTATTCTAAACAGATTGACAGAGTAGTTTCATTGAGTTGGCTTTGTACTTGGTATTGAGCCGTAATGAGCCTGATACTGTGTACTGATATTTATCAGTATCAGTATCAGTGACATATTTTTTATCAGGAACTATGTTAGTGGTCACAAAGAAAAACTCGCCATTATGAAGAAGGCCATGAACAACGTCAAAGGAATCCTCAGGTGAGACTCCGTAGATCGGTTGAGATGGATATTGAGCCTTTCAATTGAAGATTAAGAATGTTCCAATTTTTGCAATAGTAGTTAGGAGGAAGCTTCCATGGGTGCATTGGGTTGAATTAAGCCTTAAATGAGCCTTATATGAGCCAGATATGTGTGCCTTGAAGTAGTCACTTGAATTAGCCTTAAATGAGCCTGATACTTTGTGTTGATACTGTTTACGGATACGATACTGATACTGTTTACTGATTCTGATACTGATACTTATACAGTAACTATGTTAGTGTAAATGTTGCGATTAAATTCGGTTTTCAAATACTACGTCGAAAAGGTATCAAATGAGGTCTCTAAATGAAGATGAAAAAGAATATGAACTTTGGTGAAACAATTTTGATGATCGGTGTTATAAATCAAAAATTACGGTCGTTTATAAGAAAAACGCTCCGTTAATGCAAATATTATTTCGTCAAAATTTACGTCGGAAGGGTATCGTATTTGGGCCCAAATTAAAGAGCAAAAAAAAAATGAATTTTGGTGAAAAAATTTCGATGATCGGAGTTATAAATCAAAAGTTACGCATGTTTGAAAAAAATAAAAATAAAATAACAAACAAACCTGAAGCAGCGGAAGAATGCATATGCGCGCGTCCCTTATTAAATGGGTAATTTTGTTCATCTGAAATTGTTTGTCCTTTTGCAACTAAAAAAAGGTGTGTCCTATTTATTCATTTTGTAATCTTTTTTGTCATTTTCCCTCAATCTCTTTAAAAAAATACATAGCCCTACTTTACAGCAACTAAATTCAGAGTACTTTACATCAGTTTCCCTATCTCAGTCTTTACACCATTAAAATATTCATTCTTTATCTATAAACAATATTTTCAAAATTATTTTTTGTTAGAAAGAGAGAGAAACAAGAGAGAAACAATTAATAAAAAATATGTAGGAGAGCTACAGTACCACCCTATATTTGGGGTGGCACTGTTAATGTTCCCTATTGTAGAGAAATGATAGGAAGGCTGATGTAGTGTGTTTTTTTGTTGTATCTCTATATTTTATCCCTATTGTGGAGATAAAATAAGGTTTTTTGAACTCTGATGCTTATGCTCATGTAGTGGAAACGACACTACATAAATGTGTACCGCACGTATAACTATGACGAATCATTTCCTTTTTGACAAGCATGCTAAAGCATTTCAGCAACACAACATTACATAACATATATATAACTAGTTAGCGTGAGCCGTGCAAGGCACGGCGGGCCCAACATAAATCGTTACCAACGATAATATCAAAGAATAGATCCCCAACGTGAAATAAATTGCGTAAGCTTAAACCGTAACAAGTTCAAGGCACAAGACAAAGAGAGCAAGAGAAATATATCACATTTTCTCCAAGAGGTAGCTCTTTCTTAGAGACGTGAAGATTGTGAATCACCTCTCTTCCAGGCCTATCAGTAGTTTTCATCTACAAAATAAACCACAATATGATGTATCGGAGAACAATGTCATAAAGTCGATCACTTTTACTTCGACTTTACGCAATGAAACATTATAGAAAAACAATAAGCAGACCGAAACTACACGGTCAAATCTTTCGGGACGCCTTAGCTTCCAGATCATTAATATGCTTGAAAATGTGTTTCACTCATTTTCAATACGACATTTCTCTTTCTTATCATTAATGAATACGTCATGATCTCGTGTTCATTCATTTGGTAGAAAAAAAACACGTGTCAAGCGGTCTGAAGAATATAAAAAGTGATTTGGTATTCCAACGTCAATTTTAGTGACGTTCGTACTGCAGATGGTCGTCGGTTCCACCGACGTTATGTTGTTCAAAATAATAAATATATTTAATGTGGTGTCCATATGGTTTTATTCAATTGTTGTGTCGAAATCGAAAATTTTCGGTTAATTGAAATTTATATATGAATCCGCACTGTCAGTTGGAGATACTAAAAATGAACCGTATCGAAATATACACTTTGTTGTGTATAATATTCAATTGTTGTGTCGAAATCGAATCGAAAAATCGAAAATTTTCGGTTGATTGAATTTTAAAGCCTCTTTCGGTTTATATATAACGATAACCGAAATTCAGGTTTTTACCGAAAAAAAAAAAAAAAAAAAAAAAACCAACCTTGTTGTATATTAAAAAAAATATATTTTGGGTGGCACGTGGCCTTTTGTGAGCAAAGCCCCTTAGTACTTAATAGATATAAGATAAGACAGAACATGTATGCTTAAGACAGGGTTAATTTGATTTTTAGTCCTCTAACTTTACCTGTTTTTGTAAATAGTCCTCTTTTTGCTCCGGTAGCATTTTTAGTCATATAACTTTCTTTTTTCTGATTTTTAGTCCTTTTTGCCAATTCATCACCGGAGCTCCGGCGAAGTCTAATTTTCGGTCCTATAACTTTCTATTTTCCGGATTTTTAGTCACTATAACTTTCTATTTTTTGGATTTTTAGTCCTTTTTATACACTTCGCCGGAGCTCCGGTGATGAATTGGCAAAAAGACTTAAAATCCGAGAAAATAGAAAGTTATAGGACTAAAAATGCTACCGGAGCAAAAAGAGGACTATTTACAAAAACAGGTAAAGTTAGAGGACTAAAAATCAAATTAACCCCTTAAGACACGTCAAAATTAAGCAGATATTGCAGATTTTTTTCTCTTTTTGCAAATAAAGATAATTAAAAAAAGTAAAAATAAAAAGCTGAAATTGTATATACCTGCAGACCGAAGGTAATTCTTGAGAGGTGGGAGGATTATCAGGAGACATGGTGCTGGCAAAGGTATCTCGCCAGTTAGTGACCGGAGCACTAAACAAATCGAAATTGCTATTGTATATAAACTTTTTCGTGCTGTCTCTACTATACCACTCTTTCTTAATTTCATCTTCTTGCTCATGAAATCTACGGATACCGTTCAATATTTCCTCCATATCATCTTCAGATATTCCATGATTGATCACTTGAAAGAAGCCCCACGACTCAGATGCATCCCCAACTTGATCGACAACTTCCTTTCTCTTAGCCGGATTGCTTTCGATGTCTTTCAAGTCGATAATCGGAAAACTGAAGTGCTTATTAGAAGAACTATCCTTATTATAATACTCCGGTGGTGGTCCGACGAAAATCCGGGGGATCTTTGTGATGCCAGCGTCAATTAGGCCTTTTACACCGGCACGAGTTTCATCGAAGAATTTCAGTGCAGCTTTTCTGTCAAATTCAAGTCCCTCTGTGTCCGGGTCAACTTCGATTCGCCGGGCATACTCCATCTCTCTTCTTTCTTTCTTGCCTTTCTTTTTCCCGGTTATGATAAAGTATCTTTAATTATATCTATCTTAAAAATGAGAGTTCATGCGACAAAAAAAAGCAACTTGGAGATGGTTGCGACAAAAAAAAGCAACTTTGATGGAGGAGATACTATTGAAGATAATGTTGTTAATGATACGTATTTAAAATTGTATTTGTCCTAAATTGTTTATTTATTTGTCGGCTAAAACATTAAATTATTATAAATATGCATTCACATCAATTTATGATCAATGAAAACTTCTGATTATATACGTCAATATGGTATCAGAAATTGATATCCTCTCGCAGTCAGACCAAACTATCTATCCTCTCTTGAAACCTTAATTTTTTCGGCCCCCTTCTTCTATGGCCGAATTTGAATCTACCGCCACCACAACAGGTGGCATCGGGTCAGGACCGTCCCGTAACCCTCTTACCTGATTTACATTCCGATAGGATTCGGGAATCTATAATTTTACCTCGTCCTCTATCCGAAAAGTCTCGGAGCACGACGATCGGGATACCCGAATGTTTGGGATCCGTTGGGTCGGGAGAAGATATCCTGGAAAATGGTTTTTTTACTTTATTCATCAAATTTATTAAACAAAAACATTTTTTCCCTTCAACATAAGCACTCGTTTTGAAAGTGAAGAATCAACCGGATTTTACTCGATTTATGTTTGTGTTGAAATCAAACTCAACTTATAAAGAATACATAAAGATTGTGGCAACTTATTCGACTTTTTATTAAGTAAAACAAAGAGTTATGAAATATATAACAACAATAAATAGTAATACAAGTTTTGTCAGAAATAAATAAATAATGATGAAGATCTATCATATTACGTTAAAAAATAAGTAGATACACACTTTATTTATAACCTAACAAAATATAGGCTCATCAATGAGCTTGGATACTCTCAAAAAGAAAATTGATTAAAACTTGACACAAAAGTTGAGAAATTTGCTATATGCAGAAAATATAAATCGAAAAAAAAAATTACCGGGTAATCTTAATGATAATTATACATTATTCACAAAATTAAAAAATTATGAAATTTACTATTATTTGATTCGGGACGGGTCGGGATTTCCGTCGGGTGTATGATCCGCGTGTAAGCCACTAATACGCACGAAATACAAGCAAGAGTACTAGGTCTAGCGTAGTATAGAAGATGCGAGTCAAGGTCGATCCCACAGAGATGAAACAAAGATAATAAACATTGAATCTAGACAAGAAGACAAATAACGGTCTTTTGACCAACATAAATGCAAAAAAAGTAATTGGTGTATCTCTTCTCCAATCTCCTAACTTGGTGTCATTAATTTTTATGTCTATTTTTCCTCGTAATTACCTAGACCAACCAGAACGTTTCTTAATTCAGTTTGAGCTACGGGTGCATTCTCATAATCTTATCTAATTCCATTGAAAGGATAGTAGATGCCTATGTGCAATTAACCTCATTCGTTGGTTGTATTAACTCACACGCAATAAGTATTACAGATTGTCAACGCAAACCGAGTACCTCTCTAAGCAACTACCGTGGATTGACTAACACGTTCCTAAGGATGGATCAAACTATGTCAAAACTAACACTTCACATTGCAAGTCCTTCATGTTAAATTGCGAATACAATAAGCAGATTGGCCAGATCTAAACTACTGTTAATTAAATCTGTCGATCAACGTAGCTGACACCTAATCTTCATATTAGGGGGACCTAGGGTGTCGCGGCTGTGATATAGACCGTCGCAGGACCGGTGGCGATGGCTCCTAATTCTAAAATCTACATCATTCTGTTCTGATTACTCTAGTTAATTACGATTCATTTAGACATGCAGATCAATTACAACACGTTAATCTAACTAAATATACCATGATTAAAGTACGAAGGAACGTTCAAAGCTTCATACATTTATCAATAGCGACCTAGCTTGATCAAATCAAGCTAGTTATGGATTGGAGGAGATAACCAAGAAACGAACTCAAATTAAACACAAATGATGCTTTATTTAATAGATTTAGTAAAAAGTATGTATATATCAAGAGTTGTTGTTTACAATGAAATTGTACAGCTTTTTATAGAGCTGTAAACCTACTTAGATAGGCTAACCTTAACCGACTTAATACAAATCACGGCTCTCTGCTTTTCGTGCCCTCTAAGTTGCCGCTGCTGCGGCTAGGGTTCCCGCGGCCTCCGGACTATTTTCTTCTTTTCTGGTCCAACAGACTTCGTATTGACTTCTTCTGACTTCGGCCCAATGTTTCTTTCTCTAATCCGGATCCAACTTCTTTAGCCCATATTATGGTATTCCTAAAAATCACTTAAAACAAGACGAAACAATACCAAAATCGGGATAAAATGTAAAGATGCAGAATTACTAACCGAGGAACCGGTATTAGGCAATCGATACGTATTTCGTACAATATTCCATCTATTGCTAATCAATTGAGAATGATTCGGGGCAACTAAGGGTATGATTATAGTACAATTTTCAGTGTGATCAACTACCCCCCACTTAGCTTTTGATTGTCCCGAACAAAAAGGCGAAATAAACTCAACTTTGGACTAACATACAACTATGCGTCATAAGCCGAGATAAGAATCATGCCAACTCATATCCATAAGCAATGCATTAAACACTTTTCAATTCACGAACCAGTGTGTGTGTGCAATAACTCTCCAAACAATGGTAACGTAGACTGAATCACATTATATCAACAAGGATTTCAGGCAAAACATATATCATGCATCAATCCATAAGTTCTCCATTAATCATCACTTACCAATGCATCAATGTGTCTTGTGATAAATCTTTTGTGATAGTGCATTCAAGAAAAGAATGAAGTTATAGTGATCCCACAACCTTTACTTATCAATGTGCACACTCACTTCTCTTGCCTTCAGACTCGGGCAAACAACATGAAACCTTACTTTGGCCGGGCGGACTTGGGGACCAAGTTTTACTCGTTATCCTCGTTTGTTTCTTTTTTATGCGAGTTTCGTGCCCTTTTTGCTACGAGTTCGCTTCCCTCACTACCTTTATTATATATTTTTTTATTTTTTGTTTCTCTTTTTTCTTTTTCTTTTTGGCAGATTTCTAACTTTTTTTATTTCTCTCTGACTCGCAATCCCGTTGCACCCCGTTTTACTATTTGTGGCCTCATTGTTGCTACCATCATCCTACAACAATTGGTTAAAGTATATCCACCGACAAATATCGATTCCCGGTCTAAGATAAATCTTCATCTTATCCAAATGCTTCTCACTCGGATTGCGTAATAATTAATAAGTCACTACTTCATGCAACATAACACATGCTCATTCTTCAATACTAAAGTGAATAATGTGTCATCTGTACTACACACTGAAGAAGTGAGTCAAACGTGCATAAAAGGTTGGTCCATAAAAAAAAATGTGGTTACGACTTTTATTTTGGTCATGAAACAAAGATGTAATTAATTATTTCCAAAAGGTCTAAGTGGTGAAAAATGCATCGACAAGACTCGTGATAAATCAACAATTATTGATGAAATTCATAGTCAATTGCTAAGTGACGTTCTTACCCCCCACTTAATCGAAGCATTGTCCCCAATGATGAAAATATTAATAACGAAAAGGAACTTAGCTTGGTTTAAGCGCGGAGCAAAGTACACGAATCCCTATCGAACACGTCTTGGGCTCAATGTCGTGAAAAGTCTATGAATAACTGCTATAGAATTCTGACATACAAAACTCGGGCAAAGTAGAGGTGACACGGTAATAAAATATAGGATGGCAGTAAGCAAATGATATTATAAAATGCAAACAATGTAAGCCACAAAACACTTTATTGAAAAGAAGAAAAGTCGTTTATTGAAAGTTGTTAAAAGAAAAAGGAAAATAAAAACAACAATGCAAAATAAAAAATAAAAACAAAAAAAAACTAGAACTAGGGACTAATCAGAGTCTATGTCCTCGTAGTCCTCGTTAACAAGAGGTGGTGCTGCAGAAGAAAGGCAGGCCCCCGAAGAAAATAGAGCATGCCTAGGGGCTCGTGGTGGTGGGGCATAGGGAGGAATGTGGAGATGCGTCATCATATGTGTCAGCATTCCTCGCATCTCGGCTAACTCTCTAGTCACTTCAGCTTGAAACTCTTACTGAGGTCTAGCACGTCATTGTGCCGGTATTGCAGCCCGTCTCCTCCTCCTTCCCATTCTTTGGACTGTCACACTGTCTAGGATTGGCAGTGGCTCAATTCTTTCATCAGCAGCCAGGACTGGGCACTCTACTACCACTGCCAATGCATCGATCAGGTTGCCATATGGTAAAATCTCTCTTCTTGTCCCAGCAACCAGGTGAATCTCTCTATGCATCAACAAACCAATGTTCACGTCATTCTCGATATCGAGATAGTACATTATCTCGGCTTGCGGACAAGTCACGGTGTCTGCATGAGCATTGGGAAGAAGATGGTTAATGACAAATCTGTGCAGCATACGAGCCTCCCATGCCAACTCGTTTGAGTAGAAGGAAGTTGGGAAACTGTTGGCTCCGAAATCCCACTGCCTATCATAATAATCTGCAATAGTCATGAGGCGATCAAAATCACGTTCTCTTATGGCAGCGGTGAATTTGGGGTTGGCCGTTACATAGACATAGAACTCACAAACGATGGTGGCATTAAAAGCGGCCGGAATGAGAGCCATATCCGCTATGCCATGGAATTGAAGAACTCATTGTATCACGTCACCATAATCATCGAGGTTAACGCCTCTTTCCCTAGCAACCGGTCGATTGTTCCAATGAGTCCTAAATGACTCATAAATAGCAATAGAAGCAAAATGGTCGATGTCATTGATAGTGGGCATGGCATCTCCCTGAAGCCTCTATTGTGCTCCTCTGTGTAGTGGTGCTATGGTGATAGTGGTGGTGGCCGAGTGGTGTAGAAGAAGAAGAAGAGAGGAAATAATATTAATAAAGGAAATGGTGGGGGTAAGGGTGGTTTATATAGGAGAAAATGAGATGGATTTGAAATTTGAATTGGTTGGAAATTTGAAAAGGTTGTATGGAAGAGTGGGATGAGTTAATTGTTGAAATAGTGTCCTAAACCCAATCGGGTTGGACCGGATCCGACCGGGTCGGATCATTTCTACTATTTCTTTATGTTTATACATATATTAAATGGCTTTTCTGTTGTCATGATGACGGTCAAATTATACCCGTAAAAGTCATCAACGTTGACCTTAAATCGAGATTAATAATGTATATTTCATATTAAATCACTCGTTTATATTTATTATTTAATGTTAAGTGATTATTAATATGATATTTGGTATTTAGCTGTTTTTATTATTTAAAGCCGATTTATTGTGCGATAATTATTGATTTTGCAGATCACAACAAATCGAGAGGATAAATGTCATTCAATCAATGGATCTCAAGATAATAAGGAAGAAAATCGGAGCATTAATCAAGAGATAAATTAGAGAAATCAGATCAACACGCAAGCGTGGAGTGGGGAGCAAGATAGACGAGAAAAACGATTAACGTGTGCAAAAGTAGGTTCGGTCGACCGAGCCTATAGCTTCGGTCGACCGAGTGGGGTGCTTCGGTTGACCGAGTGTGTCGCCTCGGTCACTTTTCGGATTTTTTCGTATTTATCTTCTAGATCCTCCCTAAGTCGGCAGAAACTCCTATATAAGCAGCAGCTTCGAGAAATTGTAAAGAATCCATTCATTCAATAATTCATTCATTCTTAGAATACTCTTCATATCTTGTAGCAATGTAGAATAATTTGAAGGTTTCCAGAGTTTAAGGGCTGCAAGTTATGTAAGCCTTTATTTTCTGTTTCTTTTATTTTCAGTAATTAATTCCCCAATTATGCTTTATCGTTTGAGTTAGTTAATCATAGCTAGATGATGTAGATCTAGGCTATGACGTTGGGAAGGTGGCGATACCTTGTCTATGAGGATCCCATAACCTACGTCATACACTTAGTATTTATTCGTGAATCTACTTGATTTAATTAAAGCGTATCTATGTTAGTTTATATGAATACTGTGCGAATTACTGTTTAATCTGTTCTGTATGATGAAACGCTGAGAGATATGTTCAGGGATGTAATCTGGGGACGAAATTGATTCGGGTGACCGAATGAGTTCACTCGGTCGACCGAGCCCACCTATTCGGTCGACCGAGCCCCGTTTTATCCGTTAAATAGCCACGTCTTTATGGTTAGGTTAACTTAATAGAATTTATCATCTCGGTAGGTATGGCTACGGCTACGTTGCTCGTCTGTTTTAATTAGCGTATGATTAGGAAATACCAATATAGGGCTCTAGGTTGGCTCATGAATGATCTTCCGGGACTTTCAGCGAGATCTAGGTAGGTTTTGTATTTGGGAATTGAGCTCACCTAGTTATACATAAATCGTAGATTAACATAAGACCGTGCAGGTAGATGTTAATAGGACAAAGACTGATGCGATCGTTTAGGAAGTACGCCTAACCATAGGAATGTTGCCTAGACGAGGTGTACGGTTAATATCGGCATCCTTAGAGTCGTAAGCGTGTGAGTTATATGAGATGGAGGCACTAAAAGGCGAAGTCACGTAACAATATCACAGTGATTTAGTGACTTACCGGTGCTAAGTCAAGTTAAAGAGGATGACTCCCGTAGCCAATCTAAGATAGATACAAATGGATTGACAAGTTAATAAGTTCGGTTTATTATATAAATTATCTAGGTCCAAACGATAAAGACTATAATTGGGGAGGTTAATTACGTTGTGTTGAGTCGTGTCTTTACCTTTCTTGTTTTATGTTGGTCGTAGACCGCCTCTATGTCCTTGACATGTTTAATTAATTGTTTGTATATAAGATGATCCACAATTGGTTCCCTGTGGGATCGACCTTGATTCACTATAGCTATACTACGATGGGCCTAGTCCTCTTGCTAGTATTGTTTTATGGTGGTCAAGTATATTATAACCTGATTGACCACCCGTCATCAAGTTTTTGGCGCCGTTGCCGGGGAACCAACGGTCAATTTTATATATAAATAATTTTTTATTCATGTCGAGTTTTCTGTTTTAGAGTCATTTTTTACGTTTTGAGTCCCTCTGGTTGTCTGCTCTGTCTGAAAATTCCAGATTCTAAAAAAAAAATAATAATAAAAAAAAAAATTTATTCGGTCGACCGAGAATTTAGATTTTTTGTTTTATTTTGTTTTGTTTTGTTCTTGTTCTGTTATGTTTACACGGTTTCTGATTTGTGTTTTCGAGTCTGGAATTTCGCGTGTCTGTTTATCCCCGTATGTTTAATCCGTAGGTCTGATAGCAGCATGGGAAACCATGTTAAAATCAGTCTACGGTCTGTTTGTTTTTGTTTTTCTTCTGTTTGCAGAAACCAAGGAAGCAATATTCTGAGTCAGTAATTTTTCGCGGGCGCTGAGAAAATAACCCAGCAAACATGTGGAGCTATGAATCTAAGATGGGAAAAGCGATGGAAGCAATACCTTTAAAGCACCAAGATGGCTCCGAAAAAATTTTAAGGCTTAAATTCTTCGTGGTACAATGTTGAAGGCAAGGTACTACCCTTTTTTTTTTGCTTATGTTTTACTACCTTTTTGGTTTTTTGAGCATAAGTTAGCCTATACATGAACCTTAGTATGAATCTTAGCCCGGAGTTGGTTTGTAAGATTAATTCTATTAGTGTGGAAGGTTCTGCCCCAAATCTGTCTCATCTAGAAGGTGTAAGGAAACATGTAGTCGTTGAAAGGAAGCAGTGAATAAAGAGTTCCTCGTAGTTCTGTTAAAATCTCTTTGTCCTATGCATGAGATTGCTTCTACTGGCCATGGGAGCAACAAATTGTGTAGTTTAAGCATTCACGACCTAAAGAAGACATTGAGTTTTGAAAGAACGCAATCGTCGGCTTTCGTTGATGTTTATGGTGATGGCTTCTCGGTGAACCCACCTTAAACAAAAACGAGATTATGCTTTGGGTGACAATTGAGAAATCGAAGAATCTTTGTACATAGGTTCGGAAATGGTTTAACCATGGCTGGGCGAGTTCAAACGAGCTTCGGCTCAATCAACTCCCCTCCACGTGTGATGTACGTTACAGCAGTTCAACAAGACTTAGCATAGCCGATAAGCCTTCGGGCTAAACGGGGCTTAATCTTGACGGATTGGCCCGAACCGTCACATATGTTCCAACGAATAAGACGGCGTAGGCTTGCCTACATAACCGACCTTATTCGGAGTACTTAGATTCATTGTTTCTTATTGTCAAGGCCAAAACCGTAATTTTAACCGAGTTTCTTAGAATTCACTAATTCCTAAAACGAGAGCCGAGGTAAGAGCTTTGGATAAATGTTATGGATAAATGTCGTTCCCTAGGTCTCACAACCAAGGGAAGGGTATTAATCCGCAAAAGCAGCGAGCCCACCTCTTATAGTGCTCAGAGGGACAAAGTCTGGCGATCCAAGAATGATAACTGACAAGGATAATCTTTGGAAAGTCGAGCTGAGGACTTTAAACTCAAAACTACTTCTTTAAAAACCCTTAGGATTTCTTTTTAGGATTTTAGGTTTTTCTTTCTTTGAGTCCAATAAGAGTAACGTGACGTATGTTGAGGTTTTTTATTTTGCCGTGTTCCGATGGCCATTGGGCTAAGGATGTGCAAAACTTTTTTACTTAATATAGGCCACGTGAAATAGAGTTCCGTAGGAGAGTCGAGAAATTGCTAAATAAAAGGAAATTTAGCAATCAACCTTAAGATGGAAGCATTAAGAGAGCTTGAGAATTATTGAAAATGTAACAGAGAATGATTGGTGCGAACAAGAACAATCTTGGTCAAATTCTAAAACTTTTTAGGTGATCCAAGTGAAAATCCAAAGTGATGTGCAATTCATTCTGCAATTATCCTTACCTTTCCTTTTACACTTTTTCACCTTCAAACTTTTCGATCCTCTCACCAATCTGCCCCAACAGTTCAAATTTCTAACCATTCTTTCATCGCCTCTCTTTCTTTCCATCCGTTTACTCTCCCACCCAATCTCAATGCCTTAACCATTTTCAACCCACCCATACACAATTTCTTACCCACCCTTTATCTTTTCTTCCCAACCTTATGTGTATCTTTGTATAAACCCATCATACTCTCAACCTCCATTTTGTTTACAAAATACCTTTGTGTTGCGGAATTTGAAATATTGCTAAGCTTTAATGATTATCATTTATCATTTTGATTTTCATGATCCTAGTTGAGGTAAGTGTAGCTCTGACCCTAGCTAGATTTTAAAGGTTTTTGGTTCGATCAAAGTACAACTTATCTTTCTACCGGAAGTTTTAAATTTCACACTTTTCCGACTATTCCGGCATTTCTAGATGATAAGTTTTGTTCTGAACTATCACACCGATCCGACCCTGTTGATGACGGTTATGACTTTTACGTGATACATTGGGTTATTAGTAATTTCGAGGAGTATCTACATCTCCCTAAGTTGTTGATATCCAATGCAAGCGAGAAGTTTCTGCGCTAAGTATTTGATTTTATCTTTAGCCAATAGGTCGCATTCAATCTGTTATACCTTACCAAGTTTCTCTTTTCCTGGATTGAATACCTTTTTGTTCCAGTCAACCTCGTGTTTTACCACATGGGGTAATGCTTTTTGATCTTTGTCTTCTCCACCCGGTTTTAAGAATATTTAGGCGGTGGAGGTTGTAGATGAAGACCACCATCGTTAGTTGCTTGTTTATTTTTCTTTCTATTTAGTATTTTTCTTGTCTTTGGTTGTATAAAATAAAGTGGCTTAAAATGTTTTTCGGTATTCATACCTAATTACTGCCACATTATTCTATAACTTCCATAGACATGGTGTTATTAACGGTTTCGTGGAGTTTGTCTGCTTATACAGGTTTTCACTTGCTTCTCCACGACGTGCTGAAATTTACTCCGATGTTCTGCTTTTACTTAAGAGCCGTTTCCAGAGCTAAGTCTTTTTCTTAAATTCTCATTTATTTATGTCATTGAGGACAATGCCATGTTTAAGTGGGGGGTAGGAGACTTAGCTATGTTATGTTATGATTGAAATTTGAATGAAACGGCACATGATTGAAAAAATTGAATAAATACCATATTATGTATCTCGTACACTTAGAATTGTGAGTTCCTAGCTAAGAATTGATAGGAAAGGAACCAAGTTTCATGAGTACGTGATCATTTTATACTTATGTTAAGTAAATTTAAGGATATTCATGCCCGTTTTTGCGAGTAGTTATTTATTATTCAATTACTCAACCTGTGAATCGAGTATACCGCGCAAATCATAATAACTGAAGAAATTATGTGTACATTGCATAGATGATTGGTTATGTAAACTTAGTATCAATATCTATCTGCTGATGTATTCTTATCTCCTTGCCAACAAAAGCGGAGTAATAAGCTTGAGACGTACCTATGTTTTAGCAAAATGTTAGACACTGGGCTTGTAGTAACATTACCAAAGTAGCTCCGCGCTTGTGGTAATATTCAATGCTATACATTATCTAAGAAAGGGGGATACTCTAAAAAGTTTTCTTCCTTGAGATTGATAGTATTTGAAAAATATGAAGATATGAAAAGAATATTCAACTCTTTAAGAGGCTTTGAGTAGTACTCGGTCTCCAAGTCCAAAAACCCTATAGATACGCTCTTGCTTATTGTTCTAGTGCTTTAACCATTGCGAGGCTTAAGAAGTATGAATGCCGATGTTGGTGAATTTTGATATGAGGTCTGCATAAACTCTAATCTTGCCACATTTATATAAAACCTATGCACATGCACACATCACTTCGATTCATAGTGAGTAATGAATAATGGATATCTTATAAGCATGACTAGTATGAGTTGACTTGAGCTTCTTGTGTAAGTACGATTTGACCATGGGAAATGTTGTCTTGGGAAATGACTTATTGATGCTTTGTTCGGGACGATCAAAGTCTAAGTGGGGGGTAGTTGATGACGCTCAAATTATACCCGTAAAAGTCATCAACGTTGACCTTAAATCGAGATTAATAATGTATATTTCATATTAAATCACTCGTTTATATTTATTATTTAATGTTAAGTGATTATTAATATGATATTTGGTATTTAGCTGTTTTTATTATTTAAAGCCGATTTATTGTGCGATAATTATTGATTTTGCAGATCACAACAAATCGAGAGGATAATGTCATTCAATCAATGGATCTCAAGATAATAAGGAAGAAAATCGGAGCATTAATCAAGAGATAAATTAGAGAAATCAGATCAACACGCAAGCGTGGAGTGGGAGCAAGATAGACGAGAAAAACGATTAACGTGTGCAAAAGTAGGTTCGGTCGACCGAGCCTATAGCTTCGGTCGACCGAGTGGGGTGCTTCGGTTGACCGAGTGTGTCAGCTCGGTCACTTTTCGGATTTTTTCGTATTTATCTTCTAGATCCTCCCTAAGTCGGCAGAAACTCCTATATAAGCAGCAGCTTCGAGAAATTGTAAGAATCCATTCATTCAATAATTCATTCATTCTTAGAATACTCTTCATATCTTGTAGCAATGTAGAATAATTTGAAGGTTTCCAGAGTTTAAGGGCTGCAAGTTATGTAAGCCTTTATTTTCTGTTTCTTTTATTTTCAGTAATTAATTCCCCAATTATGCTTTATCGTTTGAGTTAGTTAATCATAGCTAGATGATGTAGATCTAGGCTATGACGTTGGGAAGGTGGCGATACCTTGTCTATGAGGATCCCATAACCTACGTCATACACTTAGTATTTATTCGTGAATCTACTTGATTTAATTAATACGTATCTATGTTAGTTTATATGAATACTGTGCGAATTATTGTTTAATCGTTCGTATGATGAAACGCCGAGAGATATGTTCGGGGATGTAATCCGGGGGACGAAATTGATTCGGGTGACCGAATGAGTTCACTCGGTCGACCGAGCCCACCTATTCGGTCGACCGAGCCCCGTTTTATCCGTTAAATAGCCACGTCTTTATGGTTAGGTTAACTTAATAGAATTTATCATCTCGGTAGGTATGACTACGGCTACGTTGCTCGTCCGTTTTAATTAGCGTATGATTAGGAAATACCAATATAGGGCTCCTAGGTTGGCTCATGAATGATCTTCCGGGACTTTCAGTGAGATCTAGGTAGGTTTTGTATTTGGGAATTGAGCTCACCTAGTTATACGTAAATCGTAGATTAACATAAGACCGTGCAGGTAGATGTTAATAGGACAGAGACTGATGCGATCGTTTAGGAAGTACGCCTAACCATAGGAATGTTGCCTAGACGAGGTGTACGGTTAATATCGGCATCCTTAGAGTCGTAAGCGTGTGAGTTATATGAGATGGAGGCACTAAAAGGCGAAGTCACGTAACAATATCACAGTGATTTAGTGACTTACCGGTGCTAAGTCAAGTTAAAGAGGATGACTCCCGTAGCCAATCTAAGATAGATACAAATGGATTGACAGTTAATAAGTTCAGTTTATTATATAAATTATCTAGGTCCAAACGATAAAGACTATAATTGGGGAGGTTAATTACGTTGTGTTGAGTCGTGTCTTTACCTTTCTTGTTTTATGTTGGTCGTAGACCGCCTCTATGTCCTTGACATGTTTAATTAATTGTTTGTATATAAGATGATCCACAATTGGTTCCCTGTGGGATCGACCTTGATTCACTATAGCTATACTACGATGGGCCTAGTCCTCTTGCTAGTATTGTTTTATGGTGGTCAAGTATATTATAACCTGATTGACCACCCGTCATCATGTCATATATTTGTTCTTTTAAAGAACCAATTGTGAATTGTTATATGATAACGTCCTTGGTATTAAACTGTGATAGAGAAACCATGATAGGCGATTATGGTTGATGAGATCTCTAATCACTTTAATAAGTTTGATACTTAAATGTCTCTAGGCTGATGTACTATTAAACAGGGCATTGATAGTATAAACAGACTACCACGTATTAGATGTCTTATGTCTTTAAGGGCAGTGATAGATCTCGTCTATCGAAGTGTAGAGACACTTGGACTGTACGTGGACGTGTATTATAGAATGCGTACGTTAGACTGACCCACTTACACGGTTAAGTGTCACAGTATGTGGCGGTTGTGTAATTATCCTTTTGACCGGACTCTTCATGGCATCACGGTGTGGATTGTCATGCTTTGACACTATTGAGGTTTCCCCTAGCCATGGGGCGATCATGCGGTAGTGATTGGGTGTGATACTGAAGCATGCGGAGTATACATGTTTGGTCGTCTGGGAATCGCGTACCCTATTAGTAGGGGTGAATATCCGAAAGGGCCTTCTTATAAGGAATGTCTAGCTCTCAAGAATCTTTGCAAAGTGGGAGTAAATGTGTTATTCCGAGAGAGCATGATATCCAGATTATAAGATACGGTCGTTGATGTTTTGACACTCGACTAACGACTGTATGGATATTATTACAGCGATAGGATTGTAAGTTACACGGTAACTATTTCACATGAAAGGTAGTAGTCATTGCATTTGACTCTTCCGATGATTGGGGGTCACGGTGTGTTGCTAGACACTATCCCGTGATCGTTAGGCATGAAGGGCAATTTCGTAATTTGCACTTTGTGTCTACGGCCAATATATTCGGAAGCCTATCGGGTCACACACATAAGAACTTCTAGCCGGATTAAAATGCGGTTATAGTTGATAACCAAATAAGGAAAGTTTATCTCGAGACTATAAATGTTATAGTGGTAAATTAATATGATGGTATTTATTTATTATGAATAAATATAATACAAGATATTAATTATGGTGATTAATTAAATATATGTATTTAGATACATATGTCGAAATTATGTATATATGTGATATACATGTATTTTGTAAATTAATTAATCATAGTATTATATTATTAATAAAATATATATGGCCAAAGTTTGTGTGTGTATTGACACACGTGAATTGGCTATAATGTGGCGCCATCTTTGGTGTATTTGGATACATTTAGATTGTGCAATTTAATTAATAAGATTACCATAATATTAATATTATATATTAATTGATTGTGGAAAATAGATTTATGGTAATAAGATAAATATAATCAATATAAGATATTGACAATATCTTGGAAATATTTAATATAAGATATTAAATTAAATGAGATAAATCAATCAATTATATTTTCCTTATTTTATTGGGAAAATGTTTTTTTCTCCTACACACATATGGGGCGCCACATCTAGCTATAAATAAGAGGTGGGTGTCAAGCTCTTTTGTACATCACAATTCCAAGAACTAATAGTTCTTGTGTAAAATAGAGAGCATCCTATAGAGAGTTGGAGAGAGGGGAAAAAAGCCGGTCTAGCAACCCGAGTTTTCCAATAGCAATCTATGATGGGATTCCGGCGAGCTGTTCGTGTGGACTAGCGGTAGAGGGCGTACACTTGGGCGGCTCTATGCAGAACTACTCTCCTTAGACGGTCAAAGCGTCGGTCTTTTAGATCAACCAAGGCAACCACCGTCTACTAGCTTATTTGTTTATTGCTTAAACGAAGTCGATCCTGGTTAAAAGGAAATAAAATTTTAAATTCCGCTGCGTTCCCGCGTAGATTTCCTAACATTAATGTTAGGTGAGTGTATTGAGGGAGAGATTGATGGGATTAATGAGAGGTGGAGTAATGGAGGAGTAATGGGGAAGAGGAAAAGGTGAAGTGGTGGAGAAAGTGGATGGGACGGCTGACTGCCATATTTGATTTCCGAGTCAACGCGTGTTGTCCACGCGCCATCCTAACTTTCCAAAATTCAGTCAAACCTCAAGAACCGGGACTGAGTACTTTCGCGGATGCAGGAAGTACTCTCGCGGATGCCTGAGATTTTCTATCCAGATTCATCAAAACCTTAAATCAACTTCCTTTCTGTTGGTCCCTTGGAAAGGCTAACACAAGTTTATAGGGGGGTGAATAAACTTGTCCCAAAAAACTGACTGTAAACTGAATCTTGAGCAGATTGAGTTCAACTTTAAACTTGTGTGGAGTTAAGCTAACTTAGCTGAGTATAAGTCAGAACTGACTTATCCTTAACTGAGTTAACGGGTAGCGGATTAAGTTAAGCCTTTAAATGAAACTAGAGTTTATCAGTTTGTTTAGATGAAATGCAATGCTATGCTTATTCAGTTTCTTAAGTTTTCTGAGTGTGTGATCAGGTGCAATATAAACTTAGATGCAGTAAATAAATGCGTAATGTAAATAAGTAAATGAGATAGAGATTATAGAGGTTCCAGGTGGTGTAATCCTGTCAGTCCTCTCTTCTCATGTGATGTAGGAGGCCAAATCCACTATGTTCTTGAGGTTTACAGTTACAAGACACAAAGTAAATTATATGCACTTGATTGTCCTTCACTAATCCCTAGCTTCACAATCTTGTAGCTTCAGTATTCAACAGGTAGAATTGTTGTTTCAACTAAGCTTGCTGCACTGGTCCTTGAAGGGTAGAATTGCCTCTTCACCAGCTCTACCCAACCACAGTCTTTCTGACTGCACTCAATTGTCCTTCACACCTTCTTGGTGTTTCACAGTCTAAACCTTTGATAAAATCAAAGTTGAGACTTGAATCAATAACTATGATTCAATTGTGCTTCGAGCTTCTTCTTCTAGATATATATAATATGCTCAGGCTCTTTGTTTCTCTTCTAGTGTTTCTCTTGATCTTTTTTTTTAATTCTTATAAACACTTGAAGATTTCTTGATGTTGATCTTGCAATAACGTGCACAGCAGGAGTTCTTTTTGATCGACTTTCCCCCTTACTTGAATACAATTTCTCTTAGAACTCGCACTTCTTATTGAAGTAGAAGTGATCTATTTATAGGGGTTTCTCCAATGGTTAGATGAATTTGAACGTTAGAACTTGAATTCTTGTATTCGTTGGTGGTCCTGTTTGTCTTGATGGATGTCAGTGTCCTTTCTGACATTTCTGTGCATCCAATAAGATTTGTTTCTTTATAACGGTCAGATCTTCTTCAGTTTACCTATACTTTGACCTCAACATGAAAATTGGTCTTAGTAAGTTCCCAGCTTACGAGTATTATCTGAGTTTTTACTCTTCTTCAAAAACTCAGTACTCTGTTATTCATCTGATTACAATTGACTTAATCAGGGTACACCATAACTCACAAATCAACTAAGATAACATTGTCCTTTTGTATCTTAGGTCTTCTTTTAAGATCCATAAAGTCAGTTCAAGTCATCACAGACTTTCCTGAATTCTAACTTTATAGTCTCAGCTTTATCTTCCATAACTGAGTTTGAACCCTTAGTTCTTCAGCTTCTAGATAAGTCAACCGAGTTTGTGTCCCTCAGCGAACTTACCTTCTTCAGTTCTTCAGTTGTGTACTCTAAGTCAGTTTAATAACTTCAGTTGTAAACACAGAATACTAAGTGACATCGATTTAGTTTATCGTTTTCTCACTTCTGATCCTAGAACAATTACAGCTTGTCTGATTTACATATACAAATATCAGACTCTATTAAAATCCTATACATTGATTTCTAGTCATCTTTTTGCTTTGCACTATAACAGCTAGTTATGACACTTCATCAATGGGGTTTAAAAACAATAACATAATAGTCATCATCAAAACATAAATTTTATTTCCAACACTTTCTCCTTTCAATCCTCACTTATTATCAATCAACACTGACTTCTCATAGCATAATTCCATGTCTTTCTCGGATTTTTCTTCTCCGACTTGACTAACCTACTTCACCGTACTGCTCAACAAGTAAAAAAAAATCTTCCCCCATCCTTTATCATAAAACCTCAGGATGCGGTAGGATGAAAAAAAGCTTGTTGTCCAATCCCGCTACTTTTATTTGACTCAAATTATCCTTAGGGTAATAAAATAGAATTGAGTTTAGAGTCGCCAGCTCGACTTTCTTTCGACTCTCACTTAGTCTGATTTTTGGGTTTTCACCCACCAGCATTGCACTCAAGAGGCCTTAACCGATGTGCGTCTTCCCTCTTTTTCGACGAATGCTCTTCCTGGGATTTTTATTCCCAAGTAGACACATTCCGCCTTTCTGTTCAGAAGCGCTACTTCTCGAACCTCTTTAAAACCTTGAGCCTCCGGCCCTGCACTCTTGGCCTTCCTTGCCAATGCATTCGGCTTTCTTTGCCTACTTTGAGATTTTACCTTTTTGCCCAAAGAATTCACTTCTTCCTTTTCTGACCTCGAAACATCACTACGCAGGCCGGGTTCGTCAAGACTGACCATCTACCTTGACGTATTGTTGTGATTCTTCTCATCTTTTTCTCGGAGTAGTACTGTCGAAAATTCATGTTCTCTGGTTTCTACTACCCCTTGCCTCATATGATATCAGATATCCTCCATCTCAACAACTTTAACTTCTCCAGAATTTGAGCTGACGTTGTACTGTCTTGGTCGGTTGGGGAGTGGCTCTAGGATCGTATAGTTTTTGTATCATTATTGACCCTAAGCGTGATGTTGTAATTGTCGTAGTCCAAGATTGCTCGGCTGGTCGCTAAGAAAGGACGTCCTAGCAAAACGTTTGCACTCGGATCATCTAGGATGTCCATAACTACAAAGTCAGCTGGGAACTCGAAACTTCCCACTCTGAGCTTACAGTTTCTTAGCGTGTCAGTGAGCATATCGATCTCACGATCGACAAAACTCATACGGTGCGTATCCGTCAACTCAATCTTAAATTTAGCATGTTTACACAGAGAAAGAGGGAGAATATTGCAACTAGAGCCCGAATCGCACATTCCATGTCCTAAAGATACTCTATTTATCGAGACTATGAGCCTAAATGTACCAGGGTCTCCTAGTTTCTCTATCAAGTCTGAATCAGGGTAATCCTCTGAATTATAGAACATGGTGTCCGGATCCTCTTCAGGATCGGACAGTAGAAGGTACGTCAATTAACTCAATAGGAAACTCACCTGATCTGCAGGTCTGGTACTCTTGGCTTCCCGTTCCTCTTCAGCTCCGGCTCCTTCATTCTCCTGTTCCACTCTCCACTTGTCCGCTTGGTACTGCTCGTATACCTTCGAACCTGGGTACATTGAGATGGGCATGGCATTTATGATTCTTCGTGCATTGTGCTAGCTGGTTTTGGAATTCCTTTAATCTTTCTAGTGATTGCCAAAAGCATTCTGTATCCTGCAAGATTGACAAAACAAAACAAAAACACGGTTAGTAATTTCCCGCCTCAGCTAGGCTTAGACCCAACTGTTGCGGACCTACTAACTAGTAACATACTGGGATGAACATAGAAAAACAAAAAGGCGATCAGAACCAGAGTCACAAATTTACGAGGTTGCGGCACGGCTTGTCGCGGCTTCGGAAACTATTTCCCTTTTTATGACTCTAAACTAAATAACAAACATATAATTCTTATTTAGATTTAATGAACATATTATCTACATTGGCCATTGTCCCCGGCAACGGCGCCAAAAACTTGATCCGTGTGTAAGCCACTAATACGCACGAAATACTAGCAAGAGTATTACGTCAATCTTAGTATAGTAGATGCGAGTCAAGGTCAATCCCATAGAGCCAATGCAACATAGATAATAACCATTTAATCTAGATAAGAAGACAAATAACGGTCCTTTGACCAACATAAATGCAGAAAAGGTAATTGGTGTATCTCTCCTCTCTGATCTCCTAACTTGGTGTCATTAATCTTTATGTCTACTTTTCCTCGTAATTACCTAGACTAACTAGAATGTTTTCTAATTCAGTTTTAGCTACGGGTGCATTCTCGTAATCTTATCTACTTCCATTGAAAGGACAGTAGACGCCTATGTGCAGTTAACCTCCTTCGTTGGTTGTATTAACTCACACGCAATAAGTATTAGAGATTTCCGGTGCAAACCGAGTACCTCCCTAAGCAGCTATCGTGGATTGACTAGCACGTTCCTAGGGATTGATCAAACTATGTCCAAACTAACATTTCACCTTGCAAGTCCTTCATGTTAATTTATGAATACAACAAGCAGATTGTCCAGATCTAACATACTTTAATTAAATCTATCGATCAATGTAGCTGACGCCGATTCTTCATATTAGGGGGACCTAGGGTGTCGCGGCTGCGATATAGACCGTCGCAGGACCGGCGGTGATGGTTCCTAATTCTGAAATCTACATTGTTCTTTTTTGACTAATCTAGTTAATTACGATTCGTTTAGACATGCAGATCAATTACAACACGTTAATCTAAATAAATCTACCATGATTAAAATACGAAGGAACGTTCAAAGCTTCATACATTTATCAATGGTGACCTAGCTTGATCAACTCAAGCTAGTTGATGGAATGGAGGTGATAACCAAGCAACGAACTCAAATTAAACACAAATGATGCATTATTTCATAGATCTAGTAAAAATTATGGATATATCAAGAGTTGTTTTTTACAATAAAATCGTACAGCTTTTTATAGAGCTGTAAACCGACTTAGATAGGCTAACCCTAACCGACTTAATACAAATCATGGCTCTCTTCTTTTCGTGCCCTCCAAGTTTTCATGGCTGCGGATAGGGTTCCTGCAGCCTCCGGACTATTTTCTTCTTTTCTAGTCTAGCAGACTTCGTATTGACTTCTTCTGATGTTGGCCCAATGTTTCTTTCTCTAACCCGGATCCAGCTTCTTTAGCCCATATTATGGTATTCCTGAAAATCACATAAAACAAGATGAAACAGTACCAAATATCGGGATAAAATGTAAAGATGCCAGATTACTAACCGAGTAACCGGTATTAGGCAATCGATACTTATTTCGTACAATATTCCATCTATCACTAATCTATTGAGCATGATTCAAGGCAACTAATGGTATGATTTATAGTACCACTTTCAGTGTGATCATTGTACAACTTGTACCCAAATATTTCCCGGTTATAGTCGGGATGGGACGATTCCCGAAAAGTTCGGGTCAGGAAAAGTTCGGGATGAGAGTCAGGTAGGGTCAGGATTTCGGGAACTTTTACCAGCCGGTCCACAACCGGCGGCTCTTCCTCTTCTTCGTACCTTCCAACCTTTCGCCCCTCATATACAAATCATATTATCAAGTTAACACATCAAAATTACCACGTATGGCGTGCTCAAATTCTCACGCAACTTTAGGGTGGTGTCTTCGGTTATTTGAATGTCAAAATTCCTCCTCCCGCTATGATTTCCGGTGATGACAGTCAAGAAAAGCCGAACCCGGATTATGATACTTGGGTTCAACATGAAAATCTAATCCGAATCAATATCACATCCTCTGTCTCGGATGAAGTGCTCATGCATGCGTATCATGCTTCAACCTCGGCCAAAATATGGACTGTGAACATAATCTTCTTTGATTCACAATCACGGGCCAAACTTGTTCATTTTCGAACGCAGCTTGCCTCAACGAGAAAATGTACTCGATCAGCAACAGATTATTATGTTACCATAAAATGCCTAATGGATGAACTCGCCATGGCCGGTCATCCTCTTCACACCGACGATATAATCGCGTACTTATTTGCCGGCCTTGGTCCTGAATCTGACTATCTCGTGACAATGGTTTTACGCTCATACTGAAATTTCATTGGAAGAAGTTTATTCATTGATTTTAACGACTGAATCTCGCTTGATGCATCTCTCGGCCCTACCTGTGTTGCCATTAACACCGGCTTATCTTCCACCTGTAATGCCAGTTGCAAATCTCAATTCTTCATCACAGCCTAACTATGGAAATAATTGGGGTCGTGGGTCCTCAAACTACGGAAACAAACAATGGTGGGGGGAATTAAGGGAACTTTCACAGCCGTGGAATAGGCTGGCCTCTCTCCGGCCATTCTGGTCCGCCGGTCTTCTACCAAATTAGTGAGAAGCAATGCCACTCGGCCAAACACTGTTACTGTCATTATGATACACCACCACCTCCACGTACACCTCCTTTACATATACCTAACACACAATTCCTGAGTCCCCCTATGAAATCTTCTGAATGGGTACCTGATACCAGTGCCACGCATCACATGATGAACAACTTACGCAATCTTTACATTCAATTTGAACCTTATGATGACCCGGATCACATACATATTAGTGATGGCACATGTTTGCCTATCTCTCATACTGGTTCTTCTACTATTTCCACTCCCCTTCACCATTATTGTTTAAACAATGTACTTATTTCTCCCTCGTTGTTTACCATTTTATTATTTGTTCATCAGTTTGCATTTGAGAATTAATTCTGCATATTTTGAATTTCATGGAACTTACTTTCTTGTGAAGGACTTCTTGGGCCGCACCCATCATAAAGGGTACCTCAAAGATGGTCTATACCACTTCTCTAGCTCATTTTCCACTATTCCTGTTTGACATATTTTAGTTTTAATGATGAGTGTCAAACTAGCTGTTATAGGGCAAAGTCAAAAAGATGTCTAAAATGAATGTATAGGTTTACTAGAGTTTGATCTTTGTATGGGTTTGATCAAAAAAGCATTGTAAAGAGGTCAGCTGACTAGTTCAGCCAACCTATCTAGACTAGGTGTTCAGTAGAGTGTCTAGGACCTGCTGAACACTGAAGACTGAGGGTTCAAACTCAGTATTGAAGGCTAAGGGTTCAAATTTAGCAATGAAGACTTAAAAGCAATGATATGATATCAGAATTTAGGTAAGTCTGTGATGGCCTAAACTGATCACATATACCTCGTATTGAAGGTCTAAGTTCCTTATAAGGACAAGTGATGATTGGGACTTAGTTATATTTAAAATGGTGTACTCTAACTTCATAAACAAAAGTTAGATGAGAAGCAGTCAGCTGAGTGTTCATTCCAGAACACAACAGACCATAAGTCAACTGCCCAAGTGTATACCTCAGCAGACACATGAACCAGATATCAGCTGAGTATACATAAATCAGATTAGTTCATGTCAAGATTTGTTTTGGAAGATTAAATGGATAAAGATGAATATCAAGCGTTGGATTAATCAGTTGATCAATGGTGGAGATTGAAAGAACGTTGTAAAGAAATTCAAAGCCAAATCAAATTGGAATTAAACCATTGGTTGAGAGTTTGTCTGTCAGTTGGACACTAACATACTGACAGAAGAGTACATCAGAGGGAATTTCAGGGAATAATCAGAAAATCTAATAACGGTCAGATTTGAAATTCAAATTCAAGCACAAGATTTTCACTTATAAATAGAGGACCCCCAGAATCAGATTACACACGAACTTACAAGCAATCAAAAGCATTACACCCTGCTGAACTGAGCATTCATACTGATCCAGAAATTCTTCAAGTGTTACTGCATTCAAGTATCATCTAGTATCTACACTTGGAGGACATAAGCTGATGAACTTATCATCCTGATCAAAAAACTTGCTGAAGCTGAATCACTTTCTTGAGTCAAACCCTTCTTTTTCAAGAAGAAACCTGAAGACAGAGAAGCACTACTGAGTGTCAAGAACTGTTGTTTTTGTGGTGGAGATGGTGAAGAGGCAATCCTACCCTTCAAGGACCAATGGAGTACTTAGGAGCATCAATCCTACATGGTCTTAGTATTCAGCTTGTGAAGCAATAGTTGTTGGTCAAGGACAAACATATTAGGGACTTTTGTAACTGCAACCTTAAAAGACTCTAGTGAATTTCCTCCAACATCACATGAGAAGAGTGGACTGACAGGATTACACCACTTGGAACCACTATGAAATTTGCCTTACTTTACTTACTTCATTTACCTTCTGTATTTTTATTTATTGCAAGTTTATCTACATCAATATGCTAAACTAGCTACTGAATTCACACACATCTCACTACTGAGTATCTAGTACTTATTATCATCTTTTCACAACAAGTAAAAATGCTTAAGTAATTTTCCACTGCATCAGACACAGCAGATCCTATAGTCAGCAAACTATAAGATCAGCTGATCTGTTAAACTCCAAAAAAAATTAAGTGTTAAGTTTATTCACCCCACCCTCTTCAAACTAAACCAAAGCCTTTTCAAGGGACCAACAGTTCCCGTCGTGCTGTTGTTTCATGTCATGACTCCACCTGCCTTAGACATCAACGTCTTGGCCATTGCTCTCGGTCAGTTCTTAGTCCAGTTTTATTTCTTAGTAATACATCAATTTCAAATAATTCACCAGACATTGTTTCTGCTGCATGTCAGTTAGGCTAAAGTCATCGAATGTATTTACCATTTCGTCTTTTACTTCTGCCGCACCTTTGGAGTTGATTTATTCGGATGTTTGGGGTCATTGTGTTAAATCCTCAATTTATGGATCTAGTTATTATGTGAGATTTGTGCATGACTTTACTAAATGTATTTGGCTTTATCCTTTGTGCCTCAAATATGATGTTGAAACTTTCTTCTTCACTTTCCAATCTTTGGTTGAGCGTCAGTTTGATTCCAAAATTAATGCTATTCAAACTGACTAGGGAGGTGAATTTCAAAGTCAAAACAAACATCTTACGTCTATTGGTATTGACCATCGTCTTTCGTGTGCTCACACCCATAAACAAAAGGGCATTGTTGAACGGCGTCACCGTCAAATTGTTGAAGTCGGTCTTTCCCTCCTCGCCCAGTTTAACTTACCCCTACCTTATTGGGAGGATTCCTTTATCATGGAAACACACCTCATAAATTGACCACCTACACGTGTTGTTAATCATAAATCACCGTATGAAATGGTCCAACATTGCATATTGATTATTCATTCCTCCGTGTCTTTGGATATGCATGTTAGCCTAATCTTCACCTTTATAATCGTGACAAAATGGACTTCCGCTCCAAAACATGTATCTTCCTTAGTTATAGCCCTTCCAATCATGGCTACAAGTGTTTGGACCTACAAACCAGCCGTCTATATGTCTCTAGTCACGTTGTCGTCGATGAAAACACATTTCTTCACACTCCCTTCTCTCCCAATCTTACCACCGAATCTCTCAGTATCTCTATCCCTCATCGGTTACTTTATCCATAACATGCGGCCCAAGTAAGTGCTTCCCCCTCCATCCCTTCCCCTCATACCACCACTACAGTCTCGGATCAACCGTCACCCTCACCACCCGCCATGAGCTCACCATCTTCCGACTCTTCTACACTCTCCTCCTGAACGAGCACTTCTTTCTCGATATATGATCACTCACTCTCAAACCAATTCCCTCGAACCCAAAGATCTTCACCCGGACCATATTCGCTACCCTCTCCCAAAATTTCTTATTTCCATCTCCCAATCCACTGAACTTACCTCCAACACTAAATCCGTCAAACATAGGGTTTGGCATGATGCCATGCGAGATGAGATCAATGCCTTGGTTCAAAACGATACGTTGGACCTTGTTCCCTATTCTCCTCATATGAATTTAATTGATAATAAATAGGCTAAGCGTGTTAAACATCATGCAAATGTTCGTGTGGAGCATTTGTTGCTAAGAGATTTCACCAGACAACATGATTTATTATCATGAGACGTTCAGTTCAGTGGTCAAGCCTAATGTTGTTCATCTTCTCCTGACTCTGGATGTAATGCAGAATTGTTCCATTAAACAGGTAGATGTCCAAAATACGTTTATTCATGGTTATTTGACTGATATTGTGTTCATGCAACAACCTTAGGAATTTCAGCTCTGTGGCTATCCGGATTATATATGTCAGCTTAAGCGTAGCTTATATGGCCTCAGTTAGGCTCATTGTGCTTGGTTTTTGCATTTCACGTAGGTGCTCACCACCTATGGGTTTTGCCCTTTCAAAGCAGACACTTTTCTTTATGTTTTCCATAAGGGTTCCAACTAGACCTAGCCAAACCAAACCGTAACCGCCGGTTGGAACCGGAATCAGCGGTTTGGTCAACCGCCGGTTTGTGGAACCGCTGGTTGGACGGTTGGGAGCCGGTTGGGGATTTTTGGAACCGAAACCGGACCGGAACCGGTGGTTAGAACCAGACCGGCCGGAACCGGCGGTTGAACCGGCCCAACGGCTATAATTGCAACGGCTATAACGGCTTTTTTTTTTCTCCTCCTCCTCCCAAACACCTCAAAAAAATTCCTATAAATACTACCCCATTCCATTTCAAAAATCCTACACCAATCTCCTCTCAATTCTTACATCTTCTACTCATTTCTTTGATTATCAAGTTTGTTTAGTTGTTAAAAACAACAATCAAATTTACTTTACGATACCGATTTTTGAAGTTGTTCTGATTTAATCGTTACTTCAATACGGTTTTAGTTATAAGTAAATTTGGTTTTGTATTTTATTCAACTAATTTTTTTACAAGTGTAAAAAAATATTCAATTTTATAATCAAATTTACTTTACTAGACCGAAATTTGAAGTTGTTCTGATTTAATCGTTACTTCAATTCGGTTTTAGTTAAAGTAAAACTGGTTAGTTAATTTAATTTTTTTAACCGTTATATTTAATTTAGATTTTGTGCAATGTCAATAAGAGGTGCATCATCACAAGGCAATCGAAATGTTAATTTCCTTGATGACACGGTTGTGCCGGAATCGGATGATCTTGCTGGTGGCTATAGACCCCAATATTATACAGACCCTGTCACCGGTAATCACATTTCGATTCCTCAGTTCGACATACCTTCCGGTTACAATCAAGATGATTTTGATAGTCATTACGACGATATAATGTCTCAACCTAGAAATTTTAATTAACATCAACCTTAACGAAGGTGAAGATAATGATGAAGTCGACGTTGATGATGATCATGATGCATTTCCGAATGCTTCCCGTCCTAGACAAGGACGTGGTGGGAGTCGGCGTGGTGCTAGTGCTGATCCTACTCCTACTCCTGAGTCAGTCGATTTAGATGGTGGTGAAAGTACCCGATCCGAAGCACAAGAAAAAAAGGTTAAAATCGAGAATTTTTACGGAATTTTTCACAAAGGTTTCTCGGACTGATGAAATAGCATTAGCTAACCCCGGAAAGTATTTCTTCAGGGTGTGCAATTTATGTGGCCAAAAATACCAATTTAAACATACTGGTGGTTATGGAACGATGCAGGGTCACATTTTAAGTAAACACCCAGAAAAATTGGAAGACAGCGCTTCTCAAACCCAGCTAAACATCCCAAGCTCCAGCGGAGGTAACACTAATCCACTCTTTATTTACACTCGTGATAACTGTAGAGATCTAACCACGGATCTTATTGCGGGGATGGGTATTCCTTTTAGCTTTCCTGAGAATCCTATTTTCAAAACTTACGTACAAGGGGCTTTTTAGCCAGCTTTTACTCGTATCCCTCGTGCAACGGTTACTAGGGATTTCAAAAATAAATTTATTAAACGACAAAATATTATTAAAGAAAGTTTGAAGAAAAATAAATTCCGAATATGTGTATGTGCCGATATTTGGGAGGATAGGAGGACCAACAATTTTTATTTGGGCGTGTCGGCTCACTGGATTGACAACGCTTTGATTGTCCAAAAAATGTTACTTGCTTTTCGTTTATTTAACGAGACTCATAATGCTTCTAACATTGCATCTTTATTAGTTGATTTTTTTAGGAATACGATTTAAAAGGTAAAGTTTTTTCTATTGCGTTTGATAATGCTTCAAACAACACTGCTTCTATTCCCGACTTATCCCGATATTGTGAACCTCTTTGTAACAGTCAATTTTTTCATGTTAGATGTTTATGCCATATTTTTAATTTATGTGTAAAGGATGGTCTAAAAGTTTTTGACCATAATATTAATGTGATAAAAACTGCGATTTCACATATTTTAGGTACAAATATTCTTGTTAATAAGTGGTATAAATTTCTTAAAGAGAAAGGTCATCGCCAAGTCAAACTGCCGCAAGATGTACCGTATAGGTGGAACACGACTTATGATCTTTAGAAAAAAACAAACAAAATTAAAAATACCTTTTGTGAATTTTTAAGTGAACAATGTCCGAGTGAATAACGTTTGTATCCCTCTATTTGGATTGCATGCAAGAAACTGATGGATGTTTTTGAAATATTCAAATTTACTGGAATTTTTTCAAAATGTTATCAACTCACAGCACATTTAGTCTTGCCTGCTTGTGTAGAAATAACTGCCGAGTTTGAAATCATGGAACACGACGCTACATTGTTTCAATGTTTAGGGCCGATGAAGGAGAAATGGAATAAGTACATGTTGTATATTCCTGACACTTATCTCATTTCTTCTATGCTCGACCCTCGTATAAGACTAGTAGGTGTGTCTAACATGTTAGGTGCTTACTATGATGCTTTGTCTGTTACTTATAATGGGCCCTCGGTAGATTTTACAGTTGAAGTAGTTAGACTAGAAAATTTATTAAACGGTTTGTATGTTGAATATGAGCGTATGTATGGATTGAGAAACGACGCGGTTCCCAATCCATCCGCAAGTACTTCTACTAACCCTGCAGGTGTCCTACGGGGACTTCAAAAAGTTCTGGATAAAATGAATTCGAAACGACAGAAGGGAGCGACATCGTCATCTGATCAACGTACAGAGATATCCAAATTTTTAAACACAACATTTGAAGGCTGTGAAACCAAATCCTATGATTTCGACTTCGACTTATTGAAGTGGTGGAAGAGACATGCTAAAGAATTTCCAGTGCTAGCAATGATGGTGGTCGAGTTTTTAAGTTGCCCTGTTTCGACCGTCACTGTTGAACGAACTTTCAGCATGGCAGGTTATGTGCTTACCAATAAAAGATGTTCGTTTCATCCCACCACTTTAGAGAAGCAAATGCTTTGTCAAGATTGGGTACAAGCTGATATACCAAAATCAACATTGGCCAAGGCAACGGAATAAAGCGGCTAGCAGCTAGCTCGGTACTAGGCGCCAGGGGCCTCCTCGAGTCCGCCAGGACTCTCTGCCGGCCAGGGGCCTCTTTGTGTCCTCTTGGACTCTGTGTCCTCTTGGACTCTCTGTCCTCTAGGACTCTCTGTGTCCTCTAGGACTCTGTGTCCTCTTGGACTCTCTGTGTCCTCTAGGACTCTGTGTCCTCTTGGACTCTCTGCCCGCCAGGGGCCTCTTTGTGTCCTCTAGGACTCTGTGTCCTCTTGGACTCTTTGTGTCCTCTAGGACTCTGTGTCCTCTTGGACTCTCTGTGTTCTCTAGGACTCTGTGTCCTCTTGGACTCTCTGCCCGCCAGGGGCCTATTTGTGTCCTCTAGGACACTGTGTCCTCTTGGACTCTTTGTGTCCTCTAGGACTCTGTGTCCTCTTGGACTCTCTAGCCCGCCAGGGGCCTCTCTGTGTCCTCTAGGACTCTATGTCCTCTTGGACTCTCTGCCCGCCAGGGGCCCCTTTGTGTCCTCTAGGACTCTATGTCCTCTTGAACTCTTTGTGTCCTCTAGGACTCTGTGTCCTCTTGGACTCTCTGGTCCTCTTGGACTCTCTGCCCGCCAGGGGCCTCTTTGTGTCCTCTAGGACTCTGTGTCCTCTTGGACTCTCTGTGTCCTCTTGGACTCTCTGCCCGCCAGGGGCCTCTTTGTGTCCTCTTGGACTCTTTGTGTCCTCTAGGACTCTGTGTCCTCTTGGACTCTCTGTGTCCTCTAGGACTCTGTGTCCTCTTGGAATCTCTGTGTCCTCTAGGACTATGTGTCCTCTTGGACTCTCTGTGTCCTCTAGGACTCGTGTCCTCTTGGACTCTCGCCCCCGCCGGGGCCCTTTGTGTCCTCTAGGACTCTTTGTGTCCTCTTCTCTCCCGCCGCCGGGGCCTCTTTGTGTCCTCTAGGACTCTGTGTCCTCTTGGACTCTCTGCCCGCCAGGGGCCTCTTTGTGTCCTCTAGGACTCTGTGTCCTCTTGGACTCTTTGTGTCCTCTAGGACTCTGTGTCCTCTTGGACTCTCTGTGTCCTCTAGGACTCTGTGTCCTCTTAGACTCTCGGCCCGCCAGTGGCCTCTTTGTGTCCTCTTGGACTCTCTGTGTCCTCTAGGACTCTTTGTGTCCTCTTGGACTCTCTGCCCGCCAGGGGCCTCTTTGTGTCCTCTAGGACTCTGTGTCCTCTTGGACTCTCTGTGCCCTCTAGGACTCTGTGTCCTCTTGGACTCTCTGCCCGCCAGTGGCCTTTTTGTGTCCTCTAGGACTCTGTGTCTTCTTGGACTCTCTGCCCGCCGGGGCCTCTTTGTGTCCTCTAGACTCGTGTCCTCTTGGACTCTTTGTGTCCTCTAGGACTTTGTGTCCTCTTGGACTCTCTGTGTCCTCTATGACTCTGTGTCCTCTTGGACTCTCTGCCCGCCAGGGGCCTCTTTTTGTCCTCTAGGACTCTGTGTCCTCTTGGACTCTCTGTGTCCTCCAGGGGCCTCTCTGTGTCCTCTAGGACTCTCTGCCCGCCAGGGGCCTCTCTGTGTCCTCTAGGACTCTCTCGCGCACCCCTCCCGCTCTCTGCGCGGTGTCACCGCCCCGCGCCGGTGCCACGGTCCTCCACACTTCTATAAATATCACCTTCACCTCCTTTACAACTCTCGGACTTTTTCTCCTAAGAACTACGCATTGGCTTGATCCCTTACGGAGGGTATGTAGGCAGCCTTTCAGGCACAGTTAATAATCATAAACACCATCCTTCTCCTCTTACTCCTCAAAAGCTCCATCTTTTTCTTGAGCTCCACCGTGTCCTCACCGGAGAAATCACTCATATCAGCCTTATATCCTCAAGATAAACACTGTTACCGCAAACCTGATGCTTTTGACTACATCAGTTGGCTCCGTTACCGGGAAAATCATCAAGAAAAGCCTACTCCGGTAGTCCGCACCACCGTGAAATCCGTTTTTATGGCGTCTCCGGCGAGGTCTTTCCTCCATCTTCAACTTCAAAATCAACAAAAGCTTTGGTTTTTGGGTTGTACAGCCTAGAAATCATCGTTTTCAGCCTCTTAGAAGCAAACTCGGTGCAAGGATCACTGGTTTTACGGATCGTTACAACGTCATCTTCAAAACTCGCACACGAGTCCCTCATAATTTCCAGGTTGGTATACGTGTTTTATCAACTCAGCTTTTACGTATAAAGGGGATTGCCTCTGTAAGTGTTATTTGAGACCATTTGGGGTTGCATCGCCTGAGCTCCGTCGGATTCTGTTTGAGGCTTCTCCGGCCGGCACCGCCTATGTTGAGTATCTCTGTCGGCAAGCTCTAAGTCCGATTCTCTAAGTCCGATTTCTGTCGGCCAGCTCTAAGTCCGATTTGTGTCGGCCATCTCTAAGTCCGATTTGTGTCAGCCAGCTCTAAGTCCGATTTCTGTCGGCAAGCTCTAAGTCCGATTTGTGTCGGCCAGCTCTAAGTCCGACCTCTCGGCCAGCTCTAAGTCCCACCTTTGTCGGCAAGCTCTAAGTCCGACCTTTGTCGGCAAGCTCTAAGACCGACCTCAACGTGTATTTCAACCAAGCCCGCAATGGCCTTGCTTAAAACAAAGGGGCCATACATCGGATTTTTATTTCAGTTAGCAAGCTCCATATCAGCGAGCTCACTTTATTACAAGCTCCACATCATCGAGCTCACTTTATTACAAGCTCCACATCAGCGAGCTCATTTATTACAAACTATCTTATTACAAGCTCTCTGCTACAGGCTCGCCATCAACATGGATTTCTCTACAACGAAAAGCCCGTCGCTTCATGCACGGCACTTTATGCCCGACAGAGCGTTGTCGGCGACCTAAGCCCGACAGAACGTTATCGGCGACTAAGCCTGTTCGCTGCAATGCACGAGCATATAATCGGTAATTCGCTACGCGATACAAACACTGATTCAAGCCCGATAGAGCGTTATCGGCGATTAAGCCTGTCCGCTCCAATGCACAGCACATAGCTGGTGGTTTTCACCAACACCAGTTCAAGCCCGATAAACGATCGGCACTCTAAGCCCGACTCCAGCTCGGCATCATATTTTGAGCTCGCCTCGAGCATCTTCTGTAAACCCGACTCCAGCTCGGCATCATATTTCTGCTCGCACCTAGTAGAATCTTCTATCGCTTTACAAACAGCCGTCTCGGCAAAACGACACAACAGGTCACCTACAACTTTACTCCATGATTCTTACCTGTGCAGTGAAGAGCTCAAGGAGTAAGGGGCCATTGATATACCAAAATCAACATTGGCCAAGGCAACGGAATAAAGCGGCTAGCAGCTAGCTCGGTACTAGGCGCCAGGGGCCTCCTCGAGTCCGCCAGGACTCTCTGCCCGCCAGGGGCCTCTTTGTGTCCTCTAGGACTCTGTGTCCTCTTGGACTCTCTATGTCCTCTAGGACTCTTTGTGTCCTCTAGGACTCTTTGTGTCCTCTAGGACTCTTTGTATCCTCTAGGACTCTGTGTCCTCTTGGACTCTCTGTGTCCGCTAGGACTCTGTGTCCTCTTGGACTCTTTGCCCGCCAGGGGCCTCTTTGTGTCCTCTAGGACTCTGTGTCCTCTTGGACTCTCTGTGTCCTTTAGGACTCTGTGTCCTCTTGGACTCTCTGCCCTCCAGGGGCCTCTTTGTGTCCTCTTGGACTCTTTGTGTCCTCTAGGACTCTGTGTCCTCTTGGACTCTCTGCCCGCCAGGGGCCTCTTTGTGTCCTCTAGGACTCTGTGTCCTCTTGGACTCTTTGTGTTCTCTAGGATGTCCTCTTGGACTCTCTGTTTCCTCTAGGACTCTGTGTCCTCTTGGACTCTCTGCCCGCCAGGGGCCTCTTTGTGTCCTCTAGGACTCTGTGTCCTCTTGGACTCTTTGTGTCCTCTAGGACTCTGTGTCCTCTTGGACTCTCTGCCCGCCAGGGGCCTCTCTGTGTCCTCTTGGACTCTTTGTGTCCTCTAGGACTCGTGTCCTCTTGGACTCTCTCGTGTCCTCTAGGACTCGTGTCCTCTTGGAATCTCTGTGTCCTCTAGGGCTCTGTCCTCTTGGACTCTCTCGTGTCCTCTTTGTGTCCTCTTGGACTCTGTCCCGCCGGGGGCCTCTCTCGCCCTCCGGGGCCTATTTGTGTCCTCTTGGACTCTCTGTGTCCTCTTGGACTCTCTCGTGTCCTCTTGGACTCTCGCCCGCCGGGGGCCTCTCTCGTGTCCTCTAGGACTCGTGCCCGCCGGGGGCCTCTTTGTGTCCTCTAGGACTCGTGTCCTCTTGGACACTCGCCCGCCGGGGGCCCTCTTTGTGTCCTCTGGACTCGGTGTCCTCTAGGACTCGTGTCCCGTTGGACTCTCTCGTGTCCTCTAGGACTCGTGTCCTCTTGGACTCTCGCCCGCCGGGGGCCTCTTTGTGTCCTCTAGGACTCTGTGTCCTCTTGGACTCTCTGTGTCCTCTAGGACTCTGTGTCCTCTTGGACTCTCTGCCCGCCAGGGGCCTCTTGGACTCTTTGTGTCCTCTAGGACTCTGTGTCCTCTTGGACTCTCTGTGTCCTCTTGGACTCTCTGCCCGCCAGGGGCCTCTTTGTGTCCTCTAGGACTCTGTGCCCTCTTGGACTCTCTGTGTCCTCTTCGACTCTCTGCCCGCCAGGGGCCTCTTTGTGTCCTCTAGGACTCTGTGTCCTCTTGGACTCTTTGTGTCCTCTTGGACTCTCTGTGTCCTCTTGGACTCTCTGCCCGCCAGGGGCCTCTCTGTGTCCTTTAGGACTCTCTCGCGCCCGCCCCCGCTCTCTCTCGCGCTTGCCCCCCGCTCTCTCGCCACCGTCCCGCCCTCGCCGGTGTCGCTCCACACTTCTATAAATATCACCTTCACCTCCTTTACAACTCTCGGACTTTTTCTCCTAAGAACTACGCATTGGCTTGATCCCTTACGGAGGGTACGTAGGCAGCCTTTCAGGCACAGTTAATAATCATAAACACCATCCTTCTCCTCTTACTCCCCAAAGCTCCATCTTTTTCTTGAGCTCCACCGTGTCCTCACCGGAGAAATCACTCATATCAGCCTTATATCCTCAAGATAAACACTGTTACCGCAAACCTGATGTTTTTGACTACATCACAAGCCGAGAAGAGGGTGCAAGACATTGAGTCAGAAGATGAGTAGTCACAGTTCGAAGGCGGTGACACTAAAACTTCAGGAGGAACAAGCGCTCGAAATACCGACATCGATTAAAGGTACGCAATTTATATCTTACTTATATATTTGTTACAATTCATAGAACCACTATAAAAGATTAAAAAAACTATAAGAAACTATTAAAAACTATATATAAAAAAAACCCGATAAAAGACCAAAGACTACAAAAAAAACCATAAAAAAAAACCCGATAGAAACATAAAAATCTATTATAAATAACTATAAAAACCTACTAGTAAAAACTAAAAAAAAAACTATAGAAAACTATTAAAAAAACCATATACAAACCTAAAAAATTATATGAAACTATAAAATACAAACACATAAGAGTACTATAAAAGAATACAATAAAACAAACATTTAAAAAAAGACTATAAAGAATACAAAAAACAATAAAAACCTATAAAAAAACCATAACAACACAACCCAAAACTAATAAAAAAAATATAAAAGTCTTTAAAAAAAACAATAATATAAAAACCTTTACAACAAACTATAAAAGACTAAAAAATAAACAATAAGAACTACGTTCGCTTTGATTTTTTTATATGTGTTGTGCATCCGACACGATTACATATAAAAAATACCTAGGCAACCGAATAACCGGTACAAGCGTTGAAAAAATAACACAATTTACATATCAGAAAAACAACACAATATATCTCACGTACTATTTAATAAAACAACATTTATAATCAACGTATACTTAAAACCGACTCAAAAAACTTATAAAAAAAACTATAAAAGACTTTAAAAAAAACAATAATAAAAATAACTATAAAAACCTTTACAACAAATTATAAATGACTAAAAAATAAACAATAAGAACTACGTTTACTTTGATTTTTTTATATGTGTTGTGCCTCCGACATGATTACATATAAAAGATACGTAGGCAACCTAATTACCGGTACAAACGTTGAAAAAATAACACAATTTACATATAAGAAAAACAACACAATATATCTTACGTAATATTTAATAAAACAACATTTATAATCAACGTATACTTAAAACCGACTCAAAAAACTTTTTAAAAAAACTATAAAAGACTTTAAAAAAACAGTAATAAAAATAACTATAAAAACCTTTACAACAAACTATAAAAGGCTAAAAAATAAACAATAAGAACTACGTTCGCTTTGATTTTTTATATGTGTTGTGCCTCCGACACGATTACATATAAAAGATACGTAGACAACCGAATTACCGGTACAAGCGTTGAAAAAATAACACAATTTACATATAAGAAAAACAACACAATATATCTCACGTAATATTTAATAAAAAAACATTTATAATCAACGTATACTTAAAACCGACTCAAAAAACTTATAAAAAAACATATAAAAGACTTTTAAAAAAACAATAATAAAAATAACTATAAAAACATTTACAACAAACTATAAAAGACTAAAAAATAAACAATAAGAACTACGTTCGCTTTGATTTTTTATATGTGTTGTGCCTCCGACACGATTACATATAAAAGATACTTAGACAACCGAATTACCGGTACAAGCGTTGAAAAAATAATATAATTTTTTAAAATAACATTATTTACATATAAATAAAATAACACAATATTAATATTATATTTAAAACCGAATAGAAAACTATTCATAAAAAAATATATATTACATTCGCTTTAGTAATTATAGTGAAAAGAATAATAATTTGTTATTGTAGTGAAAATAATAAGTATTATATGAAAATGAAAAAAAAATTATGAAATTTTAAAACCGTGGCCTGAACCGTGAT
Source organism: Gentiana straminea (assembly GCA_036785695.1). NCBI lineage: Eukaryota > Viridiplantae > Streptophyta > Magnoliopsida > Gentianales > Gentianaceae > Gentiana > Gentiana straminea. The sequence continues at coordinate 577,503 of JAVUPR010000241.1, read as the reverse complement.
CTGAACCGGGAGCAAACCGGGTGAACCGTGAACCGGCACCAACTGGCGGTTCACTCCAACCGCCGGTTCGCCAAACCGGCCAGAATCAAAACCGCCGGTTCCGCTTCCGGTCCGGTCCGGTTGCACCATTTGGCCAGGTCTAGTTCCAACCTTGCTTATGTACTTATCTATGTTGATGATGTCATCATCACTGGCTCTTCTCCAGCCCTTGTGGATAATGTCATCGATCACTTAGGCACTCACTTTTCTGTTAAGGACCTCAGCGATCTATCTTAATTTCTCGATATTGAGGTTCTCCGCACTACTGATGGCCTATTTATTTGTCAACCAAAGTATATCCTTCAATTATTACAGGAGGCCATCTTGGACAAGGCCAAGCCGTGTTCTACCTCTATGGCTGCTAAATGTCGATTGCCTCGGTTCACTGGTTCACCGTTTGCTGATCCATCTTGTATTGTATCCTATTTGGTGGTTTACAGTACCTTTAGTTCACTCGGCTCAATATTGCTTTTGTTGTTCATAAATTCAACAAATTCATGCACTCGCCCACTGATGATCATTGAGTGGCATTCAATCGCATCATTCGGTATCTTAAGCTAGCACTCCATTAGTGACGGACTTTTTAACTCTCGCAACTCCTCCTTGACATTGCAGGCATTGTACGACGCTGATTGTGAGGCCGACTCCGATGACTACCGCTCTGTTGGGGCATATTGCAATATCCTTGGATCAAATCTTATTAGTTGGAGTTGTAAGCAACAGTAGAAGGTTGCTAAAAGTAGCACGGAAGCCGGGTATAAGTATTCCCTCATGGCTTCCGAGCTTCAGTGGTTGTGCCAATTTCTTTGTGAGTTACAGGTTGATCTTCCTCGTTTCCTATCTTGTGGTGCGACGATATTGGTGCCACATATCGTGTGGCCAATCCGGTATTCCATGCACCTACCAAGCACATTAAGATTGATTTTCATAATGTTCGTGAGTTGTAGCGTCCAAACGTCTCTAAGTTGCTTTCATTTCATCTAAAGATCAATTAGACGATGCTCTTGCTAAACCACTGGGCAATCCTCACTTCTCTCAATTGAAGGTCAATCTCCATGTTCAGCCTATTCCACGTGAGATTGCGGTTGTATATTGAAGATAATGTTGCTAATGATATTTAAAGTTGTATTTGTCTTCTAATTATTAATTTACTTGTTGGCTCAGACATTAGGTTATTATAAATATGTGCTCACAACAATTTACGATCAATGAAAACTTCTGATTATTTACGTCTAACAGATGGTTGTCTGATATTTGATCAATAGAATGTTTCGGATAACCTCCATCAATGGGGACACATTAATGGGACGGAGTATTTTTCAGACTCGAACTAGATAAAGAATTGGCTAAAAAATAAAGTCAACTAAAGAACTACAAGAGACACCAAGAAATTTGACAAGAAAGTAGGTGTATCATAAACAGTGACGGATCCAGGAATTTTTTCTAATGGGACCAAATTTAAAAAAGAAGAAAGTTAAAAAAAATACAACAGCTGAGTTTTAAACAAGTGACCTCAAGTATAACAGTAATACTTCCAACCAGTTGAACTAAACAAGCAATTACGCTAAAATTTGTCTGAAACTATATACCAGTTAGAGGGATGTTTTAGCATCTTCGCACTAAAAGTTAAGTGGGGGCCGTGCACCTCCCTTTCTAGATTGGGTCTGTCCCTGATCATAAATGATAAAAGTGATGATGAAAAATACGATCGGTCTATTGTAATGATCTGTTTTGAAATTAACGGTTAAATTTGGATCATTTGATTATGCCTTAAGATAAAATTCTGATATACTAAGACGTATAGCTGGCGAAGACTTGGTTAAAGGCATAAATTAAAGAAAGATGATGGAGGCACTGATTAACTCCACACAAATAAATACACAGTTACGTTGGGACGTACCACACCTCGATTCTTAAACAAAAATACACAAAATATGGACCATATAATCACATTTTCGGGGGACAAGTTGTGCAATTTGTCGATGGCTTTATGTAATATCCTGTAGCTTCAAAAAAGGCTAATTATTTTTACTAAGGTGATTTTTGAATGGAATATATATATATATATATATATATATATATATATATATATATATATATATATATATGTGTGTGTGTGTGTGTGTGTGTGCGCGCGCGCTTTCGCACACACACTATGTCGTCCCATTAAACATTAAAACCTACCAAAATCGGGCAGACTCCCTTCTCCTTCTTCATTTCAACATTCCTTCAGCCTATGCCGCGCCCCCCCTCCTCAAACCTCCCCAGCCCGTCCGCACCACTACCCAGCTGCAGCAACCACCATCGCCACCGGAGAAAGCTTTCCCCCACCCATCCCCCTTCTCAGCTTCTGCTTGACTACCTGGACTGCTTCTCCACCTCCACTCCAGGTGACCAGGTCGGCAGCAGGTCCTCCATGACTCCACCACCTCCAATTCAGGTTCAACTTTATTCTTCAACTCAATTTCAATTCAGTTCAAGTAATTTTTTTCCCTATGAAGTATTTTTTCAATTTCCATGATTTTTATGTTGTGTATAGATTAGAATTTAGAAGTGATTAATTGATTTGTTGACTGTGTTGTTGAGTGTTCTTACTTGAATTTGAAGTTTGAACACTTAAATATTTGACTAACGAGTAGTGAATGGTGTGTAGTGAGTGTAGTGTAGTGATAATTTTTTAGTGTGTGTGTGCAGTGAATGGTGAATGGTGTGTAGTGAGTTTAGTGTAGTGATGGTGTAGTGTGTGTGTGTGTGTGTAGTGAATGGTGAATGGTGTGTAGTGAGTGTAGTGTAGTGAATGGTGTGTAGTGAGTAGTGTAGTGATAATGTAGTAATTTTGTAGTTTTTTATGGATAAAGGGATAGTAGTGTGTGTGTTGAAATGAGGGATAGTAGTGTTTATGATGGATAAATGGATAGTAGTGTTTTTTATGGATAAAGGGATAGTATTGTGTGTGTGCGTGTGTGTGTGTGTAGTGAATGACTAGTATATTGGTAGTAGATGTACTATCTAGTTCATTTACTTCACAATGTTAGTGTATAAAGCATGTGATTGACTAGTATATGTGTGTGATATATTGACTTGAAATTTTATTTCGTCAAGTAGTAGTGTATTAAGTAGTGTATGAATCTTAGCCATGTATATGTGTTGGGAAAGTGTTGAAGAACATGATGATATGTCTAGCATGATGATGAAGAACATAAACTAGTTTTGTCTAGCATGTATTGGTTTTGAAAAGTGTTGAAAAACCGTTATGTATGTATGTGATTGAACATGATGAAGAAAGTCTAGCATTGAAGGTGTTCTTGTGCTAATTTGTTATAAATCAAAATTAGAAAATGAACTAACATTGAAGAACTAGGAGTGGTAAGTGTTAAAGACTTAGTTTTATGTCTTCATGTGAAAGTGTAATCAATGTGTTCAATGAAATAGTATTAGTTTTTAATGACAAAAAGTATACTATATTAGTTTTTAATGAAAAAATGTATACTAATGAAATTAAGTATACTATATTAGTTTTAAATGAAAACAAGTGAGATACTAACTTAAGTTATTGTGATTTGTGGTTTGTCAAGTTATTGTGTATCAGTGATTTCAAATGGAACAAGACAAGTCATGGTTGTATATTGACAGAATGAAACCCGAGTTGGATAAAGGGTTGAGTGAATTCATTAAATACGCACGGCAATTTCTTAACAATGAAGGTAAGATTCGTTGCCCATGCAAAAAGTGTTTCAACATCTGTTTTGAAACTTTGGAGGACTTGTATGATCACTATTTCATTTGGGGATGGGAAGCCGGGTATACAACATGGTTTCACCACGGTGAAGACGGTGTATCCCGTAAACGTGCACGAACAACTCAATTGGTAGTTGAATCCAGAGACGAAATGGCTCCAGATATAAATGATTTCCTTGGTAGAGCCCCAGAAGAAGAAGTTTTACAGACAGAGGAGGATGACAACATTGATGAACTCCTCTCCAAATTGCACGAACATGTTTATCCGGGATGCAAAAGCTCATCCGCCTTGAAGTTCTTAGCGGATTTAATGCATATAAAAGTGTTGTATAAGTGGCCAAATGAAAGCTTCGACGTTCTTTTAGCGAAACTGAAAGAAGTTTTTCCGGAAGGGTCAAATTTACCCGATTCATTCTACAAGGCAAAAACTCTTCTGAACAAATTGGGTCTGGGGTATGAAAAGATCGATGCTTGCAAGTACGATTGTTGCATTTACTATAAGGAGAATGATGACTTACAATCATGTCCAGCGTGCAAAATGAGCCGTTATAAGGAGTCTAAAGGAAAAAAGGTAGCTCAGAAAGTGCTACGTTATTTTCCGTTAAAGCATCGTTTGAGACGTTTGTATGCTTCCCGTCACACAGCTCATGCAATGACATGGCATAAGACGGGGCGTTCTACGGATGAGGATGTGATGAGGCATCCAACCGATGGTAAAGAATGGAAAGAATTCGATGAGCAACACCCTGACCTCGCTATCGAACCTAGAAATGTATGTCTCAGTCTGGCTACAGATGGATTTTGCCCGTTTGGTAATTCGAGTCAAACATACAGCATGTGGCCTGTTCTAACACAAGTGTTGAATCCAACACCATGGGTTTGCAACAATGAACTGTATAAACACATGTGTTTACTTATCCTAGGACCAAACTCCCCAGGCAAGGACTTGGACGTTTATTTGAGGCCATTGATTGATGAGTTGGAAGAATTGTGGTCACAAAGGGTAGTTGTGCTTGATGCTACTACAAATACTACCTTCACAATGCGAGTTGCAGTTATGTTTATGGTGAACGATTTTCCCGCTCGTAGTTATCTCTCAGGTTGGACTGGTCAATGATATAAAGCATGTCTAACTTGCAACGACGAAACACCTTCGGTATGATTAGAGAGTAAGACTGGATATGTCGGACATCGTAGATGGCTGCGGGTGGACCACCCGATGCGAAAGAATAAGGGGTTTAACGGTAAAATCGAAACATTAAGCCCTCAAGTTGAGAAAACCACGGAGGAAATTCTTCAACAAATTAGTAACCTACCCGAATGTTTGCCGGGGAAACACAAAGAGTACGGTGGTAAAAGTAATAAGCGTCCAGAATCTTGTTTGAGTTGGATGAAAGACACCATACTAAATATATTGCCTTATTGGATTCTGAAAAAACTCAAGTACAATCTAGTTGTTATGCACATTGACAAGAAGGTGTGTGATGATGACAGTTAAAATATACCTATTTATGTCATCAATTATAACCTTAAATCGGAGTTAATTATATATATTTCGTATTAAATCACGTGTTTATATGTATTATTTAATGTTAAGTGATTATTAATATGATTTTTGGTATTTAGCCGTTTTTATTATAAAAGAGCAATTAATTGTGTGATAAATACTGATTTTGCAGATCATAACGAATCGGGAAGATAATTATCACGCAATCGAGAAATCTCAAGATAAAAGAGAAGAAAATCGGAGCATTGAAGAAAAGATTAATCAGATCAATTCAAAAGCATATAGTGGGGAACAAGTCAGAAAAAGCGGAGTGAAAACGCGTAACAAGGGAAGGCTCGGTCGACCGAGCCTAGCCATTCGGTCGACCGAGCGTGTAGGTTCGGTCACCCGAGCCTAATTTGATAAATGCATGTCAATCTTCTGGATTCTCCCTATGTCGGCTACAACTCCTATATAAACAGCAGCCACGATGCTGAGAAAACACACACCACTACAACACAAAACAACTTATACAATTTGAGTTTTTAGTTTTAGTTTTCTTTTCTTTATGTTTGTTCATTGTGGATTCATCGGATTCTCCGGTTGGGGAGCGCATTAAAGAGTAGGAGTCACTCTCGTCTTCGAGGGTATGACTATTCAATTATGCAATCTTTATTCGTAGATCTGATGTATTTTATTATGGAGTAGTTTTTCTTGTATTGATTGCGTGATGTAGATTAATTTACGAACCCATGTGCTTAGGTTAGAAACGTTAAGAAGTAATCATGATTTGTTCCGACACAGAACTGTGTTCGGTCGACCGAGACATGTTATTCGGTCGCCCGAGTGCTGTCGTTCGGTAGACCGAGCGTGGTGATGTGTAGGGCAATATTATGATCGGCTTCGACTACGTCAGATTCTCTGATTTGGAATTAAAACGATTAATTAAACCTGATCAACTTAATTATTTGTCATCATAATTTAACATGAAACCCAAAAAGTGATTGTTACTTAGGATATAGATTGAATCGGCATCTAAGAAGTACGCCTTACCCTAGGAATGTTGCTTAGATGAGGTTACGGTTTATACCGGCATCCCTAGTTTCGTAATTGTGTCAGAAGTTATATGAGATGGAGGCATTAAAAAGCGAAGTCACGTAATGGAGGCACGATGATTTAGAGGGCCTAACCGGAGCTAAATCTACCTTAGGGATGACTCCCGTAGTCATAATAATTAATCTTTAACGTTTGTTTTATCTCGTTAGCATCCTATTCACATGGGGGAGTTATAATCTACTAGCGTAATCAATACTATTTGTTTAGATAATATCAACCGTATTATCCGTGTTTTAGTAGTCTTTAGTCTGTCTTTGTGGTCTTTTGTGTCTTGTGGTTATCACTATTTTATTTACTGCATTTAGTTGGTCATAGACCGCCCTTTCAATTTAGTTCTAATAGGATAAAGTTGTGTTTTATTTGTGCCGAGTCTCTGTGGGATCGACCTCGACTCTATCGAGCTATACTACAATTGAACCTAGTTCTCCTGCTAGTGTGTTAGTAGGCATCGAGTTAATAATTTAACTTGACCTCAATCATATGATAGCTTATTTTCTACGGTATTGAATATTGATGGTAAGACCAAAGACACTATCAAGGCATGTAAGGATCTAGAAAACATGAAAGTGAGAAAGGAACTACATATGATTAAACAAGGCAATAAGACCTTAAAACCGCGTGCTTTGTTTATGTTGGCACCAGAAGATCGGACAAAATTCTATTCTTAACAAATGTTCGGTTTCCTAATGGTTTTGCAGGAAGGCTACGAAAGAATTTGACTGGTAAAGAAAAATTTAGCGGGCTAAAATCTCATGATTTTCATATCATACTCCAGAGACTTTTACCAGTTGGGCTACGAAAATTCTTGAAAAATTAAATTTCTGATACTATCATTGATTTAAGAGATTTTTTCAGATTGATTTGCACGCGCACGTTGAGGGTTAGTGATTTATAGAATGCAAAAGAGAAGGTTTTGGAAATCTTGTGTAAACTAGAAACGATATTCCCACCGGCATTCTTTGATATTTTGATACATGTGATAATGCACTTGCCTGAAGAAGCGATTATGGGTGGACATGTTCATTTGAGATGGATGTATCCGATTGAACGTTTTCTAGGTAAGTTAAAGAGAATATTAAAAATCGGGCCCGGCCGGAAGGATCCATCGCCAGAGGCATACGTGGCTAACGAGACCTTGATGTTTTTCTCATTGTATTTTTTGGGAAATGAGACAAAGTTCAATAGGCCCGAAAGGAATTGGGTTGAGAACAAAGATACAATCAAACCGTATATCAGTATTCAAGACTCATTTTCGATCAATAGGATCAATTAAATGCTTGACATTCAATACTACTTTGAGAGAGAAGGTTCAGTGGTATGTCTTGCAAAACTGCCATGAGATCGATGAATACCTCATGTAAGTGAGCAATCCAAACTTATTTCTTTTGTTTTTTATAATTCCATTAAAGCTAACTAGTCTTATACACATGGAGCAGTGAATATCCTACAAAACTGTCAAGTAATTGCACGAAACGGAACCTGGACAAAATGCACCGTTAAGAACTTTTTGAATGGTTTAATTCGAAGGTACAAAATAAAGCTTGATACACTTATTGTGCACTTTTATGAGCGTTCTTCACAGTAGCTTATGTATAGTACATTATGCAGATGATTGTAATGAGTAAACAGAACCCATCGGACTTGAATAACCAATTGTTAGCACTTTCCACCGGATCTTTTCAACGGTCGAATCCTATCAGAGTTGTGTGATGAACGGTGTCAGATTCAATGCACAAAAATGGGATCGCACACGCACAACTCAAAACAGTGGGGTTGCTGTCAAAGGGACCGAAGGCACGGTATGGAGTCTTAGAAGACATATATGTCGTAAGCTATCCAAATGATAACACTATTGTTCTTTTCAAATGTACATGGTTCGATACTAGAGCAGCTAAGAAGGGTGTCCGTGTATATAAGAATAGAACAAGTATACACTACAAACACCTGGTATGAAGAGGAGCCATTCATTCTTGCTTCACAAGCAGAACAAGTGTTCTTCATAGATGATTTGTATAACAGATGTGACTGGAAAGTGGTTGACCATTTTCAACACCGTCATATCGTAGACGCACCAAATATTAATGATGATGTGGTTTTTGATGATTTGGTAATCGACGAAACAACCAAGGGAAATTTCCAACTTGTTGTTGAACTGCCACCAATGGAACCATTATACATGAGTGCAAATGATGTAGAAACACATGTTGATCAAAACGATGAAAACGATCTCGCTTCAACAGATCAAAATGATGAAAACGATCTCGATCAAAATGAAAAGGATGACAGTAACGAGTATGCTTCAACGGATTGCGATGATGATAATAATTGTGTAGATGATGACATATACGACTCGATCCCACCAAACTATGCAAGTGATAATGAATGATGCTATAAATCTAATATTCTTTTAGTAAGTTCATTCAAATATACTTGAATTTAAAAATTATATAATAGTAGTGCTTTAATTATATAATGGTATTAACTTTTCTTGTGCCTTAAGTGAGATACTAACGTAAGTTATTGTGGTTAGTCAAATTATTGTGTATCAGTGATTTCAAATGGAACAAGACAAGTCATGGTTGTATATTGACAGAATGAAACCCGAGTTTGATAAAGGGTTGAGTGAATTCATTAAATACGCACGGCAATTTCTTAACAATGAAGCTAAACATATCATCAAAAGGGAAAGCTAAACATATCATAAACTCCTTTACATTCTTCCTTTCCTCCACAATAATGCTAGTTTTGATGGGGAAAATTTGTTTATGTATATAGTACCTGCATGTTTCCAAAGACTTGTGTTCGCTTCCTTGTTGAGCAGAGAGCTTAACTACTCGGGAATCCACAACTTCCCGAGTACTTAAGCTCTCTGCCCAACAAGGAAGTGAACACAAGTCTTTGGAAACATGCAGGTACTATATACATAAACAAATTTTCCCCATCAAAACTAGCATTATTGTGGAGGCCATCTATAATGATAGATGAATGCCCAACTTTCCATTAAAGTTATTGTTTCAATTGGTATTTTGACATATTCTACTAGTTTGTAAAAATGGAAACTTAAGTAAGGTAAGTGCTTTAGAAACATATGTATATAAAAAAGATTTCATTTAGCCCCCTTATGCTTACTATAACTAGTTATTTTGTTTTCTACTCGTGACTTTAACGATAACCTCCGCTCTGTTTATTGGTTTGAGCAAGATACAACTTATTTAAAATTCCTATTTGAAATTAAAATTTTTGAAATGAAGAATTCATAAAATGAAAAGAAGAATGTAAAGGAGTTGATGATATGTTTAGCTTTCCCTTTTGATTGGAGACTGCAAGGAGGAGGTTCAGCCACTGGCATCTTTGCATTTTTGCCCATTGGAATGGTAACAAACTTTATATAATACTAGTGGTTTACTTATACTACATCAACATATATGTGTTCTTTATATAAATTTTTTATTATATTCAAATACTTGATCATATAGGTGAATGCCTTGCGCGGGATCGGCGGGTGGTTCTCAACCACCGCACGAGCATCCATTTAGGCTACCGGGCCAATGCGAGGACGGTAATTAATTAACTTTCATTTTTTTGTCTAGTATGATTATTCTTATTTCATTGAATTAACATTGACACCAATACTACAGATAATATAGCAGATAATGAGCGTGAGGAATGGATACCACAATGTCCTCCCCCGAAAAAGAAGCAGGGTGAACGTGGACCTGCAAAAGGTTTCACCGTCCAAGCCCTCAAGAAAAAGTTAGGGGCCTTGATTCCTCTTAAATGGGATCCTAGATTTCCCAAAGTTCAGAAGGTTATGGGAAAATACGCGAAGGATTTTGAGTCCGAGACATGGAAAGTCGTGAGGTCCCATGTTCCCTATTGCGTCCCACAATGGCGAAAGGTGGAAGACCAACAAAAAGAATTAATTTGGCAAGAACTTCGGGTACTTAGCTAATCAAATTATTAACACTTTCAAATTGTAAGTTTCATTATATTAATTTAGATACCAATCGTTTCATTTCTTGTGTTTTCAGGCATCCTTCGAACCCCTTGAGCTTATTCACCTCGATGCCATGCTGAAAAGCGCCGGTACTTTATTCAGAAAATGGAAGACTAGACTAAGGGAGGCGGTAGATGAACACAACTACAAGGGGTTTCCAGGGCCTTGTCCCCGACCCAGGGATGTGGGTTCACAACAACAATGGAAATTGTATCTCCGCTATGTTAGTAGCCAGGATTTTAAGGTAAAGCTTTTATTCCATTACATGTGTTACGTAGATTCGATTATTATTACTTGTTAATGCTTATATATAATACAAAAGTACCATTTTTTTGCAGAAAATATCTGATCAGAATAAGAAGAATCGCGCCGGGAGTAAATATGTAGGCCGTCAAGGACGAACGCCTATGGCCATAGTACGATGGGAAAGGTTAAGACGAGTAAGTATTAGGAAAAAAAATCCCTATCACTTCATTTTTTATTAATTTTCATAACTAATACTTTTGTTTTTTCAAGGGTAATATGAGTCTGAGTGAAGATCCTTTGGGGCATTATCCTATCCATGTATGGGCGAGCAAGCATAAGAATGCTGACGGCTCGTTTCTCAACATTGATGCGGAGGCTGCTTACGTAAGTGGTATACGTTGTATATATTTCAATTCAAGACGTTCACATTTTCCTTTTCCTTATCTTAATTGACAACGATATATGTTGTGTGTAGAGGAGGCTGGAGGAATGGCGTGCTATGATTGCACCAGGTCGACCGATGACTTTTGAAGAAGAGGAGACAAAATCTTTGGGGGCGCCTTAGGAACTAGGCAAGATTATTTGATTGGCCTTGGCCCTATGCAAACTTCCGTATCCAATTCATCACAATCGTCCCAGTCTTCATCATCGGCATCTTCTTACCACCAAGAATGCAATATGCAGATTGAACAACTTAGAAAGTCTCATGATCGGTTGGTGAAGTTAACCAAAAAACAGAACAAGAGAAACAAAAAACAAGGGGCTCTTCTCAAATTTTTGCTGACTAATCTTGAGGATAAGGAACCGAATGTGCAAATAGAGGTTAGCTCAGAGTCTTCCATGAAGATGAAGACGATTCTAAAGTTGATCTTGACGATGATGCGTAGACATTCTAGAGGAGACTATTGTTACTTTTGGAAACATTGCACAACTTTGTATTTTGCGTAAAAAAATTCACTAAGCTTATGTATTTTGTTTTTTGTTGAATCCTCATACATTTATATTTTGTGAGCTTCTATTATGGATTTTGGAAAAAACAGGATTGGTTTGATGTAAATAGCATGGGAGGCCATGCGAAAACAAAAATATATATAAAATAGAAAAACATTTAAAGTGACGACATATAAATGAATTTCTGGAAATTTTCTCTCTTTAAAGGGACGACATGTCGTCCATATAAATGCATTTCTGGAAATTTTCTCTCTTTAAAGGGACGACATATCGTCCCAACAAATATTTTATGAAAAATTACTTTTTTCCCAAATATCTTTGAAGGAACGACAAAGTCGTCCCAACAAATATTTCTATTAAAAAATAGGGGGGTTCTATTTGGACCCCCCCTATTTACTACTTGCACCACATTAATGAATATTTTTTCGGTGAAAAAAACGTCACTCCCACTGGTGTTCGTTGTGGCACACCAACGTCAGTGTCACTGACGTTTGTATGCCACTAGGAACACCAGTGAAAAGTCATGGACTGACGTTCTAAGATTTAACACTTTTTATATAGGGAACGTCGGCCACACACGGTGTTCCTTGTGGAACACCAACGTCACCGTGATCGACGTTGGTGTTCCACAAGAACACCAGGTGGATCGACGTTCCCTATATAAAAATCATTGGGTGCCGAAGTAATTTTTTGTGGTACAAGTAGTAAGTGGGTGCAAGTAGTAAATAGGGGGTGCAAATAGAACCCCCCAAAAAATATTGTTTTTTCGTATTGAATTTTATTATTAAATTTTTATTAAAAAAATACATTTTTATAAATTTTCATTAAAAAAATATTTTTCCGAGCCATGTTTATAGGGACGACATTGTCGTCCTTCAAAGAAAGCCATGTAAGCACGTTGAACTTTCTTAGAAAAGTTCGTGTCACGTCAGCATACATTTAAAGGGACGAATTTTTCGTCCCTTTAAAAGAGTAAGTTATTTAAATTAAGACAACGCAGAAAGGATGGCTTTATAGGAACGACATGTCGTCCTTTAAACATTTTATGGGACGACAATGGTTTTAAAGGGACGATAAATTGTCGTCCCAAAAAACTAGTTTTGTTGTAAACAGCAATCTACAAAGAAACACTATGATTTGAAACCCTAAATTTAAAGATCCAACCTTTAACTCAAATTCTAACTTTAAAAACTCTCAAAAGACAATAAATATTATAACTACCGCAAACCACTCGTTGAAACAGGTTGAAAAACGATATACCGTATTTTGACCGGACCATCTTTTTTTTTTTTTTTCTTTTTCTTTTGTCCTACTCTTCTCAGTTTCGGCACATGATTGGCGCAACTTCTTCCTATTTTCTATTTCACTTTTCAAGAATTGCAAGCTGAAGGGACAAACTTTAAAGGGACGACAACGTCGTCCCTTTAAATATCTTTATTGAGACGGCAATGTCGTCCCTTTAAATGAATTCAAAAATAGTCAAAGTTTTGGAGGGATTTTTTGGAGGGAAACTTTAAAGGGACGACAATGTCGTCTCAATAAATAAAATATTAACCCTACGTGCCAGCTTGGATTTCCACGTGGACAGGACTATTTAAAGGGACGAGATTGTCGTCCCATTAAACATTTTTCAGAAAATAATATGTTATATAAAAGAAATTATAAAATTTTGGTTTGTAGGGACGACAGTCGTCCCTTGCAAGGAAATTAATTTTTTTTTAATATAAAACGTTGTGTTAATAAATAAGATTCATTTATTTATAAAATGCGCGTTTAAAGGGACGACAATGTCGTCCCATTACACATTTACCAGAAAATAATATGTTATACAAAAGAAATTATAAAATGTTCGTTTGTAGGGACGACACTTGTCGTCCCATTAAACGAAATTAATTTTTTTTAAATATAAAACGTTGTGTTAATAAATAAGATTCGGTTTTTTTTATAAAATTCTCGTTTGAAGGGACGACAAGCTCGTCCCTATAAAAAAAACAATTTTTTTAATATACATATTCTAATAAACATTGCGTTAAAATATAAAATACGTTATTTTTTATAAAAATTCCTTTATCGAACGATAATACAGGTGATTTTGATAGTACTATCTACTATAGATCGTCAGTTCGTTATCGAGCGATTTATTTGAATCTCGGGGTTTGTCACCAAGCGATTGATCTCAATCCCGAGATCCGTTATCGATTAAGCGATTTCAAACCGATATATTTCCTTACAGATCATTCTGATAGTACTCTCTACTATAGATCGTCAGTTCGTTATCGAGCGATTGACTTGAATCTCGGGGTTTATTCACCGAGCGATTGATCTCAATCCCGACATCCGTTATCGATTAAGTGATATCAAACCGATATCTTTCCTTACAGATCATTCTGATAGTACTATCTACTATAGATCGTCAGTTCGTTATAGAGCGATTGACTTGAATCTCGGGGTTTATTCACCGAGCGATTGATCTCAATCCCGACATCCGTTATCGATTAAGCGATATCAAACCGATATCTTTCCTTATAGATCATTCTGATAGTACTATCTACTATAGATCGTCAGTTCGTTATCGAGCGATTGATTTGAATCTAGAGGTTTGTCACCGAGCGATTGATCTCAATCCCGAGATCCGTTATCGATTAACCGATTTCAAGCCGATAACATTCCTTACAGATCAATCTAATAGTACTCTCTACTATATATCGTCGGTTCATTATCGAGCGATTGACTTGAATCTCGGGGTTTATTCACCGAGCGATTGATCTAATCCTGACATCCGTTATCTCCTTACAGATCATTCTGATAGTACATCTACTATAGATCGTCAGTTCGTTATAGAAATCTCAGGGTTTATTCACCGAGCGATTGATCTCAATCCCGACATCCGTTATCGATTATGCGATATCAAACCGATATCTTTCCTTACAGATCATTTTGATAGTACTATCTACTATAGATCGTCAGTTCGTTATCGAGCGATTGACTTGAATATCGGGGTTTATTCACCGAGCGATTGATCTCAATCCCGACATCCGTTATCGATTAAGCGATTTCAAACCGATATCTTTCCTTACAGATCATTCTAATAATACTATCTACTATAGATCGTCACTTCGTTATCGAGCGATTGATTTGAATCTCGGGGTTTGTCACCGAGCGATTGATCTCAATCCCGACATCCGTTATCAATTAAGCGGTATCAAACCGATATCTTTCCTTACAGATCATTCTGATAGTACTATCTACTATAGATCTTCAGTTCGTTAACGAGCGATTGATTTGAATCTTTGGGTTTGTCACCAAGCGATTGATCTCAATCCCGGGATCCGTTATCGATTAACCGGTTTCAAACCGATATCTTTCCTTACAGATCATTCTGATATTACTATCTAATATAGATCGTCAGTTCGTTATCGAGCGATTGATTTGAATCTCGGGGTTGTCACCGAGTGATTGATCTCAATCCCGACATCCGTTCTCGATTAAGTTATTTCAAACCGATATCTTTCCTTTCAGATCATTCTAATAGTACTATCTACTATTGATCGTCAGTTCGTTATCAAGCGATTGATTTGAATCTCAGGGTTTGTCACCGAGCAATTGATCTCAATCCCGAGATCCGTTATTGATTAAGTGATTTCCAACCGATATCTTTTTTTATAGATCATTCTGATAGTACTCTCTACTATAGATCGTCAATTCGTTATCGAGCGATTGATTTGAATCTCGGGGTTCGTTAACGAGCGATTGATCTCAATCCCGAGATCCGATATCGATTAAGCGATTTCAAGCATTTTTATATAATTTTAATAATTTATATAATATGTAATTTATATAATTATATTGAGTAGTGATTTCAAACCCGGAGCTCGTTAATTAGTCGATTGATGATTTCAAACCCGAGAATCGTTAGTTATCTTAATATTTAATAATTAATAATTTTAATGGACGACAATGTCGTCCCAAAAAAGCCTATGTCTTCCCATTAAATCTTCCAGGTAAACCTAAATCGGGCGGACTCCTTCTCCTTCTTCATTTCAACATTTCTTCACCTCCGCCGCCCCCTTTCTGCGATTTTTGCAATTCAACCACCCGCCCCTCCCCTTCTCCGGTCACCACCCGCCCATCCCCTCCTCCCCTCCTCCGGTCACCGCCCCTCCACTCTTCCTCCGGAAAGCAGCAGCAACAAAGCCCACTCTTCCTCCGGCAACCGCAACAACACCTCTCCGCCGCCTCTCTCCTCCGCCACAGCTCCAGGTACGTATATTTTTTTTTGATAATTAACTAGTAGTGATAATTTTGATAGTTAACTAGTAGTGATAATTTTGATAATTATCTAGTAGTGATAATTTTTTTTGATAATTAACTAGTGTGTAGTGAGTGTAGTGTAATGATAATTTTGTGTGTGGAGTAGTGGTGAATGGTGTGTAGTGTGTGTGTAGTGTGAATGGTGAATGGTGTGTAGTGAATGTAGTGTAGTGAATGTTGAATGGTGAGTAGTGAATGTAGTAGTGATAGTGTAGTGTAGTGAATGGTGTCGTAAGCTATCCAAATGATAACACTGTTGTTCTTTTCAAATGTACATGGTTCGATACTAGTCCAGCTAAGAAGGGTGTCCGTGTATATAAGAATAGAACAAGTATACGCACTACAAACACCTGGTACGAAGAGGAGCCATTCATTCTTGCTTCACAAGCAGAACAAGTGTTCTACATAGATGATTTGTATAACGGATGTGACTGGAAAGTTGTTGAGCATTTTCAACACCGTCATATCGTAGACGCACCAAATATTAATGCTGATGTGGTTGTTGATGATTTGGTAATCGACGAAACAACCCACGTAAATTTTCAACTTGTTGTTGAACTGCCACCGATGGAACTGTTATACATGAGTGCAAATGATGTAGAAACACATGTTGACCAAGATGATGAAAACGATCTCGATCAAAATGAAAAGGATGACAGTAACAAGTATGCTTCAACGGATTGCGATGATGATAATAACTGTGTAGATGATGACATATACGACTCGATCCCACCAAACTATGCAAGTGATAATGAATGATGCTATAAATCTAATATTCTTTTAGTAAGTTCATTCAAATATACTTGAATTTGAAAATTATATAATAACGTGCTTTAATTATATAATGGTATTAACTTTTTCTTGTGCCTTAAGTGAGTACTAACTTAATTTATTGTGGTTTGTCAAGTTATTGTGTATCAGTGATTTCAAATGGAACAAGACAAATCATGGTTGTATATTGACAGAATGAAACCCGAGTTTGATAAAGGGTTGAGTGAATTCATTAAATACGCATGGAAATTTCTTAATAATGAAGCTAAACATATCATCAAAAGGGAAAGCTAAACATATCATAAACTCCTTTACATTCTTCCTTTCCTCCACAATAATGCTAGTTTTGAAATCACTGAAAATTTGTTTATGTATATAGTACCTGCATGTTTCCAAAGACTTGTGTTCGCTTCCTTGTTGAGCAGGGAGCTTAACTACTCGGGAATCCACAACTTCCCGAGTAGTTAAGCTCTCTACTCAATAAGGAAGCGAACACAAGTCTTTGAAAACATGCAGGTACTATATACATAAACAAATTTTCCCTATCAAAACTAGCATTATTGTGGAGAAAGGAAGAATGTAAAGGCGTTGATGATATGTTAAGCTTTCCCTTTTGATGAGAGACTGCAAGGAGGAGGTTCAGCCGCTGGCATCTTTGCATTTTTGCCCACTGGAATGGTAACAAACATGTTCCTTTCGCATATGCATAACATCTAGATTGTACTTGAGTTTTTTAGGAATCCAATAAGGCAATCTATTTGAAAATTATATAATGGTAAGTTCATTCAAATATACTTGAATTTAAAAATTATATAATAGTAGTGCTTTACGTATACTACATCAACATATATGTGTTCTTTATATAATTTTTTTATTATATTCAAATAATTGATCATATATGTGAATGGCTTGCGCGGGATCGGCAGGTGGTTCTCAACCACCGCACGAGCATCCATTTAGGCTACCGGGCCAATGCGAGGACGGTAATTAATTAACTTTTTCATTTTTTTGTCTAGTATGATTATTCTTATTTCGTTGAATTAACATTGACACCGATCAGATCATATAGCAGATAATGAGGAATGGATACCACAACCTCCTCCCCCGAAAAAGAAGCAGGGTGAACGTGTACCTGCAAAATTTTCACCGTCCAAGCCCTCAAGAAAAAGTTAGGGGCCTTGATTCCTCTTATATGGGATCCTAGATTTCCTAAAGTTTAGAAGGTTTTGGGAAATACACGAAGGATTTTGATTCCGAGACAGGGAAAGTCGTGAGGTCCCATGTTCCCTGTTGCATCCCACAATGGTGAAAGGTGGAAAACCGACTTAAAGAATTAATTTGGCAAGAACTTCGGGTACTTAGCTAATCAAATTGTTAACACTTTCAAATTGTAAGTTTCATTATATTAATTTAGATACCAATCGTTTCATTTCTTGTGTTTTCAGGCATCGTTCGAACCCCTTGAGCTTATTCACCGCGATGCCGTGCTGAAAAGCGCCGGTACTTTATTCAGAAAATGGAAGACTAGACTAAGGGAGGAGGTAGATGAACACAACAACAAGGGGTTGCCGGGCCTTGTCCCCGACCCAGGGATGTGGGTTCACAACAACAACGGGAAGCGTATCTCCACTAACTTAGTAGCGATGCTTTTATGTTAAAGCTTTTATTCTATTAAATGTGTTACGTAGATTCGATTATTATTACTTTGTTATTGCTTATATATAATACGAAGGTACCATTTTTTTGCAGAAAAAATCCGATCAGAATAAGAAGAATCGCGCCGGGAGTAAATATGTAGGCCGCCAAGGACGAACGCCTATGGCCGTAGTATGATGGGAAATGTTAAGAAGGGTAAGTATTAGGAAAAAAAAATCCCTATCACTACATTTTTTTGAATTTTCATAACTAATACTTTTGTTTTTTCAAAGGTAATCTGAGTTTGAGTGAAGATCCTTTGAGGCATGATCCTATCCATTTATGGGCGAGCAATCATAAGAATGCTGACGGCTCGTTTCTCAACAGTGATGCGGAGGTTGCTTACATAAATGATATACGTTGTATATATTTCAATTCAATACGTTCACATTTTCCTTTTCCTTATCTTAATTGCCAACGATATATGTTGTGTTTAGAGGAGGCAGGGGGAATGGCGTGCTATGATTGCACCAGGTCGACCGATGACTTTTGAAGAAGATGAGACAATCTTTCAGGGCGCCTTAGGAACTAGGCGAGATTATTTTATTGGCCTTGGCCCTATGCAAACTTCCTCCGTATCCAATTCATCACAATCTTCCCAGTCTCTAGCATTGTCATCTTCTTACCACCAAGAATGCAATATGCAGATTGAACAACTTAGAAAGTCTCATGATCGGTTGGTGAAGTTAACCAAAAAACAGAACAAGAGAAACAAAAAACAATGGGCTCTTCTCAAATTTTTGCTGACTAATCTTAAGGCTAAGGAACCGGATATGCAAATAGAGGTTAGCTCAGAGTCTTCCGATGAAGATGAAGGCGATTCTGAAGACGGTTCTAAAGTTGATCTTGACGATGATGCGTAGACATTCTAGAGGAGACTATTGTTACTTTTGGAAACATTGCACAACTTTGTATTTTGCTTAAAAAAAATTCACTAAGCTTTTGTATTTGTTTTGTTATTAATCCCCATACATTTCTATTTTGTGAGTTTCTGTTATGGATTTTGGAAAAAAAAACATGATTGGTTTGATGTAAATAGCATGGGAGGCCACGCGAAAACAAAAAAAAAAAATTAAAATATAGAAAAACATTTAAAGGGACGACATGTCGTCGCTATACATACATTTATGGAAATTTTCTTTGTTTAAAGTGACGACATACCGTCCCAACAAATATTTCCAAATGTTTTTGAAGGGACGACTTTATCGTCCCAAATAAGATTTTATCAAAAATTATACATTTTTTTCGTATTGAATTTAATTTATTATTAAAACGAAATGTAAATGCTTTTAAGGGACGACATTGTCGTCCCAAAAAATATTTTTTATATTAAACAAAATCTTTCTTCATAATAAATGAGTCATGTTTTTAGGGACGACAATGTCGTGAAAAGAAAGCAATGTTAGTACGTTGAAATTTCTTAGAAAAGTTCGTGTCACGTCGGCATACATTTAAAGAGACGACTTTTTAGTTCCTTTAAAAGAATCAGTTATTTAAAGAGACAGAGCAGAAGAGACGGCTTTATAGGAACGACATGTCATCCTTTTAAACCTTTTCTGCGACGACAATGGTGTTAAAAAGACGACAAAATGTCGTCCCAAAAAATGTGTTTTGTTGTAGTGTTTTCCAACAGAGCTGCCGGGTATTTTTATTTTTTAATATTAAAAATCAACCACACAACACATCTATTTATAGCGTGTAATATATCTTTTTTCCAAGTAATTCAATAATTATCCCAAATCCTAACTTTTAAATTTTTTACCTAAATTAACGAATCATAATAATTATATCTTTAATTAAAAGAGTCACAATCCTAGTTAACTTCATATTTATCGGTGATTTATTAATTAATCAATAAAAATCACTAACATTGATGAATTATAAAAATCCTTAAATATTCCAGACATCAAGAGTGTGATGCTGCATATGTTTGATGTTTCACACCACATGAATTTGAGCATTAGCTATTCTCAAATATAGAATACTCGACCAAGCATATATATATAGCATACGTAATGTCTAGACAAATACCATATGATATGAATATGATCCAATCCCCGGCCGCCCCCTCTGGCCGGATCACTTCACTTTTTCCTGAGAAGTAGAATCGATGAGAATATTCTTCATGTGATCAACTAGCTCTTCCATTTGTTGTCTTGAATGCAGAGGAGAAGGATAAACACATGCACAATCCAACTGCCCATCTCTTATAGTATCGAAAACAGCAAGTGATGGCCCGACCCCGTGAGCCGTAGCGCAACCCAGATAGTCTTCAAGTCCAAGTTCTTTCTGGACTTGATCACAATGATCAAACACAGGGTCTTCAAACACTGAGATCACTGAAGTCCTTAATGATGAAGATGCTGTCAAACCCGGGTTCTCGATTGCCTTGCACATCAAGAAATTGAGGTCTGCCATGTCGGTTATGTGCTTGTTGCATTTCTTGGAGTTGTCGAAAGACGTGTGACATTTAGTTGCCAGCTCCCACAGTTTTTCGCATCCGTTAACAGAATACACGTTGAGGACTGCAGAGTGATAGAAGCCTGCATGCATTTGGGAGAGCAAGTCATTGAAAATTAATTATTATTTCATGTCTTTCAAGTTAATTATAAATTAATGACTTCCCCTAACCGGAAAAAAAAAAAAACCAAGTGCCGGGATGAAACTATCACACCAAATTACACCACACTTTTAACCATTGATTTTGATGTGGGAAAGTGTGTTATGTCATTTTGTTGAGGCACAAATATTTTTAAATAAAATAAATAAAAATAATAAAGTTGTAAATAACTTATTTATCGAACGGGTAATGACAGAGTTACTCTTCTTCGGTCTTTTTACACCCATGATAATCTTGTGGTTGTGACTGTTTTAAGTTTTTTTTAAAGTATTTTTACAATTGAAAAATATGTGGCAAGATTATGATGGTGTAAAAATTATATAGATTTGAGGGAGCAGACCTATGACTCCCTTGATTGAACCGTGTCCAAGTTATTATAATTAATTAACGTATGTATATATATATATAGATATATATATATATATACACACATGTGTGTGTTGTGTAGATTAGTCAAGTTATAGTATTCTACGTTGTAGATGTGGGAAAATATATATCAAGAAATAAATTTGAGATAAAATGAATATGATTACTCAGGTCGAAGATTTTCATTTAAACGAGAATAATGTGTTTAAATAATTATTGAACTCATTAGGACAAATCTTAGTGCAGCAGACCTGAGAGCCAATAAATAAAATATATAAAATAAATTATAAGAAAAAACTAAAAAGGAGTGCTGAAAGCTTAACTGAAGTTGCTTCATATTAAAGCTGATTTAAGCTTAATTACTGCCTAAGAAACTTAAAAAGACAAAAGAACTTGGAAGAATTCGAGATGAAGTCACAGCAAGTTAATTTCTACAAGTACTAGTGTGCTTTGAGGATTTTATGGAACATTTTTATAAGAAAGAAAGTTAACTACTTTGTTTAGTTAGTTAGAATAGCATTTTAATTATTATCTAATATATAAATACAATCTTCAAACACAGAGATCACTGAGAAGAAATATTTTCTTCGGCAGTTAAGTTAAAAAAAATTGGAAAAAAAAAAATTGATATTTTTAAGTAACAAAAAATACATATTATAAATATGTAATTTTTATAGCGAAGGACAAACGCGTAATAGCGAAAATCAGTGAATCTCGAAAATCGGTGAATCTTCCCAAATGAATCCCAAAATCGGTGAATTTCGACGGTGAATTTTGACAGGTGAATCCCGAAAATCGGTGAATCTCGACAATGAATTTTGAAAATTAGTGAATTTCGACGGTGAATTTCGGCGGTGAATTTAAACGGTGAATTTCGAACACAAGTGAATTTCGACAGTGAATAAATAGTTTTGTCCTTTATGCAAAAGTTTCAAAAAACTGTCCTTCTACTCAATTGATGAAATATTTCTGTCCTTCTCCCTCATTCCCCCTAAAAAAATTTGATATTCAAAAAATCTACAAAAATATGTAATATACATGTTGTTTCCCACCTTTAATTTTTTATTTATCTCTTTAAAAATTTTATTGTTCCCTATATTCGAGATCATGTGTCCGTGAGTCTGTCACTGTTCGGATCACTTGTCACTACACTGGGGAAATCACTTCACTTAATCTTCATATGGAGTCATCAAGCAAAAACCGGGTGTGTGGGGGGAGGTGGGGGGGTGGGGGATGCAGAGGGGGTGGGGGAGGTGGGACAGTAGCTAGTATGAACTCCCATGCTTGCTGCATGGAAAGAGAGAGGGAAATAATTACCAAAATGATGGACGGCTAGCGGTGGTTCGAGAAATGAACGACAGTCTGTAAGGGTGGCCACTCCGTACTTTTTCTTTTGCGGGTCGGAGTTGCCTTTAATAGTACCATGTGATGCTGCAGCATTAGTCCAGCTGCACCTATTACTCCACACAATTTTATCTCCCGTGACTTGCACCCCTGAATCGTTATAAATGTGTCATATATCAAATTTAAAGCACAAAAATATTGGATTAATAATAAATCATGCAATTATGTTTGCTTTTTTCTCGGGGGTTTATAATAAAATAGGGTTATGAGGTAAAAAAAATAAAATAAAAAATAGAATAAATACTACTAGTGTCTTGAAATTCTAATTCTTATTATATAGGATTTAAAAATAAAAAGGAACAAAATTTTTATCATCAGTATTTAATAGTAATCGGGTGTATGATTGATGGCGACCCATATCGAATGGAAAACTTCAAAATTAATTGGAACAGTGACTTAATTACACCAATGGGCCCTAGATCCACGAAGCATCGCCCCGTTTGATCCAGTTTTTTTCAGGTGGGTCAGGTCTCATCAATTTTTTATTCAGTAGTGATACATCCACTACTCTTTCAACAATATTTTACACAACACAATCAACACCACATATTCTGTTGGAACCCATCACAAAAAATAATTCATCACTCTAATCCAATGCTACCACTCGTGGTTTATGTCAATGCTATTCATGCACTACATGTAGTGTAATGCGCGTATCATTATTCTTTTTTATTTTACTTTTAGGTTTAACATTTTTCTTAGGTAGCACAGACACGGACGCGGATACGGATACGTCGCACGACACGATACGAATACGGCATACGACTAATTCTAAAATTTAAGGACACGGCATGACGTCGACACATTAATTATATATATAAGATAGGTAAAAAACTAAGAAAAAAAACTAGACTAAATAAGATAGGTAATATGTAAACTATATGAATATCTATAATAGATATTCGATCTTTATACGGTGCCAAATGAAATTGTGATTGATTTTCAAAATATTACAAATTGTTAAAATGATTGTTTATCAACAAAAAACATATAAACTTAAACGGCGTATTAGTTGCAAAAAAAATGCCCCACACACTTCTGATCAACGTCGAACTCCTCCAAACAAATTTTACATAGCATTGTATTATTATGGATCGAAGATTTAGGAACAACACTACCTGATAACAACCCGATTGCTTCGCGAATAGTTCTACGTGCTAAATAAAGGCCTAAGGTGTGACACACACCTGATTTCCGAAATTATCCCTCATGTAGCAGGTACTATACAAACTTTTATTGCAAATATACTGTTTCACCTAATAAAGTCATTAATTATACCTACTTCCATGTAACTATTCACGTCTTCCATGTGTGGAATTCAATTCATGGTTGGAGATTTTGATTTTGGCATAATTGGTCAACTTCGTCTCTCCAATATTTGAAATAAAAATAAAACAGTGCATTCTGTGCTTATGATACTTTATCAGCTATAGAGTATACACAAACATACATATATACATACATACAAAAAAGCACACATGTATATATATATTAAAAACTACTTAAGTGCATAAAACTCAGACCTAGCGGCACTATTTGAGTTATAAGTCCAATAACTTCTTAAGTTCACAGTTCTAGCTTGACATAAACTAGTTAAGTGAAGTTACTAAGTTCATAACATTATGTATCAACATTATATCTTAATATTTTTTTCTACCACTATTCCAACCAGAGGATTTAGAGGTGCCATGCACCGCATCTGGCGTCCACGTCAGGACCTTACCAGATAATTATAGAGATAATCTACAATATCTCTCACGCTGTGACACATAATTTTATCTGATAGTCAGCTTTAATACACTTGAAACACCTTAGAACTTAAGTATGACAACGTTACTTGAGTAATAATAATTCCAATAATTACTTAGACCTTCAAAAAAATACATTACTTAGGACCACCGTCCCCGTTTGACAAAAAAATAATTAACCTTAAGTTACAAAGTTTATATTATCTCTTAAACTTATATACTAGAACAATCTAAAACTTATATTATATACAAGAACAAAGAGCAAATCAATTTTTTTTTAGAAGTGCAAATCAAGATTTTGAATGTATTAATCCATATCCCAACATCACAGATGCATGTATCTTTCTTGTTTATTTATTTATTTTTAATTGGGAATGAGTAGGAAATTTTTATTATATTGGCATCATAAATATGAATCAAATCATAATTTATAGGGTCCATTTTTATATGTTGCTTCCGTATATCAAGACAAGATTTATTTTAATTTTTTCCATTTATAATTATGATTTATAAGACGAGATTATAAAGTAAAGATCATTTTAATTACATCCAAAGTCATTTATTCTGTAAACATAACTAAACTAAACTACTTAATTTATAAACGATAAACTAAAACTAAGGGGCCGTTTGTTAAACGAAGACTGAAATCTGAAGTCTGAAATCTGAAGTCTTAATTCTGAATAAATTAAGTAACTGAATATTTTAAGTGCTGAAATTGATTAGACTGTTTGGTAACATTTATTATATCCGAAATTAGAATTTGTTTCGTGAGTGTTTATGTGGGTGTGGGTGTGTGGAGGGTGTGTGTAGGGTGGGTAGGGGTGTTGGTGTGGGGTAATGGGGGTGTAGGTGGGTTTAGGGTGGGGTGTGGGTGTGGGTGGGTGTCGGGTGTGTTGTGTATGGGGGTGGGTGTCGGGTGGGCGTGGGTGTGGGTGTAGGGTCTTGGGGGTTGTGGGGGTGTAAGGGTGGCTATGGGTGGGTGTGGGTGTGTGTATGGGGTGGTGGGTGTGGGTGTGTGGTGTGTGCTGGGTGCTGGGTGTGGGTGTAGGGAGGGTGGGAGTGGGGGTGTTGGAGTGGGGGTGTGAGGGTGTAGGTGGGTATGAGGGTGTGGGGTGTGGGGGTGGGTATGGGTATGGGTGGGTGAGGGTGTGGGCGGGTGTGTGGTGTGTGGGGTATGGGTGTGGGGTGTGGGGACGGTGGGGGTATGGGTGGGGTCGATGGGGGTGGGGTGTGGGGTCGGTGGGGGGTGGGGTGTGGGGTCGGTGGGGGTGGGGTGTAGGTGTGAGGTAGGTATGGGTGTGGGGTGTCCCCTACCTAACGTATTTATTGAAAAAATTCGGCGTTAAGTAGTTCCTCAACCACTTAAAATTTTCTATAATTTTTCACAGGAAATTTAGAAGATCTTAATTAATTAAGAGGTGTTAAAAAGTATTATCAAACAACACTTATTTTAACAATCACTTATTCTATTAAGAATAAGTATTAAGTGCTGTAAACAAACAGGCCCTAAGAAGGAAGAAGAAAAAAAATCTACTAATTAATTAAGTAGTAAAACTTACAGCAAGTATTAGGGCAGTATGATGTGGGCTGATCTTCAATCTCACAACTGCAGAACATCTGGGCCCTTTAACATCTTTGAACTTCAAATTGGTCAGCCTCAGCGAATTGACAGAATACTCCAACGTGTCCAGCCCATGGGCCCATACCGACTTCTTCTTCTTCCCATTAGGAATAAGATCCTCGAGCGCCAAATTAACCCCTCCTTCTTTTTTCTTCATACTTTTCACGTCGTCACTCACCCCCACCTCTCCGGCGATCTCCGGCAGCTCCCTTAACAGAGAGATCGCCGTTGTTCTGTCGCAGACAGCCGTATGAAACCGAAGCGCAACGACCCATCTCGTTGGACTACAGGACACCTCGTATACGGTGGCGAAGAACACGTCCATTCCATGATCAGGGAAAGTAGATGGGTTGAGCCAAGAATTCTCGTTCATTTCATGCTCGTGGATCATTTGAAGAGGAGTCATTGATTCAGATTGGTCGGAATCGGAATATTTCTGGGAGAGTTTTTGCAGAAGTTGGGAAGTGGATGAAAGATCAAATGATTTGCAGGTTTGATCGTGAGGTGGTGTTGTAGCAGAAGAAGGGATGATGAAAGAGAAGGATTTCTTTGAAGAATTGAAATGAAGTTTAGAAGAGAGAATGGGGTGAGAAAGAAGAAGCCTTTGAAGTACAGTTTGAAGACGAGAGATCTCAAATGGTTTAGAGAGTTCAAGGGATAAAACAGTAATTCCAGTTCCACATGAAACTGCTTTGCACCAACTGTGTTCTGTCCTCCCAACTTCTCGCCCAGTGGAAGCATGATTTTCTACTCGGTTTCCTTTTGCGCCATTGATGCTAGTTAGGGACATGTTTCTTGCAGATATTGGGAGATTTTCTTGAAATGAAATTAAAAATTAAGATAGGTGGTGCATGCTAAGATCGTGGGGTACCTATTTATAGATAAGAGTGTGCCGGTACGCAGAAAGGTTGAACTTCTACGTTGATATTATCAACTTAGTCCTCTATCCGTTTCGAAATAACCAAGACAGTTATTAAAAAAAATTGTTCAGAAATACCTGAGGAAGTTATATTTTCCATTCAACATTTATTGTGTTTTTCCTGTATCTATCGTTATTTATTAAGGAATGAGCGAATAAATTAAGAGTTTTCGAATCATTTTGGCATTTAAATTAAAAATTAACTCATATCCTTAACATGCTTGTTTTTAGCAACTGTATCAGTTATTTTAGAACGGATGAAGTAGTAACAATGTGTATGAATAAATTGTGACATTATTCTGTTACCACATTATGCTTTTCTATCATGTTTTATCTATGTATGAACTTTATTTTATATGATTTAACTTGTCTATCATGTTTTATCTATGTATGAACTTTATTTTATTTGATTTAACTGAGTTCTGGTTGGTTTCAAAAAAAAAAAAAAAGTTACCGGTTTGATTGGAAAAATTGTATCCAAACCAAACCAAAATTATATGAAATACAATAATTTGGATTGAATTGATCAATTCAGTTATTTGGTATAATAACAAGTTTATGACTATGAGTCACTATCTCGTCTGATTAATATTTTCACTCATCTCATAGGACCATATGTTGGAGAAAATAGAGGGAAAATGATTTTATCGATTTTATCGATTTTTTAATCATTTATGACAACTATTTTAAAAAGCGAGTTCGATATACTTTTATTAAAGTTATCGAGACTTTATTAAAATCATTGGAAACTACGTGCTACGTAGTTGACAATAGGATTTTAAATCATTCAATTCGGAGTACGGGTGAATGAGATATTAACGCTTTAAGTTGTTGTGAGATATATGAAGTAAAGTAGTGTAAAACTTTGTCCCACATTGGAACATGAGTGTTCCAATGTCAAATATTTATATGATGATAGTTGATGATTGGTATAAGCTCCTAGAGAAAGGGAGAGAGTTCAGAATGGTTTTAGACAGACGATGTTCTGCTAAAATTGCCACACGCGCGCGCGCACCGCCGCCGCCCGTGCCCGTTGACCGTTGACCTTGGGCTTGGGGAATTGGGCCTGAGGGCCTTGGGCTGGGAAAGTATTAAATTTTTGGACTCCAGAAATTCGGCTAAGTGAAGCAGAAATTCGGCCAAGTGCCAACGGCTGAGTGAAACTAAATTCGGCCAAGAACCGGCAGCTGAGTGAAGCACAAAATTCGGCTGAGTGAAGCACAAAATTCGGCTAAGTGCTGGCGGCTGAGTAAAGATGAAATTCGGCAAAGTGCCGGCGGCTGAGTAAAGCTGAAATTCAGCCCAGTGATATAATTCACTAAATGCTGAAACTGTTTAGTTTCTTAGAAACTGATGGCTGAATAAATACGAAACTGTTATCATTGATATCAAAGTGGAAGTAGTGGGAGTAAATGCATTAATGGCTATCAATGCAGATGTTTTTTCCATTGCTTCTTCAAGCCTCTATATAAGCAAGCCTTCAAATCATGGAGAAAAACACAAGTATTCAATCAATATAACAACATTCATACATTCCATTGCACAAAATAGTATTTCTGCATTCATAGTGAAGAGTTTTTAAAGAACACCATCAGAGTTCGAAGTGGTTCAGAAATTGAAGTACCTCTTTTCTGAACAGGTAACTGAGTAATCCTGTGAGACAATTGCACAAACCGGGGTACAAGCCGGAGCAAATTTGTCTTAAGGACAGAGTTCCATCTCGCCTCAGTTGGAAATATCCTTTGATTATTTTCTTTCCATTTACAGTATTGTAATTTTCCTTTCACATTAATAAAAAAGTGTTCTTATTATTTCTGTGTATTTATTTATTTCGCATACGATACTCCGGCTATAACAATCTTAAGACAAATTTTTCAGAGCCTTCTTATGCTTTGAAAAGTATCTGTATGCGAGAAGAAAATAAATATTCAGTTCGTTTTTTGAACTTTTTTTTTTCAACTGAATATCAAGTTTTGATATTCAGTAAATCTTTTCTTGCTGTTGGATTGGTATCGATTTTTCGAACCAAAACTTAACTGTTGATCTTCTGTTTTCTGAATAGAAATGGCTGCTGTCACTGATGCGTCAATGACACCCACTGTGGATGCTGCGGCAACTACAAGTCTGAATCAAGTAACAAATGTGCCTACTATTGGTGTGACACAATCAACTGTTGCTGTGGCTGGTTCTTCTCATGGAGAGAAACCAGAAAAATTTAATGGGCTGAATTTCAAGCGTTGGCAGCAAAAGATGCTGTTCTATTTGACTACACTTGGATTAGCCAGGATGCTAACTGAAGAGAAACCAGTTGTATCTCCAGACAACTTCGAACACAGGGCTCTGCTTGCTCTTGAGAGTTGGAATCATAGTGATTTTTTTATGTAAAAATTACATTCTGAATGGTTTAGACAATACTTTATATGGTGTCTATTGTACGTTTGAGTCTGCTAGAGCACTGTGGCTTGCCTTAGATAAAAAATATAAAACTGAGGATGCAGGTGCTAAGAAATTTATTGTAGGTAAATTTCTGAAATATGAGATGGTGGATTCCAAAACTGTAATTAAACAGGTTGAGGAACTACAAATAATTATATCCGAACTCATAGAAGAGGGTATGATTATTAATGAAAATTTTCAAGTAGCCTGTGTGATTGAGAAACTACCTTCTTCATGGAAGGAGTATAAAAGTTATCTCAAACACAAGCGAATGCAGATGACTATGGATGATCTGATTGTCCGACTGCGTATTGAGGAGGACAATAGAGGGTCCGAAAAGAAAAGCTCTGTGCAGGTTGGACAGGCCAAAGCTCATGTTGCTGAGGTCAAAAATCAAAAGAGGAAGAAAACTGGTCAATCTTCCAAGAAAACTGGTGAATCGTCCAAGAAACCACAAATTGCTTACCAGTTTAATGGTGAATGCCGCAACTGTGGAAAATTTGGGCACCGTGCGGCTGAGTGCCGTGGAAAGAAACAATTTCAGCCAAGGGCACATGTGGCTGAAACTGATGGTGATGATGACATGTTCTGCGCTGTGATGACAGAATGCAATTCTGTAGGAAATCCAAGGCAGTGGTTTGTGGACACTAGATCCACAAGACATGTTTGTGCTGATCGTGCAGTTTTTTCAACCTATAAGGCTGGAAATGGTGAGAAACTGTGGATGGGAAACTCTTCTCATTCAAACATTCTGGGAACAGGCAATGTGATTCTGAAGATGACTTCTGGGAAGAAGCTGACATTGACCAATGTTCTCCATGTTCCTAACATTAGGAGGAATCTAGTTTCTGGTGCTATGTTGAGCAAGGCTGGGTTCAAGATGGTGTTTGGTTCTGATAAGGTCATTCTGACAAAAAATGAAGTGTTTGTCGGTAGAGGATATCTCACCGAGGGTATGTTTAAGTTGAATGTAATGGTCATTGTGCCTAAGACTGTTGTGCCCGATAAGGCTAATAAAATTGCATCTACTTCTGCTTACTTGATTGAGTCTTCTTGTTTATGGTATAATCGATTAGGACATGTTAATAATAAATCAATTCTTAGAATGATGAATTTAGATTTATTACCTAATATAAAGTTTAATGATACTGAAATATGTGTTGAAGCAAAAATGACTAAGGCACCGTTTCCCTCAGTGGAAAGAAACACAGAACCGTTGGAATTAATTCATACAGATTTGTGTGATTTAAAATTTGTGCAATCGAGAGGCGGTAAAAAATACTTTGTAACATTTATCGATGATTGTACAAGATATTGTTATGTCTATTTGCTACATAGCAAAGATGAGACTATCGAGGCTTTCAAAAATTATAAGAATGAAGTCGAAAATACTTGAAAGTGTGGGGGTGTTTAGCAAAGGTGGAAGTGCCTAAACCTAAACAAATAAAAATTGGGCCTAAAATGATAGATTGCATATTTATCGGGTATGCAAACAACAGTAGTGCATATAGATTTCTAGTGCACAAATCTGACATCCCTGATGTACATGTGAATACAGTCATGGAGTCAAGAAATGCTGTGTTTTTTGAGGATGTCTTTCAAAACAAAGACATAAACAATGAAGACACAAGTCCAAATAAGCGGACACATGATTCCTTAGAGGATAACACTTCAGAAAACGAGGCAGTCGAACCTCGTAGAAGTAAAAGGGCCATGACTTCAACGTCATTCGGTCCAGATTTTCTCACCTATATGGTAGAAAATGATCCAAGAACATATGCTGAGGTTATGTCAAATCCAGAAGCTCCTTCCTGGAAAGAAGCGATCAAAAGTGAAATAGATTCCATTATGCAAAATCACACTTGGGAGTTGGTTAATATTCCACCAGGGCATAAAGCTCTCGGTTGTAAGTGGATTTTTAAGAAAAAACTTAAATCTGATGGATCTATTGATAAATATAAGGCCGATTGGTAGCCAAGGGTTATCGACAAAAGAAGGTCTTGATTTCTTCGATACATATTCACCGGTAACTAGAATCACTTCCATAAGGGTTCTTATTGCCATTGCTGCGGTCTATAACTTGGAAATCCATCAAATGGATGTTAAGACTGCATTTTTAAATGGTGAATTAGAGGAAGAAATTTACATGGAACAACCCGAGGGTTTTGTAGTTCCAGGTCAAGAACACAAAGCGTGTCGACTCGTTAAATCATTGTATGGGCTGGAACAAGCGCCAAAACAATGGCACCAAAAATTTGATCACACAATGTTGTCAAATGGGTTTAAAATTAACGAGTGTGACAAATGTGTCTATATAAATACACTTCTAATTCCTATGTGATAGTATGTCTCTACGTTGATGACATGTTAATAATGGGAAGTACTCGTGATATAATCATGAATACTAAGAAGATGTTGACTCGAAACTTTGATATGAAAGACATGGGAGTTGCAGATGTAATTTTGGGAATTAAAATCTCTAAAATGTCTGATGGACTTGCTTTGACACAGTCTCATTATATTGAGTCTATTCTAAAAAGATTTAATGTCTTTCATGAAAGTCCTGTGAAAACTCCAATTGACTTAAGTATACACTTAGTCAAGAACAAAGGTGAACCTGTATCTCAGTTGAAATATTCACAAATAATAGGTTGTCTGATGTACATAACTAATTGTACTGACCAGATGTAGCATGTGCTGTGAATAAACTAAGCAGATTTACAAGTAATCCAAATGAGGATCATTGGAGAGCTTTGATAAGGGTACTGAGGTACTTAAAGTTTACAATAAATCTAGGATTATGTTATACATGATATCCAACAGTATTAGAAGGATACTGTGATGCGAATTGGATATCTGACTCCAAAGATTCGAAAGCCACAAGTGGTTATGTATTCACTATTAGTGGTGCTGTGGTGTCATGGAAATCCACAAAGCAAACATGTATAGCTCGTTCCACGATGGAAGCTGAGTTTATTGCATTAGACAACGTTGGAGAAGAAGCAGAATGGCTTCGTAATTTCCTAGAGGATATTCCATGCTGGACTAAACCTATTGCTCCAATAAGCATACATAGTGATAGTCAGTCGGCTATAAGTCGAGCACAAAATAGTATGTATAATGGTAAGTCTCGACATATACGTCGCAGACATAATACTATTAAACAACTGATCTCTAATGGCGTGATTTCCATCGATTTTGTTAGATCGAAGGAGAATCTTGCGGATCCGCTTACAAAAGGTTTACCTAGAGATCAAATGTCAAAATTGACACTCGGAATGGGATTAAAGCCTATTGAGACATAAATGTTGTATTGGTAACCCAACCATGTTGACTGGATATCCCAAGATCATGGTTCAATGGGACAACTAAGTTATGAAGTTTCCGTGAACACTTACCCATTCTGTGAATAAAAGTGTTGTCTGTCAGTGGTGTAAAGGTTAAGTGAAAACTTTTAATGATTCCTATAACTTTATTAAATTCAAGTGGGGTATGGCTGAATACTCTTGATAGGAGGTCACCTATGTAAGTGTGAAGTGGGGCCGCTTCTGTGAGAATTCAGAGGCTAGAATTCTCTAACGCACTTTCTGAAACCAGGGTGATTCATGGCCAAAATGAACACAATCATGAGAACCAAATATGGTGTTTAGGGAAATATTGTGTGAGTACTATTGTCTGGTTTTACAATAAAGGCTGAACGGTTCAAGACATAGTTCACTGATTAGCCGAGTAGATCCGATAGTATTTCACTAAGGCAGGTTCAAAGCCTGAAGCTACCTCTCCTGATACAATATTTCTGTCAGAAAACTCTTCAGGGTCTGCATTTGCATCAATATCCATTCATGTGGGGGATTGTTGGAGAAAATAGAGGGAAACTGATTTAATCGATTTTATCGATTTTTTAATCATTTATGACAACTATTTTAAAAAGCGAGTTCGATAGACTTTTATTAAAGTTATTGAGACTTTATTAAAATCATTGGAAACTACATGCTACGTAGTTGACAATAGGATTTTAAATCATTCAATTCGGAGTACGGGTGAATGAGATATTAACGCTTTAAGTTGTTGTGAGATATGGGAAGTAAAGTAGTGTAAAACTTTGTCCCACATTGGAACATGAGTGTTCCAATGTCAAGTATTTATATGATGATAGTTGATGATTGGTATAAGCTCATAGAGAAAGGGAGAGAGTTCAGAATGGTTTTAGACGAACGATGTTCTGCTAAAATTGCCACACGCGCGCGTGCGCGTCGCCGCCGCCCGCCCGTGCCCGTTGACCGTTGACCTTGGGCTTGGGCTTGGGCCTTCGTGGACTTGAGGGCCTTGGGCTGGGCAAGTATTAAATATTTGGACTCCAGAAATTCGGCTAAGTGAAGCAGAAATTCGGCCAAGTGCCAACGGCTGAGTGAAGCTAAAATTCGGCCAAGTGCCGGCGGCTGAGTGAAGCACAAAATTCGGCTAAGTGCTGGCGGCTGAGTAAAGCTGAAATTCGGCAAAGTGCTGGCGGCTGAGTAAAGCTGAAATTCAGCCCAGTGATATAATTCACTAAATGCTGAAATTGTTCAGTTTCTTAGACACTGATGGCTGAATAAATACGAAACTGTTATCATTGATATCAAAGTGGAAGTAGTTGGAGTAAATGCATTAATGGTATCAATGCAAATGTTTTTTCCATTGCTTCTTCAAGCCTCTATATAAACAAGCCTTCACATCATGGAGAAAAACACAAGTATTAAAGCAATAAAACAACATTCATACATTCCATTGCACAAAATAGTTTTTCTGCATTCATAGTGAAGAGTTTTTGAAGAACACCATCAGAGTTCGAAGTGGTTCAGAAATTGAAGTACCTATTTTCTGAACAGGTAACTGAGTAATCCTGGGAGACAATTGCACAAACCGGGGTACAAGCCGGAGCAAATTTGTCTTAAGGACAGAGTTCCATCTCGCCTCAGTTGGAAATATCCTTTTATTATTTTCTTTTCATTTACAGTATTGTAATTTTCCTTTCACATTAATAAAAAAGTGTTCTTATTATTTCTGTGTATTTATTTATTTCGCATACGATACTCCGGCTATAACACAATATGTGTGAAGACCCTTGTGTTTATGGTTTAACAATTTAGCAAAGGGCAATTCTACATGCATACTCTCGTAATTACTTCAAAACCACATTTTACATGCAATTTTTACATATTAATGTTGTAATATTCCGATTTTCGGAAAAGGGCAGACGTGTCATTTTGCGAAAACGAAATGTTAATATTTCTTTTCTTTCATTAGAGTTAAGGGTATTGTTAATTTTATATTTATATATATATATATATATATTTCGAATTTATGTATATAATTAAAGGGGATTTCTGATTTTTGGTAATTAAGGGCAAATAAGGAAAATGGGATTAATTTGGAAATTGGTATTTAAGGAAAAATTAACACACATTAATCCCATAACCTAGACTAAATCAGAAATTCAGACTCCACGCTTTTCTTTCTCTGCGTGTTGAGAAGATAAAAAGGCCAAGGAAGTTTTCACAATAACTGAAGCGGTTCTTGATCGTTTTCAGATCGGAGTGGAGAATTGGAATCGTTGTGATAAGAGCATCGTTTGGATATCAGTTCGTGGGAAGTGCAGCAGACTTTTCAAGGCTGTTTGAATCTGGTTTTTGGCTGGAAATAAGTAAGAGACTCTTTCTATGATCTCAATTTTCGTTTATAGGGTTTAGATCATGTTTTAAGACGTTTTAATGCTAGAAAGATGAGTCCTTTCGTTGATAAATGATCATAGGTGTTATGGAACGTTTAGATATGTTTTTATATAATTTACTGTGTTAAATTTGATGTGATTTGGGTTAGAAACGAATTAGAAACCGTTAAGGATAGAATTCAGGATTTAGGGCAGCAGGCAAGATGCGTACGCATTGCCTATCAATGCGCACGCATTCCTGATACAGGATTTGCAGGTTTTGGCTTCTGGACGCTGAATGCGTACGCATTCAAAAGAATGCGCACGCCTTCCTTGAACAGAGAGTTCTGGTTTGTTTTTGGTTGCTGAATGCGTACGCATTCATAGGGATGCGCACGCATTGATCAAACAGAGAGTTTTAGGATGAGTTTTAGTTAGGTAATGCGTACGCATTGCAGAGCAATGCGCACGCATTGTTTGGACAGAAAGTTTTCAGCAGGTTTTCAGCTTAGGAATGCGTACGCATTCCATAGGGATGCGCGCGCATTGCCCTCTGTTTTTACATAAGTGATGTTTAAGCTATGTCTTTCAGTTTTAAACCCTTAATTCTGATACGTTAACATTGTTTAAACATAAACAAGCCTGAATTTAGCTTCTGATTCGTTCAGTTAAAACACCGAATGTACTCTTAAAGGGAGTTGAAGTTCGGATCCGTCGGAAGAGCATGATAGGCTTGTGCTTTGATGAATTAGCATTCATCAATGTTTGTGTATTTTCTAGGCCTTGTTAATGTCAAGTGGTCTAGGAAGAGAGTAGTTTGTGCAAGGGAGATTACTTGAAAATACTTAGGTGGTTAGTTAATCATTTTAATAAAATACGTACTTGACTAGTAAAAGATTAAACAACATGTCTCTCCTGGATAGGCACCGGTCTATATCGCGATGTGTGTGCTACCTCTGAAGGTGGAAGAACTCCGTAGGTCAAAAAAACCCTAAGTACAGAGGGACTCCACTGAGATGTGCGTACTATCGGAGTCTACCTATTCTAGACTTCGTGGATATTGGTGTGATCCACTAATATGTTGCCAATAATATCCCCAGTTTGGATATGCGTAGTGCCCTTGAGTGCGGTTGTAACATAGATAAGTTAGGTAGAAACGTTTAGTCAATTCATGTTGATGGACATGAAATGAACCCCAGATTGAGTTGGTCACACGTAAACAACTAAACGAGTAAATACCCTTTTCTTTATAAATTATAATTGTTGTCGTAGCTTCTCTCTTTTATTAAGTACCTTGTACTTACCTCAAATGCATGTTTTCTATGTGTTTGGGGGGTGAGAAGATGAACAGGTTGATCATGGTTACGTGGAGGAGTTCGATGATGACGTTTGACGACGCCTCATTGAAGACTTAGCATTTATTTATTTTGTCATTCATTTATTAAACTGTGTTAGTACTTTTGGAGTAGACTTTTGGTCTTTCGAGACTTGTAGTACCTTTACATTTCGTTTGAGAATATCGTACGTTTCTTTTGGATTTCGTATTTTCTTTCTTCTGAATGTAATAAGGATTACATTTCCATCTTTAGATTACATTTCTATTTTTGGATTAAATGGATAAATTTTTATACCCGAGTCTTTTGCTTCTGTTTGCTTATTTTTGATACGACGTAGTAGAGGCTTACGTATAAGGTGAGTTTATTTTTATTTTATACGTGCCGAACGTTCCTTTTCCGGATAAGGACTCGGTGTCCGGGAACGGGGCGTTACAGTCAGGGGCGGATCCACCCTATGCCCGGGGTGGTCTCAAGCCCCCCCTAAATGGTCACAAGCCCCCACCCCCCCAAATTTTTATTATTGTAGTAGTAGTGTTAATATTAGTATGTTATGTGTCTTTTTCTTGAACAAAAGACCTTATATCCTAGTGGTTTAAGAACAAACCCTTTTAAGTCTCCATAATTCTAGGCTGTAAGTTCAAATCCCACTACCAACATTTTCTATTTTTTTTCCCGGATTTTTTTTAGCTTTGCAGTTTATATACCAAGACCACCCCGAAAATTTTTCCTGGTTCCGCCACTGGTTACAGTTGGTATCAGAGAGAAGCATCTTTTAGGCTTCCTTTCTTTTGAAGATAAGCTTTCTTTAGACCTTTTAGTAACATTCTGGTTTTCTTTGATCATCAGGATGGTGTTCACGAGAACTGGAGCGGGTGCGGAGACTTCTGGAGTTCGTCGGGAAAGTCCAACACCGGTCGTAGGAGGCGGTGTTGTGAGGCAGATTCCTCCACCTCAATAGAGTTGGTCACCACCACCTCATACTGCGACACCTACACCAAGATCTCAACAGAGTTTGTCACCGCGACCTCATCAGGAGAAACCTCCACGATGGCATGTGGGGAGTTCGGTACAGTTCTCTTTGGTAAGCGATGTTCCAGCGGGTTTTGTACCTCTGCCGGTAAGCTACCCTCCACACCAACAAACCTTCTACTCTCCACCAGCCAGTGTTTACCCTCCACCGGTCAGCGTTTACCCTCCACCAGCGAGCCACCCCTCACCACTAGTGTTTCACGAACAGCAGCAGACCCTCTACCCACCTCCTGTAGGTCATACCCCTCGACCTACCGTACCATTTTCACCGCGTTTCGACCATCAGCAAGGTTTGGGTTACCCACCCTTTGGGTTCCAAAGAACCTCGGCCAACCCCACAAAGACCACCGAATTACCATCAGGGATATTATCCTTATCAGACTGAGCCTCAAGTGAACCCACTTTACCCTCAGCAACAGCAGGTACCAACAGCAAGTACCTTTTGGTTACCCTCCGGTTTACCCACCAGTTTTACCGGCATTTGAGCAAGCACCGCCTGTGGATTGGTATACAAGATTGAGAAGGAATCGGGTTGAAAACTTCTATGGGAATGTAGAGCCTTCAAAGGCTGAGGAATGGCTGAGAGGTTTTGAGAAGGCTTGCAGGAATATACATGTTCCTGAAACAGAGATGGCACAACTGGCGGTCAATTTTCTTTTGGGTGCAGCTGAAGCATGGATAGATGCCATACAGAGTAGCAATGGCAAGGTAGCAGACTGGGAAGCTTTCAAAGCTATGTTTTACAACGAGTACTTCCTGGCAATGGTACAAGCAGATAAGGCAAGTCAGTTCCTGAAACTCAAGCAAGGTATTCATTTAACGGTATCTCAGCATACCAATAAATTTAATGAGCTAGGAAGGTTCTACCCTGAGCTAATGAAAGTGGAAGAGAGGAAGATGGCCCTCTTTAAGGAAGGTTTAGCTCACGAGATATAGTCTGGCATGTTGGGATTTACAGTGAAGAATATGGCGGAGTTATTGAATAAAGCCTTGGAGGTTGAGACCTTCAGGAAGAAGGCTACAGTGGTTATTGAAAACAAGAGGAACTTTGGGACTAGTCAGGGCAATTACCGAGGAGCGCCGCAATAGAACGTCAAGAGGACAGCAGCTCCCGCGGCAACAAAGGCCCCAAACAGTGCACCGCTTTGCCCTAAGTGCAACCAACAGAAATCATTCTGGTGAGTGCAAGCAGAATACTAAAGGTTGCTACGTTTGCGGAGATCCAGGGCACTTTTCTAGAGCATGTCCAAACAGAGGAAACAAGGGCAGTTCGAGCCAAGGAAATGGTAGAAGCGGACCCAGTCAACCGGTTCGAGTTTTTGCGGTCGATGCTAGAGATGCAGAACCAGAGGATGATGTTATCTCAGGTACCTTATTGTTGTTGTTTATTTTGTTAAGATATTTTTATAGCACGTTTATTCATGCTGTAATTTTATTTAAATGAATGAATATGCATCTTAGGTATGATAATGTTAGATAATCTAGTGGTCAGAGCTTTGTTTGATACGGGAGCGTCTAACACCTTTGTGTCGACCAAGGTAGATAAGAAGTTGAGTTTACCTTCGGAACCTCTAAGAAACACTTTGGAGATAACTACACCATTAGGGAATGTAACAAAGGTAACCAGGATGATACCTCAAGTGGACGTTCGAGTTGGATCTTATCGATGCAAGAGTGACTTCACAGTTTTAGACTTTTCAGACTTTGATGTGATTCTTGGAATAGATTGGCTATCCGAGAATTATGTTCACTTAGATTGCCGAGAGAAGAAAGTGACTTTTAAGGAACCCGGAAAATCAGATAAGACGTATCAAGGGAATGTGTACAAGCCGAGTAAGAAGCGACATCCGATAATTTCAGCGGTTAAGGCAATTAGGGCTTGTCAGAAGGGTTGTGAAGGCTACTTGTTGTACGCAGTGGATGTGGAACAAGTGAAGCCTAAGCTAGAAGAAAATCCTGTAGTGAGAGAGTATCCAGAGGTGTTTCCAGAAGAGTTACCGGGAAACATACCAGATAGAGAAATCGAGTTTGAGATCAAGTTGATACCGGGAGCGGAACCAATTGCTAAGGCACCCTATAGAATGGCACCGGCTGAATTAAAAGAGTTGAAGGCTCAACTTAAGGATATGCTTGAGAGGAACATAATTCAGCCTAGCACATCGCCTTGGGGAGCCCCAGTTTTGTTTGTCAAGAAGAAGGATGGTAGCATGAGGATGTGTATCGACTACAGAGCGTTGAACAATCTTACCATCAAGAATAAGTATCCTTTGCCGAGGATTGATGATTTGTTTAACCATTTGCAAGGCAAGAAAGTGTTCTCTAAGATTGATCTTAGGTCCGGTTATCATCAGTTGAAGATCAAGGTAGCAGATATACCGAATACGGCTTTTAGTACGAGGTATGGGCATTATGAGTTCTTGGTTATGCCTTTTGGACTCACTAATGCTCCATCTACATTTATGGATTTGATGCAGCGAGTTTTCATGCCATACTTGGATAAGTTTGTGATAGTGTTCATAGACGATATCCTAGTATATTCTAAGGATGAGAAAGAACATGAGGAACACTTAATGATAGTGTTAGATACTTTGAAGAAGAACCAATTGTTTGCTAAGTTCTCTAAGTGCGACTTTTGGTTGTAACAAGTCAGTTTCTTGGGTCATGTCATTTCTGAAGATGGTATTCAAGTTGATCCAGCGAAGATAGAAGCAGTTGATAATTGGCCTAGACCTACCACAGTTTCAGAAGTAAGAAGTTTTCTTGGATTGGCTGGCTACTATAGGAAGTTTGTGCAAGACTTCTCGATGATAGATACTCCACTCACTAAGCTTACACAGAAGAATGTGAAGTTCGAATGGACTAGCGAGTGTGATACGGCTTTCCATACCTTGAAGGACAAGTTGACTACTGCCCCATTGTTGGCAGTTCTAGAGACCTTTGATAACTACGACGTCTACACGGATGCTTCGGGAGAGGGTTTAGGTTGTGTGTTGATGCAAGGAGGGAAGGTGATTTCTTATGCATCGAGGCAGTTGAAGGTGCATGAGAAGAATTACCCGACACATGACTTAGAGTTGGCAGTAGTAGTGTTTGCCTTAAAGACTTGGAGGCACTACTTATAGGGAGTTAAAGCAAGGATCTTCACCGACCACAAGAGTTTAAAGTACTTCTTTACATAGGAGAATCTGAATATGAGACAAAGAAGATGGTTAGAGTTCGTGAAGGACTTTGATTTGGATATTTAGTACCATCCAGGCAAAGCCAATGTAGTGGCAGATGCTTTAAGCAGAAGACCAGTGTTTGCGGTTTCAAGCGTCGAAGATATGGCAGAAAGGTTAGATGGGCTGGAAATCAGTAGGTTTGATCAGATTGAGGATCGACAGTTTGTGGCGCCGTTGTTAGCAAGGTCAAAGTTAATGGATGATATTCAGGAGAAGCAAGATTAAGATCCGGTTTTGGTTGATTTGAAACGAGTCGCTAGAGAGAAGCCTACGGTTGGTTATGTATTAGATAAGAATGGAAACCTTTGATACCAGGATCGTTTATGTGTACCTAATGTTGGTGACATAAGACAAAGAGTTATGGAAGAGGCACATAAGATTGCTTTTGTAGTTCGTCCAGGTGCTACTAAAATGTATCGGGACTTGAAAGAAAGGTTTTGGTGGCCCTCGATGAAGTTGGAAATAGCCAAGTTCGTGGCAGGGTGTGACATTTGTCAAAAAGTTAAGGCAGAACACAGAAGACCAGGAGGAATGCTTAAGCCATTGGATATCCCCGAATGGAAATGGGACAAGATCACGATGGATTTCATCACCGGTTTACCGAAGACTAAAGGCGGACATGATGCGATTTGGGTAATTGTGGACAGATTGACCAAATCTGCCCATTTCTTACCATATAAGGTTGATATGACTTTGAAGAAGATGAAAACACTATATCTGGATAATATACTGAAGTTACACGGAGTTCCTA
Organism: Gentiana straminea; assembly: GCA_036785695.1. NCBI lineage: Eukaryota > Viridiplantae > Streptophyta > Magnoliopsida > Gentianales > Gentianaceae > Gentiana > Gentiana straminea. The sequence goes on along the minus strand of JAVUPR010000241.1, from coordinate 536,012 downwards.
TCTCGATAGTTTTGGATCGTGATCCGAGGTTCGTCAGTCGGTTTTGGAAGAGTTTACAAGAAGCCTTTGGAACCAAGTTGGACTTGAGTACGGCCTTTCATCCTCAGACAGATGAACAGTCAGAAAGGACCATCCAAACACTCGAGGACATGCTAAGAGCTTGTGTTTTGGAAGTAGGTGGATCATGGGATGATTACCTACCGGTAGCAGAGTTTGCCTACAACAACAGTTATCACGCAAGCGTAGGCATGCCACCGTTTGAAGATTTGTATGGGAGAAGATGTCGAATGCCGCTGTTTTGGGATGAAGTCGGGTAGAGGCAAATCACAGGGACGGAAATGGTTGAACAAGCTAAGGAAAGGGTGCAGTTGGTCAAGAAGAATCTGAAGGCAGCACAAGACAGGCAGAAAAGTTGGGCTGATGTTAGAAGAAGACCCCTCGAGTTTGAAGTCGGTGATAGAGTTTATCTACGAGCTTCACCAATGAAGGGAGTGAAACGCTTTGGACAGAAGGGAAAGCTAAGTCTAAGGTATGTTGGACCATTTGAGGTTCTGGAGAGAGTTGGACCATTGGCTTACAAGCTTAAGTTACCGGAATCGATGTCAAGAGTCCATAGTGTTTTTCACGTTTCAATGTTGAAGAGGTGTCTGAAGAAGAAGGATGTTGAAACTACAGTTGATCCGGAAATTTTACAAGACAATCTTGCTTATGATGAGAGACCGATCAACATTTTGGACCGGAAGGACAAGATGATTAAGAGACGGATGATCCCATTGGTTTTGGTTCAGTGGAGCAATCATTCACCCGAGGAGACAACTTAGGAAGTTGAAGATGATATGATCAGTGAATTCCAAGAGTTCATGGATTTACTAGGTATGTTCTAGTTTTGAGGACGAAACTCCTTTTAAAGGGGAAGGAATGTAATATTCCGATTTTCGAAAAATGGCAGACGTGTCATTTTGCAAAAATAAAATATTAATATTTCTTTTATTTTATTGGAGTTAAGGGTATTGTTAATTATATATATATATATATATATATATATATATATATATATATATATATATATATATATATATATTATAAATAAAATTTTTGATTTATGTATATAATTAAAGGGGATTTCTGATTTTTGGTAATTAAGGGCAAATAAGGAAAAGGGGATTAATTTGGAAATTGGTATTTAAGGAAAAATTAACACACATTAATCCCATAACCTAGACTAAATCAGAAATTCAGACTCCACGCTTTTCTTTCTCTGCGTGTTGAGAAGAGAAAAAGGCCAAGGAAGTTTTCACAATAACTGAAGCGGTTCTTGATCGTTTTCAGATCGGAGTGGAGAATTGGAATCGTTGTGATAAGAGCACCGTTTGGATATCAGTTCGTGGGAAGTGCACCAGACTTTTCAAGGCTGTTTGAATCTGGTTTTTGGCTGCAAATAAGTAAGAGACTCTTCCTATGATCTCAATTATCGTTTATAGGGTTTAGATCATGTTTTAAGACGTTTTAATGCTAGAAAGATGAGTCCTTCCATTGATAAATGATCATAGGTGTTATGGAACGTTTAGATATGTTTTTCTATAATTTACTGTGTCAAATTTGATGTGATTTGGGTTAGAAATGGATTAGAAACCGTTAAGGATCGAATTCAAGATTTAGGGCAACAGGCAGGATGCGTACGCATTGCCTATCAATGCACACGCATCCTGATACATGATTTGAAGGTTTTGGCTTCTGGACGCTGAATGCGTACACATTCAAAAGAATGCACATGCATTCCTTGAATAGAGAGTTCTGGTTTGTTTCTGGTTGCTGAATGCGTACGCATTCATAGGGATGCGCACGCATTAATCAAACAGAGAGTTTTAGGAGGAGTTCTAGTCAGGTAATGCGTACGCATTGCAGAGCAATGCGCACGCATTGTTTGGACAGAAAGTTTTTAGCAGGTTTTCAGCTTAGGAATGCGTACGCATTCCATAGGGATGCGCACGCATTGCCCTATGTTTTTACATAAGTGATGTTTAAGCTATGTCTTTCAGTTTTAAACCCTTAATTATGATATGTTAACATTGTTTAAACATAAACCAGACTGATTTGAGATTCTGATTCGTTCAGTTAAAACACCAATGTACTCTTAAAGGGAGTTGAAGTTCGGATCCGTCGGAAGAGCATGATAGGCTTGTGCCTTGATGAATTAGCATTCATCAATGTCTGTGTATTTGCTAGGCCTTGTTAATGTCTAGTGGCCTAGGAAGAGAGTAGTTTGTGTGAGGGAGATTACTTGAAAACACTTAGGTGGTTAGTTAATCATTTTAATAAAATACGTACTTGACTAGTAAAAGATTAAACAACATGTCTCTCCTGGATAGGCACCAGTCTATATCGCGATGTGTGTGCTACCTCTGAAGGTGGAAGAACTCCGTAGGTCAAAAAAACCCTAAGTACGGAGGGACTCCACTGAGATGTGCGTACTATCGGAGTCTACCTATTCTAGTCTTCGTGGATATTGGTGTGATCCACAAATATGTTGCCAAGAATATCCCCAGTTTGGATATGCGTAGTGCCCTTGAGTGCGGTTGTAACATAGATAAGTTAGGTAAAAACGTTTAGTCAATTCATGTTGATGGACATGAAATGAACCCCAGATTGAGTTGGTCACACGTAAACAACTAAACGAGTAAATGCCCTTTTCTTTATAAATTATAATTGTTGTCGTAGCTTCTCTCTTTTATTAAGTACCTTGTACTTACCTCAAATGCATGTTTTCTATGTGTTTGGGGGTGAGAAGACGAACAGGTTGATCATGGTTACGAGGAGGAGTTCAATGATGACGTTTGACGACGCCTCATTGAAGACTTAGCATTTATTTATTTTGTCATTCATTTATTAAACTGTGTTAGTACTTTTGGAGTAGACTTTTGGTCTTTCGAGACTTGTAGTACCTTTACGTTTCGTTTGAGAATATCGTACGTTTCTTTTGGATTTCGTATTTTCTTTCTTCTGAATGTAATAAGGATTACATTTCCATCTTTAGATTACATTTCTATTCTTGGATTAAATGGATAAATTTTTATACCCGAGTCTTTTGATTCCGTTTGCTTATTTTTTATACGACGTAGTAGAAGCTTACGTATAAGGTGAATTTATTTTTATTTTATACGTGCCGAACGTTCCTTTTCCGGATAAGGACTCGGTGTCCGGAAACGAGACGTTACAAATGTTATGCCGAAAGTAAAAATGTGGGTGCCTTTAGAATTGCCCTTTAACAAAAAGCAAAATGTCAAAATAAAAATGGCAAGGGTGACTTATTTAGGGCAATTTTCTTGGAAACAGACAAATTCCACTTAAAATCTGAAGTGAAAGAGGGAAAAATGATGTTTAAATATATCTTTTCAGTGTCTCTTGTAATATAAGTTATTTAATTTTTTTATTTATATTATAATATAAATCATTCTACAGAGGGGTGTTGAGACAAATTGCCCACACTCTTAATGTATAAAGAAATAAAGTTGCGCCTTTACTGGCACCAATTGGTTTTAGAACAACCAATAAGCGTTTGATCTTAACATGGTATCAGAGTCAGAGGTCACGAGATCCCCTGGTTGGAACAATATTTAAAATAAAATAAAAAAAATTGTACAAGTGTTAGGTCAGATTATCCACACTTGAGAGGGGTGTTGTGAGAGATTGCCCACACTCTTGAAAAAAAATTTGTGCAAGTGTTGGACAGATTGCCCACACTCTTAAATGATAAGAAATCAATTAATCATTTATTACTTATTTATTTATCTTATCCCTAACTTATTAATAATCCAGTTATTTTTCAATACTTTATAACTATTTGATTAATGTTAGTCAAAAGACATTTTAGGTATTTCTCATTAAAATTTAAGTCATTCGACTATTTTCATAATTTATGAGAAAATGTTTGACCGACTTATATTTTAAAATGGATACACTAATTTGAAAATGCATTAATTAAACCCTAAATTTTTTAAATTATCTCTGAAAAATGCCGAATCACACTAAATAGGGAAAGAAAGAAAGAAAATGGATGAGCCAAAATAGATTCAACCAAAACATGAGAAATCAAAGTGACGGAGGTTGTGTAGGTATTTCTTCTCAGCCACTACCTCCGTACGTTTCAAAATATAAGTCAGTTTAGGTTTTTTCACACGGATTAAAAAAGTGGTCAAGTGTTATTAATTTTAATTGTAAAAGTCTTGAATATCATTTGATTACCATTAATGTAATAGTTGTAAAGTAGGTGGATGTATAAGAAATTAGGGGTAAAAGAAAGAAAAGAGTAATAAATATATTTTAAATAGACTTATATTATGAAACAAATTCAAAAAGCTATACGAACTTACGTCTTGACAGATGTACTACCTCCGGTCCAAAATAAAAGTCACCCTATAATTTTCACATTGATTAAGAAAATAGTTAAATGTAATTAATGTATGGATAAAATGTCTAATATACCCTTTGACTATAATAAATGCAACAACTATAGAGTAAATAAAAATTGTTGGATTAATATAAATTAGGAGTGATGTGGCGTGAACTATCAGGGTGGCGGTAACGGCTGTGCCGTGTGGATATCTGCCTATTTCGGTATGATTTCTCCGGTAGGATGGGTGGTGGTAACGGTGGTTGGTATGAAATATATGACGTTTCCGGCGATAATAAAATATGTGCTCAGATTCGACAAATTGACAGGGTTCGGCCTGTTTTCATTCATTATTGGGTTGATTGTGAGTTACACATCGCTTCTATTTATAGGCACCGGGCTAATGATGATTATGCTAATGATGAAAAGACCTAAGTACAATTAAACATAAACGTGATCCCAGACGAAGGCGTGATGTTTCACCCCGAAGCCGTCAATCCTCTAGGCGAGTTCATCAAGGGCCATGCGGCGTCGGGCAAGAGGATGCATGTTTTTGGGAGTTGAGTCCAGTTGGCCTTGATAGTTGAGAAGGCTATGTGCACTGATGATCTCCGGGTAATCAAAGTCCGATCTTGATTCGAAGTAATGTTGAGGGAGCAGATAGATTGGTCAGCTAGCGGCATGCATCCGGCCTGGCAGCAAGCCAGATGGAGATGGAGCAGGGTTAATGGAGTATGATGTGACCTCCGATCGGATCGGACCCGAGTCCGTGAGATCGTATGCGGGTTCCCCATATCAATGGCCCCTACTCCGTGCCTTGCCAATTTTCTCCGAAGGAGTTTTATAGTGTAAGGCATGGAGTAGAGTTTGTTAGCGCTTTTGTCGGTGATATGTTCCGGTTAACTTCCCGGAAGGAATTTGGCGCCGACTTTGATCGTCGTCGGCTTTGAATCGAATCCTTTAGATTCTGCATGAAGTGCTGTGCTGAGACGTGGACGCGTTTAGAGCCGGGGACGGCCAAGTATTCGTGGCAGTTAGAGGCGTGGCCTCGATTTTGCGATGGACATGATGGTTGATGTGATGAGCTGCGGTTGCTGATTGGTTGGCAACGCTTCGTTCTTCGCGCCTCATGATTATTTTTGAATTTCGAATTTTTAGACACGACGCTTCAGTTTCCCGCCCCTTGTACTGTCTATAAATAGAGGGATACCTCATCACTTATATACTTTTGTGAAAACCGTTGCCCTTTTAAGATAATTTTCCGGCGAGTTAGCGATTTTCCGGCGAAGATTCAAACGTTCGACGGTGGTTTCCGGCCATTTCTTCAAGCAAAAATCAACAGACACCTGCTCTTTGCCCTATTTATAGGTATGCCTTCAATGGATCGATAGCTCTTTACATGATATATGCACCATAGCTAACCTTTTATGCGAGTTTTTGTTAGATTTTGCAAACCCTTGGGGAATTTTTGCTTTGAAGTCCCCTCTTTTCGTATTGGTGCTTCCAGATTTACTGTCTTTGTTGCCATGTACTTTTTTTTTTGTTGATTTAGGGGTGCATTTAGATCTTGTTTCGAAATGATGTACGGCCTCTCGCTTGTTTTTCGTTTCCCGGCGAAGACAGAGGAGGGGCAAGGTGTCGAGATAATAACATACTCGTTAATCTCGGCCCGGCTTCATAGTCTAGGTGATAACTAATCCACCTCGCCCTTGTGCTTTCAGGATGTCTACTGAATCAGCTACCGAGAGTGATATTGTTGCGTATGGCTATGGATCCGGAGGTGAGGCCGAAGAGGCCTCCTCATAGCAGGATCGGATTGAACAAGATCAACCCGCTACCAAGGTAAGGGTGAGCGACAGAGGTAGATCCGTTGTCAACAAACCCACCGATGTGGCCAAAAGGAAAGGTAAAAAGAAGGAGAAGGAGAAGATCCCTCCGAAAACCCGCTCTGCCGCAGCCCTTCAGGAACTTGCGAATCAAAAAGCCTTTGATAAGGAGGTTGAGTGGATGTGGAAAACCTTCAAAGACAGCCACGAGTATACGAATTCGCTGACAGTCTTCGACATCCCGCATCATTACAGGTTTACCCGGTTTGAGAAAGATGAAGACCAGAATGTGACCAAGGTCTGTGGTCATGATTCCAAAGACTTCATATGGCTTCACTACGACCATTTTTTCTCTGGCCTTCGGTCCCCGTTTGATCCATTTTTCGTTGAATTCCTATGGGAGTTTAACGCCTTGCCTTGCGATCTCGCTTTAGGAATAGTAAGGGTCATTATGACGTTCATCGTGATCTGTAGGTTGTTGGGTAGAGAGCCTTTCATGCCGGTGTTGTTTAACTTTTATTCTTTCTCAAGGCGTGGGATAGATGGTCAGCTCGCTCCATGCAAACTCAAATGTCATTTACTTTTCGATCTTCCCGATCGGGTGAACTCGTGGAATGTGAGGTGCATGCGGGTCAATTCATCGGTGGGTTGGCCCTTTCCTCACTATCCTGCCAACTCAACCAAAAAAGCCGAGGATGTGACAGTGGGCAAGCTTGATGAGGGTGAGGCAAAGTTCATCAATGAGCTATATAAGCTTTTGAGCTATGATACCAAAAGGAGTACTCAAAAACAGACTTTCAATTGGCGCCGTCTTCTAGAGGTTACTAAGGGGTACTGTCGAGCAGCTGGGATATAGGGATCAAATGTTGGAGATCCTTTAGTCAACGTGGTCCCTGTTGACTGTGACCCGGCTTGGATTGGTGACTGTCATATTAATAGATGTCTCCCATCTGTTTGCGGGGCTTGTCAAGGGGATCCTAGCCGTAGACCTCCGAGTAAAATTTCATTGTCTGCTTTGCTATTATTCACTTTGCTCACTGCCTTTATTATTTACGTATTTGGACTTAACCAATCTTTGTTTTTGTAACGATGATAAATCCCATGAAAGAAAGGAACGATGCCATTGCCAAAAAGAGAGCCGCGGCTGTGGCTAGAGAAAAAGAACTCAGGGGCCTTCATAAAACTATTCTGCCTGCAGTTGATGAAGAAACTGATACTGGTGAGGCTAATGTGGAGGCGCAACCTGAGCCCTTAGTCCTCTGAGCTCGTGAGAAGGGGATTGTAATTAGAGCCTCTGCTACTGAGAAATGGGTTCATGAGGTCACTGTTGAGAAGCCTGTGAAGAAGACAAGTGGTGAGGCCCTAAGCGCCTCGAGGGCTATTATTCTGGATAGCCCTGAGAAGGTTGCTGAGTCGACAGTTCTGCCGGCTCTGAAAAAGACCCAGGCTAAAGGAATGTCAACCCTCTAAGTCCTCTGCTCCTTCCCCTCGATCAAAGTACTATTCTAGATCTTTGGGGCGTAAGTAGCTCCTGCAATCCTCCGGATGAAGCCTAAATTGAAAAAGGGAAAAACGTGGTTCCCTCGACCTCCGCTCAAGGACTTGTCATGGGGGAAGTCAATCCTCGCTATACAGAAGGCTCGTCGATGTGGACTTGCACCGATTTCAAAAAACCAACCGACAAAGTTGAGGCCACCTTGTTGGGCAACGTGATCGGCTCCGTTCCTCATCTTCAAAATTTCCTATTGCCCCGTCCTGACGAAGTACGGATGGAGATCAGTCGTGGCGTTACGGATAGGATTTATATGGCCGATCAGGTGGATCCCCGGAGTGGCCTCTTGAAGTTGATCGACGATCTTCCTGCGATTGCTGGAGATGCTCTTTGCGTGGTAAGCTTTAAATTTTGTTTTCTCAGTATTTTCTTCCATTTTTCCCACATGTTTTTAACTGGTGTCCCTTTCAGCTGGCCACTGTTGTGAAGCAAGCCACTAGGATGTGTAATGAGGAAACTCATGGGAGAATTCAAGTCGTCGGTCAGGTGAAGAAACTAGAGGCCAATCTCGATCATACTGTCCTGGAGCTTGGAACCGCAAATAGCCGTCTCACTGAGCTAGAAAAGAGAGCTGTTAAGGAGAAAGCGGCCGATGAGTTAGAGCTAGCTAAGATGAGGACTCTCCGTGAACAAGACGAAGCCAAAATAATCGTCATGACCAAAGAGTTCGAAGATACGGTCGACCTAGCTAAGTGGGCCTGGAAAGAGGAGCAAGAGAGAACTGCGGCACTACAAAAAGAGTTCGTGGACTACAAGGCCGTGGAGGCTGCGAGGATGGAAGCTATAAGACGTCAGGCCGTCGCCGATTTCAAGAGCTCTGATGAGTATAAGGAAAGTCTTAGCACTTTGAGCCTGGAGAACTTTGACCGTGGCTTTTATCATATTGCCCGCAGTATCAAGTCTGCTCAAAGGGAGGCGGGCTTGAGTTTGGAGGTGCTTCAGGAGTGGAAGACTGTTGATCCCTACACTCCGACTCTTCGTGCCCTGCATGCTTAAGTTTTGTTTGCTGATGAAGAGATAAAAAGCTTCAATGTCGATCAGTGAGCTGCTGGAGCTTTATAGTGGAACCCTCCGCCCCGGGCCCCAGAGAACCTGCGGGATATGATTGAAGAAGCTGCTCGAATTGAAGAGCCTGTCTTAGAGATTGAGGCCGCTACGGTGTCAGAGACCGAAATGTACGAGAACCTACTGGTGTAAGTTCCGACTTCATAAGGCACGTCCGATGCTCCTACTCAGCCTTAGCTTCTTTTATTGTACTTCTTTCTAAACATTTGTAATCATTTGTAGAGATTTTAATGATCCCATTTTGTAGTTGTCTTTTGGTGGCTATGTTTGAAGCCGGAAATCAACTTAGAAAGTAATCTACTTTTTGAGTTAAATTTTGCAAGTGTCCGGCCCCTTTATACATAGCGGGCTCTATATGATTGAACCAGGTGTGTATAAGTTTTAACTCGTGAATCAAAAAATGTAACATGCGGCCCCATTGTTTTGGGCATGGCTATCCGCAGGTCTTGGTCGAAACAACTCGAGTTACTTCATTTAATTCCCTCGGAAGTGTAAGAGTCTTGCTCTGACATGTTTCTTTATGATTGCTGCTTTGATAACTGTGACTTTTATTGTCGGCTCAGTAACCGATCGAGCATTGAAAGAAGCTATGATATCTCTTTATCTTTTCTGGATTTTTGAATTTGAAAAGAATCATTCCCCTCCGTTGGATTAACCTGATTAGGACCGTAGGTCCTCCTGGCTCTTCCTATAAAAGGATTGTTGAGCCACTGTATTCACTTATATGTGAAAATTGTGAGCTTCTCTTTGCCAACAAAATTCGCAACTCTGTCTTCCGTATATGCATCCTTCCACTACTCACTCACCCTTCTTTTGTACCTCGTCCAATGAAGTGTTGGCGAATTTTTGGGTGTATTTCAATCGGTGTCCCCTGCTGATTGAAAGGGGCTTGAATCAGAGCAAAATAAACGGAGGATCTCGGCTCCGTATCTCCTTGTCTGGTTGGGAAGACCTGGTGGCCTAGCCCTCCGGTCGCTACAATACGACGGTGGTACGAGAGTTTTACTCGGCTCTGTCTGAGGTGGGGTCTAGATGGCCACTAAACTCTGTGCTGTTCGAGGAGTTGCGGTCCCCTTTACTCCGGCCGTCATCAACAACCTCTTCCATCTTCCCCACTTTGACCCCGCCCTTCATTACGATCGGGCCTGGGCTTCGGACAAAGACGAGGTCTCCCAGCACGTGCATCATAACGGAGCTCTTCACTACTTGTTCCCTGAGTCGTGGGAGTTTGCCTCAGAGGGGGTCGCATCCGAGCTGTCTCAGAATGCATGGGAATGGAAGCGCTTCATCAACACTCGTGTGTTTCCTACTGGCGATTATAAGAAGGTTACGGAGGATGAGGGTCTTCTATTGCATGCCATTGCCACCCCATCTGTAAATGTGGACTGGGTCTCTTGATGCATCGCGAGGCGGTGTCCTTTGCTACTGGCATGAAGCATGGTCGTTCCATTCCGTTTCCTTGGCTGATTTCCAACCTTTGTTCTGCTCTGGTTCCTACTTGTCCGTCAGACGAATATCTTCCCTGGCAGAACATTGAGTTCGATGAAATCCTATCCGGGTCCTCCCTTGATCCCGGTCTTTTTTTTATGACGAGGAGTCGTCGCATTTTTCACTCCAATACTTACCATTGGCTTAACCTCGATCCATTTGGTAAAGTAATCCACGGCTACAATGACAAGTTTTCAGCCTCCTCTTCCCGGTGGGAATGGTCCGATCAAATTGAGGCCCCACATGTCAACTGGCCAAGCTGAGATGACAATACTTTGTTCAACGGATGGTAGCCTCGGTATGTCCGCGTGTATCTGACATTCAGGGCATTCCTTGACGAGTTTTTCAGAGTCTTGCATGATCGATGGCCAATAGTACCCGGTGGTTATTACCTTTTAGGCTAGAGAGCGACTCGCAGGATGACCTCCGCATACTCCTTGATGCAATTCTGCCAGAATTTTTTTGCTTTCCTCTTTGCGGACACATCTGAGAAACGGCCTAGTGAAAGATCTCCGGTATAGTATCATGTCGTCAAGAATATACCTAGCCACTTGCCTTTTAAGAGCACGATCTTTGTCTGTGTTTGCGGGCAAAGGACCTGTTTCGATATATGCTCGTATATCATCCATCCAACACAGAGTCTGAATTGGTATATGGATGTCCATGATCTCTGATTTTTCAATTGCTGGGACGGAAAGATATTCCACCATTATTGACGGGTCGGCAATCTGTTCCTCCAAGGATAACCTTGATAGATAATCAGCTTTTTCGTTGTCCTTTCTACCGATTCTGGTGAACTCGCAATAGTCAAAGTCTCGCTTTATTTGTTGGACAATCTCACGATATTTTTCTAAGATTCCATATCGTGTCTCGTATCCTCCTGAGATTTGTTCGATAATAAGCTGAGAATCGCAGTAGACATAAACATTACGTACCTTCATTTCCCTTGCTAAGTCGAGTCCGGCAATCACGACCTCGTACTCTGCCTGATTGTTTGTTTCCATGAATTCAAATCTCAAAGCCTTTTCAATTTCCTCTGTTGTGCCCAGCTGGGATAAAATACCCCCGCTCCGCTTCCATTTTGGTGGAAGCGCCATCGACGTATAGGTGCCAACAGTTGTTGGGCTTTACACTTTCACTTGTGGGTTCCGGCACGGGTAGATCGTCTGAGCGCTCTGAGGTGAAGCTGGTTTCTGCCAGGAAATCGGCTAAGGCTTGAGCCTTGATTGCCTTTCTGGGTTGGTACTAGATGTCGAACTCTGTAACTTTGATAGCCCATCAGAGCAAGTGACCTGAAAGGTCGGGCTTGTGGAGTATTTGTCGTAGAGGGCTATCTGTCATGACTATGATTGTATGCGAGGTGAAGTAGCCTCGTAGCTTCCGAGCTGCTATCACTAGCGAGTAAGCCAGCTTTTCCATATTGAAGTATCGACTTTCCGCCGGACTGAGCGCTTTGCTAACGTAAAAAATGGGTTGTTGTAGGACTCCGATTTCCTTAATCAGGACAGCCGCTATGGCCCAGTCAAATGCTGCCAAATACAAGAATAGAGTCTCCCCCGTGAGGGGACTGACCAGGAGGGGTGGTTTTCCGAGATATTCCTTGAGGGCGTGAAAGGCCTTGGAGCATTCCTCATCCCAAGTGAATGATTTGCTAACCTTGAGGACTTTGAAGAAAGGCAAGCATTTCTCGGCCGATTTGGAGATGAATCAACCCAAAGCTATGATCTGGCCGTTAAGTCTCTACACTTCCTTAATCGTGGTAGGCTCTCGCATGTTGAGTAATGGCTGAATCTTCTTGGGGTTAGCCTCTATACCCCTGTGACTTACCATAAATCCCAGAAACTTGCCCGGTCCAACCCTAAATGTACATTTGGCCGGGTGGAGGTTCATTGAATGTCGACGCACATTTCTTAATGTTTCAGCAAGATCGGCGGCGTGTCCTCCGATTGCTGATTTTACAACCATGTCGTCTATGTAAGCTTTCATATTTCGACCGATCTATGAACTACAAACCTTATTTACCATTCTTCGATTAGTTGATCCCGCATTTTTCAACCCAAAGGGCATCATTTCGTAGTACTAGAGCCTTCCCGCGGCTCTAAAAGCCGTTTTTTCTCTATCGGCCTCTGCCATCCCGACCTGATGGTATCCATAATACGCATCCAAAAAACTATATGTTTCAAAACCGGCAATGGAGTCGACTAACCTGTCAATTTGGGGAAGCTAATAAGGATCCTTCGGGCATGATTTGTTTATATCCGTAAAGTCTATGCACATTCTCCACTTGCCGTTATGTTTTTTTGACCATTACTACATTCGCGAGCCAGGTGGGATATGCCAATTCTTTAATGATTCATGCTTGCATGAGTTTGCCGACTTCAACCTTGTTGGCGGCCTCCTTCTCGGGGGTGAATTGTCGGGCGCGTTGTTGAATTGGCTTGTAAGTGGAATCTACGTTCAAATAGTGTAACGCGACCTCAGGTTCAACACCTTATATGTCAGTTACCAACCACATGAATGCGTCTATGTTAGACTTTAATTGAGCAATTAAAGACTCTTTCTCTACCGTAGGTAGATGAACCCCTATCTTGACTTTTTGGTCAGGGTAAGCATCGTTAATGATCACCTCGACCAGCTCGCTGTCTGCAGTAAAGTCATGCTCATCTCTGACCTGTAAGGTCTCACGTTCAACTTTGGAAGGGGTCATCTCCCTTACCATATTCAATAAGCTTGTTCCTGCCGCATCCGGCTGATCCACGCGGGCTCGTCTGCCCTCTGCCCGTGAGGTGTGAATGTACGTGAGCACTATCGTGGGCTCACTGACTGAAACCCCAATCATATCATCTACATAGATTTTCGCCCGCTGGTGCGGGATAAAGACGACCATTTGGAATTGTCTCAGCGCGGGTGCTCCAATGATCATGTTATAATTGGACTGAATATCCACCACCAAGAAATTTACCTTTTTTGTTCTGAAAGGTGCGTAGTCTCTCATTTGCACATTTAAGTCAATGGCCCACTTGACTTGTATATTGTGATTCGTGAAACACTCACGGGTGCCATTGTGTGGCCTCAAACTGGGATAACCAAACCCCAATTCTTTAAAACAGTTGTAATATATAATATCTCTGCATGCCCCGATGTCTATCATAACTCGGTTGACTCGGAACCTGTTCGTGACCACAGAGATGCTTAGGCATGAGTCCTCGACATTGGTCGCGGTCACGAGCTCACTTTTGGTGAAAGCGAGCGGCCTTTCGCTTCCCCGTAAAATGGTGGGCTTCTCCACATGTTTGTTGATATACCCTATCCTATGCTTGATCTGATTATTACTGGGAAGACATTCAGTGAGAATTCGGATCTCCCGGTCATACTGCGGGCTTGTCGCTCGTTTCTATTCGTTCCCCTGCCATTTTTCGGTAGTGGTCGTGACAGCCCGAGCTAGCAATTTTTCAAATTCTATCTTGATTTGATAATAATCCTTGGTATCACGACCTCTGTCCTCGTGGAAAGCACAGTATTTGGATTGATCACGTCTTCAATCAGGCTTCATGGGGAAAGGCTTAGGTAACTCGTCTTTTATCTCATGTATCAATTGTGTGTAAGAGACTTTGATGGGAGTCCAGTTTTCCTTCTTAAATTTTTTTGGGTTTCTTGAGGTCTCGATCCATGTTCCCTCTGGACTCTCTGGGTGGACTTCGCTCAGCCCTTCGCTTTCCGCTACGGGATGATGAGGTCCCCTCGTTTCCCGCCGTCAAAACGTATTTCCTCGCTGAACTTAACATTTCTTGGAGATTAGACGGTGGGTTGAGCACGATGTATGATTTGAGGTACCCCGGACTCAGCCCTATTTCGAAGCTACTCATCACCACATTGTCCGCTAACCCCTTCGTCAGCTCCTACACCTTGTAGAATCGCTCATAGTAGCTGCGGGTAGACTAATTTTCCCCTTGTCGAACCTCGTGAAGGTCGATATGGGTTTTCTTTTGGTCCTTCAACTGACTTAAACTCGGCCGTAAATTTGTTGACCGAGTCATCCCAGGATAAAATCGATGCCGGGGGTAGACTGCGTATCCACGAGGCCGCTTTATCTTGCATGGCCCCCACAAAGGCAATACACATTGCCTCCTCACTTGAGGTGCATAAGTTTATCTTACTATGAAAAGCTGACAGCCAGTCCAAGGGATCGGTAGTACAGTGATAGTTAGTAAAATTTGGGTAATGCGTACCTCCTCGGGGTGCCACTGCAAGGATGTCTGGATGTAAGAGACTAGTACCCAGGTGGGTTTAGCTTCCTTGGTTGTTCTACCCCTTTGAAGCTCTTCGATTTTCCGTTTCATTACTGTAAACTCACTTATGTTTTCTTTATAACGGGGAGCTTGATGATACTTCACTCTACCTGTGATTCTCCATGTCATTCTTTCTGAGTTCGGACATATATTTCTCTTTCCACATAACCCCGTTCTGGGACTGTACCGCGGATGTTATCCACGGGCCCCATGCGATCTAACACCAATTTTCTGCCCTGACTTAGGTATGAAGTCGCATGGCTGCTTTCACCTTGATCCTCGCGGTGCGACCTTGCAACTCTTGGGGGATTCATGGTAGGCTGTAACTCCGTTTGAGCTGGCGCTAGTGAAACAAACTTGCTAACTGGTACGGGCTGAAATCCTGTGGCTATAATTGCAAATTGTGTTGCCGCATGTCTTCCACGTATTCCATGTGGTTCCTTAATGCCATTCCATGCGTATTGGGTTCACGATTGTTGGCTCCTCGAAATTCGTCCGCTGTTCAAAGTTTTGTCGTGACGCCCCGCCAATGTGCTTCCCGCGGGCCTTCCTTGTGGCCGACTCCTCCAGTTCTCGGGCCTTTGCCTTTTCGTTTAAAACACCTCGCATGTCGGTGTCAACTGAATGCTTTGTGTTTCCGCGGGCCGATCTTGACCCCCGGCTGTGCCCGCTATGATGGGATGCTGAACTGCCACGTGGAGGGTTGTTGCCACGTGTTGTGTCCTGGTTGGCCCCCTTGGCCGGTGTTGCAGGTTCCACTATATTCCCTCCAACCATGATTTGAAAGAAAACTTGTTGAAAAAGAAATCTTTGGGCGGTGCCGGTCGGAGCTGTCTCGAAACCTAGAATCCAACAAGGATTCAAGTACAATAATGCTCAAATTTGCCAACAAACTTGATTGCCTTGTATCAAAAAGTGTAATAAACCTAGGAAAGTTGAGAGTCCTGGTTGGCTGCCTGAATACCTCACTGATGCTGCAACTGTTCCTTGCTGATTTTCCTTACAAGGATTGCTCAAGGTTCTGTGCGAATGATGTTTCGGATGTTGATTTGAGCTTCAGAAATGTTGAAAGCACCGATTTTTAGGCCATACAACCCAAAAATTGGAGCTTTTCCTGAAATCAGTGCTAAAGGAGCAGGCGGTGGATTTGCCGGAGACGCCGTGAAAACGGATTTCACGGTGGTGGTAGCGACCGGAGAAGGCTGATTTCATGTAAATTTCCCGGTAACGGAGCCAACTGGTGTGGCGTGAACTATCAGGGTGGCGGTAACGGTCGTGCCGTGTGGGTATCTGGCTATTTCGGTATGATTTCTCCGGTAGGATGGGTGGTGGTAACGGTGGTCAGAATGAAATATATGAAGTTTCCGGCGATAATGTAAGTATGAACTCGGATTCTACAAATTGATAGGGCTTGGCCTATATATTTAATTCATTATTAGATTGATTGTGAGTTACACATCGCTTCTATTTATAGGCATCGGGCTAATGATGATTATGCTAATGATGATAAGACCTAACTACAATTAAGCATAAATGTGATCCCAGACAAAGGCGTGATGTTTCACCCCGAAGCCGTCAATCCTCTAGGTGAGTTCGTCAAGGGCCATGCGGCGTCGGGCAAGAGGATGCCTGTTTTTGGGAGTTGAGTCCGGTTGGCCTTGATAGTCGAGAAGGCTATGTGCACTGATGATCTCCGGGTAATCAAAGTCCAACCTTGATTCGAAGTAATGTTGAGGGAGCAGATAGATTGGTCAGCTAGCGGCGTGCATCCGGCCTGGCAGCAAGCCGGATGGAGATGGAGCCGGCTTAAAGGCGTATGATGTGACCTCCGATCGGATCGGACCCGAGTCCGTGAGACCGTAAGTGGGTTCCCCATATCAATGGGTAATATAAGGAAAAATGTTCATTAATGCTCTCTTGATATTGTGAATGACTTATATTATGAGGCCAAAATAAAAAAAACCAGGATGACTTATATTTTGGACCGGAGGTAGTAGTATTTGATTTGGAACAGGTGGTTTGCAAAGAAAAAGCATTTTTCCCAAAAAAGAAAAAGAAAAAAGAAACTGCTTCCTCTAGGTTTTTGTATCTGAATGGATTCTGGGTTTTTCATTTCTTGTGTAAATTTCTAGCTAATTAACTTTGGTTCAGTTTGTGGAGTAGTATATGTTCAGTTAGTTTGAAAAATGATTCACAAATGTTTTGGAAGAGATGAAAAGCAGCCTAAAGTAGGAGCAGTCGAGCAGGTCGTTAGCTGCGGGTGTGGAACAAAACTTGTATAACATATTTCACATCATTGATTATGATGGATCCATCATCAATGAATAGCTCATACACGATAGTGAATGATGCAAAATTTGTTATGCCTTTTTTATTGTGTCTGAATCAGGAATTCGTTAGGTTAAGAACTCATACCCAATATGAATCCAGATTAAAATCGGTGAAAAAACCCTTCAATTCGTGTTGGGAAACAAATCGGGTCATGAAACTTAGGATTTGAAGAGAAATTTTGTGAGCCTAATTTACAGCAATGGGCACTAGGCCCACCAAGCATCGCCCGGTTCAATCCATTTTGGCAACTTTCGAGGCTAGTTCATGAATTTGAATATTTAGGGACAGACATGTAGTTAGTACAGGGTTTGTACCTGCAAACTTTTATTGCATACATACTGTTTCACCTAATAAAATCAAAGACCCCCACTTCAAGTAACCATAAATGGGTAGTTGTCCCCATAAATAGAAATCTGGAAAAAGTGTGAAAGAGGGGGCGGTTTGAATTAGTTAACAAATAGAATGTTTTATATTTTGTTATGTAAGGGTAGTTTCGTTAATGTCTATAATGTGTACACCTGTGAAAGTGTGTGCAGCTAATATATGTAAAAGGACATCATCTAGATTTGAGAGATAATAACAAACAATTATTCTAGATTCTGTTTATCCTTCTTGGTATCGGAGCCAGATTCGCCGGCGTAATCACCTTCGCCGATGACCACCGCAGCATCTGAGTCTTCAATAGCTGCAGCCACCACCGCAGCTGCTGAAGCAGCAGCATCATTGTCACCAAACACTCAGACCTGAGCGGATTTTGCTTCAGGGACATTAGGATATGTATTCACCCATGGTTCTCTGTCAAGTCTCGCCGGAGCAACGCTAACTGGTATTCCGACTTCGCTTTTGTTTGGAGCTACTACCTTTGCACCCAGAAGTTACATGCAACAAGGTTTTATCCCAGAAACCAGTCCTCCTCCCATATCAGGTTTGAGCATTGGTAGATTGGATAACAATCCATCTTTCCTCGGCACTGGTTTTTCCACTTTACCACCTGCACCTAATCTTAGCTCGTTTAATCCTCTGGGAGTTCATCCATGTCGAATATGCCATTCACTGGAAATCTGAATCAGGTTTGCAGTGTAAAATTAGACCGATCCAATTATTTGTTGTGGAAATCAACAGTTCTGCCTATTATTAGGGGTCATTGTCTAGAGAGTCATGTCCTTGGGGAAGAAATGCATCCCAGACTTGGTTCAACCTTTCTGTTTGTGTCACCTTCACCATTTCAACGACCACAGACAGCTGAAGAATGGAGTGTCACTGATCAGTTACTAATAGGATGGTTAATGAGCTCTATGACAACTGAAGCTTTACAAGAAGTGGTTGGATGTACATCTGCTTGAGAAATTTGGTTTACTCTTGAGACTTTGTTCAACAGTCTAGTAGAAGCTAGAATGTTGGAATACAAGAGTGCCTTGACTAGAGCCACCAAAGGATCAAAGTCTATGGCAGATTATTTGGCACAGGTGAAGTCATATGCAGATAACTTAGCTGCTGCTGGGTACCCTGTATCCAAATCTGAGCTAATCCTGGCTACACTTGGTGGACTTGATAAGGAATATGAAGCATCAATTGTGAATTTGACAACTAGAGTGGGATCTATGAATTGGAAAGAAGTTCAGTCCCAACTTCTTGTCCATGAAAGGCTTCTAGCTAGGTTTAATAGTGGTATTAGTAGTGATAATCATGGAGGACCAGTTGCTAATTATGTCAGCAGTAACAATCCTAAGCCTAATTACACCACCAGACCTGGAAACCCTTCCAACAACAACAATAGAGGAAGGGGTGGTAGAAACAATAGAGGGAGAGGTGGAGGAAGGAACTCCAATAACAACAGCTCTTCCAACAGACCAGTGTGCCAATTGTGTGGCAAGAGTGGACACATAGTTACTGCATGCTGGCACGTATTTCAGCAGGATTTTGTTCCCCCCAACTGTAACAGCTATTCGAAACAGGCCATGGTTGCTACTCCACAGAGCATTAATGATGGAGCATGGTATCTAGACAGTGGAGCAACCAATCATATCACCTCTGATATCAATAATCTGCATATCACTGGAGACTACACTGGTTCAGATAACTTAACAGTGGGAAATGGTGAGCAGATTTCTATCAAACATGTTGGTTCCTGTTTTCTTCCCACACATAACAATCAATCCTTACAACTTAAAAACTCTTTACATGTTCTCAATATGACAAAAAATCTTGTTAGTGTCTCTCAACATACTAGTGATTATCCCGTTGCCATAGAATTTGACAATCATTGTTGTTATGTTAAGGACAAGGAAACAAAGACCCTGCTGCAAATAGGAGTTCTTAGACATGGTCTCTATCAGATTCCTGTCATTCAAAGATCCAACTAAAAAATCTCTCTTCAATCCAAGAAGCAGCCAGAATCCAATAAAACTCTTTGTAATGCTTTTGTTTGTTCCATTGTTTTAGACAAAACTCTTGACATTTGGTATAAAAGACTTGGTCATCCTTCCAAGTCTGTGTTGAAAACCATTTTGAATTCTTGTAATGTCAACCTTGTGGATGATTTATCTTTCTGTGAGGCATGTCAGTTTGGGAAATTTCATGATTTACCTTATCACAAGTCTACTTTTCATGCTAATTCAATGCTAGATATGATATACACTGACCTATGGAGTCCAGCACCTGTTACTTCCACTTTAGGTTATCTATATTATATTCACTTTGTTGATGATCACTCCTGATACACCTGGCTATTCCCACTGGAACACAAATTTGAAGCCTTGTCTGTTTTCATTGTTTTTAAGAAACTTGTTGAAAATCAGTTTTAGACCACTATCAAATGCATCCAGTCTGACTGGGGGGGAGTATAAAGTCTTTGAGCCCTATCTTAAAGAACAGGGGATTGCCTTTAGACATCCATGCCCTCATGCTCATGGTCAATATGGTAGGGCAGAAAGGAAACATAGGCACATTGTAGAGATGGGTCTGACCCTTCTTGCCCAACCTTTCATGCCACTTAAATCCTGGTGGCATAGCTTTGACCAGGTTGTTCAGATCATAAATGACCTTCCCACACCTGTCCTAAATAACAAGTCACCCACTCAGATCCTCTTAAAAACCAAGCTTGACTACACTAGATACAAGGTGTTTGGATGTGCCTGCTATCTTAATCTTAGACCCTATACAGAAAACTTGTTGTGTGATTTTCACTTTAATCACTAAATTCTACCGCAAGTGCACGGCTTATCGAGTAGTACTTAGGATGTCGATCCCACAGGGACTTGGGACAATCACCGAATAGTTATCAATTTATATTAGCTAAACTAATCAAATTTTGGTGTTTTGAATTATAAAATAACTAAGAACTAAGGTCCTATTTAAACTCAACAAAAGTCCAAGAAATTACTAGAGATCAAGTTGGAAGAACTTCTAGGATGTCGGATTACCACGGTAGCAAATATATGATTTTCACATCGACCTTTCCATTTACTATGAATATTTGCTTATGTTGACGAATAATCAAAAGTGATTAACAATATTCTTTCGAACTACTATTAATCGTGCCTAAATTAATATTAAATCCAATTTCTCGCTCATTAAATCAATTTAGACCCATTAAAACATCATTATTCATATTGTCACAAGAAATTTCAATTAACTTTCGCTCTCATGAATTTTCTTGATTGAAATTAGGGTTCTAACCTATCAATTAAATTTCACCTTTCTGTTCATCACCTAATTGATAATAAATTATTCATATAAACCTATGGAAATTCATCTTTCGATCCATCAATCCATAAATTCATACGAAATAGCACACCAAAATCAATACAAAAGCATATCGATTCATAATAATAGGAAGGATCGAATCTTTAACTCATATATTCATTTACCGGGCTCTTCTAATCCTAGAAAATTAAATCTACTCGCGCATAATCAAAGAGATCACAAAAATCATGGATTTAAGCATTGTGAAACGTAAAAATAAAATAAAAGGAAGAAAATTAAGAGAAAGGAAATAGAATTGTCTCACAAATATCATAAAACCAAGGAATTCATGATCCGTTCTTCGTTCTTGAGCCCTAAGCAAAAATCTTGTTCTTCAAAAGTTGAGAAAAAAAAGAAGATGGTGATAGGAATGTGATTCACGCCTCAAAATCTGATTATAGCGTGTCTCTCTGATTTTTCAGCTTTTGGGGATTAAAAATAGGATAATTACATCATAAAAATAAGTTTCCATAATTAATTTAATCAAGAAAATCTCTAAAAATCAATTATCTATCAATCTTGGACTCTTCTAGTGTGTGGGCTCCTCTTTTGCATTGAAAAACACGCCAATATACTAGAAATCACGTTGGTGAATGTTTCGACCAATCAGAACATTTCGTTGGCCAGGATTAGATTTCTGGAAACTGTCACACCCTGGGTGTGACAGAGGCTGGTTTTTGAGTTCTTCCATTTTAGCTCTGTTTTTAGGCCTTTTTCTTCTAATCTCGAATCATCCTGCAATAATTCAATCATCCGCAGTAATCTAGCCCAAAAAGGATAAAAACATCACAAAATAACAACACACGACACCAAATTGAGTCCAAAACATCTAGAATTATTCGACTTTTTAGGAACTTATCACTCCCCCAAGCTTAAGACTTTGCTTGTCCCCAAGCAAACAAAAAGACTCAAGACGAGACGGACTAAGAAGATCACATATGACATAGCATTAGACAAAGATGTACAACACACGAGCATTAATAAAATTCATTCTGGCATTCAAAACACAAGACATAGACTAACGAATCCTTCTTATCATATCAGGAGCAAAAGTAACGAAAATTGTCAATGGGAAACAACATAGACCAAGAAGATAGACCCTCACGGGATAAATCACTCAACGCTCAATATTTGTGAGGTGACTAAACTCTCAAACTCATTCCATTGAAAATGTCCTACTATATGCTTGTATATCGTCTCATATCAATCACCAAGGCAATGTGCAACACAAAAATCATAAGGTCTTTGGGAAAAAGGACGGTAAATGAGAATAGCCCAAGTAGAAGAAAAAAAACGGTGATAGGTGTAGGAAAATGTATAAGAGATGGCCAAAAACCATTAGTTATAGCAAAACACATGACTAACAAACTTCAACGTCATACAAGTGCAAGGGGGTCCAACGCTCTTTATTTCCAAACAAAAGAAAATACAAAGGATAATTTCTCTACTTTTGGGAGGATAATGATACAACTCCCTCTTTATTACTAACAAATAGAACAAATAATATTTAGGAGGTTTTTTTTTAAATTTTTTTTTATTGCCTCCTTTATTGATTTTTTTCTCTTTTTTTTCATATATTTTTCTTCTTTTTTTTTTTTGTCATTTTTTTTTTCAAACTAAGAAACATACAAATGGTAACAATATGGATTTCCCCCAAACTTGATCATTACATACTAAGTACAAAAAATTTGATAGCCACACCCCCAAGCTTGATCATTACATACTAAGTACAAGAAATTTGATAGCCACATGCCCCAGTTAGTCCTAAGGTTGGGTGAAAGGAATTGGGCTACCTCTTTTTCGGGTTGTTCAATGTATGGTGTAGTGAAGTAAGGTAAAGTGGGAAAAAGGTGTAATAAAGATCAAGGTTCAAAAGGTATAAGGTATATAATGTGGTGGAAGGTAGAAACGAATGCCTCAATTATTTCTATGTGTTTGCACATACCAAAGTAACATCAACAAGACTCAACACAAGTTCTGAAGGAACAAGTCCAAGGAAGAGAAAATACGTGCAAATTTAGAGTGAGACCGAAGTGGTCGGTCATATGGCCGGAACAATATCTCACCGGGTTATTTGTCTATTCACTCAGACTCTATTGTTTCCAAAAGAAAATAACGTCACTTGTAAACATGATATTCTAAAAAGGATTTTTCACTCCATGTCATGCATTTCTCTTGTCAGAACAAACTATATCAATTTTCATGCATTGCAAATCTCATCTAAAGTAGCTATGTGTGATCATCAAAACCATCAAGACAAAACGACACAACTAACTCGCCTGACAATGACTAAGACTGTAAATTGCATAGAAGAAAGATTTTCACAAGTGTCGCTCCCCCACACTTAAAGGTTGCATTGTCCCCAATGTGATTAAATTAAAACAGTGGAGGGAAAAAAAAACTCACAAGATGCAACGGGCGGGCTCCTTGTGTGCATATATAACGCTTTGAATAACGTAGTCCGGAAGAATCGTCTTTTAGCCCTTAATCGGACCGCCGACGAAGTCACCAGAATTGTGTGGTGGTCCTCTCCTTGGCGGCTTGATGTTAGGAGTAATGTCTTGAAAATTCTGAGCTCTCCCAATGATGAAGAAGAAGTGGAGTGGAGGTGTAGAGGTGGAAGAAGAAGAGGGTAAAAGAAAAGTAAAAAGGATTGGATGAAGGGGGTGATGGAGAAAGGGACGATGCAGGGGCTGGGAGGGAAGAAGAGTTTGGTTTTGGGAGAAGAAGGGTAGAAAAGAAAAAGGAAAAGAAAAAAAAAAAAAAAAAAAAAATGTGATAATACGATATATGCTGGGACGGAAAAAGGTCTGGGAATAGGGATTTTTTTTTTTTTTTAGTGGTAAAAAAAACCAGCCACCATCACACCCAAGGTGTGATAGCTATTGTTTTTCGACCCTTTTTTTTTTTTTTTTTTTTTTTTTTTTTAAGAGAAAGGTGTGTGTCACACCCTAGGTATGACACAGACTGGTTTATGTCTCCACAATTTCTCCTCTTCTCCATCATAGCGATGATTATCGTCACACCTTTGGTGTGACAAAAATCTGATTTATGGCCAAGAATTTCTCCTTTTCGACACCACACTCATGGTCCTTAGTCACGTCCTAGGCGTGATCTTCCATTTTTCAAAACTCTTTTGTTTCTCCGCATGCACTAGCCTTCAATAACCAATTGCGCACATCCATCTCTCTGCAAAACAGACACAGACACGACCAAACCAAAACAAACCCTATAAAAATAAGAAAAAAAGAATACTTGGGTTGCCTCCCAAGAAGCGCTTGTTTAAGGTCATTAGCTCGACCCCTGTTTAATTCAATCCGGAGGTCGAGGTGGAAAAGAGGTAGATGAGACCTTCTTCTTCACTTGAACTCCCTCGGCATGCTTCTTCGAGCCCCATATTCTCACGCCATTACCTTTAGGCATACCACCCATATTGTCCCCATCTCCCTTACAGGACATAAATTCCACGGGATGTTTATCATTCTCGTGCTGTACACCACTCCTACTTGGTTTAGGATTTGGAAGGATGGGTTTTGTCTTCTCCCGTATGACTTCTCTTTTCTTCAGCATCGGAACATCCGGCCTACGATCATCCACCTTAGCCTTCACTTGGTTGATTGAGGGATAGCAGTTTGCCTCGTGCAAGTGGATACTCGCAATGAATTCAGCGCTCCCATTGACGTTTGGTTCACCATGAAGCATGTAGCTCTCTAAAGGGTCACTCGGAAAAGGTTTCATAATATCATCTTTCTCACACCCCTCCTTAGAATAAATTCTATAACAAGACTTCTTAACCAAAGAAAAATCTGGATGGCTAGACAAATTGAACTGAGCTTTCTCTTCTCCAACATTCAAGGATAGACTTCCACTTTTCACATCAATAACCGCTCCCGCCGTAGCCAAGAAAGGTCTACCAAGAATGATTGGGATGTTGGTATCCTCATCCATATCAAGAACAACAAAATCAGTCGGTATGGAAAACTTACCCACTTTAGTTGGAACATCCTCCACTATACCTTCCGGATGTTTGACGGATCGATCCGCCAATTGCAGTGATATCGTAGTGGGCTTCAAATCACCAAGTCCTAACTTTAGGCAAACAGACAGAGGCATCAAACTGACACTAGCACCCAAATCGCATAATGCCCGATCAATAGTCACATTGCCAACCATGCAAGGTATAAAGAAGCTACCAGGATCCTTAAGTTTTGGAGGCATTTTATTTTGAATTATTGCACTACACTCCTCCATTAAAGCGATTGTTTCATAGTCCTCTAGCTTTCTTTTATTAGACAGAATGTCCTTTAAAAACTTAGCATAGGTTGGCATTTGCGAAAGTGCCTCGGTGAAGGGTACATTGATGTAAAGCTTCCTTAGAACCTCTAAAAACTTTCCAAATTGCTTATCTAGATTTGCCTTAGCCAATCTTTGAGGGAAAGGCACAGGAGGCTGATAGGGTGGCGGTGGGACGTACTTAGGCTCTAGTTCTGGTTCTTTCTCTATAGGGATTTCAACCTCAAACTTAGGTTCCTCGTTTTCATGGTTACCTACCTCATCCTCCTTACTCTTACCAATCAAGATATCGGGCTCCACAAGTTGTTTTCCACTCCTCAAAGTCACTGCAATACAATGCTCCCTAGGATTCACTTCAGGTTTGCCCGGCAGTATTCCAGGAGCATTGGAGGAAGCAACTGCTTGTTGAGAAATTTGATTCTCTAGTATCTTACTGTGAGCAGCTAGGTTGTCCACCTTAGATGCTAGAGTCTTAATCATCAACAGGTTCTCCTCATTTTTCTTGGCTTGGTTCGCCATAAAATTTTCTATTAAACTCTCAATATTGGACTGTTGAGGAGAAGGATTGGATGGCCTATGTTGGAAACCAGCAGGGGTAAATGGGGTAGGTTGCAACGCATTATTCCTATATGGGAAAGTGTTATAGAAATTTACTTGCTCACGGGATTGGGTAAGAAGTTGACATTCCGAAGCAACATGTCAAACCACACCACAAACTTCACAAGGTATTTCTGCATAACTCAAAGCACTCACATTCATTTTATCAAATTTAGAGCTAAGAGCATCAACTTTAGCAGAAAGAAGGGTCAAAGTGTCTACCTCATATTTACCTGGCTCCTTCTTTGATGTGCTAGGGGTTCTGTTTCCTAACCACATGGAACTGTTTGTTGCCATATCTTCAATGAGATTGTATGCATCATCAGGATATTTATTATGCAGTGCACCTCTTGCCGCAGCATCTATGTTCATCCTATCCCTATAATCCAGTCCATTATAAAATGTCTGCACTAATTGCCATTTTTCCAACCCATGGTGAGGACAGTTCCTCAGCATTTCCTTAAACCGCTCCCAAGCTTCATAAAGGGATTCATTGGATTGTGTAAAGCTTGTAGTCTGATTCCGCAACTGAACTGTCTTACTAGGAGGAAAATACTTGGCTAAAAAGGCCTGAGAGAGTTGATCCCAAGTAGTCACCGTGCCTGGTGGTATGGAATGGTACCAGGCTCTTGCCTTATCTCTCAGGGAAAATTTGAACAACATGGTTCTGATCTGATCTGAAGTGATGTTGTTCACTTTGAGGGTATCACAGTATTCCAGGAATATCTTTAGATGCATATTAGGATCTTCTGTAGGTGATCCCCCAAAGGAATTCTAACTTGAACCATCCGAATAAGAGCGAGCTTCAGTTCGAAGTTATTTGCTGCTATAGTAGGCTGCACAACCCCTGGCTGTAAACCCTGTGCAGTAGGCACTGAGTAATCCTTCAAGGTCTTATTATTGTTTTCAGCCATCTCTGTTTCAGATTTAGTTTCCTCTGTCTCAGATTCCAGCTTAAACAATCTTCTCCTCCTGTGAAAAGTCCTCTCGATTTCTTGATTTAACTCAAAGAGATTGTCAAGACTTCGAGATTTTCGCATAAACAAGAAGAAAAGACAACCAAGAGAGGAAAGCACAATTACCTACTAAAAAAAAGTCTAGTCTAACAAAATTAACAACCGGCTCGATGTTGGCACTCAAGTCCCCGGCAACGGCGCCAGAAAACTTGTTGTGTGATTTTCACTTTACTCACTAAATGCTACCGCAAGCGCACGGCTTATCGAGTAGTACTTAGGATGTCGATCCCATAGGGACTTGGGACAATCACCGAATAGTTATCAATTTATTTAGCTAAACTAATCAAATTTTGGTGTTTTGAATTATAAAATAACTAAGAACTAAGGTCCTATTTAAACTCAACAAAAGTCCAAGAAATTACTAGAGATCAAGTTGGAAGAACTTCTAAGATGTCGGATTACCACGGTAGCAAATATATGATTTTCACATTGACTTTTCCATTTACTATGAATATTTGCTTATGTTGACGAATAATCAAAAGTGATCAACAATATTCTTTTGAACTACTATTAATCGTGCCTAAATTAATATTAAATCCGATTTCTCGCTCATTAAATCAATTTAGACCCATTAAAACATCATTATTCATATTGTCACAAGAAATTTCAATTAACTTTCGCTCTCATGAATTTTCTTGATTGAAATTAGGGTTCTAACCTATCAATTAAATTTCACCTTTCAGTCCATCACCTAATTGATAATAAATTATTCATATAAACCTATGGAAATTCATCTTTCGATCCATCAATCCATAAATTCATACGAAATAGCACACCAAAATCAATACAAAAGCATATCGATTCATAATAATAGGAAGGATCGAATCTTTAACTCATATATTCATTTACCGGGCTCTCCTGATCCTAGAAAGTTAAATCTACTCGCGC
Source organism: Gentiana straminea (assembly GCA_036785695.1). Classification (NCBI taxonomy): domain Eukaryota; kingdom Viridiplantae; phylum Streptophyta; class Magnoliopsida; order Gentianales; family Gentianaceae; genus Gentiana; species Gentiana straminea. The sequence continues at coordinate 508,533 of JAVUPR010000241.1, read as the reverse complement.
ATAATCAAAGAGATCACAAAAATCATGGATTTAAGCATTGTGAAACGTAAAAATAAAATAAAAGGAAGAAAATTAAGAGAAAGGAAATAGAATTTGTTGGAAATAAAATTTTATGTTTTGATGATAATTCATCTTATTTGTTATAATGTTATCTTAACCCCATTGATGAAGTGCTGAAGCCAGCTGTTATAGTGGAAAGCTAAAAGATGTCTAGAACTGAATGTATAAGATTTATTAGAGTCGATCTTTGTATAAGTTACATCAGACAAGCACTGTAATTGATAGTGTCGTAAAACTGAAAACTGGGAATCAATTAGAAAACTGGAAATCATCAAGACAAACAAAAAACTGACTCAGAATACATCTACTGAAGAAGTTAAGTTCGCTGAGAGTTACAGACTCGGTTGGCTTATCTTGAAGAATGAAGAACTGAGGGACACAGACTCAGTTATTGAAGAATGAAGAACTGAAGGCACAAACTCAGTTGTGAAGATTAAAGTCGAGACTATAAAGTTGTACTTCAGGCAAGATTGTGGTGACCTGAACTGACTTTATGGATCTTGTATGAAGACCTAAGAATCCTAAGGACAATGAATTCTTAGATGATAAATATATCATGGTGTACTCTGATTAAGTCAATTATAATCAGATGAAAACTGGAGTACTGATATTTGAAGAAGAATAAAATTTCAGTTAACGCTCCAAGTCAGTAAGGAAACTGACAAGTAATAAACTCAGCGTAAAACTGATAAGGAAACTCAGTTTTACAAGTTAGTCATCCAACAAACTGAAAGTAAATCGAACGTTGTAAAGAAAGAAATTTCATTGGATGAATCACTGACACAGCAGGAACGGTCAGAAAATATAACCGTTGCAAAGATATACGTTGATATAATTCAAATCAAAGTCAGATGAACGTTGGACTTCACACTATAAATAGAAGACTTTGCACAAACAAAAAATAGCATATACAAGAATCAACAAGCAATTTGTGCACACTATTTGAATTGTCATCATCACTGAACTATAACAAGATCATATCTAGTATTTCTTCAAGTGTTCAAAGCTACAAAGAATTTATCAAGAATTCAACACTCTGAAGAACCACAAACAAGAATCAATTTATTGATTCTCAGCCCAACTTTGATTCTATTTCAAAGGTTTAGATCGTGAAGCAAACCGGGAAGGTTTTGTCAAGGCGATTGTGACAAGCGATCGGGTAGATCGTGTTTGTGGTGGTAGGCGGTGAAGAGGCAATCCTACCCTCTAAGGACCAGTGGTTCAAGCATTTGGAGAGCAGCAATTCTACATGTTCTACACTTGTTTAGATAGTGAAGCTAGGGATTAGCCAAGGACAATTGTTTAGGACTTTTTGTAACAGTTCACCTCAAGAAGTTCTAGTGGAATTTTCCTCCGCACCACAGGGGAAGAGAGGACGTACAAGATTACACCACCTGGAACCTCTATAACATCTGCGTTATTTACTTATTTATTTAGTATTTACTTACAGCATTGTGATACTTGATTATTATACATCTCACAGTCACAACTGACATTCACCAAAATTCAGTTCACAACACTCAGTTTTCATAACAGAACAACAAGATCAATATAAAGGCTAAAATTATATCCGCTGCCGGTTGACTCAGTTTCAGCTTAAGTCAGTTTGATTTAATCTCAGCTTAGTCAGCTCAACTCCACACAAGTTTTATCTGAATCCTAATCTGTTTAAAATTCAGTTTTTGGTGACAAGTTTATTCACCCCCCCATAAACTTGTGTCAGCCTTTCCAAGGGACCAACAATTGGTATCGGAGCAGTGTTTCTTTAACCAGATATCATTTGCTCGTTATCCTCTAGTTGTTCTTATTTGAAAGCTAAATTTTAAATTAGTCTACAGTCAGTCTTCACTCACTCACAATGGATAACAATCAATATGCAAGACAAATGCTTATGTGCAACATGGACGAGATTTGACAAATACAAACGTCGTATGCGAGGCATTCCTAGCAACTACTCATGATGAAATGATGGATGTACTCACCGATGGACCAATCCGGATCACCTACATGCAAGCGAAGGTGACAGACAAGTTCGAGTTCCAAAACCCAAATCTGAATGGACCAGTGATGATCGCAAGCGAAACAATCTCAACAATGTTGCCATGGACTTTATCCTCAGAACCCTTGACAGCAACATGTACTTAAAGGTGAAAGAATGCACAACTGCCAAAGAAATGTGGGACAAACTTCGATTAGTTTGTGAAGGAACAGATTCAATCAAGGAAAATAAAATTTCCGTTGCAAAGCAAAAGTTCAAGAATTTCAAGATGAAATCGGAGAAACCATTGATCAAATGGAGACAAGATTCAAGCTATTATGGATGAACTAGATCTACTCGGGATTGATTACTCAAAGAAAGTCATCAACACCGAATATTGAAGGCATTGCCAATGTCTTTGGAAAATGAAGGTCAACTGCTATGGAAGAATCCAGGAGACTTGATGTAGAAGATTCATTCAAGATCTTTTCAGATCTAAAAGCTTATGAATTCAGTGAAGATTTCACAACCACAGCTGCAATAATCAAAGCTCTGGAAGAACCAAAGACCACAAAGACTTGCAGCGGAAGATCAAATGAGATTCAAGAAAACTCATCTAACAATATTCATGAATTGGATGAAATGAAAGAACAAATGGCTCTAATGATGAACAGAATTCGAAGAATGAAGAGTGGACATCCAGTCACTCAAAATTTCATCAAAAGGACTCCTGAGAAAAGAAAAGATGATGAATACCTCTGTTTCAACTGCAAGAAACCAGGACACTATAAAGCTGAATGTCCAGAACTGATCAAGAAGACACCACCAAGGAGAGTTGGTAGAAGAGCACTTCTTGCTGGAGATGAATCAGATTATGAAGCCGGTACTGAAAGATTATCAGATGATACGGCTTTAATGGCACACATGGAAGATCCAAATAAGGTATGTGAATCAAACTCTAAATATTCCTCAGCTCAGATTTCCATGATGAATGCATGTTCTTCGATTGCTGACTCCAATCCAAAAAATCTAGAATTAGAAGAAACTCTTGATGAATTGATGAATCATCTAGTAACCATACAAGCTGGTTATGAATCAATCAAAGCTGAGAAAGAAAGTCTAATTCTTGAAGTTGAAAGATTGAAGTCTGAACTAAAAATGTTGAAACTGACTAAAACTGATAAAGGAAAGATTCGAATCGATCGCCATCGCATCGACGAAGAAGAATCGAATCGTTTGCTCAATCAAGTTCAATTACTTGGATTCAAATCGGAAAACCATATGGAGACAAAGCGGGTTAGGATTTGATACACAAAGCAATCTTCGAAGAATGGAACTAGCAAAGCCGCCGGGCCGAGTACCAAAACTCGGTATTAAGTTTGTAGTTGAGCAAGTTCCACAACCGAGAAAATTGCCGAACCAAGAAAGCCGCATCACACAGATAAATCGCTTTTTCTAAGAAGAAAACTGTATCTACCTACAAAACTAAATCAAATGGTAGACCAGCTGTATTCAATAGAAACCGACATGGCAAATCAACTGCCAGATCCACAAAAACCAATGAAGTCTGGAACCAGAAAAATTACAATCAAAACAAATCCAAGAATGTCAATCATTCAAAGATTCACACATTCAGGGGGAAAGGAAGGTTGTATCCTTCTGATGATGATTGGAATTTTACTGAATTTGTTATTAAAACTACTAATGACAATCATTCCAGACCGAAAACTTATCACAAGTTTCAGTCCAAAACTCAGCAGAGGACTAATCTCGCTCGGCATAAGTCACGACAAAGGTCGGTATAGACCTCGGTACGAAGGAATGATGGTTATCACTCCAGCTTTAATAACAAAAATCAACATGGAAACAAATTACGGTCGAGAAGATTCGAGAAATCATATAAATAAGACACGGTCAAACATAGACGCTATGGGAGTGTGGCTTACATATATGAAAACAAGTGCAACAATATCCGAAGAATTCCAAAAGGATATATTCCCGAGTTGTACCGACAACTGACCCTCATGGACCCAAACTGAGTTGGGTACCTAAAAATTTTTAATTTTCACTGCAGGATATATGGTACTTTGACAGTGGTTTCTCTAGACACATCACACATGACAAAGAGCAAAGACTGTCTCAGTAATTTCGTTGAAAAGAATGGACCAAAAGTTAATTTTGGAAGTAAAGATAAACCAGGTTACACCAGAGGTTTTGGCACCTTAATCAGAAATGGACTTACAATCAAGAATGTATCCTATGTAGAAGGACTACACTACAATCTACTCAGCACAAGTCAATTTTGTGATATGGGATACAAAGTTACTTTTGATAAAGAATTCTGCGTTGTCATCAGCGAATCAGCTTATCAAGTTGTCCTAGACGGAAGAAGGAAGGAAAACATGTATGTGGTAGACTGGACAACAGCCGTCGCTGAAACTTGTTTGCTTGTGCACACCAAATCAGAAATCAGTTGGTTGTGGCACAAGAAACTGAGTCATCTCAACTTTGATGACATCAATACACTTGTTAAGAAGCAGCTAGTCATTGGATTACCGGAGAGATATCATATAAGAAGGACAAATTTATGTGATGCGTGTCAACAGGGAAAACAAACAAAGGCAAGTTTCAAGACCAAGTCTCAGCATTCAACAACCAGACATCTAGAATTGCTACATATGGACTTATTTGGACCTATTACACCAATCAGTATCAGTGGAAAGAAGTATACATTGGTGGTAGTAGATGATTTTTCAAGATATACCCGGGTCATCTTTCTAACCAAGAAAAGTGAAACCAAGCAAAAACTCACGAACTTCTTAAGAGACTTCGAATCGAAAGGAGTTTCGGTTGTAAAGATAAGATCGATAAAGGAACCGAATTCCTCAACGGTGTGATTATTGAATATTGTGAAGAAAATGGTGTTTTACACCAACTTGCTTGCCACGGAACACCTCAACAAAATGGTGTAGCTGAAAGAAGAAACAGAACGCTCAAAGAAGCTGGAAGGACTATGATCTGTGAAGCTAAACTACCTGAAAGATATTGGGCAGAAGCAGTAAACACAGCTTGTTACACTTAGAACAGGGCTCTCATGAACAAGAGACATGAAAAGACTCCTTATGAAATTTGGAATGGAAGAAAACCAAATGTTTCATACTTTCATGCGTTTGGAAGCAAATGTTTCATACACAACAATGGAAAAGATCAACTTCACGTTTTTCAACCCAAAGCTGATGAAGGAATTTTCCTAGGATATTCAAGTGTCAGCAAAGCATTCAGAGTATTGAATAAAAGGACACTCAAGCATGAAGAGTCAATACATGTGGTATTTGATGAACCAAATTTTCCTGGTGAAACAACTGAAGACCGACCCGAACCAGTTCCTCAGTCTCAGTTACCAATCACACCAGAACCTGTTTTAGTTGATGTTGGAAGACTACAAATTTCAGAATGTTCAGATCAAGATCAGCCTCAGTTTCCAACTACTCAACCACTTGAACAACATCAATCTGACTCAGTTGAACAAATTCAAGAACCAGTTTTTGAAGAATCAGTTGAACAAAGTACAAATCAACCAATACAAACTCACACACATCAATGGATGAGAGACCATCCTGAAGAACAAGTTATTGGTGACACTCAAACTGGAGTTCGAACAATACATCAACTGGATGCGATGATAGCATGCTTTCTATCTCAATCGGAACCTAAAGAACTTGAAGAAGCCTTGAAAGACCCAGACTGGATATTGGCTATGCAAGAAGAACTAAATGAATTTGAGAGAAATCAAGTATGGGAACTGGTAGATAAACCAGTTCATGTCAATATCATTGGAACCAAATGGGTTTTCAGAAATAAACTTGATGAAGATGGAAATGTCATTAGAAACAAAGCCAGACTAGTAGCCAAAGGATACTCTCAAGCAGAAGGCATAGATTTTGATGAAACTTACGCACCAGTCGCAAGACTAGAAGCAATCAGACTTTTTCTTGCTTATGCAGCTCACAAGAAATTCAAAGTCTATCAGATGGATGTTAAAAGTGTGTTTTTGAATGGAGTTCTTGAAGAAGAAGTGTATGTTCAACAACCACCTGGATTTGAAATCAAGGATCAAACTGATAAAAGTTTTCAGACTAAGGAAAGCTCTTTATGGACTTAAACAAGCACCAAGAGCTTGGTACGAGACTCTGTCTCAATTTTTAGTAGATAACGGATTTATCAAAGTAACAATCGACAAAACATTATTCAGGATGAAGAATGGAGAAGATACTCTACTTGTTCAAATTTATGTTGACGATATCATCTTTGGATCAGAAAATGAACAGCTATGTGAAAAATTTGCAAGTTTAATGAAAAGCAAATTTCAAATGAGTATGATGGGAGAATTAAATTATTTTCTAGGATTGCAAGTTAAACAACTAGCTGATGGAATCTTCATTCACCAAACCAAATATACAAGAGAACTTATCAAAAAGTTTGGTATGGAGAAATCTACTGGAATTTCTACACCAATGGGAACCAACATCAGACTAGATGAAGATAAAGAAGGTAAAGATGTTGATCAAACACTCTACAGAAGGATGATTGGAAGCTTACTCTATCTTACAGCAAGTAGGCCAGACATATCTTTTACTGTCGGTGTTTGTGCAAGATTTCAGTCAAGACCAAAGGAAAGCCATCTCACAGTTGTGAAGAGAACCTTAAAATATCTAAAAGACACAGATGGAGTTGGTATTTGGTATTCAAAAGAAGGAGAATTCAAGCTAATTTCTTACTCAGATTCAGACTATGCTGGATGCAAAGTGGACAGAAAAAGCACATCAGGCACATGTCAGTTATTAGGAAATAGACTCGTGTCATGGTTTAGCAAGAAGCAAAACTCAATCTCAACTTCAACGACGGAGAAAGCCGAATATATAGCAGTTGGAAGTTGTTGTGCTCAAGTTTTATGGATCGGACAACAATTAAGAGACTATGGGATAGAAGAAGGAACAATTCCCATAATGTGTGATAACACAAGTGCAATTGCAATTACTGATAATCCAGTTTTACACTCAAGAACAAAGCACATTGATGTTCGTCACCACTTTATAAGAGATCATGCAGAGAAAAAGGATATAACAGTTCTTTATGTACCTATTGAAGATCAATTGGCAGACATCTTTACTAAGCCACTGGACAAAGAGAGATTTGCAAAATTAAGAACTGAGTTGGGAATAATCAAAGTCAGTTAAGCCAGAGATTCGTCAAGGGGATTAATCTTTGTTATGTTGGGTGCGCTCACTTAACAGATTAGTCATTGACATCAACAATCTCAAACTGACAAATTGGAAGAATTTGACAGAACTGAACAATTTGATAGGAACTAAATTATTTCCAAAACTGACCTCAGCATCAGTTTTCACTTTATTCAAATTTGGTCAAAGGTTGATAAGATAAAATCAACAGCGGTTATATCGCATTAAATTGCCACAGTTCTTTTTGTCAGGACTTCGTGTGTACACCCCACGATTGTCGAAAACAGTACCTGTATCGGTTATCAAAACCATCATGGAATTTGAAAAGTTGTACCATTCAACCGCCAAAATATCCTACCTATTTATTTAATCTCTGTTCACACTATTTTTCTTATTAAGAAAAACAGACTCTTTTCAAACCTACCCTTCAAATCAAATTTCTTTGTGTTCACACTCAAACATGGCCACCGTAAGTGATTCGAAAGATAGACGATTAATCACAGAGCTGGATGAACTGACACTCGAAATGTATGAAGCTATGTGTCAAAACACTCTATTAGCCAGCTGTATACGAGACAAAATCGAAAAGCAACCAGGATTAAACAACATCCTCGAAGTTCGCTTCAAAGAAAAACGAGATGTGGAAGGCATTTTGCAGTTTTGGCAAAATATGCAATTAATCAGGGACTCCTTGATTACAACTGTTCGAGGAGATCGCATTGTGTTCAATGAAAGAGTTATGAGATCACTCTTTGGGTTCGCAAATACAACAGCAACTTCAATAGAGTTAGCAACCCTACCATTGGAGAAAGAAGATTTTCTCGCTATGATCACTTCATCTACGGAACCAATCGTACCTGGTGTTCATGTCGACAAAATCAAGCCGGAATTTGGACATCTCAGCATATGGCTCAGCAAACACGTCATTGTAAAATCCAAAGGGATTAATATACTTTCGAAGAAAATATTTTGCCGATGAATATAATTCTGGGACAACATAGAATTTAATTGGGCAGGTTATATTGTCAATCAATTCAAGAAGCAATATTTAGCTGAATTAGAAAGTATGGCAAATGCTCAAGTCAAGGACAAGTAATCGATGGCGATTCCGACTGAAGAAAACTCTTAGTGGAATCATTCAGTTTTATTTGGAAAGAATTAAGGAAGGGAAGCAAGCAAGAGAAACTGTGACATCAAAGGAAATCACAGAAACAACTTTCCAACATGAAGTAAAGCGATCAATCGTGTCTCGGCGAAAGAACCGAACAAAGAGGGACCAAGCGAAAATCAGAATCCACAGAAGAAAGATCAGTTGCAAGATGCTTGTACCCTGAAATCTCAAGTGAGATAGCACCAACTGAGGGGGAACAACAATTGACAACTGAAGATATTCAAGACAATGTCACTGCTATTCTTACTTCTCAAACACAACAGCAGTCAGTTCAACAAACGGCACCAGTCTTCGAAGCTGACAAAGTCATAAGGCTGATGAAAATGAAACTTCAACCATAAGATTTTCGTGATGCCAGTTTACAAACTGAAGAAAAATCACTCTTGGAGAAATTGGAAGTAAGAGATCTTTACTCTCTATTCCCTATTAAGGAATTTCTTGACAACTGTTTCAAAAGGTTTACTGAGTTAGCAAACAGAAGAGAATCAGGCACATCATCTAAAGACAGTTCCCAGAAAAAGGATGATGATGATCATGATAAGTCAAGAAAAGAAACTGATGGTACTACAGTTTTGCAAACAATCACTCAACCGCAACATCCAGTGACACAAACTGTACCACAGCAAGAAGCATTGTCAGTTGAAAACCAGACAACTGTCAATCAGCAAGCAAGTGATGAAATCAGACAACTGATGGTCATTAATACTCAGGACAAGGATCAAGTGGAAACTACATATGATCCCTCTGATTTTCTATCTAAGGAAGAATTGGCCAAAGTTCATGAAAACTTGAAAATAGTACTCAGTCAAAGAGATACACAGAATGGTCTTTTATCAAACATCTCTGGATATCTTGATTATAGAACTAGAACTGATGTTTCGGTTCATGCAAGACTAGAGATGATTCACAAATCAAGTTCAAGTTCGCTTCGAGATTGTCTTACTCAAACAACAACTTGAAGATTCAACCGCAAGAGATAGAGAAACTCATGCTCAAGCTCATTGGCATATTAATCAAGATATCTACGGGTTAGAAGCTCAACTTAAGGAAGTACTTGACTCTCAACGACAAATTTCGAAGATCAAAAAGAAACCCATGCCCTGGTAGATCAGTTATATGATGCCAAAAGGGGGAAGCTGAAGAAGAAAAGCTGAAATTACTCAGAGAAATGAAGCGACTTGAAGAAGAACTACAAAGATACAGATCAGATCCTAAATTTTTGAAGAAAGAGTTAACTGAAGATCAACTTATTTCAAAATACAATCAACCTGGAGACAGAAGAGTTACTCTTACAAAGGATCTGTGGACGCAGTTTATCAAAGACTACAATCCTATTAAAGCCAAATACACGGACAGAACATTTGAGGAATCCTTGAACTACTTTTTGTCTGATATTTACTCAAAGCAAAAAATTGCACAACATAAGAAGGATCGAAGGATTGAAGATAAACTGAAGATCAAAAACAAGGTTGAACAAATGAAAACCGATCTAACAGAATTTGAAAAATACTATCTGGAAGACTCAAGCTTACCCAAGCTAATTCAATGGAGAAGATGGAAAGAAAGTAGTCAAGTTGACTACAACAAGACCTTTTCAAAGGAAGACTCCAAACTTGAAGAAGATTTTCGTTTGTATGACAAGGCAAAAAGATATGTCTTAGTCATGCAAAAAGCTAAGAAGAAGCTCAGTCTTTAATCATAGATATTTGAACAAAATGCATGTATCCAGTTTTTGCTCGTTCTATTGAAAACCAGTTTTTCAGTTTTACATTGTTTCTCATTGTTTTGATCTTTAAGATTTTCTTTTAGGGAGAGTTTTGGCATCATCAAAAAGGGGGAAATTGTTGGAAATAAAATTTTATGTTTTGATGATAATTCATCTTATTTGTTATAATGTTATCTTAACCCCATTGATGAAGTGCTGAAGCCAGCTGTTATAGTGGAAAGCTAAAAGATGTCTAGAACTGAATGTATAAGATTTATTAGAGTCTGATCTTTGTATAAGTTACATCAGACAAGCACTGTAATTGATAGTGTCGTAAAACTGAAAACTGGGAATCAATTAGAAAACTTAAAATCATCAAGACAAACAAACTGACTCAGAATACATCTACTGAAGAAGTTAAGTTCACTGAGAGTTACAGACTCGGTTGGCTTATCTTGAAGAATGAAGAACTGAGGGACACGGACTCAGTTATTGAAGAATGAAGAACTGAAGGCACAAACTCAGTTGTGAAGATTAAAGTCGAGACTATAAAGTTGGACTTCAGGCAAGATTGTGGTGACCTGAACTGACTTTATGGATCTTGTATGAAGACCTAAGAATCATAAGGACAATGAATTCTTAGATGATAAATATATCATGGTGTACTCTGATTAAGTCAATTATAATCAGATGAAAACTGGAGTACTGATATTTGAAGAAGAATAAAATTTCAGTTAACGCTCCAAGTCGGTAAGGAAACTGACAAGTAATAAACTCAGCGTAAAACTGATAAGGAAACTCAGTTTTACAAGTTAGTCATCCAACAAACTGAAAGTACAATCGAACATTGTAAAGAAAGAAATTTCATTGGATGAATCACTGACACAGCAGGAACGGTCAGAAAATATAACCGTTGCAAGATATACGTTGATATAATTCAAATCAAAGTCAGATGAACGTTGGACTTCACACTATAAATAGAAGACTTTGCACAAACAAAAAATAGCATATACAAGAATCAACAAGCAATTTGTGCACACTATTTGAATTGTCATCATCACTGAACTATAACAAGATCATATCTAGTATTTCTTCAAGTGTTCAAAGCTACAAAGAATTTATCAAGAATTCAACACTCGAAGAACCACAAACAAGAATCAATTTATTGATTCTCACCCAACTTTGATTCTATTTCAAAGGTTTAGACGTGAAGCAAACCGGGAAGGTTTTGTCAAGGACGAGTTGTGACAAGCGATCGGGTAGACCGTGTTTGTGGTGGTAGGCGGTGAAGAGGCAATCCTACCCTCTAAGGACCAGTGGTTCAAGCATTTGGAGAGCAGCAATTCTACCTGTTCTACAGTTGTTTAGATAGTGAAGCTAGGGATTAGCCAAGGACTATTGTTTAGGACTTTTTGTAACAGTTCAACTCAAGAAGTTCTAGTGGAATTTTCCTCCGCACCACAGGGGAAGAGAGGACGTACAGGATTACACCACTTGGAACCTCTATAACATCTGCGTTATTTACTTTACGCATTTACTTATTTATTTAGTATTTACTTACAGCATTGTGATACTTGATTATTATACATCTCACAGTCACAACCGACATTCACCGAGTTCGAGTTCACAACACTCAGTTTTCATAACAGAACAACAAGATCAATATAAAGGCTAAAATTATATCCGCTGCCGGTTGACTCAGTTTCAGCTTAAGTCAGTTTGATTTAATCTCAGCTTAGTCAGCTCAACTCCACACAAGTTTTATCTGAATCCTAATCTGTTTAAAATTCAGTTTTTGGTGACAAGTTTATTCACCCCCCCTAAACTTGTGTCAGCCTTTCCAAGGGACCAACAGAATTGTCTCACAAATATCATAAAACCAAGGAATTCATGATCCGTTCTTCGTTCTTGAGCCCTAAGCAAAAATCTTGTTCTTCAAAAGTTGAGAAAAAAAGAAGAAGATGGTGATAGGAATGTGATTCACGCCTCAAAATCTGATTATAGCGTGTCTCCCTGATTTTTCAGCTTTTGGGGATTAAAAATAGGATAATTACATCATAAAAATAAGTTTCCATAATTAATTTAATCAAGAAAATCTCTAAAAATCAATTATCTATCAATCTTGGACTCTTCTAGTGTGTGGGCTCCTCTTTTGCATTGAAAAACACGCCAATATACTAGAAATCACGTTGGTGAATGTTTCGACCAATCAGAACATTTCGTTGGCCGGATCGGTTTACGGAAACTGTCACACCCCAGGGTGTGACAGAGGCTGGTTTTTGAGTTCTTCCATTTTAGCTCTGTTTTTAGGCCTTTTTCTTCTAATCTCGAATCATCCTGCAATAATTCAATCATCCGCAGTAATCTAGCCCAAAAAGGATAAAAACATCACAAAATAACAACACACGACACCAAATTGAGTCCAAAACATCTAGAATTATTCGACTTTTTAGGAACTTATCAATAGTCATAAGTTTAGTTATCATTCCACTAAGTGTGTGAACCTAGGGTTGAGCACTCAACACAAAGGTTATAAGTGTATTGATCAATCTGGAAGGATCTATATTAGTAGGGATATGGTCTTCAATGACCATGAATACCCCTTCAAAATTGGTTTCTCTCAAGGTCCCAATAGGACTGTTCTTATTGACCCTAATCTTGTTAGCACCTATCAATTGTCTCTGAATATGCCAACTTCTGATCCTGACTCTCAAAAGGAATACAGTCATACACCTACTGAAACCAGTAATACCCCAGTCATGAATTGTCTGACACAGAGGCTGTTCATGATGAATCCTATCACAGTCCTAACTCCAGTCCTGTGTCTTCCACTTCCAATAAATATCTTAGCTCATCCACACACACATGTTCAAACTTCTCATACACCTTCCCAAGACCTAAGTCCAGAATTTGAAAGCTCATCCTCACCGACTCACCAAGTAGTGTGAAACAACAAATGACACCTCCTAAACTTATTGGTCATCATATGCAAACTAGAGGGATCTTTAAACCTAAAGCCTATCACTCATCCAACACTAAATCCAACACACCTGCTCATCTAACTAAACCTATTAAAGTATCTGATGCTTTGAGTAATCCTTAGTGGAAGCAGGCTATGATAGAGGAATTTCAGGCCCTTCAACAGAATCACACATGGGATTTGGTACCTGTAGAACTAGGACAAAATCTAGTTGGAAATAGATGGGTTTTCAAACTCAAATTGAAGCCTGATGAGTCTGTGTTGAAGCATAAGGCAAGACTTTTGGCTGAAGGGTACTTGCAAACTTATGGTGTGGATTTTACTGAGACATTCAGTCCAGTTGCTAAAGCTTCCACAATCAGAATTGTTCTAACTGTTACTGTGATGTTTAAGTGGACCATTAGGCAAGTAGACATTAATAATGCCTTCCTAAATGGTCCAATTAATGAAGCAATCTTTATGCCACAACTAGAGGGATTTGAAGATGCTACTAAACCTTAATATGTTTGCAGACTCAATAAAGCTCTGTATGGGCTCAAGAAAGCCCCAAGAGCATGGTTCAGTGCAATTAGGTCTCAAATGCTCCAGTGGGGTTTTACTCAGTCCAGGTGTTAAGGCCATATTTATATGATTATTAAAGGTTTATTTCATTATTATTTTCCCCACATTTGCGTAATTTACATAAGAATTAAGGGTTTAAGTGTAATTATTTAATAAAGATGATTTTAAGAGGGTTGTATGCAAAATTGATGATTTTAAGTGTTGATTTAATGGAATTATTATTATTTGGATTTTATTACATTTTTGCATTGTTTATTTATCATGTAGGTGTTAATTTTCGTGCATATAATGAGGATAAATGAAGCTCAAGTCAAATTATAAGAGATAGAGTTGGAATTGGCTTGAAGAAATTGGATAAAGATGAAGAGATCCGATCCTCAGCAGTTCAGACGGGCGTCTACTGATCCTAAACGAGCGTCCAGAAGTGAACTGGCGTCCATGCAGCGTCCAGAATTGTATTTTACATTCAGAGAGTTCAGACGGAGGATGAACGAGCGTTTACTCAGCGTCCAGGCATTCTGGACGGGCGTCCGGATATTCAGACGAGCGTCCGTTGCCGACTTAGTCATAACCGACTCAAAACTCTATATATAGCAGCATAATTGAGATCGCAATTTTACACCAAAAAGCTGCGGCCACAAGCCTTTTTACACAGAGATGAACTTCTCCAACCCAACAATCATCTCCAACATGATTGTTGGCTAAAAGCCTTGCAGTGAGTCGACGGAGGAAGCCCATCATCAGCACAACCAACTAGAGAGTTCGATGCTTAAGTTTAGTGAGTTTATTTCATAGTTTTTCATTACTTTGGATCTGTTTTGCATTGTTATGTTTTATTGGATTAAGATTTGATGAAACGATCTATTTATATTTGATGCTTGAATGATTATATGAAAATATATTGTTTAAGTTCTCTTTTGTTCAAAGTAATGCAATTATTCATGTTGTAAGAGATTATGCATGATTAGTTGAGTAAGAGTTTGGAAACAACCTCGTGATTTCGTTTTGATTGCATGTTTAGTTTGTTTGAAAAGATAAACGAAACCCTAGAATTTGGTTGAAGAAATTTAATTGAATTCATGAAAAATCACTACTAAAAACTACATCTTAGATCACCATCTAGTTGGGGGTTGTTGGTTGATGGGTGGATTCGTTGCCTCGCTGTGTTTTCCTTTATTGTTTATTAATCAAATCGTTTAGATTAAGTTTAGTTTAAGTTTTAGTTTTTAAACCCTAGTTTCCTGCCGTTTTCCTGCACTTTTCTGCTTCAGTTCATAATCAGACGCTCGTCCGCAATAGCAGACGCTCGTCCATTAGATTTCGTTTCCAGACGCTCGTTCACTTTAGTGAACGTTCGTCCGTGTTTCTGTTTTCTTATTTTCTGCTTGTTTTTATTTCCTGTTTTAGTTTTAATTCTTAGGTTTAGGTTTTAGTTAGTTTCAAATTTTTAGTTTAGATAGATAATTGTGACATAATTGATATAGATTTATATTTGAATCCGATAAACATTCCACTCCCTTAGGACGACCCGTAAACATCCTATACTACGATCCTTATACTTGGGGTGTTTCGGTTATAAATTGTAAAACTCGTTTTTACCGAACAAGTTTTTGGCGCCGTTGCCGGGGAATAGGTGTCATGTTGAATCCAGTCTTGTTAGTTCTCGATTTTGTTACGTTTATTTTTGTTTTTAATAAAAGTAGCGTATACCAAGTTGAGAGTTTTTATTTTGCCGTGTTTCGATGACCGTTAGGTTAAGAATGTGCAAAAGTTTTTTACTCAACTTGTTTTACGTGAAGTTTATATGTTTATGTGTTACCTAGTCTAACCCCTGTGCTTAATTTGATAAGGTCATGTTGTCTTTGATCGTGTTGCTTTGTGTTGTGTTCATAAGTATTTAGGGTTTTGCTGTGTTTTTCCCGCTCGTCCGTGCATTCTTGTTGTATGGACGAGCGTACGTTCGTTGGACGCCCGTCCGCTTCTTCATCTGCAGTGAACGAGCGTTGGGAAGTATTGGACGCTCGTCCGTTCAAATATTTTCAATCCTGTTCTGATTTAGAGGACCAGACGAGCGTCTATAATTTCTGAACGCCCGTCCGGTCGGTTTTCAAGGCAGACGAGCGTCTGCAAGGTGGAACGCCCGTCCAGTTCTGAACGCTAAGTGAACGATCGTCCGGGGTTCAGTCCAGGTTCTAAATTTCTTGATTTTATTTTCAATGCTTTTATTTGATGTGGATTTTTCATTCAAGCTTCTGTGGCTAATTGATTTTTACATAGATGCCCTGAACTTATATGTTTTTACCTTTCCATCTATGAATCCATGTTAGATAATTGATCAATTCCTTATATATGATTCATCTAGGCATGTTATAGTGATTTGTCGGTTCTCGTAAGCTATAACTCGTTCTTATGGTTAATTAGTAGCTAATGTCGGTTCCCGTATGCTACATACCGCTCCGATGAATCTTTTAAGCTTTTAAGACTTACGTGCTTCCTTTGTTTTTATAGTTCATATGGGTAGCTACTGTCGGTTTTCCGTATGCTACGTCCTTTCTCCATATGAGTTATACCGTTTAGTATAGCTAACTGTTGGGTTTCCATAATGCTATCACTTTTGACGAGTCTTAAGGCGCGTCTACACTGCACGTAATGGACAGCACTGTCGTTTATCGTAACCTGTCATTATTTGGTAGACGTTTATTTTATATATGTCATGTTGCAAATGAATGGGCTAGTTTTCTTTCTTTTATTTTCTTTTATTTTTGCGTATCATTTAGATGCATATCATCTAGTTGCATTGTTTTTGTTTTTATTTCTCTTGAGTGTAGTTAACTGTCGGTTTCCGTAATACTACCTCGTTTTTTTTTCCATGATGGTAACTGTTGGTTTTCCATATGCCATCATTATTTTATTATTGTATATCATGTAGATTGCATTGTAATATATTTTCATGTAGTTGCATCTAGCCCTACTCTTTTTTAATGTTCCATGTATATGTTCCATCTTTATATGAGCTAAATCTGAAAAATCTCTATGACTTCTTTTCCGTGTATAATCCTCTATCATTATTAGTTGGAGTTTGATGTTTCTGTTTGCACATGTGGTCTATATTATTCTACAAGCTTCTGTGGCTTTATTCTTAGATGTCCTGAGTTGAAGTGTTGATCTTTCCATCTGAGCTATTACTTCTTTGTGTGCTTATATCAAACTTCCATACTTAGACGCTTAGATGTTCTGTACTTTCCCTGTTTGATTTTTCCATCTGAAGCGATTCTATTTTGTGCTTTGTACGTTCTATCCCCCCTTGTCCCCGAGATATTTCCTTGATTGTCAAGTGTGCAGGATCTTTGCGATAGCAATTGTGAGTTTCAGATGATATCAGTTTTCCGGTGGATGGTCCACAGTCTATTGATTTCCTCGGGCATTTCTGGATTTGATGCTAGCCACTTCCGGAATTGCCACTTTCGAACGACAATCAGCTAAGTTCTTTCTTTCTTTTTATTTCTGCACAACATGAGGACATGTTGTAATTTAAGTGTGGGGGAGGGGAATAGCTTATGTGGTATCTACATTCATTTTCCATACTTTTATATTTCTATGAAAAGTGCTTAATTTTTAAATTTTTGTTTTGTCCCAAGTGAACAAATGCATATCTTTGTTCGAGTTCTTATATCATTGGTGCATTATTCTGCATATTTAGTAAATTTAGATGTTTCACCCGACACTATTTTTCACGTGCCATAGTAGATGATGAGCTATGTTTTAAAGCTATGCCCATTTGATTAGAGATTTTTGATGATTATCGCATGATTCTTTGCTTCCATACGAATTTTGAAATTTTAATAGTTTGTGTTTAGAGTTAAAGTATGACATACTGTGAATATCTGAAGGTTTGAATGTGATAGGAGGGATATAATTTAAGGTTTGCATACCAATCTAAGATGAATAATATGAATAAGATATATTTATACGTGTCGGAAGTAGCTACCAATGATTTGAGTGCGGTAGGGCATTATCTTGAAATGTCCTATACCACTATGAGGTTAATAGCTCCTGACTGCCTGATGATAGTAGTCCAGCTAGGGTGTTATCCTGAAACATCCTATTGCTGGGAATGAGGGCATATGTGCTATATATGTGGAATTGATTGAACTTTAAGAAAAATTAGTGAATGGCAATGTGAAAAGATGGTTGGAAACCTTAGTTATCTTCTGACTATCCCCAGTATAAACTGAAAGATATGATGTAGGGATTATCCTCTAAGTATGTCGGAAATATTTTAAAGACTTCCTATTATCTTTTCGGAATAAGTATGTTTTGTGAGGTGCATGTTATAATCATTTTTATATTTCTAATTTAAATGGGATGTTGGCTAGTTTTGTTTGAATCAATTTCAAGTGTGGATTTAGTGGAAATTTATTATGGCTATGCACACACTCACTTGGGTGAACCTCTAAACTACTTGAATATGTTTTATATTTGCATAAGTGTTTATTTGTCTCGAGTTATGATTATGTTTTGTCTTGCTCGGGACGAGCAAGGTTTAAGTGTGGGGGAGTTGTTAAGGGTGATTTTATACGTTTTATAAGGATATATTTTATATCAATATTCCCCATATATGGATGTTTTTCCGTAGAATTCGAGCTTATAATCGATTAATTGAGTAAATGGTGTTTTTAATAGGTTAATTGCAAAATGTAACGATTTATGTGCTTAAATTGTGATTTTATGTTATTTTGGGATTGTGTTACGCTTTGGTATATTTTCCTATATTGTAGATACATATTTTGGCATGCAAGAGGATTAAATGATGAGGTTTTGCATGGAAGAGAAGTGAAATGGAAGGAAGATGGAGATAAAGCTTGGAATGAAGCTTTCAAGCAGCCGAACTTCCGATGCAGTTCTTGATATGATAACAACCGATTTTACTCTGGACCTCAAGAGAAGAGTTGTAGGGCTTGAAGAGAGGATTCTACAGGATTTTGAATCACTCCATTCCGACTTACGAGGCCCGAGATATGAGCGTTACAAGTTTGGATGTTGTTGCTGAAAATAGTGAACGGGCGTCCGACCTTGTGAACGGGCGTCCGGCACCGTTACTGTAGCAACCGCATCGGATTTTCTATAAATAGCAGCAGCTTTTCAACCCTAATATGATACCATATCGAATTTTTACACAACAGCAGCTCTTCTCTTGAACCCTAAAGTCGAGTTTTGAGAGCAGCAGCCGGCCGGCTGAGCTCCATGCTTGGCCGGCCGGTGGTTAGTCTAAATAGGATCTTCTTTTCGTTTTTTTTTCGTTTCTTCCATTGATGATGAAGCTGTGAGCATGAAGCAAGCTTTGTGAGATTATTTTCCAGCTGCAACTCAATTTCTTTTTCACGGATGATTTTGTAAGTGTTAATTTAAATTGTTTCTTTTCCTATGTTAAATTGCATCTTGCAATTGTATATCGAAAGATGATTGCATGATTTAATGCTACCGTATGACGGAAGTCGGTGTAGTTTAGATCACCGTAGGAAAGATTAGATTTTTAATCTATACATAACGGAAGTTCGTAGGTTAAATATCTTATACGTTTTTAATTGCATGGTGTTCGCCCGAGTAACATTTCAATTGCATGCTAGTTTTATAATCTGGCACCCTTTAGTTGTTATCAGTAGTCATATCATGTTCTGAGAATAGGTTTAGTAAGTCGATACTCACTTGAACTTCATTTCACGAACCTATTAGATGAAGAGCCAAATATAGAATAGTTTCCGGTTAGTTAAAGGAAAGTTAATTCTTGATACGATAACACTTATTTAGCATTAATGAAAGTTAAGAACTAGTGCTATACTCACGCTTAGAATCTCGGTACCTTAGTGTTCTTGAGAACTTTAAGAGTCTTGAATGTGTTAGAAATATATTTGACCGAGAGTTTCCAAAGAGTTTGAAAAATATAAAAATATATATATCTATAAATAGAAATAAATGAATAGAATTTCTTTGCGGGAATTTTGTTTGTAACTATCACCTCGAGTCCATTTGGATACTTGCCCCAAATGGGGAGTGTGGTTTACCTTGGACGATGGGTTCGAGTGATCTCGGGGTGATCGCCTCTAATGTAGGGGAGAGTGTTATACTTTTGAGACGCGACGATAGGAATAATAAAATATAAATGTACGTTTTTTTGGAATTCTAAGTCAAGTTGATCTAAACCCGAGAGACCCAAAAGGTATTTTCTTGGTACTAAGTAAAGGAATTTAGTTGTGAGTTAGTTACTATGTTCTTGGTAATTAGTTTTTGTTAGGTAAGTGTTGTAGATAGAATGAAGTTTTCGTTTAGTTGACCGGATAACTCGTTAGTGCTTGATGTATTATATCAAGAGAGGATCGGTGGAAGTTTAGTAGGTTCGCACACACATCACCGAGTGAGGTCGATTTGCTTTGAATACTAGCTTGTCATGATTTTGACTATATCTCGTGTCAGGTTATGTGGATTCTTGATAGTATGTCTTGTTTTGTTTTGCTCGAGGACGAGCAAAAAGATAAGTGTGGGGGTGTTGTTTAGGGCTAAATTATAGTGATTTTCATATATATTTTATGAATCAATTTCCCCCATATATGGATTATTTTCATAGATATCGGGCCTTATAGTCAAATATTGAGTAAATGAGGTTTTTAATAGTTAAATATGAAAACGTATCGATTTTTATGTTTATTTGATGTTTTTATATTATTTTGGAAATTATTACGTTTTGGTATGTTTTTGATATTTGTAGATACTCATTGATGATGGAAGAGAGGATTTTAGAGAGCCAAATTCGTGCTTGGAAAGGATCAATCAAAGTTATGGAAGATTGAAAGATATAAGGAAAGAAATCAATCAAGATAAATGTCGGGAAATCAGGATTCCGGGAAGTGACGACCTTCCGACGCAGTTCTTGATATGATATAAACTGATTTGACTCTCGACCTCAAGAGAAGAGTTGTAGGGCTTGAAGAGAGGATTCTACAGGATTTTGAATCACTCCATTCCGACTTACGAGGCCCGAGATATGAGCGTTACAAGTTTGGATGTTGTTGCTGAAAATAGTGGACGGGCGTCCGGATCTTCAAACGGGCGTCCGCCACCGACTGAGCCGAAACCGCCTTACTTTTCCCTATAAATACAGCGTGTTTTCAACCCTAAAACATATATTTTCGACTCCTATTGATCCCCAATCATAAGAGAGCAACCCTAGGTCGCCCAAGCCCCTTTTGGGAGGCTGGGGTGGCAAGTTAGATTAGGTTTTATTTCGTTCGCTTTTCTTTTCTTGTTCGAGCATGATGAAAGGCAGCCATGGACAGCTTTGTGAAGCTTCTTTTCAGCAGCACTTTTATTTCTTTTCATGGATGATTTTGTAAGTTTTAATTCAAATTGTTTCTTTCCTTTGTTTATTTGTATCTTGCAATTTATATCGGAAGATTATTGCTTGTTGATGCTACCGTATGACGGAAGTCGGTGTAGTTTAGATCACCATAGGAAAGATTAGATCTTTAATCTATACATAACGGAAGTTCGTAGGTTAAATATCTAGGTTTACGAGAGAACCACAATTTAATTAATTCGATGCAAGATTATCTTAGATTGGAATTGAGGGATATCACCGTTATCGGAAAGATAGGATTTTTCATGTGTTTAATTCATTATGTTGTTCTTGTTCTCTTTCATGTTTCGTATGGTTTATGTTAATCGAATTTAGATAACGGAAGTTAATAGATTCGTTAGATTGCCATGAGAGAGATTGACAATAATTATTCCAACAAACGGAAGTTGAGGGATAATGTTGTTAGGTTAGGATTCAATCCATATCTTTGATTTGTATCGATATTAGTTAAGACCGGAAGGTAAACTAATTAATGGCGTGATAAATCGGAAGAGGAAACGCTTCTTTAGATAAGATAATAATCCAAGATAACTTGTGAATAAATATTTGTCTATCTTATTTCCTTCGGTGGGGTGATGGTTGTTGGGAAGAGGTTGATCATGGTTTGTTCATGGTTGTTCAGTAGATAGATTTACCGCTTTCGTAGATGTAGTTTTATTTATGTTTTTATCGCTTTTATCCTTCCTGGCTTTGGATTAACAATCCTCTGTCCAGTTTATTTTCCGTTTTAGTTTAGGTTTAGGTTAATAAAGAAGAATTAATAAGCTAGATTCAATAGCCCTTTTCCCTGAGGATCGATACCCGTACTTATCCAACTTTACTAGCAACTACCCGGTATTCGGCCGGTTAGGAGGTAGTTTTGCATGGTAGTATAGGTTTTATAAATTTCTTTTGTTTTTATTTTGTTTCTGCACGGGCCGTAGTCACTGTAGAGTTGTCAGGGGTCAACTTGCTCAGCCTGAGCCTGTCAGAATTTATTTTTATTTATTTTATTTTTAGGATTGCATATCATGTAGGCTGCATTCTAATATCTTTTTCATGTAGTTGCACCTAGCCTACTATTTTGTAATATTCCATGTATATGTTCCATCTCTATATGAGCTTAATCTGAAAATTCTTTCTGATTTCTTTTCCATGTATAATCCTCTATCATTATTAGTTGGAGTTTGATGTTTCTGTTTGCACATGTGGTCTATATTAATCTACAAGCTTCTGTGGCTTTATTCTTAGATGTCCTGAGTTTAAGTGTTGATCTTTCCATCTGAGCTATTATTTCTTATTGTGCTTATATCAAACTTCCATATTTGGACGCTTAGATGTTCGTACTTTCCCTGTTTGATTTTTCCATCTGAAGCGATTCTATTTTGTGCTCTGTATGTTCTATTCCCCCTTGTCCCCGAGATATTTCCTTGTTTGTCAAGTGTGCAGGATCTTTGCAATAGCAATTGTGAGTTTCAGATGATATCCGTTTTCCGGTGGATGGTCCACAGTCTACTGATATCTTCGAGGATTTTTGGATCGGAACGCGTCCGTTCCAGAATTGTTCCCTTTCGGCATACAATCAGCTAAGTTTTCTTTTTCTTTTATTCTGCACAACATGAGGACATGTTGTAATTTAAGTGTGGGGGAGGGGAATAAGCTATGTGTATCTACACATTTGCTTACATGATATTATTTCTATGCTAAGCTAAATGAGCCAAATTTTCAAAATTTTTGATTTGTCTCGAGTAAGCAATGCATGTTTTTGTTCGGTTTGTTATATTCATCGATGCTTTATGCCATATGTTCCATAGGTTAGTTGTTTCACCAAGATTTATTTTTCACGTGCCATAGTGAATGATGAGCTAATTTATAAAGTTATACCCCTCTTGGACGAGTGATTTCTGATTGTCTTATAAGTCGTGTGCTTAGTGCTACGTACATATCGTGAGACTTATGATAGTTTGTATTTAGTTCCAAGTACGATGTACTGTGAATATCTAGAAGATTGAATGTGATAAGTAATACGTAGCTAATGTCCTTTGAAAAAGTTGAGTTAATAATGAAATCAATAGTGTGTGTCGGAAGCTGGTCGATGATTTGAGTGCGGTAAGGCATTATCTCGAAATGTTTTATTCCACTATGATGACCAAAAGCTCACGACAGTCAGAAGAAGCTGCTTTATGATTTGAGTAAGGTAGGGTATACCACGTATGTCCTATTCTGCTATGATGAGCAATAGCTTATTCTGATGTGTGTTTAAATGTGAAATCAATTGAATCAACTTAGGAATTGGTATGAAAAGAATGAAATGAGACTTAGTTATCGTTAATCTTATCCCCAGTATAAACCGATGGATATGCTGTAGGGATTATCCTCTAAGTATGTCGGAAAGGTCTTAAATGTGTTCTATCATCTTTTCCGGGATATGTTCCGTTTTGTAGGGTGCATCTTATAAGTATCTTTTATTACTAGTTTGAAGGGGGTATTAGTTAGTTTTGCTTTGAGTTTTTCAAGTTTGGATTTAGTGGAAGTTTTCTATGGCTATGCACACACACGATGGTGAGCTTCTAATTTATTGACTATGTGGTGTATGTGTTGAGGTGTCTATATTCTTTCCGAGCCTTTATCTTGTTTTGTTTTGCTCGGGACGAGCAAGGTTTAAGTGTGGGGGAGTTGTTAAGGGTGAATTTATGTGTTTTATAACGCTATATTTTATAATGTTTTCCACCACATTCGTATGAATTGCATGGAAATCACGTGTTTAAATGGAATTATTGAGCAAATGACATTTTTAATGAGTTAATCGCAAAGTTGGTGAATTTATATGTTTTAATTATGATTTTATGTTTATTGGAATTATGTTACGCTTTGCGGTGTTTTTGATGTCATGTAGGTACAATTATGTGGCTCAATTGATGATCAAATGTTGATGAATTTCGAGCTATTTCAAGTTAAAAGAGATAATGGTGAATTGGATAGAGAAGAAAAGAAGATAAAGATGGAATTATCAAGTCTTGATCGAAGCTGGACTAGCGTTCATCTGAGTGGACGAGCGTCCAAGACTGAACGGGCGTTTGATAAGTGGACGAGCGTCCAGAATCATATTTTACATTCAGAGAGTTCAGACGCGTTCTGAACGAGCGTTCACCTCCGTCCAGAAGCTGCTGGACGAGCGTCCAAGATAGTGGACGGGCGTCCTAGCACCGCCTTAGCCTAAACCGACCTAAAAATCTATAAATAGGCGCGATTTCTCGAACCCTAGACACAATTCGAACCCTAAAAAACCTAGGGGCAGCTTAGCTGCGTTTTTCTACAGTTTTTATCTACTTTTATGCAATTTAATTCCTAGATTAGATTAGATAGATTCATGTCTTTTATTTCATCAATTCGAGTTGCAACAAGGATGCTAAGAGGCTAAAACCCTCTTGAACAAGCGTTGTGAAGCCTTCTTTCAACAATTCGGTTTTGATTCGTGATTAATCTGTGAGTATCTATTTCAAGTTCGTTTCTTTTATCATGTTTTGTATGTTTTTGCATGTTTAATCGAAAGATGCTTGCTTTGATGATTGTTTATTTGATGAAAATCATGTTAACGATAGATCACCGTGATAAAAGAATAGATCTTCGATCTAACTAAAACGAGAGTTATTAGATTGATTTTCTAGATTAGGAATTGAAAGATTTCACGCCTAGGTTAGAAAGACGTAATCTTTAACATCGAAAGATAAAAGATTAGGAAACGAACTTGTCTACGAGAGTAGGAGTTTATGCCTTCGATTAGGTGAATCACGACTTGAGTAGAGATCACGAATTAATCCGAATCAGAATTGAATGTTGATAGGATAGGTGGATCAATTGCTTGTTCGTTCGTTATAATTTGATTTTAATCCTTGAACTTGAATTGTTAGATTAGTCTACTTTTTCTGCACTTTAGTTTAGTTTAGTTTATCGCTTTCAATCTTTCCTAGCTTTGGATTTCGTCCTTTGTCTAGTTTATTTTCAGCATGTTTGTCCAGTTTTAGTTCCCTGTTTAGGTTAGTTTTCGTGACAATAGTTAGTTAAAAACAAAAGCTAGGATTCACATTCGTCTAGTTCCCCGTAAGATCGACCCGGCATAGAGTTGGAATTGGCTTGAAGAAATTGGATAAAGATGAAGAGATCCGATCCTCAGCAGTTCAGACGGGCGTCTACTGATCCTAAACGAGAGTCCAGAAGTGAACTGGCGTCCATGCAGCGTCCAGAATTGTATTTTACATTCAGAGAGTTCAGACGGAGGATGAACGAGCGTTTACTCAGCGTCCAGGCATTCTGGACGGGCGTCCGGATATTCAGACGAGCGTCCGTTGCCGACTTAGTCATAACCGACTCAAAACTCTATATATAGCAGCAGCCTCTTAACCCTAATATATACCACATAATTGAGATCGCAATTTTACACCAAAAAGCTGCGGCCACAAGCCTTTTTACACAGAGATGAACTTCTCCAACCCAACAATCATCTCCAACATGATTGTTGGCTAAAAGCCTTGCAGTGAGTCGACGGAGGAAGCCCATCATCAGCACAACCAACTAGAGAGTTCGATGCTTAAGTTTAGTGAGTTTATTTCATAGTTTTTCATTACTTTGGATCTGTTTTGCATTGTTATGTTTTATTGGATTAAGATTTGATGAAACGATCTATTTATATTTGATGCTTGAATGATTATATGAAAATATATTGTTTAAGTTCTCTTTTGTTCAAAGTAATGCAATTATTCATGTTGTAAGAGATTATGCATGATTAGTTGAGTAAGAGTTTGGAAACAACCTCGTGATTTCGTTTTGATTGCATGTTTAGTTTGTTTGAAAAGATAAACGAAACCCTAGAATTTGGTTGAAGAAATTTAATTGAATTCATGAAAAATCACTACTAAAAACTACATCTTAGATCACCATCTAGTTGGGGGTTGTTGGTTGATGGGTGGATTCGTTGCCTCGCTGTGTTTTCCTTTATTGTTTATTAATCAAATCGTTTAGATTAAGTTTAGTTTAAGTTTTAGTTTTTAAACCCTAGTTTCCTGCTGTTTTCCTGCACTTTTCTGCTTCAGTTCATAATCAGACGCTCGTCCGCAATAGCAGACGCTCGTCCATTAGATTTCGTTTCCAGACGCTCGTTCACTTTAGTGAACGTTCGTCCGTCTTTCTGTTTTCTTATTTTCTGCTTGTTTTTATTTCCTGTTTTAGTTTTAATTCTTAGGTTTAGGTTTTAGTTAGTTTCAGCTTTAGTTTAGATAGATAATTGTGACATAATTGATATAGATTTATATTTGAATCCGATAAACATTCCACTCCCTTAGGACGACCCGTAAACATCCTATACTACGATCCTTATACTTGGGGTGTTTCGGTTATAAATTGTAAAACTCGTTTTTACCGAACACCAGGGCTGACAACTCATTGTTTGTGATACAGACTGATTTGCATTTGATGTATATCCTAATATATGTTGATGACATTTTATTGACAGGAAGTTATGATGTCTTGATACAAAAGTTCATCCAGATGCTGCATTCCGGATTTGCCCTAAAGGATTTGGGACCTATATCACACTTGAGAATGCAGGCCTACAGAAATCCTGAAGGTCTGACACTTTCACTAGAACATTATGCAGGGCAGCTTCTTAAAAGATTAAACATGGAGAACATCAAGGCTTGTAACATTCCTATATCTTTTGGTAATCATTTCAGCCCTAATCAGGGTGAGCCTATGCAAAAATCCCCTCATCTATAGGAGTGCTATTGGAGGTTTGCAATTTCTCACATCTACTAGACCTGATATAGCATATTCAGTGAATTATCTAAGCTTGTTCATGCAGGCCCCTACTGTGGATCACTGGACAGCATGAAAAAAAACTCCTGAGATATGTTAAAGGAACTTTACACTACGGTCTATTCATCCCAGTAAATGGTACTGTGTGTTCACAAGGGTTTTCTGATGCTGATTAGGCATGTTTTCCTTTAGATAAGAAATCTGTCACAGGGTATTGTGTCTATCTTGGGTCATCTCTAGTTTCATGGTGTTCAAAGAAACAACCAGTGGTGTCTAGATCGAGTACAGAGTCTGAGTACAGGTCTTTGGCAAATTAGTCAGCAGAAATAACACGGATTGGACAACTTCTGAATGAGATGAGAGTAAAGATGCTCAGAACTCCAGTGGCTTGGTGTGATAGCTTAAGAGCTGGTTCCTTGGCTCAAAATCATGTTTACCATGCCAGGACCAAGATTATAGAAGTGGATATACACTTCATTAGAGACAAGATCATAAACAAAGAATTATCTGTCAGTTACATTCCTTCAGAGTCACAAATAGTAGATGTGTTCACCAAGGCCTTGCCTGTGAATCAGTTCAACAATTTCAGGAGCAAACTAAATGTGATGCCTGGGACATTTAGGTTGAGAGGGGGAGTTAAATAATAGACTGTTTTATATTTCGTTATGTAAGGGTAGTTTTGGTAATGTCTATTTGTGTACACCTGTGAAAATGTGTGCAGCTGATATATATCAAAGGACATCATCTAGATTTGAGAGATAATAACAAACAATTATTCTAGATTCTGTTTATCCTTCTGTTTAGTTGAATGTTTTTAGACTGAGCCTGAGATGTTTAATCCCAAGTTGCCTATGTATCATGTGTATGAATCAGGAATCAAGTCTCTTTGTAGTTCTCGGGATCATGTATATAGACGGCCTTGTGCCCTAGGCAAGTCTACTTCATCCATTTTACAAAACAGTTGAAAGTATAACGTGAAAATATGAAAACTAATTTGAAAACAATACTCGACCAATGCATGGAAAACATGACCCAAAATACATTCAGTTCATCCGGCACATACTTGTTCGTTTCATAAACCACGTACTTACCATATTTAGTGATCACGTGTAAGCCACTTATATTAGCAAGAGGAATAGGTCCATTGCGTATAGTGAACGAGCAAGGGTCGATCCCATAGAGACAATGCAAATTCCATAGATAAATGTACTAAACCATAATTAAGAACACACAAAGGCGGTCTTTGACCAACGTAAAGAGAAAAACAAATAAAAACAGTTAACATTTTCCCTCCCCTAACCGGGATCCTAGCTTGGAGTAATTAATCTTTCATGTTTACTTCCCGTGTAATTCATCAGAATACTAGATCATATGTTTTATCTTTGTCATTAACTATGGGTGCAGTCCCCTAAACTTGTTTACTTCTAATGTAATGACATCAAACGTCTATGTGCAGCTAACTTACCTTAGGATGTATTAACATCACATTCATTAAGATCTTGAGAGTGCCGGCTCAAGACCGAGAACCTCCTTAGGAAGCCATCGATGGTGACTGGCACGTTCTTAAAGATCGATCCAGACTATGTCCTAACTAACGCTTCAGTAATACTTCATCACGCTAGTTTACGAATACGATTACTAGACTGGCCAAATCTAAATAAACATGGAGTAATCATGTTGATCATACGTAGATAATGCTAAATCTCTAGAATTAGGGTTACCTAAGGTTGCCTCATCGCGTCGGTATAGACCGCCGCAACGTTGAGCACGGTGGTTCCTACTTCTGAGTTACATATTACAATTCTGGTTAGTTCTGGTGAATTATTGGTTCGTCAGATTAATTACAATGAGTTAAAACATGCTAATCTACCATGGTAAAGACATTAAAGAACGTTCAAAGTTTCATACCTTAAACTATGAAGGACTAGCTTGATCAAATCAAGCTAGTTGAGGGCTTGGGGGAGAAGGGAACCAACAAGAACTCAAAAGAGAACCAAGAAGAACTTTATTTCATAGATCAATTTTGCATACAAATCATCTAATAAATTGTAAGCGTACATAATCATGAACTGATATAGGCCTTATATAGATCCTTTATCTGACTTAAGCCTAATAAGACCATAGCCGACTTGGTTTCAGCCTCGTAAGGTCGCTTTCGTGCTGCCCAATGACTCGCCGCATCATGCCTTCGTTTCCCAGATTCTTCAGCAAACTCTTCATGGACCAATAACTTTTCTCAGCCCGGATCCACTTCATCTTTTCTCTTAGAAAATGGTACTACCTAAAAATCATGCAAAATGGAGCAAAACAGTACCGATTCCAAAGGATAAACATATAAATGTTGAATTACGGTCCTAGGACTATGCACTAGGAAATTGACATGCATTTCATACAAAAATCAGACTATCTCTCATCAATTGAGCATATTTCGAGGCAAATCAGGTACGGAATATAGTACCAAATAGACTGTCATCAAATACCCCCCCCCCCCCCCATTTAGCTTTTGATCATCCCGAGAAAAAAAGGAAAGAGAGAACTCTCGGAACAATATACAAGTTTATTAAAGGCAGTTTATCCAAAAAGTCAAAACAAGAAACATATTAACCGTTATCCTTCAGTAATGTATTAAGCACTATTCCATTCATATAACGGCGTGTGTTTGTGAATAACTTTCGAACAACAATGACGTAGGCAATATCACATTATACCGACTAAGGGTCTAGTTAACAAATCGCAAGCCTGCTTGTTCCTTTTCTTTATTGTTTTGAGAATTTTTGTTATTCATTTTTAGAGAGTAGTCAACTCAACTGGGCAAGGCAAATCGAGAACAGAGTACTACTCAAGGCACACGTTCATTTATTAATTTTGTTGCAAGGGCCGAGTTGATTATCAATTAAAAACTTGCAATAGTGGGCACCTATCAAGAAACTCTCTCAAACCTAACACCGAACTTGCTACCCTCCCACCGAAAGATTTTTCGTTTTAATGGCAGGCACTCATATTTTCTTTTTTCAAAAGATACTCATGTATTCGCTCATTTTGTGATATTGCGGTTAATAAACAACTACTTCAAAAGTTAACATTACTCTTCTCTATTCATTTTCGAAAAAGAGATATGATTAATTAACTTTAAAAGTTCAAAGACTTCAAATATTTGCAATTTTCTCAAAGAGAAACAAAAGAAAAGTGGTGAAAAATGCATCGAAAGTAATCGAAACAAATCCAAAAACTGATGAAAAACAAAGCCAGACGCTAAGTGACGTCCTACCCCCACTTTACCAAAGCATTGCCCCTATTGTGGAAAAAAAGGTAAAAATGAAAGGAACTTATCTTTGGTTAAGTGCGGAGCTCAAAAGCGAATCCGAATGGAACCAATCACGGGCTAAACGAAGAAATCGAGGCATACAATCTGCAATGAATCAAACGAAAAACGAATCCGGAAATCGGGGTAACAGTCACCGATATAACTATAAAACAGAAGTAAGAAAGCAATCAAAATTACTCCAAACAATTTAGTCTACCAAAACAGTTATAGTTATAATAATCCTTACAGGAACAAAATAGAAATTCGGAAAACTGAAAACAAAATAACATACAAATGGAGAAAAGAAATAAAAACTAAAACTAAGCAAAGTAGTCATCACTCTCATACTCCTCCTCGGCATCGTCATAGAAACCAAACCCCGGAGGAGGTGGAGACAAACCAAAAGGGCCAGCTGCATCAGACGCAGCTGTTCGACGAGCTGGGGAGCTCAGGTCGGAAAAGCAACTAGAGGGATGTGAAAATAAGTAGAAAAACCGTCAAGCTTTGAATGAATCGAAGCAAACTTCCTCTCAAAGTGCTCATTGACCTGCTGATGTGAGTTACAAGCATTCAAGCCGCCACCATGAGCTGGGGGCGCTCCCATCTATCAAATGGAGGAGGTCGGTGAGAACCGAGACGACCTGACTGGCTTGGGTGACAAAATGGGTTTGGGATCCTCCTAAACTTCGCTAGCCAGAACCGGGAACTAGACTATTGTAGCAGAAGCATCAATCATAGGGCCGTATGGCAGTAGTTCATGCTCAGTGGTAAGAGCAATGTCGTGAATGCGTCTATGCATGAGCAAACCGACATTCACCGCACTCTCCTGCTCAATCCAGAACATCAACTCCTCCTGCTTCAGAGTCACCACAAAAACATGATCTATGGGAAGGAGATGAGCACAGACGAACATGTGCAGCAGCTTCCTGTCCCAGCTCAGCTTATTCTACTCCCAAGTAACCTCGAACATCAAAGCAATAACCCGTAACCTATCCTTTCTAAGCTGGCCCATAGCCTGGAAGAACTCGTCAGCATGCACGGGGATGTTCTGAATCTTGAAGTACTTTTTGATCATCTCCTGTGAGAAGTCAATGGTCACAACACGAAGTATAGCGAACGTCGAATGTGGGTTGGCCACCACATATGCATAAAACTCGCAGACCATAGTGGCTTTGAATGGAGCCGGAACCTCAGCCATGTCCAACCAACCGTGGAACTTCAGAAGATCAGTAATGTAGGCCCTGCAAGCATCCAAATCTACTCCGCGCTCACGGGCCACATGACGTCCATTCCAGTGGGTCCAGAATAACTCGTGGATATCTAGCGAACTAAACTGTTCCACCCCATTGATCTGTGGATTGCCATCCTTACTAATGGTCGGCCTACCATTGGGGCGTCTGGTGGAGGTACGTTCTCTCTTAGGCATGATGACTGGAAGAATATACTGAAATTCTGTTTCTACAACTGAAACGTACCCTCATTGCATCAAGGATGAGTCTCGCCGAATCGGAGATTTGTTTCCATAAGCTAAAATCATAATAAGAAAATTGCTCTGCTGAGGATATTCCGCTGCGTCAGGATGAGGTCCCGTCAGATCGGATGTTCTGGGAACAATGTTTTAGGTAAAATTGATGCAGAGATGGATAAAGCTTTGAAGAACTGCAACAACAGCAACACATCAGCAACATGGCATAGGTTGGGGTAACGGAATTGGGAATTTTAGGGTTTGGAAATGGTGTTTGGTGGTAGTTTATAGTGGTGATGATGGTGGTTCCGGAAATGGAGGTGTTCAAGAAATAGAAGAAGAAATGGTGGTTGTGGAGGTTTGGTTAAATGAAGAATGGAAATGAATGGAGATTATGGTGAAGGGGTGAGGTTTATATAGGAGGAATTAGGAGGAGAAGGTGGAAGAAATGGTGTGAGGAGTTGGGGTGGAGTTATGGGGGTGAGGGGATTGAGGTGGGATAGAGGTATGTGGAAGGAGGAGAATTAATGGGGAAGAAGGGAAGTGGTTGCCGATCATGCTGCTACCTGCCACGCCTAGCCGCGTGCCGTGCATGCGCCATCGATGTCCCCAAAAAATTGTCATGATCCTGGAATTAGGGTTTTGCAGTCCTCGCCTCGTCAAAACTGGGTCTCGCCGATTCAAGGTCAACCTTTTCCCAGAGTTTTCCATAACTTTAGTCCAGCTTAACTTTTCAATGGACCCTCTTGTTTCAGACTCCTGACTGACTCCAACTGAACCTGACGTCAGCTTCATTTGCTTTCTCTGACTCGAAAACCTAACCTACTCCACTTGGATGGCCATCGAGTAAAATAAACCTTCCCACCATCCATCGGTTTGAGGCATTTAGATGCGGTAGGATGAAAAAAAAGTTTGATGTACACTCTGGCTACTTTTATTAACTCGATGTACACTCTGGCTATTTTTATTAACTCGATGTACACTCTGGCTAATTTTAAAGTCTTCATCTAGACTTTCATTTCACTCTTCTTCAGTCAGACTTTCATACTTCCATCCGTCAAACTTTCACTGATGAAGCCTTCACTGAGAGACGCTCCCTGCCTTTCTCGATCCATGCTCTTCCTCGCCCTTGAGTCTTAGGAAGAAGCATTCCTCTTTATTGATATGCTCAAACCGACATAAAGCCCACGAATCCGAAGACTGGCCTAACATAATACCAACAAAGGATAACACTCACGACCCGTCTAGAAAGCCCATCATAAGCTGAGTTACGCCAAAGAAACAGAGCCCGCTTCGCGTCAACACAAGTTCTCACGATCTACCTATACAATAGATGGTCAACTTGCAGGCAACACAGCTTAGATACTCGAAGCCTACTAGCTTGCCTTCATCTCACCATCAGCACGGACAAGGCTCAAAATGACCTCCAAATATAGAGCCATCGGCGGTCCCAGCATAAGCCCGCTTATCAAAGCTTGCCCCTGCTCATCAGAACTCGCCCCGCGAACACACACATCTTAAACCGGCCTATTGTAAGCGCCGACTATGCATCTATAAATAGCGGTGTCCCCTCACACACTAGAACTACGTTATGTGGCTTGATCCCTTACACTCAAGGGTGCGTAGGCAGCCACCTCGGCTCAGTCACAATCCCCCCAAAACACCCCTTTTTTTACAGTATTTAATCTTCATATTGTTCTTGATATAAAATGATATAAAAGATACAACTTTTCACACAATTAGCTAGATTTCTACCGCATCTTATTGTTTGTGATAATTTCGACATTATCATTTATCATTGAGGAGTACGCTCTCTCGGACCTCCCCAACAGGTCCCGAAGCCAGTCTCCTGGCCCGCTTAGACCGCGTGCTAGGTTTTCCTATCCTGCTTTGTTTCTTTTCCTTTAAGCACGGGGACTCCACTATCCAATCATTTAAGTTCAAACCGTCACTATGCAGGTTGGGCTTGTCTATCTCCATAGGAATGGGTAACTGGCCTCCTGAGGCGCTTGGAAGTGGATCCTCTCATCTAGTTCACGAAGCAACACAGTAACGAACTCTTGCTCGGTGGTTCCTGATATCACAACCTCTCGTCGAATGCCTTCAACACCTCACCAACGTAAGCTCTTGGCATCCTCAAAAGATGAACTTTCACATCAGCAGTCTCTAGGCCGATTCTTCAAAGGTTCTAAGATCTTGAAAGAGATGCAATCATTATTCGAATGCAAGGTGATGGTCCTGTTGTCCATGTCCAACAGTGCTCTACTAGTGGACAAGAATGGACGTCCAAGGAGAATAGAGGTACTGGGATCCTTAGGGATATCCAAAACCACAAAGTCAGCAGGGTAGTCAAATCCTCCAACACTAACAGCATAGTCTCCTAACCAGCCAACGACCATGTCGACACGGCAATCGACGAACCGCATATCTGCATGCAGGTTCATCCGAACATAGAAACTTGCATTTTGGCTAAGATCTAGGGGAATGATATTGATGCTAGATCCAGAATCACACTGAGTGGTTGTCTATTGATAGTCACAGCTAACCTGAAACTACAAGGGTCTCACAGCTTTTCAATATCTTCAGAGTCTGAGGCCTCCTTAGGTTCCGAGGTCTCGTAAGCTAGATCGTATTCCGGCTCAGAATCAGAAGAAATATCAATAACAGGAATATGAGACTTACCTCGCATCTACCGCTCGTAGTCATCCAGGTTGCTCTCTCGGGCTATCCTGAAAGCATCATCATCCTCTCGCGCTCTTTTCTTTTTCTCTTCAATCATGTTCGATCTCCTATGTGATGGTGCAGGTAGACTGAAATTGGCTCGATGTCTAGTGAAAACTGCTTTCTAGGTTGCATGGTGATCGTCTTTCAAAAAGCAGAAAACCTGACTGAATTAAAATCAGAATTTTGTTTCGCAAGACCTATAAGAAAACAGAACGAAAACAAAAACACTGTCAGAAACTTCCACTTTAGTGGGGTTTTACCCGAATTGTTGTGGACCTACTAACTAAAAACTAACAGAGATGAACACAGAAACACATAGAAGTGCCCTGATTGCACAATCCATGCCTTCACCGCTTTGAGACACAGTCCCACATGAGCGAGGGTCAGATTTTGTTTTGTGGGCTTACAACCACTACAAGAAAAAGTAGTTTTAATGACAGGAATTCCCGTCATTATACATCATTTTCTCGTCATTAAAAACTTTTAATGACAAGAAATCCCCCTCATTCCCCCCTCATAGTTGCGCTTCTAGTTAAAGCATTCAATGACGAGAAACCCGTCTCATCATTAAAAATATCAAGGATTTAATGACGAGATTAGACTCTCATTAAAAATATTTCTAGTGATGAGCAATTCCCTCATTATTATACGATTTGCCTCTCATTAGTACTAAAGTTGAATATTAGTTTCTACCCGTTAATGACGAATATTACCGTCATTAATAAGTGGAAACCCACTCATTAATTAGCTATGGCCATTATCAACAAAAGACATATAATGACCGGGTGTTATGATATTTATAAATATTATATTTATTGTATATATATATATATATATATATATATATATATATATATATATATATATATATATATAATTGTATATGCGAGTCAAACGAGAGGACACAAAGTGGATAAACAGAGGCTCACCAAATAGAGGGCACAATAGAGTTTTTTTGGGCCCAAAAATTTATTATCGATTGAACATAACAAAGAATGACATTTGGCTATACATGATCACACTAATGCTCAAGCAAAGGTACTCTATTGGAAACTAAATGTCTCATAGATGTTATTCATAAAAGCGAGGATGAATTCCTGAAAGAATTGAAACATGCTTTGAATGCTAAACATTAAAGTATGTAATGGCAGCAACCAAGAAAGCATTCAAATCGATTGACCAGTCCAATAGATCTGCTTCTATAAGAGGAAGAAGTCTCACAAGCTGAATACTCTTCATTTGATTGTGCTTGCATCACATGTTCTGATGGAAGACAATCCAACAATGAATTTGGAAGCTCTCTAAAATATGTCTACAAACCAAAGAGGAAATAACTATTACAAAATACTTTAAATCATGGAATTAATATATTAGTTTATTTGATATTTGAATGAGAAATATACAGACCACTAGCCTTAGTTTCAAACAAGTAGACTGAATCAAAGACGATAAATAGGTTGCAAGCACGTATTCTAATTATCAAAACAGACATAAAGCAAGGACATGAACTAGATTCAAATTGACTACAAAAACAAATCAAACTAGCATAGACTAAGAAACTAAACCAGAACCAACATAGACTTAAAGAAAGACTTGTAGATAGGCTATCAAACTGTGCAATAAACACATAGCTAGATAACGAGAAAAAAAAAACAATCACAAAACTACTCCACAAACTGATCCAAGCTAGCATGACTAACTTGGGCAAGACTCGGGAAACATAAAAACAAAAATATACAAAACCAGATCGTAGTATAGGACAAACTCAGATAACTAGATAGATTAGGTAGAAGCATTCATGTTTTAGACTTAAAACCAAAAGCAGATCGCACCCATGACTCAAAACACAAACTACTAGGACCGAAGAAAAACTTGATCAGTCTATGTTGTGAGACTAAGAAACACAATACTCATAACTAGAAAAAGCAAAACAAAAAAAAATCAAGTACGGAATGGTCTTATAACACTTGTACAACAGACTGCAAGAACTGAACATAACTATCAAGGACGGAGGCGAAGCTTAAACATAGGGGGGCTAAGCCCACCTTAAACAAAAAATTGTATACTATATTTTCTATATAATCCCGTATAATATATTAAGTCAGCTTAACTCAGCCCACCCGATTATATTGAGATATTCTATTAGCCCACCCAAAAAAATATTCCTGGCTCCGTCCTTGATAACTGTCAATAAGTTTATGACAAATGGGAGAACTCACTTTTTTAGAGTGGTCACGAATGAGATCCACTCTTGTTTTCTTTCCAAGGATTAAAACAATCATCAGCGTCCTTTTTTACTAAAGCTCAAGGAAAAAAGCTACTAGTCTATACAAATGAAACAACAATTTATTTATGCATAATCAAGGAATAAAATACGAAGTCTCTCAAAAAGAAATGTAAAGTTCAATCTGCATATAAAACAGAAACTATATGATAAATATATTCATTATAAATATATTGCACATAGTGAATTGCCAAGGTTATGTAGTGCTCAGTGAACAATAGTTGACTAGAAAAAATAGCTTGGATTGATCTTTTCATTGATGACTTTAGGATAAGAAATAAAATTCATGGATGTATAACAAAGTAAGAATTAAGTATTGAAGAATTGAAATAATGCTCTGTATAGTGAAGTCATAGTATAAAGCTTGGCAATAACAAAGCTATTTTGAGTAAGAGTCCGCCTTCTTAAGTACACATCAAATAAGATAAAACAGACCAGCCAAGAATTAACTCAAACAACCCCAATAATTATGATAGAAGAGTTTAACACCTATACGAAGACAGGGGCGGTTTTCATCAAAGCTTCGACCAGAGCATTAACCCAAATATCGAGATGGAATTTCGATACCCCCATAAGATGATTTCGAATCTTAATCCATGGTTAACAACTTTATTCAACGAAAGCGTTAAAGAAAGTAATAGCTTAGACTTTCTCCTTTTAACATTCCTCAGAAAATCATTGAGCAACAATCTAGTGAAATATTATGCACAAGTAGAATCATTAAACGTACATTAAACTAACAAGAATATTGAACTAACATCAATCTCAATACTTAAGAATACGATTACGGGTAATATAGTTGATGTATAAGAGTTATGTACCTTGTGGTAAAAAGAATAATTGCCAAATCTTTTGCATCTATAATAATTAATTGTTTGCCTGAACACAAAACAGAAAAATCAATGAAAAATCATCACAACCCAGCATAAATATATTGAAAAAAAAACAGAACTGCCATGTAACTCATATGAAAAGAGTAAAATTACAATAATCATGTACCGGGGTTATGGTTTTAGTGACAAAAATTCAGAGAAGAGGAATAAAGGCTTCTAGTGTGGGAATTGGGCTTTTAACTGAGAGAGCGGTATCCCTTCCCCATTCATATATATTATTTGGCTTTTACTAGAAATTGTGGATGACCTTGCCGCATTTGATTTCTTGGTGGTCGTGTGGGATAATACATGATACAAACTGGAATTAGCCTCTCTAGAAACACAATCATCATATTCAAACGAAATCTTGGAAAAGGAAAGAATCTGAACCTGAAGTCGGTGAGGGTCGGGCATTTAAATAACTTCTTCATTCATCTCTTCTATTTCCAAATATTGAAAAGAGATCAAAACCCTTTCCTATAAATCAGGATCGCATAACCAAATGGAAATACGTAAGCTTTAAATAATCTCGTTAGTGTATCTATCTTACTATTGGAAACAGTTGAAACAATCATTCATCAGAAAATATCCTGGGCACACATGTTACCTTTAATCTGTGTGGAACTGGTTGATTGATGAGGTGACAACTGAGTTATGTTGCTGTTGGACATTGCTAACAGTAGTAGATGTAGAC
Source organism: Gentiana straminea (assembly GCA_036785695.1). NCBI lineage: Eukaryota > Viridiplantae > Streptophyta > Magnoliopsida > Gentianales > Gentianaceae > Gentiana > Gentiana straminea. Next base: position 470,294 of record JAVUPR010000241.1, on the reverse strand, counting down.
GAGAACTCGTTTGATGTCTGTTGTTGCTGTTGTTGTTGTTGTTGTTGGACATTGCTAACAGTAGTAGATGTAGACGAGAACTCATTCGACATCTGTTATCGATCTTGTTGTTGTTGAATAGTTGAGCTTTCAGGCTCTCTGCCCTTCCCAAAAATTTGAAATGGATAGTTTATTCCCTGGTTTCATTTGACAATATCATTAAACTACTAGTATTTCATAAACAAATTCTTGGTTACAATTACTATTGTAATGAATCATGAGTAAATTGGATAAACATATCAAATCTCAACAACAACAACAAAATCTAAGGGTGATGGGAACATTATTCGTACCTGAATTAGTAAAAATTATGAAGCATGATAAGCATCAAAATAAGTCCAGTGGTTTTTTGGGAGGTTGAGCTGGAGCTTTCATTGCAATTTTCACGATGAAGGACAACCTTAGTAATACAGTTGCTACAATTCGAGTAGTACATCTTATAGTCGTGATGAGCATGCATCTTTTCTACTGCCCACTCGATCACCAACTCAATGACTTCCTCATCAATCTCATCCACTAAATCAACTTGAAGATTTTCAGTTCCATTATGAGTTTGTTGTGCACCTTAGTACTATCTTCTTGTTGTTGGTTTCCAGACCATGGTAAAATACAAATATCAGATAAAAATTTCCCGTTGAAATCAGCTCTGATTACCATTGAGGACAGAACTAAAGACTTATTGAATGTCTACATCGAGTCCGCCACCAAAGTCATCAAATTTAAAAATGTTTCCCGGTTCAGAAATTTGTGTTGAAAGACCTGCAAAACAAGCATTGCAAGAAGATAAGGACTAGAATAAGCCATCAGTACTATATATATATATATATAAACTATGTGAAGTGAATTACATACACAAATTATTCACACACAAGTGCTACACTATGCATGAAGCTCCGATTCGTCATAGCATTCCCCTGATACTTTTAGATCATATGCTTTCACCAACCTACCTTCACTGTCATAGATGATGTGTTTTCGGTAGATTCAAATGCAGTGGCAACATATCCACGCTCCTTTGAGTTCCAAGTTTGAATTTTTATTCAAACATTAGAAACATCCCAGAAATTAGACTTCCAAAAGCATCTCAGAGCATGCTTGTGCTCAAGATTTAATTTCTCTTAAACAAGATAAACTTTTCATATCCAAAAAAAATTGAAAAGTCATCTGTATTGAAATCTCTACTTAGTCTTGCTAGACTATTAGATCTACATAGTAGTCAAGTATGGGATAAGCTTCAAAATTATGTCTCAGTATGCCGAAATCTTCGCGAAAGTACTGGAGATCTGACTAGTATATGATTAGCAATTAATCAAGGGAAATCGGGGCTTCAGAATCAATATTTCAAGATTTCTGAATTCTTACCGAGTAAGAATGAAATCTTGAATCAATATTTGCAGATAGATCCAACTAATGAATTCAAAACTTCATCCTTAAACTAAACTCCATGTACATGAATCAAGAAAACAAAAAGAAAGTATAATAATTCTTGAATTTGTAAATCAAAGAGTACTCCAAAAAGGTAAAGAATGCATTTTTAAACAAGAAAAAACACCTATTCCATGTACTCCGTAATCTAAAAGAAAAAAGAAAACATATGTTCATTATAATAAGCAAAATGTAAATAGTTGTAGACCCGAGGAATAAAGTAAGCTCATCTCACCTTCATTGTTGTCGAAGTAGACATTCTTATTATTGGACAAATGTTCATTCTCGGCCCCATCTTCACTCACAATTTCCTCAACTAGGGACTTTAGGCAGTCGACAAATTGCCGCCGTCTGGAGGATTTTGGAGGAAACATTCGATGTAAACTAAAAATGGAAGATTATAAGAATAAAACAAGTAGATAGTCAGAAAACATTGGTGACGAGCAGGAGCGACAGTGAGCAGGAGCGACAGTGAGCAGGAGCGACGGCGAGGAGAATTCTACTTCGTTGCTGCCTTCTACGCCTCTAGGTGATGCAAGGAGAACGCAGGAATTTTATGAAATGCGGCAATCATTGCATTTAGGGTTTGGGATGTTTGGGAGATAAGCATATGGCTGGGGGTGTTTTGGTATTTTCACAGATATTAGGATGGTTGGGGTTATTTGGTAATTTTCTTTTGTATATTTAAAGAATAAGTTTTTATAAAAATAATGAATTTTATGGAATAATGATGGGATGTTTTTATTGATACCAATAATGAGAGGATTTTTATGTAAATAATGATAGGAAATGTAAGTTCGTCATCAAACTTATCTGCCCCTCATTAAAACTAACATTTAATGATGAAATTTCGGCCCGTCATTAAATTCCCGTCATTGAAAACCCTTTTTCTTGTAGTGAACAACATTGATGCTTGCAGAAATGATTCAAAACTCAAAAAGAATAAATGAATAATAGAAAAGTTCTTAATTACAAATTAGCAAATTTATCCAAGAATTTGGCCATTGTCCTCAACAATGGCGCCAAAAATCTTGATCACGTGTGAGCCGCTTAAACTTGAAAGAGGACTAGGTCCATTGCGTATAGAAAACGAGCAAAGGCTAATCCCGTGGAGACAATGCAAATTCCATAGATAAATGTACTAAACCATAATTAAGAACACACAAACACGGTTTTTGACCAACTTAAAGACAAACAACTAAAAACGGTTAAGCCTTTCCCTCCCCTAATTGATCTCCTAGCTTGGTGTAATTAATCTATCATGTTTACTTTAACCAGATCATATGTTTATCTTTATCATTAACTACGAGTCCAATCCCCTAAACTTTGTTTACTTCTATTGTAAGGACAACAAACGTCTATGTGCAGTTAACCTACCTTAGGCTGTATAAACATCACATGCTTAAGATTGGGAGAGTGCCGGCTCAGGACTAAGAACCTCTTTGGGCATCCATCGATGGTGACCAACACATTCGTAAAGATCAATCTTGACATGCCAAAATTGTAATTCGGCTAGCGGACCCTTATTCGGGTCCCTCTGGCTGCCCAAGCAAAGACTTTAGAGCTGCCAAAGTCCTTAAAGCCGCCAAAGGCTCTCTGGAGCCGCCAAAGACTCTCAGCCCGCCAAAAGGCTCTCAGCCCATCAAAAGGCTCTCTGGAACTGTTAGGAACATTTTATTGTGTTTTGAAAGATGGCCATACTAGATGTTATAGCAAGCCTGAAATAAGTTAGAATTCTTTGTATAAGTCTTTACCTAGAGTCTGACATGTTGTATAAGTAGAGTCAGACAAGTATTGTACTAGTTGGTAGGATGGCTAAGTAAAACAGAAATCCGGCAGAGTAAAGGCACCTAAGTACCAACAGAGAAGCATGAAGACATATGGACTGACTTATAATCAGGGAAGTCTGTGATGACCCTGGATAAGTCTGTGTTAACTTACAGAGATGAAATACATTGTTTAAATATGGTGTACACTAATCTCACTCAAATCAAGGATCAGTGAAGTACGAGTACTCCTGTAAAATCAAAGAAAGAAAGAAATCAGTGAACCGGCGAAGTAAACATTCTATCGGCTAATTAGAGAATATCAGTAAAGGAAGAGCACATCAGCTAAGTGAGTAGATCTACTCAACTAATCACACAACAGCAAGTGAAGGAACAGCTGAGTAAGGTATATCATCTATACTTATTCAGAACGTGAAAAATAAGGAAGATTCAGAGGATCAAGCATTAAATGCACAATCAATCAAGGACGGATTTTATGATGAACGTTTGAAGAAAATCTGGATCACCGAGATCAAAGAGAAAATAATCAAGGGGGAATCAAGAATTAAATCAAGGATTATTCCCCACATTAAATAGCCAACGGACAGAAATTCAAATCACGGATTATCAAGGCTATAAATAGAAGGCATTCACAGACAGAAAAAACAACGATTGCAATATTGAAAAACAAGCAGAAACTCTGTCAATTTGAAAAGCCTTCTCTTTGAACTTAAAGGACACATCTAGAGATCAACTCAGCAATCAGAGCTCAAATTCCACATCAAGCACTGAGATTGATCAACTGAATCTGTGAATCCAATTCACACCAGTCAAGCAACTGAATCAGAGCCATCTGAGAAGGAGTTGTGTTTGTGATAGCTGCTGAAGGATTTGTTCTCAAGGAGCAGTGTTGAAGACTGAGTCATTAAAGCTTTTGTAGCCATGGAGTGGTAGTCTTGGAGATTGTGAAGCTTGTGTAGCCAAGGGCAATCTAACTATTGTATCAGTGAAAGACAATAGTGAATTCCTCCAATCATCACAGGAGAAGAGTGGATTAAGTGATTACACCACCCTGAACCACTATAAACTTTTGTGTCTATTTACTTTCAGCATTTTACTTTAAAGCACTTTATTTCATTGCATCCTATATCCGTGTTTGCATAACGTACTTTGAAACAGTATTAAAAGAAGGGACTTATCCGCTGCCTAAAAGCTCTGATTATACTTTTACCCTTCTCTGGGACCAACAATTGGTATCGGAGCAGTGTTCCTAGTATCAGAACATGTTCAGATCTGATTTCTAGTAAAAAGGAGATCACATATTTTCAAAGTAGTTTTCAAATCTGTACTTTCTAAATATATCTTTTATCTATGATTATGGATTCCTCAAATTTCATGTCTAAAGTGCCCATATTCAATGGAAATAATTTTGATGAATATAAAATAATAATGCTATCTCATCTTGCAGCAACTCATGAAGAGATGCTGGACGTTATCAATGATGGCCCAATCAAGATCATGACTATGATAACCACAAGAGAAGATCAAGGAAAGGAAATAGAGAAACTGAAGAAAGATTGGACCAAGGATGATAGAAAAAGATCAAATCTCGACTTTGCTGCAAAAGATATGATCTTGAAGACTCTGGACAGTAACATGTTCATGAGGATCAAAGACTGCAAATAGCAAAGGAGATGTGGGATAAATTAGCACTTATCAATGAAGGATCAGAGGCTGTCAAGGAAAAAAAAATTTCGTTGCAAAACAGAAATTTGAAAACTTCAAGATGAAGACTGGTGAATCCATTGAGGAAATGGACAACATATTCTCAAGCATCATCAACGAACTACATCAACTTGGACATACATACCCACAGAAAGAAGTTTGTCTGAAAATCTTGAGAGGTCAACTTGAAAGATGGAGGATCATCCCATCAGTACTCAGAGACACAATAAACCTTTCCAACACTGACATCTTGACTCTGATGTCTCAATTAAAGACTCATGAATTTGAGTTAAACAGTGAAGACAGTGCACTAGCAGAGGCACACAAGGCCAGTGCATTGGTTACACCCTAGCAAAGCAAACGGCTGATACAAGCAGCAAAGAGACACAGGAGCTAAAAGAACAAATTTTTTTTACTAATTAAACGTTTTGACAGGTTTAGCAAGAAGAAACAATTCAAGGGAAGTTCATCTTCAAACAAGAAGTCAAGCTTAAGCAAAGACCTGAAGAAAAAAAGATGATGAATACAGATGTTTCAATTGCAAGAAGAAAAGACACTTCAAAGCAGATTGCCCTGAAGAAAAAGACAAAGATGAGGAAAAGAAGAAGTACAAAACAACAGATAAGAGAAAGAGCAAGAAGGCATTTAAAGCTGAAACCAGTAGTGAAGAGGATGAAGAATCATCTGATAATGACTCAAATGATGGTGAATCCAACAGCTCAGACAATGACAAGGCATATCTATGTGTTATGGCTAAGAAAATTGATGAAACAGAGGTAATATCTAGTTCATACACATCAAATGCATCCACATCTGACACTGCACAATCTTCTACTCTCCTATTAGATTCTGCAAACCTAATTCAAAATCTTATGAGTAAATTTGAAGACATTCAAATAAATCATGAAATTCTGGAACAAGAATGTGAGAATCTGAGAGAGGAAATTAAAAGATTACGGAAAAAACTAGATGGACTAAAAGCTGAATCAACTAGTAAGGAAGTACACTCAACTGATCAACAAGCAGTAGATGATCACTCATCTGATGTTGAAAGACCAACTGAGAAAACCTCCTTACCGATTAAGAGCACCACTGCACCACTTAATGCACCACCTTACAAACCCCTAAAAAGGTTTGGATCCAGATATGGTCTTGGCTACAATAGTCAAGATGAGAAAAGAAACAATGGACAACACAATTCTGAATCAAGGACACAAATTGGACCCAAATTCAGAAAAGGACAAACCATAGTTTCAACTACTCATCCTGAACCAGTGAAGTCAAAACCCAGTATTGTGAAACAACGGAGTAAATCATCTTACCAGCCTAGTAAAGGCGAAAGCATACTAAAAGGTTAGGGCAGACTTTACCCTTCAGAAGATGATTGAAATGTTGCACCCCCAAAATACAAGAAGAAACCATTTCATACTATGCAACATGTGTTTAGGAAAAGCCAACCCAGGCATGTTCCTGGACACAAAAATCAATATGAAAATAGGTTTCCTCTTGCATATTGGAGAGTGAAAAAGGATACAAATGCACCAAAAATTGGAGAATTGTATCAGAATAATTTTAATAAGCCTACAAGAAATTATTCTGCCATGCCTTACATGTAAGAAGTTGATGATTTCAACTATCCATGAAGGAGATCCTTTGGATATACACTTGGAATGAGAGGTATGACTGCTAACAGGTATGGACCCAAACAGTGTTGGGTACCTAAACTTGCTTAATTTGTTTTGTAGGATGTCTGGTACATAGACAGTGGATGTTCCAGACATATGATAGGCAACAAAGGATGGTTGACTGACTTTAAAGCTTTTGATGGACTTAAAGTTACATTTGGAGGCAAAGAGAACCCCGGAAAAATTAAAGGGGAAGGCACAATGTTTAAGATCAATTTGAAGATTCAAAATGCGGCTTATGTTAGAGGATTGAGTTTCAATCTTCTAAGCATTAGTCAATTCTTTGACAAAGGCTACAATGTGCATTTCAACAAAGAATGATGCAAAGTGATCCACAATCAATCCAGCACAGTTGTACTTGCAGGAAAAAGAGAAGACAACATGTATGTGGTGGATTGGAAGACGGCAAAAGCAGAAACATGTTTGCTTGTCAAGAATAAGCACTCAACCAGCTGGGCATAGAAGGTTGAACCATCTCAACTTCAAGACCATCAATAAATTGTCAAAGAAAAAGCTAGTTGAAGGCCTTCCAGACATCACATTCATGAAAGAAAGTCTCTGTGAGGCATGTTGGAAAGGGAAGCAGATTAAAAGCTCCTTCAAGTCAAAATCCCAGCAGTCAACAACAAGAATCTTACATCTTTTGCATATGGATCTTTTTGGACCAGTCACACCAGTAAGGGTAACGGGAAAGAAGTACACTCTAGTGGTGCCGGATGACTTTTCCAAATTTACTTGGACCATATTCATGAACAAGAAAAAAGAGACACTCAAGAAGCTGCCATATTTGCTGAGAAGAATACAAAATGAAAAAGAATTGAAGATCATCAAGATAAGATCAGATAGAGGCATAGAGTTCCAAAATGAAGTAATCAGAACCTACTGTGATGAAAATGGAGTACTACATCAACTATCAGCAGCAGGGACTCCACAACAAAATGGTGTAGCAGAAAGAAGAAACAGGACACTCAAAGAAGCTGTGAGAACTATTATTGCAGAAGCATGCCTACCAAAAAGAATTTGGGCGGAAGCACCAAATACAACATGATATACTCAAAATAGATCTATCATCAACAAACACCATGGCAAAACACCATAGGAAATTTGGAATGGAAGAAAACCTAACATTTCACATTTACATATGTTTGGATCTAAATGTTTTGTTTTGAACATGAATCAACTACATACTTTTGATGAAAAAGCTGATGAAGCAATCTTCATGGGATACTCAGACACAAGCAAAGAATTCAGAGTACTCAACAAAAGAACCTTGGCGATTGAAGAATCAATTCATGTAGTTTTTTATGAACCAAACACAAATGGTGAAGGCTTACACAACCTTGAAGAAGAAGCTACACAAGGACAAGTCTATATGAATACAACAGTCCAGCTACAATCTTAGACCACACCTTTGGCAATCAAGATGATGTACCAATCAATACAACACAAGAGGCACCAACACAATATCATGACTTGATGCACAGCAGGAGTTGTGGAAGAACCAAATCAAGAGCAACTTTAACCTAATTTGAATTGGCTAAGAGATCATCCTGAAGAACAAGTCATTGGAGATGTTCGTATAGGAGTTAGAGCCAGAAGACAACAGGAGAATATGCTGACTTGTTTTCTATCATAGGTGGAACCCAAAACAATAGATGATGCAATTCAATATGCTGAATGGATTACAGCCATGCAAGAAGAGCTCATTGAATTTGAGAGAAATAAGGTCTGGGAACTTGTTGACAGACCAGACATGGCCAACATCATTGGAACAAAATGGGTATTCAGAAACAAGATGGATGAACAAGGAACTGTACTTAGAAACAAGGCAAGGCTAGTTATAAAAGGCTATTCTCAAGCAGAAAGAATATATTATGATGAAACTTTTGCACCAGTAGCTAGATTAGAGGCTATCAAACTCTTCTAGCTCTTGCAGCACAAAAGACTTCAAAGTATATCAAATGGATGTCAAAAGTGTGTTTTTGAATGGACTTCTAGAAGAAGAAGTATTTGTGGAACAACCCCTGGTTTTCAACTCAAAGGGAAGGAAGATAAAGTATACAAGCTCAAAAAGGCACTATATGGACTTAAACAGGAACCTAGAGCCTGGTATGAGACACTGTCACAATTCTTAATCAACAATGGATTCAACATAGGGACTATTGACAAGACTCTCTTCAAGCTAGAAGAAGGAACAAGCACTTTGTTAGTTTAGATCTATGTTGATGACATCATCTTTGGATCAGAAGATGAAAAGCAATGTGAGAATTTTGCAAATCTGATGAAAGTATATTTCAAAGGAGTATGATGAGAGAGCTCAATTATTTTCTTGGTTTACAAGTAAAGCAAATAGAAGATGGCATATTTATCAATAAAGCCAGGTACGCAAAGGACTTAATCCATAAATATGGTATGTATACAAGTAGCACATCAGACACACCAATTTGTGCAAGAGTTATTCTTGGGAAAGATGAACATGGAAAAGATGTTGATCAAAAGTTATATAGAGGAATTATTGGATCTCTACTCTACCTGATTGCAAGAAGACCTGATATAGCATTTGTCGTAGGAGTATGTGCAAGATTTCAAGCTCAACCTAAGGAATCTCACTTACTAGCAGCAAAGAGAATCATCAAATATCTGAAGCAAACAATCCATGTAGGAATTTGGTATCCAAAAGATGGAGGATTCAAATTGATATCCTATTCAGACTTAGGCTATGCTGGATGCAAGATTGATAAAAAAAAAGCACTTCAGGAACTTGTCAGATGCTAGGCAGCAGACTAGTATCATGGTTTAGCAAAAAGCAAAATTCTATATCCACTTCAACAGCTGAAGCAGAATATATAATAGCAGGCAGCTGTTGTGCACAAGTGTTGTGGATCAGACAACAACTAAGAGACTATAGAATAGAAAAAAAGACAATTCCAATTATGTGTGATAACACAAGTGCAATATCCATTACTGAGAATCCAGTATTACATTCAAGAACAAAGCATATTGATGTGAGACATCACTTTATCACAGATCATGTGGAAATATCCACCGAAGATCAATTGGCTGATATTTTCACAAAACCACTCAGTCATGAAAGATTTTACAAGTTAAGAACTGAGTTGGGAATTATTGAAAAAATTGATTAAGTAATAAGGTGCGGCTAACTGGAGTAATCAGTTGAGTGACTTCACCAGCTGACTAAAACTTTGCCATTTTGAGTATGCTCACTTGGCAAGTGAAGCACTGGTAACCAACGAAGTTCACTTCACTGTTGTTAGGAACAGTTTTATACATCAGCTCAGTAAAGAAGTCACTACACCGGATCAGTGACCAGCCAAGTTACTTCACCGTTAAATACCTTGGAGATAACAACAAAGTTAAGTGTGAACAAAATCATTTTTATACATATGGAAAATCAGAAGAATTATGGAGAATTATTTTATGGAAGATTACCCACGTGGATTTTATATTACAATCATGGAGGTTATTTTTGAATCAATGGAATGACGGCAACGCCTCGATTCCCAGGATTTATCATTACATACCTCAATCCACTCCCCTACTACAATCAAAAACCGTGATTTATATACACAAATCACGCCATTACTTCACCAAATCCTTCCATATTCAACCGCATTCACACTACCCAAAATTCTCCTATATAAACAACAATTAGAGATTTTCAGAAAGGTTCTACGCTATTGCAATTTACAAACCCTGTTTTTCTAAAAAATCAAAGCTTTTACAATCTCAAACTCATCCAAAACAATGGCATCATGTTCTTCAATCACTCCAACTGAAAAATACTATGAAAAATCGATCATCACTGGATCGTTTTTCTGACCTGAGCATTATCTACCTTTCTGTGACAATGATTCCCAAGCTCAAAGGTTAGTTGATGGTTGCATAAATATGGGGTTGATGACATTCCTCAATCCCTCAATCATAGGAATATGCTATGAGACCTTAATTTCATTATGGAAAAATGCAAAAGTCATGCCCAGCACAAAAAAGAGCGACCCAGATTGCATTGTGAGTACAATGTTTGGACGAGAACTGTTTATCACCCCAGGTCTCCTCCATAGATGCTTAAATCTCTCCAACACTGGTCCAGTAGATGTGAAGAAGATGTAAATCGACATCAATGCGTTCTGGACTGAGATAGCCAAAAACCCAAGGAAGAGCAGCAAGAAATACAACTTTCCCAGATCGGCACACAAACGCCCTTTTGCCGAGTTTGCTCATGTAATCACAAGGAACATTGAAGGGAAGAAGGGCTCCAAGGAAAACATGACAGAGCTCAGAGTCAAACTGATGGCTATTATCTACCAAGGTCTTCCGTTCAACTGGTCACAGTTCATCTTCAACAGGTTGAAGGATCAAATCCAAAAGGAAATAACTCTGTCAGGTCTGGCAGCAAATCAAGGCAAGGAAAAGAAAGATGATTTCAGGAAAGGAAATCTTATGTGATTCCACTTCAACATTTGTTTGATCAATCGAAGTGAAACCCATCTACCTGCATCCATTGCATAAGGCCAAGGTGATGTTCACCTATGTTAAGGCCTCCTAGAAACCACAAACCACAACTGGAAGAAAAAGGAAGCAACCTGAAAGCAGCAGGTCGGGAATTGGGAGAAGGACCAGATCTCAAATAGCACAAGAACATCAAGGGAATCTACCAGTAATAAGGATAGCCCCTTGAAATCAGTGATGATGAAGAGAATCAAGGAGAAGAAGTTTATCTGCAAGAAGGTGAGGAAGGATACTACCTTACCCCATCAGAAGAAGAAGAGATTGAAGAAGAGAAAGTGGATACTGAGGATAAAGAAAAAGAATAAGAACAGGAAGGTGATCATCTTGAGGATGATCAAGAGATGTTTGATTTAACTGATGATGATTTGACGCTCCAAGAAGTGAATCTCCAGAGTACCAGCAAAAGTGAACAACAGCTGAGTGAGCCAACTGATCAAACTCACTTAGTTGATCCTGAAAAGACCCCCAGCTTTGACCAAGGGGGAACACAATCTGAAGCAGTTAAGACTCCAGCACATGGAGAAGAAGGACAGTCCTCAAAAGGACCTGGACATGCAAGTCAAGTTCAACCATCTCTATCTGATCATGAGATTGAAGAACAAGAGAAGCAAATGGGGAAGAAGAATCTGCAGTTTCAGAAGAAGGATAGGAGGAGGAACCAGATGATCCTTCTGTACCAGCTGAAGAAGAAGCTGACAGATCATTCAAACTGGATATCAATCCACTGATTGTGGACATGGAAAGGCAGTATTTGAGCAGGAAAAATCTCAAAACTGCACTGAGGAATAGTGAAACCTCTATGCATCACAAGATTGAGGCTATAATCAGTCACATCAAAATTGAAGATGAAGTGATGTAGAGGCAAGGAAACTTACTATGAAACTTGCAGGATCTAATTCCCCACCATGTCCAAACAAATCTGGAATTCCTGGCAGAGACCCTTGATGGCAAACTCAATCCCATGGTAGACACACTGAATGAGCATACTCAACAAATTCAAACCATGGATGAGATCTTGGATTACTCAACACAGCAGCTCAACACACTCATCCAAGTATCTGAAGCAACCAACAAGGTTCTGAAAGAAAGGCTTGATGCTACCAAAAATGGGGAAGGTAGCAGTAAGCCTGAAAGCTCCAAAGGGAAGGGAAGGTCAACAGGCAAGGGCAAGGGCATCAGGTTTGAAGAAAAGAAGTAGCCCTTTAAACTTTAATAATAACGTTTGCTTTTGAATAATTTTGGATGAACCTTATTGACCCTTTGTGGATGAATAAATTTTCTGAGTTTTATTCTGTTATTATTATGAAAAATTTGCATACTTATGTTTAGGCATATGAGGGTTTTGACATCATCAAAAAGGGGGAAATTGTTAGGAACATTTTATTGTGTTTTGATGATGGCCATACTAGTTGTTATAGCAAGCCTGAAATAAGTTAGAATTCTCTGTATAAGTCTTTACTTAAAGTCTGACATGTTGTATAAGTTGATTCAGACAAGTATTGTACTAGTTGGTAGGATGGCTAAGTAAAACAGAAATCCGGCAGAGTAAAGGCAGCCAAGTACCAGCATAGAAGCATGAAGACAAATGGACTGACTTATAATCAGGGAAGTCTGTGATGACCCTGGATAAGTCTGTGTTAACTTACAAGTGGTGAAATTCATTGTTTAAATATGGTGTACACTGATCTCACTAATCAAGGATCAGTGAAGTTCAAGTACTCTTCAAAAATAAAAGAAAGAAAGAAAGAAAGCAGTGAACATGCTAAGTAAACATTCTATCGGATGATTAGAGAATATCAGTGAAGGAAGAGCACATCAGCTAAGTGAGCAGATCTACTCAACTGATCACACAACAGCCAAGTGAAGGAACAACTGAGTAAGGTATATCATCAATACTTATTCAGAACATGAAAAATAAGAAAGATTTAGAGGATCAAGCATTAAATGCACAATCAATCAAGGATGGATTTTATGATGAACGTTTGAAGAAAATCCGGATCACTGAGATCAAGGAGAAAATAATCAAGGGGGAATCAAGAATTTTATTCCCCAAATTAGATAGCCAACGGCCAGAAATTCAAATCAAGGATTATCAAGGCTATAAATAGAAGGCATTGACAGACAGGAAAAACAACGATTGCAATATTGTAAAACGAGCAGAAACTCTGTTAATTTGAAAAGCCTTCTCTTTGAACTTAAATGACACATCTAGAGATCAACTCTGTAATCAGAGCTCAAATTCCACATCAAGCACTGAGATCGATCAACAGAATCTATGAATTCAATTCACACCAGCCAAGCAACTGAATCAGAGCCATCTGAGAAAGAGTTGTGTTTGTGATAGTTGCTGAAGGATTTGTTCTCGAGGAGCAGTGTTGAAGACTGAGTCACTGAAGCTTTTGTAGCCATGGAGTGATAGTCTAAGAGATTGTGAAGCTTGTGTAGCCAAGAACAATCTAACTATTGTATCAGTGAAAGACATTAGTGAATTCCTTCAATCATCACATAAGAAGAATGGATTAAGGGATTACACCACACTGAACCACTATAAGCTTTTGTGTCTATTTACTTTCAGGATTTTACTTTACAACACTTATTTTAGTGTATCCTATATCTATGTTTTCATAACGTACTTTGAAATAGTATTAAAAGAAGGGACTTGTCCGCAGCCCAAAAGCTTTTAAAACGAGAAAAGTTTTTGAAACTCCAGTATAGTCATTCACCTCCCCCTCTGACTATACTTTTACCCTTCTCTGGGACCAACAGGAACCGGCAATGGCTTTAGAGCCGCCAAAGGCTCTCTGGTCCACCAAAAGGCTCTCAGCTCGCCAGGTCGGGTCCGCCAACCCTCAGCTCGCCGGCCTAACAGATCTCGACAGCTTTCCTAATCTCACCAGCCCGGTGACAACTGGCTCATCAACTCTATAAATAGAAACATCACCTCCATTACAAGGGGGAGAAGAATTCACTTTCAGAACTACGCATTGGGCTTGATCCCTTACAAAGGGTACGTAAGCAGCTACTTGAGGCTCAGCTCATAATCAAAAAACACCAAACATTTCGCTCATCTTGTTCTTAAACATCTTCACCTTAATATTGAGCACCACCACGCAACCGCCGGTAAAATCACACAAATTAGCCAGATATCCACCACATAAACACCGCCGGTAAAATCACCCAAATTAGCTAGATATCCACCACATAAACACCGCTATTTATCCGAGATAATTTCGGCATTATCAGTTGGCTCCGTTATTGGGAAATCAACATTTTCCACATCTTTTCTGGTCAGATTTAATATTTACAGAGGCGTTTTTCTAGCCCCGGCAACCTGAAACAGCCCACTTTTTGTTTTCTAGCATCCAAAAATAGCCCGTGTTTGGTTTTCCGGTTGAACCTTCAACGGAATCTTCATCCAGTTCATCAAGATCTCCAAGTCTTCATCAAGATCTTACTCTAGATCTACAAGATTTATCTTCAGATCTACAAGATCTTCCTCCAGATCTACAAGATTCCTCTTCAGATCTACAAGATCCTTAGCAAGATCTTCGTCTAATAGTAAGATCTCCACCTATTTTTTTGTTTTCAGGCGGCCTGAAACCGCCCATTTTTTGTTTTCCGACCGGAATTCATCAATATCAAAACACATACGGGGCTACTCTTCAAGTTTTTCATTGAGCTAATGCTTTTAAAGGAGAAAAAACACACAATCCATAGAGTTTGCATTTGATTTATCCCACTCTCTTTGGATTTTTTGGATTTCCGACCACCATCTCGCCGGAGACACCACTATCGCCGACACTCTCTAGATCCTTGTCTGTAAATTGTTTAGGGTGATTTTATGTGATTTATATCGTTATATTTTGTAACAATTCTCTCCATATTCGTATAATTCGCATAGAAATTAAGTGTTTATTTGGTTTATTGAGCAAGTGAGGGTTTAAACGATTTATTCGCAAAGTTAGTGGATTTATGTGTTTTATTGTTGATTTTCTATTTATTTGAATGTTATTACACTTTGCAATATTTTTGATGTCTTGTAGATACACAATTTTGATTTAAAAGAGGATTAAATGATGTTTCAATTGAGGATTTACATGAAAGAAAAGGATATGGAAGAAAGCGGATAAAGGATAGAGAAGGAGTCGATTCAAGATCAAGATCGAATTGGAGTGAAGTGATCCTGAACGAGCGTTCAAGTCCCGTCTGCTTGGACGGGCGTCTGAGCATTCGGACGGGCGTCTAGAAGATATAATTAGATTCAGAGTTTTCCCAAGATTGCTGAACGAGCGTCTGATTTAATGAAGGACGGGCGTCTGACCAAGATTCGGCCCGACTCGAAGTTTTTATTGAAGACTGAACTGGCGTCCATACCCTCTGGACGGGCGTCCATAAACCGCCTCAGCTAAACCGACTTCAGAACTTATAAATAGCAGCGATTTTCTCAACCCTAAACACAGGATTTCGAACCCTAAATTTTGTCTAGGCGGCTTAGCCTGGTTTTACACCTCTATTACTCAAATTCCATGTTTTTTATTTCCTAGATAAATCTCTTTTATTTTATGTACTTCTTTCAAGCAATTCGAGCCTTCCAAGTGATGTTTAGAGGCTAGATCTTGTTGAACAAGCGTTGTGAAGCCATCCCGTCAACATATTGATTTCGTTTCCGGATTATCTTGTGAGTTTTTAATTAAAATTGTATCTCTATTATGCTCATGTTGAATTTATGCAATTATATCGATGGATTTTTGCATGTGTGATTGTTTGATTTTGATGAGAATCATGTTAAACCCTAGATCGCCATAGTAAAGATTAGACCTTTAATCTAATTAACGAGAGTTGTTAGGCTAGATTTCTAGGTTAGAAATTGATAAATTTCGCACCTTTGATTTGAAAGCGTTAGTCTTTGGATCGAAAGATGAAAGATTGATAGGCGAACTTTTCTA
The DNA here is from genome assembly GCA_036785695.1 of Gentiana straminea. Classification (NCBI taxonomy): domain Eukaryota; kingdom Viridiplantae; phylum Streptophyta; class Magnoliopsida; order Gentianales; family Gentianaceae; genus Gentiana; species Gentiana straminea. Next base: position 454,178 of record JAVUPR010000241.1, on the reverse strand, counting down.
AGAGATTAGAAGTTCATACTTTTGTTAGGTGAATCACAACTTTGTTAAAAACCGCGAGATAATCTAGATAGAAATTGATTGTTGTAGGATTGGTGGATCAATAGCTTGTTCGTTCGTTAAATTATTGATTAATCACTTGTGATCGTTTTGCTTAGTGAAGTTACAGTTTTTATTGCATATTAGGTTTAGAAAAAAAGTAGTTTAGTTATCTTGTTCGCAACCCTATTTTCCTGGCTTTAGGTTTCGATCTTCTGTCCAGTTTACTTTCGTTATTAGTTTCGTTTTATGTTATAGTTCTTAACTGTTTTCTTATCTTTTTAGTAGTAGTAGTCGTGACATATTTAGGTTAATTAAATAAAAACTAGAATAAACAACCCCGATTCCCTGTGAGATCGACCCGGTATTAGTTGCTATACTACGATCCCTGCACTTGGGGTATACTGGATTTTTATTTTATTACTTGTTTATTTTTCGTTAGATAAAATCCGAGACAAGTTTTTGGCGCCGTTGCCGGGAACCGGACGGTTGTCTAGTTTTTCTATTTTCTTGTTTTATTTTAATTTTATTTCTCTTTTTATTTTTTTATTTTATTTTATTTATTATTATTAGGTAATTTATAGTTTATGTTATTAGGTTTTTCGTCGTTAGGTTTCGTAGTTATTATTTTTCTAGTTTATCTTTTCTTTTCTATTTTTCTGTTTTCCGTTTTTTCTGAAATCAGACGAGCGTCCAGTTAATCCGGACGCCCGTCTAGTTCTTCAGGAAGACGCCCGTCCAGTAATCCGGACGCCCGTCTGATTTTTTTTCTCTTTAAAATCTTTTCTTGGTTTTAACCTTTGATTAAAAGTTTAAACCACTTGATTTTGGTTTCGGTTTATGCAAACTCGAAGTCAAAAGGGGCCACTACTCTATACCCCTGACCTCGAGCGGACCATAGTCCGACCAAACAGGCAGAGAATCCGTTCTGCGGTTCCTTCTGACAGGGCCGATCAAGACCTTGAGGATCGCTTAGCTGAAGAGATCGAAGATTTCATCATTATGGCTGCTGAAGATAGACGTACGTTGGCAGACTACGCCATGCCTGGCGAAGTCAAGGTCAACCCGGCTATCGTCTTACCAACCATAAATGCACAGACCTTCGAACTCAAGCCTGGGCTCATTCAAATGATGCAACATGCATCCATCTTCCACGGGTTTCAATCTGAAAATCCTCATACGCACGTACACACATTTCTGGAGATATGTGGTACGACTCGCATCCAAGGAGTCAGTGAGGATGCGATTAAACTGAAACTATTTCCGTTTTCCTTGAAGGGGGAGGCAAAAGAGTGGTACAACTCTCTCCCTGCTGAATCCATTACCACCTTGGCTGGACTAGAAAAAGAGTTCTTAAGTCAATATTTCCCGCCATCCAAGACGACCCAATGCTTAAGTGACATCTTCACCTTTCGCCAAAAGGAAAACGAATCGTTCTTTGATGCATGGAAGAGGTTCAAGTCTCTTCTTCGTAAATGTCCCCATCATGGTTTGGACTTGCAAAGGCAAGTCAATACGTTTTTCGGTGGATTGACCGAGCTCACTAAGGGCATGGTCAACGGTTCTTCCGTGGGGCATTCTTGAGAAAGACACACGAAGAGGGATGGGCACTATTTGAGGATATTGCCAAGTATAATTACGCCCCCTCCTCTCAAGCTATCCAAGCACCTCCTCCTCCTCCCAGGATCGAGGAGGTGAATATGCAAAGTCTGATCGCCATGCTGCAAAAGCAGATGGCAACTTCTCAAATATCTTCTAATCTGATTAACCAGAATCTATAATTCCCACAGAACTCTCAAGTTTTGTATTGTGAACATTGCTGTCAGACTGGCCATATGGTTGGCCAGTGTCAATTCATTTCCCCTTCTAGTCATCAAGTTAATGTTGTTCATGATTATGGACAATACAATCAAGTCACATGTCAGAACTGTGACAATATGGGGCATACATCTCGTTTCTGTCCTATGAATGGACAGAATTCCGAAGTAAACGCTTTCTTTGGCCAGCAAAACCAGAGATTTAATAATCAATTCTCTCGGCCAAAGTAATCTTCGAACCGTGGTTTCAATCATGATCAAAATTTCAATCAAAATTCGAATTTTAACCAAAGTCGAATTTCAATAGAAACCCTAATTTCAATCGAACCGAATACTAATTTTTCCAATCGAATCAAAGGTTCAATCAGAATTGGCCTAACAATTCTAATCCTGCATTGCAGAGTCGGTCTAGCCAGCCTTTTCCCCAGAAATTCCAAAACTCTCAAGGCCCCTCGCACTCTAATGATATCAGAGCTCAGTGGGACTCCTTTCGGGAGGAGCAAAATAGAACAATGAAGAATCTTGAGAGGCAAATCGGGCAATTGGCCGAGCAGTTAGCTTCCAGACCCTCAGGGCAGTTGCCTAGCTTTACGGAGAAGAACCCTAAGGGCGGTCAGGTAGCTCAGACCGATTTAAATCATAGCCAATGCACTGACCTGGTACCTTCAATTCCGTATGGTAGAGAAGAGGCCAGTGCAATGAATCTGAGATCTGGTAATCAACTAAGTGGTTCCCCGAACCAGGGAAACCACTAACCCCTCCTGCCAGGGATAAGGCAGGAAGGGAAGTCGAGCACTTTGATGTTTATGGCAACTAAAATGTCGGTTTATCATATGTTTCGAGCTTCGGTATAAGGACTACAACATAAACATAAACACTCGACAAACCAAAAAAAACGTACAACGTTACAACATAAAAACTCGACAAACCAAAAAAACGTACAACATTACAAAACACCTTACAAATGTTTATCATGAAGCGTTATCAAAATGCATTTACAAGTTCCATCAACAAAAATACACAAACAAGGACTTGTCATCGACAATCCATCAAGCAAAATATACAATCCATCAATCCATCAAGGAAAAATACACAAAACAAGGCCATAACGTCACTAATCTAAGTCCATATGATTCGACAGGTAATGATTGTTGTCCTCGACAACCCATGAAGTGAGTCTATGAGAAAATTTCTCAGCCCATTCACTTGCTTCTTGTGTAGTAAACTTATACCAAACCCTAGGCATTGGACAAATTTCTTTCATAGCCTACGTTCCCCTTTTCTGCAAGAGAGTACTCAGGTGGCTGATCCCCTGAAAAGTAAAGAGTTTGAAGGACCTCAGGTGGCTGATCCCCTGACTAGTAAGAAAAATGAGAAAGTGGTGAGGTGGAAAGATTTGGAAGACAAAGCTGTCAGTTCATCCTCGAAGAAAGTCTTTTCTAAGAATGATTTGAAGAAACTTCCATTTCCACCTAGAAAAAGCAACATCCCCTTGCATGAGGACAAGAAATACGAAAAAGTGCTAAATCTTCTGAAAAATACTCAGGTTAATCTTCCACTATCTGATGTTTTGGTTGAGATGCCTAAGTATACCAACTTAATCAAGGATGTTGTTTCTTCTAAGAAGAAGTTAGAAGACATGGATTGGTTGATTGGTGACGATTGCTCTATGGTAACTTATGATGATTTACCAATCAAGAGGGATGACCCTGGGAAATTTGTGCTCACATTGCTGATGGGAGGCTTAGTCTTCCCAAATTCTTTATGTGACTTGGGTGCATCCATAAGTCTGATGCCATTGTCTGTCTGCAAACAGCTTGGATTGAATGATCTTCTAGAACCCACAACCATGAACCTTCAATTTGCTGATAGATCTTCCAAGAAAGCAGTGGGAATATTAAAGGACGTATTAGTTCAAATTGATAGATTTACCTTTCCGGTTGACTGGTACGTCCTAGACATAGAGAAGGATGAGAATGTCCCCTTGATACTTGGAAGACCCTTTCTTTCTACGACGGGCCCTCATTGATTGTGATGGTGGGCAAGTGACTATACGAGTCGGTGATCGGGAGGTGAGCTACGGTGTCTCCAAAGCTATTCGAGACCCTCGATTACCCCACCGGCTTCTCCATTGAGGATATGTCGGATGATTTCAATGATTACATGGAAAAGCAAGTCATGGTCATTGCGACCGAATACGAGCGATTAGTTGAGAATCGAATAATCATGGTGTGGTGAATCTAGAACGGTTAGAAGCTGAGTTTGATAAAGGATTATTGAAAGGAGAGGTTTTGGCAGTGGGACCACTAAGTAAACTCAGTGATGTTGAGTTGAAAAGTGGAGATCTTAAATCAAGTTTAGAAGACCCTCCTGCAGATCTGGTACTCAAGCCGTTACCTAAGCATCTGAAATATGTGTTCTTAAGAGAAGGTGACAAGCTTCTGTTGATTATTTCTGCCAAGCTATCTCGATTGGAAGAGATGAAATTGTTAAACGTCTTGAGAAAGAACGAGAAAGCCTTTGGTTGGCAAGTAGGAGACATCGAGAGGGATATCTCCCGACATTTGTATGCATAAAATCAAGACTCAAGAGGGTGCAAAATGTGTTAGACACCCCCCGCAGGAGGCTCAACCCTCATATGCAAGAAGTGGTCAAAAAGGAGATTATCAAGCTTTTAGACATGGGTATCATTTACGCAATTGCGCGACGGTGAATGGGTATCCCCTACTCGGGTAGTTCCCAAGAAAGGAGGAATTACTATTGAGAAGAATGAGAAGGGAGAAGAAATAGCATTGAGGCTCGTTACTGGTTATAGAGTCTGTATCGACTATAGAAAGCTCAATAAGGTTAAAATGAAAGATCATTTCCCCCTTCCATTCATTGACCAGATGCTAGAGCGCCTGGCGGGACATGCATTTTACTGTTTCCTGGACGGATATTCAGGATATTTCCAGATACCCATCGATCCGGTTGACCAAGAAAAGACCACTTTCACCTGCCCCTATGGTACATTCGTTTACAGGCGAATGCCATTTGGTCTTTGCAATGCCCCAGCTACATTCCAAAGATGTATGCTGGCCATCTTTGATGGGTTAGTTGAAAAGTGTATGGAAATTTTTATGGATGATTTTTCGGTCTTTGGTCAATCCTTTGATGATTGTCTCGATAATCTTGACCAGGTGTTATCCCGATGTGTGGAAAAGAACTTAGTCCTAAATTGGGAAAAGTGCTATTTCATGGTAGATGAAGGAATAGTTCTTGGCCACAAAATCTCAGCCAAATGTATTGAAGTAGACATGGCAAAAGTTGAAGCTATCGAGAAGCTATCCTGGAAATGTTAGAGGTTTTCTTGGACACGTCGGTTTTTATACGAGATTCATTAAAGACTTTTCCAAGATAGCCAAGCCCCTATTTACTTTGCTCAAAGAAGACGTTGTTTTTAATTTCGATGATAGTTGCAAGCAAGCGTTTGAGGAGCTTAAAAGTCGATTAATTTCTGCACCAATTCTTATCTCGCCTGACTGGAATCTACCCTTCGAGCTTATGTGCGATGCATCAAACTATGCTATTGGTGCAGTCTTAGGACAACGGATTAAGGGAAAATTCCAGCCTATCTATTACGCCAGTCACACACTAAATCCTACCCAAGTAAACTACACGACGACTGAAAAGGAATTACTAGCCGTAGTCTTCGCTATGGACAAATTTCGTAGTTACTTGTTGGGTGCTCAAGTGATTGTGTGGACTGATCACGCTACTTTGCGATATCTCATGACAAAGAAGGAGGCTAAACCGCGCTTACTACGTTGGATACTGATCCTACAAGAGTTTGATGTCCAGATTAAAGACAAAAAGGGCAGTGAAAACGTAGTGGCTGATCATGTTTCGAGAATGTTGAATGAGGAAAAGGAAGACCGTGACGATATAGATCTTTACTTTCCTCTTGAGAATGTCATGCTGATAGACGATTGTGCTCCAGATGTTCCATGGTATTCTTCCATCGTCAACTACCTTCATTCCCAATATCTTAATCCGGAATTTTCATATCAGGAGAAGAAGAAATTCTTCTCGATTTGAAAACATTTGTATGGGATGAACCTTACCTCTTCAAGATTTGTAAGGATGGATTGCTAAGGAGATGTGTACCGAATCGAGCAACGTGACATTATTGAACAATGCCACGGTGGACCTACGGTGGTCACTTTGGTCCTTGGAAAACCGTTGCCAAGATCTTTCAATCTGGTTTCTATTGGCCCACGATCTTCAAGGATACAGAAGCTTTCTGTAAAGCTTGTGATAGGTGCCAACGAACCGGAGCTCTAACAAGGCGTTTTGACATGCCATTGAAGCCCATTCTTGAATGTAAAGTTTTCGATGTATGGGGGATTGATTTTATGGGCCCGTTCCCATCTTCCTGTGGAAATAAATACATCTTAGTCTGTGTCGATTATGTATCGAAATGGGTGGAGGCTCAATCCACTTCTCACAATGATCACAAAACGGTCATGAATTTTCTTAAGAAAAACATCTTCGTGAGATTTGGGTGTCCATGTGCCTTGATAAGTGATGAAGGGACACACTTCTACAACCGACCACTAGAAAAAGTACTTGAGAAATATGGTGTCCGGCATAAAACTGGCACACCATATCACCCTATGACTAGTGGCCGGTGTCGAGAGAAGCAATCAAAGCTTGAAGAAGATCCTGGAAAAAGTAGTCAACGATCACGAAAGGATCGGAGTCTTAAATTGGATGATGTACTATGGGCATACCGAACGCCTATAAGACCCCCACGGGCACATCACCCTACCGGATGGTGTATGGAAAATCATGCCACTTGCCGCCTTGAATTAGAGCATAGAGCGTATTGGGCCATTAAGTTCTTAAACTTTGATGCCAAATCATGTGGTGAACACCGGCTGCAGCAGTTGCATGAGTTAGATGAGTTTAGACTCCAAGCCTACGAAAATGCCAGGATTAGTAAGGATAAGATGAAACTCCTTCATGACGCAAAAATCAAGAAGCGAGAATTTCAAGTTGGGGAGCAAGTTTTATTGTACAATTCCAGGTTACATCTGTTTCCTGGAAAGTTGAGGACACGTTGGTCCGGCCCCTTTGAAATTCTACAAATCATTCCTGGAGGTGTTTTAGAACTAAGAGGTTATGGTGACCAGCCGTTCAGAGTGAATGGTCAAAGGTGCAAGCATTATATCGGTCAAACCAAAGAAAAACCTTTGATTGTTCATTTCCTCGACATCCTCGGGTGTGGTATACCTGAAGTCAATAAGTTTGACGAATTTTCACCCGACTTGTTTTCTGAGGATGACGGCAGTGGTCCGTTAGAGGAAGTCATGGCTGGTAGTTGGGATATGGAAGAGTTTCACAGGGAGCAACAGCTCAAGAGACGTCTGGGGAAGAAGAAGTCTACAATGGGGAGGATTAAAAGCGTTTGGAAAGCGATCAGAAACTTGACCCCATGTGTTAGATGCTGTTTCTGCAGCCGCACTACTGACCAGAGCTTACACGATGTAGTGGCTGGGAGAAAGGTTAAGTGGCCTGAACCAGGCTGAATTGAAATATTGTCGAGCTAACGACATAAACCAAAGCGCCACTAGGAGGCATCCTAGATATCCTTTTCTATTGTAGTTACTTTCATTTTTGTTCTTTTCTTTGATTCATTTATTTTAAGCCTAATTAGGTTTTTTCTTGAATATGCCTCAGTTTAGATTTGTTTTTAAATGGATTACGGAGTTCTGCCGCACGAGTTCCCATACATTAGTAGGATTCCACTTATCACTTTAGATGACGGACCTAGAGGGACAATCATTCTGGATGTAGATTATGACATTAGCACCCGCATCAAGACCGTTACCTATGTTATCATTGTACCCCAAGCTGTGGGAGGTGGAGAGTTTAGTACAGAGGACCTGCAGAGCGCTTTAGGACTACCGTACACAATCCTTAATGACCCGATGCTGACTGACTTGATGCTAGTGCTGCGTGCTGCACATTTCAGGGGTGTGGATGTTGCTGGAGAGGACTGGGCTTTACAGGATGAGTACGATTTTACTCCCGCGATTGATATGCTCCGTCGTCTGATCCGGATTGTGGATTGGGCGGAGATTTATGAGGACTAGCTTCATTAGGGTTTTCGTCGAGCAACCGACGTTAAACAAAAGCGCTCGGTGGGAGGCAACCCACTATTTTCCAATTGTTCTTATTCATTTTTTAGTTTTTGTATTTGCTTTATGTTGAAATAAAAGGTTCAAATTGGAATTAATGAAAAAAATTATGTCTTTGCTTGATTTTTGCCTTTGGACGTGCGTCCATCCTTTAGAACGCCCGTGTGACCTTTGTTGTCCTTGGACGAGCGTCCACCCTTCCTGAACGCCCGTCTGCTAATTTCCCTCCAACTCTGTTCTCTTTTTGAAAAGTTGGACGAGCGTCTGAGAATATGGACGCCCGTCCAGTTCATACTCAACCCAGTGGACGTCCGTCCATGTAACTGAACGTTCGTCCAACCCTGCATCTATATATACCCCTGCTTCCAAACTTCATTCGAATCAAAAGGTTTCAAATTGCTAGCCCGACTTTTGAGCCCCCTTTCCCCTAAAATCCTTGATTCTAAACCATTTTTGGCGATTCAACGTCCTACAAACTGCTCCCAATCCCTTCTTTTCGATTCTTAAACCTAAATCCTCCAACAAACAACCGTTCTTTCAATTCAGTGACTTAGCTTGCGCATGTCTTTTGGAGAAAAATCCAATCTTTGGGTTCGTTTTTGCACTGTTAAGGCTCCTAATCATCATCATCATCATCCCTTCACCGTACTTGGTAAGATTTTATAAACTTTTTTTAGATTATTTCACGTTTTTTTTGAGTTCGATCTTCGAGTCGACACTTTTACGTGAAATTCACCTTATTGGTTTTTTTCTTCTTGTTTTGTTTATCTTTCTTCCTTTGTTGGTGATCTGGGATGGTAATGGATGATAATGGATGGTTTTCATTGTGGTTTTGATGTTGGTTTGATGTTGAATTTGTTTGGGAAATCCTGTTTGGACGATAAACGGGTGGTTTTGAATTGGATTGTGGTTTGGGATTATTGTTTGTTTAGCCTGAGTTTACAATGGTACAGAAGAGGGATGGTAAACAGATTGCTAAGGAACCGAGTAAAAAGAAAAAGGTCGTAGATCCTACCTTAGTTAACCCTAACCAAGGTGTTCATATAAGAGAACGTCTTCCTAGAGCTGCTCAAGGTCAGTCTAGAGTGCCTTTACGAGATGAGTCTGAGTCTAGGTCAGACACTGATGATGATGTACCCCTAGTGAGACTGCCTAGGGTTGAAGGGAGTGGAGACGCGCCTAGGTTTAGAGCTGAGCAAGCCGAAGAAGAAACTGAGAGAAGGGAGCCAACTAGACGAAATGTTCGGGCCCCTATCCCTATTCCATTGGCTCGTAGGTTCATTAATCCTAAGGCTTTCGAGGTGTATAATAAGCATTATGTTACGAGGACTATGTTGATCGAGAGAGCCGTTCTAGAGACGAAGGTTGACCCCTCTTTTGTGAAACTGCTTACGGATAGGAAGTGGGGAGCATTGTTGAGGACTCCGAGGACTCCAGTCAATGCTATGTTAGTCCGAGAGTTTTATGCAAATTGTTCGGAAACGAATTTGGAAACCGGAGTTGTTATGGTTAGAGGAGTAAAGGTGCCGTTTACGCCTAAGGTTATTAATGATAAATATCAGTTGGCATCTTTTGAGGGGTTAGACTATAAAGAAGCGATCAAAGCTAAGCAGGATGCCGGTGAGGATCCATTGGAGGAACTGAGATTAAAAGTGTGCCCGGAGGTACCGTGGACACTTAGACCGGGCGGGGATAGGAAAGAATTGGTCACGACGAGTTGGACGGAAGATTGGAAAGTCCAATGTCGCTTTATTCAGAATAGGTTGTTACCTAAGAACAACCTTACCCACTTTCACATTGGCGATTTAGGGATGCTTTATGCCTTGAACTATAAGTTGAATGTAGATGTTGGACAGGCAATTTTTGATGAGATTGCGATGAATCAGAAGACATATGCTAGGTGTTTGATTTGCCCCCATCTGATCCAAAGTTTATGCATTGATGCTGGAGTTGCCGAGTATAAGACGGATCACAAGCCTAAGAATCCACGGTACCTGCAGCGTGAGAAAGTGAAGTCTACAGGTCAGTCTGAGGAGGAGGCAGCACATGAGCCCGGTTCATCTTCGGCACGCCTCCGGTATCTTCCCTTCCTTCTCTCTCTCCCTCAGTCCAGATGAGGTTGAGCATGGCTAATAGTTTAAGGAACTGGTTGGAGGACATCAGAACGACACAGAACAACGTCCTGACTATTCTAAAGTGTATGAGTGAGAACCGTCCACCGAGGGACCGGGGCATCTTCACCCCAAGCTCTATAGATTACGTTTATTCTGATGAGATTGAGCAGGCCATTGCGGATGTTATTCAGGATCCGTCGTCTTCTGATGAGGAGCAGACTGACACAGCAGAGAGGGCTACAGCACCACAGACTGGACCTTCTACTGACACTCCTACGGGTGGAGCACCTCCCGCCGGTGATTCTTCAGCGCCGGGGCAGCCTTGACATTCTGATTCTATCTTTTGTATTTTTTATCCTTGATGATTTGATTGTACTTGATATCACACTTTTCCTTACTTGATTCATTGCACTTTTTATGTTAGCTACTGTCGGTTCTCGTTGCTTATCTTTTATCGATGAATCATGTAAGCCTTAAGGCAATTCGTACTTACAATTGTATTTGGATGTGGATGTTTGACGTTGATATGATTTTTACTTTCTTTTGATTTGATTCGATTTTACCTTATCCTTATCGTATCTTTCATTTTTTATATGATATAATCCCTGTTTTCCCCGAGATTTTCCCGTGTTTGTCGAGTCGTGCAGGCATATTTCTAGTTGTTTTGTCGAGCTAGCTTTTACATCGTGCTGACACAAGTTATATACGCCATTGAGAGCGTTGGCCTTTTCATGCTCCGGCCTGACCAACGGTTCGAGTATCTATACGAATCAGCTAAGTATTTTGTTTCTTTTTACGCTCTGCACAACCTGAGGACATGTTGTGGTTTAAGTGTGGGGGAGGGGAATAGTTATGTGTATCTATCATTTGCTTAATTTATTATGATTCTATGCTGGGAAATGAGCTAAATTTTTCAATTTTTTTGTCCCGAGTAAGCGAATGCAGATTTTTGTTCGGTTTTTATAGTCATTGATGTTGTATACCGTATGTTTAGTAAGTTAATTGTTTCACCAGACATACATTTCACGAGCCATACTGAACGATGAGCTAAATTATAAAGCTATACCCATTTGGATTAATGATTTTTTGATTATCTTATAAGTATCTTGTGCTTAGTGCTAACGTACGTATCGTGAGAATTATAATAGTTTGTATTTATAGCCAGAGTATGACATACTGTGAATATCTTAGGTTTGAATGTGATAAGTGAAACGTAAAGTTGTTTTAAATGAATGAATAAATAGGGTGTGTCGGAAGCTGGTCGATGATTTGAGTGCGGTAGGTCATATCTCGAATGTCCTATACCACCATGATGACCAAGAGCTCACGAAAGTCAGAAAAAGCTGCTTTATGATTTGAGTAAGGTAGGGTATATCTCGAATATCCTATTCTGCTATGACAGGGCAATAGCTCATTCTGATGTGTGTGTGTGTATATGGAAATTATTGAATCAACTTATATAAGGAATCAGGTATGAATGAGTAAAAGACTTAGTTATCATCTACCTTATCCCCAGTATAAACTAACAAATATGTTGTAGGGATTATCCTCTGAGTATGTCAGAAAGGTCCTAAATGTATCATATCATCCTTTTCAGGATATGTTACGTTTTGTAGGGTGCATGTTATAAGTGTCAATTATTTCTAGTTTGAATGGGGTATTTGCTAGTTGCTTGGAATGAATTTCAAGTTTGGACTTAGTGGAAGTTTGCTATGGCTTTGCACACACACCGGGGTGAACCTCTAATTTATTGACTATGCGTTATATTTGCTGAAGTATCTATCTTTTCCAAGCCATTATCTTGTTTTGTTTTGCTCGGGGCGAGCAAAAGCTAAGTGTGGGGTAGTTGTTCAGGGTGATTTTATGTGATTTATATCGTTATATTTTGTAACAATTCTCTCCATATTCGTATAATTCGCATAGAAATTAAGTGTTTATTTGGTTTATTGAGCAAGTGAGGGTTTAAACGATTTATTCGCAAAGTTAGTGGATTTATGTGTTTTATTGTTGATTTTCTATTTATTTGAATGTTATTACACTTTGCAATATTTTTGATGTCTTGTAGATACACAATTTCGATTTAAAAGAGGATTAAATGATGTTTCAATCGAGGATTTACATGAAAGAAAAGGATATGGAAGAAAGCGGATAAAGGATAGAGAAGGAGTCGATTCAAGATCAAGATCGAATTGGAGTGAAGTGATCCTGAACGAGCGTTCAAGTCCCGTCTGCTTGGACGGGTGTCTGAGCATTCGGACGGGCGTCCAGAAGAGATAATTAGATTCAGAGTTTTCCCAAGATTGCTGAACGAGCGTCTGATTTAATGAAGGACGGGCGTCTGACCAAGATTCGGCCCAACTCGAAGTTTTTATTGAAGACTGAACTGGCGTCCATACCCTCTGGACGGGCGTCCATAAACCGCCTCAGCTAAACCGACTTCAGAACTTATAAATAGCAGCGATTTTCTCAACCCTAAACACAGGATTTCGAACCCTAAATTTTGTCTAGGCGGCTTAGCCTGGTTTTACACCTCTATTACTCAAATTCCATGTTTTTTTTCCTAGATAAATCTCTTTTATTTTATGTACTTCTATCAAGCAATTCGAGCCTTCCAAGTGATGTTTAGAGACTAGATCTTGTTGAACAAGCATTGTGAAGCCATCCCGTCAACATATTGATTTCGTTTCCGGATTATCTTGTGAGTTTTTAATTAAAGTTGTATCTCTATTATGCTCATGTTGAATTTATGTAATTATATCGATGGATTGTTGCATGTGTGATTGTTTGATTTTGATGAGAATCATGTTAAACCCTAGATCGCCAAAGTAAAGATTAGACCTTTAATCTAATTAACGAGAGTTGTTAGGTTAGATTTCTAGGTTAGAAATTGATAAATTTCGCACCTTTGATTTGAAAGCGTTAGTCTTTGGATCGAAAGATGAAAGATTGATAGGCGAACTTTTCTAAGAGATTAGAAGTTCATACTTTTGTTAGGTGAATCACAACTTTGTTAAAAACCGCGAGATAATCTAGATAGAAATTGATTGTTGTAGGATTGGTGGATCAATAGCTTGTTCGTTCGTTAAATTATTGATTAATCACTTGTGATCGTTTTGCTTAGTGAAGTTACGCTTTTATTTCATATTAGGTTTAGAAAAAAAGTAGTTTAGTTATCTTGTTCGCAACCCTATTTTCCTGGCTTTAGGTTTCGATCTTCTGTCCAGTTTACTTTCATTATTAGTTTCGTTTTATGTTATAGTTCTTAACTGTTTTCTTATCTTTTTAGTAGTAGTAGTCGTGACATATTTAGGTTAATTAAATAAAAACTAGAATAAACAACCCCGATTCCCTGTGAGATCGACCCGGTATTAGTTGCTATAAATCATACAAGTTTGTTGGGTTTCATAGAACGGTTTGGCATTTTGCATGGACAACGAGTCAGAATAGTACAAGGTTGGTAGCAAGGACAGATCCTTGATGCCCCACACTTCTGCTAATGGGGCCGACCAGAATAAGGCCAACAAGAATGAGGCCACCAAGAATAAGGCCGACCAGAATGGGTCTGACCAGAATGAGGCCGACCAGAATGGGTCCGAACAGAATGAGGCCGCCAAGAATGAGGCCAACCAGAATGAGGCCGCCAAGAATGAGGCCGACCAGAATGAGGCCCCCAAGAATAGGGCTGACCAGAATGAGCTCGCCAGAATGAGCTCTCAAGGTCTGCAAGTTATGAGCTCTCAAGCTCTCCAAGTTACGATCTCTCAACCTCTCCAACTCGCCGAGTTATAAGCTGGCCAGAATGAGCTCTCAAGCTCTGCAAGTTGTGAACTCACCAAGATATGAGCTCGCCAAAATGAGCTCTCAAGTCTCCAAGTTATGAGCTCTCAAGCTCTCCAAGTTATGAACTCGCCAAGATATGAGCTCGCCAAAATGAGCTCTCAAGTCCCAAGTTACGAGCACTCAAGCTCTCCAAGTTACGAGCTATCAAGCTCTCCAAGTTATGAGTTCTCCAAGTTACGAGCTCTCATGCTCTCCAAGTTATGAGCTCTCAAGCTCTCCAAGTTACGAGCTCTCAAGCTCTTCATGTTACGAGCCCTCAAGCTCTCCACTACGAGCTCTCAAGCTCTCCAAGTTACGAGCTCTCAAGCTCTTCGTGTTACGAGCCCTCAAGCTCTCCACTACGAGCTCTCAAGCTCTCCGAGTTACGAGCCCTCAATCTATCCACTATGAGCTCTCAAGATCTCCAAGGTACAAGCTCTCATTGGCATTTATTCTCGTCCTACAACTTGAATTATCATGCTTAATTTTTTTTGGAACTCACCCTACCTGATATAGCGGGTCGAGCTATCATATTTTTGAAATTCACAAGAGGTCAACTCGTCATCAAAATAGGATTTATCTTCACCAACAACAAGTCCGTCCGCCTAATAGCACTCACAAAAAGGCATTATGCCAACCAAAGGCGAAAGCCAAGCCAAAAGGCTAAGGCTATCCGCCACTTAAAGCTACCAAAAGGTCAAGGCTATCCGCCACATATGACCAACAAAAGGCTAAGGATGTCCCCCACTTATAGCCATAAAGCAAAGGTCAAGGCTATCCGACACATATGACCGTCAAAAGGCTAAGGCTATCCGCCACTTAAATCCACCAAAAGGTTAAGGCGATCCGCCATATATGTCCAACAAAAGGCTAAGGTTGTCCCCTACTTATAAACATAAAACAAAAGTCAAGGCTATCCGCCACATTTGACCTCAAAAAGGCTAAGGCTATCCGTCACTTAAAGCCACCAAAAGGTCAAGGCTATCAGCCACATATGACCGCCAAAAGGCTAATACTATCCACCACTTAAAGCCACCAAAAGATTAAGGTGATCTGCCACATAAAACCTCATAAAGGCTAAGGCTATCCGCCACTTAAATCCACCAAAAGGCTAAGGCTATTCGCCACATGAAAGTCACCGATGGAAAAGTCAATTCATGACACAAGAGCAAAGCCGATTTACGATATAAAAGCCACAAAAAGACCTACTCTAAGTATGTCACTTAGGCAATGCTACAGGCGATCCGCCATATAGCAAGACATCACGGTATTCCAAGGCAATCGATCCTCAAGCAAACTTTACTCCCCGCCTAACATTTCAAGAAAATGCTTAAGGCACGGAGTGGGGAGCCATTGATATGCCAAAATAGTAATTCGGCCCTGTTAGGAACATTTTATTTGTTTTGATGATGGTCATACTAGCTGTTATAGCAAGCCTGAAATAAGTTAGAAATCTCTGTATAAGTCTTTACTTAGAGTCTGACATGTTGTATAAGTTTATTCAGACAAGTATTGTACTAGTTGGTAGGATGGCTAAGTAAAACAGAAAATTGGCAAAGTAGAAGACAGCCAAGTACCAGCAGAGAAGCATGAAGACATATGGACTGACTTATAACCAGGGAAGTCGGTGATGACCTGGGATAAGTCTAAGTTATATTACAAGTGATGAAACTCATTGTTTAAATATGGTGTACACTGATCTCACACAAATCAAGGATCAGTGAAGTGCAAATACTCTTGAAGAATCAAAGAATCAAGGAAGCAGTAAACCGGCAAAGTAAATTGTCTACCGGCTGAGTGAGGAATAGTTGTGTTCAACAGCTAAGTAAGTAGATTCTGTCCACCGGTCAAGCAACATTTGAAACGGAAAAGTCAAGGTTGCCATCTGCAAAGAGGAATCAATGCAGTATCAAGCAATTAATGCAGAATCAATCATGGACGGATTTTATGATAGACGTTTGAATAAAATCCGGATCACTAAAATCAAGGAGAATTAAATCAGGAGGAATAGGGAATTAAATCAAGGATTATTCTCCACATTAAATTGCCAACGGACGGATTTTTAAATCATGGATTATCAAGGCTATAAATAGAAGGCATTGACAGACATACAAGACAACGATTTGAATATACAAAGAACAAGCAGAAACTCCATCAAAATCATAAGCCTTCTCTTGAATCTAAAAGAACTCATCTAGTGATCAACTCAGCATTCAGAGCTTCAATTCTACAATAAGCACCGAGATTGATCAACCTCTTGTGAATTCAATTCACACCCCTGTCAAGCAACTGAATCAGAGCCATCTGAGAAGGAGTTGTGTTTGTGATAGCTGCTGAAGGATTTTTTTTCCAAGAAGCAGTGTTGAAGACTGAGTCACTAAAGCTTTTGTAGCCAGTGAGTGATAGTCTTGGATATTGTGAAGCTTGTGTAGCCAAGGACAATCTTACTATTGTATTGGTAAACGACAATAGTGAATTCCTCCAATCATCACAGGAGAAGAGTGGATTAAGGGATTACACCACCATGAACGATTATAAACCTTTGTGTTCATTTACTTATTGCACTTTACTTTACAGCATTTATTCATACACTGCATTTTATTCATACATTGTGTGTCCATAATCTACTTTAAAAAAACTTTTAAGAAGGGACTTATCCGCTGTCTAAAAGCTTTTAAATTAAAAAAGTTTTTGAAACTCCAGTATAGTCATTCACCCCTCCCCCCCCCCCCCCCCCGACTATACTTTTACCCTTCTATGGGACCAACAATTGGTATCGGAGCAGTGTTTCTAGTATCAGAACCTGTTCAGATATGCTTTCTGATAACAAGGAGATCAAATATTTTCAAAGTAGTTTTCAAATCTGTGCTTTCAATAAATATACCTTTTATCTGTGATTATGGATTCTTCAAATTTCATGTTTAAAGTACCAATATTCAATGTTAATAATTTTGATGAATATAAAATAAGAATGATGTCTCATCTTGCAGCAACTCATAAGGAGATGTTGGATGTTATCAATGGTGGCCCAATTAAGATCATGATTGTGGTAACCACAGGAGCAGATCAACGAAAGGAAATAGAGAAACCTAAGAAAGATTGGACCAAAGATGATAGAAGGAGAAAAAAATCTCAACTTTGTTGCAAAAGACATGATCTTGAAGACTCTGGACCGCAACATGTTCTTGAGGATCAAAGACTGCAAAACAGCAAAAGTGAAGTGGGACAAATTAGCACATATCAATGAAGGATCAGATGCAGTCAAAGAAAACAAATTGTCTGTTGCAAAACAGAAATTTGAGAATTTCAAAATGAATACTGGTGAATCCATTGATCAAATGGATAACAGATACTCAAGCATTATCAGCGAACTACAGTAACTTGGTCATACATACCCACGGAAAGAAGTTTGTTTGAAAATCATGAGAGGTCTACCTGAAAGATGGAAGATCGTCACTTCAGTATTCAGAGGCACAATAGATCTTGAAAATACTGATACCTTGACTCTGATGTCTCAATTAAAGGCTCATGAATTTGAGTTAAATAGTGAAGACGGTGTACCAGCAGAGGCATACAAGGCCATTGCACTGGTAGCTCCCCAGCAAAGCAAAACGGCTGACACAAGCAACAAAGAGACACAAGAGCTAAAAGAACAAATTGCTTTACTAATCAAATGCTTTGACTGGTTTAGTAAGAAGAAACAATTCAAGGGAAGTTCATCATCAAATAGGAAGTCAAACTCAAGCAAAGACATGAAGAAAAAAGATGATGAATACAGATGCTTCAATTGCAAGAAGAAAGGACACTTCAAGGCAGATTGTCCTGAAGAAAAAGACAAAGATGAGGAAAAGAAGAAATACAAATCAACAGACAAGAGAAAAAGCATGAAGGCACTGAAAGCTGAAACCAGCAGTGAAATCGGTGAAGAGTCTTCTGAAAATGACTCAGATGACAGTGAAGGCACCGGCTCGATAATGCCAAAGCATGTTTATGTCTGATGGCCAAAGAATTTGACAAAACACAGGTAATATCTAGTGCATACTCCTCAAATGCATCCACATATAACACCGCACAATCTTCTATTTTCCCATTAGATTCTGTAAATCTAGTTCAAAATGTCATGAGTAAATTTGAAGAAATTCAAATAAATCATGAAATTCTGGAACAAGAATGTGAGAATCTAAGAAAGGAAAATAAAAGATTAAAGAAAGAACTGGATGAACCAAAAGCTGAATCAACTTGTAAGGAAGTACACTCAACTGATCAACAAGCAGCAGATGATCACTCATTTGGTGCTGACAGAGCAGCTGGGAAAACCTCCCTACCAGTTAAGACCACCACTGCACCTTTTGAAGCACCAGCTTACAAACTCCCAAAAAGATTTGGATCAAGATCTGGTCTTGGCTACAATAGTCAAGATGAGAAAGGAAAAAATGGACAACACAATTCTGAATCAAGGTCTCATCGTGCACCAGTGAAGTCAAAACCCAGTGTAGTAAAACAGCATAGTAAGGGGAGACTTTATCCTTCATAGGATGATTGGAATGTTGCACCCCCAAAATACAAGAAGAAACCATTTCATGCCATGCAATATGTGTTTAGGAAAAGCCAACCCAGGCATGTTCCTGGATACAAGAAGCAATATGAAAATAAGTTTCCTCATGTATATTGGAGAGTGAAAAATGATGCAAAGGCACCTAAAGGTAGAGAAATGTATCAGAATAATTCTATCAAGAGATAGTCTGCCATGCCTTATACATATGAAGTTCATGATTTCAACTATCCAAGAAGAAGATCTTTTGGATTTACACTTGGAGTAAGAGGCATGACTGCTAACAGGTATGGACCCAAATAGTGTTGGGTACTTAAACTTGGTTAATTAAACTTGGTTAATTTGTTTTGTAGGACGTCTGGTACATAGACATTAGATGTTCCAGACACATGACAGGAAAGAGAGGATGGTTGGCTGACTTCAAAGCTTTTGATGGACCCAAAGTTACCTTTGGAGGCAAGGAAAACCCCAATAAAATTTAGGGGGAAGGCATCATGTTGAAGAACAATCTGAAGATTCAGAATGTGGCATATGTTAAAGGACTGAATTTCAATCTTTTAAGCATTAGTCTGTTCTATGACAAAGAATACAATGTGCAATTCAGCAAAGAAGGATGCAAAGTGGTTCACAATCAAACCAGCACAGTAGTTATTGCAGGAAAGAGAGAAGACAACAAGTTGTTGTAGATTGGAAGACAGCAAAATCAAAAACTTGCCTTATTGTCAAGAACAAGCAATCAACCAGTTGGATTTGGCACAAAAGATTAAATCATCTGAATTTCAAGACCATCAACAAATTGTCAAAGAACAAGCTAGTGGAAGTCCTACCTAACATTACTTTCAAGAAAGAAAGTCTCTGTGAAGCATGTCAGAAAGGAAAGCAGGTTAAAAGATCTTTCAAGTCAAAGCCACAACAACCAACAACAAGGATTCTACATCTACTTCATATGGATCTCTTTGGACCAGTTACACCTGTGAGTGTAAGTGGAAAGAAATACACTTTAGTAGTGGTTGATGACTTTTCAAAATTCACATGGACCATCTTCATGAACAAGAAAAGATAGACACTCAAGAAGCTCCCAGATTTGCTAAGAAGAATTCAAAATGAAAAGGAGTTGATGATCATCAACATAAGATCAGGCAGAGGCACGGAATTCTTAAATGAAGTGATCATAACATACTGTGAATAAAATGAAGTTCTACATCAACTATCAGCAGCAGGGACTCCACAGCAGAATGGTGTAGCAGAAAGGAGAAATAGAACACTCAAGGAAGCAGTTAGAACCATGATTGCAGAAGCATGCCTACCAAAAAGATTTTGGGTTGAAGCAGCAAATACAGCATGCTATACTCAAAACAGATCTATCATCAACAAACATCATGGAAAAACACCATATGAAATTTGGAATGGAAGAAAACCTAACATTTCACATTTGCATATGTTTGGATCTAAATGTTTTGTTTTGAACAAGAATCAGCTACATACTTTTGATGAAAAAGCTGATGAGGCAATCTTCATGGGATACTCAGACACTAGAAAAGCATTCAGAGTGCTTAACAAGAGAACTCTGGTGATTGAAGAATCAATTCATGTAGTGTTTGATGAACCAAACACCAGTACTGAAGATTTACAATCTTTTGAAAAAGAAGCCCCACAAAGACAAGTCTACATGAATACAATAGTACCAGCTACTATTTTGGATCACACTTTTGTAAAGAGGAAGCAACAGTCACGGCAACAACAGAGCCACCAAGGCAATATCAAGAAGTTGATGCTCGAGAAGGAACAGTAGAAGAACCAGAGCAAGCACAACTTCAACCTGACTTAAACTGGCTCAAAGATCATCCAGAAGAACAAGTCATTGAAGATGTTCATACAAGATTTAGAACCAGAAGACAATTGGAAAACATGCTCACTTGTTTTCTGTCACAGGTGGAACCCAAAACAATAGATGATGCAATTCAAGATGCTGAATGGATTACAACCATGCAATAAGAGCGCAATGAATTTGAGAGAAATTAATAAGGTCTGGGAACTTATAGACAGACCTGACATGGCCAACATCATTGGAACTAAATGGGTATTCAGAAACAAGATGGATGAACAAGGAACTGCTGTCAGAAACAAAGCAAGGCTAGTTGCAAAGGGATACTCTCAAGCTGAAGGCATAGACTATGATGAAACCTTTGCACATGTAGCAATATTGGAAGCAATCAGACTTTTCCTAGATTTTGCAGCCCACAAGGACTTCAAAGTATATCAAATGGATTTCAAGAGTTCATTTATGAATGGACTCCTAGAAGAAGAAGTATATGTGGAACAACCCCTGGTTTCCAACTCAAAGGGAAGGAAGACAAAGTATACAAGCTCAAAAAGGCACTATATGGACTCAAACAAGCACCTAGAGCCTGGTATGAGACACTATCACAATTCTTAATCAACAATGAATTCAGCAAAGGAACCATTGACAAGACTATCTCAAGCTAGAAGAAGGAGCAAGCACTTTGCTAGTTCAGATCTATGTTGATGATGTCATTTTTGGATCAGAAGATGAAAAGCTATGTGAGAAATTTGCAAATTTGATGAAAAGTAAATTTCAAATGAGTATGATGGGAGAACTCAACTATTTTCTTGGTCTACAAGTGAAACAAATGGAAGATGGCATCTTTATCAATCAAGCCAAGTATACAAAGGACGTAATACACAAATATGGTATGGATACAAATGGCACATCAGATACATAATTGTGTGCAAGAGTCATTCTTGGGAAAGATGAAAATGGAAAATATGTTGATCAAAAGTTATATAGAGGAATTATTGGATCTCTACTCTATTTAGCTCCAAGCAGACCTGATATAGCATTTGCAGTAGGAGTTTGTGCAAGATTTCAAGCTCAACCAACGGAATCTTATTTGCTAGCAGCTAAGAGGATCATCAAGTATCTGAAACACACAACTCATATAGGAATTCGGTATCCAAAAGATGGAGGATTCAAATTGACATCTTACTCAGATTCAGACAATGCTGGATGTAAGATTGACAGGAAAAGAACTTATGGAACTTGTCAGATGCTAGGCAGTAGACTAGTATCATGGTTTAATAAAAAGCAAAATTCTATATCCACTTCAATAGCTGAAGCAGAATATATAGCAGCAGGCAGCTGCTGTGCACAAGTATTATAGATCAGACAACAGCTATTAGACTATGGCATAGAAGAGAGGACAATTCCAATTATGTATGACAACACAAGTGCTATATCAATCATAGAGAATCCAGTACTTCACTCAAGAACAAAGCATATTGATGTAAGACATCATTTTATTAGAGATCATGTGGAGAAAGGAGATGTTATCTTAAGATACATATCTACTGAAGATCAATTGGTTGATATCTTCACAAAACCACTCAGTCATGAAAGATTTTGTAAGTTGAGAAATGAGTTGGGCATGATTGAAATTGATTAAGTTATAAGGAGCAGCTAACTAGAGTAATCAGTAGAGTGACTTCACCAACTGACTGAACCTTTGCCATTTTGGGTGCGCTCACTTGGAAGGTAAGGCACTAGTAACCAGTGAAGTTCACTTCACTGATTTTTAGGAACAGTTTTATACAGCAGCTCAGTAAAGAAGTAACTACACCGGCTCAGTGACCAGCCAAGTTACTCCACCGCTAAACACTTTGGAGAAAACAGCGAAGTAAAGTGTGAACATAATCAGTTTTATACATGTGGAAAGTCAGAAGATTTATGGAGAATTATTTTATGAAAGATTGCCCATATGGAGTATAATTTTAATCGTGGAATTTTTTTTTTAAATTGAAGGAATGACAGCAACGCCTCGATTCCCGGGATTTATCATTACATACCTCAATCCACTCCCCCACTACACTCAAAAACCATGTTTTATATAGAAAAAATCACGCCATTACTCCACAAAATCCTTCCATATTCAACCGCATTCACACTATCAAAAATTCTCCTATATAAACAACACTTAGAGGTATTCAGAAAGTTTCTATGCATTTCATAATCCGTATTTTCTCTAAAAATAGAAACTTTTCTCCTCTCAATTTTTCTAATGGCTTCATCCTCATCAAAAACTAAATCTGGAAATCAATATGAGAAATCGATCGTCACTGGGTCATTCTTTAGACCTAAGCACTACATCACTCTGTGCAATAATGATCCACAAGCACAAAGGTTAGTGGATGGATGCAACAATCTGTGGCTAATGACCTTCCTCAATCCCCCAATCACAGGCATATGCTATGAAACTCTAGTTGCATTCTAGCAAAATGCCAAGTTCGTTCCCGGCGAAAAGAAGGGAACCCCGGATAGCATCATCAGCAACATGTTTGGCTGAGAACTGGTAATCACTCCAGGTCTCCTCCACAGATGTCTCAATCTCTCTAAAACCGGACCAGTGGAGATAAAGAAGAAAGAGATCAATCTCGATACCTTCTGGGCTGAGATTGCAAATAACCCAAGACGGATAGCCGAGAAACTCAACTACCCTAGATCAGAACTCAAGCACCAGTTTGCCGAGTTTGCTCACTTAATCACGAAGAGTATTGAAGGAAAGAAATGGTCTATGCACGGCATGACCGAGGTCAGGACCAAACTAATGGCAATCATCTATCAAGGCCTTGAATCAACTGGTCAATCTTCTTCTTCAACAGACTACAGGAGCAACTTCAAAGAGAGATTGATCTGGGAAATTTGGTAGCAAAAAGAGGCTAGCAGAAGTAGGACATCTTCTGGAAGAAGAAATCATATGGGATCCCTCTCCAATATCTATTTGATCAAATGAAAGTGAGACCAATTCAGTTATACAAATTGCATGAGGCCAATGTGATGTTCACCTATATCAAGCCATCGCAAAAACAACAAACTCTATCAGGAAAGAAGAGAAAGCATCCAGAAAGTAGTAGCTCTAGGATTGGCAGACGAACCAGATCTGAAACGGCAACAGTTCAACAAGGGAGTATACCAAGAAATGAAGACAGACCCCTTGTAATTAGTGAAGATGAAGAAGATACAAAGGAAGAAGTTCATTCTGAGGATGAAGAAGAGGATGAGGAGGCATATTATCTGACTCAATCAGATCAAGATGGAGAAGAGGACGAGGATAATGAATAGTTTCATCTTACAAAAGAGGAAGATGCAGTGACGGAAGATGATCATCACAATGATGATCAAGACAAGAAGGTGGATTCTGATGATAACTTGACGCTTCATGATGTTATTCAAATGAGCAAGTCTCTTGAAGAAAAACAGCTGAGTGAACCAGCTGAGGAAAATCACTCGGCTGATCCTAAAAGGACCCCTAGCATTGACCAAGAGGGAATGGCCGTGGAAGGAGTTCAGACTCCAGTACATGGAGAAACAGCACAGTCCTCACCAGGACTTGGAGATACAAGGCAATCTCAACAATCTCTATCTGATCAAGAGATTGAAGAAGAAGAAGAAGAGGAACCGGCTGATGCATCTGCACCAGCACAGGAAGATCCAGACAGAGCTTTCAATTTGGATATCAATCCACTAATTGTGGACATGGAGTGACATAATCTTAGCAAAGAGAATCTCAAAACTGCTTTGAGAAGCAATTACACCTCCATTGATCATAAGATTGAGGCCTTGATCAGTCACATTGAAGTTCAGGATGCAGTGATGGAGAGGCAAGGAGACTTACTCTGCAACCTGAATTATCTAATTCCCCATCATGTCCAGACAAATCTAGAATTCTTGGCAGAGACACTTGATGGCAAACTCAACCCTATGGTGGACACTCTGAATGAGCACACTCATCAAATTCAGACCATGGACAATATCTTGGATCACTCCACAAAGCAGCTTGACACTCTTATCCAAGTATCTGAAGCAACCAACAAGATTATGGAAGAAAGGTTTGATGCTACCAAAAAGGGGGAAGGTAGCAAGGTTTCAAGAAAATAAGTAAACTGAACAGAAATAATTTTCTTGTTTTGTCTTCTTTTGAATAATTTTTATGCCCTCCATGGATGAATAAAAATTGTGAGTTCTTATCATATGAATTATGTTTACTTATGTTCAGGCTTATGAGGGTTTTGGCACATCAAAAAGAGGGAAATTGTTAGTAACGTTTTATTTGTTTTGATGATGGTCATACTAGCTGTTATAGCAAGCCTGAAATAAGTTAGAAATCCATGTATAAATCTTTACTTAGAGTCTGACATGTTGTATAAGTTTAGTCAGGCAAGTATTGTACTAGTTGGTAGGATGGCTAAATAAAACAGAAAATCAGCAAAGTAGAAGACAACCAAGTACCAGCAGAGAAGCATGAAGACATATGGACTGACATATAACCAAGGAAGTCTGTGATGACCTTGGATAAGTCTAAGTTATATTAAAAGTGATGAAACTCATTGTTTAAATATGGTGTACACTGATCTTACACAAATCAAAGATCAGTGGAGTACAAATACTCTTGAAGAATCAAAGAATCAAAGAATCAAGGAAGCAGTAAACCGGCAAAGTAAACTCTCTACCGGTTGAGTAAGGAATAGCTGTGTTCAACAGCTAAGTAAGCAGATTCACTCTACCGGTCAAGCAACATTTGAAATGGCAAAGTCAAGGTTGCCATCTGCAATGAGAAATCAATGCAATTTTCAAGCAATTAATGCAGAATCAATCAAGGACGGATTTTTTGATAGACGTTTGAATAAAATCCGGATCAATGAAATCAAGGAGAATTAAATCAGGAGGAATCAAGGATTATTCTCCACATTAAATAACCAACGGACGGATTTTTAAATCAAGGATTATCAAGGCAATAAATAGAAGGCATTAACAGACAGACAAGACAACGATTTGAATATACAAAGAACAAGCAGAAACTCTGTCAAAATCCTAAGCCTTCTCTTGAATCTAAAAGAACTCATCTAGTGATCAACTCAGCTTTCAGAGCTACAATTCTACATCAAGCACTTAGATTGATCAACCTCTTTGTGAATTCAATTCACACCCCAGTGAAGCAACTGAATTAGAGCCATCTGAGAAGGAGTTGTGTTTGTGATAGTTGTTGAAGGATTTGTTCCCAGGGAGCAGTGTTGAAGACTGAGTCACTGAAGCTTTTGTAGCCAGGGAGTGATAATCTTGGAGATTGTGAAGTTTGTGTAGCCCAGGACAATCTTACTATTGTATTGGTGAAAGGCAATAGTGAATTCCTCCAATCATCACAGGAGAAGAGTGGATTAAGGGATTACACCACCTTGAACCACTATAAACCTTTGTGTTCATTTACTTACTGCACTTTACTTTACAGCATTTACTTACTGCATTTTATTCATACCCTGTGTGTGTATAATCTACTTTGAAAAAACTTTTAAGAAGGGACTTATCCGCTGCCCAAAAGCTTTTAAATTAAAAAAAGTTTTTAAAACTCCAGTATAGTCATTCACCCCCTCTGACTATACTTTTATCCTTCTCTAGGACCAACAGGCCCGCGGACCCTTATTCGGGCCCTTCCAGCCACCCAAGAAAGGCTTCGCAGCCACCAAAGGCTCTTAGCCCGCTAAAAGGCTCTCCGGAGCCGCCAAAGGCCTCAGAGCCGCCAAATGATCTTAGCCCGCCAAAAGGCTCTCTGGAACCGCAGAAGGCTTCAGACCCCCCAAAGGCTCTCGGGTCCGCCAAAAGGCTCTCGGGTCCTCCAAAAGGCTCTCGGCTCACCAGGTCAGTCCGCCAGCCCTCAACTCGCCGGCCTAACAGCTCGCCGTCCTGACAGCTCTCGACAGTTGTCCTACTCTCACCGGCCCGTTGACAGCTGGCTTATTTCCTCTATAAATAGCAACATCGCCTCCATTACAAGGGGGAGGACTTCACTTCCAGAACTACACATTGGGCTTGATCCCTTACAAAGGGTACGTAGACAGCCATTTGACGCTCAACTCATAATCACAAAACACCAAACATTTCCCTCATCTTGTTCTTTAAGATCTTCATCTTGTTCTTGAGCACCACCACGCAACCGCCGATAAAATCACCCAGATTAGCCAGATATCCACCACATAAACACCGCTATTTATCCGAGATAATTTTGACATTATCAGATCCATACTATGTCGTAACTAACATTTCAGTAATACTCTATCATGCTAGTTTACGAATACGATTACAAGATTGGGCAAATCTAAATAAACATGGATTAATCCAGTCGATCAGACGTAGCTGACGCCGAATCTACAGAATTAGGGTGATCGAAGGTTGCCTTTCCGTGTCGGTATAGACTACCACCGCATCGAGCGTGGTGGTTCCTACTTCTGGGTTATATATTACAATTCAGGTTAATTCTGGTGAATTACTGGTTCGTTAAACATGCTAATCTTCCATGGTAAAGACATGAAAGAACGTTCAAAGTTTCATACCTTTTTACAATGGAGGAATATTTTGATCAACTCAAGCTAATTGATGGCTGGAGGGAGAAGGGAACCAACAAGAACTCAAAAGAGAACCAAGAAATATTTTATTACATAAATCAATGTTTCATACAAAGCATCTAATGAATTGTAAGCATACATAATCATGAACTGCTACAGGCCTTATATAGATCATGTAGCAGACTTATGCCCAATAAAACCCTAGCCGACTTGGTTTATGCCTTATAAGGTCGGTTTCATGCTGCCCAAGGCCTTCGCCACGCCGGGCCTTTGTTTTCCAGATTCTTAAGCAGACTCTTCCTGGACCACTTTCATTCAGCCCGATAACTTTTCTCAACCCAGATCCACTTCATCCATGCTCCTGGAAAATGGTAGTACCTGAAAATCATGCAAATTGGAGCAAAACAATACCGATTCCAAAGGATAAACATATAAATGTAGAATTACGGTCTCATGACTACGCGCTAGGAAATTGATATGCATTTCATACAATAATCAGACTATCTCTGATTATCATTTAGCATGCTCATCATTTAGTACCAAATAGAATATCATCATTTAGCATGCTCATCAAAGCTACGTGAGCTACCTACCAATCCGTACTTTACTTGCCTACTAACCATAACATGTTTGTGTCTTGTCTATCTTGTTCATGTTTCTTACTTACTTAACATGAGGGCTTGGTGCAACATGGCCAATATGACTAACCATACATTTAATGTGGTTCTGGGTCATAGTACCCCGCTCGGTACATCATCTTAGGAACGACATGGGTAATAGAACTACACGAGACTTTGAATAACCATGGTACTCCATGCAATACATTGCATGATAACTAACTAGACCTTATCTTTACACAAGTAGGAGCACATAAAGCACATTGAATTCATGTTAAACTCCGTATCCAACCAACGAGAACCTTCTAAGACCATAGCAACACCGAACCCATCCTATCTCCACTACTCATAACCAAGACGCATAAAACAGTTTACAAAAACGTACCCAAAAAACCAAACAGTGCTTTGAAATCAATAATAAAGTTATCCAACAAACATAATCATGTCCAGTTTCGTGCACTTTTATAGAAAACGGTAGCCAAAACAACTTAAAACATAATGTTTAAACTAAAACTGGAACCTTTTGATTAGACGAACTCCTTACCTTAAAGACGAGCCGAACTACGAACCGAACAACAACTATATTCCAAATCTATGAGAATCTACAAACTAACAGCGAATCTAATGAAAATTACCGTTCGAACCTAACCTAATTAAGATCAAAGCAAGAACTACTATGAAAAGATTAGATCTTACCTTCACAAGATGAATCTAAGCTTGAAATTGTTGTTGGAATCGAAACTGCTTCAAAAATGCTCCTGAACGAACCAAAAATCAACCAGAATGCTCCAGAAACAAAGTCGCGAATTCCATGAAGCATAAGGCTATATGGAGGCTTTTTATAGTATTTTCTGAGCCTAAGTCGGTTTTAATGTGACTTAGGGCCAAGAAAAACTTAGTTAACCTTAAAATACTAGTAAAAAGAAAACTTAGTTTTCAAAAAAAACGAAAATACCCTCAAATTATAACACAAAAAAAAATCAGGTTTCACATTTTCGGGATCCGCCAGTGTACACCATATATGCCAGATGGTACACGACTTAATATAACAGACTGCTATGTGTATCCAATAGCCTAATGTCTGTTGGAGAATTTGAATTAAAATTAATTATAAAATTAATGGAGGGTATCAACGGTTCGGTGAAAGGTTGCGACCCCGTAAGAGGTTGTATCCTTTCGGTAAAAGGTTATAACTTTTCGGATTAAAAGTTGCAACCGTTGAATGATGGGACTTCTTTCCCTTATAAATTCCCACCATTGTAGTGGAAAATGATGCAGATTTTAAATGATTTTCCTTAGACAAATTCTGGCCAAATTCTTTAAAAATACTCATATAAATACTTTGCATATTTTCCGAGTCAAGAAGAGATTTACAGAACAGGATCGGTTCGCCGTCTTCTTCTCATTGAAGTGCAACAACCCGAAGAAGGAATGACTGTTGTATCTTGGGAGACGATTGCCATTACTGTATGCACATAATCGGGGCAAAAACGTCTTAAGGACAGAGTGCTACACTCGTCTCAGTCAATAAGTTTTCTTGTCCCATTTAATTATTTTTCAGTTCATACATGTTCATGTGTTTTTAACTGGTCAGATTGCTTGTTAAAATTGTTAGACAGCATGCTAGATTGATAATTTCTCCATCAATCTTAAGATGGTTTTTGTCTATTGTTTCAGCATGCTGTTGGATTTTGTATGTTATAAAGATTGTTCTTCTACACAATAACACTTCATGTGCTTTGTCGTTTTCGGCATCCTTACAATGTGTGTGCATTCACAATCCGAACTGTAGTTAATGCCATCTGGTTGTCCTGACATTCAAATTTGATAGCTATAATTGTTGGAGAAAATAGAGGAAAAATGATTTAATTGATTTTATCGAATTTTAATCATTTTTTACAACTACTTTTAAAAGCAAGTTCGATAAAACTTTTATTAAAGTTATCGAGACTTTATCATTGGAAACTACGTGCTACGTAGTTGAGAATACGTTTTTAAATCATTCAATTCAGAGTACGGGTGAATGAGATATTAACGCTTTAAGTTGTTGTGAGATATGGGAAGTAAAGTAGTGTAAAACTTTATCCCACATTGGAACATGAGTGTTACAATGTCAAGTATTTATATGATGATAGTTGATGATTGGTATAAGCTCCTAGAGAAAAGGAGAGAATTCAGAATGGTTTTAGACAGACGATGTTCTGCTAAAATTGCCACAAGTGCGCGTGCGCGCCGCCGCCCGCCCGTGCCCGTTGACCTTGGGCTTGGGCTTGGGCTTGGGCTTGGGGAATTGGACCTTCTTGGGCCTGAGGCCTTGGGTTGGGCAAGTATTATCTTTTTGGACAAAGTCAGTGGGGTGGCAAGTCAACTGAGACTGAGTCAGCTGGACGAAATTCAGCTGAGGCAAACTCGGCATCAGCAAGGCGAAATTCAACTGAGTCAATTGAGGCATAGTCATCATCAACTGAGGCATAGTCATCCTTTTCATCTTCTGCTGAGACCTTTCATCTTCGAAACTGTCATGATTAATATTGATATCAAAGTGGGAGTAGTGGGAGTAAATGCATTAATGGTTATCAATGCAGAGGCTTTTCCATTGCTTGCTCAAGTCTCTATATAAACAAGCCTTCACAAGATGGAAGACACACAAGTATTCAAGCAATACAAGAGCATACATACATTCCATTGCATAAATTTTTTCTGCATTCATAGTTGAAGAGTTTCTGGGCATTGTCAGAGTTCGACGAAGTTTAGAGTTGAAGTACCTCTCCATCTGAACATGTAAACTGAGTTGTCTTGGGAGACAATTGCAACAACCGTGGGTACAAGCATATCCTTTTATATTTTTATTTACATCTATTGTAATTATATTTATATTTTGAATTGGAAATAAAATTGTTCTTTATTTTTCTGAATATTTATTTTATTTGCATACGGGTATAACAATAATAACTTCGTGTTTCATTACTCTGGCTACAAGCCAAATAATATTTCCGAACAGTAGTTTTTTACAAGCCTGTTGATTGGTTGTTACCGATCGATTACGGTTCTTTGTATATAATTCTTCCATTGATATGTTCTTATCTGTGGCTGAAAGTTTGCGTACGAATGTGCAGAGACCCAATTTGATTTTGACTAGTAATAAGGAAATTGGTAAATCCGGCCACTATAACGTCTGACATTTTTTTTCAGGTCAAACATTTTCTGATATTTTTTTTCAGGTTCCCCGTCCAAATTTGGACGATTTCATCCAAATACAGTCAAAACCGTCCAAATTTGGATTCCTTTTTGTCCCAATCCATTCACTGACCAAAATGGACGGAATCCGTCTAAATTTGGACGGTTTCGTCCAAATTTCGTCCAAATTTGCTCTATTTTTGCTTTGTTTATCAGCATATCAATAACAGATCCAAATTTCGTGCAACTATACATTCACCTATACACCCACTACCAAATTGAGTTACCATTAAGTGATTTTGGTCAAGCAACTAGTGGTTGGATTTAGCCGTCAAATTTTTGGTCGAGATTTTGATGATTATCAGAAGCAGGGTTAGAGGTAGTGGTGGGTGTAGCAGTGGTTGTTGAAGAAGAAGAAGAAGAAGAAGAAGAAGTTGCTAAACAGCTAGAAACATAGCTGGGAATGATGGGTTTTGGTATACAAAAGGATAGTATAGAAGAAGAACAAGAAGCCGTCATTGATGAACTTCTTGTATTAAAACTCTCACAAGTTACTTAGAAATCCAACATTGTTAAAGAAACACACATATGGAAAGATGATCACCTATCATATGATTTGCTTTCTGCTTTGCATTTCTTCTGCAATTTTTCTTATTGTTCAATCTATGGTTTGGTTGGTGGAATAGGAAGCTAAGGTTTGTGACCAACTGTTT
This sequence comes from Gentiana straminea, assembly GCA_036785695.1. NCBI lineage: Eukaryota > Viridiplantae > Streptophyta > Magnoliopsida > Gentianales > Gentianaceae > Gentiana > Gentiana straminea. The sequence goes on along the minus strand of JAVUPR010000241.1, from coordinate 422,739 downwards.
TTTGAGAAGCGAAACCGTCCAAATTGAGTTAACTATTGGACGAAAATTGGATGAAACCGTCCAAATTTGGACGGATTCCGTCCATTTTGGTCAGTGAATGGATTGGGACAAAAAGGAATCCACATTTGGACTGTTTTGACTGTATTTGGACGAAATTGTTCAAATTTGGACGGGGAACCTGAAAAGAAAATGTTTGACCTGAAAAAAATGTCAAACGTTACAGTGTCCTGATTTACCAATTTCCCACTAGTAATATAAGTAATTGATATTGATGAATTTCAAAACTGGATGAATCACAGTATACAAATCTTGTAATGACACATATAGAGACAATAGTTTTCACACGTTGCTGTTTAGTATTTTGGTTGAACAACACATTAAATTTGTTAGAAAGTTTTTAGTTATGCGTTGTTTGATAAATTGAATATAATAATCATGTCTTATTTAATTGAATAGTTGTGTCCAGAAGTTAATTAAATTTTAATGTTCGTACACCTTTTCTTTTTTAAGTAAAGTGTGTATAGGCATAAGGGTGATTTAAAAGGATGTTATATAAATGAGCATTATGATGATACCATTTCATTGAATATTAACAAGGTGTTTATTTAAATTTGCATCATTTCGGTTTGTGACTGTTCAGTGTAACCTAATGCTATTGTTAATCTAAAGGGATGCTTTGATTTATCTTTTCGGTGGTTAGTCTCTTAAGTTTGAATAAATATATATGTAAACGGAACGGTGGTATACGTTGATCAAAGTCTTATGGTTCTGAGTAGTGATAACTGATGAAGTAAGAATACAACTTGATTCTCCCCAGACGAAGTAGGCCTGTTAAGTATGTTTGCTTTCAGAACCGTAAAATAAGAAATTGGAAAGTTTTGATCTCTTATAAAATTAGTTTGTCGGTGCATACAGAAATTTTGGTGCCATTTTGTTTGAGTTTAATATGGATCAATCAATGTGTATTTAGGGCACTTTGGTGCTTTGACATTAATTCAATATTTTTGAATTGTTTGGTTGATATAATGGATGTGGGTTCTATTATACATGGGGCACATTGTTTCGTAGGAACTTAGTGCAATGCTATAATAGAATTTTTTAATTTGTAAGTCACTTTTGTCAAGTTTATATGTGATGCCGCTCTAAATGGTACCAATAATTATACTTATATTCACCCCGAATTCGGCTCAAGAGAGGATAGAAAGGCTTGTTATTGCTTAGAATATGTGTTAAATGCTATGTGAGTGTTTCCAGGATCGTGATTTTGCATCTATGTTATTTCCCGATGTTTTGGTACTATTTTGTCTCGTTTTGTGTGTTTTATAGGATGTACCAAATCTGGAGCATTGGAGAACGGATCTGGACCGAAAGAAGTGCATTGGGCTGAGTGATTGAAGTCCAAGAAGAAGCCTGCTGAAGAAAAAGAAGAAAAGAAGGCCCGGTAACCCGAGGGTTAGGCCCGATAAACCGGCGTCTTGTGGAACACAAAATTGATTCTGCCGCTTTATCTAGGTCGGTTAGGGTTTTAGAGAATCTTAAGTCGGTCATTGTATCTATATAAGGCCGCAATTACATATTATTGTATAATTTTTCATAAGCACTCAACTATATTCAATTTTATTATACAATTATTGTGAAATAAAGTTTTCTTGAGCTTTGGAGAGTTGTTTTTGGTTACCTCCCTTCTTCCATCATCTCTAGCTTGAGTAGATCAAGCTAGATCTCCATTGTTGAAGGTATGAAAAGCTTTGAACGTTCCTTTATTGTCTTCAATATGGTAGATTTGTTCGTATTTATGTGTTTTATTTAATCTGCATGTTTAACAACCCCATAATTTACTTATTTTAATCGTACTGAGCAATGTAGATCCAGAAATTAGGAAAAGCCGCCCCCGGTAAAGCGGCGGTCTATACCGGTTTACCGAGGCATATTTTAGAAAACCTAAACTGGGATTCACTACAGTTATGTTGATCGGCAGGAATAATTAAAACGAGTAATAGGTCCGGCCAATCTAGTATTCGTAATTCGTAAATTAACATGAAGGACCACAAGTGAAGTGTTAATTAGGACATAGTCTTGATGGACCCTAGGAACGTGTTGGTCAATGTCGACAGCTGCCTAGGTGGGTTAGCGGTATGAGGTAACGCTCAATATCGACAGTTCTAGTTCTGTATGCGTATGGGCTATTACGGACCAATTAAGGAGGGTAGCTTGCGTATATATTGTCTACTGCCATTGTCGGAGTAGATAGGGTTAGGAATTGCACCCGTAGCTGATAAATATGATAATAATCAATAAAAGCTCGCGATAAATCTAAGGAAATTATGTTGGGAAGTAAACATAACGATTAACTAATCCAAGTTATTAGATCGGTGAGGAGAGGGAGAGGTATACCATGTTTGTTTACTTTCATGTTATTGTTGGTCAGTGACCGCCTTTATGTTGCTTCTTAATTAGGTTAGAATCGTTTATATGTATAAGTTGCATTGTCTCTGTAGGATCGACCTTGACTCGCATTTACTATACTGCGATGTACATAGTATTCTTGCTAGTAATATCGACGTTAGTGACTTACACGCGATCAAGATTTTTGGCGCCGTTGTCGGGGACAATGGCCAATTTTTAAATATAAATGTTTTAATTCTAATTAAGAAGTCATTTTCTATTTTATTTTATTTTATTTTGAGTCTTGAGTCGTTCTGTATCAAACCTGCTGTTCGATAAAACTTGTTTTATATTTATTTTACCGGAACACCCCAAGTATAAGGATCGTAGTATAGGGTGTTACCGAGTCGTCCTAAGGGAATCGTACAATTATCGGATTAAAATATAGCTGTTATAAATAATGTCACAACTTATTAACTAAAATTAAATTTTATACTAATTATGATCTAAAAGGCAATGAACAAGTAACGATGAACAGTAACGATGAATAGTAAATTTGCAGAAAATTAACAATTAACAACTAGAATTTAAAACAACTAACTTAGCAATCAACGATTTGTACTAATGATTCGATTTATCAAGTAATTAAAACAACGGCAAGGCAACGGGGATCCACCGATCAATCAACCCAACCCCAACTAGACGGCAAGTTAAAGATATAATTTTTAGTAATGATCTATCACGAATTCGATTAAATTTCTCTAAACGAATTCTAGGGTTTCGTTTTCTTTTTCAAGTAAAACAAAACGACATGCAAAACACGATCACGAGATTATTTCTAATACTCTTACTCAAATAATTATAAACGATCTCTCGAATTATAATTAAGTGCATCAATTGAAAAGATCACAACTTTGAACAATATTTTCATATAAATTCAAATCAAACGATAGTTTCATCGATCTCTCGATTCGAATAAAACATAAGCAATACAAAACAAATTCTAATTGACGAAAAACGATAACTTTACTCACTAAAAGTACGGCTAAAAATCTCTCTAGTTGGTGTTGATGTTGATCGGTTTCATCCGTTGTCCCACCGCGATGTGCTTAGCCAATAATCATGTTGTTAACCATGATTATTGGGTTGGAGAAATTCATCCCTAATTAGGCTTTGGTGCGGCTGGAAAATAATTGCGGCTGCTGCTTTTGCGTCTATGATGTGGCTGTATCAAAATTGTGTTCTTAGGGTTTGATTTGCTGCCGTTTAAATAGATATGAGAGGCGGCTGCTTTTTAATTTAAGTCGGCTGAATAATTCTTTTTTTAGGAATGAAACTTCTAAAATTCATATCTTGAGTTGTAGACCTCCAAAAATTATGATCCGAATGTCATAAAAAAGCTCTCGGAAAACTCTACAACTTTCATTAAGGACTCTTCTTCAGAAAATGCCTTTTTGACTAGCCCGTCGTATTACGAGTATATTTCGGGATTTTCCACTTACCCAAATTGATTACCCACTTGACCACCATTTGAGTTGTAGAAGTCCGATTGACGTAATTCAAAGTGCGTTGGAAAGCTCTTTCAAAGATCTACAGTTTTCATGAAGAAGTCCTCCCCTGAAAATGCCTCTAAGCTGGGTCAAATCTCAGTCGAAAATATGTAACGATTTAAGTACTTAGGAAAATTTTCTCCGTTGAACTCGTAAACTTGTGGCATCTTCTTCTAACCCTCTAAACACCTCTTTTAGACCAAATATATGCATCTACAAGATATCCAAAATATTGCAAAGTGTAACAACATCCAAATAAACATAAAACCAACGATAAAAACACATAAATCAGCCACTTTTGCAATTTATTATCTTTAAAACTCATTTGCTCAGTTTATCCTTTTGGCGAGTAATTTTCTATAAAAATCACTAAAACACGGGAGATAATGTTACGAAACAACTCGATAAAAACCATAAAATTAGTCGTAAACAACTCCCCCACACTTAGACTTTTGCTCGTCCCGAGCAAAACAATCAAAACTAGCTCACTTTATATGTAATCCAAATAGATCCCTAACTCACGTAACAAAATATACAACAACTATAGCAAGTAATACCAACATAGAGATAGATTCGGTGTGTGTAACAAGCCCTTTTCAATCTCCACAATCCTTTCAAACAAATATCTTTTCAAACAATTTAATGACTATCCTAGGTATAGACAGTAATTGCTCCACACAAAGTCTTCCCGAGCACTCGGTAGGATAATCCCTACAAGATATCTTTCGCTTTATACTAGGTATAAGATTAACGATAACCAAGTCTTTAATTTAATTTTTATACGCAGATTAGAATGAGCTCGTACCCGTCATAGTAGAATAGGATGTTTCGTGATAACACCCTACCTTACTCAAATCATAAGGTAGCTTCTTCTAACTGTCGTGAGCTTTTAGTCATCATAGTGGTATAGGACATTTCGAGATAATACCCTACCTCACTCCAATCATCGACTAGCTTCCGACATACCATTTAATCATGTGATTACTTAGAGATTTCTGGCTGGCAGTGGTAAAAATTATTTTTCTAGTAAACACAGACCACTGAGCATAACACCTCAAGTAAACAATTTATTACTATTTCAAAGACTTAATCACGTTTCACTTATCACATTCAAACTTTCAGATATTCACAGTACGCGTTCCGAACTTAGGTATCACTTCACTGTTACTATTAAGAACAAATCTCTCTAAGATAAATCACTAAAATAGTGAAAGGATATAGTTCAAAAGTTTTTGCTTTGATATCAAAGGCTTTCGTGAGTGTGAAATGAATACTATCTCAAATCAGTAAAAGCATGCTATAATTATCTCTCAAAGTCACATAAAATCATTGTCAGGAAACTACAACTAGCAAGCCATTTGTTTCAATTACATGCTCAAGATTTACAATTATCCAAGTGTACTTTGAAAAATTTTAAAATTTCACCATTTAACAAAGATCACAAATATTTACTCATACTGTCGAAAATAAAGCATGAATTGCACCCCCCCCCCCCCCACACTTAAATCACATTATGTCCTCAGAATGTGCAAATAAAAGAAAAGAATACTTAGCTGGTTTTCAAAGTGATTGCCGGGCTGTAGGTTGACAGTGGTCAGGCCATAACATGAATGTACCGCTGCAGCTCGTATCACGAACAGACAACACTAAAAGTGATAACTGGCAGAAACCGCTCAAACGTATCTGCAACACTCGACATAACAGATAATCTCGGGGTATACGGGGTATATGAGTAAACATGTAAAAACAACCACAACTAGGACAAGGATAACCAACACACAACTCACCAAGGTTTTATTCCTACTAACCTAAAAACTTAACTAAAAAGAAATACTTAAAAGACTAGGCTGCCTCCTAGTAGCGCTTCTTTTATGTCATTAGCTTGACGAGTAAACCAAGTCAACTGGATCGGGCCACTTGGGTTTAAGGCTAACCACTTCTCTCGTCGGACTCGGATTGACTAGGACGGAAATGGTTTTCGCCACAACAACAAGTCAAGTGCGCGAGAAGATCATGAAATTTTTCTCTCCAGACAACACTGACTCTTTTCTTCTTGTTCTTGTATTTCAGATGCGGCTGAGGTATGCTAACGGGCTCGGGAGCATTGACAAAAGGATCTCAAGGTTAGGGGTAATAATGTCATCATCCACTCCAAAGAAGTCGGATGGAATCTCTTCACAAATAAACGATTCAACCGTTTCATTTCTCTTTTGAAAGTATAGTACTTCAGGCTTTTCCTTGGGTTGCCCAAAGTACTTCTTAATCCGGTGACCATTGACTTTGAACGGTTGATCGCCGTACCCTTTCAACGTAATGGCTCCACCAGGATGAACATCAAGAATCTCAAAGGGGCCAGACCATCTAGATTTAAGCTTACCAGCAAAAAGATGGAGTCTGGTGTTATACAGCAAAGCCATGTCTCCCACTTTGAATTCCCGATCTTTAATCTTAGCATCGTGGAGCGCCTTCGTTCTTTCCTTGCTGATTTTGGCGTTCTCGTAGGCCCTGAGTCTAAATTCATCGAGCTCGTGTTGTTGCAATAATCTTTTCTCCCCACAGAGTTGGCTATCGAAGTTTAAGAATTTAATAGCCCGGTAAGCTCTGTGCTCCAGCTCGACTGGTAGATGGCAAGCCTTGCCATAAACCATTTGGAAGGGTGACGTACCCATAGGGGTCTTGAACGCGGTGCGATAAGCCCAAAGTGCGTCGTCCAACTTCGGACTCAGCTTGGATCTATTTGAATTCACCGTTTTCTCCAAAATCCGCTTTAGACTTCGTTGCTTACCTCGACTTGGCCACCGGTTTGGGGGTGGTATGGTGTACCAATTCTATGCTTGACACCATATCTCTCAAGAATTTTATCCGGTGGTGCATTACGAAATGCGAACCTTCATCGCCGATAAGGGCTCTAGGACGACCAAATCTAGTAAAGATATTCTTTTGCAAGAATTTCTTTACAACTTTGTGATCATTGGTTTGGGTGGCTATAGCCTCTACCCACTTGGAAACATAGTCAATGCGGACTAGGATATATTTATTACCGCACGATGATGGGAAAGGTCCCATGAAATCGATGCCCCACACGTCGAAGACTTCACATTCCAAGATAGGCCTCAAAGGCATCTCCATCCTATTACCGAGCCTCCCTACTCTTTGACATCTATCACGGCCTTTGCAAAAGGCTTCGGCGTCTTTGAACGAGTAGGCCGGTAAAATCCAGCTTGAAGGATTTTCGCAACGGTCTTTGGTGCTCCGTAGTGTCCACCAGCGGGACCACTATGACATTGCTCCAAGATATCCAATTGTTCATGCTCCGGAACACACCTTCTAAGCAACCCGTCCTTGCAGACTTTAAACAGATACGGATCCTCCCATACGAGATACTTTAAATCGCTGAAAAATTTCTTCTTTTCCTGATACGTCATTTCTTCTAAATGCCCACTTGCTAAGTAGTTGGCGTAATCAGCATACCACGGCCTCCCAGTCTCTAGCTTCATTAATTGCTCAGTCGGAAAGTCAATGCCTATCTCCTTAGGGATTTCGCCACCCTCATTCACTAGGCGAGATAAGTGGTCAGCTACAACATTATCACTTCCCTTCTTGTCCTTAATTTCAAGGTCAAATTCCTGTAGTATCAGGATCCATCTGAGTAACCTTGGTTTGGCGTCTCGCTTTGCCCATAAGGTAGCGTAGTCTTTGCGTGATCCGTCCACACCACCACTTTGGACCCTAAAAGATAACTTCGAATTTGTCAATAGCAAAAACGACGCCAAGAATTCCTTCTCGGTAGTGGCGTAATTGCATTGAGCCGGGTTCAAAGTGCGGCTAGCATAGTAAATCGGCCTGAACTTTTTGTCAATTCTCTGCCCTAGAACTGCGCCCACTGCGTAGTTAGAGGCATCGCACATTAATTCAAAAGGTTTAGTCCAGTTGGGCGCGATTAAAATAGGGGCACTGGTAAGCTTATCCTTTAAGCTATTAAAAGCTGTCTTACATTTCTCATCAAACAAGAACTCCACTTCTTCTTTAAGCAGGTTAGATAACGGCTTTGCTATCGTCGAAAAGTCTTTAATAAAACGCCGATAGAAGCCTACATGTCCTAGAAATCCTCGTACCTCCTTCACCGTTTTCGGGTACGACATTATCTCAATGGCTTCTACCTTAGCCTTATCCACCTGAATACCATCACTGGACACCTTGTGTCCCAAAACAATCCCTTCCTCGACTAGAAAATGGCACTTTTCCCAGTTAAGCACCAGATTTTTCTCAACACAACGTTGGAGTACCATATCTAGATTCTTTAAGATTTCATCAAAACTGTTGCCATAGACTGAGAAATCATCCATGAAGACTTCCATACATTTCTCCACAAGTCCATCAAAAATGGCTAACATGCACCGTTGAAATGTAGCCGGTGCATTACATAAGCCAAATGGCATTCTCGCGAAAGGCAAAAGTGCCCGATGGACGGTAAAAGTTGTCTTCTCTTGGTCATTAGGGTCGATGGCTATCCGGAAATAACCGAATATCCATCGAGGAAACAATAATACTTATGACCACTCGCCTTTCTAGAAGTTGGTCAATGAAGGGCGGGGGGAAATGATCCTTAGCAGTGACTTCATTTAACCTGCGATAATCAATGCAAACTCTATAACCAGTCACAAGGCGTAAGGCTACTTCTTCTCCTTTTTCATTCTTTTCCACTGTAATTCCCCCTTCTTTGGCACAACTTGAGTAGGGCTGACCCACTCACTATCGGCGATGGCGTAGATAATACCCATATCGAGCCATTTTATGATCTCCTTTTTGACAACCTCCTGCATGTGCGGATTTAGCCTCCTTTGAGGTTGTCTGACCTTTTTCGCTCCTTCCTCCGTTCGGATCTTATGCATGCACACGTCTGGGCTGATTCCTCTGATATCGCCCACCTGCCATCCGAACGCGAGGATGTGTTTCTCAAGCACTTTGATTAATTCTGCTTCTTGCTCCGGATCGAGTTTAGATGAGATGATCAAGGGCAACTTATCACCGTCTTTAAGGAAGATGTATTTTAGATGCTGCGGAAGTGGTTTAAGCTCCAAGTCAGTAGGTGGTTGCTCAATACTGGATTTTAAGGGACCACCTTTTTCCTTGTGAGCTTGGACCGGTTGACTGAAAAACACCTCATCTTCTTGAGGTGTAACCCCAGAAAGGTATTGAATGACATCATCTAGAGGAATCTTCCTGTCAGCTTCCGTTTTTTCTTTATTATGCTTAACCATCTTCTTTAGTTCTTCTTCTTCAAGTTCTTCTGCAAGCTGCTCCCAATCATCCAAATCCCAATGAGCAGTTTCTCTCCAGAAATCTATTTCGTCCCAACTACCCATTAAAACTTCCTCCTCTGCGAGGTTAAAGTCTGGCTGGTTGAGCTCTTTCAAATCATCGCTGCTCATCCCTGGAATATCCCAGATTTTCCGTTCACTCATAGGCTCAGTATGCGCAAGTTGTTGAGTTATAACATCCAGGGCTCCTATCTCCGTGAGCTCTTCCTCAGGGTCGGATTCATCTCCATAAATTGCTTCAATGAATGAAATCTCCCGGCTCGAAGCTTCCGCGAACTTTTTCCTTGCTCGAGGGTAACGAGAGGTGTCCTCTACTCTCAGAGTGATTTGGCCAGTTTGGAAGTCAATGGTGGAGGCAGAAGTATTTAAGAAAGGCCGGCCCAGAATCAGGGGCATCTCCTTGTCAGACTGGTAATCCAGTATGACCCAGTCAGTTGGAAAAACTAGATGTTTAACATGGATAAGGACGTTGTTAACACAACCAGCGGCTAAACGGCTAGATCGGTCCACCAACTTAAGAGAGACGGGACGCTCTCTTAGCCTTTTGTCCAACCCGAGACTCTTGCAGACGTTCAATGGCATCACATTGACAGAGGCCCCTGAATCGCATAAAACATTGTGGAACGTGTGGCCTTCAATCATGCAAGAGATTGAAGGTCGTCCGGGGTCACCTCGCTTGATTGCAATGCTCTGTGAAACCGTTGAACATTCTTCTCTTAGCACCTCCTCTGCCATTTCCTTTAGCTTCTTTTTACTTCCACAGGCATCCTTAAGATACTTACAGCACTTAGGCATCTCAGTTAATACCTCAGCAAGTGGCATAGTCACCATAGTATCTCTAAGCATCTTCCTCACTCCGTCATACTGTTTGTCAGAGTTCAAGATATTCTCTCTTTTCTTTGCCGGATAAGGAAGGGTTTTCGAATGATTGATTATAGTTTGACTTTTAATGGCTTCGTCCTCCTTGTCCTTCCACCTAACAAACTTCTCAGTTTTCTTTTTAGTCAAGTGTTCAGCTACCTGACTTCTCTTCTCAGCATCCTCATCACTATCCCCCGAAAAATCATCATCACTCAGCTCTTCCTCACTGTTATCCTGTTTACCCCCTCCTGAACTTATGGCGTCAGGAGGGGCTACTCGTTTCCCGACATCTTTTCGGGTCCAGCTGTCTTACCGCTTCTGAGGGTGACTGCATTCAACTCCTCTTCTCCATACTCCCACTGAGGTGTGATGGCAGTGCAAGCATTGATATCTGCCTTAGGGTTTTTATCTGTATAACTAGGCAGTCTTCCTTGAGGTCTGCTTGCTTGTTGATCAGCCATCTGACCAAGTTGTCTCTCCATCGTTTTTTGACCGGTGGCTAGTGTTTTCACCATGTCTACTAGCTCATCGAATTTATTCTGAGAGACATAGGTGGGCTGTTGATTTTGCGTTTGAGCCCAGTTACCTTGAGGTCTTTGGTTATTGGATGCACCAGGCGGTGTATAATAACTATTTCACGGATTTCCCGAAAAGTTGCGGTTTTGAGTTTGACTCGATTGACCAGAATTTTGACTGAAGCCTCTGAAATGTTGATTTTGGTTCTCCATGGCTTGTACTTCCTCATTCATCGTATTCCCGGCCTGTATGCCCGAGTAATTTACATCTGCTGGCCCTTCTTGCTGCTTCATTTGCATGTTGGCGAGTTGTTTGTTCATCATTTTCATTTGAGCAACAAGCGTTTTGTCTCTGAGTCACTTGAAGCAGCCTCCTTTTTGCTTCCGCCGACACGGGTCTTCTTTTGAGTTGCCCACATGTTATTCTTAGCTATCGTTTCGCTACCCCGTAGGCAGAATCATCTCCTCCTCCTAAAAACGATCCATGAGCTGTGGAATCCAAGTAATCTCTATTGGGTTGCGTAACACCCTGATAGAATAATTCTAGAAGCTCATGTCGAGTATATCCATGGTTAGGGCATTTTCTCATTAACGATTCAACCTCTCCCAAGCCTTTCCCACACTCTCCCCTTCTAATTGCTCGAAAGTAGCTATATCTCGTTTAAGGCCCATTATCGTTCCGGGTGAAACGAATTTCGGAGCGAAGGCTCTTTTAACATCGGCCCGAGTTATGAAGAGAGTGATGGGGTAAAGACTTAAACCATCGATTTGCTTCACCCCTTAAAGCAAAGGGGAAGAGTTTCAATTTAACAACTTCGTAGGAACGCCGGGGTAGTGACTCGCTTCACGATTTGCACAAAAGTAGACAAGAAGTCATGTGGGTCTTCTCGGCGGTGCCATGGAATGAACTATTCGCACCATCCCCACAACTCCATTCTTAAGATCAAAATGCATTCCTCCCATCTCTCGGAGGCCGAATTGGTCTATGCCCTTCCAAGAAGTCTTGATCAAGATAAGGCGCATAAGGGTCTTCACACAACTGCAGTTTGCGCCGCTGGGGCCGTTGTGTCTTGTTGTGCATTCTGAGGTTGTTGTTGCATCTGTTGGTTTATCCAGGCTTGCTGTTGTTGTTGGTTCTGCAACATTTGCATCAGAATCTGGTTTAATTGAGCGGGATCTTGGTTATTATTCCCTTGGTTCCCCGGTTCGTCATCACTAGAACCGTGTTCGCTCATGTTGTCAGGTTTGGGAAAAGTCTCCTCTTGACAATGTCGCGTTCAGGTTCAGGACAGTATAATAACGGTCCTTTCTTACTCCTGGTTTGCATAAACCAGGGGAGCAAACAGAAAAGTCAACACTGACGAAAGGTCAGGTTGACAATGGATTTTACCTTGTAAACAAGGGTTGAGAAAAGAAAGGAAAAGAAAAGGATGGAATTAAATTAGTGAGAACAAGAAAGAGGAAACAGACGGGCGTCCAAAGCTTGGACGGGCGTCTGCCTGGAATGAGATCCGGACGAGCGTTTGGTACTCCAGACGCTCGTCTGGTGTGCTGGAACGGTTCAAGATAGGGATTAAAACCAGACGGGCGTCTGTATGGTTGGACGCCCGTTTGAAAGCTAAAACGAGGGTAGAACAGAGAAAACAGCAGGGATAACGAACAGAAGACACTAAATTAAATCCTAAAACTTAGTTATCGATCAGTTAGCTATAAAATAAAATAAAAATAAGATAAATAATAAAATAAAAATAAAAATTAACTAACCCTAAATCTAAAATTTATAAACTAAAAACTGAAGTAAAATATAAAAAAAAAATAAAAATAAAAATAAAAATAAAAATAAAAATAAAAATAAAATGTACCTGCTAGCACTTGTACCCTGCAAAACAGAGTTAGTACCGACACAAAACTATACTAACAAATAATCCGACAACCGTTACCGATTCCCCGGCAACGGCGCCAAAAACTTGTTCGATAAAACTTGTTTTATATTTATTTTACCGGAACACCCCAAGTATAAGGATCGTAGTATAGGGTGTTACCGAGTCGTCCTAAGGGAATCGTACAATTATCGGATTAAAATATAGCTGTTATAAATAATGTCACAACTTATTAACTAAAATTAAATTTTATACTAATTATGATCTAAAAGGCAATGAACAGTAACGATGAACAGTAACGATGAATAGTAAATTTGCAGAAAATTAACAATTAACAACTAGAATTTAAAACAACTAACTTAGCAATCAACGATTTGTACTAATGATTCGATTTATCAAGTAATTAAAACAACGGCAAGGCAACGGGGATCCACCGATCAATCAACCCAACCCCAACTAGACGGCAAGTTAAAGATATAATTTTTAGTAATGATCTATCACGAATTCGATTAAATTTCTCTAAACGAATTCTAGGGTTTCGTTTTCTTTTTCAAGTAAAACAAAACGACATGCAAAACACGATCACGAGATTATTTCTAATACTCTTACTCAAATAATTATAAACGATCTCTCGAATTATAATTAAGTGCATCAATTGAAAAGATCACAACTTTGAACAATATTTTCATATAAATTCAAATCAAACGATAGTTTCATCGATTTCTCGATTCGAATAAAACATAAGCAATACAAAACAAATTCTAATTGACGAAAAACGATAACTTTACTCACTAAAAGTACGGCTAAAAATCTCTCTAGTTGGTGTTGATGTTGATCGGTTTCATCCGTTGTCCCACCGCGATGTGCTTAGCCAATAATCATGTTGTTAACCATGATTATTGGGTTGGAGAAATTCATCCCTAATTAGGCTTTGGTGCGGTGGAAAATAATTACGGCCGCTTTTGCGTCTATGATGTGGCTGTATCAAAATTGTGTTCTTAGGGTTTGATTTGCTGCCGTTTAAATAGATATGAGAGGCGGCTGCTTTTTAATTTAAGTCGGCTGAATAATTCTTTTTTAGGAATGAAACTTCTAAAATTCATATCTTGAGTTGTAGACCTCCAAAAATTATGATCCGAATGTCATAAAAAAGCTCTCGGAAAACTCTACAACTTTCATTAAGGACTCTTCTTCAGAAAATGCCTTTTTGACTAGCCCGTCGTATTACGAGTATATTTCGGGATTTTCCACTTACCCAAATTGATTACCCACTTGACCACCATTTGAGTTGTAGAAGTCCGATTGACGTAATTCAAAGTGCGTTGGAAAGCTCTTTCAAAGATATACAGTTTTCATGAAGAAGTCCTCCCCTGAAAATGCCTCTAAGCTGGGTCAAATCTCAGTCGAAAATATGTAACGATTTAAGTACTTAGGAAAATTTGCTCCGTTGAACTCGTAAACTTGTGGCATCTTCTTCTAACCCTCTAAACACCTCTTTTAGACCGAAGATATGCATCTACAAGATATCCAAAATATTGCAAAGTGTAACAACATCCAAATAAACATAAAACCAACGATAAAAACACATAAATCAGCCACTTTTGCAATTTATTATCTTTAAAACTCATTTGCTCAGTTTATCCTTTTGGCGAGTAATTTTCTATAAAAATCACTAAAACACGGGAGATAATGTTACGAAACAACTCGATAAAAACCATAAAATTAGTCGTAAACAACTGCACATGTTAAACTGCCAGAAAGAGAAAATTCAGGGCCGGTATCCCGAGGGTAACCTCCGAGTTACCGAGGCCTGGAAAATCAATTTCTGAACAGTTTCTGTTATTCTGTGTTATTCCCTATTGATTTTAGTTAGCAGGTCCGCAACAGTTGGCATCACACCCAGCTGAAGCAGAAATTGCTAACCTTGTCTTTATTTTAATTTGTCTTTTTGCAGATTGATCAGAACACTTCAGAAATTTGATCGATTCAGAGTTGAAAAAGCACACACAAGTCGAACAATATGCCTAGAACAATCTTGAACATCACACCGATTTCCATGTATCCCGGAACTGAAGCCCAAGAGCATTATGAGACTATAAAGAAACGGTTGGAAAAAGAGGAGAAAGCAATCAAGCAAGAGCCTGAAGCTGACCTGAAGGAGTATAGCACATATCGCCCAGGTGAGTTTCCTTGTGAGTTAATTGAAATATCATCTTCGGATTATGATTCTGACGATCCTGAAGAGGATCTTGATACGATGTTTTTTGAGCCTGAGGACTACCCAGACTCAGACACCGTGGTAAAGTTAGGAGACCCTGCACGTTCAGACTCCCGATTTCTGTTAATGGAATATCCGTAGGATTAGGTCTCTGCGACTCTGGCTCGAGTTGCAATATTCTACCTTTTTCCCTCTGTCAAAAGATAAAACATCCGGTCATAATGAATCAAACCAGGACCATGACCTTCGTAGATAGAACCAGAGACATGCCTGCTGGTTTGCTTAAGAAGTGTACAATTAAGGCAGGAGGGTTCACGTATCCTATTGACTTCACAGTCATAGATATACCTGAGGACCCTAGTGCCCCAGTTCTCTTAGGACGACCTTTCTTAGCAACGAGCAGGGCGGTTATGGATTTTGGTAAAGGGGAGATTACTCTAAGGTTGAATAATGACGTTGTATCTTTTAAGATCCTAGAACCCCTAGACAACCGACCGGAGAGTTGTAAGATGACGTATGCTTCAGGAAAGGTGGAGATCTTGGAAATCAAAGGGCATAAGCATAGAGAGGCTGTCATAGAAACCGTTGAGCAAGAGTTTATGAGATTAATGCTGAGACAGAAAGAAGATAAGGGCCACGACAAGATGCTCACGGAAGCCAGTCCTTCCGTGTTGCGTAGGGAACAAATCGATCTAAAAGTGGAAAACATGGAGTCCTTGAGTTTAAAGTCTAAATCTTGACGCAGAGGCAGACCTTGTATGTAAGCTAAAAGGGAGAGGCGTGCTAGGAAGTGGGCTCAAAAAGGTTCTTTAAAAGTGCAAACTGATGGAGGTCAAGTTAAATTATTAACTCGAGACCTACTAACCCACTAGCAAGAGAACTAGGTTCAATTGTAGTATAGCTAGATAGAGTCGAGGTCGATCCCACAGAGACTCGGAACAAACAAAACACAACTTACTTTATCAGAACTAAATTGAAAGGGCGGTCTACGACCAACTAAATGCAGTAAATAAAATAGTGACAACCACAAGACACAAAATACCACAAAGACAAATTAAAGACTACTAAAACACGGATAATACGGTTGATATTATCTAGACAAATAGTATTGATTACGCTAGTAGATCATAACTCCCCCATGTGAATTAGGTTGATAACGAGACAAAACAAACGTTAAAGATTAATTATTATGACTACGGGAGTCATCCCCAAGGTAGATTTAGCTCCGGTTAGGCCATCTAAATCATCGTGCCTCCATTACGTGACTTCGCTTTTTAATGCCTCCATCTCATATAACTTCGACACAATTATTTCACTAGGGATGCCGGTATAAACCGTAACCTCATCTAAGCAACATTCCTATGGTGAGGCGTACTTCTTAGATGCCGATTCAATCTATATCCTAAGTAACAATCACTTTTTGAGTTTCATGTTAAATTATGATGACGAATAATTAAGTTGATCGGGTTTAATTACTCGTTTAAATTCCAAATCGTAGAATCGACGTAGTCGAAGCCGATCATAATATTGCCCTACACATCACCACGCTCGGTCGACCGAATGACGGCACTCGGGCGACCGAATGTCATGTCTAGGTCGACCGAACACAGCTTCGTGTCGGAACAAATCATGATTACTTCTTAACGTTTCTAACCTAAGCACATGGGTTCGTAAATAAATCTACATCACGCAATCAATACAAATAAAACTACTCCATAATAAAATATAACAAATCTACGAATAGAAATTGCATAATTGAATAGTCATACCCTCGAAGACGAGAGTGACTCCCACTCTTTAATGCGCTCCCTAATCGGAGAGTCCGACGAATCCACAATGAAAGAACATAAAGAAAAGAAAAGAAAACTAAAAAGCTAAAATTGTATGAATTGTTTTGTGTTGTAGTGGTGTTGGTGGTGGTGTCTTCTCAATTTCGGAGCCGCTTGCTTATATAGGAGTTGTAGCCGACATAGGGAGAATCCGGAAGATTGACATGCATTTATCAACTTAGGCTCGGGTGACCGAACCTACACGCTCGGTCGACCGAATGACATGGCTCGGTCGACCGAGCCTCCTGTTTACGCGTTTTCAACTTCGGTTCGTCCGACTTGTTCCCCACTCCATGCTTTTGAATTGATCTCGATTAATCTTTTCTTCAATGCTCCGATTTTCTTTTCTTTTATCTTGAGATTTCTCGATTGCGTGATAATTATCTTCCGTATTTATCATAATCGCAAAATCGCATTTATCACACAATTAATTGCTCTTTTAATAATAAAAACATCTAAATACCAATTATCATATTAATAATCACTCATCATTAAATAATAAATATAAACACGTGATTAAATATGAAATATATATAATTAACTCCGATTTAAGGTTATTATTGATGACATAAATGGGTACATTTTAACCGTCATCACAAACCTCTCCAGCGAAAGTTTGGCAAGTTAAAGCTCCAACCCTTGATTGATCAAAGATATGAAGAAAGTCGAGCTGGCGACTATAATCTCAGAACTATCTCTTCAAACCCTTAGGTAGTTTAGGATTGAATAAAAGTAGCCAGATGAAGGGACGAGCTTTTTTTCATCTTACCACAAACTTAGGCTTGAAACCGAATGGTTGTCGAAAGGTTTTTTTTACCTCGTTGCGGATTCTAGTGAAGTAGGTTACGTTTTGAGTCGGAAATAACAATTGAAGAATAGAAGGGTTGTCAATTTGAGGTCATAATTGGGTAGACAGGTTGAGTTAGAAGTGCAGCAAAGGCAAATCAAAAATCTGGGAAAAAGATACCCCCGGTATCTCGAGGGTAACCTCCGGGTTACCGAGGCTTGATTTTCAGATTTTTGAACGTTGGTTCATAAAGCTAAATTTTTAGAGACACGTGGAGGAAACACGTTGCACCAGATATGGCCAGTCGGTAAAAACCGAACCATTTTCCCCTCTTTTCAAAATTTTCATCCTTTCCCACACTCCACCATAACTCCACCTCAATCCCATCAATCACCTCCTCAAATCCCTCACCCTAATAACTTCTATACCCACAATCCCACTAAAACCATCCACATTCACTCCATTCTTCCTATTTAAACCACCCCTTCATCACCAATATCATCTTTCTTATCATTTTCATCTCTTTCATTCACCAAACTTCTTCCATTTCTTCCTTCTTCATATATTTCGGCCACCATCACCGCCACTATCACCACCAAATCACCACCATAGCCAAACCAATTCCTTCTATTTTCCAAACCCTAAACACCACATCCTTCATCCATGTTACTGTTCTGTAGTGTTGCTGCAACGGTGAAGTGCCCAAAATTCTTCTTCTTCCATCATCAGGAGCACAGCCCCAGAAGAAATCCAGGAAATTTCAAGCCGGTAAACCATACCACACCTCCGGTTTACCGAGGGCATTTTTTCAGAATAAGCTTCAGAGTCTGTTTCCATACTCATTTAGGATGGGTCCTAAGCATCAGCGGTCAGCTGTTCGTCCCAGTGGATATCAGACAGTGTATGGAGATGCCAATCCGCTGATAGACGGGGTTGCACAATTCCATTCATTAGCTATTTACGAGTCGTTCTATGGCCATTGGAACGCAAGGCAAGTGGCTCGAGAACGAGGGGTAGATTTGGACGACTGCGGGTCGATATTGCCGGAGGCCCTACAAGCACAAGATTTATTGGACATGGCTGAGGCACTGGCAAGGTTCAACGCCACGGTGGTAAGGGAATTTTATGCTTACGTTTCGCATAACCCCGGAGCCACATTTTCTATGGTCCGAGGAGTTACGGTTGATTTTTCTATTGAAAGGATCAACGAGCATTTTGGGGTTAGAAATCCACTGATGGTCCCGGATGAGTACACATCCTCGAGAAACATTGCCGATCTCAAGAGGATGGATATGGTTGCGGATTTCTTAGGGGTGCAATGGAAGCGTAATCCTGCTGGAGCCCCTCCCATCTTCCTAGAAAATGAGCTATCTTGGGACGGAAGATGGTCAATCGATTTGTTTGTGCTCGCCTTCGTCCGACGAAGCACATGGTCTCTATCACCACTATGAGGGCAGAGTTAATGTTCTACCTAGAGACGGGTGCCCCAATCAACATCGGTCTACTGACGCATAGCCGTATTCATGAGCTTGCCGCCACTTCTGAGCGAGAGCTGCTACCATACGGGCCGATGATTGATATGTTTGCTCTAGAGGCCAAGGTGAAGATGCTTGTAAGTGATGATTGGGAAGATCCTGAGCCACAGCTCAGTTCGCGGTCAGTGTCGAGAGTATAGAGACGGGTTAGAGCAGAGAGGGAGCGTACTCCGGTGCATGGTGCACCGAGGACTCAGAGAGCCTTGCTTGAGGAGCACTCGCGAGAAATTGCGAGTCTATATAGAAAGATGGATAGGATTATTGACTTCTTTGGCATTCCTTCCTCGACCCCGCCACCTAGGACTGCCCCTCGTCATAGAGCATCCTCTTCAGCCGCCGCCACCTCAAGTTCTGCACCTCCTCCCGGTATTGAGCATGGAGTTGACTGGAGGGTTATTATGATGATGACTAGCTTTTATTTCTTTCTATTGTTGTTTTCCATTTTTCTTGTTTTTATTTTATTTTATTTTTCTTTTCCTGCTTAGTTGATGTAGCAAAATAAAGTTTATATAATGATTTTGTCGGCTTAATTTGTTTTGGAGTTATTTATTTTCTCTTTTACTGCCGCACTTTTGTTATACAGTTTCTTGTCACCACTAGTCTTCTTGGTTTTCTTGAGTTACCTAGCGCAGATTCTTCATGGACTATATACATGATCCCGATGATTTATACGACGATCCAATTCTTCTTTGGTTCCGCCCTTAACCGAAGCTAAGTTCCTTTTCGTTTTTTATTTCTCATCTTACACATTGGGGACAATGTTTCGATTAAGTGGGGGGTAGTGGAACGTCACTTAGCTTTTTTAGCATTGTATTCCATGAATTGCGTGATTGTCTTGATTTTCTTTGATGCAGGATTCACCACTTAGACTTTGATTCCTTTCGACAGAATTTCGAAAAAATTATGATATCTTTGATCTTTTCGAGTTAATTGACTTCATCTCTGTTTTACTTTGTACGAGTAAGAGAAAGTGTCCACTTCTGAAATAGTGGCGTATTAAGCGCATATTCTGTTATAAGCCACCATTTTAAGCATGTATAACTCACTTCCCTTGGTGTGTAGTCGATAGCATATTGATTTGACCAGAGTTGACCCTGGCTTTATCACAAATCATGGTTCACTTATGCTTAGAAAGGCAATGGAATTTCGGATTCGGTAGTTTATCATGAGTGGGGCCGTGAGGATAGATAAGTCAATGAGAGTTTACCCACCAAGAAAGAGAAGTGCATTGAAATATATACATCTATATTCTCTTTGGCAATATCTTAGTCGATGGAGCGTAAGACGCACGACTTTTGCATAGACCGATAAACGTGAGCCTAAGAGTGACATATGCTCGGTTCTCGATCCGCCTTGCCAGCTCAATTAATTAACAAATACATGTTCGAGACTGGTTAGTTCGACTACAGGTTGATGTAATGTGAGATTGTCTGCATTACTAGGCGGTTGTGAAAGTTATTGCACACACACATTGTCTCAAGACATGAATAGTGTTTAATATGTTACTAATGGATACGAGTGTCATGATCTTGATCTTGACTTAGTGAGGCATAGTTGTTTTTATTTAACTTGTATATGGATCAGAGTGTTATTTTCTTTTTGCCTTTCTAGTCGGGACGATCAAAATCTAAGTGGGGGTTAGTTGATGACGCTCTAAATGGTACCAATAATTATACCTATATTCACCCCGAATTCTGCTCAAGAGAGGATAGATAGGCTCGTTATTGCTTAGAATATGTGTTAAATGCTATGTGAGTGTTTCCAGGATCGTAATTCTGCATCTATGTTATTTTCCCGATGTTTTGGTACTGTTTTATCTAGTTTTGTCTGTTTTATAGGATGTGCCAAATCTAGAGCATTGGAGAACGGATCTGGACCGAAAGAAGTGCATTGGGCTGAGTGATTAAAGTCCAAGAAGAAGCCTGCTGAAGAAAAAGAAGAAAAGAAGGCCCGGTAACCCGAGGGTTAGGCCCGATAAACCGGCGTCTTGTGGAACACAAAATTGATTCTGCCGTATTATCTAGGTCGGTTAGGGTTTTAGAGAGTCTTAAGTCGGTCATTGTATCTATATAAGGCCGCAATTACAGATTATTGTATAAGTTTTCATAAGCACTCAACTATATTCAATTTTATTATACAATTATTATGAAATAAAGTTTTCTTGAGCTTTGGAGAGTTGTTTTTGGTTACCTCCCTTCTTCCATCATCTCTAGCTTGAGTAGATCGAGCTAGATCTCCATTGTTGAAGGTATGAAACTTTGAACGTTCCTTTATTTTCTTCAATATAGTAGATATGTTCGTATTTATGTGTTTTATTTAATCTGCATGTTTAACAACCCCATAATTTACTTATTTTAATCGTACTGAGCAATGTAGATCCAGAAATTAGGAAAATCCGCCCCCGGTAAACCGGCGGTCTATACCGGTTTATCGAGGCATATTTTAGAAAACCTAAACTGGGATTCACTACAGCTACGTTGATCGGCAGGAATAATTAAAACGAGTAATAGGTCAGGCCAATCTAGTATTCGTAATTCGTAAATTAACATGAAGTACCACAAGTGCAGTGTTAATTAAGACATAGTCTTTATGGACCCTAGGAACGTGCTGGTCAATGTCGATAACTGTCTAGGCGGGTTAGCGGTATGAGGTAACGCTCAATATCGGCAGTTCTAGTTCTTTATGTGTATGGGCTATTACGGACCAATTAAGGAGGGTAGCTTGCGTATAGATTGTCTACTGCCATTGTCGGAGTAGATAGGGTTAGGAATTGCACCCGTAGCTGATAAATATGATAATAATCATTAAAAGCTTGCGATTAATCTAAGGAAATTATGTAGGGAAGTAAACATAATGATTAACTAATCCAAGTTAGTAGATCGGTGAGGAGAGGGAGAGGTATACCATGTTTGTTTTCTTTCATGTTATTGTTGGTCAATGACCGCCTTTATGTTTCTTATTAATTAGGTTAGAATCGTTTATACGTATAAGTTGCATTGTCTCTGTGGGATCGACCTTGAATCGCATTTACTATACTGCGATGTACCTAGTATTCTTGCTAGTAATATCAACGTTAGTGTTGGTCCCTTGAAAAGGCTTTGGTTAAGTTTAGAAGGGGGGTGAATAAACTTAACACTTAAAACTTTTTGGAGTTAACAAACTCAGCAAGTTTAGTAGTCTGTTGATCGCTCGGTAGTCCGCGACGACTCGGCTCGATAGTCTATTGTTGTTGATTTTACTGAATTTGTTGCAGCGGAATATATTCAAGTTAAGCCTTATTACTTGTTGTTAAAATATGATACTAAGTATTATATAATCAGTAGTGTGATTCAGTTGCTAGTTTCAGTAGGTTGATGTGCTTAAAATACTAGATGCAGAAAGTAAGTAGGCAATTTTTATAGTGCTTCCAGGAGGTGTAATCCTGTTAGTCCACTCTTCTCCTGTGATGTTGGAGGTAATTCACGAGAAATCTTTGAGGTTGCAGTTACAAAAATCCCTAAGTTGTCTGTCCTTCACCATTAACTATGGCTTCACAAACTGAACACTTGGAAAAGGTAGGATTGCTGCTCCAAAGTCTTCCACTGGTCCTTGAAGGGTAGGATTTCCTCTTCACCAGCTCCACCACAAACAACAATTCTTGACACCTAAGTGCTTCTCTATGTTCAGCAGGTTTCTTGTAAAAGAAAGTTTGAATCAAGTAAGTGATTCTGCTTTCAGCAGCATGATCAGGATGAAATGATCAGCAGCTTGATGTCTTCAAGTGTGTGAACTTGATGTAGCTTGATAGCAGGTTACACTTGAAGAATTTACTAGATCAGTAGCTTTAAGCTCAGTAATGTCAGCAGAGTGATTTCTTGATAGGAAACTGATAGCTCAGGATTGATAGTTGTTTTTCTCTTCAATTTTCATCACTTGTATCTGAATTGGGAGTCCTCTATTTATAGTAGAGGATCTTGTGTCTTATGTTTGAATTTCAAACATAGCCGTTTCAGATTTGTCTCCATCTTGACTTGCTTTTTGTCCCTGTACATTGTACTGACACATTCAGTTTACTTTTTGACAGTTTTTCAGACTATCCACCCTTTGACTTGTACATATTGGATAAACCTCTGTTTCGTTCCAACGTTCTTTTAATCTTGATCATTGATTTGTTGACAGAATCAAGAGTTGTTATATGTCCTTTTCCTTGTAATCTTCCAATGTAACATTTGATTAAATCGAAATATGCATTCAGCAGGTTTCTGTGTATGTAAGTCTGCTGAAATACTTGGCGATCGAAATTGTTCAAGAGCACTTGCATCGGTTCTCTAAGTTTACTTTACGTGTTTATAAAACATAGTCACGTACAGAATCTCTACCGTTTGACAATAATAAAGTAACGTAAACCAAAATAATTATGACATTATATTTATACTAACTTTTATGTTAAATATTACTTTGAATAGATTACACCAATTTGAACATAACTAAGTTCCAATCATATATATTAACTTATGGAACTTAGAAAATAGCAAAAACTTGTACACAAGGTATATGTAATCGCTTTGAATAGAGATCATCACGATGACTTCCCTTTTAATTCTAATGATTCCATATCCTTGACTTTAAACATTAAGTTTGATCCCAATTTGAGCCTTCAATATGGAACTTAGACCTTGAGTTTGAGCCCTCACGGCTTCCCTAAATTCGATTCTTCCTTGACTTTAAACATTAAGTTTGATTCCTAAACTAGTCTTGAGCCCTCGACTCGGTCTTCGTACCTTAGTCTGACTCTACCTTATCGACCTAGACAGGTCTGCTGATGAGAGTCAGCTGACCTTTTACAATGCTTGTTTGATCAAACCTATACAAAGATCAAACTCTAATAAGCCTATACATTTAATCTAGACACCTTTTTGCCTTTGCTCTATAACAGCTAGTCTGGCACTCATCACTAAAACTTAAAATATCTCCAACAATTTCCCTCTTTTTGGTGATGATGCCAATACCCTCTTTACAACAAAGAAAAAAGGATAAAAACAAAAATACATAACAAATTCAGTCATTTCTCATTATAATGATATTTGTTCAACATTATTACAAACTAGATACAGCAAAAGATAAAGAAATATGAAAGTCTGCTGATCTAGTTCCTCCTTTCTCTTTCTTGTCTCTCCTTTTCTTGTTGCTCTTGATATTCCCTTATGTCTCTGACCATATCTCTCATCCATTGATTTTCAATAAAGGGAAAATCAATATGGGGGTTTACTTCCTTCCACCATTTCCATGCCTCAGGTAGAGTTAGATTAATTTGGTGTACTCTGAATCCTAGACGCATGTATAATTGCTTGAACTCTTCCAAAGATTCTCTTGCAGATGTAGTAGGTAGACTTCTTCCACCTCTTCCACCTCTACCACCTTTGTGTGAAGCTCTTAAGGATTTAACTCTAGCTTCCCAAAACTTAAGTCCCAAAAAGGAATTTAACCCCTCATGGAAACCCTTGTCATGGTAAGGTCTCCTCTTATTGTAGTATTGCTTCTTGTATTCTTTGAAGAGGTCATCATTTAGCTGAAGTCTGCCAGGTGCAGGTTCTCTGAATGCATTTGTATCAGCCTCCCATTTCTTTTGAGCAAAAATCCTCACAGCCTCTTTTGCTACTGATGTCTGGCTCTCTTCCCCCTTATTGACATCATCAACAAAACGGAAAGCAGGCCATGAACACTCTCCTGTGTGATCACTAAATTATTCAGTTGACCTTCCATAATTTATGTTCTTGTGTCAACTGTTGTGATCCTTCCTTCCAGTGTTTGCTCCAACAGATTGATCCTTTCAATGACCTTAGGATCCAAAGCAGCCGGTTGAGTGGCACCAGGAGGGTCAGCCACAACAGGTTTGGGTGCTTCAGCAAGGTCGTCAAGCTTCTTGTGAATAGAGGCAAATTATTCTTTCAAGAACTGATCCTTCTGTGTATTCCCTTCTTTTATGCCTCTCACATCTTTGGTAAGGTCAGCAAGAGCAAATTGAGTGGATGTGATATTGGAAGCAACTGTTTCAGTAGTCATCCCTCTATTTTCCACAAGGTTCATCAAATCTTCAAATCTTTGCTCTTGTCTGTCAAGTTGAGTTCTTAACTGTGTAATGTCATGTCTGACTGCCCTCAACTCATCCTAAACATGTGCTTGTACTGCACCAGCCACACCTCCAGCCATATGTCCAGCAGCATCATCAGCAGGCTCTTCGACATTGTATTGTGCCCTCTGTCTGCTGACAACCATGGCCCAACTTCTATCCCTTCCAGCAGGGTCAGGACTTCCTTCAACCATAGCACCAAAAATATCTTCCAAAGTTGGATCTTGTGCTGGTTGAGTTTCTAAGATAGGTTTTTCTTCAGACAGTGGTACATATGCCTGTTGAGGTTCAGCAGCAACAAGTTCTTCCTCATGCACTTGAAACTCCTCATCACTGAAGCCATAGTCCAGCAGCTGTTCATCCTCATCAATAACAGCAGTCTGCTGACTATCCTTCCCTTCAGTAGCCTCTACCACAGGGGATTCCTCCAATCCCATTGTAAGTTCCAACCTTTGCCCAGGTGCTTTCTGATCCTCGGCAACCTGTACCTCCAGTTCTGACCTTTGTTCAGGTGCTGTTTGTTCCTCAGTAGCCTGAACCTCCTCAAGAAGTATGGGTGATCCTTTAAAACCCATCACCATGTCCAATCTCTGTCCAATCACTATTTGTTCCTCAGTGAGTAGGACCTTTTCTTCCACAGAAATAAAAGGAAAGATAGCCATATTTTCCTTTAAAGATCCTCTAGCATCAGTATTTTTCTGTAGAGTATCAGCAGATTTATATAGAGTTCCCTGAGTATCAATCCACTCCTGATATTGAGCTGAATCTTCAGAATTGATATCAGGCTCACTGTGTTCAATAACCTTCTCCTCATCCAAATTTTCAGTCTGATGATCATCAGGATTCACATCAAACTCCACAACCAAGAATGTATCAGATGTACCAACCAACCTGTTATCTCCAAGATTTATTCCATCATTGATTAGAGCCTCCAAATCATCTATATTTAGATCTTCCAGATCTTCATCCATTTGATCATTTTGCTGGCCCTCAGCAGATTTGGCAGCACTAGTAGATTGTTCTATTCTTGGTTCAGTGGATAATGCAGTTCCACTGGCTTCTCCTTGATGTGGAGGATGATCATCATCAGAATCAGATGATGAAGAATCATCACTATCTGGTGCATCCCTAGGAGTCTTAAACATGATACCTCCTTCTTTCTTCTCTTCTTCAATGAGTTCCATCAACCTCATTTCTAGCAAGGAAGTATTGACCAAATCAAGTAGTTTTCCACTTCTAACATTTCAAAAGCCCATTCTTCAAAATATGTCATTGGCTCAGCAGCTGATTTTTGTTTCTTATAATATCCAAACTTCCATTGAAAGTAATCAGCAACCAGCTTAAGTTTGGGATCAACATATCCTTCTTTTCTTTTCTTCTCCTTGTTTCTTTTTCATCACAATTTCCTTCATTCTTTTTTAAGGTTGTTCAGCTTCACTCTCAACAGCTTTCCTCTTTCTTCCATCTTCCTTCTATTGCTCTTTTAAAATTTCAGCACCAGGTTTCTTCTTTGTAATTTCAGCAGGCTCAGCTTCAACTGGAACCTTAGTAGATTCTGCAGGTTCTACTGATTTCTGCTTTGTCTTCTTAGGCTTAAGCAACTCAGTAATCTTTCTAGTGACAGTAGCCTTTCTTTTCTCAGCAACTTTCTTAGGTGCAGCAGATTTAGCAACTTGTTTAACCTACTCACCACCAGCATCATCATTTCCATCATTGTCACTCTATATTTCCTCATCATCTACATCTTCATCATCATCCAATCCAGGGATGAGGTAGCTGATCTCCTTCTTATAGCTGGACTTGTTTAGTTTTTCAGGTGCAACGTCAGCAACCTTTAAATGAGTCAGCAGGGCCTGAATCATCAAACCCAAGGGCAATGTTTTGGACTTTCTTGTCCATTCTCTTTCTTCGGTTATCACTTCTTCATATACTGAATAAAGAATCCTACCCAATCAAATTTCATGCTTTTGCAGATGACGATCATTAGATCAATCTTGGGTCCAGACAGTGTATCAAGGATTCCACTGAATCCCAAAATGTTCTTCGCTATAATCTTACTCAGGAGATTATACTCCATCCTTATATGCTTCACATTGATACCCAGTGATGATTTTATAGCATCATTGGTCTTTATTCTTTCAACAAAATCCAATCTTGACAGCCCCATTTCTTCAGGATTGGTTGGAGCATTATTTCCAGGTCCAAAACCAAAAGCTTCCCTCAGCAGGTTTGAGGAAACTTAAATCTCTTGACAATTTACTGTGGTGGTAAATGCTTCTCTATTATCTCTTATCACAATGTTTCTCCAGAAATTAACAACATTTGTGTAAGATATATTTTCCAATCTCAGATTGAGAACATCCTCTAATCCTTCGTATTGTCTGATTCTTCTACCAATATTGATAGCCAACTCAGTCTTGTTAGCATCAACAATGAACCCTCTAACACTTTGGCTCGTTCCAATGTGAACATCATCCTTATCCGCCATTAGAATTTTGAGAAAGATGAAGAAGAGAGCTTTCAAATCTGTGTTCACACAGTGTGTTTGCAGATAAATATCGATCTGAGAGTTGTAAGTAATGTCTGTGTATATATCTGAATATATAGAGAGAGTGGTGGGTGGTAACTGTCAGATAAAGTGTTGTACGTGCACTGTAGCATTAACCACGATTAAAGTAGGAATAAATGAGATTTTGCCATGTGTCCCACTAGTTGAATCCATGATAGTTGTAACCGTTGGACATTTGTAACATTGGTTATAAAGGATAGGAATAATATCCAATTACTGTTGACTTCATTTAAGTTTGACTATCTTGTAACGTATAATTCAGCAGCCTTCATCTTCAGTAGACTTGGATCAGCAGTCTGCTGATAAAGAATGACTCAGCAACCTGGTGACAAAGTAACTCTGCTGATCTTCAATTCCTCTTGTTTTATCCAACTGATAATACAAGATGTAGTTTAACACCAATGACTGATCTGTCAAGTGAGCTCACCCAACAGGACAAAGACCAATCCTCTTGGCAACTTCATTTGCTCAATTGTCCAAATATAAATGAGTACATGGAATTGTTGATACCAATGACTAATCTGCTAAGTGAGCTCACCCAATATAGCAAAGACTAATCCCCTTGGTGAATTCCAGTACATTGCTGATCAAAGGTGTATCAGTCAACTTTTATAATTCCAAGTTCAGTCCTTAACTTAGCAAATCTTTCACTGTCCTTAGTAAAAATATCAGCAAGTTGATCTTCTGTAGGGATGTAAAGAACCACCACATATTTCTTTTCAACATGATCTCTTATAAAGTGATGTCTCACATCAATATGCTTGGTTCTTGAGTGCAAAACAGGACTTTCTGTGATTGCAATTGCACTTGTGTTGTCACACATTATAAGAATTTCTCTTTCTTCAATTCCATAATCCCTTAACTATTGTCTTAACCATAATATTTGTGCACAACAACTTCCAGCAGCTGTATATTCAGCTTCAGCAGTAGAAGTTGATATAGTGTTCTGTTTCTTGCTAAACCAGGAGACTAGTCTATTTCCCATCAATTGGCAAGTTCTTGTGGTGCTTTTTCTATCAACCTTGCATCCTGCATAATCAGAATCTGAGTAGGATATAACCTTCAAGCTTCCATCTTTTGAATACCATGTCCCTACTCCCAAAGTCTCTTTTAGATACTTGAGAATCTTTTTGATTGCAGCTAGATGACTTTCTTTTGGTTTGGATTGAAATCTTGCACAAACACCTACAGTAAAGGATATATCAGGTCTGCTGGCAGTAAGGTACAGCAGACTGCCTATCATCCTTCTATATAAGGTCTGATCAACATCTTTGCCTTCTTTGTCTTCATCCAATCTAATGTTTGTACTCATAGGAGTTGATACCTTGGTGCTATTTTCCATACAAAATTTCTTCAGTAGCTCCTTGGTATACTTGGTTTGATGAATGAAGATTCCATCTTTCATTTGTTTGACTTGTAAACCCAAGAAATAGTTCATTTCTCCCATCATACTCATTTGGAATTTACTTGTCATCAGATTAGCAAACTTTTCACATAGCAATTCATTTACAGAGCCAAAATTATGTTATCAACATAAATCTGTACCAGTATGGTGTTGTCTCCTTTATTGATTCTGAAAAGAGTCTTGTCAATGGTTCCTTTGGTAAAACCATTGTCCACTAAGAATTGAGATAGGGTCTCATACCATGCTCTTGGTGCTTGTTTCAAACCATAAAGTGCCTTATTGATTCTATACACTTTATCTTCTTGATCTTTCACTTCAAAACTAGGAGGTTGCTGAACATAAACCTCTTCTTCCAGAATGCCATTCAGAAATGCACTCTTGACATCCATCTAGTATACTTTAAAGTTTTTGTAAGCAGCATATGCCAAAAATAATCTTATAGCTTCCAATCTTGCAACTGGGACATATGTTTCATCAAAATCTATTCCTTCTGCTTGAGAATAGCATTTTGCTACTAGTCTGACCTTATTCCTCACAATGGTACCGGATTCATCCAATTTATTTCTGTATACCCATTTTGTTCCAATTATATTTGCATGATTAGGCCTTTCCACTAGTGTCCAAACTTGATTTCTTTCAAATTCATCCAATTCCTCTTACATAGAAATTATCCAATTTGGATCTGATATTGCTTCTTCTACAACTTTAGGCTCCATTTGAGTTAGAAAACAAGTAAACATAGCTTCTAATTGTCTTCTAGTCCTCAAACCTTGCTGTATATTGCCAATAACTTGCTCAGCAGGGTGATCCCTTAACCATTGTTGATTATGGTTAGATTGATTCTCAGGAACATCATCTTCAGTAGGGTCTGTTGTTGCTTCAGCAAGAGGTTCAGCAGATCCTTGAACTGCCTCAGTTGTTGCATCAGTAGTGTTACCAGCAGGGTGTTCAGCAGGGGCAGAGTCATAACTCTTTAAATCATTTATCCTTTCCAAAACATCAACATATTCTGGATCAGTGACTTGTTGATTCTCAGCAGGTTCTGAAGCTTCATCTTTCATTCCAGTGAACTTAGGTTCATCAAATACAACATGTATTGTTTCTTCATGTTTCAGTGTTCTTTTGTTCAGTACCCTGAATGCCTTGCTGACAGAAGAATATCCCAAGAAAATTCCTTCATCTGATTTTGGTTGGAATGTCTTCAATTGCTCCTTATGATTTAATATAAAACATTTACTTCAAAATGGATGGAAATAGGATATATTAGGTTTCCTTCCATTCCA
This sequence comes from Gentiana straminea, assembly GCA_036785695.1. Lineage (NCBI taxonomy): Eukaryota > Viridiplantae > Streptophyta > Magnoliopsida > Gentianales > Gentianaceae > Gentiana > Gentiana straminea. The sequence continues at coordinate 392,492 of JAVUPR010000241.1, read as the reverse complement.
AATCTCATAAGGTGTCTTCAGCAGCTTCTTGTTCACTGAGGTCCTGTTTTGTGTAAAACATGTTGTATTGACTGCTTCAGCCCAATATCTTTCAGGTAATAATGCTTCACAAATCATGGTTCTTCCTGCTTCTTTCAAAGTCCTGTTTCTTCTCTCAGCAACCCCATTTTGCTGAGGTGTTCCAGCAGCAGCTAGTTGATGTATCACACCATTCTGCTCACAGTATTCTCTTATAACTTTATTGAGAAATTCTGTACCCTTGTCTGATCTGATCTTCACTATGTCAATCTTTTCTCATTTTGCAATCTCTTCAAAAGTTCAGGCATCTTTTGAAGTGTTTCACTTTTCTTGTTCATGAAAATTACCCAAGTGTATCTTGAATAATCATCCACAACTACTAGAGTGTACTTATTTCCTGTCACACTTGTTGGTATTACTGGTCCAAATAGATCCATGTGCATCAGCTCCAAAACTCTTTTTGTTGATTGCTTAGTCTTTGACTTGAAGCTTGATTTTGTTTGTTTACCTTGCTGAAAAGCATCACATATTGCATCCTTTTTGAATGTGATCTCAGGTAAACCAATCACCAGATTCTTTTTCACTAACTGATTGATATCATCAAAGTTTAGCTGATTTAACTTCTTATGCCATAACCAATTAAGTCCTGACTTGGTATGCACAATCAGGCATGTTTCTGGAACAGCAGTAGACCAATCCACAACATACATGTTTTGTTGTCTTCTTCCAGCCAACACAACTTGATCACCTCTTTCACTTATGACAATACATGTGCCTTTGTCAAAAGTGACATTGTAACCCATGTCACAAAATTGTCCAGGGCTCAGTAGGTTGTAGTCCAGTCCTTCCACAAATGCAACATTCCTGATAGTTAATCCATTTCTCACAAGTGTGCCATATCCTCTTGTGTATCATGGTGTGTTCTTGTTGCCAAAATTCACTCTTGGACCATCCTTTGCCACATAGTTTGTTAAACAATGCTTATTCTTTGTCATATGTCTGGAACATCCACTGTCAGAGTACCAGACACCCTACAAAACAAAGTTAATGTATTTTAGGTACCCAAAACTGTTTGGGTCCATAGTGGTCAGTGGTAAGCATGACCCTTGGCAAATTTCCATAAGGTCTTCTTTGAAAAGTGTTATACTTTTGTTCATACATGTATTCTACACATCCATAAGGTCTAACATTTGGTTGTGTAGGACTCACGTATGCTTTCTGGCCTTTTGGTATGTAATGATGTTTGGAGTGATTTCTATTGTTAGAAGCACTAGCATAACCATAGGTTTGATGTATATTAGGAACAGCCCTGTGATAAGGAGTCTGCTGAGGTCCCCGCTGAGGTCTTGTATAAGTCCTCTGCTGAGTCCTTTGCTGAGGTTTTACCCTAGCAAGTATGGTTATATCTATTGTTTCTAGCAGTTGGTACAGGAATATTCCAATCATCATCAGTAGGGAATAATCTACCTTTCCCCCTGAGATAAGTATCCCTAGAATGATTGACATTTTTAGGTTTAGGATCCTTATCCTTGGAATATTTCTGATTTTTGTCCTTTTGTGGTCCAGTAGACTTGGTAGCAGGTCTGCTATCAGCAGGTCTAGAAGGTGCAGCAATCCTACTGTTGGATTTATTCCTTTTGTTAGGTACTGTTGACCTTTTTGACTTCTGATTTTGCTTCCTTGAAGTCTTCTCAGTAGGCTTCACTGCCTCAGCAACCTTTTTGGGAGTTGGATCTTGTGTAGGTACAAACTTAAGACCAATTCTGGTACTAGGTTCAGTAACCTTACTGGATCCACTCTTATTAGATTTTTGAGTCCCAAATCCAAGGCATGTTCTATCACCATAAGGCTTTCCAGATTTGAATGCAGTAGTGGAACTAGATTCTTCAGTAGATTCAGTAGCTACTGAATGTATAGTAGGCTTATGTTGATTATGTCCAACCTCTTTTTCATTTCCCTTGAGAATTATTAATTCAACTCTTAATCTTTCAACTTCTATTTGAAGAGCTTCTTTTTCAGCCTTCACAATCTCATAACCAGATTGTATTATCCTCAGTTGATTAAGGATGGCATCCAAAGTTTGCTCATTGTCAGAATTTTTAGGATTTGAACCACTACTTGATTCACAATCACTTTCAGCAGGAGTGTTTATAGATACAGAATTGTATACCTCCTCAGTTTCATCCATATATTCCATTAAAGCATAATCATCCATATCAGCAACAAGTGCAGTATCATCAGATTCATTTCCTTTTTCTGATTCAACTTCATACCCTGATTCATCTTCAGCAACCATAGCTTTCTTGCCAGATCTTCTTTGCTGACTTTTGCTCTTCAGTAGGTCTGGACAATCAGGTCTGAAATGTCCAAGCTTCTTGCAATTGAAGCACAGATAATCAGGTTCCTTTTTCTGTTTTAGTTCAGGACATTCAGGTTTGAAGTGTCCTGGTTTATTGCATTGATAGCACAAGTAAACATTGTCTTTCTTGGATTCATCCTTCTTCTTTTCACTAGATTTCCTTGTGAAATTCCTTGGAGAACCCCTTCCAGTTTTCATCATTCTGATTTTCTTGCTCAGTAGGGAAATTTGCTCTTGCATCTCATCCAATAGGTCATCTTTAGCTCCTGATGTTTCTTCTTGATGTGTAGCAGCAAATGCAGCGCTCTTTGGTTCTTCCTTTTCAGTCTCAGGTACAAGTTTCTTGCTGAATTCATAAGCCTTGAGATCTAAAAATAATTTGAAGGTGTCCTCTTCATGTAGACTTCTCATTTCTTCTATGGCAGTCACCTTCATTTCCAAAACTTCTTTTGCAGGTAAGGCTTCCAAGATTTTTGAATTGATTTCTTCTTTTGAGTAGTTTACACTCAGTAGGGTGAGTTCATCCATGATGGCATTGAATCTTGATTCCATTTGTTCAATGGTTACATTTGGCTTCATTTTGAAATCTTGGAACTTCTTCTTTTCCACACTGATTTTGTTCTTCTCGATTGCATCAGTGCCTTCACAAGTTAATTGTAACTTATCCCAAAGTTCATTTGCAGTCTTGCAATCTTTCACTTTCATGTACATATTGCTATCCAAGGTTCTATATATGATATCAATAGCAATATTGTTGAGGTTTGATCTTTTTCTATCTTCAGCATTCCATTCTCTTTTTGGCTTTGGAATGTACTGAGTTTGACCATCTACAGTAATAGCTTTTGTGATTTCCAGTGGTCCATCAGTCAGCACATCCATCATCTCATCATGTGTTGCAGCTAAAAAAGCCTGCATGCGACGTTTATACTCATCCAAACAATCCAAAGAACACATCAACATTGTTCTAGCATACTGGTTGTTATCCATGATGCAAAGCTTTGAAAATCAGAAACTTGAATAAGTTTTCAAAGTATTTTCACAAGCACAACAAGTAGGATTACTTCAGAATAGAAGCACTGCTCCGATACCAATTGTTGGTCCTTTGAAAAGGATTTGGTTAAGTTTAGAGAGGGGTGAATAAACTTAACACTTAAAACTTTTTGGAGTTAACAAACTCAGCAAGTTCGTAGTCTGCTGAATGCTCAGTAGTCTGACTGTTGATTTTACTGAATTTGTTGCAGCGGAATATATTTAAGTTAAGCCTTATTACTTGTTGTTAAAATATGATACTAAGTATAAGATACTCAGTAGTGTGAGTGTGTGATTCAGTTGCTAGTTTCAGTAGATTGATGTGCTTAATATACTAAATGCAGAAATTAAATGCAGAAAGTAAGTATGCAATTTTTATAGTGGTTCCAGGTGGTGTAATCCTGTCAGTCCACTCTTCTCCTGTGATGTTGGAGGTAATTCACTAGAGATCTTTGAGGTTGCAGTTACAAAAATCCCTAAGTTATCTGTCCTTCACCAATAATTATGGCTTCACAAACTGAACACTTGGAACAGACAGGATTGCTACTCCAAAGTCTTCTGCTGGTCCTTGAAAGGTAGGATTGCCTCTTCACCAGCTCCACCATAAACAACAGTTCTTGACACCTAAGTGCTTATCTGTCTTCACCAGGTTTCCTGTAAAAGAAAGTTTGAATCAAGTAAGTGATTCAGCTTTCAGCAGCTTGATCAGGATGAAATGATCAGCAGCTTGATGTCTTCAAGTGTGTGAACTTGATGTAGCTTGATAGCAGGTTACACTTGAAGAATTTACTAGATCAGTAGCTTTAAGCTCAGTAATGTCAGCAGGGTGATTTCTTGATAGGAAACTGATAGCTCAAGATTGATAGTTGTTTTTCTCTTCAATTTTTATCACTTGTATCTGAATTAGGAGTCCTCTATTTATAGTAGAGGATCTTTTGACTTATGTTTGAATTTCAAACATAGCCGTTTCAGATTTGTCTCCATCTTGACTTGCTTTCTGTCCACGTACATTGTACTGACACTGTCAGTTTACTTTTTGACAGTTTTCAGACTGTCCACCCTTTGACTTGTACCCATTGGATAAACCTATGTTTCTTTCCAACATTCTTTTAATCTTGACCATTGATTTGTTGACAGAATCAAGAGTTGTTATCTGTCCTTTTCCTTGTAATCTTCCAATGTAACCTTTGATTAAATCAAAATATGCATTCAGCAGGTTTTTGTGTACGTAAGTCTGCTGAAATACTTGGCAGCCAGCTGTTCCAAGTTTGCTGTGTTTATAAAACACTGCAGCTGACTTCTTTATATCTAACTTTTTGTTATGAATAGATTACACCAATTTGAACATAACTAAGTTCCAATCACCACTTAACTTATGGAACTTAGACCTTGTACACAAGATATATGTAATCAGTTTAGGTCATCACAGACTTCCCTAAATTCTGATTCCATATCCTTGACTTTAAACACTAAGTTTGATCCCTTAGCCTTCAATAACTAAGTTTGAGCCCTCAGCCTTCAGTCTTCAGCAGGTTCCTAAACTAGTCTACAGACTCAGGTACCTTACTGACCTAGACAGGTCTGCTGATGAGAGTCAGCTGACCTTTTACAATGCTTGTTTGATCAAACCTATAGAATGATCAATCTCTAATAAGCCTATACATTTAATCTAGACACCTTTTTTCCTTTGCTCTATAACAGCTAGTCTAGCACTCATCACTAAAACTTAAAATATGTCCAATAGTTAGTGACTTACACGCGATCACTATGCATTGTACTATTCTTACGTTAATGCATAGATCACTTTTGTGTAGTATCGGTGTAATGTGTTTGCCCAAATTTTAGCAACTTTGTTGCATTGTTGAGACCAACAATTTGAGCATTGCACACAATAAATTAATTGATTTGTACCGGTAGCTTTATTGGTCGTTAACTTTGCGAACAAGTCAGTTCTTGAAACGTTGTCAATCTTCTGTTATTAGACAGAAACGGAAGGAAACATCGAGGTGAGTCCAAATAAGACTGTGTGTTTTGTGACACGTGTGTACGTGCCGGTTGTGGCAATGTATGTTGCACCCATGACTGGTTAATCTCATCATGTGTTTGGAGAAGTACCGAGACATGTGAAGAATGGTTGTGCAACGAACGATGTCTTTAATGATTATTAGAATGAAGGAGAGAAAACATTGCAAACAGATTTAATGTATCCGTGGTAATCTTGGTGGTGGATATGATGTATTGTTTCATGAGTCTTGCTGAGGCGCCGGCATCATTCATTAAACAACTTCATCATACATACCTCAGTCAAACGGTATTACAGAATGCAAGAACTGAACTCTTAAATATATGATGAATGCTATTTTGATAAGTTTGGGTTTACCTTAGAACTTATAGGGGATGCTATCCTCTCAGCAAACTTCATTCTGAATAAGATCCATTCAAAGAAGTAGGGAGTAACCCCGTATGAATAGTGGAAAAGACACAAGCCTAACTACAAATTCATAGAAGGTTGAAGTACCTAAACCAAAGCAAGTGAAGATAGGACCTAAAATGATTGAGTGCGTAGTAGTGTCTATCGGGTTCTGGTGCACAAGTCAGACATTCCTGATGTGTATTAAAATGTGATCACTAATTAAAGGAATGTTGTATTTACTGAGGAGATCTTTCCTTATAACGACATGGAGAAAGAAGGTTCAAGTTCAATCTGTAGCCCTTGACCGGATGTTAAGGTATTTGAAGTTTTACAATGAACCTCGGAATACATTATATAAGATATTCAACAGTCCTGGAAAGATACTGTGATATAAATTGGATATCTGGCTTTTGTAAAGGTTCAAAATCCACCAGTGGATATTTATTCACTATTGGTGGTGGCGCAGTGTCCTGGAAATCATCAAAGCAAACCTGCATAGCTCGATTCATTATGGAATCTGAGTTTATTGCATTGGATAAAGCTGGAGAAGAAGTTGAGTGGCTTAGGAATTTCACGAGGATATTCCGTGTTGGCCAAACCCAATTCCTCCTATCATCATACATTGTGATAGTATGTGGGCTATAGGACGCGCACAAAGTTGTATGTTTAATGGTAAGTCTAGACATATACATCGTAGACACAATACCATTATCTAATTGATCTCTAATGGTTTGATTTCCTCGATTATATAGAGTCGAAGGAGAATCTTGCGGATCCTCTTATAAAAATGTTTAGCTAGAGATCGGGTGTCAATTTTTGACAAACTGGATGGAACTTAAGCCTATTACGCATGTTCTCTTATAATGATAACCCAACCATAATGACTGGAGATCCCAAGATCATGGTTCAAAAGGGACAAGTAAGTTATGAGGGACAGTTAGCACTTACCCATTCTGTTAAAAACAAAAGTGCTTTCTGTGATTTTGTTAGGTTAAGCATTAAGCTTTTAATGATTCCTATATCTTGGTCAAGCCAAGTGGGGTATCGCAGAGTACTCTTTATAGGAGATCTCCTATGTAAGTGGAAGTGGGGCCGCTTCTGTGAGAATTTATGGGCTGAATTCTCTAACACACTTTCTGAAACCAAGGTGTACCTGGGCCAAAACAGACACAACCAGGAGAACCTCGAGAATGTTAGGAGATCTGTTGTGTAAGTATCATTGTCTAGGCATGCACCAAAGCCTGAGTAATTCAAGACCTAGTTCACTGCTTAGCCGAGTATGTCCGATGGTACTCTACTACGGAAGGTTCAAGCCAGCAACCACCTCGCCCGGTGCAACAGATTTCCGCATGTGATCTCTTCAGAGTCTGCATTGCATTTGCATTAATTTTCATTCATATGGGGGATTGTTGGAGAATTTGAATTAAAATTAATTATAAAATTAATGGAGGGTCTCAACGGTTCGGTGAAAGGTTGCGACCCCGTAAGAGGTTGTATCCTTTCGGTAAAAGGTTATAACTTTTCGAATTAAAGGTTGCAACCGTTGAATGATGAGACTTCTTTCCCTTATAAATTCCCACTATTGTAATGGAAAATGATGCAGATTTTAAATGATTTTCCTTAGATAAATTCTGGCCAAATACTTTAAAAATACTCATCCAAATACTTTGCCTATTTTCTGAGTCAAGAAGAGATTTACAGAACAGGATTGGTTCGCCGTCTTCTTCTCATTGAAGCGCAACCACCCGAAAAAGGAATGATTGTTGTATCTTGGGAGACGATTGCCGTTACTGCGTGCACATAATCGGGGCAAAAACGTTTTAAGGACAGAGTGCTACACTCGCCTCAGTCAATAAGTTTTCTTGTCCCATTTTATTAATTTTCAGTTCAGACATGTTCATGTGTTTTTAACTGGTCAGATTGCTTGTTAAAATTGTTAGACAGCATGCTAGATTGATAATGTCACAATCAATCATAGGCGGATCTACAATTTGTTAAAGGGGCTCCGCAGACCCCGTTAAATATAAGAAAACTCTACATTTTATGTGTAGAAAAATATTTCGGACCTCGTGAAAAATAAAATTTTCTCTGAAAAAAAATTACGGGCCCCATCGAATAATATTTCTGGATCCGCCACTGACATCAATGTCACATGGCTTAAAAAGTAACAAACTCTTCTATGATATTATCTGTAGCAAGTAACAGCATTAACATTATTGTCGATCATAAATATCACCAACAGTTCTACCATGCAAATTCAGTTGGAGAACTTAAATGAAAGTAAATGTGAATCAATACAATTCTACCAAAACCCTGAACGTCAAACCACTTTCATATTTACTACGTCTCCGGTCCTCATATATACAGCATCTTCGTTCCAAAATATAAATCATCCTAGATATTTTCATACAGATTAAGAAAGTAATTGAATATTATAAATTTGATAGTTAATGTCTAAAATGCCCCTTCACTATCATTAATGCAATAGTTGTTAAGTAATGAAAAGTGGTTGGATTGATAATAAATTATAAGTAAGATAGAGAAAAGAGTAATAAATATTGCATTGGTAATGTAAAATGATTTATATTATGAAATAAAACTAAAAAAGTAAGATGACTTATATTTTAGAACGGAGATAGTACTAGTACTGTAATATTAAATGTAATCCTTTATAAGATCTGACAACTTATGACCTTAGCTACATAGGACCATTATTATTACTTTCGATGCATGTTTTGACACTGTAGAAAACTAAACGCTTTCTCTCTTTTTCTGGTGCTTTTTGCAGATTCTAGAGAATGCAAGAACATGAAATGTTTTGCCTTTGTAGAAATGATATTAGTGCAACGATGTGGGGAAAAGATCCCCGACGGTGCAAGATGCACAGCTGTTCCGACAGTGCATCGAAACGGTGTCGTTTCAATCTGAAAAGACGCCGTCTTAACGATGTTTTTTTTTTTTTTTAATACATCCCATCGAGACGGCGTCTTTTCGGATTGAAACGACACCGTTTCGATGCACTGTCGGGGAGCGGTGCACCTTGCACCGGCGGGGATCGAGGTCCCAACAATGTGCAACCTATACGTTAAGGTTGATGTAATGATGTTTAACTACTTTTCAACCTCAAAATTAAGACTATTTGCTACTCATTTTCATTCACTTAACTACGTTTCAATCGTCTAGCAGTCTCAAAAGACTAATTGAATTGTTGAGAAGAAGACAATAATATGTGTTAAAGAAGATTATTTCTTATGTATAACACCGTCCCATTGATCTAGTACAATAAGAAGTTTTAAAACTTTTCAAACTTTGAAAAGCTACGGGTAATTATTGATCGCGGACAACTCTCGAATTACTAGCAAGAGAACTAGTTCAACTACAGTATAGCGAAGGCAAATCAAGGTCGAATTCACAGAGACTCGTAAGGATACGAATTTTAAATCAAGATTAAGAACGATAGGGCAGTCTACGACCAACTAGGGTACGAATAAACAATAGTGACAATGATATGCAAGAGCACACACACAAATGCACCTCTATGTGTTTCTAAAGATTAGTCCTAACTATGAGTGATTAGTTATTTCCCAATTTATGCATCGATCTTCCCCGCTGGTAAATCTTAATTATTTGTCAGCTACGGGTGCTAACCCATAATATTACGCTACTTCCATTGTAAGGACAGTAGGTGCATGTGTGACCCTTACCTACCTTAGGCCGTATTAGTCCACACGCAATAAGATCTAGGGATAGACGGCTCAAGACCGAGAACCTCCCCCAGACAGCCATCGACACTGTCTAGCACGTTCCTGGAGATCGATCTAGATTTTGTCCAATTAACACTTCACACTAAGTCCTTCATGTCAATTTTCGATAACATGCAAATAGTTGATCACGCTAAAAACATCTAAATTAAATTTGTCGATCAGACGTAGCTGGTGCCGATTATCATGAAACAGGATTTACTAGGTATCTCGTTCGTCGATATAGACCGTCGGCGAATCGAGAGAACGCTACCTCTATTTCATTATTTCTTCACCAACGATTCAGATCTACTCATAAACGGGGTAAATAAAAAAACAACATAGCAACTAATATAAACAATCAAAATAAACTCATCACAGAATAACGACAGAACCACATCTAGAAAGCGGGAAAATCATACCCTCGATGCCGAGTGTAGATCCTCCGCAAATCTCTCCCTAGAAGGCGAATCCGTCGGATCAGTGACTAACACTCATAGAAAATAAAAGAAAGATAGAACAAACTTTTATTTCATAATGTATTTGTCTTGTGAAAATTGCATATTGCACACTGAAACAAAGGTCTGGTGCCTCGTATTTATAGTAGAAAACCGACTTACATAACCCTAAGATCTACCCCTTGTCCAAGAAAAACGCGTTTACGCGGCTTCTAGAAGGCTCGCTTACGCGGTTGCGTGTTTCGCTCAAGCGAGGGCAATTTCATCCTTTTCTCTCTGCTGACTTAACCTGGAACCTTATGGAATACCCTAGGCCCGATATTTCAACGAGTCCGCTCCATAATCCTTCCTTAACACTTAGCCCGAATCTCGTTACCTGAAAATAACCGAATAAAACACAAAATAATACCAATTTCAGGAATAATAATAATAATAATAATAAATACCAAATACTCGACTTGTGAACCCTATACGTAGCATTCAACACAAATGGCTCACTTTTATTGGCCAAACACCTTTTTAGCTCATAATGGGTAGAATATTGATGCCGTAGGATGTACTATTTTAAGCGTCATCAACTACCCCCCACTAGCCCTCTGCTCGTCCCTGAGCAGAGTATCAAGGCGGAATGTACCTCCAAGAGAAATCCCCATCATCAATTACCACTTGTTCAATAAAGATTTCAGAAAAACATATGTCAAGCAACAATCATAAGCTTCCCATTAATCACTACCTGCCAATGCATCAATGTGACGTGTGATAAATCGTCGTAATAGTGCATTCGTGAAAAGACTCAAGTTATAATTGCCTCACAACCATAACTTCTCTATGTATACACTTGATCCTCTTGCTTTCAGACTAAGTAACACAATCTGAAACCTTAATCAGGTCGGGCAGACTTGGGGACCGAGTACTACTCAAAGGTCCTTGATGTTTTTTAAATTTTGTGCGAGGGTCGTACGTCTTACGTTTCGAATTTGCTTCCTTGTCGTATGCATTTTGCATTAATTTATTTTTCTTGGCAAACTTTCTCTCAAGATTTTTCTTTTTAAGCTCACTCACTTGCAAGCCCGTTTTTATCTCGCTTTACCTTTTGTGGTGTTTAAATTGCTTCCCTTCATCCTACAACAATCAGTTAAAGCATATCCACAGAGAAATATCGATTCCCGCTCAAAATAATTCATCATCTTATCTCTAACGCTTCTCACTCAGATTACGTGCTCAAATAATTGAATGCAATGGTAAAATAACGATTAACAAGTTACTACTTCATGCCACATAACACATGATCATTCTTCCATACTAAATTGAATATGCAAGTAATCAACTGCAGATTATTCTTGTGCTTCTTTTTTGCCGATTCCTTACTCAGGGTGTTCAATAGGCAAGCTAAAAATAGTGTAGAAATTTTGAAAAATTACCCCCTTTCAAACTAAGGCCCCGTACCCCCACTTACTTTTGATATTGTCCCCAATGACAACAAATAAAAGAGAAAATAAAATAAGGACTTAGGTCTGGATATGGCCGTCCAAGTGAAGTATTAATTCATGGAACATACCTGTCGTGAATCCGTTCCATGGTTATCCATCATCCAAGTATTAACTGTTGAAATAGTGTCCTAAACCCAATCGGGTTGGACCGGGTCGGATCATTTCTACTATTTATTTATGCTTATACATATATTAAATGGTTTTTCTGTTGTCAAATACTTATTCTTTTAAAGAGCCAATTATGAATTGTTATATGATAACGTCTTTAGTATTAAACTGTGATAGAGAAACCATAATAGGCGATTATGGTTTATGAGATCGCTAATCATTTTAATAAGTTTGATGCTTAAATTTCTCTACGTTGATGTACTATTAAACAGGGCATTGATAGTATAAATAGGCTAGCACGTATTAGATGTGTTCTGTCTTTAAGGCAGGGATAGATTTCGTCTATCGAAGTGTAGAGACGATTGGACTGTATGTGGACGTGTATTGGAGAATGCGTACGTTAAACTGACTCACTTACACTGTTAAGTGTCACACTATGTGGCGGTTGTGTAATTATCATTAGGACCGGAGTCTACATGGCATCACGGTGTGGATTGTCATGCTTTGACACTATTGAGGTTTCCCCTAACCGTGGGGCGATCATGCGGTAGTGATTGGGTGTGATACTGAAGCATGCAGATTATACATGTTTGGTCGTCCGGAAATCGTGTACCCTATCAGTAGGGGTGAATATCCGAAAGGACCATCTTATAAGAAATATCTTACTCTCGTGAATCTTTGCAAAGTGGGAGTAAATGAGTTACTTCGAGAGAGCATGATATCCAGATTATAAGATACGGTCGTTGATGTTTGACACTCGACAAACGACCGTATGGATATTATTACAGCGATAGGATTCTATTTACACGGTAACTGTTTCACATAAAAGGTAGTAGTCATTGCATTTGACTCTTTCGAAAATTGGGGGTCACGGTGTGTTGCTAGACGTTATCCCGTGATCGTTAGGCATGAAGGGCCTTTTCGTAATTTGCACTTTGTGCCTACGGCCAGCATATTCGGAAACCTATCGGTCACACACATATGAACATCGAGTCGGATTAAAATACGGTTATAGTTGATGACCAAATAAGGAAAGTTTATCTCGTACTATAAAGGTTGTAGTGGTAAATTAATATGGTGGTATTTATTTATTATGAATAAATTAAATACAAGATATTAATCATGATGATTAATTAAATATGTATATTGATACATATAATTTTGAAATATATATATATATATATATATATATATATATATATATATATATATATATATATATATATATATATATATATATATATATATATATATATATATTATGATATACATGAATTTTGTGAATTAATTAATCATAGTATTAAATTAATTAAAGAAAATATCAATTCCCAAATTAGTGGGAAGATGCGCCACTTTTAAATCAGTGGGAAGATGAGCCACTTTCAAAGTGTTTTTGATACATTTGAGTTGTGCAATTTAATTAATAAGATTACCGAATATTAATATTAGATATTAATTGATTTTTGGAAAATAGATTTATGGTAATAAGATAAAGATATATTCAATATAAGATATTGTCAATATATATCTTAGGAAAAATATTTAATATAAGATATTGAATATTAATGAGATAAATCAATCAAATGGATTTTCCTTATTTTATTGGGAAAATGTTTTTTTCTCATCAATCTAGTATAAGTAATCCCAATCAGATTGGGAAGTGCATGTGGCGCATGTCACCCTATAAAAGGGAGGCTTGGCTAGCTCTTTTATAGATCACAATTCCAAGAGCTAATAGTTCTTGTGAAAAATAGAGAGCTTCTTAGAGAGAGAAAAGACTGGTCTAGCAACCGGATTTTTCTAGTAGCAATCCAATGGTGGATTCTGGTGGGCTGTTCGTGTGGATCACCGGTAGAGGCCGAATACTTGGGCGGCTCCATGCATCGCTACTCTCCTTAGATGGTCAAAGCGTCGATCTTTTAGATCAAACAAGGTAACCACCGTCTACTAGCTTTTTATGTTTGTTGCTTAAACGAAGTTGATCCTGGTCAAAGGAAATAAATTTTTGAATTCCGCTGCGTTCCCGCGTAGATTTTCTAACATTAACCTGCACTTCAAACACTTCCAAAAGCATAAGTAACATGCGAAGGGCAATAAGAAAATAAGGTAGCGATAATTGTGCATACCAAAGGAATGTGCAAAAACAATTCAAGTCACTTTATTATTTATTGACCTAAGCAAGACATGAAATCTTTAACGAGAGATCACATGAGAATCGCTACGGAAAAAACCACATATATCCAGAGTAGGGTGACAAAAGATGTATATGATGAAAAAAACATTCTCGATTGTCATGCTACTTTATTGACTCAATAATAAATAATAAATAAGGGTTTATCATAAGTAACACTATTGCAGAACTGACGAGAATGGTGGATTCACCGGAATTTCGCCGGCGTCTTCATTGATTGCTTATCTTCGTCCTTCTCTCTTGAAATCCAACCCTAGTTTTTTCATTTAGCGTTCGTTTTCTTTTTGTTTTCACTTGCCTTTTGTTTCCATTTTGCTTTTCGGTCCTCATGGCTCACCAAAATAAGAATGAGAGCTATGCCTCTGCTCTTCTTCGATATAAAGTTGCGAATCCAGAACTTAAGCTGAAGATTGCTACTTACAAAGGTGAAATCGTGAGTAATTTTTCCCAATAGCTCATTGATCAATTAGCCGCCCCCTTCAAATTTTCCCTAATTGGGAAATTCTCACAAGGTAAGCCTGCATTGAATGCAATTAAGCACTTTCTCCAGGTTCAAAATTTCTTTGAAAAGTACTCGGTTGGTGTCCTATATTCAAAGCATATTCAGATAAAATTTTCGGGTGAAAAGGATTTTATTCATTTGTACTCACGTAGTCAATGGTTTGTTACACGTAAACCTATGTGAATCGTGAAATGGACACCAGATTTTCATGTTGATATTGAATCGTCCATTGTCCCCGCCTGGATATTAATGCCTAAATTGCCTGCTCATCTAATGAAGGTTGATATCCTTCGAGAAATTATAGAAAGTTTTGAAAATCTATTGAGGGTTGATGCCTCCACCGCTTCTCTAATCCCTCAACAGCAAGAGTCCAAGTAGAAATTGATTTACTGAAGCCTTTCCCAAAACGTTATGGATACAACAAGATGAGTTATCTAGTTTCTAGCAAATTCTGGAATTAGAACAGGACTTGCCCTAATGTTGTACTTATTTTTCCCATATTGGGCTTGAGGAGGAATACTGCCTGACTAAAAATCCACAGCCAAGCAAACCAGAAAATTCAGCTAGAATAGAGAATGAACTATATCATTGAGATCGTAATTCAGGACCACCAGCACAGATATGGAGACAAAAACAGCCTGCTATGCAGCCTCAATCAGCAGCACAACAAACTCAGTAGCCATAACCAAATACACAGCATCAAGTAGGAGGGCAATCTAAGTTTCAAGATCACATAAAAGTCCTGCAATCTGAGATTCAGCAACAACAAGTAGTTCATCAGCAAAATTATAATATGCTATAAGAACAATACAATCAACAGGGTAGCACAATACAACCAGCAGCTCAGCAGGGTAGCACAATAGAATCAGCAGTTCAGCAGGGTAGCACAATACATTCAGCAGTGCAGTATACACTGCTGGATACTGCTGGGATATACGAAACCCGAATCCGGATCCGATCCATAATTGGATCGTCGGATCTGATTCTCAGCACCGATCGAGACACTCGATCTAGCACAGCGGAAGCTACAAATTAATTCGTATGCGATTTTACCACGACTTAATTCACATAATAAATTAATCAACTACAAGAAGGTTAGTAGATTTACCTAACCGAAGAAAGAGAAGCAATCGACCAAGGGAGAAGCCGCAGTCTTCCGGATTGTACTAACTAGCGACGACTGGTGGACGTCGATCCTCGCCGTAGAACCTCCTCGAATATGCAGAAGAAAAACCCTAGGTTTTTCTTCTCTAAATGACTAAGGCAAGAAACTAATTTTTCTTCATTTTTATTTATTTTGTGGCGCAAATTGTAGTTCTTATTGTGTTGGGAGGAACTCTCTTTATATAGGAAAATAACTAGTAAAGAGAGAGTTATCTTTTTCACAATACAATTACCTATTCCCATAAGGAAAAGATATTTGCCAAAAGATAAGAGATAATTCCCAAAAAAATCAATCTCTTTATCTCTTTTCCATTAATTATCCAACAAATAGATAATTAATTAATTACACATGTGACATAATCTAGAAAAATTTCTTTTCCTAATTTATCTACATGTGAGGAGAAGTTATGTCATTATTTTTAATAGAAAATGTCTTTTCTATTTTACATATTATTTACCAAATAAATAATATTGCATATTCATTAAATAGACCAACTATTTAATTTATTCTCGAGATTTCATAAAATGAGAAAAGACTCGCATGTTAGGAGCCAACCCGGGGACCATGGACCTATAACCAGTAGCTACAATAAATTAAATAAAATATTCATCGAACAGAATATTTCTACTTAACTCATTAATTCCGGAATTACGCCACCATAAATCCGAAACTGAACTCTATCGATTATAGATATAACTTATTCTCAAAACATCGAGTCGAGTCGATAAGTGTCCATTGATATAATCATTACATATAAACTAACCCTCCATAGACTATCCGTAATGAAGCAGGATTATTTCCGTAAACCTTCTTCAATACATCTTATCCTTATTTACCATTAACCCACTAGTGATCAATTAGTTCATAACCAGTACGAACTCCATGGATCGATCAGTTTCTAGGATTAACAAATAAGGGGATGTCTATCTACTTCACGCAGGAAGGAATGGATTCCATATCTGTGAAACACACACTTCTCACTCATTCCAGAATAGTGCCAACGTGAAAGTGATTCGGACCGCGCCTCTTAGCGATCCTTAACGAACACATCAAACCCTATCCTGGAACAAGTAGGAGTCTATAATCAATTCAGGATTAAGGTTAATCCATATATGATCATCTTGTGATTTAATAAGATTTCTCAATCACGGATTTATATGAGAAACTCAGATTAAATCGGTTCAGTCCTATATGACTCTCATCATATATAAATGCCCCACTTAGTCAATCAATGTCGACGGTCCGGATAAGACGGTCACACCTTAAAGTGTTCTGGGCACATTAATGGTGGTTTAATCAATAGACCCCATACTTTGATTAACTTCACCACGGACTTACAGTTCAAGTGTATCGCCATAAACTTAATCCTCATGTGTGACACACACTAAGTTATATGGCTACATATGATACGACTTAGGGTTTTCAGTAGAGTATTACTTATAAGCACGAAGCAAATAATAAGATGAGAATAAATCTATCATTTATTAATTAAAAAAACAATTACATAAATTGTCTTTCGGGCGCTACTTCCAACAATCTCCCACTTGCCCGTAAGGATAAGTAACAATTGTCTTTCGGGCACACTATATCTAACAATCTCCCACTTGCCCGTAAAGACAAGCAATGATTGTTTTTATAGCACCACACCCTTATTCTATCTATCCACAACATTCTCTCACTTGCTCTAAAGCAGATGAGACATATCTCCCAATTTTCATACCCGCCAAACGCTTATCAGTGACATTAGATGCCACACGACTTGGTAATCTGATCAGTTAGGTTGTCGGCTCGAGGCGATCTATAGGACCGAAACATCGCCTCTTTGCACGATCTTTCTGACCAGGTGGTACTATATCTCAATATGCTTTTGACCTTTTGTGCCTGCGAAGATCATTTGCATGAGCTACCTCTCAACTGTTTTCACAGTAAATTGATATCGGCTCATCGAGACCTGGAATCACTTCCCGATCCAACAAAGAACTTCTCAAGCCACACTGGCCTTTTTAATGGCTCCGAAAGCGCTATGTTTTCGACTAACAGAGTCAAACCGGAAGTACTGGATTGCTCCAGACTACAGCTCCATCACTATGAGTAAACACTGAGCCTGAGATCGATTCACGATCATCCTTAATCTGTCAAAAAATCAGAATCAGTGTAGTCAACGACACTCAGGTTCACACCTGAATGGACAAGGATACGATTCCTCATTCTCTCAAGATACTTGAGGTTGTACTATACTGCTTTCAACGTCTGAATCCAATACTCAACTTTTATTGACTTTTAATAACCTGACTTTCTCTATCCATAAGAGAATCTATCCCATTTTCTCTATATCCGAAGACTAAAAGAATTATTCTGTGATGGGTTGGGTAGGAAACCTCTCATTGAATTTTGTATTCGAAAATGCATTATCATCTTTAACCAATAAGATGGATGGGATATTGCCAACAACTTGTTCTCATGAATTCGACCGAATCAAATTCTAAGAATATAGTCCACTTCTCTGATTCAGAGAAGCTTTGGCTCGTCAGTTTTTGACTTTAGATAACATACCCATGTTGTTTCCAACTGTTGCACTGTTATCTTTTATTAATACTAATGTCTACTATTTTACCAATATTGATTCTCCAGTCTACAAAAGACTCATCAATATTCTGGTCAAGCCCACACATTCCAAAACATGTGACTTTTAATGACCTAGAGGTTTGCTTTAATCCATCAATGGATATAAGCATAGGCAGTCAATCCGCCATTGGCTTTAAGCTAAAAACCTTCCGTTCCGAATGAATTCAAGCTCCATTGTACGGCAAGAAAGTTTTAGGGCATCACCCCTGTTAGTCTTTCAGTTTTTCATGGAGTTAAGCAAGGCTGAGTGGTGAGAAAGTTTCAGGGCATCACCCCTATTGAACTATCTACTTCTCAGGGAATTACCCCTAGACCACTTGCTTTTCTTAGAAAGATAAACTTTCTTATTCATTCGACTCCTTTTCATGTAGATCCAATTGCTCTCACTCGGCCTGAGACACTCAGGTGGTTCTACAAGAGTATGAACAGACCTAGAGTACCAAAACTCCATTTACAGGTATTTGGCTTTAAACCAACCTCATATTGTCAGAATCCTATACAGTCCTTCCAAAAGACCATAGGTTATCAATCACCCCCAGCAGACTGTAAAGTCTGCATAATCACAGCGAGTCAATGGATAAACCATACTCCCACTGCATTTGGGTGGATTTACATTCTGATCTGGTTTAGTAGTATTTATCAACGTAATCCCCAACAACCAATGTTGGATGTGGTCTGATTAAATCAGATAGTAACTCCTTGAGTAACTGTACTTCAAGGTCTAAGGTTGTTATTTAATCATTCTTTTAGAAATGATGTAACGGTATAACCATCACTATCCGATCTTAAGAATCTTATAACCAACCTTTACTCATTGTATTAAGATATTTCATGAACAGTCATCATCTGAACGTGTATGCAAAATCTCCAGTCCTACCTTCAAGCACTATTTCTAAATGCCTCTATTTGCGGAAGTGGGGTAAATGTAATTCACTCCTTATCCACAAATTCATAAGCATCTTCTAGGTAAACTTTTCGGTATTACATAATAATGTATACCATTATTTTGCAGCTAATATCTTAATTGAGTTAAGCAATGTAATGTAGCATATCGATAACTATACAAGGCAATACATGGTTTATCCTTTCAGTGAAATCATTTCACTCGGAGGTAGGCCAAGCATCAGTTCAAAAACACTAATGCTATAGCCTATGTCTGAGCATGGAATACTCGTTTCTCTGCTAATATCAGAGATTCTTCCAAACATTTAGATAAACTAATCGGTGTTTCGAGTTGTCATCAGACAAAATGTCTACCACTCAAAAGCTCCCACTAGCTTATATCCTTCATAAGACCCCGAAGGTCAATACGAACAAGCCATGATACTTCTTTAACTCTATTACCCTTTCCTAATTGAAAGGTTACTTAGCCATTTTTCCTTTGAGATGGTGTTCTTAAACTGGAGATAGGAACCACCCTTAGCCAGTCTTCAGATCTTATCTTTAGGATATATGCACTAATTAATAGATGCTGAAGAATCGTTCATCTAAATACGGAAACCATTTGTCTTAATAGTTTATGTTGTGTTACATATACCTTTTCATCATTACGTACTGGATCTGACTTTATCAGACAAAAGTCCGAGTTTCAGAATCGTATACAAATGTCATATTCACTTTCTTTAAGGCAACTATATTATCGGTTTGAAAGTGAATCCATTTGTTCCAACGAATCTGAAAAAACAGAAATTAAATTTCTGCAATATTGAAGGATTAAAATCCGAAATTTCTTTCCTTGTATCACTCCCACTATCTCAGCTGAAATAACTGCCCGTTGTTTAATCTTTAATCATTAATGCCTAGCTACCTTGTTCTTACAAAAGAACTTAGCTTCCAGGTCAAATTACCCGATTCAGAAAGTCTCTAAAGATTCATATGTTAGTGATCCGAAATCACTTTCCTTATCCTATGCTTTCTTTTATTAATGTTTCGGTTTAGCCTCTAACTTATTAGTTTAGATGACTTACGCTTGTAGACATTTAACTTCCCATTCTCGGCTTTCTTTAAAGGAAATGGCCGTGAACTAGCAGATCATTTGAGTAGACACTACTCGTGAACTGTGGGATGTCTAGTAAGATTGATACCAAATCATTCTCGTCGTCTTTGAACTAATTTTGTTTTGTCTCTCGCTCATCACGAGTGACATCAGTTACATTCTTATCAATGTTACTTAAGTTTGAAGGCTCAAGAGGAGAATCC
Source organism: Gentiana straminea (assembly GCA_036785695.1). Classification (NCBI taxonomy): domain Eukaryota; kingdom Viridiplantae; phylum Streptophyta; class Magnoliopsida; order Gentianales; family Gentianaceae; genus Gentiana; species Gentiana straminea. The sequence continues at coordinate 372,195 of JAVUPR010000241.1, read as the reverse complement.
TCTACCAAAAATTAATTGCATTCTCGATTAATGAGTTCAACGTTCTCGTTACTTTTCCACTTTTACGAAGTGGTTATCAGTCAATATAATATGTTTAGCAGTTTAGATACGTTGAGATGATATGTAGTTTCAAAAATAAATTGTGACAAAAATATAAATCAAATCATACACTACAACAAATAATGATTTTAGGAATTATAAACGTGATGTCATGCATGCAGTTTATCCTATCATTCCAAGGATTTAATCTCACACCTACAGTGCCGCCTCAGGGTAAGTAAAAGAGGTGACGATTAAATTGAGACAATCTCTCTCAACAATTAACTGAGAATCGGACATCTCTATTTAATTGTTGATTACCTTCCTTTTTCAGCCAAGATATTTCCTAAAATATCCTTTAGAGTGTTACCTACTGTTTCATATCTCAAAGTATGCCCCGAGTATGCCGCCTCAGGTTCGGTCAGTGACTCGACGAGTACCCAAAATCCTATCCTTTCGGAGACCAAGCCTTGTATTTTGATAGCGGTGAAAGCCAACCTCAGGGGGCCGAAATCAAAGTGGCATGAGGCATCACCATTCTCTCACGTGCTTGTGTCAACAGTGGAGGCCGTGGGGTCGGTTGTCACCTTCCCCGCTCCCACTCGTTATTTTGAAAATTAGGTAGTCTTATTAGGATTTTCAGAATTTCTTAATCATCCGAAAAACAATAAATCATGAATATTTAAAATAATCCTCCCACTAGTTCATCGGTTCCAAATACCGTCTAACTAGTGTCACTTATTCATGACTTTCCAATTTCTTGGATTTATAAAACCTTTGTGTAGACGCTACACAATTAAAATTCACCAAGAATTTTATAATACCAATAAATTAGGACTTTATGAATTTTCTAATAATTCAAAAAATAATAAATCATAAAATTTAAAAATCCCACTAGTTTATCGGTTTCAAAGACCGTCTAACTAGTGACACTATATTCATGATTTTCCAATTTTTCGAATATTTAGAAATTTGTTGTGTAGACACTAAACAGCTAAAATTCACCAAAGAATTTAAAAGTCCTAATTTTGTCATGATAAAAATTTAGGATCTTAGAATTTTATCTCAATAATTTGAAAACAATAAATCTTGAAAAGCAATCACCAACTTATCGGTATTAAACCCTGGCTGAGCTGTAACCGAGTTCACTAAACAGTGTCGGGATTGGCTAAGCCGATCCGTCCTCTTCGTTGGTTCATATACGACTGCTGGATGAATCGGGTTAAGGCAGACCCATTGAGCCGAGACTCGCCGGATAGCTTGACCTAGCTGGACCCCTGACGCTAACGTCGCACGTGTGCGGGTGCTGGGTTGAAAATCGGGCTAAGGTTGCCCCATTGAGCCTCAGCTCGTTGGATAGCTTGACCTTGCCGGACCCCCGTGGCTAACCCCGCACTTGGACGGACAAGTCGAGTCGAGCCGAAGCCCAGTTGATCTCCCGAACCAATTTTCGAACCTTTTGCTCAGTTGGTGTCAAACTTTTCCGGATTTTCCAATTTTTCAATTATTAAAATTCTTTTATGTAGTTACTACATAATTAAAATCCACGAATGATTTTTTTTAGATCCCAAAATTAAATTTACCGAGTAAATTTTATTTTATCATGTGAATTTTATATCCCGATAAAATTCCGTTCGTTTTAATTAATTTAATTAATTACCTAAATTAATCTAAGCTAATTACGTCTCATACATGCCTAATTAATATCACAATTAATTATCTACATGTATGCATATGCTAGGAGTGGAATTCATGAATATGATGCATGTCATGGCATGGTTATCTCACATAAATTATCCAACATGAAAATAAATGCGTAAAAGTAAACCACTGAGATGGACCGTTGGTACCCCGTATCTAATCTATCAAATAAACAAACCCTAGGTTCAAAAAAATTCTAATCTTTAATGAACCGCCGCCGCTGCTTGGTATATAATTTAGAATATTATATGGCCAAAGGGATTTGAAGTCGGGTCTGCACACAATTGAACTTGTGTCTTTACCACTGTGCTGCGTCTTTTTCTCTTCATGTCTTCATCCAAATTTATTTAAAAGGCCACTCGGCCGAAATAAATAAAAAAAACAGAAAATTTAAATTGCAAAATTAAATTACATGATATCCTATACCCAAAAACCGGGTTTACAATAGATCTAACGGTAAACAAGTACCAATCCAATCCATCTCGTCAACCAAAACATTCAATCGCATAAAAAAAATAAAAGATGCAATTTTTATTCTGTTCCACTCCTTATTAACTAATTATGCAATCATGATTGCAAAATCGCTTTTACCTCGCTCTGATACCACATGCTGGATATACAGAAACCCGAATCCGGATCCGATCCATAATTGGACGTCGGATTTGATTCTCAGCACCGATCGAGACACTCGATCTAGCACAGAGGAAGCTACGAATTAATTCGTATGCGATTTTACCACGACTTAATTCACATAATAAATTAATCAACTACAAGAAGGTTAGTAGATTTACCCAACCGGAGAAAGATAAGCAATCGACCAAGGGAGAAGCCGCAGTCTTCCGGATTGTATCTCCTAACGACGACTGGTGGACGTCGATCCTCGCCGTAGAACCTCCTCGAATATGCACAAGAAAAACCCGAGGTTTTTCTTCTCTAAATGACTAAGGCAAGAAAGTAATTTTTCTTCCTTTTTATTTATTTTGTGGCGCAAATTGTAGTTCTTATTGGGTGGGGAGGAACTCTCTTTATATAGGAAAATAACTAGTAAAGAGAGAGTTATCATTTTCACAATACAATTACCTATTCCCATAAGGAAAAGATATTTGCCAAAAGATAAGAGATAATTCCCAAAAAATCAATCTCTTTATCTCTTTTCCATTAATTATCCAACAAATAGACAATTAATTAATTACAAATGTGACATAATCTAGAAAATTTTCTTTTCCTAATTTATCTATATGTGAGGCGCCATTATGTCATTATTTTTAATAGAAAATGTCTTTTCTATTTTACATATTATTTACCAAATAAATAATATTGCATATTCATTAAATAGACCAACTATTTAATTTATTCTCGAGGTTCCATAAAACGAGAAAACACTCGCGTGTTAGAGCCAACCCGGGGACCATGGATCTATAACCAGTAGCTACAATAAATTAAATAAAATATTCATCGAACAGAATATTTCTACTTAACTCATTAATTCCGGAATTACGCCACCATAAATCCGAAACTGAACTCTATCGATTATAGATATAACTTATTCTCAAAACGTCGAGTCGAGTCGATAAGTGTCCACTGATATAATCATTACATATAAACTAACCCTCCATAGACTATCCGTAATGAAGCAGGATTATTTCCGTAAACCTTCTTCAATACATCTTATCCTTATTTACCATTAACCCACTAGTGATCAATTAGTTCATAACCAGTACGAACTCCATGGATCGATCAGTTTCTAGGATTAACAAATAAGGGGATTGTCTTTCTACTTCACGCAGGAAGGAATGGATTCCATATCTGTGAAACACACACTTCTCACTCATTCCAGAATAGTGCCAACGTGAAAGTGATTCGGACCGCGCCTCTTAGCGATCCTTAACGAACACATCAAACCCTATCCGGAAACAAGTAGGAGTCTGTAATCACTTTAGGATTAAGGTTAATCCATATATGATCATCTTGTGATTTAATAAGATTTCTCAATCACGGATTTATATGAGAAACTCAGATTAAATCGGTCCAGTCCTATATGACTCTCATCATATATAAATGCCCCACTTAGACAACCAATGTCGACGGTCCGGATAAGACGGTCACACCTTAAAGTGTTCTGGACGCATTAATGGTGGTTTAATCAATAGACCCCATACTTTGATTAACTTCACCACGGACTTACAGTTCAAGTGTATCGCCATAAATTTAATCCTCATGTGTGACACACACTAAATTATATGGCTACATATGATACGACTTAGGGTTTTCAGTAGTGTATTACTTATAAGCACGAAGCAAATAATAAGATGAGAATAAATCTGTCATTTATTAATTATAAAAACAATTACATAAATTGTCTTTCGGGCGCTACTTCCAACATACACAACATCTTAACCCCTATCAAATAAGGAGGCAGTAGATGATAGCCTTATACCTAATACTAAAATTTCCATCTCAGAGCAGGAGGAGGAGCATCCTGGTACATGGTATGCTTATGATCATGCAAGACCTGAATACAACCTTCTGACAAGGGAAGCCCGGTTTACAAGCCTTAGAGCTACACATGAGGAGTTAACACAAATAGTTCGTGAAAGGATTGTCCATGACACAAGAAAAAGCAAAGTTCAATAAGAAAGAGAAGGGTTTAGGGTTATCACCAGAAAAAAGGGGAAAGAAAAACTACTCAACCCTAAAACCCAATGTAAGTACCAGATCATCAGTTTTGAAGCTCCATCCCCCTCTATGATGAATTGCTTATTCTGGAATATATGGGGTCTGGGGGAAAAAATCTTTCACACGCCTAAAAAACTCATAAAAATACATGAAGTCTCTCTTATGTCTATTTCTTAACTTATGCTATCCAGTACTCAGTTAGATGCTAAGCGGATTAACCTTGGGTTTGCCAATAGATTTGCTGCCCCTAATGACAAACTTTGGGTTTTTTGGTCCTACACCGGTAATGTGAAAATTATCCATAGCGCTGAGCAGGTGGTCACCCTTAAATTTTAAGGGCAAAATTATTTTCTGGTTTCTTGTATATATGGAAAATGCACCAGAATCTTGAGGGCTACTACATGGATCACTTTAGAAAGTCTTGCTCATATTAACATTCCGTGGATGATTGGAGGGGACTTTAATGCCATCAGATCTCATGAGGAATGTGCTACTTCCTCTAGTCCAAGCATATGTTCTATGGAGGACTTCAATGCCCTCATTTCCTCTTGTGGTGTACAGGAACTCCCCACAACTAGCTCTCTCTTCACTTGGTCTAGCTGGAGGCATTCTTCTTATGTTAAAGAGAAACTTGATCGTTTGTTGTTCAATAATAAGTGGATGGATAAAGAGGATAATGGCTCAGCTCAAGTTTTGAACAGGACAGGCTCTGACCATGCCCCTCTTCTCTACACTGAGAAACTACAATTAGCCGGCCCTTCCTCCTTCAAATTTCAGAATATGTGACTGCTACATTAAAACTTTCAGCATGTTGTGCAAGGAAATTGGAATAAACCCACAACTGGTACTGCTGATGGTATGATCCACTTTATGTTCAAACTCAAGAGATTAAAAGCTGAACTCAAAACCTAGAACAAGTCAATTTTTGGGTATATTCATGCTAGGGTTAAAGACCATGAAAGGTATGTTTTAAATCTTGAGGCAGATTATGATGCCCACCCCACTACTGACAATAGAATTGCTCTGGACAAGGCCCAAGCCCTTTATAATCTCAGTCTTGCCCAGCAGGAAGAATTTTGGAGACACAAATCTAGATTCAAATGGTTCAAGGAGGGTGATCGAAATACAACCTTTCTTCATGCTACTGCCAAGGAAAATTTTTGAAGACTAGCGATAGACAAGCTCAAAGATAATTAAGGAAACTGGCTTGTGAATCAGATGGATGTTGTTGTCCAGTTCTACAGTTCTCTTTTCAGAGATGACACTGCCCTCGATGAAAATGCCCTTGAGGACATGATTTGTCATCCATAGCCTTTTTACTGAAGACATGAACCAGGATCTTTTGAAGCAGCTCTCTTTGGAGGAATTTAAAGCTGTTGTTTTTTATTTGGATCCTAACAGTGCTGCTGGTATGGATGGTTTTCTGGTGCTTTCTATAAGTCTTGCTGGGATACGATTGCGATGGATATTTATAATACAGCTCAGGATTTTCTTGATGGTGGGTATATCCTTCAATCCATAGGTGCAACTCTCATTACTCTGGTGCCAATAAAAAAGGTTCATATTTCCTTTTCTGATTTCAGACCTATAGCTTTGAGTACTTTTATTAATAAAATATTCACCAAGATTCTGTGTACTAGGCTCCAACACCTCCTCCCACTTTTAATTTCTAGTGAACAGTCTGCCTTCCTCCAAGGTATGGGCATCTCTGACAGTGTCTTATTTGTACAAGTGCTTGTGAAATTTGTGCATAAGAAAGCTAGAGGTCGTAATATTCTCTTCAAATTTGATGTTTCTAAGGCATTTGATAGGGTTTCCTGGCCCTTTCTTCAAGCTCTTTTGCTTAAATTTAAATTTTCTCCCCATTTTGTCACCCTTATTAGAAACAATTTAAAGTTTAGTTAGTTTTCCATTTTAATCAATGGGCATCCTACTGGTTTCTTTCAAAATACTAAAGGAATTAAATAAAGAGATCCGTGTCTCTATATCTCTTCATTTTGGTGTCTGAAGCTCTTACTAGAGGTTTAAAACATATTTTTAACACTACTGCTACTGAACACTATAATGTCCCTATGGGTTTCCTTATGATCATCCACTGTATGTTGATGACCTAATTGTATTTTCTAGAGCTGCCAAAAAATCAATCCAAAACCTTTTCTATTTTCTTACTCAGTATGATCTAGCCTCTGGTCAAAATATAAATGCACATAAGAGTTCTTTCATCATATCCAAGCATGCTAGCACTAACACTGTTTCTATGGTTGAGAATGTCACTAATATAGCAAAAAGCTCTTTTCCCTTCACCTATCGGGTTGCCCCATTTATGTGGGAAGACCAAAAGCAGCTTATTTCCATCCACTGATTCAGAAACTAGAGCACAAACTACAGGGACGGTATACCAAGTTCCTTTCTGTGGGGGCAGACTGTTTTTAATAAAACATGTCCTTGCTGCAATTCCAATACATATTTTGGCAGCTTTAAAACTCCCTATCTCTGTTTTCAAAATATTGAGCATATCTTATCGTATTTCCTTTAGTTGGATACTGATTCTTGCAGAAGACGTATATGGAAAAAATGGGCAGATATTTGTTTACCAACTTTGGAAGGTGGTTTGGGTGTTAGGAACTTCAGAACTCTCCAACAAGCTTTTGCTTGCAAACTTTGGTGGAAGATCAGAAATGACCAGGGTACTTGGGCAAAAACTCTAATGGCTTCTTCCTTTCCTTTGTATAGACTATACAGTTGGAAGCTTCTTACAGATGTTCATGAATTGGTTGATGAGAAAATGAGATATCAGGGGCATCCTCTTAATAGATGGGTATGGGCTCCTTAAGCTTTTCGTAAATTCTCTATCAAATCTGCATATTAGATCTTCGGGAAGAAGAATTCAACCCTTTATGATCTCAAGGAGATCTGGAAACCTCTTTTACCCCTCGAATACTTTATTTTTTGTCTAGAGAATTCACAATGGTTTGTTGCCTTTTGTTGATCAGCTCTTCAATTTTGGTATTAATGGACCTTTCAAGTGCATGTTTTGCAATGCTGAGGAAACTATTGAGCATGTCTTTTGGTACTGTGAATACACTCAGCAGGTTTAGGCTCACTTCCATTAAATCCATCACTTAGGTCACAACCTACAAAGCTTTCAGGATGCTTTGCAATGCTGGTTCCACCCACATTCTAAGGGTGCTATCAAAACTATCTTCTTACACTTCCTTCCCTTATCTGCTGGGAGATTTGGAAGGCAAGAAATAAAGATTTCTTTGAAGATAAAATAATTGTTGTCAATACTATAATCTTTTCTGTTACAAAACATGTTCAATACATTAGTCAGAGTTTGCATCTTCATAGAGCTTGTGAAGATGATGATGTTATGCTCTCTACTGGCCTTCTTATGCACTTCACCCCCAAACCCAGACCTGAATATACGACTATTTTCTGGAAGTTTCCTGGTGAGGCTTATAAATTGAATATTGATGGCTCTTATCGTGGGAATCCTGGGGTTGCTGATGGGGGTTATATTATCATGGGTCACTAGGGTAATGTCATTATTGCTGCCTGAAGAGCATATGGTATTGCTACAAACATGCAAGTTGAGGTTCAGGCTTTGCCGGATGGCATTCAACACTATGTCACTTTAGGTCTCCAAAATGTCCATCTTGAACCACATTCCCAGGTTTTGGTTGATATGGTGCATAAAAGAAGATAGGTCCCTTGGAAATACACTTTAGATGTCATTCAGATACAAGATCTTATTGCTGCTCACCATTTCACCTTGACTCACATCTTTAGAGAGGCAAATGGCCCAGCTACTATTTGGCAAAACAAGCAAGCTCTACTCAAGAATCTCACATTTTTACAAGAGAGCAGATTGTTGGTGATTTGGGACAAGAGACTTTCTTCTGCTCTCTACTATCAGAATCAGAATATGAATCATCACTATGCATCCTGGGAAGCACCATTCATATTTATGAAGGGTGAAAACTGGTGGTTTTGATCCATCTTACTTTTCTATTCCCCTGCTCTTAGGACCGTGCTGCTGTTTTAGACCCTTGTGCTTCTTTTTGCAGGCATTTGTTGGAAAATTAATGTACTATTTTACTTAGAGGATCAAGTTGTCTTCCCACCCCTTGTTGCTTACAGGAATACTGCTCAACGAAAGATCTGGCTTATAGCCTGGATATACTGTTCAATGGAAGATTTGGCGTATAGCCTGGATACATGTTGCTCTTTGTACAGGATATCAATCATGCGAGAGTTTTCTGGGAAATACACCCCCTTCTTTTTACTCATCTGGGAGCATCAGAGGCCTGGTTTTTTGTTTTCCTGCTTTATTTTGCTTGTAATAGGATGGGGTGCATTAGGTTTCCCTTAGCATTATGTTTTATTTTTTCATGTGTTGTGTCTAGAGGGAGGTTTTCAACATATGGAGGACCATACTCTTTCCTTAGCACCCAGGTTTTCCCACCTCGGGTTTGCCAGACTAAGGTTTTGTGGAGGTGGTGTACATGTGTTGATGACACTATTTTTTGGTACAGTCAGGATGACTTGTATAACTTCAGTTTTAATTAAAAAAAATTATCTAATTTTTACCAGAAAAAGGGTTTATCAGAAGTAGTTCTGTGTTTATAGTCGCCAACTTGACTATACATGTAAAGCTCATTTACTCGTAGCGCGGGTCGTCCAACATAATGACTTCCAATTCAGTGTGGTAATTGCACTCTAATTAATGCTTTATCCTATGTATGTTCACCATGAAAACCCTTCCAGAGCATTCATCTTGTACCTCACATGCACCTTAATTGAAGACCTTTTTGACGACATATGGTCCGAACCATCTTGACTGCAACTTTCCAGGGAAGAGATGAAGACACAAATTGTATACATCACCTTGTCTCCAACTTTGAAGGTGCGGTTCGGAATCTTCTTATCGTGCGGGCGCTTCGTTCTTTCCTTGTAAATCTTAGCATTCTCGTATGCTTGCAATCTAAACTCTTCTAGTCGATTCAATTCCAATAATATCTTTCCTCTGGCTAGACTTTCATCAATATTTAGGAACCTCGTAGCCCACAAGGCTTGATGCTCTAGCTCAACCGGAAAATGGCATGCTTTCCCAAAGACAATCATGTAGACAGACATCCCAATCGTGGTCTTGTATGCAGTTCTGTATGCCCCAAAGCCCATCAGCTAAGGACCAGTCTTTCCTCGTGGGATTAACCATCTTTTCTAAAATCCTCTTGATCTCCCTATTAATCACCTCGACATGTCAACTGTTATGTGGGTGATAAGCTGCCACGACCTTGTGTCGCACTCTATACCTGATCATCAACTTTTCAAACAATGTATTACAAAAGTGGCTCCCTCCATCACTGATCATGGCTCTTGGTACCCCAAACCTCGTCAAAATGTTCTTCTTCAGAAACCTCAGGACAACCCAGGCATCATTTGTAGGTGAGGCCACTACCTCCATCCATATGGAAACATAGTCAACCGCCACCAAGATGTAATGATTAGATTTTGATGATATTGTACAGTGGCATCTTATTCCGCTTAGAAATATTACCTGTCATCTGGAAGGAATGACAAGCTCTTGTAAACTCGTAAGCAGACTTAATAATTGTTGACCGGTAAAATCCACACTGCAGTACATTGGTTGTTGTCTTGTCTGGTCCATAATGTCCTCCAACTTCTCTTGAGTGGAAATATTCCAATATACTTGGGATCTTGTCACCATGGACACATCTCCTCAGAATGTTAACAGAGCACATCTTATAAAGGTAAGGATCATCCCAATAATAATGCTTCAGCTCAGCAAAAAACTTATTCATGTCATTATTTGTGAATTTTGGTGGTAGGTATACCTTCCCTACTCTTGATGTAACTTGTCCAGGCTTGGGCGAGACTCGGCTTGAGCCTTGAGCTACTACAGAGACCGCAAAGAGTTGTTCATCTGGAAGGTATTCATCAATCTCAGTAGATTGCTCTTTTTCAATCAGTGTTAACCTTGACAGGTGGTCAGCAACCTAGTTCTTGGACACTTTCTTGTCCTTAATCTCAACATCAAATTCTTGTAAGAGTAGAATCAACCTCAAAAATTTTGTCTTGGAGTCTTGCTTAGTCAGTGGTCAGTGAAAATCGTGACTTTAGATCCTATAAGATAAGATCTAAATTTGTCAAATGCAAAGATCACAGCTAAGAGTTCTTTCTTCGTGGTCGCATAATTCATTTTGGGCACTATTGAGGGTACGACTTGCGTAATAAATTGGGTTAAAGATTTTGTCCACTCGTTGTCCTAAGGCTGCTCCAACTGCCGTATCACTGGCATCACACATCAGCTCAAAAGGTTGGTTCCAATCTGGGCTACCAGAATTGGGGCTGTTATCAACATTTGTTTCAATGTGCGGAATGCCTTATTGCATTCTTCTCCAAACACAAAGGGCACATCATTTGCAAGCAATTCAGTCAAAGGTCTAGAAATCTTGGAAAAGTCCTTTATGAACCTCCTATAAAATCACGCGTGGCCAAGAAAGGCTCGCAACATTTTTAAGTATTTTGGAGGTGGCAACTTGTCTATGACCTCAATCTTACCTTTGTCTACCTCCATTCCTCTCTTTGATATCTTGTGAGCTAACATGATTCCTTCAATGACCATAAAATGGCACTTCTCCCCATTTAGCACAAGGTTGGTCTCTCCACAGCATTTAAGCACCTTACTCTAGTTGTCCAAACACTCATCATAACTGTGTCCAGAAACTGAAAAACCATCAATGAAAATTTCTAGAAAATCCTCCATCATGTCTGCAAAAAACGACATCAAGCACCTTTGGAATGTTGCTGGAGCATTACATAATCCAAAAGCCATGCGATCACATGCGAATGTTCCATAAGGACATGTGAAAGTTGTCTTATCAAGGTCCTCAGGTGCAACGTGTATCTGGTATTAACCAGGATACCCATCTAGAAAATAATAGAATGTGTGACTGCTTAATCTCCCCAATATCTGATGTTAGGACATCTACGCGGGAACGCAGTGGAATTCAAAATTTTATTTCCTTTCTAACCAAGATCGACTTCGTTTAAGCAACAAACATAAAAGGAAGTAGACTAAGAAATACCTTGGATGATCTAAAATAGATCATCGCTTTGTCTACGGTTGTAGTCTCTGCATGAAGCCGCCCAAGTGTTCGGTCTCTACCGCTAGTCCACACGAACAACCCACCGGAATCCCACCATGGATCTCTACCAGAGAAACTCGGTTGCTAGACCAACCTTTTCTCTCTCTCAAAACTCTATCTAGGAAGCTCTCTTATTTTTCACAAGAACTATTAATCTCTTGGAATTGTGATGTACAAAAAAAGCTAGCCAACTCATTTCTTATATAGGGTGTGTGGTGCCCCAGTGTGTCCCATCCCCAATAGGAAGAACTTCTAAGTAGAGTAAGGAGAAAGAAAACATTTTACTAGTAGAAATAAAGAAAATATATTTGATTGATTTATCACATTTATATATAATATCTTATATCAAATATATATCCAAAATATATATTGACAATATCTTATATTGATTTTTCAAAAAAAAATATCTTATATTGAATATATCTTTAATATATTACCATAAATCAATTTTCACATGTGTGTAAATCTATATATATTAATATCAAATAATTTGCAAAATCAATGTGTATCATATACACATCAATATGCGCCCTATATAGCCATAAATTGGCATCCGGAATATTCTTAATTAATTAATATAATACTATGATTAATTAATTCGCAAAATACATGTATATCATATATATACATATATAATTCGACATATACATAAAATATGTATAGTTAATTATCCACATGTTAATATCTTGTATTTAATTTATTCATAATAAATAAATACCACAATTAATTTATCACTATAACACTTTATAGTCGAGATAAAATTTTTCTTATTTGATTATCACTATAACCGCATTTTAATTCGGCTAGATGTTCTTATGTGTGTGACCCGATAGGCTTTCGAATATGTTGGCCGTAGGCACAAAGTGCATTTTACTAAAATACCCCGCATACCTAATGATCATGGATAGCATCTAGCAACACATCCACGACCCCCAATCATCGGAAGAGTAAAAGGCAATGACTACTACCTTTCATATGAAACGGTTACCGTGTAAATAGAATCCTATCGCAGGTACAATATCCATACAATCGTATCTCGAGTGTCAGTACATTAACGAACGTATCTTATAATCTGGATATCATGCTCTCTCAAAGTAACTCATTTACTCCCACTTTGCAAAGATTCACGAGAGCTAGACATTCTTTATAAGAAGGACCTTTCGGATATTTACTCCTATTCATAGGATACGCGATTTTCGGATGAGCAACATGAATCCTACGCATGTTTCAGTATCACACCCAATCACTACCGCATGATCGCCCCATGACTAGGGGAAACCTCAATAGTGTCAAAGTATGACAATCCACACCGTGATGCCATTAAGACTCCGGTCTTAGGATAATTACACAACCGCCACATAGTGCGACACTTAATAAAGTAAGTGGGTCAGTCTAACGTACGCATTTTCTAATACACGTCCACGTACAGTCCAAGTGTCTCTACACTTTGATAGACGAGATCTATTTATATCTTCAATAAGATAGAAGACATCTAATACATGCTAGTCTAATCATACTATCAATGTCCTGTTTGACAGTACATACGACTAGAGACATTTAAGTATCAAACTTATTAAAGTGATTTGAGATCTCATCAACCATAATCATTATTACGATTTCTCTTTCACAGTTTGATATTAGGGATGCTATCATATACAATATCATAATTGGTTCGTTAAACGAACAAATATTTTAAAAGTCATTTCATAAATGTATAAACATAAAGAGATAGTAGAAATGATCCGACCCGGTCAGATCCGGTCCAACCCGATTGGGTTTAGGACACTATTTCAACAATCTCCCACTTGGCCTAAAGCCAATCACTCTTACACACAAGCCCAAGTTGAAACACAAGAATCTCATACAATAATTGCAACTAACCCTAAGCGTGGAACAGATCACTATCCGTGGGGACTCAAACTATCTCCATATCATGCTCCAAATGACCAAGTCAAAAGGAACCACCTCAACACACACATGAATCTCTGACGAGACACTGGTCCTTGCTTCAAGCAATGAATCCACCACTATATCAGCTATATAGTAAAGGTGGAAGAACCGTACAAGGTTCAAGAATGAACCACTTAGATTCATGTACTACTCCCGCTGCGCCTCTAAGGCACTACTGTGTTTTGGCTAAGTTGTAGAATCAACAGTGATCTCTAGCTAAGAACATTTTCAGATCACTGTATCACTCAATCAAAGTGACTGCAAACCCAAACTGTAGCTCCCACTATCTTCATATGACTCAGGGTATACATCTGTATATCTATGTTTATTCAATTCCAAGTTTCAATAAACTAGGAACCCATCCTTAACACGTTTAAGGATATTCTCGACATTCACCAGAATCACTTTCATACTTACTCGTGACTCCTCATGCAGTATGAACTCCTGGTACATCTCTTATGATATGGATCCTATTGTAGTAGCAAAGGGAATCTTCCATAAGTATCATCATTCACCTTATCTTCAAGACTGACGTCCTATCACAAATAGACCCCAAGAACACTGGATAGCAGTGTCTCTCAGCACTTTGGAGTTCTACCGCCTTTGGTAGCTAGATAGTCAAAATCTCCTTTTCACCAATGTCTTCCGAACTAGATGTGCTACCAAACACCATATTTACAAGAATCATCCTCCTTTCAGCCACAAAAAGAGTATTTTCCACCACCGATTCCGCCGAAGCTACAAGCTAATTTGTTGTATATGCCTCAAATTCACATTCCGTTTTGTTCATATGCATATTGGTTGTATGAAATTCAGCCCCTGCTTTCTTTTTCACCTCTTCAACCTCATTCCTTGGGTTTTCACCTTCTTGAATTAAAGACTCTTCTGTAAGGGATGCTTCGAGTTCGTTTTTGGATTTCTCGATATGCAGCTCACTGGCATTATTCTCGGACACTGACTCCTTATCATCAATTGTTATGTCCTACTTGAAAGCACTAAGTGACATATTTTCGCATTCAGCGACTTTAGGAACATCAATAATGCTTGAATCTGAGTAATGAAATTCATCTTTAGAACCCCATTCTCCAAGCTGCTTCAATCCATTGCTGTGAAAATGAGTGAGGACTTTCATCAAACAGTTGGCGTCCTTCGCTTCTTCTTCCATTTCTTGATCTTTCCGTTGGTTGGGGATTTTTGCCAAACACTTGGTAGGCGAAAATCTGTTGAGCAACATGTTTCATCCTTGGCCATGAAATGATTTTCTCTTTACCACCAAAAACTCTATCATTTTGGAGTTGTTTCCACCAGTAATAAGCAGCCCCCTTCATTTTATTCGAAACAGTTTTGCACTTCAGGTGTTCCGGTGGACGTATTTCTTCAAAGAAATCTTCTACCGCATCTATCCAACTCAAGAGATCTTCTACGTGCCAAAATCCATCAAAAACAGGTAGATTTCTCTTAAACCTAACAGTTAATGAATCAGATTCACCATATCCGTTGTGAAACCCATCAAAAGAAGCTTCCTTTCCCATGTAGTAAAGAAACCAGCGTTCAACTTGTTCAATGCTAGAAGTAACACCAGCGTGCTTCCAACATCCTTGCTCACCGGCCGTGTACCGAGGAAAGTCTCGTTCAGCAGCGCCGGGAACCAATCGTTTTGTCTTCCTCATATCTTGTCTTAGATCGAACAAATTTTGACTCATCTCCATTGCAAACGTGTCAAGTTTCCGATCAATCTTTGACAAACCATCCCATAGGATTTCGAATCCCGAACACCGTCGCGGTTCCGACTATCTTCCCAACTCAATTTAGTCATCGGAATTGCCCAAGGGAAAACCTTACCTCTGATTACCAAATGATGTAGAAGATCGACAATAAAAATGGATAAACGATAAAATAAAATAAAAAAGAGCTAATTCAAGCTCTTAGGTAGTTTTCACTCATGAAATGAGAATTCAAGATTACATAATAATCTTAACTTTTAAAAGTTCTATTTATAGGCTAAAAGATCCATTTAGGATGAAAGGCCAATAAACTATCCATTTAATTAAAACATTCTATCAATACTATTAATTAACTTGGATGTGCTGCATCACTATCACTATCATATATTTGTAACGTTAGGCCCGACAAGTACTCCTTTTATCGATGCATTATAGTATATTTGGAAGAACTGTAATCGTTTAATTTTTGAAAAGAGAGCAGGATCTCTTAAATGTCTTTTAACTTAACTTGTCTGGGATCTCTACTGCTTGTCCTTTTGTTGTTTTTGGGCTACGGCCCCCTTCTGTTCAACCACGGCGAAATTCAGGGCAAATTAAAGTGAACAAGGAAATTCTCTGTCCAACTTAAAAAAATATAAGAAAAATCCGCATTGTCAGCATAAGAAAATCCATATCCATAAAATCAAAAAGTATCATCATTCAGAACTGCAGAACTTCCCCCAAAAACATATTTTGATAGTTCAATGTCACAACTTCAACTAAAAAAACAAGGAAATGGTAGAGACATAAATCCGCCCTGCAGATAATTCACAGCCTTCTTCCCCTTCTGCCACCCTTCCTACGGGTACTGTCTGTGGGTATTGGAGTCACATCCTCTGCAAATACACAATCACAAACTAGCACTGTTACTATTTTACAAACATTGGCTGGCAATGCAGTTTACAAACATAGGCTGGCAATGAAGTTGGTCATAGAATTGATTATCTGATGTATTTACCTATGCGCCCAACTTTCATGCCTGATCGAGCAAGTGCTCTGAGAGCAGACTGAGCACCAGGACCAGGAGTCTTCGTTTTATTGCCACCAGTAGCACGAAGTTTGATATGGAGAGCATTAATCCCGAGTTCCTGAGAAGAAATTTCAACAAAACAACATATAATAATTCACGCACTAAAAAGTAAAAATCCATGAAACCAAGTACATAAAAGGGCAATGAAGGGGTGTCCTAGGAAGGACAGGCAAGTTAGGCCTATTGTACAGTCTTTACCCGCAAGGCATCGCACTTGTTAGATGACTAGCATTGGGATAACATGAAACTATAGATATATATCACCATGAGAAATGAAATAAAGATAATAGCAACCTTGCATCTCTGAGCAACATCTTGTGCAGCAAGCATAGCTGCATATGGAGAGGATTCATCTCTGTCAGCCTTCACTTTCATGCCACCTGCAATTACATGGTCCAATGTAAAGGACAACAAGCATGTCATCAATAATAAATCAATGAAAATTCAAAGGAGGAAACATCTAATCTATAAGGAGGACGCCTCATGTGTGTGAGAAAAATAAGAACACTTTCAAGAAATGCTTTTTACTACTGAACCCAACACCAACAAAACTTGTATATGAAAGTTCTTCAATTACAAACAATTTTATGCTTTTAGTGAGTAAATCTTTGTACTTTTCAAATTCCATTTAAGAAGCCAAATTAGCGTAAAAAAATGCAAAGAGAGGAATAAATTCAACCAAGTTCGGCAGCACATATCCTCATCGAGGTATAAAGAGGACATTTCACTAGATTGCATAATGCTTTCAGATCATAAGTCCACACAATAACATACACATTCCGTATACTCATCCACCAAAACCAATGTTTATAGCTCAAGAAAAAAGAATCAATTTTGGGCATAGACAGCATACGGTTAAGTAGAAAATGAGACATGAGGCACGCCTCAACAAAAGGTTCCAAGTATTGCCTCTGTCATATAAAAAAAGATATTCACAGAATGTGGGCATCTTTAGCTTTACTTAGAACATTCCTAAACATTCTGCCACCCTAAGATCTGACAGAATATCTTTAAAGTGCCTGTTCCATTCCAATCCTCTCAAGCCTTGTTTTATGTTTACACCCTTCTCACATGTACATTACTATATTTTCTGTCCTGCCTCTCTCTATCCCTTCCCAGTCACTTCTCGTTTCCCTACACTTCTACTTGCTGTTACTCTAAACTCTTTCCTTCACTTTTCCATCCAGTCTTTCTCTACAATACACAGTTTATATAGCAAAGGGGTTACCTGCACCTCGGTTGGATGCAGTGTGCATTTCTTTTGCACTTCATACAAGGAAAAAGCTTGCAGGCTTGGTGAGGCTTTCAATAGGGACATGTAAAAAGTTGGCTATGGTGAAGCTTTCAATAGGGACAACAAAGAAAAAAGCTTTCTGACTTGTGAGGCTTTAAATAGGGGCATGTCAAAAGTTGCTGACTTGGTTAGACTTTCAATAGGAACACACATATGCACACCTTATGAAACTTAATTCTACTTCCTCTGCAGTAAAAAAACGGTATGAATAACAAGGCATCATTCATAATTCATCATTCATACTATTATAAATGACTACAAATGAGCAGCCAGATTGCATCCAGGAATAAAGATCAAGGAAAGAACATCAGCAGCCAGAAACTAAACAGCAAAATTATGTGAAGATTCAGTACTAACATGGCTAATCAATCGGTAAATCATTCATTCCAGATACTATATGGATCGCTGATATAATGAAATGGAATAGCCAAAGAAAGAAAGCCATACGATCAATCACACATCACAAACAAGTGAAAAGATATGTGGCAGTTTACCAGTAATCCGAACCATTGTTTCCCTTCCTGATAAATCGGTAACATGCTGCAAGGAAAGAAAGCCAGATACCAAGCTTCAGCCAATCAAACTACACGACTCCAAAAATGTCCACAGAAATTTACCACCAAAAAAAAAAAAAAAACTCACGATGAATGTGTCATTGAAGGATGCAAAAATGTGGGCAACACCAAAAATAATCTCGCCATCCCTAGTGGCAGGGCCTAGGGTAACATTTTCTTCTTTCGGCTCCCTGGTCCTTCTCTTCGACTACAGCCAATACACGAGACACGTAAAACAGTTTAGCACAAGTTTAACTCGAAAAACATAGCAATCAAAACCCCAATCGCTCCATTGAAAACAGAAAAACAACGATGGATCACGAAATCAAATTTCCTGATTGACCATGGATGCGAGAGTCAAAATCAATTAATCAACTTCGGTATATCTTTCAACGACCTACGAAAGTGCGAATTCGGATACTTACCATGACTTCTACTGCGAGCTTTGCAGAGAGGTAGCTGTGAAGTGTTCACTCGATATCTGAAAACCCTGCCGGAACTGAGGATGTATTCGTGAGCGATATATTGCTAGGGTTTCAATAAGAATGCTCTTCTATTCCCATATTGACCCTGCGGTATTATTAAAACTACGAGGCTTACCCTGGCTCCTTTGGAAACTCAGTAGTTTTATTGTGGTCCAGCCACACCATGTCACATTGCTCCAATACGTAAAAAATAGGAAAAAAAAATAAAAATAGATTGTTTTTCCTGCACAAATTAGGGGGCCACAATAATAAATTCACAGATTTCTATTGATTCTGGAACATCAAGTCATACTTGTGGTTGGATCAAGATAAAATTTGCCTCGGAAACAGGTCGAGACAAAATCGTAATATTCAAGCGGATCCAAGTAGGGGTGGCAAATTTCCCGATAATCCCGACCCGTCTCAATCCCGTCGGGTTCCCGATCCCGTATGTATATATATATATATATATATATATATATATATATATATATATATATATATATATATATATGTAACATTTTTCATCCCGATGTAAATACCCCCATCCCTAAATATTAAAACATAAACCTACTACTCTCTGCTTCCGCCGTTTCTCACTTTTCCTACATTTATCTTCTGTTCTCAAATATTCCAGAGTGTTCTCTCTCACAAAAGTCACCCGCCTCCACAATTACTTGTCCACTCTGTCGCCGTTAACTCATTTTTGCGGCCCCCACCTTTTGAACTATTGTTTTGATCAAGTAATTGTTGTCATTTTTTATAACATAAATATTTTTTATGATCATATGTTCGGGACATTCATTCCCGACCCGACGGGATCCCAAACATTCGGGTATCCCGATTGTCGGGACCCAACGCTTATCGGGTACGGGCTCGGGAAGAAAAATGAAATCCCGAATCTTGTCGGGACGGGTTCAGGTAGGTTTACGGGTCGGATCCCAACCCGATGCCACCTCTAGATCCAAGTAGGGTTAAAGAAAAAAATATTATATTCCCTCCGTTTTCTTATTAGTCACTTTTGGTCAGGGTACACAGACTAAAAAGTGATTAATGTATCTGAAATATAGTATGAAATGACTATATTGTCCTTCTTTAATCTTTTGAATATATTTGCAGTCATTAAATACACTATACTGGAAATATAATTCTACATTGATAGTTGTACTATTGGAGTTCAAAAATAACCTTTGGTGTTTTTGATACATTGGAGTGTATTTTTTATTATTGGAAGTGTAAAACTTTGTTTATAAGAGATATAAGTAAGAAAATAAATTCTCAAAACTGACAGTGAAAAAAACGGAGGGAGTATTTATTTTCTCAATTTTGATACGTTTGGTTACTTAGGAAAAGAAAAATGTCCTTTTTTTGTGTGTTAAGATCTTTAGCATGTTGTATTGCCGTAACCATGGCATCCCATTCTTTGGCCAGGCTTCTAAGAATCGTTTGCTCAATCTTTTTGGACTTCAAGTTTTACGTAGTGCAGAAAGTGTAGTGATAATATCGGCGAATCTAGTATCCATGTCATTGATTGTCTCTTTTGAATCCATTCTAAATGATTCATATGCATGCATGAGTTGGTTAATTTTATTATCCTCAACTTGAATAGTACCCTCATGACGCATCTGGAGGTGATCCTAGATTTCTTTAGCAGTTTGACAGCCTAAGACATACTTACCCTTAGCAGGGCTTAGAGCGTTAACAAGGATATCGATGGCCTCAAAATTCAAGGACATCTTTCGAAGATCCTCATCATCAAGTTCACCCATTTCCTTCTTAACTTGTACCATGACACCCTAATCTCTACCATCCTTTGAAGGAACAAAAGGGTCCATCCTCTATAATGAACCGTAGCTGGATGTCAATTGCCTCTACATGGAGTTGCTTAGCCATCTTACGTCCAGTACCATCAAAATAAGGAGACCTTACCAAATGTAAGCCCTCACGAGGTGGCTAGTTATAGTTCAACGTAGCCATGTACTTAACTATTCTAGGCGTTTAAAATGAGAATGAAATGAAGTATAATGCAGATCGATGCACCTACTACTAATGTAGTGATACAATGCAGTTCTGGACGGGTTCAAATAAGAAGTAACAAGAATCTCAGATTCGATATTCTAATGAAAGTGGTGTGTGAAACTGTGAGCAGACTTAGAAACCTAAACGTTTGCAAAAATGAAAACGATGGTCAGAAACGTATAACTGAAACTAGGATTCAGTCAAGACGGATCCTAATAGTTCAAATTAAGCAAATCAAAAATACAACACCTACAAGTAAAGTAGATCAGTAGCCAAGATCAAGGCAATAAATCAGCAGCTATAAAGCACGGAAGTCGCAAAAACAAGTTCCTTAGTACTAACAGCAACTAGCATAGAACAGACAACAACATGTTATATCTCAACAATCAAATTCAGCAGAAGCCAAAAGCTGAATATCAGAAGTTGACCACAAGAGACGAAGGTCTGATACCACTTGCTGGATCGTATATGCGCAGTTATATATCCTAGAGGGGGTGAATAGGATATTACGGTTTTTTAAAATCAAATTAAGGCTTTTTCAGAGTTTTAATAATTTAACTTATATCAGTAATAAACTAGGCGGAAAATCTAGCTAAGACCAACGTATTTAAGTTAAGGGTTCTTGTTATGAAAGTGAGATATAGATTTTAACGAGTTAAAACCTAATCAGAATAGCATGCAATAGTACATGTGAGTTTCTAATTAATTTCTAAACACTTAAAACCGATTTTAAAGTATTTGAATCTAGCCAATCAATCGTATGTGTCAATGTCAATCACATACACGCTGATTCCACTATATACTTTTGGAGTTACAAAGATTACAACAGATGTTCTTGGTACACAAATTGAAATACAAGAGATAAACGAGTTCTGACTTGTTAAACCTTTAGATCACACTGTAGTGAAAGAATCTTTAACATAATAATGACTCAGTCACAAAGATTCAATCACAGTTCTGTTTCTAAATATTAACACAATAGAACAAGGTAAAACCTTCGGTAGTTGGAATGATCAAGTTCTAAATTCAAGACACACATGAAAAGAGAAACTTGAAAACCAAAGTAAAACGTGAACTTATTGATATCGAACCCTAAGGTTCAGGATGAGAGATATGACAGACTGGTGCCAGAGACAAACCAAGACAGCAGTCCAGGCTCTCAAGCTGGATTCCCATAAGTTTATCAACTCAACCAAACCTTGAATCACGGAAGGATTCAAGATGAAACCCTAACTTGCCTTTTCTGAATCAAAGTGAGCAGAAAAGCAAGTACTCAGCAGACAAGTTTCTTAAATACAAAGATATATTTTTAGTAAATACAAAATGTTTGATCAGTTTAGTTGCTAGATCAATTTGATGTCAATGAGATCTTATAGTCAAGTAATGGACTATGCATTAAATGACTCAGGTAATGCAAATGTGTATGATAAGTGAAATGCAAAGTTGTGAGAGAGAGTGTGCATAAAAGACTGTTATTTTTAAAAGACCAATGCCATTTAGTTTAAAATCGGCCGACTGTTGGTTTATCCAAGAGAAGTCTTCTCGGTTATTTCAAGGCTTAAAATCTTTCACATTTCCAATGCTCATTTAATGCAATAATTTGAATTCAGAGAATGAGAATAGTAAAAACACAAAATTTGAATTATATTGATTTTAATTTGATGACTTATAATATATATATATATATATATATGTGTGTGTGTGTGTGTGTGTGCGCGCGCGCGCGCGCGCGCGCGCGCGTGTGTGTGTGCAGTGACCTAAACATGATTTAATTTATATTTCTATAAATGCATACATCTATCATGAGGTTAAGGTTGTAAGATCCCAATGTGGCAAGCTGTAAATAAAGAGTTTGTTATTCAGATAACTGGATTATTTTCTTTCCCAAATAACAAACTTATACATGACTTAGACATAGATGTAGATCTAAATCACATATCCGAATGGTTTTATTTAGGTTTGCAGGACAAACTCACTAAGTCTGCAGAACAAACCATGAATTGAGCTCCGCAGGTCGGACTCAACTAAGTTTGTAGGAGAAACTCACTAAGTCTGCAGGGCAGACATCGAATTGAGCTCCACAGGTCGGACTCAACTAAGTTTGCAGGACAAACTCACTAAGTCTACAGGACAGACATCGAATTGAGCTCCACAGGTCGTACTCAACTAAGTTTGCAGGACAAACTCACTAAGTCTGCAGAACAGACGCCGAATTGAGCTCCGCAGGTCGAACTCAACGAAGTTTGCAGGACAAACTCATTAAGTCTGCAGGACATACATCGAATTGAGCTTCACAGGTCAGACTCAACAAAGTTTGCATGACAAGCTCATTAAGTCTGCAGGACAGACATCGAATTGAGCTCCGCATGTCGGACTCAACAAATTTTGCAGGACAGACATCGAACTGAGCTCTGCAAGTCAGACTCTGCAAATTTTGTAGGACAAACTTTTCAAGTATGCAAGACAAACATAAAAAATTGAGCCCTGCAGGTTAGACTCAAGAGAATCGAGTTCTGCAGGCCAGACTCAAATAGTTTGCAAAGTCAAACTCTTCAAGTCTGCAGTACAGACATAAAAAAAAATTGAGCTATGCAGGTCAGACTCAAGAGAGTTGAGCTCTGTAGGCCAGGCTCAAACTGTTTGCAAAGTCAAACTCCTCAAGTCTGCAGGACATACGTCGAAAAGTTGACCTCTGCAAGACGGTCTCAAAAAGTTTTCCAAGGCAAACTCCTTAAAGTCTCCAGGACATACATAAAAAATTGAGCTCTGCAGGTCAGACTTAAGAGAGTTGAGCTCTGCAGGTCAGGCTCAAACAGTTTGCAAAGTCAAACTCCTCAAGCCTGAGGACAGACGTCGAAAAGTTAAGCTCCGCAGGACAGACTCAAAAAGTTTGCCAAGGCAAACTCTTTAAAGTCTGCAGGACAGACATAAAAAATTTAGCTCTGCACGGCAGACTCAACAAGTTTGCAAAAGACAAGCTTACGAAGTCTGCAGGACAGACATTAAAACTCTGAGTTCTTTAGGTCGGACTCAAAAAAGTTTGCTAAGGCAAACTCCTCAAGTCTGCAGGTCATACTCAAGAGTTTATAATCAAACTCCATTCGAAAGTCACCAAGTATGCCATAAAAATACTACAAGTTTATGCATGACATACTGGGGGAAAAGGTACTCCACTAAAAGTCAAAAGTACTCAAAATAAGCTAAGGTAAGAAAGCTCATAAAACTTATCACAATATTGCATATATTATAAATTGTTTGTACATGATACAAGCTAAGTTTTCAAAGCGAAAACAAAATACAAGTCTAGAAGTTCAAGATGCTTCATGGGTTGAGCTCTGCCCAGCCTCCGTAGTGGGGGCAAGGTTGTTTGAAGTAGAACTAGCCAAAGACGCCTCAGCCCGAGTAACTGAAGCATGAGCAGCCGAGGAAGGCACTCGAGATGGAGCAACAACACGACGAGGGGTGTACTTAGACACTATGTCTATACCTTGCTTAAACTCTCTCATTCTGGTCTCAAAGACCTCACCCATGACCGGACGATACAACGTCTCATGGGCAAGATCACCAACGTTGAGCTCGGCAAATTGGGCCTTGGCATAATCAACTCCTATAGAGTAGCCATAATTCACGACATGAGCGAGCAAGGTCAACATGGCTTGACAAAGCTCGTCCAAATCTTTGTAATCCCTGATAGCCTGAGCAGAAGCTGCCTCAACTTGGGCTTGATGAGTCTGAGCAGCAGCCTCCAGTGCATTCTTCTCAGATTGGAGCTTCCCGGTCTCCCACTCCAGCTCGTGCTGGATTTCCAGATGCTTATCCTCTGCAGCTTGGAGACATGCATTATACTTAGTCTCCACGGCTTCCAGATCAGTCACTTGGGCCTGAAGATTTTCTTGGAGAACTTCGATCTCCTTGTGGTTGGACTTCTCCAAGTCCTTGAGCTTCTGACGACGGTCATAGCTTATTTTCACCAGAACGGAAACCCTCTCCTCCAATTTCTCCACATGGGCGGAGGATTCAGAACATCTCTTAAAAGCCTCTTGGCCGACAAAAGACCCTTGCACAGGCAAGTCATGTGAGAAGCCTGGTCAAATCCAATGAAGAGCCCGAGAGAGAAAAAGAGGCTTATTCGTAGCTTGAAAGCTTGGAAGAAAGAAAGGGTCATCGACGTGGGTTATAAACCCCCAAACGACGTGATTCCTGAAATAATGTGCCGTATCATAAGACGTGGGCAGAAACGCCTCGAATCCCGGAGCAGTTATGACATCGTCATAACGGTAACTCTACCGCCTGCCAGAGTAGGTCATTACAAATTCTACAAGTCTAGACGACAGAGGCCGAGCAAAACCTCTAGCAGATCTGACCTCACAACGAGTAGTTCAACAAGATCTAGGAGGCTTATGACGAGGGTCGAGCCTCGCCTCGCCACATGTCATCTCTATATTGATTAAGCATTAAATGAAGACAGAGAAAATATAACATTAATGGTCAGGAGCCCCACTTCATGCCTAAGGGCGGTCCTAAACCCCAGGTGAGAGATCTGTCTCGTCCGCTCCTCAGACCACCGCAGGTTGGCTAGGTCGCAACGGAGCTGGACCGGTGCAGTTCGGGCCATGATGGCCTGAGGGCTCGACGCAGGTCGGCCAGAGCCTCCCTTATCCGATATTAGCCTACATTCTTAAAATACGAGATAATTATGGGCAGATCCTAAAGATCCTTTACCCATTATGACTTTGATCCTATCATTCAAAACACCATGATTATCTCCCTAAAATCAAGAGGATTGACACGTACAAATCCTTAAAGGATACGAAATAGAGTCCACAATGGACACGACACAGGCATGCCTATGACAAAACGTCCTCTATATAAACGATCCCAAGAACTACGAAGAGACTTGATTCCTGACTCATACATAAGATACGTAGGCAACTTGGGATTCATAATCTCAGGCTCAGTCTAAAAATACTCAAACACCACCCCCGTTTTATGCTTGTTCTTAGAGCATAGTCTTGAATTCGTTGTCACAAGATAATTACGGTCCGGATAATATTACAAGCGAGATCGAGCATCGTCACTTTCCTTTTCTTTTCTTTTAACAAGTTTGGGTTGATGACTATCCAACCAATCTTCCCCACTCATATCCAAATGTCGATGTCATGGTCAAAAAGAGACTTGTGCCCTGCTATTGGGTGCAATCATGAAGAGAAGAGACATATTGGTTCCGGATCCTGAGTCTAAATGAAAATGGAATTTCGTCTCACAAGCAATCGCAGTACAATACATAAAGCATTCACCAAATACTGAATGCATCAGAGGTGGTGGCTGGTGACTGAGAGGTGTTTACATCAAAGGTACCAAATGAATGGGAAGGCTGTTGCATAGAGGGGTTACGGAAAGTGACGTTGGGGAGGTAGTTTGATGAAACAAGGACAATATTGTCATTTTACGAAAAATGCTCTGGCACTAATTTACTTTACATGGCAATACCGGGCACCAAAGACAATTGTTTTGTTTAGACATCCTCCGCATCTTCTCTCAAAAGCTTGTCGCAGGCTTTGATGTCGTCATTGCTGAAGCCTTAGCCATTCACCAAGCTATGGTCTTTTCATTCACATGGGGCTACTTTGATGTCATATTCGAAGGCGATTCATAGACGGTCCATAAAAAGCTTCTGTCGCATGAGGATAATTTATCTCACTTAGGCTTTATTATCGATGATTGTAAAGCTCTTATTCCTGCTTTTGTCAATTTTTGTTCTTCTTTTGTCAATAGAGAGGGCAACATCCCATCCCATCTTCTGGCAAAGGAAGGCTTATCTCTTGTCGGTCTCAAACAATGGGGCACGAGGTCGTCCTCTAATTTATTTTGACATGCTATGCTGATTTGAATCAAACAAAAATTCATTTTTCCCTCAAGAAAAAAACGAATCAAAGGAATAAAATATAATTAAGTAAAGTAAAATAATAATTAGAAAATTGTTTTTCTTTTTGAAATTTGTGTGATGAGTAAATGATTCTTGAGAGAAAGTAGTATAATAACTAAAATAATGATAAAAAAATGTAACGGAAGGAATAAAATGAAATGGTGGAAGATTGATTTTTTTTATTTTGTTTCAAAAAAACAAGATGTTTTTTTATTTATAGACAAAGAAATAATTGACGATTTTTTTTTTTTTTTTTTTTTTTTTTTTGAGAGAATTGGCAAGTTAGTTTTTTTTTAGGGTAGTTAATTTTTTTTTGTGTTGAGGGTAGTTAATTTAAAACGAATGAATAAATAAAGTGGTGAGATTTATTTATTTATTTAGTATTATTATTTTTTATTATTATTATTATTATTACTTTTGTTGTTGTTGTTGTTGAGAGGCAGATGATTTAAAATGAATTAAAAATGATTCGTGTCCAAACCTTAGCGGAGGAGCGCGGCGGAGCGCGGCAGAGGTCGGTGAAGTTCCAAAATGAATGACACAAAACGGATGGCACGATCTTGGGGCAACGGTGTTTTCTCTTGCCTTAGATTTTGCGGTATCGAACTCGAACATGGTGGTGGGTTCTTGAGTAGAGTTCAATTAGAGCAACAAAAAAAAAAAAAAAAACAAAACCTCAAAAACATTAGAATTACTCAAACAAGGTTCTCGTCGGCGATGACTGAAATGCACTGAGCAGTGAGCTGCATTACAGAAAAATACAGAAATGGCCGTCATTAGAAGATTGACAATTAATTTTTCAAGTCTCAATACCATGTCCTCTCCGTCCCCTGCGCTTTTAATATCTCGTAGAGGAGGCGTAGCAGCAGCTTCGAAGCTTTTCATCGGAGGTACCTTCTCTCCGCGTCTCGTATTCCACGTTTTTCTTGCCTTTCTTGTTTTGCTCTGAAATTATGAGTGGCAACCGCATTTTCAATAAACAATAAGTAACCACGATCACTATGATTTCATTCCTCTGAATTATTATTCAGAATATCGGATTTGAGGGAGGAAATACCAGAATACTAGTTTTCAAATTATCTTTTGGGGGTTCACCTTTTGGGGTCTCAGCCGCTGGAGCTTCATTAACTCCTAGATACATATTTTCTGATGCATTATGAATCATGAATGGAATTGGTTTTTTTTTACATTCCTAAGGAGTAATTTGGTTGCTCTTGTTATAATTATTTACATGATTTGTGAATTATTTGCACAATGTACTTGGATAAAATAAAAAAAAAAAAAAAAAAATCATCAAGTGAATCTTAAGCTACTTACATAAGAGATACCAATTTTCTTGATGGATCATTGGCATTGGATTGAATTCCAAGTACATGCAAGATACTGATTTCAGTTGCCTAATGCATTGCAATACAAGATCAGACACATAACTCAGTACCATCTACATTATACCCACCAAGCCAATTAAACAAAATGTAAATCTTCTCAAGTGCGCTCGCCATATCTGTAAATTAGATTCGTTTAGAATTAGATTTCAATGTAACAGCATCTGCACAAAGTGGTGTGGACAATTCATGAAATACCCCTTTGATGATGCATTCTGCCAAAAAATTGTGTGAAAAGGTTATATGGTTCTGGATCGTAAGAGATGCCATCTATCTTAGTCAGATTCAGGCCAGAGGATTTCCAATTGTCAAACCATAAAGAAGTAATGCTCTGTTTCTTGATTGTTTAACTTGAGCACTGAAATTACTTGACATTCTAGTTTACTTTTTTTTTTTTTTTTTTTTCTTTTTCAATTCCTGTAGAATAGCTTTCCTAAACCTGATTGCGTGCATATTATGATACTTTTAAAATTATGCTTTGGGGTTGCTTTTATTCTCTTTGTTACGTGTAGGAGAGACCTCTGAAAATAACTTTGAAATTTCAGAAGCACCTTCTTAAAAGTAGCTCACCCCCAAGTAAAGAAGAAAATCAACTCTTTATTACTTGTAATATTTCTCATGATTTTTCGTCGCTCTGTTGCAGGAATGTCTTTTCCAATCGCGGAGAATGGTTTGTCTGAGGCATTATCTCAGCATGGTCTTTCAGTGTTTCATCTTGGGAGGCTACTTTCCCAAAGGTCTTTCAGTGTTTCATCTTGCTCAAGGGCTAAGGAAGAAGGAAGTCAGAGCAATAATCTGGAGAAGAATAAAGACAAAACGACTCTAGCTTTGAGCTTAGCAAGCTTAATGGACGAAACTTATGCTGCACAGGAGAAACAACCGAAGAGCAGAGTAGAGCTCAAGAGGTCACTTGAGCAACGTATTAAGAGGAGGGTCAATGAACAATTTGTAGATGGGAAGTTTAAGGCCCTTTTTCCGAAAGTGATTGCAAATGTGGAAACTCTTCGGGATGCTTATGATTGTATAAGGGTACAATCCAATGTAGACTTATCATCGGATAGGGAGAACCTGCCTTTTGAATCCATAGCAGAAGAACTTCTATGTGGGACTTTTGATGTGAGTGCTAATACATATTCTTTATCTACTAGGGGAACAACTAAAGAATTGTTAGTTTTCCCAAATCTTAAGCTGACGGTTGTGCAATACGCGATTAGGATAGTGTTGGAAGTTATTTATAAACCTCACTTTTCAAAGATTTCACACGGTGGTCGAAATGGAAGGGATCATTTGTCTGCTCTAAGATACATCAGGAAAGAGGTACCAAATCCTAATTGGTGGTTTTCAGTGGTTCTGGAACAAAAACTGGATGATTGCATCCTTAATAAGATTCTCTCCATCATATCAAACAGGATTGAAGATCCTGAACTCAATGATATGCTTACATGTATGTATCGTGACAATGTTCTAAATTTGGAGTTCAGTGGCTTCTCAAAAGGGCTTGGTCTTCCACAAGAGGGAGTGCTGTCTCCTATATTAATGAATATATATCTTGACCTTTTTGATCGTGAAATATACAGGATAACTATGAGATATGAAGCTCTTGAAAAAGTGGGATTGCCTACTGAGAACAATAGGCATCACTCAAAGTTACGTAGCTGGTTTAAGAGACAAATTAAAAGCACCGATAAACAAGAATATAGCGTTGAGGAGAGCTCCAGTCCACGAGTACATTGTTGTCGCTTTATGGATGAGATTTTTATCGCCGTTTCAGGTTCTGAAGAAATGGCTCTTGCTTGCAAATCAGATATAGAAGATTACTTGAAGAATTCTCTACACATAGAGGTCAGTAATGAAACAGATGTTTTGCAATGTGATGGTGCCCATGGTATTCGATTCCTTGGAACATATATCCAAAGAGGCCTGAAAGACAGTCCTGCATTAAGAGCTGTTCATAAGTTAAAGGATAAAGTAAAACTGTTCGCCACACAAAAACACGAAGCTTGGGAAGTGGGCACTTTTAGAATTGGCAAGAAATGGCTGGCACATGGGCTGAAGAAAGTCAAAGAATCTGAGATCAAGCATTTATCTGGTAACAGTCCTCTATTGAACCAAATTTCTGGTTTCCGTAAACCTGGGATGAAAACTGATCACTGGTACAGAATCCTTTTACGAGTATGGATGCAAGACTTTAATGCTGTACCAGCAGACAGCGAAAAATCTTTACTTTCTAAGCACATTATAGAACCGGCTCTTCCTCAAGAACTACGAGATTCCTATCACGAGTTTCAAAAGTGTGCTCACGAGTACGTGTCTTCTGAGACAGCTGCTACCATTGCTCTTCTACCAAGCAATACTTCTTCTTCTTCATGTACCTCTCTCTGGCACACACAAGTTTTAGCCCCTACACATGCAATGAAAAAACGCCTCCATCGCTATGGTTTAACGAATGCTGAAGGATTTCCTCGTACATGTAATACGCTCGTTTTACTAGATGATGATTGTATCATTGATTGGTTCACAGGAATTGTTCAACGTTGGCTTAAATGGTATAGAGATTGTGACAACTTCAATGAAGTCAAGCTCCTTATTTGTGATCAAGTAAGAATGTCATGCATACGAACACTGGCAGCAAAATACCGAATACATGAGGCGGAGATAGAAAGAAAATTCGATATGCAGTTAAGCGAAATTCCTGGTGTTGATGAGGAGATAGATTGCAACTTAAGGTATAAAGAATATAATATTGATGATAGCGTGTTGTTTGGGATCCCTAATAGTGGGTTGTGTTTGTTATCATTAGCAAGGATGGTCAGCAAGTCAAGACCATGCAATTGTTTTGTTATGGGATGTGTGGCTTCTGCACCTTGTGTTTACACTCTTCATGTAATGGAAAGGCAAAAGTTTCCAGGATGGAAAACTGGGTTTTCAAGCTGTATACATCCGAGTTTGCATACAAGAAAAATCGGTCTTTGTAAACAGCATTTGAAGGATTTGTTTCTTGGGAATATATCACTTCAATCTATCAACTTTGGTGCTTGGAGATGATGTTGAAATATATCTGCATGGATTTATCACTTCAATCATCAAATTACATTTAAAGATAATATGGATCATACCTGTTAAAGAAGCCCAATACAGGGAAGATGAATTTATTGATAAAACTCCACTGGTTCATAGAACATCTCTTTAGTGAAGATACCTAGCAACCGACGTCTCGATCTCCTCTTTTCCCAGAAACACGCTCTGGTGCGTTACTTTTTACTTTCAATTTTGCCTTCTGATTTCTATGATGTAATTTCTTTTTGCTTTGTGTGAATCTTTCTTCAATAATGAGATTTAACCTCAGTGTACATTTCGATTTACAGCTGAACAAATGAAGAACGATCCATTTGTTTTCTCGATATGGACAATGATAGTGTGCTTCTTTTTCTTGCAATCTCAAAGTCAAATTTTATCGTCATCTTAGGTTGGTGTGTTGTTCCTATCTTTGTACGTAATTTCCCACTCAGAATTTTGTTTTTTGGAATGTTATATGCATTGCTCAGGCGATTAAGCATTGCGTGTAAAGCTTCTTACAACGAAGGGTCAAGTTGCAACGTTAGAAATTCAAGAGTATGGCTGAAGTCATGAATGAGCTGAACAAAGGGAGTTGATTATATAAGGGCTATACTCTTCTTTGCACATTTTTGCACTCTGAAGAGTAATTGTAATCTCATTCTACGTTTTTCTTTTTATGGGAGTTTTATTTTTTTATTTTTTTTTAAGGGAGTTTTATTTATTTTTATTGTAAAGATTCTGGGTGCAAAAGAAGTCCTAATCTTGAAGTTTGGTTTGTTTCCATACATGACTTGATTTCTTTCATGTCATTTTATGAATGGTCCACATGAGTGAGGGGATTGTATTGTGTTTTAGCATGTTTGATTTTAAGTATACTTTTATGCTCATCTTATATAATCCCTATTTACATTGGTCTCTTTACATTTGTTTCAGGTCTTCTCGTTCATGTACTCATCATGCTTTCTTTGCAATGCAGAAGATTGCATTGTCGTTATGTCATCTGACCTATTGTTGCAACTAATGGTAATTCCTCTTTTATTACCAGCCTCTGTGTTCTATCATTTATCTTGTTTCGTTGACATTCTTGTAGTTGTTGTACCTTTGTGCTTAAATTATGCTCCCATGTCCAGGGACTATAGTGCCCCTTTCCATTCAATATTCTTTGTTGATTTATGTAGGTTTAAGGTTCATGGTGATGAATATTTATATTCATGGTATTGAACCAATGTATGTACCTTGTTGATATTCAAGGAAGAAATGGTCTAAACGGTCTATTTTGGGGTTAATTTCGGACAAGTCTTGTTATTATAATTCATCGAGAGATAATAGTATCATTGTAATCTACGAGGAGGTTTAACCGTGTCTGTGTTTGGCCGATCGTCGACGACCGCAAGTTTTGTTTACCACATGAAATGTTATCCTCTGACTCTATACTTTTCTGTGCTCGAGAATTTTCTGAGAACTGCTGTACTAATTTGACTAACTTGTTTTGCAAGGAACCTTCTTGGATTGTTTGGGAACCTCCTGCTGAAGGATGGATCAAATTCAAAGTTAACACAGATGCAAGCTGCATTGAATTTGATGAAAATGGCAAAAGGGATGATCGCCATTGGTGGTGTTTTCAGAGACAACAATGGCAGATGGATTAGAGGCTTCATGGGAGTTACGGGAAGAAACTCAAAATTTTAAGCCAAGCTTATGGCCATAAATGAGGCTATTTGAATAGCCAAAGATTACGGTGTTAATGCTCTTTGGGTTGAATCTGACTCCCTCTCTGCTGTTATGGCCATTGGTATTAAAAGTAGAGATGAAGATGGCAGAGCCCTTATTAATGGCATTGTGTCCATATGACTAGCCAAGGAATGGAAGTCAAAATCTCCTATCTTGAAGCCAATATAGTAGCTGATCAAATGGCGAGAAATGGGAAGCTTCCACAGCACGGTATCTATTCCTATTTATTTTTTAAGGATATGAATAGTGCATCCCTACATTTGATGATGCATTATTGACGTCCCTAATCATATTTAATTCCTATTTATTTTTTAAGGATATGAATAGTGCATCCCTACATTTGATGATGCATTATTGACGTCCCTAATCATATTTAATTATAAAAAATTATAGGGATACAGATAGGAATGTTGCTGGGTGAAATAATAAATATTTAATGTGTATGAATAGAGTTGTGAAATAGAATATATATATATATATTATTTAACATTATTTGAAATGTTATAGGGATACCGATAAGAATAATATTGTATAGTGTTTTGAATTAAAATATTGTAAAATAGAGATATGTATTGATGTGAATGACCTGACTGCCACATAACGAGATGGCCCCGAGATTTAGTTAGTGGGGAGTAGTGTAATAGTGGCTTGGGGTTTAAGAAACACTCCTATTTATTCCCAAATGTTGGAAGTTCAACACATACAAACTCTTATGAGCCGTCAAAAAACCGTAGAGTTCGCCAGCACTTCAAAGTTTGAAGTACCACAACGTTGAACAGGGTAAACCGTTGTATGTTATGAGGCAATTACTAGAACCGTAAGCACTGTACTCGAGTAAACTGTATTTAAGAAATGAGTGTTTGTACTCATGTCGGTTTACGTGTTTTAATAATTTAATTCACTTTAATTTTTGCATTATTGTAATTGCAATATCCGTGGAATTATATGAATAATTTTTGTTTGTTTGTTTGATTTGTTCTTTTACTGTCTGTTTAAGTTTTTAAGCACATATTGTTCAACAATAATAATTTGGTGTGTAATTCAACAGTGTGTGGCCTTTTTCGAATCAGTACCATATGTTTTATATCTCGTGTTGTATGACCTTTTGTAGATCTATGAATTATTATTTGATTTTTCTTACAAATACGAAAGACTGGTGTTCGGTAAAAACTAGTTTTAAAATTTATAACCGAAACACCCCAAGTATAAGGATCGTAGTATAGGGTGTTTACGGGTCGTCCTAAGGGAGTGGAATGTTTATCGAATTCAAATATAAATCTATATCGATTATGTCACAATTATTAACTAAACTACGGCTGAAACTAACTAAGACTTAAACCTAAGAATTAAAACTAAAACAGGAATGAAAACAGCTTAGAAAATAGAAACAAAAGATGGACGAGCGTTCACTAAAGTGAACGAGCGTCTGAAGGCTTAATCTAATGGACGTTCGTTCGATATTTCGGACGAGCGTCTAACTACGAACATAAACAGAAAAGTGCAGGAAAACAACAGGAAATTAAGGTTTATAAAACTAGAACTTAAACAAACGAATACGAATGAATTGATTAATAAATAAGTAAAGGAAAACAGCGAGGCAACGAATCCACCCATCAACAAACAATCCAACTAGACGGTGATTACAAAGACATGGTTTTTAGTAGTGATTTATTCACGAATTCAATCAAATATCTTCAATCAAATTTCTAAGGTTTCGTTTATCTTTTCAAACAAACTAAACATGCAATCAAAACTCAATCACAGGATCGTTTCCAAACTTTTTACTCAACTAAACATGCTTAATTTCTTACAACATGATTAGATGCATTACTTTGAACGAAATAGAACTTAAATAATATACTTTCATATAATCATTCAAGCATAAAGATAAATAAGTCGTTTCATAGAATCTTAATTCAACAAAACATAAACAATGTAGAACGATCCAAAGTAATGAAAAACTATGAATTAAACTCACTAAACTTAAGCATCGAATTCTCTAGTTGGTTGTGTTGATGATGGGCTTCCTCCGTCGACTCACCGCAAGGTTTCTAGCCAACAATCATGTTGAATATGATTGTTGGGTTGGAGAAACTCATCTCTATGGAATTAGGGTTCTGGCCGCAGCTTTTTGGTGTGAAAGTGCGATCTCAATGATGTGGTAAAAGTATCCCACTAGGGTTGGGGCTGCCGCTTTATTTATAGGAATTTGAGGCGGCTAGGGTTAAGTCGGCCTTGAACGCCCGTCTGGTCTTGTGGACGCCCGTCTGATGGATCTTGACTTTGCTCTAGACGTCCGTCCATGCTGCGTCCAAACTCTCTGTATGTGATTTCCTCTCCTGGACGCTCGTCCATGCAATCAGACGCCCGTCTAGTGGACGGGATGCAGACGCTCGGCTGGACTGCTTTGAGGTCGGATTTCATCATCTTTATCCAATTTCTTTGAGCCAATTCCAACTCTATCTTGAATAATTCGACTTGAGCTTCATTTATCCTCTTTAGCACTCGAAATTAAGCCTCCTAAAGGATAAATAAACATTGCAAAAATGTAATAAAGTCCAAATCATAATAAATCAATCAATTCAATACTTAAAATAACCAATTTTTCAAATAACCATACTAAAACCATCCTTACTAAATAATTGCACTTAAACCCTTAATTCTTATATAAATTATGCAAATGTGGGGAAAATAATAATGAAATACACCTTTAATAATCATATAAATATGGCATTAACAACTGGTTATATAACTCGTATAAATGTCATAAATATCTTGAGATCTCAACTTAACAAATAAAATAAGTTCAAGCCTAGTTGACTCAACTCCTTTTTTTTTTTTTTTTACGCAACTCGTGTTGTTATTGGACATGTTTTATGACGCAACGATTATAGAAATATTATATCAAATAATATATACTCCGTATTATAATATTTTATTTTTACTCTCTTCCACGTAATACATTTTTTATCGTGGTTGAGATGTTAAAAAATGAAATATGGTAATATATGTCATTATATTGTAAAATTTGTCTCTTATTGACATTTATTAATTTTTCATATATGGAGTATCTTTTCAACATCACACACTCTTCTGATTCAATATAAATCAGAATGTAGTTGATATTGTGACTTAATTTCAGTCGGAATTAAAGTGTTTTATAGAGCAAACCGGTCAAAAAACATATTTCATACAAAAAAAAATTCAATATTCTACCGAAATTTGATTAAAATAAATAAGCGAAAAAAATTGAATTAAAAAATAAATATATATATATATATATCTAAGACTTGTTGTGGGAAAAGATAATATTTTTTTTCGACCTAAAGCATTTTTTGGGCTGACGAATGACTTTTTTTTAAAAAAAAAAATTTCCGGAACGTTAGAAGGGCCAATGACTTGCATTAAAAAAAAAGTAAGTAAAAACAAAACCACAAAATAATAAATAAAAAAAAACGATCTGGTGCGGCGGCTTTGAAGTCGGCACATATCCGAGGAAAGCGGCTGGACTCTGGAGTGTATTCGCGGAGAGATGTGGGGAAGTACAGAAGGAGGAGCACCGGAGGTGACTTTGGAAACCTCCATGGGCTCCATTACTTTTGAGGTACTCTTTTTTCCTGTTACTGTCTTGATTTTAGTTAATACTAGTTTCTTGTAAATCGCTACCACTATTATCTCTTCTCTTTTTATTTTAAGATGTACTACAAGCACGCCCCGAGGACCTGCCGGAACTTCATTGAGCTGGCTCGCCGGGGATATTACGACAATGTCAAGTTTCACAGAATCATCAAGGTACTAGGAGGGACTTTTAATTTTTCAGAAATTCCTTGTAAATGATTTTTTTTTTTCCATGTGAAGTATGCATAATTTCTATTGAATGGGTAATTGATTTTTTTTTTTTTTCCTTCCTATTTTTGTGAAGAATTTCATCGTTCAAGGTGGGGATCCTACTGGCACTGGTCGTGGCGGAGAATCCATATACGGGTATGTGCTATTTAAGAAAAAAAGATTCAATTTATTAAAGGAATTCGTAGTAGTCTATTGTTCATTTCAAATCTTAGTTTTTTTTAGAATATTAGCATGAACTTAAGGATACAAAAGATCTTTTTTTGAAATTCTTCTGCGTTTTGCGCGGAATTTGTGTTGCTTCTTGAATATTATGTTCTTCTTGTAAGAAACTAAGTTCCAGCAATGATTCAGGATTGTGTACTTTGGCTTTGAATGTGTGTTGAGGAGCACTTCCGTTATTAGCCTCTTATATTCTCTTAGAAAAAGGAGTTTAATAGATTGTTTGGTCCTCAATTTTGCTTGTTGAGAAATGCTTTGGGTTTTGAATGACTATGGCTTTTTACTTATCGTTACAGTCCGAAATTTGAAGACGAGATTACTCCACAACTAAAGCATACAGGAGCTGGTATTATATCAATGGCAAATGCTGGCCCAAACACAAATGGCAGTCAATTTTTTATTACCTTGGCACCTGCACAGTCACTTGATGGTACGTTTGTTCCTCTTTATCTTTCCCATCATGTTTTGAGATATAGTGTCTCAGGTTCCGATTTTATTGGAGGAAAAACAATTGGAATGTATGACTTAGTTTGGGAGAAGTGTTCAAACAATTGGAAAGATACAAAAAAGGAGATCATTACAAAACAACGTTTGTACAGCTACTCGATTTAGGGGTTCCGTTTTTCCCAAAAGCATCTGCTTTCTTGTCTATTTATAGCATTGAAGCATACTGATTGGTGCCCTACGGGTTCCATCTCATCACATACCTTCATTTCATATAGGAAGGTGTTCTTATTTGCACTCTCATTTCAGCAACTTTTATTTTGTCTATGTGTTGCCACTTAAAATTAATTACATCTCGATTTGGAAAGCTTTTCTTGGTGGTGCCAGATGCTATATTGTTATCCCATCCATTGTTGCAGTTGGCAGTTACATGGATGGTAATCCATTTTTTTTTCCTTAGTGGTGACATTCTCTTTGTTGGATTGTACAGGGAAGCATACCATATTTGGAAGAGTATGCCGAGGAATGGAAATCGTCAAGAGGCTTGGCAGTGTTCAAACTGATAACACTGATAGGTTTGTCAATATTTTATTATTTCTTAACCATTTGGTTACCAGATGTTGTCATCAGCGACATGTGTTCTTGTTTTCATCATGTACACTTGTTTTTTTTCCTAGAAGATGTTGTACATAGCTAGTTACACTCTCCTATTACGATCCAATGTAACATGCTTTCACATTTGCTGGCCTTTTGACTTAAAAGTATGTTTAACTGCAGACCAGTCCATGACGTGAAGATACTACGTGCAACTGTGAAAGACTGATCTTGTTTCCATGACGGAGCTACTGTATTTTATCACATTAGGCATCAAGTCTTTGTCTTTAGAAAATTGTTGGCTTGCCTTTGAATTTGTGCCTCAGTAGTAAACTAGAGGGCGGATTGTTACCGGTCGGTCTGCCTTTTGTTATCCTTACTTTTTTTCCCTTTCTTCTTTATATTGCCTCTGTAGTGATTATGAACATGTTCATTGGTGATAGTATATTATTTACTTGGTTTTTGTGTTCATTTTTTCAGTTCTTGAAACTTGCTTCAGTTTGTTTAACTCTCAGAGCATTTCCCGACGTATCGTATTGTTTTGTTGCAAACATTTTTTCATATGACCATATTCAATGATGAAAAAACACATTTAACTCATCTAACAATACATTAAAAGTGCAGTAGGTGGTGCAAAATTAAAGAATGTTGATGATAATGAGATAACCCTATTCCATGAAATCAGGGGTTGTAGCATACCACCCTAACCTCTCCAATATCTTTTGTAGCCTTTCTTCCTGTCCTTTGGAATCCCCAAAAGCTGTGGTGAATGGGTAAATGTAGGTCACTTTTTTAGCCATTGTTCTATACAATACAGTATCTTCCTTCACCAAGAATTCCATCACGTCTCGTCCAAATCCTCCTCCATCAATTTCAACTTGCAAGTATTTCCCATTCGGAGTGTCATCCATCGCTTCAATCTTCACGTTCTTCTGTGTCGCTACAATGGCGTTCTCTAAATCCTTAACTGGGTCTTGCGTTAATGAATTCTGAGGTATTATCCATGGGAATGAAAACGACGATGATTTTGGATTCGTGGACAAACAAGCTGGATTTATTGAAGGACAAGGCCTTATCTTACCATTTTCAAGCCCAGTTGGCAGATTCTTCGATTTAGAAAAGGGTGTAGTTGCCGGGGAATCAATACCAGGCGGCGACCGAGGGAAAATAGAAGGGATTGCCGATGCCGGAGATGGGGATAGAGCAATCAGGCCAACAGCGACTCCGAAAGAGAGTGCATTGGACAATAGAGATGATTTTGCTATGTCGTTGAAGCTTGTGATTTTCTGAAAAGGTGGAGGGGTAGATGATGATTTATTTGGTAGAGATAATGGAAGATGGACACCATTCAAGACTTTGAAGTTGAGTGTCATGCTTGTGGTTATTGTGCTTCTTTGCCTAGCGGAAGGTCATGCTTGTGGTTATCAGTCCATTATCCTTCCGCAGATGTCAATTTGAAGCCTTTGCATTTTTATTTTTATTTTAAATGCCAATATGTTTGGTGTAGGATCCGTAGGCGTAGGCACGAGAGATTTTATGGTGCAACGGTTGTAGAAAGATGTATTAAATGACATGCATTAGATTTCATTTTTATTCTCTTTTCACACAATACACTTTTTAACGTGTGTGATAAGTTGGAAATGAATGATTATAATGTATGTCACTTGCTATGATCTTTATACAACGGTTGTATTATAAAATTTTCCATATAGACACCCCTCGCCCTCTATATTATTATTATCTTTTTTTTTTTTTCTTTCGTAAGTACTGTCAGGGATTAAAAGTTGAGACCTTTTCAATAAGATTTGCTATATTCACAAGGTCTCTAACTCGAAACTTTTTACTTAAGCGGCCAAAGTCCATTTCACTCTGACCCACCTCCGTTGGTCCCGTTTCCATATTTTTCTGTCACGGGGAAATAATTCACTTAAAATGTTTTATTTCATCAATAATCACTACATTGGCCATAGTGTTAGAGCACTCGCATCAGCTCCTTTTATCGAATAATATATTTTACAGTTTTAAATAAATATTTTTTAGTTTATGGAATCTCTATCTAAAATAAAATACATCATGTTCTTTATTTACATAATCCGGTAGATATAAAGGAAAATTTATGGAATATGAATGAATTCGGTAGATGTAAAAGAAATTTTACGGTAAAAAAATAGTATCTGCCGCAGTGTTATTTTTTATTCGAAAAATCTAAAATATTTTTTTTTACAGGATTTACTGTAATATTGCAAGTGCTCAAATTAAAACTTATGGGCTATGTTGCGTCATCGACAAAAAAAACGCGGCGCGCGACACGACACGGATACGGCGACACGGCAACTTTCAAAAATATAGGACACGACACGCGCCGGGGACACGTAGTTATTATATATATATATATAAAATATATATATAAATATATATTTTTTATTATATATATATATATATATATATATATATTACAAAAATATATATATTACAAAAAATACAAAAAAAATATAAAAAAATATAAATAGCAACGTGCTCAAATGCCTAAAATTTAATTTAACATTTTAAATCAACCGACACGTGTCCGAGGGCGCGTGTCGGACGCGTGTCGTGTCGGGCGCGTGTCGGATACGGCGCACGTATTGGAAATGTCGGTGCGCAACATAACATGGGCGCTTTTGTTAAATATTGAAGTCGAATATCTTAAGAATCGATTAATTTAAATCTTTGAAATCAGAGTGTTTGATAACATTACAAGTGTAACGTATTAATATTGTAAAGTTTAAATTTGTTTTTCATTATTTTATTACAAAACAACATATATTAAAAAAACAAATACTAAAATAGGACTATGTATTTTTTTCACATATTAAATTGAAAATTAGGGGTCGCATGGAGGGCTAGAATGTCATTACATGAAACTTCTGCATATATATATAGGTCGAATTGGTTGAGCCACGGAGTATATCCCTTTATTAGTAGCCTCCTCCGACGCAGTCTAGGGTTTAAGCTAATTCGAACCCATCAAAATTCGCCGTCTCTAACTTTTCTAATGCGCAGGAGGATGTTGCTTTCGAATTCTCTGATCTATTATCGCCTTCCAATTTGCTGATTTCTGTATATGCTTTTCAAATATTTTTTCATTTCTTTTGTTTCTGTTTTGCTACATGCGCGGCCCTTAAGATCGCCTTCCTTTTTACATTTATGGAAGCGTTTCGAGTCATAGCTGCGCTAAATTAATCGTTTTTATGCTCACTCCTTGTGGATTTCGAGTGTAAAAATTGGATTTCTTCTCTGGGTTTTCCATAGAAGTATCCTTTTCTCCTGTCTTTGCATTAGGCATTGCTTCTTGATTCCTGTAATTGTTGAGGCCTTTATATAATTAATTTGTATTCTGTGTACTTTTCGATTTACAGGACATTTGAAATCGATTCGATGTGCAATGTCTTTGTTTTAGACTGGAAACATTCCTTTTTCTTTGATCAAATTCAGTTTTATCTGAAAA
The DNA here is from genome assembly GCA_036785695.1 of Gentiana straminea. Taxonomy (NCBI): domain Eukaryota; kingdom Viridiplantae; phylum Streptophyta; class Magnoliopsida; order Gentianales; family Gentianaceae; genus Gentiana; species Gentiana straminea. The sequence goes on along the minus strand of JAVUPR010000241.1, from coordinate 330,838 downwards.
TGAAAATAAAAAAATGAATTATCTGTTGTTGCATTTTTGTCTTAAAGTGGTATGGTACTGTTCAATAGCAAGAATGATGAAAACTATTAGATGTGCGAGAGGTAGATTTTCTGCCCCAATGAGCTGAATTATCGAGGCTTATTGATATTCTGACTTGCTTTGGCCTAATTAAACTATTAGTCTTTTTTAGTTGCAATGTATTTTTCTTCAATGCTTGAAACATTACATGGTAACACTAAAGCTCTTTCAAATGAAAATATTTGAGATGTCTTTTTGATTTGATGTGCAATGCCTTTACTTATTCAGTTTTCCCTGAAATGAACATAAAATAAGGAAACAGTTTCTTTGTTTTGTTGTGGTATTTCTGGTTTGAATTCATAGCAGTGTTTATGAAAAGCAAGAATGAACATAAAATAAGGAAATAGTTTCTTTGTTTTGTGTGGTATTTATGGTTTGAATTCATAGCAGTGTTTATGAAAAGCAAGAATGATGAAAAAAAATTAGATGTGCGAGCGGTGGATTTCCCACCCCAATGATCTGAATTATCGAGGCTTATTGATATTCTGACTTGCTTTGTTTGGGATCTCGATCCCCGACGGTGCAAGGTGCACAGCCTCTTGACAGTGCATCGAAATGGTGTCGTTTCGATCTGAAACGATGCAGTCTCGATGCCATGTATAAAAAACACAGTTTCGGTGCACCTTGCACTGTCGGGGATTGAGCTCCGTTTGTTCTAATTCCCCTAATACCTTTTGAGTTGCATTGTATTTATTTTTAATTTTTAATGCAGCTAAATTTGTGTTTTTGTTATTCTTTCTTGTTTCTTTTGAAAATAGCATACCAGTGAATAAAAGCAAGAATGATGAAACCATTAGATGTGCGAGAGGTTGATTCTCAACCCCTATGAGCTGAAATTACGAGGCTTATTGATATTCTGACTTGTTTTGATTAATTAGCTGTATATTCTTGTTTTTTGGTTAAGGTTTCTTCCATTGCAACCTGTTTTAGTTTTTGTATATTCCTTCTGTAATCTATTTAGGTAGATTACATGGATACACAAAACACTACAGGTGCAGTAGATATGCGTGTTTATAGTATGGCTGTAAAATTGAGCCAAGTTACTCGTGAGTAGGTCGAAATTGAGTCGGTTCAATACTTGATTCATAACTTCCTCTGTTTTTTTATCATTTACTTTTTTGCGTTGATACACAGGCTAAGAAAGTGATTAATTTGTTTGAAATACAGTATTAAATGACAATATCTTTTGAATATATTTCAAATTATTAAATACACTATATTGGAAATGTATTTCAAATTATTAAATGACAATATTGTCCTTTTTTGATCTTTTGAATATATTTCAAATTATTAATTACACTATTGAATATATTTCAAATTATTAAATGTACATTGATCATAGTTGTACTATTGAAGTTTCAAAATTACCTTTGGGAATTTCTGATGTATATTTGAAGGGTCTATTTGTGAGCAAGCTCGAATATATATTTATACATACTAAAAAAAAGTATATTTCTATATCTATACATGTATAGATACATATATGTTATTAGTATATTTGTATATCCATACATGTATAGATACATATATGTTATCATTAGATATGCTTGTGTATCTTTATATTTGTAGTCAAAGTATAAAATATGATTTTATATCATTTGTATAATGTGGTTTATCAAATGCTCAAAATGACATTTTTTGTTATTATCAAATGATAATTTAAATTATTTTTTAGATAATTATCGAAACGTATTAGACTTGATAAGCTTGATGTGGCTTGAGTTTTTCAAACTTCTTCAAATCTTGGCTTGAGCTTGATTTTGAAATACTCGTGTTTGAACTCGATTTTGAAAATATTTTAAATTTCTTGACTTGTTTAGATCAATATTCGGTTCGATTCGGCTTGTTTACACTCTTAGTTTATGGTGTGATACCAAAATAAACAACTTTTTAAACCCTCTAGGCCTTAAATTGTGTGTATTACCGAACGATTATGTTCTTCGATGTGTGTATATTGGACTACTGAGCAAATTAGATACAAAACAAGATGTTACAACTTCAAAGCGTGGGAGGGCTAAAATGCAAAGATGCTATGATTCATGTAAACTTGACTTGCGCAAAAAAACTTGTTTCCCGTGCAATGGGTGTATTATTGCAACCAGAATAGATGCTATACCACGGTGTAAAAGCTTCCATATCACATCCATAGAAGAAATCACATTGCCTAAATGGACAATCTCTGGCATCAACGGGTAGCTCAAATAAGAACTCAACACTGAATCAGTTCTTCAATTTCCTTTGCATTTCTTGTATCCCTGAAGCAAGTTCAAAATGAGAAAAAAAAAGAATGAAAAACTAAGTTTGAATAACCAATGCCTTAAATGATGTATAAGTGAGAAGTAATATGAACGCCGGCGACAATTTTAGTCCTTGCAAAGGCTCGACATGAGAGGGATACTTTGAAGGTCGAGCTGAGAGTCGAGCGGGAACAGGTCCTTGCAAAGATCGAGGAGGCCAAGGCGGAAGCGATCTTTGAGTATCGAAAGTCGCAAAACCTTGACGCTGATCTGGAGGTGCTCATGCGTGCAGCCATGATGGGTGGCTTCACTATGGCGGTGACTCAATTGAAGGATTTCAACCTGGGATTCGATGTGTCGACGCTCTAGACGCCGATGTTCTACAATCCTGAGGCGGAAAGATCAACAAGGAGAATCTTTGGCCATTAAATATGGTCCTTCCACTTCTACCCCCATTGTTGAGCTGACTTTTCCATCCCCAGTCGACACCTGAAGCTGACATCTGATTGTTGTTTTTTCCAATTTCTCTTTTGTTGACTTGTCATTTAAACTTTGAGATTTGATCTGTAATAATATTTATTGCTTTGAATTAACTTTGGTTGGTCTTTTCGACTTGGCCTCGTTTTGTATCAACTTTTGTTTTGAATTTGGTTCGATTTTGTAGTATTTTCTATTGTCCATCTTTCTTGTCTCGATATTTTATAGCCTTTTGCTTGTCGAGCCTTTGGCTTTGTTTGCTGTTTGTTTTATCGATGTCGTGTTGCCCTTCAAGTGTATTATGAACCTCTGGTTTTTGTTGCACATGTGAGTTTGACTTTGATCAACCCGTTTGCCTTGGCCTGCATGGCCTCGAGATTAAATCTCTTCAAGTAATCTAGCATTGCTTCATCCTTTTGCTGTCTCATGTTCATGAGGTTCATGGCACTTAAATGAAATTTTTTGTTGACGATGAAGGCGTCCCGAAACTTGCGGGCTAGCATGGCAAAACTGGAAATCGACCCGGGCCGTAGTTTGGTAAACCATTCCCTGGCTCGATCTACGAGCAGCGTCTCAAACGCTCGACATCGCATCGCATCGGGTGCGCCATCCAACCTCATCTGAGATAAATACATGTGTAGATGGTCTTCCGGATCGGTAGTACCATCGTAAGGCTCTATCATTGGGATCTTAAACCCCTTGGGTTTTGGGAAACTCTCGATCTCTTTCGTGAAAGGAGATTCCAACCATAGCGAGACCTGGTTTTTCCCCAAAATAACGTCAAGTTCCTCCCTGACGCTGTCTTCGTCCATTTTCTGATGCTTCTGTTGAATCTCGCGCCTCTTTCTCTCGACAGAGCTAGAGGACCCACTGACTTCGTCTCTGGGAGTTTGCTTGGGCTTGTGTACAGCGTCTTTCAGACCGCCTTCTTGCCGCGGCGTCTTTCTGGCCGCCGGCTGCTTGTTTTTGCGCCATAACTGCCTCTGCTATAATCCTGGACATTAATTCAAGATCCGCCCCTGCTAATTGATCCACTAGCGCTCGGTGTTCCGGAGCAAGACCTTGCTTTTCCTTCTGGAGATCTTCCTGGACGGTGTCCAAGACTGGATCTTTTCCTCCTTGCGTATCGAGATCTAACTGCTCGTTAATCTGTGAGCTTTGATCTGCAGCTTTGGATGCGGCTTTCTTGGGAGGCATCGTGATCTTGGTGTATTCAACAATAGAAGACCCTCCTTCTAGCGCCAATGACGATGACAGATAATGTCACCTTAATAATCCGGGCCCTAATTGAATCTAGTGATGAACACACACAAAAACCCTAATGCCTAAAGAATGAGGTGGTGTCGTTTTGATGTTTGCGGCTGAGTCTAAGAATGTATCTTAGATTGCCTACGTATCCTGTTAGGTTTCAGGAATCAAGCCTTACGTAGTTTTTGGATTGTGGTATTTATAATGACAACACATGCTCTAACCCTCATATTGAGTCGGTTCGAGTTATTGTTATATTTACCCTTAATGGGCCTTAACCCTTGCCCAAACTATTACTGTTAATGGGCCTGGACAGCTGGTGCGGACTCTGTCCTTCATATTGATACTGCCGACCTGCGGTACTCGACTCTGGGACTCATTGTCCTACACTGCTCGATTGTCGATCGTTGTAGCCTCGAGTCTGGGCATCGACATGAGTACCTTGGTGTTAATCCACAATGTGATAACCAATCGATAGACGACACGTGGAGGGGTGAAACCCTGTATCGTCATATTAAGTGGTTCATAATTAAAGTTTGACTATTTCTCTTGATTTTATATATCAAGGTGAAAAGTCTAGTGAGAATAAAATGAGAGAGTTTGGGTTGGGTTGAATGGGTTGGGTTGGGTTGAATTGGGTTGGGTTTTTACATAGTATAAGTCGGGTTGTGTGGAAATATTACTCGAGACGGGTTGCTCGCGCAGATTGCCGAGCCTCGTGATTTTGTGCATAATATTTTGTACACCTTATTTAATTGTAAAATTAATTGTAAAAGACATATTAATTGTGAGTTCTCTTGTGTTTATCACATTCTCAAACTCTCTTCATGGTATCGGAGCCTTACCGAGCGTCTAAAATCCGCCGCAAAACTCGGCTCTTTTTCGGAAAATGTCAACATTATCCGAAGTTTCATCTTCTTCGGTAGACTCACAGTGCCTCGACGGGCGGGATAATCGAACACTCTTCTTTTACAAATCATAAACTTGATGGTAACAACTACTTGCTATGGTCAAGGTCTATGAAAATGTAGAAAACTTGCTCTTTAAAGACATTATCGAGAAAAAGAGAGTATTCAAATTCCTTACCGGGTCGAATCCTACTCTTGACGATGTCGAGGTAGAATTCTTGCTACTAAACCTCTTCCAAATCTCAAATCCATGTTTGCCGAGGTCAAACATGAGGAAAGCAAGGAGGAAAGTGATGCCGCCGAACTCCCCGCCGACAACCCTGCATCAAGGTACGCCTGCTCGAAGGTTAATGAGACTTACGGGAAGCCTACCGAGAAAGCCGGAAAGGCGTGTTCCAAACCAAACCAAATGACTATAAAACCCAATGGGTTGGTTCGGGTTGGTTTTGGGTTGGTCCGGGTTGGGTTTCGGGTTTTCATCCATAAAACATGCAACTATATTCACACATTCATGCTATAAAATCTACACACATAGTATATCTAAATTCAAGTTCTACACCATATATTCATACCAATAATCGTTATGGAAAACACATTTATGAAAGAAAAAGTTAGTGTGTGCTGTTAATATATATATATATATATATATATATATATATATATAGGGTTGGGTTCCCCTACATACCATACTATCCATACTTACCGTACATACTACTAAAATAGTGCATCGATCACTATTTTAGTGCACCCGGTTATTGTTTCGGTGCAACTACAAATTGAGGAGCGGGTTTCTAGTTAGGTTTCTAGTATTACCTAATAGCGATTTCCCCCGCTTCATTAACTAGGTGCACTCAAACAATAACCAGGAAAATAGTGATCGGATCGACGCACTATTTTAGTAGTATGTACGTATACGTGATCAATAGGTATGTATATGAACTCATATATATATATATATATATATATATATATATATATATATATATTTGTATATTATCGGGTTGGGTTGGGTCAACCCAAATATAAAATTTAAAAAACCAAACCAACCCAAAACGTTTTCGGTTTGGGTCAAAAACCAACCCAACATTTTTGGGTTTCAATTGGTTTGGGTTTTTCGGCTTGGTTTGGTTTGGTTTTGGGTTGGATTGGGTTCATTGGGTTTTATGCTCAGCCCTAAGTGAGAACGAATAATTTAATTTCTAGTATTGTTGATTTAGTGATATACTCCTTTTAATTTGCTATTATGCAGGAGTGTTGCTTTATCCCCTTAAACTGTTACCATATTGGTTGTATTAAGATTAATACACTTTAGTATTTGAATCTGCAAACATTCAATATTGTGTTTTTCTTGATAAGTCCAATTTAATCTCTTTGTAAATCTTTAATTTTTAGCAAGTTTGGATTTATTGTAATATGTAATACTGCTCTGTATTAGTGAAAAATATACCTGTGTAGTATAACTTGCTTATTTGAGACATATAGGTTGCCTAAATTAGAAAGACTAAAAATCTGCAATTTGTAATCGTGTTATTTGTGCTACTTGCTTTATTTGGAAAAAGATTATTGTCACATAATAGCATATTAATAGAGATAAAAACAAAATTGTGGTTTATCCTAGAATTTTTATTTCAGGAATTATTTATGTGAAATTGAATACACATAAATATCTTTATACTAATCAAAACACATGTAACAATTATATAACAGCAACAATAACAAGATACAATATATACATGCCCAACCTAACACTAATTTGTATGTTTTACCTAACTTCTATTTTTGTTTTTTACATTTTTCTTACATTTAGTGGGTGAACTCTGTGATATAGGTTGATGAACGACTACTAGAAAAACGAAGAATCGCCTAGTAAAACGATTAATACGGTTAGAATATTGCTGGAACCGATAAGGAACTGATAAGGGCCTATGTTTTCATATGATATCAGAGCCATCCTTTATTGTGTAAATGTTGAGGCTTATTTGTTGGCCTTGTGTGCCCGGTCCACACTTGAGGGGGCGTGTTAAAGTGTCCCACATTGGGAACTTGTGGTTGTTTCGCCCATTATATTAAGAGATGAATTTCCCTCACCTCACAACCTAGGTTTTGGGGATGAGACCCCTCCTCTTATATATGGGCTTGGGCCTATTTTCCCACAAAGAACGATTGAAAAACACCAGGATTCTTACAAAAAGCTTTGAGACTACCGTGGGTTTGATTTCCCCTTAGATGGGGTTCGGCTGACCTAATTAATTGCGATTTAGATGAAAAGACAGATCATGAATTAAATTTATAAAAAAGATATAAGAAATTTATGCAATACAAATAAATCCAAAAACGTAATCCCATTGAAAAAAAATTATAATACAACCACGGTAGGAAAGCTTGTATCAATTGGAATACATTACAACTATTTATTTTTAACATCTCATACACGATAAAAATATAATATGTGTAAGAAAATAAGGAAATGAGAAATTCTAACGGAGGCCACCTGGTATAAACTTTTCTACAACCATTACCATAAAATTAGATCCAATTATAAACTTAAATGCTTGCTTAACTCGGCTCAAAACCTGCATTTCGTGTCTTTCCTGAATCTTATCCATAATAATTAATTATATCGTGTTTACTTAAATGCAACTAACCCCAATTAAATTAATTAAAAGGGAAGAAAAATATTGTTAATCTTGGTAGAATCCAGATATATGTCTATCAGCATGCATGCATGCATTATGAGCTTAATGATTCCTTTACCAACTGTACCGCTTAATTAATCAATACTAGTAGATAATTAAATATAACTTAAAATAATAGAAATGGGTATCAAAATTGGAATATGATCCCTAAAGAAATGGATTGCGATGCGATGCAATGCTTTTAGTCTTTAGGCGAATACATTACTGCATTATTACACATATACAATGAATGTTCCAAATCTAGTGCACTATTAAACATGCACAACGATAAAACATCTCATGATAACAAAAAATTTAGCATAAAACTAGGTCATTATATTTATAGCAACACGTGCACCCTCGTTTTTCTTTCTTTAAGGGCATGTATAATTGTTCAAGCTCTTTTCCAATGGCATTTTACATTAAATGACTCAAAATATCCCACATGCAATCACATTTCATCACATCTTCAATCCAATTCATATTGTATAATTGTTTATTGGAAAGCCTATACTTGTTGAAAATATTTAGGAAGAAATACATACTGAAGAAGAAAAATATTCAGGTAATTTTTTGTTTTTTTTTTTGTTTGTTTTGGTTTTAGTGCTTTCTTACGTAGGAGAAAGACGGTGAATCGTGAAAATGGACGTGGGCAGTGTCCGCAGGGACATAACCACATCCCCTCCAAAATATATATGATGTCAAATTTTAAGCTATTTTGTACTTTTAGTCTTAAACCAATGTGAAATTACAAGGGGAAAAAAAAAAAAAAAAAAAAAAAAAACTTTTTCAATGTCTAATTTAAAGATACTGTATCTGCCCTACACATTAGAATGGTCTTATTTATGGAGATAACTTATTTAAAAGTGCAAGCCCAAGCGAAGGGAAAGCGAAGGCCTTCCAGACAGGCCATATATTCCTTGACTTGGGAATTGAGGAACTTCAGACGTGGAAGAAATATTTATTTATTGTATATGTTCTTTTCCAAGATCATCATTTCAGAATTTGATCTCGTTCATTAATCATCACTTGCCAAACCAGCCCTAAAGAAAAAAAAAAAATACCTCTGCTCCATAAAAAATGTCTATTTTTTTGTAGTGCACGAAATTAAATTAAGAAAACAATTAATATGTTGTATTTTAATAGTGATGGACATATATGCCCTATCACGTAATAAATACTCCCTCCGTTCCACAATAACTGAGGCAGTTGTAATATTCCGATTTTTGGGAAAGGACAGACGTGTCATTTTGCGAAAACGAAATATTGGGTTCGGTTCCTTTTATTCGGAGTTTAAGTATTTGTTAAATTATATATGTATATTTCGAAATATATATATGTATATATTTAAGGAGGAAAATCTGATTTTTATGATAAAAGAAGATAATAAGATCTTTATCCTTTTTTTTAGGATTTATCTTATTATAAAGGAAAATAACAAGATCTTTATCTTTTTTTTGGGATTTATCTTATTATAAAGGAAGATAATAAGATCTTTATCCTTTTTTTGGGATTTATCTTATTATAAAGGAAGATAATAAGATCTCTATCTTTTTTTTTTTGGGATTTTCTATTTAAGGAGAATAAATCCCCACAATTTTTATAACCTATTAGAAATCAGATCTTCTCCACCTCCAATATACTCTCGCGTGTGTGAGCCAAAAATTAGGCCTGAGAGTTTTTCAATCGGTCGATTAAAGCAATTCTTGACGGTTTTCGGATCGAGTAGAGCGCCGGAATCATTGTGAAGAAGGCAACGTTTTGATTGCGAAAGTTGAAGCTTTGATAAGAGAAAGATCGGTCTTAGTCTTGTTTCTCGAGTTTTGTCGTTGGAATAAGCTTGCTAAAGGTAAGAAGCTCTTCCTACAATCTAATTGTGGTTTAGAGTAGAAAAGATCATGTTTTGATGCATATTGTATCAAGTTTTAAGCTTAGATGATGGTTAAGGATTAAGTTTTGTTTTGGATCTTAAAAGACATGTTTTTCTGCTATAATTCATGTTCAAGATGTTTAGATTCGGGTAGAGATCGTTAAGGGTTAAAGAACAGGTTTTAGGGCTTTTTCTGCGTAGGATGCGTACGCATTGGCTAGCAATGCGCACACATTCCTGATACATGATTGCTTAGAATAAGTGCAGCAGGTTCAATGAGTACGCATTCCAGAGTAATGCACACGCATTGCCCCAGTTTTCTATATAATGTTGTTTTAAGCTATGTTTTGAATTTTAAACCTTAATTCATGATTAAATAACACTAATTAAATATGAACAAGCCCCGCTTGAGTTTCTGATTCGTTCAGTTAAAACACCGAATGTACTCTTAAAGGGAGTTGAAGTTCGGACCCGTCGGAAAGGCATGAAAGGGCTTGTGCTTTGATGAACTAGGGTTCATCAATGTCTGTGTAATTGATAGGATGTGATGTCTAGTTGTCTAAGTGAGGGAGTAGAGATGATAAGGTGAGTATTATTCTGAAAACACTTAGGTGACTAGTTAATTCACACTAATAATTACATAAGTGTAGTAAAAGCTAAAACGTCATCTATTCTTGGTTAGGCACTGATTCAAATCGGCGATGTGATACGTTCATAAAAGGTGGACAACGCTACGGCTCAAAAGGTCAAGGGTAGTGGAGGAAATCCATCGAACGTATATGCATACCGGGAGATCCCGGGACTACCGGTGCTAATCACCGTAGTTGGCAAGTATATCTCGTGGTGGAATTTTCACCATGCATTGTGTCTTTGAGTAATGATGTAACAAAGATAAGCTAAGTTAGAAACGTATAGTCACGACGTGTCGATGGGCATGTAGTGAACCCTAGATCGAGTCGGTCTCAGTAAGGCAAATCTTTTAATAATAAACCTTAATTATATTGTAGCTTTTACTTCTTACTTTGTACATTGTACTTACCTCAAATGCATGTTTATTTATGTGTTTGGGGGAGAGAAGAAGAACGGGTAAATGATGAGTTAGAGGAGGACTTTGATGACGTCGTTTGAGGACGCCGAGTTGAAGACTTTGATTAATTATTATTCATTTCTTTATTTATTTCCTAGATTTGGATTATTATTGGATTTTGTAGTTTACTTTTAGTACTTTGGAATTCGTACAATTTTGGATTCGTTGGTTTTGTTTCGGATGTAATAACTTTACATTTCCTTCTCTAGTTCTTGAATTTCTATTCTGAGATGTTTGAAAAAAATTACCCGAGTCTTTTTAGCTTCCGTTTGCTTTTATTTGATACGACGTAGTAGAGGCTTACGTGTAATATTATTTATTTAATATTATGCGTGCCGAACGTTTCGATTTCCGGATAAGGACTCGGTGTCCGAGAACGGGGCGTTACAGTTGGTATCAGAGAGAAGCGTCTTTTAGGCTTTCTTTCTATTAAGATAAGTTCTCTTTAGATCTCTTAGTAACGTTTTGGTTTTCGTTGATCATCAGGATGGTGTTCACGAGAACCGGAGCGGGTGCAGAAGCTTCAGGAGTACGTCGAGAGAGTCCTACACCAGTTGTTAGAGGCGGTTTCGTGAGGCAGAATCCTTCACCTCACCCGAGCCCCACTCCACCCCCTCGTACTGCAACCCCTACACCACGATCTCAGCGGAGTTTGTCACCGCGACCTCATCAGGAGCCACACCCACAATGGCATGTGGGAAGTTCGGTTCAGTTTTCCTTGGTAAGTGACGTTCCAGTGGGTTTAGTACCGCCACCAGTGAGCTACCCTCCTCCACCAGTGTTTTCTCATCAGCATCATCAGACCTTTTACCCTCCTCCAGTGGGTCATACTCCTCGACCTACTATACCACCTTCACCCTGTTTTGACCATCATCAAGGATTTGGTTACCCACCCTACGGTTTCCACCAACACCAATACCGGAACAAGAAATACCTTTTGGATATCCTCCAGGTCTATCCACAAGCCCCACCCGATCGACCGGCACATGAGCAAGCACCACCGGTTGATTGGTATACGAGATTAAGGAGGAACAAAGTTCAAGACTTCTTTGGGAATGTCGAGCATTCGAAGGCCGAAGAGTGGATAAGGAGTTTTGAGAAGGCATGTAGGAACATACATGTCCCTGAGACTGAGATGGCACAGTTGGCGGTTAGTTTCCTTTTGGGTGCAGCTGAAGCATGGATAGATGCTATACAGAGCAGTAATGGTAAAGTGACGGATTGGGAAAGCTTTAAGGCAATGTTCTATAATGAGTATTTTCCAAAGCAACGGTGCGGACGGACATGGCAAGTCAATTTCTAAAGCATAAGCAAGGTAATTACATGACAAGTATCACAATACACCAACAAGTTTAACGAGTTGGGAAGATTCTACCCCGAGTTGATGAAGGTAGAAGAGAGGAAGATGGCCCTATACAAGGAAGGGTTATCGTATCGGATACGATCGGCATGTTGGGTTTCACGACCAAGAACATGGCCGAGTTGTTGAATAAGGCCTTAGAGGTTGAGACATTCGGGAAGAAGGCCACCGTTGTTATCGGGAGCAAGAGGAATTTTGGAACAAGCCGGGGCAATAGCCGGGGAGCACCCCAACAAAATTTCAAGAAGGCAACGGCCCCCGCAACGAGTAAGCCACCCACCGGAGCACCTTTATGCTCTAAGTGCAACGAATCACTCGGTGAGTGTAAGGCTAATACGGGAGGCTGCTACTCTTGTGGAGATTTAGGACATTTTGCCAAGATGTGTCCCACGAAGGGGAGTTTGAATATTCCGAAGCAAGGAAGTGGGAAAGGCGGCCCAAGTCGCCCGGTTCGAGTCTTTGCGGTGGATGCTTTGAGATAGCGAACCGTACGATAATGTTATTTCGGTACCTTTTTGTTTAATTTAATTTATTTGAGTACTTTTATAGCACGATTTAAATCATGTTGTATTTGTATTTAAATAAATGAATTTACATCCTAGGTACAATAATATTAGACAACTTAGCAGTTACGGCGTTGTTTGATACGGGAGCGTCTAATACTTTTGTGTCAACTAAGGTAGCTAAGAAGCTTAACTTACCAATGGAACCTTTAAGAAATACTTTGGAGATAACAACACCTTTAGGGAAAGTGACTAAGGTAACCAAGTTGATACCCCAGGTAGAGGTTCGAGTTGGAAAGTATTGTTGCATGAGTGATTTGACGGTTTTGGACTTTTCGGATTTTGATGTGATTCTTGGAATAGATTGGCTATCCGAGAATTTTGTCCACTTGGATTGTAGAGAAAAGAGAGTGACCTTTAAGATACCGGGAAAATCGGATAAGACTTATCAAGGTAACATTTACAAGCCTAGTAAGAAGCGTCACCCTATAATTTCAGCGGTTAAGGCTATAAGGGCTTGTCAGAAAGGTTGTGAAGGCTACTTGTTGTACGCAGCTGATGTGGAGCGGGTAAAACCTAAGTTAGAGGAGACCCCTGTAGTCAAGGAATACCCCGAAGTGTTTCCGGAAGAGTTACCGGGAAACATGCCGGATAGAGAGATAGAATTCGAGATCAAGTTGATACCAGGAGCGGCACCAGTTGCTAAGGCACCCTATAGGATGGCACCGGCTGAATTGAAGGAGTTGAAAGCCCAACTTAAGGATATGCTAGAGAGGAACATAATTCAGCCTAGTACCTCGCCTTGGGGAGCCCCAGTGTTGTTTGTTAAGAAGAAAGATGGTAGCATGAGGATGTGCATAGACTATCGAGCGTTGAATAATCTGACCATCAAGAATAAATACCCTTTGCCGAGGATTGATGATTTGTTTAACCAGTTGCAAGGCAAGAGAGTGTTTTCTAAGATTGATCTTAGATCGGGATACCACCGATTGAAGATCAAGGTAGCGGATATACCAAAGACGACTTTCGGTACGAGGTATGGACATTATAAGTTCTTAGTTATGCCTTTTGGACTCACTAATGCCCCATCTGCATTTATGGATTTAATGCAGCGTGTTTTCATGCCATACTTGGATAAGTTTGTGATAGTGTTCATAGATGACATCCTTGTATACTCTATGGATGAGAAGGAACATGAAGAACACTTAAGGATAGTGCTGGATACATTGAAGGAGAACCAGTTGTATGCTAAGTTCTCAAAGTGCGACTTTTGGTTGGATCAAGTGAGTTTCTTGGGTCATGTCATTTCTGGAGATGGCATTAAGGTTGATCCCGCGAAGATTGAAGCAGTTGAGAAGTGGTCCAGACCGACTACCGTTTCAGAGGTTAGAAGTTTTCTCGGTTTGGCTGGCTATTATAGGAAGTTTGTACAAGACTTCTCAAAGATAGCTACACCACTTACCCGGCTCACTCAAAAGGATGTGAAGTTCGAGTGGACTAGTGAGTGTGAAGATGCTTTTCAGACGTTGAAGAAGAGGTTGACTACAGCCCCAGTTTTGGCAGTTCCGGAGATCTTTGATAATTATGATGTCTACACGGATGCTTCGGGACAAGGTTTAGGTTGTGTGTTGATGCGGGGAGGGAAGGTAATTGCTTATGCATCCCGACGGTTGAAGGTGTATGAGAAGAATTAACCAACACATGACTTAGAGTTGGCGGCGGTAGTGTTTGCCCTAAAGACTTGGAGGCACTACCCGTATGGAGTTAAGGCCGGGATCTTCACCGATCACAAGAGTTTGAAGTATTTCTTTACCCGGGAAAATCGAATATGAGACAAAGGAGATGGCTGGAGTTCGTAAAGGATTATGACTTGGAGATTCAGTATCATCCGGGTAAAGCAAATGTAGTGGCTGATGCCTTGAGCAGAAAACCAGTGTTTGCACTATCGAGTGTTGAAGACGTTGCAGAAAGGTTAGATGGGTTGAGAATGCGAAGCTTTGATCAGATTGAAGACCGACAGTTTGTGGCACCATTGTTAGCAAGGTCTGAGTTGATGGATGACATTCGGGAAAAGCAAGATGAAGACCCAGTATTGGTTGACTTGAAGCGAGTTGCAAGGGAAAAGCCTACGGTTGGATATGTGTTAGATAAGAATGGCAATCTTTGGTACCGGGATCGTTTGTGTGTGCCTAAGGTTGGTGATTTAAGACAGAGAGAGTCATGGAAGAGGCACATAGGATTGCTTTCGCGAGTTCATCCGGGAGCTACTAAAATGTACAGAGACTTGAAGGAAAGGTTTTGGTGGCCCTCGATGAAACTGGAGATAGCCAAGTTTGTTGCAGAGTGTGATACTTGCCAGAAGGTTAAAGCGGAACATAGAAGACCGGGAGGAATGCTTAAGCCATTGGATATCCCGGAATGGAAGTGGGATAATATCACTATGGACTTTATCACCGGTTTACCTAAGACGAGAGGCGGTAATGATGCGATTTGGGTGATTGTGGATAGATTGACCAAATCCGCTCATTTCTTACCATATAAGGTCGATATGCCCTTGAAGAAAATGACGACACTATACTTGGATAATATAGTGAAGTTACACGGAGTACCTATCTCGATAGTTTCAGATCGTGATTCGAGGTTCGTCAGTCGGTTTTGGAAAAGTTTACAAGCGACTTTTGGAACCAAGTTGGATTTGAGTACGGCCTTTCATCCTCGGACGGATGGACAATCTGAGAGAACCATCCAAACACTTGAAGATATGTTGAGAGCTCGTGTGTTGGAAGTAGGTGGATCATGGGATGATTACCTACCGGTAGCGGAGTTCGCTTACAACAACGCTTATCATGCAAGTATATTGGCATGCCACCGTTTGAAGCATTGTATGGAAGAAGATGTAGAACACCGCTGTTTTGGGATGAAGTCGGGGAAAGACAAATCACCGGGCCGGAATTGGTTGAGCAAGCTAAAGAAAGGGTTCAGTTGGTCAAGAAGAATCTGAAGGCGGCTCAAGATAGACAGAAGAGTTGGGCAGATGTTAGAAGGAGACCTCTTGAGTTTGAAAAGTTGGTGAAAGAGTGTATCTACGAGCTTCACCAATGAAGGGAGTGAAACGTTTTGGACATAAGGGAAAGCTAAGCCCGAGGTATGTTGGACCTTTTGAGATTCTAGAAAGAATTGGACCTTTGGCTTACAGACTCAAGTTACCAGAATCGATGTCGAGAGTCCACAACGTGTTTCATGTCTCAATGTTAAAGAAGTGTTTGACCAAGACGGATATTGAGACTACTGTTGTTCCGGAGGTTCTCCAGGATAATCTTTTGTATGATGAGACACCGACCAGAATTTTGGACCGGAAGGAAAAGATGATTAAGAGACGGTTGATTCCTTTAGTTCTGGTGCAATGGAGCAATCATTCACCGGATGAAGCTACTTGAGAAGTTGAGGACGATATGATCGGCGAGTTCCCGGATTTTATGGACTTACCGGGTATGTTTTAAGTTTCGAGGACGAAACTCCTTTAAGGGGGAAGAATGTAATATTCGATTTTTGGGAAAGGGCAGACGTGTCATTTTGCGAAAACGAAATATTGGGTTCGGTTCCTTTTATTCGGAGTTTAAGTATTTGTTAAATTATATATGTATATTTCGAAATATATATATGTATATATTTAAGGAGGAAAATCTGATTTTTATGATAAAAGAAGATAATAAGATCTTTATCCTTTTTTTTGGGATTTATCTTATTATAAAGGAAAATAACAAGATCTTTATCCTTTTTTTGGGATTTATCTTATTATAAAGAAGATAATAAGATCTTTATCCTTTTTTTGGGATTTATCTTATTATAAAGGAAGATAATAAGATCTTTATCCTTTTTTTGGGATTTATCTTATTATAAAGGAAGATAATAAGATCTCTATCTTTTTTTTTTGGGATTTTCTATTTAAGGAGAATGAATCCCCACAATTTTTATAACCTACTAGAAATCAGATCTTCTCCACCTCCAATATACTCTCTGCGTGTGTGAGCCAAAATTTAGGGCTGAGAGTTTTCAATCGGCTGTTAAAGCAATTCTTGACGGTTTTCAGATCAGAGTAGAGCGCCGGAATCATTGTGAAGAAGGCAACGTTTTGATTGCAGAAAGTTGAAGCTTTGATAAGAGAAAGATCGGTCTTAGCTGCTGTTTCTTTGAGTTTTTCTGTTGGAATAAGCTTGCTAAAGGTAAGAAGTTCTTCCTACAATCTAATTGTGGTTTAGAGTAGAAAAGATCATGTTTTGATGCATATTGTATCAAGTTTTAAGCTTAGATGATGGTTAAGGATTAAGTTTTGTTTTGGATCTTAAAAGACATGTTTTTCTGCTATAATTCATGTGCAAGATGTTTAGGTTCGGGTAGAGATCGTTAAGGGTTAAAGAACAGGTTTTAGGGCTTTTTCTGCGTAGGATGCGTATGCATTGGCTAGCAATGCGCACGAATTCCTGATACAGGATTGCTTAGAATAAGTGCAGCAGGTTCAATGAGTACGCATTCCAGAGTAATGCACACGCATTGCCCCAGTTTTCTATATAATGTTGTTTTAAGCTATGTTTTGAATTTTAAACCTTAATTCATGATTAAATAACACTAATTAAATATGAACAAGCCCCGCTTGAGTTTCTGATTCGTTCAGTTAAAACACCGAATGTACTCTTAAAGGGAGTTGAAGTTCGGACCCGTCGGAAGGGCATGAAAGGGCTTGTGCTTTGATGAACTAGGGTTCATCAATGTCGTGTAATTGATAGGATGTGATGTCTAGTTGTCTAAGTGAGGGAGTAGAGTGATAAGGTGAGTATTATTCGAAAACACTTAGGTGACTAGTTAATTCACACTAATAATTACATAAGTGTAGTAAAAGCTAAAACGTCATCTATTCTTGGTTAGGCACTGATTCAAATCGGCGATGTGATACGTTCATAAAAGGTGGACAACGCTACGGCTCAAAAGGTGAAGGGTAGTGGAGGAAATCCATCGAACGTATATGCATACCGGGGAGATCCCGGGACTACCGGTGCTAATCACCGTAGTTGGCAAGTATATCTCGTGGTGGAATTTTCACCATGCATTGTGTCCTTGAGTAATGATGTAACAAAGATAAGCTAAGTTAGAAACGTATAGTCACGACGTGTCGATGGGCATGTAGTGAACCCTAGATCGAGTCGGTCTGAGTAAGGCAAATCTTTTAATAATAAACCTTAATTATATTGTAGCTTCTACTTCTTACTTTGTACATTGTACTTACCTCAAATGCATGTTTATTTATGTGTTTGGGGGAGAGAAGACGAACGGGTAAATGATGAGTTAGAGGAGGACTTTGATGACGTCGTTTGAGGACGCCGGAGTTGAAGACTTTGATTAATTATTATTCATTTCTTTATTTATTTCCTAGATTTGGATTATTATTGGATTTTGTAGTTTACTTTTAGTACTTTGGAATTCGTACAATTTTGGATTCGTTGGTTTTGTTTCGGATGTAATAACTTTACATTTCCTTATCTAGTTCTTGAATTTCTATTCTGAGATGTTTGAAAAAATTACCCGAGTCTTTTTAGCTTCCGTTTGCTTTTATTTGATACGACGTAGTAGAGGCTTACGTGTAATATTATTTATTTAATATTATGCGTGCCGAACGTTTCGATTTCCGGATAAGGACTCGGTGTCCGGGAATGGGGCGTTACAGTTGGTATCAGAGAGAAGCGTCTTTTAGGCTTTCTTTCTATTAAGATAAGTTCTCTTTAGACCTCTTAGTAACGTTTTGGTTTTCGTTGATCATCAGGATGGTGTTCACGAGAACCGGAGCGGGTGCAGAAGCTTCAGGAGTACGTCGAGAGAGTCCTACACCAGTTGTTAGAGGCGGTTTCGTGAGGCAGAATCCTTCACCTCACCCGAGCCCCACTCCACCCCCTCGTACTGCAACCCCTACACCACGATCTCAGCGGAGTTTGTCACCGCGACCTCATCAGGAGCCACACCCACAATGGCATGTGGGAAGTTCGGTTCAGTTTTCCTTGGTAAGTGACGTTCCAGCGGGTTTAGTACCGCCACCAGTGAGCTACCCTCCTCCACCAGTGTTTTCTCATCAGCATCATCAGACCTTTTAGTATCACAAACAAGATTACACAGTGGATATCTAGCTAATTAGGTATCAATTTGTATGTTTTATGTCATTTAGTCTCAAGAACAATATGAAGATCAAGTATAATAAAAATGGGTTGTTTTGGGGGGATTATTGCCGAGCCGAGGTGGATGCCTACGTATCCTTGAATGTAAGGGATCAAGCCAATTATCACGTAGTTCTTGGTGTGTGAGGGGAAATCGCTATTTATAGATGACATAGTCAGTGTTTACAGGAGGGAGGTAAAATATGTGTGTCGGCGGGCGAGCTTCGATAGGCGGGCTTATGTTGAGGCCGCTGCGAGCTCCGCGCTGGTGACTGCTCGTGTGTTTGCTTAACTGGTTGGGATTTGTCCGAGCAGATGGCGAGGTGAGGGCGAGCTAGTCGGCCCCTGGTATCTGAGTTGAATTGCATGCTGGTTGACCGTCTTCTGTCTCGGCAGATCGTGAGAGCTTGCAAAGGTGTGAGGCGGGCTCTATTCCTTTGGTGTGACTCGACCTACGACGGGTGAGCTAGCTAGGCCGCGAGCTTGATCCTTTGTTAGGCTTATGTATGGGCCAGGCTTCGGATTCGCGGGCTGTTTGGCGGGCTTGACATATCAATACCACATCCGTCCCAAAATGTAAGTCCAATTAAATTTTTGGTTTTGTCCCATAATATAACCCCATTTCGAATACTAATATACCATTTATTACAATTTTCTCCATTTGCCCCTCAATTATTATAGGTGGGTTCTATCGGCACCACGAAATAACTATCGGTACCCTTTAATTTCTTATTTTTCATTCACTTTTCCACACCACAAAATAACTATCGGCACCACCTGAAATAATAACTTTTAAAAACCGTACGCTTTAGTCCTTCATGTTGTAAAAATTAAACAATTTAGTCCCAAATGTTTAACTTTTACCCCTACACTTTTTAAAAATTATTTAGCTTCCCTTACATCTTCTAACTTCACCACATTACTTCTCATTTTTTTTCATTTCAAACAAACTTCATCACCCTAAGAATTTCGCCGGAATTCTCGTCGGAAAAGACGCCGGAGAAGATCAAATTGAGCCGGAAAACCGCAAGTGAAGCTAAGAACAACACCACTTTGAACCAAATCATGTAAGTATCTTGTTTTGTTGCATTTCAGTGGTAATTTGGTAGAAATGGAATGCAGCTGGAGTAATTTTTTTTCGATTTTTAATGGAGTAATAATCGAAGGTTTTCATTCCGATTTTTAATGGAGTAATTTGTTCCATTGAAATGTGTATTTGTTGTTGGTTGAAATCAGGTTGAAATCAGAGGTTTTTAAGGTGTTTTTCGTTCAACCGGCCGTTTTCCGATCGGAGGTTTGGGGAAGATGACCGGGTGCTTAAAACGTCAGTGACAGTGACGTTTTAATGCGGATGAAACATCAGCACGCCTGACGTTTAAGTCATACAAACCCACTAGGGTAACATGTTCCTTCCTCGGTGAGGGTGACGTTTATCTCGTACTCAGAACGTCGGAGTGGAGGACGTTCTACTTAACGTCAACTTTGATGACGTCTTAGACTATTACGAACGTCAACAATTATGACGTTACTGTGTTAATGTAATGTCGCACTTCCTGACGTTATGTGTTGAATTTCACTATAATACATAACAACTTTGAATTAATGTGTTTCTTGACTTTGTAAACAACTGTCCACCAATTATGAATTAGTGTACTTTTTCACATTGTAAATAACTTTCCAACTATGAATTTTGGCCATGTAAATTGAGTTAAAATGAAATGTATAATTAATCTAGTTACATTTTTACTCATGATAGGGGTCTTAAAATAAAATTTTTGTTATGTAAGTGTGTTTTGCCCATTATGTATGTTGTGTGGACCCGATAATATAAGCCGTGAGATTTTTTTGCTTTAACAGGTTGGGATATCTTACAAACCCTTGGGATCTCTTTGCTGTTTTTGTAGACTGGCTTACTTGAATTAGTTCCATTAAGAAATGACCAATGATATTTATTTGTTAATATCTCACATAAGTTGATATGCCAAGGATATCCATTTTTTTATGGACTGATTCAGGCTAGCCATTATCTACGTAAAAAGGCCTGATGTCCTCCTCACTTTGAAAATTTGGAGTCTATCGACGAACAATTAAAAGAACTTCAGGTATTAAAACAACACTTGTTGATCGTAGAAGAACTTCAGGTATGTAGTATGGATTAAGATACTAGTCATGTCTTGTGTGATTGGTTTTGTTTGGCTTGAGTATATATGATGTCTTGTTTTGAATTGGCAAGCATACTGATTATAATTCAAATTCTGATTACTCATTCATTTTTAATCTACAGTGAAGCAAATGTATATTGATCGTTTCTTTAAAGTTCTTGTTGGCAGTTTTGCGACAAGTTTGGTAAGTCATTATTAATTAACTTATATTTTTATCACTTATATTATGATTGAACAAACGTGATATGTTTCTTTTTTCATAGACACTACCTCCAGCATACGTTAATAAATTGAACAACACGCTGAGGAACCTAGATAGGGCCATTCTCAAAAGCCGATTAGGGACATAAGAAGTGAGGGTTGGAGCCGCAGACAATGGACTTCTTCGTTTCTTTGGGGAAGGTTGGGAGGAGTATGTGGCCGCTCTTGACTTGAATGAGAGGGAGTTTATAGTGTTTGAACACATGGGGAATTTCACTTTCGACACTATTGTGCTGGATCACACTTCCTGTGAGAAGACTTTTTCTGAGTCCGAGAGCAAAGAAGAGGATGCAGATGATGATGCAGGTGCAGGTAACCAAAATCCCCATTTTCAGAAGATGCTTGCAAACTGGGCATTTTCACATGGTTATGTGGTGAGATATGTTAAAATATTTTTAGTTGTTTTCTTGTTTTATCTTTTTTTTTCCTCATTGCACTTTCTAACAGTATTTAAATTTGTTTGTGATTTGTAGAAGATTCCAATGCCATTTGCTAGAACAAACGACATATTGCGAAACAAGTCCGTGGAACTGCGAAGTGCCACAGGGGAATCATGGCCTGCTAGAATTGTAGATTCGGTCGCAAACTATCAACAAGTTCGTTTAAGCGGGTTGAATGATTTCATTATGGACAATGATCTAAATGTTGGAGATAAATGCAGCTTTGAAGTCGTTGATCAACCTAGAGAAAATCACGTCGTGTTTAATGTGGGGTTTATCAAACGTCCAAGATCTTAAAAATAGTTCCATCAAAATTCTTCTGGATTACTTTTGGATCATTGTTACTGTATGTTGTGTGGATTACTCTTGACTTACTTTTGGATTATTTTGAATATGTCTGGATCGGTTTCACATTTTCATTGTATTATGTTTTATTTAATTTTGGATTAATTGTTTTAATTAATTTGTTTTTATGATTTTTGATTGTATTACATTTTGATTGTACATTTGTGTTTGGGTGATTGTTTGTATCATGTTTGGATGATGCAAAAACACACAAATATTTTCAGTGCTGGCTTATAAACGTCACTCATTGTAACGTTGGTATCGCAAAACCAATGTCAGGTACGCCGACGAAATGCCACATTTTTTAACCAACGTTAACAAATCCGATGTTGGTTTGCAAGACCGACGTCCCAAAGGATGCCGTTTAACAAACATAAACTCATTAAGTTCTGGAGTCAAAAACGTCGGGAGTAGTGACGTTTATCTTTGGTTCCAACGTCAGAGTTGGTGGCGTTATAGCAGAAACAAAATATTCATTTCAATACTAAAAGATGTCACCAAGTCTGATGTTTATTGTACATACGAACATCAGTTGTACTGACGTTGGGTTGGATGCTGGACGGAAAATCCAATCGCGATCGGAAAACTCTAAAAAACTTCATTTTCCCTTAATTAATGGTGTTTCATGCCATGGAATATGATTTTTGATTCCATTTTGCTTCCATATTGTTTGAAAATGATATTTGGGTGAAAAAGGTTGGAGTATATGAAATGAATTTTGATGAAAAAGAATGTTGAAAAAGATGAAGATGAATTTTGATAATGAAGAATGTTGAAGAAGATGAAGATGAATTTTGAAGAAGGTTGAAGAAGATGAAGATGAATTTTGATGATGAAAAAGGTTGAAGAAGATGAAAATGAATGTTGATGATGAACAAACTTGTAAAGGATGAAGATGAAGATGAAGATGGAGATGGAGATGGAGATGAATGTTGTTTATGGTGGTGCCAATAAAGCAATAAATATAGATGATAATTTGGATGAAAATTAAGTTTGTGGTTTGTTATTGATATAAGTTAATAATTTTGGATTATAATGTTTAATTTAAATAATCAAAGGACTAAATTGTATTTTTTAAAATTTGTGGTATAAGGAGTAATTCTTTTTTTTTTTGGTTGTGCTTCAAGTAAAAAAAATAATACAAATAATATGGTGGTGCCAAAAGCAATTTATAGGGTGCCAGAAGTATTCGTGGTGCCACAAGCAATTTCGTGGTGCCGATAGAACCCACCTTATTATATATCACCCACTTTTCACTACTTTCCATTAATAACAATGAAAATTTTAGATTTTTTCATCAAAATTTACGACACATAACAAATTTAATCAATCTTCTTAATATGTTAAAGAAATCCAAAAAAACTTATATTTTGGGACGGATGTGGTACATTATATTACTTCCTCCGTTCCTATTTAACTGTCAAAATTGTCAAAAAACACACATATTAAGAAGAGTAGTTAATGCTTTGACTTGACATCAAAATGACAATAACACCCCTTAAATATAATTAATGCAATGGTGTTTTTCATTCTCTCACCCCTTAATAAATAAGGTTAGATGTAGAAAATACAATAAACAATGCTTTGGGAATGTAACTACGACAGATAAAAAAAAAAATTTTACTTTTGACAACTATGACAGTTAAATAGAAATGGATGGAATATTAATGTATTGGTCAAACAACGAAGCAGAATGCTTGAGATTGAGAATATGCATAACGATATTAAGAATTACTACCTCCGTCACAAATTGTAAATCCGTTTAGACTGTTTTCACATAGATTAAGAAAGAGTTAAGTGTCATTAATTTTGATGGTAAAAATTTATAATACCTTTTGACTCTAGTTAAAGCATTGACAATGGCTCAATTATCTACACTCCAAACAACCACTTCACACTTTTTATACGTAAACGCACACAGTAGCTCAATGAAACACATTAGTAGGTATATAAATGTGGATGTGAGAGTGAATATATCCCCACCCACTCCCACACTCTGTGCACGGTTTAAAAAAAAAATCATTTGCAAATGAATGGTTCATAATAATACACTTATTTTGTCCTTTTCTTTTCCATTGTGCAGTTGTGCACGGTTTCCCTTGTGTTGTTGTTTTTATTTTTATTTATTTATTTTACTTTTGGTAATGCCACATGAGATATTTTAAAGTGTGGAAAACAACACCATTGGAGTGAATAAAGTGTATTATATTATAAAAAAAAAATATTTTAGCTTTTTTTTTTATTACACATTTTGCCATGACCACATGCATCCATAGTGGATGCTCTAATAGTTGTAAAGTAGGTGAATGCATAATAAATTAGGGGTAAAAAAAAAAATATAATAAATGCTCTATTGGCATTCTAAATTGATTTATATTATGAAACAAATTCCAAATATTAAACGGACATACATTTTGAAACGGGGATAGTACTTGAGAATTATTTCAAAATTTGATTAACTAATAAAGACTAATAATTCAAAATACAATTTCTAGGCAGCCATTTTTTATCCTTGAAGTTGAATTGATTTTTTTTTGAGGGACAAACCCTTCCTATGCCAATTTTTAATATTCATATACCTGAGAATAGTTAAGCAAAGAACTATGTATACTATTGAAGATATTGATATAGTTTATATATAGCATTCTTCACACAAAATCATCATTTGGTTGTGACCGTCCGTATCTATATTTTGTCGTACCTTTTTTTTTTTTTTTTTTTTTTTTTGGGTACAAAATGAGAAATGCACGATGAGATGTTTAGAGTATAGACTTTACGTGAACATTAAATATATTTTATCCATATTATTAGATAACATGCGAATCGAAGGTAGACGGTAGGAAGGTTATCGGTTGCAATAACTTCAAGATAACATCGTACACTGAAACTCATACTTGTGGATTGGAGCGATTAACCAACAATCATGGCAAGCAACGCCCGCAGCTATAGGTCATTTCGTAAGGGAGAACCTCATCAAACTCGACAGTAATTTCATAGCAAAACATTTAATAGTCGAGGTCAAAAGAGTATTCAACATAACAATGGATTATCAGAAAGCGTATCAATGTAGACAGAGAGCATTGGAATTAATCAGCGGAACCGTAAAATAATTATATTTAAAGTTACCCGCTTACTTTTACATGTTGAAGAGTGAAAATCCTGAAACTATGACAGACATAAATGTTGATAATCTTGGCAGGTTAAAGTATTGTTATATATATCTCACACGCTCTCTCGCTCTCTGCATTTACGCGCATGACTATAAGGTTGAATAAATGGCTAGGCCTAGTGTTAAGTGATTTGTTGTTACTACTGAGGGCATTTTAGTCTTTTATGTTTACTGGACATGTTGTTGCTAGATTCTGTTATATACTGTGTCTGTACCCCATAATCTAATATGATGATAAGATATTATCTTCTACAAACTTCTCTCTTGGTATCGGAGCCAGGCTTGCCGGAACACCGCCGCCGGTGAAGTGTTCCTCCTTCATAATGACCACCGCTCCACCAACGAGCAGCCACCATGCTGCTGGCTCAGGGACTGAAAGCTCAGGAATACCAGCTTACTCTCTCCCAAATACTGTGACAGCGAGCAACGTAGTCATTCCGACCGGTTGCTCAGGAATTTCAGCTACTCCGGCCGTCAGCAATATGGCCATTCCGATCTACATGCAATCTAGCTTATTCCCTACCACCGCTTTTTCGATGAGCTATCCGAGATCTGATCTCCTTTCCACAGGTTTCCTCCCAACATATCCTACTATTCCTCCATTACCGTCATTTGGATCTACTGGAAACTCAACTCCACCGTCCTTACCGTTTAGCAGTAGCTTGAATCAACCGTGTAGCATCAAACTCGACCGAAACAATTATCTCCTCTGGAAATCTGTGGTTCTTCTGGTTATCAGAGGTCACCGGTTAGAACACCATGTTTTGTCCGATGATCGGAGCTCCAGTGTCTCTCCTGCTAGTCAGTCTCCGTCTCCTTTTCGCCGTTTCTAGACTCAAGAAGAGTGGAATCTTACTGATCAACTGCTGATTGGATGGTTGATGGGCACCATGACTGAACAGGTGCTGCATGAAATTGTTGGGTGTACCTCTGCTAGAGAAATCTGGCTAACCTTTGAAACGCTATTCAATAGCCAATCTGAATCCCGCATGCTGGAATACAAAAGTGCCCTTACTAGAGCTACAAAAGGAGGCAAATCCATGGCCGATTATCTTGCTTAGATGAAATCTTACTCGGACAATCTGGCAGATGCAGGGTATCCCATATCACGCCCAGAGCTCATACTAGCCACCTTGGGAGGTTTGGAGAAAGAGTATGAAGCTGTTATTGTAAATATGACAGCTAGAGCGGGTTCATTAACATGGCAAGAGGTACAGTCGCAGTTGATCATTCATGAAAGACTTTTGGCCCGGTTCAATCAGGGCAATACTGTTGACTTTGGTATGAATCTTATGAATCCCAGTGCTAACTATGCTCACTCTGTGGGTGGAAATAGACCCAGAGGTGTCAGTCCAGGTCCTAGGCCCTCTAATTCCTCCCAAAATTCAGGAACCAGAGGCAGGGGAGGTAGGAATAGAGGAAGGGGAGGCAGGGATACCAACTCTAACAACAGACCTGTGTGTCAATTGTGTGGAAAAAGTGGGCACACTGTGATAGCTTGTTGGCACAGGTTTGAGGAGGACTTTGTGCCTAGTACTAATTCTGGTGGTGATAGACAAAATGCTGCTTTGATTGCTTCACCACAAACGGCTGTTGACTCCTCCTGGTACCTGGATAGTGGTGCTACCAACCACATAACGTCCGACATCAACAACTTGCATCTTACTTCAGATTACCCTGGCTCAGACACGATTGCAGTAGGAAATGGTGAGCTCCTAAACATTACTCACACTGGAAAATGTATTCTACCTACACACACCACTGATCCTTAAAATTTGAATCATGCCTTATATGTTCCATCTATGACTAAAAACCTTGTTAGTGTTTCTCAGTTGACTCATGATTATCCTGTCATAATTGAGTTTGATGATAAATTCTGTTATGTTAAGGACAAGGTCACAAGGAAGCTACTCCAAATAGGAGCTCTTAGGAATGGCTTATATCAAATTCCTATCACTAGAGATGTCACATCTAGAATTCCTTCCTACCAGTTTGTCAACCTGATCTCCATTCACTCCAAGATTCCTGAAAGTACCAGTTTCAGTCAAGTTCAAAGTACTGCTCTTGTTGGTTCCTTTAATTTAGATAAAGACCTAAATGTCTGGCATAGGAGACTTGGTCATCCATCCAGACAAATTCTCAATTCTGTTATGAGTTTATGTAAAACTTCCTTTAATGACAATCTTGAATTTTGTGAAGCTTGCCAGTGTGGCAAAGCTCATTCTCTACCTTATCCCAAATCTGATTTTCATGCTGATTCTATGTTTGACTTGGTTTATACTGATGTATGGGGCCCTGCCCCAATTAAATCCAGTGCTGGTTTCTCTTATTATATATTGTTTGTTGATGACTTCTCTAGGTTTCTTGGATATTTCCTATGAAACTAAAATCTGAGGCCTTGTCTGTGTTTGTTTGCTTTAAAACCTTTGTTGAGAATCAGTTTAAAACTACCATTAAGTGTGTTCAATCTGACTGGGGAGGAGAGTTTAGAATCTTTGAACCCTTCCTTAAGGAGCATGGCATCCATTTTAGACACCCCTGTCCTCATTCTTATGGCCAGCAAGGTAGAATGGAGAGAAAACACAGACATGTCACTGAGATGGGCCTGACACTCCTTGCTCAGGCTTCCATGCCCTTAAAATTCTGGTGGGAAAGTTTCCAGCAAGCCACCGTGATCATAAATGATCTTCCTACACCTGTTTTAGGAAATGTCTCACCCTATCAAACCTTATTTCACACTAAGCCAGACTACACCAAATACAAGGTCTTTGGATGTGCCTGTTTTCCCAATCTTAGACCTTACAAGTCACACAAGTTTAGTTACCATTCTATTAAATGTGTAAATCTAGGATTGAGCACAAAACACAAAGGGTATAGATGTCTTGATCCCTCAGGTAGGATTTATATCAGCAGGGATGTGGTTTTCAATGAGATGAGCTTCCTTTTCTAGAATGATTCAACTTAGGCCCTAACAGATCTGTCCATGTTATGCCCCATGTTTCCACTATCCCTTTTCCAAACTTGGACATCTATGATATCCCTAATCCTGTCCCTATGACACATACTGAGACCATTGTGACCACCAACCCTAGTCCTACCAATTATGCTCCTAAACCTGATCTTAGCACATCCAGTTCCTTAGTGTCTCACACTTTTGAAAATAGTCCCTTGATGTCTCACACTCCTAACAGGACTCCTATACCTTCCCTGACTGGTCATAATTCTCCAGACCCTGCCTCTCCTGAATCTGCTTCCACTTCCACCAGCTTTCATCAATCCAGTCCTGAAATTGACAATTATGTGCAGCCATCTCCTGTATCCTCCTCTATGCCCTCCAGTCACCATATGCAAACTAGATCCAAAAGTGGGATCTACAAACCTAAAGTCTATCAATCCTCTATAACCACCACCAATCTTCCCTCTTATCTTTCTGAACCTGTGAGAGTGTCTGAGGCATTGGGTATACCTGAATGGAAGAAATCAATGGTTGAAGAATTTGAAGCTTTACAGAAGAACCACACTTGGGACTTGGTACCTCCTAGTACTACACAGCATCTGGTTCCAAATAGATGTGTTTTTAAGTTAAAGTTGAAGCCAGATGGGAGTGTGTTAAAACACAAAGCTCGACTGGTTGCCAAAGGCTTTTGTCAAACTTATGGGGTGGACTTTACTGATACCTTCAGTCCTGTGGCAAAAGCCTCCACCATCAGGGTTGTCTTAACTATTGCTGTGTCCAAAAACTGGAATGTAAGGCAGATTGACATTAACAATGCTTTCTTGAACGGTCCTATCACTAAATCCATTTTTATGCCACAGCCAGAAGGGTTTGAAGACTCACAACATCCACACTTTGTCTGTAAATTGAACAAAGCCTTGTATGGACTAAAACAGGCTTCTAGAGCCTGGTTTGGGGCCTTGAGACATCAGATGCTACATTGGGGGTTTCAACAGTCCAGGACTGATCATTCTTTATTTATATTACAAACTGCTTTTGATCTTCTATATGTACTAATATATGTTGATGATATATTAGTAACAGGAAATTCTTCAAGACTGATGCAGAAGTTCATTACCTTTTTTGACTCCAGATTTGCCTTGAAGGATTTGGGGCCCATTGCTCATTTTCTAGGGATGCAAGCACATAGGGACACTACTGGAATGCTACTGTCTCAGCAGCACTATGCAGCACAACTGTTAAAAAAATTAAACATGGAGAATATCAAGTCCAGCTCCTTGCCTATCACTGTTGGAGAGCATCTCAGTCCAACTCAAGGGATTCCCTTGGATAATCCTTCCCTTTATAGGAGTGCTATTGGGGGTCTCCAATTTTGACATCCACAAGGCCTTATATTACTTTTTTTTTGTCAATTATCTGAGTCAGTTCATGCAAAGGCCAACCTTGGATCGTTGGCAAGCCCTAAAGAAACTCTTAAGATATGTCAAAGGCACCTTACATTACTGCCTCTTTATCCCTGCTGGAAGTGATCTGAGTATTCAGGGGTTTTCTGATGCTGACTGGGCATGTTTTCCATCTGATAGGAAGTCTGTAACAGGATACTGTGTGTACATAGGCTCATCTTTGGTCTCATGGTGTTCTAAGAAATAGTCTGTGATAGCTAGGTCCAGCACTGAGTCTGAATACAGGTCCTTAGCCAACTTATCAGCAGAAATAGCCTGGCTAAGACAGCTCTTGACTGAACTTAAGATTGGAAGTTCTTCACCTCCTGTTGCCTGGTGTGATAGCCTTGGAGCAGCTTCACTTGCTCAGAACCCTGTCTATCATGCCCGTACTAAACACATTGAAGTGGATGTGCATTTTATTCGAGACAAAGTGATCAACAAAGAACTTCAAGTGAATTATATTACATCAGCATCTCAAATAGCAGATTTGTTTACTAAAGCTTTGCCTACATCTCAGTTTACTAATTTCAGGAGCAAACTGTAACATCCTGACTTTTCAGAAAGGATAAAATAGTCATTGAATGTATTTACTATGACCCATTTATTATTTATCCTATTTATTTAATTAAAAATGATTTAATTAAAAGGATTTAGTAATTTAATTAAGGAATTTAATTAAATTGCTATAAAAAGAATTAATCCCCAAAATCACTGTTTTTATTCCATACGCAAATTCTGAAAATAAAAGGGGAGGAACGGCAATGAAGCAACGCAGGAGATGCCAGAAAAAGGGAGAACGTAAACTTCAACCGTGTGACCAATCCGTTCATCTGTTCAAGATGCCGCAGAAGAGAAAAGTGATCAGCGCGAGGAGACGCAACTTTGGAAAATAACATCTCTCAATTTCGTAAGTTTTCAGTTTAGCGATAGTTTTCGGTATTCGTAGAGTTCAATTCTTGAAAAATTCGTATCTTTCAATCCATAACTCTGTTTTTCAGCCATGAGTAGTCGAAACGATCGTCTTGGAGTGTAGATCATTCTAAAATTAGTTTCACAGCAGTAATCCAGGTAATTTTCAGTTTTATGCTCTTTTTCAGTTTCATTTTTTTGCCAGAAAATAGGATTTTAGGGTTTTTGTTGATCAAATAGGTTTTGGGAATTGAGGATCAACAGTTGTTGCAGTTGCTTGATGTTTTGCTTTCGGGTTTTCTGGAAATTAAGGTAAGAGGCTCTTCCTAATGAGTAATTATAGTTTTATAATGATAGGTTGAGTTTTGGGGAGTTTTGGTGTTGTTTGGTGATAGAATTCATGCTAAGTTGTAATTAATAAGATGTGATATGTTTTGGTATATTTGTGTTGAGTTTTAAATTTCTATTTTTTGATACAATAACATTAATTAAATATGAACAAGCTTCGATTGAACTTCTGAATCGTTCAGTTAAAACACCGAATGTACTCTTAAAGGGAGTTGAAGTTCGGATCCGTCGGAAGGGCATAAAAGGGCTTGTGCTTTGATGAACTAGAGTTCATCAATGTCTGTGTATGTGCTAGGCCTTGTCCGTGTCTAGTGGTCTAAGTACGAGAGTAGGAGATGTGAGGGAGCTTACTTGAAAACACTTAGGTGACTAGTTAATTCACAATAATAATTACATAAGTGTAGTAAAAGCTAAAACGTCACTTACTCTTGGTTAGGCACTGATTCAAATCGGCGATATGATACGTTCATAAAAGGTGGACAACGCTACTGGCTCAAAAGGCTGAAGGTTAGTGGAGGAAATCCATCGGACGTATATGCATACCGGGGAGATCCCGGGACTACCGGTGCTAATCACCGTAGTTGGCAAGTATATCTCGTGGTGGAATTTTCATCATGCATTGTGTCTTTGAGCAATGATGTAACCAAGATAAGCTAAGCTAGAAACGTTTAGTCATGACATGTCGATGGACATGGATTGAACCCTAGATTGAGTCGGTCTCATAAAGATAATTTAATAATCGTAATAATAACATTTCGTTGTATAACTTAGTTATTCATTAGCTTCTCACTTTTACTAAGTACTTTGTACTTACCTCCTTTGCATTTTCTTTTGTATGCATTGTGGGGTGAGAAGACGAACGGGTTGATCACGTGTAGATGACGACCTTTGAAGACTTTGAAGTCTTGACAAAGCTCTTAGTTTATTTCTTTGTAAAAGTTGTCTTGATCAGTTGTATTTCTTTTTTTAGACTTGTTGTACTTCTACTTTTAAGACATCGTATTGTATATGTCTTTGGGTTTTTCGTCGTTGTAATTTAACTATCCATCTTTAGCATGATTACTTTCTATTCATAGTAGCATTTATGTTTTTACCCGAGTCTTTTTAGCTTCTGTTTGCTTTTATTTGATACAACGACGTAGAGGCTTGCGTATAATGTTATATTTATTTAATGCTATACGCGCCGAACGTTTCTCTTCCGGATAAGGGCTCGGTATCCGGGAGCGGGGCGTTACATAAACTGAATGTGATTCGTACCACATTTAGTTTGAGGGGAGGTGTTAAGTAATTTGTTGTTACTACTGAGGGCATTTTAGTCTTTTATGTTTACTGGACATGTTGTTGCTAGATTCTGTTATATACTTACCCCATAATCTAATATGATGATAAGATATTATCTTCTACAAACTTCTCTCTACTTGCCACATCCACGTCAAACCCTTCCTATGCTAATTTTTAATATTCATATACCTGAGAATAGTTAAGCAAAGAACTATGTATACTATTGAAGATATTGATATAGTTTATATATAGCATTCTTCACACAAAATCATCATTTGGTTGTGACCGTCCGTATCTATATTTTGTCGTACCTTTTTTTTTTTAGTTGTTGTACAAAATGAGAAATGCACGATGAGATGTTTAGAGTATAGACGTGAACATTAAATATATTTTATCCATATTATTAGAGTTGAACAGTTGACAGTTTACAGAGAAATGGGTTCATGCATGATATTCTGTTCAATCAAGGGGGTGATTTTTTTAATATATATATGCATGTGGCTTACAAAGTTGTCTGTTGAGCTACGATAAATATTTGCATTAGAATATAAACATAGCTACGATAAATATTTAACAGATCAATTGGTATAGCTTTTACTTGTAAGGTTTAAAACGTCATTAGAAAACAACAAAATGCTCTTTTTGATATTATAAGTGACATTTGCTAAAAGGCAATATTTATTATTATAAAAAAGAAGCGACAGATATGAAATGAGAAAGCTAATATCTGGCAACATTCCTAAATTTTAGTGATAAAAAAAGGTGGCCGCATCTACCTGGATGGTGAGGTGGGGTTTGTCTGATTCTCACCCAAAAAAAAAAAAAAAAAAAAAAACTAAACAAATATTTATCACTGTTATGTGAGATGGGGACACACAGATGGCCAAGTGAGTGGGAAGTGGTACACAGAGATGATTGAACATAGACAATGATATATTTATGAGGAGAGAAGTGGTACACGAATGCAAGAAACAGTGGAGGGATCGAGTCTCTCCAATATTTTTCTATTGGCCAAAATCTTATCTCATCTTTTTCCTGATTATTGGAAACTGAAGGGATCTCTGGATCTTTCTTTCTTTTCTTACCTCAGGCCCTGTTGATTCCTTTGCTCCTATATGAGGAACTAGAAATGGGCACAATCAATTTTATTTCTGTCATGTACATGTGACAGATTCACGGTTCATTGAATTTAAAGTCATTGTGGGATCATGCAACAAATGTTTGTGGGATATGTGGTTCCCCATATTTTATGTGCACAAAGAGAAAAAGGTTAAGGATGTATAAATCTTAAACCTTTGAAAACTTCAAAAAAATTCTACAGTGAAGTTGAGAAGCAAACTAGCTATAAACAAATTAAAACCCTTCGATCTGATCGAGATTCTTATTGAATGGACTCCTCCGGAGACATCCCAAATGAATAGAGTGTCTGAACGAAGGAATCGTAGTTTTTGACATAGTACGGTCCATGATGTGTCATGCAACTCTCCCAAAATCGTTTGGGGGTGCACACTAAAAACAGAATCCTATACACTTAATCGAGTTCCATCATTTATGGTTGATTCCACTCCATACAAGGTATTAGTAAAGAAGAAACCTAATCTGGATATTAGAAACCTTGGGGATGCCCTGCTTATGTAAAGCGGGCAATGCCCGATAAACTAAAAGCTAGATCTGACAGGTCTTTTTATGGGATATCCTAAAGAAACTAGATGGTACCAATTTTACTGCCCTGAAGAGCAATAAGTGTTTGTATCTGAAGATTGAGTTCATCCTTGAAAGGGACAGTGAAAGTAATATTGATCACTAAAAAGTTCAAGAACCACATGATGACAATAGTCACTTAATAGAAATAGAGCATGCACCGCATAATTATGAGGTGCAAACCCCAGCTCAAACACATAGACTCTCCGGAGGTCCACTAAGGAACATTGTGAAGCTGATACATACATTGGCCTCTACTGAAGGAAGTAAGATCATACATCTAAATAAACTAGATCTATACGCGGCGGATGGATCACGATTCATATATTATAACACATAAACAAAGGATTTAATTACTACAAGGGGGTTAGAAAAACCATACCAATAGTAGGAAGAGAAGCTTTGATCGTAGGACGAGAAGCCTTGATCTTCCAATGTGTTCTCCAAACGGTGGTTGGTGGACACCGATTCTTAGAATTGGAACCTCCTTGATATGCAACCGAGAAAAAACCCTAAGTTTTTCTCCAACCGGGTGGAGCTAAGGATCGAACTCCTTAGCCTTTTTTCTCTATGAATTTCGTGGCTTTTTCTTCTCCTAGGGCTCGGGGAGAATTCTCTTTTTATAGGCAAAATCCAAGAGAGAAAACCTATACCTAATCGGTTTAACAAAATAAAAGAGATAATTCTAATTATTATTATCCAATAAAAATAAGAGATAATTATAATCTTATAATAAGAAAATATAATTATCCTTATAGTTAAGAGATAAATAATAAATAAATTATTTTCTTTTATTTATCCAATTAATTATTTAACAAATAAATAACTAATTACACAATATGTCATTATCCAGGAAAACTAATTTCTTGAAAAATCCAAGACATATTGGCGCCACACTAAGCCCACCAGGCCGAAAAATGTCTTTTCTGAGTATTATATTATTTAGCCCAACTAAATAATATTAATGTATATCAATTAATTGGCCCAACCAATTAATTATTTACGAGGCCCAAAAAAACAAGAATATTAGCCCGAATTATAGAAGCGCATTGGGGACCAATGGGCCCTAAACGAATGTAGCTCCAATAATTAAATATAATATTCATCGAACGAATAAATATATATAATTATTAATTCCGGGATTACGCCACCATAAACCCGAAACTCGAACTACTACCAATTATAGATATATACTTATACTCAACCCATTATCCATTGATATAATCACCATAAACCCGAAACTGAACTCTACCAATTATAGATATATACTTATACTCAACCCATAGAGTGAATAAGCGTCCATTGATATAATCACTACATACGGATTAACCCTCCATAGACCGTCCACTCTGTGTGGGATGTCTCCGTAAACCCGACACAGAATATCTTATTCTTATTTACCATTAACCTCCTGATGACCAATTAGTACACATATCTGATCTAATTAGTCAAATGCGAACTCCCGGGATCGATCGCTTTCTTAGGGCTAACAAATAAGGGGACTGTCTCTCTACTTCCCGCAGGAAGGAATGTATTCCATATCTGTGAAAATCAGAACTACTCACTCATCAGGAGATAGTGCCAATGAGAAGTGACTTGGAACACATATTTAAGTGAACCGCAACTAACACATCAAACACTACCCCGAGACAAGTAGCACCCTGTGATCACCTCAGGATTAAGGTTGATCCATATATGATCATCTAATGATTTAATAAGATTCCTCGATTACGGAATTATATCGAGAAATACAGATTAGATCGGTACAGTCCTATATGAATGCCATCATATATAAATGCCCCATGTAGGTACCCTCTACCGACAGTCCGGATAAGACTATCACACCTTAAGGTGTTCTGGGCGCATTATTGGTGTTTTAATCAAGAGACCCAAAACTCTGATTAAGTTCACAACGGACTAACAGTTTAAGCATATCTCACTAACTCAATCCTCACATGTAATCCATACACCGAGTTAAGTGGTTACATACATATATACTTAGGGTTTGCAGCAGTGTATTACTTTACAAGCACAAAGCAAGTAATAAGGTGAGATAAATTCTGTCATCCATTTATCAAAAACAATTACACAAATTGTCTTTCGGGCACTACACCTAACAATCTCCCACTTGCACGAAATGACAAGCAACGATTGTTTTTAGAGCACACCATTTCTCATCTTATTCACAACACTCTCCCACTTGCTCTAAAAGCAGATGAGATATATCCCTCAATGCCGTACACTCCAAGCACTCGACTTGGTACACTAATTAGTTTGGTTGTTGGCTCGAGACGATCTTTAGGATCGAAACGTCGCCGGTCCATCTAATCAGGCGGTACTCCCACTTGCACCCGAATATACAATCATATTATTCCTCATTGTTCAAAGATACTTGAGGATGTATTAAACTGCTATTCAATGCTCGAATCCGAGATTTGACTACTATTGACTTGTTATAACCTGACTTGCCGTTATCCAAGAGAGACTCTATCCCATTTTCTCTTTATCCGAAGATTTAGAGAGTCATTCCTGAGAGGTAGGGTAGGACTACTCTCGTTGAATGTTGCATCCGTATATGCAAGATCATCTTAACCAATAAGACGGATGGGATAGCAAATGACTCATTCTTGTGAATTTGACCGAATCAAATTCTTAGAATATAGTCCAATTCTCTCATCCAGAGAATCTTGGCGTGTCAGTTTCCGACTTCAGATAGAACACTCATGTTGTTTCCTATCATTTATAAACAGTAATACTACTACTTTACCAATATTGATATTCAGTCTATGAAAAACTTATCAATATTCTGGTCAAGTCCACATATTTTAAAACATGTGACTTTAATTGACCGAGAGGTTCTCTTAAATCCACAAAGGATATAAGCCCCGGCATTCATCCTGACATTTGTTCTAACCAAGACCCTTCTGTTCCGAATGAATCCAAACTCCGTTTTTCGGCAATAAAGTCTCAGGGAATCACCCCTATTTTCTGCTTTCTAACGAAATCTAGCAAGACTGAGTGGTGAGAGAGTTCAAGGTCTGGTTAACTCTCTACTTGTCATGGAATCACCCCTAGACCACTCAACTTTGCGCTGAAAGTTTAAATTTTCCTATTCATTCGACTCTTTTCCGTGTAGATCCAATTGCTCCCACTGAGCCTGAGACACTCAGGTGGTTCTACAAGAGGCTGAACAGAACTGGAGTACCAAAACTCCATTCATAGGGTTAAGGCTTTCAAACCAACCTCTATGATCAGAATCCTATACAGCCCACCAAGAGCCATAGGTTATCAATCACCCAAGCAGACTTTAAAGTCCACAAAACCACAATGGGTCAACGGTTAATCCATACTCCCACTGCGTTTTGGGTGGATTGACATTCTGATCTAGTAGTATTTATCAGTGTAGTCACCAACAACCGATGTTGGACGTGGCCTGACTAAATCAAATAGTAACTTCCTAGAGTAACCGTACTACAAGGTTTAAGGCTGTTACTTATAGATTGTATCAGAGGGCTTGTGACAGTTTAACCGTCACTTTTTGATCTCAAGAATCTTATAACCAACCTTCACTCGTCTCATTAAGATATTTCACGAACAATCTAAACGTATGCGCAAAATCTCCAGTCCTACCTTCAAGCATTAAGTGCTAAATGCCTACATTTACGG
This sequence comes from Gentiana straminea, assembly GCA_036785695.1. Classification (NCBI taxonomy): domain Eukaryota; kingdom Viridiplantae; phylum Streptophyta; class Magnoliopsida; order Gentianales; family Gentianaceae; genus Gentiana; species Gentiana straminea. The sequence continues at coordinate 293,512 of JAVUPR010000241.1, read as the reverse complement.
AAGTGGTGTGAACCGAATTCACTCCTCATCCATAAATTCACTAGCATCTTCTAGGTAGACTTCTCGGTTTACATAATAATGTTAACCGTTATTTTGCAACCAATTATCTTAATCGAGTTTAGCAGTGTATTGTAGTACATCAATAACTATATAGGGCAAGTCTATGGTTTCTTTCTCAGTGAAAAATGTTCCACTTGAAGGCAGGCCGAGCATCAGTCCCACGACTATGTGATAGCCAATTTCTGAGCATGAAATACTCTATTCTCTGTTAAAATCAGAGACTCCTCCTCGCATTCTTTAGATAAACTAAATCGTGTTTCGAGTAGTTATCAGACAAAATGTCACCACTCAAAAGCTCCCATTAGCTTGTATCTCTCACTAGACCCCGAAGGTCAATATGAACAAGCTATGTTACTTCTTCAGATTTATTACCATTTCCCAATTGAAAGGAAGCTTAGTCATTGTTCCTTTAAGACAGTGTTCCGAGACTGGGAGATAGGAATCACCCTTAGCCAGTCGTTAGGTCTTATCTCTAGGATATATGCACTAATTAATAGATTTTGAAGAATCGTTTATCTTAATACGGAAACCATTTGCCTATAATAGTTTAAAACGTGGTACATATACCTTTTCAGTATTTCTTAGTGGTTCTGACTTTATCAAACAAAAGTCCGAGTCACGGATTCGTACTACAAATGTCATATTCACTTTCTATGAGGCAACAATATGTCGAGTTGAAAGTGAATCCATTTGTTCCAACGAATCTGAAAACAGAAAAATAAATTTTCCATGATATTTAAGGATCGAATCCAAAATTCATTTCCTCATACTACTCCCACTATTCTAGCTGAAATTACTGCCCGTTGTTACTCTATTAATCGTTAATGCAAAGCTTCCATGTTCTTCCAAAGAACTTAGCTCCCGAGTCGAGTTACTCGGTTAAGAAAGTTGCTAAGGATTCATTGGTTAGTGATCCGAGATCACTTTCCTCATCCTATACTTTCTTTAATATTTCGGTTTAGCCTCAAACTTAGTTTAGATTATTAACACTTGTAGACATTCTTTCCCATTCTTGACTTTCCTTAAAAGGAAATAGTCTTGAACTAGAAGTTCATTTGAGTAGACACTACTCGTGAACTGTGGGATGTCTAATGAAAGCGTTACCAAGTGGGACTAATTTTCTAATAAATTAGAAAAACAACAAAACATAAGATTAAAGCTCCCACTAGTTTATCGGTTCCAAATACTGTCTAACTAGCAACACTTTAATTTATGATTCTCTAATTTTTTTATTAGAAAATTTCTCGTGTAGCCACTACACAATTAAAAATTCACTAAAGAATTTTACCATCCCAATTATCTTTCAAACTAACTATGGTTGTCTCTCGTTCAACACGAGTGACAGCAGTGACATACTTATTTACGTCACTTAAGTCTTGAAGGCTCAAGAGAAATATCTCTTCTGAAAAATTAACCGCATGTAAGATTAATAAGTACAATGTTCTAGTTACTAACCACTTTTTAACGAAGTCGTTACTAGTCAATTTAATACATACACTAGCAATCTAGTACCCTAGATGGATATACAAATAGTTGTAAATAAAATTGACAGAAAATAAATCCAAATTATACTCTACTAATAAATTTTAGGAACTATAAACTAAATGTATAGTCTATCCTACCGTTCCAAGGACTTAATCTCTTACCCAGTGCCGCCTTAGGGTAGGTCAAAGAGGTTTCGATTAATATTGAAGATCAAATTGAGAATCGAACATCTCATTTGTGATTGTCAATCACCTTTCCTTTTTCAGCCAAGGTATTACCAAAATAATCTTTATGAGTGTGACCTACTGTTTCAGATTTTTAGGTAGACCCCGAGTGTGCCGCCTTAGGGTCGGTCAGTGACTCGGCGAGTACTCAAAATCCTATCCTTTCGGAGACCAAGCCTTGAATTTTGATAGTGGTGAAGGCCTTCTTTAGGGGGCCGAAATCAAAGACGGCACGAGGCGTCACCATTCTCTCACGGTGCTTGAGTCAACAGTAGAGGCTGTGGGGTCGGCTGTCGCCTCTCCCGCTCCCACTCAATATTTTGAAAAAAATGGTGGGTTTACTGATTTTGTTTTTGGACTTGATGTATCTTTATGGAACAATGAATCATGGGCCCGAATGGTGTCGGTTATGTGGGCTAGCCCACCTGACCTATTCGTTCGAACATATGTGGCCGTCGGACGGGTCAAGCCTAGGGGAGCTCCGTTGAGCCGTAGTGGCTCGTCGGATGGCTCAGCCTTGCCGGACCCCGTGCAAACGCCACACGTAGAGGGTTAAGTCGATCGAGCCGTGGCTCAGTTGACCACCCAACCATGGTTTGACCATTTTCAAATCATGCTTGCCCGTGATTATCCAATCCTTAAACATCAAACTTTCACGTAGACACTACGGAGCAAAAACGTAATCTCGTCTAGGTAAGATGGAATTCACCGAGAATCCAACACCTTAACCACGAGGTTTCGGGATTTTACTCCCTATGCTTTCACGGAGTGGGATTCACCGAGAATCCATCACTCAACCTCGACGATTGACAAAACCCTTGATCCTCGATTTTTACCCTAATTAGTTTCTAATTAATAACATACAATTAATTAAAACTAATTGCGTGTTGTATACATGCCTAACTAATTCCTCGAATTAATTTCTACATGTATGCATATGGAGTGGAATTCATGATATGATGCATGCAGGGACGGACCCAGCCTTAAGAGGGCGGGGTGCATGGCCCTCACTCAAATTTCCGGGAGAAGTTACTAATATACCCCTCTTATAATAATAAACCTGTATATGTATATTATTTTAGACAATTTCTACAACAATTATTCATTTAGTTCAATTGGTTAGAATCTTTGTTCCTCATCTTAAGGTCATGGGTTCGAGTTTTGGTTGTTGGGTTTTTTTCCATTTTTTTTAATTTGGCCCCCACTGGAAAAATTTCCTACGTCCGTCACTGGATGCATGTCATGGCAATTTTCCGGTTCTACACAGACAATCTAAACATGTATTCTAGTGCGGAAAATAAACACCGAGATGGACCGTTAGCACCCCCGTATCTAACATATTAGAAAATAAATAAACAAACCCTAACTAGGGTTTACTACTTTCTAACATAATCTGCAGCTGTTCAAATTCTTCGATGATCGGGAAATCAAACGAACTCGGATCGTGACGAAACTTTCCAGATCTGTTCTTAACTCCTCGGGCTTCAATATGGACGGTTGGATCGGAGTTTTGACTTGCCAATTTTCTCCAGTGAGCCGCCTAACTTGCTGCTGAATCTGTCTCTTACAGCAGCGAATCAGTGACTTCCCGAGGCCGATCGGGAATCGAGATGAAACCCGATCGATCTGAAATATTTATGGCATGTCAATGACTCCATTTTTATTAATCTTACCGGTTGGATTTTCGTTTCAACGGTCGAAACTCATCCAGAAATTCGAGAAGTCACAGCTAGGGTTTCTGTGAATCCTGCATTTTTCTGTTACAGCTGCCACTTTATTGCAACGAACGGATATTGAGACGGACTCTGATCGACCCCAAATTTGGATGGTTTGTTCTTCAACTTTTAATCCTAATTCTGACCGGAGGGATTGTCGTTTCAATGGTTCAATCAACGGGTAAAATGGAAATACTACACAGAAACAAAACAGATCTACTTCTAGAAAATTAAAATTGCAACAAGGAATAAATTACATAATTTCCTATCCTCATATGAACGAATTTTCTTCGTTTTTATGAGTTTACAATAGATCTAACGGGTAAACAGTGCCAACCCCAATCCATCTCTTCAACCACAACAACCAATCATTATCTATGCATATAAAAAATTAAAATTTTATCTACATGCAATTCCACACCTTTAAATTGTTTATTTATGATTATAACTACATAAATCGTGGAACCTGGCTCTGATACAACATGAAGGAAGTAGGATCTTAGATCTAAATAAACTAGATCTATGCGCAGCGGATGGATCACGATTCATATATTATAACACATAAACAAATGATTTAATTACTACAAGGGGTTAGAAAAACCATACCAATAGTAGGAAGAGAAGCTTTGATCTTAGGACGAAAAGCCTTGATCTTCCAATGTGTTCTCGAAACGGTGGTTGGTGGACACCGATTCTTGGAATTGGAACCTCCTTGATATGCAACCGAGAAAAAACCCTAAGTTTTTCTCCAACCAGGTAGAGCTAAGGATCGAACTCCTTAGACTTTTTTCTCTATGAAGTTCGTGGCTTTTTCTTCTCCTAGGGCTCGGGGAGAACTCTCTTTTTATAGGTAAAATCCAAGAGAGTACCCAATCGGTTTAACAAAATAAAAGAGATAATTCTAATTATTATTATCCAATAAAAATAAGAGATAATTATAATCTTATAATAAGAAAATATAATTATCCTTATAGTTAAGAGATAAATAATAAATAAATTATTTTCTTTTATTTATCCAATTAATTATTTAACAAATAAATAACTAATTACACAATATGTCATTATCCGGGAAAACTAATTTCTTGGAAAATCCAAGACATATTGGCGTCACACTAAAACCCACTGCGCCTACGAAAATATCTTTTCGTATATTATATTATTTAGCCCAACTAAATAATATTCATAAATATCAATTAATTGGCACAACCAATTAATTATTTCGAGACCCAAACAAACAAGAATATTAGCCCGAATTATAGAAACCGCACGGGGACCAATGGACCTATAACCGATAGATCCAATAATTAAATATAATATTCATCGAACAGAATAAATATATATAATTATTAATTCCGGGATTACGCCACCATAAACCCTAAACTGAACTCTACCAATTATAGATATATACTTATACTCAACCCATAGAGTGAATAAGCGTCCATTGATATAATCACTACATACGGATTAACCCTCCATAGACTGTCCACTCTGTGTGGGATGTCTCTGTAAACCCGACACATAATATCTTATCCTTATTTACCATTAACCCCCTGATGACCAATTAGTACACATATCTGACTAGTAGTTAATTAGTCAAATGTGAACTCCCGGGATTGATCACTTTCTTAGGGCTAACAAATAAGGGGACTGTCTCTCTACTTCCCGCAGGAAGAATGGATTTCATATCTGTGAAAATCAGAACTACTCACTCATCCGGAGATAGTGCCAATGAGTAGTGACTTGGAACACATATTTAAGTGAACCGTAACTAACACATCAAACACTACCCCGAGACAAGTAGCACCCTGTGATCACCTCAGGATTAAGGTTGATCCATATATGATCATCTAATGGTTTAATAAGATTCCTCGATTACGGAATTATATCGAGAAATACAGATTAAATCGGTCCAGTCCTATATGAATGCCATCATATATAAATGCCCCACGTAGGTTCCCTCTACCGACAGTCCGGATAAGACTATCACACCCTAAGGTGTTCTGGGCGCATTGTTGGTGTTTTAATCAAGAGACCCTAAACTCTGATTAAGTTCACCACGGACTAACAGTTTAAGCATATCTCCACTAACTCACATGTAATCCATACACAGAGTTAATTGGTTACATACAGATATACTTAGGGTTTGCAGCAGTGTATTACTTTACAAGCACAAAGCAAGTAGTAAGGTGAGATAAATTCTGTCATCCATCTATCAAAAACAATTACACAAATTGTCTTTCGGGCACTACACCTAACATCTACTTCATGGAAGATGAGGACCTTAAGACTTATGTGGAAGTTTTGATGAGGCCCGACAAAGAGATATGGCTAAAAGCCATGAGATAAGAAATGGAATCCCTGAAAGGCAACAAGGTTTGGAGCCTAGTTGATCCACCTGAGGGAATTGTTCCTATTGGGTGCAAATGGGTCTTTAAGATAAAGACCGATATGAATGGTAATATGGTTACATATAAGGTTGGGTTAGTGGCTAAAGGTTTCAAGCAAAGGCGAGGAATTGACTATGATGAAACCTTTCCTATAGTAGCCATGCTTAAATCCATTAAGATATTGCTTGCTATTGCATCATACCATGATTATTATATCTAGAAGATGTATGTGAAAATAACTTTCCTTAAGGAGAATATGTCTGAGGAGGTGTTCACAACACATATTGAGGGTTTCACTTTGGATGATACTTAGATGGTGTGCAAGTTGCAAAGATCCATTTATGGTCTCAAGCAAACTTCTCGAAGTTGGAATCTTCATTTTGATGAGATAATCAAAGAGTTTGATAACATCAAGAATGAGGATGAGCCTTGTGTTTACAAGAAGGTTAGTAGGAGTGTTGTAGTATTGTTGGTGCTTTATATGGATGACATATTGCTTATAGAGAATGTTGTGCCTATGTCACGGTCAATTAAAGTTTGGTTGTCCAAGAATTTTTCTATGAAAGATTTAGGTGAAGTGGCCTATACTTTAGGAATAATGATCCATGAGGGATAGATCTAAAAGGTTGATTGGTATGTCACAATCCACCTTTATAGGCTCGATGCAAAAGAGGTTTATCATGGAACAGTCCATGAAAGGATTCTTGCTGATGTCTTATGGGGTCTATGTGTCCAAGGACATGTGTCTTAAGATAGAGGAGGAAATGGAACTCCTAGAGAATATCATGTATTAATTAGCTATTGAGTCTGTCATATATGCCATGATGTGCACAAGACCGGATGTCTCATACCCTCAGATTGTCACAAGCCAATACCATGCAAATTCCGATGAAGGTCACAGGATTGAAGTCAAGAATATCCTTAAGTATAGAAGGATGACTAAGAATATTTTTATAGTTTATGGAAACTCGAAATTGGCAATTCATGGTTATGCCAATTCAAGCTTTCAGTCTGATAGAGATGATAGCAAGTCTCAATCGGGTTCGTATTGACACTTAATAATGGAGTAGTGAGCTGGAAGAGTTCCAATCAAGAGAGTGTTATAAACTCTACAATGAATGCCAAGTACATTGTTGCCTTAGAGGCGGCAAAGTAAGTAGTTTGGATGAAGAAGTTCATTACAGAGCTTAGTGGTGTTCCATCCGTTGATGATCCAGTTCCATTATATTGTGAAAAAATAGGGCAATTTCTAAGGCAAGGGACCAATGTCTCAGCAGAAGTCCAAAAACATGTGATGAGACATTATCACTTGATTAGATAGATAGTTGATAGGGGTGAAGTAGGATAGAGAATGTCCCCACGGATGATAACATAGAAGAACTGTTGACTAAGGCATTGTCCCATGTTAAGCATGAAATACATGTGCACTCACATAGTCTTAGGCATATGGGCAAATGGCTTTGGGTCAACTGGGAGATTGTATGTTTAGTGTCATAAACCCAATCGGTTAGTCATTTACTGTGTAATTTTCTTATGTAACCATGTTATTATGAATAATAAAAGAATTTTCCGTTATTATATATCTATTTTTAGATAACCAATTTAATATTGTACATAATAAAGTTCTTATGATTAAATCGTGAAAGAGAAATCATAATATTGATTATGATTGATAAGATCTCGATGCACAATAAATGGTTTAGTTCTTAAATATCTCTAGTCGTATGTATTATTACCTAAACATTAATAGTACGGTTAGACTAGAAAATATCAGATGTCTTCTATCTAAGGAAGATAGTGACAGATTGATCGCGTGTAAGTCGCTTAATTCTATCAAGAGGATTAGGTCAATCGTAGTATAGCAATGGCGAGTCAAATTTGAACCCACAGAGATATTATTTAATTACGCTAAACACAACCACAATTCATAGGTCAACCGGATAGGGGTGGTCATTGACCAACATAAAGGAACATTAAGTAAAAGAGATGCAAATAAACCAGTCATCAATCATATATCGAAAAGGCACTAACCACACTATTCCTAACTAATATCCCCTTAATCCGTGTTCGACTCGTGTGTGTAATTTAGCTACAGCTGCAACTCCTAACCCTATCTAATCCGACCATGGTAGTAGATAATCTATACGCGAGCTACCCTCCTTAATTTCTTCGTAATAGCCCATACGCATGAAGACCTAGAATTTCCGGTATTGAGCGTTAACCCATACCGCTAACCCGTCTAGGCATCTATCGACACAGATTAGCACGTTCATAGGGTCCATCAAGACAATGTCCTAATTAACACTTCACTAACAGTTCTTCATGTTAATTTAAGAATACAATAAGCAGATTGACCAGATCTAACCTACTGTTAATTAAACATGTCGATCAACGTAGCTGACACCGAACCACAAAATTAGAATTTACTAGGTATTCAGATCTAGCGATAAAGACCGTCACAGATTTGAAGAGCGCAACCCATAATTCTGCGTTTAATATGAATGAATCGAATAAAGATTAAGGTTCGTTTAATTAATTCATAGATGATTAGATGCAAGCATAATCTAGATCTTTCACGAGAACAATATCAAGTCTAAGAAAAGAAATAAAACATTGGAATAGATCTTACCCATAACGAAGAACATATCTACTCTTCTATTCTCTCTCCCTCCGGCGACTCAAGACGATCCATGAAGATCGTAAACCAAGCACAATTCAATAATGAAAGACTCATACTTTAATTGCAAGAAAGAAAAGAAGAAATAAAAGAAGAATTTATTCCCAAAAGACTACATTGTATCTAATTGATGAAGAACTACAAAAGAGATGAGGAATTATTGATGAATGGAAGATGAATACAATTTCGCAGCTCTGATGGCCTTATATATGTGTATTAACCGACTTAGGGGTAAACCCAATACTTGGAGCACAAGAAAACGCATTTTTGGAAGATTCCGTTCCCGCCGACTTAACTTGGAATACCCCTAGGCCCAGCTTCGGTATTTGGACCATAACTTGGCCTACGTAACTCCGATTTAAGTGATTCAAAGTGTGTTGGAATCCTTGTTTCAAGACCTACAACTTTCATGTAGGAGTCCAAGCCAATGCCTCTTGTAAGGCTTCGGAAACTGCGTTTCAAGATCACCAATCAGATTCTCGGGTCCAATCTCCGCTCAAACACTTCAACCTTCAGCTCCGTTTAGTTCTCTATCGATTGAATCTCATATTCAGCCCAAATGATGCTTCGAACACTAGTCCATCTGTCAATAAAACCAAATTACACATAGTAGTTTCTATTTATAGCAAATAATGCATAACATATATGGTTAATACGCACAATACCAATTTAGTCACCCCGGACGTGGCTTAATCACATTTAGCAATTAGCCCATGATTTCATACATATTATCACCATTGAGAACATAAATCCGGGGTAAGTTGATGGTAAAATATGATACCAAGTTGACCATCATCATAGATCTCATCCATCAAAGTGTAAGGACACTTGGACTTGTACGTGGACGTGTATTGTTGAATGTGTACGTTATATGACCCACTTACTTTATTAAGTGTCACATCTGTAATGGTTGTGTAATTGTCCTTAGACTGCAGTCACCATAATATCGCGGTGTGGATTGTCACGTTTTGACACGATTAAGGTTCCCCTCGACGGGGAGATCGTGCGGTAGTTATTGGATGTGATAATGAAGCATGGTAGGATCCGGAAATCACATTTCTTGATTATATGAGTGAATATCATAAATGACCCTTTTATAAGGAATGTTCTATTCTGGAAAGTCTTTTCAAAACGGAAGTTATAAGTGTTTTTTCAAAAGAATATAATATTCTGATTATAAGATACGGTTGTTGACGCTTTGACACCCAAGTAACGACTGTATGGATATTACGTATGCGAAAGAGGTACTTATGTTATAGTAAAAATGTTGAATGCAAGAGGATGTGCTCAACTCAGTAACAAAAAGTTAGCACAATACACTAGTTGAACACACATCAATTAGCTGATCATAGTATAGATTCAGCTTAACAGTATAGATAGACAATTATAACTGCCATGTAACTTTCTTTAACTGATTCATGAGGTGTATGATACTGTAAGTACCTAATGATCAGCAGCATTGTAACTTAACTCGTTCATTATCTTTGAGTAATAAGAATTCCGCATTTTATTAGTTATGTTCTTTAATTTCTGATGGCCAAAATAGTGACACCCAACTTTAACAGGCAGAGTACCGGGTTGGAAGCATTATAATGACTAGCAAGGTCGATCCCACATGAATTGACTAAGTATCACAATCATTTTTGTCTTTATTTCAGATCAACAATAAGGGTGGAGTTTGTTAGGACTAAGAAAAATAATAATAATAATAACGGGATAAACAAATATGATTAAGGAAATAGCCAAACTATGCTAAAAATACCACTCTTGACACTTTTATTGAATCACTAGGGATAAGATTCAACTGACCAACCAACCAATTGTAAACTAATGAATGTGTTTGTGGGTGCAATCTCTTAAAATAGTCCTTAGGTGCTACTACCACAACCCAAGTACTATATATTCGGTTCAATAGTCGATCCCCTATTCGAGATTTAGTTGACCTAATATGATGAAGCGTTAAGAGATGCTACGTATCCACCAAATTCAGGGCTTAACTAGAAAATCCGTACTAAGGAACAGGCTCGAGTACTCGACTAGTTCGTGCATGGAAATTCTAAAACCCTAGTTCGCACACTCCTTAGCAAAATACATTTGTAAAATTCATGTGTAAATTCAATTAATGGTTCGCGACTCCACTAAAAACACTAGTTCAAGTTTTAGAACACAAACATTCAAAAATCATGATTTTTATGTACTACTCATCCCTAGATCATCATTCAAGCATCAATTTCATAAACCATCACATAGTTTAGCTATCAGAAATTTAGCTACTCATAATTAAGTTGAAATTGCAGAAATTCATGATGAAACAACTAATAGACATGATAAAAGATGAAATAAAATTACCAATAAGAATGTTAAAGTAATCCACCACTCGAACTGTCAAGACGTTGTGATTCAATTGCGAAATAATCAAGAAATAAGGCTAAAGTACTGTAGTACTTGCAGGAAAATAAAATAGATCTAAATCATTGAGTAAAAGCTAAAGGAGAAAGTCTACTAAAAAACCGTATTTAAAAAGTATGAAATGGACTTATGAATTCGATCAATAGTGACTTATATAGGCTTTCAACCGACTTAATTAGGTCAAATATGTCGTTTTTTCATGCATCCGGGTGTGTGCCCGGCCTTTCTTCTCTCTGAGCCTCGTTCCTGGCCATCCCTCTGGGTATGCGCCTAGAGCTACTGCTTTTCGACCCTTTCTTCCATTCATATCACCGGGCGTGCGCCCGGCCTTGGTTGGCGAGCGCCTGGGACTTCTACTTGTGCTCCAAATCGTTCCAATTCCATTCCGGGCATGCGCCTGGGCCTAGCCCGGCATGGGAATGGCCCTTCTATTTTCCCATTCTTTGGCCCCAACTCCGATTTTTGAACCGTTTCCACTCCCGAACTCCGTTTTGGCTATTTCTTGACACGTCATGCCTTATTTCAAGACCTTTATCACGCGAAGCCTACGATAAACATGAAACACATACCCAAGATTGATAAATGCTAATAAACACGTGCAAAATCACCCAAAATTATGAGATTTTCGGTCATAAACATCTATCGTCTCGCAATACGTGTTATGGTGAAATGTGTATACAAACCACTAAACTACCCCAATATCGTACCAAATAAGTAATAAATATTGGATAAATCACCCATAAAATGGTAGCAAAGCTGACCTCCATATATTTTACAACTTCAACATGGTATTATAGCGTGAAACTTGAGAGTTTTTGTTGTATTTCTATGTTTTACTTTGTTTTAGGAGAATCTGGAGAGGTTTCTTCATATGTTCTTGTGATTTTCATATATTCTTGAGAGAATTCTAGGTTAATTCTTCTTTCTGTTCAGTTTTAGATAGTTTTATGTTATATTCTAGTACAACCATGTCAGCAAAGAAGCAAGAAATGACCGCTTCTAGTCCATTCTATGTTTATCCTAATGAGAATCCATCTATGGTGTTGGTTCATGTTAGGTCCCCATAGACTAAAAGTTTTGATGATACCAAAATAGCCATGTATAAGTTTCCTTCGTAGTTTGACATGCGAATTGTATAGGATTAGTCAAACTTTGTCTTTGTATTCATAGTCTAGGATAGTATAGGCTTGAAGACAAGAAGACCAGACGACTAGAAGACCAAACTCTTGTCCAACTATCTATCAAGACGACTCAAGACAGAATCAGTAGAGGCAAAGCAAACCAGAAAGCAAAGCAAAGAGCAGACGAGTAAAAGTATTGAAGACCAGACAAGTTTAGCATCCAGACGAGTAAACGGATCAGATCAGAGACTACCAAATGCTCTCAAAGTGACTAAAAGACAAATGAAGTGATAAATTAAAGAGCGTGTAACCATCCATCAGATCAATACTTGATCTAACGGCTACAAAATCATACAAGTGGAGAAGTAGCATTTGATGCTATAAAGTTATCTGGTGGAAGCCATCAAGTACAAGGCTCCAATGGTTAAAAAGATGAACGGGAAAAGTTCAAAAAGATCAAGTGACAACTCAGCAAACAATCAGAGCCACTCATTCTTCAATGGTACACCTACCCTACGAAGACTATAAAAAGGTGAAGGACAACGAAGAGAGAGAGAGATTGAGAAATTTTGAAAAGAGAAGCTAAGTATCGAAATAAATCTAGAAAGTCATCTCTCAATAAGATCTTCATCTCATAAGCTTACCAATAAAAATCTAAAGATCAAGCAGATCAAGAACTAAGCTTAACTAAAACTATGAAGTGATCTAATTGATCAATAGAGCTGCAATCAAGATCTACAAAGTCAAATCCAACTGAAAGCTCTCATCTTTGTATCATTGATTTGATACAACACCAACTCTACTCATGAACCAAGTTCTCAAGAAAATGGCGAACCTGTTAAAGCACCTGCGGGGTGTGGAGGAACAACGAAGAAGACAAACGAGCTATTGGAGAAAAGAAGTTCTTTAGAGGAGTTGCGTGCAAGTAGACCACTGAAGCATCTGCGGGGTGTCAAGGATTGGCTACTTAGGGTGTGAAGCATCTACGGGGTGTGAGGCATCTGCGGGGTGTCAAGGACAATTACCTATTGTATTAGTTTAGAGTACAATAGTGATACCTCTTGAGTCAATGGAGAAGCGGTCACGTAGGAGATTACGCCACTCCGAAGATCGATAACATTTCTTGTCTTCTTTACTTTCAGCACTTTACATTCAATACTTGCATGCTCTATATCACACTACTCAACACTGAAAACCAAGATCAATGCTTATTTTGAAACATATCATCCTTCCGCTGCACTTACGTTTAAAGAATAATCAGACTAGTAAAACCGGACGAGCTACTTGCTAGTCTGCTCTTACTGACCAGAATCGTTTTAAAAGCAAAAAACTTCAAAATCGAAGAGAGTTCATTCACCCCCCTCTGAACTCTCAGAAGCCTTGTATTACAGACCAACAAGTGGTATCAGAGCGTGTCTCCTAAAACCAGACATCTTTGTGTTCTATGTGTTGGTGTGATCCAAAGCTTGTGCTTTCAAAAAGGCATATTTCAGCATGGAATTAAATAGTACAATTGTTAGATTCCCTACTTTTTCTATTTCAATTTTTGATGAATGGAAAATGCATATGCAGACACACTAAGCTGCAATCCATGAAGATATGGTCTCAGTAATAGAAGATGGCTCAATCACCATCATGAAAGCAAATACAGATGAAGCCACTCAAAGAGATCAACCATTTGTAAGAAAGCAAAAGCATGAGTGGACTCCAGAAGACAAAAAGATTAACAATCTGGATAATGTTGCTAAGGACACCATACTGAAGACCTTGGATAGCAACATGTTACTGAAGATCAAAAGATGCAAAACTGCCAAAGAATTCTAGAAACCCCTGATCAAATACTAAGAAGGCATTGAAGTTGTCAAAGTCAACAAACTTGCAGTTGCTGTTCTAAAGTTTGAGACTTTCCAGATGAACTCTGGAGAAAGTGTTGAAAAGAAGGAAGCTCGTTTTCATGAGATCCTAAATGAGCTTCAAATGCTAAATCGGACGTACACTCAAAAGGAGATCTGCACGAAGATTTTAAAAGCTTTTCCAGAATCATTGGATATCATCACCACTGTGATAGCTGCTACAAAAGATCTAACCAAACTAGACGCAATGAAACTCTTCTTTGATCTAAAAGCATATGAATTTGACCTGAACAACAAGATCAAGAAAAATGTTCAAGAAATACCCGCTCTCATTGCACCCACGGGTGAAACTTCAAATTCAATGGCTGAAACTGTCAAACAAATTCAGACCGACCAATTGTACGATCAGATGGCTTTAATAATGAGACGCGTCAAGGGATTGTCTCACTTAACCAGAAGTTTCAAAATCAAAACAGAAGAGATGATGGATACAGAAGAAGAGAAGATGATAGAAGAGATGATAGAAGAGACACACGCAGAGAAGATCATAGAGACAGTCGCAAAGATGATTGAAGGGACAACAGGGATGGACAAAAGAAAGATGATCATCAAGTAAGAAAGAAACAAGAAGATTTGTTGTGCTATAATTGCAATAAACCGGGACACTTCAAGACAGACTGCCCCGAACCAATCAAGAGAACCAGAGATAAGGGTAGACATGAAAAGGCAGATGACAAGGGCAGAAACATACGAGCTTACAAAGAAAATGATGACTCTTCTTATGAGAGTCAAGCAGATCCATTATCTGACACTGATGACAATGCTTTCATGGCATGAGAAGAAAATGATGAGGTCGTCTGGTACATAGACAATGAATGTTCCAAACACGTGATAGGAAATAAACACTGTTTGAAAAAAATATCAGAATAGAGATGGACGTAAAGTCAACTTTAGAGGAAATGAGAAGCCTGGAATGACAAAAGTAATTGGAAGCCTTATCAAGAATGATCTAGAGATATGTGATGTAACATTTGTTGAAGGACTCAATAACAATCTTTTAAGTGCAGGTCAGTTCTGTGACAAAGGGTATGAGGTCATATTCAACAAGAAAAAGTGCAGAGTCATCAATGAAGAAATAGGACAGACGATCTTAATCGGCAAAAGAAATAAAAACATATATGTAGTAGACTGGTCAACTGCAACTTCTGAAGCGTGTCTACTAGTACAATCAAGACCAGAAATAAGTCGTCTGTGGGACAAGAGACTGAGCCATCTCAATTACAAGACAATCAATCGACTAACAAGAAATGATAATGTTAGAAATATTTTAGTTTTAATGATGAGTACGTGCCAGACTAGCTGTTATAGAGCAAAGGCAAAAAGATGTCTAGATTAAATGTATAGGTTTACTAGAGTTTGATCTTTGTATAGGCTTGATCAAACAAGCACTGTAAAGAGGTCAGCTGACTTGATCAGCAAACCTATCTAGGTCAGTAGAGTCTAGGAACCCACTGATGGATGAAGGCTGAGGGTTCAAACTCAGTAATGAAGGTTGAGGGTTCAAACTCAGTTATGAAAGCTAAGAGATCAAACTTAGTAATTAAAGTCAGGGATCAGAATTTAGGGAAGTCTGTGATGACCTAAACTGATCACATATACCTTGTGAAGAAGGTCTAAGTTCCATAAAAGTTAAGTGTGTTAGGTGTAGTGCCCGAAAGACAATTTTTGTAATGTTTTTTGACAGGATTTATAATTCATCTTAATATTTGCATTTATGCTTATATTAATACGCTCCTGAAAACCCTAAGTATATTGGTATGTAATCACATAACTCAGTGTATGACATACACACGAGGATTGAGTTAGTGATGATATGCTTAAAACTAGTTAGTCCGTGGTGATTTAATCAGAGTATGGGTCTCGTGATTAATATACCAATAATGCGCCCAGAACACTTTACGGTGTGACCGTCTCATCCGGACTGTCGGTATAAGGTACCTAGTGGGGCATTTATATATGATGTCTATCATATAGGACTGGACCGATTCGATTTGAGTTCTCGATATAATTCCGTGATCGAGAAATCTTATCGAATCACAAGATGACCATATATGGATTAATCTCAATCCTGATGTGATCACAATCTACTGCTTGGTTCAAAGTAGGGTTTGATGTGTTAGTTAAGGATAACTTGGATACATGTGATCTGAACACTTCTCGTTGGCTCTATTCTGGAATGAGTGAGTAGTCTGTGACTTCACAGATATGTAATCCATTCCTTCCTACGGGAAGTAGACAGACAGTTCCTTTATTTGTTAATCCTAGAAACTGATCGATGGGCCCAGTTCATATTATATTAGTTATGAACTAATTGATCACTAGGGGGTTAATGGTAAATAATGATAAGATGTTTTGAGAAGGGTTTACGGAGATATCCCAAATTAAAACGAACAGTCTATGGAGGATTTATCCGTATGTAATGATTATATCAATGGACGCTTATCGACTCAATGATTAGAGTGTAAGTATATATTTATAATCAATAGAGTTCAGTTTCGGGTTTATGGTGGCGTAATCCCGGAATTAATAGATTGAATAAGAATTGTTATGTTCGATGAATAATTTTATTTAATTTATTGTAGCTACTGATTATAGGTCCATGGTCCCCGATGTGGCTCCTAACATGCATATGTTTCTTGACGTTGGGCTCAATGATAATTAAGTAGTTGGACTATTTAATTGATGTGCGAATAATTATTTAGTGGGCTAAATAATTAAATACATGGAGAAGACATTTTTGTGGATTCGACCCATTATGTAAAATTTCGTGTGCTAGCCTTATTTGACTAGGGCATGGCGTGTTCTACATGTTGTGATTAGAGAGAAATTGGTTTTTCTTGGATAATTACATGTCATGTTATTAATTGTTTATTTGTTAAATAATTAATCGGGAGATATTGGATATTATCTATTTTATATATCTAATAAGTTTTAGAATATATTAGATTTATCTTATATTTAATAAAGGATTATTATGATTGATTTTTTAATTAATTATTAAATCATTGGAAGACAAGGATTTCTCTTCTATATAAAGAGAGTTCTCCTAAGCCTTTTAACATGACATAACACACGCATATACACAAAATAAGCTTGGAATTTTCGGCCAAGCTTAGGGTTTAGAGTTGGGAAAATCTTCGGGATTTTCCGGGTAGCATATCAAGGAGGTCAAGCATCAAGGATCAACATCCACCGGTTGTTGCTTGGAGATACACATTCGAAGATCGTGGCATCTCAACTATTCGGATCTCGGCTTCTCAATCTTGGAGTTCATCCCTTTTGATTGGGAAGTAGATCTCACCTTCTTGTAGGTAGATCTTAAATTACGTAGTTTAATTTATATTGGTCGTGATCCTTGTTATTCCGCTGCATAATCGGGCGGATCTAGATCCGTCCGGCGATATTACATCCAACAAGTGGTATCGGAGCCTCCGATCTATAAATTAAAGTATACAATTGATAGATCTAGGAGTGGAAATTGTATGTTTAGATTGCATTGTTTTTTCGCTTTTTTTTTTTTAAATTCGAAAATCATGATGATGAATGCTTTGATATGTTGTGGTTGAAGAGATGGATTGAGGTTAGTAATGTTTACCCGTTAGATCTATTGTAAACATATATAATTCGTTTATATGAGTAGGAAATTTTGTAATTTTAGTTTCCTAGAAGTAGATCTGTTTTGTCTCTATTTGTTTTTTTTAATTATTCCCGGAGATGGAGCCGTTGAAATGACAATCCCTCCGGTCAGAATGAAGAATAAAAGTTGAAAATAAAGCCCTAAAAATTTGGTGTCGATCGAAGTCCGTCTCAATATCAGATCGCTGCAATAAATTTACTGTTGAAACAGAAAAGCACAGCAGCCGTAAAAACCTTAGCTGTGAGTTCGTCGAATTTTTGGAAGATTTTGGAACGTTGAAACATAGATCCGACCGTTCAGATTGACCAACATGGAGTTATGAACAAGACCTAAAAATTTCAGGTCGATCGGGTTTTGTCTCGATGCCCGATCGCCTCCAGGAAGACACTACTGCGCCGCAGTTATAAACAGATGCAGCAATTGGATCGGCGGCTTGCTGGGATCAATTGGTCCGTCAAAACTCAGATCCAACCGTCCATATTCAAGGAGGAGGAGTGAAGAACAGGTCCATAAAGTTTCGTGACGATCAAAGTTCGATTGGATGTCCGATCATCGTTAAACGGATCAGCAGCATTTTTTAAAAATAGTAAACCCTAGTTAGGGTTTGTTAATTTTTTTTGTTTAATAGGTTAGATACGGGGGTACCAACGATCCATCTCGTTGTTTATTTTCCGTAATTGCGTGTATGATCGTATTTATGTGTATAACCGAAAATTGCCATGACATGCATCATATCATGAATTCCACTCCATATGCATACATGTAGCTATTTAATTCTGGATAATTAATTAGGCATGTATTCAACTCGATTAATTAGTTTAATTTTTTAATTAATTTTTGTGGGAATTAATTAATTAGAAACTAATTAAAGAACCGAGGAACCGGGTTTTGTGAATCGTTAAGTTTTCGGTGATGGATTCTCGGTGAACCCCACCTTAAACCGGAACGAGATTGCGGGCTTGTTCCGTAGTTTCTACGGGAAAGTTTGACAATTTAAGAAATCGGAAAATCATGATACATGGGTTCGGAAATGGTCTAACCATGGTTGTGTAAGTTCAATTGAACTACGGCTCGATCGACTCTTCCTCCACGTGTGACGTTTGCACGGGGGTTCGGCAAGACTTAGCATATCCGACAAGCCTTTACGGCTAAACGGGGCTTTCTCTTAGCCGGATCCGACTGACAGACACATATGTTCCAACGAATAGGACGGGTAGGCTCGCCTACATTACCGACACCATTCGGGTACATGATTTGTTGTTTCTTAAAATATTGTCAAGTCCAAAACCGCAATCAGTAAACCCACCACTTTTTCAAAATATTGAGTGGGAGCGGGGAAGGCGACAGCCGACCCCACGGCCTCTACTATAGATGCAAGCAAGTGAGATAATGGTGACGTCTCGTGCCGCTTTGATTTCAGCCCCCTTCGGATGGCGTTCACCGCTATCAAAATTCAAGGCTTGGTCTCCGAAAGGATAGGATCTTGAGGACTCGCCGGGTCACTGATCTGCCCTACGTAGGCATACTCGGGGCGTACTTTAAGGTATCATATAGTAGGTCAAACTCATCAGGATATTTTAGGAAATATCTTGGCTGAAAAAGGAAGGTAATCGACGATTAAAGTATGGGATGTACGATTCCCATGAGATGTTTGATTTTAAAAGTTTAATCATCGAGAGAGATTGCCTCAGTTTAACCGTCATCGTGCTGATACCGATCCCCTAGGCGGCGGTACGATGTGAGGTTAAATCCTTGGAATGGTAGGATAGACTTTTACAGTTTGTAATTCCTAAAATTTATCTAGTCATGTATGTATGAATTTTTTATGTCAATTTTATTTACAACTATCATCTCTAGGCTACTAAACTGCTAGTGTAATGACTTCGTTAAAAGTGGAAATTAACAAGAACGTTGAACTCATCGAAAAATGCAATTAAATTTCGGAAGAAATATTCCTCTTGAGCCTTTAAATCTTAAGTGACATAGTATAGGTATGTCACTGCTGTCACTCGTGTTGAACGAGAGACGCACTTAGCTCAAAGATGATACAGGACTATATAAAATTCTATTAGTGAATTTTAATTGTGTGAGTAACCACACAAGAAATTTCTATTTGAAAAACTGGAAATCATAAATAAAGTGTTGCTAGTTAGACGGTATTTGGAACCGATAAACTAGTGGGAGCTTTATTCTTATGATTTGTTGTTTTATGAATCATAGGAAATGTAAGAGACTGCACAAGAGTTTTTTTTTTCCATTCTTGGAAAAACATGAACAAAGCATTACTAGTTAGACGGTATTTGGAACCGATAAACTAGTAGGAGCTTAGTTCTGGTGATTTTCTAATCTCTGAAAAATCATAAATAAAGTATTGCTAGTTAGACGGTATTTAGAACCAATAAACTAGTGGGAGCTTTAACCTTATGATTTGTTGATTTATTAGAAAAATCAAATAGTCCAAACGAGTAACACTATCAGTAGACATCCCACAGTTCACGAGTAGTGTCTACTCAAATGAACTGCTAGTTCAAGACTGTTTCCAAATAAGGAAAGTCAAAAATGGGAAAGAATGTCTATATGTGTTAGTCATCTAAACTAAGTAGTTTTAAGGCTAAACCGGAATATTAATAAATAGAAAATCAGAGGATAAGGAAAGTGATTTCGGATCACTGACCAATGCATCCTTAACAATTTCCTCGAAAGCTAAGTTCTTTGGAAGAACAAAGTAGCTATGCATTAAACGATAAATAGAGTAGACAACGGGCAGTTATTTCAGCTAGAATAGTGGGAGTGATATAAGGAAATGAATTTCGGATTCAATCCTTGAATATCACAGAAAATTTATTTTATGTTTTCAGATTCGTTGGAACGAATGGATTCACTTTCAATTCAATAATTTGTTTGCCTTATAGAAAGTGAATATGGCATTTGTAGCACGAATCCAAGACTCGGACTTTTGTTTGATAAAGTCAGAACCACTAAGAAATGCTGAAAAGGTATATGTAACACATCTTAAACTATTAAAGGCAAAAGGTTTCCGTATTTAGATAAACACTTCTTCATACTTTATTAATTAATGCATATTTCTTAAAGAAAAGATCTGAAGACTGGCTTAGGGTGATTCCTATCTCCCAGTCAAGGAACGATGTCTCATAAGGAACAATGACTAAGCTTCCTTTCAATCGGGAAAGGGTAATAGATTTAAAGAATTAACATAGCTTGTTCATAATGACCTTCTGTGTCTTGTGAAAGATACAATTTAGCCTTTCCCAGATTGGACCATCTTCAGGAGGTGGGAATTGAATTTGATCTCCAAAATTTCCATCAGCGGGATGAACGCCCAAAACGTTCTCAGCTATAACGGCCACAACAACCAGCCCCTCTTCTATTCGACTTGGAGTGGCCTCCCATCTCAAAATCGTCAATGGCAAAAACATCGTTCTCCGGAATCAAATTGGCCGCAACGGCTGAAGAGCTGGCTCCATCATCTCTTCGTGCCCTCTTCAGCGGGGCAATGTTTGGGTCAGTTTCTCCTGATCTCTCAATCTCAACCACACCTTGAGGTTGCGGAACAACGAGACTGGAATCTCTTATCTAGACGCTACCATCTCGCTTCCTCCGCGGGGCCAAGTTTCACCCAGCCTGCATGTTGCCTATATCCCGGGGCTAGTCCACCATATCAGGACCTTGAACAACTTGAGGAACATTTTGATCATGAACCACCATGAATGGAATAGCTTGCCCTCGATGAGCAGACAGTTCTTGGGGCCTCTCAGCTTTTTGTTCGCGAGCCAATCTCCTCTTTTTAGCTCTCAAATCGGACGGGTCCATATCCTCTGCACACAAAAAAAATAGTCAATCCACAAGATGTAAATCATGAAAGGAGTAATTCCTAAAGCTGTATACAAGGAAAACACTTAAGGCAATCTATACAAGAAACATGCGAATTGAAAGGAAGAAATAAAAGCAACATTGCGATTACCAGGGTTGGGACCACGTCGCTCTCTATAACACTCACAAAACTCACAATCAGTGGGAAATTCGCCATCATGGCAAGAAGAAAACCAACAAGGATCGGAGTTAACGGGAATGATCTCAACTAGAGGCTACATATCCCTCAGTCAGAAACCAACTATGCCCGCCAAGGTGTTATATCGACCCCCAGCACCGAGAATTTTCCGGTTGAATGTGCGAGCTTGAGTTTGACTCCCTTCGTCCCAGCCAAAGAGCACTTCAACTTCGGTCTTAAAAATGATGTCTACCTTCGATAGCCAATCCACATCCTTCGAACTCAGTCTATCAGGGATCTTGGCTTTACCGGGACCTCACCTCTTCAATGGCCAACTGACTCACAACTCTACGAGCAAGCATCGGTGGCTCTAGTTAGTCACCTTGAAAGGCAACTTATAAAACGACCTCGCTTTGTCCTTTGTCGATGGTCATTTTGCCTGGATTTGCCCAAACTCCATGACGGAAAAAGAATAGTAATGCCTAAGGGCCGAGAGGGTCGGCTCAAACCCCAATATCCTGTTTAAGGCTATGAATGCAGATATAATCCTCACCGCTCCAAGACCGAGGTCGGCAGGCATAGACTTGGTGGCGTCCATAAACTCTACAAAATTATGAATCGAAAGGAGGCCTGAGCCTGCTCATCATCGAGTTGAAGTGAATCAATATGCGATACTAATAATCACGGTAACCTACTCGCGATTTGGCTTCATCAAAATACTCGAATCGATAACCTGGGCTCAGCTGGACCATATGTAACAAGTCTACAGGTGGATGATTAATCGCTCAAACTCAAGGGTCGAGCCGAGGCGGACAAACTCACTCACCTCGACACCTCGCTTCCATCCAAGGGGAAATGGAAACCCTGAATCTACCAGAATGTCTAACGGATCACCGGAGAGGAGATCATCGTTCCTACAGGCACTCAAAGCTCTCCGGCCTTTGAAACGACAACAAAAACGGGAATACTGTTCGGTAAAAACTAGTTTTAAATTTATAAACCGAAACACCCCAAGTATAAGGTTCGTAGTAAAGGGTGTTAACGGGTCGTCCTAAGGGAATCGAACGTCTATCGGATTAAGCTTATTGTATCGATTAAAAATTATTATCTAAAACTAAGGTATATATTAATTATAATCTAGAAACTATGACTAGAAACGAAAAATAGCGAGAAAATAGAACAAAAACGACACTGGACGGGCGTTCACTGATGTGGACGGGCGTCCGATAACGTTCGGAAACCAGAAAATATGCAAGAAAACGGCAGGTAAAAACTAGGGTTTTTAAAATAACTAAACTTAGCAACAAAAGTTGATATGAACGAATCGGTTTATCAAATAATTAAAAGGACGGCAAGGCAACGAGAATCCACCAATCAACCAACCAACCCCAACTAGATTGCGCGCTAAAGATACGATTTTTAGTTATGATCAAATCACGAATTCGATTAAATCTCTTTAATCAATTTCTAGGGTTTCGTTTTCTTTCTCAAGCAAAACTAAACTAGCATGCATAACAAGATCATGAGACTGTCTCCAATACTCTACTCAACTAATCATGAACAATCTCTTGAATCACAATTAATTGCATCAATTGAAAAGATCAAAGCTTGAATCAATACTCTCATATAAATTCAATCAAAAAGATAGTTCCATCAATCTCTCGATTCAAATAAAACATAAACGATAAATCAAAACATTCAATTGATGAAAAACCATAAATTTAACTCACTAAAGACGTAGCTAAAAATCCTTTAGTTGGTGTAGTTGTTGATTGGTTTCCTCCGATGTCCCACCGCGAATTGCTTATCCAACAATCATATTGGTGATCATGATTGTTGGGATGGAAGAATTCATCTCCTTGTTTTCTCTGGAATATGCGGCTGCTAGGGTTTTGAGTGAATGAATAATGCGTATGATATCTTTTAGGGTTCGATATGCGCTGGTATTTATAAGATTTTGAGGCGGCTAGGGTTAAGTCGGCTATTGGACGCCCGTCCAAAAAGGTAGACGCCCGTCCAGTCTTCACAAAATTCATCGAGTCGGGCCGAGTCTTCTTGGACGTCCGTCCTATTCAAAAATGGACGCTCGTCTGCTAAAATTTTCACAACTCTAAATCAAATATCTCTTCCTGGACGCCAGTCTGGAATTGTGGACGCTCGTCCACCTGGGACCTTTCTTCTTTGAATCGAATAAGCCTTCTGGACGCCCGTCTGGTGCTTTAAACGCCCGTCCACTGGACGGATGCAATGGATGCCAGTTCAGTCCTCAATGTATCTTCATGCCAATCTCAACTTGCATCTTTCTCCTTCCTTTAATCTTCAATCAAACACTGTTCTAGCTCCTTTCACACATGCAAGCATACCTACAAGGCGATAGAAACGAGCAAAGTGTAAAATCGTACATAAATAGATAAAAACCACGTAAATAGCTCGATTTTCACACTTCAATAGATTCTAAACCCATTCTTCCAATTTATCCTTTTAGCAAGTGATTTTCTATAAAAAAAAACACTAAAACACGGAAGATATTGTTACGGAATAACTCGATATAAACCACAAAATTAGTCGTAAACAAATACGACCTCAAAAGAGATTCTTAGATACATGATTCAAGAACAACTCGTGTGAAACAAATGAAGAAGCATGAAGCGAAGGTCAAACGGCTTCCAAACGTAAGATGGATGATGTTTCTGGCCACATTCAAACATACAGCCATGAATATTCAAAGCTTCAAGCATGGCATAGCCTACTAATCGGCCAGAAAAGATGTTACAAATGCTGAATCAAAGCCTGGACGAATGTATTACTTTAGAAAAAAGCCGGAAAATGGTTAGAAAACTTGAAGAACAAGCTGTAGCCTTCACCGGAGATCTATCTCATTTCGTCGGAATCTTCGAAGGGCTAACCTGGATTCCCTGCATGATAGACTTCCGTTACGCAAAAGTGTTTAACTCCTGGTTGGCCTTTATAAGTGTCCCAGGACTGTTCAAATTCCTCACCATGACGGTTCAGGGTTCGAAATTCAAATTTCAAAATCTACCGCCATTATGGGCCGTTTCAAAAACCGGGATAAGAAAAGCGTCAGTTATGGAGACAAAGCGGCGGCGGTATTAAGCAGTTATCAATAAATGTATCTAGTCGTGGAAGTTGAATTAGACCCAACAATAAAGGCCATGTCACACATCTCGGCTCACCTAAGACGAGTCAGATCCCATCTCGCCTCGACTCTTAAGCTCAGAATCTTGACAAGTATCTACCTTTGAGCAAGAAATAAGAAAGACTCCAGCTTGGCACAATAAGACCGACTCCAACTCGGTAGAATAAGAGCGACCCCAACTCGACACTATAAGACCGACTCCAGCTCGGCGCTTTAAGACCGACCTTAGATTGGCACTAAGTCCGTACGCTTCAAAGTGCGAAACCTCACAGCCGGTCGTGTTTATGCAATAAACGTGGTGCTAAGACTGACACTAGCTCGGCACTATAAGCCCGTCGCCCAGTGCACGGAACCACGTCCGTACGCTTCAATGCGTGGCACCTCTCGGCTAGTCACGTCTATGCCATAAACGTGCCGATAAGACCGACACTAGCTTGTAACTATAAGCACGTCGCCCAGTGCATGGCATCAGGTATGTACTCTTCAACACGCGGCACCTCACAGCCAATCGCGTCTATGCCATAAATATGCTGCTAAGACCGTCCGGCTCGGCATCGAAATCCCGTCACAAGCTCAGCATCATAAGACAAGACAAGTCATCGGTATCTTCTACTCCCTAGCTCTCATCTGAACAATAATGAGCTCAAGAAGTAAGGGGCCATTAATACGCAGAACCCGTAAACGCTCCTTCGGATTCATGTTGGGTCACCTAGAAGGCCCAATGATGAATAGGGTCCTTGGCCCAGTCTGTTCGCACCTTCATAAGCCAAACCAAGCCAGGTATAATCCACCCGACTCGCATCATTACCATTTTTATCATTGATTAGGCAACATGCATCGATTCTCAATGCCTTCAATTCTCCTTCACCGGATGACCCGAAGCACTGGGGACCGACCAGCTCGCCCCTCAACTCGAAGCATCACGGTTATAGACAAAGCCCGCATATGCCGAGATACAAGCTAGCCCACATAGAATGAGCTCGACTCATATCTTTATAGATTACGTATTCTTTTATTTCATTCCCGCCTTGTAACCGAACATGTAAGCCCTATACATATCGGTATTATTCCTCTTTAAAGAGGACCGATAATTGAATTACGCAGCCAAGCTCTACAGCTTTGTTGACAAACACTCTCTTTCATACATGCATGTTGTTCTTGCTAATCATCATAGCTATTTCTTG
Organism: Gentiana straminea; assembly: GCA_036785695.1. Taxonomy (NCBI): domain Eukaryota; kingdom Viridiplantae; phylum Streptophyta; class Magnoliopsida; order Gentianales; family Gentianaceae; genus Gentiana; species Gentiana straminea. The sequence continues at coordinate 267,534 of JAVUPR010000241.1, read as the reverse complement.
AACATTAAGCAATCAAACACTAAAACACTAAGCTAAATATCCATTAACTAACTCAAATACAACACCCATGATATTTCTAACCATATCAATTGGTAAGTTGCTTATGTGCTCGATGGATAGATTTGATGAATACAAAAGATGTTTGCAGGCATATCTTACTGCAACACATGAGGAGATGTTTGATGTGATTATCGATGGTCCAATCCAGATCACAGAGATAAGAACTAATGAAGCTGGTATACAAGAAGAGGTTCCAAAACCTAAGTCTAGGTGGACATCTAATGAAAGGAAGAGAGGAAATTCTGATAATGTTGCTTTGGACATCATACTCAGAACTTTGGATAGAAACATGTATCTAAAGATCAAGGATTGAAATACTTATAAAGTAATATGGGACACACTAGCTGTACTTTGTGAATGATCTGACTCTATGAAGGAGAACAAACGTACTGTTGCAAAACAGATGTTTGAAGGTTTCAAGATGAAATCTGGTGAAACAGTAGACTAAATGGAAACAAGGTTCAATGCTATCATTGAAGAGTTGAATCTTCGGGGAGTCAGCTACACTAAAAAGGAATTAAATGTCAAGATCTTGAAAGCTTAACCTACTAGCTGGAAGATGAAGGTCATATCCATGACTGAATCCATATATCTGAAGATCGAGGACACCTTTAAATTGTTCTTAGATCTGAAAACATACGAGTTTGAAGAATCAACCTCCAGGAATGAAGCATAAAAGACTTTAACACTGGCAGGTGAACCACAAGATTAGACCACAAGTTGCCCTGCTGGAAGTCTACATCAGATTGAAGAGCATATAGCCTTACTGGTGAAAAGATTCAAAAATTTCTCAAACTACAATGGGAGGAGAGTCATCCAAAAGATACACAAGGGATGACAGATACAATAAAAAGGAAGAACCAAAGAAAGATGTTGAGTACGTGTGTTATAACTACAGAAAGCCTAGTCACTTCAAGGCTGATTGCCCAGATCTGCTTAACAAAATAGCTGAAAAGGCACCAGAGAGAAAAGAGGGCAGTAGAAGAGCATTGAAGCTAAAGATTCATCCAGTAATGATGAAAGTGAAAAAGTCTTCTCTTTAGCTAAATCTGATGATACTACTCTTATGGAACAAATGGAAGGTGAAACCGAAGTAATATATTTTGCCTTTAAGTACTCATCTACATCAAATGCATGTTCTTCAACTGCTATTTCAAATCCCAGAAACTTAGAGTTGTGTGAAACTCTTGATAGCCTCCTTAAGCAATTAAGAGAAATACAATCCATTTATGAGATTGTGAAGGCTGAAAGAGAATCATCCAAAGCTGGTAAGAGATCTATTCAACCACATAGAGCTGACCCTAGATCAAGTAAGAACATGAAACAGCCAATAAAAATGCAAAATCCAAGAATGTAAATCATTCAAGGACTACTAGATTTAAGGGGAAAGGCATATTGTTCCCTTTCGATGATGATTGGAATGTTGCTGCACCAAATGTTAGGTCATCAAAGTTCATCAAAACTCCAAAGGAAAAGCCTCAATACAAATCTATCCTAGCAAGACAACAGAGCATCATGAAATATCTTAGCTTAACAAAGGGCAGCAAAGCATGTATAGGTTTGTACCAAAAGGTCAGAAGTCATATGTAAAGAAAACTGAGCCCAACATGAGAAGATACATGGCTATTAATGTCATATATAAGTGTTGGTCCCTTGAAAAGGTTTTGGTTAAGTTTAGATGGGGGTGAATAAACTTAACACTTAAAAACTTTTTGGAGTTTTACAAACTCAGCAGGATCAATAATCTACTGATCACTCAGTATCTGTTGACAATTAAAGCTCTTGAATTTGTTGCAGCGGAATATATTAAATTAAGCCTTGTTACTTGTTTAAATATGATACTAAGTATTAGATACTCAATAGTGCAAGTATTGTGATTTTGTAGCTAGTTCAGTTAGTTGATGTAGTAAACATGCAAATAAAGTAAATAGCAGAATGTAAATGCAGTAAAGTAATGTAAGCAAGATCTTCAGTGGAGTAAAGATAGTCTGCAACTCTTCTATTGGCTCAGCAGTCTGCTAACGAAAATGCACTGCTGATCTTTACCAAACATAGTTTTGTCCAATTGATAATACAAGATGAAGTTTAATACCAATGACTGATCTGTCAAGTGAGCTCACCTAACAGGACAAAGACCAATCCCCTAGGCAACTTCATTTGCTCAATTGTCCAAACTATAAGAGTACTTAGGAATTGTTGATACCAATGACTAATCGGCCAAGTGAGCGCACCCAGCAGGGCAAAGACTAGTCCTCTTGGTGAATTCCAATACCCTGCTGACCTATCAGTAAGTCAGCCCACCTTGATAATCCTAAGTTCAGTTCTTAACTTAACAAATCTTTCACTATCCAAAGGTTTTGTAAAGATGTCATCAAGTTGATCTTCAGTAGGAATATAAAGAACCACCACATCTTTCTTTTCAACATGATCTCTAATAAAATGATGTGTTACATCAATGTGTTTGGTCCTTGAGTGCAAAACAGATTTTTTTTGTGATTGCAATTGCACTTGTGTTATCACACATTATGGGAATTTCTCTTTCTTCAATCACATATTCCCTTAGTTGTTGTCTTAACCATAAAACTTATGCATAGTAGCTTCCAGCAGCAATGTATTCAGCTTCAGCAGTGAAAGTTGATATTGAGTTATTTTCTTGCAAAACCAGGAGACAAGTCTATTTCCCATCAACTGACAAGTTCCTGTGGTGCTTTTTCTATCAATCTTGCACCCAGCATAGTCAAAATCTGAGTAGGATATAACTTTGAAATTTCCATCTATTGAATACGATATCCCTACTCCCAAAGTTTCTTTAAGATACTTGAAAATCCTTTTTACTGTAGCTAAGTGACTTTCCTAAGGTTTAGATTGAAATCTTGCACAAACACCTACTGCAAAGGATATATCGTCTGCTGGCAGTGAGGTACATCAGACTGCCTATCATCCTTCTGTATAAAGTCTGATCAACATCTTTGCCTTCATTGTCTTCATCCAATCTAATGCTTGTACTCATAGGAGTTGATACTTTGGTGCTATTTTCCATACCAAACTTCTTCAACAGCTCCTTGGTGTATTTTGTTTGATGAATAAAGATCCCATCTTGGATTTGCTTGACTTGTAATCCCAAAAAGTAGTTCATTTCTCCCATCATACTTATCTAGAACTTTCTTTTCATGAGGTTAGCAAACTTTTCACATAGCAATTCATTTTCAGAACCAAAAATTATATCATCCACATAAATTTGTACCAGTAGAGTGCGGTCACCTTCATTGATTCTGAAAAGAGTCTTGTCAATGGCACCTTTGGTAAAACCATTTGTTGGTCCGTTGGAAAGGCTAACACAAGTTTAGAGGGGGGGGTGAATAAACTTGTCACCAAAAACGATCTGAATCGGAAAAGTCTCGGAACCGAGTTTCTCGAAACTTAAGCCGATCGATCTTCGGTTCCTCGTCCCTTTAACTTGTGCGGAGTTCGCTTAGCTTAACCGAATATAAGTTATTACCGACTTATATTTAGTCTCGTTAACTCGGGCGGATAAAACTAGCCTTTAGTGCAACAGGTGTGTAATTAGAAAACTAGACCTTCTATGTAACAGTTAAGTGCTGACTCAGTGTCTAGTGTTTGCTGAGAGATAATGCAATAAATAAAACAAACACAGATGCATAAAGTAAATCAACACAAGATTTGTTTATGGAAGTTCCGGGTGGTGTAATCCCGTACGTCTCCCCTTCTCATGTGGCGTAGGAGGTATCACTAGAAAAATGAGATAACCGTTACAAAATTCTAGCACTATGACAGTCTTTCACGACACCCTAGTTTCACTGTCTACACAAAATGAAGAAAGGTGAGATTGCTCCCTTCACTCTGCACACTGATCTTTTGGAGGTGGAATTGCTCCTTCACCAGCTCACTACTCACACACACAAATTCCGCAACCGCACCAACTGCTGTAGCAACACCGTATGAAGAAAGGTAGAATTGCTCTCTTCAAACTATGCACAGCCAACCCTTTTTCACAAAGGTTAGGTTTAGAATTAATCAAGGATTAATTCAGTCAGCTGTTTGATTTTTTCTGGATCTGACTTTGTAGCTCCAAGATGCCTTCACTCCCACTTGATGGGTTACTGGATCTTCCTTTGAAGTTTTCAAGGCAGTGTCATTGGCTCCCCTTTATCTGGATAAATATAATCTGATTTTTTATGGATCTGGATTTGGATCTTGAATGTATGCTTGTAAAGCTCTTTTTCTGATCCTCCTCTCACTTACTTCAAGTGATTTTCTTGTATATTTATAGGGGTGATGTATTACACTTGTCATTTAGCCAACGTTCATATGTACGATCTTTTGTCGTATTGATAGCTTGAATTCAATCAAGGCCTTAACTCAGTTTTCTACTCTTCTTCAAAACTGAGTACCTTGTTTACTTAATATCGACTTTAATTCACTAAGTCGAGTACACCGCTCGCCTTTCTTCTTTTCCAGTGTAACCGATAATTTTTGTCCTTAAGATTATTCAGTTTTATATGATCTATAACTCGCTTTCGTGTCACCCCGTACTTGCTCGAATCCCGACTTATAGTCATGACTTAATCGACTTCTAACCGAGTTTGCCACCTCGGTTCTTCAATCTTCAACAACCGAGTCTCGTGTCCCCGCTTCTTCGGTCTTCTAGATAAGCCAACCGAGTCTCGTGTCCCTCGGCGAACTTATCTTCTTCGGTTTCGCATACCGAGTTTGAACCCTCGCTTCTTCAAGTGCATATTCGAGCTTTTCTTGTTATAACTCGCTTTCCTTGTTGTGACCCAAATTGTTCGCCTAGTTCCTATTCTATTACAATGCTTGTCCGAAACAACCTATACAAAGTTCAGACTCTAGATAGAACTTATACATTTGTCTCTAGACCATTTCTTGCTTCTTCTTTTATTATGCACTATAACAGTTAGTTACGACTTCATCATCATGGGTTGTAAGTGATTTGTCTAATTTTGTGACGAATCATCATCAAAACATAAATAATATTTCCAACACCATTGTTCACCAAGAATTGAGATAAAGTCTCATACCATGCTCTTGGTGCTTGTTTCAAACGATAAAGTGATTTATTGAGTCTATACACTTTATCTTCTTAGTCTCTAACTTCAAAACTAGGATGTTGTTGAACATAAGCCTCTTCTTCCAGAATGCCATTCAAAAATGCACTTTGACATCCATTTGGTATACTTTGAAGTTCTTATGTGCAGCATATGCCAAAAATAATCTTATAGCTTCCAATCTTGCAACTGGGGCATATGTCTCATCAAAATCTATTCTGCTTGAGAATAGCCTTTTGTCACTAGTCTGGCCTTGTTTCTAGCAATGGTATCAGATTCATCCAGTTTGTTTATGTATACCCATTTAGTGTCAATTACATTTGCATGATCATGCCTCTCCACTAGTGTCCATACCTGATTTCTTTCAAACTCAATAAGTTCTTCTTGCATTGCAATTATCCATTCTGGATCAGAAATTGCTTCTTCAACAACTTTAGGTTCAATTTGAGACAAAAAGCATATAAACATGGCTTCTAGTTGTCTTCTATTCCTTACACCTTGTTGTACATCACCAATAACTTGTTCAGGAGGGTAATCTTTTAACCATTGTAAATCTTGATTTGTTTGATTTACAGGAACCTAATCTTCAGTAGGGTCTGTTGTTGGTTCGGTATGCGGATCAGCAGATCCGTGAACTGCATCTGTTGTTGTATCAGTAGTGTTTCCAGCATGTTGTTCAGCAGGGACTTCTTCTATTCCAGAATCATAAACCTAGTCACTTATCTTCTTTAATACATCAGCATATTCTGGATTAGTAACTTCTAGATTTACAGCAGGTTCTGAAACTTCATCATTCTTCATTCCAGTGAACTTGGGTTCATCAAACACAACATGTATTGATTCATCATGTTTCAAAGTCCTTTTGTTCAGCACCCTAAATGCCTTGCTGACTGAAGAATATCCCAAAAATATTCCTTCATCTGATTTTGGTTGGAAAGTCTTCAGTTTCTCCCTATGATTTAAGATAAAGCATTTACTCCCAAATGGATGGAAATATGATATGTTTGGCTTTCTTCCATTCCAAATTTCATAAGGTGTCTTCATAAGGTTTTTATTCACTGAGGTTCTATTCTGTGTGTAGCATGATGTATTGATTGCTTCAGCCCAATATCTTTCAGGTAACTTTGCCTCACATATCATAGTCCTCCCTGCTTCCTTCAAAGTCCTGTTTCTTCTCTCAGCAACCCCAATTTGCCGAGGTGTTCCAACAGCTGCTAATTGATGCAGCACACCATTTTATTCACAGTATTCTCTTATGAATTTGTTTAGTAACTCAATACCCTTGTCTGGTCTGATTTTCACTACTGTCACACTTTTCTCATTTTGCAATCTCTTCAAAAGTTCAGGCATCTTTTGAAGTGTTTCACTTTTCTTATTCATGAAAATTACTCAAGTGTATCTTGAATAATCATCCACAACTATCAGAGTGTATTTCGTCCCTGTTATGATTGTTGGTATTACTGGTCCAAATAGATCCATATGCATCAGTTCCAACACTCTCTTGGTTGATTGTTTAGTCTTTGACTTGAAACTTGATTTTGTTTGTTTACCTTGCTGACAGGCATCACATATTCCATCCTTCTTATATGTGATTTCAAGTAAACCAACCACCAACTTCTTCTTCACCAACTGATTGATATCTTCAAAGTTGAGATGATTTGACAAATCTTGTGCCATAACCAATTGAGTTATGACTTTGTATGTACAATAAGACATGTTTCTGGAACAGCAGTAGACCAATCTATTATATACATGTTAAGTTGTCTTCTCCCAACCAATACAACTTGCTCTCCCATTTCACTCATGACAATGCAGTAGGCTTTGTCAAAAGTGACTTTGTAACCCATGTCACAGAATTGTCCAGTGCTCTGTAGGTTGTAGTCCAAGCCTTCAACATATGCAACATTCTTGATTGTCAAACCATTCCTCACCAGTGTTCCATATCCCCTACTGTATCCTGGTGTACTTTTGTTTCCAAAATTGACTTTAGGTCCATCATTTGCCACAAAATTTGTCAAACAGTGCTTACTTCTTTTTATATGTCTGGAACATCCACTGTCAAAGTACCATACACCCTAAAAACAAATTTAATGTGTTTTAGGTACCCAAACATGTTTGGGTCCATAGTGGTCAGTGGTAAGCACAACCCTTGACAAATTTCCACAAGGTCTTCTTTGGAAAGTTTTGCACTTTTGTTCATATATGTATGCTACATTTCCATAAAATCTGACATTTGGTTGTGTAGCATTCACATATGTTTCTGGCCTTTTGGTACATAATGTTGTTTGAAGTGATTTCTGTTGTTAAAAGCATTAGCATAACCATAAGATTGTTGTCTGTTAGGAACACCCCTGTATTGTGGTCTCTACTGAAGTCTTGGATAGAACCTTTGATGAGTCCTCTGCTGATTCCACTGCTGAGGTCTAGGCTTAGCATTATGGTTATGTCCATTATTTCTAGCAGCAGGGGCAGGAATATTCCAATCTTCATCGGTAGGGAACAATCTGCCTTCCCTCTGAGATAAGTATCCCTTGAATGATTAACATTCTTAGGTTTAGCATTCTTATCCTTGGAATATTTCTGGTTTTTCCCTTTTTATGGTTCAACAGACTTTGCAGCAGGTCTGCTATTAGCAGGTCTAGAAGGTCCAACAGTCCTACCTTTGGATGCACCCTTTTTTCGGAGTTGTTGTCCTTTTTTACTTTTGATTTTGCTTCTTTGAAGCATTCTCAGTAGATTTCACTGCCTCGGCAACCTTTTGAGGTGTTAGATTTTGTACAGGTACAAACTTAGGACCAATTATGGTACAAAATTCAGCACCCTTACTAGATCCATCCTTAGAAGATTGTTGAGTTTCAAATACAAGCCCTGTTTTATCACCATAAGGTTTTCTTGATTTGAATGCAGTTGTGGAACTGGATTGTGCAGCAGATTCAACAGCTACTGCAGGTGCATCAGACTTATATTGATTCTGTTCATAATCCTTTTCTATACCCTTGAGAATTTTTAATTCAGCATTTAATCTTTGAATTTCTGCTTGAAGTGCTTCTCTTTCAACCTTCATAACTGAGTTTGAACCCTCAACCTTCAACCATCAGCAGGTTCTTAGACACTCTACTGACCTAGAAACCTTACTGACCTAGATAGGTCTGCTGAACAAGTCAGCTGACGTCTTTACAATGCTTGTTTGATCAAACCTATACAAAGATCAAACTCTAATAAACCTATACATTTAATCTAGACATCTTTTTTCCTTTGCTCTATAATAGCTAGTCTGGCACTCATCATTAAAACATAAAATATGTCCAACAATAAGGGAGATAATCTTCATCCACCAAGGAGAAGACCAATGGGATATGGTCCAAGGATTATACTGACAACTGACCAATATGGACCCAACAGATTTGGGTACCTAGGAAAACTTAAATTGTTTTGTAGGATGTCTGGTACTTTGACAGTGGGTGTTTCAGACACATGACAAAGATTCAACCTTATTTGGAAGAGTATGTTTCAAAAGATGGGTCTTAGGTGAACTTTAGAGGAAAGGAGAAACCAGTGATCACATGTCAGTGAAGTTTTAGTGAAGAATGGCTTGAAGATCCAGAATGTTGCTTATATTAAGGGTTTACAATACAACCTTCTCACCACAAGTCAATTCTGTGATATGAGGTATAAAATGATGTTCAAAAAGAACACATGCAAAGTTCAAAATGACATGACGAATCAAGTTTTGCTATCAAGAAAGAGAGTCAATAACATGTACATTGTTCGCTGGACAACAGCTATATAAGAAACCTGTCTACTGGTTTAGACAAATTCAGAGGTCGGTTTGATGTGGCACAAGAAGCTGAGTCACCTGAACTTCAAAGCTATCAATCTGTTGGTCAACAAGAAGCTTGTGGAAGGTCTTCTAGATGTTGTATACAAAAAGGACAACATCTGTGATTCTTGCCAGAAAGTAAAACATATAAAATCAAGTTTCAAATCAAAATCACAGCAGTCAACCAACAGAGTGCTGGAACTTGTTCACATGGGTTTGTTTGGACTAGTTACACCCTTAAGCATCAATGGAAAGAATTATACATTTGTAGTGGTTAATGATTTCTCAAGATACAAGTGGGTTGTGTTTTTGGCAAAGAAGAAAGAAACTCTACATAAGATGCTTGTGCTGATGAAGAGATTACAAAATGAGAAAAGCCTGACGGTTATCAAATCAGATCAGACAGAGCTACAGAGTTCTTAAACAAAGTCATCAAAGAATACTATGGAGAAAATAGCATTCAGTCCAGTTGTTAGCTGCTAGAACACCTCAGCAAAATGGAGTTGCAGAGAGAAAAATAGAACTTTAAAGGAAATAGGAAAAATCATGATAGATTAATCAGGACTACCTCAAAGTATTGGGCTGAAGCAATCTATAGAGCTTGTTACACACAAAACAGATCCTTGATGAACAAGAAGATGTAGAAAACACCTAATGAGATATGGAATAGAAGAAAACCAAACATTTCATATTTTCATGCCTTTAGAAGTAAACGTTTCATCCACAAAAATGGAAAGGATCAACTAAATACTTTTGAATCCAAAGCTGATGAGGTGTATTCTTAGGGTATTCAGCAGTCAGCAAAGCTTTTAAAGTGTTGAATAAGAGAATATTTATGCATTAAGAATCAATACATGTAGTGTTTGATGAACCAAACTTCAATGGTGAGATGATTGAAGAAGTTCCAAAACCAAGCAATCAGCTGAAAGACAATGAAATATTTTTTGTGGAAATTGTAAGGAACACAAATGATTTGAAGATATCTAATGAAGAGAATTCAGCTGAGCAACCTGCTGAACACTCAGCTGAGACCTCAGCAGCTTTTTTGGTGGCAGTCATTGGACGGATTTATGTTTCGATCATCAACCGGGAGATAAAGCAACGATCTTTGAAAGATCATTATGGTAATGGCTCGATCTTCTCTCTTACATATCTTTGTAGTTTGCAAAATCGATTTTTAGGTTACGGAAATCATTTTTTTGTATTTCCGATGTGAAACCCTAGTTTATTCCCTTACAGACAATTCATTGTGCATGTTCAATGCATAAGTGATAACTCTTTTTGGGATTAGCATTTTGTTCGAGGATGACCAAAAGCTAAGTGGTGTGTGATCATGTGTAAGTCTCTTAGTACTAGCAAGAGGACTAGGTCAATCGTAGTATAGAAAGGGCGAGTGGTCGATTCCATAGAGACTATTATCTAATTATGTTAAACACAACCACAATTCATAGGTCAACCGGATAGGGTGGTCATTGACCAACATGAATAAACATTAAATAAAAGAGATGCAAATAAACCAATAGTCAATCATATATTGAAAAGACATTAACCAAACTATTCATAACTAATCTCCCCTTAATCCTTATCTAATCCGTGTGTGTTGTCAAGCTATAGGTGTAGTCTCCTAACCTTATCTACTTCCATTGTAAGGACAGTAGACGTCTATGTGCAACTAACCTCCTTCGTTGGTTGTATTATCCCACATGCATTAAGTACTAGAAAGTGCCGGCTCAAGACCAAGAACCTCCCTAAGCAGCTATCGACTATGACTAGCACGTTCCAAGAGATCAATCCAGACTGTGTCCTAACTTACACTTCACTAACAGTCCTTCATGTTAATTTACGATGTACATAAAAAAGATTAGCCAGATCAAACATATCATGAATTAAACATGTCGATCAATGTAGCTGAAGCCGAACCATATAATCAGGGTTTACTAGGTGTCTCGATTCGGCGATAAAGACCATCGCTGAATTGAGAAAACGCAACCCATAATTCTGCGTTTAATGTTAACGAATCGAATAATAAGGATTAAGGTTCGTTTAATTAATTAATAGTTGATTACATGCAAGCATAGTCACAAGAACAATCATGAATCTAAAAAAATAAATAATACATTGGAATAGATGCTACCCATGGCGAAGAACGAATCTACTCCTCAATTCTCTCTCTCTCACCGGCAATTCGAATTGATCCATGACGAATATAAACCAAGCACAATTCAATAATGAAAGACTCTTGACTTATTTGCAAGAAGAAAAGAATAAAATAAAAGAAGACTTTATTCACCAAAAGATTACATTGTATCTAGTTGATAGATGAATGAATAAAATGAGGAATGAATGAATGGATTATTGATTACAAATCCGCAGCTCCAATGGCCTTATATAAGGTGTATAAACCGACCTAAGGGAAAACCTAATCCTTGGAGGACAAGAAAACACGTTCTAGAAGATTCTCGGAGGCTCGATGAGTCGGCAACCACTCTCGACTAATCGAGGGTATTTTTGTACTTTTTCTTCTGCCGACTTAACTTGGAAGGTTCTAGAATGCCCTAGGCCCAATCCTTCTATCCAGTCCACTATAGAATCCATTCGTAAGGCTAGGCCTAAGTTTCATTACCAATCAAATTCTCGGGTTAAATCTCCGTTCGAAACACTTCAGCCTTCAGCTCCGTTCAGTTCTTTATCAATTGATTCTCACATCCAGCCCAAATAATGCTCCAAACACTCGTTCATCTATCAATAAAATCATAGCACGCATAGTAGCTTCTATTTATGACAAATAACGCATAAAATACAAGGTTAATACGCATAATACCAATTTAGTCACTCCGGACGTTGCATAATCACATTTAGCTAATTAACCCATTATTTCATACGTATTATCACCATTGAGAACACAAATCCAGGGTAAGTGGATGGTAAAATATGATACCAAGTTGACCGTCATCAGGTGCTTGATAAGAGTCAACCCTACTATGTATTTCACTCTTATTTTGACCTATTTTATAGCACTTTGAGTCCTATAAGAATCTCTCAACAATTAAATTGAGACAATCTCTCTCAACAATTAAACCATTAATAATCATACATCTCCATTTAATTGTTGATTATCTTCCTTTTTCAGCCAAGATATTTCCAAAAATATCCTTGTGTGTGTGACCTATTGTCTTAGATCTTAAAGGTACGCCCCGAGTATGCCACCTCAGGGTCGGTCTGTGACTCGACGAGTACCCAAAATCCTATCATTTCGGAGAAGAAGACTTGAATTTTGATAGTGGTGAAAGCCACCCCTAGTGGGCCGAAATCAAAACGGCACGAGGCATCACCATTCTCTCACATGTTTGTGTCAACAGTAGAGGCCGTGGGGTCGGTTGTCACCTTCCTCGCCCTCCCTCATTATTTTGGAAAATAGGTAGTCTCATTAGGATTTTCAAAATTTCTAAATGATATGAAAAACAATAAATCATGAATATTTATTAATACTCCCACCATTGTATCCGTTCCAAATACCGTCTAAATGGTGTCACTGTATTCATGATTTTCCAATTTTATGGATTTATTAAAATTCATTGTGCAGACACTACGCAATAAAAATTCACCTAAAATTTTATGATCCTAATACATTAGGACCAATTATTTTCCCAATAATTCGAAATCAATAAATCACAAAATTTTATTCTACCTCCCACTAGATTATCGGGTCCAAATACCGTCTAACTAGTGTCATTTTCCATGACTTTCCAATTTTTTGATTATTTAGAAATTTTTTATGTAGACAGTACATAATCAAAATTCACCTAAGAATTTTAGTGTCCTAATCTTGTCATGATAAAAATTCAGGAACATAGAATTTTCCAATAATCTGAAGAAAAAAAAACAAATCATGAAAAGCAATCACCAACTTATCGATTCCAAATACCGTCGAGTTAGCGTCCCTCTTTTCAAGATTTTCCAATTTTCGATTATTAAAATTCTTTTTAAGTAGGCACTACATAATCAAAATTCTCTAAGAATTTTAGATCCAAAATCAATTTTACCCAGTAAATTTTGTTTTTATCATTTGAATTTTATATCCAAATAAAATTTCGTTTGTCCAATTAATTTAATTAATTACCAAAATTAAATTAAATTATTTACATGTTCATACATGCCTAATTAATGACAAAAATTATTTATCAACATGTATGCATACGCTAGGAGTGGAATTCATGATTGTGTTGCATGCATGATATGACATGGTTATATCACATAAATAATCACTAAAGAAAATAAATGCCGAAAAGTAAACCACTGAGATGGATTGGTTGGTACCCCTGCATCTATTCTATTACAAACATGAAAATAAAATGAAAAGATTCAATGCGTCTTCGTCTTCGTATTCAACCGCGCACCATATTTTGAATCTGTTCGAACCTGGATCCCTTCGGCCCTAAAAAAAATTGGAACCCTCGATGCATCGAGGCAATTTTTTTGGGTTCGTCTGCTCTCCTGGAAAAATGACTCTGCTTGGTTCTTCGTGCAGCGGCTTTCAGCAACGTAGATGACAAAAAAATTCGCTAATCTATTCTATTTCTATTTAGAAAAATAAAACATAACAGTAGTTTACAAGGTGATGCCCGACTACAAAATATCTAACGGATAAACAAGTACCAACCCCAAATTCATCTCGTCAACCAAAATATTCAACCACGTAATATATATATATATATATATATATATATATATATATATATATATATATATATATATATATATATATATATATATATATATATATATATATATATATATATATATACATAGTATACAAAAGATGCAACTTTTATTCTATTGCAATTTCACTCCCAAATAATTAATTATGCAATCAAAATCGCAAAATCGCTTTAACCTGCCTCAGCTACCCCATGTTGGATATACATAAACCTGAATCAGGAATCCCAAACGCGAAAAACACGAATCCGGAATTTTTCCGGTCTCGACGCATCGAGAGTGGGTCTCAATGCATCGAGGGTTTTTCTGTTTTTCCGATCGACAAGATCAAATCTGATTCACAGCACTGATCGAGACACACGATCATGTGCAACGGAAACTACGAAATAAATTTGTTTTTGATTTTACCACGACTTGAAACACATAACTAATTAATATGATCTACAAGAAGGTTTGAAGATTTACCCAACCGAAGAGAAGCCGTGATCTTTCGAGTTGTATCTCTAAACGACGACTGGTGGACGTGGATCCTGCATTCGACCCTCCTCAAATATGCTCAATAAAAACCTAGGGTTTTTCTTCTCCAAATGGCTAGGACAAGAAACTAACTTTTCTCTTCTTTTCTCCAAAATGGGCGCAAAAGACTTCTTGTCAATTGTGTTGGAAGAAACTTTCTTTATATAAGAAAATAACCAAGCAAGTGAGAGTTATCCCTTTCACAAGACTATTATCTTTTTATTTAAGGAAAAGAAAAGATAATCTTCATTAAATAAGAGATAATAATCATTAAATGAGAAAATCAATCTCTTATTTTATCCATTAATTATTTAACAATTAAATAATAATTACACATGTGATATATCTCAGAAAAAAAAATTCCCCCTATTTTCTAAACATGTGGCGCCAATAATGTGCCATGAAATAAGAGAAAATGTCTTTTTTTATTTTATATATTATTTAATGAATAATATTTCGCATGTTCATTAAATAGACTAACTATTTAATTTATCTTGAGGTTAAAAAATACGAGAATACACTCGCGTGTTAGGAGTCAACCTGGGGACCATGGACCTATAACAAGTAGCTCCAATAAATTGAATAAAATATTCATCGAACATAACATTTGTATTCAACTTATTAATATAGGAATCACGCCACCATAAATCCGAAACTGAACTCTATCGATTATAGATATAACTTATTCTCAATATATCGAGTCAATAAGCATCCACTGATACAATCATTACATACATATTAACCTTCCATAGACTATCCGTAATGAAGCGGGAATGTTTCCGTAAACCTTCTTCATTACATCTTATACTTATTTACCATTAATCTACTAGTGATCAATTAGTTCATAACCAATATGAACTCCGCAGATTGATCAGTTTCTAGGAGTAACACATAAGGGGATTGTCTTTCTACTTTCCTCTGGAAGGAATGAATTTCGTATCTGTGAAACACACACTCGCTACTAATTCTCGAATAGTGCTAACTTGAAAGTGATTCAGATTGCGCCTCTTAGCAATCTTTAACGAACACATCAAACCATATCTTGAAATAAGTAGGAGTTTGCTATCACTTCAAGGTTAAAGTTAATCTATATATGACCATCTTGTGATTTAGTAAGATTTCTCCATCATAGAATTATATGAGAAATGCAGACTAAATCGGTCCAATCATATATGACTACATCATATATAAATGTCTCACTTAGATAACCAATATCGACAGTCCGGATAAGACGGTCACACCATAAAGTGTTCTAGACACATTAATGGTGGTTTAATCAATAGACCTCATACTTTGATTAAATTCACCACGGACTAACAATTCAAGTGTATCACCATGAACTTAATCCTCGCGTGTGACACACACTAAATTATATGGCTACATATTTACAACTTGGGATTTTCAACAGTTTATTGCTTATTAGCATGAAACAAATAATAAGATGATGTCATTAATTAATTTTGAAAACAATTATAAAAATTGTCTTTCGGGCACTACATCCAACAAGGGTAAGGTAAGGGTAGGGTAGAGTAGGTGTGGTAGGGTAGGGTATGGTGGTGATGGGGTATGGTGGGGTGGGGAGAGGTAGCGTAGGTTAGGTAAGGTTTTGTAAGATAGAGTAAGGTATGTAAGGTAGGGTATGTAGCGTGGTAAGGTAGGGTGCGGTAGGATTGGGTAGGGAGGTAGGAGGTATGGTGCGGTGAGGTAGGGTAGGATAGGTAAGGAGGAATGGTGCGGTGAGGTGATTTGTAAGGTGATTGGTACGGAAGGGTGGGTATAGTGGTGTGGTGGGGAAGAGCTTCCACACCCCACCATTTCCACAATATTCTACTTATGTACTATACCCCACCCTACCCCACCCAACCTTAATACACTATCGTGTCATGTTCATCACTCAATGTGTAACCTTTTATACAATTGTTTCATTCTATTCTCTTACATTCCAAATGCAATAATGAAATGAGTTTGTTCCGTTCCGTTCCATTCATATCACTTTATTTCATTTCATTTCATTCATACGTAACAAACATGCCATAAGGCTATAGAACCAGGAAAAAAACTACAAATAAAATATTTTTCCCCTCCAAAATAGCCACCAGCAATCCGCCCCACCACACGCCTTCACTGTATTGTACAAGAAGCCCGATAGCATAACATCATCTCCCGAATAAGCAAACAGCATGTCACTAGCACTCCCAGGAAGTCACCGCCGGAGATCAAAGGCCCGGAACCCATCACCAAGAGTCGGACTTAAAAGTGCAGAAGATAAAAGGTTATAGGAGCACTACCGGCGAAGAACCTATGATAGTAGAGCACCAATTGAGAGCGGTGGCAGAGCACCAAGCCGGACACTGAAACCCCCCAAATGAACCAGCAGCAGACAGTCGATCTAGCCCGTACGGACCAAATCCGACCGAAAACTGCTAGCGATCGGAGGAGTGGACCACCAAATCTCCAAGCCGACACCATCAAAGAAGCCACCGAATAAAATTTCTTCACAGCATGCAGATCAAATTAAGGCTTGCGGGAGCAGATCTGAAGGAAGAAGCGAGCAGCTCAACCAAAGCCACGAAGGACGACAGCTAGAACATGGAAGAGCGAAGAAACGAAACGATAAAAATAAGAAAACTCAGAAAGAATGAGGAAAAAACAAATAGAAAAACAAAAACCACCTCCGGTGAGTCACCGGATGGGCGAAGAAACAACGTGAAAAAGACAATCAGAAGGAGGAGAGTTTCGTTGGGAGACAAGAGGAGAGAGAGAGAGAGAGCTATTTCTTCTTACTCACCCTTCTCATATGTGTAGTCGGATTTCAACTTTTAAATAGAGATTTATATGATGGAAATATGGAATTTCACACATTTTTATTGATATGAATTATTTAAATATATATATTATAGAATTCGGCTTATATACATGGAAGATAAATATTGTTGTCACGACAAAATATACATAACAAAGTATTACAACATACACTTATAATAGTGATATTTATAATATTCATATGAATTAATTGATTTCACATCATCTCAGATAGTAGGAGACAAAGGTTCTACAAACCTTTTCTAAAAGGTTAAAGAAAAGCGTTTTTTCATAGGTTTTTTCCAATAGGTTTGTATTTACAAACCTTTTGTAAAGCGTTTTTCTTATTGTGTGAAGGTTTTTATAAAGGTTTACAAACCTTTTATAAAATGATTATGAACCGTTGACGTGGCAAAATAAAAAGTTTATAATAATAGATAAAAGGTTTATAAAACAAAAAGGTTTATAACCGATGACGTGACATAGTTATAAATCTTTTAAAAGGTTTATAACCGGAGATAGCCTTATACCGCGGTCACTAGTCATTTTTTTTTTTTTTTTTTTAGTAGCGCGGTCACTAGTCATGTACGAACTAAAAAGCAAGAACTATTTAAGTAAAGGAGATATTGTGCAATCACAGTATCCACCAGAAGTCCAGGAGTACCCACCCCACCACTCTCTCTCTCTCTCTCTCCCTCCCTTTAATTCTCTGCTGCCCTTTTCTTCTTCTTACACACAGTTGATATCATATCATCATCGCAGCAGCAAACCAAGTATATATTATCATCACTAACAAACTCTCCTTTGTCTCAATATGTCTTTAAACCACTTCCCTTCGGACTTTTCACAAACACATTGGTGGCCACAACCCCAGCAACATGAAATGATGATGATGGAACCCCTTAATTCAAAAACAACTACTACTTCTTCTTCATCCTCTCCCCCAAGTTTCTGGCCCAACTCTCATCATCAATTCTTCAGCAGCACGGGTCATCCAATTTCCTGCTCCACTATTTCGGGTCTCAGATTCGATCTAAACAACGAAGAAGATGAAGAAACGCAGCTGACGACAGAAGAAAACACCATGAAAGATCATGCGGTAGTACTAGAAGAAGAAGTAGTAGATATTGGGCATGAAATAATTATTCCTAAAGAGCCTTTGTTCGAGAAGCCATTGACTCCGAGCGATGTCGGTAAACTGAACCGCCTTGTCATCCCAAAACAACACGCGGAGAAGTATTTCCCGTTGAATGGCGTGAGTGAGTCCGGTGAGAAAGGACTGCTGCTGAGTTTCGAGGACGAGTTAGGGAAGCCATGGAGGTTTAGATACTCGTATTGGAACAGCAGTCAAAGCTACGTGTTGACTAAAGGATGGAGCCGTTTCGTGAAGGAGAAAAAACTGGACGCCGGTGATATTGTTCAGTTTGAGCGGCACCGCCATGACTGTGACCGTATGTTCATTGGGTGGAGGAGGAGAAAAAACGTGGGCGGAGGATCTGTTCATCAGGCGGCGGCGGCGGCGGCGAGTGTGGTGGTTGTGAGTAGTAGTACTGGGGGTAACGGTAGGTGGCAACCTTATCCACCGCAGACGACGTTTCATGGTCCTTCAGCTCTTTCTCTGCCATACCCACCACCTGCCTCTGTTCATGCAGGTATCATTTTCCCAATTTAATTAACACAATTTTCTTTCCACTAATTAAAACCCTATCTTCTATTTCTTTCTTTTTGTTCTTTGTTTTTTAAAATCAATATTACTTTGAATTTTTATTTTAATCCTCACTGATTATAAATTTTTCCATATATATATATATATATATACAACACAATTCATAACTATAAAATAAAAAATGCATTCGCTATCGTACGGTGAGGACCATGATGGAGAGTACATTGTGACATTTTGGCAATAAGGCGACAGGGCAATTAATATGTATTAGTGCAAGTAAAGCCTGGGTTGCTGCTGCTCAGCTACGTACCTGGATATGGTTTTGTACCACATCTGTAATTCTAATAGAGTAATAATACGGACACAATCGTTGTGACACAACGAATGTCACAACATGTATGGTTTTGTACCACATTTGTAATTCTAATAGAGTATTGATACGGACACAATCGTTATAACACAACGAATGTCACAACGTCTATCTATATCGTTGATTTTCAAGTAAACTCATTGATCATTATTATATTCATCATTATCAACGGTATAGATACACGTTGTAGCACTCGTTGTGTCATAACGGTTGTGTCCTTATCATCACTCATTCTAATACTCTTTTTTTTCCTTTTTTTTTTTCCCATAACGGGTTTGAACATGGGTTCTAATACTCTTTTCGTTCCAATTTATTTGAGCAGTTGTCAAAAATACAGATATTAAGGATGTGAGTTAATAAATTAACTTTTACAATGAAATGACTAAAATGTCCTTGGATATAATTAATGCAACCTTCTTTTTTATATATCCTACTGTAATAAATAAATGTAATTCAAGTAAAAACATAATAAATATTGCATTAAAATTATATTGTCTCATATAAAATGAAACAATATATTTTGATGACTGTATCAATTAATTTATTTATTATTGTTTTTTCACAACAAATACACATCTTGTAGTATTTAGTAGTTGACGTAACATAATAACGGTATAAATTAATTCATTCTATTCAAATCTTTTTCTATATGCTATCAAAAAAGTTATGTTTTCGTTTATGTTTTTTTTCTCCACAACACTTATTTATAACATTTCATACAATTAAACTCTTGACAAACATTTTTTTTTAATAAATTATAGACAAAAATATACTACTTACGTCCCAAAATATAAATTCATTTAACTTTTTGGTTTTTTCCTATAATATAAGTCCTTTAGATAACCAAGAAAACTATTTATTACATTTTTCTCCTTTTACCCCTTATTTATTATTACCCACACACTTTTCACTAACATTCAAAGGTCATTTTGGAATTTTTCATCAAAATTAACGATACATAACTAATTTAACCAATTTTTTTAATTTGTGTAAAAAACCTCAAATGGATTTACATTTTGAGACCCCATCCCATAAAAAATGACAACATTTTACTATTCACGTAGATTAAGAAATTCAATTAATGTGTTGTGTTTTAGTAGTAATAGACATATACACATCTATCTTATAATTAATGGTTTCTTTGAAATATGAAGTGAATATACAACAATAAATGTTAAGCTAGGGGTATATTTAGAAAAGGATATTAAATGATGTAATGATTTTCTAAATGAGACATTTTTTATAAGACAATTTTTTTTTCAAATATGAACATTTTTTATACGACGGAGGTAATATCAGATTTAATTGACATGGAGTCTCAAATTCTTATCACATATCTTTCTTGCAGTAGTGGTAGTAAATAAATACTAATGGAACTTCATGGGAATTTGTAGTCGTAAATTAATATGAAAGTCAGGTATAAAATTCCGTGCATTTCCATTACATGACTTCCATACTAGTAGTACTACTCTTTTTATCTTATTAGTGAAGATAAATAAATAAAATGTAACAGTATTATACATAAAAACATTTTTTTTTATTTTATTAGTGAAGATAGAATTGATTAATTATGTTTTTCAAATGCATCCGAAATTATTATTGGAGTTGTTAACACATAATCATGAGTAGTAAATTATTATTATTATTATTATAATTAATGAACTAAAGAGAAAAAAGCAAAAGAGAAGGTAAAGAACTGAAATGCACGTGGTAAGGTAACTAATAATATATATTGTTAATATTGACAGCAGCAGCAGGTGGAGGGGAGAGTAGGACAATAACAGCAGCAAGTGGAAACTGCAAGAGGCTAAGGTTGTTTGGTGTGAACATGGAATGCCAACCAGATGACGACTCTGTTTCTTCCAACCAGTTTCCGGGTCCGGGTCCAGGTCCGGGTCCATCCCCGCCCAACTATCACTACTACCCCAAACTACTTCATGCTAATTATCACCATCCTAATCACATGGTACGCCTCACATTATTTATTTTTATTTTCTTGTTAAACTGTGGTGTATTAATTATTTTAACGGGGTAATTAATATAAACTCAATGATAAGTTTTGTACAAATGATTTTAATATTTTGTAGATCAATTTATGTGATTCATAGAAGTTTGTGCATTAAACAATGACCCATGTGCACAAATGTTGACTTTATAAATATAAGATCACATAATCATGAAAGTGAGTAGGATTAATTAGTAGATAATACAAGTACACAAATGTTATATTATTGTGTAAAATTCAGACTACCATGTAGACCACAAATGGGGTGATACTATATAAATAAAAGAATAATTAATGAGTAGTCCAATTTCCAATTATGATTTTCATGTTTCCTCACATGAGACAATTACAGAAACACAATTACAGAAGTGATTTGATTAACGGAAAATACTTGTATGGTGTCTCTTACGGTATGGAGACGCCATATAATACCGTACAGACCATATAATTTTATTTTGTATTTAAACTGTGTGGTTCTGATCGTTTCACCGTTAATTCAACTCAAATGCTCTCACCACACAAGTATTACTCTTAGTTAACTGTATTAGTGGAAGTTATTGTGTGGTGAGAGAATTTGAGGTGAAGTAACGGACGAAACGAACAAAATCACACAATTTAAATATATAATAAAATTATATAGTCTGATGAGTATCATATAGTGTCCGTGTGGAGACACCACACAATAACTTTCATGTATTAGCTATTACTAGACTGCTGGGAGTACTAATGAAAGATTTTAATAGTAGAGTAAAATGGTCAAAGTCCCATCTGTCAAATGAATGGGATTAGACTAATCAATAATTGTCCATTAAAAGTAAAGGAGTCCTTACTCTTTCAAGTGGTCTTCCAATTCAAGTTGGACAAGTAAAAAAAAAAAACCCTCTTTCAAGTGGTCTTCCAATTCAAGTTGGACAAGTAAAAAAAAAATTGATCACTTGTTCAACAAATGGTATTTAATTATTGAGATATTTTATTTTCTGGAACAAATCAATCTCATAATTGAACAAAAATATTAAAAAATAAAATATCTCAATAATGAAGTATTTTGGACAACAAAAATATCAACAATTATGTTATCTCCGTCTCAAAATATAAATCAACTTAGGAGTTTTCATATAGATTAAACAAATGGTTAAATTTCATAAATGTGGAAGTGAAATGTTTAAAATATCCTTTAACTATCATTAATGTAATAGTTTTTTTTTTTTTTTTTAGAAACATGCAATAGTACTATTAAATATGAAAGATGGTTGAATTTTAATAAATTAAGGATAATATAGAGAATATGATTTTCGGAAAGAAAAAAAAAATAGAGAATAAGACAATAAATATATCATTGATAATGTGTAATGATTAATATTCTAAGTTAAATTTAAAAATATCAAATAACCTATATTTTGGACCGAAAATAATTTTATTAAGCTTAATGGGCAAACCTTGTTATTCTCCAGATATTGACGGTACCATTCTAAGTAAGGGGGGGGACCTGTATAGTACTGCTAAAACAAATTAGGTAGGGAGGGGGGACCTAGCCACCACCCCCCACCACCGGCCTTTGAAAAACTTTTCTGGGCGTGGAATCGTGTACATCTTGAACACTACTAACAGGAAATATATTTATTTAGGCTCATAAAAGTAATTTCAATAAAATAAAGTCAAAGTATATCTTCCTTATTGTTATTTTCCTGTGGTCCTAGCTCATGACTTTCAAAATTTGAAGGCACAATTCATTGAACCATGTGATATTCATTTATTTTTCCACTTAGTTCAGCAAAAAAAAAAAAAAAAAAAAAAAAAGAAGAAGAATGGGATCTTATTTGATCTCAAACAAAAGTCTGTACAACACATTTACTTAAGTGGTCCACAAAAAATTCCACATATCTTTTACGTGTATGTTGAATTTGTGTATATGTGTTGTGGTCTAATTGATTGGCAATATATACGTATTATTACGACACGGATTTATCGCACGACTAAAACACGATAGCACTGCTAATTTTTAAAATTTAAGAATACGATAGGCGAATTTTTTAAATATAAATTAATATAAGATGAAGTATATAAATTCTAATAGAATTTGTATAATTAAACTAAGTAAAGTATGTAATATATGAATTTTTCCGTCTTAAAGTTTGGTGATTTTTCCCAAGTCATTCCCTATTTTGAAACTTTGACATACCGAATAATCTAAACCACGCAGTTTAAATCTAATTTAAAAACAGACGGTCACGATAGTGTGACATCTAACTCTCCACCGTGTGTACAGCGCACCTAAAAATCTTCCCTAAATGTTACTTCTTCTGTTTCTATTTAAGTGTCGTAGTTGTCAAAAATGTAAACAAACAAATTTATCTATCGTGGTTTCATTTTCATTATTTATTGTATTTTTCTACATCTACCCATATTTATTAAGGTGTTGATATTGAAAAAAATATTGCATTAATTATATTCAAGGGGTGTTATTGTCATTTTGATGTTAAATCAAAAGATTAACTTCTCTAATTAATATGTACTATGTTTTTATCAAATACGACAATTAAAAATAAACAGAGGGAGTACTCTTATTTTAGAACCCCCATACAAAAATGCATCAGTGGGCAAGGTCTCATATCCTAGTGGTTGCCATTAGGGTCTACCCGGACTCTCGAGTGAGATGACCCGGGTTCGATCCCCTTCCTCGTAGATTAAAAAAGCTTTCGTTCTAGTGAAAAAAATAAATAAATAAATACAATAAACAACAAAAGTCACAAAAAGTGAAAACTTTTAGGCATGTATTCATCTGACAATTAAGGAAATTGGCCTAGCTACTCTTAATTTGAAGAGTATAACACGTGATATTATCCTGACCACAGAAGGTAAATTATTATTTGCATTGTGTGGTCAAGATGATTTCATATGGTACTACTGCTCAAATGGAGTAAGTAGGTAAGAACTACCCTCCCAGTCCTATTTATAAATTGGGAAACTTGAAAATATACAGTAGACTCTCTATAAAGTAATAACGTTGGGCTAGCTAAAATATATTATATTATCGAAATATTATTTAATCGATAAAGTAATAATTTATTATTTTACATGTATAATAATAAAATATAATTTTATTGAATTGTGTTGAATTTCAAAATTCAAATTCTATATGCAAAGTATAATCAATTGTAAAACCTTTTCTATTCTCAAAGTCATTCATTGTATAAGTTGTTAAAGTATAATCAATTGTAAAATATTTTCTATTCTCGAAGTCATTTAATATGTAATTGGTGTAATTTCCTATTTTAATAAGATGATTTTCATCTCAAACTTAGTGATTTTCTCCTACAATATGATAGAAGCACTCCACAACTTCATAAAGCTTTGCAAAAAGTGAGGGATGAGATTCAAATGGATATAAATTTTCATACAAAGAAGACAACGGTGGACTCATATTTCACTAAGGCACTCTGAATTATTAAAAAAATAGTATATTTATTACTTTATATATCAGTTGGGACCTATATTAGCTAAAATTTTATACGGAGTATTACTTAATGCCTTTATCGAAATTATTACTTTAATTATTCGGCCCAAGTCGGGACCGTAAGAATTTATTACTTTATCGAGGTTATAATTTTATCGAGTATTATTTTATCGAGAGTCTACTGTATGCTCAAAAAGAATAATATCCCTGAAAATATGCTCTAAAAGTTAACATTAGAAAACTACATGCTCCCTTCGGTTCTGCGTGGCTTGTGTGTGGCTCATGCGCCGACGCAGGAATAGTTTTCCAACGTTAACTTTTGAAACATATTTTCAAAGATGTTATTCTTTTAAACAATATTTTTCCAAGTTTCACTTATAAATTTTCAAACTTATATGCTTATTTATATTTTTGTTTCTTTAATTGCTAGTTAGTAACAAACTTCAAATATTTGGTGAATTAAACAGGAAGTTGATTATCCAGGAGACATAAGCCAGAGTCGATATCAACAGGGATGAATGACTGACGATGATGAGAAGATATTCATTCAATGGGATGTGACTTCCAAAATTGACCTTTTTATTGGCATTTGGAATGTCAAGTAAAACGTAGTAGTACGTATAGTAGTATAAGAAGAAAGAAATCAGAAAAGAAAAAAAAAAATTATAAAATCCCAGATTTTGTGGCAACTTTTACTCAAATATCGTAGGAGTGGGAAATCAATCAATCAAATCTTTTTATATTTCTTCCAAAATTAAATTAAATTAAATTAAAGAAAGACCTGCACGGGAGGGAAGTTTTTGCCTAGTATCTTCATATACATCGAAATGACGATAAGAATAATTTAGACTACACAGTTTGAATTCAGTTTTAAAATAAAAAGTTAAAATTTTACTACATGGATGCACTCCGCATATAAAAAGTATTCTCACATGAAATGAAATGGGAAATGGAGACGTGATATCTTTTTACGTATCTTTAAAAGCAAAAAAACTTGAGGAGAAATGATAGTTATTAGCAAAGCATGGGGGTTTGTTTGCTTGACCATACATATCATGGGGCCCCGATGATGTAACCAAAATGTTGAAAACAAGAACAATTTTTTGACAAGAAAAATACTTGCCATTATTTTTTTTTTTTCGGTACACCTGACCGTTTGACCAATCATACATTAACATATGTATACATAACTAGTTGATTTTTCTCTTTTTTGTATGGAAAATGATTAATCCCCTGAAAATATCCCCACCCATCCTCCGAAAAGTGCAGTTGTATGGTGTAAGTTTTTCTGTTTTTATTTTTTTATAATTTTATATTTTTAATTTTAAGCAACAAACTAGTGGTTCAAAATATGTGTCGGTGTATTTTTCGGTGGATTCATCGATGCCGGAATCACTCTTCTTTTTGCATACATGAGATGCAGTTGTAATTGGCCGATGAATTATGGAATCTCTATGTAAGAATTTAGTGATTTTTTTTGGTCTTAACCGATTATCAATAGGTGAAAAATGAAAAATAATAAAAAATAAAATAAAATACGGTTTTTAAAAGATTTACGGTATCTACCAGAGGCGGATCTACCTTTGTTGGCGTTGGGTCACGTGACTCCATTAAGATTTGAGAAATTTTTTTTAGTTTTAAAATGTTGTAGTTTTATTTTTAAAAATGTAGTTTTGTACTTAAAAATGTAATTTTAGATTACGGTGAACTCACTGAAACAAATTTCTGGATCTACCCTTGCTTGGTCATCCAAATTAGATGACACCACACAATCCTTAGAGCAATCAAATCAGATTTTATTAACGAATACTCTATTTTACAATTTTAAATATATATTTTTCTAGTTTTCAAAATCATTATCCAAGATGAAATGCATAAAATTCTCTATTTTACATAATGTGGTAGATTAAACAAAAATTTACAGAACTGGATGAATGCGGTATATGTAAAGAAAATTTTACAGAATTTGTATTTTAAAGTAAAAAAATTAGAGTAGCTTTAATGTTTATTTTTCATGTTAAAATCTCTAAAACATAATTTTTAAATGATTTACCGTAAGTGTTTTTACAAATTTACTTGTGGCGTCACACTGTTTTCAAGTTTTTTTTTTTAAAGCATTTAGTGACACCACACTTACGGTTATGAATTTGACAATCCTACCTTTGGCACCATATATGGCTAAGCAAATCCACCACACCCCTTATTCCTCCCTCATGTTGCCACCCCTTGCCCCCCACCCCCGCCCCCGCCCCCCCCCCCCCCCCCCCAAGCCACCACCTTACACCATAACCACCAGTATGCACCCAATGAAGTGCTTCTTGGACCCTCCCCCTTTCTCCTACATCGAAGAGTGCTTTCTGCCCTTCATGCCCCCAACCCCCTCGATTTTTCTACCAGACGTTCATAGTCACATATGGTTTCTTTGCTCGAGGATATCAAAACATTTATATCCTTTTCGGGTGGAAGAACACCCAAAGAAACACGATATTTTTGCACTTGGTTCAAATTTGTTTGCATGATACACTTGAATGTAAAAATGTGCAACCAAATTTAAGGGAATGATGTAAAAAAAATTGAAAAATACATGCAAGCTTATGCTCACTAATGCAAATCAGCATATAGAATCTTCCCAAACAAGTTTGAATAGGATATATTCACTTTTGCTCTTCACAGGCATCATTAAGCAACAAGATCCCACTGTTATGAATAGGAACATGGGAAAAAAGAAAGGGACTTCGACTGTAGAAAGACAAAAACAGAGATGGCTTCATAGATGCTACATATTTCATGAAGAAAAACTACAGTAAAAACAAAATCGATTAAAACAGTGCAGGTAACACCAGTATGAACCGGACTAAGAAATCTAACATTACAAAAAGGTCACGGTATAGCAAGCGAAAAATGATAGCATTATTATGACCCAAGAAAAAAAGAAAGAAAAAAAACCACCTTGCTCTGAAATTATACTTAAGCATCAAGAACTCACATCGAATTTCAAGCAGTAGCCCATAGCGAGTGTCATGAACTTCCTCCTTTAGATTCTTCTTCTTTTGGAACTGATTTTGAATCCTCAACTTTCTTCTCCATGACTTGTTGTACACCTTCTTGATACCCTTCTATAAAACTCTTGAGTCCATCTCTATATGCAGAGGCTCTTGTCATGTATATCCTCTGTAATGTTGGCCGCAGAGTTTCCATCCCGCCTCTAGCAGCAACAGCTTTATAGAACAGACAGAGAAAAAAAAAAACCCTTTTTAGTGACCTTTAAGATTATGTAGGTTTAGCTAAATTAAAATAAAAAGAACCTTACAAAATCACTCACCAAGATCCTCCAACGTAGATGGCTCTCTCGCTTTAGAAGTACTTCTTTCTGGATCATGATCATATGCATCTCCATTTTCCTCCTCCTTTTTGTAGTCATTCGGTCGGAGCTCTGGGCCAATATCCCGTACCCAGCTTGCTGCATAAAGTCTGGAAGCTTCCTTCAACACCTGATAAAAAAAAATAATAAGGAAAGAGAAAGAGATGCATAGCTAAGGATATTCTATTTCCATTTCTCCTTTATATCGCCAAATAGGTCAAGAAAAAAAAATTTTACATTCAACTATATGATGTCATTGGCCAAAATCAAAACAATTTTATCATTCATACCAAAACGTGCCTAGGTAAGTAAAGTAAACTCACCAGATAGCGTTCTTTCCATGTCAGTTTATGGCGCTTCTTGAAATGAGGTGGATCAGGCAAAGATGAAGGAAATGCAATTTCCTTCAAGTCGTATCGAACATAATCATAAACTTTCCTGCACACCACCTTTACCTTTAATCCCATTCTTCAAGTAGTACCCCCTGACATACACCTAACTCTTGTAAGTAACTTTTACATCATATATGGAAAATAAAGAAAACTGACTGCTTAAATTCATTCATCTTTACGATTCTGACTGTCCATAACATTGCATGATGTGCAGATAAATGCCAATTTCCTTGCGGAATAAACAAATATTGAGGACGATTTCCAGCAGCATGGTTTTTGGAATTTATACTTGAGCTATGCTAAACTTAAAGTTTTAGCCTTTCTGCTGAGATCAGGCAGATCAGATTTAGGTGAAGACTGTTAAGCTTGTGGGAGTAACAAAATATAAGTTTTGTATTCCCCATCATAGCCTTGAACCCCGGATTGTCATCAAACCTCAAACCCAATTTAGCAAACAATTCATCAATAGCAGATTTTAAACACAATGCAGAAGTCTCCCTCACATGGATAACACAAATAAACCTTTTCTTTCACATTTCCATAAGAGTCAACAAATCTACAAACCACTGTCATTTGTTCTTTTGCCAGATACATCACTAGACTCATCCACCATCAACGAAAATCAATCACCATTAATCTCTTCGAGTATATTTTGCGAAAGGGCGAAAAAAAAAAAAAAAAACATTGGGAGCCCTTAAACTATTCGGATAGTAACGTTTCAGCCCTTAAACTTTTTATTTTAACAATTTGGCACTTAAACTCTATAACAATTTTAGCCCTTCTGACCGATTCGACGCCGGAGCAAGGGTATTTTTGTACATTTCGTCCTTCTTCTTCCGTCATCCATTTTCCTGGTAATTTCTATGGTGAAAACTTCCTCAAATCTCCATAACCACCACCTCAAAGCCCTTAACAACCATCAAATCTCAATACAAACTTCAAATCTTCAAACCAATCAGTACCACACCTTCATGTTTAAATTGTCAACTATTTTTGCTTCAGCAATAGTGAGAATCAATAAAATTTTATCTACAATTTTAATCATTACACAACGAAGATGAATCTTAACACAACCGCAAAGAGGCTCAAGACATGCGTATGAACATTCACCAAAAGAACAAATCTTTACCCAAAAATTTGGAAAGCGTTTTTTTATATTTATCAAAACATATCATTAATAAATCTGAAAAATGAAGTTGATCAATTTAACCTGGATATATTTCGCAAAACCAGAAGAAAAATACCCAAAATTGGCAAAAACAAACCCATACTAAAGGTTTAGCTCTCATAGAAAATGAACATCAAAACCCACCTTAGCTATTAAGGTATCAAATTTTGTTGAATTAATGCTGAAAATGCAACTTCACCTAAAAGCTACCCAATGGTATTAGATTTAAATGGTTTATTTGACTAAACTTGAAAGCGTGGTGTTTGCTGGCCAGCTGTAGGTCGCCGGGGACATAGATGAGGACGCCGCCAGCAGGTCAAGGGGCTGAAAATAATGTTTGGACAATTTTACCCGTAAAATATGTGTCATCGATAGCTGGAAATGGAATATTCCGGGGCATATTCTCTTAAAATCAGTCGGAAGGGCCAAAATGTTACATTTTAAACAGTTTAAAGGCCGAATTGTTAAACAATAAAGTTAAAGGGCTGAAACGTTACGATCTAAATACTTTAAGGGCTCCTAGTGTTTTTTTGCCCTTAGCTAAATCTCTTGTGCAAAACAGTGAATAATATCCTTTTGAATGACAGGAGAGACCATTTGATTATTTTTTGGCTTTTAAGAACACGTTACCAACAGCATCAGTTTGCTCAGCAATTAACTTAATCAATTCAAGCAAATTTCCTCTATTTAAAGATTTTTCCGACTCATCATTACCACGAAAAGACAACCCTAGGTGCAACAGATATCTACAGCCATCAATAGAAGCATTTAGTCGAATCCTATGTTCATGTGTCAAAAGATCTGTTTGTTTATGTTAGAAAGAGAACCTTTTTGGTAAAATAATTTTATTCAATTGATTGATTTGTTACAAAGAGTGTCCTCTCTTAAATAGGGAAATAACTAAAGACCTGTCTGATTTAAACTCCTTGATTTGAGGAATCGAATCAAATCAAATCGAAATTAAATCGGACTTTCTATAAAAAGAAAATACAACAAAATCAAATAAAATCGGACATAAATGCGAGAATCCCAAAAGCTACTTGGAACGTGGGAAAATGCATAAAAGGCGAAAAGCCCTCAATTTTCAACACTCCCCCTCAAGTTGAGCATAGATATTGATCATGCCCAACTTGCACATGAACTCTTCAAAGTTCTGCTTCATTAGGGCTTTTGTTAGGCCATCAGCAGCCTGTTGAGCAGATGGCATGAAGGGTATGCAAATCACCCCAGATTCCAGCTTCTCCTTGATGAAGTGTCTATCTACTTCCACATGTTTGGTTCTGTCATGTTGTACTGGGTCATTTGCAATAGCAATAGCGGCCTTGTTATCACGAAACGATTTCGTTGGGACTTCGGTTTCGGTCTCAAGTCTTCTAGGACCACTTTTTACCCACGAGTTCTTCACATATCCCGCTGAGCCATTGCCACTAAATTCCGCCTCTGCTTGTACTCCAGCCACCACTGTCTTTTTTACTCCTCCACGTCACAAGGTTCCCCCACACAAAGGTACAATAACTGTTGTGGACACCTGCTCTCTTTGGAACCGGCCAATCGGCATACGTATAGATTTCAATGCTTCTTTTCGACTTTTCTTGAACGGTAGCCCCTCACCAACGATCCCCGCTTCAAGTACCTTAGAATTACGAGCACGGCGATAGTGAGATTCACTTGGAGAGTGCATAAAGGACCACCCCCATTTGCATAGGAGATGTCGGGTCGGTGTGTGCAAGGTATATTAGCTTACCCACTTTAGTCTTTGATAGTGTTCTCTGTCAACTTCCTTTTCTTCATCTCTTCTCTTTGACGAGTTTTAAGTTGCTCTCCGTTGGAGTACTAGCGAGTTTGCATCCTAACGATCTGTTTCTTGCAAGAGGTCTAGGACATACTTTCTTTGAGAGACAACCACCCCTTTATACGATCTTGCCACTTCCATGCCCAAGAAGTACTTAAGCCTCCCTAGGTCCTTGATTTCGAATTCTTCTTTAAGTCTTTACGTGGTGTTTTTGATACCCCAAGTATCATTTCTGTTAGGATGATGTCATCCACATATACCACAAGAGCGTGACTCTTCCATCGGTGCCTCGCTTTTATAAATAGGGTATGATCGAGTGCCACTTGCTTAAAGCCAATTTTCAACGAGAGCTGCCTAAACTGTCAAACCATGCCACAGGGGCTTTGTTTCGATCCATATAGGGACTTCTTCAACTTTGCACACCTTGTTTTTACGCCCAAAACACGGAGGCAACTCCATGTACACTTCCTCCTTTAGGTTTCCATGAAGGAAAGCATTTTTTACATCTAGGCGGTGCGGTGGCCGGTCCATATTTACTATTGAAAAGATGATTCTCACTTGTATTTAACTTGGCAACTGGTGAGAATGTCTCTGAATAATCAATTCCATATGTCTGGTTGTATCCCTTAGCAACAAGTCTTGCCTTATACCTCTCAATCTCTCCATCAGATTTGTATTTTATTGTGAACACCCATTTACACCCTACTGATCTCTTCCCTGCTGGTAAATCAGTCACCTCCCATGTGTCATTCTTTACCAAAGCCTTCAGTTCCTCTGTACAGCTGTCCTCCACTCAGGTCTCTCTAGAGCTTCATTTATGTTTTTGGGAATTTTATCTTTTGAGATCTGGACAGGAAGGCTTGATGTGAGGAGGATAAGTTGGTATAGGTTAGGTAGTTTTGAATGGGGTACCTAGGGTGTTTTGTACATTCCACAGGGGTTTT
Organism: Gentiana straminea; assembly: GCA_036785695.1. NCBI lineage: Eukaryota > Viridiplantae > Streptophyta > Magnoliopsida > Gentianales > Gentianaceae > Gentiana > Gentiana straminea. Next base: position 235,381 of record JAVUPR010000241.1, on the reverse strand, counting down.
CGATAGCAATGGGAACATCTACAGAAGAAGGTGATCATTACGGGAGATAGGGTTCAATTTTTGGTGTGAAGGAGATGGGGAATTTTCGACTCGGATTACGGCAAGTTTGGGGCTGCGGGGACGGTTCCCCTCCACTATTGTCGGTCGCTCGGATGTCTCTAGGGATGGGTTCTTGGACATCTTGAGTGACGGATGGTATATATGTGGTAGATTTAGGGTGCCTCCGGGAATAAGTCAAACCCTCGAACCTGGTTACGATCTAGGAGATTGGTCCTTTGGGAACTCCCTCAGCCAAGCTCCCGAATCTTCATCACTTTGTCTTTCGATTGGTCGAATGTGGAACACTAGACACTTCATCCCGTGATCGGTGTACACAAAATCTTTATCGGTAGAGTACATGAAATCGGCACTATCTTCAAGTGTCATTAAGCTCTCCCCACGAAGATGATGCTTGATGAAAGTACATCGATTTTCAAAAAAACTAACATCCATTGTTTCTATGACCTTTTGTTTTTCAAAATCAAAGCACCTATAACCCGCTTTTTTGTGCGAATATCCTACAAAGGCACATTTTGTAGCCACAGGGATCAAGTTTGCCACGATTATATGTACGTGCAAAGGCAACACGACCAAATATTTTTAGGGGCAAATCTTGGATCGGCTAGTATTAGGAAAAAAATCTTTGAGTTTATCAATAGGTTTGCAAAAGCCTATGCTCTGAGGAAGCTTGTTAATGAGGTAGGCTAGCGATGCAGTGCCTCTCCCCATAGGTATTTAGGGCATTTTGAAGCCAATAAGAGAGATCTCACCACTTCAAGCATGTGTCTGTTCTTTCTTTCAGAAACACCATTCTGTTGTGGTGTGTTGACACATGAACTTTGATGGATGATCCCTTTGGCTGTGAAAAACTCTTTTAAAATCTTGTTATAATACTCAGTGCCATTATCTGTTCTGAGTATTTCAATAGGAGTGTGAAATTGTGTTAAAACCATATTGTAAAAACTCTTAAAAGCTTGTTCAACCTCTGATTTTCCTTTTAGTAAGTAAACCCAGGTTACCCTGGTGTGATCATCTATAAACGAGACAAACCATCTATGTCCATTTAGAGTGAAGTGTCTAGAGGGACCCCAGACATCACTATGGATGATTGTAAATGGTTTGGTTGGTTTATAGGGTTGTGAGGGGTAGGTGCTGCGTTTATGTTTTGACATTTCACAAATTTCACAATAGTGATCAGACACATTTTTATTGATAAAAAGTTTTGGGTACAATCTTTTCAAATACCCAAAATTGGGATGTCCTAGCCTAGCATGCCACATTCTGATTTCACAATTGGACAAATTGGCTGAATTGTAACATCTAGTCTAGGCTCTTCATTATTCCCTCGGCATTCCCTTCTTCCAGCACATATAGACCATCTACCACCCTAGCATTGCCAATATCCTTCCCCAAAGTTGCATCCTGCAGCTTACAATTAGTAGAGGAAAACATTATATTGTAGTTGGCCTCCGAGACCAGTTTATTTACAGAGATAAGATTGCAAGATAGTTTAGGCACATGTAGGACTTCATGGAGAATAAGAGAGGGAGAGATAGAGGCGATCCTTTGCACTGCAATCACAGCATAAGATCCATCTGCTATCTTCACCTTCTGATTACCTCCACTAGGTAAATATGAGGAGAATTTTTTGGAAGAGAAAGTCATGTGGTCTGTTGCACCTGAATCAATGATCCAGTGTGCTTCAGATCTGTTTTTTAAGGTGGAAAGGGCAAAGGAATTACCAGAATCTGCAAGGTTGCCTTGTGAATTTTTGTGGTTGGCCAAAAGTTGGGTAGGCCTTTCTAGTTGATCCTTTGTCGGGGACGAGAGGTACGGGGTCTTATCACTTGGCTCGGAAGACACTTGGTTAGCCACCTTGTGTCTCCACCGGCTCACTGCTTGCCCTCTTGGTTTCCGGTTTGGGGGTTTTCCATGGATGCCCCAACGGGTCTCCTTTGTGTGGCCATGTTTTTGCGGTGGTCACATACCAATTTTTTTACGCCTTGGTGTCTCCTCCCTTCTTTGAGACTAAAGCCGATGCTTCAAGATCTTGTCCACCGGTTTTCGACTGCGAAGGGATTCGAGCCAATATTCATCACCTTTCTCCTTGCTTCTTCTCTCCTTACCTCTGCAAAGACCTCTCTCATGAGGGAATAGGTGTTTTTCCCCATATCCTACCCCTCACTTCATCCAAATCTTGGTTCAAACCGGCTAGAAAAGAATAGACTCTCTCATTCTCCTCCCTTTTACGGAATTTGACAACATGTCTTACGCACCTTTGCCATGTGTCCTCGTGACATATGTCCGGCTCTTGCCAAAGGGTGACTATCTCGTTGTAGTATGAGGTCACATCTTTGCCTCCCCGTTTCGAATTCCACGAGTTTAGTCTTTAGATAATAAATGCGTGAGGAGTTCTCTAGATCGAGTACATCTCCTTAATCGCATCCCGGATGTCCTTTCTTTGTTGAAAGGAACATATGGGGTCCGGCTATGTTTGGCTCCGTTGAGTTAATCGGCCAGGCCTTAATCATGGAATTCTCGATTTCCATGTCCCGTGCTTGGGGTCATTTGTGGGTGGTTCTTTTTACGTACCGATTAGGAACCACTAGTTTGCCACGCCCGTCGATTGTTAACTTGATGGTCGAGACCATTCAATCCGAGTTCTTTCCATTCGGTCTCCTTGGGACCGGTAAGTATGAAGGAGGAAGGTTGGAACTCCGCTTCTTCATTGGTTGTTCCGGAGGATTGTCCACCGATGGGGGTGTTGATCAATTCTCCGGTGAAGGCTGCACGGTAGTTCATATTTTTTAGGGTTTAGAACAACCTACGCTCTGATACCATGTTAGAAAGAGAACCTTTTTGGTAAAATAATTTTATTCAATTGATTGATTTGTTACAAAGAGTGTCCTCTCTTAAATAGGGAAATAACTAAAGACCTGTCTGATTTAAACTCCTTGATTTGAGGAATCGAATCAAATCAAATCAGAATTAAATCAGACTTTCTATAAAAAGAAAATACAACAAAATCAAATAAAATCAGACATAAATGCAGAATCCCAAAAGCTACTGGAACGTGGGAAAATGCATAAAAGACTGAAAAGCCCTCAATTTTCAACAGTTTATGAAAGGAAACAACATCAATGGCTTGCTTTAGTCTCATTAGATTTCTTACCGCCAAATTATGGACACTATTAACTGCACGAACATGGTCATCCAACCTAGATTTCTTATTCCACCCACAAAAACCATCACTTATCACATTTTCAATTGTTAATTTGATCTCTAAACAAATAACAACACAAGCAATATGCTTTATCTTCTTTCACGCTATACTCTAACCAAGTAGAGAATTCATCAAAGTATCAAACCACTCTGGCTAAAATCGACGTTTTCTATATACTTTTTCTCCAAGGGAAATTATGCGAATGAGGTTGACAAGGTCCTTTTAACAAATAAGCCCTTCTTATCTCATCAAGTTGATTTGGGTGACATTCAAATATCTTTTTTCTTTCCACGGGATCTACAGGATACTACTCACGTCAAATAATTCTTTACTAGTTGATTTCATGGCAACAGACTCTTCAGCAATGACACATGCACTACCACTATCAGAAGAAGCACCCTTCCTTAAACTGGTATCAATGTCCTCTCACTCTTTTCGTTTAGACATATACTTTCTGATATCCATAGCCATCACAATATTTCAATCCTAGAAATCATTCAAATCAAAATTGTTTATTAAACTTACGAGTTATGAACACTACTGACATCAACAAGTTAAACTCAATGTCATATACACAAAAATATAGCAAAATCAACAAATAGAATAGACTGCTTTTAAATTCTAATTTCTCTTACTCTCTTAGCATTTAGCAAAAATAAAAATCATAAATAAAACTCGAGGAAAATGAAAAACAACTTAATTACTTGAACAAGGGAAACATTTTCTTGAATTGAAGGCTCCGAGTCCGGCGGAAAAAGAAATGGAGGGATACGTATTTTTTGGGGGGGTTGGATAATAGATAGGAGTTAAAAAATAAACAAAATTTCCCAAAACGCAAAACAACATCGTTTCTCTGTTTTATTTTAGGCATACGTGGACATACTCCTTTATAAAGCCAACTATTAAAACGAACCACTCATCATATCCTTCTCATAAAATAAAATAAATAACAACCACCATATGACATCCCTTATTTGTACTCATGCCAGTAATTACTTGAAAACTTACAGTTTCGTCCAATGTCTTTGTTATCAAAACTTGAATTTGACTCTTTTACGCTATTGCTCCCTGGAACCAATTAGGAAAAAATTACACAGATTCAGACCTCAGTCCAATATTCACTGCCTAATACAACCAAAAGAAGAAGAAAAAAAACTATCAAATTCAGTGCGTTCAATCAGTACACTTGTTTGGTTAATTGAGTGAAGAAACAGAACATCAGCAAGTATGACCAAAGTAGCCAAAACATCCTACTTGGCGGAATTTTGCTGAAAAACATGGAGCTACAAGCATCTTTGAAGCATCAATCACGAACAAAGAGAGAAAAATAGAAGATAAAAGAAATTAAAAGCAGCAAAGCAAATACAGGGAGGGTCGGCTTAATTTTATGTATTTTCTTGTGAGTTTTAAGGAACAACGGGGGTAGAAGACTTATGTGGAAAGAAGTTATTTTGTCAAGGAAGAAAATGAGCGCCTAACTAACAGGAAAGTAATATACTGATTATGGTATTTTGCAGACATTCGCACCATATCCATAAATTCCGTTGCTAAATTGGTAGCCTTGAAACCGTATCATTGAAAATAATAATCATCTCCAACTAGTTTGAAAAAGCATCGACTCTTGATTGTTATAACATAAATGTAGCACAAAGAGATAGAGGTAAAATTGTAAGTTGAGCCAAGTGGTACATGATTATTTATTCATAGCAAGAAATTTAGTGCAGTGGACAACACGTGATATTCCAAACCAAACATAATCCTGTGTAAATGTTTAAGAAGTCTGCTTAGCTATCGATTCAGACAATCTTACTCAAATTATGATTGAACTCAGTTTGATTGATGACAAGAACAGGAAAATAGAAAAGGCCATGGCAAGTTGAGTTTAGAGTTACTCTTTTGCACCAGAAATACCACATATGATTCAAAGAAGGCAAGCTTAGAACCCATGTTTAGAATTTTTCCAACTAGATATTTAAATTCTTCATTAAAAGGCAGGGGTGTAAAATTTAAAAGAATGCTTTGAGGGCTTCTACAAAGCGAAAACACAATGAAGACAACTATCAAAAGAAGGCTACTCTTCAATGGTTTGAAGCTACAGATGATACACAAGAATGCATGTACTTAATTACCAAAGTTGTACCATGTATTGATCAAGAACATATGATTTATTAATCAGCATTTGAGACAACATGCTTTCTTCAATTGCATGATATCATCATACACGGAGCTTATTTAAGGAGTTAGAGCAATATCATCAGTCTCCTTAAACTCTATCCCAAACATAGTACAAAATAATACATATCCCTATTTTACAGCATATCCCTATCCCAAACAACCTGGATATACACAGACATCAAACTCTGAACTTTAAATAACAGGCAATCAAGTAGTTAACACATTTAAAGTTTTAAACAACCTGATCAACCTGACAAATAGCAAACCGTTCAGGCAGACATAATGCAGACCTTAAAACAGAGACTTAAGACATCCAAACCAGATTATGTAAGGCACAGAAGTATCATCAACTCAACCCGTCATCTGTAACATACGTCATCTGCTAATATACGTCTAAACGGGAATGAGCTTACAAAGGGGGTGCTACTTACATCCTCTTACCGGAAGGGGCCGAGAATCGAACCCCCAACCTCCGGATTTAGGAACTTTTATCATATCATGCTGGAGTGATAGTATACAGAAAAAAATGAATTTGTTATTCATAGGGTGTATGTTATGACAATCTGATTGTGGTAATATAAGGAATCCAAAATTTTAGTAGTATTGCCATCTTCACATTTTCTAATAATGCATATCAAGCGTTAAAAGTCGCCTAACAAAAAGCATAATATAAAAGGAATGCCTTGCTACAAAAACAATTGAAGCCTAACTAAATCAAGAGAGAACACTTGACAAACTGATGCAAAACTAACAACAGGTTCACGTACAAAAACAGAGTATATTGAACTTATGCATAGTGAATTCTAAGTAGCAGGCACTAGCAACTCAAACAAGATAAAATCATACACAGATTATGCAGCCAGATTAAGGCTTTAGAACTTGATCACAACTTCAGCAAACTAACTCTGCTTCATTCCAAAATCAGATTACTTAAAAATTAGAACATGAATCCATTACTCAGTTAGTTAGCTTGACAAACTAATTTTAAATGAAGTTCAAGCAAGCTAACTGAAGATCAAAACAGAGACATAATATGATCCTAATCCAGACTAAGACAAGGAACAAAGCAAGATTCACTTAGCATGAAACAAGCTTAACATTTAAACCATAAGACTCACAACAGTACAAAGTCCAAACCAGATTAATTTAAGTCTAAGACTGAACAACTGGGACTAACAGTATGGGCACATAATGCCGTGTCCAATGGTGATTCTTGTCAAATAGTTATCACTCACAAGGTATCATATGTCATTTCAAGCATTATCAATAATATAAAACATAATTTTTGTGTCAATAATTAAGTTTTCCTTCATGTAACAATTTTAGAAAAATAATATCTGCCACATGTCATGACATGAAAGAACTAAATTAGACTGCTAATGAACATTACTTTTGACTTTTGCTTGATTTATGTACCCTTTAATGAATCCATTGACATATTAGTATACACTTAGGTACAAGCTGCTATTAGGATGTTGAAACTTAAACCAGTAACACACTGCCTCGGCAGCCTAACATGAAGACCTGTTTGTTATGAAATCTATTAAAACCAAACTCGACAACATCTACTCAATGATTAGACTTGAATTTGGCATTGGTAAGAGCCATTGAACCTCTGAACCATTGAACCTCTTCATCAAGTACAAGCAATCAGTAGTATTTAAAAATGAAACCAAGTATTCGGATAGGTGAAATGCCATTACATTCTATCATCATTGAATTGGACTTGAACTTGTTTCTGTTTTAAAATTTAAACCAGGTACAAGCACAAAATGAAAGATTTGATAAATTTGCCAGCAAACTTTATTTGGTTTCACTAATCTGTACTCGAATGATCAATTCAATGCCAATGTTAGAAAGTCCTAATATTTACTGCTGAATTGAAATCTTAAGAACAATTATAAACACAACAGCTTAAACTCACCTCTGACTTAGTAAGAACCTCTGTGGCGGCTGAAGAGCTTTCCAGTATTCCCCAACATATGTTCCAACAATCAGTAAAACCACTATAAAACTGCAACAGATCTACGGGAGATACTGACATCAACACCATTGCAGCTTAGGTCAACCGGAAAAAGAACAACAACAAAAAAACCGAAATTGACCGATGGTGCTGCGTCGAAGCTTGGGTACCTGAAATAGACCGACGGTGCTCCGGCGAACCTTGGGTACCTGAAATTTACAGATACCCGGAGGTAAGGAGAGAGCTTTGGTCCATAGTTTTATCCACAGATAATGTCTGAAATTGAAAGAAATATCAAATTATTTTACTTCAATTTTAGGCGGATACTCAGATAATGCTTGAAATTGGAAAATATATCAAAATTTTACTGAAATTTTAGGGGGGGAGGACAGGGCGTAAGCAGGAAATTCATTCGCTACTGCAGTGTAGTGACAAAAACGAAATTATTATATGCTTTTTTCGAGATGTATGATATATAATTTTTTTTAGCGACCACGGCGTGGCTGCTAGTTTTTCTCAGACAAACTATGTGCCATTTCACACTATCCTCAGCCAAAATAGAAAATTTTAATATCATTTCTCTCAACAAAAAAATAAAATGATTTTCAGTAGAAAACTGAAGGATGAAACGATGCTATAGAATTGGAAGAAAAAAAAAGGACACTTTCGACAGCATTGACTATAAAATCAAACCAAATATTCCACATGAATGATGCAATAACATATGCTCTAGATCCGATAATGTAGTAATCAAGTAGATTTTTGAAAGAACATTCGTATTGATAGCAACCCAGCATCTTTACGTTAGTTAATTAGATTCAGAACATAATACACACACATTTCTTTTACTATGTACAAACATGAATCTTGTGTAGTGCTTAACTGAATACGACTTCTTCTTACCAAAATACTTGAGGAGGGTAGCTAAATCTTCTTTAAAAATGTTCTTCTTGCTTCTTAGGCTCCCCTCTTGATTATTATCATCATGCAAAAACAAGAATCATATGAAAAGATGAAATTTTCCTATTCCGCTCGCTTCATCCTCCCCTAATCAGCTCAAGAGAAAAGAGGAGGGGGAAAATTTCAACTTGAAAGGTTGATTTCCATCACCTTCTTCAACAATGCCATTAAAAATCACAAACCCATCAAAATAAAATGAAATCCCTCATCTTCAGAAACAGAGATAAGATCATCCAAAAGTTATCTTCCTCCTTTCCTATCTCAATAACAACCAAATAGATGCTCATTGTGAAACAAAAACCCAGGATGAATACTTGAAAACACTTGCACCAACTTCAGAATTAGGCATTACCACACTGAAATTCTAAAAACTATTTCTTAGAAGAAAAAAAAAACTGAAAACGACAAAGGAACTGAAGAAAATAGCACAGAATCAGCAACGAAAACATTCTAAGATAGAAAAGTACCTAATTTAATTGCTTAATTAGCATTCTTGATACCAAATTAAGCATGGAGCAGCGTCATGTCTTCCAAAATTTGAAATACTTGGTTGCTCGACTGATTTGCAATCGGGAGAAGAAGGGGAGGAGGAAAAGCTTCGCGGCGGGTGGGGAAGAGGAACCGTGTATAAATTGCTTCTTATTGACAATAATACCCATTTTATTTACAATTCTGACCAATTTACTTTCTGGACCTGTTTATCACGAGTGAGGGGCTTTTTCGGTATGCAGCTCTGGCTGGAGTGGTGTCGCTTTGGCGATATAACTAGCCGTATTTGTGTCTTCTTCACCATTACTCTCCTATTCTCCTTACAACTTAGCTCTCTCTTTTATCAGCTAACAAACTATCAAGCAATGCTTCGTTCCATAACATCTCGATCGAATACCTTCAACTTCTCCCCTTTTATGCTAAACCTCTTGTCGAATGTCCTTCACTTTCACACTTCTCCTGTAAAACGTCCACCCCGTTCAACTTTTTATCGAAACCCCACTTCTTTTTCCAATCAAGGTTCCCCTCAAGCACCACCAAGATCAAGATCAGGCCTTTCCAACAATTTAGCCCAAAATCGCCTCTCTGTTAACCCTAATGAGTTTCTTGATTCTAAAAACTCCGATGTGTTAAGGACACTCGCTTCTTACAGAGATGATTGGAAAATGGCGATGGAATTCTTCAATTGGGTTGAAAACCAATGTGGGTTCAAGCATTCAACCGAAACCTGCAATCAGCTGATTGATATACTTGGTAAGTTTTTTGAATTTGATGCTGCCTGGAATTTAATTGAGAAAATGAGAACAAGTTCATCCTGTTGTGTTCCTGACCATGCTACGTTTCGAATAATGTTCAAGCGCTATGTTTCAGCTCATATGGTTAAAGAAGCAATTGATACTTTTGATAGAATGGAAGAGTTTAGATTGAGAGATGAAGTTTCATTTTCGAATTTGATTGATGCATTATGTGAGTACAAACATGTTATAGAAGCTCAAGACTTGTGCTTTGGGAGCACTAAGAATTCTGTCAAGAATTTCGGGTTTAGTTTGAATACAAAGATCTATAATATGATTCTTCGGGGGTGGTTTAAAATGGGATGGTGGAAGAAATGTAGAGAGTTTTGGGAAGAGATGGACAAAAGAGGTGTTCAAAAGGACTTGTATTCCTATTCTATATATATGGATATACTTTGCAAGAGTGGAAAACCATGGAAGACTGTGAAGCTATACAAGGAGATGAAAAGGAAAAGGATTAAGTTGGATGTCGTGGCATATAACACAGTTGTGCGGGCAATTGGGATTTCTGCAGGGGTAGATGTTTCTTTTAAGCTTTTCAGAGAAATGAAAGAACTAGGCTGTCATCCAAATGTTGTGACGTATAACACGATTCTGAAGCTGTTGTGTGAAAATGGAAGGTACAAAGAGGCGTTCAGAGTGCTGAATGACATGTATAAGGCGGGATGTGTGCAGAATGTACTTACTTATCATACCCTTTTTGGATCCCTCCAAAAGCCCAAAGAGATTCTAAGGTTGTTTGATAGGATGATCGAAGATGGGGTGCATCCAAGGATGGATACATTTGTCATGCTCATGAGGAAATTTGGGAGGTGGGGTTTTCTCCGGCCAGTTTTTATAGTTTGGAAGAAGATGAAAGAGCATGGACTAAGTCCTGATAAATGTGCTTATGATGCTTTGATTGATGCATTAGTACAAAAAAACTTGTTTGACATGGCACGCAAATATGACAATGAAATGATAGAGAAAGGGCTTTCATCTAAGCCCAGAACAGAGCTTGGAACCAAGGTTATAACAACTGTGTAGGAAGATATTTGACTCTGTGGTTTGTATTGAAGCATGAGTATATCATATTTCACAAGTAATTCTTCAGCGTTTTTGTAAAAAGTCAAAATGACAGGTTGCGATGATTGTTTCGCTATTGGGTCTGTGAAAAACTATTCAACTCAAGATTTTCTTCGCCTAGAAACAACATCGAAAAGAGCGGCCACTTTATTTCTCTTGGTTACTGATGTATACCTTGGACCCTTAACAAAGGAGTAGTTAAGAACCCTAAGTAATACAATGAATCAATAAGGTACATTTGCAACAGACAGCTCCAGAATTTTTCATAGATGGGGTTCTTGGTCCAGTGGCTCTTTTGTCTTTCTGGGAGGGGAGGAAAAAAAAATGCAACCCGCATTATGCCATGTCCAGATTCATGATCATCTGGCGCAAGTGCCCGTCTTAGGACATTTGACGATTAATGGGCATTTTAATATCCTCACCTAGTAGCATATCATGTCCTCTTTGTGGAACTTTGCATATAGTACACAGATATTTGGCTGCATTTGGCAATAAATGAAGCCAATTTGGATTACATTCTGTCAACATTCAGCTTACATGGTTGACAATGGGAACATGGGTTGAACTAAGTACTAACATGTAAAAGTATTGTACATAGGTAATAATTTAACACAATTTATGAGCCAGAAGGCCAACTATGTTGATGATACTATGACTTAATGTAACATAAATGCCGTCCAAGAACTTCAGAAGCTGTCTGGACTCATAAGTCATAAGTGTGCTGTCCATGTGACTTGTGGAAAGTGTCACTGTTTCATTGATTTATGTGCATTTAATGGTGCAAGGCTGTGCACTGTATGTAGTGGAAAGGAGGAGAGTGTGAGCTAGGGTGGAAACGTAGGTGGCTATTATGGGTTCAAAGTTGCCGAATTCCTACCCCTTCTAGCGTGTAAATGTGAACATACTCTATGCAGGGAGCATTAGAAGTCGCACTGAGATTTTTTTATGAGATGGTTTGTCTGAAATACTAAGTTGCATGTTTGCTAGCTCTACCTTGATGCGCATGCACTTGATTTGAAGGAATTCACCTGTTCAAACTTGCATTATAGACTTTATAGTCTTTAAGAGTACTTGTTTTTGCAACATAAAGGGTACAACTTTTGTATGGAAGAAATGAAGCAAGAGGCTAATTTGTTTGGTCATTGCTAACTTTTCCTTTTATTCTTTTTTCTCCCTCTGAAACGGATCATATATTTACAAAATATGTGAAAAATCTTTACGAGTGTATCAGGCCGAAGTAAAAAAGCTAGTTCTAAGTTGCAGAGCTCGGGGAGATTAGAATGCTGTCACCGTGCAGACAGCTAACATATTATGGCATAGATTGATGTCCTTTATGTACTCTTTGGTGATTTCAAGCATAATTTAGTTTGGAGATTCTATGTAACCAGTGACAGTAAGTCTATTATGATAAGAGAACACTAGCACTGATTTGGTGGTTGCTGTTGTAGTACTACTGTCTAACCAATTTTGCTGGATAAATGGCTCGGTTTCACAAAAAATCGCTTCACCAACTGATACAGCTTATGAACCGGTTGATGGCAGTTTCAACTTTGAAATGGTATGTTTTCTCTACTCACGAGGCACTTGGTGATTGGTTTGTTCTGACTTTAAAGCTTGTCATGAGTGTTGCTACATGCTTGATTAGAATAGCAGATCACGTTTCAATAGGTCGAAAATGTTAGTTGATGCCGTTGATCATCTCTCTTCCTTTTCATCATTGCCACTGGAACCATTTGATCATTTGTTTTTCGTCTTTGTCAAATTTATTGTCTTCATGACATGTTTCACCTTGTGCTAATTTTATCTTTATGCTTTCTGTTGTTGGATATTGTTTTGATTCTTTAGGTTTTTTTGTCATTGTTGGATGTTATCTTGATTTTTTTTATTTTCCTGCTTAAAGCATCCGCTATCTGGAACCAACTAATCCGGAGTTCGGCCGGGTCGTGCCTGTAGAGTCTGACTTTTACTCAGGGATAAGGTCTGGCCAAGAGCTCTTTCAGCGTAGCGCATCAGACGAGAATCGGATGTTATCTTGATTTTGTTGATGGAATTTTACCATTGATACTAATGAAACCTTTATTTAGGACCCTGAATTTGAAGTATCTGCATATCATTTGATGAACAAGATTGAGGGCAACAACTGTGCGATACGGTTTGCAGCCCACTAGTTTTCTCTTCTTTCTTTCTATATCTCTCTACTATATAATATGAAAGGAAAGGTTGTTGTTATGTAGAAGGAAATGTGACACTTGTTTTTTTTTAATTGGTTCCCCGTTTTTTACTGTTCATCGGCCCATAAAAGCCCACCTTTTTTTTTTTTTTTTTTAATTATTTTTTTTTCATCGTTCACCCAGCCCATTTTTTATTATTATTTTTTTTTTAATTTTTTAGAAGTTCATCGTTTGAGTTAAACGTTCATTTTATGCCTTAATTTATCTTTTTAATGTGTGAATATATTAGCAATGTATGATTATTTTCAAAACATAATCCCTCCGTCATTTTATTTGTCATCTTTGATTACGCTAAAACAATTTTTGTTGACGTTTACAGTGAAATATTATAGATTTTTTAAAATAAATTCATTTCAAAAATCCATATCGTTTTACATGCGAGATATGAGTATTTTCGGAGTATAAGTCGAATACGTTCTACACGATCTTTATGCTTAAAAATATTTGGTTTGACGATTACATGAAATATTAAAATAACTTTGGGGCCTGGCCCATGGAAGTTTAACACCATGTGCACTCAGTTCTATTCTACTTTAACAATTAATTTAACTTCATAATTTATGTACACTTAATATGTTAAATCATATAAAGACGTACGCATTTTACTAGTAATAAGAAGACAAAAGGAGTGAATGACACTTTGTTTTTTTTTTATTGGTTCCCCAATTTTTTACGTTCATCGGCCGAAAAGCCCACCTAAAATGGTTCAATGGCCCATCTTTCTTTACTTGGAGCATTTTACTTGTTCATCGTTTTTTTTTTATCGCATATTATTTAATTTAATCTTATTATGTGTGTTGTCTTAAGATGTATCGATTCCAATTTAATTACATATTATTTTGCTTTGTGTCTGAACCACACAACCCTCTCGAAATAGACACCAAAATCATTACCGAGAAGAAAAATGGATCGTAAACAACCCCACGCACCCCTTCTTTTTATTTGTTTTATTATTTGGCTATACTTTTCGACGAAGGAAACAGATATAACATTAATATTTTATTACTCCATTCATTCCTATTTATACGTCGCAGTTGCCGAAATCAATTTTTTTTTAATATGAAATCCGATTAACAGTAAAAAAAAGGTCTGCTGGGCCGATGAACATGAATTAAATGGGTTATGAAGTTAAATACCATTTTCTATATGAGTTAAATACACAAAAATGGGCTGTTGGGCCACTGCTATATGATTTAACATATTAAGTGTACATGAATTATGAAGTTAAATACTATTTACTATATTATGTGTGTCAAATTGTATGATGTCACACAATCCTTTTCTAATATGATTGCACATTTACTGGGCTGTGGCATATTCACACACACTATTTTCTATTCTACTTGCGTTTGAGAAAAATACTTAGATTAAAAAAGTGATTTATTGTGTTGACTTTCATATAAAGTTCAAAAAAAATCTTGAAAAGTAGCGGTTTATTGAATATGAAAAATTAATTGGTTGAATGGGCCTACGAAGTTGAAAAGTAATATTTAAAAACGGAAATAGTATTAGAATATATATTAGAAATGTAACTACGACGTATTAAAAAAATTGATTTTGACAATTGCGACATATAAATAAGAATGGATGTAGCAATAAAATATTAATGTTATGTTTATTACCTTCGTCGAGAAGTATAGCCAAATATATAAAATAAAACAAATAAAAAGAAGGGGTGCGTGAGGTTGTTTCCGATCCGTTTTTCTTCTCGGTAATGATTTTGGTGTCTATCTCGAGAGGGTTGTGTGGTTCAGATGGATGTCGTACAAGCCCCTACCCTCTATCCTCTACCCTCTACCTCTTCCTTTCCTCTTTCTTTCGATCTATTAACCATCTCGATTGCCGAAGGGAGATCGACGTAAAATGTTTTATTCTTCATTGTTGCGCTTAAAAATTGCGTTCAGAACGGTTCGTTACATGCTACATTTCTTCGTATTTAATATCGTCAAATAAGTTAAAACTTATAGCATTAGCACGCCGTTAGTTAGTTTTATTGTGAATAAAGACCAATTTTTACTAATACCATGGTATATTTATTTTATTGATGAGTGTGAAATGTAGTTTAGAACTTTTGTTTTTTGTATCAGGTGTCTATATAAGTAAGTCGAAAACATTTGTCTAATTGTCGTCATGTTAAATAATTGACATCATAATTTGTTGTATAATATCAATGCCGGTTAAATTTCGTCATTTATATTGTGTTGTACTTAAAATGCGTGGAGTGATATTTTAGTTAAAATGTATTTTATATTTAATAGTTTTTGACATTAAGGTAAACATCTAACATGGCACTCCGTGCGTTGCACGGAGTACCGTTTTTACTAGTGGTAGAATATTTGGGTAAGTATTACTCCCTCCGTTCCAATTTATCTGAGCCAGTTGTCAAAATTACATATATTAAGAAAAGTGAATTAATGCATTGACTTTATAATGAAATGACTTAAAAGTCCTTGGAAATAATTAATGTGGTATTCTTTTTATCTATCATATTGCAATAAATAAGGGTAAACCAAGGAAAAATATCATTAATGTTGCATTGGAAATGTAACTGTCTCAGATAATATGGAACAAATTATTTTGGCAACTGCTTCAGATAATTCGGAACGGAGGGAGTACTAAATATAGTACAAAGGTGTATATGTATATACATATGTGAAATTTTAAAATACAACCGTTGTAGGAAGGTTGTACCAAGTAGCATACATTACAACCACTCATTTCTAACCTCTCACACACGATAAAAGTGTATTATGTGAAACAGAGTAAAAATGAGATGCTTCAATGTATGTCACTTGATATAACCTTCCTACAACCGTTGCACCATAAAATCTCTTATATACATATAGAGAGAGAGAGAGAGAGAGAAGGGGAGGAGAATATTAACTTAATTATTGTTCAAATATGAATTTGATTTAAAACTACATAATTGGTCTGACTTGATCTCATGCTTACAATTTTTTACAGTGAAGTATGTCCGATGAGTTGTAGAGTATGAGGGTCAGTTGGCATGTCTGCTTGTGTGTATGTTATGCACGTTGGCCTCTTCTTAAGTACTCCCTCCGTCCCATTTTGTTTGGGACATTTGATTTTTCAACTGCTTACGAAACGTCTAATTAATCCTTCGAATTTCATCAAATGATCTAATACTTTTTACATTTATGTATTTTAAGTTTCACTTTATCATAACCCTAATAATATTACATCAATTAACGAAATTCCAAGGATTAATTAGATTTTTCGTAAGCGGCTGAAATAGCGAAATGTCCCAAACAAAATGGGACGGAGGGAGTACATATTTAGTTTTCAAGGCATCAATTGTAACGCTCCGTTTGCGGATATCGTGTCATTATCCGGAAAAAACGTTCGGCGCGTATAACATTAAATGAATTTAATATTATACGCAATCATCTGCGTCGTCGTATCAAAATAAAGCAAAAGGAAGTTAAAAAGACTCAGGTAAAACTATAAATGTTACTAGAATACAAGCCGTCAAACTAAAGATAGAAAGAGGTTACCTTACGACAACGATAAGCAAATCTTACAAGATACGATGTCTCAAAAAATGAACAACAACTTATCATACAAAAGTCTCGAAATAAAATATAACATGTGTCTTGAAAAGAAAATATAACATAATCATGAGTACAACAAATCTAATAAAAGATATATGGAAAAAATCAACAAAGCATCATCATATGTCGTCTTTAAAATCCACATCGAACTCTTTTTCAACATGTTCATATTCTCACCCAACAAAACAAGCATGCAATGATGGTAAGTACAAAGGTATTTAGTAAAGAGGTATAAACTATTGAATAATTTAATATTACAACGAAAGGTTCATATTATTATCAAGTTAATTTTTTGAGACCGATTCAAATTTTAGGGTTCACTTCATGCTCATCAAATGTCGCGGGATCCTACTTGTTTCTAGCTTAGCTCATCAACACTACGCATGGTGCTACTCACCACAAAGTATCTGGGTGCAACCTATTAGTGGATCACACTAATAGCCACGGGCTAGCCCCGATAGTGTACACGTTCGGCGAAGTCCATCCACTCCCGGTGCCCCTTAGAGGCCAGCAGAGTTATTAACTTTTATTGACAGCCCACACATTGCGATATAAACTTGTGCCTTACCAAAAAAATAACATGATGTTTAGGCTTTTAACTACACAAGTATGTATATTATTAGTTGTTAACGGGCAATCTAAGTGTTTTCAAAGAAAAGCTCACTTACAAATCTACTCCCTCACCTAGACCACTAGGCAAGGACAATGCCTAGCACATTACACAGACAATGATGGATACTAATCCATCAAAGTACAAGTAAATCATTCTCTTTCGACGGTCCCGAACCATATAAAGATGATGGGTGATAAATAGAAGAGTGAGAGATTAAATCAAGGAATTATTCAGAACATTAATCACGCTTTAGGAATTTTAATAGGATGTTGATAGCCAAAGCAATTTATTTTATCAATGAAAAGAAAAGAAAAAAAACACTGCAACAAATTGAAATGCTTGGTGAAGTAAAAAAAAAAATGATGGTCCACTAGAGAAGCATGAGATAAACTAATGGAAAGAAATACAGTGAAGATGAATGTAAAAGATGAGGGGTGATGGTTCATTTAGATCAATGTTACGAACCCCACCCAGACGAAATTCTTTGAAGATCGCTCAGGATCGATGAATGACGTTCGTTAAAAGCTCTGATACCATAATAGAGAATTAAGAAATTGATTTCATTAATTTGAGTAGAGTACAATGATGAAAATACATAGGTAGAATACATAATATGAAAGACGTAAGAGTCAGACTCTGCAGGCACGACCCCGACCTAACTCCGGATTAGTCGGACCATTGAGTTTCGGATACCGGGGCCTTTAAACAAAAAAAAGACATAAATACAGTATATTTGCGTGATTAATATTCTGAAATTTGTGTATCAATAATATCTTCAAAATGTATTATTTCACTGATATAACAAAGTATTTATAGTAGAGATTAGAGTGTAGATAGAATGTTTTTTTTTTTTTTTTTTGACAGGAATGTAGATAGAATGTTAAAATCAAGAAATAAAATCCCCCGCACAAAAAAATAAAATCTCTGCACACAAAAAATAAATAAATAAAGGCGGGTTCTATCGACACACGTATAATTACTATTGACATCCATTTTTTGATTATTTTTTCGGACGAACAAAACGTCAGTGACACCGGCGTTCTTTTGAACACCAACGTCAGTGCCACTGACGTTGGAACGCGGTGGAAAATCGTGGACTGACGTTTTCTAAGTTTTAACATTTTTACAAAGGGAAGGTCGGTGACACTAGTGTTCCTACACCAACGTCAGTGACAATGACGTTGGTGCTTTCCATAAGCGAATAAGTCTGCCGACGCGTTCCTTTTGTAAAAGATCACCGTGTGTCTGATATAATTTTTTATGGTGCCGAAAGAAATAAATAGACGTATGTCGATAGAACCCGCCTAAATAAAATCATAATGTATAATGAGAATAATATATATTTTTTCCGGTGAATAATATATTAAATTAAAAAGACAAAAACAAACCAAAATTAAAAAATTGCATCATGGGCCGGACGAATAGTATGTCTTGGTTTACGGGGCCGCAAAGAATATGCTCCAGACTTCAGGCTATATGTAACAATTATTTCTTCAGCCAAGCCCTACAGTTAAAAATAAATAAAAAACCCTAATTGAAGAGCTCCTCTGACCGGATGCAAAAGAGATGGCGGCCGGCGCATCTTTTCAACCACAGTCACCGTTTAATCTTCGGTTATCATCCGACGCCGCTGACAATAAAAAGCAAGTTCGGATCCGGTCAGTTTGGTCCAGTAACTTAGAGTACGAGTTTCGCTTAATTCGACAAGTCGTTGATCAGTACCCTTTTGTCTCGATTGACACAGAATTCCC
This sequence comes from Gentiana straminea, assembly GCA_036785695.1. NCBI lineage: Eukaryota > Viridiplantae > Streptophyta > Magnoliopsida > Gentianales > Gentianaceae > Gentiana > Gentiana straminea. The sequence continues at coordinate 216,506 of JAVUPR010000241.1, read as the reverse complement.
CGGCGTGGTTTACCGGCGAGATCCCAATCTTAATAGACGGCCTCTTGATCTTTACAATACTCTGAAATCCAACGTTGATGCTCTCAAGCTTATCCAGGTAGGTATCACTCTCACCGATTTTGCCGGTAACCTGCCGGATCTTGGTGAACCCTGCGATCATTTCATCTGGGAGTTCAACTTCTGTGATTTTGATGTCTCGCGTGATGCTCAGAATCCCGGGTCCATCGATCTGTTACGTCAGCAAGGAATCAATTTTGTGGAGACCCGCGAATTTGGAATCACTTCGACCCGATTTGCTGAACTGATGATGTCGTCTGGACTTGTCTGCAATGATGATGTCACTTACATTTCATTTCACAGTGCTTATGATTTTGGATACTTGATTAAGATGTTGACGGGTCGGCTATTGCCAGGGTCTTTGGAAGAATTTATGGAACTACTGATATTGTTCTTTGGAAGGGGAGTTTATGATGTGAAGCACTTGATAAAGTATTCAACCACTCTTCATGGTGGGTTGGACCGTGTGGCGAGGTCCCTTGGGTTGACCAGAGCTGCCGGAAAGTCTCACCAGGCTGGTTCCGACAGTTTGCTGACTTGGCAAGCATTCCAGAGGATCAGGGACAATGGCGACCTTGGGCAGCTGGAGAATTATGTAGGTGTTCTGTATGGGCTAGACTTAGAGGTGCTTTCTAATGCTTGAATTTGTCTTGTTGAATTTAGTTGGAATTAGCTTCTCTAGATGTTGACTTGTTTGGGTTGGCTTAGTACATTTGTAAAATTCTTGGCTCAATACTTAGAGTTATTCAAGATCAACTTTTTCTTGCTTATGCAATCTTGATTTTCTATCATTTCTTGATTTTATGATGTTTAGGTTTATTGCATCGTTGTCAAAGTACATTTGTTGCAATGGTTTATTGCTCGTTTGACAATTGTTAGCTGCCTGATTCAATACCGACATATTTGTGGTTTCCAATTCAAATGTTTGGGAAACAATCTGAAAACTTTATTTATGAGAATAGGATGCATAACCAGCCATACTGTGTATGCTGAGTAGGCCGCTGTAATTATGAGAATAGGATGCATAACCAGTATCCATACTGTGTATGCTGCTAAACTAAGGTTCGACCTGAACCTGAACCTTTCGAGCCGATGATCTGGATGATCTAACATGATCTTCCAGTTCTATACCGCCTGGTGTTGTAATGAACTTCCTGTTTTCTTTAGCCAATCCTGGGATTGAATAATGTCAAATTCGTATCTTTCCTTGCCCTGTCAAATTGGTTCCATCTCAAATGATCAAATTCTTTTCTCAGATTAGCTTATAGTGTTTTAAAAGGTAAAGGTTCTTGGCTGATGAAGTTACGTCTCCCCCAACCCCATGACTCTGGTTTTTGAGTCTTTAAAGCACCAAAAAAGAAAGAAAAAGAAGGATGTACATTTGTTATAGACAACTGAAATATTCTACATGCTCTTTCATAAAACCATCTGACAATATTATTGGGGTTTACAAGCTTTTCATGTAGGGTAGCCCAGCAACTGGCATCTCCAGTTTCGGTCTGGTATACACATTCTTACCCTGGTTTCCGAGGCACGTGTTTTTGTCAACAGGTACTATCAGTAATACGTTCTTGGAGAAGAATTTTGTTGCTTGCCAAAACACCAAAAACAAGTATTTAGTTCACACATGATAAATCAGGTTCTTTTGAGTTGAGATGCAGGGGAAAATGCACTATCATCTTTGTGGTGGTGTTCTCAAATGTGTCCGATGAGTTGTAGAAAACGTGGAATATAGCTGTCAACTTAGTTGTATAGATAGCTGCAAATTAGTTTAAGTTTGTTATTACCTACATGCTTCATAATTGTTAGGAGTTTGTTAGTGATTTTAAACTGGGGAATAATTATTATTCTCTTGAATATTATTTATGCACAATAAATTACAGAATGAAAGTAAGATCATTTGATCTCAATCCTTTTCCTTTCTTGCATTTATGGTATCACAGAATGAAACGCACTTTCACGAGCTCCTATGATCCATTTTCTGCTAAAACCATGTCGGATTTTGCTTGAAGTGGCGTAATCTCAAATACTGTTAAGTACCAAAACAACAACTCCTTTGGACATGATAATCCCTCTTTGCAGATTACTACCATAAAATTGAATGGTATGAATTATTTACCCTGGTCCCAGTCGGTGAAATGTTAACCACGCTCCGTGGGCAGTGAGGATTTCTGACAGGAGCAATCCAAGCCCCTGATCCAACAAAACTGGAGGCCTCTTCTTGGCCTGAGTCGCCTGACTCCTTCTATGGCGCCAGAGATTGGTCAAGTTTATTTTTATCTTTTCAACAACTGAGGGATTTTGCGACTCTGTTGCCTCAACCTATCCAAATAGGGGCAACGCAACGTCAGCCTTTGCTATCCAAATATGGTGTTTCAATCACCTTAAAACTCTTTGGCAAGAACTGGATCAGTACACTGGAATGGGGTGCAAATGTCCAGAGGATGCTTGCTACTATTAAAAGCTTTTATAAAGAGATTGTATCTATGATATATTTGGGTGGTTTAAACCCAAAATTTGACGCTGCTTGTGAGAGGATTGTAGAAGGACACCGTACCCTTGATCCTGGAAGTTTTTCTTTTCTTTTTCTTATCATTATTTGGAAGGAAGAAAGCCACAAATAAGTGATGTCTAGTCACAAAATGTACTCAGCAACAGATAAATCAGCATTTCCTGTTGAATCAGCGGCACTTGTGACTAGGCATGCTTGGTAGCTAGAGGGGTTCACACATAGATATGGTGTGGACTCTCTGGAGACCTTTGCACCTGTGGCTAAGATGAACACAAAACGTATTCTTCTTTCACTTGCAACGATGTATGACTGACCATTATATCAAATGGGTATCAAGAATGCGTTCTTGATAAAGGAACTCAAATAAGAGGCCTTTATACAAATTCCACCAGGTTTCAGCACCTTGGCAGCTGGAGAACAGGTTTTGCAGGCGACAGAGGTCTTTATACGGCCTCAACATCACCAAAAGCTTGGTTTGATCGTTTTTAGAGCTCTCCAACGAGCTGGTTTTGTTCAAGGCCAAGCTATCCATACATTGTTCTGCCACTATTCTGGTGGTGGGGTTGTAACTATATATTTCTTATGTTGACGATATTGTAGGTATGGAGGTGGTAAAAAATGAAGAAGGATAGTGGTGTCACAGAAAACATATACCATGGATCTTCTCAAAGAATTTGCTGTAACTGGCTGCAGGCCTATGGATACTCCCTTAGAACCAAATTGCATACACGATCAGATATTTCTTTTTCACTAGGGGGTAGCAAGCCATTTCATACATTTTACAAGGACATTTGGAAACTGCAATAGGGATGCTTCAGATATTTTAAGAATGATCCATGAAAAAGGCCTTAATCTCAATAAGAGGGGTTGCAAGTTACTCTGTCTAATACTCTGTTTGATTGTTGTATGTCCCCAACCTTGGCTTGTAGAATATTTACAAACCAAGTTAATTTTCTGAGTTTCCAAAACGGGGATCAGTTATTCTCTTGAATTGTATTTATACACAATAAATTGCTGAATGAAAGTAAGATCATTTGATCTCAATGATATTCTTTTTCTCAATGATCTGAATTGTATTCATCTTAAATGTTGTTGGGTTATCATACTCACAAGTTAGTTTCTATCAGAAGTTGGTAGCTGCTAAATACAGTGTAAGACTTATTCTCTTTTGACCAACCAAAGCTTTCTGCTGCTATCTGGAAGCATCAATGTCATGGATTTGGATGTTTCGTGTTGATAACAAGAAAAACATCGCCATTTGTTAGCTTTGTTAAGGGGGGTTGTAACATATTTTCTTCAGGGTGATTTACTGGGATTCTTAAGCAGCAGTTAAGCTCTCACTCTATTCATTTAGAGTGGCAGTGCGTGCCACGGCTATATCTTGAAACCTACTGGAAATCAGGAAATGTGTCAAATGATCGAGTGCATCTTTGAGTTCTCTCTTCCTCCTGTACGAGATCACACCACATCTCTTTGTGATGCTTTCGTTCAAATTCAATCATCATATAATGCTAGCAACTTTCATTGGCCATTTGGATCGAAGGTGTGAAGTTTTTGTTTTTGTGTTTTGTGGCATTTCTATAGGTGTCGCCTCGGCGATCTGGGGACCATGTAATCCCTTTTTTTCGGCTTGGCATCACCTAGCATTTTAACAATGATTGAAAATCTATAGGTATATATATGTCATTGTATTTCAAGAAGCCTTAACTCAGAAAACTTTATTCATATTGCGGCTAAATTACAATTTTCGTCATGTAACTGGACACGTTTTTCAATTTTGGTCCTGGTTTTTCTCCGGCGATAATTTCAGTCCTATGACTGGTCTTTTTTTTTTTACAAAAATAGTCCTGAAGGTCGGAAAATGCTGACTGTACACATTTTTCGGCTAAAAAAGAATGTCATGTTATCCCGAACTGACACGTCATCTTTCCATGTCAGCAAAAATTCCCACAACACCATTTTTCCCAAATAATAAAATGATGCCAATAAGGGGGGTTTTGAACCTGTAACCTAAGACTAAAATTCTACACATTTCACCACCCAAGCTACAGCCCAATATGTTTTTTAAAACACAACATATCTTTTAAGGACATGTTCAGTATAAAAATATTATAGAGAATCTAATAATACAGACAATTTTTTTATAAAAAGTATATATATATATATATATATATATATATATATATATATATATATATATAGTATTCGTTACACGTGGTGATAAATTTATTAAATGTTTATTTTAAGTAATATAGGAGGTTCTTAATTTTTTTTTTTTTTTTTATGTATATTACATATTGTATAATGCATGTGACTTAATATATGTTTTTTATTTTATATTATCAAATTTGTTGATTAAGGCGGTTATAACAAGGAAAAAAATGCAGCTAGATCATATGATTTTACAGCATTGAAGTATTGGGCACGTACCACTACTTAATATGTGTTTATTTTTTATCAAATTAGTTTCTTTCTCTAACTTTAATTTCTGAATAATATTACTGTTGCAGCATTAAAGTATTGGGTACTAGTACCATGTGGTTGTTTCTTTGTCTTTTTTTTTCCGGAACACTCGTTTAGTTAGAGTCACGCCCCCCTTGAGAACAATCTTGTCTCCGCCTTTGATTCCGAAACACCGAATCATGCAATGTTATGTGACAATGATACTATATACCTTTGATGAAATGTAATATCATTCGTTGTTACGCTGTTACATCATTTTACAATTAGACGTTGTTTTAGACTGATCGTAACAATATCATTAGCTATAATCAGAGTAATTACAATTTCCTTTTGTCCCATTTTGTCAAGGACTTACTTTTGTTTCACTAGAATAATTAAAATTAATACATTCATTTTAATGTTTCATTTGTTAATTTAATTAAATATTCAGTTTAGTGACTATGAAAAAGAGTTGGAAGAAATGAAGAATATGACATGACAACAATATGTTGCATTTTTACGAAAATACATAAAACAAAGCAATAAAATATTTAGAACCTCCTATATTATTTAAAATAAACATTCACTACATTTATCACCACGTGTAACGAATACTATATTTATATAATATTTTTATACTGAACATGTCCTTAAAAGATATGTTGTGTTTTAAAAAGCATATTAGGCTTTAGCTTGGGTGGAGAAGTGTGTAGATTTTTAGTCTTAGATTGCGTTTTGAATCCCCCATTAGCAACCAGGACCAAAATTGAAAAACGTATCCAGTTACAGGACGAAAATTGTAATTTACCCTTCATATTGCACCTCTTAGCCTAACTACCGTTGAATTTATGAACTATGAAGGTCTATGCTCTGTTTTCTTGACAAAAAAGCTGTGGAGTAAGTACGTGTTGGCTGTATGTATATATTCCCATGAAATTAGGGTCCTTCAATTAGGGATGATGAGGGTATTATAGGTATATATTGTAGGACCATTATACATATTGCCTCCCCTGTATCTAAGACGTATATGGTATTTGATTAAAAAAAAAAAAAAACTAAAAACGATATACGTAGAAAAATTAGGCGGCTGCTCGATAAACTATCTGGGACGGTATCTAGATAACATGGTTGCACATGCATGATATCAATATTTCATATTTATTATTTCACATGATAATGCCCCTACTTTTGCCTTCTGTACGTACCTGTTTAGATTTTATCTTTTTACAATATTTTTCTCCTCTTTAATGTTCAGTTAATGGTTCACTATAGATCTCATCTATATTTATTAATTAAAGTCAATATTCCAACTGTTTATCAATATTTCACATTTGTTTTTTCTTTTCCTTTTTTTTTTTTTGAAAATATTTCACACTTGTTTTTTTTTTTTTCCTTAATAATGTTTAATGACCAAGTTACAGATCCCATCTATATTGAAATTAACATTTCAATTATTATTTTTTTTCTTTTCCCTTTCAAAATTGTTCTACTTTCATCGATCACCCTATTTTTAACTTATATAATGTCATGCGTTTTTTTAGGGGAATTAAATTCGTTTCGTCTTTAAATGACTGTTGCAGTTTCTTTTTAGGAGAAACATTTGGTGCAATGGTAAAGGTTAGGGTTCTACGCATTGATATTGAATTGAGAAGTTCTACGCTATCTTTGAACAATTTAGGGTTTTTTTTTATTTTTAATTTAGAGGTTAGGGGTTCTCAATTAAAGGTTAGGGTTCTTAATTTAGGGTTAGGCTCCTTCAATTAGGGGGGATGAGGGGGTATTGTAGATATATAAAAAGGTTGTTTGATAAAGACAAGTTTATTTAGACACAAAAAAGGAAAAAAAAAATATCCCTAAAAAAAATGTGGGAAACCTATTTAAACAAGAGAAGTTCTATTCTAAAAAAAAAAAAAAAAAAAAAAAAATTCCTTGTAGAAACAAGAAAATAAAAAATGAAAGAACTTCTACAATAGACTATTTAAATATAAACGGGTTTCACATCCTATACCAAACGTAACGAAGGACTCCGAATCATCTATATATATGTTCTGAGTGGTGTTTTGGTATTAACATGGCCGTCCCTTGGGAGGTCCACAAGGCCATGACTTAAGCTCCCCAAAATGTAAATTTAAGGGGCTCCAATTTGTGTAAATAATATTATGTTATGTATCAAATTTTAACCAAGGTAAATGGTTTTATGATACATATTGAGTCATAATATCAATTCTTATAACCGTACCATACTTACTTATTGTGTATGACTCATTGATTGATATTAATCCATCATAATCAATGGTAATAAAGTGTGTAATGACTAGATTAATATATAGTGGCCCTATCACTATTGCTTAATTAATGTTAAAGATCATCACACTACAAAATTAAGACCAAATTATGTTAAAAGAAAAACTTTGTGTTGGTAATTTAAGTGTTACCATGTTCATTTATGTAATCGGAGTTTGGTACAAAGATGGGTGAACTCGGAATGCTATAATATGAGTTTGGAGGTGTAATGTCCCACATAGGAAAAATAGTAGAATGATCACCCTCATATAAGTGTGAGATATAAATGTCTTGTCAACTCGGGTTAGCCCTTTTAGACCAAGCGAGGACGACGGTCTAAGCAGTTGACCGGACAATTTATGGCTCATGTAGCGTTACCAGGCGCCAGGTCTGGGGGCGTTACAGGAGGTACGGATTGTACACTCATATAAGTATCTACGAGTTTACGGATTTAAATGATCAAGTATAGTTCGGGAAAATCACTTAAAGGACTGAAAATCCACTTAAAGGACCAAAATTCAGAATTTGGAGAAACAGATAGTTATCCGTACGGATAAGAATCTATCCGTACGGATGATAGCTATCCGTACGGATATAATCCGTATCCGTACGGATGAAAGGCCGAAATGGTGAAAACTTTGATACTTGTGATATATCCGCCCGGATGATAACTTCATCCGTACGGATGCTGTCCGAAATTCTGAAATGGTGTGTCTTTTCAGTCCTTTTCAACTGTTATTGTATATAACTTATTTCCAAAGGTTGCATACATAAGAGGTTGGGTTTTCCATCAATATACAAGATCTTTTTGAGTGCTTTAAACATATAAGAAAAGATAAGCACATTCATCTTTGAAAGTAAAAACACCTAAACTATCTCCAAGAGTAATCTTCATCTTTTGTGCCTAAATTTGAAGGGAAAACGTAGTCTTATCTCACAAAAGTATTTGTGTCACCCTAGGCATTCAGTAAGGGGCAAATAACTTTTGTAGGAAAGTGTTTACATGATTCTACGTTCATATCAAGCAAACCATTTTCTGCGTTTTTAGTTTTCCTACGGTTTTGACATTGTTGTTGTTTTCCAAACCTCAATATCTCTAACAATCTACAAAAGTTATTAGTTTAACAATGTCAAGTGTCAAGGAGATGACTGCAAATTTTGGGAAGTTGGAAAAGTTCGATGGAGTCAATTTTCGAAGATGGCAGAGAAAGATGCATTTTCTGTTGACCATTTTGAAGGTGGTGTATGTACTAAGTACACCGATGCCGGAAGTGTTGTAGGACGGACCTCTGGAAGAGTTGAGGAAGAAGAACAAGTGGGAGAATGATGACTACATTTGTAGAGGCCACATTCTAAACGGTATGTCTGATGCTCTGTTCGATATTTACCAAAATGTTGAATCTGCCAAAGAACTTTGGGATTCTTTAGAATCAAAATACATGGATGAAGATGCATCTAGTAAAAAGTTCTTGGTTGGTAACTTCATGAAATATAACATGGTTGATTCACGTTCGGTAATGGAACAGTACAATGAACTTCTTCGCATTTTAGGTCAATTTGCACAGCATAAAATGGAAATGGATGAGTCTATTTCTGTTTCTAGTATAATTGATAAATTGCCACCCTCTTGGAAATATTTTAAACATTTTCTGAAACATAAGAAAGAAGAATTATCTCTGGTAGAACTTGGTAGTCACTTGCGTATAGAGGAATCTCTAAGGGCGCAAGAGAACGGTAAAACCAAGGGTAAAGAGGTGATGGATTCGACTTCCATAAATATGGTGGAAACCGGGGAAAGTTCTCAAAAGAACCAGAAGAAAAGAAAAGAGCAATCATCTAAAAACAACGGCAAAGATGCCAACAAGAAACCGAAAGGTGCTTGTTGGGTTTGCGGGAAAGTTGGGCATTTTAAGGCTGACTGTCGATTTGGCAAAAATCAGAAAGGTCCAAACAACAGTTCGGGGCAAGGGTCTAAGGACCAAGGTGCTCCTAAACATCAAGGTCAGAATATTGTTTGTGGATTTAATTCGGATATGAATTATGTACCACTGATTTCTTAGGCATTTTATGTGCAGGATGATGATGTTGCTTGGTGGATTGACTCGGGTGCGACAAGGCATGTCTGCAAGGATCAACGTTGGTTTAAAGATTATGAACCTGTTAACGCTGGATCCATGCTTTTTATGGGAAACGAGTCAAAGGCCGCCATCCGTGGAAGAGGAACTGTTGTTTTACCTTTTAGTTCTGGCAAATTTGTAACTTTAAAACATATACTATTTGTTCCGGGGATCCGGAAAAACTTAGTTTCAGGAAGTTTGTTATGTAAAGATGGTTTTAAACAAGTCTTTGAGTCTGACAAATACATTTTAAGTAAGTGTGGTGTATTTATAGGATTTGGTTATCTTTGTAATGGTATGTTTATGCTTAACATTCAAGCATGATGTTGTGAATAATGTTTGTATGAATCATGAAGTTAATGTTTCTGTTTTATGGCATGCTCGGTTATGACATGTTCATTACAAACGTATGTTATTAATGTCTAAACATGATTTAATTCCATCTTTTGATATGAATGTAAATAAATGTGATACATGTATGTTGAACAAAATTGTTAGATAGCCTTTTCATGGTGTTGAAAGGTCGTCTTCAGTTTTGGATCTTGTCCATAGTGATCTATGTGACTTTTATGCTACACCTTCTTTTGACAACAAAAGATATGTAGTGACTTTTATAGATGATTGCACTCGGTTCTGTTATGTGTTTTTACTTCATTCTAAAGATGAGGCAATCGGTAAATTCAAAATCTATAAAAGTGAAGTTGAGTTGCAATTAACCTCTAAAATTAAAAGTTGCGTACCGATCGAGGTGGTGAATACTTTGATCCAACCTTTTTCGGGTCATGTGGGATTATACATGAGGTTACGGCGCCTTACACGCCACAGCAAAACGGTATAGCGGAAAGGAAAAACCGTACTCTTAAAGAGATGGTTAATTCCATGCTATCTTACTCAGGTTTGAGTGAGGGATTTTGGGGAGAAGCTATGTTAACGGCTTGTTATTTGCTGAATAGAGTTCCTAATAAAAGGAATCCTATTACCCCATATGAACTTTGGTTCAAAAAGAAGTCAAACTTGAGTTATCTACGAGTTTGGGGATGTAGGGCTGTTGTAAGGCTCACCATGCCTAAGATTAAAACCTTGGGTGAGATAGGCATTGATTGTATATTCATTGGATATGCTATGCATTCCAAGGCTTATAGGTTCTATGTTATAGAGCCTAATGATTCAGTTGCTATTCATTCTGTGATTGAATCAAGAGATGCCATCTTTGATGAAAATCGGTTTTCGTCTATACAAAGACCGAAGGATATAACTCCTATTAATGTTGGAGTGGAGAACAATAATGATGTCAGTTCTCAAGATGAGCCTTTGGAGCTTCGTAGAAGCAAAAGGGCTAGGAAAGCAAAATCTTTTGGATCCGACTATCAAACTTATTTGGTAGAAGGAACAAGAGATGAAGTAGGAATCCAATATTCATATTGTTATAATATTTATGAGGATCCTAAGACGTTTAAGGAGGCTATGGAGTCTCGAGACGTGTCATTATGGAAAGAAGCCATCAATGATGAGATGGATTCCATAATGGGAAACAACACGTGGATCCTTGCGGATCTTCCACGTGGTTGCAAACCTTTGGGTTGCAAGTGGATCTTTAAAAGAAAGATGAAAGCTGACGGCACTGTCGACATGTATAAAGCCAGATTGATAATTCAAGGCTTTAGGCAGAAGGAAGGTATTGATTATTTTGATACCTATGCACCGGTTGCTAGAATCTCCACAATAAGATTGTTGATTGCATTGGTAGCAATTAACAATCTGGTAATCCATCAAATGGATGTTAAGATGGCGTTCTTAAATGGAGATTTGGAAGAAGAAATTTATATGAAACAACCGGAAGGTTTTGTTTTGCCAGGAAATGAGCATAAGGTTTGTAAGCTTGTTAAATCATTGTATGGTCTTAAACAAGCACCTAAACAATGGCATCATAAATTTGATGAAGTTACCTTGTCTCGTGGATTTATGATTAATCAATCAGACAAGTGTATATATAGCAAATTTGACAATACCGGTAATGGTGTGATAATTTGCTTATATGTTGATGACATGTTGATCTTTGGAACCAACCAAGATCAAGTTGACCTTTGCAAAGCATTTTTGTCATCAAGTTTTTCTATGAAAGACATGGGGGAGGCGGATGTGATTCTAGGAATCAAGATAAAACGGAGTGACAAAGGGTTCTCTTTGACACAATCTCATTACATTGAGAAAGTGTTGAAGAAGTTCAATTGTAAAAACTCCACTCTGGCTAATACTCCTATGGATCCTAATGAGAAACTCATGCCTAATACGGGAAATCCGATATCACAACTTTGAGTATTCTCGGGTAATAGGATGTTTGATGTATGCTATGACTAGCACACGTCCGGATATTGCTTATGCGGTTGGAAAGCTAAGCAGGTTTACGAGTAATCCGAGTAGTCATCATTGGCGTGCGGTAACTCGTGTGCTAAGGTATCTTAAGTTGACCAAGGATTTTGGCTTGACTTATGTGGGACATCCTTCGGTAATAGAAGGATACTCAGATGCTAGTTGGATATCCAATGTAGAGGATCATTCTTCTACTAGTGGTTGGGTGTTTTTACTTGGAGGATGTGCCATTTCATGGGCTTCCAAAAAGCAAACATGTATCACTAGCTCGACTATGGAGTCCGAGTTTGTTGCCTTAGCTGCAGCCGGAAAAGAGGATGAGTGGCTTAGGAATTTGATTTATGAAATTCCATTGTGGCCGAAACCAATATCACCCATTTCTATCCATTGTGATAGTGCTTCTACCTTGTCTAAAGCTTATAGTCAAGTGTATAATGGTAAGTCGCGACACCTGGGCGTTAGACATAGCGCGGTTCGTGAGTTGACCACTCACGGGGTGATTTCGGTTGTGTTTGTGAAATCTCAACAAAACTTAGCCGATCACTTAACAAAAGGATTGGCTAGAGACTTGGTACAAAAGTCTGTTATCGGGATGGGTTTACAACTCATTTGAATCTTGGTGATAGGATACCCAATTCCCTTCTAATACAATGTTAGAGGCATAATTCAATGTGGAAGGCCTATTATCTAGATTTGAGCACATGATATTATCCCAAGGTATGTGCTATTACCTGTAAGTTAAGGATGAAGGGATTCTTCATAATGAGTCTTTGACAAAGTGCTATTGCAGGTGCACGATTATATAAAGGCTCACCTATATGAGTATGAAGTTTGGCCGCTTCAAGAAAGTTCGAGAGTTGGCTTTCTATATGCTCATGAATGGATATGGACACAAGGCCTGAATAATTAGTGTCAAGAATAAGCTTTTGGAGTTATATTAACTCATGTGTATGTTATCTTCATGTATTCAAAACGTGTAAAGGGGTTCAATTCTTAGACACACCCTAATACTCGAATATTTGAAATGTGTAATTTTACTAAGTGATAATTCAATCTTCGTGACATTATCATTGATGCATGAGTTGCTATGTTTTGACTGTTATTTAGCTAAACCAAGGATTACACTTAAATGGGGGAGGATTGTTGGTAATTTAAGTGTTACCATGTTCATTTATGTAATCGGGGTTTGGTACAAAGATGGGTGAACTCGGAATGCTATAATATGAGTTTGGAGGTACGGAGTGTACACTCATATAAGTATCTACGAGTTTACGGATTTAAATGATCAAGTATAGTTCGGGAAAATCACTTAAAGGACTGAAAATCCACTTAAAGGACCAAAATTCAGAATTTGGAGAAACAGATAGTTATCCGTACGGATGAATCTATCCGTACGGATGATAGCTATCCGTACGGATAAGAATCTATCCGTATGGATGAAAGGCTGAAACGGTGAAAACTTTGATACTGTGATATATCCGTCCGGATGATAACTTCATCCGTACGGATGCGGTCCGAAATTCTGAAATGGTGTGTCTTTTCAGTCCTTTTCAATTGTTTATGTATATAACTTATTTCCAAAGGTTGCATACATAAGAGGTCGGTTTTTCCATCAATATATAAGATCTTTTTGAGTGCTTTAAACATATAAGAAAAGATAAGCACATTCATCTTTGAAAGTAAAAACACCTAAACTATCTCCAAGAGTAATCTTCATCTTTTGTGCCTAAATTTGAAGGGAAAACGTAGTCTTATCTCACAAAAGTATTTGTGTCACCCTAGGCATTCAGTAAGGGGCAAATAACTTTTGTAGGAAAGTGTTTACATGATTCTATGTTCATATCAAGCAAGCCATTTTCTGCGTTTTTAGTTTTCCTGCGGTTTTGACATTGTTGTTGTTTTCCAAACCTCAATATCTCTAGCACTTTGTAACCCAAATTCGACTAACTTCTTAACCGATATTAAATTCTAGTGCATTAGTACTATCACGTTTTTCTTTCTCCTAAATTGAAGACCTCGTACTCTTGATCTAGCTTAGTTTGTATACATGGGCGGACGCAGGATCCCGATTGAGAGAAAACGATTATTCTAAAAAAATTGCAATAAAAAATTGTATAGTAGTGTTTTTCCGTCCTTTCAGATCCAAAATAAGCAGTACTATGTATCTCTGAAAAAATATGACTATACATTTTACGTTATATAATAGAAAAGAAACACTACTATATATCATAGAATCTGAACACATTTACTTTTGTATTCCTATGAATAAGGATTTATAACAATATAAACAATGTTTTGACGGAAACAAACATTTCAAAAGGTATTAATATTTGTTTATATGTATTACTTTGGTAATAATTATGCATTTTTATTTACAAGATAAAAGTTTTGAGTAAAAGTATCCGATTATTATACGTGATAGAGGCTAGGACCGTCCCTGTGTAATCGGAGACCCTAAACCTTGTGAAAAAAAATATTTCACAACTATTTTTGAGATATATTATGTTGATGGTCGTTATAAAAAATGTAACGAATTTGATTAGACTTTCTTTCACTGAATTCGGCTATAAATTTGGGTCTTACCGGTTTTTTACATTGAGTAAAAAATAAAAATTGATCTAAAATACACTTCTATTACATGAAAATGGAGGCCCTAAAATTTCAGCTTTTGGTGAGGGGCCTAGGCCGCGGCCTTGTTGGCTTGTTCCTGGAATATAAATTTTACGGAGGCGAAAACAATACATAACATATATATAATAGTGTTTTTCCGGATCCGAGGAAGGCGAGTGCCCCTCCCCTTAAGATACGTCCGCCCATGTTTGTATACCACCTATAATGGCCGGCGGTTGGGTAAAAAAATTTCTTATCATTTTAAAACAAATACACATCTCAAAATTGCTCTTAAGATTTTTATACTCCCTTCGTCTAATTTTATTAGTCATGTTTGACTTTTCACACCGACGAAGAAAGTGTAGTTAATGCTTTAAATCTCATTAAATGATCCAATATTTTTACATTTATGACATAGTATTATTTAAAGGACATAAATATAAAAATATTGAATTATTTAATGAAATTCAAAGTATTAAATACACTTTTCTAAATCTCTTTAAAAAGTCAAACATGACTAATAAAATAGGACGGAAGGAGTAATATATTTTTACTGTTTTTGTTTCTTCATTTCAGAAGAGTATAAGGGTCCTCTAAATTTTTTTGGCCCAGAGCCCCTACTTACTTAAGGACTGCCTCGGGTATTAATACATCAAAACCACATCGCTTGATATTAAATTCAAAAAAAATACGATCAGAGATAATCGTTATACTGTAATTGTATAGATGTAACTACTTCCAAGACCCTCTAGCAGTGGCGGACCTACATAAAGCCATGGGGGGGGGCAACTGCCCCCCCTTAATCCGAAAAAAATACACTAAAATTTATACGATACATATAGTTTGTCCTCCATTAAATTTTTTATTTGTCTTTAAAATATTTATTGCCTCCCTTACCCGAGATCCTGCGTCCGCCCCTGCCCTCTAGTGTACGTTTTATATTTTCATTATATTTTCGTAGGAATGAATTTGAATTTGTGAATTGTGTGATATGCCCCCTCAAAAGGCTCAAACCCGATCAGTATTTAATTCTATAACCGCAAGAATCGTACAAGTGAAATAAAGGACTTCTCAACCGATCGAGTCTTTAATTCATCAACTCGTCCGTTTGCTCACTCACTCCACTGTGACTATGAGACATAAATCCATTGCTTAAAGTTCACGCTTCAAAAAGCTGAAATGAATTTGAGCGGCAGAAGTCAGTCTCAGTAAAACTGTACACGCATATTTTAGTTTCCCTCAAATTTATTTAATTAATTAATTGAAACCACGAATCATAAATACGTGGTAGTTGATAGTATTAATACAACTCTATTCATCAAGAGGATTACAGTTGAACTACATGATATTGTTTCACAGACTTCTTTTTGTTACATATATAGTATTGTTTCACTTGCTTCCCGATACCGATTTCTTATACTGAAATAAAATATTCGACACGTGACTTTTAGAAAAAATCTTAAATCAACGTAAGTCTAACGTAATAGTAAAGTAATTTAAAGATTTTGCGGAAGAAAGAAACATGTTGTGACTCAGGGGGATGGACCCTCAGAGTTTCTTATAAAACAATCAATAAGATTGATACTGCAGTCATAACTAGAATCATAAATAACTGAAACATCTACTAAATCCAATAAAACTCAACATTTATGAAAATGGAAACCACTATAACCAACTTGACATGCATGCCTTATTCAAAGGAAACACACTAAAACAACCACCTACACATAGTTAAACTCCATGAACTTCATCTTAAGATCATTGCTCTTCATACTCGCCATCATACTCTTCAAGTACTTGCATATCTTCTTATCCCAAAAGAAAGAAGTGAGAATTCAGGACGGCCCAGTAAGGAGTAAAAGATAAAAAAGAGAGATTCATGTTTGTCAAATGTCGGAAAAACATAACATGAATCTATTTCATCCTATTCACAAAGAAGATATAAAAGAACAAACTTGAATAATAGCAAAACTATATTAAAAGCATGCTAGAAGCAATGCATAAAAACACGTCCTATTAAATACTTATGTTAATCTTGCATGTACTTGTTTGGTTTCATTAACTACTTACTTACAATGTATATCCTTTTTGTCAAACTTACGTAATCTATTTACGGATCCATCCATTACTTGTCAACTTACCATTTGTACTTACTTACTGATGTTGCGTGGAACACCAGATTTGCGATAACAGTGTTTATCTTAAGGATATAAGGCTGATATGAATGATTTCTCCGGTGTGGTTAGGGTGGCGAGTAAGAACAAGGCTGCCGGATCAGTTTATAAGATAAGCAAGTTGATCAGTCGACAAATTGGCAGAGTTTCTGCTTATATTAGATTTATAGCTAAAAGCTTGAGAGCTTTTTTATTACAATGTGATCCCATATTTATAGGCTAGAAAAAGTAAGTCGGTCTACTGTTCATCGACAAGACAACTGAGAGTACTTAGCTAAGTTAACTACGTATGCATGACAAGTGTCCTAGCCAGCTGTCACGATTGGCCAGCTATTACTTCCAGTTGGATTGATAAGGACGTCGGACAGCGGACCGAGGTAGGCCGCGGCGAGTAACGACCGTCGATTATGGGTAAGAATGACGAGCAGCGGACTCATTTGTGCCTTGACTGTATGGGTAGAAATCACATTGAGAAGATAGATCCGACATTGTACTGGCGGACAAGATCCGGCTTACGGTCGGCGGACAGGTCCCGGCTTGTAGCTAGCGGGTAAGAGATGATGGTGGCAGCGGCCAGAGGAGATGGAAACCCATTTAACTATGCAGATGGGCCATAAATGTAGGCCCAATATGGATGAACAGGGCCCTCATTCCGATCCGGGTATATCAATGGCCCCCTACTCTGTGCCTGGCGTGTCCGCCAAGGCGGAGAGTAGATCTCTGAAGAACTTTTGGTGAAGCTCCTTTGTGGTCGCTCGTGACAGAGGTATGCCGATACTGTTTTAGCGGGCTTGAACCAGTGTTGGTGAGAACCACTAGTTATATGCTGTTCATTGAAGCGAACAGGCTTGAATCAGTGTTAGTATCGCGTAGCGAATTACCGATTATATGCTGCGCATTTGTTGCGGACAGTCTTAATTGCCGACAACGCTCTGTCGGGCTTAGTCAGGTGATAATATTCTATCAATGGTGTTTTGTCAGAATAAGCCACAGCGGGCACTGAGTGATGTTTAGCCGCTTGAGTAATGTTGGGAGATAGTTACGGGCTGAGGGCGCTTCTTCTGCGGACAAGTTTGAACGGTTGGCAAATATAAACGGATGTATCGGTACACGAAACGTCACATCAGTCACGTGCTCTGACACGGCGGTTGGAACTGAACCGTCTCTTGCTCTGATTGGCGGAGAAAAAATCGGTAACCGTTCCCACCATCATTACGTTTGAATTTTGAATCCCAAACGTCGTTTCCCCTCTTTTTTCCCTCTATAAATAGAGGAATTACCCCCAACTCTTACACTTTTCTCTTTTTTCATCTCTGATAATTTTTTTTGGCAACTGAAGAAGAGAAGATCCGGCAATTGCAAGCAGGTTTCCGGCAAGCGCTATTTCAGTCCAAGATCAACACTTTTCCTCTCTTTTCATCAATCAGGTACGAAATTACACATTCCCTTTGCTCTCTTATCCGATTTTGCTTTGAGGTCATCTATTTCTTGTTGGAAGATTACAATGCCTTGATCTGTGCCTCTGTGATTTATATTGTTTTTCCTTTGATGAGTGCCATGGGCCCGGTCGTTCATGCCCTCTTGTGATTTCAGCCTCTTTTTCCCAGAAATGACCTTGTATGTATGTACTTTGATTGCGGTTTTTTTGCCAATGCTAGAGTATTTGTGTTTGCGCTTTTGAATGTGTGATGTATTAGGGTTTTTCTGGGTAGTTTATTGTAAAATTGGATTGTGTTTTGGGGGTTTTTCTGGGGAGGTGTTTGGGGTTTTTCTGGGAATTTCGTATCTGTTTAAGGAAGATGGAAGGGCGAGGTGTCGGGGTGATTGATTGCTTTCACCTCGACCCGATTTCCATGTTCGGGTGATAAACCGATCCACCTTGCCCTTTTTCTTTTCCGTAATGTCATCGAGCACACACAATCGACGAAGAGGCTAGGGCCGCAATGGGTTATGGATCGGAGGAGGTGAGCATGGAGGATACTAGCTCTAGCGGTGACGAGGAGGAGATGGAAGAAAATCCAAACCCCGGATCCATTAACATAGAATCGACCCGCAGGTCGCAGCTATTGGTGAGGGCGCTCGTGGAGGGCGAGGTCGAAGATGACGACCAAACGGCACTAAGCAATCTCCTCACCAGGGATGGAGAGAGTTTTAAAACCCGGAGCCGCTAAACGTAGCGGCAAGATCAAGGAAGCCGTGGAAACCGCCGTGGTATCGGAGAAGCCCAAAAAGTCTCCAAAGATTGTTGTAAAAAAGAAAACCGCCGCCGAGGAGCCCGCAAAAAAAAAAAAAAAAAGAAGAGGCGCCCAAGAAAAGGTCCGCCGCGGTTGAAAATGAGCTCGCAGAGCAAAAACGGCGTACAAAGGATCTTGTAGCCCGATGGAGGGAGTTTAAAGACCGAGACGATTATACTTCGGCTTTGGGGGCGTATGATGTCTCGGCGGACTATCGCTTTGTCAGCATGGGCGCGACCAACGTGTCATGGACCTGTGGCCGAGACCAGCAAGATTATCTGTGGTTGCATTATGATCATTTTGCAGCCGGACTCAGACCTCCCTTCGATCCATTTTTTGTTAAGTTTATGGAGGAGCTGGAGGTGATGCCTTGCGACCTGAGTTTGGGAGTTGTTCGCGTGGTCATGTCCTTTATCATAATCGCAGGTTGAGCGGGCGCGAACCGTCGATGCCGGTGCTTTTATATTTTTATAGTTTTTCCCGGAAGGGCGGCGCCGGCCAAATCCAACCGCGTAGTCGATCGAGTCATGGTAGACCCCGCTTGTTATTTGATCTTCCCGACAAGGTGGCGGATTGGGACAAAAGATGTATGAAGGTAGAGTCCCGGGTAGGCTGGCCGTTTCGAAGCTAGCGGAGAATTCGGTCAAGACCGATCACTTGAACAAAATAAAAACCCAATTTGATGATGATGAGTTTATCTCCGAGCCGAAAGACGATCCGGGCTATACCCGTAAAAATGAACCTCGTGCTAGGGCATTTAACCGGAGGTTGTTGCTTGACGTCGCTCGCCCCTATCTCATACGAGCCGGACTTCCCGGAGCCGGTGTCGGCGAACCTTTAGTTGTAGTCGACTTGTTGCCGACCCATCCTGATTGGTACGGCGAATGTCACCACGGGAGGTTCATGCCTTCTCAGTGCGAAATCTGCGGCGGTTATCCTAATATGCGAGCACCGAGTAGGATTTTTACTTGCATTTTTCTTGCTTCTTTTCATATCTCCTGGTCGCTAATAAATATTTGTTCCCCGCAGGTACCATGGATAGATTAGTTCGTCGCAGCCAATTGTCCAAGCAAAAGACCGTCGGCGAGGTGAAAAGGGCCGCTGAACTAAAAGGGATTAAGACAGCCCTTCCCATGGTCGACTTGCAGACGTCGGCGGCCGGAGCCTCTGGAGCTAAGGTCGCAAAATCATCCCAGCCGCCAGTAGTAGAGAAAGCCGCGGTGGGCAAGACTATGAAGCAGACCACTCTTACAAAGCCGCCTGCTGGTGATAAGAAGAAGAGGGCTGCTATTGGAGAGACTGAGCCCGCGGGAGATGAAAGTGGCTTGCAGGAGGTCCCTCCCTTTAAAAAATCCAGAACTGATAAGGGTAAGGAAAAAGCTGTAGATCAAGGCAAACCTGTGGCCGATGAGGTTGTGTCTGCGGCCTCGAAGACAGTGGTGCCCTTTGCTGGAGTTCCCGTTGGGCCTAGAGGTTGCCCCGCCGCCTGGTTGGATAAAGAGTTTATGCGGCAACAACCTCTCGACCTGCCCAAGGCACGCACAATTGCAAGGGGTATCGCTGATGTGCCCCCGTTGAGGCATTTTAGATGGGGTATCCCTAACGACATCCAGCTGGAGATAGGCCGCGGGATAGCGGATAGGGTTGTTATGGCGGATCAGACTGATCCCCGCCGTGCCTTTCTCGGGAGTATTGATGATTTGTGGGGCTTATATGGCGCCACGGTGAGCATGGTAAACCTTCTTCTTGCTTTTGTTTTTATTCTTTTTGCTGTTTATTTTTCTCAAGTCAATATTGACTCCGCTGTTTAATTTTCCTCTATTAGGTTGGTACTGGCTTGGCACAGTTCGTCAATGATTATAGAAATACCATAGCTGAGAGCGCCGATGTCAGAAAAGAGCTGGCCGAAACCCAGAAAGCTCTAGGTGCCGCAAATGCAGTGTCCGCTGGTCTTCGTGGGCGGTTAAGTGCGGCTGAGGCGGAGAATGAGAAGCTGAGAGGACAGCTTGCTGAGGCAAATAAGGTTAATTCTGACCTCGTGGAGCAGAGTAAATCCGTTGATCGCACTATGGAAGAAATGAAGCTGAAAGTAACTGAGGCTCAAGCTCATTGGGAGGCCGAGCAAAAAGCGTGTGCGGATCTGCAGAAACAACTGAAGGATCTAGGCTCAAGTGTTGAAGGCCAGCTCAAGACCGCCGCTGATGACGGCTTTATGATGGGATATGACCAAGGGTTTTATCACATCGCGAGGTGCGTCCTGGCTCATGAAGATGGTACCCCTGACCTTGATGTTTTAGAGGAATGGATTCTCACCCATCCCTTCTCCGATTATCTAAGAGAATTCCATGACCGCATACCCTTCTCTGATGTTGAGCTTCAGCGCTATGTCCCAGAGTGTGATCCTGACTGGGTGGCTCCTGCTGTGATAGAGACGAATCTAAGGGAGCGTGTTCGCTTGGCCACAGAAGCGAGAGAGAGAGCCGCTGAAGAAGGCGAGATCGAGCGGCTCGGTGAGAAGTCGACGAGCTTACCGAGTCGGAGACCAATGCGATCGGGGATGCGCACCATTCTCTCCGGGAAGAGAATGTCCATAATGAAGAGATGCGGCCCGAGGGTTCTTAGATTTCGGCTCGTTTTGTAAAACATTATTCTCGTGTTCGTATATGTATAACTCTTTTCCTTTTCTCGCACTTTTGTTCGCACATTTGTCTCTCGTAATAGCTACTATGTACTTTGTCCAAATTATAATTTTATTCACAAGTTTGTTCCCCGCCCGTTTTTTATGTATGCTTGCTTTTTGCTCGAATTTATTGTCTAAATTGAGTCCGATGATAACAACATCCGTCCCCCTTGTTTTAGATAAGATTCTAGGTCGATCTTGTGCGGGCTCCTGTATGAGATATGCCCCTCTTGAATCTTATCTGAAATAACTTGTTCGCTAGGAACTCTGAAGTCCAGCCGAAGTTTTGTTGAAAATTCTTCGAGCACAATTCTTTCTTACCCATGCATACTTGTAATAATTTTGTATATAAAAAAGAGAATGTAAAATCGGGCTTTATTAATTTCGACTCATCCCGCTAGATGAGTAAAGATTACAAGCAAAATAAGAAAGCCTAACCACTCACGTCGTAAAATGAGAGGATAGCCATATCCCTAGCCGATTTATTACATGTAGTACCTTTTGAGGTTGTCCGCATGCCAAGGTCTATTGAGCTCGTAGCCTTGATGATTTCTGAGGACATAAGTCCCTTTCTTGATCTCTCTCGCGACTTGATAAGGGCCTTCCCAATTTGTCGTTAGCTTCCCTTTATCGGGCTCCATACCCGTGGCCTTTCTGTTCCGAAGAACGAAATCCCCGACTTTAAATGAGTGGTCGCGGATTCGCTTGTCGTGTTGTTGTTTAGCGATTTGCTTGTAGTTTGCTAATCGATGATAAGTCGCTATTCTTTTTTCCTCCACTAGATCCAAGTCGATCTGTCTGTTTAAAAGATTATCCGCTGGGTCATACAATGCGACCCTGATGTTGGGTAGAGCCATTTCAACTGGAGTCATAGCCTCTGATCCATAAGTAAGAGCAAAAGGAGTTTCTCCTGTGGGTGTTTTGATAGTGGTGCGGAGTGCCCAAAGTATATTGGGTAACTCATCAACCCACCCTCCTCGCTTTTACTTTGTCATCCACGCTTTTCTTCAACATTTTGATAATTTGTTTGTTGCCGGCCTCGCCTTGGCCGTTTCCTTGAGGATAAGCTACCGATGACCGCCGTGTTTGACTTTGAATTCGTCGCAAAGATCCGAGAAGTCCTTCCTAAATTGCGGGCCGTGATCCGATACTACACGCTGCGGGACGCCAAAACGCGAAAAATCGATCGTGTAAGAAGTATCCTGTCGCTTTTACGGTTATCTTAATCATAGGTTTTGCTTCGATCCACTTTGTGAAATAATCCACAAATACTATGATAACTTTGCATCCGCCTCTTCCCGGTGGAAATGGTCCGATGAGATCGAGTCCCCACATGTCGAAAGGCCAAGGTGCGATCACAACGCTTTGTTCGACAGATGGTATCCGGGGGATGTTTGCGTGTTTTTGGCACTCCGGACATTCTCTCACCAGCTTTTCTGAATCTTTAAGGATAGTTGGCCAATAATACCCTGCGGTTATGACCTTCTGTGCTAAGGAGCGGCTAGCGGGGTGGCTGTCCCGGATTTTATTAATGCGAATAAACAAGTAATAATATTTATAAACCGGTTAACCTCAAGTATAAGGATCGTAGTACAGAGGCTAATGCCGGGTCGATCCTACGGGGAACTGACGAATGTGAATCCTAGTTTTTGCTTTAAACTAACTATTGTCACGAATCTAACCTAACGAACATCTAACCTAAACAAATATGCAGAAAAAGTAACTAGACAGAGGATTGCTCCAATGCTAGGCAAGACTGAAAGCGATAAAAACTAAACTAAAGTGCAGGAAAAGTAAAACTAAAGCTAAGCAATTCAAGTTTAAAGGATTAAAACCAATTTATAACGAACGAACAAGCAATTGATCCACCTATCCTATCAACATTCAATTCTAACTCGGATTAATTCGTGATCTCTACTCAAGTCGTGATTCACCTAATCGAAGGCATAAACTCCTACTCTCGTAGACAAGTTCGTTTTCTAATCTTTTATCTTTCGATGTTAAAGATTACGTCTTTCTAACCTAGGCGTGAAATCTTTCAATTTCTAATCTAGAGAATCAATCTAATAACTTTCGTTGTGATTAGATTAAAGGTCTAAACTTTTATCATGGTGTTCTAAGGTTAACATGACTTTCATCAAGCAAACAATAAACAGAAGCACGGATCTTTCGATATAGCATGCAATCAACATATAAAAACATGATAAAAGTAACAACTTTAATAGATACTCACAAAATAATCACGAACTAGAGATCAAACTCGTTGAAACGGACGGCTTCACAACGCTCGTTCAAGGAGGATTTAGCCTCCTAGCATCCTTATGCAAACTCGAATTGATGGAATAAAGAACATAAATCTAACTATCTAATCTAGATGTTTTATTGCATAAAAACTGGGAAAATAAAGGAGTAAAAACGCAGCCAAGCTGCTCCCTAGGGTTTAGGGATCGAATTGTATGATTAGGGTGAAAGAAATCCGCTGCTTATATAGAGTTTCAATGTCGGTCGCTACGGTAACCGCTCCGGACGCCCGTTTGAAGATTCCGGACGCTCGTCCACTATTTTCAGCAACAGCATCCAAACTTGTAACGCTCATATCTCGGGCCTCGTAAGTCGGAATGGAGTGATTCAAAATCCTGTAGAATCCTCTCTTCAAGCCCTACAACTCTTCTCTTGAGGTCCAGAGTCAAATCGGTTGTTATCATATTAAGAACTGCGTTGGAAGTTCAGCGCTACTCGGAATCCCGATTTTCTTCCTCCGGACGCTCGTCCGCATCTCGAACGTTCGTTCCTTCAGCCTTGAACTTGTGCCAGACGTTCGTTCATCCAGCGTCCAAACTCTCTGTATCAAAATACTTCCCTGAACGCCCGTCTGCTTTATCAAACGCCCGTCCACTCTGGACGGGACCCGGACGAACGTCCATATGTGCTGTAACTCGATTTCTTGATCTTTATCTCCTCCTTCTTCCATCTTTATCCTTCTTTCCTCGTCTCTTTCTTGATTTAGCTCGAATTATATCAACATTTGATCATCAATTCAGCCTCCAACATGTACCTACATGACATCAAAAACACCGCAAAACGTAACACAATCCAAATACTCGTAAAACCATAATTAAAACACATACACAACCTCATTTTGCAAATAAACTAATTAAAATCTCACTTGCTTAATAAATCATTTAAACACTCGTTTTCTATGCAAATTATACAAATACGGAGGAAATCATTATCAAATATAACGTTAAAAACCGTATAAAAATACCCTTAACAACTCCCCCACACTTAAACTTTGCTCGTCCCGAGCAAAACAAAACAAGATAAAGGCTCGGAAGGAATATAGACATCTCAACACATATACCACATGGTCAATAAATTAGAAGTTCACCGTCGTGTGTGTGCGAGCCATAGAAAACTTCCACTAAATCCAAACTTGAGGAATTCAAAGTAAAACTAGTTAATACCCCCTCATAGAATAGTAATAAATGACACTCATAAGGTGCACCCTACAAACGTGACATATCCCGAAAAGAATGATCGAATATATCTAGGGCCTTTCTGAAATACTCAGAGGATACTCCCTACAGCATATCTATCAGTTTATACTGGGGATAAGATTAACGAAAACTAAGCCTTATATTCAATTTCGTACCGATTCTTTAGTTGATTGAATTCATTCACTTTTTAAACACACATTAGAATGAGCTATTGCCCTCATAGCAGAATAGGACATTTCAAGATAATACCCTACCTTACTCCAATCATAAGGCAGCTTTTCCTAACTGTCGTGAGCTTTTAGCCATCATAGTGGTATAGGACATACGTGGTATACCCTACCGCACCCAAATCATCGACTAGCTTTCGACACACACGAATAATTTCATATTAATTCAACTTTTTCAATTGGACAATAGTTACGTGTTACTTATCACATTCAAACTTCTAGATATTCACAGTATCTCATACTTTGGATCTAAATACAAACTATCATAAATCTCACGATATATACGTAGCACTAAGCACATGACTTATAAGATAATCAAAAACTACTAATCCAAAACGGGGTATAACTTTATAAATTAGCTCATCATTCACTATGGCTCGTGAAAAATAAATCTTGGTGAAACAACTAACTTACTAAAAATATGGTATACAGCATCAATGACTACAACAAACCGAACAAAACGTGTATTGCCTACTTGGGACAAAACAAAAACAAAAGTGTCGAAAAATTCTGAAAAATTAAGCCCATTTTGCACAGAAACATCATATATTAAGCAAACGGTAGATACATAGCGATCATTCCCCTCCCCCACACTTAAAAATCAACATGTCCTCATGTTGTGCAGAATGAAAAAGAAAAAGGCCACTTAGCTGATTGTAGTTCGAATGGGGCAATGCTTTGGAGGTGGCGTACGTCCAATCCGAGAAATGCTTGAGGGAATCGATGAGAGCGTGGACCATCCACCGGAAAACGGCTTCATCTAAAAGCTCGCAATTGCTATCACAAATATCCCGCACACTTGAAAACAAGACAAGATCTCGGGGGACAAAGGGGGAATATAACATGGCAAAATAGAGATAAAGAGAAGGATAAGGTGAAATCGAATCAACCGACAAGGCAAAATCCACAATTACCCGAATTAGACTTAAACAAAACAAATAAATCAAAGAAAAGAAATAACATAATAGAGAGTTCTAATATAATAAGGGATATCTAGGATGCCTCCTGCTGGCGCTTTTGGTTATTGTCGTTAGCTCGACACATTTGAAGCTCAGCCTGGATCAGGCCATTTAACCTTTCGGCCAGCCACTACCTCGTGTAAGCTCGAATCAGTAGTGTGGCCACAGAAACAAGAGCGAACACATGGGGTTAAATCTTTGAAAGCTCTCCATACCTTTTTAAGTTTCCCCATGGTTGCATTCTTTCTTCTCCGGTTCCTCTGATGACGTTTAAGTTGTCGCTCCCTTTCAAACTCTTCCATATCAGCACTACCTGCTAGAACATCTTCAGATTTAACACAACCGTCATCCTCAGAAAACAAATCGGGTGAAAACTCGTCAAAGTGGTTGACTTCGGAAGTCCCACACCCGAGGATTTCGAGGAATTTAACAATCAAAGGCCTTTCTTTATGTTCACCTATATAGTGCTTGCACCTCTGACCATTAACTCGGAACGGTTGATCACCATAACCTCGTAATTCTAGCACACCTCCAGGAATGATTTGGAGAATCTCGAAAGGACCGGACCAACGTGTCCTCAACTTGCCGGGAAACAAATGCAACCTGGAATTGTAGAGTAACACTTGCTCACCGACCTTGAATTCTCTCTTCTTTATCTTGGCATCGTGGAGGAGTTTCATCTTCTCCTTACTAATCTGGCGCTTTCGTAAGCTTGGAGTCCGAATTCATCCGGCTCATGCAACTGCTGCGGGCGGTGTTTGCCACGGGATTGGGAATCGAAGTTAAGAAACTTCGTAGCCCAAGATGCGCCTGTGCTCTAGCTCGACGGGCGATGACATGGTTTCCCGTAGACCATTTGATATGGCGATGTACCCATAGGGGTCTTATAGGCGATCTATATGCCCAAAGTACATCGTCCAACTTCGAACTCCGCCTTTTCTATGACTATTCACCGTCTTCTCCAGGATTTTCTTAAGACTCGGTTGCTTCGCTCAACTCGACCACTAGTCATCGGATGATATGGTGTGCCGATTTTATGGTGAACACCATACTTCTCGAGGACTTTCTCCAATGGTCGGTTACAAAAGTGTGTCCCTTCATCACTTATCAAGGCACGTGGACATCCAAACCTCACAAAGATATTCTTCTTAAGGAATTTCATGACCGTTTTATGATCATTGTGAGGAGTGGCTATTGTCTCCACCCATTTCGAAACATAGTCAACGCGAGACTAAGATGTATTTGTTGCCACAAGATGATGGGAATGGTCCCATAAAATCGATGCCCCAAACATCAAAGACTTCGCATTCAAGGATGGGTTTCAAAGGCATGTCAAATCGCCTTGTCAAAGCTCCGGTTCTTTGACAACGATCACAAGCTTTACGAAAAGCTTCGTGTCTTTAAAGATCGTTGGCCAATAAAAACCGGATTGAAAGATCTTCGCAATCGTTTTCCAAGGACCAAAGTGACCACCTGTGGGTCCACTATGGCATTGCTCGATTATATCGCGTTGCTCAGATTCGGGAACACACCTCCTCAGCAAACCATCTTTGCAAATCTTGAAAAGGTAAGGTTCATCCCAAACGAAATATTTCATATCAGAGAAGAACTTCTTCTTCTCTTGATATGACATTTCGAGATCAAGGTATTTGGCATGAAGGTAGTTCACAATGGAGGAGTACCAAGGAACATCGGGAGAACGGCCATCGATCAACATGATGTTTTCTAGAGGAAAGTAAAGATCTATATCATCCGGTTCATTCTTTTCCTCATTTAACATCCTAGACACATGATCCGCTACTACATTCTCACCGCCCTTCTTGTCTTTGATTTGAACGTCAAACTCTTGTAGGGTCGGTATCCAACGCATGGCGCGGTTTAGCATCCTTTTTAGTCATCGGATACCGCAAAGCGGCGTGATCGGTCCACACGATCACTTGAGCACCTAACAAGTAACTACGGAACTTGTCCATAGCAAACACTACGGCCAATAATTCCTTTTCGGTAGTCGTATAGTTAACTTGCGAAGGATTCAACGTGTGACGGCGTAATAGATAGGCCGGAACTTTCCTTCGATTCGTCGTCCTAAGACGCACCAACAAGATAGTTGGATGCATCGCACATAAGCTCAAAGGGCAAGTTCCGGTCGGGTGAAATAAGAATTGGAGCGAGAGATCGACGATTTTTGAGCTCCTCAAACGCGTGCTTGCAACTATCATCAAAATCAAAAGTAACGTCTTCTTTTAGTAAGGTAGACGGGGGCTTGGCGATCCTTGAAAAGTCCTGGATGAACCTCACATAGAAGCCGACATGTCCGAGAAAACCTCGGACTTCCCGAACATTCTTAGGATAACTCATCTTCTCAATAGCTTCTACCTTGGCCCTATCTACTTCTATACCTTTGGCGGACACTTTGTGGCCAAGGACTATACCTTCATCTACCATGAAATGGCATTTTTCCCAATTAAGCACTAAGTCCTTTTCCACACATCTTGACAACACCCGATCAAGATTATCGAGGCAATCATCGAAGGAGTGACCAAAGACCGAGAAGTCATCCATAAAAATCTCCATGCACTTTTCAACTAGCCCGTCAAAGATTGCCATCATACACCTTTGAAAGGTGGTCAGGGGCATTACGAGAGACCAAATGGCATCCGCCCGTGGCGAATGTACCATAGGGGCGGTGAAAGTGGTCTTCTCTTGGTCAACGGGATCGATGGGTATCTCGGAAGTATCCCGAATATCCATCCGGAAGCGATAGAATGTGCCCCGCCGGACGCTCAAGCATCCGGGTCAATGAATGGAAGGGGAAAATGATCTTTCGGTGTGACCTCATTGAGCTTTCGATAATCGATACATACTCGTATCCGATAACGAGCCTCAATGCTATCTCTTCTCCCTTCTCATTCTTCTCAATAGTAATTCCCCCTTTTTTGGGGACTACCGAGTCGGGGAAACCCATTCACCGTCGGCAATGGCGTAAATGATACCCATATCTAGAAGTTTAATGATCTCCTTCTTGACTACCTCTTGCATGTGAGGGTTGAGCCTTCTCTCGAGGTTGTCTAACTCGTTTTGCACCCTCCTCGGTCTTGATCTTGTGCATACGGATGTCGGGAGATATCCCTCGGATATCTCCCACCCGCCATCCAAAGGCTTTTTCATTTTTGCGCAAGACGTTTAACGGTTTAAGCTCTTCTATACGAGATAGCTTGGCGAGAGATGATCAAAGGAAGCTTGTCACCTTCTCTTAAAAACACATACTTAAGATGTTTAGGTAACGGCTTCGGTACCAAATCTACGGGAGGATCCTCTAGACTTGATTTAAGATCGCCACTCTTCAACTCAACATCGGCGAGCTTACTTAGTGGTCCTACGCCAAGGCTTCTTCTCTTAGCTCATCCTCAAAATCACCGCTAACCGGTCTAGATTAACCATACCATGACTATTCGGATTATCGATCAATCGCTCATATTCCGCTTCCACGACCTTGACTTGCTCGTCCATACGGTCATTGAAGTCATTAAATGACTCCTCAATAGAAAAGCCGGTTGGAGAACCGAGAGGGTACTTGAATGGATTTAGAGACACTATAGCTCACCTCTTGGTCACCAACTCGAATAGTTACTTGCCCACCATCACAATCGATGAGGGCCCTAGGCGTGGATAGGAAAGGTCTCCCAAGAATCGGGGGGACTTTCTCATCTTTTCCCATATCTAAGACGTACCAATCAACGGGAAAGGTAAATCTATCGATCCGGACTAAAATGTCTTTTAGAATCCACGAAGCTTTCTTAGAAGATCTATCGGCGAACCGAAGGTTCATGGAAGTGGGTTCTAGAAGACTTTGTAAACCCAAATGCTCACACACGGACAATGGCATCGGTCGATGGATGCACCCAAGTCACATAAAGAATTTGGAAAGACTAAGCCTCCCATCCGCAATGTGAGCACGAATTTTCCGGGGTCACCTCTTTTGATTGGTAAGTCCGGATAATTGATCATTGAACAATCCTCACCAATTGCACGATCCATTTCTCGCTAACTTCTTCTTCGAAGAAACAACATCCTTGATGAATTTAGTATACTTAGGCATTTCAACCAAAACTTCGAGAGTGGAAGATTAACCCGAGTATTTTTCAGCATTAAGCACCTTTCCGTACTTCTTATCTTCATGCAATGGGATGTTGCTCTTTCTCGGTGGAAATGGAAGCTTTTTCAAATCACCCTCGGAAAATACTTTCTTCGAGGACGAACTAACTGCTTTGTCTTCCACATCTTTCCACCTCACCGTCTTATCATTCTTTTTATTAGTCAGGGGATCGGCCACCGACGATCATTTGATTCATCACTCCTCGGGGGATCGGCCACACGAGGATTCTTAATTGATTCTACATTCCTCAAGGGATCGGCCACTCGAGGAATCTCAATTCTTTCACCTATCGGGGGATCGGCCACGATGTCTTTCAACTTCTACACCTCTCGGGGGATCGGCCACTGTGTACCGCTTGTAGCCAAGGGGATGATGGGTGCTCGACTTCCCTCCCCGCCTTATCACCGGCAGGGGGGCTAGTGGTTTCCCGGTTGGGGGGACCACTCGGTTGAGTACCACTTCTTAAGTTCATTGCACCGGCCTCTCCTCCACCGTATGGAAGTGAAGGAACCAAGTCGGTGCATTGGCCAAGATTCAATTCGGTATGAGCTACATGACCACCTTCGGGATTTCTCTCCGTGGAGTTTGGCATCCGCACGATGGTCTAGAAGCTTGCCGGTCGCCCATTTGCTTCTCAAGGTGTTTGATCGAATTCATCAACAACTGGATATTATTATTTTGCTCCCTCTGGAAGTTATTGTTCTGCTCCTTCAGCTCCTTCTGATAGGAGTCCAATCTAGCTTCCAGATCATCAACGTGAGATGGACCTTGAGAGTTACGAATGTTTTGAGAGAAAGGTTGGCTGGACCGACTTTGAAATGCAGGATTTGGATTGTTAGGCCAACTTTGATTTAACCCTTGATTTGGATTGGAAGAATTCAAGTTCGGGTTCTGATTAAAACTAGGGTTTCGATTGAAATTCGAGTTTTGATTGAAATTTTGATTGAAATTCGGATTTAGATTTTGATTTGGGTGGAAACCCTGGTTTCGAAAGTTGCCTTGGCCAGTGAATTGATTACCAAACCTTTGATTTGGCTGGCCATTGAAGGCATTGATTTCGGCGTTCGTCCAATCATAGGACGAAAACGAGCGAGATGCCCCATATCGTCACATACCCGGCATGCGACTTGGTTGTACTTGTCCATGATTCGGGACGGCGTTGACTTGATAAGAATTGGGGGGCATGAATTGACACCGGCCAACCATGTGGCCGGTCCGAGAACAATTCTCGCGGTACGAACTTGAGAGTTCGTAAAAATGAAGAGTCGATAACTCGGATTTGGAGACGTGGTAAGCGTAGCCAGCTGCTGCTTCAGCATGGAAATCTCGTTCTGCATTTTCACCTCCTCGATCCTAGGAGGAGGTGGTGGTGCCTGAACAGCTTGCAAGGAGGGGGCATAATTATATTTGGCAAAGTCTTCGAACAATGCCCACCCCTCTTGAGGCGTTCTCCTCAGGAAAGCCCCACCTGATGAACTATTGACCATGCCCTTGGTGAGCTCGGTCAATCCACTGAAAAAGGTATTGACTTGCCTCTGCAAGTCTAACCCATGGTGGGGGCATTTACGAAGAAGAGCCTTAAATCTCTTCCATGCCTCAAAGAAAGATTCTGTTTCCGCTTGATAGAAATTGTATATTTCCCTTAAACACTGGGCTGTCTTGGCAGGTGGAAAGTATTGGCTTAAAAATTCTTTTTCCAATGCAGCCCAAGTGGTAATGGATTCTGCAGGGAGAGAGCTATACCATTCTTTAGCTTCTCCCTTCAATGAGAACGGAAACAGTGTAAGTTTAATCACATCCTCACTCACACCTTGAATGCGTGTCGTACCACATATCTCCAGGAATGTGTGTACGTGTGTGTGAGGATTTTCAGTAGGGAACCCGTGAAACATTGATGCATGCTGCATCATCTGAATAAGTCCGGGTTTAAGCTCGAAGTTTGGAGCAGCAATGGTAGGCATGACGATAGCCGGGTTTATGGTGACTGTACCGGGCATGGCATAGTCGGCCAACGTCCGTCTATCTTCAGCGGCCATTATTACAATTTCTTCGATTTCCCTTTGAAAAGATAGCTCAAACTCTTGATCTTCGGCTTTTCCTTCGTCAAAACGAAGTCTTCGCCTATTGGGTCGGACTATGGTACGCTCGATGTCAGGGGAGCAAAGTAATGGTCCCTTGTGACTACGAGTTTGCATAAACCGATCCCAAAATCAAGTTGAGAAAACCTAAATCTAAGGAAAGGAAACCTAAAAACTAATAAATTAAAGACCGATATCTAAAAGATTAAAAACCTTAATCTAAGATCAAAAACCTAAAGAAAAGAGAAGAAAAGAGAAAGATTAAGAAAGAAAGGGGGACGGACGGGCGTCCGCTTATGTGAACGAGCGTCTGCCGAGAAAATAGACTGAACGAGCGTCCAAACTGCTGAACATTCGTTCAAGGATCGGAAAACGCTACTGGAATGAAAATTTTACAGTGAACGAGCGTTCAAACTAGTGGACGCTCGTCCATAGGCAAGATTTTTCAGAACAGAAACGATATCGAACGACGGAAAGCATGGAAAAAGAGACGAGAGGAAAGGATAACTAAACCTAGAGGAATCAAAGACTACGAAACTTAACTACGAAAAATCCTAATAACCAAAACTATAAACTACCTAAGAAAATTTAAAACGAGAAAAACAGAAAACACTAAAAAGAGGGAAAAACATGTGTTGAAATCTTCTAACCCCAAAATGGAAGGGAAAACAGTGGATTTTGACCTCGAAAACGGTGTCGGACGGCCTCCGGCGGTCCGCCACGTCGTCGGCGTCGGAACGAGCTTTCCGAATTGGGGTCCTGCGCGCCAATCCGACACTCGAGCCGAAAGTTATGGCCAAAATACTATCAAGTGCTAAAACGGACCCTTTTATCCTAAAATTTGATCGTGAAAGGTGTGGAGTCAGATGATTCAACCTTAGATGTCCCCTAATCAATGTAAGAACGAGAAAAGATAGAAACGGACGGTAGAAACAAGAAAAGCCACCGAAACAAGAAAACGGACGGGCGTCCAATTAATGGACGGGCGTCGCACTGGGTTTAGGATCGAACGGGCGTCCAAAAATATGGACGTTCGTTCAAGGGGTCAAAAACGATACAGGATTGAAATTTTCACAGTGAACGGGCGTTCATAAGTATGGACGCTCGTCCAGATGCAAAAATTTCAGAAACAGAACAGAAACGATTGCAGAAACAGAGAGGGATAAGAGAAAAAAAACAGAGCAGGAAAAGGAGGGGAAGAAACTAATCACAAAAACTTTAAAAACTTCAAACCCTAAAAATCTAAACCAAAAACCTAACTACCTAAAGGTTAAACTAAAAACAAACCTAAAAAAAAACAGAAACAAAAACAAATCTAAAAACAGAAAACGAAAAAAGACAAACAAAAACAAAAACTAGGCAACCGTCCGGTTCCCCGGCAACGGCGCCAAAAACTTGTCCCGGATTTTATTAATGCGAATAAACAAGTAATAATATTTATAAACCGGTTAACCTCAAGTATAAGGATCGTAGTACAGAGGCTAATGCCGGGTCGATCCTACGGGGAACTGACGAATGTGAATCCTAGTTTTTGCTTTAAACTAACTATTGTCACGAATCTAACCTAACGAACATCTAACCTAAACAAATATGCAGAAAAAGTAACTAGACAGAGGATTGCTCCAATGCTAGGCAAGACTGAAAGCGATAAAAACTAAACTAAAGTGCAGGAAAAGTAAAACTAAAGCTAAGCAATTCAAGTTTAAAGGATTAAAACCAATTTATAACGAACGAACAAGCAATTGATCCACCTATCCTATCAACATTCAATTCTAACTCGGATTAATTCGTGATCTCTACTCAAGTCGTGATTCACCTAATCAAAGGCATAAACTCCTACTCTCGTAGACAAGTTCGTTTTCTAATCTTTTATCTTTCGATGTTAAAGATTACGTCTTTCTAACCTAGGCGTGAAATCTTTCAATTTCTAATCTAGAGAATCAATCTAATAACTTTCGTTGTGATTAGATTAAAGGTCTAAACTTTTATCATGGTGTTCTAAGGTTAACATGACTTTCATCAAGCAAACAATAAACGAAGCACGGATCTTTCGATATAGCATGCAATCAACATATAAAAACATGATAAAAGTAACAACTTTAATAGATACTCACAAAATAATCACGAACTAGAGATCAAACTGTTGAAACGGACGGCTTCACAACGCTCGTTCAAGGAGGATTTAGCCTCCTAGCATCCTTATGCAAACTCGAATTGATGGAATAAAGAACATAAATCTAACTATCTAATCTAGATGTTTTATTGCATAAAAAGCTGGAAAATAAAGGAGTAAAAACGCAGACAAGCTGCTCCCTAGGGTTTAGGGATCGAATTGTATGATTAGGGTGAAAGAAATCCGCTGCTTATATAGAGTTTCAATGTCGGTGCTACGGTAACCGCTCCGGACGCCCGTTTGAAGATTCCGGACGCTCGTCCACTATTTTCAGCAACAGCATCCAAACTTGTAACGCTCATATCTCGGGCCTCGTAAGTCGGAATGGAGTGATTCAAAATCCTGTAGAATCCTCTCTTCAAGCCCTACAACTCTTCTCTTGAGGTCCAGAGTCAAATCGGTTGTTATCATATTAAGAACTGCGTTGGAAGTTCAGCGCTACTCGGAATCTGATTTTCTTCCTCCGGACGCTCGTCCGGTATCTCGAACGTTCGTTCCTTCGGCCTTGAACTTGTGCCGGACGTTCGTTCATCCAGCGTCCAAACTCTCTGTATCAAAATACTTCCCCGAACGCCCGTCGCTTTATCAAACGCCCGTCCACTCGGACGGGACCCGGACGAACGTCCATATGTGCTTGTAACTCGATTTCTTGATCTTTATCTCCTTCTTCTTCCATCTTTATCCTTCTTTCCTCGTCTCTTTCTTGATTTAGCTCGAATTATATCAACATTTGATCATCAATTCAGCCTCCAACATGTACCTACATGACATCAAAAACACCGCAAAACGTAACACAATCCAAATACTCGTAAAACCATAATTAAAACACATACACAACCTCATTTTGCAAATAAACTAATTAAAATCTCACTTGCTTAATAAATCATTTAAACACTCGTTTTCTATGCAAATTATACAAATACGGAGGAAATCATTATCAAATATAACGTTAAAAACCGTATAAAAATACCCTTAACAGTGGCCCCCACACACTCCTTGGTGAAGTTCGATAAGGATTGTTTTGCTCTCCTCCTTTCGAACACATCGTAAAAGAGGTCTTGTCGTGGACCTTTTGTAGAGTATTCCATTGTTTACGATATACCTGACCGCTCTTTTCTTAAGTGTGCGAGCTTTGTCCGCCCCATTTGGTAATATACCTGTTTCTATGTAAGCTTGTACCTCGTCAATCCAACATGTAATCGGTGCTGGTGTGTCGATTTCCATGATTTGTATTTCCTCTATGGCGGGTATGGCTAGATACTCAATCATTATTGAAGGATCTGCAATCTCTTCTTTGAGTGATAGCTTAGAGAGATAGTCTGCTCGCTCATTGTCCTCTCTTCGAATTCTGATGAACTCGCAATAGTTGAAACCGCTTTTTAATCGTCGAACAATCTCACCATACTTCTCAAGAATAGCACAGTGTGTGTCATAGTCCCCTGAGATTTGATTGACGATGAGTTGAGAATCACAAAATACCTCAACATTTTCCACATTTAATTCTCGGGCAAGTTTGTGTTAGTAATATCATCCGCAGCGAAAACGATTTATGGATCTAGATCTATAAACTACACGTAATAAAATAACTAGATCTATATCTACAAGGGGGTTGTAGAACATACCTCTTGGATCTCAAAATCCAAGTTGAAGAACCGCAATAGGATGAACGAAGGAAAGCGTGAAGAGCACCACGATCTTCCGTACGTGTGATCCAAGCAACTCCCGGTGGAAGGAAATTCTCGACTCGAACCCTTCCGATATGCTACCCGGAAAAATCTCCAAGATTTTCCCCTTATACCCCTTGGCCGAAATTTTATCACTTCTTCTCTCTAAGAGGAGAAGTCGAAAATCTTGTGTGTCTAAGGCTTGGGAGAACTCTCTTTATATAGGAGAGTAAAACTTAGCCTCCAAGGATTTAATAATTAATACAAAATCAATTATAATAATCCTATTAAATAAAAGATAATCCCATAATATTCTAGAACAAATCTAGAATAATATTTATCTTTATTTCTTACCATAAATATTTATCCAATAAATATTTTATGCACATGTCTTATTAATACACAAGAAAATAATTTCTTGTTCCAAAAATAAGGCTTGGGGCGAAAATTTCATATATTGACCTAGTCAATATTAATTTTGCCATCACACAATAATTGGGCCAAGATTATGGAAAATGTCTTTTCCACATATTTAATTATTTAGCCCAACTAATTTAATAGTTCACTAAACAATTAATTCACATATCGTTTTAATAAAGTCCAACAAGAACTAAATTAATATTATTAGGATTCGACGTCCGAGAATAGCTATGCTATATTAGGAGGCACGTCGGGGACCATGGACTAATAATCAGCGGCTCCGATAAATCAAATAAATAATTATCTTACGAACGAAATAATTATATTCGATAAATCAATCACGGGAATATGCCACCATAATCCCGTGATTTGCACTCCTCCGATTATGAGATTATATTTATCTCCTCACGAGAATAATAATAAGCGTCCATTGATATAATCATTACATATGGATTAATCCTCCATAGATCGTTCATTCTAAATTGGGAAGTTACCGTTAACCCTTTTTAGAACATCTTATCCTTATTTACCATTAACCCCCTAGTGATCAATTAATTCACACAACTCACTTTGGTAGCTAATCGGTGTAATATGAACTCCATGGATCGATCGGTTTCTAGGATTAACAAATAAGGGAATCTGTCTATCTACTTCCGAAAATGGAAGGAATGGATTCCGTATCCGTGATAACACGGACTACTCACTCAATCCAAGTACAATGCCAAGATGGGGTAATTCGGACCACGGACTCGGTGTAATCCTTAACCGTCAAGTCAAACTTCATACGATTCAAGCGGTTGATTTGTGATCACCTCGGGATTAAGATATATCCATAAATATGATCATCCATTGATTCGATAAGACTTCTCGATTACGGAATTATATCGTGAACTCTAATCAAATCGGTCCAAATATATGATATATCTATCATATATAAATGCCCCATTAGGTTCTCTTAACCGAAAGTCCGGATAAGACAATCACACCTATTGTGTTATGGGCGCATTAATAGCACGTTAAAGGAGAGACCCGATACTCTCGATTAACTTCACTACGGGCTAATTGTATTTTAAGTACATCTTCACTAACTCAATCCTCCCGTGTATATACCATACACTGAGTTAAGTGATTACATAAATGATATACTTTAGGGTTTTATGTAGTGTAAATACTATTGTCACATCGGTGATTATGAGAATAATAAATATGAATAACAATATCATTTCATTTATTAAATAAAACAATTACAAAATTGTCTTTCGGGCATCACACCTAACAATCTCCCACTTGCACGAAAGCATGTGATTAATTGTTTTAGAGCACACCCTATTATTTAAAATACAACAAACTACATCTCCCACTTGCTCTAAAGCAATGGAGACTCATCCCGTATTCTAGTACCCACTAAGCATATCATAACCATTTCAGATTCCAAAGTACACTCCGAGTATGCCGTCGTAGGATAGGTCAGTGACTCGGGGAGCACCTACATCTAAATGTCATGGGTCTTAATGATTAGTCAGGTTGTCGGCACGAGACGATCCGTAGAATCGAAACGTTACCGGTCCATCTAATCATGTGGTACTGAGTAAACACTGAGCCCGAGATCGACTTAACGATCATCCTCAATCTGACTTAAAGTCAAAATCAGTGTATCACACATATCCAAGTTCACACATGAATATGTCCGCATATTATTCCTCGTTCTCTTCAAGATACTAAAGGAAATACTAAAGTTGCTTTGTTAACCGCCGAATCTAAGATTCGATCAAAATCGACGTTCAATAACCTGACCATCTCTTACTAGAAAGAGAATCTATCCCATTTCTCTTGATCCGAAGATTTAGAGAGTCATTCCTGAGGCATAGGGTAGAACTTCCTCGTTGAATGTTGCATACACAGATGCATCATCTTAACCAATAAGATGGATGGGAAACCAGTGACTGATTCTAATGAATTCGACCGAGTCAAACTCTTAAGAATGTTGTCCAAAT
Organism: Gentiana straminea; assembly: GCA_036785695.1. Lineage (NCBI taxonomy): Eukaryota > Viridiplantae > Streptophyta > Magnoliopsida > Gentianales > Gentianaceae > Gentiana > Gentiana straminea. Next base: position 177,859 of record JAVUPR010000241.1, on the reverse strand, counting down.
CTCTGTTGTAGAGAATTGTGGTATTGTCAGATTCTGACTTCAGATAACACACCCATGTTGATTCCAACTGGTGCAGTGTTATCCTTCACAAACACTAATATATACTTATATATTCACTACTATACTAAAATTGATATCCAGTCTACAAAAAGACTTATCAATATTCTGGTCAAATCCACATATTGTAGAAATATATGACTTCCAATGACCGAGAGGTTTGCTTTTTATCCACAAAGGACATAAGCCTTGACAGTCATCCTATCATAAGTTCATAAGTCAATACCCTTCTGTTTCGAATGAATCCGACTCCGTTTGTTTGGCAAGAAAGTCTCCGGGAATCACCCCTATTTTCTGCTTTTGAACGAAATCATGCAATACCGAACTCATTCTACTCTTTTCCGTGTAGATCCAATTACTCCCACTGGGCCTGAGACGCTCAGGTGGTTCTACAAGAGTATGAACAGCTCTGGAGTACCAAACTCCATTCACAGGGTTATGGCTTGTAAACCAACCTCTATTATCAGAATCCTATACTGCTCACAAAAGAGCATAGGTCATCGATCGATCCTTAGACTACAAAGTCTGCAGAACTCGTAACGGGTGATGGATAAACCATACTCCCACTACATTCTGGGTGGATCGAAATTCTGATCTAGTTTAGTAGTATTTAGTGTTATCACCAACAACCGATGTTGGATGTGGTCTGATTTTAATCAGTTAGTAACTACCTTGAGTAAACGTACTTCAAGGTTCAAGGTTTTTCTGATCATGGATTCTATCGAAAATGATGCAACAAGATAACCGTCCCTTCCCGATTTCAAGAATCCTATATCTAACCTTTATACTCAATAGTTTAAAAGATATAGCACGAATGGTCATTGACCGAACGTATGCACGAAATTCCCGAGTCTTACCTTCAAGCACCGTGTGCTAAATGCTTATATTTACGGAAGTGGGGTGAACCGAATCCACACCTTATCCGTAAATTCCAAAGCATATTCTAGGTAGACTTCTCGGTCTTACATTTCAATGTAAACCGTTATTTCGCTTCCAATATCTTTATTGAGTTAAGCAGTGTATTGTAGCACATCTAAAAAATATATAAGGCAATTTAACGGTTTCTCACTTAGTGAAAGCATTTCACTATGAGGCAGGCCGAGCATCAGTCCCTAGGACTATGTGATGGCCCATTTCGAGTATAGAATACTCTATCTCTGTTGAAAACCAGAGAAACCTCAAAATATTTTGGATAAACTTACCGGAGTATTTGAATAGTTATCAGACAAGAAGTCACTACTCGGAAGCTCCTACTAGCTTGTATCTTTCATCAGACCCCGAAGGTCGTCATGAACAAGCTATGTGACTTCTTTATAACCATTATCCTTTCCCGATTGAAAGGAAACTTAGTCATTGAACCTTTGAGACAATATAACCGACCGGGGGAGAAAGGAATCACCCTGAGCCAGTCTTCAGGTCTTGTCTTTTAGGGACTATGCACTAACTATTGAATATGAAGAAGCGTTTATCTAAATATAGAAACCAATTGCTTTTAACAGTTCTTAAGATGTGTTTTATATACATATTTCAGCAGTTCTAAGTGGTTTTGACTTTATCAAACAAAAGTCCGAGTCTTGGATTCGTACTACAAATGGTATATTCACTTTCTATACGACAAACAAATTATCGAATATAAGGTGAATCCATTCATTCCAACGAATCTTAAACAGAAAATAATTTTTCCGCGATATCCAAGGATTGAATCCGAGATTCATTTCCTTATATCACTCCCCCACTATTATAGCTAAAACTAACGCCCGTTGTTTACTCTTTTAATCGTTAAATGCATTGCTACCTTGTTCGCAAAGAACTTAGCTCGAGAAAATCGCCAAGGATTCATAGGTTGGTGATCCAAAATCACCGTCCTAATCCTATGATTTTCGCTTAATTAATTTTTCGATTTAGCCTTAAAGTTTACTCGGTTTAGATGACTAACACTTTTAGACATATTCTCCCATTCTTGACTTTCCTTGAATGGAAACGAGTCTTGAACCAGCGGTTCGTTTGAGTAGACACTACTCTTGAACCGTGGGGTGTCTATTTCGAGTGTTACTCGTCGGGACTTCTCGGATTTTCTAATATACCAGAAAAAACAACAAATCATAACATTAAAGCTCCCACTAGTTTTTCGGTTCCAAATACCGTCTAACGAGCAATGCTTTATTTTTATGATTTTCCGATTTTTTCGATTAGAAAATCTTTCGTACATAGTTCCAATGTTTCTAGAAAAACAACAAATCATAGAACTCCCACTAGTTCATCGATTCCAAATATCGTCTAACTAGCAACATTTCATGACTTTCCGGTTTTTCAATTAGAACGGTTACGTGTGTAGTCAGTTACACTTTTCTAATGTTCTAAAAAACAACAAATCATAAAGCTCCCACTAGTTCATCGATTCCAAATATCGTCCAACTAGTAACACTTCATGTTTTTCCGATTTTTCAATTAGAAAATTACTCGTGTAATCACTACACACTCAAAATTCACTAGAAGAATTTCAAAGTCCGAAATCACCTTTGATTAAACTAAGTTTGTCTTCCGTTTGACACGAATGACACTAGTGACATACCTATATATCACTGGTTTTTAAAAGGCTCAAGAGAAAATATCTCTTTCGAAAATTAATTGCATTATCGATTAACTAGTTCAACGTCCTAGTTACTTTCCACTTTTTAAAGAAGTCAATACTAGTCAATTATAAATTTTAAGCAATTTAGTAAGGGATATAATGCTGTAAATAAAATGACATATATTAATTCAAGTTAACACTACTATATTTATTTTAGGAATTGTAAACTAAAATTAAGTCTACTCTACCATTCCAAGGTTTTAACCTCGCATCTCAGTGCCGCCTTAGGGTAGGTCAAAGAGATGACGGTTAAATCGAGACAATCTCATCAATGAATAACTTGTGAGAATCGAACATCCCACGAGAATCGAACATCCCTTTATTCATTGATTACCTTCCTTTTTTAGCCTAGATATTATCAAGAATACCCATGATGAGTGTGACCTACTATATCGGACCTCTTAGGTACGCCCCGAGTGTGCCGTCTTAGGATAGGTCAGTGACCCGACGAGTACCCAGAAATCCTATCCTTTCGGAGACCAAGCCATGAATGTTGATAGGGGCGAACACCATCCTTAGGGGGACGAAATCAAAGCGCCTCGAGGCGTCACCCTTCTCTCACTTACTTGTATCTATAGTAGAGGCCGTGGGGTTGGGCGTCGCCTCCCCCGCTCCCACTCAATATTTTGGAAGTGGTGGTGGGTTAACTAACCACGTCTTTTTGATGTTAACATAAAAGCACATCAAATCAAGGATTCCGAATGGTGTCGGTAACGTAGGCAAGCCTACCCGTCCTATTCGTTGGAACATATGTGACGGTCGGACGAAATCGGGTCAAGACAACCTTATTGAGATAAGAAGGAATCACCCCTCCGTTCTCCGGTGTAGCTTAGTCTTGCCGGACCCCCGTGCATACATCACACTAGGAGGGTTAAGTCGGTCGAGCGAAGCTCATTTGACCACCCGACCTATAAGCGAACCGTTTTTATCCAAGATTTATTGTTCTTTTACCATCATTCAATCTCGTAGACACTACGAATTGAAAACGTGATCTCGTTTGTGCTTTAAGGCGGTTCACCGAGAACACACACCGAAAGGCTTAACGATTTCATAACCCGTCCTCGGATCTTTAATTAGTTACTAAATTAATTAATTACCACGTATTAATTAAATTTCAACTAATTACACGAGTTTGTATACATGCCTATTTTAATTACCAAAATTAAAATTCTACATGTATGCATGGAGTGGATTTATGATATGATGCATGTCATGGCAATTCCGATTTTATATCTATTTTATGATCAAACACATAAAAAATAAATTGCGGAAAATTTAAACACCGAGATGGATCGTTGGTACCCCCGTATCTAATCTATCCTAGGAAAAATAAATTACAATCTTGTTGTCTTCGAGTCTTGATCTTCAAAACTTCCGGATCTTCAATGCTTCGATCTTTACACGAACCACGAACGACGAGGAGAGGAGGCCGTAATATACCAATATATTAAAAAAAAATTATATCTATATTATCAAATGTTTTATAAAAAAAAAAAAAAAACTTTCCCCTTTTTTTTTTTTTCATAATACACGGCAGCTTAAATTTTTTTATTTTTTATTTTTTAAATCAGTAGATCATGCGGCCAAAAGTAAAACAAAATTAGGTTACAACATGCAAGCTGCCGCATGCAAATTAGGGCTGCCGCATGCAAAATTTGTCAAAACAAATTGCGGCTACAAAAGAATTGCTGAGACCAAATTATTTTATCTTTGCCGCAAGTTTAAAAAATGCCGTGACCTAAAAACAAATCAGCCCCTCTCCTTTTACCTTATGTTCCACCATATTGTTGATCTTGAATATCATGATCTTCGTCGTCTCTTGAACCCGGAACCAAAAAATAAATACAAAAGGTACTACCTTTTACAATTTTCGAATGCAACATAATTAAATTACAAATCCTTTGCTCAATTGTTACTAAACAAAGGAGCTACAATAGATCTAACGAGTAAACAGTACCAACCCCAATCCATCTCTTCAACCAAGACATTCATAACATAAAAAAAAATTAAACATAATTTTCGGCCCCCTTTTTTAAAAAAAATTTGGGACAAAAAAATCTACATATTTTCCACTCCTAGATCTAATATTTTATACGTATAAATATAGATCACCTTGGCGACTGATACCACTGTTAGTAATATCATCCGCAGCGAAAACGATTTATGGATCTAGATCTATAAACTACACGTAATAAAATAACTAGATCTATATCTACAAGGGGGTTGTAGAACATACCTCTTGGATCTCAAAATCCAAGTTGAAGAACCGCAATAGGATGAACGAAGGAAAGCGTGAAGAGCACCACGATCTTCCATACGTGTGATCCAAGCAACTCCCGGTGGAAGGAAATTCTCGACTCGAACCCTTCCGATATGCTACCCGGAAAAATCTCCAAGATTTTCCCCTTATACCCCTTGGCCGAAATTTTATCACTTCTTCTCTCTAAGAGGAGAAGTCGAAAATCTTGTGTGTCTAAGGCTTGGGAGAACTCTCTTTATATAGGAGAGTAAAACTTAGCCTCCAAGGATTTAATAATTAATACAAAATCAATTATAATAATCCTATTAAATAAAAGATAATCCCATAATATTCTAGAACAAATCTAGAATAATATTTATCTTTATTTCTTACCATAAATATTTATCCAATAAATATTTTATGCACATGTCTTATTAATACACAAGAAAATAATTTCTTGTTCCAAAAATAAGGCTTGGGGCGAAAATTTCATATATTGACCTAGTCAATATTAATTTTGCCATCACACAATAATTGGGCCAAGATTATGGAAAATGTCTTTTCCACATATTTAATTATTTAGCCCAACTAATTTAATAGTTCACTAAACAATTAATTCACATATCGTTTTAATAAAGTCCAACAAGAACTAAATTAATATTATTAGGATTCGACGTCCGAGAATAGCTATGCTATATTAGGAGGCACGTCGGGGACCATGGACTAATAATCAGCGGCTCCGATAAATCAAATAAATAATTATCTTACGAACAGAATAATTATATTCGATAAATCAATCACAGGAATATGCCACCATAATCCCGTGACTGCACTCCTCCGATTATGAGATTATATTTATCTCCTCACGAGAATAATAATAAGCGTCCATTGATATAATCATTACATATGGATTAATCCTCCATAGACTGTTCATTCTAAATTGGGAAGTTACCGTTAACCCTTTTTAGAACATCTTATCCTTATTTACCATTAACCCCCTAGTGATCAATTAATTCACACAACTCACTGGTAGCTAATCAGTGTAATATGAACTCCATGGATCGATCAGTTTCTAGGATTAACAAATAAGGGAACTGCCTATCTACTTCCGAAAATGGAAGGAATGGATTCCGTATCGTGATAACACGGACTACTCACTCAATCCAAGTACAATGCCAAGATGGGGTAATTCAGACCACAGACTCAGTGTAATCCTTAACCGTCAAGTCAAACTTCATACTGATTCAAGCAGTTGACTGTGATCACCTCAGGATTAAGATATATCCATAAATATGATCATCCATTGATTCGATAAGACTTCTCGATTACGGAATTATATCGTGAACTCTAATCAAATCGGTCCAGCCCTATATGATATATCTATCATATATAAATGCCCCATTAGGTTCTCTTAACCGAAAGTCCGGATTAGACAATCACACCTATTGTGTTATGGGCGCATTAATAGCACGTTAAAGGAGAGACCCGATACTCTCGATTAACTTCACTACGGGCTAATTGTATTTTAAGTACATCTTCACTAACTCAATCCTCCCGTGTATATACCATACACTGAGTTAAGTGATTACATAAATGATATACTTTAGGGTTTTATGTAGTGTAAATACTATTGTCACATCGGTGATTATGAGAATAATAAATATGAATAACAATATCATTTCATTTATTAAATAAAACAATTACAAAATTGTCTTTCGGGCATCACACCTAACAGTTTGAGCCCGGCTATAACTGCTTCATACTCGGCTTGATTATTGGTGGCCGGAAATTCAAACCTTAAAGCTTTTTCGATTTCTTCCGTCGTTCCGGGCTCCATCAAGATAACTCCGGCTCCACAACCATTTCGATTAGATGCTCCATCAACATATAAGTGCCAGTACTGATTTGGCTTAACTCTGGCCGCCGCGGGCTCTTGTGATAATGGAGAGCTAGGTTGTGGCGAGCTGAAACTCGTTTCTACAATAAAATCCGGTAATGCTTGACCTTTGATAGCTTTTCTTGGTTGATATTGTATGTCGAATTCAGTAATTTCTATAGCCCATCTGAGGAGACGGCCTGAAAGGTCCGGCTTATGAAGTATTTGGCGCATTGGGCTATCCGTTAAGACAATAATTGTATGTGAAGTAAAGTAAGCCCCGAGTTTGCGGGCGCAATGACAAGCGAGTAGGCTAATTTTTCAATATTAAAATAACGGCTCTCCACCGGACTGAGAGCCTTGCTTACATAATAGACGGGATTTTGGAGGGTTCCGGCCTCCTTGACAAGAACGGCGGCAACAGCCCGGTCTGAAGCCGCTAAGTACAAAAACAAAACATCTCCCTCTACGGGGCTAACCAAAAGAGGTGGTTTTCCTAGATATTCCTTCAGAGCTTGGAATGCCTGCGAACAATCTGCGTTCCATGAGAAAGTTTTATCGCCTCTGAGAATCTTGAAGAAAGGAAGACACTTCTCCGCTGATTTTGATATGAACCGACCCAACGCGATGATGCGGCCGTTAAGCCTCTGAACTTCTTTGATAGTTGTAGGCTCTTGCATATCGATTAAAGCTTGAATCTTTTCTGGGTTAGCCTCGATGCCACGACGACTAACCATGAATCCCAAAAACTTGCCCGCCTGGACACCAAAAGTACATTTGGCCGGATTGAGCTTCATCGAGTGTTTTCTGACATTGTTGAATGTTTCCTGAAGGTCAGCGGCGTGACCGTCCCCAGTGGACTTAACAACCATGTCGTCTATATAAGCTTCCATATTTCTGCCTATCTGCGAACTGAAGACCCTGTTGACCATTCGCTGATAGGTCGAACCCGCATTCTTCAGCCCAAATGGCATCATTTCATAATAATACAATCCTCCTGCGGCTCTGAAAGCCGTTTTTTCTTTGTCGGGCTCAGCCATCCGTACTTGATGATACCCAGAATATGCGTCTAAGAAACTTAAAACCTCAAAGCCAGAAATAGAGTCAACTAACCGGTCAATTCGTGGCAGCTGATAAGGGTCCTTCGGGCATGCTTTGTTGATGTCCGTGAAGTCGATGCACATTCTCCACTTGCCGTTGTGTTTCTTTACCATAACCACATTTGCCAACCAAGTAGGGTAGGCAAGCTCTTTTATGATTCCAGCCTGCAAGAGCTTTCCGACCTCTACCTTTATCGCCGCTTCCTTCTCAGTTGAGAATTGACGCGCCCGCTGTTGTATCGGCTTGAAAGTAGAGTCGACGTTGAGATGGTGCAGGGCGACGTCTGGCTCGACTCCTCGCATGTCGGTAACCACCCAAGCAAAGGCACTCAAATTATCTTTGAGTAGTTGTATTAATTTTTCCCTTTCGACAGGACTCAGCCGAGCTCCTATCTTAACCTTTTGTTCGGGATATTCATCGTTGATGACCACCTCGACCAACTCATCTTCTGCTGTAAAATCGGGTTCATCTCTGACTTGCAACGTTTCACACTCCACTTTGACTGGCTCAGGATCAATAGCGACCCTGATCATGTCGATGTTTTCCATGTTGAGTGGCTGTTCGATTCGAACTCTCTTATTCCCCGTTCTCATTTCATGTATGTATGTTAGGACAGCGGCAGGCTCGCTGATCGACGTTCCGATCCTGTCCCCAACATAAAACTTTGCCCGCTGATGCGGAATGGAAGCTACCATCTGAAACTGTTTTAAAGCTGGTGTCCCCATTATCATGTTATAATTGGACTGAAGATCGACCACTAAAAACATCACCTTTTCAGTTCGAAAGGGTGCATAATCTCCCATCTGTACATCCAGGTCGATGGCCCCCTTGACCTGTATCTTATGATTGGTGAAGCCCTCAAGGGTGCCATTATGCGGCCTTAAATTAGAATCGCTGAACCCCAACTCTTTGAAGCAGTTGTAGTATAAGATATCGCGGCAGGCCCCTGTATCGACCATCACTCTATTGACACAGGCCCGATTGACGATCACTGAGATGCAAAGGCACATGTCCTCTGTATTGGTTGAAGTTACTAGCTCACTTCGAGTAAAGGCAAGGGGCTGTTCACTCCCTCGCAAAACTATAGGCTTCTCTACATGTTTGTTGATGGACCCAATGCGATTCTTAATCTGATTGTTACTGGGAGGAGGCTCAGTTATTATTCTAATGTTTCTATCGAACTGACGGGCTTGCTGATTCCTCCTATCTGGACCACCGGTATCAAGTTTGAGATGATCATGATGTCCGCGAGCGAGCAACCTCTCTATTGCTCGTTTGAATTGGATACACTCGTCGGTAGTGTGTCCCTTATCCCTGTGATAGTCACAAAATTTGGATGTATCGCGGCGAGTATCAGGAACCATCGGGTATGGTTCAGGTATTTCATCTCTGATTTCATTCAATACTTGAGAATAGGAAATTCTGAGCGGCGTGAAATGCTCTTCCTTAAATCTTTCGGGTTTCTTGATTTCCCTATCGCCCTCTCGCGGGTGTCTCTTGGCGGGCTACGCTCAGCCCTCTGTTTGCCTTTGTTGGACGAAGACGTTCCCTCGTTTCCCGCAGTTGCAATGTACTTCCTAGTCGAGCTCAACATCTCTTGTAGGTTCGCTGGTGGCGATAAAGCGAAGTAAGACTTCAAGTACCCCGGCTTCAACCCTGTTTTGAAACTACTCATGACAACGTTGTCTGCTATACCCCTGGTTAGCTCATACACTTTGTAAAATCGCTCATAATAACCGCAGGTACCCTCATTGTCGCCTTGCCGTACTTCATGTAGGTCGATATGCGTCTTTTTAGGTCCTTCCACCGACTTAAATTCTCGCTATAAACTTGTTGATCGTGTCATCCCATGATAAAATCGATCCGGGAGGAAGGCTCGGATCCATGATGCTTTGCCCGATCTTGCATCGATCCCACAAATGCTATACACCAGGCCTCGTCGCTAGAGGTACATAAGCTGATTCTGCTCTGGAAAGCGGATAGCCAATCCAGAGGGTCTGTTGCTCCGTGGTAATTTATGAAATTTGGATAGTGAGTTCCTCCCCTTGGAGCCGCTTTCAGTATGCTGGGATGAAGCACACTTGTTCCCCATGTCGGAACCGTTTTAACACCCTTTGTACCTTTCTGTAATTCCTCTATCTGTTTTTTCATGATGCCTATTTCTTCCTGATTTGGGGGTTGAGGTAGGAGCGCAACATAACTTTCTTCAATTTCCGAGTCCCCCTGTCCTTCCAAGCGGGTGCGAACTCGCCGAGTGTTCCTTGGTCGTACTGGGGCTGCACCGCGATCGTCGATCGCGGGCCCCAATCTACCCGGCCGCATTTCCTACCCTCTTTGGGATGTGAAGTTGCATGACTACTCTCCTCTATTTCTGATCGCTGTGGTCGAACCGTTTTTGGAGGAATGAATGTGGGCTGAACCTCTGTTTGTGCGGGTTCAGGAGGGTTGAATTTACGGATTGACCGGGGTGGTAATCCTTCTGCAATGAGTAGTGCATTTCCTTCCCGCATTTCTTCAACGTATTCCATGTGCGCTTGCAAAGCTATTTTATATGTATCTTGTTGTGAGGGAGCTCCTCCGGTTGAAATAGCCTCTCGTTCGTTATTTGGGCTAGATGTTCCCGCGATTCCCTTTCCTTTGCTTTTTCTCACCGCTTCCTCGTGTATTTCACGGGCTTTAGTCCTTTCCCGTATGTATGCTCGCATGTCGGTTGTGAGGGCAGGGTTGACATCTGCCCCATCTGACATAACCCTTCGACTAGCTTCTCCACGGGGTGTGCTCGCTCCATGTGGCATTCCCTGATTGGTTGCTTTAGCTGGTGTTGCAGGGTTCATGTTTTTCCCGCCGGCCATGACTTATGATTTCTGGGTGGGTGTTTTTCCTGACTCAGGAATTTTAAGGTGACAAATGTTTGTATTTCCCAGGCGGTTTGCAACGAAAAAATGACCAAACTTTCCTTACTTGAAGATCTGAAACCGATGAAAAGATGTATAAACCAACCTGGGTATTTTAGATGGACTCAAGTGTGAGTTTGCAATGAAGTTGATGATCTCCTCTGCGTAAGTTGGTGAGAGGAAGTGAGCAGCGGTTTCTGGGCTGTATTATCCCAAAAAGTTCAAAGCTTTGGTGACCGACAGACTGATGATGATAACTTCGCCTGAGATACCGTGAAATCGTCTTTGTGGTGGAGTAAGTGGCCTCCAAATGCTGAATGAAAATGAAAGTTTCCCGGTAACGGAGCCAACTGATGTTGCGTGGAACACCAGATTTGCGGTAACAGTGTTTATCTTAAGGATATAAGGCTGATATGAATGATTTCTCCGGTGTGGTTAGGGTGGCGAGTAAGAACAAGGCTGCCGGATCAGTTTATAAGATAAGCAAGTTGATCAGTCGACAAATTGGCAGAGTTTCTGCTTATATTAGATTTATAGCTAAAAGCTTGAGAGCTTTTTTATTACAATGTGATCCCATATTTATAGGCTAGAAAAAGTAAGTCGGTCTACTGTTCATCGACAAGACAACTGAGAGTACTTAGCTAAGTTAACTACGTATGCATGACAAGTGTCCTAGCCAGCTGTCACGATTGGCCAGCTGTTACTTCCAGTTGGATTGATAAGGACGTCGGACAGCGGACCGAGGTAGGCCGCGGCGAGTAACGACCGTCGATTATGGGTAAGAATGACGAGCAGCGGACTCATTTGTGCCTTGACTGTATGGGTAGAAATCACATTGAGAAGATAGATCCGACATTGTACTGGCGGACAAGATCCGGCTTACGGTCGGCGGACAGGTCCCGGCTTGTAGCTAGCGGGTAAGAGATGATGGTGGCAGCGGCCAGAGGAGATGGAAACCCATTTAACTATGCAGATGGGCCATAAATGTAGGCCCAATATGGATGAACAGGGCCCCATTCCGATCCGGGTATATCACTTACATAGCATGTTCGTGTCTTATCTATGGTGATTTTATCATATTCATGACAAATCTTCTTTCTACTAGGGCCCTATGAACGGATACGGACTGACGGTACGGTAGGCTTCTTGTCTCTACTCATCACGCGGTACTCTTTATCTACTAAGATGAGATATGATCTAAAACCGATGACCAAGATCAGACTAGATAAAACGTTTTATGTCCTTAGAGAATTCTAAAACATCGTCTCTAGACAATACTTTGAAGATTAGGAATGCGTTTTGCAGAGTTTTAGCACTCACAAAATTTGCAATCTTGTTTTCTTTGATGTTTTGTTGAAGCCTCCTATTTATAGCCTTGATTTCTTGAGATTTGAAATTTCCGCCCGTTGGTTAATAAACGACGAGAGAATAATTCCTTGATTTTTCTTGATTTAATTCCATTGATTTGCGCAATCATTGATTCTTGATTTTTTCCTAACTTCTTTGCATAATGCATTTTCCACGTGCTTTAATTCTAGTTTTGACATTGTCAGCGTTCTTGGTTGGCTTGCAGTCAGCTTACTTTACTTTTCCTTAGCTGACTCCTCCTGAGTTGATAATTGCTCGGCTGATTACTTCTCTATTGATTCTGTTGAGCTGATGTTACTTAGACGATTTGATTTGCATTTCTCTGACCCTTATTTGACGTGAGGTTGGAGTACATCAATATAATTATATTACACTTTGCTGTTTACTTAAACTTACCAAAGGTCATCACAGACTTCCTTGGTTGTAAGTCAGCACATTTCTCGAGAACATATGTGCAGACAATTAAAGAGGAAAAAAATTCATTTCGCTTGGCTAGATTGTCGGGCATACCAAGGTAAACGGACGATTCGAATCGGAAAGGCTGTCGTTTCGTCTGTTGCTTCAAACCATCTAGGGTTGCTAGGGTGGAGAAAATCGGCTGATGTAACTGGTTATGCGTTTTACCCGTATAATGTGAAATATTCGGGTGATATATCCAATGGTTTGTGTTGTGAACTCTGATTGCACGGAGATGAGCTATTTCTGGCTTTTACCCGGTGGTTCTTGTTTCTTATCAGCTGCAATTGCGGATTTGCCCAATTTACACTCCTACCTTACAAAATGGTGACGTGAAACACTAAAATATCATCCTGTCAAAATTATTTACCCACCGTTGTCGACAACCAGATAAGAACCGTAATAGTCATTGCAACCCCATATGGCAAGAAATCAATGAACATATTATTTTTACAATGATTTGCATTTTGGTCTTTATCTTCTCTTTCCGTTTTGCAGATATTCATCACTCAGATTTCTTATCTCTGTTGTGAATAATTTTTAGCCGACATTTTTTCTTAGTTTTTCTTCCTGTGGTTTTAACTACTCTTAACTACTTGCTCTTTCTCCTTGTTGTTTTCACAAATGTTGAAATTCATTCCTTGTGCACCTGGTGAGTACTTAATCATTTTTTTATTTATCGGCATTGTTGGTTCCTTTTGAGTTTTGGGTTTTCATCGTAGTGCTTTTATACAATGCTTTCATTTCTTCGGTTTATAATTCAATTTGATTAATACTTGAGACTTGGTTGGAGTATGTGTAACGCCCCGTTCTGAAAATACTCGGGTTTTCAGGATGATGAGAGAGATTGCCCGCATTCTTAATGTATAAGGAAATATAGTAGCATATTTACTAACACCGATTGGTTTTAGTAGAATGATAAGCGCTTGATCTTAACATGGTATCAGAGTCAGAGGTCATGAGATCGAACCCTGGTGTGAACATTATTTTCACAATTTATATTGTGCAAGTGTTGGGAGAGATTGCCACACTTGAGGGGCATGTTGAACCCTAATTATATTGTGCAAGTGTTGGGAGAGATTGCCCACACTTGAGGGGGGTGTTGGGAGAGATTGTCCACACTCTTAATGTATAAGAAAATATAGTTGCACATTTATTAACACCAATAGGTTTTAGTAGAATGGTGCGTTTGATCTTAACACGGGACGGGGCGGCATATTGAACCCCAATTACATTGTGCAAGTGTTGGAAGAGATTGCCACACTTGAGGGGGGTGTTGGGAGAGATCGCCCACACTCTTAATGTATAAGGAAATATAGTACACTACTAGAATTTCTCGGATTTGTGACGGCGGTTTTCGTCACAAATTTGTCACTAACGCTCGTTTGTGACGAATCAGTGACGAATCCACTTTCCGTCACGGAACACCCCGTTGCAAATTTTTGAGTCGAAATTAACCTTGTCACTAAGTTTTGTGGCAAAATTGTGCCGAAAGTCATACTTTGTGACAAAAAAAAATTTGGTGATGAATCTGCGACAAAAATTTTATTTTGCAACGAATGTGTGACAAAATTTTCCAATAAGTTTGTAATGGAGTGTTGTGTCAAAGTTACTTCATAAAATAGCGACAAATGTGTGACAAAAAAATACGACAATTTTGTAACCAATTTTTTTGATGAAATAGTGATAACCATATCTCACAAATTTAATATGAATTTGTGATGAATGTTTACGATAAAATTGTGACAAGATTTTAGTGATTAGTATGTGATAAATTCATGTGACAATTTTGCTACCAAATTTAGCAATAAAAATGTGACATTTATCCCCTACTATTTTGAATTAATTTTGTGATGGTGTTTTACGATAAAATTGTGACAAAGTATTTTGACAAATTTGTAACAAATTTTACCTATATTTGTAACGGACTGTTGTGTCAAAATCAATAGTTGCTATGACTTTGTAACAAAATTTATATTTCACATTTTTATTATATTTATTATTTACAAAAATTATATTCAATATTATAAATGTTCTCTTAAATTAAACGTTTCAATAGCATAAATAATCAAAACACTTCCATGATCATGAAACTGAAGCGAATCATTTTATTCATAATTGAGTCAAATAGAATTTCAAAACATGAAATCATTATTATTCATGATTAACAGACAAATACAAGAGACTAATGGTTTTATCACCGAAAACAACTCAATCTTGTGAACGAGCAATCGTCTCTAAAAGTGTCCCGGTCTTGTTAAACATCCTGATGAACATGTTTAAAATCATGACGATCTCGCTTTCACCGCTAGCACATGTCCACTGTGGCTTCTTTCTGCATATCATCGGGAATCCGGGTCCTTTTGTTCCAAAGATATGGTAGGACAATCATCACTGCTTCTTTAAACTTCTCTGCCTTGGCCACCCAAAAGTAACTTCACCAAGAACATTCTCTGCTACTCGACACCCATGTTCTGCCAACATTTGGTGGACAATCTTGAAGGAAATGCGTCACACCAACAATAGCTCTCTTTACACCCAAAATATCACCCTCAATCTGCACAAATATTTATAACCATCTAGTAAAATAGAACAAAAATTGCTTAAAATTTACATGGTTTTTGCTATTCTAAATCTAATTTTAAATAAAACTATGAAGATGCAACAAGAAAAGATAAAGCGAGACACAATTATTTGGAAGTGCTTTCCGTAAGACGGACTTTCCTCACATTACAAGTGATGAGGAGTATAAAAAGTTTATTCTAGCACCGCTCACACATACTAATGCTTTGTTAAAACACCAGGCCTAAATGCACCACTAACATCTCTTAATAGTTGCGGACGTGTATCGTCAATTGTTTGCTTTTTCATAGCCCGATGGATATAGATACGGTCATACACGGATAAAATTGTATGTATGTATGTACATATATATATATATATATATATATATATATATATATATATATATATATATATATATATATATATATATATATAGTTTCAAAGATCTTCATAAAATGACTTACAGCGGGCATATCGACATAATAATTGACATGATTGAATGCAAGTGACAAGGGCTGTAAATGAAGCACCATTCCTCTTTTCTTGCTTCTGTCTCTCCCAAATCCATGTTTCGCGCAGATCATCTTAACATTTGCAACATTCAAATTGTCTTTTCATATAGTGAAGTTCATGTACTTTTTCAGAAATTCGATTCAACTTGTATCAAGTTCCTGAACATTCTACTACGTAGAATTACAATACGATGAGAGAAAATAAGGTATGAACACAATAACAAGATACAAAAAGACTCATACCTTTATTCTTCTTCATTTTGTCATCCTCTTCGTAAGAGATTTAGAATCTCCAAAAGGCTGCGGTGGCGGTACATGAAACTAGTCAAAATCTGAATGTAAAACATTCATTTAGATATACGAGCTTTTAAGTCAAGACTTACAATTCCGGTAGGTAATTGCGGCAACAAAGAAATTAAGGACACATGGTATTCAAATAAAGCTTTCTATTTTCTTTGTTGTGAAATGCTCGGATTTGTAGCCTCCATCGACCCAAACATCAAATAGATACTTGAAGTATAAAATAAGAAACTTCATTAAGTAGCGCTATAAATCGATTAAAATTTTGCTTTAATACATTGGACGATTAGCACCTAGAATAGTTATTGTATGGTACTTACATTAGTAAAGAATCCATCGTATGCCGGTGTGTGTGTATAAGGAAATTAAGATTACCTCATAGGGTCGATTAGGAACCTCTACAGAATGCACAACGAGAGAATGAGCCTTTACGTGTGATGGATCTTTGAGAGAGATTAGTTGTATAATGAACTAGTGCCCTTGCAACATATTCTTATCATTCCGTTAACTTGATAACAAGAGTGATGGGTCTATCAAAAGTTTAACAAAACTATTTTTGGGTATCATGAAATAGAACAAACCTCTCAAATAAATAAAAATAAAAACACGAGAACAAATATGGACCGTTTAAACCATGAATAAACAAAAACATAACAACAACCGGAGTGAACAATGTTTAAGGATGAAATTAACTATGGACATAATGCTAACTAAAACGGTATCACGATGCTTGACTTTGAGCATCACATAGGTACAAAAAATAACATTCACAAAGATAATCGAAATGAATGATTATAAAAATAGCTCAAAGTTCTTCCGGATTAAAAGTACTATAGGGCAAGAAGATGAACACGAACAAGATTCTACGGCCACCACTTGAACTTTACATGAAAACAACATGAAGACTTGCATCATCCATCATCAAACCTAAAAATTAAACAAAAATAAGTGTTAATATATAAAAATACGCAAAAGCGATCGAGCAATTTACGCATTAATACCAATACACAATTAATAGATGGAAGCGACCACGAAGCAAAGAACACATAAGGCAACTACTTCTATTAGTGGAAAATACTAATTCCATCCAATATTTCAAACATCATTTTATGTGATTTTTAGTAAGTTTCAAATAACGGGAAGAGTGAAGCGAGTCAACGTAATCATATAGTCTTGACGCTTACTTCATGAAGTGTTTTGAGTATTTCATAGTGAATCATTCATTAAGTGCCACCTTCGTTTTTGGTCGAGCCCAATTAACAATCTGTGATAAACATATTAGGACAAAATGGGAAAATCATTTCAAGAAAGATTAATTTACTAACGAAATAAAACAACAAAAAGATATGAGCGCCGATTACCATGAAAGAGTTGAACAAAATATCACAACTTCGTTTAAAATGCATAAATCAAAATAAAATATTCCATCAATCATAGCATTCAAATATTCCAACTAAACAAATCCAAACAACAATAATCGTCTTGAAATACTAAAAACAAAAGTAATTTAGCAACAAAGAATGGAAGTATTACCTTCAAGAGTCCAACCAAAGCTCTAGGGTTGCCGAAAAGCATGGAAGTGAGAAAAGTAGAGGCGGTGACGAGTGATACAAGAGCATAGATTGAATGTTAACACAACTCAATTCAACGGTGACCTAATCAAAATTAGCAAAAACAATCACAATCCGCAAATGGAAATGACATTATATGCAAAATACTAAATCGAACACCATAAAAATACTAAAACGAGCAAATGTCGAACCTAAAAATGCGAGCGGAGAGCGGCTTCGAGTCTCGAAGCTAAATGGAGATTCGAGCGGTCGAGGCTTGGAAGCGAGAGACGACTCTTGCATAAGGGAAAGGCGCCGGATCCCGCAACAATTATTCTCGCTACCGATCCGCTATAATCCTCCACATTAGGAGCCAACGTACTAGGCTTTTCTCCACACTTCCACACCTTCACGGGCAAAACCGTAAATGCTAGAGAGATGAGTGGTATTAAATCCATGTAAAACGATCCAATTTAAGACAAACTTTGTGTAAATGTCGGCAAAAGACATAAAGCGACGCGAAAGCGCCACACACACATACACACTTCAACATGATTATCTATGAATTCGGACAAAGTTTGCAATTTCCACAAGAAAGGACACACACTAGATTCTACGAGGGCACGGATTTCTTATGATCTCCGTCAAGGTGTGTGTTAACAAGAAAGCACCCCAATGCTAAAAGATGCCTAATTTACCAAAACTACGCCTTTGACTTTAAAATCGCTATTAAACAACCGAACCAGCTAACTTTCCCACCATAGTTCAGAAAACAAAATTCAGTAATCACGTAATCTAGTCCGTAAACAACAAGAATTTTTTTTTAGCATCTTTACTTAAGAAATCCGGCCTCCCCCGACTTCCTTAACTCAATTAGTCTTATAGATAAATCGATAAATCAATAAACCAAAAAACATGCTTACCCCCACAGGCAAAATCTGGAATCATTCCGAGCAAAGTTTAAAAAACGATCGATGTTAAAAAAAATTGAAAAAACGTAAAAGGACATACCATTGGCGGATTGCTGTCAGAAGAACACGGGGGTCAACGTGACGGACGATATATCGAAGGAAGGAGAGGAAAGAATTGCAAACATAGATGAAATTACTGGGATTTTCTCGAAAGGACACCCTTCTTATCCCTTTTCACCTCTTCCGGCGAAATCTCCTTAGCCACCTTCCACCATCCCTCTAATTTTCCTTTATTCCACACCTTTTCTTTTCTAAATGCGCTACATTTCTCCAATTCATCATCTCATATTTTTTAGGAATAAAAGGGAAAAACTTTGAGGAAGGAGGAGGAGATGGGAACGGCGAGGGTTTTCCGAGTAAATAACGAACCTCGGGTATCGAATCATTAACACGTATCGGGTTTAATACCATGAACTCACTAACGAACCTCGGGTTTCAACCATGAACTCACTAACGAACCTCGAGTTTCAAATCATTGACTCATGCCAAGCTAACTAACGAACCTCGGGTTCATATCATGAACTCAGTAACGAATCTTGAGTTTCAAATCATTAACTCACTAACACACCTCAATTTTCAATGCATTAACTCGCGACTAACTAACGAACCTCGGGCTTTGAATCATTAACTCACTAATGAACATCGGGATTCACATCATGCACTCACTAACGAACCTTGGGTTTCAACCGACTAACTAACGAACCCTAGGTTTGAAATAACTACTCAATAACGAACCACGAGTTTGAATAACAACTCAATAATGAACCTCGGGTTTGAAATCTACTACTCAATAACGAACCTCATGTTTGAAATCTTGAACTAACTAACGAACCTTGGGTTTGAAATCATCAACCGACTAACTAACGAGCACCAATTTTGAAATCACTACTCAATAATGAACCTTTGGTTTGAAATCATCAACCGACTAACTAAACAACCCCGGGTTTGAAATCACTACTCAATAACGAGCCTCGGTAAATATTGAAATAACTAACAAACCTCGGGTTTGAAATCATCAACCGAATAATTAACGAGCCCCGGGTTGAAATCACTACTCAATAACGATTCTCGGGTTTAAAATCTTGAAATAACTAACAAACCTTGGGCTTGAAATCAT
The DNA here is from genome assembly GCA_036785695.1 of Gentiana straminea. Lineage (NCBI taxonomy): Eukaryota > Viridiplantae > Streptophyta > Magnoliopsida > Gentianales > Gentianaceae > Gentiana > Gentiana straminea. The sequence continues at coordinate 158,221 of JAVUPR010000241.1, read as the reverse complement.
CAGCCGACTAACTAAGGAACCCGGGTTTGAAATCACTACTCAATAACGAACCTCGGGTTTAAAATCTTGAAACAACTAACGAACCTCGGGTTTGAAATCCTCAACCGAATAATTAACGAGCCCCGGGTTGAAATCACTACTCAATAATCTTAACTCCGTTTGTTTTGCCAAAAGTTTTTTTGAGATTTTTTTTTTTTACATCACATCACCAATCATTTCTTACAATTCTCCCACCAATCAAATCTTCAACTACAAATAAAAAAAATATTAAATCATCTCTCATCATTTCACTTTATCAACTTTATTACCTTTTTTACCATTATTTTATTCATTATTCTACTTAATTTCACCAATCATTTCATAATCTACACAAATTTCAAAAAAACATCTTAACTTTCTAATCATTACTTCAATCACTTTATCTAAAGAAACCAAAAAAAAAACTCCAACCCAAAACAAACACAAAATGTTTTGTCACTAATTTGTAGCAATGATGTCGCAAATTATTGATGAACCATTTTCGTCACAATTTTTCATCACAAATCCGGAAATTTGTAGCAATATTATCGAAAATATGTGACAATTTTGTGATGTGGATAGATATGTCGGTTAGCGTGAGATTAGCATCGCAGACCAAGCCATTTTGTCACAGAATTCTCTCAAATTAAGGCGCCCAAATTTGGCGCAAAGATTTGTGACAGAATAGTCACATACATTTTGCCACGCACATATTTTTTCACAATGTTGTCTCAATTTATTGCAAAAAAAAAAAAAAAAGAATTATGCGGTTTGTCACTAATTCGTAGCAATATTGTCGACAATATGTGACAATTTTGTGATGTGGACAGATATGTCGGTTAGCGTCCGATTAGCAACGAAGACTTTCATGACCAAGCCATTTTGTCACAAAATTCTCAAAATTATGGCGCCCGAATTCGGCGAAAAGATTTGTGACAAAATTGTCACATACATTTTGCCACGTATATATTTCGTCACAATGTTGTCGAATTTATTGCAAAAAAAAAAAAAGAGTTATGCGGTTTGAAGCTAATTCGTAGATATTGTCGAAAATTTGTGACGAACATTGTTCGTCACAAAAAATCGTCACAAATCCGGGAAATTTTTATCATTATATTGTCGAAAATATGTGACAATTTTGCGATGTGGACGGATATGTCGGTTAGCGTCGAGTAGCAATGAAGACTTTTATGACCAAGCCGAGTTTGTCACATAATTCTCACAAATTATGGCGCCCGAATTTGGCGAGAAGATTTGTGACAAAACGATCACATACATTTTGCCACGTACATATTTTGTCACAATGTTGTCTCACTTTATTGCAAAAAAAAGAATTACGCGGTTTGTTGCTAATTCGTAGCAATTTTGTGGAAAATATGTGACAATTTTGCGATGTGGACAGATATGTCGGTTAGCGGCAGATTAGCAACGAAGACTTTTATGACCAAGCCAGTTTGTCACAGAATTCTCACAAATTATGGCGCCCGAATTTGGCGCAAAGATTTGTGACAAAATAGTCACATACATTTTGCCATGTACATATTTTGTCACAATTTTGTCCCTATTTATTGCAAAAAAAAAGAAATATGTGGTTTGTCGCTAATTCGTCGCAATATTGTCGGAAATTTGTGACGATCAGTTTTCGTCACAAAAATTCGTCACAAATCCGGGAAATTCTAGTAGTGGTAGCACATTTACTAACACCAATTGATTTTAGTAGAATGGTAAGCGCTTGATTTTAACACGGGACGGGGAAATTTTTAGGACGGGGCGTTACAGTATGTGGGCTTTTTGGCGATGAAATGGGCTAACAATGATAATTTCCCGACAAATAATCTTATAATGAGGAATGTTCGACAACTACAATATCTTTAGGAATGCTGAACTCTAATCAGAAACTTCAAACATAAAGAATCATCAATCCTGCATATAATCGTCTTTAACAAGATCAAACTATGAAACTTCACAATATATCAAACATAAACAACTGAAGTTAGCAAATACTCAACAAGATGCAACATGTAAAAGCAGATTAGGTCAATACGAAGCTATCAGGCAACTAATTGAATCACTTGACCATGTGGAACTATCACAGCGTTGATAAACTCATAAGTAACATGGCGTTATGTTTCCAATCTTTTTGAATTTGTGGTATGGTGTATTTGTTTCCCACATCAGTTTTTCAATATCCGCTTAAAGGAATTCTATGTTAGTTCTTTTATTTGTGAGCTCATTTTGTGTGCGAGTTTTGGGTAAATTAACATTCTTTATTATGATTGGGTAGATGTCTATGACTATCTAAGGGGTGTGCAGTTTGCTTGGAAAACGGTTCAATTACAAAGTAGATTATTTATGCATGAAAATAGTGGGTAAGTGTCTCTACTTATTCTGTTGTATTATGACAAATGTAGCATGCTTTCTTGGAAGATGGTTCTGATGATATTGTATGGTAGACTGATTGTTTTGACTAATTGTAACCACTTATGTTGTTATAAACACAGATAGAAATATGCAGTTTAAGAAAGAAACAAACACAGATAGCAATGCAAACGTAAAAAATGGCGGAATTGATAAACACAAAAACAAGAAGAACACAGTGATTTAACGTGGTTTCCGGCGTTGTGCCGACTACTCCACATACAGAAAAGGAGATATTTTATTATGCATAGAGTTACAACTTACAAGGTTTTCACAAGTGTGTGAATAACACTTTGAATGACACACATTGCATTGATTACAACATTGGTATTTATAGACACAAGTCCCAAACCCTAACCGCCATAGATCTTTGTCGGAACTACCATAAATACCCCAGATGTGGACCCCAGCTCCAACTGTTATCCACCAGACGAAACTCAGTTCAAAAACTGGCTTCCCAGACTTGTAATAAGTTGCTTAGATGTAGAACTCGGCTATACTCAACAAAACGCGACGGACCGAGCGGCGCGCTTCGAAGAAACTCAGTTGAATTTCATCAAACTGACTTTCACAGAACTGAATATACTTAACTGAACTGACCATCAAACTCAGTCTCAGTTTTCCCAGATTAGTTCCATTAGATATTTCTCAGTTTAGAGATCAAGTCACCAAAACTGACAAATCTCCACCTTGACTTGAACTCTCATTCAACGTCACCAGAATTGCATAATCAGATGTACTTGTACCAGATGCATTCGTCAATGCCAGGATGTACAGTACCAGACTTCTTCTCAGAATCCACTCAAGTTGATCTGTCCTCAATTGAGTATCCAGAATTCAGTTTACAAGCTTTGAATATTCAGCAAGTCCAGACACAACTGAAACTTGCTCTGCTGAACTGGTTTAGTGAACATATCAGCACGGTTTTCCTTGGTGCTGATCTTCTTCACTACAACCCTCTTCTCATTTCTCAGAAAATGATACCTCACATGTTCTCTCATGATGAACCTGATCCTTAGCTAGACAAATTGCACTTAAACTATCACAATAGATCTCGGCTTGATCCTGATGTAGCCCCAAATCACCGACTAGTCCCTTCAACCAGACACCCTCCTTGGCTGCTTCAGTAAGAGCCAAATACTCAGCTTCAGTAGTTGATAAAGTCATTGTTGCTTGAAGAGTTGCTTTCCAGCTGACAACTGAATTCCCTAATGTGAAAACATAACCAGTCATAAATTTTCTACTGTCCACATCACATGCATAATCAGCATCACAGTATCCTGTGATCAGTTTCTCAGTATCACCTCCATAAATGAGACCAACATCAGCTGTACCTCTAAGGTACCTGGACATTATTTTCACATCTTTCCAGTGTTCCTTTCTAGGTTGAGCCATAAACCTGCTGACAACACTGACTGCCTGAGCCAGATCAGGCCTAGTGCACCCCATGGCATACATCACCCTGCCAATTGCACTAGCGTAGGGAACTCTTGACATGTACTCCTTCTCCTCTGTTGACTGTGATGCAAAAACTGACAAATGAACATTTGATGCCATAGGAGTATCTATTGGCTTAGCAGTGGACATGCCATACTTTGACAAAATCTTCTGTATATAGCCCTGCTGAGATAAGAATAGTTTCTTCTGATTTCTATCTCTCCAGATCTCCATCCCCAAAATTTTCTTGGCTGCACCCAAATCTTTCATTTCAAACTCAGCTCTGTGAAGGTCTTTCAGATACTGAACATCAGACTTCTTCTTTGAAGCTATCAGCATGTCATCCACATATAACACAAGATAGATGTATGATCCATCTTCCAACTGATTGTTGTAAACACATCAATCACAAGGACTTCTGCTGTAACCCAACTGGATCATATAACTGTCAAACCTTTTATACCACTGTCTAGGAGCTTGCTTCAGTCCATAAAAGGACTTCTTCAACTTACACACAAGATTTTCTTTTCCAGGAACTTGGAAACCCTTGGCTGAGTCATGTATATCTCTTTGTCTACCTCACCATGTAGAAAAGTTGTCTTCACATCTAATTTCTCAAGTTCTAAGTCCTGCTGTGCCACTAGTGCTAGTAACACCATGATTGAAGTATGTCTAACTACTGGTGAGAATATCTCATCAAAGTCCACCTCTTCTTTCTGACTGAATCCTCTTGCAACCAAACGTGCCTTATACTTAACTCCTTCTGCTTCAGTTATCCCTTCATTCTTCTTGAAAATCCATTTGCAGGTAACAACTCTCCTTTCAGCTGGATGTTTAACTAGATCCCAAGTCTGATTCTTCTGTAATGACTCCATTTCATCTCCCATGGCAGCAAGCCATTGAGATGCTTCAGAACATGCCACTGCTTTCCTGTAAGTAGAAGCTTCAAAACCATCCACTTCTTCTGCAACTTGAAGTGCGTATCCAACCATATCATCAAACCCATACCTTCGAGGAGGTATCCCAACACTGGATCTTCTAGCTCTGCTGACAGCTATATTCTGCTGACCCACATTCTCAATTTGACGCTGAACTGACATTTACTCAGCTGACTGGCTTGGATTCAGCTCTGGTTCAGCAACCAGATCAGATGAAAACTGACTTGGATCAGTTGATTGTTGCATTCCAACTGACTCCACCTGAAGCTCCACCTTACTGTCAGTTTTCTCGGTTTCAGCACTAGTTTCAGTTTCAGTTATCCTCCCCACTAATGAACTGAGTATAGAATTTTCATCAAAAACTGTATCTCTACTGAGAATGACTCTGTTTTCTGCTGATGACCAAATTATGTTCCCCTTTACTCCATCACCATATCCCACAAACACTCCTTTCTTGGCCCTTGGTTCCAGTTTCCCTTCACTGACATGATAGTAAACTGTGCTTCCAAATACCCTTAGAACTGAATAATCTGGAGGCTTGCCTGACCACATCTCAACTGGTGTTTTGAGACTGATCCCTGTGTGAGGACTCCTATTGATTAAGTAGCAAGCTGTGGTAACAGCCTCTGCCCAAAATCTCCATGACAAACCAGCATGATAAAGCATACATCTTGCTCTCTCCAGAAGAGTTTGACTCATTCTCTCAGCTACACCATTTTGCTGAGGAGTATTCCTGACTGTATGATGTCTGGAAATACCCTCAGTTTTGCACAATGTGTCAAACTCAGTCCAGCAGAATTCCAGACCATTATCTGTACGAAGCCTTTTGATCTTCTTCCCCAACTGATTTTCAACTAGAGCCTTCCATTGCATGAAGATCTTGAATGCCTCACTTTTGTGTTTCATCAGCACCACCCAAGTCATCCTTGAATAGTCATCTATGAATGACACTAAGTATCTGTGACCACCCAATGACTCCACCTTTGATGGCCCCCAACAATCAAAATGGATGTAATCAAGTGATGACTTTGTATTGTTTATCCCTTTTGAGAACTTGCTCCTATGTAGCTTTCCAAACACACAATGCTCACAAAAGTCCAGATTCTTGACCTTACATCCCCCAAGAAGATCTTTTTGAGAAAGAACCTGCATCCTCTTTTCACCCATATGACCCAGTCTCATGTGCCACATTTTGTAAGCTGTGACTGATGAATCTCAGTTGATGCCACAACAGTAGAACCAGCAAAAACTGACCCTTGTAATATATACAGAGTCCCTTTCTTGATTCCCTTGAGAACTTCAACTGAGTTTTTATAGACACTCAGCACACCACTTTCCCCTTTAAAACTGAATCCCCTGCTGTCCAAAGAACTGAGAGATACCAAGTTTTTGGTCATTTGTGGAACATGTCTAACTTCACTCAGTTTGAAGAATCTTCCATCCTCTGTCCTCAACTGAACTGAGCCAATCCCAACTACCTTACAGACCTTGTTGTTTGCCATAGATATATGACCACCATCTATCTGCTGATAACTTGTGAACCACTCTCTGTGAGGGCAAATATGAAAGGATGCCCTAGAGTGCAGAATCCACACATTAGTTTGATGTGCTGATTCTCCTGCCACTAGGACCATGTCTTCATCTGAATCTGCTCAGCTGCTATAGCAGCTGTGCCAGAACTGTTCTCCTGCTGTTTCATCCTCTTTGGACAATTGGACTTCCAATGTCCCCGCTCCTTACAATAATTACAGACATCTGTGGACTTAGAGCCTTTGGACCTTGTCTTCTTGGAATTTTTCTTCCTAGACTGACCATGCTCTTTTCCACTGCTACAACTGACTATCGATCCGTGTTTGACCGTCTCGCTCTCAAATGCCTTATGTCTCGGCTCCGGCATGTAAAGCCGACCTTACATCCTCTAAAGCAACCGTATGCTTCCCAACTATGAAGGAATCGCACAAAGTTCTCATAGGAAGCTGGTAATGAAACCAGCAAAATCAAAGCAGCATCTTCATCCTCAATCTCAACATCAATATTCCTGAGATCAAGTAATATTGTGTTCAGCTGATCAAGATGATCTCTCAACTGAGCCCCCTCATGCATCCTCAGGCTGAATAGCCTCTGCTTCAGCAGCAAATTGTTGGTCAATGACTTAGTCATATATAGGCTTTCAAGCTTTAACCATAACTTGGCAGCGGTGTCTTCCTCAGAAACTTCTGTGATAACATCATCAGACAAGCACAACATGATGGTTGAATGGGCTTTCTCCTCCAGACTGGCATAATCTGCAGAACTGGCATCCCCTCTACCTGATAAAGGAGTCCACAATCCTTGTTGCTTTAACAAGGCCCACATCTTGATTTGCCATAAACTGAAACTGTTCCTTCTTGTAAATTTGTCAATCTTCACGTTCATTGCTGACATCCTTCAAATTAAAGAACAAACCTTTGATCACAAAATCCTAGCACCGGTCACCGGTCTTGGTGAAGATCAACTCTGTTCACCTGCAACTCCTGAATTTTGAACCTGACGCTCCGATACCTGTTTGTTATAAACGCAGATAGGAATATGCAGTTTAAGAAAGATACAAACACATATAGCAATGCAAACGTAAAGAATGACGGAATTGATAAACACAGAAACAAGAAGAACACAGTGATTTAACGTGGTTTCCGGCGTTGTGCCGATTACTCCACGGACAGAAAAAGGAGATATTTTATTATGCACAGAGTTACAAGGTTTTCACAAGTGTGTGAATAACACTTTGAATGACACACATTGCATTGATTATAACATTGGTATTTATAGACACAAGTCCCAAACCCTAACCGCCATAGATCTTTGTCGGAACTACCATAAATACCCCAGATGTGGACCCCAGCTCCTGCTGTTATCCACCAGACGAAACCCAGTTCAAAAACTGACTTCCCGGACTTGTAATCGGTTGCCCGGATGTAGAACTCGGCGGACCGTAAACCGATCGGCGACTTCGAAGAAACTCAGTTGCACTTCATCAAACTGACTTTCACAGAACTGAATATACTTAACTGAACTTACCATCAAACTCAGTCTCAGTTTTCCCAGATTAGTTTCACCAGATATTTCTCAGTTTAGAGATTAAGTCACCAAAACCGACATAGGTAAATGATGTGCTAATGATATTAGGCTAACATTATTGAAACTAAGGAAAATGAAGAAAATAAGATGGAAAAATGTATAGTTGTATTTGGGGTGATTGAAAAATGTTGGATTTCGGGATTCTATATTACGGTGTTTTATTTGTTTTAATCTAAATTTCTCCTACATGTAGTGTGCGGGTCAAATCAATTGTTTCCTTTCATATATTACTTTCTTTTGGTGCTAGAAATATGCAAGAAATTTTTTTGAATCGGTTTATTTCCCTTTTCTATTTGAGTTTAATAATGTTCTTTTCCTTTTGCTCAGGCTAAAGTTGATCTTGTTCCTGGAATGACTGAGGTTGAATGAATGTCGATATAGTTTGTCCGGCTTACACAAGCTTCACTTACTGGCTGGCAGTTATAGCAATCCAACATACCAAAATAGGTGTATAGACTCTCATCTAAAATGTAATAGTCTATGTCATGTAATAGTCCTATAAAAAGGATCATGCTTTTTACTCCTTGTGAGATAAGGTCGCGTTATATGGTGTTTTTCTTCGCTTTTATTCAGTTTACAACTTAAGAATCCTCCATGGCTCTCAGTTTGCTTATTCCCTGGGTAACCATTGATATTGGTGTGCTAAAGGAGTTCAATATTAAGATTGGTCAACATTTCATGCACCTTTGTCTACTGGATTTTGCATTTTTCACGGTGTTTGCCTGTGAAAGCTGTTCACTTTTTATGTTTGTTTCTATTTATTCATTATGGATTTCATTGTTTTCCATTGTAATTTGCAGAACAAAGAAATGAATAGCTTTTACTGGAAGGAAGATTATGCTGTTAGACAGAAGGATAGTGAAAACATAATCTTTGATATTAGATTCTCAGAATTCATAGTACTGCCTCCAGTTTGTTACATATCCTTATATGGAAAACAAAACAGCTAAAAGATAAGGAGGACACACGTCAACTCCACACAGTGACACTTGTACACAAGATAAATACACACTAAAATACTTATTTTCTAACATCCCCCCTCAAACTGAAGGTGGGGACAACTACCACATTGAGTTTGTGTCTGAAAAACTTCAATTGAGGTGCTGGTAAAGCCTTGGTTAGAACATCAGCAAGCTGCATGAAGGATGGTACAAACTGAACTGAAAGCTGTTTGTCTAAGACCTGATTGCGGATGTAGTGAATGTCAACCTCGATGTGTTTAGTTCTTGCATGGTACACCGGATTTTGAGCCAGGAAGGTAGCACTTAGATTATCACACCAAGCAATTGGTGTCACACTCAGCTTGATTCCCATTTCTTGAAGTAACTGCTTAATCCAAAACATTTCTGAGGACAGATTGGCTAAAGACCTGTATTCTGATTCAGCACTTGATCTGGATACAACATTCTATTTCTTGGAACTCCAGGATACCAATGTACACATAATATCCTGCAAAATACTTCATATCTGATGGGTAACAGGCCCAATCTGCATCACTGAAACCAGCCAAATGCATTTTCCCTCCAGATTTAAACATTATCCCATATTGTAAAGTAGCCTGAACATATCTCAATAATTTTTTGACAGCAGCCCAATGATCTTGTGTAGGACTTTGCATAAACTGACTGAGGTAGTTCACTGAATAAGATATATCAGGTCTTGTACATGTTAAGTACTGTAAACCACCCATGGCACTTTTATAGCTTTTATAGACGGTAGGGTTGGTCATAGGTTCACCTTGATCTGGTGACAGATGCTGCCTAGGTGTCATAGGAATATCACAGGGCTTTAAATGATCCAGCTGCAATCTTTTGAGAAGTTGGGAAGCATAGTGTCCTTGTGAAAGAAACAAACCACCTGCATTTCTATGAGCTTCCATGCCAAGGAAGTGAGATACATGTCCCAGATCTTTAAGGGAAAACCTTGAGTGCAACATTGTAATAAACTTCTGAATTTGAATCTGTGAATCTCCTGTCACAAGAATGTCATCAACATACACCAAAACATATAGTAGATGTTTATCAGTTTTGAGTATGAAAAGAGAAAAATCAGAAATAGATTGATGAAAACCCCATTGCAACATCTGTTTGAGACCATACAAACAGATGGTCTCAAACATAATGAGGTCATATAAATGCTTTCTGTAATTTGCAAACATAATGAGGTCTGGTCTTGTCCACAAACCCTTCAGGTTGATGCATATATACATCTTCTGACAGGGGGCCATTCAGAAAAGCATTGTCTATGTCCACTTGGTGAATGTTCCAGTTTAGGTTCATAGCCAGGGCCAACACAACTATGATTGTTGATGCCTTGGCAATTGGACTAAAGGTTTCTGTAAAATCAACTCCATAAGTCTGATGAAAGTCCTTGGCAACAAGTCTAGCTTTGTGTTTTAGAATGGTGCCATCAGGCTTCACCTTCAATTTAAAAACCCACTTACTTCCAACAACATTCTGGTGTCTGGAAGGTGGAACCAAAGTCCATGTTTCATTCTTGTGTAATGCTTCAAATTCTTTGATCATGGCCTGTCTCCACTCAGTACAGGTCACAACTTCTGAAACTCTAGTTGGTTCAGAGAGGTGATCAGGAAGCACATTTGATTGGATTTGAGCAGAATAGGTCTTAGGTTTGTAAATACCACTTTTAGAACGGGTTTGCATATGATGGCCTTGAACAGGTGGTGGACAGGGTGCTGGTTCAGGGATAAGAGGTGAATCCTCAGCAATATGTGGTTGTGGTGAATTTGAAGGAGTATCAGAGTGGTGATTAAAGGTGTTGGATGATCCAAGACTGGAGTGTGTGTGTGTGTGTTTGTGCTGGACTGGTCTAGTTCTGAGCCTTGTGTGTGTAGACCAGGAACATAAAGGATTGGAGAAGAGGACTGTACCTCTTGTTGTGTTGGACTTGGAGCAGGAGTCTGCTCTGCACTTCTTCTCTCAGATGCATCAGTGTCAGATTGTGGTTCTTGATTATGTGTTTCAGGTTCAGACAAAATAATGGATAGAATAACCAGATTAGGGTCAGTGTAGGTTTCTCTATGATGCCCTTGTGAGAATCTTCTTTGAAGGGAAATTCACTCTCATTGAAGGTGACATTTCTTTTAATGAAAATTCTTCCTGACACATCTAGACACTTGTACCCTTTGTGATGAGGACTGATGCCTATATATGTGCATTTGCTAGTATGGTATTTGAATTTAGTTGGATAGAAAGGTCTGGTGTGAGGAAAGCAAGCACATCCAAAAACCTTATAGAATTTATAATCATGTTTCTTGTTATAAAGAACCTCAAATGGGGATTTATTTTGCAGGACAGGAGTTGGTAGAGCATTAATAACAGTGACAGCTTCAAGAAAGCTGTCCCACCAAAATTTCAAAGGGAGAGATGCATGTGCCATTTGTGTAAGACCTAGTTCAACAATATGCCTATGTTTCCTCTCAGCTCTACCATTTTGTTGGTGAGCATGAGGGCAGGGGTGTCGAACTCTACTCCTTGGTCTTTTAAGTAGTTTTCTAGACTCCTATACTCCCCTCCAGTCTGATTGAAAACACTTAATTTTTCTTCCAAACTGATTTTCAACCAATTTTTTATACTGCACAAAGGTGGGATAGACTTTAGATTTTGCTTTTAGAGGAAAGATCCAAGTGTATCTAGACCAGTCATCAATGAATGCACATAATAAGAAAAACCAGAGGTGGATTTAACAGGGGCAGGACCCCAAACATCAGAATGAACTAAGTCAAGAACATTGGAAGCATGAGATTCAGAATTATAGTAAGGTAGGGCATGTCCCTTACCATACTGACAAGCATCACAGAAGGTCAAATGATCATTCACATTAACATTACAAGTTTGTAGAATCTGACTCAAAACAAGTCTAGATGGATGACCTAGCCTTCTATGCCATACATTAGGGTCCTTATTAGGATTGACTATACTTAGGAGAGCACTAAGAGAAGTAGGAACAACCTGAGTGGTGGATGAGAGCTTGATTTTGGAGTGAAGAGAGTCCTCATTTGTAACAAGAATCTGATACAGTCCATTCTTGAGAATTCCTTGCAGAAGCAGTTTCCCTGTTGTTTTGTCCTTCACATAGCAAGAAAAGGGAGTGAATTCAATGGTGACATGATTATCATATAGCAATTTAGACAGACTGATAAGATTCTTGGTAATAAGTGGTACATGTAAGATGTTCTTTAAAGCTAGGATGGTATGTGGACAGTGTGTGGGAATGTGTGTGTGTCCAATATGCAAAATAGGCAACTTCTCACCATTTCCAACAGCTAAAGATTCAGAACATGTATAACCTGAGCTCAAGTGTAGATTGTTCAGATCAGCAGTTAGGTGGTTTGAAGCTCCAGTATCCATGTACCAGGCCGGATCACTCACTGATTGAGGAGAAGCAACATAAGCTGAGACAGGTTTTTGATCATTTCCAGTGATGTTACTTGGAGGGACAAAGTCTTCTTCAAACCTGTGCCAGCAGGAGGTAACAATGTGCCCAGTTTTACCATATAGTTGACACACCATTTTGTTTCCTGTGTAGCCACCTGAGCCTTTACCACTTCCACCTCTACCTCTGCCTCTACCACCCCTGCCAGTGTTTCTTCCTCTTCCACCAGTGTTCTGTTGCTGAAGGGGCCTTCTACCATTGTTTCCATAAGATGTATTTCCTCTCATTTGATATCCTTGGACCAGATTAGCAGTAGGACCAGTACCATTGTATCTCGATATAAGCCTTTCATGGGTTATGAGCTGGGATTGAACATCCTGCCAGCTCAAAAAACCAACTCTAGAGGTGATATTTACCACTATAGATTCATAATCCCTATCCAGGCCTCCAAGTGTGGCTAGTATCAATTCTTATTTGGATATGGGATAGCCAGTTGCAACCAGATTATCAGAATACGATTTCATCTGAGCAAGGTAATCAGACATAGATTTTGAACCCTTGGATGCTTTGGATAAGGCATCTTTGTATTCTAACATTCGAGATTCAGATATACTATTAAATAAAATTTCAAGGGTTGTCCAGATTTCATGAGCAGTGCCACAACCAACAACCTCACTCAAGGCCTGCTCAGTCATGGATCCCAAAAGCCATCCCATCAACAGATTATCCTTAGTGAGCCAGTCATCATTCAGCACATGAAATCCAGTGGTGTTATAAAAAGGAGGAGAGGGACTGAACAAGTGATCTTCCAGCTTATATCCTTTAATGATGGGAAGAACAATATATCTCCACAAAGATAATTGTTCCATCCAACTTAACCGTACAGGCCTGATTTAGGTTCCTAGAAAACGTGGGTGTAGAGGTGAAGTTGGATTCGAGCTTAAAGCTCCAAACAATGGAGGTGAAGGTATGGTGGTTCTTACATTCATATAAGGTGAGTCAGATCGTAAAAAAGATGAAGTATTCTGAGACAGACCTGAGCTCAAAACGGGAATGCCAGTGACTATTCCACCAGAGAAGATTGGTAGATTCATCCCTGGTGCTATAGATCCAAGTCTTGTGGTCTGCATGTAGCTGTTGGCATTCGATCCCAGGATTGGAATGGTTGTAGCTGCAGGCTGAGGAGAGCTGCTGTTGTTGTCGCATTTCCGGTGACTCCCAGCTCTGTGTTTTCCGGTGCCGGAGCAGTGGTGGTGGTGGCCATGAAAACGTTAGGCTCTGATACCAAGACAGAAGGATAGTGAAAACATAATCTTTGATATTAGATTCTCAGAATTCATAGTACTGCCTCCAGTCTGTTACATATCCTTATATGGAAAACAAAACAGCTAAAAGATAAGGAGGACCCATGTCAACTCCACACAGTGACACTTGTACACAAGATAAATACACACTAAAATACTTATTTTCTAGCACTGTTGGGGAAATGGAGGTGGTTTCGTGTTCAATGCACAATTCAAATTCATAGTTCAATTTGGTAGGTATATTTCATATCCCTTTCATTTACCACAATTTCCTTTCGACATAATATTTAGCACGATGATAGTTCCGCCTTGTTGCTATTAGAGTAATTAGGTATACCGATTTTGGTTTCAGCTAATTGATTAATGACCTTTGGAACCGATGAAATGCATGACTTGTTACTGGTGAAGTTGTTGTCCCTGTTAAGCAAACAAGAAGTACTATTGCTCTGAAAATGGAGAAAGAACCAGATGTTGCACTTGACTTGGCAACTGAACCATCTCAGATGTTGGAGAGCCCAATGAAGAAAAGTAAGAAGAAGGAAAAAATGATCTAGACTGTGGTAACTTCCGTGAACAAAGATAATTGTAACTAGGCTTTTGCATCTTTTGTTTTGAACAAGTACTTCTGGCTATTGCTCTTTATGTATTTATCTATGTAATAATTAGCACAACATTTGTGTATTGTAGGCATTAGATGGCGTGCTGATATCTAATGTCTAAAAAATACATATTTGCCCAACAAAAAGAGGTGAGACAATCATTTCTTCTGTGTGTACTCATGTGTAGAACACTTGTTGTTATCCACGTTTTGTACGGTGCTGCTCTTTTCTGATGTGCCTATACTAAGCCATATTCTATGTTTGATGTTAAGTACATAACAACTTTCAGCCTATACATAAAATCAATAACGTTTATCTGAATGTTTGCACTGTAATTCATTTCACGATGTACACTCCTATTCAATACACTCTGCAAAGCTAAATTAAATACACAAAAAATTTACCGTTTGGCACGCCGTGCCTTGCACGGCATCGCCGAACCCTAGTAAACATATAAGTTGTCACAAATGGTACAATATCACACTATTATGTTTTATGCGGTGCATGTCCAGCCTTTCCACTAGGCAACCTAGGCTTGGTCCCAACGCAAGATTCATGAATTTTTTCTAGTGGGGTCGCCGGACCGTAATACTACAATTTTATTAAAAAAAATTATTCCAGTGGGGTCACCGCAGCATAATACTATATTTTTTAACAACAAAACGACATTTTAAAAAAACAAAACTACATCGTAATAAAAAAAATTCCGGATCTCAGTGGGGTCACATAACCCCCCGACCCTACATACATCCGCCCCTGCCTGGTCCCCAGGTGCCTATAGACCCTCCTCCCCTTCTCATATTGATCTGCAGGTCAATTTCCGCTTAAATATATAGATATTATGACATACTTTTATAGTTTATATTCAGTTACAACGATAATAACTTGATTTCGAAATACAAATAATACATAATTTTTTTGCTTCTCAAAAAAATAATACATATTTTCTTTTAGAAAAATCAAATAATACTAGTACAAATACATATAATTTCTCAAGTCATATATTAAAGAAAATCAAATGTTTATTGCGAAATGTTGTGACACCATCAATTTCGTGGTCACAATAGATCACCCTTAATCGAATTGAAAAAGAGAAACATAGATGAAAATTGTAAAAGATGCGTTATGTTACAAGTGAACAAAATATTGAATTATTATTATTATTATCTTATAACCGGTCTCGCCTGACTCACCGACCACTGAAGAACTCCGTCTGATTAATCAGGCTTATGCCCTTTTAGCTTAGGACCGGCCTTGTGCGTAATGTTGTTTAACGAACAGAGCCGTTCACGAACAAGCTCATGTTCGACTCATTAACATTTGTGATCGTTTATTTGTTTAGCTTAAAGAGCTAAGCTTGAACAAGATTATAAACTCGTTTCCTAAACGAACGTATACTGGCAAACTCGCGAACGTTTGGTTATGCTCGTGAATATGTTTACATAGATAAACCAATATACAACATAACCCTAACAAATAATATGATAAGTCGTGTATAAATCTAATGGATACTCTAGACTAATTTTATATAAGAGTTTTCTTAATATTGTTGTTTGAATATCACTTTATACTTGGTTATTTATTCAGTTGGACTTGATTATTGATACATTATTCATTAATTGCTAAATAGAATTTTAAATAGAATCGTTGGTAATTAAAATTGCTACTCAACATATGTAACGTATATATATTAATTAACTCCCTTTCAAATCGTTGGGAAGTTTTTGCATAGTGTGTACCTATGTAGGTACACGCGCGCATGCTTCTGTCCACACGATTTCATTCTTGCACTTAACCGCGTGTGTTTGGATCGTCTTGCGCGTCGTGTGTACTGCACGTAGGTACACACTATACAAAAACTTCACACCCGTCTGCATAATCCAGCATTTTCTCGCTTTTAAATCTTAATATTGAACCATCCTCCCTCCTCCAGCTTTTAATGCCCGGCACCAAAATCTCTCTCGCACGTTCATTCACATCAAATATTTAATACCGAAAAAAAAAAATTCATAATCTTCAAATCAAACCCACATTTTTCATTCAATTAACCAACAAAATGGGCAAGAAAATGAACCTTCCTTTTCCCTTCAAATCTTCATCACAAACAAAAACTCCAGCCCCTTCATGGCCATGGCCTAGCGCCTGCACAACCCCTAAGACTATGTCTTTCCGAGGCGGCGCCACCACCCATGACATTATCAAGACAGTCAACTCTGCTTATCTCGACGCTTCTAATTCAAACGATTTTGTGGAAACTCCGAAATCTTGTTTTAATGGGTCAAATGTTTTTGAGGAAAGCTTTGCAACCGCACGAGAAGTCATTAATGTAGAAGAAATCGAGGAAGAAGAAGATGATGAAGATTCCATAGAGACAACGATACGAGGTTTAAGGTCGACAGAAAGACTGTTTTTTGAGCCAGAAAACAAGAGTATCATTGTCGAAGAAATTAGCGGTGGTGGTTTACCACCATTTACGGAAAGAAGTTTAGCAATGACAGTGGATTCGACAGACCCATTTGCTGATTTCAAGAAATCAATGGAAGAAATGGTGGAAGCTCATGGATTGAAGGATTGGGATTGTCTTGAAGAGCTTTTAACTTGCTATTTGAAAGTGAACTGCAAAAGCAATCATGGGTATATTGTTGGTGCATTTGTTGACTTGTTGATTGGCTTCTTTGCTTTTGCTCCAAATCCAAATCCAAATCCAAATCCAAATCCTCTTTCTTCTTCTGATTCTACTAATTTTCATGATTTGTTACATTGTTCTTCTTCTACCACTACCACCCATTCTTTTACCTCTCCTCTGTCTATTTGTTCTTCCACTTTCTCAAATAGCCCCTGTTTATCTTCTTCCTTGGATATTGTTGATGATGAAAATTCAGTCAACAACGTCGTAGTAACAACTTCATCATCGGTTTCTTCTTCCTCTGCTAATTAATGTTTAATGGGTTTCTTTAAGCTAAATCTTGTTTCAATATGCACAATAGATGTAGCAATTACCATAAAATTATTGTCAATATTTTGCTAATTACTCAACAACGGTATTTGATTTTGGCTTAATGATTGTTATTAGCGTATGTTTGCTACTAATTGGTACTGTATTTTTGCCATCAGAACAGAATCCAATCGATTAAAGGTAGCTTTCATCTTTCGAAATGTTGAATCCCAGAAATATATTGCTATTAAGCCATTTTCAGGAAATGGTCCTGTCCTGTCCAGGGTAAAATACAAAATTGTGGGGAAAACTTGGCCTGGGAATGAGTAGTTGTAGTTTTACTTATCTTTTACCGTCTCATTAATATCTTCATTTTAATCATCATATATTTTTATGTCTGGGCAAATGTTAATGGCACCATTTTTGTAGAAAATATTCAACTTTGTAGAAGTCAAAATTTAACTTCGAATTCTCCGAAGTCGAGTTTTGTGTGTATATAAATTTGATTTTAAAAATGTCGAATAATTTAGACTTAATTTGCAGAGATTTTTACACCCCTCTAAAATCGTGTTTTGGCCAAAATTATTTTTTTCATGTTTTGTTTATAAATTCAAAGATTTTGAATTTCACGGTGGTGTAGAGCTTTTGACCTCTTCCGAGTCTGGTTTCGACTTTAAAGATATAGTAGAATTTAAGTGTCAATTTTAAATGATAAAAGGACGCTCATGTCATCAAATTTTCTTAAGTATAACCGAGTAGCTAACTCAAATGATAAGTCACTTGATAATGCATAGGAAGGTCATCAGTTTGATTTATCTCTGAGGCTCTATGTTGAAAGAGCTTTTGGTCAGACATTATCCCTGAGTTAGAGTCAGACTCTGCAGGCACGACCCGAGACGGAACTTCGGATTAGTCGGACCAGTTGGTTCGAATACCCGGGGCTTTAAGCAAAAAAAAAAAAATTTCTTAAACATAAATCTTTAATTTTTCCCCCTGTTTTCTTTTTACTGGAAATGATATTTACCATTAACAAAGGTTGATCGGAATGGATGAGGCTCCGAACGCTTAATTAAGAAAAATGTCTCAGGTTCAAATTCTTGTGGATACATCAAATCTTGTTAGGAAAATGTAACGATTATTTTGGGATACCTTGGGAAAGGAAAAAAAAATGGTATTTACCACTTACTAGTAATTAGCTTACATATTATTATGGTATGACTTGAACTAAAATCCTTTATGTACGAAGTCTCATTTTTACCAGTGTGGTGTAATTCTTGGACACGTCTTAACTTTAATGTACGTATTACATATTATGCTTTTGATTAGGAATGAGTTTGGATTGGTTTGAGTTGGTTTTGAAAGACACAAGTCGGTTTGCGGCGTCATAATTAGTTTTCCAAACCAAACCAAAACGAAGTCAACCCAATTTGTTCGAATTTGCTTGGTTTCGGTTTAACAAGTCTAATCTTAAAAAAAAAAAATGAAAAAACCAACATTTTTTACATAAACTCTAAATTGCTACATTCAGACTAAAATAAATTACAAATCAAAATGATAAAAAAAAAACTTAAACAATAACAACACATTACAATATAATTCAGATACAATCAATCTTTAATAGCTGCATACTTACATACATGCATTTACTGATTTACATATTTACATCAAAAGAGAAAAAGACTGAATGTTGACACAACAAAATGATCAAAACACCATGAGCATCTTCCAACCAAAACAACATAGCAAACCACAGCAAAAACAAGCATCCAATCCAACACAAACAGCAGCCAACAAAACTAACAACCTCCATGGCTCCATGAAAAACAAAAATGATATATATATATATATATATATATATAATTGATGTATAAAAATTTGGTTTGGTTTGGATTGGATTGAGTGTAATTAAAAATATCCGAAACCAATCCAATTCAACTCGGATTTGTTTCAAACCAAACCAATTCATTTGATTTGTTATTGGTTTGGTTAATTTGGATTGGTTTGGATCGATTTACAATTTGGATTGGTATACTAATTATTTCACTCAGCCATTCTTTAGACTTTTTAGTATAGAATTTATTACATTTATTTATTTTTGACCTTGTATATAACACATTTTGAAAAAAACCTTGTATGTAACACTCCTAAATAAAACTGCATTTATGATATAACCTTCGAAACAATTAATATAGTAGGGACGAAACAATAAGTATTTAAGGGACAGAGGGAATATTTTAGAAAGAAAGTTAGTCTAGGAAAGAATTGCTTGAAGTCTTGGATATATACTGTCATTTCTTTCCCCTGTTTTTTTTTTTTTTTTGAAGGGGAAGGTGAACGAGACTTTGCTCTATGACGAGAGATGGAATGGGATTGAACTAAGTTCTTATCGATACATCAGATTCAATCCCCATTTACGTAAAATCGGACACGGACACGCCACATAAGACGACACGGACACAGCGATACGACTAATTTCAAAATTTAAGGACACGACATGCCGCCGACACATTATATATATATATATATATATAAAATGTAAATAAAATTCAATTTATCAAAAAAAAAAAAAAAATTTTTCGTAAACATCTGAAAAAACTAGACAAAATAAGATAAGTATTACATAAATCTATAAATATCTAGAATAGATATTCGACCTTTATATGGTACCAAAAAAAATTGTGATAGACATTCAAAATATTACAAATTGTAAAAATGATTGTTTATCAACAAATATTAAGCCGTATTTATTTAGGAGATATTTTGCAATACTATATATATTTAGGAGATATTTTGGATACTTTGACTTGATTGCAATTGATTGTAAATTATATCATTAGGCCTAATTCTAGACGTAATTAGAGGCAAGAGCCGATCAACCATTGTGTATATATATATATATTACATTTATATTCATAATGAAAAGACGAGGGGAAAATTCCATTCCTGACATGGTATCTGAGTCTCCAACACAACCTTGTAAAAAAAAATAAAAATTTGATCTCCTACTTCTCCAATCTTCGACTCCAACATGGCAGAAGAAGGGAAAATTGATCCAACATCACTTTTTAACTATTGGAAATATTTAGAGAAACGATTCTGCGTACGTAGCCAATGGTCCTCGTCCTCAACAATTGCGGGCGGATATCATTGAATTCAAGCAAACCGACAACCGGCACTCCTGTTCCGGTGGACGCCGGGAATGGGGGCGGAGGAGCTTCATTCGCCGATTTGAACCCGGAGCATGTGCAGCTTCTTCTAAATATGGTAAATAACCATCATCAGGACCAAATGCTCGGTAAGCAGGGATGGACCTAGCATAGAAAGGGGGTGGGGGGGGCACGGCCCCCACTCAACTTTTCGTGCGAAGTTACTAAAATATCCCTCTAATAATATTAAAGATCGTGTATGTATATTATTTCAGACAAATTCTAGTGTAATTGCCTATTTAGTTCAACTGGTTAGAAGTATAACTTCAAAACGTGGTTCAAAACCCGCACTTTGTTCTTTTTTTTTTTTTGATTTGGCTGGGTATTCTTCCTTCCTTATCGTGGATTATTGACACCGGCGCTTCACACCATGTCACCAGAAACGCTTCCCATGTTTGCTTTCTCCGAAAGATATTATTCCATGTAAAGTTGGGTTGCCTAATGGAGAATATGCAGCGGCAACCATGGCAGGACTTGTGCAACTTGCTGGTGGCTTGAAATTAGAAAAAGTTTTATTTGTGCCAAAATTGCAATGCAACTTAATGTCGGTGTCGAAATTAATAAATGATTATAAATGTCTTGTCCAATTCACCGAATCTTTATGTGATATACGGGACCAACATCTGGGGAGCCTGATTGGAGCCGGTGAGCGAAATGATGAACTCTATTACTATCGAGGGATTCCTACAGTATGTGCGGTGACGACTCTGGAGATTAGTGAGTTTGAGTTATGGCATCGACGGATGGGGCATCCTTAAGATAGAATCGTCAAGTTGGTACCTGCTCTTAGTTCTAGTACTACTAGAAAAACTTTGAATAAAGCTTGTGATGTTTGCCCCCAAGCAAAACAGACACGAGATAGTTTTCCTAATAGCAATAATAAAGCCGAGAGAATTTTTGAATTAGTTCACTGCGATTTATAGGGCCCGTATCAGACACCCTCTTATGGTGGTGCTCACTATTTTTTGACTTTGGTCGATGATTTTTCGAGAGCCGTTTGGGTGTATCTACTACATTCTAAAACCGATGTATCTAAAGTATTTTGCTCTTTTTTTTGCCATGATTGAATGTCAATTTGCGGTAACGGTTAAAATAGTAAGAGTGATAACGGGACTGAATTTAATTGCATGCTATCAGACTTTGACCAGCATGGAATTCTCTTTCAAACTTCTTGTGTCGGTACTCCACAATGGTCGGGTGGAGCGCAAACATCAACATATTTTAAACGTTGCACGTGCCTTAATGTTCCAAGGTAATCTTCCGGTTTCTTTCTGGGGTGAATGTGTGCTTAGTGCAGTCTATTTAATTAATCGTACACCCTCAAGGTTATTGAACAATAAGACCCCCTATGAAGTTCTTTTTGGAAAATTGCCCGATTATGACGAGTTAAGAGTGTTCGGTTCGCTGTGTTATGCTCACAATCAAAGGTCTAAGGGGGACAAATTTGCCTCTCGAAGCAGAAACTGTATGTTCATTGGGTATCCTAATGGAAAAAAAGGTTGGAAATTATATGACCTTGTGACCGGTGATATATTTGTGTCCCGTGACGTTAAGTTTCACGAGAATGAGTTCCCGTTTCTTACAGACCAACTTAATAGTAGTATCACCCCAAATGAATCAATGTCTGTTCCGCATGAGAGTACAAATGGTGAATTTTTGGATGATTTGGAAAGCACTTTAGCTTATGACGAGGATGGGCACAATAATGAAGGAAATGGGGGTTCAGCCGTTCCCTTAATTAGTGATGCAGATGACTCTATTGCCCCCTCTGATGACCAACCAGCAGCCGTTGTTGTGACCGAGCCTCCATTGGGTCATGGTTTACGAGAAAAATGTCCCCCGGGTTGGCACCAAGAGTATGTCACGCATAGTGTACAAACATTGAGTCCATCCCACAACTCATCGACTCCTTCCGGTTCCTCAGGTACTCCTTATTCTATAGCATATTTCGTGAATTATGATAATTTCTCTTTGCGACACCGTATATTTCTTGCAGCTGTAACAACTGCAATTGAACCCCGTACTTTTAATGAGGCTATGAAAGATCCTGAGTGGAGAGAGGCAATGCATGCATAAATCCAGGCCTTAGAGGCCAATGGAACATGGGTAATGGAGAAATTACCTCCGGGAAAAAAGGCTCTCGGTTGCAAATGGGTTTACAAAATTAAATATCAGGCTGATGGGATGGTCGAGCGTTTCAAGGCACGCCTTGTTATTTTTGGCAATCGACAGATCGAGGGCATTGATTATAACGAGACATTCGCTCCAGTTGCGAAGATGGTCACCGTATGTACGTTTTTAGCTGTAGCTGCTGCGAAAAATTAGGAACTACATCAAATGGACGTCCATAACGCTTTTCTTCATGGTGATCTTGATGAGGAGGTATATATGAAACTTCCACCCGGCTTCAATGTTGAACAACCGGGTATGGTCTGCCGGCTCAAAAAGTCGTTGTATGGTTTGCGACAAGCCCCGCGCTATTGGTTTGCTAAGCTCGTTGCTTCCCTGACACGGTATGGCTTCATCCAATCATACTCGGATTATTCTCTTTTCACTATCCACCATGGCCACATTCAGCTTAATGTGCTCGTTTATGTTGATGATCTAATTATTTCGGGTAACGATTCTTCTACTGTTTCTGCTTCTAAGACATACTTGCATACATGTTTTCACACGAAGGATTTAGGCGTTTTGAAGTACTTTCTTGGTATTGAGGTGGCTCGGAGTTCCGAGGGGATTTTCTTATGCCAACGCAAATATACTCTTGACATTATCGCGTAGGCCGGTTTGTTAGGCGCTCGTCCTGTAAACTTTCCGATTGAGCAAAACCATAATCTAGCTCATGCACAAGGTCCTGTTATCACCGATCCAGAGCGCTACCGACGTTTAGTGGGTCATCTCATTTATTTATATTTTACGCGCCCAGATTTGGATTACGCGGTCCACATATTGGCACAATTTATGCATCAATCTAGACAAGAGCATTGGGATGCCGCGCTACGCATTGTGTGCTATTTGAAGAGTTGTCTGGGTCAAGGCATTCTGTTACGCGTGGATAGTGATCTCTCCTTGACGGGCTTGTGTGATTCTGATTGGGCTAGTTGTCCCTTGACGCGCCGCGCCGCTCACTTACTGGTTGGATAGTGTTTCTTGGTAGTTCCCCGATATCCTGGAAAACCAAGAAACAATATACGGTTTCTCGCTCTTCGGCCGAAGCCAAATATCGCTCCATGGCAGCAGTTACATCGGAATTGACTTGGCTTAAGGCATTGCTTGGAAGCCTGGGGGTTGCACATCCATATGCCATGCGTTTATTTGTGATAGCCAATCGGCCTTATATATTGCTAAAAATCCTGTCTTTCATGAGCGAACGAAACATATTGATGTGGACTGTCATTACGTTCGGGATGCTATCCAGGCCGGTCTCATCCAAACGTCCCATGTTCCCACTACTGAGCAGCTCGCCGACATATTCACTAAAGCGTTAGGCCACCGTCAATTTTCTCACTACCTTTGCAAGTTGGGCATTTGTGATCTCCATGCTCCAACTTGAAGATGGTATTAAGCCGTATTTATTTAGGAGATATTTTGCGATACAATATATATTTAGGAGATATTTTGGGATACTTTGACTTGATTGCAATTGATTGTAAATTATATCATTAGGTGTGATTCTAGACGTAACTAGAGGCAAGAGCCGATCAACCATTGTATATATATATATATATATATATATATATATATATATATATATATATATATATATATATAATGAAAAGCAAGGGGAAAATTCCATTCCTGACAACAAAAAACATTTATGCATAATGAAAAGGCAAGGGAAAAAACAATGAAAATTCCATTCCTGACAACAAACAAAAAATTATAAATAAAAAGACTAGAACAATGTACCAAACCAATAAATAATAAAATAATTCACCGGAAAATCAACAGTTTATCAAATACTAATTAACAAAAACAATCTTACCCGATACTTGAGCGTATTATTTATTTAAATATTTTAGAAATGAAAATCGTGTATTTTAACGTTTCCATTGAAGAAAACTTAAATAAAGAATTTTTTTTTAAAAAAAATTGGTTCAAGAGTGTCAGAGAGTGTCGGTGCCGTGTCGGGAAGTGTCAACAGTGTGTCGAAAGCCTGTCGGATATTTAAAATTTAAATATTATTAATTTAATCAGCCGACACGTGTCGGACACGGTGTCGGAGCGTGTCGTGTCGTGTCTTGTGTTGGACACGGCGCACGGAGACCGGATTGAAGTGTCGGTGCATCATAGATAAAGACTTTATAAAATAAAATCTTTTTCATTTACTTGTCCCGTAAACTGAGTCCATAACTGACCAGTGGTTTTTTTGTGGTCTAGGATCATAATGTCACACTTGGTCTACCAATGAAAATTCTTATAAGAAGGGTAAAAATGTAAAAACATAGCATTTATATTTTACACGGTGGGCCTTCTGAGTATTTTTGCTTTCCTATTGGTCTTGGATCACCAAGTCATACTTGGTACAGCACCATAATAAAATTTATGATAACAGAAAATAAGACGTATCACACATGTCATTTCAGGTATCCTTAAACAACGCATCAACCTAATTGATTGAAAATCACTTAAATCATGTAGAAGCAAAGAAAAAGTAATTGAATTGCTCAGAAAAAATAAACTGTTAGCAAGCATTGCCGTGCCGGCAGCCATGCATTGCTGCAGCGGCAGAAAGTCCGGTACACACAGGTGCGGCTCCACCTTATAACAATTAGGTCAGCCAACTCATTAAAAAAGTATTACAATGACATTTTTTAGGTACACATATATATATGTGAAGTTCACCCGTTTATTTTTATATCAGTAATGATACATGCACAACGGTTGTTGAAAATTAAGTAAAGAAAGTAAAACAACACAAGAATCTCATGAATAAGCAAGAAAGAATGATTAGAGAAGATGAAGATTTCCAGAAAATTCAGAAGGTGAAAAGGCGGGAAAACTCGGATTCAATCATTTCTGAAATACAATCGATTATACATTGAATCAAACACACCATCATCCTATTTGCAACTATGATTACAGTACATATAGGCTCAATCAGTTGTAACTGATTGTAACAAACTCCAGCTGCTTTTCCTTCTTAGTGTTTGACGAAATGCCTCAGAGGCAAAAAAAACACCTCCAGCTCGTACATGCTTCAACACCCCCCTCAAGCTGAACTTGGTGTAGTATGTGTGCCAAGTGAAGCTTGCAAAAAACACCTCCAGCTCGTACATGCTTCAGTCAGGCTTTATGTTCATAGAGATATTTATTAGGAAATCAACTAGTTTAACGCAGTGGAATTTAAAATTTTGATTTCCGATCCTAAGATCGACTTCGTTTAATACAATAAACACGTTTAGTTGTTGACGGTGATTACCTTGCTTGATCTAATAGATCGACGTTTTTACCGTCCAACGGAGAGTATTAGTGCGTGCGAGCCGTCCACGCGTCCGACCTCTATCGATATCCACACGAACTCCCCGCCGGAATCCTCCTTGGATTGCTACTAGAAAAATCCGGTTGCTAGACCGGCCTTTTCTCTCCCTCTAAGACTCTCTAGAAGAAACTCTCTATGTTTTACAAGATTATGAACTCTTGGAATTGTGATGATGCAAAAAATCTAGCCAAACCTTTGCTTATATAGGGGTAGGTGACGCCCTAATGCCTCCTAATCTGATTACGAAGAAATTTCTAGTAGATTGATAAGAAAGAAAAAATCACTTTGATTGATTTATCTCTTTTAATTTAATATCTTATATTAAATAAATCTAAGATATTGCCAATCTCTAATATTGAATATTCTTTATCTTGCATGAGGTGTATCGGTCTAGTAGTGAGCTAGACTATAACGTCTCATGGAGACCAGTGTCCGTACCCCGTTAAGGGCAAAAAAAAATTAATTATCTTATTACCATAAATCTATTTTTCCAAAATCAATTAATATCTAATATTAATATATGATAATATCATTAATTAAATTGCACAATCCAAATATATCTTAGACACTAGTCACCTGCGCCCCATAGCCATAAATTGGATTTCGGAATATTCTTTAATTAATCAACATAATTAATGTCTTGTATTTAATTTATTCATAATAAATAAATACTGTCATATTAATTCAATCAT
The DNA here is from genome assembly GCA_036785695.1 of Gentiana straminea. Taxonomy (NCBI): domain Eukaryota; kingdom Viridiplantae; phylum Streptophyta; class Magnoliopsida; order Gentianales; family Gentianaceae; genus Gentiana; species Gentiana straminea. The sequence continues at coordinate 131,680 of JAVUPR010000241.1, read as the reverse complement.
TATAACACTTTATAGTCGAGATAAACTTTCCTTATTTGGTTATCACTATAACCGCATTTTAATCCGGCCAGATGTTCTTATGTGTGTTACCCAATAGGCTCCCGAATATGTTGGCCGTAGACACAAACTGCAAATTACGAAAATTCCCTTCATACCTAACAATCACGGGATAGCTTCTAGCAACACTCCGTGACACTCAATCATCGGAAGAGTCAAAATCAATGACTACTACCTTTCACGTGAAACAGTTACCGTGTAAATAGAATCCTATCGATGTAATAATATCCATACGATCGTTTCTCGAGTGTCAGTATATCAACGATCGTATCTTATAATCTGGACATCATGCTCTCTCGGAATAACTCATTTACTCCTACTTTGTAAAGATTCACGAGAGCTAGACATTCCTTATACAAATGCCATTTCGGATATTCACTCCTAATCATAGGATACGCGATTTCCGGACGAACAAACATGTATCCTGTTAGGAAATCTACGCGGGAACGCAGCGGAATTCAAAAATTTATTTCCTTTGACCAGGACCGACTTCGTTTAAGCAATAAACAAATAAGATAGTAGACGGTGGTTACCTTGGTTGATCTAAAAGATCGACGCTTTGACCGTCTAAGGAGAGTAGCGATGCACGGAGCCGCCCAAGCGTTCGGCCTCTACCGGTGATCCACACAAACAGCCCGCCGGAATCCCATCATGGATTGCTACTAGAAAAATCCGGCTGCTAGACCGGCCTTTTTCTCTCTCTCTCTCTCTCTCTCTCTCTCTCTCTCTCTCTAATCTCTCTCTAAGAAGCTCTCTATTTTTCACAAGAACTATTAGCTCTTGGAATTGTGATGTACAAAAGAGCTAGCCAACCCCTTTCTTATATAGGTTGAGTGGCACCACTTATGTCTCCCGATCTGATTGGGATTAGCTTCCTAGTAGATTGAAGAGAAAGAAAATATTTTCCTAATAAAATAAGGAAAATCCCTTTGATTGATTTATCTCATTAATATTCAATATCTTATATTAAATATATTTCCAAGATATATATTGACAATATCTTATATTGAATATATCTTTATTTTATTACCATAAATCTATTTTTCCAAAAATCAATTAATATCCAATATTAATATTATGGTAATCTTATTAATTAAATTGCACAATCCAAGTGTATCTTATACACAATCAACATGCGCCCCTTTTGCCAAATAATTGACTTCCGGAATATTCTTTAATTAATATAATGCTATGATTAATTAATTTGCAAAATACATGTATATCACACACACACACACACACACACACACACACACACACATATATATATATATATATATATATATATATATATATATATATATATATATATATATTTTTCCACACACATACATTATGTGTATATTTAATTAATCAACATAATTAATATCTTGTATTATAATTATTCATAATAAATAAATACCACAATATTAATTTACAACTATAACATTTATAGTATGAGACAAATTCTTTCCTTATTTGGTTATCAACTATAACCACATTTTAATCCGACTTGATGTTCATATATGTGTGACACGACAGACTTCCGAATATGTTGGCCGTAGACGAAAATGCCCTTCATACCTAACAATCACGGGATAGCGTCTAGAAACACACCATGACCCCCAATCATCGGAAGAGTCAAATGCAATGACTACTACATTTCATGTGAAACAGTTACCGTGTAAATATAATCCTATCGCTGTATAATATCCATACGGTCGTTTGTCGAGTGTCAAACATCAACGACCGTATCTAATAATCTGGATATCATGCTCTCTCGAAGTAACTCATTTACTTCCACTTTGCAAAGATTCACAAGAGTAAGACATTCCTTATAAGAAGGACCTTTCGGATATTCACCCATAGGGCATGCGATTTCCGGACGAACAAACATGTATACTCCGCATGCTTCAGTATCACACCCAATCACTACCGTATGATCGCCCCATGGCTAAGAGAAACCTCAATAGTGTCAAAGCATGACAATCCACACCGTTATGCCATGAAGACTCCGGTCCTATGGATAATTACACAACTTCCACATAGTGCGACACTTAACAGTGTAAATGGGTCTGTATAACGTACGCATTCTCTAATACACGTCCACGTATAGTCCAAGTGTCTTTACAATTCGATAGACGAGATCTATCCCTGCCCTTAAAGACAGAACACATCTAATATGCCCTCTTTTATAGTACACCAGCCTAGAGACATTTAAGTATCAAACTTATTAAAGTTATTAGAGATCTCATCAACCATGAATCTCCGATGAGACCCTGGTCCTTGCTTCAAGCAATGAATTCACTCACTATATCAACTATATAGAAAAGGAGGAAGAACCGTACAATATTCAGGAATGAACCTTCTGGATCCTTGTACTGCTCCCGCTGCGTCTCCAAGGCATTAATGTGTTTTGGCCTAGTTGTAGAATTTACAGTGACCCACAGCTAAGAACATTTCCAGCTCACTGTATCACTTAATCAAAGTGACTGCAAACCCAGACTGTAGCTCCCACTCGCCTTTATAAGACTCAGGATATACATCTGTATAACTATATTTATTTGATTCCAAGTTTCGATAAACTAGGAAACCATCACTAACTCGTTTAAGGATATTCTACACATTCACCAGATTCACTTTCATACTTGCTCATGACTCTTCATGGACTATGAACATCTGGCATTTCTTTTATGATGGTTCCTATCGTAGAGCAGCAAAGGAAACCTTCCATAAGCATCATCTTTCACCTTATCTTTAGGACCAACGTCCTAACATAGAAAGATCTTGAGAACACCGACTAGCAGTATCTCTTGTCACGATCTATGCTAAACTCTTTTAGCATCACATCTATATAGGTAAACTATAAACTAACAGCAGTTAAATTTGTCATTATAGACTCTTATTTCCAAAAATAAGAACTGCCAATCCAAGTGCTTTCATAAAGACCTTGAACTACCAAACATTAATTGACTGTGACATGGGGTGATGATTCCCGAGAGAGATATCCAATACTTTACTCAAAAATTATAACACACTCCCACTATCCCTCTTGCACATTGGGCATATCCCTTCTTTTGACTAAATCAAACTCCTTTGATTATCAAACAAAGAAATTATCTAGAGAAACTTGTTTGAGTCCATAAATGGATCTCATGGGCTTACATATCATGTTATCGTCTATGAACATCGAGTTGTCTGCCCAACGTCTTCAACAATATCATATAGCCATGATACGAAGTTATAAAAAGCTTGGTCAGAATAGAACTAGGCTCAGCTGATAGCATAAAGATAATTACAAGGTTTACACCCCGTACCCTTCAGCCGTCACTATAGCCTTATGGTAATCATATTACTATCCATGTCAGCCTTTCAGGGACATTCCCTCTAGGTAAGACAGACTATGTTCACATCCGGGTTGCCACTGATGGAATCTATTTCAGATATTATGGCTCCTGGCCATATCTCTCAATCTTGCCTTTCAAACATTCCTTAATATGTCGTGGGATATTCATTCTTCAAGATGACATACCAGCAGCCCTTTCAGGCTTGACGTTATCCACAGACTTACAGAACTTTTGTGTGCACTGAGCAGTGTTCTACACCTCATCACTATGTGGCGTCTGCTCACGTTCCTATGGTTGAATATCTCCTTGTGGTTCTCAACCTTTGAGATCTAATTTTACTCCCACTGTTTCTTTTGGAAGAAACACTTCTTCTAGAAAACAGCATGTTTAGAGACAAACACCTTTTGCTCCACGGACAAGTAAATAATACCCAGCGTGCTAGCTTAGATATTCCATAAAGTTTCATATGTCGTACTAAGCTCCAAGCCTTTCAGACATTGCCTGCTTGCTAGAAGCACGACAACCCTAAATCATCGGTTAAGATGGATTTGATGTTATCGTCTTCCATATCTGATATGGAATTTATTCAACTTTATTCTTCAGAACTCGGTTAAGTATAAGGGCACTATCCCGAAACAGGTAAGGGATACTTCGCATGGATTGCGTCACACCTTTATCATATAAAGCGTTGTTTCCATTTTAAAAGCATAATCTGATTGTGTATCCAAAATTGGTATCCTTCAAGGGGAAATCTTATTCCTTCTCAGACAACTTCTGAAACACCCTTCAGGTATTAATTACTTCAATCCAATTGAAGATTAATTCCTAAATAGCTCATCAATCTCATATTCGTACTAGCTCAAACTTTTTGGGCTTTCCGAATTATGCACTTCACTGAGTACACTTGACCATTTCTAAAAATAGTCATAGAGAGAAATAAACAATTAGTTGTGGCATTAATTGTCATAAACCAACAAACATCGGTATGCTTAGACTTTAGTCAATTTTACTAGATTTTTAACCTTTTCATAAAAGGGTATTTTAGTCATCTTTAGATAAGATACGTATCACCCACATGATTCATAATCACATGGTTCATACATAATCCGAATGACATTTGATTATACGTTTCTCTTCCAAAGAGTCGACATCTAGAACAACCACAAATATTAAGGATAACAACCATATTTAGTTGAGCTTTTTCACCTATATCATCTATATAGTCACATCAATCTTATATGTTAGATTCAGTGACCTTTCAACTTTATCGGAATAACATTTATTCCTTACAATTGAATATGTTTACTAAATCCTAACAAATAATTGAAAGTATGTTCTTCATAAGAACCGGAACATAATAACATTTATTTAGTTCCCTTATCAGTTTCCTAGATCCAGAATATGGTAAGTGTTACAACATTTGCTTCACCTTCCTCTGTATTTAATCTTTCTAATTTAATCACACTCTTGAGGTATCATATGTCTTAGAGTCGACTTTGAACTTAGATAGATTTATCTCAACTCACTTGCCTAGAATAGAAACTTCATAAGTTCTCTTTTTAAGCACACACCCTAACTTTTCATTCAATCCTTTAAGCACTTGTAAATTTTTCTTAGTGTAGTTTTCATAAGACTTAAGAAAGATCACAAGAGCTATGTCTTTAATTTCCTTTCATGAAGAAAATCTAAAGTTTATTAAATAGTTTATTTTACCTTTTGAATCGTATTCAAAACATTGACTACTTAATTAAGCTTCATGCAATGATTAAAGAATTAAGTCAATACTTAAATCTTGCAATTTTGAAAACAACCTTTCCAAAATTCTATTTGGTCAGTCTTATCCAACGTTGAATTAATTGTCATCGTATGACAGAATGATCATATTGGATTGTATCCAATATATGATTAATTCGTTGAAACTTATTTCAAGTGATTTAACCATATCATGAGCTTCCGTTCTCATTAATAATTAAAGTCTTGGAGCACTGCATCAATTATGTAGTCTCCTTGTCTCTAACTACTATAACGGGGCTGCTCGTGTCATTGCTTATTTAAAGGGATTAAAATTACTTAACCATATTTGAGAACATTTCTCAAAAGGTAACAGTCATAATTTGGTTTTACTAATCGAGAATAAAACATAAATATTAAGTTCGCTAAAGCTACAACATAAAAATAAAGATAAAAGAGTGTTGTTGTTTCAACATGTTCTAATATCATTTTGAGCATTTTTATATCATTTTAAGTCATTAATTCCTTAGTTTCATAAAAATGTATAAGTCGTGACTATTTTATAAAATATCGTGTTTTTATGTGTTTTTATTAGTTTTTGTACCGGTTTAGTAACCGGAGTGTCGTGTCGGATTTACGTTTGGTATTTTGGTGGTTTATTGCGAATTATAGGTTGACCAAAATCCCGAGTAACGACACGTTTTGAGGCCTAAAAGAGGTGTTTATGGGGATATAAGAGTGTGCCACAAGCTTAAAAGGTCAAGTGGATCAGTGGTTCGTAGTGCCACTAACGATTTATATCTTCGACGAACCAATGGCCCATTAAAACGGAATTTTCTGAAGAAGTGGCCTTAATGAAAGTTGTAGATCTTCACATAAGCTTTCCAACGCATTTTGAATCACGTCAATTGGAGGTCTACAACTCGAGTTATGACCAAGTGTCTAATCGATTCGTAATAGTAAAAATCCCGAAAACGACACGACATACGAATGGCTCATCAAAACGGCGTTTTCTGAAAAAGAATCCTTCATGAAAGTTGTATATCTTCAAGAAAGCTTTCCAATGGATTTTGAATCAAGTCAATCGGATTTCTACAACTCAAATGGTGGTCAAGTGGCTAATTGATTTGTATTAAGGAAAATGTCGCAAACGACACGTAATGGGAATGGCCCATCAAAACGACGTTTTCTGAAGAAGTGTCCTTCATGAAAGTTGAAGAATTTTCCGAGAGATTTCTAATGACGTTTGAATCATGATTTTTGGAGGTCTACAACTCGAGATATGAATTTTAGAAGTTTAATATATAATTATATATAATTATATTCTCCCGCATGTGCTGCATGTTACTGTAATCATTAGTGATGATGAGCTCGGATCGATCCGGCACAATTTCGGATCGATCCGGCCCCCTTATCTTTGCCTATATATACTTGAGAGCATTTGCACGGTGTGCACCCCATATATATACATATCTTCGGTGTATATATATATATCTATCTCTCTCGTTTTTTTTTTTTTTTTTTTTTTAAGTTTTAGTAACGGCATTATGCCGGAAATAATTTAGCGAGTAGTAGTATCGTTGTAATGCTCGGGAAATTATCGGTAGCTCGGTGATCTTGTAGTCGTTGTAATATCCGGAAGACTACGATCTCGAATCAACAACATTGTAATCGGGTAATTTTATATATATATAGATCTATTTCCGTTTTCTTCCCTCTTCTTTTTATCTTATTCGGGCCGTATATATATATATATATATATATATATATATATATATATATATATATATATATATATATATATATATATATATATATATATATATATATATATATATTAAAATACCGTTGTAATAGTATAATTATCAATAGTTCGTTGTTTTGATTTTTTATTTACTTTTACGCATTTTACTTACGCATTTTATTTACGCACTTATATATATATATATATACTTTTACGCATTTACTTACGTATTTACTTTTACGCACTTATATATATATATAGTATATTTACTTTTATGCACTTATATATATTATTAGCTATATAACTATATATCTATATATATAAATATATATATGTACTTATATCAAAAAAATGAATTCGCTTTTACTTTTCGTCGTTAATATAATTTCCGTTAATCATTCCGTTATTATCGCCAAAATGAATAGCTAAACGTACGTATAGTCGAATTATGTAAAAACGAGTAAAACGCCCTAAAGGGGATTAAACGGGAGTTGTGTAGCACGTAATATAATGTTTTAATGATTAATCCACGTCCTAAAACTTATTTTAAACGTCTTTGAATTAGATCGATCATCTAGTCCACCGTTTGTCACACACGTCGAACTTATAAATGCATTTTGCGGTGAGATGTGGGAAAAGGGGTTTTGGGATCGTTGCGTAGATTCGGCCTAGTTGTTAGGACCGTTTCCAATACGAGAGGTTTGTCATCGTTGTTCGAGCGACTCTAAGAGCGTAATATGTTGGGTTAATCGGTTTTCTAAAGGGAAAATTAATTAACTTCACATAGGGTGTTGAGTGAGAGTTGTTCGGATCTTAACACCGAAATTAGGAGTTGGCACCCGTGGATGTCGTTAAAATTACCGTGGAAAGGTAGGTTGGTTAAAACACGCTCCCCGTCAAGTCTTCCTTTAGGGGTGAAAGTAACTCGTTGGATCATAATTCGGCTATACCTTTTAATAACTAACTACAACCGTTAGCTAATTTTTACTTTCACACTAGTGTAATATCTCTCCACCGCAATTTTGACCTAAACCAAGTTCTACGTCGACTTTGGTACTTAAACGTTGTTCCCTGTGGATTCGACCTTGCTATCACATGCAAAATCAAAAATGTTATTTTGCTTTGCAAAATCAAAAATGGTTTTTGGATTTTTTGCTCCCACTAGTCAACTACTCCCAATTGACTTTCAAGAATCTTTCAAATATTCTTTACTGGACAAGATCCCATTAAACTACCGCGACCCCCTGCTTTGGCTGATGGGCCGAAAATAGTCTAATAGGTAGACAACTCTTTGTCAATCGTCTCTTATATGACTCTTGTTGTTTGACTAGTCAACTCTTTGACAATTTTCATCTTATGAAGTAGTCAAACTCTTGCCTCTAAAATCCAAACGATTCTGCTTTGGCTAGTGGCCGAGAGAATTCTTAGTCAAGTCATAACCCCAATATTCGTGAGATCTCATACGATCATATCTCGATAATGACGATATACCCGAGGTAGGTCAATCCCCTGGTTTGGATGATGAGTTGGATCCGAACAAGGGATCTTCACCGTCATTATAATACGGGGAGGCAATTTCGACTTGATTCTTTTGAGGTGGAAGTAATTATGTAAATTAATTCACTTAATTAATTTAATTATGGTCTCATTACGTATATCTATCTCTATAGACATACATCCTACACATTAATCTAGATCGTGCCTAGTTATGCATCTATCGTATCATATAAAATAAATTCAAGCACAAAATAAATAAATGCGTAAAGTAACCGGTATGATCATGGATTTTCCTAGGTGAGGTTTCGAATACAAACTGACGAAACCGTAGGTCACAATCTAAAGGTAGCTGCAACCGCCAGTAGGATCTTTAATGCTCCATTCTCCAATGGGATCTTTTTATTCTTCTTACTTTGGTGTTTATCTTCTGCTCCATTCTTGTTACATAAATTTTATCTAATAAATTAAATACACCCGCCGCAGACGGGGGGAGGTTGGGAATGAGACAATGCATAAAATAAACTAGGTCACGTTCTCCATAACTGCCTAGGACAATTTTTAAACCAACAGAAAAATTAACTCATTCACATCTATCCCATCGGTCGAGTCCATGATCAATCGGGGTCCATATAATCATATTATATCTACTATATCCAATCCATACAATAACATCTTATGAAAAAGATAAAACTAAAAACTAACAACTTGCGTCTTAATTAATCGATTAACGTTTAATCTATTAAATAATTTTATCTAATCAATTAACTAATTAACATTTAATTAATTAATTGATTTTAATCGAAATAAAATTAACGGTTAATTTTAAACGATTTCAATTTTAATTTTAATCAATTAGAACTATTCCAAAAATAAATCAAAATTAAAATTAAGTCTATTTTGTTTCTTTCCTTTTAATTCCTAATCAAAAGGGATGCTTTTGGTTTCCTAAACCAAAAGGCATCTCCTTTGGCCCTTTCCAAAATCAAAATTTGGAAAAGGGCCTAGGCCTAGCCCTTTTCTAAAATCAAATATTTCATCTTTTCCGGTGGGGTGCTGCCGCCGATCGGCCGAGCACCCCAAAAGCCGATCTCCCATTTTATTTTATTTTCGTGTATCGTCTTGCAAATTTAAAATCTTTCATATTTTCATTACGCGATATAAACGATAAAATTAACTACGCATATTAACATGCTTATTGCTTAAGCTCGAAGCTCGCTCTGATACCACTGTTAGGAAATCTACGCGGGAATGTAGCAGAATTCAAACATTTATTTCCTTTGACCACGATCGACTTCTTTTAAGCAATAAACAAATAAGCTAGTTGACGGTGGTTACCTTGGTTGATATAAAAGACCGACGCTTTGACTGTTTAAGGAGAGTAGCGATGCACGGAGCCGCCCAAGCATTCGGCCTCTACCGGTGATCCACACGAACAGCCCGCCGGAATCCTATCATGGATTGCTACTAGAAAAATCCGGCTACTAGACCGGCCTTTTTTTTTCTCTCTCTCTCTCTCTAATCTCTATCTAAGAATCTCTCTATTTTTCACAAGAACTATTAGCTCTTGGAATTGTGATGTACAAAAGAGCTAGGCAATCATCGGAAGAGTCAAATGCAATGACTACTACCTTTCATGTGAAACAGTTACCGTGTAAATAGAATCTTATCGCTGTAATAATATCCATACGGTCGTTTGTCGAGTGTCGAACATCAATGACCGTATCTTATAATCTGGATATCATGCTCTCTCGAAGTAACACATTTACTTCCACTTTGTAAAGATTCACGAGAGTAAGACATTCCTTATAAGAAGGCCCTTTCGGATATTCTCCCCTACTATTAGGGTATGCGATTTCCGGACGAACAAACATGTATTCTCCGCATGCTTCAGTATCACACCCAATCACTACTGCATGATCGCCCCATGGCTAAGGGAAACCTCAATAGTGTCAAAGCATGACAATCCACACCGTGATGCCATGAAGACTCCGGTCCTAAGGATAATTACACAACCGCCACATAGTGCGACACATAACAGTGTAAATGGGTCAGTCTAACGTACGCATTCTCTAATACACGTCAACGTACAGTCTAAGTGTCTCTACACTTCGATAGACGAGATTTATCTCTGCCTTAAGGACATAAGACATCTAATACGTGCTAGCCTGTTCGAACTATCAATGCCCTGTTTAATAGTACAACAGCCTAGAGACATTTAAGTATCAAACTTATTAAAGTGATTAGAGTTCTCATAAACCATAATCACCTATCATGGTTTCTCTATCACCTATCCGACCCGGTCGATACAGTCCAACCCGATTGGGTTTAGGACACTATTGCTACGCATGCTTCAATATCATACCCAATCACTACCGCATGATCGCCCTATGGCTAGGGGAAACCTCAATAGCGTCAAAGCATGACAATCCACATGGTGATGCCATGAAGACTCTAGTCTCAGGATAATTACCACATACTGCGACATTTAATGTAAGCGGGCCAGTCTGACGTACTCATTCTCTAATACACGTCCACGTACAGTCCAAGCGTCTCTAAACTTAGATAGACAAGATCTATCCCTATCTTCAATAAGATAGAATACATCCAATATGTGCTAGTCTACTCATACCATCAATGTTCCGTTTGACAGTACATATGACTAGATACATTTAAGTATCAAAATTATTAAAGTGAATAGAGATCTCATCAACCATAATCAGTATCGTGGTTTCTCTATCACAGTTTAATAGTGAGGACGTTACTATATATATACATTCAATAATATGAAGATAAACAAGATATATAATAACAAAAGTGCTTTTATTAATCATAATAAAGTTATTACATGAACTAAGTAGACTGTAAACGATACGAACCGGTCGGATCCGGTCCAACCTGATTGGGTTTAGGACACCATTTCAACAATCTCCCACTTGGCCTAAAGCCAATCACCCATATGCCCAAGCCCATGCATGTGAACATGTTTCTCATGCTTTGCCTGTGACAATGCCTTGGTTAACGGATCAGCTATGTTATCATCCGTGTGGACTTTCTCTATCTTTACATCTCCTCTATCTACTATCTCTCTAATCAAGTGATAGCGCCGCAACACATGTTTGGACTTCTATTGAGACCTTGGTTCCTTTGACTGAGCAATTGCCCTATTGTTATCACAGTATAGTGGGACTGGACCTTGAATGGAGGGAACCACACCAAGTTCAGTAATAAACTTCTTCATCCAAACTGCTTCCTTTGCTGCCTCCGAGGCTGCTATATACTCGGCTTCCGTTGTAGAGTCTGCAGTAGTTTCCTGCTTGGAACTCTTCCAGCTCACTGCTCCGCCGTTAAGCGTGAAAACAAATCCAGACCGTGACTTCAAGTCATCCTTGTCAGTTTGAAAACTGGCATTTGTGTAACCTCGTAATACCAAATCATTGTCCCCGAAAACAAGGAGCATATCCTTAGTACGTCTCATGTACTTGAGAATATTCTTGACTGCAATCTAGTGACCATCACCTGGATTTTCCTGGTACCTGCTAGTCATACTTAAAGGGTACGAGACATCCGGTATTGTGCACAACATGGCATACATGATGGACCCAATAGCCGAGGCATAAGGGGTGCTACTCATTTTTGCCCTCTCCTCTTCTGTCTTAGAAGACATTTCCTTCGACAGGTAGACCCCATGTGACATGGGCAACAATCCTCTCTTGGACTGCTCCATGCTGAATCTCTTCAGAATCTTGTCTGTGTATGTGGAATGTGACAGACCAAGAAACCTCTTAGAACTATCTCTGTAGATCTCGATTCCTAGAATGTAGGCTGCATCACCCAAGTCCTTCATGGAGAAGTTCCCGGATAACCAAACTTTAACTGACTGTAACATAGGAATATCATTCCCTTTGAGCAATATGTCGTCCACATAAAGTACTAAGAAAATGACGGCACTCCCGCTAACCTTCTTGTAAACACATGTCTCATCTTCGTTTTTTGATGAAATCAACTATTTGATAGTCTCATCAAAACGAATATTCCAACTCCGAGAAGCTTACTTCAATCCAAAAATGGATCTCTGCAACTTGCACACTATCCTAGCATCATCGTTTGTGAAACCCTCAGGTTGTGTCATGTACACTTCCTCAGATAGATTCCCGTTAAGGAAATATGTTTTCACATCCATCTGTCCGATCACATAATCATGGTATGCTGCAATAGCAAGCAGAATTCTAATGGAATTTAGCATAGCCACTGGCGAAAAGTTTTCGTCATAGTCAACTCATTGTCTTTGTTTATAACCCTTTGCCACCAACCTTGCCTTATAGGTAACTACAATACCATCCATGTCGGTCTTTCTCTTAAAGACCCATTTTCATCCTATGGGAACTATTCCTATGGGCGGATTAACTAAGTTCCAAACTTGGTTTTCCTTCATGGATTTCATTTCAGAATTCATGGCTTCTAGCCATTTCTCTTTGTCATGCTTCATTAACACCTCCACATAAGTTTTAGGGTCCTCATCTTCCATGAGATATACATCAGTGTACCTTTCAGGTTCACGACGTTCCCTAGTGAATCTTCGAGGTGTCTGTGTTTTTAGAGCAGGTGCTTGCACCTAATCTGTATGTGGTGCCTACTCTACTTCCATCAACTGACTGTTGTCTGTAAGTGGTTTTTGAATTTCCTCAAGATCAATCTTACTCCCACTGACCCTATCCAGAATAAACTTTTTCTCCAGAAAGTGGCCAGTCCTGGAGACAAACACCTTTTGCTCTCCTGGATGGTAAAATTGGTATCCTCTAGTTTTCTCTAGGATAACCCACGAATAGACATTTGTCAGATCTAGCCTCTAATTTATCGGGCATCATCTGCTTCACATAAGTCGGACAACCCCAAGGTTTAAGATATGCAGACTTGGTTTCCTCTTATGCCATACTTCATATGGAGTAGAGTCACAATCTTTGATGGAACTCGGTTAAGTGTATAGGATGTTGTTTCTAGAGCATACCCTGAAAACTCTTTTGGAAGAACTGCGTAGCTCATCATGGATTGCACCATGTCTAGCAAAGTGCGATTTCTCCTCTGAGACACGCCATTCATCTGAGGCGTTCCGGGTGGAGTCCATTCAGGTTGAATCCCATTCTCCTTTAAGTAATCTTGAAACTCTCCATCTAGGCATTCTCCACCTCGATCGAATCAAAGTGTTTTGATTTCTTTACCTAGTTTTTTTTTCCACTTAACTTCTGAATTCCTTGAACTTTTCAAAGGCTTCAGATTTATACTTTATTAATTATATATAACCATATCGAGAATGGTCATCAGTGAAGGTGATGAAATAAGAGTATCATCCTTTGTCTTGAATTGACATTTGACCGCATACATCGGTATGTATGAGCTCAAGAAATTCATTTGATCTTATCCCTTTGCCACTAAATGGTGACTTTGTCATTTTGCCAAGTAAACAAGTTTCGCATGTACCAAACGATTCGTAATCTAAATGAATTAACATCCCATCTTTCTGGAGTTTGGAAATGCGATTCTTATTTATATGGCCAAGTCTACAATGCCACAAGTAGGATTCATTCAAGTCACTCATTTTCGCTTTCTTATTGTTTATATTAAGTATATCAACATTCATATCTAATATGTAGAGACCATTGTTAAGTTTTCCAGTACCATAAAACATTCCATCACGTGAAAAAGAACAACATTTATTCTTAAACGTAAAAGAAAATCCTTCAACATCCAATGCAGAAATAGAAATAATGCTCTTCGTAAGAGCAGTAACAAAATAACAGTTATTTAATTTAAGTACTAGCCCACTAGGCAATGAAAGAAAATAAACTCCTACGGCTCGGGCAATAACGTTTGCTCCATTCCCAACACGCAGGTCCACTTCTCCGTTACTCAGATCTCTAGTCCTTCTTAGTCCCTGCATATCCGTACAAATATCAGAACCACATCCAGTATCTAATACCCAGTGGTTAGACTTAGAAGAAGAAACATTGGTCTCAATCATAAACATACCTGAAGTCGAAGCATCATTATACTTGTTCTTCTTGGTGCTCAAGCAAGCCTTGCAGTTTCTCCTCCAATGACCAGTCTGGCCACAATGAAAGCAAGCATCCTTGGATTTGTCTTTGGCTAACTTAGGCTGCGGCTTAGGATCCTCCTTCGCCTTCTTGGTTTTTTTTTTCGGGCCTTTTTCTTGCCATTGAAAGAAGTCACGAGCAACATTTGCTTACCCTTTCCAACAGTGCCTTCAGCAGTTTTGAGCATGTTCAATAACTCCTCGAGAGAGCAATCAATCTTGTTCATATGATAGTTCATCACTAACTGCGAGTAAGATTCCGGTAGAGATTGCAGAATCAAATCAATACTTAACTCACGCTCCATCTTATGGCCCAGCTTCTCAAGCCTCTCTATGTATCCGATCAATCGATAGCACATGCGACCCAACCGGAAAACCCAGAGCCATCTTGAAATCAAACAGTGCCTTTGAGACCTTGTACCTCTCAGTGCGAGACTGAGAAGCATAGAGCTTCTTTAGGTGAGCCATAATGGTATGGGCATCCATGGACTCATACTGTTTCTGAAGTTCCGGTGTCATAGAAGCAAGCATGATGCATGTAGCCTCATTACTGTCAGAACAGTGTTTTGCATGCTTCTTAACCGATTCCTCATTCGTAGCATATTCGGGATCCTTGGTCAATGGTGTGTCCAAGACATAGCCAATGCCTTTATGTCTCAAAACGATTTTGAGGTTTCTTTCCTAGTCGAGAAAGTTTGATTCGTCAAGTTTGTTTTCAATGATAAAACGAAGATTCAATTTGTTCGACATTTCTACAACAATAAAGTAAAGATAGTATAAGTAAAATTTCAGGCATTCAAAATCATAAAATTGCACTTTAAAATTTTAATTAGGTTTTGCTCCCACTAGCCAACTATTTCCAATTGGATTTCAAGAATTTAATTAATTCTCTAGTGGCTGGGATCCTATCTAGTTATCTCAATTCCCGACGAGGCCGATCAATCGAGACAATTTTGAAAGGTAGGTACTCCTACCAGTCGCATCATATGCGGCTCCTAGTGGTTGACCAGTCAACTCTTTGACAACTCACATCTCTATGTGATAGTCAACCCATTGTCTCTAAAATAACACGGTCCTGACGAGGGCCTGTCACCGCAAGATTCTAGTCAAGTTGTAACCCATATATTCATGAGATCTCATATCTCGATAATAACGATATACCCAAGGTATGTCAACTCCCGACGAGGGCCGATCTGTTGGATCCGAACAAGGGCTCATCATCGTCATTATAATATTGGGAGACAATTTTAACTCGATTTTTATCGTGGGAATAGTTTATAAATTAATTCACTTAATTAATTTCATTTAAATTTTGGTCTCATCTATACGTGCATATTTCTACATTATCCATATAAAGTAAAACATACACCATTCTGCGCATAATAATAACCGGTAAGATCATGGACTTTTCCTAGGTGCGGTTTCGAATACAAACTAACGAAACCGCGGGTCACAATCTAAGGGTAACTGCAACTGCCAATAGAATCTTTAATGCGCCATCACCAGTGGAATCTTTATGTCTCTTTGGACTCTATCTTCTGCTCCGTTCTTGTTACATAATAATCTATCTAATAAATTAATTCCATAAAAAATCTAATAAATTAATATACCTGCCGCACACGGGGGAGCTAACGGGAATGATATAAATGCAAAAAGTAAACTAGATCACGTTCTTCATAACGGCCTAGGACAATTTGAAAAACCAACATAAAGTAAACAACACACATCTATCCTATCGGTCGAGTCCATGATCAGTCGGGGTCCATATAATCATATTATATCTACAACATCTAATCCATACAATAATATCTTATGAAAAAGACAATTTTAAAAATTTAACTACTTGCGTCTTATCAAATCAAATAATCAATCAACATTTAATTAATTAAATGATTCTAATCGAGATAAAATTAACTACAGTATTAATTTTAATCGATTTCTATTTTAATTTTAATTAAAAAGAACTATTAAAAATAAAAATAAAATTAAAATTAGGTCTCTTTTATTTCGTTCCTTTGATTCTTAGTCAAAAGGGATACCTTGGGTTTCCAAAACCAAAAGGCATCTCCCTTGGCCATTTCTAAAATCAAAATTTTGAAAAGAGCCTGGGCCTAGGCCTATTCCGAAATCAAATATTTTAAATGGGCCTAGGCCTATTCCAAACAAAGTTTAGAAATGACCAATATTATTCAATGCCATGTGGCATCCCAATGGCCCAAACTATTTGAACCATTAGTTAGCCACACGAAACAACTAAACAAAGGAGATATCAATTCACAATAAATATCACAAAACGAAATCGGGATCCACCATGCACCACCATACGCCGGCAGCGCCCTCGAGCGCCGCCACCGCCTGGCGGTTACAAGGTGGGGAGCCGCCGCCGATCGGCCGAGCTCCCTACCCGATTTTTTATTTTTTTGTTTATCTCGTTTCGCGAATCTAGATCTTGCATCTATCGATTAATTACTACGCGATTTAATTAGTGCTTATTTCTTAAGTTCGAAGTTCGCTCTGCTACCACTGTTAGGAAATCAACTAGTTTAACGCAGTGGAATTTAAAATTTTGATTCCGATCCCAAGATCGACTTCGTTTAATACAATAAACACGTTAAGTAGTTGACGGTGATTACCTTGCTTGATCTATAGATCGATGCTTTGACCGTCAACGGAGAGTAGTAGTGCGTGTGAGCCGTCCACGCGTCCGGCCTCTATCGATATCCACATGAACTCCTCGCCGGAATCCTCCTTGGATTGCTACTAGAAAAATCTGGTTGCTAGACCGGCCTTTTGTCTCTATCTAAAACTCTCTAGAAAAAGCTCTATATTTTACACAAGAATTATGAACTCTTGAAATTGTGATGATGCAAAAGAGCTAGCCACCCCCTTGCTTATATAGGGGTAGGTGGAGCCTCAATGCCTCCTAAACTGATTAGGAGAAGCTTCTAGTAGATTGATGAGAAAGAAAACATTTTCCTAATAAAATAAGGAAAATCACTTTGATTGATTTATCTCTTTTAATTTAATATCTTATATTAAATAAATCAAAGATATTGCCAATATCTAATATTGAATATCTTTATCTTATTACCATAAATCTATTTTTCCAAAATCAATTAATATTCAATATTAATATATGATAATAACATTAATTAAATTGCACAATCCAAGTGTATCTTATACACTATTCACCTGCGCTCCACAGCCATAAATTGGCTTCCGGAATATTCTAGTTAATCAATATAATTAATATATTTTATTTAATTTATTCATAATAAATAAATATTGTCATATTAATTCAATCACTACAACACTTTATAGTCGAGATAAACTTTTCTTATTTGGTTATCACTATAACCGCATTTTAATCCGGATAGATGTTCTTATGTGTGTGACCCAATAGGCTCATAAATATGTTGGCTGTAGACACAAAGTGCAAATTACGAAAATGCCCTTCATACCTAACGATCACGGGATAACATCTAGCAATATACCGTGACCCCTAATCATCGGAAGACTCAAAAGCAACGCTACTACATTTCATGTGAAACAGTTACGTGTAAATATAATCTTATCGCTGCAATAATATCCATACGTTCGTTTCTCGAGTGTCAGTACATCAAGGATCATATCTTATAATGTGGACATCATGCTCTTTCGGAATAACTCATTTACTCCCACTTTGCAAAGATTCATGAGAGCTAGACATTCCTTATAAGAAGGCCATTTCGGATATTCACTCCTAATCATAGGATACGTGATTTCCGGACGAACAAACATGTATCCTACGCATTCTTCAATATCATACCCAATCACTACCGTATGATCGCCCCATGGCTAAGGGAAACCTTAATAGTGTCAAAGCATGACAATCCATACCGTGATGCCATGAAGACTCTGGTCTCAGGATAATTACACAACTGCCACATACTGCTAGTGGTGGCCAAATGAAACCGGAACCGACGGTTGGAACCGGAACTGGCGGTTTTCATACATGCGGGGTTTGTGTAACCGCCGGTTTGGATAACCGGCGATTTATGTAACCGCCGGTTGGGCGGTTAGGGATTTTTGGTAACCGGAACCGGACCGGAACCGGCGGTTCAACCGGCCCGGCCGGAACCGTAACCGGAACCGGCGGTTCAACCGGGCCCAACGGCTACAATTACTAACGGTTTTTTTTCCAAACACTTCAAAAAAAATCCGATAAATACTACTCCATTCCATTTCCAATTTCTTACACCACTCTCCTCTCAATTCTTACATCTTCTTTCCTCAAAAAAAAATTTCTTACATCTTCTACGCATTTCTTTGATTATCAAGTTTGTTTAGTTGTTAAAAACACCAATCAAATTTACTTTGAAATACCGATTTTTGAAGTTGTTCTGATTTATTCGTTACTTCAATACGGTTTTAGTTATAAGTAAATTTGGTTTGTATTTTATTCAACTAATTTTTTTACAACTGTAAAAAAAAATTCCATTTTATAATCAAATTTACATAGTTGAAGTTGTTCTGATTTAATCGTTACTTCAATTCAGTTTTAGTTACAAGTAAAATTGGTTTGTTAAATTAATTTTTTTTCTTATAACCGTTAAATTTAATTTAGATTTTGTACAATAACACAATATTAATATTATATTTAAAAATAGCATAATTTACCTATAAAAAAAATAACACAATATTAATGTTATATTTAAAACCGAATAAAAAACTATTTGTAAAAAAATATATATTACACTCGCTTTGGTAATTGTAGTGAAAAGAATAGTAATGTGTTGTTGTAGTGAAAAGAATAAGTATTATATGAAATTGTAAAAAAAATGATTATTAATTTTTAAATCCGTGATCTGAACCGGAAGGAAACCGTGTGAACCGTGAACCGTATTGAACCATCAACCGCCGGTTTGTAAACCGGCGGTTCACTTTAACCGCCGGTTCACAAACCGGCACTAACCGGAAAAAAAACCCGGCGGTTCCGGTTAAGGTTCGGTTCGGTTACACCATTTGGCCACCAATACATACTGTGACACTTAATGTAAATGGGCTAGTCTGACGTACGCATTCTCTAATACACGTCCACGTACAATCCATGAAATTGTTGGTTGTTTCTTAGACTAGCACGTACAATCCAAGCGTCTTCTATCCAAGTGAACTTCTGGAAACTGTTGGTTGTTTCTTAGACTTCCATGAAATTAAGGCATTGCCCAGAAAAATGAGGAAACCAGTCACAGATCTCCTGGTTTTCTTGCAACCTGCCCAATCTGAGTCACTAAAGGCTTTTAGTTTGATCTGAATCTTGCTGGGAAATAAGAGGCCCTTTCCTGGTGCTGATTTAATGAACCTTAGAAGTCTGTGTGCTGCCTTGAGATGAGCTTCATTAGTTTTGTCCAGGACATAAATGCAGAAAATAAACTAGGTCACATTTTTCATAACGGCCTAGGACAATTTTAAAACCAACATAAAATCTTAAATCATTCACATCTATCCCATTGGTCGAGTCCATGATCAATCGGGGTCCATATAATCACATTATAACTACAATATCTAATCCATGCAATTAAATCTTATGAAAAAGATAAAATCTAATTTTACCAATTTGCATCTTAATTAATCGATTAACGTTTAATCAATTAAATAATTTTATCTAATCAATTAAATAAGTAACATTTAATTAATTAAAGATTTTAATCGAAATAAAATTAACGATTAATTTTCAAACGATTTCTATTTTAATTTTATTAACTATAACTATTCTAAAATAAAATCAAAATAAAATAGGTCTCTTTTGTTTCCTTTCCTTTTGATTTTAATTAAAAGGGATGCCTTTGGTTTTCAAAACCAAAAGGCATCGACCTACTCCATTACCAAATATTTGGTAAAGGCCTAGGTTAACCTTAGGTCCACAATAGTGGTCCATAGGCCTAACCCTTTTACTCAACAAATTGAGTGGTGGTCCCTTTCATGCCATGTATCATCCCAGTGGTCCAAACTATTTGTACCATTAGTTGGCCCATATGACATCAACTAAACAACAAGAGATTTTCTATGTACCATAAAAATTCACAAAAAAACAAAATTCGATGTCCACCACAAAACCATCAGCCTACGCCGGCAACCCTAGGGTCGCCGCCGCTTCGGCCGAGCAGCCTTACCCGAATTTTGTTTTGTTTTATTTCCGTTTCGCGAATTTAAATCATGCATCTAGATTTAATTACTTTGCAAACTAACTAAAGCTTATTGCTTAAGCTCGAAGACAGCTCCGATACCACTGTTAGGAAATCAACGCGGCAACGCAGCGGAAATTAAAATTTTAATTTCCTTTCCCAAGATCGACTTTGTTTAAGCAACAAGCATAAAAGGAAGTAGGCTAAGAAATAACTTGGATGATCTAAAATAGATCGTCTCTTTGTCTACGATTGTAGTTTCTGCACGAAGCTGCCCAAGTGTTCGACCTCTACCGCTAGTCCACACGAACAGCCCGCCGAAATCCCATAATGGATTGCTACCAGAAAACTCCGTTGCTAGACCGACATTTTCTCTCTATCAAAACTCTCTCTATGAAGCTCTCTGTTTTCTAGCAAATTAGAACTTTTCTAATTGTGATACTACAAAAGAGCTTGACACTCACTACCTATATATAGTGGAGGTGGCACCACTTATTGTCCCAAACTGATTGGAAGAAGCTTCATGCGTGGAGTGTGGAGAAAGAAAACATTTTACTAGTAAAATAAGAAAAATATCTTTGATTAATTTATCTCATTAATATCTAATATCTTATATTAAATATTTTCCAAGATATATATTTTCAATATCTAATATTGAACATATCTTTAATGTATTATCATAAATCAATTTACATATGTGTGCGAATCTATACTTATTAATATATAATATTAATATATGATAATACTATTAATTAATTTACACAATCCAAGTGTATCTGATACACTTCAAACTTGCGCCCCATATTGCCATTTATTAATATAATACTATAATTAATTAATTTGCAAAATACATGTGTATCATATATAAATAATAATTTCGACCTAAACATCAATTATGTATATTTTATTAATCAACATAATTAATATCTTGTATTTAATTTATTCATAATAAATAAATACCACCATATTAATTCACCACTATAGCACTTTATAGTCGAGATAAAACTTTCCTTATTTGGTTATCACTATAAATGCATTTTAATCCGTCTAGATGTTCTTATGTGTGTGACCCGATAGGCTTCCGAATATGTTGGCCGTAGGCACAATCTGCATTTACTAAAATACCCCTCATACCTAACGGTCATGGATAGCGTCTAGCAACACGTCCACGACCCCCAATCATCGGAAGAGTCAAATACAATGACTACTACATTTCATGTGAAACGGTTACCGTGTAAATAGAATCCTATCGCTGTTACAATATCTATAAGGTCGTATCTCGAGTGTCAAATATCAACGACCGTATCTTATAATCTGGAATCATTCTGGAGTGTAGTTGGGAACAAGAAACTATTTTTCAATAGAATAAAGATTTAATAAATCAATCAGATATTTGATTGATTATCTCATTAAGTACGTACCTTAATTTTATTAAGGTTTTTTTCTTAAAATCATATCTGCCATAAATTTAATATCTTATATTAAATAATTTCTTAATATCTAATATTGAATATATCTTTAATATATTATACTACTATTTATATCTATTACACATGTGCACATATATATCATATATACATATAACACACGCATATATATATATATACATATATATATGTATATATACATATATATATGTATATATATATATATATATATATATATATATATATATATATATATATATATATATATATTTATTTATTTATACATATATTAATATCCAATATTAATACACAATAGTATAATACCATGATTAATTAATTTGCAAAATCCATGTATATCATAGATACATGTATTTCGACCCATAAATATAACATGTATATTTAATTAATCAACATAATTAATATCTTGTATTTAATTTATTCATAATAAATAAATATCACCATATTAATTTCCAATATAACACCTTATAGTAGGCATCAGTAAATCCTCATACGGTTATTGCTATAACCACAAATTAATTCCCGCTAGTTATTCATATTTGTGTGACCCGATAGGTTTCCGAATATGTTGGCCGTAAGTATAAAGTGCATTTACTAAATTACCCTTCATACCCAACGATAATGGATAGCGTCTAGAAACACGTCCACGACCCCCAATATAGGAAATAGTCAAGTGCTATGACTACAACCTTTCATGTGAAACGGTTACCGTGTAAATACGCTGTTACAATATCCACACGATCGTATCTCGAGTGTCAATATATTAACGACCGTATCTTATAATCTGGATATCATGCTCTCTCGAAGTAACTCATTTACTCCCACTTTGCAAATATTCACGAGAGTAAGATATTCCTTATAAGAAGGCCCTTTCAGATATTTATTTCTATTCATCGGATACGCGATTTCCGGACGAGCAACATGAATCCTACGCATGCTTCAGTATCACACCCAATCACTACCGCATGATCGCCCTATGGCTAGGTGAAACCTCAATAGTGTCAAAGTATGATAATCCACACATGATGCCATGAAGACTCCAATCTTAAGATAATTACACAACCGCCACATGACAATTAATAAAGTAAGTGGGTTAGTCTAACGTACGCATTCTCCAATACACGTCCACGTATAGTCCAAGTGTCCCTACACTTTGATTGATGTGATCTATCCCTCTTCATAAGATAGAAGACATCCAATACGTGTTAGTCTAATCATACTATTAATGTCCCATTTAATACCACATGCGACTAGGGACATTTAAGTATCAAATTTATTAAAGTGATACCATAATCACTATTATGATTTCTCTTCCACTATTTTACACTAGAGGTGTTATCATATGTGCAATATCATAATTGATCCGTTAAATGAACAAATTATAATAACATAATGCCATTTAATATATGTATAAACATAAAGAAATAGTAGAAATGATTCGACCCGGTCGGATCCTGTCCAACCCGATTGGGTTTAGGACACTATTTCAACCCCAGTGTGGTATGTCAACTTGGTAAGCCGTAAGAGAGGCAATAGGTTCTCAAACAAGAGAGGTTGCAGGGGTTACAAGACATAACATGGTGATTCCAGGTCCAAGGAAGTTTGTAATTGGTTCAAAATTGAAGGATGAGGAATTGTATCATAATACTAAAGGTAACCACCAAGAGAAAAACAAAAGAACATCTTGCGAATCAGATTCTTTTAAGAGAGTGGAATTCTGCAAGATACGGTTATTTGCAAAAGAACTCGGATCTCTTGGAAGGAAGGCAATGAGATTTTCACATAAGCCCTTGGAAAGTGGAGACGTTAAGAGAAATATCACATGATGGTCTTGGAAATATCTAATACAAAAAGGAAAAGAAGTTGAACTTGGAAACATTTAATGCAAAGGGGAAAAGAATATTGGACTTGAAAGCATTTGGTAAGTGACCTTAATCGTTAATGATTTGATAAACAAAATGGTGGTTGGCTAACTAAGACGGTTCTCAATTCACATGAATGTTGTAGAGGAATCATCCCACAACATAAAACAAAACAAAAGTGCAATGTCGAGCACCTGAAAGACTAAACAATTTAGATATCAAGAAGAGAGCAAGAATTTCAACGTGAAGGAGCTATGAAGACCAAACGAGTACACCAAAAGGTCTCGGAGTGAAATAAACACTTGCCAAGAAGTGTCCAACTTTGCATTAGTCAAAGAGAGGTTATTTCAAAATTTAAAGGGTTAGAAATTTCCCTAAGGTAATGTATAGGGAAATCAAAAGTCTTGAGATAAGGATCTGCGATAAACAAGCTTTGGAGTGAAGGATGACAGACACTTAAGAAATGTCGTATGAAGTATGATTTCATAGAATTAATTCAAATTTACAAAAGAAGCGTAAAAGATCATTGATGATCCAATCCAAGGGTTCAAGGTTGAACTACTCGGGAGGAGTAGTACAGTGCCAAGAATAAGTGCTCAGGGTAATTCCTTATGAGGGACTGAACAGGTTGAAACAAACAGACATTTCAACCGGCGTAACAACATTATTATAGAAACAAAGACAAAATAAGGAACGTCAAAAGGTTTATGGCTCTAAATGGACTGAAAGTAATTTAAAACTGAAAGGTACAAGGTACATTAATCTGCATTGAGATTAATAAAATTTTGGGAGTTCAAATGCTGGTTGGCTTGATAGGTTTGACAAAAGAAAATAACCTGCGGGAAGGTTGGATTTGCGGGTGAGGAATTAGTATCCCGCCTCGCTTTCACCCTTCCCGTTCCTACTCCAAAAGAAATTAAGTCTTGAAAGGCATAATATGGAAAATGCTCATTCAATGAGCAATTCAATAAGAGAGCTCGGATCGAATCGGTATATCAAGGCACCTGGCAAACGGCTACCTTCTGCCTAAAATTAGTTTAGCATAAATTGCGAGAAGGCTGACGGTAAGTAATTGAAAAGGGATGTAAAGGTAGGTTTAAAGATCCAACTGGTAAAAGGGATGAATCGCATACTTTAAAAGAACATGTAGCATTATATGAAAAGTTACAACCTCGACACTGCCCTTATGAGGGAAGTTAAGAATGAACACAAATAAGAAGAATGTTTTAACATTAGAAGGTTTGATCAAATTTGAAAATGAAAAGAAGGATGGGAAGTGCAACAATTCAAAAATAGAGGGGACTTGTTTCTTCGATTTGAAAAGGAAGAATGTATGAACTTGTTTAAAAGAAGGGCTTAAGGAGATATGTTTCTGAGGTAATTCATGACAACAAGTGGAGAGGATTTGTTGAGCTTAAAGATCTCAAGTGAGATATTAAATGGGAATTAATTTACTAGGAAAGTCATGATCGAAGAAAGGCATAAAAATGTTTGAACTTCAAACGTGGCAAACTGGAAGGTAACGTCTTAGTGTTTGTTTATAGCTGAAAAAGAAACAACAATTAACTTTACAAGCATCCTAATACAAGACTTAACCCAGAAGAAGCACAAACTTCCGGTAAACTTCTAGATCATAATAATTATAACTTACTACTCTCTTAGCCCAACCCTAAGTCAAAGAGGTGAGGGTTCCTTTCAGGCGGTTGAAGTTGATATTTACTCCCGGGTCTGATTTTATCTACTCGTGCAGCCCAAACGTAAAGGAATTTTAGCACGATCGAAAGAGAAAAGATGTAGGTACTGGAGTTTTCCAGGTGATAGCAAGAGATTAGAATTTTTGAATGATGAGAAGTCGATCAAAAACAATTATTTTTGTCGAGTGCAGAAGCTGCCAGAATTTCCAGATTAGTAAACACTGACTTGAATTGAATATTTTGATCAAACGAAAAGGAATTTGGACTTGATTACAAAAGGAAAGTTGAAGATTAAAGTGTTTTATGCGACATATAAAAAATGCAGGTCATTTGAAGCTGCCTAACCTGTTCACAACAGAAGAAAAAGTGAAAGTGCTGCTGCAGATTTTCTGGACAGAGTGTCTGGCAGTAACATGAACTTTCTGAGCAAACCATACGGATTATAGAGTTGATGTAAAAAGAAAGTGTAGACAAGACAGTGGTCTACCTTGCTGAATATTTTCAGAATTTTTGGAGCGGGGAAATTTTTTTTACAAAGGAAAACACGGGAACGGAAATCATTCTCCCGAGTTGCAAATGTTAATCACAATGATGATGAAGAGCATGTGTCAAGAAAGAAACATTCAATACTGGTAAATGAAATGAATAGGAAGCACTTGGAAATGATGGAGTTGTATATGGAGTTCGTGTGGAACCCATCTCAAGCGAGCAAAGGTCTAAGAATTTTGATAAACACCAAGTAAGTAATAGTGAAGGGAGAAATTGGTGGATTGTAGAGTTGAGTAAGATACCATTGTTAGGAAATCTACGCGGGAACGTAGCCGAATTTAAAATTTTAATTTCCTTTTACCAAGATCAACTTCGCTTAATCAACAAAATAAAGTAGTAAACGATAAACTTACCTTGCATGATCTAAAAGATCGAAGCTTTATCGTCTACGAAGGAGTAGTTGTGAACAGAGCCGCCTAAGCGTTCGGTCTCTACCACTAGTCCACACGAACAACTCACCGGAATTCCGTCATGGATTGCTACAAGAAAAACTCGGTTGCTAGACCGACCTTTTCTCTCTTTCAAAACTCTCTCAAGAATACTCTCAATATTTTCTAGTAAAATATCTCTCATGCAATTGATGTGTAAAAGGCTTGGCACCCCCTCACCTTATATAGATGAAGGTGGCGCCCCATAGCCCCTAAATTGCCTTGGAGAAGAATCTTGAGTGGTGTAGGGAGAAAGAAAACATTAGTAGTAAAATAAGAAAAATATCTTTGATTGATTTATCTAATTTAATATTCAATATCTTCTATTAAATATTTCGAAGATATATATTGTCAATATCTAATATTGAATATATCTTCATTGTATTACTATAAATCAATTTACACATGTGTGCAACATATATATATATATATATATATTATATATATATATATATATATATATATATATATATATATATATATATATATATATATATATATATATATATATATTTATATATATTAATATCCAATATTAATACATAATAATACTACTAATTAATTGCAAAATCCATGTGTATCTTATACACACTATCTCCGCCCCATACAACCATAAATTGGCATCCGGAATATTCCTAATTAATTAACATAATTAATATCTTGTATTTAATTTATTCAAAATAAATAAATACCACCATATTAATTTATTACTATAACACTTTATAGTAGAGAGAAAACATTCATTATTTGGTTATCACTATAACCACATTTTAATCCGGCTAGATGTTCTTATGTGTGTGACCCGATAGGCTTCCGAATATGTTGGCCGTAGGCACAAAGTGCATTTACTAAAATTCCCTTCATACCTAACGATCATGGATAGCGTCTAACAACACTACATGACCCCCAATTATCGGAAGAGTCAAATGCAATGACTACTACCTTTTATGTGAAACGGTTACCGTGTAAATACAATCACATCGTTGTTACAATATCTATATTGAGTGTCAAACATCAACGACCGTATCTTATAATCCGGATATCTGATGAGAGTCAACTTGTCTATCATTTTCTATGTAATTATACCCCGTTTATACCTCGTTTTATATGTTTTCTGAGACATTTGGTTGTATTTTGATGTATTTACAATTGGTTATCATTTCGGGACCTTGGACGTAAAGTCCGGAAATCTCATTATTTTTCGGTGTTTTAATACATTCTCGGTCACCCTAGTGTCCTGTAGGGATTATGTATGGTATTTGTTGTGATTTTGTACAGGACTTAGTTGTTTGAGATGTCCGGAAGGCGAGATACGAGGATTGGAACGTGTGCCTGAAGCTTAAACGTTCAAATGGATCAAAACGCGGTGGTACTACAACCATACCTTCCATTGATCTGCATTTTGATCCACCTTAAAGCATTTTCTGGGATGGACATATTCATAAAAGTTGTAGACAATTGAATGAGATTTCCAACGCATCTTGAATCACTCAAATCGGAGGTCTACAGACAAAGTTATGGCTGTTTTTCTGAGGGCGTGTCAGCTAGGCACGCGCCTGAGAAATGCTAGGCGCACGCCTAGCAGTCAATTTTGGCCAGAAGTTTCAGTACGTGTTGTTATCATCCTAGGTGTGCGCCTGCACTTCCTAGGCGCACGCCTAGCGTCCAGAACTCATAAAACACTATAAATACCCCCATTTTGGATCTAGATCCACACTTCTTCTTCCCCAACTCGTTTTTCATCATTTTTCTGCGTTTTTGTTAGCTTAGATTAGATTTATAGATATATTAGCTTAGTTTAGTTGTAGATTGTTGTAATCCGGAGGATCTCGGTGATAGCTTGACGCGTTATTGATGGGGTTTCGCTCGGAGACTCGATTTTCTACGGCATAATATATTTGGTATTTCGTTTTCATTTCTTGTTCTTGCTTTTAATCTTGTTTATGTTAACTTTATTGTTGATTTCTTGTTGCTTTTGTTGCTATAATGTGTAGCTAATTTCCCGATAGTCGAGTTATGTGATAGTCTTCGAAATCGAACCTTAGCTTGTTCATGTGGTGTTCTTGATGTTTAACTGTTGATTCTCGATGCTACCGTAGTTCTAGAACTTATTCTTATCACGTTTGTTGAATTAGCTACTTGATAATCGTACCACACGTATCGTCTTTACATATGTATTTTGCAAGAGGATACGGGAACCGGGGTTCTAGGATCACCCTGTAAAACCGACTGAGTTGTTCAGATTCGGTTTCGTGTGTGAGGTTTTGTATTGACTTGTCGAGCGTTTCATGATTCGTAGACCGTGTGAGGTCAGTTAAATCCGGTCAGCGGACTGTTGAACCTGACATATGAGGGTAGATTATTGAAATAATATCTATTCTCAGAGCCAGGAAATGACACCCTACTTGACATCGAGAACGTTTAGGTGAATCAAGAATACCTCGGGACTTAGCTATTGGGAGTATTAGATTGGATCATAGCTTGGCTATCACTTCTATATAGTTTTAGATCTTTCTTTTGTTTTGTATATTTAGTTGTTAGAACCGGTGATCTGACAAATCACCATGTTCGAATTTGTGTTGGCCTAAACTAGGAACGAGACCGACTTTGGTACTCGACCAGATTCCCTGTGGGAAACGACCTTGACTCACCAATTCTATGCTACAGTTGACCCGGTACACTGCCGGTGAGATTGGACACTTAGAAAAGGCCGATCAATATCCTACTCTCTCGAAGTAACATATATACTCCCACTTTGAAATGATTCACGAGAGTACGATAATCCTTATAAGAAGGCCCTTTCGGATATTTATTCCTACTTTTAGGATACGCGATTTCCAAAAGAGCAACATGAATCCTACGCATTCTTCAGTATCACACCCAGTCACTACCGCATGATCGCCCCATGGCTAGGTAAACCTCAATAGTGTCAAAGTATGACAATCCACACCGTGACGCCATGAAAACTCCGGTCTTAGGATAATTACACAACCACCACATAGTGCGACACTTAATAAAGTAAGTGGGTCAGTCTAACGTACGCATTCTCTAATACACATTCACGTACAGTCCAAGTGTCTTTACACTTTGATGGACGAGATCTATCCATTTCTTCATAAAACAGAAGACATCTAATACGTGCTAGTCTAATCGTACTATTAATGTCCCTTTTAATAGCACATGCGACTAGAGACATTTAAGTATCAAACCTTTTAAAGTGAGTCGAGATCTCATCAACCATAATCACTATTATGATCTCTTTTACAGTTTGACACTAGGGACGTTATCATATATATATATACACAATATCATAATTGGTTCGTTAAATGAACAAATATATAATAACAGAAAAAGCCATTTAATAAATGTATAAACACAATGAAATAGTAGAAATGATCCGACCTTGTCGGATCTGGTCCAACCCGATTGGGTTTAGGACACTATTTCAACAATCTCCTACTTGGCCTAAAGCTAATCTCTCGTACACACAAGACCAAGTTAAGACACAAGAATCTCAGGTAATACTCGCAACCAACCCTAAGCGTGAATGGATCGCTATCCGTGGGGACTCGGACTATCTTCACATCATGCTCCAAATGATCAAGTCAAAAGGAACCACGTCAACACGGACACGAATCTCTGACGAGACCCCGGTCCTTGCCTAAGCGATGAATCCACTTATTATATCAACTATACCGTAAAAGTGGAAGAACCGCGCAAGGTTTCCGAACGAACCTCTTAGATCCATGTACTGCTCCCGCTGCACCTCTAAGGCACTTATGTGTTTTTGGCCCAGTTGTAGAATCTACATCGATTTCTTGTTGAGAACACTTCTAGCTCACTGCCTCACTTAATTAAAGTGATAACAGCCCCAGATTTTAGCTCCCACTGTCTTCATAAGACTCATGGTACATATCTGTATATCTATGTTTATTCGATCGCAAGTTTCAATAAACTAGAAATCCATCCTTAACACTTTTAAGGATATTCTCGACATCTACCAGAATCACCTTCACACTTTCTCATGACTCATGCAGTGTGAACATCTGGTTCAACTCACAACACTTATGATGGATCCTACAGCCTTGGCATAAGGAACCCTTCCATAAGTATTATCTTTCACCTTATCTTCAGGACTAACGTCCTGTCATAGATAAATCTCGAGAGTACTGGCTAACAGTATCTCTTGCTATGATCTATGATAAACTCTTTTTGCATCTCAACTATAAAGGTGAACTGTGATAATCAAGCATTATTTATATCTATCACTATAGACTCTTATTTCCAAAATAAGAATTGCTACTTCCAAGAACTTTCATAAAGGACTTGAACAACAAAATATTAATTGACTGTAACATGGGGTGTTGATTCTGAGAAGGATATTCAATACCTTGCTCGAAAATCGTAACACTCCCACTAACCCCTTTGCACATTAGGCATATCTTTCCTCTTGATGAAATCAAACTCCTTTTTGATTTATCAATGCAGTGAACTTATATTGAGGAACTTGTTTGAGCCCATAAATGGACCACTTAAGCTTACACATCATCTGACGTCTATGAACATCAAGCCATTGGACCAACATTTTCAACACTATCATATAGCCATGATACTTAGCTGCAACAAGCACAATCTAAATAGACTTAACCATAGCTGGCAGCAAGAAGGTAATTACAAGGTCTACACCCTATAGCCTTTAGCCATCAACTCAGCTTAACTAGTAATCGTATTACTATCCATATAAGCCTTTCATAAAGACCTCATGCACCTTTCAGAGACATTCACTTCAGGTAGGACAGACTGGGTTCATAACCTGGTTGTCACACATGGAATCTACTTCAGACACTATGGCTCCAAGCCATATATTTTAATATTTCCTTTCAAGCATCTCTACATAAGTCATGAGATCTTCATTCTTCAAAATGAACACACTAGTAGCCTTTTCAGGCATGTGGTTATCGTAGACTCATAGAATAATTATGTGCATTGAGTAGTGTCATGCACCTCATCGCAATGCGGCGCCTCCTCTTGTTCCAACAGTTGAATATCTCTTTGTGGTTCTCAAATTCTTTAGATATCTCCATTTACTCCCACTGTTTCTTTTGGAAGAAATACTTCCTCTGGAAGACAGCATGCTTGGAGACAAACACTTTTGCTCTGTGGATAAGTAAAAGATATCAAGTGTACTAGCTAAGATATTCCCCAAAGTTGCATATGTCATACTAAGCAACAAGCCTTCCAGACATTGCATGCTTGCTAGAAGCACGATAACCCTAAATCATCGGTTAAGATAGATTTGATGTCATCATTTTCCATATCTGATATGGAATTCATTCAACCTTATACTTTGGAACTTGGTTAAGTATATGTTTCGAACGAGGGCACTATCCTAAAACAGGTAAGGGATACTTCGCATGGCTTATGTCACATCTTTATCGTATAAAGTGTTATTTCCATTTTAGAGACGCAATCTAGTTGTGTATCCCAGAATGGTATCCTTCAATGGAGAATCTGATTCCTTTTCAGACAACTTCTGAAACACCTTATAGGTATTAATTGCTTCAATCCAATTGAATATTAATTCCTAAGTTGTTCATTATTCTCATATTCATTCTAGCTCAAACTTTTTGGGTTTTCTGAATTACGTACTTCACTAAGTACATTCAAAATAGTCAAAGAGAGTATTAAACAATAATATCATTTGTGGCATTAATTGTGATAAGCCAACAAACATCATTATGTTTAGGCTTTAGGCAATTTTTTAGAACTTATTGCCTTTTCACAAAAGGGTATTTTAGTCATCTTTAGATAAATTACGTATTACCCACATGATTCATAATCATATGATTTAGACATCATCAGACTGACATTTGATTACAGCTTCTCTTCCACAAAGTCTACATCTAGAACAACCACAAAATATCAAGGATAACAACCACACAAATACTTGGTTGAGATTTTATCGTCCATATCAATTATATGGTGACACCAATCTAGTATGTTAGATTCAGTGACCGTTCAACTTTATCGGAATAACATTTATTCCTTAAAATTGAATTTGTCTATTTAAATCCTAACAGATAACTGAAATCGTGTTTTTCATGAGAACCAGAACACAATGACATTTATTTAATTCCTTTATCAGCTTACTAGACTCAGAATATTACATACTAAATGTTGCAACGTCTGCTTCACTTTCCATATCTTAGAATATTCTATATTTAATCTTTCTAATTCAATCATACTCGTAAGATATCATATATCTTTGAATTGACTTGAGCTTAGATAGATTTACCCTAACTTACTTGCTTGGATATTTCGATAAGTTCTTTATTTAAGCACATGCCCTAACTTTCCATTTTAATCCTTTAAGCACTTGTAAATTTTTCTTAGTTTGGTCTTCATAAGAAAATTACAAGAGGTACGTCTTTAACTTTCTTTCATAAATAAAATCCAATATTTATTAGATAGTTTATATAACCTTTTGAATCATATTCAAAACATGAACTATTCAATTAACTTTCAAGCAATGATTAAAGAATTAAGTTGACACTTAAATCTTATATTTTTGAAAACAGCCTTTCCGAAATTCGTTGTAGTCATTCACATTCAACACATCTAATATTTGAATTAATTGTTATCGTATGACAGAATTACCCTTTGGACATCGTCGTATCCAATATATGATTAATTCGTCGAAACTCATTTCAAGTGATTTAATCACATCATGATCTTCCATTTTGACTGGTAGTTAAAGTCTTAGAGCACTCCATCAAATATGTAGTCTCCTTTGTCTCTAACTACTATGACACAGTTGCTCGTGTCATTGCTTATTTTGAAAGGATTAAAATTACTTAACCTTATTTGAGAACTTTTCTCAAAAGGTAACAGTCATCTAATTTAGGTTTTAACAATCGAGAATACAAACATAAATAAATGTTTGCTAAAAACTACAACATAAAAATAAAGATAAAAGAGTGTTCGTATCTATATGTGCAAATAAAAAAATGGTCTTTTACTTTATGATTTTGCTCCCACTAGTCACATACTCCCAATTGACCTTCAAGAATTTTTCCAAAATTCTTTAGTGGCTGAGATCCAATCTAGTTACCTCGATTCCCGGCGGTGATCGATCAACCAATATAATTTCGAAAGGTAGGTAACTCTTTACCAATCACATCTCTATGTAATTCTCAGTGGTTGACTAGTCAACTCCTTGACAATGCACGTGACTATGTGTTAGTCAACCCATTGTCTCTAAAATTAGACGGTCCTAACGATGGCCAATCATCGTAATATTTTAGTTGAGTAATAACCCTATATTCGTGAGATCTCATACGATCATGTCTCAATAACGATGATATCCCGAGGTATGTCAACTCCCGGCGGTGGTCGATCAGTTGGATCTGAAGAAGGGCTCTCCACCGTCGTTATAATATTGAGAGACATAATTACGACTTAATTTTTGTTGTGGGAGTATTTTACAAATTAATTCACTTAATTAATTTCAATTACGGTCTCATCAAATATATCTTTCTCTATAGACATACATCCTACACATTCATCTTGATCGTACCTAGTCATGCATCTATCGTATCATATAAATAAATACGTGCACAAAATAAATAAATGCATAAAGTAACCGGTATGATCATGGACTTTTCCTAAGTGCGGTTTCGAATACAAACTGACGAAACCACGGGTTACAATCTAAGGGTAGCTGCAACCTCCAATAGGATATCTATGTCTTCTTTTCTTTGGCCTCCATCTTCCGCTCCATTCTTGTTACATAAAAATCTATTTAATAAATTTATACACCCGCCGCACACAGGGTGAGCTAACGGGAATGAGATAATTGCAGAAAATAAACTAGGTCACGTTCTTCATAACGGCCTAGGACAATTTTTAAACCAACAGTAAAATTAAATCATTCATATAAATCCTATTGGTCGATTCCATGATCAATCGGGGTCCATACCATTATATTACATCAATCACAATATCTAATCCATACAATAAAAATCTTATGAAAAATATAAAATCTAAAACTACCAACTTGCGTCTTAAATAATCGATTAACGTTTAATCAATTAAATAATTTTATCAAATCAATTAACTAATTAACATTTAATTAATTAAATGATTTTAATCGAAATAAAATAAAAGATTAATTTAAAACAATTTCTATTTCAATTATATTCGTTAGAATTATTCTAAAATAAAATAAAAAAAAACTAGGTCACTTTTGTTTCCTTTCCTTTTGGTTCCTAACCAAAATGATGCATTTGGTTTCCAAAACCAAAAGACATCGACCAAGGCCTTTACCAAATATTTGGTAAAGGGTTAGGTTAACCTTAAAGGGATGCCTTTAGTTTTCTAAACCAAAATGCATCGACCTAGACCATTACCAAATATTTGGTAAAGACTTAGGTTAACCTTAGGTCCACAATTGTGAACCATAGGTCAAACTCTTTTACTCAACAAATTGAGTGGTGATCATTTTAATGCCATATGACATCCCAATGGTCCAAACTATTTGAACCATTAGCCACATGACATCAACTAAACAAAAGAGGTTTCAATGTAGCATAATGAATCACAAAATAACAAAACAAAATATCGGGGTTCCACCAAAAATAACACCAGCCGCCTCCACCACCTGGGGGGAGCCGCCACCACCTCGGGGGAGCCGACACCTCCGGCACTGATTCCGGTGGGGGTGCCGCCGCCGATCGGCCGAGCACCTTAAACGCCGATAATATTTTTTTTTGTGTTTCGTTTCGCAAATCTAAATCATGCATTTAAAATAATTACTACGCAAATTAATTATATATTGCTTAAGATCGAAGACCTCTCTGATACCATTGTTTGGATATCTATGCGGGAATGCAACATAATTTAAAATTTTAATTTTTTTTACCAAGATCGACTTCGTTTAAGCAAGAAACATAAAGTAGTAAACGAGAAAGTTACATTGGATGGTCTAAAAGATCGAAGCTTTATCATCTACGAAGGAGTAGTTGTGCACGGAGCCGCCCAAGCGTTCGGCCTCTATCGCTAGTCCACACGAACAACTCGCCGGAATCCCTTCATGGTTGCTACTAGAAAAACTCGATTGCTAGACCGACTTTTTCTCTCTCTCAAAACTCTCTCAAGAATAATCTCAATATTTTCTAGTAAAATATCTCTCATGCAATTGATGCGTAAAAGGCTTGGCACCCCCTCACCTTATATTGATGAAGGTGGCGCCCCAAACAGTGGCGGATCCAGAAATATTATTCAGCGGGGTACGTAACTTTTTTTCCGAGTAAATTTTATTTTCACGGGGTCCGAAATATTTTTCTACACATAAAATGTAGATTTTTCTTATATTTAACGGGGTCCGCGGACCCCTTTTAGCAAAGGGTAGATCCGCCTATGGCCCCATAGCCCCTAAATTGCCTTGGAGAAGAATCTTGAGTGGAGTAGGGAGAAAGAAAATATTTTACTAGTAAAATAAAGAAAATATCTTTGAATGATTTATCTAATTTAATATTCAATATCTTATATTAAATATTTCCAAGATAAATATCGTCAATATCTAATATTAAATATATCTTTATTGTATTATCATAAATCAATTTACACATGTGTGCAAAAAAAAAAAAAATATATATATATATATATATATATATATATATATATATATATATATATATATATATATCCATTAATACATAATAATACATATATATATATATATATATATATATATATATATATATATATATATATATATATATATATATATATATATATATATATCCAATATTAATACATAATAATACTATTAATTAATTGCAAAATTCATGTGTATCATATACACACTATCTCCGCCTCATATTGCCGTAAATTGGCATCCGGAATATTCTTAATTAATTAACATAATTAATATATTGTATTTAATTTATTCATAATAAATAAATACCACCATATTATTTTATCACTATAACACTTTATAGTCTAGATAAAACTTTCCTTATTTGGTAAACACTATTACCACATTTTAATCCGGCTAGATGTTCTTATATGTGTGATCCGATAGACTTACGAATATGTTGGCCGTAGGCACAAAGTGCTTACTAAAATGCCCTTCATACCTAATGATCATGGATAGCGTCTAGCAACACGCCATGACCCCTAATTATCAGAAGAGTCAAATGCAATGACTACTACCTTTCATGTGAAACGGTTACCGTGTAAATACAATCATATCTCTGTTACAATATCCATACGGTCGTACGTCGAGTGTCAAACATCAACGACTGTATCTTATAATCTGGATATCCTACTCTCTTGAAGTAACATATATACTCCCACTTTGCAAAGATTCACGAGAGTAAGATAATCCTTATAAAAAGGCCCTTTCGGATATTTATTCCTACTATTAGGATACGTGATTCCTAAACGAGCAACATGAATCATACGCATGTTTAAGTATCACACCTAATTACTACCGCATGATCGCCCCATGGCTAGGGTAAACCTCAATAGTGTCAAAGTATGACAATCCACACTGTGATGCCTTGAAGACTCCAGTCTTACGATAATTACACAACCACCTCATAGTGCGATGATGAGAGTCAAATTGGATAACATTTTCTATGTAATTATACCCCGTTTATACCTCGTTTTATATGTTTTCTGAGACATTTAGTTGTATTTTGATGTATTTACACCTTGGTTATCATTCCGGGACCTAGGACGTAAAGTCCGGGATTCTCGGTCTTTTTCGGTGTAATTTACTATACTCTCGGTCACTCTAGTGTCCTGTAGGGATTATGTGTTGTATTTGTTGTGATTTTGTACATGACATAGGTGTTTGAGATGTCCGGAAGGCGAGTTACGAGGATTGGAACGTGTGCCCGAAGCTTAAACGTTCAAACGGATCAAAACGCGGTGGTACTACAACCATACCTTCCATTGATCTGCATTTTGATCTACCTTATCGCCATTTTCTGGGCTGGACATCTTCATGCAAGTTGTAGAAAATTTCATTACCTTTCCAAAGGATTTTGAATCACTCGATTTGGAGGTCTACACACAAAGTTATGGCTGTTTTTCTGAAGGTGTGTCAGCTAGGCGCGCGCCTGAGAAATTCAAGGCGCACGCCTACCAGTGAATTTTGGCCAGAAGTTTCAGTACGTGATTTCAACATCCTAGGCATGCACCTACACTTTCCTAGGCGCACGCCTAGCGTCCAGAACACATAAAACACTATAAATACCCCCATTTTGGATCTAGATCCATACCCTCTTCTTCCCAACTCGTTTTTTCACCATTTTTCTGCACTTTTCATTAGTTTAGCTTAGTTCTTAGGTATATTAGCTTAGTTTAGTTGTAGATTGTTGTAATCCGTTGATTCTCGAAGATATCTTGACGCGTTATTGACAGGATTTCGTTCGGTGGATCGATTCTCTACGGCATAATATATTTGGTATTTCGTTTTCATTTCTTGTTCTTGTTTTTAATCTTGTTTGTGTTATTGTTTATTTCTTGTAT
Organism: Gentiana straminea; assembly: GCA_036785695.1. Lineage (NCBI taxonomy): Eukaryota > Viridiplantae > Streptophyta > Magnoliopsida > Gentianales > Gentianaceae > Gentiana > Gentiana straminea. The sequence goes on along the minus strand of JAVUPR010000241.1, from coordinate 93,554 downwards.
TTTGTTGTTAGAATGAGTAGGTAATCGTTATATAGTCAAGTTATGTGATAGTCTTTGAAATCGAACCTTAGCATGTTCATGTGGTGTTCTTGATGTTTATCTGTTGATTCTCGATGTTACCATAGTTCTAGAACTTATTCTTATCACGTTTGTTGAATTGATCACTTAATAATCGTGTCACACGTATCGTCTTTACATATGTATTTTGCGAGAGGATACGGGAGCCGGGTTCTAGGATCACTATGTAAAACCGACTGAGTTGTTCAGACTCGGTTTCGTTGTGAGGATTTGTATCGACTTGTCGAGCGTTTCATGAATCGTAGACCGTGTGAGGTCAGTTAAATCCGTTGAGCGGACTGTTGAACCCGACATAGAAGGGTAGATTATTGAAATAATGTCTATTCTCAGAGCCAGGAAACGACAACCTTTGTGACATCGAGAACGTTTAGGTGAATCAAGAATACCTCGGGACTTGGCTAGGGTTTGTTAGTATTAGATTGGATCATAGCTCGGCTATCTCTTTTATATAGTTTTAAATCTTTGTTTTGTGTATTTTTAGTTTGTAGAACCGGTGATCTGACAAATCACCACGTTCAATATTTGTGTTGACCTGAACTAGGAACGAGACCAACTTTGGTACTCGACCAGATTCCCTGTGGGATACGACCTTGACTCACCAATTCTAGGCTACAGTCCGGTACACTGCTGGTGAGATTGGACACTTAGAAAAGGCCGATCAAGTTTTCTGGTGCCGTTGCCGGGGAATCGGGTTGATATCTTGTAAGTTAGTTGAGTTCTTAGGATTAGGTCGTTTTTCTTATTTGTTTTTTTTATGTATAGTTTGTTTTATTTTGTTGTTGTTGAAGTGTCACACCATTTACTTCGGTAGTGGTAGTGACAAGTTACCGTGATTGTGTTCGTGTTGTTTCCTTGATTTGCAGATAATGAATCCATACTACAATTACGGCTCTTATCCTTACCCATTCGGATATTATAATTACGGTGCTATGGGTTACCAAACACAATACGCCGCATCTTATGGAAATGAGTGGGATAATGCCCCGAGTTACTTTGATCAACAACTCGATACTTCTCCATCTCCGGAATCAGAGATCTCAACGGAGCAACGAATGACTCTTGAGCAAAAGGTTGAACAGTTGAGTAAATTGGTCCAAGATCATGTTGAAGAGTTTCGTAATGACTTCGCAACAATACAAACAGCCATACGAAACTTGGAGCTTAAAGTGCAACAACTGTTCGAGGAGTTTGAGAGGAGAGAACGTGAGACTTTGCTTGAAGTCACCCCTGAGGAATGCTACGAAGAGGGTACGTATGAATCCTGATATTATTGAATCATTTATTCCTTTCTCTTCTAGCACTACTGTTATACCTACGGGGGTGCACCCTATTGAGTTTGTTGTTGATGTTGAGCCTAAATGTTCATACTTGGTGCTTGAGTCGTTATTAGTTGGGATATGTTTTAGTTCGGGGAAAGTGAGTTCATTGTTCTGTGCATCGAATTCATCGAACCAATCTTGGTGGTGGGGATTGAGCCCCATGTTTCTATTATTTCATTTTCAGGGGGTGCTCAATTCCTACGATTTTTGTAGGGAGAAGCAACGGGTTGCTCTCCTTTGGTATAGCTATCTTTGACATAGTTGGGGGTAGAAAGTCGAGCTGAGGACTATAAACTCAGAATGTGTTTTTATTGCTTTTCCTTTCCCCTCGTGTTTTCACTGTATTTCTTTAGTTTGTAGTATGATACTTCGGGTAAGTTTTTTTGTTATATAACCTGAAGAAGTGTGTTTTGGGGGGAGGGGGGGGGGGGGGGTTTAGTGTGGTGTTTTTGGTTTTGATGAGTTGTGGTAATCCGGGTAGTTTCATTGTGTTATACTCCATACTTGTACACCTTTGGTGTTGGTTGTGTATATTTTATAAGCACAGGTACCCTGGGAGGACATTTGCGGATGCCACATGATCGTACTCGCGCCTTTTTCCGGTTGTAAGCTAACTTTTCTACCCTTATCATTCGTGTTTCGTTTTAAAGTAGGGTGTGGTTGGTTTAGCTTTAATGTTTCGTTTTCATGTTGAATGAGTTATACTTAGTGATTGTTATCCCTTTGGTGTAAATAAGTCATTTTTAGAAATTTTGATGCCTTTGACATTGGTTTTGATATTGTTTTGATTGAACATATAGTGATTATACGAATGCATTTCATTTGAGTTGGGATCATGTATTGAGAATGGAATAGTTCTATCACGTTAGCTTCGACTTCACGAATCACCTTGACTAGTGAACGATTATGGTAGCTACTAATGGCCCGGTTACCTAGAACTTATATTAGTAACTTCAAGGTGAAATAGAAAGGTCATCGTTGTTAGGTACGGGATGACGGTTTTGGCATTTATTTTGACCCGATCAGAGCCAAAGGCCAACCTAAACGATTAATCCACTGTTACCCCTCTAAGCCTTTTGTAGGGTGGTTAGATTGCCACCCGAACTAGCCTTTCGTGTTACTAACCCGTGAAAATTGATGTCCCTAACTTTATTTCAGTCTACGTACCCTTGACTACCTTGCAATTGAGCTTGTTCATTCCGCACATTTTTACGATGTTGCGAGGTATTGTTGAGACGTAAGTAATGGTATGGAATCGTGATTTGCGAGTTATTCGGAACGAGAAGTGTGACAATGTGTCGGTTTCAGTTTTGTTCGGAATTTTAATGTATATAAGGAGAAGAAAAAAATAGAAAAAGAAAAAAAAGAATAGAAAAAAAAGAGACAGAAGTGGTAAATGTACATATTTATAGTTTGTTATAAGTCCAAAAAGTGGACTAAAGTGTTGTGTAGTATTGTATATTATGAAGTTGAGGTTAGGGCTTGGACTCCGGAGATGTAAATATTTGGAAAGATTGAAGGTGAAGTTGATACCGAGTTTCGTGTTTATATTTGACTCGGTTAAAGCTCTTTTGCACCCTCTCTTTTCTTTTTTATCGTAAATATCCTTTCGTTGCCCGAACCCTAACCTAACGATATAACCCTTCAAGTCCTGCTCGACCGTACTAGACTTTGATAGACCTCGATTAGTGGAGATGTTTATGAAGTATAAGCCTATGGTGTAACCTCGGTACATTGTACCTCTATAATCTAAACCGGTCATTGGTGATAAATGTTGAAGAAGCTATACACACACACATTCTTTTCTCAATGCAAGGTAGAACTTAAATCATATGCATTTGTGTCAATTACTTGTGATTTACCATTTCAATTCTTATAGACTAGATGTATGATTTCAATGTTGACTCCATCTTTATTTTGGAATCGCTCATTTTTGCTCGAGGGTGAGCAAACGCTAAGTAGGGGGTAATTGATGAGAGTCAAATTGGCTATCATTTTCTATGTAATTATACCCCGTTTATACCTTGTTTTATATGTTTTCTGAGACATTTAGTTGTATTTTGATGTATTTACACATTGGTTAATATTTCGGGACTTAGGACGTAAAGTCCGGGATTCTTGGTCTTTTTCGGTGTATTTTACTATACTCTCGGTCACCCTAGTGTCCTGTAGGGATTATGTGTTGTATTTGTTGTGATTTTGTACAGGAATTAGGTGTTTGAGATGTCCGGAAGGCGAGTTACGAGGATTCGAACGTGTGCCCGAAGCTTAAACGTTCAAACGGATCAAAACGCGGTGGTACTACAACCATACCTTCCATTGATCTGCATTTTGATCTACATTAGAACCATTTTCTGGGATGGACATCTTCATGAAAGTTGTAGACAATTTCATTATCATTCCAACGGATTTTGAATCACTCGATTTGGAGGTCTACACACAAAGTTATGGCTGTTTTTCTGAAGGTGTGTCAGCTAGGCACGCGCCTGAGAAATGCTAGGCGCACGCCTAGCAGTGAATTTTGGCCAGAAGTTTCAGTACGTGATTTCAACATCCTAGGTGTGCGCCTACACTTTCCTAGGCGCACGCCTAGCGTCCAGAACACATAAAACACTATAAATACCCCCATTTTGGATCTAGATCCATACCATCTTCTTCCCAACTCGTTTTTTCACAATTTTTCTGCACTTTTCATTAGTTTAGCTTATTTCTTAGGTATATTAGCTTAGTTTAGTTGTAGATTGTTGTAATCCGTTGATTCTCGAAGATAGCTTGATGCGTTATTGACGGGATTTCGTTCGGTGGATCGATTCTCTACAGCATAATATATTTGGTATTTCGTTTTCATTTATTGTTCTTGTTTTTAATCTTGTTTGTGTTATTGTTTATTTCTTGTATTTTGTTGTTAGAATGAGTAGGTAATCGTTATATAGTCGAGTTATGTGATAGTCTTTGAAATCGAACCTTAGCATGTTCATGTGGTGTTCTTGATGTTTATCTGTTGATTCTCGATGTTACCATAGTTCTAGAACTTATTCTTATCACGTTTGTTGAATTGATCACTTAATAATCGTATCACACGTATCGTCTTTACATATGTATTTTGCGAGAGGATACGGGAGCCGGGGTTCTAGGATCACTGTGTAAAACCGACTGAGTTGTTCAGACTCGGTTTCGTTGTGAGGTTTTGTATCGACTTGTCGAGCGTTTCATGAATCGTAGACCGTGTGAGGTCAGTTAAATCCGTTGACCGGACTGTTGAACCTGACATAGAAGGGTAGATTATTGAAATAATGTCTATTCTCAGAGCCAGGAAACGACACCCTTTGTGACATCGAGAACGTTTAGGTGAATCAAGAATACCTCGGGACTTGGCTAGGGTTTGTTAGTATTAGATTGGATCATAGCTCGGCTATCTCTTTTATATAGTTTTAAATCTTTGTTTTGTGTATTTTTAGTTTGTAGAACCGGTGATCTGACAAATCACCACGTTCAATATTTGTGTTGACCTGAACTAGGAACGAGACCGACTTTGGTACTCGACCAGATTCCCTGTGGGATACGACATTGACTCACCAATTCTAGGCTACAGTTGACCCGGTACACTGACGGTGAGATTGGACACTTAGAAAAGGCCGATCATGCGACACTTAATAAAGTAAGCGGGTCAGTCTAACATATGCATTCTCTAATACACGTCCACGTACAGTCCAAGTGTCTCTACAATTCGATGGACGAGATCTATCTCTATCTTCATAAGACCGAAGACATCGAATACGTGCTAGTCTAATCGTACTATTAATGTCCCTTTTAATAGCACATGCGACTAGAGACATTTAAGTATCAAACATTTTAAAGTGAGTCGAGATCTCATCAACCATAATCACAATTATGGTTTTTCTTTCATAGTTTGACACTAGGGACGTTATCATATATATACAATATCATAATTGGTTCGTTAAACGAACAAATATATAATAATATAAAAATCCATTTAATATATGTATAAACATAAAGAAATAGTGTAAATGATCCGACCCGGTCGGATCCGGTTCTAACCGATTGGGTTTAGGACACTTTTTCAACAACCATACCCTACGAAGGTTGGCCAAGTCAAAATTAGACTTTGATATTGAGGTGTAAATGAAAGTGGAATGGTCACAATAGGGAATGTAAAGAGAATTCAACCAAGAGGACCTCAACTTAAAGGTGTAGGCATAAGACTCCGATCCCAAAGATTTACTTAAAGGAGTTTAACTGAATCCTAGGTGACATGGTTTGGTTTAAGGACTTCATCCGTGAGGATTGATTGCTTGACAACCTAACTTACTAGTGCTTATTGTAGTTTTCTTAGCCATATGTCAAGAAGAAAGGGTCAGCTAAGCTACTAAAGAGACTTATAAAATTCAACGTAAGCTATGAACTTAGACGTAAGATAGGAACTTTCGCTCTGATACCAACTATGACGCCCTGTCCGGGATACCGAGTCTTTATGCGGAAAGAACGCCCGGCATGCATATATTAGCATTTTAAATCGTCAAAAATAATATATACATCTGCCTTGTAACAATTAATTAGTGTAAAAGCGGAATAAATCAAAACTAAAGATAACTCGGAAAAGAGTGTCAAACGACAAACAACGGATCACCAGTCCCAAAATCTACGTCTAAGAAAACAAAAATGACAAAACAACGAAATAAATGTTGTTCGACTCATTACATCCCAAATGAAATGGAAAAAGGTACTAAGTCTATGTCTCAAAACTGAATGATGAAAAGTGCATAAGATAAATGTCCAAGTCATTGTAACTTTAGAGCTCAAACGTCAGCTCTGTCAACTCCATCGTCATAACCAAAATTGTCATCATCCTGTCAACCACCTTCTTAGGGTGGGAACAAAAGAGAGAGAAGAAGGGTAAGTACTTTCATACATAGTAAAGGGTAGAAGAAACAGTTACAATAAAGGCATACACATATAGCATGACATCATCTACAATCACTACCACATAGGTTGTAATAGTAGAGCTCTCTCACCTTCTACTAGCTCCGTAGTATATCCTCGCATAAATAAGGTTTGTTACATCAATACCAAAGGTCACTGTGCATGGTGAGAATGTACCGAGACATATTAAGCAACTCTCTAGGGGGCATGGAATCATGTTACAAGTGGGAGTTACACGTCGTCCACTGGCCTCAAAGCCAACTGGTGCGGTAAGAGTCCCATACTTCGATTTAGAAACGTGACTTACCAATGATATTGACGTTTTAAATTTTAGATAACTACATGTGTATTTACGAGTTAAGTTCTAGCCACCTGGTTCATTCACTTAAAAGACTTCCTGAGGACTTCTAGTCCTAGACATCTAGTTACGCTACCTAGCACGTTGTGAAAGGATCAATGACTACTAAGTCAAGGTCCCACAAGGCCTAAAAACGCCTTCCGGAGCTCCCACCTTCTCCCCGCAGAGGGTCTCAGTTGTGGTGCTAAGCCAAGGCTACCAGAAGTCGATGTTAGACATTTTAAAGTAACAAGGAATGCCCTCAAAGGGACACATGCCAATCAAACACTCAAAAATCATCAAAAGGGGAAACTGGGGGTTATGCGCACGCATAACCCTACAATGCGCACGCATCACCCTACCTGGAGCCCAATTTCACATTCTGCTGCTCTAATGTGCACGCATCGTGCCCTAATGCGCATGCACCGAGCATTCTATATCATCATGTTACTGTTCTGGTCTGTCATGCGTGCGCACTACCCTCCTATGCACTCGCATTGGTCGAACAAGACCAAATCCCAAGCTTCTGAACTGTCAATGTGTGCGCATTACATTGCATGCGCACGCATTAACGGTCTGAATCATGAAATCAGTCCGTTTCAACCCTGATACGATCCGTAACTTATTCCAAACGTTTCCAACCTTATACAAACCTCAAAACCTGCAATTTCTTGTTAGAAAACAACAGTAATCAGATACCAAAAATCCGTTTAAAAACACCCTCTTACGTTTTAGCAATTCCAAAGCGAAAACGAAAGCAAAGCGACAAGTAAAAAGCTTCGATCCTTGATCTCAACTACTTCTACGAATCACTTACGATAATTAATTACGAGCTACGATTAGACAACCTTCTAATTCACCAAAAACGCATATTTTCCTCAAGAACATATGAATACTAGATTTAGGGCTAAAAGGGAAAATTTACGGAATAAGGAGATGTTGTTATCGAAAGATCCGTTTCATTGCGGTGATCATTTTTCTCTACTACGGCACGTTGAAACGATGCACGGATTGAACCTGCGATTGAAGTTTATGTTCTCTCTTTTCCTTGCTCAATGGGCCGTTCCTCTCTGTTATTTCCTCAGAAATGCTGTATGACGATATGAGGGAAATAATGGAGATTAATTTCCTTAAATATTTAATTAATCCCTTTTTATTAATTAAACCATTTTTAATTAATAATTTTCCATTTAATTAACTAATTAGGCTTTAATTAAGAAATAAATAAATTATTTTCCCATTTACGGTTTTACCCTTCTTGAAAATTCGGAATGTTACAGACCTCAACTGAAGTCTGTTGAATATATCTGAATTAGCTTTGAATCTGAGTCTGGGTACTAACAGCAAAGGGAGGATCCTTGGGTAATCCTAAATCTAAAATAAATTCCAACGTGAAATAACCATATATATAAATATATATGATTTGATAATTGGTATGTCTGAATGTTGGAACTCAACAAACAACCGTCTTCATCACACGATATGTCATGCATCAATAATTTTCATCTTCTAAAAACAGTAGCAAGAAAACATCCTTTTTCGACAAATACAAAAAGGCCCATTATCTTCGAAAGCATTGTTTAGGTTATACATAACAAATGCATGTTCCATTACCACTAAGGATATGTATCGTTACTGTAGATACAATATCTCGTACGGAGCATTATTTGTAAGAGTAAAATTGTGTAACGAAAATTAGTTCTACTTTTCAAGTTATATGTTAGAAATATCTTTAGACACTGAATTTCCACTTAAGACACGGAAACCCCCCCCCCCCCCCCCCCCCCCCTTTTTTTTTTCGGGAACCTCCCTCTTGAAAAAGCTTTACCTAGTGCATGGCGTATTAGGATATTATTATAATTATAATTATTATTTTGTATTTACCTGTAACTGTAATTATTCTTGAACCTAGGACATTCATAGAAGATTAGCTTGGGAAGTAAGTAATATATTGGGACACATTGCCTACACTCTTCAATGATAAGAAATAAAGTAGCGTCTTTACTGACACCAATTGGTTTTAGTACAACGGTAAGCGTATGATCTTATCATGGTATCATAGCCAGAGGTCACGAGATCGAACCCTGTTTTAAACATTATTTAAAAAAAATGCAAGTGTTGGGAGAGATTTCCCACACTTGAGAAGGGTGTTGGGACAGATTGCCCATACTCTAAACTGAAAAAAATTGTGCAAGGGAATTGTGCAAGGGTTGGACAGATTGCCAACACTTGAGAGGAGGTGTTGGGACATATTGCTAACACTCTTCAATGATAAGAAATAAAGTAACGCATTTACTTGCACCAATTGGTTTTAGTACAAAGGTAAGCGCTTGATCTTAATATAATAAGTGTATATAAATATGTTTTATTGTACATACTTTCAGTATCAATGGAAAACACTTACCACCGATAATTGAAGAATTTAAGAGTTCTTGACATGAAACTTAAAAGAAGAAGAAGACATTCTGAATTAAGAATTAAGAAACAAGCAGGAAAATCGTTTTACAAATCACAGTCTTGAATTCATGAATAATTCTGAAATCTTAACTTTACAAGATGTAATTCGAAGATTAAATAGAAGCAGAAATGTTGAATTTTGATTCAATAACTAGAAAAACAAAGATTCGAACAGATACAAGAAGATCAAACGCAGAACATAAGAACATTCAAGTGTTCTTGATGAAATTCGAAATACAGTTTTGGTGGGAAAAATGAGAAATCAAATTCTACAGAAATTCAGCATAAGGAAACTATAATTGAATGATCAAGAAGATTCATTATGCTCAGGGGTCAGGTTTATATAGTGTGGTTGGCTTCAATTCGGTTGTAAAAGCATTAACCGTCATTTTTAACCAACTTGACAACAAGGTGTTTGATGTGTGCCTCAATGAACTCCAAACACTTATTCTTCTTATTCTTGTATCTCAGCACCCTCTCAAGATGAACATGGTTAGAACCAAGTGAAGCTTTCCAAACACTTGTTCTTCTCATTCTTGTATCTCAGGATTGGATGGTGTGTATAAGTCTTTAAAAGAAAAGGCTTGGAGCAGCCTTTCAAGTGTCCGTCTATCCATAGGTTTAGTTAGTATGTCTGCTGGTTGGTCCTTTGTATTGATTGGTAGAGGAATCAACACTTTTGCCTGATATTTCTCCCTCACAAAGTGACTATCAATCTCTATGTGCTTTGTTCATTCATGAAAAACTGGATTTTCAACGTCTAAGGCACTTTTGCTATCACAGTAAAGAGGGACAGTGTCTTTGTATTGAATTTTAAAATCCTTGAGTAGATAGAGTAGCCACTGTATCTCACAAGCAGTGACAGCCATGGCCCTGTATTCTGCTTCACTTGCGCTTCTTGAAACAATGGTTTGTTTCTTGGACTTCCAAGAGATTAAGGTATCTCCAAGAAATACCAAAGAACTAGTAGTGGACCTTCTAGTTTATGTACAACCTGCCCAATCTGAATCACTAAAAGCCTTTAAAGAGATGGAGCCTTTACTAGGAAAGAATAGGCCTTTTCCAGGTGCAGACTTCAAGAATCTAAGCAACATGTGTGCTGCCTTTAGGTGAGCTTCATTAGGTTTTGCTAAAAATTGGCTGAGTTGTTAAACTGGAAAGACTATATCTGGTATGGTGTTTCCTAAGTACAAGAGTTTACCAACAAGGCTTCTGTAATCAGTGTCTGATTCAAGTGGAGGAGCTTCTATTTCTGTTAAATTCTGGGATGTGTCCGTTGGTGTGTAAACTGGTTTACAATCAATGAAGCCAAATTCTTTTAAAATATCCAAGCAGTATTTTCTCTGATTTATGACAATACCACTATCTGATCTTGCAACCTCAAAACCTAAGAAATACTTTAGGGTGCCAAGATCCTTGATTGTGAAAGCAGAATGTAGTATATCCTTTAGGGTTTGTATTTCTCCCATGTTCTTGCTTCCAACCACAATATCATCTACATATACTAGTAGAGCCACAAAGTTATCCCTTTGTCCTTTTGTAAATAGGCTATGATCATTGCTGGATTGTTTGTATCCATGATCCAGTAACTTTTGTGTTAGTTTTGCATTCCATTGTCTACTTGCTTGTCTTAATCCATACAATGATCTGTTAAGTTTTCAAATAAGGCCATTTGATGTTGATCCTTCAGGAGGTTTCATATAAACCTTTTCTTCTAGGTCTCCATGTAGAAAAGCATTATTGACATCTAGTTGGTGAAGATTCCAATTTTGTTGAGCTGCCAAGGCCATAAATATCTTTATTGTTGTTTGTTTTGCCACAGGAGAAAAAGTTTTAAAAAGTCAATTCCTTCAGTTTGTGTGTAGCCTTTTGCTACTAGCCTTGCCTTAAATATTTCAACAGTGCCATTAGCTTTCCTTTTGATTCTATACACCCACTTGCATCCTATTGGTTTTACTCCATTTGGTAAAGGAACCAAAGACCAGGTGTTTTTCTTATGTAGGGCTTGTAACACCAGATTCATTGCCTTTTGCCATCTGAAATATGAGACTGCCTCTCTGTAAGATGTAGGCTCTCTTTATGTGTCAAGACTTCCAATGAAACCCTGATAAGACTGAGATATATTAGCATAAGATATGAAATGTTCTAGTGCATGCGGGGATGTCCTATTTACTTGATTAGCACAAATGTAATCAGTCAAATAGGATGGAGTTGATTTTTGTCTAGTTGATTTTCTAGGTTGTGGCTCAATAGAGGTGTTATTGAAGGATCCTGATGACTGTGGTGTAGGATCAGGATCAGTGGAAGGATTTGCCACAACCTGATCATGTTCAATTTCATGATTATCAATAGGCAGTGGAAGACAAAGATCTATTGAATTGTCATATTTAGATATATCATAGAAAGGAAAAACAGTCTCATGAAAAACAACATCTCTTGAAACATAAATATTTCTAGATTTAAGATCCATTACTCTATAACCCTTGATATGAGGTTCAAAACCTAAGAAGACAGATTTTTTGCTTCTGTCTTCAAATTTTCCTCTGTGAAACAGTAGAGACAAAGCAAAGACATCCAAACACCTTCAGCATGTCATAATTAGGTTCATATTGATGTACAATGTGATGTGGTGTTTTATTTTTGAGCAATGGTGTAGGTATGATATTAATCAAGTGAACAACATGTAAAACACAGTAATGCCAGCATTCAACAGGAACATTAGATTGGATCCTAATAGCCCTGGCCATATTTAGGATATGCTGGTGTTTCCTCTCATTTAAACCATTTTGTTGAGGGGTTCTAACACAAGCCATTTGATGCACTATGCCCTTTTGTCTATAAAAGGGTTTCATGATGAATTCAGCACCTTGATCTGACCTAATATTCTTTACACATCTATCAAATTGAGTCTGAACAAGTATGCAGAACTAATTTAACAATTCACAAGCTTGATCTTTAGTATTCATAAGAAAAATCCATGTGTATCTACTGTAGTCATCCATAATGGAAAGAAAATATGCATGTCCATCCACAGAAAGCACTCTATTTGGAACCCAAATGTCTACATGAATAAGATCAAAGCATTGCAAAGTGGTTGATACACTAACATGAAATCTTAGTCTCTTTTGTTTTGCTAAAGGACAAATATTACATTAATGATCAGGAATTCTTATTCTATTTTCAAAAGTTTTCATAACCTTCAACCTCTCAGTAGAGCGATGTCCTAATCTATAATGCCACAAATCAGTACTACTCAAAGAACAAGAATTACAAACAGCAGAAACTGAGCAAGTATCATCTGATAAAGCCTTTGTGTCTAATGCTTCAAGTATGTAGAGTCCACTTTGAAGATTAGCTGAACCAATCATCTTCATAGTTGTTGGTTCCTGCATAAGACATATGTTAGCATAAAAAACAACAGATAATCTGCTATCAGTGGATAGTTTCCTAACAGAAACTAGGTTATAACTGAAGGAATGTATACAAAACACATTGTATAAAGTGATATCAGTGTTAATCTTGACATCACTAGTGTGTGTAACTTTTGCTGATGATCCATTTGGCAATTTGACATATAAATTGTTGGACACTTGTATGTTAAACATACATTTTAAAGAAAAAGTAATATGGTCGTAGCCCCTGAATCTATGATCCAGTGGACTAAACTGCCCTTGATACCTTGCCCTTGAGAGCTACTTCCTACAGCCATCACCACGGCATTGCACTGACTATTCTGTGGCTGTAGATTCTGGATCAAACACAACAAGTGTTTATATTGAGACTTGGTGATTGCATCTCCAGGATTTTGATCTTGATTTGGAAAAGCACAAGCACCTGATTCCTCAAGATCCTCATTGTATGCTATATTGTTTGCCATTGATGCCCCTGTGCCTCTACCACATCCCTTAAAATTTGGTGGAAAACCATATTTTCTATATCATTTATCTATTGTATGTCCTTCCTTTCCACAATAAGTGCAATAAGGTTTCTTGTTGTTACCCTGGAAATCTTTTCCACCTCTAGATCCTCCACCTTGTTCTCTTCCTTGATTTGCATGCTTGAAATTCCCAATAACTTGATTGCAATCTGTCTCTTCAATCTGATCATTCCTAGCAGCAAGAACTACATAATCTGTGCTATTGTAATTGAGTTGCTGCTCATGGTTTAAGGCCATAACAAAGGCAATCTTGATATCAGGAAGAGGCAGAGTCATTAAAACTTGCGATTTCACATTTGTAAAGTTGCCATTCAAACCCTTGACAAACCTTGTAGTATAGGCATTGCTATAATACTCCATGATAATCTGCAAAGCAGGGCAAACACAGGGAGAGATGGGCTTCAGAACTAGATATTGGTCGCATAGGGATTTCAATTTTATATAATAATCAGTGACATATAAGTTCCCCTGCTTCGTTTTCTCAATTTCTTCTTCAAGATTGGAGATCCTATACGCATTTCCTCTCCTAAATCTATCTTGAAGATCAGTCCAAATTTCTCTAGCAATGTCAAAGTACATGACACTCTCTGCCACGGTAGGAATCATCGAGTTTATAATCCAAGAATGATCCAAGTCGTTAACCTGCATCCAATTTGCAAATCCTGCATCTTCAACATCCGGCATTGTTGAAGAACCATCCACAAAACTGAGGCGACCACGAGAGGATAAAACCTTATTCATCGCTCTTCCAATGATTATAATTGTCCACTCCTTTGAGCAACGCGCACAATAACTAGACTAGGATTATCAAGATTGCTCCCAGAATTATCAGAAATCACGTTAGCAGCCATTGAAGAAACTTGAAGAAAGAACTCGGAAAATCGATGAATTTCTGGGAAGATTTGACAGCGGAAGTACTATAATCGATCTGATACCATGTTGAATTTTGATTCAATAACTAGAAAAACAAAGATTCGAATAGATACAAGAAGATCAAACGCATAAAATAAGAACATTCAAGTGTTCTTGATGAAATTCGAAATACAGTTTTGGCGGGAAAAGAAGAAACCAAATTCTACAGAAATTCAGCATATGGAAACTATAATTGAATGATCAAGAAGATTCATTATGCTCAGGGGTCAGGTTTACATAGTGTGGTTTGCTTCAATTCGGTTGTAACCGCATTAACCGTCATTTCAACAACCTTGACACCAAGGTGTTTGATGTGTGCCTCAATAAACTCCAAACACTTGTTCTTCTCATTCTTGTATCTCAACAAGGAAGGTATCAATTGTAACTTAAATCAGTTGGGAACTATCCAATTTCTGCCTATTTCTGCTCAGTTTGGCGCCCGTCAAAGCCAGTCTGGCACGCGCCAGTCGACGGCTGCAGCAACCGCTCCGTTTCAGGGCAAAAACAATGCGAATCAACACATAACATTTTTCCAACCTTATTACAACCAAAACGTGCAACAAAACAGTGAAATACATTACATAATCACCCAAAAATCCTTTTAAGAACACCCCTTTACCTTGATTGTAACCCAAAAGCGATCCAAAAAGCGATTCGAAAGAAAACAAGCTTGAATCCTTTGATTCCCCAACCTCTAAGAACAATCTACGAACCAAAAACGTAATACTACGATTACTACAATCTTTTACGCTATTAAAACTTAGAAATTTAACAAGAACGATTGAGATTCTGAATTGGGGCTCAAAGAGAAACTTACGAAAACAAGAATTGTTAGTGTGGAAACGTTACCGGCGACGAGACGATTAATTCCTTCGATTGTGGTCTACACAAAATCTCAACGGATTAGCCTCGAGGTGGAAGATTCCTCTTCCTCTTTTCTTTTCTGCCTAGGTCAAACTCCCTCTTTTTTTCGAAACTGGCGAGTAAAGGTTATGAGAGAATAATATGTTTTATTTCCTTAAATACCAATTATCCATTTTCCTTAATTAAATTCCTTTTTAAATATTATTGTAGGTTAAACATAAATAGAAAATAAATAAATTTAAAACTCAACCACTATTTTACCCTTCTTAAAAACTTGGGGCATTACAGATTACCCGGCCACAAGTCGTTTCACAATTTCTTGATCCAATTCAAGAACAAATTATGAGTAAGCAATCATTATGATGTTTCCTCTATATAAAAGTGTATTAGTTTCAGTTTTCGGAATTAAAGACCGGTTCTTTAATTGTTAATGTTTGGTGGAATTGACGTTTTATAAAGATAAAGGGAGTCTTGTTATCAGTGCGTCGTTCTCAAATTTCTTATCATCAAAACGACATGTCAAAGAGGAGACCGATGTGAGGTAATTGTCTTCATGTTTCACGAGGTATAAATCCTTTCTTCTTTGTTTAGAGTTCAAATTAGGGTTGAGAAACCCTAGTTTGACGTTCATCAATTTAATCTTCGTAGAGTGATCGTTGTAGATCTAACTAGGTCTACATTTATTTGTTAGATACATTTTTCAGCCGTATGAAAAGTGCTGAATTTTTTTAGATCATGTTTAGCAAACCGACACCGAGGTAGGGAGGTCTTCCGTCAATACAACATTTTAATTTAATTACTTTTTATCGTTTTCAATACTTCATTTGCTAAATTTCAACGTCTGTGTTGTAGGGCTGCATAATTGGGTATTTTTCATAGAAAACCAGAGCAGCATGGATAGGCTGGGTCGGTTTCCCAACCAACCCTGTAGGGAAACCGACCGAGCTGATCATTCTGGCTCGATTTGCTGATTGTATTGTGTTACATTATATTATTTTATGCAATTCTGCAATTTTTCTTCTATTTTGTTCGAGGATCAATGCACTAAGTATATCTTTGTTGTTAGAACGGGTGAGTAGATTGGGGGTTCTATGTTTGGGGTCATATTAGTTTGATTAGATGAACATGTTGGTAAAATGTATCGTGTGTGGAGTGATTTACAGAACAAATCCGTAATTCATGGATGTAATTACGGAATAATAAATGCAGAAATTAAATAACTCGAAAGTAAATCCATTTTATTAAGTAGATCCAATAAAATAAAGCTATTACAGTATAGATCTGGCTCGAAACAAAGGAAAAAATAAAATACAATTCATAAATAAAGGACTAGAGATCAAACCGAGACAAGTATGTTACTCTTTCCTTAAGACAGATTGCTCCGGTATGGTGCCCACGGTAGTAGCAATTGCCTCCCAAGATACAAAGACATACGTCTTGGTTTGAGAGGCAATTCAACAATCCATGGTCCGGCGAACTTACAAAGCGCTCCGACTTCTCTTCGACTCAAGATCTAGAACTATATGCTTGACACTTTGTAGTGAAAGACACAAGAGAAAAATGAATGCGCAAACCTTCATCCATGGGGTTTTTTATATAGTGGAGAGGAGGAGGCAATGTTCGAATATCATTGGCCGAGACACATCATCGGAGTCGGCCAACTTTACCCCTTGGAAAAGTTATTCTGACCGACTCTACACGTTGCTTAACTGACTCAGACATCTTCTATGATTGGTCGGATGACGTGCCTTCTAAATTCTGATTGGTCGGATGATTTAATCGCTTCGACTTTCCCTAAAAAAGCTAATTACGGTCAAATTAATTAGTTAATTAATTAATTTCGAACCGACTTAATCACCCTTGCTTTCACACTATTCTGGAACTTTCCAACCGCCTCAAAATTAATTATTAATTAAGAAATAATTTTTGGTTAATTTAATAAATAAATTTTGTCCAAAAAAATTAATAACAACATCCGAACCGGGATCGAGCTCGAGCTCGAGCCGGACGGGCGGCGGAGGCACTCGCGGGGAATTATGTAAGTCCTCCCTTCTGCACAAAAGTGCTTTGCCCCTTGGGGCACATCTATAAGAGCCAAACTAGCTCTTATTACTTGAGCTCACATCCCTTAAGTTGCCAATGTGGGAGATTGGGTTGAGGTCCCCCCCTTCAAATCCTATCTCCTACACATTTTAACCAACTTTAGGCATTAATTTATCATTCACCCGATATCCGAATCGAGTGATTCCAAAGCCAAACATCATCTACTATGTGAGTAGAATTTTTAGATTTAATAAGCTCCCGATGAATCACACTGGGACGTATCCTAAATTCATGCTAAAGTTGACCGTTTCAACCCATTTCATGGGATATCTCCAACAACCCCCACATGAATGAAAATTAATGTGCAAATGCAAATGCAGACTCAAAAGTGAAGTCAGACGGAAAAATATTGCATCAGGAGAGGTAGCTTCTGGCCTTGAACCTGCCTTAGTGAAGTACTATCGGATTTACTTGGCTAATTAGTGAACTAGGTCTTGAATTGTTCTACATTTAATGTAAACAAAGACAATAGCACTCACACAATATTTCCCTTAGCACCTTTCGGTTCTCATGGTTGTGTCCATCTTGGCCTTGGACTACACTTGGTTTTAGAAAGAGCATTAGAGAATTCAAGCCTCAAAATTCTCACAGAAGAGGCCACACTTCACACTCACATAGGTGACCTCATATCAAGGGTATTCTTCCCTACCCCACTTTAATATCAAGATGTAGAAATCATTAAAAGCATTGCTTAACCTCACTCCATCTGCAGACAACACTTTTATTCTCTTAGAGTGGGTAAGTGCTAGTCTTTTCATTATAACTTAGTTGTCTATTTTGAACCATGATCTTGGGATCTCGAGTCAGCATGGTTGGGTTTCCATTACAAGGAATCATGCGTAGTAAGCTTCAGTCCTATTTTAATTGTCAATATTGAAATCTGATCTCTAGCTAAACCTTTTGTAAGCGAATCCACAAGATTCTCCTTCGATCTTATATAATCGATGGAAATCACACCATTAGAGATCAATTGTTCAATGGTATTGTATCTACGGCGTATGTGTCGAGACTTACCATTATACATACTACTCTGTGCCCTTCCTTTAGCCGACTGACTATCGTAGTGTATGCTGATAGCAGACACAGGCTTTGGCCAACATGGAATATCCTCTAGGAAATTCCTAAGCCATTCAGATTCTTCTCCAGCATTATCTAATGCTATAAAGTCAGCTTCCATTATGGAGCGATCTATGCACGTTTGTCTTATAGACTTCCAGGACACAGCAACGCCACCAATTGTGAATAGGTATCCATTGAAGGACTTCAAATCTTTTGTATCGGATATCCAGTTGGCATCACAATATCCTTCTAATACTGTTGGATATCTTGTATATCGTAATCCCAGACTCATAGTGTACTTCATGTACCTCAACAAACTATTTAAGGCTTTCCAATGATTTTGGTATGGATTACTCGTGAACCTACTCAGCTTATTCACCTCACCTGCTAAGTCTGGTCGTGTACAGTTGGTTATGTACATCAGACTTTCAATCACTGGAGATATCTCAGTTGATCCACAAGTTCACCTCTATTCTTGGCTAAGTGCATTCTTAGGTCAAGCGGAGTGCTCACTGGACTTTAATCAAAGAGATTAAACCTTTTCAAGACATACTCAATATAATAAGTCCATGATAACACAAGTCCATTGGGTACTCTAGAGATCTTAATCCCTAGTATCACATCTGCAACTCCCAAGTCCTTCATATCGAAGTTCCTTGTCAACATCTTCTTAATATTCATGATGATATCATGAGTACTTGCCATTATTAGCATGTCATCCACATATAGACATACTATCACATAGGCATTATGTGTGTTCTTAATATATACACATTTATCACACTCGTTAATCTTAAATCCATTTGACAACATAACATTGTCAAATATGACATGCCACTGCTTTGGTGCTTGTTTAATCCCATACAAAGACTTAACGAGTCTACACACCTTGCTCTCTTGCCCTGGAACAACAAACCCCTCAGGTTGTTTCATGTAAATCTCTTCTTCCAACTCACTATTCAAGAAGGCAGTCTTCACATCCATTTGATGGTTTTCTAGGTTATTAACTGCATCTATAGCAATGAGAACCCTTATAGAAGCAATTATCGTAAATGGTGAGCAGGTATCAAAGAAGTCAAGGCCTTCTTTCTGTCGGAACCCTTGGGCCACCAACCTAGCCTTATACTTAACGATAGAACCATCAACCCTTAACATCTTCTTGAAGATCCACTTGCACCCGAGTAGTTTATTTCCTGGTGGAATCAACCAACTCCCAAGTATGGTTTTGCATGATGGATTCTATTTCACTATTTATAGCTACTTTCCAGAAAGGAGCTTCTGGAGTAGACATTGCCTCAACAAATGTCCTGGGTTCGTTTTCTACCATATAGGTCAGAAAATCAGGACCAAAGGACTTTGAAATCCTAGCCCTCTTACTATGACGAGGTTCCTCAAGTTCTTGAGGAACACCATCTTCTTCAGACTCATAAATTCGCTTGCTCATGCTTGCTTGTTGTTTCTCTTTTTCCTTATAGGGAAAGATATCTTCAAAGAACACAACATTCCTAGACTCGTTAATGACATTTTCATGTACATCAGGGACGTCTGATATGTGTACCCTAAACCAATAGGCACTACTATTGAGAGCATATCCAATAAATATACAACCAATGGTTTTAGGCGCTATCTTCACTTGCTTTGGTGTAGGTATTTCGACCTTAGCCAAACACCCCCACACTTTCATGATTTTGTAGTTAGGCTTGTGACCCTTCCACAATTCATACGGGGATTCATCCTTCTTCTTAGAAGGGATTTTACTAAGAATAGAATTCGCTGAGAGGATAGGTTCCCCCCACATGTTTTGAGGTAAAACCGAACTAATCAACATAGCATTCATCATCTCTTTCAGAGTTTGGTTCTTGCGCTCAGCAATACCGTTTGATTAAGGAGTATATGGTGCTTTCGTTTGATGAATGGGCTTTTGTATGCATTTTTCTTCTTTCAAAAGTACTGCTCCGATGGCTTCATTACCAACAGCTAAGTATAAAAACAATGTATATTTATAAGGAGAAATGAGCATTGGAAATTCATATGCTTTGAGTTCGTCAGATTCTTTTTAGAATTCCTCGCCCCACTAGAAATTTTTTATGCTTTTCAGTATTCGGAAAAATGGAAAAGCTAGTTTTATTGCTTTGGACAGATATCTCCTCAATGCGGCTATCCTTCCATTCAGTGTTTGCACCTCCTTTACACTTTTGGGTGGATACATGTTCATGAGTATATCTATTTTGTCCGGATTTGCCTTTATTCCTTTTTTGGATTTCATATACCCTAGGAATTTTTCGGACCGGACTCCAAAAGTGCACTTTTTTTAGGGTCGAAGACATGTTGTAAATTCTTTAGATAGTCTACCAATGACATGATTTGTATCAAGAGATCGTCCACACGGACTTTTTTGTTTTTCCCGATCTAATTTGTTAAAATCCTGCCGAAAAGCCGCTGATATGTTGCGCCTGTGTTATTTAGGCCGAACGGCATGGAGATGTAGCAAAACATACCGATCTCTATGATGAAGGAGGTCTTCTCTACATTCTCTTATGCCATCTTGATCTAATAGTAACCTTTATAAGTATCAAGAAAATTGAAATCTTTGAATGCAATTGTTGAATCCACGAGGTCATCTATTAGTGAGACATGGTAATAGTCTTTTTGACATGATTTGTTGAGGTCAGTAAAGTCTATGTACATCCGTTGTCTATTATTTGGTTTTGGTACCATGATAGGATTAGACAATCATATTTGATATAAGATTCCCAAAGGCTTCTAGCAATTTCGTGACCTCCTTTTTGACCGCTTCCTTCCATTCTGAAGTGAAGTGACACTTTTTCTCTCATTTCAAAAGTTGGCTTCCGGAGAAACCACACAAGCTTATTTTCCTTAATACTTTGGAATCGGAGAAAATGGTAGCTAGTTAGTGGGAAAACCATGAAATCCGGATTCCCTTCAGAAGCAGGGTCCTCTTTTAAAACTAGTGTATCTCACTAGGCACCTTTTGACAGATTTGAATGGAGAAGGGAAATGAAGTGACATCAAAGGGGGTTCATCCTCGGGTGGTATAACTAGTTTTCGGCTCGGATCAACGTTTAGTGTATGAACTGCCAAGGCGGTGGAAATCCCAAGCTTGTCTGAAGCTATCCAAGAAATATTTATGTGAACTCTTCAAGCAGATTCTTTAGCCCCCCCTTTTTTTTTCGTTGGGGGTATCCATGACCAAATTTGGATAATCTATTCAGGATTTTCTGGCCATAAACTTACACCTATGTGATATTCAGACCTTAAGGATTCTTCTATTTCTGGGAGGAGATTTTCCATCAGGATCTGCTGAACATGCTACTTTTTCTCCTCTTTAATGTGGCTATGTAGCAGTTTTTGGCTACCCCCGCATCACCTTCAATCTCAACCATCCTATCAATGGTAGGGAATTTCGTGCTGTTATGGGCAAGTGATATGACCGCCCTTAATTCATTTAGTGCAGGTCTTCCAAGAAAATATAATATTTTAGGATGATGATCCTTCGTCCACCATGTAATTTATCTGCAATGTTCGACTTTGTGATTTGCATGTGACATTTTGTTCAACCGAATCTTACCCATAGCCTGTAGGAGAACATAAAAGTAGGGAATGTTGATTGCACTTCTTGTGTCCTCTAGTATAAGTTTTATGAGATGTCTATGGAATATCGCCTCAATACGTAGCCCTCGTTATGTCCAACCAATGGGAGGGGATCTTCCAGACCATAGGCTCTGTTTGGTTTCAGATGAGGTTGGGTTTGAATGGATTCGGGAAAGAGAAAGTGAAATAAAATAAAGTGAAATAATGATTATAAAGTTGAAATCTCATATTGAAATTTGTATAGACGAATAAATGATTGGTAAAAGAAATTTTAATGAAACAAACAAAATGAAATAATGATTATAAAGTTAAAATCTTGTATTGAAATTTGTGTAGATGAAGAAATGATTGTTGAGAAAATTGTATTGAAATTTTAATGAAGTAATAGTTAAATAGTGTACTGAGTGAATAATGTGAATTGGTTAATATTATTTTATTTGTTGATGGTGAAATGATTGGTGAGAGAAATTATAATAAAATAATAGAATTAATAAAATAATAATAAATAAGATAATGGAGTGAATAAAACATTGAGTTGGATTTAAATGGATCCGAAACCAAACAGAACTAAGGGACTTCCCCCATCAACTTGATTTTCTTGTCCTTCGGGAGATGTTCATTAGAGAATTTTCTTGATTGCATGAATGTTGAAGTTGATCTATCCGCAATCATCATAGTTGTTTTGCGTAGCTACATAGAACCACAAGAGTTTTTCGAAGGCCTTCATTCTTGCACCATTTGACGATGTTAAGAAATCTCCGGGTTTTGTTTAACAGGCAATTGGATTTTTGGGAGAATTCCAACAACAAGCCAATTAACGTTGTTCCTAATTGTGAGGATGAAAATCCTTTTATATGTGTTCTATACGAAGGGAATGGATCATGGATCCATATTTCGTGGCTTATGATTGAGGGGAGACCATGCAACAATTATTACTCCAACCCTAATGGAGCAATAATCTCAGAGTCATTAAGAGAGCACTTACAACCGTGTAGTAAAGTCATGTATGATGTCTGGAATGCCCGTTTTAAGTGGATCTCATGCCGTATGAGATTGTACATGCCTCATACCGAGATGAACAGAGTGTTCGGGACCGCCTTGTGTCGGGTCAAAGATTGGGAGCATGAGGTCAGATGTAGCCTACACCGAACCCAAGTAAGACTGGTTCAGGTAAGATGAATCAGACTCCAAAGTTGGGCCAGGCCCAAGTATGATAATAATCCGATAATCCTTTTGTGTGTGCCACATGGATGATTCCGGGTCGTACCTATGTCAAATCTATATCCTACCTTACCCCACTATTAACATTACCCCCAAATAGGTAGGATCATAGGCGGACCTACATACAACTAAAGGGGTAACTAATCCTCCTTGGAGCACTTGTAGTAGAATCTGTAAATGATAGTAAATCTGAATTTTAAAGATTCAAACAGTTTAGATCCATCTAAATGCTTGTACAGTAGTGTCTCTTTACTCAATCTATACATTCAGATTCTAAACACAATTCTGGACATTTAGCGCATAAAGTGAAATACTGAAGACCCGTTCATTGCTATTCCTCTCTCCCTTTTATCGTGTTTGTGGGCCCGAATTCTTTTTCTTTTATCTTAAATTTTCCATTTCCTACCCACATGTGGGCATGTAGCATGACAGGATATTTTAAATTTATGAAAATTCAACTTTCTTATATGCTAAAATATAATAGCATAAAAACTCAATAATAGCATAAAAACTCTATATTATATAAGAATAAATTAATTAACAATACACTAAGATAATAAAGAGTTATAATCGCAATAAACATTTTTTTTGAGGGATTATAATTGCAATAAACTTGACTTGGCATTATTATTTAATAAAAGATTAGAAATGGAAATAAAGTTGGCTTCCAAATTTAAACTCAAATATACTATCGAATACAATTACTAACATATTCCACTAATTATATGAAAACAATTGAAAAAAATTAGTGTTTTAATATTGTATAATAGAGATTCTGATGCAGTTGAGATTTTATGTAAAGATTCTGTAAACCAGAGAAAAGTGATGTTTGAGTCTGTAAAATAAAGAATCTGCTAAGAGACACTGATCCGAATGCTTTTAGTCTAAAAAAAAACATACTACTATATATATTATCTTTTTATTTGGCCCCTTAAAATTTTTATTTTCCGTGTTATTGGTCCCCATTGCCCGAATCATGCATCCGCCATAGGGTAGGATGGATATTCATCGGATTGAAACGGATATTCATCAGATTGAATCGAATTTGACATCCTTATACACAATGTTAATTAGACAGTCTTTACGCCACATCTTTTGTTTTAAAGGGGTGTTGTTAATCCGAAACGATAATCGAATGTAGTTCATAACATGGTGCGATTATTACTGTAGAATAACTTGGGACCAAAATTTAACTCTCCCCACCCATTATCGGCCTCTATTGCAATACAATAATTTTGGTAGGCCATGTTAATCTCTAACATATTAATGCAATCGCTAAATGGATTTTCAGTCTTCATCAGCCCAGACACCTAAAAACTGGACGAGAAAAACAAAAAAATCTGAATTATTCTTTATGGGTGAAAGGAAATGGACGTCTCCCCACAACATGTGTTTTGTGGTCCTAAGGTTTAATTGTTCCGTCCAACCCACAGTGTCCTATGGTATCATGAAAATCTGGTGGCGAGTTCGATCGACATCATAAGTATTTCGGGCATCACATTTAGACATAAATTTTTACACATGAATGTAGTGCTACAAAAATTTACGGGATACCAGTAAAACCCACTAAAAAAGACAAGCATTTTCCACATCATCACATTTAATTTTTACGCAAATTTTTATAGTTGAATGTAATGCTAGAAATACTTACGGGATACCGATAGAACCAACCTAATAGACATGTCTGGACAGTTGATTATAATCGTGGGTTCAACATATATCAATATGGTTCAATTTCATTATAAACTCAAGAATCAAGATCAGGTTTATATTTTAGGTGGTCCAATGTACCGCTGCCATTTTCAAAAACAAAAAATGACCTGTTTGATCCATCGTTATCAGTTCGAGCAATTTATGAGTTTTCTCATCTAAATTTTCGAGCTTCATCATTATTAATTTCTTACAGGCTCTGGCCACTGTCCATATTGAGCTAGGGATTTGTGTATTATATTCAGGTTAATTGGTTCAATGTTTGAACGCTGAATTTCTGGTCTTTAATGTTGATTTATAAATTAAATTCATAAACTATTCTCGTTCATAATACTCCATCCGTTTTTTTTTTTTAAATTTATCACTTTTCGAATTTGCTTTCTTTTTATTTATCTGTCGTGTCATATTTCCAATGCATCATTTACTTTTTTTTTTCCTCTTTTACCAACAATGTATTTATATTTCCAAAAAAAAAAAAAATTCAATACTAAAAAGTCTTTTACCAACAAAGTATTTACATCTAATAAAAAAAATTACTTTTTTTTTTGAGGGTATAAAAAAATTACATTTCCAATACTATATTTTCCAAAAATTACTTTCTTAATCTGTGTGATTCATCTCTTAGCGGCTGATAAAAAAAACCGGAGGGAGTATGACAGTTTGAATTTAGTGACTATAAATAGTTCGTTGGTATAGAAGTAAATGACAATATCGGAATATCATCGGCATCGGATAGTTGGACTCTTTTGAGAGAAATTCAACTACAAAAACAAAGAGATTTTTGTGGTGCATTATGCCCGTGTCGTTGAGACTCCCTACATACCAAGAGTATCGTATGAGATCGAGCCAATCAACGTAGTTCTAGAAGTTGAGGATGTTGATCCTTTTATTGGCCTCCTTCTTGGGAAAGTTGATTATTGCGCGAAGCACTTGATTTTAGGGTCAGTGATTAATGGTCAACGTGATGTCAATCGTGCGGCATTCATGGCTCAATTACGCCAAAATCGTGGGACGTGAGCAATCATGGATTTGGGGCAGTTAATGGGGATCAATCGTGAGATCATGCCCATCAGCACCGTAAAGTTGCCTTTGGAGGTCGAGGACGACATGTTCTGTTGAGGAGTGAGCTATATGGCTGGGCCGGCTGATTAATTTTTTAGATGAGATCGGGTGAACGTTGATAGTTACCTGAACGAGGTCGGTTTACCCTAGACTGGATTATAGAAGACCGAGCGCCCATCTAGGGGTTTATGTTGAACTGGCCAATTGACCATTTTTACCAGCTTGAGGCCCAATATAAATGATATATTATAACTTAGGGTTATACCCATGTCAAAATCCCTCCATACCTGAGCTGAGTTTGGAGATCGCAGGTGAGGTCCGCGAGTGGAGTGATGTGGCCTAAACTGATAGTATGAAGTCTAACCTATCCCGACTTAATTGATGTCCGACAACTTGTATTTTAAATTCAAATGCGTTGCACATAACTCGGAGCGTCCTTTTAGGATTTTGAAATTCTCGCGTAAATTGACGATCCTCTTAACGGAATAGGATTTTCCGCCATTAACTTAATGATAGCTGCTTTATATTTTCAAATGTCCGGTACTTATCCCAAAAAATATTCCTTGAAAAACACGATTTATTTTAAAATATTGTATCGAAGTGTCATTCGTTGAGTAGACTTTTGGTCTTCCTTTCTCTCTTTTGGAGTTGTATAAGCGAGTTTTCTATCTAAAGAATTCATCATTATCTGGACGATATAACTGTGTCAATTCGTTCAATTCTATTTCTTCTTTAAAATTTTCAATCCATGATGAGTTTTTCTTTTGTAAACATCCTGGTGGAGAGGAACTTAGAAGAGTCTGACTTTGATAGTAGTGAGGATCGAGGGAGGCAGGTGTATTCCTCCTTCCTATTTCTTCCCTCCATGGATTCTAGGGTCATCAACCATATTAACGACCCAAGAGTGGCCCAACAATGGTTTCATGATTCATGAAAGCATACTTCCATGCGACGGTAACCTTACCACCAACAAGAATGACTCTGAATTGTTCGACCGATCGTATGAAGATATAGCCTCGGTGAGTTACCTTGCTTCTCTGTGCCTCCTCATAGTTTATCTTTGCAGAACATCCTCTTGCAGAGTGAGATGTGTTCTTTCCAAGCTGAGATGATATCCTATTGTACTGGTTACCTTTCGCTTGGTAATTTAATTTTTGCCATTGTTTTCAGGCTTTCTTGTTGGTTTCTTTTGCCTCTGATATATCTGCTGATTGTACGCATATTTGTACGCAGCTCCCCCATAGCATATTAGATAAACATCGAGTCTTATCCAAATGGATAATGAACTTTCTTCGCTATGATTTCGTACTGATTATGTAACGCCCCGTTCCTGGACACCGAGTACATATCCGGAAAAGAAAGTTCAGCTTGTGTAATATTAATTAACACAATATTATATGCAAGCCTCTACAACGTCGTATCGAGTTAAGCATTAACGTAAGCTAAAAGACTCGGGTATATTTTTTTTCTCATAAAGAAACAAGAATAGAAATGCAATGTTCTACAAATAGCAGAGTAACTTAAACAACACCGGTATTATAAACTTTACGAAGATATGATTTCTAACAAAGTACAACATCTTATCTTACAACAAAAGTTCCAAAGAAAAGAGCAACAACAAGTCTTGAAATGATAAAACAACATAGTCTAGTACAACTCAAAGAAAATGTTATAACAGGACCATCAGGGATCAAAACAGATTGCAATAATCAAGAATAAACGAGAAAGCATAAATCACACAAGAAACAATAACACAGGATTTAACGTTGTTTCTGGCAATATGCCGACTAGTCCACTGGCAAAACGAGGAGATTATATTATCACTGGAGATATTACAGACTCTGTAATTGCTTCAGCAATTACTGCTGCTACTTATACTACTGCAGCTACTGCTAATGCTGCTTCTTCAAATATTCTAGGTTACAACAGACATGTATTTATAGTCACAAAACCCTAGACCTAGCCGACATAAAGATATGCTAGCAGATTGACTAAAATACCCCAAATGTGAACTCATCTCAGCTGACTCCACCAGATGTAACCTGCTTACATTGCCCTGCTGACTTTTGCTCAACTGACCTTGTCCTGCTAAGTTAGCTCAGCTTAGTACTCAGCTCTGAAGAGAGGTCAGGTCACCTAATGTAACAAATCTCCACCTTGACTTGAACTCTCAATCAAAGCCAAACATATTGCATAACCAGATGTACTAGTACCAGATGCATTCGTTAGTTCTAGATGTACTGTACCAGATTCCTCATCTTTCTTCAAACTTAACAGCTTTAGATGTGATTCCTCCATATGAGAATTAACTCAAGATGAGAAACCAACTTCATATGAGAACCTCCCGGA
The DNA here is from genome assembly GCA_036785695.1 of Gentiana straminea. Classification (NCBI taxonomy): domain Eukaryota; kingdom Viridiplantae; phylum Streptophyta; class Magnoliopsida; order Gentianales; family Gentianaceae; genus Gentiana; species Gentiana straminea. The sequence goes on along the minus strand of JAVUPR010000241.1, from coordinate 65,593 downwards.
TTCAGATGAGATCCTCTGCCGTTAGCAGATTCAGACTTGATTGAGTTGAGGAAATGTATGATCAACAAATTTAGACTTGATCACCAGAAAAGATGTGATTACCAGATTCAGATGTAACCACCTCAGCTGAGTTCTTCAGATTCAACTTCAACCAAACAAATTTGCAGATTCAGATTCAGATTCTAAGCTGACCAGAAGTGAACACAACAGACTCTAGATGAGACTTCTCCCGACAAGACTTAACTCCAGATGAGAACTCCACCTCAGACATGTTCACCAAATGCTTAGCTGACTTCACTCAGCTGAGACCTCCAGACACAAATATAGAACCATCACATACACGTTCAATAGACTCAGCAAATACAACTCCGCTGACAGATGGACTCAGCTGACTCTTAAGTCAGCTGACTTCCCAGACTTGAACACCCCACTTTACTCAGCCGACCTTCACTCAACTGGTACTAAATCAGTAGACCTTCACTCAGCCGACCCCAGATTTTGGTTCCACTAGATTTAGTTCTTGATTCTTCAGGTTCAGATGCACAACCAAGTGCCAGATTAATGTTGATTATTCTCAGCTGAGTTTAGCAGACTCAGCTGAGTATGGACTTGAAGCTCCACCTGCTTGTCAACACTACAGATTCAGATTCATACCAAATTTGCATTAGGGTCTTTGGAACCACCCTTCTTGAAAGTCTTATTTTTAGGATTTCCATTCCCTTTGCAACTGCTACTAGCAGCTAAACCAATTCCTCAATTGTCTATACCTGTGTCAGCTGCATTATGCCTTAGCTCTTGATTATGGAAAGATGCCCTAACATCCTCCAATGACACTGTGTCTCTCCTAACAACAGGAGACTGCGAAAAATTCTCATATGATGCTGGCAGTGATACCAAAAAAATTAGAGGTGCATCCTCATCTTCGATCTTAACACCAATACTCATTAAATCAAGCAATATTGTGTTCAACTTTTCTAGATGATCTCTGAGAGGCATTCCTTCATGCATCTTTAAACTGAACAGACGTTGATTCATCAGCAACTTGTTGGTTGATGTATAACATTTATATGATAAAAATTACGATATATTATATATTTTATCAACTCTTTATATATAAAATATAAGAAATTATAACGATAATCTTATGAAATATTAATAGTTATGAATAAATCTAATTAATATAAAATCTAGTAAAAGTAGTAAAAAGTTATAAATTTTGTACCGGTTTAGTAACCGGAGTGTCGTGTCAGTTTTATGTGGGTATTTTTGGTCTTTTATTGCAGATTTTTAGGAAAACCAAGACCCCGAGTGACGGCACTTTTTGAAGTAAAAACATGTCTTTTGAAGGAAGTAAGAAAGTGCCACGAGACTTAAAATTCAAGTGGATCATCAATTCGCAGTAGTATTATCGAATTATATTTTCGACGAACAAATGGCCCATCAAAAAGGCATTTTCTGAAGAAGAGTCCTTCATGAAAATTATAGATCTTTTCAAGAGCTTTCCAACGCTTCTTGAATCGTGTCATTTGGAGATCCAGAGCTCGAGTTATGATTTTATCAAGTTTCAGATCAAGATGTGAAAAATGCTACCCGGATCAATCCGGATTAACCTCGGATCGATCCGGCCTTTCAGTTAGGAAACATAATAATGTGATTAGCATGTGATTCTGCAGAGGATAAGCCGTGGGATAACATTTTTTATTCCCGGATCGATCCGGCTTCACCTCGGATCGATCCGGCCTCACCTCGGATCGATCCGGCCTTGAAAAAAACTGCCTATAAATACAGCAGGATCTCAGACAGAAAAGAGGGTACCAATATATATCTTCTAATCTCTTAAATTAGTAGTAATAATGTATATATCAGTAGGCATTTTGCCATAAATAATGTAGAAGTTGTAGTATCGTTGTAATGCTTGGACGGTTATCGGGAGTTCAATGTTGAAGAAGTTGTTGTAATTTCCGGAAGAATACGGCCTCTAAATCAGCAGTTGTAACCTGGTAATATTCTAAAGTTTTATGTTTGTTGTTTTTATTTTTTTCTTTGTAATGTTAGTAGGCTAAATCTATAACTAGCCAAGATATGCAATTGAAATGTTTCGATCTTTTTGGTAAAATGGATGATGACTATAACTAAAATTGAATTTGATGAATCTTTTTCTACTTGTAATGTATTGAAAATATTCGTATTGACGTAATTAACCAATATGAATCGCACCATAACCTAATGACGAACTAAACGGTGAAGTTAGGATATGAGAAAAAAGTAGAAAAACCGGAGGGTAAAAATGGCCGAGTGAAAACGTGACAACGGAATCCTATTTCCTACCCGGGGGTAGAATTGTTTTATCTTTTGAAAAGAGAAACACTTTTTGAAATTATCTGTACTCGAGATCTAATTACGTTAATTCAACCGTTCTAATCGAGATCCTTAACATTGGCCGTATGACAAAACGGGAGTGACCCATGATTAAGATGACATTGGACAGTTGATGAGACATATGACAGTTTCGTACGCTCGTGTGAGAGGGAACTGTTGAGCTGAGGAGTGCACCGTTTCACATATTCAATTGGACCTAATAAAAAGGAAGAACGAGCACATCCATTAAGCTAAAAAGATTGAATAAGTCAATTACATATATCTTGGCTAGTTCTATAATAATTATTAGTATTTAATATATTGGTATCTATATATTTATATATATATATATATATATATATATATATATATATATATGTATATATATATATATATATATATATATATATATATATATATATATATATATTTTACATTTTATGTATTACTATATATATTTATGTATTTATATATATTATAATAGATTAGTTTTAATTTATGCATTTATTTTCTCGTTTATTAGTATATTAGTGACTCGTTTGATAAACCTGCGATTTAGACCGAGATAATAATAAGCTGTTTGGTGTTTAACCACACTTAAAAGAATTACCACATTTCCCTGAGGATTCGACACCTGACTCACCATACTAGTACTACAATTTGACCCGGTACACTGCCGGTAAGGATTATAATAGCACTAGAAAACGTCCGTCAGCTTTTCTGGCGCCGTTGCCGGGGAACACGTCGCTAATTTTTCTTTGTGTCTATGGTTACTACTTATATCAGCTCAAAATTCTCGAGGATAAGTCAACACTCTTCTTTTCACATTTCTTTTTTTATTTTTTCGTTGGTACTTACCTTATAAGTAAGTTACCAATTATTAATTTCGTGTTATTTTCCTTTTTTCGTTAGTTGATGACCAGAAGCGGTAAGTCCCCACTCACTCCTTATAAGCCTGACATAAATACTTACGAAAGGCAGTTAAGAGTAGAGAGTAAACGTGGTCATACTAGTCAGGGAAATCCTGACCACGAATCATCATCAAATCGAGAAACGAGAATGGCCGAAATCAGTGATGAAACACCTGAACAAGGGCTAGAACATGCTTTAGGGCATGGACAACACCTTATTAACCCTAATAATAATCAAAATCCTAATAATAGGAATAATCAGAATCGGAACCAGAATAATCGTAATAACCCACCAAACCCGAGACCTATCTGTGATCAGACCATAAGAAGGAACCAGACTAATAATCCCATTCTTTTACCTAATGAAGGAGCGAACAATTTCGAAATTAAATCTCATCTTTTTGGTTTAATTGACGCAAGAGCCCAATTTCTAGGAGAGGATGATGAAGATCCACATCATCATCTCTATCTTTTCGAAGAATTATGCAATACAGCCAAAAGTCAAGGTGCTCATCGTGAATTAACGAGGATGTCTATGTTTCCTTTTTCTTTAAAAGGACGAGCACGAGATTGGTTTATGTCTCTTCCACATCACTCACGACTAGTTGGGAGGATATTCAAACCGAATTTTTGAAACAATATTTCACTCCCGGACGAAATTTGGAATTAAAAGTCGAGGTTGCTAACTTTAGACAAGGATCCGAAGAAACGCTTGGGAATGCCTGGGAGAGATTCAAAAAACTGTTAAGAGCTTGTCCCGACCATGGTTATTCCTTAGATATGCAAATCCAACTTTTCTGTCGTAAATTACGAAAAGACTCACGTGCAGATGTAGATCATGCATGTGGTGGTTCTTTAATGATGAGTGAAGCACAAACGGTTTACGATGCTTTAGAAAAGATTTACAAGAATAACAGAATGTGGGAAACCGGTTCTAGCACCAGAAAAGTAGCTTTTGCAGGAGAATGTACATCTAATACAGAAGTTCTAGCACATTTGGAGAATTTGAGTAGGAAGTTTGATGGCCTACAATCTAACAAAAACCTGAGTTCAGAAAATAGTACACCCACTGAATATTCAAATCAGGATAATATGCCATTAGGGATTGAAGAACCAATAGGATATTCGAGAGAGGAGGTAAGTTTTCTTCGGCAGCATAGGAATTTGAACAATGCATACTCAAACTCGTTTAATGCTATTAGAAGAGACCACCCAACATTTCGATGGTCTGAAAACCCTAGTAAGCAAGGACAACCGCCATATCCGAGTTCCATATAGGAATTCGTCTAATAATCAAGTTTATCGGGGAGATACCTCTAATCGAATTTACAATCATTACCCGGATCCTATCCTCAACACACCACTCAAAGTATACCGGTAACTCAAAGTTCAACTCGGCTGTGAAGGGGTTGAAAAATGGGAGAAACTAATGGAAAATATGATGGGTGTGGTATCTACTCCATCTAAAAATATGGAAACAATGATGACTTCTATAGGTACAGTCACTAAAGATATGAGTACAATAAAAACATCTATGAGTGGTCATGATACCAGAATGAGAACGATAGAAGCCTCATTAAGAAATATGGAAGATCATTTGAGTAGGGAAGGGGAACGTAAAAACAGTAGACCACCAGGAGGATTACCAAGTCACACTGAAAGAAATCCGAGAGAGGTAAATGATGTAGTTACCAGAAGTAGAAAACTCTGTGGTAGTAATGGAGTAGAAAGTTTCGGAAATAATGAAGTAGAAGATGATTTAGATGGTAAGAATGATGAGACTAAAAATGAACATGAATTCACTGATGAGGAAGAAGAAATTATAGAAAATTTCTTGAAAGGAAATAGAAGTATGGAACCTGAAAATAAAGGTGAGAAATGGGTAAAAATCCCGAGAATTCTGAAAGATCCCATGGATGAAGATTTAAGAAATTTATTCAAGGAACATGTTAGAGTGAATGATACTGAAAGCAAGGATGATAAACAGGAATAGTTGAAAAATTCTGAAGAAGAGATCGATTCAGGGAGCGTTTTAAAGAAAAAATTTCAAGATCATGATACATGGCAACAAAGTAACACTCCAAGATTTAAGGAGAAAAGAAAATAGAAAATGACTTCGGGATCAAAGGTTATAGATTTAGAATCTTTACCTTACCCACCTAAAGATCAAATTAAAAAAAATAAAAACTGATAAGAAGTATGCTCGTTTCCTTGATACTTTTCGTCATCTTCATGTTAATATCCCTGTTATCGAAGCTCTAGTTAATATGCCTGCCTATGGAAAGTTTCTGAAAGACATTCTCTCAAACAAGAGAAAGTTAGAAGAATATGAGAATATTTGTCTCAATGAAGAATGTTCTGCAATTTTACAGCATAAATTACCACCTAAAATGAAAGATCCTGGTAGTTTTACAATTCCTTGTGAAATTGGAGGGTTTTTGTTTAAAAAAGTACTATGTGATCTTGGAGCAAGTATTAATCTCATGTCTTATGAAGATTATAGGAAAACTTACGAATACTGAAATGACTCTTCAAATGGCAGATAGATCAGTCAAGTACCCCAAAGGAATTATCGAGGATGTATTGGTTAAGATTGATAAATTTTACTTCCCAGTAGATTTTGTAGTCATGGAAATGGAAAAAGGATATTCAGCGCCACTTATTCTAGGTCGACCATTCCTAGCTACAGGAAGAACATTAATCGATGTCCAAAAAAAAGAATGAATACTGAGAGTCAACGAAGATACAGTTGCTTTCAATATATTCAAAGCTATGAAACATCCATACAGATCACCAGAATCAAGTTCTTTTATAGAGGATATTCATAATGTCTATGATATTCAACTACCAGTTTATGAAGACAGATTAGAAGAATGCCTAGCATTGTCTATCTATAAAGAGAATAAGAAGGACACTGAAATGAAAGAGATAATCCTTTATCTAAATAAAGGAAGTTTTAGTCCTAAACCACCATGGCATCGCATCGGAATTAGAACTAGAAGGACCGGTTCTAAAACCTTCGATGAGAAGATCCACCCGAGAATCTAGAGTTGAAACCACTTCCTTTAAATCTTAAATATGCTTTTCTTGAAACTAATAATCTATTACCGGTTATTATTTCGTCAACCTTAACGAGCTACAAGAAGACCAATTACTTAGAATGTTGAAAAAGCATAAGAAAGCATTTGGTTGGACAGTAGCTGATATTCAAGGAATTAGCCCTGAGATTTGCGTTCATAAAATTATTCTAAAGGAAGACGCTAAACCTTGTATTCAGCCACAACGCCGCTTCAATCCGAATTTGCAGCTAATTGTTAAGGAAGAGGTTATTAAACTATTAGAAATGGGGATAATCTTTCCTATATCTGATAGTGAATGGGTAAGTCCAACTCAAGTGGTACCAAAGAAATGAGGTTTCACAGTAAAGGAAAATGATAAAAATGAATGGATTCCGACAAGAGAAATTACCGGATATCGAATGTGCATTGATTTTCGAAAACTTAACGATCATACTAAGAAAGATCATCATCCACTTCCATTCATAGTGCAAATGTTGGAACGCTTAAGTGGACATAAGTATTACTGTTTCTTAGATGGTTATTCGGGATATTTACAAATATTCATTGCAGCAGGAGATAGAGAAAAGACCACTTTCACTTGTCCGTATGGAACCTTCGCTTATAAGAGAATGCCGTTTGGTTTATGTAATGCACCAGCTACATTTCAGAGATGTATGATGGCTATATTTTCTGACATGGTCGATAAGTTTTTAGAAATTTTTATGGATTCGGAGATTCTTCAATGAATGTTTATCGCACTTAGAACGAGTGTTACAACGCTGTGAAGATACCAATTTAGTTTTAAACTGGGAAAAATGTCACTTAATGGTATCAGAAGGGATTGTTCTAGGACATAGAATCTCTGAAGTAGGTATCGAAGTTGATAAAGCTAAAGTCGAGGTAATCGAAAAGTTACCTCCACCAGTTAATTTAAGAACCCTAAGAGGATTTCTTGGACATGCAGGTTTTTATAAGAGATTTATTGCAGATTTCTCGAAAATAGCAAAACCTCTAAGTCATTTGCTTGAAAAGGAAGTACCTTTTAACTTTGATAGTAAATGTATGGAAGCCTTTCAGACCCTAAAAGCGAGATTGACTACTGCACCAGTGCTAGTGGCACCAGATTGGAGTTTGCCGTTTGAAATTATGTGTGATGCGAGTGATTTAGGTTGTAGGAGCGCTTTTAGGTCAAAGATATAACAAAGTACTCAAAGCAATTTACTATGCATCTCACACATTAAACGCAGCTCAACTTAATTACGCAACTACAGAAAAAGAACTGTTGGATGTAATTTTTGCCTTAGATAAGTTTAGATCGTATATCGTTGGATCTAAGGTTATTATCTATACAGACCATTCAGCCCTGAAGTATTTACTAAGTAAGAAAGATGCTAAACCACGTCTTCTTAGATGGATTCTCTTACTACAAGAATTTGATATAGAAATTAAAGATAAAAAGGGAAGTGAAAATGTAGTAGCAGATCATCTAAGTAGAATGGAAAATGAAGGAAGGGGAATTGAAATACAAGATTCATTTCCTGATGAACAACTGTTTAGAATCGATACTCCTTCAACCATGCAATTATTAAAGAATAGAATTCCTTCTAAGGAAATGTCACCCTGGTTTGGAGATATCGTTAATTACTTTACCTGTGACTATATTCCGACTCATTGGACTTGGCAACAGAAAAAGAAATTCTTTTACGACTTAAAATTTTATTACTGGGAGGAACCAGACCTTTTCCGTAAATGCTCGGATGGGATAATCAGAAAATGTGTGCCTTGAGATTTTAAGTATTTTATCGTTTTGCCATGATCGTGAGGCAGGAGGTCACCATGGAGGATGGAAAACTGCTTTTAAAGTTTTACAATGTGATTTTATTGGCCTACACTGTATAGAGATGCATATAAATATGCGAAATCTTGTGAATCATGCCAAAAATGGGGAAATATATCGAAGAAACATGAAATGCCTCTTCAACCGATTTTAGAGTGTGAATTATTTGATGTTTGGGGTATAGATTTCATGGGACCTTTCCCTATATCTTTTGGAAAAAGATTTATTCTTGTAATGGTAGATTATGTTTCAAAATGGGTAGAAGCTGAAGCTCTTCCAACTAATGATACCAAAGTTGTCATAAGATTCCTTAAAAGGAATATATTTACTAGGTATGGCATTCCGAGGGATATCATTAGTGATAGAGGGTCACACTTTTGTAATAGACCATTTACCAAGATAATCGAAAAATATGGTATAACACATAATTTAGGCACACCCTATCATCCGCAGGCCAGTGGTCTGGTAGAGGTGTCTAATAGAGAAATTAAAAGAATTGTAGAAAAGACAGTGGACTCAAATCGTAAAAACTGGGCAGAGAAACTGGATGATGCATTATGGGCATACAGAACAGCCTTTAAAACACCAATTGGTTGTTCTCCCTACAAACTAGTTTTTGGTAAATCTTGTCATCTCCCAGTTGAATTAGAACACCGGGCCTTTTGGGCTATTAGATTTTTGAATTTCGATCCTAAGGCTGTCGGTGATCACAGATTACTTCAGTTAACAGAACTAGAAGAATTGCGTCTTGATACTTATGAAAACGCTCGAATCTACAAGGAACGCACGAAATCTTTTCACGATAAGAGAATTTATAGTCGTGAGTTCCATGTAGGTGATCGAGTGTTATTGTACAATTCACGTTTAAAGTTATTTCCAGGTAAGATTAAATCAAGATGGACAGGTCCATTTAGAGTAACAAAGGTTTACAAATCTGAGCTTGTTGAACTAACTAATGGAAATACAACATTTATAGCCAATGGCCACAGGGTAAAGCTATTTGTGGAAGGTGAAGGGATCTCATTGAAAAAGGAAGGAATGTTGCTAATCGATCCTCCGCAAAACTAAAAGCAGGAAAACGAAGTTCAGCTGAATTCCAGGTGCTATCTTTACTTTACTTTTCTGTGTTTTATATGTTTAAACTAGTTTCGTCTTTTACCGGACAGACGTAAAAGAACTGGATGCCTTTTTTAGATAGATTAGGAGTTTTTATTTTGCTTTTGAAGTTAGGCCTTGATAAAGATGTCGCGTTTATAATAGAAGTTTCAGTTTTTGAGAAAAACAAGCAATTATTGAGAGAGATTAGATTGAAAGAAGTATGTAATGGAAAATCGAGAAGTTCGATAAAGAGAAGGGCAAAATTTTTAATGCGATGCAGAATCTGTGGAAAAAGTGAGCATAATGGGAAATATGGAGAAAGCACAACCAAATCTCAGGATGAGTGTTTGAATGTTGTTAAGAAGGGAACGATTAGGTGGTTATCCGAAAATCCCGATGGAGATCAAAGAGAAAATTCGAACGCCTCATTTCTCAAGGTTAGATTGATAGAACGTTATATCAGAACTCTGGAAGATTTAGAAATAGAGGAATTAGGAACCCTATAAGTTTTAAAATATTTATAAAAAATTTTATATAACTTTTGAAAATTTTATATAAAGGATCTTTATGAAATTATTTAAAGTTTTATAAATTTTTTTATAAAAGGTTTTAATTAAAATTAGTAGAAGTATCACTAAGGTTTTATAAAGATTTTATTAAGTTTTATAAAGTTTTAAATTAAAAAAAAATATAATAATAATAATAATAATAATTTGGTCGGATCGATCCGACATCACCCCGGATCGATCCGGGACCTAAAAAACCTAAAAAGAACGGGTTCTCCCTTTCTTCTTCCTCTTCCAAATTTTTTTTCTTCCAACAGCCGCCCCCACCCTCTCCTCCACTCGAAATTTTTTTATTCAAAATCATCACTAAAAATCACTCTCACACCACCCCAATCCTTATATTCTTCTCATTTTCCTCTCTTCTCTTCAATCTTTCATTCAATTTGAAATTTTTTCAAGAAAAGCTTCAACTTTCACTCCGGCGACATTCATCTTTTCCGGCCAACTCTTCAACCTTTTTCGCACTATAAGGTAACAAATTAGTAATGTCTTTTGTTAATTTCGTTTTTATGCAACTTTTAATTTATTTTCAACTGTTTTATTACTCATTTGTGTATTGTTGTTTTGTTTGTTTTGTTTGTTTTGTTGTTTTCAAATTATTGTGTCATTATCGTAGAATGGCCGAATCATCAAAAGCCGCTAAAAAACATAAGCCACATATCCCTACCCAAATCCCGGTCATAGAGACAAGGCCTTTAACAGATGAAGAATTGGCCGTTAGTTTTGAAAGAACCGCATCTAGAGCAGCTAGAAATGCCTTAAAGAATAAGTTTGGAAAGTGTCTAGTTGCGATAGAGAGGGGTTTAGATTTCAAGGATTTGGGAGAGGAAGTAAAGGCAATTTTTGAAAGGAGACAGTGGTTGGAGTTAGCCAGTTTAAGAGAAGGTGAAGTTAACACAACCTTGGTTGCTGAATTTTATTCTCTGTTAGCAACTCATAATGCAACAGAAGATGGTGAGTTAACTTCTGTAACCTTAAGAACCAGGACAGTGCCGTTCAATCCTCACATTATAAATGCTATATATGGTATTCCTGATATACCAGAAGAGGAGGACTATTATACAGTGCGGAATCTAGATGAGCCTGCAGATTTTGACCATATAGTCCTAACAGCCCAAAACGAGTTAGATCCTACAGCTGTATGGCGTGAAAACAGATTCTCATATGGAAAGTGTATAAGGGATATGAGAGCCATTAAGCGTTTTATCAGTTCGACTCTTTACCCTACTCGTCATTTGACATCTTTTGGTAAGGAGGATTTGTGTATTGCATGGGCTATGGTCAATGATATACCTGTGGATGTAGGCAAGGTAATGTATAAGAGGGCCAAGGAATTTGTAACGACTGCTAAACCAGGCAATCATATGCCTTTTCCTTGTTTTATTTCTTCATTGTGTCGGCAAATAGGTGTTCCTGAGCTGCCTAATGATAACCTGGTTACGGTTGATGAAACATTGATAGGCCCTAGTTTGCCAGCTCAACCGGCGGGAAGAATAGATTTTATGAACCCAAACCGCCATCAACCTCAGCCTATTCCACCTGTTTCTCAACCCTCCACTGTTCCTCCATCATCTAGTCAACCACAAACTCAGCTTCCAAACACCATCACTTACGACATGTTTCAATCCTTGTCCTATGATGTTCATCGTGCTAATGCCAATATGGCTATTTATGCGGAAAGGAATAGGCAGTGGTCTGAAGATTTAAGGCAAGGCATGCGCGGTATATATCAGATGAATATACTTTCGAACCCTGCCTACGCCGAAATGAACATTCCGGAATGCCAATCTGAGCCATATACCATGCCCGATATAATTCCACCAATGCCACCTCAATCAGATTTCCAACAAATGCCACATTCTTTTGGATATCAAACTAGTGGTATAGGTGATTTTTCGACAGGTACCACGGCGGCAGCAACATCCAGTTGGGGAGGATTTGGATCATTTGCCCACACGACGACAGGATGGGGAAGCACTTTTTCTGATATCACGACAGGGATGAGTTCTATGGGATTCGATGGCTCGGTTAGGATGACGACGCCTTTTCCAGAACCATTCCATGCATCGACTCATGATCCTGCTAATTCTCAAGCCATGCCGAGTTCGAGCTATGTCGAGATGAGTGATGATGAGGAGTAATTTAAAACATTCTATGATTGTTGACACTTAAACAATTTATTTTCGAACAACTAGTTTATGATTTTTATTTTCGTTTGAGTTTATTTTCGTGTGATTTTATTTACGCACCGTGTAGTAAAGTTTGTCGTTATCAATATTCTATAAAAATAACATAATAAAATAAGAAACCAAAGTTATTGAGCAAAAATATCAAACTAGAAAAAATTCTGGGCAACTTTCACGCTAAAACCAACTCTGTCCGTGAATAGTGGTTCCCGGATCGATCCGACCTGATCCCGGATCGATCCGGCGTGAGTATACCGACCTGACATGGTTTTTTTAGCTGTTTGGCCGGATCGATCCGGTCCTTTCCCGGTTCGATCCGGGAAGTCCAAAAACGCCAAAACGGAGATTTTTTCTACTTTTGCAAGATGGGTAAGTTTCTATAAAAGGAAATAGCCAGCTCTCCTTACCATTGCTCATTCCTTTCTTATTTCTATCTGCATAAGCTTCCCTATCTGTAATAAAATTATGTCTAATCGCTCATCCCCCTCTATTAATAGTTATGAACCACATACTCCTGACAGTGTGGTTCCCGAGAGTCAAGCCTCTTGTTTTCATAACGATTTTCCGAGACGTCTAAATTTTGTTCAATCTCCTATTCTGTTGGAGAAAGGTTTAAACACGGAGAAGATAGATCAGTGGGGATGAAATCTAATCCGAGGTTGTGGATGGAGAAAGCTGATTAGGAATCCCAGAGGTAGAATTAACATTTCGATTGTTCGAGATTTTTATGCATCTCTTTCTGATATAACGACGGTAGCCTCATCTCATCTTATCACTGTTAGGGGTATTGTTATTACCTTTTCTCCAGTCATTATAAATCAAAATTTTGAAATCCCACCATGTACCTTTGATCCAAACCCACACTTCGAGTTTCTATGGGAACTCGGAAATGCTTATAATGTTGTCAATCGTACTGCCGAAGCATTCCAGTACGTGTTTCCACTTTTTGACCATGATTATGATTCAACCACTCTGGCTTTACCCCCTCATCTGAGGGCATGGAAACACTTCATTAATTCACGAATCTATCCTACTAATGACTTTGCTGCGGTTACGGATGACGAGATGCTTTTGTTGTATGCGCTCACTGTTGGGGCATATATTGACTGGGGGATATTGATGTACAAGACAGCAATCAATTTTGCGGTACAGAGGCGTAATAGAGGAAGGCCACTGCCGTTTGCTTGGCTTATATCTCAACTTTGTGTTCATCTGAATCAAGTACCTGAGTTTAATACGGACGAGATTTTTCCATCTCGTGGTTCTCAATTGGGATTACTTCCGGTCGATACTCCCGGATGTTCAACGGTTTAATATGTTGTTTAAATGGTCAGTTTGCTAGAATCAGTTGGAAGTTGTTTAAGTTGGTAGTTATTTAAGTCAGTAGATTAATATGTTGTTTAATTATTTTTCTTTAGGTTTGTAATAGTCCTTATGATGTTTAATATATATGTTTTTTTATTATGTTGGTTCTATTAGTAGAAACATAATAATACACGCAAGTAATATCACTAAAATAATAACATTCATCTAAAATTTTAATTTTATTTTCGAACCTACTTTTTTATTACTCACTGAACATCGGGACGATGCCACTTCGTAAGTGGGGAGTAGAGTAAGGTTAGTAAATAAAAATTAAAATTTTCATATAAATTTATACTTAATTGCTTAATACTTAGTTTAATTTTTCTTGAATAAATTTAAGTAGATAATATATAATATGAATAAAAATAATATAAATTGGTAAGAATAGATTTTAATTTAGTAAAGTAAATTAGATATATTATAATTATATTATATATGTCAGTTTTAGATTTTTATAAGATTTTAAGTATATGTAACTATACATAAATATTATCAAGTAATGTTTTTTTTGAAATTTAGCAAATATACTTATATCTATAATGAAATGTTAGAATAATTTTCTTTTCAAAACAAAATATGAATATGGAATCGAACTACGGATGACGATTTTTGGCATAACTTTGTTCATCTATAGCCAAATAGCCTACCTGAATAAAATTCCCAATTTTTGTCCCCACCTCAGCCAAATAGAGTGGCCAGACCTCACTCAAAATAGCCAATTGTGATTAAACTAATTATAACCGACCCTTAGCCTATTTTGGTCTACATTTCCTAAAAATCCCACGAGTTTGTACGTACTTATGAAAGGAGATGATGACATAAAAGCTAAGTATCGATGCAAAAGAATGGTATATGCTGAGATTGGAAAAGTTAGATAGGTATTAATATATTCGGTCTCACCTCATGACACTTGAAAGATAGTCGATTTTGGCAATGAGTTCGGGTATGTTGATATTCTAAAAATAAAAATAAAAAAGAGAGAGAGAAAATCTGAAAAATAGGTGAAATAATATCAGAATGTTATTAATCGAGATATTTTTGATCAAAAATATGAAGGTGTAAGTACGTACGACTTGCTTCTTTCTCTTTTGATTTCCTTTTTTATCCTTTCGATTAACCAACACCCTGAGCCTAAAACGTTATAAGCCACTTTGCCAACTACTTGACTTAGTCCTTGTTATAAAACGGATGGAGATAACTTCAGATGCAAGAAACAGAAACAGAAGCAATCAAACATAAACAATCAAAGGAGATAACAGAAACAAGAAGAACACAGATTTAACGTGGAAAACCCCTCAGTGGGAGAGGTAAAAAACCACGGGCAGAAAAGAGATATTTTATTATGCACTGAATTTTACAGATTTCAACACACTCGGATAATGAGACAACAACTGTATTTATAGGCACAAATCCCTAAACCCTAGCCGCCAGGAATCTTTGTCTGAACTGCCATAAATACCCTTACATGTGTCCTCCTTTTAATGACACTGTATAGCTGTCACATAACGTAATTAACGGATGTGGGACCCCGCTTGTATTCCGGACTCGACGGACTATCACCCCGCGATAGTCACCCCGCGACGAAGCTCGCAGACTCCACCCTACCGAAGCACGGAATTGAATACACTTCTCACCGTCCATCACACAAACCGTGAGTCTTCGATTGGTTCCACCAGATGTAGAGTTTAAGTCACTTTACTGACAAATCTCCACCTTGACTTCAACTCTCACTAGAGTCAAACAGATTGCATAACCGGATGTACTTGTACCGGATACATTCGTCAATGCCGGATGTACTTGTACCGGACTATCTCCACAAGATCCACTCCACCGATCCGCCCTCGGTAAAGTTTCCGAAACAGATTATAAGCTTTGAATATTCGGTAAGTCCAGGCAAAGCCGGAACTTACTCGCCGAACTTGGTTTAGTGAACATATCGCCAGGATTCTCCTTTGTGCCAATCTTCTTCACCACAACCCTCTTCTCATTCCTCAAGAAATGATACCTACATCAATATGCTTGGTTCTCTCATGATGAACCTGATCCTTGGCTAAATATATTGCACTAAGACTGTCACAATATATATCGGCCGATCCCGATGCAACCCCAAATCACCGACTAGCCCCTTCAACCGGATACCCTCCTTAGTTGCTTCGGTAAGAGCCATATATTCGCGCTTCGTTGATAAGGCTACGTAGCCTCGAAGAGTAGCTTTCCACCGACCACCGAATTTCCCAATGTAAACACATACCCGGTCATTGATTTTCTACTTGTCAACATCACCCGAATAATCGGCATCACGGTAACCGTGACCGGACCGATATCACCTCCATAAATGAGACCAACATCACCGTACCTCTCGTGTACCCGAATATCCTTTTAACGACTTTCCGTTGTTCCTTACCAGTTGAGCCATAAACCCGCGACAACACCGACCGCCCGAGCCGATCGTGGCCTAGTGCACACCATGGCATACATCGGACCGCCAACCGCACTAGCATAGGGAACTTTTGACATATACTCCTTCTCTTGGTGACCGTGAAGCATAAACAGACAAATGAACATTTGATGCCATAGGAGTATCTATTGGTTTTGCGAGACATCCCAAACTTGGCCAATATCTTCTCGCACATAACCCCGCCGAGACAAGAATAATTTCTTCGACTCTATCTCTCCGATCTCCATCCCCAAGATTTTCTTGGCCGCACCCAAATCCTTCATTTCAAATTCGACCGAGAAGGTTCTTCGATTTTGAACATCGACTTCCTTGCTTTGCGGCTATCGGCATGTCATCCACATACGGGACAAGATAGATATATGATCCATCTTTCAAATAGATCGAAGTAAACACAACGGTCATAAGGACTTCGTTGTAGCCCCGTCAAGCACAAAACTCGTCAAACCTTTTATACCACCGCCTTGGAGCTTGCTTCAAACCATACAATGATTTCTTCAACTTGCAAACATAGTTTTCTTTGCCGGGAACTTGAAATCCCTCGCCGTGTCATGTATATCTCCTTATCCACCTCACCATGTAGAAAAGCGTTTTCACATCTAATTGCTCAAGTTCCGGATCCCGCCGTGCCACCATTGCTAGTAACACCCCGATTGAAGTGTGTCGACCACCGGTGAAAATATTTCATCAAAGTCAACCCCTTCTTTTTGACCGAATCCTCTTGCAACCAAACGTGCCTTATACTTGACCCCTTCGCCTTAGTTATTCCTTCCTTTTTCTTGAAAATCCATTTACAAGTCACAACTCCCTTGTCGGTAGGTCGTTTGACCAATTCCCAAGTCCGATTCTTCAATAATGACTTCATTTCATCTCCCATGGCCGCATGCCACCGAGATGCTTCTATACATGTCACCGGTTCCCCGTAAGTAGTAGGTTCGGAACCTCTACCTCTTCAAAGAACTGGAGTGCATATCCACCAAATCATCATATCCATATCTCCTTGGAGGTATCCCAACATTAGATCTTCTAGCCCGCCGGCGCCTAGACTCGCCGATCAATGTTTGTATGACGCCCGCCGAGGTCTCGGCGGTCGGCTTGGATCGGATTCTCGGATCATTATCCGGATCGGTATAGTGTTGATTTGGATCCACCGATTGTTTCATATCGCAGACTCCACCCGAAGCTCCACCTGTTTCTCAACACTATCAGATTCAGCACTGGTTTCAGACTCAGTAGACCTCCCCACTGATGAGTTTAACATAGAATTTTCATCAAACACAACGTCCCTGCTGAGGATTACTCTGGACTCTGCTGATGACCAAATTCTATATCCCTTCACTCCATCACCATACCCCACAAACACTCCCTTCTTGGCTCTTGGCTCCAACTTCCCTTCACTAACATGATAGTAAGCTGTACTCCCAAAAACCCTTAGAACTGAGTAGTCAGCAGGCTTGCCTGACCACATCTCAAATGGTGTCTTGAGATTGATTCCTGTGTGAGGACTCCTGTTGATTAAGTAGCAAGCTGTCTTAACAGCTTCTGCCCAAAATCTCCTTGATAAACCAGATTGAGAAAGCATACATCTTGCCCTCTCCATTAGAGTTTGATTCATCCTTTCAGCTACACCATTTTGCTGAGGTGTATTCCTTACAGTATGATGTCTGGCAATACCCTCAGCTGCACAAAATGAATCAAAATCCGTCCAGCAGAATTCCAGACCATTATATGTACGAAGCTTCTTGATTTTCTTGCCTAACTGATTCTCCACTAGGGCCTTCCACTGCTTGAAGTTACTGAATGCATCACTTTTGTTCTTCATCATCACCACCCAAGTCATCCTTGAATAGTCATCTATGAATGACACAAAGTATCTGTGACCACCCAATGACTCAACTCTTGATGGACCCCAAAGCATCCGAATGGATATAATCAAGTGTTGCCTTAGTATTGTGCAACCCCGCCGAGAATTTACTTCTATGCAACT
Organism: Gentiana straminea; assembly: GCA_036785695.1. Lineage (NCBI taxonomy): Eukaryota > Viridiplantae > Streptophyta > Magnoliopsida > Gentianales > Gentianaceae > Gentiana > Gentiana straminea. The sequence goes on along the minus strand of JAVUPR010000241.1, from coordinate 47,771 downwards.
TCCCAAACACACAATGTTCACAAAAGTCCGGATTCTTGACCTTATATCCCCCAAGAAAACCCGTGAAGAAAGAATCTCGCATACCCCTTTCACCCATGTGACCTAGTCTCATGTGCCACACCGAGTCTCGCGAGACCGGTGAACCGCCGAGGATGCAACAAGAAGAAGCGGCAAGCGTATACGGTAGATCCTTGTAATATATACAAGGTTCCCCTCTTGATGCCTTTGAGGACCACAACCGAATCTTTGAAGACATTCACCGTCCACCTTCACCCTTGAAATTGAACCCTTGTTTCGTCCAATAGACTAAGAGATACCAAATTCTTGGTCATCTCGTGGAACATGTCTTACATCTTTCAGTGTACAAAATTTACCATCCTCTGTCCTTAACTTTACTGAGCCAATTCCCACAACTTTGCAAACCTTGCTGTTGGCCATATAAATTTGACCACCATCTATCTGCTCATAAGTAGAGAACCACTCTCTGTTTGGACAAATATGGTAGGATGCTCCAGAATCAAGTATCCACACATCATTGTGGTGTGTAGAATCCCCTGCAACTAGAACCGGATCCTCATCGTATTGCTCGCAGCCAAGGCTACCGTGCCGAATTGCCTTCCCGTCGTTTCTTCTTCCTTGGACAATTGGACTTCCAATGTCCCCGCTCCTTACAAGTAATTACGGACATCGGTAGACTTAGGACCTTTGGACACCGACTTCTTTTTCTTCTTCTCGTCCTTATCCTTTTCCACTATTGCTTTGCTAGCTACTAGCCCAAGAAAGCTGACGTCTGTCCCGGCGACCTTGTGTCTCGGCTCCCGGCATGTAAGGCGGACCTCACATCCTCTAAAGCTACCGTATCCTTCCCAACTATGAAAGATCGCACAAAGTTTTCATATGATGCCGGCAATGACACCAACAGATTAGGGCCGCATCTTCATCTTCAATTTTAACATCAATATTCCTTAAATCAAGTAATATTGTGTTCAAATGGTCAAGATGTTCCCTCGGTGGACTCCCTTCATGCATCTTCAAACCGAACAACCTCTCGTTTCAATAACAACTTGTTGGTCGGTGACTTGGTCATATACAAGCTTTCAAGCTTTTTCCACAACTTGGTCGCGGTGTCTTCCTCAAAGAACCTCGGTGATAACATCATCGATAAGCACAACATGATGGTTGAATGTGCTTTCTCTTCCAGACTGGCATAATCTGCTGCACTTGTATTTGGTTTGTCAGATAAAGGATTCCACAAACCCTGATGTTTCAAAAATGCACGCATCTTGATTTGCCACAGACCAAAACTGTTCTTTCCTGTAAATTTATCGATTTTTACGTTTACTTGCCGACATCTTTTCTTGCTAAAGATTACAACTTTATCACGGATCCTAGCACCTTGTCCGAAGGCCTTGGTGAAGATGAAGTTGATCGTACGGTTGTTTTCTCCAACCTTGCTCCGATACCACTTGTTATAAAACGGATGGAGATAACTTCGGATGCAAGAAACGAAACGAAAGCAATCAAACATAAACAATCAAAGGAGATAACGAAACAAGAAGAACACGTATTTAACGTGGAAAACCCCTCGGTGGGAGAGGTAAAAAACCACGAGCGAAAAAGAGATATTTTATTATGCACTTGAATTTTACGATTTCAACACACTCGGATAATGAGACAACAACCGTATTTATAGGCACAAATCCCTAAACCCTAGCCGCCGGAATCTTTGTCGAACTGCCATAAATACCCTTACACGTGTCCTCCTTTTAATGACAATGTATAGTCATCACATAACGAATTAACGGATGTGGGACCCCGTTTGTATTCCAAGACTCGCGACTATCACTCTGCCGATAGTCACCCCGCCGACGAAGCTCGCAGACTCCACCCTACTGAAGCACAGAATTGAATACACTTCTCAGCTGTCCATCACACAGCTGAGTCTTCAGATTGGTTCCACCAGATATAGAGTTTAAGTCACTTTACTTACAGACCTTGATTCCAAATATTTCATATAAGTTGAGATAAGAGAATAATTCTAGAATTTTAATTATATTTACTAAGTAGATTATGTAGAATTTCATTTAAATGATATTTGATAAATAATTTATCTAAGTTATATACACTTTTTATCTTGTTAATTTCTAAGAAAGATATAATTAATATATTTATAATATTGAAATGATATTTTACTAACTTGAGATTTAATCTACCAAGTATATCATTTTTATTGTAATTTTTATATATTACCGCTTATTTTGCTCGAGGACGATCAAAGAGCTAAGTGTGGAGTAGTTGATGTATAACATTTACATGATAAAAATTACGATATATTATATATTTTATCAACTCTTTATATATAAAATATAAGAAATTATAACGATAATCTTATGAAATATTAATAGTTATGAATAAATCTAATTAATAAAAAATCTAGTAAAAGTAGTAAAAAGTTATAAATTTTGTACCGGTTTAGTAACCGGAGTGTCGTGTCAGTTTTACGCGGGTATTTTTGGTATTTTATTGCAGATTTTTAGGTAAACCAAGACCCCGAGTGACGGCACTTTTTGAAGTAAAAACATGTCTTTTGAAGGAAGTAAGAAAGTGCCACGAGACTTAAAATTCAAGTGGATCATCAATTCGCAGTAGTATTATCGAATTATATTTTCGACGAACAAATGGCCCATCAAAAATGCATTTTCTGAAGAAGAGTCCTTCATGAAAGTTATAGATCTTTTCAAGAGCTTTCCAACGCTTCATGAATCGTGTCATTTGGAGATCCGAGCTCGAGTTATGATTTTATCAAGTTTCGATCAAGATATGAAAAATGCTTCCCGGATCAATCCGGATTAACCTCGGATTGATCCGGCCTTTCAGTTAGGAAACATAATGATGTGATTAGCATGTGATCTGCAGAGGATAAGCCGTGGGATAACATTTTTTATTCCCGGATCGACCCGGCTTCACCTCGGATCGATCCGGCCTTGAAAAAAACTGCCTATAAATACAGCAGGATCTCAGACAGAAAAGAGGGTACCAATATATATCTTCTAATCTCTTAAATTAGTAGTAATAATGTATATATTAGTAGGCATTTTGCCATAAATAATGTAGAAGCTGTAGTATTGTTGTAATGCTTGGACGGTTATCGGGAGTTCAATGTTGAAGAAGTTGTTGTAATTTCCAGAAGAATACGGCCTCTAAATCAGCAGTTGTAACCTGGTAATATTCTAAAGTTTTATGTTTGTTGTTTTTATGTTTTTCTTTGTAATGTTAGTAGGCTAAATCTATAACTAGCCAAGATATGTAATTGAAATGTTTCGATCTTTTTGGTAAAATGGATGATGACTATAACTGAAATTGACTAAAATTGAATTTGATGAATCTTTTTCTACTTGTAATGTATTGAAAATATTCGTATTGACGTAATTAACCAATATGAATCGCACCATAACCTAATGACGAACTAAACGGTGAAGTTAGGATATGAGAAAAAAGTAGAAAAACCGGAGGGTAAAAATGGCCGAGTGAAAACGTGACAACGGAATCCTATTTCCTACCCGGGGGTAGAATTGTTTTATCTTTTGAAAAGAGAAACACTTCTTGAAATTATCTCGTACCCGAGATCTAATTACGTTAATTCAACCGTTCTAATCGAGATCCTTAACATTGGCCGTATGACAAAACGGGAGTGACCCATGATTAAGATGACATTGGACGAGCTTGATGAAACGTATGACGAGCTTCGTACGCTCATGTGAGAGAGGAACTGTTGAGGTGAGGAGTGCACCGTTTCACATATTCAATTGGACCTAATAAAAAGGAAGAACGAGCACATCCATTAAACTAAAAAGATTGAATAATTCAATTACATATATCTTGGCTAGTTCTATAATAATTATTAGTATTTAATATATTGGTATCTATATATATATATATATATATATATATATATATTTATATATATATATATATATATATTTTACGTATGTATTACTATATATATTTATGTATTTATATATATTATAATAGTTTAGTTTTAATTTATGCATTTATTTTCTCGTTTATTAGTATATTAGTGACTCGTTTGATAAACTGCGATTTCGATCGAGATAATAATAAGTTGTTTGGTGTTTAACCACACTTAAAAGAATTACCACGTTTCCCCGAGGATTCGACACCGACTCACCATACTAGCACTACAATTTGACCCGGTACACTCGCCGGTAAGGATTATAATAGCACTAGAAAACGTCCGTCATTGGTCAATGACTTTGTCATATACGTACTCTCAAGCTTCGCCCACAACTCTTCGTGAATCCTCTTCAAAGAACTTCGGTGCTAACATTATCGACAAGCACAACAAAATCATTGAATGTGCTTTCTCCTCCGATTGGCCATCTCTCTCGTTTCCCGCACCACCGCCTTTGTCAATAGAGCCCGAGCCCTAGTTTCTTCAATAGAGCATGCATCTTGATCTCGCCACGGATTGAAATTGTTCTTTCCCGTGAATTTATCAATCTTTACATCTAACCTAGACATCTTGATCTCGCCGGAAATTTAGCGTTAATCCCGAACCTAGTGTCAATTATGACCTTGGTGACAATCAACCTAACTCAAATAGATTTCGATTCCCCGATGATAACCTTGACGTTATAACATGACCGTCGGGGATCACACAAGAAACAATAACACAGATTTAACGTTGTTTCCGGACACGCCGATACACTCGTTGATTCAATGAAGACACATCGCCCTGCGATAGTGTGAAGGCACAACACTGTACCGCCGAGTAATCTAGTGTACTGTAATGTAGAAAGTGGTTATTCAGTTATAGTTTGTTGTAACCGCTTGTAAATTACTTTTTACTGATTCATGAGGTTTTAAATACCCCATGATTAGCTATATTGTAATGTAACTAGTAATTTTCTATTCATCAATAATAATTCCGCATTTTATGTTTAGTTTATAATTCTATAAACTTCATCATGGTATCAGAGCATAAATTTGAGAATTTCTGAATGTTTTCCTGCGTTTTTCTCTGAGTTTTTTTGAAGAATCTTGAGAGTGTTCTTCATCTTTTCTGTGATTTCATTTTCTTGAGAGTAAACTGTCATCGGTTTTTTTTGAGTTTTCTAATCATTTCTTGATCGTTTTTCTGTAATCCCACTTTCATTGCTTTAAAAAAAATGTAGGAGAAATTCCCACTAATAAAATGCCCCTACCTCCTATTGGCCAAAAACGAAATGTTCCTATTGGCTAATAAAAGAATAAATAAATAAAGTGCTGAAAATCCAATATAAAATAAAACGAAATCCTAATTAATTAAATAATACTCATAAATAGCACGAATGATGGTATCCTCCGAGCATGAACCGGATCACATCAACATGTTACGAAATTCCTAAAAGGTTTAAAGGATGAGTTTGAACCTATGGTTTCCCAAGCAATGCCGATGGTACCTTTTCCTAAAATCCATGATGATTTTGCAACGGCAATCAAGTTTGAAAGACGAAATTGTATGTTGCTAACAAGGCCAAGAATCAAGATTCTATGACTCTTTTGTCTCAAAAGAATGGATAGGGGCAAATTGAAACAGTCGGTAGACCAAGTTCTGTGACTGCTGTAAATGAAAGAGCTAGAAATCCCAAGAAGATGCAATGTAGTTTCTGTGGATTTAATGGTCATACAGAGGAGATTTGTTACAAAAAAACATGGCTGTCCTCATGGTTTCAAGGCCAAAAGGGCTAATTTGGTAGAGGAAGAACAATCAGCAGAAAAAGATCAGGCCCCAAATAGGTCTGCAGGACCGGGGTTTTCAAATCTCACTGCACAACAACTTGACAAGTGGCTCTGCTGAGTTCTGATCCTCCTAGACATGCAAGATTTGTTGTTGGCCAACGTACTGAGATTGTGACACACTACTCACCTGCTACAAGGACATGTGATCTAAATTTGGTAAGATCTATACAATGGATCTTGGACTCTGCCATGTGATCTTGGACTCTGCCATAAATCACATTGTACTGAGATTGTGACACACTACTCACCTGCTACAGTTGTTCAAGCTCTGTTCGTTTAAGTCACGAGCTTTTTCATGTTCGTTCATTTAATAAACAAACATAAAAATATGTTCAAGCTTGGTTCGTTAAGGTAACGAGCTTGTTCACGAACGTTTGCTTAATAAACGAACATAAAATTATGTTTGAACTCAGCTCATTTATAAAGAAATTTTGTTTGAACTCATGTTTGAATTTGGTTTTCTACATGTATTTTTTCCTCCCAATTCGAGTTTGGCTTGCTAAGGTATAAAAAATTAAATCCAAATAAATAAATAGAAAAATATAAAAGCAATACTCAAACATTATAGTAATAAAAATATTATGACAACTTTATCAATATTCTATAAAATTACTCTGGACTATCTATTAGATTAATTGATGTCTTATCATCTTATGAATTAAAGTTAGGTTGTACATTGATTTGAATATATAAGGAGGTTCGCGAATATAATCAAACATTCACGAGTATGTTCGTGTTCGTTCGTTTAGGAAACGAGCTTAAAATCTTGTTCAAATTTTGTTAGGAACATTTTATTATGTTTTGATGATGGCCACACTAGCTGTTATAGCAAGCCTGAAAATAAGTTAGAATTCTCTGTATAAGTCTTTACTTAGAGTCTGACATGTTGTATAAGTTGAGTCAGACAAGTATTGTACTAGTTGGTAGAACGGCAAAGTAAAATCGATGTTCGGCAAAGTAAATGCGGCCAAGTACCAAAGCAGAACCATGAAGACATGTGGTCCGACTTATAACCAATGAAGTCTGTGATGACCTTGGATTAGTCTAAGCTACATTCCAAGTGATGAAACTTAATGTTTAAATATGGTGTACACTGATCTCACATAATTCAAGGGTTAGTGAAGTACAAAGATTCTCCTAAACTGAAAAGAATGAAAGAAACAGTAAATCGGCAAAGTGAACTGACTTTAGGCTGAGTAATGACAAAGCAGTGAAGGAAGACCTAAGAGGCAAAGTCAGAAAGACCACTTAACCTTTCAGGGAACTGCCAAGTAAACTTTACTTGATCGGATTTTGAAATATGAAGAAGATTCAGAGGATCAAGCATTAAATGCACAATCAATTGAGGATCAATCAAGGACGGATTTTCTGATAAACGTTTGAAGAAAAATCCGATCACTGAAATCTAGGAGAATATAATTAAGGGGGAATCAAGAATAAAATCAAGGATTATTCCCCTCATAAATTTAGCCAACGGACGGAAATTCAAATCAAGGATCATCAAGGCTAGAAATAGAAGGCATTGACAGACAAGAAAGAAACACACAAGAGAACGGTCACGTCTGAGAATTTAGAAGCAGAAACTCAGTCAAATCAAAAAGCCTTCATCTATGCTTAAAAAGGAATATCTAGTGATCAACTCAAAACTCAGAACTACAATTCCAACATCAAGCATTAAGTCTGATCAAAAAGTTTTGTGAATCAAATTCACATCAATCAAGAAACTGAATCAGAGCCATCTAAGAAGGAGTTGTGTTTGTGATAGTTGCTGAAGGATTTGTTCCTAAGGAGCAGTGAAAGAGACTGAGTCACTGAAGCTGTTGAAGTCAGGGAGTGATAGTCTTGAAGATTGTGAAGCTTGTGTAGTCAAGGACAATCAGGCTATTGTATCTGTGAAAACAATAGTGAAATTCATCACAGGAGAAGAGTGGATTAAGGGATTACACCATCCTGAACCACTATAAACCTTGTGTCAATTTACTTTCAGCAATTTACCTTACTGTATTTATTTAATGGCTTAAATTATATCATATATTTGTGATTGCATAAACTACTTTGAAACAACAAATTAAGAAGGGACTTATCCGCTGCCCAAAAGCTTTTAAATACTCGAAAAGTTTATGAAACTCTACTTTAGTCATTCACCCCCCCCCCCCTCTGACTATAGTTTTACCCTTCTCTGGGACCAACAATTGGTATCGGAGCAGTGTTCCTAGTATCGAACCTGTTCAGATCTAATTTCTGGTAACAAGCAAATCACACATTTTCAAAGTAGTTTTCAAATCTCGTGGTTTCTATACATATATATATATATCTTATTTGTACTTATGGATTCCTTAAATTTTATGTGAAAGGTACTTGTATTCAATGTTAATAATTTTGATGAATACAAAATAAGAATGTTGTCTCATCTTGCAGCAACTCATGAGGAGATGCTGGATGTGATTAATGATGGGCCAATCAAAATAACAATTGTGGTAACCACAGGAGCAGATCAAGGAAAGGTAATAGATAAACTCAAGAAATATTGGACCAAGGATGACATGAGAAAAGCAAATCTTGATTTTGTTGCAAAAGACATGACTTTGAAGACACTGGACATTAACATGTTCATGAGGATCAAAGACTGCAAAACAGCAAAGGAAATGTGGGGCAAATTGGCACTGATCAATGAAGGATCAGAAGCAGTCAAAGAAAACAAATTGTCTGTTGCAAAACAGAAATTTGAGAACTTCAAAATGAAGACTGGTGAAACCATTGATCAAATGAACAACAGATTCTCAAGCATCATCAGTGAACTACAACAACTTGGTCACACATATCCACAGAAAGAAGTGTGCCTGAAGATCTTGAGAGGCTTACCTGAAAGATGGAAGATCATTACATCTGTAATCAGAGGGACAACAAGTCTTGCAAACACTGACACCTTGACTCTGATGTCTCAATTAAAGGCACATGAATTTGAGTTGAACGGCGAAGACAGTGCACCAGCAGAGGCACATAAGGCTAGTGCACCGGTTGCACCTCGGCAAAAGTAACACGGTGATGCAAACAAAGAAAGAGACACAGAGCCGAAGGAACATATAGCTTTACCGGTTAAATGTTTTGACAGGTTTACCAAGAAGAAGCAATTCAAAGGAGGGTCATCATCATACAAAAAGCCAAGCTCAAACAAAGACATAAAGAAGAAGGATGATGAATACAGATGCTTCAATTGCAAAAAAATGCCATTTCAAGGCGATTTCCGAAGAAAATGACAAAGATGAGGAGAAGAAAAAGTACAAAACAAATTTGAAAAGAAGAAAAGCAAGAAGGCACTCAAAGCCGAAACCAAGAAGGTGAAAAGAATGAAGAATCATCAGACAATGATTCAGATGATGATGAAGCTGACAGCTCAGAAAATGAAAAAGCTTACCTATGCCTTATGGCTAAAGAATCTAATGAAACTAAGGTAACATCTAGCTCATGCTCATCATCTAGTGCATCCACTTCTAACACTGCACAATCTTCTATTCTCCCACTAGATTCTGCAAACATATCCAAAATCTCATGACTAAATTTGATGAAGCTGAGTTGAATCATGAAATTCTGGAACATGAGTGTGAGAATCTAAGAAAGGAAAATAAAAAATTAAAGAAAGAACTGGATAAAGTAAAAGCTGAACTAACTAGTAAGCAGACTTACTCAAATGATCAACAAGCAGCAGATGATCATACATCTAGTATTGACAGACCAGATGAGAAAATCTCCCTACCAGTTAAGACAACCATTTCACCACTAAATGCACCGGCCTTACAAACCCTCAAAAAGGTTTGGATCCGTATCCGGTCTTGGCTACAACAGTCAAGATGAGAATAGAAACAATGGACAACACAATTCTGAATCTAGGACCAACAATGGACCAAAGTTCAGAAAAGGACAGACCATAGTTTCAATCACTCATCCTGCACCGGTGAAGTCAAAACCTAGTGTAGTGAAACAGCAGACTAAATCATCAATTCAGCCAACTAAAGGCAAAGGTTTTCTGAAAGGTAAGGGAAGACTTTACCCTTCAGAGGATGATTGGAATGTTGCACCTCCAAAATACAGGAAGAAACCATTTCATACTATGCAACATGTGTTTAAGAAAAGCCAACCTAGGCATATCCCTGGACATATGAAGCAACATGAACACAGGTTTCCCACTGCATATTGGAAAGTGAGTAAGGATGCAAATGCACCAAAATGTAGAGAAATGTATCAGAATATCTCTAGGTAGAAACATTAGAAGGTACTCTGCCATGCCTTATACATATGAAGTTGATGACTTTAATTATCCAAAAAGAAGATCCTTTGGATACACACTAGGAGTATGAGGCATGACTGCTAACAGGTATGGACCCAAGCAGTGTTGGGTACCTAAACATAATTAATTTTTTTGTAAGTTGTCTGGTACATAGACAGTGGATATTCCAGACACATGACAGGGAACAAAGATTGGCTCACTAACTTCAAAGCTTTTGATGGACCCAAAGTTACTTTTGGAGGCAAAGAAAACCCTGGTAAAATCAAGGGGGAAGGCATAATGCACAAGAACAACTTGAAGATTCAAAATGTGGACTATGTTAAAGGACTGAACTTCAACTTACTGAGTATCACTCAATTCTGTGACAAAGACTACAATGTGCACTTCAACAAAGAATGATGCAGAGTGATTCACAGTCAAACCAACACAGTTGTACTTACAGGAAGAAGAGAAGACAACATGTATGTGGTAGATTGGAAGACAACAAAAGCAGAAACATGTTTGCTTGTCAAAAATAAACATTCAACCAGCTGGATTTGGCATAGAAGACTAAACCATCTAAACTTCAAGATCATCAACAAATTGTCAAAGAAAAAGCTAGTTGAAGGCCTACCAGAGATCACATTCAAGAAAGAAAGCCTCTGTGATGCATGTCAAAACGGGAAGCAAATCAAAAGCTCATTGAAGTCAAAACCCTATCACTCAACTACAGGAATCTTACATTTACTGCATATGGATCTATTTGGACCAGTCAGCATAAGTGGAAAGAAATACACTCTAGTAGTGGTAGATGATTTCTCCAAATATACCTGGACCATATTCATGAACAAAAAGAGAGAGACACTCAAGATGGTACCAGATTTGCTAAGAAGAATTCAGAATGAGAAGAAACTAAAGATCATCAAGATCAGATCAGACAGAGGCACAGAGTTTCTAAATGAAATTATCAGAACCTACTGTGAAGAAAATGGAGTACTGCATCAACTATCAGCAGCAGGGACTCCATAACAGAATGGTGTAGCAGAAAGAAGAAACATGACACTCAAAGAAGCAGTTAGAACAATGATTGCAGAAGCATGCTTACCAAAGAGATTTTGGGCTGACAGCATGCTATACTCAAAACAGATCAATCATCAACAAATATCATGGAAAGACTCCATATGAAATATGGAATGGAAGAAAACCTAATATCTCATATTTGCATATGTTTGGATCAAAATGTTTTGTTTTGAACAGGAATCGGTTGCATACTTTTGATGAAAAGGCTGATGAAGCAATCTTTATGGGATACTCGTACACCAAAGAAAGCATTCAAAGTACTCAACAAAAGAACCTTTGTAATTGAAGAATCAATTAATGTAGTCTTTGATGTGCCTAACACAAATGGTGAAAACCTTCAAGAACTTGAAGAAGCAGGACAAAGACAAGTCTATATGAATACAACAATACCAACTGCTATTCTAAATCACAATTTTGGAAATCAAGATGAACCTCCAAATAATACAACAAGAGGTACCAAGATAAAGAGCATGCAAATGATACACAAGTCGAAGTTGTGGAAGCACCAAGTCAAGAACAACTTCAACCTAATCTCAATCAAGCTAAGAGATCATCCCGTAGATCAAGTCATTGGAGACATTCACACAGAGTCGAACCGTAAGACAACCTGGAGCACATGCTAACATGTTTTCTATCTCAAGTAGAGCCCAAAACAAGAGATGATGCAATCCAAGATGCCGATTGGATTACGGCCATGCAAGAAGAACTAAATGAATTTGAAAGAAATAAAGTCCGGGAACTTGTTGACGCACTGCACATGGCCAACATCATTGGAACAAAATGGGTATTCGTAAATAAGATGGATGAACAAGGAACAATTGTCGAAATAAAAGCAAGCCTAGTTGCAAAAGGCTACTCTCGCGTAATTAATAGATTATGATGGACATTTGTACCAAAGTAGCAAGATTGGAAGCAATCGTACTCTTTCTAGCATTTGCCGCACACAAAGACTTCAAAGTCTACCAAATGGATGTCAAGAGTGAATTTCTAAATGGACTTCGGAAGAAGAAGTATATGTGGAACAACCTCCCGGTTTTCAACTCAAAGGAAAAGAAGATAAAGTATATATGCTCAAGAAGGCTCTTTATGGACTCAAATAGGCACCCGTAGCCTGGTATGAAACTTTATCACAATTCTTGATCAATAATGGATTCAACAAAGGAACTATTGATAAGACTCTTTTCAAGCTAGAGGAAAGAACAAGTACATTGCTAGTATAAATCTATGTTGATGACATTATCTTTGGATCAGAAGGTGAAAAGTGGTGTGAGAAATTTGAAAATCTAATGAAGAGCAAAATTCAGATGAGCATGATGGGAGAATTGAATTACTTTCTTGGTCTACAAGTGAAACAATTTGAAAGATGGCATCTTCGTCAATCAGGCTAAGTACACAAAAGACTTGATACACAAATATGGTATGGATACAAGTGGCACAGCAGATACACCAATGTGTGCAAGAGTTATTCTTGGAAAAGATGAAGCTGGAAAAGATGTTGATCAGAAAATTTATAGAGGAATCATTGGATCCCTACTATATCTAACTGCAAGCAGACCTGACATAGCATTTGCAGTAGGAGTGTGTGCAAGATTTCAAGCTCAACCAAAGGAATCACATCTTCTAGCAACTAAAAGAATAATCAAATACCTGAAGAACACCATAAATGTTGGAATTTGGTATCCAAAAGATGGAGGATTCAAGTTGATATCATATTCGACTCTAACTATGTTGGATGCAAAATAGATAGAAAAAACACCTCTAGAACTTGTCAAATGCTAAGCAAGAGACTAGTTTCATGGTTTAGCAAAAAACAAAAACTTCATATCTACATCAACAATCGAAGCATTATATAGTAGCAAAGCGCTTGTCAGTGCATATGTACCGTGGATTAGACAACATCTAAGGGATTATGGAATGGAGGAGAAGACAATTCCAATCATTTGTGATAACACAAGTGCCATATCTATTACCGAAAATCCAAAGTGTTGCACTCAAGAACAAAGCTTATTGATGTAAGACATCATTTTATCGTAGATCATGTTGAAAAAGGGATGTTATTCTAAGATACGTACCCACTGAAGATCAATTGGATGACATCTTCACAAAACCACTCACTCATGAAAGATTTATCATGTTGAGAACTGAGTTGGGAATGATTGAAATAGACTAAGTACTAAAGAGCGGCTAACTGGAGTAATCAGCTAAGTGACTTCACCAGCTGATTAAACCTTTGCCATTACAGGAGATGTAGCAGGTAAGGCACTGGTACTCAGCGAAGTTAACTTCACTGATTGTTAGGAACAACATACAACAAATCGGTGAAGGAATCACTACACCGGCTAAGTAACCAAACCAAGGCACTCCACCGAAATATGAATTCTAGTCACCAAAGAAACTAAAGTGTGAATCAAATCAACCTTATACACGTGGAAAATCAAGAAGTTATGAAGGATTATACTGTGAAAGATTACACACGTGGAGATCAATTTTACAATCGTGGAGGTAACCATATTATTTTGAATTATAAACGCCTCGATTTTCGGGATTTATCATTACTTGCCTCAATCCACTCCCCCACTATACTCAAATACCACAATTTATATGCATAAAATCACGCCATTACATCACAAAATCCTTCCATAGTCAACCACGTTCACACTACACAAATCATCCTATATAAACCACACTTAGAGATTTTTCAGAATTCTTTACGCTCTCTTGCAAGTCATAAACCCTACTTTCTCACTGCAAAATCAAAGCCCTCTCTCAAATCTCAAACACTGGCGTCATCCTCTTCAAACACTCAAACTGGAAAACAGTATGAGAAATCAATTGCCACTGGGTCATTCTTTCAAGATGAACACTACTTAAAGATATGTGGAAATGATGAAGATGCACAAAAACTGGCTACTGGATGCAAAAACCTAAAATTATCGACTTTTCTAAATCCTCCAATCACCGATATTTGCTATGAAAGTCTAATCTCTTTCTAGATGACATCAAAATATGTCTCCGGGCTCCCCGTGCTAAGGTGACAAATGGGAGGAAGACAAGATCGTTGCATCCGTCAATGGCACGTAAGTGGTTATTACAAATGAAGGTAATTCGCAAACATCTTAAACTTTCAAATAAAGGTCAGGCAAAAGTGGCTCTTGTTCCAAAAAACTTGGACGAATTTTGGGATACAATCGCTAAAATGGCAAACCCAGGCCCTAAGAAATTCAACTGTCTTAGATCTGCCTTGAAGAAATCCTTCAATGAGTTCAGTGCCTTAGTTGGAAAAATAATTGAAAGAAAGTTAGGGGCAAACAATGCCATGACAGAGGTCAGAATGCGTCTTATGGGAATCATTTATCACAGTCTGGAGTTTAATTGGGAAACTTATTTCTTCCTGAGAATCAAAGAACAAATCCAGGGAGAGGCAACTGCTGCTAAAAAGGGATTAGTAGAAGGAAAGAAGAAAAAGAGGAACTTCTGGGTGAAGAAATCCTATGGGATCCAACTACACTATCTTTTGCAATGTTTGAAAGTACCTGCCGTACAACTCCATAAATTACATGAATCCAAAACCATGTTTACCTATGTCAAACAGCAAAAGAAAGCAGGAGAAGGAAAGAGAAAGTTAACCACAAAACACACTTCTGGCCAAAGAAAGAAGCCAAAGGTTCAAAGAAATTTGGACAAGGAAGATTTTGGAATGTTGATTGATAAAGAAGAAGAAGAGGATTTTGAAGCAGAGGCAGAACAACCAGCAGAGGAAAGTGAAAGTGAGGATGAACAACCTCAAAATGAGGAGGTTGAGGAAGACACTGGAGATTATGAAGAAACTCCAAAAGAACCGGCACAGCTATCTGCAAATGATATTGATGATCGAATTGCAGCATATCTTGAATGGAATGAAGGTGATTCCAGAATTCAGCTTCAAGACTCCGAACGTATGCTTTCTGAGGAGGCTTGGCTCTTTGATTTTCTCGGGGATCGAACCCCGGTTGGTGTACTTGATGAATCTCCACTCGGGACATGGTCGATGCAAAGAAAAGCAAAGCGCCCCCGATCTCCGACATAAATAAGTGATGATTCGGAAGATGGTGGAGATGATCATGATAATACCGATCAGATGTTGGTGATGATCATGATGACAATGATGGTGATAGACAAGGAAAAGAGGATGAACCTACACCGATGCAATTGATGATAACATTCTCCTAAGTTCGTTTCTACAAACACAAGGTCCAGCAAAGTCAACCCTAGCTAAGGCAACCTCATCAAACCCACAAAATGCTCAACAAACCATGCCAGCTGATAACACCCCTGAGCCGATTCCCTAACCTTCTGTGGATACTCCAGCTCAGCCAACAGCAGTGTTAGACACTGGTTCAGCCGCTGCCACACCGGTCAAGGTACCACCCGGCACAGAGAAAGGAGGAATTGATGAAAGTGATGCACCCCAATTCACCTCTACTCAAGTACTCGAAGAGATAGAAGCTGATGTAGATGTCACTCAACGCATAGACATAGGACAACAAACAGAGCCAGACTGATGTGATCCATGGTGGGTGTCAAAAAGAAGAAAAAAAACAGAAATCCATGGTGATGCAAAAGAGGAGAAATTATTTATGTTATTAGCATGAATAAACTCTTAAGTATTTATTTGAGTCATTAGTCTTTTATTATATCACATTGGTTAGATAATCTTTTATTTTTTTTATTTTATTTATTTATTGTTATATTGTTCCACATTGCTAAATTAAGAATTGACTTCGAGTCTAGAAATTTATATAAGCGCACTGCGTTGTTTTTTTTGCGTACGCTTATATTTTGAGTGGAAATTTGATGAAAGTCTTTGACTTTGTTTATCACTTGCGAGTGAGGATCTCTTCGTTCGTCAGAGCCCACCCCTTAAAACTTATCGCCGCCTGAGCAAGCGTTGTGGCGTTTCTTGCCAACGTTCTTAGGTTGGATTATCTAAGATCGTTGTTTTGAGCTCGTTATTGATTCCTTTAGAAGATCCTAGTGTAAATCTCGTTCTCGATTCGTATCATTTGTATCGGAGCTTTCTTTGACTACTAAAGCGTAATCAAATATCCATTTTCGTTTATTTGTTTTTTCTTTTTTTATTTCGTTCCTGTTGAATTCGTTTCCTGCGTACCACATTCAAAGAAAAAAAAAAAAGTTCCAGTCTTGTTTGTGCCTACGTTCTCTTGTGATCATCATCTTGGATATACAAAAAAAGAAAAAAATCTAATTTCTTTTCCCAAACCTCTATCGTCGTTTGTTGTATCTTTATTTCAAAAAGAAAAATTTCCAGCCTCTTGAGAACACATATTATTATTCGCAGCTATTGCATCGAAAAAGGGGAGAAATTGTTTGCAGCACTTAATAGTTGTCCTGTGCGTTGCCTATTATCAAATCAGAAGTGATTGACCTAATTGGTTTTCCTTTGATTTGTTTTATTTTGATCTGTTTTATTTTATTTACAAAGTTTCGGCCTACCTGTTAAAAAAAAAAAAAAAAAAAAAAAAGAAGGGGCTCAGAATTACGAGAGTATCACACCCGGTGCGATATTTTTCACACCCGTGAAAATTCTCGCAAAAAAAAAAAAAAAAAAAAAAACTCTTATTTGTACGAGAATTTCACACCCTGGTGTGAAATTTGTCACACCTGTGAAATTTTGCTGTCAACCAATCTCCCCACTCTTTCCTTGTTTCTCCTTTCTTGCTTTTATTTCTTGCACCTATTGTCTCTTCGCACATTTTTTTCCACACACTTCCATACCTTTTTACCTAATCTCCAAACCGACCTCCTAGTTGTCTAGTCTAGATCGTTGGTTTCGATTGTTACACTTTGCTCGTTTCTCTGATTTGTTTGAAAAAGGGGTTACTTTACAACTTAGAGAGAGGGTGAGTGTAAACACGAGAGTTGTGAGGTTTTGAATCTTGCATAATGTCAGAAAGAGATAGTACTGTGCAAGGTGCTGTTGAAAGAGATTTTTTTCCGTACACGTTGTTTCATTGGTGAGAGGCGATCTTCTATGATTATTGAGCCGGACTGTTGTGCTATCTTAGTTAGTACGTATATGATCGCAAGTTATCGATTCCCACTATTCATCATCCCCACCCTTATGAGTTGCAGAGGATTAATGATAGGGGTACGACACGAGTTACCCAACAGGCATTGATTGTGTTCAAATTTAGTATATATGAAGATGAGGTGTTATGTGATGTAGTTCCGATGCCTGAGAGCCACATTCTACTTGGGAAACCATGGAAAACTTCTAGGAAGGTGGCATATAATGACACCATGGACAGATACATAGTATGCCATGAAGGGAAAAGGTTTAAACTTCTTTCGTTATCCCGCGAAGAGGCTCACAAAGATAAGGTTCGGGTCGCTAAAACCTTTGAGGAGCATGTAATGGAAAACAAAGCTCGTTTGAAACTTGAAACCGAAAAAGAAAAAGAATTGGTGGAACAGAAAAATGAAGAGATTGTTAAAATTCGAGATGAGGAGTTGAAAAACGATGAAGATACGAGTGTAGTGGAGATGAATATTAAGAATGATCCAACATTGGCAGAGATCGTGGAGTAGGAAAATGAAGCTCCTATATTACTAAATACTGGTTCGAGTTCGTCCTTGTTGTCTTTGCAGGTACACGGCGATAATCCAATTGAGGAGAGTTCGTTGCCTACGGTGGTCCTTGATCGTGATCACATTAGTGGCAAACCGGAGCATACTTATTCTGATCCATTTTTTGAGCTTATTGACACTTATTCGACCGGGACTTGCTATCATTATTATTTTGTTCCGTCACAGGAAGTTATCTACAGGTTTATTAAATCAATGTCCCACTATTATGATGATGCGTTTTTGAAGCGTGACTACGCAACAAAGCATGCCACCGATGAGAATTTATTTATTCGACTCACATTTAATCCTCGGTATTCGATTGGTGAACTTTTGTGTTTGTTCAAGTTTTGATGGTGATGGTGCTCGATTTTATGATGTCTTATTGATTCAAGGACGAATCCGTTCCAATCGGGAGGGAATGATGTGATCCATGGTGGGTGTCAAAAAGAAGAAAAAAATGGAAATCCATGGTGATGCAGAAGAGGAGAAATTATTTATGTTATTAGCATGAATAAACTCTTAAGTATTTATTTGAGTCATTAGTCTTTTATTATCCCACATTGGTTAGATAATATTTTATTTTATTATTATTTTTATTTATTGTTATTTTGTCCCACATTGCTAAATTAGCAATTGGACTTGGGGTCTGTAGCCTATTTAAGGCACCTAGGTTGTTCTTTTACGTGCATTATATTTTGAGTGAAAATTTGATGAATGTCTTTGACTTTGTTTATCACTTGCGAGCGAGGATCTCTTCGTTGTAGAGTTCCATGCCTTAGAGAACTTATCGCCTTGAGCAAGCGTTGTGGCATTCTTGCCAATGTTCTTAGGTTGGATTATCTAAGATCGTTGTTTTGAGCTCGTTATTGATTCCTTTAAGATCCTAGGGCAAATCTCATTCTCGATTCGTATCACGTACCCACCGACATACGACACAAACTCTTTCAACTCGGAACTGGCATATCAAATGAGGCCTTTGAAAAAGCAAAGCAGACATGTTAGCCGACGAATCGAGCAACCAGTGCATGTATCTCGCATCCATGGATTCAAAGATTTAAAGATGAAAGTCACTCCATTGAAAGAATATTCCAGTCGTTGCCGAGTACATTGATGCACAAAACATTGTTGTGCAAAGGCAAGGTGACTTGATGACACAAACCTAAACATAAATATTACCAACAACCTTGCAGTCTCGTACAACACATCTCTCAAGAAAATGATTCGATGGCATTGGCATTTGGCACCAGATTCCGAAGTGTAACAGAGAAGCTGATTGATCATGACAACAAACTCACATCCATTGTGTCAAAATTAGACGCTCTAATTGGTACAGCAGAGGCTACTAACAAGATCTTACTCCAACAACGGGATGATGTCGCCAAAACGGGGGAAAGAAGAGATAAGCCTCGAAGGATCAACAGTTAGATCCCCAAATTTTACTGAGGAGCAGCTAAGAGCAAGGGACAGGGAACTGAGAATTCGAAATGGCGCTGAAGAGCAGCTAAGAAAAGCAAGAGAGAAAAGGGAAAGGATATCAAATGAACCCTACATAGGTCTCCCTCATCCATTTCTAAGAAGAGATGATGATAAAGACAGATCGTAGTCGGCAAAGACCCGGATCAAATCAAGAAAGGAGATCAAGCAAGTCAACACAGAATCGGTACGAGCAGATAGAAAAGAAGTTTTCCAACCCACGTAAACAGTGCAAGAACATGAGGTCAAGTACGAGACAGGTAAGAGAATTCTTCGTAGTCCAAGAAGGTCTCAGTATCCAAACCAAACGCAAGATCAAGCATGGCAGACCGGCTAAGCTATCAAGATGAAAAAATGAGAGTTGATATGGCCAAAATGTACAACGATGTTAAAAGACAACATGCATCTCTTAAGCAAAATGTTGGAACCAAAGCAGACCAAGTACAACCCATACCACTCTCTCGCAAAAGGACAAGAAAGATTTACCAAGTGAGCAACAAGAAGATCTCAACTACATGGTAAAATTCTTCAACCCTATGGGGAGAATGAACAACAAGACCATTGGGGTCCGTACAAAAATCTCATGTTTGCTGACTCACATATTGCTGAAGCTAGGGATAGCGTGAGAAATACTTTGGAGAACCTAGGGCAAATGAGACTATGCCTGATTTTAACAGACTCTTTGCCAAGAGAATATTTCATGGAGTCTCTGAGTACACTGCTATGGCATACTGGAAGTGGAAGTTTCCATAGATCGATTGGAAAGATATGGAAGAGGTCCGACCACAAAGTTCAAGAGGTACAAAGTCAATTGAGTAAAATATAATTACCGTACTCGAATATGTTTTGAACTCATATCTCCTATTGCCCTTAAATGGATGAATAAAATTATTGAGTTTTATTACAATGTTTATTGTGGAAATTTTTGGTATACTTATGTTCAAAGCTTATGAGGGTTTTGGCATCATCAAAAAGGGGGAAATTGTTAGGAATATTTTATTATGTTTTGATGATGGCCACACTAGTCGTTATAGCAAGCCCGAAAATAAGTTAGAATTCTCTCGTATAAGTCTTTACTTAAAGTCCGACATGTTGTATAAGTTGAGTCGACAAGTATTGTACTCGTTGGTAGAACGGCAAAGTAAAATCAGATGTTCGACAAACTAAAAGCGGCCAAGTACCAGCAGAGAAACATGAAGACATATGGTCCGACTTATAACCAAGGAAGTCTGTGATGACCTTGGATTAGTCTAAGCAACATTCCAAGTGATGAAACTTAATGTTTAAATATGGTGTACATTGATCTCATGGATCAACCAATAAAGCTTTATGTTGCCAATGCTATAGAAAATCACACATTATCTGAAAGATGAGATGATACTCTTTAATGGCATTACAGACTAGGACACTTGCCAAATAAGAGACTCGCAAGTTATTAGTTCACAAATACCGCCGATGTCAAGTTTTGTAATCATGACCTTTGTTATGTTTGTCCAATGGCAAAACTAAAGAAAAATCCTTTTCCTTTAAGTACAACTGTTGTAGATGCTGTTTTTTATCTTGTTCATATGGATATTTGGGGTCCTTTGAAACAACACACTGTGAATGGACAACAATATTTTCTTACTATTGTAGATGATTTTTCTAGGTTTAATTGGGTTTTTCTTACGAGGCACAAATCAAGCTTCTAACCTTGTTAAATCTTTTGTTAAATTTGCTTCTACTCGCTTTCACAAAGTTATTAAACTTATTAAATCTCGACAATAGAGCCGAGTTCCAACTCACCGACTTTTATGCTTAGCAGGCATCATACATCGTACATCATGTGTCAAAGACACCCGAACGTAACGGTATTGTTGAAAGGAAACATCAACATATGCCGAATGTGGCTGTGGACCGAGGTTCTAGAGAAATTTACCTATTGAATGTTGGGGTTTCTATCTTTTACATGCTGTAAAATTAATTAATGCTACATCTACACCACTTCTAATGGAAAGCACTCCAAACAAGGTGCTTTATAGCACTAAACTAGACTTTTCTTTGTTTAAGGATTTTGGTTGCCTAGTTTTCTCTTGCACACTTCAAATAGTCAAGGAATCTTATTTCCAAAGAAACAATGATCTTGTACTCAAAGGATTTACGACAAAGATTGGGTTGGTTGTCCCGAAACAAGAAAATCGATATCAGTTACATGATGTTCCTAGTGAGATTCACCAATCTCTTGGAAGGCAAAGAAACAAACTACTATAGCAAGAAGTTCTTCGTAGGCCGAATTTAGGGCTGCGGCAAATGCGGTTTGTGAAATTCAATGGTTCATTTACATTCTTCAAGATCTGAAAATTCCAGTTCAACTACCTACTGTCTTGTTTTGTGACAATGTCAGTGCCTTGCACATTTCCCATAATCATGTCTTCCATGAAAGAACCAAACACGTAGAGATTGACTGTCATGTTGTAAGAGACAAAGTAAAATCTAGACTTGTCAAACTGCTTCCACTCAACACTAAAGAACAAATAGCTGACATTCTCACCAAAGCCTTGGATGCACCCATTTTCCCTTATCTGATAGACAAACAGGGAATTTCAAAGATATTTCAAAGTTCCAGTAGCTGAAGGGAATGCTAAGTGCAAGTTGTTCAAGTACCACTCTCAGCTTGAGGGGATGTTACATTATAGAGGCTGGAGGGAATGCTGAGTGCAGTCGGCTGATACACTCTACTGATTGAATGAAGACACAGCAGCCTGCTGATAGTGTGAAGACACAAAGCACCGCCTCGATAGTGTGAAGGCACAAAGCAATGTACCGCCGAGTAATCTAGTGTACTGTGATGTAGAAAGTGGTTATTCAAATTATAGTTTGTTGTAACCGCTTGTAACTTACTTTAAACCGATTCATGAGGTGTGTTAAGTTATAAATACCCCATGATCACCTACATTGTAATGTAACTTGTAACTTTCGCTCATCAATAATAATTCCGCATTTTATCTTCGGTTTATAATTCTATAAACGTCATCAACAATTGCCGTCGCTACTTCTACTACCGCATCTACTACTAATGCCGTCGCTTCGTGAATATTCTAGGTTACAAGAGATGTGTAATTATAGTCATAATACCTTAGACCTAGCCGACATAAAGACATGCTAGCAGATTGACTAAAATACCCTATATGTGAACTCATCTCACCGGCTCCACCGCATGTAACCCGCCGACATTGCCCTACTAAATTTTGCTCGCCTAACCTTGTCCCGCAGTTAGCTCGCCTTAGTACTCACTCGATGAGAGGTCAAGTCACCTTATAAAACAAAAAGATAATTATAAAAGCATCATCACAACATCCTCAAATGTCGTCCTCGAAATCCTCATCAATTTCTTGTTCCACCTCGTTCATCTTCTCAACCCCTAACACACAAAACAAATTTGTGAGGTAAGTACAAAGGTACTTAGTAAAATATTGAAGCTTTTGTATTAAACAAGTATGTAAAGTATGCTTTACGATTGTTGAGTTATCATTATGGTACTAACTACATCTAGTGGTTCACTTCATGCTCATCAACTCATCGTGACTAAACGTATCTAGCCTAGCTTATATCTCTTATGCCTACATTAAGGAGCACTACGTATGATGTATATCCACCATGAGATATCGTTTTCAACCTATAAGTGGATCACACCGATAGCCACGGGTTAAACCCGATAGTGTACACGTTCGGCAAAGTCCTTCATATATCAAGTATTTTCCACGTCTCTTGATCATATTTTCTTTCCCGTCCAAAATATTAATCGTTTTCTCATCGTAGGCAAGATTATCTTGAAGAACTTCCGATCAACTATAGCTTCTACATCCGTCTTTGTCAAACACTTCTTTAACATAGAAACATGAAACACATTGTGAACTCTTGACATAGATTCCGGCAACTTCAACTTGTAAGCCAAGGGTCCATCCCTTTACATGATCTCAAAAGGTCCAACATACCTCGGGCTTAACTTCCCATTTTGACCAAATATTTTAACTCATTTCATTGGTGAAGATGTCAAGTAGACTCTTTCACCAAAGATCAAACTCTAAAGGTCTTCTACGAACATCAACCCAACTTTTCCGACGATCTTGAGCCGTCTTCATGTTCTTCTTTACCAACAAAACACTTTCTTTCGCTTGCTCAACCAGCTCTCGGCCCGCAAGTTGCTTCTCCCCAACTTCATCCCAAAACAAAGGGCGTCGACATCTTCTCCCTTACAAAGCTTGAAATGGCAAGATACCCAAACTTGTGTGATAACCGTTGTTTTAAGGAAACTCGGCTATAGGTAGTGATCATCCCATCATCCGCTTACTTCCAAAACACATGCTCTTCACATATCCTCAAGTGTTTGGATTGTTCTTTCCGATCGTCCATCCGTTTAAGGATGAAAGGCCAAACTCAAGTCCAACGTAGTACCCAAATCCTTTTGCAAACTCTTCCGTAAATGACCTATGAACCGACTATCACGATCCGAAACTATTGAGATAGGTACTCCATGCAATTTCACTATATTATCCAAATAAAGTATAGACATCTTCTTCAACGACATATCAACCTTTGTAGGTATGAAATGGGTCGTCTTAGTCAATCTATCAATGGTCAAGTTGGCAATGAAATCCATTGTGATCTTATCCCACTTCCACTCGGGGATGTTTAAAGGCTTGAGCATACCTCCCCGGTTTCCTATGCTCGGCTTTTACTTTCCGACACGTATCGCACTCGCCACAAAATTTGCTATTTTCAACTTTATTGTAGGCCACCAAAAGTGTTCCTTCAAGTCTCTCGTACATCTTTGTAGCTCTTGGGCCGCAAAGGCTATCGTATGTGCCTCATCCATAACCCTTTGCCTTAAGTCTCCAACATTCGGAACACACAACCTATCTTGGTACCAAGGTTCCCACTATTATCTAGCACATAACCAACCATAGGCTTTTCTCTGGCAACTCGTTTCAAATCGACCAAAACCGGATCTTCAACTTGTTTTCCCCGGATATCATCCATCAAC
This sequence comes from Gentiana straminea, assembly GCA_036785695.1. Taxonomy (NCBI): domain Eukaryota; kingdom Viridiplantae; phylum Streptophyta; class Magnoliopsida; order Gentianales; family Gentianaceae; genus Gentiana; species Gentiana straminea. The sequence goes on along the minus strand of JAVUPR010000241.1, from coordinate 23,502 downwards.
TCAGACCTTTCCAACATAGGTGCCACAAACTGTCGATCCCCAATCTTCTCAAAACCCAAGATTTTTAGCCTATCCAACTGCTCTGCCACAACTTCAACCCCTAAAACCACAAACACTGGCTTTCTACTCAAAGCATCTGCAACCACATTCGCTTTACCCGGATGGTACTGAATATCCAAGTCGTAGTCTTTCACAAAATCTAACCATATCCTTTGCCTCATATTCATATTTTCTTGTGTGAAGAAGTACTTTAATCTTTTGTGGTCCGTGAAGATTCTTGCCATGACTCCATACAAGTAGTGCCTCCAAGTCTTTAAGGCAAACACTACCGCGCTAACTCTAAGTAATGTGTTGGATAGTTCCTTTCATGTACCTTAAGTTGTCTAGTGGCATAGGCGCTTACCTTTCCTCCTTGAATCAACACAACCCAAACCATATCCCGAAGCATCGGTGTAGACGTCATAATTATCAAAGATCTCCGGAAATGCCAAAACCGGTGCTGATGTCAAACTCTCCTTCAACGTCCGAAAAGCTTTTTCACACTCACCATTCCATTCGAATTTCACATTCTTTTGGGTGAGTCGAGTGAGTGGTGTAGCTATCTTAGAAAAGTCTTGCACAAACTTCCGGTAATAAACCGCTAAACCTAAAAAACTTCTCACTTCTGAAACCGTGGTAAGTCTTGGCCACTTCTCGACTGCTTCAACCTTCGCCGGATCAACTTGAATGCCATCCCTAGAAATCACGTGCCTAAGAAAACTTACTTGATTCAACCAAAACTCACTCTTCTAAAACTTTGCATACAACTATTTATCCTTTAGAGTTTTCAGCACAATTCTTAAGTGTTCTTCATGCTCTTTTTCATCCTTTGAGTAGATAAGGATGTCATCTATGAACACTTTCACAAACTTATCCAAATAAGGCATGAAAACACGCTTCATTAGGTCCATAAATGTTGATAAAGCATTTGTGAGTCCAAATGACATAACCAAGAACTCATAATGTCCATACCTTGTACTAAATGCTGTTTTCGGTATATCTGCTACCTTGATCTTCAACTGATGATAACCCAACCTAATATCAATCTTGGAGAACACTCGCCTGCCTTCCAACTGATTAAACAAATCATCAATCCTCGGTAGGGGATACTGGTTCTTGATGGTAAGGTTGTTCAAAGCCTTTTAGTCTGTACACATTCTCATGCTGCCATCTTTCTTTTTGTCAAAAAAAACAGGGGCTCCCCAAGGTGGAGTACTCGGCTCAATTATATTCCTTTCAAGCATATCTTTGAGATGCGCCTTCAACCCTTTTAAATCAGCCGGGGCCATCCTATAAGGTGCCTTAGCTACTGGTGCCGTTCCCGGTATAAGCTTGATCTCAAACTCTATCTCCCTATCCGGCATGTTTCCCGGTAACTCATCCGGAAATACTTCGGGGTATTCCTTTGCTATAGGGTTCTCTTCCAACTTAGGCTTAACTTATTCTGCATCCATTGCATATAACAAGTAGCCTTCACAACCTTTCTGGCAAGCTCTTATAGCCTTACCTCGCTAAGATTATCAAATGACGCTTCTTGCTAGGCTTGTAGACGTTACCTTGAAGGTCTTTGACGATTTCCCGGGTACCTTAAAAGTCACTCTATTTTCTCTACAAATTAAGTGTACAAATTTCTTGGATAACCAATCTATTCCAAGAATTACATCAAAATCTGAAAAGTCCAACACTATCAAGTCACTCTTACACCTGTAGGTCCCTAAACACACATCCACTTGCGGTATCATGTTAGCTACCTTAGTTACATTTCCTAAGTGCATAGTTATCTCCAAAGAATTCCTTTGAGTTTCCATTAGTAAGTTTAGTTTCTCAAACCTACTTTAGTCGACACAAACGTACGTATTGACGCTCCCGTATCAAAAAAGGCCGTAACTACTAGGTTGTCTAATATTATTGTACCTAAAATGTAAATCCTTTATTTAAATACAAGTTATAACATGATTTAACGTGCTATAATAAGTACTTTAATAACATAGAATAAACAAATTTAAGATACCTGAAATAACATTATCATCTAGTTTCACGAACTCATCATCCACGGAAAACACATGAACAAATCCGACTTGAACTTCCTCTTACATTACCTTGATTCGGTTTCCTTTTACTTCTCTTTCCAGACATGTTCTTACAAAGTGTCCCGGATCCCTACAAAGGTAGCAGCCACTTGCACTTGCTCGGCACTCACCGTTGTGTTTCCTATTACACAACGATCAAGGTGGTGAGCCAGTTGATGGAGTAGTTGTCAAAGATGATGTGGTCTTCTTTGCATTCTGGTGAGGGGCTGCCCGGTTATTTATTTGACTCATCCCAAAGTTTCTCTTTGCTCCAATGATTACCTAAGGCTTACTCTTGAAAGTTTCCATTTCTAAAGCCTTGTTCAACATTTGTGCCATCGTCTTTGGCGATGCTCCCATCATTCCCGCTTGATTTTCCCAAGCTAAACCGTTCTTATAAAGATCCATCGTCATTTCTTCAACTCTCATGATCTCATGATTTCCCCAACTCATTGAAACGGTTTGTATATTGTGACACAAATCATATGAATCCCTTTCTTGTGGCTCAAAACTCGCTTGGCCTTGTCGGCTTGCACCGTGAGTGGGAAGTACTCGGTATAGAACAAGTCCTTAAATGTTCCCCAATCCGTGACCTTACCGTTGCTACTCTCAATAACATCTATCCAACTTTCCGCCGTCCCAACGAGGAAACCTATCGCCAACCGAGCCATCTCGTATCCAGGGACATTCACATTCCTACACGCATTCTCAAAGCTTCTTATCCATATTTCAGCTTTGGCCGGTTCCACATTCCCGTAAAAGCCTTGAACTTGATTCCCTTTCAGCCTTGGTATACCAATCCACCGGAGGTTCTTGTTGAAAGACCGGTGGTGCAACCTGAGGAGCAAATGGTGGGTAAACCGGAGGGTAAACCGGGTGGGATAACCTGGAGGGTATCCATAAGGTACTTGTGGTGCTTGAGGTGTGTAAGGAGGTGGATACGGATGTTGAGGTAGAGCTTGTGGTTCTTGTTGGTATGGATGGTACCATTGATAGTGTGGTGGAGCGTGATATGGCCGGTGTATTCCGTAAGGTGGGTATCCAAAATAATAGCAGTGGTTAAACCGTGGTGATGGTGGGATGGTAAGTTGAGGTGTATGACTCACGGGTGGAGGGTAGAAAGTCTGTTGTTATGGAGGGTAAACCAAGGTTTGAGGGTAGCTTACAAGTGGAGGTGGAGGATAAAATTCTGTCACTGGTGGTGTAAAGCCTGGTGGAAGTCGTTTACCTTGGTAACCTGAACTGATCCTCCCATATGCCACTGTGGAGGTTACTCTTGTTGAGCCCATATTGTTTGTGTCTGATTCGGTTGTTGTGGAGCATTTGGTTGCACAATGATGACGGTCAAATTATAAAAGTCATCAACGTTGACCTTAAATCGAGATTAATAATATATATTTTATGATAAATCGCAGTGTATATTGATTATTTAATGTTATGTGATTTATAAAATATAATTTGGTATTTATCCGTTTATATTATATAATTTGGTATTTATCCGTTTTTATTATTTAAATATGATTTATTTTGGGATAAACATTTATTTTGTAGATTGAGATAATTTTTGGAGGATAAATGCAAATGGATAAATTAAATTACAAGATAATTCCAAGTAAATCCGGATGCATTAAAGATAAAGATCGGATAAGCACGGAAAGAGGAGTAAGGTATAACAAGAGCCAGCCGAGCCAATCCGAAGCTCTCCAACAAAAATGCGGCGGCCCTATCTCTTGCTTGGGGCGAAAATTGCATTTTATTTTTTGAGATCGGCCGGGAGTTATCTCTATTTGTTTTGATATTTTAAAGTATATCTTTTACTTAGCTTGAACCCCTATAAATAGAGGCATGCAATACACACTTTTTACACCTCGTACACTTCTCTCGAATTATAATAAAGTTCTCGCTTTTTTCTTAGAGTGCCTTTTATGCAAGTTCTCGCTATAATGTAAGTTCTTGTATTAAATTCTTTTTTGTTCTTTGTAATTAATTCCCCAATTATTATTTATCACTTGAGGTTGTTCGTTCTTCACCGGACGATGTAGATCTAAGGATACGATACGAGGCAAATGGGGATTCCTTGTCTATAAGGATCCACACGCCCGCATCCGTCATCCGGTGACTTATAGATGACTTTGGTATGATCGACAACCGTGTTTTTAGTAGATCTATATAATTCCTTTATGAACTTCTATTTTATCCGATAAGTATGTAGAAACGCTAAGATTTAGTTTTTCGCCGAGTCGGCCTAGCCACGTCTTTACGGTGAGACTGTCCATTTAGAATTTCTTATCTTAGTAGGCATGGCTACGGCTACGTTGCTCGTCTGTTTTAATTAGTGTATGATTAGGAAATACCAATATAGGGCTCCTAGGTTGGCTCATGAATTGATCTTCCGGGACTTTCAAATGAGATCTAGATCCGTTCGTATTTTGGAATTGTCGACACCTAGTTATACGTAAATCGTAGATTAATATGAGACCGTGCGTGTGTAATTGTTAATGGGACAGACCGATTCGATCGTCTAGAAGTACGCCTAACCACAGGAATGTTGCCTAGGTGAGGAATACGGTTAATATCGGCATCCCTAGTTTTGTAAGCGTGCAAGTTATATTAGATGGAGGCCTAAAGAGCGAAGTCACGTAATGTAGCATAAAGTGATCTCGTATGGCCTACCCGGAGCTAGATCTAGTTTAGGGGATGACTCCCGTAGCCAATATAAAAGAAATACAAATCGATTAATAGTTGTCGAGTCTAGCTTAATTATATAGAATCTCTAGATCCAAACGATAACATAACAATCGGGGAGATTAATTACGTGTCTTTATTTGTGTTGTGTCGAGTTGTGTCGTTTATCTTTTCTTGTCTCATGTTGGTCATAGACCGCTTTGTGTTCTTGGCATGAATAATTAATTGTTTTTATATAAATGACCCACAATTGGTTCATTGTGGGATCGACCTTGATTCGCTATAGCTATACTACGATGGACCTAGTCCTCTTGCTAGTATTGGTTTATGGTGGTCAAGTATTTTATTATCACTTGATCTACGTCATCACACAACTCTGCCCCCACCACTGGTATCGGACTGCCTACCCCCGCCTCCGACTCCCGAGCTCTCGCCTCCATGAACACCTCTTCCGGTTACTACCATTCGAAAGATTATGGAAGATCGTAACGTTACTAAGTGGTCTAAAAAAAAAACTCATCTCAAGAAGGAAGCCTAAAGGACGCTTCGCTCCGATACCAACCGTAACACCCGCTCCCGGATACCGAGTCCTTATCCGGAAAAGAAACGTTTGGCACGTATAATATTAATTAACTCAATATTATACTTAAGTCTCTACTACGTCGAATCGAGTTAAGCATTAACGGAAGCAAAAAGACTCGGGTATATTTTTTTCTCATAAAAGAAACAAGAATATAAATGCAATATTCTACAGATAGCAGAGTAACTTAAACAACAACGGTATTACAAACTTTACGAAGGTACGATGTCTAACAAAGTACAACTCAAAGAAAAGATAATTATAAAAGCATCATCACATCATCCTCAAATGTCATCCTCGAAATCCTCATCGATTTCTTGTTCCACATGTTCATCTTCTCAACCCCAAACACACAAAATAAATATGCAAATGAGGTAAGTAAAAAGGTACTTATTAAAAGATATAAGCTATTGTATTAAACAAGTATGTAAAGTATGATTTACGATTGTTGAGTTATCATTATGGTACCGACTCCATCTAGGGTTCACTTCATGCTCATCAACACCTTGTGACTAAACGTATCTAGCATAGCTTATCTCTCGTTATGCTTGCATTCAAGAGCACTACGCATGATGTATATCCACAACGAGATATCGTTTGTAACCTATAAGTGGATCACACCGATAACCACAGTTAAACCCGATAGTGTACGCTTTCGGCAAAGTCCCTCTCCCATTCAACCGTTTATAGGCCAGCAGAGTTGGCCACTTTTACTGACCGCCCACACATTGTGATATAGACTTGTGCCCATCCGAGAATGACATGGCATTTAGTCTTTTACTACACAATTATGTACTGTATTTATTGATCATTAACTAACCACCTATGTGTTTTCAAGGCAAACCTCACCCTAAGAAGCTCTACTCCCTCATTTAGACATCTAGACCCAACCCTTATCACATACACATACATTGGTGAATTCTAATTCACCAAAGCACAAGCCTATCATGCTTTTCCGACGGTCCCAAACTTCAATTCTTATAAAGAATCCATTCAAGGCCGGAACTAAGCACATCGAAACTCACTCAAGACTTGTTCGTGTTCATTTAGTGTTATTTGATCAAGAAATAACATTTAAAACTCGGTTTCGGGACTCAAAACATAGCATTTCGCAAAACAAAGGTGCAATGTGCTCACATTCTCGCTCAATGCGCACACTTTCAGCTCAATGTGCACACACTCGCCGCAATGTGCACGCACCAAGCTTCCAAGCATTCAAGAAGCTTCGTTCTGTGCAATGTGCACACATTTCGCCTTATGTGCGTACACAAACGACGCCGTATAACTTTCCCACTTTCTCGCCTCACCCAATGTGCATGCATTCTATCTTGTGTGCGCATATTGAGCGCTAAAAATCCTAAACGCGGTTTTCTCGCTCCCTTTCCGATTTCTAACTCATTCCCAACATGTTCTTCATCAATTTTGATAGCAAGACAAAGAAGAAAAACCCAACATACCAAACATAACACACTTATCTAATCACCAAAACATAGGATTTCTTGCATCAATACACCTATAACACTTATCCAAACTTCATAAAACTTGAAATAATACAATAGGAAGATCTCTTACCTCCTAGCAAGCAAGGTCCAACCCAAACTTCAAAAAATACCGCAGCCCTTGGCAAAACTCCAACAAAGAACTTATTTGATCCTCATTCGATTCACAAACCAATTACGATCAAGGTTTCTACACAACTAGGATTACAAATTATACTAAGAAAACACCAAAACTTGATCATATCCAATGATCTTCCAAAAAGGGCAAAATTCATACCTTGAAGAAACTTGGAAAACTTGGTATCAAAACGATCATTGCCTTCTCACGATTTCGGTGCTCTACTTTGATCTGAATACCACCAAGTATACACTTGGAAATTTGAAGAAGTAGCATTGCCTCTCTTTTTGCTCTCAAACTTGAAGAGTTCGTGTTTTCACTTTTCTGACAACTTTCTAGGAATAATGAGAGGTTTATTTCTCCAAAATAAACTGCTCCATTATTGCTATTTAATTCCCTTTATTACCACTTAATGACCATTAGTCCACAAATTCCCAATATATATATATATATATATATATATATATATATATATATATATATATATATATATATACATACATACACTGTTAATCCAAAATAAGTAAATAAAATATTACGTTTTCGCAAAATAACACGTATGTCCTTTCCCGAAAATCGAAATATTACGTATTAAGCAAGAATCTTGGCATTGGTTCGACCGATAATTACCGATGTGCGCCTTACCCATTCTATGGGAGTAATAGGATTTCAACTATCCTTCGTTCTATAAATCCGATATGTCATGCAGAGACAGATAGAAATCCTGGTCTTTATTTGTCCATTAATGGTAATCTTTGCATAGGCTGCATGCCTTTGACTAAGGTCTTTTGCTGCCTTTATGGCTTTACACAGTCATTTCGAGGCCTGGAATACAACCCACTTTTGGAATCAAAGCCATGTCCTTCCCGGGGCCAGAGCAAGTTGGGTTGGGGAATAGAGCAAGAAGCGCGGTGGGGTGGTGAGTGGTGACAGAGGACGTGCTCCTACGGTACAAAGAAGGATATGATCAACTACTTGATTGTTGGGAACTTTCACTCCTTTATATCCGAAATATGCCTTTCTAGAGCATTACGATCTACAACTCAAATGGTCCCTTATGAAGTCTCTATTGGTCTTATTCTTATTGTGCGCCTTGTGAGCGCATTTGGATCCGCGAAGGCAATAGCTCGGATGTTCCCCTAACCAAACCCGGGAACGGACCGGAGGGAACCGCAAAGATGGTGAATGTCCGCGTCTTGCCGCAAGGCTCATTTTTAGTTGTGAGTCATAGGGGGCAAACTTTATTTGATCAAGGACCGGGGAACAAGGGTCCCGGTACTATCCAGTGCGAAGAACCCCGGAGGTGACCGCAATGAGCGTAAATCTCACTCACAGCCTAATCGACGAGTAAACACTCGAACGCGAGAGCAAGGGATCACCCAACGAATGGACGAGCTCAAAGGGGGGACGGGGCAAGAACCATGCTTTCGTGGAAGTGGCGGTCCGAATCTTACTCCGAACCGCAAGAATAACTAACTAAGCCGTGCTATAAGGGTCATTCTCCATACGGGACGGGGAAAAGCCCGACGGTTGTTTAAGTAGGTTGGGTGACGATCGTCCATGAGTACTTATAAACCAGGGCAACAAAAGTGGACGATGATGCCGCCCGTTTTCATTTCGTGAAAGTCACCGCAGAGGAAAGGCTCCAGTAGTGATAGCACGTTCGCTTCTTTTCTAGAGAGGGGGCCGAAATCCTTTCTATTGGTTCGTGCGTGGCACTGGTATTAATGAAGCAAGGGCGGATCAACATGTATGTAAATGGCGTCCACGGACCCCGTTAAAAATAATAAAACTCTACATTTTACATATAGCAAAATATTTCGACCCCGTTAAAAATAATAAAACTCTACATTTTACCTATAGAAAATTATTTCGACCCCATTGAAAAACAATTTCGGATCCGCCCCCGGCCGGCCAACCAATTTTTCTTCCGATGGCTACCGTAAGTTCTCGCTTTAGCCATCTATGTACTTTTGAGTACTAGTGACTATATGTTGTATCCGAGTGAGACGTGCTTAGCTACTTGTTGCGTCTACATTGCCTCTTATCGCTATTGTTCCTTTCGAATTGGGAATTTTCGTGCTAATGTGGTTGAAGATATGACATCCCTCACCGGTTGTAGAGTAGGCCTCCTAATTATAACATTTTACGGTGATGAACCTTTCACCACCACGTAATCCACTCTTAGAGTCTTGCCTTGTGGACTTTTCCCAAAAGTCAGTATTTAATCGGACAACTCTTTTTTGGGAACATGGTCAACCGTAAATTATTATGTTCGCGATTTTTCATCCACCGATGCGTAATCCCAAAAGTTGCACATGTGGCCTTGTGAACCCAAATGGAGGATCTAGTACCTGTGTCGATACAAATTCGTTTGACAAGATACTTGCGGAATATAGCCTTTATGACCGAACCTTCGCTTCCAATTAATTAGGAAATGGATCCGCTGGTCCATATGAAACTTCCCCCATTAATTTGATCATTTTCTCTCCTCAAAGGGAACTGTGGCCCTCCTTTATGCGAGACACAGATGGTGCGGTATGTCCATCTACAATCATCAAATGGTGTTGCTTTTAGCTCAATTAAGCCAAAGCAAAGTGTTTGAGTGCCTCTTTCTTTCGAGTCATGCATATGAGGATCTTCCATTACCGTTTTCCCTTCGGGTTCATAATATTTTGCTGCGAAATACCACAAGAGCCTTCGAAGGATAGAATCTCATCCCTCTTTGTAGAGCCAAAATGATGATGCTCCGATCGTCGTGGAGGAAATCTCGGTTTAGAATCGATCGGGTTATTGGGACGTAGTATAACCCAACTATTAATTTGGTGCATTTGTAGATGATTATTACATGAGCCAATTAATTGACTCGTTTACGTACCTAGGTGTGTGGGATCAAGCTAGAAAGTAGTTCTAGTTTTGGAGGTGATAACATCTTTTTTTAAGACTCCGTTGTGGGAGTTAATGCTTTGACGCATGTGACAAAGAACATGGCTAAGATCTTGAGCGGTTTATACATAGCTTGTGCCATAATGGGACATAAATCACGGAGTCATTATTGCGACAGCTACCATCGTGAGGTAATGTCCGCAAAATGGCCGTAATGTCCATTACCGACGTTCGAGGTCGATGACGATATTTACTGAATTGTGAATCCATGACCGAGGTAAACTTGAACCATGTCGCAATATGAGTCGACAGACATCTCATGTCGTCCGTTTGTAGAAAACAAAGGATGACCTCGCGTCATATCGATGAACCAGAGGCGACATGTGCTATAAAGAGATAAACTTTACCGATGTCCTCTCGAAACGTAAGGTCCAAAAATTGCGCCGAGCCCTCGACCATTTGTGGAGAAGATCCTAATTATATAGACCGTTAATTTCTACGTGTATGTGGTCGGATCATAATCATTTCACCTATATTATAATCAATGCGTAAAAATAGATCGTATCGCTCGTTATGCTACAATGTTTGTAACACTAGAATTAACTAACATTAATTCAATCACTATATTAATTCTTAATTTTCTTTTCTTTTCTCTTAAATCCCCCGTATGCGTAACTCATTGATTCGACTAATTCGTAGCTTCAAGACGAGCCGCGCCACAGAGCCTCCGACTCTTATTATATTCTTTATATATATATATATATATATATATATATATAAGATGAATTCCAATATATTAGCTGCGCATTAATACCATAGGCGGATCTACCCTTTGCTAAAGGGGTCCGCGACCCCGTTAAATATAAATAAATCTCTACATTTTACGCGTAGTAAAAATATTTCGTACCACGTAAAAAATAAAATTTACTCGAAAAAAAATTACTGACCCCGCCGAATAATATTTTTGATCCGCCACTTATTAATACCATCTCTATCTTCAATCTTATTTTATATAGATAATGCATCCCAATATATTAGCTGCGCTTTGATCTCAGAGCCCAGATTCTTGCAGCGAACCTTCTATACCTTCTGCTACACTATTTTTCCTCATATTTTATCTCATTTGTGTTACTAATTGTTTGCTTATGTAGATGTGCCGTTAGAATATATCTTTGCATGTGTACTAACCGAAATCCTCGGGGTTTGACTCGTGTATATCTTAAATCTTCTGACTATCTGTTTTTGACCAATTATTATGGAAATATTTAACTGGTATGAAACGTTAATAAATAGTACTAGTTGTGACAATAATATTCGGTCTTTAAAAGTTAGTAAAAGATGATTAAGTTGGTGATACTTCGTAAATAATAAGTATGTGGTAAAACTGATTGATGTTTGGGAACATATAGTGAAATCACCATTAATGCCTCTAAAGTCTAAACATTTGGAGTGTGGCCGTGAAGGAAACATTTATGACGATCATTAATGACTTGGAACGAATAAATATGACGATCTTGTACTAATTATGTGTCTAGAGAATCTAAATGAATCACATTATCGATGATTATTTATGGATTAAATTTTAATCTTGATGTAAATATAGATTCGTGACATTTCAGTGAATGGTATTTGTTGTGGCCTTAAAGATTGTTCTGTGAAGCTTTTCTGATCACACCCGTGTTGGTAGCATCCAAGGATTGGCAAACTTGGGAATTTACGTCACAATTACAAAGATGGACTCAACTCTTTCGTGCGGAAGAAGTTAGATTGTTCCTTTGCTTGTTAAATCTTGTAATAATCGATCGTAATTTAGGATATCGATCATAAATATCAAATACTAGTGAAGTAATGATAAATGACGATAAAACGTTTTGCGAGGGCCCTACATAGCATAACGATTTCTTCATATACAATTCGTCTCTCTATGTGTGTGGTGGGGTGGGGTTAATCGTAAGTAATGATTATATAGTCATTGTTTCTGGTTCTTGGCCTATGGTACCCGGTTTGTCTTCCAAATTCATCCTTAATATCTAGATCGTCCTCGCTAGTGTGAGCCTACAAATTCATTCCCGAAAACCTCGGAGTTTGACTCGTGGGTATCTTAAATCTTCTGACTATCTATTTTTGACCAATTATTATGGGAATATTCACATGGTATGAAACGTTAATAAATTGTTGTTCTCTAATTTAAAGTTAGCTTTGATACGGCGACCAAAGAAACGGCATAAACATGAGTACTTGTTCGTTTTGAGTACACTGCATATGTTTTTCTTAAGATTTTAATTATTTGCATCACACCGATTCTATCGATTCACCACTTTACATGCGTATTATAAGAAAATCGACTTCACAAAGCAGATCTGCCTTTAACCAACTTCTCATGATTCTTTCCAATGTCGTTTCTCACAACGCGCCTACGGAGACTCGGTTCTTGGCTTCAAAAGTAACATTCATAAAGTTTCGATTCTACCATGCGCGCATGTTGACAAGGGTCGGAAATTTATCAATTTTTTCCCGTATCACACATATATTCGTATATTTACCTCTCGTATACGTAATTATGAAAGAATGTATAAAAAATAAGGGTCAACGCATAAAAATAAGTGGCCGCATACACATGTATACGCGTTTATTAAAAAAAAAAATCTCCACCGTTATTAAAAAAAAAAATATTTTAAAAAATTCGGCCGCACCCACAAGTTGTCGCGCGAGCCGCCCCGGTTGAGGCAACATGTCCAATTCCTTGTTGGATGATAAACATGTTCTAATAAGACTATCATCACAAGATGATTATAATTGGCTTCTTTATCGATGATATTGTTCTATAGACAAAACTCGATTTTATCTAACCGGACTGGATTATCGAATAATCGAGAGTCGTCATTGTCATCTATTGGATAGAGATTTATGAATTACTATTCCATAACATTGGTTTAAATATAGGTCGGGCCGGCACTATACATTACCTGAATCCCGTTTTTCACGAACATACGAAACAAATTGAGGTGTATTGTCATTTCGTGAGTGATGCTATTACATATGGATTGATTGTTCCGTCCTATATGCCCATGCAACATCAGTCGGCGGATATTCATTGGGACGGCAACAAGCTCAAGTTCTTATTGTGCAAGTTGGGCGTTCGAGACCTCCACGCTCCACTTTGAGGGAGGTATTACGATATATTGTGATATATGTGTTGTATTTTGTAATTATATATTAGTAAAGGTAGAGTGGTAATTATTTGTAAACGACGACGCCCTAGATTTTACTATATATACCGAACATATGTCATTGATGAATAAAAGGAAAATCTTTTCCAAAATTTTAAATTAGTAGCAGAGCTGCAGGCCATGGATCGAACCACGCGAACATTATTTTAAAAAAAATTAGGGGTATTGGGAGAGATTGCTCACACCCTTGAATAAAAATTCAGTAAGTGTGTGAGTATTGTCCGCACTGTAGGGGGTGTTGGAAAAGATTGCCACACTTCGAATATATAAAGAAATATAATAACGTCTTTACTACCACCAATTGGCTTTAATAGAACGATAAACGCTTGATCATAAAGACAACATATGTCGAATTGTATCGCTGGTGGGCAGGCCATACCCAAATTGATTCTTCTACTATTGATTTAAGAAGACTATCTGCTGCACAATTTATGGTCAAAGTCGATCAAAAAATCAAAATGAATATAGTATTGTGATCGTGGTCGCCGCAGGAATTCGGTGATACGGTCGTGGATCAAGAACGATACACCGTAATACAAGTTTATACGTATTAGTTTTAAAGTTTCAAAAAATGATTACGGGTCGAGAAATCAATATTTTTATATAAAAAAAATCGAGGGTCGGTTAATAGTAATTAGTGTATAAATTTTTTAAATAATATAAAAAATAAATACATAGGAAATAAATTTTTTTGGGGGATCAAGTGACCCAAATTCTACTACTTGGAGCCGCCCTTGATTGTGATTGGGAAGGATTGATGACAATGGTACCGAGTCGGTGGTACTATAAAACGCGAGTAAATTGTATCCTATAGGAATCGTTAAGTATCAAATTCAAAAGATCGTTTCTACTTCAAGCCTACACTACTACGGAACGTGGTGATTGGTCGATCACCAAAGGTATTAACTAAATATACACAAAAGAAAAGAGTAAACTATATAAAAGAGATAGCAGAGCTATGATCCGACCATTACCGTATTCAGAAGTGATTTCGATCTCCCGTAACGTTCTTGGCATTGGTTGAAGGGTGTTGTCTTCTATTTCTGAAACTAGACATTATACAAAAATCTAGCCCCTATGCTTGGTTCAACAGTCTCCTGACCAGATTTAACTGACCTAACACGGTTTACTCGATGAGATGCTCAACAACGTTGATATAAACCTCACACATACAAAACCGAATTTAAACAACTCGCCTTGGTTTTTACACGGTGATTCTAGAACCCGGTTCTCACACCCTCTCGCAAATTACACATGTAAAGACGATACATGAAATACGATTACCGAGTGATCAAATCAACAACCGTGATCAAGCACAAGATCTAAAACAACAACAAAATAAAAAAATCAACAACAAACACATCAAGAACACTTGAAACAAAAGCTGTGGTTCGATTTCACGACTTTCACATAACTCGACTACCGGAAAAGTAACTACTCATTATACAAAGCAAAGAACAAGAAATCAACAAGAAAAGCTAGCATGCATCAAGAACAAGATAAGAAAGCAGCTGGGATTACGTAACGAAGGGATAAAGAACACCGAGAGAAAACACAATCCAAAATGAAATAACAAAAGCCTGTAATCACCGATCTTCGGATTCTAACAATTTAATCCTAATCTAAGCTAAAATATGTACAAATCTAATCTAAGCTAAGAAAAAAATCGAAGAACGGAGAAAACGGGTCAAGAAGATGATGATAATGGGTTTTTTCACACAAAAAAACTATAAGGATCGGGGAAAGTGGAAATGACACCATAGGCGTGTGCCTATCATTCTTAAGCGTGCGCCTATCATTCTTGAGAGTTTGATCAAGCCAGACATATTTTCATTAAATCACTCATAACGTTTTGTGTGTACATGCGATCGGAGTGATTCAAAATGCCTAGAAAGCTCATCTAAATTTCTACAACTTTAGTGAAGATGTACAACCTAGAAAATTCCTCTAAGGTGAATCAAAATGCAGATCGGATCCAAGCTTGTCGATGCGAAGCGGGTCCACCGGGGTTGAGAAAAAGATGAGTGAGTCAAGAAAAAGGCCGAGGAGGATAGTGCGGGCTCGCCGAAGTTGAGAGGGTGAAACTTCAATCCCTTCGTGAGCAGGAGATCGAACATTTCAATCGACAATGGTCGACATGAAGCGAGATGGCGAGCCGGGCCCGAGATGTGGAAGAAAGATGAGGAGGAGATCTCGATGTGATTCTTACGAATCAAATCCTTTGTTTTGCCCAGAAGAAATTGAAGGTAGTCAATACGAGCTATGATCCGCGCCTTAGACCAAGACTACGGTTGGAACGCCACAACGTAATGCTCACTTACGTTGATAAGTTCTCAAAGCGGGGCGATCCTCCAATCCAAGAGAATCTCACACACAAGGTGCACAATTAAGACAATGCTTAATCGAAAATAATATTCACTCAAAACTAACTTATTAATACAATGGCCGGTGTTTGCCTTATATAGGCTTACACATCAAAGGAAAAATAACTTCTAAGCAATGCGGGAGAATGAAAATAAAAAACTTATGTAACTGTGGAAATAAAATAGTAAGCGCCCCACTACGGGGCTTTCTCGGTGTTTCTTGTGTGATCTAAGCCCACAAGATAATTATTACATAAAACCCAACATAAAATAATTAAAACAAGCCCAATTAAACCTAATAATGGCGCCACACTTAAATGGACAACCTTATTGATGGAATAATTAAATAAATAACTTTCTTCCACATTATCCAAGTCCATCTTCATGGTCTTCAAACCCAATAATATAGATAGTGCATTTTCCGGGCTGGTCTTCAACTTGCTTGACCGGATCACATCATTCCCTCCCTTGATTCGAAAGGATTCGTCCTCGAATCAAGGATGTCGTAAAAGTGATCAACACACACCAATCTCGAACAAACCACAACAATCCTCAATGAAATACCGGATCAAATACAAAGTTGATAAAGATGATTGCAACCCAACGGATCGTTGACACGACGAGCCAAGCTTCACCAACGGAACAAAAGAACAATCCCGCGGTTTGATATAAATGACGTTGAAGCTCGTAGTGATAGCAACAGAGTGATAGCAATGCAATGTAGGACAAACAACAACATATGCACAGTAATGGATCAAAGAAGATATGCTCCGGCTTGCCATCAATATGATCCGGATCAAGATAAATCAAAGACGAGATACAGCCGCATTGGACGCATCTAATGTACTCGGTGTCCGCTTCATATGGCCGATCATCATGTACCCGCAAAGAAGATGCAACAAGGCCGGAACAAGAATTTTGTAACACATCATCTTCTTTGCTTCCACCAAAATCAACTCCTTGCATTCATTCTTTACAATACTCCTCCGACATCTCTACTCTCTCACCCACTAAGTCGTCTTCATTCACCTCCACCACACTCTCACTTTCCTCATTTTTCATCTCCTCCTCTCGAATGTTAACAACCTCGTCGTTTTTTGTTCCACCAATTCTTTTGCTTTTTCAGCTTCAAGTTTCAAACGAGTATTTTCCTCCATTACATGCCCTCAAAGTTTTTAGCGAACCGAACCTTATCTTTGTGAGCCTCTTCGTGGATAACGCAAGGAGCTTAAAGTTTTCTACCTTTATGGCGCAAAGTGTAGCTATTTGCATACCCATCATAAGTAACTCTTCTATCAAACTCGCCAAGGTCGTCCAAGTAATATATGGTCGACGTGTACGCCTGGGGACTACATCACATAAAACTACACCATCGAGTTTACCAAGATTGAAGGAGATTAAGGCCTGTTGGGTAACCCGCATTTCACCAACATCATTCAACCACCGCAACTTATACGGATTTATAGACGGGGTATAGTAGGAATGGATAATTTATCCGATCACATACGTACTAACTAAGTTAGCACAACAATTAGGTTCAATAATCATAGAGCATAGCCTTTCACCAATCCAACAACGTGTACGAAAAAAATCACATTCAAGCATAACCTTGCAAACTATTATCTCTTTCTCGTCATCGTCTCAAAAGAAATGACCTCACAAACTCATGTGCTTGCACTCACCCTCTCTCAAAGTCGTATTGAAACTTTTCGACAAACAGAATTACACAGGTGTGAAACCCACGTATTTAATGACCAAACTAAGACGAATCGCTAAAACTCAAAAGACAAAATTTGTAGAACAGAGAGTTTTCTAAATGATGTCAAAATTTCAGATTTTTCGGAGGTCTAGAAGTCGCCCAAACAATCATTTTTCAGAAACTAGTGCAATTTGTCAGAATTCTCCGCATTGATAGCAGTGTCTTACGGTGCCGATTGCGGGATTAAACTACAGCGAATTTGGGAAACCTAAAAAGATAAAAGTTGTAGATCGGAGAATTTCCTATTAGTTCACAAAATTTCAGGCAATATCGAGTCGATTTAACCCACTCGAAAACGAATTCGAACAATGATTTACTGCTGCAGTTTTTCTGGACAGATTGTTTGGAGTAATCGGCGGTTTTAGTCAAGATTTATGTTGAATCTGGATTGGGTGTAAAGACAAAATTGTAGAACACGATGTGCTGGGGCTGTGGTAAAATTTTCGGAATTTTTGGAGTGGTTTAGGGTATAAAACGAGCTGAGAGAAAAACGGTGTCTCGGAAAATTGTGGTTCTTGTGGTTGAAGGTTGAAGGTTGAAGGTTTGAAGATACAAAGGATTTTCCGGGTTGGTGGATGAAGATTGCTTGTGTTCTTGGGGGGGGGGGGGGGGGGTGGACCGAAAAGGAACAAGAACAACGATTTTTTTTTTTTTTTTTTTTGGAATAATACGGAACAAAGGAAAACAAAAATAAATAAAATAAAAGTGATATTTGATTACCAACAATTACTGAGCTCCGATACCAACCAAGATTGCCAAGAAACACCGGTAAAGCCCATAGTGGATAATGCAACAAGTTGAAGACCAGCCTCGGAAAATGCACTATCTATATTATTGGGTTTGAAGAACATGAAGATGGACTTGATAATGTGGAAGAAAGTTATTTATTTAATTATTCCGTCAATAAGGTTGTCCATTTAAGCGTGGCGCCATTATTAGGTTTAATTGGGCTTGTTTTAATTATTTTATGTTGGGTTTTATGTAATAATTATCTTGTGGGCTTAGATCACACAAGAAACACCGTAAAGCCCATAGTGGGGCGCCTATTTTATTTCCTAGTTACATAAGTTTTTTTTTTTTTTTTTTTTTTTTAATTTTTTTTTTTAGGCCGGGATGCCTTTTGGATTACACAATCAACAAAACTATACGCACAAGCAAATAAACGACCGACGAAACAAATAAGCACAAACTAGGTTCGTAATTTCAAGAATGTAGATCTTGATTACGAAAGAGTGAATCCCGACGAGTTCTTGATCGTATCGGTGTGAAAATAGGGTTTAGGTTTGAAAGGTTGCGGTTTTTGGGGAGTTGCAACCTTATTATCCGGGGATGTTTAGGGCTTAGGTAGGCCGATTGCTACGGATTTGTGTGTGATGTAGCAATATTATCCGGGTCGCGAGGAAGAAGGTTTGAAGAAAAGTTGAAGGTTTCGGGTTGAAGGATTCGGATTGTGGTTGTGAAAACCTAGGGTTTTGATTTCGGCCAAGAACAAAAAGAAAACGGAAAAGAAAGACGTGTTTTTTTTTTTTGAATTCAAACGCAGGAATAACAAGAACGATGATGATCAATCAAACGTATGAAATCAAAACAACAATGTCGATCGAATTTATGATGATTATGATGATGAACAAGAATGTATTTTCGCAAACAAAGATGATGCCAAGAAATAAACAGATCGATAAATAAGAACAAATACGAATTGCAAAGTTGAATTTTTTTTTTTTTATGCCGAATGAAGAACAAGGATAACAAAAAGAAGAAAAACGAAAAATTACACGAAAAGTGGATATTTGATTACCGTCAATTACCGAGCTCCGATACCAATCGATGTGATTCTTACGAATCAAATCCTTTGTTTTGCCCAGGAAGAAATTGAAGCGTAGTCAATACGAGCTATGATCCGCACCTTAGACCAAGACTACGGTTGGAACGCCACAACGTAATGCTCACTTACGTTGATAAGTTCTCAAAGGCGATCCTCCAATCCAAGAGAATCTCACACACAAGTTCCTGCACAATTAAGACAATGCTTGATCGAAAATAATATTTCACTCAAAAACTAACTTATTAATACAATGGTCGGTGTTTGCCTTATATAAGTGCTTATACATCAAAGGAAAAATAACTTCTAAGCAATGTGAGGAGAATGAAAATAAAAAACTTATGTAACTAGAAATAAAATAGCGCCCCCCCCACTATGGGTTTTCTCTGTGTTTCTTGCGTGATCTAAGCCCACAAGATAATTGGTTACATAAAACCCAACATAAAATAATTAAAACAAGCCCAATTAAACCTAATAATACCGCGCCACACTTAAATGGACAACCTTATTGACGGAATAATTAAATAAATAACTTTCTTCCACATTATCCAAGTCCATCTTCATGTTCTTCAAACCCAATAATATGTATAGTGCATTTTCCGGGCGGTCTTCAACTTGCTTGGATCTGGATCACATCAAGATCGAAGCTCTTAAGAATAAACCGGCGGACTCGGAAGTCGCAATGGAGAACCGGTTAGCCGAGGTTTGGAAGATGGAAAGCTTGACGAGGCTCCACGAGCATTCAAAGATGCTTCATGGAGAATGTGATGGAAGCCGCCGACCAAGGAAACTATCACATTGCTCGATCCTTAAGCGGGCGTTGCCATGAGGACAAGTGCCCTCTATCCCTGCCCGCCTTCGCCCAACATTACGCGGAGTGGTTGGGCTACCATGAATGCCACAACTCTAAACGCCATCGTCATATCGGCACGGTCAACAAGACACCTCGGTGCACCCAAGCGCCTGCTCTGTACAAGGACATCATCCCATCGGGTTCTCTTTAACGCCATTTTAATACAATATTGACTCGTTCCATTATGTATTTTATCATTAAGTTCTCGCAGACGTACATGCATATATCGAGTTCGGAAAGCTCAAACTCATTGAAATAGTCGAAATACTTCGACTCCATTAAAATATGATATTTGGAGCTCCACCAAGTCGGGCTCAACAAAAAAACACGCGAGGTCGACAAATCCGACCCGGCTTGTGTAACTTCAATACGCGAAGTCGCAGAAAGCTTCGACTCCGCCGCCAAAAATATGACATCCACGCTCCCGTGTCGGACCAAACAAACATGTCCACTAAAATGTCATGCAAGCGGCTGCAAGCCGAGTTCCGTAAGCCGGACTCCACTCAAATCACTACAGTCGACACCCTTTTAGTTCCACATGTCGGACTCGGCAAAGATCGGCAAAGACCAAACTAATAAAGTCTGCGTGACGGACTCAAATAATCAAGTCTATATGGCAAGACTCGAGAATAGGTAAACAAACACCCAAGTATGCCATCCAAAAACTATAAGTTAGTGCATGGCATACCTGAGGGCAAGGCATCCCAATTATAAAGCACTAAAGAGACTCGAAAGTTCGGATTAAGAAAACTCATTAAGAGTACATCCTATCTCCTCGCAGAAGAGACGGAATCGCACTAAAATCAAATCTACAAGATACTGATTCGACCTAAGCCTCTGCAGGCTCGAACTCGTGGAAAGTGTGCAAATGATAAATTTTAAGTTCTCAGAGGACAATCTCGAACTAAGCTTTATGGATTGAACACTTGGATTGAAGCTCATCCGTGTCTACAATTCGACCGAACCAAAGTCCTGTGAGTTGGACTCAATTGGGCTCCAAAGATCGGACTCAAAAGTTTGTAAACCACCCTTAAAGTCTCCAAGTTGACTTAGTCGCATTCGTTGTCCGTAGACAAACTCCCTAGAGCTAAAACATGACAAACCTTTAAAAGATGCCATCCAAAACTACAAGTGCAATGCAATGGGCATACCTGGGGGCAAAACATACCTCACCATTAACGAATCACATAAAGAAAGTGCGAGATTAAAACAAGTACTTAAAGTATATCAACAAAGTTATACGAGAACTTAACGAAATAATCCCTTATGTTGCTCAAATTGTATAGAGTACGAATTTCATTTTGAAATAAAACTTCAAAAGGACACAAATACTACAAGTCCAACAAGCACTTCCTCGATACTAAGAACTGGGGCTGGACTCTGATGGTGGCTTGGAAGTAAGCAAGAACCGTGGTAAGAGCGTACTCACATTACCGGCAAGAGTACTCGGACACAATGTCCACTCCCATCCCGTAGAAGTCCTTGAGACGATTGTCATAGACCGCACCCATTCCCGACTATAAAAAGCCTTATTGGGAGAATTGTCCCCGGAGACAAAGTCAACAATCCCACCCATTGCCTTATCTCACTTCCCAAAATATAGCCATGGTTAGAGCCGACCTCTCCCCAGGTTGGCAATCTTCAGAATTTCCGTAATGACGGCGAAAGGCGGCCCGCCCGTAGAAAGTGTCCTGGCCAATCCGAGTTCCTTTTCATGTTAATGAAAGCACTATCAAAGCTAATAACACTCGAGTAAGAAAAGCAAGCTTATGATTCGATGGCCTTTGAAGCGTGCATTAGGCTACCCATCCCGTATCATCATCCGTAGACTGATCATTTCATGTTCCACATGTCGGGCTCAATATAAAAAGTCAGCCCAAGGGACTAATAATACTGAGCTTTGCATGTCCGGTTCAAGACGAAGCCTATGTCAACTAAAAAACACGGTGAGTCCACTTAATAGCACTTAGCATCATGGTCTATTGGGTCCGCTTAATAGCGCGGAAGTTTTCTATCATAATTTGGCCCCGTCGTCATGTAGGGGGACTTGACTCATTAAGTGCACGCTCGACAAGCCCTCATGCAAATCTTCTATACACCTTCGACTCCAGCCTTTCGGCATCATGTTAAAGCTCGTCCCGATCAAATCTTCTCAAAATTCAGTGACCTTACGCCCTCGAAGCTCCGACGCGACTTAAAAGCGGTAAGCTATCTAAGCACGACACCAACTCGAAACTACACTAAAGCGATTGTCATATCTCACAGATCTCCTCTCGCAACAAGTCACCTCAACAACGTAATGCTCATTACAACTTTGCACCATGACTTTCACATACACGTTGAAAGCCCAAAGAGCATGGGGCCATTGATGTGTCGAATCAATCCGAGTCCCCCGGTTCCCGAGAGCTAATGATCCGAACCCGGCCCATACGTAAGCCTGTAAATGGATAGGCCTCGGCCCACCATCACGATTAATACGCTTGATCAGCAAGCACGATCAAGTTCGCTTCGCACCATCACGATTCCCGTCGTGGAGCCAAGGCAATGGAACACAACAGCTCGATACAAAGCACTCACCACCCACCACCCTCCAGCTTCGGGCCATCCTTAAACGCGAACAAAGCCAACATAACTAAGCAACAAAGTTCATAAACGACGCTCTCCTACGCCTCAAGGCTCTCTTTTGCTCTTCACTCGGCGCTCTAAGTCCGATCTCGGTTCGGCAGCCTTCCCGCTTGTCACCTCCTCCAATGTGCCTGTGTGATAGCCAACTCACGGTTCTATAAAAAGTAGTATCACACCCTTGAAAAAGTGGGCTCATTTCTTGTTCAAAGAACCACGTAAATTGGGATCGATCCCTTACACGGGGTGGCAATGTAGGCGCTTTCTACGACTCAAGACATAATCGTCAAATACAACCTTTCTTCTTGTTCTTAAGCGCCGCTGTGCAACCACCGGTAAAATCCCTCACTCATGGGCCAAAGACCTTGAATCCCGTAATGACAACGATCAAGCACAACTCAAAAGTTTACAGGTCTAAGAGACGACCGTGCCGTAGTCGCTCAGAAAGATGATCCGAGCCGACTCGAGGAGCTCACTGGATCTCGGGGGCTTATGATTTGCTGCCCATAATTGAATTTACCTAATGGTCAAATTTCGTTAGTAGCCCAACATTACGTATAGATAGAGAAGGGATGTCTAAGCGAATGGAACACCCGCAGCCGTAATGGGGGTAGCCCGGTCGCTCTTCCCCAAACTCTCTAGGTCGAAGTGATTGCTTTGTAACGACCTTCCGAGCTGAGAGCAAAGACAGATATTATCCCGACTCTTCCATGTGTCGGCCAACAGATTTCAGATCGAGCTTACCCACTATTATCCGATCCATAAGGTTGGCCTCCAGTTCCCTCTCGGACAAACCTTTTGCACACGTTATGAATCGATAAATACGTGGGAAGAATCCCTCGTATTTAATACTCTAATCATGACATTCAAATATACACGCACGATCTCCTAAAACAAAGGAGATCAAATAATCCCTATCTTTTCATTGTGGAAACACGGAAATTAAATCGTAGTCCATCGGTGGACACGCTACACGC